>JAQPPZ010000624.1:0-5208459 GCA_028583015.1 Wollemia nobilis | reverse complement strand
GCATTTTATTCAATCTTATCTCTACTTCTAACATTTAATTCGGCCTTATCTCTTCTTATCTTGCAAGGTCAAATGATTTCCTATAAATAAGTATAATGTTTGATGGAAGAATGTGAGAATGAATTAGAAGTCTCCCCATAGAGTGTGAGATTGAATGAAGCTTTCAGTTGTAATTCTACGATTTTTGCCTTCTATACTAGAATAAGTTTATTATTGCTTATGTAACTTGCTTCCTTCACCTAGATCTTAGATCTTGTATCTTTGTCTCAATCTATAGATAAATCTGACATGGTATTAGAGTGTGAGTAATAGAAGGAGATTGTTCATTTCTAGTTGAATCATCATAATGCTTCAAGGATTAATTTCTCTTTGAAAACTTCATTCAAATTTGGAGTCTATTTGTTTTGCAAAAATAATTTTTGTAGACTTGGAGACAACCCATGGTGCACACTTCTCAGTTGCAGACTCCATGGCTACCTCAAATATTAAATCTATCTTAGATCTCATGACCATCTCAGATCTTGCGGCCATCTCAAATCTTGTGGCCATCCCAGACCCATGACCATCTCATATTTGTTTTTTTAACTATTTTTTAAAGTATAACAGTGATTAAAAAATATTATTTATATTATTTTTTTTTATAATTTTTTTAGAATAACAATAATTTAAAAAATTATATTTTATTTTTTGTTTTTTTTCTAGAATAACTAGGATTAAAAAGACAAAATTTCATATTTTATTTTTTTTTTACAGTTTTTCTTCATAATAACATTGATTAAAAAATTAGCATTTTATATTATGTTTTTTTTTTTTTTTTCCTAGAATAACTAGGATTAAAAAAATATTATTTCATATTTAAATTTGGTCTTTTAAAATTATTTTGCTCAATATTTACCAGATCCTTCATCTTGGGTGCTAGAGATCTAGCCTCCTTAAGGGTTTGCACATATTACCATTTCTAGATCTCTATTCATTTTTTCTCAAGTATTGCACTTCAAAGATTTCCTTGTTGTAGTTGTTATATTAGGCCAATATTTTTAGGTTTATCCATTTGAAAATTTGGTCACAAATTGTAATTTCACTATTTATAAAATGCCAAATATTATTGTTGGGGGGTTTCTTTATTGAGTAATTCTATGGGGTTTCTTTATTCAACAATGGAGGAAGAATACAATTCCTTGATAAGAAATTATACATGGGATCTAACCCCCTTCCTAAACAAAGGAAACTAGTTTGATTCAAGTGGATCTATTGAACAAAATATGCCGCTAATGGAACTCGTTGATAATTTCAAAGTACAACATAGACTATACTAACACCTTTACCTAACATCTAGGAGTAGGTTCTTGATTTACAATATTATCCTACATTAGAGCAAGTTGTAGATGTTTTCTCTTTTGGGAGTTTTTCCTATGTTTTTTTTTCTTGCTTATGTACATGGGTACTTAATATGGCTACACATTTTTTGCGACCCATATATCCATACCCACCTAAACTATGCTTATGGGGGGTGTTAGTGCATTTTAATATTATATGCATTAGTTATCCTGAAACTTAGGATAAGCTTTCTAAGGTAGGTGTTTGCTTATAGATGCACATGATACATAATATTGTTGAAAATTGCATACAAATTAAATAGGCCATTTAATAGAGCACCTTCTATATGGATTCCAACATTTAATTCAACCTTATATATGCTTTTAGCATTTAATTTAGCCTTATCTCTTCTTCTCTTGCAAGGCCAAATACTTCTTTTTAAATTTATAGTGTATAATGAAAGAATGTGAGATTGAATTAAAAGTCTCCCCATAAAGTGTGAGATTGAATGAAAATTTCAGTTGTAATTTTGTAGATTTTTACCTTCTATACTAGAATAAGTGTATTATTGCTTATGTATCTTGTTACTTCACCTACATCTTAGGTCTTATATCTTCATATCAATCTATAAATGAATATCACAACATGCTAAGAAATGGTCTCAAAATTTCCACTTCTATTATATAGTGATACATATTAGGTGTAGTGGATAACCTTTATCCCTACCCTTAGACTTGAATGCTAAAGCTTTTTTAAAGAAAGTTTTTAGATTATTCATTGATCTATGGGACATTACTCAACGAAGTTTAGAGAAATAAGGTTTATCTTATCTAGAAATTCTCTTTACTTAATTTACATAAAGACATTGCCATGTATGGATAGTCTATGATGGAAGATCTCATCATTAAAATATTTGCAACTTTAGTTTACAATTTTTTTTATAACTGAAAATGTATAGATAGTTAAGGAATTATTGCACTCTTTATAAAGTTTATATAAATATTGTTTACCTCATTTCCTCTATATTTTGCACTGAATTAAGAGCAGTGACACAAATTAAAGAAACCCATCTCAAGGCATCTAAGACTTTCAATTAGAAGTACAAAGCTTAATTATCTTTTAAATTTCTTCCCTGGAGAGTGTACATCACAAATTACATTCTATATTTATCTCTCTAGATTGGGATTATCCTATCACATAATTGTATCTATGTAAGCTAGAAGCTATAAAACATGTTTTCTAGTCTTACAAACTTGTAAAGCAAGTTTCACATTCTGTACATTCTTCTTGTCTAGCCATGTTTGAAAGCAAGTTATCTTGGAAATATGCCTTATTAGGTATCTCTAAATTTTTAATTTATTTTCTAGAACTGTTTATGAAGTAATTTGAAAGCATATTTGGATTCTCAAATTTTATGTTAGCTTTGTTGTTTCTCATTTATCATAAACACTTGGAAAATTTAGACTATAACTTCCTCCTAGAAGCTACCACTATTCCTAAGGATAAGAAAAAATGTCAAATATGATAAAAACAATTTTAGAAACCAAGTGGAATGGATCCTTACTCAAGTTATGGCTTAAAGGGTTGGGCTCTTTGATATGAACAACTAGCCAAGATTTTTGATATACATTCTACCAAGGGAGACTAATTGAGGTGCTTGCTTTTAATAATAATTTTAATGTTAATATTGTCCTCCTTATAGTATACATGTTTTCCATGGTTGGGGGGATAATTTTTGGATTTACATATGTAGCTTATTTCTTGAAATAAGGGGGGATTTGACCTTATGCTTTATTACAAGTATATATACTTTAGATGTAGGTTAACTACCTAGTTTTAATCATCAATTGCATTATACTTTATTTCTATAACTAGCATTTATAACATAAAAAATAGTGATAACATTTGCTACTTTATTTTACAATAGTAATTTCATTATAATCTTATCAATAACAAGAACATAAGAAAGTTACCACTATTGAGGTCTATAACTATGATTTATTTTAGTATAATTGATGTTTAACTAAAATATATTTCCTAATCATTTATCAATGAATTACAGATCAAATATTAATAAGGCTAAATCAATTGACACTCATTCCTTTCATATACTATGGTTTTACATCTAACATAGTAGGATCTATATCTTGATCAACTTCGTAATTTTATGTCTAACATGTAAATTGATAATTAAATGAATATAAATATGAACTTTGAAGCATAATAGTTTGGCAGAACATGGGGACATAATAGGATAATAATGACTAACTATACTTAAAGATGAAATATTTATGAAATAGTAAAAGTTTATGAAATTTGAGAGAATTGTCTTATTATCTAGTTTTTCATGTTCATGTGAGGCTTATAATTTTCTTGTAGCTAGAAAAATTTCAAATAAAAATATTAATTACAAATCTATGACATTAGGAAAAAAATAATGTATATTTAAAAAAAAACCATTTTTGTTGAAACATGCAATGTGGTGATAAGATATGTTTATGAGGTGCTAAATCAAATTATAGAGAGAACATTTTAATACATAAACTTTAATGAACCATTTTTGAAAAAAATCCAACATATATTTTTATAAATATTTTGGAAATGTATTATTTTAAAAAATTACCTAAAAAACAAATAAAAAGAATTGAATTTTTTAATATTTATACAAAAATAAACAAGATTATCTCGTGAATTTGATTTATCATTTTTTTGAAGGAAGAACGTATACTCATATATTAAGAAAATAAAAGTTACATCATGTCAAGTTCAAAATAAACCAAAGACATAAAACACCAGATACAACTACTAATGTCGAGTTAAAATAGACTCAAGTAATTTCATAAACCATTCTATAATTGTCATAGAAAAGAGCTATAAAATGTTGAATCATAGCTAATCGATAATCAAAATACTCAAGACCGCAGCAATAGTCTTCTTGTCTTCCAAAGATCATGAAGTCTATCAAAGAAAAACCTCGTATTTGTCCCCTCGTAGCTTCTCATATTTCGAGCAACTTGTAATGAAATTTTAAAACTTATGAGTCTTCTAAAAGACCTAGTAAGTGACCTCTCAAATTGTGAAAAATCTCCTTATTTCTATACACCCATATAATCCATAATATCTCTGATGATAATATAAGCCAAAAATTATTCAAATATTTTTGCATATGAGAAATAAAACCCAGTAAAATATGTTGTCTAGTCACGATATCATGAATGTTCCATCCCCGCATATTATACAAGAACATGTGCCAAATTTCACGAGCAAAGAATCAGGTCTACAAATGTTGATAATTAATGATATTATTTGTTTATTTTAAGTTTCTTAAACAATTTATACATAAAATCCATTAACAAAGTATCAAATAAATATATACCTTCAATTCTTAAAAACAATATTAATGTATTTAAAGCATATAAACTTTTTATTCCAAAACTATTTATCTAACTTTCCTGCATATCAATTTTTTAAATAAATTTTCTTTGAATTTTTTTTGCATCTCATATAATTTTAGTTTTTAATTGAGTGATGTTCATCTTTGTCTCAAAATAGAAACAAGTTGGTTAAATTTAATTTTATAAATTAAATAAATTTATTTCGTATAATATTTTATAATCTAAACCTATATTTAATATTTTTATATTTAATATTAATAATATACAATCTAACAATATAATTCTCTTTCATCCTAAGTCTTTTGTTTATATAACCATCCTAAATTTCTAATGACATGACTTGAGATGCACTTTATCGAGTAGTATTATCTTCCTTCCTAAATCCTTTATACATATAACTATTCTAATTTTCTTAACATAGTCGTTTCATAACACGTAATATTTTTTTTCTTTAATTTTTTTGTTTTTTTGGTCATTGCAGTTTAGTTGGTTCATGAAAATATGCTTCAGTGTTCAAACTATTCCTCTTGTTTTTAAAGTGACATTATAAATGGGAGGTTAGGTTTAGTGTTCAAAGCACCCATGCATTATCTTTGTAAACACATAAAATTGATTTTCAAGACATGGCATACACTAATAAATGAGAGGTCCAATATTCGAATCACCCCCGTAGTGTCTTTACGGACACAAAAAAAATCTCGGATGACTTCCTTCTAAAAAATGGTATACTCAAATGAGACGATACGTCGATCACCTAATAGCAGCTATGAAGATTGGTTTCCTCTTTATCCAAGAGTTTACACCACCATGTATAACTATATAGTAAATTTCCTATTGATAAGCTCAGCTCTCCCCCTTAGGAGAGGTCATGGTGGAATATGGATGCCTAGCTCCGAGTGTTCATTGCCCATAAGGGTTTCTCACACTAACAAAAAAAAAAAAAAAAAAAATTTTTTTTTTTTTTCAATTAGTTATATGGATTTAAACCACCCCACCCTTATATGATGACTATAAATATTACATCATTAAAACATAGTGGTATTATAATAACTTGGATTTTACTCATCTATTTAACTTAGATATGACCCATCTATCTATCCTATTTGAATATTATCTTTATAACAAAATAAAAAAAAAAATCTTATCCTTAAATGTTTAAAAAATCTAACAAAGTAAACTATTACCATTTAATTTCCTACAATTTTTGTTCATGTATATTTTTCAATGGCATTATAATTAAAAAAAAAAATTATAATTTTTTTAACATTTATTAAAGTTAATATTTAACTTATTCATTCAGTTAAATGTTTAATTTCACCCATTATTTTTTAAAACATTTTCCGCTGTCTATAAAAGTGCAACGTTTTTTAAAGACTATATGTATAATTTTGGTTGTGTTGTTATACACTTGAAATCATTTGAAACTATTAAGAATTTTGTGGAACCTTAATCTCAACCAACTAAAAATATTTTATATATTAAAAATAAAATAACAAATTAAACACTCGTAATTTATTGTTTCAAATAGGTTTAAAGTCCAAAACATTCCATGGATAAATGTAAGATGTGTATGACCCTAGATACCCAACCCTAACCCTAAAAAATAGTAGCTGACATAATGAACCGTTGTAACACCTGGCAGTTAGGCAGCAGGGAGGGGCACCCAGATGAGATCGTTTTCGAAAATCCAGTGGCACACCTCGATCTCACCGGGCTTGTGTCCCAGCGCCCTAAACGCAGCATGGCTCGCGCTCCACTCACTCGTATCCAAATGGCAGATTGCAACTCCATCATTTATCTTCTTCTTCTTGGCCAGCAACGCCGCCTCGTACACCCTCACCTTCGGCACCGAATGGCAGTAATACACCAGGTAAGGAAACACACTCTGGTGGCACGACACAGATCTCGTCACCCTCCCCCGCTCTTTGACCGCCACTGCACCCACCTCCACCGTCTCCCCCGACCCCCCGGTGCTCTGCGTCGTGAGCACCTCCACTTCCGACCCCAGAACCGACACCGCAAACTCCGCCATGCCCTCCACCGACGTCACGCACCTCTTAATCTCCCCCTTCACGGGAGGGCGCTCGCATTCCCGCAGCGTCCGCGCCATGATCGAAGACATCGTCGAGTTCTCCGGAACGTGAAATGTGATCATAAGATTGCTCAAATTTTGGCTGCTGAAGGGCAGATTGTCGGCCAAGGAACGGGGCAAGAATGATCTTCTGGGCATGTAGTCTCTGATGTCGGGGAAGGGCAGAATCCTGCCCTGCACCAGCATATTCTCTCGGAAGAACTTCCCCGGCTCCACGCCTGTGGCATTAGACATCGTCTTGTTGGCGTAGTCCGAGAAGGTTGCTCCGGTCTTCCCATAGCCCTTGAATTTGGATTTCGGGCCGTAGGATTTGAAACCCACCGTGGGGCCGTTCGCCCCCTTCGCGTACTCGGCGAAAACACTCAGAGCCCCGGATATGTTTCGGCCGTAGTTAGAGAACGTGACGTCTTCCGCATTGCCGTTCTTGCCGTAGGATTTGAAGATGTCCTTCGGCTGATTGGCTGCGGAGGCGTAGTTCTTAAAGCTCTCGCCGGCCGCGTTGCCGTTGGCCGCGTAGCTCTGGAACTCGTTCTTCAGAGAGTTGCCGTTCTCTGCGTAGGCGGTGAAGCGCTCCAGCCCGCCGTTTCCCCCCTCGTTGTAGGCCTTGAAGCCATTGGTGATGACATTGGAGCTCTTGGCGTAGCCGGTGAAGTCGGTCAGGATGCCGTTGTTGTCCTTCCCGTAGGCGGTGAATTCATTGTCGATGACGTTCGAGTCGTCGGCGTAGCTCCTGAAGTTCTGGACGAGGCCGTTGCTGTCGGTGCCATAGTTGTTGAAGTGTTCGTTGGGAACGTTGGTATGGTGGGCGTAGGAAGAGAAATCGTGGCTCCCCGCGCTGGACCCGGCTCCGTAGGTGGCGAAGCCCTCGTCCACGAGGTTGGCGCCGGGTGCGTAGTTTTTGAACACCTGGGAGCCGGCGTTGGAGTCGGGACCGTAGCGCTTGAAGCCGTCCTTGACCACGTTATCGTTGTCGGAGTAGTTTTTGAAAGAGTTGTCCGCGGATCTGTAGCGCTTGAACTCCTTTCCGTGGTAGCTCTGGAAATCCGAGGGGCCCAACACGCTTTGCTTCTCTTCGACTGCTCTGCGAGTGCAGAGGAGGTCAGCAGCCGTGCAGAAAGCGGCAATGTGCTCGGAAAGAGTGTGGTTTCTCAGGTAAAGATTAAAGAGAGCAACGGACGTGGCGTTGAGGGGCGAAGCCTTGTCCCACAAGAAACCCGGCATTCTGACGTTGGGCAATGTTCGGCGCCAGAAGCGCATCAGCGAAGCCTTCGCCGCAAACGGATGGCTACCGTGAGACGTCGGAATCTGCAATAGAAGCTATAAAAGCACACCTTAAACGATTTAAGAAGATTCTCTATTTCCATTAGGTCAAATCTGAAATCTCCTATTTAAAAATCATAGTTCATCAACTTACAGAGACCACGCATACAATAAAGGCCAACAGGATATCGTTGCGTGCCATGTTCTGAAAATAATGCACCAACTCTTGTTCGAAAGAATAGTGGAAAATCTTTCAAAATTAGACGTCGACCTCACCTAGGAACTGAGGGATTGTAACGCTGGACTCCAAAGAGATGAAAACGTGTACATGCTCAGATTTGCTACTATGGAACATGGCCTGATTTGATCAATGTTGCCGACGACGCTAAGCGGACAAGCAGGATGCATATTATATACGGAGGCCGACAGGTAAAAAGGTCGAACTTGGCCCCCATATTCTGCCGGAAGTTGCGAGCAAACAAAGTAACGTAAATTGCGATCTGTATTCGAGTTTCTGCATGTCCAGAATTCATGATTGTGCAGCAGCATAATTATGTCTTGCCCACTTTCAGACGGACAGACGGCAAGTTTCTTTTGAGGGACGGGCATGTCCTCGTTAAATTTAATTTAATAAATAAAAAAAAAAATTAAATCATAAGTTATAATTATCTAATGTTTATTCATCCATTAAAAACTTAACCTCGTATTGACGTCCAGGCGTGGGCTCCCTTTTCCAAGCCATGGAAACGGAACAGTGTCTGAGTTATTACACTCCAAACGAAGCTTTATCAAAATATAGGATCCCTCCACATACAGTTTAAATACCACATTTTAACTATAGGTTCCTTCATTGATGAAGAATTTGCATAGATAACAATAAAATATACACCATTGAAGAAAATAAATGAGGAAACCACAAGAAATGCCAGCTTGGGTTCACAACCAACCGGTATTTACCTAACAAAGGTAAGTTTGCAATCGTTCTTTTGAGGTTGGGGATCTTTTCATCAAGGAGAATCAGAAGAACACCAATGCTTTTTCAGATCTTAAAGGTAAGTTTCAGCCCAATTGGTTAGGCTCTTTGTCATTACACCTAAGTTTGGCTCAAAGGCCTATCGGTTAAATTCTTTAGATGGTAAAGAACTTAAAGAACCAATGAACATAATGCATCTAAAGAGATACTATGCATAACTTGGAACTCTACATTTTTTATATCACATTTATATTAGTTTTCATGTTGTATTTTATTTTCTTGTTCATATTGCATGACCACCTATCATACTTTGCATGGTTTACTGACATTCTGTTCCACTTTGCATTTTGCTTGTCATATAGTAGCATTGTTGCTTGACCATATTTGCATGGTTGCTTGATCATATAGATTTTTGGGAAATTTGTGAGGATGGAAAGTGATGAAACCTAATTATGTCTTAGCTCACATGCATTGCACTCATACTAGGGCTTTGATGCCTAGCAAATCCCCAACCTAGGGCCCATCTCCACATATTTTCATCTTTGCATTTCATCCATCTCTTCTTATGATCTTTTCTTCTCTAATATTCCTTGACCTTGAAAGTATAAAATGATCATTATTTTTTCTCTCCAAGTCAAGGGATATAGTTTTTCTTCTATTGTATGTCCTTTGTCCTTGAAAGTTTTAATCATTTTTTATCCTCCCCAAAATAAAGGATATATGTTACTTCTTCTATTTTCACATCTATTGGTATTTTGAGTGTTACATGGTCCTCATGAGATAGCATAGATACCACATGGATATCATTTATGGTATTCATATGGCCACTGACTATCTTACGTACACCTCTTAGATCTTGAAATTTTACTAGGGATGCACACACACACACACACACACACACACACACACACACACACACACACACACACACACACACACACACTATCTTCTTGCTTCTCTTACTTTATTTTGTCTTCTTCTAGCATACACACACACTCACACTGCTTTTGTCATGCTTCACTCTACGTATTCATCTTTTGCACACACCACACCCCTATCGGGTAGTACTCATTTTGGCAAAATCAATCATATATTTTTGCCCCACATAGGATCATATTCATGACCACATGCGAGGGGCAACCTCCATCTCAGTCATTTGCAAGCACACATCCTAGTAGGTATCTCTTCATCTCTAGCCATCAACAAGCACTGCACCCATAACAGGTATCATTCCACACGTGTACACCTTTGTGAGCATAACACCCTTGTAGGATAGCTTCATGGCAACACACAATGGGTATCCTCTACTCGATCATTTAAAAGCACACATCCTTACAAGGGTTTTGCTCTTATTTTTACTTTTCTTTATTTTTGACCTTTTGGGGCTTTGCTTTGCTCTTCTTTCACCTTTCACTCTTCTTTCGTTGTTGTTTCCTTCTCATCTTATCTTTTTGTTCTTTCTTCCTTTCGTTCGCTCACTCGTGCATCTCATTTTAATTTTATTTTAGCTTGCATGCTAGATTACATTTCATTTAGTTAGATTTATTCATACATTTCATTTAGTTAGGGTCATCATGCATTAATAAAAACACAAAAATAATAAAAACCATAAGAAAACACCACACACATTTAACACACAATAAAATAAAGCAACTTGTATTACTTGAAAGCACTAAGTACATGCCAATTGGCTAGTGTGCCATAGTAGAGAGCTTGGTACACTTGACCACCCCTAAGGGTGCATACCAAAATCAAAATTGGCATGTCATCCCAATCCTAGCCCTAACCATATGAGCCTATCCCCTTTGTTCTACTTTTTGGAGGTGGTGGAGGAGTCATGTTCATATATTGTGAACTAGATCATGTCCATGACTACAAATAACTTTATTATAGTATGGATGATGGTAGATAAAGCCTCTAATATATTAGAATGACATGGAAGTATGCCATCTGGTAGTAGGCTTCCCTTCGCACCACCATATCATATGAATTTATCATCCTCTATAGCTCTACCAGTAGTAGGTAACCTCCCTTGGTCTGTTGGCTACCCGTAATGATATCCATCCCATCTACTCAGACTCATTATCACTCTTGCTCTAATTGGCCCATCTCCCCTCTAAGGTGATCTGCCTCAGTCTTTATCGTGTCCTACTCTACTCAGGTATGGTCCAACGTTGTGTAGATGGTGTCCATATCCTCCTGCATAGCTGCCACTATGGTCCATAGCACCTCTACCTCCTTCGCTTGCTCCCCTGGACCTATAGCCTCGTTGGGTCTTACTTGTTTTACTATAGGGGAAAATCCTGGAGTTTCCCCTCCTCTTGAGCTAGAGATGGTGATCCTCCCTCTTATGGCTATCACTATCTCCACCTAAACCTGTGTCTAGGCTAGTCTTGATGGGACTATACCCTTCTACTTCCACTTCATGGTGCGTCAAGTGGTCTCTCACATTGCTAGATGCATTCACTAACTCATAATCTAAAATCTATGCACTATCACTAGTGGGGAGATCCTCAAGGGTATAATAATTTTGTATCATATCCTATACCTAAAGGCCACCTAAACATCATCCACTATTGAATCCATGTACGGTGGGTTATCTAGGTCCTCCTTTGCTCATCTACCCACATCAAGAGTGCCTTTGACTCCTGGTGGATCCCTCCTCACCCTCTTGAACCAGTAGTCTCTAAGGTCTGGAATCTCCCATTGAATACCAAACTAGCACTATACTTGATAAAATCGATATAGCTCTCACTCGCCCTTCCCAATGGTGATCCATTAGATCCTCCTCACTTGAGCTAGCTCCTCCATATCCTCAATCCAACTAGGGTGTAGATGCCATGGTCACCATATGATCTAGTAATCCCACATCTCATCTATCACCCATCTCCCTAGTGGCAAGACACTAGTGTATACCCTGTGCCCACACTCATAGTGTTGGATCCACCTATATGTTGTTGGTCGCTTCATATTGGGAAATGGACCTCGGTAGTATATTCGGTCTCCAAACCACTATATGCTCCCAACCCCACACTTGAAGCAACATCATAAGAATCAGTGCTATCTATTGCTTATACATGATACCGTGTAGCGTCTTATACAAGCGAGCTCGCACATATGATACCCATGTGAATATAACCCCCTAATATTGCATTTCTACCACTACTCCCACTAGTGCCCATGGTATGTATCACCTACTTGTGTGGCATACCAACATCCCCACCACCACCCCATATAGTATGGATGTTAGTAGCTAAAATCTATATCAACATGGCATCTCATCGACATAGAATCTACTTAGATGGATCACATGTGTCGGGTTCCCCGACATCATCTTTGATGTCACCATCGACACCTATACCATGTATACCATCCTCCCTCTAATGGGGTCCTTAATATGTGCCACACATCCTCTAGTGTGACGGTCATCTCCCCCATCGATAATCAAAATATGGATGATTTCGGATACCACCTCTCCACTAAAGCTATTAGTAGTGCCCTATCAAGCTCAATACAGGGCATCTATAACAGATGCAAGTACCCCATGTTTTCTAGTGTCTCCCTCTCTATCATTACAAGCTCTCTTCTATCATTCTTAAGTATCCTTGACTACCACTCCCTGCTCTTGAGTACATTTAGCTGCACAATCAACATAACAACGCTTACACATTTCATCAAAGTCATTTAAAAACAATAAAAAATGCATTTGTTTTGCAAAATTTATCAAATTCACACCCCAAAATAACTAGGTGTAAATTTGGCAAGGGTACTTGACCAAATTTATGTTTTGCAACTAAATTCATGCTCCATGATGAATTTTGATAACAATTGCTTAAAATTTTCAAAAATTAAAATTTGGTCTGTGCAAGTGAAACATCTAATTCTAGCCTTGCCTCTTGCCATGACAACATGGTGAGTTGGTAGCACCATTCTCCTTTTTCTCCTCTAGAGCTCTTTTCTCCTCCTCACGCAGTGAAAATGAGCTCCTTTTTTCTCTTTTATTCCCTTCTTATTTTCCCTTAATTTCTTCTATCTTATTTTTATTTTTCCCTCATTTTCTTCTCCCCCCCTTCTTATTCCTTTTGTCCTTTTATATTTCTCTTTATTGCTATTCTTTTCTTTTATTGTTTTTGCTTCCCTTTTTGCTCATTTTTATTTTTATTTTTTCAAGAATCTTTCATTACTTCAAAAACTCGAGGGGGTACCCTAGCCTTAGAGGTATTAATGATAGTAAGGCCTTGGTTTGTGTGCACATTTACGATGTACAGGATGATACCCCTTTTTGCATTACCTCTCCATACAAACCTGACCACCCCTTTTTGTGTGTGTTTGTTGTTTTTACCCATAGGAGTTTACATCTTTCTTTGATGGATTTACTTGGCCATAAATGCATAAAAGAGGAGGCAAAATGTAGACATGGAAAATGACCCATCAAAATGATTCAATATTTTTTTAGATCTTTAGGAAGCCACCCAAACTTACCAAGTACAAATTTGGGGCTCTTTTCCTCTCTTCCTTTGTTATTTTTCCCTAGCCTTACCAAATTCATGCTCAATCCATACGACGTGTGAATTTGGCTTTCCAAATTCATGCCTTGTAATTACTGGGCATGAATTTGGTATTCTAGGAGTTTCTCTCTAAAAAAACCCCACCCCTCATCGATCCATTTTGGTGTTAGCCCTTCCCCGTGGTGAAATTTCATTTTTTTACCTTTTTAACCCTCCAAACCTCTTATAAATAGAGGATTGGACTTTCTTTTTTCCCTGAAATTAATCTTTTTGAGAATACTAGATCTTAGCTCTCTTATTGTTCACTAACAAGTGCTCTTCTACTGTGATTTATTATTTTCCTTCTGTGGTGTTAGCTACCCTTGGAGATCAAGTGGAGGAGTTTTAATGATTGGATAAGTCTACCATTATGGAGTGCTTCCTTCATATTCTCATTGCTCCTTGCTTCCTCCATCAACTAACTAGGTTCTTTACTTGCATTATTAGTCATTAGCTCTATTTTTTGTTGTTTTGCATTCCATTTTTTAGCATTTTGGGACCCAAAAAGTGCATTTGAACCAAATTCATGCCTCGCTCATACAAGGTATGAATTTGGAAATCTAGATTTATGCCCCCTCATTAGAGGGTATGAATTTGGTCAATTAGGACTTGGGTGTAAAGTTTTGCTTTCCAAAACCCTAGTTTGTTGTTTGCATTTTAGCTTTATATCACCTGCATTCTGTTTCATCTCATTTCATTGTTGTATGTCCACTCTATTTTGCTTCTGCTTGTTCCAAAGGTCAAATATCATTTTACTTTCAAATGGTTAGCTAAAAGGACCAAGGGGGTTTGAATGCTATGCCTCTAAGCTCAATCATACAATGGCCTAAGAAGGCCCCCAAATACTGATCAAAATTTCTAGGTTTTTATAAGTTGTCTCGTAGGTTGAAGCTATTTGGATATTCTGGATGCAAGTTAAAGCTATGATCAACCATCGATTCAGGTAAGTGCCCTAGTAGGTCTTTAGTTTGTTTGGTGAAATGTCTTTGGCCCTTTTTGTTTTAGATTTTGATCATAAAAAAAAGAAGAAAATACTTGATCTTTAATTTCTAGGTATTTGAAGGAATAAAAGCATATAGTTTGCATCCTAGGGCTAATCTTGTTTGTGCACTCTCTAAAAACCTTGCTCAAAGAGAAAAACAATCTATTTTATTGCAAGTTAGGTTTTATTCATCATAAAAAATCAAGAATCATTCTAGGGTTAGTTTCTTATCTTTTTGCATTTTGTTTGTCTTGCATTGTTCTTTCATTTCCATAGCTTGGATTTTAAAAAGATCAAACATAGGTGTTTTTCCAATATACACATCTTATGTTCTATCCCCGAACTTGGAACAAGTCCTTAAACTGTTCATGGTGAACCCCTCGACCCCAAACCCCCGAGTGTAGAGAATATAACACACCCCATGGCCACCTCGGCTTCCAACGAATCAAATTGAGAATCGTACACGATAAAACAATTTCCCCCTCTACAATAAGATTCTAATTAGGTAGAGGGGGGAAATTAAAAAACATTTTAATATGTTAACTCTAATAAATCATTTTTGAAATTATCCAACGCATTTTTTTGGTAATTATTTAAGAAATACATTATTCAAATAAATTACTTGAAAAATAAATAAAAAAAATTAAATTTTTTAACATCGATAGACCAAACAAAATATAAAACTATAAAAATACTATACTACCCATAAATTTTTCTATTATTATTTCTGTGAGAAATAAACAACATTATTAGTAAATTTGGTTTATATATTTTTTAAAAATATTAATAATTATTAATATCATTTATTTATTTCAATATTTTTAAATAATTTAAACATGAACATATAAATATATATAACTTAAATTCTTTAAAATATTAATGCATTTCACTTATATAGGCTTTTCATTCCAAAACTATATATCTATCTAACGTTTCTAAATATCAAAATTTTAAATTATTAATTTTTTAGTTTCTTGCATCTATTGATATGATTTTAGTCTTTAATTGAGTGGTGGTCATCTTTTTCTTGAGGATAGAGGTAAGTTAAGTTGGTTAGGTTTTGAATTTTAGATTTGTTCATTTATTCTAATCTTAAATAAATTTGTTTCACATAATTTGTTTTATAATTTAAATTTAAATTATTTGTTAAATTTATAAGCTAAAAAAAATATTTTATTTTTATTTAATATTTTTATATTTAATATATATTTTGGTTATATAGGAGATTTGGTTACAACCACATTATTTTTAGTAATTAATAAGTGTAGGGTTTAATTCATAGAGATTTATCCTACCAAACTTATTTTACCTTGTTATCATTGACTCGGTGTGAAGGGGACCATCAGTCGCTTGAAATTTGTACCATCATTGTTGATCTGACACACACTCAAAAGATTCAGATCTTCTCCTACCAAACTTATTTCATCTTGTTATTGTTGACTCGATGTAAAGGAGACCATTGGTAGCTTAAAATTTGTACCATCATCATCGATATGGCATGTACTCAAAAGATTCAGATAGACTACTACCTTTGCAAATAGGATGCTCTCGATGTTTGAACTTGGATGTCTTCTTAATAAATACCTAACTAAAAAAGCACTTACCAATCCACCTAACCTTTGAAAACCATTTTTATATTTAATATTAGTAATATATAATCTAACAAGATGATTCTCTTTCTTCCTAGATCTTTTGTTTTATATAACCATCCTAAATTTCTAATGACATGCAATGTATTAATCCTTTATACATATAACTATTCTAATATTCTTAACATAGCCATTTCATAACATACATTTTATAAGATAATATTTTATTATTTTTTTTAATTTTTATTTTTTTTGTCATTGTAAAATAGTTTTTTTTGGATATGACCTCAACACTAATAAATAGAAGGTTCAGTGTTCAAACCATCTCCTATACGTATTTGAAGTGCAGAAGTGCAATTTATTTTTGAGATATGACCAGTGTTCAGACCACCTTACTATCTTTGCAGGCACATAAAATTTATTTTTTAGGACATGGCCTTGACACTAATAAATAAGAGGTGCAATGTTAGAACCACCCCTTGTATTGTTTTTTTTCTTTGTAGACACAAAAATATTGCGTGACTTCATTCTAAATAGTGGTATACCCAAATGGGACGAAACCACCAATCACTTAAGAGCAACTATGAAGATTTTCTCTTTACCCAATAGCTAATAGCTTAAACTGTAGTGTGTGTGGTTGTGTTAAGTCCCTATTGATAAGCTTAGATTTTCCCCTTATGAGAGGTTATGGTCAAATGGGGATGCCTATCCCTGAGCGTTTGTCGATATCACAATAACCACAAAAAAACATTTTTTTTTTCAATTAATTATATGGGATTTAAAAGACCCCACCCTTATAATGACCGTCGATATTACATCATTATAACATAGTGGTATTGCAACAAATTTCATCTATCATCTATCCAACTTAAATATTGTCCATGAGTGCAACAAAATTTAGAGAAATTTTTGGTTAAATATTTAAAAAATCGAACAAATTAAACTATAACCATTTAATTTCCTATGTAAATATTTTAAATTATTTATAATTAAAAAAAAAAATTATAATAATTTTAACATTTATTAAAATTAATATTTAATTTATTTATTCAATTAAATTAATAAAAATATTTTTTATAAATCTAATAACATATTTTATAATTAAAATTTCTTTCCACTTTCTGTTGTCTATAAAAGTGCATCGTTTTTAAAAAAAGTATATGTATAATTTTGGTTGTGATGTTATACACTTGAAATCATTTGAAAGTGAACCTTAATCTCTTTATAGCTAACCAAAAGTATTTTATATATTAAAAATAAAATATAAAATTAAACACTCATAATTTATTGTTTTAAATAGTAGCTCACATAATCAACCGTCTTAACACCTGACAGTTAGGCAGCAGGGAGGGGTACCCAAATGAGAATATTTTTGGAAATCCAATGGCACACCTCGATCTCATTGGGCTTGTATCCCAGTGCCCTAAATGCAACATACCTCGAGCTCCACTCACTCATATCCAAATGGTAGATTGCAACTCCATTTATCTTCTTCTTCTTGGCCAGCAACGCAGCCTCATCCACCCTCACATTTGGCACCGAATGGTAGTAATACACCAAGTAAGAAAATAAACTCTAGTGGCATGACATACATCTCTTCACCCTCCCTTGCTCTTTGCCCACCACTATACCTACCTTGACTGTCTCCCTTGACCCGATGATGCTCTGCATCATGAGCACGTCCACCTTCGACCCCAGAATCGACATCGTAAACTTTGCCATGCCCTCCACCGATGTCACACACCTCTTAATATCCCCCTTTACGGGAGGGCACTCGCATTCCCACAACATCTGCACCATGATCGAAGACATCGTGGAGTTCTCTGGAACATGAAATGTGCTCATAAGATTGCTCAAATTTTGGCTGTTGAAAGGTAGATTGTTGACCAAGGAATAGGGCAAAAATGATCTTTTGAGCATGTAGTATCTGATGTCGAGGAAGGGAAAATTCCTACCCTGCACCAGCATATTCTCATAGAAGAACTTCTCCGACTCCACACCCGTGGCATTGGACATCATCTTGTTGGCGTAGTCTGAGAAGGTTGCTTCGGTCTTCTCATAGCCCTTGAATTTAGATTTTGACTCGTAGGATTTGAACCCCACCGTGGGACTGTTCGCCCCCTTGGCATACTCGACAAAAACACTCAGATCCCCAGATATGTTTCGATCGTAGTTAGAGAACGTGGCGTATTCTGCATTATCGTTCTTGCCATAGGATTTGAAGATGTCTTTCGGTTGATTGGCTACAGAGGTGTAGTTCCTAAAGCTCTCATTGATCACGTTGTCATTGGCTATGTAGCTCTGAAACTCGTTCTCCAAAGAGTTGTCATTATCTACTTAGGCGGTGAAGCACTCTAGCCCATTGTTTCCCCCTTGTTGTAGGTCTTGAAGCCAGTGGTGATGACGTTGGAACCGTTGGCATAGCTGGTGAAGTCCGTCAAGATCCCGTTGTTGTCCTTCTTATAGACGATGAATTAATTATCGATGACGTTCGAGTCGTCAGTGTAGCTTCTGAAGTTCTTGATGAGGCTATTGTTGTCGATGCCATAGTTCTTGAAGTGATAATTGGGAACATTGCTCTGGTGGGCATAGGAAGAGAAATCGTGGCTCCCTATGCTGGATCTGACTCTATAGGTGGCAAAGCCCTCATCCACAAGGTTGGCACCAGGTGTGTAGTTTCTGAACACCTAGGAGCTGGCATTGGATTCAGGACCATAGCGCTTGAACCTATCCTTGATCATGTTGTTGTTGTCGAAGTAGTTTTTGAAAGAGTTGTCTACATGCTTGTAGTGCTTGAACTCCTTTTCATGGTAGCTTTGGAAATTCGAGGGGCCCAACACGCTTTGCTTCTCTTCGACTGCTCTGTGAGTGCAGAGGAGGTCAGCAGCTGTGCAAAAAGAGGCAATGTGCTCAAAAAGAGTGTGGTTTCTCAGGTAAACATTAAAGAGAGCAATGGACATGGCATTGAGGTGTGGAGCCTTCTCCCATAAGAAACTCAACAGTTTGATGTTGGGTAATGTTCGATGCCAGAAATGCATCAACGAAGCCTTCACCACAAACGAATGACTATTGTGACATATCAAAATCTGTAATAGAAGCTATAAAAAAGCACACTTTCATATTCAAATAAAGAAAATAAAAGTAATGTAAGCGATTTAAGAAGATGCTCTATTTCCATTAGGTCAAATCTCAAATCTCCTATTTAAAAATTATAGATCATCAACTTACAGAGACCATGCATACAACAAAAGCCAACAGGATATCGTTGCGTGCCATATTTTGAAAATAATGCACAGGTCCTGCCAATCCAAGAGTAGGAAGAGAAACCAAAGACCCTAGGAAGCGGGCAACAAGCAACAAGTGGTGGTTATAGAAATAGCCAACAAGGTGGAAGGCAGAACCAGGGTAATTGATAAGGAGGATAGAGCTATTTGTAGTAGTATTCGAAAGGGAGACCGATCATACAATGTCATAATTGCCAAGAGGAGGCATTTCAAAAAAAATTATCCTTCGCCTCAAAGACAAGAAATACAACAAGTGAACACTACACACATGTGTAGGTGGTGTGGTTCGGGTAACCACAAGGAAGTGAATTTTCCCAAGTAGGTGATTTCAAGTAACTCGCAAAATTTAAACTTTTTAGATATTGTGATTCCTCAAGTTAAATAGGAAACTCAAGAAGTTTTAGCTGTGATAAGGAATCAGGCTAAAAAGGATAAGTATCTTGAGCCAGTAAAAGAAAAGCAACACTGGCAAGTAGCAAAGAAAGTACTACAAGATGAAGCACAAAAATCTAAACAAGTGAAGTTAGCAGAAGAAAAGGAATTGAAAAAAACATCAGAAGAGAAGGTAGTTGTGTAGAATCTGGAAACACAACTTTTAAACACCATAGTAGAGATCAAAGTGGCTAACCTATTGGAAGCTATTCCATCATTACAAAAAATGATGGTAGAAGAGATACAACCTCACAAGGTGATGGAAGTGTAGAGTCAATCGATTCAAGAAAAGAAACAAAAAGACCAATTCATGGACCCCATCATATTAATGATTGATGTGGGAAAGAAACCCATATTAGTTCATATGGAGATTTTAGGTCACAAATTGATGCAAGTTATCATGGACGAAGGATCCGACATCAATGTGTACCCGAAAGGACTTGTCTAGAACTTGGAACTCCATATCTATGGGCATAGAGCTTCCGACTATATGGTGCCGACTAGTATGGTATCGATACAAAGGGAGTCTTGATAGCACGCCGTGTGGTGATAGTCGACCAAGATTTTATCTTGGATTTTGTTGTGATTACGATGCAAAAGCATGCATACAATGCTCTATTGGGAAGAGGATGGCTACGTGTAGCCAAAGTTAATCACAACTTGGGGAAAGAATCAGATCACTTTTAATAAGGGACAACATAAGTATATGATTAATTTGACTAATCAAAAGGTTAGTGAGGATGTAACCATGATTGATGAATCAAAAAATTCCTCAAGAGATGAAGGATATGAATCAGATGGAGAAGGAATGATATACCTAGATGACTGTTGTGAAGATGAATCTAGATATGATAGCGGACTTCTTTATTGGAAAATTGAGTATGAAAGTTTTTAGCTCAACTACCTCTATATTGAAATAAAGGAGATCAAGGAAAAACAAGATGAAACCAAAGTCAGCTAGGAACCTAAGAAAGAGGTGAAAGAGAAATAGACGTTTCCAAAAAGTTTTACAGAATATACAGTAGGAGATGCATAAATTGATGCAATACTGGCACACTTGAATAATATGGAGAAAGCAATGAGTGAGCTAAAAAATATCAAATACGAAGGACCTCAGATAGTGGACATCAATATAAGGACGAATAATGAACCTAAGATGATTCACTATGGTGATGATTGGAACTCGTATTGAAAGCGATAACTTTTAAGATATTCTTGGAATATAAGGATGTCTTTGCATGGACATACAAGGACTTGAAGGGGGTACCACTTGAGTTATGTGTCCATAAGACTACACTGATGCCTAGAGCACAACCAGTAAGGAGAAGACCGTATAGGATGAATCTAAAATATGCTGCATTAGTGAATGTAGAGATAGAGAAGATGTTGGAGGCAGGAATCATCTTCAGGGTTACAACCAATGAATGGGTATCACCTATAGTGGTCACCTTGAAGAAGGAAGTGGAAAAAATTAGAATATGTGTGGACTTTAGGAGTCTAAATGTAGTAACCATTAAGGATTCCTTCCCTATTCCCTTCACAGATTCCATATTGGAGGAAGTTGCATGACATGATATCTATTCATTTTTGGATGAAAATTCAAGTTACAATCAAATAAGCATAGCCGAGGAAGATAAGCTGAAGATCACATTTATTGTGGATAATGGCATCTATGCATACAATCAAATACCATTCGGGCTTTGTAATGTCCTAGTTATATTTCAATGCATCATACTGTATATATTTGATTAATTGACGATGGAGAACTTCAAAGCATTTTTGGACGATTGGTCCATTTATGGGAAGATCAAGGAGCATCTTCCTACCCTCAGTGAATGTATGAGTAGGTGTAAAAACACACAAATCTCATTAACCCCTGGAAAGTGTTACCTAATGGTACCGTATGGAAAGTTGTTAGGGCACATAGTGTGCAGTGAGTCAATGTTCGGCGCCAGAAGCGCATCGGCGAAGCCTTCGCCGCAAACGGATGGCTACCGTGACACGTCGGAATCTGCAATAGAAGCTATAAAAGCACACCTTAAACGATTTAAGAAGATTCTCTATTTCCATTAGGTCAAATCTGAAATCTCCTATTTAAAAATCATAGTTCATCAACTTACAGAGACCATGCATACAATAAAAGCCAACAGGATATCGTTGCGTGCCATGTTCTGAATATAATGCACCAACTCTTGTTCGAAAGAAAAGTGGAAAATCTTTCAAAATTAGACATCGACCTCACCTAGGAACTGAGGGATTGTAACGCTGGACTCCAAAGAGATGAAAACGTGTATATGCTCAGATTTGCTACTATGGAACATGGCCTGATTTGATCAATGTTGCCGACGACACTAAGCGGACAAGCAGGATGCATATTATATACGGAGGTCGACAGGTAAAAACGTCGAACTTGGCCCCCATATTCTGCCGGAAGTTGCGAGCAAACAAAGTAACGTAAATTGCGACCTGTATTCGAGTTTCTGCGTGTCCAGAATTAATGATTGTGCAGCAGCATAATTATGTCTTGCCCACTTTCAGACGGAGAGACGGCAAGTTTCTTTGAGGGACGGGCATGTCCTCGTTAAATTTAATTTAATAAATTAAAAAAAAATTTAAATCATAAGTTATATAAAATGATATAATTATCTAATGTTTATTCATCCATTAAAAACTTAACCTCGTATTGACGTCCAGGCGTGGGCTCCCTTTTCCAAGCCATGGAAACGGAACAGTGTTTGAGTTATTACACTCTAAACAAACCTGTTATCAAACATAGGATCACTCCACATACAGTTTAAATACCACATTTTAATTATAGGTTCCTTCATTGATGAAGAATTTGCCTAGATAATAATAAGATATACACCGTTGAACAAAATGCATGAGAAAACCACATGAAATGTGAGCTTGGGTTCACAATCAACAGGTATCTACTTATAAAATAACTCTTATGACTCTGTCCTTCCTCAACGTAGCTTCCAAGGGCTAAAATCCCAGTGGTACTTTCCCTGTACAACTCTCACCTACACTGCTAGTGTCGGTTAACATCTCGACTTTACTCCTACATCACATTATAGGTAGTATTAATTCCCAAGAACTACGATACTAAAAATATAACATATAACCCGGGTAAGCACTTCTACAGCCCAACAATACCTTAGTGATATCTTCTCTTTAGTAGGAAAATTCTATCGAAGTAACTTACTATCGGTTCCCTTTTCAGCAGAGTTTCCAGCCAAGTGAGAACTATTCAAATATTACCCAGTCAACATAAACTAATCATCACATCTACCTTCATTAAACATAACCAAAGACTATCTTCACATATGAGTAACGTAAAGGTGCCTACAATAGTTTCTCTCCACGGTATCACTTCCAAACTCATCTATCTATGTAGTATTGAAGGCAACATTTTTCATAATATATATTTGAGCCTTTAACTGAGCATAGTAATTGCTGACATAGTCTAAGGAAGTATTCCGTCACCACTTCTATATAGGAATTGGGCTTCCAATTTGTGTGAGCTAGAATTAGTCTGAACTGATTAATTCATGATAAGTCATTATAATATATAGCTTGGGATTGTAACTGACGAATCTTCCAAATGGGTAAAAGACAGATATATGAGAATCAAATGTTCTCAACATCACATCAAACTACCTAAATATTACCTATTACAACTGGAGATATTCACAGGGAATATTGCCCCATGAAAATAGAAAAAAACACACTAATAATAGAAATCAATCAAGCTTCAACATACTCCCCCTTGAAGTTGAGGGGATTGACAAGGAAGTTCCTCAACTTCAAAAATTGAGTTTTGATAACTCCCTTGGTGAACAGATCTGCAATGTTGTCTTCAGTGCTGCAATGATGCAATTCAATCACTTTCTTTTCGACCATGTCTCGGATGAAGTGATACATCATATCAAAATGCTTTGTCCTGTTGTGATGAACTCGGATTATATGCTAGCTGAATAGCACTCATGTTATCACAATACAATGTAGTAAGACCATATTGCTTTTCTCCAATTTCTTCAAGGACTTTCCTCAACCACAATGCTTAAGCACTAGCACTTGCGATTGCAATGTATTCTGCTTCGGTGGAAGAGAGAGCAATTGTAGTTTATTTCTTTGAGCTCCAAGTGATTAAACTAGACCCAAGGCTGAAACAATTACCTGATGTAGACTTTCTGTCATCTATATTACTCCCCCAATCCGAATCACTAAAACCAAACAATTTTACATCTTCATTTTTACAATAATGGATGACAAAATCCATTGTACCTTTTACATATCTCAGTATTCTTTTTGCAGCTTTCATGTGTAATTCAAAAGGGTCACTCATATACCTTGATACAAGTGATACAACACATGCAATGTCTAGTCTAGTGTTGGTGCGAAACATCAAACTCCCAACCATACTTCTATATGTGGTCACATCAACTTTTTCAGCACCATCATCCTTACTCAACAACTCACCATGAGCTATTGGTGTTGCAATAGGTTTACAATTTTCCATTCCAATTTTTTTTAACATATCATTGGCATATTTGTTTTGACAAATGAAAATTTCACTATCACTTTGATACACCTCCATACCAAGAAAATAGTGCCTCAAGCCTAGATATTTCATCTCAAATTCATGCATCATGGCATTCTTGAAGTCATCATTCAACTTAGGATTACTACATAAGTAAATCAAGTCATCCACATATAAACAAACAAGGAGAATATCATTACCTTGTTTCTCATAGTATAAGGTTGGCTCACTCTTGCTTCTAACAAAACCATATTGACGAAAGTACCCATCAATTCTTGAATACCAAGCTCTTGGAGATTTCTTAAGACCATACAAGGCCTTCTTCAACCTGTACACAAGATTCTCCTTACCTTGAACTACAAATCCTTGAGGTTGTTGCACATAAACCTCCTCATCCAAGAATCCATTCAAAAAAGCACTTTTTACATCCAAGTGATGTACATTCTAGCTTTTATGAGAAACAATAGAAAGAACCATCCTCACAGTTTCTTGTCTTCCAATTGGAGCAAAAGTCTCCTCATAATCAATGCCATACCTTTATGTGAACCCCTTGGCCACAAGTCTTGCTTTTTATCTCTCCACACTTCCATCAGAATTATACTTTGTTTTGTAGACCCATTTAGAGCCCACAACTTTCTTGCCTCTTGGAAGCTCAACTAGCTCCCAAGTATCATTCTTCTTGATGCAGTTCATTTCTTCTTTCATTGCCTTCATCCATACATAATTAGTACATGCTTGTTCATAACAAGATGGTTATAAATCAACAAGAGACATTAAGGCATAATTCACAACATCACCTTTGGGCTTACCATCATTTTCATCACCATACATATGCAAGTTTTCAAGTCTTTTCACCACTTGATCTACCTCTTGTGCTTGACTTCTTGTAACTCTTCTTATAAAAATTATATCTAAAATTTGAGAGGATGGATGGTTTTGTTGGAAATTTTTACTTTTCAACACATTAATTGGAGAATATTCACTCAATAGTGTGAAATATTCATTTTTTTGAATAGCACTCCTTCAATAAATGTCACTTAAGCTTCTTACCTTCCTTGGTGGACTTGAACTTGCACTTGAAACTGAAGAACTAGATGAGGAGTTGCTTGGTGGAGAACTAGATGAAGGGCTTCTTTTTGGAGAGCTAGATGAGGGGCTACTTGGTGGATTAGTAGCACTTGGAACTAAAACATTAGTGGGTTGCTCATCATCATCAATAATACCACCAGTCAAAATAGATTTTGACTTCTCAATATGGCCTTTTTGATGACCATAAACTCCCCCTTCATCAAAAATCACATCTCAATACATGACAACCTTGTGTGTCTTTGGATTAAAGAGCCTATATGCTTTGGTATTTTCACAATACCCAAGGAATATGCATGCTTCACTTTTGGAATCTAACTTCTTCCTTTTTTCATAAGGAACATGTGCATAAGCCAAGCAACCAAAAACTCTGAAATAAATTACAATTGGTTTCCTTCCATACCATGCCTCATATGGAGTGATGCCATCCAAGCTAGAAGTAGGACTCCTATTCAAAATATAAATGGAAGTCCTTACCACATCATACCAATACATATTAGTTAACCTCTTTGTTTGTAGCATGCTTCTTGCCATATTTACCACTGTTCTATTTTTATGCTCAACCACACCATTTTGTTGTGGTGTGTAAGTAGTTGTGAGTTGCCTTCTAACACCACAATATTTACAAAATTGAAGAAATTCATTTGAATAAAATTCTCCTCCCCTATTAGTCCTTAAACATTTTACATAGTGTCCACTTTGATTTTCAACATGATTTTTAAAATCTTTAAAATAATCAAATGCCTCATCCTTTGTCTTCAAAAGATAAACCCAACATATTCTTGAAACATCATCTACGAAGGTGAGGAAGTATGAATTCTTACCAATACTTTGAGTCTGCATTGACCCAAAAATATCAGAATGCAATAATTGAAGGGGATACGTGGCTCTCCATGCTTTACCTTTTGGAAAATTCATCCTTGGGTGCTTGCCTAAAGCACATCCTTCATACACACCTTTTTGAGCATCAATTTTAGGTAGCCCATATACTATCTCTTGAGAAACCATTTTCCTCAAACTAGGAAAATTTACACGGCCAAATCTTAAGTGCCATAGCCAACTTTTGCTATCAATGGCTGCACATGCAAAATCATTTTTTCTTCTCCAAATTTTAGAGTAAACAATCTATTCTTGGTCATGGGAATAGTAGTGACGTGCCTATGCCCATGATTCTTATAAAAAATATCACACTTATTGTTTTCAAACACAAGCTTAAAATTATTTTCCATGATTTGCCCAACACTCAAAAAATTATGTTTTAAATTTGGAGTGTAGTAAATATCAGTCACTTTCTTCTTACCTTCATTAGTTTGTACCTCCATGTTTCCTTTGCCTTCAACTTGCAATGCTTTATCATATCCAAGCTTGATCTTGGGCTTGTAGGAATTGTCAATTGTAGATAGCAACTCCTTGCCGGTCATGTGATTGGAACATCCTCGTATCAAGAATCCATGTCTCATTCATATTTTGATCAGATTTACCATATGACAAAAACAAAATTGATGAGTCCTCCTCCTCACCATAGTGTGCATTATTGCTTCTTCCTCCATGTGATGCTTTCAATATATAATATTTTTCAAAGTTCCCATACTTGTTACAATAGTAACATTGCTTGTTACTTCTTCCTTGATAGCTACTTCTTCCTCTTTCGTGAGAGCCACCTCTTCCTCTTTCTTGGAAGCCACCTCTTCCTCCTCTTGGAGAAAAACTACCTCTACCTCTTGAAGAAGATCTACCTCTTCCTCTCCATTGGCCTCTTCATTGGCCTCTTACTCTTGAACTAGATTCACCTTCTTTGGATGAAAATACTTTTTCTTCCATTCCCCCAACATTTGGAGTTGAAGAGAATCTCTCCTCATGGGACATTAAAGAACCCATGAGATGATCATATGTGAGAGTATTCAAGTCCTTACTCTCCTCAATTACAATGGATACTTGGCTCCATTTGGGTAAAAGTATCCTCAACACTTTCTTTACAATAACTTAATTATTCACTTCTTCACCAAGAGTCTTCATTTTGTCAACACATGCTTTGGCTCTCATGCAATAGTCTCCAACCTTTTCATTTTCCTTCATCCCGAGATTTTCAAACTCCATTTTTAGAGTTTGCAATCTCACTTGCTTGACTTGAGTGTTGCCTTCATAGCTCTCTTTTAGAGCTTGCCATGCATCTTTGGATGATGCACAACTTGCAATCCTTGGGAAAATTCTCTCATACAAGACTGTTTGCAAAGAGAATATTGCAAGACTATTCTTCTTTTGTACCTCTCTTGTTGCTTGTCTATCGTCAGTTGGAACAGTACTCCAATCATTTGGATCTGTGTAGTCATCCTCCACAATCTCCCAAGCACATTTGCTAATGAGCAAGTGCTTCATCTTGATTGACCAGTAGTCATAGTTGGCTCCTCTAAATTCTGGAACTGGGATATTAATGTTGCCATTTGCTATTTTTACAAATCAATGGTGCAGTTCCTTCCTTACTCGCTAGTGGACTTTCAATCCCAATGATTGTTCTTCAAATGCAACAAATAATGTTTGATGGTGATGGAGGTGTTAATAATGGGATAAGCATCCTGAAGTCGTTCTACACAAATGGTGGCCTAAAATTGAGAGTTGTTTGGACCATAAACCCGCTGATTGCGGCCTTGCAAGACATTATTTGTTACAATAGATAATTTTGGATCATCCAATGCTTTAGAGACTTGTGCGCACAGATGTCAACGAACAGGGGATGCTTTGTATGGGGAAGGAGCAACTACGAGAGTTTCGGTACAAGTCACTAGCGGCTTCGGCTTCAGCTAACTGGATGTAGGTCTTGGCACTTAAATTGAAATTAGAAAGACTCAGAATCATCGGTAATGGAGACAGCGGTGGAAAGCATAGTGGAGGGAGTGAAGAACGACGTCATTGGCATCCTGAAACAACACAAAAAAAATTCTTATACAAAAAATTAGCAATGTTTCTCTCAAACCTGGCTCTGATACCACATGTGAGCCAGAATTAGTCTGAACTGATTAATTCATGATAAGTCATTACAATATATATCTTGGGAATGTAACTGACGAATCTCCCAAGTGGATAAAATACAGATACATGAGAATCAAATTTTCTCAACATCACACCAAACCACCTAAATATTACCTATTACAACTGGAGATATTCACAGGGAATATTGCCCCATGAAAATAGAAAAAAAACACTAATAATAGAAATCAATCAAGCTCCAACAATTTCACCCGACGACTACATGACAAGAATTCTCTTCTCAGCTTTACGTGAAAGCAAAAGAAATAATAGAATCCTTCAAAATTCCATTCTCTAATCACCAACAACTCACTACGAGCTTATTTCAACTTATGAAGAAGGATAGATAATGTCTTTAAAAATTTATCAACCATTTTTCCAGCCAACACATAGAATACATGCACAACAATTTTTTTTTCAACTTTGAAGAGGAAATAAGTAAATGTTTCTTCAAAAGTTCATCCTTAAACCTCCAAGGAATGCACAACAAGCATAGCAAAAATCGAGAAGTATTTCTAATAGACGAGTCTTCATCATTACTTACCTTCACAATAGAGATTCATTGGTGTTCAACACAGGTTTCCAATCTACAGTCGTAGTAGATCGACCACCACCAAATTTCTTTTCTGTTTCCACCACCATTCTCTCCACTTGACTTTGCTTTTTTCCAAGAACCATTCCCTATTCTGGCGGTAAGCCATTCTATTTATTTCCCTTCTCTCCACCATGTCTATCTAACCACTTTTGAAATTCCTCCACATTGTCATTCCTATGAATGATTATCATTTTATTCAAACACGACAAAAACCATGATTCTTAAAGCCCATAATGCTCAACGTTAAACCTCCAGTATAATATTTGCATCCTTTAGAAGCAGAGTTTGGGCTAATCATTCTCAACTTAGGCTAATAATTTTTTTTATAATACCATATAAAAACATCCAAAATCCATTTACTCATTATTAGAGCATCCTGCATCATGAGTAGATCAAATATAATGTTAAACCTTTTAAACCCAAGTTGAAGCCTACATCAAAAGATAAAAAAATCCTTTCTATTAGATATTCCAATGGGTCTATCTATCCTACTAATGTTGGCAATTTTGGGTACCTTGGGTACATTGTCTTTGCTCTAAGTATAGATGTTGTCATTGATGTCAAGAAGGTCTTGAAGCAATTTGGTTTGATGTCAAAGAATGTGTTTTGATGAAGGTTTCAGTTTGGAAAGTGAGTTTCCAAGAAGATCAGAATAGCCCAGTTGCAAAAGATCAAGAAAAAGACAAGTAAGAAAAAGTATGCAAGCGACTGGAAAAACTATCACGATTTCGTGACATGTTTGAGGAGAGAGAAAGTTCTAGCAAAAGTGTCATGATTTCACGACACGCTGGAAGTCAAAGACGAAGCTGGAAAAACTGTCATGATTTCGCGACATGTTGGTAGAGAAAGAGAGCAAGTTGGAAAGTGTCATGATTTCGTGACATGTCGCATTTTCGCGACTTGAAAAGTGCAGGAAGGCAGAGAAGGAAAAGTGTCGCGATTTCGTGACACATTGCTAGGAAAGTTGTACGGACAAAAAGGTGTCACGATTTCGTGACATAATGCAGAAAAGAGAGTCCGTAGTGTGAACTGTCACGATTTTGCGACAAGATCAAAGAGAGAGAAAGTTATTCAAGAACTGTCATGATTTCATGACATGATGCAAAGTTCCAAGTGAGGACTGTCGTGTTTTTGTGACATGCTACAGAGGTCAAGTTGAGGACTGTCGTGATTTCGTGACATGCTAAAAATCTTGAAGGGAGAACTGTCATGATTTCACAACATGCAACAAAGGGAAGAGTCTGAAAGGAGAAGCATCACGATTTTGTGGCATGTTGCAAGGAAAGCTTTCGAAAGCTGAAAGCGTCACGATTTCACGATAGGATGAAAGAAAAATGTACGGATGCAGGAAGTGTCATGATTTCGTGACAGGTAGAAGTGAAGAAGTCAGCGGATGAAGTTGTAGAGATTTCATGACAGTCTGAAAGAAAAGCGTATGGATGGTGAAAAAGTCATGATTTCGCGACAGAAACTGGAAGCAGGTCTTCTATAGGAGAAGTGTCACGATTTTGTGATAGAAGCAGAGAGGAAGGCTATGAAGAAAAAAACATCACGATTTTGTGACATGTTCCAGTTTCACGGGCGTAAGGCAGAAATAAGCTCAAGGCAGCAGAAGTGTCATGATTTCATGACAAAAGCTGAGAGGAAGGCCTTGAAGAAAAAAGGGTCACGATTTCGTGACAGAGTTAAAGATGATGTCAGAAAAAGTAGATGTGTCGTGATTTTGCAACAAAAGTAGAGAAAAAGGCATTGAAGTCTAAAGCATCATGATTTCGTGACATGAGTGAAGATGATGTAAGCAAAAGTCAGAAGTGTCACGATTTCGCGACAAGCACATTGTCAAGGCAAAAAAAGGCAAACAGTGTCGCGATTTCATGATAGCAGGCAATAGAAGGTGTACGACAGGCAAAGGTGTCACAATATCGTGACATGTTGTAGTTTCGTAGGGATAGCTACAGAACCAGAGGCGGTTGAAGGACAGAGTTAACTTTGAGCCAATAGAGTTAAATCTGGGCCAACATAGCATAGGGTTTTGCAACCGACGTTGTTTTAGGGATATGCAGCCGACTAAGATCAAGGTTTCAATCTTGATATTGTTAGTATAAAAGGAGGGCTACTTGGAGAGTTTTGGTATCGATCGAAGTGTGCATTTGAAGAGCGACGTTCGTAGATATAGTGCGGGAGTGAAGTTTGATCACTGAAATAACAGAGTGCAAATATCGATAGCAGTGTCAAAGTGCATTTCACCTAATCTTCCAAGTAAGAGAGACTGCAAGGAAGCAGAGTGCTCGAAGATGTTGTTGTGTTTGCACAAAGGTGCAAAGGTAGATGTTCGATTGAGTGCAGCTATGATTGCGTGAATATAGCGAAGGACTGTATTTTATGCATAACAGAGGAAGAGGACATACTTGTGCTAGATCGAAGGACTATGTTTTGTGTAGACAAGAGAAAGAGGAAGATGACATTTATGCCAGACCGAAGGACTGTGTTTTGGTGCAAATTTGAGGACCAGCTTTGAGGTGATAGAGTTGAGGACAGAGGTCTCCAGCCAGAGCAGGGAATATAGGTGTCTTCTGTGGATAAAGTTCCACTTGCTAAGGGTAGAAGAGGTAGAGGTCTTCTAGAGGATCACCAGCCAGAGTAGAGTTAGGGGAAGGTATCTCCTTTGAGCAGAGGCTCATAAATTTTGTAATTGGGAAGGTTTCCCAAAGAACTGTGATATAACTTTTAGAGAAAAGTTTTATCCGTGGAGTAGCCCACTTTGGGTGAACCACGTAAATTGTTGTGTCTCTTTGTGGATGGTGTTTTGTGCATTGCTTTGATTACTACTGTTGTTACTGCTATATTCATACTGCATAATATTGAATTGAAAGCTATTTTGAAAGGAAAAGTTAAAAGCGGTCTTATACTGTTCACCCCCCTCTCAGTATAAGCTTGTGTTCTTCAATTGGTATCAGAGCGGGTTCCTTCAAAAAGGTTTAACAGCTTGAAGGAAAAACTAGCAAAGAACACAATGGATTATTCAAGTGGCAATGCAGCACCCATCCTTGATGGATCAGATTTCGGTCTATGGAGTGCCAGAATGAAGGTTTATCTAATGGCTCTTGGTAATGAAGTATGGGAAGTGATTGAAGATGGGTACACTATCCCTGTAAATGGTCCATACACTAAAGAAGATAGGCTCCTACATCACAACAATTAAAAAGCTATGAATGCAATCCTGAAAGGCTTACAAAAAGTAGATCTTACTAAGGTGATTCACTACAAGACAACTAGTGAAATGTGGAAACAGCTGCAAGTGGTTCATACAGGTGATGCAAATGTCCGAAAGGCCAAATTAAGACACTTTAAAGGTATGTTTGAACAACTCAAAATGAATGATGATGAAAAGATCAGTGACTACATGCTTCGTATGGATGAGATTGTTAACTCCATGAAAGACTTAGGTCTTGAACTTGCTGAAAATGATGTGTGTGATAAGATTTTAAGATCTCTTCCTAATAGGTTTAGTGAAAATATTTCTACCATTGAGGAAGCTAAAGATCTAGATAAATTGAAAAAGGATGAGCTCCATAGTATACTTGCAGCATTTGAGCTGAGAACTCAAGTGAAAGTTGATGTCAAGAAAGAGGCAACCTTCAAAGCTACCAAGAAATCAAAGAGCAAACATATTCAAGAGAGTGATGAGTCCTCTAGTGATGAAGAGGCATATTACAGCAAGAAAGGCAAGTTTTCTAGAAAGCACAAGAGCATGAAAAACATAAGATGTTTCAACTGTGGGAAGTTTGGTCATTATGCTACTGACTGTACTATTTTAAAGAATGAAAGTGATGAAGATATACAGGATTCTAAGAGCAAGGATTCTGAAAAGCACAAGCATCACAGGAAGAGCAAAGATGAGTATAGCAATCACAAAAAGAGACATTCTCAAAAACACAAGAAGAGCTTCTACCTAAACAAAGCAAGTAAGTGTTCTAGCAGTGATAGTGAAAGCTCTTCTAGTGATAATGAAAATGAGATGCTGTTCATTTCAGAAAAGGAGGAAGAACAGAAACATAAATTCATTGTCATGAAATGTTTTAGATGTGGAAATTTTGGGCACCTTGAGGATAATTGCAAAAATAATGATTTGGTTGCTAGTATGTATGAGGATGCTTCAGAAAACTATAATGAAGATGCATGTATGGTTTTTGAAAAGGATAGCACCTCTAGTGATAAGAAATCTGAAAAAGGCCTTGATAATTCAAAATGCAATCAAATAGAGGATCTTGAATGTGAACTCACTAATGCTCTTAGTGTTTTGAAAAAGGAAAGAAAAAAGAATGCTAGACTCAAGGATAAGTTAGATGAATGTCGTATGGAGAGAGATGAGCTTATAGAAAGTCTTGAAATCTCTATGGCTAAGACACAAGAACTCAAGAATGAGTTAAATTCTAAAATTCTGGAGTATAGTGAGTTAGAACAGGAAATGGCTTCTTTGGAAGACGAAACAAAAAAATACAAGGATAAACTGTACAGGTTTCAAGAAAGCTCCAAAAAGGTTAAGTCTCTCATCAAAGGTCAAAGAAAACCAACAGATAAAACAGGTCTCGGTTTTGTTAAGCCTCACAAGGAACAGGTTGGGGAATCTAGCAAGATATTTCAAAAGGAAGAGAGTTCTGATGAAGAAAGTACTTCAGATAATGAGTCTATAAGTGATAAATGCACAAAAATAGAAAACAGAATCTTGAATGACAAGAAGAAGGTTTCGGGACCCAAGAGGTCAAATAAAAGAAAATTTCATGGCAGATGTTTTGCGTGTCACAGGTTTGGTCACATGGTTGTACATTGCATGACTCAAGTGAAGAGAGTAAATGACAGTTTCAGGGGCCGTAATTTCTTTCAAGGGTATTGCTACTCTTGTCAACAGTTTGGGCACAAGGCAATTTTTTGCAAGGCAAATAACAAGAACTGGGTTAGTCAGAACAGGTGGATTCAAAGAACAGCTATGCCTGAAAGAAATAATATTATTACTTGCTATAAGTGCAACAATGCAGGTCACACAGCCAAGCAGTACAGAGCTGATCTTCCAAGGTACAGGAATAGGAACAGTGGTATAAACAGGTCCAAGGATCAAGGTGTGGACAAGAAAAGAGATGAGAATAAGAACAAAAAAAGTGACAAGAATAGAAACATTGACAAAGAATTCAAGAGAAGGCCCGACAAAGAAATTGTAGACACTGATGATGATGAGTGTCTAATGGGAGTTTCACTCTCACCCTTGTTTTAATTCACCTCATCAAGAGGTGGGGGAGGGACTAAGCTAAGAAGCTCACTCTTAGTCCCAATCCCCAAAGGTGACCCTTTGCCATTGATGACAAAGGGGGAGAGATATGAGTAAGGGGGAGAGCTTCAAAGTGAAGAAGAGAGCTTCAAGTCAGGGGGAGAAAAAACTTCAAAGGCAGATTCTCAGTTGTTGGATCAGTTGGTTTCAGTTTTGGCTCTTGACTAGTGTTTTTAGTTAAGGTTTGCCATCAATGACAAAGGGGGAGATTGTTGGCAATTTTGGGTACCTTGGGTACATTGCCTTTGCTCTAAGTGTAGATGTTGTCATTGATGTCAAGAAGGTCTTGAAGAAATTTGGTTTGATGTCAAAGAATGTGTTTTTATGAAGGTTTCAGTTTGGAAAGTGAGTTTCGAAGAAGATCAGAATAGCCCAGTTGCAAAAGATCAAGAAAAAGACAAGTAAGAAAAAGTATGCAGGCGGCTGGAAAAACTATCATGATTTCGCGACATGTTTGAGGAGAGATAAAGTTCTAGCAAAAGTGTCATGATTGCGTGACATGCTGGAAGTCAGAGACGAAGCTAGCAAAATTGTTGCGATTTCGCGACATGTTGGTAGAGAAAGAGAGCAAGTTGGAAAGTGTCACGATTTCGTGACATGTCGCATTTTCGCAACTTGAAAAGTGCAGGAAGGCAGAGAAGGAAAAGTGTTGTGATTTTGTGACACATTTCCAGGAAAGTTGTACGGACAAAAATGTGTCACGATTTCGTGACATAATGCATAAAATAGAGTCCATAGTGTGAACTATCGCAATTTCATGACAAGATCGAAGAGAGAGAAAGTTATTCAGTAAATGTCATGATTTCACGACATGATGCAAAGTTCCAAGTGAGGACTGTCATGTTTTTGTGACATGTTGCAGAGGTCAAGTTGAGGACTGTCGTGATTTCATGACATGTTGAAAAGCTCGAAGGGAGAACTGTCGTGATTTCACAACATGCAGCAAAGGGAAGAGTCTGAAAGGAGAAGCATTGTGATTTTGCGACAGGTTGCAAGGAAAGCTTTCAAAAGCTGAAAGTGTCACGATTTCATGACAGGATGAAAGAAAAATGTACGGATGCAGGAAGTGTCATGATTTCATGATAGGCAGAAGTGAAGAAGCCAGTGGATGAAGTTGTAGCAATTTCACGACAGGCTGAAAGAAAAGCATACGGATGGTGAAAGAGTCACGATTTCGTGACAGAAATTGGAAGCAGGTCTTCTATAGGAGAAGTGTCATGATTTCATGATAGAAGTAGAGAGGAAGGCTATGAAGACAAAAGCATCACAATTTTGTGACATGTTCCAATTTTGCGGGCATAAAGCAGAAAGAAGCTCAAGGCAGTAGAAGTGTCACGATTTCACGACAAAAGCTGAGAGGAAGGCCTTGAAGACAAAAGGGTTGTGATTTCACGACATAGTTAAAGATGACGTTAGTAGAAGCAGATGTGTCACGATTTTGTGACAAAGGTGGAGAAGAAGGCATTGAAGTCTAAAGCATCATGATTTCACGACATGAGTGAAGATGACGTAAGCAAAAGTCAAAAGTGTCATGACTTCGCGACAAGCATGTTGTCAAGGCAGACAAACTTAAACAGTGTCACGATTTTGCAACAACAGGCAATAGAAGGTGTACGGTAGGCAAAGCTATCACGATATCATGACATGTTGTAGTTTCACAAGGATAGCTATAGAACCAAAGGCAGTTGAAGGATAGAGTTAACTTTGAGCCGACAGAGTTAAATCTGGGCCGACGTAGCATAGGGTTTTGCAGTTGACGTTGTTTTAGGGATATGCAGCCGACTAAGATCAAGGTTTCAATCTTGATATTGTTAGTGTAAAAGGAGGTTTGCTTGGAGAGTTTTGGTATCGATCGAAGTGTGCGTTCGAAGAGCGACGTTCACAGATATAGTGCGAGAGTGAAGTTCGATCGTCGAAATAACAGAGAGCAAAGATCGATAGCAGTGTCAAAGTGCATTATGTCAAATCTTCCAAGTAAGAGAGACTGCAAGGAAGCAAAGTGCTTGAAGATGCTGTTGTTGTGTTTGCACAGAGGTGCAAAGGTAGATGTTCGATCGAGTGCAGCTATGATTGCATGAATATAGCGAAGGACTGTATTTTATGCATAACAGAGGAAGAGGACAGACTTGTGCCAAACCGAAGGACTGTGTTTGGTGTAGACAAGAGAAATAGGAAGAGGACATTTGTGCCAGACCGAAGGACTATGTTTTGGTGCAAATTCGAGGACCAACTTTGAGGTGATAGAGTTGAGGACAGAGGTCTCCAGCCAGAGCAGGGAAGACAGGTGTCTTTTGTGGATAGAGTTCCACTTGCTAAGGGCAAAAGAGGCGAGAGGTCTTCTAGAGGATCACCATCCAGAGCAGAGTTAGGGGAAGGTATCTCCTTTGAGCAGAGGCTCATAAATTTTGTAATTGGGAATGTTTCCCAAAGAATTGTGATATAACTTTTAGAGAAAATTTTTATCCGTGGAGTAGCCCACTTTGGGTGAACCACGTAAATTGTTGTGTCTCTTTGTGGATGGTGTTTTGTGCATTGCTTTGATTACTGCTATTGTTACTGCTATATTCATACTGCATAATATTGAATTGAAAGTTGTTTTGAAAGGAAAAGTTAAAAGTGGTCTTATACTGTTCACCCCCGCCCTCTCAGTATAAGCTTGTGTTCTTCAACTAAAGTGTAATTTTAACATCAAACCTATAACCTTCAATAAACTTGCATATATATAGCAGATATTAGACATGAATAGTCAATCATTCACTAAAATATAACATAAAATCCTTTAACATATTTGCCCTGCAACAACCAACATGAAATAATAATTCATACTATCAACAAAATGCATATTTCCTTTCACAAGATATAGGTCTACAATAACTAATAATGAAATAATCAATCATTTCATCAATAAGACAAGTCAACAAAAACAAATATCCATCCAAGTAAAAATTCTGCCAAGGGAGGGTCATGAAAAGGAGTGATCCCTTCCCTACCTCCTTATAAGTATGAGTCTTAGATTCTCATTGAGGATACCATATATGTTAACCTAGGTTCTAAGGAGATACCTAGAATCCTTAAACTAGATAAAGCCTTGTCCATGGATGAGCAGGAGTAGTTGACCAATTTTTTGAAAGAATTTCATGATTGCTTGGTTATATGTCAACATGCCAAGGCTTGACCCCTCCCTTATTATGCATCATTTGGTAGTGAATCCTAGTGCTAAGCCTATTAAGTAGAAACTTAGGAAGATCCATCCTAAGGTCATCCTTTTAGTCGAGGAGCTCCAACAACTCCTTGACATCAATTTCATAAAAGCTATCAACTCTTCTGTTTGGATCTCCACCACCGTTCCTATGGCTAAGAAGGTAGGAACAATCAGAATATGTACTAACTTTAGGTACATTAACTTAGCATGTCCCAAGGACAATTTTACTCTCTTCAATATATATATGATCATTGATTTCACTATCAAATATGGCATGCTTTCACTCATGGATGGTTTCTCAAGATACAATCAAATCATGGTCCCTCTTGAGGACTAGGCCAAAATAAATTTCATCACACCATGGAGTACCATTTGTTATAAAGTTATACCTTTTGGATTAAATAATGCTGGTGCCACATAACAAAGGGCTATGACTTATATTTTCCATGACATGATGCATGATATTCTAGAGGACTATGTGGATGATATTCTAGGTTATTTCATGCATCGGTAGGATCATGTTCATGATATAAGATGAATATTTGAAAGGCTTTGATAGTTAAGGGTTCATCTTAATCCCTCCAAGTATGTGTTTGGAGTCACATATGGCAAGTTGCTAGGGTTCATCATTTATATGTGAGGTATTGAGTGGACCTTGCTAAAATAATGGCTATCACTGAAATACCTCCTCTTCACACCCTAACCGAGTTACATAGCTTGCAAGGTAGGATTCAAGCTATTCATCGGTTCAGAGCTTAGTTAGCTGATAGGTATCATTCCTTTCTTAAGTTTCTTAAGAAATATGTAATGTTCCAGTGGGATTCTTAGTGTCAACAAGCTTTTGATGAGCTCAAAAGGTATCTCACTTCCTTTCATATCTTAGTTCCTCCTATACTAGATAAACATATGATTCTTTATATAGTAGCTACAAATCATGCTTTGGGAGCCTTTTTGGCTCAATATGATGATCAAAATAAAGAGTGAGCTATCTACTATATCAGTAAAACCTTGGTTAGCTATGAAACTTGATATACTCCCTTAGAGAAGCTTTATCTCACTGTAGTGTTGCTTCCCAAAAGCTAAGGTACTACATGCTCAACCATAAGATATTGGTGGTTGCAAAGTTTGATACTTTGCATTACTTAATTTCTAAGCCCAACCTTTTAGGTTGAGCTACTCAATGGGTTTTAGCCCTTAGCAAGTTTGACCTGATATTAATAGGTCAAAGGGCTATCAAGGATCAGGTGATTGCTAATTAGTTAGCCTTTTCTTCTCTAGAAGTTACCCATTATTTGGTCGTTGAGTTTCTCTATAGGTGCATTAGTATAGAAGATAAAGATACAAAGCCTTGAACTTTATCTTTTTATGGAGCCTGATGCTTAAAGGGCACTGGTGCTAGAATTATTTTAGTTACCCCATAAAAATAGCTCATTCCCTTGTTCTTCAAGCTTTGTTTCTCTTACACAAACAATACTGCAGAATATGAAGCTTTGATCCTTGGTATTAGAGCAACCTTAGCCTTGAAGGTTAGTGTCCTTTCAATTTTTGGTGACTCTCAGATTGTCGTAAATCATATTATTGATGTTTATCAAACTCAATATGATAAGCTAAAACCTTACAAATATATTATCACAAAGCTTTTGTCTGCGTTCAATTAGGTAACTATAGAGTCTGTTCCTAGATCCTCTAACCGCCATGCAGATGTCATGGCCGCTATTGCATCCTTGTTTCCTTTGGATTTGGAAGATGACCAAGCATTGATTATCATTAGACAACTTTAGGAACTTGTGTCACTTAGTTCTAGTCTCATTTTGTTAGATGTTTTAACCATTAGAGCTTCCCCACTTGAGCCATGGTATACCAAATTTTTTAATTTCCTTAAATATGGTTCAATTCTTGATGGTGTAGATTGTAATTAGTGTAAGATTTTGTGCAAAAGAGCATGTCGATTCGTTATAATTGATAATAATTTGTATTGATGTTATTTTGAAGGCATCCTCCTACGATGTCGTAACTCTAATGAAGCCCAACTAGCTCTTAGTAAGGCTTATGAAGGTTCATGTGAAGGCCATTTCAATGGTAATGCCATTTCCAAGAAGCTCCTCTAAATGGGGTACTATTGGTCTTCCATGGAGAAATATGCATGTGACCATGTTAAATGTCGTGACAAGTGTCAACACCATTATAACCTTGTTCATGCTCCTTCTCAAAACCTTCAGGTTATTTCTTCCCCTTGGACAGTTTCCATGTGGGGATTGGACATTATAGCGAAGATCAACCCAATGTTTTTTTATGGTCATAAGTTTATCATAATAGCGACTGAATACTTCACTAAATGGATTGAAGCCATACCCCTGACCATGGTGGTTGGAGATTAGATTTCAAGTTCATATTCAACCAGATCCTTTGTAGGTTTGAGATTCCTTTGATTATTATTTATTATAGTGCAAATCCTTTCAATAACAAGTGCTAAGTGTTGGGAAAAAAATTGGTTAGTTTTCTATGTTTAGATTCATTGCCTCATTTAATTTGTCAACCTAGGGTAGCTCATAAACTTGTGAGTAACCTTGCACAATATATGCTTGTAATTCCCTCCAATGAGATGAGTCCCTCAGATTTATGGTTTTGTGGGTGTTGTTATTTTTCTAGATTTATCCTAAATTATCAAGACATGCCTATACTATATTCAAAAAACAACATTGCACACTTGCTAGAAATTACAAAAAATAGGGGAAATAATAGAAATTAAACTAAGTACAAAATACAAGAAAATAGATTAAAAATGATAGAGAAAAAGAAAAAATAAGGGAGGAATACTATTGAGAGTGGGCCCATGCTTCTAGAATATTCCATCCACATTTAATCATACACCAGATACTTGAAGAAGATAGATGAAAATATGCAAGTGTATTTTATTAATTTGTAGCAGAGAAAGTTACAGAAAAGATCCGGGATATTTATTTCAAGGGTGTCTTACATATTTAAAAGATATGCGGCCATACCCTGTTACATCATGAAGGTAAATCAAATTCAGATTCTTATTTTACAATAGTATGCATAAATAAAGGAGATTGAATAAAATATCAGTTTCAGACAAATCAACATATTCTATTTTATCAGAATAGAATATGTCTGATATTTCCACTCTTATTTGATTACATCGAGATTTTAAATTACTGCTAAAAAATAGATAATTGATGATATTTGACATTGTCCTTGGTCTACTTCCACTTCTGAGAATCCATCCACATCCATTGCTAAAATCACCATTATTTTTTTTGACAACAAGAGTCGTATTGTAATTCTGCATCAATGGGAATCAGACACCTTATAAATAGAAGTCGAGAAGTAGGCACCAAAATGGGAGTTAGGTGTCTAACGAGAATCAGGTGCCCAATATTCAAGCACCAAATAGAAATCGGGTGCCCGTCAGTCAAGCACCAAATGGGAATCAGGTGCTTCAAAGGGAATTGAGCGCCTAATTTAATGCTTCACATCGATGTACTGCAGATATTTTACCTTTACTTTTATCATCATGAAATTGAAAGTGCTAGGTATGAGTGGGACATCGACATAAACATGCTAACAACATCAAATTTTGTGAAATCTACACAAAATGCACTCAAAAACAAATATTAAAGAACATGCACAATAAAATATTAAACATATATAAAATTTGCATAGAAACACATATTTCTATTAAAATAAATACCGCAATATATATGGAAATCTTGTACAAAAATAAGCATTTCCAGGGCTCATCATCCCCCCATGCTTAAGGGTTGGCACGTCCTTGTACCACTTTATACTGGTAATTACTAGTTTCATTCACAACCTTTTAGTAAGCCTTGACTTCTTCTTTCCTCTTCTTTGTAGCAGCCTTAGCTTTTTTCTTATCATTGGGTTTTCACTCTTTTGATGCTTTAAGAGTGGCTACCTCCTATTCTTGCTATCTCTAGCACTTGTTGCACCGAACTGGTTGACCTTGACCTGCTCCTTTACCTGGTTGTTCTCTTTTCTAGGCTACCTTTTCTTTCTCAATTTTCAAGTAGTAACCAGTAAAAATAGGGGTATCCTTTTGGAATGTAGGCTCAACCATCTTACAATATTCATGGTGAAGGGGTAAATGTTCTCCCACTACTACTATAGATTCATCACCAAACAAGATGTTGAACTTCTCAGCAACCTTGGATGTGGGGAGAAATGGACCTCATTAGATTGAGTTCAACATTATCCTTAGACTATGTTTCTTGCATTGAAGGGGTTTTGCTGCTTGTTTCTTGATCAGCAGGTGGTACAGGACCTAAAAATCCCATATTCATGAAATATACCTTCATATTTGAAGGCTTATTACCTATTGACCATACAAGTTCTAGAACTTCATTGGTCAGACAACTTTGATTTTCGGTCAAGGAGTTTTGGATGCCTCTATGGCCTCCATTCTAGCTTCTTTGGTTGCTCTCTTAGAGGCTTTAATATACTCATTTTTATCTACTTTGATATCCACCTTTAGCTATTCGAAGTTTAGTATCTACTTATCAAACAACTTCAAGGTCTCTACCCATTCCTCATAAAATTCATGCTTGATTCCTTTAATTATGTAGTCCTTACTCTAGTCTTGGGTCTTTGTTGATATCCCCTTGCAGCCTTCCTCTTTGGTCTTAGATTTTTGGCTGTCTCTAAATACCTATAGGTATATTCAAAGTAGGGGTATTTTCTTCTTCTAATGTTTTTTTTGCTAGGGCTTCTGTTGTAGTTATTGGAGTTTCTTTTTTTGCCTAAAGCTATTCAGGTTTAGTCCCTCAATCTCCCTCTAGTTCCTGGTCTACAAAATGAGTAGGATATTTGGATTTTGCAACCCCTTGATCCTCCTCTACAAACTTATCTAAAATCTAAGGCTCTTTAGCCTTAATATCATCTTCATGTTTTATGTCTTCCTCTATATATATTTTTTATTATTGAGATTCTTCAACCTCAATTTCTTCCTCCTGGTTTACATCTGTACTTGCAAAGGAAGAGATGTTGGGAACCATTCCACATCAACTTCAGGACCTGATATTACTTTTGTTCTATAGATTAAGTTGGTGAATGGGGTTGTTCAACCTCCATTACTTTATTTGTATCCTATTCTACTTCTGCATATGATTTTAGGGCCGATTCTTCATCTACACTTTCAATGATGATTGTAGGGATTCTTACCTAAGAATCAGGGCTTCCCTGTGTAGAAATATTTCTAGTAAAAGCCATTGATTGGTCTCCTATGCCAGCTTATTGGCTATAATTTCTTGCATTTGACCGCAAAGGGCTAGAGGAGAATATTTTATCCTCAAATTTTAGAGAATTAGTGGGCACTTCTATAGCCTAGTCAGTTTGTACTGTCACTTATGCCCTAGTTGACCTTCCAACCCTAGTTTGTTGGGTCTACAACTACAATTTTGATATTATATCTTATAGCTGATGGATATTCTGATACAATTCCTCCAATTTCATTGCAACTACTTTTTGGGACTCTTGGAAAAGAGCCTACTATTCCTTGTATTTAGCCTCCCAAGTGTAAACTTGTTCTTTCAATATTTGCAACTACTACCGCAAGTCATTTGTTTGCATTTCCTATAAGGAGTATGACCCTTAGATAAATATTGTAATTTGTGAACCATGAACTCATCCTTGTTCAGCTCATCATTTGCTACTTCATATTCTGATGAGCTAGAAACCACCATAGATGCCTTTGTCCTTCTACTTCTGGTTCTGGTGGAAACTGGTATGAAAGTAGGGCTTGACGAATCATATCCTACCTCATCATGAAATTGAGGGCTAGTAGGTAACAAAGCTTATTCTGCTTCATCATAAAATTTGGGAAACATAGGGGATAAGGCTTGTCCTGCTTCCCATGTTTTTTCTTCAAGCAAGGATGTAGATACTATCTCTACTTGCTCTATCACCTTATCAGCTAATTGATTAGTCTATTTTGGTACTTCCAATTCTTCCTCTACCCTTGGAATTGCATTATTACCCTCAAATTCCTTAACTATCACATTTTTGTGTGACTCTACATATCATACCAAGGTTAAAATTAGGCCATGGTGAGCCAAGGTAGATGTTGTGCCTACCTAGTACTATATGGCCTCATCTTTGAGTGCACATGCAAGGTAATGAGGGGCATTGATCTTATTCATATGTAGTATATGGTTAAGGAAACAAAAATTATTAGATTTGATCTTGGAAAGCCTACTCGTACAAGTGAATAGCTAGGAAATATACTCTAAAACCACCCTCTAGAGCTTGGGGATGTGCTGCTTGGGTAAACTAGTGCACGTCAAATACTAAGTTGAATGCTTGAAGAATATTTATGCACAAAGTGTGGGGTTGTCCTCCTAATATATATATTCCCCTATTCGAGGAAGACCTATTACTGCGACATGTATTCTTTAGTGACTGGGATTTACAGTCCTCACATGTGAATAACTTCATCCCTCATGGATGCCATAAATTTGTTAGCCACTCCTACATCCTAGTTCTGTCTAACCAGATGATAGTAGTCCAACCATACTACGATATCAAATTGCATTCATACATCCTCACTGATGTTTGAACAATCTATAGGCTCACTCTTTTTCAACAAGTGGTTGGTCGATTTTCCTCCCATGGCAAAGTTCAGATTTCTCTCTACTCTAAGTTTCTATCACCTGCAACTCCATTATTTTATTACGTAGAGGTTTTTCCATGCATGGTTTAAATCACTTGCATCCATGAATGCATGTGCCTGATTGCCATAATTAGAAATAATTATGGTTATCTGTACAAAATCTTGTTATAGCATGTGCCAAATTTTTCATAGAGGATGACCATGAGTGTTTTCCCCAATCAGAGCATTGACACGTGAGAAAAATTCCAAGTGGAGAGAAATGGTTGGCTGGTAATTTTATGGGGGTTGTGCCTATATTATTTTCTAGAAACATATGCCTATGAAAATAATATATACATGAAATAGAAAATTACGCATATACCCGTATGATGTTTCATGTGTGTATAATGTGTAGACACTCATGGTGCACTGGCATTGGCTACTTGATGATGAATAGGCATTCTAGAACAAAGAATGATAGGCATTTTTTCATGTGATAAGTTTCTCTCTGTTTCAATTGGTTCTCGGTTGTTGCCATTTGATTCCTTTAAAAATTCTTGCACATTTTCAAGAAAAATTTAGAAAAAAACATCTTCTTGGTATGACAAACTTTCCCTCCTCGAAAATTGCTCGCTGGTGACTTTGGAATGTGCACAAATCTTCAATAGAAAAATTAAAATAATTTTATCTGTTGAATTTTTGACTCTTGTGCGTGAGTGGAATATTGACATGGCTCGGGCCACTTCCCAATACTGAAGTTTATTTTTATGAGGCACAAACACCTGTGAAAATAGAAAGCAGGTGCCTTTTACCATGTGGAAATTAGGTGCCTTCTTTCGAATCAAGGTACATAGGTGTCTAGAAAATAGAAAGCAAACACCTTAGCAATAGGACATCATGCTTAAAATGGAAAGTATGCAACTTTTGTTGGAAATCATACATCGGAATTAAAGCAAAATTTATACAAAACTCAAAATTTTTGATGATATGTTCAGGAGATTAGGTGTTGCTTTCTCTAAAAGTGGAAATCAGGCACCATCTCCTTGAAAAATAGGATTTAGATGTCGATCTACCAAAAATGGGACGTAGATGCATTTTCCTTGACATACTAGGATTCAGACACCTTGTACCATACAAATGGGAATCGGGTGCCACCTTCCCAAAATAAAGGAGTTAGGTGCCTTCTTTCATAAAACAGGAATCAGACATAATTTTCTCTAAAAATTGAGAATCAGATACATTTCTCATAAAAAAATATAAAGTAGGTGCTCCCCCTTTATTTCAACATCTTCTTGATATGCCCACTTATGTACGCTTAAGGTTGATCAGGCCTTTAGCACTCTAGTTGAAGAACAGGGACAAAATCAACATTCACTATATGTACCAATAGTTGAGTGTTTTATTTTCCATAAAGACCAACCCAAACACTCCTGTATAGATTCAGGTATAATATCCCCCTTTCTAAGTGGGGACACACTTCTCCTACTGCAAACAATTCTTCTAAAAAGCTGGGAAGATGCAGGTTCATGGATCTTGTACTTGTTAGGCCTAGGATTCCTAGGCTGCCTAATAGCTGCACTCAGGGCATATTTCCTGCAAAATAGAAATACAACTAAAAAAAGAAAAATTTAAAAGAAAAATTATTTTTGGGACCATGTGGACAACGTCCACATATTACTAACTCAATTTGAAATTAGAATCAACTAGGTTATTCCCCATGCCTAATCTGGACTTTATCATATGCGTTTTAGACACATGATATGGATGCAAGCGATGACCATTGAATGTTAATGTAATGTTGCTACCATCAATTGTTATGATCCTAACAGTTCCATTGTCGATGACTTCAATCACTTCATATGGCCCCATCCAATGCTGCATGAGCTCACCTTTCCTTTTCTAGAATAAATAATCATACAGTAATTCCCATTCTACCACTTTGAGCTACTTTGGCCTGGTGTGGTGATCATGCCACTTGACCCTTTGTTCTTTGTAGAGCATCAAGGCAGTATTCATCTAGCTAGTTAAGCTGCTGGATTTATTCCTTCTACGCATCATCCAGGTTTATATTCAACTCTATTACAATCCTAAGTATTTTACCTTCAAAATATATAGGTATCATAACATTCTTCCCATATACTATCTGGAATGGTATGAAACCAGTAGTAGTTTTCCAGGTGGTCTTGTAGGCCCACACTAATTATGGTAATCTAATGACCCATTCCTTCCTATGTTGCTATACTATATTTGTCAAGATGTTCTCCAAGTATCTATTGGTTACCTCAACTTACCCATTTTCCTGTGGGTGGTAGTGAGTGGTTTTGTTATGCCTGATTTTATATTACTGCATGAGTCCTGAATCATATTTAAAGTAAATTGAGGTTATTTATCAGTTGTGATCTCCATTGGAACCCCAAACCTTGTGAAAATAGATGAATACAAGAAGTTTGTTGTAATATTCTCTTTTGAATCATGCAATGTCTACACTTCAACCCACTTGGTCACATAGTCAGTAGAAACTAAGATATACCTTACCTTTTGACTATGGATTAATGGATCCTACGAAGTTCATACCCCATTTATCAAATGGATCTATGTGAATATGTGGTTGGAGTGACATTTCATCTCTGAGAGTAGGTCTACCCATCCTCTAATATTTATCACACTGTCTCACATTCTTGGTTGCATATTTGAATAGTGAAGGCCAGTAGTAGCCAACCTGTAACACTTTGAATGCAATCCTTTTCCTTACAAAATGGCCACCACAAGGTTAATCATGGCAAGACTTCAATATTTCTATTATCTCATTCTTAGCAACACACCTTCTCATGATCTAATCAGGCCCTATTTTAAATAGACACCCATAAATCCATGAGAAGTCTACATTTTTCTCAATTAAAGTTTGTTTTTCATGTGGTCAAAGTGTAGGGGATACTTTACTAGTGGTTAAATAATTAGCCATATCTACATACCATGGTATCTATTCATTTAGAGTAAACAAATGCTCATCTAGAAATTTATCATCTATAGCAGCATGATCTGGAGGTGTCAACCTAGACAAGAAATCAACTACCACATTGCCTTTACCTATTTTGTATACTATTGTCACATCAAAATCTTGTAGAAGCAACAACCATATAATAATTCTACCACTAATCCCAAGTTTGTTTGTCAGGTATCTGATAGCTAAGTGATTAGTATGTACAAAAATTTGATATCCTGTGATGTAATGATAAAATTTGTTAAGAGCATGTATAACTACAAGAAATTCCTTTTCTATGATAGTATAATTGAATTTAGAACCTATGAGGTGTTTATTGACATAATATATGGCATAGAAATCATAACCATCCTTTTGTCCTAGCATTAACCCTATTGCATTGTTAGATGCATCAACATACATATGAATGGTCCAATTTGGACCTCTCAATACTAGAGAAATAATTAGTTTTTACTTTAAGATGTTAAATACTTGTTCACATTCCTTTATCCAGATAAAATCTATATCCTTTGATAACAATGTGCCCAGGGGTTTAGTAGTTTTGTTAAAGTCTGCTATAAACCTCCTATAGTAACCAGTTGGTCCCAGGAAACTACATATATCCTTTTATGTTTTGGGAGTAGGTTTGTTTTGGATAAAATCTATCTTCTTCCTATCTACTTTTATTGCATCTACAAAAATGTGATGTCCTAAACTATCCCTTCCTGCATTAGCATATAACATTTCTCATTGCTTAGGGACATGTTAGTTTCCTCACATCGCTTAAGTGTTTTCTTCAAATTTTCTATGGCTGTTTCAAATTTTTTACCATATACAGTGAAATAACCCATGTATACCTCGACAATTTCTCCAATCATGTCAGAGAAGATGATCAAAACTACCCTTTGAAATGTGGTAGGTGCATTGCATAGACTAAAAGGCAAAACTCAGTAAGCAAAAGTCCCCCAAGGACAAGTAAATGTGGTCTTGTCTTGATATTCTTCCCCTATTTTAATCTAATTATATCCATTGAACCCATCTAGGAAAGAAAAATATCTTGTTTGCTTTTTTTAGCAACCTATAATCCACACAAATTTACCACTTTCCATTTTTCTTGGGAACCACCACCAAAGGTGATATCCACTCACTATCTGAAATGGGGTAAATAAACCTAACTATGAGGAGTTTATACAATTCAGTCTTGACAATTTCCTTCATTGCTAGATTCATTCTTCTATATGGTTGCCTTAATGGTTTAATTTGATATTCCAAATATATTCAATGAGTATAGGTTTCAGGAGCTATTCCTCTCATATATAAATATTCCCAATCAAAGGAATTTAGATGGTTGACTAAGGTTTTTTTTAGTTTGTTCTATTGTTCAGCTGTCAACCCATCATTTATGTTTAAGACTCTTCTAGGCTCAACTTCAATTCACTATATATGGTGGTCTTTGCCCCCTACTAATGGAAACTCTAGAGGAGAACATGAGGGTTATTCTTGGAAAAGTTTGATATTAACCTATCCTCATCACTCTCATCTTCCAATTCATCAAGTGTCATGATAGATTGGATCATTAATAGACCACCAAAGTTATAATTTTTATATTTAGGTTCTCCCAACAATTCTACAAATTATGTAGGTGGATGGATGATAAATTTTTTATGTTTTGACCATCATAAATGGTCATTTGGCCATGTCTATATCTTATGTAAGCATCAACTATTGCCAACCAAGGTCTACCTAAGATTAATGGATATCCACCCAACCCAGAATTGGATTGTAACACTAAGAAATCTATTGGATACTCCCATGCATCCACTGTAATAGTAATATCCTCTAGCATTCCCTCTAGGAGTACTATAGACCTATCTACCAACTACAAAATAGTATTGGTTAGCTTTAGGTTATATATTTTAAGATTTTTCATGGTTTCTTTAGGCATGACATTAATGGCACCCCCCAAATCTACAAATGTATTGGGTAAAAAACATCCCTCTATTTGTACAGTTAGAACAGGGCTTCTTGGATCTGAGTATTTTTTATTATAGGTGTTCCCTAACATAATATCAACTAACTGACCCACCAAACTAGTTGACTTTGCAAGTTTTCTTCTTGGTTTATTCAAGCACAATTATATTATGGTCTTGCATAGATAGGAATATTTCTAATGGCCTGAAAGAGAGGGATTGTGACTATTAGGTTCTTTAGACTAGAGAGAATATAAAATTCTGATTGTACTGGATTTCTGGGTTCCTACAACCTTTGTGGAAAATGTGGAACCCCTTCTTTGTTATTTAAAGGTGTTGATTCTTATTCTACTTCTAATATAAGAGGTGATTCCTCTTTTCCTAATTCTATGTTTTCCTCCTCTTCTACCAGAGGAGTGACTTCTACACCTACTTTTTTACCTTATATTAATTGTATTGGACTACAATCTACTTTAATATTGTACATGGGGTACATCTCATTATCCATTTGATAAGCTAGTTGTTGTTTGTTATTTGGATTGGTTATAAGTTGTTCTAGCAATTGAGTAAGCCTAAAAGCAGGAGGAGTTGGCAGGGTTGGCTATAGTGGAATTGGAGTGGCATGATGTGGGTTTTGATTCCAAGCATTATGGTTCCTCCACTTCTACCCAAGCTACTAGTATTGCATCCATGGATAGGGGTTGTAAGAATTTTCTCCTTGGGGATGCTGATTCCAAGGTTATTATCCCCATCAACCCATGTTGGGTGGCTGAGCTTGACTTTGGTTCTGCAAATTACTGCCCCTATAATATGGCATTCCTGCTGGCATATTGTTTTCCATAGGAGAATGCTGCTAGTTTCTCCCATTATCCACGAAGTATGCTTCTTCTACCCGAGGTTCTGCTCTAGGTTTTGATAACTATGGACAAAATTTTATTTTGTGATATTTTGAACATACAACACACATTCGAGATTTGTTTTCAAGACATTTATTTATAGGGTGTTTTCCCCTACATTTAGGACAAAAGTAGGCCAATGTTGCCTCATTTTCTTATTTATTGATATGAATCAGAAGGTGGTCTATTTGAAGAGTTAGATATGATAACATATCGCTCTTGAGGTCTTCAAGCATATTGCCTATTTATTTTTTAGTGTCAGTGGTTGATTATTTGATATTTCTGGGAGTCAACTTATATTTCCTCCTTGAAAATTTTTGATACAAACATCAAATATCATCCATATAATGTTGATAAATATCCCCTCTAGAAATCACGTTTAAAGCTTTCAAAAATTCATTTGTAAGTCCTTTTAAGAAAATGCTTCTTAAGGATTTTCTCCTAGTTTCAAATGGGGTGATATTTGCAAATTAAAGTTGAACCTATCCCAATATTCCTCCATAGATTCTTCTTCCCTTTATGTCATATCTAGGACTTCTTTCCTTGCATCACGTGCCCTACCAAAATCCTGGTGCTGATCTAGGAAATTTTTCTTAAAATATTACTAGGTAGTCATCTATTTATTCTCCAAACTGATGAACCAACGTAAAGTTGAATCATCAAAAGTGGAAGGGAACAATTTTAGTTTTTGGGCATCAACCATGTAATCCACTGATTTGAATATGATATCCAATTTAAATAAAAATAGATCTAGATCTTCTATTGGTAGTCCTCTAAATATTGGAAGGTGGGTAGGGGAAATATGTTTCATATTGTGGTCTCCTCCTACCTCTCCTATGGGAAAATTAAAACTAGTGGATGATTCCTCTACATAAACCATCTTGACTGTGAATAGGGTATCTACACTAGCTACATTCAAAGCAACTTTCAAGGCTTCTAGTTTATTTATCTTATCCTACAAAAGGATTATTAAATATGTATTTGATATAGTTCCTTCTATAACTACTTGCCAGCGTTCAAAGTTTAATAAGTCTTCCTCAGATTGAAATATACTTATCTCATATCCTTATCTAAGATTTTGCTTATTTGTTTTAGAAGGATCCTATGCAAAAACTGGATGTTAAAGCCAATGCACAGGTGGAGATTGTGGAGAAGAGGTTTCAATCTCAGGATTAGATACAACTAAAACAAAAAAATTTGAGAAACATATTTTCTTCTAACAAAATGACCGTCTGATCATCTATTATTAGGCAGACTCATACAAAGCCAAAATGGAGGTTCTATAGGTAGCAACTTGAACTACTGCTAACATGCTTCCTTTAGAACAAGAAATTACAATAGGCTACTCCCTCACAATGGTGCCAAAATGTTGGGCAAAAACATTGTTTAGTTTTCTACATTCAGATTCATTGCCTTATTTTAATTTGACAACCCAGTGTAGCTCGTAAACTTGTCAGCAATCTTGCACAATATATGCTTGTAATTACCTCCAATGAGACGAGTCCCTCAAATTTATGTTTTGGGGGGTGTTGTTATTTTTATAGAGTTCTAGTTTAGTTTCCAAACCACTAATCTATCCTAAATTATCAAGACATGCCTATACTATATTCATAAACTAAAATTGCACACTTGTTGGAAATTATAGAAAATAAGGGAAATAATAGAAATTAAACTAACTATAGAAAATTGAAAATTAGATTAAAAATGATAGAGAATAAGAAAAGAGAAGGGAGGAATATTGTTGAGAGTGGGTCCATGCTTCCAATAGATTCCACTCGCGTTTAATCATACATCGGATACTTGAAGAAGATAGATGAAAATACATAGGTGTATTTTATTAATTTGTGTTGTGGAGTTTCCACAACCACCCCAAACTTCTTGGGGACCCACTTGTCATGTTTTGGTATTAAAGGTTTTTGGTTTTATTTGGCTTGTAAGAATAGTGATGTTTGACCATTTATGTTAATGATTTTAATTGCTTTAGTTATTTTATATTTAATGATTAATTAATCTAGGCATTAATGCTTAGATTAATTAAAATACATTTTGATAAATAGAGTTTAATGTTCTTCATACTATCTAAGGTGATGGAATGTGTTTAATAAAGCAAGGCCTGATCAAAACATTACCTAAAACAAGAAGAGGATACAAAAGGTACAAAGAAATTGTGATAAAAAATAATATGCTATTATCTACCTAATATAATAACATTAATTATATTATGTATATAATAGTAATATTATTATGATGTTCTAAAATGTTATTATAATAATATTATTATGATTATTTTATTCTAAAATGTTATTATTATAATAATATTATTATATTGTATATAATAATATTATTATAATATACTTTACAAAGGATGTGATAATAATATGTTTGACCATGTTACGTTTGATTGCAGGAGAAGGCAATGGCGACTATTCAAAATGATCGAAGGCAAGGGTGGCTATTCCAAAATGTTCGAGGCTACATAACACTGGAAAAAGAGGAAGCGGTCCAAAGATAGCGTTAGGATTTTAGGAGGACATCACATAAGTAACCAGATTTGACAGTGAAACGGTTGAAACCAGAGGCATGCCATCAAACAAGCCAACAAAAAAACATTATTAGGGCAACCCGTAACCCTAATCGATGGAGATAAAGGTCCACCTAGAGAGAATGGAAAGTTTTTTCGTTGGTATTTCATAGCATGATGGTGAGAGCAAGGAGCTCGACAACCATGGTGAAGGGTTGACATTTCCATGGCTACGTCGATGGTAGCCCCATGACATGGTGTTGACAATGCCATGGCTACGATCGATGACAACACAATAGCAAAGGGTTGACAATGCCATGGTTGCATCGATGGCAGCCCCCTAACGTGGTGTTGATAGCACCATGGCTACGATTGAACACAACACCATGGCGACGTTGTTTTGATAGTGCCATGGTTGCATCGATCGTAGCACCATGATGTGGTGTTGACAATGCCATGGCTACGTTGATGGTGTGATGGCCTCACTGGGTTATATGGAAACAAAAGTGCCCAGGATGGGGGATGTCATCCCTATCCTTGGGCATGTTTGGTATGGCTTCAAAGAGATACCATCGAGCCTTGGTTTCGAGCAGCACAACAAAAATCTCGTTGAATGAGATTGGCCTACCTTATTTTAATGTGAATGTTGTTTGATTATATTCAATGTTTTAAAGGAGGCCTAAAATCTTAGGGTTTATAAGGTATAGTTAAATGTTTTTTATTATTCATTTTGATGGGTGCAAAGGTGTGTTCTTGGGTAGAATGCCTATGTGATAAGAGAAAGAGGAGACATAAGGAGTTACATAAGATTATGTTTTTGGTTTTATTATTGTTTAAAATAATGTTTAGAAGTGTTATTTTATTGTATTAAATCACAGAAAATGATGATGGATTATTTTATTATATCCATTTATTATTTTAATTATGAAATAAGTTGAAGCGAAAGGACTTCTAAGCATTATTTATACCTTGATATCATACCTGTTTAGGGGGGTTGGAAATGATGTAACATTCCGAAAAGCAATAAGAAAGAGCATTTTTCAGATTTTGAGAGGATAGAAAACTTTTGTAAGCAAAATCAAAAGGAGGGTTTCTAATCATAAAACTAATGTTTTTAGTGTCTTATCATTTATGGATTTTAGTGACTTCTAGCCATTGTCTTATGCCATGAAATGGGTTGCAATAGGCGAAGGTCAATATGATGCAGTTTATCTATTATTTCCTTTGAGTCTTGCACTTCATTTAATGGTATTGTGCTTATGTTGTAGGTCCATTTATTCAGGTTGTTTTATGATTACCTCATAACTTGGGATTTTGTAGGGAGGAGCTTGCCAAACTAATTCAGAATTTGACTTTTTTAGCTAACCAAATCTACATTGTTTATTCATTCATTTTTGTTAAGTTCATTTTATTTCAAGCATTAAATCATTTTATTCTAGTCCATCTAAAATTTCAGTTTCTTTTATTTCCATTCTGGTCCTTTTCCAGAATTTCTACTAATTTCCTTTTAGTTTCATTTCTATTCTGGTCCATTTCCAAAATTGTTAAGCTTTCAAATTATTTCTATTCTGGTCATTTTCCAGAATTTATGCACCTCCAAAATTCATTAATCTAAGCTTTCAGATAAAACACATGGTTTAGAAGGGATACTAGCCTGCTATTTCACATTAAATTAAGATAAGAAATGAAAGCTAATTTTGCTAACATGCTAACTTCTAATAACTACTATTAAGGTAATGGCATCAACATAAGGAAGATAAAATGAAACCAACTATCTAAAACTTACTTCATATTAAAGTCATGAACATTAAAATGAGGTGGACAATTCCACATTTTATCATTTTAAACCTTTTAAGTGAAGATAAAATACTTTACTAACACGGATTCAGGGTAGCATCAATTTAAAAAACCCTAAAAGAAATTGCTTTTATTTTGCATTTGGTTTTAGTTAGATATTTCAATAATTAAGTATTGTTTAGAACCAACAAAGGCCCCTTGTTTATGGTCACATGCATCATTGAATTATTTCTGGCACTATTACAATCTTTAGATATTTTACCAAAACCTTGGAGAAGTTGAATGTTTGTCATTTGGTTTCTTTTCAAGAGAGAGTCTTATGTTCAATACTCTGCATGTGGTGGTATTTTGCAATTGGGCAAAATATACACTCAACATCTTTGGCGCTAGAAGGAGGGCCTTATTTTATGCTTTGTGATTTAGTTTTTTTTGCTAATGCTAACATGGTCAGTTTTGGTTCAAAAATATTATGTTTACAAGTGCAACATGTTACTCTTGGCTAGTTTGTGAGAAACCTTAGTAGAATAGATTTATGTTTCTCAGGTTGGACCCGCCTAGATGCATTGCTACTAGGTCTAAAACCATTGAGAAAATTATTTTTCAAAGTCTTTCTCCCAAACCTAGGAAATCGAGATACAAAATCCAAGGGATCGAAATCCCATCAGAGCCTTCTGATACATTAGGTTTAGAGATGCTTTGCCAAGATTTGGAAAGGCTAGCTCTCAAACCTCTAAATTTGAATACCTTTAGTGGGTGTGCACCCATTAGTTCCACTACAAGATCTACATCAAGTGTACCCATCTTCGTCGTCCCGAGTGTGTCAACTACTTTAGTAGTGTCATTATCTTTGGTTAATATGGCCCAACAACAACAACAACAACCAGTTCCCTGGTTTAGTACCAAAGTTCTCCGTTAAGTATACCTGGGGATGTCCATGACATACTTAAGCACCTTGAGAGGTCTATCCCTAAGTTTATCCATGATGGTCCCATTTCAGTTCAAGAGCATGTTCAAATTTACAAGGACCATATGATTAGGAAGGGAGTTAGTCATGAAGACGTCACTTGTCGACTCTTACCTAATAGCTTTGACCAAATGGCTCATGAATGGTATAGGAATCTTCTTGTAGGGTCCATTACATATTGGGCCTAGTTGGAAGCTACATTTGTTAATAAATTTAGTTCATTGCTAGATCCTACCATCATGTATAATCAATTCATGTCATGCAAGAGGTATCCTAATGAACCTATCAAAACATTTAATGCCAGATTCCAAAAGCTTTTCACAAACGCGACTCGTCATTTTACAATAGATGCTACTGTGGTGTTGCAATTATACCTCGCAGCCTTAGATCCGATGACAACCATGTTTACCAAGAGAAATACTCAAGTTACAATGATGGCCTTAGCTTATGTTGAAGCCATGAATATTGAGCAGCAAATGACATCGCAAGGTGGCACTATGCCTCAATTTCCTATGCTAGGGCAATATGGCCTTTACAATCAATTTGCCATGATGAATCAATGACACCTCATATTCCCATGATGAATGCTTTGCCATATCATCAGTCATGCCCATTCACTCCCACACTTCCATATTTTTTGACATACCCTAATGCTGCCATTCCACCCACTCTGCAAATGATGGCTGCTAATTAGATAACATTACTAGGATTTAAGGTGAGTAGTACTCAGGCCTCAAATGCATATCCCATGGTTGCACCTCTATAGGCCAAGGATCCATGGTGGACCCAAAACACCCAGAGTCAAACCTTAGTGCCTAATCCAGAGGTTGCTAATGTTGGAAATGTTAGTGGATCTGGGATTGTCATGTCCCAACCATAAGGTTTCAATTTTGAGCTGGAAGAGCTCAAGAGAATAACCATCAAACAAGGCAATGACATCATTCAGTTACAAAAACAAGTTGCCCAAAATCCCATGCCCAATAGAAATCATGACCATAGGAGAACAAGACTATACAATACATAGCCTAACAATGGATGCGTACCCAATCCAGTAGCCAATAAGGCTAATGCATTAGGGGATTGTGATGAGTCAAAGTCATATGATGAGGAAATACATCACTGTTGCCATAGAAAGTTAGACGCTTTGGTGTATGAAGTTATTCATTATTTAGAAAATGATGAGATGGAGGAAGATATGAATGTGTTAGGAGAGGAAGAGGATGAAGCCTTGGAAGCTCAAGCCGCTAGACATTTTGGGAAAGCCAATCACAAGTATTTTACTAGGAGTTCTAAGGATCCCAAAACATCCTTTACTCCCCCAAACAACCCTTTAGTTCCTCCTGATACAAAAGGTGATGTGAATCCACCACCTCCATTTTTGGAAGCACCTAGGACAATGCAAAAAGTGTCAAATCCTGGAACATCCACTTATAACTTGGAAGAAGACATGAAAAGGACCAAGGACAATATCTTAATGTATGAGGTCTCTCAATTTTTGGGGTAGGATAAAATTGGGGGGAAGAGATTGAATTCCTCGAGTCAAATTCATGAGGTTAAATCTATAGAATCCTAACTTGCTATGAGGAAAGAGAAATCAAAGGTACTCCCTTTTCTCATAACTGTTAGGATCACAGGCAAGAATTTGCACAACTGTTTAATTGATTCTGGTGCCTCGGCCAACATCATACCTCTTGAGATAAGCCAAAAGCTAGGACTTAAGCCTGTTCATTTGAATAATAAGGTGGTCCAATTGGACAGATATATGGTGGATGTAGTAGGTGTTGTAAATTTTGTCCTAGTTCAAATCAACTCAGATCCTAGGGTCCAACATTACACGGATATCCTTATGCTAAATATTGCTGCTAAGGATGGCATGGTTTTAGGCAGAGATTGGAGCAAAAATCTCAATGGTTATGTGGTGACTAATTCCTCCCATATGTGGTTGCCATGGAGAGGAGTTGTAAACCAAATTCGAGTATATAGAGAGCCAGAATTAGGGAAATAATTACAAAATATAATAAACCCAATGAGATTCAATTTATTGAAAAAAAAAATAAGGGTTTACAATTTTGACATAGAAGACATAGTCGAAGGGTCCCAAAATGATAATATTTACCATGGTACATCAAAATAAAACAAGAGGGTGTGGACCCTAAAGTTTGATGGGTCCAAATCAAAACAAGGTGCAGGAGTTGGGGTAGAGCTCACATGTCCTGGTAGTAAGCCTTTGATTGCTGCCTACAGACTACAGTTCCCGACCACCAATAATGTGGCAGAGTATGAAGCCCTAATTTTTGGACTTTAGTTAGCCCTAAGAGAAAAGGTAAAGTGCCTTAAGGCATCGAGAGACTCAAATTTAGTAGTCAAACAGGTCAAGGAGTAGTATACCTGCAAAGACAAGAGGTTGAACCTCTATAAAACCAGAGTGAGGGAATTAATTAATGAGTTTGATGCTTTCAATATTTCCCTCATCTCAAGAAAAAATAATAAAATGGATAATTCGTTAGCTGTAGCGGCTAGCATGCTTTCTCCTGATGACCATAAAAAAATGTAAAAAAATTTCCATAGAGCTAGTGCCTTGCCCCTCCATACCAGACAATGTAATGAATTTACAGGTCTTTGATAGTGATAGACACATTTTTAGTCTTGTTACTAATTCTGGTATATTTGAAAATTAGGTTATAGACAAAGAAGAGAGGAGGCAAGTAGAAGTAGGAACAAATGGAGTATGGAACAAGATGCCAAGTGATAGGCCCTCTCTTGAAAAGTTGTTTGATATTGGATATCAAAAGAAAAATGAAAGAAAAATACCATCCCTAAGGAATCATGCAATTCAGTAAATTTGAGGAGTGCAGTAGATCCGCGTGAAGTGTTCATTGCAAAGGCATGCACACAATGAGAGAAGGAGTCAATAACTCAGGTTTTAGGAGAGTACATTGATTGCATATCTTGAAGCTATGAAGAGCTAAAAGCATATGACCAGAATGTAATCATGCATACTATTCCTCTGAAGCCTGATTCCAAGCCTTTTAGACAGAGGCAAAGAACGGTTAACCCAATTCTAGAGCCCTTGATAGAGAAGTAAGTGAAGAGGCTACTGGAAGACAAAATCATCTTCCTTGTTAGGAATTCCACATGGGTGGCTAATCTTGTCCCTATTAGGAAAAAGAGTGGAGAAATTTGGTTGTGCATAGACTTTAGAAATTTGAACAAAGATTGCCAAAAATACAATTACCCATTACCCACCATTTACGAGATACTCCAAAAGGTAAATGGGTCTGAAATGATATCATTTTTGGATGGATACTTAGGATATAATTAAATTCTCATACATCCAAATGATAGGATGAAGACGACCTTCACCACGAAGTGGGGAACATTTGCCTACCGGAGGATGCCATTTGGTTTGTTGAACGTTGGAGCCACTTTCCAAAGATCCATGGATTTTGCATTCAAGGGGCTCATTGGTAAGTGCATTATTGTCTATGTGGAGGATATCCTTGTATTCTCCAAGAAGAGGAAAAATCATGTTAAATACTTGAGGAAAGTACTCCAAAGGTGCTGGGAACATGGAATTTCCTTAAATCCAAAAAAGTGCATCTTTGGGGTAACAAAGGGTAAGTTGTTAGGGCATGTCATTTAAAAATATGGTATTTCTATAGACCCAGAGAAGATAGCCACTATCCAGGATATTCCTCATCCCAATAGCAAAAAGGAGCTTAGGTCCTTTTTTTGGTAAGATTAACTTTATGAGAAAATTCATTTCAGGTTTTGCCAAGATTGCCAAGCCCCTAAATGATATGCTAAAAAAGGATGTTTCAATAAAGTGGACCAGTGAGAAAAGGGATGCCTTCACAACCATCAAGGATGCTATTTCCAAAGCCCCTGTTCTCATTAGTCTAGACTATGCTAAACCATTTTATGTTTACACATTTGCTTCAGATCATTCTTTTGCAAGTGTGTTAACTCAAAAAAGTGAAGACAATATTGAAAATCCTATAGCCTTTCTGAGTTCTCCTTTGAAGGATGCAAAGCTGAGGTATTCTATCTTAGACAAGAAAATGTATGCCTTGTTTAAAACTGTAAAAAAATTCAGGCATTACATTATGCATAGTAAAGTTTTTGCTATAGTTCTTGACCCTGCAATAAAGTCCATGTTCTTACAGAGTGAGCTAGGTGAAATAAGGGGGAAATGAATTTCTACCATTCAAGAATTTTACTTAGAGGTAAAGCCCATGAAGATAGTGCATGGATAAGGTTTGGTCAAGGCCATCATAGAAATTGACCCTTCAATAACGTGCCAAAACTATGAGGTTAATGATACCACTACAGAGGAATGGTATGTAGATATTGTATATTTTTGTTGCATGGTAAGTGCCCTTCTCATTTGAATTCCACTTAGCGCAGGGTACTATGTTTAAAATTAGCTATATTTATGATTAAATCTGGTGTGTTGTATAGGAATAATCACGAAGAAATTTTTCTTCGTTGCATTACTCAAGAGGAAGCAACCCAAGTACTCAAAGACTTCCATGGTAAGTATGGAACTGGACACGGGTCAACAAATATGACAACACACCAGATTATTAGAGCTAGGTATTACTGGTCCCACTTGTTTAAAGATACACATACACATATAAGAACATGTCACATATGTCAAGTGGCAGCCAACATAGAGCAGAATGCAACAATGTCATTGCAGTCAGTGGTAGAGACGAGACCATTTGCACAATGGAGATTAGACTTTGTTTGGGTGATAAATCCTAACTCATTCGATTCCCATAAGTTCATCCTCACCACTACTGATTACTACACAAGGTAGATAGAGGCTATACCTACTAAGAATGCCACCTCTGAGGTTGTGATTAGATTTCTATTGGAAAACATAGTTACTCATTTTGGAATGCCTAACTCCATAGTGAGTGACAACGGTTATGCCTTTTCCTCTTTAGAATTTGCAAATTGGGAGTACGACAATAAGGTGAGTCTAAAATTCTCTTCCAATTATTACCCCCAAGGCAATGGTTTTGTAGAATCATCAAATAAAAATTTATCATGCATAATCAGAAAATTACTTGAAAAGAACCCTAGAGATTGGCATAGTAAGTTAAAATTTGCCCTTTGGGTAGATAGGACTAGAAGCAAGGATTCAATTGGTACATATCCTTATCACTTAGTCTATGGGAAAGATCCTATTTTTCCCACTAATATGAAATTGTAAACTTTACATTTTATAAAAGACTATATTGGGACTGATAATAAACTTGAAACCAGATTAACACAATTAATGCATCTTGATGAGAAGAGGGAGGAAGCCATGCTTCATTTCAGAAAACATCAAGACATAATCAAAATGTGGTTTGATAAATGGTCCAAAATTAATGCCTTCAAAGCTTCAGATTTAGTTTTGTTGTGGGATAAAAGACATGAGAAAAGAGAAGAACATGAAAAATTTGATTGCTTGTGGCTGAGACCTTATCTAATATCCAAAGTCCTAGTTGAAAATAGTTTCAGATTAAAAACCTTGGATGGAAAGGATTTGGCCTTACCCATAAATGACCTTCATTTAAATTATTATTTTTAGGCCTAAGGGTACAACCATTGTATTATATGTACACTAATCAACTTGCTTGATTGTTTGTCTTGTCAGTTTTATTTCTTGTTTATTTTGTGTTCTTTGATTTCAGGAGTTTTTAGTGTGTAAAAGTTGTCCAGTTTTGGATTTGATTGTAAGAGTAAGAGGTCAGCCTATGTGTATACGAATGTCAACCAAAAATAAAAGGATGCGAAACATTGGAATCATATTGCAAAAGGGCTTGAAAATGTGAATATTTTTTGTAGCTCATGAAGCATGAAGTCTTTGATTTTTGCATATCATCCACCCATGTCTCAAGGGCACATTCTTATCACATAAAATCATGACCAATCCACCTCCATATGCTAAAACCAAACACTGAAAGTGAAGTTCAATTATTTTGGGATCAAAAGCACAAAGAACACTAAAAAGATCTTAGGTTTGGAAACTATTGTTGAAGTTGTCGTGGGTCTATCACATTTTTGTCCATTTCCAACATCTTGGGTAAAATAATATGAAACCATACTTGGATGGGGATGTGAGGTGAAAAGATAATTTTGGTCTATCCTACCCTACACATAGTCCATGAATAGTGGTTTTTACCACTACAATATTTATGCTCATAAAACAGTGGTTATCACCACTAGCATGATTTACAAATAAGAGTAGTAAGGATAGGGTCAAATTCTCATCATACCTTGGTTGAGAATATGATTCCCAAAAACTCTAAACTGAATTGTAAGGATCGTACTACTTGTCCCTCAGAAGGATGGGTAGTCATCCCTAAAATTCTTTAAGGAAAAAAAATATAGAGCAAAGCCAAGAAAAGAAGACTGGACTATGGGGTTAACCTCCACCAGGGCTATAGACGCTTGACTGGCAGTGGAGTACACTCATGCCTGGTGACATGAATCCCGCAAGGTTGAGATTTATGTCCACTATGAGGATAGATTAGTGTGATGACCTCATCCATAATAAATTTAATTATTTTGGTCAAATATGAGAGCAATAAAGGATAGGGTTATATTATCATCACACCTTGGTTGAGAATCCGATTCCCCAAAGCTCTAAGGTCCACTTGCATACACTGACCCTTGATGATGATGGATCATAACCAAGCTCTAGATTTTGTCAATGAATTCATCACACACACATTTGATCCTAAGATGGTTAGACATTTTTGAGGTGTTTTCCCAAGCCACCATAGAATGTGCTGCCCATGCTATAAAATTTTTACCCTCAAAGCTCTCCATATTCATTGCGATAATTCTAGTCAAGTAAAATTGGTGATGCAATGCGAAAAAGTTACAAACAATAAGGTGTGGAGTACTTCACACACACATAGTTAATATTGCATGATTCTAATATTTTGTTGTTATGAGTCTATTGACATTATTTATGCATTTGCTGATGCTTGCTGCTTCCTGGTTTGGAGTGTGTTTTTAGATTTTCTTTTTGGGTTCTCACCGAAATGCTCAGGAGCATTTCCCAGTAGAGTCACCATTTTGTTGTGGAGTTTCCACAACCACCCCAAACTTCTTGGGGACCCACTTGTCGTGTTTTGGTATTAAAGGTTTTTTGTTTTCTTTGACTTGTAAGAATAGTTATGTTTGACCATTTACGTTAATGATTTTAATTGCTTTAGTTATTTGATATTTAATGATTAATTAATCTAGGCATTAATGCTTAGATTAATTAAAATCCATTTTGATAAATAGAGTTTAATGTTCTTCATACTATCTAAGGTGATGGAATGTGTTTAATAAAGCAAGGTCTGATCAAAACTTTACCTAAAAAAAGAAGAGGATACAAACAAAGAAATTGTTATAGAAAATAATATGCTATTATCTACCAAATATAATTACATTAATTATATTATGTATATAATAGTAATATTATTATGATGTTCTAAAATGTTATTATAATAATATTATTATGATTATATCATAATGTTCTAAAATATTATTATTATAATAATATTATTATATTGTATATAATAATATTATTATAATATACTTTACAAAGGATGTGATAATAATATTTTTAACCATGTTACATTTGATTGTAGGAGAAGGTGATGGCAGCTATTCAAAACGATCGAAGGCAAGGGTGGCTATTCCAAAACGTTCGAGGCTATGTAACACTAGAAAAAGAGGAAGTGGTCCAAAGATAGCGTTAGATTTTTAGGAGGACAACACATAAGGCACCGAATTTGATAGTGAAACGGTTGAAACCAGAGGCATGCCATCAAACAAGCCAATAAAGAAACATTATTAGGGCAACCCGTAACCCTAATAGATGGAGATAAAGGTCTACCTCAAGAGCATAGAAAGTTTTTTGTTGGTATTGCACAGTGTGAGGGCAAGAGCAAGGAGCTCGACAACCATGGTGAAGGGTTGACAGTGCCACGACTGCGTCGATGGTAGCCCCCTGACGTGGTGTTGACAACACCATGGTTGTGATCGATGGCAACACCATGACAAAGGGTTGAAAATGCCATGGTTGCGTTGATGATATTCCCCTAACGTGGTGTTGACAATGCCATGGCTATGATCGAATGCAACACCATGGCAATGTTGTTTTGATAGTGCCAAGGCTGTGTCGATTGTAGCACCACGACATGGTGTTGACAGCGCCATGGCTGCATCAATGGCGTGATGGCTTCACTCGGTTATATGGAAACCAAAGTGCCCAAGATGGGGGACGTCAACCCAATCCTTGGGCACGTTTGGCATGGCTTCGAAGAGATACCATCGGGCCTTGGTTTCGAGTAGCACAGCAAAAATCTCGCTAAATGAGATTGGCCTGCATTATTTTAATGTGAATGTTGTTTGATTATATTCAATGTTTTAAAGGAGGCCTAAAATCGTAGGGGTTATAAGTTATAGTTAAATTTTTTTATTATTCATTTTGATGGGTGCAAAGGGGTGTTCTTGGGTAGAATGCCTATGTGATAAGAGAAAGGGGAGACATAAGAAGTTACCTAAGATTATGTTTTTGGTTTTATTATTGATTAAAATAATGTTTAGAAGTGTTATTTTATTGTATTAAATCACATAAAATGATGATGGATTATTTTCTTATATCCATTTATTATTTTAATTGTGAAAGAAGTTGAAGTGAAAGGACTTCTAAGCATTATTTATACCTTGCTATCCTACCTGTTTAGAGGGGGTTGGAAATGATGTAACATTTCGAAAAGCAATAAGAAAGAGCATTTTTCAGATTTTGAGAGGGTAGAAAAATTTTGTGAGCAAAATCAAAAGGAGGGTTTCTAATCATAAAACTAACGTTTTTAGTGTCTTATCATTTCTATATTTTAGTGACTTCTAGCCATTGTATTATGCCATGAAATGGGTTGCAATAGATTAAGGTCAAGATGATGCAGTTTCTCTATTATTTCTTTTGAGTCTTGCACTTGATTTAATGGTATTGTGCTTATGTTGCAGGTCCATTAATTCAGGTTGTTTTATGATTACCTCATAACTTGGGATTTTGTAGGGAGGAGCTTGCTAAAATAATTCAGAATTTGACTTTTTCATCTAACCAAATCTGCATTGTTTATTCATTCATTTTTGTTAAGTTCATTTTATTTCAAGCATTCAATCATTTCATTTTGGTCCATCCAGAATTTCAGTTTCTTTTATTTCCATTCTGGTCATTTTCCAAAATTTTTGCTAATTTCCTTTTAGTTTCATTTCTATTCTGGTCCATTTCCATAATTGTTAAGCTTTCAAGTTATTTCCATTCTGGTCATTTTCCGAATTTTTGCACCTCCAAAATTCATTAATCTAAGCTTTCAGATAAAACACATGGTTTATGAGGGATACTAACCTGCTATTTCACATTAAATTAAGATAAGAAATGAAAGCTAATTTTTCTCACATTGCTAACACGCTAACTTCTACTAACTACTATTAGGGTAGTGGCATCCACATAAGGAAGATAAAATGAACCCAACTATCTAAAACTTACTTCATCTTAAAGGCATGAACATTAAAATGAGGTGGACAATTCCACATTTTATCATTTGAAACCTTTTAAGTGAAGATAAAATACTTTACTAATAGGGATTCAAGGTAGCATCAATTTAAAAAACCCTAAAAGGAACTGCTTTTAATTTGCATTTGCTTTTAGTTAGATCTTTCAATCATTAAGCATTGTTTAGAACCAGAGAAAGGTCCCTTGTTTATGGTCACATGCATCATTGAATTATTTCTGGCACTATTACAATCTTTAGATATTTTACTAGAACATTGGAGAAGTTGAATGTTTGTCATTTGGTTTCTTTTCAAGAGAGATTTTTCTGTTCAATACTCTGCATGTGGTGGTATTTTGCAATTGGGAAAAATATACACTCAACAATTTGCAACAAAGAAAGTTACAAAAAAGATTTAGGATCTTCATTTCAAGGGTGGCTTGCATATTTATAAGATATGCAGCCATACCCTATTACATCATGAAGGCAAATCAAATTCAGATTATGCATAAATGAAGGAGAACGAATAAAATATCAATTTCAAACCAATCAACGTATTATGTTTTATCAAAACAAAATACATATGATATTTATACTCTTATTCGATTACATCAATATTTTACATTACTACTAAAAAAAATATAATTGATGATCTTTGACATTGTCCTTGGTTTGCTTCCACTGCTGAGAATCCATTCACATCCATCGTTGAAATCGCCATTCTATTTTATCAACAACAAGAGTCATGTTATAATTCTACGTTAATGGTAATCAGGTGCATTATATGTAGAATTCAAGAAGCATGTACCAAAATGGGATTCAGGCACCTAATGAGAATCAGGTGCTCAATAGTCAAGCTCCAAATGGGAATTGGGAATCCATCAATCAATCGCCAAACGGGAATTGAGTTCTTCAAATGGAATCAGTGTACTATAGATGTTTTGCCTTTACTTTTGCAATCATGAAATTGAAAGTGCTAGGTCTGATTGGGACCTCGACATAAACATGCTAAAAATATCAAATTTTGCAAAATCTACATAAAATGCACTTAGAAAGAAAAATTAAAGAACATGTACAATAATTGTTAAAAATATATAAAATTTGCACGGAAACACATATTTCTATTAAAATAAATACTTTTGTCATGCTTTGCTCTACTCATTCATATTTTACACACACCACACCACTATCGGGTAGTACTCATTTTGGCAAAATCAATCATATATTTTTATCCCACATAGGATCATTTTCATGACCACATACGAGGGGTAACTCAATCATTTGCAAGTACACATCCTAGTAGGTATCTCTTCATCTCTAGCCATTAACAAGCACTACACCCATAGCAGGTATCACTCCACACCTGTCCACCTTTGTGAGCATAACACCCTTCTAGGATAGCTTCATGGTAACATGCAAGGGGTAGCCTCAATCTCGATCAATTACAAGCACACATCCTTATAAGGGTTTTTCTTTTGTTTTTTTGACCTTTTGGATATTTTCTTTCCTCTTCTTTCACCTTTCTCTCTTCTTTCATTGTTGTTTCCTTCTTACCTTATCTTTTTTCTTTATTTCTTCTGTTCCCTCACTTGTGCATCTAATTTTAATTTTATTTTAGCTTACATGTTAGATTACATTTCATTTAGTTAGATTAATTCATGCATTTTATTTAGTTAGGGTCATCATGCATTAATAAAAATACAAAAATAATAAAAACCATAATAACATACTTGTATTACTTGAAAGCAACTAAATGCATGAAATAAAGTAACTTGTATTACTTGAAAGCACTAAGTGCATGCCAACTAGTCAATGTGCCATAGTAGAGAGCTTGGCACACTTGAAAACCCCTAAAGGTGCATACCACAATCAAAATTGGCATGTCATACCAATCCTAGCCCTGGCCATATGAGCCTATCCCCTTTGCTTTGCTTGTTGTAAGTGGTGGAAGAGCTATGTTCATAGATCATGAACTAGATCTTACCCATGACTATGAATTTCTTTATGATTGTATGGATGATGGTAGAGAAACCCTCTAATCTATTAAAATGGCATGGAAGTATGCCATCTAGTAGTAGGCTTCCATTTGCACCACCATATCATATGACTTCCTCATACTCTATAGCTCTACCAGCAGTAGGTGACCTCCCTTGCTCTATTGACTACTCATAATGATAGCCATCCCATATACTTAGAATTTTATCGATATTTCTCTAATTGGTCCATCTCCCCTCTAAGGTGCTCTGCCTCATTCCTCATCGTATCCTACTATACTCAGGTATGGTCCAACATTGTGCAGATGGTGTTCAAATCCTCCTGCATAGATTCCACTATGGTCCATAGAACCTCTGCCTCCTTTGCCTACTCCCCTAAACCTATAGCTTCGTTGGATCCTACTTGTGTCACTATGGGAGAAAATCCTATAGTCTCCCCTCCCTTTGAGTTAGATATGGTGATCGTTCCTCTTATGGCTATCACTATCTCCACCTAAAATTATGCTTGACTAGTCTTAATAGGGCTATACCCATCTACTTCCACTTCATGATGCATCAAGTAGTCTCTTGCATTGCTAGTTGCACTCACTGACTCATAATATAGAATCTATGCACTATCACTAGTGGGGATATCCTCGAGGGTACAATACGTTTGTACCATATCCTATACGTAAAGGCCACCTCGATGTCATCCACCCTTGGATCCACGTACATCAGATTATCCAGGTCCTCCTATGTCCATATGCCCACATCAAGAGTACCTCTGACTCTTAGTGGATCCCTCCTCACCCTCTTGAACCAGTAGTCTCTAAGGTTTGGAATATTCCATAGAATACCAAACTGGCACTGTATTTGATCAAATCGATATAGCTCTCACTCACCCTTCCCAGTGGCGATCCATTAGATCCTCCTCACATGATCTAGCTCCTTTGTATCCTCTATCTAACTAAGGTGTAGATGCCATGGTTGCCATATGATTTCATGATCCCAAAACTCATATATAACCCACATCCCTAGTGGTAAGACACTAGTGTATACCTTATGTCCACGCTCGTAGTGCTTGTCATTCCACGTTGGAAAATGATCTTGGTAGTGTATTCGATCTCCAAACCACTAGGTGCTCCCAACACCACACTTGAAGAAACATCATATAGATCAGTGTTATTTTTTTCTTATACATAATATCATGTAGCATCCTATACAAGCGGGCCAAAACCTATGATTCCCACGTGAATATAATCCCCTAATATCACATGTCTACCACTACTCCCACCAGTGCCCATGGTAGGTATCACCTACTCGTATGGCACACCAACATCCCCACCACCCCCACATATAGTATGGATATTAGTGCCCCAACTCCATATCGATGTGGCATCTCATCGACATAGAATCCACTCTAATGGATCACATGTGTCGAGTCCCCGATATCATCTTTGATGCCACCATCGATACCTATACCATGTAAATCATCCTCTTCCTGATGGGGTTCCTTAATATGTGCCACACATCCTCCAATGTGATGGTCATCTTCCCCATCAATAATCAAAATATGGATGATTTTGGATACCACCTCTCCACTAGAGCTATCAGTAGTACCCTATCAGCCTCAATGCAGGGTATCTATACCATATGTAGGAGCCCCAGTTTTAGTGTCTCCCTCTCTATCACTATGAGCTCTCTTATATCATCCTTGAGTGTCTGACTACCACTCCTTGCTCTTGAGTACATCTAGCTGTATAATCAACATAACAAAATTTACACATTTCATCAATGTCATTTAAAAAACAACAAAAAGTGCATTTGTTTTGCAAAATTTACCAAATTCACACCCAGAATGATTAGGTGTAAATTAGGCAAGGGTACTTGACCAAATTTGTGTTTTACAACAAAATTCATGCTTCATGATGAATATTGCAAAAAACTTGCTTAAAATTTTTAAAAATTTAAATTTGGTGTGTGCAAGTGAAACATCAAATTCTAGTAAGTGAGTTTTGATCTGTACTTTCATCTGATTAGTGGAAGTGCTAACCTTGCTTCTTGCCATGACAACATGGTGAGTTGGAAGTGCCATTCTCATTTTTCTCCTCTAGAGCTCTTGTCTCATCCTTGCGTGGTGAAAATGAGCTCATTTTCCCTCATTTTTCCTCTTTTATTCCCTTTTTATTTTTCCTCCTTTTCTTCTCTCTTCATTTTCTTTTTCTCTCCCTTTCTTCTCTCCCCTTATTTCTTTTGTCTTTTTCTCTTTCTCTTTTTTGCTTTTCTTGTTTTTTCTCATTATTTCAAGTTTTTCAAGAATCTTGCATTCCTTCAAAAAATTGAGGGGGCAACCTAGCCTTTGAGGCATTAATGATAGTAAGGTCTTGATTTGTGTGCACATTTACGATGTTCAAGATGATACCCCTTTTTGCACTGCCTCACCATCCAAACCTAACCACCTCTTTTTGTGTGTGTTTATCATTTTTTCCCATAGGAGTCTACATATTTCTTTGATGCATTTAATTGGTCATAAATGCATATAATAGGGGATAAAATATAGACATGGAAAATGACCCTTCAAAATGAGTCAATATTTCCTTAGATCATTAGGAAGTCACCCAAACTTGTCAAATTTGGGGCCCTTTTCCTCTCTTCCTTTGTCTTTTTTTCCCTAGACTTACCAAATTCATGCTCAATCTATACAGGGTGTGAATTTGGCTTTCTATATTCGTGTCTTGTAATTACTAGTCATGAATTTGGTATTCTAGGGATTTTTCTCTAAAAACCCCACTCCTCATTGACCTATTTTGGTGTTAGCCCTTACCCATGGTGAAATTTTATTTTTCCATCCTTTTAGTCCTTCAAAACTCTTATAAATAGAGAATTAGACTCATTTTTTAAATCCAAAATTAATATTTTGGAGAATACTAGATCTTAGCTCGTTTTTTGTTCACTAACAAGTGCTCTTCTCCTATGATTTATTATTTTCCTTCTGTGGTGTTGGCTGCCCTTGGGGATCAAGTGGAGGAGTTTTAACGATTGGAGAAGTCTACCATTCTGGAGTGCTTCATTCATATTCTCATTACTCCTTTCTTCCTCCCATCAACTAACTAGGTTCTTTACTTGCATTATTAGTCATTAGTTCTATTTTTTGTTGTTGTGCATATTATTTTTTAGAATTTTGGGACACGAAAAGTGCATCTAAACCAAATTCATGCCTCGCTCATATAGGGTGTGAATTTGGTAATCCAAATTCGTACCCCCTCATTACAGGGTATGATTGGAGGTAAAGTTTTGCTTCCCAACACCCTAGTTTGCTGCTTGCATTTTAGCTTTATATCACCTGCATTCTGTTTCATCTCATTTTGTTGTTGCATATCCAATCCATTTTGCTTTTTTTGTTCCAAAGGTCAAATATCATTTTACTTTCAAATGGTCAACTAAAAGGACCAAGGGGGCTTGACCTCTACGCCTCTAAGCTCAATCATACAATGGCCTAAGCAATCCCCCAAACGCTGATCAAATTTTCTAGGGTTTTGTAAGTTATCTTGTAGGTTGAAGCTATTTGGATATTTTGGATGCAACTTAAAGCTATGATCAACCATCGGTTTAGGTAAGTGACCTAGTAGGTCTTTAGTTTGTTTGGTGAATTGTTTTTATCATTTTTTTTATAGATTTTGATCATAAAAAAAGAAGAAAATACTTAATCTTTTATTTCTAGGCATTTGAAAGAATAAAAACATATAGTTTACATCCTAGAGCTAATCTTGTTTGTGCACTCTCTAAAACCCTTGTTCAAAGAGAAAAATAATCTATTTTATTGCAAGTTAGGGTTTACCCATCATCAAAAATCAAGAATCATTCTATGGTTAGTTTCTTGTCTTTTTTCATTTTTTTGTCTTGCATTGGTCTTTTATTTCCATAGCTTAGATTTTAAAAAGACCAAACATAGGTGTTTGTCCAATATACACATCAAATGTTCTATCCCCAAACTTAGAACAAGTTCTTAAACTATTCATGGTGAACCCCTCTATCCCAAAGCCCTCAAGTGTAGAGAATATAACATACCCCATGGTCACCTCGGCTCCCAACGAATCAAATTGAAAATCATATACGATCAAACAATTTCCCCCCTCTACAATAAGATGCTAATTAAATCAAATTATTAAAAAACAATTTAATATATAAACTCTAATAAATTATTTTTGAAATTATCCAACGCATTTTTTGGTAATTATTTAAGAAATACATTATTCAAAAAAATTACTTGAAAAACAAATAAAAAGAATTAATTTTTTTAACATCGGTAGACCAAACAAAGTATAAAACTATAAAAATACTATACTACCCATAAATGTTTCTATTATTATTTCTCTGAGAAATAAACAACATTATTAGTAAATTTGGTTTATATTTTTTAAAAATATTAATAGTTATTAATATTATTTATTTATTTCAAGATTTTAAAATAATTTAAACACACAATCCATTAACAAATAAATATATATAACTTCAATTCTTTAAAATATTAATGCATTTAACTCATATAGGTTTTTCATTCCAAAACTATATATCTATCTAACTTTTCTAAATATCAAATTTTTAAATTATTAGTTTTTTAGTTTCTTGCATCTATTGATATGATTTTAGTCTTTAATTGAGTGGTGGTCATCTTTGTCTTGAGGATAGAGGTGAGTTAAGTTGGTTAGGTTTTGAATTTTAGATTTGTTCATTTATTCTAATCATAAATAAATTTGTTTTACATAATTTGTTTTATAATTTAAATTTAACTTTAGTGGTTAAATTTATAAGCTAAAAAAAAAAAAAAATTATTTTTATTTAATATTTTTATATTTAATATATATTTTGGTTATACAGGAGAGTTGGTTACAATCACCTTATTTTTAGTAACTAATAAGTGTAGGGTTCAAACCATAGGGACTTCTCCCATCAAACTTATTTTACCTTGTTATCATTGACTCAGTGTGAAGGGGACCACCGATCGCTTGAAATTTGTACCATCATTTTCGATCTGACACACACTCAAAAAATTCAGATCTTCTCCCACCAAACCTATTTCATCTTGTTATTGTTGACTCGATGTGAAGGAGACTATCGGTCGCTTGAAATTTGTACCATCATCATCGATCAATTCGTACCATCATCGATCTGGCATGCACTCAAAAGATTCAAATCAGACTACTACATTTGCAAATAAAATGATCTCGAAGTTTGAACTTGAATGTCTTCTTAATAAATACCTAACTAAAAAAGCACTTACCAATCCATCTAATGTTCAAAAACTATTTATATATTTAATATTAATAATATATAATCTAACAAGATGATTCTATTTCTTCCTAAATCTTTTGTTTTATATAACCATCCTAAATTTCTAATGACATGCAATGTATTAATATTTTATACATATAACTATTCTAATATTCTTAACATAGCCATTTCATAACATACATTTTATAAAAAAAATAATTTTTTGTCATTGTAAAATAATTTTTGGGATATGAGCTCGACACTAATAATTGAAAGGTTCAGTGTTCAAACCATCTCCTATACATATTTGAAGTGCAGAAGTGCAATTTATTTTTAAGATATGACTAGTGTTCAAACCACCCTACTATATTTACAGACACATAACATTTGGTTTTCAAGATATAGCCTTGACACTAATAAATAAGAGGTGCAATGTTAGAACCACCCCTTGTACTGTTTTTTCTTTGCGGAAACAAAAATATCATGTGTGATTTTGTTCTAAATAGTGGTATATCCAATTGGGATGAAACCACCAACCACTTAAGAGCAACTATGAAGATTTTATCTTTACCTAATAGATTACACTGTAGTGTGTGTGGTTGTGTTAAGTCCCTATTGATAAGATCAGCTCTCCCCCTCATGAGAGGTTATGGTGGAATGGGGATGCCTAGCCCTAAGCGTTTGTCGATCTCACAATAACAACAAAAAACAATTGATCGTCAGTATTACATCGTTATAACATAATGGTATTGTAACAAATTTCATCTATCATCTATTCAACTTAAATATTGTCCATGAGTGCAACAAAATTTAGAAAAAAGTCTTGTTAAATATTTAAAAAATATAACAAATTAAACTATAACCATTTAATTTCCTATATATATATTAAATTATTTATAATTAAAAAAAATAATAATAATTTTTACATTTATTAAAATTAATATTTAATTTATTTATTCAATTAAATTAATAAAAACATTTTTTATAAATCTAATAACATATTTTATAATTAAAATTTCTTTCCACTTTCTGCTGTCTATAAAAGTACATCGTTTTAAAAAAAAGTAAATGTATAATTTTTGTTGTGATGTTATACACTTGAAATCATTTGAAACTGGAACCTTAATCTCTTTATAGCCAACCAAATGTATTTTATATATTAAAAATAAAATATCAAATTAAACACTCATAATTTATTGTTCTAAATAGTAGCTCACATAATCAACCGTTGTAACACCTGGCAGTTATGCAGCAGAGAGGGGCACCCAAATGAGATCATTTTTGAAAATCCAGTGGCACAACTCGATCTCACTAAGCTTGTGTCCCAGTGCCCTAAATGCAACATGTCTTGCGCTCCACTCACTCGTATCCAAATGGCAGATTACAACTCCATCATTTATCTTCTTCTTGTTGACTAGCAACGTAGCCTCATACACCCTCACCTTTGGCACTGAATGGTAGTAATACACTAGGTAAGAAAAAAAATTTGGTTGCATGACACAGATCTCTTCACCCTCCCCCACTCTTTGCCCACCACTATACCTACCTTGACCATCTCCCCCGACCCGGTAGTGCTCTGTGTCGTGAGCACCTCCACATTCGATCCCAAAATTGACACCGCAAACTTTGCCATGCCCTCCAACGACGTCACACACCTCTTATTCTCTGCCTTCATAGGAGGGAACTCACATTCCTACAGCGTCCACGCCATGATCGAAGACATCGTGGAGTTCTCTAGAACGCAAAATGTGCTCATAAGATTGCTCAAATTTTGGCTGCTAAAGGGAAAATTTTTGGCCAATGAAAGGGGCAAAAATGATCTTCTGAGCATGTAGTATCTGATGTCGAGGAAGGGTAAATTTATGCCCTGCACTAGCATATTCTCCTGGAAGAACTTCCTTGGATCCATGCCCATGGTATTGGACATCAAATTGTTGGCATAGTTTGAGAAGGTTACTCCAGTCTTCTCATAGCCCTTGAATTTGGATTTCAACGCGTAGGATTTGAACCCAACCGTGGGGCCGTTCGCCCCCTTGGCATACTCGACAAAAACACTCAGAGCCCCGGATATGTTTTGGTTATAGTTAGAGAACGTGATGTCTTTCGCATTGCCATTGTTGCCGTAGGATTTGAAGATGTCTTTTGGATGATTGGATTTGGAGGCATAGTTCTTAAAGCTATCACCGATCACGTTGCCATTGGCCGCGTAGCTTTGAAACTCATTCTCCAAAGAGTTGTTGTTCTCTGCTTAGGTGGTGAAGCACTCCAGCCTGCAATTTCCCCCCTTGTTGTAGGACTTGAAGCCAGTGGTGATGACGTTGGAACCATTGGCATAGTTGGTAAAGTCTATTAGGATCCCATTGTTGTCCTTCTCGTAGGAGATGAATTCATTATCGATGATGTTCGAGTCGTTAGCATAGCTTCTAAAGTTTTGGATGAGGTTGTTGTTGAAGTGGTCATTGGAAACATTGGTATGGTGGGCGTAGGAAGAGAAATCATGGCTCCCTATGCTGGATCTAGCTCCATAGATGGCAAAGCCCTCATCGACGAGGTTGGCATTGGGTACATAGTTTTTGAACACCTGGGAGCTAGTGTTGGAGTTGGGACCATAGTGCTTGAAGCCATCCTTGATCACATTGTTGTTGTCAGAGTAGTTTTTGAAAGAGTTGTCTACAGACCTGTAGTGCTTGAACTCCTTTCCATGGTAGCTCTAGAAATTCGAGGGGCCCAACATGCTTTTCTTTTATTCAGCTGCTTTTCCAGTGTAGAGGAGGTCAAAAGTTGTGCAAAAAGAGATAATATGCTTAGAAAGAGTGTGGTTTCTCAAGTAAATATTAAAGAGAGCAATGGACATGGCATTGAGGTGTGGAGTCTTCTCCCATAAGAAACTCGGGAGTTTGACGTTGGGTAATGTTTGGCACTAGAAGCGCATCAATGAAGCCTTCGCCATAAACGAATGGCTACTGTGAGATGTCAGAATAAAAGTTATAAAAAACACACTTTCATATTGGCATAAAGAAAATAAAAGCAACGTAATTGATTTAAGAAGATGCTCTATTTCCATTAGGTCAAATCTCAAATCTCCTATTTAAAAATCATAGATCATCAACTTACAGAGACCGTGCATATAACAAAAGCCAACAAGATATCATTGTGTTCCATGTTTTGAAAATAATGCATAGGTCCTGACAATCCAGGAGTAGGAAGAGAAACCAAAGAACCTAGGAAATGGGTAGCAAGTAGAAAGTGGTGGTTATAGAAATAGCCAGCAAGGTGGAAGGCAAAACCAAGGCAATTGATAAAGAGGATAGAGTTGTTTGTAGTATGATTCGGAAGGGAGACCGATCATACAATGTCGTAATTTCCAAGAGGGGCATTTCACAAAAAAATATTCTTTGCCTCAAAGACAAGAAATACATCAAGTGAATACTACACACGTGTAGGTGGTGTGGTTCGGGTAACCACAAGGAAGTGAATTTGCCCAAGTAGGTGATTTCAAGTAACTCATAAAATGTAAACTTTTTAGATATTGAGGTTCCTCAAGTTAAATAGGAAACTCAAGAAGTTTTAGCCATGATAAGGAATCAGGATAAAAAGGATAAATATCTTGAGCTAGTAAAAGAAAATCAACGCTAGAAAGTAGCAAATAAAGTACTACAAGATAAAGCATAAAAAGCTAAACAAGTGAAGTTAGCAGAAGAAAAGGAATTAAAAAACCATCATAAGAAAAGGTAGTTGTGCAGAATCTGGTAGCACAAGTTTTAAACACCATAGTAGAGATCAAAGTGGCTAACCTATTGGAAGCTATTCCATCATTACAAAAAGTGATGGTAGAAGAGATACAACCTCACAAGGTGATGGAAGTGCAGAGTCAACTGATTCAAGAAAAGAAACAAAAAGACCAATTCATGGACCTGTTAGTCTAAAAAGACTACCTCTAGAAGACAGCAGATATTTTGCAACAGGGTGCCATTTTGAGAAGCTCGATGCAGTCTATTTTTGAAGAGCAACAGAAAGAAAAAATGGGCTAAGGAAAGACAATGTCGCGATTTCGTGACATGTTGCATTTTCGTCGATAACTCGAGAAGACAAGTCTAAGACATAGAAGAATGTCGTGATTTCGTGACATGTTACATTTTCATGACCGCAAAGAGCAAAAGGAGCTGAAAGGATGAAGACGTCGCGATTTCGTGACATGTCGCATTTTCGTGGCCGAAAAGTGAAGAAAGGGTTGAAGAGAAGAGAATGTCGTGATTTCGTGACATGTCAGTTTTTTGCCAAGGGAAAGAAAGAAAAGACCCTACAAGGCCAAAGTGTCACGATTTCACGACATGTTGTTTTTTCGAAGCAGAAGGCAGATGAGGAAGAGGGCTCAAAGATGTCATGATTTCATGACAAGACAACTGTTCCTGACAAGATATATTTTTAGTAACTAAAACATGCCCTTACACCAAATTTTTGATCTCTGAAGGTGTCAGATAAAGGAGAAGTATCATATCTATTAGAATCTAATTTACATAAGATCTTTTGCTTATTATTAGAAACTGTAGTTAATTGCTTGTAATTGATTTGAAAATCAAGGATGTACTAGTTGTAAAGATACCCATATTAGGGTATATATAGTGGTAGACGCATTCTAAAAAGAGGTCGGCTCTTGGACGTTTACAAGATTGAATGTACATCTTCTGGATACAAGCAAATAAAGTCATTCTTCTATCTGGCTTCTAATTTTCTGTGTGCAAGTGTATGTATCTAATTCTCGACTTCTATTTACATTATTGAATTCTATAATGTATCTGTTCTAAACCTGGACTGTGCATGTATGAATCATATTGCTGGAGTTAGGATTAAGTATGCTTATATGTGTTAGATGAAATGTCTAAATCACACTTAGAAAGTTATGATTTCTACATGAAGGTGTAAATGAAAGCTTATAATAGTAATACGTATGTTTTATCCTGGTTGTTGTCTAAACTGCACCATGAGAAAAGCTTCTAGCCTCGGCTATATTTCCCTTTACAAGCATTTCCCTTATTTATGTTCTCTTTTCTCTAAACAAAGCAAAAAGGAACCAACCTACTCTGGAGATTAGACGGACATTCCCAAGATAGATCCGTCTATTCAATGTTGGCAAGGTCTAAGGCGCAATACAATTAACCAAAAGGTAGATTTTGTTCCAACAGTTTTTGGCACGCCTAGTGGGACCCAAAATCCCATAGTATTCTATAAGTTTTGGTGTTTTTATTTAAAACCTTTTGTTTAAAACCTGAAGAAAGAAGAAAACCACCTGGCGACTCCGTTCAGAGGATTTAGACCTAAGAAATACCTTGTCTAAACTATCTGGTTACAAACTCATGATTGCCTATGCGTATGATAACCAGATCCCAAGCAAGAAACTCTGAAGAACCCATCGAGTTCTTCGAGTTACACCTTGGTAGCTTGAAAGCACATCCGGTGCTAGCTGCAAGATCTAATCCACCTGGTACTAGTGTAAACTCCCTTGTACCTACTATTGGAGTATCCTCAAATAGCTCCATAGTAACAATAAATATAGTAGCCATCATGGTTGCTCCTCCCATCCTAGCTCATCTTGTATGGAATCAAACTGGCCCGCTAAACTTGGCAGCCCATAATCAAGTTCCCTAGGCAGCCCTGAAAGCTTTGCCATCATATGATGGGATAGGTAAAATGGTAGATGAACATTGCCTAGACGTTTCATCATTAGCAATAGTTTATAATATCACCCAGGAAGATGTGATGGTCAAGTTGTTGGTCATATCTTTAAAAGGAAAAATGCTCCATTGGTATAGAGAACTCCCTCTGGGATCTATCACTTCTTGGGCGATACTTTGTCGTCTGGTTGATGAATTCAATGTACATGCAGATCCGTTCTCATTACTCAATCAATTCACAATCGTCAGGAGACATCCACAGGAAGAGATTATGGATTTCAACATTAGGTTCACACGTACTTGGGATAGAGTACCTACTGGGTTAAAACCTACCATAGAGCAAGCAATATGTTATTATTTGAGAGCTTTTGATTCAGATCTTAGTATGATTATACGACAATCACGTGTTTTAACTTTCCCTGCTATCTATTTAGAAGCAGCTAAAGGAGAAGTTGATCTTATTGCTATCGGAAAATATCCTCCAAAGGCTCCACTACCAATTTTTCTAGATATTCCCCAAGCTCCAAGCTTAAATCCTTCAGCACCTCCCCTAAAATGGAATGAGCAACCAGCCTGTTCTGGTCATTCAAGTTGCCTCAGAATCTGCCAGAATTACCTCCTACTCCTCTCCTTCTCACATTGCCTGCTCTACCTCTCCGAGCAGTCCCCCAGGATAATCATATGACAACCATAATAGACATGATGAAAACTTTGTCGAATGATATGTCATCTATGAAAAAGAGAGAAGTTGAGCGAAATTTCCAGCCAAGGAGATTTCCCTAGATAACCAGAGATGGGGCTTCGACAAGTGGTAGAGGATAGGAAAGAAAAAATGTCATTTATGCTAATGAAATAGGAGATAATGGAGAACCCTCTAACTCATATTATTGGTGTTCCACGTGTAATGACCCTCATGGAGAAGATTCATGTATGTTTCACCAGCATCATGTACAAAGTCTAGCAAATGAGAGGGCAAAAGAAACAATGAAAGGTCATGTAAACATGATCAGAGAAGTTGATCACAATTTGGCAATACCATCTGTAGAACACGTCGCAGTCCTGACAAGGTCGGGAAGGAAACCTATACAAGTTGATCCCCAAGAACTTCAGCCATTAAGTTTCCCTCCAGCTCCTAGAGCTACACCTCAGAAGGATCAGTCAAGTGAAAAGGGACTCTCTAATCCTCCTTAGAGTTCTGTTTCGACACCAAGAAGAGAGTTTTCTCCAAGAAAGGAGAGCGAAACTCAAGATCAAGCAAGAGAGAAACTCAGATTCCCTTCGTTAACAAAAAGGCAAAGAACAGAAGCAACTCAGGGTTATAAGAATAAATATGATCCATCCACCAGAGAAAAGGAGAAAAGTGTCGAGACACCTTCATTCAATATCATCGAGGAGATGAAAAAGACTCCCTCAAAAGCTAGCATGTATGACGCTTTGCAGTTCCTAGGGCAGATTGACCTCCTTCAAGAATCTTTAAAAATGATGAATCGTAAGAGCAAAATCCCCTCTTTTTCAAATTCTATACAAGCTAATGCTACTTCTATCATAGGAAAAAATAGACCACCTCCTTTCTATTTGTCTCTTCATATGGAAGGGTGGGTAGTACATAATTGTATGATCGACTCAGGAGCAACTACTACAGTAATGCCTAAAGTAGTATGTGACATCATGGGAATGGAGTACACCAGGAGCCATCCAGGAGTGTTGCAGTTAGATGGTACTCCAGTGAAAACTGTAGGAGTAATCAAAGATATCCCCATACAACTCCATAGGATGCCCCAAATAGTTGTTATACAGGAAGTGGTGGTCGTAGATTTGGAACCATACTTTGGTATGTGTCTATCTAGAGAATTTATAGCAAAAGTGGGAGGTTATTTATCCTTAGATTATTCACATTTAGAAATACCTTTCAAAGGTAAGAGGGTCAATATTTTTAATGAAAAGCCATCTACTTTTCATGTGGCAAGACTGGAAGAAACCAGTACTGTGAGTATGATGACCGAAGATATAGGAGATATAGATTTGATGGAGGAAACCTTGGAGGAACTCCAATCCGAAGATCAGTTTTCTTTAAAAAATTTCAATGCCATGGTAGAAACAGAGATAGGGAGTTACTCTATTGAGAAACCAAAAAAGCTATCTATCCCTGTCCCTAAAGAAAACACTTCCACTAGCCAGCTTTGGAAACTTTACTTTGATGGATCCAAATGCAAAAATGGAGCAGGTGTTGGGATAGTTTTAATTTCTCCTATAGGAAAAGAAAATGTTTTTTCATACATATTGACATGGAGTTGCTCCAACAATGCGATCGAGTATGAAGCATTGTGTTTAGGACTCAAAAAGGCCAAAAAATTAGGTGCAAAACAAATACTGGTTTATGGAGATTCAGAGCTTATTGTGAAGCAGGTCACTGGAAAATGTATTTGTAAACAACATTATTTAAGAGCTTACAAAAATAAAGTGTTGGACCTCTTGGAAAATTTTGAAGCTCTGAACATAAATTCAATCCCAAGAGAAAGTAATACTCATGCAGACCTGTTGGCATCCGTGGGATCTAACTTCTGTCCAGTCAGTAATGTCATCCAAAAATCCAAAATAGTGAGACTTATATACAGGCCTTCTGTGCCTGACAAAGATATCTTCTAGCAAGTGTTCGAGAGTGATGAACAAATACTGGATTTTCTAGTCCATGAAATGAACTTCTCCAGTGATAGGGCATTACAATATGAAGAGGAGGAAAGCTTAATCCAATTAAAAAACAATCACATTCCCAAGGGACTGATCACCCTTGAGAGTCTCTTCGACAACAATGATAGAGCAACGGGTCGAAGGATTAAAATTGATAAATGTCGGTATAAAGAGGTGGAATTAGAGCCAAGAAAAATGATCAAGGTAGGTACCAGTTGTATAGTGGAAGAATTGAATCAAGTTAAAGAATTGTGTAAAAAGTATCCAGATATTATAGCCTAGACGTATAGTGATTTGAAAGTATATAGGAAAGAAGTGATCCAACATACCATCGAATTGGAAGAAGGAGCTAAACCCTTCAGGCAAAGACAAAGGCTTGTGAATCCAAAGATTGAAGCCTTAATGAAGCAAGAGTTATTGAAACTCTTACAAGCTAAAATAGTATATCCCATTAAACATTCTACCTGGGTGGCGAATCTGGTCCCAGTTAGGAAAAAGAATGGAGAAATCAGATTGTGTGTAGATTTCCAAAATTTGAATAGAGCTTCACTTAAGGATCATTATCCTTTGCCTCAGATTGACCCAATCCTTCATACAGTGGCAGGAGCAGAGAGGTTTTCTCTGTTAGATGGTTTTTCTGGCTATAACCAGGTCTGGGTAAAAAATGAAGATCAGTATAAAACTGCGTTCACTACTAAATGGGGAACGTTTGCCTACCAAAGAATGCCTTTTGGGTTATCAAATGCCGGAGCAACGTTCCAAAGAGCTATGGACGTAGCTTTTGGAGAACTCACAAATAATATCATCGTCATCTATCTAGATGACATGACAATATTTTCTCATGATAAGCGAGATCATGCCACCCATCTACAACAAATATTTGAAAAATGCAGAGAATTTGGGATATCTTTGAACCCAAAGAAATCTATATTTGTTGTAGAAGAAGGTATATTGCTTGGCCACGTTATCTCTAAAGTTGGGTTGTCCATTGACCCTGACAGAGTAAAGGCACTCTTGGAACTTTCACTACCAGTCAATAAGAAAGGATTACAATCTTTCTTTGGACAGATAAATTTTGTTCGAAAGTTCATCGCAGATTTTGCTCAAACTGTTAAACCAATGACTGAATTGTTAAAAAAGGATGCACCTTTCAAATGGACAGATCCAAGGAAAGATGCCTTTAAGAAAATCTTGGAGGCCATAGCTCGAGCTCCCATTTTAGTCAACCCTGACTACTCCCGAAGTTTCATTTTATATGTTGTTGGAGAGCAAGACAACTATGTTGCAGTTCTTACTCAGAAGGGAGCAGATAATGAGGAAAGACCCATAGCCTTTTTGAGTTCTACCATGCACAAGCACGAAGAGAGATATAGTTTTATCGAGAAATAGGTGTATGCTATCATGAAATCATTGAATAAATTGAAGCATTTCCTATCCCAAAGCCGCACCATTGTTTATGTAATTCACCCAGATGTTAGAAATTTCATAATACAAGGAGAGCTTGGCGAAAAAAGAGTAGGATGGGTAACTCGTATACAGGAATACGATGTAGAGATACATCCAACCAAAATAGTCAGAGGTAGAGCTCTATGCCAAGAGTTGGCTAGGCAAGCAGAAAAAGGGAATGTCGAAATTCAAGGGATGATGGTGAATACCGAACAAGACCAAGTTCAGACTGATTGGATTGATGATTTGGTGAGGTATTTTCAGACTGGGATATGTCCTAAAAATTTGAATGCTTCCCAAAGAAGGAGGTTTAGAATGCAAGCACTGAAATATACTCTTCGAACAGAAGGGTTATACAGAATAAACATTGATGGTGTACTATTGAAATGTATAGGTGATGATAAGAAGCATAAAGTATTGGAAGAATTCCATGGAGGCCTCTCGGGTGGACATTATTCAGGTAGAACAACAACTTTGAAGATTCTCAGAGTCGGTTGTTATTGGCCTTCTATTTTCTTAGATACATATAAAGTGACTCAAAAATGTGAACAATGTCAGAGGTATGTAGGAAGAAACATAAATGCTCCTATGCCTTTGAAGTCTATACAAGTTGAAGAACCTTTCCAGCAGTGGGGGTTAGATTTCATGGGAATAATTGAACCAAACTCATCAGCGGGCCACAAATATATACTCACTGCCATGGATTACTTCACAAAATGGGCAGAAGTGGTTCCTACAAAGAAAGCTGACTCAGAAGTCATGATAGAGTTTGTGGAGGGTCTAATTACTAGATTCGGCATACTAGACTCATTGATCATGGATAATGGATCTTCTTTCACTGGAGCCAAGATGATTGAGTTTTCCAGCAGGTATGGAATATATTTGAAAACATCTTCTAACTATTATCCATAAGGTAATGGTTTAGCTGAATCTACCAATAAGAATATACTCAGGATCCTTAAGAGGATGCTAGAAGATAACAAGAGAGACTGGCATTCATTACTTAATCAAGCTTTGTGGGCTGACAGAATATCAATAAAGAAATCCATTAATACATCTCCATATGCTTTAGTTTATGGTAAAGAAGTTGTTTTGCCTATTCATATGGAGTTACCAACATTGAAGTTACTAAATCAGATAGACGAAGAGGAAGGCCAGCCGATGGATGCCCGATTGATGCAACTTTTGCAATTAGAAGAATCTAGGGAACAGGCTTATGACCACCACCAAAAACACATAATTGACACAACAGGGTGGTTCGACAAAAAGACTACCTTCAAAAAATTCAAAGTAGGAGACCTGGTTTTGAAGTGGAACGTAAAGAAAGCAAAGCCAGGAAACCATGATAAGTTCGATGCTTTCTGGGAAGGTCCGTTTGAAATCATTTCAGAAAAATAGTTCAATTCTTTCCAACTAAAATATCAGCATGGATGGATTCTTCCTATCATGGTGAACGCGTTTCACCTGAAGCTATATTTCAAGTAAAATACAGTAGGGAATTATATGTACAGTATAATATATGCATTATAAAGTTTGTAAATATTATTGAATTTTTGGCTTAGTAAAGATTTTGGTTGGACGCTCACAACCAACCGCAGTTTGACAACACAGTAGAAAACAGAGGGAAAAAAGCATTGTTTTGTCATTTCAAAATTTCAAATTCAAAAGTGCCACGTGGTCCTAAGGAACTGGCAGGAAGATATTAATGAAAAGACTCCTCGAGAAGCATTATTTCCTTCTCACGAAGGTTTCTAAATCGGTCACCAAAGAAATTTCTTGAGTGGACACGTGCCAAAAAATAAATGGGCAGAAGTGACCGATCGGTCAGGTAACACAGGGTTTGGCAGGATTTATTGCTATTTCCTACGTGAAATTAATTGGTCGGTTAGCATTTCAAGAAAAAACATTCTAAGAAAGGTGGCAGAAATGAAATTCAAAGAAATCTGAGAGAATCGCTTCCACCAACCACAATTAATGCAATTTATCACATGTCCTTCCCAAAAACAACGTGAAGAAGAAACTAACTTTTTGCCTAAGTGAAGTTTCATACTATTACTTGCCATTTCCAACTCCTATAGAGAGAAAGAAGAAAATTTTGACTGTGATATTCATAATTCCCAGCTTTCTCAACAAGAAGAAATTTCGAAGCAATTTTTAGGGGAATTTTTAGAAGTTAGTCACCTGTTATTCTTTCATGGCACCTAGAAAGGGAAAGAAGCAGGAAGCAGTGACTGCATCACCTTCAACAACTTTAGTGGTAAGAAAAAGAGAAGAGATGAGTAACAGATTCATAGATAAAGATGCGAGGATAAGTGACACAATTGTGACCTAGAAAGACCCAGGAAATATTCGAAGCAACATAGCAGACCGGGTAGCTACCAGAGTCTCGGCGTCTTCTCCTTCTACTTTCATTTTCCATTCATTTTTATACTGGTATGTATATATTCCTGTACATCCCTGCCCCGAGTTAGTAAGGGCAATTGCTAATTTTTATGATGAAAAGGGGAAGAATGTAAGAGATTGTAATGGGAGGATTTTATTTACTTTAAGCAAAGATGCTTTTATTTCTGCTTTCATCGCTGGTCATGTACCTACTTTTGAGCCAAAAGCCTTTGACCCCAAAGATCAAGCTAAATACTTTGGCCCCTCTGAGAAGATAAAGAATTTTTTGGTTTCCCAGTTGAAAGACTTACCTGTAGGGGAAAACCCACCTGAGCCTCCCATCAATATCACAGAATTCAAAAATCCAGAGTTGTATTCCATATCAGCTATGATAGCAGGCCTCAAGACTGATGAAAAAGTCCAGAAATGGCAAATTGCCTTGGTTGAATGCTTGTCTAACCCCAAAAATTATGACTCTTCTATCATGAATAAAAGTGTGAATCCAATATTCTTCGACTGGCCAGGTTTCTTATGTTCAGAGATTCAAGAAGGGTTAGCTACACTTAAGAAAGGGTCTCAATTCTCTTTTCGATTCTCTTCATACTTGATATGGTTGTTTTTCTTTTTTATGTCTAAAGAGTTAGCTTTTATCTCAGTGAAAGACAAAGATGAACAGGGCAGGGTTTTGCCTGTTTGTGAATGGACAAACGTGTTATATAAGACAGAGTCATTTTATGATTTTAACAGGGAATTCTTAGGCCCTGCTCTAAAAATAATGTATGGACATATTAGACGATTAACCCCTAAGGCAGAAAAAGTTCTGCAAACCAAATATGCTGAGGAGGGTGATTGGTTTATCCTCACCCAAGGGGTTTGTATTAGATTGTATGGTTTCACTCAGAAACCATTTTTACTCCCTCATTATGTTACAGATAGATTATTTTCTTTAGAGTATGTTCGACAAACTGAATAGATAAATGTAAAATTTGGTTCTGGTATTGGGAAGACTAGCACTTGTAACATGCCCTTCAGTTTTGAAGGGATAGTTGTATCAAAAAGGGGTCAAAATGAGCAGATTGCTCAATATTTGAGAGAATTGGGGCTGATTGAAATTCCACAGAGATGGAAGTATGACCCCTTGGACAGGTTTGCTGAAAAACAAGCTATTCTGAATAAAATTGAAATGAAAAAATATCATGCTACAGTCAGGCCAGACATAGAAGAAAAAAGAAATAACAGTGAAGATGATGCCTTGGAATGGCATATAGAGAGAATGGAACCTCTACCCCCTTGGCATGATTTCTATGAGCAAGTAGTGAATTATGATCCTCTGAATAATACCAAACATCAGTTAACAAATGAGAAGATTAGTAGAATACAAAAGAGGGGGGCCGACTGGACAGTCACGAAGATTCGTGAATGGTGGTTGATGAGGGTACAAACATATATGATTTCTTCAAGGTACCCATTGAAAAATGATAATGAATTTAATATCCAATATAATTTGCATCATGCATCTTGGGATGGGGTTTTTCCTATAAGAATACCTCCCAACATTGGAGGTAGTAACAAGACCAGCCCTGAAGCACCACAGAGGCAAGAGACTGATAAAGGCAAGGGAAAACAAATAGTAGCTGAGCAAAAGCTATCCCTGACTCAGAAAAAACCTAGAACTTCTAGGAAGTGGTCAATAGAAGAAGTTTTTACCAAGGAGCAGGGGCAGACCTATGGCAAAGCTGCTCAGATGATGTTAAAAATGGGGTATGAAGGAAAGGGCCTCAAAAAATGAGGGCAAGGAATGACCGAACCCATACAAGTAGAGATGAGGGAAAGACATCTGGCACTTGGAGCTGATGCTTCAAATAAAAAGGATTATACTTCTAAAGTTGTGAAGTTTGTTCCTCCCTCCGACTCAGCTTTCGAATCTGATGAAGAACCTGTAGCTGAGAGAATGAAAAGATTAAAGACTCTGGCTGATAGACAGAGGAAAGACAAGAATGTTACCCAAACTTCTCCTAATGAACAAGGTGCTCAAGATGTTCAAGATAATACAGTCGAGGATTCTACGGGAAATGAACAAGATAAAGTGAATGAAGAAGATAATGTCATAGATGCTCAAGATGCTGGACAAGAAATTTCTCAGATTGAAGATACGAGTGGTTCACAAGACTTGGTTCAAGAGAACCAAAATGTAGATGTTGAAAAGGAAGTACTAGTGAAGCAAGAAGTTGAGGAAGTTGAGAAAACATAACATGGGGAATTTCCCCAAAATGTTCAAATAATTGATCTTGATAAAAGCGATGATGAAGATGAGCAGGAAAAAGATACTGAAACACATGATGATGATGGAATTCAAAATGAAGAATTGTTAAATAGCAATGATAAGAGTGAAGAAGAAGAAAGGGATCAACGACAACTCCAGACGGGACCAGGTATGTCTCCTTTCTTATCTCCTTCTTTTCCTTCTACTTATTCCTATTTTAACTCTCCCTCCTTTTCTAATATGAAGAAATATGTAACTCTCCTTTCAAAAAATGGTTTGCTTGACCAGAAATGGCAACATCTTCCCATTCTCAGCTCGACGTCAATACTGCATTGGTTCCCATCCCTTTCTTCCCCAATACCAGTATCCCAACAATTGAATCTACATCTTCCCAGGTTGATGAAAGTCATCCAACTCTATCAAAGCTAAAAAATTTGAAAAAGGTCAGTAAGAATGCTCTGGACTGGTGGATCTCCCACTCTGTTGAAGACCCTAAGGCACCTGCCAGCATTCATGAAATCATTGCCCTGGATCCTGCTACTATGCAGAGGAAGAAAGTAAAGTTAACCCCAGTGACAAAGAAATCTAAGGGTGAAATGACTGTTGAAGATTACCAAGCAGAAGAAATCAATGAAGATATTCCTCAGTTGCCCATGCAAGATGAATGGGTAAAAGCTCAAGCACATTTAGGAACTATATATCTGCATGGGGGACATTACTTAGAGAAATTTTTGAAAGAAAATGAAAAGAGGAAAGAATTAGAATCAGTTTTGCAAGAGCAAAAACTGATAGAAAAGGCTTTGAAATTGGAAGTTAACAAGTGGGAAGATAAGTTTGGTATTGCTGCCAATGAGGCAGCTACATATAAGGAAAAACTAGAATAGGCGGATGCACAGATTCAAGCTTTGAATCTCCAGGTCCAGCAACTCCAACAACAATTGATAGATCAACAAAATGCTTCGTCTAGATTTTCCAAAGAAAAGGTGAGAGAGATGAGGAAGGAATTGTTGAAAGATTTGTTGGTCTTAGGTTTGAAAGCATGACCTTTATTATTGTACCTAGCCAAAGTCAAGGAGACAATAGAAGTAGTAGGTGAAGAGTTCAAAGCTGCAGTTAGTTTTTTACAAAAAAGAGAAGATGTTGCTACTAAGATCTAGATATTATCTGAGAAGATGCCAGAGAGTATAGCAGCAAAGATACGAAGTGAAGCCTGGTCTCAAGCTAAGATTGCAGCCAAGAACTTCTTCAGGAAGTTTAAATTAGTAACCCAAGGGAATAAACTCCTGCAGGAGTTGGAGACTGAAGCAAAAGGGTTACTCAAAAACTTAGATTTGGCTATCCAAAGTGGACTCCCATATCTATGGGATGATAACTCAAAGGTCCTTGATGAAAGTGCACTTTCCTCATCTTTGAAAACTTTCGTTGAAGATGAATCAGAAATAGAAAGCTGGAATGAACCTATAGAAGACACACAAGTAATGGAAATGGTTCAGAAGCTCACACAGATTAAGACCTGTTTGCAAGAATTAATATTAAGGCATAAGATAATCTCCTATGATAGAGTGGAAGAGCTTCAGTATATATACCAGATTTTTATTGATTCTTTAGACCTGGATGATGGAGATTGGAAGCATGTTTGCAAGACCTATCAAGAAGTGGTAGTTGCAGTGGACAAGATCAAAAAATCAAAGCGTACTGGCCAGAAGTAGCTGATGGAAGTTGGGACTAGTGCCCAAAATTAAAACAAATGTTTAGAATTCCCTTCTGAAGTTTTTAATGTATTTTAGTAATAAGTCCTTAAGCTATAATAAGAGTTTTGACAAGGTAATGCTTACTCATTTGAAGTGCATTTTTCCTTACTCTTTGTTTTTTGTAAAATCTTATTTTGTATTTTTGACTCCGTTTCCCAATGGATGAAGGGCCTGGATTCTAATATTTTACCAGCAAAAAATCCCCCGGAAGGCGCCAAGAATGTTAGTCTAAAAAGACTACCTCTAGAAGACAACAGAGATTTTACAACATGGTGCCATTTTGAGAAGCTCGATGCAGTCTATTTTTGAAATGCAATAGAAGGAAAAATGGGCTAAGGAAAGACAATGTCGCGATTTCGCGACATGTCAAATTTTCATCGATAACTCGAGAAGACAAGTCTAAGACATAGGAGAATATCACGATTTCGTGACATGTTACATTTTTGTGATCACAAAGAGCAAAAGGAGCTGAAAGGACGAAGATGTCACGATTTCGCGACATGTCACATTTTCATGGTCGAAAAGTGAAGAAAGGGTTGAAGAGAAGAGAATGTCACGATTTCATGACATGTCAATTTTTTGCCAAGGGAAAGAAAGAAAAGACCCTACAAGGCCAAAGTGTCATGATTTCACGACATGTGTTTTCGCTGAAGCAGAAGGCAGATGAGGAAGAGGGCTCAAAGACGTCACGATTTCATGACAAGACAGTTGTTCCTGACAAGATATATTTTTAGTAACTAAAACATGCCCTTACACCAAATTTTTGATCTTTGAAGGTGTCAGATAATGGAGAAGTATCAAATCTATTAGAATCCAGTTACAGAAGATCTTTGCTTATTATTAGAAACTGTAGTTAATTGCTTGTAATTGATTTGAAAATCAAGGATGTACTAGTTGTAAAGATACCCATCTTAGGGTATATATAGTGGTAGACACATTCTAAAAAGAGGTCGGCTCTTGGACGTTTACAAGATTGAATGTACATCTTCTGGATACAAGCAAATAAAGTCATTCTTCTATCTGGCTTCTAATTTTCTGTGTGCAAGTGTATGTATCTAATTCTTGACTTCTATTTACATTATTGAGTTCTATAATGTATCTGTTCTAAACCTGAACTGTACTTGTATGAATCATATTGTTGGAGTTAGGATTAAGTATGCTTATATGTGTTAGATGAAAGTCTAAATCACACTTAGAAAGTTATGATTTCTACATGAAGGTGTAAAAGAAAGCTTGTAACAGGAATATGTATGTTTTATCCTGGTTGTTGTCTAAACTGCACCATGAGAAAAGCTTCTAGCCTCGGCTATATTTCCCTTTACAAGCATTTCCCTTCTTTATGTTCTCTTTTCTCTAAACAAAGCAAAAAGGAACCAGCCTACTCTGGAGATTAGATGGACATTCCCAAGCTAGATCCGTCTACTCAATGTTGGCAAGGTCTAAGGCGCAATATAATTAACCAAAAGGCAGATTTTGTTCCAATAGGACCCCATCATATTAATGATCGATGTGGGAAAGAAACCTGCATTAGTTCATATGGAGATTTTAGGTCATAAATTAATGCAAGTTATCATGGATGGAGGATCCAACATCAATGTGCTACCTGAAAGGACTTGGATAAAAGTAGGCACTCCATATCTATGGGCATTGAGCTTCTGACTATATGGTGCTGACTAGTATGGTATCGAGACAAAGGAAGTATTGATAGCACACCAGGTGGTGATAGTTGACCAAGATTTTATCTTGTATTTTGTTGTGATTACGATGTAAAAGATTGCATACAATGCTCTATTGGGAAGAGGATGGCTACGTGTAGCCAAAGTTAATCACAACTGGGGAAAGAATTAGATCACTTTTAATAAAGGATAATATAGGCATATGATTAATTTTACTAATCAAAAGGTCGGTGAGGATGTAGCTACAATCAACGAATCAAAAAATTCCTTGGGAGATGAAGGATATGAACCGGATGGAGAAGGAATGCTATACCTAGATGATTGTTGTGAAGATGAATCTATATCTGATAGCAGACTTCTTCATTGGAAAATTGAGTACAAATTTTTTTAGCCCAACTACCTCTATATTGACATAAAGGAGATCAAGGAAAACAAGACGAAACCAAATTCAACCAGGAACCTAAGAAAGAGGCGAAAGAGAAATGAACGTTTCCAAAAAGTTTTACAGAATATACAATAGGAGATGCATAAATTGATGCAAGACTGGAACACCCAAAGAATGTGGAGAAAGTAGTGAGTGAGCTAAAAAATATCAAATACGAAGGACCTCAGATAGTGGATATCAATCTAGGGACAAAGGCTGAACCTAAGATGATTCACTATGGTGATGATTGGAACCCTATATTGAAAATGACAACTTGTAAGATGTTCTTGGAATATAAGGATGTCTTTGCATGGACATACAAGGACTTGAAGGGGGTACCACCTGAGTTATGTGTCCATAATATTATACTAATGCCTGGAGCACAACTAGTAAGGAGAAGACCGTATAGGATAAATCTAAAATATGCTACATTAGTGAATGTAGAGATAGAGAAGATGTTGGAGGTAAGAATCATCTTCAGGATTACAACCAGTGAATGGGTATCACCTATAGTGGTCACATTGAAGAAGGAAGTGGATAAAATTAGAATATGTGTGGACTTTAGGAGTCTAAACGTAGTAACCATTAAGGATTCCTTCCTTATTCCCTTCACAGATTCCATCTTGGAGGAAGTCACATGACATGAGATCTATTCATTTTTTGATGGAAATTCGAGTTACAATCAAATAAGCATAGCCAAGGAAGATAAGCTAAAGACCACATTTATTGTGGATAATGGCATCTATGCATACACTCGAATACCATTCAGGCTTTGTAATGTCCCAACTACATTTCAGTGCATCATACTGTATATATTTGATCAATTGGTGCCAAAGAACTTTGAAGTATTTTTGGATGATTGGTCCATTTATGGGAAGATCAAGGAGCATCTTCCTACCCTAAGTGAATATATGAGTAGGTGTAAAAATGCATAGATCTCATTAGACCCTGGAAAGTGTTACCTAATGGTACCGTATGTAAATTTGTTTGGGCACATAGTGTGTAGTTGGGGATTAAAAAAAATATTGATAAGATCCATGTGATATTGCACATGGAAGAACCATATGATGTGAGCTCACTTAAAACATTCCTTGTATCGATGAGGTATTACCGAAGGTTTATCAAGAATTATGCACATGTCTTATCCATTGGATTCATTGAAAAAGAAAAATGTTCCTTTCAAATGGATAGAGGAGCACCAATGAGCCTTTGAGGAGTTGAAGGTAAAGCTTGTTAGTAGCCTGATTTTGGTGTTCTTGAATTGGGATAAGGAATTCCATGTCCACATTGATGCTTCAAATTTTGTAATTGGATGTGCTTTAGCACAAGAAGGATAGTTCAAGCTGGATCAACCTATTTTCTTTTCTAGTCACCTATTATCAAGGGCAGAGAGAAACTACAACATAGCAAAAAGAGAAGCCTTGGAAATGGTATATGCAGTCCAAAATTTTAGGTATTACCTATTGACGAATCCCTTTGCTTTTAATATATATAGGAGAGTTGGTCATAATTACACTTCTTTTAGTAACAGACAAGTGCAGGGTTTAAATCACAAGGGTTTCTTCCACTAAATCTATTTTACATCATTCTTGTTGACTCAGTCCCACCAAACCTATTCTGCTTTATTATTATTGACTCGGTGTGAAGGAAACCATCGATCGCTTGAAATTCATACCATCATCATCGATCTGACACACTCAAAGGATTCAAATCAGACTACTACCTTTGCAAATAGGATGCTCTCGAACAAACTCTTACCAATCCACCTAACCTTCTAAAACTATTTTTGTATTTAATATTAATAATAAATAATCTAAGAGGATGATTCTATTTCTTCCTAAATCTTTTGATCATCCTAAATTTCTAATGGCATACATTGTATTATCTTCCTTTCTAAATCCTTTATACATATAACTATTCTAATTTTCTTAACATAGTCATTTCATAACATACATTTTATAAGACAATATTTTATTTTCCTTACTTTTTTTCTATTGAAAAGTAGTTGGTTTTTGGGACATGACCCCTACACTAATAAATGGAAGGTCCAGTGTTCAAACCATATCCTATGCATCTTTGAAGTGCAGAAGTGCAATTTATTTTTGAGACATGACCAGTGTTCAAACTACTCCTGTACTATCTTTGTAGACACATAAAAATTGGTTGTCAGGACATGGCCTTAACACTAATAAATAAAAGGTACAACGTTCGAACCACCCCCTGTACTATTTTGTCTTTGCAGACACAAAGATTTCATGTGGCTTTCATCTAAATAATGGTATATCCGAACGAGATAAAACCACCAACCACCTAAGAACGACTTTGAAGGTTTTCTCTTTATCCAAGAGCTTAAAACGCGGTGTGTGGTTGTGTTAAATTCCCTAATGATAAGCTCAACTCTCCCCTTTATGAGAGGTCATGGTGGAATGGGAATGCCTAACCCTGAGCGTCCGTCAATCGTAAGAGAAACGGTTTCTTGTACTAACCACACAAAAAAACATTTTTTTTTCAATTAGTTATATAGGATTTAAACGACCCCACCCCTATGATGACCTTCGGTATTACATCGTTATAACATAGTAGTATTGCAACAACTTCCATCTATCATCTATCCAACTTGAATATTGTTTGTCTATCAATGCAACCAAATTTAGAGAAGAGTATTGTTAAATGTTTAAAAAATCTAACAAGTTGAACTATTACCATTTAATTTCCTACAACTTTTGTTCATTTAAATATTTTAAATTCTTTATAATTTAAAAAAATTATAATAATTTTAATATTTATTAAAATTAATATTTAATTTATTTATTTATTTATTTAAATTTTTTATTGTTTTAATAAAAATATTTTTTATTAATATAAACATATATTATAATTAAAATTTCGTTACACTTTCTGCTTTCTATAAAAGTGCATCGTTTTTTCAAAAAGTATATGTATAATTTGAAACTTTGAAACTGGAACCTTAATCTCCTTATAGCCAACCAAAAGTATTTTATATATTAAAAATAAAATATCAAATTAAACACTCATAATTTATTGTTCATAATAGTAGCTCACATAATCAACACCCGGTAGTTAGGCAGCAGGAAGGGGCACCCAGATGAGATCATTTTCGAAAATCCAGTGGCACACCTCGATCTGACCGGGCTTGTGTCCCAGCGCCCTAAACGCAGCATGCCTTGCGCTCCACTCACTCGTATTCAAATGGCAGATTGCAACTCCATCGTTGATCTTCTTCTTGTTGGCCAGCAACGCAGTCTCATACACCCTCACCTTCGGCACCGAATGGCAGTAATACACCAGGTAAGGAAACAGACTCTGGTGGCACGACACAGATCTCGTCACCCTCCCCCGCTCTTTGCCCGCCACTACACCCACCTCCACCGTCTCCCCCGACCCGGCGGTGCTCTGCGTCGTGAGCACCTCCACCTTCGACCCCAGAATCGACACCGCAAACTCCGCCATGCCCTCCACCGACGTCACGCACCTCTTAATCTCCCCCTTCACGGGAGGGCGCTCGCATTCCCGCAGCGTCCGCGCCATGATCGAAGACATCGTGGAGTTCTCCGGAACGCGAAATGTGCTCATTAGATTGCTCAAATTTTGGCTGCTGAAGGGCAGATTGTCCGCCAAGGAACGGGGCAAAAACGATCTTCTGGGCATGTAGTCTCTGATGTCGGGGAAGGGCAGAATCCTGCCCTGCACCAGCATATTCTCCCGGAAGAACTTCCCCGGCTCCACGCCCGTGGCATTGGACATCGTCCTGTTGGCATAGTCCAAGAAGGTTGCTCCGGTCTTCCCATAGCCCTTGAATTTGGATTTCGGCCCGTAGGATTTGAACCCCACCGTGGGGCCGTTCGCCCCCTTGGCGTACTCGGCGAAAACACTCACAGCCCCGGATATGTTTCGGCCATAGTTAGAGAACGTGACGTCTTCCGCATTGCCGTTCTTGCCGTAGGATTTGAAGATGTCTTTCGGCTGATTGGCTGCGGAGGCGTAGTTCTTAAAGCTCTCGCGGGCCGCGTTGCCGTTGGCCGCGTAGCTCTGGAACTCGTTCTTCAGAGAGTTGCCGTTCTCTGCGTAGGCGGTGAAGCGCTCCAGCCCGCCGTTTCCCCCATCGTTGTAGGCCTTGAAGCCATTGGTGATGACATTGGAGCTCTTGGCGTAGCCGGTGAAGTCAGTCAGGATGCCGTTGTTGTCCTTCCCGTAGGCGGTGAATTCATTGTCGATGACGTTCGAGTCGTCGGCGTAGCTCCTGAAGTTCTGGACGAGGCCGTTGCTGTCGGTGCCATAGTTGTTGAAGTGTTCGTTGGGAACGTTGGTCTGGTGGGCGTAGGAAGAGAAATCGTGGCTCCCCGCGCTGGACCCGGCTCCGTAGGTGGCGAAGCCCTCGTCCACGAGGTTGGCGCCGGGTGCGTAGTTTTTGAACACCTGGGAGCCGGCGTTGGAGTCGGGACCGTAGCGCTTGAAGCCGTCCTTGACCACGTTGTCGTTGTCGGAGTAGTTTTTGAAAGAGTTGTCCGCGGATCTGTAGCGCTTGAACTCCTTTCCGTGGTAGCTCTGGAAATCCGAGGGGCCCAACACGCTTTGCTTCTCTTCAACTGCTCTGCGAGTGCAGAGGAGGTCAGCAGCCGTGCAGAAAGCGGCAATGTGCTCGGAAAGAGTGTGGTTTCTCAGGTAAAGATTAAAGAGAGCAACGGACGTGGCGTTGAGGGGCGAAGCCTTGTCCCACAAAAAACCCGGCAGTCTGACGTTGGGCAATGTTCGGCGCCAGAAGCGCATCAGCGAAGCCTTCGCCGCAAACGGATGGCTACCGTGACACGTCGGAATCTGCAATAAGAGCTATAAAAAAGCACACCTTAGGCGATTTAAGAGGATGCTCTATTTCCATTAGGTCAAATCTGAAATCTCCTATTTAAAAATCATAGTTCATCAACTTACAGAGACCATGCATACAATAAAAGCCAACAGGATCTCGTTGCGTGCCATGTTCTGAAAATAATGCACCAGCTCCTGTTCCAAAGAATAGCGGAGGTAATGGAGGCGAGAGTGGAAAATCTTTCAAAATTAGACGTCGACCTCACCTAGGAACTGAGGGATTGTAACGCCAGATTCCAAAGAGATGAAAACGTGTATATGCTCAGATTTGCTACTATGGCAATGGACCATGGCCTGATTTGATCAATGTTGCCGACGACACGGAGCGGACAAGCAGGATGCATATTAATCGAACTTGGCCCCCAAATTTTGCCGGAAGTTGCGAGCAAACAAAGTAACGTAAATTGCGATCTGTATTCGAGTTTCTGCATGTCCAGAATTCATGATTGTGCAGCAGCATAATTATGTCTTGCCCACTTTCAGACGGAGAGACGGCAAGTTTTTTTTGAGGGACGGGCATGTCCTCGTTAACTATATTTTAATTGTGAGTTATATAAAATGATATGATTATCTGATGTTTATTCATTCATTAAAAACTTAAACTCTTATTGACGACCAGGCGTGGGCTCCCTTCTCCAATATGATGCCAGTGGAATGCAGTGGGAGCAGAAGCATTAGCATACTGTCTTTTGATGCACGTTTGTTTTGATGGGACTGGAAATGGCTTCCTTTTCAGAAGTACAAGGGGGTCACCTGAGCATACCAACCTGTGCCTTCTGCAAAAGACATTCATCTTTTCCACGCGTCCATGGATTATTTTCATTATTGCGAAAAGACCGGCAACATGATCTCTTCTCGAGTTTCTACTGCCAGAGTATATTAGTATGTAATTTTTGAAATTTATTATATAAAATTTACAAAGATTTTACTTGTATTAATGTATAATTAATTTTATTATTTATATAATATAGATTTAATTTTTTTTTATTTGGTTATTGTGAAAAATTCCTGTGACCGACTACAGGGCTGAATAGTCTCCTCCCAACCATGATCCCTCGTAAAGCCGAGAGCTATACTTATCAATAAGGAATTTAACACAAAGCCACCACACACCCACCCCCTCACACACTCGCCCACACCACGGTTTGAACCTTGGACCTCCCGAAGAGCCAAAGCCCTTATCAATAGGGAATTTAACACAAAGTCACCACACACCCACCCCCTCACACAGTCACCCATGCCACAACCATGACCCCTCGTAAATCCTCCTCCCAACCATGACCCCTCGTAAAGCCGAGAGCTATACTTATCAATAAGGAATTTAACGCAAAGCCACCACACATCCACCCCTCACACACTCGCCCACGCCACAACTATGGCCCCTCGTAAATCCTCCTCCCAACCATGACCCCTCGTAAATCCGAAAGCTATACTTCAATAAGGAATTTAACACAAAGCCACCACACACCCACCTCCTCACACACTCGCTCACACCACGGTTTGAACCTTGGACCTCCCGAAGAAGACCCAAAGTCCTTATCAATAAGAAATTTAACACAAAGTCACCACACACCTACCCCTCACACAGTCACCCATGCCACGGTTTGAACCTTGGACCTCCCGAAGAAGAGCCAAAGTCCTTATCAATAGGGAATTTAACACAAAGTCACCACACACCTACCCCTCACACAGTCACCCACGCCACGGTTTGAACCTTGGACCTCCCGAAGAAGAGCCAAAGCCCGAATCATTGCGTTGAATCATATTTAAAAACTTAAATATTTTAATACATGTTTTGAAAGGGTTGTCCTTTTCCTTTTACACCAACTTAATTACATTAGCTATTTGGTACAACCTGAGGTTCAAACCTTGGTGTGGGGCTACATTAATTAGTTGTCCCAACCAAAGACTCATTGGCATATTCTTATACATGTTAGTATATATATTTATGATTTAACAAACGTAGTTTAAAAGGGAAAAAATAAATTTTAAAGTACTATTTACATTGTATTTAATTTAATATTAAATCAATTTTAATATTTAAAGTCATGCCTAACTTTTATTTAGGGATATTTTTATTAAAATAATAAAATATTATCTTGTTATTAGGTCATTTAAAAAATATTCAACTTGTCTTACTATAAAAGATATTTTTTATTTATCTTTTTACGAAAAATACTCTTGTCTTCCTCAAAATATTATGTTTTCACAATTAATTCATTGATAACAATTTCATTAAGAGATGAAATCTCTCTTGGCCATTTATCTTCTAAGATTTGAATTTTTTCAAGATAAAGATTAATAGTGTAATGGGCTAAATTACCTAGTAACCTGATTTTTTCTCTATAAACATGACGATATTTATGAGATACTACAATTTTTGTAAGGTTTTTGAGAGTGTTTGTAGAGGATAGAAAATGGACTATTGAAATCCTTTACATCTTGGAAGCATAGGTTTTTGAGAAGGTTTTGTGTTCAAATAAAATGGAGCTTTATTTTTTAATATGCTCATGATTCCAGGATCAAACAACATCACTTGCGAGGGCATCGATGGATGAGTCATCTTTACATGTTCTTACTTATTGGCTATGTTAAGCTCACAAAGGCACTTGTAGATAACTGGTTATCGATTCAAATCTCATAGTCTAACAATATTTTTGTAGAGAATTTGGTTGTGACACAATTATTTACCTTTGTAAGTAGTGAATGAAGGAAACATCTCTACAAATACATTGTTGTCTTGGTTAGCGAGAGGAGTTTAGACCATGTATGATTCAAGTTCAAATCCTACCTAGTGCAATATTGGTGCTTTTGTATCAAACAAATGGTTACTTGGTAGACATGGAACTTTCTTGTGCCATGAAAAAATAAATTCTCATATATATCAACCTAGCTAATCAGAAGCAACCAAGTGTTGTAGTAAGACAGGTCCAAAGGCGATGAAGTGGCGAAAGATAAGTAGAAGACACCAACAAATCATGTATCACCAAGTGGCAACATCAATTGGATTTTACTTTTCTAAGTTATGGTTTTTTAATTTTTCATTTTTGAGGGTCTATTATAGCAAATTTTTTAAGGCCATAACTTTTGCACACATAAGCATTTTGAACATTTTTTTCAATTGGATATTTTTTGAGCTCTACATATTGGTGGCATCAGTTTAAGGACTTGCTACTATACTAGGGGTCAAATTGTGTAAGATGGATCACCAAGCCCTAGTTACACATCTTAATGGAGAAAACTACAATAAAGAAACTTAAATTGGTTAACTCAAATGGTAGGCCTGTTATGAAGTAAGAATCTATGGTGCATCTTTCAAGAAGATAAAGCAATAACTCTTAATGAAGAAAATCTCCATAAAAAATAAGAAGAAGCTATTGGCCTATTTTCCTTCTTGATTGAACCAAAATTGCTTTTCTAAATCAAATAGAAGAGTGAATTTATTAAGTCATGGTCAAAATTGTATGAATTATTTGAAAAAGTTAATATTACTAAAGTAAGTTGCCTGAAATTAGAGTTTTTTCTCAAAACAAAGACTTTCTAGTTGATCTACCCCCCTCTCTAGGATCAACTTTTTGGCTTGGTATCACTAAGATTCATCATGTCATTTCAAAGGGCCATAAATGGAAGCTAGGAAATGGTAGAAATATTGATTTTTGGAAAGACACTTGGGTGGGTGATGCTCCTCTAGCTCACATTCCTAAGGTAGCAATTGTGAAACCCATAACTTGGGCCCACTTTGGAGCTAAAGTTGTAGACTTCATTTAGGTAAGTAATGGGGTGAAATCTTGGTGGAATCTCAAATTTTTAAACTTGAACAAGGAGGAAAGAAAGGCCATGGACCATATCAATCACATTATAAGCTTACAGGTCATTAGATATTTTGATGTTCAATATTTTGTTCTATGGAAGAGGAAGAAGCAAGGTTATGCATAAGGGGTTGGACTCAAAATGTACTTGTAAAAAAATGACGAATCCTAATCAAAATCAAGGTGAATCATGGAGAATATGAAGCAAATCGAATCGAGCATCTTCACACCAAAATTTGGGGTAGTTGAAGACCTAAAATGTATGGTCATATTTGGGGCTACTTTTGATCTATTAAATCATATTATAAATTCCTAAAACTACCACCATTAGATTAGGCTTGAAAATATATTTCCAATGAGTACAAATATGCCTATGTTTGGATATATATTATGGTGAATTGACCCTAAGAAAAAATTGGTCCTAAAAAATTTAAGCGAATGGGCCGACATCGAGGGTCCTCATATTCGCCAATTTTCAATTTTGAAAATCCTAATATTCACCCATTTGGTAAATATTCACCACTATGCATAACCTTGGGGAGAATGATGGCTCATTCTTGATGAAATCTACTTATTTCCTCTTTGAAATTGATCCTATGGACTCATCTCATTTCAAAAAGATCTTGTATAAATTTAGTACTCCTAAAGTTAAATTTTTATGGCTTGCTATCCAAAACAAGATTCTCACTATAGAAAACCTCCAAAAAAGAGGTATGACCATCCCTAATAGGTGCCACCTTTGTAGATGTGATGTTGAATCTACTAACCACCTTTTCTTCCTTTGTCCCTTTTCACTTGGGGTCCTCTATCTTATTTTGAATACCCTAAGGGTCTGTTGGGTTGTCCTAAATTAATATTTTGATACCTTTGATCAATGATATCCCCCCTTCGCGAGCCTGAGATTACGTACCTTATGGTCATTTAGTCTATCTCACTTAGTCTAAGGTATCTAGAAGGAGAGAAATAACAGGGTATTTAGGGGAGTTTTTAGAGATGTTATTTCTATCTAGGCTAAATTCTTATTGTTGAGAATGTGTCTATACTATATCTAGATGATTCTAGTGGCCTAAATATTGAAGCCCTCATTGAAGCTAATCTTGTTTTCTAGTAAGCTAGAAGAGGAAATATTTATAACTTGGAAAATACTAGAGTTTTAACAAAGTGGATCCCACCCCCCTAAACGGATCAATTTAACTTCAATGGTGCATCTAAAGGAAACCTCAACAAGTTTCAAAACCATGGTGGAGATATCATTTTGGTCTTTGCTAAAAATCTTGGGTCCTAGACCTACCACTTTGCGAAAGCCAAAGCATTATTCCAAGGGGTGGTGCTTCTCCCTTTAATTGGTTGCAAAAAAATTATTATTGAAGGTGACTCATTAAATGTTGTCAATATGATCTCTAGATTGCAAGTCCCTAGCTAGAATATTGCTAATATGGTTGAGGAATCTAATTGGATTCTCCATGGTATGGAAAGTATTCAGGTGAGACATACATATAGGAAATATAGCATAGTAACTAACTTCCTCACCAACATTGCTCCAATATGGGCTATCCATTTGGAGGGATAATCTTCCACAAGGTCTAATCCAAATTGATGAATAATGGATGACTTGTTGGTGTCCTTGATGGATTTGCATAGGTTGATTACCTTTGTGTTGGATGGCAAGTTTTTTCCTTACTATCCTGGATTTTGGTTTCTAATTGGTTGTGAGAGTTGTAGGAGGAATATTTTTCTCTTTGGTTTTCTGTAGAAGCCATTCTCCAAGCTATTATATGTCCCTCTGTTAATTGGATGAGCGGGTCCAATGTGGCATCATTTTTCCACCCAAATAAGGAGCTAGATGTTCTTTCTTCTTAGATAAAAGTGGTAATATTCCAAGTGGTTCTTGTAGCACCCTAAAATTGGCGCAGTTAAATCCTTAGTAAAAAGATAAAAATTTGAATTTTAACCCCGAAATCGCCCGTTAACCGCTCCCCCATTTTTCGTGCCATTTTTAGGAGTTGTTTTGACCGTTGGACAAAATCGTCCTAGATCAGACGAAATCGAATTTTCATAATTATCTTCTATTTCAACAGCCTCTCCAACTTGGGCAGAAGCGTGTCTGCATAGTTGGAGATTCCTCCGTTGGAGATCTCCCATATTGGGATGATCCCCAACCTTCCAACCTCCCCCTAATCCTATATAAACTAGGATTTTCTCAGTTTATCCCCCTGGCTCTCCTCCTGACTCTCTCCCTGATTGATTTTACCTGCCATTTAGCTTTGCTATGTTAAGACATCCTATCTACCATTGTTTGCACTCATATTTTTAAGTTTTCATTGCAGGTTTTCACTGTGCTTCAGCTGGAGGAAGATCGGATCGTAGCCGACGATCCCACACGATTTCAGGCGATCCTGTCGCATATCGACGACGATCTCGTATGATTGGAGGCGATCTCGACTGTAGTTCATATTAGGGGCAATCAGAGCCCTGAGTTTGCATTTCTCATATTTCTTCCTTATTTTATTATGCATTAGCTTGATTATTTTTCATTCTGCATCTTGGAGTTCACCTAATTTAGCATAAATGTATGATAAAGTTAAAATAAGTTATTAAAACAATGCATTTCCTTTAATTTGCTATCTAGAGTTATCAGTTAAGCATTTATACTGTCATTTTTATCATTCTACATTATTCTTGCAGTCACATTTTCGGTTTTTGGTGTCTGTTTCTGTGATTGCAAGTTTTTGACGAATTCATCTAATGAATTCGTCAGATCGACGATGATATTGTATGATCTCAGACGATCACCTATGATTTGGTATGATTTTGTACAATTGTAGATGATCTTGTCATATTCGGGATGATCTGGACTCCTACAAGCTTCAGAATCTTCATCAGACATCCGGAATCAGGTGCATTCTTTCTCATTTAACATATTCTTGGTATTTAGGATTCATTCATGCTTTCTGTATTCATATAAATCAACATTTTCATATAGAATAACTTAGATTCATTTTGGCCAACCTAGGAATATGAATGATTGAGTATAAAATGAACACATCAAACCCATTCTCAACCTAGGCATGGAAAATGCCACTCAAAGTTTCCTGGTGAACCCCACCATCCATCGAAAATTCATCCGTATACCCCTCCCCCGAGAGGCACGACCTTCAAAGGGCCTCTCAGTCTGAGGTATTGTCCCATCCTTCTCTCATCCCCATTCTATCTCGTATAGAGGATCAAGAAGTCATTATTATGGATAGAAAGATATGGAATAGAGTTCCTAGTGAAGAACACAAGCTTATATTGAGAGGGGGGGTGAACAGTATAAGACCACTTTTAACTTTTTCTTTCAAACAGATTTCAATTCAATATTAAGCAGTATAAAGATAGCAGTAATCAACAGCAAGTAATCAAAACAATGCACAAAACACCATCCACAAAGTGACACAGCAATTTACGTGGTTCACCCAAGGTGGGCTACTCCATGGATAAAACTTTCCTCTAAAAGTTATATCAAAGTCCTCTAGGAATCCTTCCCGATTACAATGTTTATGAGCCTCGGCTCAAAGGAGATACCTTCCCCTAATTCTGCTTTGGTCGGTGATCCTCTAGAAGACCTCTACCTCCTCTGCCCTTAGCAAGTGGAACTCTATCCATAGAAGACACCTGTCTTCCCTGATCTAGTTGGAGATCTCTGTCCTCAACTCTGTCACCGCAAAGCTGGTCCTCAAATATGCACTAAACACAGTCCTTCGGTCTAGCATAAATCTGTCCTCTTCCTCTATTCTTTTCTGTTACAGTTGCACTTGGTCAAAACCAATTTTTCATAGTCTACGCAAACATAGCAGCTCTCGATCTACTTATGCTCTTCTACGAAAACACAATAGCACAGTCTTTGCACATCCAACGCAAACACAGTCGCATAGTCTTTGCACTCTTGCTCAAACACGACAGCACTGTCTTCGCAACCTCTACGCAAACACAGTAGCACAGACGTCGCACACTTCATGCAAACATAGCAGTCGCTCAGACTTCCACTTATGCACCTCTACGATCGAACTTCTCCTCGCACTCTATCTGTGCAAATCGCACTTCGAACGCACACTTCGATCGATGCTCAAACTATTCAAACAACCCTCCTTTTATACTCACAATCTCAAGATTGAAATCTTGGTCTTAGTCGATCGTTTTACCCTTCAACCACGTCGGTTGCAAAACCCTACGCTGCGTCGGCCCGGATTTAACTCTGTCGGCTTCACCGCCTCCCTGTAGCTTCTGGCGCGAAACTTCAACATGTCGCGATATCATGACATCTTTGCCTATCGTACACCTTCTATGCTTGCTATCGTGAAATCATGACACATTGGCCTTTGTCGACTTCCTTTGTGCTTTTGTCGCGAAATCGTGACACTTCTGTCTTTGCTGACGTCATCTTCTCTTCTATCATGAAATCATGACCCTTCTGTCTTCATGCCCTTCCTCTCAGCTTCTATCATGAAATCATGACACTTTTGAATTTTGTTGATGTCATCTTCACTCTGTTGCAAAATCGTGACCCTTCTTGCTTCTTCAACCTTTTCATGGCTTGCACCAACAAAATGGAACATGTCATGAAATCGTGACGCTTTCGCTGCCTTAAGCTCTTTTCTACCATATGCCCGTGAAAATTGAACATGTCACGAAATCATGACGCTTTTGTCTACAAGACCTTCCTCTCTGCTTCTGTCATGAAATCATGACACTTCACCTATAGAAGACCTGCTTCCAGTTTCTATCATGAAATCATGACACTTTCTCCAACTGAACGCTGCCAACTCAACCTATCATGAAATCATGACACTTTCTGCATCCATACAACTTCTTTGTAGCCTATCACGAAATCATGACGCTTCTTGTTTTAGACTCTTCCCTTTGCTGTATGTCATGAAATCACAACAGTTCTTTCTTCAAGCTTTTCAGCATGTCATGAAATCACGACAGTCCTTCCTTTGATTTTTGTAGCTTGTCATGAAGTCACAACAATCCTCACTTTGTCTTTGCATCATGTCACGAAATCATGACAGTTCCTGAATCACTTTCTCTCTCTTCAATCTTGTCACGAAATCATGACAGTTCACACTACAGACTTTCTCTTCTGCAACATGTCACGAAATCGTGACACTTTTCTTTTCGGACTCTCTCTCCTGCAACATGTCATGAAATCGTGACACTTGCTCGTCCGAACAACTTTCCTGGCAATGTGTCACAAAATCGTGACACTTTTCTTTCTCTGCCTTCCTGCGCTTTTCGAGTCGTGAAAATGTGACATGTCGCGAAATCGTGACAGTTTTGCCTGCTTCGTCTCTGCCTTCCAGCATGTCACGAAATCATGACACTTTTGCCAAAACTTTCTCTCTCCTCAAACATGTCACGAAATCATGACAGTTTTTCCAGCCGCCTGCATACTTTTTCTTACTTGTCTTTTTCTTGATCTTTTTGCAACTGGGCTACCCTGATCTTCTTGGCAACTCACTGTCCATGCTTGAACCCTTCATCAAGACACATTCTTTGACATCAAACCAGATTGCTTCAAGAACTCTTTGACATCAATGACAACATCTACACTTAGAGCAAAAGCAATGTACTCAAGGTACCCAAAATTGCCAACAATCTCCCCCTTTGTCATTGATGGCAAACCTTAACTAAAAACACAAGTCAAGAGCCAAAACTGAAAACAACTGATCCAACAACTGAGATTCTGCCTTTGAAGTTTTGCTCCCCCTGACTTGAAACTTTCCTCTTCACTTGAAGCTTTCCCCCTTACTCATAACTCTCCCCCTTACTCAAATCTCTCCCCCTTTGTCATCAATGGCAAAGGGTCACCTTTGGGGCTTGGGACTAAGAATGAGCCTCTTAGCTTAGTCCCTCCCCCACCTCCTGATGAGGTGATTTAAAATAGGGTTGGGAGTGAAACTCCCATTAGACACTCATCATCATCAGTGTCTACAATTTCTTTGTCGTGCCTTCTCTTGAATTCTTTGTCTGTATTTCTGTTTCTGTCACTGTTCTGATCCTCGGACCTGTTCATACTGTTGTTCCTGTTTCTTTTATCATTCCTGTTCTTATCCATACCTTGATCCTTAGACCTGTTCATATCACTTTTTCTGTTCTTGTACCTTGGAAGATCAGCTCTACACTGTCTAGTTGTGTGGCCTGCATTGTTGCACTTATAACAGGTAACAAAGTTATTTCTGTTTGGCATACCTCTTCTTTGAATCCGTCTATTATGAGTAACCGTGTTCCTATTATTAGTCTTGCAGAACATTGCCTTATGCCCGAACTGATTACAAGAGTAGCAATATCCTTGAAAGAAATTAAAACTTCTGAAATTGTTGTTTACCCTCTTCATTTGATCTATGCACTGAGAAGCCGTGTGACCAAACCTGTGACATGCAAAACATCTGCCGTGAAATATTCTTCTGTTTGACTTCTTGGGTCCCGAAAACTTCTTCTTCGCATTCAGAATTTTGTTCTCTGTTTCTGCGCATTTATCACTCATGGATTCTTGATCTGAAGTACTTTCTACATCAGAACTCTCTTTCTTTTGAAATCTCTTGCTAGATTCCCCAACCTGTTTCTTGTGCGGCTCAACAAAACCGAGACCTATTTTATCTATTGGTTTTCTTTGTCCTTTGATGAGAAATTTAACCTTCTTGGAGCTATCCTGAAATCTGTAGAGCTTATCCTTGTACTCTTTATTTTCTTCTTTCAAAGAAGCCATTTTTTGCTCTAACTCATTATACTCAAGAATCTTAGACTCTAACTCATCCTTGAGTTCCTGTGTTTTAGCTATAGAGAAGTCAAGACTTTCTATAAGATCGTCTCTCTCCATACAACATTCATCTAACTTAATCTTGAGTCTATCATTCTTCTTTCTTTCCTTTTTCAAAACACTAAGAGCATTATTGAGTTCACATTCAAGATCCTCTATTTGATTGCACTTTGAATTATCAAGGCCTTTTTCAGATTTCTTATCACTAGAGGTGCTACCCTTTTCAAAAACCATACATGCATTTTCCTTATCATTTTCTGAAGCATCCTCATACATACTAGCAACCAATTCATTATTTGTGCAATCATCCTCAAGGTGCCCAAAATTTCCACATCTAAAACATTTCATGACAGTGAATTTATGTTTCGGTTCTTCCTCCTTTTCTGAAATGAACAACATCTCATTTTCATTATCACTGGAAGAGCTTTCACTATCACTGCTAGAACACTTACTTGCTTTGTCCAGATAGAAGCTCTTCTTGTTCTTGTGTGAATACCTCTTTCCTTGATTGTTGTGCTCATATTTGTTCTTTTTGTAATACCTGTGCTTTTCAGAATCCTTGCTCTTAACATCCTGTATATCTTCATCACTTTCATTCTTGGAAACAGTACAGTCAGTAGCATAATGACCAAATTTTCCACAGTTGAAACATCTTATATTTTTCTTGCTTTTGTGCTTTCTAGAGAACTTGCCTTTCTTGCTGTAATATGCCTCTTCCTCACTAGAAGACTCATCACTCTCTTGAATCTGTTTGCCTTTTGATTTCTTGGTAGCTTTGAAAGTTGCCTCTTTCTTTACATCAACTTTCACTTGAGTTCTCAGCTCAAATGCCGCAAGAATACTATGGAGCTCATCCTTTTTCAACTTATCTAAATCTTTAGCTTCCTCAATAGCAGAAATATTTTCACTAAATCTATTAGGAAGAGATCTTAAAATCTTATCACACACATCATTTTTAGCAAGTTCAAGACCTAAGTCTTTCATAGAATTAACAACTTCATCCATACGGAGCATGTAGTCACTAATATTTTCATCATCATTCATCTTGAGCTGTTCAAACATACCTTTGAAGTGTCTCAACTTGGCCTTTCGGACATTTGCATCACCTGTATGAACAACTCGCAATTGTTTCCACATTTCACTAGTTGTCTTGCAGTGAATAACTTTGGTAAGATCAGCCTTCTGTAAACCCTTCAGGATTGCATTCATGGCTTTTGAGTTGCTGTGATGTAGGAGCCTATCTTCTTTAGTATAAGGACCATTTGTAGGAATGGTGTACCCATCTTCAATAACTTCCCATACCTCATTACCAAGTGCCATTAGATAGACTTTCATTCTTGCACTCCACAGACCAAAATCTGATCCATCAAGAATAGGTGCTGCATTGCCACTTGAATAATCCATTGTGTTCTTTGCAAGCTTTTCCTTCAAGTTGTTAAACTTTTTGAAGGTACTAGCTCTGATACCAATTGAAGAACACAAGCTTATACTGAGAGGGGGGGGTGAATAGTATAAGACCACTTTTAACTTTTTCTTTCAAACAACTTTCAATTCAATATTAAGCAGTATAAAGATAGCAGTAATCAATAGCAGTAATCAAAACAATGCACAAAACACCATCCACAAAGTGACACAACAATTTACGTGGTTCACCCAAGGTGGGCTACTCCACGGATAAAACTTTCCTCTAAAAGTTATATCAAAGTCCTCTAGGAATCCTTCCCGATTACAATGTTTATGAGCCTCGGCTCAAAGGAGATACCTTCCCCTAATTCTGCTTTGGCTGGTGATCCTCTAGAAGACCTCTACCTCCTCTGCCCTTAGCAAGTGGAACTCTATCCATAGAAGACACCTGTCTTCCCTACTCTGGCTGGAGATCTCTGTCCTCAACTCTGTCACCGCAAAGCTGGTCCTCAAATATGCACTAAACACAGTCCTTCGGTCTAGCACAAATTTGTCCTCTTCCTCTGTTCTTTTCTATTACAGTTGCACTTGGTCGAAACCAATTTTTCACAGTCTACGCAAACACAGTAGCTCTCGATCTACTTATGCTCTTCTACGAAAACACAACAGCATAGTCTTCGCACATCCAACGCAAACACAGTCGCACAGTCTTTGCACTCTTGCTCAAACACGACAACACTATCTTTGCAACCTCTACGCAAACACAGTAGCACAGACGTCGCACACTTCACGCAAACACAGCAGTCGCTCAGACTTCCACTTATGCACCTCTACGATCGAACTTCTCCCTGCACTCTATCTACGCAAATCGCACTTCGAACGCACACTTCGATCGATGCTCAAAACATTCAAACAACCCTCCTTTTATACTCACAATCTCAAGATTGAAATCTTGGTCTTAGTCGGCTGTTTTACCCCTCAACCACGTCGGCTGCAAAACCCTACGCTACGTCGGCCCAGATTTAACTCTGTCGGCTTCACTGCCTCCCTGTAGCTTCTGGCGCGAAACTTCAACATGTCGCGATATCGTGACATCTTTGCCTATCGTACACCTTCTATGCTTGCTATCGCGAAATCGTGACACCTTGGCCTTTGTCGACCTCCTTTCTGCTTATGTCATGAAATCGTGACACTTCCTGTCTTTGCTGACGTCATCTTCTCTTCTATCATGAAATCATGACCCTTCTGTCTTCATGCCCTTCCTCTCAGCTTCTATCATGAAATCGTGACACTTTTGAATTTTGCTGACGTCATCTTCACTCTATCGTCACAAATCGTGACCCTTCTTGCTTCTTCAACCTTTTCATGGCTTGCACCAGCGAAAACGAAACATGTCACGAAATCGCGACGCTTTCGCTGCCTTAAGCTCTTTTCTGCCAAATGCCCGTGAAACTGGAACATGTCATGAAATCACGATGCTTTTGTCTACAAGACCTTCCTCTCTGCTTCTATCGTGAAATCGTGACACTTCACCTGTAGAAGACCTGCTTCTAGTTTCTGTCATGAAATCGTGACACTTTCTCCAACTGAACGCTGCCAACTCAACCTGTCACGAAATCGTGACACTTTCTGCATCCGTACAACTTCTTTGTAGCCTGTCACGAAATCGTGATGCTTCTTGTTTCAGACTCTTCCCTTTGCTGCATGTCACGAAATCACAATAGTTCTTTCTTCAAGCTTTTCAGCATGTCACGAAATCACGACAGTCCTTCCTTTGATTTTTGTAGCTTGTCACGAAGTCGCAACAGTCCTCACTTTGTCTTTTGCAGCATGTCACGAAATCATGACAGTTCCTAAATCACTTTCTCTCTCTTCAATCTTGTCACGAAATCATGACAGTTCACACTGCAGACTTTCTCTTCTGCAACATGTCACGAAATCGTGACACTTTTCTTTTCGGACTCTCTCTCCTGCAACATGTCACGAAATCATGACACTTTTCTTTTCAGACTCTCTCTCCTGCAACATGTCACGAAATCGCGACACTTGCTCGTCCGAACTACTTTCCTGGCAATGTGTCACGAAATCGTGACACTTTTCTTTCTCTGCCTTCCTATGCTTTTCGAGTCATGAAAATGCGACATGTCACGAAATCGTGACAGTTTTGCCTGCTTCGTCTCTCTCTCCTAAAACATGTCACGAAATCGCGACAGTTTTTCAAGCCGCCTGCATACTTTTTCTTACTTGTCTTTTTCTTGATCTTTTTGCAACTGGGCTACCCTGATCTTCTTGGCAACTCACTGTCCATGCTGAACCCTTCATCAAGACACATTCTTTGACATCAAACCAGATTGCTTCAAGAACTCTTTGACATCAATGACAACATCTACACTTAGAGCAAAAGCAATGTACTCAAGGTACCCAAAATTGCCAACACCTAGAGCTATGTTATATCGAGAGTATTGCCATGAAATTTATTTCTATAGGTCAGAGTCTGAAACAGATCATATTACCATAGCACACTTTGTAAAAATTTTGAAAAACCATTTCCAATTTGAAGAGGAGCATTTCATGACTCCTGATGAACTTGATCCTATTAATGATATCCATAAACTATTTATAGAAAACTAAGTCATTCTTTTACTATTGTTATTCTTTTTGCAACTAGAATGCTATTTGTTATCTTTATAATAATATTATAAAAAACAAAAAAAAAAAAAGAAAAACATTTCCTCTTTATAGTAGGTATATAATTAAAATATATACCTCTCAAACCTATCGCATATATATATATATATATATATATATATATATATATATATATATATTTTTTTATTTGCTGAAATCTAAGTTTAAGCACAATGCCTAGACTTAGGAATGGAAAACAGACTGAAGAAGAAGAATATTGGTTAGGAAAACCATTAAATAACCCAAATTTCCTTCCTGAAGACCAAGTTCAGGAAGAAGAAACCCTAGACCAGCAAGAAGAAGAGCTTGCTGTAAGAAATGAACAAGAAGAAAATGTTAGAGAGGAAGGATCCTCATCCCCTAAAATATCTTCGGGAGGAGTTGTCACTTTTGAAAACATGGAACAATTCCGGAAGTTCATTAATACTAATATTGGTGTTCTTAATAGAGCAGTCTATATGGACAAGGATCGAATTAGTGACACTCAAGCAACTCTAGAAGACGTATTTCACACACGCACTAATCCCTTGTCTTTTATTGATCAAGAAAGTGATCAAGCTGGACCATCCAATTTGGATATGGCCGCTATAATCCAGAAAATGCAACAACAACAGGTTACCCAACCATCTAAAGTGCCTGTTAGCAAGCCTAGGGTTATTCCTGCACAAAAGAAACCATCATTTACTGCTCTATTTTTCCAATTTATTGAGCAACATACTTCAAATCAACAAAATCCCAAAACAAAACCAAACACCAATTACCAACAATCTGGGATACAACATAATACTATCACAAATCCCCTTCATAATGCTCTTCCTACCAACACTTTGCATAATAGCAATATAGCGTCTAATCCTTATGTCACACCGTCATACACTCATAAATCCCATACCTATGTCCCACCGAACCAACATGGTGGACAAACTAGTAACCTTGAAACCATGGTGAAACAGTTAGTTTCTTGCATGGATCAGATAGATCCCTACCGTCCCTCGTACAATTATCGAGAGATGTGTAGTCAACCTTTAGATCCTATAGTCGTAGCACAGCCATATCCTAAAAATTTTCCTATGCCTATCCTGCCCATATATAAAGGAACGGAAGATCCTATAGAGCATCTTCGTATGTTTAGGATAGCATGTCATGATATATCACATGATGACTTATTATTGCTAAAAATGTTCCCGAAAAGTTTAGGAGGAATGGCATTAGAGTGGTATTATCAATTACCCACTAATTCTTTGAGGAATTTCAAAGAAACAACCGAGTATTTTGTTCATCAATTTAGTGCCTACATCGAAAGGCATGTGACCATTAAATACTTGTACAACTTAAAACAAGACAAAGATGAATGCTTTGTTGATTTCCTAGCTAGGTGGAGACAGTTGATAGGAAAATTGCACTTTGTGTTACCTTATAGGGAGATGTTGGACATCTTTATTAATAATTTCCAAGAGCAACTATCTTACAAATTATCAACTGCTACCTTGACCACCTTCGATCAGGCTATAGACTTAGCCAGACAAGTGGAAGATGCTCTCATTAGGAGAGGTCAGCTTAAAAATAAAGACGATGAGAAAACATCCAAAAATCAATATAAGAATAAACAAGTTGTGGGTGATGGAGTCATCGATAGTAGAAATATTGCTACTATTAATGCTGCGAAGACAACAAAGAAGTTTATACTGAAACCTCCCGATAAACCTCCTCGAGAATTTACTAGGTTAAATCAACCTTTATCAACCATTCTACCACAATTATTAGAACGAGGTTTGATTCAATTACCAAATATCTAGGAACCTGATCCAACTATACTCGGATATAGAGTTGATTTACATTGTGACTTCCATAGAGGACCTGGACACACTACCAAATCTTGTAAAAGATTAAAACATAAAATACAGGACTTGATTGATAACAATGAGATGGAGGTACAAGCCTTTCAACCTAAGCAAAATCCTCCTAATAATTCTCAAAAGAACATCCCCCAAAACCAGAATCAGAATGCCAATCAGTCATTGGACATATTTCAACATCCTTTACCAAAACATGGTAAGGAAGTGGCTAATCAAATTGAACATCATAATGTTCCCCCTCCTACCCGATATGTAGGGACTATTAGTGGGCATTTCCTGCTCATGAGCCGGAAATATTTGACACAACCTTATCCATGGTTACGACCAGGCCTCTACATAATATTTGGACACCTAATCTTAGTGATACAAAATATGAGACTGAGAGTGATATGGAAATCACATCAAATCAATCGAATAGCTCTAAAGATGAATCGAATCCTATTCTCCCTATCACAAGTTATATGGTTCCAGAAGAACCATTTCCAAGAAGAGTCACTACTAGACCATCCTCTCACCAATTACTTTCTAATGAGCAAGCCATAAATGCTAGACCGAGACCCATTCATCATCCACAGAATAATATTGTGGGTACCATCGGAGCTGTTACTAGACAACAGGCTCAAAACTCTCAACAAGATCAAATGCAGAATGATGGATCAACTCCATTTGTTTTGAAAATTTCTAATAAAGGGAATCAGGCACCTAATGTCCAACCTAAACCTCCTTACAATATTAATGAACAACTATCAAATATTACAGCTAGAATTTCTCTTTTGGACCTTTTAAGATCTCCTACACATAGAGATGAATTAATGCTTACATTAAGCTAGATGATGGTACCACAAGACATTCAACCCGAAGCCATGGCCAATACTATAATAACTCGTGAAGTTGATTGTATTGACTTTTAGGATAGAGACATACCACAACATAGTTTACATAAGGATAACCCCTTATATATTAATGCCTTAATTGGAGATGTAGCAATTAAACGAGTCTTGATTGATAATGGTTCATCTTTAAACATCTACACTTTTGACTTCTACCAAATATTTGGGTTTAGAAGTGATGAAATGAAAAGAACCGATATGATCATAAAAGCCTTCAATGACGAAACACAAGAAACGTGTGGAGTTATTACCATCCCATTGCAGAGTTGGTCCGAGAACCTTGGATACGACCGTGTTTATTGTACATTGCCCTGCATCATACAATATACTCTTGGGTCGCCCTTGGATCAACGCAATGCGAGCCGTTCCCTCAACTTTACATCAATGTGTTAAATTCAAATTTAAGAATCAGTTGGTTACCATTCATGGTGATCCTAGACCCTTTGATATGTGTGCTTTGGTAGAACCTATTGGAGTTCAATTTTGCCTTGCTCTATCATCCACACATCCTAATTCTCATTATCCATCTAAAAATGTGAAACACACACCCACAACACCATCTACTTCTTCTCCATTAGTTCCACCCCTACATACAACTCAACCATCCTCTAAACAAACCACATTAGGACCTAAGAAAGATCCTAATCCCACAACCAATGCCTCTTGTTCTACTCCTATAACTTCTATACCTATAATAGACCCATCTATCGACATCTCTACAACATCTACATCCACCAAAGGCATAGTTTCCACATCAAAATATGTAGGAAATGTTCCTTCTACCTCTTATGCTCTTACTGACGAGTTCTTACCTGATTTATCTAAAATTCTTATATCAGAGAAAACGAATGCTTCTATGCAAGATTCCCTTATTTTAAATAATTTGCCACCATCTCCTCGTACCTTGGGCATCCCATAGCCTATGGGAAGTACTTTCTAAGTCAGGAGTTGTGCTTTTATTTATAAGGGATATGACTGGGGTAGAATACCCAGAAACATCAAGACTCATTATGATGGATATGCTTGATGTTATTTTACTAATGAGTATATTAAATCCAAATCTATAATGCTTAAATTGGGATATAAAGGGAAAGGTTTAGGACCTTTCCAAAATGGTATGAAAGAACCTTTTGAGGTAGAACCATGGCCTGCCCGATGTGGTGTGGGCCTATTTCCTAGTAAGGGTCAACCCTTCCCATTTGAGGATGATGACCATCTCATATGTTACCAAGATTATTTAGATGAACGAGATGCTTTGCGTTTAATGAATAAGCCATTCACATGTAATATGCTATCTGTAGCTTACCCTGAGATGATCGCTGAATCTGACGATGAGTTGGAGGGAGATATCTTCCATGATGTCTTCATTGAGGAATTATTACATAATGAATTTTATTTTGATGGCTCTATACCTAGTATAGCCCAACTTGAGGCCACGACTCCTCAAGATGAATTATCCAAGCTAACCTTGGAAGAATTACAAGAATTGGGCATTTCACCCACCCCACCTAATTTTGAGAAAGATCTACACATGGAAGTAGAAAATATCATGAAAATTAACATTGGAACCGAGGATAATCCTCACATAATCAACATTGGATCAGAATTGAGTCAAGAAAAATAGGATAAATACATTGCATTTCTTAAAGAATATGAAGATGTCTTTGCTTGGACATATGAAGATATGCTAGGTCTAGACCCTTCTGTAGTTATGCATCACCTAGTAGTCCATCTGGATGCTAAACCTGTTAAACAGAAACTTAGAAAATTGCATCCTAAAGTGGCCTTACTAGTCAAAGGGGAGTTAGAAAAACTCCTGAATGTTATTTTTATACAAGCCATTGATTATGCTGAATGGATCTCGAATGTAGTTCCAATAACTAAGAAAGAAGCTACCAAAGTTAGGGTTTGCACAGACTTTAGAGATATTAATGTTGCATGCCCTAAAGACGATTTTCCTCTTCCCAATATGGATCGGATCATTGATTTTACTTGTTGGGAGTGGAATGATATCCTTAATGGATGGATTTTTTGGTTATAATCAGATCAGGATAGCTCCTGAAGATCAGGCTAAAACAACCTTTATTACCCCTTGGGGGACCTTTTGTTGGAAAGTGATGCCATTTGGTTTGAAGAATGCAAGTGCAACATATCAACGAGCCATGACTTATATCTTTCATGATATGATGCATGATATACTACATGATTATGTAGATGACATTATAGCTCGTTCTATTAACGAAGATGACCATTTAGATGACTTGAGAAAAGTATTTTATCGGTTAAGGGAATATCTTATCCGATTGAATCCAGCCAAATGCATATTCGAAGTTAAGTCCGGTAAATTATTGGGGGTTATAGTTTCTTTACGTGGCATCAAAATTGACCCTCTCAAGATTGTGGCTATCACTAATATGCCCGCACCCACAAATATATCTGAATTATGGAGTTTACAAGGTAAGTTTCAAGCTATAGGACAAAAGTCTGTTAAGGGTCAAATCATAGTAGATCAATTAGTTGTTGCACCCTTAGAGTCTACCCATCCCATCATCATTGAGTTTCCTGATGAATGCCTTAAACTAGAGGCAGACCATCTATAGCAATGGTCCTTATACTTTTACAGAGCCCGATGCATGAGTGGGGCTAGTGCAGGTATTATTCTAATATCTCCATAGAAACATCTTATACCTCTGTCCTTTAAATTAGCGTTTTCTTGTACTAATAACACTGTTGAATATGAGGCTCTAATCCTTGGCTTACGAGCTGCCTTGGCACTAAAAATTAAAAATATATTAGTTTTTGGTGATTCTTAACTTGTTATAAATCAAATTAATGATGTTTATCAGACCAGAGATGATAAATTGCATCCATATAAAGCATATGTATTACAATTAATATCTTTATTTGATCCATTTACCTTGGAAGCCATTCCTAGAAATAATAATCGTGCGGCTGACGCTATGGCTGCAACTGCTTCTCTTTTATCTTTGGAGTTAGATGACGAATATGCTATCATTATTATTCGTCGACTCCAGGAACCTGCTTCAAATAAATCATGCTTAGAACATTTGGATGTGTTTCTAATCAACGAAATTACTCCTAAACTTTGGTACACTGATATATTCTATTTTCTTTAAAATGGGACCTTCCCTGAAGGTTTTAATAGAAACCAGCACTGGTTATTGCATAGACGAGCAAGTCTCTTCGTAATAATTGGAAATACGTTATATAGGAGATCTTTTGAAGGTATCCTATTGAGATGTTTGAATCTAGAAGAATCTAGATCAACTTTAAGTGAAGCCCACGATGGATCTTGTGGGGGACACTTTAGTGGTAGTGCCATTTCTAAGAAGCTCCTTAGGATAGGATATTTTTGGCCTACCATGGAGAATGATGCACATGATTATGTGTGCCATTGCAACAAGTGCCAAAAACATGCTGACCTTGTCCATGCACCTGCACAAGAACTGCAGGCTATTTCATCTCCTTGGCCCTTTTCAAAATGGGGCTTAGACATCATTGGAAAAATCAATCCTGTGTCATCTGATGGACACAAATTCATCATAACCGCCATCGAGTATTTCACAAAGTGGGTTGAAGCTATGCCCTTAGCTTCTTGCACTGGAACCCAAGTTTCCAAATTTATTTTTAATCAAATTATTTGTAGGTTCGAAATTCCTACAAATCTCATCTCGGATAATGGAACTTGTTTCAAAAATAAATATGTCAAGAAATTATGTCAAAAATATAAAATTCAACATCTTTGGTCCACTCCCTATTATCCTTAGGGTAATGGCCAAGCAGAAGCATCTAATAAAACATTAATTAAAATCCTCAAAATACTGGTCAATAAATCGGCCGAGATTGGCACATTCAATTATATCCTGCTTTGTGGGCTTATCGAACTAGTGTTCGTACTCCCACGGGCACTTCACCTTTTGTTTTGGTTTATGGCGCTGAAGTAGTTTTTCCCTTTGAATTAGAAGTTCCTTCTTTGGCTCTACTACTTCAAGATTTTGAAGTAGGAGATGAATATCATGCTGGCAGATTTAGTCAGCTAGAACTCCTAGATGAGAAGCGCATCAATGCTTTGGAACATCTTCGAGCCTACCAGAACAAGCTTAAATGAGCATACCTCAAGAAAGTTCATCATCGATCCTTTGAGATCAACGACCTTGTCTTAAAAGAAAATAAAAAAAATACTAATGCAACTAAAGATCTTAAAGGTAAATTCGAGCCCAACTGGCTTGGACCATATATTATCACTGCAAAATTCGGCTTGGAAGCATACAGATTAGCTACCTTAGATGGTAAAGATCTTAAAGAACCTATGAACATTATGCATCTTAAACGCTATTATGCATAAATCTGGTCATTTCATTATTGTATATATTGTTATTTTGCATATTGTTTCATTTTAGTAATTCATATAAAAATTTCAAAAAAAAAAACAGTAATATTATTTATTCTTTCAATTCATAAATTAAAACCAAAATATAACAAACATCTAAATCATCAAAATCTTCAAAAACATTTTCTCTTTTTGCACCTGTCAATTCTTGAAGTATTGCAGTCATATTTTCAATTATTTTGGATAAATTAGCATTTATTTGGAATCCCACACTTTCACACTCACATGAATAAATATCTTGATTTTATTTGGTATGATTATTAATCTCTCTTATATCAAAGTCCATAGTTGAATTAAATAAAGTTTTGAGCATAGAGAATTGATCTTGTTATTTACTTGAACCAAGTATTTCTCTTCACATTAAAATGATTTCATTGCAAATTCACAACGATGCTACATAGTAGACGTGGTTTCTTGAGCGAAAAGTTTCCCTGCTATCCTATCATGCACATGGTCTAGAATATTTGAGAATTGACAAAAGGACAAGCTCACCCCTGCCCAGAATAAAAATCCCTTGCTCTACAGCCAATCCGAGCAAGTATCCCTAGTATAGGAAGAAAAATAAAAGTCAAAGAAAATGAGAAAAAGAAAAATATCATTTTGTACCATCGTAGCAATATTTTAGCATTATCTCAGTTCCAAGCAAAAATACAAAAAAAAAGAAGAAAAGAAGAGAAAGAGAAAAGAAAAAACAAAATGCAATAAATCCCTTTCCCTACCCCTTGAAAAGAAAAGAAGGATGAATGAGCTTGAATCCCTGGAATTCTCAATTATTCAAAAACCGTGAGGTAAGCCCCATAATAGGTGGTTTGTGCCCAACCCACTTGGCCTTGGGTAACTCCTAGCGTGGTGATATGTCTATCACATTAGTGACCTTCTTTTGTACAGACCTATGTCTGCTTATGGATCAGCTAGCTCTTAATGACCCGACTTACATAGTAGTTTGGTACGGTTACATGCATATAAATCATGGTCAATGAACACTTATTTGGTTAATTCAAATTACTTGTATCAAATTATCTTGCTCAAAATTGGTAAATGAACAATAAAATTGCACACACATTTGTATTTGAGAGATTTTGTATCATTATGATAAATCAAGATCGGCAATGAACTCACATATGCACATGAGGGTTCCTTATAAATCTATATTTTGTCTTTGAGATAATTTAAAATATTTATGCAAATATTTTGGAATAATTTCATCTTCTTATTTGAGAAACATCTGCTTAGCGTAAAAACAATTAAATACATTTTTTTTCAAAATCCAAATTTTCTTTCAAAACATGTTCAAAAATCTAGCAATAAAGTCACGTTTATATATACTTTCAACTTCCGCAATGATGGTATAGTTCCTAAAAACCTAAACTGGAATTTTATGCCTAGCGCAAGTCCTCATCTTATATATTTTTTGTTTATCTCAAAATCAAAAAATCAATTATGCAATAAACTTATTTTTGGATTTCGCGATGATGGTATAAGTCTACACCTATAATTCTATGCCTAGCACAAACCATTGTTCTAATTTTATTTCCCATTTATTTAATTCATAAAAACATATGGCTTACATCATTATGTTACACAATTGTGCTTTAAAAAGAACGAACACCTTTTTCTATTTTATTTCATTATGTCAACATTCAATTTTGCAACGATGGTATAATTCCTAAGGAATTGTTCAAAATTTTATCACACTTAGGAATTTTATGCCTAACAAAAATCATATTTTTTATATATTTCATGCATAATATTTTCATGAAAATCTGAAAACAAATCATCACCATCATCATTTTTCATCATCACAACACAAAGTCTTAAGACAGTCTCTTAAGCACTCTTTTACTTTTAGCAATATTTCTATACTGGGATTAGCTTGATGACCTAGCGTGCGATGACTCCATGAAATGGTCATATAACAGTGACAATGTCCTTTGAAATTATTGTTAGAAGTCCCTTTATTTTTTATCAAATCATACCACAACAACCAATTTGTTTACATCAGATTATTTCATTTAAAATTTTACAGCATGACATAAAATTATACTATTTTCCAATGACATAATTACATGAATAATCAATCAACAATTCAAAATTTAAAGCATCATAAAATATATGGACAAGTCATATCACAAAAATATCATATATATATATATATATATATATATATATATATATTTTTATATATATTTATATCAAAATTATATACATCATATCAAAACTAGATTGGTATGCCACAATCTATACCCTGGCATACTCAATCCTCTCAAATATACAATCTATAGTCAAAAGCAACTAGTCTCGAGAAGCCCTCGAGCTCTCAACCTCATCTCCTCTCCCACCCTAGCATGGAGGAGGTGGTCCCATCGAGGTTCGTGCTGTATCGTGGGTCCTCAACATCGATCGTGAGGATGTCCTCGATGATCCCATCATGACCGGCTCTATAATGCTAGCTGGCAGTGGTATCCTCTACCCCTCTGGAACCACATGATAGTACAATCCATGGTAGAACGTTGTTTGAGAAATAGCCCACACCAGATCCTGAGTGCTTGCCCCTCCACTCTGAGCCCTGAGTCATGTAGCTTCATCCTGCAATGTCTGCACCTGAGCTCGGATGTGGCCATTCTCAGCCCGGAGAGTCGCCATCTCGTTGCTCTCCCCCACCTCTACACCCTTGCCCTTATCGAGCGATGGTGGCCTATCTCTCTACTGAGAAGGGATTCCCTCCTCCCTCCTCTCTGGCTGTTGTGGTCCTTCCAAAGCCTATGGTGCTCTCCAGTATCTCTCCTAAGGAGGTCGTCGCTGCTCCCTCCTTTCGTGACTCCTCACTATATTGATGGTAGCCTGGAATCACCTCCCCATCCATCACACCATAGCATGCATCGAACCATGTGCCCTCGTCATCCGAGGAGGGTAGATGCCTGCGTACCAGGCATCGTATCTGTCTGTGACCCCAATGTCAAACCCATCTACTGGTTGAATGGGGGCATCGTCAGCGTCCTCACTCCAGAATCATTGCATATCTGGAGCCCCACTTAGTGTAGTATTATCCCTGATAGTCTGGGAGTACTCATAGTCTCTGAGAGAAGGTGTCCCCTGTTGTAGACCGAACTACCTCAAAATTTTGTCATAGCGATGGAGCTCTACCTCTCCCCGCTCCATCCTCAGCCAAAAGAATCACCTAATTTAAGCCAACTCCTATCCATCCTCTCCCCACACTGGATGCTCTCTCCATGGCCTCTAGGTGATCTGGTCAGGGATGAGGTCGTTTAGAAACCTCTGATACATTGGCAGATCTATCCACCATTGTGACCCTCTTTGGAGCCACCAATAGAAAACCCGGGGTCTCTCCCGGTCAACCCCTATCAGTGGAAGCCCTATCGGCCTCCACACCGCAATGTGCTCCCAACACCAAACCTATAGTAGTGATGTCAATACCAAATATCGACCTCCCTTGTATACGACCCCGTACAGGATCCTATACAAGCAACATAGTACAAAACTACCCCAAGAAAACCTATAGTCGTGGTCTCTCATATCGTAGACCACATCTGAGAGCAGCCATAGTAACCTGCATCCACTCTGGTGGCATAGCAATAGGCCACCCACTACCCCTACCAAAACCTGAGTCAATCGAGATGCCCTAGGCATCTGCCTCAATGTCTCAATGTTCATTCCACCCTTCTCTAGGGTGAAGCTAGGGTCTCTGCACAGTCGCATCATGGCATGGCCCTGATTGGTCGTAGGAGTCATCAACCGCCCATGTATGGGGATCCTCAATATCCTCCATACATCCTCTAGAGTGGGAGCCATCTCCTTATCGGTAACCAAAAGAAGGACGACCCCGGATACCACCTCTCTGCTAGGTTTGTCAGTAGCCCCATGTTTGTAGGTATTTGTGGCATCTCTGCCACATGTTGTAGCCCAAACTCCGATAGTCGGTCTCGCTCCACCTAGTCAAGTGCAACTACATCATCTCTAAGCCCCTCGTATTTCCACTCCTGAATTTTTAGTAATCCCCTCTACAAAATAAACAATAAAACAACAAAAATCATTAATAGATAATCATTAAAATCAGTTAAATCAATTTCATCTTATAAAAAAATGATGATATCGTCCATTATTGGATGATATCATACTAAATTAGGTCAAATCGTCCTTGGTAGGATGAAATCGTCTCTTATTTCTCAACTTGGGGATCTCCCCTTGTTGGACGGGATCGCCCCTAGATGAAATCGGTGATCTAGGGACGATTTCAACGAAATGCCTAAAAACGGCCACGATACCCCAAAAATAGTCAAAATTCAAATTAAAAATCACACAAATCAAATTAAAAACATAATATGTCAAGTTTAGATCCCTACCCGTAACCCGTGTCGGACCTCTATCGATCTGTGTGTTGTTTCCACCATTTTGCCTGCAGAGCTCTAACACAGCAAAAGTGAACAATAACAATGAATTAGGGTTTTACCCTATTTTTTGTAATTTTATTCAAAAAAACAACTTTTTTTAAAAAATTTTGCTTTTCCACGCTTTTACCTCAAACGTTCGATTTGGGTAAAAACTTGGAGGGGGCACCATAGCAAGCAATTGTACGATTCGACCTAGAATTGTCATCTTAAAAATGGAATAAATTTTTGCTTTCTCGTAAATCGGAAAGAACTCATTTTTAACGTATTTTCTTCAAAAAATTCGCTAAAGAGGGGGCAAAATGTAGCACCCTAAAATTGGCGCAGTTAAACCCTTAGTAAAAAGATAAAAATTTGAATTTTAACCCCGAAACCGCCCGTTAACCGCTCCCCTCATTTTTCATGCCATTTTTAGGATTTGTTTTGACCGTTGGACGATATCGTCGTTGATCAGACGAAATTTTCCCAGATCGGATGAATTCATCTGGAACAGAATGTCTAGACGATTTCGTCCCAAAACTAAATTTTCATAATTAGCTTATGTTTCAACAGCCTATCCAACTTGGGCAGAAGCGTATCTACGTAGTTGGAGATTCCTCCGTTGGATATCTCCCAGATTCGGATGATCCCCAACCTCCTAACCTCCCCCTAATCCTATATAAACTAGGATTTTCTTAGTTTATCCCCCTGGCTCTCCTCTTGAATCTCTACCTGATTGATTTTCCCTGCCATTTAGCTTTGTTGTGTTAATACGTCCTATCTACCATTGTTTGCACTCGTAGTTTTAAGTTTTCATTGCATGTTTTCACTGTGCTTCAGCTGGAGGAAGCTCAGATTGTATCCGATGATCCCACATGATTTTGGATGATCTTGTCATAGATTAGCGATGATCTCGTACAATTGGAGATGATCTCGACTGTAGTTCATATTGGGGGCAATCAGAGCTCTGCGTTTGCATTTCTCATCTTTCTTCCTTATTTTATTATGCATTAGCTTGATTATTTTTCATTCTGCATCCTGGAGTTCACCTCATTTAGCATAAATGCATGATAAAGTTAAAATAAGTTATTAAAACAATGCATTTCCTTTAATATGCTATATAGAGTTATCATTTAAGCATTTATACTATCATTTTTATCATTTTGCATTATTCTTGCAGTCATGTTTTTAATTTTTGGTGTCTGTTTCTGTGATTGCAGGTTTCTGACGAATTCGTCAGATCGACGATGATCTTGTCTGATATCAGATGATCGCCTATGATCTGGGATGATTTTGTACAATTGCAGATGATCCTGTCATATTCGGGATGATCTGGACTCCTACAAGCTTCAGAATCTTCATCAGACATCCGAAATTAGGTGCATTCTTTCTCATTTAACATATTCCTAGTATTTAGGATTTATTTATGCTTTCTGTATTCATATAAATTGGCATTTTCATATAGAATAGCTTAGATTAATTTTGGCCAACCTAGGAATATGAATGATTGAGTATAAAATGAACACATCAAACCCATTCTCAACCTAGGCATGGAAACTGCCACTCAAAGTTTCCTGGTGAACCCCACCATCCGTCGAAAATTCACCCTTATACCCCTCCCCTGAGAGGCACGATCTTTAAAGGGCCTCTCAGTCCGAGGTATTATCCCATCCTTCTCGCATCCCCCTTCCGGGCACGGATCCTATAGCCTGAAGGTAAGGGCACAAAATATTTGGGTCAGTACAATTCTCAAACTAGAATTTTTGGTAGGTTTGTATCACAGGCTAGTTGGCACTAATATGATTTTAGATACTTTAGGAGATTAATAATTTGAAGGCTATTTTAGACTAGGACCAATAGAAGTTCATAATGTCTGATTTACATAAGTTGTTTTAGGAGGGTGATAATCTATTCTACCTCCTCCCTGATTGGTTCCTCATTCTTCTATAGTCCTAGGCTATAGTTGGTGTCTCTTGGTTGGTTGGTTGTTTTTTTGGTCTCTTTTGTGTCCTCTTCTCTTTTCGTTGTTCGGTTTAATTTCAATTAATGGTTGGGCCCTGTGTTGGGGTAGTGACATGTTACCTTTTTTGTATCTTTTGGTTGTAGCAATTTTCCCTTTGTAAAATTGTAAAAGGTTCGAGGATCCTTTCAAAACCCCTTCTTCAACTAATAAAAAATAGAGGTTTTTTCTATCAAGTTGGATGAGATTGATAATTTTGAGGAATATATTGCAAGATTTAAAGCATTAAGAGTAGATATTACATCTTCAAGAGGGAAAAATAAATATGATGTAGAATATGTGACAGTTGTTCTTTCTAATATCCCTCCTTTTTAGATGTTAAACCTCATGGTTCATATGATTCCTATGTTTTTGGATTCTCAAAAAACTATTATTCTTGATCAAATTTTCTCTCTCCTAGTTCATTTTTAGGTGGCAATAAGGAATTGTGGTGACACTTCACAAATTCAGGCTCATGCAAAGGAATTCAAATCTAAGGAGGATAAGACCTAGGTATCTAAGTGTTAGGTTAAGTCTTAAAAGAATTCAAAGACCATTTATGAATAATGTAAGAGAGAATGATATCTAACAAAAAATTGCTTTCTAAAATTGCAAAGGATGAGTTCTTGAAGATAGGTGGACATCCTCCAAATGATAATGGAGATTCTAAAGGATCTGCCTCAATTGTAGAGGCCCATTAGAGCACCCATTATGGGGGGAAGATATTATTACCACTAATGTCTTCTCTCCTTGGAACCTCAATTTAGATTATTAGGGGGAGGTGTTGAAATTATAATTTAATTCTTGGCCAAGGTTGACATTGTATGATCTGATTTTGTATAGGCCTAAGGACATTCATTCTACAATCTATTGAGTTTATTGTAAAAAATTATTATGTAATTTCTATGGGCCATGATTAACCTTATTATGGATAAACCCACATTATAAAGTTGTAATTAACCTTAAAAGCTTTTCTTGTTATGTTAGCTTATTGTTAAGATCATCTATGTATTTGGTGTTTTGGTATTTGTATAAAAACCCCCCAACACTACTCATTTGATTATTGAATCATAGTGATTCTTTTATATGAATAATACAATGATTATTTATGTTACCTATGGGTGCCCATCAATCTTTTTATTTTTTTCTCTCTTTTGTTATTTTATGTTTTTAGTATAATATTTGAGTCGATGGATTGCTTTTGTTTATTTTGGAAAATATTGTGAATTTTGACAAGTGTTGTAGACCCTACATAGTTTTTAGTTGAAGTTTCATATGATTTTAAGTAAGTGAGGATAATTTTGCTTCACTATTTTGAAAAACACTACCTCCACCAATATCTATTGAATTTCCTTTAGAAGCATGACATCAAAATAAATTTTGAAAACCCAAATTTTAAATATTTTTATTTTACAATAGATTGATGCAGATCCTTTGTGTTAACTATTTTGTCATATATGACCCCTTTTGTATATTCAAATCATATAACCAAGAGGCTATAATATTGTTTTTACATGTAAGACTCCCCATGATGAGAACCCTACCTCTAATGATTCCAAAAAAAGGGGTAATAATACAATTCTAGAAATGGATCCGATTCTAAGAATTTGTTTTAGAAATTCTATCATTATTTTCAAGCAACATATTTAATAAATAATATCTATACCAATATATGCATAATTATTTAGCTTTGAAACAATGAATCCAAATTTCATCAACTCTTTCAATCTTGATGGTGGTACCCAATATATTCTAGTTCTTTTTAAAAAGCGACCCCAATTGATGGAAGTAAAGATAAAATGAAGACGTTAGTGATCTAATATAGGCACACCTAAATGGTTGATGATTTATCAAGTAAGAATATTTCTTTGAACTACTAACCACTGAAATAATGTTAAATCCTCAAGGAGGCTCTAAAGTGTTTAAACAGTTTTCTAAAGGAAATATTTGGGAGTAGATAAATTTTACTTCTTTAAAGCCTTATATCCCAATTTTACTGAGTATACACCACTCTTGATATATTCCAAACTGAATTATATTTCCACATTTAAATAGATAAATAAAACTCTTGAACCATTTTTTAGATATCATCTACTATTTTCTTGAGATTTTTTCCTTCAATAAGGTTGTTAATAGATATCCATGATCTAGAATTATTGCTCACATAAATATAATTTTTTATATTTGAGACTTTACAAGCTAAACATGGCCAAGCAAGGAGTTACCATTTTGGATTAGTAATAAGAGGATAAGGATTCAACCAAGCATCAAATCAAAAATTAGCATAGTCCCCCTCATTGAATAACCACCTAAGATGTTTCGTAATCTTTTGTAAACAACTTTATTGCACCAACAAAACCTATTTATTTTTGAAGTAAAATTTTTTTCCCAACTCTTTCTTGATCTTTGAATAATCTTGAACTAAGTTTTATCCCTAATTCATTACTCATAAGTCTATAATTTCACAAGATTACCCATATGATCTTCTTCCTTTATAAACTCTATCCTACTTATAAATATAAAACCTAAAATATTCCTCATATCCTTTCCAAAGGAACTCTTTTTGAATTTTATCAAATGCTATAGTTATTGACAATCTTGAAGTTGACATTATGTGTATACCTCAATAGATTGTAATGTAGTCTTTATGAGATATAACTTATTATCCATGGTTAAGAACCTACTTTTCCAACCAACAAAACAATTTGTCATTCTTTATGAAATTGATTTCTAAACAAATACCTAGATATGTTGATAATTTTTAACTTTAAATCCTAAAATATTTGTAGTAGTCTAGAGTAGAGTTAATAAAAAAGATCTTGTATTTTTTAGTGCCAACAATCTATCCATAAATATTCTCATAACATGATCTCATTGATTTAAACTCCATGATATTGTTTATTAAGGGAGGCCCCAAATAAAAGTATCATAAACAATTGAAAATGAGATATGAAGGGACCATTTGTTGCAACTTGAACGTATTTGATTTTTAATTTTATTTTTACCTTTGACAAAGGTCTTCCTAGTATTATAAACAATAATAAAGAGATTAGGAGATAGTGGGCCACCTTGGTGGATTTCACAAGATGATTAAGAGTATTGGATACAAAATTTATTGATCAAAATATAATATTTTGGAGTGTTATAACATCTAATCCATCTATAAAAACCTTGACCAAAATCATATTTTATAAGAAAAACATGTAAAGAATTGCAAAAAACCCTATCATATGCTATTTTATATCTAATTTTATGAGAATATTTTTTCTTGGAACAAAAAACATATACGAGCTCTTGTGTAATGACTTTACCATCAATAATTTATTTACAATGAAAAATCCACCTCATTCCTCTGAAATAATAAAATCTAGAATGTGTTTCAATCTATTTTTCATAATGTTTGAAATTATATTATAAATTATACAATAAAATGTTTATTAGAAATTATTAGAATATTTTTTCTTGTCTTTATTTGGAACCAATATAATAAAAGTGGCATTAATCTCATTTGGTATAGCCTTTTTTTTAATTGGACTATTTAACCATACCCAACATATCACTCCTCAACAAGTCCCAAATTATACGTATAGGAAATCCATCAAGGCTAGGTTTCTTATTAGATTGGAAAACAAATGTGTACTATAGACCCTTCATGGATATATTCCTCATCAAGTATTCAATATGTTCTTGTGTGATAATTGATGGAATATTTTATAAAATCTTACCTTGAGCCTCCTTTTCTTCCCAACTTTTGATAGAATATCTTTAAAATAATTATTTACTTCCTTATTCTTCTTCCTTAATACTTCTTCCATCTAGAGTCAAACTATTTTTAATTTTTCAAGAATACAAATCTATTATGGCTATTACATGAACAAAAAAACATCTTTATTACCTTCCTTAAGCCATATCTCCTTAGAATTTTGGGACCACTATGAATCTTTATTTTTCAATATATTGATAATATAAGCTTTTGTGGATTTCAACAAGGCAAGCAACCATACTTAAAGCGGATCCTTAGAGCAGGGATAATATTGGATGTAATTAATCAATGAAAGTACTTTCCTTTAATTTTAGAGGGATGGGAAGCTCTACAAAAAAAAATTGCTTTATGTATGCTGGTGAAAATTCATAATCCAAAGATTCTGCTAATTCAAGAGACAAAAGGGTTAGCTATGAAAGTGATGGAAGATATCAGTAAATTGCTTAAAAGATAGGATTTTTTGGCCTTTGATGCTATAGGGACCTTGGGAGAAGTGGCCATAGGGTGGAAGGTAGATCAGTTTAGGCTAACCAAATTTGTATTGCTTGACTCAGGAGTAGGGATTGAATTATTTTTTATGGAGATTTAGGAAGTAGTAAAAATGGTGAATATTTATGGCCATTATAAATATAGGATGCAGTATTGGCATAATATTATGGATCGAAATTTTTTAGAAGCTAATAATTTAATTTTGGGAGGTGATTTAAACTTAACTCTTTTTGGAAGTGAAGTGTGGGGTATTGCTACTAGAACTAATCCACTGGCTAATTAGTTCATCCAAAATTTTTAATTCAAGGGCTTGGTAGATCTTGTGCTTCTAAAATCTATCCCAAATTGGAGAAACATGAGGACAAGAGTTGATAAAATTTCTAAGAGACTAGACAAATTTTTAGTAGTAGATAGTTTGGTAAATGATACTTATATATTGAAGCCTTAGGTTGAATTTAGAGGAGACTCTGATCAATCCCCATCATGATTCTTATAACAAAAGAGGATAAAAAACCACATTGTCCTTTTAAATTCAAGTTTGAGTGGCTAAAAGAGGATAACTTTGTAACTCTAATCAAATTAGAATGAGTGAAGTTTGATCCTATTCTGAGAGAATTTATTAGTATTCAATTTATTGCAAATCTAAAAAGGATTAAGGTAGTAGTGATTTAATAGACCCATAAAAAGAAATTTATGGATGAGCAAAAACTAAGGGAGATTAAGGAGGAGCTTACAATATTTCTAGTAGATGACTTTTAAAAAAAATAGATACAAAAATAAGGCTTAAGTATAAAAGTTTGAGACAAGAGAAGAGAGTATTGTTGGCAGAGAGATAAGCACAATGGAGGCTCAAAAGTAGAACACTATGGATTGTAGGTGTTGATGAATACTAAATTTTTTCATAGTTTCGCAAATCATAGAAAAAAAAAAATACAATTTGAAAGCTACAAGGATAAGATGGAAGTAAAGTATCCTCCTTTAAAATAATAATAGACATGGGAGTAAGGTATTTTGGTCAACTATACAAGGATATTTGTCAAATTAATATAGCTAAAATAGTCAAAATAACTTCTCTCTTTTCTATATTTATAGATGAGGAAGCCAATTGTGAGTTGATTAAGGAAGTCTCAAAGGAGAAGCTAAAAGTTTTTTTAACCTCCTTCTAGAAATATAAGAGTCTAGGACCTCACAGATGGATTATGGAATTCTTTCTTGGGCTCTATGACATTTTGGAGTCTGACCTACTCAAGGTTGTGGAGGATTATAGGCAAACAAGAAGGGTAAATGCAATATTCAACTCTACCTTCATTGATCTTATTCTAAAAAGGATAATCTTGTTGGAGTATATTACATTATTTGGTACATGTTAATGTACCCCCATGGTACCTTCATGGTACATATTGTAAATATTATATTAGGAGTGAGTCTTATATTAGAGTATGAATAATATTTTATGTAATGTAATAATGTGTAGGAAATGCACAAGTGTTACGTATGTGTCTATGTGCAGGAAATACACAAGTGTGATGTGAGTAAGTGTACAAGTGTAATATAAGTTTATGTGCACAAGTGTATTATATGTAAGAGTGCACAAGTACCTTTAGATTACAATGTGCTAAGTGAAGAGTCATTTCTAGGTGTGCATACAAGATAAAGTCATGTGTATGCAAGTGTCAAGTAGAGAAGCCAACAATTATGAGACTTGGCATAGTAAAAATAATAGTCAAGAGTCATTCTACAATGGCTATATATTACTCCATGGAGGATCATTAGACATATAGAAGAAGTTATCAATATCATCATCAAGATTCAAGTACTATATCTGTAAGAGAAAGAGGAGTAATAAAGATTACATATATTTTGAGCAATTAATATTGTAAGTCATGCTACATGATTTATACATGTATGATTTAGGCTATTTACATTCATATTTCTACTTATTAATGAATGTTTTTTATATATTATAAGCATTTATTTACATATTAATTATCTCATATTATTCTACTTACATCATCATATTGATATTGATGTATCATGATTATATTATATTTGATCATATGAAATTTATCCTATGAGTTTCATATTGATATTAAGGCTTAAAAAGACATCAAATCATTTTTCCTTTGATTATTTCAAGCCCATTTCTTTGTGTAATTGTGTGTACAAAATCATAGCAAAAAATAATTTCATCAAGAATTAAAATGTTCCTCCATGCTTCTATATCTATTTATCAATTTAGTTTCCTGCATGATAGATAGATTCATGAAGTAATTGGTGTTGGTCACAAAAGTATTCATACCATAAAGTCAAAAAAACTACCAGAAATGGTGATGCAGTTGGATCTCTCCAAGCCTTTTTATAGAGTAAAATATCTATATTTATGAATGATACTCATATTGGGTTATATGTGCAGATGGTGAAATAGATGATGAGATGTCTTTGTTTTGTTTGTTTTGTAGTTTTGGTTAATGGGTTAGTTTCTCAAATTTTCAAATCTTCTTGGGGGATAAGACAAGATTACCCCTTGTAATCACTATTATTTATATTAGTAGCTAAGTGATTAAGTAGATGCATTTTATAAGCCAAGAGGGAAGGACCAGTAAAGGGAATTAGAATAGGTAGAATAGTGGAAGTCACCCATCTACTTTTTGTAGATGATGTTCATTTTTTCATAGATGGAACAATAAGACCTGCATATAAGTTAAAATAATCTTTAGATATTTTCTATTTGTTAATAGGTATGCAAATTAATGCATAGAATTCAAACTGTGTGGATTAAGATAAGACCATATTAATAGGTCAAATTTTTTGCTTTACCATATTATTTTTTACTTTCAAGAGGGGTTTAAATATATGGTGTTCTTTTTGAAACCTAATGACTACACTAACCAAAATTAGAATTGGTTGATAAATGTGGAAAGAAGAATTAATATATGGTGCAACAAATGGATCTCTGTGGTGGGGATATTGACTTTGGTCAAGTATGTGTTGAAGGTAATACTAGTATATTGGAAATTTTTGGCTCATATACCAAAAGGAGTTATGGATAAAATTAGACAGTTAAGCTATAGGTTTCTTTGTATAGGGAAAAGGGAAAGAGAAGGTATTCCCTTGGCTAAATGGCAATTCTTAGGTAAGCCCAAAAAAATGGAGGATGGGGACTTAAGAACATCTTCGTATTCAGCAAGGCTCTAACAACAAAGTATGTTTAGAAGACAATATCAAAGGAAGTTTTATGGAATAAGAGCATACATGAAAAATATTTAGATCCACTCATAGTTGAAGAGTGGATAAGGGTCCCAATGAAGCAAACCCATAAATTTTCAATCTGTTGGAAAGTAATAGTTCAAACCTTTATATTGTAGGTTATTGGATTTCTTGGAACATAGGGGATGGTTCAAGGATAAGACTAAGCTAATACCATTGGATTGGTTGTGGTGATATGCATAGACTTTCAAATAATGTAATTCAGACCCCTAAAATATCAAGGGATTGGAAATATCACCCAAGTAGCTAACCCAAAATATTCTATAAATTGGAGTTAGGGATGTTTTGGAGAATATTACATTATTTGGTACATTCTAATGTACCTCCTTGCTACTGTAGACACTAAAATCTAGGCATTTTCATTACACATCACAATTCTGCATAATAATATATGTCTAGGTCTAAACTTGGGCATATAATTCTTGCACATTATTCATTGACATTACACACCACAATTCTGCATAATAATATATGCGTAAGTCTAAAATTAGGCATATAATTCCTGCACATTATTCATCCACATTGCACATTCCAGTTTTGCATAACATTATGTATCCAAGTTTTGACTTAGGCATAAAATCTTGCACATAATTGTATTTTCTAGATTTTATTAAATCTAGAAAATATCCTCCTAGGATACCCTCTCTCCTCACTTGACATGTGTCCTAGCCACATCACCATCACTCCTTTGCCACATCTCATACACCATTGTTCCCTTTGTCCCTTCACATGGAGCAACCCTCATAAAGATATATTGAGTTTACCTATTCTAAGATTATATTTAGAATAGAAGGCAATCCACAAGTAGTTTCAGGTCTTAAAGAAGATACCTTTATAGATATTGATTTAGGTCTTAAATAAGAGATCTTGATAGAGATTGATTTAGGTCGTAAAGGTAGACCTTGATAGAGAAATATTCAGGTCTTTAAGATAAACCTTGAAATTGATATTTTGGATTTAGGTCTTAAGGAAAAATACCTTGATAAATTTTCTAGTGATTCAGGTCATATAGACCTTGACAATTGGTCTAAGAGGAGAGGACAATATTAAAGGATAAATACTCTTCAAATATAGGAGTCTATAGTTCAAAGAACTAGAGAATGTAAGAGATACATATAGTGTCTAGAGGTCAATATCAAATATTCAGATCCTTCAAGTAAAAGAGGTCAAATTTATAGAAGATAATATAAAGGAAAGAGGGCATTTGAAAATGTCCTTGAGAAGATTAGAGAATTAGAGATAGAGGTTGTCTATTTGGATTAGAAACCTTGATATTATGGCTTGACAAGTGCAACCATTATTAAAAGATCTAAAATAAAGAGAGGAGACTTGATGAGAGATGTAAATTTCATAGAAAATAGAAGGAAGCATGCATAAGAATATAGAGGCTTAATTATAGAATACAACAAAGGAAAATTTCAAGATAACATAGATTGTATAGGTTCCATTAGTAGTACTACATTGAATAACTTTTGAATATTTACAAGGTGATTAAAGGATGCCCAAGTATTCAGTATCGAGACAAGTTCACCCCCTATAAAAAAAGAGAAGGGAATGCCATAATTCAAAGAAGGAAACATAATTACTCAAGAGTTATCTTCCTAAAAGAAAATAAAGGAAAAAACTCTAAAAAGAAGCATACATAAAAGTTTTGGAGTAGTCAAGAAACAACAAGCAAACCAGCCAAGAAAGGGAAGGTGAAACAATCACCTAACTTAGAGTGATACAGTCACAAGAAGTGACATAAAAGGTGAAGTAGAGTTAAATCCAACCAAAATAGTGATAATATGAACCAAACTCCTAAAGGAAGAGGTCAACTAGGACATGTAAGCATCATATTGCACTATTGTTTCCTACGTAAACCAAGACATACATAACAAAGTAAACTAGGGTAGTGAAGAATTCAACATAGTGAACAAATAAGCAAAAGAATAAGAGCACAATTAGAATAAGATAAATAAAGGGTAGTCATAGAAGCCCAAGTTAGTACTTAGTTATATAAGCACCAAAGCACCAAACCAATGCTTAGTCAACAAAGTGTCAAATTAGCACTTAGTATAGAAGTGCCTAAAGCCAACTCAAAGAAGCACCAATTAGTGAAGCATTGAACCAATGCTCAATAGAGAAGAGCCTAAAGCCAAGCAATCCAATGCTCAATAGAGAAGAGCCTAAAGCCAAGCAATCCATTGCTCAGTATCCAAGTTAACAGAACACCATTAGATCATAGAATTCCAATAATGAACACCTTGAAAAAAGCACCATCAGATCATAGAATACTAAGACTTGACACCCTAAACATAGTGCAATCATATCATAGAACATTAATAGTCAGCAACTAGAACATAGAGAGAATTTATCTCAAAATGTAAACAAAAATAATTTGAAGAAAAATAGATATTAGAGAGTAAAGATTGACTGTTTGGGAGAAAATAGTCTTTTCTCCAATGCAACTAAGTTATTCAACAAATTTATTCATAGAATGATTAACGTTTGAGTGTTATATTATGTAATGCTAGCTATGAAACCTACCTTGAATGATGTAAAATGCTAGTCATTAGAAGGTGAAACATCTAACTTGCATGTGAAGTCTTAAAGTGGAATGTATGGTATAGAAGTGTGTCAAAGAGTTTGATTACCATAGTCCACCAAAGTAGAGAAATAGACAAGAAGCACGAGTGCCAACATAGGGAGGAAAATAAAAAGTCATATGATTCTAAGGACAAAGGCAAAAGAAATATTCTTACACAAGAATATAATGACAATAAGGAAGTTCAAGAAATTTGTAATCTTGAAGCTATGAAGACTGAAGAACATGAAGCTAAATTTAGAGATGAATTCAAGAAATAAGAAGAACCAGGTGAAGAACAAATTCATTGCAAATTCACTTGAAGGATGAATACCTTGATTGAATACTGAAGTCTTCAATAATGTAATACAAGGGAGTGTTAGAGAATATTACATTATTTGGTACATGCTAATGTACCTCCTTGGTACAACCTTGTAAATATTAGATTAGGGTGTGAGTAAATATTTTATTTAATGTAATAATGTATAGGAAACAATTTTTTGATGACACCATCCTCACCACCCTGTGTTCCATTTCCCAAGCCAAATCCATCCAAGACATCCTTTCTCTCTTTAAGTAAGCTATTGTTCAGAGTGTCAATTTACTTAAAAGAAAACTCTACTTCCTCAACACCCCTATTAGAAGACAACTTAAAATTGATCCAATCCTTAGCTATACCATATCTTCTCTTCCTTCCACCTACTTGGATCTTCCTCTATTCACCGCTCAACCCACTGAATAACTTTGGTCTAACATCATTGAGAAAATGTAGAAGAAATTATTGGGATGGAAAGGTTATCTCCTGAGTTAGGCTAGTAAAGACACCCTGGTCTAGGCCTCCCTTCAAAGTATCCCTATATTTTTCCTATCCTTGCTTAAGGCTACTATATCTATCTTCCAAAATGGAGAAAATCCAAAAATATTTCCTCTAGTTTTGACCTAAACCTCGAAGAATATTTCCTCTTATTTCCTGAGACCAGGTCTACACCAAAAAAAATTAATGAGGACTTGGATTCAATAAGGCTAAGCAAATTAACATGGCTCTTATAAAAAAACACTCATGGAAGCTATTCATAAACCAAAAATCCATCTAGATAGACATCATTAAATTTAAGTACCTTACTGAGGGTAAAAATTTCCTTGATAATACTCACTCTCTTCAAGGCTTAGCCTTTTGCATTTCTATGTTGTATACTAGACCTTTAATTCAAAAGGGAATAATATGGAAACTTTGAGATGGAAGACTAATTGATTTCTAGGAGGACCCATGGATTTTAGAGAAACATTTAAGTCAAAATTTTGAACTTGTTATCTTAAAGACTATCATTGAATGATTATTTGAGCTAAAAGTTTTCAATTTCTTTGTGATGGTCCAACGAAGGAGGATATATAAAAATTCTACCACTCATATAAATGTAGCTCAAGCCAATGCTAGTAGGAATATTTCCAATCTTCTAAGAACCTGTGTTATTCCCAGTTCTATATTGGAGGATTCCCCTATTTGGAATTATAGCGAAAATGGGCTCTTCACTATTAAATTAGCCTATTACCTTATGGAAAATGCTACCACCAAGTGGTTTCCATCCAACCACATCTGGATCAAACACCTCACTTCTAAGGTTTCCTTCTTCTATTTGTGGCCATCCAAAATAAAATCCTAACCATTGATAATGTAATCACTAGAGGCATACCTATCCCCAACTTCTATAACCTGTGCAAAGTTAACTTTGAGTTTGGCCATCACCTTTTCCTAGAATGCCCTTTCTCTTTAAAGATCCTCTAGGAATTTATTTTTATTTTTTGCATTGCCTAGGCCCTCATAATTTGGTTATGGATATTTACCTCTAATGATCCACTCCTTTCATCCATAATTGACTTAAACCCCTTTAGACCTTCTGCCTTCCCCACATCCTATGGAACATTTGGTATGAAAGAAATTTTAGAGCCTTTCATAATATCTCCTAAGACATCTTTGTCAATACCCAAATTATCTCTATTTCCAAAGAGAATGCTCTCATCATTCCTTAGGCTAACATCTTTGAACCTCCCTCTAAAACTCATATTGCTAGATATTTGGATTTTCTAGCAAGACCCCCTTTAATCCCCCTATTGATAGATTCTGGGTCAGGTGGAATAAAATTAAATTTTATGGAGCTACTAAGGGCAATCCTAGTCAATATGGTATTGATGGAGTCTTCAAATACTATCATGGTTGTATCCTTCTAGCCTATGCAAAAAACATTGGAATTTAAACCAATCATTTTTATAAAGCCATAGCTCTCTTCCAAGGCCTTGCTCTTATTGATGACCTTACAATAGGAAATTATGTCATTGCAAAGGACTCCATGAACATAATAAAATACCTCAAGGATGAACAGTATCCCTCTTGTAGCATCTAGAATATCATTGATGAATCCAAACTGTGTCTTCACAAACTCAATAATTTCACTATCCAGCATTTCTATCGTGAAGAGAATCATGTTGTAGATTTTATTATCAACTTGGGATTGAATCAGGATGCTCTCACAATTTGGCATAATAATTTCCCTTAGACCCTCACCCAATGTTGTCTTCATGATCCCTAACTTTTGGTTGTTCATTTTTCTAGTTTTGAGTTTGGGCTCTAGTTCTAATTGGTGTGGTGATGTCAATGGGTCCAATAATATACCTATGGGAATAAGAATTTTTCAAAAACCAAGTTAGTTGTATTAGATTTTGATACAATATCCAAAGGAGATAATAATCATGAGATGCAAAATAATATTAATGAAAGTAAATATGCAAGAAGATTGAGATATGCAATAAACATAAATGATATATAAATGAATACAATGTAGCTATGGATGAAATGAGTACTCCATAAATATAGCTACTGGACTATATTGCATCCATCACCAATGGATGGTGATCCACACAAAACTGAACTAACTACTAAGAACCCTAAGCTATTGTGTCATCGATACTCCTCTTGCTTCTATGCTAACAATAAAACCATCCTTATATAGGTAAAATATGATACTTGGCCAACACTTTATCTAGTTGTACAAGTGACACCTTGCACATTTAAAACTTGCACATGTACACTTGTGCATTTATTACATTGCATTAAGTAACTAGATAATTTCCCCCTAAATTAATCTAATGTCCTAAGTATGTACCTTTGAAGATACATTTAAATAACCCAAATGATGGAATATAAACTATTTATAACACTCCTTGTATTACATTATTTGGATATTGAAGAATTTTAGTCTTCAATATGGATCTTCATCTTCTTCTTGAGCTTCATATTCTCCTTCTGCATATTTTATATTCAGGTTCAACAGGTAATTTGTGTCTTCATATCTTGGCCTCATTTAGTATTTTTCTTCTTTCTTTTTCTCCTTCTCTTCCTGTGATTCTGCTGTGATGCTGGTGTGATATCTGCTCCATGACATGTTAGTCTATCATCACAATAGTATTGTTATTTTCCCTCTTGGTTCTTATGTTGAGTAATTGCAAATACAATTAATGATATATAGATCATAAGAAATTCTTTAGGTGCAAATATAACCAATATTTTTGAGTTCCACCATGCTGTGAAGAGAATTTCATGAATGTAGTTAATCAATGTTGTAAAGTCACCTTATTTGGCTTATTTAAGAAATAAGGAGAATTTATCTTTGTCACGTGAGGGCAGATATTCATATATTTTTAGAGTATCTATTAAGTTTTGAGAATATAATTCTACTTCATGGAATAGTTCTTCATTATTGAAAGCTTCTCTCAAAATTTCATCCATGGTAGATTTCTGAAGATAGAGATTCTTGCTGTTGAAATTTGGTAGAACCTTTGAAGTCTACCTTATAGCTCTTTTATATTAGGATATGCAAACCCTGATTGAAGTATATAAGCTTGATTTGATGAAACCTTTATATTTGTAGGCTTCCTTATGTCTCCCTAGTAATTAGAGTATGAACACCAAATTTTAGATTTTGAAGAAAGCTTATACCTTCCCAACTTGATTACCTTTGATCAAGTTTTATGAAATGCCAAATAACTCCTTAATGTTTTGGATTATGATATAGTGCTTTTTGTAAAGATAAATGTTGGACATTTTGAGTGATAAGTCATCATTGATGTCAAGAGTGAGTTGTCATTGATGTCGAACTTTCAGCACCAGTCAGTGGCAGTTTTAGTTGGCAACATCCATTTCGGTTTCAGTTTCAAGATCCAGTTCAAGGAAGTCAGATGAGATCCAAAGTGCAAGAAAAAGCCCAAATAAATAATATTATAATATTATTTTATAATATTATGCAAAGGAAGTTTAAAATTAATTATAAATTAATTTTAATTTATTAGTTAATTTACTTAACTTATAAAGTTATTTAAATTAATTATTAATTAATTTAATTATTAATTATAAATTAATTTAAGCTAAGGTTAAATAACCCTAAGGTGGGTTATCAAATTTAATATTCAAAATTTGATTTCGAATAAAGCGCTACCGACGTGAGGAGAAATTAAAAACATGTATATAAGGGGGAAACTCCCACCCTACCAAACCTTACCATGCCTTCGATTATTATTGCAAGCTTTAGAATTGTGAGCCTTACGAATTGTGCTGCATCCAAAGCAAGGAAAGGGTGTGAAAGTTTCATAACAAATAGATGGCGAGTGGAGGTATAATAGGAAGGGGTTCTACCTTCCTTCACATGGGAATTCGTAGACCATGCAGTGGACTCCCAAGCGCTAAGGCACTTAGGATAGAGGAGATGGCAGATTGAATCTAGTCAAATCCCCTTTTGGGTAAGAAAGAGGTATTCTTGTAAATTGGTCATCAAAAATTTTGGGAATATAGTTTGGGTATTTAAAAATTAATTTTTGCATATTTAAAATGGTTCTAAGGTTGCTAAAGGATTTATAAGGGTTTTTGCAAAATTAAATATTTAGTGTTGTTTGCTCAAATGTTTTGAAAAGATTGTAAGGTATTTGGTTGATATTTTTATGGTGTTGGATATTATTTTATGTAGACACCTAAAACATGTCTTGTATAGGAGACTACTCATATGGGCACATCCGTAGACCATATGACCAATCTTGGACATTTACAAAAGCAAGCAGTGGTCCTAACCACTCAAAATGGCAGTTTTAGTCCATTTAAGCTTAGCAATTGTAGATTAGAGTGGACAGCTAGCAATTGTAGATGAGTGGCTAGCAATATTGGCCATTATAGAGTAGAGTGGCTAGCTAGCAACTGTAGCTAGTAGCTGTAGACTAGAGCGGCCAACAATCTTGGCTGCTATAGGCTAGAGCGGCCACAACTAGTCGCTACTGATGATAGTGGCTAGCCCTGAAACACGAACTGCCATGAATGATTGCCTAAATCATGGGTGGTAATGATAGTTTGCATGTATTTTGAAGGGATCTCTATGAGGACCTCCTAGAGTTCCTCCTAGCTATCCATTCTATACCAAGTCAAGACTAAACCTTCCCTCTAAGACAATCAGTTGGCATGCAGATCTGGAGCTTGGCTTCCCCAGGAAGCCAAGCCCTAGATCTAAACCTAAAACTTGGAATTCTATATATGCATATTTCTAGTAAGGCAAAATGGGAGACGAATGTTCAAATATTATGCAATGAAGCCTTGCCAAATCAAATATACAAAGAGTTCAAGTTGTGTGTAGTGGAGCCCTATCAAAATGGAGATCCAATCTATGCTCCTTTGAGGAGCATTGGAGCATCATATAGCTAAGCCACAACCAAGCATCAGTATTCAAACCCATCGTTCTTAACCACCAATTATTGTAGGAGACACACCTGGCGATCCTTGAACATCAATTCGAGCCAATGAGTGATTAATTACAGCCCATAAGACATGAGGTAACCTATTAGTTAGAGGTCGTTGTCTTTGACAATGGCCCATAAGCATAGCCAAGTTTTGATATGGTAATTCCTTTGTTCTTAGTAATATATATGCATTTATTATTATTTAATTTACATGTCTTTAGCATAGATTTGAATCCTTCATTGCATTTAGATTAATATTTCTTATTTTCATATGCATATGGCCCAGATCTAGTATATTTCAATACAAATTATAATTATTTATCTGGATTATCATATTTGCTAATAAGAGCCTCTTTCGGAGAGGTGGCACATACTACTAAGCATGCTTTATTGTTTTCATGTATGTAGATCTATAGGTTTACAGGACTAGATCAAGATATTCATAGAACATGATCCCTCCTAGACAAGATAAGGAGAAGGAGGCATCTGTGAGCCCTCAAACAAGTTCGTGTACAAAATCGGGAAGCCTTCAAAGGTGCACCACCCCTTTGCAAGGGGATATTTTATTCACTTGTACTTCACTATATCAAAATGGGTATCCTTTAGAGGGACCTATATGTAACTGTGTTTCAATATAAATAAAAGGATATCTCTTTTTTATTTATGTGTTATATGCATTTCATGGTCTTTCATTTCATTTCAATATAATATTGCAAGTAGAGTAGAGGTGCATGCCTCCCGGGGTCGCTACAGATGGCGATCACGATGGGACAAAAATGCTCTTGCACCAACATAAGCAGTGTTTAAGAGAATAAGCTGAGCAGCTAGCTTGTATCAACCTACAATAAAATGATAATGATCACCAAAAGAGAAAAACGTGTTGGCTCACCAAAAGAAAGGTGCACTAGGCAAGAAGATGAGAACACTCACATCATCCCACAATGAAACCACCACTAAAACCATAAAAAAAATCAACTTCATGGGGAAAGGGAAAACATAGTAGATCTGGATTAGACATATCCTGAATTCCCTCTTAGGAGGAAGGAGAATAGAACAATTCAAGTGGATAAAGGGTTACCTCCATTACCACCATGAGTGGGTCTGGAAGAAGAGGAACTCCTTACCTCAAAGGCATTCCAAGCACTCATTTAAAATATCAAATATTTTGAGAAGCAAGATACGAATGGGTACCAATCGACACTGAGTAAAATATGCAACGAACTATTGTGCCTGTCAGTCCCTAGCCCCGCATATCCTAAGCACTTTGAGATTCCTAGGTTAGAAAAATTTAAGGGTGAAGAGGATGCATAAGATCATGTTATAAACTTCATCAATGCATATTTTCATATTGAATATAGTGATGCTCTTATATTAAGAAACTTCATTATGACATTTTTGGGTGCTGCCACTCAATGGTTCAACCAACTGCCCAAGCACAAAATATTTAATTTTTAACAACTAGTAAATGCATTCCTAAAATGTTTATCTTTTGGTGCCAAGAATAAGGTGAATCTCTTAGATCTAGCCAACCTAAAGTAGTATGATGACGAGCCAATCATGAATTATGAAAATAGATGGAGAAAAATCATGGCAAAGTTATCATTTTTTGTCCTGATCTAAGAGCTAATCCAAATTTTCACAAAAAGCTACACCAAGCACATCTCATTACTATTACAACTACAGCAGTATGATACATTTGAAGAAGCCTTAGCTTAAGCCAAGCTTATTGAAGATGTAAAGTTGGAAGAAGGAGACCTAAAGCTCCGTAGCGAGAAATAATGGAATGAGAGCATGCAACATCAACTACAACAGACTGAAGTTATGCACGTCAACCAGATTGTGTTAAACATTTCAAAAGCAACACAGAGTTAAAAACAAGAGAACTATCAAGATCAACCTCCTCCTGCGCATTACAACCAATGCAACAAAAATCAAGGTAGGGGCAAACAGAAGCAACCCCCTCACAACTATACGCCATTTCCTGAATCTTTGACATCAATTTTCAACAACCTTTGTGAGGCCAAGGGTATAAAATTGCCTAAGGAGTGCATCCTGGATCCTAATTGTCCCAAACCTAAGGGGTATAGTGAAGATCTCTAATGTGTTTATCATCAGCAAAATGGCCATGATATCCAGTATTATGTTGCGTTTAATAATGTAGTGCAAAATATGTTGGATAAAGAATGAATTGCAGAACATCGACATATTCAAAAATTATCTTACCAATCATGGGGCCAATAACAATCAAGTTGAGTAGGTCAACAAGGTGCATTTAGCCCTTCCTAATGAGGGTTTTATCAGTATGATCAATACTACAATAGGAAGCAAAATATGCCTTTATCAGCCCCACATACCAAAGAGATCAACTAAAGCTAATAATCTGTCATGGTCCATGCCAACAATGAGTTCAATTAACTTACAAAAGAACCCTATGATTACCTTTTATAGATAGGAGATTAAGCCAATATCTTAGGATGAATTTGATACTCCACTACACATCATAGTAAGAATCAATAAGATTCTATACAAGAGAGTATTTATTGATATTGGCTCATCTATCAACATCATCACAACTACAGCCTTGAAGCATTTAAATTTATCATCTTCAAGCATTACGGACTCAACATTCACATTGAGAGCCTTCAATGATGCCACTTCCTCAACAATTGGCACAGTAATCCTACCTATACAGGTTGGGGTAAATACAATACCTACATTGTGCTATATTCTAGGGGGTGAGAGGCAGTATAACATATTGCTAGGTAGACCATTGATGAGAGATATGGAATGCATACCTTCCATAGTGCACCAAAACATAAAATTCATACACCAAGGATAAGTGTATGTGGTCCCCCACGAACATGAGCCATTCAAGTATTACAATAAGGTTGATGAGACACAAGAAAAAGTGCCTTCTCAGGAGTTTGTGGTAATGGTCAATAGCAAGGTAGACGACCAAGGGATTCTAAAGTAGATAAAACAAGATGTGGATAAATCAGATGTTGCTTCCCCATTGAAGGAATCAAAACCATTGGCTTTAGTCACCCCTGAGTCACTTCTCATGATTCCTCCTCAAGAACAAGAATAGGTGTTTCCCCCACATCAGACTAGAGGTACAAAAGTTGACACAGTTCAACACCATAAAGTAAGACAAGAACATGAACTGAGTCATAAACATGAGAATGTGGATGCCACTATTGAAATGGGTCATCTTGAATCCTCCACATCGACTCAAATGAAGGAAATCAATGACTTAGAGCTACCTAGTAGATCTTTAGCACCTTCTCTTTTGCCTACTTTAGTAGACAATGGTATTTCAAACTAATCGCTATAAATACACATGGGAGCCTTATCAGTATTGGAGCATATGCAAAATCACCTCTATAATATAGAGGTCCAAATGGATAAACAAAATGAGGCATTGCACTTTATCATGAACCAACTCGAGAGCCTAGAATTATGGAAGCCACCCTCGTTGTGGCTGATCCACAACACACCCCAAAATTGGGGACCCACCTTTTTTGCAGGCTTGCAGAAGAAATCTCAGGGACCCAGATGCTAAAAATGAAGAAAAGAGAAAAAAATGCATAAGTGTTGAAAGTGTCACGAAATCGCGACATGTCGCGAAATCGCGACCTGTCGCACCATCGCTGCCAAAAAATAGAAAAACGTCGCGATATCGCGACATGTCGCTGGCAAAAATGAAAAGGTGTCATGATATCGCGACATGTCGCTGGCAAAAATGAAAAGGTGTCGCGAAATCGTGACATGTCGCTCCGTCGCGGTCAGGCAGGAGAGAGAAAGGCAAATATGAAAATTGTCGCGATATCGCGACATGTCGCGTCATCGCTGCCGAAAAACAAAAAGTGTCGCGAAATCGCGACAGGTTGCTCCGTCGCGGCCAAAATAGGAAAAGTGTCGCGAAATCGCGACATGTTGCTCCGTCGTGGCCAGAATGAAAAAGTGTCACGAAATCGCGACGTGTTGCTGCAGAAGTTGTACGGATGAAAATAGCGTAGCGATTTCGCGACATGTTGCTCCGTCGCGACAGAAAGAGGAGAGAGAAAATGAAGACGAAAAAGTGTCACGAAATCGCGACATGTCGCTCCGTCGCGGCCAGGCAGGAGAGAGAAAGGCAAAATGGAAAGGCGTAGCGATATCGCGACGCGTCGCAAAATCACGGGTCAAACTGGTCAAAGGGCACAAAGCGGAAAAATGTCGCGATATCGCGACAAAAAGAGGTCAAAGAGCACGAAGCAAGAAAACATCGCGATATCGCGACAGGAACCAGTCAAACAGGGCAAAAGGCCAAAATGGTCGCGAAATCGCGACAGGATCAACCAGAAAGCATAATGCGCAGAAATGGTCGCGAAATCACGACAGAAAGCAGCGAAGTAGTACGGATGGAGGCAGCGTAGCGATTTCATGACGAAAAATTGGCAAGTGTACGAAAATGGAAAATGGTAGCGAAATCGCGACAACATTGAGCGCAAAGGAGTGCAGAGTCAAAATGGTAGCGAAATCGCGACAGTTTGCGGTGAGAAGGCCCAAAACAGAAAACGGTAGCGAAATCACGACAGTTTGCGAAAAGAAGGTCCGAAAGAGAAAATGGTCACGATTTCGCGACAAGAAGCGGCCGAAGACGTACGGACGAGGAAAGCGTCGCGATATCGCGACATGTCGCGATTTTCGCGGCCAGGAAGGTGAACAGGCTGCATGCTGTTTTTGTCACGATTCTCACAGGAAGACGTTACAGAAGGCACAGAAAATGCAGGACACGTGGCATACAGGTGTCGGAGTTGCAGAAGCGTTACATGCAGCGGCAGATTTCGAGCGTTTCAGAATCGAGCATGAAGTAAAAGCATCGAAAAGGCGGGAATTTGAAAAGGCGCATTCTGGGAGATGAAACGAAGAGACGCAGGGAGAATCGAAGAGCCACGCCAGACAGTATAAAACCAGAAGTGCAGATTGAAGATAGGGTTGGAAATTGCCGCTTGCGTAGTTGCAGAGACAAGGGCTTCATGCCATTCTGGGCCTGCACTTGGGCAATTTCCTTCATTTGTTCTGGATTTGTAAAACCCGGAACATTCTGTAATTGTAATTGATACATCATTTTAATGCAGAAATACAGAGAGTTGGCATTTCATTGATGAGAAAGAAGGAGTCATTTTTGCATGCATGATTCAATGTGTTATCTTTCCCTTTCAGATTTCTAGGCTTATAGGTGAAGTTGAATGCAAGTGTTCTTGGTTGCTTCATGCGAATGCCTAAATCTGAAACTACAATAGAAACCCTAGAAACCCGCACCTGGCTTATCCGAATTGTGCGAATTTGCAGGTTCGATTAGGTTGGGTTGCATGCAGAAACCTCATTGTCTTCGGTTTTATCAATCAAGATGGCAATACTCTGGACGTAGCTTAGTTGCATATTCATTTGCATTTATTTTTATTTTTAAACCCGTATTTATTTTCTGTATTTTAATTTCAGTCATTTAAATAAATAATTGAAAACCCATCAAAGCTCATAGTCCATTGCAAATCCAAATTAAAGTGAACTACAGTGCCCCTTGTTAACATCCACTTGCAACCCTAAGGTATTCCCTGCATTTACAGTGAGCAGCATCATTGGTGTTTTAGAATCAACATAAGAGGAACCTTGGAGAAATTACTTTCTTTGCAAGCAGAGGATTTTGGGACTCAGATCCTACCGGAGAGTGTGCTTTCACAATTGGGTGAAAACACCACTCAACAGATTGGCGCTAGAAGGAGGGCCGAATCGGTTTACTTTATTTTGGTTTTCATACATGAATAATATCTTTTGATTTAATTTTGAAATATTTTCTTAAAGCTCACAAACAGCTAAACTGCAGCTTTTGCTTTCTTTTGTTGCAGGTTTTCGTTGAAATAATCGAGGGTTTCATCAGGCAGGCTGGACCCACCGCGTCGTATTGCGACCAGGTCCCAAACAACCGGGGAAACCATTTTTCATGACCTTACTGGTACTCCCAAGAATAAAACCAAGCAAGTCGTAAGCTCACCAGTCACAAAAGACCTATTTTCTCCAGGGAACATCGAGTGGATCTACGCCCGTAATATCAGTTGCCACTAGTGTTCCTATTGTCAATAATATTTCTACTGCTATTGTAGGTTTGTCTTCATCAATTTTGAGTCAAATGGCTCAAGCTCCAGCAGCTCCTTGGTATGGAGCTAATAATACTCCTTTGAACATTGCTGGGGATATCCATGAAATCCCCAAGAACATTGAAATATTTCTGCCTAAATACAAACCAGATGGCCTAAGAACAGCAGAAGAACATATCCAAGCCTATAGGGATGTTTTAATTAGGCTACAAGTTCAATATGAAGATGTGGCCTGCAGACTTTTCCCCATGAGCTTAGATCCAATAGCATATGAATGGTATATATGCTTGCCAACTGGTTCAATCACCTCTTGGACACAAATGGAAAATGCCTTTGTTAATCAATTTAGGTCACCCTTGGATCCCGCAACTATTTACAATCAGTTTATTACATGCAAAAGGGGCCAAGGGGAACCGATCAGAATGTTTAATCAAAGATTCCAAAAGTGCTATAATAGAGCAATTAGGCACTTTGCCATCGATCCCGCAGTGGCTTTGCAGATATATTTTGGGGCATTGGACCCCATGACAGCCATGTTTGCGAGACGTAATCCTCAGGTCACCACGCTGGCTTTAGCCTATAACGAAGCCATGACTATCGAGCAACAAATGACACCACAGGGCTACGGGTTTACCCAGATGCCTGTGATGGGACAGTATGCTCCATATGGTCAAGCTCCCCAGGCAAATCAACTCATGGCACCACAAATGCCAAGCATGAACGCCTTCCCATATCAGCAGCCGTATCCACCAGCACTGGCATATGCACCCATTCCAATCCAACCAATCACATCCATTCCACCTGTCCCCGCATTTTTGCAGAACAGTCAATCAACTATGCAAGGAACTAGCCAAGTCAATCCTCAAGCCATAGTTCCTTTTCCAAATCCAACCCCGATTCAAAGTGTCAATCCATACGGGAATCAAATTCCTCAGAACCCGACCCAAGTTTTGAATCAAGACCCCATCAATTATGCGAATCCAACGGGGGTTAACAACAATATGATTCCACCGAAGGAGATTTATTCAGAAGTCGAAGAGCTCAAGAAATTAGTTCATAAACTGAGCAATGACAGGGTTCAACATCAGAAGTATGAGTCCCATGCCCCTCACCCAAATCAAAATTTTAACAATAGAGGGAGGCACTGGAACACCAAGCCAAACAATGGGGGAGTTCCCGCTCCCATTGCTAATCAATTAGATACTTCTGTAGGACCTAGCCAATCCAATTCTCTTCTGAATCTTTCAGATTTGGCATGGGAAAGGGGGTGCAGGTTGCACAACACGAAAGAGCACAATGAGAGGAATTGTCCTGAAATTGCGAGATACACTCATTGTCTTCAGGCACAAGTTGATGATTTGGAACTGGTATCAAATGAGGGTCCATCACAACATCAAGATGATAATATTATGGTGATGGAAACTGTATATCATCAAGAAGGTGAGAGTGAGGAAGAAGAAGACAAAATTTTGGAACAGGAGGTGCAAGCTTTTCGAGATTTTAGGAAGGGGAATCATGGATACCATTTGAGAAGTAAATCTAAAACCCCTAAAAATTCATCAACACCTCCAAACAACTCTATTCTTCCTCCCGATACTAAGGCAAATAATAATCCTCCCCCTCCACTCGAAGAGAAATGTCTAATGATGTGCAGAAGACAATCAAATTCGAAAAGCCAAACTATGACATAGTGGAGGATCTAAAGAAGTCCAAATCTAGCCTTTCGTTCTTGGACGCAGCTAGATTGCCAGGCCAAAAGGAGGCATTGATAAAAGCGTTGAACTCACCTGATCAAACGTGGAAAGGAAAAGGAGTTGAATCCCATCTCATTTTGCGAAAGGAGAGAAGGGATGTCCCGCCATTCTTACTGACTCTGAGAATTGCGGGTAAGAATTTGCATAACTGTTTGGTGGACACAGGTGCCACGAGCAACCTCATGCCTGTAGAAATATGTAAGATGCTAGGCCTGCAACCTGTTTCATCCAAATGTACAGTCCTGCAACTGGACAGATCAGAGGTAAATGTAGTGGGGACTCTATATGATGTCAAGATTCAATTGAATTCTGAACCCAGGGTTCAGCAGGTTGTGGACATTCTGGTGGTTAATATCCCAAGTAGGTATGGAATGTTACTTGCGAGGGATTGGATGAAAACTCTGAATGGCTATTTTTCAACAGACCGCTCACATATGTGGCTACCATGGAAGGGAATTGCAAACCAAATCAGAGTGGAAAATGAACCGAGGCTTAAGGAGATTATAACAGATTTTAACAAGCCGAATGAAGTTCAATTTTCTGAGCCAGAACTAGGAGTTTATGCACTTGATGTTGAGGAAGCTGCTGAAGAACCTAAAGAGGAGGCTTGTCATGGTAGCTCTTCTGATGAAAATGATTACACGTGGTTGCTCAGGTTCGATGGATCAAAATCTAGACAGGGAGCAGGAGCTGGAGTCGAGCTCACTGGCCCCGGAGGTAAACCATTATTAGCTGCTTACAGACTACAATTTCCTTGCACGAACAATGTGGCGAGAATACGAAGCATTGATCTTTGGTTTACGTCTAGCATTGAGCAAACATGTTAAATGCTTGAAGGTTTTGGGAGATTCCCGAGTTGGTAGTCAAGCAAATCAAAGGACAGTATACATGCCGCGACAGAAGACTGAGCCTTTATAGAACTAGGGTTATGGACCTCATTGAGGAATTCGACGCATTCAATATAGCCCTTATTTCTAGGAAAGGAAATCGAATAGCAGACTCTCTTGCAGTCACCACGGGCATGTTAAACCCGGTTGATATAAAAAGATGTAAAAAGTTTTCTATTGAACTGGTTCCTTGTCCATCAATACCCGATAATGTAAAGAATTTCCAGGTTTTTGAAAGTGACAGACATATTTTCAAATTTGTCACGAACTCGGGTATTTTTGAAAATCAGGTGATTGATGAGGAGCAAAGGTGGCAGGATGAAACAGAAAATGAAATTGAAACTGCGTATCAATCCAAAAAAATTCCTAAAGACGTGGTTTCATTGGAAAAGATGTTCGACATGGGATGCAAGACCAAGAAAGGAAAAAGAGTCCCACTCCCTAAAGATGCATGTGATTCAATTAATCTAGGGAGTGCAGACAATCCAAAGGAGGTGTACATAGCAAAGGCATGTACAGAGGAAGAAAGGAGCAATATAATGCAGGCATTGAAGCATTACATAGATTGTATTGCTTGGAACTACAATGAGTTGAAGACATACAACCAAAACATTATCACACATACCATCCCTTTGAAGCCAGACTCCAAGCCTTTTAGGCAAAGACAGCGAGTTGTTAACCCGCTATTGGAGCCTTTGATCGAAAAGGAGGTTAAAATATTATTGGAAGCGAAAATCATTTTTCCTGTTAGGCACTCAACCTCGGGTGGCTAACCTCGTTCCAGTGAGAAAAAAGAGTGGAGAGATTAGGTCGTGCATAGATTTTCGAAATCTTAATAAAGCCTCTCAAAAAGATAATTATCCACCGCCATCAATCGATGAAATTCTACAAATGGTAAATGGATCTGAGATGATGTCCTTTCTCGATGGGTATTCTGGGTACAACCAGATTCTTATACATCCAGATGACAGGATGAAAACAGCCTTCACTACCAAGTGGGGGACATTTGCATATAAGAGAATGTCGTTCGGACTGTTAAATGCTGGTGCAACTTTTCAACGCGCCATGGATTATGCATTCAAGGGGCTCATAGGCAAATGCATCATCGTGTATGTGGATGATATCCCAGTTTTCTCGAAGAAGAGAGAGGACCATGTCAAAGATTTAAAGAAAGTGCTTCAAAGATGCAGAGAACATGGAATTTCCTTAAATCCCAAAAAGTGCATTTTCGGAGTAACAGAAGGAAAATTGTTGGGTCACATTATTTCAAAAGAGGGCATATCCATCGACCCAGAAAGGATACAAGCTATCCAAAACCTACCTCTCCCGAGTAGTAAAAAAGAATTGAGATCTTTCTTTGGGCAGAGTTAATTTTGTGAGGAAGTTTATCTCTAGCTTTGCTCAGATAGCCAAACCTCTGAACTAGATGCTCAAGAAAGATGTGGATGTAAAATGGAACGAGGAAAGTAGAGTGGCCTTCCGAACATCAAAGATGCCATTTCCAGAGCCCCTGTCCTTATAAGTCCAAACTACTCCAAGCCTTTCTATATTTATGCTTTTGCATCAGAACACTCCTTCGCGAGTGTCTTAACCCAAAAAGGCGAGGATAGTGCCGAAAAACCCATAGCATTTTTAAGTGCCCCCCTGAAAGATGCTCAATTAAGGTATTCAATCCTTGATAAGCAAATGTACGCACTTTTCAAAACGGTGAAAAAATTTAGGCATTACATTGTACACAGCAGAGTTATTGCCATCGTGCCCGACTCTGCTGTCAAGACGATGTTTTTACAAAATGAACTAGGTGAGAAGAGAGGGAAATGGATTTCCACCATCCAAGAATTTGATCTCGAAATCCAACCTATGAAACTAGTTCGAGGACAGGGACTGGCGAAGGCGATCGCAGAAAATAATCCGCAAATAACAGGCCAATGCTCGAATACAGAATACATTGCTAAGGATGACTGGTATGTTGATATTGTGCAATTTTTATTGACTGGTAAGTGTCCTTCTAATCTGAATTCAACACAGAGAAGAGCTTTGAGGCTTAAGTCTATCAATTATCTGATGAAATCTGGTGTGCTTTACAGGAAGAATCATGAAGGTATCTACCTGAGGTGCTTGAACAAAGAAGAAGCCGCCAGGGTGTTGCAGGAATTTCACGGGAAACATGGAACTGGTCACGGTGCGGCCAATGCTACAGCACATCAAATCCTGAGAGCAGGATACTACTGGCCCCATATTTTCAAAGATGCACATGCCCATGTACGATCTTGTCATATCTATCAAGTGGCTGCCAGTAGAGAAAGAAATGCAGCCATGCCCCTACAACCTGTAGTTGAAATGAGACCATTTGCACAGTGGGGACTAGATTTCATTGGGGTTATTAACCCAAATTCTTCTGATTCTCATAAATTCATATTGACAGCTACGAGATCTATCGTACAAGGTGGACGAAGCGATTCCTACTAAACATGCCACCACAGACGTTGTAATTAAATTCCTTGAGGACCATATTATAACAAGATTTGGAATGCCCAATTCTATTGTCGGTGACAATGGTAAAGCGTTTATTTCTACGCAATTTGCAGATTGGGCATATGATAACAAAGTGAGCTTAAAGTTTGCATCCAATTATTATCCTCAAGGAAATGGGTTGGCCGAATCTTCAAATAAGAATTTGTTGAATACCATTAAGAAGTTGTTGGAAAAGAACCCTCGGGACTGGCACAACTAATTGAAGTTTGCCCTTTGTGCGAGATAGGACCAGAGTGAAAGAGTCCATAGGGAATACTCCCTATCATTTGGTCTATGGGCAAGACCCAATATTTCCTGCAAATTTGAAGTTGCAGACCTTACATTTCATACAAGAGTACTTGGGGACAGATGATCAAGTTGAAGCCAGGTCAAGTCATTTGCTGCACCTTGATGAAAAGAGAGAAGAGGCCATGAATCACATGAATAAACACCAGGAAGTTATCAAAAGATGGTTTGACAGAAGGGCCAAAGTTAAATCATTCAGAATTTCAGATTTGGTATTACTATGGGACAAAAGACATGAGGAAAAAGGGAATCATCAAAAGTTTGATTGTCTTTGGTTAGGCCCATATCAGATTTCAGAGATTCTTGGGAAGAATACCTTCAGGCTAAAAACTTTAGAAGGGAGAGACTTTATGCTACCGGTTAATGGACAGATTTTAAAGCATTATTTTAGCCCTTAGGTTGTGAGATTTTTGATATTATTCTTTCGGTTTTGGTGGGAGTTTTCAGTTTTTGTTTTTATTGTTTAGGATTGTTAGTTTAGCTAGGATTTTGGTTGTGGATTTGATTTCAATTGACATGTTTTGTTTATTCTGATAAATAAATAAATAAATAATAATAAATAAAATAAAATAATAATAAAAAAATGAGATGTCAACTTATGCTTAAGGTTAGGAGAATATGAAATATTGGAATTATCCTGTAAAAGCTCCACAAGTACCACAAGCATCTTAAGTTATATTGTTTGATTTTGTGATGCATGAAAGAGTCAGCTTTGCATGACAAATCATTTTCATTTGCAATTCAAGAGATAATGCATTCATGTTCCATCTCACTTTACATACATTTCATCTTAGTTGCATATGCATCTTAGGTACATATCATTTAAGTATGTCAATCCCTCTTAGGGTTGTGTTATAACATAAATGTAAGAGGCATCCTAAGGTTGGGAACCGAGTCTTGAGATATCTAGAACCAAGCACGTCTCATACATTAAAAAGGATCTTGAGCAAAATGATCATGACCTAACTTGGAAGAAAAGGTTGGGCGAAAGAGGTTTTTCATGTCTATCCTATTATGCAACATGATCCTTAAAACAAGTGGTTTTGACCACTTCCATAGAGCTTAAAGCCTAAAATCGTAGTAGTAAGGATAGGGTTAAATCCTCATCGAACTTAGGTTGAGGATCCAATTCCCCAAAGCTTTGATTTGACCTACATGGAGTAGTAAGGATAGGGCATAAATTCTCATCTCGCTTAGGTTGAGAATCCGATTCCCCAAAGCTCCTATGTCTCATTTCATAATAAATCTTGGATTGTAAGGATCGTACTACTTGTCCTCTCGCAAAGGATGGGTAGTCATCCCCAAGGTCTAAGCAACAAAATTAATATTTTTCATCTAAAGTTTGGATTGTAAGGATCGTACTACATGTCCCTAGCCAGGATGGGTAGTCATCCCCAAGGTCCAAGAAGTAAAAAAAAAAAAAATTTTCCCATCTCATCTTTATATTGGATTGTAAGGATCGTACTACTTGTCCTCTGCAAAGGATGGGTAGTCATCCCCAAGGTCCAAAGAAATGAGGATAAGTTTTGGATTGTGGGGTTAGATATGCCCATGCATGGCATCATGTCTTGCCTCAAAAACAAGACCACCGATTGTCTAGAGGGTTAGACTAGCATGACCATTTCTTCCATAATTGGTTTAATTATTTTGCTTAAAGTGAGGTAATGAACTCTAAATCAGAATAGTAAGGATAGGGTTAAACTCTCATCTCGGTTGGTTGGGAGTCTGATTCCCCAAAGTTCTGATTTCACATTCACTTGCACATGGGTTCAAGATAGTAGGGACTCATAACCAACTTTGGGATACAATAAGGTAATGAATTAGTGGATCCTAAGAGGGTTTGGCAATCTTGAATGCTTGTACATAATAATAGAAGAATGACTATGCCTTTTACGAAAGCAAAATCTCTTAGCATATTCATTAGGGTACACAAATCATTCACCATCTCACATATGCATTCATGCAAAATTGATAATGGAGTGTGGATCAATTTCAAACGATAGGGAAAGAAATTCATTGCACACACTGAGCTAATACTTGATGATTCTAATGATTCATGTACTTTTGATCTTTGGGCATTTGTTATATTGCTTATGTGCTAACACATGTTTTCAAGTTTGTGATATGTTTCAGGTTGGGTTCTTACTAAAAATGCTCAAGAGCATTTGATAGCAGAGTCGCCATTTGTTGTGGCTGATCCACAACACACCCCAAAATTGGGGACCCACCTTTTTTGTAGGCTTGCAGAAGAAATCTCAGGGACCCAGATGCTAAAAATGAAGAAAAGAGAAAAAAATGCATAAGTGTTGAAAGTGTCGCGAAATCGTGACATGTCACGAAATCGTGACCTGTCGCACCATCGCTGCCGAAAAATAGAAAGTGTCATGATATCGCGACAAAATAAAAAAAAAAAGTGGTGTGAGAAAGAACGGATGTCGCGTCATCGCAAAAATAGAAAGTGTCACGAAATCGCGACATGTTGCTCCGTCGCGGCCAAAATAGGAAAAATCATGATATCGCGACATGTTGCTCCGTCGTTGCCAAAATGAAAAAGTGTCGCGAAATCGCGACGTGTTGCTGCAGAAGTTGTACGGATGAAAATAGCGTAGCGATTTCGCGACATGTTGCTCCGTCGCGACATAAAGAGGAGAGAGAAAATGAAGACGAAAAAGTGTCACGAAATCGTGACATGTCGCTCCGTCGCGGTCAGGTAGGAGAGAGAAAGGCAAAATGGAAAGGCGTAGCGATATCGCGACGCGTCGCAAAATCGTGGGTCAAACTGGTCAAAGGGCACAAAGCGGAAAAACGTCGCGATATCGCGATAGAAAGAGGTCAAAGAGCACGAAGCAAGAAAACGTCGTGATATCACGATAGGAACCAGTCAAACAGGGCAAAAGGCCAAAATGGTCGCGAAATCGCGACAGGATCAACCAGAAAGCATAATGCGCAGAAATGGTCGTGAAATCGCGACAGAAAGCAGTGAAGTAGTACGGATGGAGGCAGCGTAGCGATTTCGCGACGAAAAATTGGCAAGTGTACGAAAATGGAAAATGGTAGCGAAATCGCGACAGCATTGAGCGCAAAGGAGTGCAGAGTCAAAACGGTAGCGAAATCGTGACAGTTTGCGGTGAGAAGGCCCGAAACAAAACGGTAGCGAAATCGCGACAGTTTGCGGAAAGAAGGTCCGAAAGAGAAAATGGTCACGATTTCGCGACAAGAAGCGGCCGAAGACGTACGGACGAGGAAAGCGTCGCGATATCGCGACATGTCACGTTTTCGCGGCCAGGAAGGTGAACAGGCTGCATGCTGTTTTTGTCGCGATTCTCACAGGAAGACGTTACAGAAGGCACGAAAAACGTAGGACACGTGGCATACAGGTGTCGGAGTTGCAGAAGCGTTACATGCAACGGCAGATTTCGAGCGTTTCAGAATCGAGCATGAAGTAAAAGCATCGAAAAGGCGAGAATTTGAAAAGGCGCATTCTGGGAGATGAAACGAAGAGACGCAGGGAGAATCGAAGAGCCGCACCCAGACAGTATAAAGCCAGAAGTGCAGATTGAAGATAGGGTTGGAAATTGCCGCTTGCAGAGTTGCAGAGACAAGGGCTTCATGCCATTCTGGGCCTGCACTTGGGCAATTTCCTTCATTTGTTCTGGATTTGTAAAACCTGGAACATTCTGTAATTGTAATTGATACATCATTTTAATGCAAAAATACAGAGAGTTGGCATTTCATTGATGAGAAAGAAGGAGTCATTTTTGCATGCATGATTCAATGTGTTATCTTTCCCTTTCAGATTTCTAGGCTTATAGGTGAAGTTGAATGCAAGTGTTCTTGGTTGCTTCATGCGAATGCCTAAATCTGAAACTACAGTAGAAACCCTAGAAACCCGCACCGGCTTATCTCGAATTGTGCGAATTTGCAGTGTTCGATTAGGTTGGGTTGCATGCAGAAACCTCATTGTCTTCGGTTTTATCAATCAAGATGGCAATACTCTGGACGTAGCTTAGTTGCATATTCATTTGCATTTATTTTTATTTTTAAACCCGTATTTATTTTCTGTATTTTAATTTCAGTCATTTAAATAAATAATTGAAAACCCATCAAAGCTCAGAGTCCATTGCAAATCCAAATTAAAGTGAACTACAGTGCCCCTTGTTAACATCCACTTGCAACCCTAAGGTATTCCCTGCATTTAAAGTGAGCAGCATCATTGGTGTTTTAGAATCAACATAAGAGGAACCTTGGAGAAATTACTTTCTTTGCAAGCAGAGGATTTTGGGACTCAGATCCTACCGGAGAGTGTGCTTTCACAATTGGGTGAAAACACCACTCAACACACCCTCATCTAAGATCAAACCACCTCCTGTGCATCCATAGGAAAAGCCTCAACCAGAGCAAGCACCAACTCGACCACCTCAGCAACCTAGCAAGCATCCTTCATTGCTTGAGCTTGCATTATCGATTTTCAATCGGTTAATTATCGTAAATTCCATAACCCTATCAGAGGTGTAACCTTTAGATCCAAATCATCCTAAATACTGAAGGTATGAGGAAGAGTCACATTGTCTATATCATAGGCAAAATGGTCATGATATTCAATCATGTAAAATATTTTGAGCCATAGTACACAACATGCTAAAAAAAAGCAACTTCAAATTATCAACCAACAAGTGACCATAGTTATTAATCTACCCATTGCACCTACAAATCAAGAGGATCCCCCTAATCCAACTATCAAAATACCTATGGCTCAATATGGTTACCAAGCTAGACCAGAGCATGCTAAACGCTCAAAACAATACCAACGCATTTTAACTCCTTTAAACGAGTCTATGTCAGACATCTTACAAAATTTGTAGGAAGTTAATATCATCACCTTACCTAACATAAAACCTTTAGATCCAAATAGAGCTAAACCTAAGGGTTATAGGGAGGACCATTATTGTCTCTATCACCGAGTGCAAGGCCATGGCATTCGTGATTGCCAAGTATTCAGACATGTAGTTCAAGATCTCATAGATAGTGGGGAATTTCCCATAGATGGTTCATCTATAGAATCCCAACCTACCAAAATAGAGGCTACATCATCCTAGTTGAGACCCCAAGGTCAGTCGCAACCTCGTAGGCTAAGAAAACCATCTCAGCAGGAGGTAACATTTGAGATGACTACTACAACTTTATTTCAAAAGTTGTACAAGGCAAATGCATTTGTGTTGCCCGAGGTCAAGCAAAGAGAGCCCAAGCATGGGTCCACTAATGAAAGCCTCTTCTGTATGTATCATCATATACAAAGGCATGACATCCACAATCGCCAATCATTCTGAAAGGTGGTCCAATACCTTTTAGAATGAAACGATCTTCGTGAAGACAATTCACTCATTTCTCCCCACCAAGACAAGGGCACCCCACAGAGGTCCATACCCCAATTGGGAGAGTTTATTTCTATCACTCTTCCTAAGAAATATAACTATGTTTCAATAGGAAACATGCACACTGGGGCACCTAAGGTATCATACCTTCCCCTATAAAACTAACAAAATATAAAAAATATTCATAAATTTCAAAATTATAAAAACAATAGAAATCATAAAAATCCAAAAAAATCAGAAAACATTAAAATAAAAAACAAATCATAAAAAGGCTCCAAAGGCATCTCAAAGTTGTTTGGTCAAACCACCAAAAAGCTCCAGAGGCATCTCCAAGTCGTTTGGTCAAATCATCAAAAGGCTCCAAAGGCATCTCAAAGTCGTTTGGTCAAACCACCAAAAAGCTCCAGAGGCATCTCCAAGTCATTTGGTCAAATCATCAAAAGGCTCCAAAGGCATCTCAAAGCCATTTGGTCAAACCAAAAAAAAGCTCCAAAGGCATCTCCAAGCCATTTGGTCAAAGCACCAAAAATATCCAAAGGCATCTCCAAGCCATTTGGTCAAACCACCAAAAATCTCCAAAGGCATATCCAAGCCGTTTGGTCAAACCACCAAAAGGCTCTAGAGGCATCTTCATGCCATTTGGTCAGATCACACAAGTCACTAATGACTGTTGGCAATTTTGGGTACCTTGGGTACATTGCATTTGCTCAAGTGAATAAGTTGTCATTGATGTCAAGAAGCTATTGAAGGAATTTGATTTGATGTCAAATAATTTGTTTTGATGAAGGTTTGGCATGACAGGTTCGAAAGTAAGTAAGTTTGAAAAATGTCGCGATATCATGACATGTCACATTTTCGCGACTTAAGTAGGAGAGAGAAAGCAAAATAGAAAAGTGTCGCGATTTCGCGACATGTCACAGTTTCGCGACTCAAAGAGGAGAGAGAATGTTCAAGTCAGAAATGTCGCGATTTCGTGACATATTGCAAGGAAGGTTGTTCGGATGAAAAAGTGTCGCGATTTCGTGACATGTTGCAGGAGAAAGAGTCCGAAAGAAAAAGTGTCACGATTTCGTGACATAATGTAGGAGAGAGAGTCCGGGAGAAAAAGTGTCACGATATCACGACATGTCGGGTTTTCGTGACCCGAAGAAATGAAAAGCGCTAAGGAGAAAAAGTTTCACGATTTCGTGAAAAGTCAGAAGACAAAGTGGAAGCAAGATAAAGTGTCATGATTTCACAACATGTTGCAAAAGACGAAGTGAGAATTGTCGCGATTTTGTGACATGCTGCAGAACTCGAAATGAGAACTGTCGTGATTTCGCGACATGCAAAGAAAGGGAAGAGTTTGAAATGAGAACTGTCGCAATTTCGTGACGGGTTGCAAAGAAAGCTTTCGGAAGCTGAAAGCGTCATGATTTTGCGACAGGATGAAGGAAAAATGTACGGATGCAGAAAGTGTCATGATTTCACGATAGGCAGAAAAGAAAGTAGATAAAAGCAGAAGTGTCATGATTTCACGATAGAAACAGTAAGCAGGGTTTCAACAGCAGAAGTGTCACAATTTCATGAGAGAAACTGAAAGCATGTCTTTCGTAGGTGAAGTGTCATGATTTCACGACAAAAGTAGAAAGGAGGTCGACAAAGGTAGAAGTGTCGCAATATCACGACAAAAGCAAAGTTGATGGTGACAAAGATAGAAGTGTCGCGATATCGTGACAAGAGCTGAGTTAAAGTCGACAATAGGATAAAGTGTTGTGATATCGCGACAAAAGCCAAAAGAAAGTGTACAGAGGAAAAGGTGTCGCGATATCGTGACATGTTGTAGTTTCACGGGAAAGCTATAGAACCACAGAGGCGGTTGAAGCCGACAAAGTTAAATTTGGGCCGATGAAGATTAGGGTTTGCAACCGACGTAGTTTAGGGTTGTGCAGCCGACTAAGATCAAGGTTTGATCTTGAAAGCATTAGTATAAAAGGAGGGTTGTTTGGAGAGTTGAGTGCGAATTGAAAAATGGTTGAATGTGCGTCGAAGTGTGCGAGATGCAGCCGAAAGAGCATAAAGAGCGCAGAAGTGGGGAGATGATGTCGAAGCGTGCAGAGTGAGTGCAACAGGCAAAGACGAACGAGGACATTTGTGCTAGACCGAAGGACTGTGTTTAGTGCAAATTTGAGGACCAACTTTGGAGGTGATAGAGTTGAGGACAGAGGTCTCCAGCCAAAGCAAGGAGGACAGGTGTCTTCTATGGATAGAGTTCCATTTGCTAAGGGCAACAGAGGCAAAGGTTTTCTAGAGGATCACCAGCCAGAGCAGAGCTAGGGGATCGGTGTCTCCTGTGGGTTGGTGCCCATGAACTCGAGATTAGGGGATTGGTGTCTCCTTTGGGTTGGTGCCCATAAACATTGTAATCGGGAAAGGTATTCCTAGAATTTGGATTGATAAAATTTAGTGAAATATTTTATCCGTGGATGTAGCCCAACCATTTTGGGTGAACCACGTTAAAATGGGTCTTCAATGTGTGATGCTTTCTGTCTTGATTAATGTTGTGTTGATGCCTCTGCTATCTAAAGTTAAAATTATTAATTGCTTAAGTCTTATACTGTTCACCCCCCCTCTCAGTATAAGCTTGTGTTCTTCAATTGGTATCAGAGCGGGTCTCTCCAAAAAGAGCCTAACAGCTTGGAGAAGGATCTATCAGAGGAACATACAAATTCAGAAAGAAATGAAGAGGTTGAGTTCGATCTCAAAGGTGAATTCTTCTTGGCTCTAAGAAAGCTTGAGAAATTCAGGGAAGAGAATTATGTTCTCAAGTATCAATGTCAGGAAGAAGAGATAGCAAGATCAGAATTGTCTCAAAGTGTTATAGACTTCAAAATTCTAGTTGAAGAAGGGAAAAAGATTGAACAGGTTCTGACAGAGGCTCTACAAGGAAAGGAAGTTGATTGCAAGAAACTAGAAGAAGAGGTTATGTCTCTTAGAATGAAGTTGGAACAGTTGACTCTCAGACATAATACTCCATGTGCAAAGCAAAAGAAGGATGGTATCACCATTTATGAAACAGGGTCTTCAAGCAAGATCAATCTTCAGCCTGAAGAGCGGTGGATTCCAATTGGTCACAAGAAGAACAACCGTCCAAGGCATCAAAACAGGTTACATAATACTTTCCATGGCTATTGTTTTTCCTGCAAGAAATTTGGTCACGAAGCTATGCATTGCAATAAGTCTTTGAATAGCCATAGTAAGGAAAATGTTAACTCTTTTGCACCTCTTATGAATAAAAATGTCATGTGTTACAAGTGCAAGAATTTTGGGCATATAGCAAGGATGTGTTGTTTGGATAAATCTAGCCTTGAGTTCACTAAAAGGAGAAATGAGATCAAATCTAAGTCAATGATAGTTCAAACTGCTTTTCATGCTCAAGACAAAATAGAAAAATGGTATCTTGATAGTGGTTGTTCAAAACATATGACTGGTGAAAAGGAAAAGTTTTTGGTCTTAAAACAAACAAACCGAGGAACAGTCAGTTTTGGAGATAACAGGTCAGCTAAAATCTTGGTAAAGGGACTCTTAGTTTGGATGGGAAATCCAAAATAGAAAATGTGCTTTATGTAGAAGGCCTAAGACATAATCTTCTAAGTGTGAGTCAACTTTGTGATCAAGGGCACATAGTATCTTTCTTTTCGGATAGATGTGAGATAAGTAAAGAAAAAAATGGAAAACTCATTGCGAGTGCTACAAGGACTCCAAACAATCTTTACATGCTAAGTGAGATAAAAAGGGAAAAGTGTTTTCTAACTCAAGAAGATGAGAGTTGGCTATGGCATAAAATATTGGGGCATTTGAGCTTTGATAATCTTGTCAATATTAGTAACAAGGAAGTAGTTAGAGACTTGCCCAAAATAAAAAGGCCCCATAATATCATTTGCGGTCCCTGTCAACATGGAAAACAGACCAGAACCAGTTTCAAATCAAAAGGGTATACTTCTTCAAAACCATTGGATCTTATTCATACTAATTTATGTGGCCCCACTAGAACTCAGAGCATTCAGGGAGAAAGCTACTTCATGTTGTTTATAGATGATTATTCTAGAATGACTTGGGTTACTTTTCTCAAAGAAAAATCTGAAGCATTTGAAAAATTTAAAGCTTTCAAAGAAATGATTGAAAATGAGACTGACAAGAGAATCAAATGCTTAAGATCAGACAGAGGAGGAGAGTTCACTTCAAATGAATTTGTGGAATACTGTGAGCAACAAGGAATCAAAAGAGAATATTCAATAGCAAGAACTCCTCAACAAAATGGAGTAGTTGAAAGGAAAAACAGAACTATTGAAAATATGGCTAGAGCTATGTTAAATGAGTCAAAAATTTCAGATGGCTTTTGGAAAGAGGCAGTCAGTACAACAATCTACATTATCACCAGGGCCCAACTTAGAGTCAATCATCATAAAACTCCTTATGAGTTATGGAAAGGAAGACCAACTACAGTAAAATACTTCAAAGTGTTTGGGAGTAAGTGCTTCATCAGAAGGGAAGATCAGAATTTGGGTAAGTTTGATCCTAGGTGTGATGAGGGAATATTTCTTGGATATTCCAACAGAAGCAAGGCCTATAGATGCTTCAACAAAAGAATGCATACAGTCATAGAGAGCATAAATGTAACAGTTGATGAAAAGACAGGGATAAGAGAACCAGTCAAGGAACTCAGTGATGAAATTTGTCAAGAAGAATTTAGAGAGGTTTCAAATGAAGAAGAGGAAAGACAACAATCGCTTCCCAAAACTCCTTCACGATATGTTCAGAAACATCATCCCAAAGATTTTATCATTGGTGATCCAAACAACAGGCAAACAAGAAGAAGAGTCATTCCTTCACACGATTCTACAAATGTTTCATTATTATCTCAGATTGAGCCAAAATATTTCAATGAAGCATGTGCAAATAAATTTTGGGTAAAAGCAATGGATGAAGAGCTAAATCAAATAGAGAAAAGTGAAACTTGGGATTTGGTTCCAAGACCTAAGGACAAGAATGTCATTGGCACAAAATGGATATTCAGAAATAAACTCAATGAGGATGGAAAGATTGTCAGAAACAAAGCTAGGTTAGTCTGCAAAGGTTATGCTCAAGTAGAAGGTGTTGATTTCGAAGATACGTTCGCACTTGTTGCTCGTCTCGAAGCTATCATAATGTTTTTGGCCCTTTCAAGCTTCAAATCATTCAAGGTGTATCAAATGGATGTAAAGTCAGCTTTTCTAAATGGGGTGTTGGTAGAAGAAGTCTACATAGAATAGCTAGAAGGAGTGTCTCTATCAGAACAGTCAGACTATGTGTGTAAACTAAAAAAGGCCTTGTATGGGTTAAAGCAAGCACCGAGGGCTTGGTACTCAAGACTTGATAGTTATCTTCATGAGCAAGGCTTCAGGAAAGGCGTGGCAGATAGCAATTTGTATATTAAGAATGAAGATGATGATATGTTGATTATGGTTGTCTATGTTGATGATATTATTTTTGGGGGAAATAATACTCAGATGTGCAAAGTTTTTGCTAACACCATGCAAAAGGAATTTGAGATGTCCATGATTGGAGAGCTATCATTCTTTTTAGGTCTTCAGATTGCTCAATCAAAAGACGATGTATTTCTCTCTCAAGGAAAGTATATCAAAGAAATGTTGAAGAAATTTGGGATGATGGATAGCAAACCAGTATGTACTCCAATGATTACAGGGTGCAAGATGAGTAAAGATGATGAATCTCCAATGACAGATCAGAGGTTGTACAGATCAATGATTGGCAGTTTATTATATGTTACAGCTACCATACTAGATATCATGCAGGCAGTTGGGTTAGTAGCAAGATTTCAGGCAGCTCCAAAAGATTCTCATGTTATAGCAGTTAAGAGGATATTCAGATATCTAAAGGTCACTATGGACTTTGGGCTTTGGTATCCCAAAGGTGATGATTTCACCCTCACGGCCTATACAGATGCAGAATGGGCAGGCAGTACTGATGACAGGAAGAGCACTAGTGGTGGAGCATTCTTTCTAGGAAAGAGTTTGGTTTCTTGGCTAAGTAAGAAACAACCTTCAGTTTCCTTATCTATAGCAGAGGCTGAATACATAGCAATAGTGGCTGGGTGTACATAGGTTTTATGGATGAAAACCACCTTGGAGGATTTCAAAGTCAAGCATGAACAACCCATCTCCATATTTTGCGATAATACGAGTGCCATAAGTATTTCCAAAAATTTGGTAATGCACTCAAGGACAAAGCATATTTCCATCAAGTATCACTTTCTAAGGGAGAAAGTGCAAGACAAGTAGGTCAAGCTAGAGTATGTGCCTACTAAAGAGCAAATTGCAGATATCTTCACCAAACCTCTTCCAAGAGATACGTTTGAGTATCTAAGGGAGAAATTGGGAGTTGTACTCCCACCCCAGAATTAATCACCTCATCAAGAGGTGGGGGAGGGACCAAGCTAAGAGGCTCATTCTTAGTCCCAAGCCCCAAAGGTGACCCTTTGCCATTGATGACAAAGGGGGAGAGATATGAGTAAGGGGGAGAGCTTCAAGTGAAGAGGAAAGCTTCAAGTCAGGGGGAGCAAAACTTCAAAGGAAGATTCTCAGTTGTGGGCACAATTTCTCAGTTTTGGCTCTTGAGACGTGTTTTTAGTAAAGGTTTGCCATCAATGACAAAGGGGGAGATTGTTGGCAATTTTGGGTACCTTGGGTACATTGCATTTGCTCAAGTGAATAAGTTGTCATTGATGTCAAGAAGCTGTTGAAGGAATTTGAATTGATGTCAAATAATTTGTTTTGATGAAGGTTCGACATGACAGGTTCGAAAGTAAGTTTGAAAAATGTCGCGATATCGTGACATGTCGCATTTTCACGACTTAAGCAGGAGAGAGAAAGCAAAATAGAAAAGTGTCACGATATCGCGACATGTCACAGTTTCACGACTCAAAGAGGAGAGAGAATGTTCGAGTCAGAAATGTCGCGATTTCACGACATATTGCAAGGAAGGTTGTACGGACGAAAAAGTGTCACGATTTTGCGACATGTTGCAGGAGAAAGATTTCGAAAGAAAAAGTGTCACGATTTCGTGACATAATGCAGGAGAGAGAGTCCAAGAGAAAAAGTGTCGTGATATCGCGACATGTCGGGTTTTCGTGACCCGAAGAAAAGAAAAGCGCTAAGGAGAAAAAGTGTCACGATTTCGTGACAAGTCAGAAGACAAAGTGGAAGCAAGATAAAGTGTCACGATTTTGTGACATGTTGCAAAAGATGAAGTGAGAATTGTCATGATTTCACGACATGCTACAGAACTCAAAATGATAACTATCACGATTTCGCGACATGCAGCAAAGGGAAGAGTTTGAAATGAGAACTGTCATGATTTCGTGACGGGTTGCAAAGAAAGCTTTCGGAAGCTAAAAGCATCGCGATTTCACGACAAGATGAAGGAAAAGTGTATGGATGCAGAAAGTGTCATGATTTCGTGATAGGCAGAAAATAAAGCAGACGGAAGCAGAAGTGTCACGATTTCGCAATAGAAATAGTAAGCAGGGTTTCAACAGTAGAAGTGTCATGATTTCGCAACAAAAACTGAAAGCATGTCTTTCGTAGGTGAAGTGTCACGATTTCGTAACAAAAGTAGAAAGGAGGTCGACAAATGGAGAAGTGTCGCGATATCGCGACAAAAGCAAAGTTGATGGTGACAAAGACAGAAGTGTCACGATATCGCGACAAGAGCTAAGTTAAAGTCGAAAATAGGCTAAAGTGTCGCGATATCGCGACAAAAGCCAAAAGAAAGTGTACGGAGGCAAAGGTGTCGCGATATCGCGACATGTTGTAGTTTCACGAGAAAAGCTACAGAACCACAGAGGCGGTTGAAGCCGACAAAGTTAAATTTGGGCCGATGAATATTAGGGTTTGTAGCCGACATAGTTTAGGGTTGTGTAGTCGACTAAGATCAAGGTTTGATCTTGAAAGCATTAGTATAAAAGGAGGGTTGTTTGTAGAGTTGAGTGCGAATTGAAAAATGGTCGAATGTGCGTCGAAGTGTGCGAGATGCAGCCGAAAGAGCGTAGAGAGCGCAGAAGTGGGGAGATGATGTTGAAGCATGCAGAGTGAGCGCAACAGGCAAAGACGAACAAGGACATTTGTGCTAGACCGAAGGACTGTGTTTAGTGCAAATTCGAGGACCAGCTTTGGAGGTGATAGAGTTGAGGACAGAGGTCTCCAACCAGAGCAGGGAGGACAGGTGTCTTCTGTGGATAGAGTTCCATTTGCTAAGGGCAGCGGAGGCAAAGGTTTTCTAGAGGATCACCAGCTGGAGCAGAGCTAGGGGATCGGTGTCTCCTGTGGGTTGGTGCCCACGAACTCGAGATTAGGGGATTGGTGTCTCCTTTGGGTTGGTGCCCATAAACATTGTAATCGGGAAAGGTATTCCTAGAATTTGGATTGATAAAATTTAGTGAAAGATTTTATCCGTGGATGTAGCCCAACCATTTTGGGTGAACCACATTAAAATGGGTCTTCAATGTGTGATGCTTTCTATCTTTATTAATGTTGTGTTGATTCCTCTGCTATATAAAGTTAAAATTATTAATTGCTTAAGTCTTATACTGTTCACCCCCCTCTCAGTATAAGCTTGTGTTCTTCAACGACACCATAAGCCTGTTGGTCAACAATTCAAAAATAAAAAATTCAAAAACATTCAAAACAATCAATGTTCAAAAACAATTCAAAAATAAAAAACTCAAACAATTCAAAACAATAAAAAATTCAAAAACAATTCAAAAATAAAAATTCAAAAACAATTCAAAAATAAAAAATTCAAAAACATTCAAAACAATCAAATTTCAATAAACAAAGGAAAACATCAAAAATACCAAAAATAAGGTGCATTTCATATTTGCATTCATATAGTTGCATTACATATAGGTAGTGCATCCATTGCTTCTGCATTAAAGACAATTGTGTTTGTAATCTTACAAACGATACTATGTTTGTACCTCAATCATGCATCATCAAAATCCATCACCATACATCACCCATGTGTGTAACTATGTTTTTCAACACAACCCCTCCTATTGCTAAAAGGAATATACTAGGGTTTTCCAGTCACTCAGCCATACCTAGTGGTTTTATCAAAATTTATAGAAATTTGTCTTAGCTTTTGATAGGTGAGGTTTAGTTTTGATAGTAACTAGTATATCTCAGAAACCTATCACTAATCAAAACACTAAAATCCTAGTTGAAATAATGGAAATATGAATGCTACAAAGTGGTATTACGTATTCTAAGGTGAAAAAGGTTTATCTTGTTCATCCCCATGTGCGACCAATTTAAAAATGCTAAGAATTGGCAAAAGGACAAGTTCACCCCTACCCAAAGAAATCCCTTGCTTTGATCAAAACAAGCAAAAATATTGAACAAAGCAAAAGTTCAAAAATAAGTGATTATCATCACTACAAAATTCCCCAAACAAATCAAAGTTCAAAGTTCAGAATAATTCAAAAGTACAAATAAATAGTGATGATCATCACCACATAAATCCCTTGCTCAAAAGGAAAAACAAAAAGTCAAAATAAATAGTTATTTTCATCACTAAAACATGAGCAAGTATCCCTAATAAATGTGAAGAAAAGAAGGGAGTATTGAACTTGAATCCCTAGAATTCTCAGTGTGAACGAGCCTTACACATGACGATATGTCTATCACATTGGCATATTACTTTGGTATAGACCAATGTTTGCATGTGGAAGAGCTAGCCTTAGGTGTCCTGTATTGCCTAGTGGTCTAATCCAACTAAGTCCAACTTAGGATCATGATAAACATTTGAAGATCCCCAATACAACAATGGGTTGAATGAATCTTGTCTGGAACTGGGGTATGTGTATGTTCTATCTAATATATTTATTTGCACAGATAGAGATAATGAGTATCTTGGTCTTCATAACAAGAGCTTTATCCTTCAAGGGCTCTGTATGATCAGTATACAACAATTTTATGAAGCAACTAGGGTGTTTTAGTCTCAGGAAAAACCTCAAAAATATCCTCATAGCAACAAATCATTCCATAAAATCATACATACATATCACATCATCTCACCCCACATTTGATGTTTAAATTATTAATTCTTATTAAAATAATTATTGTTTATTCATGATTTTTATACATTTGGTGGTGTCACCCATTAGATTGTTAAACTCATATCACATGCATACCTTTTTTTTTTAAGTGATTAAAGCATACAGGTTCATGTACATTAGATCACCATCATAATGCATTTCATGCATTTCATTTATCATATCATAACAATATAAATTATAAGAATACAATTAAATCAAAATTAAATATACATTTAACAATAAGCACTGCATCCATAAATGCATACATCACCATAGTGCATCTATACATCTAGACCATGGCATCTAATAACACATCTATCATCTAGCTAGCACATGCCATCAGTACATTGTATACATATAGCATAATCAAATCATTATCTAGGCATTGCATTCATCATTGCATACACAACATAAAATCAAAACAAAAATGTTTGCTAAACATCAACTGGGACATTATTGATATCATACCTCCCCTAATCAGCAATCAACCCAAAATGCCCCAAATGGGATAAGCCCTTTGGTCAAACCAAAATGCCCCAAATGGGATTAGCCCTTTGGTCAAACCAAAATGTACCAAAGGTAGCATAAGCCCCTTGGTCAAACAAAAATACCCCAAAGGGGATAAGCCCTTTGGTAAAACCAAAATGCCCCAAAGGGGATAAGCCCTTTGGTCAAACCAAAATACCCCAAATGGGATAAGCCCTTTGGTCAAACCAAAATGCCCCAAAGGTAGCATAAGCCCTTTGGTCAAACCAAAATGCCCCAAAGGTAGCATAAGCCCTTTGGTCAAACCAAAATGCCCCAAAGGGGATAAGCCCTTTGGTCAAACAAAAATGCCCCAAAGGGGATAAGCCCTTTGGTCAACCCAAAATACCCCAAAGGGGATAAGCCCTTTGGTCAACCCAAAATGCCCCAAAGGTAGCATAAGCCCTTTGGTCAAACTAAAATGCCCCAAAGAGCATAAGCCCTTTGGTCAACTCACAAAATCCCCAAAGGTATCATAAGACCTTTGGTCAACTCACAAAATTCCCCTCAGGCCCATGACTTGGGGTATACAATATTGATCAGATCAATGGTCATCACACACCCTACAATATGGTCCTAGGTGGTCTTATTTTTTTGCATCGCACTGTGTTTGGTTCATAGCACATCCTAAAAAGGGGAATTTGTAGACACCTAAAACATGTCATGTTTAGGAGACTACTCATATGGGCACATCCACAGATCATATGACCAATATTGGACCTTTCCAAGAGCAAGCAATGGTCCTAACCACTCAAAATGGTAGTTTTAGCCCATTTAAGCTTAGAAGTTGTAGACTAGAGCGACCAGTAATCTTGGTCGCTATAGACTAGAGCAGCCATCTAGCAGCTGTAGCTAGTAGTTGTAGACTAGAGTGGCCAACAATCTTGGCTGCTATAGGCTAGAGCAACCACAACTAGCCGCTACTAATGATAGTGGCTAGCCCTGAAACATGAACTACCATGAAGGATTTCCCAAATCACGGGTGGTAACAATAGTTTGCATGCATTTTGAATGGATCTTGATGAGGAACTCCTAGAGTTCCTCCTAACTTTCCATTCCATACCAAGTTAAGACTAAAACTTCCCTCTGGGATAGTCAGTTGGCATGCAAATCTGGAGCTTGGCTTCCCCAGGAAGCCAAGCCCTAGATCTAAACATGAAACCTGGAATTCTATATATGTATATTTCTAGTAAGGTAAAATGGGAGATGATTGTTCAAAACTTGTGCAGCAAAGCCATGCCAAATCAAATATATAGAGAGTTCAAGTTGTGTGTAGCGGAGCCCTGTAAAAATGGACATCCAATGTACGCCCCTTTAAGGAGCATTGGAGCACCGTCTAGTTGAGCCATGTCCACGCATCAGTATTTAGACCCATCATTCTTAATTGCCAATCAGTGTAGGAGACACACCTGGTGACCCTTGAACATCAATTTGAGCCAAGGAGTGATTAATTACAACCCATAAGACCTGAGGTAACCTATTAGTTAGAGGTTGTTGTCTTTGACAGTGACCCATAAGCATATCTAGGTTTCAATATGATCATTATTTTGTTCTTAGTAATAGATATACATTTTTTATTATTTCATTTACATATCTTTAGCATAGATCTAAATACTTCATTACATTTAGATTAATATTTCTTATTTCTATATGCATATGGCCCAGATCTGGTATATTTCAATACAAATTATGCTTATTTATTTGGATTATCATATTTTCTAATAAGAGCCTCTTCCAAAGAGGTGGCCCGTACTACTAAGCATGCTTTGTTGTTTCCATGTATGTAGATCTATAGGTTTATAGGACCAGATCAAGACATTCAGAGCATGGGATCCCTCCTGGATGAGAGAAGGAGAAGGACGCATCTGTGAGCCCTCAAACAAGTTCGTATACAAAATAGAGAAGCCTACAAAGGTGTACCACCCTTTTGCAAGGGGACATCTTATTCACTTGTACTTCACTGTATTGAAATGGGTATCCCTCAGAGGGACTGACATGGAACCGGATTTTAATATAAATAAAAGGACATCTCTTTGTTATTTCTACGTTATATGCATTTCTTGGTCTTTCATTTCATTTCGGTATAATATTGCAAGTAGAGTAGAGGTGCATGCCTCTCAGGGTCGCTACATTTTAAGTTGGAGTTTATAAGGTGTATCAAGGAAATTATATTTATGTATGTTATGATGAGTGTTAATTTTAAAAGGGAGCAATAAGGCATAAATTGAGTTGTGATTGTTTTATGTCCAAGGAATATTTTTGGAAAGTGTTGAAGTGATATTGTTGTGTTTAACCATTGGAATTGGAAAGAAGAAATTGTGATTAAGATAGGTTTTCTAAAGGCACTTCTACATCCAACAAAAGGTATGGGCATATTCTTCCTAGTGAGTGATTGTTGAAAATTGTGAATGGAAAGTTGGAGTGAAAAGAATTGTTTGTTTTTGCATTGTTGAGAGTGTTTTGAATTAATGATTCAAGGTTTTCTAGAATTAAGAGTTGTTGATAAAACCTTTTTTTATAAGCATTGTTGTTGAAGTGTTTGAGTTGAGTGAATAACTTGAACTAGGGTTTGCAAAGAACATGAGTATCATTGTTATGTGAGATTGGTTGATAAAGTATTTTTGGAAATATTTGAGTGAGTATTCATATGCTTGGACTAGGGTTTGTGAGCAAGGATAATTTAATTGAGTGATTGGTTGAGTAGAGTTGGTTGAGCCTAGTCAAGTGAATGTGTTGAAGTGATTGTTCAAATTATGTGAAATAAATTATTCTATATTATGAATTGATTTGAGAAAGAGGTTCATTATTGATGAGTGTGAAACATATTTAGTATCTAACAATTATCTATATGTTTCTGTGATAAAATAGATATGTGAAGTTATTGAGAGTGTGTGAATGTGAAGCATATCGAGTCTCTAAAAATTATATGTATGTTTCAAAAGAGTTATTGGAAGTGATTGAGAGTTTGTGAATGTGAAGCATATGGAGTCTCTAACAATTCTCTGTATGTTTCAAAAAAGTGATTGGAAGTGATTGATATTTTGTGAATGTGAAGCATATTGAGTCTCTAACAATTATCTATATATTTCTAAGAGAGTTATTGAAAGTGATTGAGCATTGTGATGAATGTAGAGCATATTGAGTCTCTAACAATTCTCTTTATGTTTCTATGAGATTGGACAAGTTCTAGTGAGGACTTGTTGAGCAGATTTAAGGTAAGTCTTTGAGAAGACTTGTGGATAGATTTGTGTGAGCTTTTGTGAAAGCTTACAATACATATTGAGAGCATATTTGGATAAGTTCTAGTGAGGAATTATTGAGCATATTTGGATAAGTTCTAGTGAGGACTTATTGAGCATATTTGGACAAGTTCTAGAGAGGACTTGTGGATAGATTAATGTGAGCTTTTGTGGAAGCTTACAAGGCATATTTGAGACAAGTATTTGATAAGACTTGAGAGTAGAGTTGATTTATTAATTTGTTCAAAACTTGAGTTAAGGTTTGGGGCAGATCCAATAGATTTGATTTGATATTAAGTCAAGCTTTGTATTAAGTCTTGAGGATAGATTTATGCTAGACCAAAGGACTGTGTTTAGTGCATATCAGAGGATAGATATTGAGGACATATTTATGCTATACCAAAGGACTATATTTAGTACATATTTGAGGAAAAATTTTGGTGCATATTTGAGGACAGGTTTGTGCTAGACCAGATATAGATATTGAGCAGATTTGTGCTAGATCGAAGGATCGTGTTTAGTAAAGATTTAAGATAGATATTTGAAGGTGACAGGGTATAAAGGATGACAGTCTCTAGTGGATAGATATCCATTAGCTAGGGCAGTGAAGACATGAGTCTTCAGTGGATAGATATCCATTAGCTAGAGTAGTGGGGGCAACAGTTCTAGAAGATCACCAATCAGATCTAAGGAGAAAGGAGTTCTCCTATGGATAGAGATCCATGAACTTGATTAGGGGATTGGTGTCTTCTTTGGATAGATATCCATAAACATTGTAATAGGGAAAGGTTTCCCAAGATATTGATTGAGAAAAATTTAAATATTTTCTCCGTGGAGTAGCCCCCATTGGGTGAACCACGTAAAATTAATGTCTCTATTGTGTGTGGTGATTTGTGCATTGCTTTGATTACTGTTGTTGATATTGCTATCTATACATTGTATAATATTGATTAGGAAAGAACAGTAAAAAGTGATCTTATACTATTCACCCCCCCTCTCGGTATAAGCTTGTGTTCTTCAATAAAGTTCAATTTTATGATTGATTTTGTATAGTCAAAAATCAATTTATCTAACACCTTATTTCTCCTAATTGAACTAAGCACTTTTCTAAATTTTTAAGAGGTTTTAATGTTGGAATCCTTTTGTCTTTTTTTGATAAATTTAAAGACAAGTAAAAATATAATTTTCAACTTTAATAAATATTTAATAACCTCTTTTATGACCCTTAGATTTCAATATCTAATTTCCAAAGACCTAGTTTGATGTTGTAACCCTTATCACTCCAAAGTTTGGAAAATTAGAAAATTAATAATATTTGCAAAATATCAAAGAAATTAATCCAAGTTAAATTCCTTATTTCTCCTAGGTTGAGATGCAAATATTATTTTAATTTGGTAAGCTATCCCCTATAGTTTTTCTTTCACTAAACTAAAATGTATACCTTAGTTTATAACCCTTATATCTTCAAAGATGAAAGCAATAATAAGATGGGATTTTAGCCTTACCTTTTTGATGCTAGACTCCCCACTCTTCAATGCTCCCTTTGACTGAATATAATAGTGATGATGTGGTACCCTTGGGCACTAGAATCAATGGAGGTAGACATATTTAATGCTAGAATGTATACACTGCTGAATATGGAGGATTTGACCTTTGAATATCTTGGAGTCTTAAATGCTCCTTCTTCCATGATGTGCTAACTATCTTTGACTCCATTTTTGCTCACTCTCTACTTGTCTATTGAGTATTATAGCTTCTAGTAGCGCTTGAGAGATGAGACTTCTAGTAACACGTTGAGAGTCGAATCTTCTTGGTAATGCATGAGAACTAGAATGTAGTTCTAATTTTGTTTAGGGGTAATGTTCTTGTAATACTTGATCTTGGAGGATAGATGCCAATTAGCATTCACTCTCTCTACATGTAGACCGTAACCTCTTCCAAGGAGATTATAACTCCTTAGCATTTTAGTTTTCGATTTATTTTGTTTTGCTATGTTTCTTGAGTAGCAAGCAACCTTATTTTCTACAAGTTGATTGATTAGGCACCGAGTAGCAAGTTTGATGCTTCGTTTTGTGGATGATCTTCACCAAGATAGTTTCTAATTTTACTTGAATGCTTCCAAAATTTGAAACCTGTATGCCCTTGTATAGTAGATGTTGTTCATTTCTCCTTGGTAGAGATATACACCTTTTATATTTTTTCCATGTTGTTGTTCGTCTTACGTTGGTAGGATTAGATGCCCATTTTTTTCTTCGTAGTGTATGTGCTATTTGTTCCACTTTGATATTCATCTAACGTGGTTTTTCGACTGTCCATCTCACATTCTTGTTCATCATTAAATGTGCACTCCTTTATGTAGCTTTGATGATGGCCTCTTGTGGGATTTGTTTTGCAGGTTCATCCATCCAAGGTGCACTCTTTGAGTGGTTTCTATTTATTGTAAAAAAGGAGTTCTTACGTTGGCTACCTTTCTTGTTGAGACACATCCAAATATGCTTCTTGGATTGTAAAAAAACAGATTTAAATGGTGCAATATAATGTACTATAGATTGTACATTAGCCTTATTTTGCACTCTTATTTTAGATATATATTTCTGGTTTCATGGCAGATTTCTCTTCCTACAATGCAAGGGTTTTGAGGTTGTCTTTTATGAGTAGACACCTTCCCTTTTTGCTTGGACACTTTATATTAAATCCAAGCTTTAGACAACAGTAGATAGAAGCTTTTAATTTATGCAATTTTTTGCATTTTCTTTTGGTGCATTCACTCTTGTAATGCTTTGGATCTGAGACTCACAAAGTCTCGTGAATCTTCTATTTTTGTTTTAGGTTCTTCTCCAGGTTTTAGAGGACTCTAACATTTTTTTGGTTGGCTTATTTTGGCCACCACAAGTTGTATATTTTAGTGCTTCAATAGTGTCTTTAGACACTTGATATCAATCAAATTTTGTGCCCTTCAAGAACACCAAAGATAATTTTATTTTGAGAGTAGTGTACTAGTGCATAATAAATTTAATATACCCTTTTTCAATGCACTAAGAATTTCACCTTATCACTCCAATTTAACTCTCAAGACAATGCACTTTAATTAATCTATTGCAACTATTCAAGAATAACCTAAAATGAATCTTTAGAAGCTATTCTGCAAATTCACTACAACTAATATTGTAGGAATTAGTCTTCTTTTCTATTTTCTAAGTAGATGATAGGTAGTTGATAGATATAATTCTAAAATCTAATCAACTCCTAAATAATGTGCAAATGAACCTTAAAATGAACCTCTTTCTATTTGCACTTTTGAATACTGTAATCTACTTTTCCTTTATGCAACTTTAATCCAGATAAGGTGTTTAAATGAATCTTAATTAATGACTTAGTTAGCACCAACAATTGCATATATTTTTAATATTTTGTAGCTCCTTATTCCACTTATGTAGAGGATGTAGATCTTGGTGCCTAAAATCACCAAGTTGCTACTCCAAGTAGGGTTTTGTACCTCTCTATAGATTTTTCTTAAAGAACCCCTTCTTCACCAAATGATGGTCTCAAAATTTCTTTTACGAGCCTAGGATTTGGTGTCTTGTTCTCCTCTTATAATATTCTCATTTTGTTGTAGATTTGGAGAAGTCTCTATCTCTAAAATGGTGTCTTATTGTTGTGAGAGGCAATCTTAAAATCTCATATATTTTATGAGCTTCTTCTGTATTCAAGTCTTCTTATTGAATTATGACTTCAAGCAAGATATTCCTCTCAAAATTTTGAATATCTTGAGGTATTTCACTGTATTCTTCTTCTGCAATTTGGCACTCATTGCCAAATTCTCCTTCTCTTGGGCTTGTTTTTGGATGGCAACAATTGTCCCAAGTTCTTCACTATCAAGGGCTTCTCCTTGGTAGTGGGGTTATCCAGTGATATCTCCTTTGATGATTTCTTTAGTAAGGCTTTCCTAGCCTTCTTCTCGATTCTCGTTGAGATATTTTTAGGGTTTTTTATCTTACAAATTTTGATGGTCTTTACTTGAGAAATTTTCAACCTTATGCTCTTGGAAGTTTTGGCAATGTGATCTACTCCTGGATCTTTAATTTTACTACTTTTGGATTCGAGTAGGACTCTCCTAGTCGTTCTTCCAAGTTTGGAAGTTCTTCAATGAGATCTTATCCTGATATCCTTTGCTTCAGGTGATGAATTGATTCTAAAGAAGATACCCTTCCTAACTATTTTGTAATAAACTTCCCAACTCCCTAAATTTTCTTCCCTTCAACAAATATGTTAATACTAAAATCTTAATATGCTTTTGAATCAAATATTCCTTTCGAATTTCTTCTCATGATCAAGGCTTTTGTGGTCTTTTTTAGTATTAATGCTCTTGTGACCTTTTTCAATATCAAGGCTTTTGTGGTCTTGCTTCGATGGTCTTTTCAATATAAAAAATTCTATGGCTTCTACTTCAAGGCTTTTATGGCCTTTTCATATCAAGCTTCTATGTCCTGCCCTTCAAGGCTTTTATGGTCTCTTTTTATCAGGCTTCTATGGCCTACTCTTTAAGGCTACTATGGCCTTTTTGTATCAAGTTTTTGTGGCATATTCATATCAAGATTCTATGGCTTATTATTCAAGGCTACTATGGTATTTTCAATCTACAATGGAGATCTTCAATCTCCTAGCTTCACTATACATTTTTATTTAGAAGTCTTATTCTACAGTGTTCTTCTCCTATAAAAGAAACCAATATTTGCACTATGATGGAACGCTAACCTTCAAGCAATGATGTTGAAGTTTCCTAGATTTCTATCGTAGGAGGATTACAAATCTTCTGATAATTAGTTATCTACAACAAAAAAACTTTAGAAAATAGTTAGAAAATTCCATAAATCCTAGATCTTCAATAGATGCTCTCTCAATCTAGTAGATTGAATGTTGAGTCATGGTTTTCACAAGTTACCTTGTAACTTTGTGGATATACTCAAGTCAAATACAATCTCAGTATTTTTTGGGACTGAGATATCCTTCAGTCCTCACTTGTGACTCTTCCTAATTCTATCACCTATATTCTTCTGAGAACTTTTGACAGTGATTGGTCCAATTGACAAAACACTTAGGCTCAATAATGAAGGTAATTTTCCTATAGAACTGCATATACTTGATCTACCATAGCTCTAATACCACTGTTAGCTTTTGATACAATATCCAAAGAAGATAATAATCACAAGATGCAGAATAATATTAATGAAAGTAAATCTACAAGAATACTAAGATATGCAATAAACATAAATGACATATAAATGAATACATGGTAGCTATGGATAAAATGATCACTCCATCAATATATCTACTGGACTACATTACATCCATCACCAATGGATGGTGATCCACACATAATTGAACTAACTACTAAGAACCCTAAACTATTGTGTCTCCAACACTCATCTTGCCTCTATGCTAACAATGAGGTCATCCTTATATATGAAAAATAGGATACTTGGCCAACACTTTATCTAGTTGTACAAGTGACACCTTGCACATTTACAACTTGCACATGGATACTTATGCATTTATTACATTGCATGAAGTAACTAGATAACTTCCCCCTAAAGTAATCTAATTTTCTAAGGATATACCTTTGAAGATACATTCACATAACCCAAATGATGGAATATAAACTATTTTTAACAAGTTGGACATCTTGTCCTTGATCTAGAATATGGCCAATTATGCTAGAACTACTGAATACAAAGGTGTGACTATATTCTCAATGGGAATATTATTCAAAATAATATTGAGAGATCATGATCACCCCATTTGATTGATACCAAAATATCCCTTCTTGTTGATCATGAGTAATATTTCTCTGTCAATCAAGGTGGTTGAAAGATCCTATGTATGTGTCATCATTGATAATTATGATCTAGTCCTTGCCAAACCTGACAACTTTTACCACTTGAAAAACTTGGAACCATGTGGATTTTGATTGAATATTTTTCCCTCAAGTCTACAAACACATGGTTATTTTAAAATGGTGTTTTTAAACAGTCTCACCATAGTGCATAGACCAATTTTATCAGTGTTTTTAAATACTCATATTAATACGTGGATCAATTTTATCAATATTTTTAAGCACCTCCTCTATTCCATGCTTGCATCCTTCCCTATCATCACATGTTTTTTTCAAGTTAACTTATGTATACACCCCTTATTAGCCAAATCCTGTTTCATGTGGTCTTCTTCAACTGGTAATTACCACTTATCATTTTTTATCATCATGTAGCTCTTCCATTTGGGTGTTTTTTTTGTTTCCCATCATATATTTTTTGAGGCCCTTGGATCCATAATTTTTATGCCTTTTGGTTCTACCTCATTGACATGCATGTGGTTACATGGCCAATCTCTTTCCTGGATAACCATCATAGCTAAAATCCTTCTTTCCATTTGGATGGGTTAAAGACCTCATGGGATTTGAGTTTCCAGTACCTCATCTCCCTTTTCCAAACCTATTTTTTTGAGAATTTTGAGCTAGAAGACCCTTATCATTCCCTATATACCTTGTGTTGCATCCTATTGGCACTAAGTCAATTGTTTTACCAATCCAGATACACCATTACTCTAAGCCTTAATTTTCCCTTTTCCTAGTACGTGTTCCTACGGATTCTGATGATGATGATATCTCACAAAATCATTCATTTGCATTGGATTTCACCCTACTCCATGATCATGGTTCTTAAAATAGATATATCATGGCATGCCATTAATTTCCATCAAACCAACTAGCATGGGACTCATGATACCTTGAATTGGTGCCCAAAGTTTATTATTTACGATGCCTAGAGGGACATTGGTGTTTCTTTAAATTATAGGCCTATCTTATAATTTGATAATTGTCCTTTGAGCCCTGGTTTCTACCTCTCCTGTCAGCTCTATAACTTCCTTTTCCTTATTTCCCTAGCATCTTCCATGAATAACCTTGACTATTAGTTTGAACTAGAAACCCTCCAAATTAATGCCCTTATGGAGGATATCTTTGTAGATCATGGGTTGTTACCCTTTCTTAAAAAATTTGGAGGGTGCAACAAGGACCTATATACTAAAATTTACCACTTGTGGAATGAGGGTAAATTCATCATTAAGGGCCTAATATTCCAAATAAATAGTAGTCTCTTGGTCGAGATCATTGTTGTTCTTGATGATAGTGAAATTATATTGCATGAGAAACATTATAGGGTGGCCAAGATAAACCAGTTCAGAGATAAAAGGAATATTTTAAGCCATGAAAAAGGAGGTATTATTCAAGAATAACTTCCCAAACCTTGGGACAAGGTGATGATTATAGTGTTGCAATACTTTACAGTGAATGGACCAAAAACCTTGTTGAGGAGTTTTCACCTTGCTTTCCTCAAACACCTCTAGGGAAATAATACTATAAATATACCTAAATATATGTTCAAATCTATTGAAAGAGTTGTTCTCAATTTCTAGAAGAGTTAATCTTCATGCCCTAATCACCAAGGGCTTCACTTAATTCTCTTCATGCATATGATTCACAAGGAACCTCAGAGGATCCCTACCATCTTGGAAACTATGTCCTCACCAACAAATCCTTTGGGTGTCAACAAGGGAGGTATCTCTAAGGGTAGTATTCTTGAGGAGAGTACCTAGTTGGGCCCTTCTCTGATCACCAACCATATTCTTGAGTTTGATACCCTAATTTTTTATGGCCCGATTATAGTGAATATTGAACTGCATCATCGTTATTCTAGGGCCAAGACTCAAACTGGAAAAGGTAAATCCCCAATAATCATAGATAATTATGGGGATATCTTTGAATACTAGTTCCCTCCCCCTAAATTTAGTATGAGGGAAGAGCCATATGCTAGGCTATCAATGCTAAAAATTTCAATATATAGCAGGAATTCCAATTCAAAAGAGAGAGTGGGTATTTCCTTCATTACCAGTAACAACCATCTTCAAGACCTAGATGACATCCTCAAGGATCTATACAAAGTATCCAGGATGACCTCCTCTCTCCTACAACAAGAAAGGGCTATCCTTGATGAGTTCAAGCTTACTATCGTAGGTACTCATAACAATGGCCCTTCATCTCCTACCAAGGGTGACACAAATTAATGGGTTTTATCCTTGAGGCTTGTTGCCTCTATTCCATATCCTTTTATTTTTTGATGTTTTTTCTAAAGGGATTGCATGCCCTAGTCTGTTTGGAGATCTCCTTGGTTTGTATTTTATTGGTTCTATTTTGGTGAATCTCTCCTTGTGATGGAGACCTCTATTTTTTATTATCTTTACCCCTTTGGGTATTTCACTATGTAAAAGGTTTGGGGTCCCTTTCAAAACTTCTTCCAGCAATATATAAAAAAAATAACATTCACTATAATATCAAACATGAATGTAAATGGAAAAAACCATTCATGTACAATCATAAAGAATACTTACAATAATATTATTCAAAATTTGTATAGAAGCTTTAATATCATCAATGCTTACTGGTGATCTCTTATAGATTGTTTTCCAACATGTTGTATGGATCTTTATCTCCATATTATAGACATATAAAGTGACTCTTCAATACTTGTCTATTTCACTCCTCACACATCTGAGAGTTGCACTTTTTCTATTCTTGATGTTTGGCTTCTCATCTTGTCACTAGTCTATGTAACAATCCCAAATTACCAACCAAACTCGAGATAGATTTTTTTTTATAACATATCTATCCTATCCAGTTTGCAACCAATATCAATAAAGATATCGAGTATATGAGAGAATTATGACATGGTCAGTGTCAACTCTCATGATAGGAGTGACCAACTCCTATCTAACCTCACATTCCATCATGACATTTATTAGTTCCTTTGTTTAATTGTTTCTATCTCTCCTTTCATTAGGAAGTTTAGTTACTTAATCAATTGAATGTAACTTCAATCTTACTTCCTAATTCTTTGCAGTAGAATACCATGCATATATTATTAAACAATACATAAAGATTGTTTTACTCCCTTCAAGATCATTACTTGAAGAAAGCATGAACCCTTACCTTATATTAAAATAACCATTCATTGGAAAATAAAAGGCACCATTCATTATTATATCTAATAACCTTAAGTGCAATTATAAACCATTCTCACTTATGGAACATTGCTTGTTAAAAAAATCATGCATCATATAACACTCTAGTGATCATATTATAAGAATGTAAATGCATCATCTCATTGAAAAGTAAATAACATTTAAATTCCATCTCATTCAATATCCATAATCTAACTAATTAACATCATATTAGAGAGCAAGTATAACATTGTTGGACATTTTGAGTCCCTAAGCTAAGAGTTGTCATTGATGTCAAAAGGATCTATGTAAGTAAGCACTATGTTTGTGTTTCACAAAGAGTTTCATGAGAATCAAAGGTTTTTTATCAAAGGTTCAAGAAGGGATGTATGGCATTTGGTTCCAAAAGGAGCTTCAAGGGAAGCTTTGCAAAAGGTTTTTATTTAAAACCATGGATGGCAGATTTGAAATGGGTTTTTCTTAAAACCCAAGTTGTCTTTTCGTTTCATTGAAAAATGTTCCCCGGTGATGGAGATATTTAATTTTAAATATTTAGTTTAAATTTTAATTTATTTAAAATTTATATTTAATTTTAAAATTAAAATTAAAATTTTATCCGCCGACATCATGAAGGAAGTTTCAAAAAGTCCAAAATTTCCAAAGCAAAGGGAAGGCATATAAATATGCCATTGAATTTTTTAATTCATTCATCCATACTCGTTGATATTTGTGCTTGGTATTTACGAAGAAAAAGAGCTCGTGTTTTTCGTTTAAGTGATGCAGCGAACATTAAAGGGATACAACGACCACTTCCCAAAATGCATTGGGCAACGTGGCCTAGTGGTAGCTTGGATTGTGCAAAGGTGCTGGTGACAAGGAGGTTGTGCGTTCGATTCCCACAAGCATCTTTTTTGGCTTTGTTCTGTTAAGGCACCCAAGGCACATACTTTTCGCTTAACATAAGAGGGTGAAGCATAAGAAGTGGGTGGTGCTTCTTTTTCACCAACGAGCTTGCAGCTCGTGTGGTATCTTGGCCACGGCTAGGGCATTTGTGTTGGGGAATACGAGGGTTCGATTATCCTCGAGGTCGGTATTAAGTTTTTTATTAATATTTTTTTTGGATTGCCTAAGGTGGAATGATAAATGGTAAAGGTGCTTCATTAGTTGATTTGTTGAGTAACCTTAGGGAATAAGGTCATGGTGGATGTTTGAGTTGTGAATTATTTTTAATTGTGATTTTTGAAATTGTCAGGAGTAATAAGGGTTTTTTGATAAAGTTCTTTTTAGTGAAAGTTACTTTGAGTAAGGGGTTTCTTTTAAAAAGAACTTTCGTGGATGTTAAAATAAAGTAGGAGTAACAAGGTGTTATTCGGATATTATTGTTGTTTTATTACTCAAGATCTCTAACCCTTGTTAAGAGTTGAAAAAGAAAGTGTGTTGAGTGTGACAGATTTAGTAAACAAATAATAAGACATCAAAAAGGTATGAGTAATACTCTCCATTGATTTTATTTGGGTGGTTGATTTTTGAAATATCATTGGAGTGAAAAGGATTGATTGTGGTTTCCTTTTCAAAAGTGGTTGAGTTAATGCTTCAAGGTTTTCTGGATTGTGAGTTGTGATTAAACCTTGTTTGATAAGCATTGTTGTTTAGACCATTGGTTGAGTGAAGTACTTTGAGTTTATGCTTCAAGGTTTTCTAGATTGTGAGTTGTAACTAAACCTTGTTTGATGAGCATTGTTGTTTAGACCATTGGTTGGGTGAATTACTTCGATTTTATGCTTCAAGGTTTTCTGAATTGAGAGTTGTGATTAAAACCTTGTCTTATTAACATTGTTGTTGAAGCCAATGGGTGATGCAAAGAACTTGAACTTGAGTTAGAAAAGAACATGAGTATCATTGTTATGTAAGATTTGTTGTTGAGCATTGTTGGAAATATTTTAAGTTAGTTGATTCATGCTTGGACTAGGGTTTGTGAGAAAGAGTTGTTTCTTGAAGTGATTGGTTGAGTAGAGTTGATTGAGCCTAGTCAAGTGGTTGTTCAAGTTCCATGAAACAAACTATTCTATATTTTGATTGAGTTGAGATTGAGCCTTGAGAATAGAACATATTGAGTCTCTAACAATTCTCTTTATGCTTCTATGATATTGAGTTAAGATTGAGCTAAGTTGAGATTGGGATTTGAGTATAGAACATATTGAGTCTCTAACAATTATCTTTATGCTTCTATAATATTGAGCTGAGTTGAGATTACTTTGAATTGAGATTGGGATTTGAGTATAGAACATATTGAGTCTCTAACAATTCTCTTTATGCTTCTATGAGATTGAGTTGAGATTTTATTGAGCTGATTTGAGGCAAGTCTTTGAGAAGGCTTGTGGACTGTTTTTATGTAAGATTTTGTGAAAGCTTGCTATGCAGATTTGAGCAAGTCCTAGAGAGGACTTATTGAGCAGATTGGGACAAGTTCTATGTGATCTTGTTGAGAATATTTGAGTAGGTTCTAAGTGAGCCTATTGAACATATTTTAGTAGGTTCTGAGTGAACCTATTGAGCATATTTGAGCAGGTTCTGAGTGAGCCTATTAAGCATATTTGAGCAGGTTTTGAGTGAGCCTATTGAGTAAATTTGAGTAGATTCTAAGTGACCCTATTGACCAGATTTGAGGAGGTTTTGATTGAACCTATTGACAGAGCTTTGGAGGTGATAGAGTATAGATGATAGAGTCTCAGTGGATACAGATACAGTAGCCAGGATAATTGATGATAGATTTGAGTGAGAAGTCTTCAAGTGGAGAGGGATCCACCAGTCAGTGCAACAGAGAGACATAGTCTTCTAGAAGATCACTAGCCAAAGCAGAAGGAGAAAGAGTTCTCCTATGGAAGAGATCCATGAAATTGATATTTAGGGGATCAAAATCTCCTTTGGATAGAGGTCCATAAACATTGTAATTGTGAAGGATTCCCAAGATATTGATTGAGAATTTTTTAGCAAAATATTTTCTCCATGGAGTAGCCCGCATTGGGTGAACCATGTAAATTGTTGTGTCACTTTTGTGGATGGTGTTTTGTGCATTAATTTTATTACTGCTATTGATAATGCTATATATACACTGCATAATATTGAATTGAAAAGAAAAGTAAAAAGTGGTCTTATATTGTTCACCCCCCATCTCAGTATAAGATTGCGTTCTTCAATTGGTATCAGAGTGGGTTCCTTCTGAATATTTTAACAACTTGAAGGAAAAGCGGTCTAAGAACACAATGGATCATAAGGATCAAAAGGATGGGCCCTTCAATAATGTAGTACCAGTATTTGATTGAAGTGACTTCTTGTATTGGCGTATGCTAATGAGATTTCACCTGATGGCACTTGGAAATGAAGTTTAGGATGCAGTGGAACTTGGATATGATTCTATAGTCAATCCTCCTATAGATAAGGAAGGTAAGATTCTAATACATGCAAATTCAAGAGCTATGAATGCAATTATAAAAGGATTGGGTAGATCATAATATATGAAGGTTATGGATTGTAAAATAGCAAAAGATATGTGGGATCTACTGCATGACATAGATGAGGGTGATAAAGGTGTCAGGAAATCTAAGATCAAAAATCTCAAAGGAGAATTTGAGAACTTAAGAACGAGATATGATGAAAATATTTGTGATTATCTCATTAAGATTGATGAACTTGTACATGAGATGAGATGTCTTGGAATGAAGTTTGATGAATCTGATGCTTGTGATAAGATCTTGATAACTCTTCCAAAAAGGTATAGTGAAAAGTTTTCTGTTGTAGAAACATCAATTAATAGTGATTCTTTGACAATAATTCTTTGCTTGGGATGCTTACTACTTTTGGGATAAGAACAAAATATCCTATTCCTCCGAAATAAGTTGCATTCAAAGTGGACAAAAAGAAAAAGTTTAAAAATATAGAATAAAGTAGTGAGTCATACAGTGATGAAGAATCTAACTATGGTAGAAGAGATAAAGGTTCCAAAATATTCATAGATGTAAGATCTATTAAGTGCTTCAATTATGGAAAGTATGGACACTATGCAATAAAGTGCAAAGAGCCAAAGTACAACAGTGATGAAGAAAAATAGGATCACAAGTACAAATAATAAAAAAGACACAGGTACAAGAAGAAAGGCAATAATGGACAAAACAGATAAGAAAAGAAGTTCTTTCAAAGGTAAAAGAAAAGCTACTATGCAGATAATGCAAGTAACTACTCAAATGATAGTGATTCTAGTTTTTCATACAAAGATAGAGATGAAGTCCTATTTATGGTTAGAGAGAAAAGGACTCCAATTATTCTCAAGTGTTTTAGATGTGGTAAATTTGGACATCTTGAAGATAATTGCACTAGGGATGGCTATAGTTTCAATGATGATGGTTTTTAATATGCACTTGAAATACCATATGATAATATTTTGATGGCATTAGAAGATGAAGTAAGTGATCCTATATAAGACAAGCCAAAAGGAAGTAATGATAGGAACAAAGATAAAAAAATAGAGGATTATTCAGTGGAGAATGGATATGATCTCAAGGTAGAACTTATCTATGCTCTTGACACAGTAAAGAAGAAGAAAGTGTAGACACCTAAAATGCGTCATGTCGAGGGTGACTACTCATATGGACATGCTACAAGACCATATGGAAGATCTTGGATAGACTCCAAGATAGAGCAATGGTTCTAACCACTCAATTTGGGCTCCTTGGCCTAATCAGTCTGAACCATAGCCTAGACCTACGGTTTATAGCTGAACCATGGCTGAGACCTATGGTTTACAGTCTAGACCATAGCTATGACCTACGGTCTTAACTGAAGTTCAGTTGGCCTTCAATCCAAGCCAAATCGGTTGGAACGACCATTTGATCTAGAAGAAGGTGGTTAATGGTAGAAGCTTCCATTCCAACTATCCTAACCACCTCTTCTTGATCTTGGCTTCTCCAGGAAGCCACCCCTAGTCCTAGGGCATCCTATAAATACCCCCTCCAAATGGGGAGAAGATATAGATGATTTGTATAGCGAAGCACTGATGAATTATCGAGTGAGTGTGAATTGATCAAGCGAGCAATGAAGCCCTATCGGATTGCATATTGAATTCATGCATTCGAAGGCTACTTTGCTATTCATCCAATGATCAGTTTGCCATGGAAGTTCTAGGAGCCTAGGAGGATCAAGAAATGCAAATCCGGGCAAATGAAGGCCCATCACAGTGATTCAACCACCAAACCTATCAGAAGGACACCGAAGGTGACCCTTGAACATCAATTGGACAAGGAGGTCAAGCCCACTACCCTTGGAATTGAGGGTAAGCCTATCAAGTGCTAACCATGGCTTTCAACCATGGTTTATAGTGTAGACCACTCACCAGAGCTACGGTTTGCAATAGAGGTATAACCACCTTCCTATTTTCATTTTTGTCTGGCTAATTAGGTTAGATTAGTTGTTTTCATGGTTTAATGGCATTTTAGCAGACTTCTGACCGTAGAATTAGGTTAGATTTAGCTTCTTTATGTTTATGCTTCAATTAGGACTTAAATGGTTTCTTTATGCATGTTTATGCTTCATTTTATATATCTGATCCATGCATAGTGTAGTTGCTACTTTCCTTTACGCTATTATATGAATCTTGATTCGATTTGCATATCTTAGAAGCACTTTTTACGTTTTCTTGATTATGCATGTTTAATGGTGTCATTATGCAATTTACCTAAAAGGGCCTCATCATGAGAGGTTGCCTATATTTTTGACATTCTTGTGTTGTTTCTTGACCGTAGGGAATAGTTTCAAAGGAGAACCAACTATCAAGTTCCTTCCCCATCATGAAGAAGAGGGCACCTCCACCCTAGAGCAGTTCGTGTCATCCTGAAAGGCATTTGGAAATCACACCTACCCTTAAGAGGGAAACAATTATGCACTCCTATTGTAATATTGTATCAAAATGAATATCCCTAAGAGGGATGTACTTGTAATTGGATTTTGACTTTGAATACAATGGAATAAAGTATTTTTCTTCTTGATTCATTTGTTGTCAATTTCTTTTTCTTGTATGCATGCTATATTTTTATCATTTATTGCAATAGGATACGCCATCGGGTGTGAGCCTTTTTGGTGGTTACAGAAGGTGATCATGGTGGAACCCTACATTTTTAGGATCTGACTATGTTTTATTGGTTTTTGCACTTGTAGGTACAGACCACAGCTATCAACTATGGCCCAACAACTGAACCATAGGTACAAGGCATGGTTTACAGTCAGAACCATAGATCAGACCTACGGTTTCCTACTGACAACATAGATAACCAAATTTAGAATATCAGATAGTGTAGGACTTGAGGTAGGTCCTATTTTTAGACCTCTATCACTTTTTTGTTCTCTGTGTTTTTATAGTAGGTTTAATTCGAATGCAAATTAGGAAAAGAATTAAGAAAATGGTAAATCAATTGTCCTAGTTTGCTTTCATATTTTGCTTTCAATAGAAAGGTGTTGCTGGGAACAACGGACCTCTGATTGTAGTCCACCCTAGGCTACAACATGCTTGATAGAGATGTGTTGATGGTTTGCATGTGTGAGGCCCAATTAGTGGCCATTTAGCATCGTAATGTGCATAGTCTTAAAGAGCATCTAGAGTAGCTTGCATTTTCTGAATTTGAAATGTCTTTCATTTGCATAGCATTTAGAAAATGAGCATGTATGCTATATGATGCATTTATTTTATGTACATTAAAAGGAACCACACACACCACTTGGCACTTAAATGCTAGTGAGTTGGGCTTGACATCCAACCACTAGTAGGGTTCAATGACGATGGGCGTAACTTCCATCCATTGGCCCAAATCCTATGAACCCTTGATATATAGACCAATACCGGATCCAAGAACCTTTCGTACCCTAGAAAATTTGCATGTATTCTCTTCGGAGGGTATAACGTTGACTAGGGGAAAATGGGTGAGGATCTGGGAGGACCTGTGCTCCTTGTCCGGGTGTGGGCTTCATTACCACACATGGGGATTTACGTGACTTGGAGTTCATAGCCAAGTTGTCGAGCTATGAGCGTACAGGTGAAATCCATTAAACTGAGAATAAAATCCAACAAGTTTTGCAAAACATGATAAGAGTTTCTACACTGATACAACAAATCTTGAAAACACATCAAATAGTTTAGGGCTCAAATTTTAAAATGTAAAGGAGATAATCACATTGTTTACTTTGTATGCTTCTTTATTGCTTAATTCATCAAGATAAGGCCCTCCTTGAGGCCACAATTTTTAGTAAGAGAGGAAACCTCTCGAGTCTTGTTTAGTCGGTTCATCATGATGACTAGGCATGATAGAGCTCAATCACGAGCTAATGAGTCGGAGAGTTCATGGAGGGGCTCTGAATGCTCTCGATGTTCTCCTAAGGATATTTCAAACCTCGTACGCCTCCTTGCTAGGCATCACACTCATTGTGCACCTGAGGATCCAATCCTCCTAGCATGACATTCTGATAGTCATCGCGAGCTCCCTTCATCATGCAGGGGGTTCACCCATACAGATCATGGGGTTTCTTCACATATGGTGAGAACCCAAGTCACTAGGTCTCCATCTAAGGAGATAGAGAGTTATGGATCATACTCCATGAGTCAGTCCTATAGGGAATCTGAGTCTCATGCAGCCCATGAGAGGTAACTACTCCAAGACCAATTGGAGGAAGCACATCGTCAACGTAAGCGCCTAGAGCATGAGTCCATAGAGAGAAAGAGAGCACATCAACAAAGGTTGGATGAGCTCCAATAGTGTGAAGAGAGGATTTACCAATAGAAAGCATATGAAGAACAATCATGTGAGGTAATTCTTAAAAAGAAGCTCATACCTAGAGTGTTTAGGCAATAAGTCAATGTGACGCACCCAATGCATCATCAAGAGTTGCCACTTAAGCAAGTAGATAGCCATGCTTCTAGATAGATAGACATGCCTAGGGTTATCGAAGAGCAATCGAAAGAGACATCTAGGGATCCCATGCATAAGCATGAGGTCGAGAGTAGTCAAGTTCGATAGGTGAGCAGTGTCAACGCTCGAAGGTCATCACAATCCTTGGGGTATATACAGTCTATTCCACCATATAAGGAACCTATGATTACTTTCCATAAATAGGAAGTCAAACCTATCCCTATTAGGGAATCTGATCCTCCATTGCATATCATAGCGAGGATACAACAGATTGTGTATAAGCGAGTGTTGGTGGATACAGGATCATCGATTAATATCATTACCACCTCAGCATTCAAACATCTCAAAATTCCACTTTCTCACATCAAGGAAACAAATTTCATATTGCAAGCCTTTAATGATGTGGAATCCCCTATAGTAGGCACAATAGTCCTCCCCATCGAGGTGGGATAAAATATTATTCCTACATTGTGCTACATTTTAGAGGGATCAAGATAGTATAATCTACTGCTTGGTAGACCATGGATAAGAGCCATGGAGTGCATACCATCAATAGTGCATCAATGCATTAAGTACACCCATGGAGGTGAAGTTCATGTAGTTGAAGTGGACCCAGATCCCTTCAAGTATTATAAGCCTGAGGATAATCCATAGGAACTTGGTGAGACGCCTATGCATCTGCAAGCTAAATTGGATGAGCCTATCCAAAGTGTGGATGCAGCCTTGCATACGATGTTGGAATTGCCATCCCCACCGCTATCACCTATGGAGTCACCTACAACCCCTGCACTCTCGACATCGCTTAGTAAGGAAGGATTAATGAATGCCCTTATGGAGTTGCTCACAGCTACTTTAGAGGTATCATTAGAGGATCTTCACACTCCTATCAAGGAGGAAGAACCTAGCATGGTCATGGATGCACCCGAGTGTATCACACCCTCTTCATCCATCATGACACCAGATAGTTCTTACGAGGACTATGGTGAATATGAAGAGCTTATGGAGGCTAGTATTATGATGCTGCCCACCATAGAGTCCACTAAAGATTTAGGTCAGCTTTTCATCGAGTCTCCACCTACGGATCCTATCCCGGAGACATCGTATGAGCATGAGGAAGGTTCAGTTATCATGACTAAAATAGAACAACCTCAGTATGTTGATGAAGTACCCATGATGCATGCAGTTGTGGAGTTTTCTCATGAGTTTGTGGGGATGGTCGACATTAGGCTAGATGATCAAGTGATTCTTAATCACATAAAGTAGGAGATGGGGCAACCCAGTGGTGTTTCCACATTGCTAGGGCCAAAAATTTTGAAATTAGTCACTCCTGACTCATTTCTCATGGCACCATCTCGAGAGCACAAACAAGTAGGTTCCTCACATCATATTGGGGGTACTGAAAGTGACACAGTTCAACACAATGAAGTGAAACAAGAGCTTGAGCTGAGTCATATGCATGAGCATGTGGATAACATTGATGAAATGTATCATCAAGAAGCATCCACATCAACTCAAGTGAAGGAAATAGGTGATTTGCAATTACCTAATGGATCCATAGCATCCACTTTTCTATTTCCTTCAAATGACAAAGGTATTTTGAATCAATCATTGGAAATACATATGAATTCTTTGTCAGTCTTGCGATCCATTTTAAGCCATCTAGAATGGATGGAGCATCGAATGGATGAGCAAGATAAAGCATTACATTTTATCAAGAACCAGATTGAAAATCTAGAATTACAAAAGCAACCCTTGCCTGAGGATGAATCACTTCCTATGCAAGTATAGGAAAAGCCTCAATGGAAGCAAAAGCCCATGCGGCCAACCCAACCATTGGATTCTCAAAGCAAACCAATGCGGGGCAAGAGCCCAAAATAGTCATAGCATAGTGGGACTCCGTTACAAGAGTCTATGTCTGATATCTTTTAGAAGCTACAAGAGGCTAAGGTCATCACCTTGCCTAATGTCATCCCTTTAAACCCAAATAGAGTTAAACCTATGGGTTATAGGGAGCATCACTACTATCTCTACCATCGAATAGAGGGTCATGGCATTCGATATTATCATGAATTTAAGAGTGTGGTGCAAAATTTGATAGATAAGGGGGTTTACCATGTAGATGGTTCTCTTAGAGTGCCCCAATATGATGAAGTGGAGGTCACACCTCTTCATGAGTGACCTCGAAGTCGTCAGTCACCTCGTAGGCCCAATAGGCTAGTGCAATGAGTAGTTTCATTTTAGATGACTACTCTAACTTTGTTTCAAAAGTTACATGAGGCACATGCATTCATATTACTTGAAGTTAAGCGTAGGGCATCCAAGACTGGGTCACCTAATAGAGGTCCCTTTTGTGTGTATCATCGAGTGCATGGACATGACATTCAGAGTTGCCAGTCATTTAAGAGGGTCATCGAAGACCTAGTAGAATGGGATGAGATCCATGAGGATGGCTCTCTCGTTCACCCATGCCGAAGCATAGGCACATCGGTGAGGTCCAATATTCACCTGGGGGAGTCGATTTCTGTCACTCTTCCTGAATAAGCTGATTACTTTTTAGTAAATAGCATGCACGTTGGGGGTCTTCAAGGTAGCATACCTTTCCCACTAGCCATGCCAAATTCGATAAGGAAAAATGAGGAATCTAGAGGTATTGCACCTCCCTCACCATTTTCGAATGGCACACTCACTAGGGGTATATAGGGTAGCATGCCCTTCCCAAAAGGCTCCAAGGGTTCCTAAAATCGCTTGGTCATGTCAGTTAAAAGCCTTAAGGATTTGCTTATAATCGCTCGGTCATCCTAAAAAGCTCCAAAGGCATCTGTTAGCCCTTTGGTCAAATGCAAAAGGCACCAAGAGTTTCTGAAAAATTGCTTGGTCAACCCCAAAGGCTCCAAGGATTCTCAAAATCGCTTGGTCATCCCAAAATGCCCCAAAGGTACCCATAATCCCTTTGGTCAATCCTAAAAGCTCCAAGGATTCTTAAAAATTGCTTGGTCAATCTAAAGGCTCTAGAGGCATGTACTCACCGTTTGGTCAATTATGAGGCTCAAAACCCATAAAAATTATAAAATCAATAAAATCCAAAAAAATTGGTAAAGCATAAAATCCAAAAACATTTGCATTTGCATTTGAATTTTGCATTTTCATTTTGCATTTACACATGCATTCACTGCATTACTGCATTGCATATAGGCATTCATCATCCATTGCATTCCGTAATAGAAGGCATTGTGTTTGTCAGTCTTACAAATGATGCCACGTTTGTGTTTAAATCATGCATCTCTGCATTTATCATAATCCATCATTCATGTGAGTAATTGTGTTTTTCAACACAACCTATAATGTTGCTATGGAGATATACTAGGGTTTTTTGGTCACTCAGCCATACCTAGTGGTCTTATCAAGAGTTGGTAGAAAGCTTGCTTTGCTTTTGTAGCTAAGGTTCAGTTAGTATAGCCCTTAGCATATCATAAGCCTATCACTAATCAACAAATTTAAACAATCCTAACAAGGACTAGGGGAATATGAAAGCCATGAAGCAGGATCGGGTATCCTGAAGTGAAAAGAGTTATTCTTGCTTATCCCTCTGTGCGGATGGTATGGGAAATGTTGGCAGTTGGCAAAAGGATAGGTTAGTTCCCTATTCAGAATCCCTTGCTTATGATAAAATGAGCAATATCCCAAAGAGATATCCCACATCAATCCTCATGATTGATACCCTAGATCGATATCATAGATCGACTCCCCAGAGTGATATCCCATATTGATATCATAAGATTGATATTCTCAATCGATATACCAAAAATAATTTTTCCAAGTAAATCCCCCAAAGGAAAGTTTCTGAAGAAAATTATCAAATGTAAATGCTAAAAAGTGAAGATCAAGTGAAGATCAAAAAATAGGCTTAAATCAAAGTTCAAAAGTGAAGATCAAATGAAGATCATAAATCAAAAGTTTGAGCGGAGATCAAATGAAGATCCAAAATCCAGTTCGAAGAGAGATCAAATGAAGATCCAAAGATAGTTCAAAAAGAATATGGAATCGACTCCCTTGCTTCACTACATATGAGCAAGTATCCCAAAAATTGAAGGATAGAAAGGAATGAGCCTGAATCCCTAGAATTGTCAGCACTACTGTACCTTACGCATGATGATATGTCTGATGCATTAGCATCTCGCTTATGAACAAGACCAATGTTTGAATGTGGAAGAGCTAGCTTCAGGTGTCCTGCATTGCCTAGTGGCTTAGTCCAACTAAAATCTAAACTTGAGATTGGATAAGACATTTGTGGAACCCCTATCTTAGCAATGGGCTGAAAGAATCCCGCCTGACATCGGGGAACGCTCGTGTCTTATCTTAAAATAATCATTTGCACACACAGGGATAATGAACAGTTAGGGTCTATCCTAGCAAAAGCCTTTTATCTCAGAAGTCTAGTGTGGTTAGTATGCAACTTTTGATAAGTCTATTAGGGTGTTTGAGTCTCATGGAAAACCTCAAAAATTTCTCCCATAGCAACAAAATGTCAAAAATTGCAACCATATAAATCATCAAATTGCAAAGTATCGAATCCATGATACATCATTATATAAAGCACAATCAACATATAGGATAGATACCGGATGGATATTAGAAATAATATTTAGATGACCACTGACTATATCATGCATATTTTTCAAATTTGCAAAAGAAAATCGAATGACACATTATATCATTCGCATCATAAACATCGCATACCATTGCATTTCATATATGGGTGATTAATTGATTAAATTCTTATCTTAAGGATTTTCAATTACATTCATGATTTTTATACATTCTATGGTGTCATCCATTAGATTGATAAACATATTTGCATTCATTCCTTATGTTTTAAGTGATTAAAGCATACAGGTTCATTTACATTAGATTAGCATCATGTAAATAAATCATTACATACATTAATGCATGAAAAGAAAGCAATATCAAATATGCGTTAAGAAAAGAACATCGCATCCATATGCATCCATCATCAAAAAGCACATCTAAGCATCTAGATCATTGCATATCATCATCATAAATCAAATAGCTATCTAGTGCATGTCATCCATACATCACATCATATAGCATCAACATAACATAAGCATTGCATCCATGTGCATCACATAAATATAAAATAAAAAATAAATGAGTACACAATAATGAGCCATAAAATAATGATCATATCATATATAAATATGTGTCTCAGAGTACATCGGGAGTACAAAAATACCCATAGGCTACAAATGTGTAGGTCCTCGACCTTACACCAAAAATGATATATATCAAAAATGTATCCTACAATAGTAGAGCTCTAGCTCTGATCTGCTCCCCCTATACTGGAGCTCTCATCACCTCCCTCAGTATTGTGCTCAGGAGCCTACTCTACCTGTTGCCCTACTGTCTACTATGGATCCTGCTGAGCACCTTGAGTACCACCTAGCCCGAAGAGGCCTAGCACTCATCCAACTACCACCTATGCAATGGGCACCTCTGTGCATCGGGACCTATGGCTGGATGCTATAGTAGACTGCCCTACCTCCCTAGTCTTGGTATGACTATTACCACCATGTGTACTAGAGGACCTATGTGTCCTCTCACTCTGATGGGTGCGATGGCTCGAGCTAGTAGTAGACTATCCTGTAGTTCGAGATCTAGTCCATTGGGACTCTAGAGCATATGGATCCTCAGGAACCTCTACACCTAGCATCTAAATATACCCAACTAGCTGGTCTACTCGAGCAACCCTGGATGCATGCCTATCATTGGCACTCATCAACAAACCCTACAAGCATTGAATCTCTACCATAGGATCTCGACCACCTAGTAGTACTACTATTGGTGCCATTGAAGGCCCCATAATCACTTAAGAGGATGAGGGATCCCCCTCTATGCCCTGAGTAGATCTCACTCTACTACTACCGCATCCCTCTGTGCTAGTGCCAAGTCATGAGCATGGGTGAGCTCACCAACTTGGGTCTCTACTATGGTAGCCCATGCTATCAGGCTAGCAATCTTCTCTACTGTCAATCGATGATCTCTATCAGTCAACTATGCCTGTAGAGTAGCGATAGTAGTGTCCCACTCCCTCTACTACATCTGGAATCACCCAAGATGACTCTACAAGTCAGCCACCTATGCTAAGAGTAGTCCCTCTACACTATCAGGAGGGACCTCACCCTCCTTGGGAGCCTCCTCATCAGGGTCAACCTCAGGAGCCTCCTCAGTGGTAGCCTCTATGCCCCACCCCTCTATCCATTGGTGCACATTGCACCCATCAGGATCCACCTCTACCCCTGATCTACAACTCGACCCAGAGGCCCTATCCCATACCAATAGAACATAGACCACCATCCATCATACTCTGGAGTGGTCATAGCTCTATCAACTCTAGTCTCTTGGAAGTCATCTAGAGCATCCCCTAGAGCTGAAGGCTGGATCCATGATAGATCCCTCTCCAAAGCTAAGTGCCTATAAGAAAATGGGATCTCCGGGATGTCCTGCACCATGCCAAACTATCATAGGATATGAGAGAAAAATTGGTACTCTCTGATCTCGACCTTTTGATCGAGTAACCATCTATCTCGATGAGACTATCGAAGCCACTCGCTAGCCTCAGGCCAGTCAGGACACTCCATGTAGGGCCACCACTCGATATCATCTAGCCCGAGTCCTACAAATCATGTAATATAATGTTGGACATCACTAGCATGGGTCCTACTATGGAAGCCCTCCTCCTCTCGAGGCTAGTAGGTAACATAGCACTGATGGTCATCATCGATCTCTATGATGTGTATGGGTAGCTCCCTAGGATGCTCTATCTTGATATGCTACTAGCCCTAAATCTGTAGAAGTAGACTATAGTTGATCCCTCGATGGCTTCGATCAGTGATCTGATATAGCTCTTGATATAACTGAGCCAATAGAGTGCTCCCCTAGGCTAGGAGTAGTGGTTGTTGGATAGAGCTCTGGATAACTCTATGTATAGTAGCTAAGAGGTTCTAGGGAATCCTCATGCTCGAGGAGTCTGGAAGCACATATTGCACCACCAGGTGCATGAAAATGGCCTCGCACATGGAGAAGACATTCTTCCCCTACCAATAGCCAATGTGGACCCCTCCATGGTCAATGGCTTGCTGAGCCTCCTCGCTCCGAGCATCGAATATGGCATCGAATATGGACTCCTTAGCACCAGAAGTCGAGGAGATGATGGCCTCACCATCAATGGGGATCCTAAAGATCCTATATACATCCTCTAATGTAACTATCATTTCACCTGTAGGTAGGTGAAATGTGTTGGTCCGCACATTCCAACGTCGGGCCAACGTAGTCAAATAGGATTGATCTACCCTGATAGTGGGTAGATCCAGTACGTAGCCAAGCCAAAGCTCTGAACCACTCTCACTCACCATCAGTGAGCTCTCCATGGAGAGTCTTTAGAATGTCAGGCTCTCACGCTCTAGAGGTCAATCTCTAAAATAAATAGCATAATATAAGGAAAAATCTAACTAAAACAAGCAAAAACATTTAAAAATGACCTAAAAATCATCAAAAATAGTAAAAAACTGATAAAATTGCAAAAACATGTCATCATGCAGGCCTACAAATCAAATTTGTCAATCAGACAGGTCAAAAATGCATTAAATGATATTAATTGCCTCTAAAAACTTAGAAAAATAAAAAATTTTACAATTTTTTCCTAAAGTTGGCGAACCGCGGGTCAACCCTACGGTCCGCATGCGATCAAAAATTGACCATTGGGATTTTGAATGTTGACCATAGCTGGCAGCTATGGTCCCCAATTGACCAATTGGGAACCATAGCTGGTACCTGCGGTCTCCAATTGAGATCCGATCGGGTGCGATACCATGGCCAAAAATGGAAAAAAATTAAAATCTAAGCTACCCTAGCCTAAGATGAGGTTCATTGCCAACAATTTAGTGAAATTGATTTACCAATTACTTAATTGGGTTCATTTTTAAGTGGTAATGGATGCGAGGTCTTGGTTTTTGAGTTACCTTGCCCTCGCCTCATCCACCGCGGCTAGAAGACGCTTGCCCGTGCTCTGCCATCGTCTTGTGAGTAGGTGTGCGGGTAAAGTGTGGTAGGTTGTAGGTGAGTTTTATCAGTTGTCACTATCAGAGCTCTAGTTTGCAAGTCACTATCAAGGAATAATGAGAGACATTTGAAAATTGAACTTTTTATAGGCTTCTCATGTTTCGCATGGACCGTAGGCCCTAGCCATGGTTCCCAAATTTGCAAATGGGAACCGTAGACCCTAGTCACGGTTTGCAACTGGCAAGCAATTTAGAAAAATCCCACCATGGGAAGGGCCAAAAAGATAAATTAATGCCTCCCATTGGGTCAGAACTCAATAAAAGCAAATTAATTTGGAAATTTGGTGATAATCAAGCATCGGGATCCAATTAAAAATTAAAAATCTGGCTGAGATTATAAAGTACATTCAACCGAGGTCATCGCTATGACAATCCTTTCATGGAGCGATGCACCTCCCAACCAAATAAATAAGCTCAATGCATAATTCAAAACATTCAAAAAAATCAAATAAATTAAAAACACCAAATGCGCCTCGTATTCAGTAATTTACCCTATACACTTGGCGGTTGCAGCGACTTGCGCTCCATGCAATCCGACAAGATGAGTAAATTACCATAAGGACATTTGGGGCAAAAATTATCATCATTGATCTGATATGCTTCTTTTCAATCCCTAAGAAGGCCTTCATAGTCGAACTGCTCCACGGGAATGAGGCGTTGCATGTCATTTCTTCTATGACCTCTTTTTCAACAAATCATCGATAATTTGATTCAACACAAATCTGATTGGATTTGTATCAATTCGATTCCCTAAGATGACTATTGTAGCCCGACTGCTCCATGGGATAGAAGTATGCAAATACTATTAACAGTTGGAATCAAAAGCTGAACTAGGCCTAGCCAATGCATTAATTTGCTCAAATCTAAATTTGTTCAGATCATCCATGGTGGTCAAGCGACATCGTCACTTTATTCATTGTCATTACCCTCATCGACTCATCGCTTGAGGGGGTAGTCATAATATCAAATCATAATCAAAATCAATAGAAGATCCCTGAAATCGTAGATCCCTTGATCTTGTCAAAATTGCGTTCATCCTTGCGAATCATTGTCAACAACTATCATAAGCTTACCCCTTTGCTTGGGGAAAATAGCAAATATGATAATTTGTTTGTAACTCTCATCCTTTCGGTTATATAGGCCTAACTCCTATTGTAGCACCAAAGCTACTCGAATGTCTGATGACGAGTGCAAACTCTTTCAAGTTTAAGCCTCCAAAGAGTTGGAAGCAATGATTCCAGGATGCACATCCTTTTGCTGGACCTAGGGGCATCTAATGTTGATCTGACTAATGATCATCATAGAACCTTCGACATCATTTTAGGAGGTCTATTTTTTCTCAGCGTTGTTCGATCTCACAATGCATCTCAAAAGGGGCATCTGTAGACACCTAAAACACGTCATGTCGAGGGCGACTACTCATATGGACATGCTACAAGACCATATGGAAGATCTTGGATAGACTCCAAGATAGAGCAATGGTTCTAACCACTCAATTTGGGCTCCTTGGCCTAATCAGTCTGAACCATAGCCCAGACCTATGGTTTACAGCTGAACCATGGCTGAGACCTACGGTTTATAGTCTAGACCACAGTTGTGACCTACGGTCTTAACTAGAGTTCAGTTGGCCTTCAATCCGAGCCAAATCGGTTGGAACGACCATTTGATCTAGAAGAAGGTGGTTAATGGATGGAATAGAGGCTTCCATTCCAACTGTCCTAACCACCTCTTCTTGATCTTGGCTTCTCCAGGAAGCCACCCCCAGTCCTAGGGCATCCTATAAATACCCCCTCCAAATGGGGAGAAGATATAGATGATTTGTATAGCGAAGCATTGACGAATTATCGAGTGAGTGTGAATTGATCAAGCGAGTAGTGAAGCCCTATCGGATTGCATACTGAATTCGTGCATTCGAAGGCCACTTTGCTATTCATCCAATGATCAGTTTGCCATGGAAGTTCTAGGAGCCTAGGAGGATCAAGAAACGCAAATCCGGGCAAATGAAGGCCCATCACTAGTGATTCAACCACCAAACCTATCAGAAGGACACCGAAGGTGACCCTTGAACATCAATTGGACAAGGAGGTCAAGCCCACTACCCTTGGAATTGAGGGTAAGCCTATCAGAGTGCTAACCATGGCTGTCAACCATGGTTTACAGTGCAGACCACTCACCAGAGCTACGGTTTGCAGCAGAGGTATAACCACCTTCCTATTTTCATTTTTGTCTGGCTAATTAGGTTAGATTAGTTGTTTTCATGGTTTAATGGCAGTTTAGCAGACTTCTGACCGTAGAATTAGGTTAGTTTAGCTTCTTTATGTTTATGCTTCAATTAGGACTTAAATGGTTTCTTTATGCATGTTTATGCTTCATTTTATATATCTGATCCATGCATAGTGTAGTTGCTACTTTCCTTTACGCTATTATATGAATCTTGATTCGATTTGCATATCTTAGAAGCACTTTTTACGTTTTCTTGATTATGCATGTTTAATGGTGTCATTATGCAATTTACCTAAAAGGGCCTCATCATGAGAGGTTGCCTATATTTTTGACATTCTTGTGTTGTTTCTTGACCGTAGGGAATAGTTTCAAAGGAGAACCAACTATCAAGTTCCTTCCCCATCGCGAAGAAGAGGGCACCTCCACCCTAGAGCAGTTCGTGTCATCTTGAAAGGCATTTGGAAATCACACCTACCCTTAAGAGGGAAACAATTGTGCACTCCTATTGTAATATTGTATCAAAATGATTATCCCTAAGAGGGATGTACTTGTAATTGGATTTTGACTTCGAATACAATGGAATAAAGCATTTTTCTTTTTGATTCATTTGTTGTCAATTTCTTGTTCTTGTATGCATGCTATATTTTTATCATTTATTGCAATAGGAAAATAAAGAGAGGATTATTCAGTGGAGAATATATATGATCTCAAGGGAGAACTTATCTATGATCTTGACACAGTGAAGAAGGTAAGAAAGCAACACTCTAAACTTGAAAATCAGTTTCAAGAATGTGATGAAGAAATATTATTTCTCATAGAGGACTTAGAAAATTCAAATGCTAAGGCAAGTAAGTTCAATGATAAGTTAGAAGGAAATATTTTGGAGTGTGAAAAGTTAACACAAGAAGTGGCACTACTAAATGAGGATTTAGAGGATTCCAAGAAAAAGTTGTACAAATACGTGAACAGTGCAATGAGTGTAGACAAAATAATCAAGATACAAATATGAGCAACAAACAAGACAGGTCTTGGTTCCAAACAGAATCAAAATAAATGGGAAGAAAAGTCTACTTCAAGTCTAGAAGAAGAAATTTTAGAAGAAGATACTTCAAAAATAACAGTTTAAGTTGGAATGAGACATCAGAAGATGAGTTGGACAACAAAGAGGTCAAAGATAGAAACAATGCACAAAGAAGATACAAATGGAATAATAATCAAAATAGGAGACCAATGAGGTCTAGGAAAGAAAGCTTCAATGGGAGATGATTCTCATGTCACATGTTTGGGCACATGACTTCACAGTGTAGGTCATACGAAAGATAGGAATATGGGAAAGGATAACTTTTCCATGGGTATTCCTACTCATGCAATTATTTTGGTCACAAGACAATGAATTGCAGGGTTTATGATAGAAGAGGATATGGCTTCACTAGGAGATATCCTAAGACATTTGCACTTCCCAGGAATAATAACATTAAGTGTTATAAGTGCAATAATGATGGTCACACAACAAGATGGTGTAGAGCAAATATTTTAGAAGCAGGCATGAAGATGAACATGAATAGGAACATGGATGACAACAATAACAATAACATAAACATGAATAGGAACATGGATGAGAACAAGAACAAGAACATGAATAGAAGTGATGATGACTTGGTAAGAAACAATGAGAGGATTCAAAAAAATCAGAAAGGAAGAGAGAAAGGTAAAGGTAAAGAGCAGTGCTTTCGGGGAGTAGAAATACTCCCACCCCAAAATTAACCACCTCATGTGGAGGTGGGGGAGGGGCTAAGCTAAGAGGCTCATTCTTAGTCCTGATCCCCAAAGGTGACCCTTTGCCATTGATGACAAAGGGGGAGAGATTTGTGTATATTGAGGAGAGTTTTTGATATGGGGAGATATTTGATATTTGAGAAAGCTTTGAGCCAGGGGGATCAAAGTCCCAGGGGGAGCAAAAAAAAAGGTTATATTTTAGTAAAAGGATATGGGTTGCCATCAATGAAAAAGGGGGAGATTATTGTGAAGAACACAAGCTTATACTAATAGGGGGTGAACAGTATAAGACCACTTTTTAATTTTCTTTTCAATTTGATATTATGTAGTGTATTGAAAACAATATCAATATCAATAATCAAGCAATGCACAAAACACCATACACAATAGAGACACCATAGTTTATGTGGTTCACCCAATGTGGGCTACTCCATGGAGAAAATATTTTACTAAAACTTTCTCAATAAATCTCTTTGGGAATCCTTCCCAATTACAATTTTTATGGATCTTTGTCCAAAGGAGATGCTAATCCCCTAATCTCAAGTTCATGGATATCTTCCATAGGATAACTCTTTCCCCTTCTGCTTTGGCTAGTGATATTATAGAATACTTTGTCTCTCTACTGCACTGACTGGTGGATCTCTCTCTAGTTGAATACTCCTCACTCAGATTTATCTTTAATTGTGTTGGCTACTAGATCTCTATCCACTAAGACTCTGTCCTCTGTACTCTGTCACCTCCAAAGATCTCTCCATAGGCTCACTCAAAACCTACTCAATAGACTCACTCAGAACCTTCTTAACAAGCTCACACAGAACTTGTCCAAATATGCTCAATAAGCAAACATAGAACTAGTACAAATCTGCTCAACAAGCTCACATAGAACTTGTCCAAATTTGCTCAACAATATCACACAGAACTTGTTCAAATCTGCACTAACAAGCTCACCAAGAACTTGCCCAAATTTGCACTAGCAAGCTCACCAAGAACTTACCCAAATCTTCTCTAGCAAGATCACCAAGAACTTTCTCAATAATTCAATCTCATAGAAGCATAAAGAGAATTGTTAGAGACTCAATATTTTCTATACTCAAATCCCAATCTCAAATGAAATCAATCTTATAGAAGCATAAAGAGAATTGTTAGAGACTCAATATATTATATCCTAAAATCTCAATCTCAACTCAAATCAATCTTATAGAAGCATAAAGAGAATTGTTAGAGACTCAATATGTTCTATCCTCAAAACTCAATCTCAAATCAAATCAATCTTATATAAGCATAAAGGGAATTGTTAGAGACTCAATATGTTCTATCCTCAAATCTCAATCTCAAATCAAATACATAATATAGAATAGTTTGTTTCATGGAACTTGAACAACCACTTCACACAATCACTTGAATAGGCTCAAATAACTCTTCTCAACCAGCTACCACAAGGAACAAATATTTCTTACAAACCCTAGTCCAAGCATGTATCAACCAACTCAAATGTTTCCAATAATGCTCAACCACAAATCTCACATAACAATGATACTCATGTTTTTCTCAAACCCTATCTCAGGTTTTTCACACTACTAATGGCTTCAACAACAATGCTTATAAAACAAGGTTTAATAGCAACTCTCAACCCAAAAAACCTTGAGACATTCAACCAACTACTTTCGAAAAGGAAACCACAATTAATCCTTTTCTCTCCAATGATATTTCAGAAATCAACCACCATAAACAATCAATAGGATAATGTGCCCATACCTTTTATGAAGATGAAGAAGCCTTTTGGTTGTCCACAAAATCTGTCTCACTCAACACACTTTATTTTTCAAATTTCAACAAGGGTTAGAGATCTTGATTAATAATACAACAATAACATCCAAATAACACCTTATTACTCCTACTCAATAACATACACCATATCACTTCATAAATGAATTAATATCTTTTGAAAAAGAACAAAGCAACCTTCACTTTTGAACCTCTTTACAAAATCAGAAATATCTCTTTACACAAGCAAGTTAATCAAATATCCCTTGGAATAAGCTTTCCAACGATATATAATATGATATACTTCTAAAAAGTAAATCACCAGAAATCTCTCTTTTTAAACATGCATCATAACCCTTATTCCTCCTAGGGCAACTTCAGAAAAATAAAATATATTAAAAAATTATTAACTTGCCTCTGTCCCTGACGAGATTCGATCTCATGACCTTCCTTTCTCAGTGCCTTAACCAAATCCAACCTACCATTGGGCCACACGCCCTCACGTGCTCAAAAGGAGCACACAACAAAATGCGCTTCATGCGTTTCAACATAGCAAAACTCCTCCAACACGAATCAAATGTAGGACCTCCTACTTCACACACAGTGCACAAACCACTAGGCCAAGGAGGTCTATACGTTTGGATTTACTCCACAATAGTCTCTTCAATGAATGCAAAAATTGTAAGCCTTTTAAAACCCTTTTCACACACACTTCGACACATGATGCACAAGCTCTTTTACCATTCGAATCCAAATATCAAATCGAGCACTTAAATAAATAAATCAAAACTTTGGGCATATATATATGTCCTCCTCCTTTCCTTTGACGTCGGTGCTATAATTTAAATATTATTTTTATGCCTTTTCCTTTCTTTGACGTCGACGCTATAAATTAAATTTTAATTTTAATTTTAATTTTAAATTTTAATTTTAAATAATTTAAAATTTAAACTTAAATATTTAAAATTAAATATCTCCATCACCGGGGCACCTTTTTCAATGAAATGAAAATCCAACCTGGGTTTTAAGAAAAACCCATTTCAAATCTACCATCCATGGTTTTAAATAAAACCTTTTATTTTTCCTGCCTTGGTTTTCACAAAAACCCTCTATATATCCATGCTCTCCAAAATATCATAAATGCTTATTTATGAAATGCTTTGGCCACCAAAACTCAATGTGATCCATATGAAATCAATGATCCATGTGACATCAATGACAACATAAAATCACTCAAAATTCCAAAAATCTCCCCCTTTGTCATTGATGGGAACACCTCTATTGTAAATCACCACAATCACTGCAAAAACCATTTCTGAGAATCAACGCTGCTCCCCCTGACTCAATACTCTCTATGGAGGCTGCTCCCCCTAACTCGATGCTCTCTTTGGAGGCTGCTCCCCATAAATCAATGCTCTCTTTGGAGGTTGCTCCCCCTAACTCAATGCTCTCCCCCTTACTCAAATATCTCTCCCTTTGACATCAATGGCAAAAGGGACACCTATGGGGCTAAAATATATGACTCTTAAGCTTAGCCCCCTCACCACCTTCTCTATTGAGGTGATTAATTTTGGGGTGGGAGTACATTTACTCCCATATTACATTGTTTCTTTCCTCTATAAACTTCCTTCCATATTTTCTGATATCCTTCTCTTGATGAGTTACTTGATCTTCTTGTCTTGAACTTGTTTGACCTTCTTGTCTTGATTTTGCTTGGAATTAAGTCCTACACCATTTTGCAATATGTCCAAAGTTATTGAAATTAAAACACTTGATATTTTAGTCTTTGGATGGTGCCCATATCCTAAATTCTTTCTTGAAATAATTTCCATATCCATTCCTTTCTTGAACCCTATATTGTGAAGTTTTGTTTTCATGACCATTATGACCATGACTTCTGATTTGTGTAGCTCTAAAACCAAAACCATGTTGCTTATTTTATTTGCACTAAGAAGCTCTATGACCAATCATGTTGCATAAGAAGCAATGTCCCTGAAAACCATACCTTCTTCCTTTGAATTTTCTTCTAGTAAAATCAAACTTCTTTGATCCATGGATCCTGTAGTGTATAGCCCTGTGTCCAAATCCATTACAAGAAAAATAATGTCCTTGAAAAGCCCTTTGTTCATGTCTTGGTTCCTCATATCTTTCTTGATCATTATCCTTGTAATCACATTTGACTTGTCCATTGTATCCTTGAATGTACTTTGTAGCATCTAAATCCCCTTCCTTAATTTTTCCTTGCTTTCTTCTTCAAGAATTTCTTTTCCTTTTGAACTTGATTCACCTATCTCAAAACAAGATCCAAACTGGATTTTTGGAGCCATAGGAACTTTGGAACTTTCTTCATAAATCTTAGGTGCTTCCTTGCTTTCATATTTTAGAACTTCCTTTCCTTTTGAGTGTGACTTTTCTTGGAAATAAGATATAACTTTAAAATAAGTTTCCACTCCTTTTTAAACTTTTTCATTTAATGTGTCATGTCTTGCCGTTATTGTCCTTAATTCTTCATTCATCCTTTCCTCTATCCTTTTTTAATTTTGAAGCTCATATCTTAGATCATTGATTGTCTGAAGTTGTTCTACTCTGATTTTTACATCTGTTCGAATATTTTTTTCAAGATTCCTAATTTCTTATTTTAGCCTTTTGACTTATGTTTTTTATTTTCTTGGCTCATCCTCTTCTTTTTCTATTACCAAAAGTGAGACTTCTTATGTTTGGAGTGAATTTTCTTCTTCTATTTCTTTTATCCCATAGAAAAACCCTTCTTCATCTTCACTATCACTAAGATCATTATAATATTCTATAGCAAACAAACTCTCAAGATTTCTTTGACCATACATGTTTCCTTGATGTGTCATCTCATCTTCACTATCACTAAAGCCATTGCAATATCCTGATCTGTGATCTCTTTGACCACACACAAAGAATTGTTCTCTTTCACCTTCTATTCCTAGGAATAGATGTTCTTCCTTTTCATCATTTGACTTATCTCTATCATTGTGATCTGAGCTATCACTTGCTTCTTCAATGTAGAAATGTTTCTTTGTTTTACAAAAACTTTTCTTCTTCTCATACATGTTTTGCTTGTATCTGTCATCTTTGTCATGTTTATGCTTTCCATCTTCTTTTTTTCTGTGACCCTATTTTTTATCATCACTATTTTCTTCATGTGGACACTTGTATGCATAGTGACAAAAATCACCACACTTGTAGCATCTGACTTTATTCATATCCCTATAATTTATTAAGTCATTTTTCCTTTTGATGAAGTTAGCTTCCTTATCATTATCTGAATCTCTATGTGTCTCTAGAATTTTCCATTTCTTTTTCTATGAGGCCTTGAATGCAATTTATTTTATTGGAACCTGATGCTTACTTCTCCTCATCTCATAATATGTGAGTGTTCCTTGTAGTTCTTCTATTTTTAGCTTGTTGATATCCATTGTTTCTTCTATTACTGAAACCTTTGCATCATACTTCATGGGAAGTGATCTCAAAACCTTTTGAGTAACATATGATTCTTTCATATAAAATCCTAGACCTCTCATGGTGTTAGCAATCTCATCAAATCAAAGTAAAAACTGTGCAATATCTTCAGAATCTTCCATTTTCAATTCCTCAAATATTTTTCTATGAGTTTGTAGTTTTGCCAACTTTACCTTGAAATCTCCTTCATAGGTATTCTGCAACTTGGTACACTTTTAATTTTCTAAATTACATACCATGACCTTTACAAAATTTGTCTCACGTAGCCCACTCAGAATACAATTCATTGCCCTTGCATTTATCTCAACCAATTTCCTGATAGTCTTATCTACCTCGGGATCACCTTCAACCTTATACTTTTTTGCAACCATCTGCCATACCTCATATCCTTGTGATATCAAGTAGTTCTTAATTCTCATGCTTTAGAAAGCATAATTGTTACCATCAAAAAGTGGAGCCTTATTTGTAGATGATCCATTCTGTGAAGCCATATGTGTTCTTGTAGAATCTACCCTCAAGCTGTTAATCTTTTCGAAGGAACCCGCTCTAATATGTTAATATTTTCGAAGGAACCCGCTCTAATACCAATTGAAGAAGACAAGATTATACTAAGAGGGGAGGTGAACATTATAAGACCACTTTTTACTTTTCTTTTCAATTCAATATTATGCAGTGTATAGACAACAATATCAATAGCAGTAATCAAGAAATGCACAAAGCACCATACATAATAGAGACACCACAGTTTACGTGGTTCACCCAAAGTGGGCTACTCCATGGAGAAAATATTTTACTAAAAAATTCTCAATAAATCTCTTTGGGAATTCTTCCCAATTACAATGTTTATGGATCTCTGTCCAAAGGAGATGTTGATCCCCTAATCTCAAATTCATGGATCTCTTCCATAGGAGAACTCTTTCCCCTTCTGATCTAGCTAGTGATCTTCTAGAAGACTCTGTCTCTATGCTGCATTGACTGGTGGATATATCTCCACTTGAAGACTCATCACTCAGATTTGTCTTCAGTTGTGTTAGTTGTTGGATCTCTATCCACTAAGACTCTGTATTATTTACTTTTTCACCTCTAAAGCTCTATAAATAGGCTCACTCAAAACCTGCTCAATAGGCTCACTCAAAACCTGCTCAACAAGCTCACACAAAACTTGTCCAAATCTACTCAACAAGCTCACATAAAACTTGTCCAAATATGCTCAACAAGCTCACACAGAACTTGTCCAAATATGCTCAACAAGCTCACACATAACTTGTCCAAATCTACTCAACAAGCTCACACAAAACTTGTCCAAATATGCTCAACAAGCTCACACATAACTTGTCCAAATATGCTCAACAAGCTCACACAAAAATTGTCCAAATATGCTCAACAAGCTCACAAAAACTTGTTCAAATATGCACTAGAAAGCTCACCAAGAACTTGCCCAAATCTGCACTAGCAAGCTCACAAAGAACTTGCTGAAATCTACTCTAGCAAGCTCACCAAGAACTTGCTCAATAATTCAATCTCATAGAAACATAAAGAGAATTTTTAGAGAAACAATATGTTCTATACTCAAATCCCAATCTCAACTCAAATCAATCTTATAGAAGCATAAAGAGAATTGTTAGAGACTCAATATGTTCTATCCTCAAATCTCAATCTCAACTCAAATAAATATTATAGAAGCATAAAGAGAATTGTTAGAGACTCAATATGTTCTATCCTCAAATATCAATCTCAAATTAAATCAATCTTATAGAAGCATAAAGAGAATTGTTAGAGACTCAATATGTTCTATCCTCAAATCTCAATCTCAACTCAAATCCAGAATATAGAATAGTTTGTTTCATGGAACTTGAACAACCACTTCACACAATCACTTGACTAGGCTCAAACAACTCTTCTCAACCAACTACCACAAGGAACAACTCTTTATTACAAACCCTAGTCCAATAATGTATCAACCAACTCAAATATTTCCAACAATGCTCAACCACAAATCTCACATAACAATGATACTCATGTTTTTCTCAAACCCTATCTCAATTTTTTCACACTACTAATGGCTTCAACAACAATGCTTATAAAACAAGGTTTAATAGCAACTATCAACCCAGAAAATCTTGAGATATTCAACCAACTACTTTGTGAAAGGAAACCACAATTAATCCTTTTCTCTCCAATGATATTTCAGAAATAAACCACCATAAACAATCAATAGGAGAATGTGCCCATACCTTTTATGAATATGAAGAAGCCTTTTGGTTGTCCACAAAATCTATCTCACTCAACACACTTTATTTTCAACTTTCAACAAGGGTTAGAGATTTTTATTAATAACACAACAATAACATCCATATAACACCTTATTACTCATACTCAATAACATACACCATGTCACTTCATAAATGAATTAATATCTTTTGAAAAAGAACAAAGCAACCTTCACTTTTGAATCTTTTTACAAAATCAGAAATATCTCTTTACACACACCTTATTTCTCCCTCTAAGTAAGTTAATCAGATAACCCTTTTAATAAGATTTCCAAAGATATATAATATGATATACTTCTAAAAAATAAATCACCAAAAATCTCTCTTTTTAAACATGCATCATAACCCTTATTCCTCCTAGGGCAACTTTAGAAAAATAAAATATATTTAAAATTATTAACTTGCGTATGTCCCTGACGAGATTCGATCTCGTGACCTTCCTTGCTCAATGCCTTAACCACATCCAACCTACAGTTGGGCCACATGCCCTCACGTGCTCAAAAGGAGCACACAACAAAATCTTATGTCATGAATATCTGTGCCCTTCAAAAACAAAACGTGCTTCACACATTTCAACATAGCAAAACACCTCCAACAAGAATCGAACGCAGGACCCCCTCCTTCACACACATCGCATGAACCACTAGTCCAAGGAGGCCTATACGTTTGGCTTTACTCCACAATAGTCTCTTCAACAAATGCGAAAATCGTAAGCCTTTTAAAACCCTTTTCACACACACTTCGACACACGATGCACAAGCTCTTTTACCATTCGAATCCAAATATCAAATTGAGTGCTTAAAGAAATAATTTGAAACTTTGGGCATATATATATATGTCCTCCTCCTTTCCTTTGACATCGGTGCTATAATTTAAATATTAGTTTTATGCCTTTTCCTTTCTTTGACGTCGGCGCTATAAATTAAATTTAAATTTAAATTTTAAATAATTTAAAATTTAAACTTAAATATTTAAAATTAAATATCTCCATCACTAGGGCACATTTTTCGATGAAACAAAAATCCAACCTGGGTTTTAAGAAAAACCCATTTCAAATATGCCATCCATGGTTTTAAATAAAACATTTTATTTTTCCATCCTTGGTTTTCACAAAAACCCTATATATATCCATGCTTTCCAAAATATCATAAATTCTTATTTATGAAATGCTTTGGCCACCAAAACTCAATGTGATCCATGTGACATCAATGACAACATAAAATCACTCAAATTTCCAACATGTTGGACATTTTGAGTCCCTAAGCTAAGAGTTGTCATTGATGTCAAAAGGATCTATGTAAGTAAGCACTATGTTTGTGTTTCACAAAGAGCTTCATGAGAAGCAAAGGTTTTTTATCAAAGTTTCAAGAAGGGATGCATGGCATTTGGTTCCAAAAGGAGCTTCAAGGGAATATTTGCAAAAGGTTTTTATTTAAAACCATGGATGCCATATTTGAAATGGGTTTTTCTTAAAACCCAAGTTGGTTTTTTGTTTCATCGAAAAAGGTGCCCCGGTGATGGAGATATTTAATTTTAAAGATTTAGTTTAAATTTTAATTTATTTAAAATTAAAATTTTAATTTTAAAATTAAAATTAAAAGTTTATCCGCCAACATCATGAAGGAATTTTCAAAAATACTGACATTTCCAAAGCAAAGGGAAGGCATATAAATATGCCATTGATTTTTTTAATTCATTCATCCTTGCTCGTTGATATTTTCACTTGGTATTTGTGAAGAAAAAGAGCTCATGTTTTTCGTTTAAGTGACGCAATGAAAATTAAAGGGAGATAGTGACCACTTCCCAAAATGCATTGGGCAGCGTGGCCTAGTCATAGCCTGGATTGTAAAAAGGTTTTGGTGATAAGGAGGTTGTGTGTACAATTCCCACAAGCATAGTTTTTGGCTTTGTTCTGTTGAGGTGCCCAAGGCACATACTTTTTGCTTGGTGGAAGAGGGTGAAGGATAAGAAGTGGGTGGTGCTTCTTTTTCACAAATGATCCCATAGCTTGTGCGGAAGCTTGGTCATGGCTAGGGTGTTCGCATTGGGGCAAGACGAGGGTTCGATTCCCCTTGAGGCATGTATTAAGGTTTTTATTAATCTTTTGTTTGGATTGCCTAAGGTGGAGTGATAAGGGGTAAAGGTGCTTCATTAGTTGATTTGTTGAGTAACCTTAGGGAATAAGGTCATGGTGGCTGTTTGAGTTATGAATTATTTTTAATTGTGAATTTTGAAATTGTTAGGAGTAATAAGGGGTTTTTGATAAAGTTCTTTTTAGTGAAAGTAATTTTGAATAAGGGTTTTCTTTTAAAAATAACTTTGGTGGATGTTAAAATAAATTAGGAGTAATAAGGTGTTATTTGGATATTATGGTTGTGTTATTACTCAATATCTCTAAATCTTGTTAAGAGTTGAAAAAGAAAGTGTGTTGAGTGTGACAGATTTAGTGAACAAATCATAAGGCATCAAAAAGGTATGAGTAATAATCTCCATTGATTTATTTGGGTGGTTGATTTTTGAAATATCATTGGAGTGAAAAGGATTGATTGTGGTTTCATTTTCGAAAGTGGTTGAGTTAATGCTTCAAGGTTTTCTAGATTGTGAGTTGTGATTAAACCTTGTTTGATAAGAATTGTTGTTTAGACAATTGGTTGAGTGAAGTACTTTGAGTTTATGCTTCAAGGTTTTCTGGATTGTGATTTGTGATTAAACCTTGTTTGATGAGCATTTTTGTTTAGACCATTGATTGAGTGAAGTACTTTGAGTTTATACTTCAAGGTTTTCTGAATTGAGAGTTGTGATTAAAACCTTGTCTTATTAGCATTGTTGTTGAAGCCAATGGGTGATGCAAAGAACTTGAACTTGAGTTAGAAAATAACGAGTATCATTGTTATGTAATATTTGTTATTGAGCATTATTGGAAACATTTTGAGTTAGTTGATTCATTCTTGGACTAGGTTTTGTGAGAAATAGTTGTTTCTTGAAGTGATTGGTTGAGTAGAGTTGATTGAGCCTAGTCAAGTGGTTGCATGAAGTGGTTGTTCAAGTTCCATGAAAAAAACTATTCTATATTCGGATTGAGTTGAGATTGAGCCTTGAGAATAGAATATTTTGAGTCTCTAACAATTCTCTTTATGCTTCTATGTGATTGAGTTAAGATTGAGCTGAGTTGAGATTACTTTGAGTTGAGATTGGTATTTGAGTATAGAACATATTGAGTCTCTAACAATTCTCTTTATGCTTCTATAAGATTGATCTGAGTTGATATTGCTTTGAATTGAGATTGGGATTTGAGTATAGAATATATTGAGTCTCTAACAATTCTCTTTATGCTTCTATGAGATTGAGTTAATATTTTGTTGAGATGATTTGAGGTAAGTCTTTGAGAAGGCTTGTGTACTATTTTTGTGTAAGCTTTTGTGAAAGCTTGCTATGCAAATTTGAGAAAGTCCTAGAGAGGACTTATTGAGCAGATTGGGACAAGTTCTATGTGAGCTTGTTGAGAAAATTTGAGCAGGTTCTGAGTGAGCCAATTGAGATTTGAGCAGGTTCTGAGTGAGCCAATTGAGAAGATTTGAGCAGGTTTTGAGTAATCCTTTTGAGCATATTTGAGCAGGTTTTGAGTGAGCCTTTTGAGCATATTTGAGCAGGTTCTGAATGAGCCTATTGAGCAGATTTGAGCAGGTTCTAAGTGAGCCTATTGAGCAGATTTGAGCAGGTTCTGAGTGATCCTATTGAGCAGATTTGAGAAGGTTCTAAGTGAGACTATTGAGCATATTTGAGGAGGTTTTGAGTGAACCTATTGACAAAGCTTTGGAGGTGACATAGTATAGAGGACAAAGTCTCAGTGGATAGAGATATAGTAGCTAGGACAATTGAATATATATTTGAGCGAGGAGTTTTCAAGTGGAGAGATATCCACCAGTCAATGTAACAGAGAGATAGAGTCTTCTAGAAGATCACTAGCGAAAGCAGAAGGGAAAAGAGTTATTCTATGGAAGAGATCCATGAACTTGAGATTTAGAAGATCATTATCTCCTTTGGACAGAGGTCCATAAACATTGTAATTGGAAAGGATTACCAAGATATTGATTGAGAAAGTTTTAGCAAAATATTTTCTCTGTGGAGTAGCCCACATTGGGTGAACCACGTAAATTGTTGTGTCACTTTTGTGGATGGTGTTTTGTGCATTGCTTTGATTAATGCTATTGATATTGCTATCTATACACTACATAATATTGAATTGAAAAGAAAAGTAAAAAGTGGTCTTATACTGTTCACCCCCCCCATATCAGTACAAGCTTATGTTCTTCAAACATCCATTCATAACAATAATTTCAAACCACAAAATAGATATACATCACATATACCCTAGGAACCCTCACAAGGAATAAACCCAACCTTCAAAAAATGTTTCTCCTATCATTTCATAAACTTGAGATGTCATAAATACAAATATAGAAAGGCATCCCACAGATCCTTTTCTAAAATCGAATATACAATTAAAGGAATTAATTTGTTCCTTTTTCAAATCATGATGCAACTAAGGAAACACCATATTTCCTTTCTCTAAGCCATCAATACATAAAAATCTCACAAAATATTATATCTACATGTTTATGAGTGATCATTAGATTCATATTGAGGAGAAATCTCATTAATTATTAAATATGGAATCCCATAATTCCCTCGAGAATGAATCCAAATTCATTCTCCAAGATAGATACACATTCAATCCTTCATAAGTAGATTTAACTAGGTAACCACACTAAGCATATGAAGAGGAAATCTTATAATTTCCTCAAGAATGGATTTTCCATACATTCTTATTACAACAACATTATAAGCCTTAATCCAATTAATATGGTATCTACTCCATATATGCTAAAACAAGAATATAACCTGATCTATTCTTCCTTTTATCATTCTAGGGTTCATAACTTGACAAGAAACAAACTCTCCTTAATAATATATCATTTATTCTATTCTTATAACATCAAAATCATATTGATTTCACCAACCCATAAACCCTAAAAACCATATCTAGAAAAGGGTTCTAGAGGATCATTCATTGTATGAGCAATGCACAGTGAATAAACCTGATAATTTCCTCAAAGAATGAGCTTCAAAATCATTATTTCCTTAACTAACAATTAGATATCATATTTAAAAATTAATCTCTCCAACATATGATTCTTATTCATCTTCACTATATGCAATAACCCTTAACATAAAGGATTTATTATTTAATTTTCAACAATTGATATTGAGATTATCTCAATCTAAGAATGCATTAATTTAATCAATGGAAGGATTATTAAATTGATACCTATAATAACTTTAATCTAGAACCCTTATCAATTTCCATAATTGCTTATAATCTTTTTCAATTTGGTTACAATTCTTTATCCAGAAGGAGTTATAGATCTTCTTTAATTTGAAGTGCTAGCCAAATAAGTTTGGATCCTATTTGTAAGATTTTTCTTCATAATGAGCCTAGATTAAATTGGGTCTAATAATCCTTGACCTTTGCGTTCCTTACCCTCATGGTCTATTCATCATAAACCAAAATTATTTGATAGAGATTTACAATTAAAAACTTCTCCCATATGGCTTCGAAGACTCATCAAAGGTGAATTCAAACCGAGTGTAACACAAGAGGCCATGTGTAAAGTCTATCACACATTTTACTAGTGTGTGACCACAATTGGGTGGCCACCATGATCACCATATAGTAGTCATTTCTATCAGGGGAGCACACTTCATTATATAGTGCCCCATTACTCCCACAAGAGCAATGTGGGACATACTTATTTTTGCACAAACAAAAAAGTTTTATTACTTAACATCTAAGTGACTCACCAAAATGACAACCAACATGAGAAGCACACATGGCATACCTCAGTAACCATCCCAACATAAAGCAATCATATATCAGACCACATATGTCAGAAGGGTAAAGCATGCCAACCACCAATGTGAGCACTACCACACCCACCAAGGTTGGACATTTCATTAAGGAAGATATCTTCATTTCAAACACCCCCCAAACTCTCACATATGCCATGTGGGATATTGGAATGGAGGGTCTGGGAGACCTCACCTTCTATTCATGCTTCCTGAGCATGGATGCATCGTGCAGTGGCAACGACAAGGTGAAGATATAAAATAACATATTTATCCTAATGATTAAATTTTAGACAAACCAAGATTTTAGGGTGATGTGAGTTTGGAAGGGGTAGTAAGTTTAAAAAGGGTGTAAGCATAAGGTCAAATTTTTCTTACACAAAATTTTCATAGGAGCCCTATAATCAATATTTATCTCTCTACAACTTGGTGGTAATATAACAGTGATAATCATAGATACTTGTATTAATCATCCTTTTTTAGGTCTATATTGAGATCAACAACCAGGATTAACTCATATGGGGTGTGTATTACCCTAGTATAGTCAAAATAGAGTTTAATCATGGCATATTTTCAAGATCTCTAATTTACATCAGTGTATGAGTCTATTACCTTGATACGTGTATGCTACTACTGGGCATTTAATGTACTGAGGTGGGGTTTAAAATTAAATCGACATATTTCATATAAAGGGGAATGGCCTCGTAGTAGAGACCCAATTGAGGCTTCCAAATCGAGGCTTTCCATTTCAATAGTTTACGACATAGTTGGTATCGACTCATGATCCATAGGTTCAAGGGCCACCGCATAATCAATGTCAAATCCACTTAATTGAAATATTGCTCATAGGTGAGGATATATATCCCATTTACATCGTGCAATAGGTGTAAATTAAAAATGATCTTGTGCACTAAAGGGAATAATCACCATTGATTAACCTAAGGTAAATAATTTACTTACACGTATGAATACAATTTTTCATTACAAAGGTTAAAGACCAATCAATATTCATCTTAGTCATAGCACATGTTTAATTCAAACCCAAAAAATTTTATCCCACATCTTCTATATGATAAATGGAGTGCACAATATAAGTGCTCTCGCACTAAGGAAGTAGTAACCACCTACTGGTAGTCGTGGAGGCATCATCAACGGTGGTGAAGGCTTGACCATTTAGGAGTCTGACCCGGGTCTAATAGAACTTAGACTGAAGCATACACATTTTCAATGGTCATTAGGCCAAAGTATTTGACATGAGTCTCAATAAAAACCAATATAAAATTCTAGATTAATATATATATATATATCAATTGGCAGCGATTCACTATAATAAAAGCATATCCTTAATGAAATACTGCACTTTACTATAATAAAAACACACCCCTAAAAATATTACACATACTTGCATAATCATATTAAGAGAATACACATGCTTTAGGGAATAATATAATGGTACAAAGCAACCTAGGTAAAATCGATTTCTTGCCTAGCCTTCAAGCTGGTCTCCTACTTCCTCTCTGTGCTTCCTTCCATGCTTTTGTCCAAATTTACCTCCTAAATTTACTCATATTGGCCAAATGCCTTAAATTAGAACTTAGTACTCTCCCAAAGCCTTTTGGTTTCTGATCTATCAAGCAAGGTTATGCATAAGCACAAAATATCGTAAATTGGCTCTATTTAGGATTTTCAAAATTTTAAATTGGCTAATTTTGGATCCTTTCACTAGGGCCCATTCACCCAAAATTTATGGGGTGGAAGTTTTTTTGGGGTAAATTCGCCCACCGTTGATAATAATTATCCTATTTTTATTTTAATTCGCCGACCACTTTCACCCCATTCCATGGATAATTCACCTTCAAATTATAAATGATTTTGTTTTTCCCGCCCAATTCGCCTCATATACTACCCGTATATATACTATAGGGGGTACTGATAAACATACATCTAAAATACTCTAACTCAAAAATAGCTCTAAAACAATGAAAAACTTGACAAGGTTGCAGAGAAGTGTCTGTCGACATAAGTCGATCGGTTGCAGAGGAGTGTCGATCGACATATGACTATCGATTGTAGAGAAGTGTCGATCAACTTAAGATGATCGACATAAGCCGATCAGTTGTAGAGGAGTGTCGATCAACATATCGATTGCAAAGAAGTGTCGATCGACATAAGACGATCGGTTGTAGAGACTATCGACATAAGCCGATCGATTGTAAAAAAGTGTCTATCGATATAAGTTGATCGGTTGTAGAGATGTGTCTATCAGCATAAGTCGATTGATTGTAGAGATGTGTCTATCAACATAAGTTGATCGATTGTAGAGTATTGTTTATCGATATAAGTTGATCGGTTGTAGAGGAGAAACTATTGGTATAAGTCGATCGATTGTAGAGAAGAGTCTGTTAGTATAAGTCTATCGGTTGTAGAGAAGTTTCTATCGACATAAGTTGATTGGTTGTAGAGATGTGTCTATCGATATAAGTTAATTGGTTGTAGAGAAGTGTTTAGTCGACATAAGTTGATTGGTTGTAGAGATATGTTTATCGATAAGTTGATCGGTTGTAGAGTAGTGTCTATCGATATAAGTTGATCGATTGTAGAGATGTATTTATTGACCTAATACGATCGGTTACAAAGGAGAAACTATTGATATAAGTCGATCGGTTGTAGAGGAGAGATTATCGATAAAAGTTGATCGATTGTAGAGGCATGTCTATGGTCCTAAGTTGATCTATTGTAGAAGTGTGTCGATCGGCATAGGGTGATCGGTTATAGAGGATTCATGACTATGAAAATAGGTAGAGTATTCTTCTTCCATTGTTCTTTTTTCCAAAGCTCTTTTTCTTCAGTTTCATAGGCACTGTAGGTGCACTATATGCAACTATGGTAGACAACTATCAATGTCATCTGGTTGTGTGTCAGGAGCATTTTTCTTGTCAGAGACTGCTTCTTGTCTCTTAGAGTATGTTTCATAGGCAGTGTAGAAGCACTATCTACAACTGTGGTCGATAAGTATCCATGTCATGTTGTGTGTTAGGAGCATTTTCTTGTCAGAGACTACTTCTTGTCTATCATATGTCATTCTACAGGGCAACGTAGGTTCATCTTGAGGGATGTATGCTATTTTCCTTCAATTTCATATTCATTTCCTAACATCTAAAGGTTTTTTCTTTACAGATACAATGTCACCTACTGAATATGGAAAGAAGGGAGGCCAATCTTCTTGTAAAAAGACAATTCTAAAATATTTTACACAAATATCAAAATGCAGTGAGGCATCAATCTCTACAGATTCTACACAACATGCAGGTACAAACACCTTTTACCATCAAATTTTTAATATTTCTCTGTTATTCTTAAATATAAAGCCTTTATTTATTAATAGATAAATGGTTGTCTACTTATCTACCTCTTTTTAAATGCTTTGTAAAACTGTATTCTGTTAATTCTTTAAAATAGTGCCTTTTTACATCAAAAAATGATAGAGAACACCAAACATTGAATGCAGTAAACATTGTCGACCCTGATGTGCATTCACTCAAAGATATTCTAGCAGATGAGATGGGACCACATGATAATTTTCCTAATAATGACATTCAACAACCACTTCAGGAGATGTTAAATTTAGACACATCAACCGAAAAAGAAAATGATAGTACAATTAAAATGCAGACCTCTAGGGAATCTTGTAGTCAAAAATCTAAACATCAAAAGATAAGTGAATGGACTATTGGAAGGGATTTTAAAAATGAATGGGCATGGTTATACCCCTTTATTGAGCGAGATGAGAAACATAATGTGTGTAAATGCATTATTTGTACATGGAATCTAGGAAAGGATCATTTATTGCAAAATAAGAAAGACACAATAGAAAAACATTGTGGGAAAGTTTACATCAAAGAAATACGAAGTGATGGAACAATTAATAGATTTCATAGGTGGAAGGATGCATCAAAATGTGTGCATGTGAGATATGCACTTGAATACGAAAAAGCAATGAAACAACAACAAACTCTCATTGAGAAGGGTGGAACAATCGAGGCACAATTTCAAAAAATTAATAAGATTGTATTAGCCTCAAAGAAATTGCAGTTTGCTATTGTATACAGTATTCTAAAAAAAGGTCGACCCATGTTTGATTTTGCTGATTTTAAGCAAATACTTCAACTAGCCGATGTACAAAACCTTACTAGTTCACATTGGTCAGATCGAAGTGGTTGGGAAATGGTAAAATATCTATCACTGGTTGAGAAGGAAGACCTGAGAGAGAATGTGAAACAAGCCAAATTTATTTCACTTTCCATTGATGAGGTAACAATTGTTGACAACACATCTTGGATTTGCATACATGTTTACACATTCAAAAATCATTTGAGACAACCTCATTTACTAGCACTACATAAGATGATTGAAAATTGTAATGCGAAAAATATTTATAATGTTGTTGTAACCAGTTTAAAGGATATTGTCGAAATGGATGAAAAGGAAATTGCCACAAAGTTAATTTGTGTTGGAGCTGATGGTGTGGCTACAATGCAAGGACAAAGGAATGGTCTTTGTGTTAGGCTTCAGACATCAATTGCCCCATATGTGATTCCCATTCATTGCATGGCTCATCGAATGAATCTTGCATACAAAATTGTGAGCAATTTTGATAATGTAGCCAGAGTGGAAGAACTCGTCCATGAAATACACTCATACTTTTCATGCAGTCCAAAAAGGTTTGCAGAGTTTCAATAGTTTTCTCTAGGTGTAACCGAAGGTAAAAAAATGTTAAAATATGTGGACACCAGGTGGATTTCACTGTTTCTTCCTGCAAAAAGGGTATTTTTAGAATATCAATCCTTGGTTGGGTTTATGTATGCACATCGTAGGGATGTTGACAAGGCAAAATATTTGCTATTTCGTATGACTGACTTGGAAACTCTTCTCACATTATGTGGTATTCTTCCATTGTTGCAAGAAATGAATTCTTTGATTAAACTCACATAGGAAAGGGCAATTTATATTGTCGATTTCATCAGGATGAGAAAACAAATATGTATGATTATTGATAGGATTTACTTATCCAAAAAACATTTTGAGGATCCCAAGTTTGATAGTTGGAATACGTTAGTTGATGTCAATGATCCTAACAACTTTTTAAAGTTCAACATCAATGATAATATTTGTATTGCTATCCATGGAAAGATGATTCCTTTATATCATTATGAAAAGTGGTTAGATACACTAACAGATGATGTTGAACAAGTGCCCGTAACACATTCCAGATTCGATGAGGTTTTGGATAGCACTAAGAATAAATTGAAAAGAATTGCAAATACATTAACAAGTGAAATAAGAGATCGTTTTAAGAGATATGAGACACTTGAGGCCATGGCTATTGTTAATCCCATCTTCTGGAATCCTTGTGTTGACCACAGTAGTAGAAGTGAGTTGTTTGTAAAATATATGGGTAATCTTATGACACATTTCTCTAAAAGTGTGGAAGTAAATGGCATTGAAATCAATGGTATTCTAAACAAAGATCTTCTGAGACAACAATCAACCAATTTTGGAATAACAATGGATAATCAAATTGCACATTTCAAAAATCCACATGTGATTGGTTCAATCACGCATTTCTAGAAAAAATTGTATCGAAGTAGTGTCTTACAAGAAACTATGAGTGAATACTTTATTTTATATGAATTATGTCAGACAATGATTTTGGGATCTGTTGAAGACGAAAGGGTTTTTAGTGCATTATCTTTTGTTAAATCAAAAGTTCGTAATAGGTTGGACAAAAATTTGGAAAATTGTTTGAGAATGTATGTGTCATCGTACGAGGTGGGTAAGTTTCCCTATGACAGAGCTTTGACATATTGGAAGTCCCTAGCGGAAAGGAGAGGTCTCACTAATACTGTTGATAATGATAAAAATGATTCAGCTTGGAGTGATGATGAGATTATGGAAATGTAGAATTCACAAATGATTCTCGGTTCTTTTGGAGAAGTCGATAAAGCTTTGTATCAACTTCCAGAAATGTAAAAATTTCAATGATTATATGACAAATTCATATAATCAATGATTTTTCAGATTTGAAATCATTTGTAAAATTTTAGTGATTTGAATAAATTCATATTATCAATGATTTTTCGTATTTGATATCATTTGTAAATGTCAATGATTTGAAAAATTCATATTATCAATGATTTTCCGTATTTGATTAGTTGTAAAATTTCAATGATTTGAAAAAAATCATATAATCATTCTATTTTCAATGATTACACATATTTGCTTTTTAATGTTATGGATTGTCTATGTTTTCAAAATTTATGATTTATGCTTTAGCTTTGAGTAAGCTAGAAATTTGAAAACCATGCATACGTAATGATGCTATGTTATTGAATTAATTGTCTATGTTGACAAAATATAATGATTTTTGCTTTGACTTTGAATGTATGTATGTATGTATGTATGTATCATTAGTATCATTAGTATGTATGCTATGACTCTAGAAGTGTTATTGACTTTCTATGTTGACAAAATTTTATGATTTATGCTTTATCATTGAGTAAACCATGCATGCATACATAACTAGTAAAAATTTCTTAGTATCATTAGTATGTATGATTTGACTCTAGAAGGAAAAATGCATGTAGCATATTACTCTAGATATGGAAAATGAAAATTTAAACCCATTCATAGATATATCCATCGTAAAATCACTTTGAAATATAAAAACAATATAGCATAATACAAATGACCATACTCATTTTTATACAACAACAAGAATGACTATGAATAAAATGAAAATTTAAACCCATGCATAGATATATCCTTCGTAAACTCACTTGAAAATTGAAATATAAAAACAACATAGCATAATACATGGAAATTGAAAATTTAAACCCATTCATAGATATATCCATCGTAAACTCACTTTGAAATATAAAAACAATATAGCATAATACAAATGACAATACTCATTTTTATACAACAACAAGAATGACTATGAATAAACTAAAAATTTAAACCCATGCATAGATATATCATTCGTAAACTCATTTGAAAATTGAAATATAAAAACAACATAGCATAATACATGGAAATTGAAATTTAACCCCTTCATAAATATATCCATCGTAAACTCACTTTGAAATATAAAAACAATATAGCATAATACAAAAGACAAAACACATTTTTATACAACAACAAGAATGACTATGAATAAACTAAAAATTTAAACCCATGCATAGATATATCCTTCGTAAACTCATTTGAAAATTGAAATATAAAAACAACATAGCATAATACACAAGACAATACTCATTTTTATATCACAACAAGAATAACTTTGAATAAAATGAAAATCTAAACCTATGCATACATATATTCTTCGTAAACTCAAGCATATTTGAAACACCATAATACTCAAGAGATGAAAATAACACACAATTATAAATGTAAATAGTATAATAGTAAAGTAATAAAAGCAAGTATCTTGTTTTCAAATGAAAACATATGAAATGTCATAAAATAGTCTTTTTGAAATATCAAATTTTGAAATTCAGTTTCATGCTTCAGAATATTTTCCCCGTTCCACCACTCCTTTTTCCTTTTCAATGACTTCCACATTCTGCATAGCAATGACTCCTCCCTCATATTTTCCCTGTTCAACTCCTTTTTCCTCTTCCACTACTTCCACGACTTCCACATTCTGCATTCCAATGGCTCCTCCCTCGGGTTGGGTAATAGTACTCTCAATTGCTCTAGAACTGACAAGGATCTTCTCAACACTTTCCAATCCTTCGAGCAAGGTGTTTTCCTCTTTCCCAACATCTTCAGATATTGGTCCATGAACTTCTTTACCCTTCTCCTTTAGCAGAACATCAGGATCCAATCCGTTTCGGATAATGATTTTTCGCAAAATGTTGTTTTGTCGAACTGCTTCCTGAGCTCTTTTTTCATTGCCTTAGAAGCATTTAAGAACTCCTTTGCCATCCTGAGATAGTCTTGCAGGTTTTGAACCTGCTTCTTGAGATTATCATACTTTACCTACAAAAAGGAAAAATAATTAGTCAACAGATAATTACATTTGAAAAAAGAGAACAATTTTTTTTGAACACATAAGTGACTAAGTCAAACCTCAGCAACATTCTTTGCAGCTACAACAACAACAACCTTTTTCTTATCACACGCCCATTCATTATAATAAGCTTGGGCCTCACCATTTATGTTCTCCAATATGTTCAACATAAACTTTAAAATTTCATCTGTGTAAGATGTATTAACCTTCACAATGCTAGATTTTACTTGTTGTAGTAGAGCCTCCATCTTTTCAGGTTCATTTTCAACAACAAAAAATTTGTTTTCTCTTTTTGAAAAATTATTGTATCGGGCATTAATTTCCTTTATCAACACTTTGGCCCGATACTCCCATTTTTTCATTTTTGTTATATCTGGAAGTAGTAAATCCTTAATGGTTGATTCAACGTTATCAAAAACCAAATATTTTTCAGAAATATTTAATCTTTCATCCTCTAGTCGAGGATGAGCCTGAGGGGTGTTGGTTTCCCTAGGAGGAGATTTGCTTGAACATTCTGCTCCTTCATTTTGTTTATCTCAAAGTAGTTCTGATACTTGGAAAGTAGTGGGTGTGTTGCCTTGCAAAAATAAATCTTGATCAAGTGGAACTTCATCCAACCCAACACCAAAAGCTTTCAGTACACCATTAAAATTAAAATTAGCAAGAGAAATACATCCGAATCCTAAAAATGTCTTTGATGCTTCTTTCTCTGAAAATTGCTTTGTTGCTTCTCTCTATGGCCTAGATGGAAGAATGTGTTTTCCAACTGGGAAGCATTGACCTCGCATTTGAGGTTGGCATGGTGGAGGAGGGGGTGACATCGATTGTTGATTTTGATGATGAAATTGTTGTATAGGAACTTAAAACATCAAAATAAAAATTAGTTATAAAATTTGTGAAGGTAGATTATGAAAATTGGTTGCAAAATTTGTTATAACACTTACCGATAGAAGAAGAGACATCTTGCATAGTTGTAGATGCAAATGGAATGTGGGCATGCCATACATCTAAAAAAACAAAATAAAATTTAATAAAAAATAGTAAAAATTTTGTAAAATTTTTGTTTCGGTAGTCATTAAAACTTACTCCCCGAAGATGAAACCTCTTGCGCAACTACGCCCATTGGTAGTGGATGTGCAATTATAGGTGGAGGTTTTCGAGGATTAGGAGAACTAGATCTTATATATTTCCTTGTTGATCTTCTCCTTAGTGGTGGCATTGTTTCCTCTATAGGTGTTTCGGAGTCTCTTGATTCCTCTGGATTATAACCTCTGAAAGCAACATCCCGCTTTGAAGAGGAAGAGGATACCCTTTTCTATGTTTTGTATAAAATTTCAAAATTATAAAAAAGACAAACATATGAAAAATAAAAAAATTTACTTCAATATTAACTAAAAATTACCTGAACCTGTTGTTCTATCATGGCTGCATTGGCTAGGGTTGAGTGCCAAGATGTCGGTACTTGAGTGTTCTGCAAATGATAAAAATATTCATAAAAAAAGTAAGAATATAGTTGCATGTGCTTACTATCGATGAGGGTGAAGCATGGGTTATCACGTTCTGGATATCCAATCTGATCCGATGTGAGACATAGTTGGACCAATCGAATTGTTGGTGTGCAACACAATGAACCAAATATGCTAAGGCCCACATCAGAATTTTTGTCGATCTTCCTTGTAGAATGAGTCTGGCAAGGAAGAATTCATAACATGCTCAAAGAAATTTATTTTCAATAGCTGGTACAATCAAACCCCTTCTGGACTTGGTGGTCGTAACTACAAAAAAAAAAAAATCAGTAATTGTAGACACTAGTGACTAGAATTTAAATTCAATTAAATAAAAAAAGTAGTTATACCTTGAAAATATTTTGGTTGCACTTTGAAGTTGGTCTCTAGGTAGAGTTTGTCATCATCAGTTAATGTGTATTTGGATGTGATTGGCTCACAACTAGCATGGGGCAATGCTGTCAATCTGGTGATGTTAGAGGTTGTGAAAGAAAAAATGATATTTTTGTTGTCAATGACAACATTTACCTTACCCGAATCAATATTGTAACCTACAATTATCTTCTCGAGTAGTTTAGTGTCCATGTCGAACTATGACATCGAAACTAGACCCCGAAGACCAGAGTTCGTGACCCATGACATGTCGTAACCCGATGTTTAATTTTTTTAAATTTTGGGGTAAACAAGGTTTTTAAAATTAATTTTAGATATTCTAGGGGTGATAGGGGATGCCATAGGGTTATTTTATTGTGTACGAGAGAATATGGATCAGAAGATACAATGGATGGTATTCGACACTTGATGAAAAAGGGTTCAAATGGGAGGAAAAGGGTTAAAAATCCCTTAAAACTTAAGGTAAATGGTTAAAACTAAGATAAAATAGGAGGAAGAGGGTTAAAACTATGTTAAAATGGGAGGAAAATGGTTAAAATTATGATAGAAAAGGTGAAAAAATGACTTTTTATCCCTTTATATAGACTTTTCTACATGCAATCAACTCATGGATGGGTGACACATGGCATCTGCATGCAATCATTTCATGGATGGTTGACATGTGGTACTACATTGACAATTCAAATGATTGGTGTGCTGCAACCGATTGGGTACTCTACAATCGATCGAATTTCATGCAATTGATCGACTTTGCTGCACCCGATCATCATTCTTGTAACCCATCGACATTGTTGCAATTGATCGACTTTGTAGAAATAGATCATATTTGTACAACCGATCATCATTCCTACAATCGATCGACATTCCTACAACTGATCATCATTCTTGCAATCGATCGACATTATTACAACTGATCGGTATGGTTGCAATCGATCATCATATCTACAACCGATCATCATACCTGCATCCAATCATCATACCTATAGTTTATCATCATACCTACAATCAATCATCATATCTATAGTTGATTGTCATACCTATAATCGATTGTCATACCTACAACTAATCGTTATATCTACAGTCAATCATCATACCTGTAGCCGATCATCATATCTACAATCGATCATCATATTTGCAACCGATCATCATACCTATAACCGATCATCATACCTATAACCGATCGTTATTCCTACAATACATCGACATAGTTGCAATTGATCGATATAGATGCAATTGATCACCATTATTGCAATATATCAGTATATCTACTTGCGATCATTTTTCCTGATCGACATATCTATAACCGATCAACATTTCCTAACCACCATATCTACAGCCAATCGTCTCAGACCGATCATCATAAAGCATAAAGGCTTAAAGCCTTTCATGTCGGCCTAAAGCCTTTAAGTTTGTCATACATTCATAGAATTTCTAAAACCGATATTCATAGCCCCCAACACATAAAACTTCACCATGGTTTTAAAATGTTGGAGAAAAATGAATGCAATTCGCCATGTATCCTTGGACATAATTCATCGGGATTCCAAGATAATTCACCTTGATTTTATAAATAGATTTCGGGGTCGACCCCTTATGCATAACCCTACTACCAAGGTAGAGAGCATACTCCCTAAGCTCAAGATTTCCTCCCCTTTCCCATTGCTTGTCTTCCCTTTTATAATTCTTCCCAGCTTCTTTTCCTTCATGAGCAATAAAGTGGCACATTATTAAAATATTAAAGGGTGCATTTTGAATTCAATCCAAAATAGTGACATCCCTTTTATTATTTAAAAATAATGGGAAATACAAGAGATAAGGTGGAAGTACCTTGTTTATTTGGGCCTTCCCTTTTTCCTAGGGCAACTTACAAGGTCAATATTAGAACTGTTTTGAAGGAGTCATGTGGAATGGAGAATAGTTCATCCACTAATAAAATATATACATTTTTATTATTAAATCATGACCTTGCTCTTTTTGGGTCCATTTAAAATTGGATAAATTTTGTGGACACTTTATTGTAATAAATTAGGTTTATTATACTAAATCACTTTTTGTAAAAGATAAATTCCCAAATTAATCTTTCACAAAAGCCTTATTTAATTTCTCCAAAACCTTATAAAATCCCAATTGTATTCCAAAACTTTCTAAATTAACTTGGTAGAGTGTAATTAGTTTTTAATTAGGGATTTTATAGGATAATTAGGATTTACCATCTTCTAGATTTATCAATTAGACCCTCTTATTAATGCTAGGCAACATTAGTAAGGTTAGGTAAATATTAAAATTTGAGTATTAATTGATCTTTCGATCAATTAATATATTTTAGAAAGTCCTAATGGGTGGGTTGTGATAGTATATAATATTTTTCACTCTCTTCTTACATACATGACTCTATGACACTTACACACTTTTACATGACTCATTTCCATACATGCACTCCTAATACAAGACACTTGTGCACATCCTCACATTACATGTTTGCACTCTTACTTACATGATTCTTGTGCACATTCTCCCAATACACACTTGCACTCTTACTTACATGACACTGGTGCATATCCTACACAAATACACTTACATAAAGAGGAAATATAAATAACTCATTTAAACTATAGACTCAAACCCTTATCTAATACATATTTACATTTGTACAATAAAGGTACCATGAGGGTACACCATCCTCCTATATTAAATTATTTGGTTATTGAAAACTTTACTCTTCAATCTTCATCTTCATCTTCAATCAACAACTTTGCATTTTCTTCATGAACTACTTGAGCTTCTTCTTTGTCTCTATTATCTAGTTCATGTAGATCTACATATTTTTTGTGCATGACTTCATCTTCGACCTTTGGATCATGTCCATTTATTTATGCATACTTGTAATCTTGATATTTTCCTATAAGGGTTTTCTTGTTCTCTCTATAAGATAAATCTGGTCCATACTTGATCCATTTCCCTATTTCTTGTTTTTCTGAAAAATCAAACACTTCATCATTAATAAGATCAAATATTTTTCCTTTGATTTTATCTTTTTTGATTTTGTCCCGCATCTTTGAAATAAAACATTTTGATCTATTTTTCATGATGTTAGGAGTTTCTTCATAAATAAATTTTTGAAGAAATTTGTATAATTTGAATAATAGGATTCTTTCAAATATTTCAAAATATTTCCTTTTGTACTAACAAAGTGTTGGAGAATGAGTATTTATTCCACAAAATTTACATGGATAAAGATTCCAACAATTAGCTTATTCATGCCCAATTATATTGCAATAATTACACTTCAATTGAATACAATATCCTTCCATTGATCTATGCTTCCATGCTAATATGTTATGATCAGTATTCTTAAGAAAATAATGCAACCATTGATGCACTATTAAGGTCATTCTTCCTTTATTTTCTTTATAAATAAGTTGCATGTTTTCTAATGATATGTTGTTCTCTTCTTGAATATCCATTTGACAGATCTATTAATTCCTTTGAAGTTGAAATCCTTTTATCTCCAAAGTTGTAATTTCAAAAACTTTTCAAAAGTTTCAAACAAACTCTCAAACAATAAATTTGTAAATTTTATAATTTTCAATTCTTTTGAAGTAGCAAACCCTTTATCTCCCTAATAAATTTGAAAATATTCAAAAACTTTAAATTTCAGAATTTCCTTAAAAAAACTTCAAATCAAATTTCAAAAACTACTAACTCTTCAAATCTTCTAAAAACTCAAATCTTCAAATTCTAACTTTTTAAATCCCCAAATTTTAGAGCTTCAAAAAACTGCCAACTCTTCAAACTTCAAAACTAATTTCAAATTCAAACAACTTAAATCCTATTTGAAGTAGAAAACCTTATCACTCCATACTTTAATAAATATTAAAAAACTCAAAAATTAAAAATTTGAAATATTAATTTCAAATTATAGTAGAAATCCTTATAACTCCCACCTAATAATTACTTCATTAAAAAGTAGTATTCCTTTTAACTCCCACTTAATAATTAAAGTTCCTAAGATTAAAAACTTAAATAATATTCTTGCTTAGGACTTTAATTTAATTAAGGTAATGTAACTTACCTTAGTCTCCACTGGACAAAATACATCAAATTGCTAAATAAATGCTTCTACTAGATTAATGCCTCTAGTGAAAGATGTTATGAAATATGTTGTAGGTGTTACTTTGCAGGAAATATTATTTCCAATGCATTCAATATCCTTTAATGCTATTTTTAATAATGTTCAAATAAGTGCCTCTTATAATCATTCGTGTTTATGTTTACTAGTTATTCTTTAGCATTTTCTTCCCTAAAAGCTTGTCTTAATCTTTTCCACATATTGTGAAAGCCTTCATAAAGGTTATAGTTCTGATGGCCTCGTCCAGTATGCATTGGCCTTTTTTTTCTTAATAAGATTAGCTTCCCTACATATAATGTTATCTCTACCAATCTACACGTTCATAGTATATTTTGTGCTTACTATAACTTTACATTTAGATAAAGTTGACCTTTTCAGACAATGCTTTCTTTGCACCTTCTTTATCAGCTTAGCATTGGCCTCTCCTGGTCATGCTAGTTTTACTCTCCTCTATCAGCATGATGATGGCATATCCTAATCATGTTGTTTATACTCTTCTCTATCAACTTAGAATTGGCCTCTCTTGACCTTGTTGGTTGTGCTCTTTTTACTAAATTTTGGCCTCTCTCAGCCTTGTTGACTGCTCTTGACTGCTATACATTGGTATCTCTTGGTATTTCTTATTGCTTTAGAATATTTTGTCCTCATAGGATAACCCAATTGAGTGCTTCTGCTTTACTTGAGTGCTTGCTAAGTGCTTTTGTTGTATTCAATTTCTTTTTGTTGTATTCAATTTCTTTCACTATATTGAGTGCTTACTTTGTATCTTGTTGCTCACTCTATGCTTTAATATGTATTATTTACTCATAAATCTCTTCTGTTATGCACTTGGGCACCTCTATTGCTCTACACTTGGGCACCACTACTACTCTATGCTTGAGCACCTTCATTGTTTTATGCTTGGGAACCTTTGTTATTCTATGATTGAGAAACTCTATTAGTCTATGATTGGGCACCTCTGTTGTTCTATGCTTGAGCAACTCTATTTCTCTATGCTTGGGAACCTCTATTTTATACTTGAGCGCTACCAAGGTGTTGTCTTCTATACTCTTTTTTCAACTTGTTATTCCTACTTTAAGTAAACTTAGCTGCAAAATAATCTTTCAATATTACTATAAATTTACAATTTCTTCTTTTTACTATACTCTGGATTTTATCCGAGTTATCTTATATTATTCTAATATTTGGAATCTTATATTGCTTCTCAATACTAGAGAAGATGTGATGCTTCTCAACTCTATGAAAGTCTTGATGCTTCTCAACTCTATGAAAGATTTGATGCTTATCAATCCTATTATTTCTTAGGTTACACCTAATAACAATATGATTCTCCTCTTTTCTAGAGAGTCCAACTATTATCAGGGTTACTTTGAATGTCCCCTCACTTCCAATGTCCTTATGAGTTGGCCCTCAATCTATTCTAGTTGAGTCCTTGTCTTCACTAGTTTTCTTTGAACCAAGTGGATAGACCCTAGCATCCAAATTAGGGTGACTTTTATATGTCCCCTCAATATCTACTCAATCAAACCTTTAAAATAGAGTCCAAGTATTCATTACTTTTAAAGTGGAAAAACTCCAATATTATGGTGGCTCTGAAATATAACTCTATCAAAAATGGATAGATTTAAGTGGTAACTCTGATACCACTATTGGTTTTTAAGCCTAACTATATCAAAATATCATAGGTCACAATATAATTAAGCCACAATATTATAGGTTGAAATATCAATAATCAAGAGTAGAATTAAATATATGAGCAATCAAATATATATCCAGACCAATATAAATAAAATAACATTCACAATAATATCAAATATGAATGTAAATGGCCAAAATCATTCATGTACAAGCATGAATAATACTTACAATAAAATTACTCAAAATTTGTATACAATCTTTAATATTATCAATGCTTATTGGTGATCTCTTACAGACCATTTTACCAATACATTGTATGGAGCTTTGTCTCCATAATATAGACATAGAAAGTGACTCTTCAATACTCATCTATTGTACTCTTCACACATATAAGAGTTGCAATATTTCCTATTCTTGGCATTTATCTTATCATATTACCACTTGTATACAAGATTATTCACACTCTTCTTACATGCATACTTGACTCTATGGCACTTGTACACTTCTACATGACTCTTATTCTCCTACATGCACTCCTAATACAAGACACTTGTACACATCCTCACATTATATATTTGCACACTTACATGATACTTGTGCACATTCTCTCAATACACACTTGCACTCTTACTTACATGACACTTGTGCATATCTTGCACATAGACACTTACATAAAAGTAAAATATAAATCACTAATCTAAACTATAGACTCAATCCCTAATCTATATATTTACATTTGTACTATAAATGTACCATGAGGGTACATCAGCAAGTACCAAATAATGTAGTATTCTCCAACACTTTGGAAAACCATTGGCCTTAGTATAATTGAGAGGATATTTAGAATAATTAACATTTGATATTGAGGCTTGATATAGATTCTTCTAATGGTGATCTTCATAGATAATTATATGAGCTTCCAAGATGAGGGTCTATGTCCAATTGGGCATTGTGTAATCCATTGAAGGATTTGATAGATCCTACATAAATATACCATTAGAATAAGGGACTAAAGCATCCTATACATGATCACCATAAATCTGAGCATCTATCACCATCACATAATGCATAAGAGAATCAATCCCATAAAAATGTAGAGTCCATAATTATAATATAAATTATTATGGATAGTTTAGAATGAAAATAATTATATCACTAGGATCCATTAGAGGTCTCAAATTGATAGGATAATCGAATGGAACCACAAGAGAATAATAACCAAGTATATCTATAGGATAAGAACAAGTAATATAAAATTATAGAGGAATACAAGGATCTATAGGTGAGATGGGATCATATACTAAAAAAATTACTAGTAGCATCTCATCAAATATCACATCACGTTGAATTATGATCTCTTACTGAAGTGGGACTTAAATATGATAATACTTGAAAGTATAATAATACCCCATATAAATGCAATGATATCTATTTAAAATAAATTATTATATTCTTATTTTAATATAATACTATGTATCTAAACCCACTAAAAATATACATTACTTGGAATTGTTAGGCTTATCTCTTGTCAATCTCTCAATAGGTGGTACACCTTGGACTATCAAAATTAGTATTATATTCATGATATACATGGTATAAGTTAATACTTCACCATAGAACTTGGATTCCATATACTTGTAATACAAAATACATCTAGAAATATCCAAAATGACCCTATTATCCCGCTCAGCAACCCCATTCTACTTGAGGATATAATGAATAATCCTCTAAAAATAAATTCCATCATGAGTAAAAATAATGAAATACATGGTTGAAAAAATAACCTCTTCAATTAGTATAAAGGCACTTGACCTTCCTCTCAAATTTATTTTCCATAATATCTTTTATAATATTGAAATTTTGTAGATTATGTTATCTCAAAATTGGGACGATTGAGGAGGGACATTTTTCGTAGGACTGCCCAAACTATCAAACTTGTTTTGGCCATATTTCACTCATCCGGACTCGGATTGAGCTAAAATTTTGAGGGTAGATGCCTGAAAAACCCTAGAACATCTCCACCAATTTTTAGATCATTTGGAGCAACACAGATCCTAGCGCATCCCTATGTGTGAACGAGATTTTTGGCAAGCGGTTGTGCGAGGGTTTCATCTGGGTTGAGTGCAAGCAGCTCCAGAGGTTGGTTTTTGGGGCCTTCGGGCCCTAGCGGCCAATATTTTTGTGGTTTCTACTCAATATTTTAGTAGGATATGTTGCAGGGGATCCAATATGGGTTAGAAATCTATCTTTCAATAGATCATGCTGTGAACTTGAGTGACAACGACTTCCAATTTGCTGCACAAAATAAAAGTGAAAACCATACCTTTCCACGACGTCTAGGGCAAGGATTAAAGAGATCACGAAACAAGTTTCAAGCAGCTGATCAAAAAATGGCTCAGATCTCAAGTGAATCTGGTGCTAAGGTGCACCCACAAAATAAATCTACTATGAAAACCCCTATCAAGGGTAAGAATTTCGAAGACTCAGCCCCAAAAATAAATTTTAGGGATGCCCTCCATGGTGGACAGCCTCAGCCCAATGCTAATATTAATCTTAGGGCTTCCCATAAACCTCTAAGAATGCCTAATATTGATCCCAGGAAAATGGAGTCAGGATGTCTTAAAGCAGCTGATGGAACTCCTATTGTTAAGCTTGATATGGGTAACATTCAGACTGGCATTGAAGATCTGGAAAAAAGAGGACTAATTTGTCGGTTCATGGGTTTTCATCCGAGCCTATCTGCTTTCAAAGTTTGGGCTGCAAAAATCTGGAAAACTAAAGGTGAGTTACAAATCTCTATTTATCCAAATGGTTATTTTCTTGTTTTATTTGCTAATAATGAAGATAGAGAGAAAAATTTTCAAGGGGGTCCCTGGTTCTTTGGAAGGGTAGGGCTTTTCATGAAGCCCTGGCATACTAAATTTAAAGCCGAAGAAGAGATGCCTTCTACAGCTCCCGTGTGGGTTAGACTCTTTGGCCTCCCTATTGAATTTTGGAATCCTACTATTTTTTCTTCAATTGGAAACTCTTTAGGAACTTTTATGATGACTTCTGATTGTACTCAAAATTTTGAACATATTATTTATGCTCGAATTTGTGTTTTAATGGATTTTGACAAACCCCTACCTAAAAATATCACTTTACAATTTGGGGAAGACACTTGGGAGCAAGTAGTGGACTATGAGAACATTCCTTTTCATTGTAGAATTTGCCATGAATATGGTCATTTGGCTAGTGCTTGCCCAAATAAAATTCCTGATCAAAAGAAAGAAGATATAAACTCAGCAGGTTTCCAAATGCCTAAGAAGAAGAACACTAAAAAAACTAGTTATGAAGGATCAATCAAAGTCATCTGCTAATATGTTTGAAATCCTTTCCACAAATGATGTCCCAAGTGAGGAAGAGGAAATAATGGAAACAAAAATCTTAGAAACACAATTTAAATATGAAGGGAAGAACTCAGAGACAAACCAACAAATCAAAGGTTTTCAATAGAAAAAAGGGAGAAAATTTACACAAGAAAAACAATCTTTTAAATGTCAAAACTTCAAATAATACAGGTCCCAATATAGACTCTGTTGAACCCTCTAGTAAAATTTTGGTTGTGTATGAGCATTCTTCAAGGTTAGAAGCCATCTCAGATTCAATTGGAGTAAGTCAAGAAATAGGGAAAAAAATTGAAGATGGATTCTAATCAAAAGGCAGGTCGCAAGACCAATCAATATCATATGGTAAAAGAAGGTGAAAAGCTTGTAGAGGAAGGTAATATTAATGCCCTTCCCAACTTTTTTAGCCCTGGTATTAATGAAGATCATCACTTGGAATATTAGAGGACTCAAAGGGAGTCTTTCAAAACAAAATGAAATTAGAAGAATGATTCAGATAAATCATCCACATCTTGTTTTCCTTCAAGAAATGAAGATGTCAATAGAGGATATGGACTCAATTGCTAGTAAAATTTGGCCAGCTGGAAAAGTGGTTTCCCTCAGTTCCTAGGGGACTTCTGGTGGCATTGCTTGTCTTTGGGACCCAAAAGAGGTAGTTATTCACCATATGGTTGGTAGTTGGGGTCTTTTGGCTATAGCTATTCAAAGTAGACATTCCAACCAAATTATGCTCTGCATTACTATTTATGCTCCGACTACTTTGGAGGAAAAAAGAAGATAGTGGAAGGATATAACTTATATTATCTCTCATTTTCTTGAAGCTTGGATCTTGATCGGAGGAGATTTCAATACCATCCTCTCTCTAGATGAGAAAATGGGGGAAATAGAAATTTGGATAAAAGAACTGACCTCATGAGTGAATATATTGCAAACCTCCATCTTGTGGACATCCAACTAGATAATGGCCTTATGACTTGGTCTAATAGAAGGTAAGGCTTAGCTTGTATAATGGAGAGATTGGATAGGTTTTTGCTCTCTGAAAATTTCTTAATCCATGGTCACATTCCTAAAGTGAAGACTCTTAACAATGTTGGTTCGGATCATTGGCCAGTCATGGTGGAAATGTGGAAAACCAATGTGAGTTTCTCTCCTTTTCATTTTCAATTAATGTGGCTCAGAGACAGTTCCTTTAGACCTCATGTGCAACAATGGTGGAAGGAAGGTAAGCCTAGGTATGGGACTAAGATGTTCTATTTTGCCAAAATATTGCAATACATTAAATCCAAAATCAAGACTTGGAACTGGAAGGAGTTTGGGGATGTTCATAAAAAAAACATGAAGTTATTGCTCAACTTGAAAATTTGAATAAGAAAATCCGTTTAGATGGCCTCACAGAGAGTAGAAGTGCAGATGAAATTAAACTCACAACTCAGTTAGAGGAATGGGAAAAAAGAAGAAAACTCTTATGGAAGCAAAAATCTAGAATTCAATGGCTCAAAGAAGGAGATCGAAACACAAAATTTCTTCCACAAATCTCTTCTAGCTCAAAGATCTCACAACTTTATTTCTTCCCTAAAATCAGATTCTGGAGATGTTGTCTACACTTGGGATGGCATGAACTCTATTGTTGTCGATTACTTTTCCAATATTTTTGCTGCTACTCCTCTTGACTCAACTTCTCAACAAAATGTTCTTCAAGCAATCCCTTCTCTTATCACTTCTGAGGAGAACTCTATTTTGATTACTCCTATTACTATCAATGAGCTTCAATAGGTAGTTTTTAAAATGCAAAAAGGGAAAACCCTAGGTCCTGATGGTTTTCCCATTGAGTTCTACCAAGAGTTCTGGGATATCCTTCATGTTGATTTATTAGAGGTGGTGGAAGAATCTAGGAAATCCAAAGAAATTTTGAAGGTTATCAATAAAACTTATATTACTCTTGTTCCAAAATCTCAAGAGGTTGATCATATCTCAGCTTTTAGACCTATTGCTTTATGTAATGTTCTTCTCAAAATCATTACTAAGATCATGGTAGAAAGGTTGAAGCCTCTTTTGCATAAGATTATTTCCCCTAAACAAGGGGTTATGTGGAAGGGCATCAAAATAGTAGATGAGATAGTTCTTGCTCAAGAAGCCATCCATTCCATGGATATGCAAAAATCTCCTTCCATGTTCATTCGGTTAGACTTATCCAAAGCTTATGACAGAGTGGATTGGCACTTCCTTATCAAAGTTTTGAGGCAATTTGGTTTCTCTCAGGATTGGATGGATTGGATTATGGGATGTATCTCTTCAGTTTCCTACTTAGTTCTTATCAATGGCAGGCCTTCTCAGTTGTTCCCAGCTTCCAGAGGTATTAGGCAAGGTGACCCGCTATCCCCTTATTTATTCATCATTCTTGTTGAATGCTTGGGTAGGACTATAACCAAAAAGAGAGAAAACAAAACCCTTGAGGGAGTTACCATTGCTCATGGAGCTAGACCTATCTCTCATCTTCAATTTTTTGATGACTCTACTCTTTTAGGTAAAGCTACAGTTAAGGAAGCTTCTAATATTAAGCAAATCATTAGCTATTTTTCTAAGGCTACTAGGCAATTGATCAATGAAGACAAATCTAAAGTCATTTTCTTTCACTGCTCTGCTAGATAGGAATCCATGGTCTTGGATAAATTAAGATATAAGAAGACCTCCCTTCTGATCACTTATTTAGGTATTCCCATCAATATTCAAAGGCAGAAAAAAATATTGGAATTGGTTGTTGGACAAAGTCAAGAAGAAAATTGGAAAGTGGACCAATAGGTGGCTTTCTTCTAGGGGTAGAATCACCTTGGTAAAATCAGTCCTTCAAGCTATTCCTATTTATGTTTCTTCCATGTTGAATATCCCAAAGGTTGTTCTTCGAGAACTGGATCAAATCAGTCATCGGTTCCTTTGGAGTGGTACTAAGGAGAAAATAAAATGGGCCTTGGTGAAATGGGACACTTTATGTCTTCCTAAGAATGAAGGGGGGTTAGGATTCTGGTCTTCTATTAATAACAACAAAGCTTTAGCTGCTAAATTATATTGGAGGATGTTGCATAACCCCAATGCTCTTTGGGCCAATAATCTCCATGCTAAATATGTTGAGAACAAAAGTCCTGAAGACCTTGTTCGCTATCAATTGCCTACCAAAGGTTCTCCCATTTTAGCAGTTCTTAAGACTGGTGAGGATTTGATAAAGAAAAATTTATTTTGGATCATTCATAATGGTCAATAGGTAAATTTTTGGATAGATTCTTGGGATGGTCACAAGCCTTTGATAACTCAGTTTCCCGATTGGAGGCCTTGGATGGAGGAGCTTCACCGAGCTAACTGGATAAAGGTGGCTAATTATTATCGGTACCATACTGGTAATTCAAAGGTTGGTAGATATTGGATCCCTATTGAGGACTGGCCTATTCAAATCCCAGAAAGGCAAAGATAAGATATCCAAGGCATCCTTCATATGAGATCTCTCTCTTGGTCCCATGAAAAATATTGTTTTGGATGGAACAACACTACTAAGGGTGAGTATTCAGTTGCTCAAGGTTATTTGACCTTATGCCATAATAATCCCAACCAATCATCTGACATATTTTCTCAGTTGTGGGCTCAAAAGCTCTGGCCTAAGGTGAGGTTCTTTACTTGGATTTTATTGCATCGTAGGGTGCTTACTGGTGAGCAACTTATGAAGCATGGTTTTCATGGCCCTTTTAGATGTGAAATGTGTGGAGAGAATGTAGAAACTCTCAACCATATTTTTATTGAGTGTACTTTAGCCTCTGAGCTATGGAGGAGAATGGCCACTTTACTTGGCTTACAAGTGGTCCAATTTTTTTACTTTTGAACAACTTTGGAGGGATTGGCCTAAACAAGAGGGTGTTGATCATTTTATTAGGCAGTTAGTTTGGATGGGTTCTACCATTCTTCTTTGGAATATCTGGAATGAAAGGAACAACCAAATTTTTAATCAAGATAGGAAGGATATTCACTATATTTGGCAAAATACCATTGCCAACTTAGTTGAATTAGTCCAACAACTCCTTAATCACCCCCAAAACTCCCACCAAATATGGGATCAAGTGATGCAAATATTGAAGATTAAATCTTCTAAGGGCAACCAACTTAAAGGGAATGTGAGTAATTGTAATATGGATAGGACAAGAAATTGGCAACCTCCTCCTAAGGATTTTGGAAAATTCAATACTGATGGAGCCTCTAGAGGGAACCCTAGAAAAGCTAGTGCAGGAGGAATTGGTAGACTTTCATATGGCTCCCTGGTTTTTACTTTTGCTGAGAATTTGGGTATTCTTTCCAATAACCTTGTTGAGGGGTATGGTATCCTCAGAGGCCTTCAAGAGGCTACTAAGGTTGGATGGGAAAAGGTGCTAGTTGAGTCTGACTCTCAACTCATGATTAATATTTTGAAGACTCCTTCTAAGAATCATAAGGTTGATTGGAGAATAAAAAGAATTATTGAGAAGATTCAATTAATCCAGATGGGATTTTTGAAAGTTGATTACAATCATGTGGTTAGAGATCAAAACAAGAGTGTTGATGCTTTAGCTAATTGGGCTTTGGACAAAGGTGATCTTACTTGCTATGGCCACCCTCCTAGATGGTGGGCTTCACAAATAAGGGAAGCTCTTCTTTCTATCATTTCTTTGGATGGCTCTAGTTCTGGAGGTACCTAGTTTCTTCTTGCTTTATTTTTGCTTCTCTTTGGTTCGGTCAGGGTATTTTAGTTCCCTAGCTCAAACTATTCTTTCTTTTGTTTCCTCTGTTGATTCTTGCCTTAAAAGTCTTTTGGTCTAGAAAGGTCATTGTTGTGTTCAATTTTTTTCTTTTTTTCTTTTTTGTTTAGTTTTTTGAGGTGTGTGTGTTTTTTTGTTTTGTTTTGTTTTTGTGTTTTTTTGTGTTGTTTTTTGTTGTTCTTGTGTTTTTGTTGTTTTGTGTTTTTTTGTGTTTTTTGTTATTGTTCTTGTGTTTTTGTTGTTCTTGTTCTTGTGTTTCTGTATGTTTGTGTTAATTCATGTTTTTGTGTGTGAGTGTTTTCTATGTTTTTTGTTTTTGTTTATTGTCTGTTGTTGGTTGTTTTTTATTTTTATTTTTTAATTTTTTTTAGGTTTTTGTTTTTCATGTTTTTGTTGGTTATGTCTTTGTAGCGTTCTGTTGTTTTTGTCATGTTTGTGTTTTGTTATGTTGTTCTTGTGTTTTTTCTATGTGGTTCGTGTTGTGTTTTTTTTATCTTATTGTGTGTGTGTTTGGTTGTGCTTTATCTTTTTGACACACTCAAGGAGCATGTTTTTTATTTTATTTTATTATTTTTATTTTATTTATTTATTTTAATCTTATTGTGTGTTTGTTTGCTCCTTGAGTATGTCAAAGGTGGTAGGCTAGGTGCGAGCCCTGGGTGATTTTGGTGGAATAGATACCCCTGCCTCCTTGGGTCTTACCCGAAAGTGGCATCCCTTCTAGGATGTTTTCCACAAAAAAAATCTTGAAATTTTTAAAAGCTTCATCCTTGGTTTAAATGTTGTAGATCCATATATACCTAGCAAAATAATCAACATATGCAAGGAAGTGCCTATTCCTAAAAAGTAAAGAACAACCCACTATACAATAAATGTCATTATAAATGATCTTCAATGATTTAGTGGAATGTATAGCTTTATATTTTGGGTAAAATTTTTGGTGGTCCTTTCTAAAAACACACCCCTTACAAACACCACTAGGGGGAGTAATGGAAGTAATACCCTTTTCCATATGAAATTGACTCTTGTACCTCAAGGATCCATAGTTTATGTATCTAAGCCTATGATTCCAAAACCTACTAGTATCATCAACCTTAGCCACCATAGTGACAAAAACATGCTTCTTTGAGGAAGAAGAGAAATAAATAAACTAATCAAACTTGTACATTTTACTAGACCAATCACAATACCCTAATACTAGGATCTTAAATCATCATCAATGTCCTTAATTACCCATTTATCATGCCAAAATTTTACCTTTTGTTACAATTAGTGATGATACAAGCAAAAAGGATACTAGGTCCCACATCTAATACATGGACTTCGTCACCTAACCACATCCAACTACCTAAAAATAAGAATTATCTCTAGTGAAAAAATGCTCACCATGATAATATTTAATATAGTTGGTCAAAATATGGTAAGCTTTATCATATGTATTTTTTCCCATATATACATATATATAATTTATTCCTCTAGATATATGAAGGTCTAGTAGAATGAAAAAAACCATGTATATATTAGGCCTCACCATCATGATCATCCTCACATTGTATCAATAAAATATAATGATTGACACCTGCTTTCTTGGTTGAATCCTCTATATTTTAATTCATTGTCAACAGAACTCTACCTTATGTCCTTCCCTCCTACAAAAATCATAAACCAATTTCTTGAAGAGATTATTAGTTTTCTTGTATATTTTTTCTTATTTCTAGTTTTCATAGAATCCAAATTGGACATTTATTTTGTACGAGCTTAAATATATAAAGATCCATCACTTTGACACATATTCCAAGCTTTATAGTGGAGAAGGTAGTTGAACACATTTTTAGGATTAGTAGTTTAGAAATTTATATAATCTAGTTTTGTTTAGGACAAGGTCAAAAGTGTAAATAAGTGGTTATGAGCACCATTATATATCCTATGGGAATGTGATTATATAAACCTATGGGTATTCATCATTTATGTAAGCCTACAGGCATGTCCATGTAAAAATATAGGCACCTTTCATATTTCACCCTTAGTGGTGTTGGTTAATCCACCTTTATGGATAACATTACTTAAAAGGGTAATTTAATATTATTTTATTGTAAGCTTAACATCAAGGTTAGGTTTATGTTGGCATTGTTAGCTTTTGATCCTTAATACTTAAAGCAAAATAACCACAAGATCTAAAATAAAGTTGCTATATGCAATGTAAGATAATGAAAATATTATAATCATATCTCATAAATAACTTCTACAACAACTCATAAAATTACCATTAACAAATGCTCATGAAAATAGTATCTTTATATAGAATAAAGATCTCAAATACACCATACTTCCACACACTCTCACTCTACATTGTGTCTTACACACACACACATAGACACATATATAATGAGATGTGACTCTTCATATGGAGTACTCTTGGCATTCACTTTTCTTGAGACTTCACTTTCCTACTCTAAGGACACATGTGCACTCTTACATAATGGATACTTGTGCACATCTACACTCATCATACTTGCACTCTTAACTACAAGACACTTGTGCATTTCTTGCACATTATTACATTATATAAAATATTTACTCACACTCTAATATAAGACACACTTCTAATCTAAATATGTACCCAAGGTGGTACATTGACATGTAACCACCAAAAAGGCTCACACCTAATAGGGTCTATTGCAATTAAAGAAAGATAACAACTAAACATGCACCAATTGACAACAAAAAGGGAATGAAAATACAAGAATATTTTATTAATTCCAAATTGAGTCAAGTTACATATTCGTCCCTCTTAGGGATACCCATTTTGATACTTCAATTACAATAGATCTAATTCCCTTTTAGGGTAGATGTGAATCAAATGCCTTCTAGGGTGACACAAACTGCTCTAGGGTGTCGATGACCCTCTTCTCCATGATTAGAGGTATTTGCTGCCTTGCATCCCAAAACCCTGTTAGTCCTGCGTGCAATAAACAACAAGAAACATTAAAAACAAAGGAGGCCTCTCTTGATGAGGCTTTAAAAGGATATTTGCACAAAAGATGCCATTACAAGCATGTAATCAAGAAAATGAATAAAACATGGTAAACCTATATTAATCATGAAATGTCACCATTAAACATGTGCAAGAAAGCAAGTATTATCTATCTATTGGGTTAGTTTATCAAATGGAAAGCATAAACACATGAAATAACCATAATTGCACTAATTACCAAATTGACAATATGAAGGTAAATCTACCTTAAATGCCTAATTCAATAGGTCAAAAATCTCTAAAATGCAAATTAAACCTATACTAAGCATAATATGATCTAACTAATTAATCTACAAAAAAGAGCACAAGGGGATCTATCATCATTTTCTCACCACGGGTCTGATGCGTGGGTGGCACTGTTCACCATGGCTGACAACCATGACGGGGCTCTGAATAGGTTTGCCCTCCAAATCCGGGCTTAATCTCTGATCCACCTTGCCAAATTGATGGTCAAGGGTCACCTCTATGTCCTCTGATAGATTTGGTGGTTGAATTGATCAGATGGTGCACGGATTGCACGAATTGGCATTTCTTGGCTCTCTTAGGCTCCTAAGACCTCCATGGCAATGTGATCTTCAATTGGGTAGCAAAAGTGTCCCTCTCAATGCATCTAGGTGAGTATGCAATTTGATAGGGCTTCGCTGCTCAATTGATTATGCTTCTCTCCCTCTTTTTCCCAATTTGGAGGGGGATTATATAGCAATTTCCAAGGGGCTAGGAGTGGCTTCCTCATGAAGCTAAGATCAAGATTGGGTAGTTGAGCTTGTTGGATGGAAGGATCCAGAACCTTCCTCACTCAAACTGCTCCAATACGTAACCAATTGGCCATTGCAACCAACTTTGGGTCGGATGAAGGCCAACTGATTCTGAGTGCTGACCATGGATGACATGCGTGGTGAGCACTGCTAACCATGGGTGTCAATAGTGGCTAGCACTGACTAGGCAAAGATGCCCAAATGAGTGGTAAACACCACTGCTATACCTTGGATTTGTCCAAAGGTCTTCCATATGGTCTTCTAGCATGTCCCATATGAGTAGTCACCTCGGCATGATGCATTTTAGGTGTCTACAGATGCCCCTTTTGAGATGCGTTGTGATTTTGAACAACGCTGAGAAAAACTAGACCTCCTAAAATGATGTCGTAGGTTGCATGATGATCATTAGTCTGATCAACATTAGATGCCCTAGGTCCAGCAAAAGGACGCGCATCTTAGAATCATTGCTTCTAACTCGATAGAAGGCTTAATTTTGAAAGAGTTTGCACTCATCATCAGACATTCGGATAGCATCAATGCCAAGTAGACTTTCACGCCTATCAATATGAAAGGAAGAGAGTTACAAACTAACTATCATATATGCTATTTTCCCCAGTATAAGGGTAAGCTTATGATAGTCTTTGGCAATGATTCGTAAGACGAACACAATTTTGACAAGATCTAGGGATATACGATCAAGGGATCTTCTATTGACTTTGATTATGATTTGATATTATGACTACCCCCTCAAGCGACGAGTCGATGAGGGTAATGACAATAAATGAAGCGACGAGGTCGCTTGACCACTATGAATGATCTTGAACAAATTAAGATTTAGCATTTGAATACTTGGCAAGGCCTAATCAGCTATGATTGCAACTGTTAATAGTAATTGCCTATTTCTATCCCATGGAGCGGTCCAGCCACGAAGGCCTTCTTAGGGAATCGAAATGAAAACAATCCCGATTAGGCATGTGTTGAATCATATTGTCGATGATATGCTAAAAATATCATAGGAGAATTGCGATGAATATCTCATTCCCTTGGAGCAGTCCGACTGTGAAGGCCTTCTTAGGGATTGAAATGAAGCATAACAATTCCACGATGATGAATTTACCCCAAATGTCCTTATGGTAATTTACTCATCTTGCCGGATTGCATGGATCGCAAGTCGCTGCAACCACCAAGTGTATAGGGTAAATAATTGAATACGAGGCACATTTGACTTTTGATTTATTTGATTTTTTTTGTTAATTTTGAATTGAATTTGTTTATTTGGCTAGGAGGTGCGACGCTCCATGAAAGGATTGTCATAGCGATGACCTCGGTTGAATGTACTTTGTAATCTCAGCCAGTTATTTTGCTTTACCTTATGATGACATTTTCCAATGTCATTGTGCTTTGTTTGGCTTATTTAGCTTATTTTATATTTTTTGGTGCAATTTTGGTCTGATGAACAATTTTATTTTGACCTTTTAAGGCTCTCCATGGTGGGAATTGGGAGCATTTAATGCAGCTTGCTGACCATGCCTATCAACTACGGGTAAATTGCTTACCCGTAGCTGCCAACCATGGTCGCAAAACCCTAATTCGGGGACCATGGGTGTCAGCCATGGGCCGACCCAAATTCGACAAGGTTAAATAGGGATTTGCTTATGAAAAATTCATTATTTACCTGATAGTAAAAGTAAATTTGAGAGCTCTGAGAGGTAATTAACAAAATTTAACCTGGAACGCTGCTGAAAACCATACCTGATTCCACACATTCCACACCGATGGCCGACCAACCAGAGGCTTCTACCAATGGAGGAGCCGGTGCCTCCAAGGTAACTCAAAAATCGAGACCTCGCTTGTACATTACCGGATTAAAATTAACCACATTAAGAAATTGGTAAATTAACCTCATTAAACTATCGGTAACGAACCTCACCCTAGCTAGGTTTAGCATAGGTTAGATTAGGGGGTGGGTTAGATTTATTTTTTTAGGGGTTTTTCTGGGAAGGGCGGGCCCAAAATGGGTCTCGCTCCCTAGCCACGGGTGGCAGCCACGAGTCCCAATTGGCATATTGGGGGCCACGACTATCAGCCACGGTGGGATTTAAATCCCAATGGTCAAATTTTTGACCATTGGGCCGACCACGGTTCCAACCCGTGGTGCCCAAATTTTTTAGAATTTTTTTCATTTTTTTGGTTTTTTGAATTTTTCTGGGCACTTAATGCCATTTATTGTTGTTTTGAAGCACTCTTTTAATGTTTTTGAAATTTTTGATCATATTTTGCATGTTTTTGTGTTTTTAGGAGATTTTATGATTTGTTTGTCATTTTTTAGTGATTTTAATTATTTTTTTTTTACTTTATTGCTTTTATTCAGTCCCTGACGAACAGGACGAGGGAGACCGATCTCCTTCGTAACCTGTGTCGCACACTGACTGCTAGGGAGCGGGCTTGGTTTGTTGCTATGGGGTTCAGCTTCATCCTAGACCTCCCCACTATCCGAGTGGATCAGGCATATCTCACTACATTGGCCCATCGTTGGGATGCGAGGACCAATACATTTCACCTACCTATGGGTGAAATGACTGTCACCCTGGAGGATGTATACCACATCTTTCGACTGCCCATTGATGGTGAGCCCATCACCTCCTCTCCGAATTTGGTGAGGAAGGTCGTATTTTATTCTATCTTTGGGCATCAAAGCATGGAGGCACATGGCCACATTGACCATGGAGGCATCCACGTTTAGGAGTGGTACGAGGCCAGATTCTTCTCATAGTGGGAGGTTGTGTTTATGCACCTCATAATTCAGATCACCCTCCTAGATTCTTTAGGTGTGAGGTTCCCTTGGAACCTCTTGGCTCGGACCAGAGAGGTCATGGTCAGCTCGATCGCTTGGCCACTCATCTTGTCTTGGGGGAGCGCTCTCTTAGCGTAGCTTTACCATGAGTTGTTCTAGATTACCCATCATAGTAGAGTGGGTATCGGATGTAGCTTCCTCCTATAGATCTAGGGCTGGCAGCATATCTAGATAGAGCACCCTATCGACTTGCCCCTATAGATCACTACTATTGTTGATGATCGATAGTGCTATACCACCTATTGGCCCTAGGAGCAGGAGGGCTTCAGGAGTAGGTCTCATGTAGGAGACCTAGATCATTACATCGATCACTTTGCATAGTTGTACCCTAAGGATATCTAGTGGTGACCCTACATGGACTACCCACCATGGACTAATGTAGATAGATACCTACATAGGGTGTAGAGATAGATGGATCATCAATCATAAGGCTGATTGGTGTGAGTATCACTACTTCTCTCGTGTCCTATGGTAGTTTGGGATTTGATAGGATATCCTAGATATGTCGACCATCTATAGATGCTTGGTCCTAGAGAGGGACCTAACCTGGCCCTAGGTCACTCCATTAGGGGAGGATGATGATGACTTCTAGGAGTCAAGGCTAGTAGATGTGAGGACTACTCCAGATTATGATGGCTGGTGGGCCGAATTCTAGTGGCATGGTGAGGGTCCTCTAGGTCAGCCAACTGAGGGATTTGTAGTCGAGGGTGTAGAGGGCATAGAGGTGGATCCTCATGGGTGTAGGACCCATCAGAGGATAGAGGGAGCATGGGGCACAGTAGAGGAGGGCCCGTAGGTAGAGGTAGAGGAGGAGGCATCAGAGGAGGGTGAGGCACCTCTAGACAGTGAGATTGGATAGTTGAGAGCATAGATCACCGACCTATCATCTAGCTACTACACAGGGATACCTCTATCACCACTCTAGAGGTGAAGCTATCTCATGGGTAGAGGTAGTGGTAGGGATACGAGGAGGAGAGGGCAGCTCTCCAGGCATAGGTTACCACTATAGGCACTCAGATCACATAGCTCACTAGCGAGCGGGATCTGGCATAGGCATAGCTGAGTGCTATGACTACTAAGAGGGACTTGCTCAGGGTAGTGAGGGGAGATCCCTCATCCTCATAGGTTATCATGCCACCTTTGGTAGTACCATCTACTTTATTACTAGGAGGTCATGATCCCATGGTAGAGATCAAGGTCTACATACCCTCGTGGAGGAGGGTAATTCCTGGCATACAATGAGTGTAGCTCACATCGACCAGTTGGAGGGTCACATCAGGCTGCTAGGTGGGGAGGTTCTAGAGGATACCCACACTACAGGGACCCAGAGGATAGGTCTAGGACCAGAGAGATAGGGCAGTCATGGGGGGGGGGGGGGGGGGGGGGGGGATTTTTTTTATCGGGCGGGGGGGGGGGGGGGGGGGGGGGGAGCCCCCCAAATATATATGATGACTCACTCATAATGTGTACTTTATTTTTGGTATTTTATGTTTTATGTTATGCATATGGATGCAATGCATTATTGATTTGATGTTATATGATGTGATGTATGGATGACATGCACTAGATAGATGATAGATGATTAGATGTTATGAGTTATGTATGCATATGTACTACTTATGATGGATGCATTATGAATGCCATATTTTGATGTTACATGCATGTATATACTTTACTTGTATGCATTTACTTTATGTTGTTATGACATAATTTATGCCATGTATGTATTGCATGTATTTCTTTGTTTCTTTGATAATGTGTTATGTAAAATGGACATGTATGCTTTAATCACTTAAAACATAATGTATGCAATATGAGTTTTAAATCAATCTAATGGATGACACCACAGAATGTATAACAATCATGGATTGTAGTTGCTTTATCTCTTTGTGAAAGATAGTACACCCATATGTGAGATGCAATGATATATGTTTTCTGTTCATAAGATTTTGTAAATTAAAATAATATGTATAATATAATCAGTGGTCATCTAAATATCATTTCTGACATCCATCCGGTATCTAATTATATAGTACAAATAGTTCTAATAAACAAACTCTCATAAAAGAAATTGATATTTTGATGATTGCATTGAAAATTGATTGTTGCTATTTGGGAATTTTTGAGGTTTACCATGAGACTCAAACACCCTAGTTGACTTATCAAAAGTTGTATACTAACCATACTAGACTTCTGAAACATAAGGCTTTCGCTAGGATAGGCCCTAACTATTCATTACCCCTATGTGTGCAAGTGAGTATATTAAGATAAGGCATAAGCATACCCCGATGTCAGGCGGGATTCTTTCAGCCCATTGCTAAGATCGGGGGTCCGCATATGTCTTACCCAATCCTAGGTTTAGATTTTAGTTGGACTAGACCACTAGGCGATACAGGACACCTGAAGCTAGCTCTTCCACATTCAAACATTGGTCTGCACATAAGCAAGATGCTAATGCATCAGACATATCATCATGCGTAAGGTACAGTAGTGCTGACAATTCCAAGGATTCAAGCTCACCCCCTTCTTTTCTTCAATTTTTTGGGATACTTGCTCATATAAAGTGATAAAAATCACTATTTATTTTTGTACTATAGTGATAAGAATCACTATTTATTTTGTACTTTCCTTTATTTTTTTTGAGCAAGGGATTTGATACTGATTTTTATTTTCTTTGTACAATTTGATCTTCATTTGATCTGAATTTTTGGGATTTACATTTGATAATTTGCTTCAAAAACTTCCTTTGGGGATTTTACTTTGGGGAACTATTTCTGGGATATCGATTGAGGATATCGATCTTATGATATCAATATGGGATATCAATCTAGGATGTCGATCTATGATATCGATCTAGGGTATCAATATGGAGGATTGATCTGGGATATCACTTTGGGATATTGCTCATTTTAATGTAAGCAAGGGATTCTGGGTAGGGAATAAACTTGTCCTTTTTCCAATTGCCAACATTTCCCATATCGTCCACACAAGGGGATAAGCAAGAATAAATATTTTCACCTCAGGATACCTGGTCCTGCTTCATGGCTTTCATCTTCCCCTAGTCCTTATTAGGATTGTTTAATTTGTTGATTAGTGATAGGATTTATGATATGCTAAGGGCTATACTAACTAGACCTCAACTACAAAAGCAAAGCAAGATTTCTATCAACTCTTGAGAAGACCTCTAGGTATGGTTGAATGATCAAAAAACCCTAGTATATTCTTCATAGCAACAAGATGGGTTGTGTTGAAAAACACAATTACTCACAAGGGTGATAAATGGATGAAAAATATAATGCATAGATGCATGATTGAAACACAAACGTGGTGTCATTTGTAAGATTGTAAACACAATTTATTCTAATGCAAGTGCGATGGATGAATATGCCTAATGCAATGCAAAGGTGAAATGCATGTGGATAATGTAATGCAATGATGCAAATGAAATGCAAGTGATGCAAATGAAATGCAAATGTTTTTTATTTTTGATATTTTCCAATTTTTTTTATGGATTTTAACATTTTGACCAAGGGATTTTTGAAAATCCTTGGAGCCTTTTGGGATTGACCAAGTGGTTTTGAGAAACCCTTGGAGCCTTTTGGGATTGACCAAGTGGTTTTGAGAAACCCTTGGAGCCTTTTGGGATTGACCAAGTGGTTTTGAGAAACCCTTGGAGCCTTTTTTGAATGACCAAAGGGCTTATAGATGCCTTTGGAGCCTTTTCTGGTTCTTAGGCATAGAACGCTTTAAGATGAAGGATATTGAGAGGTTCAGGCTCTTCAACTCCTCCAAGCGATGTCAAGCGATATGTCCTAGGTCCAATATTCTCTGAGATCATATAAGGACCTAACCAGTTAGCTACAAATTTATCTCACATTTTTGGTGGTAAATTTGAGTTCTGTTGGTTCTCTTTCAGCACAAGATCACCAACCTCAAAGTCTCTCAGATGGACTTTGCTATTGTAAGCTCTTTTTAAGTACTCTTGATAAACATGGAGGTGCTCGAGGGCATTCACGTGATGTTCATCAAGTAGCATCAATTGATCTAGGTGAGCTTGCCATGCAGTGTCATCATCAATGAACTCTTTCAATGTGATGCACAATGTTGGAATTTCCAACTCTAGGGGCATAATGGCCTCAGTGCCATATACTAGTGAAAATGGAGTTGCCCCAATGGGTGTTCGAATACTAGTCCTATAAGCCCATAAAGCAAGGGGTAGCTGGATATGCCAATATTTGTGGTGCTCTTGTACCATATTTTTCAAGATGGAGACCACTATCTTATTTGAAGCTTCAGCTTACCCGTTTTCTTGTGGATAATATGGAGTCACAAAATTGTGTTTGATTCTATACTTAGACGTCAAAGCTCTCACAGTTTTGTTCTTAAATGATGTTCCATTATCCGAAACTATCTTGGATGGTATCCCAAAATGACTTATGATATTGGTGAGTATAAACTCAGCAATACGTGCTCCAGTTGTCATTGTTAAGGGAATGGCTTCCACCCATTTAGTGAAATACTTAGTAGCCATGATAATAAAAGTATGTCAGCCCGATGATAGAGGAGAGATCTTACCAATGAGATCAAGTCCCCACTGAGCAAATGGCCAAGCCGCTTGAATGGGTTGTAAGGCCTATGATGGTAGGTGCGTAAGATTAGCATGATGTTGGCATTTAATGCATTTCTTGACATACACATTGCAATCCTTCTCCATAGTGGGCCAATAATAACCCATGCAAAGGATGCACTTGATGATAGCCATGCCACTAAAATGGCCATCACACGTACCATCGTGAGCTTCTAAAATTGCCCAAGATGACTCTTGGGGCTCAAGACAATGAAGGAGAACTCCATCATAGCTTCTACGATATAGGATGTCTGCTAACAAGACATACTTTGTCACTTTTTATTTGAATGTGCATTTTGTGGCATGCGATAATCCTTGAGGGATTACACCAAGTTTAAGGAAGTCATATATCTATGATGTCTAGTTATGATAAGCTTCGACCTCGATCGACAAGATAACATGCTCCCCCTGTGGTTCTACATTTGCAAATGCAGATTGGGAAACAACCCTATGGTGAATGGTAGTACCACTCCTCGTCGGATCCTATGAGATCAAAGACCCCCAGGATGCTCTCTTGAGAAAGTCTCTAGCTCTGTAGAACCACTCATGATTTGGTTCTACATGAATCATGTTGATTGACTCTTTGTTATCCAATGCTTCATGTTGCACAATAGAATGTGACAACATTTTTACATGGATGGTAGTGAAATCGATAGATGAATTCTGAGGGATTAGAGATCCCAAAGATGCCATTGTGTCTACAAATCTATTGGATGAATGAGGGATTGCCTCGATGTCATACCATTCCAATCGAGCTAGATAAATATCAACAAGATCCTTGTAAGCTTTCAATACCAGACATCGACATTGAAATAATCCCTTAACTTGGTTCACAATGAGAAGGGAATCACCAAAGATATTTAACCTTTTTATCTTCATGGTGATGATTTTTTGGAGACCCAAAATTAGGGCTTCATATTCAGCATTGTTGTTAGTGCAAGGAAAGTCCAATTTGAATGACAAGGGCATTGGAGCTCCTTGTGGCATGAACAACACTATTCCTACACCACCCCCTTGCTCACACTTTGAACCATCGAAGAACAAGGTCATATCAGCTTTGTTGTCCAGTTCTTTGGGTTTGGGTGCTTCTGATAAGGCAAAGACTACATCATCAAGAAGCTCTATGGTGAGGGGCCTACTATTTTTGAGAGGTGCCTCAGCTAGTTGATCTGCTATGACTTGTCCCTTAATGGAATTTTGGCTTATGAATTCCAAATCAAATTCTATCAGTAGCATGATCCACTTTGCAGTACGTGTATTATGATATGTCTTGCTCATCATATACTGCAAAGGATTTTGTTTGGATATGACATATGTCGTATGACTCAACATATAGTGTCACAATTTCTTTGTAGCGAACACTATTGCTAAACACAACTTTTCCACATATGCATATCCGAGCTCATAGCTCACCAAGGTTCGTCTAATATAATATATGGCTTGTTATTTGTCTTGCATGTTCTTTTGGGCTAACATGGTTCCCAATGCAAAGTCGGTTGCCGATATATATAGCAAAAATGGCACATCTAGCCTTGGTGGAGCTAGCACTGGTGGCGTCACCAGGTATTGCTTAATTTTAGCAAAGGCTGCTTGACAGTCCTCATCCCAATTGAATGGGACCCCCTTGTGTAGCAGTCAATTCATGGGTCAACATTTATCCGATAATTGAGTGATAAATCACTTTATGGATGCTACTTTGCCCTGAAGGCTTCTTAATTCTTTGATGTTCATGGGGGGATGCATTTCTAAAATAGCCTTGACCTTTGTTGGGTCAACTTTGATGCCTCATTTTGAAATGATGAATCCTAAGAGCTTTCCTAAAGTTATACCAAATATGCACTTCTTAGGATTCAACCTGACATTATGCTCTATCAGGCGATCGAAGACCTTCCTCAAGACCTTCGCATGCTCAGAACGCAATAATGACTTTGCCAACAAGTCATCAATATAATCTTCTAAGATTTTATGCATATAGTCATGAAAGATATATGTCATAGCCCACTGATATGTGGCACCAACATTTTTAAGACTGAATGGCATAAATTTATAGAAAAATGTCCCCCATGGTGTTATAAACATGGTTTTATGTTGGTCTTCGGGCTTAATCCGAATTTGATTGTAACCAAAAAAATCCATCCATTAAGGAGAGCATCTCATGACCTTGCAGTTGCATCTACAAGAGCATCGATATTCGACAATAGAAATGAATCCTTTGGTGTTACCTTATTCAGGTCTCTAAAATCCATACAAATACGGATCCTTCCATCAGGTTTTCCTATAGGCACCATATTGGATACCCATTCCGGATAGTCGATGGAGATGACAAACTCTACATCCAACAACTTTTGCAACTCGTCCTTAACCATTAAGGCTACTATTGGATGCATCTTCCTGAGTTTCTACTTGATTGGCTTCTTTGATAGATCTAGCAAAAGGTTATGAGTAACCAATTTTGGATCTAGACCTGACATATCCTTGTAAGTCCAAGCAAAGAGATCAGGTCTCTCTCTCAATAGAGGGATGAGGTTGGCACGCTCATCAAGAGTCAAAATTTCTCTAAATTTAACCTTCCTTGGATTGGTGGGATCATTACTGATATCCACTTCGAAGGTTTCCTCTACTGACATATGGGATCCCTCCTCAAGCTGATGAGGCGTAGGGATCAAGTGGATGTCATCTGCTAGGTTTATAGGTTCCTCATTGGAAGCATCCTCAGCATGATAGACATCATGTGCATAACCTAGCACAAAATGGAAAGGTTGCAACATTTCTTCATTAGGGAAGAAATCTTTAGGCTCTAGTGGTGAATCAGCATGATCCCAATCAATAGCATCTACATTTAGATGCAATGGTTTGGATGGATCGGTTGGATTGTGGAGTGGAGTGGTCAAATCAATGGAGATCATGTTGATGAAATGGATCATGTCTCCAAGACCACGTGCAAGTGACTCAACATTAGCAAAACTACCATCCTCAAGATGTGGTTCTAGGGGTATGGGGATCTCCGGATCCGATCTATGAATAGACTATCGGATGGGATCATTGGGCTCAAGGAGCTCCATGTACATTGGTGGATCAAGAAAACACCATATGATAAATCATATTAAGATTCGGTGGTCTTCCCCTAAGGTGAGGATGGAGATTGATCTCTCTATGCATCTCCTCAGTTGTATAAGGTGCATTACGATAGCGTAAGTAAGGAGGTCCTAAATAGGCTCTCTCTATCTCATCTTCTTCATCACTATCATAATACAAACACTCACCTCTACCTAATGGAATCGGGTGATGCTCTACATGAGGCCCCATGTAGGCTATCTCTTGATATCCATCATCATCATTGAAGGGATCTTCGCTCGTGTTCATTGATTCCACAGGTAAAATATGATGTAGGAGTGTGGTTCCCAAGTAGGCCAACTCAGTTTCATCCTCAACTTGATCATTGTTTGAGGATAACTCAGCATCATCTATTCTAGAATCGTAGTCTGGTCCATCACTTTTGATGATGGATACTGCATGAACGTTCTCAAAAGCAACTTCTGATTTGGTACTCATAGTTGTGTCTAGATTTTGGAAGTGCATACCAATGTCGTCGGTAGCTCCATGACTTTGATTATCCAAGTTAGCTCTTGGAATGAGTTTTGGGCTGGTCTCCACCAAGATGTTCACGTGATATCTCTCGGGTGGATCTATAGTGACATAAGTCACTAGCCGATTATCCCTCTAAAATGTAGAAGGATTAGGGTGGTATGGATTGAAGTCAACTTCACCCCCTAGACTAAGGTATAGGTGGTCTAAAGATACCATGAGGAGTTTAGCCTATCCTCCACTATAGAATCCCAACCCGAACCTATCAGTAGGTAACTGATATTATGGTTCTATAGGCCTCTTACGCCCCTACTCGAATAGTTTGAGATCGTAACCATGCCAATGGTAACACTCAAAGTATCACATGGCGTAGTCTGGGTTAGATATATAATGAATATTTATAATGAATGGTTCATTATCATCCTCATCCATGGGTATGGGAGATGCAATCTGGTCTAGCCCTCCATAGATGAAGTTGGTTTGGTTAGGTGGTACCCCCAATGGTTCCACCATCCCTATGGGAAGGCGATGGGCTCATGGTCGGCCCATGTCCTATGTAGTCTCGATAATAGGTGTGAACCTCACATTCTACATAATGTATTCCCCTAATCTAGGATTAACCAAATGGATGGTCACCTACGATGTAGATGACCTTGTTGAAGACACAGGCAAAGTAGGTTGAGGTACCTCTTCGACTCCTCCTTGAACTTCCTCTACTTCCATGGGAGTAGGGGCTTCAATGATAATTGGCTTGGGCGTTTGCTTTATCTTCTTTTTTCCCACCTTTTCTTTCAACTTCCTATCATCCCATTGTATCATGGATGTAGTCGGTCTAATAGAAGTAGTTGTTGTGTGCTCCGATCATTGAGATACATATATTGCAGGTCTAGCACACACTTCTTTGATTTTACCTCTTGGATCTTTGATTTGTGATGTTGGTCACACATCCAGGTGCATTGAGGGGAGCATAAATTCCCCGATAATTCTACTAGATTCACGTATTTAAAGGGTTCTTCATCCGAAGGCACCACGTGAACCTATCCCTCATGAATGTATTTGATACACTGGTGTAGAATAGAAGGGATGCAATACATTTCTCTGATCCAAGGCCTCCCTAGAAGTATATTATACTACATAGCACCTTCGATTATATGACACATCACCGAGATGGTCTTCAGTCCCACTTGAATAGGTAAAACTATAGTACCGACCATCGAGCATAATGCATCATTGAACGCTCTCAATGTGAAGGTAGAAGGGATGATATGCATCTTGGGTAACTTCAAGTGAGTTAACGCCTTGGTAGTTATGATATTGATTGATGACCCCATGTCAATAAAAACCCACTTGAATAGTTTATGATTCACACAAGAAATAATATGCAGTGATGGGTCTGCTATAATAGTGGAAACCATCTTGATTTTATGGTCATGAAATTGAATGACCGGTTCTTGACACTATTGCACATGCCCCATGAAGTGTGTAAACGCTTTGGGATCCTGAGGCTACACTTCTATGGACCTTAAAATGTCCATGAGCATCTCCCTATGCTTAGGAGACTACTGAATTAGCTCATAAATTGACAACTTTGCTAGAGTTGTCTGTAGGTTTTGAATCAACCTACTTCTGATGGTCACCACCGGTCTAGTTGGTGGGTTGGGCACATACTGGGCTGGCCTTGGAGGAGGTACAACTTGGACCCTAATAGGTATTGGAGGTTGATTCGGTCATTCATACCTCATGTTTCTTATGACAATGTTGACCATATCGATGAACCCCTGGGTTGGTGGTTCGATGCGCACTTGGTTGACTTGGCCAACATTATTCTTGGGCACCTCATGATTTGGTAGAGGATTTTTGTAAATCCCCATATTTTTGTTGTTAGGTGCTTGTGGGTTGTCGACAAGAAGCGTACCTCTCTCGATCATATTTTGCACAAGATGTTTGAAAGACCAACATACCTCGATGTCATGGCCTTTCGATCGATGAAAGATGCAATAATGATCATCTTTATAGCCTTTAGGCTTAGGCTGATTAGGATCCATCATCTTGACTTTGGGTAAGTTTATAGCCTTCGCCTCACATAACTGATGAAAAATCAAATCCAAGGACTTCGATAATTGAGTGAATATGTGAGGTGGATGTTGCTCCTTATTTTTACCCTTGTAATTGTTGTTGCATTGTTCATACTATGTAGGCGGAGGTTGGGCTTGATAATTTTGCTTTTGCTACCCTTTTTCTCCCTTTTGAAGGTTCAACACTACCTGATTAACATGGGTTGGCTTGGCCTGATGTCTCTCAGTGCTTTTCTTGTGCCCCTCCTTCTTATTCCTAAGCTTCAAGTTACCCTCCTGTAACTTGATGTCCTCAATCACCTTGGCTTGCACCAAAGCCTCTTCGAATGTCTGGTATTGCTGCAACTGTAGCAATAATAAAATGTGCTTGGCACAACTCTTCATGAACATTCACATTAATTTAGAGGATGGGATGGAGAATGGTAGCTTTGCCATCATATTCCTCCATCATTTTCCATAATCCATCACTGGCTCATCATCATGTTGCGTTAGAGCAGCCAGGTCGGATAAGTTTACCTTCTTCTTGATGTCGAAGGAGAAGCATTCAAGAAATGCATCAGCTAGTTGTTTGAAACTAGTGATGTTGTGCCTCTTTAATTGGTTGAACCACTCTCGAGCTGGGCCTGAGAGGGTCATGATGAAGGTGCGTAGGAGCAAAGCATCATTGCTCTCAATCTGAAAGCACATATCTAGGAAACTAGTCACGTGCTCCTGTGCATCTTCCTCTCCTTGAAACTTTTCTAGTCTAGGCATCTTGAAATGCTCAGGATATGCTAGAATAGGCACTGATGTGCATAGAGGTTCATTATGAATTTTGTTCAAGGTAGGCTTCTGATAAGCCATTCCTTGCTTCTCTATGGCTTGAACCTTCTCTGCTAAGGTCTTGTAGGCTTACGAGGAAAGAAACTCCTCCTCTCGATATTGCCTTGGAGGCAGCTTCGAAGGTAGATTCTTCCTCGATCGAGGTGGAGGGACTAGGCTCACCCTCCTCCTCGAATTGGGAGATTTTAGGATATTCTTGTTCTAATTCCTCTCCCACTTCATTCTCATACTACCTATGCTCATGTTGTTTGGATGTTGGATACCGATCTCTATGTTGAGTTGCATGGTGAGTATGTGTGTCTATGTTCTCAAGGTGTAACTCAAGCTGTGAAGCCACTCGTCTATTGACACGCTCCCTGATCTCACTATGAGGATGTAAAACGATGCTAGCCAATCGATCCTCTCTCTCTACATGCTCCTTCTGATCAAGGATGCATTGTTCATGCATGCATTGTTCATATAATTTTTATCTTATGAACCTCTGCCTCTGAGTATTCTCATTTTTGAGGTGCTCTTTCTCTGCATGAACATCCTCCAATTGATCTTGGAGAATCTATCATCTCTACTCTGACATCATTCTATGAGCTCTATCAACATGATCGACCATCTGAGGCCTCTAAGGGGTGCACTCTATTCGAGTGACTTTATGGGTATGTCCTCCAATGGACTGATTTACCACACTCTTGCCTCGATCTATAAATATGACATTCGTGTCAGGCTGTCTCCTATACTCGGTGTCTACATGCGATGCAGGAGCATGCATGTCTCGAGAATGCTTGGAGCACTCTCCATGTTCTCGGGTGGTCCTAATGGTGCTTCCACTACACACGCTCATGGGTCGAGAGGGTGCAGGCGTAGGCTTATATCCTAGATGCCCTAGGACCTTGTCTAGACCATCCAATTATTTTCTACGCCATGGCTCATGAGGTGGCATACCATTTGCTCCCACTTTGGATATATCTATGGTAAACTTGGTATGTTCACCCCTATAGGGAGTCTGTGTGGGCTTGTGCTCAGAAGTAGCCCTCTCCATTCACCCCTGAATGGGTGGATCTTGGACATGTCTATGCTCTAATGGTGGAGGTCATGAGCCTCCCTTAGATACCGGTCAAAGGGGTACCAATCTGGATCCCTCGATGACATATTCTTTAGTAGAACCCATGGATCCATGGAATACGGTCATGGTAAATGCTACCATATGCGGAACCCCCATGCTGGGAAGTCCCATGCTCTGATCTATGTCTAGAGGGATGTCTAGTACTTCCTCTAATCGGGGTATTCTCAATGGAATCCCCTCATGTAGAATTATCCCCTCTAATGCTCATTGAATGATGTCTAGGAGGATTCTGTGATTGAGGGTGTTCTACATCATGTTGTGCACTAGGTGGAGCTTGGGCTTCGATCTCGGGTCTATGCCCGGGTCGACCACTCCATGTTCACACCATTGTGTATCCTATGTCTAGATTTAACTTTTATTAGCATACAAAGAATACAATGATGATTATCTCTTTTTACAATTTTAAAATGAGCCCTAAACTGTTTGATGTGTTTTCAATTTGTTGTATCAGTAAAGTAACTCTTATCATGTTTTGCAAAGTATTGATGATTTTCTCAATTTTTTAATGGATTTCACCTGTATGCTCATAGCTCGACAACCTGGCTATGAACTCCAGGTCGCGTAATCCCCCCAAAGTGTGGCAATGAAAGTCCACACCTAGGCAGGGAGCACAGGTCCTCCCAGATCCTCACCCATTTTCACCCATTCAACGTCATACCCTCCGAAGAGGAGTATATGCAAATTTTCTAGGCTACGAAAGGTTCTTGGATCCGGTATTGGTCTAGAACATAGGGTACGTGGGAGTTGGGCCAATGGATGGAAATCACCTCCACCATCATTGAAACCCTACTAGTGGTTGGATGTGACTTCCAACTCACTAGCGTTTAAGTGTGTCGTGGTGTGTGTGTGTGTTATTTTTAATTTGCATAAAGGAAATATGCATAATACAACACTCACATGATCATTTCCTACATGATATGCAAAAAAAGAACGTTTGATATTTAGAAAGTATGCATGCTACATCCTACATGACCTTTCGACAATGCAACTTTACGATGAAAATGGCCTTTTATTTGGCCTCAAGCATGCAAAATCAACACACAAATTATTCTAGCATGCTGGAGTCTAGGGCGGACTACAATCAGAGGTCCACTGTTCCTAGCAATACCTAGTGAAAATTAAGAAATAATAACCCTAAGGACCTTAGTTCATTTTATCCTTCTTTCATGGTTATCCTACTTAACTTCCATTTTTTAGTCTCTAGAAAAATATAGACAAAGAAATAATGCACAGAGAGTGAAAATGGGGCCTACCTTAGGTCCTCATCTGATTAAGCTTTGACTCCCTACTCTGTGATTGATTTGTTGTTGATCATGGCTCTGATGCATGGCTGCGACTGTTGCTCATGCCTATCAACCGTGGGCTAAATTTTTTCCCATGAATGTCAGCCATGGTGAGTACCTGCCATAAAAACACAACCCATAGTCAGTAAATTATGGCAAAAATTATGGAGTTCCATCGTGATCACCTTCTGTAACCACCAAAAAGGCTCACACCTAATAGGGTCTATTGCAATTAAAGAAATATAACAACTAAACATGCACCAATTGACAACAAAAAGGGAATGAAAATACGAGAATCCTTTATTAATTCCAAATTGAGTCAAGTTACATATTCGTCCCTCTTAGGGATACCCATTTTGATACTTCAATTACAATAGATCTAATCCCCTTTTAGGGTAGATGTGAATCAAATGCCTTCTAGGGTGACATGAACTGCTCTAGGGTGTCGATGACCCTCTTCTCCATGATTAGAGGCATTTGCTGCCTTGCATCCCAAAACCCTGTTAGTCCTGCATGCAATAAACAACAAGAAACATTAAAAACAAAGGAGGCCTCTCTTGATGAGGCTTTAAAAGGATATTTGCACAAAATATGCCATCACAAGCATGTAATCAAGAAAATGAATAAAACATGGTAAACCTATATTAATCATGAAATGTCACCATTAAACATGTGCAAGAAAGCAAGTATTATCTATCTATTGGGTTAGTTTATCAAATGGAAAGCATAAACACATGAAATAACCACAATTGCACTAATTACCAAATTGACAATATGAATGGAAATCTACTTTAAATGCCTAATTCAACAGGTTATAAATATCTAAAATGCAAATTAAACCTATACTAAGCATAATATGATCTAACTAATTAATCTACAGAAAAGAGCACAAGGGGATCTATCATCATTTTCTCACCGTGGGTCTGATGCATGGGTGGCACTGTTCACCATGGTTGACAGCCACGGTGGGGCTCTGAATAGGTTTGCCCTCCAAATCTGGGCTTAATCTCCGATCCACCTTGCCAAATTGATGGTCAAGGGTCACCTCTATGTCCTCTGATAGATTTGGTGGTTGAATTGATCAGATGGTGCATGGATTGCACGAATTGGCATTTCTTGGCTCTCTTAGGCTCCTAAGACCTCCATGGCAATGTGATCTTCAATTGGGTAGCAAAAGTGTCCCTCTCAATGCATCTAGGTGAGTATGCAATTCGACAGGGCTTCACTGCATTCAATTGATTATGCTTCTCTCTCTCTTTTCCCCAATTCGGAGGGGGATTATATAGCAATTGCCAAGGGGCTAGGAGTAGCTTCCTCATGAAGCTAAGATCAATATTGGGCAGTTGAGCTTGTTGGATGGAAGGATCCAGAACCTTCCTCACTCAAACCGCTCCAATCCACAACCAATTGGCCATTGCAACCAACTTTGGGTCGGATGAAGGCCAACTGATTCTGAGTGCTGACCATGGATGACATGCGCGGTGAGCACTGCTAACCATGGGTGTCAGTAGCGGCTAGCACTGACTAGGCAAAGATGCCCAAATGAGTGGTAAACACCACTGCTATACCTTGGATCTGTCCAAAGGTCTTCCATATGGTCTTCTAGCATGTCCCATATGAGTAGTCACCTCGGCATGACGCATTTTAGGTGTCTACTATACCCAAGGTGGTACATTGAAATGTACCAAATAATGTAATATACTCTAATAGGTATGAGGTTAACCTCTCATGGGATCTAGTATAACTATAAACACCCTTCAATGAGGATCCATTTGTATCATAAGTACGAATAAAATATGATATATTTGGGTGTCTATGGGTACCCACATTATATGTATTATTTTCATATCCCTTTTCATTACTTCATTTACTACTGCTATCTTTTAATTACATTTTTTTCTTTTTAGCATACAATTGTGGTGAATGCATGTTTTAGAATGTTTCTAAAAATTATTGCAAATTTGAACATGGTATCAAAGCCAATTTTGGAGCTACACAACTCATTTAATAGAAGAGTGTTATTTGGTGATTATTGGCACAAAATTTAGGTTCATTATTTATTTATTTTTAATTAAGTTTTTAAATTCAACCTCTATTTTTTTCACTCAAAATGGATAGGCTCATTCATTCTTAGTGTGTGGATCATCTATTCATGTTCCCCATGTTCCATGTGATTATGAAAAATGTTATGCTAGTATGATGAGTGCAATAGTATGTCCATGTTTTGATGGTTGGGAGATGGGATGTTTGCATCCTGATACTTATTTTTCACTATTTGTTGTCATATTTGATAGTATTATGGAAATACATGTCCTCCACTCACTAGGATAGAGTGACATGTTGGTATATGAAATGCTTGTTCAAGAGGTTGTCATGGGGTTGATTCACTAGGACAAATGAGTTGTAAGGTTTTCTTTAAAATAAGTGTGTTAGAGTATATTACATCATTTGGGCCATGTAAATGTACCACCCTTGGTACATAACTAGAGTAGTAGATTACTTTAGGGGGTAGTTAGCTGGTTACTTAAAGTAATATAATAAATTCACAAGTGTCCATGTGCTAGTTGTAAACGTGAAAGGTGTCCCCTTGCAAAGTTAGGTAGAGTGTTGGCCAAGCAATCCATATTTCTATTAAAGGACCTCATAGTGATTGATTAGATATCACTGTAGGTAGTAGTAGGGATATTGGATATATCACCATACAGATTGGTGAGGGAGTACAATGTAATTCTTTAGCATTAATTTTGGAGTGTTCATTTCCTTCATACTAAATTGTATTATTTTTGTCACTTTCCATTAATATCATATTTCAACATCTTACATTTCTACATATTTTGCATCTTGTGATTGCATTCTCCCATAGCTCATATTATCAAAAGCTAATAGTGGTATCAGAGCCACAGTAGATCATATAGGAATAGAGAGATCCATAAGAGAGATTCAGAAGAGAAGAAAATCTCAGTTCCAAATTTTTTGAGATTGCATTTGGATAGAGTCTTTCCACAAAGTTATAGAAAACTCATGAAGTCTAGGACTTAGCATCCATTCCACTAGATTGATCAAATAGTGAAGATTCATCACTTAGAATTTCATCCATTATAGTCCTAATAATTTATTGTAGGAAAAATGAGATTTGAAGAAAGTTGAAAAGCTTCCTACAAGAGAGCTAGGAAGAATATCTTCTTAGAATCAATTCAGCACCAGAAGCAATAAATGAAATAATAGGAGATTATAGGAACTTGAGGAAGTCATATTGCAGACCTTAACATTGTTGAAAAGAAGGCCATAGAAGCCTTGTTCTAGAATAAAATGCCACAGAAGCCTTGTTTAGAATAAATGACCATAGAAGCCTTGATATAGAAGAAAAGGCCATAGAAACCTTGATCCAGAGGAAAAGTCCATAAAAGCCTTAAACTTGAAGAATACTATAGAGAATATTTATTGAGCTAGAAGAAGACTCTAGAGAAAATTCATTGAACTAGAATAAGAATCTAGAGAAGAGTCCATGATAGATAGGAGATTGGTGATCTCCTTTTCTGATAGAAGACTTTCTCTAGAAGAAGCTAAAGAGACCCATCAAAAGTCTCATTGAAGAACTTCCATCCATAGAAGAGATAGAGAAGGACTATCAAAAGTCCTATTCTATATATCTATGAAGAAGATCTCATTGCCAACACTTCTGTAGTTGAATGTTGAAGGAAGGGTCTCATCAAGAAGACTAGAGAAGTTGTAAGATTAAATATCTTGGAGAGGTCTCAAGGAGAAACAAGGAGAAGGTTTGGAGAGCCTCATTGAAAAAATTGGATAATCCATCAAAGGAGTTCCTAGGAGAACTCTTTGGAGAAATTCACTACAAAATATAGTGAAATAACTATGACAATTATCGCCATCTGACAATAAGCCTAAAGGAGAAATATTTGGCAAATAGTTTTTCAAACTTTAGAGAGAAGATTCATGAAGATATCAATATTTTTAGATTCTTGAGAAGAAAGCCTTGTTTGAAGTTAGAAATTAGACAAAATAAACCTATCAAATCAAACAATATTTGGATATTGTCCTTCCTAGTTAAGAAGGCACATTTTAGTGAATATATTGACTGCTAAAGGGTAGAAATCAAGATAACATTACTAGCTAAAAAACTTTGGAGTTCTAGGATAGATATTGAAGGAGAAGTTGAAATCATCTACTACATTTTTAGAGAAATAGACTAAAAGAATTCACAGTTGTGAGTAACCACCATTCCAGGCAAGCAATTTGGTGAATCAACTCATCAATATATTCATCATCAAAGGTAAGCAACTTAGGTGCAAAAGGTTAATTACTTGAACACTTAATTCAGATTACTACTTAACTTTATTAAGAACCTTATTAGAATTCAAAAGTTGAAAAATAGAAGGTTGAATTTTAAGTTCTTAAATAAATAGTAGAAGATAGTTTCTATTAAGGTTCATTACCTGCATATTAATAGGAGTTAAATACATTCTTCCTGTTATATAAATATTGATAAGAGGACTACATTAAGATATTTATAGTGATCATTAGTGCATTTGAAACTACTTTGAGATATTATTAATAGGAGCAATAAGGTGAGATTTTTAAAGTGCATTAAGTTGGAAATATTATTGTCATTGCACTATACTAGTTGTTCATTAAACTAGTTACTCTCAAAGAGTTATTTTGTGTATTTATTATTAAGATCAAAGGCACAAAAGTTTGTAAATAATCAAAGTGTCTAAAAATAATATTTAGAACTCAACACCTACAAGGTGGCCTATAGAATCCACCAAGTAGATCAAAATTCCTCCAAGGAGTGGAGAAGAATAAGGTAGCCATTAAATCTACAAATCGAGACTTGGTGAGTCTTAGATTCAAGGTGCGCTAAGAATTATTTACAGGTAAAATATTAGTGCAAAAATTACTCTTTCAAAAGTATACTATCTACGTGATTATTAGCTTGGATTCATTACCAAATTAACCAAGAAAATGAGAGTTGTCTAGTAAATAAGACAACATCAAATCAGCCCTTTCCTAGAAGGATTAGTATAGAAAAACTGCCATCAAATCTAGCAGGAGAAGCTTGCAAAAGAAGGTGCAAAAGCAATGTATTCTATTATAAGAATATTTATATTATTTTGGACCATAATATCCTATCCTACATAGAAAAAATGATAGATTCTAAGTGTCATAAAAACACATCCTTCACAATTAAGAATCATCTCATAAGCGACCATAGAGGAGCACTATCCAAGCAAGGTCAAAAGAGCCTTCAAGAAGCTCACATCACCCATGGTTTTGGATAGTCGCAATGAGAAACCTGCAAGCGTACATGGCATAAAACAAGGAAGTAAATATCATATACAAAGTTATAAAAAAATAGCTTGAAATAAAGAGAATATTAAAGCATAATATTAAACAAAGGGAGGAATACCCAAGAGACAGACTTTCATCCAAAAGGAGAGCTCAAAGCCACCATTGGAGTGTCTCAAAACCTCCACCAAAGTGTAACTCATAATCCTAGCTAAAAGACACCATTGGATTGTCTCAAAACCTCCATCTAAGCATTGCTCATCATTCTAACCGAAACCACTAGTGGAGTGCAATAGAACCTCCATCGTAGCATTGCTCATCATCTTAGTTGGCACCACTTATAAAGAAAATACATTGGAAATAAAGCATTGGTTGGAAAAATAAGATGTAAGAAATATATGTTGGAGAAGGTTCACATGCAAAACACTAAGTTCCACTTGGCATGATTCTTCTTTTTACCCTCATATTTCTCAATGTATGTTCAAAGAAGAACATTTAAGAAAGGCATCTTCAATTACAAACTAGGAGGCTACTTAAGCTCAACCATCATTGGGAGGTTACGAATGCCCAAACATAAATGAACAAAAAAATTAGCATTAAAAGAGATCATATCTCAATGCTCACCTTTGGTGTAACTCCCAAGCACCACTTGTCATAAGGAGGAAGGCATATTCACTATTTAATAGTGCCTATTCCTAGAGAACGACATAATATTTCAAGGCATCCAGTCAAGTCTGTAAGGTATGGAAGCGCATTCATAGCAAACACTATGTAAGAGTATATTCAAGACATAAATATTAAATGCCAAAGTTAAACACCCAACAATTTCAAAATTCCACACAAGGAGGTAAAATATTCGGATAAAGAATTCATTAATTAAGGAGCATTAAATGCTCAACAACATCAAGCAATAACAATATCCATTCAAGGAGCATTGGATAGCGAATACAATGCTACAAAAGGTATGTTGAAGGAAGCCTATACTAAGGTATATCATGCACCAATAAGGTTATTTACTTGCTTTTATTAAAGTCTAAAAGGATCTATAAGGTGATTTTTATAAGGTTTACTATTGCATTGGATAATACAAATCAACCAAGCATTAGTAGATAATAAAGCAATTTTATATTTTAGAAAATTAATTATTGAGGTGCATACACATAATATAATATTTGCAATAACCAAGTAGGATATATAATTTTTTCAACCTAGATTAAATCATTACTAAATTGCAAATACCATTATTTTATAATATTCCAAAAAGCAAGGAGATATAAGGCATACTACTTATTACTATATACATATAATTAGAATTTAGAAAAATAATCTATTGGAAAGAGAAGCAAATCAACTGCCTACATATAGATTTGAAATTAATTGATAAAAATTATCTCATACTCATTATAAGGAGACAAAAATAAATCCAACTATTAAAGCATACTTCATTGGGAAAGATAAGGTAAAATTAAAATGTTGATTATTCTCAAAATATTACAAAATCAACTTAGAAAGTGAACTAAGAATATTAGGGAGATATAAGGAAACCTAGAAAATCTAAATACAAGAAAGGCTTTATACCTAGAGAGTCATAATTACCACAAACAAATTCATCCTTACAAAATCTCAACTACTTAAGGGCCCAAATTACTCCTCATGGAAAAACAAAGTAAGAGTTATTTTGATGTTTGAAAAACTTTGGAATATCATCAAAGGAGCAAAAACTAAACAAAATTAGGGAGAAACATAGATTTAGAAGTTTGAAGAAAGGGATTCTAAGGCATTAATGATAATAATATTTATCATCACAGATAAAATACAAGCTTACATTTGCTCAACAAGGACATCTACGAATGCTTGGAAAACATTAAAGAAAATATTTAAAGAGAAAAATAAAGCCACTATCTTAAATATTCAAACTTAATTACATTCCCTAAAATGAGTAGTGGTGAAAGCATAGAAGTATTCTCAAGGAAGATAGTAAATATCAAAGGAAAATTACTAACCCTAAGAGAAAAGGTTGAAGATAAATTCCTTCTTCAAGTAACCTTGAGAGCACTTTCGAACAGCTACAAGCATCTAGTTACGTCCTTACAGGTTCTAAGAAAATATACAAAGTTTTATGAACTAATAAACATTCTTAAAGAATATGCGATAGAAAATATAGTGAAATATGAAATGACTAACAATGCATTTATTTCGGTTAGGGATATAACATATCCTAAATCAGTGGAAAAAGCTCTGATGGCAAAAAAGGATGCAACATTAGCAACATGAAAAAATGAAGGTGATGACAAGTGCAGTAATGATAGTGAGGGCATTAAGACGGATATGGATAGTGGTGGGCTTGAAGGAGGTAATCCAAACCATGAGATTTGGAATCTCCCAATCCACCCAAAAAATATAGAAGGAATATCTACGTTATTCAACAAGCAAAATTATGACTCTAGACCCACTATTCTTTTAACTAAGGGATCTCTCTACCATGGAGCATCAACGGAGGTGGCTACTCCAGGATCTGCCACACATGGCAAAATGGTAGGATCTAACTTTTTGAACGACCAATAGGGATCAAATATCTCTCCACCATATGGAGTTGGGCCTTCCACTCTGGAGGTGAAGGGCAGATTAGGTGGATTGAAAGAGGTGATAAAGGTGAATCCTAAGTCCTTCACAGATATGGTGAAATTTAATCAAAATCCTAATACACCTTCATCGAGGAAGGTTTAATTGTTCCATTCTAACAACAACCTTAATATTCCTTCCAAGCTCATGTCATCCATGGTCATCTATAACTCCAACTCTTTGGTGGGGAAGTTCTTGGTTTCAAGGTCAGATATGGAATCCATACACAAATTGGCCCACTCCTCTTGGTGATCCCTTGGTTCCATGGAACTTTTAGCTCTCCCTAGGGTTTTCTTTCTGATTAGGCTTAACAAACCTAATGATTCCTAATGAATCCTCACATGAGGGTCATGGTTATTTAGTCAGTGAGGACTATTACTTTGGAAATGAGGAGTGCATTTTGATCCATCCACTCAGAACATCAACTTCACCTCAGTGTGGGTTTGACTCCCAGGTCTTTCGATCTAGTTTTGGAATGAAGATATCCTCTAGGGTATTACAATGAATATTGGAAAACTCATAACTCTAGATCCCCCCAATCGAGCTGGGTCCCGCATGATCCATGCCAGGATGTGCATAAAAAAAAATCTAGACTCGATCATCCCATATTCAATAAATCTCATTTCTAAGGTTTGTTCTTTCACCCAAGTTATTGAATATGAAAATAAACCTACTTTTTGCATCCTTTGTTCTAAGCAATATCATATTCACTTCCAATATCCCTTATATCCCAAGCCTCCAACTGCCATTGGATGTTGTTAGAATAAATATGGTCCTTCTCATTCCTCTACCTCTGTTGTACCCCTCCTTTCCTCTCCTATATTCAAGGGTCATCCTTCCCTTGAAACAATTGGTCAATATTTAGACGTTGAAGATTGTTTTTATCCTCCTCTACCCACTAATTCTCCCCTGACTAACCCTATTTTCTCTCTACTTCATAGTCCTCCCATAGTAGTCTCCAATTATTTCTCCTCCCTCTATATCAAGGATGCCACCACGAACCATGCTAACCTCTCCTTTTCCCACACCTCTAGCCCTCCTCCATCCCCTAAGAGTCTCCCAAAATCCCCTAGTGGCATCCTCTCCTCCCCCACCCCTTTCTCTTCTATACCCCATACAAATCGTACCCAAAGGAATTTGTATGTCAATGTGGGCTCAGGGAAACATCAAGGCCATCCTTTTTCTTAGGACATTAGTAACATAGAAGCTTTAGACAAGATTGCGCATGGCACTCCTCTTACCCTCTAGGATAAAATTTTGGGAATACTAATTGACACTAGATCCAAAATTCCCCTTCCTCTTGGAATAGGGAAGAGAACTTCTTTAGGAGTTTCTAAATGAATATCCTCTCATGGAATGTGAGAGGCCTCAATGGTTACAATAAGCAATGCTTGGTTAATTCCATGAGGAGAGACTTAAGACCCACCATTTTTCTATTATAGGAAACTAAGTTGAATTCTCATAATGTAGCTTATATATCTAAATTTATTTGTAAGTATTATGAATCTCTAGTTAGCCTGACCAATGGAGCTTCAGGTGTTCTTTTATGTATGTGGGACTCTACCAAAGTTGAGGGGACTTTACTGTTAGTTGCAGAGAATTACATGAATGTCATGTTTTTCAATAAAGAGGATGGGTGTCGGTGGATCCTCTCAAATATCTATGCCCCAATTCCCCTTCCAGAAGGAACCTCTTTCAAAATTCTCTCGGTTAGCTTAGGGAAGTTTTTTATTCAGAGATATGGATGTTGGCTAGAGAATTTAATTCCCCTTTGTTCCCTTCTAACAAAAAACTGGATCTCAAATTACTCTAAATTCATAAGAGCACTTCGTAGTTTTTATGGATAACAAAAATTCATGGACATTAACCTCAGAGGGCCAATATTTACATGGAGTAACCATAGAAAGGGTGACCAACTTATTAAAATTCACCTTTACTAATTTCTCATTTCAACCAATGTTATCCCTATGTTTGGTGATGCTACTCTACGATCACTACCTGAGATTAGTTTTGATCACAATCCTCTACTCCTGGACACCTCATATTAGGTTCCCCCATTCAATATGTCATTCAGATTTGAATCAATGTGGATTCAATATCACCAACTTAAATCTTTAATGTCCCTATGGTGGTCTTGTAAGTTCTCTAGATCTCCAACTTACCATGTAAGCAGTAAACTCTATTATATCAAGCTCAAGCTAAAAAATGGAACAAAGAGTTTTTCAAAAATATATTCCACAAAAAGCAATATATCAAGTCCCAAATTTCTAGAATATAACTCTTTCTACAATAGGATAATCTGGAACCCACCCTTCGGGACACTAAAAAGGTCCTTTTGATCGAGTTTCGTAATATTCTCAAAAGTGAGGAAACTTTTTGGAGATAAAAATCACAAGTCTCCTGGATCAAGGACGGCAACTCTAACACCAATTTTTTTCATACCACCACCATCATACATAGAGAGTCCAATAAAATAAAGGAGCTCATTTGGTAGGATGGGAAACTTACAACTATTATCTCTAAGATCAAAGCTAAACCTTCCAATTGTTTGAATCTTTACTTGGTCCTCTAGAACATCCCTAGGCTCATCATGATGGACCAAAATAAAAGGCTTATCAATCCACTTTCATCTGAAGAAATACATTTTACTATATTCTATATGCAAGGTGGGAAAGCTCCCGATCCTGATGGATTCCCTCCTATTTTCTTCTAACGGTTCTAGGATATTGTGGGTGAGGATTTTGTTTCTACAATATAGTATATGCATCAAAGCAAAGATATCCCTAGAGATGTTAACTCAAAATTTCTAGCCCTCATTTCTAAGGTTAACAAATCTTGTACTCTCACTAATTTTTTCCCTATCAGCCTCTATAATGTCCTTTATAATTTCCTCACCAAAGCCCTTGCCAACTGGCTCAAAATCATTCTCCCCCACATAATTACCCCTAATCAAGGAAGCTCTATCCAAGGGAGGCTTATAACAAATAGTATCATCACTATAGCACCCTAAAATTGGCGTAGTAAACCTTAGTAAATAATTAAAATTACTTTAGTAATAATTCAAATTTAAATTTCAAACCCAAAACCACTCCAAAACTGCCTGCTACCCATTTCCTCATTTTCCGCACCATTTTTAGAGTTTGTTTCATCCGTTGGACGATATCGCCTTAGATCGGATGATTTCGTCTAGAGCAGAATGTCCAGCCAATTTCATCCCAAAACTAATTTTTCATAATTAGCTTATGTTTCAACGACGTCTCTAATCTGGGTAGAAGTGTGTCTGCACCGTTAGAGACCTCCCCCATTGGAGATCTTCCAGATTAGGATGATCTCCAACCTCCTAACCTCCCTCCTAAGCCTATTTAAACCTTAGGACCCCCCTTGACATTCCCTTGGCTGAAATTTCCTATAACACGAGTTCTACATGCATTAGACCATCTTAAATCACCATTTGCTTTCGTATTTTTCTAAGTTTGTTTGCAAGAACTTCATTGTTTTTCAGCCGGAGCAAGCTCAGATCATCGCAGACGATCCTGTACAATCTTGGACGATCCCGTCCCAATTCGAGATGATTTCGACTGTAGTCTACGTTGGGGGCAATTACTGCCCAGAGTTTGCATTTTTCTCTTCTTGTCTGTTGTTTTATTCTGCATCTAGTCAGTTTATTATTATTTTCTGCTATTCTGTATCTTGGAGTTCACCCATATAGCTTAAGTACATAATAAAGTCATGATTAGCTATTAAAGCATGATAATCTATTTGCATTTTTATTTGGGATTATCTTATTAACATTATTTTGTCATTTCACATCATTTTACTTTATCAACATAGCTGCATTTTCTATATTCTGTGTCCATTTATCTGATTGCAGGTCTTTGACGAATTCGTCAGATCTCAGACGATCCTGTCAGATCGAAGATGATCTTGTCAAATTCAAGACGATATTGACTGCTTCAAAAATCAGAACCTCCATCAGACATCCAAAACTAGGTATGGATTTCTTCACTTAATTATTCTCTGTGTTTTCTATTTAAATCTATTTTCTGTATTCATTTAATTTGCATTTTCATAATAGAACAACTTAGATTCATTTGGCCAAACCTAGGACTTGGATGTTTAAAGCTAAAATTGAACACATTAAAACACATTCCCACCCTAGGCATGGAGACTGCCACTAAACGTTTCCTGGTGAACCCCACCATCCGTCGAAAAATCACCTTAATACACCTTCCCCAAGAGGCGGGACCTTCAAAGGGCCTCTCAGTCCGAGGTACCGTCCCATCCTTCCCGCATCCCCTTCCGGGTGTGAATCCTTTAGCCTGAAGGTAAGGGTGTGGAAAATTTGGAACGATACATTTTGGTGAACCCGACGTGAATAACATAGGCATATTTATGATTCAAAAATATAAAAAAAACAAAAAAATATATATATGTATACAAAAAAAAAGTAGCAAAATCATCATTTCAAGTTTGTATGTTTTAGATTCAATTCTAAATAGTAGATACTAAATATTACTTTTAGAAGTACTAAAGAAACCATGAGTTTTTACTCAAATCAATATGAGCCCATCAGTAATGTTGGAAGAATTCAGTCAAATACATTTGTTGACTATGACCAACCTCATCTCTATTCAACATCACCTCCATCACACTTTTCTCATTTTTCATCATTACCCCAACAGGACAATCCCTTTGCCAATCCTCTTCATAATGATATTATCTATTCTCCCATATATCCATATTATGTCTATCGATCCACATACAATCCTCCTCCACCATTTCAATATTCTTCTTTCAATACAACACATTCATTTCAACAAGAAAATACTTATTCTTCCAATTCTACCATGCACTCACCTCCTACTTCGCAATCTTCCTGTCATCATTCTACCCATAATAAAGAAAGTAGAGGTGAGAAACCATTAGGCCCTTTTATGACTGAATTCCTAAGGCACGTATCAAAAACCTCTCGAAAACCTTCATCACGTAAATTTACTAAGCTCAATCAACCAATGGATATAATTCTCAAGTATTTACTTGACACAAATAGGATTGAACTCCCTTCCATAAGACAACCTGATACCACAACAGATTGGTTTAAACCTGAGCTACACTGTGAATACCATAGAGTAGATGGACATATGACACAAAAATGTAAAGATTTAAGATTTTCAATTCAATATTTGATTGATGAGGGTCTTTTTAATATAAAGGAATTACAATCTACAACTGATTATAAATCTTCAGTAAACAATCAAACTCCTACACAACAAATACCAATAATCAATCAAGAAATGGGGATCTCCCAAGAACCCCTATTCAATTATCAACAACAAGAAACCAATCAAATATTGCATGTTAATGTGTCCCATCATGATGATATTATTAATATTGTAACAAAAAATACAAATGAGCAACCTCAAGTTCAATCAACTCAATCCGATATTCAAGATATGGATTGCTCATTTGACCAACCTTCAAAACTATCTTTGGCTCTAGAGAATGATCCAAAATGGAATGTAAGCATAGAAAGCTTATCTTTAAAATCAAAATCTCAATTTGAAGTCCACTTTGATAACCAACAACAAGTGATTAACCCTCAAGAAAAGATATCCCTTTAAGAAGTATTACAAAGTTCTCATAAGGAAACTTTGTTCAAGATACCTAGCCAAAATTTTTTTCCTCATCATATTTTCTCTAAGAACATAATTAATGATGTAAACCCTCTTGAGGTTAATCATATTTCATTCTATGATGAGGATATTCCTTCCTCTACTCCATAAGAAGACTCATATCTTTACATTACAGGATCTAGTAAAGAAACACCTGTTAAAACTATCATGGTAGATAATGGCTCCTCTCTTAATTTATGCACTTATCAATTATTCCAAAAACTCAAATCAAAGGAAGAAGATGTTAATGAATCAAATGTTATTATAAAATTTTTTAACAATGAAATTCAAGAAGCTCAAGGTACTATAAATTTTCCCCTCAATATTGGATCCAAGATCCTGGATACTTTGTTTTATGTAGCATATAGCCCTTCACCTTACAACCTACTTATCAGAAGTCCTTGGGTTTATACGATGAGGGTTGTCCCTTCTCCTCTTCACCAATGTTTAAAGTTTGAAATTGTTACCATACATAATGACCCAACACCATTTGAAGAATATTTAACGGTTGAAACATCAAGTTTTATACATTCTCTATTGTCACAATTATCTTCTATCCATCACTTTTCTTCATCCATATATGATCATCCTTGTTTACCAAATAAAACCCATGCATATCTTTCATATATACTTTCTCCATATTATCAAGACTTGGATTATAGTAATAAGAATGAAGAACCTTCTTATCCTTCTGACATTTTATTTTGTAACATGATCAATTTTACACATATAAAAGTAAAATATTTTGCTACATTATTCTACATTATAACAAAGCTTTTTTATCACTACCTTTTATTCATCACCTTTTGTTCTTACCTTCAACACAACCAAATTATCCTTCAAAACTTCCTTTGATTTTGAAGCAACCTTAGACATGCTATACTCAAATAACCTTATATAATGTATATAGATCATCTTGTATATACCACCAATTCCATCATCTAAAAATTCATATAAAAAAAATAAAAACATTTCAAAAAAACCACTATCTTGTATTTCTTTCAATTCATAAACTTAAAAACATCAAAAACATCGAAATTGTCAAAATCTTCAAAAACATATTTTATTCCATACCTGTCAATTCTTGGAGTTTGTAGTTATATTTTCAATTATTTTAGATAAATGAGCATTTATTTGGAATCCCACACTTTCACACTCACATGAATAAATATCTTGATTTTGTTTTGTATGATTATTAATCTCTCTTATATCAAAGTCCACATTGGCATTAAATAAAGTTTTGAACATAGAGAATTGATCTTGTTATTTACTTAAACCAAGCATATCCTTCCACAATAAAATGATTATACTTGTAATGTCCATGCTATGTTAAATAGTAGAAGTGGTTTCCTGAGCGAAAAGTCTCCCCTGCTATCCTATCATGCACATGGTCTAGAATCTTTGAGAATTGGCAAAAGGACAAGCTCACCCCTACCCAGAATAAAAATCCCTTGCTCTACAGCCAATCCGAGCAAGTATCCCTAGCATAGGAAGAAAAAAAAGTTCAAAAAAAAGAGAAAAAGAAAAAAGTTATTTCAGCGTTATCTCAAATATCAAGCCAAAATACAAAAGTACAAAAAAAGAAAGAAAACGAAAAAAAAAGAGAAAAGCAAAAGCAAAAAGCAATAAAATCCCTTTCCCTACCCATTGAAAAGAAAATAAGGGTTGATGAGCTTGAATCCCTGGAATTCTCAATTATTCAAAAACTGTGAGGTAAGCCCCATAACAGGTGGTTTGTCCCCAACCTGCTTGGCCTTGGGTAACTCCTAGCATGGTGATATGTCTATCACATTAGCGACCTTCTTTTTTACAGACCTATTTATGCTTATGGATTAGCTAGCTCTTGATAACCCAACCTACATAGTAGTCTGGTACGGTTATATGCATCTAAATCATGGTTAATGAACACTTATTTGGTTAATTTAAATCGCTTGTATCAAATTATCTTCCTCAAAACTAGTCAATGAACAATGCAATTGCGCACACATTTGTATTTGAGAGATTTTATGTATCATTATGATAAATCAAGATTGGTAATGAACTCACATATGCACATGGGATTCCTTATAAATCTAACTGTTTTCTTTAAGATACTTTGAAATATTCTTGCAAATTGTTTGGAATAATTTTATTTTCTTCTTTAAAGAACAGTTGTTTAGTATAAAGACAACTACATGCATTATCACAAATCAAAATCATTTTCAAAAACATGTAATAAAGTTACATTTATATATAACTTTTGACTTTCGCGATGATGGTATAGTTCCAAAACCAAAATTGGAATTTTATGCCTAGTGCAAGTCCTCATCTTCATATTTTTTGACTATTTTCAAAAATTAAAGATCAACCATGCAATAAAACTATTATATTATTTTCTTCTTCGGATCTCGCGATGATGGTATAATTTTATACCTAAATATTCTATGCCTAGCGCAAACCATTGTACCAATTTTATCTTGTATTGTCCCATCCTTCCCGCATCCCCCTTTTGGGCGCGGATCCTTTAGCCTGAAGGTAAGGGTGCGGAAAATTTGGAATGATACATTTTGGTGAACCTAACGTGAATAACATAGGCATCTTTATGATTCAAAAATATAAAAAAACAAAAAAATATATATATTTTTATAAAAAAAAAAAGTAGCAAAATCATCATTTCAAGTTTGTATGTTTTAGATTCAATTCTAAATAGTAGATACTAAATATTACTTTTAGAAGTACTAAAGAAACCATGAGTTTTTACTCAAATCAATATGAGCCCATGAGTAATGTTGGAAGAATTCAGCTAAATACATTTGTTGATTATGACCAACCTCATCCCTATTCAACACCACCTCCATCACACTTTTCTCATTTTTCATCCTTACCCCAACAGGACAATCCCTTTGCAAATCCTCTTCATAATGATATTATCTATTCTCCCATATATCCATATTATGTCTATCGATCCACATACAATCCTCCTCCACCATTTCAATATTCTTCTTTCAATACAACACATTCATTTCAACAAGAAAATACTTATTCTTCCAATTCTACCATGCACTCACCTCCTACTTTGCAATCTTCCTGTCATCATTCTACCCATAATAAAGAAAGTAGAGGTGATAAACCATTAGGCCCTTTTATTACTGAATTCCTAAGGCACATATCAAAAACCTCTCGAAAATCTTCATCACGTAAATTTACTAAGCTCAATCAACCAATGGATATAATTCTCAAGTATTTACTTGACACAAATAGGATTGAACTCCCTTCCATAAGACAACCTGATACCACAACAGATTGGTTTAAACCTGAGCTACATTGTGAATATCATAGAGTGGATGGACATATGACACAAAAATGTAAAGATTTAAGATGTTCAATTCAAGATTTGATTGATGAGGGTCTTTTTAATATAAAGGAATTACAATCTACAACTGATTATAAATCTCCAATAAATAATCAAACTCCTACACAACAAATACCAATAATCAATCAAGACATGGGGATCTCCCAAGAACCCTTATTCAATTATCAACAACAAGAAATCAATCAAATATTGCATGTTAATGTGTCCCATCATGATGAGATTATTAATATTGTAACAAAAACTACAAATGAGCAACCTCAAGTTCAATCAACTCAATCTGATATTCAAGATATGGATTCCTCATTTGACCAACCTTTAAAACTATATTTGGCTCTAGAGAATGATCCAAAATGGAATGTAAGCATAGAAAGCTTATCTTTAAAATCAAAATCTCAATTTGAAGTCCACTTTGATAGCCAACAACAAGTGATTAACCCTCAAGCAAAGATATCCATTTTAGAAGCATTACAAAGTTCTCATAAGGAAACTTTGTTCAAGATACCTAGCCAACAATTTGTTCCTCATCATATTTTCTCTAAGAACATAATTAATGGTGTAAACCTTCTTGAGGTTAACCATATTTCATTCTATGATGAGGAGATTCTTTCCTCTACTCCACAAGAAGACTCATATCTTTACATTATAGGATCTAATAAAGAAATACTTGTTAAAACTATCATGGTAGATAATGGCTCCTCTCTTAATTTATGCACTTATCAATTATTCCAAAAACTCAAAATAAAGGAAGAAGATCTTAATGAATCAAATGTTATTATAAAATATTTTAACAATGAAATTCAAGAAACATCAAGGTCTATACATTCTCCATTGTCACAATTACCTTCTATTTCTCACTTTTCTTCATCCATATATGATCATCCTTGTTTACCAAATAACACTCATGCATATCTTTCACATATACTTTCTCCATATTATCAAGACTTGGAAGATAGTGATAAGAATGACGACTACATGCAAATTGTTTGGAATAATTTTATTTTCTTCTTTAAAGAACAGTTGTTTAGTATAAAGACAACTACATGCATTATCACAAATCAAAATCATTTTCAAAAACATGTAATAAAGTTACATTTATATATAACTTTTGACTTTCGCGACGATGGTATAGTTCCAAAACCAAAATTGGAATTTTATGCCTAGCGCAAGTCCTCATCTTCATATTTTTTGACTATTTTCAAAAATTAAAGATCAACCATGCAATAAAACTATTATATTATTTTCTTCTTTGGATCTCGCGATGATGGTATAAGTTTATACCTAAATATTCTATGCCTAGCGCAAACCATTGTACCAATTTTATTTTCCATTTATTTAAAATCATAAAAACATATGACTTAAATCATTATGTTACACAATTATGCTTTAAAACAAACAAACACTTATTCTATTTCATGTCATTATGTCAAAACTTCAATTTTGCAATGATGGCATAATTCATAGGGAATTATCCAAAAAAATTATCACACTTAGAAATTTATGCCTAGCAAAAGTCATTTTAAAATATTTCATGCATAATATTTTCATGGAAATCTGAAAAAAAATCATCAAACCATCATTATCTCCATCATTACAACACAAAGTCTTAAGACAGTCTCTTAAGCACTCTTACTTTTAACAATATTTCTATACTGGGATTAGCTTGACGACCGAGTGAGCGGCGACTCCATGAAATAGTCTATAATAGCAACAATGTCCTTTGAAATTATTATTAGAAGTCCCTTTTATTTTTTATCAAATCACACCACAACCACCAATTGTTTACATCAGATTATTTCATTTAAAATCTTACAGCATGACATCAAAATTATAATATTTCCAAACGACATAATTACATGAATCATTAATCAAACAAATCAAAACATTAAAGCATCATAAAAACATATGAACAAGTCATATCATCAAAAATATCATCAGAGAAAATGAATAGTAAAAATGAATTAGGGTTTTTCCCTATTTTTCTTAATTTTATTCAAAAACAATTAACAACATTTTAAAATTTTGTTTTTCCGCATTTTTACCTCAAACGTTCGATTTGGGTAAAAACACGGAGGGGGCACCATAGTAAGCTGTCATACGATTCAACCTAGAATCGTCGCCTAAAAATGGGAATAATTTTTGCTTTCTTGTAGATCGAGAAGAACTCATATTTAACGTATTTTCTTTAGAAAATTCGCTAAAGAGGGGGCAAAATGTAGCACCCTAAAATTTGCGCAGTAAACCTTAGAAAATAATTAAAATCACCTTAGTAATAATTCAAATTCAAATTTTAACCCCAAAATCGCTCCAAAACCGCCTGCTACTCGTTTCCTCATTTTTTGCGCCATTTTTAGAGTTTGTTTCATCCATTGGACGATATCGTCTCCGATCAGACGATATTGCCTCAGATCAGACGATTTCATCTGGAGCAGAACGTCTAGCCGATTTCATCCCAAAACTAATTTTTCATAATTAGCTTATGTTTCAACAGCATCTCTAATCTGGGTAGAAGCGAGTCTGCGTCGTTAGAGACCTCCCCCGTTGGATATCTTCCAGATTAGGATGATATCCAACCTCCTAAGCCTATTTAAACCTTAGGACCCCCCTTGACATCCCCCTGGCTGAAATTTCCTGTAACACGAGTTCTACATGCATTAGACCATCTTAAATCACCATTTGCTTTCGTATTTTTCTAAGTTTGTTTGCAGGAACTTCATTGTTTTTCAGCCGGAGCAAGCTCAGATCGTCGCAGACGATCCTGTACAATCTTGGACGATCCCATCCCAATTCAAGACGATTTCGACTGTAGTCTACGTTGGGGGCAATTACTGCCCAGAGTTTACATTTTTCTCTTCTCGTCTGCTGTTTTATTCTGCATCTAGTTAGTTTATTATTATTTTTTGCTATTCTGCATCTTGGAGTTCACCCATATAGCTTAAGTACATAATAAAGTCATGATTAGCTATTAAAGCATGATAATATATTTGCATTTTTATTTGGGATTATCTTATTAACATCATTTTGTCATTTCACATCATTTTCCTTTATCAGCATAGCTGCATTTTCTGTATTTTGTGTCCATTTCTATGATTGTAGGTCTCTGACGAATTCGTTTGACGAATTCGTCAGATCTCAGACGATCCTATCAGATCGGAGACGATCCTGTCAAATTCAAGATGATCTTGACTACTTCAAAAATTAGAACCTCCATCAGACATCCGAAACCAGGTATGGATTTCTCATTTAGCATATTCTCTGTGTTTTATGTTTAAATCTATTTTCTGTCTTCATTTAATTTGCATTTTCATAATAGAACAACTTAGATTCATCTGGCCAAACCTAGACTTGGATGTTTAAAGCTAAAACTGAACACATTAAAACACATTCCCACCCTAGGCATGGAGACTGCCACTAAACGTTTGCTGGTGAACCCCACCATCTATCGAAAAATTACCTTAATACACCTCTCCCAAGAGGCGGGACCTTCATAGGGCCTCTCAGTCCGAGGTATTGTCTCATCTTTTTCACATCCTCCTGTCGAACACGGATCCTATAGCCTGAAGGTAAGGATGTGAAAAATTTGGAGCGATACATTTTGGTGAACCCGACGTGAATAACATAGGCATCTTTCTGATTCAAAAATATAAAAAACAAACAAAAAAATACATATATGTATACAAAAAAAAAAGTAGCAAAATCATCATTTCAAGTTTGTATGTTTTAGATTCAATTCTAAATAGTAGATACTAAATATTACTTTTAGAAGTACTAAAGAAACCATGATCCGATCTGAGGCGATATCGTCTGATCGAAGACGATATCATCCAACAGACGAAACAAACTATAAAAATGATGCAAAAAATGAGGAAACGGGTAGCAGACGATTTTGGAGCGATTTTGGGGTTAAAATTTAAATTTGAATTATTACTAAAGTAATTTTAATTATTTGCTAAGGTTTACTGCACCAATTTTAGGGTGCTACATTTTGCCCCCTCTTTAGCAAATTTTTTGAAGAAAATATGTTAAATATGAGTTCTTCTCGATCTACGAGAAAGCAAAAATTATTCCCATTTTTAGGCGATGATTCTAGGTCGAATCGTACGACAGATTACTATGGTGCCCCCTCCGTGTTTTTACCCAAATCGAACGTTTGAGATAAAAATATTTACATTTTGGAATGATACATTTTGGTGAACCTGACGTGAAACTAAAACCTTTTGAAAACAATCAAACCTACAGTAGTGATGTCATAACCAGACATCGGCCACCCTTGTATATGACCCCATGCAAGATCCTATACAATCGGCATAGTACAAAACTCCCCCAAGCAAACCTATACCCGTGGTCTCTCATGTCATAGACCACATCTATCAGTAGCCATGGTACTCTGCATCCACTCTGATGGCATAGCAGCAAACCACCTACAACCCTAGCCAAAACTTGTGTCAGTCTAGATGCCCCAGGCATCTAGCGTAGCGACTCGATATTCACTTTGCCCTTCTCTAGGGTGAAGCTTGGATCTCCGCACAGTTGCATCGTCACATGGCCCTGATTGGCCGTGGGAGTTATTAGCCATCCTTGTATGGGGATCCTCAAAATCCTCCATACATCCTCCAGTGTGGGAATCATCTCCCCTGTCGATAACCAAAAACAGGAAGAACCCGGATACCACCTATCTGCTAGGCCTGTCAATAGCCCCATATCTGTAGAAACCTGTGGCATATTTGCCACATGCTGTAAGTCGATTTGAGCCAACCGATCTTGCTCTGCCTGAGATAGAGTGAACAAGTCATCCCTTAGCCTGTCGTATTTCCATTCTCTGCTCTTTAATAATCCTCTCTGCAACATAAACAACAAAACAATAAAAATCATTAATCAAACAGTGATTAAAAATGAAAGTAACACAATTTCAATTTGAGCAAATTCATCTCTGATTTCGCAAGCCGAAATCGTCCCTCATTTGACGAAATTTTCCCCATTTCGCAAATTTCGCCCCTAGACGAAATCGGCGATATTGAGATGATTTTGACGAAATCGAGACGATTTCATCCTGACGACGTCGATGGCCCAAAAATGGCCGCGATGCTCAAAAATAATTTAAAATTAATCTAAAAAGCATGAAAATCAAAATTAAAGCATTCTAAACTAAGTTAGACTCTTACCCGTAGCCCGCACCAGACCTCTGTCGATCTGTGCACTATCTCGACCATTTTGTTTGCAGAGCTCCAGAAACCAGAAAATCAAAATGAACAGTAAAAATGAATTAGGGTTTTACCCTATTTTTCTTAATTTTATTCAAAAATAATTAAAAACATTTTAAAATTTTGCTTTTCCACGTTTTTACCTCAAACGTTCGATTTGGGTAAAAACACGGAGGGGGCACCATAGTAAGCTGTCGTACGATTCGACCTAGAATCGTCGCCTAAAAAATGGGAATAATTTTTGTTTTCTCGTAGATCGAGAAGAACTCGTCTTTAATGCATTTTCCTAGGAAAATTCGTTAAAGAGGGGGCAAAATTTAGCACCCTAAAATTGGCACAGTAAACCTTAGCAAATAATTAAAATTACCTTAGTAATAATTCAAATTCAAATTTTAACCCCAAAACCACTCCCAAACTGCCTGCTACCCGTTTCCTCATTTTCTATGCCATTTTTAGAGTTTTTTTCGTTCGTTGGATGATATCGTCTTCGATCAGACGATATCGCCTCATATCAGATGATTTCGTCTAGAGCAGAATGTCCAACCGATTTTGTCCCAAAACTATTTTTTCATAATTAGCTTGTTTCAACGGTGTCTCTAATCTGGGCAGAAGCGTGTCTGCACCGTTAGAGACCTCCCCCTTTGGAGATATTCCAGATTAGGATGATCTCCAACCTCCTACCTAAAATTTCTTGTAACACGAGTTCTACATGCATTAGACCATCTTAAATCACCATTTGCTTTCGTATTTTTCTAAGTTTGTTTATAGGAACTTCATTGTTTTTCAGTCGGAGCAAGCTCAGATCGTCGCAGATGATCCTGTACAATCTTGGACGATCTCATCCCAATTCGAGATGATTTCGACTGTAGTCTACGTTCGGGGCAATTATTACCCAGAGTTTGCATTTTTCTCTTCTCGTCTGCTGTTTTATTCTGCATCTAGTCTATTTATTATTATTTTCTACTATTCTGCATCTTGGAGTTCACCCATATAGCTTAAGTACATAATAAAGTCAATATTAGCTATTAAAGCATGATAATCTATTTGCATTTTTATTTGGGATTATCTTATTAACATCATTTTGTCATTTCACATCATTTTCTTTTATCAGCATAGCTGCATTTTCTATATTTTGTGTCCATTTCTCTGATTGTAGGTCTCTGACGAATTCATTTGACGAATTCGTCAGATCTCAGATGATCCTGTCAGATCAGAGATGATACTATCAAATTCAAGATGATCTTGACTACTTAAAAAATTAGAACCTCCATCAGACATCTAGAATCAGGTATGGTTTTTCTCATCTAGCTTGTTCTCTATATTTTCGGTCTAAATCTGTTTTTTGTTTTCATTTAAATTTGCATTTCATATATAAAAGTTTATATTCATTTGGCCAAACCTAGTATTTGAATGATTAAAGGTAAAAATGAACACATCAAACACCCTATCAACCTAGGCGTGGAAACTGCCATTCAAAAGTTTCCTGGTGAACCCACCATCCGTCAAAAATTCACCCTTATACACCTCCCCCGAGATGCGGGACCTTCAAAGGGCCTCTCAGTCCGAGGTATTGTCCCATCCTTTTCACATCCCCCTTCTAGGCATGGATCCTATAGCCTGAAGGTAAGGGTGCAAAAAATTTTGAGCGATACATTTTTACCATAGTAAGCTATCGTACGATTCGACCTAGAATCGTCGCCTAAAAATAGGAATAATTTTTTCTTTCTTGTAGATCGAGAAGAACTCATCTTTAACGCATTTTCTTTGAAAAATTCTCTAAAGAGGGGGCAAAATGTAGCACCCTAAAATTGGCATAGTAAACCTTAGTAAATAATTAAAATTACTTTAGTAATAATTCAAATTTAAATTTCAAACCCAAAACTGCTCCAAAACCGCCTGCTACCCGTTTCCTCATTTTTTGTGCCATTTTTAGGGTTTGTTTCATCTGTTGGATGATATCGTCTCCGATCAGATGATATCGCCTCAGATCGATTGATTTCATCTACAACAGAACGTCCAGCCGATTTCGTCCCAAAATTGATTTTTCATAATTAGCTTATGTTTCAACGACGTCTCTAATCTGGGCAGAAGCGTGTCTGCGCTGTTAGAGACCTCCCCCATTGGAGATCTTCCAGATTAGGATGATCTCCAACCTCCTAACCTCCCTCCTAAGCCTATTTAAACCTTAGGAACCCCCTTGACATTCCCCTGGCTGAAATTTCCTATAACATGAGTTCTACATGCATTAGACCATCTTAAATCACCATTTGCTTTCGTATTTTTCTAATTTTGTTTGTAGGAACTTCATTGTTTTTCAGCCAGAGCAAGCTCAGATCGTCGCAAACAATCCTATACAATGTTGGACGATCCCATCCTAATTCGAGATGATTTTGACTGTAGTCTGTGTTGGGGGCAATTACTGCCCAGAGTTTGCATTTTTCTCTTCTCGTCTGTTGTTTTATTCTGCATCTAGTCAGTTTATTATTATTTTTTGCTATTCTGCATCTTGGAGTTCACCCATATAGCTTAAGTACATAATAAAGTCATGATTAGCTATTAAAGCATGATAATCTATTCGCATTTTTATTTGGGATTATCTTATTAACATTATTTTGTCATTTCACATCATTTTCCTTTATCAGCATAGCTACATTTTCTGTATTCTGTGTCCATTTCTCTAATTGCAGGTCTCTAACGAATTCGTTTGACGAATTCGTCAGATCTCAGACGATCCTGTCAGATCGGAGATAATCTTGTCAAATTCAAGACGATCTTGACCGCTTTAAAAATCAGAACCTCCATCAGACATCCGAAACCAGGTATGGATTTCTTCACTTAATTATTCTCTGTGTTTTCTGTTTAAATCTATTTTTTGTATTTATTTAATTTGCATTTTCATAATAGAACAACTTAGATTCATTTGGCCAAACCTAGGACTTGGATGTTTAAAGCTAAAAATAAACACATTCCCACCCTAGGCATGGAGATTGCCACTAAACGTTTCCTGGTGAACCCCACCATCCGTCAAAAAATCACCTTAATAGACCTCCCCCGAGAGGCGGGACCTTCAAAGGGCCTCTCAGTCCGAGGTATTATCCCATCCTTCCCGCATACCCCTTTCGAGCATGGATCCTTTAGCCTGAAGGTAAGGGTGCGGAAAATTTGGAGCGATACATTTTGGTGAACCCGACATGAATAACATAGGCATCTTTCTGATTCAAAAATATAAAAAAAACAAAAAAATATATATATGTATACAAAAAAAAAAAAGTAACAAAATCATCAGTTCAAGTTTGCATGTTTTAGATTCAATTCTAAATAGTAGATGCTAAATATTACTTTTAGAAGTACTAAAGAAACCATGAGTTTTTACTCAAATCAGTATGAGCCCATCAGTAATGTTGGAAGAATTCAGTTAAACACATTTGTTGATTATGACCGACCTCATCCCTATTCAACACAACTTCCATCACACTTTTATCATTTTTCATCCATAACCCAATAGGACAATCCCTTTTCCAATCCTCTTCATAACGATATTATCTATTCTCCCATATATCCATATTATGTCTATCGATCCACATACAATCCTCCTCCAACATTTCAATATTCTTCTTTCAATACAACACATTCATTTCAACAAGAAAATACTTATTCTTCCAATTCTACCATGCACTCACCTTCTACTTCGCAATCTTCCTGTCATCATTCTACCCATAATAAAGAAAGTAGAGGTGAGAAACCATTATGCTCTTTTATGACTGAACTCCAAAGGCACTTATCAAAAACCTTCATCACGTAAATTTACTAAGCTCAATCAATCAATGGATATAATTCTCAAGTATTTATTTGACACAAATAGGATTGAACTCCCTTCCATAAGACAACCTGATACCACAGTAGATTGGTTTAAACCTGAGCTACATTGTGAATATCATAGAGTGGATGGACATATGACACAAAAATGTAAAGATTTAAGATGTTCAATTCAATATTTGATTGATGAGGGTCTTTTTAATATAAAGGAATTACAATCTACAACTGATTATAAATCTCCAATAAACAATCAAACTCCTACACAACAAATACCAATAATCAATCAAGACGTGGGGATCTCCCAAGAACCCCTATTCAATTATCAACAACAAGAAACCAATCAAATATTGCATGTTAATGTGTCCCATCATGATGATATTATTAATATTGTAACAAAAACTATAAATGAGCAACCTCAAGTTCAATCAACTCAATCTGATATTCAAGATATGGATTCCTCATTTGACCAACCTTCAAAACTATCTTTGGCTCTAGAGAATGATCCAAAATGGAATGTAAGCATAGAAAGCTTATCTTTAAAATCAAAATCTCAATTTGAAGTCCACTTTGATAACCAACAACAAGTGATTAACCCTCAAGCAAAGATATCCCTTTTAGAAGTATTACAAAGTTCTCATAAGGAAACTTTGTTCAAGATACCTAGCCAACAATTTGTTCCTCATCATATTTTCTCTAAGAACATAATTAATGATGTAAACCCTCTTGAGGTTAATCATATTTCATTCTATGATGAGGATATTCCTTCCTCTACTCCACAAGAAGACTCATATCTTTACAATATAGGATCTAGTAAAGAAACACCTGTTAAAACTATCATGGTAGATAATTGCTCCTCTCTTAATTTATGCACTTATCAATTATTCCAAAAACTCAAATCAAAGGAAGAAGATGTTAATGAATCAAATGTTATTATAAAATATTTTAACAATGAAATTCAAGAATCTCAAGGTACTATAAATTTTCCCCTCAATATTGGATCCAAGATCCTGGATACTTTGTTTTATGTAGCATATAGCCCTTCACCTTACAACCTACTTCTCAGAAGTCCTTGGGTTTATACGATGAGGGTTGTCCCTTCTCCTCTTCACCAATGTTTAAAGTTTGAAATTGTTACCATACATAATGACCCAACACCATTTGAAGAATATTTAACGGTTGAAACATCAAGTTTTATACATTCTCTATTGTCACAATTATCTTCTATCCATCACTTTTCTTCATCCATATATGATCATCCTTGTTTACCAAATAACACCCATGCATATCTTTCATATATACTTTCTCCATATTATCAAGACTTGGATTATAGTAATAAGAATGAAGAACCTTCTTATCCTTCTGACATTTTATTTTGTAACATGATCAATTTTACACATATAAAAGTAAAATATTTTGCTACATTATTCTACATTATAACAAAGCTTTTGTTATCACTACCTTTTATTCATCACCTTTTGTTCTTACCTTCAACACAACCAAATTATCCTTCAAAACCTCCTTTGATTTTGAAGCAACCTTAGACATGCTATACTCAAATAACCTTATATAATGTATATAGATCATCTTGTATATACCACCAATTCCATCATCTAAAAATTCATATAAAAAAAATAAAAACATTTCAAAAAAACCACTATCTCGTATTTCTTTCAATTCATAAACTTAAAAACATTAAAAACATCGAAATTGTCAAAATCTTCAAAAACATATTTTATTCCATACCTGTCAATTCTTGGAGTTTGTTGTTATATTTTCAATTATTTTAGATAAATGAGCATTTATTTGGAATCCCACACTTTCACACTCACATGAATAAATATCTTGATTTTGTTTTGTATGATTATTAATCTCTCTTATATCAAAGTCCACATTGGCATTAAATAAAGTTTTGAGCATAGAGAATTGATCTTGTTATTTACTTAAACCAAGCATATCCTTCCACAATAAAATGATTATACTTGTAATGTCCATGCTATGTTAAATAGTAGAAGTGGTTTCCTGAGAGAAAAGTCTCCCCTGCTATCCTATCATGCACATGGTCTAGAATCTTTGAGAATTGGCAAAATGACAAGCTCACCCCTACCCAGAATAAAAATCCCTTGCTCTACAGCTAATCCGAGCAAGTATCCCTAGCATAGGAAGAAAAAAAAAGTTCAAAAAAAAGAGAAAAAGAAAAAAGTTATTTCAGCGTTATCTCAAATATCAAGCCAAAATACAAAAGTACAAAAAAAGAAAGAAAACGAAAAAAAAAAAGAGAAAAGAAAAAGCAAAAAGCAATAAAATCCCTTTCCCTACCCATTGAAAAGAAAATAAGGGTTGATGAGCTTGAATCCCTGGAATTCTCAATTATTCGAAAATTGTGAGGTAAGCCCCATAACAGGTGGTTTGTGCCCAACCTGCTTGGCCTTGGGTAACTCCTAGCATGGTGATATGTCTATCACATTAGCGACCTTCTTTTGTACAGACCTATGTCTGCTTATGGATTAGCTAGCTCTTGATAACCCAACCTACATAGTAGTCTGGTACGGTTATATGCATCTAAATCATGGTTAATGAACACTTATTTGGTTAATTTAAATCGCTTGTATCAAATTATCTTCCTCAAAACTGGTCAATGAACAATGCAATTGCACACACATTTGTATTTGAGATATTTTATGTATCATTATGATAAATCAAGATTGGTAATGAACTCACATATGCACATGGGATTCCTTATAAATCTAACTGTTTTCTTTAAGATACTTTGAAATATTCTTGCAAATTGTTTGGAATAATTTTATTTTCTTCTTTAAAGAACAGTTGTTTAGTATAAAGAAAACTACATGCATTATCACAAATCAAAATCATTTTCAAAAACATGTAATAAATTTACATTTATATATAACTTTTGACTTTCGCGACGATGGTATAGTTCCAAAACCAAAATTGGAATTTTATGCCTAGCGCAAGTCGTCATCTTCATATTTTTTGACTATTTTCAAAAATTAAAGATCAACCATGCAATAAAACTATTATATTATTTTCTTCTTCGGATCTCGCGATGATGGTATAAGTTTATACCTAAATATTCTATGTCTAGCGCAAACCATTTACCAATTTTATCTTGTATTGTCCCATCCTTCCCGCATCCCCCTTTCGGGCGCGGATCCTTTAGCCTGAAGGTAAGGGTGCGGAAAATTTGGAATGATACATTTTGGTGAACCTAACGTGAATAACATAGGCATCTTTCTGATTCAAAAATATAAAAAAACAAAAAAATATATATATTTTTATAAAAAAAAAAAAGTAGCAAAATCATCATTTCAAGTTTGTATGTTTTAGATTCAATTCTAAATAGTAGATACTAAATATTACTTTTAGAAGTACTAAAGAAACCATGAGTTTTTACTCAAATCAATATGAGCCCATGAGTAATGTTGGAAGAATTCAGCTAAATACATTTGTTGATTATGACCAACCTCATCCCTATTCAACACCACCTCCATCACACTTTTCTCATTTTTCATCCTTACCCCAACAGGACAATCCCTTTGCAAATCCTCTTCATAATGATATTATCTATTCTCCCATATATCCATATTATGTCTATCGATCCACATACAATCCTCCTCCACCATTTCAATATTCTTCTTTCAATACAACACATTCATTTCAACAAGAAAATACTTATTCTTCCAATTCTACCATGCACTCACCTCCTACTTCACAATCTTCCTGTCATCATTCTACCCATAATAAAGAAAGTAGAGGTGAGAAACCATTAGGCCCTTTTATTACTGAATTCCTAAGACACATATCAAAAACCTCTCGAAAATCTTCATCATGTAAATTTACTAAGCTCAATCAACCAATGGATATAATTCTCAAGTATTTACTTGACACAAATAGGATTGAACTCCCTTCCATAAGACAACCTGATACCACAACAGATTGGTTTAAACCTGAGCTACATTGTGAATATCATAGAGTGGATGGACATATGACACAAAAATGTAAAGATTTAAGATGTTCAATTCAATATTTGATTGATGAGGGTCTTTTTAATATAAAGGAATTACAATCTACAACTGATTATAAATCTCTAGTAAATAATCAAACTCCTACACAACAAATACCAATAATCAATCAAGACATGGGGATCTCCCAAGAACCCTTATTCAATTATCAACAACAAGAAATCAATCAAATATTGCATGTTAATGTGTCCCATCATGATGATATTATTAATATTGTAACAAAAACTACAAATGAGCAACCTCAAGTTCAATCAACTCAATCTGATATTCAAGATATGGATTCCTCATTTGACCAACCTTTAAAACTATATTTGGCTCTAGAGAATGATCCAAAATGGAATGTAAGCATAGAAAGCTTATCTTTAAAATCAAAATCTCAATTTGAAGTCCACTTTGATAGCCAACAACAAGTGATTAACCCTCAAGCAAAGATATCCATTTTAGAAGCATTACAAAGTTCTCATAAGGAAACTTTGTTCAAGATACCTAGCCAACAATTTGTTCCTCATCATATTTTCTCTAAGAACATAATTAATGGTGTAAACCTTCTTGAGGTTAACCATATTTCATTCTATGATGAGGAGATTCCTTCCTCTACTCCACAAGAAGACTCATATCTTTACATTACAGGATCTAATAAAGAAATACTTGTTAAAACTATCATGGTAGATAATGGCTCCTCTCTTAATTTATGCACTTATCAATTATTCCAAAAACTCAAAATAAAGGAAGAAGATCTTAATGAATCAAATGTTATTATAAAATATTTTAACAATGAAATTCAAGAAACATCAAGGTCTATACATTCTCCATTGTCACAATTACCTTCTATTTCTCACTTTTCTTCATCCATATATGATCATCCTTGTTTACCAAATAACACTCATGTCTTTCACATATACTTTCTCCATATTATCAAGACTTGGAAGATAGTGATAAGAATGACGAACCTTATTATCCTTCTGACATTTTATTTTGTAATATGATCAATTTTACACATATAAAAGTAAAATATTTTGCTACATTATTCTACATTATAACAAAGCTTTTGTTATCACTACCTTTTATTCATCACCTTTTGTTCTTACCTTCAACACAACCAAATTATCCTTCAAAACCTCCTTTGATTTTGAAGCAACCTTAGATACGCTATACTCAAATAACCTTGTATAGTGTATATAGATCATCTTGTATATACCACCAATTCCATCATCTAAAAATTCATATAAAAATAAAAAATTTCAAAAAAACAATCACATTGTATTTCTTTCAATTTATCAATTAAAATCAAATACAAAAACATCAAAAATGTCAAAATCTTCAAAAACATTTTTTTTATATATACCTGTCAATTCTTGGAGTTTGCAGTTATATTTTCAATTATTTTGGATAAATGAGCATTTATTTGGAATCCCACACTTTCACATTCACATGAATAAATCTCTTGATTTTATTTGTTATGATTATTAATCTCTCTTATATCAAAGTCCACATTGGCATTAAATAAATTTTTGAGCATAGAGAACTGATCTTGTTATTTACTTGAACCAAGTATATCTCTTTACATTAAAATGATTTCATTGCAAATTCAATATGATGCTACATAGTAGACGTGGTTTCTTGAGCGACAAGTTTCCCCTGCTATCCTATCATGCACATGGTCTAGAATCTTTGAGAATTGACAAAAGGACAAGCTCACCCCTACCCAGAATAAAAATCCCTTGCTCTACAGCTAATCCAAGAAAGTATCCCTAGCATAGGAAGAAAAGAAAAGTTCAACAAAAAGAAAAAAAGAAAAAGGTTATTTCAGTGTTATCTCAAATATCAATCCAAAATACAAAAGTACAAAAAAAGAAAGAAAACGAAAAAAAAAAAAAGAAGAAGAGAAAAGCAAAAGCAAAAAGCAATAAAATCCCTTTCCCTACCCATTGAAAATAAAAGAAGGGTTGATGAGCTTGAATCCCTGGGATTCTCAATTATTCGAAAACTGTGAGGTAAGCCCCATAACAAGTGGTTTGTGCCCAACCCGCTTGGCCTTGGGTAACTCCTAGCATGGTGATATGTCTGTCACATTAGCGACCTTCTTTTGTATAGACCTATGTCTGCTTATGGATTAGCTAGCTCTTGATAACCCGACCTACATAGTAGTCTGGTACGGTTATATGTATCTAAATCATGGTTAATGAACACTTATTTGGTTAATTTAAATCACTTGTATCAAATTATCTTGCTCAAAACTGGTCAATGAACAATGCAATTGCACACACATTTGTATTTGAGAGATTTTGTGTATCATTATGATAAATCAAGATTGGTAATGAACTCACATATGCACATGGGATTCCTTATAAATCTAACTGTTGTCTTTAAGATACTTTGAAATATTCTTGCAAATTGTTTGGAATAATTTTATTTTCTTCTTTAAAGAACAGTTGTTTAGTATAAAGACAACTACATGCATTATCACAAATCAAAATCATTTTCAAAAACATGCAATAAAGTTACATTTAAATATAACTTTTGACTTTCGCGATGATGGTATAATTCCAAAACCAAAATTGGAATTTTATGCCTAGCGCAAGTCCTCATCTTCATATTTTTTGACTATTTTCAAAAATTAAAGATCAACCATGCAATAAAACTATTATATTATTTTCTTTTTTGGATTCTGCGATGATGGTATAAGTCTATACCTAAATATTCTATGCCTAGCGCAAACCATTGAACTAATTTTATTTCCCATTTATTTCAAATCATAAAAAACATATGACTTAAATCATTATGTTGCACAATTATGCTTTACAAACAAACATCTATTCTATTTCATGACATTATGTTCAAATTTAGTTTTTGCAACCATGGTATAAATTCTAAGGAATTGTTCAAAATTTTATCACACTTAGGAATTTATGCCTAGCAAAATCATATTTCTTTTCGTATTTCATGCATACTATTTTTATGAAAATCTGAAAACAAATCATCACACCATCATCACCATCACAACACCAAGTCTTAAGACAGTCTCTTAAGCACTCTTTTACTTTTAACAATATTTCTATACTGGGATTAGCTTGACGACCGAGTGAGCAGCGACTCCATGAAATGGTCTATAATAGCGATAATGTCCTTTGAAATTATTGTTAAAAGTCCCTTTTATTTTTATCAAATCATTCCACAAACAACCAATTTGTTCACATCAAATTATTTCATTTAAATTTTAAAAAGCATGACCTCAAATTATAATATTTTCAAACAATATAATCACATGAATCATCAAATCAATCAAATCCACACATCAAAGCATCATACAAAACACATAAGACACAAGTCATATCATCAAAAAAAAGATCATATATATATATATATATATATATATATCAATGAACAGTAACAATGAATTAGGGTTTTTCCCTATTTTCTTAATTTTATTCAAAACAATTAAAAACATTTTTTTTAAATTTTGCTTTTTCGCGTTTTTACCTCAAACGTTCGATTTGGGTAAAAACACGGAGGGGGAACCATAGTAAGCTGTCGTACGATTCGATCTAGAATCGTTGCCTAAAAATGGGAATAATTTTTGCTTTCTCGTAGATCAAGAAGAACTCATCTTTAACGGATTTCCTTTGGAAAATTCGCTAAAGATGGGGCAAAATGTAGCACCCTAAAATTGGCGCAGTAAACCTTAGTAAATAATTAAAATTACTTTAGTAATAATTCAAATTTAAATTTCAAACCCAAAACTGCTCCAAAATCGCCTGCTACCCATTTCCTCATTTTTCGTGTCACTTTTAGAGTTTGTTTCGTCTGTTGGACGATATCATCTCTGATCAGACGATATCGCCTCAGATCAGACAATTTCATCTGGAGCAGAACGTCCAGCCGATTTTGTCCCAAAACTAATTTTTCATAATTAGCTTTTTTTTCAACGACATCTCTAATCTGGGCAGAAACGTGTCTGCGCCATTAGAGACCTCCCCCATTGGAGATATTCTAGATTAGGATGATCTCCAACCTCCTAACCTCCCTCCTAAGCCTATTTAAACCTTAGGACCCCCCTTGACATTCCCCTGGCTGAAATTTCCTATAACACGAGTTCTACATGCATTAGACCATCTTAAATCACCATTTGCTTTTGTATTTTTCTAAGTTTGTTTGCAAGAACTTCATTTTTTTTCAATCGGAGCAAGCTCAGATCGTCGTAGATGATCCTGTACAATATTGGATGATCCCGTCCCAATTCGAGATGATTTCGACTGTAGTCTGCGTTGGGGGCAATTACTGCCCAGAGTTTGCATTTTTCTCTTCTCGTCTGTTGTTTTATTCTGCATCTAGTCATTTTATTATTATTTTTTGCTATTCTGCATCTTGGAGTTCACCCATATAGCTTAAGTACATAATAAAGTCATGATTAGCTATTAAAGCATGATAATCTATTCGCATTTTTATTTGGGATTATCTTATTAACATTATTTTGTCATTTCACATCATTTTCCTTTATCAGCATAGCTGCATTTTCTATATTTTGTGTCCATTTCTCTAATTGCAGGTCTTTGACAAATTCGTTTGATGAATTCGTCAGATCTCAGACGATCCTGTCAGATCGGAGACGATCTTGTCAAATTCAAGACGATCTTGACTGCTTTAAAAATCAGAACCTCCATCAGACATCCGAAACCAGGTATGGATTTCTTCACTTAATTATTCTCTATGTTTTCTGTTTAAATCTATTTTTTGTATTCATTTAATTTGCATTTTCATAATAGAACAACTTAGATTCATTTGGCCAAACCTAGGACTTGGATGTTTAAAGCTAAAACTGAACACATTAAAACACATTCCCACCCTAGGCGTGGAGACTGCCACTAAACGTTTCCTGGTGAACCCCACCATCCATCGAAAAATCACCTTAATACACCTCCCCCGAGATGGGGGACCTTCAAAGGGCCTCTCAGTCCGAGGTATTATCCCATCCTTCCCGCATCCCCCTTCTGGGCGTGGATCCTTTAGCCTGAAGGTAAGGGTGTGGAAAATTTGGAACGATACAATCACCATCCATGAAATTATTCATTCTATGTCTAATAGTAGCAAGGTTGGGTTCCTCCTTAAGCATGATATGAATAAAGGCTTTTGATAGAGTCTCCTATAGCTTCCCTTTCTCTATTCTATCCAAGTTCAGATTTCATCTTGAGTGGATTGCTCTCATCAAGGCATGTATCTCTACTACCAATTTTTTTGTTCTGGTCAATGGTTCTCCTGTAGGGTATTTCAAGAGCTTCAAATGTTTGAGATAGGGTGACCCTCTCTCACCCTTCCTCTTCATCATAATTATTGAAGCCTTAGGCAGAACCCTCACTTTTTATTGTTCCAAAGGTGACATATCTGGGTTTAAACCTGCTTCCTCCCTTTAGCCCATTTTCCACTAACAATTTTTTGATGATACTATTTTGGCCACCATTGCCTTTGTTCCCAAAGCCCAATCCATTAAATCGATTCTCCTCTCATTTGAGGTTGTTTCTGTTCAAAAATTCAATTTCAACAAAAGTAATATTTACTTCATTAATACCCCTACCAGACGTAAAGTGTGCATTACTGCCATCCTAGATTGCACCATCGTTGAGCTCCCGACCACTTACTTAGGTTTCCCTCTTTTTACTGGTCCCTCAAAAAAATATCTATGGAATTCTATCATTGACCATATTTAGAAGATATTTTCCTGTTGGAAACAAAGCCTTCTAAGACAAGTTGGTAAGGCCACTCTTGTTAAAGCCACCCTCCAAAACATGAATATCAGTGGAATTTTACAATAAAATTGAGCAACTTAATAAATTTTCTATGGTTTGGATTAAAACTGAAGCATCATATTCACTTGGTCATTTGGGATTAGGTATGCTCCTAAAAGGATCATGGAGGAATTGGGATCCAGAGGGTCCACAATATGAACATGGATATCATAGCCAAGCAAGGATGGAGAGTCCTTACCAATGAGAATTCCTTGTGGGTCTCCACAATGAAAGAAAAATATCAATGGCACGATAGCAATTTCTTGGAGGACCCTTTTCCTATTTCTGGTTCAAAATCTTGGAATTCCATCTTCAATTCATGGTAGATTCTTATGAAAGGTATACACTAGAGATTAGGTAACAGTGCTAAAATACAATTTTGGAAATACCTTTGGATTGGAGGTCAGCCCCTGAAGAAACATGTGAATATCATCTACTTGAAACCTGTCACATACATCCTCTTTGGATCCAAGGTATATCATTTTATTCAAAGTAACAGGAATTCTTAGAAATTATTCCTTGGCGATGGTCTGTCCAGTGATCAGTGTCTTATTGCTTCCATTCTGTCTAATTTACTGCATCTTTTTGTCATTCCTAGTATTACCTCTGAGGATGCTATCTTGTGGGCTCCTATTTTCTCTGGTCTGTTCATTGTCAAGTCTACCTACTCTCTCACTAAAGATCATTCTCCCCTTGGTTTCCCTCCTCTCTCATCTAGAAAAATAATCTCACTCCCAAAGTGAGTTTCTTATTTGGGTTGGCCATATAGGATAATATCCTTACCCTCCTAAACCTCCATCATCGTGGATTTTTATTCCTTAATCACTATTACCTGTGCCTCTAAAATTATGAATCAACCCACCATATTTTTATATCTTGACACTTCTCCTAGTTCATATTGTCATATTTTTTTGCTTTGTTAGCATTGCCTGGGTTTTGCTCACTTTCCTTTATGACCAGTGTGTTCAGTGGCCCAATCCCTTCAAAGGTTATCATCTCAAAACTTTTCAATCTTTCTATCTTTCCCACTTCCTATGGGAGTTGTGGTGTGAGCACAATTCCCTTGTTTTTAATGACTATTCTCATGATACATGTCATGTACTTTTCAAAATCATCCATGTTGCTACAAAGAATTTTTCTATCATTTTTGGTGATAGTGATGCTAAATATCACACTGAAGAACTGTTGGCTTCTTCTCTTAGGATCTCTACTTTTCACATTCACTCCCAGGCTCCTAAGGTGGATCGATCTTAGATATCTTGGTCTCCTCCTCCCAGAGGCTTTCTCAAGTTGAATTTTTATGAAGTTGCCAAAGGTATTCCTGGCCCTGCTGGAGCTGGTGGAATTGTTAGAGATCACTCAGGTAATATTGTATTGGCCTTCATATAAAATTTGGGATACTAGTCTAGTCATTTTGTAGAATCCAAGGCTATTCACCAAGGCATTATCCTCCTTCATAGTATGCAATTATCCAATGTGGCAATTGAAGGTGATTCTAAAAATGTCATCCAATACTTTCTTTCAGGATCTCAATCTATTTTTTGTAATATCATGAATATGATCTCTGATATCAAGTGGCTCATACAATACTTCATGAGCATTACTTTAAATCATGTTTACCATGAGGGAAACTATGTGGTCGATCTCCTGACCAATGTGGGCATTTCTAAGTAGGGTCTCATTGTATGGGAACATGATTTTCCCCTGGCTATCAACACCATCAATGATCTTGAGGTTCATGAAGCTCATGAACAATAAGCTTATGTGGTTTGTTTGGAGGAATCCCATGTGGACTATTTTGCATCCTCTCCACTCCTTGCCTAGTCACTCTAAGGGAAGGTTCATTAATAGGAGTGCTCACATGTCCATCATTGAGGCTTTTACGAATAATAGAATTGATGTTGTTCAGTGGGTGATGATATGTCACATGGTGATTACTCTTATTAAAGATAATATTTGGAATGATAGTTTCCTCAATGTTAGCCATGTGTCTGGATAGGTCACTCCTATCACTGCAAAGGTTTGTAGGATCATTGGGAGAGACCACAATCAAGTGATTGTAGATATGGGGGCCTTCTATTTTTTCATTTCAACACCTTGTTTTTCATTCAATCATATCTTGGGTGGCTAATAATGTGGTAGTTTGGTCCTCTTTTTTCATTTCCATTTATGCGATTTTTCACATCACCTCCACATCCTTTGATCCATGTGCCTTGAATCCTAGCAATCACCACCTAGCTACCTCACTTAAATACAAGTCTAGCCATTGTAACTTACAATGGATCACTCCTTCAACAATGTTGAAAACCTTCACCTTCAAATTTTGTGCTCATCCTTCAGTTGAAGTTTTTCCTCTGCCTGAAGCCCCCTATTTTTTGGTTAGACCTTCCAATTGGGTTGATGCTGCTAGTTTCAACCTAATTTTTTTGATCGTTTCCACTTTCCCTTCAATCATATTGCATGCTTTTCTAAAGTGTGGTGCACGTGTTTTGTGCCACCTCCATTCATGGATTTGGGCCAAGTCAGCTTCCTCTTTATTTTTAATCATGCATCATCATCTCATTGAGATGTTTTTCCCTACTGTTTTACTTTTTATCTGGTGCACTATCCTATTTATTTCCACCTCTAGCATGACCCTGTTTCAATGGATAAGGTTGAACCTATCGCCTCCACTTGACTACCTTGTTCAAGGATATTTTCTATGACCATGGTTTGTTTAATTTCTTTTAGATGTTCCAAGACCATGATACTAACCTATCCCTCAAATTTATTCACACATGGGATGGAGACCATGTTGTTTTCTAGGGCTTAAGTTTCACAATTATGATGGACCTGCTTACTGAGATTATGGGATTTCCAAATGACGTAGAGATTATCAACTGTGAGAAACACTCACTCCAGGGAAAGTTAGTCTAGTTTAGGAACCGCGATGAATACCTCACTAGGGATAAAGGTGGCATAATTTTAAGATTCCCTACTAAAACCCTAGGATGTGGTTATGATTATGATTCTATAGTATTTCACTCTAGATAGTCCTGGTGTTGTCCTTCTAAGCTTCCACATGCTTTCCTCAATCATTTACGAGGAAATAAGACCATCAACATTCTATAGTATCTCTTCTAATATATTGAGTGATAAATTATAAATGTCAAGCGTGATGTATATTATATTTCTCTACACCAAGGGTTACACTTGTTGCTTTACTGGTACATCCTATATTTGTAAACAAGGAGATTTGTGGGTGCAGTAGTGATGTGACCTACTAAATACAATGGTATAGTTAGCTATGGTGATACGTCTGTGTCCCCTTGAACCAAACATACACTATAATTTGACACTATTATGGATAGGACTTCAATCACCAGATGCTTCGCCAAAGTTAAATCCACTAGTGGTAAACGTAAAGCTCTAACTGTTATTTAAAATGAAGGTTTTGATGACTCTCTATTATTTCAGGTTAAGCAAGAAATTGTCCCCAAGAAGAGCCATCCTCTTGAGGGTATATTCACCAAGCTACATTCACTTTTGACCTCAAGGATTTCATCTTGGTCCAATATTTTTGAAAGAGGCCACCTCTAAGACCTTCATGACATTATGAAGGTCCTTAGGAGAGTGGCCAATATGACGTCTTCCATGCTCTCCTAAGCAGAGACCCTCCTGTATGAGTATAAGGATCAATTCGAGATCCTATAGGAATTTAAGAGCCTAGTGGGGGATAACTCCTACAATGCTATGGGAAACAGTAATTTAGTGTGTTTTTCCTGACTCCCCCTACATGGTTTTCCTCCTTTTTAGCTTTTCTCTCTATTTTTTCCGCCCTTGCATGGGTATTTGGCATTATGGTTCTATTGCCCCTACGTGGGTATTATTATTTTTTTTGCATCTATCACCCCTGCATGGGTATTTGGTTGTCTTTGCATTTCTCCTTCATGGTACTTGGGAGACCATATCTATTTTTGTACTTCCATGTATTTTGTGGTCCCTTCATGGGGATCTGATATGATCTCTACTTCCTAGAGAAGGCTTCCTTTTTTTTTGGTCTTAATGGGCCTATGTCCTTTGATTTCTAGTTTTTCTCATTTTTGAGCCCATAATGTACAAGGTTACGGTACCCTTTCAAAACCCCTACACAAATAAAATTGATTTCAAAAGATAACCCATAGGGAAACATTGCTTCATCATCAAAAGGTTGAAGACCATGGAATAACAAATATTGTTAGATATGTAGGAGAAAAGGGCATAACACCAGTTACTATAGATTCAATCCAAGAAATCAAAATCAAGGAAATCATATGAACTATGGAAACCAACCAAATAGGGCATTCTAACCAAGGCAATATCAAAATAATCCCCAACAACAATAATCTCAATATCAAAACTATTATCCACAATTGGAATATCAAAATTGAAATAAAAAAGGACATCTAGCTTAGAATATTAAAGAAATTAAAGAACTGGAAGATACAAAAAATGATAAATAAGTCAAAGCTCTTGCAGTAAGGGTAACATGGTATGAAGACACTAACTACTTGCTTGAACATGATATAAAAAAAAGAAAAGAATATCCATATTGAATACTAAAGTCTTCAAACCCAAATAATGTAATACAGGGGGTGTTAGAGTATATTACATCATTTAGGTCATGTAAATGTACCACCCTTGGAACATAACTAGAGTAGTAGATTACTTTATGGGGTATTTAGCTAGTTACTTCAAGTAATATATTAAATGCAGAAGTGTCTATGTGCAAGTTGTAAATGTGCAAGGTGTCCCCTTGTACAACTAGGTAAAGTGTTGGCCAAGAAATCCATATTTCTATATAAAGGGCCTCAGAGTGAGTGATTAGATATCATTGTAGATAGTAGTAGGGATATTGGGTAGATCACCATATATATTAGTGAGGAAGTACAATGTGGTTCTTTAGCATCATCATTTTCTATTAATAGAATATTTCAACATCTTACATTTTTGCATATTTTGCATCTTGTGATTGCATTCTCCTATAGCTCACATTATCAAAAGGTAACAACGTAAAGCATAAGTGCCATAGAATGAAGCTTGTACCATTGCTTCTAATAAAATATAATAACACAATGGTTTGATTCTTCCTTTCTATAAATTATGTCTCTAAATAAAATACTGATAGTGGATTTTTCTCCTATGAAATATTCTCAAAATCATATTAAAGGGACTTCAACTCTTCCATTTTCATTGCATCAGGAAGTATGGTTCAACAATCAAATAACTTGGTTGCAGCATGGAGGTTGACAATTTAAACCCCCTAAGCTTAATTTTTTTGAATTTTTTCTAGAAGATTGTGTATGTGCCAAGTCAAAAAGAGGCCTCATATTTTCAATCCAATATGTGACACAATGGTTGGGTAGTTATCTTGTATAGAGGAGGTGTTGAATTTGGAGTTTAGCATCAACACTTCTTTTTCTATAGGCAATATTAAATATTATGCATTGGTTATAAAATACTTCTCTCTCCTTTTATTTCAGTTACACACATAGCATAGTAGTTCGTTCACTTGCTTTGAAGTAGGTTATCTTAGGTTCAGGCCTCATTGGCTCCAAATCCTTTTAAAATTATATATTTTGTATGTATGAGCATGATTAATCCACCAATCATATCATTCAAAGTGTTAAACTCAAATTTACTAGTTGATGATGTATTATCCAATCCATTAATGTTATGTGGTAGTTGTTGATTTGACAAAACAAATTCTAAGGTTTGGTATTTTTTTATTTATTTGAGTGCTAATATACCAAATGATTTGGAGGCCATAAATTTTGCATACATAGGCATTTGGATCTATTTTTCAATATTTAATATTTTTTTGAGATCTACATAATGATGACATCCACTTATAGATATATTATAGATCTTTATAGGGTGTTTGTATATAATGGATTCCTTAGGGTAAATTATAGCACTTGGTCAGTTCAAATTGTAGGATTACGTAGGAATAAAAATCCTCAATTCATATTCAATAATTAATTAGAATCATGAACTCAATAATATAGAGGAGTAAGTGCTTATAATATTTTTCATTTTTGTGGAACTAGATGTACTTTTCCACTTTAGAGAGACAAATGATACTATTGAGGTATGGTCTACTTTGAAATATCTCTATAGAAAAGTAAGTGCTAGTGAAGTTAATACAATCGAGATAGAGCCCTTCAATCTTAAAATGTTTGATTTTAGTAATTTTGAAGACTATATATCTCACTTTAAAACTCTAAAATTTGATATAGTTATGGTAGGAGGTAAGGTAAAGAGTGATGAAGATCATGTCAAATCCATTACTTTCAATATTTATCTCTTTTTCATATAATTGGCTGGGTTTTTGTGTGAATGTTATAACTATCAAAGATCCACAACCATTTATCTTGAAGGACTTTTCAAGCTTCTAATCCATTACAAAGTGACAATGAGGAATTATAAAGCTCTTTCTCATACACAAGCTTATCCAAATAACTTCAATTCAATGGAATATAAGGAACGGGTTCCTAAGGGTAATTCTAAGGATTTAGAGATGTCAAACACTTGTGATTATTATAAAGGAAAAATGAACTACAGAAAAAATTGTATTACAAGGTTGAAGAAGATTGAGATAGAATTCTTAAGGGCTAAACAAAATATTTCTAATGATGAAGGTGAGGATGAAGGATAAATAATAGAGGTCCATTAGAGCATCCATTATGGAGGATGTGTTACCTATAATACCTTCTCTTGTTGTCCATCTCATCTTATATTATGGGGTGTTGAAATTTGTGCAATTTTATATTGTTTATACCAAGGCCAAAACTATAAATAAGTGCTTATGAACACCATTAATGTAGCCTACAAGCATGTGATTATGTAATCCTATAGGTATTTATTATTTATGTAAAACTACAACTATGTTCAGTAAGCCTATGGGTCCCTTTTATATTTCACCCTTAGTGGTATTGGTTAATCTACATTTATATATAACCTTACTTAAAAGGGTAATTTGTTTTTATTTTATTATAAGGTTAACCTCAAGGTTAAAATATATATCAACCTGAGGTTAACCTCTCATTGGAGATTTGGTATCACTATAAATAGCCCTCAATGAGGATCCATTTATTTAATAATTATGAATAAAATTAATGATATATTGAGGTACCCATGGGCACCCACCTTATAATTTTTATTTTCATATCTCTTATTGTATATACTTCATTTACTATTGCTATCTTTAAATTTCCTTTTCTTCTTTTTGGAAAACGATAGTGGTGAATGCATGATTTGGAAGGTTTCTATAAAATATTATAAGTTCAAGCAAGTAGGTGGATTCTTAGGGTAGTACATTTGAAGCATATTAAATAGAATGGATACCATTTCATAGGTTTTATAAACATTATTGAAGACCATATGAATAAATTAACCTCTTCCTTATTATTCTTCTCATCACCTCCTTTAAAAACACAAATGTTTTCTTATAGTTTCTTGAAATGATTGATATATTATTCAACTATCCTAAAAATTGCTATACTCATCTCTACTTCCAAAGTATTGATTTATGTGCAGTCAAAAAAATGACACATCTATTGAAAATTATTCAACAAATTCTTGGGGTCAGTAGTACTAATTTTGTGATCATATATTTTGTCCAAATTAAGAGCAATCACAACATGTACCTCCTCCTTTTTATCCTTGTACAGGGACTTATTTTTTATAAATTTTGTATAAAATCCTCATTATAATTTTTAAGAGTCCCTTGAACAAAGCTTCATTTATTAATACTACAATTAGCATAGTTTATTCTATTTAGAAAAGGTACACATGATAAATGGTCCATTGTATTCCTATAAAAATATAATCTTGTACTTGCATTTTGAATAATTTAATAACATTACAATAGTAGAGAGTTTAAAAAATTATGTGATTTAAAAAGTGACCCTAAAACACTTTCATATCCAAAAGTTATGGCCATAAAAATTTTGGCCCTAAAATCAAATAAAATGCCACCAAAACCTTTTACAAATTTCAAAATTTGACTTTAGCATATCTATTGCTACCATATGTTACTGATTTGACATCCAAGGTGGTGCCACCTATGCATTGACTATATTTGCCACTAGGTGGAAAATTAGTGAATCAACTTCCACTGAGTTTTGTTGATCTATAAACCAAAGGGATGCCACTTATGCACTATGTAGACCACTAGGTAGGGAGTCAACCAATCTACTGATACCACATGTCACTAATTCAAAAAATAAGAGAATATCACATATTAACTAACTCCATTGGTGATTAGATATCTAACTAAGTGAGTAGGAAATATTGATTTATGAGTTGGAATTTTAGGATTGGATCCTTAATCCTTTGTACAATTAAAAAATGGTTTTCAGCATCCAACTAAGAACAACATTGACCATATCAACCAAAACAACACTAAGCTAAATCCAACTTAAGATAAAGTGGAAGGCTACGAGTTTGAACCCCAAAATTCCTACATGGAAAGTCTTAGCATGCACCCAACAAGCCACATGACCTATGATCCACTCAAGAACAAAAAAATAATAATATTTTATTGACTTAGCAAGATGAACAAAATATGTTGAGTTTTTCCAACATGTATGCCCAAAAAACTATTAATAACTCATTTATTTAAGAATTAAAACATGGGTTTTGAACCTTCATCCTTCCAAACACCAAGGATCCATTCTCCATACACCAACCACATTCACATTAGTTCCATAAAGTCATATATTGGCACAACCACAACATAAACACCATATTGTTTGAGCTAGGTAGGGGTGCATGCACCTTATTATATCCACATGTCCATCCAATAGCACTTATGACTACATTAACCAAAAAAGGAACCACATGTCTCTATCCCTAAAATGATAATAGTGAAGATTATTCCATTTAATCAAAATAATGACCTCTATCTTGATAAAACCTTTCACAATAATTATATGCCATCACACCATGACACATGGTGCAACACTCCATTTATAAATAAACTATAATACATCCAATAAACATGTTATTGCTCTTATGGAAACAACCTTTTTGTTGCCAACAAAGGAAATATTCTAATTCTAAAATTCTAAAATTTAAATTTTAGGTGCAAAAAGGTCTTTGTTTTGATGCAAACAGTGGGTATCTAATTATGTAATCAGCAAAAAGTGATTAATGAGGACCCTCTTGAAATATTTAAATAATCCAAAATATCTTATAATTCATCCATAGCAACCATGGGTTTTTTTGTATAACCTTTTAATGGAATGCAACTAGTTAGAGCATCCTCTCTTATTGAATCAACATAAAAGTAATTGTTGGTGTCTGAATTGACATCTATGTGAATTCAAGTTGTGACTATCATCTGCAATTGGTTTTAAAGAAGGTGAACACCCGCTAATCACATCCTTGACCCCAAAATTGGATAAATAAAAATTACTTTTAATTTAACCTCCAGAGTAGGTTGGTATACCTTTTCAACTAATTGGATGTTGACTCATTTAAGCTTAGTTAAATGCATAAATATAGGGATAGAAAGAAGAAAATGTTTAGAAAATAACGATTCAATAGTGGACAAACAAAGCTAGCAATATAGGCATCTACAAGGAACCTCTGACAACTCAACTCTAGCGTTTAACACTAGTTATTAACAACATTAAAAACTCAATAATAGTTAATAGTAAGGCACATATGCATACTTCAAGAATTATTTCAAACATCTAGGGCATCAATAATCCAAAAAGTAGAATTAGATTGATACTCTGTTTAACAAAATATAATCCATTACAAGCATACATTTAGAAATCAAGCATTTAAATTTACTCTAAGCTCGCAATCCAATATCAGTAGAATAAACTAACCATAGCAACAATAGCAGAAATAACTTCAAAATTGATCATCTACAAAAGAGAGAATACATGAGTTTGAGGTAAACATCCAAGTAATGCTCCTTCTATTCATTTGCAGAAATTGTACACAATAGGGCAAGCAAACACTTTAGAGCCAACCCTTAAAAGTGAAGGTTTGACCTTTATTTATAGTTTTGCATTAATTTAAAATATTTAAAAGAATAGGGAACATTACAGAGAATTTGAAAATTGTTAATAAATTGTTAATAGCAAGGTGTTGAGGTTGCAGTCTCCTGTTTGATTGAAGAAAGAAGAAAATTGTGTGATCCTTGGATCCTCTACAACTTGGCTTCTACAAGTCACTTGGCTTTCATGGCTTCCACATGTAGATCTAAAATCAAGACCATATTTTGTTCTTTTTGTGGCTTCCCTACCATAGATATACAACTAAATTGGCTCATAGATCATGATTCTCTATCATCTCATCTTCCTACTCTATTTAGCTCAAAATAGCTTTGAATAAGATATTTTTTATCTTATGCCACATCAACTCTGATTTTTATACGTGATTTAATCCACTTTGCATGTAGGCCATTGATATCTTGTTGAACGACTATAATTAGCTTAATCAGAAGCTTGGTGTGCTTCTTCATGGTCTGTTACACTTCATGGCCATCATGATATTTTCTACTTTCTCCTCAATAGCATAGAACCATGTTCTAATCCATCATTTGAAGCCTTTTTCTAGAAAGGTTTGAGTGATTTGATTGTAGGCTGGGACAAGGGATCCTTTACCATTGGAGATCTACTTTTAAAACCTTACTCTAGGCCACACAGTGTAGAACCATGTTGTGATATGCTCTTTTAATTTACAAAATAATAGCTTTGACATTGTGGGTTGTGGCATAGAACAACAATTCAAAGAACTCAACGTAGAACCATAGGTTGTTAACCATGGTGTAGAACAATAGTTCAAAGCATACGATGTAGAAATATGCTATGAAGCACATGATGGAGAACTATCTCCTAGCCCATGATTTGAATCACCAAACTTTCCAAGTTTGACTATGCTAATCACGATGTAGAACCATATGCTGAGCCGCATAATATAGATACATGCACTGGATCGCATAGTATGGAACCATATTTTGAGCCATAATTTGGAATGTCAACTTGCCAAGTTTGAATGTGTTGATTGTGGTGTAGAACCATGCACTGAGTTGCATGATATAGGTACATGCATTGGATCACGTAGTATGGAACCATGTTCTAAGTGGTGATTTGGAATGTTGACTTGCCAAGTTTGACTACATTGACTGCAACGTAGAACCATGCACTGAGCTGCATGGTATAAAAAAATTATCACAAGCCATTTTATCCTTCTATGCTCTAAGCTGTGATTTAAAAAATACAAATTACTAGTTTGAATGAACTCACCATAGTCTAGAGCACGTTTAGCGATGTAGAAAAAAATTGGAAATTTTTCTAAGTATATGGCCCTTTTGGGCCTACATTCTGGCACATCTCTAGGAATTTTACCTGTAAAATTGAGAATGCAGAGTCTTATCCTATAGGCAACTAGATTAAAAATATGTATGGATGAAATGGAATGACTGGATGAATGAATGGATGAATGGATGATGGGGAAGTAATGGAGTGTGAATGGAATTGAATGGAGGGAAATGGGGGAGTGCAAAGGTCTCCAACTAGCTATGAATTATGCCTCAATGCATATTTTCCCTTTGAACATCACTCTCTTGAATATTTATGAAGATATTTAGAGAGAAACAGTTCACATGGAAGCAATGTGAGAGGTAAATATGAGCATCTTATGATATTGCATATTTTTTACTGTTTTAGGAATAAAATTGTGTGCATCTTCAGCAAGGTTGTCCCTCTTTTAAAGGCTCCATGGCATGACTTTTTCATGAAAGCTTTCGACTCATGCTTTTTTGATATATCTAACTCTCATAAAGAACAAAAATATTCACAAAATATATTCCCATGGTCTCTCTAACTATTCTAGTACTCAAAACTATTTCAAAATCCTTAGTTGGAGATCTTCATTCTTCTTCTTGTTGAGTTTGTTCCTCTATTTGGATTGTTTCTTCCTTTTAATTTTTTTCTTCTTCTTCCTTAGATTTTCCCCTCCTTGGTCTTCATTAGTCTCCTCTTCTTCATCAACCTCCTCTTCTTGATCACCCTCTTGTTTTTCATTAGCCTCTTCTTGATCAGCCTCTGGTTCCTCTTCTGTTTTGAATATTTGAATCATCTAATTCAAAGTTTCTAAGGCTTGATCCTAGCCTGATTTAGTAGGATTGGTCATCTCCTTAGGTTATTTATGGGAAAACTATAGCTTGGTAGTTGCCTCATAGGACATGGAATGTACCTTATCCACTAGGTATTCCATTAAATATTTAAGCCTAGTTAAGTCTTTTATTAGTTGAGAAACTTGATCCAAATTTACTAGATCCTCCTAGGCATCTATTTCAAACTCATCCTGCATGATTGAATTTATGCTGGTTTGAAGGTCTTCCTATGATAAAAGGATGTTATTTTCACTCTAGAATCCTCCAAAACCATACTACATCATTTATTTATTGATATCCACAATATCCTAAAGCTTTCCTTCAATCCTATATATTAGTAGCCATCCCTTTTAGAGCAACTTATTTTTCTTGATTACAATTATAGCCACTAATATTGTAGTATTCCATGCCTTGTTAGGGATAGGCTTAGTAGCAACACTGAATATATTTTCAAACAACTTGCATATATTTTCTTCTTGTATCACCAATAGTTGTAGCTCTTCATTAAAATTCTCCAAGTCTTCCTTGGTTTCCCACAAAAAATGGCTAGCCTCATCCATGTAATCAATCACAGACTAGATTTCTGAGCATTTTTCTAGAATTTTAGACCATATTTGCTTCGTGATCTATTTAACCTTGTCTTTAGATAAACTTGTAGCTCTAGCCTTTTCAACTTGAAGTTTTTGTTTTAAGGCTTGTATCTCTTTGCCTTGAGCGTCATTCTTATTCTTTAGCTCTTAAGTCTGTTCTTTGAATTTAAAGGCCTCTTGGTATTTGTTTTTCATTTCTTACAACCTTCTCAATATTTTTTTGATTACTAATTATTTTCTCCAACCTTTCAATATTTTATTTTAATTTCTCATAATTCTCTTTGCAAATATTAATGGTCTCGAGATGAGCCTTATCTATGACCAATTCATCTACCATGGGTAATTGAGTGATATCCTCAATATGTTCTTCCAACTGATAATATTTTGCAGTCATGTCTTCCTCTAGTTTGCTGACAAGAGGAGTGAGGGAGATAGTTGTCATTTTCCTAGCCATAGGATCAATATGCATGGTCTTTCTCCATCAAGCAACATGTTTTGAAGGTTGGGCTAATTTCTTACCCCAAAAAAATTGGATTTTCTTAGATATTCTTAACCTTCTACAAAGAAGCTACTGTAGGATGATTTACAAGAGTAGAAGCAGTTATGAGTGAAGGGAAAATGGACCTAGCACATATGGAAATGATGATGGTGTGATTTGTGCTTATTGCAAGGGTTGTAACAGGTGTTGAAATAGCAATAGATGTTATAATTATGGAATATGGTGGATAATATGGAAGTTTTTATGACCCTACTAAAATTTATGGTGATGATTTTGGATATGAAAGGATGTGAGTGGGAGATGATGATACTAGGAATCTTGGTGAATGAGGTGGAGATGGATTGGAGCGAGATGATGGAACCACTAGTGAAGATGGTGGGGAATTATGAGGTTGAGATGCTATCTTTTGTTCCTCTTGCTTGTGAGAAGGGAAGGGAGAATTCTTTGAGAAAGGATAAGGAGGAGAATAAGATAATATATTCATACCTTCACCTACCAAAGTAGACTATTGAAAGTTGTCCTCCACACCTTGTTGTTGTGTCTTTTGAATTGGTTGATCTTCAGTTGTAACTTGAATTTGTTCAAATGTTTGCATTTGATTCAATTTATGCTTCTTAATGACCTCTTTCTTGGCCTCCCTTATAAAATCTGTTGCCTTCCTCTTGAAACAAATAGGCACTATAGGCATGCCATTTTAAGTATTATCTTGACATTGTATCATTTGCAATGCTACTTCTAAAACCATGGATGGCTTTGGAGGAACTACAACATTAATTATTAAAGGAGTAAATACAAAGCTATCCTCTACTTTATCTCTTATTGGGTTTCATGACAAAAATTATTCTCCTAAGGGAAGTTGTTTCGACCTTTGCTTTGCTTGAATATTTTCTATATTTCTCATTTCATATTTACCTAGACTGCCACTAGAGTACTGCATATTTTCATCATCACCACACCTATAGAGTATTGTTGCACTTGTTTTTATAAAGTATTAAAAGCATAATGAGCTCCTTTATCTACTAGTGGAGAATTAGTTGTAATTTCCTCAATATCTTGTTATGCAGGTAGAGAGGGAGGGTTTGGAGGTGTTTGGTCTTTCTTTTGATTTTTTTCTCCTGACCTTTTCCTTTTGACCTTATCCTTATCTACTTTCTCTATCCTTTTGTAGCTCAACACTAAGCTTCTACCATTCTTGGCCCTCTAGGTATTAATATGTTTGTCATATAACTTTGATAAATTAGTATTTGCTTGACGACCAAACTTAGCTTTTATAGTGTTCATTTCTACTCTCATCCTCCACCATTCTATAATTTTACCCTCATCCCAGCTATTATTTTCCTCTATATCTTTTCTTTTGGGTTCCTTCAGTTGCTGGATCTATTATTTTTCAAGATCATAATCAACTAATTGCTCATAAAAGTCTCTCCAAGGGGGAAGTTATTCCATCTTGCTGACATTCCACTCTAATGGTGAATTTTCTTTGTTATTTATGTATTTATCAACTTGAGGCCATAGAGTTCTTTCAAATTTATGGGTCCTATCTCCATTGAGGGCAACTATTATTTTCATAAATTTATTGTTTGTATCATATCTCCATATTTGCAGGATATACATAAGACCAAGTCTTTCTAAATACTGAGTAATATGCTCATGCGAGCCCTTCCTCATCAATGTAATATCATCCACATTGTAAGGGTAAACCATTGTCCCTTTTCTCCCCTTGCTAGTGACAAATGTGACATTGACAAAGTTAGCTTGTCTCAGATATTCTAAGGTCAACATTTTTCTATTGATAAAATGTGGAAGCAAAAAAGTTTCTCGATGAAGCCATAGAATTTAATGATTGTACCCTCAGTCAAGATATACCAATATCCTTCCTCAAATTGCTTTTCTTGCAAAAGTTCTTTAGCCAGAGGAGGAATTCTAGGATATTGGCCATACATGATTTTTAGGGCAGGCCCCAAAATTCCATATTGAATCTATAGTAAGACTCAATATCTCTTAGATGACTTATCCATGTGTAAACTGGTATAGGATCTCCATTATTATTTTTATATGTTATTGGGATCCAAGTCATCTCTTGAATTACAACACTAAGGAATATCCACGATAGATTAGAGCAGTGCCTAAAAGAGGGGGCCTCCAAACCTTTCTTCATGGTTACAAGCTACTCATGCATTCTGTTGGAGAGGAAGATCGACCAGTCAAAGTAAATTGATCTAAAATTCCCATCTCTCATAGGCGTTCTATATATGTTTTCATTTTAAATACAATAAACAATAGCTATCTACCAATATCTCACATATTGATTAGAATCTAAACCATCCAAGCATGCTATCTTGGTAAAGAGCTCTGGGTAGGTGAATTTTTTAGTGGCAACTGGGGTTTTGGGTAAAGTATCCTTATATTTTATAGTTTTAAACTAGTTGTAAACCCATTTTCTAAAACACTCACCATTCTGAGGATGACCCTTTAATTAATAATACTTAACTTGGACCTATGGGTCAAAGGGTTTAGGATTTATAGGTGGGTCTTGGGAGAATGTAGAAGTTCATCCCATTGGATATGCTAGAAAAACTATTGTCATCTCTAAATACACCCACCAACTTGGGTTAGGGGCCCAACAAGATGGATGCACCCATGCCTCACATAGAGTGAAATAGCAAGAAGCACCATGGATAGACGACCACCTATGGTGCAATATCTAAGGTTTTTAATCAAGGACAACTCCTAATTAGATTCAATCCTTGATGAACAAGGACCTACATGAGCTAAGGTCAAGGGGAGTTACATGGAAATAAATTACAATGAAAATAAAAAATAGAAAAGTAAATACTCTACAAACAATAAAACCTAAGAAAAGGGGTAATTTACAAAAGAATTATATCCCAACTTTCAATAGCAACAAGTGGAAATTTAACATGAAATATGCCATCCTACGGCTAGTGAATACAACAAAAAAACACACTGCTAGGAATAAAAAAATGTTAAATAAAGGAGAACAAAGTAAAATTAGTCACAATTTTCATTAACATGCCAAAAAGTGATTACAAAATAATGAGACCCAAAAGGTTCAATGCTTTTTAGGGCTTAGGAAATAAGCCAGAGTTTGGGATACCCTTGTTATAATTGAAAAGGATGAAAGAAAGAGCTTGCAATACTGGGTGTCAAGGATGAGCAGACAACTCCCAATGCCTTTTACAAGATATGTTGGTCCTATTTATAAGTTGAGAGGAGGGTTATTTCCCTCCAAAGTTATATTTAGAATGCCTACAAATTATCTTATGCTCCTATATCCAAAACCATTTTGTAACAATGGAATAATAGCTTTGACGTCTCTAGATCTAGGGCTATAAATATTGAAAGCTTTTAGGCCTTTGAATGATCAACTATTTTTGACACATCTCTTTATTATAGCATTGAGATTGTTTCACCATTATTATTCCACCATATTCTCTTGGAATGTATTTTCTTGGTGATGTAGAAGGTATGACCTCTTTTACTGGTCCAACTTGATAGGGTAGGCTTATACATATGGTAGGTAGATGTCATGACTGACACATGGTTGGATATGATAGGCTTGGCTTCTAAAGTCAAGCTTTATTACCAATTATGGATTTTCTTCTTAATTGCTCTTTCACCTACTTCCTACCTTGTGTGCACTACTACCACATGTCCTCAAATGAGGTGGAACTCTCTATAGCCAATGGTAGACCTTATCCTTATAAGCACTAGAATTTTCCTTTTTAGGATCTTGATTGATCACCATGTATCTAACTCTAGGATTTGTTAGATCCTTTTCTTCTTTTACATTCTCTCCTGCATTGAAAGGACCATGCAAAGCATTGGATTGAGAATCAATGATTCATGGACCTTAGCTCCCTTAATAAGGTTAGGTTTGGGTGAAATATGAGCTTCGATCATAAATAAAATATCTAATGTTCAACATGGATTTTTATTTGTAGAAAGTTGTATCGCTCCAAATTTTTCGCATCCCTACCTTCAGGCTATAGGATCCGCGCCCGGAAGGAGGATGGGAAAAGGATGTCGCGATACCTCGGACTGAGAGGACTTTGCGAAGGTCCCGCCTCTCAAGGGAGGTGTATTTTGGTGATTTTTCGACGGATGGTGGGTTCACCAGGAAACATTTAGCGGCAGTTTCCACGCCTAGGTTTTGGAATGTGTTTGATGAGTTCGTTTTAACCTTAAGCATTCATATCCTAGGTTTGGCCGAATGAATCTAAATTAAAACTACATGAAAATGCAACTTTCATGAATACAAAGAAACAGATTTGAAAGCAGAAAACAGAGAATTTTACAGAATGACAATGAAAAATACCCGATCCGGATGTCCGTAGAAGATTCTCGACGTTTGAAGCGACCTGGATCGCCCGTAATCTGACAGAATCGTCTGTAATCTGACAGAATCATCTGAGACTGACAGATTCATCCGAGATCTGACGAATTCGTCAGACGAATTCGCCAGAGACCTGCAAGACAGAAAATAGATGCAAAATACAAGAAATTCTATTGTGCTAACAGAGGCAAATTACACCAAATAGCAATATGAATACTGAACAATATTTAAGAACAGAATTTAAAGCCAATTACTGTACTTTAATAGCAGATCATGAACTTAGCATGCAATCTAAGCTAAATGGGTGAACTCCAAATGCAAAATAACATAAAAACTGAATAAATAATCTAATTTACAGAATAAAATGACAGAAATAGAGTTGAGAAAAGCAAACTCTAGGCACTGATTGCCTCGATGTGGGCTGCAGTCGAGATCGTCTCGCATCAGTACGAAATCGTCTCGCATTTGACGGGATCGCCTCCGATCTGAACAGGTTCGTCGACGATGATGGATGCTGGCTCCGACTGAAAAACAATGATGTACCTGCAATAAAATCGATGTGGAACTAGTGCAAATGCAAGATTAGGATGTTCTAATGTAGAGGGAATCACTTTGCAGAAAATTTCAGCCAGGGGTTGGGGAGGGAAAATCTTAGAGATTAAATAGGCTTAGGGGGAGTAGGTAGGAGGTTGGAGATCATCCCAATTTGGGAGATCTCCAACGGGGGAGGGTCCCAACGGCGCAGACACGCTTCTGCCCAGATTGGAGACCCGTTGGAACAGATTCCAACTATGCAAATTCAGTTTTGCGACAAGATCGTCTGGACGTCCTAGTCCAGACGAAATCGTCAAATCTGGGGCGATATCGTCTGATCGGCGACGATATCGTCAAACGGTCAAAACAACCTCTAAAATTGGCGCGAAAAAGGGGGAAACGGAATACCCGACGGTTAACGGGCGGTTTGGGAGGTTAAATTTGATTTTAAAATTATTTACTAAGGTGAATGTAAATTTTATAATTTTATCGCGCCAATTTTAGGGTGCTACATTTTGCCCCCTCTTTAGCGAATTTTTCGAAGAAAATGCGTTAAAGATGAGTTCTTCTCGATCTACGAGAAAGCAAAAAATTATACCCATTTTTAGGCGACGATTCTTGGTCGAATCGTACGACAACTTACTATGGTGCCCCCTCCGTGTTTTTACCCAAATCGAACGTTTGAGGTAAAAACGCGAAAAAGCAAAAAATTATTGTTGAATAAAATTAAGAAAAATAGGGTAAAACCCTAATTCATTTTTACTGTTCATTTTCTGGTTTTTAGAGCTCTGAAGCAAAAATGGTGGAGACGACGCACAGATCTGCAGAGGTCCGACGCGGTCTACGGGTAAGAGCCTAGACTTAGCTAGAACTGATTTAATTTAATTTTTACATGCTTTTTAAGTGATTTTTAGGTGAATTTGGAGCATCGCGGCCGTTTTTGGCCATCGACGTCGTCGGGACGAAATCGTCCCGATTTCGACGAAATCGTCTCAATTTCGTCAATTTCGCCCAAGGGCGAAATCGACGAAAGGGGGACGATTTCGTCAATCTAGAGACGATTTCGACAAGCGAGATCGGAGACGATTATGCTCAAATTTGGGACGATATCGTCCAATAGTGGGCGATATCATCAATTACATGAAATTGATCTTTAAGTTGCATTATTAATTACTGGAATTGTTATTAATGATTGTTTGTTGTTTTGTTGTTTATGTTGCAGAGAGGATTACTAAAGAGCAGGGAGTGGAAATATGGAGGTTTGAGAGATGACTTGGCCGCTCTGACACAGGCAGAGCGAGATCTGCTGGCACAGGCCGACTTACAGCATGTGGCGGAGATGCCACAAGTATCCACGGACATGGGGCTTCTAACAGCCCTAGCAGAGAGATGGTATCCGGGTTCTTCCTATTTTTGGTTACCGACAGGGGAGATGGCTCCCACACTAGAGGATGTATGGAGGATTCTGAGAATCCCCATACAAGGACGGATGATCACTCCTACGGCCAATCAGGGCCACGCTATGGGACGACTGTGTGGTGACCCGAGCTTCACCCTAGAGAAGGGCGAAGTGAATATCGAGGCACTACGCCAGATGCTTGGGGCATCCAGACTCACACGAGTTCTAGCTGGAGTGGTTGGTGGACTTCTGCTGTGCCACCAGAGCGGATGCAGGGTACCATGGATGCTCGCAGATGTGATCTACGATATGAGAGACCATGGGTACAGGTTTTGTTGGGGCAGTTTTGTTCTATGCCGGTTGTACAGGATCCTGTATGGGGTCGTGTACAAGGGCGGGCGATGTCTGGTGATGACATCGCTCCTACAGTTTGGTGCTGGGAGCACATTGCAGTGCGGAGGCCGGTAGGGCTTCCACTGACAGGGGTGGACGGGGAGAGGCCCCGAGTCTTCTACTGGTGGCTCCGGAGAGGGTCACAACGACGGATCGACCTACCGATGTCCCGGAGGCTACTGGATGACTTGGTCCCGGATCAGATCACCTGGAGACCATGGAGAGGGCACCTAGGGTGGGCCGAGGATGGACAGGAGCTGGCTCGCATCAGGCGAGTCTGCTGGCTATGGATGGAGAGAGGAGAGGTGGAGCTCCACCGCTATGACCGAGTTTTGAGATAGTTCGGTCTGCAGCAGGGGATCCCATCTCTCAGGGACTACGAGTTTTCTCGGACTGTCCGGGATAACACCACGGTTAGCGGGGCTCCTGACATGCAGCGCTTCTGGAGCCAGGACGCAGATGATGCCCCCATCCAGCCAGTGGATGGGGACGATGCGAGGGTAGCCGATGGCTACGATGCCTGGTACGTAGGCATCCACCCTCCTCGGATGACGAGGGCACAGGGTCCGATCCACGCAGTTGTGCGTCGGATAGGGAGGCGGCACCAGGCAACGATAGAGGCGGCCCAGGGTCACGATGGGAGAGAGCAGAGGAGGCCACAGGCACAGGAGAGGCCATGACAGTGGGAGAGGAGGGAGGAGAGACCCCCATCTCCATAGAGAGAGAGGCCACCATCACCCGATAAGGGCAAGGGCATTGACACAGGAGAGAGCAACGAGACGATGACTCTCCGGACGAAGAATATCCATCTCCAGACATAGGTGCAGACTCTGCAGGACGAGGCTGCACGACATCGAGCTGAGGTGACACAGCTCAGAGATGAGATTGCACGCCTCAGGGCACGGGCGAGGGGCGAGCACTCAGGAGCTGATGCGGTCGGTTGCTCAGACCGCATTCTACCAGGGGATCTATTTTTAGATGGTGCCCGAGGGCCAGAGGGTACAACTGTCGATTGCTATTGCAGATCCGATCAGGACAGGGTCATCGAGGAGCTCATCCCGATCGACGACGAGGACTCGCAGCACCACACATACTACGATGGGGCCACCTCGTCCTCCGCAGGGCGGGGGAGGAGATGAGGCCAAGAGCTCTAGGGGCTCTCGAGACACTGCTCGGAGGACATTTGATTGAGTATGCCAAGATATGGATTGTGGCATACCAATCTAGCTGAGATGATGTACATATATTTTTGAGATATATATGATGATATATTTTTGATCATATGACTTGTGTCTTGAGTATGTTTATGATGATTTTATGTTTTGATTGATTGATTTGAAAATTCATGTAATTATGTCGTTGGAAATATTATAATTTGAATGTCATGCTATAAAATTTTAAATGAAATAATCTGATGTAACAAAGTGGTTGTATGTGATGCAATAATTTTGATAAAAATAAAAGGGGACTTTTAACAATAATTTCAAAGGACATTGTCGCTATTATAGACCATTTCATGGAGTCGCCGCTCACTCGGTCGTCAAGCTAATCCCCGTATAGAAATATTGCAAAAAGTAAAAGAGTGCTTAAGAGACTGCCTTAAGACTTTGTTGTGATAGTGCAAATGATGATGATGATGGTTGGTTTGTTTTCAGACTTTCATGAAAAATATTATGCATGAAATATTTTTAAAATGATTTTTGCTAGGCATAAATTCCTAAGTGTGATAAAATTTGTGAATAATTCCTTAGGAATTATACCATCATTGCAAAGTTAAAGGTTTGACATAATGACATAAAAATAGTGAAAAAATGGGTTTGCTTTTGAAAAGCATAATTTGTGTAAAATGAAGTCATATGGTTTTTATGATTTTTGATAAAATGGGGAATAAAAATTGTTACAATGGTTTGCGCTAGGCATAGAATATGTAGGTATAGACTTATACCATCATCGCGAAAATCCAAAAAAATAGTTTTATTGCATGGTTGATTTTTTGATGAACAGAAAAGATGAAAATGAGGACTTGCGCTAGGCATAAAATTCCAATTTTGGTTTTGAAACTATACCATCGTCGCGAAAGTCAACCAGATATATATGATTTGATTTGTGTAATTTGGAAGAAATTTTTGATTTTTCTAATTCTATAGTTGTCTTTGTGAAAAATAATTGTACTTGATTATTCCAAACAAGTTGCAAAAATAATATTTCAAAGTATTTTGAAGACAAAAGTTAGATTTATAAGGAATCCCATGTGCATATGTGCATTCATTTCCGATCTTGATTTATCCTAATGATAAACAAAATCTCTCAAATACAAATGTGTGTGCAATTGCATTGTTCATTTACCAGGTTTGAGCAAGATACTATGATACAAGTGATTTGAGGAAACCAAATAAATGTTCATTAACCATGATGTAGATGCATATAACCATATTAGACTACTATGTAGGTCGGATTATCAAGAGCTAGCTAATCCATAAGCAGACATAGGTCTGTACAAAAGAAGGTCGCTAATGTGACAGTACATATCGCCACGCTAGGAGTTACCCAAGGCCAAGCAGAGTTGGGCACAAACCACCTGCTATGGGGCTTACCTCACAGGTTTTCGAATAATTGAGAATTCCAGGGATTCAAGCTCATCAACCCTTCTTTTCTTTTCAAAGGGTAGGGAAAGGGATTTTATTGCTTTCTTGCTTTCTTTTGAACTTTGCTTATTTTTCTTTTTGTATTTCTTTTGCTTGATAATACTTGGAACATTGCTGAAATAACATTTTTCTTTTCTCTTCTTTCTTGAATTTTTCTTCTCTTTTTCTTTGCTAGGGATACTTGCTCGGATTAGCTGTAGAGCAAGGGATTTTTATTCTGGGTAGGGGTGAGCTTGTCCTTTTGCCAATTCTCAAAGATTCTAGACCATGTGCATGATAGGATAGCAGGGGAAACTTTTCACTCAAGAAATCAGTTCTACTATGTAGCAAAACATGGAAATTACAAATATAATCATTTTATTGTGAAAAGATGTGCTTGGTTTAGGTAAATAACAAGATCAATTCTCTATGCTCAAACTTTATTTAATTGAAATTTGTGAACTTTGATATAAGAGAGATTAGTAATCATGCCATATAAAAGCAAGATATTTATTTTTTTGTGAGTGTGCAAGTGAGGGATTCAAAATAAATGCTAATTTATCCAAAATAAGTTGAAACATATAACCGCAATAATTGTAAGAAAATATATATAAACGACTTTTGAGAAGTTTTGAGAATGTTGACTCTCTCTTTCTTCTGTATATTTTTTTGGTTTCGAAAGAGTCAAGCATATAGCTGTTTTTAGTGATTTTTTTTAGTTTTTGAGCAAAAAGAACTTAACAAGTGCTTTAAATAAATGCAATAGATAGTTTTTGAAGATTTTTGGAGATTTATGAATGTTTTTGGTGTTTTTGGATTTTTATAAATTGAAAGAAATACAAGATAATGATTTTAAACAAATATATACATGGATGAAATGACCAAATTTATGCATAGTAACGTTTAAGGTGCAAAATATTCATGGGTTCTTTAAGTTCTTTACCATCTAAGGTAGATAATTTATATGCTCCTGATTCAAATTTAGCAATAATGATGTATGGTCCGAGCCAGTTGGGCTCAAATTTACCTTTAAGTTCTTTGGTTGCATTTGTATTTTTTTGATTTTCTTTTAGAACAAGGTCGCCAATCTCAAAGGATCGATGACGAACTTTCTTAGCATATGATCTTTTAAGCTTGTTTTGGTAAGCACGGAGATGCTCCAAAGCATTGATGCATTTTTCATCGAGGAGTTCCAGCTGACTGAGTCTGCAAAGACGATATTCATCTCCTACTTCGGTATCTTGAAGTAGCAGAGCCAAAGAAGGAACTTCCAATTCAAATGGAAAAACTGCTTAAGCACCATATACCAAAACAAATGGTGAAGTGCCCGTGGGGGTTCGAACACTAGTTCGATAAGCCCACAAGGCCGGATATAATTGAATATGCCACTCACGGCCAGCTTTATTGACTAATATTTTGAGAATTTTGATTAAAGTTTTGTTAGAAGCTTCGCTTGACCATTACCCTGAGGATAATAGGGGGTGGACCAACGATGTTGAATCTTATATTTTTGACATAATTTTTTAACATCTTTATTTTTGAAAGGAGTTCCATTGTCAGAGATGAGATTCGCAGGAATTCCGAACCTGCAAATGATTTGATTAAAAATGAATTTAGAGACCTGTGAGCTAGTGCAAGAAGCTAAAGGCATAGCTTCAACCCACTTCGTGAAATACTCAATAGGCGGTTATGATGAACTTGTGTCCATCAGATGACACAGGATTGATTTTACCAATAATATCCAAGCCCCATTTAGAAAAGGGCCATGGAGATGAAATAGCCTGCAGCTCTTGTGCAAGCGCATGGACAAGGTCAGCATGTTTTTGACACTTGTCGCAATGGCGCACATACTCATGTGCATCTGTTTCCATGGTAGGCCAAAAGTATCCTATCCGAAGGAGCTTTTTAGCAATGGCACTACCACTAAAGTGTCCTCCACAAGATCCATCGTGGGCTTCACTCAAGGCTGATTTAGACTCTTCTAAGTTTAAACATCTTAATAGGATACCTTCAAAAGATCTCCTATATAAAGTATTGCCAATTATTACAAAGCGACTTGCTCCTCGACGTAATAACCGACGCTGGTTTCTATTAGAATTGTCATGGAAAGTCCCATTTTGGAGAAAATCAAATATGTCTGTATACCAAGGTTCAGGAGTAGTTTCATTGATTAGAAACACATCCAAAGGCTCTAAGCATGACTTAGTTGAAGCGGGTTCCTGGAGCCGACGAATAATGATAGTGGCATATTCGTCGTCTAACTCCAAGGGCAGGAGAGATGCAGCGGCGGCCATGGCATCAGCTGCACGGTTGCTAGTTCGAGGAATGGCTTCCAAGGTGACTTGATCAAACAAGGACATTAGTTGTAAAACATAGGCCTTATATGGGCGAAGTTTATCATCTCTGGTTTGATAAACTTCATTAATTTGGTTTATAACTAATTGGGAATCCCCAAAAACTAAAAGGTGTTTAATTTTTAGTGCTAGAGCAGCTCGTAATCCAAGGATTAGAGCTTCATACTCAGCAGTATTGTTGGTGCAAGCAAAGGTCAGTTTGAAGGACAGAGGAATAAGATGTTTTTGCGGAGATATTAAAATAATACCCGCACCAGCCCCACTCATGCATCGGGCTCCATCAAAGTATAAGGACCATTGTTCAACAAGGTCTGCCTCTAATTGAAGGCATTCATCAGGAAACTCGATAATGAGGGGATGAGTAGACTCTAAGGGTGCAACAGCTAATTGATCTACTATGATTTGACCCTTAACCGAATTTTGTCCTATGAATGTGAGATCAAACTCGCTTAGAGCAAGAACCCACTTGGCTGTGCGACCCGATAAATAAGGTCGACTCATGAGATACCTTAAGGGATCGTATTTAGCAATGACATACGTTTTTTGACTAAGCATATAATGTCGTAATTTTTGCGTAGCAAAAATGACTGCTAGACATAGCTTCTCTAACGCTGTATAGCGGGTTTCATAACTGATGAAGGTTCGGCTAATATAATAATTAGCACGTTCTCATTTTTCATCATCGAGTTGAGCTAACATAGCTCCTAAGGCAAAATCTGAAGCAAAAATATAGAGGAGAAATGGGCGATCGGATTTAGGCGGTGAAAGCACCGATGGGTTAAGGAGATATTGTTTGAGAAGTTCAAAAGCTTCTCTACATTCTGTGTCCCAATTGAAAGGGACATCCTTCTTAAGAAGTTTGAGAAAAGGACCAGTTTTGTCCGCCAGCTTATCAATGAAGCGACGGATAGCTTGAAGTTTACCCTGTAAACTTCGTAATTCAGATATATTAGTAGGTGCGGGCATATCGGTGATAGCCGCAATTTTGAGAGGGTCAATTTTGATACCACGTAAAGAAACTAAAACCCCCAATAGTTTGCCGGACTTAACTCCGAATATACATTTTGCTGGATTTAATCGAATGAGATATTCTCGTAATCGATTAAAGACTTTTCGCAAATCATCCAAATGATGATCTTCAATAAGAGAGCGAGCTATAATATCATCTACATAATCATGTAGGATATCATGCATCATATCATGAAAAATGTAGGTCATAGCTCGTTGGTAAGTTGCACCTGCGTTCTTTAAGCCAAATGGCATCACTTTCCAGCAAAAGGTACCCTAGGGGGTAATAAAGGCTGTTTTAGCCTGGTCTTCAGGAGCTATCCGAATTTGATTATAACCGGAGAATCCGTCCATTAAGGACATCATCCCACTTTCGACAGTAAAGTCAATAATTTGATCCATGTTTGGAAGAGGAAAGTCGTCTTTAGGGCATGCAACGTTGATATCTCTAAAATCGGTGCAAACCCTAACTTTGGTAGCTTCTTTCTTGGTGACTGGAACTACATTTGAGATCCATTCAGGCATAATCAATAGCTTGTATAAAGATAACATTCAGGAGTTTTTCTAACTCCCCTTTGACTAGCAAAGCCACTTTGGGATGCATTTTTCTAAGTTTTTGTTTAACCGGTTTAGCATCCGGATGGACCACTAGATGATGCATGACTACGAAAGGGTCTAGACTTGGCATATCTTCGTATGTCCAAGCGAAGACATCTTCATACTCTTTAAGGAATGCAATGTATTGTTCTTGTTTTCCTGGACTTAGTTCTGCTCCAATATTGATTATGTGAGGATTGTCCTCGGCTCCAATGTTAATTTTAATGACATTTTCTACCTCCATGTGTAGATCTCTTTCAAAATTAGGTGGGGCGGGTGAAACGCCCAATTCTTGTAATTCTTGTAAGGTTAATTTAGATAATTCATTCCGAGGATCAGTGGCCTCAAGTTGGGCTATAGTTGGTATAGAACCATCAAAATAAAACCCATTGTGTAACATCTCTTCAACAGAGACATCATGGAAGATATCTCCTTCCAACTCTTCATCGGGGTCGTCAATCATTTCAGGGTATGCTATGGATAGCATGTTGCATGAAAACGACTGATTATTAAGAGGCAAATCAACATGCCTATCCAAATAATCTTGATAGCATATGAGGTGATCATCATCCTCAAAAGGAAAGGGTTGACCCTTACTAGGAAATAGGCCCACACCACAATAGGCAGGCCACGGTTCTACCTCGAAAGGTTCTTTCATGCCATTTTGGAAAGGTCCCAAGCCTTTCCCTTTATATCCCATTTTAAGCATCATGGGTTTAGCTTTAATATAATCATTGGTAAAATAACACCGAGCGTATCCCTCATGATGAGTTTTGATATTCCGAGGGATTCTTCCCAGCTCATATCCTTTATAAATGAAGGCACAACTCCCGACTTGGTAAGTACTTCCCATAGGTTGTGGGAGGCCCAAAGTACGAGGAGATGGCGGCAATTTATTTAAAAGGTTTGAATCTTGCATGAAAGCATTCATTTTTTCTGATATTAAGGTTGTAGATAAATCTGGTAATAGTTCATCAAAAAGGGCATAAGATGTAGAAGGTTTATTACCTATGTCTTGAGATGTGGAAGGTATGATAGATGTGTCTAGAGGTTTTGAATTTGTAGGGGTAGTAGTTGAAGGATTGGTTGTAAAATCTTTTTGAGGTTCTGAAGTAATTTGTTTAGAGGGTTGTTGATCTATATAGGAGGATGAAGTTAATGGAGGGGAACTAGGTGAAGTTATGGGTTTATGTTTCATAGTTTTAGATGAAAAAGAAGAACTAGGATGTGTGGATGACAGAGCTGGGCAAAATTGCACTCCAACTGGTTCTCCCAAAGCACACATATCAAAAGGTCTAGGGTCACCATGAATAGTGACCAACTGATTTTTAAACTCAAATTTAACACATTGGTGTAAAGTTGATGGGACCGCTCGCATGGCATTGATCCAAGGGTGACCCAAAAGTATATTGTACGATGCTGGGCAATGTACAATAAACACGGTTGTTTCTAGGGTTCTAGGACCAACTTGCAATGGGAGGGTGATAACTCCACACGTTTCTTGTGTTTCATCATTAAAAGCTTTGATGATCATATCAGTTTTCTTCATTTCATCACTTCTAAAGCCAAATCGTTGGTAGAAGTCAAAGGTGCAAATGTTTAGAGATGAGCCATTATCAATCAAAACTCTTTTGATAGCTACATCTCCAATTAAAGCAGTAATGTATAAGGGATTGTCCTTATGTAAACTGTGTTGCGGGATATCTTTATCCCTGAAGTCAATACAATCAATCTCTCGAGTGATGATCGTATTGGCCATAGCTTCAGGTTGAATGTTTTGAGGTACCATCATTTGGCTCAATGTAAGCATCAACTCATCCCTATGGGTGGGAGAGGATCTCAATAAATCTAAGAGGGAAATTCTGGCCGTAGTGTTGGACAATTGCTCATTAATACTGTAAGGGGGTTTAGATTGGATATTAGAAGCAAGATTCCCTTTATTAGGATTTTTCAGAATGAATGGAGCTGATCCATCATTCTGGTTTGGTTCTTGTTGAGAATTTTGAGCTTGTTGTCGAGTAACGACTCCAATGGTACCTACGATGTTATAGTGAAGACGTTGAACTGGTCTCGGTTGAGAATTTATGGCTTGTTCATAAGGAAGGACTATATTAGAAGAAGGTCGAGTAGTGACTCTTCTAGGAAATGGTTCTTCTGGAACCATAGCATCTGTGATATAGTTGAATAGGATCTGATTCATTTTCAGAACTATTCGATTGGTTTGAAGTAATGTCTAGTTCACTTTCACTATCTGATTCTATATCACTAGAATCAGAAGTTTGAAAATTATGTAAGGGCCTGGTTGTAACTAGGGATAAGGTCGTGTCAAATATTTGAGAATCCTGAATAGGTAATTGTCCGCTAATGGTTCCTACATATCGGGTAGGAGGGGGAACATTATGATGTTCGATTTGATTGGCCACCTCTTTACCATGTCTTGGTAAAGGGTGTTGAAATATGTCTAAAGTTTGATTGGCATTTTGATTTTGATTTTGGGGAATGGTCTTTTGAGTATTATTAGGAGGGTTTTGTTTAGGTTGGAAGGCTTGCACTTCCATTTCATTATTGTCAATCAAATCTTGTATTTTATGTTTCAATCTCTTACAAGCGTTGGTAGAATGTCCAGGTCCTCTATGGAAATCATAGTGCAAATCAGCTCTATATCCGGGTATACTTGGGTCAGGTTCCTGGATAGCTGGTAATTGGATCAAACCTCTTTCGAGTAATTGAGGTAAAATAGTTGACAAAGGTTGGTTTAATCTAGTGAATTCTCGAGGAGGCTTGTCAGGAGGTTTCAATATGAATTTTTCCGTTGTCTTCGTTGCATTGATATTAGCAACATTTCTGCTGTCAGTGACTCCGTCACCGACAACCTGTTTGTTTTTATATTGATTTCTGGATGTTTTCTCATCATCCTTCTTCCTAAGTTGGCCTCTCCTAATGAGGGCATCTTCTACTCTTCGAGCTAAATCTATAGCTTGATCGAAGGTAGTTAGGGTAGCAGTTGATAGTTCATAAGATAGTTGTTCTTGTAAATTGTTGATGAAAATGTCTAACATTTCCCTATAGGGTAGCACAAAGTGCAGTTTTCCTGTCAATTGCCTCCATCTAGCTAAGAAATCGGCAAAGCATTCATCCTTATCTTGTTTTAAATTGTATAGGTCTTTAATAGTTACATGCCTCTCGATGTAGGCACTAAATTGATGGACAAATGATTCAGCTGTTTCTTCAAAGTTTCTTAAAGAATGAGTGGGCAATTGATAGTACCACTCTAATGCCATTCCACCTAAACTTTTGGGGAACATTTTTAGTAATAGCAAGTCGTCATGCGATATGTCGTGACATGCTATCCTAAACATGCGAAGATGCTCTATGGGATCTTCGGTTCCTTTATATATAGGCAGAACAGGCATGGGAAAATGTTTAGGGTATGGTTGAGCTACAACTATGGGATCCAAAGGTTGACTACAGATCTCTCGATAATTATACGAGGGACGGTAGGGATCTATCTGGTCCATACGTGAAGCTAATTGTTTCACCATGGCTTCCAGATTACTAGTTTGCCCCCCATATTGGTTTGGTAGGGCATTGACATAAGTGTTATAGGCATATGATGGAGGAACATGCAGGTTAGATGCCATGTTACTGTTGTGTAAAGTATTGGTAGGAAAAGTATTATGGAGGAATTTTGAAGCTGTATTATGTTGTATTCCAGATTGCTGAAAGTTTGTATTTGGCTTAGTTTTAGGTTTCTGTTTACTTAAAGCATTTTGCTCAATAGTTTGGCGGAACAAAGTAGTGAAGGGAATTTTCTTTTGTGCGGGAGTGATTTTAGGTTGAGTAACGTGTTCCTTAGGAGGTTGGGTAACCTGTTGTTTTGACATGCTTTGGGCTATAGTGACCATATCCGTATTGGATGGTCCACCCTTGTCACTTTCTTGATCAATGAAAGACAAGGGATTAGTCTGCATATTGCACATATATTCCATGGCTGCTTGAGTTTTACTAATTTGCCCTTTATCAAGGCGAATTGCCACATTAAGGTCATCAATGTTTTCCATGAGAAATCTCTTGAAATGCTCTGCATTGTCAAAGGCAATAGCTCCATTTGGAGCTACTCTAGGGGATGAGGATCCATCCTCTTTAACACTTGCTTCTTGTTCCTTATCTTCCCCTAAGTCTTCATCTGATTGACCTAGAGTTTCTCCTTCCGGATTTGAATCTCCAAGAAGGACATTTGGGTTTTCAGTTGTATCTTGTAACCAATCTTCTCCTTCCCCTAAAGTTTCTTTGCCATTCCTAAGTTTAGGCATGGTGCTAAGTTTTGATTTCAGAAAATATATATATATATATATATATATATATATATATATATATATGCAATAAATTAAGAGGTATATATTATTTACTATATACCTACTATAATATTTGAAATTGAAGTGTTTAAGTTTTTGCTAAGTTTTTTGATTTTTTTTAGTTTTTCTTTAATTTTTTGAAATAATACAATAAAGACAACAAATAAAACAATAGATGCACGCAATAATAAGACTGAAAGTAAATGAGCTAGTTTTCTATGAATAACTTATGAATATCATTAATAGGTTCGAGTTGTTCAGTGGGTCATGAAATGTTCTTCTTCAAATTGAAAGTTTTCTTTTAAGAATTTGATGAAAAGGGCTATGGTAATATTATCTATCTCGTATGCTCGGTTGATAGAAGTAATTCTCATGACAATACTTACAATATAACATAAGCTCTAGGAACTCTATTCCATCTTCCCCTAATCTATAAGAACAACCTCTAAGGCCTCTATAAGACCTAGGAATTGGTGCACAATAACTCGTGTCTTCGAGGTATTCCTTGAAGGTGAATAATTTTGAAGATACTAAAGCTCTCCTATAGGCTAACCATCTATGGCAGGCTCTCTGAAGTTCATGATAAAAAACTAATTGATGAGGATCCAGGATTCTATCCAAGACTAGCCTCTTAATTTGCTTAAGTTGTGTGGACCTAGATGAAATGAGACTAAGTCTCCTATCAAGTTCGTCCCACAGGAATTGATTTCTACTTGTTTCAGGGATACTAAGGACATAATTAACTTCTATAGCTGCCAATTGATTTTCTACGTTTATAGTAACTGCTAACCTCTTTTTAGGAGCTACCATCTAAACATGACTTTAAACCTTAAATGTTTTAAAATGCATCTAAGTTTTAGTTGTTCTAATTTTTTTTTGTTTTTGTTTTTGTTTTTGTTTTCAAAAGGTTATGATGCATTCACGTCGGGTTCACCAAAATGTATCGCTCCAAATTTTTCGCATCCCTACCTTCAGGCTATAGGATCCACGCCCGGAAGGAGGATGGGAAAAGGATGTCACGATACCTCGGACTGAGAGGACTTTGCGAAGGTCCCGCCTCTCAAGGGAGGTGTATTTTGGTGATTTTTCGACGGATGGTGGGTTCACCAGGAAACATTTAGCGGCAGTTTCCACGCCTAGGTTTTGGAATGTGTTTGATGAGTTCATTTTAACCTTAAGCATTCATATCCTAGGTTTGGCCGAATGAATCTAAATTAAAACTACATGAAAATGCAACTTTCATGAATACAACAAACAGATTTGAAAGCAGAAAATAGAGAATTTTACATAATGACAATGAAAAATACCTGATCCGGATGTCTGCAGAAGATTCTCGACGTTTGAAGCAGTCTGGATCGCCTGTAATCTGACAGAATCATCTGTAATCTGACAGAATCGTCTGAGACTGACAGATTCGTCCGAGATCTGACGAATTCGTCAGACGAATTCGCCAGAGACCTGCAAGACAGAAAATAGATGCAAAATACAAGAAATTCTATTGTGCTAACAGAGGCAAATTACACCAAATAGCAATATGAATACTGAACAATATTTAAGAACAGAATTTAAAGCCAATTACTGTACTTTAATAGCAGATCATGAACTTAGCATGCAATCTAAGCTAAATGGGTGAACTCCAAATGCAAAATAACATAAAAACTGAATAAATAATCTAATTTACAGAATAAAATGACAGAAACAGAGTTGAGAAAAGCAAACTCCAGGCACTGATTGCCTCGATGTGGGCTGCAGTCGAGATCGTCTCGCATCAGTACGAAATCGTCTCGCATTTGACGGGATCGCCTCCGATCTGAACAGGTTCGTCGACGACGATGGATGCTGGCTCCGACTGAAAAACAATGATGTACCTGCAATAAAATCGATGTGGAACTAGTGCAAATGCAAGATTAGGATGTTCTAATGTAGAGGGAATCACTTTGCAGAAAATTTCAGCCAGGGGTTGGGGAGGGAAAATCTTAGAGATTAAATAGGCTTAGGGGGAGTAGGTAGGAGGTTGGAGATCATCCCAATTTGGGAGATCTCCAACGGGGGAGGGTCCCAACGGCGCAGACACGCTTCTGCCCATATTGGAGACCCGTTGGAACAGATTCCAACTATGCAAATTCAGTTTTGCGACAAGATCGTCTGGACGTCCTAGTCCAGACGAAATCATCAAATCTGGGGCGATATCGTCTGATCGGCGACGATATCGTCAAACGGTCAAAACAACCTCTAAAATTGGCATGGAAAAGGGGGAAACGGAATACCCGACGGTTAACGGGCGGTTTGGGAGGTTAAATTTGATTTTAAAATTATTTACTAAGGTGAATGTAAATTTTATAATTTTACTGCGCCAATTTTAGGGTGCTACAAAAGCATCTTTTGACTACTTTTCCTTGGTCTGTCCCAATTTCAAATGAGTGTTCTTTTGAGTGAAGCGGGGTTGTAAGAAAAAGTTTCCTACATGAAATATTTAAAAATATTTGGAAGATGGAGATATTGTCTAGTGATTTCTGATATGGTATCTTCAAAAGGTATTACAATGGTATAGGACAACCACAAATGGGATGGAAAATTGCTAGAAGTAATAAGTAATCGACTTTCTAGTATTTTTTGAAGGAAAAAGAAAGATATGAAAATTGGAGTCATGAATGTATTTGCTCCAATTATATTCACTCTTCAAGATATATTCTAGAATGAACCCATTTCATTTGGAATATGTGGTTTTAATCTTCACTTAAGGCCATAGAAAATATTTTGTGTTGTATTTTCTTCTAATGCCATAGAGGCCATTGTGCACATTGTATAGATGGTTTTACTATAATTTCATAATAATAAACCTTAAGGTTTATTATTTAACCTTGACCTAAGGACACTTATAATTTATGTATTTAGACCACTTGAGACCAACTATTTATTTATTAGTTTAAAATCCTATCCTTTTGTTAGTGATATTATATGGAGTCTAAGGTCACCCTTCATATCGTGTTATGCTTATCTAAGATTTATATTTTCTTTGCTTGGTAATGTGTTGATTTTGTTCATTCCTAAATATATTCATAAATCTTATATGTTATCAGATTGGATGTGAATATTCATTACTTTATGTCAAATTTTGTTGTACATTCTTCTATAGTGATTCTAAAAGCAATGTGGATTTTATGGAAGTAGCTATGGAAGTATATGTGTATTTTATTTTTTTTACAATTTTACCAAGACCTTAGTTCGAGATTAGATCACAAGGATCTAATTGTGTCATAAAAAGTGTTTGATTTAGAAGAAATATTTATTTATAGGTTCATCATATTTCTTTTTTTTTAATATTCAATCTATTTAGTTAAATAATTGTCATGTTGAATTATTCTAGTGATGCACTAGCTTATGGAGAAGCAATTACACTAAAAAAATAATGGATTAATTTTTCTAATTTTACGCATAAATCTTGGTTGTATTTTATGAATTTTTAAAAAATATCTATTGATTTTGCTACTTTATATTTTTTAGAACTAGTGCAAAATAGATGAGAGGGTAGTTTGCATGGTTATCAAGTCAAATAAGAAGAAATTGAATATCGTAAAATCATCTCTAATTTCCAATGTCTTTGGTAGACCTAAATACAAGGCAAAGATCTTTGAGAAACTTAAAAAAGTTGTAAAACTAGTTTGATAACTATAGGCCCAAAAGGGCCACATACTTAGAAAATTTTCCAAAAATTTTCTAAGTCCCAAAATGTGCTCCAAACCACGGCAACGATACAGTACAACATGCTCTAGACTGTGGTCAACCTAGGCAAACTAGTACTTTATATTTTTTAAATCTTGGCTCATAGCACAAAAGGAGAAAATGGCTTACAATAAATTTTTTATACCACAAAAATCAGCACATGGTTCTACATTACGATTAGCATAGTCAAACATGGCAATTTGACATTCCAAATAGTAGCTTAGACTATGGTTTCATACCATGTGATCTAGCGCATGTACCTAAATTGTGTGGCTCAGTGTATGGTTATACATCATGGTCAGCGTAGTCAAACTTGGCAAGTTAGAATTCCAAATCATAGCTCATAATATGGTTCCATACCTCACAATCTAGTGCATGTACCTATATTGTATAACTCAGTGTATGGTTCTACAATGCGATCAATGCAATCAAAATTGGCAAGTTTGGTGATCCAAATTGTGGGATAAGATACATTTCTCCATTGTGTTCTTCATAGAATATTTCTATGCTACACTCTTTGAAATATTGTTCTATGTTGTGATCAACAACCTGTGGTTCTACACCATGTGATTCAAACTATTGTTCTACATTGTAGTCCACAATGTCAAAGTTATTATTTTACAAATCAAAAGAGTGACTCACAACATGGTTTTACATTGTGTGGCCTAGACCAAGGTTTTAAAATTAGATCTCCAATGGTAAAGGCTCTCTTATCCCAGCTCACAGTCAAAGCAGTCAAACAATTCAAGCAAAAGACTTCAAATGATAGATTAGAACATGGTTCTAAACCACTCCAGAGGAAGTAGAAATTATTATGAGGGCCATAAAGTGTTGCAGACCATGAATAAGTGCACCAAGCTTCCAAATAAGCTAATCATAATCGTTCAGTAGGAGATAAATGACCTACATGCAAAGTGGCTCAAATCATGTATAAAAGTGAGATTTGACGTGGTATAAGATAAGAGATTTTGATTTAAAGTTTTTTCTAAATTAGAGAGAGCAAGAATATGAGGCAATAAAAAATCAAGATCTGCAAGCTTATTTAGTTGCACATCTATGGTAGGGCAACCACAACAAGAATAAGATATGACCTTGTTTTTAGATCTATAGCTAGAATGCATGAAAGTCGAGCGACTTGTCGAATCCAAGTTGTAGAGGATTGAAGGATCGCATATTTTTCTTCTTTATTCATTTAAACAAGAGGCTACCACCTTAGCACCTTACTTAATTGGCATTTCAACTTCTTTGTAATGTTCTCTATATTTAAAATCTTTCAAATTAATACAAAACTATAAATAGAGGTTGAACCATCACTTTCAAGGGTTGGATCTAAAGTGTTTGCCTATCCTACTATGTACACTTTCTACAAACCAATATAAGAAACATTACTTGGATGTTTACCTTAAACTCATGTATTCTTTCTTTTATAGATGATCAATCTTGAAGTCATTTTGGCTACTACTGCTATGGTTAGTTTATTCTGTTGTTATTCGATTGTTAGCTTAGAGCAAATTGAAATGCTTCATTTCTAAATGTATGCTTATAAAGGGTTCTATTTTTGTTAATCAGAGTATCAATATAAATTTACTATTTATGTTATTGAGGCCCTATATGTTTGAAATAATTCTTGAAGTATGCATATGTGCCTTACTATTAAAGATTATTAAGTTTTAAATGTTGTTAATCATAAGTGTTTTCTACTGGAGTTGTGTTGTTAGAGGTTCACTGTAGATGCCTATGTTGTTAGCTTTATCTATCCACTATTGAATAATTATTTTCTAAACCCTTTATTCTTTTTATCCCTATCTTTATGCATTTAACCAAGATTATATTAGTCAACATCCAATTAGTTGATAAGGTATACTAGCCTACTCTAGAGGTTGGATTAAAAGTAATTTTGATCCATCAAATATTGGGATCAGGGTTGTAATTAGTGGGTTTTTTCCTTCTTTAAAACCAATTGCAGATGATAGTCATAGCTCGAATTCACATAGATGTCAATTCAGATACCAAAATTTTTTTGCACACTCGATGGTTCTCTATTACAGAATGTTCATTCACCCACTATTTATCAGTTCTCATTTACCCAGAGGAATCAAGATTTAGTGAGTTTTATTGACCTCATAAAATGGTGGAATCATATTCACTTGGTGACTTCGTGAGATCAATAACCTAGAAAGCCCTTCTAGTAGTTCATTCTTTCATGTTTACTAGGTCTTCTTCTAGAAATAGTCAAGAACTTGTTCCATTCTTTGAGCTACCATAAAGAAGATCTAGGAATACAAGAAGCTTATCCCTATATTCACACATTGAATAGATTCAAATACTACCAAGAAAAGATTTCTTTTTGAGCCAAATTCCATTAAAAACCCTAGTAAACATGGCTAGATAATAGAACATAAACCTGAATCAAGCTCCATAGAAATACCCTAATTGGGATACCATTGGTCCTTTAGGACTTACCCTCATGCATGATATTCCTCAAGATATATCCAAAGCTATACCTATGTATGATGGTACATGTAAAAATACTTATGAGCATTGTCAGGATATACAGAACTTAGCAGCCATGCAAAATGTTATAAATAAGGATGTTATTGTCAAGCTTCTTACTGTATCCTTCAGAGGAAAATTTTTGCATTGGTTTAGAACCCTTGAAGACAAACCATCAATTCATGGGCTTCATTAGAAAGTCCTTTTTTGTAATAATTCAATGAATCTGCTAATCATTTATCCCTCCTAAACCAATTCACATCTATGTAGAATTATCAACAAGATTTAGTCTCTAATTTTAACCTAAGTTTTAGCAGAACATGGAAAAGGATACCCCTAAGGCTAGACCAGTTTCTCCCCTTGCTTTCATGTATTACATTAGATACCTTGGGTCAAACCTAGGGCTAAAAACTCAATAGTCAAGAGTATCTACCTTCCCTCAAGTATACAATACTATCATACAAGCAAAAAATATCCTAATCAATGTAGGAAGGCTACCTCCAAAGATAGTCATACCATATTGCTATAAGATCCCCTAGTTTCAAGCTAAGGTTACTAAATATCCGTATATGGATCCACCTTCCTTGTCATCACCACTTCCCCAAGTGGCTCCAATTCCTTCTCCTAAAACAATATTCACTTCAAATACTTTTCCACCACTCCCATCTCAAATTCCTTTTAAATCCACCCCATTGCTCGATATTTAGAATACCTTGAGAATAATTAATAACAAGGTGAATGCAATAGAAAATATAGATATGGAAATCTATTAGCATAAAATATTATCATACATTAACAGGGATCAGAAACCTAGAACCAACAATAATGGAGGGCCCAAGGTTAACACAAATCAAGAAGATCAAGAATTTTCTTATGAGACCAGTCTGGCAAATATTTGGTATCTTGTTTGTAATGATCCTCATGATTCATACACGTGTCATGTACCAAAAACATGTGCAACAAGCCATGGAGGAAGTTGAGAGGAACCAAAAAGGAAGATTCAACATGATATGGTAGGTATAATAAATCATGGTCAAAAAATATCTTGGTGAAGAAGAAACAATTATTGTCATGACCAAGTCTAGAAAGAAGACATTGTAGGTTGATCCATAGAAGATGGGTCAATTTCAAGTCCCCTATTAGAAAAAGAGAGAAACACCCATGCAAGATAAGGATAAGTTCCTAGTTGCACATGCAACTAAAAAGAGAGATGTTGTCCCTAGAAGCAAGGTTATGCATAAGGAGTTGGACTCAAAATGTACTTGTAAAAAAATGGTGAATCCTAATAAAAATCAAGGTGAATCATGGTGAATCTAAATAAAATCAAATCAATTATCTTCACACCAAAATTTGGGTCATTTTAAGCCCTAAAACATAATGTCATATTTGGAACAACGTTTGACCTATTAAATCATCTTATAACTTCATAACAAACACCACCATTAGATCAGGCTTGAAAGAGCTTTTCAACGAGTACAAATATACCTATGTTTGGATATATATTGTGATGAATTGACCCTAAGAAAAACATTGGTTGTAAAACTTTTAGGCGAATGGGTCGATGTCAAGGGTCCTCATATTCGCAAATTTTCAATTTTTAAAATCCTAATATTCATCCAATTTGCGAATATTCACCACTATGCATAACCCTACCTAGAAGCCAAGAAAAGGGTATGAGTACTCTAAAGTAATATGAGAAGAAAAATAAAGAACAAATAAGATTCAAATATGAAGCACAAGAAAATCTAATATTTCTTTCCATTACTAATAGATAGAGGGTTGAAGCTACACAACAATACAAGAGGTAATATTGTGAACTAGAGAAGAGGTATGAGAAGATCCATTTGGAAACATCAAATTTTAATATTATGGAAGAGATGAAGAGGATCCCCTCTAGAGCAAGTCTCTATGACACCCTCTTCATCCCTGGACATATAGATCTACTCAAAGCTTCTTTAAGTAAGAATTCTCAAGAAAAATAGACTACCACAATTTTTAGCATTCCTTATAGCAAGGAGAAGATGACTCATGCAACCTTAAAAAATAAACCTCCCCTTTTATATCTCTTTAAGAATGGAAGGTTGGATAGTACACAACTATATGATAGATTTAGGGGCTTCAACCATAGTTATGCCCAAAGCTATCCATGATGAAATGGTAATGGAGTATACTTATTCCTATCCAAGATTTTTGTAATTGGATGGTACACCAATTAAAACCATTTGAGTGGTTAATGTTGTGTTTATGAGGCTATATAGAGCCCCAGAGGTAACTATTGTGAAATAAATTGTAATGGTAGACCTAGAGCCTTACTTTGGTCTGTGTCTTTCTAGATATTTCACTGCCAATATAAGAGGTTATATGTATATGGATTACTATGGCATGATGATTTCATACAAAGGAAAGAGAATAAGGATAATACCTAAAAATACTGTGTCCTATCACATTGAAAAAATAAAAGAATACATGTGTAACCTCTCAAATATAGATGAAATTAAATTGGTAGAAATCTTTGAAGAGTTAGAAGTGGAATATGAGTTGCCATTCAGAGAGGATTACAATATTTTTAGGATAGATATGGGAACTTCCAACATTTCTTATAAAATAGAGAAAATATTCCTTGCCATATCTAATTAGCCCCTAAGAGAGTCAACAATTTGGATAATGCATTTTTATGGGGCAAGATGCAAAAATGGAGTTGGTGCTGGTGTAATTTTGAAATCCCCATCAAAAAGTATAAAAAGTGTTGCTTATAGATTGACATGGTCTTGCACTAACAATGTTACAAAATATGAGGCTCTATGTTTAGGATTAATGCAAGTAGAGAGTATGGGAATTAAAATATTAGATATATATGGTGACTCAAATCTAGTAGTTAATCAAGTCACAAAGAAATGCAGCAACAAGCACCATTACTTAAAATCATACAAGAATAGAGTATGGTATTTGATGCTTTAAAAATTCACTCTATTCCTAGAAAATAGAATATGTTGACTAATTCTTTAGCCCTTAAGGGTTCTAATTTCAGCCCTTCTTTAGATCTTGGATCATCAACAAAAAAAATAGTTTTAATTAATCTTTAAGCCTGCAGTACCAGACAAACATATTTTTGACAAGTTTTCAAGAGTGATGAATAGATAATTGATTTTATAGTAAGAGAATATTACTTATCTAATGTGCAGGAAGATGTCCCTCAAGAAATGGATTAGCAAGATGTCATATAGCTGAAGAACAATCATATCCCTAAGGATTTGATTACACTAGAAATCCTCTTTGACAATGAATATGGGAGGAAATCAAGAGTCGTAGAAATAAATAATGAGATATACAAAGATATTGAAGTAGAAAAAGATAAGAAACTCAAGATTGACATTCACTATTCTCCAAAATAAGTGGAAGAGATTAAGGTCATATGTCTCAAATATTAAGATATTACAGCCTAGTCATATGAATATCTTAAGGTATATGATAAAGAGATCATTCAACACACTATTGAGCTAGAAGCTGATGCAAAGTCTTTCAATAGAAGTAGAGACCTATAAATCCTAATATTCAATCCATAATGAGACAAGAGTTGCTCAAACTGCTCAAATTAAATATTATCTACCCTATAAAAGATTCTACATGGGTTAATAACTTGGTTCTTATTAGGAAGAATAATGGAGACATCCATTTATGTGTTGATTTTAACAAACTTGAACAAAGCATCACTGGAGGACCACTATTCTCTTCCTCAAATTGATCATATTTTGTATATTGTTTTAGGGGCTAAGAGGTTTTACCTATTATATGATTTTTCAAGGTACAACCAAATTTGGGTGAAGTATGGGTATCAGTTCAAGATATCCTTTACTACTAAGTGGGACATTTTTGCTTATCAAAGAATGCCTTTTGGTCTATCTAATGCAAGGGAAAATTTTCAAAGGACCATGGACTATTATTTTGGGAAACTAATCAATAAATTCATTCTCATCTACCTTGATGACATGATTGTATTTTACCATAAAAAAACAAGCTCACTTGGAGCACTTGGAGCAAGTGTTTCATAAATTCAGAGAGTTTGGCATCTCATCAAATCCAAAGAAGTCATTTTTTTGTAGTCCATGAGGGCAAGTTTTTAAGGTATGTAGTCTCTAAATAAGGTATGTCCATTGATCCTAACAAAGTAAAATAAATAATAGCTCTTTCTCTCCTTATGAATAATAAGGCTTTACAATTATTCTTTGGACAAACCAGATTTGTAAGAAAAATCATTTCAAACTTTGCTCAAATAATTAAACCTATTTTAGAATTGCTCAAAAATAATATGGAGTTCAAATGGACTAAAACAAGAAAGTGAGCTTTTAAAATAATAAAACAAGCCATTTCTACTACCCTAGTACTGGTAAATCTTGATTTCAATAAGGATTTCATTTTGTATGCTTATAAGCTGAGGAGACTTATGTAGCATTGCTAACACAGAAAAATTATGATGGAGAAGAACATCCTACATTTTTTTAGAGCTAAACTCTTCATGAGTACCAGACTAAATATAACTTTATTGACAGACAAGTATTTGCATTTATGAAATCATTAAAGAAGTTTAGACAATACTTGGCTCAAATTAAAAATCTTATTTATGTGATACATACAGATGTCAGGAGTTTCATTTACAAGGAGATTTGGGTGACAAGAGAGTTGGTTGGATTACTAAGATTCAATAATATGATGTATAAATCCATCCTACAAAGTTGGTCAGAGAAAGTGCATTATGTTAGGGAATGATAGCAAAAGCAGTCTTAAATTAGATATTAGCTTGCCAACCATTAGCATCTAAACATAGTGGGAACAATTATTTAGAAGTTTTAGAATGAGTTGATCAATTTAAAAGTTACTTCCAAATAGGAGTGTGCCCTTAAAATATCAATGCTTCACAATGAAGGAGGTATAGACTTTAAGCTTTAAAATATGTCCTTTTACCTAAAGGAGTATATATAAGAAACCTTGATGAAGTTCTTCTAAAATATTTGAAATAAAATCACAAATAGAAGGTCATGGAAGAATTTCATGAAGGATTATCATGGGGACATTCTTCAAGGATAATTAATGCTATGAAAATTATAAGGGTAGGTTATAACTGGTCTACTATATTTATTGGCACTTTCAAGGTAACAAGAGCATATGATAAGTTCCAAAAATATGTAGGGAGGAATAGAAATGTTTCATTCCCCCTTAAGCCTATCCAAGTAAAAGAGCCTTTCTAGTAGTGGGGATTATATTTCATTAGAGTCATAAACCCTAACTCTTCAATAGGTCATAAATATATTTTAAATACTACTGATTAATACCATATGGGTAGAGGCAATTCCAACTTAGATATCGGATCAAGATGTACTGATCAAATTTATTGAAAACTTGATCACAATGTTTGGTCTCCCTGAAGCCCCAGTAAGTGATAATGGTCCATATTTCATAGGTGCAAGATACATATAATTTGTAAGTCAATATGGTATATTCCTAAAGAATTCTTCTAACTATTACCCTCAAGGGAATGGGTTGGTGGAATCCACTAACAAAAATATACTCAAAATCCTAAAAAGAGCATTGAAAGATAACAAAAGAAGATGGTACCTCCTAGAAAAATCCTTATGGACAGGTAGTATTACTATAAATAAATCAATAAAAGCAACCCCTTATGCATTGGTTTATGGGAAAGAGGCCATTTTGCCTACTCATCTAGAGATACCAGCTCTAAGATTGGCTAGTCAGGATGAGGAAGCATATCATAATCCAGTAGAGGATAGATTGATTCATCTCCTACATTTGGAAGAATAGAGGACTAAAGCATAAAATGTTTTTTATAAGAACTCCATTAATATCAAAGAATGGATTGTTAAGAAATCCAAATTCAAAATATTCAAATTGGTGATTCAGTCCTAAGCCAGTAATCACCAAAAATTTGATTCTTTATGGGATGGTCCATTCAAGAAATCTGAGGTCAAGGAGAAAAATTCTTTCCGGTTCCAAGATCAAGAAGGAAATTTACAGCCAATCCTAGTTAATGGATATCATCTAAAGATGTACTTTGAGTAAAAAATTCCTTTCATGTAACATATGTACCTATTTGTATTATATTTCTTTTAGCTTCTTTATACAGAGAAAAATAAAGAAAAAATAAGGGTAGTGGCTCAAAAATAAGGGTAGTGGCTCATAACATATTTCCAACTGGAGATAAAGAGTTAAATCTATAGTTGTGTGCTATGCCATTGTGTGTTTTGTGCCGCTCCCAAAAAGAATAAAATAAATTTTGGTTGTAAGCCACGACATGTTCTACACTGCGACCAATCAGCAAACAAGACATCACTCATAAGCCGAAACGTTTTGTCTTTGAATTTTTAGGTGTGTGTCTAAAGTGGTGTTTTAACTATCACATTAATGGTTATGGGTGTGCATGTAGAATATTTAAATATATAATTCAACTATCGTTCATTTTTCAAATGGTGCTAAGCCTTCAAAAGTGTCAACAGCTAGTTGAGACAAATTTGCAGAGCACTAGAGAAGCATTTTTAAGAAATTTTCTCAAAAATGGCACCAAAAGCTGCAAAGCAAGCTACTCAAAAGGAAAGTGATGAAGTTGCATGCCATGTTGATGAAGCAAAATTAATAGCTAATACAAAAATGATATGGAGAATGAGAAACAAACTCAGGAAAGAAATCGACTACAAATTTTAGCGAGGAGAACCAATGACAATTCAAGGTACTTGTGCCACCCGCTATCTTATTCAAGGTACTTGCGCCACCCACTATCTTTTATCATTTTATATCTACGATTTAGTGCATCCCTACCCAAAATTGATTTTTTCCATAGTGAAACTCTATGAACATAGGGTTAAAGTAATAAAAATAGCTAAGGGAAAAATCCTTTTTAATATAACTACTCAAGCTTATCATGATCTTTTTGCTATGGGTCATAAAAATTGAAGAAGTTTGACTATGATTTTGGTGAATTTCATAGTCCACCTACTTAAATATAAGCACCTAAATAATTCACCTAGAGAATCTGCTTCATGACTTAAAGTTAAAAGGAAATAGACTTTAAATAATTCATCCCATAAAATATATACCAAGATTTTGGTGTGTATCTCTATCCCATGATCTTGTTGAAGCAAGATTTGCCTACTTGGTAAATCCATTCTCATAGGAAGGACACACACTTGTATGAGAAGAAGGCCTATGACCAAATCCTTTGCCCAAGATAATCAGAAATAATTGGTTCCACCACTAAATTTAAAATAAAGAATGAAGAACCAATAATGCAACATGGTGGCTATGGTACATCATCATTCTATAATACTCTTAGCATGGGTTTATAGAGGTCCCCTGATCCCACTAGTTCCACCTGACATATGGGACTCGATTATAACCTCAGAAATCAAGTCCTTACCCTACTTCTTGGTAGAATATTTTATCACATTGACATAATACATAGCATTGAGGCTATTACCAACTTCTTTCCAAAGGAGAGCACACAATGGTACCTCAATTTCAACCACATTCAATTGAAATATGGGATCAATTGGTGGAGTTGTTGATAAATAGATTCAAAAAAAAGGAAAATGAAGCATCCATCCTAGAGTAAATTATGACCATTAAGAGGGTAACTACAAAGACAATGGATGATTTCAATGTTTGATCCTACAAGACTTGGCAAAGGATCCCCACTGACCACCTTTAGGTATGGAATTAATTTACTATAGAAAAGATTTTAATTCTAAAATTATAGTGATGGTCAAGTCTATGGATGTTAATTCACTACTATAGGCCTATGAGATAGCCATTCAAGTTGAGAATGGTCTAAACCAAATAATAAGGCCAGCCCCTATACCACCTCCACCATTATTTCCTTCTATTCAACCCTCTTATCATTCTTCTTCAACCATATAGCCTACCATCAATTTGACTTGTCTGGTCATATATCCATAGCAAAATCAAGTTTCCTCTCCTCTAGATGCTAAAAATGGATTAAATATTAAAAATTATTAGGACCCTCTCTACTAATATCACTGCCTTGAATACTCAATGTAATGTCCAAAAATTTCCCTATCAAAGTTATCCAAAGCCTTCCTTCCAACAGGGAAACCCAAGTGTCCAACCACCTTCAACTAGATATCATAAGCCTTCATTTTTTACCAACAAGAATCCCAGTCATTATTAGGACCTAACTCAACAAATAGTACCCATGTTAGTCCTAGTATACCAAATTCCTACAAGCTTATCTAGGGACTTGGTTGCCACCCAAAACAACTACATTGAAGATCTTAGTGGTTGGTATTATCCTAATTCCTACCATCCTTATTTTTACTATTATGATAGAATGAAATATCAAGATGTCAGTACATCTCCTTCCAAATTTAATATTGCACATTCTCCTTAGTTGGAAGTCCCAATGTCAATTATAGAACATATCACTCAGTCTTTAACCATATCATCATCTACCAACTTTCCAACTTCATAGCAAACCTTTGTTACATAGGATGAAGTGGAAGTATACATTATGTTGGATTTAGGTCCCTCAAGTGAGAGGCTATAAGTCTAATTAAATTATAATACATGGGATAAAAGGAGGTCCATTGAAGAATAGGGAAAACCTAATCTGATAGATACTATATCTCAAAGGAGAAAAGCAAACTATCGAAATACCCCTCCAGAACAAGTTGCACCAATGAATTAGGTCCAAACAATATCTTTAGTGGTAAGGGCTACCCCTAAACCTCCAAATATACTAAGGCCATATCTAGAAATAAAAAGGACCAATATTTTGACAATGTCAACCCTTCCAAAATTTGTTTTTGGCAAAAATTTCAACATGATGGAGCACCTAAGGAAGTCTACTATAGCCATGCATTTTGGGATATCCTCTCTATTATAGAAAAAATGAAGAACATGGAAGAGGCCCTAAAGAAGAAAAAATATCTTAGCAGGCAAGGGATGCTTGTCATGCTACAAAGTTCAAGCCCAAAACACAATAGACCTAATCCTATGCCTTTCTACTTGACCTTTATCTATAGATATCAACTAATAGATAATTCCATGACTCTAGATCCAACACATCAGTTATGCCAAAAAAGGTAGCAAATCCACTTGGCCTATCACTAGAGTATACCAATAATAGGGTGGTGTAGTTATATGGAACTCTAATGCTAGACTTTGGGCTCATTTAAGACATTCCTCTAGCACTCCAAGAATACCCCAACTTAATAGTTCAAAAATATGTAGAGTGATCGATCTCCTAGCCTCTTTTAGAATATGCCTCTCAAGAGACTTCACCACTAAGATCAGATGATACCTATCACTAGATTGGACTCGCATGCTACTCCAAAGTAGATATTAGGCCAAGTTTAAAATCTTATCAAAACCCCTCCACACATACCACATAGAGCAAATTGCTTTCAAAATATGTGGAGAGGAGCAAGCCTACTTGGCAAAATAAGAGTTTTTGAACTCTAACTACTTCATATATGAGATGCATCCATACATCCTTGATGATTATATGGAGAAATGGGTATTTGAGACATGGAGATTGGGTCTTAACAATATCTTCAAAGTAGTTGGCATGGGGCGATCTATCACTAGCTATTTCTTTATACATAGTGTAAATATTGTACATAGTAAATTATATATATATATAGAATAAAACTTTGGAAAGAACAATGAAAAACTTTATTTTGATACCAAGGGATTAAAGCCTTACAAAATATGGAACTTACAACAATCTCAACTAAAACACCTAATTGGAGGAAGATATCTCTATGAAAGGAAATATGGCTAAATATAATGACAAAATATTAGGAAGCCCCCCCTCCACCATCCAAAAATAGCTCATTTACAACTAACGATACACCACCCAAATATTAAATAAGGCACACAACCCAACTTCAATTGGAAATTTTCTAAATGCACATAGAGAGGGATGACCATATGGCTAATACAAGGGGGTTTCTTAGTAAATGTGATAATTGACACTAGGGGAGAATGTGTTATATATAAGCAAATGGAAAAATCCTCTTAATATGTTTAAAATATAATGGTAGGTATTATATGTAGATATCAATAAGTGCTCTATGAGCTATCTAGAACCTTCACACAAGACCTAGTAATGATGTGTTTGTAGGGTTACTAAAGGAGTTACACAAGGGATAGGGTTTCCATTTGCTCAATAAATACATTTCCACTCCCCAATCAAGTGGATAGGTTTGAAAGTTGAGTTGACCTCTACAGGTGATTGGGTTTTAATTATAATTATAGCTCCTTTTGCATAATATGCTAATTATATATAAAAGAAAGAAAACCCAATACCCCTAGGTCAGGTCATAGAATACTCAAGAAGATATTTGGTGAGGCTTTTCTAAGCCTATCAGCCCAAACAAAAACTCCTCAAGAAAAGGTTCATGGCATAAAAAGTGAGGGATATCAAAATGGCCAACAATTAGAATCAAACACACTCATAAAATAAAATTCTAGGAGGTCATTACCTATAGGTATTTTGTTTAGCATCCTAGGCTAGGAAACGAGTGGGGTGACATTCATTGGATCAAGAGAGGAGCTTGAAGAACACAAGCTTATACTGAGAGGGGGGGTGAACAGTATAAGACCTCTTTTTACTTTTTCCTTTATATTACAAAATAGTAAAGCAATATACCCAAAGCAATATCAAAACAATGCACAATATCATCCACAAAGTGACACCAATTTTAACGTGGTTCACCCAGAATGGCTCGGGCTACGTCCACAAAACTTTTCTCTAAAAGTTATCTCAAAGTTCTTTGGGAATCCCTCCCAATTACAATGTTTATGAGCCTCGGCCCAAAGGAGATACCTTCCCCAAAACAGAATTTATGAGCCTCCGCTCAAAGGAGATACCTTCCCCCAATCTGAATTTATGAGCCTCTGCTCAAGGGAGATACCTTCCCCTCTCGCTCTGGAAATGATCCCTCGAAAGATCAACTCGTCTCTACCTCTTGCCAAGCACGTGGAACTCCTTTCCACCGAAGACCTCCTGTCCTCAATGCTTAGCCTAAGAGACCTCTGCCTTCTATGATCACGTCCACAATAGCTCAGCAACCTGTACCAAACACAATCAGTCGGTCTAGTACAAGTCTTCCTCTGTCTGTCATATCTGTCCAACACTTGAACAAATCAGTCCTCTACACACAAGCCTTCTCAAAGACTTGCCAAATCTGTCCTCAGGTTCTTCTCAAAGAACCAGTGCTCCTCTCGTCCTCAAGTTCTCTGATAGAACTCTCAAAAACTCAGCTCACAAGTCCTCTGCTAGGACCTGTCCAAATCTGCTCACAAGTCCCCACCGGAACCTATCCAAAACCTGCTCACAAGTCCCCACCGAAACCTGTCCAAATCAGCTCACAAGTTCATCAAGAAAAACTTGCTTAGCATGAACCCACAAAGAGAATTGTTAGAGACCCAATGTGATTCATCAACCTCATAGAAGCATAAAGAGAATTGTTAGAGACTCAATATGTTCTATACTTAACTCCCAATATCAATCTCAACTCAATCTCAATCTCAAGAATAAGATAGATGTAGTATGCTTTTCTCAAGAACATGAAACACAACCCAACAATTGCCAACCATGCAATATCTCATATAACAATGATACTCATGTTCCTTTCCACAACCAATATCTTTTCTCAACCAATTAGGGCTTCAACAACAATGCTTAACAGACAAGGTTTAACCAACATCATTCAACTCAACATTAACCTTGAAGCATTCAACCAATCATCACAAGAAAAGGAAACAAGTAGAAATCCTTTTCCCTCCAAAGATATTTGAACAAAACAGCCACCAACACAATATCACCAAATGCAAAGAATAACTTGCTCAAATCAACTCAATGGAGTAAGCCCAATATCATGAATCAAGTAAAAGCAATAACTTGATCAAACAACCTCTATGGAAGCAACTCAACCATCAACCTCAAAACAGCCAACCAAGGGTTTCACCAACTCAAAGCAAGTAGCAAGACTCACAAACATAAACCCTAGTGCACAATGCTTCCACTACCTCAAACCAGAATTATGCATTCACCCAAACTCTCATCAAGGATAACAATGCATAAGAGTCTTCAACAAACCAGAAAATAGGATTTACACCTAGCCAAAGGATACCTAGTAGAATACCTTTTCACTCCAACCTTATTTCAGAAAACATACACCAATCAACAATATACATGGAAGAAGTTGCCCATACCTTTACTTTGATGAAGAAGGAGAACTCAAAATCTGTCACAACACTAACTCTCAATTTGCCACCAATTAGAGTTAGCAACTATACAACAATATACAATAATAAAGATCCAAATTAACACCTTATTTCTCCAACTTAATAAAAACCACCAGAAGTATAATATACATACAAAGTAAAACCTCTTTACATCTTATTACTCCACATAAACATTAAGCATCAATAAAACAATGTCAAAGCAAATATGATAACTTAACCTTATACCTCCAGCGCTTTCACAGCCACTATCCTTTGCACACCGCGACCAAAAGAAAATTACCCATGAAGTGAATCGAACTCGGCACCTCTGCCTAGCTAGCGCCTTCGCTTAAACGCCACCGTCGTTGGGCCACAAGTGCCCAATGAAGAAATATAGTGTTGCCCTATATTTTATCTTCAGTTGACGCCAAGAATCTGGAAAACGTAAATGTCTTCCTCAAGCCACATGCAAACTGGTGAGCGTTGTCCAAAACGTAACTCATTGGGCAACAAAAATAATCATCCACACAAAGTGCAAACAGAAAACACAATTCGAGTGCAAATCCAACAATCGTAGGTGAAGTGCAATCTGTCGGATGTCAAAGTGCAAACTAAAAACGTAATTCGAGTGCAGTCCCAACAATTGTAGGTGAAGCGCAATCTGTCGGATGTCAAAGCGCAAACTAAAAATGCAAGAAATTACTTGGGCAACTCAATATGGATAATCAACTCTCAATGAAATACAACGCTTTCTCGAAGGTCACAGAGCTACGAATTTTCATTAATCGGAGGTACCATTACTTTAGAAAAACATCCCCACTTAAATAGCCATTTCTCCTTAATTGTTTGACGTCGGCGCTCCTCCAACGATGGCAACACATCGGCGAAAGAATTCTTTATGTGCGTCGCTTAAGGGTTAAAAGACCCTTTAATAATAATTAAAATAATAATTATTATTATTTTATTAATAATAAATTAAACTTAGACCTTTGTCAAAGGTTTGAGTTAATTTAATTATTAATAATAAACATGGACCTTCAAGGTTTTTCAAGAAGTAAAAACCTTTGCATTAAGATAAGCTTGGTTTTAATAAAAACCCTTAATGAGTCCAAATGGTTTTAAGAAAAACCTTTAACCTTGTCACCATGGTTTTAATAAAAACCCTTTAACATTATGAAGCTTCTCAAGATATTTTTGACATCACACTCTTTTTGATATCAACACAAAAATGCCTTTTGACATCAATGACAACTTATACACTTGAGCAAAGGCAATGTACCCAAAGTACCCAAAATTGCCAACAATCTCCCCCTTTGTCATTGATGGCAAACCTTTACCGAAAACACTTCTCAAGAGCCAAAACTGAAACCAACTGTGCTAACAACTGACCAACCGTGCCCACAACTGAGAATCTTCCTTTGAAGTTTTGCTCCCCCCGACTTGAAGCTTTCCTCTTCACTTTGAAGCTCTCCCCCTTACTCATATCTCTCCCCCTTTGTCATCAATGGCAAAGGGCCACCTTTGGGGCTCGGGACTAAGAAGGAGCCTCTTAGCTTAGTCCCTCCCCCACCTCCTGATGAGGTGATTAATTTTGGGGTGGGAGTAACACTCCCATTAGGCACTGATCATCATCAGTGTCTATAACTTCCTTGTCGGGCCTTCTCTTGAACTCTTTGTCCATATTCCTATTCTTGTCACTTTTTCTTGTTCTTGTTCTCATCCCTGTTCTTGTCCATGCCTTGATCCTTGGACCTGATCATGCCACTGTTCCTGTTCCTGTATTTTGGAATTTCAGCTCTACACTGTCTAGTTGTGTGACCTTCATTGTTGCACTTGAAAAACTTGACGATGTTGTTTCTCCGAGGTAAACCTATTCTTTGAATCCACCAGTTCTGACCAAACCTGTTCTGACCAAACCTATTCTGACCAAACCTATTCTTGCCAAACCTGTTCTGACCAACCTGTTCTGACCAAACCTATTCTGACCAAACCTGTTCTTATCAAACCTGTTCCTGTTATTTGCCTTGCAATAAACTGCCTTGTGCCCAAACTGTTGACAAGAGTAGCAATACCCTTGAAAGTAACTAGCACTTCTGAAACTGTCATTTACCTTCTTCACTTGAGCCATGCAATGTGAAGCCATGTGACCAAACCTGTGACAAGCAAAACATCTGCCTTGAAACTTTCCTTTATTTGACTTCTTAGGTTCTGAAAACTTCTTCTTCTCATTCCGATTTCTGTTTTCTGTTTCTGTGCATCTATCATTCAAAAACTCATGATCTGAAATACTTTCCTCATCAGAACTCTCTTCCTTTTGGAGTCTCTTACTAGACTCTCCAGCTTGTTCCTTGTGTGGCTTAACAAAACCAAGGCCTGTTTTATCTCGTTGTCTTTCTTTGACCTTTGATGAGAGACTTAACCCTTTTGGAGCTATCTTGAAACCTGTGAAGCTTATCCTTGTACTCTTTAGTTTCCTCTTTCAAAGAAGCCATTTTCTGTTCTAACTCACTATACTCAAGAACCTTAGACTCTAACTCATCCTTGAGTTCTTGTGTCTTAGCTATAGAGAAGTCAAGACTTTCTATAAGATCATCTCTCTCCATACAACATTCATCTAACTTATCCTTGAGTCTAGCATTCTTCTTTCTTTCCTTTTCCAAAACACTAAGAGCACTAATAAGTTCACCTTCAAGATCCTTCTATTTGTTTGCTTTTTGAATCATCAAAGCCTTTTTCAGATTTCTTATCACTAGAGGTGCTACCCTTTTCAAAAACCATACATGCATCTTCCTTATAGTTTTCTGAAGCATCCTCATACATACTAGAAACCAAATCATTATTTGTGCAATCATCCTCAAGGTGACCAAAATTTCCACATCTAAGACATTTCATGATAATGAATCTATGTTTCGGTTCTTCCTCCTTTTCTGATATGAACAACATCTCATTTTCATTATCACTTGAAGAGCTTTCACTATCACTACTAGAACACTTACTTGCTTTGTCTAGGTAGAAACTCTTCTTGTGCTTGTGAGAATACCTCTTTCCTTGATTGTTGTGCTCATCTTTGTTCTTCCTGTGATGCTTGTGCTTTTCAGAATCCTTGCTCTTAGAATCCTGTTTATCTTCATCACTTTCATTCTTGGGAACAGTATAGATCAGTAGCATAATGACCAAACTTTCCACAATTGAAACATCTTACATTTTTCATACTTTTGTGCTTTCTAGAGAACTTGCCTTTCTGTCTGTAATATGCCTCTTCATCACTAGAAGACTCATCACTCTCTTGAAGTCTGTTTACCCTTGGATTTCTTGGTAGCCTTGAAAGTCGCCTCTTTCTTGACATCAACCTTCACTTGAGTTCTCAACTCAAATGCTTGCAAGTATACTATGGAGCTCATCCTTTTTCAACTTATCCAAATCTTTAGCTTCCTCAATAGCAGAAATATTTTCACTAAATCTATTAGGAAGAGATCTTAAAATCTTATCACAAACATCATTTTCAGCAAGCTCAAGACCTAAGTCTTTCATGGAGTTAACAACCTCATCCATACGAAGCATGTAGTCACTAATATTTTCATCATCATTCATCTTGAGTTGTTCAAACATACCTTTGAAGTGTCTCAACTTGGCCTTTCTGACATTTGTATCACCTGTATGAACCACCTTCAACCGTTTCCACATTTCACTAGTTGTCTTGCGAGTGAATCACTTTGGTGAGATCTCGCTTCTGTAAGCCTTTCAAGATTGCATTCATTGCTTTTGAATTGTCTGTGATGTAGGAGCCTTTCTTCTTTAGTATTTGGACCATGTACAGGAATAGTGTACTCATCTTCAATCACTTCCCATACCTCATTACCAAGTGCCATTAGATGAACCTTCATCCTTGCACTCCAAAGACCAAAATCTGACCCATCAAGAATAGGTCTTGCATTGCCACTTGAATGATCCATTGTGTTCTTTACTAGCTTTTCCTTCAAGCTGTTAAACTTTTCGAAGGCACCCGCTCTGATACCAATTGAAGAACACAAGCTTATACTTGAGAGGGGGGGTGAACAGTATAAGACCTCTTTTTACTTTTTCCTTTATACTACAAAATAGTAAAGCAATATACCCAAAGCAATATCAAAACAATGCACAATATCATCCACAAAGTGACACCAATTTTAACGTGGTTCACCCAGAATTGCTGGGCTACGTCCACAAAACTTTTCTCTAAAAGTTATCTCAAAGTTCTTTGGGAATCCTTCCCAATTACAATGTTTATGAGCCTCGGCCCAAAGGAGATACCTTCCCCCAATCTAAATTTATGAGCCTCTGCTCAAAGGAGATACCTTCCCCCAATCTGAATTTATGAGCCTCTGCTCAAAGGAGATACCTTCCCCTCTGCTCTGGAAATGATCCCTTAGAAGATCAACTCGCCTCTACCTCTTGCCAGCACGTGGAACTCCTTTCCACCGAAGACCTCCTGTCCTCAATGCTTAGCCTAAGAGACCTCTGCCTTCTATGATCACGTCCACAATAGCTCAACAACCTATACCAAACACATTCAGTTGGTCTGTCTCCCGTCCAGATCTGTCCAACACTTGAACAAATCAGTCCTCTACACACAAGCCTTCTCAAAGACTTGCCAAATCTGTCCTCAGGTTCTTCTCAAAGAACCAATGCTCCTCTGTCCTCAAGTTCTCTGATAGAACTCTCAAAAACTCAGCTCACAAGTCCTCTGCTAGGACCTGTCCAAATCTGCTCACAAGTCCCCACCGGAACCTGTCCAAAACCTGCTCACAAGTCCCCACCGAAACCTGTCCAAATCAGCTCACAAGTTCATCAAGAAAAACTTGCTTAGCATGAACCCACAAAGAGAATTGTTAGAGACCCAATGTGATTCATCAACCTCATAGAAGCATAAAGAGAATTGTTAGAGACTCAATATGTTCTATACTTAACTCCCAATATCAATCTCAACTCAATCTCAATCTCAACATAATAAGATAGATGTAGTATGCTTTTCTCAAGAACATGAAACACAACCCAACAATTGCCAACCATGCAATATCTCATATAACAATGATACTCATGTTCTTTCCACAACCAATATCTTTACTCAAACCAATTAGGGTTTTAACAACAATGCTCATCAAACAAGGTTTAACCAACATCATTCAACTCAACATTAACCTTGAAGCATTCAACCAATCATCACAAGAAAAGGAAACAAGTAGAAATCCTTTTCCCTCCAAAGATATTTGAACAAAACAACCACCAACACAATATCACCAAATGCAAAGAATAACTTGCTCAAATCAACTCAATGGAGTAAGCCCAATATCATGAATCAAGTAAAAGCAATAACTTGATCAAACAACCTCTATGGAAGCAACTCAACCATCAACCTCAAAACAACCAACCAAGGGTTTCACCAACTCAAAGCAAGTAGCAAGACTCACAAACATAAACCCTAGTGCACAATGCTTCCACTACCTCAAACCAGAATTATGCATTCACCAAAACTCTCATCAAGGATAACAATGCATAAGAGTCTTCAACAAACCAGAAAATAGGATTTACACCTAGCCAAAGGATACCTAGTAGAATACCTTTTCACTCCAACCTTATTTCAGAAAACATACACCAATCAACAATATACATGGAAGAAGTTGCCCATACCTTTACTTTGATGAAGAAGGAGAACTCAAAATCTGTCACAACACTAACTCTCAATTTGCCACCAATTAGAGTTAGCAACTATACAACAATATACAATAATAAAGATCCAAATTAACACCTTATTTCTCCAACTTAATAAAAACCACCAGAAGTATAATATACATACAAAGTAAAACCTCTTTACATCTTATTACTCCACATAAACATTAAGCATCAATAAAACAATGTCAAAGCAAATATGATAACTTAACCTTATACCTCCAGCACTTTCATAACCACTATCCTTTGCACACCGTGACCAAAAGAAAATTACCCATGAAGTGAATCGAACTCGGCACCTCTGCCTAGCTAGCACCTTCACTTAAACGCCACCGCCGTTGGGCCACAAGTGCCCAATGAAGAAATACAGTGTTGCCCTATATTTTATCTTCCTTTGACGCCAAGAATCTGGAAAACGTAAATGTCTTCCTCAAGCCACATGCAAACTGGTGAGCGTTGTCCAAAACGTAACTTACTGGGCAACAGAAATAATCATCCACACAGTGCAAACAGAAAACACAATTCGAGTGCAAATCCAACAATCGTAGGTGAAGTGCAATCTGTCGGATGTCAAAGTGCAAACTGAAAACGTAATTCGAGTGCAGTCCCAACAATTGTAGGTGAAGCGCAATCTGTCGGATGTCAAAGCGCAAACTAAAAATGCAAGAAATTACTTGGGCAACTCAATATGGATAATCAACTCTCAATGAAATACAACGCTTTCTCGAAGGTCACAGAGCTACGAATTTTCATTAATCGGAGGTACCATTACTTTAGAAAAACATCCCCACTTAAATAGCCATTTCTCCTTAATTGTTTGACGTCGGCGTTCCTCCAACGATGGCAACACGTCGGCGAAAGAATTCTTTATGTGCGTCGCTTAAGGGTTAAAAGACCCTTTAATAATAATTAAAATAATAATTATTATTATTTTATTAATAATAAATTAAACTTAGACCTTTGTCAAAGGTTTGAGTTAATTTAATTATTAATAATAAACATGGACCTTCAAGGTTTTTCAAGAAGTAAAAACCTTTGCATTAAGATAAGCTTGGTTTTAATAAAAACCCTTAATGAGTCCAAATGGTTTTAAGAAAAACCTTTAACCTTGTCACCATGGTTTTAATAAAAACCCTTTAACATTATGAAGCTTCTCAAGATATTTTTGACATCACACTCTTTTTGATATCAACACAAAAATGCCTTTTGACATCAATGACAACTTATACACTTGAGCAAAGGCAATGTACCCAAAGTACCCAAAATTGCCAACAGAGCTATGATCAAAAACACTAGAAGATATACAAGAATAATAACCACGTATGGATTCACGATACTCCCAAAAATGTTATCCCAAGTGTCCTTCACTTTGACTGTGGTCCCACACCAAGAATACATCATCAAAGAACATGCCTCGAAAGGTATATAAAGAAAAAAATAGTATTATATCTCTATCCTTCTTTATTTCTCAATTTTTTATTATTTATTTTACTTTATCTTTAGATTCTAAATTTTTATTCTACACCCAAGGACAAAATAAAAATTTTTGGGTTTTCCTTTTCAATAGGCTAAAAGGCCCTAGGAGCTACAAAAGCTATAGGGAAATTTTATCTATAGCCCCACTTCATCCAAAATAACACTCAGTCAAAAGTGGGACAAGCCAAGGCAAAGTAGTCAAAAGGTGCTTCTCACCTTTAGTCAAAAGAAAGTAATTCCATGGAAATACGAGCAATCTTAAAAGTCATGTTGACTATTAGATATTCCATCTATGATCATCACTCATCCAAATCCTACTACATTAGGGGCACTAAGGTTTGTGGGCCATTGATATTGAATTTAATTGTCCATGTGCTCCTTTTGAAAAGGAGAGTGCATAAAAGAAGAAAATTCTTTGATAAATCCCAAGTCAAACATGTAGCAACTAGTCAAGAGCCCAAGAAGTAAATCACTAGCACTCAAATGGAGAAGGATTGGTATTGGCCATAGAGAGTTTTGTCTCATACAAGAACACATGAAAACCACACGTACAATGGAGTAATCAAGAAAAGGATCAATTAATAACCCCTACCATTGGTTGTAAAGTTTGACATTCATGACTAAGTCTATTAGAGACAACTACATGTTAGCCATGGAAACCGCCCATCATATACGTGAGCATACCCTACCAACTTATACTAGTTAGGGAGGCCATACCTATTGCATCAACAATGATATGTATTCTAGGAGAAACATGGTGAAAGGGTAAATGGTGCAGCCACCCGAATGCAGTAGTATTGAGACGAGTCAACAATAGTCGATCATTTGAATACCAAAAAGATTTTAGCATTTATACCCCTAGATATACATACCTCAAAGTTTTTTCACAGTTGTAGAAATATTTTGGCTATAGAAGTATAGGATAATTTGCAAGTCTTATATATAGAACTTAATAGGGAAATAGCCCTCCTTTTAGCTTATAAATTAGCCTAACTTATATTGTAAAAGGCATTGGAAGTTATATACTCATGCCTGGTACCTAGCCTTACGAGCTCTTCCTTTCACCATTCTTTTTTATTGTAACAAAGAGAGCCCAAACCTTGGATCACTACCTAAGTAGAATTAAACCTTCTATAAATCATTGTTTTGTAATCATTTTTGGTATGTTAAAGGAAGTCATGACTAATTCCACTCTATCCTCATTTCTTTAACTTATTTCCAATTCCTAGTAGTGTATTTTGCTTGGTTGTGTTCACTTGCCATAGGATGGCAAGATTTATATTCAATTTCCACTTTTTGCAATAAAATTTAAGGATTTAATTATTTGGCACATCACCCCATAGCTTAGGTTTTATTTTTTATAGAATATTTACTTTCCTATTTTTTACTTTTATTGTAATTCCTTTCCCTACAACTTCCCTTGGTGTCAGCTTGCAAAGGTTCCTATGTGTCAAGGATTGAATCCAATGAGGATGACCTCAATTAAATACCATGAATGTCATCCCATAGGAGGTATTTTATCATGGTGCTTATTGTTGTTTCACTCTAAGTGAGGTGCAGGTGCATTCATATTGTCAGGCCCTTGACCCAGGTTGGTGGCTGCATTCAAAGAGGACAACACTTCCTTGCATTCCTCATCATCTATTACTATTTTTTGTATTGAAATATATTTAGAACTATAATAATATATATTCCTAAATAATTTTTTTTGGACCATATTCATACCCTGAGTATTCAACAACACCCTCATTATGGTCATGTTTCATTTTTATTTGTAGGCTTATCCTCATTTCTTATTAATGCTAGTGATATTTATTTTTGGATTTCCAAATCAATATCCCTCTAATTTTCCTTTTTTATTTGTTCTTGATATGAGGGTATTCCTATCATTTTTCCACTTCCACTAATGATTTCATTATGATCAATCTCTTTAATTTTTGCATTATGTTCACAATTTAACTTATCATCTCTAAATTTATATTTTACTAGAAATACCTTTTTTCATGTTGCCATGGAAATATTAAAGTGCAAATGGAAAAATCCATAGTGTATGCATTCTCTTTTTTCCATAAAGTCCCAAAGTACAATGCATATTTTCCATGTTATGTCCTCTCTTATGATTCCATAGAAACCCTCAAGTGCAAGGGATAACCTCTAAATTAATTTTATTTTTATTCTAAAAAGGTGATTTTCTACCATTTGAGGAGATCAAAGATGATTTACTTGGATCAAACTAAAATTATTTATCTTTTTCACTTTAAAATTGACTTTATATCTTAATAAATTTAATTCTTTGTAATTTAAAGTTACAAATTACACTTTCTCATCTTATGCATCCTTCTTATTTTGTTTAAATATTTGATCTAAATTGACCATGTTGGACTTCACCATCTAATGATGTAGAAGGAATTTCATTGTGAATTTTATGAGACCTAGAAATCCTTGGTCTACGACATCTTAAACTACAATATTATCACCTTGATTCATATTTTAGTTCTTCTCATATCTAAAACTATTCTCTTTCTCACTCATTTTCTCTAATGTACCATTTTCATTGTTGATACTATTCTCTTGATTCAAATTTAATATTAATATATTTTAGAAAGGGTTTTGAAATATCCATGATGACACATATTTAAGTATATATAATATTTTTTTCTAGTAGTTGATCCCTCTTTGATTAACTCTCCTAAAGTATTTCTATTATTCTTTTAAAGCCTCCTTACTAGTTAGATGATGTGAGTTCAAAGTATCGAACCCATATTTGAATCATTTTTTAAATTTATGCCTCCACAAAAAATCCTAATTGCACTACTTTAAATATAAACCATCTACCCACCTAAATCATATGCCACCACCCTTTATTTTAATCCTTATTTTTGAACTAAATAAGATGATTATAGAGAATCCTTTTAAAAGGAATATCATTGAATAATTTGAACTCAACCCCTGCACCCATTTAATACACTTTTAAATCTTTGAAAATCATGGCTATTATTATTGAACTTGCATATTATCCCTTTAATTTTTAAACCATTATATCATGCATGATAATTTCATCATTGATAATAGTTTTTGGTGTATCATATGTCAATTTTTATCCTTTTGTTCTTGATTGATGAAATATTATTTCCACTAACTATAGCATCCATAGTTCTAACTAGGGATTCTTTAAATGAATTTCTTTCTTTCCACTCACCATTTCCTCATGAGAATCCTTCACCTTTTGAATTATTTATAGATATATAAATAAAAAAACTTGAAGATAAGGCTTACTTCTTGGTAGCACTCAATTGACTATTTTTGTTAAAAATATGTATATATATATACACACACTATCATCATGTAAATTATTTATATTATTTTATACATTAAATCAAAGCATTTTCAATATATGAAAAAAATTAAATTAAATTATGAGTCATACAAATAGTTCATTTTATTTTACATTATGGACAAAATTATATTTATGTGTATATTAAATTAATTATTTTAAGTTTACAAAAATGTTTTATATTTTATCTTTTAAAATAATAGTTATAAATTTATCATAGAGTTAAATTTGTAATAATTATATCTATCAAATAACAAATAATATAAAATAAAGTTACCAATTTCACAAGAAAAAATATGACAATCAAAATTTAATCAATCTTTAACCAAGGAATAATAGTATGCAATCTCATAAGAATGGTCCTCTATCTTGTGATAATCTACAACTGAACATAAGAATGACAACAAATGTTGGTCGTAGAAATATATTCCAACTCATCAAAGTGAGTATTTGTAGTTTGTTGTATCAAATAAAATAGCATAAAAGCTAATTTTATTATTGGGAACTTGAATCATACAAGGGAAGCCACAAATATGCAGTTATCATATCAAAAATAAATCGGGGATTTTCCTATTCTAACCTTATCTCAAAATTAAGATCTATTTAAATCTTAGGAAACCCTTTTTTTGCATATTATTCATTCCTAGATAGAGCCTATACAAGGCCTATGATACATCCCCTCCTTTATAAGCATCAAACTTAATAGAATGTAAATATTGCATCACACTTATATTCCATCCAATTTTACACCTTTTTTTAGACATACATAAATCAAATATTGAGCTAATTATATATGCACTAATAAAATAATGACACAAGTCAAAAATAATTCTACTCCATAGTAGTATAACATTGTGTTGGATTTATCACTACTTTCTATAATAAATGGAATAAATATACTACTTAGAATAAACCAACTCATAGAAGACATAATGCAATATGAAGATGTTTGTAGACACCAAATTAATCTCACTAAAGGAAATAATAAGAACTTCAATTGATAAAAAATAGTTATTTTCAAGGAATATAAATACCCAAGTACATGTGAACTTAGGTCAAGGTTAAATATCCAACATTAAGGATATTAAAATATTACAACAAATCCAACTATAAAAGGTATTCAGGGGCCAAAAGGGATATACCATGAATATAATACTAAATTTGACTATGGACTCAAGTGAAACTTAACACCACATATTCTAGAATACCCCCTTAATTTTAATTGGAGATATAGAGAGAGACCTTTATCATAAATTCCCCCTTAATAGGAGCTCTCCTACTCTAAGGTGCTCCTACAAACATACAAAAGGCAACTTGAGCATGACTTCAATCAGGATATCTATTGTTTTCTAACTAAGGGTAAATATATTGGATCAAGCATCCCATAGGTATGAATAAATTGACCATAGTGCATCTAGACATCAATGTTATTATTCCACCAATTAAACATTGGATCACTAACAAGCTTGATGGAACACTAATTATCATAATAATGGGTGACAAAAAACTACTAAGTAATAACTAATTGATCCAAAAAACATGAGAATCCATTGAAATTTTTAGGTAATATCATTAACATCATAATATTTAGCTTATATAGAATACTAATATATGATAGAATGACATCTATAACACCAAGATATCAATCCAAATCCAAGGTAAAAAATAAATTTAATGGTGGAGCATCACTAACTAGGTACTCTAACTAGGTAATGGATACCCATATGGAATGCAACTCTCATAGAGGGAAGGACTTAATTGATCATTATTTAGCGAATCTTAGGGGGTTCCTTCATATCTACTTTTTTGTTCAATGAATCATTTTCTTCTACCTATTTCCTAAGCCCTTTATTTTCTAGTCGGAGTTTATCTCTTTCATATTTTACCTTGGTCAATTCTAACTCCAATATTTTATTCCTAAGTAGATTTACTTCATCCTCGAATACTACTCATCCATATTTTATAGTTGTGCATAGTGTTTTTTTATTTTCTAATTGAACCATATAATAAGGATCTAATTTTTCTAAGTCTAATTGTGATACTCTAGTCATTAATTTAGAAGGGGTCTATTTTTACTTGTTAGAGTAAGCCTCTATAGCTTCAACTAAATATAATCTCTCCTTTTGCTAACAGTTGAGAGTGAATGACCTTGGAAACTCTAGTTTCCTATTAAGTGTCTTGTATTCTTTCTTCCATGCCTTTTCTTCTATGAGTAGTATATCCATAGATTTTGTTGCATAAAAATATCTAATCTTGAAGGCATGAATGTAATTGAAACTCTAAGTTGTTTTGATGACAAGATATTATCTTATAGGATCAACTCCTTGGGTAGGAGTTGTAGGCATCATCATTTGCAAGAAAATTTTCCTAGCATGGAATGGAGGATGATTGGAGGTGGTGGACATAGTGGAGGAAGAAAAATAGGCGGTAATAGTGAGAAACATTATAGAAGTGGGAGGAGTGGGATGTGACATGAAACTAGTTAGGATAGAGCATCACAGTTTGTATGATAGTGGGGTGAGCTATAGTCAGTTGCATGAGTTGAGTGGTGATGGGGGTGTCCTTTTTTATGATGGTGATGGAGGGATATGGAGTACCCCTTGGAATTATATTAGGTTAATGGTACCTATGGGGAGATATATGGGCTACGCTAGTGGAGTGTGGAAGAAGCACATAGAAAATATATGGAATAGAGATGTGAGAAGAAGAATAGATAGGAAGATATAGGGAAATAGAAGAAAAAAAAGTAGAAATTATAGAATAAAAATATGGTATGGAAGATTATGGAAGTGTAGAATGGGAAGTGAAAGTAATCGTGGCCATAGGACTGGCTAGTCCCTGGCTTGGAGGAGGATTTCCATATAGGATTTCTCCTTCTTCCACCTATGTATTTTGCTCCTTTTACCTTTCTCTATTATTTTAGCTACCTCTTAAAACATAGACCCACATATTTCACAATCCTTATACCATTTTAACATCATTTACTATATTATTGCACTAATAAAGATGAGTTTTGAAGGCACGACTAATATGGAAACCTCAAGTGCTACCCATTTCTTGGGTTTTTATTTTTTATAGGTTGACATTCCTACTATTATAGCCACTTTCGCAAATGTATTAGCTCATTTAGTAACTTTGTAGTGTGCACTATCCTAGGACATTAAAAAATCAAAATTGAAGTGATCATCCCTTGTGGTTTTGGTCATCATGTCAGTTTCATACATTATCCTTTACCAAGGTAGGATCTTCTTACTAGAATACCTCATATTTCAAAGAGCCCATAGCATTTTGTGGTTTGGATTAGTATCTATATTGAAGCCATATTTTTCCTTAGGGTAGAAGGAAGGTCATTTTTGGGGTTATCATACCAACTCTAGATCTTATCTCCATACATTTTGTTTCTCCTTAAAGAAACAAGAATTTAACTATTCTTGGACATTGTATTTTTTCACACACAAAGAATGTGTCCAAAATTTTGATCCTAAGTGTTATCTTAAATATTTCATGTGGTTCATTAGACCATAGATCTCATAGCTAATCAAAACCTATTTTTTCAACTTTGCATCAACCACTATATTGTACCCACACTTTAGAGTGTTATTATAATTGTTTGCCTTAATAGATGAAATGTGGTCTTCTACCACTTGAAATACTTTAGATTCACATAATTGAGTTTTCTTACATATTTAAGGTTAAATACATAATTTGGTACTTTCATAGGTAACTCAAAGGGTATTTATGATAAGTCATAGAGGTGGATGAAAGACCTGGTCCTTCCAAAATAAAAATTACCCTATGGTCATTTTCTTTCTGTCATTATCTTCCATGCCTCATCACTTAGCCTTGGAACTTTGCCCCTAAATTTATTTATGACTATCTCATATACTTTATTATAGAAGCGATAGAAGACTTTTTCTCCTCTCTGCATGGCATATTTATGTATTCCATAATTCTCATGGGTTTTTTATCCTTACCCAATTCATCTAGATAAATAGTAGAGGACCAAATTTTCTTAGGATATAAGATTAGCTAGATGAAGTAGCAGGTGTAGGAACAAAATTTTATATTCCTTGATTTTTTTAATTGTATCTCCATTTGGTCTAGAATGTATTGGGTATAGTCAATAATTTTAGAATACCTAGGGTATGTTTATGTTGAAGAATATTGTATTATTTGGTACATGTTAATGTACCCCCATGGCACCTTCGTGGTATACACGTAAATATGTAAAAAATTAGGGTGTGATTCTATAGTTTAGAAGTGTGATTTATATTTTCTATTTATGTAAGTGTTCATGTGTAAGATGTGCATAAGTTTCATGTAATTATGTTTGCAAATGTAAATAGTGAGAATGTGTACAAGTATCTTGTATTTTAGTGTATAGGAGTGTGCAAAGTATCATATAGTAAAGTGTGCAAGTGTCATAGAATAAAGTGTGCAAGTGTCATAGAATAAAGTGTGCAAATAGAGATTCAAGAGTCATGTATACAAGTGGCAAGATGAGAAGACAAAAGACATGAGAGAATTTATCTTATGCATGGAATATGAAAGGTTGCATCTCCCAAATGTGAGAGGAGAGCAATAGTCAAGTATTGAAGATTCATCTATGAAGGCTATATTATGGAGACAAAAATATCCATGTATTGTATATGGATTGAATATTATCAAAGTATCTCAGATACCTTCAAGCATAAATGATATTGAATCTTGTATGCATATTGTGAGCAATATACTATAAGCTTTTCTTCATGTTATGATAATTTTATTCATATTATTTTTGTTGTTATGAATATTATGTTCATTATATTGGTCATTTAATATAGTTATTTTTCTTATATTTGAGACTATTCAAGATCCTCAACATTGGGACCTATGATAATTTGGCTAAAAAACCAACAATTTAGACCACATGAAGTAGGGTGATGTGCTCCTCATAACTCCCCATGTTATAATTTTCCCTCATGATAGTAGCAATACCTAACAACACCATTTTAATATCATCCTTGAACTAGTCTAGATCAAATGGAATGGTAAAATATAAGGGCAAGTTGGAATTTTTTAGATAAGAAATAAGGAATCTCTACTAGTAGGTGTTAGACCACATATAATAGTCTTTGTGGGTTTTTGTATTACATGAAACCCACATAGCAAAGTATTCACTTGCCCTCAACATGCTTCTTATTAATATCATTCTTATATAGAATGCATATTTAGTCCACTAGGGGAGGCAAAAGCTCTTTGTGGTGAAGTCATATTTTTATGCCAATGTCACTAGTAGTTTTGCATAGTCCTACACTTGAGGTACTAAGCTCATTGCTAGGAAATATATCCAAGCCTATTATATTATCTAGGAATAACTTTGTAAACCTAAATTAAAAATTCTTAATGGTTTTGCACTAACCTTCCCTATGGAATGGATATACTTTCCCTCGACAACTTTTTGATATGGTTCTTCAAATTACTATCTTGGTGGGCATGGCATCATGTCTCTTCCTCTTCCCTCTCTTTTTTCTTTGACCTTGTACTTATAATGGACCTAACTCCTCTAGATATGCACCCCCTCAAGTGACCTAGCCTCAACTAAGGTGACTACCCTAGGCAAAATAGAGATCACCATGGGAGGAGCAACAAATTTGGTTAGTGGTTAGACTACCATAACTTCTAGAACAAATGAGGTGATGGAGGCAAACGAGTTTCCATGGTGAAGAAAAAGGAAAAAATGGGGTGAAATAGAAAAAGAAATGGAAACAAATGAGAAAAATGAGGATTTTGACTTTTAGAGCGTTTTACTTACAAAATGGAATGATTTGATCAATGGCAGTGGTCACATGTAATTTGTTTAGGTTTGGAGATAAGGGATTCACTTGGAATATTAAGCAATTAATTTTTTTATGGAAACTTAGAGAATATTTTTTTTATGTTTTTTAGCAACTTCTTCACTCACTAACAAGGATCCCAAGTGATACTGTGACTCGCTAAGCCTTTGACACTCATGCAATCAACTAAATTTGTAGTTTGCTCAAGAGTGGATGCATTTTTCTTAGAGTGTGGCTTGTTTTAGTTATATGTGTCCTTATGACCCCCACCTAGGGTATTCATAGGCCCCACATTAGGTGCATCATTTTTATTTCTTTATGGTTTGTATACAATGGGGAGCAGGTTTCCCATGTGGGGGTGATTAGCCTTCTAAATGATGATCAGATCTATTTCATGGGCTTATCTATATTGGTTAGTACATCATTTATCAAAGTGAGTGAATCGCTTGTAATTATAAGTAGATCACTTGCTCTTATAATCAAGATACTTTTTTTAACATCAATATTATTCCTATATAAACATAAATTTCCTTGTTATATTCTATGTAACATATTTTCAAGGGATAGATGAAAAACATACAGGACATGGAGAAAAGGATGAGAGAGGGATTAAGAAAGTAGAAAGGAAGTAACAACCATATTTTAATAGCCAATATCATATGTACATACTTATTATTTTGGTGAGGATCCTCATTATACCATGAAGAGGTGTGTCTCATTCACTAAGATGGGCAACATTATCCCTTCTATGGATATGAGTTTATTTGTAAATAGACTTACAACTTTGACAATGTGGTAGGTTCTACTCCACAAAGAATTAAAATTATGATGGGCATATGTATTTGCACAATCTTCATCCCATTTGAGGTTGAGGTCTTATTCCTTATATTCAAATTCCATTACTCATTTGTCAAACCATCTCTTAACAACCTTTTATTGTTGAGTGATATTATTTAAGTAATTTTATCTCTCCTCCTCCAAGGCCAATAACATATTCACCCTATCTTGAGAGGGATTAATTTTAGTGTCTTCTAGCTCAAGATACTATAACACTTGGAGGGGAGGCAGCTCAATATTAATTGGTAACACAACCTCTTTACCATATACAATATTTTGAGGGGATGATCTTATAGATGCTTTTGGAGTTATCCTATCTACCCATTTTGCTTTATACAAATTTGTATGTCAGTTCTCTTGTGACTCTAAAATGGTATTTTCTAAGATTCTTGTGATATTCTTATTAGTTGATTGATCCAATATGCTCCCTTAAAGGTAGTAATCGGATGATGTTTTGAGTAGTAATATATATTCAAGGATAAACTTCATCACTTTTTCCCCTTTGAAATAAGTAGTGTTGTCTATTTCTATGGTAGTAGATGTTCCAAACTAAGTGATTATATCTTTAAATAGCTACACCACAAACTCTTGATTGGCTGCTTTGGCCAACATGACTTTGACCCATTTGGTGAAGTAATCAGTGGTAGTGAGAATCCACCCATGGCCAACACTTGATAATATATTGATATTACCTATGAAATCTAGGCCCCACTATTAAAACTATTTAGTCACAACAACTATTTTTAGCAGTAGTGGGACCCTTTTCTTCTTTTCTTAGAACATGCAACAAGATTTACAATTGTTTACCCATCAATAGTAGTTGGTAAATAAAGCGATCCAATAGTACCCAACCCTTGAGATCTTATGAGATGTGGTAAATGCATAGAATTATCCTACTTCATCATGATACTTCCTCATTTGAGCCTTTTGTCTATCTTCTTCTATACATTAGAGTAGGGTGCAATTATAGTCTTCTTTGAATAAGATACTGTCTAGTCATTGGTAGTTTGTTGTATTTTTTCTAAACTTAGATCTTTATTTGGTAGATAACCCTTATAGGATATATCTTGTAGCCATGTACTTACATATGTCACTCATCGATCTAGTGCCTCGATGGCTATTGCTTTGACTAAGGTAATTTGCTCTTTGGCCACTGCTCTTACCAACCTTTCGCATAAATCCCTACCCTTTATTAGTGCAGAAGGATAGATTTTGATGTCAAATTATTGTATATTGTTAATCCATCCTACACTCTTCTCTCCAAATTCACCATGTAGTACAACAAATTGAACATCAAGGTGTATCATAAAAATAATGGTCTTTCTCTATGATATATATTACATAAACTTCTATAGAATTTTTGTTATGGAAATTTTTTATTTCTCAATTAGGGTATACCCCTCTTTATAATAATTAAGGGTTTGAATCATAAAATAGATGGGATATTCATCATCTTGATTATTATTTTAAATTAGGAATATGGATATACTTTCTTCTATCCTAAATACATATAGCTTGAATTTTTTACAGTCTAGGTTGATCAATACAAGGGCTTTGATAATGGCATATTTTACCTCTTGGAAATATTTCTTCCACTCTTTATTCCATTCAAAATAGATGTATTTATTAAGAATTTTGATTAGTAGTATGACTATATATGCAAATTTAGTTATGATTTTGGTCATTAATTGAATATGTCCTAGAAATAATTTAATCCCCTTGATTGACATAGGTAAAGGTAAATCCTAAATGGATTTGATCCTATCATGATCTATAGCTAGGCCCTCTTTTGATACTACATGACCTAGTAACTTCATTTCTTGGACCATGAATATGGACTTATTTTTTTTTGATGGAGATAACCAAATTCCTAGCTCCTTTGAAAAATAAACTCTAGATGTTTGATATACTTTTTTCTATCCTTAGAAAATACTATCAAGTCATCCAAGTAAATTAGAATGATCTCACCCACAATCCCAAAAAATAATATATCCATTACTATCTAGAAGTTTCCCTAGCATTTGATATACCAAAAGGTATTCCTTAATAAGAAAAAGTACCTCACTTGGTGGTGAAGGTTGTATTTTATTGGTCTTCATCCTAACCTAGATCTAATTGTATCCATAGAAACCATCGAGTGAATATTTATGAACTAGACACCTTTTCTAGTATCTTATTAATAGTATGTAGTGGGTAGTGATCTTTAAGGCTCCCTTGTTTAAACTCCTAAAATCAATGCACAAGCTAATATTTCCATTTATTATGCACTAGGACAAGATTGGAAACCCATGTCGAATGCTTGATTAGTAATATAGTGACCCTATAAAAGTTTTAGTAGCTCTTTATTTATTATATCTTCTATTTTAGGATTAACCAATCTCAACTTCTAGTAGAAAGACCTAGAATTTGGTTCTAGTTCGATGCTATGCTCTATTACATTGTAGCCATAGACTTTCAAATATTTTTATGACCAAGCAATTATATCCCTTTACTTATTGCAAGGATTTTTGAAAAGATGTTTTTCTTTCTAAGTACAATATTTTTCAAGTAATTGACTCTTTTCTTTAGTTATTTCAATAGGTTAATATATAGAATTTTTAACTTTTAGACTAACTTTCGTTATGCTATTAGGGTTTAACAAACTTTCTAGTGTGATCATCCCCTTAGGCAATGTATTTGATTTAAGTTGTATGACCCCATATTTGAAATTATCTCCGTATTCATTCTTTTATTTAACATATTATGCCTTTATAATTAGAAATTATATTATTTGTTCATCATTATGGACAATAGTTATAGTTATCAAATTGAGAATTGAAAAAAAAAACTCCAATTCTTTTGGCTTATCCCACATGTCATTTATAGGATCAAAGCATGCTACCATGCATTCTAACTTATATTCTTTTATATTTAGTTCTAAGGGCATTATTTTTATTACATATGAATTAAAACTCTCAAGTAGATCCTAGACTCAATTTTTATAGGATTTCAACTGGCTATTCTTGGTAGACCATTGAAAATTGACTTGATTCACTATTATTTTGGAGTCACTATATATATTTAAGTCTTTGATCCCTATCCTTCTTTTTTTCTCAAACCATCATAGATGGCTTCATATTGAGCCATATTATTTATGCAATTAAACAATATTCTATAGGTATAATTGATCTATTCTCCTTGGGGATCAAATAATTATACTATAGCATCTACCCCATTCCTAGTTTTGGGCCCATAAAAGTACATTGTCCATGTCTTTTCCTCCACATGGCTTATCAAGGTAAGGATTTTAGGAGGATATTTTGTGAACATGTAATGCCCTAATTTTATTTCTTCAAATTCTTATTTGGGATCCCTATCTAGAGTAGAATTCCTCCTATTCTTTTAAGGCTTCTCAAAATAAACCTCTTTGTCCAGAAAACACTAATGCTTCCAATATATTTACTTTGATCGATATCTTTTTCATTTCTTTTATGATGTTAAATTTAGAGACTAGGATTTATCTCCTTGTGTAGAATTTTATGTGCTACCTAGAAGTATTTTGTCATCATTGAAATGAAAGAGAGGGATATTTCAATTTTTTTCAACCTCCCTTTGTAGTGGATCTCTCCATTATCAACTTATTTTTTAGTTGTTTCTCCTTTTTCACTATTTTCTACCATTTATTTTTCTTTATCTATCTTCTAATTCTTATCATTTGAGAACTCTTAGACTTCCTTTTGAGTTCTCTCTATACTTCCTTCTAATTTTCTTGTTGGGTGACAAGGGGTCCTTTATATTTTATGTAAAGGAGGCTTCCCTTTCTAAATATTGATGTTCCCTTATTTGTGCTGATATAATGATTAGTTGGTTATTTTATAGCCTTTTTTCTATAGATTCTACTCCTTGCTAATTAGCAAATATCATATTACCTTCAAATAATGATTCTTCATCTATTTTGGCAGAGTTAAAATTTATCAATATCATATTATTAGAATTAGGTAGAATAGGAATTGTTTGCATAGCCAAAGGTTGTTGGCATATGGTAAGATATATTGTAGGAGCAATCTAACTAGTGGTGATCACTTGCTAAATTTTGTATTTTTTAGTGTACTACATAGTCTAAGAATGCTTGATAGTGCTCATATATTTGATAAGATCTTACCTATAATTGTAGGGGAGGCACAAAATGGGTTCTATTTTAGAATTTGAATTGACCATATGGTTATGGGATTGATTTATACCTTGATTAGTACCTTATCAAGGAACTTGATCTTTCATCAAGTATAGCATCTTTCTTGGTTTTCAATTATATAGTTATTGCAATTATTGTTTTATAGAATAGTTTTAATTTATGAGTCTCGATTACCTCCAACATTTCATTCATATCAAATTTATTATTAGGATCACTACTTGGATTATATGGATAAGGGAGGGCTAGAAGTATAAGCTAAAATGCTATTGTAGATGATGCATTTAACCCACATGAGTAATGATGTATGACAATTGGGAAGGATGAATGGAGTTTCCTAATGTATGTATTGGAATAGGAGATATGTTAGGCATAAGAAAATTTTGGAAAACATGGGATTCATAGGCCATTGGCCAAGTAGGGAGTATCTTCACTACTTTTATGAGAATGTCTTATTCTCTTGTCACTTCCTCTAATGCTACAATGAAGGTATGAAGATTAGTACTACAAACGATCAATGCTAAATCAAATTGTAAACCTTTAATATAATATGGTTATGCATGTTTCACATTTGACCTAATGTTTTGTGGGATCAAGTTAAATATTCTCAAGAATCAAGGGTTAAAATCATGTATATTTCCTTAAGGGGCCCATTATATAGTATTTAATTGAAACATAACCGAATATCCATTTTCCATATTCCTAAACCTATACATAAAAGGTTCAACTATTGATGACCAATCAATTATAGATATATTTAGTAGTCCCCTATCTCATAGTGTAGATTTATAATGGATAGAATATATTAAATGTAAATTTAGATGGGGGAAAACTTTCCACCACATACGATTCTTAGCAGATCTATTGGGAGCTAAGGTGATCGTGTGACTATTGTGTTTTATCTACACTCAGGGGCTTATGAGATGAAAGGGTTCACCAAGAATGGTTTAAGGAATCACTCCAATTTTAGGATGGAATTTTTTTTGTGTTTTATTGAGCAAACACCTAAGTTTGGTCTTTCTAAGATCTAAGCTACAAGGAATTAAGGAACAATGCAAGACAAACAATGATGCAATCAAACAAGAAGCTATCCCTAGAATGATTCTTTATTTTGAATGAGGATTGTACCTAATTTTACAAGAAAATAATTTATTTTATTTTATTTTCAAGCAAGGGTGCAAGAGAATACACAAAATAAAATTAGCCTAAATGCAAACTATATGCTTTTCTTCATTGATGCCTAAAAGTAGAATCAAATTCCTTCTTTTCTTGTGTTAAAATTTGGAATAGAAATGAATAGAAAAAAAACATAGACATGCAAAAAATAGACTAAAATATCTATAAAAAATACTTACTTGATCTAGTGGTCGATCCTAGCCAAATTTATACCTCGTAATTTCCAACAACTTCAAAAGCTATAAAATAACTTCAAAACTTTGGAAAATTTAATCAGTGTTTGGGGGCTTGCTTAGGCAACTATGTGACTAAGTTTGGAGGTGTAGCAATTAAACCCCCTTGGTCCTTTTAGCTAACTATTCTAAAATGAAAGCAATTTTTGTCCTTTGGGACAAGCAAAACAAGATATAACAAACATGAGACAACAAAAATAGAATGTAAACAAAAGGAATATGATAGAAATGAAGTATATATGCAATGAGCTAGGATTTTTGGGAGCATAAAATTTCCTCCAAATCCTAGTAACCAAAGTGATCCCTCATAAGGGGTGAGTGTAAATTTGGCTCACCAAATTCACACCCTATATGACTAGGTGTGAATTTGGTACAAAGCCTTTTTCTAATCTTAAAAATTTAAAATGCAATGCAAAATAGAAAATTAACGATCTAAAGAGACTAATAACACAAGAAAATTTTGATTATCCTGACAAGAAAGTAAGGAGCAATGATAAAGTGAAGGTAGTGACAAAAAATGGTAGACCTCTCCCTTTATCAAGACCTCTACTTATTCACCAGAAGCAACTAATCACAATAAGCATAGAAGCAAAAGTAGCAATAGAGAATTCCATAGCATAAGAGCACTTGAAATAATTATGAGAGATCACTTGTGGGAATTCTAAAATTGAACAAAAGGAAAGGGAGTCCAATACTTCTATTTATAAGAGGTTTAGAGTGGGCAAAAGGTAGGAGAACAAAACTTAAACTCGGGAAAGGATCAACATCATAAAGAGTTGATGCAAGAATAGGATCTTTGAGGAAAAAACCCAAGATTTCTAAATTCACACCTAGTACTTAGCAGGTGCAAATTTAACAAGGCTAAAGAAAAAAATCCTAAACAAAGATAAAAAGGGGATCAAACGTACACTTAGCAATTTTGAAAGGAATCCTAGGGATCTAAGGAAAATGACTCATGTAGATAGGTCAATTATCCATGCCTACATTTTCCCCCCTCTTTGATGTATTTATGGTTGAACAAATTGGTCAAAGAAAGATATAGAAACCTATGAATGAAGAATGATGACCATAAAAAGGGGTAGCTGATTTAGATGGAAGGATGGTGCAAAAATGGTGTCATTTTAAATACTTTCAATTTTACATGCAAACAGAGGTATTAATGACATTAATGCCTCTAAGGCTGGGATACCCCCTTGAGTTTAAGAAGGAATTCAAAATTCCTTAAGAAATTCAAAATTACATAGAAAAACAAAAAAACAAATAGAGGAGAAGAGAAAAGGAAAAAGAGGAGAGAGAAAAAGGAGGGATAAAAATAAAAAAGGGTGAAAAATGAAGCTATTTTCACTATGAGAAGAAGATAAAAAGAGCTTTGAATAAAAAGAGAAGAATAGTGCATCCTACTCACCATGTGACCATTATGAGAGGTAAAGCCGATACTACAACAGACTAAGCATGCTTACGGACCTAAACCCAACCCTAGACTAGGTTAGAATAGGGTTTATCATTAACCTTTTATTTTTTTAATGATTTTTTAGCATTTTTTGGAGGAAATCATTGTTTGGTGTGAATTTGGTAGTTGGGTGTGAAATTGACCATACAAAAATACCAAATTCATGCCCTAGGAACTTTGGGCACAAATTTATGAATTCACACCCTAGAATTTTGGGGCACAAATTTACGAATTTGTACCTTGAGAGGGAGGGGTGCAAATTTACAAAATAAGAGAGAAGAAGAAGAAAAAGAGAGAACAAGAAGAGAGAAAGAGAGATTTTTATGGCAATGAAACTGATAAGATTTTATTAATGTTATTTTGTAGCATGATGTACTCCAGAGTAGATATTGGTGACCAAAAATACTAGAGGACTGTTAGCTTTTGAAGCTAAATACTTAAGATAAAATAACCACAATATCTAAAATAAAGTTGCAATATGAAATATATGATAATGGAAAAATACTAAACATATAAAACTCATAAATAACTTCAGAAATAACTCATAGAAATACCATTAACAAATGCTCATGAAAATTGTATCTCAATTGAATAAAGATCTCAAATACACCATACTTCTCCACACTCTCATTGTACAATTGTATATCTCACACACACACTCATAGACACATATATAATGGAATGTGACTCTTCATATGGAGCACTCTTGGCCTTCACTCTTCTAGAGACTCTTCATATTCCTACTCTATGGACTCATGTGCACATGGACTATTATGCACATTTACATTACCAAAATACTTTGCACACTTTAATAATACTTGTGCATTTATTACATTGCATAAAGTAAATACTCACACTCTAATCTAGGACTCTCTTTCCTAATCTAAATATGTACCCAAGGTGGTACATTAGCATGTACCAAATAATGTAATATATTCCAACACCCCCTTGTATTACATTATTTGGTTATTGAATATTTTAGTCTTCAATATGATCTTCATCCTTTTTCTAGAACTTGTGCTCTTCTTTTTTGCTTTCTTGTTTGTATCATGATCAAGTAAATGATTAGTATCTTCATAAAATACTATATTTGCTTAAAGTGCTTTAGCTTCATGTTCTTCTATAGTTTCTTCTAGTTCTTGAATTTCTTGTATCTCTTGAACTAAGTGTCCCTTTTGATTTCCTTCTCTATATTGTAGCTGAGGTTGATTGTATTGATGCTGAAATTGTTGTTGATGTGGTCTATATTGATTCTGATATTATCTTGGTTGAAATAACCTATTTTATTGGCTTCTTAAATTTGTTTGATTCCCTTGATATTGATTTCTTGGATTGAATCTACAATAATTTGTACTATGTCCTCTTTTCCTGCAAACTTGACAATATCTATCATTCCATTTTGTTTTGTTCCTTGAAAAAGAAACAATATTTCCTTGTGGATTATCTTTTGAGACTAAGGCATTGTTAGTCATTTCATATTTGATTGAATTTTCCACTTCATATTCTTGTAGTATATTGACTAACTCATCAAATGATGTATCTTTACTTAGAATTTGTAAATATGTGACTAGATGCTTGTAGCTTTCTGGAAGTGCTCTCAAAATTACTTGAACAAGAAACTTGTCTTCTACCTTCTCTCCTAAGGTTAATAATTTTCCTTTTATATCTGCCACTTTTCTTAGAAACAATTCTATACTTTCACCACTATTGACTTTTAGAGAATGCAATTGGGTTTGAAGATTCAAGATAGTGGCTTTATTCTTTCCTTCAAATATCTTGGCTAAAGTATTCCATGCTTCTGTAGAAGTTATTGTTGAACTAATGTATGGTTGTATATCATATATAATTGCAAATGTTATTATCATGAGTGCTTTTGCTTCATCTTCCTCATATTTTTTAATTTCCCTAGCATCTTCAGTAGGTTTAGTTTTTGCTCCTTTAACAATATCCCAAAGCTTTTCTACTATCAATATTGATCTCACTTTGTTTTTCCATGAGGTGTAATTAGGACCTTTGAGTAGTTGAGATTCTAAAAGAAAGAATTTATTTGTTGTCATGAGTAGACTACCTTATATCTCCCTAGTTTAGTTTATCAAACAATTATTTGATGCAATCTCAAATTCTCTATTCTTTATTTCTCCTTAGTTTTGAATGATAGACTAAGGATAATTTTTCAATTTTGACTTTATGTTGACAACCTTTTATCTCCCTAGTTTCAATATAATTCTTCAAAATAACTACTTTTATTTTCCTCTTATCAATCAATAATTTGAATGCAATTTCAATCTTTCAAGTCTTCAAACTTATGTCTCTTTTAATTTTGAATTAGAGACTAAATTATCAATGCAATTTTTCTTTGTCAAAAGTTCTATGTTAAATTCCTTTTATCTCCCAAATTTCAAGAATATAATTCCCCAATTCTAAATTTCATAAATCTATGTTGATGTTGAATTCCTTATAACTCCAAATTTAGAAATTTAGAAATTCTATAAAAGAATATTTGCAAGTTTTGTATTCCTAATTTGATGTAGGATACCTTATTTCTCCAAACTTATCAAATTGCAAATATTTCAAATTGTTTTGTAAATTCAAATGATCTAATTACAAAACTTCAAAATAATTACTTCAATTTTCAAATCAATCTTCAAATCTTCATAAAACTTTCAAATTGCAATAATCAAGTTTCTAAGGTTTTAAATATTACTTCAAGGTCTTATCTCTCCAATAAAATAATTTCAACTTAACCTTAGACAATAATAATTTCTTCCAACCTTATAACTCCTATCTTGTGCATATAATTAATTTCAAATGAAATGAATTACCTCCAAAACTTGAGGTGCTCCTTCTCTGTTGTCGTATTCTAACTTGCTTTGAAAATAGGTGCTCTCTCTCCTCCTTGACTAGTCAACTATTCTCCAAGCTATTCCAAGGTGCTTGAAAATTTAACATACATCCTCCTTGCTGTAGTAATTGTGGTTGTGCAAGCTTATTTTCATCCCATGCATTAAATGGGCGCTTCAAGATGTTATATCTTCCCTTTGGCTTATTGAATACCAAATGATAAATGGTGCCAAATATCCCTCCTTGCTCTTACTAACGTATTTTGAAATGATTCTCCTACTTCAAATGGCTTATGGTGCTCCTCCTTCCTTGTGACAAGTGGTATGAACAATTTTATAATGTTCAACCAACCTTGCAAATGATATTCTCAATGCTTCATGCTTCAAGTAACATTTTGTTCTCCTTGACTACATTCTTCCTCTTCTTCTAACACTTGGTCGCCTATGTAACATCCTCAACAAAGCAATGCAACATTATGGATGCCAATTCTTCGCTTCCCTTCTTGGTAGTTGCAAAAACCTAGATGTTTGGTTTCTCCTTATGCCTTTTCAATATCCAAATATTGACTTCTTTTGTTGCTTACATTTTTGAGCTTGCAAACAATAATTCCTCTTCTCCAATGGTGGCTCTTCTCCACTTCGATGCTTCTCTACTCCTCCTCCTAGGCTTGGTGGCTCCACCTTTCAATGGTGGCTCTCTAAAATGGTGCTCTATAGGTGGCTCTTCATGGTGGCTCTTCTCCTATAGATGGTGGCTCCTCTCTTCTACCTGGTGGCTCTTCTCCTCTACATTTAGTGGCTTCTTTTGCAATATGGTGGCTCTTCTTTCAATATGGTGTTGCCTCCACGTTTGCTTGGTGGATCTACCACTCTTTTTGGTGACTTTTCTTCACCAATATTTTTAGCAATTTTGGTGCTCCTCTTGGTGTCTTTAGACACCTTAAATATACCTTAAATTTGAGCACTATTCAACCTTTATTTTATTCAATAGATCTTATAACAAGTCTACACTTATTTTGATTAAAAAACAACATATATTACTTTTCCTTATCACTCCCTTTCAAGCACTTTTAACTCCAATCCTTGTTGTTATATTTTGTATATTCTAGAATGATAATGATGTCTCCTTCCTTGGCTTGGAGACACTTAACTCAGACTTCTTTTTGTTGACTTTTAACAACTCTAATATGGTGCTTTCAAAAACTTGAAATAACTACTTTTAATACTTGTATAAGAACACTTTTATAGCACCAATATTACACACCTCTTATGGCCTCCTTTGTGGCTAGTCTTCTTGATGATTTTTTATCTTAAATTTATGAATTTTGTAGCTCCACTCCCTTTTTCTTTGCTGCTCTAGAATCATCAATTTTGCAGCTCTAATTGCTGCCCAAAAATCAGCTTTCTCATTGTCCAAATGCCTTGAAAAATGTAGCTCTTCTCTTATACAAAAATGATGCCAAAAATTCCTTTGCTTTGTTGTCCAAAGCTTTTCCAAATTTATCCCTAAAATCCTTCAAAATGCAACTCACTTTTCTCCTTCTAATGCTGCCCAAATATTCTCTCAAAATTATCCTAAAATTTTCAAAATCATAGCTCTATACTTTCTTCAATTTGTTGTCCTGTGACCTTTCAACTTCTACCTCAAAAATCAGCAACCTCCTCCTTTGCAAATCAGCCTTCAAAACCTTTTGTGGTTGTCCTCAAACTTCTCAAAACTATGGCCTCTTCAATTCTTCTTCCTTCTTCAATATTCTTATCAAATTCTGACTTCAAATATGATCTCTTTCATTGTCCTCTTCCTCAAGAATCTGAATGTCTTGAGGTCTTCAAAAACCTTCTCAAAATTTGGCAAACTTCTTGCCAAATCCTTCTTCCTTTTGGGCTTGTTGTTGGATGGTGACAATTGTCCCAAATTCTTCTTTTCAGGAGCTTCTCCTACTTGCAATATTCTATCATGAACTTTCTTCAAATATCCTCCAATGGCCACTTCTTCAACTTTGCAATGAGGCTTTCTCTAGCCTTCTTCTTCTCCAAATTCTCTTGAGACCTCTTCTCTTGGGTCTTCTAATTCAACAGCTTCTCAATTATTTTTCTCAAAACTTCAATGAGACCTTTCCTTGGTCTCTTCAATCTTCCAACTATGGAAATTCTGCAATGAGATCTCTTTCTTGGATCTCCAAATTCTGCTGCTTCTCAACTCTTCAATAGGACCTTTTCGTAGTCCTTCTCTATCTTCAATCTTCAATATTCTATCTTCCAAATATAGAAGTTCTTCAATGTGACCTCTTTCTTGGGTCTCTTCAAACTTCAATCTACAGTCTTCAATCTTCAATGAGGCCTCTTTTTGGACCTCCTTAATCTGCAATGTCTACTCTTTTGCTGCAACTCAAAACTAATCCTTGCACGAGGAAAGCACATAGACTTTCAGGCAACCAAAGGTGAAATTCTTCTCTATCTATTGTAGGAAGCTTCTCAACTTTTGAGAACTAATTTTCTACAACAAAAACTTAGACAATAGTAACCAAATACATTCAAATTTCTAGAATTCTAAAATCAATAAACTTCACTAGTTATTCTCAAAACTAGTGGAAAGAAATCTATGTTGAGTCCTAGTCTTCACGAGTTTTCCTTCAACCCTGTGGAAAGACTCTAGCCAAATATTAATCTGGAATCTTCTTCTCTCTATCAAAATTTTCAATAGGACCTCCTTCTAGGGTCTCTTAATCTCATCAATGTCAAGGTCTATCTTCAAGACTTGTAAATTTCCTTCTATTCTAAATTTGCTCTTGGAATAGGTAAATCTTCAACCTTCACTGGTTTTCCTTCAACACAGTGAAAAATACTATCTTCCCTGGTTTTCTTTTCTAGAGGTAATTTCTTCAACTTCACTGGTTTCTCCTTAACCAATGGAAATCTCCTTTGCAACTTAAAAACCTGTGCAAGACAAAACCTTATTGTGGCTCTGATACCACTATTAGCTTTTGAAGCTAAATACTTAAGATAAAATAACCACAAGATCTAAAATAAAGTTGCAATATGAAATATATGATAATGGAAAAATACTAAACATATAAAACTCATAAATAACTTTAGAAATAACTCATAGAAATGCCATTAACAAATGCTCACAAAAATTGTATCTCAATTGAATAAAGATCTCAAATACACCATACTTCTCCACACTCTCATTCTACAATTGTATATCTCACACACACACACTCATAGACACATATATAATGGAATGTGACTCTTCATATGGAGCACTCTTGGCCTTCACTCTTCTAGAGACTCTTCATCTTCCTACTCTATGGACTCATGTGCACATGGACTATTATGCACATTTACATTACCAAAATACTTTGCACACTTTAATAATACTTGTGCATTTATTACATTGCATAAAGTAAATACTCACACTCTAATCTAGGACTCTCTCTCCTAATCTAAAGATGTACCCAAGGTGGTACATTAGCATGTACCAAATAATGTAATATATTAAAACAAGGATGTTGTGATGGAGCTCACAACAATTGATAGGGATATCCTATGGGAGGTGGGGCTACTACATATGGTAGAGATACCCCGTGTTGAGGCTGATAGAGCACTACTAATGGATTTGGTCAAGCAATGGTAGCCAAAGGTGTTGACCTTTCGATTATCGATAGAGGAGATGACTATCATATTAGAGGATGTGTGGCACATATTAAGTATCTCCATCAAGGGGAGGATGATTTATATGGTACAAGTATCACAAGTAGTATCAAAGATATTGTTGAAGGACCTAACACATGAGATATGATAGAGTGGATTTCATGTCAACAAGATATTGCAATGATGTGGATTTGGCACACTAACTTTTATACTCTGCAAGGTGGTGGTAGGGATTCTAGTATACCATACAAGTAGGTGAAACCTACCATGGAAATTGGTGGGAATAGTAGAATATATGCGAGATCAGTAGGCTAAGCTTGCATGGAGACCATATGTGTTGGTTCACCTATATAGGATATTACACAATGACGTGTATAAGTGACATACAGGGTTAGTCTATATGATGTTGCTTCAGGTGTGGTGCAAGAAGCACATGGTTATCCATAGACCATATGTGTTGTCAGGGCCATTGTCTAACCTAGATTTTCCAACAACATATAGGTGGAATCGACACTTTATGTGTGGAGAGTATACACAGATATCCTTCCACTAGGAAGGTAGATAATAGATGAGCTATAGGAGCACATGATTTATGGTGACCATATAATCTACACCCTAGGTTATTTGAGGATACGAAGGATATGGAATGGGTTTGAATAAACTAATGGGTCACCATTGATAAGGGCAATTTGGATCTATGCAATTTTGATCGATTACAATGATAGTTCAACATTCTGTAAGAGATACCAGGCATAGGATACTACTGGTTCAAATGGGTTCAAAGGGACCTATTAGGGGTCAAAGAGGACCTTGGTGTGGGAAGGTTCATGAAGGAGGAACTATAAAACCCACTTTATGTGGACCTAGGAGTGGATAGCATTAGGGTAGCTCTAGGGTACTAGATATGAAACACGAGCATTATTCCTGTGAGACAAGCAAAGTCTCCCCAAGATCGAAGAATGCTCCACAAGATCAATCACACACAAAAGAGGAAAACCCACAACACCAATATTAAGTGGTAAAACCCTACTTCAAATGAAGAAGGGAAACATCCACTATGAAGCTCACTATATTACTCAATGATTCAACAATACAAGAATGCTTCAATGTTATGCAACAATATGCATCAACATGATATGATAAGATGTAGTAGACAACACCCCTATTTAAAGAGAAGCTTTTCTACTACAACCCTAAAATTGCCCTAATCTTATCACAATCTTATCTTGAGATGTGTGACAAATCTTATCACAATCTTATCTTGAGATGTGTGACAAGTGGCATCTATCAAATATTAAAAATTGATTGGTTACTTTTTAATATTTTCTAGAAAAGGGAAATAACTTTTTCCCACAAATTAAATATTCCTAGCACCCTTATTTTATTTATTAATTGGGTGGGAATATTTTTACATAAAATAGAATTATTTTCTAATTCAAATATTATTCTTTAGACTTTATATTTTAGTCTAAGAATAATTTACACAATGTTGCATTACATATTCCAACACTCCCCCTTAATGCAATATTGGGGAAAGGAATTATGAAACAAAGAAACATTCTCCCCCTAAAGATACAAACGGGGATGAGAATCAAATGAGTAATATAGTTACAATGAGCTTCTATGACCAAGAATGGTCTACAATAAGGCACCAATACAAAATGGGCCAAAATGAGACTGCAAGCCCCCAACGGAGTAGCTTCAGATACAAGCAACTTACAAAGCCATCCATCAACCACAAGTGGTTGCAAATGACAAGAAGAAAACATCACAAGGGTGTCTTCAGTAAGCCTGCAAAACCCCAAATGGAAGTACCTACAAGCTACAAGCAGCTCAACATAAGATCAGTTAGATACATCATCATAAATATATTCACCACAACATATATGAATATCCAAAGATGATAACAAAACTGATCTAACAAATAGTGAACTATAAGTCATCACAAAAAGATGCCAAGCCATACTTATAGTCACGTGCTATATAGTTGATCAAAAAATATCATGTACAAAGTTGCATAAAGCAAACAAGGAGTACCATGATAATGCAAACTCTAAAGTACCATGTACAAAAGTTGCATAAGGTATATGAAAATAATAAAGTGTGCACACCGGTTGCATAAAGCCAACCATAAAATATCATGTACAAAAGTAGCATAAATGCTAACAAGAAAGTACCATGATAAACCAATTGCATAATGCCAACTACATAAAAACATGTACAAAGTTGCACAAGGCAACAAGAAAGTACCATGTAAAAGAGTCGCATAAAGCAATTGCATCATATACCATAATTGCACAATGCCATCTACAAAGTAACATGTACAAAAGTTGCACAAGGCAAACAAGAAAGTACCATGTTCAAAAGAGATGCAAAAAGCAATTATACCACCAAATATCAACTCATATATATAGCACAAAACACCTCATAAGGATGAAGTTGTCATCACACAAGTGTAACTACACTTCATTCCCCCTTGAGGACAACTTCACCAAACCAAGTGAGTCCCTCAGCTTACAAAACTGCTCCTTGGGAAGAGGTTTGGTGAACAAATCAGCAGAATTAGAAGATGATGGGCAATACTCCAACTGAATAGTCCCATCCAATACCTTCTCTCTGATAAAGTGGGCTTGGATTTCAACATGCTTTGTCCTTTGATGCATTACAAGATTTTTAGCCAAGGCAATAGCTGATTGATTATCGAAGAGCAAACGTGAAGGACCAAATTGCTCAAAGCCAATTTCCTTCATGAGGGTACGAAGCCAAACCGCTTCCTGTGCAGCTATTGTCGTAGCCTTATACTCCGCTTCCATTGTAGAAAGAGCAATTGTATCTTGCTTCTTGGAAGACCAAGAGATAGTTGCAGACCCAATACTAAAAACATATGTTGTGGTAGACTTTCTGTCTATTCTATCCCCTCCAAAATCAGAATCAGCATAGCCGAAAAGAGCAAAGGAAGGAAGCCTAGAATACTTGAGTGCCAAATCTCTAGTACCTGAAAGGTACTTCAAAATCTTCTTGGTAGCTTGTAAGTGCTCAATATAAGGTTTCTGCATGAACCTAGCCATCATACCAACTGCAAAAGCAATATCTGGCCTTGTGATGGTAACATAAAGAAGACTACCAATGAGTTGCCTATACAATGTAGCATCAACCAACTGAGATTCTGTACTTACTTCCAACTTAACCCCTATAGAAATAGGAATGGAAGTAGGATTGCCATCCTCCAAATCAAACCTCTTAAGAAGATCTTCAATATACTTGGATTGACTCAAAAAGGTACAATCCTCATGCTGATAAACTTGCATGCCAAGATAGTAGTGTAGAAGACCAAGGTCAGTCATTTCATACTCCGACTTTAATTTGGAGATGAAATAAAAAATGGCCTCATTCTCATTTCCAGTCATAACAAGGTCATCAACAAATAGAGCAATTAAAATGACCAAGTTATCCTTCCTAAGCACATAGAGATCTGTATCTGAATAGCATTTATCAAAACCAAGAGACAAGAAGTAACCAAAAATCTTCATGTACCATGCTCTAGGTGCTTGCTTCAGACCGTACAAGGTTTTCTTTAGTTTACACACAAGTGTTTCCTTACCTTGTACAACAAATCCTTGTGGTTGACTCATGTAGATATCCACATCCAAATCACCATTTAGAAAGGCACTTTTCACATCAAGCTAAAAAATCTGCCAACCTTGAGCAGCAACAATAGCAATGAGAAGCCGAATGGTGGGCATTTTGGCAAGCTGGTGCAAAGGTTTCATCATAGTCAATGCCATGTTTTTGAGCATAACCCTTAGCAACCAATCTAGCCTTATACTTTTCTATCTCTCCATTAGAATTGTACTTGATTCTATAGACCCACTTGTTCCCAATAACATTTCTCTTATTAGGATAAGGCACTAGATCCCAAGTTTTATTCTTTAGAAGAGAATCCATCTCAACCTTCATGGCATCAACCCAACAAGAGTGTTGTGAAGCTTCTTGGTAAGAAGTAGGCTCATGATCATTCTCTATCTTAGCTAGAAGAGACATGTTAAGGGTCATACTTCTAGTTATCCTTTGGCTAACTGAATTCTGCTCTTTAGGACCCCTAGAATGATCCAACCACTTGGTCCTTTTGACACAAGGCCCACCCTTTTCTAACTCAAGAAGGTCTTCATTGAATTTGACATCTCTTGAAACAAATACAATGCGTGAAGAAGGTGAGTATAACTTGTAGCCCCTATGTTCTGCATCATAGCCAACAAAGATGCATTTTTGAGACTTTTTGTCCAATTTCTTCCTCTTTTCTGAAGGAATATATGAAAATGCATCACATCCAAACACTCTTAAGTGTGACAAATTCGGCTTCTTACCATTCCAAACCTCATAAGGAGTCTTCCCCTCAACTGATTTTGAAGGACACCTGTTAAGAATGTAGATTGTTGTACTTGGCTGCTTCACCCCAAAGAAATTGAGGTAAGTGGTCACCAAGCATGCATCTTACCATCTCCATGATTGTCCTATTTTTCCTCTCTACAACACCATTTTTTTGAGGAGTGTATGGACAAGTAAACTGCCTTTTGATCCCATGAGAAGAACAAAACTCATTGAAATCATTGCTATTGTACTCCCCTCCATTGTCACTTCTAATCATTTTGATCTTTGCTCCCTTTTGATTTTCTACCAAAGCTTTGAACTCCTTGAATGTCTCAAAACAATCTGATTTATTCTTAAGTAGATACCCAAAGATCATTCTTGAATAATCATCTATAAAGGTGAGAATATAGGATGCACCACCAAGTGATCTAACATGTAATGGACCCATAATATCTGTATGAATGAGTTGAAGAATTTGTGTGGCCCTTGTTGACTTGTCCTTTGCAAACTTTTGTTTGCTCATCTTGCCTAAGATGCATGTTTCACACAAACCATGAATAGGTGAAATGTTAGGCAAGCCTTCAACCAAATTTTTGGACTTCATCATTTGAATATTTTGATAGTTTGTATGGCCTAACCTTAAGTGCCAAAGCTTGCTACTAGGAGAAACATTAGTTGCTAAACACACTTTAGGAGGAGCATCACCTAACACATAAATATTATTCTTCACATAACCGGTAATGATTGGTAGCATGCCTTTCCTAATGCTCCATGAAGTTGCATTGAACTCAATAGTGTGACCACTTCTAGCAACTTGCAAAACTGAAATTAAATTTCTCCTAAGGTTAGGCACATATAGGACATTATCAAGTAATTTCCCTTCAATTACAACATTGCCAACACCTTCTACTTGAAGTCTAGTATTATCACCAATGACAACTGAATCTGAAGAGTGCTTATGAAAGTCCACAAACTTATCCTTTTCAAAACACATATGGTTAGTGCATCCAGAATCTAACACCCATTCATTAGAAGTAGATGAGTCAATGGAGTAGAGGGCACAAACAAAGGCATTTTTATTAGAATTTTGCTTTACATTGTTGTTCTTTTTTTTTCCCTTGCCAAACCATTTCTTAGGTCCTTGTCCCTTAGCCTTTTCTTGCTCTTCCTTTTCTGCAATCTTCTTCTTCTTGAAACAATTTTATTCCTTGTGGCCTTTCTTGCCACAAAAGTTGCAAGTGAAATCAACTCTAGGCTTGTTGGGTTGGAAATTTTGATTTTTCCTTCCCTTGTATTTCTTCTTGAAGGAAGCCTTAGTGGCACTCAAGGCAACATTCTTCTCCTTGACAACTTGACCATTCACTTTGTCTCTATTAAGAGACTCTTCATGTTGAATCAATAATTGTGAAAGAGTGTTGAGAGGAATGCCATCCTCTTCTTGCTCTAGCCTAGTCTCAATAATGGTGACAAAATTCTTGAACTTGCTTGACAAGTTCCTCAAAATGATAAAGCTTAAGAGCTTCTCACTTATCCAATCACAATTACAAGCCAATAGTTGAGTTCTCATGTCTTTCATCTTTGAGAGGAAGATCAAGGCACTTTCTTCTTCACCTTGCATAGTGCTAAGAATTTTGGACAATAAAGTGAATTTCCTTGATGTGTTGGACCCTAGATGGACTTGTTTTAGCAAATCCCATGCATCTTTAGCATGCTCACAATGGCTTATAGTGAGCAATATCTCATCACTCACACTATTGATAATCATGGAAAGTGCAAGGTGACTCTTGTTGTTGTATGTCTCAAGTGCCCTTGCCTGGGTTGGGATTGCTTCATCTCCATTCACAATGGGCCATAACTTTCTTGCTTGAAATTCAGCCCTCATCCTTGGTTCCCATATTCCAAAATTTGATCCATCAAGGATGTGCTTAGGTGTGAAGGAGATTCCATGATCAGCCATTCTAGAAAGTGAACATAATCAAAACATAAGATGCATTGACAAAGGAAATAAATGATGCAATAAGAAAGTAGATAAACATACTTGCATATATAAAAAAATATAACTTTCAAGTAATCTACTTTTCAATCATCAAAGATAATCATCATGAAAGATAAACATCATGAAAGATAATCAAAATTAAGCATCATCAAGAGAGATAAGCATCATCATGAAAGATAATCAACATCATCATGAACTACTATAACCATCTTGCAATAAACAACTATAACCATATTGCAATTGAATAAAGGAAATAAACCAAGATCAACTTGCAATAGATTAACTTGCAATAAGAAGGTAACTAACCATAACAATCATCTTGCAACAAAATAAACTAACTTGAATTGAACCATAAAACATTTGTTAAATGTTAGATAGTCAATAAGTTAGTAAGTTAGTGTTCATTTTAAGGTTTTGCTATAGCCTAATGAATTGCCAATTCATCTCACCCAAGGTCAACCAAGCTACCCAAAAGGGTACGGGTACGAGGACCCGAAAAGGACTTGCTACCGATAGAGCGGATTCTTTTGGATTCAATAGGTGTTTAGCAAATATAAACTATGTTGCAAGATTAAGTAAATTTTAATCAAATACTAAAGTTGTGGTTAGTAAGTTGATTCATTTTTAACCTTCTTGATTAATATGAAAATTAGTAAATTGCAAGTTAGTTGGTTAGTAGATTGTTTAGTAGCAAGTTAGTAAGTTAGTAGTTAGATTAGTTGAGATGCAAAATAGGCAAAACACAAATACACTCTCTCTCTCTCTCTCTCTCTCTCACTTTCATTCTCTTTTACTTTCATTATGAGAGATACAAGTTACATTAATTTACATTATGCTTCAAGCAAATGCTTGAGAGAGATTAGAAGAAATTAATAAAAATAGGGGGAAGAGAGTGAAAAAGTTGATCCGAAATTGCCTTGTATACTCCAAAACATACTTGGATAACCTTGCAAAACAAGCAAACTCACAAACAACCATTGTTAATGTGAGAAAAAAATGACTATAAGGTCTAAATTATTTGACAATTTGACTAAAAATTTGCCAAAAATTGCATAAAAGGATTCTAGTTGCATTATACAATAATAAAAAATGCATTTCAATTTATGCAAAAAAAATGACTATTAGGTCTTAAAATAAAATAAATGACTATTTTTTTATTAAAAAAGAATAATAAATGATTTTTTTTTATTAAATGACTGTTTTTTATTAAAAAATAGAATAATAAAAAATGACTATTTTTTTATTAAAAAATAGAATAATAAAAAAATTCAGACTGTACAACAAAATGGGTGGGGGGCCATTTGGCCCCAAATAAAAAAAATTGCCTCAGATTTATTTTTCACCAAAATAGGGCAAATAATATATGGAAATAGGGTTTTTGGGCCTTCCAGACGCAACCATGGGGTCCGTTTGGCTCCAAAACCCTTCCAGCAAAAGCTCAATGCCAAAAATTTATAGATTTAAAATGAAAACACCATTTGCAAAAGATCTAACAACTAGATAAAAAAAAATAAATCTATAAACCCTAATGGCAGATTTGCAAAATAAGTTTACCCAAATATCAAATGCATAAAATACCCAAATATCAAATGCATGCATTAAAACAAAAAAATATATACCTTAATGGGTTTTTCACCTCAAAGGATTGAAGACACTTGATGGAGATCCCAACCGCTCTAATACCAAATGTGAGACAAGCAAAGTCTCCCCAAGATCGAAGAATGCTCCACAAGATCAATCACACAAAAAGAGGAAAACCCACAACACCAATATTAAGTGGTAAAACCCTACTTCAAATGAAGAAGGGAAACATCCACTATGAAGCTCACTATATTACTCAATGATTCAACAATACAAGAATGCTTCAATGTTATGCAACAATATGCATCAACATGATATGACAAGATGTAGTAGACAACACCCCTATTTAAAGAGAAGCTTTTCTACTACAACCCTAAAATTACCCTAATCTTATCACAATCTTATCTTGAGATGTGTGACAAGTGGCATCTATCAAATATTAAAAAGTGATTGGTTACTTTTTAATATTTGCTAGAAAAGGGGAAATAACTTTTTCCCACAAATTAAATATTCCTAGCACCCTTATTTTATTTATTAATTGGGTGGGAATATTTTTACATAAAATAGAATTATTTTCTAATTCAAATATTATTCTTTAGACTTTATATTTTAGTCTAAGAATAATTTACACAATGTTGCATTACATATTCCAACAATTCCCTCAAGGATATCCACACAGTGCTAGTGAAGAGAAGCCAGGTCATGTACCAATGAGTGTAGTTGGCATAGAGAGGTTAACCAATGCATAATAGAGCTATGCCAAAGGGATATAGACCCACCTAGGCATACAAGTTTAGGTTTAGGTGGAGATGTTGATAACCATAAGGAAAACTATCACTATCTCTATCTTGGGAGGAAGGGGGATAGTAGGAGTTTACTCCATAGTGATACAGGTAGGACCTAGTAGGATTACAGGTCAATAGGACCTCATGAGGGAGATAGAGGTGTTATGGGTTAGGATGGAAGCCATGTAGGTGGAGATGGATAACATCTACTCATAGCGAGACAAAGCCCTAGTAGTGTAGGATATGGTAAGGATTGAGATAGAATACCTTAAAGGGAATATGGACTAACTTGATTAGGAGCAATGGTAGGCTCAATCAAATGGGATGGATATCATTATAGGTAACCAACAAGGCAAGGGAATTTAATTATTGTATAAGGATTTGTAGAGAGTAAGGGAGGCACACAAGGTGGTCATGCAAATGGAGACCTACTACTAGGCCATCCCAATAGATGAGAGGATTCCTCCATCATCCTCCCTATGCTCATGGAGTCACTTGCAGTCACATACATTATCTATTTTATGGTTCATGAACATACCTCCACCAGGACAACCTCTAGTAGACAAAGGAGATATGCTCACACAATTAGGGTAGATATTAGGATGACATGCTAATTTTGAGTTTGGCATGCTTCGTTGGGGATGGTCAAGTCTTCTAAGCTCTCTATTGTGGCACATTGATCGACTAACATGCGCTCTGTACCTTTCAAGTAATATACATATTTATTTATTAAGATGTGTGTGAATGAAGTGTGTGCTTTTATTTGTTTTATTATACAAAATTGGATGAATGAATGAATACATGTGTGATGAACAAAATGCATGATGAATGGACTTAAATAATGCATGAAGAAGGAACTAATGATTGAATGATTAAATGATAAATAGAAAAAAATATCATGCAAGAAGAAAAAAAAGGAGAAAATGGGAGAAAAATGAAAGTAGAAGAAGAAAGAAAAGAAAAATAAGAAATTCAAAAAACGATAAAAAGAGTGCATAGAATATGCCATTTCTAATCATCATAGTCTAGAATGGATCAATATGATCAAATTAACATAATCTAAGTGAAAAAAAAATAAAAATATGGAGTGAAACCATGTAAGGATGTATACATGCAAATGGTAAAGAATGGATACAAATTTGTTATGGGTGTGATGCTCATGAGTGACCATGAAGCTCTTATATGAGAGTGTAATTTGCATTGAAGATAACAAGCTAGTGGAGTGACACACCCTATGGTTGTATACTCACTAATGGTTCTATATGGAGTGATACTTGCTAGGATGTGTGATCACAAAAGGTCTAAGTGGAGGCTAGTGCTCATTGGCATCCATGAAGCTATCTTATACGGGGTGTAATATTTGATTTATTTTACAAAATAAGTATAACCTGATACGGGTGTGGTGTGTGCACAAGATGGATGAGAAAAGCAAAACATAGCATAAAATGGCACATTTGTGTGCATGTGCTAGATAGAAGGAAGACAAAAGAATGAGAGAAGAAAAAAGTAAATAGTATTGTGTGTGTATCACTTTTTAAATTTCAATAGCTAAGAAATGTGTATAAGATAGTCAGTGGCCATATGAATACCATAAATAATATTCATGCAATATCTACCCTATCCCACAAGGATCCCTTAACAATTGAAAGATCAAGAAGGAAAACCATGAGCAAAACAAACTGCACATATATAAAAAGGGACGCATATCCTTTGTCTTGGAGAAGATAATAAATGATTAAAAACATTCAAAGGACATATTATATACAAGATATGAAGAACTATATCCCTTGACTTGGAGAAAAAAATTATAACTATTAAAAATTATAAGGTCAAGGAATATATGAGAAGATAAAAAAATAACAGAACGATCGAAAACAACAAACGCAAGGATATGAAAATGTATGGAGAATTTCCCTAGGTTAGGGGTTCACTAAGCATCAATGACCTAATATCAGTGCTATGCATGTGAGCTAAAACCTAACTAGCTTTCATCACTTTCCTCATTGCAAAGTACCCAAGAATCTATATGCTTAAGTAGATATATACGAGTATGATCAAGCATCAAAGTATCTATATGACAATAAAAGATGAAAAATGGAATAGAATGTCAAGAAATTTAGGCAAAGTATGACAAGCAGTCATGTAGTATGAGCAAGCAAACCAAATACAAGATGAAGAAAGAAGATGTGAAATCATGCATAATATCATTTTAGTTGCATTATGTTCATTTGTTCTTTAAGTTATTTACCATTTAATATTGTTAAATTATAGGCTCATGAGCCAAACTTGGTCATTATCACAAAGAGGCCTAGCCAATTGGGCTAAACTTTTCCTTTCATATCTATACAAGCATTTGTGTTCTTTTGGTTTTCCTTGAGAACAAGGTCCCCAACATCAAAATAATGAGTGCAAAATTTCTTAGAGTAAGATCACTTGAGCCTATTCTGATAGGCTTGAATATGCTTTAAGGAATGCATGTGATTCTCATACAACATATCCAATTTTTTTAAATGATCTAAATAATGGTTATCATTAATCGAGGTATCTTGCAACAAGATACACAAGGATAAAACTTCTAGCTTGAAGGGAAAAATTGCCTTGGTGTCATATACCAAGACATATGTGGTTGCACTTATAAAATTTTGTACACTAGTAAAATAGGCCCACAAGGTGGGTTACAACTAGATATGCTAGTCTTAATCGATCTTACTTACTAGATTCTTAAGGATCTTAACTAAAGACTTGTTGGATGCTTTGGCTTGACCATAACCCCGATCGTAATATGAATTTGACCATTTGTGTTGAATATTGTATTTAGAAAAATTTTATGGATATACTTATTCTTAAAAGGAGTGCCATTGTTAGAAATAATTACTGAAGGAATCATGTACCTATTAAGGATTTTTTTGAAGATGAACTTAGAGATTTTAGCTCCAGTTATTGTAGCTAGGGGCATGGCTTCAATCCAATTGGTGAAGTACTCTATTGTGATGATAATAAAATTATAACCATAAGATGATGTGGGTTTAATATTATTAATATTGTCCAATCCCCACATGGTGAATGGCCAATAAGAATAAATAACCTAAAAGTGCATGAACAAGGTTGTAAAGGCATTGACACTTGTAGCATCAAACATAGTCACATACATATTTCTCCATGGAATGTCAATAGTATCTGATCTGAAGGAGATTTTGGGTAATCATGTTACCACTAAAATGGACTCCACATGATCCTTCATGTGCTTCACTAAGGTCTAGCTAGGATTCATCATATTTAAGGCATCACAAGAGGGTGCCCTCAGAAGAACGTCAATATAAAGTATCACCATTTATGATAAATTGACACACTCATTTTTGCAAAAGCTTTTATTAGTTACAATCTAAGCCATCAAGCATTGAACCATCCTTAAGGAAGTTAAATATATCTATGTATAAAGGCCTGGATTAAGAAACTCCAATGTTTAGGATATCTAATGTAACAAGGTTAGAACTAATGGTTGTGGGCTCTCAAACGTGTCTAATGATAGTTATTGCATAATCATCTTCTAAATCCAACAGGATTAGGCATGTATTAGTGGTCATGGAATCCACATGGTGGTTGGAGGATCTAGGGATAGACTCTATGGTTCCCTTTTCTAAGAGATGGACTAAATTTTTCATATTGCAAAATAATATGTTGGAGGTAGAATGTGGTACTACATCCTTATTACTCCATTCGAAGCCATGAATTCAATGAAGGTGATAACTTGATCATCATCGGTTGGTAAGGGTTGGTTTTTTTGGGGGATGTAACCTATGTCATATCTCCTAGGCCAAATATAAACTTCCAAAATCTCTTGAATAACTTTATGTTGTGGCCCCAATCCCTTACCTACATATCCCATACTAGACAATATTTATTTAGGAAGTGGGTAACCATTGCATAGATAACAACGAGAAAAGATTCTCTCTATTGGAAAGATATTGCTACCATATATTTTTTCTTATTGGGACATACCCCCATAGATAAATGTACACATACCTATGTGTACTACTTCATCCTTTTTATAGGGCAAACCCATAGTTCAAGGTGAAGGTGGTAGCTTGGATAGATCTAGAAGATGACTTTCAAACAAATGATTGGCTTAACCTTATGATGAGATTATGATTGATGGTTCCTAACTGATTTTGAAGTTATAAAAATTCTTGGTGATCTAAGAATGATGAGAAAAAATGAGAGGAGAAGAAGAAGAAACTTTATGAAGAGAAACAAATGGATATAAATTGATGCTAGATTGAGCTTGCTCAACCATTAAACAATATTGGAATGGATGAGGGTCACCCTGGATGCTTATAAGTTGATATTTAAATTTATATTTTAAACATTGATGAAGAGTATAAGGGATATTTTTAATTTCATGAATATAAAGGTATCCAAGAAGAATATTAAAATATGTTGGGCAAGATACCACATGAAACAAAATGTCGAATATCTTGGGTCCTACCGTAAAGGGAAGGGATAAAATGTCACAGGCCTATTGGGAATTATTGTTGAATGCTTTTATGATGACATCATTTTTGGTTAAATATTCCTCTAAGTCCAAAATTTTGGAAGAAATTATAAGTGCATATATTGAGGGAGGAACCATTTTCTACCAAGATCCTCTTGATAAACTTCTTCCCAATACATCTAGTGATGTAAAGAGGATAATACCCTTTTAAATTTGAGGAAGGAAGGTCATCATCATAAAATGATATGTGATTTATCCCAAGATTATTGACAACATCCACTATATTAATAGGGGGGAGATCTTGCAGGATAGATTTTTGACTTAGAAGCTTTAACAAGGATTCCCTATGAATAGGAGAATTCTGTAAAAGTTTTAAGAGGGATATATTGGTTGGTGTATTAGTCAACTATTTTTGGATGTCGAAGAAGAATTTTGGGTGTGGTTTGAAAACTAGATGTGGGTTTTCTATACTTGTGCTCCTTTTTAGGGTACTATTAAGAACTAGGGGTGGTCTAGAGCATTGGTTGGATGTAGAACTTCTCTCCTACTGATATTGTTGAGTCGATTGAACTTGAGATTGTTATCTTGTGGTAGTTGCTATCATACCAATGATGTTGTTTTAGGGGGTGGCACATTATGATATGATCATTGATTGGTTGTTTTTTACCCATGATTAGATAGGGGATTTTATAGAATCCCCATATCTTGATTAGTTATGGGCTCCTATTGAGTATGAGGTTGATCAGTTGAAGGATTTTGGCTAGGAGTGTAGTCATCCACAATAATATGACCCTCATATATTAGGTCTTGAACCACATGTTTCAAAATATTATATAAATTCATTATATGTCCCTCCACCCTATGATAATCATAATGTTGATCAAGCTTATACCAAACTATCATTGTATCGAGTTGTCTTATGGGAGGCAGTTCAATAATCTTAGCTTCCAAAAGTTTCTTAAGGACCAAGAGAATAGGTTGGTTGAGTCAAGTGATATTCTTTGGTAGGGGTTTTTAGGGTTTGCTAAGTACCAACTTTTACAAGGTACTAGCAGCATTAACATTGTTGGTATGTCTATTATGTGTTAGCCCATCACCAACTACATGTATGTTCTTATATAGGGTTTTTGTGGTCCTTTCTTCTTGTTTTCTTAACTTGATTTGACCTATTCGAATGATAGCCTTCTCTATTCTTCTTGCTAAATAGTCTACTTGTTTGAAATAGGTAATCGTTATTGTTTCCAAATCATATGAGATCTACTCTTGCAAATTTCCAATAAATATCTCTAACATGTCTTGAGGAGGTAGGGTGTACCTTAATCGTCCAACTAAACTTCTCTATTGAGACAAGAATTTTGAGAAAATTTCATCTTTACCTTGCTTTAGGAGATATAAATCTTGGATGGTCACACTTTTCTCCACATAAGCTCCAAATTTTTGAACAAATAACTCGGTTGTTTCTTCAAAGTTTATCAAATAATTACGAGGTAGTTGATAATACCTTTCCAATGCCATACCACCAATTATTTTAGGGAATATTTTTAGTAACGTCATATCATAATATATAATATCATGGAATGTTGTTCTAAAAATCCTTAAATGTTCTATTGGATCCTTTTTCCCTTATAAGTGGGTAAGATCAACATTGAAAAATGCTTTGGGAAGGATATAGTAGCGACCATAGGGTCTAGGGGTTGATTTCACATTTTCTTATAGTTATAAGTGAAAGTTGGAGCCTGTAGTGTGTCCATCCTTAATGCCAATTGTTTCACTATACTTGTAAAACTTTACATATTTAGATTGTTGTTGTGCAATACCTCTAGATTCTCTAAGGATGGGTTATAGGTAGGCTCTTGAAAGGGAACTTGGTTAATGTTGGAGGTATTAACACTGTTATGGTATGAATTATGATATGTGATGTTTTGTGTAGTATCTTTCTATGAGATAAAATTTACATTTAGTGGAATAGAAGAAGAAATGTTATAAGGAATATTTTAAACCTGCTATTGATGAATAAATAGAATGGTTGGATTTTGTGGGGATTCTAGGAATAGAGTTTATTACGAGATGATAAGATGATGGTAATGGAAGGATGATCCTCCCTCTTTGAAACAAAGTTTTATGGCATATGAGACACAAAGCATGGGCCCATTCTTAGGTCCCATCAACACCAAAAGGAAAACCTTCAACCAGTATACCCAAATTGCTTTATGAGAAAAATGATATCCTCAAAAAGTGATCAAAATAGTGCTATATTGACAATCGATTTAGCCCAATCACCCCTAATATTGGTTTTTTTTGTAGTAGCATATGTAGGTTTATGAAATGGAATAACATTATGAGAAGATTCAAACAGAGGATTGATGCAAAAATTTTGAAGAGATTTTATTTTAGGATGAGATGTTCTAGCTTCTTCGAAGTGAGTGTCTCTATATATGGCTTCATTCATGGCTTGCCTAAATTCAATAAATAATTATATGATTTGAAGGTGATATTTTCATTAGATCCTTCAATGGGATAAAAGTCATCACCAATCTCTATGTCTTCTTTTTCCTCTAGATTGGGGTTCTCCCTATCAACCTGATCATCCTTATGGTATAGAGGATTATCTTCTAGTTCTATCATATTTTGGTTATTCCTAAGGTTTGGAGCTATAGGAGTTTAAGAGAAATAGGAAGGGAGAAAGCTAAAACAATACAAAAAGGACACAAAATGTAGACACCTAAAACGTGTCATGTCAAAGGTGACTACTCATATGGGACATGCTACAAGACCATATGGAAGATCTTGGACAGACTCCAAGATAGAGCAGTGGTTATAACCACTCAATTTGGTCTCCTTGTCCTAGTCATTTTGAATGGCAGTAGAGACCTGTGACATTTTGAACCACGGTTAAGACCTGCGGTCTACAACCTAGGCTACAGTTGTGACCTACGATCTAAACTAAAGTTCAATTGGCCTTTATCCAAGCTAAATCGGTTTAAACGACCATTTGATGTAGAAGAAGGTAGTTGAAGGATGAAATATTCTAGAGGCTTCCAATCCAACTATCCCAACTACCTCTTCTTGATCTTGGCTTCTCCATGAAGCCACCCCTAGCCCTTGGGTAGTCCTATAAGTACCCCTCAAAATTAGGGTAAATTATGAAGCAAGCATTATAGATCGAAGCAATGAAGCCCTATCAAATTGTGGACTCACTTGAGTGCATTGAGAGGGAGTGTTGTTGTCATTCAATTGCTAACTAATTGAGCATCATGTCAATTCATGCCATGGATGCCCTAAGGAGCTAGAATGCCAAGAAATGCTAATTCGGGCAAACAGAGGCCCTATCGAGCAACTCAGTTGCAAATCCTATCAAAGGACACTGAGACGACCCTTGATCATCAATTTGACAAGGAGGATCAAGCCCACAGCCCTAGAATTAGAGGGCAAAATTGCTTTATTGGTCACCACAACTGACAGTCATGGTGTATAGTGCAAACCGCTCATCAGAGTTGCAGTTTGCAACAGGTGACAGATCTCCTTACTATTTCTATTTCATTATGCTTAATTAGGTTAGATTAGTCATTTTAATGGTTTCTTTTATATTTTATAGACTCTGACTAGATTAATTATGATTATAATAAGTTTACTTCATCATAGCAAGTAGGACATCAATGGCTTATTTTCATGCTATCTTGTTTTATTCCATGCAATTGATTCAATAGATAGATAGCTGCACCTTCTACTTTCATGTTTCTAACAATATTCATGAATATTACACAAGTTTAATATGTTTTATTCATCTTATTGATTTCATAGTTGTTATGACATCTTTATGCATATTTTCCTCAAAGAGCCTCATCATGAGAGGATGCATATTCGTTTAATTCTTTTGTGTTGTTTCTTGACCATTGGAAAGCAGGTTCGAAGGGGATTCAATCATCAAATTCCTTCCTCAACGCAAAGAAGAGGGTCAACTCCACCCTAGACTAGTTTGTGACTATTTAGAGAGCATTAGTATTGTTCCTACCCCATTGGGGGGCTTTGGAATTGTATCAAAATTTGGGTGACCCTAAGAGGGTCATGATTGTAAATGAGATTCGCTTCCAATATTAATAAAAGAAACATCCATTTTATTGTTATGTGCAATCTTGTTTATTATTATATGTTTTTATGTTGATTCCAATTGATGCAGTAGATAGGCACATTGCTTTTTGGATAGGTCATAAGGCGATCACGGTGGAACTCTACAATTTATGCAACTAATCTCTGACCCCTATATTTTTTTGATATCAAGTGCAAACCGTAGGTTACAGCTATGGTCTGATTGTTGGCCTAAGACTTCAAAACATGATCTACAGTCTGAACCATATGTCAAACCTGAATTTCATAGCAGACACAACAGACAGCAAGGAGCCAAAGCTTGATCGGATGAGTACCTGAGGCAGGTCCCATTTTTCACTCTCTATACTTTTTTATGCTATCTATGTTTTCCAAAAAGTAGAAAAGGGAAAATCTAATTAAGACACTAAAAGGGAAATGAATTAGGTCTTAGGGTTTCTTTTTTGAGTTTGGCTAGGCATTTCTAGGAACAACAGACCTCTAAGTGCAGTCTGTCCTAGAATCCAACGTACTAGGTTTAAATTGTGTGTTGGTTTACATGCTTGAGGCCCAATCAGAGGCTATATCATCGTAATTTGCATTGTCAAAAATTCATATAGGATATAGCATGCATTCTATAAAATTAAAATGTTTCTTTTTGCATATCATGTAGTAAATAATCATTCATGTTGTATTATGCATTTTCCTTTCTATGCAAATATTAAAAAGAACCATACACACCACGTTTCAATTAAATGCTAGTGATTTGGGAATGACATCCAACCACTAGTAGGTTCCAACGACGGTGGCAGTCATTTGCATCTGTTGTCCCAACTACCACGTACCTATTATTCTAGACCAAGGCCAAGCCCAAGAACCTTTCATACCCTAGAAAATTTGCATGTATTCTCTTCGGAGGGTATAACGCTGACTAGGGAAAAATGGGTGAGGGACTGATAGGACCGGTGCTCCTTTTTTGGGTGTGGAGTTTCATTGCCACACACGGGGGATTTACGCATCCCGGATTCACACCCAGGTTGTTGAGTTGCGAGCATACCAATGAAAGCCAATTAAACTGAGAATATCATCCAACAAGCTTTCAAAAAGGACAAGATTTTCTAATACTGATACAACAAATCATTGAAACAACATCAAACATTTTAGGGCTCATTTTAAATTGTAAAGGAGATAATCACATTATTTATATTGTATGATTCTTTATCGCTTAATTCATCAAGATAAGGCCTAGTAAGAGAGGTTTCCTCTCAAGACTTGTCTAGTTGGCACATCATGACAACTAGGCATAGTCGACCTCACTCATGAGCTAATGATTCAGAATATGCAAGGAGAGGCCCTCAATGCTTTTGATATTCCCCTAAGGATTTTTTAGACCTCGTATGTCTCCTTGATAGGCGTCACACTCATCATTCACCTGAGGATCTAATCCTCCCAGTGCGACACTCTGATATTCATCACAAGCTTCCTTTGTCATGTAGGAGGTTCACCCATATAGGCCATGGGGTTTCTCCACACATGGAGGAAACCCACGTTGTTAGGTCTCCTCCTAGTGATATAGAGAGTTGTGGATCCTACTCTATCAGTCAGTCATATAGGAAACATGAGTCTCATGCAGCCCATAAGAAGCGACTACTCCAAGACCAATTGGAGGAGGCACGCATTGAGCATGAGCATCTAGAGCATAAATATTTGGGGGTAAATTTACCAATATGTTGCACCTCCAAATGTTACATTCTTCTAAAAATCTTAAAAGGCCCAAAAAATTATTGAAGAACCACAAAATAACAAAAATGACTTTCAAAATATTTTTCTCAAATTCATGCTAATTTTCTCTTTGGCACCCCAACTAAGTAATTTGCTTGTTGTGACAAGTGATGTACTTGCTTTCTTGAGAAAATTGCTCACATTATTGAGTGAAGTGAATCATCTTTTTGGGGTAATAACTCCTTCAAACCAATCGATAAATTCTTTAAAGAATTGTTTCTTTTCCAAAACTCATAAAATTTTGGATTTTGAAGGATTTCTTGTTGTCTAGTTCTCCTTTTTTGCTATTTGCTTCAAAAGTGTACAAAATTTAATAAAGGTAGTGCCATGATACTACACTTATAATAAATCATCACATTTTAACTATCAATTTATACCTCTTAGGATTTTGTTACACCTCTTTCTTGATTTTTCTCTATAAGTAAGATGTGTTTAATATAAAAATGGGAAGAACTAGTAATAAAGTTCCTAAAATACCCAAGAAAGGTTTGTACCGTAACCATATTTCCACTTCTTGAAAAAAAAATTTGAAACCTATCATGTGATACCTCACTTGTGATAATCCTGAAGCCCAGCTTTGTTGTTTCCATTTGGCTTTCGTAAACCACTTCCGCGAAGCCAAAATGATGAACATTCCCGCTGCCCTCTTTTGGTCCATAGATTACACCATAACCTCCTTCCAAAAAAATGAGGAGGGTTTGCCCTGTCATCAAGGGATTTTTAAAGTCTTGTACAAATTTTTCCTTTTGAAATTCCCCAAAGGTAACATCCCCGTCCCGGAGTCTGATGAAGAAAATTCTTCCTCAACTCCCAGTCCTAGAATTTCTAGATCCAAGAGGAAGGAGAAAAATGACAAACCTCTTCCTGATTTCAATGCCAGAAAAAAGGTCAAGGTTGAGAGTACACCTGTTAAATGTTCCCAAAGGCTCAAGATTAAAGAAATTTCTAAAACCCCTCATTCCACATCTATTAAACCCACAAAGGATCATTCCAATTCACCTAATATTGTAGAGAACTACCTTCATAAACTTGCAGTCCAGGCAACCTCTGCCACAATTGATCATCTGGAAACAACCCATATGGCCATAGGTAAAGGAATTTCAAGGCTAAAGGAACATCGCCAAGCTCTTAGTCTCCTATTATTCTATGATACGTTCAAGTAAATTACTACCTTTTCCATTGTTGAGGGTCCCTCTGATGCCAAGGGTGACAAAAAATATGAGGATGTGGTGGATATTGAAAAGGAAGCATGTATTTATGTATTGAAGGATGTTCCTAAGGATGCACCGAAGGATGAAGCAAAGGATACCACGCTAGAAACTGATGTTGTTTCTCCTATGATTACTAACGTTCCTCTCTAAGTGAGGATGTGATTCCACTTGCTATTGTCTTTGTCTCATTCCTTCAGTCTGAAGGTTTTGGTCTATTTTTGTCCTACGGGATGTAGGACTGTTTCTTTTTGTTCCTTTTTGTTCGAGGTTGGCTTCTTTTTTTGTAGCAGGATTTTTACCTCTTTGTTGTGTTTCTTTCAGGTTTCCTCTTGGGTTCCTCATCTAAAATTTCACATTTTTTGAGATCTTCACATTGGTGGGATTATTTTAATGAGTTACTATAAGTGGAGGGATGTCTCATTGTGTGATTGTCTTCAACACCTACTACCCCTATTCAAAGGGATAATTTTTAGGGTATATTATACAATCTAAATATTTGGTCCATTTTTATAGGAGATATGGTTGGATTTGAGATAATAGAAGAAACTATTGGGTCTTTTGAAGGCACAAAAAAATATTTAGAATTTACTCTAATCAATCCTTCATATTCCTATCAGATGATTGGGCTATTGGTTCATTTTATACATAAATATCTAACCCTTCATAATATTTTCTTTCTTCCAGTTTCTCTTGGAATTTTATAATAGCTTTTTCTAAAAATAGGTTCATACAAAATCTCTTAGAGTGATAGAAATTAGATGTCCCAAGGGTAATTCAAAGTTTTTAAATAAGATGAACTATATTGTAAAATGGAGATTCGTGCTTCCAAGTATTCTCTTATGTGATTATAATTATAAAATATTGGAGAAGCTTTTAACAATGGGTATTCTTGGTTTGTCTTCCTTATATGGAGTTACACAAGAGGTTTTCTTTGTATAGGTGCAAGAGAATCTAAAATAAGCAGTGGTGACTATGGTCCATCCAATGAAGACTCTTGTGCATGGTCACCTTCACATATCTAGACTTATGGAAAATGAGGGGATTTAGTTGAGACTTTATTAAGTATGAAGACCCACTAAAGCATTCATTATGAGAGGAATATGTTATTATCATTATTGCATTATCTCCTTGAACCCTCTATTTATATTATGAGGGGGTGTTGAAAGTGTAATTCAATTTATGGCCAAGATTGACATTATATGATATAAACTTATATAGACCTATAGGATATCATTGTAGTAATGTATTTAATTTTTCATTTAATGTAATCCCCATGGGACGTGATTAACCTTTTTATGGTTAAACTTATCTTATAATTTATAATGAACCTAAAACCAACTTGTTATGTTAGCTTAGGTCAACTTGATTATGAATTAAGAATTCTAGTATTGGTATAAATACCCCCACCACTCCATCCATTGTGTTGGAGTGTTGTGACTCTTATATATGTAATAGGGATGATTTAATGCTTGAGGGCACCCATCATCTATATCTTTATTTTATTCATATTTACGTCATCTATATAAGATTTGAGTAAATGGATTGCTTTTGTTTGTTAGTAGAAATTATTGTAAATTTTAACATTAGAATGCTTGATTTTTAGGGTCTCATTTTTACTTATGTCTTTACTTATTTAATATTTCCATAAGTTTTATAAATTATTTTTGCATTATTATTCTTTAGTTTCTTGCATTGTATGATAGGTAATACAGTTAGCATAGTTTACAAATTTTTAAAAAAATTAAGAATAATTATAACACATAGAAATTGTCATCATGGATAATTTGGTGTAATTCTTGTTAAATAATTTATAGGATATAAATAAACAATGTTTTTTAGGAGATCACACATATTTCTTTATTTCTAGTTTGTTGTCTTATATTCTAGCATTGCTGAAAGTGTGTGCTTTTGTATTGAACTATTACATTATTTGGTAAAACTTATGCAATTTAAAATTGACATCACAATAGAATGCTTCTTCAATGTATGTTCTTATTTGATTGATATGAAATATATTTTATAGACAATGTGGTTGGAGAGAAAATTACCCTCCATAAAGAATTATAAAATGATATTTCCTATTCCTCTTGTTAATTCATCTCCCTTTCTTATTAATTTGACTCATTTGTTTCATTACTTTGAATCCTCTATACTTTTCCTTTCATGATTATGGCACTATATATGAGGTGCTCACTTTTATAATGGGTATTGTAAGTTGTTTAGAGAAAAACCTTGAAGAAAAGCAACAAAGAAAATTCAATTATCCATATGACTCTAGCAATAGTAAACTTGTAATAAAATATTATTAAACAACGACTCATACACAATGAAATTCCATGAATTGTTTTTATATTTTAAATTCAAAGTCAATCGTTACCAATAATGCTTATAAGCAAACACTTGTAAAGGCCATATAGAAGTAGAAAATTAAATACACAATTTCATATGTGATCATCCAATAATCATTAATCATGGACCATTATTATTATAAAGAAAACACCAAATTATTTTAACATGCTTATTATTTTCAGAATTACAACTATTTTTAACCATGGATGGGTATGGCATTATAATACTCATTTAGAATTTGTCTTAAGTATAAAACTATGGTCATCATCTCTTCTATTTGCATTCAAACATGTGAATATGATAATAAAATACTAAAAAGTTATTAGAAATTTCATTGAACAATTGTTTACTATCTTAAAAATAGAATTATAATTATTTTTTCATTGTTTTCTAGAATGTATTTTTTAATTATACGAGTTTTAAAAATAATAATAATAAATTTGTATTCAGATATAAAATATTAGTATTATTTATGTAATTGGTCATTGTCATAGATATCATGACAATCATTGGGCATGTAGCTTAGCAACATGAGCAAAATATGGCCATGAGCCGTGAGAGCTCAACACACAAAATCATTTATATTGAAGATCATATTGGCCATAGGCCTAGAAGAGTTTTCATTAATGATATCAGCATGGCTTAAGAAGTGATTATGAATAGGCTACAATAAAATATCATTTTTCATGCAGATTTAATAGATAATAAAGTGAAATAACAATAATACTCTTAATTTCTCTTGAACTTGTTAAAGCACACAACCATAAGCTATAACCATATTCTAGAGTTAATTTTCAAGACTTTTAAATATTTATAAATATAAAATATGACTGAGATTATTGCTTATGCATCTTGGACACCAATGATGTAACCACCATAAATAGCATCCCCTCACTTTGCTCTATCTACAAATTTATATTAAACACAACTATCTAAAATCTCTTGGTCAATTCCAAGCCATATGCAATTGGCACCATCATCACCATTGTCATAAATTTTACACATGTAAATAATAAACACACCCTCCAAATCAAGGATAGGAACACAAAACACAATCTCATAATGATTTTTCATTCATAGGTTTTTCTTCGTTTCTCCTCTTATAATTTACTACTTCCCTTTTCATATGCAAATGACTCGTATATTCCCTCTTATCATTTCCAACTCCAATTATACTCTTTACTTGCATCCTCCTTTGCCTCAATAAATCACCAACTAAAGGTAAGTGACAAATTGATTCTCCTACTCAAGAACATAAACATAAAATAATTGACATAGTATAAAACCCTTCAAACATTTCAATGTATGATAATCACTCTACTAAACAAAAAGAGGGCATTAGACAATATGTGGCACTTTCTCACTTCAATATAAAAGGATTGCACTCAAATTACTCTAGCATCTACAAGTATGCATAAGCCCTTAACATTTTATCTAATGCTAACTTGGAATAATTCCTTGCATAATCAAGTTATGTTTATGTTGTCAAATGCATATGCCAATCCCTTCTAGCCTACTTGTATAAATTGCAATAACATGATAGAATATTTTGGTAATGATATGTTCATTTATTTACCCTTTATTTATCCTCTTATCTTTTACTACTTCCCTTTATAAATGTAATTGACTCATATGTTTCCTCTTACCTTTTCTAACTCAAAGTAGAGTTGTTATGGACCTAACCTAGCTAGGTCTAAGCTTATATGACATTATGCATATTCTTTGAGTCCATATCTTTGGACTAGACTCACCAAGAGCCATGGGTTACACATTCCATTGTTCTCACCTACACAACACAACAACACAATAAACTATTTTTGTATTTTTCAATGGATTAATAAAAAGCATACATACACTTGTAATGAAATGAAAACTACTTAACCATAAAGCATCCAAAGATCAAAGCAAGACAAAATATTTGGGGAAACAATGAATTTATTTATTCTCAAATGTGCATAATGCCAATTATAATACACCTCAACACCAACCAAGTAAATCACAAACGATAATACTCGATGACTACTCAACAACAATAGTAGACAATCCTTCCCAATGACTCAACTTACAAACCCACCCTAGGTCTCACCTAGGCATGTAGGTTACAAGCCCAATATATTGCCCACACACAAGTTTCCACAATGCACACTACCCATGACTTGGACTCACACAAACAGAAGCATACAAATCGTATAGCTTGGAAACTTAGCATAACCCACCGCTCAAAGTATGTCTACCCATACAAAATAGAAAGCCATCACTTTCTCAAAATAGACACCTTGCCAATATTGTAATGCACTCACTCATTATGGTGGAACCTCAAGGTAAATAGTTAGTTTGCAATGCTTACAAGTAATTATGAGTGCTTGTGTGGGATGATTTAGATGCTCATACCACATAGAATCCTCCACTTGAAATCAGTGACATCCTTTATGCCATGAAGACTCCACTACATCTCACTAGAGAAGGTCCCCACCAACTCATTTCTAACCCTAGGGACTAATATCATCATCCCTCTCAAGGAACTCTTGTACCTTATTCATGATTTTCCATAATGACTCCTCTCACTCCTAGTTCATTGTTAGTTCACCCACCTAGCTTACAAGGAGGTCTCTACATTGCATGTTATCGCATACAACTATTTGCACATCCAAGATACACTTCATATTCCTATCTATATTATCCACCATGTTTGTAAGAGGCCAATTTGGATGATTTTTTTTGTTTAACCTTATCAATGTAGTACAACTTTAGCTAACTTACATGAAATACAAGATGTACTCTCATGTATTTGAGAAGCTTCAACTTGTAGGTAACCTTGACCACTCTAGCCAAAATCTCATACAGACTGTCAAGCTTGTGGAATAAGGCCTTTGCTTGTCCTAGAGGTTCCTTGAACACATAAAGCTCTATTTTCAACATAATCTTATCACCCACACTAAACCTGTTAGGTCATTGAGCTTTAGTAGCATACTTCTTCATACGCTATGATACCTCTAGCAAATAAAGCCTCACAAGATTAACTTTTTCTTGCCAATATTTCAAGTAATTCATGGTTAATGAACACCCACCTAGGTATCCTATAATCATTGTATATGAAATCATAGACTAATTATCTATTTCTAACTTAATATTCTAGTAGTTTTATTTAAATTATTCCAAGTTAAGAAGATCGGTCCAATCCTTATAGTCTCTCCACACATAGTTCTACAAGGAAGCCTCCAATATAGCATTGATCATATCTATCTGATAATAAATTTTAGGATGATACCTCATGGACAACAACAACTTCATGCCCATCATTTAAAATATCTCCTACAAAAACCTTCTTATAAAATGAGCATCTCTATCTAAAATGATGCTAAATGAAACATCCCAATACTTCACCATATTCTTGAATAAGTGTCCTACCACAACCTTTGTTGTGCAATTCTTATAACATGCAATGAATATGGTATACTTAGAAAATAAATTCACCACAACCATAATAGATAAGAATCCATTCATGTATGAAAATCTTAGACTATACTCACTCTTTCCCAATGATGAGTGTCATCAATTTTTCACCATTTAATCTTTATATGTCAATCCAGGGTGGTGTCCAAGGCTATATACGAAAGCAGGGTTTAACAGACTGAATTTTAGTTCATTTAGATCATGGCTTTATTCATGGAACAGTTAGAGATTGGGGTGTTTGGGGTCTCCTTTCTTACTCCTAAAAACTAAAACTGAACTCCTACTTATCCTTGCAGAATTGAAATTCACACTAGTTGCAGAAAAATAAAACTAAACTATTGCAAAGCTGAAAATAGCAAAATTTAATTGACAAAAAATTACTAAATTGAAATTGCAGCATTAACATTCAACGGTAAATAATGAAACTTTCTAAAATTGCAGAAAACAATCACACCTACTGAAATGGAAATGAGTAATAAAATGATAACATTCAAAAGCTGATAAATAAAGTTGCACAATTTGTAACAAATTAGGTTGACAAGAAATTATGGAAATATTGCAAATTCTAAATCTGAAATTAGAAAATGTTGTGTTTAAATTCTACCCTAGATGAGTTACCTACCATGCATTCAAATGCCACATTATCCTAATCACTAACCATGCAAAAATTGTCAGATCTCTGCTGACCTACTGCAGCCAAAAATTAGCAGAATTCTGGCAGGTATAAACCCTCTTCTGAGCCTGGAAGTGGCCCTTGCTTCCTGAACTAGAAGAGGGCAAATGAACTTGCTTTAAACTATTAAATATTCACACTCAACTCAGAAGCAAACATGAATGTCAAATATTGCACCTTTATTTCATTCTAGTAACATAACAACAGTGTAGGGGAAAATCCTATAGACTACTGTTCTACTACAATACATAGTTACAACACTTAAACTTCTACTAATCTCTATCACTTATCTCCTATATCCTCCTATATGCTCAACCAAATGGGAGCATTTTATTTATACAAGTAGGGTACAACATTGATAAGGTTTTGTGCTGCCATGTAGGAATGTTACAACTGTTACAGGATTGTTTCCCAAAATGCAGGGATTAGGTCTATTATATCTTATCCATTCCATATGTTGGGCTTCATCCATTGAGGGACAGGTGTTGGAAAAGATAGGGATATCCCTAAAATAGTTGCAACCACCGTTTACCACCCTCTATTGCAATTAAAGGTGCTTTTGACCCAAACTATTGCTTCTGCACTTATTCTGGAGCTGCTCCGGAATATCAGGCAACAAAACAGAGTTTATATTAATTCATGCTCCAGAAGCGCATGAGAATAGTTGTGATGGTGAAAATAGTCTCCATAAGTGCCCAGAAGACTGATTCCATATTTTGCATGAGTTGGAGTGGACAAATTCCAAGCCATGTTGTATATGTACAACTAGCTGGAATTTGTATGGAAAAGTTCCTATTTTCTGCACAGTCAAACTGTTGACAAAGTTTTGGCACCTTTTGGTTATTTAAAATGGTTAAACGATGGGGAAATCTTATGAAAGAAGCACAAAACCAAATAGATAGCAGCACCTTAATATTACAACATTAACTTAATGCAAAATATACTAAATAATACAACTGAAACAGATTATAAAACATAGATAAATAGTCAAAATAGGTCATATGCACTTTATCATTCCAATATGCAAACATCATCATATAATGCATAGTATCACTAAAATTAGTACAAAATCATATCATAAGTGGTTCCAAATAGTTTAAAAAGTTATCAAAAGCAGTCTTTGTATGAGGTAATGTTCTGCCTCATCATTTCCCCCAACTTATTATAATGCATGTCCTCATGCATTCTGTTCTGCTACAACAGCACAAAGATCTATGTCAAGATAGCGCTCAACATATTTCCATAGTCTACTTCCAACTTTGTAATATCCTTTGTGCTCTTTGATTTCCCTGAGCCACTCCTAGAATTGATCGTCTGATTGAGGGTCATTATCAAAGAAATATGGAACAGGGATGATAATTGTTGGATTCCTGTACCTGAGACCTATCCACTGCTCCTTTACCTCAAATATGGTCTGGATTATACATTCTACCCTTCTTCTAGACCACATCAGGTTATTTGGTGAGATGGGTTCTCTCTTCTACAGTGATATAGGTAACTCTCCCCATCTATTTTTGCAAGCTGATAAAGCATCAACAAAAGATGTTGCACATAAGGCTTGAAAACCATCTATGCATTTCTGCAAGTTCCCTAGATACATTTTTCTTACTCTGTCATCCCTCATTAGAGTATAGTGCTCACTGGTGGAGGTCCTATGGTTCAGGTGAATAGGCCTAATGAGCAAAACTACCTGTAATTCCATGGCTTTGCTTGTTTTCTTTTCCTGCTCCCAATATATTTGATTCTGGAGTGTAGACTGAAAAGCCCTAAGCTGAAGATCACCAGTGAAGACATGGGGAAGGAAGATAACTTCGGTTGGCAAAAATAAATTATGCAGGAACAATTCACATAGCAAATTTTGGTGTTCTGCAGAACTTTGCCAAAAAGCTTCCAGAAACTCACTAGGTGTTTCCAATTTGTGAGAGAGGCCAGAGGTGATCCTCATCGTTTGCCAACGGAGGTATTTTTATTTCAACATTAAGCTATAGAATCTGGCTGGCCTCCGACACTGAACCATACACTCTATAATCTGGCATACATCCTACACTTGTTCCTTCAATTTTTCAATTTTTGAATTTTTTGTTCTAGCTCTTTTGTTAAGGTCTGTAATGATGAGACCTTTCCTTCTAATTGATGACATCTTGCCATCCAATATGCCACATCTTCATTATATTTTTCTAATGTAACTATTTCTGGTGACCTAACTATTGGTTGCATTTGTGGAATGACATTAACTTGGATGCCTACATCCACCTTTTCAATTATAGGGGGCTCTGTCTGTGTTTCAATTTCTACTAGTTCAATCTTAGGTGCATTCAAATTAACAAGATTTTGAGGAGACTATGGAATTACCTCTTCTTGTACTATTATTTCTCCCTCTGTAGGTGTTATTGATTTGGTTATCTATTGTGTCCCTGGATGCTCATCCTTTGTTCTATCTTCAACCTGTGGTGCTTGTGCAACTTCTTCCTCTTCAATTGCTGCCCTAATTGGTGAGTTCCTCTCTAGATAGTGCATCATCCACCCAAGTTCAACATAATATTGGCTAATTCATCTCTAGAGTCAGACTGAGGAGGATGCTGCTCCAGAAGTGTGAGTCTAGCCTTTACAACCTCTATCTCTTGCCATAACTTAGCAATAATATCATCTTTTTCCTTCAAAGAAGCTTCACTTTGTTCAATCCATCCTGTCTGTGTTTTAATTACACTCCTAGCTGCATGCAACTGAGTCTTGATGTCCATTTCCTCTTCTTCTTCAGTGCTCAAATCATTCTTTCCTTCTTCAGCTACCTCAGACTCTTCCTCAGAATCAGGATAATCTACAAGTGGTGCAGATATTTCTGCAATAGTGGTGTGTCCCCTTGCTTCCTCTGTTATGGTTCTATCTTCTGGATCTGGTGGGTAATTGAGGGACATTGTAGGCATAGCCATATCTATTGCACTATCCATGCCCTTGGTACTTATATCTTCGACTTTCTCCATAGTTTCTTCCACCTGTAGGGTATCAACATGTGCAGTTCCTTCTTCCTTTTCCACATCACCTATGTTGGTGGATTTTTGAAGTCTTGAAGACCTTCTCAATCCCGAAGCTGATTGCTTTTGTTTCTTTTTAGATTGTGAAATTGGGCTTGTCAATCCTAGGGTAGGGTCTGCTTCAGGTGTTCCCTTCTCCATCTGCCCTTCCCTGCTTGAACTTCCAAATTGCTCAGTGGACTGAGTGGGAAAAATAGTTACATTTTCAGAAAATGTAACCTTCCTCCTCTTACCTACAGGATCAATCTTAGACTGTTTCTCTCTTTGCTTCCTTGTCCTGGAGGATGGAGGTCCCTATGGTGAGGAGGGAATTTCTTTTTTAGAGGATTCAGTTTCAATTTCATGTTCAGAACTTTCAATTTCTATTTCTGCTTCAGATTCAGGTCCTTCAACCTCTACCTCTTCTTCAGATCCAGGGCTTTCAACTGCCTCTTCCTCAATCAACTCATTCCATGCATGAAAAAACCTATCAAAGCTTCTAGGGTTTCCCTTGAAGTGATGTCTGCATATAATCTTGATTAGGCCATGGTGTTTGGGAGACCCTTTTCCTGCTTGGTACTTTTTGGCCATATTTACCAGCTCCTGGTATAGGTACAGAGGCAGATTTACCTTCAGTTCAGGGTTTGAGCGGCCATGACGAAGATGGGTTAAAATTCGCATATGATGTCCTGAGAGGATAGGGAATTGCCCATCGTAGGTCAAAAACCTAATGACCCATACTGCAACTTCATCCCAAGGAGGCTGTAAACTTGTTCTTTTGACCCCCTTGCAGATATTATTACTCAATATAAACTCAGTGGGCCTATCCTCATTTCCCCTGAATTGATTTACAAGTTCAACTAAAGTATTTTTCCCTGATTTTCCAATTTGAACCCCATGCAATGACAATTCAATAACCTGGCTGAGAATTTCAGGGCTTACCTGGATGGTCATGCCGTTGATATGAATTTGGTTGTTGCGGAAGGTACGTGCGAACTCAGCAGCCAACCCTTCTGAATACCCATCGAACTTGCGCAAGAAGGGCATAAATCCCCCTTCTGTAAATATTCACATGGACTCCTCATATTTCTACAAAAATTCTATGTTATCCGGTTCAATTTTGTTCTTCTGTCCGCCCATTGTTAATTTCCTATGTGCAGAGTATCTCAGGCTTACAAATTTTGAACAACAGGTTTTTTTAGTTTTTGAAATGCTTAAGTTTGTCAATGGTAATGCTCGAGGGTGAGGAGTAAATAGATGCAGTACCAGAACAACTTCAAAATGTGCTAGGAACGTGAAATTGGAACGTGACGACAAGTTATTGCACACAGAAGCCATCATTAATTTTTACTGCATGTTATAGCTATCGGGAGTGGCATGGCATCTTTTACGGAAGTTCTTCTTTTAAACATATTTTGAATCATGTGCCAAGTGGTCACGTGTTGTAGTATTCGAAACTCCATGCCCTCCTCAAAATTTTGCCTTGGAACTCGTACTTGAAACCTGCGTCCCAAGTGCTATTTCCAACCCAATTGGCGCAAAACCTTAGGAACTCACAGAAAATTTGATTTATTTGACTTTTTAGCCATGTGGTTCCGGAGTAAAATGAATTAACCTTTTGTTAATTCATTTAATTGGTTTTATCACAAATTTCATTCCTGAGCAAAGACCCTTTTCATTCCAAAGCCAATTCTAAAGTTTAATTCAAGAACAATGATATGCAACAGGTTTATTCCAGAGCAGTTTCACTCAAAATCATTTGAAGAGGCTCTTTTTTTATCTGAAACTTATCTTGATAACTTTTCTGGAACCAGACCTTATGTATGCTTTATACTAACTAGGGATATCATACACTACATAATAAATATTTACAATATTAAAATAGAAAAGGCACATACCTGAAGAAACCATTCTATCTACATTTTGTACAAATGTTGTTTTCTGCTGATTTTAAGTTGACTCCTCAACTAGTGTAATAGGTGCAATCTAAAAAATAGTGAAACAGAGGTGAGAATGAATGGAATGGTAAATAGTGAAACAATGGTGAGAATGGATGGAATGGTGGTGGGTCTGTGAGGCAAACATGCCGAAAAACCGGTTTTCATGTAAGCCCAATTCAGATGCGCCTCAAAGAGGTTTTCACATTCTGAATTATTATTATTATTTTATATATTTATATATATTTTGGTTCATGTCACTTGATTGAGTCCATCTTGGAAGAAGTGGTTTCTTCCAATATTGATACATCCAAGTTTCCTACTTGCTTGAGAAACTCCTCCTTGGTTAACGGTTTGTGATATATCCGAAGACGATGACCGTTAACCACCATTTTCCTTCTTGAATCATCTATTGGTGAAAGACGTACAACTCCATTTGCAAATACCTCCTCAACCTGATAAGGTCCGAGCCACCGAGTCTACAACTTGCCAGGATAGTCTTCATATCGTGAGTCAAACAACAAAGCCCAATCGCCTTGTTGAAATTTCTGTTGTTGGATATGACTATCATGCCACAACTTGCGTTGTGACTGGATCATCTCAGTCTGGTGCAATGCATCCCTCCGTAGCTCATCCAATGCATTGAGCTACATAATTCGGTCCGTTTGTGCCTGTGACAAATCAATACCTACATCCAAAGCAGTTCGAAGAGTCAGTAATTCAAATTCAATAGGCAAAAGAGGCTTTTTACCATAAACCAATTCATATGGTGTGAATCCAGTAGTGGATTTCCAAGTAGTGTTGTAAGCCCAAATTGCTTCAGGTAACTTCTCCACCCAATTCCTCCTATGGGCTGCTACAGTTTTGGTTAAGATCCTCTCTAATTCCCTATTTGTCACTTCAACTTGGCCATTGGCTTGCGGATGGTAAGGTGAGGATTTTTGATGTTTGATTTCATACAGCTTTGTAAAGGCTTCAACAAATTTTGAGGTAAACTGAGGTCCCTGATCAGTGGTGATGGATTGTGGGGCCCCAAAATGCAAGAAAATCTGTGAATATAGGAAATCAACAACTTTTTCTTCTCGAGCATGCTTAAAAGCACGGGCTTCTACCCATTTGGTTACATAGTCAGTACATACCAAGATATGCACTTTTCCTTGGGAAGGAGGGTCAATGGGTCCTACAAAATCTAACCCCCACCTCTCAAATGGTTATGTTCCTACTTGAGGTTGTAATGGCATTTCACTAGTGAAGGTAGGTTTTCCCATCCTTTGGCATGCATCACAATGTCTAACATAATTTTTCACATCTTTATGCAAAGATGGCCAGTAATAACCAGTACCCAAGATCTTTCGAATTGTACTCTTGACTGAATAGTGTCCTCCTGAAGGTTCATCATGACATGCCCGTAGGATATCATATACCTCATCCTTGCGGATGCACCTACGCAAAACATGGTCAGGACTACATTTGAAAAGTAAACCTCCTATCCATTCAAAATAAGAACTTTGCTTGATTAACTATTTCCTTTGTTTAGGAGTAAAGTGAAGAGGAATTTTTCCTGTAGCCAAATAATTAGCTATATCTACAAACCATGGAGACTGCATAGAAATAGCAAACAATTTCTCATCAGGAAATGCATCTTCAACCAACTCTCTTGTATCTTCATTTGGCAATCTTGATAGAAAATCTACAACTACATTAGCTTTCCCTGGTTTATTAACTATAGTGATATCAAATTCTTGCAATAGTATTAACTAGTGAATAATTCTTGCACTAACCAAAGGTTTATTCATCAGGTATTTAATGGCAGCATGATCTGTATGAATGAATACCTGATATCCTGTGATATAGTGTCGAAACTTATTAATAGCATATACTACAACTAAGAATTCCTTTTTAGTAGTAGTGTAGTTCTTTTCAGCTCTTGTCAAGTTTTTACTGATGTAATAAATGGCATAATGCTCCCCATTTTCAATTTTCCCTAATGCAGCTCCAATAGCAGTATTGGAAGCATCAGTTTGAATATGGAAGGGCAATTCCCAATTAGATCCTCTCAATATAGGGGGAGTTGTTAACTTTTCTTTTAATTCATCAAAAGACTTTTGACACTCAGTAGACCAAGAAAATTTAGAATCTTTCATTAGTAATGCAAACATTGGATTGGCTATGGTACTGAAATTGGCAATAAATCTATGATAGAAACCAATGTGTCCTAAGAAACTCCTCACATCAGTTTGAGTTTTTGGAGGAGGAAGGTTTTTGATGACTTCCACCTTTTTAGGATCAACCTTGATCCCATAAGAGGAGATATGATGACCAAGGACAATCCCTTCCTCCATCATTAAGAAGCATTTCTCAGGATTAAGAGACAAATGGTATGTTTCACAACGTATTAAAACTTTTTCAAGTTGTTCCAAAGTATATTCAAAACTATCCCCAAATACTGTGAAATCGTCCATGTAAATTTCTACACTCTCATTTGTCAAATCAGAGAATATGGCCAAAACAACTCTTTGAAATGTTGTTGGAGCATTACATAAACCAAAAGGTAGAACCCTATAAGCAAAGGTTCCCCAAGGACATGTGAAAGTAGTTTTCTCTTGGTCTTCAGGTGCAACTTGTATCTGATTATAACCACTGAATCCATCAAGAAAATAGAAAAATTTCTTACCAACAAGGGTGTCCAACACTTGGTCTATAAATGGTAATGGAAAGTGATCTTTATGTGTGACCTTATTCAATTCCCTGTAGTCCACACATACTCTCATCTTCCCATTTTTCTTTGGAACAATGACCAATGGTGAAACCCACCTACTGTCTGAAATTGGATAAATGAATCCTACATCCAATAGTTTTTTGATTTCTTCCTTAACAATATCCTTCAGAGTGGGATTCAGACGCCTTTGTGGTTGTCTTACTGGTTTGACATCTTCAGTGTATATCCTATGTGTACACACATCAGGGTGAATGCCAGTCATGTCCTTATAACTCCAAGCAAAATCTTGAACATGTCTCTGTAAAACAACAAATAATTTGGCTTCTTGCTCATTAGTCAACCAACTATTAATGTTCAAAAATTTTCTTGGTTGTATCTCAATCTGCTTAATCCCTGGATAAACAGAGTTGACAACCTCATATTTACTGATTAAAGCATTTAAGGGATAATGATGTGGTTGTAGAGTATGAAATACTCTTGATTCTGGTGTAAATGTGATACCTGATGGGATCATTTGCATAGGACAGGTGAAAGAAGTCAGAAGATGATGATGCCATCCATGTGGCAATGTGAAGGAGCTTTCTTGTAGTGGAATAGATGACAGATGTTCAACAGTTTGTTCTTCATATTTCCATAACAAATGATGGACAAGAATTTGATCATCCCTAAGGCCTTCTTCTTGCAATGTTTTCACCAAAATTGTTTCATGTTCAAAGATTTCTCTTTCTGGTGAATTAAGTTCTTCAATATGTTCTTTTACTACAATGGTGGCCAAGGTGACAATAGTTTCCTGTTCTTCATCAGACTCAGGATACCATATCTATCCAAAAAATTTGGTTGAAGGTTGGGTTGGTGGATACAAGGAAATATTTTTTAGGTCTACACCATTTGAAATGGTCATCTCACCTGACCTGCAGTCTATAAATGCAGCTATAGTGGCAAGCCAAGGTCATCCTAGAATAATAGGATAGCCATTAGCTGAGTTTCTAGGCTGCAACACTAAGAAATCTACAGGGTATTCCCAAGAAGACACTTCAATGGCAACATCCTCTAGAATTCCTTTCGGTTTAGCCACTGACCTATCTGCCATTTCCAAAATTGTGGTAGTAGGACTAAGGTTATTGAGCTGCAATTTCTGCATGGTTTCCTTAGTCATCACGTTGATTGCAGCTCCTAAATCGATAAGTACATTTGGAATTTGAACTAACCCAATAGTAATTGTAACTACTGGACTCCCTGGATCACCATATTTAGGGGGTACTAGTTTTCTAGAAAGCAGGTCAGCCAACTTACCTTCTACTTGTACAGTCTTAGGAAAGGCTTTCTTCTTCCTGCCAGGTTTCCTAATACACAGCTCCTGAATGGTTTTCCTAATCAGAGGTACATCCTTTATTGCCTACAACAAAGGGAGTGAGATAGACATTTTCCTCAATTCTATGATTAATTCTGATTCAGGAGAAGTGATAGTGTGGTCAAACCTTTCAGGATACGGTAGGTCTACCGAGGCAGGTTCAATTTTTCCTTGTAAACTTTCTATTTTTTCTTCTTTTTGCTCTGTTTGTGGTTTTTTTGGACTTGAAAATTCTTGCTTTCCATCAATTTCTTCAATAGTGGGTGGTGCAGGGTCAGGTAAAACCTTCCCTGAATGTAACTGGATGTTACTACAGTCAAGGACATGGACTGCAGTAGTCTCTTCAGACTCAGCTCCATAAATAGGGGTTGCTTGTCTGTTGTTATTGGGGTTAGCCATAGGTTGAGCTGGAAGTGGAGGTTGCTTAACTGGCTATGTTTGTTGTGGTTGAACTCTTCCCTAAAAATTTTGATTAGGGGTTGGCAGCAAGTGTTGATTTGGTGATTGATACCTCTGCTGCCCTTGATAGGATGGGTATTGTGGCCCCCATATTTGCCCTGATTGATTTGGTACCCAAGATGGATTAATTGGATGCCATGGCTGATTCCAACTAGAATGTGACCAATCTTGAGGGGCTGCCCAAGATTGATTCCAAGTTTGGGGAGGAGGTTCGGTATACGCCCATGGCATATTCCAAGGATTTTGTCCCCAATTTGAAGAAAAGCGAGGGGTATTTTGGTTTTGTATGAAGTTGCCTCCTGGCCTTTGCCCAATAGCATGAAGTTCTTCAACTTGGTTTTCTAAAACACTCCGAAGATGGGGCAAAAGGTGACATTTATCAGTTTTATGCTCCTTTGAGCAAATGCCACAAATTGCTGAAATTGAAGTCTTGTCCAAAGGACAATCTTGCAGAGCATGCTTATTTCTGCACCTAGGACAATAGATAGACAGGGGTGGTGAAGAATTGGCTCTTGTATTCCTTTCTCCTAAAGCAGTGTTTAGTTGAACAAGTATATCAGTTTTCATATTAGCCATTTCCTCCATCAAATATTTTATATCAATATTACCAGGATTCCTTTTCCTTCTTCTTTGCCTAGTGCGGGAATAATTTTTGCACAACTCTACAATATCATTAATATCAATCTGGTTTATATCTCCTTTTCCCATTAAGTCTAATACTTCTCTAGAATCATCCTGCAAACCTCTCAGAAATATAGTTTTTAATAAGTCAGTTTCCACAGGACCACATCTCTTTTGGATAAAGGTAAATCTATCAAGATAATCCTCTAAGTTTTCATCCTCTTCTTGTCTTATCCAAAATAACTCATCCTTCCTATTTCTCACTCTACAATACTCTTGATACTTATCCAAAAATGCAGTTTCCATTTGATCCCAAGTGCGGATTGAATCTGGTTCAAGGCTCATAAACCATCGTAAGGTTGCATCTTTGAGTGTAGAGGGAAATAACTTCAATTTCTGGTTATCATTGACATAGTCATAAGTCTGACATAGAACTTTGAATTCAAACAAAAATTGATCAGGATCTTCAGAAACAACTCCCCTAAATATTGGCAATACTAAGGGTGAAATTGTTTTCATAGGAGCATTCTGAGTAGGATTCAGATGAATAGGGTATTCAAAAGTTCTAACAGGAGGATTGTCAGCATCATGACCAACAATGTCCCTATCATGTTCTCCTTGTTCTGCCATAGGTGCTTCTTCAGTTTTAATTTGTTCAACTGGTTCAGATGGATCAGCCCTATGGGTATGTCTAGAAGCAAGTGCCTCTAAGAGCTCTTCTTGCAAAGATCCTACAATTTTAGTTGATGAAGAAGATGATTCTCTTTTAAGTCTTTCAGGAAGTTCATACACAGGTAGATCTTCACCTGATCGTGAAGAACGCCTTGGTGGAAAAGAGCCAGTTCTGATAAACCTTCCTCTTTCATCTCTTGGCCTATGCATTCATGCCTATTTACTAAATAAACTAAACCTCAGGTTTCCAAAAATTATTTCCTAAAACAGGATAGTTTCTGGACTGCTAGACCTCTCCTAACAACACCTAAGTTTCCTTGACAATGGCACCAAAAATGATGAGTGTCATCAATTTTTCACCATTTAATCTTTATATGTCAATCCAGGGCGGTGTCCAAGGCTATATACGAAAGCAGGGTTTAATAGACTAAATTTTAGTTCATTTAGATCATGGCTTTATTCATGGAACAGTTAGAGATTGGGGTGTTTGGGGTCTCCTTTCTTACTCCTAAAAACTAAAACTGAACTCCTACTTATCCTTGCAGAATTGAAATTCACACTGTTGCAGAAAAATAAAACTAAACTATTGCAAAGCTGAAAATAACAGAATTTAATTGATAGGAAATTACTAAATTGAAATTCATAAAATTAAACTAGTAACAATAATGAAACTTTCCAAAATTGAAAAACAATCTCACTTTCATAAAATGGAACTGAGATAAAATGATAACATTCAAAAGTTGATAAATAAAGATTGCACAATTTGTAACAAAATTAGGGACAAGAAATTATGGAAATATTACAAATTCTAAATATAGAAATAGAAAATACTGTGTTAAATTCTACCCTAGATGAGTTACCTACCATGCATTCAAATGCCACATTATCTTAATAACTAACCATGCAAAAATTGTCAGATTCTTGTTGATTTGCTGCAGCAAGAAATTAGCAGAATTCTGGCAGGTATAAACCCTCTTCTGAGCCTGGAAGTGGCCCTTGCTTCCTGAACCAGAAGAGGGCAAATGAACTTGCTTTAAACTATTAAATCTTCACACTCAACTCAGAAGCAAACATGAATGTCAAATATTGCACCTTTATTTCATTCTCAGTAGCATAACAACGAGTGCAGGGAAAATCCTGTAGACTACTATTCTGCTACAATACAAGGTTACAACACTTAAACTTCTACTAATCTCTATCACTCTAGCTCCTATATCCTCCTATATGCTCAACCAAATGGGAGCATTTTATTTATACAAGTAGGGTACAACATTGATAAGGTTTTGTGCTGCCATGTAGGAATGTTACAACTGTTATAGGACTATTTCCCAGAATGCAGGGATTAGGTCTATTATCTCTTATCCATTCCATCTGTTGGGCTTCATCCATTGAGGGACAGGTGTTGGAAAAGATAGGGATATCCCTAAAATAGCTGCAACCACCGTTTACCACCCTCTGTTGCAATTAAAGGCACTTTTGACCCAAACTATTGCTTCTGCGCTTATTCCGGAGCTGCTCTGGAATATCAAGCAGCAGAACAGAGTTTATATTAATTCATGCTCCAGAAGCGCATGAGAATAGTTGTGATGGTGGAAATAGTCTCCATAAGTGCCCAGAAGACTGATTCCATATTTTGCATGAGTTGGAGTGGACAAATTCCAAGCCATGTTGTATATGTACAACTGGCTGGAATTTGTATGGAAAAGTTCCTGTTTTCTGCACAGTCAAACTGTTGACAAAGTTTTGGCGCCTTTTGGTTATTTAAAATGGTTAAACGGTGGGGAAATCTTATGAAAGAAGCACAAAACCAAATAGGTAGCAGCACCTTAATATTACAACATTAACTTAATGCAAAATATACTAAATAATACAGTTGAAACAGATTATAAAACATAGATAAACAGTCAAAACAGGTCATATGCACTTTATCATTCCAATATGCAAACATCATCATATAATGCATAGTATCACTAAAATTAGTACAAAATCATATCATAAGTGGTTCCAAATAGTTTAAAAAGTTATCAAAAGCAGTCTTTGTATGAGGCAATGTTCTGCCTCATCACCCAAGGTCTCATGGGAATCAACAATGATTATAGAAATAATCTAGGTAATCGATGCTCTGGCTTATCCTGTTGGTAAATATGACAAGTTTGGACATACTCATTTGCATCCTCCAATGACTTTGGCTACTAGAATCCCAAATTTAAGAAGACCCTTGTGTGTATTTTCCCAGGTTTCCAACCCATAAAATGTTATGACATTCCTTGATCAACTCTCTGCAAAGGCTCCCCCACTTAGAGATATAGACCCAACACTAAGTGAACCACAATATTCCATCAACCAATATGAACTTATTCACTTTGTCCTAAGTCTGGTCTTTTATGATTTTTACCAATGTTGCAGCTTGAGGATCTCAAACCAATCCCTCCTTAATCCTCTCCATGATCTCCCCATTTAGATCCAATCTACCCTCCCCATGAATAGATAATGGGCTAGTTGATGTTATCATAATGACCACCAGTTTTTGTTTCCTATTGAGTGCATTCACCACCACATTATCCTTTTCAATGGTATGCATGATATCCATATAAAAATTAGGAAGTTCTACCACCTTGTTTGCTTAGGCATAAGTTAGCTCCAAGTCAAAAATAAGGAATTCAAGACATTGTTTATCTTCATGATAAAGTGAGCACCTAATATAAAATACCTCCAGGTTTAAAACTAGTAAACCACCATTGTCATATTCTTCACATATATTGGATACCTTATCTCTATATCATTCAATTTACTTCACTCAAACGTAATAATATTCCCATCTTAAATAAGCACACCTCTAATGGAATAAACGCATGCATTTGTGTGCACCTCAAATGACTTGATAAATTTTTCTAAGGAAAAAATTGGTAAAGACATCAAATTCTCCCTAAAAAGCTTGAAGTGTGCCTAGCACTTAGACGTTCACTCCCACTTCTTGTTCTTCTTCAATAAATATTTCAACAATTCCACAAGCTTCGAATATCTATTGAAAAAATGTATGTAGTAATGGGCTTGACCCAAGAATTATCTTACTCCATGTATATCCTTGGGTACCTCCCAATATTTGATTGATTTAAATTTCCTTTTGTTTGGATTTATATTTCCATTGCTAACCACATGCTTCAAGAAATTCACCACATTTTGGGTAAAGGAACACTTCTCCTTCTTCATAAATAAATCATGTTCCCACAAAAACCTGAACACTTCTACTAGATGTACCCTGTGCTCCTCTAGATTTTTAAAATACATCAAGATATCATCTAGCTATACCACCACACTCTTATCTAGTAATGGCCTAAACATATCATTCATGAGTGTGCAAAACATTGTTGGCACATTGCACAACCCAAAGTAGATCACAAGGAAATCATATGAACCATACCTCGTCACATAGGCCATATTTTCCTCGTCACTTAGAGAAAACCAAACTTAATAATATCTTGACCTCAAGTTCAACTTTGTGAATATTTTTGCCCCTATAAGGCAATCGAAGCAATATGCAATTAATGGAAGAGGATACCAAATTTTAGTGGTTAACTTGTTTAGAGACCTATAAATAACACATAGTATTAAAGGCCCATCGACTTTCCTTTGGAAAAAAATTGGAGCTCCATAAGGGGAGCACGAAGGGAGTATCTAGCAAACAACTCCTCTAACTGCATTTTTAATTCAACCATCTCTAGCCTAGAAAACTAGTATAGAGCACTTATTGGAGGACTCAACCTTGGTACCAACTCAATATGATGACCAATTGCTCTCCTTGATGGTAGATATGATAATAGATCCTTTGGCATACAATATTAAATCTTGCTGAGAACTTCCTCCACTTCTTATAGGATAGGGACCTATTGCCCCTCATATTCATCCCATCCTTCCATAAGTGCCACAAGAAACATGGTCTCCTTCCCTTTATTCCTTGCATCCTTCTGCATACTCGTAGTTGAACACACCTACACCTTTGGTGCACTCACCAATACCTTCCTCAATTCTGAACTATCTGCATAACGCACATCTGCTTTAGATCAAACATGAACAAAGTTTTAAGGTGGGGGACCACCTCTACTTTACCATTTTAGATGAATTCCTATCCTAGTACTACCTCAAAAGCATCCATCTTCACCACAAACAAATTGAGCTTTCCCTTCCACTCACTAACTTGCACATCCACATCTCGTGCAACACTGATAATAATTTTTATAGGAGAATTGACTGACTTAAACGTTTGGCCACCTTTGAATAATTGGAGGTCCAATTATTTGACCCATTAGGCATTCATGTAATTGTGAGTTGCACATATATTCAATGAGTGTCATGGTTCTTTTTCCTTTGATAACCAACTCCACATGCATTAGCTTGTGTAGTCCTTCATTTTATTTTCTCCCACTCAATTCAATCTTCTCAATGGCATTGAGTCTATGAATGACTCTAACCTAAGTTTCATATGTCATGTTCAACTCTACTTGTTGAACCATTGATACTCATTGTCATTGGACACTCTCTATGAGTATGGGGTCCATGACACATCCAACACCTTAGCCATGGTTTATTTATTTTTGAGCTAGTGTTAGACTTAGACCCCATTCATAATTATCAAGTCACTTTTCTACGTTAGATCACATCCTTCAACTTACCAAAAAATTGACTCACCCTACTCTTATCCTTAGAGTTGGAGTTCTAGGTATCCTTATTTGCCACTATATCATATTTGAAGTTGAAGAAACTATCCACAATAATAATGACTTCATTAAAATTCTCTAGCTTGTGGTGACTAAGCTCCATTTAAGCCCATGGCTAAAGACCATGTTGAAACATAAACAAGTTATCTTTCTTTGACAACCATTTAATCTCTACCATGAGATCCTAGAAAGCCTTGATGTAATATTTGATCTTCCCACCATGTTCAAGTTTTGAAACTTTATCCTCATCCATCACTCGACATTATCTGGATGAAATTAATCTTTTAGTGCTTCCTTTAGCTCCTCCTATGAGTCCACCCTCTTGATGGTCATCCCTATCGCCATGTCATTCGTCAAGCTTCTATACCAAACCCAAGTGGTACCCTTCAAACACCTAGTTGTTGTTAGAGTTAAAGTGCACTATGCCTTCACCTTGACACTTGTCAGTTTCTCTTGACAAGTGTCATGTGTTGAATATAGGCTTATGCCTATATATTGTAACCATTTGTATCAATAAAATTAATCCCATTAGTTTCAGTCCCAACATTTGGTATCAGAGCAGGCTTTCCCTGCCCTGTGAAACCCTTGAGGGGGGATTTCCCTCATGGAAATCCTCCCTCCCCCCCGATTTTTTTTTCCCTATTTTTTTTATTTTTTACCGAGGGAGTATGCTCTCCATCATTTGATGGATCAGAAACCAGATGGTAAGAATTTTTAAAATTTGGGAATTTTTTCAGATTTTTTTTTAACATATGCAGATTTCAGACTTATTTCCTTAGGGGTTTCTGAAGATGACTGCTAGCTGGTGGTATAGTTGAGGTAATACTAGGCTCTGAAGCTGATGAACTGGAACCACCCAACGTCCTGCCCACACCTTGGAATGTTGTATACCTTTGCTCTCGAAGAGGACAGTCCTCGTCTCTTCTCATTAGATTGACATGTACAGCAACCCTCCTATCTACTGGATCCAACTCCTTAGAACATTCAGTTTTTTTTTATACTCTCCAAAAATGGTGCATTCTCAGGGTCATTGAGCCTCTGCAAAGGACCATCTCCAACAGTGAATCCATTCCTCCAAAAGATAATGTTGTGGATAATAGGTTCTAGCGGTGCGGGAGCACTTGGGACAGTCTCTCCTGAAAGCAATCTCCTAGAATCGGAAATGGAAGAACAGGTGCGGGGTTCGAACCCGGCAATGGCGAATCGGGGCGACGAGAAGCAACAGATGCATTGGAATTTTCATAGAAGGAATGGATGGCAGAATCCAACTGCCAATTACAGCTCTCAAGAAAAAAAATGTGCTTCCTCCGGTGTGCACGCTGTTACTCCACAGAACTGCTATACTATCTCTGACTGTTGTTCGGTCGTCGTCCCTTCCTCCAAGGAGAACGCCACTGTCATCCTCGACGGACTCGATGGTGGCACCGTCGCCACCTATTTGCCAAGCAATAAGAAGCGTGTCATGTTGGAGGCGGCGCTTCTTCAGCTGTCGAAGTCGAAAAAATACAGAGAGGTTTAAATATGTCTATGGTCACTACAGAAGTTGAAAAAGCAGTGAAAAAATATTTATTTTTGTTTTAAAAATACTACAGACCTTTGCAATCGCGATGGAGACGATGGAGAATTTGGCATATGGAAATTTATTGAGAGAAGCAACGGACGCGGACGAGATGGCGACAGAAGATGGGGTCCTCTCGCAGCTGCAGATTCTGTGATAAGCACAATTGCAGTGGCATCAACAAAGCCACAGTGACGGTGATGTCACGGCAGCTGGATGAGACCCAGCAGAGCTGGCTATTGGGCCCAGGCGAGCAGAAGAAGAAGAAATATGTAGATATGGGCTGCATTGTGTGCAGCAGGACCGTGATTAAGTGACTGGTCATATCGATCTTGGTCTCCGAAGTGATTGTGGGGGTAGTGGCGGCCATTGTGAAATTAGTTCCCAGGCATCACCATGCACCTCCGCCCCCTGATAACTACACCAATGCTAACAGAACCCAAATTTTGGGTATATGCGAAGTTTGAAATGAAGAATGGGAGAGGCGTTGCTCTAGCAGCGGCAAGACAGAGGAATACAAAAATTCTAGCGAGGAAATATTTTAGCGGGGTCCTTAATCTGGTCGCTGTTGACTTGCACTATGTCCTGGTATTCAAGAAGCCCCCCAAAGTTGATCGAGCTCTTTGGCAATGAGAGGTTCCAGGCGTTCACCCGTAACAGCTCCGTGTCGCTCTTCAATTGGAATATTGTCGTTATGACCGACAGATTTGTGGTCGCCTCTGTTTGGAAGCCCACCAGTGCGGTGCACGTCTTGCCCTCCACTGTGCACGAAAACCCAAGGCACAGAGCACCCCCAGCTAAACTTAGCAGAACTGATGCGGGAATTAGAGAGTAGTGTAATTGCCGACTAGCAGTTTTCATAGAAGTTTTTGCCTGTTCTTGACCAGCAGTTTCAAACTGGAACACTCACCGGATTTTGTGAGATTGAACGGATGTGGAGGTAGATGGTGTGTTCTTGCACCGTGTGTTAGGCCTTTGGAGCCGAATCCCGTGAATGCCACGTCGGGGGAGCAGGACGCGTCGGTGACAGCGACAGCGGCGTATAGAAAACATTTCTATAAGGATGATAGGTTCATTATGATCGCTCTATAATAGAAAACATTTTTATTATGTTTTTAATTAAGGGGTGGACCACTATTTTATTAAAAGCACGAGGGCATTTTTTTTAATGACCAAAAGGATGGTAAATATGAAATGATTTCTAACAAAGTATCTTTTAAAGTGGAGGGGATCACTTGAATTTATGAGAAATTGAAAGAAGAGGACCATTTTTTTTGAAAGGGGAAATTTTAAATTTATATGGCCCATATAATTCCTCTGCGTGGGAAATTTTAATGCTATTTTTTTCCGCCTGAGGGCGATGCTGCTATTGAGCGATGTCTTTTTTCTGCCTTAGATAGGCATGATGTTTTTTCCACATGATGAAGGCCCCTTTGATAATGGAATATAGGGGTATTTATAGTCGTTGGAAACGTTTTTCCGCGACGGACACAATGGTGGTGTCATATTGTAATTTTGAGGCTGTTTCAATTCAATTTTTTTAGCCTCAAAGTTTTTCTACCTTGGAGTGCACTCTCGGTTGAACCCGACACTCCCAAGGTAATTTCATATGTGATCCTTGTACCTAGTGATCTTTTCTATACACTTGGCGAATGCAGCGGCTGGTTACCCATGCATTTCGGTGGGATGACATGGTCACCATAAGGACACTTATACTAGGGACTACAGACAAAGACACCCTAGACTCTATCCGAGGTTTTTTCGGATCTACTTTTGAAGACTACAGACGAAGACACTTTAGAAGATTCTCTTCTTTTCTTCTTCTCTCCTCCTATTTGGATCTATGGCTCATTTTATTGTATTGAGTGCATTTTCGACAGAGACCGACACTCTTATATGGCTCGTTTTTCATTTGTATTAAGGTGCATTTTCGGTAGAGACCGACACCTTCTAGATTGAGTTCACCATAAAGAGAAATTTGATATTTATGGTGAATCTAGTCAGTGACCTACGAGAGGCAACATCCTCTGAGGATGACCTGCAGAGGCAACAGACCCAGAAGTGGCTGACCCTGAGGCACCCATGATGACCCTGAGGCACTTAGACGGCTGACCCAGTGGCAACAGACCCGTGGAAGTGGCTGACCCTGAGGCAACAGACCAAGATGTATACACAGTGAATCTAGCATTATTCATAGTTGGAGAGCCAAGCGCAAAGAGCACGAGCCTAGACCAAATCAGCAATAAGAGAGGATGATAGGTAGTTTTAGAGAAGTCAACATTAAGGGGGAATGTTACCTAATGTTGACTTGTTTTGTTTCTTCTTTAGTTAGGATAGTGCACTTTAAGGGGGAATGTTAGAGTTAAAGTGCACTATGCCTTCACCTTGATACTTGTCAGTTTCTCTTGACAAGTTTCATTTGTTGAATATAGGCTTATGCCTATATATTGTAACCATTTGTATCAATAAAATTAATCCCATTAGTTTCAGTCCCAACAGTTGTATGCACTTCATATGCTCCTAAAAATCCTCCTAATCCTGCCAAGTTTTCATCCACTAGTAGATAATCATCCCATGCTCCATCATAGCACTTATGTTCCTTCAACTTATATAATTTCAAGGTTAAAGAGCTTGATGTTGATGCCTAACCCAGTGCCTGCATTGCAACTGCCTGACACAAAGCTATTTCCTCTTACAACTTAGCCTAAGACACCAAACTCTCTTCTAACCTTTTTTATAGTGCCAACTTGGCTTCCTCCAAGGCCTTGAACCTCTACACCTAACCACTTTGGTTCTCTCATACCTCATTCATCCTTTCATCCATGGAGATGATATTCTCTTTGAGTTCACTAACTCTTTGATTCATATTCTAATCAAGCTATTCTATTAGTCACATCCTACTACCATGGCACATGTTTATGCCACCTCCAACTTGCTCACGTTGTTTCTCGTGACCTCTAGGGGTTCTTCAAGATGAGGAATATTTATCATATTGACTTAATAGACTAGAAAAACTCACAAGGTAAACACTCACTCACAAGAAAAAGTGAGGGAAACAAGGTGCTAAATGCATTGACCCAACACAAGTTTTGATTGTGGAGCACACCATCCACCAATATGAACACACATAATTCCAATTGTAAAACATACACCACATAGGGAAACACACACATGAGCACAACACTATGCTCTAGTACCAACTATTACAAACCTATCCTAGCCAGGACTAATCTCATACGACATCGTTCACTCTCTTTGAGTTCACCTCTTCAGACTATACTTGCCAAGGGCAATGGGTTACATTTTCTAATGTTCTCACCTACATTACACAACAACACAATACAATATTTTTATATTTTTCATTGGATTAAGCGTAACCACACATACACTTGCAGTAAAATAAAAACTAATTAACCACAAAGTATCCACACATCAAAGCAAGACACAAGATTTGGGGAAATAGTGTATTTATTTATTCTCAAAGGGGCACAATATCAATTATAATACACCTTAACACTAATCGTGTCAAACACAATTGATAATGTTCAATGACTACTTGATGACAACATCAGATAATCCTCTACACAAAATCAACTCACAAATCCACCTTGGGTGTTAGTTAATCACATAGATACCGAGCCCAATATATTCCCCACACATAAGTTCCCACAATACACATTGCCCACAACTTGGACTTACAAAGACAAAAGCATACAACTCACACAACTTGGCAACTTACTATAGCCCACTACTCAAAGCATGCTTGCCCACATAGAATTGAAAGTCATCACTTTGTCTCAAAATGCACACCTTGTCAATCTCGCAATGCACTCACTCATTGCACTAGAACCTCAAGGTAAATAGCTAACTCATAATGCTTACAAGAAAGCATGAGTGTTGGTGTTGGATTATTGAGATGCTCATCCCGCATAAAAGCCTTTGCTTGCATCCTCCTTTGCCTTAATACAACAACTATAGATAAGCGACACATTGATTCTCCTATGCAAAAACATAATGAAAAAATAATCAACACAATACAAAACCCTTCAAGCATCTAAATCTATTATAATCACTCCACTAAACAACAAGAGGGCATTAGATGACATGTGGCAATTGCTCACATAAACATCAAAGGATTGCACTTAAATGAGTCTAACATATATAGGTAAGCATAAACTCTTCATCTCTTATCTAATGCGAACTTGTAGTAACTCCTTGCAGATTCGAATTATGTTTATGTTGTCAAATACATATGTCAATCCCTTTAACCTTGCTTGCACAAATTGCGATAATTGCGATAGCTTGATAGAATATTTTGGTAAAAACAAAAATGCTACTGGCCAATATGTCAATTGTTATTAATTCTTTTCATATGCTTAGACACCTTAGCTTTGTTTCTAATGCTTTTTAAATCTCAGCTTCTCTACACCCTAACAGTCCTCAAAGACCAAGTGTTCCTCCACCTCCTCCTTGCTTTGGTAAATATGCAATACCAGAAATACCATGAAAACAAAACTGATACTATCTACATGGTGCAAAAAAAAGAGTTCACTCTTGACTTAAAGAAACACCATCTTTTATTTATATAAATTATTATATTTTAGTAAAAAAATAAAATTAAAATCGCCTCTATATGTTTTTATCTCTCAATTTATCCTTATTTGACTTTTACAATTTGCTTGAATCATTCCCTATGTGGGCTAGTGTATAATTGATTTTATTTAATTTTAAAATATTTTTATACTATATAACTTTAATACACGCAATTAAAGCATTAAAGTTAGGTCAGGGAATTGACATCAAGGCTTCGAATTATTTTTAATGTTTAACTTGATGATTGCGACAAGAAAATGAAATGTCGGAAAGAGATATATCTATTTTTTGTGATATATCTATTTTTTGTGGCTTCGGATTCTTTATGAAATTCGAATAATTCATTTTTTCAGACGAGGAAAAGGTAGCTATTTTTGAATTGGAGCTCGTACTTATACAACTGGAGCCAATTCAGATGTAGATTGGCATTGTTACTGGTTGGTCGAAGGTCTATTTTGTATTATTATTATATTTTTACTGTACAATACCTTCTTATTATTATATTTTTTTGTACCATACTTTATAACACGTGGCTCACTATTACAAAATTACTTGTTTGAAATGCATTGGCAAAGCTAAAGTTCCAATTTTTCAATTTTTGATTTGACAATTGGAACAGCATTTAGGACATGATTTATCTGGCTGATTGGATGCAGATAATTAGATCATCAAAAAGGAGATAGAACTATGTTGAAGTCAACCTTAAGAATTTATAGATCACAATTATAAATCATTATTGTGTTTGATAAATATATACTTAGGTTTCAGTAATTATAACTGAAACATATACATTTATAATCCCAACTTTGATGTTTTCCTATTTTCTACAAAATAGTCTATCAACACAATTACTTTTACTTTTAATAGTTGTCCATCCAGTTTGCATTTGTCCCATATGGCTGCAATATCACCTAAACATCTTAGAGAAGAAATTACCAAACAATCATCCATGTTCCAAATCTTTTTAAAAGCATCCTTAGATTCCACAATACTTAATCCTATTTATTGTATTAAAATAAACTTACAACTATAACAACCTATTAATTCCTTGATAACTCTTTTTTAAGGGTCTTATTCATACCCCTCATATTCTACGAAATCATTTTCAACATTAAATTTTATTTTGATTAGGCTTAGTCCCACTTCTTGTTAACACTTGTGATATTTTTATTAAGCTTCCTAAATTGATATCTCTTTGACTTTCTTTTTCTCTTTGTTTATGCTTTGATGGTCTTCCTCTCTTTTTTCCTTTTCCACCAACATTTTAATATTCATCAAACTCATTTATTTTCCATATTGCTCATAGTGAAACTTTATCTTCTAAATATTTATGTTGCCTAAAGAATTTGAAATGCAAGGAGTAATCTCATAAATATTTTCTTATTTACATTGCCTCATACAACCTAAAATACAAGGATGATCCTTCATAGTATTTACTTTCTTATGATGCACTAGAAACTCTAAATATCAATGGATATCCTTAATATGAATTTGTTTATGATGCTACTCTTGAATCCTTAAACTGCAATGGATACACTCTATACTACTTTCATTTTTATTGCAAGGAGAAGATTTTATGCTACTTGAAAAAAATGAATATGATTTACCTAGATTAACCTTGACCTCTTTAACTTAATTCATTTTAAAATTTGCCTCCCTATATACCTTCACACCTTCAACTCTTGTATTTGAGTTTGGACATTGTACTTCCTCATCCCTCATGTCATTTTCCCTTCTAATGGTTTATTTGAAAGAACGATAATGGCCTTTGCCATTTGATGATGCAAATGGTTTTTTATTACCACTTTCTTAGGAGTGGAAAATTCTTGATTTGACCCAACTTCTACTATGATATGATATCCTTACTTCATATTGAAGTTTATCTCATGACCAAAAAATTTCATCTCTTTCTCCATCATTTTTACTTTGCACTCTCTTGCCATGGGTCTGTTCTCATAACATTTAGGACATCAAAATACAATAATTTCATAATCCACTTAATCTCATTCTCTTGATTTGAGATTTAATTTGAATGGATTATGGTAAAGGTTTTAAAATATCCATGGCAACACATATTTAAGTGTATGCAACATGCATTCTCTCCTAAGTAGTTGCTCCCTCCTAGATGACTCCCTTAGAGTATTAAAGAGATTTTTCCAAACCTCCTTCTTCATGAGTCAATAAGGAAGTCTAAAAAACCTAATCCATATTGAAAGCCTTTTAATAGTATGTCTCCACAAAACAATTCTCACTCCACGGTTTTAAATAGAATGCATCTTACCTAAACCAAGGGTTGTTATTTATTATTTTATAACTTGTTTTCAAATTGGACAAGATAATAAGGAAAAATCCTTTAAGAAGAAAATTCATGAAGTAACCACTTGATCAAATTTTGAATCTAAAAAGAATTATCCAATATTCATGGAACTTATACATTAACCCTCTAGTTTTAAGAACCACTATATCATGCTTGATCATCTCATATTTGATAATTACGTGTGGTATAGTATGTCTATCAAGATAGGGTTTGCTACATATTTTCTCTTTATCTTGTCACAAATGACAACACCCATACATCCAACTAGGGCATCCTTACTTCTAGTAAGAACTTTTAAAAATGTCTTTCCTACCATGTTACCTAGATTTTCTTACATGAATCATTTAGTTTTTAAGTTTCTCCTAGGATCTAGACTAAGAAGTGGTGTATGTTTCTTGTTTGCACTTTGCTTCCTACTTCCTACTTCCTAATCACTCCTTAATCACACTTACTCTTGGCTCATACTCGTTTCCTAATAAAAAAATATTTTTTATTTTTAATACAAAATTTAATATAAGCATACATATAATTTTATATTATTTTAAATTATTTTATTAACTTTTAAATAGAAATTTTGTTATGATGTAAAAAATCATTCAAAATTAATGTGTATTAAAAATATAACTAAAAATAAATTAAATTAAAAAGTAAACTCAATAAAATGAAGAAATCTAAAAATTAAATTTATTAGTCCCTATCAGGAATATAGTGTTAAGTATGAGCACAGTTTTAATTGCCATAATGTCTCTTGACCAATTATATGTCATGCTTTTATTTTCCATGAAAAAATCCTTGGTTTTATTCAAAAGTCCAAAATTTTATATTTTTTTCTTTATAAACATGGACAAGGAAATGATCTAAAATAGTCCTATCAACTATTTCATTAATATTGTTTCAAAGTTATTTATATATTCTATGAATAAAATAAGTGATACTTCTCTTTAGAAAGGAGATACATCGGTTCCTCTACACTAGGGGTTGATGAAAATTATGTTTGACCATGTTGCTAAAAAAAGTGATAAGGTTGGGGTGGTTACCCTGGGCCTTGACTATGGGAGTCCCATTGGCTCTAATAAGAAAGACAATTCCCAAGAGGATCTTGGTAATGAGGAAGAAAAAATGCCCTCTCGTGCTTCCTTTGACTACACCCACTTTAAAAAATAAGGTAGTGCTACTACAAATAAGGAGGAGGTGAAGATCAAGAAAGAACCAAGTTCAGGGGCTTAGTTGTTGAAAGCTCCTAGAGGCACTGATGAGACTATGAGCCATTCCAAATGTCTAAAATTAAGAGCAGTGAAAGGGGGAAAGTAGCATTTGCATGTCATTCTAGATTCAAGAGACTCTGGATATTCTTCTCCTTCTTCGTCAATGATAAAAAAACCTAGGCTCAAGCAGGGGTTTCCTTGATGAAGAAAAAAGCTCATGCGGGGACTCTAGATTCTCACAGGACCCCCAAACACACTCTATTAAGCATAAGAGAGTGCATCAGTTCTCTATAGAGAACTATTAATATGGTGACCACCTATGTTGAAGAAGTTACTCTTTTAATGGGAGACCTTCAGTAAAATTTGAAGGAACCACGAAATGATTTGGATCCCCTTGAGGAGGAGGAGGAGTAAGCTATATTATGGGTGGACCTCAGATTCCCTTGTGAATGTCAGTATCTTTTGTATTTTTCCTAGGTTTATGTTGCTTTGTCTAGAGGATCCCCTTTACTGGGTTGATCTTGTTATGTATCTTTTTAACTATCCTTTTTGCTCCCTTGCTTTTGGGCTTGTAAAAGCTTTGGGGACCCTTTCAAAACCCCTTATTCAATCTAATCAAAAAAATAATTGGTACTTATTGGGCTTCTACTAGTATCACCATCATTGTCTACCCTCTTCATTCGTGTGGATTCCCCTCATTTAGGTGCCATGCACTAACCTTATTTTATGCATAGTGCATAGCTCAAACCGAGCACCTATTCATTCCTAATTCATTTTTTAATTAACACAACCCTTGATTTTGTAGAACATAGATATTTAGAACAATGCATATATCATAATATATTATTATTATTATTATTATTATACTGTCTCACATACTCGTGTTATACATCTTTGGCCAAAAGTGGAGGAAATTTGTGACGTCCAACAAGGGGTCTATGTAATAGATGTGAAGAATAATGTGTATGGGAAATGGAATAACCAATGCATTTAATGTATTTGGGGTGTGGTTAGCATCATTCAAGAACACATCAAAGCCATAATAAAAGCGGACAGGGTCATGGAATTGTGACATGATCATGATCTTTTCAGAATATGTAAATATTAAATCCTCAACATTGTAACATATTCTATCCATTTTGAAATGATGGGTTTTAAAGGGTGAGGATGAATGGTAAGAACACCATGTCATGAAAAATAATTTTGGGGAAACGAGTGACATGTATTCTAGGGTACAAGATAATGATTAAAGTTTATGGATGACATACCATTACTATTATATTGTATTGAGTTGATTAAACCTAATTAATACTTGTGCTTATTTTTTGGTTATAGACACGAAGGTTAGGATATACGAAGAAAATGGATTGACATTTGAATAACCTACTAAATCAAATAAGTTGGATTTATATTTTTATGTGTTAAAATATAAATAATGAGGAGAATTGTTTATCCACTACAACACATTTTCATCTTATTGTGGCTTGTTGACATTTTCTCACTTCAATGGTTTTCTCTTTTCTATCTCATTTTATTTCTTCATTCTTGGTGTGCTACATATGTTGCATCTTACTCTTTTATTGGTCAAAGACCATGCCTTCTAGGTTACAACCACCATAATATTTGGATTATTCCTAATCCATGGTTTTATGGAAAACAACCTATCCAAATCTAATTCATATTGTTTCCTACCACAGACATAAAACTAAGAAAATCTATTGATTACTTTCCAACTGGTTTGCTTACTTTTGATAATTACTACTTGTTATAGATATTCTTTAAAACTAGAATACAAACTTGCCCCAAAAAATTATATAAAATATTTTAAAACTTAAGGCATGATCCCATTTCATGTGGTCCTTAAACAAAGTTTGAATACAATTATTTTGTTGTTTAGTTTGTTGATAAATTATTCTTACTATTTTTTTTAGCAAGAGCTGAAATTTTACTCTTCTAGCCACTTCTAGTGTTTCACTTGTAATGTTATATTCCTTTATTCTCTTATTAGCATTACAAACCTCCATATGTTTTTTTTTTCTTTGTGAAAATTAAATTACTAATTCTACTAAAATCCACTTTCTATTAAATTTATGGAGGTCCAATTATAAATATAGTAGTCAATAGATAGAAAATAGTTGTAATGTTCATGTGTCATTATTTAACATGCTATACAAGCTTATAAAATAACAAAAAGAATTACAAGATGGAATCCATAGGGTATTCAATGAAAAGTGTGAATAAGTAAAATCATGGTTGAGAGAAAAGAAAAAATAAAGTACCCAATGTAGCATCAACTCAAACAATCATAGGATTTAAAATAATCAAGAGGCTTAGGGAAAACATTTAAAGATATTATAATACATTTGTGGTAGAAGTAGAGAAATATCTTGAAGGGCTCAATGCTAAAGTAGAAAAGTACAAACATCTATATCGATGCATCAACTATCTTTCTTCTTTGGTTGTAGACCTAGGTGATCACTACTATTATAACAAGCATGCTAATCAATAATAGATACCAACTATGTTTCCATATTGTAAATATGGACATAGACACCAAGTAGTAATAAATTTTATCATTATGAACAAGTCAAAAAACAATGTAGTTGTTTTGATTTTATCACCCTCACTACTACAATGCATGGACCTAAAAGCTTAGAGCTTTGTAAAGGTGAATGCGGAAAAAAAACTATGATAAGGTCAAACCTAAAAAATATCATATGGACTAAAATAATAATTAAAAAATAATTGTTTATGGTTAAATGATGTTGGGTGCTTTCATATGCATTTATAATTATATATCTTGTTGAATAAAATAATATTTCATAGATTACATTGGCTAATTGCTATGATATCTATGCAAATCATGATTCAAAGGAACATTCCTCTTCAAATTTGTTAACATGTCCTACTTTTTCTATGGAATTTATGACTACCATATGAATTTTTAACTATTAATTACTTCTTACAACTATTAACTACTTATTGTTGATTTGGGAAATTAGACTGACTTCTATATTAGTTGTTGCATCCCCAAATCCAAGTCTCAACAAGGTTAGAAGAGTTTGCAATAGGATTACCTCTACCTCTAGATTTAGATTGGCTCCTTGCTATCCTTTTTTGGGTTTAATATAAACTAACTATTTGCATGAAATTAAATGCACACATGAAAGTAAATGCAGAACTTTGAAGTGCAAAATTTAAAATGTGTAAATTAAAATTATGAAAAATAAATGCATGAAGATTAGTGTGTGAGGGATGAAATAAAATAAAACTATTACATTATAATAAGGATACCATGTGATGATACACAAGGTGAAAACATTCAAAATGATTGAAGGTTGCGGGAGAATGGAGAGCGGGAAAGCAGGCGAGCGAGTGGCGGATGGAGAGCGATCAGGAGGATGCGGCAAAAAGGAGATAGGACGGTCAGGCGAGGGTCCAAGAGGGACAATCCATGGCAATGATGATGGGGCAGGGACTGATGCAGTAGGGTCCTAGGCAAATGGGTCAAATAGGAGCGAAAAATACCCTCCTGACAAGGAGGTACCAAGAGGCGGGATAAACCTAAACCAAAAAGGATCCTACGCCCAAGTACTAAGTCTAGGATCCCCAACAAAGCAACCAATCTAGGAACTCCTTACTTGTGGAGAATATTTGGTCATCCCTGAAGACCTAATGTAAAACTACCTATAGCTTGAGCATTTCACTCTGATGGGCAAGTTTGTAGGAGGGCGACCAGACATGGAGACCATTAAAAAATGGGCTTTTCCAAGTGGAAGATCAATGGTGAAGAACACAAGCTTATACTGAGAGGGGGGTGAACAGTATAAGACCACTTTTTAACTTTTTCCTTTTACTTCAGAAAGCAATGCAATGAACCAATAGCAAAATCAAAGCAGTAATCAAACCAGTGTACAAGTCATCACACAATTGAGACACCAATATAACGTGGTTCACCCAAGGTGGGCTACTCCACAGAGAAAATATTTCACTAAATTTTCTCAATCAAATCCTTTGGGAATCCTTCCCAATTACAATGTTTATGGACTTCCTGTCCAAAGGAGAATCCTTCCCCTAATCAAATATTTATGAGCCTCCTACCCAAAGGAGATGTCCTATCCCCCAAAGAAGTATTTATGAGCCTCCTGCCCAAAGGAGATGTCCTATCCCCAAAGCTCTAGAAATGATACTTCAGAAGATCACTGCCTCTTCTACCGCTAGCAGGTGGAACTCCTTTCCATAGAAGACATCTTGTCCTCCTTGCTCTAGCTCTAGAGACTTCTGTCCTCACTGATCACCTCCATAACTGCTCATCAACACCTGTACTAAACATAGTCAGTCGGTCCAACACAAGTCCTCTCAAACTCTATCACAAATCTACACCAAACTCAGTCCTCTGGTCCAACACAAATCTGCTCTCAAATATCTATCAGATCTATCCCAAGCTTAAGCCAAAATCTTGAACAAATCAATCACAACTGCTCACAAGTCTTCACCAAGACTTCATCAAATCTGTCCACAAGTTCTTCAACAAGAACCTATCCAAATCAGTCCACAAGTTCTCCACAAGAACCTATCCAAATCAGTCCACAAGTTCTCCACAAGAACCTATCCAAATCAGTCCTACAAGCTCACCAAGAACTTGTCCAAATCTTCAAGCTCAAGAACTTGAAATAAGAAAGTTTACCAAGAAACTTGCCCAATGTGAACACACAAAGAGAATTGTTAGAGACCCAATGTGTTTCATCCAATCATATCAAATCAATCTCATAGAAGCATAAAGAGAATTGTTAGAGACTCAATATGTTCTATCCTTCAACTTTCAATCTCAACTCAAATCAATCTCATAGAAGCATAAAGAGAATTGTTTAGAGACTCAATATGTTATATCCTTCAACTCTCAATCTCAACTCAAATCAATTATTTCAATCTCAACTCAAATTAGGAGCATAAAGAGAATTGTTAGAGACTCAATATGTTCTATCCTTCAACTCAAAAACAAACTCTTTCTCAAATCAGAATAAATATAGAAGTAGTATACTTTCACAAGATCTTGAACCACAACCCAACAATTGTCAATAATGCAATATCAAGGAATCAACTCCTCCAACATAGAACCATAACTTGCTATCAAACCCTAGCCAAGTTAGTTTTCAAGAACTCAAAGCAATCTCTCTCTAAGCATCAAAAAGGGGTTCAAGATATTTCCAACTTCTCTCAAATGGGAATGCTCAACTTAACCACACAACCAAGTTTATCAAGCAAAGTACAACTTGATAAAATCAAATCTCAAAGGAGCAAGCCCAACTCATGTATCAAGTAAAGCATAACTTGATCAACTCAATCTCAATGGAAGCAATCTCAAAACCAAACTCTCAACAACCAAACAACTCAATTAGGGTTTCAACAACTTATAGCAATGGCATAAGCTTCTCACTCAAAAACCCTAAAGCAAACTTCAAATGCTTCCACTCTCATAAACCAGAATTATGCAATAACTCATAAACTCATCATGATCTCATAATGCATAATCAATACTTCCACTTTCAGAAAATAAGATCCACTCCAAATAAGGAAACTTAATTTAATCCTTTTCACTCCAAACTTATTTTTAGAAAACCATCAATCAATAATAACCATGGAAGAATGTGCCCATACCTTTACTTTGATGAAGAAGGAGAACTCAAAATCTGTCACAACACTAACTCTCAATTTGCCACAAATTAGAGTTAGCAACAATGGAATAATGCACAATGATAAGAGTCCTAATAACACCTTATCACTCCAACTCATCAATAATCAAAACTCACAAATATACATATCAACAATATTCCTTTACACCTTATAACTCCTACTTAATATATCACAAAATAACTTCAACCTCAAAAATAATTACAAGAGAATATCCACTCAATAACTCCAAAGGCTCTCTAACCCCAATATGACATTAAGCACAATTATTCCTTAAACCCTTATAACTCCTAAAATACATTTACTTCTAAATGCATTTACCATATAAACATTAAGCATCAATAATAACAATGTCAAAGCAATATTTCTATTTAACCTTATACCTCCATCCAATTACCAACAATAATTGCCAAGTCAAATCAAATATTCCACATTATCAACAAAAGATTTACCTTGGCCAAAAATCAATTCTCCAACCTTAGGAGAAGTGTGGAGACACCAACATAAGTGCCAAAGTGCTTCCTCCTCCAAACTCATGGCCCAAAGCAACTATTGTACCACGTGCACAATAATCCATGACAAAAAATGAAACATGCCCGATGTGAATCGATCTCGACACCTCTGCCTAGCGAGCGCCTTCGCTCCACTACCTTCGCCGTTGGAGCACAAGTGCCCAATGAAACTCTCAAGCGCCACTCATCGTTTTACCTTCCCTTTGCTCGTAGAGATTAAAGACAAACATATTTGTCTTCCTCATAGGCATACAAAATTGAAACTTAAACATAAAGCAATATGAAACTCAAAAATCATAGAGCAATCCAAAATCGAAGGTCACAGAGCAATACAAATTTGAAGGTAATCACGCAAATCGGAGGTGCTTAAAACCTTAGGAAATAATGCCCTTTAATAGTCTTTCATCCCATGCAAATTGACGTTGGTGCTCCTTTCAAACATTGTATTTTTCATCCCATGCAAGTTGACGTCGGTGAGGTAAGTCTTTTACATGAGCACCGCTAAGGGTTTAGAAACCCTTTCAATAATAATTATTAAATTAATAATTATTATTTTATTAATAATAAACTTAACTTAAAACCTTTTCAAAGGTTTGAGTTAATTTATTTATTAATAATCAAAATGGACTTTTAAGGTTTTTTCAAGGAGCAAAAACCTTTTCATTAAGCCAAGATGGTTTTAATAAAAACCCTTAATGAGTCCAGATGGTTTTAAGAAAAACCTTTAACCTTGTCACCATGGTTTTAATTAAAAACCCTTAAACAAACATCATGGAACTTTCAAGATCTTTTTGTCACCAAACTCTTTTTGACATCAGCACAAATTCCTTTTGACATCAACACAAACTCCTTTTGACATCAATGACAACTCACAAACATGAAGCTAGGCAACATACCCAAAATTACCAACAATCTCCCCCTTTGTCATTGATGGCAAACCACTACTAAAACCACTGCTAAAAAAACTTTCAAGCAACTGCCAACTGTCAAAATTGAAACCAACTGAAAACCATCCTCTGAAGCTTTGCTCCCCCTGACTCAAGGCTCTCCCCCTTACTCAAATCTCTCCCCCTTTGTCATCAATGGCAAAGGGTCACCTTTGGGGCTCAGGGCTAAGAATGAGCCTCTTAGCTTAGCCCCTCCCCCACCTCCTATTGAGGTGATTAATTCTGGGGTGGGAGTAAAACTCCCATTAGGCACTGATCATCATCAGTGTCCATAGCTACCTTTCCATGATTTTTCTTGATATCCTTGTCCATGTTCCTGTTCCTGTTCTTGTTCATATCCTTGTTCTTGTTCTTGTTCAAAACCCTATTCCTGTTCATGTTCTCATCCCTATTTCTGTCCAAGCCATTATTCCTATTCCTATCATTATTCCTGTTCCTACCATTATTCCTGTTCCTGTTCATAGCCCTGAACCTGTACCTTGGAACTTCTGCTCTACACCATCTGGTTGTATGTCCTTCATTATTGCACTTATAACATTTGACAATGTTATTCCTTTGAGATGTACCTATTTTTTGAATCCTCTCTGTTGGACCAAACTTGTTCCTGTTGTTAACCCTACAATTAACTGCCTTGTGCCCAAACTGATTACAAGAGTAGCAATACCCTTGAAAGAAATTACCATTTCTAAAATTTCCATTAACCTGTCTTGCTTGAGCCCTGCATTGTGAAGCCATGTGTCCAAACCTGTGACATGCAAAACATCTTCCATTGAACTTTCCTTGCCTTGACCTCATAGGTCCTTTAGTATTTCTCCCCTTATGTTGATTCCTATTTTCTGATTCTATGCTATCTGAATTACCATCTGAAAACTTACTCTCTGAAGTACTCTCTTCATCTGAACCATCTTCTTCTTGGGAGCTCATACTAGATTCCTCAACCAGTTCCTTTTGTTTCTTTCCAAAACCAAGACCTATTTTATCTGTTGTCCTTCTTTGATCCTTGATGATTGATTTTACCTTCTTGGAACTTTCTTCAAACCTGTAAAGCTTCTCCTTGTACTCTTTAGTTTCCTTTTTCAAGGAAGCTACTTCATGTTTTAACTCTTTACACTCAAGAGACCTAGCTGCCAACTCTTCTTTGAGTTCCTGTGTCTTTGCTATAGAGATATCAAGATTCCCTATAAGCTCATCTCTTTCATAATGACATTCATCAAACCTATCAATGAGTCTAGCATATTTCTTTCTTTCTTTCTTTAACACATCAAGAGCATTAACAAGTTCAGCCTCAAGATCTACTTCTCCCTTTTCTGAAACATCCTCTATTTGTTTACCTTTTGAAACATCAATATCCTTTTCTGATTTCTTACCACTAGAGGTGCTACCTTCATCTAAAGCCATAAGAAGATCTTCCTCATAATTTTTTGAAGCATCCTCATACATAGTATTACCATAATTCAAACCATCATTTGTACAATCATCCTCAAGGTGACCAAAATTTCCACATCTAAAGCACTTAAGCACAACAAATCTATTCCTCTTTTCTTTTCCTTCCTTTTCTGTTAGAAACAACATCTCATTTCTATCATCACTTGAAGAACTTCCATCATCACTACTAGAACACTTACTTGCTTTGTCTGTGTAGAAACTTTTCTTGTGTTTTTGGAAGTACCTCTTCCCTTGACTATTTTGCTCATTTCTGTTCTTCCTTTGATACCTGTGCTTCTCAGATTCCCTGTGCTTATAATCCTATTTTTCTTCATCACAATCATCCTTGGGTTTCGGATAGTCAGTAGCATAGTGACCAAACTTTCCACAATTGAAACATTTAATAGATTTCATACCTTTGTGCTTTCTTGAGAACTTGCCTTTCCTATTGTAGTTTGCTTCTTCATCACTAGAAGACTCATCACTGTCTTCTTGTTGTTTACCCTTGGACTTCTTGGTAGCTTTGAAAGTTGCCTCCTTCTTAGGATCAGGTACCACTTTAGTTCTTAACTCAAAAGCTGCAAGTATACTATGAAGCTCATCCTTTTTCAATTTATCCAAATCCTTGGCTTCCTCAATAGCTGAAATATTTTCACTAAATCTATTTGGAAGAGACCTCAAAATTTTATCACAAACATCATTTTCAGCAAGCTCAAGACCTAGTTCCTTCATGGAATTAACAATCTCATCCATACGAAGCATATAGTCACTAATATTTTCTTCATCATTCATCTTGAGTTGTTCAAACATACCTTTGTAATATCTCAATTTTACTTTTCTGACATTTGCATCACCTGTATGAACCACTTGCAATTGATCCCACATTTCCTTTGTTGTATTACAATGAATCACCTTTGTAAGATCTACCTTTTGTAGACCTTTCAGAATTGCATTCATTGCCCTTGAATTGTTGTGATGTAGAAGTTTCTCATTTTTTGTAGTAGGAGGAAGATTTGGAATAGTGTACCCAAACTCAACTACTTCCCAAACTTCATTTCCAAGAGCCATTAGATGAACCTTCATCTTTATGCTCCATAGACCAAAATCTGTCCCATCAAGAATAGGTGTTGAATTACCACTTGTAAAATCCATTGTGTTCTTTTCAAGATTTTCCTTCAAGTTGTGAAACTCTTCCGAAGGAACCTGCTCTGATACCAATTGAAGAACACAAGCTTATACTGAGAGGGGGTGAATAGTATAAGACCACTTTTAAACTTTTTCCTTTTACTTCAGAAAGCAATGCAATGAACCAATAGCAAAATCAAAGTAGTAATCAAACCAATGTACAAGTCATCACACAATTGAGACACCAATATAACGTGGTTCACCCAAGGTGGGCTACTCCACAGAGAAAATATTTCACTAAATTTTCTCAATCAAATCCTTTGGGAATCCTTCCCAATTACAATGTTTATGGACTTCCTGTCCAAAGGAGAATCCTTCCCCTAATAAAATATTTATGAGCCTCCTACCCAAAGGAGATGTCCTATCCCCCAAAGAAGTATTTATGAGCCTCCTACCCAAAGGAGATGTCCTATCCCCCAAAGCTCTAGAAATGATACTTTAGAAGATCATTGCCTCTTCTACCGCTAGCAGGTGGAACTCCTTTCCATAGAAGATGTCCTGTCCTCCTTGCTCTAGCTCTAGAGACTTCTGTCCTCACTGATCACCTCCATAACTGCTCATCAACACCTGTACTAAACATAGTCAGTCGGTCTAGCACAAGTCCTCTCAAACTCTATCACAAATCTACACCAAACTCAGTCCTCTGGTCCAACACAAATCTGCTCTCAAATATCTGTCATATCTGTCCCAAGCTTAAGCCAAAATCTTGAACAAATCAATCACAACTGCTCACAAGTCTTCACCAAGACTTCATCAAATCTGTCCACAAGTTCTTCAACAAGAACCTATCCAAATCAGTCCACAAGTTCTCCACAAGAACCTATCCAAATCAGTCCACAAGTTCTCCACAAGAACCTGTCCAAATCAGTCCTAGCAAGCTCACCAAGAACTTGCCCAAATCAGCTCAAGCAAGTTTACCAAGAAACTTGCCCAATGTGAACACACAAAGAGAATTGTTAGAGACCCAATGTGTTTCATCCAATCATATCAAATCAATCTCATAGAAGCATAAAGAGAATTGTTTAGAGACTCAATATGTTCTATCCTTCAACTTTCAATCTCAACTCAAATCAATCTCATAGAAGCATAAAGAGAATTGTTAGAGACTCAATATGTTCTATCCTTCAACTCTCAATCTCAACTCAAATCAATCTCATAGAAGCATAAAGAGAATTGTTAGAGACTCAATATGTTCTATCCTTCAACTTTCAATCTCAACTCAAATCAATCTCATAGAAGCATAAAGAGAATTGTTAGAGACTCAATATGTTCTATCCTTCAACTCAAAAACAAACTCTTTCTCAAATCAGAATAAATATAGAAGTAGTATACTTTCACAAGATCTTGAACCACAACCCAACAATTGTCAATAATGCAATATCAAGGAATCAACTCCTCCAACATAGAACCATAACTTGCTATCAAACCCTAGCCAAGTTAGTTTTCAAGAACTCAAAGCAATCTCTCTCTAAGCATCAAAAAGGGGTTCAAGATATTTCCAACTTCTCTCAAATGGGAATGCTCAACTTAACCACACAACCAAGTTTATCAAGCAAAGTACAACTTGATAAAATCAAATCTCAAAGGAGCAAGCCCAACTCATGTATCAAGTAAAGCATAACTTGATCAACTCAATCTCAATGGAAGCAATCTCAAAACCAAACTCTCAACAACCAAACAACTCAATTAGGGTTTCAACAACTTATAGCAATGGCATAAGCTTCTCACTCAAAAACCCTAAAGCAAACTTCAAATGCTTCCACTCTCATAAACCAGAATTATGCAATAACTCATAAACTCATCATGATCTCATAATGCATAATCAATACTTCCACTTTCAGAAAATAAGATCCACTCCAAATAAGGAAACTTAATTTAATCCTTTTCACTCCAAACTTATTTTCAGAAAACCATCAATCAATAATAACCATGGAAGAATGTGCCCATACCTTTACTTTGATGAAGAAGGAGAACTCAAAATCTGTCACAACACTAACTCTCAATTTGCCACAAATTAGAGTTAGCAACAATGGAATAATGCACAATGATAAGAGTCCTAATAACACCTTATCACTCCAACTCATCAATAATCAAAACTCACAAATATACATATCAACAATATTCCTTTACACCTTATAACTCCTACTTAATATATCACAAAATAACTTCAACCTCAAAAATAATTACAAGAGAATATCCACTCAATAACTCCAAAGGCTTTCTAACCCCAATATGACATTAAGCACAATTATTCCTTAAACCCTTATAACTCCTAAAATACATTTACTTCTAAATGCATTTACCACATAAACATTAAGCATCAATAATAACAATGTCAAAGCAATATTTCTATTTAACCTTATACCTCCATCCAATTACCAACAATAATTGCCAAGTCAAATCAAATATTCCACATTATCAACAAAAGATCTACCTTGGCCAAAAATCAATTCTCCAACCTTAGGAGAAGTGTGGAGACACCAACATAAGCGCCAAAGTGCTTCCTCCTCCAAACTCATGGCCCAAAGCAACTGTTGTACCACGTGCACAATAATCCATGACCAAAAATGAAACATGCCCGATGTGAATCGATCTCGACACCTCTGCCTAGCGAGCGCCTTCGCTCCACTGCCTCCGTCGTTGGAGCACAAGTGCCCAACGAAACTCTCAAGTGCCACTCATCGTTTTACCTTCCCTTTTATCACAGAGCAATACAAAACTCAAAAATCATAGAGCAATCCAAAATCGAAGGTCATAGAGCAATACAAATTTGAAGGTAATCACGCAAATCGAAGGTGCTTAAAACCTTAGGAAATAATGCCCTTTAATAGTCTTTCATCCCATGCAAATTGACGTCGGCGCTCCTTTCAAACATTGTATTTTTCATCCCATGCAAGTTGACGTCGATGAGGTAAGTCTTTTACATGAGCATCGCTAAGGGTTTAGAAACCCTTTCAATAATAATTATTAAATTAATAATTATTATTTTATTAATAATAAACTTAACTTAAAACCTTTTCAAAGGTTTGAGTTAATTTATTTATTAATAATCAAAATGGACTTTTAAGGTTTTTTCAAGGAGCAAAACCTTTTCATTAAGCCAAGATGGTTTTAATAAAAACCCTTAATGAGTCCAGATGGTTTTAAGAAAAACCTTTAACCTTGTCACCATGGTTTTAATAAAAACCCTTAAACAAACATCATGGAACTTTCAAGATCTTTTTGGCACCAAACTCTTTTTGACATCAGCACAAATTCCTTTTGACATCAACACAAACTCCTTTTGACATCAATGACAACTCACAAACATGAAGCTAGGCAACATACCCAAAATTGCCAACAAGCGGCAACATGGAAATTTTTGCCCTCTCTCGGGGGTTTTTCCCCATCAGTCTCAACACTCAAGAGGACTACTACAACATCTTGGTCGGGGGACCATGGTTCCTAGGGCACAGGAGCCTTTTTCTCTAAAAGTGGGGAGAGGATTTCAACCCTGAAATCCAAAACATAAATGTGGCTCCTCTATGGGTTAGGTTGCCAAACCTCCCTTTCTAATTTTGGCATGAGAATGTCATTAGAGGGATAGCCTGGTCCATAGGTGAGCTCATTTCCATTGATTCTTCCACCAAGGTCCGATCCAAGATGGTCCACACCTACTTTTGTATCTCCGCTAACCTAGAAACAAAGTTACCCACTTTCATAAACTTGTATAGAGGATCACACATCATCAAGAGGTAGCCCATAGAGTATGAAAATAATCTAGCCTTTTGTAGTCACTGTCACACTCAAGGTCACCTCCTGAATCAATGCCCTATCTTGAGGACCCAGAATCAAAAGGTGATAGGTCCGAACAAGGGCATGCAGAGGAACCAGGGTATTCCCCCTCTCAATAAGGATTCGATGCTAGGCCCGAAACACATCATGCGTAATCCCACCCACAAAGCACCTCAGGAGGAAGGTCATAGTAATGTTCCAGATCAAGGCAAGCAAAACCATGAGTGAGGAGAAGCCTCCCCGTCATCCCAAAAGGAGTAGGAGGTGCTCTCAAAATCCTTGCTTCACACCTGTCTTAGCATAGAGGATCCAGTTACCCAAGTACAAACCCTTCCCAAAATTGTTGTTCCAAATTATTTTATGGATGAGTACCTTGTGGGCAATAGGAAATCCCCAAACCGCTCGAATAGGGGTGAGGTACCCCATTCTTCTTTATCTAAAAAAGAAGACCCATTCGTCTCTAGGAGAATCATCCCCAGAAACACCAAGAGCAAGAAACAGACCATTGACTATGGTAGCGAAAGGAAAAGAGGGAGACCCTCTGACAATGAGAAGAGAACAAGGAAACAATAGAGGTCATCACAAATGAAACCCAGTTGACACTTTTCTATGATGGTTCTGACAACTAGAATGACAAGCAAGGAACCAAACCCCCCTTCCAGCTAGTGAATGGAGGTAGGAAAAAACCTAAATCCTCGAAATGAATGTCCTATCATGGAATGTGAGGGGCCTCGACGGGGCATCCAAGAAGCATTTGGTGGCTAACCTAAGGAAAAGGATCAATCCTTCCATCTTCATTATGTAAGAAACCAAAATCAATGAACTCTCTTCTCGAAATTCTGCCAAGGCCATTTGGGACAAAGGAGAGTGCCTTATCAGTCCAGCTCAAGGCACGTCAGGTGGGCTCATGTGCCTTTGGGACCCTAACCTAGTTGAAGGAAGGCTTTTGTCATTCTCAAGTAGGATCCTAAACATTTTGTTTCAGTCCAAGACCAGAAATCAGTCTTGTATCCTATCCAATATTTATGCTCCAAATTTCTCCATCGAGCGGGCTAAAATGTGGGAAACTATAACTCAAATTAGGACCACCTTCAACACCTTTCCATGGATTATAGGAGGAGACTTCAATAGCCCGTTGCATCCATCTGAGAAGAAGGGAGGTAACGACTCTTTCAGCAGAAGCATGGAAGATTTCAGAGGTTTTGTCAATACCAATGAGCTCATGGATGTTAAGATCAAGGGGTCCTTTTTCACTTGGAGCAATAGGAGGATTGATAGTAGGCTCATCCAGGTGAAGCTGGACAGGTTCCTCATCTCTCAAGAAGCTATTCCTCTATTTGGTGATACCACCCTATTAGCCTCACCTCGGATCGGATCAGACCACAATCCCATCCTCCTTGAAACTGGTAGGCCTTCCTCCTTCAAAAATCCTTTCCATTTCGAATCCATGTGGACTCTCCACAAGGATTTCAAAGATCAAGTGTCCTCATGGTGGCATCAAAATTTTAGAGGATCCACCACTTCTCGTCTGGCTTGAAAACTGAATATGGTCAAAGAAAACTTGAAAATCTAGAACAGGGAGGTTTTTGGCAACTTTTTTGCCAGTAAAAATACCATTATTGAGAAACTTCGGGAGATGGAAAGGAGAATAAAAGTTGGGTACCACAGCAACCCCACTAGGGAGGATGAAAGGAACCTCCTAGCAGAGTTCCATAATATCCTGGTTAGAGAGGAAACCTTTTGGAGGTAGAATTCAAGAGACCTATGGGTCAAGTAAGGCGATGCTAACACCAGGTTCTTTCATGCCTCCACTATGCGGCACAGGGCATCCAACAAGATCAAGGAGATTGTGTGCAATAATGGATCATCCACAAAGAACATAGTTGAGATCAGGGATGAAGTGGTGTCCTTTTACCATAACCTCTTGGGAAGTGCCCCGGAGGGTGATAGTCAAGCTCAGGATACTCTCCTATCAAATATTTCTTGCATCATTCCTCAAGATGTGAACCTCAAACTGGTGGAACCTTTCTCCCATGATGAGATTAAGGAGGCCTTATTTTCAATGTAACCTGATAAAGCCCCTGGGCGGCATGGTTTCTCTCTGAGGTTTTTCCAAACCTTGTGGGATGTGGTGGGGAACGATGTCTATGAGACCATTAGAAAGATCCAATCAACCAAAGTTGTCCCTTGTAGTTTCAACTCCACCTTCTTGGCCTTCATACTGAAAGCCTCTGACTGCAAATCCATATCTAATTATAGGCCTATCAACCTGTGCAACATCATCTACAAAGTGTTGACCAGGGTTATGGCCAACAGGCTGAATCCCATTCTCCCCCTTATCATTGATCAGTCTCAAGGCAGTTTGGTGAAATAGAGGAACATCCTGGATGGGGTCATCTCGATCCATAAAACCCTACATTATACCTCAATGACCAAGAATGCTGCCATTTTCCTCAAGCTTGATACGAACAAGGCCTTCGATAGGGTTGACAAAGGTTTCCTTCGGGATATCCTCCTCAAGTTTAGCTTCCATCCCTTGTGGGTTGACCTCATACAGAGCTACATTTTCTCCCCCTGGTTCTCTGTCCTAGTCAATGGCTCTCCTACCAGTTTCTTTTAGAGCTCAAGAGGTCTGCATCAAGGGGATCCTTTGTCCCCTATCCTTATCATCATCCTCATAGAAGCTTTGGGAAGATCCCTCAAGGATTCCCAATAGCATAATAAGGTGACCGACATCCTCCCTACCTCAGGGATTGAGGTGATCACCCAATAGTTTGTGGATGACACATTCCTATCCACCATAGCATCAGTAGCTCAAGCTAGATCCATCAAACGAATCCTAGGACTCTATGAGAGTGTTGTCGATCAAAAAGTTAACTACATCAAAATCAAGATATTTTTCTCAATACCCCTATAAAACGTCAAGTTCATATTGCAAGGATCCTGGGGTGCTCTATTGACTCCCTCTCCACTACCTATCTTGGCCTCCCTATCTTCTACGGGTGTGCTAAGGAAGGGATGTGGAACATGGTGCTCGAGAGAATCCACAAAAATATGGCATCATGGAAAGGCAAGTTCTTATCCCAAGCTTCCAAGGCAACCCTCACTATGGCATACCTCCAAGGGATTTCACCCTTTTTCATGTTTATTTGTAGATTTCCTGCCTCGATTCTTCACAAGATTGAGCAGACCCAACAAAACTTTCTTTGGTCAGGAAATGAAGACAAGTCCAGCTTTCCTTTGGTGGCTTGGGCTAAATTTTGTAGAATCAAGAAGGAGGATTAGGGTTCAGTAGAATGGCCAAGATGAACCTAGCACTCATTACTAAACACACCTAGAGGATCCTGGCATATGAACCGACAGAATGGGTTAGAATTATCAAGAGGAAATACCTCACTAACACTTCCTTTCTTGAGGATGGGATTCCCACTGGGGGGTCAAATTTTTGGAAAGCCATTATCCAATCCAAGTAGTTGATCCAAGACGACATCAGGTGGAACCTTGTGTATGATTAGAGCATAGATTTTTTGAAGGATAGGTGGGCCCTAGAGGACCCTCTCTCTGAGTAGACCAGGTTGGTTCACCTTAAAAAATTTCTTGATAACAACTTTGGTAGAGGGTGGCCAATTTCATTGAATGGAGAAATGGCTCCCTAGAGTGGAAATTCATTGATGCAAAGGTGCTAGAGACTGAGGTCAACTTCATGTCCTCCGTACTTAAGGACATCATCATACCCACCAGCAGAGGTCTAGATCGAATGATTTGGAGGGGGGGTCAATGATGGTGGATTCTCTATAAAATATGCCTATGAATTCCAATGCAAAGGGCTGAAATTGAACTTTCCTTGCAACATGGTCTAGAGGAAATGTTTGATCCCAAAGGTAAATTTCTTCTCATGGATTGCTTTTCAAAATAAAGCTCTCACAATTGACAATCTTCACAAGAGGGGGTTTGCTATTCCCAATAGGTGTTATCTGTGTGAGTCTGCCTATGAGTCCTCTGACCACCTGTTCCTGCACTATGTTTTCACTAGGTCGGTCCTTGGCTCCATCCTCTCTACCTTTCAGATCCAATGGATTCCCCCCAAGACCATTAAGGAGGCTTTATTCCAATGGCCCAATCCTTTTAAAAATCTCAAGCTCTATTTTTTGTGGAATGCTTGCTTCCACCATTTTTTGTGGTAGATATGGTTGGAACACAATGGTCAGGTCTTCGGTAATCCTCCCATGGATCGTCCCTCAGTTGCTCACAGGGCCATCACCTTTGCCATTGATAACTCCAAGCTTATCCCCAGCCCATGGCCCAAACATGTATTTGAAGAGGGGTTGTTCAAATCCTTGAAGATATCAGGGGATATCAAGGAGCGGGAGGATCCGTGGTCTTCTAAGAAGGATGTCAGGTGGGTCAGGCTTCCTCAATGATGGTTGAATTTAAATTTTGATGGGGCCTCTCGGGGCAACCCAGGGACGGTCACTGTAGGTGGATAAATTAGAGACCATAATGGATAGCTCATCCTGGATTTTTGTGAAAACTTGGGGTTTCAAATCAATCATGTTGTAGAGGCCAGAGGACTTCTGAGAGGACTCAAGCTCATTGTGGAGGATACCCAACGCTTGGTAGTTGAATAGGACTCATTGAACATAATTAACTACATATGTAATTCCCAAGATCTAATGTGGAAGGTTTTCAATGTCATTTCTGAGGCCAGGAACCTCCTCCTCCGGAGGAACCTAGTCCAAGTCAAGCACACCTATAGGGAGGGCAATGGTTTAGCCGACCACTTGGCAAATAAGGGATTACTGTCCACATGTCTCATGGTGTGGTGGTAGTTGTTTTTGATGGACATGGAGAAGGTCACCAGCTAGGATATCACTAATGATTCCACATAATAAAGAAGAGAGGATCAGGCTTGGGTGGACAGGTATGGGGAGCACCACAACACCTGTCCTATCGGGTATAGTTGGCAATTCCACCAATATTTTTGTTGTTTTTTCAGCATGTTTTACCTCCATTTTGAGGTTTCTGATGTAGCCCTCCTAGGCATTACTATGTTTTTTGGTAAGGTTTACTATGGTTTCTACTGTACTAGCCCAAGGGGCTCCTTTTGTTACTAAGGGCTACGACCTCTCATGTTATAAGGTTTTGGTATCCTCTTAAAAAACCCATTTTGTATATAAAATATCTACTTACCAAAAAAGGATACCATGTGATCAATCAACACATGAGGACTCAAATAATATTAATGCTCATCCATTCATTTAATTATGAAATTGATAAGAAAATGACAAGATATACTAAAAGGGTAGTACCCAACCATCATGCACTTAAAAAACCATGAGGTAGTGCATGTAATAGAGTGCAAAGGACTTGTCAATTTCTTACAATCTCATGAGTACAAAGAAAAATATGGATTTTACAAAGTGTGGGTTTGAATTCTCATGATCAAAATATTATTACAATGAGGGCTATGGGCCCCTAATTATAGTAGAAGGTTACCCTCAGTTACCTGGGGTGAAAAATAATTACTTCTAGTAAAAGCAAATATTTGGGGTAAACTCTAGAAAAATTGTGTACTTCCAAATGTTACATGCCTCTAACAGGACTAGAAGGCTCCAAAAATGCTTAATGCACCATAATATGTCAAAAAATAATTTTTTTGAAAGATTTACCTTAAAATCCATGCAAATTTTTACATTGGTGCTCCGATTGCATGATTTTCTTGCTATGATAAGCAATTCACTCGCTTTTGAGTGATCACACACACTAGTGAGTTGAGTGAATCACTCTTTTTAATGAATCAATGCCTTTGTTGAGAGAATCACTCCTATAAATCAATCGATATATTCTTTGAGTGAATCACTTCTCTTCCAAAGCTTATCAAAATTTTAGGGTTTTTGAAGGATTTTTTATATTTGATTCTCATCTAGTATTGTTTGCTTCAAAATTATTTTATGAAGGTAGTATTGATGTACGATATTTATGGTGACTTCATGGTATGCCAAGCTTTATTGGTGTCTAATCCTAGATCCTTCCTTTGTCCTTGGATGTGGAGTCTACAAAATTAGGATCCTGATGCAAAACATTAGCAAAATTGATATCTCCATGGTTCCTTGGTCCCCTTAACCAATTTTATATGGTAACAGGTTTAGCAATTTTTGTCACTCACTACTACATCGTTCTAAGATCTTTGGCTTCTCCTACCAAATATTTAAATGGGTTTTTTGTTAGTTAATCCTCTTTTGTAGCTAGCTATTTAAACTTGGCTAATATTGACTTTATTTTCTCACATACTTTGGAGGAATTCCCTACATTGATATGTTCTTTCTCTTCTATCATGGCATGGATGACATCATTATCCAAAATGTATTTCCTATCAAAAAATATATCTAGAAATCTTGTAGTGGTTAGATCTTGTATTTCATTTTCTATATATTGGATCTAATACTTTAGATATGACAAATTGTTTGTGTAGGCTTGGACATTTTTTTAGGCATCTAGGATCCTTCTAATATTCTTTACCATCTCTTTCCCCTCTATCCTAGACTAATTTACTGTGCTTGTGTTATTTATATAATGAGTTATAGGACATTTTGATGTTCACCTCTTGTAGATATATTCCCTTCCATTTTCCTTACCATATTTTTTTGTTGTTTCCAAGCTCTCTTGTAGAAGATGTGATCATAAAATATTCATATATGTTCTATGCTTGCTTGATCTGATCCCATGTATCCTTAGCTATTTGGATCTTTTGTATGATATTTGTATTGACCCCATTTTTCATGTGTCTTGAATATATTGACTCCTTTATCTATTGGTCCCTGTTTTCCACATATTCTAGCAATATTTTTTTCTCTTCAGTCATTTCTTACATGAGTTGTATGAACTCGATAAGATGGTTTTTGAGATATTCTACTTATTTCTTCAACCAATCCTTTTCTACTTCCTCTTTTCTAAGTCCTTCATTTTCTAGTAGGATTTTATCTATTTCATATTTTACCTCGATCAATCCAATATTCTACTCCTAAGTAGACTTGCTTCATCCTCAACTACTAGTCATCCATATTTCATAGTTGTGCTTAGTGTAAGTTAATTTTCCAATCGAACCATATAATAAGGATCCATTTTGTCTAAGTCTAGTTGTGATACCCTAGCAGTTAAGTCACTAGGGATCTATTTTCCTTGGTAGCTTAAGCCTCAATACATTTAGCTAAATATAATCTTTCTTTTTACTAATAGCTAAGAGTGAAGGACCTTGGAATTTTTGGAAGTTATCTTGGTAAGTTTCTTGTATTATTTCTTCCATGTCTTTTCTTATATGAATAGTATATCCATAGATTATGTTAAATCATGAGGTCATGAATGGGATTGAATCCCTAAGCTGTTCCAATGACAAGAGAGGATCCTAAAGGATCATCTTCTTAGGTAGAGTTGTAGGCATCATCACTTGCAAGAAAAGTTACCTAGCATGAAATGGAAGATGAGTGGAGGTGGTGGGTATAGTGGGGGTAGTAAACAAGGTGGTAATGGTGGAAAATATTATGGAAGTGGGAGAAGTTGGATGTGACATGAAACTAGTTAGGATGACCAAAAGAGGCATCATGGTTTGTATGATAGTTGGGAAGCTACGATCAATTGCATAAGTTGAGTGGTGATGGGGGTGGTATTTTTGTGATCGTTATGGAGGGGGATGGAGTAACCCTTGGCATTGTATGAGATAAATCGTACCTATGAGGAAATACATAGGTTATTCTAGTGGAGGATGGAAGAAGCACAATAGAAGAATAGGAAATAGGAGTAAGGATATAATAAGAAGAAGAAAAATTAGGAAGAGATAGGAAAGTTGAAGAAAAATAAGTATAATTGGTATAAGGAGAAGATGGGATGGTGGATGATGGAAGTGTAGAAGGGGAAGTGAAAACAATCATAGCCATGGGATTGGTCAATCCCTAGCTTGGATAAGGGATTCCTTATGGGATTTATCCTTCTCCCATCTAGGTATCCTACTCCTTTTAACTTTCTCTATTGTTGTAGCTACCTCTTCAAACATATACCCATATGAATAGTATATCCATAGATTCGGTTGCATCAAATTATTTAATATTGAGGGCATGAATTAGATCAAATGCCTAAGTTATATTGATTCTAAGAGTGGATCCTATAATATCAATTCCTTGGATAGGGGTTGTAGGCATCATAACTTGCAAGAGAAGTTACCTAGAATGAAATGGTGGATAAGTGGAGGTGATGGACATAGTGTAGGAAGAAAACTAGGTGGTAATGGTGGGAAACATTGTGTAAGTGGGATAAGTGATATATGACACAAAACCAATCAGGGTGACCAAACGAGGTCTCATGGTTTCCATGTTATTAGGATAAGCTATGATTATTTACATGAGTTGAGTGGTGATGGGGATGACCCTTTGTGATAGTGATGGAGGGGGATGAAGTATCCCTTGGCATTGTATGGAGTGAATAATACATATGGGTATGTACATGGGCTATTCTAGTGGAGGATGGAAGAAGCACAATAGAAGAATGAAAAATAGGAGTAGGAATATGATAAGAAGAACAACAACAACTAGGAAGAGATAGGTAAGTAGAAGCAAAATAAGTGGAAATTATAAAAGGAGAAGATGGTTTAGTGGATGATATAAGGAGAATATGGGATGGTGGGTGATAAATGTGTAAAAAGGAAAGTGAAGTATTCATGGCCATAGGAATGGTCAGTCCCTAACTTAGAGGAGGTCTTCCTTATGGGACTTCTCCTTTTTCCACATAGGTATCCTCCTCCTTTTATCTTTCTCTATTGTTGTCACTACCTATTCAAATATAAATCCATATATTTCATAACCCTTCTACCATTTAATCATCATTTATTATATTATTGCACTAACAACAATGAGTGTTGAAGGTACAATTGATATGGAAACCTCAGGTGCTACCCAGTTTCTTGGATTTTTATTTTTGAGAGGTTGAGGTTCCTACTATCATAGCCATTTTTATAAATTTTTAGCTCTTTTAGTCACTTTGTAGTGTGCACTATCCTAGGTGGTATATAAATTGAAATTTAATGGACCATCCCTTATGGTTTTGATCATCATGTTAGTTTCATACATCATCCTCTACCAAGCTAGGATCTTCTTATCAAAATAATCCATCTTTCAAATAAAACCTAGCCTTTGGTGGTTTGGATTAATATTTGGATTGAATTCAATTTTTTTCTTTTTGCCTTAGGATAGAATACATGTCATTATAAGGGGTTATCATACCAACTCTATATATTGTCTTCATACCCTTTATTTCTCCCCAAAACCACGAGGATCGTCTCTTCATATAAATTTGTATGTTGTTGGATGTTGTATATTTTTCATACAAAAAGAGTGTGTCCAACATTTTTCTCCTAAGGGTATTCTATAATATTTCATGTCATTCACAAAACCATAGGTCTCACAACTATTCAAAACCCATATATTTCAAGTTTACCTCAACCAGTGTAATGTACCTACATATATGTTGAGTTATTTTTATAATTTGTTTGCTTCAATAAATGAAATATGGTCTTCTTATACCCATTGAAATACTTTATATCCATATAATTGAGTTTCATTACATATTCAAGGTTAAATACATAATTCTATACTTTCACAGGTAACTTGAAGGGTATGGATGAGAAGTCATAGAGGTGTATGAAAGACCTGTTCCTCTCCAAATAAAACTCACCCTATGGTAATTTTCCTTTTGTCATTATCTTCCATGTCTCATCACTCAGCCTCCATGATTTTCCCCTAAATTTCTCCATGCCTACCTCATATACTTCATTAGAAGTGATAGAAGACTTGTTCTCCTCTCTACATGGCATGTTTTTACAGTTCATAATGCTCTAGGGTTTTTCATCCTTACCTAATTGATCTAGCTAGAGAATAGATAACCATATTTTTTTATGATATAGGATTAGATAAAACAAAGTAGGAGGTGTAGGTAAATTTTTGATAGTTCTTGAATTTCTTTAACTATATATCCATCTGTACTAAAATATATTAGGTATAGTTAATCATTTGAGAATACCTAGGGCATGTTTGGACCACATGAAGTAGGGTGATGTGCTCCTCCTAGAACCTTGTGTTATCCTTTACTTCATTATAGTATAAATCCATAACAACACCATTTGAATATCATCCTTGAATTGGTCTTAGATCCAATGGAATGACAAAATCTGAGGGCAAGTTGGGATTTTTTAGATAAAAAATAAGGAACTTTGCTCCTAGTTGTTATATTACATATAATAGTATTTTTGGGTTTTGGGATTACATGACACCCACATAGCAAAGTCTTAACTTGCCCTCAAAATTATCCTTATATCTCTCATTCTTATGTAGAGCACATCTTTAGTCTACTAGGGGAGGCAAAAGCTCTTTATGGTGAAGTCATAGTTTTTTACCAATATCTCTAATAGTCTTGGGTTATTCCACACTTGAGGCACTAAGCTCATTGCTAGGATAGATATCCAAGCCCATCCTATGCTCCTATAGCTTATTTGTAAACCTAGACTAGACCTTCTTAATACTTCTCCTCTAACCTTCCCTATGGAATATGTATAGTTGCCCTCAACCAATTTTTAATATGGGTCTTCAAATTACTTTTTAGGTGGGCATGGTCTCTTATTTCTTCCTCTTCCTTGTAGTTTTTCTTTTGCCGTATCCTTCTTATGGCCTTACATCCTCTGGACATTTATTCCCCTCAAGTGATCCAACCTCCACTAGGGTGACTGCTTTGGACAAAATGGGGACTGCCATGGGAGGAGTGATAGATGTGGCTAGTGGATAGGCTATATTAGTTTCTGGAAATAAAAGGGGTGATGGAGGAAAATTATATTTTCATGATGAATAAAGAGAAAAAAATGAGGTGAAATAGGAAAAATGGAAAAAATGAAAAAAAGCAATAAAAATGAGGATTTTGACTTTTAGAGCAATTTGCTTGTAAAAGGGAATGATTTGTTGTTAGAGTTGGTGATGCAAAATTGCCAAAAATATAATTTTCCGTGCAAGGACCAAATACATAGAGTTGAAGCACCATTTTTTTAGAGACTTAGTACATGACAAATATTTTGTCATTGTGTATGTTAAGAGTGAGAATCAAGTTGTTGATATACTTACAAAGGGGTTGCTAAAGGTGACTTATTGAAGACTCAAAGAAATTTCCAACATTTCTTCCTTTGATATCAAAGGGGGGATTGTTGAGGGTAATGTCAAAAGTCACCCACAATAATTAAATTAGTGTTATGTTTATTTTTATCCAATAAAGCATGTTGCTTTTTAGCATATCCAATAAAGCAAAAGCATATTGCTTTTAGCTTTTTGTGCATTGGATTTTTTGGGTAAAAAGATAAATCTAAAGATAGAAAATATATTGTAATGATTATATATATTGATTTATCCCTCTCTAATTGACCAATCCATCCATCCATCCTCACTTGGGTGGATCATCCAATTTATGCATGATCCATAATTGGATTAGATTTGGTGTAAGACACCTATTGTAATCATCATTTCTCAAGTAGGATTCTTCAATATGGATTCAAGGTGATCCAATTAGAGGATTAAATGAATATTTAAGGATCATCATTTTTTAGAGCACATATTGGATGCATTATTGTGGAGCTTTTTCATAGTTTTTTGTGTATTTTTTAATTGTAGATCTATTTTTCTTGTTTATACTAACTGGAGCTTTTGGATAAGGAAATTTCATAATTTTGTATTCAAAATTGGTTTAGATTAATATTTTTTTTGGTAATTTAAGTTGAATTAAAAGTGGATTTTTATCAAGGATCCCAAAACCTGATTACATCAAACATCAAGAGGAACAGTCCAATTATGGACAACATAAAAGGCTTGAGGAAAGCCTTGAGGAACACTTTCAGGAAAGGTTTGAGAAAATCCTTGAGGAACACTTTCAGGAAAGGTTTGAGAAAATCCTTGAGGAACACTTTCAGGAAAGGTTTGAGAAAATCCTTGAGGAAAACATTTAGGAAAGGTTTGAGGAAATCCTTGAGGAACACTTTTAGGAAATGCTTAAGGAAAGCCTTGAGGAAACATTTCAGGAAAACAAATAGGAAAGCACTGAGGAAATTCACGCATAGAAATTTTTGAAAAGCCTGCCAGGAGATAAAGGAGAAGGTGGCAAAAAATAATATAAAACCCCACTAGAAACCAAATTTGAAACTTCCCAGAGGTGGGAAAAGGAAACAAGCACCTTACTTGAAATTTAAAACAACCCAAGGGTGGGAAAAGGAGAAATGTGCCAAACCACCCATGGGAAAATAGAAACTAGGATAAAAACCACTTCCCACATAGGGGAAAACTAACTAGAAGTAGAAAAACCACCCTAAGCCAAAGGGTGGATCATAAAAATAGATATTATAGTAAAACTCAGTAGAATTAGGACATGTAGCAGTCAGGGATGCAAAAAGATCATTCAAACTAAGATAAAACAAATTCCTTGTAAGCCTTAAAAGAGGAACAAGAATCAGAGGATTTCCTCAGGCTACAAAATCCTCCTGCAATGTATCACCAGCCTAAAAATTAGATCAACATATAGAGTAAATCCACAAGCCACGAAATCCTCATGTAGTGCAGACTAAAGCCTTCAAGGATGTCAGCCCAGTAGAGGAAGCAGTAGAAGCATAATAGCACATCGTAGGAAGAATATGGGAAAGTTCCAAAAGAACCTAAGAGGAAGGAGTCACGATGAAGCCGAGTTGTAGATGATAGAGTCTAGAGAGAAAATATGTAGTCACAAATCCTAGATAGCCTTCAACACCACCATCGAACAACTTCAAGGAAATAGATGAGGAAATCCTACAATAAAATAACAACAAGGAAAACAAAGGCCCCTCTAGGCAGGCCATGAAAGAAGCTAAAATCTTGCAGGACTCCCAACATCGATCCCAAAGAGCAGAGTCACATAAGAAAGCACATGGTCTTCCTTTCCAAGAACAAAAAATTGTTGTTAAAAATTGCTTATGAAGCCAATTTCCAACAGACCCAACATTCAGTAACTAAATATCCTCCAAGGCCAAACGTCAAGAAGACACCAAAAAAACCTAGGAAAACCAAGGAAATCCAAGGAAAAAATCCCTAAACAACCTAGAAAACCTAGGTAAAGTCCCAGGGAAAAATCCAAAACCATCCTAGTACCTAGGCATCGAAGGAATACCCCACCACAAGGCAAGAAAAGGGGTAGGACATTAGAACAATGATATCCCACCCCAAAGAGATCGTCTGCAACACCATCTTGCCAAGAAGGAAGGTTTAAGGAAGTTACAGGGAAGTTGGAATAGGATTAGGAACCTGGGATAGGGCCAGTGAAGGGATGTAGGGAAGTGGAACAGGACTTCCATAGGAAGTCACCTGCAGAGCCCCTCTTATGATCAACAACTTTTTAGGAGTGTTATCAAACACATATGCTCCATTAATCACTAAACACTCTTGGACCATTTTTGGGTGATATCCATGATCCATTACTGTTCATTTTGTCTTATATTAGAACTATTTTATTGTTATTTTTTTATCTCTTCACCTCAAGAACTTTCATTTGGTATCAAAGCATTCAATTTTTACAATTAGTATCAAATCTAGTGTTAAAGCTCAAAGTTGGTATTGAATCTAGGAGTCCCAAGCACTTACATAGTGTCTTAGGGAGATGTTGGAGCAATGAGTAAGACTCCTACATTTGAATTGTATATTGGTTTAAGGAGCAGCCAAAATCTCGTAGGTAGAGCAACCTCAATAGATGGAGGTCTCAGATTCAAGCCGTAGTTGGTTCATACCTTTAATAGGGTATGAGAGCTGAAGTAATAAAATTGAAGTAGAAAAGTAGAAGCATAAGCTATGTTGAAAGAGTTAGAGCAGATTTTTGTGTGTGATTTTAGTATTTACAGGTATATCTATGACAAGAGAGGGTGAAGATTGTTTTATTTTGAACATCCTTTATAAGAGTTTGAATTAGAAATACTTGTGGTTATTTTTTTGATATCATGGAAAAAAATAGTACATCCTTAAATATCATATATCCAAGGAGACATCATATCACACCCATGTTGAAGAAGAAAGGGGAAGCAATAACTAAAATTTTGAATATATGTGAAGCTAAAGATGAAGTTGGACATTTTACAATTTTTCATTGAAGGGAGGAATGTTAGAGTTGGTGATGCAAAATTTCCAAAAATCCAAATTTTCATGCAAGGAACAAACACATAGAGTTGAAGCACCATTTTGTCAAATACTTGGTACATGACAAATATTTTTTCATTGAGTATGTTAATATTGAGAATCAAGTTGTTGATGTACTTACAAAGGGGTTGTTAAAGTTAACTCGTGGAAGACTCAAATAAATGTTGAACATTTATTCCTTTAGCATAAAATGGAGGATTGTTGAGGGTGATGTTAAAATTCACCCATAATTATTAAATTAGTGTTATGTTGCTTTTTATCCAATAAAGCATGTTGCTTGTTAGCATATCCAATAAAGCAAAAGCATATTGCTTTTAGATTTTTGTGCATTGGAATTTTTGGGTAAAAATCTAAATTTAAACATAGAAAATATATTGTAACGATTCTATATATTGATGTATCTTTCACTAGTTGACCAATCCATCCATCCATCCTCACTTGGGTGGATCATCCAATTTATGCATGGTCCATAGTTGGATTAGATTTGGTGTGCACCTATTGTAATCATCATTCCTTAAGGAGGATTCTTCAATATGGATTCAAGGTGATCCAACTAGAGGATTCAATGAATATATAAGGATCGTTATTTTTCAAATAACACATTGAATGCACTATTGTGGAGCTTTTTCATAGTTTTTTGTGTGTTTTTTCAATTCTAGATCTAATTTTATGGTTTGGACTAGCAATATAGTTTGTTGTAGGAGCTTTTGGCTGAGGAAATTTCATCATTTCATATTTAAAATTGGTTTAGCTTAATCACTAAATACTCTTAGATCATTTTTGAGTGATATCCATGCTCCATTAATGTTCATTTTTTCTTAGATCATAATTGATTTATTGCTATTTTTTTAATCTCTCCGCCTCAAGAACTTTCATTTGGTATCGAAAAATTCAATTTCTACATTTTCTTGATGGTAATGGTTGTGTGTGATTTTTTTTGGTTTTCAGAAAAGTGATTCACTTGGATGGTTAAGAAATTAACTTATTTATGGGGACTTAGAGAATATTTTTTTATGTCCTTGCTCACTCACCGACAAGGAGTCATAGTGAAGTTGTGACTCGCTAAGCCTTTGATATTCATGCAATCGACTACAATTTATAATTTTCTTATACACATCCATAGTGAGGATTGAACCCTAGTCACATCATCATTAATGCAAGTGCAACCTTATCCCTTCCATGGAGATAAGTCTATATGCATTTAAACTTATAACTTTAACCATATGGTAGGGTCTACTCCGTAAAGACTTAAAATTTTGATGGACACCTAGCTTTGCACAATCCTCATCCTATTAGAGGATGAGGTCTTTTTACTTGTATTCAACTTCTATTTCTCCTTTGTCAAACCATATCTTAACAACCTTTCGCAATTGAGTGATCTTCTTGAAGTTATTTTCTCTCTCCTCATCCAGGGCCAATAACACATTCACCCTAGCTTAAAAAGGCTCAATGTTAGTGTCTTCTCGCTCAAGCTACTATGATATTTAGAGGGAAGGGAGATCGATACTAATTGGTAACACAACCGCTTTACTATATACCAAATTATAAAGGGATGATATTATAGATTATTTTGAAGTTACCCTATTTACCCATAATGCTTTATACAACTTTGTGTGTTAGTTTCTTTTTTCTCTAAAATGGTCTTTCCTTAGATTCTTGTGATATTCTTATCAGTTGACTCATCCAATATATTCTCTTAGAGGTACTTATTGGATGATATTTTGAGTAGAAATATATATTTAAGGATAAACTTCATCAACTTTCCCATTGAAATAGGTAGCATTGTCTATTACTATGGTAGCATGTATTTCAAACTAAGTGATTATATATTTAAATAGCTATACCATAGTCTCTTTATTGGAAGATTTGGCTAGCACTACTTTGACCCATTTGATGAAGTAATCAATGGCATTAAGGATACACCCATGGCCAATGGTTGATATTGCCTATGAAATCTAGGTCTATAAAATCTAGGTCCCACTATTGGACTGGTTTGGCCACAACAACTAGTTTTAGTGGTAGCGAGACCCCTTTATTCTTTCCTTGGAATATTGGTAAGATTTACAATATTTTATCCATTGATATCAGTTGGTAAAAAAAGTGATCCAATCATACCCATCCCTCAAGATATTTTGAGATGTGGTCAATACAAAGAAATGTTCTCCATCATGATATTGCTTGATTAGAGACTCCTATCTATCTTCTTCTACACATCAGATTAGGATGACATTATAGCCTTCTTTGAATAAGATATTACCTAGTCATTTATAGTTTGTTATCTTATTTCTAAACTTGGATTTGTCTTTGGTAGATAACCCTTATAGGACCTATCTTGTAGCCACGTACTTACACATATCACTCATCCACTAGTGCCTCAATGGCTTTCTATCTCTTTGACTAAGGTAATCTATTTGCTGGCCATTGCTCTTACTAGCCTTTTGACACAAATTTGTACCCTTGATTAATGTAGTAGGATTGATTTTGATGTCAAATTATTGTATATTGTTGATCCATCCTAAACTATTCCCTCCCAATTCACCATGTAGTATAATAGATTGAGCATAAAGGTGTATCATGAAGATAATGGTCTTGCTCTATGAGAGATAGTATCTAAACTCCTCTGGATATTTCATTATGGTGAATACATATTTCTTAATCAGGGTGTACCTCTCTTTATAATAGTGAAGGATTCAAATCATGAAAGATATAGGATGTTCATCATCTTTATTATTATTTTGAGTTAGGAAGATGATTATACTTTCTTCTATCTTATACACATTTAGCTTGAATTTTTTGAAGTATGGGTTGGTAATTACAAGGGCTTTGATAATGACATATTTTACCTCTTGGAAATATTTCTTCCATTCTTCAATAAATTCAAAAGAGGCATATTTCTTAAGCATTTTTGTTATTGATACTACACCAAAAAAGGGCTTTAATGGCAACTAGAATAAGGTATTTTTTTATAGCGGTGAAAAAACACCCTAAAAGATCCTAAGAGGGTGGTTTATAACTACACTCTTAGAGTTAACCACCCTCTTAGGATCATATTTTGAGTAATTGTAGACCAATCACTTGAAAGTTTTGAATTGCAAGATATCCTCTTCGGTCCAAAACCAGCATAAAAATATCCTAAGTAAGAATTGGAAAATATCCTTACCTCCACAACCTTACATAGTCATCCTCTTTTAAAATTAAAAAAAAATCTAATAAAATTTCATGCATCTGTAGTTGAAATAAGAGGAATAATATACCATTCTAAATTTTGGACAAGAAGGGGGAAACAAAAATAAATCTAGTGTCTGGTTCCTGGAAGAACAAAAATCAAATCTAAGAGCAGAGGAATGTAAACAAGTTCCTAAACTTTAGTATTGTATGGAAATAAATTTTATCTCTAACCCCTTTTGGGGATATTAGGACATGCCACATTGTATATACAATCACAGTGTTTTACAACCAATATACCACAAAGCCCACAAATATTTAGCATGAAAGAAAAATATCTAGGTATCTTTCAGTTCATTAAGCATAATTAATGAAGCAAAAAATAAAATAAAATAAAGTATGAACAGTGACAATCTTCATAGCCTATGTAAGGACTAGAAATATTCTTACCTCCATAGACTTCTACAATCATCCTCTTTTAACATCAAAGCACAATCTAATGAAATTTCATGTGTCTATAGCTGAGAGAAGAGGAAGAATATGCTATTCTAAATTCTAGATAAGAAGGGAGAAACAAAAATAAATATAGTGTCTAGGTCCTAGAAAAAAAATCAAATCTAAGAGCAGAGGAATGTAAACAAGTTCTTAAATACACAATATGAAAGAGCAAAGGGAATTAAAAGTTTACTGTATTAATAGTTTGCATGAGGCAAGGGAAAACACCACATGAAAATGGATAACGTGGAAAATAAAAATAACACTCAATATTATCGTGGAGTCAATCTCCAAAAAATATTGAATTTGTCAAGGGTGGCCTTGAAATAATGGAGATAAAATGGGGCATCGCTCATTGGGTCTTCCATGAGCTTGTCCTGTACTTGGTAGAATTTTGCCATCAATTTATTCCGCTCTCTCATCTCATAAATTTAACCACTTCTAAGACTTGAACTTGGGTGCCCTAATAAGTATTTACTAGAAATTTGAAGCGTTGAACCTTGGCCATTCAAAATACTAAAAATATACCACATTTATAGGAAATAGGCATTAAATATTTTCAACCAAATCGACAATGCATATCTAACAAATTTATAACCACATTTGCTATTAAATTGAAATTATGAGAGAATTGAACTCTCCATGATGTAGCAAGGGCCTATAAAATCACACACATAATGGAATTTAGATAGTGACTAACATTAGCTCGCATAGGCATATTTATTATGGTTGTAAGTCTTATAAAATATAGTAAATATTTTCAATTAAAATTGTAACTCGTGTGATTAATATAATCCAAACAAGCAAATAAAGCCTAAGAACTCCTTGGTATATTAAGGGATTGAATTCAAAAGCTTTATTGATATTTGAGTACTGAGTTGAAATGTAATTTTGAGGTATTTTTTCTAAATATCAACTCTAAAAAATAGCCTGATGTCCAAAGGTACTGATTAAACGTAATACATCCAAATTTAAAAGCAAAAGGTTGGAGCACTTACAAATTGGAAGGTTACGAGGTCAAACCCCAAGCCTGGAATTCTTGTTGTTGTTCTTCATTTTCTTCCATCCAATGATATGATTATAGTGGTGCTAAGTCTTTCAAGGATGAAGAAATAAGGATTAAATTTTGCAACCATAAAATGTTATAGAAGAACCATTCACCTCGAGGAAAAATATCTAGTCAATAGCACCCAAGCACTTGGAGAGGTCGGTTTTCTATTACTGCTCTGGTTTCTTAAGTGTTAATGTAGAGAATAAGAGGTAAAATTACAAATATGCATAGGAAAAATCATGCACATCCTTTAATTGTGTTTTAAGTGTGATCCCTAAGAGGGTGGTTTTTAACCGCCCTCTTAGGGTGACCCTAAGAGGGCAGTTAAAAAACCACCCTCTTAGCCATAAGAGAACGGTTTTTAATCACCCTCTTAAGGCTCACACTTAAAAAATAAAATAAAGGACACACAATATTTTTCCTACATGTATTTGTCATGTCACCTCTTCTGCCCTGCATTAACACTTAAGAAACCAGAGAAATAAGAGAAAACTAACCTCACCAAGTGCTTGGGTGCTATTGACTAGATATTTTTCCTTGGGGTGTGTTGAGTGGTATTTTCACCCGATTTTGAAAACACACTCTCCAATAGGATTTGGGTTCTAAATCCTCTACTTGCAAAGAAATTAAACATGTAACTTCTCCAAGGTTCCTATTATGTGAGCATTCTGCATATGTGTATTAATAATCTCAAATAAAGATATTTAATTAAAATGCTTGGAACACCTTAGTGGTTGCAAGTAACTGAAAACAAGGGGCACTCGTGATTTATTTTACTGTGAAACTATAAATGATTGTTCATTGAACCCGAATGAAGCAAATGTGATTTGATCCCTAAATGACCATGCTGTAATTTCAGAATGGAAATTAATGAAATGCCCTGAAATGGAAATATTTATTTTTAGGCTTTGAAATTTTTAGCTTTTATTTTTTTATTTATTTTAATACCAGTAAATGAAATAAAGTGCAGAAAAAAATAAAATGTGAAAGAAAAATGAATAAAAAAAATTGCATTCAGTTTGATGCTATCCCACTCTGACAAAATCAAAGACAATGAAGTTTTCTGCATACAACCTAACCTACTGAACCTGCAAAACACGCACAATCCAAATAAGTTAGGTGCTAGTCTCTGGGGTTTTACTGTGATTTTCCAGATTTAGACATTCGCATGAAGCAACCAAAAGAACTTGCATTAAACTTCACCTATAAGCCAAACAAAATCTGAAAAGGAGAAAGATAAACATTAAATCCTTGCATGCAGAACATAACTCCTTTTTTGCCAATGAGATGCAACTCTCTCAACTTTCTGCATTAAAATTAAATCATGTTACAATAGCAGATTCTCTGGTTTTCTCAAAACCAAAAAAAAAGGCAGAAAACATTCCCGAGCAGGCCTAGAATGGCTTCTCGCCTTAGGCACTGCAACTCTGCCCGCAGCGGTTTCCCCCCCTATATATGTCCTGTGCCTCTGCTTTTAAAGAATGGCAATTCTTTTTGTTTCGGCCTGTGATGCTTTGTTTCATCTTCCCGATCGATTCATTTCATATTCCCGCCTTTCGAATTGTTCTTGAATTTATGTTTAATGCTGAAATGTTCGATAATATTCTATGCATGTAACGTTTCTGTAACCCTTATACATGTATGCCACATGTTTTGCACTTTCAGCATCTTTCGTAATGGCTCCCTATAAATCATGATCAAAAATAGCATGCAGCTTTGTTCGTCTTCCTGGCCGCGAAAATGTGACATGTCGCGAAATCGCAACATGTAGCGATATCGCGACATCTTCCTGTCAGTAGCCTTTCTTGCCATCGCGCCCAACAAAAACGTGACATGTCACGAAATCACGACGCTTTTCTCGTTCTGTACCATTTGCCCGCAACCTGTCGTGAAATCGTGATGCTTTTCCACTTCGGGCACCTTTGCTGCAACCTGTTGCGAAATCACGACGTTTTTTCACTTGAAGCTGTCTTGCGGCAACCTGTTGCGAAATCACGACGCTTTTCATCTCTGTATGCCTCAGCCATAACCTATCGCGAAATCATGACGCCTTTTCGTTTCTTTCACTCTGGCAGCTTCCTGTCGTGAAATCACGACACTTTTCTATTTCGTACTGCTCTTGTTGTTTTGGCCGTGAAAAAGCGACATGTCACGATTTCGCTATGCCTCTTCGCTTCGTACACCTTCGCTGTAAGCTATCGCGATATCGCGACATTTTTTCACTTTGGGCACCTTAGCTGCTACCTGTCGCGATTTCGCAACGTTTTTCTATCTCGGGCTCCCTTGCTGCTTCTGTCGCGAAAACATGACATGTCGCGATTTTGCGACATATTTTGCATTTCGTACAACCTCACTGTTTGGAGCTACGAAAACGCGACATGTCACGATTTCGCGACATATTTCCGCTTCATGCTCCTTTGCCGTTTCTTGTCACGATTTCGCGACGCTTTTCTGCTTTGCCCTGTTTGACTAGTTTGACCCACAATTTTGCGACATGTCACGATTTCGTGACGCTTTTCTGCTTCGTATTTCTCTCTCCTCTCTGGGCCGCGAAAATCAAACACGTCACGATTTCGCTACGCTTTTCTCCCACCTGCTACCGTTGACCACGATTTTGCGACATGTCGCGATTTCGCGACACCTTTTCATTTTCGGCCGCGATTTCGCGACATGTCGCGATTTCGTGACACCCTTTCATCCTTGTGCAATTTTGCCTTTTTCTTGATTTTTAGCATCTGGGTCACTGAGATCTTCTTTGAAAGCATGCAAAAAATGTGGGTCCCCAATTTTGGGGTGTGTTGTGGATCAGCCACAACAAATGGTGACTCTGCTGTCAAATGCTCCTGAGCATTTGGTGAGAACCCAACCTGGAAATATAAAAACTTGGAAACATGTGTTAGCACAAAAGCAATATAACAAATGCCCAAAGATCAGAAGTACATGAATCATCATAATCATCAAGTATTAGCTCAGTGTGTGCAATGAATTTCTTTCCCTATCGTTTGAAATTGATTCACACTCCATTGTCAGTTTTGCATGAATGCATATATGAGATTGTGAATGATTTGTGTAACCTAATGAATATGCTAGGAGATCTTGCTTTTATAAAATGCATAGTCTTTCTTCTAGTATCATGTACAAACATTCAATATTGCCAAACCCTCTTAGGATCCACTAATTAATTGCCTTATTATATCCCAAAGTTGGTTATGAGTCCCTACTATCTCGAACCCATGTGCAAGTGAAAGTGAAATCAGAGCTTTGGGAAATCAGACTCCCAACCTAATCGAGATGGGAGTTTAACCCTATTCTTACTACTCTGATTTAGAATTCATTACCTCACTTTGAGCAAAATAATCTAACCAATTATGAAAGAACTGGTCATGCTAGTCTAACCCTTTGGACAAACAGTGGTCTTGTTTTTTAGACAAGACATGTTGCCTTGCATGGGCACACTTAACCCCATAATCCAAGACTTATCCTCATTTCTTTGGACCTTAGGGATGACTACCCATCCTTTGTAGAGGACAAGTAGTACGATCCTTCCAATCCAAACTTTAGATGTAAATGGAAAATATTAATTTTGTTGCTTAGACCTTGGGGATGACTACCCATCCTTTTCAGAGGACAAATAGTATGATCCTTCCAATCCAAGATTTATTATGAAATGAGACATAAGAGCTTTGGGGAATCAGATTCTCAACCTAAGCGAGATGAGAATTTATGCCCTATTCTTACTACTCCATGTAGGTCAAATCAAAGCTTTGGGGAATTGGATCCTCAACCTAAGTTCGATGAGGATTTAATCCTATCCTTACTACTCTGATTTTAGGCTTTAAGCTCTATGGAAGTGGTCAAAACCACTGTTTTAAGGATCATGTTGCATAATAGGATAGACATGAAAAACTTCTTTCGCCCAACCCTTTCTTCCAAGTTAGGTTTTGATCATTTTGCTCAAGATCTCTTTTAATGTATAAGACGTTCTTGGTTCTAGATATCTCAAGACTCAGTTCCCAACCTTAGGACTTTCTTCTTATTTATGTGATAGCATAACCTTAAGAGTATTTGACACACTTTAATAATTTGTATTTGAAATGCATTTGCAACTAAGATGGCATGTATGTGCAAAGTGAGATGTAATATGAATGCATTGTCTTTTGAATTGCATATGAGATATTGCTATATAAAACTGACTACTTCATGCTTCACAAGTTTCAAACGATATTATTAAATTGTTTATGTTACTTGTGGAGTTTCTACAACACAATTCCAATGTTTCATATTCTCCCGATCTAGAACATAAGTTAGCATCTCAAGGCAACTTTTTCATCATTTTTTTTTTTTTTATAGACAAACAAAACATGTCAAATAAACACACAACTTTAAATTAAAATCCAAATAGCAATCCCAAAATGAAACTTGAAAACACAAACCCAAAACCAGAAACCAAAATCTATATACAAATGTACACTATAATACAAAATGATGCAAAGCTTGGATTATCACTTTCCTGGATCCCACACATGATTAGAACATTTCAACAAAAATATGACATGATATGCATGCCAAATTTTGTGGGAATCCAACACAAACAAGACTAGGCCAAACAATGCAACAAATTTCCGCTTGCCATGCTCACCATACCAATTTGATTTAGTTCCAATAATACTCCCATAGGTGAGCATCAAATTACTAAAATGATTAGACAATAAATGATTTTCAATTTTATCTTGTCTATTCTTTAAAATGTAAACTTCATAATTCCCTCCTTGATTTAGAATTAGGCTATTCTTTTCAAATATGCAATTTTGTAAGTAGTAGCCTATTTCTACAAATTTCAAAGCCAAATCATTTTCCAAATTTGTAGGCCAATCAACTTTGTGTAACAATTTACAAGCATCTAGGATATTTACTAAATTAGGATCATTGAAAGTTTTTATCCTAGATTCAATTATTAATTGTTGATGAATTTGGTTTAACAATTCAAGTGCATCAACTTCTTTTCCATTCATTAAAACCATGTTATTAAAGGTGTGATTAAAAATTATACCTTGTTTTTCATTTACCTTTAATGACATTTCATCACAACTATCAATCAAATTCAAAACATGGTCATGCAAATTTTCAACCCTCAAATGTTTTTGGTCAAAGTGTATGTCAAGTAATCTGTTTTGATGATCACTTATTTGAGTTGCTTCCAATTGATCCATCTCTTTGTCATTTGGTTCTAATTCTTTGTTCACTATCCATGGTATCTCCTCATTTGAATCTTCAAAATCATCATGCAAACTTGCATCCACACTTTCAATGAATTTATATTTGACATGATCAAATTTTGTCCCCTTTTCAAATCTTGTGAATATGATATCTTCATATGATGTAGAAGGTTCAACATCCTGCATATCAAGTAAAATATGAGTTTTATCTATAGGGATGTGAGAAAAGAATGCATCATCATATCTCCCCCAACCATTGTAAAAATCATCATCCAAATCCATAGAATGAAAATCCATGATGTTTGTGACATGATCTCTTGATTCATTCATAAATTCTTTTTATTCTTTGTCCTTGGCAATAAGATGGTTATAATCTTCCAAAATTTGATGAGATTTGAAACCCTCTTCCAAAACATCCTCAAATTGTACAGGAGTTGTAATATCTTCCTTTGAGTAGGCAATTATGTTGTCCTCGTATATCAATTGGCACAAAAGTTTCATTAGTAGTTTTGGAATGAGTGAAGTCTTCCCACTTCTTCCAAGCATCATAATAATCATCTTTCAAAATCAAGTGGTGACGTTCAACTATTTCTTCAACATCTTCCAATTCATCAATGTGCTTCTCATCAAATTCATCTTCACCTTCCTTAGATGGTTCAATTATTTCCAAAAGTGGGTTATTTCTTGAATTCAAATTCATAAGGCTATCATTGTCCAAATTAGTAACCCATGATTCATTATCATAATTTGGAGGGTGAAGAATTTCTTGATCTTTAATTTTACACGTCTCATCAATAGTATCTTCCAAGAACAAGTGGTGAAATTCTATCATATCTTCAAATTTATTTATTGATTTTCTTTCCATTTCACTTTCAACCACTTCATTCAATTCTATGGTGGGTTCCATCCATTCACATATATCAAACATTGTTGAATTTAGAACCCCTTCATCTAGATAATCATGTATCTCTACATGATCCTCACTAGTGGATGTTGTCTTAGCAATTTGCACCTCCTCTTGGGCTACATCTAGGGTGGTCATAAAATTTGGGTATTCAAATTCATCCCCTTGATCATTTACCTTAGGTATCATTGGAGTGGAGGGTGCTATGTTTGATGGTTGGTGTAGGTTGGCATCAAAAGAACAATTTCTCATATGAACATGTTGTGCCTTTTCTTCTTCAAGACCTTGTCGTTCTAACTCTTCTAAGACCTCATGGATTTTCTCTAGGGACAAACCACTCAGTTTTTCCTCAATGAGTGAAGCAAGTGTGGGGTGTATGGCTCCTAGGTATACTTCCATGGCTTATTCTTCCAATGTGTTAAAATTTTCCCACATTTGGGAGTGCAATTCACGAAATCTTCCATTAAACTGACTAAAGGATTCATTAGGCTCTTTACATATGGAGGTAAACTGATTTTTCAATATTTCTAAGTCAGCCTGATTACCAAAATGATGAAGATAGGCTGCTTCTAGTTGTATCCAAGAAGTCCTAACCTCCATAGGTAGTTGACTATACCAAAAGAATGGTCTATCATCCAAAATGTATGCGAATAATTTACAAGCTACCTCCTCATAAAAAATTTGGAATTTACATAATGCATCCTTGTAAACATGCAGTTTTTGCAAGTATCCTAGTGGCACCTCTTGATTAAAACACCGTAAAAAATCCAATAACATTGTAGGAATATGATAGGGTATCACATGTAAACCCTCATAATAATCCTCTATCATTGATACCATTCTCTCTCTTAGAGATGTTATTTCAGCTCTCAGGGATATCCTTTGCTCTTCAAGTGTTGCCATTAGTGAAACTGTAATTTCAAAACCAAATCTATTGAATATTCAACCTGTAATTTATAAACAAAAATCAAATTAGCATTAACTAAGAGATGTATTTATTAAAATCAAATGTCAAGTAATTGCATGAGACCAAAATTTTGAAAATTAAATCAAATCACATATTTCTGTATGAACAATCAAAAAAATGCTAGAATAATATACAGCATACCTGAAAAATAGAACAAGTAAATAAATTCAGGCCGTCCTTTTTACAATCTTTTGAATGTTAGAGGACTAATGCATACAAAAATTTAAATTTATATTACACTAAAAATAAACCCATACGGCCCTTCTAGCACCAAACCGTTGAGTGGTGTTAGAGGCCGAAGATGCTTGAAATATTTAGCAATTTAAAATTCTTAAACAATTATAAACCCGTAGCATCTAAAATCACGATAAAACAAACCCTTTTCGGCCCTCCTTCTAGCGCCAATATGTTGAGTGGTATTTTCACCCGATTGTGAAAACACACTCTCCGATAGGATTTGTGTTCTAAATCCTCTACTTGCAAAGAAATTAAACATGTAACTTCTCCAAGGTTCCTGTTATGTGAGCATTCTGCATATGTGTTTTAATAATCTCAAATAAAGATATTTAATTAAAATGCTTGGAACACCTTAGTGGTTGCAAGTAACTGAAAACAAGGGGCACTGTGATTTATTTTACTGTGAAACTGTAAATGATTGTTCATTGAACCCGAATGAAGCAAATGTGATTTGATCCCTAAATGACCATGCTGTAATTTCAGAATGGAAATTAATGAAATGCCCTGAAATGGAAATATTTATTTTCAGGCTTTGAAATTTTTAGCTTTTATTTTTTTATTTATTTTAATACCAGTAAATGAAATAAAGTGCAGAAAAAAATAAAATGTGAAAGAAAAATGAATAAAAAAAATTGCATTCAGTTTGATGCTATCCCACTCTGACAAAACCGAAGACAATGAGGTTTTCTGCATATAACCTAACCTACTGAACCTGCATAACACGCACAATCCAAATAAGTTAGGTGCTGGTCTCTGGGGTTTTACTGTGATTTTCCAGATTTAGACATTCGCATGAAGCAACCAAGAGAACTTGCATTAAACTTCACCTATAAGCCAAACAAAATCTGAAAAGGAGAAAGATAAACATTAAATCCTTGCATGCAGAACATAACTCCTTTTTTGCTAATGAGATGCAACTCTCTGAACTTTCTGCATTAAAATTAAATCATGTTACAATAGCAGACTCTCTGGTTTTCTCAAAACCAGAAAAAAATGCAGAAAACATTCCTGAGCAAGCCCAGAATGGCTTCTCGCCTTAGGCACTACAACTCTGCCCGCAACGGTTTCCCCCCCTGTATCTATCCTATGCCTCTACTTTTAAAGCATGGCAATGCTTTCTGTTTCGGCCTGTGATGCTTCGTTTCATCTTCTCGATCGATTTGTTTCATATTCCCGCCTTTCAAATTGTTCTTGAATTTATTTTTAATGCTGAAACGTTCAATAATATTCTATGCATGTAACGTTTCTGTAACCCTTATACATGTATGCCACGTGTTCTGCACTTTCAGCATCTTTCGTAATGGCTCCCTGTAAATCGTGACCAAAAATAGCATGCAGCTTTGTCTGTCTTCCTGGCCGCGAAAATGCAACATGTCGCAAAATCACATGTCGCGATATCGCGATGTTTTCCTATCAGCAGCATTTCTTGCCATCGCGCCCAACGAAAACCCGACATGTCACAAAATCATGACGCTTTTCTTGTTCCGTACCATTTGCCCGCAACCTGTCACGAAATCGCGACGCTTTTCCACTTCGAGCACCTTCGCTGCAACATGTCGCGAAATCACAATGTTTTTTCACTTGAAGCTGTCTTGCGGCAACTTGTCGCGAAATCGCGACGCTTTTCATCTCTGTACACCTCGGCCGCAACCTGTCGTGAAATCGCGATGCTTTTTTGTTTCTTTCACTCTGGCAGCTTTCTGTCACGAAATCGCGACACTTTTCTGTTTCGTACTGCTCTTGCTGTTTTGGCCGCGAAAACGCGACATGTCACGATTTCGCTACGCCTCTTCGCTTCGTACACCTTCGCTGTAAGTTGTCGCGATATCGCGACGTTTTTTTCACTTCGGGCACCTTAGCTGCTACCTGTCGCGATTTCGCGACGTTTTTCTATCTCGGGCTCCCTTGTCGCTTCTGGCCGCGAAAACGCGACATGTCACGATTTCGCAACATATTTTGCATTCCGTACAACCTCGTTGTTTGGAGCCGTGAAAAAATGACATGTCGCGATTTCGTGACATATTTTCGCTTCATGCTCCTTTGCTGTTTCTTGTCGCGATTTCGCGACGCTTTTCTGCTTTGCCCTGTTTGACTGGTTTGACCCGCGATTTTGCGACATGTCACGATTTTGCGATGCTTTTCTGCTTCGTCTTTCTCTCTCCTCTCTGGGCCGCGAAAATCAAACACGTCATGATTTCGCTACGCTTTTCTCCCACCTGCTGTCGTTGACTGCGTTGACCATGATTTTGCGACATGTCACGATTTCGCGACACCTTTTCATTTTCGGCCACGATTTCGCGACACCCTTTCATCCTTGTGCAATTTTACCTTTTTCTTGATTTTTAGCATCTGGGTCACTGAGATCTTCTTTGAAAGCATGCAAAAAATGTGGGTCCCCAATTTTGGGGTGTGTTGTGGATCAGCCACAACAAGGTGAATGGTTCTTATGTAACATTTGATGATTGCAAAATATAATCCTTCTATTTTTGTCCTTGAAAGGCTTAGCACCACTGTAATCATGTCATTAGATCATAAAAAATAGAAGAAAAGGAAGAACAATAAGAAGAATGTTATACTTAGGGTTTGACCTTGCAACCTTCCACTTTGTAAGTGCTCTAACCTTATACTTTTAAATTTGGATGTGTTACATTTAATCGGTATCTCTAGACATTAAGCTATTTTTTAGAGTTGACATTTAGGAAAAATACCTCAAAATTACATTTCAACTCAGTACTCAAATATCAGTAAAGCTTTTGAATTCAATCCCTTAATATAACAAGGAGTTCTTAGGTTTTATTTACCTACTAGATTATATTAATCACACAAGTTGTAGTTTGAATTGAAAATATTTACTAAATCTTATAAGACTTCCAGCCATAACAAAGATGCCTATGTGAGCTAATGTTAGTCACTATCTAAATTCCATTTTGTGTGTGATTTTACAGGCCCTTACTACATCATGGAGAGTTCAATTCTCCCATAATTTTTATTTAATAGCAAATGTGGTTATAAATTTGATAGATATACATTGTCGGTTTGGTTAGTTATGTGGTTTGGTTGAAAATATTTATTGCCTATTTCATGTAAATGTGGTAGTTTTTTGGGATTTTGAATGCTCGAGGTTCAGCGCTTCAATTTTCTAGCAAATACTTATTAGGGCACTCAAGTTCAAGGTTTAGAAGCAGTTAAATTGATGAGAGAGATGAGAGAGTGGGAGAAATTGATGGTAAATTTTTACCAAGTGCAATACAAGCTCATGGAAGACCCGATGAGCGATGCCACATTTTCTCTCAATAATTTCAAGGTCGTCCTCAACAAATTCAATATTTTTTGGAGATTGGCTCCACGATAAGATTGACTGTTGATTTTATTTGCCATTTTATCCATTTTCATGTGGTGTTTCTCCTTTCCTCATGCAAACTATTAATATGGTAAGCTTTTAATTCTCTTTGCTCATTCATGTTGTGTGTTTAGGAACTTGTTTACATTCCTCTGCTCTTAGATTTGATTTTTTTCTAGGACCTAGAAATTGAAAAAAAAAATCCTTCTTCTTATCCAAAATTTAGAATGGCATATTCTTTCTCTTCTCTCAGCTACAGATGCATGAAATTTCATTAGATTGTGCTTTGATGTTAAAAGAGAACAACTGTGGAAGGCTATGAAGGTAAGGATATTCTCCAGTCCTTACTTAGGCTATGAAACTTATCATTGTTCAGAATTTATTTTATTTATTTTTTGCTTCATTAATTATGTTTAATGAAGTGAAGGATACCTAGACATTTCTTTCATGCTAAATATTTGTGGGCTTTGTGGTATACTAGTTGTAAAACACTGCTATTGTATATACAATGTATTGTGTCCTAATATCCGCAAAAGAGGTTAGAGATATTTTATTTCCATACAATATTGAAGTTTAGGAACTTGTTTACATTTCTTTGCTCTTAGATTTTATTTTTGTTCTTCTAGGACCTGGACACTAAATTTATTTTTGTTTCCCCTTCTTATCTAGAATTTAGAATGTCATATCCTTCCTTTTCTCTCAGGTACAAACACGTGAAATTTCATTATATTGTTATTTGATATTAAAAGAGGATGATTATGGAAGGTTGTGGAGGTAAGTATTTTCTAGTCCTTAGGTTATGATGCTTGTCACTATGTAGCCATTATTTTATTTTATTTTTGCTTCATATATTATGCTTAATGAAGTGAAGGATACCTAGACATTTTTATTTCATGCTAAATGTTTGTGGGCTTTGCAATTGTGGGTGAAATTTTGCACCCTCTCACCCACTCTTCCATTTTTGGGTAAGTAAGATGATGACCCCTAAGAAATGGCTAAGTTTTAAAGCTAGCTTTAAGTGTTGGGAATAATGAGGCCCACGGTTGCGGTAGGTTAATGCTAATGGAGATCATAGAAAAAGTAACAAAATTTGGTTGAGTAAAGGTCGAACGAAAAAATAGGATCTCAGATCACCACCCCAACATAAGGGCAGAGAACTAAGACAATAGTGGACCATGGCTAGGTCCCGAAGCACCTCTTGAAGTGAAGTCAGAGAATATGGGTGGAAAAATGGGCATGTAGTTACTTCAAGGGAGTCCTGAATCCCCACCCAAAGCAAGGGCAGAGAAATGGTAACTCAAAGGCCCATCATTTACTAGGGTAGAGAAATGGTATGATGATCATCCCAGGCTAAATATCAATGTGCCACCCTAGAAGTAATCCCAAAGGTATCCAAACGCTCGCCCAAATCAAAGGGTGAAGTTCTAAGGCAATGACAAGAAGAAGGTAAGACCCAAAAGGTTTCCCTACCATCAGGTGAAACTTTGGATGATCAACATGTAAATGAGAGATATTGAATCCCCGCCCAAGGCTAAAATTATTGCTTGCCAAAAGGAATTTCAAATACTTTGAATGGTAGAATTTAATGCACTTAGCTACCAGGGTATAGGTGATTGGCTAGTGCATAGATATTGGAGCTCATTTAACGAACATGCAAAAGTTTAAAGCATTGATTCTCAAGGAAATTAAGATTCATAACCTATTTTAAGGGATAAAGTAGGTGAGGTTTATGGTTCACTAGGGCTGCTAGTATGATCAAGGTCTCAGATCTATGCAGAGCCACCTACCTCTTTCGAACAATCACCTCTAGCCAAATGAGATAGTGTACTTGCTGATCACTCAACTACCACAACCATATTTTCCCACTTAACACATTGATAACTAAATTTGAAATTGTTGTAAAACATTATAAATACTGGAATGCTAGTCATTCCTAAGGGTAGCTCTTTAGCCATTATAAATGATGCAGGAGCATAACTTTTGAAGGGCATAACTTTTGATCCGATCGTTGGATCAACTTGAAATTTTTGGGGGAGTTAGATAAAGAGGTGGACATGCCATAGGCTAGACCACATTAGTTATTTAGTTGTTTTTAAATATTTTATCGGGTTCTAATTCCTTCATCTAGTACCCCAAAAATGGGATTTAGTATATTTTTTAATTTGGAAGAAAACATATTTGGAATAACTTCTTATTTAGGCATGGGTAGGTGTTGAGATTTTATAGGAGGTTTAATATAGATGATACGCTAGTGTGTATTAATTTATGGGGCTATCCGAGTTTTTTTGGGTGATTTATATTTTGACACTAAAGATGAAATAGCTTAAGAATATATATATATTGCAATGTCTTATCTTTAGGGTTTTACGATTTAGGGTTTTGTTTTAGGATATATATTCCCTTGGTATCACATTGTAAAGGGTGAAATTTAGGAATGAGAAAATAAAGCATGTTTTAGTTTATTTCCATTGCAACTCTTATGTGATTGGGAATTTTTTGTTTTATTTCTTATCATCATAGTTTTGTGTGATTGGAGGTTCTTGTTCTAATCTCTTGCAACTAGATTTTTACCATTTTGTATCAAAGTAAGTTGTATCTTGTTGGGGAGAGAAGGTAATCTTATCGATTACAGTTATTCTTGCTATTCTTATTTTTCTATTTGTAATAACACAAATCAATTTAGCACGAGGAGAGAAAGAGCTTATGCTCATATCAATAGGAATATGTAGGTACAAGTTGCTCAACTGACTAGAATGGTGGCTCGTATGAGGGAAATACATCCCATAGAATTTGTATATTTTGATTCTGATGATGAGATTATCGAAGGAGACAACAAGAAAAAGGTTCATGTCAAGGAAGAACTAAAGGGGAAGCAATAATTTGAGGATAGGCTAATTAGGGCCTTGTAAGAAAATAAAGATGTGATCAAGATTGATGTCCCTGAGTATGTAGGAGGGTTGAAACTTGAGGAGTTGATAGACTGGTTGAATAGCATGGAGAATTTTTTTGAGTGGAAAAGCCTTTCAAATAAAAAGAAAGTGAAGCTTGCATGCACAAATTTGAAAGAGCATGTATTGATTTGATGGGATCATCTACAAAAGGAGAGGTAAAGAAAAGGAAAGGAAAAGTTTAGGGTTTGGTGTAAAATAAAAAATAAAAAATAAAGGAAAAATTCTTACCCAAATATTATGCCCAAACATTGTTTCATAGACTTCAGAACCTTACATAAAAGGATCAAAGCATCAAGGACTACACCAACGAATTATAAAAGTTATTAATTTGGGTGGGTCTTAAAGATTCAGAAGAACAAAAAGCTACAAGGTATGTGAATGGATTAAGTTATGCCATACAAGATGAGTTGAGTATGCTTTGGATCCATAGTGTAGAAGATGCATATTAGTTTATAAAAAAGTGAAGGAGAAACATCAGTGGAGAGGAGTGAGGAAAGGACCATCGTCACCTTCAGCTAGTGGGCATGGTGGATTTAGTCCCTCAAAGAGAGAATCTACTGATACAAAGAAATAAGAAGAGTTTGGACAGGGTCAAGATAACCACTAAATAGGCGAAGGATCTCAAATAGGAAGAGGCTATGGTGGAGGATGAAATTGGGATGGCCCATGAAGGCAATATACCTATTATAGATACAGTGAGGAAGGGCACAAAGCTTTTGAGTGTCTACACTATCCTACATAAGAAAGAAGACAGGGAGAACAAGCTAGAGTCAATCTAGTTGAGGTCAAAGAGTAATATGAGGTAGAAGTTGCAGTAGATATGGGGAAAATCTCATGATAAGAAGGATAATGATCATCCTAAGGAAGGAGAAAGCATAAGATAATGATGGTGGTGATTCATGGCTGCATACGAGTATCTTTTCAACTAGATGTACATCTAGAGAAAAGGTATGTAAGATGATTATTGATAGTGGTAGTTGTGAAAATATGGTTTCCACTGAAATGGTTGAGAAGATTAACTTATAGTGTGAGAAGAACCCATATCCCTACACATATCTTGGTTCAATAAAGGAAATGAAGTAACTATAGATCAAAGGTGTCTGGTTAATTTTCAATTGGAAATGCCTACAAGGATGAAGTCTGGTGTGATGTAGTTTTAATGGATGCATGTTACTTATTATTGGTGAGGCCTTGGCAATATGACAGGAAGGCTACCCATGATGGGAGAAGAAATACTTACTCATTCTAGAAGGATGAAGTAAAAGTGCTCTTATCACCACATAAGGAAGAAGGGCAAAGTGAAAGCCTATTGATGACTAAGGAATCTATCACGGGAATGAAAGAAGTTGGGTATTTTTATATGATGACAGCAAAAAATGTAGATACTAAGGATGTTGCTATACCACCTGTAGCAGAAAGGTGCTAAAAGAGCATGTAGATGATGGTAAGAATCCCAAGGGTGTGTTAGGTTTAATTGATCTACCGATTTAGGGTAAAGTCAATGATGATGTAGAGCATATACAAGAATTGTAGGAAGGAGCCAGAAAGAAGTTGAAAGATAGTAATACAAATTATATAGTAGCCACAGATGCAAGTAGAAAAACAAAAGTATTTGAGTGTAGTTGTAGGAGCTTGATTAGAGAAACTCGTAGGAGCAGAGTTATTTTCAACCAGAGGAGAATTATGTAGGAGCCTAACTTTCGAAGGGCATAACTTTTGATCTGACTGTTGGATCGACTTGAAATTTAATGAGGAGTTATATAAAGAGATGGACATACTATAGGCTAAAAAATGCTAGTTGTCTAGTTGTTTTTTCAAGCTTTTATCAGGTTCTAATTTCTTCATCTAGTGCCTCGAAAATAGGATTTAATATTTTTTTTTAATTTGGAAGAAAACATATCTGGAATAACTTCTTATTTAAGCATGGGTAGGTATTGATATTTTATAGGAGGTTTAATATAGATGATACATTAGGTCCGAGGTGTAGACCAATTGGTTCATCTAAACCCCATAAGAGGGGTGGAGGTCCAAGGTTCAAATCTCAAGCCTCGCCAAACTGAATGCTTGTCCTTTTCCTAGTGCTTTCAGTGGTGTAAAAGGTTTAAAATGATTGTGGCATGGCGGTTATAGGGGCGGACTACGTGAAGATATATGTGGTGGCTTCCAAGGTGGACAACGCAGAATACTATGGAGGCCATAAAAGCTAGATAGTATGCCCAAATTCGTGACGGCTACCGATTCTACCATGTAATATATATATATATATATATATATATATATATATATGATACATTGGTGTATATTGATTTAGGAAGCTATTCGAGTTTTTTGGGTGATTTAGCTTTTGGCACTAAAGATGAAATAGCCTAAGAAAAAAATATATATTGTAATTTCTTATCTTTAGGGCTTTAAGATTTAGGGTTTCTTTTGGGATATATATTCCCTTGGTATCACATTGTAAAAGGTGAAATCTAGGAATGAGAAAATAAAACATGTTTCAGTTTATTTCCATTGTAGCTCTTATGTGATTGGGAATTTTTTTGCTTTGTTTCTTGTCATCACAGTTTTGTGCGATTGGGGGTTCTTGTTCTGACCTCTTACAATTGGATTTGTACCAACAATTCATATGTAAAGATTTTATCATTCTATAAATGCAAGTATATCATTGTTTGGTCTTCAAAATGACTCTTATGTGTGTGTGTGTGTGAATGTTGAAGGTTTATTTTTGTTAAAGCTAGTTGAATGGGAATGCAATAATTCTATTATCTAGATTTCCTGCATTTCATTTAGTAGTTCTAGAATTCGCTTTTAGAAGGGTTTGTTAAATTTTAAGTAGGAGTAAAGTTGCTTGATCTATTAGGTGGTAGCTTGGGTTTCCTATCATGGTGTAATTTTATCGCACATGTCCTGATGTAGTTGAATATGTCTGATATAGGAGCCTATCTTTTAGAGGGTATTTTTTTTAGAAGTTTTTTAAATAATTTTTTATGCATGATCAAGTGTCGATATTTTCTAGGATGCCTAATATAGGTGTTAGAAAGTTGTGTTTTAATTTGCATGTCAATCCAATTTTTTTTTGCAAAATACTAAAAATGACAATTTGTGACGAGAAGACATTTTGCCGAAAATAGTAATTACTAAAAATGGAAATTTTTGATGAAAAATAATTTTTTGAAAATAGTAATTACTAAAAATAGCAAATTTTTTGATGAAGACATAGCTTGCCAAAATAGTAATTACTAAAATGGGAATTTTTGACAAAACAATAATTTATCAAAAATAGTAATTTTTTATTTTTTTTATTTTTAGGGCTTTAAGCTTTAGGGTTTCGTTTTAGGGTTTCTCTTGGGATATCTATATATTCTCCTTATATTGCATTATGTAGGTGAATCCAAGAATAATAAAATAAAACATTTATTGGTTTATTTCTATATATTGCAGTTTGTATGTGATTGAGGGTTTTACTGGTTATTTCTATTTATCATAGTTTTATGTGAATGGAGGGTTTTACCAATTTATTTATATTTATCACAAGTTTTATGTTGATAAGAGGCATTTGATCTTACCTCTTGCATATGGATTTACATCATTTGGTATCAGATCAAGTTGGGTCTTTCTAGGGAAGAGAAGGTAATCTTATCGATTACATTTATTTTGCTATTTTTATTTTTCTATTTGGAATAACATATAATAGATTAGAATGAAGAAAGGAAGATGAGGTTATGCCCAGGTTAACAAGCTTATGCAGGAGCTACAAGCAAAAGTTACTCATTTGACTAAAATGATGGCTCGTATGAGGGAAAGGCATCTAGCAGATTTTGCATATCTAGATTTTGATAATGAGACTATGGGAGAAGACAACAGATCAGAGGTTCATGTAAAGGAAGAACTAGGGGGGAAGCTAGAGGAGCATAATTTCAAGGATAGACTAATTATGACCTTAGAAGGAAATAGAGATGGGATCAAGGTTGATGTCCCTGAGTATATAGAAGGGTTGAAACTAGAAGAGTTGATAGATTGGTTGAATAACATGGAGAATTTCTTTGAGTGGAGATGCCTTTTAGAGGAAAGTAAAGTAAAGCTTAAATGCACGAAGTTCAAAGGGTATGCATTGATTTGGTGGGATCATCTACAGAATGAGAGGCAAAGAAAAGGAAAGGAAAAAATTATGGTTTGGAATAAAATGGAAAAAAAATTAAAGGATAAATTGTTGCCTAAATATTATGCCCAAATATTGTTTCGTAGATTACAGAACCATAGACAAAGGGATCAAAGCATCGAGGACTACACCAATGAATTCAACAAGTTATCAATTTGAGTAGAGCTTCAAGAGTTAGAAGAATGGAATGTTGTAAGGTATGTGAATGGATTAAGTTATGCCATACAAACTAAGCTAAGTATGCTTTGGATCCATAGTGTAGAAGATGCATATCAATTTGCATTAAAGGCATAAGATATAAGAGGAGTAATTTTAGAAGAGGAGTGTAGAAAGGATCATCATCACCTCAAACCGGTGGGCATGGTGGATTTAATCCTTCAAAGGGTGAATCTTCTGATATAGGAAAATAATAAGAGTTTGGGCAATAAGAGCGGTGGAGGATTTTAGAGAGAAATATGCTATGGTGGAGGACAAAATTAGGATGGGCCATGAAGGTAATATACTTGTTACAAATGTGGTGATGAAGGGCATAGATATTTTGAGTGTTTGCACTATTTCGCACAAGAAATAAGGTAGGGAGAATAAGCTAGAGTCAATCTGGTTGAGGTAAAAGAGCAAACTAAGATAGAATTTGTTGCAGGTATGGGAGAAAACTTATGATAAGGAGGATGATGATCGTGTCAAGGAAGGAGAAAGTATAGGGTAATGATGGTGATGATTATTGGTTGCGTACAAATATCTTTCAAACTAGGTGCACATCTGGAGGAAAGGTATGTAAAATGATTATTGATAGTGGTAGTTGTGAAAATATGGTTTCAAATGAAATGGTTGAGAATCTTAACTTGAAATGTGAGAAGAACCTAAATCCTTACCTTATATCATGGTTCAAGAAAGAGAAAAAGGTAACTATAGATAAGAAGTGTTTAGTTAAGTTCTCAATTGGGAATACGTACAAGGATGAAGTATGGCGTGATGTAATTTTTATGGATGCATGTCACTTATTTTTTAGCATGCCTTGGCAATATGATAGGAAGGCTACCCATGATGGAGGAAGGAATACTTACACATTCTGGAAGGATGGAGTAAAAGTGGTCTTGTTACTGCATAAGGAAGAAGGGCAGAGTAAAAACCTATTGATAACTAAGGAATTTGTCACAAGGATGAATGCAACTAGTTTTTGTTGTGTTGACAACACAAAAGGTGGATACTGTCAATGTTGATATACCGCCTACAATAGCAGAGTTGTTAAAAGAGTATGCAAATGTCATACCAGAAGAGTTACCAGATGGACTACCCTCGAAAAGGGATATTTAGCATCATAATGATCTAATCCAGGATTCAAACGATTGGGAAAAATATTGATAGTAAAAATTTATAGAATTTTGATTAGAGGAACTCGCAGGAGCATAGTTCTTTTCAACCAAAGGAGAATGATGCAGGAGCCTATCTTTCAAAGGGTGTTTTTTAGAAGTTTTTAAATAATTTTTTATGCATGATTAGGTGTCGAGATTTTCTAGGATGCCTAATATAGGTGTTACAAAGTTGTGTGTTAATTTGCATGTCAATCCGAGTTTTTTTGCAAATTACTAAAAATGGTAATTTTTGATGAGAAGATAATTTGCTGAAAATAGTAATTACTAAAAATAAAAAATTTTGATGAAAAAATAATTTGCCAAAAATAGTAATTACTAAAAATGATAATTTTTGATGAAAAAAAATTGTCGAAAATAGTAATTACTAAAAATAGGAATTTTTGACTAAAAAATAATTTGTCAAAAATAGTATTTTTTTTAATCTTTAGTGCTTTAAGCTTTGGGGTTTCATTTTAGAGTTTCTCTTGGGATATCTATCTATATATTCCCATTGTATTACATTATGTAGGTGAATCCAAGAATTAGAAAATAAAAAATTTACTGGTTTATTTCCATGTATTGCAGTTTTTATGTGATTGTGGGTTTTATCAGTTATTTATATTTATTGTAGCTTTTATGTGAATGGAGGGTTTTACTAATTATTTCTATTTATCACAATTTTATATGAATGGAGGGTTTTACTAGTTTATTTCTATTTATCGTAAGTTTTATGTGATGGGAGGCATTTGATCTTACCTCTTGTAGTTGGATTTACATCATCGTCCTTGTGAGTTTTAACTATGACCTCCTTTCATTTATTTATGCCTACTTTTTCCCTTTTTTTTAGGTATTATTAGCTAGGACTTCTCAAGAACTGAACTTCTTCGGATATCGACTATCCAATCCATTTTGGCTTTGCAGTTGTTTAATATTGGTCGAGGTTCACAAGGTGCGCATACCACCTCCATTCCATTAGGTGTGAATTTCTAACCAACAATTTGGCACACCTAGTGGGACCTAAAGGTCTCATATTTTAGATTAATCAGAGACAGGTGATGCTTTGGTCTATCTACATATTTTTAATCACTTGACGAATCCCTTGCATAAAGAACCTAGTTCCTATGACCAACTACATTTTAAGTAAAGCAAAATATGTCCACTCTATTAAGGAAACAATTGAGGCTTATGATCAGTGGTCCTTTTATTTTATTCTCAAATATTAATTTCTCGGAGGACTCAAAATTTGAGGAGTAGCCTTGACCTCACTTGTGGACAAATTATGCTCATCAAACGACTCCAACCCAAAGGAAGAACCCAAAAGAAATGAGGAATCAATCTCATGATAGCTTAGCTGAGCTATCCTAGCTAGAATGATGCAAACCCCTTGAATATCTCAACTCTGCATAACATCCCCAACACAACTTTTAAGATATTACCTAGCTTTTATGGCACAAATAAGACTACATTTAAGCATTATCAAGATGTATCTACCCTGGGTACAATCCACAACATTGCATATGAAGATGTGATGGTCGGGCTACTGGCCCTTTCTCTTAAGAAAAGGATATTGCTTTGGTACAAATATTTGGAGGATAAGAGCATTTGCACATGATTTGATCTGGTGAAAGCTCTCATTAGTATGTTTGATGATTCATAGGATCCCTTCTCTACGCTTAACCATTTATCATTCATAAAGCACGATCCTCACAAGGACATTATTGATTTCAATATTCAATTTAAAAGGACATGGAGAAGAATCCTCCATGAGTTCCAATCATCTCCTGCTCAAGCATACCTATTCTACACTTGGGCCTTTGACTCCAACATAAGCCTTATCATTCAACATTCCATATAGAAGAGGTTTTCATAGATTTTTAAGAAGACCATTCGGGCCAAAAATATATTGGTTCAGGTAGGGAAGTTACCTCTTAGAGAGCTTTCCTACTCACTTCACCCCTTCATAGGTGTGGTGCACACTACATCCACTAAGGGGGTCGAACAATATCAATATCAAGCAATAGATGACTGCTCGTCAACTCTTTAGATGAGCAAGAAATGAAATTGAACTTTCAAAATATGGCTCAAGAGGTTGGAGAGGTGCAATTTCCAAAGGATGAAAGATCAAATCCCAATAGTTAGGGATGAGCTATTCAATAGCCTCTCCCCCATTCTCTCTGCAGTAGATACCAATGCCATGGCTAAATGAAAATAAAACTAATAATGGACAGCTTAGACCTAGAAGGATATGTTCACCAATATGCTTCTCCCTCTTTGGTGTAAAGGTCAAACACGAGAGACCAAGCAATGCTACACATTTTCCATCTACCAAATCCATCTACAAGTTTGAAGAAATTTGAGGCATGTAGGGAATTATATTTTTTGGATCTCAACGTTGATCAGAGAGTAGAAAGGGTAAAGAAATTTCCAATATTATTCCAAAACTCTAGATCAGTATGGGTAAGAAAAGGCCTTGTTGGTCTCTAAAGTAGTAGACATGATAGGTGTTTCTCTAGTAGGGGCTTCAAATTATGATGATGCGCGCCTACGCACCAGGAGATCCCTCCTTGGTGCTCCATAGAATCTTCCATCCCCTTTCTATTTTTCTCTCTGGATGGAAAAGTGTATATTGCATAATTGTATGGTGGACCCTTCAGTCAAGGTCTTGATCATGCTTTTAGAGATGTATAGAAGTTTGGGACTCCATCCCAAGCCACAAACATTAGAGGCTCTAATTTTTAGGGGAAAATAGTTTAAAAGGATAAGGACTCTTTGCCAAGTCCCTATGGTGATATGTGGACATCCATACCTCATTGTCATCCTAGATATAGAAGTGGTAGAAGTCCCTCCCCTATTTGGAATATGCTTAGCTCGACATTTTTTCAATCAAATGGGAGGTTGTTTAACCCAAAAGTGGGATCAACTATTGATACCAATGATTGGGAGGGTTATTTCAATAAGGAATCAAGGATTGTATCCTTTCTACATCAAAAGCTATGATGAACCTGATATGAGATATCCCTAGGAGATCATAATCTAGTGTATGACAAATTCACATGAAGTCTCAATAACATGGCCACCTTAGCCAAAATTCCATTATGAAGCCTTCACCTAGTTTCCCTATAGCAATCCAGCAATCAACTTTCAGGTCCTATTAAATCGAAAGGATTGTAGTTCTAATGGATGGGTTATGGGTCAAAATATAGCGGTAGCGACATGGGTCAAGGACTCATTAGATTCCAAAAGGGATTATTTTTTGTGTCTAGTTCCAAGAAACCCACGTTAGGAGAAGAAGTTGACGTGGCAAGAATAGTTTCTCTCCCATGCATCTATGACCTAAGTACAAGCAATTTCAAGGGAGAACAAAGATCATATTGGAGCAGCACCGTGGTGAATGATGACTCTAGGCTATATCAAGGTGAGTATGAAGAAAAAATTAGGTTTAGTACTATATGGTTTGGACATTATAAATTTATGGGATAGCTTCCAAAAATATCCTTAACTCAAGCATGCAAGAGACACTGCAATTTTGTGTAAATACATGACAAGTAATAAAACCTCACAAGTACCTCACCGCTTGATAGTTGTCATCATCTTGTTCGTGGCTTGCAAGAAGAAGCTCCAATATTGAATTGCCATCTGGCCAAGGCATCAAAAATTATGATATAAAGAGCATAAAAGGATTTTCTAGGTGGTATATTAGAGTCATAATGCTTTCATTTTGTATCCTCATTTTCTTCCTTTTTTTTCATGTTTTGTTGTTTTCTGTTTTTGTTTTTGTGACCTCATAGCCCAATAAATACAACCAGCAAGTACCAAGGCCTCACATTCTATCCTTGAAATTCTAAGATCACATGAAACAATATTGGTGGACTCATGTAAGTAGGACAATATGTTATGCTTATTAGGACATGAAATCATTGGCCTCAAGGGTGCTTGAAAAGGTGGATCTAGACTCACACGATGGTACTACTTTTGGATGATCCATCACATGCCAGATTTATCCAAAATTGGATAAACATTCTATATATAGCATCCCAAGTACAACTGCAAGGATTATAAGGAAATATGAGTCTTAGAGCATAGCAAGAGCCAATGGTAATCATGGTGAATGGTTACAATAAAAGCAAATCCTTGTTGGATTGTGTGAAGAAGAAGAGCTATAACAAGATGGATAGGTATCTTTGGCATTTTTTTTGCTCTTGGAAATTCATCAAGATACAGTGGGGTATATTTATAGGAATGTAATTGTAGACACCAAAATCTAGCCACTTGTCATCCATCTATGTCTTTCAATCACAACCATCCATTATATATATGTGTGTGTGTATTTGTTTAATATATATTTAAATATTAATATTTTATATATTATATTTATATATATATAATGAATATATGTGTATTTATATGAATTAATCCCAACCATCCACCACATTTTAATCTCAACTATCCATCCACCTCAATCCATGCCACTTACCCAGAATTAATCTCCACCCTTCCTCATGTTTTAATCTTGGTCACCCATTTTGTGTTGTCGAAACCCTAATATGTTTAAGGGTAGATTATAAAAAGTGATTCATTTTTATGAATCAAGGCCCCAAATTTGAATTCTATGGTGGAACCCTAGCCCTTCTGCATCCTTATTCATTCCTCGTGACCACCAATGATAGAAGCAAACATCTCAAGTTATAAGGTAAACAATTTTATTTGCATCATTTATATTCTTGTATCCTTACAGTATTATATTATAGCATCTAGGGTTTTAGTTGTTTTATCTTTCTGAGGGCTTCACACAGTGGAGCCCTCACAGGTGCTTCTAATCTCTTATTGTTGTTTTCTATTTGCAAGTACAAGGATCATATTTCTAGAAGCTATTGAAGCTAGGGTGGACCGCCAAGGATACACAAGCCCATCCACAAACTCGTTTGTATTGAAGATGATCGAAGAACATACCAGTTATTTCAATGAACCAAGGCTTTGAAAAACCTACCATTTGTATTATTTGTATCAAAAAGTGTTGTAAAACCCTATATTGGGGCATATTCATTTGTATAACTTAGATATTTGTTGATAATAATAAATATTATTCGTTTTTGTGCATTTTTGTGGAGTTGTACTATGATTTTTGGTGCATTTTCTTTTATCTGTGCATTGATGTTGCACATTTTTTGATTTACAGTAATATGTGGAGTTGTCCCATGGATTAACTTCCCTTTTGTTTTGTTACTTGTATGCATCCTTCTCCTTCCTTAGTTCTTCTTTCGTGCTTGTTGTCACTAACTCCATCAATAAGTGGCATTTCATGTCTTCCTATTGTTGCTTATTTCCCTCTTGTTCTTGTTTTCAGGTCTCCCTTTTCCTTTTGTCCTCTTTTCTCCCTTGTGGTTCCCCTTATTTTCTTTTTCTCCATATTGTTATGTTTTATTGATTGTGTAGTTTCCACCCCATTGTCCACATCCCTTATTTTTCTTGCAGTCTCGTCTGGTTGCAATTACTTGTCTTCTTTCTTATCCTCCTTTTCTCCCTTCCTTGTTCGAAAGTGTTTTATGTCTGGGTTTCCTTTTTCACAAAGTGGAAATACCCTATTAGTAGCCAAGAGTGTGGGTGAAATTTTGCATCCTCTCACCCACTCTTCTCTTTTTTGGTAAGTAAGATTATGATCCCTAAGAAATGACTAAGTTTTGGAACTAGCTCTTTGAGTGTTGGGTGGAATGAGGCCCATGGTTGCGGTAGGTTGTTGTTGATGGAGATCATAGCAAAAGCTACAAAAGTTGATTTAGTAAAGTTCGAACAAGAAAATGGGATCCCAAATCCCCACCCTAACATAAGGATAGAGAATTGGGACAACAGTGGACCATGACTAGGTCTCAAAGCATCACCCAAAGTGAAGTGAGAGAAGATGGGTGGAAAAAAAGGTAAGTAGTTACTTCAAGGGAGTCATATATACCCACCAAAAGTAAGGGCATAGAAATAGGAACTCAAAGGTATATTTTTTACTAGGGTGGTGAAATAGGATGATGATCAACCTAGGCCAAATCTCAATGCATTGCCTTGGAAGCAACCCCGAAGGCATCCAAATTCCCACCCAAATCAAAGGGTAGAGTTCTGAGGCAATGAAAAGAAGAAGACAAGACCCAAAAGGCTACCCTACCATCGGGTAGAACTTTGGGTGATCAATAGGTAAAGGGGAGATTTTGAATCCCCACTCAAGGCTAAAATAACTGCCTACCATAAGTAATTTCAAATGCTTTTAAGGGTATAAGTTAATGCACTCAACCACTAGGGTATAGGTAATTGGCCAATGCATAGAGATTGGATCTCATATAATGGTTAGGCAAAAGTTTGAAGCATGGATCCTTGAGGTAAATAAGGCTAGCCACCTATTTAAAGGGATAAAGTAGGTGAGTTTTATGGCTTACCATGGCTACCAGTATGATCGAGGGCTCAAATATATGTAGATCCACCTACCTATTTTGGATAGCCATCTCCAACCGAATGAGACAGTGTACTTGCTCAAAACTCAATTTCCACAAATATCTCTTCCAACCTATCACCATTAACACCCAAATTTAAAATTATTGTAAAAACATTATAAATACTAGAATGCTAGTCATTCCTAAGGGCAACTCTTTAACCATTACAACTCATATGTAAAGCTTTTATCATTCTAGAAATGCAAGTATATCACTATTTGGTCTCCAAATTGACTCTTATGTGTGTTTGTGTGTGCATGAATGTTGAAGGTTTATTTTTGTTAAAGCTAGTTGAATGAGCATGCAATAATTTTGCTATCTAGATTTTCTGTATTTCATTCAATAGTTCTAGAATTCACTTTCAACAAGGTTTTTTAAATGTTAAGTAGGAGTAAGGTTGGATGATCTATTATGTGGTAAGTTTGGGTTTCCTATCATGGTGTAAGTTTATAGCGCATATTTCTTGATGTGGTTGAATCCATCCTTGTGAGTTCTTGCTACAACCTCCTTTCATATCTTTCTACCCCCTTTTCCCCTCTTTTTTAGGCATTGTTATCTAGGACTTCTCAAGAATTGGTCTTGTTTGAAGATCGACCGCCCAACCCATTCAGACTTTGTTGTCGTTCAATGTTGGTTGAGGTTTGCAGGGTGCATAGACCACCTCCATTCTGTTAGGTGTGGATTATTGACCAACAATGATATACTAGTTGTAAAACATTGTGTTTATATATACAATGTGGCATGTCCTAATATCCCCAAAAGAGGTTAGAGATAAAATGTATTTCCATACAATACTTAAGTTTAGGAACTTGTTTACATTCCTCTAATATTATATTTGATTTTTGTTCTTCTAGGACCTGGACACTAAATTTATTTTTATTTTACCCTTCTTGTTCAGAATTTAGAATGGCATATTATTCCTCTTCTCTCAGCTATAGATGCGTGAAATTTCATTATATTGTGCTTTGATGTTAAAATATGATGACTATGGAAGGTTGTGGAGGTAAATATATTTTACAATTCTTAGAATATTTTTTTATGTTGGTTTTGGACCGAAGAGGATATCTTGCAATTCAAAACTTTCAAGTGACTGGTCTAAAATTTCTTAAAATGTGGGCTATTCTATTCATATTTCAAGTCATGAAGAAAATTTTAAAATGAAATTGATGAAAACATTTGGTTTCAAAAAATATCATTCTTATATATGCCAATGACCCTGTTTAATATTATTCACGTGGGCTTTGTTGTTAGGCATACAATACTTGCATCATCTATTTCTAGATTCAACATCTTTATTTTTTGGGTGAAGGGCTCAGTATGTACATTGCTTACATTTGTTTTCCATCACTAATTCACCTTTATGCTTTTAAAATTTCTCTAACCCAAAAAAAACCATTGATAAGGCCATTTTAGTTTTTAGAATCCTTTTTAATTAATCAATTTGTATTCCCAAGTAGTTCAGTTTTGAATAAAAACATGCTATAAGTCACATGTTAATATTCATAGGGTCAACTTAGAAAAAATTATTTTTAATTTATATTTATAAGTCACAATCACTTACTTTATTCTATGTTTTATCCCAACTTATGTATTTTATTTTAGTTCACTGGAAATGGCTAAATCCTTCCTATCAAGTAGACCAATTTTTAGGGTTTCATATGAGGGCATTATGTAACCTTTTCCAAATTCATGATTGCATCTATGAAAATTTGAAATGTGATGAACAAATTGCATTGTAAAGGATTTTTTTTGCATAAAAATTCTAGCTTCTAACATGTTTACTTCATGTTTTCTTTGGATTTTCATAAAGAGTTAAGAGAAACCTACAAACCCTTTACTTTGGCACTTCCATTGAGCAAATAGTGATACAAAGTAACTCTTTGTGGCCTTCGACCAATTTGTGAACTATATAAACCCCAAAGCCAAAAGCAAGGCCAAATTGTAGTAGGGCCAAGGATTTGTATATGTGTCCTACCACTAACAAGTATGTCAAAATAATCAAGTTTTCCTTTTTCCTAAAGCAAAGCTTTCATAAACAAGCTTTTCCCTTCAATTCAAGTCAAAAAGTATAGTCTAAAATAGTTAGCTGGTGGTAAAAAGAAGACTAATTAATATGTATATTGAAGGACTAGAAGATGGGTAAAAATATTGATAGATGTACAATTATAGAAAGAGAGAGATAACTAAAAGTAGGGGTAGAAAAGAATGAAAACTTAATCTATATTAATGATGAGATTATGTAAAGTAAGTGGAATATGGGGTAAATCAATGACCCACATTCTTAATGCCCTCTCTTTTATAATTCAAAAGCATGATCATTCAACACTGAGGATACACAAAAACTTAGAGATTTGGATCCTAATGCATTGATATACCTTAGATACTTGTCAAGCACCTAAGCATCACCTATGTCAAACTATATATTTATGATAGATTTCTTTTTTCCATCACCAACTAAATAAGTCCCACACAAATATTTGAATTTCCTTCCATTCAAAAAGGTGATGTTGCTTTACATTGTTTAAGAAAATACTATTGTTTAGGATTGTGTCAGCCTACCAAGATTACCATGCTTTTAGAGTTTTCTACTTCATGAATGTTCGATGCCAAATTCTTTTTTGTTTAGTGATCTTAGGTTTTGTTCCTGAATAGAACAATGCTTTCCAAAATGCATGTGTAATCATAGCTTTGAATTTATCTTTCCAAGAACATGTGTATTATATAGTTTAGTTTTTGATGTTAGGATCCAAGCAGTTTGGGTTGGCCTTTGCTTAGTGTACATCTAGGCAAAACCCAAATTATTTTAATACAAGTTTGATTGATGAGAGTTTGTATTCAATTAGTATAAAAATATTGATCTTAAGTTTATACATGTGAATTTACAGTATCTCGAATGGTATTTTGTCCTATCATTTTAGTGCTTGTAGTTATGAATTTTATAATGTGATTGGCCCTTGGCCACTTTATGACAACATTGGATTGATCCTACCCATTTCTTCTACTAATTCACAGGTACACGTGGTTAGGAAATTAAAAAAAAGGGGATTCTAGTCTAAACGATTATAAAATTTAGGGTATTGGGTCCTTGTTATCGGGTTGTTTGATTTCCTCATTATTTGTGAATTCTTCATATTTCTAGGAGATCCAGATCCTATAGGATCCTCTACATCTGTAAACCACCTAGCAGTATAGTTGTGATATAAAGCATTGGGATTTCCAGTATTGATAGGGATATGCCTAACAAAAAAATTCAAGTTGATCTAGGTAGCATGTATTTTTGTATCTTACTTGTTTTTCTTATTTCTCCACACACACACACACACACACACATTGCATTTTTTGGATTGTTGGTAAGCACTTGAATGAGATTGACTGAAGTTTTGATTGTGGAAAAATTGTGTATGTGGTGAAATAGAGGAGGAAAGTGTGGAGAACAAGACTTCCCAACAATCATCAAGTAGTGGTGTTGTTCCCATGGACATGACTAAATCACCAATGCCTTCAGTAGAAGATCCTAGACATGGCTTAGGATTTGGGTCCAAGGAAGAGGCCATAACTAATAAAGAAACTTTGGCTTTGGAGGCTAAAACTTTTATCATGGAATCTGATCACCAGGTTCAGGCCAAGAATTCGAAAGACAATATGGAAAAGCTTGTATCCAGTCATGTAGTTGTTGCACTATATGGATCAAATGACAATAATATTATACTAATTTTCATTTAGCTTTTCATGCATGGAGGTGATGAAACAATGCAATTTTATCTTTGAACAATATTGTAGATATGCCATAGATTTTTTGATATATATATATATATATACCTCTTTTATCTGTTCTTTTTTTTTTATCTTTAAGGAAGTGATGATTATTTTGAAATGAGTCTTTGAACATCAGTGTAGATACTTCAAAGGCTATTTTTGATCCAATTGCTCATATGCAATTGACCCATTATTGCTCGAGTTGTGTTTTGCTTTATTTCCCCCCTTAATTATTACTCCCCTTTTTGAACTTTGTCTATTTTTCTAGCTACTAGAAGTGATGATTCACTTGAAATATCTAGATATCAATATAGATATTTCATAGGTTGTTTTTGATCCAACTGCTTTAATACAATTTGACTAGTTGTTTGAATTGGGCTTTTTGTCTATTTTTCTTTTGAATATTGGAATGTCTGGGAACTCACTGGGAATGTTGTTGTTTATGCTTTAGATGTATTTGTACAGAATGATGCTTTGTGAACATTGGTGAATAATGTCCCTTCCAAGTAAAGGGCATGCGGGGAATGATGCTTTTGATTTATTATGTTCTTTGGGTAATGCAAAACAAAATTATGTTGAGCATGAATATTATTCCTCGATATCTCATACCAAAGTTGGATCATATGTTTATATTTGACATATATTTACGTAGGATGTAGCTTAATAGTATAACAAATATATTTTGTGTTTTTTAGTTGTTAAAAACATATAGACCCAAAGTTTTCTTAATTTTGGTTTCAATATTTTGGGAACCTTTGAAATTACTTGACAAGTTTTCTTTTATTTTGTATGAGCGATCTTTGTGTTTTCTAATATGTGTAATGGATTCTTGTGATAAGATGCAGCTTATGAAATTATTGTAAACGCTATAGAATTGAATGGTGAAATTTATTTTTGTATGGGTGTGGCATCAGGGATAAGCTTATTCTACCATTTATTACTGGTATTTAAATTTACTTGCTATTACTGATTTGAGTTGTAAATGGATAGTCGCAAGTTACATCTCCCTCTTCTAAAAGGACGGTTTATATTTTTAATCCTCCTCTTCTAATAGGGTAGTTTATATTTTTAATCACCTTCTTCTAAGAGGGAAACCACCCTCTTAGGGCTACGAGGGTAATTTTAAACTATCCTCTTAGGGCTAATATGGTGGTTTAAAACCACCCTCTTAGCCCTAAGAGGATGGTTTAAAACCGCCCTCTTAGCCCTAAGAGGGTAGTTTAAAACCTCCCTTGTATCCCTAATAGGACAATTTAAAATCACCCTAGTAGCCTTAAGAGGATGGTTTAAAACCACCCTCGTAGCCCTAAGAGGGCAGTTGTTAGCCACCATCATATGATGCAAAAAATTTTGCGATGCCCTCATAGACGACGATTGAATAACCACCTTTAAAGGCCTTTAAGGGTAGTTAAAAACCACCCTTAAAGCCCTTTTTTTTGGTGTAGTGTGATATGACTATATAAGTAATTTTAGTTATGAATTTGGCCATTAACTGAATCTATCCTAAAAATGATTTGATACCCTTGATTGACATAGCTAATGGTAAATCCTAAATGGTGTTGATCTTGTTAGGATCTAATGCTAGATCTTATTTTGATACTACATGACCTAGTATCGTCCCCTCTTGGACAATGAAGATGGATTTCTTTTTCTTGAGGGAGATACCAAATTCTTGGCACCTTTGAAAAATAGATTCTACACGTTTGATATACTTTTTCCTATCCTTGGAAAACACTATCAAGTCATCTAGGTATATTAGAATGATTCCACCCACAACCCTAAAATGGCATATCCATTACTCTCTAGAAGTTCACCCTAGTATTTGATAGACCGAAAGGTATTCTTTGATAAGCAAATGTACCTCACTTAGTGGTGAAGGTTGTCTTGTATTGGTCTTCATCCCTAACCTAGACCTAATTGTACCTGAAGAAACCATCGATGGATACCATTTGTGAACCAATCACCTTTTGTAGTATCTAATTAATAATAGGTAGGGGGTAATGATCTTTTACATATTCCCTATTTAAATTCTTGAAATTAATGCACAACCTAATATCTCAAATTTTTATGCACTAAGACAAGGTTGGCAACACATTAAATGCTTGATTAGAAATATAATGACCTTATAAACATTTTAGTAACTCTTTCTTTATTATATCTTTTATTTTGGGTTTAACCAATCTGTACTTCTGGTAGAAAGACCTAGAATTTTTTTCTAGTTTTATGGTATGCTCTATTACATTATAGTCATATACATTCAAATATTTGTATGACCAAGCAATTATATTCCCATACTTACTGCAAAGCTTTTTGAAAAAAAAAGTTCTTCATGAGTACAATATTTCCCAAGTAATATACTTTCCCTTTAGCTATTTTAATAGGTTAATATATAAAATATTTCACTTTTAGACTACATTTCCTTATGCTATCATCACGGTTAGATAAAATTTCTAGTGTGATCATCTCCTTAGGCAATTGATTTGATTTAAGTTGTATGACCACATCTTTGACATTGTTTCCATATTCATTCTTTTCTTTGAAATATTATGCTTCTTTTTTTAGAAATTTGATTATCTTCTCATCATTATGGAAGACTTACCAATAGTTATAATTATCTCACCAAACTAAACCAATTCTAGCATAAATTCATAGAAATAATCAAAACAACAATGACAACTGACCCAACCCTAGAATTTGCAACCAAAACATAAATTTTCCACCTTAGGAAGAATTTTCTATCAAAAGAATTTGCTATCTAGTTAGTGTATTCTCACTTAATGAAAGTTTTTAAATTTCCTCTTTGGATCTTAACATATAATGGTCAAAATATATGAATTCATTAACTATGTGAATACACTGATGGTATATTTGTACAAGTGATGCATCCACGTCTGACACACAATCAACATTATAGCTCTACCTATAGTAGACAATCAAAGCAATATTGACTCCACCTATCATCCTTGTCATTGCAAGTAGCCAAGATATGAAGAGGAAGGTGGCTAACTTCCCTCCACCTTCCTCCACCCACCAAATAAACTCTACTCAAGGACTAGTCAATCTTGCTCATCTTCTCAGCCTAGTCAGCACCCTAATCATCTCTCAATCACCCTCTACTAACATGCTACCTTGGACCTCTCCTTTAGGAAACTTCAAAGAGGGCCAATTCTATAAATTGACCTCTTGGGAGGCATTAAAGGAGACTTTTGGATATAACAAATTACTATCAAAATTCCTCCATGGGTTCATCTTCAAACAAGAGGTACCTTGTATTTTGGTAGAATTTGGTGATAACATTCTTGTCCTATCTGATTTTAATTTTGGATTATTAATAACTTTTATGATTTAGTTCCTTGGATGCATCTGTCTATATTTTACTTTTTAATCCAACCCTTATGTTTTAAGCATTTCTTTTAGCTTTTATAAGCATATTAAGAGGTTAACGAGACAGATACTTACTTTTAGGGTTTCCAAAGCATCTACTAGGGATATTTGTAATCTCTATTGAATCGATGATTTTATTTTTTGCCATAAAACGTGAATTCACCACCTATATCTTACCTAGGTGGCATATTCGCTCTAGGTATTCAAAATCACTAGTTTATGATTTTAAGCTTTATTAACTCTTTCTTGTCACAAAGGCGTATACACCACCTATGACTATTTCAGGAAATATATTCGTTACCTGCCTTCATGATCCTAGATCCCTCTAATAACCCAACATCTTGTTTGATCAACCTTTTTCTATGCATCTTTAACATCTATGATAACCCCTAACTTTGTCCCTACCCTCTGATAATTTTATTTTGTCATTCTAGTGAACTTATTGTCTACATAGTTTTTAGGCTATAAATTTACCACAAACATCTCAACATCCATTTCCAAGGTTTCAAATTTCAGTTTGGTATATAAATAAGGGGTATGATTGTGCCAATTAGAATTTTTTCTACTTGTTGTTTGAAATACCCCCAAATGTTGATGCACTTTTTATTTCTATTTATTTGCAAGTTTCAACAAATTTGTTGTTTGTCGATTTTCCATGCATTGTATTTGCACCAAGCATTGGAACAATTTTACCTTGTCCTCTTGTTTTCAATAATTAGTATAGGCTATTTGTTCAATTTTGTTCGCATATTTATTTATTTTACCTTTAGAAACATATATATAAATGAAAATCAAAAGAATATTTAGTTTAATCTTGCATTCTTATTTTTTATTCTTAGGCATTTAATTTTAATTACATGTAGCTTGTATTAGGATTAATTGTATGTTTGCATCATCCTTGCACCCTTGCCCTTTTGAAGAGAAGAAAAGAAAAGTCTTGTTTCTCATAGCTTTTATAACACTCATCAAAAATAAAAATAACATATAGGCTAGCACTTTGTATTCTACATTTTATCTTCATATTACATTGCATTATCATATTGTGCATCAATCCCTAGGATAGAATAAATCTTAGGTGTTTATTAAATTTTACACATCAAAAACTAGATTATAAAAACCTATAAGTCCTTGGTGAACCCAAAAAACCCTCACCAAAGATAGACCACATAAAACACAACCTAACAATGAGTTAGCAATAGGGCTCTCTTGTTCAAGTGTGGATGATCCTTGAGGGAATGATTTTGGGTCCAACGTCCACATGCACATTTTGGCACCCCACATCTTTGGTGAAGCCAATGTGAGTACCATGTGGATCCAAAGCATTTTGACCTAGGACTTTATCCTTAATCAACATAAAATTTACCACACTTTAATTAAGATTATCTAATTTGTTTGTTTAGCATAAATCCCATTAAATCAAGATAACAAGAACATAACCAAATTATTAATCCCATTGGGGGAAGATTAACAACCCCTAAAGTAAACCAACATATGAAACTTGAGGGTTATACCTCTTGGCTTGTATATTATGGTGGGCTAAGAGGAGTTATAAGGTGGGTTGATTTTACAAGGTGACATAAGGATTATAAAACATTTTCTCTTCTTTAAAAATTCTAAAAATAAAACTTTAATAGATTGAACTCCCTTTTTAAACCTCTTTATCTTACTTGAAATGCTATGTGAGTATTAACATAGAATATGAGTACTTCATCTGAACTTCCATAGAAGTAACCTATGATTGAAAACCCAACATTTAAGGAAGAAGAGGAATAAAATCCTCCTTCTTAAACCATTTCTTTTGTTCATAACAAAAAAAGAGTAACTTTTAAGTCTATGGGCCATTCAGCTTTCTTACTATGATGAAATAGGGAAGTTATGCACTTCATTTTAAGTTTAGATGAGATGCCCACTTTTATTGTAAAGGAACTCATCTTAGAACTTCCACACCAGCTTAGATCTAATCCCATGAGTGCTCAATAATGAGATTCAATAATCACAACCATAGAACGGAGAGAACATAGAATATTCTCTCTTCCTCAAGAAATTAGATATATATGCCTCCCAACATAGAGCTATTTTGGTTGTCTCCTTGTCTCGCAACCTATGAGTCTTCTAAAATTCTAGAATGTGGATATATTTCCTAGTATACCTAATGCTTCGAATGTGATTTCTTCCAATCCATTCTTTAGCATGCCTATTCCTACTAACATTTCATCTACTAGCTTTTGTTTTTAAAATAATCCCAAAATTAATAACACGATGATCCCTTTTGGATCATTCCATCCACATTCTTAGTATTATCCTTTCATTAATTTCTAACCTCAATTCACAACATCACCAATTTCTTATCCTAGATTTCGATATATAAAATTTAAACTAGAATAATTAATAAAAGAAAATTTTGAATTTAAACAACAGTTGGCTTCTAAGAAATCACAACTAAGAAGTACTCTTATAGAGACTACTACAATCAACCCATAGACCCTAATCTAATTAAAAAACCCTATCCTATGAGTTTTATGTTACCAAAGTTTTGGATGTATAGGGGAGATGGTGACCCAATGGATCACCTGCAAAGATTTCAATTTTTATGCCATAACACCACCTATGATGAGGTATTGTTATTATATATTTACCTTACAAGCCTTGGTGGTGAGGCCCTAAAATGGTTCTTCCAGATACCTCATCACTCAATCAAAAGTTTTGGTTATTTGGAAGAAATGTTTATCCAACATTTTGCTACCTATATAAAAAAAAAGGAATAGTTGATGAATTGTACCAACTAAAACAAGGTAAAAATGAATATTTAATGAGTTCTTACCTTGATGGCATGTGTTAGCTAGAAAAAAACTATTTTTTCCTGCCACCTAAAGACCTCTTGTATATTTTACTCCACACATAGTGATGCAAGTAAGCCTCCAATATAGCATTTTCATATTTGTCTGACAATCATTTTTAGGATGATACCTCATGGACAACAACAACTTTGTGCCCATCAACCAAAATAGTTCCTACCAAAACTTGCTTGTAAAACAACCATATCTATCTGAAATGATGCTCAAGGGAACACCCCAATACTTCACCACATTCTTGAAGAAGTATCCTACCACAAAATCTATTGTGCAATTTTTTTGACATGTAGTGAATATGGTATACTTGGAAAATAATCCATTACATCCATGATAGAGAATAATCCATTCATGCACAAAAATATTAGAAAGAAGTCCATACTCACACTTGCCCAAGGTCTTATGGGAACTGATAATAATTGTAAAAGTCTTCTAGGGAACCGATGCTTTGACTTATCTTGTTGGCAAATTAGGTAAGTTGAGACATACTCATTTACATCATTTGCTAACTTTGGCTAGTAGAATATCTACTCTAGTAAGATCCTCATGCATATTTTCCTAGGTTTACTAGCCCACAAAAATTCATGGTATTCCTTAATCAACTCTTTGCGAAGCCTCCCCCACTTAGGGATATAAATTGAACTCTGAGAAAACCACAATAGTCAATCAACCAACTTGGAATTATTCAATCTACCCTTCTAAGTCTAGTCTTCAACAATATTTATCAATGCTACAACTTGAGAATCTCAAATCAAGCCCTCCTTAATACTCTCCATGATCTTCCCATTCAGATCCAATCTACTCTCCCCATGAACAGAAAATGGGCTAGTGAATGCTACAGTAATGACCACCAATTATTGCTTCCTATTGAGTGCATCTACCACCACATTTTCCTTTCCAATAGTATGCATAATCTCCATATCAAATTCAACTAGGAAGTCCTACCACCTTGTCTACTTAGGTGTAAGCTTGTTGTGAGTCAAAAAGAAGGAATTTAATACATTGTTTGTCTTCATGACAAAGTGAGCACCTAACAGATAGTTCCTCTAGGTTTACAAACATTGAACCACCACCATCATCTCCTTATCATGTATTGAATACCTTATCTTTGTATCATTCAACTTCCTCAACTCAAATGCAATAGGATGTCCATCTTGAATGAGCACACCTTCGATAGCATAATTAGATACATTTGTATGCATCTCAAATGACTTGTCAAAGTCTACCAAGGAAAACCCTGGTGAAGATGTCAAGTTCTCCTTCAAAATATTAAAGGTTATAGGGCACTTAGACATCCACTCCCACTTCCTGTCCTTCTTCAATAAATCTATCAACATACCCACAAGCTTCGAATACATATTGATAAAATATATGTAGTAATTGGCAAGGCCCAATAATTATTTTACTCCATGTATGTCCTTGGGTACCTCCCAATATTTGATTGCTTCAAATTTTCTTTGGTCTAGCTTGATCTTTCTATTGCTAACCACATGCCCCAAGAAATTCACCTCCTTTTGGAAAAAGGAAAACTTCTTCACAAACAAATCATGCTCCCACAAAAGTCTAAACACTTTTGAAAATGTGTCCTATTCTCCTCTGGATTCTTAGAATACATCAAGATATCATCCATATAGACCACCACACTCTTATCTAAAAATGGCTTGAACACATCATTCATGAGTGTGTAAAATATTATTGGTGCATTGCACAACCCAAAGGGCTTCACAAGGAACTCTTACGAAACATACCTTATCACATAGAACATATTTTCCTCATCACTCAAAGCAAACTAAATTTGATAATATCTTGACCTCAAGTCTAACTTTGTGAATATTATCTCCCCAACAAGGCAATCAAATCAATCTACAATCAATGGGAGAGGATATTGATTTTTAATGGTCAACTTGTTCAGATCCCTATAATCAACATAGTCTCATAGACCCATCGAATTTCCTCTGGAACAATAGTAAAGCTCCATAATGGGAGCACAAAGGGAGGAGATAACTACTAATCAACAACTCCTCTAATTTCCTCTTTAATTCAACAATCTCTAGCCTAGAAAACAATACATATCTCTTGTTGGGGGACTCAACCCTAGCATGAACTCAATACAATGATCAACTGTTCTCCTCAATGGTAGATACAATGGAATATCCTTTGGCATGCAATCCTAGAACTCATAGAGAACTTCCTCTAATTTTTATAGGATAGAGACCTATTACCCCTCCTCTTCATCCCATCCTCCATAAGTGCCACAAGAAACATGGGTTTCTTTCCTTTCTTCCTTGTAGACTTCTGCATACTCATAGTTGAACACACCTATGCTTTTGCTAATGCCTTCCATGACTACCTCTTATGAATCATTCACAAAATGCACATCTACTTTGAATCTAACATGAATAGAGTTTTGATGTAGGGAACCACCTCCACTTTACCCTTCCAAATGAATCCATATCCTAGTACTAGCTCAAAATCATCCATCTTCACAATAGATAGATTGAGCTTTCCCTTCCACTCACTAACTTGCACATCCACATCTCGTGCAACATTGATAATAAGTTGCGTAGAAGAATTGACTGACTTGAACCTTTGTCCACCTTTGAAGGATTAGAGGTCTAATTTTTGGCCCATTGAACACTCATGTAATTGTGAGTCACACTTGTAGCAATGAATGTCATGGTTCTCTTTCCTTTGATCACCACCTCTACATACATTAGCCTATGCAGTCCTTAATTTTCCCTTCTCCCATTTGACTCAACCTTCTCAATGTCATTGATTCTGTTAATGACTCTAATCTAAGCCTCATTTGTCATGTTCAAATCTACTTGTTGAGTCATTGATATCCATTGTTGTTGTGGACACTCTTTTTGAGTATGGTGTCCCTAGCATGTCCAACACCTTAGCCATGAGCGATTTGCTTTACCCTTTTCTCCACTTGTATGTTTCTTTTCTTTTGAGCTAACGTTAGACGTAGACCCCATTAATGACTATTGAGTCACTTTTATAGCTTGGTTCCTACCCTTTGGCTTACCAAAAACCTGATTCACTCTTATCTTAGCCTTAGAGCTGAAATTTTGGGTACCATTCTTTTCCATTGTCTCATATTTAAAGTTGAATAAACTATCAACAACAATAATGACTTCATTGACATTATTTGGCTTATGGAACTTAAGCTATGTCTGAGCCCATAATTGAATACCATGTTGAAACATAAATAACTTCTATTTATTTGATAGCTATTTAATCTCCACCATGGGATCCTAGAAATCCTTGATGTAATCTTTGATCTTTCCACCATGTTTCAACTTCTATAACTTTATCATCTCTTACCACTCGATATTATCAAGTCAAAACTAATATTTTAGTACTTCCTTCAACTCCTCCCATGAGTTCACCCTCCTGGTGGTCCTCCTTACTATCATGTCATTCATTAGGTTTATGTACCAAATCCAAGTTGTACCCTTCAAATACCTTGTTGTTGTATGCACTTTTGGTGCTTTTGAAAATCATCCTAATCCTACTAGGTATTCACCCATGTCCCAAAATAAGTCATTCAGTAGAGAATCATCTTGTGCTCCATCATAACACTCTAGTTCCTTCAACTTAGACCATTTCAAGGTCAAAGATCTTGATGTTGATGTTTGACCTAGTGTTTGCATTGCAACCACCTGGAACAAAGTTACTTCCTCTTGCAACTTGGCCTAGTACACCAAACTCTTCTCTAACCTTATTTGTAGTTCCAACACAACTTCCTCCAAGACCTCAAACATTTACACCTAACCACCTTGGTGCTCTCACCTCTCATTCATTCCTTTGTCCATGGATATGATCTTCTCTTTGAGTATCTAGTAATCAATATTTTTTATCAATCACGTCTTTCTACTATGGCACGTATTTATGTTATATAATATTCTCCTTTGCCTCAATACAACACCAACTATAGATAAGTGACACATTGATTCTCCCACTCAAGAACATAATGAGAAAACAATCAACACAATACAAAACCCTTAAAATATATAAATCTATTATAATCACTCCACTAAACAACAAGAGGGCATTAGATGATATGTGGCAATTTTTCACATCAACATCAAAGGATAACACTTAAATGAGTCTAGCATATGTAGGTATGCATAAAATTTTCATCTCTTCTCTAACGCTAACTTGTAGTAACTCCTTGCAAATTCAAATTATGTTTATGTTTTCAAATACATATGCCAATCCCTTCGATCTTGCTTGCACAAATTCCAATATCTTGATAGAATCTTTTGGTAAAAGCAAAAATGCTACTATCCAATGTGTCAAATGTTGGTAGTGCTCTTCATATGCTTATAAACCTCAACTTTTTTGCTAGTGCTCTTTATATGCTTATAAATATTAGCTTCTCTATACCCTAACAATTCTCAAAGACCAAGTGCTCCTCCACCTCCTCCTTGCTTTAAAAATAATGCAATACCAAAACTACCATGCTAACAAAACTAATAATATCTATATGGTACAGGAAGAGTTCACTCTTGAATTAAACAATACCATTATCCATATATCTTAATATTTAATGCTCTAACTAGTGACATATAAATTTATCAACTTTTATACACTAAAGTAATCTATATATAAGATCTTGGATAATTACTATGTCTTTTAATAATAACAAACTTAATAAATAAATAATTACTATATTTTATGGAAAAAAATTGCTATAATTGAAGCACATTGCTTTTTTTTCTTGTTCCTTTTAAGAACTAATAACAAACTTAATAAATAAATAAATTACTCTATAGAGCCTTTCTTTCTTGTACCTGTGGCAAGTGTGGCTTGAATGCAATAATAGAGCCTTTTCTAACTCCTCCAAGGACCCCCTTTTTGTTGGAAATAGAGTGTTGTGTGTTATTATCGAGAATGTTCAACCGATCCCTTGTTCAAAATCCCCTAATACCAGCCTCAAAGCCACCATTGCTAATTCTCTCAACCTCTCAACAATATTGTCACAACTATCCATCCCATCCAGGGCAATTATCAGATGGACTCCCCCTCCTGCAGGATGGTTAAAACTTAACTTTGATGGTGTAACAAAAGGTAATCCTAGCAAATATGGGGGGTGGAGTCATTAGAGACCATAATGGTAATGTTATCATAGCCTTCGCTAAAAAATTAGGGTCCTAAACTAACCACATTGTCAAAGCCAAAGTTCTCTACAGGGGGTTATCCATACTTAGTGATCTCCCTTGCAAGATTGTCATCAAAGGAGATTCATCGAACATTGTCAATTATCTTAGAAGTGACAAGGTTTCAGCTTGGAGAGTTGGCACTCTCATTCAAGAATCCAAGTGAATTCTCCATAATCATCTCAATATTATTATTTAGCATATCTTCATAGAAGGAAATTATGCTGCCAACCTAATGACCAATCTTGGTCTTCACACGAAGTCCATTCAATATTGGCGAGTAGGCTTTCCTTAGTCTCTTATCGAAGTGTCTTCCAATGATTGGTCTCTGTCAGCTTAATCCTTATTTGTGGGTCCGCCATAGTGCCCTTCTTGGCATCATCCTTGTCATACCTGATCCCAACCATCCTACTGCCACCTGTCATCTATATCCATAGCCCCCTCCCTATCCTAGTATTATCAACTTGCAATCCCACCCCCACCTCATCAACTTACACTTTTCCATTTGTCCACCTTACCCCTACCCTATCACCCCTCGTGTCTATCCCCATCCCTTCACCACTTGTCCTACCTTCATCGTGGCTTCACCCATGGAGAACCCTCATACCTTCCCCCATCGTGCCATGATTGCCCTGCAACTTGGCCATTTCCAATGTATTTTTCCATCAAGATTTTGGATCAATCATTTCCAAGATGCATGTTGCACCAATGGCAATCCTAATTTGAACCAACTCTAGATGTACCTTCCCCACATCACAATATTTCTGCATGATATAGCACGCGCTACTGAGATCATCAACATCAATATTTATCAATGACTCCCAAAGTGATCCACCTCTAGAACCTTTAGCATGCGTACTCCATAAGCTTCTGGAGGCACCTCAATTTGGCAACATTATAAAACAATCTATAGGGACTCTCATCACCACCACTGCCTGATCTCTCTTCCCTACCCTAGCTTGAGAAATGATTTCTTCCCTGAAGAGCCCCTTCACTAGTTGAGAATGGTTGTCCTAGAGCCCAACACCTTGGATATGGACCTAATAATTGAAGAAATTATTGTAGCCACGAGTTCTTACCATTCTTAAAGAAGTTTGTTGGGAGCGATGCTAATATTTTCGTAGAGTTTATGAAATCATGGAACCAATGGTGCGTCTCTATCCAATATTTGTAGTTTAAATTCAACATTAGACTCTTAGCGAAGATTACTAAAATCATGAATGATGGTCGAGTCATTCGCCAGGACATGCATTCCATGGTTGAAGACCAAGCATTTTCTAGACAAAGGCAAGAAGCTTTCATGGGAGAATGACGATATTGTTAGGAAGTCCCTTCTAGCCCCTTGTGACAAGGTGATTATCCCTATGATGTAGTACTTCATCGTGGATAAGATTGATATGCCTCTCCCTAGTTTTCACCTCGCTTTCCTTAACCACCTAAGATATGTTAAAGTATCAATGTGCTTAACTACCTCTATCGATCCCTAGAGATATCCATCGATAGTTTCAGGAAAGGGAATTCTTCCCATCCCATCCACCAGGGTCTCCATTTGATCCTCTATTGTCATGCCCTTCAGAAACAAACTCAAAATGCAATCATCATTGCAATCCCACCTGAGCTGCCAACTACCTTGAGTTCTAGGAAGGAGATCCCTGACATCAATGTGGCCAGCAATGATGAAGAATTGGAGAAAGAGTCCCTTGTCTCTGCCAAGAAGGCCAAAAAGCATATCTCTGGCCCATCTCTCGGAATCACTCCTCAGTCCAGCAACTACGAGGTCCAACATTATTCCAGTAGAAACAAGATGGCTGGGAACAAGCGTAAGGATAGTCCCAGCGTGGCGCGAGAGTCTCCTCAACCCAAGCAGGACAAGATCAAAAGCTCGCCTCTAAAAGTGATAGTTGAAGAGAATGTTTCTGGCATGAAATTGTCCTAACCTTTGGGTAGACTCGACACCAACCTATACAAAATAACCATCCATGATCCCCTTGTTGGGATCGTGGTTACTTTATCCACTGCTGCAAATGCATCTAAGTCCGCTTAGATATTGTACAACCAGGCTGCGAAGGTCTTAGACAAATTGTACCGCCAACTCAAGGATCCCAGAAGTATGATGATGTGACCCTTGCCAATAGTGTCAAGTTTGGTTAGAGTGATGCTCGAGGATCGTCTCGGTGACCCATGTGGTGATCTTTCTGATGGAATTTTAATAACTTATTCCCTTTTTTTTGTTGGGATTGCCTCTATAGACCTGTTGATTGTTTTTTATGACTATTGGTCTTGTTGACCTGTCTCCTTTTGGTCTTGGTTGTCTTAATGGCACCTTGGGATGTTTTGTATTGTATATGGTCTTACTAACGTATCCCTTTTGTTGATCACTTTGTAAATAAAATTTTGAGACCCTTTTAAAACCCACACCTCCAATATATCAAAAAAAAAAAATTACTATATTTTATAAAAAAACAAAAATGCTATAATTGAAGCACATTTGCTTGATGCACATAGGGCTAGTGTATAGTTGTTTTATTTAATTTAAGAATATTTTTTATACTATATAACTTTAATCATTGGTTGGATCCAACCTTATCCCATAATACACGAAATTATTTATACCATTATTATGATTTCTAATATTTAAGTTGATGACTGTTCGGAGAAAATTAAATGTCGGAAAAAGAAAAATATATATTTGGTGTATATATATTTATTTATGTGGCTTAGGATTCTTTACGAAATTCGAATAATTCATTTTTTAAGTAGGTGTTTTGAATTGGAGCTCGTACTTATACAACTGGAGCCAATTCAGATGTAGAATGGAGCTGTTACTGGTTGGTCGAAGGTCTATTTAATGTATTATATTTTTATCGTACATACCTTATAATACGTGGCGCACTTTACAAAATTACTTCTTAAAACCAAAGTTTCGATTTTTCAATGTTTGATTTGACAATCAGATAACCAGTTCGGACATGATATTATGATGGCGGGATTTGGTGCAGACGATACCCACCGCATAACATTGTCGAATTCAACACGGCCCCGCGTGATTCCAATTTTGAATCTCTCTTACAAATTGCATAAAACAAGTGTTACATGGAATTCACCAAGTTGATATCTCACCACTATTTTTGCTGGTTGCATGCCCTTGCTTTCCATTACAATGAAGTGCAGTACAACAATTCAAAGATAAATACAATTTAAAGATTTCTTCTGCCCTCCAGGAGAGACTTTTTATTTATTGTTCGCAGGAAGACTAAGAAAATGAAGAATGCGCGCATAAAGAGGAGACTCACATTCCTCTTGTAACCAAAGAGAATTAAACTCTGCCTTCTCCAAAAAGACTTGAAACTTGCTTTACATGTTCATGGATTTCATTAAAACGTGGACGAATCTGGGCACAAAATAAAATTTTGTCCAAAGTTTAATTTTATAGTGAAAACAAAAACAAAAGATAAATATGTCTTTTCAAGCAATAGCTGTTGAAAGCTTATCAAAGACAAACGGATAAACATGTCTGTTCAAGCAATAGATGTTGAAAGCTAATCAAAGAAAGCTTCCGGGTCAAATCATTTTCATTACCGATGCTAAAATAATATTTTATTAAAAGAAATGAGACCTTCAAACTGGTTAACACCAAGTCATTTTATGAAGAGACGTTTGGTGGGTTGCACAACCTCCTAACGGTCGTATATTAGATGTTGAAAGCTAATTAAAAATCCCTTCACAAACAATATATTTTTGGTAAGCGTAATTATTTTTTTAATGGTATAATATTTTTAAAAGCATCGTAGAATTTATGCTCTCTTATTTAATTGTATTATTGTATAATATTTTTAAAATAATTTGAAATTTGTATGTTCCTTTATACAAATTTAGTGGATTCAAACATTTATACATGAATGCAAGTAATTATTTATGGAAATTGTAATTGTGTTTTTTAATTATTTATATTATAATATATTTAAATAAATTATATAATAATATTTTTGGTAATTGTGTGAAAATTTTTAAATTTAGATTTTATTTTATAAATTTAAGTTTTTAACTACCTAAGCTTAGCTTAACATCATTTGATTTTTATCTAATATTTAATTATTATTATAGTTTATCATAATATAAATCATAATTTTTTTATAAATTTTCAAGCAAGTAAATAATTTAAAAAATGTGTAAGTTTAATTCCAATGATCTAATATAATAATAATAAATTCTTATTAAAATATAATAGCTTAAATGGTTAAAAATAAGGATTTGTATTCAGTGGCATTAGCTCAACTAGTTAAATTCCTCAACGTTCAAAGAGGAGATCAATATTTGAATCTTGCCCAATGATACATGTATAATATCCAAACTTTGTTATAATACCACTATGTGGTGATGATGTAATATGGGTGGGTCCGGTTTCAATCCCATATAACCAATTGAAAAAATAAAACAAGGATTTTCAATGTGAAAATCTTGCTAAATAATATATACATAGTATCCAAAAAAAATGTTTTAATATTGTAGTAATGTGATCATAATGTAACATACTACCTCTTTCAATGTTGTATAACCAATTAATTTTTTCTTTAAAAGCAAAAAATTATTGTAAATACACATTGATATAATGAATATAATTAAACTTATCAAATGGCATTAGACCAACTAACTAGATTTCTCGACATTTAAAGAGGACACACAAGTTTCAATTTCCAAGTGATAGATGGATAATATTCAAGTTGTTATAATACCACCACATGGTGATGATGTAATATGATTGGAGCCTATTTCTATCTCATATAACCAATTGTAAAAAATAAAAATAAATATAATTTACGTAACAAAAAAAATGTTAGTTTATAACTGATATTTACTATCAATTTTATATTTAAAATATCTAATTAATGGGATTTTAAAATAACAACCAACATCAAAGTTCTTGTTAAGTTTGAATTTAGTAAGAGATGGAGAAGATGGGTGAAATTTTTCTATGGTGCACCAAGGTTCTCGATTATCATAAGCAATTTTTAATAGATTTCTTTCAAAGCAATAGGGGCTTAAGGCAAGGGGACCCACTTTCTTCTCACCTCTTTATTATCATGGTAGAAGCCCTTGGAATATGTATAAATGTAACCCAAATGACAAGAGTGTAAAATGGGTTGAAACCTTTTGTGTCTATGAGAGGTATTACTTACCAATAGTTTTGGATGATACAATCTTGCTTAGGAAACCTTTGATGGCCAAAGCCAAAAATTTCAAATGGTCCTAAATCTATACAGTAGGTTTTCCCAATAGATTTTTAACTTGGAAAAAAGTGAGGTGTTCTTCATCAACACTCTAGAGAAGTGACAAAGAAGGATAACAAAATTTATAGGTTGTAATATATCAAGCCTTCCATCTATTTATCTAGGAATACCTTTGTTTACATGTGTATGTAAGGACTGGGTATGGGATGCATTGATAAATAAGTTTCAATGTAACCCATCGGGTTGGAAAGGAAATTTACTAAGTCAGGCAAGAAAGCTTCAACTACTAAAGAGTACCCTTCATGCCATTTTAGTTTATCTCCTATTTGTGTTTAAGATACCAGTTAAAACTACAAATAGTGCAAAAAGTATGCAAAAATAAAATTGGTTGTCAGGTGTAGAGGAAAAGAGTAGAATCCCTCGTATGGCCTAGGAAAAAGTATACAGATCAAAATCTAAAGAAGGATTGGGATTAAGGAGAATTAGATACGTGTTTAAGATCTTAACTTCTAAAGTAGGATGGAGGCTAATGAAGGAAGGTCATTCTTTGTGGGCTAGAATTTTAAAGAACAGATGCTTAGATTGTCAGGAAGATATGATATTTTTAACCATTTTAAATCCTTGTAAAGACACTTCTATATGGAACCGTATGGTGGAAGGGAGAAAGTTGTTATGGAAAGAAGTTCAATGGAAATTTGGATATGGGAGGTCAATTCACTTCTAGGAGGATGCATGGCTAGAGAACCAACCCCTAAGCTTGGATGAGGAGTTAGTTGAAGTATGAATAGATCTAGAACAAAGATATGGGAGTATGGTTGTAGACTATCTAGCCCAAGAAGAGGGAGTGGCAAGGTGGAAGGACTTACATGGTAGTAATCATAGTGAGGAAGCTTTAAATAATCTCAAAATTAAACTAAGAGCCTTTCATGTAGGTGTAAATATGAGAAAAGACTCTATAGTTTGGGGAGCTACTCTTGATGGATCATTTAGTGTAAAATTAACCTATGAGATTCTATCAATTGAGTTGAAATATGGATTTCAATGGAGGAGGCTCTAGGAAAGAAAGGCAATGCTAAAGATAGTAATGTTCCTTTGGTTGATTGTGTAGAGTAAGATCCTAACAACATATAGCTTACATAAAAAAGGGTTTCAATTTTCTAATAGATGTCATCTATGTGAAGAACATGAAGAGTTGGTGGAACACTTAGTATTAGGATGTAGTTATTCCCTTTCAATTCTTCAAGGTTTAATTAAGGAGATGGGGGTCATCTAGGTATTACCACAAAGAATTATGGATTGGATAGAATAGTGGGAAAAATCCTTTAAGAGTGTAAGGTGAATAAGATATGGGATCTAATTTATTTCCACTATGTTTGGGGGGTTTGGTTGGAGTGTAATAGAATACTATTTAAGGAGGAAAAGGGAGCATCCTTAAGAAAGGTAGATGACCCACACGACTATATTGAAAAATGTTAAAGTCTTGAGTATGAAGGAAATCAAGGAATCGACAGAGGAGGTGAATATTAGTAAACAATAGGACCTCAAACCTATTGAGATGGAGAAAACCCTCCCAAAAATCCAAGAAGTGTAAAATAGCATCTTCGTAGGGAGGGATGACTAAAGCTCAATTTTTATGGAGCTTTTAAGAGGAACCCTAGGAATGCGGGGGAGCAACGATAAGGGATAGCAAAGGGATCCTAATTGGTGTTGTTAGTGATTTTCTAGGCTCTATGAAAAGTCATCAAGTAGAAGCTAGAGAAGCTTTGGTTGAAGCAAAACTAGCAAGGTAGTTGGGAGTAAGCACGCTGATAGTGGAGGGAGATTCTCTCAATATTATCAGTTACCTTAGCAAGAGGAGTATAAAGAGTTGGCAGGTATCAAGTATAATAACAAAAACTCTAAGTATCCTTAACTGAGTGGAGCACGTGGAGATGAATCATATTTTTAGAGAAGGTAATAGGGTGCTAGATTGGTTGGATCACTAAGAGGCTCTTTATGAAGAGGACCAGAGGAAGTGTCCCCCGGATAATGTTCACCTAGATGTAAAAGAGTTAGTAGAAAGGAAAGGGGCATAAACAAGTTGTTTATGATTCAATCAAAGGTTAATCCAATGGCTTGTACTTTTCACAAGCCGAAGAAGTAAACTCCCAAGAGTAAGCCCCACCATTGGTAGATATGGGGTCATGTGGTAATGTGTTGGAATTTATTTTTTGATCTAGTTAATTTGTGGTCTACACAATTGCAAAAGCCTAGTGATGGATTTGCTAGCAGAAAGTCCTATCATTGGCTATCATTTACAACATGGTAGATGTAGTGGTAGTCTACTTAAGATGTCCCTCGATGGACAACAGGCCCATGGACTACCCCATCTAGATATGTGATTGCATCAAAGACTTGGGCACATAGTTTAATCGCAATGATCAACGGTATGTGGGAATAAGGGAAAGATTTTGAAGACAAAAATTCCAACGATTAATTGGTTGAAGGAAGTCCCTGCGAACAAGTGAACTCAAGAACACTATTAAGGGTTGGTAGCTGGTATTGTCCAACGGTGGTTTGAATTGAGGATAATAAAAATTATAACCTTTTTGATCTTTGGGTAAGGCCTATCAATCATCTCAAATATATTTTTGAAGTTAAAATAATAATTTAAAATTAATTAAAAAATGTTTGAAAATTAATGAAAATAACTTAAAATTTTGTAACCTTATTAAAAAAAAGTTTTAACTAATAAAAAAATGCTATCAATTAAAAATATAAAAAATCCAAACCCTTTCAAAAATATAATTTTTATTAAGTAACAACCAACATTGCATAACAACCGATATTGCATATGAAAAAAAGCTATCCAAAATTACATGAACTTGTTGGTGTCTTTTTAATATAATAAAATCATTTTTTATTGTCACTAATGACGATGGAAGCTAGGAGGCTAAGTGTAGGGTAATTTAAATATTGTCTTAAATAATAAATTCCAAGCTTATTAAAATCTTTGTCCAAAGTTTAGTTATATAGCGGAGACAAAGACAAAGGATAAATATGTTCTTTTCAAGCAATAAGCAATAGATCGATTGAATTAGACAAAAGCGTCGGGCCAAATTATACCTTGTAACTAGTTAACACTAAGTCATTTTATAGAGAGAAGTTTGGTAGGTCACACGACCTGCTAACGGTCTTATGTCGGATGTTGAAAGGTAATGAAAAAATTTCTTCCAAACAAAATCTTCTTAGCAACGGTATTATATTTTTATTATATAATATTTTTAAAAGATATAAGAATCTCTTATTTATTTATATTATTGTATAATATTTTTAAAATAATTTGAAATTATGTGTTTTTTTTTTAAATTTATATTATGATTAGTTTATTTTTTTAAATTACGGCGATAGGCGTCCTACAATTGCAGCCAAGAAGGTCAGCCTCATAAACAATATTAATATTTTATTAAAAAAGCCGATACAAAATTATCATTAAGGGCTAAGGTGGATTTAAAATATTTAAAAAATAGCTAAACTATTTAAACTAAAATGGTGCCCAATATCCGCTCATGTAGAGGAGTTGGAGAGCAAGTGGGTAGTTAAAACTCTCCAGTTATCGAGAGGCCCAGGTTCAAATCTCTCCCCTCACATGTTGCGGATATGTTGTATATAAAAGGTTCCTCATAAAAAAAAAATGGTGCCCAATCTAAATCTAATATTATTTGCTTTAGGCGCCTCGAGATTGATAATTCTTGGCTAGATATATATTTTATATATCTAAGCTAGTAATATTTCTTATACACATCTACCATGGGATTGAACCCACTTAACATCACCGATAATGCAAGTGACATCTTTGCCTGCACACCACACTCACAAATATATTATGATTAGTTAAAATTAATGGATTTTATATAGAATGTAAGTATTTATTTACAGACATTGTAATGTTATTTTTTAATATTATTTATAATATTATTATTTTTAATAAATTATATAATAGTGTTTTAATAGTATTTTGGTAATTGTGTAAAAAAAAAAAAAATTATTTTATTTTATAAACTTAAATTTTTAACCATTTTAAGTGTAACATTGTTTGATTTCTACCTATTATTTAATAATCATTATTATGATAGTTTATCATAATATAAATAATAATTTTTTCAAGAAAATGTAATTTTCAAACAAGTAAATAATTTTAAAAATGTTTAAGTTTAGTTCCAATGATTTAATATAATAATATATATTTTTTGTATTAAAATGATTAAAAATAAGGATTTTTAATGTGAAGATATGAACTCAAATCTTGCTAAACAATATATACATAGTATCCCAAAAAAGTTTGAATATCAAAGTAATGTGATCATAATCTAATATATAGAACCCTTGTCAATATTATATAACTAATTACTATTTTTTTTAAAGCAAAAAATATTAAAAGAACTTATCAAAAAAATAAAATTAAAGATGATATTTATTTTGAAAGAAAATGCATGTTAAGGTAGTATCTTGGAAATGTCAACATATTTATAGAATTGAATTGAATACATAACCTTGTGGGCATGGATCCTTAACCAAAAATCCAAATTAGGGTCATGGCAAGGTACTTATTTCCCCAGTTATTTAAACAATTGGCTCATATACTTGTAATAACATAGTAATGCCAATAATAAAGGGAATCAAACACATAACCTTATACTTGTGAATATGAGTTGGTTTGCACTATAGTGCCTAGGATGTGATGCCACAAAAAACAACTTATAGTACTAGCTTGTAGCACTTGCAAGTTATATTGAGAGTTGCATTACAAGAAGCAGAACACAATGATGTCTTCCTTTTAGAACTAATGAAGAAACGCACCTCATATAAAACAATAAACATAATTATAGATGATGATATAAATGCAATACAAAACATAAGGCTCTTGTATTTAGTATGAAGTAATTTAATATTTTTAATTACAAGGTTGTGGTACTATAGGATGCAAGGTATTCTATTCTATTGGGATGACAAGAATAACCTATAGAGAGAGAAAGTGTAGAAAGAAGGAAATGAGACCAAGAAGGAATTGAGCTAAAGAAAGAAAGGAGTTCCTACACTATGCTTTATATAATATTTGTGCATAAATTACAAATTAGTTTGAAGATGAACCACTTCATATTGCAATTGGTCAAGAATCAATTTTAAAAATAGTTTATGAATTGCCTCTTCAACTTACTCTATACTTTACATGTGTTTGGATGGATAGATGATTAAATTGGTCCTACACAAAGAGGTTTTAAGCATCTAGAATTGCAAGGTTTGATGTTAATCTACTATTTGATGTTGACACATGGATTTTTTAGCTTTTGATGTTATAAACTTAAAGGAAATGCAACCACAAGTAGTAAAATAAGCATAAAATGTTATATCTATGATAATGGTAATATAATAAGCAAGTAAATAGCATGAGAAACTTTTGAAATAAATCATAAAATAGCCATTAATGAAAGCTCACAAAAATTTGAACTTGTTACAATATGTGGAGATATCAATGCTCCATACTTCATACAAGTTCTATATTGTATCTACTCTAGTCTATCAACTCACTAACTAATCTACTACTCTTGCTTGATAATCTCTTGTCTTACACCTACTATTTATCAAAGGCTATATAATGAGATGACTCTTGGCCTTCCATCTTCCTATGACTCTTCATACTTCTATCCTATAGAATCATGTACATGTGGACATCATCATTGCACATTATAATAATACTTATGTATTTATTACATTATATAAAGTAAATACTCAAACCTTAATCTAAGACACTCTCCTAATCTAATGATGTACCCAAGATGGTACATTAGCATGTATCAAATAATGTAATATATTCCAACACCCCACTATATTACATTATTTGGTTATTGAAGACTTTAGTCTTCAATAAGGATATTTTTCTTTTAAATGTTCTTCAGCTTGATTAGGTTCTTCTTATTTTTGTATATGGCCAAGAAATCCATAGTTTTGTTTTGAATCTTCTATTTCTCTTTTGACTTTTATGATATACAGGTCTTCCATTTTCTGCAAATTGTTTCTCAGAAAATGCATTAGTTTTATTTTGAAATACAACAATATCTTGTGAAATCTCAATTGAACCTAGAGCATTTATATATATATATATATATATATATATATATATATATATATATATATATATATATATATATATATATATATATATATATATATATATAAATGGATTGATCCAATAGCTTCTATCTTATTTTGATTTATGATGAGATACATATTGACTCCATTTAAGTATCTAAAATCAACCATCCTTTTGCTCTCTATCAGCTTGGCTACTGAAATAAGATTAGATGTTAATCCAAGAACATACATTACATCATGTAGCAAGAAATTTGGAAATGTTATACTAGGTGTTACACACCCATATCCATGTATAAGATAGGTTTTTCCATCTACAATTTTCAACCTAAAATTGTTAGTGACTTCAAGACAATCAAACCATTGTAAATTTTCTATCATGTGATGACTCACACTAGAATCAATATACCAAATGTCCTTTTCATTTTGACCTATGAAATTGTTTGTGCTTGAAGTAATTTTGCATCTTTGATATGGTATATTGGGTGGATTTTGATCTTGAATCCTCTCATGGTGTATCTTGTGGTGATATGTTCCTCTTGCTAGTTTATCCATTATCTTGAGAGATTGTAGTATTGCTTATGCATCCCAATCTAGATTCTAACCTTTAATTCTTGTAGTATATGATCAATCAATAGTTAAATTTCTAAAATAGAATTCCTTTTAGCTCTTTAGATTTTTTTTTTGTATTTACATGGTGGAATCGATAGCCGCCACGAATCCGGGCAGGTTGTCTAGCTTTTATGGCCGCCACAATATTCTGTGTTGTCTACCTCGAAAGACGCCACACAGATCTTCGTGTAGTCCGCCCCTATAACCACCATGCCACAATCATTTTAAACCTTTTATGCCGCTGAAAACACCAGGAAAGGGACAAGCATTCAATCCGACGAGGCCCGAGATTTGAACCTTGGACCTCTACCCTCCTTATGGGGTTTGGATGAACCAATTGGTCTACACCTCGGACCTTTTTAGCTCTTTAGAATTAAGAACAATTTTGATAGAATATTTTGTCTTTTAGGAAACTGTTGATGTTGACTTCCTTATGACTCCCTAGTATTTTAGTAAAAGATCAAGTTTGATAAGATATTTTTTATTTCTCAAGTTTTTGTAAAATACTTTCCACCTTGCAAGTATTTTGAATGTACTATGATCTTGATAGTATGCTTAGTTTTCTTAGTTTTCCTAGAGTTGAATCCCTTTTATCTCCCTAATGTTCAACTTCTATTATTCACCTTATTTCTCCCTATTAATGAATAAATAGAAAGCTAAAGATTACTTATGATGCACCTTCAAGTTTTGATAAGGTTCTATATTTTAAAGACCTTTAATTTGGATTCCTTATATCTCATAAATTTGAGTAAGAGATCAATTCAAAATGAAATTTCCAACTTTCTATCAATGCAATATTTTTCTTCTTTCAATTTTCAATTCAATAATTTCTAAATTTCAATCATCTATATTGATGTAGAACTCCTTATATCTCCTTAATTGAAAATTTAGAAACTATGATTATTTACAAATTTTATGTTTTAACTTCCATGTAGAATTCCTTTTTCCTCCAAATGTGTTATTTGCAAATATTTCTTATGCTTGAAGAAATTCTCCATGCCTTCAAGGAACAAAGTGGAAGTCCAAAATCAAAATTTTGTGAAATTATTGAAGTATGTACCACTTTATGAGTAGAATGAGAGTATTAAGGTACATAAATTTATCTTAGGACTAGACCCTAAGATTCCATATTTAGAAAATATGCATAAGCTTGATATTTTATAGAAAGCTTATGACTTGGCTTGGCAAGCAGAGTCCAATATGCAATTGAATAGAACCAGTCCCTTTGATTATTCAATGTTGTCTTAAGCAGATCATCAGATACTAAGAATAAGAAATAGTAATAAATTTATGAAATGTGAACAAGAATATAATAAGAATAGCAAATGGAACCCAAAGTTTGAGAAGAAAATGATTGAAAATAGGGGAACTTCAAGAAGAAGTTCCAAAAGAGAAATAACAATAACAATACTCAACCTCGCAGGAAACACGACATATCTCAAATAGAAAGACCAAAGGAGCATAATAAAGAAAAGCATCCAAGTCCCAAGGGTGGTTATGACTATGGGGTCCTCACTATGCAAAAAAGTGCCCACATAGAGCAAGATCAAGTAAGAAACCATAGGAACCCAATCATAGGATCTATGTAACCATGGATAATTGAAACCTTGATGGACAAGCCACAACTTTACACTTGAATGGTAAGTTATTTCATAAATATGTCAAGATTTTAATAGATAGTGGTGTTATGGATAGCGTCATCTCTTCTAGTTTAGTTAGGGATATGCCAAAAAAACCAAGATTATTGGCACAAGGGTGGAAATTTGATTATGGTTATAGATAAACCTACTCAGTGGATCAATGTTTTCCTATAGCCGAGATCACCCTACCCAATGGTTCTACCTTATGGAACCTATATGTAGCTTTGCTACACGCTTTCGATATCATCTTGGGGATGGATTGGTTAAAGGCTCATAAGGCCTGATTAACTTCCAAGATAGATGGATTGACTTTATTGAAAATAATAATAGAATATTGAGAATCATTAGTGAACAAGGGTCATTTCAACCCCAATTGTTATTAGCTATGTAACTAAAGAAGACCATGAGAAAAGGAGGAATGGTTTTTGTTGTAAGGTTAAATGAGGTTGAGAAGGATAAAAAGGAAGAGGTATTTAGAAAACATCCAATATTACAAGAATTTAGGGATGTGTTCCTTGAAGACCTTCTTGGACTTTCACCAAAGTGAGAGTTCAATTTCACCATCGAATTGATGCCATGAACTGGACCTATACATAAAAGTCCTTATAGGATGAATCCTATTGAAATATAGGAGTTGAAAGTGCAACTATAAGGGTTACTAGAAAAAGGATTTATCAAACCTAGTGTGTCACCTTGGGGTGCAACCATCCTTTTTGTTAAAAAGAAATATGGTTTGCTCAAACTGTGCACTGAATACCAAATATTGAACAAAACAACCATAAAAAATAGATATCCTTTACTTAGGATTAAAGATTTGTTTTATTAATTGAAAGGTGCAACAATATTTTCCAAGGTTACTTGAAATCAGGTTATCACCAGTTGATAATCCATAAGGAATATACTCACAAAATTGCTTTTAAACTCGGCATGGGCTTTATGAGTTCACAGTATTACCTTTTGGGTTGACCAATACAACAACAACATTCATGAATTTGATGAATAGTGTATTTAGAAAGTAGTTGGATCGATTTGTATTGATATTTCTAGATGATATCTTGATATATTCTAAGAATAAGGAAGAACATGATAGACATTTGAGGATAGTACTTGAGTTGTTAAGAAAAAACCAGATCTATGGAAATTTATTAAAATGTGACTTCTATGTCCTAGAGGTGCGATATCTAGGATATATCATATCTATAGAAGGAATTATATTATACCCCAAGAAAACTGAGGCCATTTTGAGTTGGCTAATGCCCACTAATATGTTTGAAGTACGAAGCTTCCTGGCCATTACATGTTATTACAGATGTTTTGTAAAGAACTATTCCAATATCACATATCCAATATCCAATCTTCAAAGGAAAGGGAAGGAATTTAAATGGATAGATAAGTGTGCGACTGATTTCAAGTTGCTTAAGTAGAAGCTTACTATAGTATCTATTTTGAAGATTCTAGATCTTTAGGGGAACTTTTCAGTTTGTATTGATACTTCAATGGAAGGGTTAGAAAGAGTGTTATCCTAGGATGAATCATTTGTAGCATTGAGTCAAGGAAACTCAAGAAGCATGAGGTGAATTATGCTACACATGATTTGAAACTAGCAATGGTTATGCATGCACTCAAGATGTGGTAGCATTACATGCTAGGAGAACCCTTTGAGTTAAGAATTGATCATTAGAGTTTTAAGTACATCTTAACTCAACCTATGCTTAATTTTATACAGAGAATATGGATCGAGTTCTTAGCTGAGTATGACTTTAGTATATAATATATCAAAGGTAAGGAGAAGATCATTGATTCTTTGAGTAGAAGAAGGTATATAACTGCTCTAACTCGTAGTCATATAGACATGATGAATCAAGTCACAAAGAAGCAATCACAAGACCAGTATTGCAATGAAATTCGAGCAAAAATTGTAAGAAATCCTAAAAAAATAAGGATTTTGGCATCAAATATGGGATTTTGTGCTTTAAAGGTAGATTTATCATACCAAATATTAGTTATGTAAGGAGACTGATCATGCAATAGGTGCATATATCTCCTTACTCTACTCATTATGGAGGGGCTAAGATGAAGGAGAATATGAAAAAGACTTTCTTTGAGACATGTATGAAGAAAGATTCACCAATTTTGTTGCTAGATGCATGGAATACTAGAAAGTAAAAGTTGAGCATTACCCACATGATATACTTGTGCAAAAGTGGCTACTTATATCCATAGGCTTTATTGTGGAACTACCTAAGAATAAGTACCAACATGATGTAATACTTATAGTGGTCGATAAGTTGACCAAGGTTGTGCACTTTATAGTAGGGAGTACGAAGGATGATGCTCTTTTGGTGGCTAACATATTTTCCAGAGAGATATTCAATTCACATGGTTTTATTGATTTGCAACCTCACCCTTTTAAGCTACAAGACATTTCCCGCAGGGGCAATGTGGGACTAAAGTCTTGAAGTTATTTTTTTTCCTTGCACGCGAGGCACGAAGGAACAAAGGGAACTTCGTTCCCTTTGATTCCCGTCAGGCGAGCTAGCCCGACTGGCAGGAGCACCAGTATTAAGGCTAGAACCTACTGGATACAGGGTTTGAATCCCTGTGGGGATAAAACCAAAACTTTTGCCTCACACCGTTGCAAATAAGGTATATTTTTTTATAAGGTTTTTATTTTTTTGTAATATTTTAATATTTTCTAATCATATTTTTTAAATACTTTAATATATATTTTGTCTAAAAATCATTTTTTTAAATATTAAGTTGATTTTCACAAAATTAATTTTATTATTGATTAAAAGCATGATTAGAATTATTCGAATTTTGCACTAAAATTGAAAAACAAAGGCCTATTTTTGTTTTGCAAAATATAAAAATTGTTGTTTTTTTGTTTTCTCCAAATCACAGGGTGAAAGAGACAAAAATCAAAGCACAATTTCTTTTGCAAATAAATTTGATATTTGTAACACTTTGCTCCAATTTTTTCTAATCATTTTTTAGAGTACAAGTTTTGTCTCATGAAGACGAGACCTATTTTTTGCAAATTTCAAACAAATGAGTGCTTTTGTTTTTCTCCAAAAAGGGGGATATAAGACAAAGAATAGCACCATTTTTTTTGCAAAATTAGGGAGCCCTAAAATCTTCTCAAAACCTTGTTAATTTTGCAAAATCAAAGGGGGACAAAATCAAGAAAATTGATTCTTTCTTGCAAAATTGTAACACAAGGAGACACAAAATTTGCAAAATCCAAAGTTAAAATTTGTGCATTTGTTTTCTCCAAGGAGGAATATAACAAAAGAAATTGCACATTTTATTTTTTTCAAAACTGAGAAGAGATTGAAGACCTTGGGTCCATAAAAACCAAGTCGTGTGTCGACTGGTTCTGAAAGCCTTTCAAACGCGGGTCGTGTGTCGACTTGACTTGAAAGGAGTGCTACTTTGTTAATTTTGCAAATCAAAGGGGGGAAGACAAGAAATTGTATTTCTTTGCAAAATTGTAACACAAAGTGAGGAGCACTTAAAAATAAAAACTTGTTTATTTTGCAAACACAAAAAGGAAAGGCAATTGTTTTATGCCACATTCTTTGCAAAATTGAAAAACAAGAGGAGACTTTGAATATCAAATTTTTGCACAACACAAATCAAAATTTTGTTGCAAAAATTAGTAATAAGGTGCATTTTCGATATTACTCGACACCTTTATTTCAAATTGGCAAATTAGGTGCATTTTTTGTTGCATCCGACACCTAAGTGATAAAAATTTGTGGGCACTCTTTGATTGATTATTGCATTTAATTTCTTGTTCTTTGCAATTATAAGTCATCAAAATCAAGAGCACTCAAAACCCCAAAATTTCACACTCATTTGTGTAATTCATTGCACAAGTATAAGCCATTTTTAAAATTGATATTCTCTCCATACAACCCTAAAATTCACTCTTATTTGTTTGGCTCAATTTCCTCAAACTGATTATCCCTCTTCAGGAGGATTTTCAGGCAGGTGCCATTAAATATCTTTTTGAGTGAATTCTCTTTCATTTCTTATTTGTTTGGCTTAAATTTCCTCAAACTGATCATCTTTCTTCAAAGAGAGTTTTCAGGCAGGTGCCATTAAATACCAATTAAGAGTGAAAGAAAGATCATCTTGGTGCAAATTCTAGAACCTTCATCATGGCAACTATCAACAAATACCTAAATGATACACAATTTCTTAAAGGTTCTAACTATTCAGCATGGAAAACCAAGATGAAATCCATCCTTATTGTAGAGGAAATGTGGGATTTAGTGGATGGCACTGAAAAAAGACCCACATCAACAGGAGCAGATCAGAAAGCATGGGACAAAAAGAATAATCATCTTCTCATGTTGATTCTCCTAGCTACTACTGATGAAATCCAACCTCACATAAGTGAAGCCAAAAATGGTAAAGATGCATGGGATGCACTTTGTACCATTTTTGAAGGCAAGAATCAATCGACTATTCTAAACCTTCAAACTCAACTTCATACACTCCATATGAAGTCAGGAGAAATAGTAGAGCTATTCCTCTATAGAGTGGCAAAATTGAAGTCAAAGATGAATGCTTTAGGAGCAAAAGTAGAAGATACTATCCTGACTTTAGTAATATTGAGGGCTCTTCCAGAATCCTACAAGATGTTAATAACATCCCTTAATGTATCTCAAAGAACAATCACCTTTGTGGAGTTAGTCAATTTGCTTCAAACGGAGGAAGCAAATCAGCTCCAAAGCGATGAAGTGTCAAACAATGCACTTTACTCGAACAATCAGGGTGGAAAGAAGAAAGGAAACTTTCAAAAGGGAGGATCATCTTCAGGATCATCTTCAAAAGATAAGGGAAAGCAACCTCAAAAGAAGTTTTGCACAAATTGTAAAAAGGACAACCATGACACCAATCGGTGTTGGTTTAAAAACAAGCAAAACAAAAATGGCAAAGGCACATCACAAAGGCAAAATAGACAACAAAGAGGCAATGTTGCTAGTGAAGTGTCTGAATTCTGATTCGTTTAGAAAGAGCACACAAAGTGCTCATGGCTCATACAACTTTGTAAAGGAAAATAAATTTGTCACCCTAGGCAAGCACCATTCCAAACCTCTTTTTAGGCTTCATAAATAGCAAATGTTTTTGTTTGAAGTACTTGCAATAAAGGGGTGATTGTACCTCTTTTTAGGCTTCATAAAATAGCAAACTCTTTTTGTTTGAAGTACTTGTAATAAAAGGGGGGATTTTCTGGTGTACATTTTTAAAATTTGCCTAGGAGGCAATCTTTGTAAAAGCCTTAACAAGCTTCATGAGTTGCATATCTTTTGCACTTAAGGGGGGATAAACATTTCTTTCCTACTTCACACAATTTTTGCTAAAAAGGGAGGAAGACTTATAAGGGTGCATTTTCAGCAGTGACCGACACCTTAGTCACACTTCTTGCAGAAATTCCATTACAACATGTTTTGCAACAAGGGGAGAAACTTATAAGGGTGCATTTTCGACAGCAATCGACACCTTAGCTACCTTATCAAAACTTTTGCAAAATCATATTGTAACAGAATGAACCTCGTATGTAGTGATCTACTCTAGTACACCTAGCGGTTGCAGCGGTTGGTTACCCATGCAATCCGGTTGGATGACAAGATTACAATAAGGACATTCGTTGATGTGAAAACAAAGTGAGGAATGACCCACTTTTTGCTTAGAGCAGCCAAAGCACTATGACAGAGCCCAAGCCAGAGCAAGAGCCAACATATCAACATCTTTTTCATTGTATTGGGACAGTTATATACATTACCCAAATAATGTAATAAGGGGGGATGTTAGAGTTACTATGCTACAGTAACTATGATTATTACCTCATTTGGTAATTAGTAGATTCTCCTAGGTAGATGTTATTTACCGCATGGTAAAAATAGTATTTACATTTACTTTTACTTTTACTTTCTACCACGAAGATATTCATTGTGGAATATCTTGTGGTAAGTAGTAGTCAATTTGACTACATTAGTTGATAGTTGTTAGTTGTTAGGCGCTTATTTTGCTAAGCGCGTTAGTTAGCTACCTTCATGGGGTAATTACCTATTAGGTTATTTATAGCCTAATTTATTTTGTATATAAACCTACCACTATGAATAATAATTCCTATTACCTATGGTTTGCTCCTCCTATTCTAACATATTGAAGTGATTATCTCAAATAGAGAATCTAGATTTACATTTGTATTTTGAAAATCTCTTCATTGTGTAGTTGGCACAAAGCTAAACATAAGTTTTGCATACCATATAGAAACAAATGGTCAAACAGAGAGGATAAAAAAAGTCTTGGAAGACATGCTTTGTATGTACTACATCGATAAAAGTCTTTATAATAAGACTTTTTGCATATGGTGGAATCTGTGTACAATAATGGTCATCGTGCTTCCTTGGGTATGGCCCCGTTTGAAGCCTTGTATGACAAGAAATGCAGAACTCCTCTATCTTGGAATAATCTAGAGAATCATATTATCATTATATTATATGTGGTTTGAGTGATGGAGGAACAACTTAAGATGATTATGCGGAGACTTAAGGAAGTCATTGATCATAAAAAGATCTATGTTGATCTTCAGAGATCACCTAGATAATTCTCTATGGGAGATAGAATATTCTTAAGAGTAAATCCCATGAAAAGCTCCATAAATTCTACTAAGTTGGATCCTCGATATGTTGGGCCCTTTGAGATCATTGAGAAGATAAGTCTAGTAGCCTATTATATCACCTTACCACCCAACTTGTCAAAGATCCATGACACTTTCCATGTATCCCTGCTTAGGAGATATATTGTTGATCTTGACCATGTATGGAATGTTTCTAATTTGCAGATAGTTGATACCTTGGTGATTGAGGTGACACCTATGAAGATTCTAGAGTTTCATTCTAAAATGATGAGGAACTAGACTCTATAACAATGTAAGGTCCAGTGGGACCTATATTATGAGAAAAATGCCACTTGGAAAAAAGTGGATGACATGAAGATATTTTCTATATTTATTTGAAATGAAAATAACATGTAATGTTTACTGTAGGAGAAACATAAAGGACTATGTTTAGTCCAAGGAGGGTAGTATATCGTTACCCACCTTGGCCAAACTTTTAAATAATATGGACTTTGTATTGATAAATGATTCTTAATACTTAGTTTTGGATGCATTTAGTTGATTATATGCAATTGTGTTATGTTGTAAGGATATGGTAGGTTTGTGTTTGTAGAACTAGGTGTCGTCATGGGTGGGCGAGGAATTCGACCATCGAGAATGACGTACCGAAAGGAAATTGATGCAACAAACGGTTCTAGGGTAATTTGTTCCCAAGATAAAAAGAGGTTATTACATGTAGCTTACATCCATTTATTCATACTAGTGTGCTTGTTATTGCATGTAGCTTGCATCCATTCATTCATACTAGTGTGCTTGAAGGTAGTCATCATTGCCTAAAAAATCCATCCACTGCAATGGTTGATAACTTCAAAGTTATCATAAAGAGTCCTTTGTGCATTGGATAGAAGTAAAGGAATGGTGGTGTCTCACTCCAACTTCCTTTAGTTTGGTTTACCTTTCCTTGCACTTGCATTTGTTTGCTAAATGCCATGGACGAAAACAAAATGATCTTATAATTTCTAATGTTATTTTTAATAATAAAGAGTTTATTAATGAAGGTGATATTTAACATTAGAATATTAATAATATGATAATAAGGTAAATGTATTAATATTTATTAATATAAATTTATAAAAAAATATTTGGTATAAGAAGGGGTTTTGGAAGGGTCCCCAAAAATTTTACATAGGGGTTTTAAGAGGGTCCCCCAACCTTTACAAAACCACAAATATATTCAAAAAACTCTAAAGAAGATCACAAAGAGGATTGGATTCAACATCCAACAAATATTGATCCAGTAACCAAGATAATCAGATCCCACAAATCCAAAACAACTAGCATTCCTACTTAAACTTCAAAAAATAAAATCATACCTCAAAAGGATCTTCCTACCCAAGCCACCATGGGAGAAGCAATTAAGAACATGGGACAACCGTCCAAGCCATTCGATGACAATAATTTTAAAATTTTAAAAAGTGCTCAATTTAGAAATATTTTGCCAAGACATCAAGAGTGCTAAAAAAAACTAGAATAAAAATATTAGGTCTTCCCACCAAAGACATGAATTCTAATTATACAAGGTACCTATATCACAAAAAAATGTACAACTGATGAATTATACCAACTAAAACAAGGTAAAATTGAATATTTTAATGAATTCTTACCTTGATGGCATGTGTTAGCTAGAAAATCTATTTTTTCCTACCACCTAAAGACCTCTTGTATATTTTCCTCCACAGATAGTGATGCAAGTAAACCTCCAATATAGCATTATCCTCTTTTTCTAACAATCAGTTTTAGGATGATACCTCATGGACAACAACAACTTTGTGCCCATCAACAAAAATAGTTCCTACCAAAAATTACTTGTAAAACAACCATCTCTATCTGAAATGATGCTCAAGGGAACACCCAATACTTCACCACATTCTTGAAGAAATATTCTACCACAACATCTATTGTACATTTTTTGTAACATGTAGTGAATATGGCATACTTGGAAAATCAATCCACCACAACCATGATAGGGGAGAATCCATTCATGCATGAAAATATTAGAAATAAGTCCATACTCACACTTGCCCAAGGTCTCATGGGAAACGACAATAATTGTAAAATTCCTCTAGGGAACCAATGCTTCGGCTTATCTTGTTGGTAAATTAAGCAAGTTGAGACACTCATTTACATCATCTACCAACTTTGGCTAGTAGAATCCCTACTCTAATAAGACCCTCATATATATTTTCCTAGGGTGCCTAGCCCACAAAAATTCATGACATTCCTTAATAAAATCTTTGCGAAGCCTCCCCCACTTAGGGATATAGATCCAACTCCAAGAAAACCATAATATTTTATCAACCAACCTAGACTTATTCACTCAAACCTTCTAAGTCTAGTCTTCAACAATTTTCACCAATGTTGCAGCTTAAGGATCTCAAACAAAGCCCTCCTTAATTCTCTCCATGATATTCCAATTAGATCCAATCTACTCTCCCCATGAACATATAATAGGCTAGTCAATGCTATCGTAATGAACACCAATTGTTGCTTCCTACTGAGTGTTGGAAATATGTTGAATATTTTCCAAGTTATTTTGGTGGGGCTAACACTAAAATGTACTGGACACTCAGTACCTATACTCACAAAAGTTTTTAGGATTTAAGTTATTTTTAGATCCATATGGGATTTTAGGGTTACTATATTTGAACCCACACTTTTTTTCCCATGATATTGTAAAAAATTGTGCATATGCCTTTGTTATATAAATCGCACTTGCATTAGGGTTTAATGAGATAGAAGGAGAATATTATTGTATTAGATACGGTTAAGTTAATACAATAATAAGATAATATTGTGTTGGATTTTTCCTAGTTGAGGGTTTCTGAGATAAATATTGTATAATGTGTGAATCTACGATATTCTTCTTTTGATTCTATTATTACTGCTTTTCTATTTTAGTTTATCAAGGATTTTTATTTCTCTTCATTTGGTATCAGAGCTAGGTTTTAGCTTTGTTCGAGGAGTAAGGGTTTCAACCCTATGATGAATTAATTCTTGAGTGGGAGCCATACGCGAAATGATCCAGACAAAGGAGAAATATGGGAAGCACACAAATAGAGATTGAAAATTTTAATGGATAAAATTTTGAGTTATGGAAATTCAAGATGGAGGATCCGTTGGTTGATAGAGATCAGTGGATTGCGGTCTCAAGAACAAAACCAACATCGATGACATATGAGGATTGGCTAAAATTGATAAGAATGCAAGAAGCTCAATTAGATTGTGCTTATCTAATTCGGTATTGTTAAATGTATCTACAGAGACCATGATAAAGTTGTTATAGGAGAAGCTGAGAACATTATATCAGACAAAGTCACTGGTAAATAAACTCTTTCTTCGAAAGAAGTTGTATTCACTTCGGATGAATGATGGTGACTCTATGGCTAAACATCTGAATGCTTTTAACACTGTGGTAAGTCAATTAACCTTTGTAGAAGTAAAAATGAATGAAGAGAAAAAATGCATTACTTTACTTTGTTCGTTACCTTATTCATGGTATAACCTTGTTATGGCTATCACAAATACTACATCTACATTGAAAGTAGAGGATATAGTAAGAACTTTGTTGTCTGAGGAGATGAGACAAAAATATTCTAAGGGTTATCATAAAAAGGAAGCCTTGATTGTGAGAGGTTGTTATCAAAAAATAAGCAAAAAGAAATTAGGAGAAAAGAAATCAAAATCTAGGGGTAAATATATTGCCCCAAAAAAGAGGAAATATTGGAATTGTGGTAAAGCAAAGCATTATAAAAGAGACTACAAATCTAAAATACTGATAAGAATCGATCATCTGATGAACGAACTTCTACAGAAATGAAGACCATAAATGAATATTCAGGGGACTTATTCGTAGTGACAACATGCTCAAGTGAATGTGTTGACTCATGGTTGATTGTCTCAAGTGCTTCTTTTCATATGACTCCTCATAGGGATGGGTTCTGTGAATATGAAAATATATATGGATATAAAGTCATCCTAGGAGAAAATTTAACATATAAAATAATAGGTCGAGGAAGATTCAAGTTGATGCTAAAATATGGAAGAATTAAAACCCTTCCTGGTGTGTTGCATATTTTGGGTTTGGCAAGGAATTTGATATCTGTGAGTAAGATGAATGATGCAAGTGTGAATGTGGTATTCAATAAGGATAGTTGCAAGATGGTCCATGGATCCTTGGTGTTGGCAAGAGGAGTTCGCACAGGAACTTTGTTTAGAGTTGAGGCTAGCATTGTAATTATTAATTGCAATAACTCTTCAATTGTATAGGAAAATAATACGGTTTAAACGGATCTAAGTATTCCTACAACAAAGATAATATTTTGGCATCAACGCATGGGGCATATTGGTGAGAAAATATTTTTAACATTGAAAATAAAAGGTATGGCTGAAGGACTTTCTGATTGCCCATAAAATTTTTATTTTTGTGAGCACTGTATTTTTGATAAATAAACTAGAGTCAAGTTTCCAAGTAGTGCTACAATATTTGAAGGAATTCTGCATCTAGTTCATAGTGATGTGTTTGGACCTGCAAGAGTGCCATATTTAGGTAAATATGTCTATTTTGTTACATTTATAGATGAATTCTCAATAAAGACTTTGGTATATTTTCTATGGAACAAATATGAGTTTTTTAATAAATTTAAAGAGTTTAAGGCTCTTGTAGAAAATTATATAGAGAAAAATATAAAGGTTTTGAGAAGTGATAATGGTGGTGAATATTCCTCTAATGAATTTGAGCAGTTTTGCAAGGATTGTGGAATAGAAAGACAAAAAACAACTATATATACTCCACAACAGAATGGGGTTGTAGAATGGATGAATAGAACATTGATGGATAAGGCTAGAAACATGCTAAGTGGTGCAAGGTTAGAAAAGAGATTCTGGATAGAATTTGTGTTAATAGATTGCTATCTCATCAATAGATCTCCTACCTTAGCTTTGGTGGACAAGACTCCACGAGAATTATGGACTGGTAAGAAACCCTCTATTAGACATCTAAGGGATTTTGGTTGTGATGCTTATATGTATGTCCCAAAAGATAAAAGGACTAAGCTAAAAACACAAAAGGTTGTTTACAGTCGTAATGTGATCTTTAGAGAAACAAAAGGTGTTTTAAAACAGGCAATGCAACCAAGCAAAGAACCAAAAATAGTGCAGGTAAAATTGAAATAGGAGGAAGAACCTATGGTAGAACCTGAATTACAGAGAGAGTATGAAGAGGAATATTCAGAGGAAGAAGGTGTGGAGGAATCTAGAGATGCAGAACCTATAACTACAATTTTGAGGAGATCAGATCGAGAGAGAAGACTTCTAGATAGGTATAGTCCTTCAAATTTTTATCATGCATCTAATTTATCAGTTATTGATGAATATCCCAAGACTGTAAAGGAGGCACTTCAATCAAGTGAGAATAAGTCTTGGAAAAGGGCTATGGAAGAAGAAATGGAGTCCTTGGATAAAAATAAGACATGGGACTTGGTGAAATTACCTCCTAGCAGAAAACGTGTTGGTTGTAAGTGGTTATTTAAGAAGTACAATGTAGAAGGAAAGTTGGATAAGTACAAGGCTCGCTTGGTAGCAAAAGGATTTTCTTAGGTTAAGGGAATTGACTTTGGTGATATTTTTTCTCCTATGGCTAAACTAACTTCAATCAGATTTTTGTTGGCTATTTTTGCAACTTTTGATTTTAAAATAAAACAGATGGATGTAAAGACAACTTTTCTACATGGTGAACTTGATGAAGATATATATATTTTACAACCAGAATGCTTTAAGATAAAATGTAAGGAGGGTATGCAAGCTGAAGAAGTCTCTTTATGGGTTGAAGTAGTCTCCAACGATGTGGAACCAAAAAATTGACAGGTTTGTCTTGACACTAGGCTTGGAAAAAGCAAAGCAAATCCATGTGTATATTTCAAAAATGAAGGTGAAATTTTTTTATCATTGTATTGTATGTGGATGACATGTTAATTGGTAACAATAAGGAGATGATAAAGTTACTAAAATGCCAATTATCTTTTGAGTTTGACATGAAGGATTTAGGTGTTGCAAAATTTATTTTGGGTATGAAAATAATAAGGGATCGTGCAAATAAAAAGTTGTGGTTAAATCAAAGGATATATTTTGATTTGATTCTCTAGAAGTTTAGGATGCATGATTGTAAACCAGTATGTACTCCATATCTTATTGGTCAAAAGTTATCTATTGAATAGTATCCTAAAAAAAATGAGGAAATTGAAGAAATATATCATGTTCCTTATGCTAGTGCTATGGGCAGTCTAATGTATACAATGGTCTATACTAGACTTGATATTGCACATGTAGTGGGAGTAGTTAGCAAATATATGTCAAATCCAAGAAAGGAACATTGGACTGTTGTGAAGAGGATCTTCAAATCCTTACATGGAACTAAATATTATGCTATTTTTTATGAAGAAAAATATGGAGACAATGATATTGTAAATCTACAAGGGTTTATGGATGCTGACTGGGCTGAAGATCTTGACAAGAGAAGATCCACAAGTGCTTATGTGTTCAGGCTATTTGGAGGGGCAGTAAGTTGGATGAGTAAAAATTAATCAGTTGCTTTATCCACTTAACAGAAGCAAAGTACATTGCAACAACTCATACCTATAAAGAAGCAGTGTGACTTTAGAGGTTGTGTTCAATAGTTGGTCTTAAACATAAGACTATGGGAATTAACAGTGATATTCAAAGTGCAATATTTTGGCCAATAATCCTGGTTTTCATGATCGATCAAAACATATTGATATCAAGTACCATTTTGTGAGGGAGATGGTTGAAGATAACTCGATGATATTGGAGAAAGTTGATAAAGAGAATAATACTATTGATTTGTTAACAAAGGTTGTACCTGCTCAAAAATTTTCTTGGTGTAGAAGATCTATGGGCATGGTTGCCCTTGATAGTTGACAATGGCATTTTTTGGCCCCTATGGAAAGTATTCAATAAGTGGGAGAATGTTGGAAATATGTTGGAAATGTGTTGAATATTTGCCATGTTATTCTGGTGGGGATAACACTAAAAGGTACTGGACACTTTGTACCTATACTCACTTAGGCTAAATTTTTTAGGATTTAAGTTATTTTTAGACCCATATGGGCTTTTAGGGTTACTATATTTGAATCCATGTTTTTCATCCATGATATTGTAAAAATCCATGCATGTGCCTTTGTTATATATATCACACTTGCATTAGGGTTTGGTGAGATAGAAGGATAATATTATTATATTGGAGACGGTCAAGTTAATGCAATAATAAGATAATATTGTGCTGGTTTTTTCTCGGTTGAGGATTTCCAGGATAAATATTGTGTAATGTGTGAATCTGCGATCTTCTTCTTTTGATTTTGTTATTACTGCTTTTCTATTTTAGTTTATCAGGGCTCTTTATTTCTCTTCATTGAGTGCATCTACCACCATATTCTTCTTTCCAATGGTATTCATAATATCCATATCAAACTCAAGTAGGAAATTATACCACCTTGTCTACTTAGGTGTAAGCTTGTTGTGAGTCAAAAAAAAGAATTTAAGACATTTTTTATCTTCATTATGAAGTGAGCACCTAACAGATAGTGCCTCCAATTTTACAAACAATGAACCACCACCATCATATCCTTATCATGTATTGGATACCTTCTCTTTGTATCATTCAACTTCCTTGACTCAAATACAATAGGATACCCATCCTAAATGAGCACACCTTTGATAACATAATTAGATACATCTGTGTGCACCTCAAATGACTTGTTAAAGTCTACCAAGGATAAAATTGGTGGAGATGTCAATTTCTCCTTCAAAATATTGAAGGTTACTTGGAACTTAGATGTCCACTCCCACTTCTTGTCCTTCAATAAATTTGTCAACATACCCACAAGCTTCGAGTACATATTGACAAAATGTTTGTAGTAATTGGCTAGGCCTAATAATTGTCTTACTCCATATATGTCCTTAGGTACCTCCCAATATTTTATTGCTTCAAATTTCCTTTGGTCTAGCTTGATATTTCTATTGCTAACCACATGTCCCAAGAAATTCACCTCCTTTTGGAAAAAGAAACACTTCTTCTTCATAAATAAATCATGCTCCCAAAAAATTTTGAACACTTTTGGAAAATGTACCCTATGCTCTAGATTCTTATAATACACCAAGATATCATCCAGATAGACCACCACACTCTTATATAGAAACGACCTGAACACATCATTCATGAGTGTGCAAAATATTGTTGGCATATTGCATAACCCAAAGGGCATCACAAGGAACTCTTAAGACACATACCTTGTCACAGAGGACATATTTTCCTCATCACTAAAAGTAAACTAAACTTGATAATATCTTGACCTCAAGTCCAACTTTTTGAATATTCTCTCCCCTACAAGGTAATCAAAGCAATCTGCAATCAATGGGTGAGGATATCAAATTTTAATGGTCAACTTATTCAGATCCCTATAATCAACATAGTCTCAAATATCCATCAACATTCCTTTAGAACAACATTAAAGCTCCATAAGGGAAGCACAAAGGGGGGAGAGAACTAGTAACCAACAACTCCTCTAACTACCTCTTTAATTCAACCATCTCTAGCCTAGAAACCAATACAAGGCCCTTGTTGGAGGACTCGACCGTAGCACAAACTCAATATAATGATCAATTGCTCTCCTCAATGGTAGATACGATGGAAACTCCTTTGGCATGCAATCATAGAACTCAAAGAGAACATCCTTTGCTTATGATAATATAGGGACCTATTGCCCATCCTCTTCATCCCATCCTCCCATAAGTGCCACAAGAAACATGGGCTCCTTCCATTTCTTCCTTGTAGTCTTTTGCATAATCATAGTTGAGAAAACGTGTGCTTTTGGTCCATCACCAATGCCTTTCCTAACTATCTCTTTTGATCCATTCACACAATGCACATCTACTTTGGATCTAACATGAACAAAGTTTTTAAGTGGGGAACCACCTCCATTTTACCATTCCAAATGAATTCCTATCCTAGCACTAGCTCAAAATCATTCATCTTCACAATAGACAAATTGAACTTTCTCTTGCACTCGCTAAATTGCACATCCACATCTTGTGCAACATTGATAATAATTTCGTAGGAGAATTAATTGACTTAAAACTTTGGCTACCTTTGAAGGACTAGAGGACTAATACTTTGGCCCACTAAACACTCATGTAATTGTGAGTCACATCTGTATCAATGAGTATCGTGGTTCTCTTTCCTTTGATCACCACCTCTACATACTTTAGCCTATGCAATCCATTTTCTCTTCTCCCATTTGATTCAACCTTCTCAATGGCATTGAGTCTATGAATGACTCCAATTTAAGCCTCATCTATCATGTTCAACTTTTCTTATTGAGTCATCAATACCCATTGTTATTATGGACACTCTTTCTGAGTATGGTGCCCATGGCATGTGCAACATCTTAGCCATGAGCGATTCCCTTTGCTCCACTTATAGGTTTCTTTTCTTTTGAGCTAACGTTAGACTTAGACCCCATTAATGAATATCGAGCCACTTTTCCACCTTGGGTCCCACCCTTTGGCTTACTAAAAACCTGATTCACCCTTCTCTTACCCTTAGAGCTAAAGTTTTGGGTACCCTTCTTTTCCACTATCTCATATTTTAAATTGAATAAACTATCAACAACAATAATGGCTTCATTGACATTCTCTGGCTTATGGCGCTTAAGCTCTATTTGAGCCCACGATTGAAGACCATGTTTAAACATACATAATTTCTCTTTATCTAATAACTATGTAATATCCACCATGAGATCCTAGAAAGACTTGATGTAATCTTTGATATTTTCACCATGTTTCAACTTCTATAACTTTGTCCTCTCTTGCCAATCAATATTATCAAGTCAAAACTAATATTTTAGTGCTTTCTTCAACTCATCCCATGAGTCCACCCTCCTGGTGGTCCTCCTTACCACCATGTCATTCATTAGGTTTCTCCACCAAACTCAAGTTGTACCCTTCAAATACCTTGTTGTTGTACGCACTTTTGGTGCTCTTGACAATCCTCCTAATCCTACCAGATATTCACCCATGTCTTAAAAGAAGTCATTCAGTAGGCGATCATCTTGTGCTCCATCATAACACTCTAGTTCCTTCAACTTAGACGATTTCAATATCAAAGAGCTTGATGTTGATGCTTGACCCAGTGTCTACATTGCAACCACCCGACACAAAGCTACTTCCTCTTGCATCTTGGCCTAAGACACAAAACTCTCCTATAATCTTCTTTATAGTTCCAACATGGCTTCCTCCAAGGCATCAAACCTCTACACCTAACCACCTTGGTCCTCTCACCTCTTTTTCATCCCTTCGTCCATGGAGATGATCTTCTCTTTGAGTCCACTAACTCTTTGAGTCATCTTCTAATCAAGATTTTCTATCAGTTGCGTCCTGCTACCATGGTACATATTTATACCACTTAATAGACTTTGCTTGCATCCTCCTTTGTCTCAATGCAAAACCAACTATAGGTAAACGACACATTGATTCTCCTACTCAAGAACATAATGAGAACACAATCAACACAATACCAAACTCTTCAAACATCTGAATCTATTATATTCACTCCACTAAACTACAAGAGCACATTAGATGACATGTGGTAATTGCTCACATCAACATCAAAGGATTGCACTTAAATAAGTCTAACATATGTAGGTATGCATAAACTCTTTACTTGTTCTCTAATGGTAACTTGTAGTGACTACTTGTAGATTCAAATTATGTTTATGTTGTCAAATACATATGACAATCCCTTTGAGCTTGCTTGCACAAATTGCAATATCTTGATAGAATCTTTTGGTAAAATAAAAAATACTACTAGCCAATGTGTCAATTGTTGCTAGTGCTCTTCATATGCTTATAAAACTCAATTTTGTTGCTAGTGCTCTTTATATGCTTATAAATTTTAGCTTCTCTACACCCTAACACTTCTCAAAGACCAAGTGCTCCTCCACCTCCTCCTTGCTTTGACAAATATGCAATACTAGGACTACTATAATAACAAAATTGATAGTATACATAGTACAAGAAAAGTTTACTCATGACTTAAACAATACTATCATACAAATATATTAATGTTTAATGCTTTAACAAGTGACATATATTATCAACTTTTATACACTAAAGTAAATCTATATATAAGATCTTTGATATTTTTATGCTCTTTTATGAACTAATAACAAACTTAATAAATAAAACAATGACTATATTTTATGGAAAAAAAACTTGTTTTTTTTATTAGTTAGACGAAAGGAGTTTTGAAAGGACCTCCAAACCTTATAACAAAAAGAAGCTAATCTCCAACCACTAGGAGACTGAGGACACTTCAAACATTAAAGCCAACCAACCCTTGGACATAACTGCCTACATCCAAACCAACCAGCCTTTGGACACAACTACCTACACCCAAACCAACATATACTAGTCAAACACACCCAGAAACATAAGCCAAACAGAGATAAAAGCTAGGCACATAGGCCGGTATGGATAAACATAGACAAAAAACTGGGCATGCAGGCCCGACCAAAACATTCAAAAAGAAACATCCAATGGGTAGGGTTCCAACCACCCGCCCTAAGTATTCTAACTCAATTTTGACCTTTGCCTGAATTCATTGTCCAACGATCTAAGGCCATATGGGAAATTACTTGTCCAAATGTGAAGATCTTGTTGCGTAAGACCTTGATTAGCCAAGAAGTCCGTAGCTTTGTTACCTTCCCTGAACTGGTGCTTGAATTGGACTTCTTCTAAATTTTGAATCATTCTCCTGGCTTCAATTATAAAATTTGCAATAGTCTAAGAGGAATTTTGGTTGTCATTAATCATGTTGATAAAATTGAGTGAGTATCTTTCTATGATTAGTTTTCTACAATTCACCCAGTTCAGTTGGGAAACGCCATGAAATAATACCTGAGCTCCAACAAAATGGCTGGTTTGGTGGCCCAAGTTTACAGTAAAGGTAAGAAGGATTTTGTCTTCCAAGTTTCTAAAAAAACCCCTTGCACCCGCCTGACCCGGGTTCCCTTTAGAAGCTTCGTCAAAGTTGAATTTCAACCAACCCGATGGAGGGGGTTCCAAAATCGTGCTAGCCCTGTCCTGACTCACCCTGCTCACTGTATTTTGAGATTGAGTTCTTCAAACCAATCTCTCCTTTACAAGTTATCGAATTCAGTTTTAAAGCTTTCACATTTTCCAATGTATCTACAATGGCCCTCAAGCAAACTGATGACAAATAATTTTAAAGATGTGAGCATTCCTTTATTTCCACACCCACCGCCAAATATGAGGTAACCATAACTTATTATAAGCACATTGCTTTTTTTCTCTTTTAATTTTAATTTTTAAATTGTGTCTTTCAACTAATCCTTATTTAACTTTTAAAATTTGCTTGAATCATTCCCTATGTGGGTAAGTGTATAACTGTTTTATTTAATTTAAAAATATTTTTATACAAATTGCTTGATGCATTCCCTATGTGGGTAAAGTGTATACATGTTTTATTTAATTTAAAAATATTTTTATACTTGTGTCTTTCAACTCATCCTTATTTGACTTTTACAATTTGCTTGATGCATTCCCTATGTGGGCTAGCGTATACCTGTTTTATTTAAGAATATTTTAATACTATATAATTTTTTCGTTGGTTAATTCTCAAGGATTAGGTGGATTGATAAGTGTTAGTTTGGATGGGCATTTGCTGAGAAGATACCTGGGTTCAAATCTTGGTGGTGCCAGTTTGCAAAGGAAGTAGTCTACTCTAAATCCAGACAGACGAAGACTGTACGAACCCTCGAGCAACCGGCGGTCCCGACAGTTCCCATCTCACGCCGGGTCAACAATTAATGAGACCCAGTCAACAATTAACAAGACCGATAAGTTTAGTGGTTCAGTCCCTGTGATTTGAACCTTGTACTGCCAAAAAATAGTGACTGTAACCTACTGTATGTAACCCAAAAAAAATCTAAAACAATTAATGAGACCCAGTCAACAATTAACAAGACCGATAAGTTTAGTGGTTCAGTCCCTGTGATTTGAACCTTGTACTGCCAAAAAATAGTGACTGTAACCTACTGTATGTAACCCAAAAAAAATCTAATCGTTGGTTAGATCAACCTCGTCCATAATACACGCAATTATTTATACCATTATTTATTAGTTCAGGAAATGAACATCAAGGCTTCGCATTATTTTTAATGTTTAACTTCGTCCATAATACACGCAATTATTTATACCATTATTTATTAGTTCAGGAAATGAACATCAAGGCTTCGCATTATTTTTAATGTTTAACTTCGTGACCGTGAGGAGAAAATGAAATTTCGGAAAGAGAAATATATATATATATATTCTTAAAATGATTATATCTACAAGTTGGTGTATAGATTATATATATATATATATATGGGGGCTTCGGATTCTTTACGAAATTCGAATAATTCATTTTTCAAGACGAGGAAAAAGTAGCTGTTTTTGAATTGGAGCTCGTACTTATACAACTGGAGCCACTTCAGATGTAGATTGGCATTGTTACTGGTTGGTCGAAGGTCTATTTAATGGATTATTATTATATTTTGATTGTACATACGTGGCGCACTGTTAGAAAATTACTCGTTAACGCCAAAGTTCCGACTTTTCAATTTTTGATTTGACAATTCGGACATGATATATCTGAGATTATGATGGCGGATTTGGATATGGAGACGACATCCACCGCATAACATTGTCGAATTCAACAAGCCACCGCATCCAATTTTGAAAAAAACAAGCGTTACATGGAATTCACCAAGTTGATACAGTTGGTAGTGATGGATGGCTATCTCACCACTATATTTTTGCAGGGTGCATGCCCTTGCTTTCCATTACAATGAAGTGCAGTACAACAATTCAAAGGTAAATAAAATTTAAAGATTTCTTCTGCCCTCCAGGAGAGACTTTTATTTATTGTACGCAGGAAGACTAAGAAAAAGAAGAACGCGCGCATACAGTGCTGTGGCGCTACTGTCACATTTCGGCCTAAACAGGAAGAGGTACCCAAATAAGATCGTTCTCAAAAATCCAATGGCAGACCTCGATTTCACCAGGCTTATGCCCTAGCGCCGAAAATGCCGCATGCCTCGCACTCCACTGCGTGGTATCCAAATGGCAGATTGCAATCCCATCGTTTATCTTCTTTCCGTCGGCCAACAATGCGGCCTCGTATACCCTCACCTTCGGCACCGAATGGCAATAATATACGAGATAAGGAAACAGACTCTGATGACACGACACAGACCTCGTCACCTTCCCCCCGTCCTTGCCCTCCACTTCACCAATCTGGACAGTCTCCCTCGACCCGGCGGTGCTCTGCGTCGTGAGCACCTCCACCTTCGACCCCAGCACCGACGCCGCAAACTCCGCCATGCCCTCCACCGACGACACGCACTTCTTAATCTCCCCCTTCACGGGAGGGCGCTCGCATTCCCGCAGCGTCCGGGCCATGATCGAAGACATCGTCGAGTTTTCCGGAATGCGAAATGTGCTCATCAGGCTGCTCAAATTTTGGCTGCTGAAGGGCAGATTGTCGGCCAAGGAACGGGGCAGGAACGATCTCTTGGGCATGTAGTCTCTGATGTCGGGGAATGGCAGATTCCCCCCTTGAACCAGCATACTCTCCCTGAAGAACTTCCCCGGCTCCACGCCTGCGGCGCTAGAGAGCGTTTTGTTGGCGTAGTCAGAGAAAGTCACCCCTGTCTTGGCCAAGTCGCTGAACGTGGAGTTGGGCGCATAGGAACTGAAGCCCACGGTCTGGCCGTTGGCGCCCTTGGCGTACTGCGCGAACTCGTTCGCAGCCCCAGGCACATTCTTCCCATAGTTGGAGAAGCCGAGATTTGGAGCGTTGCCGTCCTTCCCGTAGGACTTGAAGACATTCATGGGCTGACTGGCATCCGTGGCGTAGCTCGTGAATGTGTCCAACGCCCCGTTGCCGTTCGTCCCATACTTCTGGAACTCGTTGCGGAGAACGTTGCCGTTCTCCGCGTAGCTGGTGAAGCGCTCGAACGCCCCGTTGCCCTTCTCGCTGTAGGCCTTGAAGTCATTGGTGATGACGTTGGATTTGTTGGCGTAGCTGGTGAAGTCCGAGGTGATGGCGTTGCTATTCTTCCCATACGTGGCGAACCCGTTCTTGATTACGTTGGAGTCGTCGGCGTAGCTGGTGAAGCTCTCCGAGAGGCCGTTGCTGTCGGTGCCGTAGTTCTTGAAGTGGTCGTCGGGCACGTTGGTTTGGTGTCCGTAGGAGCTGAATTGATCGAGCGCCCCGTTGGATCCGGTTCCGTAGGTCGCGAAGCCCTCGTCCACGACGTTTGCGCCGGGGGCGTAGTTGCGAAACGTCTGCAGTCCGCCGGATTCTGGGCCGTAGCCCTTGAAGCCGTCCTTGACGACGTTGTCGTTGTCGGAGTAGTTTTTGAAAGTGTTGTCCTCGGCCTTGTAGGTTTTGAACTCTTTTCCATGGTAGCTTTCGAAATCCGACGGGCCCGAGACCGAGACGGCTTTCTCGTCGTCTGCTACGCGGCGGGTGCAGAGCAGGTCCGCGGCAGTGCAGAGGGAGGCAATGTGGTCGGAGAGGGTGTGGTTTGCCAAGTAAACGTTAAATAGGGCGACGGAAGTGGCGTTGAGAGGCGAAGCCTTCTCCCACAGGAAACCCGGCAGCTTGACGTCCGGCAACGTGCGGCGCCAGAAGCGCATCAGCGAAGCCTTGGCTGCAAACGGATGGCCTCCTCCCTGGCATGCCGGAATCTGCAACATTCATCGAAAGCTACAGTCAGCTAATGCAAAATAATGTATTCCAGTTAGTTAATCAATAATTAGTGAAAGAGTGCGTCTTGGCATGAATGACCAAACTTACAGCCAGCGTGCATAAGACAAGAGCGAGCACGATCGCATTGCGCGCCATCTCGTAGAGAGCAATGCAGCAGCACAGATTTAACAGGGTTGAGACTGGTGAGTTGCGCTATAAATTAAAATTCGCCGATGTTGGCAATGCCGGATCCGAAAGAAACAACGGCGTGTTTTTGGATATGTGAAACACAGATCTGCTACCACCTATGGAAGATAAGCGTGCCCCACCGACTTTAATCTCTTAAAATTATATACGTAATAATTCGGTCAGTAAAGCAAAAGAATATGTTCTGTCTGGCTGCTACTTGTTCGAGTGGGAAGCCATATAATTTTCATCGTGATCCAAAATGCATGGGTACATGGTGGGCCCAGTTTTCCGGCAGAGCACCGGAATACTGGAAGTTGATTCCAACTAGTTCAATCCTTATCTTGGCCAATACGTTTACTTTATTCATGGAAGGAAATGGCTCCTTTTCCAGATGAAAGTGTCAGCTCAGCATGCCAACTCAACTCTCCGTCCTGCGCTGTACTGTTAGGCATGTGTTGTAGGGGTTGCAGGTTAGTTTTTTATTTAATTCATTGAATGGTTGTTATTTTTTAAAAAATATTATTAATTTTTTATTAGAAAAGAATAAATCAGTTAATAGTGATTCAATACTTACATATCGAAGTAATTTCCTGAAAAAATCCATATCCTATTCTTTATTGAACAAAACAATGTTGTTGATTTTTTATGTAAAAAACAAACTCTGCCCAAAAAAGCCTGGGCATTTATGTCTGCCCAAAAAAGCCTGGGCATTTAAGTCTCCAGAGGTTTATGGTCTACCAAAAAAGCCTGAGCATTTAAGTCTCCAGAGGTTGATGGTCCACTGACGTTAGTCATCGTGTTTATGATAGTAATCATTCAATTGAAATAATAAAATATTAAGTTTAAAAATAATTTTATAATAATAATTAAAGATAAACTAGTGAAGTAAAATGACATAAAGCTATGGATTTGATTTAAAAAAAGAAAACTGCCTCCTCTAAAGAGAATTGAACTCTGCATTCTGCAAAAAGACTAGAAACTTGCTTTACATGTTCATGGATTTCATTAAAATGGAGAAGATTACCGAGGTAATTAAGCTTGTACGTGGACGAATCTGGGCACAAAATTTTTTTGTCCAAAGTTTAAGTATATAGTGGAGACAAAAACAAAGGATAGATATGTCTTTTCAAGCAATAGTTGTTGAAAGCTTATCGCAGTTAAATATTTTTGTTGATGTTGAAAGTTTAAAGGATAGGTTTGTTAAGAATAATTTTTAAATGCTTGCTGATTTAAAAATAGTAATTATAACCAACTTTCCATATAATTAAAAAAATAAAGGTTGAAAACCTCCGCGTCATATTTCTTTACCGATGCTAAAATAATATTTTATTAAAAGAAACGAGACCTTGAAACTGGTTAACACCAAGTCATTTTATGAAAATAAGTTTAGTGGGTCGCACGACCTCCTAACGGTCGTATATTAGATGTTGAAAGCTAATTAAAAATCCCTTCACTAACAATATGTTTTTAGTAAGCGTAATATTTTTTTATCGTATAATATTTTTAAAAGCATCCTAGAATTTATCCTCTCTTATTTAATTGTATTATAAAATAATTTGAAATTTGTATGTTCTTTTTTTAATTTATATTATTAATTAAATTAGTGGATTCTAGTAATTATTTATGGAAATTGTAATGCTATTTTTAATTTTATTTTTTTATATTATCTATATTATTGTATATTTTAATAAATTATATAAAAATATTTTAATAACATTTTTGGTAATTGTGTGAAAAAATTAAATCTTATATTTTATCGTATAAGTTTAAGTTTTTAGCCACCTAAGCTTAAGATCATTTGATTCGTATTTAATATTTAATTATTACTGATATGATAGTTTATCATAATATAAATAATAAATTTTTAATTTATTATTTATATTATGATAAACTATCATATCAGTAATAATTAAATATTAAATACGAATCAAATGATCTTAAGCTTAGGTGGCTAAAAACTTAAACTTATACGATAAAATATAAGATTTAATTTTTTCACACAATTACCAAAAATGTTATTAAAATATTTTTATATAATTTATTAAAATATACAATAATATAGATAATATAAAAAAATAAAATTAAAAATAGCATTACAATTTCCATAAATAATTACTAGAATCCACTAATTTAATTAATAATATAAATTAAAAAAAGAACATACAAATTTCAAATTATTTTATAATACAATTAAATAAGAGAGGATAAATTCTAGGATGCTTATATATATATATATATATATATATATATATATATATATATATAACTTTCAATCAAGTATATAATTTAAATAATATATAATGATTTTATATAATAATAAAAAAATTATTATTAAAATGTAATAGTTCTCGGCTTTAAGGGGTCATGGTTGGAAAAAGGCTGTTAAACCCTATGCGTTGGTAGTAAGGGTTTTCACACTAACCTAATAATTTTAATCTTCTTGGGGAGGTCCAAGGATAAGGGGGTGGGTGTGTGATGGTTATGTGTTAAATTCTTTATTGATAAGCATAGCTCTCGGAGTTAGGAGGGGTCATGGTTGGAAGAAGCCTGCTCAACCCTATGCATTGGTCGTAGGAGTTTCTCACACTAACCAAATAATAAAAAAAATGTAATAGCTCAAATGGTTAAAAATAAGGATATTCATCAAGTGGCATTAGCTCAATTGGTTAAATTCCTCGACATCCAAGGAGGAGATCAATATTTGAATCTTGCCAAGTGATACATGGATAATATCCAAGCTTTGTTATAATACCACCATGTGATGATGATGCAATATGGGTGGATCCCGTTTCAATCCCATGTAACCAATTAAAAAAAATAAGAATGATTTTCAATGTGAAAATCTTGCTAAACATTATATACATAGTATCCAAAAACAATGTTTTAATATTGTAGTAATTTGATCATAATAATGTAACATACAACCTCTTTCAATATTGTATAATCAATTAACTTTTTCTTTAAAAGCAAAAACTTATTGTAAATACACATTAATATAATAAATATAATTAAACTTATCAAATGACATTAGATAGATTCCTGGACATTCAAAGAGGAGACCCAAGTTTGAATTTTTGAATTTTTCCAAGTGATACATGGATAATACTCAAGTTGTTATAATACCACTACATGGTGAAACCCGAGTTTGAATTTTTCCAAGTGATATATGGATAATATCCAAGTTGTTATAATACCACTACATGGTGATGATGTAAATAATGATTGGAGCCTATTTCTATTCCATATAACCAATTGTAAAAAATAAAAATAAATATAATCAAAATTATATTATATTTTATTAAAGTAATTTTACGTAAAAAAATTGTTAGTTTATAACTGATATTTACTATCAATTTTATATTTAAAATATTTAACTAATTGGATATTAAAATAACAATCAACGTCAAAGTTCATGACAAGTTTAAATTTAGTAAGAGATGGAGAAGATGGGTGAAAAATTGCTATGGTGCACCAAGGTTCTCGATTATCATAAGCAAATTTTTGACTAGTTTATTTCAAAGCAATAGGAGCTAAAGGTAAGGGGACCCACTTTCTTCTCACATCTTTATTATCATGGTAGAAGCCCTTGGGAGATATGCAACCCAAATGATGAGAGTGTTAAATGGGTTGAAACATTCTGTGTCGGTGAGAGGTATCACTTACCAATAGTTTGTGGGTGATACAATCCTGCTTGGGAAACCTTTAGTGGCCAAAGCCAAGGAGTTCAAATGGATCCTAAATTTATACAATAGGGCTTCCCAATAGATGATTAACTTGGAAAAGAGCAAGGTGTTCATCAAAACTATAGAGAATTGATAAATAAGGATAGTAGAAGTTATAGGTTGTAATATATCAGGCCTTCCATCCATTTATCTAGGAATACCTCTGTTTACATGTGTATGCAAGGACTGGGCATGAGATACATTGATAAATAAGTTTCAATGTAACCTAACAGGTTGGAAAGGAAATTTACTCAATCAGGCAAGAAAGCTTCAACTACTAAAGAGTACCCTTCATGCCATGTTAGTTTTATATCCTATCTGTGTTTAAGATATCTAATAAAAACTACAAATAGTGTAGAAAGTATGCAAAAAAGAAATTTATGGTTAGGTGTAGAGGAAAAGAGTAGAATTCCCCTGGAAAAAGTATATAGATCAAAATCTAAAGGAGGATTGGGGTTAAGGAGGATTAGAGACATGAATAAGATCTTAACTGCTAAAGTAGGATGGAGGCTAATGAAGGAAGGTCATTCTTTGTGGGATAGAATTTTAAAAAATAAGTACTTAGATTATCAGGAAGATATGAGATTTTTAACCATTTTAAATCCTTGTAAAGGCTCGTCTATATGGAACCATATGGTGGAAGGAAGAAAGTTTCTATGGAAAGGAGTTCAATGGAAAATTGGGAATGGTAGGTCAGTTCACTTCTAGGAGGATGCATGGCTAGAGAACCAACCCCTAAGCTTGGATGAGGAGTTAGTTGAAGTATGAATAGATTTAGAACAAAGATATGGGACTATGGTTGTAGACTATCTGGCCCAAGAAGAGGGAGTGGCAAGGTGGAAGGATTTACATGGTAGTAACCATAGTGAGGAAGCTTTAAATAATCTCAAAATTAAACTAAGAGTATTTCATGTAGGTGTAAATATGGGTGAAGACTCTATAGTTTGGGGAGCTACTCTTGATGGATCCTTTAGTGTAAAATCAACCTATGAGATTCTATCAACTGAGTTGAAAGATGGGTTTCAATGGAGGAGGCTTTGGAAAACAAAGGCAATGCCAAAGATAGTAATGTTCCTTTGGTTGGTTGTGCAGAATAAGATCCTAACAACATATAACTTACATAAAAAAGGATTTCAATTTCCTAATAGATGTCATCTATGTGAAGAACATGAAGAGTTAGTGGAACACTTAATGTTAGGATATAGATATTCCCTTTCGATTCTTCAAGATTTAGTTAAGGAGATGGGGGTTAGCTAGGTATTGCCAAATAGAATGATGGATTGGATAGAATAGTGGGAAAAACCCTTTAAGAGTGCAAGGTTGAATAAGATATGGGATCTAATTCCTTTCCACTATGCTTGGGGGGTTTGGTTGGAGTGTAACAAAAGAATATTTAAGGAGGAAAAGAGAGCATCCTTAAGAAATGTAGATGACCTCCATGACTATAGTGAAAAATATTAAAGTTTTGAGTATGAAGGAAATTAGGGAATCGACAGAGGAGGTGAAAATTAGTAAACAATAGGACCTCAGGCCTAATATAGAGAAACCCCCCCACCCCCCAAAAAAATCCAAGAAGTGTAAAATGACATCTTCCTAGGGAGGAATGACTAAAGCTCAATTTTGATAGAGCTTCTAAGGGGAACCCTAGGAAGGTATGGAGAGCAGTGATAAGGGATAACAAATGAATCCTAATTGATGTTGTTAGTTATTTTCTAGGCTCTATGAAAAGTCATCAAGTAGAAGCTAGAGTAGCTTTAGTTTAAGCAAAACTAGCAAGGTAGTTAGGAGTAAGCAAGTTGATAGTGGAGATAGATTCTCTCCACATTATCAGTTACCTTAGCAAGAGGACTACAAAGAGTTTGTAGGCATCAAGTATAATAAGAAAAACTCTAAGTGTCCTTAACTCAATGGAACACGTGGAGATGAATCATATTTTTAGAGAAGGCAATAGGGTGTTAGGCTGGTTGGCTCATTAGGAGGCTCTTCATGAAGAGGACCAGAGGTCGATTCCCCCAAAAAATGTTCACCCAGATGTAAAAGAGTTAGTAGAAAGGAAATGGGCATAAAAAAGTTGTTCATGATTCGAAGAAAGGTTAATCCAATAGCTTGTAATTTTTCACAATCCGAAGAAGTAAACTCCAAGGAGTAAGTCCCACCATTGGTAGATATGGGTTCATGTGGCAATGTGTTGGGATTTATTTTTTTGATCTAGTTGATTTGTGGTCTACACAATTACAAAAGCCTAGTGATGGATTTGCTAGCAAAAAGTCTTGTCATTGGTTGTCATTTACAATATGGTAGATGTAGTGGTAGTCAACTCAAGATGTCCCTATGGATAACATGCCTATGAACTACCCCATATAGACATGTGGTAACTGCATCAAAGACTTGGCCACATAGTTTGATCACAATGATCAATGGTATGTGGGAATAAGGAAAATAATTTGAAGACAAATTTCTAACAATTAATTGGTTGAGGGAAGTCCCTACGAACGAGTGAACTTAGAAACAATATTAAGGGTTGGTAGCTGGTGTGGTCCAACTGTGGTTTAGATTGAGGGTAGATCAATAGTTTGTGGATGAAGGTCATAACCCTTTTGACATTTGGGTAAGGCCTATAAATCATCTTAGATATGTTTTCATAGTAGTTTGAAATTAATTAAAAATGTTTGAAAACTAATAAAAATAACCTAAAATTTTATAAACCTATAAAAAAATTAAATAATAAAAAAGTGCTACCAATTAAAAAATATAAAAAATTCCAAATCATTAGATAATTAAAAAAATTGTAGACACCAAAATCTAGCCACTTGTCATCCATCCAGGTCTTCCCACCATTTTTACCCATTTATTTATATATATTTAGGCATATTTGTTAAATATATGTTTAATATTAATATTTTAATATTATATTTTATATATATTTAATAAATATAAATATTATATATGTAAATAAATCCCAACCATCCGATTTGACTTAATCCTAGCCATCCATCCACATCAATCCATGCCATACACCTAGAATTAATATCCACCCTCTGATATGTTTTAATCTGAGCCACACAATTTGTGTCACTTAAACCCTAACATACCCTAGTGTGGATTATTAATAGGAGCCATTTTGATGGCTCAACCCCTAAGTCTTTCATGAATTCCTAAGTTGTTGAGTTCTCACCCCTAAGCAGTTGATGCCTATCCAAGCACTCTCACCATCCATCCTCACTCACCCTAGCCTCCGCATCCATCACCACCCATTTCGCTCAACCAGATCTACTTCTGTAGATCTTCACCTCAGCTCTCGAATACCTTTGGGTGCTCCCTATCACCATCGAGCACCTTCGAGTGCTTCCTTCCATTACCAAGCATCTTTGGGTACTTTTCACCATCCTCGAGCACCCATAGGCATTTTCTATTGTTGTCGAGCACCCATGGGCATCTCAAAATCTACTATTGAAGACTAGCAAAGCCCTTGGGTGTTGCTAGGGCATCCACACACCATCTTCCTACAACAATGACTATAGATCATAAAATATCAAGTTCAACAAGGTAAATATTTTATTGTTATACTACTTTCATTATTTCCACATTTGTATGTAGTTTATTACTTGGCATTTAGGGTTTTTATTGATTTTTTAGGGTCTCACATAGTGGAGCCCTCATAGTTACTACTAATCCTATTATATCATTCTTTGTGTGTAGGTTTGGAGATACATAAGCATTGAGTAGTTGTTTAAGTTGGAGTGGTCTATCCAAAGGATATCTGAAGCCCACTCACTTCTGTTGGGATCGATCGAGCGTGAAGACACCACCCTGATTTGTTGGCTAGGGTTTTGGAGAACCCTAGCATGTTAATATTATTGTATTGAGAAATAAAGCATTGTAAAAACCCCAATCTGGGGTATATTTGGTTGTAATATTAGGAATCCACCCGATAATAATAAAATCAAATTTATTTTTGTGCAATCATATGTGTTTATCTTGCTTTAATTGTTCATTTATTTAAGTTTAGTTATTTGGTGTTGTTCGATTTGCATCTACAAATGGTGATCACGGTGGGACCCCCTAAGGGTTTCTCATTTTGATTTACTTTGTTGACTAACTTGCTATTTTCTATCTTATCTTGCAAGATTTTTAGAAGCATGGATTGCATGATTTTCGTTGGATTAGGGTTTTTGAAGGTTCATAGAAGGTTGTAGAAGGTGCATGAATGCCCTACGATGCTCGAGGGTCATCCAAAAATGCCTAGGGTATTTTAGAAATTCCTAGAGGTATTTTACAGAGAGTTAAAGCAAAAATGTAGGCTTCTTTGTAAGTTTACTATCAAACCCTAACTTTCTATTTTTACGTATTCTAGCATTTTACATTTTTTTCAAATTTTTGGATTAAAAAGAACATCACTAATAAATCTGGTAAAAAAATCATCTTAGTATGCATTTAGGCATTAGATTAGTGGTTGCATCCATCTGTAGTTGCACAATACACATTTTTACTTAAATATTTCTTAATTTTCTGGTGTGTTGCATTATTGTTTGCATTTGAACTATCAAGCGCATACATTAGTTTGCATCCTAGGGTTAGATATTTCTATTTTTGTAAGTCTAAATAGGAATAGTGTCAAGATACCAAAAGTATCCCCGCATTTGGGTGATTCTAGGTAGAGGAGTAGATGAACCCTCCTCTGTTTAGAGAGTGGTTTTAAGCGGTGTACTTTACATCCTTTGGAGAAATTGGTATTCTGGATATTGGATTCTAATTTAGACTATCGAAAGTAGTCATTTTTCTAACATTGTATGTACACAATAGAGAATTGGAAACCTTTAAAAAGAATCACACACTTCATGTTTCACGTTAAATAGTAATGGTTGGATTTCATCACCAACCATTGCTTGAGATTTGGTGATGGTGGCTTTCATCTCCATCCACCAATCTCTACCCCTAGACACCTTAGATTACCCTCGAGCAAACTTGTTGGATTTCATCACCAACAAGAATCTCATTGCCCTATCCAAGCCATAGTATTCACCCATTTCTAATTCAAATTAGCACATTGAAACACACGAAATCAAAAATCTAAAAATGAATTCACATTAAAATGAGATAATCAATGAATGAGGTAAGACACATTTGTTAAACAAACTTAGCATTGATTTGTCTTAATTTGATTTTTGTGAAGTTTCAATTCTGCATTTCATTTTACTACACAATTTGTATTTGGTTTAATTGCTTATGGTCTTAACAAGAAATCAATAGAAAGCATTAAATCAAAACAATTCCATGGAAAATTCATCCACCTTCCCCACCACTTCTGTGGTAGATTCCCCAAGTGTGACATAGATATATTTGTCTGTAGGCCCATCACACATTGTACAGACTACTGATATTTTATATAGGTATACCAACACTTCCCTTCCCCAAACCGAATCATCTTCACCATCCATTGACCACAATATCACCCACATAGACATGGCCAAAGTAGAGGCTCTCTACAAATTGGCTAACTATGTCTTAGAGTCCATTCATGATTCCCCTAGTCAAGATCCTACTTTACAGTAGGAACTTGCTTATTCCTAACCACCCAACTTTACCCAAGTGTACACTAACCCTCTTTTTGAGGCATCAGTTGCACCTTCCTCTCATGTATCCATTCCCCAATACACAAGTGCTCCTAGCACTTCTATCCCATCTTCATATACATCCACATACACTAATCCCTTGTATGAAGCACATGTAAATGTTGCTTCACAAGTTCTAGCCTCCCAAGTTACCATGCCAAGTGTAACTTATTCCCTAACCACATCTTCCATGCCATCTACATCCACACCTTCCATTTTTGATAGAGAAATTCATGAAGCATGGGAACATTTGAACAAATTGCTCAAGCAGCATCAAGATGCTCAACAACAAGTGCAAGTGAACCCTAAGCCTCTACCAAACTCTACTCAGACCATCCTCATTAACCAAGGTCCATCATGGACACCACAATATTCTATGGTTTCCATCCCTACTCCTCCACCAAGCCATACCAATACCCATTCCATTCCCATAAACCATACCAATTCCATTCCCATAGGCCAACCTAGCCATAGTCCCCATGCATTGTCCCCATTCCAACATTCTCCATATCTTCATCATCAATATCCTCTTCATAAATTTCCATCAACTTTACCTAATCATCATCATCAATCCCATCATCATCTAGTTACCCCACAACATTTTTCTACCATGCCTTCTCAAAATCATCAGGTGATTCAGGGCTTCCACATTCTTAGGGAAGACCCTAGAATCAAGGCCATGCAACAACAAATAGATCAGTTGATACAATATACTCCTGGTATGACAAACTAGAAGCTAACCTTACGTCAGCTGATTAACCAACCCATTCACCCTTTGGTACCATCACCACCATATCCGATAGATTTCATGATGTCAAAGTTTGATAAATTCAAGGGGACTAAGGACCCCAAAGAGCATGTAAGCACATTTGTACACTCATGCTTTAGAATCCAAAGTGACAATGCTCTCATGCTTAGAACATTTCCTCAAATATTAGGTGGAGATGCCATAGAGTGGTACAACCAATTGCCTAGTCATAGTATTTATACTTTCGAACAATTGGTTGACCAATTCTTTGAATGCTTTATCCTTAATGTTAGAAAGAAAGTCTCATTGTCTGATGTTTATGCTTTAAGACAACATGACGATGAGTCTATCTATGATTTTGGCAACCATTGGAGGGTCATCATTACCAAATTGCCATTCACCCTACCAATGGAAGAGCTTATCAAACTATTTACCAAGAGTTGTTTAAAACCCATCTCTTGGATGCTTCAATTATAGATATATCACTCATTTGAAGAAGCTCTAGCACATGCTAGTGTCATCGAGGAGATAAAAATCCAAGAGGGCATACTTAAGCCTAGAAAAAAGGAATGGCAAAACAAGGGCCAATATAAAAGTAATTATTCTGGCCAATCAAAATCAACATAGGCCACTCCGACCAATCAACCTAATCATGTCAATCAAGTGGTCATGAGCCAGTCGATAATGGCTCAACAACAATCAGTGCAACAACCACCATAATAAATTGCTTATCATGTGGTACCTTCAGTATCTCAATCCATGCAAAGCATAGTGCCAATTATGGAGAACCATCCTCGATGATAGTCTATCCGATAGAATCACCAATACACCCCCTTGGCTGAGTCGTATGCTTCCCTCTTTCGAAGGTTGTACGACACAAATAAACTTGCATTACCCAAAATCAGACCAGATGATCCCACTAAATATGGAAAACATTATCGAGAATATTTATTTTGTCCTTACCATAGGCAAAATGGGTATGATATCAATAATTTCCATGTATTCAAAGACATAGTTCAAGACCTTATTGACTTGGGGGCCATCAAGCTTGACAACCCCCTTGCTCAACAAAACCAAAATCTTGGTATTTTTCAAACACCACTTCCTCATCATGAGGAGGTGCAACCAACTATGGGAGGGGCTAACACCAAAACTCCTCCCAATCAAGTTAACCATGTCCAAAAATACCAAGGTTTTGTAGGTGCCATTCATGTGGTAACTAGAGGTCAACAAAATAACCAACAAAATGCAAGGCAACAACCTCAAGCAAGTGTGTCGCAACCTACCACATCACCTCCCATTCAAATTTCCCCTAATCCTTCCTTACCAATTCATATTCCTAGCCAACCAAATCCCCCCATTCCTCCCATCAATCATCCTCCATGACCAGTCATCTCATTGAGTAGTCGGTTAACCACAAGCCTAAAGATGGCTTCCACCAAATTATCAATATATGAGCTAATTCAACAATCTCCCCCACATCGTGAGGTATTAATGGACATTCTAAAATCCATTGAATTACAATCTCAAGATGCTAATGCCTTCAACAACTTTGTAGGGAGCATTCAAACATGCATGGAGCCTTCCATTACATTTTATGACTTTGAGATTAAGCCAATCTCATCGGAATCAGTAGACCCTCCATTGCATATCATGGCTCTAATTGACAAGAAGCCTTTCAAAAGAGTTCTAATTGACATCGGCTCCTCTATTAATATCATCACCATATCTACCCTTCATCATCTTAACCTTCCTCCATCTCATATCACCAAGTCATATTTCACCCTAAAAGCATTCAATGATGCTTTATGTTCCATAGTTGGCACTGTTGTTTTGCCCATCGAAGTGGGGGTCAAAATGTTGCACACTATGTTCCACATCTTGGAAGGATCCATGGCATACAATGTACTCCTTGGAAGACCTTGGATGAGGGAAATGAGATGTGTCCCTTCCATTCTACATCAATGCCTGAAATACGTTCATGAGGGACAAGTACATTGCATACCAATAGATGTCAAACCATTTAAGTATTGCAATTTCATCTCAAATCCCTATGAATCCATGCTTCCTTCCACCCACCTTTTCCTATCACCATCAACCAATCCATCTACCATATCACCCATTTCTTCATCAAAATCTCCCATTCTTGAGGAGCCCCTTATCACCAATCCCCCATCATCTTCATCATTGACTACATGCACATGTGGTCAAATTCAATCCACATCATCAACATCATCACCTTCCACAACTTTACCTTCCATTCATCATCATCCATCCAACAACCTTCCCAATCCAATCCATCTCCATCAGCCAATATTTCACAAGTCGAGTTGATGGATTGTGAGACATCTTCATCTCCACCATTCCTCGAGCCATTATCCAATCATGGTCCTTCCACATCATCCCAAGTCGAGGTCCACCTCACTAATCTTAGTATTGGTGAATATGTGGTCCAAGACATCACCATTACACCACTCACCATTCCAACTACTAAGGATTTTGGTCACCCATGTGACCCACCTTTATCCATAGGAGTGGTATATGACATGGGTTCAACTCCCAACAACATAAATTTTGTATATGGGGGGATTGATTCTTCATCAAATCTAGCTCCCCTAGAAGAACCCAAAGAACCAACACCTACCAACATACAAAACATGTCAGGATTTCCATCCCATTATTTTCACATAGTTAATTGGTAGGGTCATGGCTTAGGATTGCATGAATAGGGAATGCATGACATTATTGATGTTCCATATCGAGAAATGCATGACCATTCAGGCTTAGGTTACACTCCACTTTCCACCACCTCTTCTCTTGAACAAGCCTTCCAAAGGCTTAATCTAAATTTAGGAGAAGAAGCCCTCCATCCCGATGACTCTAATGATGAGATATATGAAGAATTCGAACTCATGTCGATAATTTTTGATGAATCTAAAGAGGAATCAGAGCCCATCATTCCCCATACCAAACATGATGAGTTTTATCTCAGAATGTTCCCCATCCATGAGCCCATATTTCACTTGCTTCTTCCACAAGAGTGAGCCTCCCCTATCGGTGAACCACCACCTCCATCTCATTAATCCATTTCATAAGCCAAAATTGTAATATATGTACATAACAAAAAAATAGTGGTTTTCACCACTACAAAAAAAAAAATCAAACAAAAATATTTTTTTTTCATTGCATGTATATAGCATTTAGTTAAATGCATTTATTTGTGTTGCTTGTTGCTATCTAGGTTTACCAAGCTCCTAGCATCGGTTCTTAGGCTCCATTCATCCCATCCATTCCAACCTCATCCATTTTCCCTTAAGTCAACATGAATCCTATTGACTTATTCACCCCACTCTGTAATCCATACGATTTGGCAAAGCCAATTCCAATTGACATGAGTCTTATTGATATGGACCGGATCTCTTCACCTCCATCCTTCTCTAAGTTTGTCTTGTTTAAGGAATTGTTAAGGGCTTCTACCAACTACATTCCTCCATCCCCTCCACCTTCACCTTCACCTTCACCTTTGAACCTTAAGGTTTTCTAGGTAGATGTAGATGAGGAAAAGTTAGAAGAGTTTGATGATATCTTAGATGACATTCATCTGATCCCTACGCCCCATCAACTTGAGGAAGGTTCCCATATGTCCATTGAAGATACCATCGATGTGGACCTTAGTTTAGATAAATATAATCCTCAAATTTTCAAGCTTGGTAAAATCTTATCCAATGATGAACAAGAGCAATTAATTGCTCTCCTCAAGAGGAAGAAGGGCATTTTTGCATGGTCCTATAAAGACATGCCTGGTCTTGACCCTAGCTTGGTTGTCCATAATCTCACCTTACATCCTGATGCTAAGCCGATCAAACAAAAACTTAGAAGGATGCATCCTACCATTGCCCTCTTGGTCAAATAAGAGCTCCAAAAGCTACTAGATGTGGGTTTCATTGTACCCATTGATTATCCTGAGTGGCTCTCAAATATGGTACCCATTCGTAAACCTAATGGGGTGATACACATTTGCACTGACTTTTGAGATCTTAACAAAGCATGTCCTAAGGATGATTTTCCTCTCCCAAATATTGATACTCTTGTCGACACTTGTGCTGGCCATGAAATGCTTTCTCTCATGGATGGTTTTTTAGGATACAACCAAATTCGAATAAATCTTGATGACCAACACAAAACAACATTCACTACACCTTGGGGAACTTTTTGTTACAAGGTGATGCCCTTTGGCCTTAAAAATGTAGGTGCCACTTATCAACATGCCATGACATACATTTTCCATGACTATATGCATAATATTATCGAAGATTATGTGGATGATCTCTTGGAAAAATCTAAAACTCGACAAGAGCACATTGGTGTATTGGAGAAAGTTTTTGACCGACTACTAGAGCATAATGTAAGGTTGAACCCCAAGAAATGTGTCTTTGGTGTTACCTCTGGAAAACTATTAGGGTTCATTGTCTCCAAAAGAGGCATTGAGGTGGACCCAAACAAGGTCAAGGCCATCTTAGAGATGCCTCCCCCAACAAATTTAAAGGAATTGCATAGTTTACAAGGAAATATCCAATCAATCCATCATTTCATTGTACAACTTTCTGATAAATGCAGGCCATTCAATCACCTACTACAAAAGGGGGTGCCATTTTCTTGGATAGATGAGTGTCAAAAAGCCTTTGATGACATTAAGCAATACCTAGCTTCTCCGCTAGTCTTAGCTCCTCCTCATCTAGGGGTCCCATTCTATCTTTATGTTTTAGCAATGGACTTTGCATTAGGGACAATGCTTGCACAAAATAATGAAGAAAATCGAGAGCAAGTTGTCTATTATATTAGTCGAACATTGGTAAGCTATGAAACTAGATACGCTTATGTAGAAAAATTGTGCTTAGCAGTGGTTTTTGCCACTAAGAAACTTTGACATTACATGCTTAGTCACACAACATATGTCATAGCTAGAGAAAATCCTCTACGTTATATGATGTCTCACACTTACAATAACACCCACATCGCTAAATGGATAATGCTTCTTATTGAATTTGACTTTGAATTCATTAGCCAAAAATCCATTAAAGGTCAGGTCATAGCCGATCAACTTGTGGAAGCTCCACTACCTAGTGATCATCCTTTGATTATTGAGCTCCCAGATGATTCGGTATTCGTTATCACTGAACAAGAAGAAGATGTCATTCTGAAGGAAGATATCGATATCACATTATTCTTTGATGGCTCTAAGTGCGAGAAAGGTCAAGGTGCTGGAGTCATGTTTCATACACCCTAAGGGGTACCTATCCCTTTATCATTCAAACTTGACTTCCAATGCACAAACAACACTATAGAGTATGAAGCCTTAATATTAGGTCTTCAATCAACTATAGCTATGGGCATTAAGCGTATCAAGATATTTGGTGATTCTCAACTTGTTGTCAAGAAAATCAATGGAGAATACCAATGCAAAGAACCTACCATTAAACTTTATCATGAAGTAGCAATGAAATTGCTCTCTAAATTTGAATGGTATGAAATCGATAGTTTGCCATGTTCGACTAATAGATTTGTAGATGCAATGGCCTCTCTTGGATCATTGATTCCAAAAGACTCCTTAGGAGAGGTACAACCCCTTATTATTTCAATGATCTCTAAATCTACAATTGTTCATGTTGAATCTAAGGATGAAAAGGATGTTTGCTTTATCCAGTCGGATCCATATGAGCCTTGGTCAAGCCAAATAGTAGCCTTTCTCAAGTTTGGAACACTCCCATATGACATGTCTCAAACTGCTAAATACACTTTCAAGCAAAAAGTAGCTCATTTTGTTCTCTTGGGGGATGTGTTGTATAAATATGGTTATGATGGAGTCCTCCTTCGTTGTCTCGAGTCTATTGAGGCACAAAGAGCCATAGCTGAAGCTCATGATGGTACTTGTGGTGGTCATTTTAGTGGGATGGCCATCGCAAAGTGTATTTTATGCATGGGTTATTATTGGCCCACCATGGAACGTGACTGTTGCACTTATGTTAAACATTGTAAGAAATGTCAAGAACATGCTAATTTAACTCATGTGCCATCACAAGATTTACAACCTATTCAAAGCCTTTGGCCCTTTTCACAATGGGGTCTTGATCTAATTGGAAAAATTTCACCTCCTTCCTTGGGATAACATACATTCATCATCACAACCATTGAATACTTCACAAAGTGGGTTGAGGCAATTCCTCTAACTAGTATGATAGGACCTAGAATTGTGGAGTTTATACTTCACCATATCATTTGTCATTTTGGTATCCCCTCAAAAATCATCTTTGATAATGGCAAGTCTTTCAAGAACAAGGATGTTCGAGCACTTTGCAAGAAATATAACATCCAACATAGTTTCTCGACTCCTTATTACCCACAAGCAAATGGATAAGCTGAGGCTACCAACAAGACCTTAATTGCTATTCTCAAGAAACTCGTTAATAAAAATCATAGATATTGGCATACAAAAATTCCCTTGGCATTATGGGCTTATCGAACAAGCATCCACATGCCTACTAGGGCAACACCATTTTCATTGGTCTATGGAGCTGAAGCAATCATGCCTCTTGAGCTTGAGATCCCCTCCTTGCAAATTTCTTTGTAGGAATTCATAGATGATGACACTTCTAGACAAGCACATCTTGACCAACTCACACTTCTTGATGAGAGGTGAGTCAATGCTTTAGAGCATTTACGAGTTTATCAAGACCACCTAAAGCATGCTTACAATGCCAAAGTTCATCTACGTGAATTCCAAGTAGGAGATCTTGTCCTTAAAGAGAATCAACAAAACACCAATGCATTATCGCATCTTCATGATAAATTCATGGCTAATTGGTTGGGTCCATACATTATCACTCAAAGAGTGGGTAATGGTACTTATAGGCTTGCTAGTCTAGAGGGAGAGGAAGAACTTGAACCACTTAATGTTATACACTTGAGAGCATTCTATGCATAATGTGATTTATATATATGTATATATACATGGCTAATACACAAAAACATTGCATTTCATTTGCATACATTTCATTCAAAAACATTGCATTTCATTTGCACACATTTCATTCAAAAAATTGCATTCATACATTGCATTTCACATTCACATTTCACATTTCATATTAGGGATCATTTATTAAGTTCAAGGTATTAATTGGTCCAATAAAGTCATGTTGCCTTAATCAGGGGCACCTTCACAACATCATCCACACTATTCCACCAAGTCAAATTGTCATTTGCCTCCATATATCCATAATTCCTAGGTGTTTTCGATCACTCAACCACTCCTAGTGTTTTAAGCAAACTCACAAATACATGTCGAGTTCTTTTTAGGACCATTACACATCTTCACTAAGAAAATATTGAGTTTTAGGAATTGACTCCAAAACATTCTTGAACCAAACACAATTTCACATCTTAAAAACATCTTGTGTCAAAGAGGGATAACACCATACTTGGTTTGAACCTCAAAGTGAAAAGGGTAATCCTCGCTTGTCCCATCATGCAACATAGTCCACAAAAATAGTGGTTTTCACCACTATCACAGTTGCTTCCAAATTCAAAATATAGAGTAGTAAGGATAGGGTACAATTCTCATCACACTTAGGTTGAGAATCTAATTCCCCAAAGCTCTAAATATTTTACATCACACACCATTGATCATTGGGTTGTAAGGATCATACTACATTTCTAGTCAGATGGTTAGGTAGTCATCCCCAAAACTTAAGAGATCAAAATTCTTGGACTATGGAGTTAGCCTCCACCGGAGCTATAGACGCTTGATTGGTAGTGGAGTATGCTCATGCATGGTGACACATCTCTTTTAAAGAGACCTCTGACCACACATATGGATAAGCTAGCTTCTTGGTTTCATCCATAATAGGTCACCCCCAATTTACTCAAGATGAGTTAATGAACTCACTTGCACACACATTGGTTCTTGATTACCTTGAGTCATTACCATGCTCATGATTTGGTAAATGAATTCACTGCACACACATTTGGTCCTAGAGGGATTAGGTAGTTTTAGTGAGTTTGTTTGATGCCACTAGTATGTCTGAGTCTCTGAAAAATAGTCTTCCATATCAACATCCATATCTTCTTCCATATCAACATCCATATCTTCTTCCATGTCAACATCCATGTCACTTCATGAGTCATTCACCACATATGCCACCAAGTTGGTGCCCCTGATTAAACAACAATGCTAGAACATGGCCAAGCAAAATCTAAACTATGAATGATCATTAGAACATTTGCATTCCATACCTTGCATTAATCATCCATAACATATCATATGCATTAATCATCCATATAAACAAAGCATTCCACAAAAGCATTCACACAAAAATATAACACAAAAGTAAAAGCCATGTATATATATGTATAAATATCACATATACAATGAGTGCCAAAAGGCTACATACAATGGAGCACCAAGGCTCATATACAAAAAGTGCATCTAAGCACTAGCTAAGCCCTCCAAGAGGACCCCTGTGACCTAGAAGGAGCCCTAGACCTAGAGCTATGCCTAGACTCGCTATGCCTAGTAGCCTCGGATATATATGAGGTAGGAGGATCTAGAAGTGGAATATGATGCTCTATCAACTTATCCTCCAAAGCCTCGATATACCTATACGAGATTGAAGGTGCCTATGTCAACATTATGATGATGCTCCCTCTCTAGCAGCTCTACCTGGAGCCTCGTGATCCTCTCATCTCGAGCCATCACCATCACATCTCACTCTACCACCTACTACTCCAACCTCACCCAATCCTCCTAACGAGGTCCATCTGAGAGTCTCCTCCACATCATCCCCATATCTACCATCTCCTCCACTCTCTGGAGCCTACCTCATCGTACCCTTAGTCCTCCTCCTTTGACTATTATATTGAAGGTACCTCTATCACTTGGGAGCCTCATGGGTCTCCTCCACCTCATCCCCATATCCACCAACTACTACTAGAGTTGGTGCCCATGGTGGTTGTGTAGTGAACCATGCATCATACTCTATAGTAGTCCTTACATCATCCATATTAAGGAGATCTATCTCCTCATCATCCTTGTAAGCCTCCCTCCATGGCTCAACACATGGTAGCCCTATCTCCTCTTGATACCTCCTATAGAGCACTGGCTCATCTAGAATCCCCTACCTTAGGCTGAACTATTGGAGCACCCATGAGAACTGAATATATTCAGCCTCACTCTGATACCTCCCAACCACCCACCTAGCCTACCTCACCCATCATAGATGCTCTCCATCTCCTATCCACCTGGTACCCCACCATGGCCTCCATATCACTTGGGTGGATGTCAATCTAACCCATAAATCCCTATACCACTCGCTCATCTACATAGGATGACTCGATTGTACCTCCTCTACCATCACCCATCTCCTAGCATAGGGTTTCCCCCTACCTAAGCCTATAATTGGTAGACCCTTCGATCGAGCCATACTAAAATGCTCCCATCCCTAACACTATAGTAGCAAGATGCATCCCAATCCCTTCCTCCCCTACCTCCTCACCTCATAGAACTCCTCGGTACACCTACACCAATAAGGTAGGAGCCCATGCATACACTAGAGAGGTAGTGAGCATATCACTCACCACCCCTATTAGGTTCCAAGGGAACCTATAATTGATATTATTTGAGGCCATGATGTTGGCCAACATGAACATCACCAAAGCTTGAAGGGCATCCAATTCCTTGTCCACATACATGGACAAGTATGGAATACCCCCACACTCCACCTTCACACTCTACCAACTATCTCCAAACATCTTCTTCATCTCTACTCCCTGATCACATCCAACCTCGATGTGAATCCCCTCCATCGATACCTTGAGGATGTGATATACATCCTCAAGTGTAATGGTCACCTCTCTAGTAGGAAGCTGAAAGGTCCCCCTATCTGGATCCCACCTCTCTACCAAGGTAGAGAGGTACCCCTCATCCACCCTCACCACATCAATAGGCTACCTCCTCTAGCCCCATAACCTCCAACAAATCCCACTCCTCCTTCACCAATGCCTTCCTCATCCCAGGATGTGAGGTGAGAATTGGTGTCGAGCCTCCAAAATCCTAAGCTACAACACAACACAAAACATTTGTTAATACATGTTAAAAAAAACATAAAATTTTTGCACAAAAATAAAGAGAGCTTCAAATAAAGGACTTACCTTAAAAATTGCACTCTAGCTCTAACTCTCGTATCCACTCCCTCCACCACCATAGCTTTCATGCCCAAATTGCTTCACCTCACTCCACTCCACTTCACTCAAATCTCCTAGACGTAGCTTCTCAAACTCACAAATGCACAAATGAGCTTCATTTTTCACCTGCAAGCTATTTATAGCTACTTCAGGTACCTTGAAGTACCCATGGGTATTTCTTGGTGCATTGAAGTACATCGAGGTATTTGTAAAGTACCCAAACATCGATGGGCATCTACGCATGCTGAAAGTGCCAATTGATATTTGGCATCAAAATTGACAAAAGATCAAATCATTGCAAAATAGTGGCTTACCCCCACCAAATCACTCCATATTGCATCCATACATCATTTTCATCATCTTAATAGGTTTTGTGAAGGTTACAACTGATTTGGATGCATAATTTTTATTTGCGACCAAAAGTCATAAAATCGCATAAAAGGTTCCAAAATGTTCCAAAATGGTCCAAATTTTCACAAAATGACCATAATCATCATTCTCATCATCAATAATTCATTTCCACATCATTTTCAATCATCAATCATAACATTTGCATATTTTCCAAGTTCAAACAAAAATTCAAGTGAACCTTGTATCTAGTGGTTTATTCTATATACTTGGTGATTGCAATGATTTGCATCCATGCAATTCGGTAAGATGAATAAATCACCATAAGGACACTTGGTCATTTTCATCATCCCATATCTCCTTGTTCGAAATCACAATCACATTTGGTACTTCACATTTTTGCATGAAACCTTGCCAAGAACAATTTGCACAAAAGCTATCATTGATGGCCTAGTTCATGGGGCTTAAAACATGGACAAAATCACATTTCATCATTTCACATCTCCTTGACAGTCATCATGGTGACTGGCCTTAGCTAGGGTGATTGGTTTCGATCATAGGAATTATCTGACAGTCACTAGTTGGCCCTCCGAAGTTGACTATTTTTATCTTTGCATATTCATCCTTGCATATCAATGATGCCCAAAGGCACATTCTTCAGCAGCATCGAATCACCCCAAATTTGGGGCAACCACATTTGGTTTTGACTTTCCCACAATGGGATACATCTTACATGATCATGGCATCCTACACTTGGCAAAAATCCCTTCATCTATTGGGGTAAAAATAGACACATTTTCACAAAACCCTTCATCTTTTGGGGCAAAAATAGATGCAATCATTCCACATTTTCCACCAATGCCCTCTCCCTATTGGGGTAAAAATGGTATCACATTTACATCATTCATATCATCCACAATCACATATTTGCACACATTTTTTTCAATTGGCTCATGAGATTCATCCGCAAACTCATTCACCAATTGAGGGGGTAAGCTACACAAATCCAAATTCTTTAATTCTTTTATCTTCAAGCTCATTTTTCACATCTCAAGAGAAAGTTGCTTCTGCACCTAGCCCAAGTAGGTGTCTTGTGTTTTTGCACTACATTGTGTTTCACGCAATGTAATACAAAAAGGGGCATCTATAGACACCAAAATCTAGCCACTTGTCATCCATCTAGGTCTTCCCACCATTTTACCCATTTATTTATATATATTTAGGCATATTTGTTAAATATATGTTTAATATTAATATTTTAATATTATATTATATTATATTTAATAAATATAAATATTATATATGTAAATAAATCCCAACCATCCGATTTGACTTAATCCTAGCCATCCATCCACATCAATCCATGCCATGCACCCAAAATTAATATCCACCCTCTGATATGTTTTAATCTGAGCCACACAATTTGTGTCATTAAAACCCTAACATACCCTAGTGTGGATTATTAATAGGAGCCATTTTGATGGCTCAACCCCTAAGTATTATAAGTATTTTACCCTAAACAGTTGAGTATCCAAGCACTCTCATCATCCATCCTCATTCACCCTAGCCTCCACATCCATCACCACCCATTTTGCTCAGCTAGATCTGCTTCTATAGATCTTCACCTCAGCTCTCGAATGCCTTCGGGTGCTCCCTATCACTATCGAGCACCTCTGGGTGCTTCCTTCCACCACCAAGTACCTTTGGGTGTTTTCTACCATCCCCAAGCACCCACGGGTGTTTCAAAACCCGCTACTGAAGACTAGCGAAGCCCTCGGGTGTTGCTAGGGCATCCACACAACAAAGACTACGAATAAAAAAACATCAAGTTCAACAAGGTAAATATTTTATTGTTATACTACTTTCATTATTTCCATATTTGTATGCAGTTTATTACTTGGCATTTAGGGTTTTTATTGATTTTTGAGGGTCTCACACAGTGGAGCCCTCACAGTTACTACTAATCCTATTCTGTCATTCTCTGTGTGCAGGTTTGGAGATACACAAGCATTGAGCAGTTGTTTAAGCTAGAGTGGTCCGGCCAAAGGATATCTGAAGCCCACTCACTTCTGTTGGGATCGATCGAGCGTGAAGACACCACCCTGATTTGTTGGCTAGGGTTTCGGAGAACCCTAGCATATTAAGATTATTGTATTGAGCAATAAAGCATTGTAAAAACCCCAATCTGGGGCATATTTGGTTGTAATATCAGGAATCCACCCGACAATAATAAAATCAAATTTATTTTTGTGCAATCATATGTGTTTATCTTGCTTTAATTGTTCATTTATTTAAGTTTAGTTATTTGGTGTTGTTTGATTTGCATCTATAAAAATAATAACCAACATTGCATAACAACCGATATTGCATATGAAAAAAAGCTATCCAAAATTACATGAACTTGTTGGTGTCTTTTTAATATAATAAAATCATTTTTTATTTAGTCACTAATGACGATGGAAGCTAGGACGCTAAGTGTAGGTTAATTTAAATGTTGTCTTAAATAATAAACTCCAAGCTTATTAAAATCTTGTCCAAAGTTTAGTTATATAGCGGAGACAAAGACAAAGGATAAATATGTGCATTTTAAGCAATAGATCGATTGAATTAGACAAAAGCTTCGGCACAAATTATACCTTGTAAATGGTTAATACCAGGTCAATTTTATAGAGAGAAGTCTGGTAGGTCACACGACCTCCTAACGGTCTTATGTCGGATGTTGAATGGTAATAAAAAATTTCTTCCCCAACAACATATTCATAGTGACGGTATTATATTTTTATTATATAGTATTTTTAAAAGATATGAGAATCTCTTATTTATTTATAATATTTTTAAAATAATTTAAAACTATGTATGTTTTTAAATTTATATTATGATTAGTTAAATGAGGGGATTCAATCATTTATATTATTTATTTATAATATTTTTAAAATAATTTAGAACTATGTATGTTTTTTAATTTATATTATGATTAGTTAAATGAGTGGATTCAATCATTTATATACGAATGTAAGTATTATTTATATTATCACTTGTTTCCATAAATCATATAATAGTATTTTAATATTTTAATAGTATTTTGGTAATTGTATGAAAAATTTCAACTTTTATTTTATTTTATAAACTTAAAATTTTAATCACTAAAGTGTAATATTGTTTGATTCCTACTTATTATTTAATAATCATTATTGTGATATTTTATCATAATATATAAAATATATTTTTTAAGAAAATATAATTTTCAAACAAGTAAATAATTTTAAAAATGTTTAAGTTTAGTTTCAATGATTTAATATATATATTAAAATGATTAAAAATAAGGACTTTCAATGTGGAGATGTGAACTCAAATCTTGCTAAACAATATATACATAGTATCCTCCCAAAAAAAGTTTTAATATCAAAGTAATGTGATCATAATGTAACATATAGATAGATAGGTATTGACATGGAACAAAATTCCAATTATGGAATATGGAATATATAACTCTTGTCAATATTATATAACTAAAAGCAAAAAATATTAAAAAAACTTATCAAAATAATATTTTTAAGGATGATATTTATTTCGAAAGATAATGCATGTTAAGGTAGTATCTTGGAAATGCCAACATATTTATAGAATTGAATTGAACACATAACTTTGTGGACATAGATCCTTAACCAAATACCCAAACTGGGGCCATGGCAATGTACTCTTCCCAAGGTATTTAAACAATTGACTCATATACTTGTAATAACAGAGTAATGCCAATAATAGAGGGAATCAAACACATAACCTTATACTTGTGAATATGAGTTGATTTTCACTATAGTGCCTAGGATGTGATGCCACAAAGAATAACTTATAGTACTAGCTTGCAGCACTTGCAAGTTATATTGGGAATTGCTTTACAAGAAGCAAAAAAACAATGATATCTTCCTTTTAGAACTGATGAAGAAATGCACCTCATATAAAACAATAAACATAATTATAGATGATGATATAAATGCACTACAAAACATAAGGCTCTTGTATTTAGTATGAAGTAATTTAATAATTTTTTATTACAAGGGTGTGGTACTATAGGATGCAAGGTGTTCTATTCTATTGGGATGACAAGAATAACCTACAGAGAGAGAAAGTATAGAAAGGAGGAAATGAGACCAAGAAGGAATTGAGATAAAGAAAGAAAGGAGTTCCTACACTATACTTTATACAATATCTGGTATAAATTACAAATTAGTTTGAATATGAACCACTTCATATTTGTTAGTTTTTGAGAATATATGTAGTGGAGAGATCTAACACAGGTTCTAATGAAATACATCAAATATAAAAGAAATTGAAACAACAATATTACTAAAATACACTATAAATAGAAATGACAAAAATACAATGCAATATAGAGGAAATTGTCACTCCATTAATATGAGCTAAAGAACTACATTGTACTCCATACAGGATCACTACTACCAAGAGCTTGACATGAAGATGATATGAGCTTGGTGTGAGCTTGATATATAATCTACCACTATGAGGCACTTTATATAGGAAGATAGATTCCTTGGCCAACACTCTACCTAGATGTACAAGGGGACACCTTGCACATTACAACTTACATATTGCCACTTGTGCATTTATTACATTGCTTGAAGTAACTAGATAACTTCCCCCTAAAGTAATATTCTATCATAACTATGTACCTAAGGTGGTACATTTACATGAACCAAATGATGTAATATACTCTAACTCTACCATCCCCCTGTATTACATTATTTGGATATTGAAGATTTCAATCTTCAATATGGATCTTATTTCTTTAGATGTTCTTCAGCTTGCTTAGGAATATCGTCCTCTTCTATCCATCCTCCTTTTTTTTCATTTTTGTGAATATTTTTATTTGGTCCTGTTGCTTCTTCAGATTCCAAAAGGTTGAGTAGAGCATAGTGTGGTTGACCTTTCATTTTTTTCTTTTTATTCTTCCATGATTCTTTTTATGGAACATTGGTTCTTCATTTTCTTCAACCTATTCCTCAGGAAATATGTTAGTATCATCTTGAAATACAATAATATCTTGTGTAGACACCAAAACAGCACCAATCCGATTATGTGACAACAAGCACTGATCGCACTAACACACACAGCCCCCAGGGCAGCCCCCAGAGGTTAAACAATGGTTCTAACCACTCACACAATAGTTTTACAAGTCAAGGATCAATTTGGCACCTTTTAGACACTCTATTGCTTATTCGTCCCACCTAGGGACGAGTGCGGATTTGTACTCGTCCTACCCAGGGACGAGTGCGGATTGATACTCGTCTCACCCAGAGACGATTACTAGCGCTCGCTTCGGGGTGGGACGAACGCCAGGTTTGACCAACAAAAAGTCAGATCTCGGCGCATGACAACTCGGAACTGCCACTTAGCTTTTCTTGCATGGCATAGGAGTGCGAGTGAGTTCTTTTGACAACTCATATCTGCCAATTGACTCTCCCTTCACTGCATGGGAATGAGAGTGAGCTTTTTAAGACAACTCGGATTTGCCACTTAGCTATCCCTTCATTGCATGGGAGTGCAAGTGAGCTTTTCTAAAACATACAAAGACATGCACAGAGGCGGTTAAGAAGCCCTTGATCAAGAAGAAGTCTTCTCTTCACACAAAAAGCATTCATGCAAAGAAACACTTTTGCATGTTAATTCAAAGAGACCCCTTGGGTCTATAAAATGGTGAGTTTCTTCACCCAAAAGATACACCAGAGAAGGAGCATTTTGAGCGACGAAGTGCTGCTAATTCACTTACTTGCGATTTGTGTTTTCAACATCCATAATCTCTTAATCGAAAGAGAGGTTATTGGGTGACTTTTGAAGGCACGAATCAAGAACCAACACCGATTTTTCTGACCACAATATCCTACCAATTTGCCGACAACACATCACATCAGGTTTCGGACCCATCCTAAGCGGATTGGTGTCGAAGCAAAGTTTCACCCGTGGGTGGTTTGCCTTCGGGCACCCCCTCGCTTTATTGCTTTTAGTGACTATTTCTTTTGTAGTATTTAGCTAGTTTCATGTTTATGCTTTTGTCAAGTTTTCATTTTATTTAGATTCATTTTAACCATCGTTAGATTCATCTTTTATTTTTCATACACAGGTGCTACCGATTCTTTGTTTGTTTCTTTGAACGCAGATTTGCAGCATTGGAGGAGCAACGAGGAATCTACCTTTACCAACGCAAGCGACGACAACGTTTTGGTTCGCCCATCTTACATGTGGGCACGCGGAAGAAGGAATTCTAAAACAAGTTGTAAAAGACCAACATTTAACGCTCCTATCCCCTAAAAAGGAAGGAGACGCATTGTAACACAAATTTGAAAAGCATATCAATAAAAGGGCCGATTTTTATATTGCTTTAATATCTTGTGTTCATGTTCTTTCTTTTTACGCATTTTTCAATAACATAGGATTTAAGCGTTATTTTAGTTTCATTTACATTGCATTTTTAGTTTATCCTTTTTGTTTTCGAAATCTCGTGCTTTCAATGGCGATCACGGTGGGACCTCTGTCCTCTGTTTTTTTAGGTTAAATTACTGATCTGAAATTGCTTGTTTTTTTTACAGGTACCTATTTTTCAACATCAGACTGTTATTCGTCTCTGCAAGTGACGATTACAGAATTGGTATTCGTTTCACCCCGGGACGAATAAACTATTCGTCTCACCCTGGAACGATTACTGTTCTGATATTCGCCTCACCCAGGGATGAGTATAGTTCTGTGCATTTTTTAGAGCAAATCAGAAACATCCTGTTAGGCAGAGAAGAGGTAGGGGTTTTTTTAAAGCTTCTATCAAATTTCTGTTTTTTTGTTTTTTGGTTTTCAGTTTTGTATGGCTTAGGGAAAGATTTCTTTTTCGTTTGCCTGTTTCAATTTTTGCAAATTAAAATGAACCCCACACATCACGTGGTATTTTAAACCAAGGCGTTGGTCGTAAAACCCCAACCCTTGAGCAAGACCAAAGGTGGATTCCATTATCACTTTGGCTTGAGATATTGCATCCATTACCTCGATCGCGATTGTTGCTAGACGTAAATCCTGACGAAAGTTGACCGAGTGTAGCTAGGGTGATTCCTAGCGCATGAGGATAAGTCTTCTATGGTAGGTGTCATAAACAGAGCGATTCCCCTTCCGTACCGCCTATGTTCCACGTATCATCTGCTCTCACGTACCTATAGTCTCCCTCACGTAAGGGCGGGTATATAGAGAGGTTGGTATATCGGTCCGACAATGGTATATTGAAGGGGCGACCATTTATGGGAGTCATATGAGCCAACATTCTGCATTTAAACATTCTTCAAAACTTGCAAAAACAAAACAAAATCATCAAAATGCACTAAAACCAGTTTAGGACACACCATTAATCTTTAAAAGAGATAATCACCGTTTGTGTATGTGTGTGTTCATTTATGCTTAGTGTAACAAAAAAAAAAAAAATCATAAACAAAAAGATAAAAATATACGCATTTTGTCACTCGCTCCAAAAAGCTCCAAGGATTCCCGCAATCGCTTGGTCACTCCAAAATGCCCCAAAGGTGTCCATGAACCCTTTGGTCAACCCAAAAGCACCCCGAAGGTGCCCATAAGTGATGCAGGAGCATCCAACAAAATATGGGAAATTTTATATTTTTCCCTAAATTTTAGTGCATCTTGTCGGGGCCATAACTTCTCAACCGTAGCTCCGATTGACGTGAAATTTTACAGGGAGTTAGTTGGGATAATTTTAAACAAATATGACTCCTTGGAGTCCTATTTTCCCAGAAAAGTCAGTTTTCGGGGCCAAATTCCATCATCTAGTGCCCCGAAATTAGGTTTTAAAATTGATAACCTAATTTTTTACGCTTTTTGAGCTGTTCGGAGGTCAATATCTCCTAATGTATTTAGAGTTAGGACTTGAAACTCTATTTATGGCTTATCTATGGTAAGAGGGATGCGCACCCCAATTTTGGGCCCCATCTGACTCATTTCAATTTTTAGGGTTTTTAGAGAGACATCGTCATGGTGCTCACCCGTAGTCAAGCCCACTCACGGGCAGACGCTGTGGAGAATGTCCAAGGAGGCACGAGTCACATCCGTTATAGTCCCCAGGATTTGGTCATACCACCTTGGCGACCTAACACACAAGGCAGTCCCCTACACACCTTAACGAAAAGGGACTATAGGGGTACCTCTTCTAGGGGCACTCCTGTTCAGCATAGCACCCAGCACACACCCTCCCATGAGGGGTACATCCGTAGGAGAGCTCCCTTAGATGCTCGCTATGAGTGGTCACCACGCGATGAAGCGCTAGGTCAACATAGGGTTCGACGGGAGGAACCACATGATTACACTATCCCTCCTTCACCCCCTCTAGTTGTCAGGACTACAAGGACAAATCCAGAGCACAAGGCTCCTCAGGCGGGGCGAGCCAACTCCGCCCGTTCCTTTTTCACTTATGAAAGAGAGCACGAGGAAAACCCTTACCTTCCTCAAGAACAATATACATCGCGAGAGCAATACGCCTCCGCAACTGCTAGCTATCAGGATCACCTACTGAGGCCAAAGCCTCGGGGGAATGCTGCTACCCCCAAGAGAGGGAGGCGGCCTATAGAGATCTCGGATCACCATGACCGGGATAGATATCTAGGAGAGGCATCTAGGCCTTCTAGACATGAGACGGTAGGACCAACTATCTTAGAATCTGCCAAGCATATTGCACGTCGGATGCAACTCACGCTACTTGAGCTAGAACAACAACAGTTAGAGCAACAATATCTTTTAAATCAAGAGTGCCTTCAGCGCCAGGAGGATGAGTTGTTACAACACACTATGCAGGTGAAGACTCCAACCCCTCACACGCATAAGACAAAACATTATGAGAGACACAACTGGGTGCAAGACAGGTCTCTACGACCTTATCAAACGTTGCCCCCGACGCCTCCTAGACTTGAGCGGGAGGCCAATCCTAAGACCAATGACGGGTGCCTTCTTCAGGCACCCACCCAGGTTCATGGGCCACCCTCAAAAATTCTTCCAAGAAGCCTCTGAGGAACCTGAGCATGAAGAAGAGCGGGATGAAATGCCCTACCAAGGCATGGGGGGTGCTATTCGGCCACCCCTCCCAAGGCCCCAAGTTCCCCACAACCTGCAACGGGAACAAATCAAAGAGGAGGAGCTCAAATCCCTCGATACAAGCAATGCACTGCCAGAGCACTTAGAGTCGGTAGAGACCAAGATTTTGGGGCCCCAAAAGCCCAACTTACGTGAAACTCCTCTCAAAGAGGATCAACCCCTGGTTGTAGAGCTACCTGATGACGAGGTCTTCCATATCTCAGAATCACCAGATTCTGATGAGCCTGACTCTCTCGCCAAAGATGAGTCAGCATATGCAATAGCACCATGGGACCCGTTCGAGTCAGACAACACTAATTCACAGGTGGTCCCCATGGGTGATCATCACCAAAGTCTCTTAACCTTATTCCCTTTGGAGGCTCCCATCGAGCCCGTGCCATTGCAAGAAAATCAGGTCCCCCCACAAAGCGCGGAACAACCCCATGAGGACCACATCAATCTGCTCGAACAAGAAGAGCCTAGCATGTCGCAGACAGCTATCGGGGCCAACGAGGGCCTTTGGATCATCGACAATGATTACGAAGATGAAACTGAGATGGCATATCTCAATCATGCACGACGACACAATCACCCTGTAACCCATGACGAACTAATGGCCCAACTAGGCATAAGACTAGGGCATGAGTGGCGCATAGACCCGACCCATTGGCATCACATGTTGATTCCGCTCCTTTGGGAAGATCGTGAGCCACTTCCACCCAGAGATATCATAGCACCATCAGTGCCGAAGGCAGACCCTGTCCTCCTATCCGTGCATAAGGCCGATCCATTCGTGCCAATTCCTACAGAGCCAGATCCGGTGCACACAGATCATCAAGTGGGGGTACCTCTATTCCCTGAAGAGCCAATGGGTTACACCAAATGCTCCAAAGGTGTCCATAAACCCTTTGGTCAAACCAAAAGCTCCAAGGATTATCGCAATCGCTTGGTCATCCCAAAAGCTCCAAGGATTATCGCAATCGCTTGGTCATCCCCAAAAGCTCCAAGGATTATCGCAATCGCTTGGTCACCCCCAAAGCTCCAAGGATTATCGCAATCTCTTGTCATAAAAGCTCAAGGATTATGAATCTTGGTCACCCAAAAGCTCCAAGGATTATCGTAATCTCTTGGTCATCCCAAAAAGCTCCAAGGATTATCGCAATCGCTTGGTCATCCCAAAAAGCTCCAAGGATTATCGCAATCTCTTGGTCAACCCCAAAAGCTCCAAGGATTATCGCAATCGCTTGGTCATCCCAAAAAGCTCCAAGGATTATCGCAATCTCTTGGTCAACCCCAATAGCTCCAAGGATTCTCATAATCGCTTGGTCAGCCCTAAATGCCCCAAAGGTATTTATAAACCCTTTGGTCAACACCAAACGCTCCAAGCGTTACCATAACTGCTTGGTCAAAATACATATTCAAAAATCAACAAAAACAACACAAAAATCAAAATCACCAAAACATTTGCATTTCCATTCCATGCATACTCATAAAAAAATCAAAATCACAACAACATTTGCATTCCAATTCCATGCATACTCATATAAAAATCAAAAATCACAAAACCAATTGCATTTCAATTCCATGCATTCTCATAAAAAAAACTCAAAATACAAAAATATAGGTTGCATTAGGCATCGCATCCATACATTATACATTTGCTAGGTCATACAAGTCAAAAGCACCATAGGCTATCATTACTTGGCAATTCCATCATTTTCCACCTCAGATCCATTTTCATAAATGCCTACATCTAGAATAGCACCATCACCATTTTTTGCATCGTCAGTTGTCTCCTAATGTATATAGGGTTTTCGTCATTCAGTTGTCTTTAAATTTCTAGCCAAAAACTGTACATAGTTAAACAGATTTTACACAGGAAAGTTTTACTTGGATCACACCTTGTTACGTAGCATCCCAACACAAATTAACACACATATAATAATTCCTAAGTTGTGTGAACGAAAGATGAAACCTGCACAGTAATCCAGGTCACCATAAGCGAAACGGCTATCTTGCTCATCCCCCTGTGCGAATGACCCTAGGAATGCTGAGAGTTGGCAAAAGGACAAGCATCCTCCCTACCCAATTCCCCAAGAATCCCAAGTTCTCAAAAGTTGCAAAACATCAAAAATTTGCAAAACGTCAAAACATTAAAATTTGACATCCTACAGTGCACACATCAAAAGGCACAAACAATAGTGATTCTCGTCACTCCATATCCAAATCCCTTGCTCAAAAAAAAAAAAAACAAAATAAAACAAAAATAAACAGTGATTTTATCACTATAAAGGAGCAAGTATCCCAATACAATTGAAGAAAAGAAGGGAGTCGAACTTGAATCCCTGGAACTCTCAACATTTCGACAGGTCATGAGGCAAGCTTCAGTACCGGTTTGGTTGATAGCCTATCGGTCACTGGTGGTAAACCTCCCGCATGACGATATATCTGTCACATTAACTTGTGTGCAGATCAATGTTTGCATGTGGATGAGCTAGCTTATGGTATCCTAGATAGCATCATAGATTAATCTGACTAAATACAATAAAGGAGTTAGTGGAGCTAATTAGGTGATCCTCAGTACAGGTTCGGTTGAAAGCCCATCTGGCACTGGCGGTATCCTGATGAATACCACATAAACGAACTCAATTGCACACACAGGGATGTGAAATAACTTGGTTAAATTCAAGTCGGATTTAGACCTTGTTCAAAAGTCTTGCGAGATAAATGTACAGTCTTGGCTAGTTAGTTAAAATATCTGAATCTCAAAAAAGCTTAACTACATTTTAAAAACAACTGTCACATTTTATTCCATACATCACCATCAAAATATATGCAAAATACAAAAACAAAGTTTTCACATGCAAAGTCATCCCATTAGTATCGCAAGTCAGTCAAATCTTGTACAGTCTATGGTGCATCGACACATCATCAACAACTCATCTCATTCATTTCATATGCATACATCATACAAATTAGAAACATCACATTAATAATCGCCTCTGCATACATCAAACACATACATAAAAACACACCACAACAAAAACAATAAAAACAAACACAACAAAACAACCAAACTATAAAAATGACAAATGCCAACAAAACCACTAAAAATTGCCGGACAAAAGTGCTCTTGCACTTAACCTCTTGGCATAAGAAAACTGATGTCGGGGTCTACCTTGTCGTTATCCTACTCCCCAAGAAGGCTACCATAGCCGGACCGCTCCACGGGAAGATGGATTTTCGCCAATGTTACCCCCAAATGGCATCCCAAAATGGGTTCACACCCACCAAAAATAGGTCAAAACAATCGAGAAACTGCTCGAGCATGCACTCGGATAACATCTGAAGGCACCCTCACTTAAGTCATCTTGGGTCAAGCGACTCGTCGCTTTTCTCATGGCAGTCATTCCTTCATCGATTCGTCGCTTGAGGGGGTAGTCACACTTAAGTCACCAATCAACAAACACACACCCAATCAAGGCAATGGCATGCATTCAAAGAATCATTGACAAAGACAATCACGCTCTTGCTTGGGGCAGCAAACAAGCAATAATCACAAAATTGATCAAACACTTGGCATTCCTGAATCATGAACACAAGGTTCCCCCGTGGATAAAAGGTTGCGCCCTTTGCCTATTCATGACTGATCAATGACCAAGCTCAAGTCACACCTCACCAAAACAGGTTAATACTTGAAATCAAGTTCCTTAGCTCGTCAGAAGCAAGGATTCAAGAATGCATGCCCTTTCCATACTTGGGGCATCAAGAGTTGGTTAGGTTACTGAGAAACCCTAATCATTAGTGCTTTGGTTATCTATTTTTGCTCAACACTGCACCATGTGCAGCGCTTCCCAAAAAGGGGCATCTGTAGACACCAAAACAGCACCAATCCGATTATGTGACAACAAGCACTGATCGCACTAACACACACAGCCCCCAGGGCAGCCCCCAGAGGTTAAACAGTGGTTCTAACCACTCACACAATAGTTTTACAAGTCAGGGATCAATTTGGCACCTTTTAGACACTTTATTACTTATTCGTCCCACCCAGGGACGAGTGCGGATTTGTACTCGTCCTACCCAGGGACGAGTGCGGATTGATACTCGTCTCACCCAGAGACGATTACTAGCGCTCGCTTCGGGGTGGGATGAACGCCAGGTTTGACCAACAAAAAGTCAAATCTCGGCGCATGACAACTCAGAACTGCCACTTAGCTTTTCTTGCATGGCATAGGAGTGCGAGTGAGTTCTTTTGACAACTCATATCTGCCAATTGACTCTCCCTTCACTGCATGGGAATGAGAGTGAGCTTTTTAAGACAACTCAGATTTGCCACTTAGCTATCCCTTCATTGCATGGGAGTGCAAGTGAGCTTTTCTAAAACATACAAAGACATGCACAGAGGCAGTTAAGAAGCCCTTAATCAAGAAGAAGTCTTCTCTTCACACAAAAAGCATTCATGCAAAGAAACACTTTTGCATGTTAATTCAAAGAGACCCCTTGGGTCTATAAAATGGTGAGTTTCCTCACCCAAAAGATATACAGAGAAGGAGCATTTTGAGCGACGAAGTGCTGCTAATTCACTTACTTGCGATTTGTGTTTTCAACATCCATAATCTCTTAATCGAAAGAGAGGTTATTGGGTGACTTTTGAAGGCACGAATCAAGAACCAACACCGATTTTTCTGACCACAATATCCTACCAATTTGCCGACAACACATCACATCAGGTTTCGGACCCATCCTAAGCGGATTGGTGTCGAAGCAAAGTTTCACCCGCGGGTGGTTTGCCTTCGGGCACCCCCTCGCTTTTATTTCTTTTGTAGTATTTAGCTAGTTTCATGTTTATGCTTTTGTCAAGTTTTCATTTTATTTAGACTCATTTTAACCATCGTTAGATTCATCTTTTATTTTTCATACACAGGTGCTACTGATTCTTTGTTTGTTTCTTTGAACGCAGATTTGCAGCATTGGAGGAGCAGCGAGGAATCTACCTTTACCAACGCAAGCGACGACAACGTTTTGGTTCGCCCATCTTATATGTGGGCACGCGAAAGAAGGAATTCTGAAACAAGTTGTAAAAGACCAACATTTAACGCTCCTATCCCCTAAAAAGGAAGGAGACGCATTGTAACACAAATTTGAAAAGCATATCAATAAAAGGGCCGATTTTTATATTGCTTTAATATCTTGTGTTCATGTTCTTTCTTTTTACGCATTTTTCAATAACATAGGATTTAAGCGTTATTTTAGTTTCATTTACATTGCATTTTTAGTTTATCCTTTTTGTTTCCAGAATCTCATGCTTTCATCTTGTGAGATTTCCATTGAATTTAGAATATATGTATTTCCATAGATTGATCATGTTGCTTCTATCTCACTTTGGTTCATGATAAGGCATGTATTGATCCCATTCATATATCTAAAATTGATTATCCAATTGCTTTCTACTAATGTGTTTACTAAAATGAGATTGAATGTTAATCCATAAACATATAGTACTTTTTGTAGTAGAAAGTTTGGAAGTAATTTGCTTAGTGTTACACATCCATATCCGTGTATAGGATAAGTTTTGCTATCTACAATTCTTAGTATGTAACCATTAGTGATTTCAAGACAGTCAAACCATTGTAGATTTCCAGTCATGTGATGACTAGCTCCTAAGTCAATGTACCATGTATATTTTTGCTTTGATGAATTGTTCATGCTAGAGTTATTTTTGCATTTATGGCATGATGCAATATGTGTCCCTAGTTCTTGTATTTGTTGGCAATTTTGGGTACCTTGAGTACATTGCCTTTGCTCAAGAGTAGTTGTTGTCATTGATGTCAAGGAGTTCTTGGTAGTTGTTGTCATTGATGTCAAGGAGTTCTTGAAGCAATTTGTTTTTATGTCAAAGAATGTGTTTTGATGAAGGTTTCAAGTTGGTCAGTAAGTCTCCAAGAAAATCAGAGTAGCCCAATTGCAAAAGATCAAGAAAAAGATAAGTTAGAAAAAGTTTGCAGGCGGCTGGAAAAACTATCGCGATTTCGCGACATGTTTTAGGAGAGAGAAAGTTCTGGCAAAACTGTCACGATTTCGCGACATGTTTGAGGAGAGAGAAAGTGCTGGAAAAACTGTCGCGATTTCGCGACATGTTTGAGGAGAGAGAAAGTTTTGGCAAAACTGTCACGATTTCGCGACATGCTGGAAGGCAGAGATGAAGCAGGAAAAATTGTCATGATTTCGCGACATGTTTGAGGAGAGAGAAAGTTCTGGCAAAACTATCACGATTTCGCGACATGCTGGAAGGCAGAGTCGAAGCAGGCAAAACTGTCACGATTTCGCGACAGGTTACAAAGAAGTTGTACGGATGCAGAAAGTGTCACGATTTCATGACAGGTTGAGTTGGCAGCTTGCAGTTGGAGAAAGTGTCACGATTTCATGACAGAAATAGTTAGCAAGTCTTAAATAGAAGAAGCGTCATGATTTCATGACGAATTGAAGAAGGAAGAGCTCGAAGGCAAAAGCGTCGCGATTTCGTGACATGTTCTAGTTTCGTGGGCATATGGCAGAAAAGAGCTTAATGCAGCGAAAGCATCACAATTTTGTGACATGTTCCAGTTTCGCGGGCTTATGGCAAAAAAGAGCTTAAAGCAGCCAAAGCGTCACGATTTCGTGACATGTTCCGTTTTCGCTGGTGCAAACCGAGAAAAGGTTGAAGAAGCAAAAAGGGTCACGATTTCATGACAGAATTGCAGTTGACGTCAGCAGAAGCAGATGTGTCACGATTTCATGATAGAAGCGGAGAAGAAGGCTTTGAAGTCTAAAGCGTCACGATTTCGCGATAGGAGTGAAGATGACGTCAGCAAAAGTCAGAAGTGTCACGATTTCATGACAAGCACGTTGTCAAGGCAGACAAAAGCAAAAGTGTCATGATATCGCGATAGCAAGCCATAGAAGGTGTACGATAGGAAAAGGTGTCGCGATATCGTGACATGTTGAAGTTTCATGCCAGAAGCTTCATGGAGGTAGTGGAGCCGACAGAGTTAAATTTGGGCCGATGCAGCGTAGGGTTTTGCAGCCGACGTAATTAAAGGGTAAACAGTCGACTAAGATCAAGGTTCTAATCTTGAGATTGTGAGTATAAAAGGAGGGCTGCTTGAAGAGTTTTTTAATCATCGATCGAAGTGTGCATTCGAAGTGCGATTTGCACAGATAGAGTGCGGGGAGAAGTTCGATCGCAAAGGTGCATAAGTGGGAGTCTGATCGACTACTGTGTTTGTATGAAGTGTGCGATGACTGTGCTACTGTGTTTGTGTAGAGGTTGCGAAGACAGTGTTGTCGTGTTTGAGCAAAGAGTGCGAAGACTGTGCTGCTGTGTTTGCGTAGAGGTTGTGAAGATTGTGCTGCTGTGTTTTCGTAGAAGAGCATAAGTAGATCGAGTGCTACTGTGTTTGCGTAGACTATGAAAAGTTGGTTTCGACCAAGTGCAACTGTAACAGAAAAGAAAAGAGGAAGAGGACAGATTTGTGCTAGACCGAAGGACTGTGTTTAGTGCATATTTGAGGACCAGCTTTGCGATGACAGAGTTGAGGACAGAGATCTCCAGCCAGAGCAAGGAAGACAGGTGTCTTCCGTGGATAGAGTTCCACTTGCTAAGGGCGAGAGGAGGTAGAGGTCTTCTAGAGGATCACCGGCCAAAGCAAAATTAGGGGAAGGTATCTCCTTTGAGCCGAGGCTCATAAACATTGTAATCGAGAAGGATTCCCAGAGGACTTTGATATAACTTTTAGAGGAAAGTTTTATCCGTGGAGTAGCCCACCTTGGGTGAACCACGTAAATTGCTGTGTCATTTTGTGGATGGTGTTTTGTGCATTGTTTTGATTACTGCTGTTATTACTGCTATCTTTATTCTGCATAATATTGAATTGAAAGTTGTTTTGAAAGAAAAGGTTAAAAGTGGTCTTATACTGTTCACCCCCCCTCTCAGTATAAGCTTGTGTTCTTCAATTGGTATCAGAGCTAGTACCTTCGAAAAGTTTAACAGCTTGAAGGAAAAGCTTGCAAAGAACACAATGGATTATTCAAGTGGCAATGCAGAACCTATTCTTGATGGATCAGATTTCGGTCTGTGGAGTGCAAGAATGAAAGTCTATCTAATGGCACTTGGTAATGAGGTATGGGAAGTTATTGAAGATGGGTACACCATTCCTGCAAATGGTCCTTATACTAAAGAAGACAGGCTCCTACATCACAGCAACTCAAAAGCCATGAATGCAATCCTGAAGGGTTTACAGAAGGTTGATCTTACCAAAGTTATTCACTGCAAGACAGCTAGTGAAATGTGGAAACAATTGCAAGTTGTTCATACAGGTGATGCAAATGTCCGAAAGGCCAAGTTGAGACACTTCAAAGGTATGTTTGAACAGCTCAAGATGAATGATGATGAAAATATTAGTGACTACATGCTCCGTATGGATGAAGTTGTTAATTCCATGAAAGACTTAGGTCTTGAACTTGCTGAAAATGATGTGTGTGATAAGATTTTAAGATCTCTTCCTAATAGATTTAGTGAAAATATTTCTGCTATTGAGGAAGCTAAAGATTTAGATAAGTTGAAAAAGGATGAGCTCCATAGTATTCTTGCAGCATTTGAGCTGAGAACTCAAGTGAAAGTTGATGTAAAGAAAGAGGCAGCTTTCAAAGCTACCAAGAAATCAAAAGGCAAACAGATTCAAGAGAGTGATGAGTCTTCTAGTGAGGAAGAGGCATATTACAGCAAGAAAGGCAAGTTCTCTAGAAAGCACAAAAGCAAGAAAAATATAAGATGTTTCAACTATGGAAAGTTTGGTCATTATGCTACTGACTGTACTGTTTCCAAGAATGAAAGTGATGAAGATATACAGGATGTTAAGAGCAAGGATTCTGAAAAGCACAGGTATTACAGAAAGAACAAATATGAGCACAACAATCAAGGAAAGAGGTATTCACACAAGAACAAGAAGAGCTTCTATCTGGACAAAGCAAGTAAGTGTTCTAGCAGTGATAGTGAAAGCTCTTCCAGTGATAATGAAAATGAGATGTTCATTTCAGAAAAGGAGGAAGAACCGAAACATAAATTCACTGTCATGAAATGTTTTAGATGTGGAAATTTTGGGCACCTTGAGGATGATTGCACAAATAATGAATTGGTTGCTAGTATGTATGAGGATGCTTCATAAAATGATAAGGAAGATGCATGTATGGTTTTTGAAAAGGGTAGCACCTCTAGTGATAAGAAATCTGAAAAAGGCCTTGATAATTCAAAGTGCAATCAAATAGAGGATCTTGAATGTGAACTCAATAATGCTCTTAGTGTTTTGAAAAAGGAAAGAAAGAAGAATGATAGACTCAAGATTAAGTTAGATGAATGTTGTATGGAGAGAGACGATCTTATAGAAAGTCTTGACTTCTCTATAGCTAAAACACGAGAACTCAAGGATGAGTTAGAGTCTAAGATTCTTGAGTATAATGAGTTAGAGCAAAAAATGGCTTCTTTGAAAGAAGAAAATAAAGAGTACAAGGATAAGCTCTACAGATTTTAGGATAGCTCCAAAAAGGTTAAATCTCTCATCAAAGGACAAAGAAATCCAACAGATAAAACAGGTCTTGGCTTTGTTAAACCACTCAAAGAACAGGTCGGGGAATCTAGCAAGAGATTCCAAAAGGAAGAGAGTTCTGATGATGAAAGTACTTTAGAACATGAGTCCGTGAGTGATCGATGCGCAAAAATAGAAAACAGAATTTAGAATGCGAAGAAGAAGTTTTCGGGACCCAAGAGGTCGAATAAAAGAAAATTTCATGGCAGATGTTTTGCGTGTCACAGGTTTGGTCACATGGCTGCACATTGCATGTCTCAAATGAAGAAGGTTAACAATAATTTCAGAAGTGGTAATTTCTTCCAAGGGTATTGTTACTCTTGCAATCAATTTGGGCATAAAGCAATTTTTTGCAAGGCAAATAACAGGAACACGGTTACTCATAACAGACGGATTCAAAGAAGAGGTATGCCGAACAGAAATAACTTTGTTACCTGTTATAAGTGCAACAATGCAGGTCACACAACTAGACAGTGTAGAGCTGATCTTCCAAGGTACAAGAATAGAAACAGTGGTATAAACAGGTCCAAGGATCAAGGTGTGGACAAGAAAAGAGATGAAAACAAGAACAAGAAAAGTACCAAGAATAGAAACATTGACAAAGAGCTCAAGAGAAGGCCCGACAAAGAAATTGTAGACACTGATGATGATGAGTGTCTAATGGGGGTTTCACTCCCAACCCTGTTTTAAATCACCTTAATAGGAGGTGGGGGAGGGACTAAGCTAAGAGACTCATTCTTAGTCCCAAGCCCCAAAGGTGACCCTTTGCCATTGATGACAAAGGGGGAGAGATTTGAGTAAGGGGGAGAGATATGAGTAAGGGGGAGAGCTTCAAGTGAAGAGGAAAGCTTCAAGTCCGGGGGAGCAAAACTTCAAAGAGATTGATTTCAGTTTTGGCTCTTGAAGATGTGTTTTTAGTAAAGGTTTGCCATCAATGACAAAGGGGGAGATTGTTGGCAATTTTGGGTACCTTGAGTACATTGCCTTTGCTCAAGAGTAGTTGTTGTCATTGATGTCAAGGAGTTCTTGGTGTTTTTTTCTTTGTGTCAAGGAGTTCTTGAAGCAATTTGTTTTTATGTCAAAGAATGTGTTTTGATGAAGGTTTCAACTGGTCAGTAAGTCTCCAAGAAAATCAGAGTAGCCCAGTTGCAAAAGATCAAGAAAAAGATAAGTTAGAAAAAGTTTGCAGGCGGCTGGAAAAACTGTCGCGATTTCGCGACATGTTTTAGGAGAGAGAAAGTGCTGGCAAAACTATCGTGATTTCGCGACATGTTTTAGGAGAGAGAAAGTGCTGGCAAAACTATCACGATTTCGCGACATGTTTGAGGAGAGAGAAAGTTTTGGCAAAACTATCACGATTTCGCGACATGTTGGAAGGTAGAGACAAAGCAGGCAAAACTGTCACGATTTCGTGACATGTTTGAGGAGAGAGAAAGTTTTGGCAAAACTGTCATGATTTCGCGACATGCTGGAAGGCAGAGTCGAAGCAGGCAAAACTGTCACGATTTCGTGACAGGTTTCAAAGAAGTTGTACGGATGCAGAAAGTGTCATGATTTCATGACAGGTTGAGTTGGCAGCTTGCAGTTGGAGAAAGTGTCACGATTTCATGATAGAAATAGTTAGCAAGTCTTAAACAGAAGAAGCGTCACGATTTCGTGACGAATTGAAGAAGGAAGAGCTCGAAGGCAAAAGCGTCACGATTTCGCGACATGTTCCAGTTTCGCGGGCATATGGCAGAAAAGAGCTTAAGGCAGCGAAAGCGTAGCGATTTCGCGACATGTTCCAGTTTTGCAGGCTTATGGAAGAAATGAGCTTAAAGAACGAAAGCGTCATGATTTCATGACATGTTCCGTTTTCGTTGGTGCAAACCGAGAAAAGGTTGAAGAAGCAAAAAGGGTCACGATTTCACGATAGAGTTGCAGTTGACGTCAGCAGAAGCAGATGTGTCACGATTTCATGACAGAAGCGGAGAAGAAGGCTTTGAAGTCTAAAGCGTCGTGATTTCGTGACAGGAGTGAAGATGACGTCAACAAAAGTCAGAAGTGTCACGATTTCGCGACAAGCACGTTGTCAAGGCAGACAAAAGCAAAAGTGTCGTGATATCGCGATAGCAAGCCATAGAAGGTGTACGGCAAGCAAAGGTGTCGCGATATCGCGACATGTTGAAGTTTCGCGCCAGAAGCTTCATGGAGGCAGTGGAGCCGACAGAGTTAAATCTAGGCCGACGCAGCGCAGGGTTTTGCAGCCGACGTAATTAAAGGGTAAACAACCGACTAAGATCAAGGTTCTAATCTTGAGATTGTGAGTATAAAAGGAGGGCTGCTTGAAGAGTTTTTTAATCATCGATCGAAGTGTGCGTTCGAAGTGCGATTTGCACAGATAGAGTGCGGGGAGAAGTTCGATCGCAAAGGTGCATAAGTGGGAGTCTGATCGACTGCTATGTTTGCATGGAGTGTGCGACGACTATGCTACTATGTTTGCGCAGAGGTTGCGAAGACAGTGCTATCATGTTTGAGCAAAGAGTGCAAAGACTGTGCTGTTGTGTTTGCATAGAGGTTGCGAAGATTGTGCTATTGTGTTTTTGTAGAAGAGCATAAGTAGATCGAGTGCTGCTGTGTTTGCGTAGACTATGAAAAGTTGGTTTCGACCAAGTGCAACTATAACAAAAAAGAAAATAGGAAGAGGACAGATTTGTGCTAGACCGAAGGACTGTGTTTAGTGAATATTTGAGGACCGACTTTGCGGTGACAGAGTTGAGGATAGAGATCTCCAGCCAGAGCAGGGAAGACAGGTGTCTTCTATGGATAGAGTTCCACTTGCTAAGGGCAGAGGAGGTAGAGGTCTTCTAGAGGATCACCAGCCAAAGAAGAATTAGGGGAAGGTATCTCCTTTGAGCCGAGGCTCATAAACATTGTAATCGGGAAGGATTCCCAGAGGACTTTGATATAACTTTTAGAGGAAAGTTTTATCCGTGGAGTAGCCCACCTTGGGTGAACCACGTAAATTGTTGTGTCATTTTGTGGATGGTGTTTTGTGCATTGTTTTGATTACTGCTGTTATTACTTCTATCTTTATTCTGCATAATATTGAATTGAAAGTTGTTTTGAAAGAAAAGGTTAAAAGTGGTCTTATACTGTTCACCCCCCCTCTCAGTATAAGCTTGTGTTCTTCAGTATCTTTGTCTGAGAATATGATCTACTTATAATTGTGATATAACAAAATACTTTTATAGCAATCTACCTTATGACTTCACTAGAAGTATGAGCTTATATTTGATTGAACCTTTTAGTGCTTAGGTTTTGTAGGCTTCCTTATATCTCCCTAGTTTGATTTAATTCTTGAAGAATTATCTTGTAGATGTCCTTATGACTCCTAGATGGATTAAGTACTTGATAATATTTGATGAATGCTATTATTATCAAGTTTTGTAGAATACCTTATGTCTCCCTAGTGATTTTGGAAATGCTATATGATAGATAAAAGTGCTTTTAAGAGTAATAGTTCAATTTTGAGTTGATTTTGTGAAGTTTTGTGAGTAGAAAAAATCAACTTCTTTTACACTTTATTACTCCTATTGAACTTAAGCACTTTCTATTTTTGATGAGGTTTTAATAATTGGATTTCTTTTATCCCTTTAATGTATTTTGAGACAAGTATATCAATTAATTTCCAACATTTAATATTCCTTAATAAACATCTTTTTATAGCCTTTAGTAATTTGATATATTGTTTCTAATTTCCAATTTCCTACTTTTATGTAGTATTACTTATAACTCCCTAATGTATAATATTAGAATACAATTATTTGCAATAATATAAATTCTAATTTTTCAAGTAGAAATCCTTAATTTTTCTATGTTTTAATATTGCAAATATTAGGCTATAGATATTTTCCCTTTTAGTATTGCTTTCAAATATGGTTGATTTTCCTTAATATTTCAACCTTATATTATACCTTATAACTCCCTATTAATGAAAGCAAATTTGATAAAGTAAAAACCTTACCTTTTAATGTTGTACTCCCTATGTATTCGATGCAAGTTTTAGATGTATATGATAATCCTATTTAATGCCTTTTCCTTGAGCGCTATGGTGTACGTTGATTCACCTTTGACTTCAATGTTTGGATGGTGGAGCTTCAACCTTGGAATTTTGACCTTCCTTGAATACCTTGAACAAAGCTTTTAATGCTCTTCACTTCTCTTCCATATTGTGATTTAGGCTATTATGAATGTTGTAAATGTTACGACTACTGTGAATGCTCTGAATACTATCCTCTGTGGTCTTTGATGCCTTTTATTAGATGGAGGATCTTGGACTGTGCGACAAGTATCACGACGGTTATCCTTGAGCACTTGAGATGCTTATTATCGCTTGTAAAAATTTGATAGGTAAAGTATGAGCATTACAATATTGGATGAGTGCTCATTCTTACCAACCTTCTTACCTATATGTTTTCTTGGTCAAGCTTGTAACGAATGGGCATTCGTGTGGGAAACATTAGTGTTTCCTTCTAGGTGACAAGTGTCACCTTTCCTTTGTGCATGGGATTTCTACATAATGCTTCTCCAATGTATCTTTGCAATACCCTTATTAACAATGTAATACGGCCAACTCTTCCTTTATTCGATGGTACTTTATATGAGTTGGTTCCAACTAGAATAGTAAGCAGTACCTTGGGATCTTGGAGCAATATTTTTCCAATGCTTGTGTGGAGTTTTTGAGCTACTCCAATTGTGCTTCTTGGATGTACGTCCTTCAAATTTTTATGAACTCATTTTGTAGATAATATTGCCCTTTAATATAATGCTTCTCCTTGCTTTGTTTTCTTGTAGGTTTGGCTGTCCAAAATGTAGAAGATATGAGCCTTTTGAGTGGCTCTATTCCCTTATGAGGAGAATGCTTTTGCACGATTGCCTTGGACTATTTTTGTCCTTGTAAAGAGTGCATTTTTGGCATATAAGACCTATCCTTTTTTATATGTAGGGTATATTAGAGTAGTGCAATACACATGTAAATACTTTGTATATAAAATACCTTTTTACACCTTTTGCAATCTGGTTTTTCTGGTCTTATGGTAGCTTTCAAAATAGGCGATGGTAGATTTGATGTTGTCTCTTTTGCTAGACAACTCTCTCCATTGCTTGGTTACTTTGGTAATAAAGCCAAGCTAATAACCACTTAGATAGAAGCTCTTTTTGTAGAATTAATTTCTATGATTTTTTTGTAAATAGCCTTTAGTGCACTTTAAATATGAGACTCACCAAGTCTTGATTTGAAGCTTATATTGCTGATTTTGATAGTGGTTTTCTTCTCCACTCCTTGGAGGAATCTGATTTGATTTTGGTGGCTTCTTTGGACCACGAGATGCTGCAGGTTTTGTGCACCAAATAGTATCTCTAGACACTTTGATAATCTGTTGGTTTTTGTGTCCTTGATATTTTAACAATCAACAAACACAAACTAACCTTTTTGAGAGTCATTAGAGTAGTGCAAATGATCTTAACAATACTACCAATTTAATGCACTAACAATATCACCTTATCACTTCAATAAAATCTCAAAATAATTTTAGATGCACTTAATAATATCTACAACTTTTAAGAGTAATATGTAATGAACCCTTAATAATTATTTTGTAAATTTTTACTACAATAAATATTGTAGGATATAGTCTTCTTGCTTTCTAGATAGCAAATAGGTAGATGATAATTTTATTTCTTTCAAAAATATCCAACTCCTATTAATGTGCAAATAATCCTTAAAAATAATTCTTTCTTTTTGCACTTGAAGACTATAATGCAATCTATTCTTCTGCAACTTTTAATCCAAATATGGTGCTTAATGTAATTTGATAATGAACCCTAATTTGAAGTTCAACTAATTGCACCTTAGTTGCTTAACTTTAATGGATTTTGAAGATGATGTAGATCTTGGTCTTTTTATTCACCAAGTTGTTGCTTTTTAGTGGATGGATACACAACTTCTATGTTAGTTGTCTCGAATAGCTTTTTGCTTCACTAATCTGTAGCCTTGAACTTTTTATCTTGAGCCTTGTATTTGGTGGCTTGATCCTTCCAGTGATCTTTTGATTTCTGTTGTAGATTCAAATAACTCATTTCTCTAAAATATGACTTCTTGCTATAAGAGGTAATGATGGAGGGGACCGAATTTCAAAAATTTTACGCACTCAGATCTACGGTTTTCTTCACCGATCAAGATTTCCTTTTCATTAAACTTTCAAAAGAAAAATTTACAATACTAGCCCGCAGGCGTAGTTTTCTCTACAACACTAGCCCGCAGGCGTAGTTTCCTTATCCTGATGCAAGATGCCTCACGTTCGGTGATCTGCCTATGCTCCCAGGAAGAATTCAATCTTCCAATCCCAAAACTCGGCTCCTCCACCCCCGTCACTATCACCTTCACCTCCTTTTTATCTTAACTGGCGACTGTCATCGGGTCATCCGCAAAAACATGCATTGATGAGCCGTCTGAATTCTTTGACCTCAGGGCATAGCATTCGAGTGGCTGCCATGCTCAGCTAACTTATTGGGCAAGAAATATTACATTGATGAGGCCTCTGATCGCCTCAGGAAACACCATCTGGAAACGCATGCTTTTTCGAACCATGGACAAGCAGTTTGTCGCGATATCACGACATGTCACGATATCGCGACATCTTTCCTCCTTGCTACATATATTGTGACATGTCACGATATTGTGACATGTCACGATATCGTGACAATTTTCCTTCTTGCCGTCTCCTTCCTCTTCGGGTCACGATATCGCGACATGTCGCGATATCGCAACAATTTTACCTCTGCTGCCTTTGCGCTACCTCGTTGGGTCACGATTTTGTGACACCCTCCTTTGCTACCATTGCTCTACCTCATTGGTGTCACGATTTCATGACACCCTTCTCTGTTGCCTTTGCTTTACCTCATTGGTGTTGCGATTTCACGACACCCTCCTCTGCTCTCCCTTCGCTTCTTGGGTTGCACAATCGCGACATCTTTTGTCCTCCGTCCCTGCCTGTTCTCTTTTGGTCACGATTTCATGACATGCCATGAAATCATGACATTTTCCTCCTCTGGGCCTTCCCACTTGCCTTCTGTCATGATTTCGTGACATGTCGTGAAATCGTGACATTTTCTCCTCTGGCCCTTTTCGCTTACTTTCTGTCGCGATTTCGTGACATGTCACGAAATCGTGACATTTTCTCCTCTGAGCCTCCCTGCTTTCTTTCGATCACAATTTCCTGACATGTCACAAAATCATGATATTTTACTCGGATGCCTTCTTTCCCCTGCTTCGGTCGCAATTTTGTGACATGTCATGAAATCGCGACATTTCTCACTCCTACACCCTGCTTCATCCTTTTGTCGTGATAATGCGACATGTCGCAATATCGTGACACTTCTCCTCCCTTGCATCTTCTTTCGTCTTCTGGTCATGATTTTGTGACACTTTTTCCTATCGTGATATCGTGACACTTTTTGCTCTACGCCTCCTCTCTCCTTCCCGAGTCGCGATAATGCGACATGTCGCGATATCACGACACTTTTTCCTATCGTGACACCTTTTCTGTCGCAATATCGCGACACTTTTTGCTTGGTGCCTTCTCTCTCCTTTTGGAGTCGCGATAGCGCGACATGTCGCGATATCGTGACAACTTTCTCCCTTGCACCTATTCTCGTCCTCTAGTCGCGATAATGTGACATGTCGCGATATCGCGACACCTTTCTCTCTTGAGCCTTCTCTTAGCTTTTGGTCACGATTTCGTGACATGTCGCGATATAATGATATTTTTGGCTTCGCACACTCTCTCTCCTACCTGAGTCACGATAATGCGACATGTCTTGATATCATGACACTTTTTCTCCTTGCAGCATTCTTTGTTTTCCCTGGGATGCTCCTGCATCAGACAACTAGGGTGGATTGAGAAGTGACCTTCACTTCTGTACTATTCTGTCACCTTCTCACAACTTGCAAAATGCTTAACCTCTTCAACCTCCACTCTCATTGTTGTCAGCAACCTCCTTTCATCCATCCCCTTCAGCAAACAGATTCTCGTGCTACTACATACCTTTTCTTCCGCCTCCTTCAAGGGCTTCAGCTTATGGCGCACTCCATTCTTCGTCACTGAATAGGTGTTGGCACGACCATCATGCACTGCACACCGATCAAACTACCATGGCCTTCCCAACAGCAAATGGCAAGCATCCATGGGCAGGATGTCACACAGGACCTCATCACAATAGTTCCCAATATTGAACTTCACCGAGCATTGCTCACTGACCAACGTCCTATGGTCCTTCTGTAACCACACAATCTAATATGGATGCGGGTGTCTCCTCCTTTTTAACTATAACTTGGTAACCATTTCTTCTGAGACCAAGTTATCAGTACTACCATTGTCTATAATAACATTACAGACTTTACCCAAACTTCTACACCTTGTGCAAAATAGGCTTCTCCTCTGGTCTGCCCTCTTCTCTTCATTCAACAAGGCTCTCCTTGTGAACATCACTTCTCCTCTATCTGCCTCCTTAGAATGTTCTAATTTAGCTCTTTCATCTGCTACAGTAGCTCTGGTAGGACCCTCAGGCCTCTTATTCATCCTTTCTCGATGTTGTGGACACTCAAATGACCGATGTCCTTCTTCCCCACAAAGGAAACAGGTTCCATGAAATCCTCCTCTTCCATATCTACCTCTTCCTCTTTGGTAGCCATTGTTCTGATTACGGGATCTGTAATCATTATCTCCCTTCTGATCCTGGCTGCTGCTAGCCTCTTCTTTCTTCTCATCTCGTCCTCCATCTATTCTTTCTCCACTGGTCCTTCCACCAGTTCTTCCACCATGACCTCTTCCTCTTTGCTTACCCTCAAACCTTCTGTTCAACTTCTCTTCAACCTTCAGAGCAAACTGGTAAGCATCTTCAATGGTGCTAATCCTGACTAGACTCAACTCTTCTTGAATACTAGTTCTCAACCCATTGATGTAATGGGCCACCTTCTCCTTGTTAGCATTTGAATGGCTAGTTCTAATGGAGATCTTATAGAACTCCTCTGTGTATTCTTTGATAGTTTTGTTTGACTATCTCAAACTCTGTATTTTTCTTAGCAGATCTAATTCGTAATCTACAGGGATAAATTGTCTCTTCAGCTTATCTACCATTCTCTCCCATCTTGTTATTCTCTCTTTTCCTCTTCTATTTCTTTCCAGCTGTACTCCCTTCCACCAGATGCTGGCATGACCCTTCAGCTTGGTCTTGGCAAACCTGACCCTATCAGGATCTTCAACTTCTTCATACTCAAAGTATTCCTCTAGGTCATTGATCCAGTCAATCAACTCCTCTGGATCAAGACTTCCAGAATACGTAGAAACCTCCATCTTTGGTTTCTTCCCAATCTAAGAGATGGCTCGATATAACTTGGCTTGTGCAGGGTCTACAGCCTCTTCCTCTTCCTCAAACTGGTCCTCTTCTTCCACTTCATATTCACTTCCTTCTTCTCCTCTGGGTTCAAGCCCTCTGTGAAGCTCCTCTTGCAGGGCCTGCACTTACCTCTGTAAAGTTTTGAAATCTTCAGTTGGCACCATATTTCTTCCACCACCACAGTTTCTTCGTGGAGGCATCTTACTTCACTTTCTTCTCACAACCCTTTCACAGATCTTGGTGCAAGCTGCCTCACTTTTGATGATCTACTCACAGAATCAGGAACTCCCGCTCTGATACCATCTAATGGAGGGGGCCAAATTTCAAAAATTTTATGCACTTAGATCTACGTTTTTCTTCATCGATCAAGCTTTCCTTTTCATTAAACTTTCAAAAGAAAAATTTACAATACTAGCCCGCAGGCGTAGTTTTCTTTACAACACTAGCCCGTAGGCGTAGTTTCCTTATCCTGATGCAAGCTGCCTCACGTTCGGTGATCTGCCTGCGCTCCCAAGAAGAATACAATCTTCCAATCCCAAAACTTGGCTCCTCCACCCCTGTCACTCTGTCACCTTCACCTCCTTTTTATCTTAACTGGCGACTGTCATCGGGTCATCCATAGAAACATGCATTGATGAGCCGTTTGACTTCTCTGACCTCAGGGTGTAGCCTTCAAGTGGTCGCCATGCTCAACTAACTTATCAAGCAAGAAATCCTGCATTGATGAGGCCTCTGATCACCTCAGGAAACACCGTCTGAAAATGCATGCTTTTTCAAACCATGGACTAGTAGTTTGTTGCAATATCGTGACATGTCGCGATATCTTTCCTCCTTGCTACCTTTCTCTCCTTCGGGTCGTGATATCGTGACAATTTTCCTTCTTGCGGTATCCTTCCTCTTCGGGTCGTGATATCGTGACATGTCATGATATTGCGACAATTTTCCCTCTACTACCTTTGTGCTACCTCGTTGGGTCGCAATTTTGCGACATGTCACGAAATCGTGACATGTCATGATTTCGTGACACCCTCCTCTACTGTTGTTTCTCTACCTTGTTGGTGTCGCAATTTTGTGACACCCTTCTCTGCTGCCTTTGCTTTACCTCGTTGGTGTCACAATTTTACGACACCCTCCTCTACTCTCCCTTCGCTTCTTAGGTCGCGCAATTGCGACATCTTTTGTCCTCTGTCCCTGCCTGTTCTCTTTTGGTCACGATTTTGTGACATGTCATGAAATCATGACATTTTCCTCCTCTGGGCCTTCCTGCTTGCCTTCTGTCGTGATTTCGTGACATGTCATGAAATCGTGACATTTTCTCCTCTGGCCCTTTTTGCTTACTTTCTGTCGTGATTTCGTGACATGTCGTGAAATCATGACATTTTCTCCTCTGAGCCTCCCTGCTTGCTTTCGGTTGTGATTTCACGACATGTCACGAAATCATGACATTTTCCTCGGATGCCTTCTTTCCCCTGCTTCGGTCGTGATTTCGTGACATGTCATGAAATCGTGACATTTCTCACTCCTGCGCCCTGCTTCGTCCTTTTGTCGCGATAACGCGACATGTCACGATATCGCGACACTTCTCCTCCCTTGCATCTTCTTTCTTCTGGTCATGATTTTGTGACACTTTTTCCTGTCGCGATATCGTGACACTTTTTGCTCTGCGCCTCCTCTCTCCTTCCTGAGTCGTGATAATGTGACATGTCACGATATCGTGACACTTTTTCCTATCGTGATATCGTGACACCTTTTCTGTCATGATATCATGACACTTTTTGCTCGATGCCTTCTCTCTCCTTTTCGAGTCGCGATAACGCGACATGTCGCGATATCGCGACAACTTTCTCCCTTGTGCCTATTCTCGTCCTCTGGTCGCGATAATGCGACATGTCGTGATATCACGACACCTTTCTCTCTTGAGCCTTCTCTTGGCTTTTGGTCGTGATTTCATGACATGTCGCGATATCGTGACATTTTTGGCTCTGTGCCCTCTCTCTCCTACCTGAGTCGTGATAATGCGACATGTCGCGATATCGCGACACTTTTCCTGTCGCGATATCGCGACACTTTTTCTCCTTGCAGCATTCTTTGTTTTCCCTGGGATGCTCCTGCATCAGGTAATCTCCAAATATCTTAGATTTGGTAGGCTTCTTCTGTATGAATATTTCTTCAATATTATTGTCAAATTTTTACTTCAAACAAGATCTTCTTCTTCTTCTCAAGATTCTAATTTTCTTACGATCTTCACTAGATTCTTATTCTGGGATTTGGTACTCTTTGCCAAATTCTTCTTCTTAGAATTGGCACTCCTTGCCAAATTCTTCTTCTCTTGGGCTTGTTTTCATATGGTGACAATTATCCCAAGTCCTTCACTATCAATAGCTTCTCCTTGGTAGTGGATTTCTCCAATGAGTTCTCCTAGGAACTCTTCTGATGATGCATCTATGAGCTTTGCAATAAAGCACTCCAAGCCTTCTCATTTTTTTTCTCCTTGAGACCTCTCCAAGGTCTTCTATCTAGTAGCTTCTCTTGTCTTTCAAATAAGACATTTTATTCAACCTTCTACTTCTAGAAGTGTTGGTGATGAGATCTTCTTCTTGGATCTCTAATTTTGCTGCTTTTGATTTTGAATAAGAATCTCCTAGTCCTTTTATTTCTTCCAAGAATGGAAGTCCTTCAATGAGATCTTCTCTTGATCTCTTTAGCTCCTTCTAAAGGAAATATTTAATCAGTAAAGAAGATCACCAATATCCTATTTCTTGGACTCTTCTCTAGAGTCTTCTTCAGGAACTCCTTTTTAGAGTTTTTCTTCTAAATCAGGAAATTTATTCTAGATTTTTCTTCAGATATCTCTTCTTTGGAGTCTTCTTTTGAATCAAGAAATTTTCCCTAAAATTTTATTCAAAAAATATTCTTTGGAGTTTTCTTCTAAGTTAAGAATTTATCTTTTGAGTCAAGAATTATTTTCTGAAGTTTTCTTTAGGAACTCTTCTTTGGAGTTTACTTCTGAATCAATAATTATTCTTCTAAATCAAGATTTCTTCTTTGAAGTTTTCTTCAGAATTAAGTCTTCTATGGTCTTCTTCTTTATCAAGGCTTCTATGGCCTTCTTTGCTTCTACAATATGTAGGCATTAATATTGAATGGAGATCACCAATCTCCTATCTCCTCCTTGACTCAAATTTTAGAGTCTCTTCTTCCTTGAGTCTGCTATAAGGCTACTATGGCCTTTTCTTTACTTATGTAATTTGTAGAATTGTAGCTCTTGTAATAGGATCTTCTTTGAGGTCTTTGAAAAAATTCATTATTATTCCTTGTTGATGCAAGTGCTGGAATGATTCTAAGAAGATATTCTTCCTAATTCTATTGTAGAAAGCTTCCCAACTTTTTATTGAATCTTCTTTTCCTGCAACAAGTTGTTAGAAATTGGAATTAAAGATTTTGTAATTCTGGAGATAATAATCTTCACTAGTTTATTTTTCAAACTAGTGGCTTGAATACTAAGTCCTAGTCTTCACGAGTTTTTTTGCAACTCTGTGGAAAATCTCTAGCTAAATATAATCTTAGGTTTTCTGGAATTGAGATTTATTTGAGTCCTCACTTTTTTAATCCTGTTGACTACTATGGATATTTCTATAAAATGATTCCTAATGACAACTTTTGCATGCAATGACACTCAATGGTAGATCCAGTTGGAAAATATGCAGGCCAACAATAGTAATGGTGACTCTCCCTATTCCTCTTGACCTACTGGACTTCTCTTAATGTATGTAGGTCCTCCCATATCAATTCATCGTGGCTCTAATACCACTGTTAGCTTTTGAGGATATATGCAGTGGAGAGATCTAACATAGGTCCTAATGAAATACAGGAAATATGAAAGAAAGTGAAACAACAATATGATTGAAATATACTATAAATAGAAATGATGAAAATACAATGCAATATGGAGGAAATGATCACTCCATTAATATGATCTAAAGAGCTATATTGTACTCCATATAGGAGTACTACTATCAAGAGCTTGACATGAAGATGATATGAGCTTGATATATAATCTACCACTATGAGGCCCTTTATATAGGAATATAGATTTCTTGACCAACACTCTACCTAGTTGTACAAGGGGACACCTTGCACATTACAACTTGCATATTGCCACTTGTGCATTTATTACATTACTTGAAGTAACTAGATAAATTCCCCCTAAATTAATCTCTTATCCTAACTATGTACCTAAGGTGGTACATTTACATGATTCAAATTATGTAATATACTCTAACTCTAACAATATTGCAATTGGTCAAGAATCAATTTCAAAAATAGTTTATGAATTACCTCTTCAACTTACTCTACACTTGTTACATGTGTTTGGATGGATATATGGTTCAATTAGTCCTACACAAAGAGGTTTTAAGCATCTAGAGTTGCAAGGTTTGATGTTAGTCTACTATTTGATGTTGACACATGGATTTGTTAGCTTTTGATGCTATAAACTTAAAGAAAATGCAACCACAAGTATTAAAATAAGAGTGTAATGTTATATTTATAACAATTATAATCTAATAATCAAGTAAATAACATGAGAAAATTATGAAATAACTCATGAAATAGCCATTAATGAAATCTCACGAAAATTTGAACTTGTTACAATATGTGGAGATCTCAATGCTCCATACTTCATACAAGTTCTACATTGTATCTACTCTAGTCTATCAACTCACTAACTAATCTACTACTCTTGCTTGATAATATCTTGTCTTACTTCTACTATCTATCAAATGCCTATATATAATGAGATGAATATCGGCCTTCCATATTCTTATGACTCTTTATATTCCTATCCTATAGACTCATGTACATGTGGAAACCATGCATATTTACATCATTGCACATTCTAATAATACTTGTGCATTTATTACATTACATAAAGTAAATAATCAAGCCTTAATCTAAGATACTCTCATAATCTAATGATGTACCCAATATGGTACATTAGCATGTACCAAATAATGTAATATATTCCAACACCCCCTATATTACATTATTTGGTTATTGAAGAATTTAGTCTTCAATATGAGTCTTCATATTTTACATGTTATTCAACTTAATTAGGTTCTTTTTATTTTTATAGGTGGCCAAGCAATCCATAGTTTTGTTGTCCTCTCAACTTTTCATTTTGAATATTCTATTTCTCTGCCGACTTTTATGATATATAGGTCTTCCATTTTTTGTAAACTATTCCTTAGAAAATGCATTAGTGTTGTTTTGAAATACAACAATATCTTGTGAAATATCAATTGAATCTAGAGCATATATATCTTGTGAAATATCAATTGAACATAGAGCATATATATATTTGTGAATTGATCTAGTAGATTCTATCTCATTTTGATTTATGATGAGACACATATTGACTCCATTTAAGTATCTAAAATCAACCATCCTTTTGCTCTCTATCAGCTTGGCTATTGAAATAAGATTAGATGTTAATCCAAGAACATACATTACATCATGTAGCAAGAAATTTGAAAATATTATACTAGGTGTTACACACCCATATCCATGTATAATATAGGTTCTCCCATCTTCAATTTTTAACCTGGAATTGTTAGTGACTTCAAGACAATAAAACCATTGTAAATTTTCTATCATGTGATGACTCGCACTAGAATCAATATACCAAATGTCCTTTTCATTTTGACTTGTGAAATTATTTGTTCTTGAAGTAATTTTGTATCTTTGATATGGTATATTGGGTGGATTTTGATCTTGAATCCTCTCATGGTGTATCTTGTGGTGATATGTTCCTCTTGCTAATTTATCCATTATCTTGAGAGATTGTAGTATTCCTTATGTCTCCCAATCTAGATTCTAACCTTTAATTCTTGTAGTATATGATCAATCAATAGTCAAATTTCTAAAATAGAATTCCTTTTAGCTCTTTAGAATTGAGAACAATTTTGATAGAATCTTTTGTCTTTTAGGAAATTGTTGATGTTGACTTCCTTATGACTCCCTAGTATTTTAGTAAAAGATCAAGTTTGATAAGATATTTTTCATTTCTCAAGTTTTTGTAAGATACTTTCCACCTTGCAAGTGTTTTGAATATACTATGATCTTGATAGTATGCTTAGATTTATTAGATTTTCTAGAGTTGAATCCCTTTTATCTCCTTAATGGTCAACTTCTATTCTTCACATTATTTCTCTCTATTAATAATAAATAGAAAGCTAAAGACAATTTATGATGCACCTTCAAGTTTTTGATAAGTTTCTATACTTTTAAGACCTTTAAGTTGGATTCCTCATGTCTCATAAACTTGAGTAAGAGATAAATTCAAAATGCAATTTCCAACTTTCTATCAATGCAATGTTTTTCTTCTTTCAATTTTCAATTCAATTATTTATAAATCTCAATAATCTATAATGATTTAGAACTCCTTATATCTCCTTAATTGGAAATTTAGAAACTATAGTTATTTTCAAATTTAATGTTTTAACTTCTATGTAGAATTTATTTTTCTCCAAATGTGTTATTTGCAAATATTTCTTATGCTTGAAGGAATTCTCCATGCTCCTTCAAGGAACAAAGACAGTGGAAGTCTACCATCAAAAATTTGTAAAATTATTGAAGTATGTACCACTCTATGAGCAGGATGAGAGTATGAAGGTACATAAATTTATCTTAGGGCTAGACCCTAAGCTTAGATCTTTAGGAAATATGCATAAGATTGATATTTTGTAGAAAGCTTATGACTTGGATTGGAAAGTAGAGTCCAATCCACAACTGAATAGAACTACTCCCTTTGATTATTCAGTGTTATCTAAAGCAGATCATCAAACACTAAGGAAAATAAATAGTAATGACTTTATGAAATGGGAGCAAGAATAGAATAATAATAGTAAAGGGAACCCAAATTTTGAGAAGAAAAATGATGAAAAATAGGGGAACTTCAAGAAGTTCCAAAAGAGAAATAAAAATAACAATACTCAACCTCGTAGGCAGTCCAACATAGCTCAAAAAAAAGGCCAAAGAAGCAAAATCAAGATAATCATCCAAGTTCCAAGGGTGGTTGTTATGACTATGGGGATCCTCACTATGCAAACAAGTGCCCACATAGAGCAAGATCAAGTAAGAAACCAGAGGAACCCAACCATAGGATCTATGCAACCATGGGTAACCAAAATCCTAATGGGTAAGCCATAAATTTACTCCTGAATGGTAAGTTATTGGATAAAGATGTCAATATTTTAATAGATAGTGGTGCTATGGATAGCTTCATCTCTTATAGTTTAGTCAGGTATATGCCAAAAAGACCAGGATTTTGGTACAAGGGTGGATCAATTTTTTCCTAAAGCTGTGATCACCCTATCCAATGGCTCTATTGTATGACACTTATATGTAGCTCTGCTACATGATTTCAATATAATATTAGGGATGGATTAGTTAAAGGTTCATAAGGCCATGATTAGCTTCCAAGATAGATGGATTGAATTTATTGATAAATATAACATAATATTGAGAATCATTAGTGAACAAGGGTCATTTCGACCCTAGTTATTATTAGCTATGTAATTGAAGAAGACCATGATAAAAGGAGAAATGGTTTTTGTTGTAATGTTAAATGAGGTTGAGAAGGATAAAAAGGAAGATATGTTTAGGAAATACTTAATCTTGCAAGAATTTAGGGATGTGTTCCCTGAATACCTTCTTGGAATTTCACCAAAGTGAGAGTTTGATTTCACCATCGAACTAATGCTAGGAACTGAACCTATATATAGAACTCCTTATAGGATGAATTCTATCGAAATATAGAAGTTGAAAGTGCAACTGCAAGGGTCACTAGAAAAAGGGTTGATCAAATCCAGTGTTTCACCGTAGGGTGCACCCATCCTTTTTGTTAAAAAGAAAGATGGTTTGCTCAAATTGTGCATTGATTACTGAATGTTTAAAAAATAAACCATAAAAAATAGATATCCTTCACCTAGGATTAAAGATTTGTTTGATCAATTAAAGGGTGCAACAATAATTTCTAAGGTTGAATTGAAATTAGTTTATTACCAATTGAGAATCCATGAGGAAGATACTCACGAAACTAATTTTAAGACTCAGTATGGGCATTATGAGTTTATAGTATTAACTTTTGGGTTGACCAATGCATCAACAACATTCATGAATCTGATGAATAGTGTATTTAGAAAGTAGTTTGATTGATTTGTATTGATATTTCTAGATGATATCTTGATATATTATAAGAATAAGGAAGAACATGATAGGCATTTGAGGATAGTACTTGAGTTGTTATGAAAGAACCAACTCTATGGCATTGTGTCAAAATGTGACTTCTATATCCTAGAGGTACAATATCCAGGATATATCATATCTACAGAAGGAACTATAGTAGACCTCAATAATATTGAGATTATTTTGAGTTGACCAACACCCACTAATGTGTTTGAAGTATGAATCTTCATGGACATTACGGGTTACTACAAATATTTTATGAAGAACTATTCCAAGATCACCTATCCAATAACCAATATTCAAAATAAAGGAAAGGAATTTAAATGGATAGATAAGTGTGCAATTTATTTTGAGTTGCTTAAGCAAAAGCTTACTATAACACATATTTTGAAGATTCTATATCCTTAGGGGAACTTTTTAGTTTGTATTGATGCTTCAATGGAAGATATAGGAGGAGTGCTATCCCAAGATGAATCAGTTGTAGAATTTTAGTGAAGGAAACTCAAGAAGCATGAGGTGAATTATGCTACACATGATTTAAAACTAGAAACGGTTATGCATGCACTCAATATGTTGTAGCATTACCTGCTAGGAAAACCCTTTGAGTTAAGAACCGATCATCAGATTTTGAATTACATATTCACTCAACATATTCTCAATGCCAGACAAAGAAGATGGATCAAGTTCTTAGCTGAGTATGAATTTGGTATAGAATATATCAAAGGCAAGGAGAACAAGGTCATTGATACCTTGAGTAGAAGAAGGCATATAACTAATATAACTCGTAGTCATATAGTCACAATACTAGTATTGCAATGACATTCAAGAAAAAATGGTAGGAAATCCTAGAGAAAACAAGAATTTTAGCATAAAATATGGGCTTTTGTGCTTTAAATACAGAGTTATCATACCAAATATTAGTGATTTAAGGAGACTGATTATGCAAGATGCGCATATATATCCTTACTCTATTCATCTTGTAGGGGATAATATGAGGGAGAATATGAAGAAGACTTTATACTAGACATGAATGAAGAAAGATTCATCAATATTGTTGCTAGATGCATGGAATGCTAGAAAGTAAAAGTTGAGCATAGGCATCTAGCAAGATATTTATATCCATGTGATATACCTATGCAAAAGTGTTTATATCCATGAAATTATTGTGGGACTACCTAAGAATAGGTATTAACATGATGTAATCCTTGTAGTGGTTAAAAATTTGACCAATGTTTTGCACTTTAAACTAGGGAGTACGAAGGATGATGCTCTTGTGGTGGATAACATATTTGCCAAAGAGATATTCAAGTTACATGGGTTTATTGAAGTGATTATCTTAGATAGAGACTCCAGATTTATATTTGCATTCTGGAAAGCTCTTCATTGTGTAGTTGGCACAAATCTAAACACAAGTTTTACATTCCATCTAGAAATATATGGTCAAACAAAGAGGAATAACCCAGTCTTGGAAGACATGCTTCGTATGTACTGCATGGACAAAAGTCTTGATGAGAAAACTTTTTGCATCTGGTGGAATTTGCGTACAATAATGGTCATCATACTTCCTTGGGTATGGCCCCATTTGAAGCCTTGTATGACAAGAAAAGTAGAATTCCTCTATCTTGGGATAATCCAGAGGATCACATTATCATAAAACTAGACATGGTTTGAGTGATGGATGACCAACTTAAGATGATTAGGCAGAGGCTTAAGGAAGTCATTGATCATCAAAAGAGCTATGTTGATCTTTAGAGATTTATTGGAAATTTTGAGTAGTTTTGTTGTCATTGATGTCAAAGGAATATTAGTTTAATGTCGTTGTCATTAATGACATCAAGTGGTTTTTCCAAAAGCAAGCAGGTATTGCAAAGGGATAGGATATAATATTTATTTTTAAATATTATATGCCTAAAAAGGACCCAAAGGTTAAAAACCCGATAAAGGAGAAGCAAGCTTGAATTAAATAATAATATTTTATTATTATAATATTTTGGGCCAAATAACAAGGTGAAGAAGAACAAAGTCCAAATTGAAAAGACCCATGAGCAATATTATAAAGGTTTAATTTAAATTAAAATATTTTAATCTTTTATTAAAATTTTAATTTAAATTAGTAAAGGAGGCAAAGGTTTTTAAATTTAATATTTAAAAATTATATTCGAATTTCTAAATTCAAAAAAAGGGCCAACATGAGAAATTAAAAGAGGAATTAAATGAGCATTTATATAGGAAAATATTTCTATTTTCTAAGTCTCTATCATCACACCTTCGAATGCGAATTAAGGATATTGTGCACTCTATTTAAGAAGAGAACAATTCGAATTTCAAAGTGTTTTGGAGGGAAACGAAAACAACAAGTACTGCTTATTGGATTGACTTCCCATCAACAGCAGTAGCACAAATGACAGTTGGAAAAGTATTCAAGTTTGCATGGAGGAGATCACGGTTCAATCTACATGATTATCATTTTGGAGGAGAGAGCCCTTCGTCCATTTTGCTTGGCATTTTTGAGAGGCGGTAGTATTTGTGTGATAGCATGTGCATTGAGTTTCATGTGGGTGCGTAGCCCACTTGGTGGCCTAGCTTGGATCTAAGATGTTGGGAGTGCAAAGGTCACATGGTTGACTTCACCGAAGTCTTCTTTTGTGGGTAGAACAAAAAAAGGCATGCCATTCGATTTTTGGTGTTGAAAATTAAATGCTTTGATATTATTGAAGAATTTCATGAAGCAATTATTCATTGCATTTGAATTGAGATATAAAGGTTACAATGAGAGGTTACAATAAGTTGGTTTATGAAACCAACTTGGTGGTTATTCAAACCAACCTAGAGAGCGCCTACGTGCGCTATACTTTTATTATAATCCCTCCTTAATGCAAACCTATAACAATGATGTAATATAAGCATATGCTAACATCCCCCCTTATTACATTATTGGCAAATCCCAATAGTATCTCGAAACTTTTCAAATTTGATACGCCCAAGTGCTTTGGTAAAAATATCTGCAACTTGCGCATCAGTGGGAATGTATTGAAGTTGTATATGGTGCTTTGGAACTTCATCTCGAATGAAATGACATCGGGTATCAACGTGTTTGGTACGTTCATGAAAAATTGGATTCTTGACAAGATTCAAAACACCTTGATTGTCGCAAAACAAATGAAGAGGTAGATTCTTTGGAAGGCCCATGTTTGTAAGAATGCGACTTAACCACATTATCTCGCAGACTGCTTCATTGGCTGCACGATATTCTACCTCTGTAGAAGATAAAGCAACCACATGCTGCTTCTTACTATGCCATGAGACAGGTCCAGATCCCAGATGAAAAACATATCCAGAAGTTGACTTACGATCATCAATGGATCCAGCATAATCTGAGTCCGTGTATCCTAGTAAGAAAAACTTGTTATTCTTTTTGTACTCCAGGCCATAGTTTGTACTACCACGGACATAATGAAGAACTCTCTTTGCTGCTTTCCAGTGACTCACCTTAGGTTCTTGCATGAACCTTGAAAGATAGCCTACAACAAAACTAAGATCTGGCCTGGTATTTGTCAGATATAGGAGACTCCCAATCAACTGGCGATAGAGAGTACCATCTACCTGAGGTGATTCATCATATCGTGATAACTTAAGTCCTTGCTCCATTGGAGTTGCTTTAGACTTACAGTTAGTCATCCGATATTTTTCCACTAAAGTCTTGGCATACTTCTTTTGTGTTACTCTGATATGATATCTTTTCTGAGTTACTTCCAAACCAAGACAATAGTGAAGAAGTCCTAGATCTGTCATTTCAAATGATTGTTTCAAATCATTTTTCACTGAATCAATCATTTTCTCTGAACTTCCTGTTATGATCAGATCATCTACATATAACACCAGAATCACTATATCAGAACCATTGTTCTTAATATAGATATTTGCATCTGAAGGACTTCTTTTGAATCCATGTTGCACAAGGTGACTGTCTATCTTGATATACCAAGCTCGAGGAGCTTGTTTGAGCCCATACAAGGATTTGATCAACTTGCAAACTTTTTGTTCTTGCCCCTCAACCACGAATCCTTCTGGTTGGGTCATGTATACTTCTTCTTGTAAGTCACCATTCAAGAAGGCACTTTTAACATCCATCTGATGCAACTTCCACCCAAACTGAGCTCCCATGGCACAAAGTACTCGAATGGTAGTCATCTTTGCAGTAGGGGCAAAAGTTTCTTCATAGTCTATGCCTTCTTTTTGAGCATAACCCTTTGCAACAAGTCGGGCCTTATGCTTATCAATAGATCCATCTGCCTTATATTTCACTTTGAACACCCATTTGCAGCCTATGGGTTTCTTTCCTGTTGGCAGATCGACTAACTTCCAAGTATTATTTTTCATGAGAGACTGATGTTCTACATCCATGGCGCCCTTCCACTATGGCTTACCAAGTGCATCTTGAACCGTTGTAGGTTCATTTGCATTCAATGCGGACATATAAACCTTTTCTTCATCCACATCTTCTTCTCTATCATTTTTTGTATCAACTGACAAATCATCAAAGTGTTGGCAAAGTTCGTCAACCTCTGAAGTAGATGCCTCTGCTCTCATTTGTTGAGTCATACTACGAGTACATGGCCTATCTAGAGATAGATCTAGAAGTGAATTCAACTTAGCATCTCTCAAAGTACTAGTATACCATTTTGGGACTTTCTACTGTTGCTGTGAAAGTTGAACCTCTTTCTTAGGTTCTTCTTCATCTAGGTATACTGTTGTAGATGTGTCTTTTGATGTGAAAGCTTCATCAAATACAACATCTCTACTTAAGTGTGTCTTCTTGGTCTTAGGATCAATCAATCGATATCCTTTTGAATGCTCATCATAGCCAAGAAAGATACACTGCAGGGTTTTCTCATCCAACTTCTTCCTTTTCTGCTTTGGAATGTGCATGAATGCTTTACATCCAAAAACCCTTAAATGAGAAATGGAGGGTTTCTTACCACTCCAAGCTCCTTGTGGTGTTTTTCCTTGTAGAGCTCTAGTGGGTGCTCTATTTAGGAGGTATGATGTTGTGTTTACTGCTTCTACCCAATATTGATCCTCAAGATGTGCTCCCTTTAGCATACATCGAACCATTTCCATAATGGAACGATTTCTCCTCTCTACAACTCCATTCTGTTGAGGTGTATAGGTTGTAGTCAGTTGTCTTTTAATCCCATGTTTCTTAAGGAAAGAAGAAAACTCTTCAGAGGTGTATTCCCCCCTCGATCTGAGCGGAGGGTTTTGATGAAACATCCCGACTCCTTCTCAACAAGTTTCTTGAATTGTTGAAAGTATAGAAAAGCCTCTGATTTCAACTGAAGAAAGAAAACCCACATCTTCCGTGAGTAATCATCAACAAACAATTGAAAATACTTCTTTCCACCATAGCTGGTTGGCATAGGACCACACAGATTGGTATGTACCAACTCTAAAGGGTTCTTAGCTCGGGAAGAGCTAGTTTCAAAAGGTACTCGGTGTTGCTTCCCTGCTAAGCAATCCGAGCAAACTGGTAAGATAGAGGAGAGATGAGGAAGACCTTTCACCATCTCATATCTATGCAATTCAAGCAAATATCCTGAACTTAGATGCCCATAACGTCTATGCCAGAGAGAAGTGGCCTCCTTTGTAGTTGCAGCCAGAGCAACATGAGGAGTTGAAAGAGCATCTAGAATGAACAAGCCATGCTTGTAGGATCCGGTTGCAACATGTTTACCACTGTGGGATATAAAACATCTCTTCTTGCCTTTCACAACTCGGAACACGACATCCATATTTCTATCCAACATTTGTGTAACTGACAACAAATTATTGGCTAGTCCCGGAACATAGAGAACCTTCTCTATCTGACATTTACCATCGGGAAGGGACACAGAAACATCCCCTTCACCCTTCACTTGGTAGACTTGATTGTCAGCAATTGTGACTGGCTTACCTTCTTTCTCCTCAAAAGTGTCAAACCATGATTTGTCCCCAGTCATGTGTTTACTAGCTCCTGAATCAATATACCATACAACATCTATCTGGGAAGATGAAGTATGGGTCATGAGCACCTTGTGTGCTCTTTCAGAGTCAGAATCTGAATCGGACCCAGGGGAATCTGAGTCTGAGTTGGAGTCAGCATAAGCAACATGGCCCTTAGGTTGCTTATGTTTCTTTTTGTATTTTTGTTTCTCTTTGCCCTTCTTCTTAGGACCTTGGTCGTTTTGTTGCTTGTTTTTGAACCAACACCTGTTGGTGTCATGGTTATTCATATCACAAATCTTGCAATATTGTTTATCTTTCTGCTGATTTTGCTTCCCTTTTCCTTTGGAAGAAGAACCCCCTTTTTGAAATTGACCTTGTTTCTTACCCTTTTGTTGGGTAGAAAGGGCATTATCTGGCACCTCATCTTTCTGAACCTGATTTGCTTCCTCAGTCTGAAGCAAATTTACCAGTTCCACAAATGTTACTTGTCTACCAGAAACGTTGAGGGAAGTGATCAACATCTTGTAGGAATCTGGCAATGCTCTCAAAATGATAGAATTCAAGATATCATCATCCACTGGTTTTCCCATAGCATTCAATTTTGCTTTCAAGTCTGCCACTCTGCAGAGGAATAGATCAACTGTCTCCCCAAAATTCATACTAAGGGTATGTAGTAGAGTTTGAAGGTGTAGAATAGTGGACTGATTCTTTCCTTCATATACTGTAATCAAAGCATCCCAAGCTTCCTTACTGGTTTTTGCATCACAAATATGAGGTTGCACCTCATCTGTAGTAGCAAGCAAGATAAACACGAGACCTCTTTTGTCCTTTTTATCCCAAGCTTCTTGATCTGCTCCTGCTGTTTGAGGGTGTTTTGTAGTGCCAATTACTATATCCCATAAATCTTCCACCTGAAGAATGGCTCTCATCTTTGTCTTCCATGGAACAAAGTTAGGACCTTTCAAAAAATGTGAATCTGAGAGATATTTGTGAACAATGGCCATTATGAAGGTTCCTTATATCACCAATTGGTCTCCCTTTCTTTATACCTACCAAATCTATATATCGTAACCACTCAATATATACCCACCCTTACGTGAGGGAGACTGTAGGTATATATGAACAACATACCACTCAATATGTACCCGCCCTTACGTGAGGGAGACTATAAGTACATATGAGAAGCACGATATATTGAATTTTGGCGATACTGAAAGGGCATCGTGTTGTTAATGACACCTACCATAGAAATTTTATTCCTCATGCGTGGGGCGTAACTTCCCCTAAACACTTTGGAAAAACCTTCGTCAGGATTTACGCCTAACAACAATCACGATGTGGGTATGAGATGGAATGAATAATAGAACTGGTTTGCCTTATTTCTCCTCGACGATTGATAGAGAACAAGCTCAGACGTCGTTGTTGCAGCTATATTAGGTGACGGATACAGTAGTCCAAAGCACGACAACATTACCTATAAGTGTGGACCAGAGGTATCTCAAATACCGAACGTTGTTGTGCAATAAATTGCACAAATAGGGTATAAATTTGGGGTCTTATTTTTTCTGTAATTTATGATTGTTAATGCAAGAAAATAGAATATTTAAATGCAAAAGAAACAATCACAAATGCCCACAAATTTAAGCACCTATTACAAATCCAACAATTATTCACTTCCAAATGATTTGATTTCCCCCCTTTATCTTACAATTTTGCAAATGAATCATGTGAAGACTGAGATTTCCCCCCTTCATTTTGCAAAATAGATAAGGAAGAAAAAAAATTTGTACCTTAACTCCAAAAAAAAAATTGTTGGGAGCCTTCAAGGTGTCAAATTTGGACTGCACAGGTGTCAAATGAAGTGCTGGCATCAATAGAGCAATGGCAGGCATCAACAGGACTATTTGGGGTATCAAAAAACACCACCCATCGTCACAGCTTGCATGGGGCATCAAAAACCATCACCCACCATCACAGTGTGCATAGGGCATAAAAAAAATCCACCCACCATCACAACATGCGAAGTGAATGGAACCCGTGACCTGTCGTCTAGCAATCACAACATAGACCATGTGAGCTAGAGGGCCTGAAGAGAGTGAATAGGAGACATGTGCATCTTAGCAACATCAGATATGGAGAAGGAGAGAAAAATTTTTATCAAAACCCCTTATACCTCCCCGAAGCGACTTGAACCCATGACCTTCCGTCTAGCAATCACAACGCAGACCACGTGAGCCAGAGGGCCCGACGAGAACCAACATGAAGCAAGTGTATCTTACCACATCGGGTGCGAAGAGGGAAGAAAAAAATATAATCCCACATGGCCTATGCTGCCACTGTGGGGTTCTTTAAAAAAATGAAAGCTACAATAGCTTTCGGTTGCCTTCGGGCAACCACCCCACCCTTTTGCCTCCACAACCATCACCCAGTCTACGTGACTCTATCTGTCAGTGTCTTCCAGTATTCTATCTGCATGTCCATCATATCCTCTGTTTATGTCTTTCAGTGTCCTCCAGTCTTCTGTCTACGTGTCCAACGTCTCCTCTGCCTGCATCTATCAATGTCCTCCAGTATTCTGTTTCCATTCTTCAGTATCCTTTAGTCTGGTTGGTTGGTAGGGAAGTTGGAGTAGTTAGAAATAAGGTAACCACCTTACCCAATGTCTGCGATCATCCCTAGCTCTGGTACCATGAAGAATTTCACGAAGCAATTATTCATTGCATTTGAATTGAGATATAAAGGTTACAATGAGAGGTTACAATAAGTTGGTTTATGAAACCAACTTGGTGGTTCTTCAAACCAACCTAGAGAGCGCCTACGTGCGCTATAGTTTTATTATAATCCCTCCTTAATGCAAAGCCTAAACAATGATGTAATATAAGCATATGCTAACAATTATCGTGGATGTTAAGTGCTTAGGGGAGTTATAAGGTAAAGAAAAATTAAAATATTTTTATTTTGATTTTTGGTGATTGAAATTTATAAAGTGTGGAGATTATAAGGTGTATAAGGGTTTTGCTATGCATGTTGTTTTATAATGAAATTATTGAGTTGAATATTGTGAGTTTGGAGATTATAAGGTGTACAAAAGGATTTGTTATTTTGTATGAAAAATAATCTTTGAGAAAATTATTTTGTGGAGATCTTGAGAGAGGTTGTGGTAACCTAACCCTAGTGTTGGTAAAGAAAAATTTGATTGTGGTTAAGATAGGTTTTGAAGACATATCTCCATCAAAATAAAAGGTATGGGTACATCTTCCTTGTGAGTAAAATATTGTTGGATTGGATGTTGTGAATGCTAAGTTGGAGTGAAAAGGATTGTTTGATAAGCATTGTTGAGTTTGGTATTTGAGATATCCAATATTGATTGATGAAGGTTTTTATGGAATAAAGGTTGATGATAGAAACCTTGTTTGATAAGCATTGTTGGAAATATTGAGTGAGCCTTCATGTGCATGATTAGGGTTTGTGAAAGATCATGAGTATCATTGTTATGTGAAGTTTGTTGATAAGCATTGTTGAATAAGATTTCATTGAGTGATTGGTTGAGTGAAGTAAGCTTTTGTGGAAGCTTACAATACAAATTTGAGGTAAGTCTTGGTGAAGACTTGTTGAGCAGATTGGACAAGTTCTAGTGAGGACTTGTGGATAGAATTTGAGGTAAGTCTTTGAGAAGACTTGAGAGTAGATTTGATTGATTGATTTGTTCAAACCTTGAGTTAAGGTTTGGGGTAGATCTAGCAGAGTTGATTTGTGATTGAGTCAAGCTTTGTGTTAAGGCTTGAGGATAGAGTTTGGTGTATATTTGAGGATAGGTTTGTGCTAGACTAGAGATAGATATTGAGTAGATTTGTGCTAGATCGAAGGATTGTGTTTAGTACATATCTGAGACAGAGAAAAAAACAAAGTGAGAGTAAGAATTTGGAGGTGATAGAGTATAGAGGACAATAGTCTCTAGTGGATAGAGGTCCATTAGCTAGGGTAGTGAAGATAGGTCTTCTGAGTGAGGGCAAGAGTCTTCAGTGGATAGAGATCCATAAGCTAGTGTAGTGGAGGTAGTAGTTCTTCTAGAAGATCACCATCCAGAGCAGAGGAGGAGTTCTCCTATGGATAGAGATCCATGAACTTGATTAGGGGATTGGTGTCTCCTTTGGATAGAGGTCCATAAACATTGTAATAGGGAAAGGATTCCCAAGAGAATTTATTTGAGAAAATTTTATAAGGAATATTTTCTCCGTGGAGTAGCCCACATTGGGTGAACCACGTTAAATCATGTCTCTCATGTGTGTGATGCTTTGTGTGATGTTTATTACTTTAATATTGTTGATGTTATCATATGGATTGAAAAGCAAAAAGTTTTATCTTATACTATTCACCCCCCTCTCAGTATAAGCACATGTTCTTCAATTGGTATCAGAGCGGGTTTCTCCATGAAAAGACTAACAACTTGGAGGAAGATCCATCAGAAACACACATGACTTCAGAGAGTGAAGAAGAGACCATGTTTGATATAAAAGAGGAATTCTTTGTTGCTCTCAGGAATCTTGAAAATATTAGAAATAAAAACTCAAGTTTGAAGGATCAAATTCAAGAAGATGAAGAAGCAAGGATAGAACTTCTACAGAGTCTCACATAACTCAAGATAAAGGTAGAAGAGGGAAAGAAAATTGAACAGGATATGATAGATCTATTAAGAGCAAGAGAAATAGAATGTGAAATATTGGAAGCAAAAATTGTTTATCTAAGGAATGAAGTTGAAAAGACCAAGGTACTACCAGATATAAAGTTTGGGAAATAGAAAGAGGAGTCAAGTCTTCAAGAAGCAGAAACTTCAAACAAAGATAAGCAAGTGACGTATACTCCAAAAGGAAAGGACATCAGGAAGGAAGAAAGCAAAGAAGAACCATGGATGAGAGTTAATCACAAAAGGAGAAGCACTCAACCACAATCTCAAAGGCATCCAAATAGGTTACATAATTTCTTCCATGGCTATTGCTTTTCTTGTAACAAATATGGTCATAGAGTTGTACATTGCACTGGTTATATGAAAAATGATGTCAATAGAAATTTCAACTCTTTTGCACCTCTTATGAATAATGATATCATATGTTACAAATGCAATAATTTTGGGCACAAGGCTAGATGGTGCAAAATGGTACTTCTTGAGTCTAGTAAAAAGAATACAACTTCAACAACTAGGAAAGAGAAAAAGGGGAATGAAAAGGCTAGATCAATGTTAGTTCAAACAACTCTTCATGCTCAGGATAAAGAAGAACAATGGTTTCTTGATAGTGGTTGCTCTAGACACATGACAGGAGACAAAGACAAATTTCTTGTACTCAAAGAAACTAATAGAGGATCAGTAAGTTTTGGTGATAATGGATCAACAAAAATTGGTGGAAGAGGAACTCTGAGTTTAGATAATGGGAAAACAAGAACATAAAATGTACTATATGTCAAAGGGTTAAGACACAATCTGCTAAGTGTAAGCCAACTTTGTGATCAAGGTCATATGGTTACATTTCACCGAGATAGATGTGAGATAAGAAAGTCAAAAACTAGAAAAGTCATTGCAAATGCAAGTAGAACTCCAAACAACCTCTATATGCTTAGTGAGATTAAAGGGGAAAAGTGTTTTCTATCACAAGAAGATGAGAGTTGGTTGTGGCATAGAAGAATGGGTCATTTGAATTTTGACAACATAGTCAACATAAGCAATAAACAGGTTGTCAGAGATTTACCCAAGCTAAAAAGGCCACAAAACACAATCTGTGCACCTTGTCAACATGGAAAGCAAACTAGAACAAGTTTCAAATCAAAGGGATATATGTCATCAGAGCCATTAAAGTTAATACATACTGATCTATGTGGTCCTACCAGAACACAGAGTATTCAAGGTGAAAGTTACTTCATATTGTTCATAGATGATTACTCTAGAATGACTTGGGTAGCTTTCCTAAAAGATAAGTTGGAAGCATTTGATAAATTCAAGGTATTTAAAGAATGGGTCAAAAATGAAACCAACAAAAGGATTAAGTGTTTGAGATCTGACAGAGGAGGAGAGTTTACCTCAAATGAATTTGTAGATTTTTGTGAACAACATGGAATCAAGAGAGAATACTCAACTGCAAGAACTCCTCAACAAAATGGAGTAGTTGAAAGGAAAAATAGGACTATTGAGAATATGGCTAGAGCTATGTTAAATGAGTCCAAGATTTCAGATGGATTTTGGAGGGAAGCAGTCAACACAATAGTATATATAATCACTAGGGCTCAAATGAGGGTAAACCATCACAAGACTCCATATGAGCTTTGGAAAGGAAGACCGACCACTGTAAAACACTTCAAGGTTTTTGGAAGCAAGTGTTACATAAGATGGGAAGAGCAAAACTTGGGCAAGTTTGACCCAAGATGTGATGAGGGAATTTTTCTTGGTTATTCTACTAAGAGTAAAGCTTATAGATGCTACAACAAAAGGACACACACTATTGTAGAAAGTATAAATGTAACAGTTGATGAGAAGATAGATTCAAGAGAACCAGTTCAACAAATTGTGTATCAGGAAGATGGAAGTTGTCAAGAAGAGTTTCATGAGGAATCAGATGAAGAAGAGGAAGAAACACAAAGACTTCTTCCTAAAACTCCATCCAGGTATGTACAAAAACATCATCCAAAAGAGCTAATCATTGGGAATCCAGATGAGAGACAGACAAGGAGAAGGATAATAACACCATCTCAACAAGCAAATTTTTCTTTGTTATCTAAGATTGAGCCAAAAGACTTCAATCAGGCAAGTGAAGATAAGTTCTGGATTAAGGCAATGGATGAGGAATTAGATCAGATAGAGAAAAGCAAGACTTGGGAACTTGTTCCATGACCAAAAGATAAAAATGTGATTGGCACTAAATGGGTATTCAGAAACAAGTTAAATGAAGATGGTCAGGTGGTCAGAAATAAAGCAAGATTAGTGTGCAAAGGTTATGCACAGGTAGAGGGAATTGAATTTGATGAGACATTTGCTCCAGTTGCATGACTTGAAGCTATCAAAATGTTCTTAGCCTTTTCAAGCTTCAAAAACTTCAAAGTATATCAGATGGATGTTAAATCAACCTTTCTAAATGGTGTTCTAGAATAAGAGGTTTACATTGAGCAGCCAAAAGGTTTCAATTTGACTGATAAACCAGACTATGTATGCAGATTGAAGAAAGCACTTTATGGACTAAAGCAAGCTCCTAGAGCTTGGTATTCAAGATTGGATAAGTACCTACAGGAATAGGGTTTCAGGAAAGGAATAGTGGACAGTAACTTATACATCAAAAATGAAGGGAATGACTTACTAATTGTGGTTGTTTATGTTGATGATATCATTTTTGGAGGAAACAATGATAAGATGTGTCAAAAATTTGCAAAGAGCATGCAAAATGAATTTGAGATGTCTATGCTTGGTGAGTTGTCCTTTCTTTCTTGGACTTCAGATTTCACAATCAAAGAAAGGGGTGTTTCTTTCACAAACCAAGTATATAAAAGAGATGCTAAAGAAATTCAAGTTAGAATATTGCAAGCCAGTAAGTACTCCCATGGTTACAGGATGTAAGTTAAGTAAAGATGATGAATCTCTAGAGGTAAATAAAAAATTATACAGATCTATGATTGGCAGCTTATTGTACGTCACAACTACTAGACCAGATATCATGCAGGTAGTGGGATTAGTGGCAAGGTTTCAGGCAGCACCCAAGGAGACACATGTAGCAACAGTAAAAAGGATTCTCAGGTATCTAAAAGGGACTATGGACTTTGGGCTCTGGTATCCCAAAAGTGATAGTTTCACTCTCACAACTTATACAGATGCAGATTGGGCTGGCAGTATTGATGATAGAAAAAGTACAAGTGGAGGAGCATTCTTTCTTGGAGACTGTTTGGTCTCTTGGCTAAGTAAGAAATAGGCATCAGTATCCCTATCTACAATAGAGGTAGAGTATATTGCAGCAGTTGCTAGTTGTACACAGGTATTATGGATGAAGCGAACTCTAGAGGATTTCAAGATAAAACATGATCATCCTATTCCCATATTGTGTGATAATACAAGTGCTATAAATATTTCAAAGAATCCAGTGATGCACTCTAGGACAAAGCACATTTCGATCAAGTATCACTTTCTGAGAGAATAGGTGACAGACAAGCAGGTCAGGTTGGAATATGTTACTACAAAGGAGCAGATTGCAGATATTTTCACTAAGCCACTTTCGAAAGAGACTTTTGAGTACCTTCAAGAAAATTTGGGAGTAGTTCTACTCCCACCCTAGAATTAACCACCTCAAGAGGAGGTGGGGGAGGGGCTAAGCTAAGAGTCTCATTCTTAGCCCCGAGCCCCAAAGGTGACCCTTTGCCATTGATGACAAAGGGGGAGAGATTTGAGTTAGGGGGAGAGCATTCAGTCAGGGGGAGCAGTTTCTCAAGGAAAGCAACTTTTGAAAAAGAAAAAGGAATGGTAAAAATAAAGGGGTTGCCATCAATGACAAAGGGGGAGATTGTTGGAAATTTTGAGTAGTTTTGTTGTCATTGATGTCAAAGGAATATTGGTTTAATGTCGTCGTCATTAAGGACATCAAGTGGTTTTTCCAAAAGCAAGAAGGTCTTGGAAAGGAATAGGATATAATATTTATTTTTAATATTATATGCCTAAAAAGGGCCCAAAGGATGAAAACCCGAGAAAGGAGAAGCAAGTTTAAATTAAATAATAATATTTTATTATTATAATATTTTGAGCCAAATAACAAGGTGAAGAAAAATGAAGTCCAAATTGAAAAGACCCATGAGCAATTTTCAAAGGTTTAATTTAAATTAAAATATTTTAATCTTTGATTAAAATTTTAATTTAAATTAATAAAGGAGGCAAAGGTTTTTAAATTTAATATTTAAAAATTAAATTCAAATTTTTAAATTCAAAAAATGGCCGATATGAGAAATCAAAAGAGGAATGAGTATTTATATAGGAAATGATTTCTATTTCCTAAGTCTCTATCATCACACCTTCGAATGCGAATTAAGGATATCGTGCATTGTGTTTAAGAAGAGGATAATTTGAATTTAAAGTGCTTGGAGGGAAACGAAAACAACAAAGGCTGCGTATTGGTTTGACTTCCCACCGATGGTGGTAGCATAGATGACAGTTGGGAGAGTGTTAAGGTTTGCATGGAGGAGATCACGGTTCGATCCACGTGATCGATGATTTTGGAGGAGAGAGCCCTTCATTCATTTTGTTTGGCATTTTTGAGAGGTGGTAGTATTTGTGGGACAATGTGCGCATTGTGTTTCATGTGGGCATGCAACCCACTTGGTGGCCTAGCTTGGAGCTAGGGCGTTGGGAGTGCAAAGGTCACATGGTCGAATCCATTGAAGTCTTTTTTGTGGGTAAAACAAAATAAAGGTATGCCATTCAATTTTTTTTCCAAGGTGTTGAAAATTAAATGCTTTGAGATTATCGTGGATGTTAAGTGCTTAGGGGAGTTATAAGGTAAAGAAAAATTAAAATATTTTTATTTTGATTTTTGGTGATTGAAATTTATAAAGTGTGGAGATTATAAGGTGTATAAGGGTTTTGCTATGCATGTTGTTTTTAATGAAATTATTGAGTTGAATATTGTGAGTTTGGAGATTATAAGGTGTACAAAAGGATTTGTTATTTTGTATGAAAAATAATCTTTGAGAAAATTATTTTGTGGAGATCTTGAGAGAGGTTGTGGTAACCTAACCCTAGTGTTGGTAAAGAAAAATTTGATTGTGGTTAAGACAGGTTTTGAAGATATATCTCCATAAAAATAAAAGGTATGGGTACATCTTCCTTGTGAGAAAAATATTGTTGGATTGGATGTTGTGAATGCTAAGTTGGAGTGAAAAGGATTGTTTGGTAAGCATTGTTGAGTTTGGTTTTGTGATATCCAATATTGATGCTTAAAGGTTTTTCTGGAATAAAGGTTGATGATAGAAACCTTGTTTGATAAGCATTGTTGGAAATATTGAGTGAGCCTTCATGTGCATGATTAGGGTTTGTGAAAGATCATGAGTATCATTGTTATGTGAAGTTTATTTGATAAGCATTGTTGAATAAGATTTCATTGAGTGATTGATTGAGTGAAGTAAGCTTTTGTGGAAGCTTACAATACAAATTTGAGGTAAGTCTTGGTGAAGACTTGTTGAGAAGATTGGACAAGTTCTAGTGAGGACTTGTGGATAGATTTGAGGTAAGTCTTTGAGAAGACTTGTGAGCAGAGTTGATTGATTGATTTGTTCAAACCTTGAGTTAAGGTTTGGGGTAGATCTAGTAGAGTTGATTTGTGATTGAGTCAAGCTTTGTGTTAAGGCTTGAGGATAGATTTGAGGATAGAGTTTGGTGTAGATTTGAGGATAGGTTTGTGCCAGATAAGAGATAGATATTGAGCATATTTGTGCTAGACCGAAGGACTGTGTTTAGTACATATTTGAGACAGAGTTGAGAGTAAGCTTTGGAGGTGACAGAGTATAGAGGATAACAATATCTAGTGGATAGAGGTCCATTAGCCAGGGTAGTGAAGATAGGTCTTCTGAGTGAGGGTAAGAGTCTTCAGTGGATAGAGATCCATAAGCCAGTGTAGTGGAGGTAGTAGTTCTTCTAGAAGATCACCAGCCAGAGCAGAGGAGAAGGAGTTCTCCTATGGATAGAGATCCACAAACTTGATTAGGGGATTGGTGTCTCCTTTGGACAGAGGTCCATAAACATTGTAATAGGGAAAGGATTCCCAAGAGAATTTATTTGAGAAAATTTTATAAGGAATATTTTCTCCATGGAGTAGCCCACATTGGGTGAACCACGTTAAATCATGTCTCTCATGTGTGTGATGCTTTGTGTGATGTTTACTGCTTTAATATTATTGATGTTATCATATGGATTGAAAAGCAAAAAGTTTTATCTTATATTGTTCACCCCCCTCTCAGTATAAGCACATGTTCTTCAAGATCACCTCGATAATTCTCTATGGGAGATAGAGCATTCTTAAGAGTAAATCCCTTGAAAAGCTCCATCAAGTTTACTAAGTTGGATCCCTAATATGTTTGGCCCTTTGAGATCACTGAGAAGATAATTCTAGTAGCATATCATCTCATCTTGCCACCCAAGTTGTCAAATATCCATGATACTTTCCATGTATCCCTTCTTAGGAGATACATTATTGTTAGCTTTTTATGGTGTATGCCAAAGGAGGATACAATCACAGGAAAGATGTTGAAATATGCTATTAATGGAAAGTGATTAAAATGATACAATGCAATATGGAGAAAATAAACACTCTAGAACTGATACTAAATAACTACATTGTATCCCATCACCAATATATATGCTGATCCACAAAGTAGACCTACTACTATCTACAACGATATATAATCACTCACTATGAGGCCCTTTATATAGAAAGATGGATTGCTTGGCAAACACTCTACCTAGTTGTACAAGGGGACACCTTGCACATTTACAACTTGCATATAGAAATTTGTACATTTATTATATTCCTTAAAGTAACTAGCTAACCACCCCCTAAAGTAATCTCCTACTCTAGTTATGTACCAAGGGTGGTACATTTACATAACCCAAATGATGTAATATACTCTAACAATTGTTGATCCTGACCATGCATTGAATGCTTTTAATTTACAGATATTCAATCCCTTGGTGATCGAGGTGATGCCCATGAAGATTCTAGAATTTCATTCTAAAATGATGAGGAACCAGACTCTAGAACAATTTAAGGTTCAATGGGATCTATATTATGATAAAAACACCACTTGGGAAAAAGTGGATGACATGAAGGCATTTTTCACATTTATTTGAAAGTGAAAATGACATGTAATGTTTATTGTAGGAGAAACATAGAGTATTGTGTTTAGTCTAAGGGGGGTAGTATGTCATGACCCACCTTGGAAAAACTTTAAAATAATATGGAATTTGTATTGATAAATGATGCTTAATACTTAGTTTTGGATGCATTGAACTAATTATATGCAATTGTTTTATGTTGTAAGGATATGATACTGCTAATATGGTTTGTGTTTATAGGATTAGGTACCCTTGTGGATGGGAAAGGATTTTGACCATCGAGAATGAGGTACTAGGAGGGAAATGATGCAACAAACGGTTCTAGGGTAAGATGTACCTAGGGTAACAAGAGGTTATTGCATGTAGATTGCATCCATTCATTCATACTAGTGTGCTTGTTATTGCATGTACCTTGCATCCATTCATTCATACTAGTGTGCTTGAGGGTAGTCATCATTACCTAAAAATTCCATCCATTGCAAAGGTTGATAAATTAAAATTTATCATAAAAAGTCCTTTGTGCACTAGATAGAAGTAAGGAATGGTGGTGTCTCACTCCAACTTTCTTTGGGTTTTTTTACCTTTTCTTGCACTTGCATTTGTTTGCTAAATTCCATGGATGAAAACAAAATGATTTCATAATTTATAATATTATTTTTAATAATAAGGGGTGTATTAATTGTAGACACCTAAAACATGTCATGTCAAGGGCGACTACTCATATGGACATGCTACAAGACCATATGGAGGATCTTGGATAGACTCCAAGATAGAGCAATGGTTCTAACCACTCAATTTAGGCATTTTGGCCTAAGTAGTCTGAATCGCAGCCCAGACTTGCGGTCTCCAGTCTAAACCGTGGTTGACACCTACGATCTATAGTCTGGACCGCAACTGTGACCTGCGGTCTTAACTAAAGTTCAGTTAGGCCTTCCATCCGAGCCAAATCGGTTGGAATGGCCAAAAGATCTAGAAGGAGGTAGTTGAAGGATGGAAGATTCCAGAGGCTTCCATCCCAACTGTCCTAACCAACCTTCTTGGTCTTGGCTTCTCCATGAAGCCACCCCTAGCCCTAGGGGCATGCTATAAATACCCCCTCCAAATGGGGAGAAAGAGAGAGCAAGCATTGGAGATTTGAGCAGTGAAGCCCTGGTGAATTGTACACTTAAATTGAGTATACTAAGAGATAGAGCTATTGCACTTAATCCCTGAGCCTTTTTCCACAATTCAATATGAATTACATTATGGATGCCCTAGGTGCTTAGGAGGATCAAGAAACGCAAATTCGGGCAAACGAAGACCCTTCACATCGAATTTACCACCAAATCAGTTTGAGGACAACGAAGGTGACCCTTGAACATAAATTTGGACAAGGAGATTGAGCCCACTGCCCCTGATTTTGAGGGTAAACTCATCAGATGTCAAACCATGGTTGTCAGTCGCGGTTCATAGTGCAGACCGCTCACCAGAGCTGCGGTTTGCAATAGGTGATAGATCACCTTACTCTTTTCTTTTTTGTCCATCTAGTTAGGTTAGATTATACATTCTGATTAATTTAATAGCATTTTAGAAGACTTTTGACCGTAGAATTAGGCTACATTCACATTTTATGCTTATGTTTCAATTAGGACTAGAATGCTTTCTTTATGCATGTTTATGCTTCATTTTTTATATTTGATCTATGCATAGTGTAGATGCTATTTTACTTTATGCTATTACATGAATATTTATTTTCTTTGCATAGTTTAGCAGCTTTCTTTATGCTTTCTTGATTTTGCATGTTAATGGTGTCATTATAGATTTTACCTAAAAGGGCCTCATAACGAGAGGCTGCGGATATTTTTGAAATTCTTGTTGTTTATTGACCACATGGAACAGTTCCAAAGGAGAGATAAATCATCCAACCCCTTCCCCATTATGAAGAAGAGGGTCATAGATACCCTAGAGCAAATCATATCACCCTAAGGGGCATTTTGATCACACCTACCCTTGATAGGGATTAAACTCTATTGTAATTAATGTATCAAATGGGTATCCATAAGAGGGACAAATCTATAATTTGACTTCATTGAAAATAATAAAGGATTCCTTGTATTCACGTTATTTCTTGTTATCAAATTATGCATGCCTATTTGTGTATTTTTATTTGATTGTGATAGTTAGATCGGGTGTGAGCCTCCTTGGTGGTTACAGATGGCGATCATGACGAAACTCCACATTTCTAGCCCCTGAGTGCTGACATTTTTGTTTGTTTTATCTCATGTGCTAACCTCAGCTAACAGCTACGGTTATTTTTTGGCCCGTGGTTGTCACCTGCGATTTACACTGCAGCCCACAGACCAGAGCTATGGTTTATAGTAGAAGCAACAGACAATAGAGAAACCACTTGGCAACAGATCAGGAGTTGAGGTAGGTTCTATTTCCATCCTCTATTCTGCATTTTATCCTCTGTATTTTTACATTAAGTGGCAAATCAACGACAAATTAGGAATATTAAAGAAAAAGAATCAATGAATAAGTCCTAATTTACTTTCACATTCTTTCCATTAGAAAGGCACTACTAGGAACAACGGACCTTTGATTGCAGTCCGCCCTAGAATACAGTGACATTGATAAAAATTGTGTGGTCGTTTGCATGCGTGAGGCCCAATTAGAGGCCATGTCATCATAATTACATTGTCATAACATCATGTAGGGCATAGCATGCATACCTTCATGAATTTGAAACGTTCCTTCTTATGCATACCATGTAGGAATGATCAAATGAATGCTCTTTTATGCATTTGTCTTTATGCAAAGTAAAACGAACCACACACACCACGTTTCATTGTAAACATCAGTGGCGTTGGGCTCTCACATCCAATCCATTTTATTGAGACCAACAGTGGAGGTCATTACCGCTTGGTTGGCTCATTTGAAATTGTATTATCGAGACCCGCTCATTGCCAAGGCCAACCAAAGAACTGTCCTATCCATGCAAAATAGCACGCACTCGTCTTCAGAAGGGTGTATCACTACGCACGGTGTGCTGGGTGAGGCTTGGTAGTACCTATGCTACTTCATTGAGTATGGACCTCATTACCATATTTGGCTTATGCGAGTATATAGGTGAAAGCCAATTAAACTAAGAATAAAATCCAACAATTTTGCAAAACACGCGAGAGTTTCTCATACTGATACAACACATCTTGTAATAACATCAAATAGTTTAGGGCACATTTTAAAATTTAAAAATAAGATAAGCATCATTGTATACCTTGTTTGATAATAAAAGATACATCTAGATGTGAGATACAATATAGTGGATACACGAGGTGGTCGACAAAGGTGCAAGCCTGAGTCCGATGACCAAGCCCACACAATTACACGTATCTAGTCCTCAACCACATGAGCAAATCGAACAACGGTAGACGAGCATTAGAGGAGACAACTCAACACGAGGGGATCCCATTGAGCATACCCCTGATAGACTAGCATCAGTGCATACTGTTAGACGTATATTAGAGCATGGGGCTTCTCAACCTGAGGGTGCTCCACTCGAAAGCCATTATCGATACCATAGTGCACGCACATCCATGGGATCAGCCGAAGAGTATGTCGTGTAGGGGACCAGATTGGTACCCATTTGCACTAAGTCTATAGGGTGTACTATACCCCCACATTTTGAGTATAGAAGGAATAGAGGTCCACCCATTCAGGGGCAAGTAGATGGGCTCCCTGCTGAGCGCAAGTCTACCCATACTCCCATGCATACTATAGCATGCAATATCACCATCGATATGTCGAAGGTGGGAGCTAATGGAACACCACCCCATGAGAGGTGGAGGTCTAGAAAACTAGATGGTCTAGGTAGTGTGCTAGAGCAACTAGGCTACAAGCCTTCGGATCCACCCACTCGTGCTCCAAGTGAGCATAGCGGGAGCACCATTAGAACTACTAGAGAGCATGGAGAGACTTCTAAGCACCCTCATATCTCACATCCACCATCCATGCATGGTGGCACACAACACATGACATAGCATGATGCCAATGCCATATTCATAGATAGAGGCAAAAGCATAGCACATTAGTCTGATGGGTACAGAACCCATAAGGTCGCTCATACAGAGCAAGCATATCAAAGGCATCTGATGGCTGACCAGGTCGAAAGATCATATCGACTGGCCTCTAAGAAAAAACACCAAATCCTCCAAGATCAATTTGAGGATGCTCACCTAGAGAGGCAGCACATCGAAGATGAAGATATTTAGGTGCAGAGGCTTACTAGACAAAGGCTATATGAGTAGCGCTTGTACGAGGAGCACATCCTCATCTAGAAGAAGTGTGTAGAGTAGGAATATAGGTTGGCTAGGTCTGGCCTATACTCTCAAGATGAGCATAGAGAGCAGGTGCATAGGAAGGCTTTTGTGTAAGCCGACATGCACCATGAGTGCGCAAGTGTTCACACTCATATCACTGCCCACCACAAAGAGTGACCGCCCTCGATAGACAATCAAAGGCATCAAAATTATGAGGAATAAGAGGGGAATAGATGCAACCAAGAATATCCTAAGAGTTCCCAAGCTGAGGAGGAGGAAGAGAAATGCCCTCCACCTCGACAAAAGAGGAATGTACCTCCTAGACCACCTCTGCACCAACTTAGGGAGGAGGACTTTCTATATTCTGAGGCTTACAAAGCTTTGGCTGAGAAGGTCAAGGCAATTGAGAGACAAGGTGCGGTTGTCCAAAATTTGACACTAAGAAAAATTCACAATGAACCTTTAGATCCCTTGATACCGACGCCCCCATACCCGGAGCATTTTGAGATGCCCAAGTTGGACAAATTTAAGGGTGATGAAGAGGCACAAGAACATGTCACGAGCTTTCTGGATGGTTGCTTCCAGATAGAGAACAATTATGCATTTTTGTTGCGTACATTTGTCATGACACTCTCTAGGCCAGCCTAAGAGTGGTTTAATCAGCTAAAGAAGCACAACATAATAAATTTTGAGCAATTAGCTGATGCCTTTCTGGAAGGTCAAGACAATTGAGAGACAAGGTGTGGCTGTCCAAAAGCCGACACTGAGGAAAATTCACAATGAACCTTTAGATCCCTCGGTACCTACGCCCCCATACCCGGAGCATTTTGATATGCCTAGGTTGGAAAAATTTAAGGGTGATGAAGAGGTGCAAGAACATGTCACAAGATTTTTGGATGCTTGCTTCTAGATAGAGAACAATGATGCACTATTGTTGCGTACGCTTGTCACGACACTCTCTGGGCCGGCCCGAGAGTGGTTTAATCAAATAAATAAGCACAACATAACAAATTTTGAGCAATTAGCTGATGCCTTTCTAGAATGCTATTCCTTCGGTATCAAGAAATACACCAACCTTTCTGATTTGGCTGCGCTAGCTCAGCGCGATGACAATCCAATAGAATAGTATAGGAAGAGGTGGAGGAGATTAATGGTAAAGTTGCCATTCTCGATCCCTACCACAGAATTAACCTGAATGTTTACAAAGATTTGTGCCAAGAACATCTCACTACTGTTGCAGCTACAACAGTATGCCACATTCGAAGAAGCTTGGGTGCAAGCCAAGGTAATTGAGGATATCAAGTTGCAGGAAGGCAACTTGAAGCTAAAAATCAGGAAAGAGGGATATAAGAAGAGTACCTCAAAGCAACAGGGCAAGCAGGCCCATGTGAATCAGGTGGTACTAAATCTCAAAAATGAGGATAAGGGGCAAAAGAAATAGAATTATCAAGCCCATCCCCCTCCTATGCAATACGACCAGTGCAAAAATAACTACAAGGGCAAGAACAAAGAGCAACGCCCACCTCGCATATTTACGCCATTGATGGAATCAATGACATCGATCTTTCGTCAGCTCTGTGAGGCCAAGGCAATAAGATTTCCCGAAGTCAAAATGGTTGATCCAAATCAGCCCAAGCCCAAAGACTATCAGGAAGAGTTGTTTTGCATATTTCATAGAGCGAAAGGCCATGACATCGAGGTGTGTTGGTCCTTCAAACACATTGTGCAAAATATGATAGACAAGGGAGAGCTTGTAGTACCAGGCAATCCCTAGGTGCCAAACAACCAAAACATGGGGATTTTCAAAAATCCATTACCAAACCATGAGGCACCCCGTAACCATGCTGGCCACGTCAATCAAGTATGAGTCAAACCACCTACCCAGGGGTTCATCGAAATGGTCAATGTTGTTACCAGACATGGGAGGTATGAATGGCCGAATCAACCTCATGCTCCCATTCAAATACAAGCCATGCCCCAGCAGTGACAGACACAAAATATTCTAGGCCCACCAACGAGATCGATGGTGACCATTAGGAGCAGGTTGGTTCAAAACCTGCAGACGACTCCTATGAAGTTGTCGATATATGAGCTTATACAGCAGTCCCCTAGGCATAGGGAGACTCTTATGGACATTTTGAGGTCCATTGAGGTACAGTCCCAGGATGCACAAGCATTCACGAACTTCGTGGGGCACGTACAATAGTGCCAGGAACCAATGATCCAATTCTACGATCATGAAGTGAAAATGGTTTCTGCAAGCATGGTTGACCTGCCACTACATATCATTGCATGTGTTAACCATGTGCCATTCAAAAGGGTCTTGATTGACATTGGTTCATCGATCAATATAATCATGACTAAGGCACTACACCATTTGAAATTGCCTAAATCACTCGTCATACCAACCACCTTTACATTGAGAGCATTTAACGATGCACTATGCTCTACGGTTGGCACGATTGTCCTACCTATTCAGGTGGGACTAAAGACCATTCCCGTAATGTGTCACGTGATAGAGGGTGCCTTGCAGTATAACATCCTACTAGGGAGGCCTTGGATTCATGAAATGCGTTGTGTTCCCTCGATATTGCATCAGTGTGTCAAGTATATACACGAGGGACAAGTTCACGTGGTTGCATCAGATGAAGAACCATTCAAGTTCGTGAACTTAGCAGATTTTCCAGGGGGTTTCATGATCCCATCAATGCACTTGGACATACGGCCCATGTCATCGATGAGGGTTCCAAGAGGTAAATAGGTGGTGCATGTTCAACCATTGGTATCTATATCAAACAGATCTGAACATACCACTACCACTTCTCTGAGACCGAGTGCATCGACAATGCATCGGAACAACGAGAAATTAAAGGTAAAATTGGGCAAGAAAGAAGCAAAGAACATGCCTGAACCAGTCGCCACTGAGGCTACCACTCCCATGGAGGTGGAGGAAGCCCAGGATCAAGTCGAGGAGGCACCTCAGCCTACATCGCCTGCTTCGTCAGTAGGGTCATCTACACCCCAGGTGACTGTTCACCTAGCCAACACAGGTCTAGGTGAATATCTTGTGCAAAATGTGACCTTCGGTCCTATTTTAGAGACTGCACGAGACATGGGCCGACCGATAGCCCATCGATACCCAGTTGGATCCATAGTACCGTTGGGCAAGCCACCCAACCAAACAAACTTCATTTATGTCGGGTTGGATCAAGTTCCAATGTGGGCACCCATGGAGGTGGATGACGATGAACAGTTCATGGTGAACGTTCGGTATTTGTCCAATCCAGAGTATGCCATGCACATTTTTGAGCTTTATCATTGGCATGGATACGACCTTGGTCTTTTCAAACAAGGACGAAGAACCCCTCTTGAACCACGTTATCAGTTGGCAACTGATAGGTTCGGATTGGGATTGCAGATTCAGGGACATGATGATTTACTCACTGCATCATTGGATCATTTGTACCTGGGTCTAGGGGATGACGTGGATTTTAATCCGTATCATCCTAACATGTCTAGCCTTCGGGGCAACAACCCAATGGTGTCAGTCATCACCATTGAGAGACCGAATATTGAACATGAAGAGTTCTCGAAGAAGAACCCTAGAGGTAGCCTAGGTCATCAAAACCGTATCACAATCGACGATATCGGTATGCAGGGGCACAACCCCATCATTCTAGGTGATCTCGATTTAGGAGATCTTTGCAGTGAAGATGTAGAGGAGTCCACCTCCAAAATGAGTAGACCGAGTTATGATGCAGATGGTGAGTCCTCAAATGATGATCAATCCAAAGAGGGAATTGATCGAGCCTTCGTGGTTTCAGTATTTCTATGCCATTTGCTGCCTAGAGAGCAATTAGATGAGATACAAGAGCATTTCATGGTCGATAGTGACTATGAAGATGAGATAGAGCAGGCCTACTTAAGGCCTCATCCAGCTAATCTCCCAATATTCATGGACACGATAGAGTGCCCTGCTCATAGTAGCAATCATAGCGATGAGGTTGAGATGACCGATCCGAGGCTAGTATATCCGCTACATCTATTGCCTGCGAAGTCAGAGTATGTTACAGAAGAAGGTCCTCTTAACATAGATCGCTCTGAAGAGGAAGCAAAGCCAGTTTTTGCATCGATGTCGTATATACGATCATTTTATCCGGTCTATCCGGATAGTGATGATAGCGACCGTAGAATCAGGTACATGGGGCCACATCTGGCAGATCACCCCTTGCATATGGGGGGAAGTGAAAGATTATATCTTTATAGTGATGATGAGGATTCATTGGAGATGGCCTATTTGGGGCCTCATCACCTGCGTAATCAGAATCCACCTCGGGGTCCACCACCTATTATAGCTGCGGGTTTGCATCGAGAGATAAATCTCCAATGTCGCCTCAGGGAAAGAATAAATATGGAAGAGGAATATCAAAGGCTCTTTCCCCATCCGCCTACTTATGCCGAGCTGCTTGAGCTGAGAGATCCCATTTTGTAGTCAGTGCATAGAGAGGATCCAGTTGTCCGGGCATCCCATAGGGAGGACCCTTTCGTCCCCGTGCCATCCGAGCCAGATCTTGGGTACGAAAGCTACACATATGATGTAGAGTTCAGTCCGTGTGGTCCTGGAGATCAATTTCATTCCATCAGCATGGTCTCCATTGATTTGACCACTCCACTCCGCAATCCAGCAGATCCATCCAAGCCATTGCATCTAAACATGGATGCTATCGATTGGGATCGCATTGATTCACCAGTAGAGCCTGAAGATTTCTTCCCGAATGAAGAGATGCTGCAACCATTTCATTTTGGACCAGGCTGCGCTTATGATGTCTATCACACTAAAAATGCTTCCAGTGAAGAACATATAAATCCAGCTGATGACATCCATTTGATCCCTATGCCTCATCAGCTTGAGGAGGGATCCCATATGTCAGTAGAGGAAACCTTCGAAGTGGATATCGGTAACGACCCCACCAATCCAAAGAAGGTCAAATTTGGAATGAGTCTCACTCCAGATGAGCATGCTAGCATCATCCCTCTATTGAAAGAGAGACCTGACCTTTTTGCTTGGACATACAAAGATATGCCCGGTCTAGACCCGAAGTTGGTTACTCATAACCTTTCGCTAGACCCATCCAAGAAGCCCATCAAGCAGAAGCTCAGAAAGATGCATCCAACAGTAGCCTTAATGGTGAAAGACGAATTGCAAAAATTGTTGGATGTAGAATTTGTCATTTCCATCGACTATCCAGAATGGGTATCCAACATGGTGCCTGTAGGAAAACCAGATGGAAGGATCCGTATTTGTATGGATTTTAGAGATCTCAACAAGGCAACACCCAAAGATTCATTTTCGTTGCCCAATATCGATGCTCTAGTAGATTCTACTGCTGGTCACGAAATGCTCTCCTTAATGGATGATTTTTTTGGTTACAATCAAATTCGGATTAAGCCCGAAGACCAGCACAAAACTACATTTATAACGCCATGGGGAACATTTTGCTACAAAGTTATGCCATTTGGTCTCAAAAATGCTGGTGCTACATACCAACGGGCCATGACATACATTTTTCATGACTATATGCACAAAATTTTGGAAGATTATATCGATGATTTGCTAGCCAAGTCATTGCTACGAGAAGAGCATGCGAAGGTCTTGAGAAAAGTCTTCGATCACCTGATAGAGCACAATGTCAGGCTGAATCCTAAGAAGTGCGTATTTGGCGTAACTTCTAGAAAGTTGTTAGGGTTCATTGTCTCCAAGAGAGGCATCGAAGTAGACCCAGTGAAGGTCAAGGCCATTTTGGAAATGCGTCCTCCCACCAATATTAAGGAATTAAGGAGCCTCCAAGGCAAGGTAGCTTCGATAAAGTGATTTATCACCCAACTATCGGATAAATGTCGACCCATGAATCGACTGCTACATAAGGGTGTCCCATTCAACTGGGACGAGGACTGCAAGGCAGCCTTCATTGAGATAAAGCAATACCTAGCAACGCCGCCAGTGTTAGCTCCACCAAGGCCAGAAGAGCCTTTTATGCTATATATATCGGCAACAGACTTTGCGTTAGGGACCATGTTGGCCCAAAAGAACGTACAAGGCAAAGAACAAGCCATATATTACATTAGCCGAACCTTGGTGAGTTACGAGCTAGGATATGCATATGTGGAAAAGCTATGTTTAGCAGTAGTGTTCGCTACCAAGAAATTATGGCACTACATGTTAAGTCACATGACATATGTGATATCAAAACAAAATCCTTTGCAGTATATGATGAGCAAGACATATCATAATACACGTACTGCAAAGTGGATCATGCTATTGACAGAATTTGATCTGGAATTTGTAAGCCAGAAGTCCATTAAGGGATAGGTCATAGTAGATCAGTTAGCTGAGGTGCCACTGTCCAACAGTAGGCCTCTAACAATCGAGCTTTCGGATGATGCAGTTTTTGTAATATTCGAAGCTCCCAAACCCGAAGAACTAGAGAACAATGTTGATATGACTCTGTTCTTTGATGGTTCGAAGTGCGAGCAAGGAGCTAGCATAGGGATAGTGTTTTTCATGCCGCAAGGAGCTCCAATGCCCTTGTCATTCAAACTAGACTTCTCATGCACCAACAATAATGTTGAATATGAAGCCCTACTTTTGGGCCTTCATACAATCGTCACCATGAATATCAAGAGACTAAACATCTTTGGTGATTCCTTACTCATAATTAACCAAGTGAAGGGACTATTTTAGTGTCGATGTCTGGTACTGAAAGCCTATAAAGATCTTGTTGCCACATATCTGGCTAAACTAGAATGGTACGACATCGAGGCAATCCCTCATTCATCAAATAGATTTGTGGACACCATGGCTTCTTTGGGATCCTTAATCCCTTAGAATCCATCTGCTGACTTCACTACCATCCATGTCAAGATGCTCTCGCATCCTGCAGCAGAGCGTGTAGCCTTTGATAACAAAGAATCAGTCAACATGATTAGTATGGAACCAAAAGCTGATTGGTTCTGCAAAGTTGAAGACTTTCTCAAGAAAGCACCCTGGGGGTCTTTAACCTCCCAGAGTCCTGTAGGGAGTGGCACCACCATTCACCACAAGGTTGTCTCCTAGTCTGCATTTGCAAAAGTAAATACGTAAGGGGTACAGGTTGTCTTAGCGATCGAAGCTGAGGCTCATCAGAATTGGATGTCACAGATTCAAGACTTCCTAAGACTTGGTTTTGTCTCGGAGGGACTATCGCATGCCGCAAGATGCACATTTAAATAGAAAGTGACTAAATTTGTCTTGATAGGAGACATTTTGTACCACCAAAGTTATGATGGAGTTCTCCTTCATTGTCTTGAGCCCCAAGAGTCATCTTGGGCAATTTTAGAAGCTCATGATGGTACGTGCGGTGGCCATTTCAGCGGCATGGCCATCATCAAGCGCATCCTTCGAATGGGTTATTATTGGCCCACTATGGAGAAGGATTGCAATGTGTATGTCAGGAAGTGCATCAAATGTCAGCATCATGCTAATCTTACGCACCTGCCATCACAGGCCTTACAGCCCATCCAAGCGGCTTGGCCATTTGCTCAGTGGGGGTTTGATCTAATTGGCAAGATCTCTCCTCCGTCATCAGGCCGACATACATTCATCATTATGGCTACTGAGTATTTTACAAAGTGGGTGGAAGCCATTCCCTTAACAATGACCATGGGAGCTCGCATAGCTGAGTTCATAATGGAGCATATCATAAGTCATTTTGGGGTACCATCCAAAATAGTTTCGGATAATGGAACTTCTTTTAAGAACAAAACTATGCGAGCCTTAACTTCTAAGTACCGCATCAAACATAGTTTTGCATCTCCATATTATCCATAGGAAAATGGGCAAGTTGAGGCCTCAAACAAGACTATGGTAGCCATCTTGAAAAATATAGTGCAAGAACACCACAAGGATTGGCATACATAGCTACCCCTTGCATTATGGGCTTATAGAACTAGCATTCGGACTCCCACTAGGGCAACTCCATTTTCACTAGTATATGGCATTGAGGCCATTATGCCCTTAGAGTTGGAAATTCCAATGTTGTGCATCACATTGAAAGAGTTCATCGATGATGACACCGTGCGACAAGCTCACCTAGATCAACTGACGTTGCTCGATGAACGTCACGTGAATGCCCTTGAGCATCTTCACGTTTATCAGGAGTGACTCAAATGAGCTTACAATATCAAATTCCACCAGAGAGACTTTGAATTTGGGGATCTTGTGCTAAAATAAAACCAACAGAACTCGAATTTTTCGCCCGATATGCGAGACAAATTTATGGCTAATTGGTTAGGACCCTATATCATATCTAAAAATATTGGTCCAGGTACCTATCGCTTGACGTCGCTAGGGGGTGTTGAAGAGCCTGAGCCTCTCAACATCATCCATATTAAGGCATTCTATGCTTAGAGAGCATAGCAGAAAAAGCTCCAAAGGCATCTGTAAGCCCTTTGGTCAGTCAAAAGGCTCCAAGGATTTCTAAAAATTGCTTGGTCAACCCAAAGGCTCTGAGAGTTCCTATAACTACTCGGTCATCCCAAAAAGGCTCCAAGGATCTCTAAAAATCGCTGTGATTTGGTCAAAAATCTTCCGAAGTTTAAATTACTTACTTGTCAATACGTCCAAGGATTTCTAAAAATTGCACTTGGTCAACCCAAAGGCTCGAAGGGGTTGCTTAAAGCCACTCGGTCATCCCAAAAAGGCACCAAGGATTTCTAAAAATTGCTTGGTCAACCCAAAGGCTTTGAGAGTTCCTATAGCTTCTCGGTCATCCTAAAAGGCTCCACGCCCTCTTGCTGAGAGTTTGGTCAACTAAAAGGTTCCAAAGGCGTCTGTAAGACCTTTGGTCAATTCAAAAAGCTCCAAGGATTTCTAAAAATCACTTGGTCAACCCTAAAAAGCTCCAAAGGCATATATACTCATCGTTTGGTCAAATATGAAAGCTCAAAAATGTATAAAAATTTGAAAATATATAAAATTCCAAAAAAATTGGTAAAGCATAAAATCCAAAAACATTTGCTTTTGCAGTTTGCATTTTCATATATGCATTCACATCATCATATTGCATTTAGGCATTTGTCATCCGTTGCATTCCACAGTAGAGTGTAGTGTGTCTATCAAAATCTTACAAATGATCGCACGTTTGTGTTTCAATCATGCACCCTTGCATTTATCATAATTCATTGCATTCATACATGATACCTGTTGCGGAGAAACATGTATGTATATTAAGTTTTCTAGTCACTCAGCCATACCTAGTGGGTTCTTCAGATATTGTAGAAAGCTTGCTTTGTTGTTATAGACAAGGTCATTAGTTGGGATAGTGCTTCAACATATCAGAATCCCATCACTAAGCAAAACAATATAAAATCCTGCTAAGACAAGAGATGATGAAAGCTGCGAAAGCAATCTTAGGTATCTAGAGAGATGGGTTTCATGACCTACTTATCTTGCAAATAGTCGGTTTAGAAAGGTGTACTTTGGCAAAAGGACAAGAATTTCCCCTATAAATCCCAAAGTCACAAAGTTTAAATCCCAAGTTACAAAGTGCAAAAGTACAAATTTCAAGTTCAAAATGTAAAGTGACATAGTGAATCAAAAGCACTATAAAAATCCCTTGCTCAAAGAAAATGGTAACACGTGGACTAACAATGATTTTCATCACTACATATGAGCAAGTAAGAAGGGTGAGAACTTGAATCCTTGGATTGTCCACCTTTTGAAAGCCATAGAGTGATCCCCGATCGCAGCAATGGGTTGGAAGAGTCCCACCTGCAATCGGAGGGGTAGTTCTATTGGGTGATCCCCAAATGTAGCAATGGGTTGAAAGAGTCCCGCCTGCATTTGGAGGGGTAGCCCTGATCAATTTGCAAGATGAGCTAGCTCTAGGTACCTAGGATTGTCTAGTTGTATAAGTCTAATCAAAGCTGAAACAAGGATGGTACGATCGTATGAGGAACCCTATCTCACATATGGGTTGAAAGAGTCCCGACTGACATACGGGGTATGCTTATGATCTATCTAAAAATACTCACATGCACACATAGGGATAATGAATAGTTGGGTCTGTCACGGCAAAAGCCTTGTCCAATAAAAGCCTTGTACAGTTAGTATGTGATTTTTGGAGAAGTCTACTAGGGTGTTTGAGTCTCATGGAAAACCTCAAAAAAATTCTCCAATAGCAACAAGATACCAAATATCATTAAACATCAAAAATACTAGTCATTCATTCATCAGAATGCATTTTACAAAGCACAATCAAACATATAGGATAGATACCGCATGAATATCAGAAATGATGTTTAGACGACCACTGACTATATAGTGCAGCAAAGAAAAATATACATAATGACATATTCATTCATTAGCATTATACCAATCCATTTCACTGCATTTCATATATGGGTGATTAATTGATTAAGTTCTTGTAATGAGAATTATCAATTATCTTGCATGATTGTCATACATTCTATGGTGTCACAGTTTAAAATTGATATACACAGTTACATTCATTCTTTATGTTTTAAGTGATTAAAGCATACAGGTTCATTCCCATTAGATTACGATTATGTACATAATGCATTACCATACATTGCATAGCATGCCATAACTTCATAAAAATAAATGCATGCCCACAAAGCAAAAATAAATATGCATTCAAAATAAATACTACATCCATTTGCATCCATTATATATAGCACATCTAATCATATAGATCATTGCATAACATCATCATCATAAAATAGATAGCTATCTAGTGCATGTCATCCATACATTGCATCATATAAATATTGCATCATATCAACATAGCATCACATAAGCATTGCATCCATGTGCATCAAATAAATATAAAATCAAAAATTAAACATCAGATACACATAATGAGCCAAAATGATCAAGTCATATATATATATATGTGTCCAATAGAGTACATAGGGAGTGCATCAATATGCTCGTAGGCTACAAAGCATGTAGGTCCTCGACCTTACACTCAAAATGAGTACAACATAGCAAAAGTATAGTCTACATCTAGCAGAGCCTAGGTCTAGTCTGCTCCCCCTATACCGAAGCTCTCGTCGCCTCCCTCAGCACTGTGCTCTGGAGCCTGCTCTCCTATCTATGCTGGCACCTATGGTGGGTCCTACTATGGGTCCTACCTACCTCCAAATCCTAAGGCACCCAACACATGAGAAATTGGTAACTACAGTAGGCTAGTCCCTTGACTAGCGGTCCCTAAAGTCTGCCCTACATCCCTAGGCCTGGCATGCGATGTCACCCCATGTGTGCTAGAGGACCTATGTGTCCTCTCAGTCCTATGAGTCCTATGACCTGAGCTCACCATAGACTACCCTGAGGTCCTAGACCTGGTACGCTATGACTCTAAGGAGAAAGGATCCTCAGGAACCTGTAGCCCATGCATCTCTATATAATCGACTAGCTGATCAATATGAGCAAGCCGAGCTACATGCATCTCATTGGTCCTCATGACCATACTACGTAGTCACTCTACCTCAGTCATCAGATCTTGTGCAGCTATTGGTGCTACCGCTGGTGCTATAGAGGCCCCATAGTAGCTTGAGGAGGTGGCATAGCCCCCCTCGATACCTGGAGGAGATCCCTCTCTACCTCTGCTATAGTCCATTGTGCCTACGCTAACTCTAGAGTAGTCTACAATCTCTGAGCCTAGGCCTCTACATCTATGGCCCATGTAGTCAGACCCTATATCTGATCTTGCACCTCAGTAAGGTACCTATCCCTATCAGCTACTCTCACCTCTAGAGTGGTGATAGTAGTGTCTCACTCTAGCTGCTACATGTGGAATCACCCTAGCTGACTCTACAAGTCAGCCACCTAAGCTAAGAGCTGACCCTCTACACTGTTGGGAGGGACCTCACCCTCCTCTAGAGCCTCCTCATCGAGGTCAACCTCAGGAGCCTCCTCGATGGTGGTCATTGCACCCTAGCCACCCTCTATCTATTGGTGCACCCTACGCCCATCAGGATCCCCTCTACCTCTGCCTAGTCTAGCTCCCGGCCTAGAGGCCCTATGTCATACCATCTGAACATGGACCACCACCCATCATACTCTAGAGTGGTCCCAGTAGTCTCGACTCTAGTCTCCTGGTAGTCATCAATAGCATCTCCTAGAGGCTCTAGAATGATCCACTATAGATCATGCTCTACAACCAAGCATCGGTACCTGAGGGGGATATCTAGAATATCTTACATGAGCCCAAACTACCATAGGACCCAAGAGTAGAACTGGTACTCTCGAATCTCGGCCTTATGGTCGATCAACCATCTATCATGGCGTGCCTATCTCAGCCATTGGCCCTCCTCTGGCCATGCTGGGCAATCCATATAGGGCCACCACTGAACATCATTCGGGCCAAGTGCCACGAATTGAGTAATATAGTGTTGGATGTCACCAACATGGATCTTGCTATGGGTACCCTCCTCCTCATGAGGCTAGTAGGTAGCATAGCACTAACGATCATCAGCAATAGTAGTAATCCATAAGGGCAGATCTAAAGGATGCTCGATCCGAATGTGCTGCCACCCCTAGATCTATAATAGAAGACTATAGTTGAGGCCCTTATGACTACGCTCTATAATCTGGTATAGCTCCCTATAGAGCTGACATAGTAGGGTGCTCCCCCAAGCTAGAAGTAGAGGTGCCTCTATAGAGCTCTACAGCACCCTCCAGGCGGTGGACAGGAGGTTCTAGGGAATCCTCATGCTCGAGGAGTCTGGAAGCACAATCTGAACTATGAGGTGCATAAAGAGGGCTTCCCATGCAGAGAAGACATCCTCGTGGTACCACTCACCAATGTGTACCCCATCATGGTCTATCACATCCTGAGCATCCTCGCTCTGGTCATCGAAGATAGTGTCAAAAATAGCCTCCTTTACCCTAGAGGTAGAGGAGACGATGGCCTCACCATCAATAGGGATCCTGAAGATCCTGTAAATGTCCTCTAGAGTAATAGTCATTTCACCTGTAGGTAGGTGAAATGTGTTGGTCCATGCATTCTAGCATGGGCCAACGTAGTTAGGTAGGCTTGATCTACCCTAATAGTGGGTAGATCCATGACGTATCTAAACTCGATAGCTCGAAACCAATCTCGATCGTCATCGGATAAAGCCTCATGGAGAGTCTTCAGAATATCCGGCTCTCGGGCTCTAGAAGTCAATCTCTGGAATAACAAGTACAATTTAAGACAAAATCTAGCTAACTAGAGCTTAAAAAAAAGTAGCAACAACAAACCATAGTTGAAACCTGTGGTCCCCAATTTGCAAATTGGGAACCATAGCTAAAACCTATGGTCCCCAATTTGCCAACTGGGAACCGTAGCTACCAGCTACGGTTTAGGAGCGACACCCATTTTGGGTACCCTCCTAGACCACTAAGGCATAAAATTAAAATCCTAAAGCTAGCCTAAACTAGTGGGGTTCATTACCAGTAGTTTAGTGAGGTTCATTTTCTGCATTACTTAATGTAGTTCATTTTACTGGTATTGAGTGTGTGGTCTCGGTTTTGAGTTACCTTGCCCACACCTTGGCCCCGGCTAGTAGATGGTTGATCAGGATCCGCCATCGAGGTCGAGGAGTGTAATCAAGGTAGAGTGTGGTAGCATTTTTGATCAGGAAGGGTCTTCTCACTCTCAGAGCTCTCAGATTGCTAGTGTTTGCTAAGAAATAATGAAAAATTTCAAATGGGAATTCAATTTATAGGTTTTCCTAGTCTTGACGAACCATAGCTGACACCTGTGGTTCTAGAACTAGGGTTTTTCGCTCGTAGGTCTGACCCATGGTTCCCAAAATTTGGAAATATAAATCGTAGACCATACCTACGGTCCACAACTAGCATTAAATGCACTCAAAACCCATCGTGGGAAGGTTTAAAAGAGCAAATTAATGACTTCCACTGGACAAAAATTCAAAATCAATGATTAAAATTGCAAATTTGGTGATGTTAAAAGCACCAGGATCAATCAAATAAATGCAAAATTAAAACAAAAAAATCAAATAATTAAAAAACCAAATGCGCCTCGTATTCAGTGATTTATCCTATACACTTGGCGGTTGCAGCGAGTTGCGATCCATGCAATCCGACAAGATGAGTAAATCACCATAAGGACATTTGGGGTAAAATTGTCATTTCTTTTATGACATCTTTCAGCAAATCATCGACAAATATGATTCAACACAAGTCTAATTGCATTTGTATCATTTTGATTCCTTAAGATGACTATTGTAGCCTGACTGCTCCAGGGGATAGAAATGTGCCAATACTACTAAGAGTTGCAATCATAAGTTGAACTAGGCCTAGCCAAGGCATTAAAAGGCTCGAATCTTAATTTGTTCAGGATCATTCATTATGGTCAAGCGATTTCGTCGCTTCATACATTGTCATTACCCTCATCGACTCGTCGCTTGAGGGGGTAGTCATAATTTCATAATCATAATCAAAGTCAGTAGAAGATCCCTGAGATCGTAGATCCCTTGATCTTGTCAAAATTGCGTTCGTTCTTGCGAATCATTGTCAACAACTATCATAAGCTTCCCCCTTTGCTTGGGGCAAACAACAAATATGATAATTGGTTTGCAACTCTCATCCTTCAGATTTATGGGTCAGAAGATACCCATACTTGGCATTGGTGCTATCCGAACGTCTGATGACGAGGGCAGACTTGTCAAAATGTAAGCCTTTCACAAGCTGGAAGCAATGATTCCAAGATGCACATCCTTTTGCTAGACCTGGGGCATCTAATGTTGATCTGACTAATGATCATCATAGAACCTTAGACATCATTTTAGGATGTATATTTTTGCTCAACGTTGTTCAATCTCACAACGCATCTCAAAAGGGGCATCTGTAGACACCTAAAACGCGTCATGTCGAGGGCGACTACTCATATGGACATGCTACAAGACCATATGGAGGATCTTGGATAGACTCCAAGATAGAGCAATGGTTCTAACCACTCAATTTAGGCATTTTGGCCTAAGCAGTCTGAACCATAGCCCAGACCTACGGTCTCCAGTCTAAACCATGGTTGACACCTGCGATCTGTAGTCTGGACCACAACTGTGACCTACGGTCTTAACTGAAGTTCAGTTAGGCCTTCCATCCGAGCCAAATCGGTTGGAATGGCCAAGAGATCTAGAAGGAGGTAGTTGAAGGATGAAAGATTCCAGAGGCTTCCATCCCAACTATCCTAACCAACCTTCTTGGTCTTGGCTTCTCCATGAAGCCACCCCTAGCCCTAGGGGCATGCTATAAATACCCCCTCCAAATGGGGAGAAAAGAGAGAGCAAGCATTGGAGATTTGAGCAGTGAAGCCCTGGCGAATTGTACACTCAAACTGAGTATACTAAGAGATAGAGCTATTGCACTTAATCCCCGACCCTTTTGCCACCATTCATGATGAATTGCATTATGGATGCCCTAGGTGCTTAGGAGGATCAAGAAATACAAATCCGGGCAAATGAAGGCCCTTCACATCGAATTGACCACCAAATCAGTCTGAGGACAATGAAGGCGACCCTTGAACATCAATTTGGACAAGGAGATTGAGCCCACTACCCCTGATTTTGAGGGTAAACTCATCAGAGGTCAAACCATGGCTATCAGCCACGGTTCACAGTGCAGACCGCTCACCAGAGCTACGGTTTGCAACAGGTGACAGATCACCTTACTCTTTTCTTTTTTGTCCAGCTAGTTAGGTTAGATTAGCCATTTTGTTGATTTAATAGCATTTTAGAAGACTTCTGACCGTAGAACTAGGCTAGATTCACATTTTATGCTTATGTTTCAATTAGGACTAGAATGCTTTCTTTATGCATGTTTATGCTTCATTTTCTATATTTGATCCATGCATAGTGTAGATGCTATTTTACTTTATGCTATTACATGAATCTTGATTCGCTTTGCATAGTTTAGCAGCTTTCTTTATGCTTTCTTGATTATGCATGTTAATGGTGTCATTATACATTTTACCTAAAAGGGCCTCATCACGAGAGGCTGCCTATATTTTTGACATTCTTGTTGTTTCTTGACCACAGGGAACAGTTCTAAAGGAGAGATAAAGCATCCAACCCCTTCCCCATTGCGAAGAAGAGGGTCATCGACACCCTAGAGCAGTTCGTGTCACCCTGAGGGGTATTTTGATCACACCTACCCTTGATAGGGATTAAACACTATTGTAATTAATGTATCAAATGGGTATCCCTAAGAGGGACGAATCTGTAATTTGATTTCATCGAAAATAATAAAGAATTCCTTATATTCACTTTATTTCTTGTTATCAAATTATGCATGCCTATTTGTGTGTTTCCCTTCGATTGCGATAGTTAGATCGGGTGTGAGCCTCCTTGGTGGTTACATTAATGAAGGTGATATTTAACATTAGAATATTAATAATATGATAATAAGGTAAATGTATTAATATAAATTTATAAAAAATATATATATTTGGTATAACAAGGGGTTTTGGAAGGGTCCCTAAACCTTCTACATAGGGGTTTTAGGAGGGTCCTCCAACCTTTACAATACAACAAATATATTAAAAAAATCCAAAGAAAATTACAAATAGGACTGGATTTAGCATCCAACAAATATTGATCCAACAATCGAGATAGCCAGATCTTGCAGATCTAAAACAACTAGTATTCCTACCTAAACTTCAAAAAATAAAATCATACCTTGAAAGGATCTTCCTGCCCAAGCTACCATGGAAGAAGCAAATCAAGAAAATGGGACAACCATCCTAGCTATCTCACGATAAAATAATTTTCAAATTTGAAAAGAGTTCTCAATTTGGAAATATTCTGCTAAGACATCAAGAGCGCTCAAAAAACCAGAATAAAAACATTAGATATTCCCACCATGGACAATAATCCTAATTCTAGAAACACAGGTCTCCACCAGGAGGCACCCAACACCTTTAGTCATCACTATGATAATAGCAAATTGGAATCCTACCCAAAGATGGGATTTTGAAAGGCTTCCCAAACCTTAAAAAAGGGGTTTTGAAAGGCTCCCCAAACCTTAAACAAGGGGGTTTTGTAAGGATCCCCAAACCATTAAGCAGTGTTTTGAAAGGCTCCCAAAACCTTATAAAAAGGGCAAGACTCAAGAAGAGGACCACAGGGTTTCAAAAGGCTCTTTGAACATCACAAGGGGTTTTTGGAAGGGACCCCAAACCTTTACAAACCAGGTTTTGAAAGGCTCCCAAAACCTTGTACAAGTGGATCAGGCCTCAAGCAGAAGACCATTGGGTTTTGATAGGCTCCTCGAGCCTAAACAAACACAAGGTTCCCATCCAAAAAAAACCAAGAGCACTAAAATGATTTGAAATTCAAATTCTTGCTCAAATACTAAAAGTAAAATGAAAAATCAAGGCTCCTAGAACCTTCTATAAGTAGATCAGACCTCCAATAGAGGACCATAGGGTTTTGGAAGGCTCCCCAAACCTAAAACATGCCAAGATCCTAAATATCTAAAAGAACTAGAAGGCCCACATCTCAGGGCAAATAGGACACATTACTATTGAACATTAGATTTAAAATTTGGAAACTCCCTCCTAGTCCAAATAGGAAAAAAACTACATATACAACAAATAGGAAACAACCACATCCTACTTAGATATAAAACTAAAAAAAATTCCCCTCCTAAAAAGGCAACGATCTGATAGACCAACAAAAAGGACAAAGCTCACAAGAAAAAACTTGCCAAGGCCATGAAAATAAATACAGACAATTGGATGATACTCAAGATCACCTATAGCTTCTCCAAAATGGATCTAGGAAAGAATTGTGCCCTAGCAGAATAAGCTTCCAATGAATCTAAGATCCATCCAAGAAATGAGAACATATCCCAAAAATAAGGTATGAGGAAAGAGGTAGGGCCCCCTATCAGATACCATTAGGGCCAATACCCATCCATGAAGTCAAAAAAATGAAACCATATCCCGTTATCCAACAAACCATGACTATACGAAAGAAGAATGACATCCCAACAACCAACAAAGATCAGGGTAAAAAATAGGGTCTTGAAAGGTCCCAGAACCTTTGTACAAATGGATTAGGTCTCCAATAGATGACCATAGGGTTTTTGAAGGCTTCCCCAACCTAAATAGGGTTTTGAAAGGCTCCCAAAACATTGAACAAACAAATAAAACCTCAAGAAGAGGACCATAGGGTTTTGGAAGGCTCCCCAAAACTACACCACCATCTAGATGGAACTAATACTGGGAAAATGCTACCAAGTGCCCTAGCAAAGAAATATTTCCAATGAAAGTAGAATAGGAAACATAGAAGTACCAGGACCAACCCCACCCACCATACCTACTACTTGTACCCTCCAACTGGAACCAGATCCTAACTGAAGTAGCATCAACTAAACTAGATCCTACAAGATAATCTATAGGAAGGAAAAAAGTGGGTTCTGAGAAAGAGACCCTCCCCCTACTCCCAAAGGAAGTGGAAGCTCTCTTTCAACTTTAAGTTAGAAAGAAACCTCGAGAGCTACTCTTAGGTGGTCAAAAATATCATCCCATCCGAGTATACCACTATCTAGAGGGATGCCACAAGAGATTTTTTGTGTCCCCCTTCATATCACAAAGGTTCGAATCGTGGACTTCCCATTTAGTGGGACCAAGCTCAAATTCTCCACTTGTGATGCAAAGGCAAACTTTCAATGAGTTTACGTAGGTTTTTATGAGGGATCCTGGTCCCCTCATACTAAGTGGGGTTTGAACCTTGAGAAATATAAAGTTTTAATGATAGATTGTGAATATTAATAAGGTGGACTTATTAATATTTATAATTCCATTTCATATACTTTCAAAAAAACAAGATTATGAAGGTATTAATAAAAAAGAAAAAAAGAAAACAATGGCAATTAAAAGAAAATAGGAAGAATGAATTGTTCAAGTAGTTGGACCAATTCATTATCTGAACGGGTTGTCTCCTCAACTATTAAACAAGAAGGAAATAGGGGCATGGGGGATTGTTTTTGGAAAAAGAAGAAGAACAAAAAACACCAAAATACACTATGTAAGGCATCGAAGGATTTATTTTGCGTCATCATCTCTTCTTTCACCAATATTCAAAGTCTCATGTAATATATTATTTACTTGCTTTGCACATGTGGTTTTAATGTTGAAAGGACGATTTTCTATTGCTCCATAGAAACCATTTTGAAATTTATATTAAAGTTAAAAACCTTAATTTGAAAATATTAAACCCTAGGTAAGTGCACCGCCACATGGGCTTTTTCATGCCTTAGGTTGATTCGATGATGAGCAACGTATACGTGGACCCGCGTGGGTTAATGTTTCCACCTGGCAAAAACACGTAATTAAACCATGTTTGGGGTTTTGACTACCTTAATAGAAAATGGGAATAGGTAGCTTTTTTCGGATCCAATAAGATTTTATGGAATCGTGAAAGGGGTGTTCACGTAAGGAATCTGATAATTGTTTTTAAGGATGGATAGGTATAATAATTTAATTGGGTAAAGAGACATTCTTTTATGGGATGCCTAAAATTATAAAGCTGTGAAGTTTTATAAATGATTAAATCATTTGAAATGGTTTCCTTCACTTTATTAAAATGTCCCACCTGGGTAAAAGGGAGATTATGTATTCTTTTTAGTTATTTCTATTGTAAAAGAAATGTTGATTTAAAATAATGTTAGATTAAATGAAACCTGATTTTATTTATAGAGAAAATATAGGGATTTAGTATAATCCATTGTTTGGGATTATTATGTTATAAGTTTTGCTTATAAATGATAAGAGTTACAATTAAATAGAGGAATGTTTTACAAAAGAAATTTTGTAATATAAAACATCTTTCATTGTTTTATTTATATTTATTTCTAGAGGGAAATAATATATTGTTGATTATTGAATTATTGTTTTAATGGATAATATGGATCATTAAATAATTTATGTTCATAGTATGGGAAATAAATGAATATAAATTATATATTTATGTTTCTTTTAATAGATAAAGAAAGTCTTTTTATATTATGGAGATTATGATTTGATGTTTGGGTATGGAGTCCAAAGGTTATTATGGAACTTATGGGGGTTTCATTTTAATGCATTTAGAGGAATACTTATGGGGTTTCATTTAAATGCATTTAGAGGAATACTTATGGGGGTATTTTATTTACACTAAATGAAATGTGTATGCTTGAGGAAAACTTATGGGGGTTTTCCTCTTTGCTTTCAAAGGATTGAAAGATGTGATTTTGTAAATATTGTTATGGATGCATTTAAAATAAATATGCATATAGGCTTGCATTTTCATAAAAGGAGTTATCTTGATCCCATATCTATCTGCTCCTCGGAGGTGACCAAGGAAAGTGTGATTTGGAGAGCTTCATTGTGGCTTTTTAAGAAGCTCCTTATTTTATGAACTTTGTAAAGAGAAGTACTTATTGTTTTTTTGAAAAATAATTTGAAAAAACTTGTATTAAAACAAAGATCATTTACAAGTTGGGATGAGACTTTTCCCAGCCTTAGCCAAAGAGAACACATGTTTACAACAATAAAAGAATATTTGCATTGGAGCCAAATCTCTTAAACTATATTTCTACAATGATTGTTCACCTGTTTACAACTATAAAAGAAGATCTACATTGAAGCACAAATTTCCTAAACAATATTTCTGGAATGGTTATCCAAATTAGCTAAGCACTGGATTTGCTCACCAACCTGCCTAATCATCTCATCCTCAATAGCCATGTCACTGTGCCACTAAACCCCTACCTCCTTCTCAGTACCCATATTAGCTAGGAAGTCTGCCACTTTATTTAGATCTCTACTCACATAAACTGGAATCACATCACCTAATTATCTCCATAATTTCTTAATTTGAGTGACAAGAATCCTCAACCTCCATGTTTTCAAAGCAAAGTTCCTCATGTAATCTAGAGCTCCAACCATTATTTGAGAATATTATTATAGGATTATGCTCTTGTGACCTTGTTTTACTTCCTAAATAGAAGCATATTTGATAGCTAAGGCTTCTGATTCATTGTTTATGGCTCTTCCCAAGCCTTGCAGTTCCCAATAGAGCACTGTTCCAACATGATTTCGACAAACCACTCTAATTCTAGCTCTATCCGGATTACCTTTTGCAACTCCATCAGTATTAATTTTAATCCAACCTTCTGGGGGTGGTTTCCAACTAGCTCTATCCTGCCCCTCTTGCACTTCAATTTCCTTCTCTATTGCCCCAATAACAACTTGAGTTTCCTCTTTAGCATAGACTGCCACAGTTTCTGTGACTTTGCTCTAAATGACCTGCCAAACTCCATATAAAGAAGAAAAAGTTTCTCTAAAAATTCTGGTATTTCTCTCCAACAACACTTGCCACCAAATGAATTTTAATCCAAGCTCCCAACCAATACAAAGAGCTTTAGATTTAAATCTACCCCTCTTCCATTTTTCCCAAATATTAATCCGATTCAAATCACCATTAACTTGAATTTTATAATATAAAAACCATCTCTCCCAGATCTGGCGCGTGAATGGGTACTCAAACATCAAGTGATCAGTTGTTTCCTCACTCTTGTAGCATAAAATACATTGAGATGGACCAATGATTCCCCTACATCTGAGATTATCAAAAGTAAGAATTCCATTATGCATGAACTGCCAGGCAAAAAAGTTTACTTTCGACCAACCCTTGGACTACCAAATATTTCTCCAATCCTTAGCCTGATATGTATGAGGAGGAGGCTCTGGAAGGATATTATAATATCCATCCTTTACTGTGTAGACACCAAGGCTCCCATAGCCCCAAGCTAATTCATCCTCATCATATCTACCTATGAGAAATATTTTTTCCAAGATTTTAGTCATGATGGGTGTCAAATCCGGAGGGATTGAAATTGGCCACTCATCCAACTTCTTAAACTGCTTAAACTTATAATCCCCTAGCTGACTAGTGTTGAAATAAATTTCAATTTAGACCCACCCCTTGGTTTCTTCTAGCTATTTTTATTGGTTGTAGTTCAGGAAATTCAAAAATGATAGGTGGGTATTGATCCCATGAATCTGTCCAAAATTATGCCTTCTCCCCTCTCCCCACTTTCCAAAATAATCCATCTTTTACTACCTAAGATCCTAACTTGAGAGCCTACCACACTAAGGATCCATTACCATATAAAGGAAAATGACCCACCTCATTTGGGTTTACCTGTCCCAAATATTTACTAGTTAAGATTCTATGGAATAAAGAATTTGGTTGGAAAATACACCTCCAGTAAAGCTTTCCAACCAAAGCTTTATTATTTAACTTTGATCTTCTCAGTCCCAAACCTCATTTTACCTTGGGCTGGCTTACTTTATCCCAACCTACTAAGGCCTATTTCCTCTCTCCTTTTACTCATTCCCATAAAAATTTTCTAGCCATCTTGTTCAACTCTTTCGATATGGTATGTGGGGCAGAAAGGATAGAAAATTTATAAATTGGCATGGCCTGAATGACTGACTATAAAAAAGTTAATCTACCCCCATAACTTAACCATTTGTGAGACCAATGATTAATTATGTCCTTGATACAATCCAAAATATTCCTCTAGATATCTATTTTTTAGTTTTTTAAAATGCAAAGGGACCCCCAAGTATACCATTGGGAGATAAGTCCTTGTGAATCCCAAGATCTCTAAAATTATGTCCTAAAGCCTTTGATCAAGATTGAAAAAGACCACTTTGGTTTTTTTATCATTGATGGCTTGGTTTGTAGCCCTAAGGTAGACATTAAGTGTATCTCTAATCATTCTTGATTCCCTAAAGCTGGCCACTCCCACCAATCCTGTGTCATCCACAAACTGTAGGTGAGTCAAAACTTCCTCACCCACCTTGATACCTGTTAGCAAACCTTGTTGTTTTCTCCTCAAGATGAGTCTACCCAACCCTTCAGCCAATATGAGAAAAATATAAGGAGAACAAGGATCTCCTTAATGAAGGCCTCGAGTAGCTCCAAATGGTTGCGATGGAAGACCCTTGATTAACATTGAGTAAGTCATAGTAGAAACACAACCCATGACCCATTCTATCCAATCCTGAGAGAAACCAAAGGCTGCCATCATATTTGACAAGAAGCTCCACTTCACCCTATCATAAGACTTTGACATATCTAATTTTACGAACATTCCTCTATTACCAGATGTTTGCATTGAATGGATTGCCTCCTAAGCTAGAACCACACCATCCAAGATCTGCTTACCCTCTATAAAACCCCCTTTCTATGAGGAGATAATGTTATGTAGAAGAGGTTTTAGCTGCTCATCCATTACCTTTGTGATTATTTTATATATGACATTGCATAAGGCAATAGGTCTATAATCTGAAATATGTACCCCCTCCTCCCCTTTTGGAATTAAGGTAATGAAAGTATGATTTAATACTTTAAGCATTCTTTTACTACCTTTGGACTCCTCTATAACAACCATTAAATCCTCCTCCAAGTTATCCTAGAAGGCCTAAAAAAACTCAATTGGAAAGCCATCTGGACCTGGTGTTTTTTTGGTGCTCATTCCAAAGACTACATTCTTCAATTCCTCTCTATCAATGGGTTTAATAAGGGCCTAATTTTCTTCTTCAGATATAACAGAGGGTATGATAGCAATAACTTATTTTTGAGCCTCTTCATATTGCACCATACTTAAATAGTTTAGAAAATAATCCATTTAATGGAAATGCATACCTGGAATTGTATCAAAGGAGTGTACGTTCTCATCTTGAAGAGCTTCCATGTTGTTCATCTGTCTAATAGCACAAGCAGTCCGATGGAAAAATTTGTTATTTTTATCATCTTCTAATAACCAAGTGGTTCTTGCTCTTTGTTTCTAGTAGGTCTCCTCTTGGTTGTCAATGTCCTCAACCACTTTACATAATGCATCATCCTCTTATTTGAGCTGCTCTATAATTGTTCCTTCCGTAAACTGTTTTTGAACCTCATCCCATCTGGCCACCAATGGAGCTCTTTTGACCTAGAATTTTGTCTTGTTAGCTTGCCTCCATTTTTCAGTTGATATTTGACATAATGAAGCTATTTTTGGTATCTAAACATTGTTGTCCCATATGCTGGGTGACCTTATTCCCACCACTATGAAATTTTATTTCGAATTTCCTCTTTTTGTAACCAATTTTTTTTAAATTTAAATGGTTTGTGATGTTGCACTGTCTTGATCCCTCCCAACAAAATGGAAAAGTGATCTGAAACTGGACCCTCCAAAATCTGAAATTTTATATTCCATTTTACAAATGCCTCCTCTTAAACCAAAAAATGGTCTAACTTCACCTTCCTACTATGTGGCTTCCTCCTCTTATTAGTCCAAGTATAGTTGGTTCCAGGGCATTTAATATCCACCAAGTGTAATTCCTGGACTTGGGCAATCATAAGTCGATCCCCTGGGTCCAAAATTGGGGTTCCTCCTTCCTGATATCTAGAGGAAAATTTAGCATTAAAATCCCCAACAATAATCCAGTATAACTCTTCCCTTGAGACTTTCATGTTATGCACAACTTTCCATTGATGCATCTGACCATCTAGGTTTTGAGCCCCATAAAAATTTGTGATTAAAACATGTTCAGTTGTGACATTATTTCTAAAATGTGATGTGAGAACACCCCTCCAAGCTATATGTTCTATTGTAGTCCATTCAAGAGAGTTCCAAAGATTAACTATCCCCCCAGAGGCCCCTTGAGCAGCCACTTCCATATGACTAACACCCCTCCAAATTTTGTTAACTATTTTACACATAAGATGCAACAACATTTTTGTCTCCTGGATAAGCAAAAAATTGGTTTTACATTTTTCTAAGAGTCTTCGAAAAACAGATTGATGGGTTCTACTGTTTAAACCCCTAACATTCCATGATTGTATAATCATTGGTTACCTTGAGAGCAGTAAAAATATATTGGCCTCACCAATCCTCCAGTGATCAATTTGTCTCCTTGAACTGCTATCAATTCCTTATTTTATTTTCTACCCTCTCCTTGAGAGCTACTATTTTTTTTATCTCTTTTCCACCTAAGTTATCCCTAGAGTTGGCCTTTCTCTGTTCTTTTCTGCTATGCCCATGCTGACATATTTAATTATTGGTTGCTCTTAGTTATGCACTATCAATGCCCCTGCACTCTCTGACTGTGGTAACTCACTGTACTCAATTACCTGCTCTATGATGGGGGGAGATGAAAGAGGAGCTTGAACATGGTTGTTATTATTTTTATTATTCCCATCCACTCCTTCCATAAATTTTTCTTCTTCTTGGTCCATTAGTGTCTTAAATATCTCATACCTATTGGAGGGCTTGATTTGGGTTTGCTCTTTACCATATTTTTTCTTTTGCCTTCTCCTTATTTTGGGCTATTCAAAACCATCTCCCTGTGCTTCTTTACCCTAAGAAATATTGGTTGGTTCTTTGTTGATTGTTGACTTACCCTCCTGAGGAATATTTAACATTCCTAGAGGAGCCTCCATTTTTATGTTCATATTATTTGGGAAAGATCCGGCCAAATGCCCATATTTGTGGTAAACTCTGCATCTGAATAGCAATGCCTCATAATCGAATTGTTGAATCCAAGATAGTCCTGCAAGTTCAAGTTCCATCTCTACCGTTAGAGGCTGGATAAGATCCATTTCCACACATAATATTGCATAAACAGTTGTGTTTCCTTCTATTGTGTCTTTGGAAACACCCAAATGTCTTCCAAGGGAATTATCGATAATTTCCAATACCTGCTCACTCCAAAAATCCATTGGAAGTGCATACAAACAGATCCAAATCGGGACAGTAGTGGGTTCAATTCGAGGATCAAATCCCACTCTCCAGGGTTGAACAAATAATCTTACTGGACCATGATTCCTCTTTTCTAATTTGAAAGCCCTATTTCTATTGGCAAGTGAAGAAAAACTAACAATAAAATATCCATTGCTAATAAACCACAAAGAATACTCACCAAGAGGCTCCTAGTTTTGTCGGACCCAAGAATGCAAAAAATTCAGGGTAGGGCAAATACCCATGAATTTATAGAACAAATCATGAATGGCTCTATATAAAATTATTTATTTGACCATCCTTTGCTCAATGAAAATATTTGGCCTTGATTCTGACTATGGTAAGCATCCATTAACTCATTGAGATGTTGATCTATTTCCAACAGCCATAAAGAGCATTTTTAATGCAGTTTTTTGTGCTTCTTCAGTCTTTGATGGAGATTTATCCTTTAACAAATCTACAAAAGAACTGTCTCTATAGAAGAGGATCCAGAGGTGTCCCCATTAGGCCCTCCTAGGGTAGCAATATTGTCTTCAAATCCACAATAACCAAAAATATCTTCAGCTACCCAACTGATGCCCTAGTTTTCTCTTCCAAAGCTCTTCATCCAAGAAGTACTTATTGTTAAAGAATGTAATAAGTAGTTTTTTTATTCTATTTGAGAAGGATGTTTTATAAATTTAAATATATTCAAATATAAATCAATAAGCCTATTCCATTTCTATGTTTAAATAAATTTTAAAAGTTAAAGAAAAGGAATTTTTGATATAGTGTGTAATTTTGTATTACTAGAATGCTTCTTTCAATATGACATGTATATTTAAAGTTTATGTACATCTCTTAAGTAGATGTTATAATTTACTTCACGAGAATAATAAATTTTATGATGAGAGAAGAGAGAGAGAAAAAGGAATGTTTGGGTTCATAAGTCTTTTTGGGCTTAGGTTTTGTACCTTTTGGGAATCACCTTAGGAAACCAACCTAGTTAGACCCAAAAGGATAGTACCAAAACTAAGGAAATTATGGTGTAATAAACCCTTAGGGTTGCAATGGGCACTTCAATAATGGACCATTGAAGTGGGCCCAAATGTGGTGAAAGTATTTGGGAAAGGTTTGGAGGGTGAACCCTGAATCATCTCTGCAAACTATGGAGGGTTGGATCCCATTGTAACTAAATTTAGGTGATGGAACCCTGATGGACCATGAGGTATCCATGTGAGAGATGTCACACAAATGATAATCATAGAAACCTTGATAGATAGTTGGGTAAACCTATGAGGGATGTCATTTGGTGTGATAGTCACTAGAATCCCTGAATGACTATTGGACATCTAGGTGAGGGATGTCACATGGGTGATAGTCACCTCAATTAAACCATTAGGGGGATGGATTAATTGAGCACATTAGTTTTACACATGGTGTAGTGGGTAAAACTAAAAATCTTTATGCCTAGGTACTAGTAGAGATGGAATGAGACTAGTCATAGAATTGATGTCCCTTCTTGATAGAAGAGGATAGGGTTAATCCCTATGCTGTGGTCAAAATGCCCTTCAAATGAAGGCAAGGAAATGGGGAGCCCATGTGAAGGTATCCTTAAAGTTGTATGAGAAGTATACAAGGTGAACCCTAGAGTCTTTATGAGAGATTGGCCACTCTTATCCACTCGAGGGATGATGCAATATATGGAAACTCAAAATATGGTTGTAATATTTTGTTGAACCTATTTGGTACATCTTTGGTGAACCTTGTATTATAAAAAAAATTGCTCTCTCAGATTGGTTAGAATTGGGTTGTTACAATAGGATTTCTACACCTCTAGATTTAGGTTGAATCCTTACTATCCTCATTTTAGGTTTAATCTAAACTAGCTATTTGCATGAAATTAAATGTACGCATGAAAGTAAATGTAAAAATTTAAAGTGCAAAATTTTAAATGTGTAAAAGCATAGAAAACAAATGCATGAAGTTTAAAGTTTAAGGGATAAAAGCAAATATAGTTGTTACATTGTAGTGAGGATATCATTGAAGAACACAAGCTTATACTGAGAGGGGGGGTGAACAGTATAAGACCTCTTTTTACTTTTTCCTTTATACTTCAAAATAGTAAAGCAATATACCCAAAGCAATATCAAAGCAATGCACAATATCATCCACAAAGTGACACCAATTTTAACGTGGTTCACCCAGAATGGGTGGAGCTACGTCCACAAAACTTTTCTCTAAAAGTTATCTCAAAGTTCTTTGGGAATCCTTCCCAATTACAATGTTTATGAGCCTCGGCCCAAAGGAGATACCTTCCCCCAATCAGAATTTATGAGCCTCTGCTCAAAGGAGATACCTTCCCCCAATCAAAATTTATGAGCCTCTGCTCAAAGGAGATACCTTCCCCTCTGCTCTGGAAATGATCCCTCGGAAGATCAACTGCCTCTACCTCTTGCCGGCCACGTGGAACTCCTTTCCATCGAAGACCTCCTGTCCTCAATGCTTAGCCTAAGAGACCTCTGCCTTCTATGATCACGTCCACAGCAGCTCAACAACTCTGTACCAAACACGGTCGGTCGGTCTAGTACAAGTCTTCCTCTGTCTGTCGGATCTGTCCAACTCTTGAACAAATCAATCCTCTGCATACAAGCCTTCTCAAAGACTTGCCAAATCTGTCCTCGGGTTCTTCTCATAGAACCAATGCACCTCTGTCCTCAAGTTCTCCGATAGAACTATCAAACTCAGCTCACAAGTCCTCTGCTAGGACCTGTCCAAATCTGCTCACAAGTCCCCACCGAAACCTGTCCAAAACTGCTCACAAGTCCCCACCAGAACCTGTCCAAAACTTGCTCACAAGTCCCCACTGGAACTTGTCCAAAAACTCCTCACAAGTCCCCACTGGAACCTGTCCAAAAACTCAGCAAGCTCACCAAGAAAAACTTTCTTAGTAGGAAATCACAAAGTGAATTGTTAGAGACCCAATGTGATTTGTCAAACTCATAGAAGCATAAAGAGAATTGTTAGAGACTCAATATGTTCTATACTCAAATCCCAATCTCAAAACTCAACTCAAATCAACTCAGCTCAATCTCAATCTCAAATCTGAAAACTCAACTCAATATCTGAAATGGATAGGATAGAATGTTTTCTTTCAAGAACATGAAACCCCAACAATTGCCAACTATGCAAAGAATCACATAACAATGATACTCATGTTCTTTTCACCATCAATTAGGGTTTCAACAACAATGCTCATCAAACAAGGTTTAGTCAACCAACACCATTCAACTCAACATCAACCTTGAAGCATTCAACCAATCATCACAAGAAAAGGAAACAAGTAGAAATCCTTTTCCCTCCAAAGATATTTGAACAAAACAACCACCAACACAATATCACCAAATGCAAAGAATAACTTGCTCAAATCAACTCAATGGAGTAAGCCCAATATCATGAATCAAGTAAAGCAATAACTTGATCAAACAACCTCTATGGAAGCAACTCAACCATCAAACTCAAAACAGCCAACCAAGGGTTCCACCAACTCAATGCAAGTAGCTAGACTCACAAATATAAACCCTAGTGCACAAAGCTTCCACTATCTCAAACCAAAAATTATGCATTCACCAAAAACTCTCCTTAAGGATAACAATGCATAAGTAGTCTTCAACAAACGAGAAAATAGGATTTACACCCAACCAAAGGAAACCTAGTTGAAAACCTTTTCACTCCAACCTTATTTCAGAAAAACATACACCAATCATACTCATAAGGAAAATGTGCCCATACCTTTTTGGAGTAGAAGAAAATTGATCCTTAAAGCTGTCACCACACACAACCCTCAAACTTCCAACCAAGTTAGGGTTAGAACCAAGATAAATGAGCATATATAAAAACTTTCCTTAATACACCTTTTAGCTCCTCTTCTTTAAAAACAACCACCAAAGAAGCCAAAAACACAACAACCAAAACTTACACCTTATATCTCCATTTTTAAATTTAGCATAGCAAAAGACTAATCTCAAAAATACAACCAAAGAAATATCCCCTTATTTCTCCTATGTCTTTTAAACAATGCTAAACAATGCCAAAAATCATATCAAGAAAATAATCACACCTTATAATGGCTGCCCTTGAAGAATCCAAAATTCGCGGCACAAAACACGTTTTAATAAAAACGTGACTAATCCATGCACAGCTCCCTCCGCGGGGATCGAAACGTAGACCTCCGCCTACGCAAGGCCCAAATGCAGCCTTCGCTGCCACTAGCCCACAAGGGGCTTACGAAGTCCAAGACGGACTTCCTTCCACATAAACGGTCAAGCTTTTCGAAAGCTTTTCAAACCACGAGCTCTCCTCTTTCGCAGCGTAAAGAGAACATTCGATCGCAGCCAAACCAATTAATTGCCTTCGATTTTCCAAGAGGGTTTAACCTTAGGAACCTTCTCATATTTATAGTCCATACGTGGACTTTAGAACACGTCGGCTGCAAAGAAAAGTAATTTCGAATTTAATCAAAATTTGCTTTCTAAAGGGTTTAAAAACCCTTAAAGTATTTTTAATAAATTAAAAATAATTTCTCCCTTAATTAATTAAATAATTAATTAATTAAAACCTTGAAGGGTTTTAAATAATAATTAAATAAATAATAAAGAGAACCTCCATTGGTTTTAATAAAAACCATTGCCAATGGAATCTCTCCGGATTCTCTTAAAAATATTCTCTTGGAATCTTCCACCTTTGAAGCCAACACATCCTCTTAACATTAATGTCATTTCCTTTTGACATCAATGACAACTCATAGACAAGAAGCTAGGATCTCAAACCCAAAATTGCCAACAATCTCCCCCTTTGTCATTGATGGCAAACCATGCTTCTCAACAACACTTGAAACTCAACATAAAATCAGCTCCCCCTGTCTTGAGGCTCTCCCCCTTACTCATATCTCTCCCCCTTTGTCATCAATGGCAAAGGGTCACCTTTGGGGCTTGGGACTAAGAATGAGCCTCTTAGCTTAGTCCCTCCCCACCTCCTGTTGAGGTGTTTAATTCTGGGGTGGGAGTAAAACTCCCAATAGGCACTGATCATCATCAGTGTCTATAGCTGCCTTACCATGTCTTCTCTTGTTCTCCTTGTCCATATTCCTGTTCCTGTTCCTGTCATTGTTCCTGTTCTTGTTATCATTCCTGTTCTTATCCATGCCTTGATCCTTGGACCTGTTCATACCACTGTTCCTGTTCCTATACCTTGGAAGTTCAGCTCTACACTGTCTAGCTGTGTGACCTTCATTGTTGCACTTATAACAAGTAACAATGTTATTTCTTTTAGGCATACCTGTTCTTTGAATCCACCTGTTCTGACTAACCCTGTTCCTGTTATTAGCCTTGCAAAAAATTGCCTTATGCCCAAACTGTTTACAAGAGTAGCAATACCCTTGAAAGAAATTACCACCTCTGAAACTGTCATTTACCTTCCTTACTTGAGTCATGCAATGTGAAGCCATGTGACCAAACTTGTGACAAGCAAAACATCTGCCTTGAAACTTTCCTTTAATTGACCTCTTAGGTTTTGAAAACTTCTTCTCATTCCTAATTTCTGTTTTCTATTGCATCTATCATTCAAGGACTCCTTATCTGAAATACTTTCCTCATCAGAACTCTCTTCCTTTTGGAGTCTCTTACTAGACTCTCCAACTTGTTCCTTGTGTGGCTTAACAAAACCAAGGCCTGTTTTATCTGTTGTCTTTCTTTGACCTTTGATGAGTGACTTAACCTTTTTGGAGCTATCTTGAAACATGTAAAGCTTATCCTTGTACTCTTTAGTTTCCTCTTTCAAAGAAGCCATTTTCTGTTCTAACTCACTATACTCAAGAACCTTAGACTCTAACTCATCCTTGAGTTCTTGTGTCTTAGCTATAGAGAAGTCAAGACTTTCTATAAGATCATCTCTCTCCATACAACATTCATCTAACTTATCCTTGAGTCTAGCATTCTTCTTTCTTTCCTTTTCCAAAACACTAAGAGCACTAATAAGTTCACTTTCAAGATCCTTTATTTGATTTCCTTTTGAATCATCAAAGCCTTTTTCAGATTTCTTATCACTAGAGGTGCTACCCTTTTCAAAAACCATACATGCATCTTCCTTATAGTTTTCTGAAGCATCCTCATACATACTAGAAACCAAATCATTATTTGTGCAATCATCCTCAAGGTGACCAAAATTTCCACATCTAAGACATTTCATGATAATGAATCTATGTTTCGGTTCTTCCTCTTTTTCTGATATGAACAACATCTCATTTTCATTATCACTTGAAGAACTTTCACTATCACTACTAGAACACTTACTTGCTTTGTCTAGGTAGAAACTCTTCTTGTGCTTGTGAGAATACCTCTTTCCTTGATTGTTGTGCTCATCTTTGTTTATTTTGTGCTCATCTTTGTTTTTCTGATGATGCTTGTGCTTTTCAGAATCCTTGCTCTTAGAATCCTGTTTATCTTCATCACTTTCATTCTTGGGAACAGTACGATCAGTAGCATAATGACCAAACTTTCCACAATTGAAACATCTTATATTTTTCATACTTTTGTGCTTTCTAGAGAACTTGCCTTTCTTGTTGTAATATGCCTCTTCATCACTAGAAGACTCATCACTATCTTGAAGTTGTTTACCCTTGGAATTCTTGGTAGCCTTGAAAGTTGCCTCTTTCTTGACATCAACCTTCACTTGAGTTCTCAACTCAAATGCTTGCAAGTATACTATGGAGCTCATCCTTTTTCAACTTATCCAAATCTTTAGCTTCCTCAATAGCAGAAATATTTTCACTAAATCTATTAGGAAGAGATCTTAAAATCTTATCACAAACATCATTTTCAGCAAGCTCAAGACCTAAGTCTTTCATGGAGTTAACAACCTCATCCATACGAAGCATGTAGTCACTAATATTTTCATCATCATTCATCTTGAGTTGTTCAAACATACCTTTGAAGTGTCTCAACTTGGCCTTTCTGACATTTGTATCACCTGTATGAACCACCTTCAATTGATTCCACATTTCACTAGTTGTCTTGCAGTGAATCACTTTGGTGAGATCTACTTTCTGTAAGCCTTTCAGGATTGCATTCATTGCTTTTGAATTGCTGTGATGTAGGAGCCTTTCTTCTTTAGTATTAGGACCATGTTCAGGAATAGTGTACTCATCTTCAATCACTTCCCAAACCTCATTCCCAAGTGCCATTAGATGAACCTTCATCCTTGCACTCCAAAGACCAAAATCTGACCCATCAAGAATAGGTGTTGCATTGCCACTTGAATGATCCATTGTGTTCTTTACTAGCTTTTCCTTCAAGTCTGTTAAACTTTTCGAAGGCACCTGCTCTAATACCAATTGAAGAACACAAGCTTATACTTGAGAGGGGGGTGAACAGTATAAGACCTCTTTTACTTTTTCCTTTATACTTCAAAATAGTAAAGCAATATACCCAAAGCAATATCAAAGCAATGCACAATATCATCCACAAAGTGACACCAATTTTAACGTGGTTCACCCAGAATGGCTGGGCTACGTCCACAAAACTTTTCTCTAAAAGTTATCTCAAAGTTCTTTGGGAATCCTTCCCAATTACAATGTTTATGAGCCTCGGCCCAAAGGAGATACCTTCCCCCAATCAGAATTTATGAGCCTCTGCTCAAAGGAGATACCTTCCCCCAATCAGAATTTATGAGCCTCTGCTCAAAGGAGATACCTTCCCCTCTGCTCTAGAAATGATCCCTCAGAAGATCAACTGCCTCTACCTCTTGCCGGCCACGTGGAACTCCTTTCCATCGAAGACCTCCTGTCCTCAATGCTTAGCCTAAGAGACCTCTGCCTTCTATGATCACGTCCACAGCAGCTCAACAACTCTGTACCAAACATAGTCAGTCGGTCTAGTACAAGTCTTCCTCTGTCTATAAGATCTGTCCAACTCTTGAACAAATCAATCCTCTGCATACAAGCCTTCTCAAAGACTTGCCAACTGTCCTCGGGTTCTTCTCATAGAACCAATGCACCTCTGTCCTCAAGTTCTCTGATAGAACTATCAAACTCAGCTCACAAGTCCTCTGCTAGGACCTGTCCAAATCTGCTCACAAGTCCCCACCGGAACCTGTCCAAAACTGCTCACAAGTCCCCATCGGAACCTATCCAAAACTGCTCACAAGTCCCCACCGGAACCTGTCCAAAAACTGCTCACAAGTCCCCACTGGAACCTGTCCAAAAACTCAGCAAGCTCACCAAGAAAAACTTTCTTAGTAGGAAATCACAAAGTGAATTGTTAGAGACCCAATGTGATTTGTCAAACTCATAGAAGCATAAAGAGAATTGTTAGAGACTCAATATGTTCTATACTCAAATCCCAATCTCAAAACTCAACTCAAATCAACTCAGCTCAATCTCAATCTCAAATCTGAAAACTCAACTCAATATCTGAAATGGATAGGATAGAATGTTTTCTTTCAAGAACATGAAACCCCAACAATTGCCAACTATGCAAAGAATCACATAACAATGATACTCATGTTCTTTTCACCATCAATTAGGGTTTCAACAACAATGCTCATCAAACAAGGTTTAGTCAACCAACACCATTCAACTCAACATCAACCTTGAAGCATTCAACCAATCATCACAAGAAAAGGAAACAAGTAGAAATCCTTTTCCCTCCAAAGATATTTGAACAAAACAACCACCAACACAATATCACCAAATGCAAAGAATAACTTGCTCAAATCAACTCAATGGAGTAAGCCCAATATCATGAATCAAGTAAAGCAATAACTTGATCAAACAACCTCTATGGAAGCAACTCAACCATCAAACTCAAAACAGCCAACCAAGGGTTCCACCAACTCAATGCAAGTAGCTAGACTCACAAATATAAACCCTAGTGCACAAAGCTTCCACTATCTCAAACCAAAAATTATGCATTCACCAAAAACTCTCCTTAAGGATAACAATGCATAAGTAGTCTTCAACAAACCAGAAAATAGGATTTACACCCAACCAAAGGAAACCTAGTTGAAAACCTTTTCACTCCAACCTTATTTCAAGAAAAACATACACCAATCATACTCATAAGGAAAATGTGCCCATACCTTTTTGGAGTAGAAGAAAATTGATCCTTAAAGTTGTCACCACACACAACCCTCAAACTTCCAACCAAGTTAGGGTTAGAACCAAGATAAATGAGCATATATAAAAACTTTCCTTAATACACCTTTTAGCTCCTCTTCTTTAAAAACAACCACCAAAGAAGCCAAAAACACAACAACCAAAACTTACACCTTATATCTCCATTTTTAAATTTAGCATAGCAAAAGACTAATCTCAAAAATACAACCAAAGAAATATCCCCTTATTTCTCCTATGTCTTTTAAACAATGCTAAACAATGCCAAAAATCATATCAAGAAAATAATCACACCTTATAATGGCTGCCCTTGAAGAATCCGAAATTCGCGGCACAAAACACGTTTTAATAAAAACGTGACTAATCCATGCACAGCTCCCTCCGCGGGGATCGAAACGTAGACCTCCGCCTACGCAAGGCCCAAACGCAGCCTTCGCTGCCACTAGCCCACAAGGGGCTTACGAAGTCCAAGACGGACTTCCTTCCACATAAACGGTCAAGCTTTTCGAAAGCTTTTCAAACCACGAGCTCTCCTCTTTCGCAGCGTAAACAGAACATTCGATCGCAGCCAAACCAATTAATTGCCTTCGATTTTCCAAGAGGGTTTAACCTTAGGAACCTTCTCATATTTATAGTCCATACGTGGACTTTAGAACACGTCGGCTGCAAAGAAAAGTAATTTCGAATTTAATCAAAATTTGCTTTCTAAAGGGTTTAAAAACCCTTAAAGTATTTTTAATAAATTAAAAATAATTTCTCCCTTAATTAATTAAATAATTAATTAATTAAAACCTTGAAGGGTTTTAAATAATAATTAAATAAATAATAAAGAGAACCTCCATTGGTTTTAATAAAAACCATTGCCAATGGAATCTCTCCGGATTCTCTTAAAAATATTCTCTTGGAATCTTCCACCTTTGAAGCCAACACATCCTCTTAACATTAATGTCATTTCCTTTTGACATCAATGACAACTCATAGACAAGAAGCTAGGATCTCAAACCCAAAATTGCCAACAATCATGAAATCAATCAACACATCAAGACTTGAATAACTTCAATATTCTCCCATTTTTTTATTATAAAATTGACAAGCAGATGACAAGATGGTCTAGAAGAGTAGTACCCAACCACCGCACACTTAACAAACCATAAATTGGTGCCTCTAATAGGATACAAAGGACATATCAATTTCTTACAAGCTCATTACTATAAATCACATTGTGGATTTCATAGAGCGTAGATCTAAATTCTCATGACAAAAAGATGATTACAATTAGGGCTATAGACCCTTATTTATAGTAAGAGTTTACCCTTGAGTTACAAGGGGTGAAAAAAAGTACTAGTAAAAGTAAATATTTGGGGGCAAATTTAGCAATATGTTGCACCTATAAATGTTAATGCCTCTAAATATACCTCTAAAAATATTAAAAGGCTCCAAAAATGATTAATGCACCACAAAATAATAAAAATGAATCTTAAATTATTTTCCTCAAATTCATGTCAATATTCTCTTTGGCACCCCAACTAAGTAATATGCTTGTTGTGACAAGTGATGTAATTGTTTTATTGAGAAAATCGCTCATATTAGTGAGTGAAATGAATCATATTTTTTGAGTGAATCACTCCTTCAAACCAATCAAAAAATTCTTTCTCTTCCAAAACTCATCAAAAATTTGGTGTTTTTTAGGATTTCTTTTTGTCTAGTTCTCCTTTGTTGCTATTTGCTTCAAAAGTATACAAAATTTAATGAAGGTAGTGGCAAGGTACTACACTTACAATAAATCATCATATTTTAACTATCAATTTATACCTCGTAGGATTTTGTTACACCTTTTTCTTGATTTTTCTCTATAAGTAAGATGTGTTTAATATTAAAATGGGAAGAACTAGTAATAAAGTTCCTAAAATTTATAACAAGACTAGTTTATTTACTAAGAAATAGAATTCTTAATGGGAATCATAATTTCTATACATTTATTAGACTAAACAATGTATTTTAAAACCCACTCTCTGGAGAATTTATGAAATATCAAGTTTGAGTGTATAAAATAGTCTAGTTGCTACAATTAAATTGAGATTAAACTTGTCATGTGTTAAAGTATCATCATATTTTGCCCTTTTTTAATTGCAAGAATGTTGTATGGTTTTAGATGTTGGAAGCGTAATATGACTTATGGCCATGGCTTAAATTTTAAACTATATTCTTGTATAGTCCTATGGGTAAATGCATTTAATTATTTATTTAATGTAAGACCTATGGGTTGTTTTTAACCTTGTTATGGTTACTCATATTATATTGTGTAATAAACTTAAATTCCACTTGTTCTGTTGGCTTAGGTTAACTTGATTATGTAACTAGGGTTTTTAGTATTGGTATAAATACACCCACCACTCCATTCATTATATCACAGTGTTGTGAGTTTTATCTATGAGTAATATAGTGATTATTAGGTGCTTAAAGGGTATCCATCATCTATATCTCTTTCTTATTTTTTTATGTTTTGTATATGATATTTGAGTGAATGGATTGCTTTTGTTCATTAATGGAAATTGGTGTGAAATCCAACATGGTGTCAGAGTGGTATGGAGCATCGTCATTTGGCTACATAGAAAGTTTATTTGGAGCTTACAATATTTCTTATGACTTCGAGGATAAATTACTACTCAAAGCTTCATTAGAACCTTTAGAAAAAGAGCCAAAGGGAAGATCTAATTTTTTATTTCTCTAATTATTCTATTTTTTCTAGGATCTATTCCTACTCTAGATTATATCTCATTCTTGTTGGAACCTTTATTGACCTATTTTAAATAGATTCAAACCACTCATAGCACAATAAGCATTATTATTAGACTTTAGAAGAGTATCTTGACTTCTTCGTGGATATTCAAATATTGTTTCCTCGTAGAGAGGACTTGGTTTCATTGAAAATAAGGGAGAATTATGATGTTTTTGTCCCACTTGGGATCTTTCGTGCATTGGATAAAAGAACAAAAATGAGGCATATTCATTTGTCTTGGTTCAAATATTATGCACCATATCTATTTGAATGGTTGGGTCTCTCTATTGTTATGGATTGTTATGCTCTTCTTCACAAAGAGGACACACCTTTGGACCCAAGCAACAATAGCAACAATCAGGATAGATGGGAATGGTATAAGGGCATCCTACATTTTGGTGTAGCAATTAAAAGAATAAATTTATTTCTTATTATTATTCCTTGTAGAAAAATTAGACGAAATTTAAAAAAAATTGTTTTCAAAAATATCACTCTAGGTCTATTTTGTAGGACACACTTTGAAAGGCCATAACTTTGTAGACAATATTTTTGAGCCTATTTTTCAAATTCCACATTTTTAGATCTTCATATTGGTGGGGTTATTTTAATGAGTTACTATAAGTGGAGGGATGTCTCATTGTGTGATTGTCTTCAAAACTTATAGCCCCAATTCAAAGGGGTATGTTTTATGGTATATTATAAAATCAAAATATTTGATCCATATTCATGGGAGAGATGGTTGGATTTGATATATTAGAAGCAACTATTGAGTCTTTTGGAGGCAATTTTTTTTTTTTAGAATAAACTCTAGTCAATCCTTCATATTCTAATTCTAGATTGGAGTCTATTCTATTCTCTTCTTTAAATATTTCCTTCAACTCCAGTTCTAGTTTACCATCCCCCCATCCCAGAGTGGGTGCCCATTGGATTCCTCCTCCACGTGAGTGTCTAAAAATTAATTTTTATGGTACCTCCAAAGGAAACTCAGGGGATGCTGGTGCAGGTGGCCTAGTCAGAGATAGCAGCGATCGAGTTATTATGGCTTATGCTGTGTATCTAGGGTGCCAAATAAATCATTTTACTAAAGTTCATGCACTGTGGAGAGGTCTAGATCTTCTCAAATATTATAAAGGAAACCTTTTTATTGAGGGAGATTATTTGAACATTATAAATTCTCTTAAAAACAATAGGGTGTCCTCTTGGAATGTCAAAACTATTATTCAGGAAGCTAAGAAGTTGTCCCAAAATTTCAATGATATCTCTATCAGCCATGTGTATCATGAAGCGGACAGACCTGTAGATATTCTTGCCAATTGGAAAGTTACCCATAAATCTCTGTCCATTTGGAAAGAAAGCTTTCCCCAAGAATTTTTAAATGCTACTAATAATGATTTGGTTTAAAATTTATGGCCATAGGTTTTTGCGGGTCAGCTTCTCCAATGTTGACTCTACCCTTTTAGCATGATATGTTTCTTTGGTTCCAATTCTTATGGTGGAAGTTTTCTGATTAGCGTGACTCTTTGCCTTGATATCAGTGCTAGCATTTGGTTCTCCCATTTATCTTTTGTGAAGTATGCAATTTCCCAAGATAGGCCTATTAGTGGGTTTACCTCATGGTTGTCTTCTCCAAGCATGTCAAGTCCCTGAGTAGGTCTAGGCTATGCAATTGGATGTTATAAAACAATGTCAATATACGTCAAGTATTGATATGCTTAATTTTATGTCTTGTGAATTTTGATATTCATTATTTCAATATTTTGGCACTCACAATCCTATCCTAGCCCTATTATATGCAAAGTCTATCCTGTGGCATGTCTATTTTTTCCAGTGTCAGTTACCTATGGAGAATTATTATGTGGTCTGCCAATCACACTAGCTCAGCTTCTAAAAAGGGCATCTATTGTACCAAAAATTTCTATATTTACATCCTTGGTCTGTGTTAGTCCATTGTTGTCTGGTTTTGTTTACCATTGTGTGCACTAGGTAGTAAGAAGCTTTAGTGGTCTTCCTTTCTCCTCAATCTTGCCAATATGGCCCTGCTTGAGCCATCTACCCTTCAACTTGATCCCCTATCTCACACCCTTCTAGAATCTCATGGTATCATTACATTTCTAAGAAAGTTTAAATGGGTTGAGCAAGATATCACTGAAGCCTTTGTCATTTCATGGAATAATGGTTATATTGTTATGCATAACCTCCATTTCAAAGTTAATGTTAAGTTGATGGCTGAGGTGACATAACTACCAATGAAAGGGCAAGTGGTGCGAAGAGATCATCATAATTGGGAACTTGAGCTCTAGGGTTTCCCAAATCATTCAAATATTTTTAAGTGGGAGTGTGTTGTTGTTGATCATGAGTCACTGCCTATGTCGTGGTCCACGATGTCTAGTATAGTTTTTATGGATATTTTGTGAGCTTCCCCTACATGGGTTTTTGTCATAGATCCTTTATAGATTTTTTAGATAGTTACTTCTCTTAAGCAACCCTTGCATAGGTATTACTCGGACTATATTTTTATTTTTCTGATGTCAAGTGTCCATCCAACCTTCTCTGCTACTATTTGGACCTTTTTCTTCAGGTTATTGCTGGACAATATGTAGGTCTATGTCATATTATGGTATTGGTTTAGCTACGAGTTTATGTACTTGGGTTTGGGGCCCATTTAAACCCTACACTTAATAAATTTTACCTACCAACAAAAAATCATTCATCTTCCTATCAAATGATTGGGCTATTGGTTCATTTTGTACATAAATATCTAACACTTCATAATATCTTCTCTGTTCTATATTTTGTCAAGGTTATATTGGAATTTTATAATGGATTTTATTAAAGTAGGTTCATAAAAAATATCTTATAGTGATAGAAATTAGATGTCCCAAGGGTAAGTCCAAGTTTTCAAATAAGATGAAGTGTATTGTAAAAGGAAAATTCGTGCTTCCAAGTCTTGCCTTATGTGATTTTAAAATATTGGAGCAACTTTTAAGAATGGGTATTCTTGATTTATCTTTCTTATATGGAGTTACACAAGAGGTGTTCTTTGTATAGGTGCAAGAGAATCTGAAATAAGCAGTGGTGACTATGGTCCATCTTATGGAGATGCTTGTGCATGGTCACCTTCAAATAAGTAGACTTCTAGAAGATGAGGGGTTTTAGTTGAGACTTCCTTAAGTATGAATACCCAAGAAAGCATCAATTATGAGGAGGAAGATGTTATTATCACTATTTTATTATCTCCTTGAATCCTTAATTTATATTATGAAGGGGTGTTGAAAGTTTAATTCGATTTATGGCTAAGGTTGACATTATATGATGTAATATTATATAGGCCTATAAGAAATCATTGTAGTAATGTATTTAGTTATTAATTGAATGTAATCCCCATGGGATGCGATTAAATTTTTTATGGTTGGACCTATCTTATACTTTATAATTAATCTAAAACCCACTTGTTATGTCAGGTTAGGTCAACCTGATTATGAATTGTAATTTTCAGTATTGGTATAAATACCCCCACCACTATAGCCATTGTGTTTGAGTGTTGTCATTATTATATATGGAATAGTGATGATTTGGTGTTGAAGGACACCCATCATATATATCTTTGTTTTATTCATATTTACATCATCTATATCAAATATGAGTAAATGGATTGCTTCTGATTGTTAGTAGAAATTATTGTAAAATCTAACAAGAGGGCATTGGACAACATGTGGCACTTGCTTACTTCAATATCAAAGGATTGCTTTCAAATGAATCTAGCATCTACAAGTATGCATAAGCCCTTCACATTTTCTCTAATTCTAAATTGAAATAATTCCTTATATAATCAAGTTATGTCTATGTTGCCAAATGCATATGCCAATCCCTTCTAGCCTACTTGCATAAATTGCAATAACATGATAGAATATTTTGGTAATGATATATTCATTGATATTTTCCTACTTCCCTTTCCAAATGCAAATGACTCATATGTTTCCTATTAATTTTTACAACTCCAAGTATAGTTTTTATGGACCTAACGTAGCCAGAGCTAAGCTTGTATGACACCATGCATATTATTTAAGTCTGTCTCTTTGGACTAGAATCAACAAGAGCCATGGGTTACATCTTCAAATGTTCTCACCTTCATAACACATCAAAATATTTTGATGCTTTTCAATGGATTAAGCAGAAGCATACATACACTTGCAATGAAATGGAAACTACTTAACCACAAAGAATCCACAGATAAAATCAAGACACAAGATTTAGAAAAACCTTGTATTTATTTATTCTCAAAGGTGCATAATTCCAATTATAATACACCTCAATACCAACCAATTCAAGTACAATCAATAATACTCGATGACTACTCAACAATAATAGTAGATAATCCTCCCCACACACTCAGCTTACAAACCCATCCTAGGTCTCACCTAGGCATGTAGGTCCCAAGCCCAATATATTTCCCACACATAAGTTTCCATAATGCACATTTCCCATGACTTGGACTCACATAGACAAAAGCATACAACTCATATAGCCTGGAAAATTAACACATCCCACCACTCAAAGTATGTCTACCCACATAGAATGGAAAGCCATCATTTTATCAAAATGGAAACCTTATCAGTCTTGTAATGCACTCACTCATTATAGTGGAATCTCAAGGTAAATAGCTAGCTCATAATGCTTACAATTAATAATGAGTTTTGGTGTGGGATGATTGAGATGCTCATCCAACATAGACTCCCCCACTTGAAATTAGTGATGCCCTTGATGCTATGAAGACTCCACTACACCTCACTAGAGAATGTTCCCACCAACTCATTTCTAACCCTAGGGACTAAGATCAAAATCCCTCTCAATTAACTCTTGCACCTTATCCATGATTTTCTATAATGAATCCTCTCACTCCTAGCTCATTGTTAGTTCATCCACCTAGCTTACTAGGAAGTATCTACATTGTATGTTATCCCATCAAACTATTTAAACATCCAAGATACACTCCATATTTGCATATGGATTATCCACCATGTTTATAGGAGGTCAATTTGAATGATTTTTTTATTTAACCTCATCAATGTAGTACAAATTAAACTAACTTACATGAAATACAAGATGTACTCTCATGTATTCATGTAACTTCAACTTGTAGGAAACCTTGACCACTCTAGCCACAATCTCATACAAACCATCAAACTTGTGGAATAAGGCATTTTCTTGTCCTAGAGGTTCCTTGAACACTTCAAGCTCCATTTTAAACATAAACTTATCACCCACACTAAACCTATCAAGTCGTTGATCTTCATCAGTATAATTATTAATATGCTATGATATCTCTAGCAAATAAAGTCTCACAAGATTAACTATTTCTTGCCAATATTTTAACTAATTCATGGTTGATGAACACCCACCTAGGTATCCTATAATAATCGTATATGGAAGCATAGAATATTGACCTATTGGTAGTTGTATGTAAATTATGCCAAGTTAAAAAGATTAGGCCAATATTTCTAGTCTCTCCACACATAGTGCCACAAGTAAGCCTCCAATATAGCATTGATCATCTCTATCTGACAATAAATTTTAGGATGATACCTCATGGACAACAACAACTTCATGCTCATCAATTAAAATAGCTCTTGCCAAAACTTGCTTGTAAAATGAGCATATCTATCTAAAATGATGCTCAAGGGAACACTCCGATACTTCACCATATTATTGAAGAAGTATCTTACCAAAACCTTTGTTATGCAAATATTCTAACATGCAATGAATATGACATACATGGAAAATCAATCCACCACAACCATTATATATAAGAATCCATTCATGCATGACAATCCTAGAAAGAATTCCATACTCACTCTTGTACAAGGTCTCATGGGAATCATAAATTATTATAGAAGTCATCTAGGGAATCGATGCTCTGGCTTATCTTGTTGGTAAATTAGGTAAGTTTGGACATACTCATTTGCATCCTCTACCAACTTTGGATAGTAGAATCATAGCTCTAATAAGATCCTTGTGTGTCTTTTCCTAGGGTTCCAACCCACAATAATTTATGGAATTCCTTGATCAACTCTCTACAATGGCTCCCTCACTTAGGGATGTAAACAAAACACTGAGAAAACCACAATAATCCATCAACCAAGTTGAACTTATTCACTTTGTCCTTCTAAGTCTAGTATTTGATGATTTTCACCAATGTTACAACTTGAGGATCTTAAACCAATACCTCCTTAGTCCTCTTCATGATCTCCCCATTTAGATCTAATCTAGTCTCCCCATGAATAGATATTGGTTTAGTTTATGTTATCACAATGACCACCAATTGTTGTTTCCTATTGAATGCATTCACCACCATATTCCTATTTTCAATGGTGTGCATGATATTCATATAAAAATTAGATAGGAAGTCCTACCACCTTGCCTGCTTAGGCATAAGTTAGCTCCGAGTCAAAAATAAGGAATTTGAGACATTGTTTGTCTTCGTGACAAAGTGAGAATCCAATATATAATACCTCCAGGTTTACAAATAGTGAACCACCACCATCATATCCTTCTCATATATTGGATACCTTCTCTCTGTATCATTCAAATTAGTTCACTCAAATACAATAGAATTCCCATCTTAAATGAGCACACCTCTAATGGCATAATCAGATTAATTTATGTGCACCTCAAATGACTTGATAAAGGCTGCTAAGAAAAACTTTGGTGAAGACATCAACTTCTCCTTCAAAGTATTGAAATTTTCCTAACACTTAGATATCCACTCCCACTTTTTGTCCTTCTTCAACAAATATGTTAACAAACCCATAAGCTTCAAATACCTATTGAAAAAATGTTTGTAGTAATGGGCTTGGCCCAAGAATTTTCTTACTCCATGTATATCCTTGGGTACCTCCCAATATTTGATTACTTCAAATTTCCTTTGGTTTAGATTGATATTTCTATTTCCAACCACAATCCTCAAGAAATTCACCATATTTTGGACAAAGGAATACTTATCCTTCTTCATAAACAAATCATGTTACCACAAAAGTCTAAAAACTTTTGCCAGATGTACCCTATGCTCTTATAGATTCTTAAAATACACTAAGATATCATCTAGATAGACCACCAAACTCTTATCTAGTAATGACCTAAAAACATCATTCATGAGTGTGCAAAACATTTTTGTCACATTGCACAACCCAAAGGATATCACAAGGAATTTGTATGACCCATACCTTGTCACATAGGCCATATTTTTCTCATCACTTAGAGAAAACCAAAATTGATAATATCCTGACCTCAAGTTCAAATTTGTGAATATTCTCACCCCTACAAGGCAATTGAAGCAATATGTAATTAGTGGAAGGAGATACCAATTTTTAGTGATCACCTTGTTTAGAGACCTATAAAAAACACATAGTCTCAAAGGCCCATTGACTTTCCTCTAAAACAACATTGGAGCTCCATAAGGGGAGCGCAAATGGAGGAGCTAACAAACAAATCCTCTAACTGCCTCTTCAATTCAACCATATCTATCCTAGACAAATGGTATAGAGCCCTTGTTGAAGGAATCAACCTTGGTACCAACTCAATATGATGATAAATTGCTCAACTTGATGGTAGATATGATAATAGCTCCTTTGGCATGTGATCTTGAAACTCGTTGAGAACTTCCTCCACTTTTGATAGGATAGGGATCTATTACCCCTCATATTTATCCCATACTCCCATAAGTACAACAAGAAACATGGTCTCCTTCCCTTTCTTCCTTGCATCCTTCTACATACTCATAGTCGAACACACCTACACATTTGGTGCACTCACCAATGCCTTTCCCAATTCTAAACTATCTGCATAATGCACATCTACTTTAGATAAAACATAAAAAATGTTTTGAGGTGGGGAACCACCTCCTATTTACCATTTTAGATTAATTCTTATCCTACTACTAGCTCAAAATCATCCATATTCACCATAGAAAAATTAAGCTTTCCCTTCCACTCACTGACTTGCACATCACATCTCGTGCAACACTGATAATAAGTTTCATAGGAGAATTGACTAACTTGAACCTTTGACCACCTTTGAAGAATTGGAGGCCCAATTATTTGACCCATTGAACACTCATGCAATTGTGAGTTACACATGTATCAATGAGTGATGTGGTTATTTTTCCTTTGATCATCAATTCCACATACATTAGCCCATATAGTCTTTCATTTTTTTTTTCCCACTTAACTCAGTATTCTCAGTGACATTGAGTCTATGAATGACTCCAACTTAAGCCTCACATATCATGTTCAACTCTACTTGTTGAACCATTGATACTCATTGTCATTGTGGACACTCTCTTTGAGTATGGGGTCCATGAAACGTATAATATATTAGCCATGAGTGATTTAATTTTTTCTCTAATCCACTCATAGGTTTCTTTCTTTTTGAGCTAGTGTTATACTTAAACCCCATTACTATCGATTCATTTTTCCACCTTGGATCTCATCCTTTGACTTCCCAAAAATTTGACTCACCCCACTCTTACTCTTATAGTTGGAGTTCTAGGTACCTTTCTTTACCACTATCTCATATTTGAAGTTGAAGAAACTATCCACAATAATAATGACTTTATTAACATTCTCTAGCTTATGGTGCCTAAGATCCATCTGAGCCCATGTCTGAAGACCATGTTGAAACATATACAAGTTCTATTTCTCTAAAAACCATTTAATCTCCACCATGAGATCCTAGAAAGCCTTGATGTAATCTCTAATCTTACCACCATGTTTCAACTTTTGTAAATTTTTCCTCACCCATCACTCGATATTATATGGTAAAAATTGATCTTTTAGTGCTTCCTTCATCTCCGCCTATGAGTCCACCCTCTCGATGGTCCTCCTTGTCTCCATGTCATTCATTAGGTTTCTCCACCAAACCCAAGTGGTACCCTTAAAATACCTTGTTGTATGAACTTCATATGCTCCTAACAATCCTCCTAATCCTACTAAGTATTCATCCATGAGTAGATGAGCATATCATGTTCCATCATAGCACTTATGTTCCTTCAACTTAGACAATTTCAAGGTCAAATAGCTTGACGTTGATGCCTAAGTACCTACATTGCAACTGCCCAACACAAATATAATTCCTCTTGCAACTTGGCCTAAGACACCAAAAACTCTTCTAACCTTCTTTGTAGTTCTAACATGGCTTCCTCCAAGGCCTCAAACCTCTACACCTAACCACCTTTCCTATCATAACTCATTCATCCTTTCATCCATGGAGATGATCTTCTCTTCGATTTTACTACCTCTTTAATTCATCTTCTAATCAAGATCTTCTACCAATCACATACTTCTACCATGGCATGTATTTATGCCACCTCCACCTTATTCATGTTATTCCTCATGACCTCTAGGGGATATTTAGAATGAGGAATATTTATCATATCGACTCAATAGACTAGATAAAATCACAAGGAAAACCCTCACTCACAAGAAAAAGAGAGGATAACATGGTGCTAAATGCATAGACCCAACATAAGGATTATTTCCCTTCAAGGTGATCAAAACAATATGCAATCAATGGAAAAATATACTAGTTTTTAGTTGTCAACTTGCTCAAATACGTAAACAACATAGTCTCAAAGGCCCATCGACTTTACTCTAGAACAAAACTAGAGCTCCATAATGGGAGCACAAAGCGAGGAGCTAACTAGAAACTTCTCTAATTGCCTCTTCAATTCAACCATATCTAGCCTAGACAATTGGTATAGAGCCCTTGTTGGAGGACACAAACCTAGCACCAACTCAATATGATGATCATTATCCCTCCTCGATGATAGATATGATGGTAGATTCTTTGGCATGACATCCTAAAACAAGCAAGGAACTTCCTCCTCTTTTTATAGGATAGGCATCTATTTCCCCTCCTCTTCATCCCATCCTCCCACAATTTCCACAAGAAATATGGGATCCTTTTCTTTATTCCTTATATCCTTCTGCATACTCATAGTTGAACACACCTACACCTTTGGTGCACTTGCCAATGCCTTCCTCGACTACCTCTTTGAAACTTTTTGCATAATGCACGTCTACTTTGGATTAAACATGAACAAAATTTTGAGGTGGGGAACCACATCGACTTTATCCTTTTGGATGATTTCTTGTCCCAGTTTTAGCTCAATATCATCCATCTTCACCATAAACAAATTGAGCTTTCCCTTCCACTCACCGAATTGCACATCCACATCTTGTGCAACATTGATAATAAGTTTCATAAGAGAATTGACTAAATTGAACCTTTGGCCACCTTAAAATAATTGAAGGTCCAATTATTTAGCCCATTGAACACTCGTGTAATTGTGAATTGCACATGTATACATGAGTATCATGGTTCTCTTTCCTTTGATCACCAACTTTACATACATTAGCCCATGCAATCCTTCATTTTATCTTCTCACACTTGAATCAATCTTATCAATAATATTGAGTCCATGAATGACTCCAACCTAAGCCTCATCTATCGTGTTCAACTCTACTTGTTGAACCATTGATACTTGTTGTTATTATAGAAACTCTCTCTAATTATAGGGTCCATGACACGTCCAACACCTTATCCACGAGTGATTTCTTTTGCCCTCTACTCCACTAATAGGTTTCTTTTCTTTTGAGCTAGTGTTAGACTTAGACCTCATTTATGATAATTCAATCACCTTCCCATCTTGGATCCCACCCTTTGACTTACCAAAAATTTGACTCACCCCACTCTTACCCTTAGAGTTGGAGTTTTGGATTCTCTTCTTTACCACTATCTCATATTTGAAGTTGAAGAAACTATCCACAACAATAATATCTTCATTGAAATTCTCTAGCTTGTGGTACCTAAGCTCCATCTGAGCTCATAACTAAAGATCATGTAAAAACTTAAACGAGTTCTATTTTTTTAACAACCATTTAATCTCTACCATGAGATCCCATAAAATCTTGATGTAATCCTTGATCTTTCCACCATGTTTGAACTTTTATAGCTTTGTCCTCACCCACCACTCAAAATTATTTGGTTGAAACAGATATTTCAGTGCTTTCTTTAGCTCCTCCCATGACTCCACCCTCCTCATGGTCCTTGTTGCCATGTCATTTATTAGGTTTCTCCACAAACCCAAGTCATACCCTTCAAATAGCTTTTTGTTGTATGCACTTCCTATGCTCCTAATAATCCTTCTAATATTACGAGGTATTTTCCAATGTTCTAATAGAATTCATCTAGTAGACAATCATCCCATGCTCCATCATAGCACTTTGGTTCCTTCAACTTAGATAATTTCCAGGTCAAAGAAGTTTTTGTTGATTCCTAACCCAGTGTCTACATTGCAACTGCTTAATGCAAAGATACTTCCTCTTGCAACTTGACCTAGGACACCAAACACTCTTCTAACCTTTTTTGTAGTTCCAACATGGCTTCCTCCAAGGCCTCAAACCTCTACACCTAACCACCTTAGTCCTCTCATAACTCAATCATACTTTCATCCATGGAGATGATCTTCTCTTCGAGTTCACTAACTCTTTGATTCATCTTCTAATCAAGATCTTGTACCAATCACATCATCCTACTATGGCACGTATTTATGCCACCTCCACCTTGTTCATGTTGTTCTCCGTGACCTCTAAGGGATCTTCATGATGAGGAATATTTATCATATTGACTCAATAGACTAGAAAAAATCACAATGGAAACACTCACAAGAAAAAGTAAGGGAAACAAGGTGCTAAATGCATAGACCCAACACAAGTTCGATTGTGGAACACACTAATAGCCAACATGAACACATACAATTCCAATTGTGAAACACACACCACATAGGGGAACACACATGAGCACAACACTATGCTCTAATACCAACTATTACAAACCTATCCTAGCCAGGGCTAATCTCATACAACATCGTTCACTCTCTTTGAGTTCACCTCTTTAGACTTTACTTGCCAAGAGCCTTTGGTTATACCTTCCAATGTTCTCACCTACATTACACAACAACACAATGAAATATTTTTATACTTTTCAATGGATTAAGCAGAACCACACATACACTTGCAATGAAATGAAAAGTAATTAACCATAAATCATCCACACATCAAAGAAAGACATAAGATTTGGGGAAATAGTGTATTTATTTATTCTCAAAAGGGTACAATTTCAATTATAATACACCTTAACACCAACTAAGTCAAACACAATCAATAATGCTCAACAACTACTCGATGACAACAATAGATAATCCTCTCCACAAACTTAGCTCACAGACCCACTTTGGGTCTCAGCTAAGCACATAGGCCTTGATCCCAATAGATTTCCCACACACACGTTCCCACAATGCACATTGTCCATGACTTGGACTCACACAGATAAAAGCATACAACTCACACAACTTGGCAACTTAGTATAGCCCACCGCTCAAAGTACGCTTACCCATATAGAATGGAAAACCATCATACCTTATCAGTCTCACAATGCACTCACTCGTTGCATTGGAACCTCAAGGCAAATAGATAGCTTACGATGCTTGCAAGAAAGTATGAGTGTTGGTGTGGGATGATTAAGATGCTCATCCCACATAATAACCTTTTCTTGCATCCTCCTTTGCCTTAATACAACAACTATAGGTAAGCGACATATTGATTCTCCTATGAAAAAACATAACGAAAAAATAATCGACATTATACAAAACCCTTCAAACATCTAAATCTATTATAATCACTCCGCTAAACAACAAGAGAGCATTAGATGACATGTGGCAATTGCTTGGATCAACATCAAAGGATTGCACTTAAATGAGTCTAACATATGTAGGTATGCATAAACTTTTCATCTCTTCTCTAATGCTAACTTGTAGTAACTCCTTACAAATTCAAATTATGATATATTGTCAAATACATATGCCAAGCCCTTTAACCTTGCTTAAACAAATTGCAATAACTTGATAGAATCTTTTGGTAAAAGCAAAAATACTACTAACCAATGTGTCAACTGTTGTTAGTGCTTTTCATATGCCTAGAATCTTAACTTTGTTACTAGTGTTTTTTAAATCCTTATAAATCTCAACTTCTTTACACCTTGACAGTCCTCAAAGACCAAGTGTTCCTCCGCCTCCTCCTTACTTTAGCAAATATGCAATGCTAAAAATACCATGAAAACAAAACTAATATTATCTACATGGTGCAAAAAGAGTTCACTCTTAACTTAAGCAACACCATCGTCCATTTATCTTAATGTTTAATACTCTAACTAGTAAAGCCTAAGTTTATCAACTTTTATACACCAAAATAATCTATATATAAGATCTTGGATGGTCGTTTTTATACCTTATAATATATGGCAAACTTAATCCCAAAAATTATAAAAGTAGAAAAAAAAAAAAAAAAAACTTGTTATACTTTAGAAACTGTTTTTCTTTTTAATTGCCTTTATATGTTTTTGTCTTCAATTCATCCTTATTTGACTTTTACAATTTGATTGATGCACTCCCTATTTGGGCTAGTGTATAATCATTTTATTTAATTTAAAAATATTTATACCATTGTTTATTTTAGTTCAGGGAATTTAATTATTTTTTATGTTTAACTTGATGATTTTGACAAGAAAATGAAATAAATATATTCTTAAATATATATTTGTGGCTTCGGATGCTTTACGATATTCGAATAATTCATTTCTTAAGACGAGGAAAAAGTAGGTGTTTTTGAATTGGAGCGTTGTCGTCCTTCCCGCAGGACATGAAGACATTCATGGGCTGATTCGCATCCGTGGCGCAGCTGGTGAAAGTGTCCTCCGCCACGTTGCCGTTCGTCCCATAGTTTTGGAACTCGTTGCGGAGAACGTTGCCGTGCTCCGCATATCTGGTGAAGCGCTCGAACGCCCCGTTGCTCTTCTCGCTGAAGTCGTTGGTGATGACGTTGGAGTTGTTCACCTAGCTGGTGAAGTGCTCAAAAGCACTATCAAAATTAGTTTTTGAATTTTTTTATTTTATTTTAGGAAGATGTAATTTTTTTATTTTAGGGAAATCTTTGAGAGTAGGAAATTTTGATTGCTCTAAACCCTCATATCCCAACTTGACCATGTATCCACCATCTTTTGATAGATTTCAAATCAACTCATCCTTTCATGTAAAAATCCTTAAATAAAACTCTTCAAGCATTTGAAGCTCATTTGTCATTTGTCATATAGAAAACTCAAAGAAACCTTATCATATGCTTTGTTTATATCTAATTTCATAAGCATACTTATTTTTTATAATAGAATGAAGACAATGCATGACCTCTTGTACAATGATTACACCATCAAGAGTTTATTTATCATGAACAAAACCACCATATTCCTCTAAGATACAATCTAGAATGTCTTTCAAAAAGGCTTATTGGGAAAGAAATATCAAAATATTTTGCCTCTCCTATCTTGGGAACCAATGTATTAAAAGTGAAATTGATCTCACTTTTATAGGCTTCTTTAATTGTAGTCAACATATCACTCTTCAATAAATCCCATTTTACTTTTAAAAAATTTATAGGAAATCCATCAAGGCTAGGTGCCTTGTTAAAATTGAAAGAGAAATTGCTTCATGTAGCTCCTCCATAGATATCTTCTTCATCAATATTTTATTTTGTCCTTGTTGGATAACTGATGGAATATTTTGTAAAAGTTTATCTTATGACTCCTTATCTTGTCTGGTATCTTACGCAATATTTTTAAAATAATAAATTGCTCCATTTCTAATATCTTCTTCTTACTCAATATTTTTCAGCCTGAAATTAAAATAATTTTGTTGTGTCAAAAAGAAAAATCGTTTTTGTTGTAGTGTGAAAAGAAATTGTATTTCTATCTCCTTCCTTGAGTCATTTCTCCTTATATTTTTGGAACCAACATGACTCCTTTTTATTTCACATAAGACTCCCAATCCATTCCATTGATTTCTATCATCTCTTGTAAATTTTTGAGCTTGGATTCAATTTTCTTATTTTCTTTAAAGATATCACCAAAATATATGGCATTCCAAATCTTCATTTGTTCCTTTAGATCTTTTATCTTTTGAAAAAACCTATACATATATGATCCTTGAAAATTTGCTTCATCCTATCATAACATAACCATCTAGAAGAAATCAAGGTCTTGAAGCTACATAGACTAGAATTAAAATGGATTTGGATGAACATTATTAGGTTAATCACAAGTTAAATGAATGTTTTAGTAATACGATCCTATTTGCAGTAAAATATATGAAGATATTGTCTACTCTTTTTGTAACCATGTGTTTGATAATAATAATTTATCTAATTTTTCTACTACATGAGTTTTCCTAATGTGTCTACTATCCCATGTATATTGAAATCTTGAAGGATTATCATCCCAAAGGCCATTTGAATTGACAAATGAAGAAAAATATTGCATTTATATAGATCATCAAAAGCACCAATTCTTTTCTGAAGGAGATAGAACTATGTTGAAGTCAACCTCAAGAATCCATAGATCACAATTATGAATCATCATTGTGTTTGATAAAAACATGCTTAGGTCCTTCCAAAATATTTCATGAGTAACTACAACTAGAGCATTTACATTTATAACCCCAAATTTGATGTTTTCCTCTTTTCTATAAAATAGTCTAACAACACAATTACTTTTACTTATAGTAGTTGTCCATCCAATTTGCATTTGTCCCATACGGTTGCAATTTCATCTAAACATCCTATAGAAGAAATTACCAAACAATCATCCATGTTCCAAATATTTTTAAAAGCATCCTTACATTCCATAGTACTTAATCCTATTTCTTGTATTAAAATAAAATTATAACTATAACAACCTATTAATTCCTTGATAACTCTTTTTCAAGGGTCTTATTCATACCCCCTAATATTCCATGATATCATTTTCAACATTAGTTTTTATTTACTAGGCTTAGCCCCACTTCTTGTTAACACTTGTGACATTTTTATTAAGCTTCCCATATTGATATCCATTTGACTTTCTTTTTCTCTTTGTTTATGCTTTGATGGTCTTCCTCTCGTTTTTTCTTTTCTACCAACATTTTAATATTCATCAAACTCTTTTATTTTCCATATTGCTCATAATGAAACTTTATATTCTAAATATTTATGTTGCCTAAATAATTTGAAATACAAGTAATAACCTCATAAGCATTTTCTTCTTTATGTTACCTCAAAAATCCTAAAATACAAGGATGATCCTCCATAGTAATTACTTTCTTGTGATGCACTAGAAACTCTAAATATCAATGGATATCCTTAATATGATTTTTTTTATGATGCTACTCTTGAAACCCTAAACTACAATGGATACACTGTATACTACTTTTATTTTTATTGCAGAGAGAAGATTTTATGCTACTTGTGAAAAACGAAAATGATTCACCTAGATTAACCTTGACGTCTTTCAATTTATTCATTTTAAAATTTGCCTCCCCATATACATTCACACCTTCAACTCTTGTATTTGAGTTTGGACATTGTACTTCCTCATCCCTTATGTCCTTTCTCCTTCTAATGGTTGATTTGAAAGAACTATAATGGCCTTTGCCATTTGATGATGCAAATGAATTTTTTCTTGCCACTTTCTTTGGCGTGGAAATTCCTTGATTTGACCCAACTTCCACTATGATATGATCTCCTTATTTCATATTGAAGTTTGTCTCATGCCAAAATTTTTCCATCTCTTTCTTCATCATTTTTACTTTGCAATCGCTTGCCATGTGTCTAGTCTCATGACATTTAGGACATCAAAATTCAATAATTTCATAATCCACTCGATCTCATTATCTTGATTGAGATTTAATTTGAATAGATTATGGTAAAGGTTTTAAAATATGTATGACAACACATATTTAAGTGTATGCAACATTTCTTCTCTCCTAAGTAGTTGGTCCCTCCTAGATGAACTCCCTTAGAGTATTAAAAATGTTTTTCAAAACCTCCTTATTGATGAGCCAATAAGGAAGTCTAAAAAGCCTAATCCATATCAAAATCCTTTTAATAGTATGTCTCCACAAAATAATTCTCACTCTATATATTTTTAATATAATGCATCTTCCCTAAACCAAGGGTTGTCATCTATTATTTTATGACTTATTTTTAAAATAGACAATGTAATAAGGAAAAAATATTTAAGAAGAAAATTCGTGAAGTAATTTGAATTCAACCCTCACTTCCACTTGATCAAATTTTGAATCTAAAAAAAAATTATCCAATATTCATGAAACTTTACATTAACCCTCTAGTTTTAAGAACCATTATATCATGCTTTATCATCTCATCTTTGATAATCACTTTTGATATAGTATTTTCTACCAAGATAGGGTTTGCTATATATTTTCTCTTTCTCTTATCACAAAATACAACATCCATACTTCCAACTAGGGCATCCTTACTTCTAGTAATAACTTTTAAAAATGAATTTCCTACCATGTTACCTAGATTTTCTTCACGTGAATCATTTAGTTTTTGAGTTTCTCCTAGGATATAGACTAAGAAGTGGTGTATGCTTCTTGCTTGCAATTTGCTTCCTAATTCCTACTTCCTAATCACTCCCGAATCACACTTTATCTTGGCTCATATTCGCTCCTAGATAGAAAATTATAGTTTTTTATTTTTAATACAAAATTTAATATAAGCATACATATAATTTTATATTATTTTATTAAATTTTAAATAGAAATTTTTTGATGATGTAAACAATAATTTTAAAATAATATCTATTAAAAATATAACTAAAAATAAATTAAATTAAAAATTAAACTCAATAAAATGAAGAAATCTAAAAATTAAATTTATTAGTCCCTATCAGGAATATAGTGTTAAGTATGAGCACAATTTCAATTGCCATAATGTATATTGACCAATTATATGTCGTGCTTTTATTTTCCATGAAAAAATCCTTGGTTTTATTCAAAAGTTCAAAATTTTGTATTTTTTTCTTTATAAACATGGACAAGGAAATGATCTGAAATAGTCCTATCAACTGTTTCATCAATATCATTTCAAAATTATTTATAGATCCTATGAATAAAATAAGTGACACTTATATTTAGAAAGGAGATGCATTGGTTCCTCTACACTAAGGGTTGATGAAAATGAAGTTTGACCATGTTGCTAAAAAAGGTGATAAGGTTGGGGTGGTTACCTTGGGACTTGACTATGGGAGTCCCTTTGGCTCTAAGAAGAAAGCCAATTTTGAAGAGGATCCTTGTAATGAGGAAGAAAGAACACCCTCTCGTGCTTCCTCTAACTACACCCACTTTAAAAAATAAGTTGGTGCTACTAAAAATAAGGAGGAGGTGAAGATCAAGAAATAACCAGGTTTAGGGGCTTAGTTGTTGAAAGCTCCTAGAGGCACTAATGATACTATGAGGTATTCCAAATGTCTAAAATTAAGAGCAGTGAAAGGGGAAAAGCAGCCTTTGCATATCATTCTAGATTTGAGAGACTCTGGAGATTCAGCTCCTTCTTCGTCAATGAGAAAGAAACCCTAGGCTTAGGGAGGGGTTTCATCCATGAAGAAAAAAGCTCATGCAGGGACTCTAGATTCTCACAATACCCTTAAAAACACTCTGTTAAGCATAAGAGAGTGCATCAATTCCCTATGGAGAACTATTAAGAAGGTGTCCACCTATGCTGAAGAAGTTACTCTTTTAATGGGAGACCTTGAGGAAAATTTTAAGGAACCAGGAAATGATTTGGATCCCTTTGAGGAGGAGGAGTAAGCTATATTATGGGTGGACCTTATATTCCCTTGTGGATGTTAGTGTCTTTCGTATTTTTTCTAGGTTTGTGTTGCTTTGTGTAGAGGATCCCCTTTAGTGGGTTGATCTTGTTTTTTTTTTCTTTCTGACTATCCTTTTTACTCCCTTGCTTTTAGGCTTGTAAAATGTTTGGGGACCCTTTCAAAACCTCTTCTTCAGTCTAATAAAAAAAATAAGTGGCACTTATTGGGCTTCTACTAGTATCACCATCATTGTCTACCCTCTTCATTTGTATGGATTCCCCTCATTTAGGTGCCATGCACTAACATTCCTTCATGCATATTGCACAACTCAAATTGAACACCTATTCATTCCTAATTTATTTTTTAATTAACACAACCCTTGATTTTGTAGAACACAAATATTTAGAACAATTCCTATATCATAATATTTTATTATTATTATTATATTATCTCACATACTCATGTTATACATATTTGGCCAAAAGTTGAGGAATTTTGTGAGGTCCAACAAGGGATCTATGTAATAAATGTGAAGAATAATATGTATGGGGAATGGAATAACCAATGCATTTAATGTATTTGGGGTGCGATTATCATCATTCAAGAACACATCAAAGACCATAATAAAAGCAGATAGGAACATGGCATTGTGACATGATCATGTTCTTTTTAGAATATGTAAATCTTAAATCCTCAATATTGTAACATCTTCTATCCATTTTGAAATGATGGGTTTTGAAGGGTGAGGATAAATGGTAAGCACACCATGTCATGAAAAATACTTTTGGGGCAATGAGTGACATGTATGCTAGGGTGGAATATAATAATTAAAGTTGATGGATGACATACCATTACTATTATATTGTATTGAATTGATTAAACATAATTAATACTTGTGCTTGTTGTTTGGTTATAGACATGAAGGTTAGGATATATGAAGTCAAGAGATTGGTATTTGAATGATCTACTGAATCAGATAAGTTGGATTTATATTTTTATGTGTTAAAATATAGACAATGAGGAGAATTGTTTATCCACTACAACCCATTTTAATCTTATTGTGGCTTGTTGATATTTTCTCAGTTCAATGGTCTTTCTCTTTTCTATCTTATTTTATTTCTTCATTCTTGGTGTGCTACACGTATTGCATCTTACTCTGTTGTTCGTCAAAGACCAGGTCTTCTAGGTCACAAACACCATCATATTTGAATTGTTCCTAAACCATGATTTTATGGAAAACAATATATGCAAATCCAATTCATATTATTTCTTACCACTCACATAAAGATAATAAAATATATTGATTACTTTCCAATTGGTTTGGTTACTTTTGATAATTACTACTTGTTATATATATTTTAAAACTAGAATACAAACTTTCCCCCAAATATTATAGTAAATAGTTTAAAACTTAAGGCATGATCCCATTTCATGTAGTCCTTAAACAAAGTTTGAATGCAATTCTTTTGTTGTTTAATTTGTTGATAAATTATTCCTACTATTTTTTTTAGCAAGAGCTAAATTTTTTACTCTTATAGCCACTTCTAGTGTTCCACTTATAATGTTATATTCCTTTGTTCTCTCATTAGCATTATAAACCTCCTTGTTTTTTTGTTTTCTTTGTGAAAATTAAATTACTAAGTCTACAAAAAGCCACCTTACATTGAATATAGGGAGGTCCAATTATTAATATAATAATCAATAGATAGAAAAACGTTGTAATGTTCCCGTGTCATTATTTGATGTGTTATACAAACTTATAAAATAACAAAAAGAATTACAAGATGGAATCCATAGGGTATTTGATGAAAAGTGTGAATAAGTAAAATCATGGTTGTGAGAAAAAAAAATAATAAAGTACCCAATGTAGCATTGAGTCAAACAATCATAGGATTTAAAAGAGATTCAAGAGACTTAGGGAAACATTTAAAGAAATTATAGTACAGTTGTGGCAGAAGTAGAGAAATATATTGAAGGGCTCAATGCTAAAGTAGAGAAGCACAAACATCTTTTTTATTGCATCAACTATCTTGCTTCTTTGGTTGCAGACCTAGGCGATCACTGCTTATTTTTTTTTAATTTACATGGTGGAATCGGTAGCCACCACGAATTTGGGCAGGTTGTCTAGATTTTTATGGCTGCCACAGTATTCTACGATGTCCACCCCAAAATCTACCACACAAATATTCATGCAGTCCACCCCTATAACCACCATGCCACAATCATTTTAAACCTTTTACGCTGCTGAAAGCACCAGGAAAGGGAAAAGCATTCAGTTCGGTGAGGCCCAATATTTGAATCTTGGACCTCTTCCCCCCTTACGAGGTTTGGTTGGACCAATTGGTCTACACCTCAGACCTTAATGCGATCACTACTATTATAACAAACATGCTAATCAATAAAATAGATACCAACTATGTTTCCATATTTTAAATATGGTCATAGACAGCAAGTAGTAATAAATTTTGTCATTATGAACAAGTAAAAAAGCATGTGTAGATTTTTTTATTTTTTCACCCTCTTTAATACAATGCATAGACCTAAAATCTTAGTGCCTTGTAAAGTTGAATGCAGTAAAAAATCTATGATAAGGTCAAATATATGAAATATTCTATCATATGGACTAAAATAACATTTAAAAAGGAAATGTTTATGTTTAAATGATGTTGGGTGCTTTCATAAGCATTTATAATTTTATATCTTGTTGAATAAAATAAGATTTCATACATTACATTGGCTAATTGCTATGATATCTATGCAAATCATGATTCAAAGGAATATTTCTCTTCAAATTTGTTAACATGTCCTACTTTTGTCTATGGATTTTATGACAACCATATGGATTTTTAACTATTAATTTATTCTTACAATTATTAATTACTTATTGTGGATTTAGGAAATTAGACTGACTTCTATACTAGTTGTTGCATCCCTAAATCCAAGTCTCAACAAGGTTGGAAGAGTTTGCAATAGGATTTCCCCTACCTCTAGATTTAGATTGGCTCCTTGCTATCCTTTTTTAGGTTTAATATAAATTAACTATTTAGATGAAATTAAATGCACACATGAAAGTAAATGCAAAACTTTGAAATGCAAAATTTAAATATGTAAAGTAAAATTATAAAAAATAAATGCGTGAATATTAGTGTATGAGGAATGAAATAAAATGCAACTATTACATTGTAGCAAGGATAGCATGTGATCAATCAACATATGACGACTCAAATAAAATTAGTGTTCATCTATTCATTTAATTATGAAATTGATAAGCAAATTATAAGATGGACTAAAAGGGTAGTACCCAACCACCATGCACTTAACAAACCATGAGGTAGTGCATGTAATGGAATGCATAGGACTTGCCAATTTCTTACAACCTCATGAGTACAAAGCACAATATGGATTTTATAGAGTGTGGCTTTGAATTCTCATGACCAAAATATTATTACAATGAGGGCTATGAGCCCCTATATATAGTAAAATTTTATCCCAAGTTACCTGGGGTGAAAAATAATTACTCCTAGTAAAAGAAAATATTTGGGGGAAACTCTAGCAAAATGTTGTACCTCCAAATGTTACATGCCTTTAATAGGTCTAGAATGCTCCAAAAATGCTTAATGCACCATAATATGTAAAAAATATTATTTTTTGGAAGATTTACCTTGAAATTCATGCAAATTTTTACCTTAGTCCTCTAATTGAGTGATTTTCTTGCTATGACAAGCAATTCACTCTCTTTTGAGTGATCACTTACATTAGTGAGATGAATGAATCACTCTTTTCAATGAATCAATGCCTTTTTTGAGATAATCACTCCTATAAATCAATCGATAGATTATTTGAGTGAATCATTTATCTTCCAAAGCTTAGCAAAATTTTAGGGTTTTTGATGGATTTTTGCTATTTGATTCTCATCTAGTATTGTTAGCTTCAAAAGTATTTTATGAAGGTAGTATTGAGGTACGGTATTTATGGTGACTTCATGGGATGCCAATATTGATTGGTATAGAATCATAGATCCTTCCTTTGTCCTTGGATGTGGAATCTATAAAATTAGGATCCTAGTGCAAAATTTTAGCAAAATTGATATTTCCATGGTTCCTTGGTCCCCTTAATCAATTTTATATGGTAATAGGTTTAGAAATTTTTACCACTCACTATCATCAAACAACTAGATTTCTCTAAGGTCTTTGTCTTCTAGTACCAAACCTTTAAATAGGTTATTTTTTAGTTCATCCCCTTTTGTAGCTAGCTTTTTAAACTTGGCTAACATTGATTTTATTTTCTCACATACTTTGGAGGAATTTCCTACATTGATATGTTCTTTCTCTTATATCATGGCATGGATGACATCATCATCCAAAATGTATTTCCTATCAAAAAAGACATCTATAAATCTTGTAGTGGTTAGTCCTTGTATTTAATTTTCTATATAGTGGACCCAATCCTTTAGAGATGACAAATTATTTTTGTGGGTTTGGATTTTTTTTAAACATCTGGGATACTTCTAATATTATTTACCACCTATTTTCCCTCTATCCTAGGTTAATTTCATGTTCTTTTTCTATTGATGTAATGAGTTATAGGACATCTTGATGTTCACCTCTTGTAGATATATGCCCTTCCATTTTCCTTACCATATTTTTATTTTTTCCAAGCTCTTTCTTGTAGATGATGTGATCCTAAAATATTCATAGATGTTCCATGCCTCCTTGATCTGATATCATGTATCCTTAGCCATTTGTATCTTTTGTATGATCTTTGTATTGATCCCATTTTTCATGGATCTTGAATATTCTAACTCCTTTATCTATCGGTCCCTCTTTTCCACATCATCTAGCAATATATTTTTCTCTCTGGTCATTTCTTGCATGATTTTTATGAACTCAACAAGACGGTATTAAATATCTTCTACTTACTTCTTCAATCAATCCTTTTCTACCTCTTTCCTAAGTCCTTCCTTTTATAGTAAGAGTTTATCTATTTCATATTTTAACTTAGTCAATACAATATTCTATTTCTAAGTATATTTGTTTCATCCTCAACTACCAGTCATTCATATTTCATAGTTGTGCCTAGTGTAAATTGATTTTCCAACTAAACCATCTAATAAGGATCCAAATTGTCTAAGTCAAGTTGTGATACCCTAGAAATTACATTACTAGGGGTCTATTTCTCCTTGGTAGGTTAAGCCTCAATAAATTTATCTAAATATAACCTCTCTTTTTACTAATAGCTGAGAGTGAAGGACCTTGGAAGCTTTAGAATTTTTCTTGGTAAGTGTCTTGTATTCTTTCTTCCATGTCTTTTCTTCTATGAATAGTATATCCATAGATTATTATACATAATGAGGGCATGAATGGGATTGAATCCCTAAGTTGTTCCAATAACAAGAGATGATCCTATAGGATCATCTCCTTAGGTAGAGGTTGTAAGTATCATCAATTGTAAGAGAAGTTACGTAGAATAGAATGGAAGATGAGTGGAGGTGGTGGATATAGTAGGGGTAGCAAACTATGTGGTAATGGTGGGAAATATTTTGAAAGTGGGAGGAGTCAAATGTGACATAAAACCAATCAAGGTGACCAAAAGGCGTATCATGGTTTGCATTATAGTGGGGTAAGCTACGATCAATTGCATGAGTTGAGGGGTGATGGACATAGTTCCTTTGTGATGGTGATGGAGTACCCCTTGGCATTCTATGAGATGGATTGTACCTATGGGGAGATACATGGGCTATGCTATTGGAGGATGGAAGAAGCACAATAGAAGAATATGAAATAGGAGTAGGGATATAATAAGAAGAATAACAATTAGGAACAAATAGGGAAGTTGAAGAAAAATAAGTATAATTGGTATAAGGAGAAGATGGGACAGTGGATGATGGAAGTGTAGAAGGGGAAGTGAAAGCAATCATGGCCATACTATTGGTTAGTCCCTGGATTAGAGAAGGAATTCCTTATGGGATTTATCCTTCTCCCACCTAGGTATCCTACTCCTTTTACCTTTATCTATTGTTGTAGCCACCTCTTCAAACATAGACCCATATGAATAGTATATCCATAGATTCGTTGCATCAAATTATCTAATCTTGAGGGCATAAATTAGATCAAATACCTAAGTCGTATTTATTCTAATAGTGGATCCTATAGGATCAAATCCTTGGATAGGGCTTTTAGGCATAATCACTTGCAAGAGAATTTTCCTAGAATGAAATGGTAGATGAGTGGAGGTGGTGGACATAATCTAGAAAGAAAACTAGGTGATAATGGTGGGAAACATTGCAGAAGTGGGATGAGTAAAATATGATACAAAACCAATCAAGGTGGCCAAAAGGGGTATCATGGTTTGCATGATAGTAAGGTTAGCTATGATCAGTTGCATGAGTTAAGTGGTGATATGGATGGCCCTTTTGTGATAGTGATAGAGGGGGATGGAGTATCCCTTGGCATTTTATGGGGTGAACAACCCCTATGGGTATGTACATGGGTTATGTTAGTGGAGGATGGAATAAGAAAAATAGAAGAATGAGAAATAGGAGTAGGGATATGAGAAGAAGAAGAACAACTAGGAAGAGATAGGGAAGTAGAAGTAAAATAAGTAGAAATAATATAAGGAGAAGATGGTATGGTGGATGATAGAAGGAGAAGATGGGATGGTGGATGATAAAAGTGTAAAAGGGGAAGTGAAGTATTCATGGCCATAGTAATGGTCAGTACCTAGCTTAGAGGAGCTCTTCCTTATGGGATTTCTCCTTTTCCACATAGGTATCCTACTCATTTTGTCTTTCTCTATTGTTATCACTACTTATTCAAATATAAACCCATATCTTTCAAAACCCTTCTACTCTTTAATCATAACTTATTGTATTTTTATACTAACCACAATGAGTGTTGAAGGCACAATTGATATGGAGACCTCGTGTGCTACCCAATTTCTTGGATTTTTTATTTTTGAGAGGTTGATATTCCTACTATCATAGCTATTTTTAAAAATTTATTAGCTCTTTTAGTCACTTTGTAGTGTGCACTATCCTAGGTGGTAGAGAAATTGAAATTGAATGGACCATCCCTTGTGGTTTTGGTCATCATGTTAGTTTCATACATAATACTCTACCAAGCTAGGATCTTCTTGTTAAAATAACCCATATTTCAAAGAGTCACTAGCCTTTGGTGGTTTAGATTAATATTGGGATTGAATCTATATTTTTCCTTTTTTCCTTAGGGTAGAATGCATGCCATTCTAGGGGTTTATCATACCATATCTAGATATTGTCTTCATACCCTCTGTTTCTCCCAAAAACCACGAGGATCGTCTTTTCATATAAATTTATTTGTTATTGGATGTTGTTTATTTTTCATACATAAAGAGTGTTTCCAATATTTTACTCCTAAGGGTATTATATAATATTTCATGTCAGTCACAAAACCATAGATCTCACAACTATTCAAACCCATGTCTTTCAAGTTTACGTCAACCACTGTAATGTACCCACACATATTTTGAGTGATTTTTATAATTTGTTTGCTTCAAAAAATGAAATATGGTCTTCTTATACCCCTTGAAATACTTTAGATCCATATAATTGAGTTTACTTACATATTCAAGGTTAAATACATAATTGTATACTTTCAAAGGTAACTTTAAGGGCATTGATGAGAATTCATAGAGGTGGACTAAAGACATAGGCATTTCCAAATAAAAATCATCCTATGGTCATTTTCCTTTTTTCATTATCTTCCATGTCTCATCACTCAGCATTTGTGCTTTTCTTCTAAAGTTCTCCATGTCTACCTCATATACTTCATTATAGAAGTGATAGAAGACTTGTTATCCTCTCTACATGGCATGTTTTTATAGTCCATAATGCAACGGGGTTTTCCATCCTTACCCAATTTATCTAGCTATAGAATAGATAACCATATTTTCTTATGATATAGGATTAGCCAAAACAAAGTTGGAGGTGTAAGTAAATTTTTTATATTCCTTGAATTTCTTTAATTATATCCATCTAGTCTAAAATATATTGGGTATAGTTGATCATTTGAGAATACCTAGGGTATGTTTGGACTGCATGAAGTAGGGTAATGTGCTCCTCCTAGACCCTCATTTTATTATTTCCCCCATGATAGTAGCAATAAATGACAACACCATTTGAATATCATTCTTCAATTGTTCTAGATCCAATGGAATGACAAAATCTGAGGGCAAGTTGGGATTTTTTAGATAAGGAATAAGGAAGCTCTGCTCGTAGCTATTATACTGCATATAATAGTATTTTTGGGTTTTGGGATTACATGACACCCACATAGAAAAGTATTTACTTGCCTTGAAAATGATGCTTATATATCTCATTCTTATTTAGAACACTTCTTTAGTCCACTAGGGGAGGCAAAATCTCTTTGTGGTGAAGTCATATTTTTTTACCAATGTCTCTATTAGTCTTGGGTTGTTCCACACTTGAGGTACTAAGCTCATTGCTAGGATAGATATCCAAGCCCATACTATGCTCCTAGATTTTATTTGTAAACCTAGATTAGACCTTATTAATTCTTCTGCTCTAACCTTCCCTATGGAATGTGTATAGTTACCCTCAACCACCTTTTAGTATGGGTATTCAAATTACTTTTTGGGTGGGCATGGCCTCTTATATATTCCTATTTCCTTTATTTTTCCATTGGCCTTATCCTTATTATGGCCCTACATCCTTTGGATATGTATCCCCCTCAAGTGATCCAACCTCCACTAGGGTGACTGCTTTGGACAAAATGGGGATTGCCATGGGAGGAGTGATAGATGTGGCTAGTGGATAGACTATCATAGATTTTGGAAATAAATGTGTAATGGAGGCAAATGAGATTTACATGATGAATAAAGAGAAAAAATGGGGTGAAATGGGAAAAAATAAGCAAAAAGAGGATTTTGAATTTTAGAGCAATTTGCTTGTAAAAGGGAATGATTTATTGTTAGAGTTGGTGATGCAAAATTGCCAAAAATCCATTTTTCCATGCAAGGACCAAACACATAGAGTTGAAGCACAATTTTTCAAATACTTTGTACATGACAAATATTTTGTCATTAAGTATGTTACGAGTTGGAATCAAGTTGTTGATATACTTACAAAGGGGTTGCTAAATGTGACTCATGGAAGACTCAAAGAAATGTTGGACATTTATTCCTTTGAAATCAAAGGGGGGATTGTTGAAGGTGATGTCAAAAGTCACCTATAATTATTAAATTAGCGTTATATTACTTTTTATCCAATAAAGCATGTTGCTTTTTAGCATATCCAATAAATCAAAAGCATCTTGCTTTTAGCTTTTTATGCATTGGATTTTTTTGGTAAAAAGGTAAATCTAAAGATAGAAAATCTATTGTAATGATTCTATATATTGATGTATCCCTCACTAGTTAACCAATACATCCATCCATCCTCACTTGGGTGGATCATCCAATTTATGCATGATCCATAGTTGGATTAGATTTGGTGTAAGACACCTATTCTAATCATCATTCCTCAAGGAGGATTATTCAATATGGATTCAAGGTGATCCAATTAGAGGATTTAATGAATATATAAGGATCATAATTTTTAGAGAATACATTGTATGCGTTATTATGGAGCATTTTCATAGTTTTTTGTGTGTTTTTCAATTCTATATTTGTTTTTTTGGTTTGTACTAGCAATATAGTTCATTGTAATTGGAGCTTTTGGCTAAAGATATTTCATCATTTTGTATTCAAAATTGGTTTATATTAATCACTAAACACTCTTGGACCATTTTTGAATGATATACATGCTCTATTATTGTTAATTTTGTCTTAGATAAAAATTATTTTATTGTTGTTTTTTTATCTCTCCACCTCAAGAACTTTCATTTGGTATCACAGCATTCAATTTCTACAATTGGTATCAAAGCCAGTGTTAAAGCTCAAAGTTGGTGTTGAAGCTAGGAGTCCCAAGCACTCACAAAGTGGCTTAGGGGGATGTTGGAGCAATGAGTAAGACTCCTACATTTGAATTGTAGACTAGTTCAAGGAGGAGCCAAAAGCTCATAGGTAGAGCAACCTCAATAGATGGAGGTCCCATATTTGAGTCCTAGTTGGTTCATACCTTTAACAGGGTATGAGATCTAAAATAATCAAATTGAAGTAGACAAATAGAAGCATAAGCTATGTTGAAAGAGTCAAAGCAGATTTTTGTGTATGATTTTAGTATGTGTAGGTATAGCTACAAGAGAGGATGAATATTTATTTATTTATTTTTAACATCCTTTATAAGAGTTTGAATTAGAAATACTTGTGACTATTTGTTTGATATCATGGTAAAAAATAGTACATCCTTAAATATACATACATTCAAGGAGACATCATATCACACCCATGTTGAAGAAGAAAGGAAAAACAATAGCTGAAAGTTTGAATACATGTGAAGTTGAAGATGAAGTTGGACATTTCACCATTTTGCATCAAAGGGAGGAATGTTAGAGTTGGTGATGCAAAATTGCCAAAAATCTAGTTTTTCATGCAAGGACCAAACACATAGAGTTGAAGCACCATTTTTTCAGAGACTTGGTGTATGATAAATCTTTTGTCATTGAGTATGTTAAGAGTGAGAATCAAGTTGTTTATATACTTACAAAGAGGTTGTTGAAGGTGACTCATGGAAGACTCAAAGAAATGTTGGATATTTATTCCTTTAGCATCAAAGGGGGGTTGTTGAGGGTGATGTCAAAAGTCACCCATAATTATTAAATTAGTGTTATGTTGTTTTTTTTCAATAAAGCATGTTGCATATTAGCATATCCAATAAAGAAAAAACATCTTGCTTTTAGATTTTTGTGCATTAAATGTTTTGGGTAAAAAGCTAAATCTAAAGATAGAAAATTTATTATAATTATTCCATATATTGATGTATCCTTCACTAGTTGACTGATCCATCCATCAATTTATCCTCACTTGGGTGGATCATCCAATTTATGCATGGTCCATAGTTGGATTATATTTGGTGTAAGACACCTATTGTAATCATCATTCCTCAAGGAGGATTCTTCAATGTGGATTCAAGGTGATCATATTAGAGGATTCAATGAATATGTAAGGATTAGTAATTTTTAGAGAACACATGGAGCTTTTTCATAGTTTTTTGTGTGTTATTTTTCAATTTTAGATCTAAGTTTATGGTTTGGACTAGCAATATTGTTTGTTGTAGGAGCTTTTGGTTGAGGACATTTCATCATTTTGTATTCAAAATTGGTTTAGCTTAATCACTAAACACTCCTAGACTATTTTTGGGTGATATCCATGCTCCATTAATGTTCATTTTTTCTTAGATAAAAATTGATTTATTGCTATTTTTTTAATCTCTCCACCTCAAGAACTTTCTTTCGGTATCAAAGCATTCAATTTCTACATTTTCTTGATGGAAATGGTTGTGTGCGATTTGTTTGGATTTTGAGACAAGTGATTCACTTGGAAGGTTAAGCAATTAACTTGTTTATGGGGACTTAAAGAATATTTTTTTATGTTATCGAGTGACTCGCTCACTCACCGACAAGGAGTCCTAGTGAGATTGTGACTCTCTAAGCCTTTGACACTCATGCAATCGACTACAATTTATAGTTTTCTTAGAAGTGGATGCACTTTTCTCATAGGATGGTTTGTTGTAGTTAAGTGGTGTCTTATGGCCCCTACCTAGGATATTTATAGGCCCCACATTGGGTGAATATGTTTCACTTATTTATGCTTTTCCCTTGGTGGGGAGTAGGTTTCCCATGTGGGGGTGATTAGCCTACTAAGGGATGATTGGCCCTATTTCATAGTGCATCACTTGTCAAATTGATTGAATCACTTGTAATTCAACTAAATCATGTACTCCACTTTTTTTTAACATCAATGTTATACCTATACAAGCATCAATTGCCCTACATATTTGATGTAACATCATTTCAAGGGATGGATGACAAACATAGAGAAAAGGGAAAAAAGGATGAGAGAGGGATTAGAAAAATTAGACAGGAAGTAATAGCCACATTTTAATAGCCAATATCATATGTACATATTTATTATTTTGTCAAGGATCCTTATTATACTAAGAAAGAGGTTGCCAATTCATTAATATGGGAAACCTTACCCCTTCCATGGAGACAAGTCTATATGCATTTAGAATTACAACTTTAACCATCTGGTAGGGTCTACTCCATAAAGAATTAAACTTTTTATGGACACCTGGATTTGTACAATACTCATCCCATTAAAGGATGAGGTCTTCTTCCTTGTATTCAACTTCTATTGCTTATTTTTCAAACCATCTCTTAACAACCTATTTCAATTGAGTGATCTTCTTGAAGTTATTTTCTCTCTCCTCATCCATGGCCAATAGCACATTCACCCTAGCTTGAAAGGGCTCAATGTTAGTGTCTTCTATCTCAAGCTATTATGAAATTTAGAGGGAAGGAAGCTTGATACTAATTGGCAACACAACATCTTTACTATATACCAGCTTATAAAGGGATGATCTTATAGATTCTTTTGGAGTTACCCCATTTGCCCATAATACTTTAGATAAATTTGTGTGTCAATTTCTTTTTACTCTAAAATGGTCTTTCCTAAGATTCTTGTGATATTCTTATTAGTTGATTCATCCAATATATTCCCTTGGAGGTAGTAATTGGTTGATGTTTTGAGTAGGAATCTATGTTCAAGGATAAAATTCCTCACTTTTTCCCTTGAAATAGGTAGCATTATTCGTTACTATGGTAGTAGGTGTTTCAAATTAAGCGATTATATATTTAAATAGCTACACCACAGTCTCTTCATTGGAAGCTTTGGTTAGCACTGCTTTGACCCATTGGTGAAGTAATTAGTGGTAGTGATGATCCACCCATGACCAATGGTTGATAATGGATTGATATCTCCTATGAAATCTAGGCCCCACTATTGGAATGGTTTGGCCACAACAACTAGTTTTAGTGGTATCAAGATCCCTTTCTTCTTTCCTTGGAATATGTGGTAAGATTTACAATATTTTACCCATTGACTATAGTTGGTAAACAAAGTGATCCAATCATACCCATCCCTCGATATATTTTGAGATGTGGACAACACAAAGAAGTGTTCTTATTCATCATGATACTGCTTGATTAGAGCCTCTTACCTATTTTCTTCTATACATCAGAGTAGGATGTCATTATGGCCTTCTTTGAATAAGATATTACCTAGCCATTGATAGTTTGTTGACTTCCTTCTAAACTTGGATTTGTCTTTGGTAGATAACCCTTCTAGGACCTATCTTGTAGCCATGTACTTACATATGTCACTCATCCACTAGTGTCTCAATGGCTATCTATCCCTTTGACTAAGGCAATTTATTTGTTGGTCATTGCTCTTACTAGTCTTTTGCATAAATCAATACCCTTGATTATTGTAGTAGGATTGATTTTGATGTCAAATAATTATATATTATTGATCCATCCTACACTCTTTTGTTGGAAATATGAGCAGGTTTTATTGTCATTGATCTCAAGAGTCAGTTTCAGTGAGCAGGGCAAAAGGAAAGATGTCAAGAATCAGTTTCAGTAAGCAATGCAAGAGAAAGATTGCTTCTAGGCCTAAGGGAAATAATACTATAATTTATCCTATTATAATATTCAAAGTGGTCAGACAAGGTCTAAAGAGCAATAGGAAAGCCCAAGAAAAATAATATTATAATATTTTATTATAATATTAACGGTCTAAGGTTAAGACGTAAAGATTTAAATTAATTATAAATTAATTATAATAATTTCATTATAAATTAATTTATAACTTAATTTGATTAACTCTAAGAGTTATTAAATTAATTATAATAATTTAATTATAAATTAGTTTATGATTTAATTTAAATAACCCTAAGGTTAGGGTTATAAGGGCACAAATTTTAATTAATACAAATTAAATTGAATTTAAAGGATCGCCGACATTTTGAGCACATGGCACATTGCATATAAAAGGGGCAAGTTTTACTTTATCCATGAGAAAGAATTATTGCCTAAGGAAATTGTGTGTTGTGGTTAGAGAGGAAGAAACTCACATGTGTTTTAAAATATTCAAAGGGCAGATGAAGGAATAAAGTGAAGTGGGAGCACTAATGCTTATCCAAAGCATTGGGTAGTGCAATCTGTAGCCAAGGGTTGCGCTAAGTCATTCACAGGTGCAAGGTTAAGGGTTCGATCCATGCGGTCTTCATTTTGCAAGAGGAGAAGGTTTTTTTTGTCTGCACCATCGAAGAGGGAAAAAGGGGAGGTGTATACCTTTCCATTTGCGTGAAGGCACATAGCCCACTTGGTGGGCACGAGGTGTGCGAAGGCGCTCGAAAGGAGGGATGTGCATTTTTGAAACCCGCCAAGGCATTTTTGGTGGATTGACAAAGGTATGCGCTCACATTTGCTAAGGTTTAACGTTACATCCAAAAATTGCAAAGGTGGAAATTAATTTTTTAATTTCCTAAAGTTTTATTAATTGAAAATTGCATATTTAAAATGATTTATGAGTTATACAAGGGAGATAAAAGGGTATACAAAGTTTTATTTCTGGTGTTTGATTTTTAAGTGATTAAAATTTATAAAAGGAGTAATAAGGTGTGCCAAGGGTGTTAGATGTTATTTGTTGAAATAAAGTCATATTATAAAAATTGATTTGAAAGGAGAAATAAGGCAAAGTTGATTTTTGATATTTTGACTTGGTGAAATATTTTTGAAAAAAAATATTAAGGACAGATTTGTGATGTCTAACCATTGATATTGTCAAAGAGGTTGAGTGTGATTTAGACAGGTTTTGAGATCCAATCTTCTTCAAAACAAAGGTATGGGCATATCTTTTTTTTTTTTTTTAAAAGCGAAAAACCCCCTTGCGGGGCTGCCTTGGTCTAAGAGACCATGAACAAGGGGTTCTATACCGTCAAAGTCACCCGGGAGTCGCACCCAACCCTGCCCGCACCAACATTATCAATTGGATTTTGGGTACCCAATTTAGATTTTTGGTAGGGTGGAGATTCGAACCTGGGACCTCCCTTGGAGGATTGCCCTCTCCTCTCCAACTCACCTACATCACCTGGGTCTAAAAACTAATTTATAGTGGAAAACACCCCTTTCGAGGTGCCACTTTCAATAGGTTGGGCATAAGAGGAATGGAGCCTTTTCAGCCTCTACCAGCACATAGGATATTCCTAACTATACCATATATCTTCAGGATGGAGACAAGGGGAATGGAACCTGGGTCGGCCTCTACCAGCACCCAGGGTATTTACCACTGCACCACAACAAGCAAATAAAGGTATGGGCATATCTTCCTTGTGAGTGAAATATTATTAGATGTTGTGAATGCTAAGTTGGAGTGAAAAATATTTGTTTGACAAGCATTGTTGACTAAGCTTTCATTGAGGAATTGGTTGAGTGGAGTTGATTGTGCTTAGCTGATTGAAAGTGTTGGAGTTATAGTTCAAGTTCTGTGAAACAAATTGTTCTTTACTAATTTGAGAAAGAGATTGAAAGTGATTGAGTGTGGAACATATTGAGTCTCATACCATTCTCTATATGTTTCTATGGTAAAACAAGAAATATTGAAAAGTGATTGAGCATGATTTTGTGGTTAATTTCCACCTTTGAAATTTTTGGATGCAACGTTAAACCTTAGCAAATGTGAGTGCATACCTTTGTCAATCCACCAAAAATTCCTTAGCGGATTTTGAACACGCAAACCCCTCCTTCCAAGCGCCTTCACACAACACATGCCAACCAAGTGGGCTACGTGCCTCCACACAAAGGGAAACGTATGCACCTTCCCTTTGTCCCTCTCTGATGATGCAATTCAAAAAACCTTGTCCTATTGTAAAATGAAGACCGTGTGGATTGAACCCTTAACCTTGCACCTGCGAATGACTTAGCGCAGCCCTTGGCTACCGATTGCACTACCCAACACTTTGGATAAGCGTTAGTGCTCCCACTTCACTTTATTCTTTCGTTTGCCCTTTGAAGCTTTTAAAACACATGTGAGTTTCTTCCTCTCTAACCACAATGCACAATTTCCTTAGGCAATAATTCTTTCGCATGGATAAAGTTTTGAAATAAAACTTACCCCTTTTATATGCAATGTGCCATGTGCTCAAAACATCGGTGATCCTTTAAATTCGATTTAATTCAAATTAATTAAACTTTGCCCTTATAACCCTAAACTTAGGGTTATTTATATTAAATCATAAACTAATTTGTAATTAAATTATTATAATTAATTTAATAACTCTTAGAGTTAATAAAATTTAGTTATAAATTAATTTATAATAAAATTATTATAATTAATTTATAATTAATTTAAATCTTTAAGTCTTAAGGAGGCATAATCAGGGATGACAAAGGTCGTCTCATCCTGGATTATGCAAAAAAACTTGGAGTCCAATCTAACAATTTTGCAGAAGCTCGAGCAACTTTCTGAGGCATCCAAATGGCTATCGAGCTCAATATCTAGTACTTGATAATCGAGGGAGACTCGTTAAACACTATAAATTATTTGAAATAGGTCTCGCATCCACCTTGGAACGTGCAACCAATCATTGAAGAGTCCATTGTCTAGCTAAGGGCGATTAAAAATAGATGTATTCAACTTGTGTATAGGGAAGGCAATCGAGCGATAGATACTATTGGCAATTTGAGTTATTTTGTGTTGTCATTGATGTCACATGGATCACATTGAGTTTTGGTGGCAAAAGCACTTTATAAATAATCATTTATGATATTTTGGAGAGCAACGATATATACACGGTTTTGTGGCACAAGAGGCATATAATATTTAATTTTTTAAATATTATATTAATGGTTTTTATTAAAACCAATGGTAAAGGTTTTTATTAAAACCAATGGTAAGGGTTTTTATTAAAATCGACGGAAAGGTTTTTTATTAAAACCAACAAAAAGGGTTTTCATTAAAACCATTGGAAAGGGTTTTTCATTAAAACCACTATGCTAAGACTTCTCCAAATTATGATTGATGAAAAGGTTTTCCAATAAAACCTAGGTGCAAAAAGTTTCATGGTGAAATTCAAAAGAATGAAGGAGATACCCAATTCAAAGTTAAGAAGTGAATTATTAAATTTTTATTTAATAATTCTAAGGTCTAAAGTTGAATTACATTATCCATCGATGTGCAAAGGTTGGGGAGATAAATAAAGATTTGTCGACGTCATTCGAAGGCATGGAGGTGCATATAAATAAAAGGTGAAAAACCTTTGTTTATTGAAGACTTGACATAGCGCATGAGAGAGAGTCATCAAAAAGGGAGCAGTGAAGAAAAAAGGATAAATAAATTTCAATTTGAGAGTAAGCTCAATTAAACAGCATTGGGAAAAGTGATGTCACATAGAATCCTATAGCGCAGTTGGTAACGCACAAACTTTGTACAAGGCAGGTTCACTGTTTGAATCCCACTAGGGGAAAAGTATTTTGCTAAGAAAGTAAAATCAAGTTTTAGATTTGAGCGCAGGTGAATTTGGGTGTTTGGTATTAAATTCCAACATGGGCTAGCACCCACGTGGTAAGCACTTCATAGCGCTAAGCAAGAGGAACAGAGTTCGACTCTCGCGAAGGTGTGAAGGCACATTAGTTTTGGAAATCAACTTTTTTTTTTTTGCATTTACATGGTGGAATCGATAGCCGCCATGAATTCGGGCAGGCTGTCCAGCTTTTATGGCCACCACAGTATTCTGTGTTGTCTGCCCTGGAAGCCGCCACACAGATCTTCATGCAGTCCGCCCCTATAACCACCATCACAATCATTTTAAACCTTTTACGCCGCTGAAAGCACCAGGAAAGGGACAAGCATTCAGTCCAACGAGGCCCGAGATTTGAACCTTGGACCTCTGCCCCCCTTATGGGGTTTGGATGAACCAATTGGTCTACACCTTGGACCTTTGGCAATCAACTTTGGCAAAGACAATTTCGAAGGTTTCAAAGGCAACAAGTTTATACTGAGAGGGGGGGGTGAACAGTATAAGAGCACTTTTTACTTTTTCCTTCAATTCAACTTTCAATTCAAAAATATGTAGTGTATAGATAGCAGAATCAAAAGCCGTAATCAAAGCAAAGCACAAAACACCATCAACAAAGAGACACAACAATTTACGTGGTTCACCCAAAGTGGGCTACTCCATGGATAAAATCTTTCACTAAATTTTATCAAATCATAATTCTGGGAATACCTTTCCCGATTACAAAGTTTATGGGCACCAACCCAAAGGAGACACCAATCCCCTAGCTCTGTTCTGGCTGGTGATCCTCTAGAAGACCTCTACCTCCGCTACCCTTAGAAAATGGAACTCTATCCACATAAGACACTTGTCTTCCCTTCTTTGGCTGGAGACCTCTTTCCTCAAATCTATCATCACCAAGCTGGTCCTCAAATTTGCACTAGACACAGTCCTTCGGTTTAGCACAAATGTCCTCGTTCTCTATCTCTAATCTACACCAAACATAGTCCTTCGGTCTGGCACAAATGTCCTCAAATCTACACCAATATCTGTCCTCAAATGGTCCTCAAATATGGTTCACAAAAGTGGTCCACAAGCTTTCACTAAAGCTTGCTTGATCTTCACCCAAGTCTTCACCAAGACTTGTCTCAGATCTGCTTTGCAAGTTCTCACTGGAACCTACCCAGACTGCTTCACAACATACACAAATTCTTGTGCTTTTACAGTCGCACTTTGTCTAACTCCAGTATTTGCACTGTCTTGCGCAATCACAGTGATACTCAGTTGTCGACAATCAAACTTCTCCCCCTACGCTCTATCTGTGAAAATTGCAATGCCAATAGCTTCTGCTCCTTTTTGCAAACACAGCAGCATCGTCTTCTCACACTCTGATTCCTTGTGATATCTCTCACTTAGACAATTTGAAAAAATGCACTCTATACCCTACTATCGAGTTTTGCACTCTATCTACGAACGTCGCACTTCGAACGCACACACAAAATTGATACTTAACTCTCCAAGCAGCCCTCCTTTTATACTAACACTTTCAATATTAAAACCTTGATCTTAGTCGGCTACACACCCTAAACTACGTCGGCTGCAAACCCTAATATTTTTTGGCCCAAATTTAACTTTTTCGGCTTCACTGCCTCTACAACTCTTCTGTAGCTTCTGCCGTGAAACTACAACATGTCGCGATATCGTGACACCTTTGCAACCGTACACTATCTTATGGATTTTGTTGTGATATCATGACACTTTAGCCTTTGACAACTTTGACTAAGCTCTTGTCGCGATATCACGACACTTCTCGCTTTCTTACCCTCTTCTCGGCTTACACCAATGAAAGCAGAACATGTTGCAAAATCATGACACTTTCGCTTCCTTGCACTCTTCTCGGCTTGCACTAGCAAAAATGAAACATGTCACGAAATCGTGACACTTTCGCTGCCTTATGCTTTTCTCTGCCTTACTCCCGTGAAACTAGAACATGTCATGAAATCACGACGCCTTCGCCTTAGAGCTCTTGCTTCTTGAATTCATCGCAAAATCACGACGCTTCTTCTGTTGAAGACTTGTTTACTGTCTCTGTCACGAAATCACGACACTTTCTCCAACTGAATGCCCCCATATCAACCTGTCATGAAATCACGACACTTTCTCCAACTGAATGCTGCCATCTCAACTTGTCATGAAATCGTGACACTTTCTCCAACTGAATGTTGCCATCTCAACCTGTTGCGAAATCACGACACTTTCTGCATCTATACGATTTCTTTGTAGCCTGTCGCGAAATCGTGATAGTTCTCATTTTTGACTTTTTCCTAGTTGCAAAATTGTGACAGTTCTCACTTCGAGTTCTATAGCATGTCGTGAAATCGTGACAGTTTGTCTTGCTACTTTCTCTCTCTTCGAACTTGTCGCGAAATCGTGACAATTCACACTACGGACTCTCTTTTCAGCATTATGTCACGAAATCGTGACACTTTTTCTTTTGGACTCTCTCTTCTGCATTATGTCATGAAATCATGACACTTTTGCTTTCGAAATCTCTCTCCTGCAACATGTCACGAAATCGTGACACTTTTTCTTTCGGACTCCCTCTCCTGCAACATGTCACGAAATCGCGACACTTTTTCGTTCGTACAATCTTCTTTGCAATATGTCATGAAATCGTGACACTTTTCCTTCACTGCCTTCCTGCACTTTTCGAGTCACGAAAATGCGACATGTCACGAAATCGCGACACTTTCCACCTTGCTCTTCTTCTCTGCCAACATGTCACGAAATCGTGACAGTTTTTCCACTTGCCTTTTTCTCTGCCAACATGTCACGAAATCGCGATAGTTCTTCCTGCTTCTTCTCTCTCTTCCAACATGTCATGAAATTGTGACAGTTTTGCCAGCTCTTTCTCTCTCCTCAAACATGTCGTGAAATCACGACAATTTTTCCAGCACTTTCTGTCTCCTCTAACATGTCGCAAAATTGCGACAGTTTTTCTTGTCTACTGCATACCTTTTCTTACTTGTCTTTTTCTTTGATCTTTTGCAAATGGGCTACTATGATCTTCCCGGAAACTCACTGTCCATGCTCTGAATAATCTGACATTAAATCAAATTCCTTCAAGAGCTTCTTGACATCAATGACAACTTCTACACTTGAGCAAAGGCAATGTACCCAAGGTACCCAAAATTTCCAACAATTAGGGAGTCATAAGTTATTTGTTGGAAATAAATGATTGTTGTGTGTGCTTAGGGAGATATAAGGTGTTCAGATATTATTTGTAATTTATGTGTGTACTTAGGGAGTTATAAGATGTTGAGTTAAATAATTGAAATTGTTGTGTGTACTTGTGGAGTTATAAGGTGTGAAATTAAATAAATAAAAGTATAGGTGCTTGTTTATTTTAATAAAATTAGGGAGTCATAAGGTTGTAAAGTGTTGAACCTGTATATGTCCTAGTGCATGATTTGATTATGAAATTAAACTAGGAACTTGAGACCTAGTTAATTAATACCTTGAGTTAGAAGACATGCACATGAGTTAGGGTTTGAAGTTGAAGATAAATTGCTTGATTATATGCCTTGGCTATTGAGAGGAAGTGGATGGATTAGAAAATCAATTTTATGGATAAAATTGATGCTTGAGTTCCATGATTGCTTTAGTGGATTTCAGTGAGAGTATTGTCATTATTGAGGAGGTTTTTGCTATTGCTTTGAGGAGATTATTGTTGGTTACTTGTTGAGTACATTGCCACTATTTGAGACCATTGAGGATATCATTTTCTAGTCACTTGTGGATACATTTGCATTTCATTTCAGGAGATCATTGTTGTCTATTTGAGAGCTCTTTGCTTGAGGGAGTTGTGCTTGTTTCTTGAGAGCTTATTGACATTGCATGAGGAATATATTATTGATAACCTATTGCTATCACTTGTGGAGATTGTCCTTGGTTGGTTGAAGTCCTCATTGTTATTTCTTGGAGAGTTTTCCATTTGACAGATAATTTGAGAGTACCATGTTGAGCATTATTGTCATCCATTTGAGAGTACATTGTTGAGCATTGTTGTCATCCATTTGAGAGATCATTTGTCATACATTGTTGAGATCATTATGGATCATTGTTGTCATCCATTAAAGAGTACATCGCCATTCATTGTTGAGCACATTGTTGAGTATTATCATCATTCATTTATTATCCATTATTGAGTTCATCATTGAGCCTTGCCTTCATTGATTTATGGTTGAGATTTGAGTGCTACTTGAGAGTCATTGGTTGAGCCTTTGGGAAGAATTTTGGGATAAAATTTTTGGACAGATTTGAGACAGGTTTTATGCATTAATTGTTGATCCTTTGAGAAGGATTTTGGGATAGAATTTCTGGACAGATTTGAGACAACTTTTATGCATGATTGGTTGAGCCTTTGGGAAGGCTTTTGGGACAGAATTTCTGGACAGATTTGAGTCAAATTTTGTGCATGATTTTTTGAGCCTTTTGTGAAGGCTTTGAGGACAAATTTGGGACAACATTTGAGCATGATTGTTTGAGCCTTGTGAGAATTCATTGAGGAATATTTGTGAGCAATAAAATAGACAAGATAGAAATAGAAAACACATCAACACTAGTTGCCTAGCTGAGCAGATCAGTGGATAGCCTAGTTGAGCATATCAATGGATAGCCTAGCTGAGCAGATCAATGGATAGCCTAGCTGAGCAGAAAAGTGGAGAGCCTAGATGAGCAGATCAATGGATAGCCTAGATGAGCATATTAGTGGATAGCCTAGCTAAGCAGATTAGTGGAGAGCCTATCTGAGCAGACCAGTGGAGCCCACCTGAGCAAATCAGAACAACCTAGCTTTGAGTAGATCAAAGTAATAATTTGTATTGGGATAAGGATCCCTATTTATTTGTGAAATATTATAAGGAGAATATCTTGTGGACTACCCCACATTGGTGGAACCACGTTAAATCTTGTGTCTCAATTGTGTGTGATAAATTATGCACTTGCTTACTATTGCTATCTATGTTATTAATTCACACTGCTATATTTGGTTATTGCAATTGAGGATACTAATTGATATTGGTTTGGAAAGAAAGTAAAAATTGGGTGCTATACTATTCACCCCCCCCTCTGAGTATAAGCTTATGTTATTCAATTGGTATCAGATCAGGTTCCTTCAAAAAGGATAACAGCTTGAGGGCAGATTCTACAAGAACACAGATGGATTCATAGAATGGATCATCTACAAGTAAGTATCCACTATTTTATGGTAATAATTATGCTTTTTAGATCATGATAATGAAGAACTACTTGATATCACAGGGGTATGAGGTATGGCATATGGTTGCAAAATAATATAAGGTTGAAGGTGATCCCAAGATAGATAAGACTATCAAGAAATTGGTTGAGATCAATGCAAAGGTAATGAATTGTATTATGAGTGGGCTACGTGAGATAAATTTTGCAAAGGTCATGGTATTTAATTCAGCTAATAAAATGTGGACCAAGTTGCAGAATACCTATGAAGGAGATTCCAAGGTAAAGTTGGAAAAACTACAAACTCATAGAAAAAGATTCAAAGAATTGAAAATGGAAGATTCTGAAGATATTACAAAGTTCTTGCTTCAATTTTATGAGATTTATAACACCATGAGAGGTCTAGGATTTGATATGAAAGAATCAGATGTTACTCAAAAGGTTTTGAGATCACTTCCCATGAAGTATGATGCAAATATTTTAGCGATAAAAGAAATAATGAATATCGACAAGCTAACAATGAAAGAACTACAAGGATATATCATAGCTTATGAGATGAGGATAGATAAGCATCAGGCTCCAAAGAAAGAAATTGCATTCAAAGCCTTAGAGAAAAATAAATGGAAAGATCCAGAGACATATAGAGATTCAGATAATTATGAGGAAGCTAACTTCATCAAAAGGAAAAAGGACTCAAGGAATTACATGGATATGAAGAAAGTCAAATGCTACAAGTGTGGTGATTATGGTCACTATGCAAAAAAGTGTCCACATGAAGAAAACAGTGATGATGAAAAATAGGGTCACAAAAGAAAAGAAGAAGGAAAGCATAAGCATGACAAAGATGACAGGTACAAGAAAAGCAAGCATGAGAAGAAGAAGAGTTTTTGTAAGAAGAAAAATTTCTACATTTAAGAAGCAAGTGATGGTTTAGATCATAAAAATGAATACTAGAAAGATGAATAATAATGTACATTCTTTGGAATAAGTGAAGAAATGTAAGAATGCCTATTCCTAGGTATTGAAGTTAAATAAGAGGATATATCTATTGAAGAACGACATGAAGAGCTTGCTATAGCCATTGAGAAAGCAAACATGTACAAGAAGGTTCTAAGAATACTAAAATGCTTCATATGCGGAGACTTTGGGCATTTAGATGATGATTGCATGTACTACAAAAATTGAAACAAGAAAATTTTATTTGTGGAAAAAGAAAGCAGCAGTTCCAGTAATAGTTCTAGCAGTAGTTCTAGTGACAATTCTAGTAGCAGTGATGATGAAGAAGAGGAATCCACAAAACAAGAAAATAAAATCAAGAGATTGAAAAGGAAAATCAAAAGACTTGAAAATATGGTTCATAAAAATGAAAAGGTCAAAGTAATGCTATCGACACATTCAAGGTTTGGAAAAAGAGCTTCGAGAAACAAAAGAGTTTGGCATCACTATTTTTGAGCAATTGAATAAGAAGAAAGAAATATGTGATCATTTAGAAGAATAATATCAAAAATGTTTGGGGATCTACATAAATAAGTTAGCATGATTTCAAAGGAATTAAAAAACTTTGGATAACTTTTTGGATTTACAGCGAGATCCATCTATAAATACAGGGCTTGGTTATGAATAAGGGAAATAAAAAATAAACACACAAGGACCTCTATTTGTATCAGGAGGTTTTGTTTCAGAAATATATAAGGAAGAACTGATTCCCAAAGAAAAGGAAGCAACAAAAATGGATACTTGCATTTCAGAGGCTATAGAGATGTGTACCAATTTGCTATTTGACATAAATGAAGAGAAAGAAGAGGAAGGTTCCAAAGCACCAAAGGTCTCATATTTCAGGTTTGGGGAGTCACACTCAAAAGGAAAGGAAGTTCTAAAATATGAAAGCAAGGAAGAACCTAAGATTCATGAAGAAAGTTCCAAAGCTCCTATGGATCCAAATATCCAATTTGGATCTTATTTTGAGATAGGTGAATCAAGTTTAAAAGGCAAAGAAACTATTTACGAAGAAAGCAAAGAAGAAGTTAAGGAAGAATATTTGGATACCACAAATAAGGATCAAGGATACAATGCACAAGTCAAAGATGATCACAAGGATAATGGTCAAGAAAGGGTCTATGGATCAAAGAATTTTGATTTTTCTAGAAGGAACTTCAAAGGAAGAAGGTATGGTTTTCAGGGACATTGCTTCTTATGCAATATGATTGGTCATAGAGCTTCTCAGTACAAAAGAAATGAGCAATATGGTTTTGATTATAGAGCTGCACAATTCAGAGGTCATGGTCAAAATTATTATGGAAATAGAGCATCACAATACAGGGTTCAAGAAAGGAATGGATATGGAAATGATTTCAAGAAATAATTTAGGATATGGGCACCATCCAAAGGCTACAATATCAAGTGTTTTAATTGAAATAACTTTGGACATATTGCAATATGGTTTTGGAATAAATTCCAAACAAGTTCAAGGCAAGAAGGTCAATCAATTTCAAGGCAAGAAGGTCAAACAGGTTCAAGACAGGAAGATCAAGTAACTCATAAAGAAAAGGATATTATAAATATGTGGAAGGAAGTTGACAAAGAAAAGGAACAATGTAATATGGGAGTAAATATACTCCCACCCCAAAATTAATCACCTCAAGAGAGAAGGTGGTAGGGGGGATAAGCTTAAGAGTCATATATTTTAGCCCCATAGGTGTCCCTTTTGCCATTGATGTCAAATGGGGAGATATTTGAGGAAGGAGGAGAGTATTGAGCTAGGAGGAGCAGCCTCCAAAGAGAGCATTAAGATAGGGGAGTAGCCTCCAAAGAGAACATTGAGATAGGGGGAGAAGCCTCCATAGAGAGTATTGAGTCAGGGGGAGCAGCTTTGATTTTCAGAAATGGATTTTGCAATGATTGTGGTTATTTGCATTAGAGGTGTTGCCATCAATGACAAAGGGGGATATTTTTGGCAATTTGAGTTATTTTGTGTTGTCATTGATGTCACATGGATCACATTGAGTTTTGGTGGCAAAAGCACTTCATAAATAATCATTTATGATATTTTGGAGAGAAAGGATATATACAAGGTTTTGTGGCACAAGAGGCATATAATATTTAATTTTTAAAGTATTATATTAATGGTTTTTATTAAGACCAATGGTAAAGGTTTTTATTAAAACCAAAGGCAAGGGTTTTTATTAAAACCAACGAAAATGTTTTTTATTAAAACCAACGGAAAGGGTTTTCTTTAAAACCATTGGAAAGGATTTTTCATTAAAACCACTATGCTAAGTCTTATCCAAATTATGATGGATGAAAAGGTTTTACAATAAAACCTAGGTGCAAAATTTTTCATGGCAAAATTCAAAAAGATGAAGGAGATATCCCAATTCAAAGTTAAGAGATGAATTATTAAATCTTTATTTAATAATTCTAAGGTCTAAAGTTGAGTTACATTATCCGTCGATGTGCAAAGGTTGGGGAGATAAATAAATATTCACCGACGTCATCCAAAGACATGGAGGTGCATATAAATAAAAGGTGAAAAACCTTTGTTTATTGAAGACTTGACATAGCACATGAGAGAGAGTCATCGAAAGGGGAGCAACGAAGAAAAAAGGATAAATAAATTTTTATTTGAGAGCAAGGTCAAGTAAATAGCATGGGAAAGTGACATCACACAGGAGCCTATAGCACAGTTGGTAACGCACGAACTTTGCACAAGGTAGGTTCGTTGTTCGAATCCCGCCAGGGGCAAAGTGTTTTGCTAAGAAAATAAAATCGAGTTTCAAATTTGAGTGCAGGTGAAGTTGGGTGTTTGGGATTAAATACTAATGTGGTCTAGCACCCACGTTGTAAGCGCTTAACAGTGCTAAGCAAGAGGAATGGAGTTCAACTCTCACAAAGGTGTGAAGGCACATTAGTTTTGGCAATCAACTTTGGCAAAGACAATTTTGAAGGTTTCAAAGGCAACAAATTTCATAAAAGGTATTTATCACTAAGCGCATGGTAATATTTGATATTCCAAATTTTTTGGTGCATTAAAATCAATTCTGCCATACCTAGGGAGTCATAAGGTATTTGTTGGAAATAAATGATTGTTGTGTGTGCTTAGGGAGATATAAGGTGTTGAGATATTATTTGTGATTGATGTGTGTATTTAGGGAGTTATAAGGTGTTGAATTAAATAATTGAAATTGATGTGTGTACTTGTGGAGTTATAAGGTGTGAAATTAAATAAATAAAAGTATAGGTGCTTGTTGTTTATGTTAATGAAATTAGGGAGTCATAAGGTTGTAAAGTATTGAACCTGTATATGTCCTAGTGCATGATTTGATTCTGAAATTAAACTAGGAACTTGAGACCTAGTTAATTGCGACCTTGAGTTAGAAGACATGCACATGAGTTAGGGTTTGAAGTTGAAGACAAATTACTTGATTATGTGCCTTGGCTATTGAGAGGAAGTGGATGGATTAGAAAATTAATTTTATGGATAAAATTGATGCTTGAGTTCCATAATTGCTTTAGTGGAGTTCACTGAGAGTATTGCAATTATTGATGAGGTTTTTGCTATTGCTTTGAGGAGATTATTGTTGGTTACTTGTTGAGTACATTGCCACTATTTGAGACCATCGAGGAGATCATTTTCTAATCACTTGTGGATACATTTTCCTTTCATTTGAGGATATCATTGTTGTCTATTTGAGAGCTCTTTGCTTGAGGGAGTTGTGATTGTTTCTTGAGAGCTTATTGACATTGCATGAGGAAGATATTATTGAGAACCTATTGCTATCACTTGTGGAGATTGTCCTTGGTTGGTTGAAGTCCTCATTGTTATTGCTTGGAGAGGTTTCCATTTGAGAGATCATTTGTCATCCATTTGAGAGTACCTTGTTGAGCATTATTGTCATCCATTTGAGAGTACATTTTTTAGCATTGTTGTCATCCATTTGAGAGATCATTTGTCATACATTGTTGAGATCATTGTGGATCATTGTTGTCATCCATTGAAGAGTACATTTCCATTCATTTTTTAGCATTGTCATCATTCATTTGTTATCCATTGTTGAGTTCATCATTGAGCCTTGCCTTCATTGATTTGTGGTTGAGATTTGAGTGCTACTTGAGAGTCATTGGTTGAGCCTTTGGAAAGGATTTTGGGATAAAATTTTTGGATAGATTTGAGACAACTTTTGTGCATGATTGGTTGAGCCTTTGGGAAGGATTTTGGGACAGAATTTCTAGACATATTTGAGACAACTTTTATGCATGATTGGTTGAGCCTTTGGGAAGGCTTTTGGGATAGAATTTTTGGACAGATTTGAGTCAGCTTTTGTGCATGATTTTTTGAGCCTTTTATGAAGTCTTTGAGGATAGATTTGGGACATCATTTGAGAAGGATTGTTTGAGTCCTGTGAGAAGGCATTGAGGCAGATTTATGAGCAGTAAAAGAGATAGGACAGAGACAAAAAACACATCAACACCAATTGCCTAACTGAGTAGATAAGTGGATAGCCTAGCTGAGCAGATCAATGGATAGCCTAGCTGAGTAGATCAATGGAGAGCCTAGCTAAGTAGATCAGTGGATAGCCTAGCTAAGAAAATTAGTGGATAGCCTAGCTAATCAGATCAGTGGAGAGCCTAGTTGAGTAGATCAATGGAGCCCACCTGAGTAGATCAAGATAGCCTAGCTTTGAGCAGATCAAAGTAATCATTTGTATTGGGATAAGGATCCCTATTTATTTGTGAAATATTATACGGAGAATATCTTATGGACTACCCCACATTGGGGTAACCATGTTAAATCTTGTGTCTCAATTGTGTGTGATGATTTGTGCACTTGGTTACTATTGTTATCTATGTTATTAATGCACATTGCTATATTTTGTTATTGCAATTGAGGAAACTAATTGATATTGGTTTGGAAAGAAAGTAAAAATTGGGTGCTATACTATTCAACCTCCCCATATTAGTATAAGCTTGTGTTCTTCAAATATAATGGCAAACTTTGGCTTAACTATCCAATCCTTGGTGACATGGTAGGGTAACCTTCCCCAATGCATCATTGATTCTTGTAATGAACTTAAAATTACTAATGTTGAATAGTGCCATGATGTCAAGGATCATGATGGATCATAATGTGAGACAAATTACGGGACCTTATTACACTGATATGCCAAGTTGGCACATTGGTACTTACAAAATAAGGACAAGTTGTAGAACCTCACACTTTCTGTTTGTGACCATGGATGATGTTGTAATAATCTAGGCTATTTTTTAGCTTATGGACCATGCGTTTGACCCAATTTTGGCTTGTTCTATAGGGAGTCGAAACTTCATGGGATCTTCCTTATAGCTTGTATGTATGGTTTTGGGTCCCTTATAAAACCTGTTACCAATAAAAAACATTAGACCTTTAATATTATAATAAAATATTATAATATTATTTTTCTTGGGCCTTCCTATTGCTCTTTAGACCCCATATGACCACATTGAATATTATAATATTATTTCCCTTAGGTATAGAAGCAATATTTCTCTTGCACTGCTTACTAAAACTAATTATTAACATCCTTTCTTTTGCCCTATTTACTAAAATTGACTCTTGACATCTATGACAACAAAACCTGCTCATATTTCCAACAATATCCCCCTTTGTCATTGATGGCGACCCATTTACCTTTTACCATTTCTTTTACTTCTTTCTGTTATGCTCCCCCTCAGAAACTACTCCTCATGAATGAATGCTCTTGAAATTGAACTATGTGTGGATCGTCAGGTCCAACAAGGAGCAACCGACACTCAGAAAGCTGCTAAGAAGCAATAACAAGATATTGTCATGGATGAAGCCAAAACTTTGATGGCCTCTCTAATAAAAAAGGAGTGTGCACCACTCTTTTTTGAGAACCAAGAGCTCATAAAAATTGTTATAGATCTTGCCATTTCCTCTCGATCCAACTCCCATAATACCTCACCCTAAAATCAAAGGAAAAGGAATAGAAGTCAGAGCGATGGCTGTAGCAGACAACAACAATAACAATAATAGCAACCTCAATAGTAGGGTTGACAGAAATAGCAATAGAATAACCCTGGCAGATAGAAACAGTGATATCAGTAAAAAATGAGTTACGAGACTATCCTAGAGTAGAGTTCATTGGAAACAACCAAAGAAATAATTCATACCTCCTGCACAACATCAATTGTGATGGGGCTCTGTGGAAATTTCCAAGGATTTTGTTCCTGAATGAATCAAAACTCTATGAGATCTACTCCCAAGTAGTGAGGTCTAGGATTACAGTAGACCCAAGGCCATCCTCATGGTGGTGGCATAAACCGCTACTAAATTTTTGGAGTGTCATATTTAACCCTACCAACATGTCTACTTTTCTTTTGCAAGAGCATGGTAGGTGTTTTTGATGGCATTATCACAAATTTCATTGTTCATAATTTCTCTGACAAACCTCTCACAGTTTCAAAAAAAGAGCTTCTTGGGCTAGGATTGAAATATATCCTTCTCCCACCTCCCATGGCCCATGATGATGTTTGTGCAATGTTCTATTTTCTAGGCTTCTCAAGCTTCAATGGTTTTTTAATCTAAAAGGAAGGAACATCGTCAACTGGGAAGAATCTACCTAATATCCATTTCGTATTTCAAATTTTGCATGGGAACCTGATGTGAAATACCCGCCCCTACTGGATCTTAATGACGAAGAGCACAGAGTTGAACAAAAACTTACTTCTATAGAGAGTATCTTCTAGCCTCCCTTGCCCAGACATCTGGCAAGAGACTTGCACTCTCTCAGATCTGATGATTCCATTATCATCAGGCTTACTAACAAAAATCTTGGCCTCACTATTCTTAGTAAGGCATGGTACCTGGAAAAAGGGATCAGACAAATTTTAGATCTAGAAGTTTACCAAGAGGTTATTTTTTCCTTGGAATTCTCTTTTTTCTCGCTTGGAGTCCATTGTTAAAAATGCACAAATAAGTCTTCTACTCGATCAAAAAATAGTGGATTATCTTCTATAAAAGAACCCCATCATTGCTCAAGTTTGTACTTTCTACCTCATTCCAAAGGTTCACAAACAACCTATGAAGGGTAGACCCATCTGCTCCTACTGCGGTTATATGTCAGATCCTGTTTCCAAATGGATTCACCACCAACTTCTCCCCATTCTCCTGGAGCAGCCAAATCATCTACAAGACTCTCTAAGCCTAAAAAAAATCCTTCATTAAAGAGATTTTCCTCTAAGATATTTTTTGTTCACCTTTGATGTTGAGAGCTTGTACCCAAGCATTCATACAACAACAGGATTAGCCGCTCTTCAACACTTCATTTTGGAAAGGTTCAAGCCATTTTTGGTCCAATTGATCCTCGAACTTGCAAAACTAGTCCTAAATAGATATTATATAGAATTTTATGGTAGGATCTATAGGCAGAAAAGAGGTACATCAATGGGGAGCAATTTTGCAGTTGTCTATGCCTGTTTGTTTTTGTGTTACTTGGAATTGCAAGTTTTTGATCTTTTCCATCTATTTCAAAAAATATTTGCTTGTATAAACAACTTATTGATGATGCTTTTAGAGTTTGGAATGGTATTAAAAAGAGTCTTCAATCTCTCCTTGATGCTTATGGTTTTGTTTATCCCAACATCAACATCACTACTACCATTTCCACTTTTGAAGTTAACATCCTGGATATTTTGGTGGTCAAACCACCCTCCATGATTGTTCCAGGTTTTTTGGGTACTAAACTATACTAGAAAAGCATGAATGTGTATCAATATATCCCTTTCTATTCATTCCATCCACCCCACAAAAAAAAACCTTCATAGTCAGTGAACTCAACAGGTTTTTGGTCAAAGAGGTGGATGATGAAGGATTCAAAAATATGAAGCATCAATTTTTTTATAGGTTGAGATCCTGGGGCTACCCATATCGTTTCTTATTTCCACTCTTTTCCCAAGTAAAGTTTCGATATCAGCCTACACTGCTCGAGAAAATATTCTAAAAGATCTCTTTAAGACAACTAGGTCTAAATAAATCTCCCCATTACTGATGAAGTTGTACAATTACCATTTTTCCTGTGATCTTCGTCTAAAAAAAATGTGCTTGGACATCTCTACAAAAAATGGAGCAAATAACCTCAGCTCTCCCATATCATTCTAGGCATCATCTATTGGAGAAACATCAAAAGTATGAAGAAATTTATGTTCCACAGTCGGGTCTTGAGAACCCATCACAACTTCAATCGGCCATAACTTTTCCTATAGGGCTCCTATTCTCGAACCGTTTGAAATGTTGGAAAGCTTATAAAATTTTCTACGATGATAAATTAAATACCCTAGTGGGTTTCATGGAAATGGGCCCTTTTTAGAGTCTCTAGACCCCTCAAAAATAAGTTTTAGAGTTTAGAATTTGTTCATAACATCTCTTTTCGACAATCAATACCCTGTATTCGTGGGTGCACATCCCAAGGAGTATTATTTAATGTTTTAGGCACTTTCAACTATTATCCTTGGTAATCACTATCTTTTTTTATATATCCCAATGTAACGGTCCATTTTTTCTTGATTCTCGCCATGTGGTATGTCGATTAGTGCACCCACTGGCTTGAGAAATATATATAAACAAGATGGATTGTAATGTTTGGTTATCGGCTAAAATTATGAGCACTTAAGGTGTGAAATACATTTTCAAAGTTTTTCCTTTCATTTCAGTATCTCTTGTTCTTATGTTGTGAAGTGCCATTTTTCGTTGATCGCTTGTGCTTCTACTTCCTCTTTGCTATTTGATTTCTGTTGGGCTAATGTACTCTTGCAAAGTATTTATTTCTTTTTGAATATCCATGTGATCTATATGTGTGTGTGTGTGTGTGTGTGTGTGTGTGTGTGTGTGTGTGTGTGTGTGTGTGTGATACATGGCTAATACAAAAAAATACAACATTACATTTCAAAATTTTCATTTAACACATTTTATTTCATAAATTGCATTGCAGAAATTTCATTTCACAAATTGCATTTCATACATTACATCCACAACCACATTCACACATTTCATAGCATATTAAGGGTCATTTATTCAAGTTTATATAATAATTGGTCCAATAAAGTTTTGTTTCCTTAATCAAGGGCACCTTCAAATAATTACCCATTTCATTGCACCATTCCATAAAGTCACATTGTCATTTGCAGGTCACATTTCCATAATTCCTAGGTTTTTTCGGTCAAGGTTATGCAAAGGGGTAAATTTCGTAAATTAGCATGAATATTTGGATTTTCACAATTTTAATTTTGCGAATATTGGGGACCCTAGAGGTCGGCCCAATCGCCCAAAAATTTTGGGATCAATTTTTTTTAGGTTAAATTTTCCCCGGTATCATAAGGTTTCTTGCCTAATTTTTGCCTTAAAATTATTAAAAAAATTATCCCACCCAATTCACCTCTTGTACCCCATTAAATATAGCTAACCCTGACAACGACACTCATATAATTAAAACATTAATTTTCTTTGATAGTGAGCGATAGAGAGTAGGATACTAACACAACGCGACTAATAGAAAGCGACTAAAAAAAGGTTACTGGTAGAAGGCAACTAGTAGAAGGTGACTAGCAAAGGCAACTGGTACAAGGTGATTGGTAGAAGGTGACTAGTAGAAGGCGACTAGTAGAAGGCAACTGACATAAGGCGATTGGCATAAGGTGACTAGCATAAGGTGACTGGCAGAAGGTGACTGGAAGAAGGTGACTGGCATAAGGTGTCTGGCATAAGGTAACTGGCAGAAGGTGATTGGCCGAAGGTTACTGGAAGAAGATGAGTGGTAGAATGCAATTGGAATAAGGTGACTAGCATAAGGTGATTGGTAGAAGGCAATTGTTATAATGCGACTGGTATAAGATAACTGGTAGAAGGTAGGTGGTAGAAGATGAGTGGCAGAAGGTGACTGACATACATCGATAGCCATTCACCGATAAGTTTCTTTTACCATTAATTTTTCTTTTTTAAACATTTTTTCATGGACACTCAATAAGGAGGTTTTCCTATTATTTGGGAACCAATATCAAGCCTACTTGAGTTAGATATTCTATTGTATTGAACAGTAGTTCTCTTTTTTATCAATTTTACTTTTAAAATTGATGTTCATGCCACTCTTCTATTTATAGAGGTAAAATATCACCTACTGGCAGTGGAAAGAAGGGAGGACAATATTTTGATAAAAGGAGTATCCTCAAATACTTGCATAATATTTTGAAATCCATTATGCCATCAATATCTGCATAAATTGAAGGTATGAACACCTTTACTTACTAACCAGTTAATTTTTGTACATTGTTAATTTTATATATAATGTCTTCGTTCATTAAGAAGGGTGCTTGTTGGTTGATGGCTTTGTCCATTGTTTATCTATATTTTTTAACACAAGGAATGCTTATAAATGCAATAATGATAATGACCCTGGTATTGACCCTAGTATTATATCTACAAAAAACACTATTGACCCTGGTATGCCTCCACTTCCACATATCCACGATAATGAAAATTCCATATATGAAAAATGGAACAACAACAAGAAGATATTCCTAAAAGTAGCACGACAAATGGAAAAGAAAATAGTAGTTCTTATGCAGTCCATACTTTCAGATAATATTCTTCTAAAAAATATAAATGTGTAAGGTTATCTAGGTGGATAATTAACATTTCATTTCAGCCTGATTGGGTATCCAAATTTCCATTTATGAATCAGTTCAGCACCAACAGAATACAAACCAACTACTAAAAGTAGTGAAAATGCAAAGGGAGCAAAACCTTTTCCTGTATTACTTTTCTAAAAATAGAGCTTATAGAGACTAACCCCTTACAATTTCAAAATTCCCCCTCAAATACCCTGTTTTTCCTTTTCCCACCTAGAACAATTCATTTGAAATTTGAATTTTAGGGGTAAACTTCCCGAGGTCATAACTCCTCGCTCGTTGCTCAAAATGACTATTGGTGCATGTTTTTGGAAAGCTCTCGAAGGGTTTTGCGGCTCAATAATGTCTCAAAAGAGATTACCACCATTTTCAGCCCTCTACGATGCCTCTAAGGCCTTAAAAATTGACCTTCAAGTTTTAGTGGTAGGATTTTTTACTATTTTTGGTAGGGTCTTCACCTTAAAATTTACATATCTCCCAACTTGCTTAGGATATTGGGGCAATTCTTTCACCGTTAGGTCTATTTTTCCATTCCCTAAACAACTAAACAAACTTAGAACATAATAAAAACCATTACAAATTTTGGATGATGCAAGATCACTCTTACACCACTGGATGCTCCTGCATCAAACACCTAGGGTAAATTGAGAAGTGACCTTCACTTCTATGGTGTTGGAGGAAAACCAAAGTGGTCAACCTTTTTATTTGAAAACCAAGATGAACCTTTAATGGGCCTACCCTTCCATTTAACCATATATTCTTCATAATTTCTATTTCTTGTACTTTTTCCAATGAAGGTATCCAGGATTTCTTCTATCTCTTCCTTCTCTAGAGTAGATGCTGGAATATGAATAACGCAATCTTATACTGAGAGGGAAGGGTGAACAGTATAAGACCACTTTTTACTTTATTTCTAAATCAATATTATGTTGTGTAAAGATAGCAGTATCAATAGCAGTAATAAAAGAAATGCACAAAAACCATACACAATAGAGACATCACAATTTACGTGGTTCACCCAATGTAGGCTACTCCACAGAGAAAATATTTTACTAAAAATTTATCAATCAATATCTTTAGGAATCACTCCCAATTACAATTTTTATGGATCTTTGTCCAAAGGATATGTTGATCCCCTAAGCTCATGGATCTATTCCATAGGAGAACTCTTTCCTCTTTTGCTCTGGCTATGTGATCTTCTAGAAGACTCTGTCTCTTTGCTACAATGACTGGTGGACCTCTATCCACTTGAAGACTCCTCACTCAAATTTATCTTCAATTGTGTTGGCTGTTGGATCTCTATCCACTGAGACTCTGTCCTCTATACTCTATCACCTCCAAAGCTCTGTCAATAGGCTCACTAAGAACCTGCTCAATAGGCTCACACATAACCTACTTAACAAGCTCACATAGAACTTGTCAAATATTCTCAAGCAAGCTCACCAAGAACTTGCCCAATTTTGCTCTAGCAAGCTCACCAAGAACTTGCCCAAATCTGCTCTAACAAGCTCACTAAGAACTTGTTCAAATATGCTCTAGCAAGCTCACCAAGAACTTGCCCAAAATCTGTCCAACAAGCTCACCAAGAACTTGTCCCAAATCTATCCACAAATCTGTCCACAAAGCTATCCACAAAGCTATCCCAAAATTGTCCACAAGGGCCTTCCAAAAGGCTCAATCAATCATACACAAATTGCCACAAATATGTCCATAATTCTATCCCAAAGATCTTCTCAAAGACTCAACCAATCATGCTCAAGTTAATGTACTCAACAATGAATGTTAATGTACTCTTAAATGGATAACAACAATGATCCACAATGATCTCAAGTCAACTCAATTCAAATCAACTCATAGAAGCATAAAGAGAATTGTTAGAGACTCAACATGTTCTAATATCACTCTCAACTCAACTCAACTCAAATCAATATCAATTCAACTCAACTCAAATCAAATCAATCTCAACTCAACTCAAATCAAATCAATCTCAACTCAACTGTAGTCAAATTATGTATCAACCAACTCAAATGTTTCCAACAATGCTCAACCACAAATATCACATAACAATGATACTCATGTTCTTTTCTAGTTTTTTCACAACCAATGGGCTTCAACAACTATGCTTATAAAACAAGGTTTAAACACAACTCTCAAACCAGAAAACCTTGAAGCATTCAACTAACCACTTTCGAAAAGGAAACCACAATCAATCATTTTCACTCCAATGATATTTCAGAAATCAACCACCATAAACAATCAATAGGAGAATGTGCCCATACCTTTTTAATGCCAAGAAGTTGTCCATAAAATCTGCCACACTAAACACAACTTTCCTTTGCCAATCTTCACAAGGGTTAGTAGATCACAAAACAATCAACATTACTCCACTTCTCAATAATAATCACCAAGGCTTTTAATTTCACAACTTCCTTATCTCTCCTAAAACCACTTGTACCATAAAATAAAATAAATCAAAATATTGCATAACCTTATCACTCCCAAAACCACTTATACCTTAAAATAAAATAAATCACAATATTGCATACCTTGTCACCTCATGGAAGAATTAGTCCTCTTGAAAAAAAACAAGGCAAACTTCACTTTTGAAACCTCTTTACAAAATCAGAAATATCTCTTTACACACACCTTATTTCTTCCTTTAGGTAGGTTAATCAAATAGCCCTCGAAATAAGCTTTCCAACGATATATAATATGATATACTTTCAAAAGGAAAAACACTAGAAATCTCTCTTTTTCTAACCATGCATCAAGCTCCTCTCAAATAATATCCAACACCATAGGATATTTAATTTCTTCCATAAATAATATTCAAAATCATAGAACAAAGACCTTCCTCCAAAATATAATTGACATCAAAAAAATTCTAAGCATTTAAATCATCATCAACACCATACACCCTTTTCTCTCCCTTACACTTTAATAAAACCAAAAAGATAATATTAATTTTGCTAACCTTATACCTTCCAAACCAACTTTGGAAATACCATATACAATCCAAAATATGTTTTATTCACTACCCTTCCGCATAAATTGGAGTTCATGAGAATACCTCTTACACCCCTAAAAAGGGGATTCTACGTGATTTGATCCATCGTCTCCTCTAGCCAAGTCACTTGGCTAAACCGCATGGGCTATCCATGCCCACGTGAGGAAGGGAGAGGGGCCTCCCTCTTATCTCCGAACAAGTCTCTTCCTTGGCCTAAAAACCAAACCCTATTCCCTCTTTGACCACAACGCAATCCACGCTCCTTTTACTCGCACAAAAACTGAGGCACATGCATTAATCAAATTACCTTCATCCACTTTCAATATTTTTGGGCTTCCTCATTTTATACTCGAAGGAGTATTTTTCTTTTACGTCGGCGAGGGAAGATTTTCGAATAATAAAGTTTATAAAAATAAACTTTATAAACCCTTCTTAGGGTTATAAATAAAATTAATTAATTTAAAATTAATTAAATAAATTAATCAATAATTAATTTAATTACTTTAGAAAGTTAATAAATTAATATTAAATTAATTAATAATTTAATTAAAATTATTTATCTGCCATTGGTTTTTATAAAAATATTTAAAATTAAATTTCTCCATCACCGGGGTACCTTTTTCAATGAAACGAAAGGCCAACTTGGGTTTTAAGAAAAACCCAGTTCAAATCTATTGTCCATGGTTTTAAATAAAACCTTTTATTTTGCTTGCCTTGGTTTTCACAAAAACCCTGTATATATCCATGCTCTCCAAAATATCATTTGGTCACCAAAACTCAATGTGATCCATGTGGCATCAATGACAACATAAAATAACTCAAATTGCCAACATGATATCCCAAATTTCTATTACTGGTCCATCATAATTGTCCCCTCATGATATTTTGCCAAATCAAAAATGTTGAACATAAGTAATATGTTAAGTCCACTTGGTAGTTCTACTTCATTTGCATTTTTTGAATCTTGTTTCTTTATGATCCTGCATGGTGATGAGCCTCAGAAATGCTCATTTTTTGTACTCCTTTCCCTATAAAATGTGACACTTATTTTTATAGATGTATATGTTTTATGAAAATTATATATATATATATATATATATATATCTACATGTTATTTAATATTTGTCTTTAAGTGTATTTTGTGTAGATTTTGTGGAAATTGTTGCATTTTGGCATGTTTTCATCGAGGTCCCACTCGGACCTGGCACTTGCGATTTCATGAAGGTAAAACATCTGTGGAACATCGGTGTGAAGTATGAAGTCAGGTGCCCAATTCCCTTTGAAGCGCTTGACTTCCATTCGACACTTAACTGTTAGGCGCCTACTTCCCGTTAGGCATGTTCCCTTAAGTTTTCCATTAGGCACCTGCTTCCCAACTTCTACAGACAAGGCGCCTGCTTCTCGACTTCTTCAGATGAGGCACCTGATTTCCACTAAAGCCAAATTCTAGCATGACTCTGTGGTCGGCAGAATAGAGCAAAATTTTAGCAACAAGCATAAATGGAGTTCCAACATTGAAACCGGACAAGGGACAACATCAAAGATGACTAGCCACCTATTTTCTAGCTGCTACATGAAATATTTATGTAAATTAGGCAAAACAAATATCAGACGTATTCTGGAAATAGAATACACTGAAATAGCTCACCAGGCTCGATATTTTGCTCGATTCCTTCATTCATGCAGGCGGTTGTAAAAGTGAATCATTTTTTGATTTGTTTTGAAAATTGTAATAGGGTGTGGCCACATATCTTATAAATATGCAGGCCACCCCTGAAGAAGACCCCTAAAATTTTCTTGTAAATTCTTTGCTGCAATTGTTAATAAAATATTTTCTGAGTTATTTCCTGTTAAATCGTCTAAAGCGTCCGATGAAGATTTAATGCGGGTAGAACCTGCTGGAAGCGTGGGCCCACTTACAATAGAGTTCTTCCCTTACTTTCCCCTATTTTCTGTTATTTAATTTTTTGTAGATTAATTTATTTTTCCCTATTTTTTGTGATTTCCAGCAAAGTACTATTTTAATTTTTGTGTGCATTTTAATCCTGTTTTCATAAATGTAGGATAGATTATTGGTTTGGAATTTAGAATCAAAACTTCAATGAACATCAAACACCCCCCAAACCATAAATATGAGGGACTCATCTCTGAAGGAGAAATTATAAGCATATATTGTGCATGACTGCTCACAAGACTACGAGCTACCCCGGGTTGACAATTAAATGGAGGTAATTAATTGAACCATAGAAAAACTAACCAATGTTTTGCCCAAAATTTTGGCATCATTGTTAAGGAGTAGCCATTATAATTTCCTATTCTGAAGGAAGCATAGTAGAAGTAGTTTAGATTACTTTCTCCAGAAACCTTCATCTAAAACTTTGTATGAGTCCACCTAAGAATAGAGGACCGGATGGTCATTTTGTCAAAAATAAAGAAGTTGTTTCTCAAAACCCTTCTACTTTAGTAGAATCTAAACCTGAGACTAAAAACTCTCCATCACAATCTCCACCTGTGCATTGGTGAGAACACCCACTATTTGCACAGGATCCTTCTAAAATAATTCAGTAGAATCTTAGAGCAGGATCGAAGATAAGTAGAGTTCAATCTGAGGAAGATCTATTGAATACCAAATGTTGGTAAGTAGTATTAGATGGAACAATCTCAAATACTAACTTATCCATCCTTCTGAAGGATAAAAGAAATGAATTAGAAGCATTGACAGCTGCTCTAAATGCAATCGATGTAGAAACTCCAATAGCAGATAGAATGGCAAAAAATCTAGAGGAAGCATCCACTAGTTTTAGTTTTCCAATAGGAGAGGTAGGAGGAGATCACAAGATGAAGCACATCTCTCCTACCCACCTTCCAACCTTTAGAGGACTACCAATAGAAGATCCAGATCTGTTCCTATTTAAATTTGATGTTTTATGCAGATCTATGGATTACACCATAGATGCTCAAAAACTAAAATTATTCCCTTCCACCCTTGATGATTCAACTTTGCATTGGTTCATCAGCTTGGGGGATAAATGGATAACTACCTAGGAATAGTTGAAGAGACTTTTCCTAGATCAGTATCAAGATTTTGGTAGAGCACGAGATGCAAGAGAAGAAGTCCTAGACATGACACAAAAGGAAGGGGAATCTATGGAAGAATATTGGGATAGGTTCAACTTCAATTTGCAAAGATCACCCCATTCAAAACTAGGAGACAGGTCCCTAAGAAGCATTTTTTTGAAAGGACTGATAAATGAATCCTTGGAAGCCTTAAACATGATCTCTGGAGGGGATATTTACCAACATCAAATGGATGATATTCGACAGTTGTGTCAAAAATTTTCAAGAAGAAAAGGTAAGTTGACCCCTAGAAATGTTAAGCAATCAGCCACTATCACTAAAATAGAAATAGGCAATATGCTTGAGGACCTTAAGAGTGAGATGTTATCATCTCTGGCTCTTCAAATGGATACCCTTCTACTTCAGAAGAAGAAGTAAGAGAATGAGGTAACATTGGCCTACTTCTATCCTAAATGTAGAGGCAAACACCCCAAAAATGAGTGTCTAGAAAATAAAGTTTGTGTATGTGCTATCTGTAAAAAGGATCATAAAACCAAGTTGTGTCCATAGTTAATGAAATCTAAAGAGGAACCTGAAGTAATAGAAGCATACTTCATGGGTAATAGGAGAAACTAGAAATAGTCTCCTATGGGTAACAATATGCAATCAGGAATGCCATCTTATGGGGGTAGCAATTACCAAAACCAAGGTCAAGCCCAACCACCCAATATGGGTTGGTATGGGCAACAACCTTGGAATCCATTTCCCCAAGGAGAAAATCCTTACAACCCTTACCCTTGGATGCAATACCAATAGCCTGGGTAGTAGTGGAGAAACTAGAATGCTTGGAATCAGTATCCATAACATCCTGCTCTAGCTCCACTACAGCCAAGTCTGCCTGCTCCTCCTACTTCAAGAACTCCTCAGTTACTAGCATAGCCTACAACAAATCCAAACAACAAATAATAGCCAACCTATCATATGGAAAATGAGATGTACCCCATGTATAATATTAAGGTAGATTGTGATCCGATCTAGTTATGGTCAGGAAAATAATTAGGTGTAGAAGTCACTCCTCTTGTAGAAGAAGAGGAACACATAGAGATAGGAAAAGGGGAATCACCCCTTATAGAGGAAGTAGAAGAAGAATCAACACTTGTGAATAACAAATAAGGAGGTTCCACCTTTTCCACAAAGGTTGTAGGAACCCAAGAAACCAATACAAATAGAGTTTGATATTCTCTCTAGTTTAAAAACTTAATGATCACAATCCCTCTCTTTCAGGCCATCAGAGATATACCTATCTATGGTAAGGCCATAAGAGAGCTGTGCCTCAAGAAACTAGGGAGGAAACCAGCTAAATCAATTAGTTTGGTAGGTCAATTAGCTGACCTTATGTTAGGGAATACCTACAACTAGAAGTACTCAGATCTAGGAAGCCCTGTGTTAACTATAAAAATAGAAGGTTGTGTTTTACCCAATACACTAGTAGATTTGGGGGCTGCCATCAATGTCATGCCCTAGGAGACCATGCAAAAATTAAAATTGACTAATCTAAAGCCCACTAAAATTATGCTATAGTTGGTAGATAGGTCTACAGTGCTCCTTGAGGGAATATTGGAAGATATTATTATTATAGTGGATGCATGGGAGTATCCAGTAGATTTCTTAGTGCTACAATCCAAGTCTGGGTTAGGTGGATACCCATTAATCTTAGGTAGACCTTGGCTGGAAATAGTTGATGCTTACATAAGTTGTAGATATGGGAAAATGACCATTTCAGATGGTCAAAATATAAAGAAACTAATCATACATCCACCTACATAGTCTGCATATTTATTGGGAGAACCTGAGAATGAGAGTCAAAATATTGGTGGTCTATCAATGATCCAACCTGTCATGACACTTGATGAGTTGGGAGATGAAAATGATGAGGATAGGATGATATCTCACTTTTTTAGGGAGAACCCTCCTGTCCTCCTCTTGAGTTGCCATTAGTGGGAGGAAAAGACCACCATATTCAACAAATAGAAGTTGCACCTGGTAGAATGTTGAATATAGATAACAAGTTGATAGTTGAACAACAAACCAAACTAAAACAAACATTGGAAAAACATCAAGATGCCTTTGCTTGGGAGTATTCTGACATGAGAGGAATAGCTCCTGAGACCTGTACTCATAGGATATATCTAGAAGACCAGGTTAAACCAGTAAGACAACCATAAAGGAGAATGAACCCAACTATGAAAGAAATTATCAAAATAGAATTACAAAAACTCCTCATAGTTGGATTCATCTACCCCATTTCAGATAGTGAGTGGGTATCACCATTAGTGGTGGTGCCCAAGAAGAATGGAAAGTGGAGAATTTGTGTTGATTATAGGTTGTTGAACAAAGCAACTAAGAAAGACCACTTCCCTTTACCCTTCATAGATCAGGTCCTTGACACCTTAGCAGGCAAGAAGTATTTTTCTTTCCTGGATGGGTTCAGTGGATACAATCAGATCCAAATAGGGGAAGAAGATCAAGATAAAACCACCTTCACTTGTCCATGGGGGACATTTGCTTATCGAGTTTTACCATTTGGTCTATGCAATGCACCTGCCACCTTCCAGAGGGTAGTTCTGAGCATTTTTTTGACATGATTGGAGAGACTATGGAGGTATACATGGATGATTTCACTGTATATGGAGAAACTTTTGAAACCACCATAGAAAATCTGGAAAAGACACTTAAACATTGTGAGGAAACTAACCTATCCCTAAGCAATGAGAAATGTTATATGTTGATGTAGGAAGGGATAGTTTTAGGACATCACCTTTCTGCATATGGGATCAAAGTAGACAGAAAGAAAATAGAAGTCATCCAAACCCTACCTACTCCCAAAACATAGAAGGATATCCGTAGTTTCCTAGGATCAACCGATTACTATAGGAGGTTTATATCAGACTTTAGAAAAACTGCTAAACCTCTTACCACATTGTTAACTAAGGATACAAAGTTTGTCTGGACTGAAGAATGTGAACAAGCATTCAACACCTTAAAGGAAAAACTAATTATTGCTCTAGTGTTGAGAGGTCCAAATTGGACCATACCTTTTCACATATATGTTGATGCATCTAACAATGCAATAGGCTCAGTACCGGGATAGAAATATGGTGATGATTTTTATGCCATCTATTATGTTAGTAAAAACCTCATAGGTGTTGAACTCAATTATATTGTCACAGAGGAGTTTCTTGTAGTAATACATGCTCTTAACAAATTTTATCATTATATCATAGGATATCAAGTTTTTGTACACATTGATCACTCAACGATTAGATACTTGACAAAAAACTTGGGATTAGTGGTAGAATTATCATATGGTTATTGCTTTTGTAGGAATTTGATGTGACAATAGTGGATAAGCTAGGAAAGGATAATGTGGTAGTTGATTTCTTATCCAGATTAACACCTCCAGACTATGCAGCTATAGAGGACCAATTTCTAGATGAGCATTTGTTTGCTCTGAATGATCAGATACCTTGGTACGTAGATATGGCTAATTATTTAGCCACTGGTAAAGTATCCCCTACACTTTTACCTCATGAAAAATAGACTTTAATTGAGAAAAGTGTAGATTTCTCATGGATTGATGGGTGCCTATTTAAAATAGGGCCTGATCAGCTCATGAGAAGATGTGTTGTTAGGAATGAAATAACTGAAATATTGAAGGCTTGCCATGATGAACCTTGTGGTGGCCATTTTGTAGGAAAAATGACTGCATATAAAGTGTTGCAGGTTGGTTATTACTGGCCTTCACTATTCAAAGATGCAACCAAGCATGTGAGCCAGTGTGATCAATGTCAGAGGATGGGCAGACCTACTCTCAGAGATGAGATGCCACTCCAACCACATGTTCACATTGAGCCATTTGATAAATGGGGGATGGACTTCGTAGGACCTATTAATCCATAGTCAGGAGGTAAGAGGTATATCCTAGTTTGTACTGACTATGTGACTAAGTGGGTTGAAGTGCAGGCTTTGCATGATTCAAAGGAGAAAATTATAGCAGATTTCTTGTATTCATCAATTTTTACAAGATTTGGGGTTCCAAGGGAGATCACAACTGATCAAGGACCTCAGTTTACTTCAAGGATGATTCAAGAACTCATGCAACAATACAAAATCAGGCATAACAAAACCACTCCCTACCATCCACAAGTGAATGGGCAAGTTGAGGTGACCAACCGAGAGTTGGAAAATATCCTGACAAAGATAGTGCAACAACATAGGAAGGACTGGGCTACTAGATTACTAGAAGTAGTGTGGGCCTACAGGACCACCTGGAAGACTACTACTGGTTTCACACCATTTCAGTTAGTCTATGGGAAGAGTGCTATGATGCCTATAGAGTTTGAAGTCAAAACACTTAGGACTATAGTAGAGTTGAATATAAACCTGGATGATGCATAGAAATAATGAATTCAGTAACTTAATCAATTGGATGAATACCGCTTTGATGCTCTACAAAAAATAGAGATCATTCAGAAATAAAGGGCCAAGTGGCATGACCGCCACACTAGGCCAAAGTAGCTTAAAGTGGGAGAATGGGCATTACTATATGATTCTCGATTCTAGGAAAGGAAAGGTAAGCTCATGCAACATTGGATGGGGCCATATGAAGTGACTGAAGTCATCAACAATGGGGCTGTGAGGATCAGAATAATAGATGATAACAACATTACCTTAATAATCAATGGCCACCACCTGCATCCATACCATGTGTCTGAAGCATACATGATTGAGTCTAGATTAGGCATGGGGGAGACCCTAGTTGATTCTGATTTTATCTTGAGTCAGTAATATGTGGACCTAGTCCACATAGTCCCAAAGATAATTATTCTTTCAATTTTTTATTTTTTTAGTTGTATTTTTGTTTTGCAGGAATGATGCCCTAAGTGCAATTATTAGGCAGCCTAGGAAACCTAGGCCTAACAAGCACATGATCCATGAACCTGCACCTTCCAAGATTTCTAGGAGAATTTTCTTGTAGTAGGAGTAGCTTGTCCCCACTTAGAGAGGGGAATACTAAACCTGAATCTGCACAAGAGTGTTTGGATTGGTCTTTATGGATAATAAAACACTCAACTATTGGTTTAGGGGTGGATGTTGATTTTGTTCTTGTTCTTCAATCAGAAGCACTAAAGGGCCTGATCAACCTTACAATGCATATACGAGGAAAATTCAGCACCCATTGAATAAAGAGAAGTACCTATTTTCCATTTTTTTATGGGAAAGGTGCCTGATTCCCATTTTATGATAGAAGGTACCTGATTCCCATATTATGGTAGAAGGTGCCTGATTCCCATACTATGAAAAGGAGGTGCCTGATTCTCGTTATATGGTATAGGGTGCCTGACTCCTAGTATGTTAAGGAGATGGTGCCTGTACCCATATTATGGTAGATCGACACCTGATTTCTAGTTTTTCCAAGAAAAAGGGTACTCGACTTCCATTTTTTGGGACAGCGACACCAAATTTCCTGTTAAAAAAAATTGAGTTTGTATAAAGTTTGTTTTATAAGTACACCCAATAGTTAGCTAAGGTGCCTGCTTCCCATGTTAAGTAGAGTGCTTCTTCCCATGTTAAGTAGAGTGCTGATTGCTAAGGTGCCTGCTTCCCATGTTAGGCATAAGCACCTGATTGCTAAGGCGCCTGCTTCCCATGTTAAGCAAAGCGCCCGATTCCTAAGGTGCCTGCTTCCAATTTCCAAGGCACCTACGTGCCATAATTCAAAAAGAAGGTGCCTAATTTCCATATGGAAAAGGTACTTGATTTCCATATTTTTTAGCCATTTTCTACCTTGAAAGAATAAAACTTCAGCATTGGGATGTGGCTCGAGCCACGTCAGCACCCCATGCACATGCAAATTCAAATCTATCATGGATAAAATTAAAAGTTGACATCCACCAACTTTCGAGGAGGGGATGTTTGTCATCCCAAGAAGATACATTTTTCCTAACTTTTATTTTGAATTTTGTAGGATGTCTCGAATAAGTCATATTGCAGCTACCAAGAACCAATCACGTGGAAGAGAATTCATTGTATGGGAAATATGGCCATCATTGTCCATTGTGGTTTGCCTAGTCATCAAACACCAACCAATAGTAATGCACCATGGATATCTATGCATATACACCCATGAAATGAATTTAGGTGCATGATTAAATTTTTTATTTTATGTCTATATTTTTTTCATATGCATGTGTGTCTATGGAAAAGTGTCGGCACAACCCCCATTATTGTCCTAGCCACCCGAATAACTCCACTTGGCACTGTGCTACGTGTCATGGCTCTGATTGGTCAATTGCCTATGGTTATCACCTCCACACAATCGGGCACATGCTCGAAGGAAATTTACTATGGATAACCATAATCACTATTGATTATGGTAATTAACTGCCTACGTGCAAGAAAGTAGCTATTTTAAAAACTACTTAATAACTACTGTAAAGCTACCTATAAAAAGAAAAAATAGAGTGTGAAGTGTTGTAGCAATTTAGGGAGAAAAACTAGAAGCATTGCCAAGTGAACTGTAAACCAAAGGAAAAGCATGGGGGGAAATCAAAGAACCATGACCTCAAGAAAAGTGAACCTATCGACTGCTCAAGGATTTTTGTAGATGTGCAAACCCAATTTGATGTTGTAGGATGGATGGAGTATTGTCGACTAGTCAGTCAGGGCTAGGATGCAGTGGTAGCTAATGAATTTGTAGCATCCATGAGGGATGGGATCATGCACATGCGAGGACTAGAGATTCCAATCACCAAAAATTATATCACCATGGTGATGGGCCTCCCTCTGATAGGGGAGCACATGTACAAGGAAGATAATCTCACTCTCTATGCATAAATATTCTTTGGGGGACCGATCGAGCACTTGACATACACTGGTTTACCCAAATGCCACATCCCCGAGCTCTAGAGGGTGGTCTTCGAATAGATCATATGATTCTTCACTTGCTCTGGTAGGTACTCCACATTGAACGTAAATCATTTTTACTTTCTCAATCACATACTACATGGGGATAAAATCAATATCTTACATTACCTTGCATGCACCCTCAAGGATGAGGCCAAATGGTACTAGGTAGGCACAACATCTACCTTGGCTCACCATGGCCTAATTTTGGCCCTAGTACGATATGCAAAGTCACATAGAGATGTGATAGTTGAGGAGATCGAGGGCACTGATATAGTTCTAGGGGCACAAGAAGAGGGAGAGGTGCCAATTCATGATGAGCAGTCAACCCAAGAGGTGATAGAATGAGAAGAGATGATGCCTGCATCCCAACCTATAGAAAATATAGGGGAAGTAGGACAAGCCTCATCCCCTATTTTTCCCTAATTTTATGAGGAAGCAGGATAGGCTTTGTCTCCCACTACCCCTCAATTTGATGATGAGGTAAGGTAGGATCCACCAAGCCCTCCTTTCATGCCAATTTCCACCAGGACTCAAAGTAGAAGGACGAAGGCATCTAGGGTGGTTTCGAGCTCATTCGATGATGAAACAATGATCGATGAGCTGAACAAGGAAGAGTACCTAGCCCAGATTTTACAAGATATCTCCAAGGGGTAAACTCCTCAATAGGAGGTTGTAGTAGAAGATTTGCTATAGGAGGGCTAGGAGGAAGATTTGTAGCAATAATTATAGGTATTGAGAGAGCAGGCTTCCACTTGGGAAGCCAAATACAGAGAAGAATAGACTCTATTTCAAGAGTCTAGGAAGGAGGTTACATTGAAGATGCATGAATTGTATCAGATAATTTAGCAATTATAGGGGCAAATAAGATGATTGCAACTACAGGGTAGAGTAGTGGGAGCTAAGCAACCGACCAAAGTAGATGTAGTGGTGCAGACTGATGGGGCAATAGAGGTGCCCCCTATTGATATAGAAATAGAGTAGGGAGAGGATGCTACAATGGAAGTAGAGCAGCCCTATTCCACATCTCATTCTATAGAATAGGTACTTTAGGAAGATGAAGTTGAGGTTGAGGAACCTCAAAATTTAGAATAGTCTATAGAAAAAGGATATGAAGAGGAGAATGAGATGGAGGCTGAAGAGCCTCAAGTTTTAGGTAAGGAGGAAGAGCTAAAGCATTCTCTAGCTGATGTAGGGGTTGAATAACCTTAGGAGGAAGAAGTAGTTCTAGTCGAGCAATAATTCATTACATAGGAAGAAGAGGCTCAATAACCTACATCTACTGAAAACCAGGAAGTAGCAACAACACCAACATACCCTAGGATGCAACACATAAAGTTGAGGTCAAAGAAAAAATTTGTAAGGGCATCTCAATGAAGACCCAGAACTAGAGCAAGAGTTGTCGAATTGAAGGCATTGGGCATCGAATCTGATAAGGAATCAGAACTAGATTCTGATGAGGAATGAGAGGTAACAAAGAAATTGTTTGCTACCCAAAAAGAAAAATTTGAGAAGCTTAAAGAGGATATTAAAGCAGACAAAAAGAATTGGAAGAAGGCCTCTAAGAAAGCACTTAAGGAAACTAAAAAAGAGGCTAGAAAGCAAGCCAAGAGGCCTCCCAAGAGAATTCTAGTTGCCCAACCTGAGTAGTTCTGGAGCTTGTATGGGTCGGTAGGTGATCAGCCTTCAAGGATGAAGGCATATTTCATGAGGATGGGATTTCTAGGACTTGTGCCACCTACAGATCAGGCATCAAGCAGTAGAACTCCTTCGATGGAAAAAATAGAGGTCAAGGCTGAACTTGAGCTTGACCCAATAGGGGCCGATTTACCCACAACTAGGGTTGCTAAAAATTCTAGCATCCCATTTGGTGATGAAGAAGCAGTGCCTGTGGGTGAAGAGTTACCCCTTCACCATGAGTACTGGAAAATGGTTGAGCCTACATTCTAGAAGGATACCACCAGTTTCTCTGGTTACTATTTGAATATTGAAAAAGGTAAGGTGGCCTGGACAAGGGAACCACCCAAGAAAAGAGTAGGGCCAAGTCAGCTAGTTCGATGTAGCAAGCACTAGAAATAGTAGGAATAGGAGGCAGCTACTCCCAAAGCACCAAAGGGGTGAAAGCCTTAAGATAAGGAAAAAGCAAAGGCCACTAAAAAGAAAAGGATAGAGACCAACATGGCTTATTGGGATGTTGTAAATAGAACTGGTAATTACTAGTATAAAGTGGCACAGGGATGTGCCACCCCTTAAGCATGGGGGGATGATGAGCCTTAGAAATGCTCATTTTTTGTACTCCTTTCCTTATAAAATGTGACACTTATTTTTATAGATGTATATGTTTTATGAAAATTATATATATTTAATAGTTTATTCTACATGTTATTTAATATTTGTCTTTAAGTGTATTTTGTGTAGATTTTGTGGAAATTGTTGCATTTTGGCATGTTTTCATCGAGGTCCCACTCGGACCTAGCACTTGTAATTTTATGAAGGTAAAACATCTATGGAACATCGATGTGAAGTATGAAGTCAGGCACCCAATTCCCTTTGAAGCGTCTGACTTTCGTTCGACACTTAACTGTTAGGCGCCTGCTTCCCGTTAATCATTTGTTCCTATTAAGCATCTGTTTCCCGTTAGGTGCCTGCTTTCTAAATTTTGTAGACAAGGCACCTACTTCTCGACTTCTTCAGATGAGGCACCTGATTTCCACTAAAGCCAAATTCTAGCATGACTCTATGGTCGGTAGAATAGAGCAAAATTTTAGCAACAAGCATAAATGGAGTTCCAACATTGAAACCGGACAAGGGACGACATCAAAGATGACTAGCCACCTATTTTCTAGCTGCTACATGAAATATTTATGTAAATCAGGCAAAACAAATATCAGACATATTCTGGAAATAGAATACGCTGAAATAGCTCACCAAGCTCGATATTTTACCCGATTCCTTCATTCATGCAGGTGGTTGTAAAAGCGAATCATATTTTCGATTTGTTTTGAAAATTGTAATAGGGTGTGGCCGCATATCTTATAAATATGCAGGCCACCCTTGAAGACGAGACCCCCAAAATTTTCTGTAAATTCTTTGTTGCAATTGTTAAATAAAACATTTTTGAGTTATTTCTTGTTAAATCGTCTAAGCGTCCGGTGAAGATTTAACGTGGGCAGAACCTACTGGAAGCGTGGGCCCACTTACAACAGAGTTCTTCCCTTACTTTCCCCTATTTTTTGTTATTTAATTTTCTATAGATTAATTTATTTCCCTATTATTTTCCCCTATTTTCTATGATTTCCAGCAAAGTATTGTTTAATTTCTGTGTGCATTTTAGTCCTATTTTCATAAACGTAGGATAGATTATTGGTTTGGAATTTAGAATCAAAACTTCAATGAACATCAAACACCCCCCAAACCATAAATCTGAGGGACTCATCTCTGAAGGAGAAATTATAAGCATATATTGTGCACGGCTGCTCACAAGACTACGAGCTACCCCGGGTTGACAATTAAATGGAGGCAATTAATTGAACCATAGAAAAACTAACCAATGTTTTGCCCAACACATGGTCCAAACGTCTTCATTTTTATTTTGTTATAAATTTTAGCAAGAAACCTTTCTTTTATCAGGTGAACCATGTCTTCATCTCCCACCTGGCATTTCTTAAACTACCGCTTTTGGTCTACCTTTGTCTTGTACTGAGTGTTCATCTTATTAATATATTTATTTACCTCCTCATGTAAATTCTTCATGTGCTCTGCAAAGTCCTCAGCCTCAACACTACTCTTTTCCCCTATGTCCATCTTCCTCAACTCAAAAGCATTCCTTGGGCTGCTCCCATATACAATTTGGAATGGGGATTTATTAGTACTCCTATTGACAGAATTGTTGTAAGTAAATTTTTCCTGTGGTAAAACTAAATCCCATCCCTTGGGCTTATCTCCTACTAAGCATCTCAATAGGTTACCCAAACTCCTATAAACCACCTTTGTTTGTCCATCAATCTAGGGGTGGTATGCATAACTAAATTTCAAATTTATCTTCAATTTCTTCCATAATGTCCTCCATAAATACCCAACAAACTTGGTATCCCTATCTAAAATAATACACTTTGATAGACCATGTAGTCGTACCACTTATTTGAAAAACAACCCTACAATATGAACTACATCATTGGTTTTTTGGTAGGTAATGAAATGTGCCATCTTTGAAAACCTATCAACCACCACAAATATAGAGTCATTCCCCCTCTGTGTCCTTGGTAGGCCAAGAACAAAATCCATGTTGATGTCTTCCCATGGTTGCTCTAGTACAGGTAATGGTTGATACAATCCGATGTTCTACATCACACCCTTGGCCCTTTGGCATACTCTACAATCTTGTACAAATATCTTCACATCTTGCTATAATTATGGCCAATAGTAGTTCTCACTAATGAGGGTAATGATCTTATCTTGACCAAAGTGTCCAACCAACCCTCCACTGTGCTTCTCCTTGACCATATTCTCTCTCATCAAACTCCTTGGAATGTATAATTGGTTTCCTCTGAACAAAATTCCATATTGGATTAGAAAATCCAACCATTTAGTTTTGTCCAAAGTAACAGGTGCCAAGAAAGCTCTCCAAGCCTCTACAAAATCTAGATCTTTAGGGTATAAAATCTTAAGTTCATCAAACCCTATAACCTCCACCTTCATTTCTATCAACAAGTTTTACCTTCTACTTAAGGCATCTACAACTCTGTTTGAATTCCCACTCCTATGCTTCAACACAAAGGTAAAACTCTGTAAAAACTCAACCCACTTTAAGTGCCTCTTATTTAGCTTCCCTTGGCTATTAATATACTGCAAGGCCTGATGATCAGTATATAGAACAAAATATTTTGGTAGAAATAGTGTCTCCATTTCTTCAAGGCCTAAACTATAGCATAAAACTCTTGATCATAGATAAAATACTTCTTCTTAGCCTCATTAAGCTTCTCACTAAAATAGGTAACATGCTTACCTTCTTGACTCAATACAACTCCTATGGCACTACCACTAGCATCAAAATCTACCTAAAATACCTTATTGAAATCTAGAAGTACCAAAATAGGTTGCTCTGTGACCTTCTTCTTCAACATATCAAAACTTCTATCTACTCCTGAAGTCCACTTAAACTCCTTCTTATCCCCTCTCATTGTCTCCGTTAGGGGTGCACAAATACTACTAAAATTCCTAATATTTTTTTTGTAAAAACTAGCTAGACCCTGGAATGATCTTACTTTTGTAACGCTCCTTGGGTAGGCCATTCAATGATAGCCCTCACTTTTTTTGGTTCCATTTTAAGACCTTCAGCTGAGATGACAAATCCCAGATACACCAACTCCTTCTTCACAAAATTGTACTTCTTCAAATTAATCAGCAACTGCTCCTCCCTTAGCTTCTCAAAAACTCATTGAATATGCAATAGGTGCTCCTCCAAAGTCTTACTAAAAATTAAAATATCATCCAAATAGACAATGATAAATTTTCCTAAAAACTCCTTCAATACCTCATTCATAAGCCACATGAATGTGCTTGGTGCATTGGTTAGACCAAATAGCATGACCAACCACTCATACAAACCCTCTTTTGTCTTGAAGGTTGTCTTCCACTCATCTTCTTCTCTGATACAAATCTGATGATACCCACTATTTAGATCAATCTTTGTGAAGTACTTGGATCCACTCAAATAGTCCATAATGTCATCCATACTTGGCAATGTAAATATGTATTTTATGGTGATCTTGTTAATAGCTCGAGAATCTGTACACATTCTCCACTCCCCATATTTCTTTGGTGCTAGTACTGCAGGTACTGCACATGGACTCAAGCTCTCCTAAATTAGTCCTTTTTTAGTAGCTCTTGGAATTGTCTGTTTAGCTCCTCACTTTCTACAGGAGTCATTCTATGGGTTGCCTTATTGGGTAAACTAGCTCTCGATACCAAATCTATGTGGTGATTGATCTTCCTCACTAGTGGTAAACCCTCAGGTACATTATCTGATACAATGTCTGGGAATTCTTCCAATAGACCTGAGACTTTTGTTGGGATATCTACGCATTGTTCTTCCTTAACTCTAGGAATTAATGCATAGCACATATGCTTATGCTTCAGACCATCCAAAAACTTTCTACCATCAACTAAACAAATTTTGGTATTGCAACATACCTTTTTGTCCACCTCCTTCAGGGGCTTCATCTTGTGGCACACTTCATATTTTTTTAGAGAGTAAGTGTTGGCATGTCCATCATGTATTGCACATCAAACAAACTATCATGGCTTTCCCAACAACAAATGATAAGCATCCATATGTAGAATGTCACACAAGACCTCATCATGGTAATTCCCAATATGGAACTTTACCAAACATTGCTCGTTGATCAAATCCTTATGGTATTGCAACCATACAATCTGATATGGATGTGGGTGCCTCCTTCTCTCTAACTATAACTTGGTAACCATACCTTTAGGTTATCCATGCTACCATTATCAATGATAACATTACACACCTTACCTGCACATTTACACATTGTGCAAAATAGACTCTTCCTCTGATCTGGATCTTTCTCCTCATTTAGCAAGGCTCTCCTTGTGACCAGAAATTCTCTTTCTGCTTCTTCAAAGTGCTCAAATTTAGCACCTTCATCTACAATAATAGCTTAGGAATTACCTTTAGGCCTCTTATTCATTCCCCCTTAGTTTTGTGGGCACTCGTATGCTCGATGTCCTTCTCCCCATATTGGAAACAGGTTCCACAAAATCCTCCTCTTCCAGGCCCTCATCCAAACCTTCATCTTCCTCTTTGGTAGCCATTATTCTACTCACAAGGGTGGTAAGCATTATTCCCTTTCTGGTCTTGATTGTTGCTAGCTTCTCCATTCTTCTTTTGGTCCTCATTTCATCCTCCATTTGTTCTCCCACCAGTTCTTCCACCATAACCTCTTCCTCTCTGCTTGCTCTCAAATATTTTGTTCATCTTATCTTCTACCTTCAAGTCAAAATGGTAAGCATCTTCTATGGTGGTCATCCTGACCAAACTTAGCTCCTCTTGAATACTTGCTCTCAACCCATTTATGTAACGGGCTACCTTCTCCTTGTTGGCCTAAGAATGGCCTGTTATGATTAAAATCTTATAGAAATCCTCTGTGTATTCTTTGATAGACTTGCTTGACTGCCTCAAACCCTACATTTTCTTTAGCATATCCAACTTGTAATCAGCTGGAATGAATTATCTCTTCAACTTCTCCACCATCCGCTCCCACCTTGTTATCCTTTCTTTCCCTCTTCTATTTTTGTCCAATTGTACTCCCTTCCACCAAATACTAGCATGACCCTTCAGCTTGGTCTTAGAAAATCTGACCCTCTTAGGATCTTCCACCTCCTCATACTCGAAATATTCTTCCATATCATTGATCTAGTCGATCAACTCTTCTAGGTTAAGATTTCTAGAATATGTAGAAACATCAAACTTCGATCTCTTCCCAATCTAGGATATGGCCTTATACAATCTATCTTGCACATGATCTATTGCCTCTTCTTCTTCCTCAAACTAGGCCTCTTCTTCTTTAGCTTCATCTTCACTCCCATATTCTCTCCTTGGTTCAAACCCTCTATGCAACTCCTCTTGCAGATCCTATACTTGCATCTACAAAGCTCTAAAATCCTCTTCTGACACCACAATATTCCTTCCACCACCACAATTTCTTCATGGAGGCATTATGCTCATATTTCTCACAAACCCTAACCACAAATCTTGGTGCAAACTGCCTCACATTCGGTGATCTATCTACACACTCAGGAACTCCCGCTCTGATACCACTTGAAGCAGATTTAGCACCAAAAAAATATAAACCAACTACTAAAATTAGTGAAAATGCAAAGGGAGAAAAATATTTTCCTATATTAATTTTTTGAAAATAGAGCTTACAGAGACCAACCCCTTACAATTTTGAAATTCCCCCTCAAATACCCTATTTTCCCTTTTCCCACCTAAAACAATTCATTTGAAATTTGAATTTCGAGGGCAAAATTCTTGAGGTCATAACTCCTTGCTCGTTGCTTGAAATGACTATTGGTGCATGTTTTCGAAAAGCTCTCAAAGGGGTTTGTGGTCCAATAATATTCTAAAAGAGATTACCACCATTTTCAGCCCTCTATGAGGCCTCTAAGGCCTTCAAAATTGACCTTCAAGTTTTAGTGGCAGGATTTTTCACTATTTTTGGCAGGGTCTTCACCTTAAAATTTACATATCTCCCAAACCACTCAGGATATTGGGGCAATTATTTCATCTTTAGGTCTGTTTTTCCATCCCCTAAACAACTAAATAAACTTATAATATAATAAAAAAATTACAAATTTTGGATGATGCAATATCACTCTTACACCATTGGATGCTCTTGCATCAATTTATTGAGCCAATGCTACCAGAGAATAGTAGTGAGGAAATAACAAAATTGAGATGCGTAATTTGCAGTTGGAAACACGAAAAGGATCATAGATTGCAAGTTAAGAAAGATACAGTAGAAAAACATTGTGGAAAGGTTTATATAAAAACAAAAGAAAGTGATGGACCAATACAAAAAAATTATAGGTGGAAGGATGCATCAAAGTGTGCACATATGAGATATGCACAAGAATATGATAAAGAAATGAAACAAAAGCAAACTTTGGTTGAGAAAGGTGCAACGATTCAAGCCCAATTTCAAAAAATGAATAAGTTCACTTTAGCTTCAAAAAGTTTGCAGTTTGTTGTTGTACTCACTATTCTTAAAAAGGGTAGACCTATGTCTGATTTCATTGATTATAAATCTCTATTTCAACTAGCTGATGTGCAGAACTTACCCAACGCCCATTGGTCAGATCGAAGTGGTTGGGAAATGGTAAAATATCTCTCATTGGTTGAGCAGGATGACCTCAAAGAGAAAGTAAAAAAAGCCAAATTCATTTCACTTTCAATTGATGAGGTGACTATTGTTGACAACACATCTTGGATTTGCATGCATGTTTACACATTGGAAAATCATTTAAGGCAACCTCATTTACTTGGAGTACGCAAGATGGTGGAAAATTGCAATGCAAAAAATATTTACAATGTTGTTGTAACTAGTTTAAAGGAAATAGCAAGAATGAATGAAATGGAAATAGCCACTAAGTTAATATGTGTCGGAGTTGATGGTGCTGCTACAATGCAAGGACACAGGAATGGTCTTTGTGTTAGACTACAAACATCTGTTACCCCATATTTGATCCCTATTCATTGCATGGCTCATAGAATGAATCTTGCATACAAAATTGTGGATACATTTACAAATGTAGCGAGAGTGGAAGAGCTTGTCCATGAAATTCATGATTATTTTTCATGCAGTCCAAAAATATTTTTAGAGTTTCAATAGTTTGCACTAGGAGTTACTGAAGGTAAAAAACTCTTAAAATATGTAGATACTAGGTGGATTTCGATGTATCAATCGACATATAGAGTTTTCAAAGAATATCAATCCTTGGCAGGGTTTATGTATGCAAATCGTAGGGCAGTTGATAAGGCTAAATATTTGCTATTTTGAATGAGTGACTTTGAAACACTTCTCACATTGTGTGGTATTCTTCCAATGTTGGAAGAAATGAATACATTGATCAAAATTGCACAAGAAAGATCGATTTATATTGTGGATTTCATCAGGGTGAGAAAACAAATTTGCATACATATTGATACGATGTACGCATCTGGTCAAAGTTTTATGGATCCCATGTTTGAGAGTTGGAGAGCATTAACAAATGTGAATGATCCTCAAAACTTTTTGAAGTTCAATATAAACGATCATCTATGTATTAATGTCCACGAAAAGGAAATACCTTTATATTGTTTTGGTCAGCGAATGGATATAGCTACAAATGAAGTTGAACAAATACCCATAACATACAACAGATTTCATGTAGTTGTACATGATACAAAAATTAAACTGAAACAAATAGCAGAATCATTGACAAAAGAAATAAGAGACCATTTTCAAAGAGATGAATTGCTTGAGGCTATGGGTGTGGTTAACCCGATGTTTTGGGATCCTTGTAATGAATACCAGATTATAAATGGTTTGTTTCTCAAATACATGGGCACTCTTGCTAGCCATTTCACTAAACGTGTGGTAGTCAATGGTATTGAAATCAATGGCATTCTCAACAAAGATCTTTTGACAAAACAATCAAACTATTTTGGAACAACAATGTCTGCTCAAGTTTCACAACTCACTAACCATCATGAAACAGGTTCTATTTCACGTTTGTGGAAAATATTACATCCCAGTAGTATCTTACAACATACTATGAGTGAATATTTTCATTTATATGAATTATGTCAAATGATGATTTTAGGATCTGTGGAAGATGAAAGGGTATTCAGTGCATTATCATATGTAAAATCTAAAGTTCAAAATAGGTTGGACAAAAATTTGGAAAATTGTTTGAGAGTATATGTGTCGACCTATGAGGTGGAGAAGTTTCCTTATGAAAGAGCTTTGGCATATTGGAAATCTCTGGTAGAGAGAAGAGGTGTCATGAATACTCAGGATGATGAGGATAATGGTAACATTGATCAGATTGTGATGACAAAAATTTTGGGTATGAGTGCAGAATATTTTGTACAATCTAAAAAGAGTTTGTTCCAGCTTCCAACATTATGATGCAAGGATGCTTTCATTTGATTTGATTTCACATATTATGCTATCAGTTTTCAATAGAATATTGAGATTTGATTATAATTTGAGACATGTATTTTTTGATATCATTAATCATATAATATGAGATTAGACGTGCTATTGGATATTTTGTCTATCATAGCCCTTTGATTTGATTATGTATATTTGGATGAAATTGGATTATTTGATTATAGATATGTTGATTATGGAACACTGGATTATTTTTTATATCATAGATGTGTTATTGGATATTTTGTATATCATGTTATTTAAGCCTTGTTATTGGATTATTAGTCTATGATATTCAAATTATTTAGTAGATTTGTATTGTATAAACCATTTATGGTAAAGTAAATATTTGTGCTGCATTTCAATCATTTCAAATTATTTCATAAAACATAAAAGAACATTTTATTGCATCCACATAATTCAAAATTATTTATTGCATCCACACAACTAATCAAAACATCACAATATTTAATACAAAATTTCAAAAAGATAATACAATTTTTTGGAAATTGTCTCTTTTATTGATTTCAAAAAGATACCATTCTTTTACAATTTACAAAAAAGCTATGCAACATGTTTGGTTTCTCCTCAAATAAAAAAGCAATAGTCTTCTACTTTTCTTTCTGCACGGTGCCTGAAGTTTCAGCTGCATCTACCTCAATATCCTTTGCTTCCAATGCACCAGCCCTTACCAGACTTTCAGTTGTAGTGTTTATCCTCGATAGCAATAAACCTTCTTCCTTCATTGGATCTTCTCTAAATGGTGCATTCAGTTCTTTCTCCTTTTATTTTAATACAACCTCCACATCCAGGCCCTTATCTTTGATAAACTTCTTCAGCCAATTGTTTTCTCTAACAGTGTATTGCAATATTTTCTTCACTTCAATAGCATTAGTCACACTAATTTTTGTAGTCTTAATCAACGTTTTCATGGCACTGACTTGCTGCTTTAAGTGTTGATAATTAGACTACAAAATAGAAGAGAAAAATGTTAATATTTATAAACAAAATATATTTAAGAAAAAAATGATTTTTAGTTATATGTAAAACTTACATCAACGGTAAGTCTTGCAGTTTCTGCAACTACTACTTTTTCTTATCTAGTGCCCATTCATTGAAATATGCCTAGGCCTCGACATTGAGGTTTTCTAATCGATCCAACATAATGGCCAGAACTTCATCATTGTATGTAGAATCAGCCTACATGGTGCCAGATTCAACTTTACTTAACAAAGCATCGAGCTTTTGTGGCTCATTCTCCACCTTTGAAAATAACTCCTTTCTATTTGAAAAATTCTTGTATCGGGCATTTATTGCTTTTATCAAAACCTTGGCCCGATATTCCCAATATTTTAATCTATCAATATCTACAAGTAGACTATTATTAACTGTAGCCTTACATCTATTGGCTAATAAAATAGTTTCTAAAAAATTAACTTTATCATCATCGTTCAGATGATGATGGGTGTCGACTTGTTGGGGGAAGAGGAAACTCTGATGACATCTACCTCAACATTCTCTTCTGCTTCATCATGGATCTCTAGACCCTGAAGCACATCACTTGCCTTTAATGGGAAATTTTCAGGATTCATATCTTGATAAAGAAAATCATCATCGAGATTCCTAGAGGGCATTTGAGATGCACTCTCTACATTTGAGAAATTCTCAAGGGTTAAAATTGGGAACACTGAAACATTAGACTGAGACACAGTGTGTGTCTCAATATGACTTTTGGTTCCCTGAGGTGGTGGTGTGAGGAACTATTTCCCATGCATGCGAGATTGGTTCCTCACCGGTGGTACCTATTGTGGAGTTGGACTTGTTGTGGCACTTGTTGTTGGTACGTTTGCGGGTGTGCAATCGATGGAGGCATCTATTTTTTTAGTATTTTAAATGTAACCGATGCATCTACAAAATTTCACATGAAAATATAAATTAAAACTAGTGTAAAAAACAATGCCATAAAAAGAGATTAATTTTAACCAAACATACCAGACTCAGACTCTACACCCATTGATGATGCAACCATTTGCCCTTGCTCTAAAAATATTTAAAATATTTTCTCAAACTAAATATAATTTTAAATCATTAAAATACATCATTTAAAATAGTACTTTTGAATAATAAGGTTACCTTGTGAGTTGGAGGTTACTTCTTCAACGTCGATTGCAACACGTCCAGAAGTAACATGAGTCGTACGTGTATGTTGATCACCAGGAGACCTCCTACATTTAGAGGGAGTTACTGGTGATGATTGTGACTACATGTCAGAATCGACAGACACTTCTTGAATCCTAAAGGCAACATCCCTTTTACTAGAAGATTGAGATGCTTTTTTTTGCTTTCAAAAGAAAATTAGAAAATAACAAGATTGATTGAAAAGAAAGAAAACATAGATTATTCCAAAAAATAATTTTACTTGTATTTCATTCTTCATCATACCGATAGCCAACAAGCTTGGGTGCAATGTAGTTGGAGGAGGGCTATTTAGAAGATTGAAATATGCTTCATGAAAAAGAGAAAGAACATAGTTGTTGGTTGTTACTGCATAGGAAGATTGAATTTTCTAGGCACTCAGAAGATCCTGTTTAAGGTGGTTGGAAATGTGCATGGACCAATCAAATATATCACCATAAATACATTGAATTAATAAGGACAATGCCCAAAATGATATTTCTGTAGGTCACCCCTACAAAATAAGTCTTGCCTAGAAAAATTCAATGCAAGCATGAAGAAATTTATCTCCAACATTGGAAATGTTTAAACCCCTTTTTGACTTAGAAGAATTAACTGAAAAAAATGGAGAAAATTATTAGAAAATAGAAATTACAATAGGGAGAACATTATTATAGAATGGAAACTACAATACATAAAAATTGAAGAAAAATAAAAACTAAATTTTAAAAATATACCTTTCAAATTGTTTGAATGGACACCAAATTTGGATGCTAGCTTATGTTTGTCATCTTCGATCAAGGCGTATTGGTTGTTCACCAGGTGACCATCCGTAAATGGTAGCCCTATTAGTCACTACACATCTGAGGGTTTCACAAAAAAATAATATCCTTGTTATCCACTTTGATCTGAATAGTGGACTCATCATGGTTGTAGCAATTAACTATCCTTTGCATCAATGAGACTTCGACGTTAAACTATGGCATCTTGATTACTCCTACAACTCTAGAGGTGTAAACCCATTCTGAATCTCTTCCAGGAGTGCCAAAAATATTCTTAATGTTTGGGAAAAAGTAGTTCTTGAATGACACTTTCGATGGTAGAGGAGAGGAAGAGGTAGCCATTTCTGTGAATCTGCACTAAAAATGATCTGAAAAATGCTCTAAAAATAGTCTAAAAATGCTCTAGAAATACCTTAGAAAATGCTTTGAAACCATCTAAAAATGCTCTGAAAACCCTATGAAAATGCTCTAAAAATGCTAGAAAATATGGAAAATGCTTTAAAAATGCTGGAAAACATTGTGGAAAACACTCTGAAAATGAAAATGCTTTAAAAAGCTCTGAAAATGCTCTAGAAAATGCTCTAGAAAAGGTAAAAAATGACCCTGCATTTCTATTTATAGAAGTCTGCATGGTTAAAGTCTATGGATGTGCAACACATGGTAGAGGAGAGGGCACGTGGTAACATCTTAATGGTGACCTTTGGTGGTCACCTTCTTCCAATCACCTTCTACCAGTCACCATATGCCACTCGCCATCTACTAGTCACCATCTGCTAGTTGCCATCTGCTAGTTGCTATCTACTAGTCACCATCTACCAGTTTTCATCTGCCAATCACCATCTGCCAGTCACCTTCTACCACTCACCATCTGCCACTCGCCATCTTCTAGTCACCTTCTACCACTCACCTTCTACCACTTGCCATCTACTAGTTGCCATCTTCCACTCACCTTCTGCCACTCACCTTCTACCACTCACCTTCTACCACTCGCCTTCTTCCAATTGCCTTCTTCTAGTCACCTTCTGCCACTCACCTTCTACCACTCGCCTTCTACCACTCGCCATTTAAAAATTTTGATAATTTTTGTGCAAAATTTTCAAAAATTCACCATATTTTGATAAATTCTCTGCAAAATTTTGAAAAATTCACCCCAAAGTTTATACACCATTCACCTAGATTCACCCCGATTTTATAATTACTTTTTTGGTACTACCCCTTATGCATAACCTTGTTTTTAGTCACTCAACCACTCCTATTATTTTTAGCAACCTCCAATACATGTCGAGTTTTCTTTAGGACCAAGACACATTTTCACTAAGAAAATCTTAAGTTTTGGGAATTGACTTTAACACTCTTGAACCAAACACAATCACACATCTTAAAAATATCTTGTGTCAAAGAAGGATAACACCATACTTGGGTTGAACCTCAAAGCAAAAAGGGTATTCCTTGCTTATCCCATTATGCACATAGTCCAAAAAAAACTGTGGTTTTCACTACTAGCACAATTTTAACATAAAATAAAGAGTAGGGAAAAATCCTCAAAAACTCTAAATATTTTACACATCACACACCACAGATCCTCAAGTTGTAAGGATAGAACAATATTTCTAGTCAGACGGTTAGGTAGTCTGAATCCCCAAATATTAGAGTATGGATTTAATCTCCACCAAGGCTATAGATGCTTGACTGGCAGTGGAGTACACTCATGTGTGGCAATACGTATCTCTTGAAGAGATCTCTTATCACACATAAAAAAAAACTAGCTTTTTGGTCTTCTCCATAACAAGTTTCATCTAAATTTACTCAATATGGGTTAACTAACTCACTTGCACACACATTGGTTCTTTATTACCTCGAGTCATTACCTTACTCATGATTCGGTAAATGAATTCACTACACACAAATTTTATCTTAGAGAAATTAGATAGAATTTAGTGAGTTTATTTGATATCACTAGCATGTCTGAGTCTCTACAAAACAATTAGTTTTCCATATCAACATCCATATCAGTCTTCCATATCAACATCCATATCAATTTTCCATATCAACATCCATATCATTACATGAGTCTTCCATTTCACATGCCACCATTTTGGTTCCCCTGATTAAACAACAATGCTATAAATGATCAAGTAAAATCTAAACTACAAATGATCATTAGAGCATTAATTCATTTGCATTCATACACATTATCATTGCATTATCATCCATCACACATATACACATGCATTCACACACACAAAATAAAAAAACAAACACCATGTATATATATATATATATATATATATATATATATATATATATAATTCGCATATGCAAATATCACTAGAAATTTCTATACAATAGCACAACTTGGGGGTATTCAAGGTATCATACCTTCCTCCAATCAAGAAAAAAAGCACACAACTTAAGGGTGTTCAAGATATCACACTTTCCCCAATAAAACAAACCAGCACACAACTTGGGGGTGTTCAAGGTATCACACTTTTCCCCAATCAATCAAACAAGCACACAACTTAGGGGTACTCAAGGTATCACACCTTCCCCAAATCAAATAAACAAGCACACAACTTGGGGCACTCAAGGTATCACACCTTCCCCACCAAGTCAATAAACAATTCAATTACTCAATCACATCCAGATCATAAACAAGTCAATTGCCAAGTTCAAAAGGTTGCATCCTTTTATCAAAGGTTGAGCCCTTTGCCCCGCAAACACACATCAAAGTCAAAAATCTCCAAAGGGCCTAACCCTTTTGGTCACATTTCAATTCAAAAGGCTCCAAAGGAACCAAACTCCTTTGGTCACATACACATCACATCATAAACAAGTCAACTACCAGGTTCAAAAGGTTGCATCCTTTTGTCAAATGTTGAGCCCTTTGCATCACAAACACACATCAAAGTCAAAAATATCCAAAGGGCCTAATCTCTTTGGTCATATTTCAATTCAAAAGGCTCAAAAGGAACCAAATTCCTTTGGTCACATACACATAACATCATCAAAAAGTCAATTACTAGGTTCAAAAGGTTGTATCATTTTACCAAAGGTTGAGCCCTTTGCCTCGCATACACATATCAAATTCAAAATGCTCCAAAGGAACCAAACTCCTTTGGTCACAATCACATCACATCATCAACAAGTCAATTGCTAGGTTCAAAAGGTTGCATCCTTTTATCAAAGGTTGAACCCTTTGCCTCACATACACACATCAAATTCAAAAGGCTCCAAAGGAACCAAACTCCTTTGATCACATACACATCACATCATCAACAAGTCAATTGCTAGGTTCAAAAGGTTGTGTTCTTTTTTCAAAGGTTGAGCCCTTTGCCTCGCATACACACATTAAATTCAAAATTCTCCAAAGGAAACAAACTCCTTTGGTCACAATCACATCATATCATCAACAAGTCAATTGCTAGGTTCAAAAGGTTGCATCCTTTTGTCAAATGTTGAGTCCTTTTGCCTCGCATACACATAAAATTCAAAATGCTCCAAATGAACCAAACTCCTTTGGTCACATATACATTACATCATCAACAAGTCAAAAACCCCTTCATCTATTAGGGCAAAAATAGAATCAATCATACACATGTCAAAAATCCCTTCATCTATTGGGGCAAAAATAGACTTTGTTTTTTATATTTTTACAAAAACCCTTCATTTTTTGGGGCACAAATAGAATCAATTGGTTGTATTTTTATAAATTTATTTTTTGTTGGGGCAAAAACAAACTCAATCACTTACACTTTCACAAAACCCCTTCATCTATTGGAGAAAAAATAGACTCAATCATTTGCATTTTCATAAAACCCCTTCATCTGTTGGGAAAAAATAGAATCAATCACTTGTATTTAAAAAAAAAGCCTTTTCTATTAGGGCACAAATAGAATCAATAATTTACACTTTCACAAAATCCCTTCATTTGTTGAGGCAAAAATAGACTCAATCACTTGCATATCCACAAACTTTTTTCATCTATTGGGGCAAAAACAAACTCAATCATTTGTATTTTCATAAAACCCCTTCATCTGTTGGGGAAAAAACAAAATCAATCACTTGCATTTAAAAAAAAAAACCTTTTGTGTTGGGGCACAAACAAAATCAATCATTTACATTTTCAAAAACCCCTTTTCTATTGGGGTAAAAATAGACTCAATCACTTACATTTTTACAAACCCCTTTTTCTTGTTGGGGTAAATACAAAATCAATCATTGCATTTGTCACAGTCTTTGCATTTTACCATGTCAAAAACCCCTTCATCTGTTGGGGGCAAAAATAAAATCAATCATTTGCATTTTCACAAACTCATTTTCTATTAGGGCAAAAACAAAATCAATCATACACATGTTATAAACCCCTTCATCTGTGTTGGGGCAAAAAAAGACTCAATCACTTGCATTTTCACAAACCCCTTCTCTATTGGGAAAAAAACAAAATCAATCATTGCACTTTTCACAGTCATTGCATTTTCCCATGTCAAAAACCCCTTCATATGTTGGGGTAAAAATAGAATCAATCATTTACATTGCCAAACACCCTTCATATGTTGGGGTAAAAACAGACTCAATCACTTGTATTTTCAAAAATCCCTTCATCTGTTGGGGCAAAAACAAAATTAATCATTGCACTTTTTACATTCATTGCATTTTCTCATGTCAAAAACTCCTTCATATATTGTGGCAAAAATAGATTCATTCCTTGCATTATCAATATATCAGCATTCAACATCATCAATTTCATTCATCATTACACCTTCATTCAATATTTGACAAGTACAATTGCAAGCACAAGTGAGCCTTGTATTTAGTGGTTTATCCTAGTCATCTGGCGATTTCAGCGACTGTTTATCTATTTAATTCGATAGGATGGATAGATCACCATAAGGACACTTATATTTTCACAAAACCCCTTTTTTTTTAGGAAAAAATAGAATCAATCATCACACATGTCAAAAACCCCTTTTCTATTGGGGCAAAAATAGAATCAATCATTTGTATTTTCAAAAACCTCTTTTCTATTGGGGCAAAAACAAAATGCACTTTTCACAATCATTACATTTTCCCATGTCAAAAACCTTTTCATATGTTGGGACAAAAATAGATTCAATCACTTACATTTTCACAAACCCCTTCTCTAGTGGGGCAAAAACGTAATCAACCACTTGCATTTTACAAAAATTCATTTACATCATTCATATCATCTGCATTTAACATCATCCATTTCATTCATCATTACACCTTAATTCAATATTTGTATTTCAACACCATAAAATTCATCAACAATTGCAAGTACATTCAATATTTTCCAAGTTCACATGCAATTTCAAGTGAACCTCATATCTAGTGGTCTATTCTATCTCCTTGAAAATTGCAGGGATTGGTTGTCTATGTAATTTTGTAAGATGAGTAAATCACCATAAGTACACTTGGTCATCTTCATCACCCAATATCTCTTTGTTCGAAAACAAAATTACTTTTGGTCCCTCATATTTTGAGTGAGACTATGCCAAGACCAATTTTCTCAACAGTTGTCATTGATGCCCTTTTCCATGGGGTTCTCAACATGGATAACTTTTATATTTTTCTTTGCAATTACACCAATATCCAAGGATGCAGGTTGGTTAAAGTGATTGAGCAACCATTTAGGATTTTTATATGGGGATTAGCTACAATCATGAGTGGTCTTGAGGATAGATTGATTTCCTTTTTTTTCGCATTTGTATCTTTGCATTTCAAAGACACCAAAAGGCACTTTCTTCAACAACATGGAATCATCCCAAAATTGGGGTAACCAAATTTGACTTTGATTTTTCCACAACGGGATACATATTACATGATCATGGCATCTACACTTGGCAAAAAACCTTCATCTGTTGGGGCAAAAATAGAATCATCCACTTGCACTTTACAACAACCCCTTTCTCCATTGGGGAAAAAACAACATCAATTCACATTATTCATGTCATTAGCATTTACATCATACACTTGCACTTGCACCATTCAATCATATCATTACCCACCATTCTATCAATTGGCTCGTGAGACTCATTTTTCACTCATTCACCAATTGATGGGGTAAGCTACACCATACAAGTTATTTATGTCTTCAAAAGTCTTCTTTGCGTTCCAAAAGAAAGAAAGTTGCTTCATCATACCAAAACCAGGTTTCTTATATTTTTGCAACGCATTGTATTTCATGCAACACAATACAAAAAGGGGCATCTATAGACACCAAAATATATCCATTTCTCATCCATCTATGTCCTCCAATCACAATCGTCCATTATTTATATACATATATATATATATATATATATATATATATATATATATATATATATATATATATTACTTAATATATATAAATATTAATATTTTATATTATATTTATATATTTAATAAATATGTGTATTTATATGAATTAATCCTAGTCATCTACCATGTTTTAATCTCAGCCATCCATCCACCTTAATCCATACCACTTACCCATAATTAATCTCCACCCTTCCTCATGTTTTAATCTCGGTCGCCCATTTTGTGTCATTGAAACCCTAACATGTTTAAGGGTAGATTATAAAAAGTGATTCATTTTTATGAATCAAAGACCCCAAATTTAAATTTTGTGGTGGAACCCTAGCCCTTCTACATCCTTATTCATCCCTCACCACCACCATTTGTATTCCCTATTTTTGTTTCCACCAAACCCTCATAGACCAAATCTAGTTCTATGACACTTCCCTCAGCCTCCAAACACCCCCAGAGCTAACTGAGTGCCTCTAGACATTTTTGGAACTCTCTAGTGCATCATTAGCCTTCACAGAATACCTCTAGGTATTTATTACAGTATATCTACAATCCTACAACCCTCGAGCACCGTTCGGGCATCCTCATGACCACCAATGATAGAAGCAGACATTTCAAGTGACAAGGTAAAAGGTTTTATTTACTTTATTTTACATGCTTATGTTTTATTTACAATTTCATTCTACAACATATAGGGTTTAGTAATTTTTATTCTTCTGAGAATCTCATGCAATGGATCCCTCACAGGTATTATTGATTCTTTATGTTTACTATTTGTAGGTATAAGAATTATCTTTCTAGAAGTTTTTGAAGCTAGGGTGGTCCTATTGAGGATACACAAGCCCACCCATACTCTTGTTTGGATCAAGGATGAGAAAAGAAGGCACCAACTTTTTCAATGAACTAGGGCTTCGAAAATCCTATTATTTGTAAAAATTTATATCAAAGGTATTGTAAAACCCCATATCGGTGCGCATTCATTGTATAATGCAAAGATCTACCAATATTAATAAAATTTTATTTATTTTGTGCAATCTTGTGTTGTTAGTGCTTTTGTTACTTTATCTTTGCATTGGTGTTGCTTATTTTTTATTTACAAACACTACACCAAAAAAGGACTTTAATGGCAGCTAAAATAAGGTAGTTTTTTACAGTGGTGAAAAAACACTCTAATAGATCCTAAGAGGGTGGTTTATAATTTCCCTCTTAGAGTTAACTGCCCTCTTAGAGTCACTTTTTGAGCAATTGTATACCAGTCACTAAAAAGTTTTGAATTGCAATATATCCTCTTCGGTCCAAAAATAACATAAAAATATCCTAAAAATTATTAAATATCCTTACCTCCATAGCCTTCTACAGTCATCCTATTTTAACATCAAAGCACAATATAATAAAATTTCACACGTTTGTAGCTAAGAGAAGAGGAAGAAAATTCCATTCTAAATTTTGGACAAGAAGGGGGAAACAAAAATAAATTCAGCATCCAGGTCCTAGAAGAACAAAAATAAAATCTAAGAGTAGAAGAATGTAAACAAGTTCCTAAACTTTAGTATTGTATGGAAATAAATTTTATCTCTAACCGCTTTCGAGGATATTAGGACACGCCACATTATATACAATCACAATGTTTTACAACCAGAATACCACAAAGCCCATAAATATTTAGCATGAAAGAAAAATGTGTAGGTATCCTTCACTTCATTAAGCATAATTAATGAAACAAAAATAAAATAAAATAATGTTTGAACAGTGACAAGCTTCATAGCCTAAGTAAGGACTGGAAAATATCCTTACCTCCACAGCCTTCCACAGTCGTCCTCTTTTAACATCAAAGCACAATCTAATGAAATTTCATGCATCTATAGCTAAGAGAAGAGGAAGAATATGCCATTCTAAATTCCAAACAAGAAGGGGGAAACAAAAATAAATTCAGTGTCCAGAACCTGGAAAAACAAAAATCAAATCTAAGAGTAGAGGAATGTAAACAAGTTCCTAAACACACAGCAAGAATGAGCAAAGGGAATTAAAAGCTTACCGTATTAATAGTTTGCATGAGGCAAGGAGAAACACCACATGAAAATGGATAATGTGGCAAATAAAAACAATGTTCAATATTACCATAGAGCCAATCTCCACAAAAATATTGAATTTTTGAGGGTAGCCTTGAAATCATCGAGATAAAATAGGGAATCGCTCATCGAGTCTTTCATGAGTTTGTCCTGCACTTGGTCAAATTTTACCATCATTTTCTCCCACTCTCTCATCAATTTGACCACTTCTAAGACTTGAACTTGGGTGCCCTAATAAGTATTTGCTAGAAAATTGAAGTGTTGAACCTCAGCCATTCAAAATTCCATAAATCTACCACATTTACATGAAATAGACAATAAATATTTTTAACTAAACCCATGTAACTAACCAAACCGATAATGTATATCTATTAAATTTATAACTACATTTGCTATTAAATAAAAATTATGGGACAGTTAAACTCTCCATGATGTAGCAAGGGCCTGTAAAATCACACACAGAATGGATAGTGACTAACATTATTTCGCATAGGCATATTTGTTATGGTTGGAAGTCTTATGAAATTTAGTAAATATTTTCAATTTAAAATACAACTCATATGATTAATATAATCCAAACAGGAAAATAAAACCCGAGAACTCATTGGTATATTAAGGGAACAAAAGCTTTACTGATATTTAAGTACTTTGAAATGTAATTTTGAGGTATTTTTCCTAAATGTCAACTTTAAAAAATAGCCTAATGTCTAGAGATACTAATTAAACGTAATACATCCAAATTTAAAAGTAGAAGGTCAGAACACTTACGAATGGGAAGGTTGCAAGGTCGAACCCCAAGCCTAGCATTCTTATTGTTGTTCTTTCTTTTCTTCTATTTTTCATCGTCCAATGATATGATTATAATGGAACCAAGCCTTTCAAGGACAAAGACAAAATGATTAAATTTTACAACCATCAAATGTTACAGAAGAACCATTCTCCTTGTAGAAAACATCTAGTCAATAGCACCCAAGCACTTGGAGAGGTCAGTTTTTTCTTACTTCTCTGGTTTCTTAAGTTTTAATGTAGGGTAGAAGAGATGATATTACAAATACACATGGGAAAAATACCGTGCATCCTTTAATATTTTTAACCACCCACTTAGGGCTCACACTTAAAAGAAAATTAAAAGACGCACGAGATTTTTCCCATGCGTATTTGTAATGTCGCCTCTTCTACCCTGCATTAATACTTAAGAAACCATAGTAGTAAGAGAAAACCGACCTCTCCAAGTGCTTGGTGCTATTGACTAGATATTTTTCCTTGAGGTGAATGGTTCTTCTATAACATTTTCTGGTTGCAAAATTTAATCCTTCTGTCTTTATCCTTGAAAGGCTTAGTGCCACTATAATCATATCATTAGACGATGAATAATAGAAGAAAAGGAAGAACAAAAACAAGAATGCCAGGCACGAGGTTCAACCTCACAACCTTCCAATTTGTAAGTGCTTTGACCTTCTAATTTTAAATTTGGATGTATTATGTTTAATCAATATCTTTGGATATTAGGCTATTTTTTAGAGTTAACATTTAGGAAAAATACCTCAAAATTACATTCCAAATCAGTACTAAAATATTAGTATAGCTTTTGAATTCAATCCCTTAATATACCAAGGAGTTCTCAAGTTTTATTTACCTATTTGAATTATATTAATCACACGAGTTGTAGTTTGAATTGAAAATATTTACTGAATTTCATAAGATTCCAACCATACCAAAGATGCCTATGCAAGCTAATGTTAGTCACTATCTAAATTCCATTTTGTGTGTCTTTTACATGCCCTTGCTACATCATGGAGATTTCAATTCTCCCATAATTTTGATTTAATAGCAAATGTGGTTATAAATTTTATAGATATACATTGTTAGTTTGGTTAGTTACGTGGGTTTGGTTGAAAATATGTATTGTCTATTTCATGTAAATGTGGTAGATTTTTGGGATTTTGAATGGCTAAGGTTTAGTGCTTCAATTTTCTAGAAAATAATTATTAGGGAACCCAAGTTCAAGTCTTATAAGTGGTTAAATTATGAGAGAGATGAGAGAACATGAGAAATTGATGGTAGAATTCGACCAAGAGCGAGACAAGCTCATGGAAGACCCGATGAGCAGTGCCCCATTTTCTCTTGATGATTTCAAGGCCACCCTCGATAAATTCAATGTTCTTTTGTATATTGGTTCCATGGTAATATTGAGTGTTTTTTTTATTTACCATATTATCCATTTTTATGTGGCGTTTTCGCTTTCCTCATGCAAACTATTAATACAGTAAGATTTTGATTCACTTTGTTCAATCCTGTTGTGTTTAGGAACTTGTTTACATTCCTCTGCTCTTAGATTTGATTTTTTTTTTCGAGGACCTGGACACGAAATTTATTTTTGTTTCCCCCTTATTTTTCATAATTTATAATGGCATATTCTTCCTCTTCTCTCAACTACAAACGCATGAAATTTTATTAGATTGTGATTTGATGTTAAAAGAGGATAATTGTGGAAGGTTGAGGAGGTAAGGATATTTTATAGTCCTTACTTAGGCTATGAAGCTTGTCATTGTTCATATTTTATTTTTTTATTGCTTATTAATTATGCTTAATGAAGTGAAGGATACCTAGACATTTTTCTTTCATGCTAAATGTTTGTGGGCTTTACGGTATACTGGCTGGGAAACACTGTGATTGTATATACAATGTGGCGTGTCCTAATATCCCCAAAAGGGGTTAGAGATAAAATTTATTTCCATACAATACTAAATTTTAGGAACTTGTTTACATTCCTCTTCTCTTAGATTTGATTTTTGTTCTACTGGGACCTAGACACTGAATTTATTTTTTTTTTCTCCTTCTTGTTCGGAATTTAGAATGGCATATTATTCCTCTTCTCTCATCTAAATATACGTGAAATTTCATTAGATTGTGCTTTGATGTTAAAAGAGGATGACTGTGGAAGGTTGTGGAGGTAAGGATATTTTTCAGTCCTTACTTAGGCTATGAAGCTTGTCACTGTTCAGACTTTATTTTATTTTATTTTTGCTTCATTAATTATGCTTAATGAAGTGAAGGATACCTAGACATTTTTCTTTCATGCTAAATGTTTGTGGGCTTTGTGGTATACTGGTTGTAAAACACTATGATTGTATATATAATGTGGCATGTCCTAATATACCCAAAAGAGGTTAGAGAAAATTTACTTCCATACAGTACTAAAGTTTAGGAACTTGTTTACATTCCTCTTATCTTAGATTTATTTTTTATTATTCCAGGACCTGGACATTGAATTTATTTTGGTTTCCCCCTTCTTGTCCATAATTTAGAATGGCATATTCTTCCTCTTCTCTCATCTACAGACGTGTGAAGTTTCATTATATTGTGCTTTGATGTTAGAATAAGACAACTATGTAAGGTTGTGGAGGTAAGGATATTTTCAAGTCCTTATGATATTTTTTATGTTGTTTTTGGACCGAAGAGGATATCTTGCAATTCAAAACTTTCAAATGATTGGTCTACAATTGCTGTAAAGGTGGGATATTTTATTCATATTTCAAGTCATAAAGAAAAGTTTAAAATGAAATTGATGAAAAATATTTGGTTTTAGAAAACATAATTCTTATATATGCCAATGACCTTGTTTAATATTCTTCACGTGGGCTTTGTTATTTGGTATGCATTACTTGCATCATTTGTTCCTAGATTTAGCATCTTTGTTTCTTGGATAAAGGGTGCAGTCTGTACATTGCTTACATTTTTTTCTAGCACTAATTCACCTTTAAGATTTTAAATATTCTCTAAAATTTTCTAAAAAAACCATTGATATGGCCATTTTAGTTTTTGAAATCTTTTTTACTTTTTATGGTACATAATCAATCTGTATTCCCAAGCAGTTTAATTTTGAACAAATACACGTTATAAGTCACATGTTAATATTCATAGGGTCAACTTAGAAAAACTTATTTTTCATTTATATTTTAGTTAATGGGGATATTGTGTTAACCTTAGTCTAGCATTGACATCACTTACTTTCTTCTATGTTTTATCCACTACAATTTTGATAAGTCTTAATCAAACCAACCATTCTTAAAAATGTGCATCCTATTAGAAATAGGTTATATTACATCACTTGGATCATTTAAATGTAGCTTTCTTGGTACATACTTCGGACATTAGATTATTTTAGGGGAAATTTATCTAGTTACTTCATGCAATGTAATAAATGCACAAGTTTCAAAGTGCAATTTATACCTTGCACAACTAGGTAGAGTGTTGGCCAAGGAACCTATTTCCTATATAAAATGCCATAGACATACAACAAGATATAGTAGTAGGAAGTAGTGTAGAACAGTGTGGTGTGATGTAGCAGTGTGATGTAATGTGGAGTGTGATATTCTCAAAGCTCATTCTTGATCGGTAGCTTTATTCATGGAGTGTCCAGTTCCTCCCTAGCTACTTTGTAAGCATCTCCATTATTTCTATTTATAATATATTTTTAGTCATATCACATATTTACTTTATTTCATAGTATTCTGCATATTGTGATTGCTATCTTCCATTACATGCTACGTCAAAAGCTCACAGTGGTATCAAAGCCATGATAGATCAATAGTAAAACCACCATTATCATTGGTCTTGAGTTTTTATCAACCTAACGCACCATTGGACCAGTCACTATCAAAAATTCTCAAAAGAGTCCAGGTGGTAGAATTAAGGAGAGCCAAAATTAAGGATTGAAAGTAATATTATTTTTTGGAATACTGAGATTGCATATGTCTAGATTCTTTCCATAGAGTTTCAAGGGACAATTTGTGAAGACTAGGACTCATTATTTGATCCACTAATTTGATGAATCAACTAGTGAAGCTCATCTAAGAGATTTGGAAAAATTTACCTAAAGTTTCTTTTATTGCTAGAAATTAATTTTCATATGATTGGGACACCTCCTACAATAGAAATCTAGGAGATTTCCACTTTGTTACCCGAAGGTCGGAGTGCCTTCATAGTGCAAAGATTATTTGTTGCAAGATAAGAATACTACAAAAGAGACTTATGGAGAATAATTATGGTGAAGTTGGGAGACAGGAGATCTTTATTACTAGATTGGAAAATTCATAAGAAGAAAATGCCATAGAAGCCTTAAAAAAAATAAGGCCATAGAAGCCTTGATCCAGAATAAAATATCATAGAAGCCTTTATACAGAAGAAAAATGTCATAGAAGCCTTGATCTAGATGAAAAGGCCATAGAAGCCTTGAAGAAAAAGCCATGAAAGCCTTGATATTGAAAAAGGTCACAGAAGCCTTGATCCTGAAGAAGACTCCAAAAGAGAGTATCTAATTTAGAAGCAACTTTTAGTACTAATACTTTGTTGTAGGAACAGGGAGATTCAGTGAGTTGGGAAAGCTTCCTACAAAAATGATAGGAAGAGTATCTTTAGAATCAATATAGCACCTAAAGCAAAAGATATCAATGAAAAATCTTATTAATGAAGGACTAGGATAGTCCTGCTTAAATACAGAGGCAGCAAAATTAGATATCCAAGATAAGATCTCATCACAGACACTTCCAGAATTAAAATGTTGAAGATAAGGTCACAAGGAAAGACCATAAGAAGCTTCAATATCAAAGGTCTTGGAGAGGCCTCTATGAGCATCCAGTAAAAGGCTTGGATAACCTTGTTGAAGAAATAATCAAAGGAGTTCCAAGGAGAAATCATTGGAAAAATTCACTATTGGAGAAAGTGAAATATTTGGGACAATTATCATCATACGAAAACAAGCCCAAATAGAAGAATTTGGTAAGGAGTGCCAAATCTCAAAATACCTCAAGACATACAAAATATTGAGAAGAATATCATGTTTGAAGTTAGAATTCGACAAGAAGCTTGAAGGAAGATTCATATAGAAGAAGCCTACCAAATCCATGAGATTTGGAGATTTCCTCTCACAGTAAGAAGACACCACTTCAGAATCAAAGATCTCTTCAAATCTATAGCAAAAGGAGGAGACTACAAGAGGAGAACAAGACACCAAAATCCTAGGCTTGTGAAAGAGATTTGGAGACCATATTTTGGTGAAGACGAAGTTGTTCAAGATAGCCTATAGAGAGCTGAAAGATCTTACTCAAGGTAGCAACTTGGTGATCTTAGACACCAAGATCTATATCCTCTACATAAGAGGAAAAAATGGATTTCATAAAAAGGTAAGCAACTATTGGTTCAAGTAGATTCATTAAGAGTCTTCAAAAAGGAGTTGATTAAGCACCTTAAGGAGTCTTATCAAAAAATTTTAAGCACCTTAATTGGATTTAATTTGTAAAAAGGAGAGTTAAATTAAGAGTATTCAAAATTTCAAAAGGAAAGGATTATTTAAGGTTAATTTGCACTTTAGGAGTTGATTAGATTTTAGAATTTCAAACTATCTATCAACTACGTATCATCTACTTTGGAAAGAAAAATAAGACTAGCTCCTATTACCTTAGTTACAAAGAAATTACAGAATAATTCTTGAAGATTAATTTTAGATTATTCTTGATTAGTTGTAGTAAATTGATTAAGTGCATTATTTTTTAGATTTTATTGGAGTGATAAGGTGATATTGTTAGTGCATTAAAAGTAAAATATTATTAGATTCATTTTCACTATTATATTTCTCTCAAAAAGATTATTGTTTGTGTTCGTGAGAAGAGCACAAAAAAATAATTTGTCAAAGTGTCTAAAGACACTATTAGTGCACAAAGATATACAACTTTGAGTTTCCTGAGGAAGCCATAAAATCAGCTCAATCCTCCAAGCATTGGAGAAGAAAGTAACCACCAAAAGAGCATAAAAGGAATCCTCGAATGAGACTTGGTGAGTCTCAAGTTCAAAGTACAAGAAATAGTGCAAAAAATGCAAAAAAAAGAGAGTTTCTATCATGTGGTTATAAGCTTGGTTCCATTTATAAAATATCCAAGAAAAAAGAGGAAGGTGTTTAATCAAAGATACAACCTCAAAACCCCTATATTGCACTCAAGATTCTACCTCAAATCTAGAAATTCAAATTTGAAAAGAGTGCAAAATAAGGTGCAATAAGGATATTTTGTATAAAAACTATTTTACATTGTATTGCACTATTCTAATCTAGTTATACAAGGAGATAAGGAATATTTAAAGGTGCCTCAAAGACAATACATTCTAGAAAAACCATTCGAAAGCGATTGTATGCTAGCAACAATCCAAACCTAGATTGAGGAACTACTAAAAGGGCTCATTCTCCTCACATCCTGGATGGATGAACGTGCAAGATACAATGTGCAAAACTAAAGGGATAAATAGTATCATTCGAGAGCAATATCATCTACAGAAGGAGGATGTAAACAAGTAATAAATGAAGTATCTTCAGAATCAATCCAGCACCTAAATCAAAAGAGATCAATGAAAAATCTTAGATGAAGAAGGACTAGGATAGTCCTGCTTAAATACAGAGGTAGCAAAATCAAAGATTCAAGAAAATATCTCATCACCAACACTTCTAGAAGTAAAAGGTTGAAGATAATGTCTCAAGGAAATACTAGAAGAAGCTTCAAGATCAAAGGTCTTGGAGCGACCTCTATGAGCATCCAGTAAAAGGCTTGGAGATCCTTGCTGAAGAAATAATCAAAGGAGTTCCAAGGAGAACTCATTGGAAAAAATCACTATTGGAGAAATTGAAATATTTGGGACAATTATCATCATACAAAAACAAGCCCAAGAAGAAGAATTTGGTAAGGAGTGCCAAATCTCAAAAGACCTCAAGACATACAAAATATTGAGAAGAATATCCTGTTTAAAGTTAGAATTCGATAAGAATCTTGAAAGATTCAAATAGAAGAAGCCTACCAAATCCAGGATATTTGGAGATTGTCTCTCACAATAAAAATACACCACTTTAGAATCAAAAATCTCTTCAAATCTATAGAAAAATGAGAAGACTATAAGAGGAGAACAAGACACCAAAATCCTAGGCTTGTGAAAGATATTTGGAGACCATCTTTTGGTGAAGACGAAGTTGTTCAAGATAGACTACAGAGAGCTGTAATATCTTACTCAAGGTAGAAACTTGGTGATCTTAGACACCAAGATCTATATCCTCTACAGAAGTGGCAAAAATGGTTTTCATAAAAAGGTAAGCAACTATTGGTGCAAGTAGATTCATTAAGTGGATTACTTATCAACTTTTTTTAAGCACCTTAATTGGATTTAAGTTGCAAAAAGGGGAGTTGAATTAAGAGTCTTAAAAAGTGCAAAAAGAAAGGATTATTTAAGGTTCATTTGCACTTTAGGAGTTTATTAGATTTCAGAATTTCAAACTATCTATCAACTACCTATCATCTACTTTGGAAAGAAAAAGAAGACTAGCTCCTATTACCTTAGTTACAAAGAAATTACAAAATAATTCTTGAAGTTTCATTTCAGATTATTATTGATTAGTTGTAGTAAATTGATTAAGTGTATTATTTTTTAGAATTTATTGGAGTGGTAAGGTGATATTGTTGGTGCATTTAAAGTAAAATATTATTAGATTCATTTTCACTATTATATTGCTCTCAAAAATATTATTGCTTGTGTTCGTGAGAAGAGCACAAAAATAGAATTCGTTAAAGTGTCTAAAGACACTATTAGTGCATAAAGATCTACAACTTTGAGTATCCTGAGGAAGCCATAAAATCAGCTCAATCCTCCAAGCATTGGAGAATAAAGTAACCACCAAAAGAGCATAAAAGGAAGCCTCAAACGAGACTTGGTGAGTCTCAAGTTCAAAGTACAAGAAATAGTGCAAAAAATACAACAAAAAGAGAGCTTCTATCATGTGATTACAAGCTTGGTTCCATTTATAAAATATCCAAGAAAAAATAGGAAGGTGTTAAATCAAAGATACAATCTCAAAACCCCTATATTGCACTCAAGATTCTAGCACAAAACTAGAAATTCAAATTGGAAAAGAGGAGTGAAAAAGAAGGTGCAATAAGGATATTTTGTATAAAAACTATTTTACATTGTATTACACTATCCTAATCTGTTATACAAGAAGAGAAGGAATATTTAAAGGTGCCTCAAAGGCACTACATGTTGGAAAAACCATCCGAAAGCAATCGTATGCTAGCAACAATCCAAGCCTATCTGAAGAAGCCACTAAAAGGGCTCATTATCCTCACATCCTGGATGGATGAACCTACAAGATACAATGTGCAAAAGGAAATGGATAAATAGTATCATTCGAGAGCAACATAATCTACAGGAGGAAGATGTAAACAAGTAAGAAAGGAAGAGTATCTTCAAAATCAATCAAGCACCTCAAGCAAAAGAGATCAATGAAAAATATTATTGATGAAGGACTAGGATAGTCCTGCTTAAATACAGAGGCAGCAAAATCAGAGATCCAAGAGAATATCTCATCACCAACACTTCTAGAAGAAAAATTTTGAAGATAAAGTCTCAAGGAAATACCAAAATAAGCTTCAATATCAAATGTCTTGGAGAGGTCTCTATGAGCATCCAGTAAAAGTCTTGGAGAGACTTGCTGAAGAAATAATCAAAGGAGTTCCAAGGAGAACTCATTGGAAAATTTCACTATTGGATAAAGTGAAATATTTGGGACAATTATCAGCATACGAAAACAATCCCAAGAAGAAGAATTTGGTAAGGAGTGCCAAATCTCAAAAGACCTCAAGACATACAAAATCTTGAGAAGAATATCTTGTTTGAAGTTAGAATTCGACAAGAAGCTTGAAGGAAGATTCAGATAGAAGAAGCCTACCAAATCCATGATATTTAGAGATTGCCTCTCACAGTAAGAAGACACCACTTTAGAATCAAATATCTCTTCAAATATATAGCAAAAGGAGGATACTACAAGAGGAGAACAAGACACCAAAATCCTAGGCTTGTGAAAGAGATTTGGAGACCATATTTTTGTGAATACAAAGTTGTTCAAGATAGCCTACAGATAGCTACAAGATCTTACTCAAGGTAGAAACTTGGTGATCTTAGATACCAAGAACTGTATCCTCTACAGAATTGGTAAAAATGGCTTTTAGAAAAAGGTAAGCAACTATTGGTGCAAGTAGATTCATTAAGTGGATTTCTTATCAAATTTGTTTAAGCACCTTAATTGGATTTAAGTTGCAAAAAGGAGAGTTGAATTAAGAGTCTTCAAAAGTGCAAAAATAAAGGATTATTTAAGGTTCATTTGAACTTTAGGATTTGATTAGTTTTCATAATTTCAAACTATCTATCAACTACCTATCATCTACTTTGGAAAGAAAAAGAAGACTAGCTCCTATTACCTTAGTTACAAAGAAATTACAAAATAATTCTTGAAGATTCATTTCAGATTATTCTTGATTAGTTGTAGTAAATTGATTAAGTGAATTATTTTTTAGAGTTGATTGGAGTGATAAGGTGATATTTTTAGTGCATTAAAAGTAAAATATTATTAGGTTCATTTTCACTATTATATTGCTCTCAAAAAAATTATTGTTTGTGTTCGTGAGAAGAGCACAAAAATAGAACTTGTCAAAGTTTCTAAGGACACTATTAGTGCACAAAGATCTACAAATTTGAGTGCCCTGAGGAAGCCATAAAATCAGCTCAATCCTCAAAGCATTGGAGAATAAAGTAACCACCAAAAGAGCATAAAAGGAAGCCTCAAACGAGACTTGGTGAGTCTCAAGTTCAAAGCACAAGAAATAGTGCAAAAAATACAAAAAAAAGAGAGCTTCTATCATGTGGTTACAAGCTTGGTTCCATTTATAAAATATCCAATAAAAAGAGGAAGGTGTTTAATAAAATATACAATCTCAAAACCCCTATATTGCACTCAAGATTCTACCTCAAAACTAGAAATTCAAATTTGAAAAGAGGAGTGCAAAATAAGGTGCAATAAGGATATTTTGTATAAAAACTATTTTAAATTGTATTGCACTATCCTAATCTGGTTATACAAGGAGATAAGGAAGATTTAAAGGTGCCTCAAAGGCACTACATGCTGTAAAAACCATTTGAAAGCGATCGTATGCTAGCAATAATCCAAGCATAGCTCAAGGAGCCACTGAAAGGGCTCATTCTCCTCACATCCTAGATGGATGAACCTGCAAGATACAATGTGCAAAAGCAAAGGAATAAATAGTATCATTCGAGAGGAATATCATCTACAGAAGAAGGATGTAAACAAGTAAGAAAGAAAGATAAAATTGAAGCACCATTGGAGTATCACTTACTCCATATCTGATGGCTAAAATCGGTGCTCAAAGCCTTTAAATTGTTGTTCCATATCCCAACCAAAAATAGTGCAGGTGAACGAAAGAATATTTGGAGATTTTTGAAGCTAAAAGGATATCTAAAGGGTCCATTTGAACCAACGATAGAGACGATGTCAATGCAGAGAAGAAAGTGACACTTATCACTAAAGGAAAAATTTAACACTCAAATTAAGAGAGCACTCATATTAAAGAGAGGAGTTACATGAATAGGTTGGTGCATTGAATGTATAGGATACACTTATCCATTGGGAGACCAAACATTTTGCCAAAGAATGTAACATTCATACGTTACAAAATAGAATACAAGCATTTCTTTGGCACCTAACTCTCCTCAAGCGCTCTAATGGAAACAAATGTGCCACTTAGCACTTCAAACAAGAATATTCTCCATTATAAGGACATAAATGATCAAGGTCAGCAAGCAATCTTCATCTCCGTATTTATCACTTTTTTATCCATGCGCACAAGGCATATTTGTAGCATGAAAAAAAGGTGATAGAGCCTTCAATGCTCAATTCAAGCAAGGTCAAAGGAAGAGTCTAAATAGCGCTAGATTTGGAATGCTTTAAGCTCCAAGCAATTCCATTGGAGGGTACAGTCACAATATTCAAGATGTCTACATCAATACTGCGGCCCTAGCTTATTTGAAAATAACGTTGAATATTGCTTGTCAAAAGTTAAAGTTCATTCCTAGTCTTATGTGCTTTCTTTACTTGGTAGTTATAAGGTCAAAATTGAAGGAATTTAACTATATTGAAAGCCATACATTAAAGGGAATGTTTTATCAAATAAATATAATATTTGCAATATAAAACCTAGGAGTAATAAGGGTTTCTATTGGAATAAATATTAAATATTTGCAAATATTATTGTGGTCTAATTTTTCCAAATATTAGGGAGTCATAAGGGCTACTACATCAAATTAATTAATTGGAAATTAGATACACTTAAATTAATTTCCCAAAGGATTATTTAAAAGAGAGGTTTATCATAGTTTTTTCAAATGTTGGATATTTATAATTGTCTCAAACTTCTCAAAAGGAGACAAAAGATCCAACATTATAACCTCCTTAAAATTTGGAAAATGTGCTTAGTTCAATAGGAGCAAAAAGGGATAATAATAGTTGATTTTGTTATTTACAAAACTTTACAAAATCAATCAAATATTGAACTATAATTTACAAAAGCACTATATCTTATCCATAGCATACTAGGGAGTCATAAGGCATTCTACAAACTTGGTAATATCAGCATCTATCAAATATTATCAAGTTATAAAATATAAGCTTTCCTAAAAACCTAAAAATCCTTAGGATTATATACTCACATTACTTGGGAGACATAAGGAAGTCTACAGAACAAATATTAATAAAGGTTTTATCAAATCAAGATTATATTCAATCAAAAATATTATATCCTAATTAGGGAGCCATAAGGATGTCTACTTCCAATAAATATGCAAACACCAACAAGGATAATTGTTTTAGCAAAGATAAAGTCAGTGCTATAAAACTTGGGATCATGAATCTGCTCATGAAATATAAAAGAATGATAGATCTAACTTCAAAATTAATTCATAGTGAAGACTTAGAATATAGTTTTGATACTATGGAATACTATATTCAAGCTCGTATCAATGAAGCTATTGACAATGGAAAAAGTGACATTACACTTTTCTTAGATCTTGTGAACATATTATACATGGCATTTCTCACATATAAATTCTACAAGAATGAAAATGTAGAACAAAGAGGATTGATAGAACTACTCAAAAAGAAGACCAAACTTAATGAGTCATATCTAGAAAATCTTTTCCATCCTCATGCAACATTGATATTTCAGGATCTACTAATTCAAGATCTTATCAGTATACCCTATGTGGTTGTTCAAAAAAAAATTACATATTGAAGACAAGAAAGAGGGACCCTCTTGTTGGAGGAAATTCTAGCACCCTTAATAGATTTTTCATGCTGCAAGACTTCCCTAACCCAATCAACACTATGGATTCTGGTGGATCCACCTCTTTAACTCAAAAAAATATTATCCTAAGACTCTAGACATATTGAGTAGGGTAAGGAAACCCCGAAGGTGAGCCTATAATATTTCTTATATGCTCATGCTCATCTAGATTTGCAAAAATGAAATAAAACTGCAACATAAAATTTGACCAAGTTTGAAAGTAACTCCCAACTAGTGTTGCAATTTGTATACCAGTGCCTTATCCATTGGACAACTGTAGCCAAACTTAAAATATGATGAAGATAGAATATAGAGAAGATAAAATTGAGCTAATCACATCCATTCAAATAATGCAACAAAAATTATTCAACATGCCAATGAAAGAAGATGCTATTTACACATTCAAATGATATAACATGCAAATGGGAGAACATACAAAATTGCACATAGAACTACTAAAATGAGGAAATAGGAATGCATTAAATAATAGATCATTACAATGGGAGTCTGATCAAAATAACCAGATCTCACTAAACCAGTACAAATAAATTCTCCATTCAAATGATGCAATAGAGAATTGCAACTCTTTGTTCAAATGATGTAACAAAGAGCCTCCTAGCTTCCAGTCTCAACCACTAGAAATGATATCAATAAACTAGGCACCTCCTCAACAAAACCTACACAATAATGAGAAAGAAAAATAGGTGACTAGACAAGACACACAAAGGAAAATACAACCGACAAGGATGGGCACACCAGTATACCTCTTGCAAAATTATTGTGCAAAAACTTGATGATGTTTTATGCTATAGAAACTCTCTTAAATAAATTTATCACTTGGTCCATAATTGCAAAAATTGCAACTGCCTTGATGATGGCCCATAATTGAAAATGATCCATAATAGCCACTATGTCCATCACCTTCATTTTTTTTAGGGTTTAGGGTTTTGAGTTTAGGTTTTAGGGTTTAGGGTTTTTTTTTAAGTTTAGGGAGTAGGTTTTTCTCCCCTTTTTATAATGTGAGAAACCCTAAAACAAAACCCTACATCTTAAATCCCTAAAGATAATAAATTACTATTTTTGGACAATTTGCCATTTTTGGCCAAAAACAACCCTATTTTTAGTAAGTTTCCAAAAAAACTCGGATGGGCCTCAAAATTAATACACATTATTGGATCACCCATATTAAGCCTTCTAGAAAATCTCAACACGTACTCATGCTTAAAAATTTCTAAATTCAAAAATTTATTTTTTTCAAATTTCTAAAAACACTAAAATTCATTTTCAGAGCACTAGATGAAGGAATTAGGGCTCAATAAAATCCTAAAAACACTAAAATCCTCCTATTAATATAGATCCACATAGAATTTCAAGCCAATCCAATGTTCGGATCAAAATTTATGCCTTCCAAAAGATAGGCCCCTGCATCAAACTTATTTAGGCCAAACATTTACTGATAAAAAGACCTTAGGAAAACCAAAACAAAGGCCTGACCTTGGTGACATAAAAACTTTCATTGCTCTTGGAGGGTGAAACAGGACTTCAAAAGGACCAAAAATTTGCAATAATTGGAAAGTACTCAAGGGGTATTGCAAATTTGAAAAATACCAAAGAACACCAAAAATTCAAAAATTTGGGGTAAACTCAAGTTGGATTTTGAGGATCCAACACAGGCTCCGACTAGGACAGGTGATGAAAAGACTCTTTGACAATGAATCACATAAAAGGGACTCCTTAATCACCTAAAAATTGAAACCTTAATCACCTAAAAAGGATAAGACTAAAACACACTTTTTTTTGTGGCTTCTCAAGCCCTCAGTGTTGAATGATACAATTTCAAATGTTGGCCATTGATAGGAATTGAAAATTTTGCACCATCTAGAGTTTGCAATTTGTAAGTATGTTGGCCTACATTCTAGAGGATTTGATAAGGGCCAAGCCATTTGGGCTCCCACTTCCCTTTTTCACCATGTTTTTCATTTTTGGGGTCCCAGTACAACACTATATCTCCTCCCTGAAAAGGTTTACCTTTGGCTTTCTTATTGAACAATTGCATTGTTTTGTGAGCTTGCTCAGTCATCTTCATTAATGAATCCTTTCTATCTTCCTGCAACTTCACAATTTGATCAAGTCTTCTCTACAAGACATTTGGATTTTCATGATCCTGAAGAAGCAAAGATAAAGCATGACTTTCCACCTAAGGGGGTAATAGAGCATTCTCACCATATACTAGTTCATAAGGAGATTTTCCTGTGCTTCTTTTGATAGATATTCTATCAGCCCATAAAGCAAACTTCAGCTCACTATCCCAACTTCTTTTGTTTCTACCTAATGCTCTTCTAATTCTTGTGATCAAATTCTTATTTGAGGATTCTGCTAAACCATTCCCTTGAGGATAGTAATTTGTAGAATGAGAAAGCTCTATGTTGTACCTAGCACAAAATTCAATCATCTCAAAATAAGTGAAGTAGTTACCATTGTCTGTGACTATCTTCTTGGGAACCCCAAATATTGTCAATATGTGCTCTTCTAAAAACTTGATGACCACTTCTATAGTGGATTTCTTGAGAGGTGCTGCTTCTACCCACTTGGTAAAATAGTTTGTTGTTGTAATGATCCACCTATGACCTCCAGAAGAATTGGGGTTAATATCACCTATGAGATCTATTCCCCATTGAGTAAAAGGAGCTTCCACAATCACTGGCTTCAAGGGCATGGCTGGAAAATTCTTCTTTCCTGCAAAAATCTGATAGTTATGACAACTTCTAACAAACTGATAAACATCTTTAAACAGGGAGGGCCAATAATAACCAACTCTCATGATCTTGTGAGCAGTAGCCTTTGGAGCAAAGTGACCTCCACAAAATCTAGAATGATATTCTTTTAGCACTTGAGGGACCTCTTTCTCAAACAAAAAGAGAAGCAACACACCATCTGGATGCCTCCAATACAATCTACCTTCTTGAATGTAGTATCTTTGAGCCAATTGCTTGATAGACCTTCTTTTTTTTTGGGGTATGTCTCCTAGAAATGATAAGTTTTGAAGGTAAAACATAATGCCATCATACCACCTACAATCAAAATTATCAACTACTCTTGCTTCTTGTTGTTCATCTACTATAATAGTGTTATTCATAGCCTCCCCTTCTTTGTTAGCCAGATACTTTGCCAATCCTTATCCTCTGACAATCTGTACTGCTTTGAATTCCACATCATACTGCAGTAATTTAGCCATCCACCTTGTAGGACTACCTAAAGGTTCAGGTTGAGTGAAAATATCTTTAACAACAATGTAAGGGATACAAGCTATTACCTTATTGGACCCAAAAATACACTTGAAATGATCCAATGCTCTGATTAATGCATAAGCTTATTTTTCTAGCATAGAGTATTTTAGTTTAGCACCCTTCAATCTTGTACTCATAAAGGCTATGGGCCTTTCATTTTTCTCTTCATCCTTTTGAGCTAGAACTGCAGCAATAGTGTGTTCTAAGGCAAATGAGTAGATCTTGAAATCTCTGGAGTAATCAGGGCAATTCAATACCGGAGCTTGAGTAATTGCATCTTTGATCTTCTAAAAAGCTATAGTATTTTCCTCTGTCCACCTTATTTCCCCATTTTTCTTGATCATGTCATTTATTGGTTTGGCAATCTGAGAAAAATCAGGGATAAACCTCCTAATAAAGTTAATATTTCCAAAGAATGATCTAACTCCCTTAAGATTCTTAGGAGGGGGAATTTTAGCAATGGCTTCTACTCTTTGTGGATCAATGCTAATCCCATATTTTGAAACAATATGCCCAAGCAGTTTACCTTGTGTGGCCCCAAACACACATTTTCTAGGATTCAAAGATATGCCAAACTCCTTGCACCTATCAAACACTTGAGTTAGATGTGCAAAATGATCTTCAAGGATTTTTGAAAAAATTGTAATGTCATCAAGATATACTACCACTATCTTGAACATCAATCCCTTAAATGCAACATCCATTGCTCTCTAAAATGTTGCCCCTACATTCATCAATCCAAAGGGTATCCTAAGATATTCAAATGTTCCCCATGGTGTAGTGAAAGTTGTTTTGTGTCTGTCTTCTAGATTCACTACAATCTGATTATAACCTAAAAAGCCATCCAATAAAGATATTCTTGATGACCCAACCATTGCTTGAAGCAATTGCTCCATATTTGGAAGTGGATAGTTGTCTTTGAGAGAGCTCTTATTCAAATTTCTAAAATCTACACAAAGCCTGATCTCACCATTCTTTTTTCTAACTGGAACTAGGTTTGCCAACCAAGTAGAAAATCTCACCTTCTTGATTATCTTGGTATCCAATAACTTCTGCACTTCTTTCTGCATAATTGGATGCAAAGTGGGATTGAACTTCCTTTGTTTCTACCTGAAAGGCTTGGTATCTTTTTGAAGGGGTATTATGTGAGTCATTACCTTTGTATTGAAGGTCTTCAGATCTTCATAACTCCAAGCAAAAGTATCCATGTTCTTTTTCAAAAATTTGATATATTGTTGCTTCTCTTTTCTTGATAGAGCTTTATTGATCCTAACAATCTTGGGCTCTTCCTCTGTTCCAATATTAACTTCATCTACCTCAGATTCTTGAACCAAAGGTTTATATGCTCTATCAAAGTCATCAAACAAGCTCTCTAAAGATACCAACCCCCTAGGGATCCTATTGGTCTTTAGTTGTATGACTTTTGTAGGCTCTCCAATAACATCCTTCAGTTTTTCTTCATCACTTTCATCACAAATAACATCAAAAAACTCATTTTGCATAGTCATAAAATCATTAATGTGTATATCATCATGAAAAACTTGTAAATATACCACATTATCAGGGATAGATGGCTTATAAACAGATATGGTTGGGAACCTTTCCATAAACCAAGTGTCTATCTCAAGGTTTTCTGCTCCAAAAGCATTAATGACCAATATATTAGCATTGTGATTCTGTGCTCTAGGAATAAATTGTAGATCAAAATCCAAAAATCTATCTATTTCATCCAACACTGCTTGCTTATATTGCTTTAATCTAGGGTGCTTTGTTTGATATTTCCCTTTGATTTATTGAATTATTAGCTCAACATCCCCACTAACTTTGAGGTAATTAATACCCAATTCCTTGGCTTTCCTTAGCCCTAGCAATAAAGCTTCATACTCTACAACATTATTTGTACAAGAAAATTCTAACATGTATGGTATGCCAAGATAGCTTCCATTGATGTCTATCAATAGTACTCCAACTCCTGCTCCTACTTTAGATTTTTCCCCATCAAAGGTCATAGTCCATAACTCTGAAGTCAAAATTCTATCAGTTTTTGCATCTACTTCAACCTTTAGTTTTGGATCCATATTCTCAGCATCAGGTACTTCCAACAAGAAAGGAGAATGCCATATAGAGTAAACCCCCATGTCTTTTTCCTCAATAGAATTCATGACATTAACCATATTATCATTAGGATCTCTGAATTCAACTGAATACCTATTGAAGGGTTCTCTTTTCAATATCACTTTTTCCTTACCCTACATTGGAATAGTGGCATATGACCAATCCAATTGAATAGTACCACCTAGTTGCTCTGCCCAATGCCTAGAGAGTAAGATGGAAAAGAAAGGGTCCACATCTACAACTACAACATCCATCACCACTCCTTTCTTAGGATATTGTTCAATATGGACAAGAAGTCTAGTGATAATACCTACACAAGGTACTCTCCTGTTATCCATGATAGAAATAGGAGGGTGCTCTTTCTGACAAATCAAGCCTAACTGATCAGCTACTTGTTTTGACATTACATTCATGGAAGCACCACTATCAAGCATGCAGTTATGAATAACATATTGGTCCCCATAGCCTGATGTATACCTTAGTGAGATGTAAAATGGCTTAACTAAATATGGGGCTCTGACTGCATTATTCACAAGGCCTATGGGATTTTGAGGTTTTCCTCCTGATTGATCAATTAATTTGAAGGCTCTACATACCTGATACCGATACTTTGGAATAGTCATTAATTCTCCAAAAGTGATGTTGACCTTCTGTTTGGAAACCTCTAAACCTAGATCAAACTGATATTTCTTATCATCAATTCCTTTTCTAGTTTTCTGATTAGCCAAGTCATTTTGTTGCTTTTGGATAATCTCCTCTACATCAGGCTCTTCAGGAATCATTTGCAACTTCATCTGATTTACCTTTTTCTATGAAATCACTCCTGTAGCTTTCTCCTTTTGTGCAGGCCCTTCATCAACTTTGTCCTCCACTATTCTATTCCTAATATTGATAGCATGTATTCTTTCTAAAGACTCAACCTCTTCTATTGTAGGTACAAGCTTTCCTTGCTTCATTCTATCAAATATAGTATTAGGAGGCTCACTTGAGGTTGATGCCTCTCCAAAGACTAAGGCTCTTTGCTCAAGATTACTGGCACATATGTCCATGTCCCTTTCAAATTCTTGTTCTCTGGTTTCATCCTCCTGAGTCCAACATACATTAATTCTAATATCTTCATCTTCAGATTCAACATTTAAATCAACATTAGAATGCATACTTAGATAAATACCACAATCAATAGGGTTATGTGGTGCATCATAGGTAGAGCAATAAAAGGGATGATATGATGCTATATTATTTTATGGTATGGGATTTGGAATAGAATCTAGATCTCTCTCTACTTCTTTCTTTTTCCAATTCCCATTTTGATTCTTGTTTCCCTCTTCATTTCCATTGTTATTCCAGTTTCTATTAAAATTCCTCCTGAAATGAGGCATGTTATCTTCCTACTATCTATTATTACCCTATGAAGTTTTTGCAATGCTATCCTTACCTTTTTCAAGTCTAGCCAACCTGTTATTCAAAGTAGTAAACATCTCACTCAATTGATTAGCTATTTTGTTCATAGGATCTTGATCTGTTTTCTTAGGGATAGAGAACTCAACCTTCTTGGGCTTCCTTTCAGGTTGATTGGGCTCTAAAGAGTATGCTTTCATCTTACCACTATCAATCATATGTCTCTCTATTTCAATAGCCCTTTCCATACATATATCAATGGTGGTTGCTTCTTGTTGCCTTAGCTCATAACTAAAATCTCTAGGGAAAGCATTTTTGTAGAAACAAATGGATTGATCATCATTTGGCCTTAATGCTACTAGAATCTTATTTCTGGTCTTAAAGAATATTCTATTGAAATCTTCCACTGATTCATTTTCTTTCTTTTTCATGGTAGCCAATTCTATCAACAAGGACTATTCATTCTTCCTCTCTCCATATTTCCTAAGGAAAGTGTGCTCTAGCTCTTGAAAATTATTGATAGTACCAGCTCCAAGGTTGTTGAACCATTCTTGAGCATCCTTCTCTAAAGTTTGAAAGAATAATATAAGGACAACATCTTCATCATCTACCTCAAGACTATCCATGGCATATAGAAAATACCTAATATGATCTTCACCAATCACAACATTGTTTCCTTGGAATTTAGGCAAGTACTTATGAGCTTTACTAAGGAGAGGATTCATATTTGTAGGTAACACAAAAGCTCTATATCTATTGGTCCTCCACTGATTAACATTAGCATTGGTATTTTGATTGATATTTTTATTTACATTGATATTTTTATTTGCATTAGGAGCTACCATACTCACTACATGTTGATTCACTATAGGTACTTGGTTTACAGTAGGAGAAGACTGATTCAAACCAAGATTTGGGCTAGAAATAAAAATTGGAATTGAATATTTTCTATGAGACTTGAAGAATACCTCAGGATTTGGCACTCCAACAAGCACTTCTTTGCCACTTCTTGTAGATGCTAGATCTAGCTCCTCCTTCTTTAATTTTTAAATTTTTGAGTTCATTTGGAGTCACCAACACAGATGTGCAAAGAAAGAGCAAGATCTTCAACAATACTTGGGCTAAGATTGCTCAACTTGATATTCACTCAATTCTCACAAATTTCACTCCAGGAAAGACTATGAGAAAAACAAACTCAAAATTGTACTGAGTCTTCCCCGACAACGGTGCCAAAAATTATTGGGAGAAATTCTTGCACCCTTAATAGATTTTTCATGCTGCAAGACTTCCTTGATCCAATCAACACTATGGATTCTAGTGGATCCACCTCTTTAACTCAGGAAAATATTATCCTAAGACTCTAGATAGATCGAGTAGGGTAAGGAAACCCTGGAGGTGAGCCTACAATATTTCTTATATGCTCATGCTCATCCAAATTTGCAAAAATGAAATAAAACTACAACATAAAATTTGACCAAGTTTGAAAGTAACTCCCATCTAGTGCTTCAATCTGTAGATCGGTGCCTTATCCATTGGGAAATTGTAGCCAAACTTAAAATATGATGAAGATAGAAGGGAGAGAAGATAAAATTGAGCCAATCACATCCATTCAAATAATATAACAAAAATGATTCAACATGCCAGTGAAAGAAGATGCCATTTACACATTCAAATGATGTAACATGTAAATGGGAGAACACACAAAATTGCACATAGAACTACTAAAAGGAGGAAATAGGATTGCATTAAACAATAGATCATTACAATGGGAGTCTGATCAAAATAACCAGATCTCACTAAACCAATACAAATAAATTCTCCATTCAAATGATGCAATAGAGAACTACAACTCTTTGTTCAAATGATGTAACAAAGAGCCTCCTAGCTTCCAACCTCAACCACTGGAAATGATCTCAGTAAATTGGGCACCTCCTCAGCAAAACCTGCACAATAATGGGGAAGAAAAAGGGGTGACTAGACAAGACACACAAAGGAAAATACAATCGACAAGGATGGGCACACTGGTATACCTCTTGCAAAATTACTATGCAAAAACTTGATGATGTTTCCTATTGTAGCAACTCTCTTAAATAGCTTGATCACTTGGTCCATAATTACAAAAATTGTAACTACCTCGATGATGGCCCATAATTGGAAATGATCCATAATAGCCACTATCTCCATCACCTTCATTTTATTTTTTATTTTTTTAGGGTTTAGGGTTTTGAGTTTTAGGGTTTAGGATTTAGGGTTTTTCCCCCCTTTTACAATGCGAGAAACCCTAAAACAAAACCCTACATCTTAAAGCCCTAAAGATAAGAAATTACTATTTTTGGATAATTTGCCATTTTCAGCCAAAAACAACCCTATTTTTAGTAAGTTGCCAAAAAAACTCGGATGGGCCTCAAAATTAATACACATTATTGGATCACCCATATTAAGCCTTCTAGAAAATCTCAACACGTACTCATGTCTAAAAAGTTTTAAATTCAAATTTTTTTTTCAAATTTCTAAAAAAACACTAAAATCCATTTTTGGGGCACTAGATGAAGGAATTAGGGCCCGATAAAAGCCTAAAAAACCACCCTAGCCACCAAGGTTTCTTATCCCATGCATTTTCCTCCTCTTTATCTAGCTCCACATAAAATTTCAAGTCGATCCAATGATCGGATCAAAAGTTATGCCCTCCAAAAGATAGGCCCCTGCATCAAACTTATTTGGGCCAAACATTTACTGACAAAAAGACCTTAGGAAAACCAAAACAAAGGCCTGACCTTGGTGACATAAAAAATTTTATTGCTCTTGGAGGGTGAAACAGGACTTCAAAAGGACCAAAAATTTACAATAATTGGAAAGGACTCAAGGGGGTATTGCAAATTTGAAAAAGACCAAAGGACACCAAAAATTCAAAAAATTGGGGTAAACTCAAGTTGGATTTTGAGGATCCAACACCTCTATACAAGAATCAAGTAGCAACACAACCACCTATGAAAGCACAAATACTAGATCCAAAGGCAAAGCTAAAGAAGAAGAAGAAGATGAATCCAATGAAGGAGGAATACAGTGCAAGGTCAATTGAAAGGAGAACCTACAACTTTAACCTATTTTTGCATCATCTGAATACTGAAGCAACTATAGAAGAATAAAGCCATCATATGGAAGAATATCCACATTGAAGACTAAATTCTTCAATATCCAAATAATGTAATATAGGGGGTTTTTAGAAATAGATTATATTACATCATTTGGATCATGTAAATGTACCTTTCTTGGTACATACTTAGGACATTAGATTACTTTAGGGGGAAGTTATCTAGTTACTTCATGAAATGTAATAAATGCACATGTGTCAAAGTGCAAGTTGTATATGTTCAATATGTCCCTTGCACAACTAGGTAGAGTGTTGGCCAAGGAACCTATTTCCTATATAAAGGGCCATAGACATAGAGCAAGATATAGTAGTAGGAAGTAGTGTAGAACAGTGTGGTGTGATGTAGAAGTTGGATATAATGTGATGGAGTGTGATATGCTCAAAGCCCATTATTGAGCAGTAGCTTTATTCATGGAGTATTTAGTTTCTCAATAGCTACTTTGTAAACATCTCCATCATTTCTACTTCATGATTGTTCAATGTTGAACTCTTTTTTGTTTAGTGATCTTGGGTTTTGATCCTGAATAGAATAATGCTTTTCAAAATGTTTGTGTAATCATAGATTTGAATTTATATTTCCAAGAACATGTGTATTATACAGTTCAATATTTTATGTTATGATCCAAGCAGTTTGGGCTAGTCTTTGCTTAGTGTACATCTAGGCAAAACCTAGCTCATTTTAATACAATTTTTATTGATGAGAGATTGCATTCAATTGGCATGAAACGATTGATATTGGTTGTATACATGTCAATTTATAGAATCTATAATATGGGTATTGTGTCCTATCATTTTAGTGCCTGTAGTTATAAATTTTATAGTGTGATTGGCCCTTGGCCCTCTTTATGATAGCATTGTATTGATCCTACCCATTTATTCTACTGATTTCTAGGTACATGTGGTCAGGAAATAAAAAAATAAGGGGATTCTAGTATAATCAGTTACAAAATTTGGGGTATTGGGTCCTTGGTATTGGGTTGTCTGATTTCCTCATTACTTGTGAATTCTTCATATTTCCAAGAGATCCAGATCTTGTAGAATCCTCTACATCTGTACACCACCTAGCAAGACAGTTGTGATATCAAGCATTGGGATTTCCAAGATGGGTAATGAGATGCCTGGTAGAAATATTCAAGTTGATCCAGGTAGCATGTGTTTTTATATCTTACTAGTTTTTCTTATTGCTCCACACACACACATATATATATATGCATTGTTTGGATTTTTGGCAAGCACTTGAATGAGATTGACTAAAGTTTTAATTATGGAAAAATTATGTATGTGATGAAATAGAGGAGGAAATTTTGGAGAACAAGACTTCCCAATAATCATCAAGTAGTGGTGTTGTTCCCATGGACATTCCTAAATGACCAATGCCTTCAGTAGAAGATCCTAAACATGGCTTAGGATCTGGTTCCAAGGAAGGGACCATAACTCGTAAAGAAACTTTGGTTTTGGAGGCTAAAACTTTTATCATGGAAGCTGATCACCAGGTTCAGGTCAAGAATTTGGAAGACAATATGCAAAAGCCCGCAACCAGTCATGTAGCTATTGCACTAGATGGATCATATGAAAAGAATATTATACTGCTTTTCATACATGGAGGTGATGAAACAATGCAATTTTATCTCTGAACAATATTGTAGATATGCTAGAGGTTGTTTGATATATATATATATATATATATATATATATATATATATATATATATATATATATATATATATATATATAAGCCTCTTTTATCTATGCTTTTTCTGAGCTTTAAGGAAGTGATGATTTATTTGAAATGTATCTCTGAACATCAGTGTAGATACTTCAAAGGTTGTTTTCGATCCAATTGCTTAGATGCAATTCCCATTATTGGTCAAGTTGTATTTTTCTTTATTTTTTCCCTAATCATTACTCTCATTTTTTTAATTTTATCTATTTCTGTAAGCTACCAGAAGTGATGATTCACTTGAAATATATCTCTGAACATCAATGTAGATATTTCAGAGGCTGTTTTTGATCCAACTACTTTAATACAATTTGACTAGTTGTTTGAATTGGGATTTTTGTCTATTTTTATTTTGGATATTGTAATGCCTGGGAACTAATTGAGAATGTTGTTTATGCTTTAGATGTATTTGTATAGAATGATGCTTTGTGAACGTTGGTGAATAATATTCCTTCCAAGTAAAGGGCATACAGGGAATGATGCTTTTGATATATTATGTTCTTTGGGTAACGCAAAACAAAATTATGTTAAGCATGAATATTATTCCTTGATATCTCATGCCAAAGTTGGATCATATGTTTATATTTGACATATGTTTACCTTGGATGTAGCTTAATACTATAACAAATATGTTTTATTTTTTTTAGCTATTAAAAACATATGGACCCGAAGTTTTCTTAATTATGGTTTCAGTATTTTTGGGAATATTTGAAATTACTAGATAAGTTTTCTTGTATTATGTATGAGCGGTCTTTGTATTTTGTAATCTGTGTAATGGATTATTGTGACAATATGCAGCTTATGAAATTGTCACAAACACTATAAAATTGAATGGTGAAATTTAATCTTGTACGGGTGTGGTGTCAGGGATAAGCTTATTCCACCATTTTTTCCTGGTATTTAAATTTACTTGCTATTACTGATTTGAGTTGTAAATGGACAGTCACAAGTTATACCATCCTATTCAAAGATGGTAGTTTATATTTTTTAACCACCCTCTTCTAAGAGGACAACCATCATCTTAGGGCTACAAGGGTATATTTAAACTAACCGCTTAGGGCTAAGAGGGCAGTTTAAAACCATCCTCTTAGCCCTAAGAGGATTTTTTAAAACCACCCTCGTAGCCCTAAGAGAGCATTTTTTTAGGTGGTTTTTAGTCATCATTGTATGACACAAATGTTTTACGATACCCTCATAGGCAGCAGCTAAATAAGCACCCTTAAAGCCCTTTTTTGGTGTAGTGTAGTATGGCTATATATGCAATTTTAGTTATGAATTTGGTCATTAATTGAATCTATCCTAAAAATTATTTGATCCCCTTGATTGACATAGCTAATGGTAAATCCTAAACGGCTTTCATATTGTCAGGATCTATTGCTAGACCTTATTGTGATACTACATGATCTAGTATCATCCCCTCTTGGACCATAAAGATGGAATTCTTTTTATTGAGGGAGATACCAAATTCCTGGTACCTTTGAAAAATAGACTCTAGATGTTTGATACACTTTTTTCTATCCTTGGAAAACACTATCAAGTCATCTAGGTAAATTAGAATGATTTCACCTACAATTCTTAATTGATATATCCATTACTCTCTAGAAGGTCGCCTTGGCATTTGATAGACTAAAATGCATTCTTTGATAAGCAAAAGTACCTCACTTAGTGGTAAAGGTTTTTTTGTATTGGTCTCCATCCCTAGCCTAGACCTGATTTTACCTAAAGAAACCATAAGGATGGATAACATTTGTGAACTAATCACCTTCTATAGTATCTGATTAATAATAGGTAGGGGGTAATAATATTTTATGGATGCCCTATTTAAATTCTTGAAATTAATGCACAACCTAATATCTCCATTTTTTATGCACTGGGACAAGGTTGGAAACACATATTAAATGATTGATTAGGAATATAACGACTTTATAAAAAAATAGTCACTCTTTCTTTATTATATTTTTTATTTTGGGATTAACCAATCTCTAATTCTGGTAGAAATACCTAGCATTTATTTCTAGTTTGATGGTATGCTCTATTACATTGTAGTCATAGACTTTCAAATCTTTGTATGATCAAGCAAGTATATCCTGATGCAGGAGCATCCGATGACAGCAGGACAATCTGGCAGCATTCGAATTTTCTATGCAATTTTTTTTATGTTCAAAGGCCAAGTTTGGGGGGGGTCGCGAAATCACGACATGTCACGATTTCGCGACATGTCACGAAATCGTGACCCCAAAGGCAACAACAGGGGCGAGGGAAGTTTTCGTCGCGATATCGCGACGTCGCGATATCGTGACAAGTTTGAAGGCAGAGGCCAGAGGGAGGTTTTCGTCGTGATATCGCGACGTCACGATATCGCGATGGTATTTCGAAGACTAAGGCGAGGGGGAAGTCCCGTCGCGATATCACGACCAGTGGGAAGCTGCCACGTGGCAGAGCAAATAAGGCAAAGTGGGGAGCAAAGAAAAGACAAAGGGGGAGGGGGTCACGAAATCATGACATGTCACGATTTGTCATGATTTCGTGACCCCCTCATGAAATCGCGACCCCAAGGGACTTCGACAAGGGAAGGGCAGCGGGGGTCGTGAAATCGCGACATGTCACGATTTCGTGACATGTCACAAAATTGTGACCCCAAAGTGCTGCGACATTAGGAAGGCGCTTTTGGTCACGATATCACGACATGTCATGATTTCACGACCTGTCGCGATATCGTGGCCAGGTGAAGGCACAGCCGAAAGAGAACCAGCGGATGGCCAGGCAAGGCCAAATTTGACACGTGGATAGCCACGTGTATCAAGGCAGTTGTGAAGGGCACGTGTTTGAAAGATGTTGCGACAGAAGAAGGCATAGTCGATTTAAACACGCGGACAGGTCAAAGGAGGCCATTAATGCAAGCTTCTTGGCGGATCGGGTAGTTGCCCATTTATGGCAGACAAATTTGAAAACTCGATCGAGGGGGAAAATCAAATTTGAATTTTTGTTAGGTGGGGGCATTAATTTCCTAGAGGACCGAGACCTCGATAAAAACTCAAATTTTGGTAACAGTTAGGGGGTGGACCGAAGAACGGGGAGAAATCGTACAGTTAGAGAGACCGAAGCCGAGCTTGGTCATTGTAAAGCCTGCGGGATGATTTATCTTGATGTGTGTATAATTTTCTGAAGATATTAATGAAAAGCATGGTTATTTTGTCTGTGTGATCTCCCGATCCCCATTAGTGGTATCAGAGCCAAAATTTCCTGAGTGTGTGATAGATCATCGGATGTGAGGCAGTCACACCAAGATCTGTGGGAAGGCTCATGAGAGAGTGAGAAGATGCCTTCGAGAAGAAACCCCGTGGGTGGGAGAGGCATGGCAGCAGAATATTTTTGGGCTTTGCAGCGGCAAGTTCAGGCCCTGCAAGAAGAACTGCGCAGAGGACACGAACCGAGAAGAGAAGCAGACAGTGAAGATGAAGCGGATGAAGAACAAAACCAGTTTGAAGAAGAAGAAGAAGAAGCTATAGATCCGGCACAAGCCAGACTATACAGGGCCATATCCCAGATTGGGAAGAGGCCAAAGATGGAAGTTTCCACGTATTCTAGGAACTTGAATCCGGAGGAGTTGATCGACTGGGTCAATGATCTGGAAGAATACTTCGAGTATGAAGAAGTTGAAGATCCCGAGAGGGTCAGATTTTCCAAGACCAAGTTGAAGGGTCATGCCAGCATTTGGTGGAGGGGAATACAGCTGGAGCGAAACAGAAGAGGGAAGGAGAGAATAACAAGATGGGACAGAATGGTGGAAAAGCTGAAGAGACAGTTTATTTCGATAGATTATGAGTTGGATCTGCTAAGGAAAATGCAGGGTTTGAGACAGATGAATAAAACTGTCCAAGAATATATAGAGGAATTTTATAAAATCTCCATCAAAACCGATCATTTAGAAGCAAGTAAAGAAAAGGTGGCCCGTTATATTAATGGGTTGAGACCCAGTGTCCAGGAAGAGTTGAGCTTAGTGCGGGTGAGCACCATTGAAGATGCTTACCAGTTTGCTCTGAAGGTTGAAGAAAAACTGAACAGAAGGTTTGAGAGCAAGCAAAGAGGAAAAGGACCTAGAGGAAAGACCGGTGGAAGAAAAGAGGAAGGAAAGGAAGAGAAGAAAGAAGAGGTTAGCAGCAGCTGGAATCAGAAAGAAGATGAAGAACCCAAATTGCAAGTTCAGAACAATGGCTACCCAAGAGGAAGAGGTAGATCTGGACGCGGGTATGGAAGAGGAGTGTTTCGGGGAACATGTTTCCACTATGGATAAGAGGGGCATCGGGCATATGAGTGTCCCCAGCACCCCGAGAGAGTGAACAAGAAACAAGTGGGTCCTGCCAGAGTTGCTGTGGCAGCGGAAGATGCTGAATCAGAACATTCTGAAGAAGCTGAGAAGGGAGAAGCCATGATTGTGAGAAGGACCATGCTGATTGATGAAGACAAGCCAGAGCAGAGGAGAAGCCTGTTCCGCACACGATGCAAAAGTGCAGGCAAAGTCTGTAATGTTATTATAGACAATGGGAGTACAGACAACTTAGTTTTTGAGGAGATGGTTGCTAAGTTGCAGCTGGAAAGGAGGAGACACCCGCATCCATACCGGATTGCGTGGTTGCGGAAGGACCACAGAGCATGGGTCCGTGAACAGTGCTTAGTCACGTTCAATATTGGGAAGTACCAGGATGAGGTCCTGTGTGATGTTTTCCCCATGGATGCTTGCCATTTGCTGTTAGGGAGGCCATGGCAGTTTGATCGGAGTGTAGTGCATGATGGTCGTGCAAATACATATTCCTTGATGAAATATGGAGTGCGGCACAAGTTGAAGCCATTACAGACAGTGGATGAGAAGGTGTGCAGCAATGCCAAAATTTGTCTGGTAGAAGGCAAAAAATTTTGCCAGGAAACAGGATTTGAGCAGGTTGTAAAGGTTGATGAGTGTTCGGAGATATTACAAAAGACACGGACCGAACAACATAGAAGTGAAGGTCACTTCTCCTTTTTACCTGGGGTGTCTGATGCAGGAGCATCCGGTGACAGCAGGACAATCTGGCAGCATTCGGATTTTCTATGCAATTTGTTTTATGTTCAAAGGCCAAGTTTGGGGGGGGGTCACGAAATCGCGACCCCAAAGGCAGCAACAGGGCAGAGGGAAGTTTTCGTCGTGATATCGTGATGTTGCGATTTCGCTACATCGTGATATCGTGACAAGTTTTAAGGCAGAGGCTAGAGGGAGGTTTCCATCGAGATATCGCGATGTCGCGATATCATGACGGTATTTCGAAGACTAAGGCGAGGGGGAAGTCCCGTCGTGATATCGCGACGGGTCACGATATCGTGACCTATCGTGATATCACGACCAGTGGGAAGCTGCCACATGGCAGAGCAAATAAGGCAAAGCGGGGAGCAAAGAAAAGACAAAGGGGGAGGGGGTCGCGAAATCGTGACCCCAAGGGACTTCGGCAAGGGAAGGGCAGTGGGGGTCACGAAATCATGACATGTCACGATTTCGTGACATGTCACAAAATCATGATCCCAAAGTTTTGTGACATTATGAAGGCTCTTTTGGTCACGATATCGCGACATGTCGCGATTTCATGACCTATCGCGATATCACGGCCAGGTGAAGGCGCAGCCGAAAGAGAACCAGCGGACGGCCAGGCAAGGCCAAATTTGACACGTGGACAGCCACGTGTATCAAGGCAGTTGTGAGGGGCACGTGTTTGAAATATGTTGCGACAGAAGAAGGCATAGTCGATTTAAACATGTGGACAGGTCAAAGGAGGCCATTAATGCAAGCTTCTTGGCAGATCGGGTAGTTGCCCATTTATGGCAGACAAATTTGAAAACTCGACCGAGGGGGAAAATCAAATTTGAATTTTTGTTAGGCGGGGGCATTAATTGCCTAGAGGACCGAGACCTCGATAAAAACTTGAATTTTGGTAACAGTTGGGGTGGTGGACCGGAGAACGGGGAGAAGTAGTACAGTTAGAGAGACCGAAGCCGAGCTTGGTCATTGTAAAGCCTGCGGGCTGATTTATCTTGATGTGTGTATAATTTTCCAAATATTTTAATGAAAAGCATGGTTATTTTGTCTGTGTGATCTCCCAGTCCCCGTCATATCCCCACACTTATTGCAAAGCTTTTTGAAAAACTTTTGTTCTTCATGAGTACAATATTTCCCAAGTAATATACTTTTTCCTTTAGCTATTTCAATAGGTTGATATACAAAATATTTCACTTTTAGGCTATCTATCCTTATGCTATCATCACAGTTAAATAAATTTTCTAGTATGATCATCTCCTTAGGCAATTGATTTGATTTAAGTTGTATGACCTCATATTTGACATTATCTCCATATTTATTCTTTTCTTTGACATATTATGCTTCTTTGATTAGAAATCTGACTATCTTCTCATAATTAAGAGAAGACTTACCAATAGTCATAGTTATCAATAGTAGATACCTAATATCAAATCACCCAACATATAATGGTCAAAATATATGAATTCATTGACTATGCAAATACATTAATGGCTTATATGTACAAGTGATGCATCCACATCTAACACACAAACAACATTATGGATCTACCTATAGCAATAAATAAAAACAAGATTGACTCTACCTATCATTCCTACCATTGCATGTAGCTAAGAGATATATAGGAAGGTGGTTAACTTACCTCCACCTTCCTCCACCTACCAAATCAACTCTACTCAAAGACTAGCCAATATTTCTCATCCTGTCAGCCTTGCCAGTAACCTAATCATCTCTCAATCACCCTTTACCAACATACCACCTTGCCCCTCTCCTTTGGGAAACTCCAAAGAGGGCCAATTTTATAAATTGCCCCCTTGGGGGACATTAAAGGAGACTTCTAGATATAACAAATTATTGTCAAAATTCCTCCATGAGTTCATCCTCAAAAAAGAGGCACCTTGTGTTTTGGTGGAATTTGGTGATAACATCCTTGTCTCATATTATTTCAATTTTGGATTATTATTAACATTTTATGATTTAGTTCCTTGAATGCATTTGTCATTGTTAAGCATTTCTTTTAGATTTTGTAAGCATCTTAGGAGGTTTACGAGATAGATACTTGCTTCTAGGGTTCCCAAAACATCTACTAAGGATATTTGTAACCTTTATTGAACCGAAATTTTTATTTTTTTACCATAAAAAGTGAATTCACCACCTATATCCAACCTAGGAAGCATATTCACTCTAGGTAGTTGAAATCAGTGGTTCATGCTTTTAATATTTGTTACCTCTTTCTTGTCACAAAGGTGAATACACCACCTATGACTATTTTAGGCAGTATATCCGTTATCTGCCTTCACAATTGTAGATCCCTATGAAAACTCAACATCTTGTTTGATCAACCTTTTTCTATGCATATTCTAACATCTATGATAACCCCTAACTTTGTCCCTACACTTTGATAATTTGATTCTATCATTTTAATGAATTTTTTGTCTCTATATTTTTTAGGCAATAAATTTACCACACACATCTCAACATCCATTTCCAAGGTTTAAAATTTTAATTTGGTATATAAATAAGGGGCATTATTATGCCAATTAGAAATTTTTCTACTTGTTGTTTGGTAGACCCCCAAATGTTGATGCAATTTTTATTTCTATTTATTTGCAAGTTTCAACAAATTTGTTGGTTGTAGGTTTTCCATGCATTGTATTTGCACCAACCATTGGAACAAGTATACCTTGTCCTTTTTCTTCAATAATTAGTATAGGCTATTTGCTCAATTTTGTTCACATATTTAATAGTTTTATCTTTAGAAACATATATATAAATGAAAATCAAAAGAATATTTAGTTTAATATTGCATTCTTATTTTTTATTCTTAGGCATTTAATTCAAATTGCACTTAGCTTGGATTAAGATTAATTGTATGTTTTCATCCTCCTTGCACCCTTGCCCTTTTGAAAAGAAGAAAAAAAAATTCTTGTTTCTCATAGCTTTTATAACACTCATCAAAAACAAAAATAGCATATAGGCTTACACTTTGTATTCTACATTTTATATTCATATTGTATTGCATTATCATATCATGCATCAATCCCTAGGATAGAATAAAACTCAGGTGTTTGTTAAATTTTACACATCAAAACTAGATTAGAAAATCCTATAAGCCCTTGGTGAACCCAAAAAACCCTCACAAAAAATAGACCACACAAAACACAACCTAACAATGAGTTAGCAATAGGGCTCTATTGTTCTAGTGTGGACGACCCTTAAGGGAATGATTTTGGGGCCACCACCCACATGCACCTTTTTCCACCCCACATATTTGGTGAACCCAACATGAATACCATGTGGATCTAAAGTATTTTGACCTAGGACTTTATCCTTAATCAACATAAAATTTACCACACTTTAATTAAGGTTATCTAACTTGTTTGTTTAGCATAAATCACATTAAATCAAGATAATAAGAACATAACCAGATTATTAGTCCCATTGGGGGAAGGTTAACAACCCTTGAAGTAAACTGACATATGAACCTTAAGGGTTATATATCTTGGCTAGTATATTATGGTGGGCTAACAAGATTTATAAGGTGGGTTACAAGGTGACATAAGGATTATAAAGCATCTTCTCTTCTCTAAAAATTCTAAAAATAAAATTTTAATAAATTAAACTTTCTTTTGACCTTGTCAAAACCTCCTTATCTTACTTGAAATGCTATGTGAGCATTAATATAGAATCTGAGTGCTTCATCTAAACTTCCAGAGAAGTAACCTATGATTGAAAACCCAATGTTTGAGTAAGAAGAGGAAAATTCTCCTTCTAAAACCCTTTCTTAACAAAAAAAGAGTATTTTTTAAGTTTGTGGACCATTTAACTTCCTTACTATGAGGAAATAGAGAAATGTACTCCATATTAAGGGTATATGGGATGGCAACTTTTCTTGTAGAGGAACTCCTCTTAGAAATTCCACACTAGCTTAGATATAATCCCATGAGTGGTCAACAATAATATTCAATCATCACAACGGCCATAGAAGGGAGACCTTCGAATATTACCTCTTCCTCGAGAAATTTGATATCTATACCTCCCAACATAGAGCCACTTTGGCTATGTCTCCTTGTCTCTCAGCCTATAGGTCTTCTAAAATTCTAGAATGTGGAAATCATTCCTAGTATACCTAATGCTTCGAATGTGATTTCTTTCAATCCATTTTTTAGCATGCCTATTCCTGCTAACATTTCATATACTAAATTTTGTTTTCAAAATAATTCCAAAATTAATAACATGACGATCCCTTTTGGATCATTCCATCCACATTCTTAGTATTATCCTTTGGTTAATTCCCAACCTCAGTTCACAACATCACCAATTTATTATCCTATATTTTGAGATATAAACTCTAAACTAGAATAATTAGTAAAAGAAAATTTTGAATTTAAATAATAGTTGGCTTCTATGTAAGAAATCACAAATAATTACTCTTATAGAGACTACTACAATCAACCCATAGACCCTAATCTAATTAAAAAACCCTATCCTATGAGTTTTATGTTACCAAATTTCTGGATGTATAGGGGATATGGTGACCCAATGGATCACCTGCAAATCTTTCAAGTTGCATGTCATAACACCACCTATGATGAGGTGTTGTTATTAAATATTTACCCTACAAGCCTTGGTGGTGAGGCCATAGAATGGTTCTTCCAGCTACCTCATAACTCAATAAAATATTTTGGTTATTTGGAAGAAATTTTTATCCAACATTTTGCTACCTATATCACAAAACATGTATAGTTGATGAATTGTACCAACTAAAACAAGGTAAAAATGAATCTTTTAATGAATTCTTACCTTGATGGCACGTGTTAGCTCGAAAAATCAAAATTTTCCTACCACCTAAAGACCTCTTGTATATTTTCTTCCACACATAGTGATGCAAGTAAGCCTCCAATATAACATTGTCCTCTTTGTCTGACAATTAGTTTTAGGATGATACCTCATGGACAACAACAACTTTGTGCCCATAAAAAAAAAAATAGTTCCTACCAAAACTTGCTTGTAAAACAACCATATATGAAATGATGCTCAAGGGAACACCCCAATACTTCACCATATTCTTGAAGAAGTATCCTACCACAATATCTATTGTGCAATTTTTTAGACATGCAGTGAATATGGTATACTTGAAAAATCAATTTACTACAACCATGATAGAGGAGAATCCATCCATGCACAAAAATATTAGAAATAAGTCCATACTTGCACTTGCCTAAGGTCTCATTAGAACCGATAATAATTGAAAAATTCCTCTAGGGAACCGATGCTTTGACTTATCTTGTTGGTAAATTAGACAAGTTGAGACATACTCATGTACATCATCTGCCAACTTTGGCTAGTATAATCCCTACTCTAATAATACCCTCATGCATATTTTCCTATGGTGTCTAGCCCACAAAAATTTGTGGCATTCCTTAATAAACTCTTTGCGAAACCTCCCCCACTTAGGAATATAAACCCAACTCTGAGCAAACCACAATAGTCGATCAACCAACCTGGACTTATTCACTCTACCCTTCTAATTCTAGTCTTCAAAAATTGTCACCAATGATACAAATTGATGATCTCAAACCAAGCCCTCCTTAATACTCTCCATGATCTTCCCATTCATATCCAATCTACTCTCCCCATGAACATATAATGGGCTAGTTAATGCTATCGTAATTACCACCAATTATTGCTTCCTACTGAGTGAATCTACCACCATATTCTCCTTTCCAATGGTATGCATAATCTTCATATCAAACTCAACTAGGAAGTCCTACCACCTTTTCTACTTAGGTGTAAGCTTATTGTGAGTCAAAAATAAGGAATTTAATACATTGTTTGTCTTCATGACAAAGTGATCACCTAACAAATAGTTCCTCTAGATCTGCAAACAATGAACCACAACCATCATCTCCTTATCATGTATTGGATACCTTCTCTTTGTATCATTCAACTTTATTGACTCAAATGAAATAGGATGTCCATCCTGAATGAGCACACCTTTGATAGCATAATTAGATACATCTATGTGCACCTCAAATGACTTGTTAAAGTCTACCAAGGACAACATTGGTAAAGATTTCAAGTTATCCTTTTAAATATTGAAGGTTTTTTGGCACTTAGACATCCACTCCCACTTCATATCCTTCTTCAATAAATTTATCAACATATCCACAAGCTTCGAATACATATTGATAAAATATCTTTAGTAATTGGTTAGGCCTAAAAATTATTTTACTTCATGTATGTCCTTGGGTACATCCCAATCTTTGATTGCTTCAAATTTCCCTTGGTCTAGCTTGATATTTCTATTGCTAACCACATGCCCCAATAAATTCAACTCCTTTTGGAAAAAATAACACTTCTTCTTCTTCACAAACAAATCATGCTCCCACAAAAGTCTAAACACTTTTGAAAAATGTACCCTTTGCTCCTCTGGATTCTTAGAATACATCAAGATATCATCTAGATAGACCACCACACTCTTATCTAGAAATTGCCTGAACACATCATTCATGAGTGTGTAAAATATTGTTTGTGCATTGCACAACCCAAAGGGCATCACAAGGAACTCTTATGACACATACCTTGCCACACAAGACATATTTTCCTCATCACCCAAAGCAAACTAAACTTGATAATATCTTGACCTCAAGTCCAAGTTTGTGAAGATTCTCTCCCCTACAAGGCAATCAAAGTAATTTGCAATAAATGGGAGAGGATGGGAATTTTCAATGGTCAATTTTTTTAGATCCCTATAATCAACATAGTCTCAAAGACCCATTGACTTTCCTCTGGAACAATAGTAAAGCTCCATAAGGGGAGCACAAAGGAAGGAGATAACTAGTAACCAACAACTCCTCTAACTACCTCTTTAATTCAACCATATCTAGCCTAGCAACCGATACAGAGATCTCTTTGGGGGACTCAACCCTAGCACAAACTCAATAAAATTATCAATTGTTCTTCTTGATGGTAGATACAATGGAAGCTCCTTTGTCATGCAATCCTAGAACTCATAGAGAAATTCCTCTACTTTTGATAGGATAGGGACCTATTACCCCTCCTCTTCATCCCATCCTCCCATAAGTGCCACAAAAAACATGGGCTTCTTCTCTTTCTTACTTATAGCCTTATGCATACTCATATTTGAACACACCTATACTTTTGGTCCATCATCAATGCCTTCCCTGACTACCTCTTCTGAATCATTCACACAATGCACATATAATTTGGATATAACATGAACAGAGTTTTGATGTGGGGAACAACCACCACTTTACCCTTCCAAATGAATTCCTATCCTATTTCTAGCTCAAAATCATTCATCTTCACCATAGATAGATTGAGTTTTCCCTTCCACTCATTGACTTCCACATCCACATCTCGTGCAACATTGATAATAAGTTGCATAGAAGAATTGATTGACTTGAAACTTTGGCCACATTTGAAGGACTGGAGGTCTAATTATTTGGCCCATTGAACACTCATGTAATTATGATTCACAATTGTATCAATGAGTATCGTGGTTCTCTTTCCTTTGATCACCACCTCTACATACATTAGCCTATGCAGTCCTTCATTTCCCATTCTCCCATTTGACTCAACCTTCTCAATGTCATTGAGTCTGTGAATGACTCCAATCTAACCCTCATTTGTTGTGTTCAACTCTACTTGTTGAGTCATCGATATCCATTGTTGTTGTGGATACTCTTTCTGAGTATGGTTCCCATGACATGTCCAACATCTCAACCATGAGCGATTTCCTTTACCCTTTGCTCCACTTATAGGTTTTTTAATTTTGAGCTAACGTTAGACTTAGACCCCATTAATGACTATTGAGTCACTTTTCTAGCTTGGGTCCCACCCTTTGGCTTACCAAAAACATGATTCACCCTTCTCTTACCCTTAGAGCTAAAATTTTGGGTACCCTTCTTTTCCATTGTCTCATCTTTAAAATCGAATAAACTTTCAACAACAATAATGGCTTCATTGAAATTTTTTAGCTATGGTGCTTAAGCTATGTCTGAGCCCATGATTGAAGACCATGTTGAAACATAAACAAATTCTATTTCTTTGATATTTAGTTAATCTCCACCATGGGATCCTGGAAAGCCTTGATGTAATCTTTGATCTTTTCACAATGTTTCAAATTCTATAACTTTTATCTCTTACCACTCGACATTATCAAGTCAAAACTAATATTTTAGTGCTTCCTTCAACTCCTCCCATAATTTCACCCTCCTGGTGGTCCTCCTTACCACCATGTCATTCATTAATTTTCTCCACCAAACCCAATTTTTACCCTTCAAATACCTTATTGTTGTATGAACTTTTGGTGCTCTTGAAAATCCTCCTAATCCTACTAGGTATTCACCCATATCCTTAATAAGTCATTCAGTAGATAATCATATTGTGCTCCATCATAACACTCTAGTTCCTTCAACTTTGACCATTTCAAGGTCAAAGAGCTTGATGTTCATGTCTGGCCTAGTGTCTGCATTGCAACCACCTAATACAAAACTACTTCCTCTTGCAACTTGGTCTAAGACACCAAAATATTCTCTAACCTTCTTTGTAGTTCCAACACGACTTCCTCCAAGACCTCCAACCTTTACACCTGATCACCTTGGTCCTCTCACCTCTCATTCAACCCTTTGTCCATGGAGATGATCTTCTCTTTGACATCTTGTAATCAATATTTTCTATTAGTCACATATTTCTACCATGGCACCTATTTATGTCACATAATATCCTTTTCTTGCATACTCCTTTACCTCAATACAACACCAACTATAGATAAGCGACACATTGATTCTCCCACTCAATAATATAATGAGAAAATAATCAACACAATATAAAACCCTTAAAACATCTAAATATATTATAATTGTAGCATAGGGGTGCAGTATTCCCAGGTGGGGAGATGATCTTCTAGGGTCAAGAATGATCAATAGACAATTTCCAACTCAGTTACCAAATTGTACAATCGTACAGTCCTCCGAACTAACCCTTTATGATAATTGAACAACTTGTACAGATGTCAAACTCTCACACTGTACGATTCCAAATCATACAGTGACAAGGATTGTATGCTTTTGCACTCAACCAAAATGACAGGTTTGGTTTTGGAGGTTTTCGTACATAGTTTTGTAATTGTTCAAGTTGATTTCCTCAAACTACCAAATCGGGTAAGTCGATCTCCATTGTTCATTTTGCTAAATTTGGTAAGTCAAATTTGTACAATTTGTACGAACTCTGGTGTACGATTGACACAAAATTATGGTACATTCAGGTGCAAAATCATATGCTCTAATGCCTCAATATATCTCAAGAAGGTTTTGTAATGATTTACTATGCCAATTAATCCATTCTCCAGGATATGTAAAACATTGTAACGGAGCTTGGGAGAGATTCCATTCAATTTATTACGTAAAAAAATTGTACAACAGATTTTATGACATTCTTCTCCATATTTCCATGCTCACAAATCATTCCTCAGCTTCCACCAGTGCTAGTATTTGTCAATAAGTTGCAACAATGCATAAAACTAAGCTAAAACAATTACCAGAAAACACATATGCATCAAGATTCCATCATAGATCATCAATCATCATTTCCAGGATCGTACACAATTTTAATAATGTATTTCCATTCCATTATGTCATAAATATCATTACAATCAGGTTATTCTATCAATCTCTTGCAATAACTCAGAAGTAAACTAGCTATTACAATCAACAAGTACTCTATTCCTATCACTTAGCAACCAGATCTCCAAATTTGAAAATGGGGCCTTATATAACATTGCCCAGGCCATTCTAAAGTGGTTCCTAAGGTAATTAGTTACTTAAAACTACCCATGCACAATTAAATTTATTAATTTAGCCTTTTACTAAGTCTAACACCTTAGCAAATCTATGTGCCATTTCACTATGAAATTACATTTCCCATGCATTTGGATGAATTTCAGTGCGCCCTTTATGATTTTTTGCTGCCTTGTACGATTTTTCAATCCATTTGTATGGTTTAGCCCTACCTATACGATTTACAAAACTTGGGCAAACTTTCAATTATATCAAAACTATCAAAATTGAGCAAATCCTTTTTTATCACTTTCTCTTCTTCTGGGAGGTGGATTTACTACCTACATTTGCCCTCCCCTTTACTTTAGTTGGTGTCCTCATTGACTTGTTCTATTTCTTCCATTGTGCCTCGTATTCTGCCACTACAGCATATAAGTCCTTGACTTATAACTTATACATTTCTCATTCATTTCTCAACTTGGCTGCGTAGCTTCCCATCTCTACTACTTTCACCCCATGAAAGTTAGCCTTTTCCTCGGTAGTCTTTGAGAATTCCATCATCTAATTTTCATGGTCTCATGCACTCTTTTTCAACCTCTCCTTCCAGTGAGATTCTGCTCGAGCTGTCGCTTGAATTTCTTCATTTTTTTCAGTAATGGTCTTCAAGTGGTGACTAATATCAACCTCCATAGCTTGAACACTATCTTCCTTTATTTTCAACTGAGCTTTCTTTTCCAGGACCATCTCATTCAATCTTTCATTATCCTTTGTCAGCTCCTCTATCTGCTTGGCTTGTGTTGCCATTTTCTCACTCTTCTCAGCCAACTAAGCTATCATTTGTTCCTCCTTTTCTTTGATTTGTGCCTCCAACTCCTTAATCCTATCATTTGCCATATGTGAGATCTATCACTTTTCCTCTTCAAGCGTGTTAATTCTAGCTTCAGACTCAGCTTTGATGCCTGACAGATCTTCCTTCAATTTATTTATCTTTACTTCTATCGTAGCTCTACTTTTTTGTAGTTCTTCTTCCATTGCGGCTAATCTATTTTGAGTGGTTGTAGTCTCCTCCTTTTGAGCTTGATTGAGTCGATAGATTTATTCCAATTTTATGCTCAACCACTCTATCTAGTGTGTTATAAATTTAAACTTCCTTAGGGTGATAGCCAAACCCGTAGTAACCCTCTTATACTCCAACTCTATCGTGTTCATGGGATAGGTCAGATAATTGACTTTATCCAAGTACATCCTTGGGTTTTTCCTATAATTTCTTCTCACCCCTTATGGAAAGTCTTATCTTCCTAATTTTGTTGTTACATCTTCCCTAGGCAATCTCCATGGATGTTGTGCATGAATGTCTACAATTCTCCTTGTATAATTTGCACTATTCACCCATTCTATTATCTTTTCTAACTCGAGAGACACTTGTTCTTCCCACAGCTTCAATTCTCCTATGTGGTCAATACCAAATTCCAATCTGGCACTATTAATGATATGGCCTAACGAATACAAGTTTTCCACCTTATCTTCTGTTCCACGTGCCTCCTCCTCAATTCCAATTTTGTTGAACTATGGTACTTCCAAAATATAACTAGATTGGATCCCTCGTAGTTCTTCCTTTGTAGGAGTACGTACATATTCCTCTTCCATGTGGTGGCTAGAGCTTCCCCCAAGCCCTTAAGTGCTCTTTAAGTGTCTATATTTTCTCGTGGTGGAGCCTATTCTTTCGTCTTCTCCATCTCCACCTTCTCCTGTACTTTCATAATATCTTGTTGAGATTGTTGCTGCTCAACTTGTTCTTGGGCTTCTTTCTGTTCTGTAAGCCCCACCTATTGTTCTTTTGTTACTTTTGCATATTGTGCCATCCACATTGGCATTTTTATGGCCCTTATATCTCTTGTCAGTCGAGCCATGATTGTATTCATAGCACACGGCCAATGGTCCCCTTTCAACTAGCTCTATTTGATTTCGCGTGTTCCTACACCTGAGATCTTTGCCTCAATCAGTGATGTGACATTGGTAAGCGTAGTGATGAGGTGGTATGCCTCTATTGGATCTACCAACTTCTTTACTACCTCCATACCATATTTTGGTAATCCAAATATCTTCCAAAATATCTCTGCCAAAATATCTACTTTCATCGACCTCTTGCCCACATTGACATAGGTTGTTCTAGTTGCAGGGTTATACGCCTGAACTATCTGCAATAGATAGTTATGGAAGAAGGTCTTGTGGAATGGTGGAACTTGTGCAATCACTACTACACTAGCATCCTCGAACATCTTCCTCCAAGGATGATTCTTATTTTACCTATCACTCCACCACTTCCTGCATGTATCTGCTCCATGCTGCACAAATGTAATATTTGTGACTTCAACCTGGCCCTCTTCCTATCCACTACTCAGATGCTCCTCCTGATATGGTAGGTGAACTTCACTCCTCATTTCCCTCCTTGAGGTTCTTTCTTGTGCCATTCTCTCCTCTCGGTGCCTTGGTGGTGTTCTTCTCAGATTAGCCTACCAATGTCTCTACCCCCTCCACGACCTATATCCTCCTCTCCTCCAAGGATGATTACCATGCCAATCGTGGGACTAAAACTACCACCCTTGGTGTTGCCATGGGTATGCTTCTCTTTCGTGCAATGGACCTGGTGACCTCTCCACCCTATTGGCTACAATCCACCTTAACCGGCGTCCAAACTCTTCTGTTGAGATCATTCCTCTACCATCTCGTCGATTAACTTAACATCCAAACATCACCATTTTTACAATCAAAAGTGTACCTAAAATCATACGACTTACTATAAAATCATACAATATATGGTCCTTTGTACCCTTGTATGGTTCTTACCTTCACCAGCCACTTCTAGATCGTACACTACTCTCTTTTCCCATAGTTCGATTTTCAGCCCATCAATCTTCAAACTATCATAAATCCTCCAAATCGTACATTTGTAACCTAAAATTATGTAGTGTAATAGTACTTCATACAATGTTGCTTTTGTAATACCTTCCCCTTTGGAATCCGTATGATTCCGTATGATTTGCTAAAATTTGCCAAAAATGGCTTGAAAATCACCTAGAACTGTGCTATTTTCCTCTGAAATCGTACATTCCTCCCCCAAAATCATATAGTACGATTTTTCAAACCCTAGGTTGTGAAAAATTCAAAATTTTGGCCTCCTTTGTCGAATATTTCACCAACCCATTTGCCGGATTGCCCCGTTCCTCCTTTTTAGTCTTTCTCGAGAGCAATTTTCCAACTTCTCCACTTCTAGCACAATTTATCTTCAATTGATGAATTTATAGCTATATTTGATGGTTGTACGGACTTCTCTTTCCATTCTCTACTTTTTCCAGCTCTCTTTTTCCCGATTCTTCTATTTTTAGGGTTTAAATCTTCACTTTCCTTGCAATTTCCATCATTCGATTACAATTTCTCACTTCCCCAAACCCTAATCTGCCATTTTTCACCTTTGGGTTCATACTTGGATGTTTTCTGCTGTATATTCTTTGTATTTCTTGTTGAACTTCGAATTTTTCTCTTTAATGGAGTAAAACCCTAATTTCCCTCTTTCGTTCCTTCTCCGGGTTAATTTCTCTAAAAATGAAAAGTACTCCTTGGTGCTAATTAAAATGGGTCCTTATAAATCCATATTGTTGATGAAATTGGCTGCCCATATGGTCTTCTCCATTCAATTGCATGCTTTCCACCTTCGTCCTCCTAAAAAATTTGAATTCTCACTTGTACGATTTAATGAAATTGCAAGTCCTACCTTCTATTTAAAGCATTTCAAAAACCCTAACTAAACCCTAATCCTAACCCTAAATTGTGCCACTTTGCACATTTTCCCTCCATATTGCATGGATGATTGACAACTCAGCATGTTTTTAAAAATTGTCTTTTTCCCCTTTTTCCTCCAACCGTTGCTTTTTCCCGTGCATGCCACATTAAATGGGTAGTTGGAAATCGTACAACATGCCCTAAAATCATACAGTGTATGATCCAAATCGTACAACATGTCATCTTGTATGATTTCACATGTCTTTATGTCGATTTTACTTGTACGATCTCATAACTTTTTTTTTCATCCTCAATTTTTACTTGTACGATCTTTATACTTAGAGAAATTTTCAATTTTTCTCTCTGAAGAGGCCGTCGTTTCCTGTTTTCAACCACTTCCTTCTTAATTGCATCCCGAGGGATTTTCACAATTAAGGCATTTTTTTTTTTTTTTCTTTTTTTCAATCCTAATCTATTTACACTTACCTTCTTGGCAATCGTACAGTGACATTCACTTGTATGATCCCATCAAATTCTTCTCTTGGAGATTCAACTATAATGTTCTGAGTGGTTGTGTCACCTATCAATATTTATTCCCTAGGCTGATCCATCTCCACTTGTGATGTTATCAAATTTCCTGGCCTTCCTCCTCCATGTGTACAATTTGGAATTGTACAATTGCAAGTTGGAGTATCTTCACCTAGTGTCCTTTCTCCTTGTCGCATAGGTGATTGATCCCTTGGTAGCGGTGTCCTTACTACTCTACTATCATTCGAGTGACTTCTCCACCTATCCCCTCGGATCAATTCTAGCTCTAGACTTGGTGATCTGATTCTTAGTTGTCCTTGGTTTCTTTCATCTACAAATTGTACTCTTCCCCTACTAGCAAGGCCTCTTCCATGAGTGTCTCCCCCATCCTATTCCTCTTGGCATTGGGTTTCTCTATGCAAATGGTGATTCCTCCCTTCTCTGGAGTAATCCTCTACCACCCCTCCCTCGTTGAGATGGTTGTCCCCATGTACGTCACCTTGCAGGATTTGGTAAGATTCCCCTAATTCTTGGTAATCCTCATAGATTCCTTGTCCAGTTCATACAAGCTAAGGGTGTATCTCCTAGCCATCTAGGAGTAGGGTGTCATAATCTTCCTCGCCCTCTTCCTCCTCTAATTGTAACATCACCTTGTCTTTGTTCATTTCGTAGTTGAATACCTCCCCCCTTCCTGGCTGAAGTCTTAGGGGTCTTTCTCTATTTCTTCCTCCCATTGTTCGGGTATCAGGAGTTATCTCTACCAACTCAATGTTGGCTAGTGGACTTCTACTTCTTCTTGTACTTGGTGATAATTGTCATAGTGCTCTGATTCTCCGATCTGCATGTGCTAGGTGACGTCTCCATATTCTTTCTTCAAGTTTCTTTGTGGTGATGATGTTGCCAAAACTTCTCTATAGGCATCAGAAAAGTCCATCTCAGAACTTGAATGAGTCTGATTCTCTTCTCTCTGTTCCACCCAATTGGTTGGAAAATTCATCCTTCTCTCCAATATTCGTACTTCTCTCCTTTGTCTTCACAACTTTCGATAGGCTATTATATAATCTTGCGGTTCAAGGTTGGTTTGAAGTCCCTACGTTCTCCCTACTTGTCGTTGTGTCATTGTACATGATGGAGGATCATGATTACCTTGAGGGTTCTGAGGGTTCTCTAGGTGATTATCTTCATCACTACTTCTTGTACTAGGTTCCATTACGAGCCAAGGTATGCCTTCACTACTGGAGTCTATCAAATCTAGTAGTGTGTTACCTTGTGGTTCGGGTGATGTAGTTGCCTCTTCAATATCTCACCACAGTATCTCCGCATCTTCGTTTGTCATAGGTGGATCACTTGGTGGTACTTGTGAGCTTGTGCTTGCACCCTCATTTCCTCCACCACTTCTCAGAGTTAATCCTTCAACCTCTTCTAGTTCCCTTTCATTCTCTTGTAGCCTAGCTACCCTTTGTTCCTCCAACCTACGTATCATGCCATCCAATTCCTGGATGATTTGCTCTCTCAACATTGCATTATGACCTCTCAACATTTGATATTCTTCTTGCAATTGTTGAGTCTGGACCCACATTCTTTGTTGTAACAGCCCTATCTGAGCCAATGGAGTAAGTCCAACCAATTCCTGATCAATGGTCTCATTCCCTTCTTCCTCTGGAACTTCCATTTCAAATGTGTCCACTCTATCTTCATATCGTACTGTTAGTCGTATCCTTCTTCGACCTTCCATTTGTTGGGGTAGTTCTCTCCATTCTACCTGAGGATACCTCCTATTTCTATTTACTAGGGTTGCTTCTTCCTACCTTCCCCTATTTTTGGGTAATAGTACTATCTCCTGATGTTCTCTTCCATTTTGGGGAATCCATTCTTCATCTTCTTCTTCAACTCTTTCAGTTCCATCAACAAATCTGACATGTACTCGTAATCTTCTTCTTTCTTCGAGTTGAGGTACCAACTCTTGTTGTTCTATGGTTGGTCGTAGTTCCTCCCCTTCTACAAATAAGTGTGTGAGTCCTATGTCAGGCTCTTCCTATGATGGATCTAGCTCACTCTGAGCTTCATCTTGAGCTTTCACTCATCTTCATCATTCAATCTCTTCTGAAGCAATGAATAAACATTGTACCTTGTAAGGCTTCAACTTTGAGCCATTTATAGTATCGGGCACCTCTGTCCCATTCAAGTTCTACAACTTGACTACTCCATTATCCATTACTTCAACTACTTTATAAGGACCAAGCCATAATATCTTCAGCTTACCCAACTTGATTTCCCTCTTTCCATTAAACTTTAGAACTAAGTCACCCGGACTAAGTTCCAACTTCCTCAAATGTTTGTCATGCCACACCTTCCATATTTTTTGAGCTATCTCAATCGCCCATTGTGCCATGACTCTTCATTCATCTAACTTGATCAGTGCTATCAGTCACTCTTCCAAACTTTCTTGATCACCCAAGCGATGCTCTACCATGACTCTCAAACTTGGTATCAAGAATTCGATTGGCACCACTGCTTCCTATCCATACATTAATTGGAAAGGTGTATGTTCTATTGTAGGTTTAAAAGTTGTTCTATATACCCATAAAATGGATGGTAGCCTTTCCTCCCAATCTTCTCCCTCTATCCCATAGGTTTTATATAGAGTAGATACTAGGACTTTATTCGTTGCTTCCGCCTACCCATTCGCTCTGGGATAGTATGGACTAGACAATGAGTGTAAAATATTGAACTCTATTGTCAGCATCTTGATAATATCATTAACAAAGTGTCCTCCTCGATCACTTGTTATCCATAGCGGAATACCAAACCTTGTGATTACCTATTCGTACAAGAATCTCATTGTACTCTTCATCGAGTTATCAGGTAATGCTCTTGCTTCCACCCATTTTGTCAGGTATTCTATTGCTACTATGATGTATCTACACTTCCTCCATCGAGATGTCTTTAATGGGCCTACGAAGTCCAATCCCCATCATTCAAATAACTCTTGTGGTTGTGATGGGTGTAAGGGCATAAAGTCCCTCTTTACCAGCTTTCCTGCTCTTTGGCAAGTATCGCATGCTTTCACATGCTCCTTCGCATCATTATACAATGTGGGCCACCATAGCCCTACTAGCAATACCTTCCTAGCAGTCGCATATGGTCCCATATGCCCTCCTGCTAAGCCTACGTGAGCCTCTTTCAATGCCACTTTGACTTCTTCCTCCATCACACATCTTCGTAAGACACCATCACTTCCCATTTTATACAGCAATCCTGCTATTATCTGGAAAGGTGTTGACTTCATTATTACTTTCTTCTTCTCGGTTGCCATCATTTCCTGTGGCAACTCTCCTGTGGATAGATATTGGCCAACCAACTTGTACCATGATGGAACAACATTGATGGTGAATAATTGTGCATCTAGAAATTCATCAGGAACTCTTGTTCCTATAGGTTCCCCTGATCGTATCTGAGACAACTGGTCTGCAATCACATGCTTCTTACCAGGTCTCACCACTACTCAGAATACGAACTCCTGAAGGGTGACGAGCCACCTACTGACTCATCCTTGTATCACCGACTTATTTATCAAGTACAACAAGGCTTGGTGATCGACATAGAAGGCAAAGGGATTCACCAATAGGTAATGCCTAAACTTTTGAACTGCATATACCATTCCCAAAGCTTCTCTTTTTGTTGTACTATAATTCCTCTCTGGCCTTGACAAAAGGTGACTAGCAAAGAAAATAGGTTGATCTAGCCTAAACTGTCCTTCTTGTGCTAAAGCACATCCAATTGCAAAATTGGAAGCATCAATATGGACATGGAATTCCTTATCCCAGTTTGGGAACACCAAAATTGGACTACTCACAAGCTTAGCCTTTAGCTCCTCGAAGGCTCCTTGGTGCTCCTCCATCCATCTAAAAGGAACATTCTTTTTCATCAAGGAATCTAGTGGGTAGGATACATGTGCATAATTCTTGATAAACCTTCGATAGTACCCCATCGATCCAAGGAAGGTTTTTAGTGAACTCACATCAAATGGTTCTTCCATGTGCAATATCACATGGATCTTATCAGGATCTATCTTCAATCCTTCACTGCACACAATATGTCCCAACAATTTCCCATATGGTACCATCAGAAAGCATTTCCTTGGATTTAATGATATATGTGCATTTTTGCACCTACTCATACATTCACTGAGGGCAGGAAGATGTTCCTTGATCTTCCCGTAAATGGACCAATCATCCAAAAATGCTTTAAAATTCCCTATTGCCAACTGATCAAATATATACAGTATGATACGTTGGAATGTAGCTAGGGCATTACAGAGCCCGAATGGCATTCGATTGTATGCATAGATGCCATTCTCCACAATGAATGTGGTCTTCAGCTTATCCTCCTCGGCTATACTAATTTGATTGTATCTCGAGAACCCATCCAAAAATGAATAAATCTCATGTCCTGCGACTTCTTCTAAGATAGAATCTATGAAGGGAATAGGGAAGGGATCCTTAATAGTTACAACATTGAGACTCCTAAAGTCCACGCATATTCTGATCTTGTCTACTTCCTTCTTCAAGGTGATCACTATAGGTGAGACCCATTCACTGGTTGTTACCCTGAAGATAATTCCTACTTCCAACATCTTTTCTATCTCTGCATTCACTAATGCCACATACTTTGGGTTCATTCTATATGGTCTCCTTCTCACAGGTTGAGCTCCAGGCATTAGCGTAATCTTGTGGACACACAATTCTGGTGGTACTCCTTTCAGGTCCTTATATGTCCATGCAAAGACATCCTTATATTCTAAGAATATCTTAAAAGTTATCACTTTCAGTACAGGATTCCAATCATCGCCATAGTGAATCATCCTAGGTTCTTCCTCTGTTCCTAGATTGATGTCCACTATCCGAGGTCCTTCATATTTGATATTTTTTGGTTCACTTGTAGCTTTCTCTACATTCTTTGGGTGTGTCGATCTTGTATCAATCTCTGCATCGCCTACTGTATACTCTGCAAAACTTTTTGGAAATGTCCATTTCTCTTCTGCTTCCTTCTTAGGTTCTTGGCTAACTTTTGGTTTGTCTTGTTTTTCCTTGATCTCCTCTGATTCAATACAGAGGCAGTTGGGCTGAAAAATTTTGTACTCCTCCATTTTCCAATGAAGAAGTCCACTATCAGATCGAGCTTCATCTTCGCTACATTCTTCTAGGTACAACATTCCTTCTCCATCAGGTTCATGCCCTTCATCTCCTGAGGAATTTTTTGATTCATCCATCGTAGCTACATCCTCACTAACTTTTTGATTAGCTAGATTAATCATATATTTGTGTTGTCCCTTCTTAAAAGTGATCTGATTCTTCCCCCAGTTGTGATTAACTTTGGCTACTCGTAGCCAACCTCTCCCCAAGAGAGCATCGTATGCAGGTTTCTGCATTGTAATCACAACGAAATCCAAGACAAATTCTTGGTCAGCTATCACCACTTGTTGTGCGGTCAAGACTCCCTTTGTCTCGATGCCATTCTGATCAGCACCATATAATCGAAAGCTCGGTGCCCATAGAGATGGAGCACCTAGTTCTAGCCATGTTCTTTCAGGTAGCACATTGACGTTGGATCCTCCATCCATAATAACTTGTGTCAACTTGTGCCCTAGGATCTCCATATGAACTAATGCAGGTTTCTTTCCCACATCAATCATTAATACAGTTGGATCCATGAACTGATCCTTCCACTCCTTCTCCTGAATCGGTTGGCTCTGCACTTCCATCACCTTATGCGGTTGTATTTCTTCCACCATTGCTTTCTGCAATGCTGGAATAGCTTCCAATAGGTTTGATACTTTAACTTCTACTATGGTATCCAAAACCTGTGCTGCCAGATTTTGCACAACTATCTCCTGGTCTGATGGTTTCCTTAGTTCCTTATCAGTTGTTGACTCTACTTGCTTAGTCTTCTCAGCTTCCTCTTGCAATATTTTCTTTGCTACTTGCCAGCATTGCTTTTCCTTTGCTGGCTCTGGATACTTATCCTTCTTAGCCTGATTCCTCATCATGGCTAAAACTTCTTGGGTATCCTCCTTAACTTGAGGAACCTCTATGTCCAAATAACTAACATTCTACGGGTTACTCGAACTCACCTATTTTGGACAATTCTCTTCTTTGTGGTTCCCTGACCACACCATCTACACATATGTGTAGTGCTTGCTTGCGGTGTTTCTTGCCTCTGAGGTGTAGGACAATTTTTTGCAAAATGCCCCCATTCCTAGAAATTGTGACATTGTATGATCGGTCTTCCTTCCGAGTCATACTACAAATGACTTTGTCCTCCTTGTCGATTACCTTGATTCGGTCTTCCACCTCGTCTGCTATTTCTATAACCACCACTCGTTGCTTGTTGCCCACTTCCTTGGGCCTTCGGTTTCTCTTCCTACTCTTGGATTGACAATACTTGTGGATGTACTCTTGCATTATATGGACATAGCATTACCTCATGCCCCATCACATTACAAATGTGGCAATAGTCATTCCTTGGACACTTCACATTTGTATGGCCTTTCGTCTTGCATTTCGTGCACCACATATCATTTTTGTCAGGTTTGATCTTTTGTTCTTTTATCATCTTATCAAACTCCTTGCGAAATGATGCTACTATCCTTTGTATAGTGTCATCTTCTCCACTATCCAAATCATTCGACTTGGGATGAGATAAAATTCCTGTATACATTTGTTTTGATTCACTCTCAAAATTCTTTGCATGCTTTAGTGCTTCTTCATATGTTTCTGATGGTACTACCTTCATATTTTTCTTATATTTTGGAAGTAATCCATCTACAAACCACCACTTTACTAGAACATCTACCAGAGGCATCTGCATCTTATCGACTAATTGCTTTAGTCTATGGTTATAGGACTTCACATCTTCATCAAATTTTTGCTTTGTCACGCAAAGTTCTGTCACAATGTCTCCATCATCCTTCAAAGGTCAAAATTCTTCAATGAACTTCTCCTTTATCTGGTTCCAAGTCTAAAAATCTATGGTATTTTCTCTCTTCAAATACCAATCAATTGCCAATCCTCTCAAGGTAGCAGGAAATAGAATTACCCAATCCTCTGGTCTATCCACTCCATTTTCTCTCCAAATGGTTATGCAAGTTCCTATGTGCCATGTGGGGTCTTCCTTACCCTCACCTAAAAATGGTGGACATCTCTGTTTGGCTGCCCTATTAGCCATCTTAGGAGAGTCATCACTCTCACTTGAGGTGTCTCATGGAATCTCTGACTGATTCCTCCTTGGGGGTGTCTTACTCCCATTGTCATCAGAAGTGTCAATTTGAGGTATCTTATTTTGTCCCACCACTCGGTGACCAAACTCTCATGCATCTTCACTTAGCGACCTCCTTCACTGATGTGAGGGAGATGGTCTTGGTATTTCCTCCTGAGACCTCACATCCTGTTGCTCTGGTGCCTGACTCCCATCCTCTACACTCCCTTGCAACCCTTCTACCACTTTCTCAGGTGTCACCATCCACTCTCCATCCTCTTGCACTTTTCCTTTGTCAACCCTTGCCTCTACGCTTGGTGGTTCTACTTCCTCATCTTCCGTCTCTATCAACAATGCCTCAAAGTCTCCTTCTTCGGATGTCCAAACTTGCTCTATTTCTGGTTCTTGAGTACTCTGGTCTGAGTTACTTGTGTTTTCTCTCTGAGAAATCCTTGTGCTCCTTCTTACTAGAATGTTTTCTCATGCTTCTCATCTCCCATGGCTTCATGCACCGGTGTCTGTCATTCACCTCCAGTTTGTAGTATCACACTTCATCAATTTGACCCATTTTAACAAAAATGCCAGATTCGATAAGGCAACGATGCCAAATGTAGCATAGGGGTGTAGTATTCCTAGGTGGGGAGGTGATATTTTAGGGCTAGGAATGATCAATAGACAATTTCCAACTTGGTTACCAAATCGTACAATCGTACAATCCTCCAAACTACCCTTTGCGATAATTGAACAACTTGTACGGATGTCAAACTCTCACATTGTATGGTTACAAATCATACAATGGCAAGGATTGTACACTTTTGCACTCATCCAAACTGATAGATTCAGTTTTGGAAGCTGTCATACATAGTTTTGTAACTATTCAAGTCGATTTCCTCAAACTACCAAATCGGGTAAGTCGATCTCTATGGTTCAATTTGCCAAATCGGGTAAGTCAACTTTGTACGATTTGTATGGACTCTGGTGTACGATCGACATAAAATGATGGTACATTCAGGTGCCAAATTAGATACTCTAATACCTCAATCTCTCTCAGGAATATTTTGTAATGATTTACTATGCCAATTAATCCATTCTCCAGGATATGCAAACCATCATAAAGGAGCTTGGGAGAGATTCCATTCAACCGATTACATACAAAAATCATACAACAAGACTCATAACATCATTCTCCACATTTCCATGCTCACATATCATTCCTCAGATTCCACCAGTGCTAATCTCTATCAAGGAGTTGCAACAATGCATAAAACTAAGCTAAAACAATAACCAAAAAACACACATACATCAAGATTCCATCATAGATCATCAATCATCATTTCCAGGATCATACACAATGTGTAATGATGTATTTCCATTCCATTATAGCATAAATTTCATTACAACAAGGTTATTCTATCAATCTCTTGCAATAACTCAGATATAAGTTAGCTATTACAACCAACAAGTACTCTATTCTACCTCTTAGCAACCAGACCTACAAATTTGAAAATGGGGCCTTATATAACATTGCCCAGGCCATTCCAAAGTGGTTCTTGAGGCAATTAGTTACTTACAACTACCCATGTACAACTGAATTCATTAATTTGGCCTTTTACTAAGTCTAACACCTTAGTTAGCAAATCTATGCGCCATTTCACTATGAAATTACATTTCCCATGCATTTGGATGAATTTCAGTGCACCCTGTATGATTTTCTGCTGCCTTGTATGGTTTTTCCATCCAGTTGTATGGTTTGCCCCTACCTGTACGGTTTACAAAACTTGGGCAAACTATCACTTATGCCAAAACTGTCAAAATTGAGCAAATCCTTTTTGATCACTTTCTCTTCTTCTAGGAGGTGGATTTGCTGCCTACAATAATCACTCCATTAAACAACAAGAGGACATTAGATGACATGTGGAAATTGCTCACATCAACATCAAAGGATTGCACTTAAATGAGTCTAGCATATGTAGGTATGCATAAACTTTTCACCTCTTCTCTAACACTAATTTGTAGTAACTCCTTGCAGATTCAAATTATATGCCAATCCCTTCGAGCTTGCTTGCACAAATTCCAATATCTTGATATAATATTTTGGTAAAAGCAAAAATGCTACTAGCTAATGTGTCAATTGTTGCTAGTGTTCTTCATATGCTTATAAACCTCAACTTTGTTGCTAGTGCTCTTTATATGCTTAAAAATCTTAACTTCTCTATACCTTAACAGATCTCAAAGACCTAGTGCTCCTCCACCTCCTCCTTGCTTTAGAAAATATGCAATACCAAAACTACCATGATAACAAAACTAATAATATCTATATGGTACAGGAAGAGTTCAATCTTGACTTAAACAATACCATTGTCCATATATCTTAATATTTAATGCTCTAACTAGTGACATATAGATTTATCAACTTTTATACACTAAAGTAATCTATATATAAGATCTTGGATAATTATTATGTCTTGTAAGAACTAATAACAAATTTAATAAATAAATAAATTACTATATTTTATGGAAATAAAATTGCTATAATTGAAGCACATTGCTTTTCTTTCTTGTGCCTTTTAAGAACTAATAACAAACATAATAAATAAATAAATTACTATATAGAGCCTTTCTTTCTTGTACCTGTGGCAAGTGTGGCTTGAATGCAATAGTAGAGCCTTTTCCAACTCCTCCAAGGACCCCCTTTCTGTTGGAAACAAAGTGTTGCATGCTGCTGTCAAGAATGCTCAATTGGTCCCTTGTTTAAAAGTCCCTAATCTTGGCCTCTAAGCCACCATTGTTAATTCTCTCAACCTCTCAATAGATTTTTCACAACTATCCATCCCATCCAAAGCAATTGTCAGATGGACTCCCCCTCGTACAGGATGGTTAAAACTTAACTTCAATGGTGTAGCAAAAGGTAATCCTAGAAAAGTTGGGGGGGAGTCATCAGAGACCATAATGGTAACATCATCATAGCCTTCACCAAAAACTTAGGCTCCTAAACTAACCATGTTGTCGAAGCCAAATCTCTTTACAGGGGGCTATCCATACTCAGTGATCTCCCTTGCAAGCTTTTAATCGAAGGAGATTCATTGAACATTGTCAATTATCGTATAAGTGACAAGGTTTCGGCTTGGAGAGTTGCCACTCTCATTCAATAATCCAAGCGACTTCTCCACAATTATCTCAACATTATTATCCAACATATCTTCAAAGAAGGAAATCGTGTTGCCAACCTAATGACCAATCTTGGTCTTCACACGAAGTCCATTCAAGCTTGGTGAGAAGGCTTTCCTTAGTCTCTTATCGAAGTGTCTTCCAATGATTAGTCCCCATTAGCTTAATCCTTGTTTGTGGGTACACCACAGTTCCCTTCTTAGCATCGTCCCCGTCATACTTGATTCCAACCATCCTATTGCCACCTGTTATCTCCATCCATGGCCCCCTCCCTATTCTAGCCTTGTCAACTTGCAATCCTACCCCACCTCATCAACTTACCCTTTTCCATTTGTCCACCTTACCCCTACCCTATCACCCCTTGTGCCCATCCTCATCTCTTTGCCACCTGTCCTACCTCCATCATGGCTTCACCCATGGAGAGCCCCTGTCCTTCCCTCACCATGCCATGATTTCCCCATAGCTTGGTCATTTCCAATTCATTTTCTCAGTGAGCTTTTGAATCAATCATTTCCAACACTCGCTCCACCGATGGCAATCCTAATTTGAACCAACTCTGGATGTACCTTCCCCATGTCTCGATCCTTCTGCATGATAGGGCACACACTACTAAGATCATCAACATCAATATTAATCAATGACTCTCGAAGAGATCCACCTCCAAAACCTTCAACATGTGTACTCTGCAAGCTTCTGGAGGCACCTCAATTTTGTAGCATTATAAAGCGATCTACAAGGACTCTCATCACCACCAATGCCTGAGCTCTCTTCCTTGCCCTAGCTTGAGAAATGATTTCTTCCCTAAAGAGCCCCTTTGTTGGTTGAGAATGGCTATCCTAGAGCCTGAAACCCTAGAGCTAGACCTAATCATCGAAGACATTCTTGGCAGCCACGGGTTCTTACCATTCTTGAAGAAATTTGCTAGGAGCGATGCTGAAATTTTCGTAGAGTTCATGAAATCTTGGAACTAGGGACGTGTCTTGGTTTGAGGCTTGCAATTTAAAGTTAGCATCCAGTTCTTAGAGAAGATTATTAAAATCACAAATTATGGTTGAGTCATTCGCTGAGACAGGCATTCCATGGTTGAAGAGACCAACCATTTTCCAAACAAAGACAAGAAGATTTCATGGGAGAGCAACGATATTATTAGGAAGTCCCTCCCAGCCCCTTGGGACAAGGTGATTATCCCAATGATGCAGTACTTCATCGTGGATAATATTGATATGCCTCTCCACAATTTTCACCTCGTTTTCCTTAACCACCTAAGAGATATTAAAATTATCAATGTGCCCGACTACCTCTATCGATCCCTGGAGATATCCATCGATAGTGTCAAGAAAGGGAATTATTCCCATCCCATCCACTAGGGTCTCCATATGATCCTCTGTCATCATGCCCTTCTAGAAACAAGCTTAGAAGGCAGTCATTGTCACAATCCCACCTGAGCTATCAATTGCACTAAGTTTTAGTGAGGAGACCCTTGACATCAATGTGGCCAACAACAATGAAGAATTGGAGAAAGAGTCCCCTGTCTTTGCCAATCAAGCCAAAAAGAAAATCTTTGGTCTATCTCTTGGAGTAACTCCTCAGTCCAGCAACTACGAGGTCTGACGTCATTCCAGTAGAAACAAGATGGTTAGGAACAAGCGTAAGGACAACCCCGATATGGCGCAGGAGTCTCCTCAGCCTAAGCAGGTCAAGATAGAAAGCTTGCCTCTGAAAATGACAATTGAAGAGAATGTTTATGGCATGAAGTTGTCTAAACCTTTGGGTGAACTCGACACCAAATTGTACCAGAAAACCATTCGTGATCCCCTCGTTGGGATCGTGGTTACTTTATCCGTTGTTGCAAATGCATCCAAGTTTGATTGGACCTTGTACAACCAGACTACGAAGGTCCTAAAAGAATTGTATCGCTAGCTCAAGGATCTCCAGAAGCATGATGACGTAACCCCTGCCAATAGTGTCGAGTTCAGTTAGAGTGATGCTCAAGGATCATCTTGGTGATCCTTGTGATCTTTCTCATGGAATTTTGCTGACCTATTCCCCTTTTTTATGAGAATTGCCTCCATGGACCGATTGGTTGTTTTTGATGACTGTTAGTTTTGCTGATCTATCTCCTTTTGGTCTTGGTTGTCTTAGTAGCACCTTGAGATGCTCTCCATTGTATTTGGTCTTGTTGACTATCCCTATTATTGATCGCTTTGTAAATAAGGTTTTAGAACCTTTATAAAACCCATACCTCCAATATATTAAAAAAAATTACTATAATTTATGAAAAAAAAATTGCTATAATTAAAGCACATTGCTTTTCTTTCTTTTGCCTTGTAAGAACTAATAACGAACTTAACAAATAAAAAAAATTACTATATTTTATTGAAAAAAATAACTTGCTATAATTGAAGCACATTGCTTTTCCTTATTTGACTTTTACAAATTGCTAGTTTCATTCCCTATGTGGGTAAGTGTATACCTGTTTTATTTAAGCACATTGCTTTTCCTTGACTTTTACAAATTGCTAGTTTCATTCCCTATGTGGGTAAGTGTATACGTGTTTTATTTAATTTAAAAATATTTTTAATACTTTTGTCTTTCAACTCATCCTTATTTGACTTTTACTATTTGCTTGATGCATTCCCTATGTGGGCTAGTGTATACCTGTTTTATTTAATTTAAGAATATTTTTATACTATATAACTTTAATGAATTGGTTGGATCCAACCTTATCCCATAATAGACGCCATTATATACTCAAAAAAAATAGACGCCATTATATGTACCATTATTGTTATTTTCAATGTTTAACTTGATGCCTGTGAGGAGAAAATGAAATGTCGGAAAAAAGAAAAAGTATATATTCTTAAAATGATTATATCTAAAAGTTGGTGTATAATTATATTCTTATATATCTATTTTTTGTGGCTAGGATTCTTTACGAAATTCGAATAATTCATTTTTTAAGGCGAGGAAAAAGTAGCTGTTTTTGAATTGGAGCTCGTACTTACACAACTGGAGCCAATTCAGATGTAGATTGGCATTGTTACTGGTTAGTTGAAGGTCTAATAATGTATTGTTAATTTTTTTGTCGTACATACCTAAGTTTCGACTTTTCAATTTTTGATTTGACAATTCGGACATGATATATCTGAGATTATGATGGCGAATTTGGTGCAGACGATATCCACCGCATAACATTGTCGGATTCAACACGCCATCGCATTTCCAATTTTGAATCTCTCTTACAATTTGCATAAAACAAGTGTTACATGGAATTCACCAAGTTGATACAGTTGGTAGCGATGGATGGATATCTCACCACTATTTTTGCATGGAGATTCAAATATTGTTACCACGTAGTAAACGCAAGTGCTACGCATTTTCTCTTGCTGGTTGCCTGCCCTTGCTTTCCGTTACACTGAAGTGCAGTACAACAATTCAAAGCTAAATACAATTTAAAGATTTCTTCTGCTCCAGAAGAGACTTTTATTTATTGTACGCAAGCAGGAAGACTAAGAAAAAGAAAAAGAAAACGCGTGCATACATTGCTGTCGCGCGACTGTCACATTTCAGCCTAAACAGGAAGAGGTACCCAAATAAGATCGTTCTCAAAAATCCAATGGCAGACCTCGATTTCACCAGGCTTATGCCCCAGCGCCGAAAATGCCGCATGCCTCGCACTCCACTGCGTGGTATCCAAATGGCAGATTGCAATCCCATCGTTTATCTTTTTCCCGTCGGCCAACAATGCGGCCTCGTATACCCTCACCTTCGGCACCGAATGGCAATAATATACGAGATAAGGAAACAGACTCTGATGACACGACACAGACCTCGTCACCTTCCCCCCGTCCTTGCCCTCCACTTTACCAATCTGGACCGTCTCCCTCGACCCGGCGGTGCTCTGCGTCGTGAGCACCTCCACCTTCGACCCCAGCACCGACGCCGCAAACTCCGCCATGCCCTCCACCGACGTCACGCACCTCTTAATCTCCCCCTTCACGGGAGGGCGCTCGCATTCCCGCAGCGTCCGGGCCATGATCGAAGACATCGTGGAGTTTTCCGGAATGCGGAATGTGCTCATCAGGCTGCTCAAATTTTGGCTGCTGAAGGGCAGATTGTCGGCCAAGGAACGGGGCAGGAACGATCTCTTGGGCATGTAGTCTCTGATGTCAGGGAATGGCAGATTCCCCCCTTGAACCAGCATACTCTCCCTGAAGAACTTCCCCGGCTCCACGCCTGCGGCGCTGGAGAGCGTTTTGTTGGCGTAGTCAGAGAAAGTCACCCCTGTCTTGGCCAAGTCGCTGAACGTGGAGTTGGGCGCATAGGAACTGAAGCCCACGGTCTGGCCGCTGGCGCCCTTGGCGTACTGCGCGAACTCGTTCGCAGCCCCAGGCACATTCTTCCCATAGTTGGAGAAGCCGAGGGTTGGAGCGTTGCCGTCCTTCCCGTAGGACTTGAAGACATTCATGGGCTGATTGGCATCCGTGGCGTAGCTCGTGAATGTGTCCAACGCCCCGTTGCCGTTCGTCCCATACTTCTGGAACTCGTTGCGGAGAACGTTGCCGTTCTCCGCGTAGCTGGTGAAGCGCTCGAACGCCCCGTTGCCCTTCTCGTTGTAGGCCTTGAAGTCATTGGTGATGACGTTGGAGTTGTTGGCGTAGCTGGTGAAGTCCGAGCTGATGGCGTTGCTATTCTTCCCATACGTGGCGAACCCGTTCTTGATTACGTTGGAGTCGTCGGCGTAGCTGGTGAAGCTCTCCGAGAGGCCGTTGCTGTCGGTGCCGTAGTTCTTGAAGTGGTCGTCGGGCACGTTGGTTTGGTGTCCGTAGGAGCTGAATTGATCGAGCGCCCCGTTGGATCCGGTCCCGTAGGTCGCGAAGCCCTCGTCCACAACGTTCGCGCCGGGGGCGTAGTTGCGAAACGTCTGCAATCCGCCGGATTCAGGGCCGTAGCCCTTGAACCCGTCCTTGACGACGTTGTCGTTGTCGGAGTAGTTTTTGAAAGTGTTGTCCTCAGCCTTGTAGGTTTTGAACTCTTTTCCATGGTAGGTTTCGAAATCCGACGGGCCCGAGACGGCTTTCTCGTCGTCTGCTACGCGGCGGGTGCAGAGCAGGTCCGCGGCAGTGCAGAGGGAGGCAATGTGGTCGGAGAGAGTGTGGTTTGCCAAGTAAACGTTAAAGAGGGCGACGGAAGTGGCGTTGAGGGGGGAAGCCTTGTCCCACAGGAAACCCGGCAGCTTGACGTCGGGCAACGTGCGACGCCAGAAGCGCATCAGCGAAGCCTTGGCTGCAAACGGATGGCCTCCTCCCTGGCATGCCGGAATCTGCAACATTCATCCAAAGCTACGGTCAGCTAATGCAAAATAATATATTCCCAGTTAGTTAATCAATACTTGGTGAAAGAGTGCGTCTTGGCATGAATGACCAAACTTACAGCCAGCGTGCATACGACAAGAGCGAGCAAGATCGCATTGCGCGCCATCTCCACGAGAGCAATGCAGCAGCACAGATTTAACACAGTTGAGACTGGCGAGTTCCTTGCGGCTGCGCTATAAATTAAAATTCGCCGATGTTGGCAGGAATCCACCAGACTGCAATGCCGGATCCCAAAGAAACGATGGCGTGCTTCTGGACATGTGGAACACAGATCTGCTACCACCTATGGAAGATCGCCCAAATGGAAGCAGACCGTGAGCTACTGATTAAAATAAGTGTCGTGGATGGCACGGAACGGACACTCGGGGATGGATATTTAAAGGGGATACTGATCGGGAAGGATAAAAGTCGCCCGATTCCTAGCCGGAGGCGCGGGCAAATTAATAGCCTGTTTTTTTCGGGTTTCTGCATGCACCAAATTTATGATTGTGCAGCGGGATAAGTGTGCCCCACCGACTTTAATCTCTTAAAACTATATACGTAATAATTCGGTCAGGAAAGCAAAAGCATTTGTTCTGGCTGCTACTTGTTCTCGAGTGGGAAGCCATATAATTTTCATCGTGATCCAAAATGCGTGGGTCCATGGTGGGCTCAGTTTTCCTGTAAGATGCTGGCAGACTAAGTGGCAGGCAGAGCACTAGAATACTGGGCGTTGATTCCAACTAGTCCAATCCTTATCTTGGCCAACACGCTTACTTTATTCATCGAAGGAAATGGCTGCTTTTCCAGATGAAAGTGTCAGCTCAGCGTGCCAACTCAACTCTCCCTCCCGGGCTGTCCTGACTTTGGGTTTTCCTAGACTAAGTTATTCAGGCCAGTTGGTACTGATCTACAATTAGTAGTGATTCAGTGGTTGTATGTTAGTTTTTTTTAGTTTTTTTTCACTTCTATATCATAGTGTTACCAATTTCTTATCATGAAAAATAGATCAGTTGGTAATCATGTTATCTTCCTTAATTTAATTTTCTAAAAAATATTTGTTATTAACTTGAAACAAAATTTTAATCATAAAATATATCATTAAAAATATTAAAAAAATAACTCTCATGGTTGGTGGAGGTTGACAGATTAGAAAAAAACCTGAGCATTTAGGTCTCGAGAGATTGATGATCCACTGAGGTTAGCCAGTAATCATTCTATTGAAATATTAAAATATTAAATTTAATAAAATATATAAATTTAAAAATAATTTAATAATAATAAAAACTAAACTAGTGAAGTATAATGACATAAAGCTATCGATTTGATTATAAAAAAAACCTGCCTCCTATAAAGAGACTCACATTCCTCTATTAACCAAAGAGAATTAAACTATGCATTCTGCAAAAAGACTTGAAACTTACTTCACATGTTTAAAAGACTTGAAACTTGCTTCACATGTTCATGGTTTTTTAATTTTTTTTTTGGTTATATAGGAAAGTTGGTCACAATTAAACTATTAATTAAATTATTTCTATTTTAGTAATTGATAAGGGCAAAAATTATAGGGTTGCTTCCACCAAACCTAATCCACCTTGTTATTGTTGATCCGTCGTGAAGGGACCATTAATCGCTCGGAATACGTGAGTACGCACGGGTTTTCTGTTATACAAGAGAGTTGCTCACAACCACACTATTTTAGTAACTGATAAGGGCAGAGTTTAAACCAGAGGGGTTTCTCCCACCAAAACTATTTCACCTTGTTATTGTTGACCCGTCGTGAAGGGGACCACCATTCGACGAGGGGTTTGTACCATCATTGTTGGTCTAGCGCGTACTTAGAGAATTCATATCAAACTAACTTTGCAAACAAGTTGCCTCGAGGTTTGAACCTAGGTATCTTCTTGGTAAGTGTCTGGTCAAGCACTCACCAATCCACCTAGCCCTCGAGGGTAAAACTTTTAGATTAGAAAGAAATTCGCTCTTAGACCAAGCACTCACCAATCCACCTAGCCCTCGAGGGCAAAACTTTTAGATTAGAAAGAAACCTCAAGAACCTCTCTTAGGTGCCAGCAAATACCGTCCCATCCTTTTAGGTTAAAAAGAAACCTCAAGAGCCGTTCTTAGGTGGCCAGCAATACCGTCCCATCCGGATATACCACTATCTAGAGGAAAGCAACAAAAGATTTTTTTGTGTTCCCTTTCGCATTGAAGAAATTCATACCGTCGATCTCCTTCAACGGAGCCAAAATCGCCCTCTCCACTTTTACTACCAAAACTTTCTTAATTTTTTTTTATTAAAATAAATGTTTAATAATATAAAATATAATAATAGTTTTTTGAATTTAAAACATACCTACAAAACGTTTACGATTATTAAAAAAATGTTCATGAATTTCAGTAAAATGGGGAAGACGACCAAGATAATTTAAAAGTGGTCTCAAATTGGTTCCGTTTATTGGGACAAATAATAAACTCTAAGCTTGCACATAAACGAATCTGGGCACAAAATAAAATATTTTCTAAATTTTAATTTTGTAATGGAGACAAAAACAAAGGATAAAATATGTCTTTTCAAGCAATAGCTGTTGAAAGCTTATCAAAGACAAACGGATAAACATGTCTGTTCAAGCAATAGATGTTGAAAGCTAATGAAAGAAAGCTACCGGGTCAAATCATATTTCATTACCGATGAAAAAATAATATTCTATTAAAAGAAATGAGACCTTGAAACTGGTTAACACCAAGTCATTTTGTGGAGAGACGTTTGGTGGGTCACTCGACCTCCTAACGGTCGTATATTAGATGTTGAAAGCTAATCAAAGATCCCTTCACAAACCATATATTTTAGTAAGGGTATTATTTTTTATTATATAATATTTCAATTTTAGTGCAATGCTGTAGCACATAGAGAACGAAAGCATTATAGTCGTTTTGTAAAGGGGATTATTCCCTCTTGATTGGTCATATTTTATTTATTTATTTATTTTAAAAACACGGGTTTATTTTGAATGTAAAAATGATTAATTTAATATAATATTTTAATTTTAATAAAATGGTATATTTTTCATGTATACAAAATAGCGATCAGAGTTCATTTATCCAGGTTTATTTATTTATTTTTTTAGTTTTTTTGTTTTTTATGGTTGTAAGGATTGTTGTTCAACAAACAATCTTAGTGGTGCACACAATCCCCACCAACACCCTCAAAATTACAATCCTAGGTAGTTACCATTAATATCCAACTTCTTAAAAAGAAAAAATCCTTTGTGTTGTTTAATTTGTTGTTCATTTTTTTATTAAAAAAATAGTTTGCATCCCTTTTTATTTTATTTTTGAAAAAAAAAATCGTTTAGCTCTTTTATTTTATTTTATTTTTAATTTAATTAAAAAAACAAAGTTTATTTTATTAAAAAAAATATTTGCATGCTTAGCGCGCCCCATAATCTAGCCTTGTGTTCCTTCTCTCCTGACTACGCAACTCTCCATGACCACCATACAGATTTTGTATACATGAAAATACACCATTACACTAAAATTGAAATATTGTATTAAATTAAAAATAGTCTTGTTTGCATACAAATAAACCCTTTGTAGGATCTTTTACAAAAAGAAAAATAATCCCCTTTACAAAATGACTATGGTGGGTTTTGTAGTGACCACCAATTGAGTTGATAAGCCTTTGAGTCTTGAGTACCTACACACATGCAAACATGAAACTTTGTTAGTAGCACTTGTCAAAATGAGTACAATAAAAATAACAAATGTAAATTAAAAATGTATAACATTGCATACTAGAGTCTAGCAACATTTGGGAAACATGTTGGTATATGTCTTCATGTGTTGTTGCAAATGAGTGGAATAGAGGGAGATTCATAGGCTTTGTGAAGGGAGGGGGTGGATGACATGGAGGTGAGGTGGAGGTGACTTGGCACCAAGTGGAGGGTGGCAAATCCAAGGTAAATCTTAGGGAGGACACATGGAGGAATGTGCACCCTCCCCATTTAATGGCCTTAGGTGGGGTGAATCCCCACCCACCAAAGTGTCATAAATTGACCTAGGGGGATGTGAGATGTGCATGGGGGCATGTGTGCATTGGGTGATGTGGGCACAATTTAAAATTACTAAAATGCCAAGGTGGAGGGAGGGTGTACAAGCGGCTTAATGAAGGAGGTTGACTTTGGAATTAAAGGGTAATTTTAAATTCATCTAAATGGAGGGAAAAGGGGATGGGGGACAAAGTGGATTAAATGGAAGGGATTTAGGTGAGGATTTTGGAAGGGATTTGACTTCCTAGGGATTTGCTTGGGATTTCCAAATTAATGGTGCAATCTCCTAGGTATTTGACCAAGGGTAAAGGGGTATGGTTAGGGGTTTAATGAAGGGTTTGGGTGCATGTTGGGGTTTGTGGGAATTTATTTAAGAATTTAAAATTCAATGTGCATTCCTCTTGAGATTTGGTCATGGATTAGGGCATGATTAGGGCTTAATGGAGGGTTAGGCTAGGCAAACGGAGGTTGGGGGATCTTTGAGGTGTATTAGAAGAATTACAGAGTAGGGAGAAATTAGGACAAAATTAGGGGGAATTGAAGAATTTAAGAAATTAGAGGAAAAAGGGAAATTAGAGGAAAATATAAGACTTAGGGAGACCTTAGAAGAATTAAAAGAAATAGATGAAATTGAGATAGAATTAGAGAAGCTTAGAGGGAATTTAGAAGAATTTAGAGAAATTAGGGGGAATTGGAGAGAAATTAAGAAGAATTTTCTTAAAAATTAGGGAAATTTGGAGGAATTTGGATGAAATGGATAGGAAATTAACAATTTGCGAGAATTCGAGTAAATTTGGATGGGGAATTTGGTGAATTTGTGAAAATTTGAGTGTAAATGACTAAAATTTGGTGTCTACAAATACCCCTTTTTGTACCACATTACATGAAACACAATGCAATGCAAAAACAAGAGACACCTAATCCATTGGATGAAAGTCTTTTGCTTGTTGCCCTAGCAAAAAGGTGAATGATTTTCAAATTTTTGTTTTGGTCTACCCCCTCAAACGATAAATGGGTGGAAGCAAAAAGTGACCACTATGAGCCGATTGACAAAAAGGTGGATGGGCAATGGTAGAGTAAATATGAGATGATGGGTGAAAACATAAGATGAATTTGATTTTATTTTATTGTTATTTTTTATTGTTTGTTGTTTTTATTTTGTTTTAGATTTTTTATGTTTTTTTTGGATGATAGATAGACGAATGTGATTAGATAATCATGATATGTGAGATGAGATGTGGATGTGATGGGTGTTGATGGAGATGTGTATTATTGATGATGTTTATGATGGATGTTCTTTGATTAGATGTTAATGTTATATGACATGATAGAGTGGAATACGTGAATATGATGGGCCATGAATCATAGGTGCTTATTTGATCAAGCTTTGGAGAGGTGTATAGAGACTTTATTATCTTAATTAGGTTAATTAATCAATGACAAAATAGGATTCATGATGACACAAAAGGGATACATGAGACATGACAATGACAATGAGGATGAGATGGAAGACATTGATATTATTATGTGAACTTGGTAAATGATGATAAATAATGTGTGATACATGATACAAATGGAGACATTAAGAGATATGTGTAATGAATGGGGTGGAACTTAATATGTTGTGTTTTTCCAAACACCTTAGGGTTTTCAGAGCTTAGAGGTATTTTAAGAAACTCAAACACCCTAGTGACATCGATCAATTTCATCTACCAACCAGTTAGGGACTCGAAGATACTAAGACCAGTCTAGTGAGTCAAGTTTCTCAAGGACCAAAGTGTGTGTAGTGATGTTCATTTCCAATTTTGAGCGAGGTTGGATTAACCTTTTTTAACTCAAGCCATTAGAAGCTAGCTCATCCATGAGCGGTCATAGGTCAGTACAAAGGAAGGTCGCTATTGTGATAGACGTGTCACCACGTGAAGGGCTTACTCCACTGCAATTCAAGCGTCTATAGCCCTAGTGGATATTTACCCCATGATCTAAGAACCTATGAATTCCAAGGATTCAAGATTTTGCTTCTTTCTGTCTTTTTTTGAATATTTTTACTTGTTTTTTTGAGCTTTTCCTTTTGTCAATCCTTAGGGTTAGATCATGTGCATGATAGGATGAGCAGGGAAAACCATTTGCTTCATGGCTTAAATCCATGTATAGATTATGGGTAAGAATTTGTATCCCTTCACCCACTCTTTCTTTTTTACGTACAAGATGATGATTCATAGAGATAGCCGAATGTTGAAGACTAGCTAATCATAGAGGCAGGATTTTAGAATGAAGACAAATGGCATTATGATGAAATGCTGATGAAAAACCCTAGAAGATGAAAATATGGTTAAGTCTGAGGTCGAGTAGATAAATAGGCAGGCATGTAATCAAGGCAGATCCCAAATTCCTACCCAATGGTTGGATGGAATAATGGGATCCCACCAGCAAGGGTGCAAAAGAATGGGATGGTAGTACCATAGTTCTTGTTCCTAAATTTTTGCCTAGACAAAGAACCAATGGTTTTCTTCATATCGTACCTGGATGGATAAAAGTGAGTCAGGCATAGTTCAAAAGATCCACCCTAGCTAGGACGAGAGTTCTAGGAGTCATCATGATATGGTCGACATCCAAATACCTACCTCGCTTAGGATGGTAGGCTGGGTGGGGTTTTAGAAAGGTGATAATCAAGAATAAAGCCTAATTGTCCACCCCGTTGTAATGTTGCATCGAGAAAAAATTTGAGAGGATGGCAAGTAGGAGAGCAAGATTGAACGTTCGTTCGGTACCAAGATCATCCATTAAAATAAAACATCAGGAACACCTAGGGAAAGTATTAATGATTACAACTACCATGGTATGAAGAGACTATGGATGCAAAGATGGTAATTTGAAGTGCACAATTCTAGAGGTGATCAGTGCTAGCCCACTGTCTGAACGAAGGGACAAAGTAGATGAAGATTTATGGCCCAATAGGAATATCATAATAATAAAGGGCTCAAATCTAAGAAGAAGCACCTAACTCTTTCAGATGATCGCCATTCTGCACAAAATCAAATGAAGTTTTGGCAGTGCTCTCCTACCTAGCGTTATTAATGCTTGTTTTCAAATTTATTGTAAAATTATATAAATACTAGGATATTAGATGTACCAAGCGTGACTCTTTAGCTATTACAATTCATATGTAAAGTCTTCTCCATTTTGTAAATATAAGTATGCTATTGTTTGGTCTCCAATTTGGTCCTTATATCTTTTGTTAAGTGCAAATGCTTATTTCTACTTTGGTTGTCTAAGTGATCTCATTTAATTTTGGTATCTAGATTTTGTGTGCTTTACTCAACAGTTTTGGAATTCGCATTAATATTGGGTTAGGATTTATTTCTGCTTAGGCTAGATGGTTGGATGCATTTTAATTCTACATATTGGATTTCATGTGTCCCATCCACTGGTTTTGGAATTTGCCTTTGATCCATCGTACTGAATGATAAGTGAGGGCATGATTGGTTGATTTGTTAGGTAGTGTGCTTGTGTTTCTATCCATGGTGTTGATGGAGCATGTGTCTTGATGAAACTATAACTCGTCCTTGTGATTTTTGGCTACAACCTCTTTTTTATTTTTCTATCTTTTCCATTTTCCTTTTTCTTCATGGTGTAAGTAGCTAGGACCTGAGGAATTGTACTTCTCCATAGAACGATCGCCCTACTTTACCAAGCTCAGTGGCCATTAAATGTTTATCGAGGATCATTGGGCATGCAACCTTCCCACTTGATGTTGATTCACATACCAATAATTTTTTGTGACTCCGCTAGGGACCCAAAATATCTTTGTATTCAAGGAAATCAGAGTTTGGTGATACTTTGGTTTTACCATATCTCACACAATCACCTGGTGACTCCTCTGAGTGAGAAATCTAGATGTTGTGACTAATTTCCTTTTCAAAGTGTTGAAAGATCTCAATATTTGGAGGACTCAAGTTTTTATGAGTAGTATTCACCTCATTGACTCTAACTCCAACAAAAGAATCAAGACTCTTGAAGACTAGCACCATAATGACTCAACAATGTTATCCCCGATGGGATGATACTGGTCCACTCAACCTCCAATGCTGGCATGAGATTACTGAAAGTGCCTTAAAGACCCTAACAAGATATGATGGCACTGAAGGAACTACTCGAAAACACCTTGAAGATATTGTTTCTCTGGATACCATCCATTGTATCACTCATGAAGATGTCATGATTAGGCTTTTGTTCTTGTCTCTAGAAGGGAGGGCATTATTGTGTTATCGATCTCTTGAGAAAAAGAGTATCTACTCATGGGTGAACTTTGTAGGAGCTCTTATTGATACATTTGATGGCTCCAACGGTCCCTTCCAACTCTTGATGCACCTCTCACTCATCAAGAGAGCCCTTTTGAATGCATTACATACTTCAACATTTAATTCAAGAGGAGCTAAGAAAGGATTCATGTTGAATACCAGCTGTATCCTGCCCAAGCATACCTATATTATGTTTGAGCCTTTAGCTCAGATATAAGCCTCCTTCTGCATCAATATGAGGAAAAGAGATTCCCTCAAATATTTTAGGAGGCTTTGCAAGTTGAGAAAATCTTTCTTCAAGCAGGAAAGATACCTTCAAGAGATCCCACTCTTCTATTCCTTTCTCCAATCGCTACTGCTCCACAATGGCTATCATATGAAGCTATGTAAGAACCAGGGCTACAACTATGGGGAGCACAAAGAGTGAACTCTCTCACAGTCCTGCATAAAGAAGATGCAAACACATTCCCTACAATGGATAACTTCATTGCTTGCATTTTTCTCCAGGAACCAGAGGACCTGGATCAATAGGAGGACCAAATGGAGAACCCCACTATTAAAAAGGGCCCAATTTTGCACCCTTTTGTATCCAAGAGCACACTAAGAAGAAACCAAACCATTCCCTAGAGGGCTTGGGAAATCAGAAGGTGAGGTTCTAATGAAATCCTAGTAGTAGGGTCATTTTTGAATGATCCTTGTTGCCATACACTTGCATGGACATCAGAGGAGCATGTGGTAGGGATTGTACAACAGGTGGATCCTAAAGAATGGTGACACTGGAGCTTATTTCCATATGAACCAGTACCCGAGAGGAACTCCCACGTGGCAATATTTATTGCTATGTTGATCATTGATTGCATAGATACTGGTTTACATGATGGTTCACCAAGTTGTGGGCATAATATAGTTTGGAAGGTCCTATGATAGTTCCAGTTAGACTACAAAGAGTGCCTCAAGTTCAATAGGATCCAATCTGACCATTGTATATTCAATGGATTATTTCTAGGATGAACCATTGGTTGTGGCATGTCAATCATGTTATATTTTTGTGTAAATAATATGACAACTAAATAAAGGTGTAGGAAGCACGTGGCCATTCAATAAATAGCATTCTCTTGTATTGTATCGAGGTGACCTGAGATGGAAAATGCAAGGTAAATTCCCAAAATATGAATTAGTTTTGAATCACTCCCCCTTGTAGTATGTGTTTTCCCCTTGTGTTTTGTTTCCATGACCCCTTGTTTTGTTTTGTTGCCAGGACTTAGATTTAGATGTGCAATCACTTGAAAATACATCCACTGCATGTGCTAGTAACAAGTGTGATGTCGTGTGATTATAAACCAAATGGAGAAACTCTAGATCCATTCGAATCACTTACGTCAAGTTAAATGCTTTGGAAGCAATGCTAGCTCGTCGACTAAATAGGAAAATTGATTTATAAATGGCACCCCAAAAGGTGATAGCAATTTTTTTTGTGCAAGATGAAGTTGAGAATAATGTTGCAATGGAAGATTCCCTAGAGGAGTGGTAATGAGCAAATGAAGTTTTTGTTTGATTGCATTAGAAATAAGTGTTGTATCAAGACTAGAAAATGCCATTGGCATTATCTCTATTCTTGAATAGACCTTGGTCTTTGGTGGGGTATGTCGATGGGAACATGATATGTGGGGGTGTCCCATGGATCACCTTCCCTTTGTATTTTTTACTTTTCTACATCCTTCCATTCTTCTTTCTCTCCTTTTTATTTGTTATCACTAATATCTTTGGTTAGTGGTCATTGTCTTCTTGCCTCTGTTGTTTCCTATGTTTCCCTCCCTTCCCTCATGCTCTCTTGTTCTCTTTCCATGGTTTTTCTTGTTGTTTCTACTTCTGGTCCCCCTTATTTTCTTCCCTTTTGCCCTGTTCCACCTTGTTTTCCTTTCACCTTTGGCCCCCTTCCTCCTTTGTCTTGCAACCTTTTTTGGTTGTCTTTGTTTGTGCCCTCCATATCCCCTCCTCCTTCCCCTCTCTATTCATGAGTGATTTTTACCAAACAATGGCCTATTGATTTCTCATTCCCATAAGTGGGAATCCCCTATAAGTCACCAATATTGTGGGTGAGATTTTGTATCCCTTCACCCACTTTTTCCTTTTTACATACAAGATGATGATTCATATAGATGGTTGAATGTTGAATATTGGCTAATCATGGAGGTAGGACTTCAGAATGGAGACAGATGACATTCTGATGGAAGGCTGATGAATAACCCTAGTGGATGAAAATATGGTTAAGTTTAAGGTCAGGTGGACAATTAGGCAGACAAAAATTCAAGGAAGGTCCCAAATTATTGCCCAATGGCTGAATGAAAAAATGAGATTCCAAATCTTCATCCAACAAGTAGGCGAAATAATGGGATGGTAGTACCACATTTCTTGCTCCCAAATTTCTACCTAGATAAATAACCAATTTCTTCAGATCTCACTTGGATGGATAAAAGGGACTCATGCATAGTTCAAAATATCCACCCTAGCTAGGGTAAGATTTCTAGGAGTCATCATGAAATGGTCGGCACCCAAATACCCGCCCTGCTTATGATGACAAGTTGAGCAAGTTTTGGGAAGGCGGTAATCAAGAATCAAGCTCGATTTCTCACCCCATTGCAATGTTGCAACGGGTAAAAATTTGGTAGGATGGAAAGTAGGAGAGCAGGCTTGAATGCCCGTCCAATACCAAGATCACCATCATCAAAATAAAACATCGGGAACCCCTAGGAAAAGCATTAATGATTACAACTGCCATGGTACAAAGAGACAATGGGTACAAAGATGGTAACTCAAAGTGCATAATTCCATAGGCAATCAGTGCCAACCCACCATCCGAACGAAGGGGTGAAGTAGATGAATATTTATGGCCCAATAGGAATGTCAAAATAATCAAGGGCTCAAATTTGAGTAGAAATACCTAACTCTTCCATATGACCACCATTCTGCACAAAACTAGTAAAAGTTTTAGCAGTGCTCTCCCACCCAATGTCGTTAATGCTTATTTTCAAATTTATTGTAAAATTCTATAAATAATGGGATATTAGATGTCCCAAAAATGATTCTTTAGCTATTACAATTCATATGTGAAGTCTTCTCCATTTTGTAAATATAAGTATGCTACTGTTTGGTCTCTAATTTGGTCCTTATATATTTTGTTAAGTGCAAATGCTTATTTCTACTTTGGCTGTCTGAGTGATCTCATTTAATTCTAGTATATGGATTTTGTGTGCTTTACTCAGCAATTTTGGAATTCACATTCATATTGGGTTGGGGTTTATTTATGCTTAGGATAGATGGTTGGACGTGTTTTAATTTTGCATCCTAGATATTACACATCCTATCCGTTGGTTTTGGAATTCACCTTCGATCCATCATGTTGAATGATAAGCGAGGGCATAATTGGTTGATTTGTTAGGTAGTGTGCTTGTGTTTCTACCCATGGTTGGTTTCTTTCTTTTCTTTATTCTTCTCTCATTTATTTTCTTCATAATTCTTTATTTTCATCCAACCATTCCTTAACATCCTTTCATCTACCATATTCATAGCCATTCATCCTCAACTAGAGGGAGTCACCTCTCCTACCAAAATATTTTGTGCCTAACGGAGCTCACTCCCTCCATTACAGCCATATCATTGCATTATACCCATTCATTGCATTTATCCACCTCATTCATCCATTGTCATCTAGCATAAGACTCATAACATGCTAATTTAACCCCTTTTTGATTTTGTGCCTATGTGTTTCTTAATTTTGATTGGTCTAATTAATCAATGACATACACCACTTATACATATCACATCCACATCAGTATCTCATGTTTTTCTTGATCCATATTTGTCCATCATGTCATGTTCACTAGTGCATCATGTCATCATGTCCATTGTCTTGTGCATCCATTATCCCTCTTTCATTTGTTCATCGTACATCATACTTATTTTTGTTGTCCCAATATCTTAGGTTTCTTAGACATAGCAATTGTTTTGGTTTCTCATCCATACCTAGTCCCTCAATCAAATTCCATTGAATATCATTAGATATTTGAGTGCTATAGGCCTTTTCTAGTTGCTTCGAGTGTTTTTTTAGACTACGCACAAATATCATAGTAATCAAATGTTGTGTCTAGGAAATATGAAGCTATGTGTGGCTTTAAGCCATAAAGTGAATGGTTTTCCTTGCTCATATAATCATGCACATTATCTAACCCTGAGGATTGACAAAAGGATAAGCTCAAAAAAAAGAATAAAAAAAAGCAAAAGCTTGAATCCCTAGAATTCTTAGGTTCTTAGATCATGAGATAAATCTCCATTGGGGCTATATATGCTTGACTGGAAGTGGAGTAAGCCCTTTGTGTGGTGACACATCTATCATATTAGCAACCATATTTTGTACATATCCATATTAGCAACCATATTTTGTACATATCCTTGATTGCTCATGAATGAGCTAGCATCCAATGGATTGAATTACAAAATGTTAATCCAACATCGCTCAAAGTTATAAATGAGCATCACTACACACACTTTGGTCCTTGAGCAACTTGACTCACTAGACCGGTCTTAGTATCTTTGAGCCCCTAACTAATTAGTATATGAAATTGATCAATGTCACTAGCGTGTTTAAATTTCTCAAAATACCTCTAAGATCTGAAAAACCTAAGGCATCTAGGGTAACACAACATGTTAAGTTCCATTCAATTTACATACATGTCTTAATATCTCCATTTGTATAATGTATCATGTATTCTCTATCATCATTTACCCAGTTCACATAACAATATCAATATATTTTATCTCATCCCTATTGTCATTGTCATGCGTAATATCTCTCTTTTGTGTCATTGTGAACACTATTTTTCCATTTATTAGTTAACCTAATTAAGATAAGGAGTGTTTATATGCCTCTCCAAAGCTTGATCGAATACGCACCTATGAGTCATGGCCCATCATATTCACCTATTCCACTCCATCATGTCATATAGAACGAACATCTAATAAAATATCATCCATCATAAACATCATCAATAATACACATATCCATCATCACCCATCACATCCACATCTCATCTCATATATCATGATTATCTAATCGCATCTATCTATCTATCATCCCCCCCAAAAAAATTAACATAAAAAACATAAAATATCTAAAACAATAAATACAATAAAACAAAACCAAATTCATCTCACATTTTCACCCATCATCTCATCTCCACTTTGCCATTGCCCATCCACATTTTTGTCAATCGACTCATGATTTTTGCTTTTTGCTTCCACCCATTTGTCATTTGAGGGGGTAGACCAAAATAAAAATTTGACAATCATTCACCTTTTTGTTGGGGAAACAAGGAAAATACTTTTATCCATTGGATCAAGTGTCTCTTGTTTTTGAATGGCATTGTGTTTCACGCAACATAGTACAAAAAGGGGCATTTATAGACACCAAATTTTAGTCATTTGCACTCAAATTTTCACAAATTCACCAAAACCTCAAATTTTCCACAAAATAATCCAAATTCGCTTGAATTCTTGCAAATTATCAAGTTTCTATCCAATTCGTCCAAATTCCTCCAAATTTCCCTAATTTATTCTTAATTTCTCTCTGATTCCACCTAATTCCCCTAAATTCTTCTAAATTCCCTCTAAGATTCTCTAATTCTATCTCAATTTCATCTATTTCTTTTAATTCTTCTAAGGTCTCCCTAAGTCTTATATTTTCCTCTAATTTCCCTTTTCTCTCTAATTTCTTAAATTCTTCAATTCCCCTAATTTTCTCCTAATTTCTCCCTCCTCTATTTAATTCTTCTAATCCATTTTTAAGCCTCTCTAATTCTTCTAATACACCTCAAAGTTCTCCCAACCTCCATTTGCCTAGCCTAACCCTCCATTAAGCCATAATCATACCTTAATCTATGACCAAATCCCAAGAGGAATGCACATTGAATTTTAAATTCCTAAATAAATCCTCATAAATTCCAACATGCACCCAAACCCTTCATTAAACCCCTAACCATACCCCTTGACCCTTGGTCAAATCCCTAGGAGATTGCACCATTAATTTGAAAATCCCAAGTAAATCACTAGGAAGTCAAATCCCTTCTAAAATCCTCACCTAAATCCCTTCCATTGAATCCACTTTGTCCCCCATCCTCTTTTACCTCCATTTGGATGAATTTAAAATTGCCCTTTAATTCCATAGCCAACCTCCTTCATTAAGTCACTTGTACACTCCATCCTCCACCTTGGAATTTTAGTAATTTTAAATTGTGCCCACATCACCCAATGCACACATGCCCTCATGCACATATCACATTCCCCTAGGCCAATTTATGGCACTTAGGTGGGTGAGGATTCACCCCACCCAAGGCCATTAAATGGGGAGGGAGAACATTCCTCCATGTGTCCTCCCTAAGATTTACCTTGGATTTACCACCCTCCACTTGGTGCCAAGTCACATCCACCTCACCTCCATGTCATCCATCCCCCTTCCTTCACAAAGCCTATAAATACCCCTCCATTCCACTCATTTGCAACAACACATAAAGACATATACTAAAATGTTGCCCAAATGTTGCTAGAATCTAGTATGCAATGTTACACATTTTCAATTCACATTTGCTATTTCTATTTTACTCATTTTGACATGTGCTACTAACAAAGTTTCATGTTTGCATGTGTGTAGGTACCCAAGAATCAAAGACACAAATCAACTCGATTGGTGGTCACTACAAAACCCACCATGCACTTGCTTGTAGCACATGGAGAATGAAATTACCATAGCCATTTTGTAAAGGAGATTATTCCTCTTTGTTTGGTCACATTTCTTTTTGTAAAACACCCTACAAAGGGTTTATTTGTATGCAAAAAGGACTCTTTAATTTAATACAATATTTCAATTTTAGTGGAATGGTGTATTTTCCATGTATACACATCTATGCATAATATACGAATTAGTTGGAAGATGAACCACTTCATATTGCAATTGATCAAGAATCTATTTAAAAAATAGTTTGTGAATTATCTATTCAACTTACTCTACAATTTTCACATGTGTTTAGATGGGTAGGTGGACGAATTGGTCCTGCATAAAGAGGTTTTCAACATCTAGAATTTCAAGGTATGATGTTAGTCTACTACTGGACAATAACACATGGATTTCACACCTATAAGAGTTGCTTCCATTGGTCTTAGTGTCATAGAGTTAGTTCTAGAGAAATCATGGCACCATAGTGTGACTTGGAACTAAATTGCTAGAATCTTGTGGTTCTAAATAAAAATTAAATAAATAAATTAATAAAAATCATGCATCCGAATCACTTTGCCACTTATAGGGGGCTCCCTCCTTTAAAACATTAAATAATAAATTATTCCTTTTCTTTGATGATTTTACAATATGACTTGTACACATATTTATATCTACCCTAACCCTAATCCTATGTCCATTCAATATGACGATTCACATAATAATTAATATATTAATTATTATGACTATCCTAACCCTAACCTTAATATAATAATTAATTATTATAACTATCCTAACTCTAATATAATTAATTATAATTTGATAATATAATCAATTATACTATTAATAATTAAATGCTAGAATGTGGGATCCTAACATGCCACCCTTCCTGGAAAGAACTTTGTCCGTAAAGTTGGAATTTGAGGAAAAGAACTTTGTTTACAAAGCTAGAATTTGAGGAAAATACGCTCAGGCTCGAGAATATAATTTGCTAGAAAGTCCCATTTAGATCAGTGTCCAGCCTTCAATAATTTTATATTTAGAAAATTTTATGCCAGGGATATCATGAAAAACAAAATTTCAACAAACTAGGCTTCACAAATGGCCGCACCGCTTTCGTTATTGTTGGTTCATTATTATCGGATGTCTATGACCTTTCCTTTGAAGTTTATCTCACACATTGATTAGTAACAATATCATACAATGATTGGAAATTCCTTTGTATAATCTAATAGCTTTTTTTTGTACATAATTCATGCTACTTGCAGCTAACTTCTTGGGAAGAAAAAAAAGTAGATTATAGCATAATAATTCTACCATTTATATTTTTATCATTACTATTAATACTCTATTTATTTTTAAAATAATAAAATCCAACTCCAATCCTTCATAGAATAGGATAAAGACTTTAAAACCCTCAACTAAACATTTAGAAACTCCATTAAAGCATCACCTTCACTTGGGGAATAGGTAACTTTTAATAAATGGCAGCAATCTATTGGGCATGCATAGATCATAAGTCATACTATTAAATATACACATCACTCGAACATATACAACAATAAGAAGTTCTACTTTATGCCATTTAGGCTTACAAATTTATGCACAATAAAATGTAAGATACTGTTGTATATTGTTTGTGGATATTGAGACAAATGTGATTCAGATTCAGATTCAAAGCAATGGAGCTCATGAATCAGTCCTGCAAGGCAGCCAACAAAGGCAGCATTCATGTACGTGGTTGGCTCCAGATGGCTGTAGCTGGATCTCTCGTCGCTGAAACCATCGTTTGAATCCGGTCCTCCAACGAGAGCACCTACATGATTTTCCATATTTTTGTTGTACTAGTCTAAATATCCCTAGTTGCAACCCACGTTCTCCAGGAAAAAGAAATTCAAAATACTTCCTATACTATCAGGAAGCATAGGAGGATTTTTTATTGCGATGCTGAGCGTTATCATCATTATGAAATGCTCTTGTAAAAGATTTAATACTCTCTTTCTTCCTATTGGACCTCATGGAGGCTATGGCTTTTGCTAAAATAGGTGCTGCTATAAAAGTTATTGCGTTCCCAAACCTTACGTTCTATAATGTTTTAGCAATGTATATTCATGAACATAATTCTTTGTGTAGAAGGAGATTTGGCTGCAAGAGAAACTTTCAAGAAAGTCATTTTTTATTATGAGGATTTTCTTTGTGTTTCTGACTGCTTCGATATGGGCCTAGTTTGCAGTGAAATGCACCACTGTGGAATAAGGATGGGACTTGGACATTGAGATGGTGCACAATTCAAATTATTTCATTTTGGCTTCCCTTAAATTATTATTCTCCTCCATAAAATTTTCTATAATGCTTCTACTTTCACCATTGAAATCATTATTGTCCAGTTCTGTGATCTCAAATTTTGTATTTGCTCCATCATCTATTACTAGTTTATTAAAATCATTAGCTAATATCCATCATTTGTTGTTTATTACTACTCCATAAATTAACTAATATCCATCCTTGGTTGTTCATTGCTACTCCATACACTTCCTTTGGTAATCGTATATGTAATTGAGACCATTTATTATTTTCTTCACCATCTTCCCTCAACTCCCACATGCAACGAATTTCATGGTTTACCAGCACGAGTCTGTCATCAGTTCCAGTTAATATCCAATGGAAAGATGAACGAAAATTAGTAAAATCAACTTTGAAAGCTAGCTCATTATCCCAGGTTGCAGAATCACAAAGATTTTAGTGTTAGTAATGACAATGATTTTTGTAGGAGAGATGCAATTGGGCTTGGCCCAAAAATGTGGGTCACTCGAATGTCCCAAAGGGTAGTGCTATAGCAAGTGGGGATATTGTGGAACACTATAGTGATGGCTATCAAAATGGGCCATGTTATGGGCCTAACCTTGTTCCAGGTCCCACTGGACCAGGCATCGAATCCATTGTCACTCAAAGTTTTTTTAACCGAATCAAGGTAAAAATATACAATAGTTGCAAGGGAGAGAAATTTTACACATACGATGGATTTATCAAGGCTACCAAATTTAATGGATTCAAGGGCTTCAGTACCACTGGAACTATTATAGTTTGCAAGAGATATTTGTCCGCTTTTTTTTTCTAATATGGCCCATGAGACTGCAAGTTTTTGCTATGTGGAGAAAATATATAAAGGAACATATTGCAAATCTTCAAAACAATGGCCTTGTGAGAGTGGCAATAAGTACTATGGATATGGTCCTCTCTAGCTAACCTAGAAATTTAACTATGGACTAGTAGGAAAATATTTGGGACTCCCTCTGCTAGCTACTCTAGATATGGTGTCACAAAGGTCAGACGTTGCTTTCAAGACATTGCTATGGTACTGGATGGTGAATAGGATAAGCTATCATAACTCAATGACTTCTCCAAGTAGGAAAGAATATTTGGGGATGATAAGATGTATCAATAGTGGAGAATGTGGTGGTAACATCCCAAGGTGGTGCAATCTCAATTGAATAGCTATAATAAGTTCTAAGATGGCTTGGAGTCAATCTTGGTGCCAACCTCTCTTGCTATATGTCTCATACTACATATGAATAAATTCCCTATCTAGAATAAATAGGGTTTAAATAAGTTCGTGAGATGAATAGTGCAAGTGTGAATCGTTGACCGCATATAATGAATACTTCATTGATTTAGCTCATGTACAACCAGAGCAAGTTGAGTAACTCTAATAATAAAAAACAAATTGTTACGATGAATTAAATACTTGTTGGGTGAGTGGAAAAGGAGGTGGCCATGGAGGCGGATGGATGGGGGTCATACGGGGAAACAAAATTCATTTTGGAAATACAAACAAAAAGGTAAAGATTCCCATCTCCGCTGGAATGGGTCCTGTAAGTGAATTATTAGAAAGCCTGAGTTCATAAAGCTTTTGACAGTATTTTATTGAAGAAGGAATATTTCCTAACAGCTGGTCGTTCTGCATGTCCACGACATTGAGGGCAACCAAGTTTCCCATCCGGGTTGGTAAGGCACCTGATAGTTGATCGTTGTCCAAATACAAATTTAGTAGATTTGTGTAGTTGGAAAACGTTGGAGGAATAGTTCCATTGAGAGCATTGAAATAAGGTTTTAGCTCTCCTAGATCTTGTAGATTCCCAATCCATGCAATAATTAGAGGAATGCTACCATATAGAAGATTTTTACCCAGTCTAAATCACTCTATATTTGGAGCATTGCCAAGTTTTGCTGGTATTTTTCCCTGAAAGCTATTATTCGTCAAATCTAGGGTTTGGAGATTTTTAGCTTTCTCTTCTTCTCCATGGGAAGAAGAAGTAGACGAACATTCATCCAATTGCTTGTTATTCACATCCAAGAATATCACATCCCAACTTATCAAGTCCACCCAAGGTTTGGTGAGGTTTTTTAGGTATGTGATGTCGCTCTGACATTCCCTGACTTCACTTCAAAATTTGTTAAGACGTTCCCTGACTTCGTTGAGCAAATCCACATAATATTTCCAAGACATGGCTCTGATACCAAATGTTAGAACCTTGTGGTTCTAAATAAAAATTAAATTAATTAATTAATAAAAATCATGCATCTGAATCACTTTGCCACTTATAGGGGGCTCCCTCCTTTAAAACATTAAATAATAAATTATTCCTTTTCTTTGATGATTTACAATATGACTCATACACATATTTATATCTACCCTAACCCTAACCCTATGTCCATTCAATATGATGGTTCACATAATAATTAATATATTTAATTATTATGACTATCCTAACCCTAACCTTAATATAATAATTAATTATTATAACTATTCTAACTCTAATATAATTAATTATAATTTAATAATATAATAAATTATACTATTAATAATTAAATGTTAGGATGTGAGATCCTAGCATAAATTATTTATTGAAGAGCCCAGATAGTTGCAAATGTTTCCAAGATATGATAACTTTGATGTCATGTTCCTTGAGACTCTAAGCAACCTCTACTTTGCTCGAATTATTCATCCCTCCTTGGGAAACAATGGTCCCTATTATGTAAACCTTAAAATATGGAAATAAGTGCTTGAGTTATTCAAGTATATATCACTTATATTATGATAGAAACTACTATTTTGCAACCCTAAAAAGGTTGTATGTCCCTTGGTAAGTACTTTTTAATGGTCATATCAATCAACTTGTATGTTATATAGATTCTAAGTTAGATAAAAATTTGTTGGATGTTGTACTACCACTTAATCTAATAAGGGAGGAAGGTATGGCTTTAGGAGTCATACATGAAACATGAAATGCATCCCCAAGTAACATGGAAAATCAAGGTTAATGGTATTCTCACCTTCCTAGCATTAAATGGTGTTAAGGATCAAAATGTAATTGTTTAAAATTTTCTTACGTGATGGAGAATCACTTTTTTAGCTAATATCTAACTTGAACTGTATTAGAAATTTTTATTAATCATGACACATTTTATATTTTTGTTTTTGGCACTACATGATTTGTTGAACTTGAGTTTGAATATTCTACACTTGTAAAAAATATCAACTTGTTTATTCTTTGACTTGCACTGGCATCATGGTGCTAGTCGGTATGTGAAAGGTAATTTTTGTTAGGACATGAGGCTAAAAATCCAAATATACCTAAAACGAGCTCTAACATATAGAGGTGTGAATAACCATACTATAGAAATATTAGATGTACGGAATACTCTCATCCCACATGCAAGGGTTATGGTTATACATCCTAACTAGATTCACCAACATAATGTTGACCACCTTTATTTATCCATTAAATATGGATGGAATGCATTGGAATACTAGAGCTTGGTGTCCAAGACATTCTAGATATGGCATAAAAAGTCATTGAGGAATCTATTGTCCCTTCTTGATACAATCAATCTAGGTAGACCAAAGTGAACCTAGAATTATTAAAATAATAAATGGGCCATTTCCACACTATCAATGCGCTTGTTGCATGGTGTCAAGATATTTATTTTGTTTAACCTATCTATGACCATAAATATTCAATCATGTTGGTGCGTAGTGGCTAACAACCTTGAGAGATAATCCATGTTAATAGATTTCTAAAATCTAGAAAGAACCTGTAATGGTGTGTAGAGCCCTATTTTACTATTCACTAGTTTAATGATGCTACATGATGCATAGGATCTTATGTAGATATTGAAATCCTAGTACATGTGTGACCAATGAAAAACCATTATAACATTTCAACCATTTTATTGATGCCAATGTGTCTAACTACCTTAGAATTATGCCCCTCCTTTATCAATAGTTAACATGATTTACTTGATGACATACATAACTTTATAAGATGACACAACCTATATTAAAGGTAGTGTTTTTAAATCAACAACCTATATGAAATAGAACTCATAGCAGAACTCAAGAATGAAGTTGAAGATGAATCTCAAAAAAAGATTCATGCTGAAATGTAATGTCACTTGAAGATTGAAGACTAAAATCTTCAATAACCAAATAATGTAATACAGGGGGGGGTGTTGTAGAATATTACATTATTTGGTACATGCTAATGTACCCCTATGGTACCTTCATGGTACAAATATAAATATGTAATAGATTAGGGTTGAGTCTATAGTTTAGATGAGTAATTTATATTTCCTTTTTATGTAAGTGTCAATGTGCGGGATATGCATAAGTGTCTTGTATGTAAGTGTTCAAATATGTAAAGTGAGGATGTGCACAAGTGTCTTATATTAGGAGTGCATGTAGGAGAGTAAGAGTCATGTAAAAGTGTGCAAGTATCATAAAGTCAAGTATGCATGTAAGAAGAGAGTGAAGAGTCTTGTATACAAGTGGTAATATGGGAAGCCAAAGGTCAAGAATAGGAAATGTCACATATCCAAGATATGTGAGGAGTGTAATATACAAGTATTGAAGAGTCATATTACTATGGCTATATTAGAGAGATAAAATTCCATACAATTTAAGGAAAAATAGTTTGTAATGATCACCACATAACAAGAATTGATAATAAAGCTTGTATACAAATGTTTTAGCAATTTATATTGTACGTATTCTTCATGCATGTACATGAATGATTTTGGTCATTTTCTATTCATATTAGATATTATAAGTGAATGTTATTTCATTATTGTATTTGCCTAGATATATATTTGATTGCTCATATATAATTCTACTCTTGATTGTTGATATTTTGACCTATAATATTATTGGCTTATTTCCTTTGGGACCTGTGATATTTTGAGATATTTAGGCTTAAAAACCAATAAATGTTAGCAAAATGATGTTATTCTCACAGGTTAATGAAATTCCAAGATCAATAAATCAATCACATCAATATCAATATCATCAATATATCATGAATCCATCAAATGAACATCAATATCACATAAAATCACATTTAAAGCTTTTATTGATCAAAACTCAAGCAAAGCTTATTTAAGTTACTTTTTATATAGCTTTATCTCTAATATAAAGATACATAAGACCTTTCACATTATATTATTCTTGATTTTTTCTCTCCTCAAACTCATAGGAGAATTTGACTCTTCATATTCCATTTTACATAATAAGTCCCACATATTACATAAATATAAAGTATCTCATGATTGCATATAACTTCCTACTTCTAAACTAGACACATCACACTCATAACTCTTCACTTCCTAACTAGATGCCTCACACACTTAAATACATGACACATGCACACTCCTACTAACTTGACACATAATTTATATGTAAAATCAAACTCACGCCCTAATCTTTATTTTTGGTAGGTAAAATATTTTAATTAATTATCGGGTTGAATGGACCCAATACCTAATACATAAGGCATTCATAATGCAAATAATACAAAATTTGAAACATCCCAGAACCAAAGGGATGAAATAGAGACTACCAATAGCCTATAAAAACTTCAAACGAGCTAAATCCAGGAAATGAACAAGAAGATTAAAACAAGCTTACAAACTTAAATCCATGACTAGGTGGAACAACATCACCACATATTTCAAAACTTCATGAGAAAAACATCCACCAACTACCCCACTCCCGATACTACTAGGAATCATCTTCATCAACCTGTTTAACAATATTATTCTTTCTCTTTGCAATAAGAGCATTGAGGGTAGATGGGAGTTCATGAAGCTCCTTGATGGTGTGCGATAAGATGGTGCACACCTCCTTGACCATATTGATTGCTATCATGAGTTGCTACACCATGCTGAAAATGTGATCGATGGTCCTGGTTTGAAGTGCATCACCAGAATCATACCTGTCATCTTTCTCCTCATCCAAAATGACCTCGGGAGTGGACTGGATACTGTTACCACCTTTCCTTTTCAAGCATTGCGAGCTTCTACTAGGATAAGGGCAAACAACTTTCCTTTTGCTCCTCAAGGGTCTGCTTCTAACTTCAGTTGCATGGGACTCCATTGAGACTGAATACTTGGGCTTTGATGGGGTACCTTCCTCATCATTGTTGTTGGCCTGATTGGGATTGACTGAAAAAACTCTCGGGAGACCAGCAAAAGGGGTAGTAGACTACAGGGGAGCTTCAATAGAAGGACCATCGAAGAGGGGAAAAATACCAAAGGGCTCAATTGGAGGATTTGAATCATGGGAATCAGGAACAAAATATGGCTTAGGGTTGGACACATTAGTCTAAGGAGATACATTGGGCCTGACTGCAGGTTGGGACAAGAGAGCGAGTTTAAAAATAATAAGGAATAAACCCTGGTACGAAGGATACTTGGATGTTTTATTATACCTATAGTTTTCTATGGTAAGGCTCATGGACCAGAATAGGAAATCAAGAATGCTAATAGGCTTGATATCTTGTAGATGATTAACGAAGGCGAGGTGGAAGGATCGGAGGGGACTGTTAACATTGTCCATAGTGATATATTTCATAATGAGGATAATAACCAAGTCCCAAGGGTGAGGGAGAGAGGAGTGGACAACTCCCCCATTGACCTAGGCTAAATACTTACCTTTTTTCAGGAAAGTTATATTTTTCTTCTTTGAAGTTATGGAAGTCCCATCTCACCGACTTGCCCTTGGAAGAAAAACCAAAAATTTCAACTAGAAGATGGCTATTTACCTCAATTTGGATCTCTCAAATCTGAACCACACCATCATTTCATAAACTGGTGAACTTGCTAGTGAATTCATCATGAATACCATTGAATAGCTTGAATAAGGGAGTGAATCCCTTTGCTCTAATAAAAGCATCAGCAACAAGGTTGATTTGCAATGTAGAAGGCCCGAGAATGGCCATAATGTCGAACAGGCAATAATAGTAAAAGGACCAACATAGGGAAACAATGGAAAGGATACCAAAAAACAAATTAACATGACCAAGAAGGTGGTGGATTATGAAGGTGTGCTAAAGGCCACAAAAAAAGGTATTAGAAGATAGAAGGCACTTTCCAATGCAATTTGGAACCCCATCCATAGGAGAATGATAATGGAACACATAAACAAGGGCACAAGGAAGGAAAATGGTTCAAAAACGAATGAGGAGAAGAGTGATGGTAGGGTTGAAGGGACCGACTAACAAGGTGGTATGAGCAATGCAAATGGCAGATGGGTGACAGAGTTGGAAAATTTGAAAGGTGGATTTAGTGAGATGAGAGAGAAAGGGATAGATTAAGTGGAGGCATGAGGCTTTGGAAAGATGCCAAAAGGATTCAAAAGTTGCTTTATGTTCTAAAAAAACCTCTTGGAAAGAGACAGTAAAATTTTTGAGAGGTAATGATTAAATGGAAAGGTGAACAATTGACCTTGGTGTTAATGGGAACACCCATGGTGTTGAGGAAAACACCTTTGGAAAGACACTTGCTATCATTGGAAATATTGCTCAACATAATTTTTAGAAGCAGTGATAATGTCTTGAGGGAACGAATATTCCCACACAATGAAATCGTTCTGATTGGCTGCCCTGTTGGCCAGCAAATCTACAACCACATTGGCCTCTCTAAATACATGCTAAACTATGCTGAGCGGAAGCTACTTGAGAATAGACTGGATCTCCTATATATATTTTTGAATATTCCACCCTACCTTGGTGTTATTATTAACATGATTAATCAAATTTAGAGAATCCCCCTCAAATATTATTGGGTTAGGTAGTCCTTTTCTATGATCTAGAATCCTCTAGAGAGCACGAGCTTTAGCATAGTTATTAGACTGAACTCCTAGGTTTTAAATGAATGTTTTGATGATCTTGCCCTCGTGGTATTAGATGATTCCTCCAACTCCAGCATATTAAGGATTACCTTTAAACGACCCATAAAAATTTACCTTGAGCCACCCTAGAGGGGGGGTACATTTGGCATTGGCATTGCAGTTGGAATGAGTAGGGGGTTTAGAGCACTTAGACAAGATGCTCATGTATTTGAACATATGGACTTCCAATCCAGAAGTAGGGGTTTTCAAGCAGGGGACCAAATTTGCATTCTCAATAGCAAAGCATAAAGCTTTATTAACCACCACTTTTGGATCCCTAGATCGGTCATTAAAGATTTTGCTATTGCACTCAAGCCAGATTTTCCATAAGGTATGATGCAGCAAGGCTTTCCATAGAAACTTGAGTCTGGGATTTCGAAACACTTGGTACCAATGGGTAAAAAGGTCAATAATTGATTGAGGCTAGACCCACTTGACCTAGAACATATTCAATAGTATTGAGAAGGCACTGTAGGCAAAGGTACACTCGATCAATAGGTGCTTAATGGATTCCCAAGCTTGTAAACATATATAGCATCTATTAGGTACCATGATGCCCCTCTTGATAAGTTTTTCTATAGTGATTATTTTATTTTTAAATAGCTAACCATGATAAGTATGCAAATTTTGGAATGAGATGTTTGAGCCATATTCTCTCGACAATAACAGGGACAAGATGATTATGTTGCAGGTCTTGATGGGAATCAAGCAGGAAAGCAGACTTGATCGAAAATGTACCATCATCACAACATTTCCAAAAGGGTTTATATTTTTCTTGGGCCATAGGGATGAATCTTGATCTAAAAATTTCTTGCAATGAAATGATAGCTCTGTCAATATTTGCATCCTTTATGTTGAAATGTAGTTGCTTCCACTTACGGTAGCCTTGATTTTGCACAATAAAGTCAATAAATTTTGGTCCAAACCTAAGATCAATTAGAGACTTGAGAGAAAAAATTTATAAGTAATTGATAAGAGGCTAATCCCTGGCCCATGAGTTGTGCCAAAAATCAATAGTTTTACCATCTCCGAGCTGCCATATGACTCCTTTTTGAAGTAGGGGTCTGGTTTGAATGATTGAGCACCAAAAGTGAGACCCTATTTGATGAACTTCATCATCTCTAAAATAATGATGCTGCAAATATTTCCTTTTAACAATTGAAATCCATTCCATATTTTCATTAGTAAAAACTTTCTAAGCCTTCTTAGCTAAGAGAGCATGATTCATTTTGTTGATTATTCGAAACCCAAGACCACCCTTATCTTTTGGAGAGCATACTTTATCCCAAGCCACTAAATGGAATTTTTTCTGATTGTCAGCTCCAGTCCATAGGAAATATTTTTGAATTTGCTCAATCATGGTCCCAACTACTACAAGGATTTTAAACACTGATAAAAAATAAGCAGGTTTGCTTTGTAAAATTGACATGACAAGAGTAGCTTTACCCGCCTGAGAGAGGACGCATTTTCACCCTGCAAGTTTCTTATGAAATATCTCAATAACATTATTCCACATCGTCGTAGGATTCCCTAGAAACATGGGAAGACCTAGATATGAAGTTGGGAGGGTTGCAATAGAGCATCCCAGGATATTTGCAATTTTGACTTGGTAGGGCACTGGAGTATTAATAAAATAATTTTTTCTCTTAGTGAACTTGATTTTTTGACCCGCAGCTTCTTCATAGAGGTTGAGGATAGATTTGATGACTTTTGCCTCAGATATTGATGTTGTAGTTTCCAACAAAGTATCATTTATAAATTTTTGGTGAGTTGAAGGTTGGAGATTGGATGTCGCTTTGATACCAAAAATCAAACCCATGGAGCAGGCAACTTTTATGGCTCTTCCAAGGATCTCAACTAGGATTATGAAGAGGATGGGGGATAAGGGGTCCCCTTGTCTCAGTCCTCTCGCACTGGGAAAGGACCATGCAATAGACCCATTCACTAGCATAAAAAACAAGAGGTGGAAATGCATTGCATGATCAGATTTACCTAGTCATCATGAAAACCAAACTTCTAGAGAAATTTGGATAGAAACTCCCTATTCACTCTGTCAAAAACCTTATTCATGTCAAGTTTTAAAAATAAAGTAGGATTTTTGGAATTGTGGATAGAGTGAATGAGTTCATGAATGGCTATGACCCCATATTTAATATTTCTACCTTTAATGGAGCTTCCTTGACTAAAGAAATTGATGAAGCACTTTGAACATTCTGATTGATATCAATATAAAGGTTACAATGCGGTTATGAGTTGGTTTATCTAACCAACTTGGTGGTTAATAAACCAACCTAGAGAGCGCCTACGAGCGCTACCATTTTGCAATAATGTAATTACAATGACATATATGCTAACATCCCCCCTTATTACATTATTGGCAAATTCCAATAGTATCTCGAAACTTTTCATATTTGATACGCCCAAGTGCTTTGGTAAAAATATCTGCAACTTGCGCATCAGTAGGAATGTATTGAAGTTGTATATGGTGCTTGGGAACTTCATCTCGAATGAAATGACATCTGGTATCAACATGTTTGGTACGTTCATGAAAAATTGGATTTTTGACAAGATTCAAAACACCTTGATTGTCGCAAAACAAATGAAGAGGAAGATTCTTTGGAAGACCCATGTTTGTAAGAATGCGACTTAACCACATTATCTCGCAGACTGCTTCACTGGCTACGCGATATTCTACTTCTGTAGAAGATAAAGCAACCACATGTTGCTTCTTACTATGCCATGAGACAGGTCCAGATCCTAGATGAAAAACATATCCAGAAGTAGATTTACGATCATCAATGGATCCAGCATAATCCGAGTCCGTGTATCCTAGTAAGAAAAACTTATTATTCTTTTTGTATTCCAGACCATAATTTGTACTACCACGAACATAATGAAGAACTCTTTTTGCTTGCTTTCCAGTGACTCATCTTAGGCTCTTGCATGAACCTTGAAAGATATCCCACAACAAAACCGAGATCTGGCTCTGGTATTTGTCGGATATAGGAGACTCCCAATCAACTGGCGATAGAGAGTACCATCTACCTGAGGTGATTCATCATATCGGGATAACTTAAGTCCTTGCTCCATTGGAGTTGCTTTTGACTTACAGTTAGTCATCCGATATTTTTCTACTAAAGTCTTGGCATATTTCTTTTGTGTTACTCTGATATGAAATCTTTGTTGAGTAACTTCTAAACCAAGACAATAGTGCAGAAGTCCTAGATCTGTCATTTCAAATGATTGCTTCAAATCATTTTTCACTAAGTCAATCATTCTTTTCGAGCTTCCTGTTATGATCAGATCGTCTACATAAAGTACAAGGATCACTATATTAGAACCATTTTTATTAATATAGAGATTTGCATCTGAAGGACTTCTTTTGAATCCATGCTTGCACAAGGTGACTGTCTATCTTGATATACCAAGCTCGAGGAGCTTGTTTTAGCCCATACAAGGATTTGATCAACTTGCATACTTTTTGTTCTTGCCCCTCGACCATGAATCCTTCTGGTTGAGTCATGTATACTTCTTCCTGTAAGTCACCATTCAAGAAGGCACTTTTAACATCCATCTGATGCAACTTCCACCCAAACTGAGCTCCCATGGCACAAAGTACTCGAATGGTAGTCATTTTTGTAGTAGGGGCAAAAGTCTCTTCATAGTCTATACCTTCTTTCTGAGCATATCCCTTTGCAACAAGTCGGGCTTTATGCTTATCAATAGATCCATCTGCCTTATACTTCACTTTGAACACCCATTTGCAGCCTATGGGTTTCTTTCCTGTTGGCAGATCGACTAACTTCCAAGTATTATTTTTTATGAGAGACTTATGTTCTACATCCATGGCCTTTTTCCACTGTGGTTTATCAAGTGCAGATTGAACCGTTGTGGGTTCATTTGCATTCAATGTAGACATATAAATCTTTTCTTCATCCTCATCTTCTTCTCTATCATTTTTTGTACCCACTGACAAATCATCAAAGTGTTGACAAAGTTCGTCAACCTCTGAAGTAGATTCCTCTGCTCTCATTTGTTGAGTCATACTGCGAGTACATGGCCTATCTAGAGATAGATCTGGAAGGGAATTCAACTTAGCATCTCTCAAAGTGCTAGTGTACCATTTTGGAACTTTCTGTTGTTGTTGTGGAAGTTGAACCTCCTTCTTAGGTTCTTCTTCATCTAGATATACAGTTGTGGATGTGTCTTTTGATGTGAAAGCTTCATCAAATATAACATCTCTACTTACGTGTGTCTTCTTGGTCTTAGTATCAATCAATCGATAACCTTTTGAATACTCATCATAGCCAAGAAAGATACACTGCAAGGTTTTCTCATCCAACTTCCTCCTTTTCTGTTTTGGAATGTGCATGAATGCTTTACATCCAAACACCCTTAGATGAGAAATGGAAGGTTTCTTACCACTCCAAGCTCCTTGTGGTGTTTTCCCTTGTAGAGCTCTAGTGGGTGCTCTATTTAGGAGGTATAATGTTGTGTTTACTGCTTCTACCCAATATTGATCCTCAAGATGTGCTCCCTTTAGCATACATCGAACCATTTCCATAATGGAACGATTTCTCCTCTCTGCAACTCCATTCTGCTGAGGTGTATAGGTTGTAGTCAGTTGTCTTTTGATCCCATGTTTCTTAAGAAACTCTGAAAACTCTTTAGAGGTGTATTCCCCCCCTCGATCTGAGCGAAGGGTTTTTATCAAACAACCTGACTCCTTCTCGACAAGTTTCTTGAACTGTTGAAAGTAGAGAAATGCTTCTGATTTCAACTGAAGAAAGAAAACCCACATCTTCCATGAGTAATCATCAAAAAATAGTTGAAAATACTTCTTCCCACCATAGCTGGATGGCATAGGACCACACAGATCGGTATGTACCAGCTCTAAAGGTTTTGTAGCTCGAGAGGAGCTAGCTTCAAAAGGTACTCTATGTTGCTTCCCTGCTAAGCAATCCGAGCAAACTGGTAAGATAGACGAGAGTGGGGGTAGACCTGTCACCATCCCATATTTGTATAATTCAAGCAAATATCCAGAACTGAGGTGCCCATAACGTCTATGCCAGAGAGAGGTGGCCTCCTTTGTAGTTGCAGCCAGAGCAACATGAGGAGTTGAAAGGGCATCTAGAATGAACAAGCCATGTTTGTAGGATCCGGTTGCAACATGTTTACCACTGTGGGTGATAAAACATCTCTTCTTGCCTTTGACAACTCGAAACACGACATCCATATTTCTATCCAACATTTGTGTGACTGAGAGTAGATTATTGGCTAAACCTGGAACATAGAGAACTTTCTCAATTTGACAATTACCATCAGGAAGAGACACAAAAATATCCCCTTCTCCCTGTACTTGATAGACTTGATTGTCAGCAATTGTGACTGGCTTACCCTCTTTCTCCACAAAAGTATCAAACCATGATTTGTCCCCAGTCATGTGTTTGCTAGCTCCTGAATCAATATACCATACAACATCTATCTGGGAAGACGAAGTATGGGTCATGAGCACCTTGTGTGCTCTTTCAAAGTCAGAATTTGAATCGGACCCAGGAGAATCTGAGTCTGAGTTGGAGTCAGCATAAGCAACATGGCCTTTAGGTTGCTTATGTTTGTTGTATTTCTGTTTGTTTTTGCCCTTCTTCTGAGGACCTCTATCATTTTGTTGCTTGTTTTTGAACCAACACCTGTTGGTGTCATGGTTATTCATATCACAAATCTTGCAATATTTTGTATCCTTCTGCTGATTTTGCTTCCCTTTGCCTTTGGAAGAAGGACCCCCTTTTTGAAACTTTCCTTGTTTTTACCACTTTGTTGTGTGGAAAGAGCATTATCTGGCACATCATCTTTTGGACCTGAGTTGCCTCCTCAATCTGAAGCAAATTTACCAACTCCACAAATGATACTTGTCTACCAGAAACATTGAGAGAAGTGATCAACATCTTGTAGGAATTTGGTAATGCTCTCAAGATGACAGAGTTCAAGATATCATCATCCACTGGTTTTCCCATGGCATTCAATTTGGCTTTCAAGTCAGCCACTCTGCAAAGGAATATATCAACTGTTTCCCCAGAATTCATACTGAGATTATGTAGTTGAGTTTGAAGATGTAGAATAGTGGATTGATTCTTTCCTTCATATACTGTGATCAAGGCATCCCAAGCTATCTTACTAGTTTTTGCATCACAAATATGAGGCTGCACCTCATCTGTAGTAGCAAGCAAGATAAACACAAGACTCTTCTTATCTTTCTTATCCCAAGCATCTTGATCTGTTCCTGTTGTCTGAGGGCATTTTGCAGTGCCAGTCACTACATCCCATAGATCTTCCAACTAAAGAATAGCTTTCATCTTTGTCTTCCATGGAACAAAATTAGGACCTTTCAACAATTGTGAATCTGAGAGATACTTATGAATTGTGGCCATTATGAAGGTTCCTTATATCACCAATTGGTCTCCCTTTCTTTATACCTGCCAGATCTTTATATCGTAACCATTCAATATATACCTGCCCTTACGTGAGGGAGACTATAGGTATATAGGAACAATATACTACTCAATATGTACCCGCCCTTACGTGAGGGAGACTATAAGTACATATGAGAAGCACAATATATTGAACATAGGCGATACTGAAAGGGCATCATGTTGTTAATGACACCTACCATAGAAAGTTTTATTCCTCATGCGTGGGGCGTAACTTCCCCTAAACACTTTGGAAAAAAACTTTCGTCAGGATTTACGCCTAACAACAATCACGATGTGGGTATGAAATGGGAAAAAAAACTGGTTTGCCTTATTTCTCCCCGACGATTAATAGAGAACAAGCTCAGACGTCATTGTTGCAGCTATATTAGGCGGCGAATACAGTAGTCCAAAGCACGACAACATTACTTGTAAGTGTGGACCAGAGGTATCTCAAATACCGAACGTTGTTGTGCAATAAATTGCACAAATAGGGTATAAATTTGGGGTCTTATATTTTTTGAATTTATGATTGTTAATGCAAGAAAAAAAGATATTTAAATGCAAAAGAAACAATCACAAATGCCCACAAATTTAAGCACCTATTACAAATCTAGCAATTATTCTGCCAAATGGTTTGATTTCCCCCCTTTATCTTACAATTTTGCAAATGAATCATGTGAAGACCTGAGATCTCTCCCCCGTCGATTTGCAAAATAGAAAAGGAGGTAAAAAAATGGTACCTGAACACCCAATTTTTTTTTGGAGCCGTCAAGGTGTCATTGGACTACGCAGGCATCAAATGACCACGTTCGGGCATCAATTGTGCAGTTCGGGCATCAACAATTCACTACGGAGCGTCAAACATGCGACCCGCCATCAAAACATGTGACCCAAAACATGCGACCCGCCATCAAAAACATGCGTAGGGCATCAAAAAAATACCACCCACCGTCACAGCACACACAGAGGGACTGGAAACCATGACCTACCACCGAACAATCACCGCGCTTACCACGGGAGCCAGAGGGCCCGATGTGAACAAGAATGGACTAGGCAAGTGTTAGCAGCATCGGGGCCGGAGAAGGGGGAAAATTTTTTAATCCCACATGGCCTATGCTGCCACTGTGGGGATCTTTAAAATTGTGGAAAGCTACTATAGCTTTCGGTTGCCTTCGGGCAACCACCCCGCCCTTTTGCCTCCGCAACCGTCCACCGTCGACCCACGTGCCCGATCCGCCCTGTCAGGATTTCCTCTGTCTACGTGCCTCACGTGTCCTCTGTCTGTGTGCCTCTATGTGCCTCACATGTCCTCTATGTGTGCCTCACGTGTCCTCTGTCTGCGTGCCTTCAGTCTTGTTGGCGGGGGTAGTCCGTCCTCTGTCTACGTTCGTCAGTCTCGCGTCCGTCAGGGTCCGTAGTCTGTCCTTTGTCTGCGTTCGTCAGTCTCATGTCGTCAGGGTCCGTAGTCTGTCCTCTGTCTGCGTTCGTCAGTCTCGCGTCCGTCAGGGTCCTCCAGTCTCGTTGGCTGGTAGTCTTGTCTGCGTCCGTAGCTCTGATGCCATAAAGAAATTGATGAAGCACTTTGAACATTCTGATTGATATCAATATAAAGGTTACAATGCGGTTATGAGTTGGTTTATCTAACCAACTTGGTGGTTAATAAACCAACCTAGAGAGCGCCTACGAGCGCTACCATTTTGCAATAATGTAATTACAATGACATATATGCTAACATCGACAAGGTTCAATCAAGGATGGGAGAATACCTTTTAATCTATTGTCCATAGCTTTTGTTAATATTTTATAGATGAAATTGCAAAGGCTTATGGGAAAATAATCAAATAGGTCTTTGGAGTTAGGGCCATTAGGAATGAGGGTAAGAAAAGTAGAATTCACATCCTTGGGAATGACTTTGGACCTCTGCATTTCTTTGATGGCTTGAAAAAGGTCAGGGTCAACGATTTCCTAAAATATTTGGACGAACCTTGGGGAGATTCCATCAGGGCCTGGGGCTTTGTCAGGTTGCATGGAAAAGAGGGCTTGATGGATCTCCTCAGTGATTAAAGGTATTAAAATATTGGAATTCATATTATTAGAAATTATTCTGGGAATGTGTGTGAGGAGGGACTCCATAGCTTGGAGAGATTGAGGAGGACAGGAACCTAAGAGGGACTCAAAGTGAAGGACAACTTCATCACAGATTTCATGAATATTAGAAGTTAAAGTGCCATTGTTTCTGATCAGACCCTTGATCTTGTTTGCTCCTCTAAGCTTGAGCATTGAAATGTGGAAAAAATTTGAGTTAGAATATGCTTATTTCAACCACAAGTATCTTCATTTTTGATGCCATAACGTCTCTTCCTTCTTCAAGATGTTATGGAATTATGATAGAATTTTTTCTTCAGTTCTTAGTCTGGTATCCCCTTGATCCTTTTGAAACTGATTTTCAATTATTTGGAGTCTATCTCTGATGTTATGCTTACTTTCAAAGATATTTCCAAAAATCTCTTTATTCCATACCTTCAGTTTGTTTTTTATGGACCACAATTTTTGAGTAACTTGGCCAGTGAAAGATCCTAGAAAACTCTTTGTACACCGCTCAACAATGCATTATTTTAAGTCAGGGTACTGGATCCACATTACCTCAAAATGAAAAGGAGTTTTGAAATGTGGTCTATTGGTAGATTCAAATATTAGGGGACTATGATCAGACCCAATATTTGGCAGGGCTTTCAAAATGGCATCTCCAAACAGAAGTAAAGAATCATGAGAAAGAAAAAAACAATCAAGCCTTTCCTGAATGACATCAAGCTCTACCCTTCTGTTGCTCCAAGTAAACTGTGATACCCTTAGCTAAACATCCATTAGCTCATTTGTATCCACAAAATTTCTAAAGTCCTCTGTGATCCTAGGAGTAATTTCTTTCCCTCCTTTTTTCTCAGAAGGATATAGCGAAGCATTAAAGTATCTAGAAAGGATCCAAGGGATATTTATAAAGGCATATCATATTTGAGTGAGGGTATTCTAGAGGTTTAGTCTGTACTGAGGGACATTTAGGGCATAGACATTCGTCAACACCCAAGATTTCCTTGAAACTAAATCATAAAAAAATATATTGGAAATTCACCCTTCACAAGAAATAACTCTTCCTTCCACATTGGTTGGATCCAAAAGGTAAAGTAGTCCACCAGATGTTCCAAAGGCAGGGCTGAAAGAAAATTCACATTTTTTCCATATGATTTTGGTAACTTTAGGAGAGGAATGCATACCTAATTTGGTCTCTTGCATTATAAAAATTGTAGGATTTGACTCCTTTTGGTAGAACCCTGAAGGTTCTACCACAATTTTAATAAAGAAATAATTAAAATAACATCTAAATTAAAAGAATCACTTTTATAAAGAATCATTGTTTCATTGGTAGGAAGGTCCCTCCAATGCATTCAATAAACAATTATATATTATTCTTCATGGATGATTTGTGTGAATGGCCAACCTAATATATATATCTACCCTAAAGCTACATTGGTGAAGATACGTGATGGTTCATGTTATGAAGAGACGTGATGGTTCACATTATGAAGAGATGTGATGGTTCACTTTATGAGTTAATAATATAATAATTAAATGATTAATAATACTAAATAATACTAACTAATAATGTTAGGATGGAGGATCCTAACATGCCACCCTCCTTAAAAATAGCTTTGTCCTCAAAGCTCAAAGTGAGGAGCTTTATCCTTTGTTTTCCAAGAAGGATTTGTGTAAGTTCTTGGACTATTTTAATGTCATCCTTCCGTAGGCAGGAATATCGAGAAGGATGAAGTGTTAGCATGGGGTTGCCAAAAAATTAGTGAATGTGTGATGGGAAGGGAAACCCTTGGGGTTCTTCAAATGCCTTAAAATGATGCATAAAAAGAGGTGGTAAAACTTCTACATTCTCCTGTTGTTCCTTGGGAGAGGTAATGGAGGAGTGTGCAATCACCTTTCTACCTTGTTTTTGAATAGGTTTGACCCTGTGGTGATAACTCACTATTGGAGAGGAAATTGAGTGTAGTTCTTGTAGAGTGCATGTTTGGCCATAATGAGTCACTTCAGGAATGTCTACCTCATCCTTGCTTGATGCATTGATCACTTCTAGTATATCAACCGTATTGCCTTCATCATTGTGATCAGGTGCTTTGGGTATTTATTGCTCATTGTCCTCATTTTCCACATCTTCATTATATTTATCAGCTTCCTTAGCTTCTTCATCTTCATTATCTTCCTCATTTTCCTCATATTTAGTGCTATCATCAAGTGAATTTGTCACTACTTCTACCTCAATCACAATTTCATCATTGGGAGAACTACAAGGAATAGTTGCATCCGAAATATATAGTGCAGGTGTAACACATTGATGATTACAAATAAATTTCTCATCGCAATGAAAACAAATACCCTTTTCTTGTCATGCTTTCATTTCTATGGGGTTAATATGTTTAATGGGTAAAATTTGAGTAAGTTTTTGGTTTTTGCAAGTATTTTGTGATTCTCGTATAGGTGGTTTTGTAATTTGATCCTTTGATCTTATTCTAAGTTGAGAATTTTAATTTACTTTTAGCTAATAGGGCCAATCCGATGGTCTGCATCATGGTATAGGGTTTTAACTTTGTCACCTCTATTTTAATTTATTATTTCAATCCTTTGATGAAGTAATATATGAGAAATACTTCACCCCACCCTGTGTTGTGTTTGGTGATATCCTTAAATCGAATTTCATACTCAAGCACGATAGTGTTTTGACGAAGATCTTTGAGCAATTCCCACATGACTATATCCCACATGGATCTGATACCAAATGGTAGAACCCTGAAGGTTCTAGCACAATTTTAATAAAGAAATAATTAAAATAGCATCTAAATTAAAAGAATCACTTTTATAAAGAATCACTGTTTCACTGGTAGGAAGGTCCCTCCAATGCATTCAATAAAAAATTATATATTCTTCTTCATGGATGATTTGTGTGAATGGCCAACCTAATATATATATCTACCCTAAAGCTATGTTGGTGAAGAGACATGATGGTTCATGTTATGAAGAGACGTGATGGTTCACGTTATGAAGAGATGTGATGGTTCACTTTATGAGTTAATAATATAATAATTAAATGATTAATAATACTAACTAATACTAACTAATAATGTTAGGATGGAGGATACTAACACCTTTTACATTCAAGAAGCAAGTCTCTGTTTCCTTAGTCCATTTAACTTTCTCGCATTCCATGAGAGTATTCTCATTTGGAACTCTTGGGAGGTTTTCTGCCTCCTTTGCCTTGCTACACAGGAGGTTTGGGTCTCTTTGATTCTTCTCCGTTGGAAGTTACTAGTTCCTAAAAGAGAGTTCTTTGGGTACCGTTGGCTATATCTTCTGCTATATCTTTGTTTCTTTGCTCAGCAGTAGAGAGTCTGCCTTTATTTCTATCACTTCCAACATTGATTGAGGATTTTTTGAAACTCCTATTCTGTTTAGGACTCCAAGATTTAGGAGAACCATGAGACATCCTTGGGCTAGCAACCTCATATCCATGGGAATCGGGTGGGGGATGAGAAGGTCCAAACTTGTTGGGGGATGGGGAGTTTGGTAGGGGATTAGAGGGTGGCGGTGGGGGGTTGGACGGTGGGGGCTAGGGAAAATATGCCATAATCGATGGGGATTTAGGACGTGGGTCAGAGGAAATACGAGGAGGTTGTAGGGGCAGGTTTTCCTTCATGGGTGATTTTTTAGGGTGATTTGAGGTAGGGAATTCCTCTCCAAGAATCTCCTCACTATCATCATTTGTATTGAGATTCAAATTATTGAATAAACTGAACTGGTTAGAAAAAGCAAAACAGAAAATTGCCTTATTCTCTTCATAATTTGGAAATGAATGTGCAGGTTGCTTTCCTTTGGGGTTGTAATGAGGACCAAATTTTGCTTGCATTCTCTGTGTCTCTCCTTTAGGTGGGCATTGAATCTCTTGATGATAATTATGGGTAAGCCTCAATTTTAAACACTGGTTTTGAAGGTGCCCTTGGGTGTAGCACTCAGTGAAAAAGGAGGGTTTGTTTTCATACTCCACCACTTGGCATCTACGGTATGACCCATAAATCAAGTTCATATGGGTCAAAAGTTGGAACTCCAAGTTGGCATTGACATAGATATAGGCCTACATCATTCTCAATCGAGCATGCATATCAAGGTAAACAGTGACAAGATCCTCGATAGTGTGGGAAATCCCTTGTAGAATATCCTCATGCTAAAAATGAGAGGGTAAATTTGGGAGGCAGGCCAAATGGGAGCAAAGTTGATGCTTTGGGTTTTTGGATCGAAATCCATACCCCATTTGCAGAGGAATAGGCTTCTCTTGAGGGGCCACCAGATAGAATGTGGTCTGCATCCTCTTGAGTATTGAGTCGAATCATGAAGAAGCCTCTAGACATAGAAACAAGCTCTAAATAGCCTCTATTTTTCCATTTCATAACCACCCATCACCTGATAGCTTCCATATCAGGTCTGCCCCCCATAAATTTCCCAACTAGGGAAAATGAATCTAAGGAAATGTACCTAACCATGACCTCTTTCGATAATATTACATCACATCCATTAGAAATAAAGATGCACAATGAAGTTGAGGAGAATTTAGGACCTCCTCTGACTATTTTTGTAAATGAGACTACTTGGGATTTTTTGTTTTCCATAGAAATTTTATCCGGGGGTTTTTTCCCCCTAAAAGCATCGGTCCCATATTTTGAAACCGTAGAGTCAGACTTACCTGGGGCCCCATTCCCATATCCCTAGTATATTGTTCCATTCTTGGTCCCACTTCCATGAGCACCCATTCCTTTCCCTGCTCCCGTACTGTAGATTCCCTGGTTCCCACTTAATGAAAATTCAAAATTTGAGGTTTCGCTCGCCATCGCTCCTAAAACTCACACCCTAGACTAAATATTTACAATGAGACCAAATAATGTAATACCTCCAATGGTAAAAAAAAATTAATTAAATTAAAAATAAATACTTGTGCAACTATAATACTCATTTCTTGTTGTGCTTTGTCCTATTTGCTCATCTAATAACCTAAAGCTTGAGATATGAAATTTGCTTTATGTTGCTTTGTGACTATGTTGTTCACTCTAGGCTCCAACAATCTCATTGTAGGTCCCATAAGAGAGAGAAAAAATATATTGAATCATTAACCTAATCAATAAAATAGTCTATGTTTAAATAATAGACTAATAACCAATAGTGTAGAGAATCTCGCTAACTACCCTCTAACAATAGAATAGGGAGGGAGTTACGTGATGCTAACCACTAAACTAGGTAGAGAGTTCTAACCATAAAACTAACCTAAATATCTGACATAGGATATTTAGGTACTTACCTAGTTTAACCATGAGGTAAAATATCTCATGGGAATTACATAGAAAAGTAAAATGTAATAACCCCACGTAGTGTAATGCAATACACTACCTTATTTTACCCTAACATCCCCCCTTTATTACATTACTTTGATATACAAAGTTTGCTCCGAAATAGTTGAAATTTGACACGTCCAAGTGCCTTTGTAAAAATATATGCAACCTATTCGTCGGTGGGAATGTGTTGGAGCTTGATTTTGTGCTTAGGAACTTCATCACGAATGAAATGACAATCTGTATCAATATGCTTAGTTTGTTTATGATGAACTGGATTCTTGAACAAGTTCAAAACACCTGAGTTGTCATAAAATATGTGAATGGGAAGTTTCTTTGGTAGGCCCGTGGTAGCCAAGATGCGACTTAGCCATATCACTTCGCACACAGCTCCACATGCAGCGCGATATTCTGCCTCAGTTGAAGATAAAGCAACCACCTGTTGCTTTTTACTATGCCATGAGACAAGACAAAATACAAGATGAAAAACATAGCCTGATGTTGATTTTCTATCATCTATAGATCCAGCATAATCAAAGTCAGTGTAACTCTGTAAGAAGAATGAGTTATTCTTCTTATACTCTAGACCATAATCGACACTACCCTGAATGTAGTGTAGGACTCTCTTAGCTGCTTTCCAATGGGAGACCTTTGGTTCTTGCATGAACCGTGAGAGATAGTTTACAACATACGTAATATCTAGTCTAGTATTGGTCATATAGATGAGGCTTCCAATCATCTATCTATAAAGTGTTCCATATACCTGTGGTGAGTCTTCATATCGTGATAAATGTAGCCTTGATTCCATCGGTGTTGCTTTGGGTTTACAATCAGTCATACAATATTTTTCTACTAAAGTCTTGGCATACTTTGTCTGAGTCACTCTAAGATGATTCTATTTCTGTTCTATCTCAAGTCCAATACATTAGTGGAGAAGTCCTAGATCTGTCATATCAAATGACTCTTTCAAGTCATCTTTCACGATGTTAATCAAGTTCTCTGAATTACCAGTGATGATAAGATCATCTACATATAACACAAGAATCACTATCTCAGAACCTGTGTTCTTGATATAGAGATTTGCATCAGATGGACTTCTCTTAACTCCATGCTGTAGTAGGTGACTATCCATTTTTATGTACCATGCTCTTGGGGCTTGTTTTAGCCCATATAATGATTTGATCAATTTGTAAACATGTTGCTCATGGCCTACCTTTATAAATCCAAGAGGTTGAGTCATGTACACCTCTTTTTTTAAGTCACCATTAAGAAAGGTGCTCTTTACATCCATCTGATGTAATTTCCATCCAAATTGTGCTGCCATAGCACAAAGCACTCGAATGGTGGTCATCCTTGTTGTAGGAGCAAAGGTTTCCCCATAGTCAAGCCCTTCATTTTGAGCATAGACCTTTGCCACAAGATGGGATTTATGCTTATCTATAGTGCCATATGCCTTATATTTTACTTTGTAAACTCATTTACAGCCTCTGGGTTTCTTTCCTTTAGGCAAATCCACTAGCTTCCATGTTTTATTCTTTATGAGGGAGTTATATTCTGCATCCATAGCTGCCTTCCACTGAGGTAGTCTAAGTGCTTCATCAACTATAGAAGGTTCATTCTCATCACATGCTAACAAGTAAACCCTCTCCTCATCTATTTCCATCTCATCTTCCCTTGGTAACTCTCTATCAATAGAAAGATCTTGAAAATCTCCACAAAGATCATCAACTGAAGTGGATGCTTCATTTTTTTCTTTCTGTGTCATGCTTTTTGTCTTTGGATGATTGAGAGTAATATCAGGTGGGGAAGTGAGTTTAGAGTATTTCACTATGCTGTATACCATTTGGGTGGCTTTTTCTGTTGTGAAGAAGGAAGTTGGTGTTCCTCCTCATAATCTAGGTATACTGATGTAGTGTTGGGTGTGAAAGCTTCATCAAACACTACATCTCTACTGACATGTATCTTATTGGTAAATGGGTCTATCAATCGATAGCCTTTTGAAAATTCATCATATTCAAGAAATACACAAGGGAGTGACTTCTCATATAATTTCTTTCTTTTCTCCTTGTGTATATGCATAAATGCCTTACACCCAAATACCCGTAGATGAGTTATGGAGGGTTTCCTACCACTCCATGATTCCTGAGGAGTCATACCTTCAAGAGCCCTTGTGGGAGCCCTATTCAGAAGATATACTGTAGTTTGAACAACTTCATCCTAGTAAGTTTACTCAAGGTTGGCCCCCTTAAGCATACATCGAACCATTTCCATAATGGACCAATTTATTCTCTCAACAACCCCATTTGATTGAGGAGTATAGGCTGTTGTTAACTGTATATTTATCCCATGTATCTATAAAAATAAGGAAAATTATTTTGATGTGTATTACCCCCATCGATCTGAATGGAGGGTCTTAATAAAGCATCGTAATTCCTTCTCAAAAAGCTTTTTGAATTGTTGAAAATAGGAAAATGCTTCAGACTTCAACTACAAGAAGAAGACCCACATTTTTTGTGAGTGATCATTGACAAACAATTGAAAATACCTTTTTCCTCCACAACTTGTAGACATGGGACCACACAAATCTGTGTGGACCAACTCCAAAGGTACCTTAGTTCGAAAAGAGCTAGGTTCAAAAGCTACTCTATGTTGCTTTCCTGACAAGCAATTAGAGCACATTGGAAAAGTAGATGAAAGAGTAGGCAGTCATTTCACCATTTGATATTTACTCAACTCTAGTAAATATCCTGAAATCAAATGCCCAAATATCTTATGCCATAGAGAAGTGGCCTCCTTTGTGGTTACTGCCAATGCAGTATGGGTAGAGGTAATTGCATCTAAGACAAACAAACCATGTTTGTATGAACCTGTTGCTATCTGTTTTCCCTTTTGAGTGATAAAGCAACATTTATTTTCTTTGTCCACTTTGAAATTGACATTCATGTTATTGTCCAGGATTTGTAGAACAGACAAGAGATTATTTTTCAATCCTGGTACATAAAGAACTTTTTGAATATTAAATTCTCCATATGGAAGGGAGATAGAAACACTTCCTTCTCCCTGAACTCGATAGGTCTGATCATCAGAAATGGTGACCGGTCTACCTTCTCGAGCCTCAAATGTTGCAAACCAATATTTATCACCAGTCATATGTTTACTAGTGCCTGAGTCTATGTACGACATAGAGTCCTTGTGGGAGGTATCTGTATGTGTTATCAACACTTTGTGTGCTCTCTCAGAATCTGAACTAGAATCTTCAGCTACAATGTGTCCCTTTTGTTGTTTATTCTTGTTCTTAGGTTTGCATTGGCCCTTTTTGTTTCTTTGTTCATTGGGCATTTTGTTCTTAAACCAACATCTTTTGGTTTCATGAGTGTCTTTGTCATAAATCTTACAATACCGATTCTTCTTCGAAATCTCTTTGGCTTTACCCTTTTCTTGATTAGAAGAAGAACCTTTCTGTTGATTCCACTTTTTCTTACCACCTTGTATTTTTGAGAAAAGAGCATTGTTGGATGCCTCATCTCTTTGGAGATGATTAGCTTCTTATGTTTGAAGCATTTTTACCAACTCGACAAAAGTTACTGTCCTGCCACAAACTTGTAGTGAAGTGATCAACATTCGATAGGAGTCAAGAAGAGCTCTCAAAATGATAGAGTTCAAGACTTGGTCTTCCACTTTATCTCCTAACGATTACAGTTTTATTTTCAATTCTACGATTCTACAGAGGAATAGCTCTACTATTTCTCCTGATTTCATATGTAGAGTATGAAGCTATGTTTGGAGGTTAAGAATCATTGATTGATTCTTTCCCTCATAGATGGCATTTAAGGTATCCCATGCTACCTTACCAGTCATAGCTTCACTGATATGGGGTTGGATATCATCAGTAATAGTGAGCAAGATCATTAAGGATAGGTTTTTATCCTTTTTATCAAATTCTCTTTGATCGGCTCCAGGTGATTGAGGTCTAGTGACACTTCCATCCACTAGTGACCACAAATCCTCTACAGTTAAGATAGCTTTCATCTTAGTCTTCCAAGCTGAATAATTTGAACCTTTGAGCAGTTGGCTCTCAGTGAGATACTTGTGTATCATGGCCATGGTTTAGGTTTCAAATTTGATAGGACTAAGATGGTTGTATCTTTGCACTATACCCTCAAAAGAGTATATGGAAGTTGTTTTCAATTCACCTCTATAAGATATTTAATGGCACCTACCTTAACACCCTTAACAAGGGATGAGAAGTTTGAGGAATTTAAGCCAAACAAGATAGAGCAAATGAAAAAGGGATTGGTTGACAGACTTGTGATTGTTCTCTCTAGGATATTTAATGGCACCTGCCTTAACACCCTTCAAGAAGGATGAGAAGTTGGGAGGAAATTAAGCCAAACAAAGAGAGTTTAATCAAGGTGTGTTTTGAATTTTGACCTTTGGATGGGGGGTAAGTAAAATTGACTATTGTTCAACCTGTGCATAGTGTAACACGTTTTGAGTGAAATATGGGTTTCTAAAAATACTTCTGCCAATGGTGTTTTGTGAATTATTTAAGTGCACATAGGAAACATGAGTGTTAGTGCAAATAATCAAAACATGAAAGCAACCCACATTATTATCACTATAGATGTTGGGTTCAACCGAAAATGCACCAAGTAAAAAATCAATTTTTAGAGAAATGTGTTGAGTACAATCGAAATTTCACCTTTCTTACTATTTTGTAGAATCCCCCCTTGTTCTTTACAATTTTGTAAATAATAGAAGCAAAAAAAAAAAGACTTTTATCCCCCCTTAATGTGTTACAAAATTGAAAAATGTTTCGAGCACTCCTTTCAAGACAAGTCGACACACGACCCGTGTTTGAAAGGCTTCCAGAACTAGTCGACACATGACCTAGTTTTTGTCTTCAACAATGTCACATGTAGGAGCAAGAAAAAAAATCGGTTTTGGATCTCAAGTTTTGACAACAAAAATATTGCTAGTTTATGTTTTTATGTCCCCTTTCTTGAAGGAGAGAACAAAAGCAATATGTGTTGTGTTGGGAAAAAAAATGAGAGAACCTTTTATGCTCCCTAAATCACTTCAAGCCTTGTGGTTTGCAATAGAAATGATAATTTTTTTGAAGAAGGCCTTTGGATTTTGCACCAAAAATTGTTCCTATGTCTATTTATCTCCAAGTTGGAGAAAACACAAATTTGCTATAGAAATTTTAGTGCAAAATAATTTGGTTTAATGTTAAATATTTCTAAGTTCAAATAAGGTAAAATATATGTTTTAAGATGAAATTATTTATAATCAAGAAAATTGGGAAAAAAATCAATTAAAAATGCTTAAAATTGACATTTTTCTGACCAATTAATACGAAATTATAAAGAAATATCTAAAAAAAATATTTAAAACTTAAAAAACATTAGAAAAATTAAAAAAAATATTTTAAAAACCAAATATTTTAAAAATATTTTGTTGTCTGGGCGGGGGTGGTTCGATCGTGTGACCTCGCGGCTTCTATGCGGCCGCCTTAGCTGAGCGAGCCACCCGACTCTTCAAAACAGCAGCGTCTGCGCTACTTCTTATCTCCACCGTGCATGGGAAATTTGTTTTTTTTAAAGTCTCAAGACATTTATCCCACATGCATCCCGTAGTGGGATGCAAAGGGGTTTTTAAGGCTGAGGCCTCCCCTTTAACGTTGATTGCCTTTGGGCAATCGACCAGAGTCACCTGCCCTTTTGGACGTCACCACATGGTGCCAGGGGTAGGCCAGTCAGTCCGTGTTGGTCCTATGGCGATGTGCCATGTGTTGGTGTCATTTCTGGTTAGCATCGATCAGGTGGTGATGTGCCATGTGTTAGTGTCATATTTGGTCAGCATTGATCAGGTGGCGATGTGCCACATGTCGGTGTCGTGTTCAATCAGTGTTGGTCAGGTGGCGATGTGCCATGTGTCGATGTCATGTTCAGTTAACATCGGTCAGGTGGCGATGTGCCACATGTCATGAGTTGATTCATCCTTGGTGTAAGTAATTTAGGCATAAAATTATGCCATGTGTCGATCAAGGATTGGAGGGCCACCTACCCTCTCAAATCTCGATGTAGGGTCTAGTGTCCACGGGGAGGGGAGGGCACTCCTGCCCTCTCTGCTCTCCCATGAGTGGGCCACATGGCTGCTTGGCCGACGTGGCTCTGCGGGCCCTAGGCCAATGCGGGAGTCAAGGCTGTGATGCCTCCTAACATCGACCACGGTCGGTCAAGGAGATTGCGGGCCCTGGTTAGCATCAACTGAGTCGGCCAGGTCTGCAGGCCCATGGTCGGTGTCGATCGAATCGACCTAAGGAGGAACACTATGATTGCTCCATAGGAGTGATTTTGCGTCAAGCGCCACAGCTGCTCTGTGAGGGACTCTCCCTGTTGAGCACCTCAGCTACTCTGTGGGAGTCCATCCAGTAAATTTGGAATGAGTGAAGCTCGTCTTTCCCAAATCCAGCGAGTGATACCAATGTAGGTCTCGTAAGAGAGAGCAAAAATATATTGAATCATTAACCTAATCAATACAATAGTCTATGTTTAAATAATAGACTAATAACCAATAGTGTAGAGAATCTCGCTAACTACCCTCTAACAATAGAATAGGGAGGGAGTTGCGTGATGCTAACCACTAACCTAGGTAAAGAGTTCTAACCATAACACTAACCTAAATATCTGACATAGGATATTTAGGTACTTAACTAGTTTAACCATGAGGTAAAATATCTCATGGTAATTACATAGAAAAGTAAATGTAATAACCCCACGTAGTGTAAGGCAATACACTACCTTATTTTACCCTAACACTCATGAAGGTTGAATTATAAAATGTGTGGTTCTAGTTTTTATTATTATATAAAGTAGTAATAATAGGTCTCTTTTAATATATATATATATACTTAATACTAATATCAGGCTTAGGTATTTTCAAGGTCATGGGCAAAAAAATACTTATGGACAAATTATTAAAAATTAAAAATTTATAACATATAGATTATAAATTTGTGTTTGTGATCCGATCATCACAACCCATATTCCCTTGCTTAATTCTTATTGTAAATAGATATTGATATAATAAATCTAATTAAACTTATCAAATGACATTAGATCAACTGGTTAGATTCCTCGACATTCAAAGAGGAGACCTAGGTTTGAATTTTTCCAAGTGATACATGGATAATATCAAAGTTGTTATAATACCACTATGTGGTGACGATGTAATATGATTGGAGCCTATTTCAATCCCATATAACCAATTGTAAAAAATAAAAATAAATATAATCAAAATTAAATTATATTTTATTAAAGTAATTTTACATAATTTTTTGCTACTTTATAATTGATATCTGCTATCAAATTTATATTTAAAATATCTAATTAATGGGATATTAAAATAACAACCAAAATAAAAGTTCTTGCTAAGTTCAAATTTAGTAAGAGATGGAGAAGATGGGTGAAAAATTGCTATGGTGCACTATGGTTCTCGATTATCATAAGCAATTCTTCGACATATTTCTTTGAGAGCACTAGGAGCTTAAGAAAAGGGGACCCACTTTCTCCTTACCTCTTTATTATCATGGTAGAAGCCCTTGGGAGATGTATAGATGCAACCCAAATGACGAGAGTGTTAAATGGGTTGAAACCTTCTATATCTATAAGAGGTATCACTTACCAATAGTTCGTGGATAATACAATCCTCCGTGGAATACCTTTGGTGGCCAAAGCCAAGGAGTTCAAATGGATCCTAAATCTATACAATAGGGCTTCCCAACAGATGATTAACTTGGAAAAGAGCAAGGTGTTCTTCATCAACACTCTAGAGAAGCGATAAAGAAGGATAGCAAAGGTAATAGGTTGTAATATATCAGGCCTTCCATCCACTTATCTAGAAAAACCTCTGTTTATAGGTGTATGTAAGGACCGAGTATGGGATATGTTGATAAATAAGTTTCAATGTAAGCTAGTAGGTTGGAAAGGAAATTTAATAAGGCAGAAAAGGTTCAAATACTAAATAGTACCCTTCAAGCCATGCTAGTTTATCTCCTATCTATATTTAAGATACCAGTAAAAACTACAAATAGTGTAGAATGCAAAAAAAATGTGGTTAGGTGTAGAGGAAAAGAATAGAATCCCCCTTATGGCATGGAAAAAAGTGTACAAATCAAAATCTAAAGGAGGATTGGGATAAAGAATAATTAGATACGTGAACAAGATCTTAGATACTAAAGTAGGATGGAGGCTAATGAAGGAAGGCCATTATTTGTGGGCTAGAATTTTAAAGAACAAGTACTTAGATAGCCAAGAAGATATGAGATTTTTAACCATTTTAAATCCTTGTAAAGACTCATCTATATGGAACCATATGGTGGAAGGAAGAAAGTTTCTATGGAAAGGAGTTCAATGGAAAATTAGAAATGGCAGGTCGGTTCACTTCTGGGAGGATGCATGGCTAGATAACCAACCCCTAAGCTTGGATGAGGAGTTAGTTGAAGTACGAATAGATTTGGAACAAAGGTATGGAAGTATGGTTGTAGACTATCTGGTGTAGGAAGAGGGAGTGGCAAGGTGGAAGGATTTACGTAGTAGTAACCATAGTGAGGAAGCTTTAATTAATCTCAAAATTAAACTAAGAGCCTTTCATGTAGGTATAAATATGGGTGAAGACTCTATAGTTTGGGGAGCTACTCGATGGATCATTTATTGTAAAATCAACCTAGGAGATTCTATCAGCTGAGCTGAAAGATGAGTTTCAATGGAGGATGCTCTGGAAAACAAAGGCAATGCCAAATATAGTAATATTTCTTTGGTTGGTTGTGTATAATAAGATCCTAACAACATATAACTTACATAAAATTGGGTTTCAAATTCCTAATAGGTGTCATCTATGTGAAGAACATGAAGATTTAGTGGAACACTTAATGGTAGGATGTAGCTATTCCATTTCAATTCTTCAAGGCTTAATTAAGGAGATGAGGGTTAGCTAGGTATTACCAAATAGAATGGTGGATTGGATAGAATAGTGGGAAAACCCTTTAAGAGTGCAAGTTTGAATAAGATATGGGATTTGATTCCTTTACACTATGTTTGGGGGGTTTGGCTAGAGCGTAACAAAAGATATTTAAGGAGGAAAAGGAGCATCATTAAGAATTAGCCATAAGATCTGGGTGACTATAGTGAAAAATGTTAAAGTCTTGAGTATGAAGGAAATTAGGGAATCAAAAAAGGAGGTGAAGATTAGTAAACAATAGGACCTTAGCCCTGTTGAGATGGATAAAACCCCCAAAAACATCCAAGTGTAAAATGGCATCTGCCTAGGGAGGGATGACTAAAGCTCAATTTTAATGGAGCTTCTAGGGGGAACCCTAGGAGGACATGGGAGAGCAGTTTTAAGGGGTAGAAAAGGGATCCTAATTGGTGTTGTTAGTGAGTTTTTAGGCTCTATGACAAGTCATAAAGTAGAATCTTGAGCAAATTTTTTTGAAGCAAAACTGGCAAGGTAGTTGGGAGTAAGAAAGTCGATAGCTCCATAGAGTAAGCCCTACCATTGGTAGATATGGGATCACGTGGTAATGTGTTGGATTTTTTTTGATCTAGTTGATTTGTGGCCTATGCAATTGCAAAATACTAGTGATGGAATTGCAAGCAGAAAGTCTTGTCATTGATTATCATTTGTAACATGGAATATGTAGTGGTAGTCAACTTAAGATGTCCCTCGATGGACAATAGGCCTATGGACTACCCCATCTAGACACATGGTAATTGCACCAAAGACTTGGGTATATATTTTGAGAACAATGATCAACGGTATGTGGGAATAAGAGAAAGATTTCTAGGGCATAAAATTTCCAATGATTAACTGGTTGAGGAAAGTCCTTGCAAACAAGTGAGCTTAGGGACAATATTAAGGGTTAGTAGCTGGTGTGGTCCAACGGTGGTTTGAATTGAGGGATAGATCAAAGGTTCATGGATGAGAGTTATAACCATTTTTATCTTTAGATAAGTCCTATGAATCATATTGGATATGTTTTTGAAGTTAAGATAAAGTTTAAAATCAATTAAAAAGGTTTGAAAACTAAAAAAATAACCTAAAATTTTGTAGCCCTATAAAAACAAATTTAAATAATAAAAATAATATTACCAATTAAAAAATATAAAAGGGTCCAAACCCTTTTAAAAACCTAATTTTTACCTTAATAAAAAAATAACAACTAGCATCACATGACAACCAACATTGAATATGAAAAAAAACTATCAAAATTACATGAACTTGTTGGTGTTTTTTTAATATAATAAAATCATTTTTTATTAAGTCACTAATGATGAGGGAAGCTAGGAGGGTAAGTGTAGGGTAATTTAAATGTTGTTTAAAATAAAAAAACTCCAAGCTTATTAAAATATTATCCGGAGACAAAGACAAAAGATAAATATGTTATTTTCAAGCAATAGATTGATTGAATTCGACAAAAGCTTTAGGCCAAATTATATTTCATTATGGATACTAAAATAATATTTAAAGAAAGAAATGAGACCTACACCTTCTAACTGGTTGACATCAAGTCATTTTATAGATAAGTTTGGTAGGTCACACGCCCTGTATATCGGATGTTGAAAGCTACTAATTTTTTTTCCTAAATTATTTATATATATATATATATTTGATATAGGAAAATTAGTAATGTCCACAGTTTAAATTTTAGAGCTGAGTTCAAATCTTAAAACTAATCCAAACAATATATTCTTAATAACAATATTATTTATTTTTTTAGATAAATTTTTAGGGTTTATTTTTTCACGGTAGCTCAAGCAGTAGAGGGAGTGAAATAATTTTTTGTGGTGGCTCAGGTGATGACGAGAGTACAAAATTATAGTTTTGCAGAGATCCATAGACAAATTTTTAAGGTTTATTTTTTTGCAACAGTTTAAGCGATGAAGGGAGTGAAATAATTGTAGAGACCCACAAATGGGGTTTTAGGATTTAATTTTCACAATAAGAATTTCTCAGGATGGTGGGTGTTTCTCCTCAAATAGGATAGTCAACTAAATAAAGCTGAGCGAGAATTCCTACAATGAGAGTTGAAGAATTTGAATTGAGTAATGGTGGGAGGGAGCAAGCAAGGCTCGATGATGGATAGAAGGGTGAGGTTAGTAGCGATCTATAGGTGGTGGTAGGACAAGGAGAGAATACTGGTTCGCAAGGATTTGGGTGGTCAAGTAGCTGCTAGTGGGCAAGAGAATGGTGAGCAAGTGGCCATTCCTAGGGAGGTGAGTTTACCTAGAAAGTCAGGCTCTGAGGGCCCGATGATTGAGGTAACTATTCTCGGTGGTGAGTCTCCCAACTCAATGGTTCATGAGACTTCATTCACCAATAATATAGGTGGGTCCCCAAGTTTTGGTACCTTCCTCAAGCTAGGTAAGTTGTCCTTTATTGAGATCACAACTAAGGGTTTTGGGTCTCAAAAATTTTACTCTCTTTTTGACCTCTCTCTTGCTAGGTATAAGTTGGTCATTCCGAATGATATTATGGTAGTCACCATGGAGGAGGGCTCATGGAACCTTATTGACAAATTCTATGGTGATAGACCTGATATTGACACCATAAGGACATGGGTGATGGTCAAATGGAAACTAAAAGGTTATTTGGATATTATTGTGGTTTCTAATGTATTCTTCTTGATTAAACTCAATTGTGAGGACTCAAAGTGGATCCTTGGAGGGGTTCCCTGGTTCTTTGGAAGAAAAGGGTTGTTTCTACACAAGTGGGCCAAATTTTAATCCACGAAACCAGAATATCAATCTGGTTCCTTTATGGGTATGTATTCCTATTTTTCCCTTCCATATCTAGCATGAAGACATCCTAATGGGTATAGCTAAGGTGATTTATGAGTTAGTTTTAATAGAATCGGCCACTAGAGCAAAATTCAGAATGATTTTTGCTTGGATGTGCGTAATGGTGAACCCGAAGGCAAAGTTGCTAGGTCATATTGATATTATTTCTAAACACAATGTATGGACTCAAATGATAGTCTATGAAAATAGGCTTCTTAAGTGTTTAGTTTGTAGGAGGTTGGGCCACTTGGTTGGTTCATGTTTGGCTAGAAAGGAGGTTCCCAAGGGAAACTAGGTTAAAAAGAAGGGAAATTTTAAGTCTCAGGTCCATCCTCAGTTGAGGTCGTCTGATGCCTCAGGCCCCAACCAATTTTCTTTAGAGAACTCAGGACCAAACCGAATTAAGAATGATTCCAGGGTGATGGAAGTTAGCAAACCAAACTCAACTGCTAGTAATAAGTCCAGTGTTTATTCTAGTCTCCTGTAGGTTGATAGAGCAGAGCTAGTGAATGAAACATTTCTTCATAATTCATTTGAATGCTTAAATCCTGAAGATGCTAACCCTAATGAGGAGAAAGTAAATCAGGATGATCCAGAGGTTCTTGTATCACCTCAAAATATGGTGAAAGACTCTAGCTCTTCTCCCAAGCCAAATATGACCAAGTCACCAGAGTGGGGAGAAGGTTCATCAAAGGTAAAATATTATCATCGAAAAACAAAAAGTTCTTGAAAGGTATTGGATGATGTTGGAGTGCCCACTAAGGTGGGTAAGCTATCTAACAAAAATATAAGAAATAGGGAGACAAAATAAAATATTACAGATGGCTTACAAATCCAGTTGAAATTTGAGAAAGAGTCTAAAGGGAAGCAACTTAAACTGGATTCATTTTGTCACTCGTCCCATTATCCTAAGGGGGGCAATCACTCCAAATATTATAAATGAGACTCATAACATGGAATATTAGAGGCCTAAATAGGACTGCTAAACAAAGAGCACTAGCCTATCTAAGAAAAGAGTTTAAGTCAGATATTATTCTTGTACAAGAAACAAAAATGGATAGTTACAATGCTGAATTAGTTAAAAAGAAAATTTGGAGAGAATCAAATTTTGTTTCCAACTCAAAAAATGGAGCTTTAGGAGGTCTGTTATGTATGTGGAACCCATAATATATTGAAGGATCAACTTTGCTAGTTTATGATAGAGTTATAAATATTTTATTTTATTTCAAAGTCTCAGGGGTCAAGTGGGTTACTTCGAATATTTATGCCCCCAAATCTCATCATAATAGATTGGTATTCTGGGACTCCTTGTGAGTTATGAGAGAGATTTTTAACAAGAATGCATCAATTTTTGTATGAGACTTTAATACCCCTTTATACCCATCTGATAAGAAATGAGGGACTCTAGTCTGCAAAAGCATGGAAGACTTTACCTCTTTTTTGAATTTCCAAGAGCTTATGGATTTGGAGCTGAAATGGTCTAGGTATACATGGAGCAATCGACGATTGGGATGCCAAAATATTCATGTCAACCTAGATATAATCCTCATATATAAGGAAGGGCTACCTTTTATTGGAGATGCATCTTTGTAGTCTCTTCCTAAAGTGGCATCTGATCATAATCATTTGGTGCTGGAGCAAGTTCAACATTATTCATTTTTTCCTAGGCCCTTCAGATTTGAGGCCATGTGGCTCTCTCACCCGGACCTAGAAGGTAAGATCAAGGAATGGTAGGCTAAGGGATTTTTGGGCCACCATATTTCTCAAGTTGCATCGAAGCTGAGGTATATTAAGGCAAAACTAAAGGAATGGAATAATTCATTTTTGGTAATATTTTGTTAAGAAAAAATAAATTCATTGACCAACTCAAAGAAGTGGAAGCCATTTCAGCCAGGTCAGATGTAGTGGAGGCAGTGAGATCCAAATAAAGAAGTCTAATCATAGATTTACACAATGTCTTGGTTGAATAAGAGATTATGTGGCATTAGAAATCAAGGAATTTATGGCTCAAAGAAGGAGATTGAAACACAAATTTTTTTCATATGTTTGCATTGAGGCATAGGAGTCACAACAAGATCAAGGAAATTAGAAATGTGGATGGTGAGGTTACTAAGGAAATTAAAAAAATTAGGGAAAGTGTTGTGGAGTTCTTCAAAGACTTGTTATGCTCCTTGGTTCCTAGAAACTTACAAGTGGAAAATCATCTTCTTTGTAACATCCCAATGCTAGTCTTCGAAGATATGATCAAGATCCTGTGTGATCCCTTCAATGACGATGATATCAGAAAGATAGTTTTCTCAATGGGAGGTCTTAAGGCTCCAGGTCCAGATGGTTTCTCACCTATATTTTTTTAGAGGTTTTGGCATATTATGGGTCCTGATATTTGTAATGCAATAAGAGAGGTCCAAAGATCTAATTTTATCTTGGTTGATGTAAATTCTACCTTTTTGGTTTTACTACCTAAATCACTGAGTGCCAAATGATTTACAGATTTTAGGCCTATTAGCCTCTTTAATACGATTTTCAAAATTATGACTAAATCCATGGCCAATAGACTTAAAATTTTGATCCCTTTGATCATTGATGATCTGCAGAGTGGTTTTATACCCCAGAGATATATTTTGGATGGTGTTATTATTGTTCATGATATCATCCACTCTACTGATAAAAGTGGGAGGCCTGGGACTCTTCTCAAGTTGGACATGAACATGGCGTATGATAGAGTGGATTCGGATTTTCTTCTTAGGATCCTTGATAGGTTTGGCTTTGCCCAGTGCTAGTTGAGACTGATTAAATAATGTATATCTTCAGCCATGTTTTTAGTAATTATTAATGGATCTCCAGTAGGCTACTTTCGTAGCAATAGAGGTCTATGTCAGGGAGACCCTTTATCACCCTACCTTTTTATTCTTATGGTTGAGGCATTGGGTAGGTCCATCAAAGCTAATCAGTTTATTCAATATTTGAAGCCAGACCAATCGATAGATCCCATATCTCATCACCAATTCACTGATGACACTTTTATTTCCTTCATGGTATCAATACCTCAGGCTAAAGTGGTTAAATCAATTCTGGTGGATTTTGAGAATGCAATAGGTCAGAAGGTGAATTTAAAAAAAACTTAATTTTTTTCTTTCATTCCCTAGTTGATAAGCAGAGCAAGATAACATATATTTTGGGATGCAACATTGGTTCTCTTCCCTTAATTTACCATGGGATGCCACTTTTCAAAGGTACATAAAAACCATCACTGTGGGATTTAGTAGTCGAAAGAGTTCAAAAGAAGTTAGCGGGGTGAAAAGGTGCCTTTTAAGTCAAGCAGGGAAGATTTTATTGGTCAAAGTGTTGGAAATTTTGAGTAAGTTGTGTTGTGATTGATGTCAAAAGGTTGATGTCAAAGAGCATTTTGTATGGCAAGAATATTTTTCTATGGTTGAAATTGATAAAGGCAAAGTTCATCCCAAAAGCAAGCAAATTGATCGGAAAGAAGAGACCATGGTTTAAAAGGAAAGACAAATTTTATTATAATATTTTTCAATATTATAATAATTGGGTCCAAGAAATCATTTTAAAAAAGAGCTATCTTGGACAAGGTTTATTGAGCTTTTATAAAAGGTTGCAAAGGTTTCTTTTTAAATTATTTAAATTAAAATATTTTAACAAAAGTAAAATTTTTTATTTAAAATTATTTATGGCATCAAATTTTCAAATCGTATTTGAATTTGAAAGCAAGAGAGGGCCAATTTTTTTAAACCAAAGGAAAAAATATTTAAAGGAATTGATTTTTTTATTTCCAAAGTTAATAGATTCGAATGCCTATGTGGAAGAGATAATTCCTGTGCATCGTTCGATAGGGCCAAAGACCAAGGATAAGTCAAGCAAATTATTTGAGGAGGATTTCATTGAAAATCATGGAGAGTGCAAATATAATTCCAAAGTGTTGGCTAGTGCAAATGGTAGTTGAGGCTTGGATAAGGTGCTTGCGAAGGGTTGGTCTCGGTTTTGAATCCCACGTAGTTGGTTTTTGTGAAGGAGGAAAGAGCTTTTCATTTTTGACAAAACGTGTGAGAAGAAGACGTTGTATGGGAGAGAGTGCACATTGATTCATGTGTGGGTGCATAGCGTAGGAGGTAGCCTAGCTTTGGCTAGGGAATTATGGTGGCTAAGGTCACGAGTTTGAGCTTGGGTGCTGGTCATTGAGACTTGTGCAATATTTTTCATAGGTAGAATATTAAAGGTATTTTTTTAAATTTATGTGCTTCTATGGTGTTGGAATACGTGATTTGACTTTGAGACTTTGAAATCGTGAAAGGGAGATAAGTGAAAGTGTTTAGGGAGTCATAATGGGTGTTAATTAGATATTTTATTTTGGGTTATTAGAAATTAAATCAAGTACTAGAGATTATAGGGTGTAAACAAGGAACCTTATTTTTTATATGTGTTGAATATTATCTTGAAAGAGAAGGAGATTATAAGGTGTAAAAAAGGAACTTTATTTTTGATATATGTTGAATATTATTTTGAAAGTGAAGGAGTGATAAAGTGTATTTGTGACTTGACATTTTATTGTATTTCTTGTATGGTGAAATATTTGTTGAGGTAAATATTCTTATGGAGATTTTGGGATAGACTATTGCTATCTAACTTGGAATTGGGAAAAAGATTTGGTTGTGGGTAAAATAGGTTTTGAAGACATATCTCCATCAAAGCAAAGAGGTATGGGCACATCATATATTGTTTGAAATGTTGGAATGAATGTTGTAAAATATAAGGTGGAGTGAAAATTATTGTTTGATAAGGATTGTTGGAAATATTCTAGTGAATTCTTATATGCTTCATTGGTGAATATTTAGAGAACATTTGATATAGAGATTGAAGATTGTTTGAGTTAGGGTTTGAAACCCATATTGTGCACTTTATTTGAATAAGTATGAAAACATTTGTTTAAGGTTAGTGAGCAAGTTGTGTTTCATTGGTTGAATGATTGAGTGAAATTCTTGAGCATTGGAGTTGAGTGATATTGAAAGTGAATGTGCAAACATTAGAAATCAGATTTGTGAAAGCGACAAACTTAATGATTGAGTAGAATATATTGAGTTTTGATAGAGTACATCATTATCTATATGTTCTAGAGGTTAAGCGAATTATGGATAAAATATGTCTAAACTACTTCAATTTAAAGGAATTACCTTGAAGATTAGACAAAGCATTTGATAGCGTTGTGTGTAAGATTTGAGATTGATTGAGCATATTTTGTGAGTTTTTTTAGTATGTATTAATACAGATTTGAGCAAGTCTTGGTGAGGACTTGAAGGCAAATTTGAGGTAAGTCTTGGTGAAGACTTAAGACTAGATTGAGCAAGTTCTTGAAAGTAAATTTGAGGTAAGTTTTGGTGAAGACTTGAGAGCAGATTGAGCATGTTCTTGAGAGGTCTTGAAAGCAGATTTGAGGTAAGTCTTAGTGAATAATTGAGAGTAGATTGAGAAAGTTCTTGAGGACTTGAAGGCAAATTTGAGGTAAGTATTGGTGAAGAATTGAGAGCAAATTGAGCAAGTTATTGAGAAGAAATGAAAGCATATTTGAGGTAAGTCTTGGTAAAGACTTAAGATCAGATTGAGCAAGTTCTTGATAGGACTTGAAGGTATATTTGAAGCAAGTATTTGTGAATACTTGAGAGTAGAGTTGATTGATTTATTTGTTCAAGCTTTATGTTAAGGCTTGGGGTAAATCTAAGCAAAGTTGATTTGTGATTAGATCAAGCTTTGTGTTAAGGCTTGAGGAAAAATTTGAGGATAGAGTTTGGCATAGATTTATGAGAAAATTTGTGCTAGACCTGAGATAAAGTTAGAGTAGATTGATACTAAATTTGAGATAGAGTTTGGTATAGATCTAAGATAGAGTTGAGAGCAAGCTTTGGAGGTGACAAAGTAAAAAAAAATAATAGTATCCAGTGGATAGATATCCATTAGCTAGGGTAGTGAGGACAAATGTCTTTAGTGGACAGATATCCATTAGCTAAGGTAGTGAGGATAGAGGTATTAAGTGGATAGATATCCATTATACAAATTAGTGAGGATAGAGGTCTTCAATGGATAGATATCCATTAGCCAAAGCAGTGGGTACAAAAGTCTTCTAGAAGATCATCAGCCAAATTAGAGGGGAAAGAGTTCTCCTATCGATAGAGATCCACAAACAAGAGCAAGAAGAAAGAGTTCTCTTGTGGAGTGTGATCCATGAACCAGTTGGGAAGATAGATTTCTTCTTTGGAGATAGATCCACGAACCAATTAAGGAGATAGAGGTCTCCTGGATCAAGTTCCATGAACCAGAGAAAAGGAGAAGGAGTTCTCCTGTGGAGATAGATCCACAAATTAGAGCATAGGGGATTGGTGTCTCATTTGGACAAAGATCCATAAACATTGTAATAGGGAATTGATTCCCAAGAATATTTGTTGAGAAAATTTAGTAGAAATATTTTTTCCATGGAGTATCCCACATTGGGTGAACCACGTTAAATTGGTGTCTCTATTGTGTGTGATGATTTATGCATTTATTTGATTACTGCTATTGATATTTCCATTGATAATATTGGATAATATTGTTTGGGAAGGAGAAGTAAAAGTTGGTATTATACTGTTCACCCCACTCTTAGTATAAGCTTGTGTTCTTCAATTGGTATCAAAGCGGGTTCATTTAGAAGATTTTAGTAGCTTGAAGGAAAAGTATATAGGAACACAGATGGTATCTCAGATTGGATCTTCAAAAAATAAAGCACCATTGTTCGATGGGAATAATTATGATTTTTGGAACATAATAATGAAGACTTACTTTATGGCACAAGGATATGAGACATGGCAAGCAATTGAGTATGAATACACATCTACAACTAGTCCTATAGATAAATATGGTAATCTCCTACATCTGTATAATATAAAGGCAATGAATGCAATATTAATTGATTTACGTGAATCAGAGTTTGTAAATGTTATGCATTGCACATCAGCAAAGATATTTGGGAAAATTTGAAGAAAACATATGAGAGAGACAAAAAGGTCAAGATGGTAAAATTGTAAAATCACAAGAAAACATTCAAAAACTTTAATATGAAGGATGAGGAAGATATTGCTACATAATTACTTCATGTGGATGAGGTTGTTAACTCCATGCAAGGACTTGGGTTTAAAGTTGAAGAATCAAATGTTTTTCAAAATGTTTTAAGGTAACTCCCTATGAGGTATAGTGAAAAGGTTTCAACCGTAGAAGAAACAAGAGATATTGAAAATTTGACTATGGATGAGTTGCATGGAACTCTCACAACTTATGAGATGAGAATAGGAAAGGATCCTATGTCCAAGAAAGAGGTAGCCTTAAAAGTAGTAAAGAAAATAAAATATAAGAAGCCAGATTCAAGTGATGAGTCATCCAGTTATGAAGAAGCAAACTATGGCATAAGGTACAAGAAGGACTCAAGAAAGCACAAAGGTACTAAAATAGTTAAGTGTTTCAATTGTGACTATGCATATAACTGTCCAGAGGCTAGAAGTAGTAGTAGTTAAGAGAAACAAGACCATAAGATAAAGGAAGCAAGAAAGTCCAAGTATGAAAAGAAAAACAGGTATGGATGAAACAAGCTTGAAAAGAAGTTTTTTTAGATGCATAAGAAGAGTTTTTATGCAAACAAGACAGGCAAGGTTTTAAGTGATAATGAAGAAATATCCTTAGATAGTTAATAATAAGAAATTATCTTCTTGGCAATAGAAGATGAAGGAAGTGATCCTATTGAAGATAAATTTGAAAGATATGAAGATGCTCTTGAAGACAAAGAAGTAGAGAAAGAATCAAAAAATGAAGAGGAAGGAGTAGTAGATTTAGAAGCTGAACTTATTTCTACTCTAAAATAATTAAAAAAGGTCAAAAAGTAGAACTCAATATTCAAGTCTTAATTTCAAGAATGTGATGAAGAGAAAGGAAAGCTTATACAAGATCTGACAAACTCAATAGCTAAGACAAGGAGATTTAAAGAAAAGTTAGAAACAAAAGTCTTAGAATGTGAGATATTAGAACAAGAGGTAGTATTTCTAAGGAAGGAAATGGAAGATTCTAAGGAAAAGCTACACAGGTTTTGGAAAATTTTAAAGACTATGGATAAAATTATCAATGCACAAAGACCTTCATCTAAAAAAATGAACACAAGCTTATACTGAGAGGGGGGTGAATAGTATAAGACCACTTTTTACTTTTCTTTCCCAATCAATATTATGCAATGTATAGATAGCAATATCAACAATAGTAATCAAAGCAATGCACAAATCCACACACACAATAGAGACACCAATTTTACGTGGTTCACCCAATGTGGGCTACTCCACGGAGAAAATATTTCACTAAAATTTTCTCAATCAATCTCTTGGGAATCCTTTCCCTATTACAATGTTTATGGACCTCGGTCCAAAGGAGACACCAATCCCCTAATCAAGTTCATGGATCTCTATCCATAGGAGAACTCCTTTCTCCTTAGCTCTGACTAGTGATCTTCTAGAAGAACTACTACCCCCACTACTCTAGCTAATGGATCTCTATCCACTGAAGACACCTATCCTCACTACCCTGGCTAATGGATCTCTATCCACTGGAGACTGTCATCCTCTATACTCTATCACCTTCAAAGCTCTATCTCAAATCTATACTAAACACAGTCCTTCGGTCTAGCACAAATCTGCTCAATCTCTATCTCTGGTCTGGCACAAACCTATCCTCAAATATGCACCAAACTTTATCCTCAAATCTATACTAAACATAGTCCTTCGATCTAGCACAAATCTATCCTCAATATCTGTCCTATGATCTACAAATTCTATCCTCAAGCCTTAACACAAAGCTTGACTTAATCTCAAATCAACTCTGCTAGATCTGCCCCAAACCTTAACCCAAGGTTTGAACAAATCAATCAATCAACTCTGCTCTCAAGTCTTCTCAAAGACTTGTCTCAAATATACCTTGTAAGCTTCCACAAAATCTCACACTAATCTGTCCACAAGTCCTCTCTTAGAACTTGCCTAATCTGCTCTCAAGTCTTCACTAAGACTTGCCTCAAATCTGCTCAACAAGTCCTCACTAGAACTTGTCCAAATCTGCTCAATAAGTCCTCACTAGAACTTATCCAAACTCATAGAAACATAAAGAGAATTGTTAGAGACTCAATATGCTTCACACTTATCACAATGCTCAATTACTTTCAATCACTCTTTTAGAAACATATAGAGAATTGTTAGAGACTCAATATGCTTCACATTCACAAACTCTCAATCACTTTCAATCTCTTTTATCACAGAAATATATAGAGAATTGTTAGAGACTCAATATGTTTCACACTCATCCACACTCAACCTCTTTCTCAAATCAATTCATAATATAGAACAATTTGTTTCATAGAACTTGAACTATCACTTTAACACATCCACTTGACTAGGCTCAACCAACTCTACTCAACCAATCACTCAATGAAATAATCCTTGCTCACAAACCCTAGTCCAAGCATATGAACACTCACTCAAATATTTCCAACAATGCTTATCAATCAATCTCACATAACAATGATACTCATGATCTTTGCAAACCCTAGTTCAAGTTCTTCACTCAATTAATCACTTCAACAACAATGCTTATAAAACAAGGTTTTATCAACAACTCTTTATTCTAGAAAACCTTGAAGCATTAATTCAAAACACACTCAACAATGCTAACCAAACAATCCTTTTCACTCCAACTTTGCATTCACAACTTTCAACAATCACTCACTAGGAAGATGTGCCCATACCTTTTGTTTGATGTAGAAGTGCCCTTAGAAAAACCTGTCTCAATCACAATTTTCTCCTTTGCCAATTTCAATAGTTAGATGACAAAATATCACATTAACTCTCTTTCAAAATATTTCTCAAACACAAAAATAATCAATCCCAAATACACCTTATTACTCCTTCTTGAAATTAGCAATCATCAAATTACACATAAAAATAATCACTCAAAATGCTCCTTATAATCTCCAATTTAATAAATCAAACTTTCAAAAATAACCCTTCAGAAATAATAATTGCCTACCCTTTTATCTCCCTCAAAACACTTAATAACCAAATTTAATTTAGGCAAAAATTAAATCTTACAAACCCTCAAAAATTATTTTTCAACCTTAGGCACATAAAAATATTTTCTATTTTCCTTCAACCTTAGCACATTCCAAATTAAGCGACAAACCCAACAATCATCAATGCATACCTTTGTCTCAACCACTAAAAGGCCTCGGTGGGTTTTGACCCCGAAACCTCTCTATCGAGCGCCTTACCAAGGTGCTAGCCCACCACGTGGGCTAGGCACTCCCATGAGGAGGGGAAGGCGCTTGCCCCCTTTATCTCCTCATTGGCGCCGCTTCAAAGAAAATGACGACCTTCCTTCCTTGCAAAACGTGAACCCCATGGGATTCGAACCTGCATCCTCCTTGCCAGCAAACGTCTTAACACCTTCCGCCATCACCAGCTGCGCTACGTGGCGCTTGTGCAAGGTGAGAGGAGCCTAGCTCCTATTTGTCCCTTCTCTTCCGCCGAAGACTTTTCAAACACAAAAATCGTTGCTCTCTTTCTATGCATAAATCAGAACATTGGCATTCAAATAAGATATGGTGGGGAGTCTTAAGGCAAAGGTTTTGCCTTTATATATATGTAGTGCCTTGATGTTATACACGTCGATGCTCAAATCAAATTTAAAATTTTGATTTATAAACTTTGCTTTATAACCCTTTTAGGGTTTATTTAAATTAATAAAAATTAATTTATAATTAAATTAAAATTAACTTATAATTAACTTAAGTAACATGAAAGTTAATTAAATTAATTAATAAATTAATTTATAATAAAATTATATTAATTAATTTATAATTAATTTAAATTTCCTTTTTAATATTATAATAAAATATTATAATATTATTTTCCTGGGCCTCTTCTTTGCCCTTTGGACCTCATCTGATTTCCTGGAACCGGGTCTTGATCAACTGAAGGTGGACTATCCTTTTGCACTTATTGGAGAACCTGAAACTGATGCTGCCCACTAAAACTACCACTGACTAGTGTTGAAAGCTTGACATCAATGACCACTCACTCTTGACATCAATGACAACTCATCTACTCAAAATGTCCAACAATCTCCCCCTTTGTCATTGATGGCAACCCAAATTCTTTTTACCAAAACTTGACCTTTTTCCTGTTCTGCTCCCCCTGGGAAATTGCTCCCCCTGACTCAATGCTCTCTCCTTAAACCAAATCTCTCCCCCTTACTCAAATCTCTCCCCCTTTGACATCAATGGCAAAGGGTCACCTTTGGGGCTTGGGGCTAAGAATGAGTCTCTTAGCTTAGCCCCTCCCCCACCTCCTCTTGAGGTGGTTAATTCTAGGGTGGGAGTATTTCTACTCCCAACAAGCATTGTTCTTTACCTTTGTCCTCTTTTCTTCTCATCTGATCCTTCTGATTCCTTTGATTGTTCCTATTCATGTCCATATTCCTGTTCCTATCCATATTCTTGTTCCTACTCATGTCCATATTCTTATTCCTATTCCTGTTCATGTCCATATTCCTATTCTTATTCTTGTTCTTGTTCCTGTTCATGCTTGATTCTGGAATGTCTGCTCTACACCACTTTGTTGTATGTCCATCATTATTGCACTTATAACACTTAATGTTATTATTCCTTGGAGGTGCAAATGTCTTGGGATTTCTCCTAGTGAAGCCATATTTGTTCCTATCATGTACCCTGCAATTCATTGCCTTGTGACCAAACTGATTACATGAGTAGCAATACCCATGGAAAAGTTGCCTGTTCCTGAAGTTCCCATATTCCTGTCTTTCATGTGTCCTACACTGTGAAGCCATGTGCCCAAATCTGTGACATGAGAAACATCATCCATTGAAATTTCCTTGCCTTGACCTCATTGGTCTCTTAGTCTCTTTTTCTCTATGTTGGTTCCTGTTCCATCTGTTTCTTCTTTGTGCATTGTTCCTTTCCTTGTTGAACTTTCTATTGTCCAACTCATCCTCAGAAGTCTCACTTTCTCTTACACTGTCTTCCTTGATTTTTCTTCTATTCTTCTTCACGAACTTGAGGTTGACTCTTCTTCTTGTTTCCTTTGAGCCTGTTCAAAACCAAGACCTATTTTGTTTGTTGACCTTCTTTGTACCTTGATCATCTTATCTACAATATTTGAACTCTTTCCAAACTTGTGTAGCTTATCCTTGGACTTTTCTAAATCCTCCCTTAGTAGAGCTACTTCTTGTTCTAACTTTTCACATTCTAAGACCTTTGCTTCTAGCTTATCCTTGAACTTCTTTGTCTTAGCCATTGACTTGTTTAGATCCTCTATAAGCTTTCCTCTCTCTTCATCACATTCTTGAAACTGAAACTCAAGTTGGGAATTTTGCTTTCTTACCTTCTTTAAAGTTTTAAGAGCATAAATAAGCTCTCCCTCAAGATCAACTCCTCCTTTTTCTGATTCTTCCTCTATTTGTTTGCCTTTGACAACATCTTCATTTTTTTTTGACTTGTCTTCTATAGGATCACCTTCTTCTTCTTCTAGTGCCATTAGAATATTCTCTTCTGGTCCTTCAAGTGTATCCTCATATTCATCATCACTAAAACTAAAACCATTCCTTGTACAACTATCTTCAAGATGTCCAAAATTACCACATCTAAAACACTTGAGAATTATTGGTGACCTTTTCTTAACTTCTTCTTTTTCTTCAATCAAAAATAAGACTTCATATTTATCATTGTCTGAAAAACTATTATCACTATCACTTGAGTACTTACTTGCCTTGTCTGCATAGTAGCTCCTCTTTTGTCTTTGAAAGAACTTCTTTCCTTGTTTGCCTTGTCCATCCTTGCCTTTCTTTTGGTACCTGTATCTTTTTGATTCCCTGTTCTTGTGATCCTATTTTTCTTCATCATTGTTATTTTTAGCTTCTTGACAATCAGTTGCATAGTGACCATACTTTCCACAATTGAAACATCTAACAGATTTTGCATCTTTAAATCTTCTTGAATCCTTATTCCTTCTGCCATAATTAGCTTCTTCATCACTAGATGACTCATTGCTTGAATCTAACTTTTTGCCCTTTGTCTTCTTAGTAGCTTTGAATGCTGCTTCCTTCTAGGAATTAGGTTCCTCTTTTGTTCTTAACTCAAAATCTGTAAGAATACCAAGTAACATATCTCTTGTCAAAGAATCACCATCTTTTGATTCTTCTATAGCAAAAATATTTTCACTAAATCTTTTTGGAAGAGATCTTAAGACCTTATCACAAACATCTGATTCTTCAACATTAAGTCCAAGTCCTTGCATGGCATTAACAACCTCATCTACCCAAAGTAGATAAGTACTAATGTTTTCCTCATCCTTCATTCTTAACTCTTCAAATTGCCCTTTGAGATTTCGTATCTTTGCCTTTTTGACACTTTTATCTCCTTCATATATGCTTTGCAACTTATCCCAAATTCCTTTTGCATCTCTACAATGCATAAATTTTATTGATTCTGTTCTATGCAAACCTCTCAAAATTGCATTCATTGCTTTTGAATTGTAATTTTGTAGAAGCTTACCTTCCTTATATGTAGGTGGATCAGCTGGTGGTATGTATCCATTTTCAACTGCTTCCCAAATTTCATTGCCAAGTGCCATCAGGTGAATCTTCATTCTCATACTCCAAAATATATAATCACTTCCATCAAATATTGGTGTTGAATTATCTGAGGACACATTCTTAGAATCCATTGTGTTCTTGAAAGCTTTTCCTTCAAGCTGTTAAACTCTTCCGAAGGAACCCGCTCTGATACCAATTGAAGAACACAAGCTTATACTGAGAGGGGGGTGAATAGTATAATACCACTTTTTACTTTTCTTTCCCAATAAATATTATGCAATGTATAGATAGAAATATCAACAATAGTAATAAAAGCAATGCACAAATCCACACACACAATAGAGACACCAATTTTACGTGGTTCACCCAATGTGGGCTACTCCACGGAGAAAATATTTCACTAAAATTTTCTCAATCAATCTCTTGGGAATCCTTTCCTTTTACAATGTTTATGGACCTCAGTCAAAAGGAGACACCAATCCCCTAATCAAGTTCATGGATCTCTATCCATAGGAGAACTCCTTTCTCCTTAGCTCTAACTAGTGATCTTCTAGAAGAACTGTTGTCCCCACTACTTTGGCTAATGGATCTCTATCCATTGAAGACACATGTTCTCACTGCCCTGGCTAATGGATCTCTATCCACTGGAGACTATCATATCTATACCTTGGACATTTATTTCAAGGGTATTTCTACTCTTGTAATCAATTTGGTCATAAAGAAATTCACTGCAGGGTTCATGACTGAAATAGATATGGCTTCACCAGGAGGAACTTCAAGATATTTGCACCTTCTAGGAACCACAAAATTAAGTGTTATAAGTGCAATAATGTTGGAAATATAGCCAAGTGGTGTAGAACAGAGCTTCCAGAGCTTCTAGAGACAAGCAAGAGCAAGGATACTAAAAGGAACCAAAAGGGTATGTTGAGAAAGCAAGTTGACAAAGGAAAAGAGCATTGTATGGTGGGAGTAATTTTACTCCCACCCCAAAATTAATCACCTCAAAGAGAGGAGGTGGGGAGGGGGCTAAGATAAGAGTCTTATATTTAGCCCCAAAGGAGTCCCTTTGCCATTGATGTCAAAGGGGGAGAGATTTAAGTTAGGGGGAACAATTTCCCAGGGGGAGCAGAGTTGGAAAAAGGAAAAAAAATGATTAAGGAAAAGGGTTGCCATTAATTACAAAGGGTGATATTGTTGTAAATTTTGAGTAAGTTGTGTTGTTATTGATGTCAAAAGGTTGATGTCAGAGAGCATTTTTTATGGCAAGAATATTCTTCTATGGTTGAAATTGATCAAGACAAACTTCATCCCAAAAGCAAGCAAATTGGTCGAAAAGAAGAGACCATGGTTTAAAAGGAAAGACAAATATTATTATAGCAATTTTCAATATTATAATAACTGGGTCTAAGAAATCATTTAAAAAAAGAGATATCCTGGACAAGGTTTATTGAGCTTTTATAAAAGGTTGCAAAGGTTTCTTTTTAAATTATTTAAATTAAACTATTTTAACAAAAGTTAAAATTTTAATTTAAAATTTTTATGGTGCCAAAGTTTCAAATCAAATTTGAATTCGAAAGCAAGAGAGGGTCAACATTTTTTAAACCAAAGGAAAGAGTTTTTAAAGGAAATGATTTTTTATTTACAAAGTTAATAGATTCTAATGCATATGTAGAAGAGATAATTCGTGTGCATCGTTCGAGAGGGGCAGAGACCAAGGATAAGTCAAGAAAATTATTTGAGGATTTCATTGAAAATCATGGAGAGCACGAAGATAATTCCAAAGCATTGGCTAGCGCAGATAGCAGTTGAGGCTTGGATAAGGCGCTTGCAAAGGGTTGGTCTCGGTTTTGAATCCCATGTAGTTGGTTTTTGTGAAGGAGGAAAGAGCTTTTCATTTTCGGTGAAATGTGTGAGAAGAAGATGTTGTATGGGAGAGAGTGCATGTTGATTCATGTGTGGGAATATAGCACAGATGGTAGCCTAGATTTGGCTAAGGCGTTGTGGTGGCTAAGGTCACGGGTTTGATCTTGGGAAATGGTCATTGAGACTTGTGCAATATTTTTTTCAAACAAAATATTAAAGGTATATTTTTTTAATTTATGTGCTTCTATTGTCTTGGAATACGTGATTTGATTTTGAGACTTCAAAATCATGAAATGAAAATAAGTGAAAGTGTTTAGGAAGTCATACGGGGTGTTAATTAAATATTTTATTTTGGGTGCTTAGGAATTAAATCAAGTATTGGATATTATAAGGTGTAAACAAGGAGCCTTATTTTTTTATATGTGTTGAATATTATATTGAAAGAGAAGGATATTATAAGGTGTAAACAAGGAACTTTATTTTTGATATGTGTTGAATATTATTTTGAAAGTGAAGGAGTGATAAGGTGTATTTGTGACTTGATATTTTATTGTATTTTTTGTATGGTGAAATATTTGTTGAGGTAAATATTCTTATGGAGATTTTGAGATAGACTATTGCTATCTAACCTGGAATTGGAAAAAGGATTTAGTTGTGGATAAAATAGGTTTTGAAGATATATCTCCATCAAAGTAAAGAGGAATGGGCACATCATCTCTTGTTTGAAATGTTGGAATGAATGTTGTAAAATATAATGTGGAGTGAAAAGGATTGTTTGATAAGAATTGTTGGAAATATTTGAATGAATTCTTATATGCTTCATTGGTGAATGTTTAGAGAACATTTGAGATAGAGTTTGAAGATTATTTGAGTTAGGGTTTGAAACCCACATTGTGCACTTTATTTTAAGAAGTATGAAAATAATTTTTAGGGTTAGTGAGCAAGTTGTGTTTCATTGGTTGAATGATTGAGTGAAATTCTTGAGCATTGGAGTTGAGTGATATTAAAAGTGAATGTGCAAACATTAGAAATCAGATTTGCAAAAGTGATAGACTTAATGAATGAGTAGAACATATTGAGTTTTGATAGAGTACATCATTCTCTATATGTTCCAGAGGTTAAGAAAATTCTGGATAAAATGTCTAAACTACTTCAAGTTAAATGAATTACCTTGAAGATTAGACAAAGCATTTGATAGCATTATGTGCAAGATTTGAGATTGATTGAGCATATTTTGTGAGTTGTTTTGAGTATGTATTAATAAATATTTGAGCAAGTCTTTGTGAAGACTTGAGAGCAGATTGGACAAGTTCTTGAAAGTAAAATTGAGGTAAGTATTGGTGAAGACTTGAGGTCAGATTGAGAAAGTTCTTGAAAGGAATTGAAAGCAGATTTGAGGCAAGTATTAGTGAAGACTTGAGAGCAAATTATGAAAGTTCTTGAGAGGACTTGAAGGTATATTTGAGGTAAGTATTGGTGAAGAATTGAGAGCAAATTGAGTAAGTTCTTGAGAGGAATTGAAAGCAGATTTGAGGCAAGTCTTGGTGAAGACTTGAGAGTAGATTGAGCAAGTTATTGAGAGGACTTGAAGGTAGATTTGAAGCAAGTCTTTGTCAAGACTTGAGAGTAGAGTTGATTGATTAATTTGTTCAAGATTTATGTTAAGGCTTGTGGTAAATCTAAGCAAAGTTCATTTGTAATTGGATCAAGATTTGTGTTAAGGATTGAGGATAGATTTTGGTATAGATTTTTGAGCATATTTGTGTTAGAACTGATACAAAGTTAGAGTAGATTTATACTACACTTGGTATAGAGTTTGGTACAGATCTAAGAAAGATTTGAGAGCAAGATTTTGAGGTGACAAAGTAAAAAATACAATAGTCTCCAGTGGATAGAGATCCATTAGCTAGGGCAGTGAGGACAAAGATATTCAATGGATAGAGATCCATTAGCCAGGGTAGTGAGTACAAAGGTCTTTAGTGGATAGAGATCCATTAACCAAGGTAGTGAGGATAGAGGTATTCAGTGGATAGAGATCCATTAGCTAGAGTAGTGGGGATAGAAGTCTTATAGAAAATCATCGGCTAGAGAAAAGGGTAAAGAGTTCTCCTATGGATAGAGACCCACAAACCAAAGCAAGAGTAAAGAGTTCTCCTATGGAGTGTGATCTATGAACTAGCTAGGAAGATAGAGTTCTTCTCTGGAGAGATATCCATAAACCAGTTGAGGAGATAGAGGTCTCCTGGATCAAGTTCCATGAACCTGAGAAAAAGGGAAGGAGTTATCCTGTGGAGAGAGATCCACAAATCAGAGCATAGGGGATTGGTGTCTCATTTGGACAAAGGTCCATAAACATTGTAATAGGGAATTAATTCCCAAGAAGATTTGTTGAGAAATTTTAGTAGAAATATTTTCTTCATGGAGTAGCCCACATTGGGTGAACCACATTAAATTGGTGTCTCTATTGTGTGTGATGATTTGTGCATTGCTTTGATTATTGCTATTGATATTGCCATTTATAATATTGGATAATATTATTTTGGAAAGAAAAATAAAAGTTGATCTTATGCTGTTCACCCCCTCCTCTCAGTATAAGCTTGTGTTCTTCACAAATATACTTTACAAAGCATCTCGATGTACTTCCTCTCCTTTTTTAATATTTTGAGGAAATTTATTGATAAGTTAGAGCAAATCTAGTGATCCTTCTTATGGTCTAGGGCTAAAGAGAAGAAGAGATTCTACCTGGTGGCATGGGATCAAGTTTATAGTAGAAGAGAAGAAGGAGGCTTAGATTTGAGAAGGCTAAGAACGTTGAATAGAGCCTTGATTGGAAAATAATATTAGAAATTAGTTCAAGATGACAATGTTAGTTGGGTTAAGATTGTGAAGGCTAAGTATCTTGGCAATGATAGCAATTTCCTAAAATCTTAAGCTCTCCTAGTGGGGTCTACTTTTTGGTCCAGCATAGTTGATAGTCATGTGGATGTACATATAAACCTTCGTTGGGTAGTAGGGGATGGTTGTTCCATTGATTTTTAGGGAAATTCTTGGGCCTCGCCATCCCCTCTTAAATATTTCCTGACCTTCGCCTATTTGAAGCCAATCACAGATAGGTTATTTGGTCCCAAAGTTTCTAACTTTTTAGAATTATTCAAGGTCATATTTGATGGAAGTCCTTTGACTTCCCAAATATTTATCAAGAAGAGTAACTTGCTTTTATAAATTTAAAAAACTCCATAAAATGGTTCCTAACCTCGGGTACTGGTCTTCACGATAGGCTGGTTTAGGATTTTGAGAAAGATGGTCAGTTTTTAGTTAAGTCTGCTTATGGTTGCTTGGACTATGATTTAGATCCCTGGTCCCCGATAAATCAAGCTTGGATTAAAGACATGACACTTAAAGTCAATGTGTTCTTCTAGTTGGCAATTCAAGGAAAGTCCCTTACTCTTTATAATATTCAAAAATGGGGAATGATTTTCCCTAATAGGTGCTTCCTGTGTGATAGAGCTTTTGAATCTCCTTTCCACTTATTTTCCCATTGTGCCTATACCCTTGAAGTCTTTCATCATTTCTTTTTGGAGTTGGGTGTTGCTTGGGTTCTTCCCAACTCGTTGGAGGACCTGGTTGTTCAATGGGTCCCCCCTTCTCCTCTCCCCACCTACACCAGTTTTGGAAATTTAGGTTACCCCATATTTGATGGTGGGTGTGGAAGGAAAAGAATGCCTATGCCTTTAAAAATATTTGCCATTATGAGTTATCGATCTCCTCAAGAGCCATTGTTGATACAGTGGAGAATATGAAAGCTTTAAATATGGATTCGATAACTTGTGAAGAGGAGATCATTTTGGAGAGATATTTGGGTTTTTTTAACTCAGCCTTAGAATATAGTGAGCAGGGTGAGTGAGGATAGGGCTAGCACAATTTGGGAACCCCCTCCATCGGGTTGGCTGAAATTCAACTTTGATGGAGCTTATAAAGGGAACCCATGTCCGAAAGGTGTAGGGGATTTGATTAGAAACTCAGAGGGCAAAATCCTTCTTGATTTTTTTGAAAACTTGGGTTACTAAACCAACCTTTTTGCTGAATCTCAGGAATTATTTCAGGGTGTTTCCCACCTAAACTGGGTGAATTACAGGAAACTAATCATAGAAGGAGATTCACTCAATTTTATCAACATGATTAATGGCAACCAAAATCCCTCTTGTACTATAGTAAATTTTATAATTGAAGTCAAGAGAATGATTCCAAATTTAGAAGAAGTCCAATTCAAGCACTGGTTCAGGGAAGGTAACAAAGCTACGAACTTCTTGGCTAATCAAGGTCTTACGCAACAAGATATTAACATTTGAACATGTAATTTCCCAGATGGCCTTAGATTGTTGGACAATGAATTTAGAAAAAGGTCAAACTCAAGTCAGAATACTTAGGGAGGGTGGCTGGAACCCTCCCCATTGGATGTTGCTTTTTGAATATTTTTGTCGGGCCTGTGTGCCCAATTTTTATCTTTATTTATCTATGCGGTCCTACATGCCCAAATTTTATCTCTGTTTGGCTTATGTTTCTAGGTTTTTTCGGCTAGTATAAGTTGGTATGGGTATAGGGAGTTGTGTCCAAGGGCTGGTTGGATTTAATGTTTGAAGTGTCCTCAGCCTCCTAGTGGCTGGAGATTAGCTTATTTTTGTTATAAAGTTTGGAGGTCCTTTCAAAAATCCTTTTGTCCAAATAATAAAAAACAAATAGTATTATTTTTTTAATATATAATATTTTTAAAAGATACGAGAATCTCTTATTTATTTAATTGTATAGTATTTTTAAAATAGTTTGAAATTTTATGTGTTTTTTTTTAAATTTATATCTTGATTAGTTAAAATTAGTGAATTCAACCATTTATATTTATTTATGGAAATTGTTATGCTATTTTTTAAAAATTATTTATTTCAATAAATTATATAATAGTATTTTAATAGCATTTTGGTAATTGTGTAAAAAATTTGAACTTTTATTTTATCTTATAAATTCAGGTTTTTAACCATTTAAGTGTAGCATTATTTGATTCTACCTACTATTTAATAATATTTATTACTATGATAGTTTATCATAATGTAAATAATTAATTTTTTTTAATAAAAATATAATTTTTTTATAATCTTGGTTAGTGTGAGAAACCCTTATGACAAAAAATTAAATGGGTAGTGTGATAAACCCCTACAACTGACTATGGCTGAGTAGTCTCCTCCCAACCATGACCCCTCATAAAGCATAGAGCTACGCTTATCAATAGGGAATTGAAACACAAGTCTCCTCCCAACAATGACCCTTCGTAAATCATAGAGCTACGCTTATCAATAGGGAATTAACACACAACAAAATATCACGGTTTGAACCTTGGACCTCATGAAGAAGAGCCAAACCCCAAATCATCGCATTGTCCTCACCGAGACAAAAGGGCCTATGGTATCCTATGTGATTTGAACCAGAGTTGAATGGACCTACGGTACGGATTGTAGATCTCAATTGGCCACCTCACACCAACTGGCTGCCCACTTACCCTTAATAAAAATGTAATTTTCAAACAAGCAATTAATTTAAAAATGTTTAAGTTTAGTTCCAATGATTTAATATAATAATAATAAAAAATTTCTTATTAAAATGATTAGAAATAAGGACTTTCAATGTGAAGATCTTGACTCAAATCTTGCTAAAAAATATATACATAGTATCCCTTAAAACATTTTAATATCAAAGTAGATGTAACATATAGAACCTTTGTCAATATTATATAACCAATTAACTTTTTTTTTAAAGCAAAAAATATTAAAAGAACTTATCAAAATAATTTTTTTATGACATTTATTTTGAAATAAAATGCATGTTAAGGTAGTATCTTGGAAATGCCAGCATATTTATAGAATTAAATTTAATACATAACCTTGTGGACATGGATCCTTAACCAAAAATCCAAATTGGGGCTACGATAAGGTATTCATTTCCTAAGTTATTTAAACAATTGGCTGATATACTTGTAATAGCGTAGTAATACCAATAATAAAGGGAATTAAACACATAATCCTATACTTGTAAATATGGGTTGATCTGCAGTATAGTACCTAGAATGTAATGCCATAAAGAACAACTTAAAGTACTAGCTTGTAGCACTTGCAAGTTATATTAGGAGTTGTATTATGAGAAGGAGGACACAATGTTGTCTTCCTTTTAGAATTGATGAAGAAATGCACCTCATATAAAATAATAAACATAATTTTAGATGATGATATAAATGCACTACAAAACATAAGGCTCTTGTGTTTAATATGAAGTAATTTAATAAATGTTTATTACAAGGGTGTGGCACTATAGGATGCAAGGTATTCAATTCTATTGGGATGACAAGAATAACCTATAGGGAGGGAAAGTGTAGAAATGAGGAAATGATACAAGAAGGAACTGAGATGAAGAAAGAAAGGAGTTCCTACTTACGAAACTATACTTTGTACAATATCTTTGCATAAATTACAAATTAGTTTGAAGATGAACCACTTCATTTTGCAATTGATCAAGAATCAATTTCAAAAATAAATTATGAATTGCCTCTTCAACTTACTTTACACTTGTCACATATGTTTGGATGGATATATGGTTGAATTGGTCCTACACAAAGAGGTTTTAAGCATATAGAGTTGTAAGGTCTGATGTTAGTCTACTATTTGATGTTGACACATGGATTTAACACCTACAAGAGTTGGTTCAACTGGGGATAGTGTCATAGAGTTAGCGCTAAAGGAATCATGGAATATTAGTGTGACTTGGAACTAAACTATTTAGTGAAGAGTTCAAATAGGTGAAAATAATTCCAAGATATGATAGCTTTGGTATCATGCTTCTTGAGACTTTGAGCAACCATAATTTGCTCAAATTATTCATGCCTCCTTGGGAAGTAGTGGTCCCTAGTACATCAACCTCAAATTATGGAAATTAGTGCTTGAGTTATTCAAGCATATATTACTTTGCATATGATAAAACTCTCTATTTTACAACCCTAGAAAGTTTGTGTGTCCCTTGGCGATACCTTTATTGGTCATATCAATAAAATTGTATATTAGAATAGGTTTTAGCTAAGTTAGATCAAAATATATTGGATGTTGTACTACCACTTAATCCAATAAGGGAGGAAGATATGTCTTGAGGAATCATAAATGAAATATGAGATTCATCCCAAAGTAAGGTGGCAAGTCAAGGATAAAGCTATTCTCAATTCTTAGCATTAAATAGTGTAAGGATCATAGTGCAATTGTTTAATCTTTTGGTGTGATATGGAGAAGCATTATTTTTTTAGCTAGAGCTAAACCTTATCTCTATCTTGAAAATATTAGGAGTTTTGTATTAATAATAAAACCTTTTATATTTTTGTTGTTGGCACTATATGATTTGTTAAACCTAAGTTTGAATATCCTACAATTGTAGAAAATTATCAACCTTGTCTATTCTCTAACTTGCATTAGTATCATGGTGCTAATTGACATGAGAAAGGTTATGTCCACTAGAATGTGAGGCTAAAGCCCCAAACATACCTAAAATGAGCTATGACATATGGAGGTGTGAATAGCCCTATTATAGGAATATAAGATGTAGGGAAGACTCTAATACCACATGTAAAGGTTGTGGTTATACATCCAAAGTAGATTTTCCAACATTATGTTGACTATAGTTATTTATCCATTAGCTATGGAGGGAATGCATTGGAATATTGAAGTTTGATGTCCAATATATTCTAGATATGGCATAAAGAGTAATTTAGTAATCTATTGTCTCTTTCTAATACAATCAATCTAGGTAGAAAAAAATGAATCCAGACCTATTAGAAGAATAAATTGACCATATCCATAATGTTAATGCTCTTGTTGCATGGTGTTAGGATAACCATCTTGTTTAACCTATCCATGACAATAAATATTCAATAATGTTGGTGTTTGGTGGCTGAAAACCTTGAGAAATAATCTACGTTAATAGAATTATAAAATCTAGAAGGAACCTGTAATGGTGTGTAGATCCCTATTTTTAAATTCACTAGCTTAATGATTCTTCATTATGCATATGATCTTATGTAGATATCAAAATCCTAGTACGTGTGTGACCAATGAAAAACTATTATGATACTTCAACCATTTTATTGATGCCAATGTGTCCAACTACCTTGGAGTAATGTACCTCCTATATCAATAGTTGGCATAATGTACTTGATGAGACAACTTTCTATGATGGTATAATATATACTAAAATTAGTTTTTTAGCATCATCTTACATTTTTTTTGTCGGTAAATTGAAATTTCATTAATAGAGGTATTTTGGGAGGGACCCCAAAACCTTAGTACATCCAAACTGGTAATGGTATACAATAGACTTTACAGTAAAAAAATCAAACAACCTAAAAGGGAACTGTGACAAAATAATAAGAAACCTATAAATAAAAAATAAGAGGTAAACTAAAAAAAAGGGAGGGGGATGATACCATCCTGGAGTTTGGGCCCATCCTAGAATAAATCCCTTGTAGGAGTCAAATGTTTAATTACAATTATGGGTGGTATGGGGTTCTGCATTTTGAAAGATGATGCTGAGATGAGCATGTGCCGATTCTAGATCCTTGGTCACCTATGGGAAGATAATCTAGGTGGATTTAACATTCTTAACGACCATAGATAGAGTGGTCGTTGAGTTGCCCAAGTGTGTTAGTACAACATTGCAGAAAGCAACCTAATTACTAGTCTCCTTCATTGGTCCTTGAGGCCCTTTGTATTCCATATTCAACTCTGTAAAAGTAGCTTCCTTTTTCACTTCGCTAGATTTGGTTGGGGATGATCCAATTTTCTTAGCTAGTTCATCGACTTTTGTAGGGGACACCGAGATTGTCTTGATATTTTTAAGATGTGGGGAGGCTCTCGTGTGGGAAGGGCTAGGGTTTTAAATGGATTTGGATGATGAGCATTTGATAGCTCTTTATTTAGGCTCAAGATCATCACGGGTCTCAATTTTAATATTGGAAATGGTAGGGGAGGAAAATTCAGGGTCTGAATCATCGCTCAAGACCTCTTGGATTGGAGTGGTGCTACTTGAATAGTCAGTTGACTTGGTAGGGGTTGGATAGGTAGGGGGATAGTTAGGAAAAAGCAAAGGGGAAGGTTGAGGGGCTGGGAGGGTAGCCTGAGAAGGACCGGGGGAGGCATGGTGGGAGGGATTGGGATGAGTGATAGTGGGCTAGGAAGGGGCGAGAGCTACGACAATAAAATCTATTTTGGAAAAATCATTAAGGACATGCTTGTACAATATGTAATGTAGGCCCTGGTGGATGGCATAGTGGGATTTCCTAGTTCGTACATTAGTGAAATATAAAGCAATAGATCTATAAATATAATCAAGAATGTTGATTTTTCTATTACCTCTAAAATGATTCAAAAAGGCAATGTGGAAGCTATGGAGGGTGGAGTCAATTTTATCAATTGTAAAGTACTGAAGGATAGGGATCATTACCCGGTCCCAAGGCCGAGGGATTTTGGTCCTCTCAATGCTCCCATTGGTTGTAAGGAGGTCCTTACATTTTTCTAGGAAAAAATCAAGCTTCGTCACTATCGTGTGCTTGTTTCGACAAATGCTTCTTCCATCTATGGGAAGACCAATCACTTCCTCCAACAACTGCACATCGATGGTGAATTCAAGGCCTCAAATAGAGATGCGACCATCCTATGAAGAGATAAGGATGGAATTAGTGATGTCCTCCTTATTACTAGCAAACTTTTCTAGAAATAGGAGGTAATTGTTACTATTCAGAATATCCTCGACCACAGGATCGAGATTCAGGGTTGCAGGTTTAAGAATTACCATGGGGGAACAAAGACAAAGGGGATTAGAATTAGGTAATATGGAATACATGTGAGGATGGGCTAAATAAAGGATGATCAGGCATGAACCACATTTAAAATCCCACATAACTCGTATAATGAATAGGTCAAGAGATGAGGTTCGTTGGAATGATGCGAGGTGCGGGAGGTAATGTTTTATGGGATGCATGCCAATCAATGAAGCCCAAAAGTTGCAAAGAGAGATGATGGTAGAGTGGTGATTATGGATCACCTAGTGGATATATTTAGCATGGGAAGTAGTAATGCTCAGGTTGATGTCTTTATTGGGTATTCCAAATGTGGCACAGATAAGAATGTTGTAGAAATCAAAATTGAGATTGATTATGCACATGTGAAATGACACTGTCTTGATGTTCACATGGTGTTGATTGGAAAAAACCTGGAGATCAATATCACGAGTGTTGAATCATGTGACCCAGGCATAAAAAAACATAATGGAGTTGGCACTCGGGGTAAGGAGAATTTTGGAACTCAGCACAAGTATCAGGGGAAAAGGGTGTATTATCGACGGGAAACGAGGGGGATGAGGGTGGAAGGGGCACATGTGGAGGAATGAAAGGGGAGTGAACGAAGGAGAAAAAGTGCATGTGGGGATGACTATGGTTGAAGGAGTGGAAAGTCAAAGGCTTTGAACAAGAGGGTCTATGAGGATGACACATGGAAGGTAAAGGTGGATCACCAAATAGAGGGTCCATCACTTGGGGTGAGGTCCATGGATTAAGAAGAGTCATATTGATCCCAGAAAGTGAATTCAACAAGATCTTCAAGAAAATAATCATGCAAAACATTGAGGGGTATTTGAGAATGATCTAAATTGGCAAGGAAGCCTACTGCTCTGTTAGCTTCTTTGAACACATGTTGCACAACTATCTCTGGATGTTTGAGGAGCAACTTAACTTTAGAAATGATGTTTCTGACTCTCTAATTGGGATTCTTGTTGGTTTTAGAGTAGTTGATAATGTTTAGTGAATCCTCTTCGATGACCAGAATGCATTGAATGTCACTTGTGAGTAATAGTCCCCTATGAAGGGTGTTAGATTTCACAACATGGTTAGTGAGGGTGCCAAGATTCTCAGCATAGGCTAGAATTATGTTTCCTTCATGGTTTCTAACAATTCCTCCTTCGTCATTTGGCCTAGGGTTCCCTCTAGAAGAGCCATTAAAGTTTAGTTTTAGCCACCTATCTGGGGGTGGGATCCATTTTGTATTAGTCTTGGGATTGGGATGGACAGGTGGGCTAATAGGGTCCATAGGAAGATGGAGATGGGAGGCTATGGAGGATTCAATCCTAGGGCTTGGGGGTTTGGAGCAATGTCATAAGGATGCATTTTTTATGGAAAAGCTAAGGGTCCTACTAAAAATCAAGATTGGATCCCTAGAGAAATTGGAAAATGCATAATTATTACGCTTAAGCCAAATTTACCACAAAAAATGGTGGAGGTACATTGACTAGAGGGATTTGACTTTGGGGTTCCTTGAAAGGGTTGGGCCATTGATTAAAAAGGTCAACCATTGTGTGGGGGTGATTCCAAGCAATGCTAAAGGTGGTGAAGATTGATGTTAGAACTAAGTCCATAAAGGGTTAGTTAAGAAAAATGTGTCTCACTGACTCCCAATTATACAAGTAGAGATAGAAACGGTTGGGTAATTGTAGTCCTCGGGTTATGAGGTTGTCTAATATCAAAATTTTATTTCATGTTACAAGCCATGAGAAGATACCAATTTCGGGTATAATGTTCTTAAGCCAAATAGACTTAACGAGAATACAATATTCTATAGGTTGGTCAATCCAATGGTAAGCAGATTTAATAGTGAATTGACCGTCATCACACTCTTTCCAAATGGGAGTGTCGAGGGAATAAATAGGGATGGGAATGATGAAATATTGGAGGATGGATGTTAGGGTGGAGGCTGCATTGGATAGGTTAAGGGGTAAGGATGACTTTCCAAGAAGGTCTGCCCAAGGAGAAAGATATAAAATTGGCAAACTTACAACCAAAGAGGGTGTCGATGATTGGCTTAAGGGAGCAAGGGTGGGATTAGTGATGAGAGGTTTGTCACTGATCCATGGGTCATGCCAAAGATCAATTGAATGCCCATTTTTGAATTACCATATGATTCCTTTAAAACTGACATCTTTGGTTTTTATAATTGAGTTTCAAAAGGCTGAACCAATACCATTCTCTATGAAGTTAAAGTGTTGCAAGTACTTCCTTTTAACAATGGAAACCCATTCTAATTCTGCGTTGATCATGATCTTCCATGCCTATTTAGCGACGAGGATAAGGTTAATTTTTTCAATTCTCCTTAGACCAAGCCCTCCTTGAGATTTGGATCTATAGACTTTGTCCCAAGTGACCAGGTGAAACCTTTTCTTGTTTTTTGGCCCTGTCAATAGAAACCTTTTCTAAATTTGTTCAATTTTGAAGCATATTAGTGATGGGACTTTGAAAATGGAGAGGAAATAAATAGGGATGCTTTGTAGGTATGCATTAACCAAAGTGGTTTTTGTGGCTTTACTAAGAGGGCTCCTTTCCATTCTGTAAGCTTTTTGAGAAGTCTATCCACAACGTTATTCCACATGCTATCAGAAGGGCTGCCAACGAAGAGAGAAAGACCAAGGTAATAAGTGCGTAGATTACCAATAGAGCATTGAAGGACCTGAGAAATCCATTGTTGGTGGGTGGGTGGTGTGTTACTGAAGTAGATTTTTCTTTTGGAGTAGTTCACCTGTTGGCCTGATGATTTCTCGTAGAGATTGAGAATAGTATTAATGGTTCTGGATTCAGCCGCCAAGGCTAATATAGCTAGTATAGTATCATTAACAAATTTTTGATGGGTGATCGGTTCAATAAGAGAAGTAGGTTTGATTCCTAATATGGTTCTACTAGCATGAGCATCTTTGAGAGTTCTTCCTAGGACCTCGCCTAAAATGATGAATAGACTTGGTGATAGGGGGTCTCCCTATCTAATTCCTCTGCTGCTTCTAAAGTATCTTATTGCAAACCCATTGAAAATGACTGAAAACCATGATGAGGATATGCACACTATAATGAGATCAAACCACTATGGGTGAAATCCAAACTTGAGGAGGACCTTAAAAAGAAAATCCCATGATACATGGTCGAAGGTGATGCACCTTTTCAGAGCCATAACTTGTGAACCGTACGCTCGTTTGCCTTGAAATTTAACAGGTGGTTCTACATGCGTGTTCTACATCAGGATGATATTTGATCCTATTGATCCTCAAAAAATTATATTTTTGGGACCTAACTTCGACATCTAGTGCCCCAAAATTAGCTTTTAGAATAGGTTCCAGGGTTTGTTTGGCTGTTAGAAGTTTATTATCTTTTGTTATACCTTAAGTTGAAACCTAATATTTTAAATTAAGGTTCGTTATTGTAAGAGGGATGTGTGCACCGAATTTGGGTGCAATCCAACTCATTTCTATTTTTAGCAGTTTTTAGGAAAAAAGATATATTTTTAGCAGTTTTTAGAAAAAAATATATTTTTTAGGGTTTCTTTGGTTTTCAGTTGCTAAATGATGGATTGTAATATTTTTTAGAAGGGGTGTGAATTCAGGAATGAGAAGAATATCAATTTGTATTTTTCTTCCATTATTGCATTTGTGTTATGTGATTGGAGTCCATTTTGTTGGTCTCTTGTAGCTAAGTTTACACCATTTGGTATCAGAGTGGGTGTGATCTTGCTAGTGAAGAGAAGATGCCACCTAGAAGATATTCCCAGATGAATAGGTAGATAAAGGATCTAAATGTAGAAATAGCATGGCTGACTGGTGTGATTGATCACATGGGAGAGAGACGTCCCAGGGCATGTGTAGATCAAGGATATGCTGATGAAAACATACTTGAGGAATGTAGATCTGAGGTCCATGTAGAAGTAGAACCAAAGGGCCAAGAGGAATAAGGGAACAATTTTGAAAATTGACTGATACAAGCTCTAGAGGGGTTTAAGGGGAATCAAGATGGGATCAAGATCAAGGTTTTTGAGTATGCTGGTGCGTTGAAACCAGAGGGTTTTTCGATTGGATCAATAGCCTAGAAAAATATTTTGAATGAAGTAACCTTGCTGAAGAGAAGAAGGTTAAGCTTGCATGCACAAAGTTGAAAGGACATGCATTGATTTTGTGGGATCATTTACAGACTACACGATAGAGGAATGGAAACGAAAAGATCAGGGATTGGACAAAGATGAAGAAGAAGTTACAGGAAACATTTATACCTGTAGACTACTCCTAAACCCTATTTTGTAGATTTTAGAATCTTCAATAGAAGGATCAAAGCATTTAGAACTATACTAATAAATTCTACAAGATATCCATTCAAGTGGAGCACAATGAGATGAAGGACCAAAAGGCTGCCAGGTATGTAAATGACCTAAGTTTTGTTGTTCAATATGAGATGAGCATGCATCGCACTCTTACAATGGAGGATGCGTATCAAATGGCCCTCAAGACGAAGGATAAATTGAAAAGGATTAATAGAAGAGGTAAGAAGAGATTCACACCCTTTTCAAGTCGGGGTCGAAGTGGATCTAATTTTTCCAAGTGAGAATCCTCAATACCTGCTAAACAAGAAGAAGATGGGCAAAATCTAAGAGGAAGAGGATACCAATGAGGTAGAGGTTATGGTGGTGGATGAAATGGGAATGATACAAGGAGGTCGTATACCTGTTATGGATGTGGTGATGAGGGGCACAAAGTATTTGAGTATCCCCAATGTGATGTCCAAGAAAGGGGTCAAGGAGGACAAGGAAGGGTCAATATAGTTGAGATGGAAGAGCAAGATGAGGATGAAGTTGTTGCTGACATGGGGGAAGCACTTATGATAAGGAGGATGTTGATTGCTCTTAAGAAAGAGATGGTGCAGACCCTCCAATCCTCATGATACTCCAATCCTCTTATCTCTGATCCTCCTGAACCTCCAAAAATCATGTTTTTGGGACCTAACTCCAACATCTAGTGTCCCAAAATTAGCTTTCAGAATAGGTTCCCAGGTTTTTTGGGCTTTTTTGGCTGTTAGAAGTTTATTATATTTTGTTATACCTTAAGTTGAGACCTAATATTTTAAATTAAGTTTTGTTATTGTAAGAGGGATGTGTGCACCAAATTTGGGTGCAATCCGACTCATTTCTATTTTTAGCAGTTTTTAGGAAAAATATATATTTTTAGTAGTTTTTAGAAAAAAAATATTTTTTAGGGTTTCTTTGGTTTTCGGTTGCTATATGATGGATTGTAATATTTTGTAGAAGGGGTGTGAATTCAGGAATGAGAAGAATATCAATTTGTAGTTTTCTTCCATTATTGCATTTGTGTTATGTGATTGGAGTCCATTTTGTTGGTCTCTTGTAGCTGAGTTTATAGTAGAAGGCTTTGTTCATGTCGAGTTTGAGGAGAAATCCAACTTTCTTGCTTTTGGAAATGGAGTGTATCACTTCATGCATGGTGATGACACCATCTATAATATTACTCCCTTGTATAGTACTTCCTTGATAGGGATTGATGATGAGGGGGAGGACTTATCACATTCTAGTAGACATGGATTTGGTCAAAATTTTGTAGAGGACATTGCACAGGTTGATGGGGAAAAAATCGGATAGGGATCTATAGTGGGCTTGTTTTGGAATAAGGTCCAAAAAGTTTGTGTTCACATCTCTAGGGACATATTTAGATATCTGGATAAAATGGATGTCAGAGAAAATATCGGGTCCAACAATTTCCTATAAATTTTGGAAGAAGTGGGAGGGAAACCCGTTAGGGCCTGAAGCTTTATCATACAACATGGAGAACATGTCAAATTTGATTTTGTCATTGAAGAAGGGTTGTAAGAGACATTGGTTGAAATCCTGAGAAATATGGTTGGGAATGTGGTGGATGAGGGTCTGGTGGGTGGGTTCAGAGCTGGGGTGGGACACTTTAATAAAGTATTGGAAATGGTTTACAACCTCCTGTCTAATTTCATGGATATTGGATGTGGATGATTTGTCCTATCTAGTAAAATATTTGATCTTGTTCGAGCTGCGATGTCTAATTATGGAGGCATGAAAAATATTCGTGTTGATTTCACCTCCTTTTAACCACTAGACCCAGGATTTTTACCTCTAAAAAGTTTCTTCTCTTGCTAGGATGTTGTGATATTCTGACAATAGTCTCCGTTATTCATCCATGATGTTGGTGTGCATGTCCCCTTGCTGTATTTTATTCTCAATCTATTGGAGTCTTTCTTTGATAGACTATTTATTTTCAAATATGTTACCGAAGACTTCCTTATTCCAAATTTTTAGGTTGTATTTAATGGCCCTAAGCTTATTGGTGACTTGATAGATTGGGTTTCTAGGGTGAGTGGGCATCCACCATTTTGATATGTGGTCCCTCAAGTTAGGGTGTTGAATCCACATAGCTTCAAAGTGGAAGGGGGTCTTAAATGTGGATTAGCATATAGGTTCAAAGACTAGGGGGTTATGATCTGATTCTATTTTGGGTAGAGCATCAAGGATGACATCTCCAAATAAGGGGACAACTTTACAGGAAATGAGGAATCTATCTAGCCTCAATTGGATGTGCATGGTTCCCATCATTTTATTGCTCAAAGCGAACCTGGATCCTTTGAGGTGAACGCCCATGAGTTAATTGGCATCGACAAAGTCATTGAATTCCTTGTAATTTATAGGAGAGAGGGATGCACCCCTTATTATCAGAAGGATAGAGGGGTGAGTTAAAATCCTCGACCAAGATCCATGGTTGGTTATAAAAAATACCTCTCATTTGGTTGAGGGTGTTCTAGATGTTGGTCCTTCCAAGGGGTGAATTAGGAGCATAAATATTTAATAGAACCCAAATCAACCTTGTGTATTTGTATTTGCAAAAGAAGAGACTATTCACAACTTCATCAGAAATGGATAAGGGCCTTCATTCAACCTATGAGGGATTCCAGGGGTAAAGGAGACCCCTAGACGCTCCTTGGGCTAGGTTGGCAATAAATTTTACATTCTTCCAGATATGCTTTGCTAATTTTTTAGAGTTTAGTTCTTCCAATTTAGTTTCTTGAATGATTAAGATGGTGGTTCTGATTTCCTTTCTCATACTGGTGATAAGTCTTTACTTGGTTGGGTGTTAAGCCCTCTCACATTCCATGAGAGGATTTTCATTTAAAATTATTGGAGTTGGTTCTTTTCCCACCTCTACCCTAGTGTGAGGTGGGTTTGGTTCATTTAATTTATTCCTTGAACTGATCTAGTGGGGCTTGGAAGAGTGTAGTTTGAGTGCCATTGGCGATCTCATCATCAACCTCTTTTTTTATTTGGTCATTGAAGGATGGGCATCCTATTTTCTTGTCATTTACCACATAAATGGTGGTATTTTTGGTACTCCAAGTGTGAAGGGTGCTCAAGGCTTCCTAGGAGAGAAAACTAATAGACTGGATAAAGGATAGCTTAGTGGGGCTAAGGGACTCAAAAGAGAGAACTAATTTAAGCTTGGAAGGGCTACAAAGGGGTTTGGATGGGAAGGGAAATGATATGGTTTAGGGGAACCAAGGGAAGCAACTGCTAAGGGTGGGATTGAGGATAGGGAGGAGGTGGGGGGTAGGAAATATGATTTGGGGGAGCTACAAGGAGTAGGTAGACAGGTTTAGATTTTAAGAAGAGGGTTAGGGGAGGAAACAAAGGAAGGAGCAGAAAAGGAGGAATGAGTTAGGGGGGAAGAGAGGAAGTCCTAGAATTAGAATGGGAAGGGGTGGGAAGGATGAGGAGGTTAGAAAATGGGATGGAGGAAGGTCAAATATGGCTTTGGGATCATGGTAAAAGGGTTCTAGGTCAACACCAGATGAATTAGAAAGAATACCAAAGTGGTTGGGATAGGCAAATAGAGAACATACCTATTATTTTGTAGATATTTGGTACTGGAACACCATATTTTTATATTTATCCTAGGAAGGGGATTATTTAGGATGATTATTGGCAATGACCACCCTCTACGAGGTGTTGGTAGCTTGCAGATTGTACTTAGACTGGCTAATGGTCGCATTAGTCCTCTAAGAAGATTTAGAAAGTTGTTGATTGCATCTAGAAGGGGTGAGTCTTACTTGGTGAGAAGTCAATTGAGGATTAGGGTGTATATTCTCATTTTTTAGGATCTCCTTCTGGGTTTTAAGAGTGGAACACTAATATTGAAGGTGTCCCTGTGTGTGGCATTCAACATAGAACATCAGTTTGTTTTCATACTCCACGACTTGGAATTTTTGGAAGGATCTATAAATGAGATTGACATGGGTAGGGAGCTCCAAATACAAGTTAACGTTAACTCAAATACAAGTGTAGACAAAGCATCTTATAGCCCTTGTGGCTGGATCGATAGAAACTAATACGTCGATGGTTTTGGAAATACCATAAAATATTTCTTCATGCTATAACTGGCTGGGAAGTCTCAGTAGTTGAATCCATATGGTAAAAAATTTAATGCTCTAGGTGTTTGGGTCAAAGTACAAAGTCCATTTCATTAGGAACAATCTTATTCTACCGAAGAACCATGGGCCACCGGTTAAGATTCTACTGGTGTCTTCCATATTATTGAGATGAATTTGAAAAAAGCCTCTGGGATAGGCAAGAAGATCTAGGCATCCATGGGGGTGCCATTTAGCGTTGACCCATCTTTGTATGGATTCCATGTCAGGGCATCCCCCAATAAATTTTCCAATGAAAGAGAAATATTCATTTGAGATGAAGCTAGCCATAAGGATTTCTTGGATAATGACATTGTTTCCATTAGGAATGAGTTCTTTGCCTTGAGTGATCATGGGATTTGAGCTACATAAAAATTTATCTACAAAGGAATGGGGGAACCAATCATCCCACCTTGGGGCATAGAAAAAACATTAATTTTAATTTTGGAATAGTTGTTGTAGGAGGTATGGGTCCCTTTGGGCATTGATTGGTTAGAGGTGGTGTCAAGATTTTTAGGGGGTTCGACCCAAAAATTGGTAAGATCACTAGGCCCACCATCACCACCATGTCTAATTGTAATCGGATTATCCTCCACTAGAGATTTAGGTTTTGATACTCCACTGGGATCATCTGCAGTTGGGTTCCCACCCTTTAGAAATTCAAAAGCACCTCTCCCGCTACTCACATTGTTGCTCACACTGTTGCTCACACTGCTCCTATTGCTCCTACACTCAATGTCCTACATTGACTTACATTTTATCAACTGTTAATGAATATTGACAAAGTCAATGTCTTAGGGATATAGCACCTTCTAATCATTAGCACCATGCCTTATAGTACCGAGGATTGACAATAGTGTTTGTATTGATGGATGACTTAGTATATTTCCTAGTTATCCTTTCCCTTATGATGTTTGCTCAAAAGATGAAATTATTATAGGTAAGCCATCCATTTTATTTGTCTAACATTTTCTAATTTGTTGTATTAATAAAGGAATTACAAATACCTATGATCTGAGTGAATAATGGTTTTTTTACACATGATGTAGTGGTACCACAATTGTACAAATTGAGCAATGACATACATATCCTTATCCTATGTGGAATAATTTTGAGCTATATCAAAATGTGTCTCAAAATATTTAACATCATATTCTCATTTTTGGATTAGGATGGTGCCAAGTGCATGGTCAAATGCATTATTATTTGACTCAAATATTTGAGTGATGTTTGATATGAATAACATTGGACTTGAATAGATGCACTAATTTAGTTATTCAAACACTTTCTACCATTATGAATCCCAATGGAACTTCACCTTCTCACATGTTACCTAGTCCAAAAGTAATGAGACATGTGATAATGCTATAAACCTACTATTAAAAATAAACACACTCACACAAATATTGCCAATAAACATAAATTCTCACAACACAATTATGAAATATACTATAGAAATGAAAAATATCATAAATAAAATATAATCACAAGCCACTTTGAGGGGGAAAACTCATTAAATACTTTCATTTAATTATGTAAAAATATACATACATTCCTTCTCCTAGTATTTTTAAAGAATTCATCTACTACCTAACTCTTAAGGTTGGTTTATATGCAAAATGCCACTCGAGCTAGAATCTACTACCATAAAAATAGTTACATTCTTGATAACAGTTACATATAACAATGCCACTTGTCTAGGCACTTATAGAATCATAACTATTACAAAATATTACAAGATCTTATTACGAGTGTTCTCCCATATTTATATAACATTACAAATATTATCATGGATGTCCCCCATGTTCACAAGAACAATACATCATAGTTTTAGGATGGGATCCTAATATGTCCTTCTCATTCAAAAATATTTTTCCTCAAAGCTTAAGATGAGGAAATTTCTGCTGGAGCTATTGAAAAGGTTCCCACATAGCATCTTCAGGTTGTAAGCCACACCATTGGACAAGAACATCGATGATAACACATTGATGAAGGGTACACAATCTATAGTATATAATGCATTTAGGTTCAAGAATGATGGACCCTTTATCATCCAACTCTAGAAGTGTAGACTACACCTGGACCCTGCTTAAAATAACTTGTTTGAGAGAAGATACATGGAAGAATAGATGAATTTTGAAACCAGCTAGAAGGGATAGTTTGTATGTGATCGACCTGATCCTCTGCAACACTTGATAAGGACCATAGTATTTTGTAGCAAGTTTTTAACAATAGTTAAGCTAAAGAGAGGATTGTTTGTATGGCTATAAGAAAAGAAAAACCATGTCTCCAATATCAAAGATACATTCATTATAATGTTGATCAACTTATTATTTCATGCGGTTCTAATTCAAATCCAAATTGACTTTGAGTTGATTAATAATGGAATCATGCTAGCGGAGAGTGGAATCCACATCATGAACTTTGGAATTTCTTGGAATGTAGGAATATAGTGTTGGTGGAGGCTGACCATAAACTACTTCAAATGGATTCACCTCAGTGGCAGTGTGATATGTTGTGTTGTACCACCATTCGGCCAAAGGAAGCCACTTGGTAGAGTGTGTAGGATGTTCATAGGTGAAGTGACAAAGGTATATTTCTAGGCATTAAATCATAATTTTAGTTTGACCATCAGTTTGAAGGTGATAGGTCAAACTCATATTGAGTTGTGTTCCCTACAACTTCAATAATTTTTGCCAAAAATGATTAGTGAAGGTAGGATCCCTATCTGAGACAACGGATTTAGGTATGCCATGGAGATAAAAGATAGAGTCTAGGAATATTTTAACAACAACAAAGGATGTGTATGGGTGGGATAGGGAACGCAAATGAGCATAATTCATAAGATGAACCACTATCACCAGAATAACTGATTTGCCTCCCAACTTAGGCAACCCTTGAATTAAATCCATAGATATATCTATCAAAACTTGCTCAAGAAATTGGTTGTTAGAGTTAGAGTCTATTACATCATTTGGATCATGTAAATGTACCTTCCTAGGTACATACTTAGGACATTAGATTACTTTAGGGGGAAGTTATCTAGTTACTTTATGCAATGTAATAAATGCACAAGTGTCAATGTGCAAGTTGTAAATGTGCAAGGTGTCCCTTGCACAACTAGGTAGAGTGTTGGCCAAGGAATCTATCTTCCATTATAAAAGGGCCTCATTGTAAGAGTTTGATATGTAAGTCAGTAGGTAGTAGTAGTAGTACTAGGTGACTCCATTAGTGATGGAGTACATTATAGTTCTGTAGCATCTTGCATGGAGTGTCCATTTCCTCCATAGCAATATTGTATTCATTTTTGTCATTTCTATTTATAGCATATTTTTGCAATCTCATAAATTTACTTTCTTTTATATTTTTGCATCTTGTGATTGTCATCTCCCATTGCAATCTACCTCAAAAGCTAATAGTGGTATCAAAGCCATGGTAGGTCTAGTCATAGTAGAACTAGCTACTATAGAGTGAGAGGAGAACCACCATTATTGTTGAGCCTAAATTTTTTTGTGAACCTGATTTGCCATAGTGCACAGGCTCTTGCAAAAATATTCAGAAGAATCAAGGTGGTAGGGAGAGCTTTGAGAAAGTGCTATTGCTAAAATAGGGCCAATCACCATAGCTTCAATTTTTGTAAATTGGATGTTCCATTGAATCCATTGCATGTGAATTTCATTAAGATCATCTGGTAGAATAGACTGAAAAGAGAAATTCTAAAATTCATTTGGCTTAGAGTCTTCCCATAGAGTTATAAAAAAAACTCGTGAAGATAAGGACTCAACATTTGATCCACTAGTTTGATGAATCAACTAGTGAAGCTCATCTAAGAGATCTAAGAAGTTTACTATTGCCTAAAGTTTCTTTTATTGTAGGGAACTAACCCTCAGATGATTGGGGCACCTCCTACAATAGAAATCTAGGAGATTTCAACTTCATTTCCTAAAGGTCGGAGTGCCTTCATAGTGCAGATATTAGTTGTAAAAAAGAATACTTTAGAAGAGACTCTAGGAGAAGAGTCATAGTGAAGTCTAGAGATTGAAGATCTCTATTGATAAAGTCAACTTCATAGCATAAAAGGCCATAAAAGCCTTGATCTAAGAAAAGGCCATAGAAGCCTTGATCCTGAAGAAGACTCCAGAAGAGAGTACCTAATTCAGAAGCAGATTTAGATTTTAGTACTAATCATTTATTGTAGGGAAAGGAGATTCAGTAAGTTGGGAAACTTCCTACAAGAAATTTAGGAAGAGTATTTTCTTCAGAATCAATCCAACACCTGAAGCAAACTTGAAGGTGAAGAGATCTGGTGAAGATCTCATTGAAGAAACTTCTAGTCTTGGAAGGACAAGAAGGACTAGGAGAGCCCTGTTCAAATCCAGAAGTAGCAGAATCAAGTGATCCAGGAAGGAGATCTCAATTCCAGAAGTTGAAGAAGAAGGTCTCAAGGAAGACCAAAGTAGCTACAGAGTCAAAGACCTAGGAGAGGTCTCAAGGAAAAAGGCTTGGAGAGCCTTGTTGCTGAAGCAAGATCATCAAAAGAGTTCCTAGAAGAACTCATTGGAGAAATTCTCCATCAAGGAGAAACTTTTTGATAAGGGAAATATTTGGGACAATTATCACCATCCGACAACAAGCCCAATCAGGAGAAGAAGAAGAATTGGCAAGGAGTGCCAAAGAAGATACAGAAGACCTCAAGATATTCAGAGTCTTGAGAAGAAGAAGATCCTGCTTGAAGTCAGAATTTGACAAGAAGACTTGAAGACAAAAGGAGTTTGTCAAAGCTGAGAGACTTGAAGATTACCTTTCAAGAAGGCATAAATATTCCTCTGAATCCACAACAGAAAGGAGAAGATCAAACCACCAAACCCCAGGCTCATGAAAGAAAGTTTGAGACCTCTTTTTGGTGAAGGAGGAGTTGTTTGGAAAAGCTAACAAAAGTTGCAGAAATCTAAAGCAACAAGCTTGATCTACATTCTCTACAAAAGCTATCAAAAAGGTAAGCAATTATTGGTGCAAGTGAATTCATTAATCAGATTACTCAACAGATTTGTTAAAGCACCTTATGTTAGATCAGAAGTTGCAAAGAGGAAAATTGTATTACAGTCTTCAAAAGTGCAAAAGAAAAGAAATTCTTTTTAAGGTTCATTTGCACAATTAGGAGTTGATTTCTGAAGTTACAATCAACTACCTATCTTATATCTTGAAAAAGAAGACTAGATCCTACAACTGTGTTTGTAGTGAAATTCGAAAGAATTTATTCTAGATTATATTTGAAAGGTTGCAGTGGAATTGTTAAGAGCATTTTTGAGAAATTAGTGGAGCAATAAGGTGAATTTATTGTTACCATTTATAGTGCATCTATTAAGCACCATTCTAGTTAATTTTTTAACTAGTTGCTCTAAATTAGTTTGTGTTGTTAAGAAGCACAAAAATAAAAAAATCTTGTAGCACTTTAGTGGCCAAAAGAAGCCACCATTACAAGAAGAAATGTGGAGTAGAAAACCACCATTGAAATCCTTGAAGGAAGCCTCAAATCGAGACCTTGGAAGTCTCAAGATTCAAGGAGAATATAAGGATTTATTTTTTAGCATAGAGTGCAAGAATCCTCATTTCATTAGCTTGGATTGACTATCATCCAAAATAAGCAAGAAGGATTATAAAAATTCTTCATTTTGGTGCAAGAATTACATATTACAAAAGGCACCTCTTTTGTTCCTTGGAAGAACAAAGGTATTACCATTTACAGGGGGGTAGAAGGATGTTCTTATCCAATAGATTTACGGCCAAGGGAAGGAGCTATCAAAAATCTCACACGAATAGCAACATATTATGACCAAAGGAAGAGCCATCAAAGAGCTCACATATCCTTGTTCAATAGACTTATGGCCAAGTGAAGGAGCTATCAAAAAGCTCACACAAACAATAGATTTATAGCCAAAGGAAGAGCCACCAAAGAGCTCACACGTCCAAGAGTTGAGGTGTTTAAAAACATCATTTTCCTCCATCAAATTCAGCCCTATAAGTAGCGCATCACCTGCAATAGTGGAGCCATTGAAAGAAGGCATTATCACTCATGCTTACATAGAAATAAGGGCAACATTCAATGATAGGTTATCTACGTAAAAGATAAAGCAAAAGGATACTCATTGGCTGTTATAACCAACATTGAAGAAAGGTAGAAATCGACATTAAAGACCTACAAACAAGTGCAGAGATAAGAGCTATACCTAAGGCATCCATTGAAGCGAGCATCCACCAAAAGAAGAGCTCGAAAGTGTGCCATAAGACCATGAAGCTATCCAACTATAGCCATCTATCATCCTCACCAAGCTAACATGCAAAAGAAAGCTTGCATACCAAGAAACATAGCAAGCTCACGTAGGGTGCAAAGATAAAGGAGAAATTAGGGTTGCAAGCTCATATTTGGAGCATTAGAAAGAAGGCTTGCATGCACAAGCCACTTGGCACAAACTCTCTACGTCTCCCAATGTTCAAGCACTCACCTAAAGGGAGTTACATTCGTTTGGAGGGAGTTAAGATTCTTTGGAGGTTACCACCAACCTCATCATTGCTAAAGGAACGTTAAAGAAGTCTATCTTGTAACGCTTCATGTGACACTTGTCATGAAGCCCATCCTTCTTAAGATATTAATCTTGGAGAATGAAAGACACAATAGTGTGTGAAGTAGAATGCAACCAAGAAAAGCAAGGGAGTAGTCAAACAGAGTTAAAGCATTGAGGTGAAATGACTATACACCATTCAACGGTGTAAGGAAAATATTTAAGATACTGTCATAAAACCAATGAACAACACTTGCATTTGGAGAAGCCCTGCAAGGCATATCCTAAGATATCTTTCATCGCCAGTTGCAGAAGTGAAGGATCACCAATCAAGGAATGAGTTTGCACCGGTCAAAGAGGGCTCTGACTGCCCATGAGCACTACGCAACACGTAGCTACGAATCTATCGATGCACAACATTAAAGAGCGATTGAGGTAAAGGTTGATCTTTATGCTTGTTTTAACATAAGTTTTTTGGAGTTATAAGGGAACATTTTATCTATTGCAATATTCAACATTAGATATTCATTAAGCAAGCATACTTCAGATTTGTTAATATTTGCAAAAGTTATCAAGGAGAAATAAGGGTTATTATTGTTATTTAAATTACTTGCAAATATTATTTTCTAATTTTTCCAAATTTGGGAGTTATAAGGAATACAACATCAAACTTAGGAATTGGAAATTAGAAAACATTAAAATCAACCAAAAGGGGTATTTAAAGAGGTTTATTAAAGTTTTCAAAAGTTGGGATTTTTATAGTGTTGTCTCAAAAACACTTAAAGGAAGAAAAATAAATACCAACTTCAAAACCTCTTCAAAGAATTGAAAATAGTGCTTAGTTCAATAGGAGTAATAAGGAGATAGAGAAGTTGTTTTTTGTATTTACAAAATTTTACAAAATCAACTTAAAATTGAACTACAATTTACAAAAGCACTATATTGATCATATATCCTATCCAAAACATCCTAGGGAGTCATAAGGCATTCTACAAAACTTGGTAATATTAGCATCCATAAAAAATTATCAAGTTCTAAATTCATTGGATAGATGTAAGCTTGCTACAAAACCTAAAAACTTATTAGGTTTGTGAACTCTCATCATTAGGGAGATATAAGGAAGTCTACATAACCTAAGGGTTAACAAAGGTTTTTATCAAATCAAGCTTTTATATATTCTAAGGGTTACATATACCTTAATATTGGGAGCTATAAGGTATACTACTAAGATTCTATTAAATCCATGGATGAAATTCTAAGAAAAGCTTTCAATAATGAAGAGCTATTCCAAGAAGTAGAATTTTACTCTCAAAATTTAATAGATACTCTCGAAGGATACAAGTATCTATCAACTAGCAATAAAGAGAAATTCTCCTTATTTCTTAAGGAAGCTAGAGAAGGTAACTTTGCAGCCTTGATTAATTATCTCCATGAAATCCTCTTCACAGCATGGTGGAACTCACAAAAATTGATTATATTCTCACAAGAAGAGTGTCTAATGATTTATCTATCATTGATTGTGTTTGTACTTACTCAACACAAGAAGCAAGTCAGCAATAAGGAACAATATTATTGTGATGATCAACTAATTTGCCATGAAGCAAAAATTCCACTAGCTCCAATGCAGAATCTCAAAAAAGAAGAAGGAAGAAGAAGAAAAGGCATGCCAAAAAGGGACACAACACTACAAAGACTGAACCTGTTGAGCACACTCAATTGAAAGAGGAACCTACAACATCAACTTACTCTGCATCAACTGAAGAAACAAACTACTGGATGAATCTGATCACAGTAAGCAATGAAGGAGAATACAAGTTCCATTATCCAATGGAAGAAGATCCATATTGAAGACTAAAAGTCTTCAGTACCCAAATAATGTAATACAGGGGGTGTTAGAGTTAGAGTCTATTACATCATTTGGATCATGTAAATGTACCTTCCTAGGTACATACTTAGGACATTAGATTACTTTAGGGGGAAGTTATCTAGTTACTTTATGCAATGTAATAAATGCACAAGTGTCAATGTGCAAGTTGTAAATGTGCAAGGTGTCCCTTGCACAGCTAGGTAGAGTGTTGGCCAAGGAATCTATCTTCCATTATAAAAGGGCCTCATTGTAAGAGTTTGATAAGTAAGTCAGTAGGTAGTAGTAGTAGTAGTATTGGTGACTCCATTAGTGATGGAGTACATTATAGTTTTGTAGCATCTTGCATGGAGTGTCCATTTCCTCCATAGCAATATTGTATTCATTTTCATCATTTCTATTTATAGCATATTTTTGCAATCTCGTAAATTTACTTTCTCTTATATTTTTGCATCCTGTGATTGCCATCTCCCATTGTAATCTACCTCAAAATCTAACATTAAAAAGGACAAGAGGGTCCCTTGGGAACTCATAGTTTCACCTTTCATACATTGGCAATGATCATATTTAGCAAAAAATTATAAATATCTTCTTTCATTCCTTGACAGAAAAAGTAAGCTTGGTCCTTGTATAGGTTTTGAGAAACCTTGAATGGCCAACTTTTGGGTAAGCATGCATCTTTGTAAGGATGAGGTCCTTTATTTTTGAATAATGGATTACAACTAGATGGTCATGGTACCATAAATCTTGACCATTCCAAGTATAGCCAAGGCATGAATGATGATCTGTTTGAAGTTTTCAAATGATGTTTTACAAAGAAAATTTCTTGACCATTTGCTCATAGAGTTGATGAATCTACAAAGAATGTGGTGTGGATATGGCATGGAGTAGAGAGTGTTATTAATTTAGTCAAGATAAATCATCTACCACCACATTCTCCTTATCTTTATTATAGTTGATGTCATAGTCATAACCCACCAATTTTGAAATTGATTTTTGTTGTTTTGGGGTGGCCACTCTTTGTCCTAAGAAATATTTAAGAATCTGATGATCAGTTTTGATGGAAAAATATTGGCCAATAAGATATGAATACCAATGATTGACCACATGTAAAATGGTAAGCATTTCCTTCTCATAAGTAGACTTGGCCAAATTCTAGCCTCAGAGTGCCTTGCTAGTGAAAGCCAGAGGTCTACCTTCTTGCATCAAAACCATCCCAATGCTAGTTATAGATGCATAACTTTCAATGAAAAATATTTATAGAAGTTAGGTATTGCTAATACGGGGGTAGTGGTCATGGTATACTTAAATTTAACAAAATCCTTTTCAGCTAGTTCGATCCACATAAATGAAATGTTCTTCAATATGGTGGTCAAGGGAGACGCTATCTTGCCATAATTCTTCAAAAATTTATTGTAATATCTAGTGAGTCCCAAAAAGCCATGAAGTCACTTTAAGGTACAAGTATTAGGCCAATCTTGAACATCCTGGATTTTCTTAGGATCAACCTGAACTCCATCCTTAGTGACAATGTGCCCCAAGCATTCAACCTCTTGCTGGACAAAAGAACATTTGGACCTATTTGCATAGAGATGATGGTTAGATAAAATTTTAAGTGTTTGATCTAAGTTTTGAAGATGTTCTTCCCATGAGTGGTTGTAAATAAAGATATCATCAAAAAAACTAGACTAAATTTGCAAAGGAAAGGGCAAAATATAGAATTCATCAGACCAAGATTTTGCTTAGTGGCGAATTTTGCAATTTAGCGTGAATTTTCGGATTTCCAAAATGTCAATTTTATGATTTTTGGGACCATAGAGGTCGGCCCATTTGCTCGAAAATTTTGGGATCTAATTTTTTTTAGGGTAATTCGCCCCATTGTCATAAGGTTTCCTGCCCAATTTTTGCCCTAAATTTATTTAAAATAAGAAATATCTCGTCCAAATCGCCCCTTGTACCCCATTATATATAGCTAATCCTGCAAATGATTCCCATACAATTACAATATTTTTTTCGGATAGTGAGCGATACAAAGCAGAGTACTAACAAAACCAGAGTCTATGACTAGTAGAAGGTGACTAGTAGAAGACGACTAGCAGAAGGCAACTGATAGAAGGCAACTGACAGAAGGTAATTGGTGGAAGGCAAATAATAGAATGCAACTGGAAAAAGGTGACTAACAGAAGGCGACTAGCAGAAGGTGACCGGAGAAGGCGACTGGCAGAAGGCGACTGATAGAAGGCAATTGATAGAAGGTGACTTGCAAAAGGTGATTGACAAAAGGTGAATTGCAAAAGACGACTGGTAGAAGGTGAGTGGTAGAAGGTGACTGGCAGAAGGCGACTAGCAGAAGGTGACTGAATGAAGGTGACTAACATAAGGTGACTTATAGAAGGCGACTGGTAGAAGGAAACTGATAGAAGGCGACTGATAGAAGGTTATTGGGAGAAGGTCTTCTTCCAGTCACCTTATGTCAATCACCTTTTGTCATTCACCTTATGCCAGTCACCTTCTGTCAATCACATTCTGTCAGTCTCCTTTTGCCAGTCACCTTTTGATAATTTTGTTGATACTTGTAGTTGAAAAAAAAATCGCCATGTTTTGAAAAATTTTCTTCAAAAATTTGAAAAATTTGCCCCACAGTTTATACAGTTTTCACATTGATTCACCCCGATTTGATAAATAATTTTTTGGTACCACCCCTTATGCATAACCATGCATCAGACTATGGAAGGTGGAAGGTGCATTGGTCAATACAAATGGCATAACCAAGAATTCATAATGTCCTTTGTGATTTTTGAAATCTATTTTTGGAATGTTCTCATCCTTGATTTTATTTTTGTGATACCTGAACCATAAATTCAACTTGGAAAAGTATTGTACCCCATGCAACTCATCAATTAATTCATCAATCACTAGAATATGAAATCTATATTTAATACTAATATTTTTGAGGTCTCGATAATCAACACACAAGAACCAAGCATCATATTTTTTTTGTACTAACAACACCGATGAATAATAGGAGCTAAGACTAGAATGGATAATCCTAGCCATATGAAGCTCTTGCACATGTTTCTCAATTTTTTTATTTTTGAGCATAGGGATACTTTTATAGACAGACATTAAGGGAAAGACTAACAGGAAATTTTTTCATTACATGGTCATGTGAATGATGAGGAGGTAGTCCCTTGTGTTCCTCAAAAACTTGAGCATATTTGGTTAATAAACCTTGTAATTGCACTATATGGACCTGTTCCCCTTCCTCAGGGGTATTGATAGCAAAAACTTATGCTACCACTCAAAGAGAGGATTTTTTAATAAATTTTCAATATTATTGGAAGAAATAAATTGATATTCACTAGCCTTCATGCCATGTAAAGTATATTATTGCCAATATTGACTAAAATTCATCCACAACTTAGTAAAATTCCATAAAACTAGTCCTAACATTCATAACCATTGTGCTCCCAAAACTATATCACACCCACCTAATGGTAGGGAAAACATATCTATCTTGAGATTATAGTCTCCAATTTGAATTTTGAAATTATGATATTTACCTTTGCATGGTAGGGTGACTCCATTAGCAATCATGAATTCAAAGAAGTTTCATGTAGTAATGTACTAGTTTCCTTGTTTGGCCAAACATGGATCAATGAAGTTATGTGTACTGCAAAATTCAATGAGAATGAGGACCATTGTACTTTGAAGTACTCGATTAATTTTATTGTTTGAGGAGTGGAAATGCCTGCTAAAGCATGTACACATATTTTTGATTGGGGTTCCTCTAGATCTGTTTTATGATCTATGGTTTCTCCCTATTGAGGATCCTTCTCTTCCTTTGAATATTCTACAGTTGGTACTTCATCCATATCTAGCAGATTTAATTTTTATTTCACATACTTGTGCCCTCAAAAATACCTTTCATCACAATTATAACATAACCCTTGTGCCCTTATACTCTCCATATCTTCACGAGATAATTTTTTTATAGTGGGATATTTTGTGGTAGAACTTATCATAGGCCTGGAAAAAAAATATGGATGAGATTGATGAATTTAAGATGCACCCTAAAGCCTTGATTTTATCTTCTACCAATTTGACCAATCGTATTTCTTGTGGTAATGTTTAGGACCTCAATATTTTAACCTTAGCCCCAATTTCATCCTTCAAATCACTCACAAAATAATTTTGAAATTATTTAGCATTTATACTAGTGGTATGATTGGCAAGTTTTTCAAATTGAGTTTGATACTATCGAACGGTTGAGTTTTATATCAATTTAAAAAGAGCTCCTGTAAAATCTTCAAAATCACTAGGAGAAAAGTGAGTGAGTGATGCTTCTCAAAGTCTTGCAAAAAAATATCAGGTTTGGTCTTCCTAATCCACAAACACCAATGTAGTACATCAAATTCAAAATTGAAAGAGCTAATTATCAAACACATGTAGCATGGAATATTATGAAGACTAAAATATTGTTTATCCTTGCAAATCCATCCTTCAATATATTTTCCATAAAATTTTGGAAAGTCTAATTTTGGTAATCTAAATTCATTTTTATCAGGTACATTTCATTAGCGATGACTCATACCTATATCTTGTTGATCATGATGACCAAAGGAGTTAGTAGAGAAATGACTATCCAACTCTACCTTCATTTCCTTTTGTGCCTTGATAACTACACTCATAGATTCTTAGAAGTTTTTGATTTGTGTCTTGATCTCATCTAAGGTGTTGGAGAATGAGGACCATAGTTTTTTTCTATAACTCTCCATATTTGGAAATATGGTTATCTAATTCTTTTTGCTGAGTACCTAAAGCCGTGTTCTAACAGTTATGATTTGTTGGTGATACTAAAAATGAAAATATGATTTTACGGGTTACTATTTTTAGTAAGGAGCCTTAAAAGTGGTTTGGGTGCTATATATTAAAATGATCAACTTGAGAAGATAATCACAATGAGATATATACCAAAAGATAATTTTGGGTATCCCAAACATTTTTTTTATATTGCTTTGTTGTCGAGGTTGCTAGTGTAGTCGATTTTTCTTTGGAGGTTTGGTTCAAAAATTGACTTCTATGCGAACCGACCATTTATGGATCTCTGTTCTATTTGTTCTAAAAACTGACCACTCCAGATACTAAACTATCATCTGTCTAGTATGACTCTATAATATATATTCCCTATTTATTTTAGATTTTGATTGTCATAGGTAACTATTTTGTCACTAACAACTGACAACTCTGTACTGACTATTACTGAATGAATTTCTCAACTGTTAATAAAACTGATCCCCTTTGTTCCTAATTTTTTGACTTTGGTGTTTTCTATTTGCCTATGATATCTTCTATAATTTTTTTGACTATTTTTCATGCAAAAATTATGGGATAGGGATGTCTTCTTCGTATGCTCAATTTCAATGACAAGGTTATAGTAATAGGTTTGAGATTCAAAAAATAAGATTGTTGTTGTAGGGATATTTTTTGTTGTAGGTTTGATATTCAACATAACAGGGTATGCTAAGCTAGGATGTATGTACTACCCATAGGCCCTATGTATACCATAGTGACAAATGATAGTGCTCAGACTAATGTTTTAAGCCACTACTCAAGGAGGATTCCACACACACCCTTTAGCACACCACCCGCCTCTCTGTCAATATCGAAGAAAAAAATTTATAGATGTTGTATCCAGTGTACTATGGATAATACAAGGCTAAAAATATTCCTAAGGGTTAAATATCTCTCCTAATGCTAGGGTGTCTCCTGATATACACCAAGATACATGGAAGCTCAATTCCATAGATGGGTGCTATCTAAGGCTTGAGTATTAGATCCTAATCACCCCTCACTTTACTAGATTCTTTACCCATAATCTAGCTTAGATAATAATTAAAACTCATTCATGATACTTTAAAACCCTCAAATCAGGGTTTCTAACCTAAATAACTAATGCAAAAAAGAAAAGAGGCTAGATTTTTTTAAAGGAAACTAGAAAAAAATAGAAACACAAAATATTATACCTAATAGTTGAAATGGTAGGAACTATCATAGTCACGATAGAACACGATATTGGAAAGTGATCTGATACCACTTTTTAGGAACCTACTATTAAAAATAAACACAATCACACAAATATTGCAAATAAACATAAATGCTCACAACACAACTATGAAATATAAATATAGAAATGAACAATCTCACAAATAACACAGAATTATAGGCCACTTCAAGAGGGAAACCTCCTTCAATACTTTCATTCAATTATGCAAAAAGATACATACATTCCTACTCATCGTATTTTAAAGACTTCATCTACCACCTAACTCTCAAGGTTGGCTTACATGCAAAATGCCACCCAATCTAGAATCTCCTACCTACAAAATAGTTACATTCTTGATAATAGTTACATATAAAAACACCACTTGTCTAGGTGCTTTTAGAATCATAACTATTAAAAAATATTACAAAACCTTAACATGGGTGTTCCCCCACATTTACAAAATATTATCATGGGTGTCCCCCACATTCATAAGAACAATACATCATAGTGCTAGGATGGGGTCCAAATAGATAAACCTAAGATAAACCTATCATAGAAGTTGGTAAGGTCAAGGAAGCTGTTGAGTTATAATAATTTCTTAGGTATCATCCACTCTTAGATGACATGAAACTTCTGTAGATATATGTGTATCCCCTATTGGTCAATAATGTAGTATAGGTATGAGATATTTGTTATGCCAAAGTTATACATGCCTAGGTTTACTTGAAGATGATGATAACATAGAGTATCTAGAACTTTATGGACATGTTGCAATTATTTTTCCTATATCATATTAAATATGAGGATGTTATCCATGTAGAAAATCACAAAGGATCCTATGAATGGATTTAGAATGTCGTTCATTAGATGCATAAATATTGTTAGGTATTGGTCAAGACAAATGGAATAGAAAACCACTCATATTTTCCATATGTTAGTGGGATTGACGAGTACCTAGTGATAACTTGATTTGAGGTTTATCTTGGTGAAGTATCATACCACCTAGAGTTGGTCTAGTAGGTCATCAATAAATGATAATATCTACCTAATATTCTCAATAATTTTATTTAACATATTTTTATTAATACACATGCCTTAAGTCCCATATTTCTTTGGCATTATCATAATGGGATAGTTTCATGATAATTAGCTAGGTCAAATATTCCATTGATTAATTAACTCTTGTATCTTGCATCAAATCTCAATTTTCTCCTTAGATGTATAGAGAAATATTGAGGAGGGCTGATCGTGGAATAAATAATATGATACATTACTAATCAATGCAAAGTAAATACTATGGGATCCTAAAAAATATTATAATATGGATGGAGCAAAGCATCCTTTTACTAGGTAAAGTAGAGTAGTCTATAATTGGTATGATAAGGGTGAAATTTTGCATCTATGGTTCTCTTGATGAACCATAAACAAAAAAATTATAGCATGTAAAATAATATTTTTATATTGCTTTATTGAAACCAAAGTTACCTTTTTTTTAGGGAGCCACTCTAGAAGTTTGTACATCATCTCTCCAAAATACAATGACCATTACTATAAATAGGATTAATATTTGCTTGGTGATAAAATAGATAAGGTCTTCCCAACAAAACAACTTAGATGTTTAATGGTACCATATCATAGGTGAGTGTGTCATGCATTGGATTGATTCCATACTTGAGGGTGTATTAGCATCGAACCTTGATACCCTTCCATAATTAAAGCCATATTAAAGAGCAAGCTTAAGGATGAACAATGATCTAGAAGTTGAAGTGCTTAACTATGTCTTATGCAATGATGTTTTCCTTGCTCCTAGTGTTAATTCTTGTAGATTAAAAATACACGCCAAACAAAAATAAATAATCACAATGACAGAGTACAGAATAGTTGCACAAAAACAAACGATTTCTATTAATCGATGGAGTTTAAAAACTCTTTTTTGAATACAACTGGGCCTGTAACCCTTTATTTGTGATACACAGTTACAAATTATGCTAGGGTTCTCCGAAACCCTAGCTGGCACAAATGGTGGCGCTTCCGAAGAACGTATCTTCAATCCCAACAGAGTGAGTGGGCTTTGTCGTATCCCTTGCTTGGACCACTCCAGCTTAATCAGCTGCCATCAATAAACTGGATCTGTTGTCAAAAACCTGCACACATTAACACTATCAAGGAGTTAGAGATTAATAAGAGGGCTCCACTATGTGAGCCCTCGGAAACTATCTAAAACCCTAGAAAAATGAAATGCAGGAATTCAATAACAGATCAAATAGAAGAAAAGAGGTTACTTGCTTTAAACTAATTTATACCTGTTCTCTGTTAACGCAGCTAGACCAAGCGACACCTGGAAGTAATGTTGTTGTCAGAATAGGCTGCGAAAGGCGCCCTGGTGCACTCGCCGAACGCCCGCATGCTTTTGGATCTGGATTACAGACGCCGGTCTGAGTCTGTGGCTGTAGGTAAATGCCCGCGGGCACTTGTTAAATGCCCGTGGGCACTTGGTAAATGCCCATGGGTACTTGGTGAATGGGAAAACGCCCGCGGGCACTTGCGACAGGAATGGGAGATTCTACAGAATGCTGTAGAAGGAATGGCGATGAAAACGGCGATGAAAGCAGCGATGGATGCGGCGAAAGGGTAGCAGAAGAGAGGAAATAGCAGTAGAAGAATTAGAATCAGAGATAACGCATAGGAGATAGAAGTAGCAAAAGACATAGGGTTTGAGCCATCAAAGTGACTCAATTTATAATCCACTCTTAGGGCACACTTTAGGGTTTTAACGACACTTTGAACGTGTGGCTAAGATTAAAGCGGATCCAAGGGTAGAGAATAAATCTTGGTTGTGGAATGGATTAAGATGGATGGACGGATGAGATTAAATGAAGGATGGGCGGCTCAGATTAAATCATTTAAACTATTATTTAAATATATATTAAAATATTAAAATATATATATAAATATTAATTTAAATAAATTTGGGGATGAAAAATGGCGGGAAAGGGTGGATTTGGGCCAAATAATGGCGGGAAGGTGGATGACCGACACGTGGCTGACAGGAAGGTATAGATGACTTGCAAGTGGCTGGATTTTGGTGTCTACAGATGCCCCTTTTGAACCGCTTTGTGTGAAGACACAATGCAGCACAAAAACTTAGGACACCGAAAAGTCGGATCAGACGCAACTCTCTCTCTCAAGACTAAAGCACAACTTTGAAGACCAAAGAATAAAAGAATGTTTAAAATTTATCAGCTTACCCCCTCAATTGGTGAGCGAGAATGGTTCTCACGAGCCAATTAGAAGAAATTCGGAAGAAAATGAACCGTTTTTTCCCCAACGGTGAAAAAAGGGTTGGTGTATGAATCATCTGTTATGTCCCAACAGAAAAGGGGTTGGTGTACAAACCAGAAAAGAATATGATTGAAGACGATATGAGTGATGTGAAAAATGAACCGTTTTACGCCCCAACGTTTAGAAAGGGATTTTTGCCAAATTTTAAATTCCATGATCATGTAAGATGAATTCTACTATTAGGAAAGTTAAAAATTGATAACGGATGCCCCAACTCTTGTGGGTGAATCCATACTGTTGATGAAATTGCCTTGTTGGCGCCATTGATATGCCGAAATGCAATATGAAAGAGTCCAAAACTTCAGAGATGCTCCTAGTGACTGTATGGATAATTCCTCGGGTCGAAACCAATCAACCTAGGTAGCCTTAATCTCTAGCAAGACTCAAAATAATGATGATATTGAAGATTTGTCCACGTTTAAGGCCCCATGAACTAGGCCATCAATGACAACTGTTGACCAAATTAATCTTGGTATGAGGTCACTTGAAAAGTAGGATACCCAAAATTGATTTCCAATTTTCAAACAGTGAAATAATTGATGATGATAAATGGTAAGTGTCCTTATGGTGGTTTAATCCTCTTACCGAATTGCATGGATGCAAATCGCTACAATCGCCAAGGTGATAGAATATACCACTAGATACGAGGTTTACTTTAATTTAATTTGGCAAAAATATGTATGATGAAAGAAGAATGAATGAAATTGATGATAGATCAAAAGAATTGATGAATGTTGTTAATTTTGTGAAGGTTTTGAATGTTTTTACCCCAATTTGTAAATCAATGATGAATGATGCGCTTTTTGAGAAAAATGACAAAATTTGTTTCCAAAACTATTGTAACCTTCACAAAATGTTTTATTATGATAAGAAGAATGGATAGATGCAATTTGATGAAATTTGGAGGAGGTAAGCTTCAATTTTGTAAGTTTTGTTCTTTTATTCAATACTGACACCAAACACCGGTTTGCATTTGGAGGTGGCAGAAACGCCCGCCGGTGTTTGAATGCATCATGAAACACCCCACTACATATGAATGCACCATGAAACGCCCGGTTGTTTTGCAGCTTAGGGTGTTAGAGGCACGACACCGATTCTCCCCTATCATTTCGGGGATGATGAGGTCATTGTCTTAGGAAGACTGGGAGACATTGGAAGCAGTGGGGCTGGCGGAGGCAGCCCGATTGGAGGTAGTTCGGGCAGATGAGGGGTACCTCTCGGCTTTGGCCGAGAGGTGGGATCCAGATCGGGGGACGTTCCAGCTCCCGACTGGAGAGATGATGATGACGCTTGAGGATGTATACCGCATCCTCAAGGTGCCCGTGGAGGGGGCGCGGGTGGAGGTTGGACGAGATAGGGCCACGAAGATGGCCAAGTTGTTTGGGGATGACTGGAGGGAGATCCGAATAGAGAGCGGGGGGATTCCTTACTTGGCCATGTATACGGCCAAGGAGTTGGTAGCGGTGGAGGCTCTGATGATGTTCGTATTGGCCAAAACTGTGGCCCCGAATAGCACCGGGTGCAGGTTTCCATGGAACCTGATGGGTGTAGTGAGCGAGATGCTCACTAATAGGGTAGTGTATGCCTGGGCGCCCGCTTTATTAGTGTAGGTGTACCGGGAGTTGTATGAGGTTCGAAGACGGGGCCGGAAGGGCCTAGGCTGTAGTTTGGTTCTCCAGTGTTGGGGCTGGGAGCACTTCAGAGTGGCCCGACCGGAGGGGTTGCCATGTGCTTACTGGGACATGAGCCAGGCTTATGGTAGGAGATGGCTAGTGGCGGAGGAGAGACAGCCGAGCCGCCCCATGAGATTGGGGAAATGGTATAGGAGTTTATGGGCAGACTTGACAGATGCCCAAGTCATTTGGAGGCCTTGGCGGGAGGCAAGGTGGATCGAGGATGGAGAGCATCTAAGATGGGTGCGATAGGCTAGATGGGTAGTGGGTCGGGGCCACAGCGAGGCGGAGTACATACAGATGTCTCGAGTGCTCCGCCAGGTCGGATTGAGACAGGATGTCCCCGATGAGCTAGTGCGCTATCGGAGGCACAGATCAGAGGGGGATTTGCCATGTGCCGAGCCATGGAGGGAGGTGATAGAGGACGATGAGGACATGGAGATCCTCGACGTGGACGACATCGGGGTAACAACTGAGTATGCAGCATGGATGGCCACAGAGCCGAGGTGGGAGCCACCATTAGTGGCTGTTGGAGGTGGAGAGGACGAGGGAACCGCAAAAGTTCCCAAGCATAGGGAGGGTCCCTGCCTTCGAGCTGACAGTCGAAGGCGAAAGGGGAAGATGGTACGATAGACACCGGGGAGTGGAGATGACGAGGAGGATGATGGCGAGGGCCTAGGAGAGGCCGTAGGAGAGACTATGGAGGTACCCCCTAGCGAGCACGAGGATGATCTGGCATAGCTGTAGCAGCAGATAGCAGAGCGCGATGCTATGCTAGCTATCCGAGATGAGAGGATAGCTCGACTGGAGTAGTAGGCAATAGAGCGGGATGCCCTGTTAGCTACTCAGAAGGAGAGGATGGCCCAGATGCAGGGCGAACTTGGATGGAGCGACTAGGGTGCCCCAGGATGATAGGGTGACGAGACTCCAGGCAGAGATAGCGAAGCGAGAGCGACGACACAGGATAGACATATCTAGACTTAGGTCTAGGACTCGTTATACTAAGGCTCTGGAGGACACATTGTTTAGGCATCACATTGTGTTGCCTGATCCTCCATCCTCCTCTGTCTCTAGGCGTAGTGAGTCTAGGCACACCACTAGGTCTAGGGCTCCTACTAGGTCACAGGGATCCTCTTTTAATGGTTAGCTTAGTGCTTAGATGCACTCTTTATGAGCCTTGGTGATCTATTGTATTTTGTAGCCTTTTGGCATTCACTGTACATTTTGATCTTTATACATATATATACATGGCTTTTATTTTTAGTGTTTTACTTTCTTTTGTGTGAATGCCTATGTTTTTGTGATGCATGTTTTTATATGTTTTAATGCATATGTGATGGAATGGAATGCAAAGTTATAGATGATTAATGCGAGACTAAGTAAATGAAATATGCACTAAGAAGCACTCATACTTTTAGATAGTTAGATTTAGCCAACTTGTTATCATAATTGTTTAATCAGGGGCACCGAACTTGGTGGCTTGTGAATGGATGACGTATGGAATGACATGAATATGGAAGAAGATATGGAGGTTGATATGGAAGAAAATATGGAGGAAGACTGTTTTACAAAGACTCAAACATGCTAGTGGTATCAAACAAAATTACTAATACTGCCTAATTCAACTAGGACCAAATGTGTGTGCATGTGAGTTCATTAACCAAATCAGAAGCATGGTAGTGACTCTAGGCAATCAAAAACCTGTGTGTGTGCAAGTGTGTTCATTAACCTCATCTTGCACAAATTAGGTAACCTTGTTATGGAGAAGACCCCAAAGCTAGTTTGTCCGTATGAGCATTCAGAGGTCTCTCTTTGAGGAGAGACATGTCGCCACGCAATGAGTATACTCCACTGCCAGTCAAGCGTCTATAGCCCCGGTGAAGGTTAAATCCATAGTCCATGTTGTTTTTGACCTTTGTAAGCCTTGGGGATGACTACCTATCCGTCTGACTGGACAAGTAGTACGATCCTTACAACTTATTTGGGATCAGTGGTGTGTGAAAAATGTTCATTTCCTTAGAGCTTTGGGAAATCAGATTCTCAATCGAAGTATGATGAGAATTTTACCCTATCCTTACTACTCTGTTTATATTTATATTTTGTAATTGCTTGTGATAGTGGTAAGAACCACTATTTTATGGACTATGTTTGCATGATAGGACATACGAGGATTACCCTGTTCACTTCGAGGCACAACCCAAGGATGGTGTTATCTCTCTTTGACACAAAATGTTTTTAAGATGTGAAAATGTGACAGGTTCAAGACCGCTTTTGAAATCATTTCCCAATACTCCAGATTTTATTTAGTGTAATTTGTGATATGGCCCTAGAGGATTTTAACATGCATTTCAAAGTTTGCTTAAAACACTAGAAATGGATGAGTGACTGAAAACATTTTGGCAATGTAAATATGTGCAAATGGAAAATGGATGTACGAATGACAATTCGGTTTGATGGATTTTATGAAGGTGCCCCTGATTAAGGCAACATGACTTTTGCTTGACCAAATTTTATATCCAAAAGATAGAATGGTCTCTAACATGATATGCAACTATGGCTGAAAATGAAATGTTATGGTTTTCAATGAGATGTATGCAACTAACAATGAAATGCAAATTCTTTTTATTTTATTTGTTTTTTTTTTTTGTTGTACAAGCCATGTATATATGTACATATAAAATTCAAACTATGCGTAGAATGCCCTCAAGTGTATAACATTAAGTGGTTCGGGTTCTTCCTCTCCCTCTAAACTGGAAAGTCTATAAGTTCCATTACCCACTCTTTCAGCGACCATATATGGACCTAACCAATTAGCCGTGAATTTATCTCGAAGATGCGGCAATGCATTGGTGTTTTGTTGATTCTCTTTAAGGACAAGATCCCCTACTTGAAATTCTCTTAGATGAACTTTGACAATGTAAGCACGTTTCAATCGGTCTTGATAAACTCGCAAATGCACTAAAGCATTGATTCGTTTTTCATCTATGAGTGTGAGTTTATCAAGACGTGCTTGTCTAGCAGTATCATCATCGATAAATTCCTACAAAGAAATTCGCAAGGAAGGGATCTCGAGCTCAAGAGGCATGATTGCTTCAGCTCCATAGACCAAAGAAAATGGCGTTGCCCCAATGGGAGTTCTGATGCTCGTTTTGTAAGCCCATAATGCCAAGGGGATTTGTGTATGCCAATCTTTATGATTTTCTTTAACAAGTTTCTTAAGAATAGCAATTATGGTCTTATTGGAAGCTTCGACTTGTCCATTGGCTTGTGGGTAGTAAGGAGTTGAGAAACTATGTTGGATATTATACTTTTCACAAAGAGCTCAAACATCCTTATTCTTAAAAGAATTGTCGTTATCAGAAATGATTTTAGAGGGAATACCAAAACGATAAATGATATGGTGAAGTATAAACTCCACAATTCTAGGACCTGTCATACTGGTTAGAGGAATAGCTTCAACCCACTTTGTGAAGTATTCAATGGCTGTAATGATGAAAGTATGCTGTCCTGAAGAGGCAGGTGAAATCTTGCCAATTAAATCGAGACCCCATTGTGAGAAGGGCCAAAGGCTTTGGATGGGCTGTAAAGCTTGTGATGGTATATGGATTAAATTAGCGTGTTCTTGACACTTTTTACATTGTTTAACATATTTGCAACAATCTTGTTCCATAGTGGGCCAATAATACCCCATACGTAAAATACGCTTCGCAATGGCCATTCCACTAAAATGACCACCACAAGTACCATCATGGGCTTCAACAATAGCTCTATGTGTTTCACCTGCTTCTAGACAGTGGAGGAGTACTCCATCATATCCACGTTTATACAACACATCCCCCAAAAGAACAAAACGAGCTGCCTTTTGCTTAAAATAGTGGTGGGCAGTTCGAGACAAATCAGATGGGAGTGTTCCAAACTTGAGGAAGGCTACTATCTCACTAGACCAAGGCTCATATGGATCCGAATGGATAAAGCAAACATCTTTTTCATCCTTAGACTCAGCACGGAAAATTGTAGACTTAGAGATTGTGGAAATGATTAGGGGCTGTACCTCTCCATTTGTAGATTAAAAATACACGCCAAACAAAAATAAATAATCACAATGACAGAGTACAGAATAGTTGCACAAAAACAAACGATTTCTATTAATCGATGGAGTTTAAAAACTCTTTTTTGAATACAAGCGGGCCTGTAACCCTTTATTTGTGATACACAGTTACAAATTATGCTAGGGTTCTTCGAAACCCTAGCTGGCACAAATGGTGGCGCTTTCGAAGAACGTATCTTCAATCCCAACAGAGTGAGTGGGCTTTGTCGTATCCCTTGCTTGGACCACTCCAGCTTAATCAGCTGCCATCAATAAACTAGATCTGCTGTCAAAAACCTGCACACATTAACACTATCAAGGAGTTAGAGATTAATAAGAGGGCTCCACTGTGTGAGCCCTCGGAAACTATCTAAAACCCTAGAAAAATGAAATGCAGGAATTCAATAACAGATCAAATAAAAGAAAAGAGGTTACTTGCTTTAAACTAATTTATACCTGTTCTCTGTTAATGCAGCTAGACCAGGTGACACCTGGAAGTAATGTTGTTGTCAGAATAGGCTGTGGAAGGCGCCTTGGTGCACTCGCCGAATGCTCGTGTGCTTTTGGATCTGGATTACAGACGCCGATCTGAGTCTGTGGCTGTAGGTAAACGCCCGCGGGCACTTGTTAAACGCCCGTGGGCACTTGGTAAACGCCCGTGGGCACTTGGTGAAGGGGAAAATGCCCGCGGGCACTTGCGACAGGAATGGGAGATTCTGCAGAATGCTGCAGAAGGAATGGCGGCAAAAATGGTGACGGAAGCGGCGATGGATGCGGCGAAAGGGTAGCAGAAGAGAGGAAATAGCAGTAGAAGAATTAGAATCAGAGATAACGCATAGGAGATAGAAGTAGCAAAAGACATAGGGTTTGAGCCATCAAAGTGACTCAATTTATAATCCACTCTTAGGGCACACTTTAGGGTTTTAACGACACTGTGAACGTGTGGCTAAGATTAAAGCGGATCCAAGGGTAGAGAATAAATCTTGGTTGTGGAATGGATTAATATGGATGGACGGATGAGATTAAATGAAGGATGGGCAGCTCAAATTAAATCATTTAAACTATTATTTAAATATATATTAAAATATTAAAATATATATATAAATATTAATTTAAATAAATTTGGGGATGAAAAATGGCGGGAAAGGGTGGATTTGGGCCAAATAATGGCGGGAAGGTGGATGACCGACACGTGGCTGACAGGAAGGTATAGATGACTTGCAAGTGGCTGGATTTTGGTGTCTACAATTCTAATATGGAGAGGCTTATAATTTACGAAATAATAGGTGTAAATAGACACTTCTATTCCTAAATGAAGTTTGTTGTTGAAGTGTTACCTTATTATTGAGATCTAGTGCTCAAGCATTTGGAGTCTGTATCTTTTTCTTCATATAGTGAGGGTGAATAATCATTCACGTCTAGATGTACAATTAGTAACTTTTTATTCACTTGATATTACATTAGTATAACTATGGGTCTTATGGTGGCTTCTTTTTTCCACCTTTCATTTACCTGTGTCTTGTGGTGTAGAAGCTTTAGTATTAGATGGAATTAAAGGTCTGTAGGCCATTAGTGCTCTAAGAAATCATGCAAATAAGGGCTTCTATTTTTGCATTAGCATTATTTATAGTGTCAAAGCAAATTCATTATGTTTGGATCATAAGAAACGATGATACTACAATCCATTTATATATTTGAGCACTTAATGCTTCCCATAATTATCGATGTACAAACAACTAGGAAGTTTATTAATATTGTTAGTGTAATGTTGGAAAATCTAGTCTTTGTATTGACATGACTACTAAAAACACATACATTCATTTTTGTCATGGTGTAAGGGATAGAAATTCTCACAAACCAATTTGATAAAGGGTATTCATGAAGTGATGGATTGATATCTTGTGCAAGCCTATTTCTAGTAATTTCCCATTGATAGACAACCAAATTCAACATCCTTAAGAGTACAAACTTAATCTTGTTAGAATCTATAAATTGATTGAAATGATAGTACTCCTCAAGCTTTTGAAGTCAAGTTTCTAACTCTTTGACATTAATTTTACCTAAGAAGAATGAAATGTTAATATTGGCATGCACTTTTAAGGTTTTTGGCTATGCAAAGGCATAGGGCTAGTAGTTGTATATAGGGATTCCATGTTGATAATGAGAAGAACTACCCAAAGAGTGTTTATTTGTCCATCCATAGCATCTCAAATTAGAAAAATTATATTTGGTGCCTTAATATCTAGTTATATGGATGATTCCTCCATTTTTAACATTCCTTTGTATGTGTGATGTGGTTTAGTATACTCAGATAGAAAAGCTAGTGTGATGATTGACTTCTTCTACCATAAGAATGTGTGAAAAAGCATCTAACTATGAAGCTTATTGGAAGATTCTACTATGGAAAAGGATGGATGGAAAGGTGGTGAGTGAAACATGTTGGATGTGTGCTAAAAATACTGGATTTATGTTACACCCCTTAGGCCTATACACCCAGGAAAAATTTTGGTTTCATTTTTTCTAAAAGATATATTTTTAGCTAATAAAATACTTTTATAGGCACACTGTTTTGAAAAATTCCTCACGATTGGGAGTTTCTAGACACATGTTGAGATGTTATTAGTTGATTTTCTAAATATGGGTGGGAAAACCCTAAACATAGGTATGAAAACCATAAACATGGTACCTATGCATGTGTATTTATTTTCATAGATGCAACTTTATAATATGAGAGTATGTGTGAAGAGCTGTGAGAGAAGAACATCTCTTAGATGTATTGTTAAATGTATTGTGAATGAAGTTCTTCTTCTTCTATTTTTTGATCTATGCTCTATAACATGTCATGTATAAATGTTTACTGGTAAATTGTTATTTTATTTCCTATTATTTTATTATTATGTACACATTATTTTCTTCATTATATGAGTTTATTTCATCTTTTATTTGTTGTTGATTTGTTTGGCCACACATTATATTGTACCAATAAAACAAAGAAAATCAATGATTAAGAAAAAATTCTCTACTATCATTTTATTTTCACTACAAGGTCTGATATGTATAGGCATGAAGAACAACTTATACAACTAGCTTTTAGCACAAAGGTGTAATGATGTCTTATTTTTTAAACCAATGAAGAAATAGCCTTCATATAAAATAATACAAATAACTATAAATAATGATGCAAATGCACTACATAATATAAAGCTATTGTACAAAATATGAAGAACCTGCATAAATGTTTAATACAAGGGTTCAAAATTATAGGGTGTATATAACTTTATTCTATTGGGTGGAAATAAAAGCCTCTAGAGAAAGGAACATTTTAGAAAGGAGGAAAGGAGCCCAAAAAGGAACTAAAAGAAGAAATAAATGATTTCCTATATTGTACTTTATGGAACATCGATACATAAATTACAAATTAACTGTAAGACGATTTGATTTAGATTTTAACTTGTTAAAAATTAGTTTTAGAAAAATTCATGAACTACCTCTATAGATTCATTTGCATTTGGTACCAATGTCAAGATGGACAAATGGGTGAACAAGTGCTATATAAAGAGGTATTAGGCATTTGATAGTGCAAGGTATATTGTTAGAATATTGCTAGATGATAACACAAATTTCGTACCAGAGAAGTCATTGTGCTACAATGTCTTAATGCTAGCCTATTTACCAAAGAGTTTGAAATGAATTATGGAAAAATACAAAACACCAAACCAAGCAGCAAGCCACAAGAATCAAGGGGTTGAAGCAACACCACATTAACCAAAATAGAGAGATTAAAAAATAGAAATAAGATAATGGAAGCTAACACAAAAATTACAATATCATATCATTTATCAAAATTGATTATTTATACAATGGAGAAGCCTTGCTTAGATAGGCAAGGAAGATCCACCACAATTATAGGATCAACAAAGAAATAAGGATCAATATCTGCCATACATATAGGAAGGTGCAATATGATCCATGGAGAAAAGATCTCAACCCTTCAAATATAATCAATGAGTGTAACTCCCTATGAAAGCTAAATATCCCCATAATATCTAAATAAGATAAAAATAAATATCCATACATAAAGTGGGTGGGAAAAATAAACTAAACTAATATAAAAATAAATTACCTAGATGAGCATGAGCTAGATTCTAAAAACCTACTCTAACACCCCCCTCAAATGAAGCTAGGGGTAAAAAAAAAGGGGCATATCCATAGAATGAGTATCAACAACAAGGCTTGATCATGTACTCATGTACAATGTGTATCCAAAAGATCTTGAACCTGGAGGGTAATTGATGTGGGAAAAACCATCCAACTAGAAAAAGAGGAAGGTGGCCTCATACACACCCCTCAAGGACAAATTCCTTCACCCTAAGCATCTCTCGCAAAAAATGAAAATGAGGATATGGGAAGGGTTTAGTGAAGATGTTGAGAATATTTTGCTGAGTGGGAATGTAATCCAAGATGATCACTCCATCCTAGATAAGTTGTTGAATGAAGTGCATATAAATCTCAATGTACTTGGTCATTTTATGCTCAATAGGATTGTGAGAAATATGTATGGTACTTTGGTTGTCACACAAAAGTGAAGTGTTACACTGATCCTATGATAAGCCAAACTTTGTCAAAAACTATCAAGCCCAAAGAATATCTTGAGTAGCCAATACCGTTGCTTGATACTCTACCTATATTTATTAAAGTGCAATAGCTATCTACTTTTTGCACACCCAAGCAATAGGTGAATAACCAAGTTAGAATACATAACCAGAAGTAGATCATTAAGTATCAACACAACCTGCCCAATCAAAATCTATATACCCAACCAACTATAAATCCCCCTAGAAAATTGAAGCCCAAAATGTGAAGTCCCTCAAATATACCACAAAATCTACTTGGTAGCCTACCAATGACTATCATGTGGATCATGTGAAAATTGAGAGATCAAACCAACTGTAAATTATATGTCAATATGAGTGTGAGTTAAGTAAATTAAACTCCCAACCAATTGTATGTAAATTGTGGCATAACCTCTAGGAGTAGAACATGTGGCACTCAAAATAAAACCTGATTGAAAAGGATTAGGAGATGGCTTACAGTCAACCATTCCAAATCATTGAAGCAAATCCAATGTGTACTTCTATTGGAAAATAGAGATCCTTGAATCTGATTTTGAAATTTGAAACCTAAGGAAAAAACGTAGAAGTCCAAGATATGTCATTGTAAAATGCTTAAAAAGAAAACATTGCACAAGCTGGATGCATGAAGTAGAATTTATTGTGATCAATAAATAATCAACATATAAGACAATTATGATAATGTCCTCTCCATCCCTCAAAGTATAAACTATAGGATCATAATATCATCTTTGTAATCTACACACCAATGAAGAATCTTGGAAAAATCTTGGAGGTTGCTCCATATAAATTTCTTCTTACAAAAATCCATGCAAGAAGGCACTCTTCACATCCATCTAGTAAAATAACCAATCCTATGATGCATCAATAGAGAGTACAAGATGGACATAATCCAAATTGGCAAGAGGGGTAAACATATCAAAGTAATCAACCCCCTCAACCTGCAAAATATCCTTCACCATAAGTTGAGCCTTGTACCTATGAATGGACCCATCTGCTGCATATTTGATGCAATACACCCATTTGTATCTCACCATTTTTCTTAATTTTGGAAGAAGAACAAAATACTAAGTATGATTCTTCATTAAGGAAGAATAATCATCATCCATGGCATCATCCCACTCCTGAATGCCATGGGCCTCATAAAACCTCTATGGATCAACAAAAATTATCTAAAAAAGAAGACCCATGCTGGAAGTAGAAGTATGCCTTGAAGGTGGGAGAAATTTAATGAAAGGTGTTGTCTCCTAAACTATTATCTGAGCCCATTTAGTCATGGGGGAAGCATCTCAACAATATCCTCATCCTCATTGTGATCATCATCAAAACAACCATATTCAAAGTGAAAAGTAGATGAGGATGGATAAGAATGCATAAAAAGAGTGGGCTCAGTTGAAGAATAATTCTCATCATACTGGACATGAATTTGAAAAATAACTTCATGTGTATCTAGATCTAGTAATCTATAAGCCCTCATATACTCACAATAGTCCATAAAAATGAAAGGCTTGCTCTTTCTATCGAAATCTATCATTTTATTCTTCGGAACATGAGCCCATGCTTGACTCCCAAAAACTTGAAAATGAGAAACATTAGGCTTGGTCCCTGTCCAAGCCTCCTTTGGAGTCATCTTCTCAAGAGCTCGATGAGGTGTGTGATTTTGAATGTAATTTGCACAATTGACTACCTCAACCCAAAACTTGGGAGGTAAATCTCGTGAGTGCATCATACAAATTTTCATTTCCTTGAGTGTTCTATTTTTCCTCTCACCTACACCATTCTATTATGGTGTATGTGGGGCAAAGTGTTTATGTAGGATTCCATGAAGGGCCAAAAAATATAAAAACTCCTTGCTAAAGTACTCCCTCCATTATTTGTGCGAAGCTTTTTTATGTAAATAAAATATTTATTCTTAAGAAAAGCCTTAAATACTTTGAATGTGGAAAAAAATTCACTCTTGAAATTGAGAAAATATACCCAGGTTCTCCTTGAGAAATCATCAATAAATGTGAGTGCATACTTAGATCCCAAAAAAGTGGGAAAAACCATCAAGTCACTATGCACCAACTCAATATGGGAATAATCTCTCTTGGAATTACCTTTGGGAAAAGGATCTTGATGTTGTTTTCCAAGTATAAAACCTAGAAAAATTCCATCAAGATGTTGTTTTCCTGTATTGAAGATATCAAGTGAAAAGGTTTGACAGTGGTTCTACAACTATTAAAACAACCCACAAGAAAAATCCAAAAAAAATTCCAAAATAGAAGCTTTTGGTCAATCCCTATGGTTAGAGGGGTCAACCAAGATGTAATGAAAGGCTAAAAAAGATATAGAAGCTCTTTGTAAAATAATAGAAAAGAAAAAAATTCAATTTTCACCTTCTAGGTCTTAGAAGTCTTCAATATCCAACAGTAAAACCTTCAACATATGATCTGGATGCATGAACCTCAACAATGGATGTTTCCAAAAATTCTTAAAGTTGTGATACCATGAAAGGAATGATGGAAAAATGTAAAACACCGAACCAAGCCACAAGGATAAAGGGATTGAAGCAGCACCACATTAACCAAAATAGAGAGACTGAAAAACACAAACAAGATAATGGAAGTTAACACAAAAAACAACAATTTCATATCATATATCAAAATTTGTTATTAGTACAATGGAGAAGCCTTGCTTAACTAGGAAAGGAATATCTACCATAGTTGTAGGATCAACAAAGAGATAAGCATAAATATCCACCATACAAACAGGGAGGTACGATATGATCCATGGAGAAAATATCTCAATCCTTCAAATGTAATCAATGAGTGTAACTCCCTAGGAATGCCAAATATTCCCATTATATCTAAATAAGATAAAAATAAATATCCACACATAAAGTGGGTGGAGAAAAATAAATTGAACTAATATAAGAATAAAGTACCTACGTGAGCATGATCTAGAGTCTAAACACCTACTCTAGAAGAGTCTATATAACCACTAAGTGTTGCAAACTATGATAGCTTTGATATCATGATCCTTGGGACTTTTAGGATATTCTAATTTTCTTATAGCATGGGTCCTTAACTAAAAACCTAAACTAGGGGCCATGGTAAGATACCTACTTTCTAGTCAAATGACATTAGCTCAATCGATTATATTCCTCAACTTTCAAGGAGATCTACGTTCAAATCTTGCCAAGTGATATATTCATATTTGCCAAATTGTTGTAATACCACTATGTAGTCATGATGTATTACAAGTGGGGTCCATTTCCATCATGTATAACTAATTAAAAATGATACCTAGTTTTCATGTTATTTAAATAACTTGCTAATAAACTTCCAACAATGTAGAAATTTTGAGAATAGAGAGAATCAAACACAACCAAAGGAGATTCTACATATCAATTAAAAATAATATAAAAAATTTGACAAAGAGAAACTAATGGTTTAAGAGGAATAAAAAAATAGGAAACATATTCGATAGAAAGGCAAGATAGGTATGATTCTTGTAAACTTGGATATGATCTATTTGCCTTACTAACAAATGCATATTTTGATGGAAATGACTCTTAATAAAAACTACATATAACTTATTATTTATTGGTTATAATATTAAAAATCCAAACATCAAAGTGATGTAAATTTGATGAGGATGAGTATGTTAATCTCATTAGGGAGTGTTAGAGAATACCAATAAAATGAGATTATCCAATATTCTTGGAATATTTGTATTAATAAGTACCCATTAGGGAATTCTTGTTTAAAGATTATGCTTAGTAATGTATATATCATTTATAATAAAATAGTATGGTAGAGATAGAAACACAAGCAACTAAAACATATGGGTTAATATACGATTCATGGATCTAAAAAATCAAAATTATAAAATAAATAATAAATTTTAAGTGTTGATTTCAAACATGTCAATTCGAGGAAGATAAATTATAAATATTAACATTTGTTAAATGTTAAATATTAATTTAATATAAATATGAAAAAATGCATAGGTTGAGTCTATTACCTTATGTTGAAGAAATATTATTTTGCTTCCATTATTTTAATATTTATTTTTTATTAGAAAAAATGACTCATTTTTTAGGAGCCATATATTTGCATAAAGTTACTCAATTCAGATGATTTTAATGTCATTTTGTGTGGAATTTGAAGATATTTTCTATTGATTTTTAATCCTTAATACTACCAAAATATCACAAGATCAAATATAATATAACCATAATATAATAAGAAAATAATGACAAGAATTAAACTGACAAACTTGATTAAGGAACACAATCTGTAGAATATTATTATGCAAAGAACTTGTACATCCTAGGTCTGAGGTGTAGACCAATTGGCCATAAGGGGGGCGAAGGTCCAAGGTTTAAATATTGGGCCTCACCAAACTGAATGCTTGTCCCTTTCTTGGTGCTTTTAGCAACATAAAAGGTTTAAAATGATTGTGGCATGGTGGTTATAGGAACAGACTGCACGAAGAACTATGTGGCAGCTTCTAGGGTGTACAACACAGAATACTGTGGTGACCATAAAAGTTGGACAACCATCCTGAATTCGTGGTAGCTACCGATTCCACCATGTAAATTCAAAAAAACTAAGAACTTGTACATCCAAGCTATGGAGCTTTGTCTCCATAATAGAGCTTTACAAAATGACCTTGAATTTCTTATCTTGCAACTTGTATAAGAAACTCTTGATATTTTATTATAATATATATCAAATAATGTAATATACTCTAACAACCCCCCGTATTACATTATTTAATGTGAGTTTCTCTTGATTTGCATAGATGATTCCTAAATATTTGAAACTTGTTTCAACCTAGAACCTTTTTTTTGGTAGATAAGATACTATAGCATTAATACCGGGTTTTACAGGTTGACCCAAAACCTTTTACAAAAATTAGCCAAGGGCTGTTGATGAACATGTCCTTACTAAGGATCCTATATATGTAAAATCTAAATGCCGCCAAAGCCATTACATCCAGTAAGGCACATAGCCTGTTATCAAATAGAAACTTCCCATACAACATTTTGGGTATACCCCAAGAAAACACACCTACATCATAAGTACAAAAAAATAAATAGACAAAGATCCCTTCCTCGAAACAGTGGAGAAACAAAAAGAAGAGTACTAAAAAAAACTCCCACAAGCTTTGTATTGACAGTTACTCTTAATAATTCTTTGGTAATTTCTTTCTTCCATATATGACTTGCTTTGGGACCACATCCCGTCTTGGCCAATCAGCATTGGAGAAGTGAACCTGTTGGTTAGATTTATGGCGGTGGTTATCTGGTGGTCCACGTGGCTCTGGTTCAAAGTCTTATATTGTCATTTCTTTCCTACCCTGTGATTATCAACCAACCTCAAATTACTAAGATGACTAGGAGCCATGTTATCTAACATGTGACTATCCCCATTAGTCTTTGTGGTATTTCCAAGCAGAATCCACCAAGACTGATAGCTCTAATTTTAATTGTGAGTCCATTTCAAAAAAGAGACGGGAATACTCATAGTCTTCAAACTTACAATACCTTCCTTGTTGGTAAATTTGACTATCATTCTTGTAATTCTTGTTGAATAAGCTCCTCTACTTTGCTCAGGATACCGTGTTCCCATTTGAAACATCCTTCACCATCGACACCCAAATTGGCCAGCTTATCAGCAAATTTGTTAGCTTCTCGAAAGACATGTTGGGATTTTCTATCCTGTCTTCCCTAGAAAAGGATCCTAGCCTCTTCAAAAATTGTTTTAATCCTCTAAGGAGGTGTTTTCCAATTATTAAGGAGATTTACAACATACATAGAGTATCCTTCTATAATAAAATTGCCTTCTAAGTCTTGAGTCATTTGAAGGCCTCTCCATGTATCTCTAGCTTCAGCTTTGTTGTTTGTCCTTGTTCCCAAATATTCAAAAAATGCAAGCATCATATTCCCATTATGATCTCGCACAATATCACTAGTGCCTGCTCTACCTGAATTGTCCGTAGCCGATCCATAAAAATTAAGCTTAAACCAACCTGTAGGAGGTGGGGACCACTTAACATTGGCTCTGGGGTTGACTACCTTAGGCACAGACTCATCTAATAAGGTTAAGCTTAAATATTGAGTAATCATGGTCTCCTGCAGATGAGGTTTATGTTTATCAAAAGAGATAAGGTTCACATTCTCGTTGGCAAAGGATAAGATCTTGGCAATGATAGTTTGATGATCATGGATAGACTCATTAAAGACTCTATGGTTCCTTTCTAACCACACCTGCCAAAGATAGTGATTGAGACAAATTTTCCACATGTATCTAAGTCTTTGGATTGAAAAGGGGCAAGGCCACTAGACTAACAAATCAAGTATAGTGGCTGGTTTAACCCAAGAAATATTAAAGGCCTGAAAAACCCCACTTAGGACAGTCAAGGAAAAAGGGCACTCTAGGAAAATGTGATAAATGGTCTCCCAATTAGCCCTGCACAGATAATAGTGATTAGTCATACAAATACCTTTACACATAATATTATCAATGGTTAAAATTATTCCTTGGATAACTAGCCATGAAAAGACTACAATTTTTGGAATTAATTTTTTTATCCAAACTAAGTCCTTTTGGAGGACAAAATCCTCGTCATTAAGAATAATATTGTAAGTTGATTTAACAGTGAACTGCTCGTTTTTCGTAGGAGCCTAGGTCACTTGATATTCCTTGGGTCTTATGGGGATAAACTGTTGCCCGATAATGTTACAAAGATCATTTGATTCCATTTGAAATCCCTGAATCCTTATTTGTTTCCACTTCATTGTGCCTCTATGCTCAACCATATAATCAAAGACTTTTCTGCCAATGAGTTCCTCCGTGATATCTCTGATTTGGGCTAAGTTAGGATATTGCGTCAGTGGTTCATCCTTAGTCCACCTATCTTTCCAACAATTTATCCTCTCACCATTGCCTAAAACCCATATTAAACATTTTTTGATGATTTCCTTACAATTGAGAATTGCTTTCCAAAAAGTAGAATCTTTGATTAGAATTGAGTCACTTAGAAATTCCATATTTTGAAGATGCTTTCGTTTGTTGATAGCTGTCCATTCATTTTCTTCACCAGAAATGAGGCACCACGCCTGCTTATCTAGTAAAGCTAAATTCATATGAGCAATTCTCCTCAGATCTAAAGCCCCATTTTCCCTAGGTCTTCAAACTTTGGTCCATCCTACAAGGTGTATTCTTTTTTTCTCCTCTGATCCAATCCATAAAAATTCTTTTTGGAGTTTCTCAATTTTTTGGAAAACATTCACAGGGGCTTTGAAAATGAAGAGGGAGTAGAATAGAATGCTCTGAAGAGAGGCCTTAGTGAGGGTCAGCTTTCCTACTTGATATAGAAGATGACCTTTCCATCCAACAAGTTTTTTTTAAATTATTTCAATAACCTCGTCCCACATTGACTCTCTCGGAGAACCAATGAAAAGAGGGAGACCAAGATACAAAGTGGGGAGGTTTGCTATATCACACCCTAAAATTTTTGCAATCCTTCCTTACCTCTGAATGGGTGTGTTCAATAAATATAACTTGCTTTTACTAAAATTAAATTTCTGACCAGCAACATCCTCGTAGAGTTGCAGGATGTATTTAATTCTTTTGGCCTCAACCACCGATGCCTTAGTCAATAGAAGGGTATCATCAATGAATTATTGGTGAGAAATAGCCCTAGTGAGAGATGTTCCCTTGATTACTGATATTAGCCTTGAACTGCAAGAATTTTTAATGGTTCTACCTAAAGATTCTGCCACAATGATGAATAACATGGGGCTGATAGGGTCCCCCTGTCGAATTCCTCTATGACTTTGAAAGTAACCAGCAGTTGTTCCATTAACCAGAATTGAGAACCATGCTTTAGAAATGCATTATTTGATAAAATTAACCCATTGGTGGTGAAAACCAAACTTAAGGAGGACAACAATTAGAAAGTCCCAATTTAGCCTATCAAATGCTTTGTTCATATCAAGCTTGAGGGCAAAAACAAACCTGTTAGTATTATGAGCAGAGTGCAGAGCTTCATGAACTGTGATAACTCCATCCAAGATTGACCTACCCTGGATAGAGCTTCCCTGGAATGGATCTATGATGTGGGGCAGAACATCTCTCATTCTATTTACAATGGCTTTAGTTAGGATCTTCTAATAAATATTGCATAGACTGATTGGCCTGAAGTCAGCCATAGATTCAAGGGTTTTCTTCTTAGGAATTAGATAAATAAAAGTAGAGTTGATACCTTTTGGGATATTATTGCTTGCTTGGAATTCTCTAACAGCAAAAATTACATCCTCACTTACGATGTCCCAAAAATCTTGATAGAAACGAGGGGGAAAGCCATCGGGTCTCGGGGCTTTGTCTGGCTCCATGCTAAACAAGGCTTCCTTAATTTCCTCATAAAAAAAGGGAGCTAGAAGCTTAAGGTTTATATCCCCATTTATTATGCTAGGAATGGATTGTAAGAGAACATCTTTGGCCTCCTCATTGCACTGCGATTCCTGACCAAGGATAAAATTAAAATAAGTTACTACCTCCTTTCTGATTTCTGTTAAGTCTTGAGTAATAGAACCATATACTTTTTTTAAAAAAATTATCTTGTTATTGCTTTTGTTTGTAAGAATGGTGACGTGAAAAAAATTGGAATTTGAATCTCCATATTTCAACCAAAGAGCCCTTGATTTTTGTCTCCAATAGATTTCATCATAGGCCAAAATGTTATGAAACTCTACTACTTTTGTCTGTTCCTCCTGCCTAGTAGTTTCATCAGCATCACCATGTTGAATCCTCTGATCAATTATATTCAAACTTTCAACAACCTATTTTTTATTTTCAAAGAGGTTCCCAAAGACCTCTTTGTTCCAAGTTTGAAGCTTTTCCTTAACAAACATTAATTTTCCAGCAATTTTAAAAGCTGCACTACCCCTGACAGGCTGCTGCCACCACTGAATTAAGTTATCTCTGAAATTGGAATGTTTGATCCACATAGATTGAAATCTGAAAGGTTTCTTGAAGGAGAGAGATTTAGGGATCTCCAACAAAATTGTTTTATGATTAGAGGTAATTTTAGGAAGGGCTTTTAGGGTAGAATAATAGAACAGAGTTGTAGCCTCCTTTGATAGAAAAAACCTGTCAAGACTTTCTTGAACGAGATGACACCCTATCCACAGATTGCTCCAGGTATAATTCACTCCTCTAAGTTTTACATCCATCGACATGTTGGAGTTCACAAAGTCATTGAACTCATCCATGCTCTTGATAGGTGGTCTATTTCCACCCATTTTGTCTGAAGAGTAAATAGGAGTGTTAAAATCCCCAGCCAGAATCCAGGGGACATTATGGAAGATTTCACTCAGATTGCCTAAGTACTCCCACAGTAGAGCTCTCCCTTGAATTGAAGTCAAGGTATAAATATTTGAAAGGATCCATGACCTGTTGCTATTTATTTCCTTAAATAAAATAATAATAACCCTGTCATATTTCTGAATAATGGTGCCTTCTACTATTCAGGGATCCCACAAAGTCATAAGACCTCCAGACGCTCCTCTGGATGATTTGAAAACCATATCCCCTTAATTCCAAATTTTTTTTGCTAACTTTTTTTGATTGAATCTCATCAGTTTTTGTTTCTTGCAACATGATAATAGTTGGATTCACTTGATTTCTTATTGCACTGACTTCCCTAGGTTTGGGTAGGCCATTGAGGCCTCTCATATTCCATGAGAGGAACTTCATTTAGATTGTTTGGTATTTCTTCCTCTCCCCCTCCCTTGAGGGGATTTTCCTAATTTGTTGTCTTCAGAACCTGGAATAACCTGTTGAAACAAGGTTATCTATTTTCCATTGGCAATGTCATTATTAGTTTTAATTTTTTGATGCTCAACATTTGATATTCTCCCTCTTCTTTTTCATTGCAAAAATATATAGGAGACTTCACAGTGCTCCTGGTTTATTTAGGACTAAACTGGGGGAGGAAATTTGTTGTAGAAATGGACTGTCATATTCCTTTGTCTAAAGAGTTTCACATATCTCCACCCCTACATCCAAATATTCTCCTTTTTTCTTGTATTCCCCTAGTCTTCGGGATGACACCTTAGTAATATTCACCTAGATCCTAGTGATGATGTTAGGGAGATAAGACTTTTTATTTTCCAATGCCTCAACTTTCTTCCTAAGTTATTCAACATTAGGGTTTGGCTTTGGGATGCCCACTGTTCTTGAAGTATTTTCAGCATTGGGGTTTAAGGATCCCAAATTGGATGGGGATTCTAGAGATCGGGCATTAGGGTTTGGCTTTGTGATGCCCACGAGGCTTACAGTAATTTTAGCATTAGGGTTTGAGGATCCTGACTTGGATGGGGATTCTAGAGATTCAGAAAGGTTAGCCCGAAGGTTCTGGGCTTCCATGTCTTCCGATAATCCTCCTAATACCATATTGGATAGAATTGAAAATTTATTTGAAACTAGAGGATTGGAACTTACCTGAGTATTTTGGTTACCAACAACCTGTTGTTTTCCTTTGTCTTGTTGGGACCCTACACCCTCTTTTTTTTTTTGGTAGACATAGTTTGCCTGATTGAAATCACCTCTGTTAGGGAAACTCCTAAAATTTTCTCTGTATAGCATCCCTTGCTTCTGCTTTTATCTATTCATTTCTAGGTTAGGGCATTGATTGCATAGATGTCCTTGATTTTTGCATTTTGCACAGAATATGATGACTACAACCTAGAACCTTTGTGTAAATGTCTACAATCTATTCTTCTGGAGGAATACGTTTCAACTGAAGATGATGACTTTGAAAATGATCTTTGATAAAATGACATTGAGCTTCAATATGTTTGGTTTGTTTATGTATGATCATATTTTTGATAAAATTTAATACTCCTTGATTATCACAATTTATCATTGTTGGAGTTCTTTTGATTCCCATATCTAACAGTATGTACTATAACCATAATGACTCACAAACTGCATCCTTTTTTACATGATACTCTACTTCTATGGATGAAATTACTACTACATGTTTCTTACTGTACCATGAAATTGGTCCTAAACCAAGATAAAAGATGTATCCTGATGTTGATTTTATATCATCTATAGATCCAGCATAATCATAATTTGAATACCCTTGTAGAAAAAAATTCTTATCATCCTTTTTATATGTAAGTCCATATTATGTATTCCTATTGATATATTGTAATATTATTTTTGTAGCTTTATAATGACTTTCTATGGGTTCTTACATAAATATTGAGAAATATTTTACAACAAAAGCTATATTCGGTTGTGTATTTGTAATATAAGAGACTTCCAATTAATTAATGATAGGTTATCGCTAAAACATAAGATGTTTCATCACATTTAGATAATTGTAGTTCTTATTCCATAGGTGTATCCTTGGGATTACAATTGTTCATTCTATATTTCTCAAGAAAGTATTTTGTATACTTTGTCTGCATTATTGTAATGTAATATTATCTTCATTTTGATGAATTTCTAAACCAATGCAATAATACATAAGTCCTAGATTAGGCACTTCAAAATCCTTCTCAAGATACCTTTTAACTTAATCTATAAATCCTTTGAACTTCATGTACTTACTATATCATCAACATATACCACAAGTATTTTTATATCATTTCCAATCATTTTTGTATAGAGAATTGGATATGACAAGCTTCTATTAAAGTTATGCTATAATAAATGATTATTGATTTTTATATACCATGCTCTTTGGGCTTTCTTAGACCATACAAGGATTTTTTTCAATTCCCTTAATTATAAATCTTTCTGGATATGACATATAAAATTCTTTAAGATCACCATTAAGAAATGCACTTTTAACATCCATCTAATGAAGTTTCCATCCATGATGTGCTACCAAGGAATAAATTATTCTGATAGTATTCATTCTTGTTATTGGTACAACAGTTTCTTTATAATCAATTCACCACTCAAATATATAGGAATTTACCTTTACAGTGGTGACTATCACCCCAAGATGACCCCCCAATCGTGACCGTTTCACCCCAAGACGACCCATAGTCATGATCGTCTCACCCCGAGACAAGCACACCGAAAGCAAGTTCCCACGCAATGGATAAAGCAATTATGAATTCCAGACAACCATAACGGTTTCTTGAATTCAACCATTTCTTGGATTCTCCTACAAGCTAAGACTCCCTTTGGAAAAGTCTATATAAGGGTGCATAGCCTTCATTAAAATATATATCAAGTCCATATAATGAAGTGTTGTTGAACTGTAGACTCAAAGAGCTCTCATCTTTCAAATTAATGAAGTGCTACTAAAATTCAACCATGGATTTTCCAAGCATGTCAATGGATCATCTCAAAGGTTGAAGATAAAATTCACACTCCTTAACACCCTTGCTTCGATGTAAATATTACCCTTAAGTTGTTCCTCATGAGCGCACACCTTGAACATCAATTCCATAGATCAAACCCAGTGTCACCCACATCGGCCATAAGGAATTTACTCATAATTTAGTGACCATATCACCTAGAGATGGCTCGTAGGCATGATCATCTTACCTCGAGATGGCCAGTAAGCAAGACCATCCAGCATAGATATGACCTCTTAGCAATGATCTATTTTCTTGTTTTCATTAGATTTAGCAGCATTTTAATTACTTCTTAGCATAGTTAGATTTCATTTTCATCCATTTATTTATCGTATTTAATCTTTTTATCACTTTCTTTATCATGGATATGGGCCTTATCTTGAGAGGCTTTTCATATGCTTTTGATGCTCTTTAAGTTTTTTTGTGTGCATATTATAGGTCTTTACAATAGAGTAAATTTCATAAAGGTTCACACCTCACCATCCTACATCATGATAGTCCCAAGAACCTATCAATAATAATTTTGTGAGATGCAAAGGAGATTCTACGAGATATACCTTGGATTACCTTTCTTATTGTTAAATTTGTATCAAATTGGTAGCAAATCCCTCAATGAGATTCCATTGTAACCCTCTTTAAGGACATGATTGATATTAATAAAATGGCATCATCAATTCATATGTTGTTTGTCATTATGGCTACATAATTTTCTATATAGTTCATTCATTATTTCATTGCATAGGTATATGATCTTCTTTTTCAACATTTTTAGTGGCTATCATGATCGGACTTAGTCCATATTTCATAATTTTGTTGCTAATTACTATATTTCTTGGTTTTTATGAATTATAGGTACATCCATCCCCTACAAAGACAATTAGCAGTCATGGCCATCCTTGTGTGAGACGACCATAAGATGCCACCATACCTCCCAGAGATAGCCTCTAAAAAAAACACAGAAACAACATCTTTGTCAAACTTAGGCTACACCTATGAGTTATGCTTAGATAGAGAAATTATAGATGATATTTTAGTTTTAAAAGTGTCTATCTGTGATTTTCCTTGGGTCATATGTCCCTGTTTGCAACTATATCTATCCCAGATGGTCCCTATTTCTGATCGTCTCAGTGTCAAATGGCCTCTACTATAGATCATCCATCATGGAGATGACCTCTAGTTGGCTACTTTTTGGCCTGATCACTTGATGCCTAACCATAGGATATTCATGTAGGGTTTTTTTTTTATAGTTTTTTGAAAGTTAAAACATTCATTTATTTTAGAAATTTGAATTTGAAATACCATTTTCTATGCATTAGTGAAAGAACATCGAATGATATATGATTTTGATTTCTCTTGCATAAAATAAAAATAACCCCACACACCACATATCAATTTAACATCAACGAGTTGGACTTCATCATCAACCATTGATCAAGACTAGTGACAATGGGCTTCATCTCCATCCATTGGCTCACACCATAGACACCCAGTTGGCCAAAGCGAGTGGCTTTTCAGATTTCATCACTGGAAAGTCCCCTAATCTTGGGTGCACCTGGAGTAGGAAGGATTGACAGTGCCATTTTACCACAGGGTGAAATAATCAGTGGAATTTAGCTGATATTTATGTTCAAGCATGCTCGAGTGTGAAGCGAACCCCCGACTGGGCAAGTAGCAGTACTTAGATAGTGTGAACTCCTTAGAGAGGTGATTTTGAATCCTTAGGTTACCTTGATATGATGTCTAGTAGGAAAACATTTTATTTACCATTTGGGTTGCATTATCTAATAGGAGGGTGTGCTCAAACTACCCTTCAATGGTTTTTCTATTTTTTTATCTTTAGTCTCATAGGATTAGGGGTTTCAAAAATGAAACATACAAAACAAGGGTTCACAAAGAAAATTTAAAAGAGATAATCAAATTGTATAATTTATTTATTTCCTTTCTGTTTACGTAATAAAATACCATGGTAAATACACATACTTGGGCTCAATCACAATCCAACAATGCAAAAAAATTATGAGGTACAAAACATCTTCGATTCAGTCCCGAGGACTTGATCATTCCCAAGTGACATCCTGGTATTCGTTACAATTTTAACACCACCTATAGGGAGTCAAACCTTCAGGATGTTCCAATACAAAAGGTGTCTTTAGATCCTTAGGATGATTAAGAAGAGGAACTTCTTGGTCGAAGCCAATCCTGTACCACCACTAGACATAACCCACCCATCGAGGGACCTAGTAGAGGAGTATCATAGATTTGCATCCTGAATCGATCCATATATCATTATCACTAGAAACTAGCCTAGATGAGAAAGACACTCCACTTGATCAACCATGGATGAGCCACAAATTCTCACCTAGATAAATATACCCTCATCATCAAGATAGGAATATGGTTTCATCTATTCATATTTGTCTTGAAGACAAGGAAGAGGAAGGCCCAAGATGTCCTACTTTTTATCGTGGAGATTATTCCATGCAAGCACATTGTACCTCTACACCATCTAAGTATGAATATGACCTTAAAACCTAAACACCAGGTTAACACGGCTTCCCTCGATCATGGAAAGAGGGTAGCCAACCTAGTTGGGACCATAGAATAGGATAAGTCCCTTTGTATTGATGCAAGGGCTCACATGCCTCATACAACCGATCTATTATCTAAGAAAAATATAAACCAACCACAACTGGATAGGCTGCAAAAGACTCAAGATCACCTATATTGTGCCAAATTAGAACAACATAGGGTGCATCAACAATGGTTGCATCAACAACATTTGCACCAAGAAATATTACAAAGAGAACCACATGAGCAAGTTTTTAAGCCTAGTACCTATAGGAAGGAAATATACCAAAGATGCATTATGAAACACCATGACCTACCTCCTAGGCCTAATAGACCTCCTTGTGTTCCCACACAAACTCATAGGTCACAAAAATATCAAAATTTTCAGCCCGAGTACGAGATCTATGAAGACCTAGAACAATAATATCAGGACCAAGAATATCTTGAGATAATCTGTGAGGATATAGATAATGATTATGTTCAACCATACCATTATATGGAGGTAGGATCAAGAGGTGGATCAAATATGACCTCATTAGGGGAGGTTGTCACATTATACAGGGTCACTAGAGGGACTAAGGCTAGATCATATTGTATTGTGACCTTATAGAGACTGCCTAGCATGGACAGAGGTCAGAGGCATGGTTGATGGTTGATTGTGTGGCATGGCACAAAGTGGGAGTACTTATAGTACTCTCATGTCACTCAAAAATTTGGGATCCATCAGGGTATGCCTGAGGAGCCTATTATTTATCACCATTGAGGGACAAAGACTTAGCTAGAATGGCCTCAGATGGATCCATTAGAGGATGATGTGGATCAGCTATTGGTTAAGATAGATTTGGAGGATCTAGATACTACTATAGAGTATGATACATGGTGGGTGAATCAATTGTGGTAGGGAGGTGGTACTATGGGTAGGCTAGCTGAGGCTATGATAGAGGAGGGTGTAGTAGGAGAGGCCTCCGAATATGAGGTAGGTGAGAGATTGTGATGAGTGTGTCATCGAATGGATGAGTATTGGGGCTAAGACATTAAAGGAGTGGAGGAGCCAAAAGATGATGGGGATGATGAGGACCCAAAGGATGGGGATGCTTAGCTTAGGGTACAAGTGTAGTCTCTCCAGACATAGTTGGCTTACAGGGATACTACTATTGTCGTATTGTAGATCTAGTTATCTAGCAATCTATAGAGGGATCTGCGCTTCTCTAAGGAGAAGTTCATTTTGATAGCTTAGCTATAGATATCCTCAAAGGAGGTGGGTAGGATTCAAGTAAATTTTATGACTTTGACCGTAGCTCAGGGGTAGGTAGGTTTAGGTGGATAGGTCACTAGGGATGTTGCATGGTTATAAGCTAAGGTGAGTAGGCTACAGATGCTACTGAGTGATTATCAAGCCCGATGTCGATCTGACATGGCTTACATATTGGATTTGGAGTATCAGGTAGGGCTACTTGGTGGTCATATACCTGAGCGATATTTAGTAGGAGGATCTCAGTTGAGCCGATGTAGTGAGTTGAGATAGCCATCAATGAGGCAGAGCGATAGGTCATCAGCTAGGATAGAGAGGTCAGTGGCTAGTGGATCAAAGTAGCCTCATAGATATGAGGTGAAGGGTAGAGGTGACTCTGGGGGTGCAGACCCTACATGATCTATGCCTATGTATTAGTTTATTTTTGGGTGTATGGTCTGAGGACCTACATGATTGTAGCCTATGGGTATTATTGTACCATGATGTACCATATATTATCCCATATATATATGACACATCTTTTATTATGGCCCATCATGTGTTTATGTTATGTTTTGGTATTATGTATGGATGCAATGATATATGTATGCTTAGATTATGTGATGTATGGATGTGATACCTAGACATTGTAGTATAGATGCATAGATGTATGCCTAGATATGTGTATGTATAGATATGATATATAATGTTAGATGTGTTTTTTAGATTTGTTTACTTGATTATGAATATGAGTTCAAATTATTGGTATGACAAATCTAATGTGTATGAGATGCATTAATTTTTATATGGATTTTTTGATGTAAATTATGGATGTATGTTTTAATTTATTAAACATGATGAATGAATCTAAATGTGTTTAACAAACTAATGCTAGACACCACATGATGTATAAAATTCATGAATCAAAATGTTAACCTTGTCACAAGAGTCATACATTTGAATGTGAATGTGTGAGATGAAATGCATGGGATGTGGGGGTTTTCCCTACGCTCTTTTGCAAACAAAAAGGTGTGCATAAAATGGTCAGTGACCATATAAATATCATTGTTGATATTCATCTGGTATCTATCCCATTTTACGAGGATCCCTAAATAAGCAAAAGTTCATAAGGAAAATTGCAGATGGTAGTGAGATATGTGCTATGAGGGAATTCTAAGGTTTTTTATGACTCAAACATCCTAGTTGACTAGTCAAAAGATGTATGCTGGCTACAAAATAATCTAAGAGATACAAGTCTATTAGGAAGACCCAAATATTCAATATCCTCACTAGAAGTGAATGTATTAGATGATGCATAAGACCACCTCATTGCCAGATGAGTTTCATTCAAACCATTGATGTAATGAGGATCACCTTATGGGTATCTTATCCTGAGTTTGTACATAGTTGGGCTAGACCACTAAGCAATACAAGCCATACAAAGCTAGCTCATCTACAAGACGACATTGGTATATACAAAATAAGGTCACTAATATGATAAACATATCGCCACACTTAAGGCTACTCCATTGCTAGGCAGATTTTATTCAACCCATTGCTATAATGGAGATTGCCCCATGGATTTTGAATACTAAGGATTCCAAGGATTTAAGCTTATTACCCCCTTATTTTTCTTCTGATTGTTTGGGATACTTGAATTTATTTTTTTGTAGTAGTGAAAACCACTCTTTAGGAGCAAGGGATTTGATTAGTAGTGAAAACCATTGTTTCTATTTTTTTTGGGAACATGCTCATTTTGTGGGAGAGCAAAGGAGATTGCTTGGGTAGGGGGGAGATTGTCCTTTTGTCAATTCTTAGTATCCTAGACCATTCACATAATAGGATGAGCAAGGAAATATTTCACTCAAGGTGGCAAGGACTACGTTGTAGCATCATCCTTCCTTGTTCAAACTTGGATTTTAAATGTGTAAAATTATGTCAGGATTTTGACATATGCAAGGTACTATCAAAGTAAGACCTTACCTTCTAAAATCCAAGATAGCTTTCTAAAAAATCTGAAAATAACACTAAGTGTGGCTGAATGGCCAAAAACCCTAGTAAACACCTTATAACAACTTATCAGATGTGTTGAAAAACACAGTTACTCATAAAAAGGAATATGGATGGTAATGATATATGGTATGTGGGGGTTTTCTCTATGATCTTTTGTAAACTAAAATATGTGCATAAAATAGTCAATGTTCATATAAATATCATTGTTGATATTCATCCAATATCTATCCTATATTACGAGGACATATTAATAAGCAAAATCTCATAAGGAAAGCTACAAATGATGATGAAGGATAACGTTGATTTAAGACTCATGACTGGTATACAAACATGGTGTCATTCATAAGAATGCAAACACAACTTTTCCTAATGCAAGTGCAATGTATGAATATGCCTAATACAACTAGTTAATGAATGTAAATGATGTGAAATGCATGATGACATAATGTAAATATTTTTGTACTTTTGATATTTTGTATTGTTTTTGTGATTTTGATGTTTTTCTGATTTTATTTTTGGAATTTTTATGGTTTTTGATTTATGCATAAAGTTCTAGTAGGTGAAGAATGTTGATAGGTTTAGGTTCCTCAACACCCTCAATAGAAGTGAGGCGGTAGGTACCTGGCCCTATCTTCTACATGATAATATAAGGGTCTAACCAGTTTACCACAAATTTGTCACGTAATTGCGATGGTAAGTTGGAATTTTATTGATTTTATTTTAAGACAAGGTCTACAAATTTAAATTCCCTTAGGTGGAATTTCATTTTGTACGCTCATTTAATATGATATTGATAAATGTGAAGATGCTCAAGAGCATTACCATATTATTCATTAAGAAGGATCAATTGGTCGAGATGAGCTTATCGTGCAGTATCATTATCGATGAAATCTTGGAGTGATATGCACAATGAAGTGATCTCCAATTCTAAGGGTATAATGGTCTTAGTGCCATATACCAGCAAAAATAGGATTAATCCAGTGGCTGTCCAAATGCTAGTGCGATAAGCCAATAATGCTAGAGGTAGTCGAAGATGCCAATATTTGTGATTTTCTTTGATGATCTTTTTGAGTATGGTAACTACAATTTTGTTTGATGTCTCTACTTTGCCATTGGCTTACGGATAATAGGGTGTAGAAAATTTGTACTAAATATTGTACTTTGAAGTTAAAGCATGCATATATTTGTCCTTTAATGGTGTCCCATTATCCAAAATGACATATGATATTATGGAGTATGAACCCCGTAATACGAGATCCATTCATAGTGGTAAGAGGGATGGATTCCAAACACTTGGTGAAGTAATATGTGGCTATTAATATAAATGTGTGATGGCCCAATGATGGGGGCAAGATTTTCCTAATTAGATAAAAGTCCCATTTGGAAAAGGGCCATGCCTATTGAATTGGTTGTAAGGCTTGAGAAGGTAAGTGTAAAATATTAGCATGATGCTGGAAATTCATGCTTTTCTTGACATAAGAAAAATAATCCTTCTCTATTGTGGGCCAATAAAAACCTATTCAAAAGGATGCGCTTAACAATAGCCATACCACTAAAATGGCCATCGCAAGTACCATTGTGAGCTTGTGATATTTCCCAAGCAGATTCTTGGGGCTCTAGACAACAAAGGAGAAAACCATCATAGCTTCAATGATAAAGGATATATCCTAATAAGACTTATTTAATCACATTTTGTTTGAATGTTCAATTTGTGGCATGTGATAATCCTGAAGAGATAGTTCCATGCTTTAGGAAATATTTTAGTTGAGTGAGTCGATCTTGATATGCTTGGGTTTCAATTTAATGAATGACTTGTTCTCATTGTGATTCATCATGCATGAATGTGGATTGGGAGATAACATTAAGATGAATGGTCGTGCCATTATCAAAAGGACCCTATGGGACCAAGGAACCCCAGGATTCTTGATTCAAAAAGTCGTATACCTAAAATAATTGATCTTGTTTTTGTTCAATCTAGATCCTGTGGATAACTTCTTTATCATTCAAAGCTTTATACGAAATCACTGATTGCAAAATCATTTTAACATGGATTATTGTGATATAATATAAGTAATTTTATGGAATTAAAGACCCTAGAGAGGACATTGTATTAGTATAATTATTAGATGAACAAGGGACTGCATCTATGTTGTACCATTCCAATTTGGCTAATAGCTTGTCCACAAGTTCTTTGTACAATTTTAATATTGGACATTGACATTGATAGATTTTCTTTACTTTGTTGACTATGAGAAAGTAATCAACAAAGATGTTAAGCTTTTTAATCTTCATGACGATAGCTGTTTGGAGGAAAAAGAGGAGAGCCTTGTATTCAACATTGTTGTTGGTACATGGGAAGTCAAGTTTAAATGAAAGGGATATGGGAACCCCTTGTGGTGTGAAAAATATAATTCCCATGCCACCACCTTACTTGCATTTGGAACCATCGAAGAATAGAGTCATGCCATATTTGTAATATGGTTCAAGTTTGGGTGATTCTGATAGTGCAAATACTACATCATCAAGCAATTCGATTACAAGAGGCTTATCATCCTGAAGAGGAGCCTCTGCTAGTTGATTGACAATAACTTAAACTTTAATGGATTTTTGGATGATAAATTCAAGGTCAAATTCTATCAACAACATGATCCACTTTGTGGTTCAAATTTTATGGTACGTGTGACTCATCATGTACCGTAAAGTGTTTTCTTTGTATATGATATACGTTGTATGATTCAACATGTAATGATGAAGCTTCTTAGTGGCGAATACCACTATTTAAAAAATCTTCTCAACGTATGTGTATTTGAGCTCGTAGCTCACCAAGGTACGACTAATGTAATATATAGCTTGTTCCTTATTTGCCTCATTATTTTGGGACAACATGGTCCCTAAGGTAAAATCAATGGCTAAAATATATAGCAAGAAAGGCACACCTCGTTGAGGTGAGGCTAAAACTGGTGGCAAAACTAGGTATTGTTTTATCTCATTGAAGACCTTTTGGAACTCATCATCCCAATGGAATGGGACCCCCTTTTGTAGCATTTGATTCATGGGTCAATATTTATTTGAAAGTTGCAGTATAAGTGTCAGATAGATGCTACCTTTCCTTGCAAGCTATGAAGGTGCTTAAGGTTGGTAGGGGGGAGCATTTCAAGTTTACTTTGACCTAGGCAAGATCAAATTTGATCCCTCACTTGGAGACTATAAATCCTAAAATTTGTTTATATGTGAATCCAAAGACACACTTTTTGGATTATGTTTGATATTATGCTCAATGAGGTGATCGAACACCTTTCATAAGACATCAACATGTTTGTGATGCAATAGAAATTTGGCTAGTAAATTGTCTATGTAATCCTCAAGGATTTTATGCAAGTAGTCATGAAATATATATGTTATGACCTGTTGGTATGTTGCTCTAGTATTTTTAAGGCCAAATGGCATAAATTTATAACAAAAGGTTCCCCAAGGGGTTGCAAAGGTTGTTTTTGGTTTATCCTCAGGTTTGACCTAGATTTGATTATAGCCTAAAAACCATCCATGAGGGATAACATCTCATGACCTGAGGTGGCATAAACTAATGCATCAATGCTTGGAAGGGATAATTCATCCTTAGGAGTCACTTTGTTGATATCTCAGAATTCTATACATATGCGAATCCTCCTATAAGGTTTTCCTACGGGTACCATATTGGAAACCCATTTTGGATAGTCGATAGGTTGGATGAATCCAACATCCAACAATTTTTGTAACTCATATTTCACCATTAAGGCATATGTTGTATGTATTTTTTGAAGCTTCTACTTGATTGGTTGAATATTTTTATTGAATGAAAAGTTGTGTGTGACCAATTTTGGGTCAAGAACCAGTATGTCTTTGTATGACCAAGCAATTTTTTTTGTCTTTTCTGTAAATAGATATGTGTAGATGGCTCACTCTTCAAGGGATAATTTTTTTCCCATTTTGACATTCTTGGGAGCCTTAGTATCAGTGTCAACATCCACATCAATTGTGTCTTCTGTTGACATGTGGTATCCCTCATCAAGTTGGTGAGGTGTACGGATCAAGTGGATGTTGTCAGCTAGATTTGGAGAAACAATCATGTCTGATTCGATCTCAGCTTGATAAAAATCCATGGAGGGATCTTGTGAGAAATGTGTAGAGACAAAAACCTAGGCATTCACAAATTCATATTTAACACCCCACATCACAACATGACATAATAAAACTATATACCTAAGTCTAAACTTAGGTGTATAAAATCTTGCACATTATCTTATTTTACAGATTTTAATTAATCTAGGAAATTAGCCTAGGATACCATGTCTAACCACTAGACATGTGTCCTAGCCACTTCATCAACATCCCTTACCACATATAACACTCCCATGTACCCTTTTTCCCTTCACATGGGACATCCTTTAAACCTCACTCCACTTGCAGCCACATCACCCCAATTAAGTGAGATACCCTAGGTGACTCACTCTAATTACCCCTTCCATTTGGCAACCTTGGATTACCACCTTCCTTTTCCCTAAAAAATACTAAGGGGCATATAAAGGTACCTTCATCCCACAAACCATATGAGGCTAAGAACATACACCATTAGGCTATCAAAATAGCACTAGGAATTCACACGCATCTCGAGGAAACTAGAGATCTAAAGATCCCAAAGTCCATTTTTGGAGTCTTCTACCATTTAGCTAAAACTGCCCGTCCGAGGTTACATACTCAAAACCACCCTCATGTGGTTTTATCACTACCAATTCATGGTTTACCAGCCAAAATCACGCATCCGTGGTTGCTTAGAACCAGAAAAACATGACACGCATATATCAATAAGTTTGATTTCAGCAAGGCATCCAGTTCGATTTTCTATGTTTTCTACAACATTAATTAGAGAGTTTTATTGCACTGTTTTCAATATTATATACAGGTTCTAATAAAACCCCTTTTTTCATTTTCATGTGTGTAGGAAATAGATACTTGGAAAGTTGTTTAAGCTAGGGTGGTCCCCTTTTCTGGATATCAGAAGCCCACTCACCCCTTTGGAGATGTAGTTGAGGAGAGAAGAACACACCATAATTTTTTGGAGAACTTGGAAGACCCTCCCTTGTTTCTTATCAAATAATTATATCCAGAAGAGAGATAAAGCATTGTAATATTACCTCCAACACATTTGGGATATTTTAAAAAGCATTGTAAAATTGGGAGGTTCAAGGTCCCTTGTATTAATATAAAAAGATCAATTTTACAAGTTCTCTCTATTTTGCATACTTTATCTGTGTTCAGTTATTTTGGTTACGGAAATGGTTATCACGATGGGACCCCCTAAGGGTTCTATTTGTATTTGCCTTAATTAAGCCTAGTTACTGATATGTGTTTTTCTATGATTGCAGGTTCCTAGAGTACGATCACACGAAGATTAGAAATCAAAAGTTAATGAATATAGAGCCCATTTTAGTTTGACCCTATGCTTGAGAAACCATTAGTGCATGGTTATATATTTTAAGAACTATGCATCGATGGTTAGAATTCTACAAAACCATGCATCGACAGTTAGATTTACACGAAACCACAGATTGGCGATTGAATAGAGTGGAAGGAGCAGCAAAAGGATAACAGGTCTATACATCTGAAACCCTCCTTCCTTGATTTTTATATTTAGAATTGCATTAGGTTAAATAGGATTTTATGTTCCTATTTTCCATTGTTTGCATCTAGGTCATAGGATAGGCATACCTAAATTTCAAAATAAAAAAGAGCAAATTAGAAAGAATTTGCATTTTAGTTTAATCATTAGAGCATGTGCATATCCTGATTAGAAATAGACTAGGCTCATTGAGGGTTCCAAGTATGCTTTGCTTTATTTTTTAAGATACAGTTGGAACCACAGGTCTATGGTTGGGAAATCCCAAATGTGCTTGCATGGTGGATTAATCATGCAGTCGCAATTTACTAGAACTAACCGCCCACAAAAAAATAGCTCTATATTCTAGAAACTTTGTAGATCTTTCCTAGGATTAGTCATTCAATCTTTGATATATTTTTGTCTACTACTGTATGTTTTCCTACTTTCTGCATTTAGGCAATAAATAGAATTGCATGCTATATTGCATTACATAATAATAAATGAAAATTTCACACATTGGCACATGAATGTTGGACAAGGTTGGACTTCACCACCAACCCAAAATATGTCTACCCATTATTTGGCTAAGGCTAGCTTCAATAACCATCATAGCCATGGAAAATAGCATGCATTCCTCTTCAAAAGATGTATTGCTATCCATGGTGAACTAGTTGAGGACTAGTAGGACCTAAGCTCCCTCATCGGATTTGGGTTTCATCTCTAAGTCCTGGTGGGTTTCAAAAATCAGACTTCATCATAAATTTAGTGTGTGAGAGTGTTCTAGGTGAAATCCGTAGACTCATTTTAGGGCTAAAAATTTGCACATCATTTTTTATTTTAACTAGAAAATTAAAGAAAAAATAAAAAACTTTTTAAAAATAAAAAACAAAAATCAAACTTTGTGGAAACTTAGGAGCAAACTTGGTCATTTTTTTGCTTTGCATGCTATTTGTATTTGTGCTTCCATCACACATTATCACACATACATCCACATTTTACATTTCATCCCATCCTTAGCATATGGTAACAACCCGTGGTCAAGCCAAAAAGTTAGCCTAGGTTCAGAGTCAGTTACCTTCTTCTATGGATCCTCCATCTCAAACCTGTTAGGCCCCTAACACTTCGATGGTAGGGAAAGTTAGTGTAGTCCCTACTATATACTTGGACTTGAATTTTGAGACCTCTAGTAGTGCCCCTACTTTGAACATATATGTTATGTAGATGGATAACCATACTGCCATCCTTGATACTCCTAGGAGTGAGTCACCTATGCCGATGGATAGTTGTGTCACATATGTAGACATGGGTGTCTTTAGGCTATACTTGAATGTAGCTAGTATGGTATTTCCATCATTTCCACTACTTACCATTCCTCCCCACACCTTTCCTCCACCTCAAGATAAAGCCATATTCTCACAACCATAGCAATCATCCCAAATTTTCATGAATCCACTTTTTGAACCGATTGCTATCACCCTAGATTATAATAAACCATCATCATCTAACCAACAAACCTTCATTTTTCCAAATCAAAACATCACCTGCACCAATACCCTCCATGAAGCACATGTCAATGCTACTTCCATTCCATCCACTACATCTATAGATCCCATGTCTCGTAACATCCCCCATGTAGTGGTAATACCTTTTGCCACTTACCCTCCATATAAATCCACTAACATGGTTTCCATGCAACCGACCCAACCATCTGCCACATACATGGCCATACCATCTTCTTCTGTAATTTCCATGCAACAAGCCTTATTGCAATTACAACAAATGATCTTAAATAATGCTAAATGAAGCATTAATCCTGATTCGTAGTAGTAGTCACAAGGAATTAACCAAAACCAACCATCCACATCTCAACCCCACATCTTATTAACTCAAGATCCATATTGGGTGTCATATCCCCCAATAATAACCATAGCAAATAATCCATTTCATAAAATGTATTCTAACTCTTCGAGTCGGCATGCTATCATACCCCCATCACCTCATCACCATCAAATACCTCATGAACAACCATATCATAATTCATTTAATGATAACATCCCATATCATCCAAAACTTACCAATAATGCACAACATCAGCAACAGTAAACCAAATAGGGTGTTAACCCTCTAGAGAATTCAAGGTTTCAATTCTTATTGAGTTATATTGATAGCCTAGCCATGCAAACACCTGGTATGCAATACTAGGAACCTACCTTGAGGTAACTACTCAATCACCTAATTCATTCTTTGGTACCATCACTACCATATCCAACAAAATTTAAGTTATCAAAGTTTAAAAAATTCAAGGGGGATGAGGACCCCCAAGAACATGTGACTATATTTATTAATGCGTGCTTTAGAATCAAGAACAACAATACACTCATGCTCCTTAATTTTCCTCAAGCATTTGGGGGAGATACCCTAGATTGGTATAACTAGTTACTTCATCAAAGTATTTATACTTTCAAGTAAATAGTGGACCAATTCCTAGAATGGTTCTCCCTAAACATTATAAAGAAGACCACATTAACTAATTTTCTTAGTTTATGATAATATGATGATGAATCGATCTATGATTTTGGCAACCACTAGAGGGTAGCCATGACCAAATTTCCATTCTATTCCTATGGAGGAGTTAACATAAATGTTCACAAGGATTTGTGCCAAGCCCATATTCTTGCTATTACAACTACAACAATATAGAACACTTGACGAAGCACTCACCCAAGCTCGGGTAATCGAACATATCAAAATTCAAGAGGGTGAGATAAAACCCAAAAATAAATAATGGAAAAATAATAATCAAAAGGGAAATAATCATGACCAGTACAAGTCCACTCAGGTTAATCAATAAGTCTTGGGCCAACCTTCACAACAAATCCAACAAGCCCAAGTCCAAGTACAACAACCCCAACAAAAACAACAACCGCAACAATAAAATTATCAAGCGGTTCCACCCCCACAAGAACTACAAAACCAAGCTCAACCTGTAGAGAGGTAACAACATTATTTCAGATCCAAATGCAATTACATCCCATTACCTAAACCATATTCATTAATTTTCTAGACGTTGTATGATGCATAGGCTTTCATATTTCTAAAAATGAGTCCTAAAGATCTAAATAAGCCAAAACCTAGAAGCTATAGAGAGCATCTATATTGCATATTTCATCAACATAAAGGGTATGACATCAAGGCTTGCAATGGGTTTAAAAATATTGTGCAAGATTTATTAGAAATGGGGAAGATCAAATTTGACAATCCCTTAGCCCAACCAAATAAAAATCTTGGGATATATCAGACACCTTTGCCTCATCATGAGGCAAATCAACAAGCAATGGGAGCATCAACTTCTATAGTTCCTCCCAATCAAGTTAATCATGTGTTGCAACTCTACCAATTTTTTGTGGGGGATATCAGTGTAGTCACCCATGAGAAAAGAAAAATGACTCACACAAATGATATGACCCAAGAAATGCAAGATCTTGTAGCACAACCTAGTGTGCCCATACAACTAGGCCTAACCATTCCACCTCCACCCATACATAATCCAAATCTTCCATATCAACCAATCATCATCCTGAGAAGCTGATTGACACATCCTGAGAACAGAGTTAGCCAAAATATCAATATATGAGCTAATACAACAATCTCCCCCACATTGTGAGGCATTTATGGAAATTCTAAAGTCCATCAATCTACAAACGAAGGATCCTAATGCCTTCAACATTTTTATGGGGAGTGTCCAAAATTGCATGGAGCCCTTAATAACTGTAGACACCAAAATCTAACCACTTGTCATTCATCTAGTTCTTCCCACCATTTTTACCCATTATTTACATATATTATATATATTTGTTTAATATATATTTAAATATTAACATTTTATATTATATTTATATATATATTTAATAAATGTGTATATATATAAAAATTAATCTTAACCATCCATCTTGGTCTAATACTAGCCATTCATCCACCTTAATGCATGCCACATACCCAAATTTAATATCCACCCTTCATAAAATTTTAATCTTGATTGCACAAATTGTGTCATTGAAACCCTAACGTGCCCTACAAAATAGTATAAGTAGTAGTCATTTTGATGGCTCAACCCCTAAGTTTTCTAACATTCGAGAATCCTAAGTTTTCTTGAGTCCATCACATCCTCGCATTCGCTTTCATTTGCCCTCGCCCTTACATCCATTGTCAAATCCATCACCATATCCCTCGCTTCAAGAAGATCTACTTCTGTAAACCTTAATTCAATCCCCAAATATCTCTTTGTTACTCTCGAGCACCCATATGCTAATACTGAATGCTAGAATACTATTATCGAGCACCATTGGGTGCTTTCCACCATCCTAGAGCATCCATGAGAATTATTTGTTACCACCAAGCACTCGTGGATGTTTCAAACTAGAGTTCTATAGCCCTACTGACCCTCAGGCATCGCTAGGGCATACGTGCACCATATTCCTACAATGATGACTACATATTAAAAAATGACAAGTTCACAAGGTAAATATTTCATTGTTATACTAATTTCCTTATTTCTATATTTGCATGCAATTTATTATTTGAAATTTAGGGTTTTTATTGATTTTTGAGGGTCTCACATAGTGGATTCCTCATAGTTACTACTAATCTCATTTTGTCATTCTTTGTGTGTAGGTTTGGAGATATACAGGCATTGAGTAGCTATTTAAGCTGGAGTGGTTTAGTCAAAGGATATCTGAAGCCCACTCACTTCTATTGGGATCGATCAAGCATGAAGACACCACCCTAATTTGTTGGCTAGGGTTTCGGAGAACTCTAGCATATTGAGATTATTGTATTGAGCACTAAAGCTTTGTAAAAACCCTAATCTGGGGCCTATTTGGTTGTAATATCAAAAATCCACCTAGAAATAAAAATTAAATTTATTTTTGTGTAATCACGTGTTTATTTTGCTTTAATTGTTCATTTATTTTAGTTATTTGGTATTGTTTGATTTGCATCTACAATAACATATTATGACTTTGAGGAAAAGAGTGTATCATCAAAATTACTAGATCCTCCATTGCATATTGTTACCCATATTGACAGAAAACCTTTTAATAGAGTGCTCATTGATATCGGATCCTCCATCACCCTCATCACCACACTAGCTATCAAGCATATTAACCTACCATCATCCCATATTACCACATCCACCTTCACGTTGTAGGCATTTAATGATGCTTTGTGTTCCACTATGGGGAACATAGTTCTACTTGTAATAGTGGGGGTGAAGACCATCCATGTACTCTTCCACATCTTGGAAGGGGCTATGCAATATAACATACTTTTTGGATGTCCCTATATTAGGGAAATAATGTGTGTGCCCTCGATATTACAACAATGTCTAAAATATATACATGAGAGAAAGGTCCATTGCATCCAAACCGACACTGAGCCACTTAAGCATTACAAATTTATATCAAATCCCTACGAGCCATTGCTTTGATCCACCCATATTTAAATTCAGCACCTTATCATTCGAACTGCCCCAACTAATAACACTTCATCCAAAGCACCCATCCTAGAGGTCTTGCCAATAAGAGATCTTGCTTTTGCATCCCAAAGAGCCAAGACAATTCAACCCTCATCCACCTCATTTAATTATTCCACCACACCTGATCATCCTACTAACCAACCATCCAATTCATTAGATGCACCCCCCACTTCGCATACTCCATTCACCTTTTTAGCCCAACCAACTCCACCAACCACTAAAAACCCCATAAAACCAAATCCACCTCAAACCTCACCACCCATTATATTGTATATAGGTTCACCTATCCAAGGAAAACCCTCACCGAATGAACCATTGCCTCCATATGAGCCATAAGAAGCATTCACCATAACACCTAAACCATCCACATTCCATTTGACCCAAGTTGTAGTTCATCTTGTCAATCCAAGCATTGGTGAGTACATAGTTGAAAGTGTCACAATAACACCACCTATCCAATTAATCAGAGATTACAATCACCCATGAAACCCACCCTTAGATATAGGTGGAGTGTACAGAATGGATTTTGAACCTAATCAAATTAACTTTATATGTGGGGGAGTGGATTCCTTGTCTGATCCACCTCCTCCTAATGAGTAACCCATACAAGAGTTTTGTGCCAATCTAGAATATCTGTCCAACCTAGATTTCCTTTTATAATATTTTTGTAGGGTTAATAGGAAGGTATTTAGCATTAGATGACATGAACAGGGTCCACATCACATCATTGATCCAGAATATCGAGAAGTGCATGATCACTCTAGATTAGGATTTAGGCCATCTACCTCAAAATATTCTTTCAAACATATATTCCAATGACTCATCCTTGATTTTGAAGGGGAGGATGAGGAGAGCGATGATTGGATGATAGTGATGATGAGTATCTAGACCCTAAATTTGCACCTTATCTAAATGAGGCTTTTCCAGAGATTACATTGCACATGGCTATGATCAATTATATTTCTGACGATTATAGATTTGATAATGATTTAAGAATTTTAATGAAATGGGAGCAAACCTAGACTAGATCATTCACATTTTTGATGGTCCTCAAGAATATGTGGCCCCTATAGAGCCCATCGAGAGAGATGAGTGCTACACCATAATGTTTCCCATAGATCACACCATCTTTTACATCAATAAATAGCGTGAGCGACTTAAGCCAGATATGCCACCACCACCTTGGTTGCATCCACAATATCATGATTCACCCACATTAGTTCAGTTGCAATATAGAGAGTGAGAAATCACTTCTAAAATCATAGCAACCTCATTTCAACCAAGTTAGCATGATTTTTGTTGACTTGTTTTCTCCACTCTGTAACCCGTATAATTTGGCAAAGTTGATTCTGATTGATGCTAGCCTTATCACCATGGACATGATTTAAACCTCACCATCCATCACCAAATTTATCCTATCCGAAGAGTTTCTAAGAGTTTCTAACACTTACACACCTCAAAAAACTTCACCTTTGTTTACTTCCATTTATCAAACCAAAGTAGAGGAGGTGCTACCCAAGTCTTTTGAGAATGTGGAGGATGATATTCATCTCATCCCAACTCCACATTAGTTGGAAGAAGGTATTCATATTCTTATCGAAGAATCCATCAATGTGAACTTGATTCAAGACGTGGATAATCCACTAATCCTAAAAATTGCAAAATATTTATCCGCAAAATAGAAAGAGTGTATGATCGATGTTTTAACAAGGAAGAAAGAGATATTCACGTGGTCATACAAGGATATGCCTGGTATTAACCCCAATTTGGTGGTCCACAACATTACCTTAGCTCCTAAAGCTAAGACATTCAAGAAAAAACTAAGGAAACTTCATCCTACCGTGGCACTCATTGTTAAGGAAGAGCTACAAAAATTATTAGATGTGGGCTTCATAGTACCCATTGATTATCCAAAGTGGCTCTCTAACATGGTACTCATTCACAATCCAAATGGGAGGGTATGCATATGCATAGATTTTTTATATTTAAATGAAGTATGCCCTAAGGATTATTTTCCATTACCAAACATCAATCAAATTGTAGACCTTGCGTAGGCCATGAAATTCTTTCTTTAATGGATGATTTTTTAGGATACAATCAGATTTGAATTAATCTTGAGGACCAACACAAAATAAAATTTACAACACCTTGGGGGACCTTTTGCTACAAGGTGATGCCATTTGGTCTTAAGAATGCATGAGCTACTTATCAATGTGCCATGATGTACATCTTACATGACTATATGCACAAATTATTTAAGACTATGAGGATGATCTAATTGCAAAATCCAATACACATCTTGAACACATTGAGGTTCTAGAAAATATTTTCGATCGATTTCTTGAACATAAAGTGATGCTGCTAACCTCGATAGAGGGAAGCGACCTATAGAGATCTCGAATCACTAGTCACCACTACCGAGATAGATATGTAGGGGAGGCATCTAGGCCTCCTAGACCTAAGACGGTGGAAAAAATCGACTTGGCATTTTCCAAACACGCCACCCACCAAGCGCAAATCATGCAGCTTGAGCAAGATCAACAATAGTTAGAGCACTTGTATCATCTTAGCAAAGAGCGCATTCAACGTCAAACAGATGAGTTGCTCCAGAACACTATGCATGAGAGGATTCCAACCCCTCACACGCATAAGACAGAAATTTATGAGAGGCACAACCCCTTGGTGCGAGACAGGTCTCCATGACCTTATCAAGCATTGCCTCCAAGACCTCCTAGACCTGAGTGGGAGGCCACTCCTAGAACCAATGACGGGCACCTTCCTCAGGCACCCACCCATGTTTATAGGTCACGCCCAGGAACTCCTCAAGAAGCCTATGAGGAATTTGAGTGGGAAGAAGAGCGGGCTGAAATGCCCTACCAAGGCAGGGGGTGCTATCCGGCTACCCCTCCATAGGCCTCAAGTTCCCCGTAATTCACAATGGGAACAAACCAAGGAGGAAGAGATCAAATCCTCTGATGCATACAAAGCACTGCTAGAGTGCTTAGAGTCTATGGAGACCAAGACTTCTGGGCCCCAAAAGCCCACATTACGCCAGCTCCGTAGTCACCCTATGCATCCTTCAGTGTCGGCACCCCCATACCCTGAACACTTCAAAATGCCTCAATTGGCAATTTTTAGAGGGGATGAGGATGCCCAAGAGCACGTGACAAGATTCCTAAGTCAATGCTTTGGCATTCAGGACAATGATGCATTGCTTCTAAGAATGTTTATAACCATGTTCGTAGGCCCTGCCTCGGATTGGTTTACCCAGTTGCCGAAGCATAGCATCAGTAACCTGGACCAGCTAGTGGACGCGTTCCTCGAATGTTTCACCTTCAACACCAAGAAGAAGGCATCATTAAGCGACCTAGCTAGCCTCAGGTAGTATGAGGAGGAAACCATGGCTGCTTATGGAAATCGGTGGAGGACGTTGCTTTCAAAGCTACCTTACCTCCCTCCCATGGCCGACCTGACCCAAATGTTCTCGAAGAGTTGCCTAAGGTCGATCTCCATGCTATTGCAGCTGCAACAATATGCCACTCTCGAGGAAGCCCTGGTGCAAGCCAGGATAATTGAGGAGATCAAGATACAAGATGGTGAGATTGCCAAGCCACACAAGAAAGAGTGGCCCAAAAATGCCAAAACTAGGCCCACGCAACCGAAACCCATCACGGTCAATCAGGTTGCCATAAACATACCAAAGCCTACACAAACGACACAACCCCCAAAGGCTAATTATCAGGTAGTTCCTCTTGATAGCTATGAAAAGGAAAATCATAAGCAAGAGCAGAATCAACAGCGTCATCCTAGGCGACAATTCACACACTTCACAGAGTCTAAAGACTCCTTGTTTGACCGCTTGTTCATGGTAAACTTGATAAACTTGCCAAAAAGTCGACCCATAGACCCCAACGCGCCAAAACCCAAGGGCTATAGGGAAGACTTATATTGTAGATTTCATCGACAGAAAGGACACGACATCTACGCATGTTGGAAATTCAAAAGCTTAGTGCAGGACCTGATAGACAACAAAATGCTAGCGGTGGATAATCCCGTAGCACTGAGCAACCAATAGATGGAGGTCTTCAAAGACCCCCTACCTGCCCATGATGCATAGGCAAAGACTTTACAAGTAAATGAGGTGACACAAAAATGCCCCATGCAAGGGTACGTAGGGATGATAAGCATAGTGACATGGAACAAGAGATACCCAAGCACAACTGCCCCCGCTGCAGCTACAGGAGATGTTCCATCAATGTCACAACTCCCACAACACCCTACACAACCTCCCCCGCCTAGACCAGTGGCCATGATTCGGACTAAACTTACTCAAAGTTTAAGGACCACGTCGGCTAGGCTCTCCATTTATGAGCTCATCCAACAATCATCGCCCCATCGGGAGGCTCTGATGGAGATACTCAAAGCCATCGAGCTATAGCCCCATGAAGCAAATTCTTTCAACAACTTTATGGGACATGTAAAATGATGCATAGAACCAGTCATAACCTTTAGAGAAGACGAACTAAAATCGGTGACTGGTGATATGGTGGATCCACCCCTGCACATCATTGCATGGGTCAACGGGATTCCATTCAAGAGGGTGTTGGTGGACACTGGCTCATCCAACAATATAATCACAATGGTGGCATTAAAACACCTTAAGCTACCAGCATCTCATATTGTGGCCTCCACCTATACTCTTCGGGCATTCAACGATGCATTATGCTCGATGGTTGGCACAATTGTCCTGCCCATCCAAGTGGGACAAAAGACTATTCCTACGTTGTGTCACATCCTCGAGGGTGAGATGGCCTACAATATCCTGCTAGGCCGGCCTTGGATCAGGGACATGAAGTGTGTCCCTTCGATAGCCCACCAATGCCTAAAATATACATACGAAGGGCAAGTACATGTAGTCCCAGTAGACTTAGAGCCCTTTAAGTATTGCAATGCGGTGTAGCTGATGCCACAATCGACCCTTCCATCGACACATTTGGACTTTCAATTGAATCCATCCAAATAGGGTCTGATTCTACCTACATCCCCATTGTTAAGTCCCTCAACTCACCAACCGGGCCCATCTTCATCGTCTGTTCCTTCACCAATGATGCCACCTATGGTGGCCACATCGAAGGACAATGGGAAGAAGCCCCTAGAAGAGATACCACCATTAGTCTCAACCATCTCTACCGAAGAGGTGCCCAGCCGAATGGAAGTCGAGACACCTGGTTCACCCAACATGGAGTGGACTCAGGAAGAACTCCCATTCCCTCCCCCTCAACCATCGATGATTACCATTGAGATGGCCAATACGGGCCTAGGGGAGTACCTAGTGCGGAACATTGTGGCAACACCCACGCTCGAATCCATGCAAGACATGGGGAGACCTCGCCTCCCCATCGGCACTATCGTCCCTTTAGGCTACCCACCAAATCAGATAAACTTTGTATATGGGGGCCTCGACAATGGCATCGAACCTTACCTACAAGAGGAAGAGGATGAAGAGCCATTTGCTGAGAACGTCGACTATCTGTCCAACCCAGACTTCGCCTTGAAATACCTTGGCCAATGTAATTGGCATGGATATGGATTGGGCAGATATGAACAAGGAATGCACGTTCTTTGTCAACCAAGATATCATATGCCATATGATAAATCAGGAGTAGGGTTCAACCACCCTTTGCCCCTTGACATCTTGGTAGAAAACATGCAAGGCCTAGGGCTAGGCAACAAGGATGGGTTGGCACAAGATCCATATGCCAATCCCAACACAACATATACATTGGGGGATTATCTCCCATTGTTAACAACAAACCTTGTTGACCTCAACAACTCCTTCCCTTCGATCGAGAAAGGGGAAAGTTCAAGAACTTACCTCCAAGAGGGATATAGACAAGGTCAAGGAGGATCTTCTGAAGATGAGTCAGAGTATGAGGTAGCACCTTGGGACCCTTTCGAATCTGATAGCAATCACTCACAAGTGACACCCATAGATGACTATCAAGAGAACTTCATGACAATGTTCCCCTTGAATGCTCCAATCGAGCAATTGCCACCTCAAGAGAATCCGGTCCTCCCGTAGAGAGTGGAACAACCCAGATGGGACCAAATCAACTTGCTCAAACAGAATGAGCCTCACATACCGCACACAGTTGTCGAAGCCAATGAAGGCCTATGGATCTCTGATAGCGATTATGAGGATGAGACTGAGATGGCATATCTCAACCATATGCGGCAACAACAACACCCCATGGACATTGATGATATGTTTGAACAGCTAAACATGGGGCCAAGGCATAGGTGGAATTTGAACCAAGCATAGTTGGACCAAGTGCTGCATCCACCACTTCAGGCATACAGAGAGCACCTTCCACCCAGAGACCCTATAGAGCCATCAGTGCCAAGGGTAGACCCTGTCCTTCTATCCGCACATAGGGCCGATCCATTCGTGCCAATACCCACAGAGCCAGATCCAGGGTATAAGGATCACCAAGGAAGTCCGAGTCAATGCCCCCATGGTAATGGAGACCAAATTCATTTCATCAACATGATCTCCATTGACTTAACCGCCCCCATCCACAATCCAGCCGATCCAGCATGACCATTGTATCTAGACCTAGATGCCATAGACTGGGATCATGCTAACTCGCCACCATCCCCATCAGAGTACTGGCCTTGCGGTGAGATGCTTCATTTCACCCCAGGACCAACTCAGGATATCTTCCATGCTGAAGAGGAACCCGACGTTCCCAACGTAGATCTAAATTCAGCAAATGATATCCACCTGATCCCAACTCCACACCAGTTGGAGGACGGGTCCCACATGTCGCTCGAAGAGACGACTGACGTAGACATCGGCTCTGATCCAATGAATCCATAGATCATCAAGCTGGGGGTAAGTCTATCCCCCGAAGAGCAAGCCGATTACATTGCCCTTCTCAAAGAGAAGAAGGAGGTTTTTGCATGGTCCTACAAAGACATGTCGGGGCTAGACCCACAGCTAGTCATGCATAATCTAACGCTTGATCCGACAGTCAAGCCAGTCAAGCAAAAGCTACGTAAGATGCACCCAAAAGTGGCCTTAATGGTCAAATATGAGCTACAAAAGTTGTTGGATGCACAGTTTGTCATCTGCATAGATTACCCACCATGGTTGTCCAACATGGTACCCATCAAAAATCCTGACGGGAGGATTCGCATATGCACTAATTTTTGAGATCTAAACAAAGCGAGTCCCAAGGATGATTTCCCCTTGCCTAGCATCGACGCATTGGTAGATGCTACAGCAGGCCATGAAATGCTTTCCCTCATGGATGGTTTCTCGGGATACAACCAGATTCGTATCAATCCCGATGATCAACTAAAGACGGCGTTCACAATGCCTTGGGGGACATTTTGTTATAAGGTCATGCCCTTTGGCCTTAAAAATGTTGGCGCCACCTACCAACGCGCTATGACATACATCTTCCATGATCACATGCATAAAACTTTGGAAGATTATATGGATGATTTGTTGGCCAAATCTCTTTTGCGCCCGGATCATCTCGATGACTTACGCAAGATCCTTGATCGCCTCATCGAACACAAAGTTAGGCTAAACCCCAAGAAGTGCGTATTTGGCATCACATCTGGAAAACTCTTGGGTTTCATAGTCTCAAAATGAGGCATCGAGGTGGATCCAAATAAAGTCAAGGCAATCCTTGAAATGCTTCCCCCAACCACCATCAAGCAGCTCAAAAGCTTGCAGGGTAAGGTCACGTCAATCAAGCGCTTCATAGCGCAGCTATCTGACAAGTGCCGACCCATGAATAAATTATTACACAAGGGGGTAGCATTTCATTGGGATGACGAGTGCCAGTCCACCTTCGATGACATTAGACAATACTTGGCTTCATCACCAGTATTGGCACCACCTAGACCAGGAGTGCCATTCTATTTATACATCTCAGCTACTGAGGTGGCACTGGGCGCCATGCTAGCCCAGAAAAATGAACTACATAAAGAATAGGCTAATTATTATCTTAGCCGCACCCTGGTCAGTTATGAACTTAACTATGCATACATCGAGAAGCTATGCTTAGCAGTGGTATTTGCCACCAAAAAGCTATGCCATTACATGCTGAGCAATACGATGTATGTTGTGTCTAAGGAGAATCCATTGTGGTACATGATGAGTCATACTTATCATAGTAGCCGCACGATGAAATGGATCATGTTGTTGATGGAGTTTGACATCGAATTCATTGGATAGAAGTCCATCAAAGGTCAAGTCATCATCGATCAACTAGCAGAGGCTCCTCTCGAAGATGATCAACCTCTGACCATAGAGCTGCCCGATGATGGGGTCTTCCATGTCTCATAATCGCCAGATTCTGATGAGCTTGAGTCATAGGCCGACATAACCCTATTTTTTGATGGTTCTAAATGTGAGCAAGGGGGTGGCATAGGAATCGTATTCTTCACACCGCAAGGGGCTCCAATGCCTTTATCATTTAAACTTGATTTCTCATGCACCAATAACAATGCGAAATATGAAGCCTTGCTCATAGGTCTTCAGACAACCATCACCATGAACATCAAATGCTTGAATATCTTTGGTGATTCATTGTTAATTGTCAACCAAGTGAAAGGGGTATTCCAATGCAAATGCCTAGTTCTGTAGGCCTACAAAGCCCTTGTGGATAAATTCTTGGCAAATCTTGAATGGTACGACATCGAGGCACTCCCTCGATCATCGAATCATTTTGCAGACACTATGGCCTCCTTGGGGTCACTAATCCCGCAAGACATTTCTGGTGATATGACAACCATTCAAGTCAAAACATTATCGCAATCCATGATGGAGCATGCAAGCTCTGACCTAACACTAGGAATCCACCTGATCCAGATTGAACCATCTCAGGATAGGTTCTCTCGAATCCATGATAGTCTGAATCATGCCAACTGGGGGTCCTTGTTCTCCCCGACCCCTCTTAATAGCAACACAATGCTATTCTTACAAGTTCTTTCCCGCTCAGCTTTTGCTAGGGATGAACTTCAAGAGGGATTGGTCATTCATACCATCGAGGTTTCTGATCAGCAAGATTGGTACACACCCATAAGAGACTACCTCAAGTTGGGTAGCCTCCCACTTGGATTGTCACATGCCGTAAAAATATCATTCAAATAGAAAGTGGCAAAACATGTCTTGCTAGGAGACATTTTGTACCATCGAAGCTACGAAGGAATCCTCCTCCATTGCTTGGACCAGTAGGAGTCCACTTGGGCGATCACCCAAGCGCACGATGGTACATGCGGTGGCCACTTTAGCGGTATGGCCATCGCCAAGCGCATTCTTTGCATGGGCTATTATTGGCCATCTTTAGAGCGAGATTGTTGCGCGTATGTGCGAAAGTGCATGAAGTGTCAACACCATGCTAATTTGACACATGTACCTTCTTAGGCCTTGCAGCCGATCCAATCGGCTTGGCCGTTCTCATAGTGGGGCTTAGATCTAATCGAAAAGATCTCCCCTGCATCGTCAGGCCATCACACGTTCATCATAATGGCCACAGAGTACTTCACCAAGTGGGTGGAAGCAATTCCGCTTACCTCTATGACTGGGACCCGCATTGCGGAGTTTATTTTACATAACATCATATGTCATTTTGGTATTCCATCCAAGATCATCTCGGATAATGGGACGTCATTTAAGAACAAAGATGTGCATGCTTTGACAACAAAGTACAAAATTCAGCATAGTTTTTTGACACCTTATTATCCGTAGGCAAATGGGCAAGCAGAGGCATCAAACAAAATGCTAGTTGCCATCCTTAAAAATATAGTCATAGATAGTCATAAGGATTGGCACATTCAAATACCACTTGCTCTTTGGGCTTATCGCACTAGCATTCGAACGCCCACTGGGGCAACTCCATTTTCGCTAGTGTATGGCTCCGAGGTAGTCATGCCTCTCGAGTTGGAAATACCTTCCCTACGCATATCAATGCAAGAGTTCATCGATGATGACACTGCATGGTAGGCCCGGTTAGACCAGCTTACGTTGCTCGATGAACGACATGTCAATGCTCTCGAGCATTTACGTATCTACCAAGAGCGACTTAAGAAAGCATACAACATGAAAGTTCACCTGAGGGACTTTCAGGTTGGTGACTTGGTCTTAAAAGAGAACCAACAAAATTCTAACTTGCCGCCCCATTTAAGGGACAAGTTCATGGCAAACTGGTTAGGTCCGTATGTAATCAATAGTAAAATAGGACCTGGAACATACCGACTCACCTCTCTTGATGGAATCAAGGAACTAGAACCCTTGAACATCAGTCATTTGAGGCCATTCCACATTTAAAAGAGCCATGGCCCACCCCAAATGCTCCAAGGATTCCCATAATCGCTTGGTCAACCCAAAATGCCCCAAAGGTATCCCCATAATTTTTGTCAACCTTGTCAAGAACCAAACCCCATGGATTCCAAAAAATCCAAAGTTAATCCCTTTGGTCAAACCAAAGCCCCAAGGATTCCCATAATCGCTTGGTCAACCCAAAATGCCCCAAAGGTATCCATAATCCCTTTGGTCAAACCAAAAGCTCCAAGGATTCCCACAATCGCTTGGTCAACCCCAAAATGCCCCAAAGGTACCCATAATCCCTTTGGTCAAACCAAAAGCTCCAAGGATTCCCTCAATCGCTTGGTCAACCCCAAAATGCCCCAAAGGTATCCATAATCCCTTTGGTCAAACCAAAAGCTCCAAGGATTCCCACAATCGCTTGGTCAACCAAAATGCCCCAAAGGTATCTATAATCCCTTTGGTCAAAACCTCCAAGGATCCGTAAGAATCACTTGGTCCGCACCCATTCGGGATAAACCAACCATAACGAATATTCAAAAACAACAAAATAATCAAAAATAACAAAAAAAATTGCATCTCACTTCCATGCATACTCTTAAAAAATCAAAACACAAAAAAAAAAAGCTGCATTAGGCATCGCATACATACATTGCATATTTGTTGACCATATAGGTCAAATGCACCATAGACTGTAATTACTCGGCAATTCCATCATTTCCCACATTTTTCCGCTTTGTAAATGATCCAACAAGAATAACGCCATCCACATTTTTCACCATATCATAGTCAGTTGTCTTCTAATGTATTTAGGGTTTTTTGTCATTCAACTGTCTTTAGATTTCTAGCCAAAAACTGTACAAAGTCAGACAGATTTTACAAAGGTAGAGTTTTACTTGGATCACACCTTGTTACGTAGCATCCCAACACAAGTTAAAACACATAAAAATTCCCAAGTTGTGTGAATGAAAGATGAAACCTGCAAAGCAATCCAGGATACCATATAGTGAAAATGTTATCTCGCTCCTCCCCCTATGCAAATGACCCCAAGAATGCTGAGAGTTGGCAAAAGGACAAGCATCTTCCCTACCCAATTCCCCAAAATAAATAGTGGCTTTTACCACTGTCAAAAATCCCAAATTCTCAAGAAGTTGCAAAACACCAAAAAAAAAAAATTGCAAAAGTCAAAGTACAAACTCCAAAGTTTGACATCAAAATCCTCAAAGTGCACACATCAAAAAGCACAAGAAATAGTGATTCTCATCACTCAAAATTCAAATCCCTTGCTCAAAAGAAAAAAAAAAAAAAAAATAAATAGTGATTTTTATCACTACATACGAGAGCAAGTATCCCAATAAAATTGAAGAAAAGAAGGGAGTCGAACTTGAATCCCTGGAACTCTCAGCATTCGAAAGGTCATGAGGTGATCCTCAGTACCGGTTTGGTGGATAGCCTACTGGTCACTGGTGGCAAAACCTCCCGCATGATGATATATCTATCACATTAAATTGTGTACAGATCAATGTTTGCATGTGGATGAGCTAGCTTATGGTATCCTAGATTGCACCACAGATTAATCTTACTAAATACAACAAAGGAGTTAGTGGAGCTAATTAGGTGATCCTCAGTACAGGTTTGGTTGACAGCCTATCTGGCACTGGCGGTATCCTGACAAATACCACATAAACAAATTCAATCGCACACACAAGGAAGTGAAATAACTTGGTCAAACTCAAGTCTGATTCGTACCTTGTTCAAAAGTCTTGTAAGATAAACGTATAGTCTTGGCTAGTTAGTTAAAACATCTGAGTCTCGAAAAACCTTAACTACATTCTAAAACAACTGTGGTACATTTCATTACTTACATCACCATCAAAAAATACAAAAAAAAAAAAATTACACATGAAAAGTCATCTCACAAAGCAATCACATAGTACAAAAAGCCAGTAAATCCTATACAGTCTATGGTGCCACCACCAATATATCAACAAATCATTTCATCCATTCCATATGCATACATCCATATAGTCAGAAACATCCGCATTCATAATAACATATGCATACATCAACATAAATAAATGTGCATAAAAGAGCAATAAACCATAACAAGTAAATAATCCAAAAAGAGAGTCATGTATATATTAAGTCAAAAATGCCCTCAGGCTACAATAAAATGGTCCTCTGACCTCACAAAAAAATCAAAAACTCAAAATCCCCAAAGCCTAGGGAGTCGGCCACCATGATCACGTAGGATCGGTGCGACTGGAACTACCCCTAGTGGTGTGGGTCCTATGGGACCTCTCAGGGTGGCTGCTGCCAGCCCTCACATCATGCCCACTAACGCTACCCTCACCCACCCACCTACGATGAGAGGATGCAGACTGCTCAGTCTCACTACCTCTCGTACGATGTGATGATCCACCTCCAGTGAGCTCAGGTAACTGTCCATCGAGGTGGATAATCTCGGCCTCCAACTCCACCCGACACCCCACTCCACATCCCATCGGTGGTACGCAGCCAATGCATCATCCCATTGCACCAACTAAGCCCGTAGGAGATCCCTCTCGACTCTGTGCTCCTCATCCCATCTCCATAGTAGATCCTCCAATCATGCTATCTCAGCATGAAACCTAGCCTCCATATCCCCTGGGACTGCCTGAGGCATGGGCATCTCCGGGATGACATGCTGCTCCGACACCCACTACTCTGGGACGTCCTATGTATCCGACTACTTCGGAACCCCTAAATCATCCCTAGTGAAGTCATCTACCTCCACCATATCTACATCATCGAGCGGAGCCCCCCAACCCTCCATCGATGCCTCCGCACCCCCACCGCCTATTGCTACCGCATCCGGACCTCCTAGAGGCCCCTCACCCCGCCATCACCGCATCGTCCACCACTGGTCATACTCTGTAGTCACCCCAACATTGTCCATGTTTAGGGACATCAATCACTACATCAGACTCCTCACCCAATGGCTCAATAATCGGCCAGGCTAGAGTCCTCTCATCGCCCCGATGTCGATAGATCAAGGGCTCACCAGGAAATCCCTGGCGCACCCCAAACTATCGAGTCACCCAAACATACGGGAAGTACTCCTACTCTGTCCCATGTTGCTCGATCAACCATCTCCCCCTGCGCACCCATCGGAGCCACTCTCCAGCCTTAGGCCAAGCTGGACAGTCTCGGTATGGCCACCAGAACACCTCCCCTGGAGCAAGACGCGAGAAGGCATCAGTATAGTGACTTACGTCACCTACCCACCGTCGACTCTACCCATGCTCCTCCGACCTCCACCATAGAGCAGCATACCCAATCTCCCTATCCACCATCTCACCCCGAGTGGTCCAAGGCAACCCCTACGGCCGCTCCATAGCTATGTGCTGCCACCCCAACACTACAAAAGATAGCTACACCCGATCCCCTTCCACCTTCGATAGCGGACCTCGTACAACTCATCGTAAAGCTATGCCAATAGTGTCTGACCCCACCTCATAATAAGTGGCACTACTATCGGACACTCCACCAGTCTGAACACCACCTCAAGCAGGTTCCAAGGGAACCTCACACTTGAGGAGTCGAGAAGCAACATGTTGGAGATGAGGGTCATGAGCAACGCATGCCTCACCCCCAAAATGCCCTTCTCCAACCACCACCACACCAGAATCCCACCAATCAGGTAGTCACCTCTGCCCTCTCCATAACCCTATCCACCCCCATCTCCGTCGCCTACCCAAAGCACCGTGTCAGCACCATCGTCCATTGATCATGGGGAGTCATCCGAATGGGCAGTCCATCTATCGAAATCTATAGAATCTGATACACGTCCTCCAAAGTAACCATCATCTCCCTTGTTGGGAGATGAAAGGTGTTGGTGCGGGGATCCCACAAATTGATCAAGGCAGTTAGATATGCCCGATCCCCCACCACAGGCTCCAACCGCATCACCTGCTTGAGCCCAAGGGCATCAAGCCACTCCCAATCTACAATAGTCAGCGCATCCCGAGCATCTGAGAACACAGTCGGTTGGCGATACCGACTCTTCACAACCTGAAAAACAAAAACAACACAAAAACATTAAAACATGACAACAAAACAAATGTACAGCAGTGTATACAAAAAAAAAAAAAAACAAACCATAACTAGGGTTTTAATCTTAGTCTAAACACAACACCAAAAAAAAACAAAAAATTAACTAGGGTTTTAACCTTAGTCTAAACGAAAAAACAACAAAACAAAAACATTAACAAAATGTACAGCAAAAACATTCAAAAAATCAAATAAACAATGCAAACACAAAAAAAAAAAAAATTAACTAGGGTTTTAACCTTAGTCTAAACGTAAAAACAAAAAAAAAAAATTAACTAGGGTTTTAATCTTAGTCTAAAATGCAAAAACAAAATACAAAAAATTAATTACGATTTTAACTGTACTTAGACAAAAGAAAAACAAATAAAGCAGAGAGAAGGAGCACCTACCGGTCTCACCTCGGCTCCACCACTCGAAGATCCGGTCCTTGCACTCATGGTGTCCACGAAATTTTGGCAGCGCTCCGCTACGCAAACTCGCACTCCTCCTCACAACTCCAAATCGCCAAAAAAAAAGATTGCAAATGAGCCCAAAACCTAGTTTTGGCCCTTATAAAGGCTCTTAGGCCTGTAATCATTCCACCCTGGGATGAGCACTCTAGTTAGCACTCGTCCCACCCTGGGACGATTACAAAATTGGTATTCGTCCCACCCTGGGACGATTACAGAGCAAGAAATAAAGCAACCAAAACTGCATCCAAAAAATGCACCAAAAAAAGCAATAAAGCTGCCAAACAAAGGTGCCCTTGCACCTGATATTATTGGCATGAAAAACTGATGTCGAGGTCACAAATTATCACTATCCTACTCCCTAAGAAGGCTACCATAGCCGGACCGCTCCATGGGAGGAAGGATTTTTGAAAATTTCAACCCTAATGGCGTCACAAAAAGGGTCAAAACCCACCAAAAAAAAGCAATAACTCTGCCGAATAAAGGTGCCTTTGCACCTGACATTCTTGGCATGAAAAACCAATGTCGGGACCACAAATTATCACTATCCTACTCCCTAAGAAGGCTACCATAGCTGGACCGCTCCATGGGAGGATGGATTTTTGACAATTTCAACCCCAATCGACGTCACAAAAAGGGTCAAAACCCACCAAAAATAGGTCCGATTGTTGGGAAACTGCATAAGCGTTCAACGAAAAACAACTGAAGGCACCCTTAAAAAAGTCATCTTGGGTCAAGCGACTCATCGCTTTTCTCATTTTGGTCATTCCCTCATCGATTCGTCGCTTGAGGGGGTAGTCACACTCAGTTACCAATCAACAAATACACACCCGATCAAGGAAATGGCATGCATTCAAAGAATCATTGACAAAGACAATCACGCCCCTGCTTGGGGCAGCAAACAAGCAATAATCACAAGCTGATCAAACACTTGGCATTCTGGAATCATGAACTCAAGGTTCCCATAGACAAAAGGTTGCGCCCTTTGCCTATTCATGACTGAACAATGTCCAAGATCAAGTAACACCTCACCGAAAAAGGTTAACACTTGAAGTAAGCTCCTTAGCTCGTCAGAAGCAAGGATTCAAGAATGCGTGCCCTTTCCATACTTGGGGCATCAAAATTTGGTTAGGTTACTGAGAAACCCTAATCATTAAGTGCTTTGGTTATCTATTTTTGCTCAGCACTGTGCCACGCACAGCGCATCCCAAAAAGGGGCATCTGTAGACACCAAAACAACACCAATCCGATTATGTGGCTACAAGCACTGACCGAATTGGCATACATAGCCCCTAGGGCAGCCCCCAGAGGTTAAAAAGTGGTCCTAACCACTCCCAAAGTAGTTTTGGAAGGTCAGAGGTCAATTTGGCACCTTTCAAGCACTCTGCTCCCTATTCGTTCCACCCTGGGATGATTAGAATGCTATTCGCCCCACCCCGGGATGATTAGCAGCAATCGCTCCAGGGTGGGATGAATAGCAGGTTTGATGGGAAAAAAGTCAAACCTTGACAAATGGCAGCCCAGATCCACCACTCAACTCCACCTCCAAGGCATGGGAGTGCGAGTGAGCGTTTCAGAGCTCAAAGAGGCAGTCATGGAGGCCTAAATCAAGGAGCCCTTAATCAGGGAGGAATCTTCTCTCCCCTGACAAGGCATGATGGCCAAGTGGCGCCCCTGCATGCGCATTCAAAGGAGACCCTCAGGTCTATAAAATGGTGAGCCTTCTCACCCCACAAAAATAGAGAAGGAGCATTTGGAGCAACGGAGTGCTGCCAAATTATACCCTCACCCCTCATTGTGCTTCCTACATCCTTGATCTCTCTTTTGGAAGGGAGGTTATCGGGTGAATACTAGGAGCGCAATCCGGACCCAAAACCTAAACAATCAGCCACAATCCCACACCAAATTTGTTGACACAACCCCCTAGGAGGTTTTGGACCCATCCCAAGTGGATTGGTGTCAAAACCAAGCCCCAAACGGTGGGCGTCCTGCCCCTGGGCGCCCTCGCACTGTTGCAGTCCTAATCGCCCCACCCCGGAGCGATTAGAAATCTACATTATATTTCTTTACTATTTCTTTTGCATCATGTTGTATGTGATTTTTTTATGCTGCTGTTCAATTTTCACTGCATTCTGACCTGTTTTGACTGTGTTTTTATCATTTTACGCGTTCACTAACCTACAGGGAGTGCCTTCGGATACAGGGAAATATGGGTAGAATCTGCCAAATCCGACCTTCTGGGTCATCTCAAAATGCCCCATTTTTCCTAACCCCAAGTTTGCAGGTATTTTGGAGGCCTCTGGATAGGACATTTGGGAGGTCACTTTCACACATTTTGTGATAGTCGCCAACGTCCCACCCCGGAGCGATTAGAAATCCATGCATGATTTCTTGACTATTCTTTTTGCAATGTGTCCCTAATGATGTCTGGATGCTCCTGTTCAAGTTTCATCTCATTCTGACATGTTTTGATCTCTGTTTTATTATTTCATGTATTCACTAGCCGGAGGTCTTGGGGATTGCATGTTTCCTTCCATCCGCATATGCTATTAACCATTTGTTGTTTCTCTGTACGTAGGATCTCGACACCAGAGGGGCAGCAAGGAATGACGGATGCACTCACGCAAGCGGTGATGACGTTTGGCCCACCCATTTCGAATGTGGGCACGCGAAAGATCCCGAAGGGAAGCGTACCATCCGTTGGTGTAACAAAATTGTATCGAACGCTCCGAGCCCCTGAAATGGGGGGAACGTATTGTAACCGGATCACAAGCAACATTAATAAAAGAGGCTGCACTTTAGTTTTGCTTTACATCTCATTTCATTGCGTCATTTTCCCTTTTCATGCACTTGTTCTTCGCATTTTCGTAGGACTTAGCGTTTCATTATACATCTGCTTTTGTTTGCATCGCACCCGGTACGCCGTGCTTCCGTAGACATGCTTTCAGTTGGAATGTACTCCAAGTAAAGAACTCCATCCTGAATGTACTGACGAATGAAGTGCATGTGAATCTCAATATGCTTGGTCCACTGGTGCTCAACATGATTGCAAGAAATGTGAATTACACTTTGGTTGTCACACCAAAGTACTATTGCTGAATCCTGTAGGAAGCCAAACTCTGTCAATAACTTTCATATCCAAAGAACCTCCTGAATCATTGTGACTACTGCCCTATACTCTACCTCTATAGATGAAAGTGCAATAGCCTATTTCTTATTGCATGCCCAAGCAATCGGAGAAGAGCCAAGACAAAAAATGTAGCCAGAAGTGGAATTCATGTCATCAATAGAACCTGCCCAATCTGAATCAGTATATCCAACCAACTGAGTAGAACCTCGGGTGTAGTGCAATCCAAAGTGTGAAGTGCCCTATAGATATATTAAAATCCTCTTGGCAACCTACTAGTGACTGCTATGAGGGGTATGTGCAAACCAAGACACAAGTCCAACTACAAAAGAAATATCGGGGTGAGTATGGGTCAAGTACATCAAACTTCCAACTAACTACCTATACAAGGTAGGATCACAAAGAGGATTGGTGCATGTGAAAGTAAGAGAGACCCCAGACTAGAAAGGAGAGGGACATGGCTTACAATCAGCCATACCAAAATGTTGAAGAAGATCATGGGTGTACTTTTGCTGACTCAAATGAATCCCTAAATATGATTGAGAAATTTGCAAACCAAGAAAAAAGTGCAAAAGACCAAGATATATCATATCAAACTGCGTTGAAATATCCCTTTGAATAGTTTGAATGTGGGAAGAAGAGCTACTAGTGAGAAGCAAATCATCAACATACAAGACAAGTATAACTATATCCTCTCCAACATGTTGTATATACACTATAGGATATGAGTGGCAATGAACAAAACCAATAAATAGAATAAAAGAGTCCATTTTATCATACCAAGCTCGAGGGACTTGTTTGAGACCATAGAGAGACGTCCGTAGTCTACAAACAAAAGAAGAGTCATGAAAAAACCCAATAGGTTGCTCCATGTAGATTTCCTCCTACAAATCTCCATGTAAGAAGGCACTCTTCACATCCATATGGTACACTGGCCAACCTTGTGATGCAGTAATAGAAAGTACAAGGCACACAGAATCCATATCGGTGATGGGTGCAAAAGTCTCAGAGTAATCAATACCTTCGACTTGTGAAAATTCCTTCACTATAAGAAGAGCCTTATACTTATCAATGGACCCATAAACTGCATATTTGGTTTGGTATACCCACTTACACCTAACCAAATTTCTTCCCTTATAAAGAGAGACCAAATCCTAAGCATTATTATTCATCAAAGAAGAATACTCATCTGTCATCACCTCATCCCACTCCTGTATCCCATGATCCTGTGAGAAAGACTATGGATCCTCAAAAATTGCCTGACATAAAAGTCCAAAACCTTTAGAATTTGCATGATGATGTCTAGTGGGTGGAATGTCTTGTATGAAAGGTGTTGCCTTAGAAATTGTGTTACGAGACCACCTAGGCATAGTGACAACATTAGGAGGAATAATATTCTCATCTGAATCTATATACATGACCTTCTCAACTACCTCTTGAACTTGCTCCTCAAAGAAGGGATCCTCAAGATGAAGTGAAGAATCATCAATGGATGGAAGTAAAGAAGAAGAATCATGAGAAGAGAAGTGCTCATCAAACTGAACATGAGTTCTGAAAAGAAATTCATGAGTGTCAAGATCCAAAAGTCGATAAGCTCTCATGTCCTTGTAATACCCAACACATATCAATGGTTTGCTCTTCTTATCCAAGGCTTTCCTTTGCTTCTTTGGCACAAATTCCCAAGCATGACTTCCAAAAACTTTGAAAAATGAGACATCGGGCTTAGTCCTAGACCAAGCCTCCTCTGGAGTCAAATTCTCAAGTGCTCTATGTGGTGTGCGATTCTGAATGTAGTTCACACAATTAACTACTTCTACCCAATATATAGGAGGTAAATCCTTGGAATGCATCATGTAGTTAGCCATCTCCTTCAAAGTGCAGTTCTTCCTTTCTACTAAGACATTTTGTTGTGGAGTATGAGGAACAAAATGTTGGTGAACAATGCCATGTGCTACCAAAAAATTAGAAAACTCTTTGTTGAAGTACTCCCCCCATTATCAGTGTGAAGCTTCTTTATGCAACTAGAATATTGATTCTCAACAAAAGACTTAAACACCTTGAAGTGTGAAAATACATCACTCTTGTACTTGAGAAAATAAACCCAAGTATGCCTTGAGAAATCATCAATAAATGTAAGTGCATACTTAGCTCCTTTGAAAGGAGTAGAAAAAACCATCAAGTCACTATGCACAAGCTCAAGTGGTGAAGAAGCTCTTTTTGACTTACCCTTAGGAAATGGATCTTGGTGTTGTTTCCCTAATGCACATCCAGGACAAACTCCATCAAGAAAAGAAACCCTAGGAAAACCATCAACCATACCATGAGTGTTCAACTCCTTCAAATATCTGTAATTAAGATATCCAAATCTCTGATGCCATAGCTTACTCTAATAATCTGCATGAACAACCAAGCATGTACCTATAGAAGAAGTGTCATCAAAAACCTCAAAGTGATATAGTCTAGAACTATAATCAACAACACCTTGTGCAACAAGTGAATGAGGCTCCAAAAAGGTTCTAATTTTAGCTCCTTGTGTTGTGAAAGTCACTATTTTACCCTGACCAGAATGACAAATTTGATAAACAGAAAGTAAATTTGTAGTAATGTCAGGAATATATAGTGCATCATTGATGCATCCACCATCAAGTTGTATGTCACCTTTTCCCTTAACAAAAATAAAGGAAGAATCTGCAACCTCAATTTTGGAATTAGAACTCAAACCAAGAGATACAAACGACTCCTTAGAAGAAGTCATATGGTGAGAAGCACGAGAATCTTTAACCCAACTATCTGTAGCAACTGACTAAGATATCCAAACAAAATTAAGTGCTTTGCCATGCTCACTAGAAGGAGGTGGAGTGGAGATAGAGATCTTGTGTTTTCTGACTACATCCTCTAAGGATTGCATTCTCTTCCAACACTTGGTTTCTACATGATTATTCCCCCCACAAAAGGAGCATGAAAGGCTAGACTTATTATTGGATTTAGAAGACTCTTTGGGTTTAGAGTTAGATTATTTGGGTTTAGGGGCACTTTGATATGGATAAGGAGAAGACTTAGGTTTACCTTTGAATTTTCCCTTACCCTTAGGACTAGATGCTACTAATGCCTTTTGAGAGATGGAATACTCAAGGTTAGACAATTTGGATTCTTCCCTAGTAAATCTTTCACAAAACAACTCCAAATCAGGAATTATGAATGTGTCACATAAGGCATTTTTTCTAGAGAAAAAGGTAGAAGCAAATATTTGGAATGGACCTTTCAACTTGGATAGAATTAGGTAAACACACTCTTCATCTTTCTTGTCTCTCCCACTCCCCTTTAATTGTGTCAACAAGTGCTTGAACTTAGTAAGATAGTCTACAATAGATGGAAAATATTCAAGATTGAGAGAAGTGATCTCAAATTCAAGCTGCATGGCTCTTATGTGATCCACATTACCAAATAATCCTTTTAATTTTACCCAATTTTTGAAAGGAGAGTCACATTCTTCCAAATGCAATAAAAGACTATCGCTTACATAAGTTCCTATCAAACCCATACATTCATGTAATTTGCATTGGTGCTAAATTTTTTTATATTCTCTAGTGAACTCTGGCTATTCTTCAAGCATTAAAGCCCATAATCCTTTGTTTTTAATGCTTGTTTCCATTCTTGGTCTCCATGTGTGGTAATTATGTGTTGTTAATGGCTCACATTGATCTAATACAAAAGAAGATGAAGAAGCCATTCTACAAAAATAACCAAAGAGCAAAAGAATGCAAATAGGGTGCACAAATCAGCACCAAGACAATCCTCCCAAAAGATTATTGTATTAGCTTCAGAAGAATGCAGAAGATGGGACTTTATAACAATAGTCCATATACAAGGTTCAAGTCCAAAAACCTTTTTTTCAATGCAATATTGAGAGTGCAGTAATAAAATCATTATAACTATCTAAATATAGATGAAAAAAATATGAAATTTTACATACATATCATAAAAATGATTTTACAGGCCTGGTAAAAATTTTGCTGAGCAACTCCCAATAATTATCCTGAAATGATGAGTTTACTAAATATAGTAAAATCACTGTAACTATCAGAAAACATATCAAAATGCTCTAAAATTTTATGGGATGGTCTATAATATGATTTTACACATTTTGTAAAAAAATCTATAATAACTCAGAATCTTTGATGAAGATATATGCATATTACTAAAAACTTGCAGGTTTTCATAAAATCAAGATATCTTGAAGAATACTAATCCAAATGAGCTGAAATTTTGGGCACAACTCAAATGAATGCATATACAGACCTCAAAAACATTTCCTAGAAAATAATAATTTATATTAGGAGATACATGTAAAATATAAAAATGGACTGGGTTGGTGACTCTGCCAAAAAAGGAAATGCCCAAGAGAAAAAAAATGCTTAGGATATATCCAAGGGAATGAGGCTATTGTAGTATGGGTAGAAGATATTTTAGGAGGTTGGTGATGATATTAAAATGGAAGGAGTGACACAAATTGCCCAAAAAAATCCACCAAGGACCCGATCACAAAAACCGAAGCTTCCACACCATTATTCAAATCTGCATGAGAAACAAATGCACAACACTCACAAATGGATGACTGCAACACCTATTGCTATGATGCCATGAAAGGAATGATAATCATATCATTCCTAGCTGCAAGGATCTCAAGTGTTAACAGAAACACCACGTTCAACCAAAACAATAATCTGAAAGAAAATTGATAGCATAAGCTTACAAATAGATATGCAAACAAGAGAGCAACCATATCATATATTAGATCTGAAAATGAAACACTGAGTACAATGAAGGTGCCTTGATTATATAGGAAAGGATGATCAACCATAGCTGTAGGATCAAGCTAAGGACAAATATCCACCATACAAAAGGAATATGTGATATGGTTCGTAGATATGTAACTGCTATGGGAGAAATAATATCAACCCTCCAAATGTCACCCCTAGGAATAGTCAAACCTAAAAATATCCCCATAATATCTAAGAAATAAATATGTAACATCTCATAATATCTAAATAAGATAAATAAAATATCCACACATAATTGGGTGGAAAAAATACATGGAAGAACTAAATAAAAGGAAATAAATAACCTAGGTGAACATGAGCTAAGGTAAACAACCTACTCAGCAGTATAAAAAGGGTAATCTCATAATATCTTGTGTCAAATAGAGATAACACCATGATTGGGTTGAACCTCAAAGTGAAAAGGGTAATCCTTGTTAAGAGATAAAAATACAACATAAAAATAGTGCTTAATATATTGAACACAAAGAACCCAAAATTACACAATATATGATCTTATATTAATTGGGGGATTCTAAAAACTCCATTGTTACAATGTGGATCTTAGAATCCTTTTGATATAGATTTACAATGGCTAGGGTTCTATGAAACCCTAGCAAACAAGGCTAGTGGTGTCTTCAGGAGCGTCATTGCTCCCAACAAAAGTGAGTGAGATTTTAGTTATCCAATTTTGGGCCACTCCAAATTAAGCAGTTGTCCAATATTGATGTCACACTTCTAGATCTGCACACACTAAAACAACAAATAAGTTAGTAGCACCTGTGAGGGCTCCACAATGTGAGGCCCTCTATAAGCAATGATAAAACCCTAACTATTTTTTGTAAATAACATGAAAAAAACTAAAAATACATGTAATAAAATAATAAACACTTGATTTACCTTACATACTTGCTATCTTCTGATTTGATGTAGCTTGTTGTAGTGAACTGATGTGGTGATGCCCTAGCATCGCCCGAAGGCTAGGGGAACTTCAGGATATTTGATGTAAAATATCCACGGATGCTTGGTGACTGCAATAAATGCCCATAAGTGATTGATGATGGTGAAAGGTACCCAAAAGAACTTTGTGGAGGGGAAGGAAGTTCCTAGAGGTGCTTGGGAGTGATAGGAAGCACCCGAAGGCATTCAACGACCGAGGAGGGAGTCTGCAAAAGCAGATTTGGTTGAGAGAGGGAGTCAACGATGGATGCAGATGGTTATGGCAAATGAGGATAGAATGGAAGAGCACTTGGATACTCTAGGGAACTCATGGATTCAGGGATTCAAGGTAAATTTTTATTCAAGTATTACTTAGGGGTTGAGCCACAAAAATAGCTCCTATTAATAATCCAACCTAGGTCATACTTAGGGTTTCAACGACACTAATCATGTGGTTGAGATAAAATCACATCGGAGGGTGGATATTAAATTTAGGTTGTGGTATGAATTGATGTAAATGGATGGATAGAATTAAGTAAAATCATATGGCTAGGATTAATTCACTTATATAAATATATATTTATTAAATATATAATATAATATATAAAATATTAATATTAAATATATATAAAATAAATATATGTAAATAGTGAATGGAAAATGGCTGGAAAGCATGGGTAGAGGACAAATGGCTAGGTTTTAGTGTCTACAAATGCCCCTTGTTGTACTATGTTGCGTGAAACATAATTGAGTACAAAAATACGACACATTTTTTGGCCAGGTGAAGAAGTAGCTTCTCTTAGGATGCGGAACACAAGATTGGAGATAAAAGAACAAAATAATTTGAGTTTTTGCATAGCTTACCCCCTCAATTGGTGAATGACTTTGTGGATGAATCTCATGAGCCAATTGGAAAAATTTGTGCAAATTAATGATACAAATGTGATATGTGATACCATTTTTGCCCCAATGGTGGGAAGGGGATTGGTGAAAAATATGATATGATGCGTCTATTTTTGCCTCAATAGATGAAGGGTTTTGTGAAAATGTATGATGGATAATGTGTCTATTTTTTCCCCAATAGATGAAGGGATTCCTTCTAAGTATAGATGCCATTTTTCATGTAAGATATATCCCATTGTGGGAAAGTCAAAACCTAATGTGGTTACCCCAAATTTAGGGTGATTCGATGTTGTTGAAGAATATGCCTTTCAGCATCATTGATATGCAAATATGAAAATGCAAAGATAAAAGTAGTCAACTTTGAAGGGTCAATTAGTGATTTTCAGATAATTCCTATGATTGAAACCAATTACCCTAGCTAAAGTCGTTCACCATGATGGTTGTTACGGAAATGTGATGTTGTCCATGTTTTAAGCCCCACTAGGCCATCAATGACAACTTTTTGTGCAAATTTTTATTGGTAATGTTTCACTCAAAATGTGAAGTACCAAATATGATTGTAATTTCAAAAAAAGAGATATGGAATGATGAAAATGACCAAGTGTCCTTATGGTAGGCTCTTCATCTTACCGAATTGCATGGATGCAAATCGCTACAATCGCCAAGTATATAGAATAACCCACTAGATACAAGGTTCACTTGAATATTGTTTGACTTGGAAAATATGCAAATGATAATATGGAATGATGTGAAAATCATGATTTTGATGATTATGGTTGTTTTATGAAGATTTGGACCATTTTGGAGTGCTTTTGTAACTTGTTAGGCGAATTTGCAATTTGTGGTTGTAAACAAAAATTATGCATCCAAATTAGTTGGGATATTCACAAAACCTGATAAAATGATAAAATAGATGCATGGATACAATATGAAAATATTTGGTGGGGATAGGCCACTATTTTGTAAAAAAATTATCTTTTATGCAATTTGATGCCAAATGCTCGTTGGTGCTTTTGACCTGCAGAAATGCTTGATGATGTTTGGGCATTCTATAAACATCCCTGGGCACTTCAGTGCACCAAGAAACATCCATAGGAATTTAAAGGTTCCTAAAGCAACTATAAATAGTAGTTAAGATGAGAAACCAATCTCATTTGTGCATTTGAGAGTTTGTGAAGCTACGTCTGGGAGAGTGGAGTGAAGTTCAGTAAAGTGATTTGAGCGCGAAAGAAATGGTAGTAGAAGGAGTGGGTGTAGAGGCTAGGGTTGATGTTAGAGTGTGGGCTACTAAGGTAACTCTCATTTTTGTGTATTGCGTAAAATTTTGTGTGTGTATTTTTTATAAAATTATTGACAAATATTTTGTGTTGTGCTGCAGCTTCGGATTTTGGAGGCTCGACACCAATTCTCACTGTACATTCTTGGGATTAGGAAGGCTAGGTTGGATGAGGATTGGGAGCTATTGGAGAATGTGGGGCTAGTAAAGGTATCCTAGATTGATGTGGTGAGGGCTGATGAGGGGTACCTCTCTGCCTTGGTAGAGATGTGGGATGTAGATAGAAGGACATTTTAGCTCCCTATAGGAGAGGTGACCGTGACCTTGGATGATGTATATCGTATCCTCAAGGTGTTGATGGAGGGTATCTGGGTTGAGATCATGCTCAACCAAAATATGAAGATGATAATGATGTTCAAATATGCATGGTAGGGTGTGAGGGTGGATAGTGGGAGTATACCATATTTGTCTATATATGTGGACAAAGAGTTGGATGTCCTCCATGCCTTGGTTATGTTCATGTTGGTCAACATCGTGGTACCGAACAACTCTGGGTGTAGGTTATATTGGAACTTGATAGGGGTAGTGAGTGATATGCTCACTAGGTTATAGGTGTACGCATGAGCTCCTACATTTTTGGCTTAGGTATACCGAGAGTTATATGAGGTGATGAGGTAGGGGAGGAAGGGATTGGGGTGTAGCTTGCTACTACATTGCTGGGGATGGAAGTATTTCAACATTGCTTGACTGGAGGGCTTACCAATGGTAGTATTGGGTAGGGAGTAGCCCTACATTAGGATATGGATGGTGGTCAAGGAGGTACAATCGAGTCAGACTATGCAAATGAGTCAGTGGTACCGAGAGTTATGGGTTAGATTGACATACACCCAAGTGATATGGAGGCCATGGTGGGCTTACAGGTGGACTGGGGATGTAAAGCACTTACAATGAGTGTGGTAGACTTGGTGGGTAGTTGGGAGACATTAAAGTGAAATTGATTACTTATAGTTCTCATGAGTACTCTGATAGTTCAAGATGAGGTAGGATGTCCCAGATGAGATAGTGTTTTATAGGAGACATTGGGATGATACAAGGCTACCATGCATGAATTCATGGAGGGTGTCCTATGAGAATGATGAGGAGATGGATATCTTGGATGTGAATGACATGGGGACTACCATGGAGTATGAGGTATGGTTCATTGCACAACCAATATGAGCACTACATCAAGGGGTAATCGATAGGGGTAGGTGCATAACTAAGGATTATAATGAAGGGAATAGGGATGAGGGGACTCAGGAGGCCCCCAAGTGGTAGTGATGCCTTCAATAAAAAAGTCGAAGGAGGAGGGCCAAGGGTGCAATGAGACAAGATCTTGAGATTGGGGGAGATGGTGGATATGGAGAGGATGCAAAGGAGTTTCTGAATGGGCCTATAGATAGTAGTGAGGAGGATTGGGCACAACTAGAGTAGCAGGTAGTGGAGTGGGATGTGAAGATCATAAGGCTCCAAGTAGAGCTAGCAGAGACGGAGCACCAACATAATATCAACATAGCACGTATTCACTATTGATATAGATATATCGAGGCATTGGAGGATAGGTTGATGGAACATCATATTCCACTTCCAAATCCTCCAACCTCATCTGTATCCGAGGGTACTAGGCATAGCAATTCTAGGCATAGCTCGAGGTCTAGGGCTCCTACTAGGTCATAGGGGTCCTCTTGGAGGGTGTATCTTAGTGCATAGATGCACTTTTTGTATATGAGCCTTGGTTCTCCATTGTATGTAGCATTTTGGAATTCATTGTACATGTGATATTTATACATATATATACATGGCTTTTACCTTTTGTATTATATGTTTGTGTGTGAATACTTTTTGTGAAATGATTTTGTGGAATGCATGTATATATGGATGATTAATGCAAGGTAGAATGTATGGATGATTAATGCAAGGTGGAATGTATGGATGATTAATGCAAGGTAGAATGTATGGATGTGCTAATGATAATTTATAGTTTAGATTTTTACTTGGTCATGTTTCTAGCATTGTTGTTTAATCAGGGGCACCAAACTTGCTGGCATATGGGATGGATGACTCATGAACTGACATGGATTTTGACATGGAAGAAGATATGGATGTTGATATGGGAGAAGATATGGATATTGATATAGGAAAATGATTGTTTTGTAGAGACTCAGACATACTAGTGGTATTGACATAACCAAAAAGCATGCACCTATCTACTGTATTAGTCTATAGTCATCATAAAAGCGTAAAAGCTTGACACATTGCATAAATTCAACAAAATGATATTTCTTGTATTGATTATGAATGAATCTCTGTTACAAATATGCCCCTCTTAGGGTCACTTGAATGATGATACAGTCTATACAATTGCCAATGCCCTCAATAGGGTAGGCGCATTAATATTGCCCTTTGACTAGTCACAAACTGCCTTGGGGTGGAGTTGACCCCCTTCTTCGCGATGTGGAAGGATTATGATATAGACTCCTCTTGTACCTGTCTTCCTACGATCAAGAAACAATAGCACACGATCAAAAAGATAGATAGCCTCTCATGATGAGGCCCTTTAAGGAAACATACATGATAATGCCATTAAACTAATGATCAAGAAAACATAAAGAAAAACCTTTAAACTATGCTAATTGAATCAAGATTTGTAATATAGCATAAAGGAGATCATTAGACAAATAATGCATGGATCAGATAACAAAATAGAAGCATAAAGGTGCATAAAAGATCCACAAATGTCCTAATTAATGCAAAGCATAAACTATCTATTCTAAGCTAATTCCCACGGTCGAATTCTTCTAAACTACAATTAAACCTAAGAAATGATTAATCTAACCTATTTAACCGGACATAAATGAAAAGAGTAAGGTGATCTATCACCTGTTGCAAACCGTAGCTCTGGTGAGCGGTCTGCACTGTGAACCATGGCTGACAGCCACGGTTTGACCTCTGATAGATTTACCCTCAAAATCAGGGGTAGTGGGTTTGATCTCCTTGTCCAAATTGATGTTCAAGGGTCGCCTTCATTGTCCTCAGACTGATTTGGTGGTCAATTCGATGTGAAGGGCCTTCGTTTGCCCGAATTTGTGCTTCTTGACTCTCCTAAGCACCTAGGGCATCCATAATGCAATTCATCATGAATGTTGGCAAAAGGGTCGGGGATTAAGTGCAATAGCTCTATCTCTTAGTATACTCAGTTTGAGTGTACAATTCGCTAGGGCTTCATTGCTCAAATATCCAATGCTTGCTTCTCTTTTTTCTCCCCATTTGGAGGGGGTATTTATAGCATGCCCCTAGGGCTAGGGGTGGCTTCATGGAGAAGCCAAGACCAAGAAGGGTGGTTAGGACAGTTGGGATGGAAGCCTCTGGAATATTTCATCCTTCAACTACCTTCTTCTAGATATTTTGGCCATTCCAACCAATTTGGCTCGGATGGAAGGCCTAACTGAACTTCAGTTAAGACCGTAGGTCACAGTTGTGGTCCAGACTGCAGACCGCAGGTGTCAACCATGGTTTAGACTGGAGACCGCAGGTCTGGGCTGTGGTTCAGACTGATTAGGCCAAAATGCCTAAATTGAGTGGTTAGAACCACTGCTCTATCTTGGAGTCTATCCAAGATCCTCCATATGGTCTTGTAGCATGTCCATATGAGTAGTCGCCCTCGACATGACGCATTTTAGGTGTCTACAGATGCCCCTTTTGAGATGCGTTGTGAGATCGAACAACGCTGAGCAAAAATATACATCCTAAAATGATGCCTAAGGTTCTATGATGATCATTAGTTGGATCAACATTAGATGCCCCAGGTCCAGCAAAAGGATGCGCATCTTGGAATCATTGCTTCCAACTCGTGAAAGGCTTACATTTTGACAAGTCTGCACTCGTCATCAAACATTCGGATAGCATCAATGCCAAGTATGGGTATCTTCTGACCCATAAATCCGAAGGATGAGAGTTACAAACCAATTATCATATTTGTTGTTTACCCCAAGCAAAGGGGGAAGCTTATGATAGTTGTTGACAATGATTCGCAAGAACGAACGCAATTTTGACAAGATCAGGGGATCTACGATCTCAGGGATCTTCTGTTGACTTTGATTATGATTATGAAATTATGACTACCCCCTCAAGCGACGAGTCGATGAGGGTAATGACAATGTATGAAGCGATGAAATCGCTTGACCATAATGAATGATCCTAAACAAATTTAGATTCGAGCCTTTTAATGCCTTGGCTAGGCCTAGTTCAGCTTATGATTGCAACTCTTAGTAGTATTTGCACATTTCTATCCCATGGAGCAGTCAGGCTACAATAGTCGTCTTAAGGAATCAAAATGATACAAATGCAATTAGACTTGTGTTGAATCATATTTGTCGATGATTTGCTGAAAGATGTCATAAAAGAAATGACAATTTTACCCCAAATGTCCTTATGGTGATTTACTCATCTTGCCGGATTGCATGGATCGCAACTCGCTGCAACCGCCAAGTGTATAGGATAAATCATTGAATACGAGGCGCATTTGGTTTTTAATTATTTGATTTTTTTGTTTTAATTTTGCATTTATTTGATTGATCCTGGTGCTTTTAACATCACCAAATTTGCAATTTTGATCATTGATTTTGAATTTTTATCTAATGGGAGTCATTAATTTATTTTTTTAGACCTTCCCACGGTGGGTTTTGAGTGCATTTAATGCTAGTTGCAGACCGTGGGTACGGTCTACGATTTAATTTTTCAAATTTTGGGAACCGCGGGTCATACCTGTAGGTGGAAAACCCTAGTTTCAAAATCGTAGGTGTCAGCTGCGGTTCACCGAGACTAGGAGAACCTATAAATTGAATTCCCATTTGAAATTTTTCATTATTTTCTTGCAAACACTAGCAACTTGAGAGCTCTGAGAGTGAGAGAACATTCCCTGATCCGAAACGCTACCACACTCTACCATAATTACACTCGTCTACCTCGATGGTGGATCTTGATCAGCCATCTACTAGCCGAGGCCAGGGTGCGGGCAAGGTAACTCAAAATCGAGACCTCACACTCAATACCAGTAAAATGAACCACATTAAGTAATGCGGATAATGAACCTCACTAAACTGCTGGTAATGAACCCCACTAGTCTAGGTTAGCTTAGGTTTTTAATTTTTTGATTTAGTGGACTAGGAGGGTACCCAAAATGGGTGCCTCTCCTAAATCATAACTGGTAGCTACGGTTCCCAATTGGAAAATTGGGGACCGTAGGTTTCAACTATGGTTAGGATTCAAAAATCCCAATGGTCAAAATTGACCGCATGCGAACCGTAGGGTTGACCCATGGTTCGACAACTTTAGAAAATTTTTTTTTTTTTTTTAGATGTTTTTGTCATTTTTAGCATTGTTTTTAGCTCTGTTTAGCTAGATTTTGTCTTACATTATGCTTTTTATTTTAGAAATTGACTTCTAGATCCTAGGAGCCTAACATTCTAAAGACTCTCTCTTTGATGATGACCGAGATTGGTTTCGAGCTGTCGGGTTTGGCTATGTCATGGATCTACCCACTATTAGGGTAGATCAAGCCTACCTGACTGTGTTGGCCCGATGCTAGAATGCACAGACTAACACATTTCACCTGCCTATAGGTGAAATGACTGTTACCCTAGAGGACATCTACAGGATCTTCAGGATCCCCATCGATGGTGAGGCCATCGTCTCCTCTACCTCCAGGGTAAAGGAGGCTATTTTTGATGCTATCTTCGATGACCAGAGTGAGGATGCTCAGGAGGTGATTGACCATGGAGGGGTGCACATCGGTGATTGGTATCATGAGGATGTCTTCTCTGCATGGGAAGCCCTCTTCATGCACTTGATAGTATAGATTGTCCTTCCAGACTCTTTGGGCATGAGGATTCCCTGGAACCTCTTGTCCACTGCTTGGAGGGTTCTTCAGAGTTCTATAGAGGAGCCATTACTTTTATCATGGGGGAGCACCCTACTATGTTAGCTCTATAGGGAGTTGTATCATATTACTGAGCATAGCCATAAGGGCATCAGCTGTAGTCTTCTATTGTAGATCTAGGGGTGGCAGCACATCTGGATCGAGCATCCTATAGATCTTCCACTATGCATTGTTGAGATAGATGTCGATCATCAGTGCTATGCCACATGCTGGCCTCATGAGGGGGAGGGTACCTATAGTAGGATCCATGCTGGTGATGTCGAGCATTACATTACTCGATTTGCATCACTCGGGTTGGGGGACGTTGTCTGGTGCCCCTACATGGATTGCCCTACATGGCCTAAGGTGGACGAGTGGCTTCGATGGGCTCATCGAGATAGGTGGCTTATCGGTCGAAAGGTCGATATTAGAGAGTATCAGTTCTACTCTCATGTCCTATGATAGTTTGGCATGGTGTAGGACATTCTAGAGATCCCTTTCAGATATCGATGCTTGGTCATGGAGACTGATCTATAGTGGATCATTCTTGAGCCTCTAGGAGATGCTCCTGATGACTACTAGGAGACTAGAGTTGAGACTTCTGGGACCACTCTAGAGTATGATGGGTGGTGGTCCATGTTTAGATGGTATGGGTGAGGGCCTCTAGGTCGAGAGCTAGATCAGGTAGAGGTAGAGGTGGATCTCGACGGGCGTAGGGTGCACTAGTGGATAGAGGGTGGCTGGGGCATAGAGGCCACCATCGAGGAGACTCTTGAGATTGACCTAGATGAGGAGGCTCTAGAGGAGGGTGAGGTCCCTCTCGATAGTGTAGAGGGGCTGCTCTTAGCTTAGGTGGCTGACTTGTAGAGTCAGCTTGGATGATTCCATACATAATAGCTAGAGCGAGATACTACTATCGCCACTCTAGAGGTGAAGGTAGCTGATAGGGATAGGCACCTGACTGAGGTGTAGGATCAGATATAGGATCTCACTATGTGGGCCATAGATGTAGAGACCTAGGTTTAGAGACTACAGACTACACTAGAGTTAGCACAAGCATAACGAACTATAGTAGAGGTAGAGAGGGATCTCCTCCGGGTATCGAGGGGGGCTATGCCACCTCCTCAGGTTACTATGGGGCCTCTGAAAGCACTAGTGGTAGCTTCAATAGGTGGTCAAGATCTGATGGTTGAGGTAGAGTGACTGCATAGCATGGTCATGAGGACCAATGAGATGCATGCAGCCCGACTTGCTCACATTGATCAGCTAGTCGGCTACATTGAGATGCATGGGCTACAGGTTCTTGAGGATCCTTTCACTTTAGAGTCTCAATGGACCAGGTCTAGGACCTCTGGATAGTCTATGGTGAGCTCGAGTCATAGGACTCATAGGACTGAGAGGATGCATAGGTCCTCTAGCACACATGGTGCGACATCGCGTGCCAGGACTAGAGATGTAGGGCAGACTTTAGGGGCCACCGGTCAGAGGACTAGCCTACTTTAGTTACCAGTTTCTCATGTGTTGGGTGCCTTAGGATTTGGAGGTAGGCAGGATCCATAGTAGGACCCACCATGGGTGCCAGAGCAGATAGGAGAGCAGGCTCCAGAGCACAGTGTTGAGGGAGGCGACGAGAGCTCCGGTACAGGGGGAGCAGACTAGATCTGGGCTCTACTAGATGCAGACTACATTTTTGATATGCCATATTTATTTTGGGTGTAAGGTCGAGGACCTACACACTTTGTAGCCTACGGGAATTTTGATACACTCCCTATGTACTCTTTTGGACACATATATATGACTTGATCATTTATGGCTCATTATGTGTACCGATATTTATTTTTGATTTTATGTTTATTTGATGCACATGGATGCAATGCTTATGTTGATGCTATGTTTATATGATGCGATGTATGGATGACATGCACTAGATAGCTATCTTATTTATGATGATGTTGATGAGATGCAGTGATCTAGATGATTAGATGTGCCATATATGATGTATGCATATGGATGCACTGTTTATTTTTAATGCATATTTGTTTTTGCTTTGTGGGCATGCATTTATTTTTATGAAGTTATGGTATGCTATGCAATGTATGGTAATGCATTATGTACATAATCGTAATCTAATGGGAATGAACCTGTATGCTTTAATCACTTAAAACATAAGGAATGAATGTAAACTGTGTATATCAATTTTAAAATATGACACCACAGAATGTATAACAATCATGCAAAATAATTGATAATTCTCATTACAAGAACTTAATCAATTAATCACCCATATATGAAATGCAGTAAAATGGATTGGTATAATGCTAATGAATGAATATGTCATTCTGTATATTTTTCTTTGCTGCACTATATAGTCAGTGGCCGTCTAAACATCATTTCTGATATTCATGCGGTATCTATCCTATATGTTTGATTGTGCTTTGTAAAATGCATTCTGATAAATGGATGACTCTTTTCTTGATATTTTCACTTTTTTCTAGTGGTATTTGATATTTTGTTGCTATGAGAGAACTTTTTGAGGTTTTCCATGAGACTCAAACACCCTAGTAGACTTCTCCAAAAATCACATACTAACTGTACAAGGCTTTTATTGGACAAGGCTTTTGCCGTGACAGACCCAACTATTCATTATCCCTGTGTGTGCATGTGAGTATTTTTAGATAGACCATAAGCATACCCCGTATGTCAATCGAGACTCTTTCAACCCATATGTGAGATAGGGTTCCTCATACGATCGTACCATCCTTGTTTCAGCTTTGATTAGACTTATACAACTAGACAAACCTAGGCACCTAGAGCTAGCTCATCTTGCAAATTGATCAGGGCTACCCCTCCAAATGCAGGCGGGACTCTTTCAACCCATTGCTACGATTAGGGATCACCCAATAGAACTAGACCTCCAATTGCAGGTGGGACTCTTCCAACCCATTGCTGCGATCGAGGATCACTCTATGGCTTTCAAGATGGTGGACAATCTAGGGATTCAAGTTCTCACCCATCTTTCTTACTTGCTCATATGTAGTGAAAAAAATCACTATTATTCCACGTGTTACCATTTTACTTTGAGCAAGGGATTTTTATAGTGCTTTTGATTCAATATATCTCTTGGGATTTGAACTTTGAACTTTGTACTTTGAAATTTGCACTTTGTAACTTGAGATTTAAACTTTGTAACTTTGGGATGTATAGGGGAAATTCTTGTCCTTTTTCCAAAGTTCACCACTCTAGACCGAACTATTTGCAAGATAAGCAGGTCATGAAACCCATCTCTCTAGATACCTAAGACCACTTTCCAGCTTTCATCATCTCTTGTCTTAGCAGGATTTTATATTGTTTTGCTTAGTGACGGGATCCTGATATGTTGAAGCACTATCCCAACTAATGACCTCGTCTATAAAAGCAAAGTAAGCTTTCTACAATATCTGAAGAACCCACTAGGTATGTTTGAGTGACTGGAAAACTTAATATACATACATATTTCTCCGCAATAGGTATCGTGTATGAATGCAATGAATTATGATAAATGCAAGGGTGCATGATTGAAACACAAACGTGTGACCATTTGTAAGATTTTGATAGACACATTACACTCTACTATGGAATGCAATGGATGACAAATGCCTAAATGCAATATGATGAGGTGAATGCATGTATGAAAATGCAAACTGCAAAAGCAAATGTTTTTGGATTTTATGCTTTACCAATTTTTTTGGAATTTTATATATTTTCAAATTTTTATGAATTTTTGAGCTTTCATATTTGACCAAACGATGAGTATATATGCCTTTGGAGCTTTTTGGGGTTGACCAAGCGATTTTTAGAAATCCTTGGAGCTTTTTGGATTGACCAAAGGGCTTATAGATGCCTTTGGAACCTTTTAGTTGACCAAACTCTCAGCAAGAGAGCTTGGAGTCCTTTTAGGATGACCGAGAAGCTATAGGAACTCTTGGAGCCTTTGGGTTGACCAAGCGATTTTTTAGAAATCCTTGGTGCCTTTTTGGGATGATCGAGTGGCTTTAAGTAACCCTCAGAGCCTTTGGGTTGACCAAGCAATTTTTAGAAATCCTTGGTGCCTTTTTGATTGACCAAAGGGCTTATAGATGCCTTTGGAGCTTTTTTGACATGACCAAATCACTCGAATGAGAGCTTGGAGCCTTTTGGGATGACCGAGTAGTTTGAAAAAACTCTTGAGCCTTTGGGTTGACCAAGCAATTTTTTAGAAATCCTTGGTGCCTTTTTGATTGACCAAAGGGCTTATAGATGCCTTTGGAGCCTTTTTTGCTACACTCTCTAAGCATAGAATGCCTTAATATGGATGATGTTGAGAGGTTTAGGCTCTTCAACACCCCCTAGCGATGTCAGGTGATAGGTACCTGGACCAATATTTTTAGATATGATATAGGGTCCTAGCCAATTAGCCATAAATTTGTCTCGCATATCGGGCAACAAATTCGAGTTCTGTTGGTTTTCTTTCAGCACAAGATCCCCAACTTCAAAGTCTCTCTAGTGGACTTTGATATTGTAAGCTCATTTTAATCACTCCTGATAGACGTGAAGATGCTCCAGGGCATTCACGCGATGTTCATCCAGTAGCATCAATTGATCTAGTCGAGCTTGCCACGCGGTGTCATCATCGATGAACTCTTTCAATGCGACGCGCAGTGTTGGAATTTCCAACTCTAAGGGCATAATGGCCTCAGCGCCATATACTAGTGAAAATGGAGTTGCCCTAGTGGGAGTCCGAATGCTAGTCCTATAAGCCCATAATGCAAGGGGTAGCTGTATATGCCAATCCTTGTGGTGTTCTTGCACTATATTTTTCAAGATGGCTACCATAGTCTTGTTTGAGGCCTCAACTTGCCCATTTTCCTATGGATAATATGGAGTTGCAAAACTATGTTTGATGCGGTACTTAGATGTTAAAGCTCACACAATTTTGTTCTTAAAAGAAGTTCCATTATCCAAAACTATTTTGGATGGTATCCCAAAATGACTTATGATATGCTCCATTATGAACTCTGCTATGCGAGCTCTAGTGGTCATTGTTAAGGGAATGGCTTCCACCCACTTTGTAAAATACTCAGTAGCCATAATAATGAATGTATGTCAGCCTGATGATGGAGGAGAGATCTTGCCAATTAGATCAAACCCCCACTGAGCAAATGGCCAAGCCGCTTGGATGGGTTGTAGGGCCTATGATGGCAAGTGCATAAGATTAGCATGATGCTGACATTTGATGCATTTCTTGACATACACATTGCAATCCTTCTCCATAGTGGGCCAATAATAACCCATTCGAAGGATGCGCTTGACGATGGCCATGCCACTGAAATGGCCACCGCACGTACCATCATGAGCCTCTAAAATTGCCCAAGATGACTCTTGGGGCTCAAGACAATGAAGGAGAACTCCATCATAACTTTAGAGGTACAAAATATCTCCTATCAAGACATATTTAGTCACTTTCTTTTTAAATGTGCATCTTGCAGCATACGACAATCCCTCCAAGACAAAACCAAGTCTTAGGAAGTCTTGAATCTGTGACATCCAATTCTGATGAGCCTCAGCTTCGACTGCTAAGATGACTTGCTCCCCTTACGTATTTATCTTTGTAAATGTATACTGGGAAACAACCTTGTGGTGAATGGTGGTGCCACTCCCCGTAGGACTCTGGGAGGTTAAAGACCCCTAGGGTGCCTTCTTGAGAAAGTCTTCAGCTTTGCAGAACCAATCAGCTTTTGGCTCCACACTAATCATGTTGACTGATTATTTGTTATCAAAGGCTGCACGCTCTACTATAGGATGCGAGAGCATCTTGACATGGATGGTAGTGAAGTCGGCAGATGGATTCTGAGGGATTAAGGATCCCAAAGATGCCATGGTGTCTACGAACCTATTTGATGAATGAGGGATTGCCTCGATGTCGTACCATTCCAGTTTAGCTAGATATGTGGCAACAAGATCTTTGTAGGCTTTTAGTACTGGACATCGACACTAAAATAGTCCCTTCACTTGGTTAATTATGAGTAGGGAATCACCAAAGATGTTTAGTCTCTTGATATTCATGGCGACGGTTGTATGGAGGCCCAAAAGTAGGGCTTCATATTCAACATTATTGTTGGTGCATGGGAAGTCTAGTTTGAATGACAATGGCATTGGAGCTCCTTGCGACATGAAAAACACTATCCCTACACTAGCTCCTTGCTCACATTTTGAACCATCAAAGAATAGAGTCATATCAACATTGTTCTCTGGTTCTTTGGGTTTGGGAGCTTCGGATACTACAAACACTGCATCATCCGGAAGCTCGATTGTTAGAGGCCTATTATTGGATAGTGGCACCTCAGCTAACTGATCTGCTATGACCTGTCCCTTAATGGACTTCTGGCTTATGAATTCTAGATCAAATTCTATCAATAGCATGATCCACTTTGCAGTACGTGTATTATGATATGTCTTGCTCATCATATACTGCAAAGGATTTTGTTTTGATATCACATATGTCGTATGACTCAACATGTAGTGCCATAATTTCTTGGTAGCGAACACTACTGCTAAACATAGTTTTTCCACATATGCATATCCTAGCTCGTAACTCACCAAGGTTCGGCTAATGTAATATATGGCTTGCTCTTTGCCTTGTACGTTATTTTGGGCCAACATGGTCCCTAACGCAAAGTCTATTGCTGATATATATAGCAAAAAAGGCTCTTCTGGCCTTGGTGGAGCTAATACTGGTGGCGTCACTAGGTATTGCTTAATCTCAGTGAAGGCTGCCTTGCAGTCCTCATCCCAATTGAATGGGACCCCCTTATGTAGTAGTCGATTCATGGGTCGACATTTATCCGATAGTTGAGTGATAAATCACTTTATCGATGCTACTTTGCCCTGAAGGCTCCTTAATTCCTTAATATTTGTGGGAGGACGCATCTCTAAAATAGCCTTGACCTTCGTTGGGTCTACTTCGATGCCTCTCTTTGAGATAATGAATCCTAATAATTTTCTAGAAGTTACGCCAAATACGCACTTCTTAGGATTCAATCTGACATTATGCTCTATCAGGTGATCAAAGACTTTCCTTAAGACCTCCGCATGCTCTTCTCATAGCAATGACTTGGCTAGCAAATCATCGATATAATCTTCTAAGATCTTATGCATATAGTCATGAAAGATGTATGTCATGGCCCATTGGTATGTGGCACCAACATTTTTGAGACCAAATGGCATAACTTTGTAGCAAAATGTTCCCCATGGCATTATAAACATGGTTTTGTGCTGGTCTTCGGGCTTAATCCAAATTTGATTGTAACCAAAAAAACCATCCATTAAGGAGAGCATTTCATGACCTATAGTAGAGTCTACTAGAGCATCGATATTGGGCAATGAAAATGAATCTTTGGGTGTTGCCTTGTTGAGATCTCTAAAATCCATACAAATACGGATCCTTCCATCTGGTTTTCCTACAGGCACCATATTGGATACCCATTCTGGATAGTCGATGGAAATGACAAATTCTACATCCAACAATTTTTGCAATTCATCTTTCACCATTAAGGCTACTGTTGGATGCATCTTTCTGAGCTTCTTCTTGATAGGCTTCTTGGATGGGTCTAGCGAAAGGTTATGAGTAACCAATTTTGGGTCTAGACCGGGCATATCTTTGTATGTCCAAGCAAAAAGGTTAGGTCTCTCTTTCAGTAGAGGGATGATGCTAGCACGCTCATCTGGAGTGAGACTCATTCCAAATTTAACCTTCATTGGATTGGTGGGGTCGTTACTGATATCCACTTCGAAGGTTTCCTCTACTGACATATGGGATCCCTCCTCAAGCTGATGAGGCATAGGGATCAAATGGATGTCATCAGCTGGATTTATATGTTCTTCATTGGAAGCATGTTCAGCATGATAGACATCATAAGCATAGCCTGGTCCAAAATGAAATGGTTGCAACATCTCTTCATTCGAGAAGAAGTCTTCAGGCTCTACTGGCGAATCAATGTGATCCCAATCGATAGCATCCATGTTTAGATGCAATGGTTTGGATGGATCTACTGGATTGTGGAGTGGAATGGTCAAATCAATGGAGACCATGTTGATGGAATGGAATTGATCTCCAGGACCACATAGACTGAACTCTACATCATCTATGTAGCTTTCGTACCCAAGATCTGGCTCAGATGGTACGGGGATGAACGGGTCCTCCTTGTGGGATGCCCGGACAACTGGATCCTCCCTGTGCACTAACTACAAAATGGGATCTCTTGGCTCAAGTAGCTCAGCATAAGTAGGTAGATGGGGAAAGATTCTTTGATATTCCTCTTCTAGATTTATTCTTTCCCTAAGGCGACGTTGGAGATTAATCTCTCGATGCAAACCTACAGCTATAATAGGTGGCGGACCTCGAGGTGGATTCCGATTACGTAGGTGATGAGGCCCCAAATAGGCCATCTCCAATGAATCCTCATCATCACTGTATAGATATAATCCTTCACTTCCCCCCATATGCAAGGGGTGATCTACCATATGTGGCCCCATGTATCTGATTCTGCGGTCACTATCATCACTATCCGGATAAATTAGATAGAATGATCGTATATATGACATCGATGCAAAAATTGGCTCTGCTTCCTCTTCATAGTGATCAGTGTTAAGAGGCACTTCTTCTATAACATACTTTGACTCCATAGATAATAGATGTAGCGGATATACAAGCCTCGGATCGGTCATCTCATCTTCATCGCTATGATTGCTATTATGAGCAGACCACTCTATCGTGTCCACAAATATTGGGAGATTAGCTGGATGAGGCCTTAAGTAGGCCTACTCTATCTCATCTTCATAATCACTATCGACTATGAAATGCTCTTGTATCTCATCTAATTGCTCTCTAGGTAGCAAATGGCATAGAAATACCGGAACCACGAAGGCTCGATCAATTTCCTCCTCAGATTGATCATTATTTGAGGACTCACCATCTGCATCATAACTCGGTCCACTTATTTTGGAGGTGGACTCCTCTCCATATTCACTACAAATATCTCCTGAATCGAGATCACCTAGAATGGTGGGGTTGTGCCCCTGCATACCAGTATCATCGATTGTGATATGGTTTTGATGACCCAGGTTGCCTCTGGGGTTCTGCTCTGAGAACTCTTCATGTTCAAGCTTCGGTCTCTCAATGGTGATGACTGACACCATTGGGTTGTTGCCTCGAAGACTAGACATGTTAGGATGATATGGATTAAAATCCACGTCGTCCCCTAGACTCAGGTATAAATGATCCAATGATGCAGCGAGTAAATCATCATGTCCCTGAATCTGCAATCCCAATCCGAACCTATCATTTGCCAACTGATAACGTAGTTCAAGAGGGGTTCTTCATCCTTGTTCAAAAATACCAAGGTCGTATCCATGCCAATGATAGAGCTCAAAAATGTGCATGGCATACTCTGGGTTGGACAAGTACCGAACGTTCACCATGAACTATTCCTCATCATCCATCTCCATGGGTGCTCGTGTTGGAACTTGATCCAACCCGACATAGATGAAGTTTGTTTGGTTGGGTGGCTCACCCAATGGTACTATGGATCCAACTAGATATCGATGGGCTATCGATCGGCCCATGTCTCGTGCAGTCTCTAAAATAGGACCAAAGGTCACATTTTGCACAAGATACTCACCCAGACCTGTACTGGCTAGGTGAACAGTCACCCATGGTGCGGATGACCCTACTGATGATGTAGGAGAAGCAGGCTGAGGTGCCTCCTCGACTTGATCCTGGGCTTCCTCCACCTCCATGGGAGTGGCAGCCTCAGTGGTGACTGGTTCGGGCACATTCTTTGCTTCTTTCCTACCCAATTTTACCTTTAATTTCTCGTCATCTCGATGCATTGCTGATGCACTCGGTCTCAGAGAAGTTGTAGTGGTATGTTCAGATCTGTTTGATACAGATATCGATGGTTGAACATGCACCACCTATTTACCTCTTGGAACCCTTATCGATGACGTGGGCCGTATGTCCAAGTGCATTGATGGGAGTACGAAGCCCCCTGGAAAATCTGCTAAGTTCATGAACTTGAATGGTTCTTCATCTGATGAAACCATGTGAACTTGTCCCTCATGTATATACTTGACACACTGATGCAATATCGAGGGAACACAATGCATTTCATGAATCCAAGGCCTCCCTAGTAGGATGTTATACTACAAAGCACCCTCTATCATGTGACACATTATGGGAATGGTCTTCAGTCCCACCTGAATAGGTAGGACAATCATGCCAACCATAGAGCATAGTGCATCGTTAAATGCTCTCAATGTAAAGGTGGTTGGTACGATGAGTGATTTAGGCAATTTCAAATGGTACAGTGCCTTAGTCATGATTATATTGATCGACGAACCAGTGTCAATCAAGACCCTTTTGAATGACACATGGTTAACACATGCAATGATATGTAGTGGCGGGTCAGCCATGCTTGCAGAAACCATTTTCACTTCATGATCATAGAATTGGATCATTGGTTCCTAGCACTATTGTACGTGCCCCATAAAGTTTGTGAATGCCTGTGCATCCTAGGACTGTACCTCAATGGACCTCAGAATGTCCATAAGAGTCTCCCTGTGCCTAGGGGACTACTGTATAAGCTCATATATCGACAACTTCGTAGGAGTCATCTACAGGTTTTGAACTAGCCTGCTCCTAATGGTCACCACCGGTCTCGTTGGTGGGCCTAGAATATTTTGTGCCTATCACTACTGGGGCATGGCCTGTATTTGAATGGGAGCATGAGGTTGATTCGGTTGTTCGTACCTCCCATGTCTGGTAACAACATTGACCATGCCGATGAACCCCTGGGTAGGTGGTTCGACTCGCACTTGATTGACATGGCCAGCGTGGTTACGGGGCGCCTCATGGTTTGGTAATGAATTTTTAAAAATCCCCATGTTTTGGTTGTCCGATGCCTAGGGATTTCTTGGTACCACAAGCTCTCCCTTTTCTATCATATTTTGCACAATATGTTTGAAAGACCAACATACCTCGATGTCATGGCCTTTCACTCTATGAAATATGCAAAATAGATCTTCCTGATAGTCTTTGGGCTTGGGCTGATTAGGATCAACCATCTTGACTTCGGGTAATCTTATTGCCTTGGCCTCGTAGAGCTGATGAAAAATTGATGTCAATGATTCCATCAATGGCGTAAATATGCGAGGTGGGCGTTGCTCTTTGTTCTTGCCCTTGTAGTTATTCTTGCATTGGTCGTATTGCGTAGGAGGAGGATGGGCTTGATAATTCTATTTCTTTTGCCCCTTATCCTCATTTTGGAGATTTAGTACCACCTGATTCACATGGGCCTGCTTGCCCTGTTGCTTTGAGGTACTCTTCTTATATCCCTCTTTCCTGGTTTTGAGCTTCAAGTTGCCTTCCTGCACCTTGATGTCCTCAATTACCTTGGCTTGCACCAAAGCTTCTTCGAATGTAGCATACTATTGTAGCTGCAATAGTAGCGAGATGTGCTTGGCACAACTCTTTGTAAACATTCGGGTTAATTCTATGGTAGGAATCAAGAATGACAACTTTACCATTAATCTCCTCCACCTCTTCTCATACTGTTCTATTGGCTCATCGTCACGTTGAGCTAGCATAGCCAAATCGGAAAGGTTGGCCTATTTCTTGATGCCAAAGGAATAGCATTCAAGAAAGGCATCAACTAATTGCTCAAAATTTGTTATGCTATGTTTCTTTAGCTGATTGAACCACTCTCAGGCTGGACTAGAGAGTGTCATGACAAACGTATGCAATAATAATGCATCATTGTTCTCTATCTAGAAGCAAGCATCCAGAAATCTCATGACATGTTCTTGCACCTCTTCATCACCCTTGAATTTTTCCAACCTAGGCATCTCAAAATGCTCAGGGTATGGGGGCATAGGCACCGAGGGATCTAAAGGTTCATTATGAATTTTCCTCAGTGTCAACTTTTGGATAGTCGTGCCTTGTTTCTCAATTGCTTTGACCTTCTCGGCCAAAGCTTTGTAAGCCTCAGAAGATAGAAATTCCTCCTCCCTAAGTCGGCATGGAGGTGGTCTGGGAGGTACAATCTTCTTCTATCGAGGTGGAGGGCATTGCTCTTCCTCCTCCTCAGCTCGAGAACTCTCAGGATATTCTTGGTTGTATCTGTTCCCCTCTTGTTCCTCATAATGTTGCTACCTCTGATTGTCGATCGAAGGTGGTCACTCTCTCTGATGGGTAGTGATATGAGTGTGAATGCTTACGTGCTCATGGTGCATGTCGGCTTGCGAAAGAGCCTTCCTGTGCACCTGCTCTCTATGCTCATCCTGAGAATATAGGCCAGCCCTAGCCAACCTATCTTCCTACTCTACATGCTCCTTCTAGATGAGGATGCGCTCCTCATGCAAGCGCTGCTCATACAACCTCTATCTAGTAAGCCTCTACGCCTGAAGATCTTCATCTTCAATGCACTGCCTCTCTAGGCGAGCATCCTCCAATTGATCTTGGAGGAGTTGGCATTTCTATTCAGAGGCTAGTCGATATGATCTTTCGACCTGGTCAGCCGTAGGAGGCCTTTGGTATGCTTGCTCTATATGAGCGACCTTGTGGGTTCTGTACCCATCGAACTGATGTGTTGTGCCTTTGCCTCTATCTGTGAAGATGACATCGACATCATGTTGTGTCCTATGCTATGTGCCACCATGCATGGATGGTGGACATGAGACATGAGGGCGCTTAGAAGCCTCTCCATGCTCTCTAGTAGTTCTAATGGTGCTCCCGCTATGCTCACTCGGAGCACGAGTGGGCGGAGCCAAAGGCTTGCAGCCTAGCTGCTCTAACACACTACCTAGACCATCTAGCTATCTAGACCTCCACCTCTCATGGGGTGGTGTTCCATTAGCTCCCACCTTCGATATATCGATGGTGATCTTGCATGCTATAGTACGCATGGGAGTATGGGTAGACTTGCGCTCATCAGGGAGCCCATCTACTTGCCCCTGAATGGGTGGATCTCTATTCCTTCTATACTCAGAAGGTGGGGGTATAGTACACCCTATAGACTTAGTGTGAATGGGTACCAATCTGGTCCCCTACATGACATACTCTTCGGTCGATCCCATGGATGCACGTGCACTGCGGTCTCGGTAATGGCTTTCGAGTGGAGCACCCTCAAGCTGAGAAGCTCCATGCTCTAATCTACGTCTAGTAGAATGCACTGATGCTAGTCTATCAGGGGTACGCTCAATGGGATCCCCTCATGTCGAGTTGTCTCCTCTAATGCTCATCGAATGATATTCGGTTTGCTCATGTGGTTGAGGACTAGACACGTGTATTTGTGAATCGGTTGGGGCTTGGTCATTGGCTTCAGGCTTGCACCTTTGCCGACCACCCCGTGTATCCACCATAGTGTACCTAACGTCTAGATGTATCTTTTATTATCAAACAAGGTATACAATGATGCTTATCTTATTTTTAAATTTTAAAATGAGCCCTAAACTGTTTGATGTTGTTTCAAAATGTGTTGTATCAGTATGAGAAACTCTCGCATGTTTTGCAAAATTATTGGATTTTATTCTCAGTTTAATTGGCTTTCACCTATACACTCACACAAGCCAAATATGGGAATGAAGTCCATACTCAATGAGGTAGCATAGGTACTACCAACCCTCACCCAGCACACCGTGCATAGTGATACACTCTTTCGAAGATGAGTGCATGCTATTTTGCATGGATAGGACAGTTCTTGGGTCGGCCTTGGCAACGAGTGGGTCCCGATAATACAATTTCAAATGAGCCAACCAAGTGGTAATGACATCCATTGTTGGTCTCAATCAAATGGGTTGGATGTGAGAGCCCAATGCCACTGATGTTTAAATGAAACATGGTGTGTGTGGTTCCTTTTACTTTGCATAAAGACAAATGCATAAAAGAGCATTCATATGATCATTCCTACATGATATGCATAAAAAGAAAAGGAACATTTCAAATTTAGAAAGGTATGCATGCTATGTCCTACATGATGTTATGACAATGCGATTACGATGACATGGCCTCTAATTGGGCCTCAAGCATGCAAATGACCACTCAATTTTTATCAAGGTCACTGTATTCTAGGGTGGACTACAATCAGAGGTTCGTTGTTCCTAGCAATGCCTTTCTAATGGAAGGAATGCGAAAGCAAACTAGGACTATTCATTCACCCTTTTTCTTTAGTGTACCTAATTTGCAATCGATTTAACGCTTACTATAAAAACATAGAGAAGAAAATATAGAACAGAGAATAAAAATAGAGCCTACCTCAGCTCCTGATCTGATGCCAAGTGGTTTCTCTATTGTCTACTGCTTCTGTTGTAAACCGTAGCTCTGGTCTATGGGCTGTAGTGTGAACCATGGGTGAAAGTTATGGGCCAACAAATAACCATAGTTGTTAGCTATGGTTAGCACTTGAGATAAGAAAAATTCAAGAATGTCAGCACTCAAGGGCTACAAATGCGGAGTTCCATCGTGATCACCTTCTGACATAACCAAAAAGCATGCTCCTATCTACTGTATTAGTCTATAGTCATCATAAAAGCGTAAAAGCTTGACACATTGCATAAATTCAACAAAATGATATTTCTTGTATTGATTATGAATGAATCTCTATTACAAATATGCCCCTCTTAGGGTCACTTGAATGATGATACAGTCTATACAATTGCCAATGCCCTCAATAGGGTAGGCACATTAATATTGCCCTTTGACTAGTCATAAACTGCCTTGGGGTGGAGTTGACCCCCTTCTTCATGATGTGGAAGGATTATGATATAGACTCCTCTTGTACCTGTCTTCCTATGATCAAGAAACAACAACACACGATCAAAAATATAGATAGCCTCTCATGATGAGGCCCTTTAAGGAAACATACATGATAATGCCATTAAACTAATGATCAAGAAAACATAAAGAAAACCTTTAAACTATGCTAATTGAATCAAGATTTGTAATATAGCATAAAGGAGATCATTAGACAAATAATGCATGGATCAGATAACAAAATAGAAGCATAAAGGTGCATAAAAGATCCACAAATGTCCTAATTAATGCAAAGCATAAACTATCTATTCTAAGCTAATTCCCACGGTCAGAATTCTTCTAAACTACAATTAAACCTAAGAAATGATTAATCTAACCTATTTAACTAGACAAAAATGAAAAGAGTAAGGTGATCTGTCACCTATTGCAAACCGTAGCTCTGGTGAGCGGTCTGCACTATGAACCATGGCTGACAGCCATGGTTTGACCTCTGATAGATTTACCCTCAAAATCAGGGGCAGTGGGCTTGATCTCCTTGTCCAAATTGATGTTCAAGGGTCACCTTCATTGTCCTCAGACTGATTTGGTGGTCAATTCGATGTGAAGGGCCTTCGTTTGCCTAGATTTGTGCTTCTTGACTCTCCTAAGCACCTAGGGCATCCATAATGCAATTCATCATGAATGTTGGCAAAAGGGTCGAGGATTAAGTGCAATAGCTCTATCTCTTAGTATACTCAGTTTGAGTGTACAATTCTCCAGGGCTTCGCTGCTCAAATCTCCAATGCTTGCTTCTCTTATTCTCCCCATTTGGAGGGGGTATTTATAGCATGCCCCTAGGGCTAGGGGTGGCTTCATGGAGAAGCCAAGACCAAGAAGGGTGGTTAGGACAGTTGGGATGGAAGCCTCTGGAATCTTCCATCCTTCAACTACCTTCTTCTAGATATTTTGGCCATTCCAACCAATTTGGCTCGGATGGAAGGCCTAACTGAACTTCAGTTAAGACCGTAGGTCACAGTTGCGGTCCAGACTACAGACCGTAGGTGTCAACCATGGTTTAGACTGGAGACCATAGGTCTGGGCTACGGTTCAGACTGATTAGGCCAAAATGCCTAAATTGAGTGGTTAGAACCACTGCTCTATCTTGGAGTCTGTCCAAGATCCTCCATATGGTCTTGTAGCATGTCCATATGAGTAGTCACCCTCGACATGACGTGTTTTAGGTGTCTACAGGTATCAAACAAACTCACTAACACCACCTAATCCCTCTAGGACCGAATGTGTGTGCAGTGAATTCATTTACCGAATCAATATCATGGTAATTACTTGAGGCAATAAAGAACCAATGTGTGTGAAAGTGAGATCATTAACTCATCTTGAGTAAATTGGATAAAATTGTTATGGATGAGACCAAGAAGCTAGCTTATCCGTATGAGCAATCAAAGGTATCTTAGAAAGAGACGTGTCACCACACATGAGAATACTCCAGTACAAATCAAGTGTCTATAGCTTTGGTGGAGGCTAACTCCATAGTCCATGATTTGTGTTTTTGATCTCTTAAGTATTGGGGATGAATACCTAACCGTCTAATTAGAAATGTAGTATGATCCTTAAAACCTAATGATCAGTGGTGTGTGATGTAAAATATTTAGAGTTTTTGTTAGGAATTTTTCCCTACTATTTATTTTATTTTTGGAATTGTGATAGTTGTGAGAACCACTATTTTTATGGACTATGTTGCATGATTGGAATAGCAAGGATGACCCTTTTCACTTTGAGGTTCATACCAAGTATGGTGTTATCCCTCTTTGACACAAGATGTTTTTAATATGTGAAATTCTGTTTGGTTTAAGAATATTTTAGAGTCAATTCCTAAATTTCAATATTTTCTTAGTGAATATGTGTAATGGTCCTAAAAATAACTCAACATGTATTTTGGAGTTTTCTTAAAACACTAGGAGTGGCTGAGTGACCGAAAACACCTAGGACTTTTATGAAAATGTGGTTTGTGTGCATGGCAATTTTGACTTGGTGGCATTGTGTAGATGAATTTGTGAAGGTACCCTTGATTAAGGAAACATGAATTTTTGTGGACCAATTAAAACCTTGAACTAAATAAACGATCTCTAATATGATATGTGAAATGTGGATGTGAATGCAGTGTATGACATGCAATTTTGTGACATGCAATATGAAATGTGGGCGAATACATTTCTTTTAGAATGTAAATGCAAGTGAAATGCAATGTTATGTATGAAATGTATGTAAATTTTTTTTGTGTATTATCCATGTATATATACATATATAGAAATAAAATCATTCATATAATACTCTCAATTGTATGACTTTAAGTGGTTTGGGCTCTTCCTCTCCCTCTAGACTAGTAAGCTTGTAAGTACCAGTAACCACTCTATGAGTAACAATGTATAGACCTAACTAATTAGCCATGAATTTATCATGAATATATGGCAATGCATTGCTATTTTGTTGTTTCTATTTAAGGAAAAAGTCTCCTACAAAGCATCATTAAATGCTTTTAAGGTGAATGATGACTTGGTGATATGAGATGGAGGAAGTTTAAATGATGAAGTGCATATGTGGTGATGATATTTATAGAGGAACTCGTATCAATTAACACTCTTTTAAAAGGCATATGGGATAGATGACTCATGAATAGACATGGATTTTGACATGGAAGAAGATATGGATGTTGATATGGGAGAAAATATGGATATTGATATGGAAAAATGATTTTTTTGTAGAGACTCAGACATACTAGTGGTATCAAACAAACTCAGTAACACCACCTAATCCCTCTAGGAAAAAATGTGTGTGTAGTGAATTCAATTACCAAATCAAGAGCATGGTAATTACTTGAGGAAAACAAGAACCAATGTGTGTGAAAGTGAGATCATTAACTCATCTTGAGTAAATTGGATAAACCTGTTATGGATGAGACCAAGAATCTAGCTTATCCGTATGAGCGATCAGAGGTCTCTTAGAAAGATACGTGTCACCACACATGAGCATAATCCAGTACAAATCAAGTGTCTATAGCTTTTGTGGAGGCTAACTCCAGTCCATAATTTGTATTTTTGATCTCTTAAGTCTTGGGGATGAATACCTAACCGTCTAATTAGAAATGTAGTACGATCCTTAAAACCTAATGATCAGTGGTGTGTGATCTAAAATATTTAGAGTTTTTGTTAGGGATTTTTCCCTACTCTTTATTTTATTTTTGGAATTGTGATAGTGGTTAGAACCACTATTTTTATGGACTATGTTGCATTATGGGACTAGCAAGGATGACCCTTTTCACTTTGAGGTTCATACCAAGTATGGTGTTATTCCTCTTTGACACAAGATGTTTTTAAAAAGTGAAATTGTGTTTGGTTCAAGAATATTTTGGAGTCAGTTCCCAAATATCAATATTTTATTAGTGAATATGTGTAATGGTCCTAAAAATAACTCAACATGTATTTTGGAGTTTGCTTAAAACACTAGGAGTGGTTGAGTGACCGAAAACACCTAGGACTTTTATGAAAATGTGGTTTGTGTGCATGGCAATTTTGACTTGGTGGAATTGTATAGATGACTTTGTGAAGGTACCCCTGATTAATGCAACATGAATTTTATGGACCAATTAAAACCTTGAACTAAATAAACAATCTCTAATATGATATGTGAAATGTGGATGTGAATGCAGTGTATGACATGCAATTTTTTGACATGCAATATGAAATGTGGGCGAATGCATTTATTTTAGAATGTAAATGCAAGTGAAATGCAATGTTATGTATGAATTGTATGTAAAATGTTTTTTTTTGTATTAGCCATGTATATATACATATATAGAACTAAAATCATGCATAGAATACTCTCAAGTGTATGAATTTAAGTGGTTCGGGTTCTTTCTCTCCCTATAGACTAGTAAGCATGTAAGTACCATTAACCACTCTCTGAGTAACAATGTATGGACCTAACAAATTAATCATGAATTTATCATGAATATACGAAAATGCATTGCTATTTTTTTGGTTCTCTTTAAGGACAAGGTATCCTACTTGGAATTCACATAGATAAAATTTGGCATTGTAAACACACTTTAGGCAATCTTGATAAACTTGTAAATGCTCTAAAGCATTGACTTGCCTCTCATCAAGAAGTGTGAGTTGGTCACGACGCGCTTGTATAGTAGTGTTTTCATCTATGAATTATTGTAAATAAATTTGCAAGGAGGGGATCTCAATCTCAAGAGGCATGATTGCTTCGGCTCCATAGACCAATGAAAATGGTGTTGCCCCTATAGGTATGCAGATGCTTGTTCGATAAGCCCATAATGCCAAGTAAATTTGTGTATACAAATCTCTATGATTTTCTTTTATACATCTCTTGAGAATATAAATTAACATCTTGTTGGAAGCCTCAACTTGTCCATTTGCTTGTGGGTAATAAAGAGTCAATAAAATGTGTTGAAATTTGTATTTCTCACAAAGTGCTCAGACATCCTTGTTCTTGAAATACTTTTCATTATCGAAGATGATTTTTGAGGGTATACCAAAATGAAAAATGATGTGATGAAGTATAAACTCCACAAATCTAGGTCATATTATACTAGTAAGAGGAATTGCCTCAACCCACTTTGTAAAGTATTTGGTGGCTATGATGATGAATGTATGTTGTCTTGAGGAACAAGGTAAAATTTTACCAATTAGATCTAGGCCCCATTGTGAAAAGGGGAAAATTATTTGAATGGGCTGTAAAGCTTGTGATGGTACATTAGTTAAATTAGCATGATCTTGATACTTCTTGCAATGTTTAACATATGTACAAAAATCACATTCCATTGTGGGCCAATAATAACCTATTCATAAAATATGCTTTGCAATGGCCATTCCACCAAATTGGCCACCACAAGTACCATCATGGGCTTCAGCTATAGCTCTTTGTGCCTCACTAGAATCAAGACAACGAAGGAGGACTCCATCATAACCACATTTATACAACACATCCCCCAAGAGAACAAAATGAGCTACCTTTTGCTTGAAAGTGCATTTGGCAGTTCAAGACATGTTAGATGAGAGTGTTCCAAACTTGACGAAGGCTATTATTTGTCTTGACCGAGGCTCATATGGATCTGACTAGATAAAGCAAACATCCTTTTCTATTTAGATTCAGCATAAACAACTACAGATTTAGAGATCATTGAAATTATAAGGGGTTGTACCTCTCCAAAGGAATATTTTGGAATCAATGATCCTAGGGAGGCCATCACATCTACAAATCTATTAGTCGATGATGGAAAACTATTGATTTCATACCAATCAAACTTAGTGAGTAATTTCATTGCTACTTCATGATAAAGCTTAATGGTAGGTTCTTTGCATCAGTATTCTCCACATACACCAACGTGTTCTTGATGAATTTTGGATTTAGCCAAGAGATCATCCACATAATATCTAATAATATTATGCATGTAATCATGGAAAATATATTTCATGGCATGTTGATAAGTATCACCTACATTTTTGAAGCCAAAGGGCATCACCTTGTAACAAAAAGTTCCCTAAGGTGTAGTGAATGTTGTTTTATGTTGGTCATCAAGATTTATTCAAATTTGGTTGTATCCTAAAAATCATCCATGAGTGAAAGCATTTCATGGCTAGCACAAGTGTCGACAAGAGTATCAATGTTTGGAAGAGGAAAGTAATCCTTAGGACATGCTTTGTTAAGATCTCGAAAGTTAGTGCAAATGGGTACTACCCCATTACGTTTTCAAATGAGTATCATGTTTGAAAGCCACTCAAGATAATCGATAGGAACTATGAAGTTCACATCTAAGAGTTTTTGAAGCTCTATTTTCACCAAGAGGGCCATGGTAGGATGCATTCTCCTAATTTTTGTTTTGAACGACTTAGCATTGGGATTTAATGTGAGATTATGGACAACCAAACTATGGTCAATATCGAGCATGTCCTTATAAGACCATGCAAATATGTCTTTCTTCCTCTTGATGAGAGAAATTAATTGCTCTTGTTTGTTGGGTGATAAAATTTTTCCAAGCTTGACAATTTGGGGATTGTCCTTGTCTGAACTAAGTTCCACATTATAGTATTTTCAATGGACATGTGGGAACCTTCCTCAATTTGATGGGGGATAGGGATCAAATTAATGTCATCTAATATGTCATCAAACTCTTCTATCTTATCCTCATCTATGTGGGAACCTAGAAAACCTAGGGATTCTAAGGTGAAGGTGAAGGTGGAGGGGATGGAGGAATGTAGATGGTGCAAGCCCTTAACAATTTCTCAGATAAGACAAACTTGGAAAAATATGGAGGTAAAGAAATCCAGTCCATATCAATAAATCTTATGTCAATTGAAATTCGTTTAGCTGGATTATATGGATTACAGAGTGGAGTAAATAAATCAAGAAGATTCATGTTTACTTATGGGCAAGGTGGATAAGGTTGGATGGAATGGATGGAACTAAGAACTAGTGTTAGAAGCCTGATAAAATTGAATAGTAGCAAGAAGCACAAATAAATACCTTTGACTAAATGATATGTACATGCAATGCAAAGAAGGAAAATATTTTTTTTGATTATTTATTTATTTTTTGATAGTGGTGAAAACCACTATTTTTTTTGTTATGTACATATGTTACAAGTTGGCTTATGAAATGGCTTAATGGAATAGAGGTGGTGGTTCACTGGTAGGGGTGTCTCATTATTGTGGAAGAATAAAGTGAGATGGGCTCATGGATGGGAAACATATTAAGATAAAACTCATCTTGTTCAATATAGGGAATAATGGGGTTTGATTCCTATTTAGATTCATCCAAAATTATCAACATAAGCTCGAATTCTTCAAATATTTCATCATCAGAATCATCAGGATGGAGAGCTTCTTCTCCTGTTAATCCTTGGAAGGTTTTTTCAAGAGAAGAAGTGGTGGAAATTGGGTGGTAACCTAGATCTAAATGTTTGTGCACCTCTTGATATGGAACGTCGATAGGCTAATGCACTTCTTGTTCATGCAATCCTAGGCCATGACCTTGCCAATTGACTATGTGAAAATATTGAGATGGGAATCCCGACATGTTTTGAATGTTTGCAAGTGCTGGTTCTTTGGGTTCCTCTAGGGGTTTTGGAATTGATGAAGAATAAATCCCCCCATACATAAAATTTATGCTATTTGGAACTGAACCCATGTTATATACTGCTCATATGGCCAAAGGTGTGTCACATGGGTGACCAAAATCCTTAGCCTTAGGAATGGTGAGGGGTGTGACGATGATGTATTGGATAATTTATTCACCAATACCAGGATTAGTGAGGTGAACCTCGACTTGGGATGATATGGAAGGACTATGGTCAAATTATGGCTAGAGGAATGGTGAAGGTTGGGATTTTTTACAACTGGTTAACTTGACTTGTGAAACATTAGGTCATGGTGATGGATTGGCTTAGGAAGGTTGTAGAATGGATGATGTTGATGAAGTGCATGGAAATGATGAATATGATGGGGGTATGGGTGTTTTATGAGGATTGGTGATAGGGAAATCCTTAGGAATGGGAGTTTTTGATGATGAAATTGGTGGAATGGTATATGGATTGCCTGATGGTGAAAGAAACAAATGAGTGGAAGTAAGAATGGACTCATAAGGATTTGAAATGAAATTGAAATACTTAAATGACTCGACATTCAATGATATGCAATGTACTTGTCCCTCATGAACATATTTCAAACATTGATGTAAAATGGAAGGGACATGTCTCATTTCCCTCATCCAAGGTCTTCCAAGGAGTACATTTTACATCATGGATCCTTCCAAGATGTGGAACATGGTGTGAAACATTTTGACCCCTAATTCAATGGGTAAAATAATAGTGCCAACTATAAAACACAAAGAATCGTTAAATGCTTTTAAGGTGAATGATGACTTGGTGATATGAGATGGAGGAAGTTTTAAATGATGAAGTGCATATGTGGTGATGATATTTATAGAGGAACTCGTATCAATTAACACTCTTTTAAAAGGCATATGGGATGGATGACTCATGAATAGACATGGATTTTGACATGGAAGAAGATATGGATGTTGATATGGGAGAAAATATGGATATTGATATGGAAAAATGATTTTTTTGTAGAGACTCAGACATACTAGTGGTATCAAACAAACTCAGTAACACCACCTAATCCCTCTAGGACAAAATGTGTGTGTAGTGAATTCACTTACCGAATAAAGAGCATGGTAATTACTTGAGGAAAACAAGAACCAATGTGTGTGAAAGTGAGATCATTAACTCATCTTGAGTAAATTGGATAAACCTGTTATGGATGAGACCAAGAATCTAGCTTATCTGTATGAGCAATCGGAGGTCTCTTAGAAAGATATGTGTCACCACACATGAGCATACTCTAGTACAAATCAAGTGTCTATAGCTTTGGTGGAGGCTAACTCCATAGTCCATAATTTGTATTTTTGATCTCTTAAGTCTTGGGGATTAATACCTAACCGTCTAATTAGAAATGTAGTATGATCCTTAAAACCTAATGATCAGTGGTGTGTGATGTAAAATATTTAGAGTTTTTGTTAGGGATTTTTCCCTACTCTTTATTTTATTTTTGGAATTGTGATAGTGGTGAGAACCACTATTTTTATGGACTATGTTGCATTATGGGACTAGCAAGGATGACCCTTTTCACTTTGAGGTTCATACCAAGTATGGTGTTATCCCTCTTTGACACAAGATGTTTTTAAAAAGTGAAATTGTGTTTGGTTCAAGAATATTTTGGAGTCAATTCCAAAATCTCAATATTTTCTTAGTGAATATGTGTAATGGTCCTAAAAATAACTCAACATGTATTTTGGAGTTTTCTTAAAACACTAGGAGTGGTTGAGTGACCGAAAACACCTAGGACTTTTATGAAAATGTGGTTTGTGTGCATGGCAATTTTGACTTGGTGGAATTGTATAGATGACTTTGTGAAGGTACCCTTGATTAAGGCAACATGAATTTTGTGGACCAATTAAAACCTTGAACTAAATAAACAATCTCTAATATGATATGTGAAATGTGGATGTGAATGCAGTGTATGACATGCAATTTTTTGACATGCAATATGAAATGTGGGCGAATGCATTTATTTTAGAATGTAAATGCAAGTGAAATGCAATGTTATGTATGAATTGTATGTAAAATGTTTTTTTTGTATTAGCCATGTATATATACATATATAGAACTAAAATCATGCATAGAATACTCTCAAGTGTATGAATTTAAGTGGTTCGGGCTCTTTCTCTCCCTATAGACTAGTAAGCATGTAAGTACCATTAACCACTCTCTGAGTAACAATGTATGGACCTAAAAAATTAATCATGAATTTATCATGAATATACGACAATGCATTGCTATTTTGTTGGTTCTCTTTAAGGACAAGGTATCCTACTTGGAATTCACATAGATAAAATTTGGCATTGTAAACACACTTTAGGCAATCTTGATAAACTTGTAAATGCTCTAAAGCATTGACTTGCCTCTCATCAAGAAGTGTGAGTTGGTCACGACGCACTTGTATAGTAATGTTTTCATCTATGAATTATTGTAAAGTAATTTGCAAGGAGGGGATCTCAATCTCAAGAGGCATGATTGCTTCGGCTCCATAGACCAATGAAAATGGTGTTGCCCCTATAGGTATGCAGATGCTTGTTCGATAAGCCCATAATGCCAAGTAAATTTGTGTATACCAATCTCTATGATTTTCTTTGATACATCTCTTGAGAATATAAATTAACGTCTTGTTGGAAGCCTCAACTTGTCCATTTGCTTATGGGTAATAAAGAGTCAATAAAACGTGTCGAAATTTGTATTTCTCACAAAGTGCTCAGACATCCTTGTTCTTGAAATACTTTTCATTATCGAAGATGATTTTTGAGGGTATACCAAAATGAAAAATGATGTGATGAAGTATAAACTCCACAATTCTAGGTCATATTATACTAGTAAGAGGAATTTCCTCAACCCACTTTGTAAAGTATTTGGTGGCTATGATGATGAATGTATGTTGTCTTGAGGAACAAGGTAAAATTTTACCAATTAGATCTAGGCCCCATTGTGAAAATATCAAAAGGGTTTGAATGGGATGTAAATATTGTGATGGTACATTAGTTAAATTAGCATGATCTTGATACTTCTTGCAATGTTTAACATATGTGCAACAATCACATTCCATTGTCGGAAAATAATAAAACATTCATAAAATATGCTTTGCAATGGCCATTCCACCAAAATGACCATCACAAGTACCATCATGGGTTTCAACTATAGCTCTTTGTGCCTCACTAGACTCGAGACAATGAAGGAGGACTCCATCATAACCATGTTTATACAACACATCCCCCAAGAGAACAAAATGAGCTACCTTTTGCTTGAAAGTGCATTTGGCAATTCGAGACATGTCAGATGGGAGTGTTCCAAACTTGAGGAAGGCTACTATTTGGCTTGACCAAGGCTCATATGGATCCGACTAGATAAAGCTAATATCCTTTTCATCTTTAGATTTAGCACAAATAATTGCATATTTAGAGATCATTGAAATTATAAGGGGTTGTACCTCTCCAAAGGAATATTTTGGAATCAATGATCCAAGGGAGGCCATTGCATATGCAAATATATTAGTCTATCATGGCAAACTATTGATTTCATACCAATAAAATTGAGGGAGAAATTTCATTTCTACTTCATGATAAAGCTTAATGGTAGGATCTTTGCATCAGTATTCTCCATTGATTTGCTTGACGACAAGTTGAGAATCACCAAATAAACTAATACATTTAATGCTCATAGCTATGGCTAATTGAAGACCTAATATTAGTGCTTCATACTTTGTAGTGTTGTTTGTGTATTGGAAGTCGAGTTTGAATGATAAAGGGATGGGTACCCCATAGGATGTGTGAAACATGACTCCAACACCTTGACCTTTCATGCACTTAAAGCCATAAAAGGATAGTGTGATATCGGCATCTTCCTCTAAAATGACATCTTCTTCTTGTTCAGTGATGGAAAATACCAAATCTTCTGGGAGCTCAATAATCAAAGGATGATCACTAGGTAGTGGAGCTTCAACAAGTTGATCGATTATTACCTAACCTTTAATAGATTTTTGGCTAATAAATTCCAATTCAAATTTAGTAAGGAGAATTATCCATTTAGCGGTGCAGGTGTTGTTGTAAGTGCAGGATATCATATAACACAGAGGGTTTTATCTAGCTATGACATAAGTTTTGTGACTAAGCATGTAATGTTAAATTTTCTTAGTGGCAAAAACCACTACTGAGCACAATTTCTCTACATAAGTGTAACTGGTTTCATGGCTTACCAATGTTTGACTAATGTAGTAGACAACTTGATCTCGATTTTCTTCATTCTTTTGTGCAAGCATTGTCCCTAATGCAAAGTTTATTGCTAAGATATAAATATAGAATGGGACCCCTGAACGAGGAGGAGCTAAGACTGGTGGAGAAGCTAGGTATTGCTTAATGTCATCAAAGGCTTTTTGAAATTCATCTATCCAAGAGAATGGCACCCCCTTTTGTAGTAGGTGATTGAATGACCTACATTTGTCATAAAGTTGCGCAATAAAATGATGGATTGATTGGATATTTCCTTGTAAAATACGTAATTCATTTAAGTTAGTTGGGGGAGACATCTCCATGATGACCTTGGCCTTGTAAAGGTCCACCTCAATGCCTCTTTTGGAGATAATGAATCCTAGAAGTTTGATCTAGGTAACACCAAAGACACATTTCTTGGGGTTCAACCTTACATTATGTTCTATAAGTTGATCAAAAACTTTCTCCAATACACCAACGTGTTCTTGACAAGTTTTGGATTTATCCAAGAGATCATCAACATAATATCTATTAATATTATGCATGTAATCATGGAAAATATATTTCATGGCATGTTGATAAGTGGCACCTACATTTTTTAAGCCAAAGGGCATCACATTGTAACAAAAAGTTCCACAAGGTGTAGTGAATGTTGTTTTGTGTTGGTCATTAGGATTTATTCAAATTTTTTTGTATCCTAAAAATCATCCATGAGTGAAAGCATTTCATGGCCAGCACAAGTGTTGACAAGAGTATCATTGTTTGGAATAGGAAAGTCATCCTTAGGACACGCTTTGTTAAGATCTCAAAAGTTAGTGCAAATGGGTATCACCCCGTTAGATATTCAAATGGGTACCATGTTTGAAATCCACTTAGGATAATCGATAGGAACTATGAAGTTCACATCTAAGAGTTTTTGAAGCTCTATTTTTACCAAGAGGGCCATGGTAGGATGCATTCTCCTAAGTTTTTGTTTGATCGACTTAGCATCGGGCTTTAAGGTGAGATTATGGACAACCAAACTATGGTCAAGACTAGGCATGTACTTATAGGAATATGCAAATATGCCTTTCTTAATTTTGAGGAAAGAAATTAATTGCTCTTGTTTGTCGAGTCATAAAATTTTGCCAAGCTTGAAAATTTGGGGATTGTCCTTGTCTGAACTAAGTTCCACATTGATAGTATCTTCAATGGACATGTGGGAACCTTCCTCAATTTGATGGGGAATAGGGATCAAATTAATGTTGTCTAATATGTCATCAAACTCTTCTATCTTATCCTCATCTATTTCTACCTATAAAACCTCGGTATTCGAAGGTGAAGGTGAAGGTGGAGGGGATGGAGGAATGTAGTTGGTGGAAGCCTTTAACAATTCCTTAGATAAGATAAACTTGGAAAAGGATAAAGGTAAAGAAATATAGTCCATATCAATAAAGCTTATGTCAATTGGAATTGGTTTAGCTGGATTATATGGATTACAGAGTGGGGTAAATAAATAAAGAAGATTCATGTTGACTTATGGGCAAGGTGGATAAGGTTGGATGGAATGTATGGAACCTAAGAACTAGTGTTAAGACCCTGATAAAATTGAATAGCAGCAAGAAGCACAAATAAATACCTTTGACTAAATGATATGTACATGCAATGCAAAGAAGGAAAAAAAATTGTTGATTTTTTTTTTTTGTTTTGTTTTGATAGTGGTGAAAACCATAATTTTTTTTGTTATGTACATATTTTACAAGTTGGCTTATGAAATGTCTTAATGGAATGGATGTGGTGGTTCACCAGTAGGGGTGGCTCATTCTTGTGGAAGAAAAAAGTGAAATATGGGCTCATGGATGGGAAACATATTAAGATAAAACTCATCTTGTTCGATATAGGGAATAATTATGTTCGATTCCTATTTAGATTCATCCTAAATTATCAACATAAGCTCGAATTATTTAAATATTTCATCATCAGAATCGTCAGGATGGAGGGCTTATTATCCTAAATTGATATTAAGCCTTTGGAAAGTTTTTTCAAGAGAAGAGGTGGTGGAAAGTGGGTGGTAACCTAGATCTAAATGGTTGTGCACCTCTTGATATGGAACATCGATAGGCTGATGGACTCCTTGTTCATGCAATCCTAGGCCATGACCTTGCCAATTGACTATGTGAAAATATTGAGATGGGAATACCGACATGTTTTAAATGTTGGCAAGTGCTGGTTCTTTGGGTTCCTCTAGGGGTGTTAGACTTGATGAAGAATAAATCCCCCCATACATAAAATTTATGCTATTTAGAACTCAACCCATGTTATATACTGCTCCTATGGCCAAAGGTGTGTCACATGGGTGACCAAAATCCTTAACCTTAGGAATGGTGAGGGGTGTGACGGTGATATCTTGGATAATGCATTTAACAATACCTATATTAGTGAGGTGAACCTTGACTTGGGATGATATGGAAGGACTATGGTAAAATGATGGCTCAAGGAATGGTGAAGGTTGGGATGTTTCACAATTGGTTAACTTGACTTGTGAAACATTAGTTCATGGTGATGGATTGGCTTAGGAAGATTGTGGAATAGATGATGTTGATGAAGTGGATGACAATGATAAATATGATGGGGGTATGGGGGTGTAGACACCTAAAACACGTCATGTCAAGGGCTACTACTCATATGGACATGCTACAAAACCATATGGAGGATCTTGGATAGAATCCAAGATAGAGCAGTGGTTCTAACCACTCAATTTAGGCATTTTGACCTAAGCAGTCTAAACCACAGCCCAAACCTGCGGTCTACAACCTAAACCGTGGTTGACACCTGTGGTCTGTAGTCTGGACTGCAACTATGACCTATGGTCTTAACTAGAGTTTAGTTAGGCCTTCCATCCGATCCAAATCGGTTGGAATGACCAAAAGATCTAGAAGGAGGCAGTTGAAGGACAGAAGATTCTAGATGCTTCCATCCCAACTGTCCTAACCACCCTTCTTGGTCTTGGATTCTCCAAGAAGCCACCCCTAGCCCTAGGGGTATTCTATAAATACCCCCTCCAAATGGGGAGAAAGAGAGATTTTATTGATAAATAGAGTAGCGAAGCCCTATCAAATTGCATACTGAATATGTGCATTTGAGAGCCCCTTTACTATTCACCTAAATACCAATTAGCCATGGATGCCCTAGGTGCCTAGGAGATTCAAGAAACATAAATCTAGGTAAATGAAGGCCCTTCATAGTGATTTGACCACCAAATATGTTAGAGGACAACAAATGCGACCCTTGAACATCAATTTGGATAAGGAGGTCAAGCCCACTATCCCTAATTCTAAGGATAAACCTATCAGAGGTCAAACCATGGCTGTCATCCGTGGTTCACTGTGCAGACCACCCATCATAGCTGGGGTTTGCAACAGGTTATTGATCACCTTACTTGCTTTGCTTTTGACTGCATAGATTAGTTATATTAGTCTTTTCATAGGTTTAGTTGCATTTTAGAGAAACTCTGACCGTAGGAATTAGTCATTTCATGCATTGTGTTAAGTAGGATTATATTGGATCTTTTATGCATTTTATTGCTTCTAACTTGATATTTGATCCATGCATCAGTTTCTTATTCACGTCCTTCATGTTGTAGTATAATTCTTGATCAAATTAGAATAGTTTAAAGTCTTTCTTTATGTTTTCTTGTTTTACTAGTTTAATGGCATTTACATACATATTTCCTTAAAGGGCCTCATCACGAGAGGCTATCAATATTTTTAATCATGTGCTGTTGTTTCTTGTTTGCAAAGAGACAGGTGCAAGAGGAGCTTATGTCATAATCCTTCCACAACATGAAGAAGGGGGTCAGATCCACCCCAAGGTAGTTTGTGACTAATCAATAGAGCACTATAAGTGCACCTACCCTATTGAGGGAATTGGCAATTGTAATATTACTATCATCGCTCAAGTGACCCTAAGAGGGCATTTTTGTAACCAAAGATCATTCAAATATTAATACAAGAAACATTACTTACATTTTTTTTGTTCAATTTATGTACTTGTGTGAATATTTATGCTTGCATGATGATATATATCAATACAATAGCTAGGTGCACGATCCGTGGTTAAGTCAGGGGGTTTGATGAGGATTAGTGATAGGTAACTCCTTAGGAATGGAAGTATAACTCTTGATAAAATTAGAATAGTTTAAAGTCTTTCTTTATGTTTTCTTTTTTTACTAGTTTAATGGCATTTACATACATATTTCCTTAAAGGGCCTCATCATGAGAGGCTATCAATATTTTTAATCGTGTGTTGTTGTTTCTTGTCTGTAGGGAGACAGGTGCAAGAGGATCTTATGTCATAATTCTTCCACATCGCGAAGAAGGGGGTCAGATCCACCCCAAGGCAGTTTGTGACTAATCAATAGAGCACTATAAGTGCGCCTACCATATTGAGGGCATTGGAAATTGTAATATAAGTATCATCGCTCAAGTGATCCTAAGAGGGCCTTTTTGTAACCAAAGCTCATTCAAAGATTAATACAAGAAACCTTACATTTTTTTTGTTCAATTTATGTACTTGTGTGAATATTTATGCTTGCATGATGATATAGATCAATATAGTAGCTATGTGCATGCTCCGTGGTTAGGTCATATGGCAATCACGATGGGACTTCACATTTCTAGCCCCTAAGTATTGACATCTTTTTTTTTTTTATCTCAGGTGCTAACCGCAGCTAACAACTGTGGTTATTTTTTGGCCTGCAACTGTAACCTGTAGTCACCACTACAGCCCGTAGATCAGACCTGCGGTTAATAGAGGAAAAGGAAGACAGTAGGAAAATCAGTGGGCAATAGAGCAAGAGCTAAGGTAGGCCCCAATTTTACTATCTGTTTGGAATTTTCTGCTCTGTGTTTTTCCAAAAAGTATTGAACTGTTGCAAACTAGGAAATTAAATAAAAAAATTCAATTAACAAGTCTTAGTTTGTTTCCGTTTTCCTTTCATTAGAAAGGCATTGTTGGAAATAGCGGACCTTTGAGTGCAGTACGTCCCTAAATATAGCGACCTTGATAGAGATTGCATGTAGTTTGCATGCTTGAGGCCCAATTACTGGCCATGTCATTGTAATTGCATCATCAAAATATCATATAGGACATTAGCATGCATTTTTTCTGAATTTGAAATGTTCCTTTATTTTCATGCATATCATGTAGGAATGATCATTATGCTCTTTTATGCATTTGTCATTTTTGCAAAGTAAAAAGGAACCACGCACACCACCTGGAACTTAAACGCTAATGAGTTGGGCTTCATCTCCAACCACTAGTAGGGTTCAACGACGGTGGGCATAATTTCCATCCATTGGCCCAAATCCCACGTACCTTGTGATACTAGACCATACCGAGTCCAAGATCCTTTTGTACCCTAAAAAATTTGCATATACTCCTCTTCGGAGGGTATGACGCTGATTGGGGGAAAATGGGTGAGGAACTAGGAGGACCTGTGCCCCCTGACCATGTGTGGGCTTCACTTCCACACATTATAGGTTGGTTTACGTGACTTGGCTTTCATCGCCAATTTTTTGAGCTGTGAGTATATAGGTGAAAGCCAATTTAAATGAGTATAAAATCCAACAATCTTTCAAAACATGTGAGAGTTTCCAACACTGATACAACACATCTGAGAACAACATCAAATAGCTTAGGGCTCACAATAAAAATTTAAAAAGAGATAATCATCATTTGTATACCTTGTTTTCATAATAAAACACATCTAGACGTTAGGTACACAAATGGTGAACAAATGAGGGGATTGGCAAAGGTCTAGGACCGATGCCCATGATCAACCTCCAACTGGTTCACAACAACATGTGTCGAGTCCTCATACACATGAGCAAACCGAACAATGTTCGGTGAGCATTAGAGGTGACAACTCAACACAAGGAGATCCCATTGAGTAGACCCCCAATAGAGGAGATTCATTACACTCCTCTAGGCATAGGACTTAGCATGGAGCTTCTCAGCATGAGTATGATCTACTCCAAAGCCATTACCGAGACCGCACTACACGCACATCCATGGGATCGGCCAAGGAATATGTTGTGCAGGGCACCAAGTTGTTTCCCATATGTACTAGGTCCATAGGAGGTTATAACCCTCCACAGTCAGAGTATATATGGACTGGAGATCTGCCCATTCAGGGGCAATAATATAGGCTCACTTTCGAGCATAGTTCCACCAATATTCCCGCACGTGGCCCATCATGTAAGATCACCATTGAAATATCAAAGGTGGGAGCTAATGGAACACCACAACATGAGTGATGGAGGTCTAGATAGTTAGATGGTCTAGGTAGTGTTCTTGAATAGCTAGGTTGCAAGCCTACAGCTCTGCCCACTCGTGGTCCGAGTGAGCATAGCAGCAGTTGTATCAAGATCACTAAAGAGCATGGAGAGGATTCTAAGCACCCTCATGTCACACGTCTGCCATCAACACATTTATCTGATGGGTACAAAATCCATAAGGTAGCTTGCACAAAGCACACACACCAGAAGCCTCCCATGGCTGACCAGATCGATAGATCATATAGACTGGTGTCTGAGAAAAGATGTCAACTCCTCCAAGATCAATTGGAGGATGCTCGCCTAGAGAGGCAACATATTGAAGATAAAAATCTTCAAGCACAAAGGCTCCTACGACAGAGATTATATGAGCAGTGCATGCATGAGGAGTGTATTCTAGCTCAAAAGGAGTGCATAGAGTATGAGGATCGGCTAGCCAGGGCTGGACTATACCCTCTCGAGGAGCATAGAGAGCGTGTGCATAGGAGGGCTATGTCCCTAGCATATTTTCATGAGAAGCATAGAGACGCTCATACTCATGTAAGTGCCCAACAGAGGGAGCAACTACCATCAATCAATGATCTTATAGAGGCAACATGAACATGTAGATGTAGACGGATACGGTCAAGAGTATCCTAAGAGTTCTCGAGTTGAGGAGGAGGAAGATCCACATCCTCCACCTGCCCTGAAGAAGACCTTACCTCCTAAACCGCCTCCACGTTAGCTTAGGGAGGACTTTTTGTATTCTGAGGCGTACAAGGTTTTGGCCAATAAGGTCAAAGCAATAGAGAGGTAAGGCACGGCTATGCAAAATATGACACTGAGGAAGATACACAATGAACCTCTAGACCCCTTGGTGCCTATGCATCCATATCTTGAGTATTTTCATATGCCCAGGTTAGAAAAATTCAAAGGGTGATGAGGATGCCCAAGAGCATGTCACGAGTTTTTTGGATGCTTGTTTCTAGATAAAGAGTCATGATGCCTTATTATTGCGCATCTTCATTATGACACTCTTCAGACCAGCCTGAGAGTGGTTCAACCAGCTGAAGAAACATAGTATTACTGGTTTCAAGTAGTTAGTTGATGTATTTCTTGAGTGTTATTCATTTGGCATCAAGAAACAGGCCAACCTTTCAGATTTGGCTGTGCTAGCTCAGCACGACGACGAGCCCATCGAGTAATATGAAAAGAGATGGCATAGAATAATGGTAAAGCTACCATTTCCTATTCCTGCAATCGAACTGACCTAAATGTTTACAAAGAGTTGTGCCAAGCACATCTCACTATTATTGCAACTGTAGTAGTACGCTACATTCGAGGAAGCTATGGTGCAAGCCAAGGTGATCGAGGACATCAAGTTGCAAGAAGGCAACTTGAAGCTCAAGACCAGGAAAGAAGTGTTTAAAAAGAGTACTACAAAGCAATAGGGCAAGCAAGCCCACATGAATCAAGTAGTACTAAAAATTGGAGGAGAGGACAAGGGACAACAAAAGCCTAATTATCAAGCCCAACCTCCTCCTGTGCATTATGAGACACATAAAAACAACTATAAGGGTAAAAATAGAGAAGAGCATCCACCTCGTCAGTTCACACCTCTAACAAAATTGATGACTTCAATTTTCCATCAAATATGCGAGGCCAAGGCCATACGATTGCTTGAGATCAAATTAATAGATCCGAATGTGCCAAAGTCGAAGTGGCATCAAGACGATCTATTTTGCATATTCCACAGAGTGAAAGACCATGAAATCGAGACATGTTGGTCCTTCAAACACATTTTGTAGAACATGATAGAAAAAGGAGAACTTGTAGTACCAAGAAATCTGTAGGTGCTCGACAATAGAAACATGGGGATTTTCAAGAATCCACTACCTAATCATGAGGCACCTCGTAACAACATCGACCAGGTCAATCAAGTGAGAATCGAATCACTTACCCAGGGGTTCGTAGGCATGGTCAATGTCATTACTAGACACGAGAGGTATGATCAACCGAATCAACCTTGTGCTTCCATTAGAATACAAGCTACGCCAGATCAATGACCAACTCAGAACATTCCAGGCCCACCAACTAGACCAGTGCTGACCATAAGGAGCAGGTTAGTTCAGAACCTGTAGACAACTCCTTCGAAGTTGTAAATATATGAGCTTATTTAGCAGTCCCCTAGACATAGGGAGACTCTTATGAATATTATGAGGTCCATTAAGGTACAGTCCCAAGATGCGCACGCATTTACAAATTTTATGGGACATGTACAACAGTGTCAGGAACCCACGATACAAATTTATGATCATGAAGTGAAAATGATTCCTACTATTATGGCTAACCCACCACTGCATATTATCACGTGTGTTAACCACATGCCTTTCAAAAGGGTCTTGATAGACAATGGGTCCTCGATCAATATAATTACGACCAAGGCATTGAGCCATCTCAAGTTACCCAAATCACACATTGTGCCTACCACCTTTATGTTGAGAGCATTTAATGATGCACTATGCTTGATGGTTGATACAATTGTTCTACATGTTCAAGTGGGACTCAAGACCATCTCTATGATGTGTCACATGAAAGAGGGTGCCATGCAGTACAACATTATGCTTGAAAGACCTTGGATTTGTGAAATGCGTTCCATCCCATCGATCTTGCATCAATGTGTGAAGTACATTCATGAGGGATAGGTTCACATAGTGTCCTCGGATGAAGAACCATTCAAGTTTGTGAACCTAGCAGATTTGCATGGGGGTTTTGTACTCCCATCGATGCACTTGGATATCTGGCTTGCTTTACCATTTAATATTCCAAGAGGTAAACCGGTAGCCCATGCTCAACCATCGACATCTGTGTCACATAGATCTGAGAATACGATTGCAACTTCTCTAAAACTGAATGCATAGGCAATGCATTGGCAAGAAAAGAAGCTAAAGTTAAAATTGGGCAAGAAAGTAGAAGATCATAGGCCCAGACTAGTCACCAATGAGACTCTCTCTCCCATGGATGTGGAAGAACCTCAAGACAAAGTCGAGGAGGCACCTCAGCCTACTTCACCTACATCTTCAGTAGGGTCATATGCACCACAGGTGACCGTTCATCTGTCTAGAACAGGGTTGGGTGAGTATCTTATGCAAAATGTTACTTTCAGATGTATTCTTAAGACTACATAAGAGATGGTCCAACCACACGCCCATAAATTTTTGATTGGATCTATAGTGTCATTGGGTGTGCCACCCAACCAAACAAACTTCGTATGCGTAGGGCTAGATCAAGTGCCCACCATAATATCCATAGATGAGGACAATGAGAATCCATTCACTATGAATGTGCACTATCTATCTAACTCGGAATACACCATGCACATTTTTGAGTCATATAATTTGCATGGACACGACCTTGGTCTTTTTGAACAAGGACATAGGACTCCACTCAAACCTTATTATTAGTTAGCTACTGATAGGTTCGGGTTAGGGTTACAGGTACAGGATCATGAAGATTTTCTTACCGCATCCTTAGATCGCATGTACCTGAGTTTGGGGGACGATGTGGATTTTAATCCATATCACCCTAATCCTTCCAGCTATTGGAGGACTCGCCATGCGATATCGTTTTTTACCATAGGGCCACCCGATTCATATCATGATGGGCCCTTAGAGGACAACCCCAAAAATAACTTGGGTAACCAAATTTGTAGTGGTACCGATGACACTGGTATGCAGGGGCATAACCCCACTACTGTAGGTGATATCAAGTTAGGAGATATTTGTGATGATGATGGAGAGGATTCCACCTTCAAAATGAGTGGACCTAGTTATGATGTAGATGATGAGTCCTCAAATGATGATTAATATGAGGAGGAAATCAAGCCGACCTTTCCAGGTTCGATGTTTATACTCCATATTTTGCCTATGGAACAAGTGGAAGAGATGAATGAGCGCTCCATAGTCAATAGTGATTATAAAGATGAAATAGATGAGGCCTTTTTAATACCTCGCCTAGCTCATCTCCCACTAATCATAGACATAATAGAGTGGTCCATACATGGTAGTGACCACAGTGATGTAGATGAGAGGACCGATTCCAGGATTTTGTATCCACAATATCTATTTCCCAGGGAATCAGATCCGTTGAAGTCCCTCTCAACACTGAGGACTCTAAGGAAGAATTAGTACCAGTTTATGTAGGAGTATCATATATGATCATTCTATCGGATTTATCTGGATAGTGATGATAGTGATCGTAGAATCAGATACATGGGGCCACATCTGGCAGATTTCCCCTTAGAAGAGGGGGGAAGTGACAGATTGTAGTTGTATATTGATGATGAGGATTCATTGGAGATGGCCTATTTCAGACCTCATAGCTTATGTAATAGGCCTTCAACTCGAGGTCCCCCACCTATTACAGCTATAGGTTTACGTCAGGAGATTAATCTCCATCGCAGCCTAAGGGAAAACAGATAGCTTGAAGAGAGGTATCAAGAAATATTTTCCCATACACCTACGTACGTGGAGCTCCTTGAGCTAAGAGATCTCATTTTGCAGCTAGTGCACTAGGAGGATCCAATTATATGAGCATCCCATAGAGAGGATCCATTTGTGCCCGTACCATTTGAGCCAGATCTTGGGTACAGAAGCTACGCTTCAGATATAGAGTTTTGTCCATGTGGTTTAGGAGAAAAATTTCATTCCATTAGTATGGTCTTCATTTATTTGACCACTCCACTCCGTAATCCAGTAGATCCATCTAATCCACTGCATCTAAACATGGATGCTATCGATTGGGATCACGCTGACTCGTCGGTCCAGCCTGAATATTTCTTCCCTAATGAAGAAATGCTGCAACCGTTTCATTTTGCGTAGGTGGTGCTTATGATGTTTATCATGCTAAGGGTGCTTCCTGTGAGGAACATGTGAACCCGGCTGATGACATCCATATGATTGTTGGCAATTTTGGGTACCTTGAGTACATTGCCCTTGCCTAAGTTTAGTTGTTGTCATTGATGTCAAGGAGCTATTGGTAGATGTTGTTTTTGATGTCGAGGAACTATTGGAGCAATTTGTTTTTAAGTCCAAGGATGTGTTTTTGTTGAAGGTTTCTGTTGGTCGGTAAGTCTCCAAGAAAATCGGAGTAGCCCGATTGCCAAAAATCCAGAAAAAGATAAAGTAGAATAAGTTTGCAGGCTGCTGGAAAAACTGTCGCGATTTCGCGACATGTTTGAGGAGAGAGAAAGTCACGATTTCGCGACATGCGGGAAGGCGAGAGGCAAAGCGGGCAAAAGTGTCACGATTTCGCGACATGGTTGAGGAGAGAGAAAGTTTGGCCAAAGCTGTCACGATTTCGCGACATGTAGGAAGGTTGAAGCACAGCGGGCAAAAAGTGTCATGATTTCGCGACAAGTTTCGAAGAAGTTGTACGGATGCGAGAAAGTGTCACGATTTCGCGACAAGTTGAGTTGGCAGTGTTGAGTTGCAGGAAGTGTCGCGATTTCGCGACAAGTTTCGAAGAAGTCGTACGGATGTAGAAAATGTCACGATTTCGTGACATGTTTCATTTTCGCTAGTGCAAACCAAGAAAAGGATGAAGAAGCAAGAGGTGTCACGATTTCGCGACAGAGTTGCTGATGACGTCAGCAAAAGCTGTAGCATCACGATTTCATGACAGCAATGGAGAAGAAGGCAGTGAAGTCTAGAGCGTCATGATTTCGTGACAAGATTCATGATGACGTCAGCAAAAGCTATAGCGTCGCGATTTCACGACAGCAACGGAGAAGAAGGCAGTGAAGTCTAGAGCGTCGTGATTTCGTGACAAGTTTCATGATGACGTCAGCAAAGGCTGTAGTGTCACGATTTCATGACAGCAATGGAGAAGAAGGCAGTGAAGTCTAGAGCGTCATGATTTCGTGACAAGATTTGCGATGACGTCAGCAAAAGCTGTAGTGTAGCGATTTCGCGACAACAAACCAAAGAAGGTGTACGACAGACCAAGGCGTAGCGATATCGTGACATGTTTGAGCTTCGCACGAGAAAAGCTACAGGACAGCAGAGGCGGTTGAAGCCGACGAAGTTAACCTTGGCCGACGAAGGATAAGGTTTTACGGTCGACGTATTAAAAGATTGATCAGCCGACTAAAGAACAAGATTTCATCTTGAGATTGTGGGTATTAAAGGAGGACTGTTTGAGCATTTTTGGGTGTGGATTGATGTGTGCTTTCGAAGCGTGGCGTTCACAGAGTTAGTGCGACAAGCAAGGTTCACAATCAAAAAAGCAGAGAGCGAAGTCCGACTACAGCATCAAAGTACGTTTCGTTGAATCTTCTAAGTGTAGAAGTCTGTGCTGTTGTATACATGAAGTATGTGTTGTTGTTTATGAGAAGACTGTGCAGAGAAGATTCTGTTGTGATTGCGACTGTGTTCGCACAGTTTGGGTAATAGAAAGAAAAGTGCACGCAGTAGATGTTGCTATAATTGCGAACGGTTGTGAAGAACTAACAGTGATCAAGTGCTTGCTTGTAAGTTGAGAAGAGAATCCTCTTGTAGTTTAAGAAGGCTGTGTCTGCTGTAGTTGTGCGGACGGATGAAGAATTGTTTTCCAAACCAAGTGCCGAAAAGAACAAAGAAAGAGGACAGAATTGTGCCATACCGAAGGACTGTGTTTTGGTGCGAGAAAAGAGGACCGGCTTGCTGTGACGGAGTTGAGGACGAGAGATCTCCGGCCAGAGCGGGGAAGACGGGTGTCTTCTGTGGAAAGAGTTCCACTTGCTAAGGGCAAAAGAGATAGAGGTCTTCTAGAGGATCACTAGCAAAGCCGATTTAGGGGAAGGTGTCTCCTTTGGGGTGAGGCTCATAAACATTGTAATCGGGAAGGATTCCCCAGAGGTTTTGATATAACTTTTAGAGGAAAAGTTTTATCCGTGGAGTAGCCCACCTTGGGTGAACCACGTTAAATGGGTCTTTTATGTGTGATGCTTTCTGTCTTGTTTAATGTTATGTTGATGCCATTGCTATCTGAAATTAAAATTATTAAATGGTTTTATCTTATATTGTTCACCCCCCCTCTCAGTATAAGTTCATGTTATTCAATTGGTATCAGAGCCGATCTCTCCGGAAAAAGCCTAACGGCTTGGAGAAGGATCTAACAGAGGAACATGTAAATTCGAGAAAAGTTTGAATTCGATCTCAAGAGTGAATTCTTCTTGGCCTTGAGAAAGCTTGAGAAACTCGGGGAAGAGAATTATGTTCTTAAGCGAGCATTGTCAAGAAAAAGAGATAGCAAGATCAGAATTGGCTCAACATATTATAGATTTCAAAATTCTTGTTTGAAGAAGGGAAGAAGATTGAACAAGTTCTAACGAAGTTCTAAAAGAAAAAGTAGGCGATTGTGAGAAACTAGAAGGAGAGATTATGTCTCTTAGAGTAAAGTTAGAACAGTCAACTCTCAGACAGAATTTTACGTGTGAAAAGAAGGATGGCATCACCATGTATGAAACAGGATCTTCAAGCAAGAACAATCTTCATTACGAAGAGAAATGGATTCCAGTTGATCGCAAGAAGAACAAACTTCCAAGGCATCAAAACAGGTTACATAATACCTTCCATGGATATTGTTTTTCCTGTAAAAAATTTGGTCACATAGCTATGCATTGCAATAAATCTCCGAAGAGTCATAGTAAGGATAATGTTAACTCATTTGCACCTCTTATGAATAAAAATATCATGTGTTACAAGTGCAAGAATTTTGGGCATATAGCAAGGATGTGCAGCTTGGATAAATTTAGCTTTGAGGTCTCAAAAAGGAAGAATGTGATAGAATCTAAGTCAATGATAGTTCAAACTGCTTTTCATGCTCAAGACAAAGTAGAAAAATGGTATCTTGATAGTGGCTATTCAAAACATATGACTGGCGAAAAAGGAAAATTTTTGTCTTTAAAAGAAGCAACCAGAGGAACAGTCAGTTTTGGAGATAACAGGTCCGCAAAGATCTGTGGTAAAGGAACTCTTAGTTTGGATGGGAAATCCAAAACAGAAGACGTGCTTTATGTAGAAGGGCTAAGACATAATCTGCTTAGTGTGAGTCAACTTTGTGATCAAGGGCACATAGTATCTTTCTTTTCGATAGATGTGAGATAAGTAAAGAATTAAATGGAAAGCTTATTGCTAAAGCTACAAGGACTCCAAACAATCTTTACATGCTGAGCGAGATAAAAAGAGAAAAATGCCTTCTAACTCAAGAAGATGAGAGTTGGTTGTGGCATAAAATATTGGGACATTTGAGTTTTGATAATCTGGTCAGTATTAGTAACAAGGAAGGAGTTAGAGACTTGCCCAAAATAAAAAGGCCTCAAAACATCATTTGTGGTCCTTGTCGACATGGTAAACAGACCAGAACCAGTTTCAAATCGAAAGGGTATTCCTCGTCCAAACCCTTGGATATTATGAATCCTGATTTGTGTGGTCCTACCAGAACTCAGAGCATTCAAGGAGATAGCTATTTCATGTTGTTTATAGATGATTACTCGAGAATGACTTGGGTTACTTTTCTCAAAGAAAAATCTGAAGCTTTTGAAAAATTTAAAATTTTTAAAGAAATGATTGAAAATGAGGCTGACAAGAGAATCAAATGCTTAAGATCAGATAGAGGAGGAGAGTTCACTTCAAATGAATTCGTGGAATACTGTGAACAACATGGAATCAAAAGAGAATATTCAGCAGCAAGAACTCCTCAACAAAATGGAGTAGTTGAAAGAAAAAATAGAACTATTGAAAATATGGCGAGAGCAATGTTAGATGAGTCAAAAATTTCAGATGGTTTTTGGAGAGAAGCAATAAATACGACGAGTCCACATCATTACCGGGGCTCAACTCGGAGTCAATCATCATAAAACTCCCTATGAGCTGTGGAAAGGAAGACCGGCTACGGTTAAACACTTCAAAGTGTTCGGGAGTAAGTGCTTCATCGAGAAGGGAAGATCAAAATCCAGGTAAGTTTGATCCTAGGTGTGATGAGGGAATTTTTCTTGGATATTCCAGCAAAAGTAAGGCCTACGAGATGCTTCAACAAAAGAACTCATACGAGTTGTAGAGAGCATAAATGTCACGGTAGATGAAAAGACAGGAATAAGAGAACCGGTCAAGGAACTCGGTGATGGAATCTGTCAAGAAGAATTCGAGAGAAGTGTCGGATGAAGAAGAGGAAAAACAACGAGTTGCTTCCCAAAACCCCTTCACGGTATGTTCAGAAACATCATCCCAAAGACTTGATCATCGGTGATCCAAATAGCGAGGCAAACGAGAAGAAGAGTCATTTCTTCACATGAATCTGCAAATGTTTCATTGTTATCTCAGATTGAGCCAAAGAATTTCAGTGAAGCATGTAGAGATGATTTTTGGGTACAAGCAATGGATGAAGAGCTAAATCAAATAGAGAAAAGGTGAAACACTGGGACTTGGTTCCAAGACCTAAGAATAAGAATGTCATTGGCACAAAATGGGTTTTCAGAAATAAACTTAATGAGGATGGAAAGATTGTCGGGGAACAAAGCGAGGTTAGTACGTAAAGGGTATGCTCAAGTCGAAGGTGTTGATTTCGAAGAGACGTTTGTGCCTGTTGCTCGTCTTGAAGCGATCAGAATGTTCTTGGCCCTGTCTAGTTTCAATTCTTTCAAAGTGTTTCAAATGGATGTAAAGTCTGCTTTTCTAAATGGAGTGTTGGATGAAGAAGTCTATGTAGAACAGCCAGAAGGTGTGTCTCTTTCAGAACAGCCAGACTATGTGTGTAAACTAAAAAAGGCACTTGTACGGGTTAAAGCAAGCACCCGGGGCTTGGTACTCAAGACTTGACGGGTATCTTCATGAACAAGGGTTCGGGAAAGGCGTGGCGGATTGCAACTTGTACATTAAGAATAAAGGTGATGATATGATTATCATAGTTGTTTATGTCGATGATATTATTTTTGGGGGAAATAATACTCGGATGTGCAAAGTTTTTGCCAACACCATGCAAAAGGAATTCGAGATGTCCATGATTGGAGAGTTGTCATTCTTTTTAGGACTGCAGATTGCGCAATCAAAAAATGGTATATTTCTTTCTCAAGAAAAATATATCAAAGAGATGTTAAAAAAATTTGGGATGATGGACATCAAAACTGTATGTACTCCAATGATTACAGGGTGCAATCCGAGTAAGGATGATGAATCCCCGACGTAGATCAGAAATTGTACGGATCTATGATTGGCGGTTTACTATATAGTACAGCTACCGGACCGGATATCATGCGGGGCCGTTGGATTAGTAGCAAGATTTCAGGCAGCTCCAAAAGAATCTCATGTTATGGCGAGTCAAGAGGATATTCGGATATTTGAAGGGCACTATGGATTTTGGGCTTTGGTATCCCAAAGGTGGTAATTTCACCCTCACAGCGTAAACAGATGCAGATTGGGCAGGTAGTATTGATGATAGGAAGAGCATGAGTGGTGGAGCATTCTTTCTAGGAAAGAGTCTGGTTTCTTGGCTAAGTAAGAAACAACCTTCAGTTTCCTTATCTACAGCGAAAGCTGAATACATAGCAGCAATGGCTGGGTGTACTCAGGTTTTATGGATGAAAACAACCTTGGAGGATTTCAAAGTCATGCATGAACAACCTATTCCTATTCTTTGTGATAATTCAAGTGCCATAAGTATTTCTAAAAATCCGGTAATGCACTCAAGGACGAAGCACATTTCTATCAAGTATCATTTTCTAAGGGAAAAAGTGCAAGAGAAGCGAGGTCAAGCTAGAATATGTACCCACTAAAGAGCAAATTGCAGATATCTTCACCAAACCCCTTCCAAAAGATACGTTTGAGTATCTAAGGGAGAAATTGGGAGTTGTACTCTCACCTCGAGATTAATCACCTCATCAGGAGATGGGGGAGGGACTAAGCTAAGAGGCTCATTCTTAGTCCCAAGCCCCAAAGGTGACCCTTTGCCATTGATGACAAAGGGGGAGAGATTTAAGTAAGGGGGAGAGTTTTTCAAGAGAAGAGGAAAGCTTCAATTCGGGGGGAGCAAAACTTGGAGAGATTGAATTCGGTTTTGACTCTTGAAAGATGTGTTTTAGATAAGGATTGCCATCAATGACAAAGGGGGAGATTGTTGGCAATTTTGGGTACCTTGAGTACATTGCCCTTGCCTAAGTTTAGTTGTTGTCATTGATGTCAAGGAGCTATTGGTAGATGTTGTTTTTGATGTCGAGGAACTATTGGAGCAATTTGTTTTTAAGTCCAAGGATGTGTTTTTGTTGAAGGTTTCTGTTGGTCGAGTAAGTCTCCAAGAAAATCGGAGTAGCCCGATTGCCAAAAATCCAGAAAAAGATAAAGTAGAATAAGTTTGCGAGTTGCTTTGGAAAAAGCTGTCACGATTTCGCGACATGTTTGAGGAGAGAGAAAGTCATGATTTCGTGACATGCGGGAAGGCAGAGGCAAAGCGGGCAAAAGTGTCACGATTTCGCGACATGGTTGAGGAGAGAGAAAGTTTGGCCAAAACTATCACGATTTCGTGACATGCGGGAAGGCGAGAAGCACAGCGGGCAAAAAGTGTCACGATTTCGTGACAAGTTTCGAAGAAGTTGTACGGATGCAAGAAAGTGTCACGATTTCGCGACAAGTTGAGTTGGCAGTGTTGAGTTGCAGGAAGTGTCGCGATTTCGTGACAAGTTTCGAAGAAGTCGTACGGATGCAAAAAATGTCACGATTTCGCGACATGTTTCATTTTCGCTAGTGCAAACCAAGAAAAGGATGAAGAAGCAAGAGGTGTCACGATTTCGCGACAGAGTTGCTGATGACGTCAGCAAAAGCTATAGCGTCGCGATTTCACGACAGCAATGGAGAAGAAGGCAGTGAAGTCTAGAGCGTCGCGATTTCGCGACAAGATTCATGATGACGTCAGCAAAAGCTGTAGCGTCGCGATTTCGTGACAGCAACGGAGAAGAAGGCAGTGAAGTCTAGAGCGTCATGATTTCGTGACAAGTTTCATGATGACGTCAGCAAAGGCTGTAGTGTCACGATTTCATGACAGCAACGGAGAAGAAGGCAGTGAAGTCTAGAGCGTCGCGATTTCGCGACAAGATTTGCGATGACGTCAGCAAAAGCTGTAGTGTAGCGATTTCGCGACAACAAACCAAAGAAGGTGTACGGCAGACCAAGGCGTAGCGATATCGTGACATGTTTGAGCTTCGCACGAGAAAAGCTACAGGACAGCAGAGGCGGTTGAAGCCGACGAAGTTAACCTTGGCCGACGAAGGATAAGGTTTTACAGCCGACGTATTAAAAGATTGATCAGCCGACTAAAGAACAAGATTTCATCTTGAGATTGTGGGTATTAAAGGAGGACTGTTTGAGCATTTTTGGGTGTGGATTGATGTGTGCTTTCGAAGCGTGGCGTTCACAGAGTTAGTGCGACAAGCAAGGTTCGCAATCAAAAAAGTAGAGAGCGAAGTCCGACTGCAGCATCAAAGTATGTTTCGTTGAATCTTCTAAGTGTAGAAGTCTGTGTTGTTGTATACATGAAGTATGTGCTGTTGTTTATGAGAAGAATGTGCGGAGAAGATTCTTTTGTGATTGCGACTGTGTTCGCACGGTTTGGGTAATAGAAAGAAAAGTGCGTGCGGTAGATGCTTGCTATAATTGCGAACGGTTGTGAAGAACTAACGGTGATCAAGTGCTTGCTTGTAAGTTGAGAAGAGAATGTTGTTGTAGTTTAAGAAGACTGTGCTACTGTAGTTGTGCAGACGGTGAAGAATTGTTTTCCAAACCAAGTGCCGAAAAGAACAAAGAAAGAGGACAGAATTGTGCCATACCGAAGGACTGTGTTTTGGTGCGAGAAAAGAGGACCGGCTTGTCTGTGACGAGTTGAGGACGAGAGATCTCCGGCCGGAGCGGGGAAGACGGGTGTCTTCTGTGGAAAGAGTTCCACTTGCTAAGGGCAAAAGAGATAGAGGTCTTCTAGAGGATCACTAGCAAAGTGGATTTAGGGGAAGGTGTCTCCTTTGGGCTGAGGCTCATAAACATTGTAATCGGGAAGGATTCCCGAGAGGTTTTGATATAACTTTTAGAGGAAAAGTTTTACCCGTGGAGTAGCCCACCTTGGGTGAACCACGTTAAATGGGTCTTTTATGTGTGATGCTTTCTGTCTTGTTTAATGTTATGTTGATGCCACTTGCTATCTGAAATTAAAATTATTAAATGGTTTTATCTTATACTGTTCACCCCCCCCTCTCAGTATAAGTTCATGTTCTTCAATGATTCCTACACCTCACCAGCTTGAGGAGGGATCACATATGTCAGTAGAGAAAACCTTCAATGTGGATATTAGTAAAGATCCCACCAATCCAAAGAAGTTTATATTTGGAGAGAGTCTCACTCCGGATGAGTGTGATAGCATCATCCCTCTATTGAAAGAGAGACCTGATCTCTTTGCTTGGACTTATAAATACATGCCAGGTCTAGATCTGAAATTGGTTACTCATAACCTTTCGCTAGATCTATCGAAGAATCCAGTCAAGTAAAAACTTAGAAAAATGCATCCAACAGTAGCCTTAATGGTGAAAGACGAGTTGCAAAAGTTGTTGGACGTAGAGTTCTTCATCTACATCGACTATCCAGAATCGGTGTCCAATATGGTGCCCGTAGGAAAGCTAGATGGAAGGGTCCATAGTTGTACAGATTTTAGAGATCTCAATAAGGCTACACCCAAATATTCATTTTCGTTGCCAAATATCGATCCTCTAGTAGACGCTACTTTAGGTCAGGAAATGCTCTCCCTTATGGATGGTTTTTTTGGATACAATCAGATTTAGATTAAACCCAAATATCAGCATAAAATCATGTTTATAATTCCATGGGGGAAATTTTGCTACAAAGTTTTGCCATTCGGTCTTAAAAATGCTGGTGCCACATATCAATGGGAAATGACATATATCTTTCATGACTACATGCATAAAATCTTAGAATATTATATCGATGACTTACTAGCTAAGTCGTTGTTGCGAGCAGAGCATGTAGAGGTCGTAAGGAAGTTCTTTGATAGCCTGATAGAGCACAATGTCAGGTTGAATCCTAAGAAGTGCATATTTGGTGTAACTTCAGGTAAAATCTTGGGATTCATCATTTCTAAATGAGGCATCGAAGTAGACCCAAAAAAAGTCAAGGCTATTCTAGAGATGTGTCCTCCCACTAATATCAAAGAATTAAGAAGCCTTCAGGGCAAAGTAGCATCCATAAAGTGATTCATCACTAAATTATAGAATAAATGTCTACCCATGAATCGACTACTACACAAGGGGGTCCCATTTGATTTGGATGAGGACTGTCGAGCAGCATTTTCATAGATTAAGAAATACCTGGAAACACCACCAGTACTAGCTCCACCAAGGCCAGATGTGCCTTTTCTGCTATATATATCAGCAAACAACTTTGCATTAGGGACCATGTTAGCCCAAAAGAACATGCAAGGCAAAGAGCAAGTTGTATATTACATCACTCGCACCTTGATGAGTTATGAGTCAGGATATGCATATGTTGAGAAGCTTTGTTTAGCAGTGGCGTTCGCTACCAAGAAATTGTGGCATTACATGCTAAGTCATACAACATATGTTATATTGAAATTGAATCCTTTGCAGTATATGATGAGGAAGACATATCATAACACACGTACTATAAAGTGGATCATGCTATTGACATAATTCTATTTGCAATTTATAAGAAAAAAGTCCATCAAGGGACAAGTCATCGTTGATCAACTGGTTGAGGTACCACTGTCCAACAGTAGGCCTCTAACCATTGAGCTTCCAGATGATGCGGTCTTCGTAATATCCTAAGCTCTCGAACCCGAAGAACCAGAGAGTAATGCTGATATGATATTGTTCTTCGATGGGTCGAAGTGTGAGCAAGGGGATGGTGCAAGAATAGTTTTTTTCATGCCACAAGGAGCTCCAATGCCATTGTCATTCAAGTTAGACTTTTTGTGCCCCAACAATAATGTTGAGTATGAAGCCCTACTTTTGGGTCTCCATGCAGCTGTCGCCATGGTTATTAAAATATTGAACATTTTTGGTGATTATCTTCTCATAGTTAACCAAGTTAAGGGGCTCTTTCAGTGTCGATGTCCTGTACTAAAAGCCTACAAAGATCTTATTGCCACTTATCTAGCTAAATTTGAATGGTATGACATCGAGGTAATACCTCGATCGTCAAATAGGTTCATAGAAACCATGGCATATTTGGGTTCCTTGATCCCTTAGAATTCGTCCACCGATTTTACTACCATCCATGTTAAAATGCTCTCGCACCTAGCAGTAGAACGTGCAGCCTTTGATAATAAAGAGTTAGTCAACATGATTATCATGGAACCAACAGTTGACTGGTTTCATAGAGCGGAAGAATTTCTTAAGCAGGTACCCTAGGAGTCATTGGATTCTTAGAATCCTATGGGGAGTGGTACCACCATTCACCATAAGGTTGTTTTCCAGTCTGCATTTACAAAGTTAAATATGTAGGAGGAGCAAGTCATCTTAGCAGTCGAAATTGAGGCTTGTCAAAGCTGGATGTTGCAAATCCAAGACTTCTTAAAACTTGGTATGATCCTAGAGGGATTACCATGTGCCACAAAATGCACATTCAAATAGAAAGTGACTAAGTATGTGTAGCACCCTAAAATTGGCACAGTAAAATTGTAATAATTACATTCATCTTAGTAAATAATTTAAAATTCAAATTTAACCTCCCAAACCACCGGGTAATCTGTTTCCCCCTTTTTCGTGCCAATTTTAGAGGTTGTTTTGACCGTTTTATGATATTTTCGCTGATCAGACGATATCGCCCCAGATCTGACGATTTCGTATAGACTAGGACGTCCAAACGATCTTGTCACAAAATTGATTTTGCAAAGTTAGCTTCTGTTCCAACAGGTCTCCAATCCGAGTAGAAGCATGTCTGCGCCATTAGGGACCCTCCCCCATTGGAGATCTCCCAAATTGGGATGATCTCCAACCTCCTAACTACTCCCCTAAGCCTATTTAATCCTAAGCTATCACCTTAGCACCCCCCTGGTTGAAATTCTCTGCAATTTAACTCCATCTATGTTGAACCATCCCAATTTTTTCATTTGCACTGGTCCCATACCAATTTTGTTGCAGGTACATCACTGTTTTTCAGTCGAAGCCAGCACACATCATCGTCAATGAACTTGTTCAGATCGAAGGTGAACCTGTCGAATCCGAGGCAATTTCGTACTGATGTGAGACGATCTCGACTATAGTCCATATTGAGGCAATCAGTGCCTGAAGTTTGCACTTTTCAACCTTTTCTCTATTGTTTTATTCTGCAAATTAGATAGTTTATTCAGTGTTTATGTTATTTTGCATTTGGAGTTCACCCATTTAGCTTAGATTGCATACTAAGATCATGATTTGTCATTAGAATATCGTAATTTGCTTGAATTTCTATTCATAACTATTATTCAATATTCATACATTCATTTGGTGTTGTTTCCCTCTGTTAGCACAGTAGTATTCATTGTATTTTGTATCTATTTTTTTGCTTGCAGGTCTCTGACGAATTCATCTGATGAATTCATCAGATCTCAGATGATTCTGTCAGATCCCAGATGAATCTGTCGAATTCCAGACGATCCTGACTGCTTCAAACATCAGAATCATCACCAGACATCCGGATCAGGTATTCCTCATTTGTATTCTGTAAATTCTCTGTTTTATGTCTTTAAATCTATTTTTTGTACTCATTGAATTTGCATTTTCATGTAGATTAATCTAGATTCATTTGGCCAAACCTAGGATATGAATGCTTAAAGTTAAAAAATGAACACATTAAAACACATTCCAAACCTAGGCATGGAAACTGCCCTTAAATGTTTCCTGGTGAACCCACCATCCATCGAAAAATCATCAAAATACACCTCCCTTGAGAGGCGGGACCTTCACAAAGTCCTCTCAGTCCGAGGTACCGCGACATCCTTTTCCCATCCTCCTTCCGGGCACGGATCCAATAGCCTGAAGGTAAGGATGCGAAAAATTTGGAGCGATACATTTTGGTGAACCCGACGTGAATGCATCATAACCTTTTGAAAACAAAACAAAACAAAAAAAAAATATATATATATAGAACAACTAAAACATAGATGCATTTTAAATCCTTTAACTTTGAAATCATGTTTAGATGGTAGCTCCTAAGAAAAGGTTAGCAGTTACTATAAACGTAGAAAACCAATTGGCAGCCATAGAAGTCAATTCTGTCCTTAGTGTGCCTGAAACAAGTAGGAATCAATTCCTGTGGAACAAACTTGATAGAAGACTTAGTCTCATCTCATCTAGGTCCACACAACTTAAGCAAATCAAGAGGCTAGTCCTAGATAGAATCATGGATCCTCATCAATTAGTTTTTTATCATGAACTTCAGATAGCCTGCCATAGATGGTTAGCTTATAGGAGAGCTCTAGTATCTTCGAGAATTGTTCACCTTCGAGGAATACCTCGAGAACGCAGCCATTGTACACCGATTCCTAGGTTGTGTAGAAGACCAAGAGGTTGTTCTTACAAGATAGGGAAAGATGGAATAGAGTTCCACGAGCTGTGCTATATCGAGAGTATTGCCATGAGCTTTACTTTTATCAACCAGCATCTGAGACAAATAATATCACTATAGCTCTTTTCATCAAATTTTTAAAAGAAAACTTTCAATTTGAAGAAGAACACTTCATGACTCCGGAACAACTCGAACCTATTAATGATATTCATAAATTGTTTATAGAAAACTAGATTATTACTTTCAGTCTTATTTCTTGCATTTATTTGTGTTGATTGTCTTTATTATATTATTTCAAAAAACAAAGAAAAAACTAAAAAAAAAAAACCCAAAAACTTAGCAAAAACTTAAACATTTCATTTTCAAATATTGTAGTAGGTATATAGTAAACATATACCTCTTAATTTGTTGCATATATATATATATATATATATATATATATATATATATTTATATATATATATATATATATATATATTTCTGAAATCAAAATTTAAGCACCATGCCTAAACTTAGGAATGGTAAAGAAACTTTAGGAGAAGAAGAATATTGGTTACAAGATACAACTAGAGACCCAAATTTCCTTCTTGGAGATCCAAATCCGGAAGGAGAAACTCTAGGTCAATCAGAAGAAGACTTAGGTGAAGATAAGGAACAATAAGGGAGTGTTAAAGAGGATGGATCCTCATCCCCTAGAGTAGCTCCAAATGGAACTATTGCTTTTGACAATGCAGAGCATTTTCAAAAATTTCTCATTGATAACATTGATGACCTTAATGTGGCAATTCGTATTGATAAAGGGCAAATTAGTAACACTCAAGCAGCCATGGAATATATGTGTAATATGTGCACTAATCCCTTGTCTTTCATTGATCAAGAAAGTGACAAGGCTGGGCCATCCAATATGGATATGGTCACTATGGCTCAAAACATGTCAAAACAACAGGTTACCCAACCTCCTAAGGAACCTGTTATTCAACCTAAAATCACTCCCACACAAAAGAAACCTTCCTTCACTACTTTATTCCGCCAAACTATTGAGCAATATGCTTCAAGTAAACAAAAACCTAAAACAAATCCAAATACAAACTTTCAACAATCCGGAATACAACATAATACAACTTCAAAATTCCTTCATAATACTTTTCCTACCAATAATTTACACAATAGTAACATGGCATCTAATCTGCATGTTCCTCCATCATATGCCCATAAAACTCATGTCAATGCCCTACCGAACCAATATGGGGGGAAAACTAGTAATCTGGAAGCCATGGTGAAACAATTAGCTTCACGTATGGACCAGATAGATCCCTACCATCCCTCGTATAATTATCGAGAGATCTGTAGTCAACCTTTGGATCCCATAGTTGTAGCTCAACCATACCCTAAGCATTTTCCCATGCCCATCCTACCTATATATAAAGGAACCGAAGATCCCATAGAGCATCTTCGCATGTTTAGGATAGCATGTCACGACATATCGCATGATGACTTGCTATTACTAAAAATGTTCCCAAAAATTTTAGGTGGAATGGCATTAGAGTGGTACTATCAATTGCCCACTCATTCTTTGAGAAACTTTGAAGAAATAGTGGAATCATTTGTCCATCAATTTAGTGCCTACATCGAGAGGCATGTAACTATTAAAGACCTATACAATTTAAAACAAGACAAGGATGAATGTTTTGTCGATTTCTTAGCTAGATGGAGGCAATTGATAGGAAAACTGCACTTTGTGCTGCCTTATAGGGAAATGTTGGACATTTTCATCAACAATTTACAAGAACAGATATCTTATGAGCTATCAACTGCTACCTTAACTACCTTCGATCAAGCTATAGATTTAGCTCGAAGAGTAGAAGATGCCCTCATTAGGAGAGGCCAACTTAGGAAGAAGGATGATGAGAAAACATCCAGAAATCAATATAAAAACAAACAAGTTGTTGGTGACGGAGTCATCGACAACGAGAATGTTGCGAATATCAATGCAACGAAGACAACAAAAAAATTATATTGAAACCTCCTGATAAGCCTCCTCGAGAATTCACTAGATTAAATCAACCCTTATCAACTATTTTACCTCAATTACTCGAAAGAGGTTTGATCCAATTACCAGCTATCCGGGAACCTAACCCAACTATACCCGGATACAGAGTTGACTTGCATTGTGATTTCCATAGAGGACCTGGACATTCTACCAACGCTTGTAAAAGGTTGAAACATAAAATACAAGATTTGATTGACAATAATGAAATGGAAGTGCAAGCCTTCCAACCTAAACAAAACCCTCCTAATAATACTCAAAAGACCGTTCCCCAAAATCAAAATCAAAATGCCAATCAAACTCTAGACATATTTCAACACCCTTTACCAAGACATGGTAAAGAGGTAGCCAATCAAATTGAACATCATAATGTTCCCCCTCCTACCCGATATGTAGGAACCATTAGCGGACAATTACCTGTTCGGGATCCTCAAATATTTGACACGACCTTATCCCCGGTTACGACCAGGCCCTTACATAATTTTCAAACTTTTGATTCTAGTGATATAGAATCAGATAGTGAAAGTGAACTAGACATTACTTCAAACCAATCGAATAGTTCTGAAAACAAATCAGATCCTATTCAACCCGTCACAGATGCTATGGTTCCAGAAGAACCATTTCCTAGAAGAGTCACTACTCGACCTTCTTCTAATATATTCCTTTCTAATGAACAAGCCATTAATGCTCAATCGAGACCAGTTCAGCGTCTTCACTATAACATTGTAGGTACCATTGGAGTCGTTACTCGACAACAAGCTCAAAACTCTCAACAAGAACCAAACCAGAACGATGGATCGGTTCCATTCATTTTGAAAAACCCCAATAAATGGAATCATGTTCCTACTGTTCAATCTAAACCCCCTTACAATATTAATGAGCAATTGTCCAATACTATGGCCAAAATTTCCCTTTTGGATTTATTAAGATCCTCTCCCACCCATAGGGATGAGTTGATGCTTACATTGAGCCAAATGATGGTACCTCAAAACATTCAACCTAAAGCTATGGCCAATACTATCATCACTCGAGAGATTGATTGTATTGACTTTCGAGATAAAGATATCCCACAACATAGTTTACATAAGGACAATCCCTTATACATTACTGCTCTAATTGGAGATGTAGCTGTCAAAAGAGTTTTGATTGATAATGGCTCATCTCTAAACATTTGCACTTTTGACTTCTACCAACGATTTGGCTTTAGAAGTGATGAAATGAAGAAAACCGATATGATTATCAAAGCTTTTAATGACGAAACACAAGAAACGTGTGGAGTTATTACCCTCCCATTGCAAGTTGGTCCTAGAACCCTAGAAACAACCGTGTTTATTGTACATTGCCCAACATCGTACAATATACTTTTGGGTCACCCTTGGATCAACGCCATGCGAGCGGTCCCATCAACTTTACACCAATGTGTTAAATTCGAGTTTAAAAATCAGTTGGTCACTATTCATGGTGACCCTAGACCTTTTGATATGTGTGCTTTGGCAGAACCCGTTGGAGTGCAATTTTGCCCTGCTCTGTCATCCACACATCCTAGTTCTTATTTTTCATCTAAAACTGTGAAACATACACCCATAACTTCACCTATTTCCCCTCCATTAATTTCATCCTCCTATATAGATCAACAACCCTCTAAACAAATCATTTTAGAACCTCAAAAAGATCTTAAATCTACAACCAATCCTTCAAGTTCTATCCCTATAAATTCAAAACCTATAGACACATCTATCATACCTTCCACATCTAAAGATATAGGTAATAAGCCTTCTACATCTTATGCCCTTTTTGATGAACTTTTACCAGACTTATCTACAACCTTAATATCAGAAAAAACAAATGCTTTCATGCAAGATTCAATCCTTTTAAATAACTTGCCGCCATCTCCTCGTACTTTGGGCCTCCCACAACCTATGGGAAGTACTTACCAAGTCGGGAGTTGTGCCTTCATTTATAAAGGATATGAGCTGGGAAGAATCCCTCGGAATATCAAAACTCATCATGAAGGATATGCTCGGTGTTATTTTACCAATGATTATATTAAATCTAAACCCATGATGCTTAAAATGGGATATAAAGGGAAAGGCTTGGGACCTTCCCAAAATGGCATGAAAGAACCTTTCGAGGTAGAACCGTGGCCTACCCGCTGTGGTGTGGGCCTATTTCCTAATAAGGGTCAACCCTTTCCTTTTGAGGATGATGATCATCTCATATGCTATCAAGATTATTTGGATAGGCATGTTGATTTGCCTCTTAAAAATCAGTCGTTTTCATGCAACATGCTATCCATAGCATACCCTGAAATGATTGCTGACCCCGATGAAGAGTTGGAAGGAGATATCTTCCATGATGTCTCTGTTGAAGAGATTTTACACAATGGATTTTATTTTGATGGTTCTATACCAACTATAGCCCAACTTGAGGCCACTAATCCTCAGAATGAATTATCTAAATTAACCTTACAAGAATTACAAGAATTGGGTGTTTCACCCACCCCACCTAACTTTGAAAGAGATCTACATATGAAGGTAGAAAACGTCATTAAAATTAATATTGGAACTGAGGACAATCCTCACATAATCAATATTGGATCAGAATTAAGTCAAGAAAAACAAGAACAATACATTGCATTCCTTAAAGAGTATGAAGATGTCTTCGCTTGGACATACGAAGATATGCCAGGTCTAGACCCTTCCGTAGTCATGCATCATCTAGTGGTCCATCCGGATGCTAAACCTGTTAAACAAAAACTTAGAAAAATGCATCCCAAAGTGGCTCTGCTAGTCAAAGGGGAGTTAGAAAAACTCCTGCATGTTATCTTTATACAAGCTATTGATTATGCTGAATGGATCTCAAATGTAGTTCCAGTCACCAAGAAAGAAGCTACCAAAGTTAGGGTTTGCACAAATTTTAGAGATATTAACGTTGCATGCCCTAAATATGACTTTCCTCTTCCAAACATGGATCAAATCATTGACTTCACTGTCAGGAGTGGGATGATGTCCTTAATGGATGGATTCTCCGATTATAATCAAATTCGGATAGCTCCTGAAGACCAGGCTAAAACAGCCTTTATTACCCCCTGGGGTACCTTTTGTTGGAAAGTGATGCCATTTGGCTTAAAGAACGCCGGTGCAACTTATCAACGAGCTATGACCTATATTTTTCATGATATGATGCATGATATCCTACATGATTATGTGGATGATATTATAGCTCGCTCTATTATTGAAAATAATCATTTAGATGATTTGAGGAAAGTCTTTAATTGATTACGAGAATATCTCATTCGATTAAATCCAGCAAAATGCATATTCGGAGTTAAATTCGGCAAACTATTAGGGGTTTTAGTTTCTTTACATGGTATTGAAATCGACCCTCTCAAGATTGCGGCCATCACTGATATGCCCGCACCTACTAATATATTTGAGTTATGAAGTTTACAAGGTAAACTTCAAGCCATCCGTCGCTTCATCGATAAGCTGGCGGATAAAATCGGTCCCTTTCTTAAACTCCTTAAGAAGGATGTCCCTTTTAATTGGGACACAAAATGTAGAGAAGCTTTTGAACTTCTCAAACAATACCTCCTTAATCCACCTGTGCTTTCACCACCTAAATCTGATCGCCCATTTCTCCTATATATTTCCACTTCAGATTCTACCTTAGGGGCTATGTTAGCTCAACTTGATGATGAAAAGCGAGAACGTGCTAATTATTATATTAGCCGAACCTTCATCAGTTATGAAACCCGCTACATAGCGTTGGAAAAACTATGTCTAGCAGTCGTGTTTGCTACGCAAAAATTATGACATTATATGCTTAGTCAAAAAACTTATGTCATTGCTAAATATGATCCCTTAAGGTATCTCATGAGTCGACCTTATTTATCGGGTCGCACAACCAAGTGGGTTCTTGCTCTAAGCGAGTTTGATCTCACATTCATAGGACAAAAGTTTGTTAAGGGTCAAATCATAGTAGATCAATTAGCTGCTGCACCCTTAGGGTCTACCCATCCCCTCATCATCGAGTTTCCAGATGAATGCCTTCAATTAGAGGCAGACCATACTGAACAATGGTCCTTATACTTTGATGGAGCCCGATGCATGAGTGGGGCTAGTGCGGGTATTATTTTAATATCCCCACAAAAACATCTTATTCCTCTGTCCTTCAAATTGACATTTGCTTGCACCAACAATACTGCTGAGTATGAAGCTCTAATCCTTGGATTACGAGCTGCCCTAGCGCTAAAAATTAAACATCTTTTAGTTTTTGGTGATTCTCAACTAGTTATAAACCAAATTAATGAAGTTTATCAAACCAGAGATGATAAACTATGCCCATATAAGGCCTATGTTTTACAATTAATGTCTTTATTTGATCAAGTTACCTTGGAAGCTATTCCTCGAACTAGCAACCATGCAGTTGATGCTATGGCTGCATCTACATCTCTCCTGCCCTTGGAGTTAGATGACGAATATGCCACTATCATTATTCGTCGACTCTAGGAACCCGCTTAAAATAAGTCATGCTTAGAGCCTTTGGATGTGTTTCTAATCAATGAAACTACTCCTGAACCTTGGTATATAGACATATTTGATTTTCTCCAAAATGGGACTTTCCCTCCAAATTCTAATAGAAACCAGCGTCGGTTATTACGTCGACGAGCAAGTCGATTTGTAATAATTGGCAATACTTTATATAGGAGATCTTTTGAAGGTATCCTATTAAGATGTTTAAACTTAGAAGAGTCTAAATCAGCCTTGAGTGAAGCCCACGATGGATCTTGTGGAGGACACTTTAGTGGTAGTGTCATTGCTAAAAAGCTCCTTCGGATAGGATACTTTTGGCCTACCATGGAAACGGATGCACATGAGTATGTGCGCCATTGCGACAAGTGTCAAAAACATGCTGACCTTGTCCATGCGCCTGCACAAGAGCTACAGGCTATTTCATCTCCTTGGCCCTTTTCTAAATGGGGCTTGGATATTATTGGCAAAATCAATCCGTGTCATCTGATGGACACAAGTTCATCATAACCACCATCGAGTATTTCACAAAGTGGGTCGAAGCTATGCCTTTAGCTTCCTGCACTGGCACACAAGTTTCTAAATTTATTTTTAATCAAATCATTTGCAGGTTCGAAATTCCTGCCAATCTCATCTCTGACAATGGAACTTGCTTCAAAAATAAAGATGTTAAAAAATTATGCCAAAAATATAAGATTCAACATCGCTGGTCCACTCCCTATTATCCTTAGGGTAATGGTCAAGCAGAAGCATCTAACAAAACCTTAATCAAAATTCTCAAAATATTAGTCAATAAAACTGGCGTGATTGGCACATTCAATTATATCCAGCCTTGTGGGCCTATCGAACTAGTGTTCGAACCCCCACGGGAACTTCACCATTTGTTTTGGTTTATGGTGCTGAAGTAGTTTTTCCATTTGAATTGGAAGTTCCTTCTTTGGCTCTGCTACTTCAAGATACCGAAGTAGGAGATGAATATCATGCTGGAAGACTCAGTCAGCTGGAACTCCTAGATGAAAAATGCATCAATGCTTTGGAACATCTCCGTGCTTACCAAAACAAGCTTAAAATATCATATGCTAAGAAAGTTCGTCATCGATCCTTTGAGATTGGCGACCTTGTTTTAAAAGAAAATAAAAAAAATACAAATGCAACTAAGGACCTTAAAGGTAAATTTGAGCCCAATTGGCTTGGACCATACATTATTACTACCAAATTTGAATCAGGAGCATACAAATTGTCTACCTTAGATGGTAAAGAACTTAAAGAACCCATGAATATTTTGCATCTTAAATGTTACTATGCATAAATTTGGTCATTTCATCCTTGTATATAATTGTTTAAAATACTTTCAAAATTTTTATCTTATATTTCTTTCAAATTTATAAAAATCCAAAAACATCAAAAATATTCATAATCATCAAAAATCTTCAAAACTATTTATTGCATTTATTTATGGCACTTGTTAAATTTTTTTGCTCAAAAACAAAAATAAAACCAAAAATCAAAATAATGATAAAAATATAAAAACAGCTATATGCTTGACTCTTTCGAAACCAAAATAAAATAAAGAAGAAAGAGAGAGTCAACATTCTCAAAACTTCTCAAAAGTGTTTATATATATTTTCTTACAATTATTGCAGTTATACGTTTCAAATTATTTTGGGATAAATTAGCATTTATTTGGAATCCCTCACTTGCACACTCACAACAATAAATATCTTGATTTTATCTAGCATGATTACTAATCTCTCTTATATCAAAGTCCACAAAATTCAATTAAATAAAGTTTGAGCATAGAGAATTGATCTTGTTATTTACTTAAACCAAGCACATATTTTCACAATAAAATGATTATATTTGTAATTTCCATGTTTTGCTACATAGTAGAAGTGATTTCTTGAGCGAAAAGTTTCCCTTGCTATCCTATCATGCACATGGTCTAGAATATTTGAGAATTGGCAAAAGGACAAGCTCACCCCTACCCAGAATAAAAATCCCTTGCTCTACAGCTAATCCGAGCAAGTATCCCTAGCAAAGAAAAAAAAAAGAAAAGTTCAAGAAAAAAAGAGAAAAAAAAAGAAAAATGTTATTTTATATCATTACAACAATATTTCAAGCACTATCTCAAAATAAGCAAAAAAATACAAAAAGAAAAAAAAAAAGCAAAAGCAAGAAAGCAATAAAATCCCTTTCCCTACCCTTTGAAAAGAAAAGAAGGGTTGATGAGCTTGAATCCCTGGAATTCTCAATTATTCAAAAGCTGTGAGGTAAGCCCCATAACAGGTGGTTTGTGCCCAACCTGCTTGGCCTTGGGTAACTCCTAGCATGGTGATATGTCTGTCACATTAGCGACCTTCTTTTGTACAGACCTATGTCTACTTATGGATTAGCTAGCTCTTGATAATCCGACCTACATAGTAGTCTAGTATGGTTATATGCATCTACATCATGGTTAATGAACACTTATTTGGTTTCTTCAAATCACTTGTATCATATTATCTTGCTCAAAATTGGTCAATGAACAATGCAATTGCACACACATTTGTATTTGAGAGATTTTGTGTATCATTATGATAATTCAAGATTGGAAATGAATTCACATATGCACATGGGATTCCTTATAAATCTAACTTTTGTCTTCAAAATCCTTTGAAATATTATTTTTGCAACTTGTTTGGAATAAATCAAGTACAATTGTTTACCACAAAGACAACTATATAATAGAAAAATCAAAATTTTCTTTCAAAATATACAATCAAAACATATACATATATCTGGTTGACTTTCACGATGATGGTATAGTTCCAAAACCAAAATTGGAATTTTATGCCTAGCGCAAGTCCTCATTTTCATATTTTCTATTCATCAAAAATCAACCATGCAATAAAACTATCTCTTTTGGATTTTCGCGATGATGGTATAAGTCTATACCTACATATTCTATGCCTAGCGCAAACCATTGTAACAATTTTTATTCCCCATTTATTAAAAATCATGAAAACCATATGACTTAATTCATTATGTTACACAAATTATGCTTTTAAAAAGCAAACCCATTTTCATTATTTCATGTCATTATGTCAACCTTCAACTTTGCAATGATGGTATAATTCCTAAAGAATTATCCAAAAATTTTATCACACTTAGGAATTTATGCCTAGCAAAAATTATTTTAATATCATTTCATGCATACTATTTTCATGAAAAATCTGAAAACAAACCATCATCATCATCATCATTTGCACTATTGCACCAAAGTCTTAAGACAGTTTCTTAAGCACTCTTTTACTTTTAACAATATTTCTATAAATGGGACTAGCTTGACGACCGAGTGAGCGGCGACTCCATGAAATGGTCTATAATAGCGACAATGTCCTTTGAAATTATTGTTAGAAGTCTCTTTTTATTTTTATTTTTATTATTATCACATCACAAACAACCAATTTGTTACATCAGATTATTTCATTTAAAATATCACAGCATGACATCAAAATTATAATATTTCCAACGACATAATTACATGAATTATCAAATCAATCAATCAAACATAACAACATCATCAGTATACACATTATACAAGTCATGTGATCAAAAACATATCTCATATCATATATATATCAACAACCGTATATATACATCATCAAAACTGGATTGGTATGCCACAATCTGTACCTCGGCATACTCAATCCTCTATCAAAAAATAATAATCATATAATACAATGTCAGTCTAGCCCTCTAGCCTCGAGAGCCCCTCGAGCTCTCTACCTCATCTCCTCCCCCGCCCTGAGGTGGATGAGGTGGCCCCATCGCAGTCTGCGTAGTCCTAGTCCTCGACCGGGACGTGGTCCTCGATGACCCGATCCTGATCGGATCTGCAATGTTGGCTGGCAGGGGTAGTCTATCTGCCTCTAGCACCAGCTGGTGATACAATGTCTAATAGAATGTCAGTTGGGTGATAGCCCGTGTTAGCTCTCCAGAGCTCACCCCTCAGCCCCATGCCCTGAGGCGTGCAATCTCATCTCGTAGCTGTGACACCTCAGCTCGGTGGCGTGCAACCTCATCTTGTAGAGTCTACACCTGGGCCTGGAGACGATCTCTCTCCGCTCGAAGAGTAGCCATCTCGCTACTCTCTCCTGTGTCTACACCCTTGCCCTTATCGGGCGATGGTGGCCTCTGTGGAGATGGGGGTCTCACCTCCCTCCTCTCCCTCTGCCGTGGCCTCTCTTGTGCCTGTGGCCTCCTCGCCTCTCTCCCACCGTGACCCTGGGCTGCCTCCATCGCTGCCTGGCACCGCCTCCCTATCCGACGCACAACCACGTGAATCGAACCTTGTGCCCTCATCATCCGAGGAGGGCGGATGCCTACGTACCAGGCATCATAGCCATCGGCTACCCCTACGTCGTCCCCATCCACTGGCTGGATGGGGGCATCATCCGTGTCTTGGCTCCAGAATCGCTGCATGTCGGGAGCCCCGCTAACTGTGGTGTTATCCCGGACAGTCTAGGAAAACTCGTAATCCCTCAGAGATGGGATCCCTTACTACAGACCGAACTACCTCAAAACTCGGTCATAGCGATGGAGCTCCACCTCTCCCCTCTCCATCCGTAGCCAACAGACTCGCCTGACGCGAGCCAACTCCTGTCCATCCTCGGCCCACCCTGGATGCTCCCTCCATGGCCTCCAGGTGATCTAATCTGGGACTAAGTCATCCAATAGCCTCCGGGACATAGGCAGATCTATCCATCGCTGTGCCCCTCTCCGGAGCCACCAGTAGAAGACTCGGGGCCTCTCCCCGTCTACCCCTGTCAGAGGAAGCCCTACCGGCCTCCGCACTGCAATGTGCTCCCAGCACCAAACCTGTAAGAGCGATGTCATGACTAGACATCGACCGCCCTTGTACATGACCCCATATAGGATCCTATACAATCGGCATAGAACAAAATTGCCCCAAGAGAATCTATAGCTGTGATCCCGCATATCGTAGATCACATCTACGAGCATCCACGGCACCCGGAACCTACTCTGGTGGCACAGCAAAAGTCCACCAACCACTCCAGCTAGTACCCGTGTGAGTCTAGATGCCCCAGGAATCTGGCATAGTGCCTCGATATTAACTCCGCCCTTCTCCAGGGTGAAGCTCGGGTCACCGCACAATCGTCCCATAGCATGGCCCTGATTGGCCGCAGGAGTAATCAACCGTCCTTGTATGGGGATTCTTAGAATCCTCCATACATCCTCTAGTGTGGGAGTCATCTCCCCTGTAGGTAGCCAAAAACATGAAGAACCCGGATACCACCTCTCTGCTAGGGCTGTTAGAAGCCCCATATTGGTGGATACTTGTGGCATCTCCGCCACATGCTGCAAGCCGGCCTATGCCAGTGATCTCGCTCTGCCTGTGTGAGAGCGGCCAAGTCATCTCTCAACCCTCCGTACTTCCATTCCTTGCTCTTTAGTAATCCTCTCTCTGCAAACATAAACAACAAAACAACAAAAAAATCATTAATAAACAATTCAAGTAATCAATAATGCAAGTTAAAATTCAATTTTATGCAATTGATGATATCGCCCACTATTGGATGATATCGTCCCAAATTTGAGCAGAATCGTCTTCGATTTCGCAAGCCGAAATCGTCTCTAATTTGACGAAATCGTCCCCCTTTCGACGATTTCGCCCTCGGGCGAAATTGTCGAAATTGAGACGATTTCGTCGAAATCGGGATTTTGTTTCTTAATTGGGACGATTTCGTCCCGACGACGTCGACGGCCCAAAAATGGCCGCGATGCTCAAAAATCACCTAAAAATTACCTACAAAGCATGTAAAATTAAATTAAAGCATCCTAGTTAAGTCTAGACTCTTACCCGTAGACCGCGTCGGACCTCTGTCGATCTGTGCATCGTCTCCACCATTTTTTCTTCAGAGCTCTAAAAACCAAAAAATGAACAGTAAAAATGAATTAGGGTTTTACCCTATTTTTTTAAATTTTATTCAAAAATAATTTTTTGCTTTTCCGCGTTTTTACCTCAAACGTTCGATTTGGGTAAAAACACGGAGGGGGCACCATAGTAAGTCGTCGTACGATTCGACCAAGAATCGTCGCCTAAAAATGGGAATAATTTTTGCTTTCTCGTAGATCGAGAAGAACTCATCTTTAACGCATTTTCTTCAGAAAATTTGCTAAAGAGGGGGCAAAATGTAGCACCCTAAAATTGGCGCAGTAAAATTGTAATAATTACATTCACCTTAGTAAATAATTTAAAATTCAAATTTAACCTCCCAAACCGCCCGTTAACCGTCGGGTAATCCGTTTCCCCCTTTTCCACGCCATTTTTAGAGGTTGTTTTGACCGTTTGACGATATCGTCGCCGATCAGACGATATCGCCCCAGATCTGACGATTTCGTCTGGACTAGGACGTCCAGACGATCTTGTCACAAAACTGATTTTGCAAAGTTAGCTTCTGTTCCAACGGGTCTCCAATCCGAAAAGAAGCATGTCTGCGTCGTTAGGGACCCTCCCCGTTGGAGATCTCCCAAATTGGGATGATCTCCAACCTCCTAACTACTCCCCTAAGCCTATTTAATCCTAAGCTATTCCCTTAGCACCCCCCTGGCTGAAATTATCTGCAATTTAACTCCATCTACGTTGAACCATCCCAATTTTTCATTTGCACTGGTCCCATACCAATTTTGTTGCAGGTACATCACTATTTTTTAGCCGGAGCCAGCACACATCGTCGTCGACAAACTTGTTCAGATCGAAGGTGAACCTGTCGAATCTAAGGCGATTTCATGTCGATGCGAGACGATCTCGACTGCAATCCATATTGAGGCAATCAGTGCTCGAAGTTTGCACTTTTCAACCTTTTCTCTGCTGTTTTATTCTGCAAATTAGATAGTTTATTCAGTGTTTATGTTATTTTGCATTTGGAGTTCACCCATTTAGCTTAGATTGCATACTAAGATCATGATTTGTCATTAGAATATCGTAATTTGCTTGAATTTCTATTCATAACTATTATTCAATATTCATACATTCATTTGGTGTTGTTTCCCTCTATTAGCACAGTAGTATTCGTTGTATTTTGTGTCTATTTTTTTGCTTGTAGGTCTCTGACGAATTCGTCAGATCTCAGATGATTCTGTCAGATCCCAGACGAATCTATCAAATTCCAGATGATCCTGACTGCTTCAAACATCAGAATCATCACCAGACATCCGGATCAGGTATTCCTCATTTGTATTCTGTAAATTCTCTGTTTTATGTCTTTAAATATGTTTTTTGTACTCATTGAATTTGCATTTTCATGTAGATTAATCTAGATTCATTTGGCCAAACCTAGGATATGAATGCTTAAAGTTAAAAACGAACACATTAAAACACATTCCAAACCTAGGCGTGGAAACGCCCTTAAATGTTTCCTGGTGAACCCACCATCCAGTCGAAAAATCATCAAAATACACCTCCCTTGAGAGGCGGGACCTTCGCAAAGTCCTCTCGGTCCGAGGTACCGCGACATCCTTTTCCCATCCTCCTTCTGGGCATGGATCCAATAGCCTGAAGGTAAGGATGTGAAAAATTTAGAGCGATATAGTATGTCTTGATAGGAGACATTTTGTACCGATGCAGCTATGAAGGAGTTCTCCTTTGATGCCTTGAGCTCCAAGAGTCATCTTGGGCAATTTCAGAAGCTCATGATGGTACGTGCGGTGGCCATTTTAGTGGTATGGCTATCGTCAAATGCATCCTTCGCATGGGTTATTATTGGCCCACTATGGAGAAGGATTGCAATGTGTATGTCAAGAAATGCATTAAATGTCAACATCATGCTAATCTTATGCACTTGCCATCATAGGCCTTACAGCCCATTCAGGCGGCTTGGCCATTTGCTCAATGGGGACTAGATCTTATTGGCAATATTTCTCCTCCATCGTCAGGCCGACATACATTCATTATCACGACCACTGAGTATTTTACAAAGTGGGTGGAAGCCATTCCCCTTAAAATGACCACTAGAGCTCGCATCGCAGAATTTATTCTCGAGCATATCATATGTCATTTTGGGATACCATCCAAAATAATTTCGGATAATGGAACTTCTTTTAAGAACAAAACTGTGTGGGATTTAACGTCTAAATACTACATTAAACATAGTTTTGCAACTCCATACTATCCGCAAGAAAATGGGCAAGATGAGGCCTCAAACAAGACTGTGGTAGCCATCTTGAAAAAGATAGTGCAAGAACACCACAAGGATTGGCATATACAACTGCCCCTTGCATTATGGGCTTACAGGACTAGCATTCGAACGCCCATTGGGGCAACGCCGTTTTCACTAGTATATGGCGCTGAGGCCATTATGCCCTTAGAGTTGGAAATTCCAATGCTACGCGTCGCATTGAAAGAGTTCATCGATGATGACACCACGCGGTAAGCTCACCTAGATCAATTGACATTGCTCGATGAACGTCGCGTGAATGCCCTCGAGCATCTCCGCGTTTATCAAGAGTGATTAAAATGAGCTTACAATGTCAAAGTCCACTAGAGAGACTTTGAAGTTGGGGATCTTGTGCTGAAATAGAACCAACAGAACTCGAATTTGCTGCCTAATATGCGAGACAAATTCATGGCTAATTGGCTAGGGCCTTACATCATATCTAAAAATATTGGTCCAGGTACCTATCGCCTAACGTCGCTAGAGGGTGTGGAAGAGCTTGAGCCTCTCAATATCATCCATCTTAAGGTGTTCTATGCTTGAGAGTGTAGTAAAGGCATCAAAGGCATCTGTAAGCCCTTTGGTCAACCCAAAAGCTCTGAGGGTTTTGTCTCAACCGCTCGGTCATCCCAAAAGGCTTCGAGTTCTTGAATTGAGAAGCTTGGTCAATTAAATGCACCAAAGGCATCTGTAAGCCCTTTGGTCAACCCAAAGGCTCTGAGGGTTTTGTCTCAACCGCTCGGTCATCCCAAAATGCCCCAAGCTCTCCGTTGAGTAGCTTGGTCAAGTAAAAGCTCCAAAGGTAGTTCCTCACCGTTTGGTCATCCTTAAAAGCTCCAAGGACATGTACTCATCATTTGGTCAAATATGAAAGCTCAAAAATCTATAAAAATTTGAAAATATATAAAAAACCATATAAAAAATTATATAATCAATAAAATCCAAAAAAAATTGGTAAAGCATAAAATCCAAAAATATTTGCTTTTGTAGTTTGCATTTTCATACATGCATTCACATCATCATATTGCATTTAGGCACTTTTCATCCGTTGCATTCCACAGTTGAGTGTAATGTGTATATCAAAATATTACAAATGATGCCATGTTTGTCTTTCAATCATGCACCCTTGCATTTATCATAATCCATTGCATTCATACACGACACCTGTTGCAGATGAAATATGTATGTATATTAAGTTTTCCAGTCACTCAGCAATACCTAGTGGGTTCTTCAGGTATTGTAGAAATCTTGCTTTGCTTTTATAGACAAGGTCATTAGTTAGGATAGTGCTTCAACATATCATAATCCCATCACTAAGAAAAATAATATAAAATCCTGCTAAGACAAGAGAGGATGAAAGCTGCGAAAGTAGTCTTAGGTATCTAGAGAGATGGGTTTCACGACCTGCTTATCTTGCAAATAGTCGGTCTAGAAAGGTGTACTTTGGCAAAAGGACAAGATTTTCCCCTATAAATCCCAAAGTCACAAAGTTTAAATCCCAAGTTACAAAGTGCAAAAGTATAAATTTCAATTTCAAAATGTAAAGTGACATAGTGAATCAAAAGCACTATAAAAATCCCTTGCTCATAGAAAACAGTAACACATGGACTAACAGTGATTTTTATCACAACATATGAGCAAGTAAGAAGGGTGAGAACTTGAATCCTTGGATTGTCCACCTTTTGAAATCCATAGAGTGATCCTCGATCGTAGCAATGGGTTGGAAGATTCCCACCTGCAATCGGAGGGGTAGTTCTATTGGGTGATCCCCAAACGTAGCAATGGGTTGAAAGAGTTCCGCCTACATTTGGAGGGGTAGCCCTGATCAATTTGCAAGATGAGCTAGCTCTAGGTACCTAGGATTGTCTAGTTGTATAAGTCTAATCAAAGCTAAAACAAGGATGGTACGATCATATGAGGAACCCTATCTCACATATGGGTTGAAAGAGTCCCGACTGACATACGGGGTATGCTTATGATCTATCTGAAAATACTCACATGCACACATAGGGATAATGAATAGTTGGGTCTATCATGGCAAAAGCCTTGTCCAATATAAGCCTTGTACAGTTAGTATGTGATTTTTGGAGAAGTCTACTAGGGTGTTTGAGTCTCATGGAAAACCTCAAAAAGTTCTCCAATAGCAAAAAGATACCAAATATCATTAAACTTAAGAAATATGAGTCATTCATTCATCAGACATGCATTATATCAAGCACAATCAAGGATGTAGGATAGATACCATATGAATATCAAAAATGATGTTTAGACGACCACCGACTATATAGTGCAGTTTCAAAGAAGAAATATAAAAAATGACATATTCATTCATTAGCATTATACCAATCCATTTCATTGTATTTCATACATGGGTGATTAATTGATTAAGTTCTTGTAATGAGAATTATCAATTATTTTGCATGATTTTTATACATTATGTGGTGTCATATTTTAAAAATTGATATACATAGTTTACATTCATTACTTATGTTTTAAGTGATTAAAGCATACAGGTTCATTTCCATTAGATTATGATTATGTACATAATGCATTACCATACATTGCATAGCATACCATAATACCGTCATAAAAATAAATGCATGCCCACAAAGCAAAAATAAATATGCGTTTAAAAATAAACATCGCATCCATATGCATACATCATATCTCGCACATCTAATCATCTAGATCACTGCATATCATCATCATAAAGTAAAATAGCTATCTAGTGCATGTCATCCATACATCACATCATATAAACATAGCATTTACATAAGCCTTGCATCCATGTGCATCAAATAAACATAAAATCAAAAACAAATAAATAAACATGTACACATAATGAGCCATAAAAGATCATATCATATATATATGTGTCCAAAAGAGTACATAGGGAGTACAAAATTCCCATAGGCTACAACTATGTAGGTCCTCGACGTTACACACAAAATGATGTATAAAAAAATATAGTCGACAGCTGCTATAACCTAGATCTAGGTTGCTCCCCCTATACTGGAGCTCTCATTACCTCCCTCAGCGTTGTGCTCTGGAGCCTACTCTCCTGGTTGACCTGGCACCTATGGTGGATCTTGCTGTGGATCCTGCCTACCTCCAAATCCTAAAGCACCTAGCACATGGGAAACTAGTAACTACAACAGGCTAGTCCTCTAACTGGAGGCCCCTGATGTCTTCCCTGGATCTCTAGTCCTGGCCTATGATCTCGTTGTGTGTGTGCTAGAGGACCTATGCATCCTCTTAGTCCTATGAGTCCTATGACTTGAGCTCGTTATAGACTGCCCTGAGGTCCTAGACCTAGTATGCTATGACTCTGAGGAGAAAGGATCCTCCGGAACCTATAGCCCATGCATCTCAATGTACCCAACTAGCTGATTGATGCAAGCAATTTGAGTTGCGTGCATCTCATTGGTCCTCATGACCATGCCACTTAGTTTTTCTACCTCAAGTATCAGATCCTGTGCAGCTACTATACCTACTATTGGTGCTACAAGAGGCCCCATAGTTGCCTGAGGAGGTGGCATAGCCCCTCATGATGCTTGAGCAAGATCCTGCTCTACCTCTACTATAGTCTGCTGTGCATGTGCTAACTCCAAGGTAGTCTGTAGTCTCTACACTTGGGCCTCTACATATGTGTCTTGAGTCGTGAGCCCCTGAACCTGGTCCTATGCCTTAGTCAAGTGTCACTCCCTGTCAGCCACCTTCACCTCCAGAGTGGTGATGGTAGTGTCTCTCTCGAGCTGCTATGTGTGAAACCACCCGAGCTGACTCTACAAGTTAGCCACCTGAGCTAGTAGCCATCCCTCTACACTGTCAGGAGGGACCTCACCCTCCTCTAGAGTATCCTCTTCAGTATCAATCTTCAAAATATCCTCGATGGTGGTCTCTATGCCCCAACTACCCTCTGTACGCTAGCACACTCTATGCCTGTTAGGATCTGCCTCTGCCTCTACCTGAGCTAGCTCTCGAACTAGAGACCCTATCCCATGCCATCTGAATAAGGACCACCATCCATCATAGTCTGGCATGGTCCCATCTGTCTTAACCCCTGACTCATGGAAGTCCTCGAGTGCATCTCCTACTGGTGGAGGAACTATCAATAGGAGGTCCCTCTCTAGAGCCAAGCATATGTACCTCAGCGACATCTCTGGTATGTCCTGCACCATGTTGAACTGTCATAGAACATGAGAAAATAACTGATACTCCCTGACCTCTGGCTTATGCCATATAAGCCATCTATCTCGGTGGGCCCATCGTAGCCACTCATTAACCTTAGGCCATGTAGGGCAATCCATGTAGGGGCACCAAACAATGTCCCCTAGCCCAAGTGATGTAAACCAAATGATATAGTGCTCAGTGTTCCTAGCATGAGCTCGACTACGGATACCCTCCTTAGCATGAGGCCAACATGTAGTGTAACACTGATGGTCGACATCTATGATGGTGATGTATAGTGGTAGCTCCATAGGATGCTCGATCCGGATGTGCTACCACCCCTAGATTTGTAACAAAAGACTGCAGTTGATGCCCTTATGGCTACGCTCTATGATCTGGTACAACTCCCTATAGAGCTGGCATAATAGGGTGCTCCCCCAATCTAATCATAGTGGCTCCTCTATAGAGCTCTGAAGCACCCTCCAAGTAGTGGCTAACATGTTCCAGGGAATCCTCATGCCCGAGGAGTCTGGAAGGAAAATCTACACAATGAGATGCATGAAGAGGGCCTCTCGTACATAAAATACATCATCATAGTACCAGTCACCGATGTGCACCCCTCCGTGGTCAACATCATCCTATGCATTGGATATCTAGTCACTGAATATGGTAGCGAAGACAACATCCTTTGCCATGGAGGTAGAGGAGACGATAGCCTCACCATCGATGGGGATCCTAAAGATCCTATAGACATCCTCTAGAGTGATAGTCATCTCACCGGGAGGAAGGTGGAAGGTGTTGGTCCATGCATTCTAGCACTGGGCCAATGCAGTAAGATAGGCTTGATCTACCCTAATGGTGGGTAGATCCATGATGAAACCGAACCTAACAGATCAAAATCAATCTCGGTGGTCATCAGACAAAGCCTCATGAAGAGTCTTCATAAGGTCAGGCTCCCGCGCTCTAGAAGTTAAATTTTAAAAAAAAAAGCATAATGTAAGCTAAATCTAGCTAAGCAGAGCTAAAGAAAACTAAAAATTTTAATTAGACAACCTAAAAAAAAAAAAGCAATAGCAAAGCTGAAACCTGCAGTCCCCAATAATTTGCAAATTGGGAACCACAACTAAAACCTATGATCCCCAATTTTCCAACTAGGAACCGTAGGTACCAGCTACGGTTTAGGAGTGACACCCATTTTGGGTACCCTCCTAGACCACTAAGGCATGAAATTAAATCCTACAACTAGCCTAAACTAGTGGGGTTCATTACCGATAGTTTAGTGAGGTTCATTTTTCTGCATTACTTAATGTAGTTCATTTTATTGGTATTGAGTGCATGGTCTTAGTTTCGAGTTACCTTTCCCGCACCCTAGCCCCGGCTAGTAGATGGATGATCAGGATCTGCCATCAAGGTAGAGGAGTGTAATTGTGATAGAGTTTGGCAACGTTCCAGATCGAGGAATTCTCTCTCTCAGAGCTCCCAAATTGCTAGTAGTTACAAGAAAAATAAAAAACAATTCAAATGGAAATTCAATTTTATAGGTCCTCCTAGTCTTTGCGGACCGCAGATGACACCTGTGGTTCCAAAATTAGGGTTTTTTGCCCGCAGGTCTGACCCGCGGTTCCCAAAATTTGGAAATTTAAATCACAGACCGTACCCGCGATCCACAGCTAGCAATAAATGCACTCAAAACCCACCGTGGGAAGGTCTAAAAAGACAAATTACTGACTTCCACCGAATAAAAATTCAAAATCAATGATTAAAATTACAAATTTGGTGATGTTAAAAGCACCAGGATCAATCAAATAAATGCAAAATTAAACAAAAAAAAATACAATAATGAAAAACCAAATGTCCCTCGTATTCAGTGATTTATCTTATAAAATTGGTGGTTGCAGCGACTTGCGATCCATGAAAATCCGACAAGATGAGTAAATCACCATAAGGACATTTGGGGTAAACTTGTCATTTCTTTTATGACATCTTTCACCAAATCATTGATAATATGATTCAACACAAGTCTAATTGCATTTGTATTATTTTGATTCCCTAAGATGACTATCATAGCTTGACTGCTCCATGGGATAGAGATGTGCAAATACTACTAAGAGTTGTAATCATAAGCTGAACCAGGCCTAGCCAAGGCATTAAAAGGCTTGAATCTAAAGTTATTCAGGATCATTCATTATGGTCAAGCAATTTTATCGCTTCATACATTGTCATTACCCTCATCGACTCGTCGCTTGAGGGGGTAGTCATAATTTCATGTCATAATCAAAATCAACAGAAGATCCCAGAGATCGTAAATCCCTTGATCTTGTCAAAATTATATTCGTTCTTGTGAATCATTGCTAACAACTATCATAAGCTTCCCCCTTTGCTTGGGGTAAATAGCAAATATGAAATTTTATTTGTAGCTCTCATCCTTTGGTTATATAGGCCTAACTCTTATTGTAGCACCAAAGCTACCCAAACGTCTGATGGTGAGTGCAGACTTTTCAAATGTAAGTCTTTCCAAGTTGGAAGCAATGATTCCAAGATGCGTGTCCTTTTGTATAGACCTAGGGCATCTAATGTTGATCAGACTAATGATCATCATAGAACCTTTAGCATCATTTTAGGATGTATATTTTTGCTCAGCGTTGTTCGATCTCACAACGCATCTCAAAAGGGGTATCTGTAGACACCTAAAATGTGTCATGTCAAGGGCGACTACTCATATGGACATGCTACAAAACCATATGGAGGATCTTGGAAAGACTCCAAGATAGAGCAGTGGTTCTAACCACTCAATTTAGGCATTTTGGCCTAAGTAGTCTGAACCACAGCCCAGACCTGCGGTCTACAGTCTAAAACGTGGTTGACACCTATGGTTTGTAGTCTCGACTACAACTATGACATGTGGTCTTAACTGAAGTTCAGTTAGGCCTTCCATCCAATCCAAATCTATTGGAACGGCCAAAAGATATAGAAGGAGGCAGTTGAAGGACGAAAGATTCCATAGGCTTCCATCTCTACTGTCCTAACCACCCTTCTTGGTCTTGGCTTCTCCATGAATCCACCCCTAGCCCTAGGGGCATGCTATAAATACCCCCTCAAAATGGGGAGAAAAGAGAGAGTTAATTTATCAAGAGAGTAGCGAAGCCCTGTCAAATTGCATACTGAATCTATGCATTTGAGAGCCCCTTTGCTATTCACCTAAAGACCAATTAGCCATGGATTCCCTAGGTGCCTAGGAGATTCAAGAAATGCAAATCCTGGCAAACGAAGGCCCTTCATAGTGATTTGACCACCAAATCTGTCAGAGAACAACAAAGGCGACCCTTGAACATCAATTTGGATAAGGAGGTCAAGCCCACTATCCCTAATTCTGAGGGTAAACCTATCAGAGTTCAAATTGCGACTGTCAGCTGTGGTTCACAGTGCAGACCGCCCATCATAGCTACACTTTGTAACATGTTATTGATCACATTATTTGCTTTTCTTTTGACTTCATAGATTAGTTATATTAGTCTTTTCATAGGTTTAATTACATTTTAGAGAAACTCTGACCATAGGAATTAGTCATTTCATGCATTGTGTTAAGTAGGATTATATTGGATCTTTTATGCACTTTATTGCTCCTAACTTGATATTTGATCCATGCATCAGTTGCTTATTCACGTCCTTCATGTTGTAGTATAATTCTTGATCAAATTAGAACAGTTTAAAGTCTTTCTTTATGTTTTCTTGTTTTACTAGTTTAATGGCATTTACATACATATTTTCTTAAAGTTCCTCATCACGAGAGGCTATCAATATTTTTAATCATGTGTTGTTGTTTCTTGTTTGTAGGGAGACAGGTGCAAGAGGAGCTTATGTCATAATCCTTCCACATCACGAAGAAGGGGTTCACTCCACCCCAAGGTAGTTTATGACTAATCAATAGAGCACTATAAGTGTGCCTACCCTATTGAGGGCATTGGCAATTGTAATATCAGTATCATCGCTCAAGTGACCCTAAGAGGGTTGTTGAGAAGCAACACACCCCCACTGAAAAATGAATTTCCACCCTTTGAAAATTTTGAGCTTTCATTTTGCAGTAAGGACCCTCTTGATATTTTTTAGGTTTTAATTCCAAATTTGCTTGCCTCCTTTTTAAAGTTGTGCTTTTATTTGCATCTGGCTTTGTTTTATTCTAGAGTTCATTTTTCACATGTTAGAATCATTGCTGATTAAAGAAAATCTTTCACCGGTATGAAAAAAATGCAGATTCCAAATAGATAAATTCATTGGAAATCAAAACTTTCCATTTTTGGAAATGTCGCGAAATCGCGACAGGTTTCAAGAAAATCGGCTAAGTCAGAAAAACGTAGCGAAATCGCGACACTTCCATTTTTGGAAATGTCGCAGATATGACCTTCGATACACTTCCATTTTTGGAAATGTCGCGATATCGCTACAGATTTGGAGAGAGAAAGCCAATCGTACGGAACGTCGCGAAATCGCGACATGTCACGAAATCACGACAGAGAAAAGGCAAGATCGTATGGAATATCGAAATATGGAAGAAAAAAGCTAAGGCATGAAAGGGGCACGATTTCGCGACATGTCGCGAAATCGCGACTGTCGCATTTTCACGACTGCAGGAGTGAAAAAGAGCTAAGTCAGAAACAGTCGCGATTTTGCGACATGTCGCGAAATCATGAAATTTTTGGCGAGGGAGCCGGGGCGTACGGACCGTCGCGATTTTGCGACATGTCGCGAAATCGCGACAGGTCCCAGTCAAAGCAAGCAAGAAGAAACAAAGAGAAATTTAAGCAGAAAATGACTAAGGCATAAAATCATCGCGAAATCGTGACATGATTTGCAGAAAGCGCCTAAGGCATGAAAGTGTCACGAAATCGACAGAATGGCAAGAGAAGGCCCAAGGCAGGAAAGGCATCGCGAAATCACAACGTCACGATTTCGCGACGTCACAAAATCATGACAAAGTTGGCAGAAAGGGCCCAAGGCCAAAGGGTGTCACGAAATCGTGACACAAATCCAAAGGGAACCCAGGGCAAAGCTTGGCGTCGCGAAATCATGACAAGAAGGAAGAAACAAAGAGAAATGGAGAGAAAAGCAGCTAAGGCATGGAGATGTCGCGAAATCGTGACAAAGTCGGAGCCGGAGGCGAAGAGCGAGGAAGGGTCGCGATTTCGTGACATGTCACGAAATCGCGACATGTCGCATTTTGCGACTGAGAGAAAGACACGAGTGAAGAGCAGTTGGAAATGGACACGTGTCACGATTTTGTGACACGTGTCAAAGCACGAATCAGGCCGCATGCAAGTGAACTTTAGGGTTTTTATTTTAATATTTAAGGTTTTGATTTAATAATTTTAAAGTGCTAATCCTTGTTTGTTCTTTCATGCAGGAAGCCATCTGGCACTTACATGATAACGGAGAAATGGCCATAAAGACAAAGTCAAGTGCAAATTAATCAAAGACGGCCATATTGAAAGGAAAGATGCCGAAAATTGTTGTTTCATCCAAATTTTACAGATCTGGCCGCAAAGAGACTTTACGGTGACTAAGCAGTTGCCCATTTAATGGAGTATGTCGAGAATTGGCCGAAAAGTGAAAATATCTACACTCAGTTACCGAGATTTCCCGATGGATGCATTTAATGAAAATTTATGGCAGAATTAATGGCTTGCAGAGATTTTTGACTCAGGGATGGCTTTGCGGAGATGAAATGTCGGAGAAGTGGTGATTCATCCAGATTACCGAGGGAATTAATGAGGGCATTTACTCACGAGTTGCGGGTGAATGCAAGTGGCATTCGAATTCTATCTTCTCCATTTATGGCAAGTGACTGCACTGATTTGCAGAATGGTTAAGTTTTATCCGAACTTTGTTTTAAATGAGCTTATATTGTAAAACCCGGGTCCTAGGGTTTAAGATGATAAGATTTACGGTTTGAGAAGAAGATATTTCTAAAAAGATCAGGGTCTGTCTCGAGTCTATAAATACTTCTTCTCAATGTAATCGCAGAGGGGCGGGAAACTTAGAAATAAAAGGCTATTGAAGCAATTTCTTGCAAATCTTGTTAAATACTTTGTTTTCGGACTTGGAGTTGATGTGCTTTTGTTTTCTGTGATAGCATGGCCAGGGAGCCTAATCTTTTGCGGATTGTGATAAGTTCATCTTCTTTTGTTATCCGTTTCTTTAAAGTTTATTAAATATATGTTGTGAATATGTGTTATCAAGATTAAATATGCTGTTAGGCTTCAGTTGTTCTATTGTATGCTAGGGAAAATTACAGATTTGAGGTTCGAGTCTGTTCTAATTGCTCTGTCCTCCTTTGTGCGAGCTAGGCTGCCGGTGAAAGATATCAATTTTAACCGACTTCCCTTCGGTTTATAATTTTTTGTTAGATCTGTTCCATCTCCGCCTTATGCTCTTAGTAGAAAGTGATCTTAGAAAGCTGGACACTTTCTTCTTTGATTTGTTTTGTTGTGAAGGCGATAGTATAAATAAAATTGGTAGTGTTGTTTTACAGTTAATTTTGATAAACTTCTCTTTTTGCCTTACCCTACCCTCTTTGTTTTACCGTGAAATGATCCATTTTTATTTTCTTTTAAATTTGTCCTTTATTTAAATCTGTTGACCCATAAGAGCTAGATCAAAGAATTAATTTTAAATCTGATTGTCAACAAGTGACAACTTACGAACATTCTTGAACAAGTTCATTGAGCCCGTTGTAAGGTGACAGACAGTCCATATTGAAAACTATTCCGGAAGCGAAAAAGAGTGAATTGACATTCGACCCGACTCTGTAACTCACACCTTGGATAACCAGCTAGATCCTAAAGTGAGTGGGATTTATCCCGTATAAGTGTTATCAGAGTTTCATGCTCATTCTTCACAGGGTGTGTATGAAAGTCGGACCAACATTTAAAAATGGCGCTAGAAGGAGGGCCCAGTGAACTCAGATCAGTATTGTAAGTTGTCAGTACAATATTTTAAAATTGCCCGAGAAGAAGACCTCAAGTTCAGTACTCTGTTAAGGATTGTAAGTTTGTAAGTGCTTGTGAAAAGTTGGATTCTACATACAGGGTAACAAGGTCCCACCCCAGAGCTGGAGAGCTCCTTGTCCCTGAATTAGAAACTCCGAGAAGAAGTAGCCTCAGAAGGGCCAAGTCTCTGTCTGAAACAGTTTTATCACCACTGATAGTTACCCCAACCACAACTCAGAATATCACAGTCAGCCAAGTAGTAATGGCAAATTGGTTGGGCTCCACTGCTTTGAATATTTCGGGTATAGCCCATGACCTGCCTAGAAATCCGGAAAGATATCTCCCCAGATATAAACATGATGGGACAAGAACTACAGAAGAACATTTGGTTGCATTCAAGAATGCTTTGAAATTATTAAATGTACGGCATGAGGATGTTGCTTGCAGATTGTTCCCGTTCACTCTCCAGGAGGGAGCTTATGATTGGTTTCTAAACCTCACTAATGATTATGTCACCAGTTGGAATGACTTAGAAAAAGTTTTTGTGTCACGGTTCGGTGAAGTGATAGATCCTAGTATATTGTACCAGCGGTTTTACGGCATCAAAAGAGAATTAAGTGAATCTATCGGATCTTATAATGTTAGATTCCAGAAGAGCTTATGGTAGACTTCCTGGGTATTATGTACCGAATGCAGACTTGGCATTAGAGATCTTTAGAAACTCTCTGGATCCAATGACCTCTGTCTTCTTGAAGAGAGATCCCACTATTACTAATTTGAGAGAAGCTTATAAAGAAGCTTTGATTCTGGAAAGACAGTTGGGACCCCGACCTTTAAATGCTCAGCAAGTTCCTCTCGGTTGCACAAGCTGCCCCTATGTTCAATCCCATTCCACATCGAGATGATCTTGCCGGTTTGTCGGGACTCTACCATCGGCAAATCCATTGGTTGTAGCTCTTGTTGAGAATGTACAGAACCCAGGCAAAGAGGATGACAATGCAAGAGTTGAAGAAGTCTCAAAGATAGTTCAGAAGGTGGCCAATGATTTCTTGAGTTTTAAAAGGCAAGTTTCTACTGGGGACAACTCCAACAGGTATTCATATCAACCGAACAGATTCAACCGGCCCCCGTATGAACCTAATAAAGATTACAAGGGTAAAGCTCATGATGTGAATATTTGTGATTTAGCTCTGCCTAACTGGTGCAGAATACATGCCACTTCTCAGCATGGGGAGTTGGATTGTCTAGAATTTTGTAATGCATTTGAAGCTTTGTCTGGGGATTTGATCTCTCCGAAAAATCAAAGAACTGCTGATGGCCCAAGTTCATCCGGCCACAGTGCAGCTATGGTCTTGGATTCTTTCACTTTCTCGGATGAATCTGAGAATGTAGTTGAAATGCCTATGGATGAGGTGCAGGCTTTCCAGCAGTACAGAAGAGATAACTACAACCTGAGAAACAGGAATCCGGAGCCTAATACTACATCAACCCCTCCGGACAACTCTCACAATGTTCCTCCAGACCCCTCTCCAAGTAATAATCCATCTCCACCAAAGGGAGGGAATTTGAGAGGACCGGATGCTTTTGTCCCTCCACTTAATAAGGGATATAACATAGTGGAGGATATGAAAAATATCAAGGCCAACATTACTCTTCATGAGCTGGCACAGATTTCAGAACAGAGAGACAACCTGATAAAAACATACTCTGGCCCTACTACTAAACCTATGGACAAAGGAAAGAAGATAGCAAATGCCAATGTAGCCATGTACAAAGAAAAAACTGAAGTTCCCCCCTTTTTACTAACTGTCCGTATTTTTGGGAAGAACTTACACAATTGTTTGGTAGATTCAGGTGCATCTGCTAATGTTATGCCTTTGGCCATTTGTCGACGGTTGGGTCTGACCCCAATGAAGTCCGAAAGGAGAGTTGTCCAATTAGACAAATCAGAGGTTAAAGTAGTTGGAGAACTTCAAAATATTCATATCCAATTAGCATCTGAGCCAAGGGCTCAACATAAAATTGAAATCCAGGTTGTGGATATCCCTGTGGGGTACGGGATGCTTTTGAGCAGGGATTGGTCGAGATCTCTGAACGGATACTTGGCAACAGATTTTTCACACATGTGGTTGCCGTGGAAAGGAGTGGCAAATCAATTACGGGTTGAAAGAGAACCCAGGTACAAGCATACAATTACGGAATACAATGCAGAGAATGAGACTATAAATATTGCGGAGGTAGATATTGGAGTCTACAATTTAACAACGGGGCAAAATAACAAGTTTAATAAAGCCCATCCTGTTCATAGTAATGAAGTCTGGACACTTCATGTGGATGGGGCTAGATCTAAACAGGGTTCTGGAACGAGGGCGAGTCCTTAAAGGGCACTGAAAGTCGGACATATTTTATGTCTTACCGCCTACGGTTCCCTTGTACAAATAATTTAGCGAGTATGAAGCTCCGGTATTAGGTTTGAAATTTGCTTTGGACAAAGGAGCAAGAAATATTCAAGTTTTTTTTTGATTCGGAATTGGTGGCAAATCAAGTCAAGGGTAAATTCCAGTGTAAAGCATCTTATTTAAAAGGATACAAACATCGGGCTTGGGATCTTGTAGAAGACTTTGATGCTTTTAATCTGACACACATACCGAGAGAGAAGAATTCACATGCAGATGTCTTGGCTTCTTCAGATGCAAGTTTAAAACCATTGGAAGATTTTAAATGGAACAAGTTTTCAATTAAGTTAGTCCCTTGTCCTTCGAGTCCCAAATAATATAGATAATTTTCAGGTTTTCTCTGATGATCAACAGATTGTAAACTTTTTGCAGAGTACTAACACATTTGAAAATGCTATAATCGATGAGGGCCAAAGGGATACCCTTTTGGAACATTTAGATGATGACAGGGGAATAATGAGGTTGAAAGACAACAGAATTCCAAAAGGGATGGTGGAGCTGGAGCGGCTCTTTGATGTTGACAAAATCAAGCAAAAGGTGAATTTCGAGGATTATGTGGGTGCCACGAGACGGTGAGGCCGAAAACCTGAACATAGGGACTGGAGAAGATCCCAGGCACATCAAGTTGGCTAAGAACTGTGATCCAGAGATAAAAAGAAGTATGATTGATTTTCTTCACAGGTCCAAGGATGTTATGGTCTGGTCATACAAAGACTTAAAGGTATTTGATCCTAAAGTTTACACTCACATTATACCTTTAAAAGAATTCTGCAAACCTTTCCGGCAAAAACAGAGGCATGTCAATGCTCTGTTAGAGCCCCTCATCCAGAAAGAGGTAGAAAAACTCTTGAGTGCCGCCATTATTTTTCCCATCAGGCATTCTACTTGGGTGGCCAATCTGGTGCCAGTCAGAAAGAAAAATGGAGAGATCCGCCTGTGTGTGGATTTTAGAAATTTAAACAAGGCATCTGAGAAAGATAATTATCCGTTGCCTTCTATGGATGAGGTGTTACAGATTGTCAATGGTTCGGAGATGATGTCTTTCCTGGATGGTTTCTCAGGATATAATCAGATATTGGTTGAGAAGGAAGACAGAATGAAAACTGCTTTCACAACTAAGTGGGGAACTTTTGCTTACAAGAGGATGCCATTTGGATTAATAAATGCCGGAGCTACATTTCAACGAGCAATGGATCATGCTTTCAAGGGCCTTATGGGTAAATGCATTGTTGTTTACATGGATGATTTAACGAGTCTTCTCTAAATCTCGGTTTGACCATGTAAAACACTTGGAGTCTGTGTTTAACAAATGCGGGGAGTTTGGCATTTCTTTGAATCCGAAGAAGTGCATTTTTGGTGTAACGGAAGGAAAGCTCCTTGGACACTTGGTCACAAAAGATGGCATTTCCATGGATCCGGGCGAGTTGAAGCCATATCCGGCATACCATTTCCCAATTCCAAGAAAGAGTTGAGGTCCTTCTTTGGAAAAATTAACTTTGTCGGGAAGTTCATCTCCGGCTTTGCGAGAGATAGTCAAGCCACTGAATGACATGTTAAAGAAAACTGCTCAAATTGTCTGGACCACAGAAGCTAAAACAACCTTCCAAGAAATCAATACGGCCATCAAACAAGCACCAGTTCTGGTAAGCCCAGACTTCAGTGCAGATTTTTATCTGTACACCTTTTCTTCTGAACATACACTTGCTGCGGTTCGACCCAACGGAGGGAAACCGGAGAACATCCAATTGCTTTCAAGAGTACCAATTTAAAAGGGGCTGAGCTGAAATATTCTCGTTTAGACAAACAATCTTATGCCTTGGTGAGAGCGGTTAAGCGGTTCGAGGCACTACATACTAAGAAGCAGAATTCATGCTATAGTTCCAGACCCAGCTGTTAAATACCTTCTAAGTCAGAATGAGTTGGGTGAGCTGAGGGGTAATTGGGTTACAAGTCTGCAAGAGTATGACTTAGAGATTCGGCCTGCTAAATTGATCAGAGGACTTGGTTTGTCCCGACACATTGCCGAAGTACCTGTACGGGAAGAAGTTAATCAGTTAAATTCTGAATCTGATGAGCGGTATGGAGATATCATTCATCTGCTACAATTTGGAGTTTGCCCACCTCACTTGAACAGAACCCAAAGGAGAGCATTAAAACTGAAAGCTTGCTCATTATCTCCTCAAAGCGAGGTAATTTGTACGAGAGAGAATTATCTTGGCATTTTCTTGAGATGCATTTCTCGGAGTGAAGTCAATGAAGTCATGTCCGAGTTTTCATGAAAAGTTAGGGGCGGGGCATTCATCGGGATGCTGCTACTCTGCATAAAATATTGAGAGCGAGGCTATTCTTGGCCTACACTATTTAAATATGCCCATCAGCACGTGAGAACCTACCATCAGTGCCAAACTTTTACAGCCAAAGAGGCCAACTGGGCTCTACCATTATAGTATGTTGTAATAAATAAACCTTTCATGCAATGGGGACTTGATTTTGTGGGAGTGATTAATCCAAATTCTTCGAGCGGGGCATAAGTATGTTCTAACGACTACGGATTCTTGCACAAGATGGGTCGAAGCGGCGGCCACCACAAGAAGTACGGCTCATGAAGTGATTGAATTTCTAGAGTCAAATGTCATAACTAGGTTTGGGGTTCCTCTGAATTTGGTGTGTGATAATGGACCAGCCTTCCAATCATTGGAGTTTGCAGAATGGGCATACCAGATGGGGATAGTTATCGATTCTCATCCAACTATTATCCCCAAGGCAATGGGTTGGTGAGTCCACAAACAAGAATTTAATGAATGCCATTAAGAAATCTGCAGCGAGACAAACCCGGGCGGTGGCATACATTATTGAAATATGCACTTTGGGCTGACCGGATAAAATATAAAGTGGCTCTTAAAACTTCCCCTTTTGCTTTGTTGTATGGTACCCGACCAATTGTTCCCATCTCTCCGAAATTACCTACTTACCAATTTGTCTTAGACTATTTTGAGGATCAAGCTGATGCAGAAGCCCGTGTTTTAGATCTAACTAACTTGCAGGATGAGAGACTCCAAGCCCTGGAGCACTTCAGTCGACACCAAGAAACCGTCAAGCGTTGGTTTGACAAGAGGGCCAAATTGAAAGCTTTTATACTGGCAGACTTGGTGCTCCTATGGGACAAGGCCCATGAGAAGAAGGGTAAGCATACAAAGTTGCAGCCACTGTGGATAGGCCCGTACCAGATTACTGAGATTTCGGGTAACAATGCATTTCGTTTACAAGACCTTGATGGTAATTTTTTGGACCTCCCTGTTAATGGTCAATACTTAAAACATTATTTCTCGGCTATTCCGTCCAATGTATCATTTGAATGAGTCACAAAGAAGTTGTAACATGTGTATACATTGTAAATAGCTCTGCAGTTTTTAGTTTATTTATTTTAGTTGTTTTAGTTTTATTTTATTTTAGTTTACTTCTAAATGCTTGTATAGTTTTTAGTTTATTTGCTTTAGTTTAATTCTAAATGTCTGTGCAGTGTTCTTTTGTTTAGTTTAATTTTAAATGTCTGTGCAGTGTTCTTTTGTTTTGTTTTATTTCTTTTCTTTGCTGTCATAAGTTGTATTTTATTTCCTTTGTAAATAACCCTGTAGTTTTATTTCCTTTCAGGTCTGTACATTTATGTATTCTATTTCCTTTGCTGTCTGTACAGTGTTGTTTTATTTTAAAGTTTTGTATTTTATTTTTATTTAAGGTCTGTACAGTTTTATTTTGTTTCCTTTGTAAATAACCCTGTAGTTTTGTTTCCTTTGCTGCCTATACAGTTTTATTTTAAAGTCTGTATCAGTTTTATTTTTATTTTGTTCTTAAAGGCCTGTGTCTATCCTTGGAAGTCTGCACAGTTTGTTTCATTTCAAGAATTCTGTTCTTTAGCCTTTGCCTGAGCATCAATGAAAAAGTCAGCCTTCTAAAATTGTTTTATTTCGAGTCCAGAATCCAGTGTTCATTATCATAATTGTGAGATAGTCTGTTTGAGCTGAGCAGTGGAACTATTTTTTAGTCGGAACAACGGTGGAAGGATGATTGGATTTTGTGTCTTGCTTGCCACGAGTTGTTTTAATTATAAAGAAAGCTGCTATCTTGTTTGGTTGGAGAAACTCCTAGGGAATCCAAGAAAAGTTGGTTATAAGAGGGGACTATGATTCATGTAATTATTTGAGTATCCAAGAAGCTATCAGTGCCTAGGCTGAAGCAGTTCCAGATTGATGAAATATTAAAAGAAAATTGTTATTCTTCCTAAGGCTTTTCAGATGTTGATGTATTTCAAAAGAAAGAGATGAAAGTTGAGCAAACGGTATAGAATTGGCACTCTGTTATTTCCAATATATATATATATATATAAAAAAAAAAAAGGAGAGATAAAAAGAAAAAAGAAAAGAGTTATATAATGAAAGAGGCAGCCAAGACTTCAAAAGATGTTTTTCTTCTACCAAGTTGTAGATTCTACCTTACGGTTGTAAATTTGGGTCGTGTAAATCTAAAGGGTAACTCTGTCGGAGTTGTAAAAGGCTAAACTAGTAAACAGAGCTCTACTCGGTTTCCCCTTTTTACAATCTAGAAAAGTTGATCAGTCCGGAGTTCAACATTCGATCCGAGTCATTCTTGAAGAAAGTTTTATACGCTTGTAATTGCACATCAAAAATCTTCCTTAAATGATTCAGCCTAGTATGTCCTTGGGAAATTTTAACAACTATCAGTTAGTAGTCAATTTATTTTGAAGAATATCTGTGGCAAGGCAAGATACATGGTCTATGTTGTTTTGAAACTAGAGTCCTGGGTTCTAAAATAATGCTACTATTTTACCCGGAGATATCGCCATTTGTTGAGAAGCAACACACCCCCACTGAAAAATGAATTTCCACCCTTTGAAAATTTTGAGCTTTCATTTTGCAGTAGGGACCCTCTTGATGATTTTCAGGTTTTAATTCCAAATTTTTACTTGCCTCTTTCTTCTTCAAGTTTTGCTTTTCAAAGTATCTTTCTTGCATCCGGCTTTGTTTTATTCGGACTTCACTTTTTACATGCTAGAATCATTCTTGGTTAAAGAAAATCTTTCACCGGTATGAAAAAAATGCAGAAACCGGATAGATAAATTCATTGAAAATCAAAACTTTCCATTTTTGGCAAAGTCGCGATATCGCGACACTTCCATTTATGGAAATGTCGCGAAATCACGACGGGTTTCAAGAAAATCGGCTAAGTCAGAAAAACGTAGCGAAATCGTGACACTTCCATTTTGGAAATGTGCGATATCGCGAACTTCCATTTTGGAAATGTGCGATATCATTTTGAAATGTAGATATGTACGGTTTGGAGAGAGAAAGCTAGATCGTACGGAACGTCGCGAAATCGTGACATGTCACGAAATCGTGACAAATCTGGAGAGAAAAGGCAAGAGTGTACGGAATGTCGCGAAATCGTGACATGTCGTGAAATCGTGACATGTTGCATTTTTGCGAGGAAGAAAAAATGGCTAAGGCATGAAAGGGTCGCGATTTCGCGACATGTCGTGAAATCGTGACATGTCGCATTTTGCGATGGAGGAAAAAGAGCTAAGTGAAAAGGTCGCGATTTGGACAGTCGTGAAATCAGGACGTTTTGGCGAGGAGCCAGGCGTACGGAAGTCGTGATTTCGTGACATGTCGCGAAATCGCGACAGGTCCAAGTCAAAGCAAGCAAGAAGAAACAAAGAGAAATTTAAGTAGAAAATGACTAAGGCATAAAATCGTCGTGAAATCACGATATGATTTGCAAAAAGTAAGGCATGAAAGTGTCGCGAAATCATGACATGAAGAGAAGGCCCAAGGCGGAAAGGGTGCGAAATGAGTGGATTGGAGGAACGACAAAGTTGGCAGAAGGGGCCCAAGGCCAAAGGGTGTCGCGAAATCGCGACGTCGTGATTTCGCAACGTCGCAAAATCGTGACACAAATCCAAGGGAACCCAGGGCAAATATTGGCATCGCGAAATCACGACAAGAAGGAAGAAACAAAGAGAAATGGAGAGAAAAGCAGCTAAGGCATGGAGATGTCGTGAAATCGCGATGTCACGATTTCGTGACGTTGCGATTTCATGACAAAGTCGGAGCTGGAGGCGAAGAGCGAGGAAGGGATGGTCACGATTTTGCGACATGTCGTGAAATCGTGACATGTCGCATTTTTGCGACCTTGACAGGAAAGCAGCACAGATTGGGGAACAACTGGAAATGGACACGTGTCACGATTTTGTGACACGTGTCAAGACGAAGCAAGCCACGTATCAGATAAATAGAGCCGACATGCAAGTGAACATTAGGGTTTTAATCTGATTTAATATTTAAGGTTTTGATTTAATAATTTTAAAATGCTAATCCTTGTTTGTCTTTCATGCAGGAAGCCATCTGGCACTTGCATGATAACGGAGAAATGGCCATAAAGACAAAGTTAAGTGCAAATTAATCAAAGACGACCATATTGAAAGGAAAGATGTCGAAAATTGCTGTTTCATCCAAATTTTACAGATCTGGCCGCAAAGAGACTTTACGGTGACTAAGCAGCTGCCCATTTAATGGAGTATGTCGAGAATTGGCCGAAAAGTGAAAATATCTACACTCAGTTACCGGGATTTCCCGATGGATGCATTTAATGAAAATTTATGGCAGAATTAATGGCTTGCGGAGATTTTCAACTCAGGGATGGCTTTGCGGAGATGAAATGTCAGAGAAGTGGTGACTCATCCAGATTACCGTGGGAATTAATGAGGGCATTTATTCACAGTTGCGGGTGAATGCAAGTGGCATTCGAATTCTATCTTCTCCATTTATGGCAAGTGACTGCACTGATTTGCAGAATGGTTAAGTTTTATCCGAACTTTGTTTTAAAAGAGCTTATATTGTAAAACCTGGGTCCTAGGGTTTAAGATGATAAGATTTACGGTTTGAGAAGAAGATATTTCTGAAAAGATCAGGGTCTTCTCTGAGTCTATAAATACTTCTTCTCAATGTAATCGCAGGAGGCGGAGACTTAGAAATAAAAGGCTATTGAAGCAATTTCTTGCAAATCTTGTTAAATACTTTGTTTATGGACTTGGAGTTGATGTGCTTTTGTTTTACGTGATAGCATGGCCAGGAGCCTAATATTTTGCAGATTGTGATAAGTTCATCTTCTTTTGTTATCCGTTTCTTTAAAGTTTATTAAATATATGTTGTGAATCTGTGTTATCAAGATTAAATATGTTGTTAGGCTTCAGTTGTTCTATTGTATGCTAGGGAAAATTACTGATTTGAGGTTCGAGTCTGTTCTAATTGCTCTGTCCTCCCTTGTGCGAGCTAGGCTTGTCGGTGAAAGATATCAATTTTAACCGACTTCCCTTCGGTTTATAATTTTTTGTTAGATCTGTTCCATCTACTGCCTTATGCTCTTAGTAGAAAGTGATCTTAGAAAGCTGGACACTTTCTTCTTTGATTTGTTCTGTTGTGAAGCTGATAGTATAAATAAAATTGGTAGTTTTGTTTTACAGTTAAGTTTGATAAACTTCTCTTTCTGCCTTACCCTACCCTCTTTGTTTTACCGTGAAATGATCCATTTTTATTTTCTTTAAATTTGTCTTTTATTTAAATCTGTTGACCCATAAGAGCTAGATCAAAGAATTAATTTTAAATCCGATTGTCAACAAGTGACAACTTCTGAACATTACTGAACAAGTTCGGTGAGCCCGTTGTAAGGTGACAGACAGTCCATATTGAAAACTATTCCAGAAGCGGAAAAGAGTGAATTGACATTCGACCCGACTACTGTAACTCACACCTTGGATAACCGACTAGATCCTAAAGTGAGTGGGATTTATCCCGTATAAGTGTTATCGAGTTTCATGCTCATTCTTCACGGGGTGTGTATAAAAGTCGGACCAACAAGGGCATTGGTATTCTAATATGGTATATCGCTAAAGTACCCTAAGAGGACTTTTTATAAGCTTTAAAATATTACTCAAATTACTTATATTTGATAGTCCAATTTATGTACTTGTGTGATTTATCTTGCATTATGATATAGATCATACAATAACTAATTGAACTCTATGGTTAAGTGGTTTTTGAGGCTTTTTAGGTAACTCCTTAGGACTGGAAGTTGATTGAAATTGTTGTAGGTTGTTTTTTTTTTCTTTTCTTTCTTTTTTCCTCTTCTCATCCTATGTCCTCCATGTTGAGCAAGGTGCAACATCAGTATTGTCATCGTTGTCAACACGGTTAGATAGATCTGTTGATGCAGTGGACGGGAAGGTCAAAAGCTATTCGGATGCGAGAAGTCAGGAGTTCAAAGGTTATTCAGAGTATGTACAGTGATTTTCCAAGAAGATCGAAGTGGCCCATTTGCAAAATATCAAAGAAAAAGACAAGTAAGAAAAGTGTCGTGATATCGCGACATATACAGCAAGCAAGAAAAATTGTCGTGATTTCGTGACATGTTGGAAGAGAGAGAAAAAGCAGGAAAAACTATCACGATTTCGTGACATGTTGGAAGAGAGAAAAAGCAGGAAAAACTGTCACGATTTTGTGACATGTTGGAAGAGAGAGAAAAAGTAGGAAAAACTATCGCAATTTCGTGACATGTTGGAAGAGAGAAAGAAGCAAGTGGAAAAACTATCGCGATTTCATGACATGTTGGAAGAGAGAGAGAAATAAGGAAAAATTGTCAATTTCGTGATATGTTGGAAGAGAAAAAGGCAAGTGGAAAAATTGTCACGATTTCGCGACATGTTGGAAGAGAAAAAGGCAAGTGGAAAAAGTGTCACGATTTCGCGACAAGTTGGAAGAGAAAAAGGCAAGTGGAAAAGCAGAAAGCAAGACTTCGAAAGTAGAAGTGTTACAATTTCACGACATGTCGCATTTTTGCGACTCAAAAAGGACAAGAAGGCAAAGAAGGAAAAGTGTCACGATTTCGTGACATGTCGCAATTTCGTGACTCAAGAAGGGCAGGCAGGAAGAATAACAAAAGTGTAGCGATATCGTGCAATGTCGCATTTTCATGACAAAGGAATAGAGAAAGCGTATGGAGGTGAAAGTGTCATGATATCGTGACATGTTGTATTTTTACGGGCCTAAGAAAAGAAAAATAGGAGAGAGAAAAAGTGTCGCGATATCGTGACATGTATTTTCGTGGGCCAAAGCAAAGAGAAAGAGGAGAGAGAAAAAGTGTCGCGATATCGCGACATGTTGTATTTTCATGGGCCAAAGCTAAGAGAAAGAGCAAGGAGAAAAAGTGTCACGATATCGTGACATGTTGTATTTTCACGATTAAGTTGAAGCCGACGAAGACCGATGAACAACCGACTAAAATTAGGGTTTATAGTTGTCATGAAAGTCAACTAAGATTAGGATTTACAACCTGACTAAGATTAGGGTTTTCATCATCAAACATTTTGTTATAAAAGGAGGGTTGTTTGGAGATTTGAGCGTATGTTGAATGTTTGCAAAGTTAGGTCGATGTGCGCATAGAGAGCAAGTCATGTCGAATCGAGCTAAGTGCAAAATTTGCAAAGAGAGCAGAGTGCGCAAAAGGGAGAAGACGATCGTGAAGGTCGACTATAGCGAAGCAGAGTGTGTGAAGTGATTGCACAGAGAAAGCAAAAGGCACAGTGTGACTATAGATCATAGAAGATGTGTCTGTCCTGTGAATAGTGAGAGAGATTGGCTTACCATCAGGGGTTGGTGATCCTTCCAGTTGGTGCTGGTAAATTAGGGGTTGGTGCTCCTTTCTGTTGGTGCGAGATAAATAAGGGGTTGGTGCTCCTTCTAGTGGGTGCTGGTAAATTGATTGTAAAGTTGGTGCTTTGCAAAGGCTAGATTTGGATGGTAGTCCAAGCAGTCAATTTTTGAGGAGTAGCCACATTGGTGAACCTCGTTAAATCTTGTGTTGTGTGATGTTCTCTTGTGATACTTGCTTTATCTGGTTTTAAGGTTTCATTATTTCTGTTTTAAGAGCTATGAATTTAAGTTTAAAGAGCTACATTGATTCACCCCCCCTCTCAGTGTCATTGTGAGACTAACAATTGGTATCAAAGCCAAGTTCTTGTACAAGCTTAACCGACTAGGGTGATCTTGGAAGTAACACAATGGTAGGTGGTGAAGGCTTCTCATCAAACAAAGCACCATTGTTTGATGGATCTAATTACGCGTTCTAGAGAATCAAGATGCAGACATATCTCTGTGCTTTGGGTTACGACATCTGGGGTTTAGTAGTTAGTGGATACACAATACCCATCACTCCTCCAAAAGAGGCCGACGAAAAGAAAATGTTTGAAAACAACTCAAAAGCAAAAAATGCTCTCATGTGTGGATTAGGAGACAGTGAACTAGTAAAGATCATGAGCTGTAATATGGCAAAAGATATATGGGACAAAATGAGGAGTATTCATGAAGGATACGATAAGATCAAGGAGGCCAAGTTAGAGACACATCGAGCTTAGTTCGAAGCATTGAAAATGAACGACGATGAAAACATTGAGGCATATATGTTGAGAGTTAATGGAATCATTAATGCGATCAGAGGACTCGACGAGGATATTGGAGACTCTGCCGTTGTGAAAAAGGTACTAAGATCTCTTCCTCAAAGGTTTGATTCCAAAGTCTCAACGATAGAAGAAGCTAAAAATCTAAATTATTTTAGTATAGATGAGATGTATGGTTCTTTGACTGCATATGAGATGAGGATAGGAAGATCTAAACCCACAGATAAAGAAGCGGCTTTTAAAGCCCTTAAAAATAAAAACACAAAACAAGAGTCCAAGGAAGAAGAGACATCAGATGAAATGGAAGCAAACTTTGTTAGAAAACTAAAAAAGGGAAAAGGAAAATATAGAGGGAAGCTACCATTTAAATGTTTCAACTGTGGAGGCATTGGGCATTTTGTGACTAAATGTCCACTTAAAGAGAAGAACAAAAATGATGAAGGATCGCACCATGAAAGAAGTGACTTGGAAGAAGAAAATGAATTTTAGAAAAGGCAACTTCAAGAAGAAAAGTTTCATCTCCAAGAATGTCGGTTCATCAGAAGACAACTCCGGTGAAGAGTCTAAAGAGGAAAAGGTGAAGCTCTTTTCATGGCATTTGAAGAAGTAAAATCAGAAAAGGAAGAAGGAGTGAACTCTGAAGTATGTGGTGAAAACCCTAGAGGCTGAAGTAGATCTAGAAGGTGAGTTGATCTCTGCACTTGAAGAGTGGAAGATAGAAAAGAAAAAGAATAAGAAACTTTCAAGAAAGCTTGAGGATGCAAATGAAATCATAACTAGTTTGAAAGTATAGATAGAAGAATCCAAGAAAATCTTCGAAGATCTCGAAGTGCAAATAACCATGAAAATAGATTATTGCAGCAAGCTAGAAGAAGAGATTGTTGGTTTAAGAATGCAACTAGAAGAGATGAATAAGAAAATTAGTTGTTATCACAAACGTGAAGAAAGTTCTATGAAGTCTGGATAAGATCATAAATGACCAAAGGCCTGCAGGCATCAAATTTGGTCTGGGTTTCATCGAAGGAGAATCATCAAGTGGATCAAAGGCCAAAAATGTAGAATCCATAAAGAATGAAGATAAGAAATAGGTTGATCAAGGAAAAATGTCTCATGCAAAAGAAAGCAATAATGCCAGACACGAAAGGAGAATTGACAATGATGGATTCACCAATGTCACACATCAAAGAAGAAGAAGACCTATGGCTCCTATGAAAACATGGCAAAGACCATCACCCAGGTTCAATTATCCCTTTTCTGGTTTCTGTTTTAAATGCAATGGCTATGGACATAAAATCTCAAGCTGCAAATATAATGTAAGACCAAGGAATTTCACCGAGTAGAAATGTTTTTTCTCCTCCGATGAATTATACGGTAGAATGTTATAACTGTCATAATTTTGGGCACATTGCAAGAAATCGTAGAAGTACATTTGCATCAAATCGGTTTCAGGGAAGAAAATTTCAACCAAATAGGATGAGACAAAATAGAAAACTTCCCGAAAAACATGCACAAACTGTTGATAAGGGAAAGGCAAAACAAGAGCCCAAAACTACTATCAAAATGGAGTGGAAAGGAAAAGAGCAACTTAAGGAAGAAAAGGAATCCTTAATCGTACAAACAACATTTAAAGCATAGAATAAATATGTACCATGGATACTTGATAGTGGATGCTCCAGTCATATGACAGGTGACAAACAAAAATTTGAGAAGTTACGAGAAATATGAAGGTGGTTCAATAAATTTTGGAAATAATGATGGAGCTAAGATAGTTGGCAAAGGTTCAATTAAAATTATTGACGAGAAAAATTAAGTCGGAAGAAGTCTTGTTTGTGGATGGTTTGAAACATAACTTGTTGAGCATAAGTCAGATTTGTGATAAAGGTCATGAAGTAGTTTTTATGAAGCGGGGTTGTGAAGTCGAGAAAAACAAACGAGTGGAAAATTGATAGCAAGCTGGATCAAGGACATCTAGTAACCTGTACATGCTCTCAGAGACTTCAAAAGGAGCTTGTTTTATTGGACGAGGAAGAAGAAAACTGGTTGTGGCACAAGAGACTCGGGCATATCAGTTTTGATAATCTAGTAAAAATCACCTCAAAAAGGGCAGTGAGAGATATTCCCACCATCAGCAAACCTGCAAACAACATTTGTGCTTCATGCCAAAAGGGGAAACAAACTAGAGTCACATTCAAAACAAAAGAATACTACACAAGCAAACCTTTGGAACTAATACACATTGATTTATGTGGACCCATGAGAACACAAAGCATAAATGGTGACAAATATTTTATGTTGTGCATTGATGACTATTCCAGAATGACATGGATATTTTTCTTGAAGCATAAATCGAAGCTTTTGATATGTTCAAGATTTTCAAAAACCAGGTTGAGAATGAAACAGGAAAGAGGATCAAATTTTTAAGATCGGATAGAGAGGAGAATTCATTTCGGAGGAGTTTGCAGAGTACTTGTGAAAAATACGGTATTAGGAGACAGGTTCTCGGCGACCAGGACACCTCAACAAAATGGAGTGGTAGAAAGAAAGAATAGGACAAGTGCAGGAAATGGCACGGACTATGTTGGCTAAAAGCGAGTAGCGAGACAGATTTTGGAAAGAAGCAATCCATACTACGGTGTATATCCAAAATAGGTACATGCTTGAGAACACATGAAAGCAAAACTCCTTATGAATTGTGGTTCGGTAAAAGGGCAACAGCAAAATACCTCAAATTTTTTGGTAGCAAGTGCTATATCAAAAGAACTAAAGATAATCTTGGTAAGTTTGAAGATAGAGCAGATGAAGGTATTTTTGTTGGTTATTCATCAAAAAGCAAAGCTTACAAATGCTACAACAAGAGGCTAAAGAAAATTGTGGATAGTGCCGATGTTAAATTTGATGAAGGTAGAGAACGAGTAATTAGCTATGAAATGAACTACCCAATTTATGAAGAGGTTATTGAAGGAGATGAGGAAAAAGAAATGGAAAAGATACAAAAAATTGACTCAGATGATTTAAGTTGTGATTCAAAAGTGGAAGAAAATAAGAAATTCAAAATAGGCAGTGGCAAGAAAAATCATCCTAGAGAGCAAATAATTGGAGACCCCAAAGTTGGTGTTCAGACAAGAAGAAGAGTAGCAAGTAACTACTCTCTATTATCTAGCATTGAGCCCAAGAATGTTATTGACGCAAGCAAAGATGAAAGTTGGATGAAGGCAATAAATGAAGAATTAGATCAGATCGAGAAAAATAAAACTTGGGAGTTAGTACCTAGACCTACAAATAAAAATATAATCGGGACTAAATGGATTTTTTGAAAAAAATTGAATGAAGATGGACAAGTAGTCGAGAAATAAAGCAAGATTGGTATGTAAGGGTTATGCACAAGTTGAAGGCATTGAATTTGAGAAATTTTTTGCACCAATAGCTATACTAGAGGTAATTAGAATGTTTCTGTCTTTAGCAGTCTACAAGAATTTCAAAGTTTATCAAATGGATGTGAAATCAGCGTTTTTGAATGGGAAACTTGAAGAAGAGGTTTATATTGAGCACCTAGATGGTTTCCAACTTGGTGATGATCCAAACTTGGTTTGCAAGTTGAAGAAAGCATTATATGGCTTAAAACAGGCACCCCGAGCATGGTATGCAAGGCTAGACAACTATCTCACTCAACAAAGGTTTAAGAAAGGTATGGTGGATAGTAATTTGTATGTCAAAACAAAAAATGGGCATCTTATTGTTCTTGTTGTATACGTAGATGATATCATATTTGGCAGTAGCAAAGATGAGTCGTGTAAATATTTAGAAAATAAGATGTAGAAAGAATTTGAAATGTCAATTATTGGTGAACTGTCGTATTTCCTCGGGTTGCAATTTAATCAAAGTAAGAAGGGCATATTTATTTCTCAAGTTAAATATGTAAAAGAGATGTTAAAAAAGTTCACAATGGAGGATTGTAAGCCGGTTAGCACTCCCATGACGACAGTCGCAAGTTGAGCAAGGATGACAAATCTCCACATGTTGATCAAACCATGTAAAGATCTATGATTGGAAGCTTACTTGTGCACTGACAGCTACCAGACCAGATATTTTATAGGCAGTATGCATGGTAGCACGATTTTAGGCTAATCCCAAGGAGACTCATGTGACAACAGTGAAGAGGATTCTTCGCTAACTCAAGGGTACTATGGAGTATGGGTTATGGTATCCAAAAGGTAAAGAATTCACCCTTATTTCATATTCAGATGCATATTGGGCAGGATGTGTAGATGACAGAAAGAGTACCAGTGGAGGTGCATTCTATCTTGGACACATATTGGTCACATGGCACAGTAAGAAACAAGATTTAGTTTCTTTATCAATAGCAGAAGCATAATATATTGCAGCAACAACATGTTGTATGCAGGTATTGTGGATGAAACAAACCCTGAAAGATCTTGGTATTTGCTTCAATGAGCCAATATCAGTTAAGTGTGATAACACTAGTGTCATTAACATCTCCAAGAATCTAGTTATGCATTCACGCACAAAACACATCGCTATCAGGTATCACTTTTTGAAGGAGAAAGTTGCGGAAGGTGAGGTTAAGTTGGATTTTGTTCCAACTACGAGAGCAAGTAGTAGATATCTTCACAAAACCATTACCCAAGGAATTTTTTGAGTACCTTCACAATAAATTGGGAGTGGTCACACTTCCCAAGAATTGACTAGCTACAGGGATCACATTCTCAGGGGGAGCATTTAAGTATTTGATTATATGTTTTCTCATGTTCATGATTTTTGCTAAGTGTAATAAATTGGGTGTGTGGTTGGGGGTGGGGGGGCTTGGGTTTTTTTGGAAGGGGGGGGGGAGAAGGAATTTGCACATGTGTTGCCAACAATTCCAAAGGGGGAGATTGTTGAGCAAGGTGCGACGATAGTATTGTCATTATTGTCAACACGGTCGGATAGATCTGTTGATGCGGTGGACGGGAAGTTCAAAAGCTATTCAAATGCAGAAGTCAGGAGTTCAAAGGTTATTCAGAGTATGTACAGTGATTTTCCAAGAAGACCGAAGTGGCCCATTTGCAAAAGATCAAAGAAAAATACAAGTAAGAAAAGTGTCACGATATCACGACATATACAACAGGCAAGAAAAACTGTCATGATTTCGCGACATGTTGGAAGAGAGAGAAAAAGTTGGAAAAACTATCACGATTTCGTGACATGTTGGAAGAGAGATAAAAGTAGGAAAAACTATCATGATTTCGTGACATGTTGGAAGAGAGAGAAAAAGCAGAAAAAATTGTCACGATTTCGTGACATGTTGGAAGAGAGAGAAGAAGCAGGAAAAACTATCGTGATTTCGCGACATGTTGGAAGAGAAAGAGAAAGCAAGAAAAACTGTCACGATTTCATGACATGTTGGAAGATAAAAGGGCAAGTGGAAAAACTATCGTGATTTCGTGACATGTTGGAAGAGAAAAAGGCAAGTGGAAAAACTGTCGCGATTTCGTGACATGTTGGAAGAGAAAAAGGCAAGTGGAAAAACTGTCATGATTTTGTGACATGTTGGAAGAGAAAAAGGAAAGTGGAAAAACTATCACGATTTTGCGACATGTTGGAAGAGAAAAAGGCAAGTGGAAAAACTGTCACGATTTCGCGACATATTGGAAGAAAAAGAGAAAGCAGGAAGAAGTGTCGCGATTTCGCGACAAGTTCAAAGAAAGAGAACAAGTAAGAAAAGTGTCGCGATTTCGTGACATGTCGCATTTTCGTGACTAAAATAGGAGAGAGAAAGTAAGTTGGAAAAGTTTCACGATTTTGCGACATGTCGCATTTTCGTGACTAAAATAGGAGAGAGAAAGTAAGTTGGAAAAGTGTCACGATTTCACGACATGTCGCATTTTTGTGACAAAAGAAAGAGAAGAAAAGCACGGAAGTAGAAGTGTCGTGATTTTGCGACAAAAGCAGAGAAGATGACTTCAAAGGCAGAAATGTCACGGTTTCATGACAAAAGCAAAGAAGTGAAGTACGAAAGCATAAGTGTCGCGATTTCATGACAAAAGCAGAGAAGAAGACTTTGAAGGCAAAAGTGTCATGATTTCGTGACAAAAGCAAAGAAGTGAAGTACGGAAGTAGAAGTGTCATGATTTTGTGACAAAAGCAGAGAAGAAGACTTCAAAGGCAGAAGTGTCACGATTTTGTGACAAAAGCAAAGAAGTGAAGTACGAAAGCAGAAGTGTCACGATTTCACGACAGAAGCAGAGAAGAAGACCTTGAAGGCAGAAGTGTCGCGATTTCATGACAAAAGCATAAAGCAAGACTTCGAAAGTAGAAGTGTCACAATTTTGTGACATGTTGCATTTTCGTGACTCGAAAAGGACAAGAAGGCAGAGAAGCAAAAGTGTTGTGATATCGCGACATGTCGCAGTTTCGTGACTCAAGAAGGGTAGGCAGGCAGAATAACAAAAGTGTAGCGATATCACGCAATGTCACATTTTCACGACAAAGGAATAGAGAAAGCGTATGGAGGTGAAAGTGTCATGATATCATGACATGTATTTTTGCAGGCCTAAGCAAAGAAAAAGAGGAGAGAGAAAAAAGTGTCGCGATATTGCGACATGTATTTTTGTAGGCCAAAGCAAAGAGAAAGAGGAGAGAGAAAAAAGTGTCGCGATATCGTGACATGTATTTTCGTGGGCCAAAGCTAAGAGAAAGAGCAAGGAGAAAAAGTTTTGTGATATCATGACATGTATTTTCACGGTTAAGTTGAAGCCGACGAAGACCGATGAACAACCGACTAAAATTAGGGTTTACAGTTATCATGAAAGCCAACTAAGATTAGGATTTACTGCCGACTAAGATTAGGGTTTTTCATCTCAAACATTTTGTTATAAAAGGAGGGTTGTTTGGAGATTTGAGCGTATGTTGAATGAGTGTAAAGTTCGATCGAAGTGCACAGAGAGTAATTCGTGTCGAATCGAGCTAAGTGCAAAATTTGCAAAGAGAGCAGAGTGCGCAAAAGGGAGAAGACGATCGTGAAGGTCGACTGTAGTGAAGCAGAGTGTGCGAAGTGATTGCGTAGAGAAAGCAGAAGGCATAGTGTGACTGTAGATCATAGAAGATGTGTCTGTTCTATGAACAGTGAGAGAGATTGGCTTGGCATCAGGGGTTGGTGCTCCTTCCAGTTGGTGCTGGTAAAATAGGGGTTGGTGCTCCTTTCTGTTGGTGCAGATAAATAAGGGGTTGGTGCTCCTTCCGGTGGGTGCTGGTAAATTGATTGTAAAGTTGGTGCTTTGCAAAGGCTAGATTTGGATGGTAGTCCAAGCAGTCATTTTTGAGGAGTAGCCACATTGGTGAACCTCGTTAAATCTTGTGTTGTGTGATGTTCTCTTGTGATACTTGCTTTATCTGGTTTTAAGGTTTCATTATTTCTATTTCAAGAGCTATGAATTTAATTTTAAAGAGCTACACTGATTCACCCCCCCTCTCAGTGTCATTGTGAGACTAACACTCCAAGGATTACATTTTACATCATGAATCCTTCCAAGATGTGGAACATGGTGTGCAACATTTTGACCCCTACTTCAATGGGTAAAACAATAGTGCCAACTATCAAACACAAAGCATCGTTAAATGCTTTTAAGGTAAATGATGACTTGGTGATATGAGATGGAGGAAGTTTTAAATTATGAAGTGCATATGTGGTGATGATATTTATAGAGGAACTGGTACTAATTAACACTCTTTTAAAAGGCTTCTTGTCAATTAGAGCCATGATATGTAATGGAGGGTCTACTAATTTTGATGAGATTGGATTAATATCAAAGTCATAGAATGTGATGGAAGGCTCCATGCATGTTTGAATGCTCCCTACAAAGTTATTGAAGGCATTAGAATCTTGAGATTGTATTTCAATAGATTTGAGAATATCCATTAATGCCTCACAATGTGAGGGAGATTGTTGAACTAACTCATAAATTGACAATTTGGAAGAAGCCATTTTTAGGGTTTTAGTTAACCAGCTACTCAATGAGATGACTGGTCATGGTGGATAATTGATAGGGGGATTTGGAGGACTTGATTGGCTAGGGATATGGATGGGTTGTGATGAGGGATATTGTGACACACTTGCTTGAGGTGGTTGCCTTACATTTTATTGATTGTTTCTTTGACCTCTAGTGACCACATGGATGGCCCCTACAAACCCTTGGTATTGTTGGACATGATTGACTTTATTAGGAGGAGTTTTGGTATTATCTCCTCCTACATTTTGTTGCACCTCATCATGGTGATGAAGTGGTGTTTGAAATATACCAAGGTTTTGGTTTTCTTGAGTGAGGGGATTATCAAGCTTGATTTTCCCCAATTCAATAAGGTCTTGTACTATTTCTTTAAAAGCATAGAAATTATTAGTGTAATGCCCATTTTGCCTATGATAAGGATAAAATAGATGTTCTTGATAGTGTTTACTACATTTGGCAGGATCATCATGTCTGATTTTAGGTAGATCAAGTTTTTTTGTGTGATACAACCTTCAAAAAATGAAAGCATATGACTCAGCTAAGGGGGTGTATTGGAAATCTTGTCAGACAAACTATCATCAGGGATGGTTTTCCATAGCTGGCACTATGTTTTGCATGGCTTGAGTTGTCGAGGTTACCACATGATAAGAAATTTTTTTGTGGCCTTTGTTGCAATGGTTGTTGTTGAGCCATTACTGGATGGCTCATGACCACTTGATTAACTTGATTGGGCTGATTGGCTAGTGTAATATGTATTGATTTTGGTTGGCAAAAATATTTGCTTTTATATTGGCCCTTATTTTTCCATTCTTTCTTCTTATGCTTGAGTATGCCTTCTTGGATTTCTATTTCCTCAATGACACTATCCTGAGCTAAACCTTCAAATGATCGATAATTTTATAGTTGAAGCATCCAAGTTATAGATTTTAAACAACTCTTGGTGAATAATGTGATTAGCTCATCCATTGGTAGGGTGAATGGAAATTTAGTGATGACAACCCTCCAATGGTTTCCAAAATCATAGATAGATTCATCATCATGTTGTCTTAAAGCATAGACATCAGACAATGAGATATTATTTTTAATATTTAATATGAAATACTCAAATAATTGGTCAATCAATTGCTCAAAAGTATAAATACTATGGCTAGGCAATTGATTATACCATTCTATGGCATCTCCTCCAAATGTTTGAGGAAAATTTAAAAGCATGAGAGAATTACCATTTTGAATTCTAAAACAAGCATCTACAAACATGCTCACATGTTCTTTGGGATCATCAGTTCCCTTGAATTTATCAAACATAGGCACCATGAAATCTTCCATATATGGTGATGATGGTACCAAAGGATGAATGGGTTGATTGATCAATTGGCATAAAGTTAGTTTTTGGTTTGTCAAACCAGGAGTATATTGTATCAATTGATCTATATATTTTTGCATGGCCTTAATTAGAGGGTCTTCTTCAGGAATGTGGAAGCCTTGAATTACCAGATGATTTTGAGGTGGGTGGAAAAATGTTGTGGAGTGACTAAGTGATGTTGAGATTGGTGATGATGACTAGGTAAATTTGATGGAAATTGATGAATGAGATATTGATAATGAAAATATGGGGAATTGTATAATGAGGTTGATGTATGAGGGTTGTGGCTTGGTTGGCCAATGGGAATAGGATGGGTGGTGGTATGAATTGGTGGAGGAATAGGGATAGAAACCATATAAGACTGTGGTACCCATGATGGACCCTAGTTAATAAGGATAGTCTAAGTAGAGTTTGGTAAAGGCTTAGGGTTCACATGTACTTGTTGTTGAGCATTTTTATGTTTTCTAAGCAATTTTTCCAAGTGTTCCCATGCCTCATTAATATCTCTATCAGAAGTTGAGGGTATGGAAGCATATGGTATGGAAGATGTGCCTTGGGTACAAGTTATAGTAGATATGGTAACTTGTAAGGCTAAAACTTGTAATGTAGAATTTACATGTGCTTCATACAAGGGGTTGGTATATGTGGATGTATATGAAGTTCTAGGAGCACATGAGGGTTGGATAATGGACATATGGGATTATGGTGCAACTGATGCCTCAAAAAGACATTTGGTGTACACCTAGGTAAAGTTGGATGGTGGATGGGAATAAATAGGCTCCTACTATAAAGTAGAATCCTATCTAGGTGAGTTGGGTACTAAATCTAAGATATAGTTAGAAGACTTCATGAGAGCTTCCACTCATGCCATATCTATATGGGTAATATGATGGTCAATGGTTGGTGAGGTTGACTGTTCTTGGGGCATAGCCATATGAAATGTTGTGGATGGTAAGGAATGTGAGGGACATATAGACAAATCTGCTTGTGTCACATTAAGGGAATCTACCATAGAAGTGGTGGGGAAGGTGTATTAAGGTTCCATTGGATAATCTTGATTTAATTATTTCTTTGGTTTTCTTGTTAAGACCATAAAGCAAATAAACCAAAATATAGATTATGCAGTAAAATGGAACACAAAATTTAAATTTCACAAGAAAAATAAACAATCAATGCTAAGTTTTTTTAACACGTGTGTTTTACCTTATTCACTGATTATCTTCTTTTAATGAGAGTTCATTTCTTTAGGTTTTGATCTTGTGTGTTTTCAATGTGCTAATCTGAATTAATCCAAAGAGAGATAAAATCTATGGCTAATCTGGGGCAACGAGATTCTTGCTGGTGATGAAATCCAAGAAGTTTTCTTGGGGGTAACCTAATTTTTCTAAGGGTAGAGATTGATGGATGGAGATGAAAGCCACCGTCACTAAATATCAAGCAATGGTTGGTGATGAAATCCAGCCAATACTGTTAAATGTAAGTCGTGCAGTGTGTGGTTATTTTTAAATTTTTTGATTTGCTATTGTGTTCATACAATGTTAGAAATATAACCACTTTTGATGGTCTAAATCAGAAGCCACCATTCACAATACCAATTTTTCCAAAGGATGTAGAGTACACCACTTAAGACCCACTCTAGACAGTTGGGGGGTTCGTCTACTCCTCCGTATGGAATCACCCAAGTACGGGGATAATCTTGGTATATGAACAATGTTTCTACTTAGACCTACAAAAATAGGAATCCCTAACCTTATAATGCAAACTAACAATGCAATTTCAATTCACATGAAATATTAGTGCAATATATTTTATTTTTTGTACACACAGTAGAAAATCAAAAACTTCATATAGAAAGTGTGTATAAATGCAAATGATTAATATGAAACCTAAAATACAAGCTAATATGAATGTTCTTTTCCAGATTAATTAATGATGTTCTTTTTATCTTAAAATCTGAAAAAGACATAAACTGCCCAAAATACGTAAATAAAAAAGCTAGGGTTTTGGCTATAGACTTACAAAATAGCCTATGCTTCTACTCCAACTCTTGGTAAAATTCCCCTGGGCATTTTTGAAATGCACCTAGGTGTTTCTAGATAGCCCTCGAGTGCCACTAGGTGTTTGCACACCTTCTACAACCTTTTGCAAACTTCTAGAAACCCTAGATCTAGGAAAATCTATGAAATTTATGCTTATGAAAACCCTGCAAGATGATAGAAAACAACAAATAAATTACTAAGGTAAATCATAGAAATAAACCCTTAGGATATCCCACCATGATCTCCATTTGAAGAGACAAAAATGTAACACCAAAATAATGCTAAATAAATTGAACACAAAGAACCCATAATTGCACAATAGATGATCTTATATTAATGGGAGGGAGCCTAAAAAATCCATTATTACAATGTGGATATTTGAATCCTTTTGATACAGATTTACAATGGCTAGGGTTCTTCGAAACCCTAGCAAACAAAGTTGGTGGTGTCTTCAAGCACGTCCTTGCTCCCAACAAAAGTGAGTGGGCTTTTAGTTATCTGATGTTAGGACACTCCAGCTTAATCAGTTGTCCAATGTTGATGTCACACTTCTAGATCTGCACACACTAAAATAACAAATAATTTAATAGCATCTATTAGGACTCAACAATGTGAGACCCCCTATAAGCAATGATAAAAACCTAACTTTTTATTGTAAATAACATGAATAGAACTAAAAATGCATGTAATAAAATATTAAACACTTGATTTACCTTACGTACTTGTCTTCTAATTTGATGTAGCTTGATGTAGTGAACTGATGCGATGATATCCTAGCATCACCTAGAGACTAGGGAAACTTTAGGATCTTTGACATAAAATACTCGTGGGTGCTTTGTGGCTATAGGAAACACCCATGGGAACTTGGTGATGGTGGAATATGCCCAAGGGCACTTGGCAGAGGGGAAGGAAGTTCCCAGACGTGCTCAGGAGTGACAGGAAGTGCCCAAAGGCATTTTGTGACTAAGGAGGGAGTCTACAAAAGTGTATTTGGCTGAGTAAGGGAGGTGGTGATGGATGTGGATGGTTATGGTGAATGAGGATGGAAGGGAAAAGCACTTGGATACTCTAGGGAACTTAGGGGTTTAAGGAAAATTCTAATTTAGGGATTGCTTAGGGGTTGAGCCATCAAAATGGTTGCCATTAATAATCCAACCTAGGGCATAATTAGAGTTTCAATGACACTAATCATGTGGCTGAGATAAAAGCACATCGAACAGTGGATATTAAATTTAGGTTGCGGCATAGATTGATGTAAATGGATGGATATGATTAAATGAAATCATATGGCTAGTATTAGTTCACTTATATAAATATATATTTATTAAATATATAATATAATATATAAAATATTAATATTAAATATATATAAAATAAATATATGTAAATAGTGGGTAGAAAATGGTGGGAAAGCATGTTAGGAGGGAAAAATTTATGGGATTTTTATTGATAAAAATAGGTTACAATATATAGGCATAAGCCTATATTCAACACATGACACTTGTCAAGTGAAACTGACAAGTGTCAAGGTGAAGGCATAGTGCACTTTAACTCTAACATTCCCCCTTAAAGTGCACTATCCTAACTAAAGAAAAAACAAAGCAAGTCAACATTAGGTAACATTCCCCCTTAATGTTGACTTCTCTAAAACAACCTATCATCCTCTCTTATTTGGTCTAGGCTCGTGCTCTTTGCGCTTGGCTCTCCAACTGTGAATAATGCTAGATCCACTGTGTATACATCTCGGTCTGTTGCCTCAGGGTCAGCCACTTCCATGGGTCTGTTGCCCTTGGGTCAGTCGTCTAAGTGCCTCAGGGTCATCATGGGTGCCTCAGGGTCAGCCACTTTTGGGTCTATTGCCTCTGCAGGTCATCCTCAGAGGATGTTGCCTCTTGTAGGTCACTGACTAGATTCACCATGAGTATGAAATCCCTCCTCATGGTGAACTCAATCTAGAAGGTGTCGGTCTCTGCCAAAAAATGCACCTAATGAAAGGAAAAATGAGCCATATAAGAGTGTCGGTCTCTGTCGAAAATGCACTCAATACAATAAAATGAGCCATAGATCCAAATAGGAGGAGAGAAGAAGAAAATAAGAGAATCTTCTGAAGTGTCTTCGTCTATAGTCTTCAGAAGTAGATCCAGAAACAACCTCGGATAGAGTCTAGGGTGTCTTTGTCTATAGTCCCTAGAATAAGTGTCCTTATGGTAGTCACCTCATCTTACCGAAATGCATGGGTAACCAGCCGCTGCATCCGCCAAGTAGAAAGGGGAAACTACTAGATACTAGGTTCACTTATAAGAGCCTTGGGAGTGTCGGGTACAACCGAAAGTGCACTCCAAGGTAGAAAAACTTTGAGGCTAAAAAACTCAATTGAAATAGCCTCAAAATTACAATATGACACCACCATTGTGTCCGTCACGGAAAAATGTTTCCAACGACTATAAATACCCCTATATTCCACCATCAAAGGGGCCTTCATCATGTGGAAAAACATCATGTCTGTAAGGCAGCAAAATAAACAACCTCGCTCAATGGCGGCATCGCTCTCAAGAGGAATAAAAAATAGACTCAATTTCCCTCGTAGGGGAATTACACGGGCTTTCACTTTCACTTCAACTGATTTAATTAACCCCCATGCAATAATGGCCCCCACATTTTTAATCCCCACATGCTTTTAACAGCCACTTAACAAATCAGTACTGACAGGTGTACGTCTGCATTTTGTTAGACTAAAACACATCTTCCCTAAACTAATTATGATGCCCAGAATTATAGTTTACGGGAAATAAAAATAAATTCCAACGGTTTCTGTAAAACGACCAGTTTGAACTCCACGATCTCCATTAAATCTCGAGAATTAAACAAGCACTGGCAGATCTGCTCATCCTGCCCCTCCGTCACCACTTCGATTGCCGACGCCATTTCCCGCGCTGCATCAGCCCTGGCCAAAACTGCTCCTATGGCTTCGCCGCAGCCGCCGTCGACAAACAGCCTGATCACGCCAAAAAATTTAGTTCGGCAACCCAAATTTTGAAGGAGAGAGTGTGACCTCCAATTTGACAAAAAATTGCGTCGTTCGGGCGCTCCCACAACCAGCGTCGACAACAGACTACGACAACCTGGTATGCCTTGTGAATTTCAACACTAAAAAAAAGAGTAGGAGGTTCTCGAAACAACAATCATCAGTAAAAGTGATTAGCAACAAAAGTAATCAAAACCACCAAGCCACTTCAAAGAAAATTTAAGTGGCACTTCCAAACGGCTACAAAGTTGGCATTCCTGATTCTCCATCATTTATGCAGCACAACCAACATCTGCTTTGCGGTGCGCATAGACATCAATTGCCACATCACTATAGTTCATAAGCAACATTTATTTAAAAATCATTGCAGCATGGCCAGATGGGCACCATAGTCTCTTTGATGCCAAGGACTACTCAGCCGAAAGCGACAACTGCGACCGAAAAAAAAAACTGCAGTCAGAAGAGGGAGGCGGCTGGTTTCTGATGAATTTTTGGATAGACGAAATTGATGCGGTGTGGCACGACTGTGGAATCTCCTTCAGCTTGGGCTTTTAGCTAACAACCATCTTCATTGAGAAAAAAAATCGCTCGACGTCTCTCAGCTGAAAGGGCCACACCTCCTTCGAACCAGAGCCAAAGCCGTCACGCAGTATTTTCCACCGCCGCACCAAAAAAAATAGTTCTCATGTCTGAAAAATATCATTGGGCATCGTGCACTGAGGTTTTATCTAAAAAATATCATTGGGCATCTAGCCATATCTGGCATGTCGAGTAGCAGGTTGTGTTGACAGGGAGTCGGGGTTGTACTCAGTACTATGCAGCAAAGTTGACTGGGCAGGAATAGCGTCGGAGACCTGAGGGAGCGTCGTTGTCGTACCTCCATGGATCTGCAAACCCTAATAAAAACTAAAAAAAAAAATTAAAATCTTACCATCTGGTTTCTGATCCATCAAATGATGGAGAGCATACTCCCTCGGTAAAAAAAAAATTTTATAAAAAATGGGGGAGGGAGGATTTCCATGAGGGAAATCCCCCCTCAAGCTCACAAGCTCAGGAGACCGCCTGGAGCTCTGATACCAAATGTTAGGAGGGAAAAACTTATGGGATTTTTATTGATAAAAATAGGTTACAATATATAGGCATAAGCCTATATTCAACACATGACACTTGTCAAGTGAAACTGACAAGTGTCAAGGTGAAGGCATAGTGCACTTTAACTCTAAAAAAGCATGTGTAGGGGAAAAATGGCTAGGATTTGGTGTCTACACCTTGCTTGTCGCATTAAGCACATAGTCCAAAAATAGAAAATAGTGGTTTTCACCACTATCACAATCATTTCCTAAAAAATATAGGGTAGTAATGCTAGGGTACAATTATCATCACACTTAATTTGAGAATTTGATTCCCCAAAGCTCTAAATATTTTTCACATTACAGACCATATATTCTCAAGTTGTAAGGATGTAACTATATTTTTAGTTAGATGATTAGGTAGTCTAAATCCCTAAAACTTAGAGATCAAATTCTTGGACTATGCATCTAATCTCCATCGGGGCTATAGATACTTGATTGGTAGTGGAGTATGCTCATGCATGGAAACATGTCTCTCTTGAAGAGACCTTTGATCGCACATAAGGAAAAACTAGCTTCTTGGTCTTCTACATGATAGGTTTCATCTCAATTTACTCAATTTGAGGTAATGAACTCACTTACACACACATTGGTTCTTGATTACCTTGAGTCATTACCATACTCATGATTCGGTAAATGAATTCACTACACACACATTTGGTCTTAGAGAAATTAGACAAAAAATTTTAAGTTTGTTGGATATCACTAGTATGTCTAAGTCTCTGCAAAATAGTCAATTTTCCATATCAAAATCCATATCTTCTTCTATATCAACATCCATATATTCTTCCATGTCAACATCTATATCATTGCATGAGTCTTCCATTGCACATGCCACCATTTTGGTGCCCCTGATTAAACAATAATGCTATACATCATCAAGAAATATATAAACTAAGAATTATCATTAGCACATTAATTTATTTGTATTCATACACATTATCATTGCATTATCATCCATCACACATATACACATGCATCCACACAAAATCATAACATAAAATTAAAATCCATGTATATATATAAATATCGCATATACAATGAATGCTCAAAGGCTATATACAATGGAGCACCAAGGCTCATATGCAAAAAGTGCATCTCAGTACTATCTAATGCCTATAAGAGGACCTTTGTGATCTTGATGGAGCCCTAGATCTAGAGCCACTATGCCTAGACTCACTATGCCTCATAGACCCAGATATGGATGAGAAGGATTGATCTAGAAATCAAATGTGGTGCTGCATCAATAGATTCTCTAAATCTTAGATGTATCCATATTAGGACTGAAGGTATAGTACATCCTAACTCTAATGATGCTCCCTCTATGCTAGCTCTACCTAGAGCCTCATTATCCTATCCTCACCTCCACCTATAGCTATTAGTACCTCTAGCTCTACCCGTAGCTGAGCTATCTCTGCAACCTGAGTTGCTATCTCTGCATTTCGTTCATCTACCATCTGCTCAATATTCATCTACTCCTCCTCACTCTAACTTGGAACCTCCTCCATATCATCATCATCACCATATCCATCACCTCAAATATTTAAAATCTACTCTACTACATCCCTTGCCCATCCCCCTCGACTGCTAGATCAAATATATATCCAACATATAGGACCATCATCTGCCTCCTCCACCTCAACCTCTACCACATCCTCATCTGCATTACCCTCATCTAGCTCTAAAATTGATACCCATGGTGGATGTGCAGTGAACCACACATTGTACTCTATGGTATTTCCCACATCATCCACATTTGGGAGATCTATCTCCTCATAATCATCATAGGTTACCTATCATACTCCAAATAAGGTAGACGCATCTCATCTCGATGGTTCCTGTACAATAGTGATGCCTTAAGAACCCCCTATTGTAGCCCAAACTATAATAGCACCCATGAAAATTGGATCAGATCCACATTATTCCTATGCATCCTAACCACACATCTTGCCTATCAAATTCTTTGTAGTTGCTCCCCATCATCTATCCAATTGGCACCTCACCATGGTCTCCAATAGACCTGAGTAGGTGTCAACCCTACCCATAGATCCCTATACTCCTGGCCAATATGGATAGGATGACCCGGTTGCACCTCCTCAACCACTCACCATATCAAAGTGTATGGCTACTCCTCATCCCATACCTCATTAGGCAATCCCATAGGCTTAGCCACACAAAAATACTTCCAATACCATCACTATAGTAGCACACTGCACCCTATCCCCTTCCACCCTTACCTCCTCACCTTGTATAGTTTCTAGTATAGTTATACCAATAGAGCATGTGCCCATGTATATACCTAATATTTATCAATCATATCATATACCAACCTAATCATGTTCCATGGGAATCGACAACCAGTACTGTTCGACACCACTATGTTGGCCAATAATAACATGACCAAGGTAGGTAATGCCTCCAACTTCTTATCGACATACATCGCCAAATACCTAATCCCTCCACCCTTTAAACTCATATCTCACCATCGATATCCAAATATCTAACTCATATCATGCCTCTTATCATGTCCAACTTTGACACTTAATCCCGCAACCAATAATTTAAGGATACGGTATACATTCTTAAGATTCATTGTCACCTCACCAGTAGGGAGCTGAAAGGTTCCCCTATATGGATCCCATATCTTTGCTAAGGTAGAGAGATACCCCTCATCTACCCTCACCACATCAATTTGAGCTGCCCCAGCTAGCTCCAAATCCTCTATCCACTTTCACTGCTCATCCAACAACACCTTTCTCACCCCTAGGATGAGAGGCAAGAACCAATTTCGAGCCTCCAAGATCCTAAATTGCAGCATAACACATATACAATGCAAACACATTAATGTCACATTCATTTGCATGCTTAAAAAAATGCATAAATTCAAAAAAGAGTATCAAGGGCACTTACCTCAGCAAAATGCATATTTGCTCCTGTTGTCGCATTTGCACCCTCCATCACCATAGCTTCCACCCCACCACACTCCTTCACTCCATCTCACTTTTCCACTCACTCACTTCTTCAGATACAACTTTTGGAATTCATGAATGCAAGAATAAATCTAATTTCACCTTTGTAGACTATTTATAGCTATTTTTTATGCACTAAAATGCTCATGGGTATTCACAGGTGCATTGAAACACTGGCTAGCATCTGCAGAGTAACAAATGCTTGCTGGCATCTATGCATGATGTGGATGCTAGATGGTGTTTGGTGTTAAAATTTACAAAAAGAAAAAAATGATCTAAAAATCTAGATTACCTCCACAAAATCACTCCAAATTGCATCCATACATTCATTACATCATCATATCATATTTTGTGAAAACAAAAATTGATTTGGGCACTTAATTTTTGCTTGTGACCAAAAGTTGTAAAATCACCTCACAAGCTTCAAAAAGCACCAAAATGATCTAAATTTTCACAAAATGACCACATTCATCATCATTTCATCACTCTTTGTGATAACATGGATTGATTTGGGTGGTTAACTTTTGCTTACTACCCAAAAATTTGCAAACAAATGTCCAAAATTGCTTCAAAAATGCTCCAAAACAATGCAAAACTTCACAAAATCATCATCCAATGCATTTTTCATCATCACATATTCATTTCAACATCATAAATCCACCAAAAATTGTATTTGCATCAAACATTTTCCAATTTCACATACAAATTCAAGTGAACCTCGTATCTAGTGGTCTATTCTATCTCCTTTTTGATTGCAACGATTGGTTTTCCATGCAATTTGATAAGATGGTTAAATAACCATAAGGATACTTGACCATATCCATAATCCAATATCTCTTTTTTCGAGAACAAAATCACTTGTTTATCCTTCATATTTGAGTGCAACTATGCTAAGATTAATTTTTTTAAAATTTATCACTGATGGGCTTGTCCATGGGGCTTGAAACATGGATAATTCATACTACATCATTCCCTTTCACATTCAAGAATTGTGTGTAGTCACTAGGAGGGACCTCCTAGCAATCATCCGATCCTAGGATGGTTGGTTCCTGATATTTTGCATTTTCATCACTTTGCATTTCAATGATGCCAAAAGGCACTTTCCCACAATGGGATTTTGATTTCCCACAATGGGATACATATTACATAATTATAGCATCTACAATTGGTAAAACCCCCTTTAACCCATTAGGAATAAAATGGTCTCCATTTACGTCATTCATCCGCATTTACATCATAAACTTGCAATTACACCATTCACCTGTATTATTCAATACAATTATGTCAATTGGCTCATGAGACTCATTTTTTACTCATTCACCAATTGAAGGAGTAAGCTACACATACAAATTATTTCTCTTCAAAATCATATTTGCATTTCAAAGAAACAAAGCTTCTTCATCATGCCAAACAAGGTGTCTCGTATTTTTGCACAACATTGTGTTTCACACAACGCGATATAAAAAGGGATATCTTTAGACACCAAAATATAGCCACTTGTCATCCATATGTGTCCTCCAATCATAACCATCCATTATATATATGTATGTATGTATGTATTTAATTTATATATATATATATATATATTAATATTTTATATATTATATTTATATATATTTAATAAATATATATGTATTTATATGAATAAATCCTAGCCATTCACCATGTTTTAATATCAGCCATTCATCCATATCAATCCATGTCACTTGCCCAATCTTAATCTCCACCCTTCCTCATGTTTTAATCTTGGCCACCCATTTTGTGTCGTCAACACCCTAACATGTCCAAGGGTAAATTATAGAAGATGAGTCATTTTGAAGAATCAAAAACCTTAAGCACATTAGAAAGGTTTGAAGAGAATAATTTTTTCTAGCTATTTCATTATCATCATTGCCCCTTGCCACCACCACCACATCCCCCATTTCCACTGCTACCAAACCCTCGCAAACCAAATCTAGTTTTGTGACCCTTCCATAAACCCTTTAATACTCCCTAGAGTTCACCAAACTCTGCTAAGCATTCTTGGAATGCTAGTGGGTGTTTACAACCATCACCAAACACCTATGGATATTTCACATAGTATATTTGCAGTTCCCCAATCCTCGAGTACGTTTTGAGCATTCACATGATTCTAAATCATAGAAGTAGAAACAGAGATTAGCATCGACAAGATAAGGTATTAATTGCATTTATTTTATATTTTTGTACTTTCTATTTATAGTGTTATATTGCAGCATCTAGAATTTTATAGGTTTTATCTTTCTGAGGGTCTCACACAGTGGAGCCCTCACAGGTGCTTCTAATCCATTTTTGTTGTTTTCTATTTGCAGATGTAGGAATCATCTTTCTAGACGTTGATGCATCTAGGATGGTCCTGTAGGGATACACAAGCCCACCCACACTCTTGTTTGGATCGAATATGAGCCGAAAGACACTAATTATTCTTTGAACTAGGGTTTTGAAACCCTATATTTGTAACATTTGTATCAATACCAAAAATCATGTTGTAACATTGGAGATTAAGGCTCCATTTATATCAATAAAATATTGTCTCTCTTCATTGTGCAACATATTGTGTATTGGTTCTATCTATTTTCTTTGGTGTTTGTTTTTTGGTTTACAGTTGTTACTACCCTTATTGGACTTATTGGGGTACTCTTTCTTGTAAATATTAAGTTCCCCTTCTTGAATCTTGATTTCCTAAATGACTTTCGCTTGGGCAATGGCTTCCTCAAAAGAGCAGTTCTATTAAATTTGCAAGGTAGTGGATATATGTTTAGCACAACTCCTATCAAACATCTTTACTAACTTTATAGAGGGGATGTAAAATATTAAATCATGAATAACCCCATGCCACCTAGAAACATAGTCATTGATCGACTCATTGTCAAATTGGTAAAGACTATATAGATCCGATAAGGACATATTTTTTTGAATGTTGATTGAAAAATGTTCTAGGAAAATATTAGTCAATTTCTCAAAAGTAAAGATACTATGTTTAGGTAATTTTTTGAACCAATATAAGGCTTGGACCCCAAGGGACATAGGGAAGGTTTGTAACATGAGGAAATCACTATCATATATTTGGTATCATAAAGACTTAAGGTTCCTCAAATGTTCTTTAGGATCTTCTTTCTCTTTGAATTTTTAAAAATTAGGCATCCTAAACTTAGGATCTTCTTTCCCTTTTAATGCATTTCTAAAATTTTGAGTCAATCCATCAATTTTTTCATCTTAACTAAATGAGGGGCTTGAGATTCCTTAGTAGGAGCAAGAAAGGTACCAAAAATGAAAGGCTCAGGAGTGTAAGGATATAGATAGGGATAAGGATAGGTAGTAGGATAAGGGTAGTATGGATGAGGAGGTTGAGGAACATAGGCAACCTGGATCATCTGGGAAGGTGAAAGTGGAGATTGATGTGGTAAAGAATACAAGGATGATATAGGATGAGTAGTGGGAAGAGGATGATAAGGTGATGGTATAATTGTTAAATGAGTTTGGGCCAATAGAGGTTAGATAGAGATCGAAGTAGAAGGACTAGGAACCTGACACTGTGAAGATGGCCACTGATAAGGGGTAGTGCAAGTTATTGAGGAGGCAGAGTAGTAGCTGGAGTGGGCATCCATAAAGGAGGTTGAGTGAAGTGATAAGATGTATTAGGAGGAGAGAGATACAAAATAGTGAGGGGTGATTGAGAAGGTGGACTAGAAGCAAAAAATAAAGTGATATGAGATGATTATTGAGAAGGGTTGGCTTGAGGATGCTATGAAGAATTATAAGTGTAAGAAGGTTGAATAGGAGAAGGAATTGTTAGAATAAATATTTATTCTCTTAGGTTCTACTAGGATAGACTTACTTGAGTTACCACTCTTCCATGAGTCAGGTGAACTCTCTGTTTAGACTAGTTCAAATTTGTTGAGTTGTTGTAATCCAATGACTCTCAATGACCAACTTTCTTATTTATACAAAGTTGATCCATGGAATAAATCAATAAGTTCTTTGAGCTTCACTCCATACTTTTTATGTATTGCATAACTATTTCTTTTGAATAGAATATTGTTCCTCAATATTTCTATCATGGTATCAAAGCTAGGATAGTTATTTGCAAGCATTCAAGTTTCTTTTTAAGTCTCCTTTTTTCAAAATTTGATTCATTGTATTAGTGATAGTCTGGTCACTTTGGTGGTTTCTTTTGGACACTCTTTGGTGATGTTTATTGCCTTCCTAGTCCATTTCTAGCTATAACTTGGCCATATTTTTAGTCAAATGTTGGTGCTCGATTGTGGTCAGGAAAGTGCCACTATTATCTTCATGATAATTCGCTCCTGCAATTTTAAGTGTGCTCCTATTACAAGCACATGTCTCTTTGCAGTTGTTTATTTTATTTGTCAGGAAAAATCATATTGATGTTTTAATGAGTTGGAAGTTTTTTTATTTTTTTCTACATCATTATAATTACTTGAATGTGATAACATTTCTTTAATACATCAACCTATTGCCCAAGTATGGTATATTTTTACAGTGAGGCTGGATTATTTTAAATCACATTTATTTATTGGTGATAAACCGTTGTGCGAGAGGGACTTGAACTCCATGATGTTGGGTGTCATGCTTGATTGAGCATAGTATCAAATCCGTCCTCATTTATCTCGCAACACGAAGGGGTTAGCACTTTCCATAAATATGCAAAAATATATCTACAACCTACTGATGCATTGTTGATTCAGAGAGCCATAATTTATTGATTAAATCATATAAGACCTACTAACACATCACTAGCTCATATTCTGTAGGCAATCAGCCCAAAGTGGAGCCATAATTTGTATTTCTAGCTCATGGTCTTTGTGTCGTCAACACCATAGCATGTTTACGGATACTCCATACCCATTAAAGCTCCATAACGCTGAGCATCATTCTTGATCGAGTGAAGTATCAAATTGGTGCTAAATCAAATCCATCCTCATCATAGCATGAAAGGGTGAACGCCATCAAAACTACTGATGCATTGTTGATTCGGGGAGCTGCAACCTATTGACACCATGCACCAAAATAAGTCTAGATTAAATTGTAGTTATGTAGTGATGTTACATGCAATGATGGAAATCATAACGGAATCACATTAACACCTAGATATGCCAACTAATCTCCAATGCTTACTCACTGTTCATCACTAGCCAAACTACTGTTCAAAATTACCACATGTTCTTCTTCTATTGCCACTTTTGTAAAGACCACCAATTATGCTTGAATCTCCAGTACTTACTCACTATTCCTCACTGGCCAAACTACTGCTCAAAATTGCCATTGGTTCTTCTTCTATCATCACTTTTGTAAAGGCTACCAATTGTGATTGAGTGTTTGTTTTACAAAGCTCGAGCATCCCACCAATAAACATTAACTCTCCAATGGTCTCTCGTTTCTCACTCATCTTATAAATATGCACAATCATCAACAATTGAAAACATACAAGCAATGTATTTTTTCCATAGAACGTCTCAAGAAGCAAGCATGAACAGTAGCAAAGTGATTTTATTTTGCCTCGAGCAAAGGAAAAGTGGTGAGCAGTTTTCCATTGAAAGTCTCAGGTAATAAGCGTGAACAACAATGGAGTATTTTTTTTGCCTCGGATGAAGGACAAGTGGTGAGCGATACTATTTTTTAATATTTATTTTGCTCGTATGCATGATCTTTATTTATGCAAAAAATATCATGATGACAAAAGTGGTGAGTGGTGGGAGAAGCATCTAGCTGCGTCAATCAATTTTAGGATGAAAGAGCAATGAAAGTTTTTTTACTTCTGCAACACAAAGAGTTTAAGAAATACCACTTATTTTTTTTGTATGACCTTATATTCTAAGGCATAACATTTTGTTTGTGGTTTTCTATTTTCCTTTTTTTGGAAGTAAAATATTGTAACAGAGTCACTTCTTTTTTTATTCTAAAAGCTCTTCTTCTTCAGTTTTTTTCTTCTGGCAAGAAACTTTGTAATCTTGAAATAAATTTTTGACTCCTGTCATCTTCTCTTCAGCTAGTTCCAAAAATACTATCAAAGTTCAGAGTCCAATTGTATACTCAAATCAATACAAAGTTTTTTGAGGGGGGGTTATTGGTGCTGCTTCTTGCACCGTATTTTGTCTTTGGCTTTGTCCAGGGGAGTTCTTCTTTTCTACTGCTATATTCCTTGAGAAGGCAAATATTGGAGGATAGTTTGGTGGTGGAGTCTTTCTGTGGCACAATTTTTGGGCCACATGGTGTTGTTGCTTGCATCTCTTTTTTAGCATCTTCTACATGTTCTACTTGCAAATCTATTTTTTTTTAAATACACTTAACATTTGAAAATTTTCAAGAAATCCAACATTACAAAGATTTCTTTCATAGAGCACATGAAAATTTGGCCCAAATATTTTAATAATCGCCTATATTCCACGTATCGGTCTTCTCATTAATTATAGTTTCCCTCACGTAAGGGTGGGTCATTGAGAAGATTCGGTATAAAGGTTTTGCAGATTATTCTTGATTCACATAGCCTATGTTCCATATCAATTCTCCTTATTTAATTATAGTTTCCCTCATGTAAGGGCGAGTATTTTGAAGAGATTGGTATTATAATCAGGATTTTGTTTCCTTCCCTACAAAGGTGTTTCTACTATAGCTTCATTGTATTCACTAAATCACTTGAAGTTAAAGGGGAGAATTATTGGTTCCATTCAATTTTTTTTCCTTGGAAAAATGAATACAATTGATCCTCTCACCCCTCATAACTATCATCCATAGAATCAAAAAATATTAAATTTCATTTCTCAAAAAGGGATCACACACTTGCTTGAAGAGGAGCAACTTGAATTTGAAAAGGAATATAAAAAAATTGTTCATGAAGGAAATATGTATGAAACAATGGGTATTATAAGCACAAATGTAAATGAAAGCTTATGGTTTCACATTTCAGAATGTAAAAATCCATTTGAAAGTTGTGAAAAACTAAAAAACTTGTTTGGTAAAGTGGATAAAATAAGGTCAATGCAACTAGAGGCAGAAGCAATATTATTGAATTTCTCACCAAATTTAAATAAGTCCTCACTCAACTAAAAGGTAGTGTCAAGGATAAAATAGAATAAGAATGCATCTATCTTATTATTTCTAAGTTAAATGGAGTGTTTCAAAATTTTGCTACCACTTTTTTGTCTACAAAATATGCACTTGGTACAAGTTTTAAAATACCCTCTTTAGAGGAGTTTTGTGATAGGCTAACTAGAGAGGAAATAAAACTTGAAAAATATGAGATCTCTCCCTCTTCCTCAAAAGCCTTAGTAGCATCAACCTCTACTAAATAAAAATTCAAAAAGAAAGAAAGAAGTCCCATAACTTGTACTCACTATAAAAATAATGGTCATTATGTGAATAAATGTTGGAAAAGACTACAACAACTAGAGGCAACAATGAAGGATCACAAGATAGACACTAAGAAGAAGATAGGAAAAACCTTAAATCTTCAAGGCAGAGCTATAAAAAATTCATCAAAATATTGGGTTCTAGATTCAAGAGCAACTCATCACATGACTTCCTCAGATGAATCATTCACTGCAATCTCCTCAAGTTCAACATGTAGCATAGAAGTTTGTGACTCATCCTTCATCCTAGTCAAAGTAAAATGTGACATATCCATAGATTGTGGTTATATAAAAAATATTCTCTATATCCCAAACATAGCTACAAATATCCTCTCCATATATTATATTTGTACTTCTAAAAAAGGTAAAACAATTATCTTCTCACCAACTAGAGTTGAGATAAGAGACTTTCAAGAAATGAACACTCTCATAGCAAAAGGAGATACTGATCACAAGACTCACCTATTTCACTTCAAAGGATTCAAAAATTCAGATGGGGCCTCCTATTTTGTTGCACATGGAGATCTTGAAAGCAAAATTTGGCATGAAAGATTTGGCCATCTCAGTTATAGTTATCTCAAGGAATTGAATACTCAAAAAATGTTAACAGGGTTACCAAAATTGTCTTCTATTGATGGAGTATGTCATGGATGTGCTCTTGGAAAACAACATCAAGATCCTTTTCACCCAAGTGGTTTTCAAAGAGCCTCATCTCCTCTAGAGTTAATCCATAGTGACTTGATGGTCTTCCCAAAACCTTCTTTCAAAGGAGCAAAATATGCTTTAACCTTCATTGATGATTTTTCTAGAAGAACTTGGGTCTACTTTCTAAAATACAAAAGTGATGTTCTATCCCACTTCAAAATATTCAAGGCCATAGTTGAAAATCAAGCCACTTGCAAAATCAAAAAAATGTACAGACAATGGGGGAAATACTTCAGTAATGAAATCTTCATTTTCTCTCAACTCATGGCATAAATCATCAACATTCAGTCTCCAATAATCCACAAAAAAATGGCACTGCAGAAAGGAAAAACAAAAATTTAAAGGAAATGGTAAACTATATGCTCCACTCAAGGGATCTTCCAACAATTTTTTGGGATGAGGCAATTAACTATGCAAATTATATTCAATGAAGAACACAAGCTTATACCGAGAGGGGGGTGAACAATATAAGACCTCTTTTTACTTTTTCCTTTATACTTCAAAATAGTAAAGCAATATACCCAAAGCAATATCAAAGCAATGCACAATATCATCCACAAAGTGACACCAATTTTAACGTGGTTCACCCGGAATGGTCGAGCTACGTCCACAAAACTTTTCTCTAAAAGTTATCTCAAAGTTCTTTGGGAATCCTTCCCAATTACAATGTTTATGAGCCTCGGCCCAAAGGAGATACCTTCCCCCAATCAGAATTTATGAGCCTCTGCTCAAAGGAGATACCTTCCCCCAATCAAAATTTATGAGCCTCTGCTCAAAGGAGATACCTTCCCCTCTCCTCTGGAAATGATCCCTCGAAGATCAACCGCCTCTACCTCTTGCCAGCACGTGGAACTCCTTTCCACCGAAGACCTCCTGTCCTCAATGCTTAGCCTAAGAGACCTCTGCCTTCTATGATCACGTCCACAGCAGCTCACAACCAACTCTATCCTTAGGTTCTTCTCATAGTACAAATGCACCTCTGTCCTCAAGTTCTCCGATCTGAACTAATCAAACTTACTCACAAGTCCTTTCTAGGACCTGTCCAAATCTGCTCACAAGTCCCCATAGAACTTCCAAATCTCACAAGTCCCCTCAAACCTGTCCAAAACTCTCACAAGTCCCCTCGAACCTGTCCAAATTCTCACAAGTCCCCATTGGAACCTGTCCAAATCTGCTCACAAGTCCCCACCGGAACCTCGTCCAAAACCGCCACAAGTCCCCACTGAACCTCGTCCAAAAACTCAGCAAGCTCACCAAGAAAAACTTTCTTAGTAGGAAATCACAAAGTGAATTGTTAGAGACCCAATGTGATTTTTCAAACTCATAGAAGCATAAAGAGAATTGTTAGAGACTCAATATGTTCTATACTCAAATCCCAATCTCAAAACTCAACTCAAATCAACTCAACTCAATCTCAATCTCAAATCTGAAAACTCAACTCAATATCTGAAATGGATAGGATAGAATGTTTTCTTTCAAGAACATGAAACCCCAACAATTGCCAACTATGCAAAGAATCACATAACAATGATACTCATGTTCTTTTCACCATCAATTAGGGTTTCAACAACAATGCTCATCAAACAAGGTTTAGTCAACCAACACCATTCAACTCAACATCAACCTTGAAGCATTCAACCAATCATCACAAGAAAAGGAAACAAGTAGAAATCCTTTTCCCTCCAAAGATATTTGAACAAAACAGCCACCAACACAATATCACCAAATGCAAAGAATAACTTGCTCAAATCAACTCAATGGAGTAAGCCCAATATCATGAATCAAGTAAAGCAATAACTTGATCAAACAACCTCTATGGAAGCAACTCAACCATCAAACTCAAAACAGCCAACCAAGGGTTCCACCAACTCAATGCAAGTAGCTAGACTCACAAATATAAACCCTAGTGCACAAAGCTTCCACTATCTCAAACCAAAAATTATGCATTCACCAAAAACTCTCCTTAAGGATAACAATGCATAAGTAGTCTTCAACAAACCAGAAAATAGGATTTACACCTAGCCAAAGGATACCTAGTAGAATACCTTTTCACTCCAACCTTATTTCAGAAAACATACACCAATCATACTCATAAGAAGAATGTGCCCATACCTTATTGGAGTAGAAGATAATTGAACCTTCAAGCTGTCACCACACACAACTCTCAAACTTCCAACCAAGTTAGGGTTAGAATAAAAAGAAATGAGCAATAATATAAACTTCCTTTATTACACCTTTTAGCTCCACTTCTTTAAACACAACCACCATAACATGCCAATAAATCAACAATCACGGACTCACACCTTATACCTCCATTTTTAATTTTAGCATAGCAAAGAATAATCTTAAAAATACATCCAAAGAAATATGCCCTTATTTCTCCTAAGCTTTTATTCAATGCTAATCACAAAAGCCAAAACTCATAAAATTTAATCACACCTTATAAATCGTTGTCCAAGAAACTCCGAATTTCGTGGCATAAAGACGTTTTAATAAAAACGTGTGTTACTCTAGCAAAGCACCCCCGCGAGACTCGAAACGGTGACCTCCGCCAATGCAACACCCAATAGCAGCCTTCGCTGCCACTAGCCCACGCGGGCTACGAAGTTCACAAGTGAACTTCCCTCCACTTCACCCTCAAAAAAACTCCCGAAGACTTTTCAACCGCACGTGCTTCTAAGTCTTCCTTCGATCGCAGCGAATACAGAGCACAAACACCGCAAATTGCATTCGAGGAATTTCGAATTAATTAGCCTTCCAACCTTAGGAGTTGGAGAATAAATAGTCTCTTCGAAGACACCTTGACGTCGGCAAAAATAAAGACCATTTCGAAATTAATCAAAAGTCTTTTCAAAAAGGGTTTAAAAACCCTTAAATAATTTTAATAAATTAAGAATAAAAAAAGGTTTAAAAACCTTTAAGTATTTTTAATAAATTAAAAATAATTTCTCCCTTAATTAATTAAATAATTAATTAATTAAAACCTTGAAGGGTTTTAAATAATAATTAAATAAATAATAAAGAGAACCTCCATTGGTTTTAATAAAAACCATTTAACTTGGTTTTAATAAAAACCCTATCCAACTTGGTTTTAATAAAAACCGGTTTGGTTTTAATGAAAAACCCTTGCCAATGGAATCTCTCCGGATTCTCTTAAAAATATTCTCTTGGAATCTTCCACCTTTGAAGCCAACACATCCTCTTAACATTAATGCCATTTCCTTTTGACATCAATGACAACTCATAGACAAGAAGCTAGGATCTCAAACCCAAAATTGCCAACAATCTCCCCCTTTGTCATTGATGGCAAACCATGCTTCTCAACAACACAGAAACTCAACATAAATAGCTCCCCCTGTCTTGAGGCTCTCCCCTTACTCAAATCTCTCCCCCTTTGTCATCAATGGCAAAGGGTCACCTTTGGGGCTCGGGACTAAGAATGAGCCTCTTAGCTTAGTCCCTCCCCCACCTCCTCGATGAGGTGATTAATTCTTGGGTGGGAGTAAAACTCCCATTAGGCACCGATCATCATCAGCGTCTATAACTTCCTTGTCGGGCCTTCTCTTGAACTCTTTGTCCATATTCCTGTTCCTGTCACTAGTTCTTGTTCTTGTTCTCATCCCTGTTCTTGTCCATGCCTTGATCCTTGGACCTGATCATGCCACTGTTCCTGTTCCTGTATTCTGGAATTTCAGCTCTACACTGTCTGATTATGTGACCTTCATTGTTGCACTTGAAACACTTGACGATGTTGTTTCTCTGAGGTAAACCTGATCTTTGAATCCACCAGTTCTGACCAAACCTATTCTGACCAAACCTGTTCTGGCCAAACCTGTTCTGACCAAACCTGTTCTGGCCAAACCTGTTCTGACCAAACTTGTTCCTGTTATTTGCCTTGCAATAAACTGCCTTGTGCCCAAACTCTTGACAAGAGTAGCAATACCCTTGAAAGTAACTAGCACTTCTGAAACTGTCATTTACCTCCTTCACTTGAGCCATGCAATGTGAAGCCATGTGACCAAACCTCGTGACAAGCAAAACATCTCGCCTTGAAACTTTCCTTTAATTGACCTCTTAGGTTCTGAAAACTTCTTCTTCTCATTCTGAATTATGTTTTCTGTTTCTGTGCATCTATCATTCAAGGACTCCTTTTCTGAAATACTTTCCTCTCTTCCTTTTGGAGTCTCTTACTAGACTCTCCAACTTTTTCCTTGTGTGGCTTAACCAAACCAAGGCCTGTTTTATCTGTTGTCTTTCTTTGACCTTTGATGAGTGACTTAACCTTTTTGGAGCTATCTTGAAACCTCGTAAAGCTTATCCTTGTACTCTTTAGTTTCCTCTTTCAAAGAAGCCATTTTCTGTTCTAACTCACTATACTCAAGAACCTTAGACTCTAACTCATCCTTGAGTTCTTGTGTCTTAGCCATAGAGAAGTCAAGACTTTCTATAAGATCATCTCTCTCCATACAACATTCATCTAACTTATCCTTGAGTCTAGCATTCTTCTTTCTTTCCTTTTTCAAAGCACTAAGAGCACTAATAAGTTCACCTTCAAGATCTACTTCACCTTCCTCTATATCTTCCTCTATTTGTTTGCTTTTTGAATCATCAAAGCCTTTTTCAGATTTCTTATCACTAGAGGTGCTACCCTTTTCAAAAACCATACATGCATCTTCCTTATAGTTTTCTGAAGCATCCTCATACATACTAGAAACCAAATCATTATTTGTGCAATCATCCTCAAGGTGACCAAAATTTCCACATCTAAGACATTTCATGATAATGAATCTATGTTTCGGTTCTTCCTCTTTTTCTGATATGAACAACATCTCATTTTCATTATCACTTGAAGAACTTTCACTATCACTACTAGAACACTTACTTGCTTTGTCTAGGTAGAAACTCTTCTTGTGCTTGTGAGAATACCTCTTTCCTTGATTGTTGTGCTCATCTTTGTTTTTCCTGTGATGCTTGTGCTTTTCAGAATCCTTGCTCTTAGAATCTTGTTTATCTTCATCACTTTCATTCTTGGGAATAGTATAGTGAGTAGCATAATGACCAAACTTTCCACAATTGAAACATCTTATATTTTTCATACTTTTGTGCTTTCTAGAGAACTTGCCTTTCTTGTTGTAATATGCCTCTTCATCACTAGAAGACTCATCACTATCTTGAAGTTGTTTACCCTTGGAATTCTTGGTAGCCTTGAAAGTCGCCTCTTTCTTGACATCAACCTTCACTTGAGTTCTCAACTCAAATGCTGCAAGTATACTATGGAGCTCATCCTTTTTCAACTTATCCAAATCTTTAGCTTCCTCAATAGCAGAAATATTTTCACTAAATCTATTAGGAAGAGATCTTAAAATCTTATCACAAACATCATTTTCAGCAAGCTCAAGACCTAAGTCTTTCATGGAGTTAACAACCTCATCCATACGAAGCATGTAGTCACTAATATTTTCATCATCATTCATCTTGAGTTGTTCAAACATACCTTTGAAGTGTCTCAACTTGGCCTTTCCGACATTTGTATCACCCGTATGAACCACCTTCAACTGTTTCCACATTTCACTAGCTGTCTTGCAGTGAATCACTTTGGTGAGATCTGCTTTCAGTAAGCCTTTCAGGATTGCATTCATTGCTTTTGAATTGCTGTGATGTAGGAGCCTTTCTTCTTTAGTATTAGGACCATGTTCAGGAATAGTGTACTCATCTTCAATCACTTCCCAAACCTCATTCCCAAGTGCCATTAGATGAACCTTCATCCTTGCACTCCAAAGACCAAAATCTGACCCATCAAGAATAGGTGCTGCATTGCCACTTGAATGATCCATTGTGTTCTTTACTAGCTTTTCCTTCAAGTTGTTAAACTTTTCGAAGGCACCTGCTCCGATACCAATTGAAGAACACAAGCTTATACTGAGAGGGGGGAATGAAAAGTATAAGACCTCTTTTTACTTTTTCCATTATACTTCAAAATAGTAAAGCAATATACCCAAAGCAATATCAAAGCAATGCACAATATCATCCACAAAGTGACACCAATTTTAACGTGGTTCACCTAGAATGGCCAGGCTACGTCCACAAAACTTTTCTCTAAAAGTTATCTCAAAGTTCTTTGGGAATCCTTCCCAATTACAATGTTTATGAGCCTCGGCCCAAAGGAGATACCTTCCCCCAATCAAAATTTATGAGCCTCTCGCTCAAAGGAGATACCTTCCCCAATCAAAATTTATGAGCCTCTCCTCAAAGGAGATACCTTCCCCTCTCCTCTGGAAATGATCCCTCGTAAGATCAACCGCCTCTACCTCTTGCCAACACGTGGAACTCCTTTCCATCGAAGACCTCCTGTCCTCAATGCTTAGCCTAAGAGACCTCTGCCTTCTATGATCACGTCCACAAGAGCTCAGTAACCTGTACCAAACATAGTCAGTCGGTCTAGTACAAGTCTTCCTCCGTCTGTCAGATCTGTCCAACTCTTGAACAAATCAATCCTCTACATACAAGCCTTCTCAAAGACTTGCCAACCTGTCCTCATGTTCTTCTCATAGAACCAATGCACCTCTGTCCTCAAGTTCTCCGATAGAACTATCAAACTCAGCTCACAAGTCCTCATTAGGACCTGTCCAAATCTGCTCACAAGTCCCCACCAGAACCTGTCCAAAATTGCTCACAAGTCCCCATCGGAACCTGTCCAAAAACTCAGCAAGCTCACCAAGAAAAACTTTCTTAGTAGGAAATCACAAAGTGAATTGTTAGAGACCCAATGTGATTTTTCAAACTCATAGAAGCATAAAGAGAATTGTTAGAGACTCAATATGTTCTATACTCAAATCCCAATCTCAAAACTCAACTCAAATCAACTCAGCTCAATCTCAATCTCAAATCTGAAAACTCAACTCAATATCTGAAATGGATAGGATAGAATGTTTTCTTTCAAGAACATGAAACCCCAACAATTGCCAACTATGCAAAGAATCACATAACAATGATACTCATGTTCTTTTCACCATCAATTAGGGTTTCAACAACAATGCTCATCAAACAAGGTTTAGTCAACCAACACCATTCAACTCAACATCAACCTTGAAGCATTCAACCAATCATCACAAGAAAAGGAAACAAGTAGAAATCCTTTTCCCTCCAAAGATATTTGAACAAAACAGCCACCAACACAATATCACCAAATGCAAAGAATAACTTGCTCAAATCAACTCAATGGAGTAAGCCCAATATCATGAATCAAGTAAAGCAATAACTTGATCAAACAACCTCTATGGAAGCAACTCAACCATCAAACTCAAAACAACCAACCAAGGGTTCCACCAACTCAATGCAAGTAGCTAGACTCACAAATATAAACCCTAGTGCACAAAGCTTCCACTATCTCAAACCAAAAATTATGCATTCACCAAAAACTCTCCTTAAGGATAACAATGCATAAGTAGTCTTCAACAAACCAGAAAATAGGATTTACACCTAGCCAAAGGATACCTAGTAGAATACCTTTTCACTCCAACCTTATTTCAGAAAACATACACCAATCATACTCATAAGAAGAATGTGCCCATACCTTATTGGAGTAGAAGATAATTGAACCTTCAAGCTGTCACCACACACAACTCTCAAACTTCCAACCAAGTTAGGGTTAGAATAAAAAGAAATGAGCAATAATATAAACTTCCTTTATTACACCTTTTAGCTCCACTTCTTTAAACACAACCACCATAACATGCCAATAAATCAACAATCACAGACTCACACCTTATACCTCCATTTTTAATTTTAGCATAGCAAAGAATAATCTTAAAAATACATCCAAAGAAATATGCCCTTATTTCTCCTAAGCTTTTATTCAATGCTAATCACAAAAGCCAAAACTCATAAAATTTAATCACACCTTATAAATCGTTGTCCAAGAAACTCCGAATTTCATGGCATAAAGACGTTTTAATAAAAACGTGTGTTACTCTAGCAAAGCACCCCCGCGAGACTCGAAACGGTGACCTCCGCCAATGAAGCGCCCAACAGCAGCCTTCATCGCCACTAGCCCACGCGGGCTACGAAGTTCACAAGTGAACTTCCCTCCACTTCACCCTCGAAAAAAACTCCCGAAGACTTTTCAACCGCACGTGCTTCTAAGTCTTCCTTCGATCGCAGCGAATACAGAGCACAAACACCGCAAATTGCATTCGAGGAATTTCGAATTAATTAGCCTTCCAACCTTAGGAGTTGGAGAATAAATAGTCTCTTCGAAGACACCTTGACGTCGACGAAAATAAAGACCATTTCAAAATTAATCAAAAGTCTTTTCAAAAAGGGTTTAAAAACCCTTAAATAATTTTAATAAATTAAGAATAAAAAAAGGTTTAAAAACCTTTAAGTATTTTTAATAAATTAAAAATAATTTCTCCCTTAATTAATTAAATAATTAATTAATTAAAACCTTGAAGGGTTTTAAATAATAATTAAATAAATAATAAAGAGAACCTCCATTGGTTTTAATAAAAACCATTTAACTTGGTTTTAATAAAAACCCTATCCAACTTGGTTTTAATAAAAACCGGTTTGGTTTTAATGAAAAACCCTTGCCAATGGAATCTCTCCGGATTCTCTTAAAAATATTCTCTTGGAATCTTCCACCTTTGAAGCCAACACATCCTCTTAACATTAATGCCATTTCCTTTTGACATCAATGACAACTCATAGACAAGAAGCTAGGATCTCAAACCCAAAATTGCCAACAATCTCCCCTTTGTCATTGATGGCAAACCATGCTTCTCAACAACATATAAACTCAACATAAATAGCTCCCCCTATCTTGAGGCTCTCCCCTTACTCAAATCTCTCCCCCTTTGTCATCAATGGCAAAGGGTCACCTTTGGGGCTCGGGACTAAGAATGAGCCTCTTAGCTTAGTCCCTCCCCCACCTCCCGATGAGGTGATTAATTCTTGGGTGGGAGTAAAACTCCCATTAGGCACTCGATCATCATCAGCGTCTATAACTTCTTTTCGGGCCTTCTCTTGAACTCTTTGTCCATATTCCTATTCCTGTCACTGTTCTTGTTCTTGTTCTCATCCCTGTTCTTGTCCATGCCTTGATCCTTGGACCCGATCATGCCACTGTTCCTGTTCTTGTATTCTGGAATTTCAGCTCTACACTGTCTGATTATGTGACCTTCATTGTTGCACTTGAAACACTTGACGATGTTGTTTCTCTGAGGTAAACCTGATCTTTGAATCCACCAGCTTTGACCAAACCTGTTCTGACCAAACCTGTTCGCCAAACGTTTCGACCAAACTTGTTCGACCAAACGTTGCAAACTGTTCGACCAAACCTGTTCCTCGTTATTTGCCTTGCAATAAACTGCCTTGTGCCCAAACTGTTGACAAGAGTAGCAATACCCTTGAAAGTAACTAGCACTTCTGAAACTGTCATTTACCTCCTTCACTTGAGCCATGCAATGTGAAGCCATGTGACCAAACCTGTGACAAGCAAAACATCTGCCTTGAAACTTTCCTTTAATTGACCTCTTAGGTTCTGAAAACTTCTTCTTCTCATTCTGAATTCTGTTTTCTGTTTCTGTGCATCTATCATTCAAGGACTCCTTTTCTGAAATACTTTCCTCATCAGAACTCTCTTCCTTTTGGAGTCTCTTACTAGACTCTCCAACTTGTTCCTTGTGTGGCTTAACAAAACCAAGGCCTGTTTTATCTGTTGTCTTTCTTTGACCTTTGATGAGTGACTTAACCTTTTTGGAGCTATCTTGAAACCTCGTAAAGCTTATCCTTGTACTCTTTAGTTTCCTCTTTCAAAGAAGCCATTTTCTGTTCTAACTCACTATACTCAAGAACCTTAGACTCTAACTCATCCTTGAGTTCTTGTGTCTTAGCCATAGAGAAGTCAAGACTTTCTATAAGATCATCTCTCTCCATACAACATTCATCTAACTTATCCTTGAGTCTAGCATTCTTCTTTCTTTCCTTTTTCAAAGCACTAAGAGCACTAATAAGTTCACCTTCAAGATCTACTTCACCTTCCTCTATATCTTCCTCTATTTGTTTGCTTTTTGAATCATCAAAGCCTTTTTCAGATTTCTTATCACTAGAGGTGCTACCCTTTTCAAAAACCATACATGCATCTTCCTTATAGTTTTCTGAAGCATCCTCATACATACTAGAAACCAAATCATTATTTGTGCAATCATCCTCAAGGTGACCAAAATTTCCACATCTAAGACATTTCATGATAATGAATCTATGTTTCGGTTCTTCCTCTTTTTCTCATATGAACAACATCTCATTTTCATTATCACTTGAAGAACTTTCACTATCACTACTAGAACACTTACTTGCTTTGTCTAGGTAGAAACTCTTCTTGTGCTTGTGAGAATACCTCTTTCCTTGATTGTTGTGCTCATCTTTGTTTTTCCTGTGATGCTTGTGCTTTTCTAATCCTTGCTCTTAGAATCCTGTTTATCTTCATCACTTTCATTCTTGGGAACAGTACAGTCAGTAGCATAATGACCAAACTTTCCACAATTGAAACATCTTATATTTTTCATACTTTTGTGCTTTCTAGAGAACTTGCCTTTCTTGCTGTAATATGCCTCTTCATCACTAGAAGACTCATCACTATCTTGAAGTTGTTTACCCTTGGAATTCTTGGTAGCCTTGAAAGTCGCCTCTTTCTTGACATCAACCTTCACTTGAGTTCTCAACTCAAATGCTGCAAGTATACTATGGAGCTCATCCTTTTTCAACTTATCCAAATCTTTAGCTTCCTCAATAGCAGAAATATTTTCACTAAATCTATTAGGAAGAGATCTTAAAATCTTATCACAAACATCATTTTCAGCAAGCTCAAGACCTAAGTCTTTCATGGAGTTAACAACCTCATCCATACGAAGCATGTAGTCACTAATATTTTCATCATCATTCATCTTGAGTTGTTCAAACATACCTTTGAAGTGTCTCAACTTGGCCTTTCTCAACTTGGCCTTTCTGACATTTGTATCACCTGTATGAACCACCTTCAATCTGTTTCCACATTTCACTAGTTGTCTTGCAGTGAATCACTTTGGTGAGATCTCGCTTCCGTAAGCCTTTCAGGATTGCATTCATTGCTTTTGAATTGCTGTGATGTAGGAGCCTTTCTTCTTTAGTATTAGGACCATGTTCAGGAATAGTGTACTCATCTTCAATCACTTCCCAAACCTCATTCCCAAGTGCCATTAGATGAACCTTCATCCTTGCACTCCAAAGACCAAAATCTGACCCATCAAGAATAGGTGCTGCATTGCCACTTGAATGATCCATTGTGTTCTTTACTAGCTTTTCCTTCAAGTCGTTAAACTTTTCGAAGGCACCTGCTCTCGATACCAATTGAAGAACACAAGCTTATACTGAGAGGGGGGTGAACAAGTATAAGACCTCTTTTTACTTTTTCCTTTATACTTCAAAATAGTAAAGCAATATACCCAAAGCAATATCAAAGCAATGCACAATATCATCCACAAAGTGACACCAATTTTAACGTGGTTCACCTGGAATGGCTGGGCTACGTCCACAAAACTTTTCTCTAAAAGTTATCTCAAAGTTCTTTGGGAATCCTTCCCAATTACAATGTTTATGAGCCTCGGCCCAAAGGAGATACCTTCCCCAATCAAAATTTATGAGCCTCTGCTCAAAGGAGATACCTTCCCCAATCAAAATTTATGAGCCTCTCTCAAAGGAGATACCTTCCCATCTGCTCTGGAAATGATCCCTCATAAGATCAACTGCCTCTACCTCTTGCCAACACGTGGAACTCCTTTCCATCGAAGACCTCCTGTCCTCAATGCTTAGCCTAAGAGACCTCTGCCTTCTATGATCACGTCCATAGTAGCTCAGCAACCTGTACCAAACATAGTTAGTTGGTCTAGTACAAGTCTTCCTCTGTCTGTCGGTCTCTTCCAACTCTTGAACAAATCAATCCTCTACATACAAGCCTTCTCAAAGACTTGCCAATTTCCTTAGTTCTTCTCATAGAACCAATGTACCTTGTCCTCAAGTTCTCTGATAGAACTATCAAACTCAGCTCACAAGTCCTCTACTAGGACCTGTCCAAATCTGCTCACAAGTCCCCACCGAAACCTATCCAAAACTGCTCACAAGTCCCCACTGAAACTTGTCCAAAAACTTAGCAAGCTCACCAAGAAAAACTTTCTTAGTAGGAAATCACAAAGTGAATTGTTAGAGACCCAATGTGATTTTTCAAACTCATAGAAGCATAAAGAGAATTGTTAGAGACTCAATATGTTCTATACTCAAATCCCAATCTCAAAACTCAACTCAAATCAACTCAACTCAATCTCAATCTCAAATCTGAAAACTCAACTCAATATCTCGAAATGGATAGGATAGAATGTTTTCTTTCAAGAACATGAAACCCCAACAATTGCCAACTATGCAAAGAATCACATAACAATGATACTCATGTTCTTTTCACCATCAATTAGGGTTTCAACAACAATGCTCATCAAACAAGGTTTAGTCAACCAACACCATTCAACTCAACATCAACCTTGAAGCATTCAACCAATCATCACAAGAAAAGGAAACAAGTAGAAATCCTTTTCCCTCCAAAGATATTTGAACAAAACAACCACCAACACAATATCACCAAATGCAAAGAATAACTTGCTCAAATCAACTCAATGGAGTAAGCCCAATATCATGAATCAAGTAAAGCAATAACTTGATCAAACAACCTCTATGGAAGCAACTCAACCATCAAACTCAAAACAGCCAACCAAGGGTTCCACCAACTCAATGCAAGTAGCTAGACTCACAAATATAAACCCTAGTGCACAAAGCTTCCACTATCTCAAACCAAAAATTATGCATTCACCAAAAACTCTCCTTAAGGATAACAATGCATAAGTAGTCTTCAACAAACCAGAAAATAGGATTTACACCTAGCCAAAGGATACCTAGTAGAATACCTTTTCACTCCAACCTTATTTCAGAAAACATACACCAATCATACTCATAAGAAGAATGTGCCCATACCTTATTGGAGTAGAAGATAATTGAACCTTCAAGCTGTCACCACACACAACTCTCAAACTTCCAACCAAGTTAGGGTTAGAATAAAAAGAAATGAGCAATAATATAAACTTCCTTTATTACACCTTTTAGCTCCACTTCTTTAAACACAACCACCATAACATGCCAATAAATCAACAATCACAGACTCACACCTTATACCTCCATTTTTAATTTTAGCATAGCAAAGAATAATCTTAAAAATACATCCAAAGAAATATGCCCTTATTTCTCCTAAGCTTTTATTCAATGCTAATCACAAAAGCCAAAACTCATAAAATTTAATCACACCTTATAAATCGTTGTCCAAGAAACTCCGAATTTCATGGCATAAAGACGTTTTAATAAAAACGTGTGTTACTCTAGCAAAGCACCCCCGCGAGACTCGAAACGGTGACCTCCGCCAATGCAGCGCCCAACAAGCAGCCTTCACTGCCACTAGCCCACGTGGGCTACGAAGTTCACAAGTGAACTTCCCTCCACTTCACCCTCGAAAAAAACTCCCGAAGACTTTTCAACCGCACGTGCTTCTAAGTCTTCCTTCGATCACAGCGAATACAGAGCACAAACACCGCAAATTGCATTCGAGGAATTTCGAATTAATTAGCCTTCCAACCTTAGGAGTTGGAGAATAAATAGTCTCTTCGAAGACACCTTGACGTCGACGAAAATAAAGACCATTTCGAAATTAATCAAAAGTCTTTTCAAAAAGGGTTTAAAAACCCTTAAATAATTTTAATAAATTAAGAATAAAAAAAGGTTTAAAAACCTTTAAGTATTTTTAATAAATTAAAAATAATTTCTCCCTTAATTAATTAAATAATTAATTAATTAAAACCTTGAAGGGTTTTAAATAATAATTAAATAAATAATAAAGAGAACCTCCATTGGTTTTAATAAAAACCATTTAACTTGGTTTTAATAAAAACCCTATCCAACTTGGTTTTAATAAAAACCGGTTTGGTTTTAATGAAAAACCCTTGCCAATGGAATCTCTCCGGATTCTCTTAAAAATATTCTCTTGGAATCTTCCACCTTTGAAGCCAACACATCCTCTTAACATTAATGCCATTTCCTTTTGACATCAATGACAACTCATAGACAAGAAGCTAGGATCTCAAACCCAAAATTGCCAACAATCTCCCCCTTTGTCATTGATGGCAAACCATGCTTCTCAACAACACAGAAACTCAACATAAACAGCTCCCCCTGTCTTGAGGCTCTCCCCCTTACTCAAATCTCTCCCCCTTTGTCATCAATGGCAAAGGGTCACCTTTGGGGCTCGGGACTAAGAATGAGCCTCTTAGCTTAGTCCCTCCCCCACCTCCTGATGAGGTGATTAATTCTTGGGTGGGAGTAAAACTCCCATTAGGCACTGATCATCATCAGCGTCTATAACTTCCTTGTCGGGCCTTCTCTTGAACTCTTTGTCCATATTCCTATTCCTGTCACTGTTCTTGTTCTTGTTCTCATCCTTGTTCTTGTCCATGCCTTGATCCTTGGACCTAATCATGCCACTGTTCCTGTTCTTGTATTCTAGAATTTCAGCTCTACACTGTCTGATTATGTGACCTTCATTGTTGCACTTGAAACACTTGACGATGTTGTTTCTCTGAGGTAAACCTGATCTTTGAATCCACCAGTTCTGACCAAACCTGTTCTGACCAAACCTGTTCTGGCCAAACCTATTCTGACCAAACCTGTTCTGACCAAACTGTTGCCAAACGTTCGACCAAACCTGTTCCTGTTATTTGCCTTGCAATAAACTGCCTTGTGCCCAAACTGTTGACAAGAGTAGCAATACCCTTGAAAGTAACTAGCACTTCTGAAACTGTCATTTACCTCCTTCACTTGAGCCATGCAATGTGAAGCCATGTGACCAAACCTGTGACAAGCAAAACATCTGCCTTGAAACTTTCCTTTAATTGACCTCTTAGGTTCTGAAAACTTCTTCTTCTCATTCTGAATTCTGTTTTCTGTTTCTGTGCATCTATCATTCAAGGACTCCTTTTCTGAAATACTTTCCTCATCAGAACTCTCTTCCTTTTGGAGTCTCTTACTAGACTCTCCAACTTGTTCCTTGTGTGGCTTAACAAAACCAAGGCCTGTTTTATCTGTTGTCTTTCTTTGACCTTTGATGAGTGACTTAACCTTTTTGGAGCTATCTTGAAACCTCTAAAGCTTATCCTTGTACTCTTTAGTTTCCTCTTTCAAAGAAGCCATTTTCTGTTCTAACTCACTATACTCAAGAACCTTAGACTCTAACTCATCCTTGAGTTCTTGTGTCTTAGCCATAGAGAAGTCAAGACTTTCTATAAGATCATCTCTCTCCATACAACATTCATCTAACTTATCCTTGAGTCTAGCATTCTTCTTTCTTTCCTTTTTCAAAGCACTAAGAGCACTAATAAGTTCACCTTCAAGATCTACTTCACCTTCCTCTATATCTTCCTCTATTTGTTTGCTTTTTGAATCATCAAAGCCTTTTTCAGATTTCTTATCACTAGAGGTGCTACCCTTTTCAAAAACCATACATGCATCTTCCTTATAGTTTTCTGAAGCATCCTCATACATACTAGAAACCAAATCATTATTTGTGCAATCATCCTCAAGGTGACCAAAATTTCCACATCTAAGACATTTCATGATAATGAATCTATGTTTCGGTTCTTCCTCTTTTTCTGATATGAACAACATCTCATTTTCATTATCACTTGAAGAACTTTCACTATCACTACTAGAACACTTACTTGCTTTGTCTAGGTAGAAACTCTTCTTGTGCTTGTGAGAATACCTCTTTCCTTGATTGTTGTGCTCATCTTTGTTTTTCCTGTGATGCTTGTGCTTTTCAGAATCCTTGCTCTTAGAATCCTGTTTATCTTCATCACTTTCATTCTTGGGAATAGTACAATCAGTAGCATAATGACCAAACTTTCCACAATTGAAACATCTTATATTTTTCATACTTTTGTGCTTTCTAGAGAACTTGCCTTTCTTGCTGTAATATGCCTCTTCATCACTAGAAGACTCATCACTATCTTGAAGTTGTTTACCCTTGGAATTCTTGGTAGCCTTGAAAGTTGCCTCTTTCTTGACATCAACCTTCACTTGAGTTCTCAACTCAAATGCTGCAAGTATACTATGGAGCTCATCCTTTTTCAACTTATCCAAATCTTTAGCTTCCTCAATAGCAGAAATATTTTCACTAAATCTATTAGGAAGAGATCTTAAAATCTTATCACAAACATCATTTTCAGCAAGCTCAAGACCTAAGTCTTTCATGGAGTTAACAACCTCATCCATACGAAGCATGTAGTCACTAATATTTTCATCATCATTCATCTTGAGTTGTTCAAACATACCTTTGAAGTGTCTCAACTTGGCCTTTCCGACATTTGTATCACCCGTATGAACCACCTTCAACTCGTTTCCACATTTCACTAGCTGTCTTGCAGTTGAATCACTTTGGTGAGATCTCGCTTTCGTAAGCCTTTCGAGATTGCATTCATTGCTTTTGAATTGCTGTGATGTAGGAGCCTTTCTTCTTTAGTATTAGGACCATGTTCAGGAATAGTGTACTCATCTTCAATCACTTCCCAAACCTCATTCCCAAGTGCCATTAGATGAACCTTCATCCTTGCACTCCAAAGACCAAAATCTGACCCATCAAGAATAGGTGCTGCATTGCCACTTGAATGATCCATTGTGTTCTTTACTAGCTTTTCCTTCAAGTTGTTAAACTTTTCGAAGGCACCTGCTCTGATACCAATTGAAGAACACAAGCTTATACTGAGAGGGGGGTGAACAGTATAAGACCTCTTTTACTTTTTCCTTTATACTTCAAAATAGTAAAGCAATATACCCAAAGCAATATCAAAGCAATGCACAATATCATCCACAAAGTGACACCAATTTTAACGTGGTTCACCCAGAATGGTTGGGCTACGTCCACAAAACTTTTCTCTAAAAGTTATCTCAAAGTTCTTTGGGAATCCTTCCCAATTACAATGTTTATGAGCCTCGGCCCAAAGGAGATACCTTCCCCCAATCAAAATTTATGAGCCTCTGCTCAAAGGAGATACCTTCCCCAATCAAAATTTATGAGCCTCTGCTCAAAGGAGATACCTTCCCCTCTACTCTAGAAATGATCCCTCAGAAGATCAACTGCCTCTACCTCTTGCTAGCACGTGGAACTCCTTTCCACCGAAGACCTCCTGTCCTCAATGCTTAGCCTAAGAGACCTCTGCCTTCTATGATCACGTCCATAACAGCTCAACAACCAACTATCCTTAGGTTCTTCTCATAGAACCAATGCACCTCTGTCCTCAAGTTCTCTGATAGAACTATCAAACTCAGCTCACAAGTCCTCTGCTAGGACCTGTCCAAATCTGCTCACAAGTCCCCAGGAACCTATCCAAAACTACTCACAAGTCCCCATCGAAACCTGTCCAAAACTGCTCACAAGTCCCCACTGGAACCTGTCCAAAACTGCTCACAAGTCCCCACCGAAACTTGTCCAAAAACTCAGCAAGCTCACCAAGAAAAACTTTCTTAGTAGGAAATCACAAAGTGAATTGTTAGAGACCCAATGTGATTTGTCAAACTCATAGAAGCATAAAGAGAATTGTTAGAGACTCAATATGTTCTATACTCAAATCCCAATCTCAAAACTCAACTCAAATCAACTCAGCTCAATCTCAATCTCAAATCTGAAAACTCAACTCAATATCTGAAATGGATAGGATAGAATGTTTTCTTTCAAGAACATGAAACCCCAACAATTGCCAACTATGCAAAGAATCACATAACAATGATACTCATGTTCTTTTCACCATCAATTAGGGTTTCAACAACAATGCTCATCAAACAAGGTTTAGTCAACCAACACCATTCAACTCAACATCAACCTTGAAGCATTCAACCAATCATCACAAGAAAAGGAAACAAGTAGAAATCCTTTTCCCTCCAAAGATATTTGAACAAAACAGCCACCAACACAATATCACCAAATGCAAAGAATAACTTGCTCAAATCAACTCAATGGAGTAAGCCCAATATCATGAATCAAGTAAAGCAATAACTTGATCAAACAACCTCTATGGAAGCAACTCAACCATCAAACTCAAAACAGCCAACCAAGGGTTCCACCAACTCAATGCAAGTAGCTAGACTCACAAATATAAACCCTAGTGCACAAAGCTTCCACTATCTCAAACCAAAAATTATGCATTCACCAAAAACTCTCCTTAAGGATAACAATGCATAAGTAGTCTTCAACAAACCAGAAAATAGGATTTACACCTAGCCAAAGGATACCTAGTAGAATACCTTTTCACTCCAACCTTATTTCAGAAAACATACACCAATCATACTCATAAGAAGAATGTGCCCATACCTTATTGGAGTAGAAGATAATTGAACCTTCAAGCTGTCACCACACACAACTCTCAAACTTCCAACCAAGTTAGGGTTAGAATAAAAAGAAATGAGCAATAATATAAACTTCCTTTATTACACCTTTTAGCTCCACTTCTTTAAACACAACCACCATAACATGCCAATAAATCAACAATCACAGACTCACACCTTATACCTCCATTTTTAATTTTAGCATAGCAAAGAATAATCTTAAAAATACATCCAAAGAAATATGCCCTTATTTCTCCTAAGCTTTTATTCAATGCTAATCACAAAAGCCAAAACTCATAAAATTTAATCACACCTTATAAATCGTTGTCCAAGAAACTCCGAATTTCGTGGCATAAAGACGTTTTAATAAAAACGTGTGTTACTCTAGCAAAGCACCCCCGCGAGACTCGAAACGGTGACCTCCGCCAATGTAGCGCCCAACAACAACCTTCGCTGCCACTAGCCCACGTGGGCTACGAAGTTCACAAGTGAACTTCCCTCCACTTCACCCTCGAAAAAAACTCCCGAAGACTTTTCAACCGCACGTGCTTCTAAGTCTTCCTTCGATCGTAGCGAATACAGAGCACAAACACCGCAAATTGCATTCGGGGAATTTCGAATTAATTAGCCTTCCAACCTTAGGAGTTGGAGAATAAATAGTCTCTTCGAAGACACCTTGACGTCGACGAAAATAAAGACCATTTCGAAATTAATCAAAAGTCTTTTCAAAAAGGGTTTAAAAACCCTTAAATAATTTTAATAAATTAAGAATAAAAAAAGGTTTAAAAACCTTTAAGTATTTTTAATAAATTAAAAATAATTTCTCCCTTAATTAATTAAATAATTAATTAATTAAAACCTTGAAGGGTTTTAAATAATAATTAAATAAATAATAAAGAGAACCTCCATTGGTTTTAATAAAAACCCTATCCAACTTGGTTTTAATAAAAACCGGTTTGGTTTTAATGAAAAACCCTTGCCAATGGAATCTCTCCGGATTCTCTTAAAAATATTCTCTTGGAATCTTCCACCTTTGAAGCCAACACATCCTCTTAACATTAATGCCATTTCCTTTTGACATCAATGACAACTCATAGACAAGAAGCTAGGATCTCAAACCCAAAATTGCCAACATTCAAAACCGCACACCTCATAAAGCTCTTGGCCATTTGACTCTCGAGGAAGCATGGACTGGCTCAAAACCTGATGTCTCCTTTTTTAAAAAAATTTAGTGTACTGCTTGGGCACATATCCCAAAGAAAAAAAAGTAAATCTCTAGATAAGAAGAGAAAGCAACTCATATTTTTTGGTTATTATGAGGAAATGAAAGCCTACAGGCTTCTTGGTCCCACAACTCATGAGGTATTTTTTCACAAAAATATTCAATTTGATGAAACATTCCCTAATAAATATCCTCAACCATCTTCTTCCAACATTATTTCTCTTAAGCCATCTCCAATATTTGAGCCTCAATATAATAAAGATTCCATCCTTGAGATAAATGACCAAAATGAGGATCCTATACTCCAAACTCCAAGTCAAAGTCCTGCCACACCCATTACTCCTTCCACAATGCCAAAATAGGCCCACACCATAGTCCAATAGGCCACTCCTTACATCCAAAATCTTCCATCATCTAGATTAAGAAAATCCATGGGTTCTGGTATTGTCTGTCAGTCCATATCCATAGATACTCAATACTTCAAAGAAGAAACTGGTATAAAAGAATGGATGATGCCATGGAAAATGAATTTTCTTTCTTAATCAAAAACAAAACTTGGGATCTAGTCCCTCTACCTAAAGGAAGGAAGTTAGTTCACTATAAATGGATTTACAGAACTAAGAATGGACCTGATGGAAAATTTGACAAACACAAGGCTCGCTTGGTAGCTAAAGGTTTCTCCAAAATCAAAGGCATTAACTATTCTGAAACCTTTTCACTAGTTGCCAAAATTGATTTTGTTAGGTTGGTACTTGCTATTGGAAATTTTGAGTCCCTAAGATAGAGTTGTCATTGATGTCACCAGATGGTCATCAATAATTTCAATAGGAAATAAATGGGACAAATATGGTGATTTGATATCCAACAAGAAGGCAAAATATTGAGTGAAACAGTGGAAAAGACAGAGGTTAAAAAGGAGTTGTAATATTTATTTTATAAATTATTTAAATTCAGCATGAATTTAAATTTTATAAATAAGTATTAAAGGTACTTTATTGAAGAATTAATATTATAATATTGATTATTATAATATTAAAAGTGCCATGGTGAAAACCAAAATAAAAATATTTATAATTTTTATTATAATATTTTATAAGGCAAAAATGGATTTTATAAAGTCCAAAGATATATTATTAAACCCAAAGGTTGGGTTTAAGAACAAAGGAAATTCAAAGCATGTTGCAAAGGGTTACATTTCTCACTGACATCATTATGTTTTGAAGCACCGACATTTTAAATGCAAAGGAGAAAATTCGATATTTAAACCTATGCCCAAAGGCATTAAGTTTACCCTTGCTCGAATTTTATATTGCATGTGATTTAATCAAAGGAGCTCGTGAGAATAAAGTAGCGAAATTGGTGTTCATTCTACCACAGAAAGGAAACAAAAGGAAAATTGTTGGAAGGTATAGAGCCAACTAGGCACGTTGGCCTAGTGGCAAGTGGGATGCAAAGCTTACATTTTGTGTGCAAGAGGATAGCGTTTGAATCACGACGGAATCATTTTGGTGGGTGTGTTAGCGCCAATAGTTAGGCATATTTTTTTCAAGGCAAATGAGGACATAGTGTTTTTAAGCACGAGGTGCGTCTTCCTTCCCAAAGAGCGTGTATCTCTTGTGGTGGTTTGGACCGTGGGCAAAGATGTTTATGTGGGCTGCATTGAGAGTTCGAAACTCTCCAAAGGCAAAGGTAACATTTTTAGTTAATTTTGTTTTTAAAGCCTAAGTTGGAGGTATAAGGTTGCTTTATATTAAAGTGTGGTAGTTGAGAATTACATTTAGGAGTTATAAGGAGAATTCTATTTTTATTTTTAAATTCTTAAATTGCTATTGTGGAATATTGAAAGGTTAAGACTTTGTGGATGGTATGTTATTTTGAATTAAGGGTTTTTGACTATTGTGAGGATATTGATTATTATTTGAGTTGGAGTGATAAGGTGTAATTTTGATATTATTCTTGTGATATATTTTGTTGAAGAAAAATATTCTCTAACCCTTATTGAGATATACAAATAAGTAATTGTGAGTGTGGAAGATTTGTGAGGACTACTACTCTTCAAGAAAAGGTATGGGTAAAATTCTTCTTTGATTTAGTTGGTTGATTGGCTTGATTGAAAATTAAGTTTGGAGTGAAAAGTAATTGATTAGGGTTTCCTTTTCGAAAGTGGTTGGTTTAATGCTTCAAGGTTTTCTGGATAGAGAGTTGTGATTAAACCTTGTTTTATTAGCATTGTTGTTGAAGCCATTGGTTGTGTGAAAAACGTGAGATAGGGTTTGAAAAGATCATGAGTATCATTGTTATATGAATAATATTTTATTAGCATTTTTGTTGAAGTGAGATGTTATGCAAAGAACTTGAACTAGGGTTTGAAAAGAACATGAGTATCATTGTTATGTGAGAGTTGTTGTTGAACATTGTTGGAAGTATTTTGAGTTGGTTGATATATGCTTGGACTAGGGTTTGTGATAAAGGGTTGTTCCTTGAGGTGATTGGTTGAGTAGACTTGATTGAGCCTAGTCAAGTGGTTGTATGATGTGGTTGTTCAAGTTCCATGAAACAAACTATTCTATATTCTGATTTGAGTTGAGATTGAGCTTTGATAATAGAACATATTGAGTCTCTAACAATTCTCTTTATGCTTCAATGAGATTGAGTTGAGAAAGTAATTGAGTATTGAGTACAGAACATATTGAGTCTCTAACAAATATCTTTATGCTTCTATGAGATTGAGTTGAGAAAGTAATTGAGTATTGAGTATAGAACATATTGAGTCTCTAAAAATTCTCTTTATGCTTCTATGAGATTGAGTTGAGAAAGTAATTGAGTATTGAGTATAGAAAATATTGAGTCTCTAACAATTCTCTTTATGCTTCTATGAAATTGGACAAGTTCTATGTGGACTTGTTAAGCTGATTTGAGGTAAGTCTTTGAGAAGGCTTGTGGACTAATTTTGTGTGAGCTTTTGTGGAATCTTGCAATACATATTTGAGCAAGTCCTAGAGAGGACTTGTTGAGCAAAAATTGGACAAGTTCTATGTGAGCTTGTTGAGCAGAGTTGTATAGGTTTTGTGTGGACCTGTTGAGCAGAGTTGTACAGGTTTTGTGTGGACCTATTGAGAAGAGTTGTACAAGTTCTATGTGGACTTGTTGAGCAAAGTTGTACAAGTTATGTGTGGACCTGTTGAGTAGAGTTGTACAGGTTCTGAGTGGACCTATTGAGAAAAATTGGACAGGTTTTGAGTGGACTTATTGAGCAGAATTGGATAGGTTCTGAGTGGACCTATTGAGTAGATTTGTGCTAGACCGAATGAAATGTGTTTAGTGCAAGATATTGAGTAGAGTTGTGCTAGACTGAATGAACTATGTTTAGTGCAATATATTGAGCATAGTTGTCCTAAATCGAATGAACTGTGTTTAGTGCAAGAGATTAAGAAGATTTGTTCTAGACCAAATGTACTATGTTTAGTGCTATATATTGAGCAGAGCTATGCTATACCAATTGGACTATGTTTAGTATAGTATTGAGATAGAGCTTTGGAGGTGACAAAGTAGAGAGGACAGAGTCTCCAATGGATATATATCCATCAGCCAGGACATTGAGGACATGTCATTTGAGTGAGAACATGAGTATTCAAGCAGAGAGAGATTCACAATTAGTGTAGTGGAGGTAGTGTCTTCTAGAGGATCACCAGCCAGAGCATAGGAGAAGGATTTCTCCTATGGATAGAGATCCACAAACCAGATTTAGGGGATCAACATCTCCTTTGGACAAAGGTCCATAAACATTGTAATTGGGAAGGATTCCCAAGAGATTATTTGAGAAATATTTAGAAGAAATATTTTATCTATGGAGGTAGCCCACATTGGGTGAACCACATTAAAATTTGTTTCTCTATTACGTATGGTGTTTTGTGCCCACATTAATTTGAAAAGAAAAGTAAAAAATGGTCTTATACTGTTCACCCCCCCTCTCAGTATAAGCTTGTGTTCTTTAATTGGTATCAGAGTGGGTTCCTTCAAAATATTTTAATAGCTTGAAGGAAAAGTGGTCTAAGAACACAATAGATCAAAATAATCAAAGGGATGGGTCCATCAATAATGCAATACCCATATTTTATGGAAGTGACTTCTTGTATTGGTGTATGCTGATGAGATTTTACCTGATGGTACTTGAAAATGAAGTTTGGGATGTAGTGGAATTTGGATATGATTCAGTAGTCAATCCTCCTATAGATAAGGAAGGTAAGCTTCTAATGCATGCAAATTCAAGAGCTATGAATGCAATTATAAAAGGGTTGCATAGATCAGAATCTATGAAAGTTATGGATTGTTAAATAGCAAAAGATATGTGAGAACTATTGTATACCATATATGAAAAAGATAAAGGTGTCAAGAAATCTAAGATCAAAAATCTCAAAGGAGAATTTGAAAACTTAAGAATGTGGGATTATGAAAACATTCGTAACTATCTCAGTAATATTGATGAACTTGTACATGAAATGAGAGGTCTTTGTAGCAAGTGTGAACACATAGTACATTAAGTGGTTATTTTAGTGGTTGGCTAGTTTAGGTTTAGTTGTCGGCAAATTCTTAATGTCGGCATGATTTTTTAAGTTAATAATTTCTTCTTCCCCTTATCCCTCCATTCCCTCCTTTATTCCCTCTTCCTCCTTATCACTCCACCTCCCTTCCCTCTTATTCCTCCAACCTCCCTTCATCTTCTCCTCCGTCTTCCTCCCTTCCCGCTTCTCCTCTAACCTCCTTTATTCCTTTATATAAATTAGATTGTATTACCTATGTTCAATTGGATCGCTGGTAAGCTCTGCGAGAGTTTTAATTAAATAAAGATTTGTTTGATTTTATCCTAAGTCACCTGGTCCGAATTTTAGATTTGGTATCAGAGCTCGATAGGCGAGGTCGTGTTGGGCACGAATCTCGAGGACGCACGGTGATCTAGCTGGCGAGCATGTTGGGCACGTATCTCGAGGGTGCACCGTGATCGAGGAGCTAGGCGATCGGATCGAGGAGGTGGCAGAGCGGAGTGGGCAGAATTTGGGAGGAGAGTGATGGAGCATGATTTTGAGGTGACACGTGGCGAGAGTAATGGCGGAGGACAGGACATGGAAGTGAGGTGGCGAGCAGACGTGGTGGATCGAACGTGGCAGATTGGGCATGTGGTGACGTGGCAAAATTTGGTTTGTACACGATGGCGGAAGGTGTGAGTACACCTGGTGAAAAGCATAGAGTTGGGGAGTGATTGCCCGAAGGCAATCGAAGTTTAATGCGCTCGCGCGCATATTAGAAGGCCATTTTGCCTTCTTCCCACTAAATGTGGGATAAATCTTTTTTTTTTAAATCCGTAGTGGTAATAAGGAACAGTGGTTCCTTTCTCCCTCGAAGGCGTAGCGGGGTGAGTTGTGTTGTTGCGGAAGAGAGGTCCTGGGGTCGAATCCCACCGAGGTTAGAAAAATACAATTTTTTTTTTTTTATTGTCGCCGATCAAGGATTTATTAATCCTTGTTGCCCTTGTCCTCTCACCGGAGCTGCGTGGTGCAGCGGCTAGACCTTTCGGGTAGGAAGCAGAGGTCCTTAGATCGAATCCCGTCGGGGATTTCGAAAACAAAAAAAGGTTTTTTTATTTAATTTTTTATTATTTGTTTTTTAATTAAAGTTTTTTAAAATTATTTAATAATTTTTATTTATATATTTTTTATTATGTTTTTTTTAAATAAAATTTTATTTAAAAAAAAGGAATAATTTAAAATATATATATAGAAAATTGTTAAAAAAAATTTAAGGGCTTTATTAAAACAAATTTTGGAAAATTGTTTAAAAAAAATTAAAAGGGTGAAAAGTTTTTTTTTGGCATCATTATTGTAACCCAGTTCATGCGGTGTAATTCTGGGTAGATGATTCGGTCATCTGGATGCTATTATGCATTGCTCTCTCTGTTGAGAAGAGAGACTCCTGATTCCTTTGACAGGAAAGTCCAGCAGAGTGGACTTCATACAGTGTTTTGTCAGTTGGAAAACCAAGTGATAGCACATCAGAGAAAACCAGATTCTGGATACGAGGCGGATTCTGAAGATAATATCTTCGGGCAAAGAGTAGTTGAATCCGAGACGGTTGAAACAGTACCTGAAGGACAATCAAGTGACAGTTATACTCCTGCAGTGCCTGAAGTTGAAACGAGTGAGAGCTATACACCTCGCTCTCCTGATTCAGAACCAGAAGAAGCAGAAGCAGAGGAAAAAGAACCAGTGGAGGTGAAACCTGCAATTGAAGAACGAGTTGTTCTCAAAAGGCGTCTTGAGCCAGTAGCAGTAGCAAAAGAAGTCATTATAATCAGTGACGATGAAGCAGACAATTTCACCTTTCCAGTCTTGGGAAATCCTCAAGAAGAAGAACGCCAAATCAGTGAGCATTTTAAGAAAGCTAGATTTGATTTAAATCAGTGATCTATTTTGTACTTCTTTGTACAACTTGTTTGAAGTTGAAATAAAATTTGCTTTCTAAAATGGCTTCCAATACTAGTTTACCAATCCCTGAGTTCAATGGTGGTGATTACGAGTATTGGTCAATTAAAATGAAAACTCTGTTGATTGGCAAAGGTCTTTGGGATGTGATTGAAGAGGGATATATTGAACCTTCAGCTGCTGAGTGGGCAGTTTTGAGTGTTGCTGATAAAAGGGCTAAAAAGGAAGCTCAGAAGAATAATTCTTCTGCCCTTTATCACATTCAAGCCGCCCTTGATAGAAGTATTTTCCCTAGAATAGCTTCTTTTATAACTGTTGAATCTGCTTGGAATGCTTTAAAAGAAAGTTATAGGGGTAGTGACCAAGTCAAACAAGTTAAACTCCAAACCTTGAAAAGAGAGTTTGAAACTCTTAAAATGCAAGAAAATGAAAAGGTTGGTGATTACTACGTGCGAGTGAAAGTCGTAGTAGATAAGATGGTCACTTTAGGAGATGATGTAAAGCCTGAAGTTATAGTGAAGAAAGTGTTGAGGACACTTCTTCCTAAGTGGAATTCAGTTGCAATAATTATAGAGGAATCTAAAGACCTAACTTCTCTATCTTTTGAAACCCTCATTGGCTCACTTCTCTCACATGAGGAGAGATTACAGCCAACTCCTTCCACAAGTTATGGAGGAGATGATAAAGCCTTTGCTTCTCAAGAAGGCAGAGGTAGAGGTCATGGCGAGAGGAAAGTATAGAGGAAGAGGCAAAAATAATCAGAGAGGTGGAACTCCTAACAGAGGAGGAAATCAGAATAGAGGAGGATTCTCAAACAATAGTGAACAACGCATAATAGAGGAGGACAACAAAATAGAGGGAAACAATCAAGCAGAGGTAAAGGAGGAGATAAGTCAAAACAATCTTGCTACAATTGTGGCAAACTTGGCCATTATGCTCGTGACTATTGGACTAAGACTTCACAAGGAGCTAGTAGCAGCCAGAGCGAGTCGGTTTGGAAACTTTGGAGAAGAGGAAGAGGCCACAAATCTCTTTCTCTCATATGGTCGAGCGAGATCAGAACATGAATGATACATGGATCTTGGACATTGGGTATTCAAACGATATGAGTGGCAAACAAGAGCTCTTTCCTACTCTAAACTCCTCCTACAAATCCAAGCATCAAATTGGGAGATGATAAATCATTGGCGGTTGAAGGCATTGGAGCTATGGCGGTTCCAACTAAAGAAGGAGTCAAACAAGTAAGTGATATCTATTATACACCCCATCTCCAACATAATCTTTTAAGTGTTGGTCAAATGTTAGAAAAGAACTACAAGTTGCTTTTTGATGAGGGTAAATGCACTATTTTTGATAAAAATAACAATAATAGAATCATTACTCAAGTGCCAATGACAAAGAATAGATTGTTTCCTTTAAAGTTTGGCCAGCCAGGGGGAGATAAGTTAGCAAGTGTTGCTATTTCCAATCCAAGTGTTCTATGGCACTTGAGATATGGCCATTTGAATTCTGCTAGTTTGAAAATGCTAACTTCCCAAGCCATGGTCATTGGACTTCCTAAAGTTCAGGATAGTAAAGAAGTCTGTGAAGGGTGTGCTCTTGGGAAGCATGCCAGATCAAAGTTTCCTCATGGACAAGCATGGCGGGCCAGCTATCCACTCCAGCTAGTGCATACCGACATCTGTGGTCCGATGCAGACATAGAGTCTGGGTAACAACTCTTACTTTCTACTCTTTATTGATGATTATACTAGAATGTGTTGGATATATTTTTTGAAACATAAGGATGAAGCATATGAATGCTTTATCGATTTCAAAACAAGAGTTGAAAGTGAGAGTAGATATTTTGTAAAATGTCTTCGATCAGATAGGGGAGGAGAATACTCCTCTAATGAGTTTGTGAATTTCTGTAAGCAACATGGCATTAAGAGGCAGTTCACTGCTGCCTACACTCCACAACAGAATGGTGTCGCAGAGAGGAAGAATCGCACCATTGTGGAGATGGCAAGGTCTATGCTTGAGACGAAGCATTTGACTAATTCATATTGGGCGGATGCGAGCCAGGACCAGCGTATATATCTTGAACAGAAGTCCTACTTCAAGTTTGGAAGGGCGGACACCTTACCAAGCTTGGTATGGTAAAAATCCAAATGTTAAGCATTTCAGAGTGTTTGGCTCGTTGGCCTATTCTCACATTCTTGATGAGCTTAGGAAGAAGCTCGATCCAAAGAGTCAGGCATGTATCTTTGTAGGATACTGTGAGAATACAAAAGCTTACAGACTCTATAATCCCCGGACTAGAAAGTTTGTGATTTCCAGGGATGTGATTTTTGATGAAGGGGGAGAATGGGGTAAGCCCCAAATATTGAGTGATGTTGAATCCACTGATGTAGTTTCTAAGCAGGTGCAACAACAGACACCACAGAAAGGAAAGCAGTCTCCTCCCGATTCAAGTTCATCTTCTGATTCAACTTCTTCACCAAGTCCTTCTCCCCAGCGATCCGTAAGTTCCTCACCAATGGACATTGATTCTCCATCCAGAGGTAAGAGAACTCTACAGTATCATCCATCATATCAGATGTTGGATAAAAAATTTTCAAGAAGATACACTAGGAGTCAAGCTAGTGAAATGGATTCTGTTTTACACAGATTAGAAAGTATGCACCTGTATGGTGATGATGTCTCCCAGCAGGAACCTAGGGGAGATCAAGTTAACTATGCTTTGTTAACTAGTGCACAGCTTGAACCTTCTAGTTATGAGAAGGCATGTACTCAAAAAATTTGGCAAGATGCCATGAAAGAGGAGATAACCTCTATAAAAAACAACGACACTTGGGAGCTGGTAAAGCTTCCTAAAGGCAAGAAATGTGTTGGATGTAAGTGGGTCTACAAGACCAAGTTTAATGCTGATGGTAGCATTGAAAGGCACAAGGCGAGACTAGTTGCAAAGGGATTCACTCAGAAATATGGAGTTGATTATGAAGAGACTTTTGCTCCTGTAGCAGACAGGAGACTATTAGAACAGTTCTTGCCTTAGCTGCACATAAGGGATGGAAAGTCCAACACATGGATGTGAAAAGTGCATTTCTAAATGGTTACTTGACAGAAGAAGTGTATGTTGAGCAACCACAAGGATTTGAAGAGAAAGACAAGGAACATCTTGTTTACAAACTGAAGAAGGCACTTTATGGCCTCAAGCGGGCACCACGAGCTTGGTACTCACGCATTGATGGGTACTTCAAAGAATTTGGGTTCACCCGAAGTAGAAATGAACCCACCCTTTACTACCTACAGCAAGGAAATGACATCCTCATAGTTTGCTTGTATGTGGATGATCTCATATTCATGGGTAGTAATGAAAAAATGAATATGGAGTTCAAACACTCCATGATGAAGCAGTTTGAGATGAAGGATCTTGGCTTAATGCACTACTTCCTTGGAATGGAGGTTCATCAATCAGATACAGGGATCTTCATCTGTCAACATAAGTATGCTCGGGACATGCTTAAGAAGTTTGCTATGGAGCATTGCAAACCAGTTGCAACTCCAGTTGGACATGGGATCCAATTAAGCAAAGATGATGGAGCATCAAAAGTTGACGTGACCACTTTCAGAAGCATGGTTGGGAGTTTGATGTTTCTCGCCAACACCAGACCTGATATTCAGTATGTTGTTTCTCTTGTCTCTCGATTTATGTCTAACCCTTATGAGTTGCATTTGCAGGCAGCTAAGAGAATTCTCAGATATGTAAAGGGTACATGGGATTTTGGAATCCATTACCATAAATGTAACACTATCAAGCTTGTAGGCTTCAGTGATAGTGATTGGGGTAGCAACATTGATGACAGAAAATCAACCTCGGGGAACTGTTTTAGTCCGGGATCGGGACTAATAACTTGGAGTTCCAAAGAAGCAGACGATAGTAGCACTATCTTCAACGAAGTGAGTATATAGCGGTCACTCATGCTAGTACTCAAGCTCTATGGCTACGAAAGGTATTAGAAGAAATTGGAGAGCAGCAAAGTGGTCCAACAAGGATATTCTGTGACAACATTAGTGCCATTCAGTTGGCATACAATCCTGTCCACCATAGTAGATCAAAGCATTTTGATATGAAGTACCACTTCATCAGAGATATGGTGGAAACTAAAACTGTTGAGCTTCACTATTGCCACACTTTGGAGAATGTTGCGGACATCTTCACCAAGGCGCTGGCTAAAGCTCAATTTGTAAAGCTGAGAGACTGTCTTGTCAGTCCTCTCAACTTTAAGGGGGAGAATGTAGCAAGTGTGAACACTTAGTTCATTAAGTGGTTAATTTAGTGGTCGGCTAGGTTAGTTTAGTTGTCGGCTAAATTCTTTAATAGTCGGCATGATATTTTTAATATCTCTTCTATTCTCCTTATCCCTCCATTCTCTCCTATATTCCCTCTTCCTCCTTATCACTCCACCTCCCTTCCCTCTTATTCCTCCAACCTCCCTTCATCTTCTCCTCCGTCTTCCTCCCTTCCCGCTTCTCCTCTAACCTCCTTTATTCCTTTATATAAATTAGATTGTATTACCTATGTTGATTTGGATCGCTGGTATAGCTCTGCGAGAGTTTTAATTAAATAAAGATTTGTTTGATTTTATCCTAAGTCACCTGGTCCAAATTTGAGAGCTCTTGGAATGAAGGTTGATGAATCCGATGCTTGTGATAAGATCTTGAGAACTCTTCCAAAAAGGTATAGTGAAAATGTTTCTTCTATAGAAACATCAATTGATAGTGATTCTCTAACAAGGAATTCTTTTCTTGGCATGCTTATGACTTTTGAGATAAGAACAAAAGATCATATCCCTCCAAAAGAGGTTGCATTCAAAGTGAACAAGAAGATGAAGGGTAAGAAGTCAAAATCAAGTAGTGAGTCATCTAGTGATGAAGAAGCTAACTATGGTAGAAGAGATAAAGGTTCCAAAAGACCCATAGATCTAAGATCTATTAAGTGTTTCAATTGTGGAAAGTATGGATATTTTGCAACAGATTGTAAAGAGCCAAAGAACAATAATGATGAAGAAAAATAGGATCATAGGTACATGGAATCTGAAAGATACATGTACTAGAAGAAAAGCAAGGATGAACAAAACAAACAAGGAAATAAGTTCTTCCAAATGCAAAAGAGAAGCTACTATGCGGATAATGCAAGTAAGTACTCAAATGATAGTGATTCTAGTTTTTTATATAATGATAGAGATGAAGTCCTATTTATGGTTGAAGAGAAAGAACCAGTTAAGAAAAAGACTCTAGTTATTCTCAAGTGTTTTAGATGTGGTAGATTTGGACATCTTGAAGATGATTTCACAAGGGATGGTTATAGTTTCAGTGATTATGATTTTGAATATGCACTTGAAAGACCAGATGAAAATATTCTAATGGCATTAGAAGAAGAAGTGAGTGATCCTATAGAAGAGAAGCCAAAAGAAAGTAATGATGTGAACAAAGGCAAAAAAATAGAGGATTATTCAATAGAAAATGGTTATGATCTCAAGGGAGAACTTATCTATGCCCTTGACATGGTAAAGAAGGTAAGAAAGCAACACTCTAAGCTTGAAATTCAGTTTCAAGAATATGATGAAGAGATATTATTGCTCATAGAGGATTTAGAAAATTCAAAGGCTAAGGCAAGCAAGTTCAAAGATAAGCTAGAAGCAAAGATCTTGGAATGTGAGAAGTTAGCACAAGAAGTGGCACTACTAAAGGAAGATGTAGAAGACTCCAAGAATAAACTATACAAGTATGTAAACAGTGCAAAGAGTGTGGATAAAATAATCAAGATACAAAGAGGAGCAACAAACAAGACAGGTCTTGGTTCTAAATAGGTACAAAATAAAATGGAAGAAGAGTCTACTTCAAGTATTGAATAATAAGAAACTTCAGATGAAGATACATAAAAAGAATACAGTGTAAGAGGGAGTGAGACATCAGAGGATGAATTTAAAAATAAAGAGTTCAACAAAGACAAGAACAATGCACAGAGAAGGTACATATGGAACAACAATCAGAATAGGAGACCAATGAGGTCAAGACAAGGAAGCTTCAATGGAAGATGTTTTTCATGTCACAAGTTTGGGAACATGGCTTCATAGTGCAGGACACATGGAAGACAAGAATATGGGAAAGGACAGCTTTTCCAAGGGTATTGCTACTCATGTAATGAGTTTGATCACAAGGCAATGAATTGCAAAATTCATGACATAAGAGGATATGGCTTCACTAGGAGAAATCCTAAGACATTTGCACCTCCAAGGAATAATAACATTAAGTGTTATAAGTGCAATAATGATGGTCACACATCAAGATGGTGTAGAGAAAATATTCCAGAAATAGGCATGAACAGGAACAGGAATGTGAACAAAAATAGGAACATGAATAGGAAAATGAATATGAACAAAAATAGGAATAGGAACAGGAACAAAAACATGGATGAGAATAGGAATAGGAATAGGAACATGAACATGGATGAAAACAAGAACAAGAATAGGAATAGGAATGATGATAGGAATAGGAATGATGACAAGAATAGGGATGATGACTTGGAAAGAAACAATCAGAGGATTTAGAAAACTCAGAAAAGAAGGGAAAAAGATAAAGGTAAAGAATAGTGCTTTTGGGGAGTAGAAATACTCCCACCCCATAATTAACCACCTCATGTGGAGGTGGGGGAGGGGCTAAGATAAGAGGCTCATTCTTAGCCTCGAGCCCCAAAGGTGACCCTTTGCCATTGATGTCAAAGGGGGAGAGATTTGTGTGATTTGTGTATTGGGGAGAGATTTTATATGGGGAGAAATTTGATATTTGAGAGAGCATTGAGCCAGGGGGAGCAGAAGAAAAATAAAGGTCAAGTTTTAGTAAAAAGGATATGGGTTGCCATCAATGACAAAGGGGGAGATTGTTGGAGATTTTGAGTCCCTAAGTTAGAGTTGTCATTGATGTTTGTTGCAGTAGTTACTGTTGCCCAATCCCACCAGATGAAGTCATCAATAATTTCAGTAGGAAATAAAGGGGACAAATATAGTGATTTGATATCCAACAAGAAGGCAAAAGATCAAGTGAAATAATGCAAAAGATAGAGGTTAAAAAGGAGTTATAATATTTATTTTATAAATTATTTAAATTCAGCATGAATTTAAATTTTATAAATAAATATTAAAGGTACTTTATCAAAGGATTAATATTATAATATTGGTTATTATAATATTAAAAGTGCCATGGTGAAAACCCAAATAAAAACATTTATAATTTTTATTATAATGTTTTATAAGGCAAAAATGGGTTTTATAAAGTCCAAAGATATATTATTAAACCCAAAGGTTGGGTTTAAGACCAAAGGAAATTTGAAGCATGTTGCAAAGGGTTATATTCCTCGTCGACGTCATTACGTTTTGAAGTGCTGATGTTTTAAATGCAAAGGAGAAAATTTGATATTTAAACCTATGCCCAAAGGCATTAAGTTTACCCTTGCTCGAATTCTAGATTGCATGTGATTTAATAAAAGGAGCTCGTGAGAATAAAGCAAAAAAATTTGTGTTCATTCTACCACCAAAAGGAAACAAAAGGGAAAGTGTTGGAAGGTCTAGAGCCAACTAGGCACGTTGGCCTAGTGGCAAGTGGGCTGCAAAGCTTATGTTTTGTGTGCAAGAGGACAACGTTCGAATCACGATGGAAGCATTTCGGTGGGTGTGTTAGCGCCAATAGTTAGGCACACTTTTTGCAAGGCAAAGGAGGACATAGTGTTTTGAAGCACGAGGTGCTTCTTCCTTCCCAATGAGCGTGTAGCTCGTGTGGTGGTTTGCATCGTGGGAAAAGATGTTTGCGTGGGCTGCATTGAGAGTTCGAAACTCTCCAAAGGCAAAGGTAACATTTTTATTTTAGTTTTGTTTTAAAGTCTAAGTTGGAGGTATAAGGTTGCTTTATGGTTGAAGTTTGGAAAGGTTGCTTTATATTAAAGTGTGGTAGTTGAGAATTACCTTTAGGAGTTATAAGGAGAATTCTGTTTTTATTTTTAAATTCTTAAATTTCTATTGTGGAATATTGAAAGGTTAAGACTTTGTGGATGGTATGTTATTTTGAATTAAGGTTTTTTGACTATTGTGAGGATATTGATTATTATTTAAGTTGGAGTGATAAGGTGTAATTTTGATATTATTCTTGTGATATATTTTGTTGAAGAAAAATATTCTCTAACCCTTATTGAGATATACAAAGAAGTAATTGTGAGTGTGGCAAATTTGTGAGGACTACTACTCTTCAAGAAAATGTATGGGCAAAATTCTTCTTTGATTGAGTTGGTTGATTGGCTTGATTGAAAATTAAGTTTGGAGTGAAAAGGAATTGATTAGGGTTTCCTTTTAGAAAGTGGTTGGTTTAATGCTTCAAGGTTTTCTAGATTGAGAGTTGTGATTAAACCTTGTTTTATTAGCATTGTTGTTGAAGCCATTGGTTGTGTGAAAAACCTGAGTTAGGGTTTGGAAAGATCATGAGTATCATTGTTAGATGAAGAATATTTTATTAGCATTGTTGTTGAAGTGAGATGTTATGCAAAGAACTTGAACTAGGGTTTGAAAATAACATGAGTATCATTGTTATGTGAGAGTTGTTGAACATTGTTGGAAGCATTTTGAGTTGGTTGATATATGCTTGGACTAGGGTTTGTGAGAAAGGGTTGTTCCTTGAGGTGATTGGTTGAGTAGAGTTGATTGAGCCTAGTCAAGTGGTTGTATGATGTGGTTGTTCAAGTTCCATGAAACAAACTATTCTATATTCTGATTTGAGTTGAGATTGAGCTTTGAGAATAGAACATATTGAGTCTCTAACAATTCTCTTTATGCTTCTATGAGATTGAGTTGAGAAAGTAATTGAGTATTGAGTATAGAACATATTGAGTCTCTAACAATTCTCTTTATGCTTCTATGAGATTGAGTTGAGAAAGTAATTGAGTATTGAGTATAGAACATATTGAGTCTCTAACAATTCTCTTTATGCTTCTATTAGACTAGACAAGTTCTGTGTGGACTTGTTAAGCTGATTTGAGGTAAGTCTTTGAGAAGGCTTGTGGACTGATTTTGTGTGAGCTTTTATGGAAGCTTGCAATACAGATTTGAGAAAGTCCTAGAGAGGACTTGTTGAGCATAAATTGGACAAGTTCTATGTGAGTTTGTTGAGAAGAGTTGTACAGGTTCTATGTGGACTTGTTGAGCAAAGTTGTAGGTGGGGGAGGCGAGAGGGGGGGATAAGAGGAGGAATGGAGAGGGCCCGAGGGGACGAATTGGAGAGGTTGGGTGGGGGGGGGGACTTGTTTGCTAGATCGAATGAACTATTTATAGTGCAAGAGATTGAGCAGAGTTGTGCTAGATTGAATGAACTGTGTTTAGTGTAAGATATTGAGTAGATTTGTGCTAGATCGAATGTACTAAGTTTAGTGCAAGATATTGAGAAGAGTTGTGCTAGACCGAATGAACTATGTTTAGTGCAAGAGATTGAGCAGATTTGTGCTAGACCAAATGTATTGTGTTTAGTGCAAGAGATTGAGAAGAGTTGTGCTAGACCGATTGGACTGTGTTTAGTATAGTATTGAGATAGAGCTTTGGAGGTGATAGAGTAGAGAGGATAGAGTCTCCAGTGGATAGAGATCCATCAGCCAAGATGTTGAGGATAGGTCTTCTGAGTGAGGATAGGAGTCTTCAAGTGGAGAGAGATCCACAGTTAGTGCAATGGAGGTAGTGTATTCTAGAGGATCACCAGCCAGAGCATAGGAGGAGGAGTTCTCTTATGGATAGAGATCCACAAACCAGATTTAGGGGATCAACATCTCCTTTGGACAAAGGTCCATAAACATTGTAATTGGGAAGGATTCCCAAGAGATTATTTGAGAAATATTTAGAAAAAATATTTTCTCTATGGAGGTAGCCCACATTAGGTGAACCACGTTAAAATATGTGTCTCTATTGTGTATGGTGTTTTGTGCATTGCTTTGATTACTACTATTGATACTACTATCTATACACTGCATAATATTGATTTGAAGAGAAAAGTAAAAAGTGGTCTTATATTGTTCACCCCCCCTCTCAGTATAATCTTGTGTTCTTCACTTTCATTAGCTGCTTCCCAAAAGTGGCCAATTTTTCAAATGGATGTTAAAAGTGCTTTCTTGCATGGTGACTTAAAAGAGGAAATATTCATAAAACAACCTGTTGTATTTATTCAAGATTCCTCTCGTGTTTGTAGACTAAAGAAATATCTCTATGGTCTCAAACAATCTCCTAGATCTTGGTATAAAAAATGGACTCCTTCCTTATTTCTTCAGGATTTTCTCATTGTGATTCTAATGCCACAGTCTACATTTGGAGAGATGAAGAAAAAATCACCATACTTGTTTTCTATGTTGATGATCTACTACTTACTAGTAGTGATATTTCTCAAATCCAAACTATCAAAGACTCCCTTTATAAGAAATTTGAGATGACTGATCTTGGTTTAGCTCATTTCTTCCTTGGGATTCAAATAAATCAAGCAAATGAAGGAATTTCATTGTGTCAATAGAAATACACTTTGGACCTTCTTCAACGGTTTAAGATGATTGATTATAAGCCTTCTTCAACACCTTTTAGGTCTGGAGTGACTCTAAGTACTTCTTGCAAATCCCCTATATGTGATGCTACTCTCTACAGACAACTTGTAGGAAGTCTATTATACCTCACTCATACTCGTCCAGATATTTCATATATTGTTGGCTTGATATCTAGATTTTCACATCAACCTCATTTCAGCCATTGGCAAGAAACAAAGAGAATCCTTCGCTACTTGCAAGGAACTATTCACTTTGGGCTCTTATATGAGGGTGGATCCATGGATATCAATGGTTACATAGATTATGATTGGGCAGGTTAAGTTGAAGACAGATGTTCCACCTATGGCTATGTATTTTGTCTTGGTTATTCACCTTTTGCTTGGTCATGCAAAAAATAACAGGTAGTAGATTTATCATCCATAGAGGCTAAATACAGGGCAATAGTTTTAGCTAGTCAATAAGTTCTTTGGATTCATAAAATACTATGGGTATTTAGTTTTTTTCATAACCAACCTATTACCCTTTGGTGTGACAATCAGAGCACAATTCATATTTCCTGCAATCCAGTAGAACATCACCGCACCAAGTACATTGAGATTCACATGCACTTCATTCGGTAACATATTCAGTAATGGGATCTAAACTTAGAGTACATTCCTATAGAAAATAAATTTGCAGACATCTTCACCAAATCCTTTCCTTCTTCGTATTACATTTAGTTGTGAGAGAAACTTGGAGTAAGGTAGATGCATTGAAGGGTGCATAGAGGTTTTTACCTCTACTTCACCTGTACTTTTTTTTGGAGGATGGTTTTTTCCCATGTGGCTTTTTTCACCATATCTCCAATAGTAATAACATTATACATGAGTACCTCATCAAGCCTAGTTGTCGGGACTCATTTTTTTTTTGTTAAAAGAGGATAATCTTTGCCATCAAAAGACATACCTCTTCTTTTTCTTTTCTGAAAGATGGTTTTTCCCATGTGTTTTTTTCACCATATCTTCAATAAAGTTTCATTGTACATGAGTACCTCATCAGGCCCTGTTGCCGGGACTCATTTTTTACATTCACCCCTAGTATCACTTAAGGGGGGTGTTAGAATAAATATTTATTCTCTTAAGTTCTACTAGGATAGACTTACTTGAGTTACCACTCTTCCATGAGTCAGGTGAACTCTCTGTTTAGACTAGTTCAGATTTTTTGAGTTGTTGTAATCCAATGACTCTCAATGATCAACTTTGCTATTTATACAAATTTTATCCATGGAATAAATCAATCAGTTATTTGAGCTTCACTCCATACTTATGATGTATTACATAACTTTTTCTTTTGAATAGAATATTGTTCCTCAAAATTTCTATCAAAAATTCAAAGGGGAGGAGAAGAATAAGGATAAGAAGAAGGTTGTAGAAAATAAGTAGATGTAGGGGGAAAGGATATTTTGAAGAATAGAAGAATAAACAACATACATGCCAAAGAAAAGATGATTTTTGAGAGTAAAAATTTTCAAAAAAGAAGTCATATTGAAAGGTATGGACTCTTGAGGTGGGCTAGAAAGATAAAATATTATTAGGGGGATAGAAAAAGCATTATGAGAAGCCACACTCATGCTCAGATCAATAAAATAATTAGAATCAGATAAAACAAAAGAATATGTCTATCTAGAAATAGGATTTTATGATGATGAGGTAAAATTGGAGGAAGAGGCATCATAAGGATTAGAAAAAATAGGGACAATAGACACAATATCCACAACTTGGGTTATAGAAGGGGGAGTAGGCATGGACAAGATATGGGAAGTATGATAGTGGATCTACTCTTGGGAAAAATGAGGAAAGGATCAAGTAGGAACTCAAAGTGGGGGTAAATATACTTGGGGTGAATCCTCTAGAGGAGGAGGAGGCATAAGGATTTGGTGCAAACTAGGAGAAAAAATAGATGAAGGTTGGGTGACATAGGCAATATACTGCATTAGGGTGCCAGGTTCAAAGTGAAGGATGTTTGAGTTTGAAGAGGATGAAGAGGTCCCCTCACTAGGGGTCTAAGGTAAGATGGTATGGGTGGCCTAACACATTAGGCCTTGGTCAAAACTTAGGGGTTCAGGCTAACCCACATAACTTAGATACAAGATATGCTAGAGAGTGGACAAACTATCGAGTATGGTTATGGATGCCTTATTTGAAAGGGTCAAAGGAGTCACGATGGAGGAAGGGATCAACTTATATGAAGTAGTGAAAAATTTCTCTTGTGCTCTAGATTGACTTCTGGTAATGACGATAAGTGATTAGAGACAAATCAAAAAAACAACAAACAATAATATAAAAAGTTGTTAATGTGTTCAAAGTGTAATTTATGTTTGATGTTGCTTGAGATTTTAATTTTATATTTTGAATTTTATTTATTTTATATTTTGGGTTTGGTGTGTTTGATGTACCCTATCCCTGAGGATCTATAAAAGGTGGAAAAAGTTGATAGCTAAAGGTATGTATATACACGCTCTTCAATATACGTTAGAGTACATGGAGAGAAATAGTATATAAGTAGCAAAAAAAATTCTAATGTGGGAATGACTCGGGATACTTAAAATGTTAAAAGACCCCGAATGTCCTTTTTAGGGGATATAAGAGGTTGAATAACATAATCTTATAATGAGAGTGGGGGTGAACAGTATAAGACCACTTTTTAATTTTCATTCCAAATCAATATTATGTAATGTATAGATATAAATATCAATAGCAATAATCAAAGCAATGCAAAAATCACCACACACAATAGAGACACCAATTTTATGTGGTTCACCTAATGTGGGATACTCCACGGAGAAAATTTTTCACTAAAATTTTCTTAATCAATATCTTGGGAATCCTTTCCCTATTACAATTTTTATGGACCTCTTGTCCAAAGGAAACATCAATCCCCTAATCAAGTTCATGAATATCTATCCACAAGAGAACTAATTTCTCCTTAGCTCTGACTAGTAATCTTCTATAATAACTACTACCCCCACTACTCTAGCTAATGGATCTCTATCCACTAAAGACTCCTATCCTCATTGCCATAGCTAATGGATATATCCACTTGAGACTATTGTATTATATACTATATCACCTTCAAAGTTATATCTCAAATCTATACTAAACACAGTCCTTCGGTCTAGCAAAAATCTGATCAATCTTTGTCTTTGGTCTGGCACAAACCTGTCCTTAAATCTGCACCAAACTCTATCCTCAAATCTGCACTAAACACAATCCTTCGGTCTAGCACAAATATATCCTCAATATCTATCCTCTGATTTTCACTAAACACATTCCTTTGATCTAGCACAAATCTATCCTCAATCTCTGTCCTCAAGCCTTAACACAAAGCTTGACTTAATCTCAAATCAAATCTACTAGATCTACCCCAAACCTTAACTCAAGGTTTGAAAAAATCAATCAATCAACTCTACTCTCAAGTCTTCTCAAATAATTATCTCAAATATGCCTTGTAAGCTTCCACAAAAGCTCACACTAATATGTCCACAAGTTTTCTCAAAAACTTACCTCAAATATGCTCAACAAGTCCACACTAGAACTTATCCAATATCATAAAAACATAAAGATAATTTTAGAGAATCAATATGCTTCACATTCATCACAATGCTCAATCACTCTTTTAGAAACATATAGAGAATTTTTAGAGACTCAATATGCTTCACATTTATCTCAATGCTCAATCACTTTCAATATCTCTTTTATCATAGAAACATATAGAGAATTGTTAGAGACTCAATATGTTTCACACTCATCAACACTCAACCTCTTTCTCAAATTAATTCAGAATATAGAATAATTTGTTTCATAGAACTTGAACTATCACTTTAACACATCCACTTGAATAGGATCAACCAATCACTCAATGAAATAAACCTTGCTCACAAACCCTAGTCCAAGCATATAAACACTCACTCAAATGTTTCCAACAATGCTTATCAAACAATCTCACATAACAATGATACTCATGTTCTTTTCACAAACCCTAGTCCAAGATAGTTCTCAACTTCACATAACAATGATACTTATGTTCTTTGCAAATCCTAGTTCAAATTCTTCACTTAACTAATCACTTCAACAACAATGCTTATAAAATAAGGTTTTATCAACAACTCTTTATTCTAGAAAACCTTGAAGCATTAATTCAAGCCACACTCAACAATGCTTACCAAAAAATCCTTTTCACTCCAAATTTGCATTCATAACATTCAAAAATCACTCACTAGGAATATGTGCCCATACCTTTTGTTTGATGTAGAAGTACCCTTAGAAAAACTTGTCTCAATCACAATTTTCTCCTTTTCCAATTTCAATAGTTAGATGACAAATATCACACTAACTCTCTTTCAAAATATTTTTCAAACACAAAAGTAATAAATCCAAAATACACCTTATTACTCCTTCTTGAAATTAGCAATCATCAAATCACTCATGAAAATAATAACTCAAAAATCTCCTTATAATATCCAAATTAATAAATCAAACTCTCAAAAATAACCCTTCAGAAATAATAACTGCCTACTCTTTTATCTCCCTCAAAACACTTAATAACCAAATTTAACTTAGGCAAAAATTAAATCTCAGAAACCCTCAAAAATTATTTTCCAACCTTAGGCACATAAAAATATTTTTATTTTCCTTCAAACTTAGCACATCCCCAAACTAAGCGACAAACCCAACAAATAACAATGCATACCTTTGTCTCATCCGCCAAAAGGCCTCAGTGGTTTTCAACCCCAAAAACCTCTCTATCGAGTGCCTTACCAAGGCGCTAGCCCAGCATGTGGGTTAGGCACCCCCATGATAAAGGGAAGGTGCTAGCCTCCCTTTATTCCTCATGATGGGAACCATTCACAAAACACAAACCCTGCAGGATTCAAACCTGCGTCCTTCTACCAGTGAACATCTAAACACTTGTCGTCGTCACCAGTTATGCTATGCGATGTGTGTGCATAGTGGAAGGATCCTTGCTCCTCTTTGTACCTTTTAATTCTATCGAAGACTTTTCAAAATCGTTGTTTTACAATTTGTGCTCTTTTTCAAACTTAGGGGCATTCAAAATTATCATCGCTTGGGGGCTTAGGCAAAGGTTTTGCCTCCATATTTATACATAGTTCCTTGATGTTGTAATACATCGGTGCTTTGAATTAATAATTCAATTATTAATTTTTATTTATAACCCTTTTTAGGGTTTATTAAATTAATAAAAATTAATTTATAATTAAATTAAGATTAACTTATAATTAACTTAAGTAACATAAGAGTTAATTAAATTAATTAATAAATTAATTTATAATAAAATTTTATTAATTAATTTTTAATTAATTTAAATCTCCTTTTAATATTATAATTAATTATTATAGTATTATTTTCCTGGGCCTCCTAATTTCCCTTTAGACCTCATTTGATTTCCTAGAACCGGGTCTTTATTAACCGAAGGTGGACTTCTCCTTTTGTATTTATCGGAGAACCTGAACATGATGTTGCCCACTGAAACTACCACTTACTGATGCTAAAAACTTGACATCAATGACCACTCACTCTTGAAATCAATGACAACTCATCAACTAAAAATATCCAACAATATCCCTCTTTGTCATTGATGGCAACCCAAATTATTTTTACCAAAACTTGACATTTTTCCTGTTTTGCTCCCCATAGGACATTTCTCCTCCTGACTCAATGCTCTCTCCTTAAACCAAATCTCTCCCCCTAACTCAAATATCTCCCCCTTTGACATCAATGGCAAAGGGTCACCTTTGGGACTCAAGGCTAAGAATGAGTCTCTTAGCTTAGCCCCTCCCCCACATCCTCTTGAGGTGGTTAATTCTTGGGTGGGAGTATTTTAACTCCCAAAAAGCAATGGTATTTACCTTTATCATATTTCCTTCTCATCTAATCCTTCTTATTCCTTTGATTGTTCCTATTCATGTCCATGTTTTTGTTATTTTTCCTTTTACTTTTCTTGTCTATGTCCATATTTTTGTTCCTGTTTATATTCTTATTCATGTCCATATTCATGTTTTTGTTCTTCTTCGTGTTCTTTTTCATGCTTGATTATGGAATGTCTGCTTTACACCACTTTGATATTCTCACAATGACACTGAGAGGGGGGGTGAATCAGTGTAACTATTTAAAATTTGAATCTGCAACTCTTAATGCTTAAAAATGCAAGCTTAAAAATAGATATAGCAAGTATAACAAAAGAGCATCACACAACACAAGATTTAACGAGGTTCACCGATTTGGCTACTCCTCAAATAATGACTTTTTGGACTACAATCCAAATCCAGCCTTTGCAAGGATTCAATATTTACAAATAGTTTACCAGCACCCACTGGAAGGAGCACCAACCCCTGATTTATCTGCAACAACAGATAGGAGCACCAACCCCTTATACCAAGCACCAACTTGGATTTCTATTTTGAATAATAGATTGACATAAAAATGCCTTCTCTTTTACAAGACCCTCACTGGTCTATTGCTCATTCAAATCAATCTCATAGAAGCATAAGGAGAATTGTTAGAAACTCAATATCTTCTATTGCATACTAAAACCTCTCTTTCAATTTTTCAAGAATAAAACCAGGTTTCAGTTTTGTAGCTGTTTTTCTTACAACACTCTTACCCAACCTCACTTTTTGTTTTTCAAGATAAAACACGGTTGCAGTAACCTCACTTACTGCGCCTTTTCGATTCTTTATACTTCGCTTACTCGAACGACTCTTTCAAAAATGGCTCTATTTTTCCCTCCAATTTTTCATGCATTTACGGCTACGTTCAATCTGTCACAGCCTCTCTGACGCGCTCTGTCTTCTAGCCGCTTTCTTTCTGACTCATTCTGACAGTCTACTCTGCTCATTCTGACAGCTTTTTTTGTGCAACCTGACAGCCTTTTTGCGTGTTTCGATGCTCTGTCATTCTTTTCTTTTATCCTTTACGTAACTGCCCTCTCGGCACCTTTACACTTTTCGATGGCACTCTTTTCAATTCTGAGTCAAACTTTCTCTTCTGCCCGCAACTGCCATTTTTGACACACGCAACCTCCGAGAGGATTTCTCGTTTATCGGGATTCTCTGTATTTCTGCACTTTTGACAGCCTTGCAGCATCACGGCCCTGTAACAGCCGTTCTTGTCTTTAATGCACTATAACTGCCACCTGTAACTTCAGTTCTAACTCCAGCTAACTCTTACCTAACTGGCTGCATGATTTTCTTCTGCACTTTCCCCGACAACTGTCACTGTGTAAGCTTCTCGGCTTTTACCTGCGCAACTAAGACATGTCGCGATATCGTGACATTTCTGCCCATTTGACCTTTTCTGGACAGTTGACCGTGAAAACCTGACCTGTCGCGATATCGCGACGTTCTCCGCCTCCTAGTCCTTATCTCGGCATGCAACCGTGAAAATAGAACATGTCACGAAATCATGACGCATTTGTTGCCTCTAGCTCTTTTTTGTCTCCTACCCGCGAAAATGGGACATGTCACGAAATCGTGACACTTTTGCTTCTCGCACTCTACTTCGCTTGCACCGGAAAATGGGACATGTCATGAAATCGTGACACTTTTGCTTCTGCACTCTACTTCGCTTGCACCTGCGAAAATGGAACATGTCACGAAATCGTGACACTTTTTGCTTTCCTGCACTCTACTTCGCTTGCACCCGCGAAAATGGAACATGTCACGAAATCGTGACACTTTTCGCTTCGTACACTTTTCTCCGCATGCCTCGAGAAATCGAACATGTCACGAAATCGTGACACTTTTCCCTACTTTTTCTCTTATGCACTACGAAATCCAGACATGTAGCGAAATCGCTACACTTTTTTCCTTGTGCTTATTTCTTTGCTTCGGCCACTGAAAATCCAACATGTAGCGAAATCGCTACACCTTTTTGACTTAGCACTTTCTTTGCTTCAGCCCATGAAAGTCCAACATGTAGCGAAATCGCTACAACTTTTTGACTTAGCACTTTCTCTTTGCTTCGACCAGCGAAAGTCCAACATGTAGCGAAATCGCTACACCTTTTTGCCTTATTGCTTCTTCTTCGAACCTGTCGCGAAATCGTGACACTTTTCATCCTTGGCGCTTCTTCACCGAACTTGTCATGAAATCGTGACACTTTTCATTGCCTGCGCCTTTACTCCAAACATGTCATGAAATCGTGACAGTTTTTCAACTTTGCTTCTTTCCTTCCAGCATGTCGCGAAATCGTGATAGTTTCTCCAGCTTTTTCTCTCTCCTCCGATATGTCATGAAATCATGACATTTTTGGCTGCGCCTTCTCTCTCCTCAGTTTTGTCATGAAATCATGACATTTTTGGCTGTGCCTTCTCTCTCCTCAGTTTTGTCATGAAATCACGACAGAAAACATGTCGCGATATCGTGACAGTTTTCTTACTTGTCTTTTTTTGCAAATTTTTGAATCTGGGCCACTTCTTTCTTCTTGGAAATTCATTGTACTTGTTCTGACTGACCTCTGAACTGCATCAACTGCATCAATCTGTCTGTGTTGACAACAATGACAATACTTTTGCAATACTTTCTGCACCTTGCTCAACAATCTCCCCCTTTGGAATTGTTGGCAACACATGTGCAATTTCAATTTCCTGTAGTAATTCTTCTCCCCCTTTGCCAATAATACCAAAGGGCTGCTGCAGACTCCCCCTGAGTCTATGCACAACATTCTCAGGCATAAATAATTTAATGCTCCCCCTGAGAATGTGTTCCCTATAGCTAATCAGTGCTTGGGTAGTGTGACCACTCCCAGCTTACTCCGAAGGTACTCAAAAACTTCCTTGGGCAATGGTTTTGTGAATATATCTGCTACTTGCTCTGTGGTTGGAACAAACTCCAATTTGACCTCTCCTTCTACAACTTTATCTTTCAAAAAGTGATACCGGATTGCAATATGTTTGGTGCGGGAATGCATAACCGGATTCTTTGAGATGTTGATTGCACTAGTGTTATCACATTTAACTGAAATTGGCTCATTGAAGTGAATACCAAGATCTTTCAGTGTTTGTCTCATCCATAATATCTGTGTACAGCATGTTGTTGCTGCAATGTATTCTGCCTCTGCTGTGGATAGAGAGACTGATTCTTGTTTCTTGTTGTGCCATGCTACCAGCTTATCTCCAAGATAAAATGCTCCTCCACTGGTACTCTTTCTGTCATCAATACATCCTGCCCAATCTGCATCAGAATATGCAAAAAGAGTGAAGTCTTTTCCTTTTGGATACCATAGCCCATACTCCATAGTACCCTTGAGGTACCTAAAAATCCTTTTCACAGCTGTCACATGAGTCTCTTTGGGACTAGCCTGAAATCTTGCAACCATGCAAACTGCCTGTAAGATATCCGGTCTGGTGGCTGTCAAATACAGCAGGCTCCCAATCATAGATCTGTACATTGTTTGATCAACATCTGGAGATTTGTCATCCTTGCTCAACTTGCAGCCTGTTGTCATGGGAGTGCTAACAGGCTTACTATCCTCCATTGTGAACTTTTTCAGCATTTCTTTCACATATTTAATTTGAGAAATAAAAATCCCCTTTTCAGTTTGATTAACTTGCAGTCCGAGGAAATATGAAAGTTCACCAATCATAGACATTTCAAATTCTTTCTGCATTTTATTTGCTATGTCTTTACATGATTCATCATTGCTGCTGCCAAATATTATATCATCTACATAGACAACAAGGACAATGAAATTGCCATTCTCAGTTTTGATATATAAATTGCTATCCACCATACCTTTCTTGAATCCTTGCTTAGTGAGATAGTTGTCCAATCTTGCATACCAAGCTCTAGGTGCTTGTTTCAAGCCATACAATGCTTTCTTCAACTTGCAAACAAAGTTAGGATTATCACAGAGTTGAAAACCATCAGGCTGTTCAATATACACTTCTTCTTCAAGATTTCCATTTAGAAATGCTGATTTCACATCCATCTCGATAAACTTTGAAATTCCTATGAACTGCTAAAGCCAAAAATAGTCTGATTGCTTCAAGTCTGGCCACTGGTGCAAAAGTTTCTTCAAAATCAATCCCTTCAACTTGAGCATATCCTTTACAGACCAATCTTGCTTTATTCCTTACAACCTGTCCGTCTTCATTCAATTTGTTTCGAAATATCCATTTAGTACCGATTATGTTTTTATTTTCAGGCCTTGGTACTAATTCCCAGGTTTTGTTTTTCTCAATTTGATCTAGTTCTTCATTTACTGCCTCCATCCAGCTTTCATCTGTGCTTGCTTCAATAATATTTTTGGGCTCAATGCTGGATAACAGAGAGTAGTTGTTTACTACTCTTCTTCTTGTTTGAATACCAACTGTGGGGTCCCCAATAATCTGCTCTCTGGGATGATTTTTCTGCCAGCTGCCTGTTTTGGATTTCCTATTTTCTTCTATTTCTAAATCATCTGAATCTGATTTCTGTCTCTCTTCTTTTTCTTGATCTTCATCCTCTTCAATAAATTCTTCATAAGTCGGGTAGTTTTCATTATGGCTGATTTCTTGTTTCCTACCTTCATCAACCTTAACATCCGCACTCTCCACAATTTTCTTTAGTCTTTTGTTGTAGCATGTGTAGGCTTTGCTTTTTGTTGAGTAACCAAGAAAAATTCCTTCATCAACTCTATCTTCAAACTTGCCAAGATTGTCTTCAGTTCGTTTAATGTAACACTTGCTGCCGAACACTTTGAAGTATTTTGTTGTAGCCTTTTTGCCAAACCACAGTTCATAAGGTGTTTTGCTTTCATGCGGCCTCAACATGCACCTATTCTGGATGTAAACTGCAGTATGAACCGCCTCTTTCCAAAACCTGTCAGCAATTCTGCTCTCTGTCAACATGGTCCGTGCCATTTCCTGCATAGTTCTGTTCTTTCTTTCTACTACTCCATTCTGCTGAGGTGTTCTTGCTGCCAAAAACTGTCTTCTAATCCCATGTTTTTCATAGTATTCTGCAAACTCATCTGAAATAAACTCTCCTCCTCTATCTGATCTTAAACATTTAATTCTTTTTCCCGATTGATTCTCAACAAGATTTTTGAAAGTTTTGAACATCTCAAAGGCTTCTGATTTAAGTTTCAAAAATAGTACCCATGTCATTCTGGAATAGTCATCTATACACAGCATAAAATATTTGTATCCATTTATGCTTTCCGTTCTCATGGGTCCACATAAATCAGTGTGAATTAGTTCTAACGGCTTGCTCGTGAAGTACTCTTTTGCTTTGAAAGTGGCTCTGGTTTGCTTCCCCTTTTGGCATGAAGCACAAATGCTATTTGAAGGTTTGCCAATAGTGGGTATGTCTCTTACTGCCCTTTTTGAGCTGATTTTTACCAGATTGTCAAAGCTTATATGACCGAGTCTCTTGTGCCACAGCCAATTTTCTTCTTCCTGTCCAACCAAGCAAGCTCCTTCTGAAGTCTCTGAGAGAGTATACAGATTTCCAGAAGTTCTCAGTCCAGTAGCTATCAACTTCCCATTTTTTGTCTTTCTTACTTCACAGCCCTGCTTCTTGAAAATTACTTCATGACCTCTGTCACAAATTTGACTTACACTCAGTAAGTTATGCTTCAGACCAACCACAAAAAGGACTTCTTTAGAGTTGATTTTTCCGTCACTTAACTTAACTGATCCTTTACCCACTATCTTGGCTCCATCATTATTTCCAAATTTTACAGAACCACCTTCGTATGTCTGTAACTTATCAAACTTCTGTTTATCTCCTGTCATATGACTGGAGCATCCACTATCCAGAATCCATGGTGCAGATTTGTTCTGGGCTTTGAGAGCTGTTTGAACGATCAAGGATTCCTTATCTTTCTTAGGTTGCTCCTTTTCTTTCCACTCTGATTTGACAGCAGATTTGGTCACTTGTTTTACCTTCTCCCTTTCATTGGCTTGTGCCTATTTTTTGAGAAATTTTCTGTTTTGTTTCAATCCAGTTGATTGATACTTTCTTCCCTGATATTTATTTCCTGCAAAAGAGCTACGACAATTTCTTGCAATATGTCCAAAGTTATGACAGTTATAACATTCTACAACATAATCTATCAAAGGTGAAAAAGCATTTCTACTAGTGAAATTCCTTTGTCCTACATTATATCTACAATTTGAAATTTTATGACCATAAGCATTGCATTTAAAACAATAACCAGAAAAGGAACGAGTGTACCTGGGTAATGGTTTTTGCCATGTTGTAGTAGGAGCCATGGGTCTTCTTCTTCTTTGATATGTGACTTTGGTGAATCCATCATTTGCAGTACTCCTTTCATGCTTGGCCTTATTGTTTTCTTTTGCATGATACGGTTTTTCTTGATCAACCCTGATCTTATCTTTATTCTTTATTGGTTCTATAGTTATAGCCTTTGATTCCTTTGAGGATTCTCCTTCATCAAAGCCCAAACCAAATTTGATGCCTGTAGGCCTTTGGTTATTTAACATTTTATTCAACTTCGTAGAACTGTCTTCAAATTTATGATGACAACTCAATTTCCGATTCATCTCTTCTAGCTGCATCCTTAATCCAACTATGTCTTCTTCTAGCTTATTGCACTCATCTATTTTCACGGTTAGTTGTACTTCAAAATCTTCAGACTTTTTCTTAAATTCTTCAGTCTGTACTTTCAAACTGATTATTAATTCGTTGGCATCCTCAAATTTTCTTGAAATCTTTTTATTCTTTTTCCTTTCTATACTTAACTCTTCAAGTGCAGCAACCAACTCACCTTCCAGATCTACCTCAGCCTCATCCTCTAATTTTTCATCACACTCCTGGGTTTCCTCTGTTCTTTCTTCTTCAAAAGCCATGAACAAGGCTTCACCAGTTTCTTCTTCAGAGTCCTCACTGGAGCTGTCTTCAGAAGAGTTAACATTCTTGGAAATGAAACTTTTCTTCTTGAAGTTCCTTTTTCTAAAATGTGGTTTCTTCTTCCAGTCACTTCTTTCTTGGTGTGTCCCTTCATCACTTTTGTTTTTCTCATTCATTGGGCATTTAGCTGCAAAGTGCCCGATGCCTCCACAGTTGAAACACTTGAACGGTAGCTTACCTCTATACTTTCCTTTTCCCTTTATTAGTTTCCTAACAAAGTTTGCTTCAGTTTCATCTGAAGATTCTTCTTCCTCAGATTCTTGTTTAGCTTTTATATTTTTCTGTGCTTGGAAAGCAACTTCTCTGTCTGAGGGCTTAGTTTGTCCTATTCTCATTTCATATGCTGTTAAAGAACCATGCATTTCATCCATGCTAAAAGTATTTAAATCTTTAGCTTCTTCTATAGCAGAAACTTTAGCATCAAATCTTTTATGGAGAGTTCTTAGTACCTTTTTCACAACAACTGCATCTTCTATTTCCTCACCGAGTCCTCTAATCGCATTGATGATTCCATTTACTCTCAGCATATAGGCCTCTATGTTCTCATCATCATTCATCTTTAATGCTTCGAACTGGGCTCGATGGGTTTGTAGCTTGGCTTCCTTGATCTTGCCATCTCCTTCATGAATGCTCTGTAGTTTGTCCCATATGTCTTTTGCTGATTTACAGCTCATGATCCTTATCAATTCACTGTCTACTAACCCACACATAATAGCATTCTTAGCTTTAGAGTTGTTCTCAAACTTTTTCTTCTCAGCCGCATCTGTTGGAGGAGCAGAGGGTATTGTGTATCCATTTTCAATAGATTCCCAAATGTCATATCCCAATGCACATAGATATGTCTGCATCCTGAGTCTCCAGAAAGAGTAATTTGTTCCATCGAACAAAGGAGCTTTGTTGGAAGAAAATCCTTCACCACCGGCCATTGTGTATCTTCCAAGATCACCTTAGCTGATTAAGCTTGTTCAGGTACCTTGCTCTGATACCAATTGATATTCTCACAATGACACTGAGAGGGGGGGTGAATCAGTGTAACTATTTAAAATTTGAATCTGCAACTCTTAATGCTTAAAAATGCAAGCTTAAAAATAGATATAGCAAGTATAACAAAAGAGCATCACACAACACAAGATTTAACGAGGTTCACCGATTTGGCTACTCCTCAAATAATGACTGTTTGGACTACAATCCAAATCCAGCCTTTGCAAGGATTCAATCTTTACAAATAGTTTACCAAAACCCACTGGAAGGAGCACCAACCCCTGATTTATCTGCAACAATAGATAGGAGCACCAACCCCTTATACCAAGCACCAACTTGGATTTCTATTTTGAATAATAGATTGACATAAAAATGCCTTCTCTTTTACAAGACCCTCACTGGTCTATTGCTCATTCAAATCAATCTCATAGAAGCATAAAGAGAATTGTTAGAAACTCAATATCTTCTATTGCATACTAAAACCTCTCTTTCAATTTTTCAAGAATAAAACCAGGTTTCAGTTCTGTAGCTATTTTTCTTACAGCACTCTTACCCAACCTCACTTTTTGTTTTTCAAGATAAAACACGGTTGCAGTAACCTCACTTACTGCGCCTTTTCGATTCTTTATACTTGGCTTACTCGAATGACTCTTTCAAAAATGGCTCTATTTTTCCCTCCAATTTTTCATGCATTTACGGCTACGTTCAATCTGTCATAGCCTCTCTGACGCGCTCTGTCTTCTAGCCGCTTTCTTTCTGACTCATTCTGACAGTCTACTCTGCTCATTCTGATAGCTTTTTTGTGCAACCTGACAACCTTTTTTGCATGTTTCGATGCTCTGTCATTCTTTTCTTTTATCCTTTATGTAACTGCCCTCTCGGCACCTTTACACTTTTTGATGGCACTCTTTTCAATTCTGAGTCAAACTTTCTCTTCTGCCCGTAACTTCCATTTTTGACACATGCAACCTTCGAGAGGATTTCTTGTTTATCGAGATTCTCGGTATTTCTGCACTTTTGATAGCCTTGCAGCATCACGGCCCTGTAACAACTGTTCTTGTCTTTAATGCACTATTCTACCACCTGTAGCTTAGTTCTAACTCTAGTTAACTCTTACCTAACTGGCTGCATGATTTTCTTCTGCACTTTCCCCGACAACTGTCACTATGTAAGCTTCTCGACTTTTACCTACGCAACTAAGACATGTCACGATATCGTGACATTTCTGCCCATTTGACCTTTTCTTGATAGTTGACCGTGAAAACCTGACCTGTCGTGATATCGCGACGTTCTTCGCCTCCTAGTCCTTATCTCGGCATGCAACCATGAAAATAGAACATGTCACGAAATCGTGACGCATTTGTTGCCTCTAGCTCTTTTCTGTCTCCTACCCATGAAAATGGGACATGTCACGAAATCGTGACACTTTTGCTTCTCGCTCTCTATTCGCTTGCACCACGAAAATGGAACATGTCACGAAATCGTGACACTTTTGCTTGCACTCTACTTCGCTTGCACCAAAATGGAACATGTCACGAAATCATGACACTTTTTGCTTCCGCACTCTACTTCGCTTGCACCCGTGAAAATGGAACATGTCACGAAATCGTGACACTTTTCACTGTCGTAGACTTTTCTCCACATGCCTCAGCGAAATTGGAACATGTCACAAAATTGTGACGCTTTTCCTTCGTACTTTCTCTTCAGCACTAGCGAAATGCAAACATGTAGCGAAATCGCTACACTTTTTTCCTTTGCTATTTCTTTGCTTCGACCACTGAAAATCCAACATGTAGCGAAATCGCTACACCTTTTTCACTTAGCACTTCCTCTTTGCTTCGACCAGCGAAAATCCAACATGTAGCGAAATCGCTACAACTTTTTGACTTAGCACTTTCTCTTTGCTTCCAACGAAACTCCAACATGTAGCGAAATCGCTACACCTTTTTGACTTAGCACTTTCTTTCTTCCAATCAACATGTCGCGAAATCGCTGACACTTTTCATCCTTGGTGCTTCTTCACCGAACTTGTCACGAAATCGTGACACTTTTCATTGCTTGTGCCTTTACTCCAAACATGTCATGAAATCGTGACAGTTTTTCAACTTTGCTTCTTTCCTTCCAGCATGTCGCGAAATCGTGACAGTTTCTCCAGCTTTTTCTCTCTCCTCCGATATGTCGCGAAATCATGACATTTTTGGTTGTGCCTTCTCTCTCCTCAGTTTTGTCATGAAATCATGACATTTTTGGCTGCGCCTTCTCTCTCCTCCGTTTTGTCACGAAATCACGACAGAAAACATGTCGCGATATCGCGACAATTTTCTTACTTGTCTTTTTCTGCAAATTTTTGAATCTGGGCCACTTCTTTCTTCTTGGAAATTCACTGTACTTGTTCTGACTGACCTCTGAACTGCATCAACTGCATCAATCTGTCTGTGTTGACAACAATGACAATACTTTTGCAATACTTTTGCTGCACCTTGCTCAACACACTTTGTTGTATGTCCATCATTATTACACTTATAATACTTAATGTTATTATTCCTTGGTGGTGCAAATATCTTGGGATTTCTCCTAGTGAAGCCATCTCTGTTCCTATCATGTACCCTACAATTCATTGCCTTGTGACCAAACTAATTACATGAGTAGCAATACCCATGGAAAAGCTTTCTATTCCTAAAGTTTCCATATTCTTGTCTTTCATATGTCCTACACTATGAAGCCATGTGCCCAAATTTGTGACATGAGAAACATCTTCCATTGAAGTTTCCTTGTCTTGACCTCATTGGTCTCTTAGTCTCTCTTAACCTATTTTGATTGTTGTTCCATTTGTTTCTCCTTTGTGCATTGTTTCTTTCCTTGTTGAAATTTCTATTGTCCAACTAATCCTCAGAAGTCTTACTTTCTCTTACATTTTCTTCTTCTGAAGTTACTTATTCTAAAGTTTCTTCTTCTTCATAACTTTTTTTTTGGTAAGTAAAGTTCTTCATTAATTACCAGGTTTTACAGGTTGACGCAAAAACTATTACAAAATTCAGCCTTATGCTGATGTTGCAGATCCTATTCATGATAAGGACTTTCTATCCTTTACTACTGTTGACCTTCCTAAAATGCCTTACCAGGAAGACATAGTAAACATTAATAAAACTTGAGACATTTCAAACACAGTTGGGCATATTCCTTGAAAACCTTGACAAAAAGAGAAAAAAGGCATGAGCCAAGAAATGAATGCATCCTTTGTACAATACGTAAACAAAAAAGAACCTCGAGGCCAGAGGATCCTCAGGCTTCATCTTTAGCATCTTCCTCAAGCTCCTCGTCCTTTTCATTCTCTTTGTCCTCATCATCATCCTTCTCCACTTTTGATGACCCCTTTATAAAACCATAATTTCTGCTTCCTTCTTCAGAACTTGAGGTTGACTCTTCTTCTTGTTTCTTTTGAGCTTGTTCAAAACCAAGACCTATTTTGTTTGTTGACCTTCTTTGTACCTTGATCATCTTATCCACAATCTTTGAACTCTTTCCAAACTTGTGTAGCTTATCCTTGGAATTTTCTAAATCTTCCCTTAGTAGAGCTACTTCTTGTTCTAACTTTTCACATTCTAAGACCTTTGCTTCTAGCTTATCCTTGAACTTCTTTGTCTTAGCCATTGACTTGTTTAGATCCTCTATAAGCTTTCCTCTCTCTTCATCACATTCTTGAAACTGAAATTCAAGTTGGGAGTTTTGCTTTCTTACCTTCTTTAAAGTTTTAAGAGCATAAATAAGCTCTCCCTCAAGATCAACTCCTCCTTTTTCTGATTCTTCCTCTATTTGTTTGCCTTTGACAACATCTTCATTTTTTTTTGACTTGTCTTCTATAGGATCACCTCCTTCTTCTTCTAGTGCCATTAGAATATTCTCTTATGGTCCTTCAAGTGTATCCTCATATTCATCATCACTGAAACTAAAACCATTCCTTGTACAACTATCTTCAAGATGTCCAAAATTACCACATCTAAAACACTTGAGAATTATTGGTGACCTTTTCTTAACTTCTTTTTATTCAATCAGAAATAAGACTTCATATTTATCATTATCTAAAAAACTATTATCACTATCACTTGAGTACTTACTTGCCTTGTCTGCATAGTAGCTCCTCTTTTGTCTTTGAAAGAACTTCTTTCCTTGTCTGCCTTGTCCATCCTTACCTTTATTTTGGTACCTATTTCTTTCTTATTCCCTGTTCTTGTGATCCTATTTTTCTTCATCATTGTTATTTTTAGCTTCTTGACAATCAGTTGCATAGTGACCATACTTTCCACAATTGAAACATCTAATAGATTTTGCATCTTTAAATCTTCTTGAATCCTTATTCCTTCTGCCATAATTAGCTTCTTCATCACTGGATGACTCATTGCTTGAATCTGACTTTTTTCCCTTTGTCTTCTTAGTAGCTTTGAATGTTGCTTCCTTCCAGGAATTAGGTTCCTCTTTTGTTCTTAACTCAAAAGTTGTAAGAATACCAAGTAACATATCTCTTGTCAAAGAATCACCATCTTTTGATTCTTCTATAGCAAAAATATTTTCACTAAATCTTTTTGGAAGAGATCTTAAGACCTTATCACAAACATCTGATTCTTCAACATTAAGTCCAAGTCCTTGCATGGCATTAACAACCTCATCTACCCGAAGTAGATAAGTACTAATGTTTTCCTCATCCTTCATTCTTAATTCTTCAAATTGCCCTTTGAGATTTCGTATCTTTGCCTTTTTGACACTTTTATCTCCTTCATATATGCTTTGCAACTTATCCCAAATTCCTTTTGCATCTCTACAATGCATAACTTTTATTGATTCTGTTCTATGCAAACCTCTCAAAATTGCATTCATTGCTTTTGAATTGTAATGTTGTAGAAGCTTACCTTCCTTATCTGTAGGTGGATCAACTGGTGGTATGTATCCATTTTCAACTGCTTCCCAAATTTCATTGCCAAGTGCCATCAGGTGAATCTTCATTCTCATACTCCAAAATATATAATCACTTCCATCAAATATTGGTGTTGAATTATCTGAGGACACATTCTTAGAATCCATTGTGTTCTTGAAAGATTTTCCTTCAAGCTATTAAACTCTTCCGAAGGAACCCACTCTGATACCAATTGAAGAACACAAGCTTATACTGAGAGGGGGGTGAACAATATAAGACCACTTTTTACTTTTCTTTCCCAATAAATATTATGCAATGTATAGATAGCAATATCAACAATAGTAATCAAAGCAATGCACAAATCACCACACACAATAGAGACACCAATTTTACATGGTTCACCCAATGTGGGCTACTCCACGGAGAAAATATTTCACTAAAATTTTCTCAATCAATCTCTTGGGAATCCTTTCCCTATTACAATGTTTATGGACCTCTATCCAAAGGAGACACCAATCCCCTAATCAAGTTCATGGATCTCTATCCATAGGAGAACTCCTTTCTCCTTAGCTCTAATTGGTGATCTTCTAGAAGAATTGTTGCCCCCACTACTCTGGCTAATGGATCTCTATCCACTGAAGACTCCTATCCTCACTACCCTAGCTAATGGATCTCTATCCACTAGAGACTATCATCTTCTATACTCTATCACCTTCAAAGCTCTATCTCAAATCTGTACTAAACATAGTCCTTCGGTCTAGCACAAATCTGCTCAATCTCTGTCTCTGGTCTGGCACAAACCTATCCTCAAATCTGCACCAAACTCTATCCTCAAATCTATTCTATATCTATCCTCTGATCTACACTAAACATAGTCCTTCGGTCTAGCACAAATATATCCTCAATATCTATCCTCAAGCCTTAACACAAAGCTTGACTTAATCTCAAATCAACTCTGCTAGATCTACCCCAAACCTTAACTCAAGGTTTGAACAAATCAATCAATCAACTCTGCTCTCAAGTCTTCTCAAAGACTTATCTCAAATCTACCTTGTAAGCTTCCACAAAATCTCACACTAATCTATCCACAAGTCCTCTCTAGAACTTGTCCAAATCTGCTCAACAAGTCCTCACTAGAACTTGTCCAAATCTCATAGAAACATAAAGAGAATTGTTAGAGACTCAATATGCTTCACATTCATCACAATGCTCAATCACTTTCAATCACTCTTTTAGAAACATATAGAGAATTGTTAGAGACTCAATATGCTTCACATTTACCTCAATGCTCAATCACTTTCAATCACTCTTTTAGAAACATATAGAGAATTGTTAGAGACTCAATATGCTTCACACTCACAAACTCTCAATCACTTTCAATCTCTCTTTTATCACATAAACATATAGAGAATTGTTAGAGACTCAATATGTTTCACACTCATCAACACTCAACCTCTTTCTCAAATTAATTCAGAATATAGAATAATTTGTTTCATAGAACTTGAACTATCACTTTAACACATCCACTTGACTAGGCTCAACCAACTCTACTCAACCAATCACTCAATGAAATAAACCTTGCTCACAAACCCTAGTCCAAGCATATAAACACTCACTCAAATGTTTCCAACAATGCTTATCAAACAATCTCACATAACAATGATACTCATGTTCTTTTCACAAACCCTAGTTCAAATTCTTCACTTAACTAATCACTTCAACAACAATGCTTATAAAACAAGGTTTTATCAACAACTCTTTATTCCAGAAAACCTTGAAGCATTAATTCAAGCCACACTCAACAATGCTTACCAAACAATCCTTTTCACTCCAACTTTGCATTCACAACATTCAACAATCACTCACTTAGGAAGATGTGCCCATACCTTTTGTTTGATGTAGAAGTGCCCTTAGAAAAACCTGTCTCAATCACAATTTTCTCCTTTGCCAATTTCAATAGTTAGATGACAAATATCACACTAACTCTCTTTCAAAATATTTTCAAACACAAAAATAATCAATCCAAAATACACCTTATTACTCCTTGAAATTAGCAATCATCAAATCACTCATAAAAATAATCACTCAAAAATCTCCTTATAATATCCAAATTAATAAATCAAACTCTCAAAAATAACCCTTCAGAAATAATAATTGCCTACCCTTTTATCTCCCTCAAAACACTTAATAACCAAATTTAACTTAGGCAAAAATTAAATCTCACAAACCCTCAAAAATTATTTTTCAACCTTAGGCACATAAAAATATTTTTATTTTTCCTTCAAACTTAGCACATCCCCAAACTAAGCGACAAACCCAACAAATAACAATGCATACCTTTGTCTCATCCACTAAAAGGCCTCAGTGGGTTTTGACCCTGAAACCTCTCCATCGAGCGCCTTACCAAGGTGCTAGCCCACCACGTGGGCTAGGCGCTCCCACAAGAAGGGGAAGGTGCTAGCCTCCCTTTCTTCCTCATGCTAGGCATCATTCACAAAATGTAAACCTTCTACCATGCAAAACATGAACCCTCAGATTCGAACCTGCGTCCTTCTACCAAACGTCTTAACACTTATCATCGTCACCAGCTGTGCTATGCGATGCGTGTGCAAAGTGGAAGGAGCCTTGCTCCTCTTTGTACCTTTTAATTTTTCGAAGACTTTTCAAAATTGTTGCTTTACTCTCTGCTCATTTTCAAACTTAGGGGCATTCAAAATTATGATCGCTTGGGGACTTAGGCAAAGGTTTTGCCTCCATATTTATACATAGTGCCTTGATGTTGTAATACGTCGATGCTTCCCATAGAATTAATAATTCGATTTATAAATTTGCTTTATAACCCTTTTTAGGGTTTATTAAATTAATAAAAATTAATTTATAATTAAATTAAAATTAACTTATAATTAACTTAAGTAACATAAGAGTTAATTAAATTAATTAAAAATTAATTTATAATAAAATTATATTAATTAATTTATTAATTAATTTAAATCTCCTTTTTAATATTATAATTAATTATTATAATATTATTTTCTTGGGCCTCTTCTTTGCCCTTTAGACCTCATCTGACTTCCTGGAACTGGGTCTTTATCAACTGAAGGTGGACTTATCCTTTTGCATTTATCGGAGAACCTGAACTTGATGTTGCCCACTGAAACTACCATTGATTGATGCTGAAAACTTGACATCAATGACCACTCACTCTTGACATCAATGACAACTCATCTACTCAAAATGTCCAACAATCTCCCCCTTTGTCATTGATGGCAACCCAAATTCTTTTTACCAAAACTTGACCTTTTTCCTGTTCTACTCCCCTTGGGACATTGCTCCCCCTGACTCAATGCTCTCTCCTTAAACCAAATCTCTCCCCCTTACTCAAATCTCTCCCCCTTGACATCAATGGCAAAGGGTCACCTTTGGGGCTCGAGGCTAAGAATGAGTCTCTTAGCTTAGCCCCTCCCCCACCTCCTCTTGAGGTGGTTAATTCTGGGGTGGGAGTATTTCTACTCCCAACAAGCACTGGTCTTTACCTTTGTCATATTTCCTTCTCATCTGATCCTTCTGATTCCTTTGACTATTCCTATTCATGTCCATGTTCCTGTTCCTATTCATGTCCATATTCCTGTTCTCATTCCTATTCTTTTCATGTCCATATTCCTGTTCCTATTCCTGTTCCTGTTCATGCTTGATTCTGGAATGTCTGCTCTACACCACTTTGTTGTATGTCCATCATTATTGCACTTATAACACTTAATGTTATTATTCCTTGGAGGTGCAAATATCTTGGGATTTCTCCTAGTGAAGCCATATCTGTTCCTGTCATGTACCCTACAATTCATTGCCTTGTGACCAAACTGATTACATGAGTAGCAATACCCATGGAAAAGTTATTTGTTCCTAAAGTTCCCATATTCTTATCTTTCATGTGTCCTACACTATGAAGCCATGTGCCCAAATCTGTGACATGAGAAACATCTTCCATTGAAATTTCCTTGCCTTGACCTCATTGGTCTCTTAGTCTCTTTTAACTCTATGCTGGTTCTTGTTCCATCTATTTCTTCTTTGTGCATTGTTTCTTTCCTTGTTGAACTTTCTGTTGTCCAACTCATCCTCAGAAAGTCTCACTTTCTCTTACAAGCTTCTTCTTCTTAAGAACTTGAGGTTGACTCTTCTTCTTGTTTCTTTTGAGCTTGTTCAAAACCAAGACCTATTTTGTTTGTTGACCTTCTTTGTACCTTGATCATCTTATCCAAAATATTTGAACTCTTTCCAAACTTGTGTAGCTTATCCTTGGACTTTTCTAAATCTTCCCTTAGTAGAGCTACTTCTTGTTCTAACTTTTCACATTCTAAGACCTTTGCTTCTAACTTATCCTTGAACTTCTTTGTCTTAGCCATTGACTTGTTTAGATCCTCTATAAGCTTTCCTCTCTCTTCATCACATTCTTGAAACTGAAATTCAAGTTGGGAGTTTTGCTTTCTTACCTTCTTTAAAGTTTTAAGAGCATAAATAAGCTCTCCCTCAAGATCAACTCCTCCTTTTTCTGATTCTTCCTCTATTTGTTTGCCTTTGTCAACATCTTCATTTTCTTTTGACTTATCTTCTATAGGATCACCTCCTTCTTCTTCTAGTGCCATTAGAATATTCTCTTCTGGTCCTTCAAGTGTATCTTCATATTCATCATCACTGAAACTAAAACCATTCCTTGTACAACTATCTTCAAGATGTCCAAAATTACCACATCTAAAACACTTGAGAATTATTGGTGACCTTTTCTTAACTTCTTTTTTCTTCAATCAGAAAATAGGACTTCATATTTATCATTATCTGAAAAACTATTATCACTATCACTTGAGTACTTACTTGCCTTGTCTGCATAGTAGCTCCTCTTTTGTCTTTGAAAGAACTTCTTTCCTTGTCTACCTTGTCCATCCTTGCCTTTCTTTTGGTACCTGTACTTTTTTGATTCCTTGTTCTTGTGATCCTATTTTTCTTCATCATTGTTATTTTTAGCTTCTTGACAATCAGTTGCATAGTGACCATACTTTCCACAATTGAAACATCTAACAGATTTTGCATCTTTAAATCTTCTTGAATCCTTATTCCTTCTGCCATAATTAGCTTCTTCATCACTGGATGACTCATTGCTTGAATCTGACTTTTTACCCTTTGTCTTCTTAGTAGCTTTGAATGTTGCTTCCTTCCAGAAATTAGGTTCCTCTTTTGTTCTTAACTCAAAAGTTGTAAGAATACCAAGTAACATATCTCTTGTCAAAGAATCACCATCTTTTGATTCTTCTATAGCAGAAATATTTTCACTAAATCTTTTTGGAAGAGATCTTAAGACCTTATCACAAACATCTGATTCTTCAACATTAAGTCCAAGTCCTTGCATGGCATTAACAACCTCATCTACCCGAAGTAGATAAGTACTAATATTTTCCTCATCCTTCATTCTTAATTCTTCAAATTGCCCTTTGAGATTTCGTATCTTTACCTTTTTGACACTTTTATCTCCTTCATATATGCTTTGCAACTTATCCCAAATTCCTTTTGCATCTTTACAATGCATAACTTTTATTGATTATGTTCTATGCAAACCTCTCAAAATTGCATTCATTGCTTTTGAATTGTAATGTTGTAGAAGCTTACCTTCCTTATCTGTAGGTGGATCAACTGGTGGTATGTATCCATTTTCAACTGCTTCCCAAATTTCATTGCCAAGTGCCATCAGGTGAATCTTCATTCTCATACTCCAAAATATATAATCACTTCCATAAAATATTGGTGTTGAATTATCTGAGGACACATTCTTAGAATCCATTATGTTCTTGAAAGCTTTTCCTTCAAGCTGTTAAACTCTTCCGAAGGAACCCACTCTGATACCAATTGAAGAACACAAGCTTATACTGAGAGGGGGGTGAACAGTATAAGACCACTTTTTACTTTTCTTTCCCAATCAATATTATGCAATGTATAGATAGAAATATCAACAATAGTAATCAAAGCAATGCACAAATCACCACACACAATAGAGACACCAATTTTACGTGGTTCACCCAATGTGGGCTACTCCACGGAGAAAATATTTCACTAAAATTTTCTCAATCAATCTCTTGGGAATCCTTTCCCTAGTACAATGTTTATGGACCTCTTATCCAAAGGAGACACCAATCCCCTAATCAAGTTCATGGATCTCTATCCATAGGAGAACTCCTTTCTCCTTAGCTCTAACTGGTGATCTTCTAGAAGAACTGCTACCCCCACTACTCTAGCTAATGGATCTCTATCCACTGAAGACTCCTATCCTCACTACCCTAGCTAATGGATCTCTATCCACTAGAGACTATCATCTTCTATACTCTATCACCTTCAAAGATCTATCTCAAATCTATACTAAACATAGTCCTTCGATCTAGCACAAATCTGCTCAATCTCTATCTCTGGTCTAGCACAAACCTATCCTCAAATATGCACCAAAATCTATCCTCAAATCTACTAAATTTATCCTCAATATTATCCTTGATCTGCACTAAACATAGTCCTTCGGATCTAGCACAAATCTATCCTCAATATCTATCCTCAAGCCTTAACACAAAGCTTGACTCAATCTCAAATCAACTCTGCTAGATCTACCCCAAACCTTAACTCAAGGTTTGAACAAATCAATCAATCAACTCTGCTCTCAAGTCTTCTCAAATACTTATCTCAAATCTACCTTGTAAGCTTCCACAAAAGCTCACACTAATCTATCCACAAGTCCTCTCTAGAACTTGTCCAAATCTGCTCAACAAGTCCTCACTAGAACTTGTCCAAATTTCTATTTTTACTACAAAATACACAAATTTCCACAAGTCTTCTCTAAGACTTACCTCAAATCTGCTCAATAAGTCCTCACTAGAACTTGTCCAATCTCATAGAAACATAAAGATAATTGTTAGAGACTCAATATGCTTCACATTCATCACAATGCTCAATCACTTTCAATCACTCTTTTAGAAACATATAGAGAATTGTTAGAGACTCAATATGCTTCACTCTCCCCAAAACCCAAATACTTTAACACTCTTTTAGAAACATATAGAGAATTGTTAGAGACTCAATATGCTTCACACTCACAAACTCTCAATCACTTTCAATCTCTTTTATCATAGAAACATATAGAGAATTGTTAGAGACTCAATATGTTTCACACTCATCAACACTCAACCTCTTTCTCAAATCAATTCAGAATATAGAATAATTTATTTCATAGAACTTGAACTATCACTTTAACACATCCACTTGACTAGGCTCAACCAACTCTACTCAACCAATCACTCAATGAAATAAACCTTGCTCACAAACCCTAGTCCAAGCATATAAACACTCACTCAAATGTTTCCAACAATGCTTATCAAACAATCTCACATAACAATGATACTCATGTTCTTTTCACAAATATCCAAGATAGTTCTCAACTTCACATAACAATGATACTCATGTTCTTTGCAAACCCTAGTTCAAATTCTTCACTTAACTAATCACTTCAACAACAATGCTTATAAAACAAGGTTTTATCAACAACTCTTTATTCTAGAAAACCTTGAAGCATTAATTCAAGCCACACTCAACAATGTTTACCAAACAATCCTTTTCACTCCAACTTTGCATTCACAACATTCAACAATCACTCACTTAGGAAGATGTGCCCATACCTTTTGTTTGATGTAGAAGTGCCCTTAGAAAAACCTGTCTCAATCACAATTTTCTCCTTTTCCAATTTCAATAGTTAGATGACAAATATCACACTAACTCTCTTTCAAAATATTTTTCAAACACAAAAATAATCAATCCAAAATACACCTTATTACTCCTTGAAATTAGCAATCATCAAATCACTCATAAAAATAATCACTCAAAAATCTCCTTATAATATCCAAATTAATAAATCAAACTCTCAAAAATAACCCTTCAAAAATAATAATTGCCTACCCTTTTATCTCCCTCAAAACACTTAATAACCAAATTTAATTTAGGCAAAAATTAAATCTTACAAACCCTCAAAAATTATTTTTCAACCTTAGGCACATAAAAATATTTTTATTTTTCCTTCAAACTTAGCACATCCCCAAACTAAGCGACAAACCCAACAAATAACAATGCATACCTTTGTCTCATCCACTAAAAGGCCTCGATGGGTTTCGACCCCGAAACCTCTCCATCGAGCGCCTTACCAAGGTGCTAGCCCACCACATGGGCTAGGTGCTCCCATGAGAAGGGGAAGGCGCTAGCCTCCCTTTCTTCCTCGTGCTAGGCATCGTTCATAAAATGTAAACCTTCTACCATGCAAAACATGAACCCCATGGGATTCGAACCTACGTCCTTCTACCAGCGAACGTCTAAACACTTGTCGCTATCACCAGTGCACTATGTGGTGCTGTGCAAAGTGGAAGGAGCCTTGCTCCTCTTTGTACCTTTTAATTCTATCGAAGACTTTTCAAAATCGTTGCTTTACTCTCTACGCTCTTTTTCAAACTTAGGGGCATTCAAAATTATGATCGCTTGGGGACTTAGGCAAAGGTTTTGCCTCCATATTTATACATAGTGCCTTGATGTTGTAATACGTCGGCGCTTCCCATCGAATTAATAATTCGATTTATAACTTTGCTTTATAACCCTTTTTAGGGTTTATTAAATTAATAAAAATTAATTTATAATTAAATTAAAATTAACTTATAATTAACTTAAGTAACATAAGAGTTAATTAAATTAATTAATAAATTAATTTATAATAAAATTATATTAATTAATTTTTAATTAATTTAAATCTCCTTTTTAATATTATAATTAATTATTATAATATTATTTTACTGGGCCTCTTCTTTGCCCTTTAGACCTCATCTGACTTCCTGGAACCGGGTCTTTATCAACCGAAGGTGGACTTATCCTTTTGCATTTATCGGAGAACCTGAACCTGATGTTGCCCACTGAAACTGCCACTGACTGATGCTGAAAACTTGACATCAATGACCACTCACTCTTGACATCAATGACAACTCATCTACTCAAAATGTCCAACAGAGGTGATATTACCTAAACCTATGTTGGTCTAGTCCACTCAAGAAACCTAAAATGAAAAAGGACCTCCAATATCCTTCAAGAATGATAGCTACACACTCACTAATTATTTATCCCTATGAGTATCGACATCTAACCTCACAACTACCCTAAGCTAATCCCAAGGGTATTCAGCTTCCTAGTGATGAAACCAAGAAACTATGCGTACTATAGCATATAAAGGTGCAATCGATGGTTGATGATGAAATCTAATGTTGCTAATTGTTTTTTGTAAAAATGTGTTATGCAAGCATGATTGAAGCTATGTTTTTGTTGTTTTGTTTTGATTTTTTGTGTAATCTAAGATGTGCAAACAAAAACTATCCTAAAATGTAATTGCAACTCTTTTTTTAAACTAGATGTAATAAAACAAGAAAGTGTAATTATATCTAAGAAATGAATACAATTTACTTCAAATTAAAGAACAATAAATGAGCCTATGTGAGGAAGGGAAAATGCAATTGTCCTAGTTAAGAAAGCAAACCTTAGCTATTCAAATAAGAAGTAAATAAAACAAGAAAATATGCAAAACAAGAAAGTAAAGGAAAATCATGTGAAAGGAAATGACTTGATAAAAGAAATAAATTGAAAAGTATATCTATGCTAATGTATGGAATTGAAGAAAATGCACAAACTAAAACCTAAGCTAAGAAAGCAAGGAAAGGATGAAGTTATTTTATTGGAGATGAATTACTCACTTTTGATTTACAAGGTCGCACAAAGCACAAGGGAAGAGTATACATGAGATAATACACCTATTAATATGAAATTATGGGTGTGCAATATGATGTTCCTTGAATTAGAAGTAATGAATCTATTTTGATCTCCAATATCACCCTAAGGCACAAGGAGAGAGCATACAAGGTCAAGTCCTTCACTAAATGTTATGTGTGGTGAGGGGTTCATTAACCTATAAGATATGACCTATTTTTGATCACTAAGATCATCCTAAGGTGCAAGGAGAGAGCATACATGGATCAAGACTTTTATTTAATGTGACTTATGAAGATGCAATGCAAAAGAAAGTTCTAGAAAGCAAATGCAAGTTTTTTAAACTCAAAATCTAACTAGCACATCATCCAAGTTAACTAACAAAGCATTAAACTTACAAGGAAGAGTTGTTTAATCTAGTTAAGAGAAAATCTAACTAGAACAACATTAATATTGCAATAAAATTTATAAAATGGATAATTGAAAAAATTTATTGATGGGGAAGGTGTAATACCTTTGGATATCACCAAATTAGTTTATTTGGCCTAAGAAAGAACTTTAGCAACAATGATAATTGATTATCAAGAATAAATATTCATGCTCACCTAAAACCTCTAGATTTACGATGTGAAGTTGGGTACCTAATAATTTAGGTCTCGATTCAAAGCTTATAGGGAACCATGCACATAGGTACAGTTTGGACTATGAATTGTCTAGGCCTTGATGGTTAAGATTGTGAACCATCTAGGGTTGGATGACTGACTCTAATGGCAGATATTGTGGGACCAACCTGGATGGGTCTTGATTTGTATGGGTTTTTTATAGTTTTGGACATAAAAATATAGACAAAATATTGAAAATGTGAGTGAGATTTACAAAAATCTAAATAGAACACATAAGAAAAATTATTAAGTAAATGATGAGAGAAACAATAGTTTCTAAAGCCTACAAAGCAAAAAATGTCATGTGTGGTTAAAGGTTAGAAGGTCCCACCATGATCACAAAAATATGGTTAAATAAAACATGCCATTTTATTTATATTGAAAGATATTACAATACAATATTTTGAAATATCCCTTGGGATACAATGAGGGTCTTCCAAGAATGAAGCCCTTTTTACAATACAAATTTTTGGTACTTAGTCTTCTCTAACCACCTTGAGGAGGGATGGGTTTCATGCACATGTACTACCCATGTTGAGTAGAGCCTCTAGAACCTACACACACCCAAAATACTAATCAATAGAACCTTTGAATGAAAGTGCAAACAAATAACATCAATATAATGCATCAAAATAAGACTAAAACAAACTAAAATCATATAAAATTTACCTTGCTCACCTTTGCATACTATTTTTTATTGTATTTTTGACTATGTAGGGTGAATTTGAATCTATGTTTCTTATAATGCTATGAAATTTTGAATGAATCTTTTGTATGTTGTTAGGAAGCTATCCTCCAATTTTAGTGTCTATTGGTGTCCAAACCTGCAATTTGCACACAAAAACAGTCAAGAGACTGTGAACCATACCTTAGGGTTTTTTAATCTTGTTTTACTTATAATATGATAAAATTTTGAGGTAACCTTATATATGTTGTCAGGAAGCTACCCTCTAAATTTGGTAGCTATTGGAGTTTGTATCTACGATATATACATAAAAAATTCAAGAGATTGTGAACCATATCTCGGTGTGACATTGAGCCTATGTTGCTTAGAATGCAATGAGATTTTTAGGATATCTATTGGAGTTCAGACCTATAAACGGTTTACAAAATAAAAAAACACACAAGGAGAGGCCTACCACACTATCTATGATAAACACAAAAGTACATGCAAATGGATCCTAGATAAATTTCAATAGATTTTTCCTACGATATCTTACACACCTCTATCAAAATAAAATAAGTGAGACAATATTTTTAATATTTCCTAAGGATGAGGAGAATAATGAGGAAGAGGTATCATGATGTACAAGTGGCATGGTGAGGGAATGGAGGAATCTTGAGCGTCTGTTAGAGTTAGAGTCTATTATATAATTTGGATCATGTAAATGTACCTTCCTAGGTACATACTTAGGACATTAGATTACTTTAGAGGGAGGTTATCTACCTACTTTATGCAATGTAATAAATGCATAAGTGTCAATGTGCAAGTTGTAAATGTGCAAGGTGTCCCTTGTACAACTAGGAAGAGTGTTGGCCAAGTAATCTATCTTCCATTATAAAATGGCCTCATTGTAAGAGTTTGACAAGTAAGTCAATAGGTATTAGTAGAAGTACCGTGTGACTCCATTAGTGGAGTACATTATAGTCTTGTAGCATCTTGTATGGATTTTCTATTTTCTCCATAGCAATATTGTATTTATTTCCATCATTTCTATTTATAGCATATTTTTTCAATCTCATAAATTTAATTTCTCTTATACTTCTACATCTAGTGATTGCCATCTCCCATTGCAATATACCTCAAAAATGAACAATGGTATTAGAGCCACGGTAGGTCTAGTCACAGTAGAACTAGCTACTATAGATTGAGAGGAGAACCACCATTATTATTGAGCCTAAATTTTTTGTGAACCTGATTTTCCATAGTGCATAGGCTCTTGCAAAAATATTTAGAAGAATCAAGGTGGTAGAGAGAGTTTCTAGAAAATACTATTGCTAAAATAGATCCAGTCGCCATAGCTTCGATTTTTGCAAATTGGATGTTCCATTGAACCAATTGCATGTGAATATTGTTAAGATTATTTGCTAGAACAAACTAAAAAAAGTTGTGAAATTCATTTGGCTCAGATTCTTCCCATATAGTTGCAAGAAAACTCGTGAAGATAAGGACTCAACATTTGATTCACTAGTTTGGTGAATCAACTAGTGAATCTCATCTAAGAGATCTGGAAAGTTTACTATTGCCTTAAGTATATTTTATTGCAAGGAACTAACTATTATATGATTGGAACACCTCCTACAATAGCAAGCTAGGATACTTTAACTTTATTACCCAAAGGTCAGAGTGCCTTCATAGTATAGATATTAGTTTTTGCAAGAAAATAATACTATAGAAGATAACTCTAGGAGAAAGAGTCATGGTGAAGTCTAGAGATTAAATAATCATATATATAAGAGTCAACTTCACAGTAAATAAAGGTCGCAGAAGCCTTGATTTGAAGAAAGGCCATAGAAGCCTTGATCTTGAAAAAGGCCACAAAAGCCTTGATATGAAGAAAGGACATAGAAGCCTTGATCCTGAAGAAGAATCCAAAAGAGAGTACCTAATTTAGAAGCAGATTCAAATAATACTAATAATTTATTACAAGGAAAGAAGATTCAGTGAGTTGGGAAACTTCCTACAAGAAATTTAGGAAGAGTATCTTCTTTAGAATCAATCCAGCACTTGAAGCAAACTTGAATGTGAAGAGATCAGGTGAATATCTCATTGAAGAAACTTCCATTCTTGGAAGAACGAGAAGGATTGGGAGAGTCTTATTCAAATCCAGAAGCAGCAGAATCAAGAGATCCAGGAAGGAGATCTCAATTATAGAAGTTAAAGAAGAAGGTCTCAAGGAAGTAGCTATAGAATCTAAGACCTAGGAGAGGTCTCAAGGAAAATATCTTGGATAGCCTTGTTATTGAAGAAATATCATCAAAAGAGTTCCTAAAATAACTCATTGGAGAAGTTCTCCATCAAGGAGAAACTTTATAATAAGGGAAATATTTGGGACAATTATCGCCATCCGTCAACAAGCCCAATCAGGAGAAGAAGAAGAATTGACAAAGAGTGCCAAAGAAGATACAGAAGACCTCAAGACATTGAGAGTTTTGAGAAGATCCTACTTGAAGACATAATTTGACAAGAAGACTTGAAGATAAAATAATCTTGTCAAAGCCAAGAGATTTGAAGATTTCCTATCAAGAAGTCATAAATATTCCTATGAATCCATAGAAGAAAGGAGAATATCAAACCACCAAACCCCAATATTGTGAAAGAAATTTTGAGACCTCTTTTTGGTGAAGGAGGAGCTGTTTGGAAAAGCTAACAAAAGTTGCAAAAATCTAAATCAATAAGCTTGATCTACATTCTCTATAAAAGCTGTCAAAAAGGTAAGAAACTATTGGTGCAAGTAAATTCATTAATCTGATTACTCAATAAATTTATTAAAGCACATTATGTTAGATCAGAAGTTGCAAAGAGGAAAATTGAATTATGGTCTTCGAAAGTGCAAAAGAGAAAAATTCCTTTTAAGGTTCATTTTTACAATTAGGAGTTGATTTTTGAAGTTACAATCAACTACCTATCTTATATCTTGAAAAAGAAGACTAGATCCTACAACTATGTTTGTAGTGAAATTTAAAAGAATTTATTCCAGATTATGCTTGAAAGGTTGCAGTGGAATTGTTAAGAGTATTTTTGAGAAATTAGTGGAGCAATAAGGTGAATTTATTGTTACCATTTAAAGTGCATCTATTAAGCACCATTCTAGTTAATTTTTTAACTAGTTGCTCTCAATTAGTTTGTGTTATTAAGAAGCACAAAAAAACAAATCTACAACACTTTCATGGCCAAAAGAAACCACCATTACAAGTAGAAATATGGAGTAGAAAACCACCATTTAAATCCTTGAAGGAAGCCTCAAATAGAGACCTTGGAAGTCTCAAGATTCAAGGAGAATATAAGGATTTATTTCTCAGCACAAAGCGTAAGAATCCTCATTTCATTAGCTTGGATTGACTATCATCCAAAAGAAGCAAGAAGGATTATAAAAATTCTTCATTTTGGTGCAAGATTTACATATTACAAAAGGCACCTCTTTTGCTCCTTGGAAGAACATAAGTATTACTATTTATAGGGTGTCATAAGGACGTCTTTATACAACAAACTTGTGGCCAAGGGAAGGAGTTATTAAAAAGCTCACACTAACAACATATTTGTGACCAAAGGTAGAGCCACCAAATAGCTCACACGTCTTTATACAACATACTTGTGTCCAAGGGAAGGAGCTATTAAAAAGCTCACACGAACAACAAATTTATGACCAAAGGAAGAGCCATCGAAGAGCTCACACATCCAAGAGTTGAGGTGTTTAAAAACACCATTTTTCCTTCATAAAATTCAGCCCCACAAGCAGTGCGTCATATGCAATAGTGGAGCCATTGAAATAAGGTATTATCACTCATGCTTACATAGAAATAAGGGTAGCATTTAGTGGATGTTATAACTAGCACTAAAGAAAGGTAAAAATTGATATTAAAAACCTGCAAATAAGTGCAGATATAAGAGTTATACCTAAGGCATCCATTGAAACGAGTGTCCAAAAAAATAAGAGCTCAAAAGTGTACCATAAGATCATGAAGCAATCCAGCTATAGTTGTCTGTCATCCTCACCAAGCCAATGTGCAAAAGAAATCTTACATATCAAGAAACATTGCAAGCTCACATAGGGTGCAAAGATAAAGGAAAAATTAGGGTTACAAGATTATCTTTGGAGCGTTAGAAATAAGGCTTGCATGCACAAGCCAATTTGCACAAACTCTCTATGTCTCCCCAACATTCAAGCACTCACCTAAATGGATTTAAGATTATTTTGAGGTTACCACCAACCTCATCATTATCGAAGGAAAGTTAAAGACGTTTACCTTATAACTCTTAGTGTGGCACTTGTCATGAAGCCCATATTACTTTAAATTATGATCTTGATAAAGAAAGATACAATAGTATGAAGCAGAATACATCAAGGGAGTAGTCAAATGAAGTTAAAGTATTGAGGAGAAAACAACTATTTCAAGCCATACACCATTCAAAGGTGTAAGAAAGACATTAAGACACTGTCATAAAACTAGCGAACAACACTTTCATTTGGAGAAATCCTTGCAAGGCATATCCCAAGGTATATTTTAGCACCATTTATAGAGGAGAAGGATCACAAATCAAGAAATGAATCAGCACTGGTCAAAGAGGGCTCTGACTACCCATGAGCGCTACATAGCATGTAGCAACGAATCTGCCAACACATAACAATTAAGGACTATTGAGGTAAATTTTGATTTTTCAAACTTACTTTTAACATAAGGTTTTTGTAGTTATAAGGGAACATTTAATATTCTATTGTAATATTCAACATTAGATATTTATTAAGCAAGCATACTTTAGATTTGTTAATATTTATAAAAATTTATCAAGGAGAAATAAGGGTTATTATTGAAATTTAAATTACTTGCAAATATTATTTTCTCAAATTTGGGAGTTATAAGGAATACATCAAACTTAGGAATTGGATATTAGATAACATTAAAATCAACCAAAAAGGGGTATTTAAAGAGGTTTACTAAAGTTTTCAAAAGTTTGGATTTTTATAGTGTTGTCTCAAAACACTTAAAGGAAGAAAAATAAATCCAACTTCAAAACCTCTTCAAAAATTTGAAAATAGTGCTTAGTTCAATAGGAGTAACAAAGGGATAGAAAAGTTATTTTTTGTATTTACAAAATTTTACAAAATCAACTTAAAATTGAACTACAATTTACAAAAGCACTATATTGATCATATATCCTATCTAGAACATCCTAGGGAGTCATAAGGTATTCTACAGAACTTGGTAATATTAGCATCCATAAAAAATTATCAAGTTCTAAATTCATTGGATAGATGTAATCTTGCTACTAAACCTAAAAATTTATTAGGTTTGTGAACTCTCATCATTAGGGAGATATAAGGAAGTCTACATAACCTAAGGGTTAACAAAGGTTCTATCAAATAAATATTTTGTATATTCTAAGGGTTACATGTACCTTAATAGTGGGAGATATAAGGTATACTACCAAAATTATCACTCTTTTACTTCTTCAAATGGAATAAGGAACATCATGCAATAAGTGCAAAAATTGCTCTAACAAGAATAACTCCACAAAGCATGATAATACTTGGTACATTGACTCAGGAGCAAGTCATCATATGATAAAAAATCTACAATGGTTTGACTGCCTTGAAATCATCAAAGGTTACAGAATAAGAATTGCATATAGCCAAACCTATCCTATTCATGGATATGTATGTGTAACACCAAGAAAATCATTTCCAAATATTCTGCTACAAAAATTATTGTATATTATTGGATTGACATTCAATCTCATTTCAGTAAGCAAGTTGGTGGAAAATAAATATATGGTCAATTTCAAATATATGAATGACATCAATACATGTCTTATCTTTAATCAAGGTGAGATAGAAGCAACAAGATCAATCCATGGGAACACATATATCCTAGACTCAATGGAAATCTCATAAGACATTGTTATATTTCAAAATGATGCTAACACATTTCCAAAAGAATAGGTTGAAGAAAATTAATAATCAATACATCATAGAGGCAAGTGCAAAAGAATCAAATTCAAAAATGTTATGGGACAAGTACACCATGCTCTACTCAGCCATCAACAATTAGAGGAAGAAGTAGAACCTAATGAAGATACTCACAGAGAGAATAATACAGGAGAATAGATAGAAGAAGATGATGAACCTGATCAAGTCAAAGATAATCTAAAATAAGAAGATCCATATTGAAGACTAAAGTCTTCAATACCCAAATAATGTAATACAGGGGGTGTTAGAGTTAGATTATATTACATCATTTGGATCATGTAAATGTACCTTCCTAGGTACATACTTAGGACATTAGATTACTTTAGGGATAATTTATCTAGTTACTTTATGCAATGTAATAAATGCACAAGTGTCAATGTGCAAGGTGTCCCTTGTACAACTAGGTAGAGTGTTGGCCAAGGAATCTATCTTCCATTATAAAAGGGCCAAATTGTAAGAGTTTGACAAGTAAGTCAGTAGGTAGTATTAGTAGTACTGTGTAACTCCATTAGTGATGGAGTATATTATAGTCCTGTAGCATCTTGCATGGAGTGTCCATTTCCTCCATAGCAATATTGTATTCATTTCCATAATTTCTATTTATAGCATATTTTTGTAATCTTGTAAATTTACTTTCTCTTATATTTCTGCATCATGTAATTGCAATCTCCCATTGCAATCTACTTCAAAATCTAACAACATCTCCACTAGGATGGCTAAATGTGCAATATTATTTATTTAGACTATGACACACTTCATTAATATCCTTGGGTGGAGATATTTCTCACCCACCAAAATGGTGATGGCTAAATGTGCAATATTTTCTATTTAGGCTATGGCACACTATGATGTACAATGACATGCTTCATTAATGCCCTTGGATGGATATATTCCTCATCCACCAAAATATCATGCTTCATTAATACCCTTGGGTGGATAGATTCCTCACCCATGTGCATTAATGAGCATGGAATGTGGAGGAGAGAAGGGAGTTAATGGTAACTAGAGTGAGTGAACTTGGGTTAAAATAGGGGGATGGTATTATGATGTCCGTGGGTTAGGCGTAGGAAGGTGCTTAGGATGGTCAAATGGGCTAGGATAGTCAACAATGTATTAATTAAACTACCTATAAATTTATTAAATATTAATATTTACCAATGTTAATATGACACTTTTTAGGTGTCTACACTCCGCATCACCATGTATGGGGTAAAATATTAGTAATGGATCCTTCATCCAAATCAAGGGCACATTCTATTGTCACATCAATCATCACAAGTCCTACATAATATTTCTCTATGATGTAAATCAATCAAAGCAAAGGTCCTTCAGATATTTTTTTAAAGGAAAAAAAAAAAATTAGAGTCCTCCAAGCAAAGCATAAATTAGAAGTCCTCTACACAAAGTAAAAATCAAAAGTCTTATGGGTAAATCAAAAATTAGAAGTTTCCAAGCAAAGTTTAAGTTCTTTAGAAATTTGTTTAAAGTTAAATCTATTTTACAACTTTTAAATAAAACATAAAACACTCTGGTATTTGCCTAAGGGCACAAAAAATAATGTATCAAAGCTTAAGTCCCCTTGGCAAAATCTCTTAAAGTCGTGTTAGAAAAATATTTATTTGTACATATTTGTATATAGTTGTATATATTTTGTATCATAGCAATGTCTCATGGTGCTAACTAAAATCCCCCTAAGTAAAGCTTTTATCTAACTAAAGTCCCCTTGGGAATTTTTTATTTTTATATAGTTGTATATAACTATATATACATAACTCTTGTCTCATAGCTAAATTCCCCTTGGGCATATCTTTTATCTTTTTAAAGTTTCCTTTGATAAATCCTTATCTATATGTATCTATACAATAGTTGTATATAGTTTGTATCATAGAAATACCTCATGACATTATCCAAAGTCCCCCTTCGTACATCACTTTTCAATATTAACCATACATCAATATGAATAATGGTCAAATCAAGTTTTTTTGTCCCAACTTGATTTTTCCTTTGAAACTCGAGGGGGTACACTAGGGAACATAGACATCTAATGTTGTCAAAAGGTAAAATTTAAAATAATTAGTAATTAACAAATCAAAAGAATAAACCATATCACATCACAAATCCTAAGCAACAACAAATCTATCTATCTCAAAATTAGGGCATTAATATAAGTTTTAGTTGCATTCATCATTAAAAAAAAGGCAAATTTAGACACCCAATTTTAAGCACATCATCAATATCTCCAAACATATCAAATATTTAATCAACCAATCAAGCATACAAACAAGCAATTATCTCCAAGCTCAAATTAGGAGCATTTATTAATCCATAATCAAATTCTCTAAAACCTAAGCAATAGTGCTAGTAGTGCTTGCACAACTTCAAAATTTTCATCATTTTTTGCCCAAATTGAGTTGTAATGATCATCTTTAAAAATACACTAGGACCATTAGCATCACTGGAACTATTGACTCCAATACTAATAACTATAAAACACCAAAAAATAAAAGGTTGATAGTTAGTACCTTCTAAGCTATCCATAAAAAATAGATCTGATCACATATGTCTAAGACAAGAGCCCAAAATTTTTCATTTGTATCTTTCATCCATTAATAGCATATTGATCTCATTTCAAGATTTTTCTCTAAACAATATTATCAACTTCAATGCAACTATCTCCCAAGGATTCATGAATTCCTATAAATCCAACACTTGGAAAGTCCAATTCAGATCATGATCTTATGCATGCAAAATCCTATCAAAATTTATATACAATATTTAATCATAACAAAATTCTATCATGATCTTTTGAAGGCAACAAGGCTTTATGGATCTCATGTAATTATGAAGCTCTCAATCATATTAAGTAATAATCAGGCTCATCTATAACATCATCAAAAGGGATAGCAATCAAGGCATCTTGAAGCTACAAGATTATTTGGTTATGCTCTCTCTTCCTTTAACTTTGATCATTTATCTTTATTTTATAGCTTTATAATCTTTGATTAATTGCACACTAATGTTATTTTGATTCATCACAATTGCATTACTTATCCATTTTTATTGTAAAATTATTCATTTCTTGCATAATCATTTGACTTGTTACACTATATCTATTAGGGCCTATACATATCTTGGTTGGGGATTGCTATTGCATCACTTGTAAAATAAAAAATATTCTCATAAAGCATAATATGTTGTATCCATAGGTGAAAGCACTATTGAATTATAGGTTTGGTGGTGTATCACTCCCTATTTATGATATATATGGGATAGAGTTCATAATTACAAAAATTCAAAGCACTATCAATCACTTAGTGGTGCTTTTGCCATTGAGCATACAATTCTTATTTTATCATTTTGTAGTTTTTTATCTAATTTCTAAACATGGGTCTAATGTTGTTCAAGGGAGTCATACACTCTCCTCCACTTTAGGTAGATCCCTTTACTTTTAAATCTTATTTTTTTATTATTTTGTAGGTGAATAAAAGTGATATCAAGAAGTAGTAGTACCAACAACACTTCTATCAGTAGTTCTTTTATAGAACAACAATGTTTTTGCCTTTAAGGTAGAAAAATCAAATTTTAAATTCCAATCCTTTATTTTTAGCATTTAAATGATAGGTATGTTTATTGTCAGTTTCAAATCTATTTTTATTTTTATCCTAAAGGTAAAAAGGAAATAAGCAACTAGTTAGCATTAATCATTAGGGGATCAACTTTAATCTTGCATATCACTAAAGAAAATTGCATATAGTCATATTAAGGTTTTATTGTTGCATTATCATATTGGACCATTGCTCTCAAAAATAAAATCATTTCTCATTTATCATCAAAGTAAAAAATATTTAGTTTATTTGGAACTATTTGTTGCATTCATAGTTAGCATAGAACTAACTTAAGATTAAGCTTGTCAAAGAAAATCTTAGGAGAAATGTAAGTGTTCTCTAACTAATCCACTAAACCCTAGACCTAGGCTTATAAAATTTCTCTATCCTTGAGGTGATAAAGAGGGGATCATCACGATGAATCCCTTGAAAGGTCCTTTGCAATATGATCCCTATCTCATAACTCTCTTCCTTCGAGAGATGTTTTATCTTTGTCAATGACTTTCCAAAGGTAAGTCTACTAGGGGGTTTGTACTAGGTTGATCACTTTTCACTTCTAACCTTTAGATATTAGTAGAAAGAGGACCAATGATCTCATATGGTAGACTTATAAGGCAACATATACCTAGTCACCCACATGGCCTCATGCCAATTATACATATTTGTATGGCTTTGAATGAAGGAATTTTTTTATAGAGCATCATGTTTCTTCCATGGGATTATCCCCTTATAAAATTATTTAATATAAAAAGGGGAACATAAATTGTATTGAACATTATTTGAGTTGACCTCCTTCAGTTCATGTCTTAATGATTGTTACCATTTTGTACCTTGGATTTTAGAATTAGGATTATCTATATGCAAAGTGATCTAGTTTTTGGGTAGGTCTATAGATATATTTAACATCCAACATCTTCAAACCTAACATCCTTTTAATATTTTTATATCAAAGAAGGGATATTATACAAAATTGATAAGTTGTGTGTGTCTTATAATCATCACACTTCTCTTGTGAAGGAGGTACACTCTAATCTATATGGTGGTCATTTTGGTAATTACAAAATAGTCTACCATTATAGAATTTCTTCTATTGGCCTCACATGTAATATGCCATCCTACACTTCTTATGTTATTGTGTATTCTATTGTCACTCAAAATCCATAAACCATAAGTTAGATTTGAGTTGTCCTTTGATAATTCCCACTTGTCCTTGGATAAGCATCTCTATGGACTTGGTGAGTGGTTTTCTAATAATATTTTGATACCATGATTATGTTTTTATGGTTGTCAATAATTTCAACAAGATGGCTAATTTCATTCCTTGTTGCAAGACTAGTTCTACAAGCAACTTAGCCCAATTTTATTTATTTATTTTGATAGATATTTGGTCTCCCTTCTAACATTATATTCAACTATGAATCACGTTTGGTGCTTCTTATGGAAAATTTTGGAATTTTATCTAATATTTTTTTATAAAATTTCATCCATAGTTAGATGGTAAAATAGAGGTGGTGAATTGTACCCTTGTGAAGAGTCTATAGATATATCATCACACTTCTCTTACAAAATGTGATTTGAGCCTATAACATATTGGGCATGCTTACAACTGAATAGTTCAGTCTTCCACATGTCACTCACCTTTTGAGGTTTGTCTTGGTTTCCATACCTTGGTTCCTTATGAGTTACCTTTATCTTTACCCTATTCTTCCAATAGACATCTTCAAAAATAACAACATAAGCACATATTATTTATCCAATATTTACAATCTCTTCAAGTAAAGGTTATTTAGATTCTTTAAAAGACTCAATAAAAGCAAAATTAACTCATGAATCATCGTGTGTGCCTCATCATTTTTAGGTTGGAGATAAAATTTTGTTGTACTTGGATAAACATTGCTTCCAACACAAGGTACATAGTAGGGCCTCTTCACAATGAACATTATGCTATCTTGCTATCCTTCAAAAAGTGTTCAAGAATACTTTTTAATATAATATTCCAACTCACTTGAGGATTCATGATGTTGTGAATTTCAATCTCCTCAAACCATATCATGAGTTGATATTGGAGTCTAAGCTTTCCATTAGCCATCTTGCATATGTTGTTTTTAATTTCTAATTTTTGCTTAATATATATTGATTTTTTCATACACACATTTGTCAAATTCACCATGGTTTCATTACTTCTTACCTTATAGAAAAACAAGGAAAACTCTCTCATCAGGCTTGATGGATTTCTCAACATCAAATGTATCAGATATTTCCCTCTTTTTTATGAGCAGAGTCCAATGCTTCTACTTTTGGAAGGGATGATGAGGTATAATGTAATGTGTCAATTTTTTTTATTTTATTGCTTTAGGCTCTTTAGAACTTCCTATTATGTTTGATTTTATTTTAAATGGTTTGTTGTAGCTACACAAAACATAAATTCCTTGTTTCAGATAATTTATTAAACCTATTGAAGACCTATTATCAATGAAGATCAATCATAATAATTCTATATCAAAGGTTTTGCCAACTCTTAAGTTTGAGTCAAAATGTCCTTGCTAAGACTTTCTCTATTATGGCCATACCACTGACATACTCCAAGAATACCATAACATTACTTTGTATACTAAGGTATTCATTGTTGGCAATTTTGGGTACTTTGGGTACATTGCCTTTGCTCAAGTGTATAAGTTGCCATTGATGTCAAGAAGCTCTTGAAGGAATTTGATTTGATGTCAAATAATTTGTTTTGATGAAGCTTACATCATGACAGTTTTAAAGGTCTTTTGTAAACCCCAATTTGGCAGGTTTAAAGATTACAGGTGGATGCATTAGTTTAATGCATTTGGGTCCAGGAGGAAGTATTTATTTAAATAATTAAAAACCTTGTTAAGGTTCCCTTTAATTATTTTTAAAATAAATATTAAATTATTGGTTGCAATGGGTTCACCTAACCCATGGTGCTATGTTTTAAGATTGTGGGCGCTAGCCAAGACCTCCACCGATGTGTTAAACTCCTCGCCGACGTCAAGAGCTTATGGTAAAAATGCATATAAATCTCCCTCGATGAAAATCAAGAATTATCCTATCCGCATTTTGAAAAGAGTTGCTTACTATGAATTCATGATCTGCTATTCGATTTCTTCCTCGCTGTGATTTCGTGATCTGCTATTCGGATTTCTTCTTCGATTGTGTCTTCACCGTTTTTGTGAATTCGCTGTTCATTTTTTGTACTCGTCGCTTTTCGTAAATTCATCGTAAGGTTTTCGTCTTCGTGTTTGCATCAGAAGAAAGGGAGGCATTGTTGTTTTATTTAATCCCTGGCATAGAAGGAACAAGGCTAATAGCATGAGGTTTAAACCTCACCAGGCACCTTTGGTGCACCGATAGCGGCTAGGCTATTGGCACGCTACCCGAACGGGAGGTTTCGCGTTCGAATAACGCGAAAGGGTTTTACATCGTGAAGTAGACGCAGCGGGTGGTGTTAGAATTCGTGTGCAATTTCTCCATAGCATGATTTTTGATGTTGGCCAAGGTACTTTCGAAATTAATTTTTGCTAAGTGTATTTTGTGGATGGAGGAAGTTTATTAGAGGGCAAAATAGCTTAGGAGTTATAAGGAGTTTAAAGCTTGTTTTATTTTTGATAAAAGATTCTTTTGAAGGTGTTGTTTGAAATATCTTATTGCATTCTTATGAGAGATAAATTTTATTTTTGATAAGACTATAAGGGATAAATAAGGTGTATAAGGGATAATTTTTTCTTGTAATATTGAGAGTGCTTTAGGTTGATTATGAAAATGAAAGCATGATGTTTTAAGGTTAAAATTGCTTCTTGTGTGAAGTTGTGAAACCTTAAGTGGGCAGCTTTGAGATTGACATTTGCTTTCATTAAATTGGTAATAATCAAGCTATTCTTTACTTGGTTAAAGTGTTGGGCTTACTCCTTTGTTGATGATTTGAAAAGTTGTTTTGTGCTATTGTGATTTGAGTTGGTGGATGCTTTTTGTTCAAACAATATTGGAGAAAAAAGGAGTTCTACTTGTTTCCCTTTCTAATGTTGATTGTGAAATGCTTCAAGGTTGTGTTTTGAGCTAAATGGTGTTGATTGAACCTTGTTTGATGACCATTGTTGTTGAAACCCTAATTGATGGTGAAAATAACATGAGTATCATTGTTATGTGATTCTTTGCATAGTTGGCAATTGTTGGGGTTTCATGTTCTTGAAAGAAAGCATTCTATCCTATCCATTTCAGATATTGAGTTGCATTTTTAGATTTGATATTGAGTTTGAGCTGAGTTGATTTGAGTTGAGTTTTGAGATTGGGAGTTGAGTATAGAACATATTGAGTCTCTAACAATTCTCTTTATACTTCTATGAGTTTGACAAATCACATTGGGTCTCTAACAATTCACCTTGTGATTTCCTACTAAGAAAGTTTTTTTCTTGGTAAGCTTGCTGAGTTTTGGACAGGTTTCGATGGGGACTTGTGAGAAGTCTTGGACATGTTCCTATGGGGACTTGTGAGCTATTTGAGGACAGGTCCTATTAGAGGACTTGTGAGCAGATTTGGACAGGTCCTAGAAGAGGACTTGTGAGTTGAGTTTGATAGTTCTATCAGTGAACTTGAGGACAGAGGTGCACTGGTTCTTTGAGAAGAACCTGAGGACTTATTTGGCAAGTCTTTGAGAAGGCTTGTGTGTAGAGGATTGATTTTTTCAAGTGTTGGACAGATCTGATAGATAGAGGAAGACTTGTACTAGATCGATCGATCGTGTTTGGTACAGAGTTGTTTGAGCTGCTTGTGGATGTGATCATAGAAGGTAAAGGTCTCTTAGGCTAAGCATTGAGGACAGGGAGGTCTTCGATGGAAAGGAGTTCCACGTGGCTGGCAAGAGGTAGAGGCGATTGATCTTCCGAGGGATCATTTCTAGAGCAGAGGGGAAGGTATCTCCTTTGAGCAGAGGCTCATAAATTATGATTGGGGGAAGGTATCTCCTTTGGGCCGAGGCTCATAAACATTGTAATTGGGAAGGATTCCCAAAGAACTTTGAGATAACTTTTAGAGAAAAGTTTTATGGACGTAGCCCAGCCATTTTGGGTGAACCACGTTAAAATTGGTGTCACTTTGTGGATGATATTGTGAATTGATTTGATATTGCTTTGGGTATATTGCTTTACTATTTTGAAGTATGAAGGAAAAAGTAAAAAGAGGTCTTATATTGTTCACCCCCCCCTCTCAGTATAAGCTTGTGTTCTTCATTTGGTATCAAAGCGGGTGCCTTCGAAAAGTATGACAGCTTGAATGAAAATCTAGTAAAGAACACAATGGATCATTCAAGTGGCAATGCAGCACCTATTCTTGATGGGTAAGATTTTGGTCTTTGGAGTGCAAGGATGAAGGTTCATCTAATGACACTTGGTAATGATGTTTGGGAAGTGATTGAAGATGAGTACACTATTCTTGTACATGGTCCTATTACTAAGGAAGAAATGCTCCTACATCACAACAATTCAAAGGCAATGAATGCAATCCTGAAAGGCTTATAGAAAGCAGATCTCACCAAGGTGATTCACTGCAAGACAGCTAGTGAAATTTGGAAACAGTTGAAGGTGGTTCATACAGGTGATACAAATGTCAGAAATGCCAAGTTGAGACACTTCAAAGGTATGTTTGAACAAATCAAGATGAATGATAATGAAAATATTAGTGACTACATGCTTCGTATGGATGAGGTTGTTAACTCCATGAAAGACTTAGGTCTTGAGCTTGCTGAAAATGATGTTTGTGATAAGATTTTAAGATCTCTTCCTAATAGATTTAGTGAAAATATTTATGCTATTGAGGAAGCTAAAGATTTGGATAAGTTGAAAAAGGATGAGCTCCATAGTATACTTGCAGCATTTGAGTTGAGAACTCAAGTGAATTTTGATGTCAAGAAAGAGGCAGCTTTCAAGGCTACCAAGAAATCCAAGGGTAAACAGCTTCAAGATAGTGATGAGTCTTCTAGTGATGAAGAGGCATATCACAGCAAGAAAGGCAAGTTCTCTAGAAAGCACAAAAGTATGAAAAATATAAGATGTTTCAATTGTGGAAATTTTGGTCATTATGCTACTGACTATATTGTTTCCAAGAATGAAAGTGATGAAGATAAACAAGATTCTAAGAGCAAGGATTTTGAAAAGCACAAGCATCACGGGAAGAACAAAGATGAGCACATCAATCAAGGAAAGAGGTATTCTCACAAGCACAAGAAGAGTTTCTACCTAGACAAAGCAAGTAAGTGTTCTAGTAGTGATAGTGAAAGTTCTTCAAGTGATGATGAAAATGAGATGTTGTTCATATTAGAAAAAGAGGAAGAACCGAAACATAGATTCATTATCATGAAATGTCTTAGATGTGGAAAATTTGGTCACCTTGAGGATGATTGCACAAATAATGATTTGGTTTCTAGTATGTATGAGGATGCTTCAGAAAACTATAAGGAAGATGCATGTATGGTTTTTGAAAAGGGTAGCACCTCTAGTGATAAGATATCTGAAAAAGGCTTTGATGATTCAAAAAGCAAACAAATAGAGGAAGATATAGAGGAAGGTGAAGTAGATCTTGAAGGTGAACTTATTAGTGCTCTTAGTGCTTTGAAAAAGGAAAGAAAGAAGAATGCTAGACTCAAGGATAAGTTAGATGAATGTTGTATGGAGAGAGATGATCTTATAGAAAGTCTTGACTTCTCTATAGCTAAGACACAAGAACTCAATGATGAGTTAGAGTCTAAGGTTCTTGAGTATAGTGAGTTAGAACATAAAATGTCTTCTATGAAAGATGAAACTAAAGAGTACAAGGATAAGCTTTACAGGTTTCAAGATAGCTCCAAAAATGTTAAGTCACTCATCAAAGGTCAAAGAAAGACAACAGATAAAACAGGCCTTAGTTTTGTTAAGCCACACAAGGAACAAGTTGGAGAGTCTAGTAAGAGACTCCAAAAGGAAGAGAGTTATGATGAGGAAAGTATTTCAGAAAAGGAGTCCTTGAATGATAGATGCACGAAACGAGAAAATAGAATTCATAATGAGAAGAAGTATTCGAGACCCAAGAGGTCAAATAAAGGAAATTTTCAAGGCAGATGTTTTGCTTGTCATAGGTTTGGTTACATGGCTTCACATTGCATGGCTCAAGTGAAGAAGGTAAATGACAGTTTCGAAGTGCTAGTTACTTTCAAGGGTATTGCTACTCTTGTAAACGGTTTGGGCACAAGGCAGTCTATTGCAAGGTAAATAACAGGAACAGGTTTGATCAGAACAGGTTTGGTCAGAACAGGTTTGGCCAGAAAAGGTTTGGTCAGAACAGGTTTGGTCAGAATAGGTTTGGTCAGAATAGGTTTGGTCAGAACAGGTGGATTCAAAGATCAGGTTTACCTCAGAGAAACAACTTTGTTAGGTGTTTTAAGTGCAATAATGAAGGTCACATATCTAGACAGTGCAGAGCTGAATTTCCAGAATACAGGAACAGGAACAATGGCATGATCAGGTCCAAGGATCAAGGCATGGACAAGAACAAGGATGAGAACAAGAACAAGAATAGTGACAAGAACAAGAATATGGACAAAGAGTTCAAGAGAAGGCCCGACAAGGAAGTTATAGACACTGATGATGATCAGTGCCTAATGGGAGTTTTACTCCCACCCCAAAATTAATCACCTCATTAGGAGGTGGGGGAGGGACTAAGCTAAGAGGCTCATTCTTAGTCCCGAGCCCCAAAGGTGACCCTTTGCCATTGATGACAAATGGGGAGAGATATGAGTAAGGGGGAGAGCTTCAAAGTGAAGGGGAGAGCTTCAAGTCAGGGGGAGCAAAACTTCAAAAGAAGATTCTCAGTTGTTAGCACAGTTGGTTTCAGTTTTGGCTCTTGAGAAGTGTTTTCAGTAAAATTTTTCCATCAATGACAAAGGGGGAGATTGTTGGCAATTTTGGGTACTTTGGGTACATTGCCTTTGCTCAAGTGTATAAGTTTTCATTGATGTCAAGAAGCTCTTGAAGGAATTTTATTTGATGTCAAATAATTTGTTTTGATGAAGGTTACGACATGACAGTTTCAAAGGTCTTTTGTAAACCCCAAGTTGGCAGGTTTAAAGATTACAGGTGGATGCATTAGTTTAATGCATTTGGGTCCAAGAGGAAGTATTTATTTAAATAATTAAAAACCTTGTTAAGGTTCCCTTTAATTATTTTTAAAATAAATATTAAATTATTGGTTGCAATGGGTTCTCCTAACCCATGGTGCTATGTTTTAAGATTTTGGGCGCTAGCCAAGACCTCCGTCGACATGTTAAACTCCTCGCCGACGTCAAGAGCTTATGGTAAAAATGCATATAAATCTCCCTCGATGAAAATCAAGAATTATCCTATCCGCATTTTGAAAAGAGTTGCTCACTGTGAATTCGTGATCTGCTGTTCGATTTCTTCCTCGTTGTGATTTCGTGATCCGTTGTTCGAATTTCTTCTTCGATTGTGTCTTTGCCATTTTCGTGAATCCGCTGTTTATTTTTTGTACTCGCCGCTTGTTGTAAATCCGTCGTAAGATTTTCGTCTTCGTGTTCACGTCAGAAGAAAGGGAGGCACTGTTGTTTTATTTAATCCCTGGCGTAGAAGGAACAAGGCTAACAGCGTGAGGTTTAAACCTCACCGAGCGCCTTTGGCGCACCGGTAGCGGCTAGGATGTTGGCACGCTACCCGAACGGGAGGTTCCACGTTCGAATAACGTGAAAGGGTTTTACATCGTGAAGTGGACGCAACGGGTGGTGTTAGAATTCGTGCGCAATTTCTCCATAGCACGATTTTTTATGTTGGCCAAGGTACTTTCAAAATTAATTTTTGCTAAGTGTATTTTGCGGATGGAGGAATTTATTAGAGGGCAAAACAGCTTAGGAGTTATAAGGAGTTTAAAGCTTGTTTTATTTTTGATAAAATATTCTTTTGAAGGTGTTGTTTGAAATATCTTATTGCATTCTTATGAGAGATAAATTTTATTTTTGATAAGACTATAAGGGAGAAATAAGGTGTATAAGGGATAATTTTTTCTTGTAATGTTGAGAGTGCTTTTGGTTGATTATGAAAATGAAAGCATGATGTTTTAAGGTTAAAATTGCTTCTTGTGTGAAGTTGTGAAACCTTAAGTGGGCAGCTTTGAGATTGACATTTGCTTTCATTAAATTGGTAATAATCAAGCTATTCTTTACTTGGTTAAAGTGTTGGGCTTACTCCTTTGTTGATGATTTGAAAAGTTATTTTGTGCTATTGTGATTTGAGTTGGTGGATGCTTTTTGTTCAAACAATATTGGAGAGAAAAGGAGTTCTACTTATTTCCTTTTCTAATGTTGATTGTGAAATGCTTCAAGGTTTGTTTTGAGCTGAATGGTGTTGATTGAACCTTGTTTGATGAGCATTATTGTTGAAGCCCTAATTGATGGTGAAAAGAACATGAGTATCATTGTTATGTGATTATTTGCATAGTTGGCAATTGTTGGGGTTTCATGTTCTTGAAAGAAAGCATTCTATCCTATCCATTTCAGATATTGATTTGAGTTTTCAGATTTGAGATTGAGTTTGAGCTGAGTTGATTTGAGTTGAGTTTTGAGATTGGGAGTTGAGTATAGAACATATTGAGTCTCTAAAAATTCTCTTTATACTCTATGAGTTTGACAAATCACATTGGGTCTCTAACAATTCACCTTGTGATTTCCTACTAAGAAAGTTTTTTTCTTGGTGAGCTTGCTGAGTTTTGGATAGGTTTCGGTGGGGACTTGTGAGCAGTCTTGGACAGGTTTCGATGGGGACTTGTGAGCTGTTTGAGGACAGGTCCTATTAGAGGACTTGTGAGCAAATTTGGACAGGTCCTAGCAGAGGACTTGTGAGCTGAGTTTGATAGTTCTATCAGAGAACTTGAGGACAGAGGTGCACTGGTTCTTTGAGAAGAACTTAAGGACTGATTTGGCAAGTCTTTGAGAAGGCTTGTGTGCAGAGGATTGATTTTTTCAAGCGTTGTACAGATCTGAAAGACAGAGGAAGACTTGTACTAGACCGACTGACTGTGTTTGGTACAGGTTGCTAAGGCTCGTCGTGGACGTGATCATAGAAGGTAGAGGTCTCTTAGGCTAAGCATTGAGGACGGGAGGTCTTCGGTGGAAAGGAGTTCCACGTGTCGGCAAGAGGTAGAGGTAGTTGATCTTCTGAGGGATCATTTCCAGAGTAGAGGGGAAGGTATCTCCTTTGAGCAAAGGCTCATAAATTCTGATTGGGGGAAGGTATATCCTTTGGGCCAAGGCTCATAAACATTGTAATTGGGAAGGATTCCCAAAGAACTTTGAGATAACTTTTAGAGAAAAGTTTTGTGGACGTAGCCCAGCCATTTTGGGTGAACCATGTTAAAATTGGTGTCACTTTGTGGATGATATTGTGCATTGCTTTGATATTGCTTTACTGTTTTGAAGTATAAAGGAAAAAGTAAAAAGAGGTCTTATACTGTTCACCCCCCCTCTCAGTATAAGCTTGTGTTCTTCATTCATAAGTTGTTTGTGTTTCTAAATATGTATCCATATTTAAGTGCCCTCATGTTTTAAATATTCCTATAAACAAAGAATTCACACTTAGTAATTCAAACACTAAAAATATCATATCTCATAATCATACCAATCATTTAATTTGTCTTAAAATTTATCTTAAAAAAATCATAGGAAGTTTTTGCATTGAACTCTAAACTTCAAATTTCATAAAGGGATGAACTTAAACATTTACAAATCAAGTTTATAATGGATACATGTTCGCACACATACAATTTTTTACCTTAAAATTTATTTATATGTAAAATAGAATGCATAAGAGGAACTATTACTTGCTAATAGCTTAGGAAAACTATATACATTAAATATTTAAGCATATATAAATTTTAAATACAAATATATTTACAACCACAAAGAGGACACTACAAGACACTTTTTCTGGCTAGACATTAGAACTATTTAGTTTAGTTAAAAATATTTATTTACTTATTTTTATTTATACTTATTACACACTAATTTAAGCCACATATATATAATACTTAAAAATTACTTTATAATATATACTAATAATAATAATTAAAAATATATATACCATGTGTAGTTATATATAAAAGCAAAGGCTAAGATTAGAAAAATGGGTGTAAACCCTAGGTGCAATCAAGCGATGGAACAAAGTGATAAATTTGGCTACAGTATTTGCAAAAGGGGTGTAAACCTTAGGTGCAATCAAGCGATGGAACAAAACGAAAAATTTGGCTATAGTATTTGAGAAAGGGATGCAAACCCTACGTGCAACCAAGCATTGAAGGAAGAATATTGTTTGCATACCGTCTCTTCAGTCTATGAGAAATCATCTTCGATTAGAAGAAATATCTCTTAGGATATTTGGGTTCACAAGTGGATGAACCTCTGCCCTCTATCAAGATTTTGAAGGATGAATTTGGGTTGGATCTAGTTGATCATGAAGCTCGAACAATTATCTATAAACTCAAGAACAAAAGACCAGGTTTGGAGGAGCTCAAAGGATACATTAAAGATTGGTGGACCAATACAAAATTCCAAGTAACTCTTCTACTCAAAAATTTCTTTTATGTTTCCTTTTCTAATTTAGTAGATAGAGATAGGGTAATAAATTATAAATATAATTGGTTTTTCGAAAAAATGGGTGTCTATATAAAACCTTCGAGTCCTAGTTTTAACCCTTTTATAGAAGAAGTTAATGGCTTACCAATCTAGGTGAATCTTTATGCTCTCCTTGCGAAGTTTTGGGAAGAGAAGATATTCACCAAAATCGGTTATGCCATTGGTGCATTCCAGTATATTGATGCCCAAATAGAGAAAAATTGGTCCAATAAAATTAATGAGTAAAGCAAGATTGGTTGTTTGGATGGATGTTTCAATTCCTAGGCCTCAATCCATTACTATCTCCTCAAGCAAAAGGGAATGAATCCAAAATATTGAATATGAAAACTTCTCCTTAAGGTTTTATGGATGTCAGCGATATGGACACCTAAAGAAGAGATACCCAATCATCCAATCATGCTCTGATTCCTAGGTGGAGTAGAAGGTCTTGCATGCAAATGACTCAAAATCTTCAAATATCCCAGTTTAAAAGAAAGAAGCTCATCCTCCAAATGCACCAATTATCCAACAGGAATCATGTAAGCAACATAAGACTCAACCCCAAAAGGAGAATTTGAATCATATCTTTGATAAAAGCCAAAGGGTTACTAAAGACTGTCTAGACGGTTCAATGGAAAATATTAGCACCTCAGATGATATTCTTGAAGCTAATTATGAAACAACTAGTGATGATCATTTTTCTGAAAATGAAGATCCTACAAAATGTGTTACAACTAAATATTACCTCAGGAGCTTGAAGTGCAAAAATGCATTTTAGATCTTGCCACTCTAAAGGAAGAAGAACCTCTACTACAAAAGAAAAATAATCAATGCATTTTCAAATCTTGCTACTCTAAAGAAGGAAGAACGTCTACTATAGAAGAAAAATAATCAAACCGATTTCTTGTTTGATAGATGACTATTATGTTTGTTTTCCTTCTATATGTTGGAGTTATGTGTCATGTAAGGGTTGTTCTTGTTGTTTCTTTAAAAAAAAAAAAGTTGATTATGAAAACTTAGCAGTTTGAGAAAGATGGATAATATCTGTGATAGAAAGGCAAAGATGGATATACTTTAATTAACTTGTTAGAAATGTAATGAAAGCAATTAAATATTTAGTTTTTATAATGAGAATGACCGCCAATAAAAATTACACATAACTTAAAAAAAAAACTAATTTTATAAAATATTTGTTTTCCCTCTAATGTCTCTTTTTTGTAATTAAAATTATTAATATTTATCTAACAATAAATTGAAATATATTTTTAATTTAAAAATATATTAATATCATTTTCTTAATAATATACATCCACCATGATAAAATATTGCCAGCTAATAAATTTCACAAATTATATTAAATAATGCCTAAACCTTTTATTTATATTCCTTTCTCCACTAGAAAAACTTTATAATATATGATAACAACAGAATTTAATTAGTTATCCCAAAATTTCAGTCCCAACGTGCATGTGTTCATGTTTATATTATTATAAGCATATATATAATATGATAATCATTCCGCGCCCCTGAATGTTGAGCTTATATATATATATATATATATATATATATATATATATATATATATATATATATATATTAAACTGCGTTCCTAATATTAAATATGATACCACCCACGGACAAGAATGATGTTTTCCTGAATAAATAGATTAAAAAATTAGCATGAATAATGTGTTTCTTGAATAAATAAATAAAAATTATGATAGCATGATTGATGATGATGGGAATTATTTTTAATTAATTAAAAGCAAACATTATGTTAATAATTTTCACACTTGACCATCAACAAAAAGTTGGATCAAAAGTTATCATACTAGTATTTATATTTTAATAATATATTATTAAGTTTATTAGTTAGAGATTAAGCATGAATCATCATTGTCTTCAGCTAAAAGAAAATGGGTGTAATCAATTATACCATGATATAAAATAAATAGAAAGGTGGGTGTAGTTATTCACATCATCAAGTCATATATTAACATAAAATAAATTGATACATTACATCACTTAGAGATTAAGCATGAATTATCATCATCTCTAAACAACTTTTAAGGTAGGAGAAGTTCTTCTCCTTTCCTAAAACTCAATTAGGATAATTTTGTCTATGGTTATGTAAAGTTTAAATTGAACCATGAAAATGTTGTTTTAGGCTTATATAAGGATTTTATTTAATAATAATGTTATTTTAATAAGGATGTCACTTGATTATCGGTGATGTGATCCGGGTTCAATCTCCATGGTGGATGTGTATAAGAAGTATTATAATAATAATAATAATAATAATAATAATAATAATAAATAACTATGTATCTTTATATCAATTTGAAATCAAATTACAAATAATTGAGTTTCATTATTTAGATGATGTAAAACATAAATTGTTAAATTTTTGTTTTGTAAAGATATTTTAAATTGAGTATCGAATAATTTTGTTATGTTCATGTTTGTTTCTCCTTACATGATTTGATATTGTTTTTCACATTCTTATTATTATTGTTGTTGATGACACAAAGTTGATTTGTTTGATGTTAAAAACATTAGGTGATTAGAGAATATTTTATAATGTATTTGTTGTAAAAGTAAATTATGTTTTTATGATGTTTATAGTTGATTTTGTATATGATAAAATATATGGTTGAATTATTTTCTATCCTATTGAATTCGGGAGGGAGTGTGAGCTAAGATTCAGTCATGGCAAAAGAGCGATAGGTTCATCTAGAGTGCATCAATGCTTCAAACCCTTACCACGAATGCGTGGAACATTGTTTTTAGAAAATTACTAAAATGAAGGAACGCCAAGAAAAAGAAGAAAAAAAAAGATAGGGGCTATTGTGAGCCAAGAGGGAGTGCAATCTAGGAGCAAGTGTGAGGCAGGAGAGAGTGCAAGCCGAGAGGGAGTGCGAGCCAAGAAGGAGTGCAATCCAAGAGCGAGGCTCATTAGCTAGTATGGAAGGAAAGTCATATTTAAAAGCCCTAATGGGAAGTTAGGATGCCCTAGTTGGAAGTATGAAGGCCCAATTTGGAGATAAGCAGAAGAGCGAATACATGACAAGTTCGATCTAGGTAGCAAATGTTACACTAGAAGTGAGTATCAAGGATGAGATGATTGAGCATGATATAATGGTTCTTAAAAGTAGAGGGTTACTATGTAAGTTCCATAGATCATGGCCAAGGTTTTTGGATATTCAAAATTGAATCAAGTGGAAGTGGGGATAAATTCAAATTACTTTGTGACTTTTCTTCCTGAAGGTTTTTTCCTCATTATCTTTTTTAGTTCAAAAATTAGGGATAAAATAATGGTTGGTGGCCCATGGTTTAGAGGAACAGATGCACTTTATTTGAGGCCATGGAATGATATTTTTTTGTTGAGACAAAATATTAAGAAGCTTGCAATATGGGTTAGGTTTTTTGGGCTTCCATATCAGCTTATAAATAAGGATGTTTTGAATAATATTGGAAATACCCTTAGGGGAATTCATCAAGGAAGGACTAACTACTAAGGAGCGAAAGCATGCTATATATGCTCGAATATGTGTTGCTATGGATATTTTGAAACCTTTGCCACAATCCATTAAGATTAAATCTAAATCAAGAGAAAGGGATCAACAAGTAGATTATGAAAATATCACATTTCGTTGCCATAATTGTTATGAGATTGGACACATGGAAAGAGCTTGCAAAGTGAAAACTATGAAGAAAGAGAAAAAATTCTAGCCATGAGATAAACTTCAAGATAAGCAAAGAAATCATATAGTAATAGAAGCTAAACCAGACCAAGGATATTCCACTCGAAAAAAGAGGTAAATAAAGACTATCTATAGTATCATTTGGCAAGTTTAGAAGGAATTAAAGGTACAAAACAAGATGTGGAGAGAAATCCTAAAATAAAGATGATAAAAGAGGTCAAGTTTATTCCAAGTAAATGGTCTTCATTTTCCTCAAGTAGTATAGAATCCTCTCTAAGTAATAAAAGTGAAAGGGGTGAAGATGTTATCCCTTGCACTTTAAGGTTTCAAGAGCAACATAATAAAAAATGAGGATGGAGGAAACACATAACAATTTAGGTTTTTAGGGATAAATAAGAAGATAATTTCTACAAAAGACCATCCTCTCACTTTATAGTTTCTAGGGAAACATAAATAAGATTATACTTTTGAGGTTATTCCTTGCACTTCAGATCCTTCAAAACAAGGTAAACCTAAAGCCAATAAGTCTTACTATGAGCATTGTGAGAAGATTGAAGAGATTGATGAAGATGAATGTATTGTTGAGAATAAAAAAAAGAGGAAGACCCGAGAAGCAAAATCAAAGAGAAAAAGAAACCTAGAGAGATATTGATATGAGAAAACAAAAGAAAATATCATAAGTGCTAACAAGAAGTGGGACTAAACCCACAAAGAAAAAAAAAAATAACAATGAAAATAATATTTGGGAATATTAGGGGAATGAATAAGAACCCTAAAAAAAGTATTAATAAAGCAATTTTTCTTATGTTGTGGTTGTAGGTGTTGTTAAAGGCCACATTTGGAGGATATTTCTAGTTTTGTCTAAGACTAATGAATTGATTCCTATTATGTCTTATAATATTTTGTGATAGTTTTAAATATGCTGGTAATTGAGCTTCTACACTTGCCTAAGATGATGTTAGTTTAGTATATTGACTAATTTTTAAGTCCTAAGCTATGTTATAATACTAATAATAATAATGATAAGGAGATGGAAGGCAATATGGAGGAGTGGAAAGTTGGAAGTTGTAGCAATGAGAGGTAGAAGTGGTGGAGCTAGAGCGAACAAAAAGTGAGAGGTAGGTGGATGAGGAAGTTGTATGAGAGAAGGGAAAGGAAGGAGGTGTGTGAAGGAGGAGGTGTTGGTTATGATGGGAGAGGTGGTTTTTGTAATAAGTATTTGTGATTTCGGGGAAAATATTGATTTTGGTATGGGGTAAAGCATTGCATGATGGGTGATCAACATGCACAAGTGCAAAAGGAGTTATGGGAAAGTAGAGTGTACATAGGAGAGAATGGCTTTGGCAATAAGGGTATAAGCTACAAAAGTATAGGTACCCCTTCTCAAATAAGGTAAAGCAAACAATATAATGAATGTGATGTTATGGATGTTTGATTGGAATTTTTGTTTACATGTTTGTGTCTCTATTTTCCTTATATAACAAATTGTTATGTACAATTTTTCCCTTTTCTATTAAAGGCTATTATTTTATACCCTGAGATTCAAGATCTAAAAAAAGAATAATTATATGTAAGGAAACTTTGAATACTATTAACTAGGGGAATGACGTGAGTAAGGAATGAATGTAGAAAATATTTGGTTGGAGGAGTGGTAAAATGTTGGATGAATATTTAGATCCTATATACACTCTAATATCTCAGGGTGTAATGTAAAGCTATAATTAAATAGGTGGGATTTTTGTTGATTTGGCTAGTGTTACATTAATATCCATATTTTTATATTTGGTTATATCTTGACTTAAAAACGTGTTCCATATTTGTATCTATATTTGTACATGTCCAAATTATATGGTTAAACCTTTATGTAAGTCAATCATGGTGTTAGGAGTGTTTGATGGGAGGTTGGACAACACGAGCTCTTCCCTTAAGATGGTGGTCCCCTACAAGGAGTTATGTGATCATATTTAATCAAGGAAGACACAAATGTATGTGAAGATCAAAATAATAAAATGCCATTGTATCAACTATTAGCTTAGTATCTCTTATTATTATTGTGGTAGTTGTTGATTCAATCAAATATGATTATGTAAATATTGGTAAAACTTAGATACTTGTGCCATAATTTAATATTGGCCATTGATAAAAAAATGCCTATGTTGCATATTATTAGGTGTTATGAAGGTTTTTAATAGGAAGATTGTATATGGATAATTTATTTATGTATTTATTAATACATTCATAATATATCATTATATTATAATACATTATCTAGTCAGGTGATTAAAGAAGATTAAATTTATAGATAAAGAAATTTAGATTTATTATTAATTTGAATTTATATAAGTAAATTTGGATACTATTATAATTGCCATACACCCCTTTTAGGCTAAATCACCTACTCTTACAAGCCTAAGGATTATAAAAACAAAGATCTCCATTTATCTATACTTTATTTTTATTACTAAGATTCAATAATGCATTCTAGTTGTTGGTAGATAACAACATAATATATGTTGCATCTTCACTCAAAGAATTTTTTTAAACATCATCAACATGCTCAATTTTTATATGTTGTAACTGAATCCAAATTTTATAAAGACCATATCACCAGATTAAGAGTGATCGACACATCAATTCATCTATTCGGAGGTGAAGTCAATATCCAAATCTCCAATGTTATTCAACAATGAGGTGTATGGTGGTGCAGTTTATTGTGACCCATATCCCTGTGTTGTTTGTATGTGTCAGACACACTAAGGGGGGTCGTAGGGGGGAATAGGTCTTCGGGGGCTCTATTATTGATCCAAAAATTTTGATCGTCCATACCATACGTTGTGAGAGGCAGTGAACAGTTTTCTAGCGTCTTATTTTGGGATAGGAAACAAACATTTTTTTAGATTCTTCTTTTTCGAAAAGGAAACAAATAGATTTTTGGAGTATTCCTTGTTTTTTTATAAAAGGGGAATGACCCCTTGCATGTAAAAGTTGATTGAATGTAAAAAATTTGTCAACATTAATAAAATATCGAAGCTACCATTATCCCATGGTTTTTCATACACACTTCAGGTTTTTCACGTAAAAATTTATGTTACTATTTTTCTATGTTATTGTGCTTTCTACTTGCACGTAATTTGATATTCTTTAACATATGGTGTCAGAGCCTAGGGTTTTGTGCGAGTGAGAGCTACAACAATTATTGGAGGTATAACCAAGTTCAAGATTGAAAATTTTGATGAACTTCGCCCTATGGAAGATGAAGGTGGAGGATTTGCTAGTTCAAAACAACCAAACCCTAACCTTGAAAGGGATCACAATTAAACCAATCAACATGAAATATGAGGAGTGGGCAATGTTAGATAGGAATGTGGTTTCTACAATCCATTTATTCCTAGTAAACTCCATCTTGTTCAATGTTGTTGAAGGAAATATTGTGGAAGCCCTCTAGAAGAAGCTTGAAACGTTGTATGAGACAAAATCAACAACAAATAATTTTTTTCTAAAAAAATAGCTTTATAGCCTAAGGATGGAGGGTTCATATGTGGTAGATCACTTGAATGAGTTTAATTACCTTATCATTAAATTGGTCTTGGTTAATTTGAATATGGAAGATGAGGATAAATCTATCACCCTACTTTATTCCCTCCTAGAGACTTGGGATCATTTGGTGATGACCATAAAAAATGCATCATAAGAAACTCTAAAATTTGATGATGTGATAGTTTCTTTGTTGGTAGAAGAGTTGAGGCAGAAAAACATCTCTAGAACCCTCAACAAATGAAGCCTTAGCTATGAGAGATTGATATTTCAAGAGGAGTCAACAAGGTAGATCAAAGTCTAGATCTAAGTCTAAAGGATGCAAGATGAAAGGGAAGTGCTAGCATTGTGGGAAGTTAGGGTACTCAAAGGATTTTTGGTAGCTAAAATATGAAAAAAATGATGAAAAGAAAATTCAACCATAATCTGAGGCCAATACAGTAGATTCAGGAAGTGAGGCTTTTTGTATCAACAACAACAAATCTGTTTTATATACCTAGGTTTTGGACTCGGGTGCATCTTTCCACATGTCTCCTCATAGAGACTAGTTTGACAAATATCAACCATATAGTGGTGGGATGGTCTACTTGGGTGATGATCATACTTTAGAAATTGTGGGAAGAGGAGATATAAGGATCAAGTTGAACGATGGTAGAGAAAGGATGTTATGTGATGTACGTGTCTGATTTGCAAAAGAATTTTCTCTCAATCAAGAATTGCTATTTTAATTAATAACTAAATTTTGCATTGAATTGTTAATTTATAATCCTTATGCTTGAATTGACTAAATTTAAGGCAATATGATTTATATAGTTATTTTATATTCTTAATAAATTGGTTTAATTACTTATTTAGAATACATATAGACACACAATACACATGAATTTATTTAATTAGAAATTGAATGACTTTTAATTTAATGAAGTTATAAATAATATTGATGTATACTTGCTATTGTTTAATTAGAATGAATTCTACTCATTTAGTTAATGGGTTGACATGTTAGTTCGATATAGTAACACAAATAAAATAAATGAACATAGAATTAAGTGTTGAATTAAATTATTTACATAAATTTGTAATGAAAAATAAGAAAGAGAATCTATTATAACTAATTGTACATTATTAATATTATGATCATTAGTTGGATTCATAATATATCATTATATTATAATGCATTATCTAGTTAGGTGATTAAAGAATATTAAATTAATAGATAAATAAAGTTATATTTATTATTAATTTGAATTTATATAAGTAAATTTAGATACTATTATAATTGCCATACACCTCTTTTAGGCTATAATTCATCTACTCTCACAATCCTAAGGCTTATAAAAACAAGGATCTCCATTTATCTATACTTTATTTTTATTGCTAAGATTCAATAACACGTTCTATTTTTTGGTAGATGACAACATTATATATGTTGCATCTTCATTCAAAGATTTTTTTAAAAATCATCAACATGATCAATTTTTATATGTTGTAACTAAATCCAAGTCATGTACAGACCATATCACCAGATTAAGAGTGATCGACACATCAAGTCATCTATTAGGAGGAGAAGTCAATATCTAGATCTCTAATTTTCTTTACCAGTGAGGTGTATGGTGGTGCAGTTTATTGTGACCCATGTCCCTACGCTGTTCCTATGTACCAAGTGCACCGAGGGGGGTTGTAGGGAGGAACCGACCAAGTTTTCCCTTACTCGGGGGTTCAGGGGATCTATCCCCAACCCAAAATATTTGGCTATTTTTACAACCGTACATTGTGAGAGGCAAAAAATAATTTTTTGGAGTCTTCTTTTGGGAGAGGAAGCGAACAATTTTTGGAAGAGGAAGCGAACAATTTTTTGGAGTCTTCCTTTTCGAAAAGGAAACAAATAGTGTTTTGGAGTCTTCCTTGTTTTTCTATAAAATGGGAATGAGCCCTTACATGTAAAAGCTTATTGAATGTAAAAAAAATTCTAAAACCAATAAAATATCGAAGTTTCCATTACCCCATGGTTTTTCTACACACTACAGGTTTTCCACATAAAAATCCAGGTTACTATTTTTCTGTGTTATTGTACTTTCTGCTTGCATGTAATCTAATATTTTCTAACATCTGGTATTAGAGCCTTGGTTTTGGTGTGAGTGAGAGCTACAACAATGATTGAAGGTGTAACCAAGTTCAAGATTGAAAACTATGATAAAATTTTCCCTATGAAATATGAAGGTGGAGGATTTGCTAGTTCAAAACAACCAAGCCCTATCCTTGAAAGGGGTTGCAAGTAAACCAAGCAACATGAAAGATAAGGAGTGGGTAACTCTATACAGGAAGGTAGTTTCTACAATCCATCTATGCCTAGCATACTCCATCTTGTTCAATGTTTCTAAAGAAAAGATCGCAGAAGCCCTCTATAAGAAGATTGAAAAGTTGTATGAGATGAAATTAGCAACAAAAAAGACTTTTCTACAAAAATAACTTTATAACCTAAGGATGGAGGGTTCATCTGTGGTAGATCACTTGAATGATTTTAATACCCTTATAAGTAAATGATATCAATTAATGTGAATATGGAGGATGAGGATAGAGCTATCACACTACTTTGTTCCCTCCTAGATACTTGGGATCATTTAGTGATGAACATCAACAATGCATCATCAAAACCTCTAAAATTTGATGATGTGCTAGCCGCTTTGTTATCATAAGAGTAGAGGAAAAAAATATCTCTATAACCCTCAACCAATGAAGCCTTAATTGTGAGTGGTTGATCTTTCGAGAGGATTCAACAAGGTAGATCATAGTCCAGATCTAAGTCTAAAGGATGGAATCTAAAAGGGAAGTGTTGGCATTGTGGGAAGCTAGGGCACTTAAAGAATAGTTGGTAAAGGAAAAGAATGGTGAAAAGCAAATTCAACCATTAGCTAAGGCCAGTATAGTAGATTAAGGAGATATGACAACATGTGAGGCTTTTTGTATTAGCAACAATATATTTGTTATATATATATATATATATATATATATATATATATAGTTTTGGACTTGGGTGCATCTTTCCACATGTCTCCTCACAGAGACTGTTTTGATAAATATCAACTATAAAGTGGTGGGATGGTCTACTTGGGTGATGATCATCCTTTTATAAATTGTGGGAAGATGGGGCATAAGGATCGAGTTGGACGATGGTAGAGAAAGGATGTTATGTGATGTACGAGATGTGGCTGATTTGCAAAAGAATTTGCTCTCAATCAAGAATTATTATTTAATTAATAACTAAATTTTGCATTGAATTGTTAATTTATAATGATAAATCCTTATGTTGGAATTGACTAAATTTAATATAGTATGATTTATATAGTTATTTTATATTCTTAAAAAATTGGTTTAATTACTTATTTAGAATACATATAGACACATAAGTTATAAATAATATTGATGTATGTTTGATATTGTTTAATTATAATGAATTCTACTCATTTAGTTAATGGGTTGACATGTTAGTTTGATATAGTAACCAAAATAAAAGAAATGAACATAGAATTAAGTGTTGAATTAAATTATTTGGATAAATTGTAATGAAAAATAAGAAAAAGAATCTATTATAACTAATTATACATTATTAATATTATGATCAGTAGTTGGATTTATAATATATCATTATATTATAATGCATTATCTAGTTAGGTGATTAAAGAAAATTAAATTAATAGATAATATTATTAATTTGAATTTATATAAGTAAATTTAGATACTATTATAATTGTCATACACCCATTTTAGGCTATAATTCACCTACTCTCACAAGCCTAAGGCATATAAAAACAAGGAGCTCCATTTATCTATATTTTATTTTTATTGCTAAGATTCAATAACACATTTTAGTTGTTGGTAGATGACAACATAATATATGTTGCATCTTCACTTGAAGATTTTTTTTAAACATCATCAACATGATCAATTTTTATATGTTGTAACTGAATCCAGTTTATGTAAAGACCATATCACTAGATTAAGAGTGATCGACACATCAAGTCATCTATTAGGAGGTGAAGTCAATATCTAGATCTCCAATGTTCTTCAGTAGCAAGGTGCATGGCGGTGAAGTTTTTTGTGATCCATCTCCATGCATTGTTCCTTAGTGCCAAGCGCACCAAGGGGGTCACACATCGATTCCTCCCTTCCTAGGGGTTCAGGGGCTTCGCACTTGATCAAAAAAATTGGCCATTTGTACAACCCTACATTGTGAGAGGCAACGACCAATTTTCTGGAGTCTTCTTTTGGGAGAGGAAGCAAACATTTTTTTGGAGTCTTCCTTTTTGAAAAGGAAAAAAATATTATTTTGGAGTCTTCCTTGTTTTTCTAGAAAAGGGGAATAACCCCTTGCATGTAAAATTTGATTGAATATAAAAAATATACTGAAATCAATAAAAGATCGAAGTTGCCATTGCCCCATGGTTTAATCCACACACTACAGGTTTTCCACGTAAAAAATTGTGTTACTATTTTTCTATGTTATTGTACTTTCTACTTGCATGTAATATGATATTTTCTAACATATGGTATCAAATCCTAAGGTTTTGTGTGAGTGAGAGCTGCAACAATAACTGGAGTTGTAACCAAGTTTAATATTAAAAAGTTTTATGAACTTCACCCTATGGAAGATGAAGATGGAGGATTTGTTGGTTCAAAATGACCAAGCCGTAGCCTTGAAAGGGGTCAAAAGTAAACCAAGCAACATGAAAGATGATGACTGGGCAATGCTAGACGAGGAGGTAGTTTCTACAATCTATCTATGCCTAGCAGACTCCGTCTTGTTCAATGTTGCTGAAGAAAATATCACAAAAGCCCTTTGGAAGAAGCTTGAAAATTTGTATGAGATGAAATCAACAACAAATAATGTTTTTCTAAAAATAAAATTTATATCCTAAGGATGAAGGAGGGTTCATCTGTGGTGGATCACTTGAATGAGTTTAATACCCTTATTAGAAAATTGGTTGTAGTTAATGTGAATATGGAGGATGCAGATAGAGCTATCACCCTACTTTGTTCCCTACCAAATACTTGGGATTATTTGGTGATGACCATAAACAATGCATCATCATGAACTCTAATATTTGATAATATGGTAGCCACTTTGTTGGCAGAAGAGTTGAGGTAGAGAACGTCTCTAGAACCCCTAATCAATGAAGCCCTAACTGTGAGAGGTTGATCTTTCGAGAGGAGTCAACAAGGTAGAGCACAATACATATCTAAGTCTAAAGGATACAAGCTGAAAGGGAAGTGTTGGCATTGTGGGAAGTTAGGACACTCAAAGGATTGTTGGTATCTAAAAAAAAAAAATAATGGTAAAAAGAAAATTCAGCAATCAGTTGAGGCTAGTATAGTAGATTTAGGAGAGATGACAACATGTGAGGCTTTCTATATTAGCAACAATAGATCTGTTTTATATACCTAAGTTTTGGACTCGGGTGCATCTTTCCACATGTCTCCTCATAGAGACAATGGGACTAGTTTGACAAATATCGACCATATAGTAGTGGGATGGTCTACTTGGGTGATGATCATTCTTTAGAAATTATGGGAAGAGGGGACATAAGGATCAGGTTGGATGATGGTAGAGAAAGGATGTTATGTGATGTACAAAATTATTATTTAATTAATAACTAAATTTTGTGTTGAAATGTTAATTTATAATGTTAAGTCCTTATGCTTGAATTGACTAAATTTAAGATAGTATGATTTATATAGTTATTTTATATTCTTAATAAATTGGTTTAGTTACTTATTTATAATATATATAGACACACACAATACACATAAATTTATTTAATTAGAAATTGAACGAATTTTGATTTAATGAAGTTATAAATAATATTGATGTATGTTTGATATTGTTTAATTATAATGAATTTTTCTCATTTGGTTAATAGGTTGACATGTTAGTTTGATATAGTAACAAAAAGAAAAGAAATGAACATAGAATTAAGTGTAATTTATTTGTATAATTTTTTAATGAAAATAAGAAAGAGAATCTATTATAACTAATTGTACATTATTAATATTATGATCAATAGTTGGATTTATAATATATCATTATATTATAATGCATTATCTAGTTAGGTGATTAAAGAAGATTAAATTAATAGATGAATAGAGTAAATATTTATTATTAATTTGAATTTATACAAGTAAATTTAGATACTATTATAGTTTCCATACAACCATTTTAGGCTATAATTCATCTACTCTTACAATCCTAAGGCCTATAAAAACAAGGATCTCCATTTATCTATACTTTATATACATTGCTAAGATTCAATAACACATTCTAGTTGTTGGTAGATGACAACATAATATATGTTGCATCTTCACTTGAAGAATTTTTTTAAACATCATCAATATGATCAATTTTTATTTGTTGTAAATGAATCCAGGTTATGTAAAGACCATATCACCAGATTAAGAGTGATCGACACATCAAGTTATCAACATAATCTCCCTATTTTAGATTTGATTTATTCATATGGGTAAGTTATTTAAGATGCTCTAAATACATCTTCAAATAAGTTTTTAGAGCCTCATAGCATATTAATAGGAAAAATATCTATCATGAGAGCAGACACATATTTAACACCATCACTCTTTATTGCTACTCTTGCACTTTTTAATGAGAAATAGTCATGTTACTTTACATTTTATTATATTAGTTGGGTTATTGTTCTAATTGAGATGAAATTATTGTTTATGTGGATGTTATTCATGTAGGGCCATCAAGTCAAAGAAAAATGGTGTCCTAATGAGCAAGCAAGTTTATCTCATAAGTTTACCACAATCTAATTTTATGGGTCTAATATGGAATTACACCTTGATAACTCATTAAATCAGTCATATTGTTTTGAATACACTCTAAGATAATGGGTATAATGTTATTGTGAACAAAAAAATTAAATTAACCATCAAGAATACCAAGGTTTTTTCCCTCCCCTTTTATTGAAATAACACATTTTGATCTTATTTTTAACAAAAATCGTGTTTTATTTAGCACAACTTTATGGTGATTTCATGGTGGACTTGATACTTTGTGGATTCTATAATTGCCTCCTTAAATATGACCATTCAAATAGAAAATTTAGTCTCTAAACTTCCTTATGGTATTATTGGATCAACTATTCAAGCTCCTAAGTGAACTGATTTATCATGGGAAGGAAAAATTATATTCTACTTGCCTCCATAGATGTGTGTGTTGATGTCAACCTCATCAATTAAGTGAGTGACAATATACATATATTAGTTATGAAATGTCAATATTCTAAACATGTATTAGTTTATAGTAGTTTACCATAAGAATTTAAGTATTCCTATTATTATCAAATTCAAGGACTCTTTAGGTTTGAAAACTTCAATAAACATTGGGGAAGGTAATAAATGGGTGAATTTAGGATCTAAAAGTCAACTTAAAAAATTCTTATAGCCTTAAATCTATCTCAATTTCTTTATTTGAAATATGGCTTAATTTTAATTCTTTAAACACCAACATATATAATCCATTCCATTCACCATAAATATTATGAAGTACCAAATTGAATAGTCATAAACTACTTCATTTTTTGTCTACCATAACCACATAACCTCTAGCTTTGTTGTTTCTTTTAATGCAAATGTTGATAATAAAAATATAATAATACTTATATAAATATGAACTATCATCTAGCGATCCTATATACCCTCTCATTTTATGAGTTCCAATGATAACAAATTACCTTAGAATTTGAAGAAAAGAAAGTATTTTATTTAATTACATGATTTATTGACTTTAAACTAGTTAACATTTATAGCAAATAAAATATATGAGGTGCTTTAAAACCTTAAATGTGAATAAATTACTATTGTAATCAACCTCTAATAAGGAAATTTCTTAAAATCGATATAGTTTGATAGAATCACTATAAAATTATTTGTTAGAGACATCGTTTAATATTTGATGTATATATTGTGTGTTTTTTAAAATCTCAAGGTTCCATTGGAGATACACCTTAATTGTATTTGAGATGATAGAATCCACTATTTCCCCTTGTATAAGACTAATAGACATGTTTTGCCACACTTATTTCTCTCTTTAGACTCTTTAGCTATAGAGGGGGAAAGATACCTCCTATTGAGTGAATTTAATCCTATTTTATGTCAACGAAATTTTTGTTTTTCTAGTTAATTTTCATCCATTTAATGATACTAATATGGTAGATTCTATAATTGATAGAAAATGTCTCATATCCACTTACTAGTATATTGATGAGAGAAAATTTTGGCTTAATTTTAAATATAAATAGGAATTGTATGATTGGAATATTCACCATCGAAATCATGGATCTTCACTATGGTTTACATGGTCTAATACTATCAGATAAGTTGAAAAAATCTTATTAGATTTATAATTATATCCTTTATATCATAGCATCTCCAAAGTTCCTCTAGTCTAATGGCCTTTCCATTTTATGTACTTTTTTTACCCTCATTTGCTAGAATTCACAATATTTTTTAGAAATAAACTATAACAAACCATGCACTCAAATATTATTCATAGAATGAAAAAGAACAAAAGAATAATTTTGTGGGTGCCTATAATCAATGTAAATAATCACTATCCATAAATAAAATATACAACACTCCAATGAGAAATGAGGAGCACAAGGAGGTATTTATAACATTACCAAAACCCCTAATTACATCATAAATTTTAACCTAAGTCAACATAAAAGGTGGGATTTAGGTTAAACCTTAACATGGTTAATGGTGTTCCATTAGGCTTACATAAAAAAAAATTAAAATAATAAATATGTTTCATAGTGAAATGCCCTTAGGCCTATCCAATACATTGCACAATGTCAATTCTTGGCCATGAATCAAGTTATAAATTCAACAACCCCCATAATCTAAATTGAGGGGCCAAGGATATAATGCATTACTGATAATGATATCTTACCCCCATAATGGATGCTCTGGTGGACCTCTATAATTGAGGCAAATCCATCAAAAAAAAATTCATCATTTGAAAAACCTCCAACTTGTTTCAAGAACTTAGCTTCAATGTTCTAAAAATTTAGCAAGCAATTATTTATAGAATCTCCCGCATTTTACAATATTTGTAAGTGGTATTCAATTTTTGTTTAGGACTTAGCCTTTCCCATGGGCCATTCGGTCTTAGCCTCATTAGATTGGAATTCCCTTGCAAAAGCCTATATTTAAGGAGTTCCACCACCACAATTCTACATTGCAACTTGAAAGTGAATTAAATGAGAAAAAATTAATGCAAAGTAAGAATATTTTGGGATTCTACGTACATAGGAATCATATTAATCATTAGGTTCAATATCTAAAAGGAGGGGGAGAGATTAGCAAGGACAATATTAATACATTCCAAATCATCTTTCTCTTTGCCTCTAGAATATGCAATATCTATCCTCATAGTCTTGAATCTCATAATATAGTCCTCAACATATCAAACTCATCTAGTTTAAGATAAGATAGCTTTGATTCTAAGTGACTTACTTTAGTAGTATTAACCTTTCCAAAACGTTTACACAACTTTGACCATACCCTGATAGTGTTATTCTCTTCTTTGATATGGAAAAGCAACTTTGGTTCAATTAACAAGAAAAATAAACTTAGATATCTACCTTTTGGTGCTAAGCTTCATCATCAAGGATTGTTGCTTTATCTTCCTAAAATATGCATCACATGTTCTTTATTCATAGCAAGCTAATCATTTGAGTTAACCAAATACTATAATTTTACCGATTAAGGTGAGTAACTATTGGTCACGAATCTACCTAAGTACATAATACATGTACGCCCTAGACCCAACCAACATTGAAAGGCTGAATGAAATAGATGTCCTTCAGGCCAATCTCCAGAGAGGGTTGGTTCATGTACTAATCTAACAATCGATATAAGCTTAGGATAACAGAAAGAGATGGGAAATGACAGAAAGGAATGGGAAATATGGCTATGAGCTAGAAATGTAAGACGGGGATAAACTAACAACTAAGCAACCACATCAAGTTCTACCAACATTTAACCAAAATAATAACATAGAAACTAATCACAACTTGCAAAGATAACCTCTAGTTAGTATTTCAACAATCACTCTTCATCAGCAATAAAATTTAGATGCTGAATTTAATCTATCTAACCAAGATATGAATTTAAAAAAAATAACAAGCAGAAAGCATACACACAAGGACTGCTCCTGGAACTAGAGTTAAGCATATTTCTATTGAAGTAGAAATTTGAACTCAAAATTTTTTTTTAGCAGAATGTCTATCCTCCTTCTTTACATCAAAATGCTTAGTATTTATAGAGGATTTTGCCTCTAAATTAAATATACATAAAAACAAAATGTTGGCTAGTCAAAGACCAAAAAGAGCAATTCTCTCCTTGGTAGAAGCAATGATCGAATCAAAACATTATTCAGGAAGCAACGATCCCACTTTCATGAAGAGCACATGGGAAATCAACAAAGATGGACGATAGAAAAATTGTTCCAGACATTGGTGCATTGGAATGCAGCAATGCTATACAAAAATCAGGAGTACAAGTATTAAATATCGGTTGCCACTTTGTCATATTACACCTTCAAACATTATCTTTGCCAAGAAGACCTACTAAAAATTCACTTTATTTTGAAAAAGTGCAAAATCAATGGACAGTGCCTCGAGAATAAACTGGATCATACAATTATCAGGAGCATATTATTTAATATTGGTAACTCTTCATCAGGGATCCTAGAAATATTAATTTCATTGCCTCTAGGATTAAATTCCATTAATTTCCAACCCTTCCCAAAAAATATTTGCAGCAATGGCACCTTTGAAAGAAAATTTGCTAAGAAAAAGAGGTAAATTTTTTATTTCGCCCATGAAATGGGACGAAAAGCCTTTTCATTGCAATCATGGGCAAAAATGGGAGATTTTTTGGTTTTTTTTCCCAAAAATGTACTTTCACTTTCAATCTAGTTAATTACACCCCAAAAATATATTCTCTCATGAATTTCGCCCTGACATGTTGTCTTGCTTGAATTAGGGACAAAAAATGGAATTTCACCCCAAAAGGAGGGCAAAAATAAGTTTCACCCCAATTCGAGGTGACTTTGACTTTGACCAATGCATGAGGATGCTTTTTTTGGACTTTCACTCTAAACTTGGGCACTTTCATTGCTTTCACCCCATCTTGGGTGAAATCCTTAAATTTGCTAAAAATAAGGTGAAATCACTTGGGAAATGCCTTCATCATATTTCTTGCTTATTTCAAAGTGAATTTGACTTTGACTGGCACATGAAGATGCTTTTTTTGGAATTTCATTTTGAACCGGGTGAAATCACTATTTTCGCTCAAAATGGGATGAAATTACTTTGGCAGATGCTTTATTTAATTTTGACTATGAATTTGACTAGTGCAACCTTCACCCGAATGAAATCCACTCATCATTTGCGCTTCGACAATGTCTTCAACTTGCAATTTGCCCAAAAGAGGGGCGAAAATGAATTACACTCCCTTTCTGGGGTGACATTGACTTTAACTGATGCCCACTTATTATTTTCGCTCCAAGCTTGATAAAAATAGTAATTTTCCTTAAAAAGGATGAAATCACCTTGAATGCATAATTTCGGGTGAAAGTACTTGTCTTCTTCTTCAATTGTAAAAATCCTACCTTCACTTCAAATTGAGCGTTTTTCACTACCTTCTCAAACTGAGCACTTTTCACTACCTTCACTCCCATTTGGGCGAAAACATCTTAATGTTGCACTTCACCCAAAAGAAAGGCGAAAATGATTTTTTCCCCTTCCCTAGGGTGAAAATGTATTTTCTTGCTTTGTTGGTGCTTTCCTTCTAATAATTTTAGTGTTTGCACCTTTGATCCTTAAACGTTCTTTTGCTATACATTTCCCCTTTATATTTTGCCCACAATTTTTCTTGCCCATGATTTACATCATTTATTTATTGGAAAAACACTTGCTATTTATTTCTAGGGATAAAATCAACCTTTTTTATTCACACTAGCAAAATCAATAAAAGGAGGGGAGAAAAATATTACATTAAGATAGTAAAGACAAAAGACTAGAAAAATAGTTGCATCAATTATCTTTTATACTTGGAATTTTACAATCAAAACTCAATGTGGCAAAAATACCAACACTTTTGGCGACCTCAGGGTATTTAGTTCATCTGGATGCAATAGACCCCAAAACTTCATCCATTAGGTTCAGTTGTCATTTTATCGATTACATCAGATGGTTATTTTGATTCAACAGCCTATTTTTGGTTTGTCTCTACCCATTTTTCTTTCTCTTTGGTAGCCTCCTTCTGCTCTCTCTCCGCTTGTGCTCTTTCTTATTACTCTGTGAGAATCACATTGGTAGTCTCATATACTGCAACTGCCTCGTCCCAAGAATATTTATTGAGCATCAAAGGATATTAGAGCAAATTAACAATAAAGTGTAATATCTGGATCTATTCCAAGATGATGTGGTTGGCCCTCTAGCATAGTTTGTACAAGGAAGAATCGATGCGCGTAAGCCTTTTCATGAATGGTAATACCTATTCCTCTATAATGGGCTCTGTCCAACTATCGATCTTAGAGATATCCTCCATGAACTCCTTCCATGCTACCTCCAACTCTTTCTTTGAAAACATATCTCCATAATAATTGGTGAAGCTTGGGAATCCGACATCAGCTATAATCTCAAATTAAATGAGTGAAATAGATCACTCTCCTTATACATATCGAGTAGCTTACGACACTCTCTGGCTAGATCCAATCTGAAAAAATAATTATGCAGTATCACCTTGGCGTTAGACAAAACTCAATCCATCCCACTCATGGTTTTACATTGGAGGGCAGTGATAGCTAATGTTGAATTTTTAGTTACATCTCTAGTTTTGTTTCTAACTACTCCTCAACATACTACATTGCTTGCTCACTAATATTATTACTGTTCATTCCTCCTGAAGATACAGTAGAACCAAGAGTGCCTTTGCTAAACACTTTGCATAGTCTTTAGTTAAACGATGATGAGACCCCTTGATCTTCTCCATGGAGAACCCACTGATTGGGTAGCCTTTTTAACCATCTAATTTTATAAAGATTGTAGTTGGGCAGTTAATGTCTGCACCTACTTTTCATCTTTTGCTCGTACTTTCTACTGCTCTTTGGCTACCTCATCCAAGCCTTTCACATTATATCACCAACTCTCTACCTTTGATATCGTTGTCTGCTGTTGTGCCCTACTTTCAACCAAATATTCTTCCAATTCAAAAATCTTCACCTTGACCCCAAAAAATCTCTTATTATAATGCTCATTGTGTAGGTAAAGTGAGCTCATATCCACCTGAATATTCCTTATTTTTTCTGTAGTATCAATATTTTTCAAGTCCTCTATAATGAATTCATAAGCATAATATCTTGGAGCCATTTCTCCTTTGGGATTCTAGACCCGAGGGATCATTTTCACAATGTGGGACTCCATAGCTTCAGAGTCAAAAGTGACCTTCTTCAACATTGCTAGAGCTTGAGCTTATTTTCACTTACAGTTTTTTAGCCACTGGGATGAACTCTGGCGGGCTCAAATTATTTTTACTATAATAGAATGCTCTGGAACCACCTCCATATCTGATTCTGGTAGTACCTACAACTCAAGGAATGGAGAATGGAGAACATAAGCTTATACTGAGAGGAGGGGTGAACAATATAAGACCAACTTTTACTTTTCTTTCCCAAACAATATTATCCAATATTATCAATGGCAATATCAATAGCAATAATAAAAGCAATGCATAAATCATCACACACAATAGAGATACCAATTTAACTTGGTTCACCCAATGTGGGCTACTCCACGAAGAAAATATTTCTACTAAAATTTTCTCAACAAATCTTCTTGGGAATCAATTCCCCATTAAAATATTTATGGACCTCTATCCAAAGGAGACACCCATCCCCTATACTCTAATTTGTGGATCTCTCTCCACAGGATAACTCTTTCACCTTTTCTCTAGTTCGTGGAACTTGATCCAAGAGACCTCTATCTCCTCAACTAGTTCATGGATCTCTCTTCATAGAATAACTCTATCTTCACATCTGGTTCATGGATCACACTCCACAGGAGAACTCTTTCTCTTTGCTCTGGTTTGTGGATCTCTATCCATAGGAGAAATATTTCCCCTTTGCTCTAGCTGATGATCTTCTAGAAGACTTCTACCCCCACTGATCTGGTTTGTGGATCTCTCTCCACATAAGACCTATGTCCTCACTGCCTTGGCTAATGGATATTTATCCATTGGAGACTCATGTCCTCTGCTCTATCACATCCAAATATTTCTCTCAACTCTATCTCAAATCTGCATCAAACTCTGTCCCAAGTTTAGTACAAATATGCTCTAACTCTATCTTAGGTCTAGCACAAATATGCTCACAAATCTATACCAAACTTTGTCCTCAAATCTATACTCAAGCCTTAACACAAAGCTTGATCCAATCACAAATCAACCCTGATTAGATTTACCCCAAGCCTTAACACAAATCTTGAACAAATCAACCAACTCTACTCTCAAGTCTTCACAAAGACTTGCTTCAAATCTACCTTCAAATACTCTTCAAGAACTTGCTCAACCTACTCTCAAGCCTTCACTAAGACTTGCTCAAATCTACCTACAAGTTCTCTCAAGAACTTGCTCAATATAATATCAAGTTTCACTAAGACTTGCTCAATATAATATCAAGTTTCACTAAGACTTGCTCAATTCTACCTATAAATATTCATAAAGACTTAAATCTGCCTTTAAGTCCTCTCAATAACTTGCTCAATAATCTTTAACACATGCTCAAAATAGCTCACAACATATGCTCAATCAATCTCAAATTTTTCATACAAGGCTATCAAATGCTTTGTCTACTCTTCAATGTAATTCCTTTAAATTGAATCAGTTTAGACATATTCTATTTAGAATTCATTTAACCTCTAGAACATATAGAGAATAATGTACTCTATCAAAAACTCAATATGTTCTACTCAATAATTAAGTTTGTTGCTTTCACAAATCTGGTTTCTAATGTTTGCACATTCACTTTCAATATCACTCAAATCCAATGCTCAAGAATTTTTTTTCAAACAAAGAGCACAATGTGGGTTTCAAACCCTAACTCAAATAATCCTCAATCTCTATCTCAAATGTTCTCTATACATTCACCAATGAAGCATATAAGAATTCACTAAAATATTTCTAACAGTCCCTATCAAACAATCCTTTTCACTCCACTTTATATTCTACAACATTCATTCCAACATTTAAAAAAATATATGATGTGCCTATACTTCTTTGCTTTGATGGAGATATGTCTTCAAAACCTGTTTTACTCACAACCAAATCCTTTTGTCAATTCTAGGTTAGATAGCAACAGTCTATCTCAAAATATCCATAAGAATATTTACCTCAACAAATATTTCACCATACAATAAATACAATACAATGTCAAGTCAAAAATACACCTTATCACTCCACTTTCAAAATAATATCCAACACATATAAAAAATAAAGCTTCTTGTTTACACCTTATAATATCCTTATCTTTCAAAATAATATTCAACATGTATTAGAATAAAGTTCCTTGTTTACACCTTATAATCTCCTCTTTCAAAATAATATTCAACACACATCAAAAATAAATTTCCTTTGTTTACACCTTATAATATCCAATACTTAGTTTAATTTCTAAGCACCCAAAATAAAATATTTAATTAACACCCCTTATGACTCCCTAATCAATTTCACTTATTTTCCTTTCATGATTTCAAAGCCTCAAATTCAAATCACATATTCCAAGCACATTAATTAAAAAGCATACCTTAATATTTTGCCTACAAAAAATATTGCACAAGTCTCAACGACCAACACTCAAGCTTGAACCTGCGACCTAAGCCACCACAATGCCCTAGCCCAAGGCTAGGTTGCCGCTTGGGCTACACACCTGCACAAAATCAAATGTCCATGATTTTGTATTTGAAATCACCTTCGCTAAAAATGAAAAGATGCTTTATCCTCTTGCAAAACAACTCGGTGGGATTCAAAATTGAAACCTTTCAAAATTGAAACCTTGCATTTACAAGCGCCTTAGCCACGTTCCTTCTACCACCTATGCTATCCAGTGCTATGGGATATGTATTTTACTCCATGTGGATTTCAACACTACTCTGCTTCCCTTACCTTTAAAACTCACGAATGTCTTCTCCCTTTCGAAATTTGAGCGCACGATTTATCTCATCACTTGGGCATTTGAATTGTTAGACTTTGGAAATGAAAAATCATTTCCTTTAAATACTCTTTCCTTTGGTTTAAACAGGTCGGTCCTCTCTTACTTTTGAATTCGAATTCAATTTGAAACTTTGGTGCCATAAATTATTTTAAAATAAAATTTTAAATTTTGTTAAAATATTTTAATTTTAATAATTTAAAAGGAACCTTTGCAACATTTTATAAAATATCAATAAACCTTGTCTAGGATATCTCTTTTTTAAATGATTTATTGGACCCAATAATTATAATATTGAAAAATATTATAATAATATTTATCTTTCCTTTTAAACCATGGCCTCTTCTTTCCAACCAATTTGCTTGCTTTTCGGATGAACTTTACCTTGATCAATTTCAACCATATCAACCATAGAAGAATATTCCTGCCATACAAAGTGCTCTCTAACATCAAACTTTTAACATTAAAGCTTTTGACATCAAAACTTTTGACATTAAACCTTTTGACATCAATGACAATACAACTTACTCAAAATTTCCAACAGAGAAAAGGGAAAGTGAACTTGCTGAGGGTTTGGCTTGGGAAGGGAAGTATAAATGACAACGGTTGGTGGAATGGAAGTGGTTGAGGGAATTTAAGTGAGGGATTTAGCTATAATTATACTCACTCAATGAGGAGATTGTGTACTTATAGTTGTGGTAGAAATTACTGGAATTGAGGATGAAGGGAGCAAAAATAGATTAGGCTCAGATGCAAAAGAATTGAAAGAAAGGGAAACTGAAGAAGAGAGAAAATAAGAGGGAGCATTGGTGACTAGGGACAGGGAAACCTGAATTGAAATGGAAGTGGAAGGTATACCAAATGGGGGTGCAATGGAAGATATACATGTATAAATGGGTGTGACAGCCACCAAATTCTCAAGATTAAGCGAAGAGGGTAGAGAAAATGTACCTTCAAGCTTCGATAGCATTTGAGCCAATGTTGAGGGTGGTTGTGATAATGGTTCTCCCTTGTCTTGTTCCTCCTTCATCTTCTTCTCCAGATCTATAACTTTCATATGCTAACCAAGTTGTTCTTCCTAAAAGAAATTAGGATTATCTAAAACGTCAACCTATACAACTTCAACTTCAGGAGGAACAAGACAAGGGAGAACTAGTCCTTAGCTTCTTGGAGAATTTTGGTAAAGGAAGCACTTCATGCTTACTTTTTTTTTTGTTGGGGTTGCTCTTTTGGTGATGGTTGTTTCTCTTCCTCCACAACTGGTACTTCCTCAACCACATGTTGCTCCCCTTCGACCATGATCTCTTTGCTGTCAGATATTTGAAAGCTTTGAGGTACGATTTTAGCAAAATATATTGGTTGGTAACTATCATAATATTCATCATACAAGTCCAAAAATACACCATCCATCGCTAGGCCATAGGATGACCTATTTTTTCCTCAATGGGCCCTCATAACCCACTAGTTGATGATTTTTTCCTTATATCAAGTGGGCAATTGATCCTTCATTTTTCTCAACAAGTATGGAGGAGGAATCTGGTGCTTGTGGACTACAAGGTTATACTCAGCCTCCATCTCATAAAAATTATGCCACAGTAGGAGCGACATCATATTTTTGACATGCCATTCAAGATCATGCCCCTTCAGATTATTTTTGTGTTACTCAATATCCAGTTTGGGGAAGCAATGAATTTTTTTTTCTTTGATTAGTGTCATGAAATGACCCAAAGGATTATATTTCTACCATTGGGGCAACTCAACCAAGTTGAGGTTGTAGAGAGATTCATTAATCAACTTATTATGGCCAACCTTGTCTACTTCAATATTTTAGAAATGAAATGGCATGGTGCATGTAGTTTTATTTCCTTGACCTACCCAATAAACGTCATTTATGAAGTCGTTCTGGTAGACAACTTCCAACGCAAAAAGGTACTCTGTAGTAAAATACAAAAGGATAAATGACTTACCAGTGAAGCCAATCATTAATACCATGATTCCTTGCATCAATGAGAAAATGTCACATTTCTCCTTCGCAACGACTTCCTCCCTCATCGCCCTTGACACTCTCTCACATGTACTGAAACTAAGTTCGAGGGTGGGGCCCAAAAACATACAATTAAAATTGTAAAATGACTCCTTCCTGGACAAGCTTGGAGTCCACAAATAAACTAGAAGCTTACTTCCTGCCTCATCAACTTGCTTAACAACTATGAACGAAAAATACTGATGCATGTGGAAGAAGAAATACCAAGCCAAAAATGAAGTGTGTCTAAACGATACTGCTTCTTCACTTTGCATCTTCTGTAACTACGTGTGCATCCTCTGAGCTACGTAATCCACCCAATCGAAGAAAATCAGATTCGTTCTTGTTGTAATTGCTATTGGAGAATAAAATTCTACTTGTGAAACACATTTTACCAGCATCGCTTGCCATTTTTGCACCACAGAGTCATTAAGAAGACCAACAATCCAAGATAACATATAAAACAAGTCAGGACTTTTAAAATCTATCAATGGATTCGATAGAGTCTACAGTTCTCCAAACTCTAGAGTTTTTATAAACTGATTATCCATGAACTGGTGCAACATCATGGTTGACTGGTATCTCTCCTCCTACTCCCTAAGATGTAACTTTTTGAACACAAAATTAGAAGGAGTTTTGACCCCGCAAGTGAATGCTTCTCAAACTGCATCAGATAAAATACTGAATAATTTATCTCCATTCACCTTTTGAATAGCTCTTGTGAGAGGATTATAAAATTTCAAAATTGCTAGCACCAACTTTGGGCAAGCGTGGATAGGTGTACACAGGTACCAAAAATTTGCACATAATATGCAATGGTGAGTAGGCTTTCTGGCATCAAGCCTTGTCTGACTGCAACCTCCACATCCTGGTGCAATTTTACCATGCCCTTGTTTGAAATAACATAGTTACCGATTTGAGCTAGTGCATCATAATCTAGATCAAGCTCCATATTTTCATTTCACCTAGTTTTTTAGCTTTCTTGCATCCTTGCACTTTCTTTGGCTCAACTTTCTTTCCCATATTTGTACTTCAACAACTTTACCATGATAGTCTGATAATTCTGCCGTAAAGCAGCAACTCGGGAAAACTGAATGATAATCTAAAAATTGCTTCAAAAAAATAATCTCAAAATTTCTCTATCTGCAAGCTTCTAGTTTGTCGTATTGATAACTTGTGTCCCCCAACTACCCAATTTAATGCAGGTGGCATACCTGAAAAATTTAAGCAAATGTGCTCCTTGGTTCTCTCATTTGGCATGTTTTTCCATGATATTTTTAACTGCCAATAATACCCTCACATTGTAAATCTTCCTCGAACTCCATGCTCAACTCTTTTTAATCTTGGAAGGCACAATTTGGGCATTCAATAGTTGATTAGGGAATAATAAATGCCACATGTGAGTTATGGGCACTTTTTGGGGATGAAAATTATTAATTTCGCTGCATTAAAATGTTGAAAACATCTTCAGAGATTTTATCTAATGAATTTAGCTTGATTCCATGCATTCAATTTAAGTTTATTCCAAAATTATGTCGTGCCAATGAAAAACGTCGACTAGGCGCACCTGTTTTTCTGAAAATGTTAATTTGGTAAAAATATCAATGCAACTAGTAGTTTTGTTCAACCGATGCTTCGAAAATGCTCTTCCCTACTTTTATTGGCGAAATCACATGCTTGGGAACCATTTTTAAAATAATTTATCTTTTTTGATTTCACCCCAAAAAACTCATTGCTGAAAAGCAAGCTTTAACTAAGAGTGCTTTGCTTGAAAAATCAAGGCAAAATTAATTTCGCCCCCTTCTTTACCAAAAATAATCTTGCCAACTAGAGTTCTTGAAAAAGCATGTGCTTTTTTCCTTATTTTCTTGGAGTTTTGCTCCAAAACCATCTTTCGAGGGAGTTAAGGGGGATTTCACCCTGAAATTAGAAATATACATGGTGAAAGTTTTTTTTGGGTGAAAATAACCTTCACTTTGTTTTTTTTTTCTTTTTGCTTCCTCTTTTTTCTCTTTTTTTTCTTATTTTTCGATAATTAATAATAGGGGCACTTTTAATGAAAAAGCAAACCATGTTTTTTGACAAATTTTAAAATTCAATCTTTGATTTTACCTCCAAAATTAATTTCCAAAGAGTTGCTTTCTCTTAATGATTTTTACCCCGAAATTAACCATAATGTTTTTAAACACATTTTCAGGGCGAAATCAATTTCTACACAGTAAAGTCGTGCTTTCAGGACTAAATCACTCACTTGGGATAGAATTGAATTCTCCCAACAAAAACAACTTTTTTTTAATAAAATGACATAAAAAGACTATGTACATATTTACATACTTGGTTTGAAATTCTATCACTGATGATAGGCCTTCAAATGAAGACCATTTACTGGAATTGGTAGCCGATGACCATCCATATCCTGCAAATAAAATGAGTTGACCTGATTGACACTAGAAACCCAAAATGGACCCTTCCATATCGCTTCAAAATTGTGATGCTTGCCAGGATTAGCCTTATTCTCATTCCACTTCAGCACAAGATCACCTACCTCGAAGATTTTATCAGACATTTTCTTACCGAACCACTTCTTTGTCACTTGGGCATATTCCATGAAGGCATTATAAAATTTCTCCCTCTCTTCCTCTAGCTATAAATTTTTATCTAACCTTGTGCTCATGACGTTGAATTCATCATCTTCTCCATCAAATAATTGTAATTATTGAAGGGCTGAAAAATCAATATGAATGGGCAAAACTGCTTCTTTACCATATACCAAGGAATAGGGGGATGTCTTGATGGATTTTTTCACTGAGATACGATCGACCCATAATGCTTGGTTCAAGAGTAGATTCCAACTACACTTATTATCTCCCAAAGTCCTTGTTGAGTGGTGTTTTCACCCAATTGTGAAAGCACACTCTCCGGTAGGATTTGAGTCCCAAAATCCTCTGCTTGCAAAGAAAATAATTTCTCCAAGGTTCCTGTTATGCTGATATGATGTTGTTCAAATGAAATGCTAGGAATACCTTAGGGTTTGCAAGTGGATGTTAACAAGGGGCACTGTGGTTTATTTAGTTTGAAATTACAGTGGACTCAAAATGAATAATATCTATTCTCCTCTTTAGTTCTGATGGATTTTCAGCTTGTTTATTTGAATACAGTAATTAAACTGCAGAAAATAAATTAAGGGTTTAAAAAATAAAGCAAAATAAATGAAAATGAAACTAAACTACAGTCAGAATGTTGTCATCAATTCGATGAAACCGAAGATAATGAGGTTTTCTGCATGCAACCTAACCTAATGAACCTGCAAATTCGCACAATCCAAATAAATTAGGTGCTGGTTTCTAGGGTTTCTACTGTAATTCCAGATTTAGGCATTCGCATGAAGCAACCAAGCACACTTGCATTAAACTTCACCTAAAAGCCTTAGAAATCTGGAATGAATGATAAAACATTAAATCATGCATGCACAAAATGACTCCTTCTTTCTCATCAATGAGATGCCAACACTCTGTATTTCTGTATTAAAATGATATATCAATTACAATTACAGAATGTTCCAGGTTTTACAAATCCAGAACAAATGAAGGAAATTGCCCAAGTGCAGGCCCAGAATGGCATGAAGCCCTTGTCTCTGCAACTCTGCAAGCAGCAATTTCCAACCCCTCTTTCAATCCGCATTCTTGACTTTATAATCACTGAAATGGCTCTTCGATTCTCCCTGTGTCGCTTCGTTTCACCTTCCTGCATTTGACCTTTCAAATTCCTGCCTTTTCCTTGCTTTTGATTAATGCTCGATTCTGAAACGCTCGAAATCCACCGCTGCATGTAACGCCTCTGCAATACTGACACCTGTAAGCCACGTGTCCTACGTTTTCTGCGTCTTCTGTAACGTCTTCCCGTGCCAAAACATGACAAAATAGCATGCAACCTGCTCACCTTTCTGGCCGCGAAAACGCGACATGTCGCGAAATCGCGACATGTCGCGATATCGCGACGCTTTCCTCGTTCGTACGCCTCCGGCCGTTTCTGTCACGATATCGCGACGTTTTTCACCTTCGGACCTTCATGCCGCTTTCTGTCGTGATATCACATTTTCAGTTTCGTACCCTTAGGCGCACCTGTCGCGAAATCAGGACGCTTCTCCCTTGGCACCTTTGTTGCATCTTCGGATTTCGTGACATTTTCCCTTCCGTACGCTTGAGCTTCAACCTGTCATGATTTCACGACGCTTTTCTCTGTCCGTACTACTTCGTTGCAATCTGTCGTGAAATCGTGACCATTCTCTCCTTCGGACCTTCTTCCAAGATTTGCTACCGATTTCATTTGCTACCATTTTCCATTTTCGTACACTTGCCAATTTTTCGTCGTGAAATCGCTACGCTGCCCCCATCCGTACTACTTCGCTGCTTTGGAGCCGCGAAACGACTGTCACGATTTCGCGACGCCTTTTCGCTTCATTCCCCTTTTCTGCTTTCTGTCACGATTTCATGACCATTTCTGCGCATTATGCTTTCTGGTTGATCCTGTCACGATTTCGCGACCATTTTGGCCCTTTGCCCTGTTTGACTGGTTCCTGTCGCGATATCGCGACGTTTTCTTGCTTTGTGCTCTTTGACCTCTTTCTGTCGCGATATCGCGACGTTTTTCCGCTTTGTGCCCTTTGACCAGTTTGACCCGCGATTTTGCGACGCGTCGCGATATCGCTACGCCTTTCCATTTTGCCTTTCTCTCTCCTTCCTGGGCCGCGACAGAGCAACATGTCACGATTTCGTGACACTTTTTCGTCTTCATTTTCTCTCTCCTCTTTCTCGCGACGGAGCAACATGTCGCGAAATCGCTACGCTATTTTCATCCGTACAACTTCTAGGCAACACGTCGCGATTTCGTGACACTTTTTCATTCTGGCAGCGACGGAGCAACATGTCGCGATATCGCGACGTTTTTTCAATTTCGGCAGTGACGGAGCAACATGTCGCGATTTCGTGACACTTTTCCTATTTTGGGCAGCGATGGCGCGACAGGTCGCGATTTCGCGACATGTCGCGATTTCGCGACACTTTCAAGACTCATGCATTTTTTCCTCTTTTCTTCAATTTTAGCATCTGGGTCACCGAGATTCTTCTCTGCAAGCCTGCAAAAAGGTGGGTCCCCAATTTTGGGGTGTGTTGTGGATCAACCACAACAAATGGCGACTCTGCTGTCAAATGCTCTTGAGCATTTTAGTAAGAACCCAACCTGAAACATATCACAAACTCGCAAACATATGTTAGCACATAAGCAATATAACAAATGCCCAAAGATCAGAAGTACATGAATCATCAGAATCATCAAGTATTAGCTCAGTGTGTGCAATGAATTTCTTTCCCTATCATTTGAAATTGATCCACACTCCATTATCAGTTTTGCATGAATGCATATGTGGGATGGTGAATGATTTGTGTACCCTAATGAATGTGCTAGGAGATTTTGCTTTCATAAAAGGCATGGTCATTCTTCTATTATTATGTACAAGCATTCAAGATTGCCAAACCCTCTTAGGATCCACTAATTCATTACCTTATTGTATCCCAAAGTTGGTTATGAGTCTCTACCATCTGGAACCCATGTGCAAGTGAATGTGAAATCAGAACTTTGGGGAATCAGACTCCCAACCAACCGAGATGAGAGTTTAACCCTATCCTTACTATTCTGATTTAGAGTTCATTACCTCACTTTAAGCAAAATAATTAAACCAATTATGGAAGAAATGGTCATGCTAGTCTAACCCTCTAGACAATCAGTGGTCTTGTTTTTTAGGCAAGACATGATGCCATGCATGGGCATATCTAACCCCACAATCCAAAACTTATCTCCATTTCTTTGGACCTTGGGGATGACTACCCATCCTTTGCAGAGGACAAGTAGTACGATCCTTACAATCCAAAATAAATATGAGATGGGAAAAATTTATTTATTATTATTATTTTTTACTTCTTGGACCTTGGGGATGACTACCCATCCTGGCTAGGGACATGTAGTACGATCCTTACAATCCAAACTTTAGGTGTAAATGGAAAATATTAATTTTGTTGCTTAGACCTTGGGGATGACTACTCATCCTTTGTAGAGGACAAATAGTACGATCCTTACAATCCAAGATTTACTATGAAATGAGACATAAGAGCTTTGGGGAATCAGATTCTCAACCTAAGCGAGATGAGAATTTATGCCTTATCCTTACTACTCCATGTAGGTCAAATCAAAGTTTTGGGGAATTGGATCCTCAACCTAAGTTCGATGAGGATTTAACCCTATCCTTACTACTCTGATTTTAGGCTTTAAGCTCTATGGAAGTGGTCAAAACCACTGTTTTAAGGATCATGTTGCATAATAGGATAGACATGAAAAACTTCTTTCGCCCAACCTTTTCCTCCAAGTTAGGTTTTGATCATTTTGCTCAAGATCCTTTTTAATGTATGAGACGTGCTTGGTTCTAGATATCTCAAGACTCAGTTTCCAACCTTAGGATTTACTTACATATATGTTATAACACAACCCTAAGAGGATTTGACATACTTTAATGGCTTGTACCTAAGATGCATATGTAACTAAGATGAGATGTATGTAAGGTGAGATGGAACATGAATGCATTATTTCTTGAATTACAAATGGAATGAATTGTCATGCAAAACTGATTCTTTCATGCATCACAAAATCAAACAATATAACTTAAGATGCTTGTGTTACTTGTGGAGCTTTTTACAGGACAATTCCAATATTTCATATTCTCCTAACCTGAAGCATAAGTTGACATCTCAATTTTTTATTTTTTATTTTTTATTTTTATTTTTTTATTTTTATTATTTTTTTATCAAAATTAACACACATGTCAATTGAAATCAAATCCATAACCAAAATCCTAGCTAGACTAACAATCCTAAACAATAAAAACAAAATCTGAAAATCCCCACCAAAACCAAAAGAATAATATCAAAATCTCACAACCTAAGGGCTAAAATAATGCTTTAAAATCTGCCCATTAACCGGTAGCATGAAATCTCTCCCTTCTAAGGTTTTTAGCCTAAGGTATTCTTCCCAAGAATCTCTGAAATCTGATATGGACCTAACCAAAGACAATCAAACTTGTGATGATTCCCTTTTTCCTCATGTCTTTTGTCCCATAGTAATACCAAATCTGAAATTCTGAATGATTTCACTTTGGCCCTTCTGTCAAACCATCTTTTGATAACCGCCCGGTGTTTATTCATGTGATTCATGGCCTCTTCTCTCTTTTCATCAAGGTGCAACAACCGGCTTAACCTCGGCTTCAACTTGATCATCTGTCCCCAAGTACTCTTGTATGAAATGTAAGGTCCGCAACTTCAAATTTGCTGGAAATATCGGGTCTTGCCCATAAACCAAATGATAGGGAGTATTCCCTATGGACTCTTTCACTCTGGTCCTATCTGCCCAAAGGGCAAACTTTAATTGGCTGTGCCAGTCCCGCGGGTTCTTTTCCAGCAACTTCTTAATGGTATTCAACAAATTCTTATTTGAAGATTCGGCCAACCCATTTCCTTGAGGATAATAGTTGGATGCAAATTTTAAGCTCACTTTGTTATCATATGCCCAATCTGCGAATTGTGTAGAAATAAAAGCTTTACCATTGTCACCGACAATAGAATCGGGCATTCCAAATCTTGTTATAATTTGATCCTCAAGGAATTTAATCACAACGTCTATGGTGGCATGTTTAGTAGGAATCGCTTCTGTCCACCTTGTACAGTGAGTCTCGTAGTCGTCAAAATGAATTTATGAGAATCAGAAGAATTTGGGTTAATAACCCCGATGAAATCTAGTCCCCACTGTGCAAATGGTCTCATTTCAACTACAAGTTGCAACGGCATGGCTGCATTTCTTTCTCTATTTGCAGCCACTTGACAGATATGACAAGATCGTACATGGGCATGCGCATCCTTGAAAATATGTGGCCAGTAGTATCCTGCTCTCAGGATTTGATGTGCTGTAGCATTGGCTGCACCATGACCAGTTCCATGTTTCCCGTGAAATTCTTGCAACACCCTGGCAGCTTCTTCTTTGTTCAAGCACCTCAGGTAGATACCTTCATGATTCTTCCTGTAAAGCACACCAGATTTCATCAGATAATTGACAGACTTAAGCCTTAAAGCTCTTCTCTGCGTTGAATTCAGATTAGAAGGACACTTACCAGTCAATAAAAATTGCACAATATCAACATACCAGTCGTCCTTAGCAATGTATTCTGTATTTGAGCATTGGCCTGTTATTTGCGGATTATTTTCTGCGATCGCCTTCGCCAGTCCTTGTCCTCGAACTAGTTTCATTGGTTGGATTTCGAGATCAAATTCTTGGATGGTTGAAATCCATTTTCCTCTCTTCTCACCTAGTTCATTTTGTAAAAACATGGTCTTGACAACAGAGTCGGGCACGATGGCAACAACTCTGCTATGTACGATGTAGTGCCTAAATTTTTTCACAGTTTTAAAAAGTGCGTACATTTGCTTATCAAGGATTGAATACCTTAATTGAGCATCTTTCATGGGGGCACTTAAAAATGCTATGGGTTTTTCGGCACTATCCTCGCCTTTTTGGGTTAAGACACTCGCAAAGGAGTGTTCTGATGCAAAAGCATAAATATAAAAAGGCTTGGAGTAGTCTGGGCTTATAAGGACAGGGGCTCTTGAAATGGCATCTTTGATGTTCTGGAAGGCCACTCTACTTTCCTCGTTCCATTTTACATCCACATCTTTCTTAAGCATCTTGTTCAGAGGCTTGGCTATCTCAGCAAAGCTGGAGATAAACTTCCTCACAAAATTAACCTGCCCAAAGAAAGATCTCAATTCTTTCTTACTACTCGGGAGAGGTAGGTTTTGGATAGCTTGTATCCTTTCTGGGTCGATGGATATGCCCTCTTTTGAAATGATGTGACCCAACAATTTTCCTTCTGTCACTCCGAAAATGCACTTTTTGGGATTTAAGGAAATTCCATGTTCTCTGCATCTTTGAAGCACTTTCTTTAAATCTTTGACATGGTCCTCTCTCTTCTTCGAGAAAACTGGGATATCATCCACATACACGATGATGCATTTGCCTATGAGTCCTTTGAATGCATAATCCATGGCGCGTTGAAAAGTTGCACCAGCATTTAACAGTCCGAACGACATTCTCTTATATGCAAATGTTCCCCACTTGGTAGTGAAGGCTGTTTTCATCCTGTCGTCTGGATGTATAAGAATTTGGTTGTACCCATAATACCCATCGAGAAAGGACATCATTTCAGATCCATTTACCATTTGTAGAATTTCATCGATTGATGGCAGTGGATAATTATCCTTTTGAGAGGCTTTATTAAGATTTCAAAAATCTATGCACAGCCTAATCTCTCCACTCTTTTTTCTCACTGGAACGAGGTTAGCCACCCAGGTTGAGTGCCTAACAGGAAAAATGATTTTCGCTTCCAATAATCTTTTAACCTCCTTTTCGATCAAAGGCTCCAATAGCGGGTTAACAACTCGTTGTCTTTGCCTAAAAGGCTTGGAGTCTGGCTTCAAAGGGATGGTATGTGTGATAATGTTTTGGTTGTAAGTCTTCAGCTCATTGTAGTTCCAAGCAATACAATCTATGTAATGCTTCAATGCTTGTATTATATTGCTCCTTTCTTGCTCTCGTACATGCCTTTGCTATGTACACCTCCTTTGGATTGTCTGCGCTCCCTAGATTAATTGAATCACAGGCATCTTTAGGGAGTGGGACTCTTTTTCCTTTCTTGGTCTTGCATCCCATGTCGAACATCTTTTCCAATGAAACCACGTCTTTAGGAATTTTATTGGATTGATACGCAGTTTCAATTTCATCTTCTGTTTCATCCTGCCACCTTTGCTCCTCATCAATCACCTGATTTTCAAAAATACCCGAGTTTGTGACAAATTTGAAAATATGTCTGTCACTTTCAAAAACTTGGAAATTCTTTACATTATCGGGTATTGATGGACAAGGAACCAGTTCAATGGAAAACTTTTTACATCTTCTTATATCAACCGGATTCAACATGCCCGCGGCGATTGCAAGAGAGTCTGCTATTCGATTTCCTTTCCTAGAAATAAGGGCTATGTTGAATGCATCGAACTCCTCCATGAGGTCCATAACCCTAGTTCTATAAAGGCTTAGTCTCCTGTCGCGGCATGTGTACTGTCCTTTGATTTGCTTGACTACCAACTCAGAATCTCCCAAAACCTTCAAGCATTTAACATGCTTGCTCAATGCTAGACGTAAACCATAGATCAACGCTTCGTATTCTGCCACATTGTTCGTGCAAGGAAATTGCAGTCTGTAAGCAGCTAACAAGGGTTTACCTCCTGGACCAGTGAGCTCGACTCCAGCCTCCTCGCTCCCTGTCTAGATTTTGATCCATCAAACCTGAGCAACCACGTGTAATCATTTTCCTCGAAAGAGCCACCATGACACGCCTCCTCTTTATGCTCTTCAGCAGCCTCCTCAACATCAAGTGCATAAACTCCTAGTTCTGGCTCAGAAAACTGAACTTCATTCGGCTTGTTAAAATCTGTTATAATCTCTTTAAGCCTCGGTTCGTTTTCCACTCTTATTTGGTTTGCAATTCCCTTCCATGGTAGCCACATATGCGAGCAGTCTGTTGAAAAATAGCCATTCAGCATTTTCATCCAATCCCTAGCAAGTAGCATTCCATACCTACTTGGGATATTAACCACCAAAATGTCTACAACCTGCTGGACCCTGGGTTCAGAATTCAATTGAATCTTGACATCATATAAAGTCCCCACTACATTTACTTCTGATCTGTCCAGTTGCAGGACTGTACATTTGGATGAAACAGGTTGCAGACCTAGCATTTTACATATTTCTGCAGGCATGAGGTTGCTCGTGGCACCTGTATCCACCAAACAGTTATGCAAATTCTTACCCGCAATTCTCAAAGTCAGTAAGAATGGCGGGACATCCCTTCTCTCCTTTCGCAAAATAAGGTGGGATTCAACTCTTTTTTCCTTCCACATTGGATCAGGTGAATTCAAAGCTCTTATCAACGCCTCCTTTTGGCCAGGCAATCTAGCTGCGTCCAGGAATGAAAGGCTAGATTTGGACTTCTTTAGATCCTCCACTATGTCATAGTTTGGCTTTTCAAATTTGACTGTCTTCTGCATGTCATTAGACATTTCTCTTCTGAGTGGAGGGGGAGGATTATTATTTGCCTTAGTGTCTGGAGGAAGAATAGAATTGTTTGGAGGTGTCGATGAGGTTTTAGGGGCTTTAGACTTACTTCTCAAATGGTATCCATGATTCCCCTTTCTGAAATCTCGAAAAGCTTGCACCTCCTGTTCCAGAATTTCGTCTTCTTCTTCCTCACTCTCACCTTCTTGATGATATACAGTTTCCATCACCATAATATTATCATCTTGATGTTGTGATGGATTTTCATTTGATACCAGTTCCAAATCATCAACTTGTGCCTGAAGACAATGAGTGTATCTAGCAATCTCAGGACAATTCCTCTCATTGTGTTCTTTTGTGTTATGCAACCTGCACCCCCTTTCCCACGCCAAATCTGAAAGATTCAAAAGAGAATTGGGTTGGCTAGGTCCTGCAGAAGCATCTAATTGATTAGCAATGGGAGCGGGAACTCCCCCATTGTTAGGCTTAGTGTTCCAGTGCCTCCCTCTATTGTTAAAATTTTGATTTGGGTGAGGGGCATGGGACTCATACTTCTGCTGTTGAACCCTGTCATTGCTCAGTTTATGCACTAATTTCTTGAGCTCTTCGACTTCCGAATAAACATCCTTCGGTGGAATCATATTGTTATTAACCCCCGTTGGATTCGCATAATTAATGGGGTCTTGATTCAACACTGGGGTCGGGTTCTGAGGAATTGGATTCCCGTATGGATTGACACTTTGAATCGGGGTAGGATTTGGAAAAGGAACTATGGCTTGAGGATTGACCTGACTAGTTCCTTGCATAGTTGGTTGACTGTTCTGCAAAAATGCAGGGACAGGTGGAATGGCTGTGATTGGTTGGATTGGAATGGGTGCATACGCGGGTGCTGGTGGATACTGCTGCTGATATGGGAAGGCGCTCATGCTTGGCATTTGTGGTGCCATGAGTTGATTTGCCTGGGGAGCTTGACCATATGGAGCATACTGTCCCATCACAGGCATCTGGGTAAACCCGTAGCCTTGTGGCGTCATTTGCTGCTCGATAGTCATGGCTTCGTTATAGGCTAAAGCCAGCGTGGTGACTTGAGGATTGCGCCTTGCAAACATGGCTGTCATGGGGTCCAATGCCCCAAAATATATCTGCAAAGCCACTACGGGATCGATGGCAAAGTGCCTAATTGCTCTATTATAGCACTTTTGGAATCTCTGATTAAACATTCTGATTGGTTCCCCTTGGCCCCTTTTGCATGTAATAAACTGATTGTAAATAGTTGCGGGATCTAAGGGTGACCTAAATTGATTGACAAAGGCATTTTCCATTTGTGTCCAAGAGGTGATTGAACCAGTTGGCAAGCATATATACCATTCATATGCTATTGGATCTAAGCTCATGGGGAAAAGTCTGCAGGCCACATCTTCATATTGAACTTGCAGCCTAATTAAAACATCCCTATAGGCTTGGATATGTTCTTCTGCTGTTCTTAGGCCATCTGGCTTGTATTTAGGCAGAAATATTTCAATGTTCTTGGGGATTTCATGGATATCCCCAACAATATTCAAAGGAGTATTGTTAGCTCCATACCAAGGAGCTGCTGGAGCTTGAGCCATTTGACTCAAAATTGATGAAGACAGACCTACAATAGCAGTAGAAATATTACTAACTATAGGCACACTAGGGGCAACGGATATTACTGGCGTAGGTCCACTCGACGTTCCTGGAGAAAATAGGTCTTTTGCGATCGGTGTGCTTACGACTTGCTTGGCTTTACTCTTGGGAGTACCAGTAAGGTCATGAAAAATGGTTTCTCCGGTTGTTTGAGACCTGGTCGCAATACGGCATGGTGGGTCCAACCTGTCTGATGAAACCCTCGGCTATTTCGAAGAAAACCTGCAACAGAAACAAAAACAGTGTTGCAGTTTAGCCGCCTGTGAGATTTATTAAATGATTTCAGAATTAGATCAAAAACAAATTATTCAGGTATGAAAATCAAAATAACATAAACCAATTCAGGCCCTCCTTCTAGCGCCAATCTGTTGAGTGGTGTTTTCACCCAATTGTGAAAGCACACTCTCCGGTAGAGGATCCGAGTCCCAAAATCCTCTCGCTTGCAAAGAAAATAATTTCTCCAAGGTTCTCGTTATGCTGATATGATGTTGTTCAAATGAAATGCTAGGAATACCTTAGGGTTTGCAAGTGGATGTTAACAAGGGGCACTCGTGGTTTATTTAGTTTGAAATTACAGTGGACTCAAAATGAATAATATCTATTCTCCTCTTTAGTTCTGATGGATTTTCAGCTTGTTTATTTGAATACAGTAATTAAACTGCAGAAAATAAATTAAGGGTTTAAAAAATAAAGCAAAATAAATGAAAATGAAACTAAACTACAGTCAGAATGCTGTCATCAATTCGATGAAACCGAAGATAATGAGGTTTTCTGCATGCAACCTAACCTAATGAACCTGCAAATTCGCACAATCCAAATAAATTAGGTGCTGGTTTCTAGGGTTTCCACTGTAATTCCAGATTTAGGCATTCGCATGAAGCAACCAAGCACACTTGCATTAAACTTCACCTAAAAGCCTTAGAAATCTGGAATGAATGATAAAACATTAAATCATGCATGCACAAAATGACTCCTTCTTTCTCATCAATGAGATGCCAACTTTCTATATTTCTGCCTTAAAATGATGTATCAATTACAATTACAGAATGTTCCAGGTTTTACAAATCCAGAACAAATGAAGGAAATTGCCCAAGTGCAGGCCCAGAATGGCATGAAGCCCTTGTCTCTGCAACTCTGCAAGCAACAATTTCCAACCCCTCTTTCAATCCGCATTCTTGACTTTATAATCACTGAAATGGCTCTTCGATTCTCCCTGTGTCGCTTCGTTTCACCTTCCTGCATTTGACCTTTCAAATTCTCGCCTTTTCCTTGCTTTTGATTAATGCTCGATTCTGAAACGCTCGAAATCCACCGCTGCATGTAACGCCTCTGCAATACTGACACCTGTAAGCCACGTGTCCTACATTTTCTACGTCTTCTATAACGTCTTCCCGTGCCAAAATGTGACAAAACAGCATGCAACCTGCTCACCTTTCTGGCCGCGAAAACGCGACATGTCGCGATATCGCGACGCTTTCCTCGTTCGTACGCCTCCGGCCGTTTCTGTCGCGATATCGCGACGTTTTTCACCTTCGGACCCTCATGCCTTGCGTGATATCTTTCACCTCGATTTCACATTTTTTTACCCCTTAGGCTGCACCTGTCGTGAAATCGTGACGCTTCTCTGCTTCGGGCACCTTTGTTGCATGCTGTCATGATTTCGTGACATTTTTCCCTTTCGTACGCTTGAGCTTCAACCTGTCACGATTTCATGACGCTTTTCTCTGTCCGTACTACTTTGCTGCAATCTGTCGTGAAATCGCGACCATTCTCTCCTTCGGACCTTCTTGCCGCAAACTGTCGCGATTTCGCTACCGTTTTGACTTTGCACTCCTTTGCGCTCAATGTCGCGATTTCGCTACCATTTTCCATTTTCGTACACTTGCCAATTTTCGTCGTCGAAATCGCTACGCTGCCCCCATCCGTACTACTTCGCTTCGGAGCCGCGAAACCGTGACCTGTCACGATTTCGCGATGCCTTTTCACTTCATTCCCCTTTTTTGCTTTCTGTCACGATTTCATGACCATTTCTACGCATTATGCTTTCTGGTTGATCCTGTCACGATTTCGCGACCATTTTGGCCCTTTGCCTTGTTTGACTGGTTCCTGTCGCGATATCGCGACGTTTTCTTGCTTTGTGCTCTTTGACCTCTTTCTGTCGCGATATCGCGACGTTTTTCCGCTTTGTGCCCTTTGACCAGTTTGACCCATGATTTTGCGACGCGTCGCGATATCGCTACGCCTTTCCATTTTGCCTTTCTCTCTCCCGCCTGGGGCGACAGAGCAACATGTCACGATTTCGTGACACTTTTTCGTCTTCATTTTCTCTCTCCTCTTTCTGCCGCGACGGAGCAACATGTCACGAAATCGCTACGCTATTTTCATCCGTACAACTTCAGCAACACGTCGCGATTTCGTGACACTTTTTCATTCTGCGACGACGGAGCAACATGTCGCGATATCACGATTTTTTCAATTTCGGCAGTGACGGAGCAACATGTCACGATTTCGTGACACTTTTCCTGTTTTGGGCAGCGATGGCGCGACAGGTCGCGATTTCGCGACACTTTCAAGACTCATGCATTTTTTCCTCTTTTCTTCAATTTTAGCATCTGGGTCACCGAGATTCTTCTCTGCAAGCCTGCAAAAAGGTGGGTCCCCAATTTTGGGGTGTGTTGTGGATCAACCACAACAAGTCCTCTTTAGAATCTTGAGCAAATTATTGTTTGTGGATTCAAACAGGTCATTTCCCTACGGATAGTAGTTTGATGATATCTTTAAATATATCTCATACTTACCCATGAATTCATTGATCTTGATACCGATGAAGGGAGTTCCATTGTCCATTATGATTGCATCTAGTATGCCAAAATGAGTGATTAATCCCTCAAGTAAAGAGATAATTGTTGTTTGGTCCACCTTCTTGGTCAAAATTACTTCTGCCCATTGAGTTAAATAGTTGGTTGCAGTCAGAATATACTTATACCTTACGGATGAATTAAGATCAATTATCCCAATAAAATCTAAGCCCCATTTCTTAAATGGTGCTTCTACTTGAATCGGATGAAGGGGTAATGATGCATTCCTACTTCTACCAATATATCTTTGGCATTTATCGCAACTCTGACTAAATTTGAAAGCATCTACAAAAAGAGTAGGCCAAAAATAACCTACTTTGATTATCTTCAATGCCATTGGTATTCTTACATAATGGCCTCCTGATAATCTAGAATGGAATTCTTCTAGGATTTTCTACTTCTCTAATTATATGATGCACCTAAGAAGTACTCCATCAATGTTTTTATGGAACAGTCCATTTGGAAACATCACATACCTGAGATATTGTAATTTGAATCTCCTCCTCTGTGAAGCATTGAGATATGAATGACACCTTCTTGAAAGGAAACATTCAACAAGGTCCTCTATCCAATCATGATCAACTATAGATTGATTACAAAAAAACTTTTGCTTACTAAATCTTCAAGTTGGCAAACCATGGATTCAAAAGTAGCGCTTCTTGCAAGCTCCTAACATAGTGCTCGACCTCAAACCAATTTGGTTGGTCGGATTTCAACATCATACTCCTATATTTTGGAAATCCAACCAGCTCTCTTGTCTCCAATCTCTCCTTGAATTATGAAAATCCATACATCCAGATGAAAAACATAAACTATTATTTTACTTTGGGAAAAAAATGTCGAAACTTCTTTAAGGATTTCATCACTGCATATACTTGCTTCTTAATAAAATTGTATTTCTCTTCATGTGGTTGGATGACTTGGCTTAAGAAATAAATTGGCTGCTCATCTCCATCATCTCCCTTTTGCATGAGCACCACTGTGTAACTCTCCTATTCATCAGTGGGATACAAGATAAAATATTTTGAATAATTGGGATTTACCAGAATCGGGGATTGAGCAATTCTTTCTTTAATTTATCTTAACGCTCACTTCCTATGCTCAGTCCACTTGAACTCAACATTTTTCTATAAAATCTTAGTCATTGGTTTTACCACTTGGGTAAAATCTCAAATGAACTTTCAAAAAAAAATTATCTACCCAAAGAATAATTGCAAATCCTCCTTGTTATCTGAAAATGAAATATTTAGAAAAGCCTCAACTCTAGGTGGATTAATAGCTAATATTTTCTTTAAAATAACATGGCCCAGGAGCTTTCCTTCTTTTATAGCAAATATAGACTTCTTCAAAGTGATGGATATACTGGAATTTTGGTATTTCTTGAACACTTGTTTCAAATGTAGACTATGCTCCTCCCTATTGTGAGAGAAGACAATCATGTCATCCAGATAAATCATAATAACGTAATTTAACAACTCACCAAAATATATGTCCATCGCTCTTTGAAAATTTGCTCTAAAATTTGAGATACCAAATGGCATTCACTGATAAGTAAATGTTCCCTATTTCATGGTGAATGTTGTTTTATATTGGTATTCATCCTTGATCCAAATTTGATTATAGCCACAGAATCCATCCAATACAGAAAATATTTGAGCTCCTGCAACTACGTGAAGAATCTGGTCAATATGAGATAAAGGATAATGATCCTTTAGGGATACCTGATTCAAATTTCAAAAGTGTAAAAATAGGCAAATATCCCCGTTCTTCTTCCTCACAGGGACCATATTTGCTACCTAGGTAGAATGCTTAATCGGGTAAATAATCTTGGCTTCCAACATCTTCAACAATTCTATTTTCATCAAGGTTTCAATATTGGGATTGACTGGTCTCTGCTTAGTGTTGAAGGGTTTAACTCCTTCCTGTAACTCAATGGTATGTTGGATCACATATTTGTTGTAGCCTTCCAAATCTTGGTAGCTCCAAGCGATAATATCTGGGTACTCGTGGCACAACTCCTTGATCTGCTCTAACTCTTTCAGAGTGCAACTGGCACCAACTTTGATCAACTTCTCAAATCCCAACTGTAGTTCAGTTTACTCCTTGTCCACTTTGATCTTATGCTTTTCTACTCTATCGTTCTGATCAAAGATACTCTCAAGTGTAATCAATCCTTTTGGGATATGACTATTCCTCATTTGGATCAACCCCTTAGCTTCTTCCTCATCAAGTGTTCTTTCTTCCATAGTACTAACTTCTCTTATCAGAAAACTTACAATTTGTTCATCGATTTCAAACACTTTCCAGTAGATATTTTTATCAGGGATTGAAGGTCTGTAAAATAGCCTCATAATCTTGGTTTTTCTCACCACATGCTCAATTGGAGAAAAATTAGTGCCAAGGGATGTCAAGATATCAACATGCTTGTTTTGCTCCTGCGAGATCACTTGGATGTTCAATGTTGTATAATACTCAAACCGATCCTAAAATTTGTTGTGGTATATCTTCAGGTAGTGTTGCTTGGAGATGCATTTGTTCATTACTTGGTGTACAATCAATTCAAAATCTTTGAAAATCTATAATTATTTGATCCTAAGATTCTCTTCTTTGTTCAAGCCTAGGCACAATCTTCATACTCAATAACATTGTTGGTACAAATCTAGGTCATATAGTATGAATAAGTCTTTGTATACCAGAAGAAGAAATGAAAGTGATCTCAGTTCATGTACCATTCTTGCATCTCGCACTATCGAAGTACAACTTCCACAATTGATCAAGAACAAGATCTTGATCATCAAACACCTTCATGTCATATTTTTTAGGCTTGGTAATGGTGTAGCAACCTATTTCAGTCTCCATCATGGAATTAAAATTGAGCATTGAAAAATCATCTTCATTTCTAAACTCATCTAGAACTTCTTCCATCAAATATAATTCTTCCAATTCTTTAGTCATCATGTTGACAGAATTCATGGATTTTTCTTCTTCTTCAATCTTCTCTATGTGATAAGTAGAAGGCTTCTCATTATAGATATGGATTCTCCTCCCTCTGATAATAATCTCCATATGAGAATAGTCCAGATAAAGGAAGCCTCCCAACTTTGCGATGAACTCTCATGAAAGGCACATGCTGAAATACGAGTCCAAATCAACCACAACCATCTCTTGGATCACAGTTATCTGAGGTATTTTATACAACATAATAGGGATGTCTTTGATGACCCATAATTTTCTCACAGGGGTTCCATATAATTGCAAAATGCTAGGGTTTCTTCCTATATATTCCATACCCATAATATCATAGACTACCTTTGGCATGATAGTCGTAGAAACGCTAGAGTCAATCATGCAATTGTGCACAATACAGCCTTCCATCCTGAGAGAGAAGTAGAAAGGAGGTGGTCTATTTTTTCTAGTAGCTAAAGTAGTTAGTGTTTGAGCAAAAACTATCTGAGTAGGATTATTCCCCTTATATTTCACAAACTTCAACAATTCTTGCAATAATTCGACTTGTCCACGCAACTATAATGCATCATAGAGACTAACCTTAGCTGGAATCCTCTTCATCTCCTCAAAAATATTGCATATAGATGCGCTAGACTCATTTCTTTCATTGGCAGCTTCATATTTGCTTTGATACTACTATGCGGCTTCCACCCTCTAATGCTTAGTCAAGGATGGGTATTTAATATTTTCTCTGGCCTGTTCCTCTATTTCATATTTTTCCTATGAATTTGAAGCATTTTCTTGCAATATTTATTTTTCTCATGGAGGCAAAATATCTTTAATAGGACAGGTGCATCTGGCTTGGGTGCTAGAAAAACTGCTTTCGCTTGCATTTGTTTCTTCTCATTTTGCACCTTCGGATCAGAAGGTACCTTCAGGGGCTCCATTTTAGCTGGATCTACTGTGACAAATTTTCCTCTAGCTCTCATGAGAAATAAAACTTGTTCCTCATACGGGACCATGAAATTATGATAGACTTCTGTAATCATGTTGATTTGAACATCGAAAGAAATTTCTTCCAATGTCTACACATAGTTCAAATGAACCATGCAATTTTCCTCACCATGTGGATCATTGCAGGTAGATCACTAGTATGCTTTATTAGATGTGTCAGCTTCTTCATTTGTCAATACAATTGGATTTCTCTTAGGTACCTTGCTGGTTGAAGATGATTGCTCCTTAGTGATCGATGGAGATTGAAATCTCCTAGGCTGGAAATATCTTTTAGCCTACTTCTTCTTGATCATCATGATCTCATTTCTCATTGCTCTTATGGGTGATTTCATTGACTGCATATATTTCAGCAACTTCTCTTGTGGATCAATATTTGAGGGTGCTGGAGGAGCTGGTAATGGAAGTGGTACAGGTGGATATGGTAGTGCTGGGAATGGAACCAGAGTGGATAGTTTTGGAATAGATGGAGTAGGCAGTTGTGGGAAAGACACTATCATCATGGTTTGAGATGAAATCAGATTCCATGAAGAAACCAGATATATGGGAGACATTAGCAAGGGTTGAGAAGATGCGCTGGAGTACATATATTGTGGAAGATCAAGAAATATAGGCATCATCATCTTCAATAGAAGCTTACCAATAGCAATTAGATCAACCTTAGCCTTTTGTGCAATAGAATACAAAACCATAAATGTGTCGATATTGTACTGACAGATGGCCATGCTAATATCAAAATTGAAGGTTTGTTTAGGATCGATCAAAGACCATCAGGGACTCTTTACCAATTTCAGGTAAACCTAACATTGAAGTCAATAATTTCCTCCTATGGATGCCTCTGAATGGTGGTAAATTGATGCAACAAAGAGAACGGATCCACTTGTTCATTGAAACCTTTTATCAACAATTCAGCCAACTGGTCCCAGGTGGTAATAGTGGCAGGTTGTAAATACTGGTACTAGTAAAGCAAATTATCTCTAAGAGAGAGCACAAGGAATCTTACCATGACATCCTCATTTGTAATACTATGAATGGTTGCTATAGAAGCCACATCCTGGACATGCTCGTAAGCCATATTTCCTGTACCATTGTAAGTAGGTAAAGCCTTCAATGTCACTTGTGGAATCAAATTTTGAGCTTGCAGATTCAATGCTCTAAAGTGATTCTAGGTCAGAAACTATCTTGGTGGTTGGGGTGGCATATTTCAGTCCATTTGGATTGGAGAGTTTGCATGAGGAGGAGGAAAGCTAGTGGCTATGCTAGTGGGACTTGAAGGAACAAAAAACACACTAGCTACCTGTGATATAGTTTCAATGGACAAGATAGTTGGGGTGACCAACCTAGGATGTTCTCCTATCACTTGGGTATCAAGATCAAAGAACTCAATGGGGTTTTCAAAATTTTTGGCCTTCAATATTATGATCATGAAGTAAAGCTTTCACCAACTTCACGTTTAGAGGCTTCTAGGTAAAAATGAGTTGCCAGCTGTTCTAGTCAGACAGTAAAAAGATGAACATAAAACTTTAATACTACTCAAAGTGGAACTTTTAATATCCCAATGGGCTAAAATGTCGAAGGAAAGAGATGTCATTCGAGCCAATCTCTAGATAGGGCTGGTTCCTGTACTAATCTAACAATTGATATAATATTAGGGTAAAATAAAGAGATGGGAAATGGCAAAAAGGAATGGGAAATATGGTTATGAGCTAGAAATGTAAGATGGGGATAAACTAACATCTAAGCAACTACATCAATTTCTACCAGAATTTAACCGAAATAATAATATAGAAACCAATAACAGCTTGTAAAGCTAACCTCCAGTCAGCATTTCAACAATCACTCTTCATCAATGATCAAATTCAAATGCAAAATTTAATCTATCTAACTAAGATATGAATTTAACAAAAATAACAAGCAAAAAGCATACACACAATGACTGCTCCTCGAACTAGAGTCAAGCATATTTTTATTAAGGTAGAAATTTGAACTCAAATATTTTTCAAGCAGAATGTCTATCCTCCTTATTTACATCAAAATACTTAGTATTTATAGAGGATTATGCCTCTGAAATTAAATACACATAAAAAAAAAATGCTTGTTAGTCAAAGACTAGCAAGTGTATTGGAACGCAACAATATTACATAAAAATTAGGAGTACAAGCATTAAATATCAGTTGCCACTTTGTCATATTGCACCTTGAAACTTTATCTTTGCTACGAAGACCCATTGAAAATTCACTTTGTTTTGAAAAAGGGTGAAATCAATGGACTATGCCTCAGGAATAAATCAAATCATACAGTTATCAAGAGCATATTATTTAATGTTGGCAACTCTTCAACAAGGATCCTAAAAATATTAATTTCATTACCTCTATGATTAAATTCCATCAATTTCTAGCCCTTCCCAAAAAATATCTACAACAATGGCACCTTTGAAAAGAACTTCGTTGAGAAAAGAGGTAAAAATTTGTTTTCACCCAGGAAATGGGGTGAAAAGCCTTTTCGTTGCAATCATGGATGAAAATGGGAGTTCATTTTGTATTTTTGCCCAACAATGTACTTTTTCTTTCAATCTAGTTAATTTCACCCTGAAAACATATTCTCTCAGGCATTTTGCCTTGACATGTTGTCTTGCTCGCCCCCAAAGGAGGGCAAAAATAAGTTTTGTTGCAAGTCAGGGTGACTTTGACTTTGATCAATGCATGAGGATGCTTTTTTTGACTTTTGCTCGAAACTTGGGTGCTTTCATTGCTTTCACCCCATCTTGGAAAAAATCCTTAAAAGGCAAAATCACTTGGAAAACGCCTTCATCATCTTTCCCACTTATTTCGGAGTGAATTTGACTTTGACCGATGTATGAAGATGCTTTTTCTGGACTTTTGCTCTGAACAGAGTGAAATCAATATTTTCGCTCAAAATAGGACGAAATTACTTTGGCAGGCACTTTCTTTAATTTTTCTTTGACTTCAATCGGTGCAATCTTCACCTTAACAAAATCCACTCATCTTTTGTGCTCCGACAATATCTTCAACTTGCAATTCACCCAAAAGAGGGAAAAAAATAAATTGCACTCCCTTTCTGGGGTGACATTGATTTTGACTGATGCCTCATTATTTTTGCCCCAAACTTGATAAAACATAGTAATTCGCCCGAAAAAGGGTGAAATCACCTTGAATGCGTAATTTCGGGTGAAAGTACTTAACTTGTCTTCTTCTTCAATTGTAAAAATCCTGCCTTCACTTCAAACTGAGCACTTTTCACTACCTTCGCTCCCATTTGGGCGAAAACATCTTAATGTTGCACTTCACCCAAAAGAAATACGAAAATGATTTTCGCCCCTTCCCTAGGGTGAAAACGTCTTTGCTTGCTTTACTGGCACTTTCCTTTTAATAATTTCAGTATTGATGCCTTTGATGATTTTTCTTGCTCCTTTGATCCTTAGACATTCTTTTGCTATACATTTCCCCTTTATATTTTGCCCACGATTTACATCATTTCTTTACCAGAAAAACACTTGTTGTTTATTTCCAAGGATAAAATCAACTTTCTTTATTTACACTAGCAAAATCAATAAAAGGAGGGGAGCAAAAATATTACATTAAAATAGTAAAGATAAAAGACCAACGAAACAACTACATCAATTATCTTTTATATTTAGAATTTTACAATCAAAATTCAATGTGGCAAAACTACCAACAGTAACTAGGGCTTGTCATTTGTCTTACACAAATTGACCCCTAACATTTGAGTAAGTCCATGACTTGATGCCACTAGTGCATATAGCTAAAGAAATTATGATTTGAAAAAAAAGGGCTAAAAATAATTATGTATGTAAATGTTATGGCCTCTAGAATATTTTCCATAATAGACCCCAAAAATAAAAAATTAAAGGCTTTAACCCTGGAGTTGCAAGCACCAATATCGACCTACCACTTAGGAAGCTCTAATTCATTGGAGTGATCCAATCACTTTTTTCCACCTCAAATCCTCTAATTTGCCTTGACACTTGCATTATTTTGATTGGTTGCACAATTATATATATATAATAGTTTTTCATGGTGCTAAAGAGTCCAATGTTGGCCAAGGGGTTGGCCAAAATTCCACCTTATGAGAAATAAGAAGTCAAAAGCACTTGATGATACTCAAACCTAAGTCTCCTTCTTGCTAATATCTATGTCCTATATGACTTTTCACAATACCTAATGATAAGAGACCACTTTTGAATGACTCACAACTTCATTAAAGTTTTTCAAAAAGTGAAGGTGTAGGTATCAAACATGTAATATCCCCTCCTAAAAGTGGCTCCTTTGATCGATCCACCTATGCAACTTTAGATGATGATGAGCTGACACTTTTCATATAAGAGCATAAACTCAACTTTGGTAAAGAAAAGTTAGGATTACGAATCAAACATGTATCATGCTCCCTCCAATGCAACACTTGAACTACCACACCATTAGTGGATTTGGGTTAAAAGTTTAATGACTAAAAGCTACTATTGCACAATTACCACATGAGTTAAGGCCTTCCTTTTCTCCAAGGTAGCTAAGAGTGTGTGATCTGAAATCATAACACAAGGATACAAATACTTTAACTATACCTCCTATAGACACTATGGAACTATCCATAGATGGCAATTGGCACAACCCTCCATAGAAAGAGGTATCATGCCCTTCTATTACAAATTATTTAAAGGTCAGGTGGGAAAAAAGGGTTGGTTTAAATTAAAAATTATCACATGTTCCTATTAGATCATGGAATACCTCTTCCCTATTGAATCTTCAATCCTATAAGTGGATTTTATTGCAAACATTTCTTGGTAAATTTTTAGGATAGAGGAGGTTTTTTTAAGCCAATAGCTTTAAAAAAGGTAAAAAAATATAGAAGGTTAAATAATAAAAAATTGAAGGATGCAAAGCTTATTCTTGCATGAACAAGTGAGGCTTCTCTATTTCCACTTTGATACCATATTAGAATTCACAATATTTTTCCAGAAATGAACTAAAACAAACCATGCACTCAAATCTTAGAACAAAAAAGGATAAAATAAGAATTTGACGTGCATCTATAGGCACCATAAAGAATAATTATCCATAGATATTACAAAACCCCTAATTACATCATAGAGCTTAACCTAAGTAGACATAACAAGTGAGTTATAGGTTAATTACACATATTAAATGAGTTTTAACCTTAACAAGGTTAACCATGGCCCATTGGTCTTACATAATAATAGTACAAGATAATAAATACATTGCACAATATCAACCCTTGACCATGAATTAGATTACAATGTCAACATCATTCACTAGTTAAAGCTAACGAATTTATTCTATATGATTGTTTTCCTTCAACATGATATGATTTTAATATTGATAGCATAAATTTAGGAATTAGAACTCAATTCAATTGGTAATGAATGGTAGATTATTTGATGGATCAATGTAATTAGTCACACCCATATTTTATTCACCATTATGGCAAAAACTTGTATAGATGAGAAAATTAGTTAGTAAAAAATTATTCACAATTAATGAATTTATAAAATTAATCAAAAAATTTGCATTTGTCAGTATTTTAATCATGTACTAGTTTTAGTAATTTACCATAAGAATTATACTTGCCTTCATAGATGTGGGTGTTTGTGTGTGATTTCAATCTCATCAAAGAAGTGAGTGACAATATACATATGTTATAGAGGAAGTGTAAATATTCTAGAGATGTACTAGTTCATATTAATATACCATAATAATTTAAGTCTTCCTCTTATCTATCAAATTCAAGGACTCTTTCGGTTTAAAAATTTCCCTAGACATTAGGAAAGGTAATTGATTGGTGACTTTAAGATCTAAAAATTCAACTTAAAACACTTGTTGTAGCCTTAAACCTATAATAATCCCTTATTATTGAAATCTAGATTAATTTAATTCTTTAAAAATTAATGTATATGATCCTTTCTATTGATCATAGATCTTATCAAGTACCAAATTGAACAATTTTAAAAATATTTTATTATTTGCCTATCATAGCCACATAACCTCTAGCTTTATTTTTTGTTTTAATGCAAGTGTTGATAACAAAAATTAAATCATTGTTCTATAATGATGGACCATCGTCTATCAAATATTCCTATATCCCATCTTATTTTATGTGTTTCAATAATAATAAATTATCTTAAAAGTCCAATAAAATGAAGTATTCTATTCAATTACATGATTCGTTCACTATACACTAGTTAACAATTGTAGCAAATCAACTATATGAGATGCGTATAAACCTTGAAGGTGATGAAATACCTGTTGAGTGGTATTTTCACCCAATTGTGAAAGTACACTCTCCCTTAGGATTTGGGTTCCAAATCCCCTCTTGCAAAGAAGTTAAACAAACAACTTCTCCAAGGTCTCCCCTATATTAGCATTTGCATATGTGTAATGGTAATCTCAAATAAAGATATTCAATTTAAATGCTTGGAACACCTTAGTGATTGCAAGTAACTATAAACAAGGGGCAATGTTGGTTTATTTTACCATGAAATTTTAGTGATTGTTCATTAAACCAGAATAAACAAATGTGAATCGGCCCAAAGAATGAAAATTTCCATTTTCGGATTTTTTAAAGATCTGCAATAAAACAACAACTTCGGTGAATTTTTTAAAATACTAAACAACTCCGAAAATGAAATTTCAAATTGCGTATTTGAAGTATGAAGTATAACCTACGCAATGGTTACATTATTTTTTTGTATTTTGAAGCCTTTTTTTATATATTTATTTTAATGTCTAAATATTAAAATAAAGTTAAAATTTCTTGAAGTAAAATGCAGAAAAAATGAAAATGCATTCAGTATGATGCTATCCTATTCCGACAAAACCGAAGATATGAGGTTTTCATGCATGCAACCTAACCTATTGGACCTGCAAAACAAGCACAATCCGGATAAGCTAAGTGCTGGCTCCTAAGGATTTGAATGAGGTTTTCGGATTTAAGCATTCGCATGCAGCAACCAAGAAAATACTTGCATCAACTACATTTACAAGCCTAAAATCTGAAAAGGGAAAATAGACATTTAATCTTGCATGCAGAAAATGACTCCTTCTTTCTTGCCCATAAAATGCAAATTTTTGAACAATGCCGCATTAAAAATATGTCCTGTTACAATAGCAGAATCTCTGGTTTTTCTCAAAACCAGCAAAAGGGGAAGAAAAACACTCCACAGCAGGCCCAGAACGGCTAATCACCCTCAACTCTGCAACCCCGCTCGCAGCGGTTTTCGACCCCTGTACCTGTCTTCGCTTGTGCCTTTAAACTTTCTGCTACGGCTCTCTACTTCGCCTTGTGACGCTTCGTTTCATCTTCCAGATCGATTCGTTTCGTCTCCCGCTCCTTCATTATTCTGGCTTTCTGCTTGGTCGTGAAACGTTCGGTCTTCTCTGCTAACTGTAACTATCGATCTGAAGCATTATCATAACCCTTATGCCTTTGTGCCACGTGTTCAGCGCTTCCCTGCATACTCTGTAACGGCTAGCCATGAATCGCGACAAAAATAGCATGTCGCGATATCGCGACGTTCTTCTGTCAGCAGCTTAACTCTTCTTCATGCATCGCGAAAATGATACATGTCACGATATCGTGACATTTTTCTGCTATCGGGCCATGCGAAATCGTGACGCTTTTCTCTATCACTGGGCTTTGTTGCACTTAGCCGTGAAAATGCGATGTCATGAAATCGTGACGCTTTTCCCTTTCAGTCGTCTCGCTGCAACCTGTCGTGAAATCGTGACGTTTTTCTCTTTCGGGTCTCGAGGATGCCGCCTGTCGTGAAATCACGACGCCTTTTCATTTTGCTGTGTTTTGTTGTTCTTGGCTATGAAACGTGACATGTCACGAAATCGTGACATTTTCTCATTTCGTACTGTCTCGCTCTTTTCTGTCGTGAAATCGTGACACTTTTTCATTTGGCATGTCTTGCTGCTTTATGTCGCAAAATCGCGACAATTTTTTTGTTTCGTACCACTTGGCTAATCCAGGTCGCGAAACTCTGACATGTCATGAAATCGTGACATTTTTCATCTTTGCCCTTCATCTCGTCTTCAGGTCATGAAATGGCGACATGTCGCGATATCGTGACAACTTTTCATTCCTGGCTGTCTTACTACTTTCTGTCGTGAAATCGTGACACCTTTTCATTCCTTTCACTTTGGCAGTTTTCTGTCGTGAAATCATGACGCTTTTCGTTTGGAGCTGTCTTGCGGCTTTCTGTCGTGAAATCGCGACACTTTTCTATTCCGTACCATCTCGCTTTTCTGAGCCGCGAAAACGCGACATGTCGCGATATCGCGACACTTTTTCATTTTCGGCCGTGACGGAGCAACATGTCGCGATATCGCGACACTTTTTCATTTTTGGCCGCGACGGAGCAACATGTCGTGATATCGTGACACTTTTTCATTTTCGGCCGCGACGGAGCAACATGTCGTGATATCGTGACACTTTTTCATTTTCGGCCACGACGGAGCAACATGTCGCGATATCGCGACACTTTTTCATTTTTGTGAAATTTTGCTTTTTTCTTGATTTTTAGCATCTGGGTCACTGAGGTCTTCTTTGAAAGCATGCAAAAAAGGTGGGTCCCCAATTTTGGGGTGTGTTGTGGATCAGCCACAACAAATGGCGACTCTGTTGTCAAATGCTCTTGAGCATTTTGGTGAGAACCCAACCTGGAAGTATACAAACTCATAAATAGGCATTAGCACATAAGAAATATAAACAAATGCCAATAGATCAGAAATACATGAATCATCAGAATCATTAAGTATCAGCTCGATGTGTGCAATGTGTTTTCATTCCCTACCGTTTGAACTTGATCAACATTCCATTGTCAGTTTTACTTATGATTTGTATGCAAGGCTATGAATGATTTGTGCAGGATTTGATGCATGATGAAGATGCTAGAGATGTAACAACCTGCTTTATAAATGCTCAAACCTTCTAATATCATGGACAAACATATTAAAGATGTCAAACCCTCTTAGGACCAAATATATGTCTATTAAATTAATTCCTTAGATCCCAAAGTTGGTTATGTGTCACTACCATCTTGAACCCATGTGCAAGTGTAAGTGAAATCGGAACTTTGGGGAATAGGATTCCCAACCTAAGCGAGATGGGAATTTAACCCTATCCTTACTATTCTGATTTGGAGTTCATTACCTCATCTTGAACAAAATGATTTAACCTGTTATGGATGAAATGGTCAGGCTAGTCTATCCATATGAGCAATCAATGGTCTTGCTTTTAGGCAAGACATGTTGCCACGCATGAGCATACTTAACCCCATAATCCATGACTTGGCTTTCATTCATTCTTTTCTCTCTCTTTTTCTTTGGACCTTTGGGATGACTACCCATCCTTGCTAGGGACATGTAGTACGATCCCTCCAATCCAATATTAAGATGAAATGGAAAATATTATCTTTTATCTCTTGGACCTTGGGGATGACTACCCATCCTTTGCGAGAGGACACGTAGTACAATCCTTCCAATCCAAGATTGAGATGAAATGGAAAAAATTAGTTTTACTTTTATTGCTTGGACCTTTGGGATGACTACCCATCCTTTGCAGAGGACATGTAGTACGATCCTTCCAATCCAAGCCTTATGATGAAATGGGAAAAATGGAAGCTTTGGGGAATCGGATTCTCAACCTAAGCGAGATGAGAATTAAGTCCTATCCTTACTACTCCATGTAGGTCAAACCAGAGCTTTGGGGAGTTGGATCCTCAACCTAAGTTCGATGAGGATTTAACCCTATCCTTACTACTCTGGTTTTAGGCTTTAAGCTTTATGGGAGTGGTAAAAACCACTGTTTCAAGGATTATGTTGCATGATAGGACAAACATGAAATATTCTTTTCACCTCACCTTTTCATCCAAGTATGGTTTTGACCATTTTGCTCAAGATTCTTTTTAATGTGCATGGAATGTGCTTGGTTCAAGATAGCTTGGGCAGCAGTTCCCAACCTTAGGATCCTTTTAATATATGTTATGTAATAATCCTAAGAGGATTCAACACCTTCTCAATAATTGCCCATGGAATGAAAATGTAACCGAGATGACATGTATATGCAATGTGGAATATGACATGAGATATGAATGCACTACTTCTTTTGGAATATATCATCTATTTTACCATAATGTGCAAAACCGACAACTTCATGCATCACAAGATTCAAACGATATTATTTAAATGTTTGTGTTACTTGTGGAGCTTTCTACAACACAATTCCAATGTTTCATATTCTCTTGATTTTAGGCATAAGTTGACATCTCAAATTTTTTTTTTTTTTTTTTTTTTTTATCAAAACAAACTAAACATGTCAAATGAAATCAAACACACAACTTAAATCCTAATCCAAATAGCAATCCCAAAATGAAACTTGAAAACACAAACCCAAACCAAAACCAAAATCTATATACAATATAGTACAAGATGATGCCAAGCTTGGACTATTACTTTCCTGGATCCCAAACATGATTAGAACATTTCAAAAGACATATGTCACAATACACATGCCAAATGTTGTAGGAATCCAACAACAATAAGATCAAACCAAGCAATGCAACAAATTTCAACTTGCCATGCTCACCATACCAATTTGATTTAGTTCTATTAGCAACATCATAGGTGAGATTCAAATCAAATTGATTAGACAATGGTTGGTATTCAATTTTATTTTGTCTATTCTTTAAAGTGCAAGTTTCATCATTCCATTCATGATTTAGAAGTAGGCTTTCCTTTTCAAATGTGAGATATTGCAAACAAGAGCCTATTTCTAAAAGTCTTGAATTCAAATTATTTTTCGAGATTTTAAAACCATCAAAATCAATCAAAGCTTGACAAACATCACCAAGATTTGACATTTCATCATCAATGACATTAGCATCCAAAGGGACATCATGTAACCCATCACTTAAAATTTTTGTGGCTACTACCAAAGGTAAAGATTTCACCTTGTCACCCATACTCAACCCATCATGATTAGAATTTATCACAACTTGATGAGTGTTAGTAGCTTTTTCTTTTTCTTCATTGTCTTCTTCATCATCCAACACCTGTTCAAAAACACCAAAGTTAGGCACCCAATCAAACATGCGTCCATATTTTTCAAAACAAGAGCCTAATTTTTCAAGATATGTGTCACGTGACACCTTTCCACGATCAATGGCTTGAGTTGCCTCAAAATCCATATTTTCATTAGGATCATCAATAGTATTAAACCCATACCACCTAGGTTTTGTAATTTCATCATTTTGAGATGGCATAGACATTGTAGAAACAATAGGTGGATCAAGATTTTCTATTTCTTGCCCCTCAAGGGGAACAAAAACAATTGATTCTCCTTCTTGATCCATGGTAGTAGAATCATTATCCTTCTCCAACCTTTGATGAGATTCCAACCCTTCTTCCAAAACATTCTCGGATTGCACAGGACTTGTAATATCCTCATGTGAAAGGGCAATTGTATTATCCTGCATATCAATAGGCACACAAAATTCATCAGCAGGCTTGGAGTGAGCATACTCTTCCCAAGAATCATAATGATCATCTTTCAAAATCAAATTGTGATGCTCAACTATTTCTTCTTCATCTTTTAATTCATCAACATGTTTCTCATCAAATTTATCTTCACCTTCCTTAGATGGTTCAATTACTTCCAAAATTGGGTTATTGCTTGTATTCAAATTGATAAGGCTATCATAATCCACATGTGTAACCCATGATTCACGTTTAACATGATTTGGAAGGTGTGAATTTTCTAGGCCATTACTTTCAACAATGTCATCCAATGTGTCATCCGAAACAGATTCATCCTCATAGAATTCATCTTTTGGTGAGTCAAGGGTTTCCAATCATCACATGTTTCAATACTAGTTGGATCTAGTACTCCTCCCTTGCCTAAAATCATATTCTTATGAAAATCATTGAAATTGATTTTAGAAACATCTTTTGAATCAAGATGAGTATTTTGAAGTTGATTCATACTTAAGAAAGATGGTTGATCTTGCATAGTAGGTTGAGGATTTTGAAATTGATTGAAGCTTGGGAATGATTGTTGATTCTGAAATTGATTCACACTTGAACTTGGTTGAGGTGGATAAATCATTGGGTGGGTAAAGGAGGTATTAAATGATTGAAGATTATATGATCCAAAACCCACACCATAATTTTGACAACTCAATTGTTGCTCAATTGCCATTGCTTGAGTATAGGCTTGTGACAAAGATGTGATTTGAGGCATCCCTCGCAAATATGTGGAAATGAGTGGGTCAAGAGCATTTACATATATTTGGAGAGCCATTTCTTCTTGAAGAGCATAAAATGTCACTAATTGAGCATATAATCCAAAGAACCTTTCAGAAAATGACTTCACATTTTCACTTGGTCCTTTTTTAATAGTGAAAAGCTGTCGATACATGCGGATTGGGTCAACTTGCTCTTTGTTGAATTGATTAAGAAATGCTGCCTCTAGCTGAGCCCAAGAAGTGATAGACCCTAAGGGCAGACTTGTAAACCAATCATATGCCACTTTGTCCAAGGTGTAAGGGAACATTTTACAAACCACATCATCATACCAAATTGTTAAGTGATTCACAACAAATTTGAATGCTTGAATGTGTTCTCCTGCAGTATTTGTCCCGTTAGACAAAAATCGAGGAAGACATCTCTCAAAACCAACGGGAAAATAATGTTGAACTCCTGGTATGTTCAATGGGCTACCTGTCATCCACGGTGAAAACATAGCCATTAGTGAATCTTAAAGAATATAACTTTAATACCCAAAAATTTTTTTTTTTTAATTTATTTATTTATTACTTTTTTTTTTAAATCAAATCAAATCACATTATTCTTGTATGAACAATCAAAGCGTTAGGAAAGTGCATAGCAATTCATGTCCTCCTTTTGACAGTACAAGGTTGTATTGTTAAAAGAGGGCTAAAGATAATAACCAATAGGGCATGAAATATTCAAAATTTAAATCCCTATAGCATTTAAATCACACTGAAATAAACCGATTCAGGCCCTCCTTCTAGCGCCAAAATGTTGAGTGGTATTTTCACCCAATTGTGAAAGTACACTCTCCCTTAGGATTTGGGTTCCAAATCCCCTCTTGCAAAGAAGTTAAACAAACAACTTCTCCAAGGTCTCCCCTATATTAGCATTTGCATATGTGTAATGGTAATCTCAAATAAAGATATTCAATTTAAATGCTTGGAACACCTTAGTGATTGCAAGTAATTGTAAACAAGGGGCAATGTTGGTTTATTTTACCATGAAATTTTAGTGATTGTTCATTAAACCAGAATAAACAAATGTGAATCGGCCCAACGAATGAAAATTTCCATTTTCGGATTTTTTAAAGATCTGCAATAAAACAACAACTTCGGTGAATTTTTTAAAATACTAAACAACTCCGAAAATGAAATTTCAAATTGCGTATTTGAAGTATAAAGTATAACCTACGCAATGGTTACATTATTTGAAGTATGAAGTATAATCCTTAGTTAAGGAGTCAAATTTTAACTTAAGAAAATATATGCTAGTCAAGTTAAATTTCATCCATCTAATGATACTAAAGAGGATGTGTTGACTTTGGTATTTTTTTCCAAAGAATAATATAGAATTTCATTTTTTACTTTATAGTAACTTTAGTATGGTAGTGTCTATAATTGATAATGGTCTCCTCCCCACTCATTGGTATATTGATGAAAGAAAGTTTTGGTTTAAATTTAAAATTAAACAAGAATTATATAACTGGATTTTTGGGATTCCTAATATTTATTAGAAACAAATAGAAGCAAACAATACACTTAAATCTTATACCAAAAGCAAAATATGGATAAAATAAAGAGACATTTGTTGGGCATATATTGGAACCATAAATAATCACTTTATCCTAGATAATATTACATAACACTTTGATGAGAAAATGAGAAGTGGTAAGGGTATTTATTTTCTTTGAAGATTTAGCTTGACCCTTGGACCTCTATGTATTATCCTCCTTAGACTTTAACCCTTTTTCATGAGCTTGGATTTGTGGAGTTCCACCATATTTTTTCATTATTGCTCGAAAATGAACTAGGAGAGAACATAGGAATCATTTATGATTCCGAGTAAGAGTCTTTTGAGATTCCAAGAACATAGGAATCATATGAACCATTAGGTTCAACATTTGAAAGGAGAGGGATAGGCTAGCAAGGACAATCTTAATGTATTTTGTATCATATTTCTTTTTTCCTCCATAAGATACACTATATTCCCTCAAAGCCTTGAATCTGGTAATATATTCAACATTTTCAAGGTCATATAGCTTAAGATAAGAAAGCTCCAATTCCAAGCTACTTACTTTAGTAGTATTAACCTTTCTAAAATTTTCATGCAACTTAGACCATCCCTTGATAGGATCACTCTCCTCTATGATATGGAAAAGCAACTCTGGTTCAATTAGCAAGGAAAATAAAACTAGGGCTTGTTTTACCTTTTGATGTTAAGTTTCATCATCAAGAACCATTGCTTTAGATGCACCACCAATTTTTACTTCATAATAAATCAATCATATGAGTTGACCAAAAACTATGGTTTTGTCCATTAAGATGGGTAACTAGGTCTTTGTGGTCCATCTTACACAGTATGATATCAAACACTATAACAATCCTATGAACTAATTCCACTAGTACGTATAGCTCAAAAATTCATATGATTTTTAAAAAATGGCTAAAAATGCTTTTATTTGCAAAATTTATGGCCTTTGAAATATTTTCCCTAATGGACCACAAAATATGAAGAATTAAGAGCTAAAATATTAGGGTTCCATGTCATGACCCTCCCTTGGTAGATCTTTTGTTTTGATGGATTCATGTTTAGCTATGTTATCTTGTTGATGGAATGGTTGACTAGTTCATGGTTAGTTTATGTAGGACATCTATTTTTGTGTGAAAATATAATGAAATGCATTAATGGAATGATTGGCCATTTAATGATTAAATTTTGCAACACGTATTTAATGGAAAAATTTGATGCTACTAATAGATTGGTATTATTTCAGGAATAAGTTTTTCTTGAGAAAGGAAAGTAATGTGATGATAGATACATCAAAATTAAGGAAAGTGCTATTTCATATGCCTGTATATTATGTTGTTGGAGAAAATATATGAAGTTTAGAATTAAACTTGTTAGCTATATGTTAATTCTCTTTGGATAAAAAATTATTGTTAGGGAAATTCATTTTGAAGAAGGGTAAGAACTAATTTTATTGTTTTCCTTTAAGAAGAAAATAAATTATTTGCGGTATTTATGTTGGGGTTGACATTAATGTTTGACCCTCGAGGATAGTTTAAATGAACATCTCTTGCATATATTTGCATATAATTAATTTTGCATGAAGAATTTGCATTGAATTTAAATGAATTTGGTACTGTAGGATGATCTTGTATGGACTTTCATATGTGCTCTCAAAAGAAGAACAATTACCTCCATGCTAGGATTCTTGTTAAGGAGTCTAACGACTAAGGTAAATCATCGAAGCTAGAACTTCATCCAAGGGTGGACTGGTTGTTTTATATAAAACAATGAGAATCTCTAGCAATGGTTTAGGAAGAAACTTCCCAAATTTTAAGAGAATATAATTATTGGGAGCACACAATCATTACTCGATTGGAAGAAGATAGTGAAGTCACACCTGGTTCAGAAGTTGGAGTTGATTTCTTTAGTTCCTCTTGAAAAGAATATATACATAAATAAGTAGAGATTGTGTCATGTGCAACTGGATAGCATGCCACATGCGAGTAAAGTCAAGCCAAGTAAGGACCTACTTATATTATTTACTAAGTCTTTTCTCTAGAAGTCCTCGGATTATAGGAATCTCATTCTGTGTTGGTCTGCATGAAAGCATGGAATAAACGAATTTGATTTTTCGTGAACCTAGGGAAAGAAAGTCTCCTTTTGAGATGTTCAAGTGTTAAACTGTTGGGTTGATAATGTATAATAGCTTTGTAAGACCTTTTTTTTTGTAGTGATAGAAGTCTATAGCTAGTGGGTATTTGAGTGTTAATGTGAATCTGGGTTTCACCATCATATGTGATAGATTATATCCTTTATTCAGCATGTGTAAAAAAAAAAAACTATGAGACCAAGAGGTAAATAAAAAATTATACAGATATATGATTGGCAGCTTACTGTATGTCACAACTACAAGACCAAATATCATGCAGGTAGTGGGATTAGTGGCAAGGTTTTAGGTAGCACCCAAGGAAATACATGTAGTAGTAGTAAAGAGGATTCGTAGGTATTTAAAAGGGACTATGTAATTTGGGCTCTGGTATCCCAAAAGTGATAGTTTCACTCTCATAGCTTATACAGATGCAGATTGGGTTGGCAGCATTTATGATAGAAAAACATAAGTGGAGGAGCATTCTTTCTTGGAGACTGTTTGGTCTCTTGGCTAAGTAAGAAATATGCATCAATATCCTTATCTACAACAAAGGTAAAGTATATTGCAACAGTTGCTAGTTGTACACAAGTATTATGGATGAAGCGAGAACTATAGAGGATTTCAAGATAAAACATGATCATCCTATTCCCATATTGTGTTATAATACAAGTGCTATAAATATTTTAAAGAATCCAGTGATGCACACCAGGAAAAAGTAAATTCTAATCAAGTGTCACTTTCTAAGAGAACAGGTGATAGACAAGCAAGTTAGGTTGGAATATGTTACTACAAAGGAGCATATTGCAAATATTTTCACTAAGCCACTTTCGAAATAGACTTTTGAGTACCTTCGAGAAAAGTTGGGAGTAGTTCTAATCCCACCCCAGAATTAACCACATCAAGATGAGGTGGGGGAGTGGCTAAGCTAAGAGTTTAATTCTTAGCCCCAAGCCCCAAATGTGGCCCTTTGCCATTGATGACAAAGGGGGAGATATTTGAGTTAGGGGGAGAGCATTCAGTCAGGGGGAGTAGCTTCTCAAGGAAAGCAACTTTTGAAAAAGAAAAATGAATGGTAGAAATAAAGGGGTTGCCATCAATTAAAAAGGGAGAGATTATTGGAAATTTTGAGTAGTTTTGTTATCATTGATGTCAAAAGAATATTGGTTTAATTTTGTCATCATTAAGGACAACAAGTGGTTTTTCCAAAAGACAAGGAAATGGCTAAAAGAAGAAGGATATAATATTATTTTAAATATTATATGCCTTAGGTGGCCTAAAGACCCAAGGAAGGATGATAATATTATAATATTTTATATTATAATATTGCGGGCCAAATATCAAGACAAAGAAAAATAAAGTTCAAATTGAAAAGACCCATGACCAATTTACAAAAGGTTTAATTTAAATTAAAATTTTTAATTTAAATTAATAATGGAGGCAAAGGTTTTTAAATTTAATATTTAAAAACTAAATTCAAATTTTTAAATTCGAAATGGGCTGACGTGAGACGTCAAAAATAATGTGCATGTATATAGGAAATAAATTCCATTTCCTAAAGTTGAACTTATACCTTAAAATGCAAAAAGGAGGAAAATTGAGCACAACATCCTAGGAAGAAGCAAGATTCACATTTCAAAGAGATTGGAGGGAAACAAGGCAATAAAGGTAGTGAAGTGATTTGATATTCCACCAACAATGATAGTGCAAGTGGTAGTTGAAATAGTGCTAAGGCTTTCAAGGAGGAGATCATGGGTTTTATCCACGTGATCGACGTTTTCCTTGAGGAAGAGGGCTTTGTTTGATTTGCTCATCGGTTTTCATGAGGTAATATTTAGGGTAGTGTGAATTGTTTGTCTCATGTGGGCACACAACCCACTTAGTGGCCTAGCTTGAGCTAGGGTGTTGGGAAGTGCAAGGTCACACGTTCGAATTCGTCGAAGACAATTTTTTTTTTGCGGGAAAAATGAGTTAAAGGTATGCTATTCAATTTTTTGTTCTCTAAGGTGTTGAAAATTGAAATTGCCTAGAGATTGTTGTGAGTTATAAGTGCTTGGGGAAGTTATAAGCTAAAAGAAAAATTAAAATATTTTATGTTTATTTTTGGTGATTGGAATTTATTATATAAATTTTGGAAAATTATAAGGTGTATAAGGGAGATTGTTGTGCATTTGGTTATAAGGGAATTATTGAGTTAGATATTGTGAGTTTGGAGATTATAAGGTGTACAAAAGGATTTGATATTTTGTATGGAAAAATAATTTTTGAAAAAATTATTTTGTGGAGATCTTGAGATAGGTTGTGGCTACCTAACCCTAGTGTTGACAAAGAAAATTTGATTGTGATTAAGACAAGTTTTGAAGACATATCTCCATAAAAATAAAAGGTATGGGTACATCTTCCTTATGAGTAAAATATTGTTGGATTGGATGTTGTGAATGCTAAGTTGGAGTGAAAAGGATTGTTTGATAAGCATTGTTGAGTTTGATTTTGAGATATCCAATATTGATTGATGAAGGTTTTTTTGGAATGAAAGATGATGCTAGAAACCTTGTTTGATAAGAATTGCTGGAAATATTGAGTGAGCCTTCATATGCATGATCAGGGTTTGTGAAAGGTCATGAGTATCATTGTTATGTGAAGTTTGGTTGATTAGCATCATTGACTAAGTTTTCATTGAGTGATTGGTTGAGTTGAGTTGAACAAGCTTTTGTGAGAGCTTGTGAGCAGATTTGAGTAAGTCCTAGAGAGGAATTAAGGCTAGAATTGAGGAAGCTTTGTGAAAGTTTAAGGATAGATTTGTGTGAGATTTTGTGAAAGCTTACAATCATATTGGACAGAATTGAGGCAAGTCTTGGTGAAGACTTGTTGGACAAAGTTAATACAAGTTCTGGTGAGGACTTATTGGATAGATTTGAGATAAGTTTTTAAGAAGACTTGAGAGTAGATTTTATTGATTGATTTATTCAAACCTTGAGTTAAGGTTTGGAGCAGATCTAGCAGATTTGATTTGTGATTAAGTCAAGATTTGTGTTAAGGCTTATGGTGCAGATTTGAGGATAAGTTTATGCCAAAATAGAGATAGATATTGAGCATATTTGTGGTAGACCAAAGGATAGTTTTTAGTACAGATCTAAGACAGAGAACATAACAAAGTAAGATAAGAATTTGGAGGTGAAAGGGCAGAGGACAGTAGTCTCCAGTGGATAGAGATCCATTAGCCAGGGAAGTGAGGATAGAGATATTCTGAGTGAGGATAGAGTCTTTTGTGGATAGAGATTCACAAGCCAGTGTAGTGGAGGTAGTAGTCTTCTAAGAGGATCACCAACCAGAGTAGAGGATAAGGAGTTCTCCTATGGATAGAGTTCTAAAAACTTGATCAGGGGATTGGTGTCTCCTTTGGATAAAGGTCCATAAACATTGTAATAGGGAAAGGATTACCAAGAGAATTTTTGAGAAAATTTTATAAGGAACATTTTCTCCGTGGAGTATCCCACATTGGGTGAACTACGTTAAATCATGTATCTAATATGTGTGATACTTTTTGTAATGTTTACTGCTTTAATATTGTTGATGTTATCATATGGATTGAAAAGCAGAAAGTTTTATCTTATACTATTCACCCCCCTCTTAGTATAAGCTCATGTTATTCAATTGGTATCATAGCGGGTCCCTCTGTGAAAAGACTAACAACTTAGAGAAAGATCCATCAGAAACACACATGACTTCAGAGAATGAAGAAGAGACAATGTTTGACATAAAAGAAGAATTCTTCACTACTATTAGGAATATTGAAAAGATTAGATAGAAGAATTTAATTTTGAAGAAGCAAATTCAATAGGATGAAGAAGCAAATATGGAACTTCTACAAAGCCTTACAGAACTCAAGATAAATGTATAAGAAGGAAATAAAATTAAACAGGATATGATAGATTTATTAAGAGCAATGGAAATAGAGTGTGAAATATTGGAAGCAAAAATTGTGTCTCTAAGGCATGAAGTTGAAAATACCAAGCTTAAAAAAGATATAAAGTTAGAGAAACAGAAAGAGGAATCCAGCTTTCAAGAAACAGAGACATCAAACAAAGATAAGCTCATTACTCATACCTTGAAATAAAAATACAATAGGAAAGAAGAAAGCAAAGAAGAACCATGGATGAGAGTTAATCACAAAAGGAGAAGCACTCAACCACATTTTCAAAGGCATCCAGATTGGTTACATAATTTCTTCCATGGCTATTTGTTACATAGTGAAGATAGAGATCTTCTAAGCGAGGATAGAGTCTTCTATGGATAGAGATCCACAAGCCAACTTAGTGGAGGTGGTAGTATTCTAAGAGGATTACCAACCAGAGTAGAGTAGAAGGAGTTCTCCTATGGATAGAGTTCCACAAACTTGATCAGGGGATTGGTGTCTCCTTTGGACAGAGATCCATAAACATTGTAATAGGGAAAGGATTCCCAAGAAAATTTATTGAGAAAATTTTATAAGGAATATTTTCTTCATGGAGTAGCCCACATTGGGTGAACCATGTTAAATCTTGTCTCTCATATGTGTGATGCTTTGTGTAATGTTTATTGCTTTAATATTGTTGATGTTATCATTTGGATTGAAAAGAAAAAAGTTTTATCTTATACTGTTCACCCCCCTCCTCTTAGTATAAGCTCATGTTCTTCATGTGAATAATGTAACTCCACCTAGTACACATACATAACCAAAAATATGTAAGATGTAGGGATGGGTGAGTCTCAAAAAATATAATAGTGGAAATCAATAAGGGATTACATTGTAGTTGGGAACTCCCAAAATAATTATGTATAACTTAAGGGAACTCCTAATATATTGGTTTTGGCTATGTATATATAGGATTCATTAAGTATTATTGATACTCCATGTATCTCTACTTCAACTTTTCTTCTTTGCATGATTGCTACCACTCATCTCCACTTTATTGGATGAGGATGTATATATATAATATTTTTTTGTGATGCATGAAAACCCCATGTCAACCTCCATGTAGACCGAAATATGCATCTTGATCAAAATCCAAAGAACCTCGGGTGGGATTCAAAATGAAGACTCAAGGACCTTAATTACATATTTCTAGGCAATACAACAACACTTTCCTTGAGATGTTTACTTTTCAAAATCACAAAAACATATTTTGGTATGTTGATGGGGCATCAGGTGCTTGACTCAAAGACTAAAAACTTGATCAATGATGAGCAAGCAACTTCATAAGCATTGTGTGACCAATTAACCAAGAACAATACGGGATGCCCAAATGGTAATACCTCCATATGTGACACCTTCCAAAAAACTCCCCAAAAAAATATCTTCATCTACCTTGAACATAGGACCTCCTTATACATGTTTCCAAGCAATGGATTACTTGGCTATTGTGCCACATCTATTCTTTGTAATGACCAAATGTTGCAAAATGTGATGATGTTATAGAGTTGATCAATGACTTTTTGAACCCATGATCAATAGCAATCTAGATAGACAAAGGCATTCCTTTGCAAAACTTAGCTACTGGTCAATGTTATATCATGGATGCATTTCCTCCATAGAGCATGATAGCATGATGCTACTACCCAAACACCAATATTTTTGAAAAAGGACACAAAAAATGAATTGTTGAATTTGAAAAATGGCACCAATTCTTACCCATGCACCCAAATCTATATCCGATCCATAGGGGTTCGAATCTATTTTGAACGCCAAAAAATAGAATCAATGAGATTTACTTAGTAAGAATAAAAAAAAACTAAAGTAGGCAATAGATCTAACAAAAATCAACAAGATGAATTTAGAAAATGTGGAGTAATATGCTTGATTATTTTGGGAAAGCTCCTTATAATGCAGAGAAGAAAAAATTATTCTTGAATTTGAAATAAAAATTGGAGGGACTAAATTATCTTCCTGCATGGCCAAGTAATGCCACTCCACACCCTCTCTGATTTAATGTTGTAATTCACAATATTTTCTAGAAACGAACGAAAAAATAACTCACTCAAATATTATACAAAAAGCAAAATAAGTACAAAAGTGATTTGGGGACCCATAGCCATCATAAATAACTACTATCCATAGATTATATTATGCAGTACTCTAATAAGAAATGAGGAGTGTGAGGGTGATATTTATAAAAATAATAAAACCCTATTTACATCATAAAGTTTAACCTAATAATACATAATAAGTGGGATTTAGGCTAATTACAAGTAATAAATAAGGCCTAACCATAACAAGGTTAACCAAGGCCCATTGGACTTACATAATAAAATATTACAAAATAATAAATACATTATACAATGAAATGCCCTTAGACCTATTCAATACATTGCACAATGCTATATCTTGGTTATGAAGCATATTATAATTTCAATAGGGCTTACATAATAAAATATAACAACTAATCAATACATTGTACAATGAAATGACCTTAGGCCTATCTAATACATCATACAATGTTGACCGTGGTCATGAATCAGAATACAATTTCAATACTTATCGTAATTTGAACTAAACAACCAAGGAGAGGAGACATTAGTAATAATAATATCACCCCCATATTAGATTCTCTCATGGCCTCCATATTTTGAGGTAGATTCATTTGGACCCTTCATCATATGAAATCTACTATTGTAAAAATATTCTCCATATAAGAGTCTCCTTAGGCTGAATTGTAGTCAATACTACCACTATTAGATAATCTTGAAAACATCCACAAAACACTTCTGCTAAGACTTTAAATGAAGAAGAAACATCAAAATCACCACCTCATTTAAATATAAGCTTTTTAGATCTTCCATTGTTGCATAAGATATGTCTTGGAGGTACAACATTTCTACTTATAGCATACATCATGGTATATAAAGACTTCCTTTTGCCTATGGGCCACCTAGTTTCAGTCACCACAAGAGGCTTTGCATGAGCTTGCTTAAAATAATAGTTGTAACAAAATTATAATATTAACTAGATAAAAATAGAAGAGGAAAGATATCATGAAATATTAGATCTTCATGAATAAGCTTAATTAATTACCCAAAAAAGGTAGAGGGACTAAATAAAACACATCATGAATCCTTTTACTGTAATACTCCAAAAGATTAATTTTTTTTGCAATTATCGCAAATCCATCTATAGATCCCATAAAATCAGGTTAAAGATTTTGATTGCATTGAAAAATGTAAATTTACCCTTTTAAGATAGAGTAATAGGGTTTGAGGACTATCCCACATAGTTTAGCCCCAAAAATATAAACATATTTTTATATAGATGTCATGAAAGCATAGAGCTTGAAAAATCATACAATTTGAAAAAAGGGCTTAAAATACTTCCATCTATAAAAGTTATAGCCTTTGGAATTTTTACCCTAATAGATATCAAAAATGAAAAAATAACTTACCAATCCTTAGAAAAAATGACATCAAATCACTACCCATCATGTGTCATCTTCTCATTTGTTGATGGCTACCAATCACTCTTTTCCACCTAGCCTTCACTGGGAAAAAGACAGTTCAACATTTTGCTTCTTTTGATTGGATGATGGGTTTACATATACAGTGGCTTCTACATAGGATTATATTTGAGTAAAAGAGAACAAAAGTGTGAATTAATGTAGAGGAGGTTTGAACTATCAACCTTTGGGTGGTAGAGGGCCTATGCAAGGTGGTATACCCATCCGTCCATACCTTGATGATGGAAACAAAGACATATTCATGTCCTTTATCTTGAATTTTATCTACATGCATTCAAAAAAGCATATTCAAACCATGGTCCACATATTTAAATAGTTTTATCAATGCTCATCTACCATTGAGCTAGCACTCACAGGTGCAATAGAGGGTTGGTTGCCTCTATGACGATTATCATGGGTACTACACATGATTCTCCTTTGGTCAAAAATGGAGGGTAGGGGTGATTAAACCCCCATATTTTCTATGAAACACCTTATACAACTACCTGCTATTCATCTTATACACTAGTTTGTATGAAATAGGGAGGTGATCTATCGATAGAAGATCTAGTTTTTTTAATGAGATCAATGCATTATTCTCAATATGGTAGGCTATATTTGATCATGGATTTGAAAAGTTGTCAAGTATTATTTGAATATTTCTTGAATCCTGTAGAGTTTAAAAGACTCAACAATAGTCTAAATTCCCTGTGTGTTTCCCTCTACATGAGATCCCTTCAAAAAACACTCATACATGTAGCAATATTAAGGAGACAAAATAAAAAATATATTTCAATCTTATTTTATGCCACACCTAGTTTATAAAATCTTGGAGATATATATGTATAAAAATCACAAGAAGTATTGGAGGCTTTGAATAATTTTCTTGTATGACCAAGGAAAACTAATCCATACCTAATCTGATACCATGTTAAAATTTGTAGACACCTAAAAATGTCACATTTATCCTTGTGTAGTGCTAACGATCAATTAATTTGCAAAGCCTACAAAATTTGCATAATTTCCCAAAAATCACTATTCATCCTACTTAAGCCCCCTTGGCCACTTAAGCCCTTTCCTACGCTTAGCCCCTGGTCACCATGTGACCACCCCTTAATCCTAAGTCTCAGGCCACCTAACCCTAGTCTACCCTTTGAATAGCCTAGCCTCCACCTCACCATCTAAATTAGGGTCAACCTAACCATGGTCAATATTAACCCTTGCTCCCCACATATCCCCATGTGCATTCAATACCATAAATGATATTTGAAGACTTTTTGTATTCAAGGCATTCAAGGCATTGATGAGTCATCATCCACCATGTCATAATGGGTGAAGACTTTCATGTCCCATGCATTTATGACGTATGGTGCACCCATGCCCAATTATTGCATGTTGATGGGTGATGAATCCTCTCACCTAGACCCATTTATGAGGCATGGAACACCATGCCACATTAGGAGCCACCTCACTAGAAACCTCATAGGACACCTCAGATCCCCCTAACCTTGGCCAAATCTATAAATAGAAGTCTATTTTCACCATTTTCAAAAATATCACACACTTGCATATCCAAAATCTATAGAAATAACTCTAGAGACCTTTGCACTCAAGCCCTCACTTGCCATAAACCATGATGGATGTTAGCATGTGCTTGTTGACATCCCCTTTTATTTTGTAAGTTTCTCTCATTTGTAGGTTCAAAGGGAAACCTAAGTCATACAATATCTCCAGTAGCACCAGAAGAACCCCCTTAGAAAATTAATTCTTTGTCTAGACAACACAAAGTTGATTGGATGGACAACTATAGTCAACTAGACTGGACCTAGGGGTACGATTCCCCTAAAGGACTAATTTTAGCTAGCAACATATTGATTTTTTTGCTCATAACTTGCACATATATACTCAAAAATACACCAAATTTTGATAGAAGCCTATTGAAAATATATAGAAGGTCCCCTCAAAATTTCATTCGATTCTGACTAGCAAAGAGCTAACTAGATGGATAGGTATGATCAAGATTGTTTTGCTCATAACTTGTAGATCTGAACTCTGATTGCTACCAAATTTGGAGGGAAGCTTTTTGGAAACTAGAAAAAGGTTTCCATAAAATTTCATTCCATTATAAAAAAAATCCAACTACACCCGAGGGTCTGGTTCCCCTATAAGGACATGTTCCATCAAGTTACAAATTAGCAAGTCATCAAATCAAGTAAGTAGCACTGTCTTTCCTATTTTCTGTCAATTTTAGGATTTTTATTATGCAATAATGAGGGATATAATTGAGACATTCTCCCAAATTCTATTAACCATTTTTATTGGGTTGTGTAGGTTTAGAGGACTATGCAACCAGTAGTGGTCCACATGCAATAGCCCACTCCCTCTGAGGTGACCATAGAAGATCCGAAATTCCATGAACCATCACTTGTAAAGGGTATCTTAATAAAAATACTTATATTATAGCCCATGGGGTAAGATTATGTAAAAAGGATAAATTTTGTAACCCATTTTTGGAAATTAATGTAATGGCAGATTTTCAATAGTCACATTTTGGTGACCATGATAGGAGTCGAACCTATTTTTCATGTTTTTGTTAGCTTTTTATCTATATAAGTAACATTGCTATCATGTTTCTATATTACAGGTGCCACAAAAGTAGCACAAACCCCTCAAAACCCTAAAATATAACTAAGATTCAAGGTAAAAGCTCTTTTTGGTATGTGAGCCAGGACTGTATAAATGAGTACAATCAAATCAATCGTAAGGATCCATACGGTTGAGAAAAGTGCTCTATAAATTGTACCCATAGCAACTAGGTAGAAATTTCTACACAAACCCCACAACAACTCCACTATTGCAGGTAAGTTGATACATTTTTCCATCAAGATTGCTATATCACTTGCTAGCCTACCTCCTTAGGCCAATTTGCCTCACAAAATGACATCCCCAAGGTGTAATCATTCATCTTTCAATTCTTTTTATGATTTGAAAAACTCAATTGCTTACCATCTTGTGATTTTTACTCAATATTTTATATTATTTCATTTTTATACAAACTTTTTAAAGGAGTTTAAATTTCTACTTTTTGTTGTTGTAGGAGACTTCACAAAAGCCAATTTGTATAGTAGATAGAGCACCACCAATAGTAAAACTTCCAAAAAATTATCCATACTTGTTGCGGTACAGATATGTATAGTCAAGCTGACCATATGGACCCATCTAGTTGAATTTTAAACATAGTCTAGAGCCTATCACGCATTCTATATAGCATCATGATAGTGTAGGACCCTTTGTAATTCCTTCTATCATTAGTTTTTGTTAGTTTATAAATTTTAACACTCAAAGTTTCCCTTTATTTTTTTTAAAAGTACCAAATCGCTTGGTCAACTTCAAATAGGAAATATTCCTTTTCATTTCATTTTAAGAGCACAAAATTGCTTGGTCTAAATTGTCTTAAAGAAATTTATCTTTCTCTTCATTTAGCTTATGAATGGTTTTTTTTGTAAGCAGAGGTAATTACATTAAAATAGGTTTTGAAAGGGCCCCAAAACCTTTTACAAATTAGATACAAAGTGGATCAAGGAGGCAATATCCATAAAAAAGGATAATCCCAAGAGGACTATCAGAAAACCCATCAAATGCATAACACAGGGACAACATACATGAAGAAAACCAAGAAAATTTGAAATTTAAAATCTGGGCCATCCCGCCCAAGCAGGGCTAGGACTAACACAAGCAAACAAAAATAGATAAACTAGAATCCCACTCAATAAAACTAGAAACCACTCAAAGTATCAATACATGTAAGAAAAATGTAGGGACGAGATTAACAAGTGCAAGAAAGTTTGAAAATTAATTTTTTTTAAATCTAGGCCATCCCATCCAGATTTTAAAATCTAGGACTAACACGAGTAAACAGATAAATAAAAACTAGAATCCTACCCAGGAAAACTAGAAACCAATACAGGGATTAGCATGTGCAAGAAAATTACAAGGACGAGATCAAAATGTGCAAGAATATTTGAAAATTTAAAAATTTGAAGTCTGGGCCATCATGCCTAGATTTTAAATTTTGAGACTAACACGAGTAAACAGAAAAAAAAAACTAGAATCCCAACCAATAAAACTAGAAACCACTGTAGGGAACAACCAATAAAATTGTAGGGACAGGATTAGCATGTGCAAGAAAATTTTAAAATTTTAAAAATTTACAATTTGGACCATCCCGCCCAAGTAGGGCCAAGACCTGCACGTGCAAATAGAAAAAAAATGGAATGCCACCCAAGAAACCAGAAACCACTACAAGAAAGTGAGAATAGTTGAAATTTTAAAATTGAAACTATGATCCCACCCAGGGACAACCCAAGAAGGCAATCCATAAAGTAGTAGTGGTACCATCTCATACTGAGCTTAGAGATGAAGAACATAAGCTTATACTGAGAGGGGGTGAACAGTATAAGACCACTTTTTACTTTTCTTTCCCAATAAAAATTATACAATGTAAAGATAAAAATATCAATAAAAGTAATCAAATAAATGCACAAATAACCATACACAATAGAGATACCAATTTTATGTGGTTCACCCAATGTGGGCTACTCCACGGAGAAAATATTTCACTAAAATTTCCTCAATAAATATCTTGGGAATCCTTTCCCAATTACAATTTTTATGGACCTCTGTCCAAAGGAGACACCAATCCCCTAATCAAATTTGTGGATCTCTATCCATAGGAGAAGTCCTTTATCTTTAGCTCTGACTGGTGATCTTCTAGAAGAACTATTTTCCCCCCTACTCTGACTAATGGATATCTATCCATTAAAGACTCTTGTCCTCACTGCACTGGCTAATGGATATCTATCCACTGGAGACTGTCATCCTCTATAATTTATCACCTCTAAAAATTTGTCTCAAATCTACACTAAACACAATCCTTCGGTCTAGCACAAATCTGATTAATCTATGTCTCTATTTTGGCACAAACCTATCCTAAAATATGCACCAAACTATGTCCTTGAATCTATACTAAACACAATATTTTGGTCTAGCACAAATCTATCCTCAATCTCTGTCCTCAAGCCTTAACAAAAATCTTGACTCAATCTCAAATAAACTTTTTTGGATCTGCCCCAAACCTTAACTCAAGGTTTGAACAAATCAATCAATCAACTCAAATCTTCCTTGTAATATTTTATAAAAGCTCACACCAATCTATCCAAAATTCCTCTCTAGAACTTGTCCAAATCTGCTCTACAAGTCCTCACTAGAACTTGTCCAAATATGCTCTACAAGTCCTCACTAGAACTTTTCCAAATATTCTCAATAAGTCCTCACTAGAACTTGTCCAAATATTCTCAATAAGTCCTCACTAGAACTTATCCAAATATGCTCTCAATCTATATTGTAAGCTTTCACAAAAGCTCACACAACTATGTCCACAAGTCTTCTCAAAGACTTGCTTCAAATATGATCAACAAGTCCACACTTGAACTTGTCCAATCTCATAGAAACATAAAGAGAATTGTTAGAGACTCAATATGCTTCACACTTATCACAATGCTCAATTTATTTCAATCACTCTTTTAGAAAAATATAGAGAATTGTTAGATACTCAATATGCTTCACATTCACCTCAATGGTCAATTTATTTCAATCACTCTTTTGGTAACATACAGAGAATTGTTAGAGAATCAATATGTTTCACACTCATCAACACTCAACATCTTTCTAAAATCAATTTAGAATATAGAACAATTTGTTTTATAGAACTTGAATAACACTTCACACATTCGCTTGACTAGGCTCAACCAATCACTCAATGAAATGATTCTTGCTCACAACCCTAGTCCAAGCACATGAACACTCACTCAAAATATTTCCAACAATGCTTATTAAACAATCTCATATAAGAATGATACTCATGTTCTTTCCAAACCCTAGTTCAAGTTCTTCACTCAATTACTCACTTCAACAATAATGCTTATAAAATAATCTTCACATAACAATGATATTCATGTTCTTTTCAAACCCTAGTTCAATTTCTTCACTCAACCATTCACTTCAACAACAATTCTTATAAACCAAGGTGCATAGCATTCACAATAGCTCAACAACTCAATAAGGAAATCCTAACCAAATCCTTTTCACTCCAAATCTTGTTTTTTAGAAAACCAACCAATCAACTCAACCATGGAAGAATATGCCCATATCTTTTTCTTGATGTAGAATGATATTCAAAACCTAGTATCAATTTCCACAACTTTCTTTGCCAAGTACAAAGGTTAGATGACAAGAATTATCACCCTAACACTTTTCACAATTTACCTCAAACACAAAGATAAATTAAATTCCAAATACACCTTATTGCTCCATATCAATATTAAATTTCAATATCATAATTTTCATCAAGTGCAAGTACAGGAAAAACCTCAGCAAAAGCAAGAGCCTATGCGGACTACCCAACCTTTGGATCCTCAAAGTAAGCCAATGCGGGTCGAGCACCCAAAACAACCACAACGCATTTGGACTCCTTTAAAATATCATATGTATGACATATTTTAGAAGCTGCAAGAGGTTAAGGTCATAACCTTGCTTGATATCCTCCCTTTAAACCTGAATAGGGCTAAGCCTATGGGTTACAAGGAGCATCACTATTGTCTCTATCACCTAATAAAGGGTCATGGCATCCAGGATTGTCATGAATTCAACAGTGTGGCACAAAACCTGATAGATAAGGGGGTTTATAAGTAATATGGTTCTCTTATAGTTCCCCAAAATGCTAAAACGGAGGTCACGCCTCCTTAGGAGCGACCTCGAGGTCATCAGTCACCTCATAATCTTGATAAGCTAGTACAACGATTAATTTCATTTCAGATGACTACTCTAAATTTTTTCCAAAAGTTACATGAAGAAAATGTATTTGCACTACCTGAAGTCAAGAAAAGGGTATCCAATACTGAGTCACCTAGAAATAGCCCCTTTTGTGTGTATCATCAAGCGCATGGACATGATGTTCAATATTTTCAATCATTTAAGAGGATCGTCCAAGACCTAGTAGAACGAGACGCAATCCGTGCGGATGGTTTGCTCGTTCAACCCTATGAAGACATAGGCACTCCACTGAGGTCCATTCCTTAGTTGGGAGAGTTTATTTTTGCCACTCTTCCTAAACAAGATGATTATATTTTAGTGGATAGCATGCATGCTAGGGGTACATAGGGTAGCATACCCTCCCCAAAAGGCTCCAAGGGTTCCTAAAACCACTTGGTCATGTTAGCAAAAGGCTCCAAGGGTTCCTAAAATAGCTTGGTCGTGTCAGTAAAAGGCCTCAAGGATTTTATTATAACCGCTCGGTCATCCCAAAATGCTTTGAGGGTTTTCTTAAAACCACTCGGTCATCCTAAAAGGCTCCAAGCTCTCTTGTGAGTAGTTTGGTCAATCAAAAAGCTCCAAAGGTATTTCAAACCTTTGGTCAACCCCAAAAGGCTCCAAGGGTTTGTTTAAAATTGCTCGATCATCCTAAAAGTCTCCAAGCTCTCTTGTGAGTAGTTTGGTCAATCAAAAGGCTCCAAAGGCATGTACTCGCCATTTGGTCAAATATAAAGGCTCAAAATCAATAAAAATTATAAAATAAATAAAATCCAAAAAAAATTGGTAAAGCATAAAATCCAAAAACATTTGCATTTGCATTATCCATTTTCATTTACACATGCATTCATTTCATCACTGCATTGCATATAGGTATTCGTCATCCGTTGCATTCCCTAGTAGGATGGATTGAGTTTTTAGTCTTACAAACGATGCCATGTTTGTGTTTTAATCATGCACCTTTGCATTTATCATAATCCATTTCATTCATACACAACACCTGTTGCTATGAGATATGTGTGTATACCAAAGTTTTCCAGTCACTCAACCATACCTAGTGGGTTTCTCAGATGTCGTAGAAAGCTTCTTTTGCTTTTGTAGATGAGGTCATTAGTTGTGATAGTGCTTGGAATATCAGGATCCCATCACTAATTGACACATTTAAAATCTTGCTAAGATAAGGGAGGATGAAAGTTACGAAAGTGGTCCTAGGTATTTAGAGAGATGGATTTTATTACTTGCTTATCTTGCAAATAGTTCGGTCTAGAGTGGTGAACCTTGGCAAAAGGACAAGAATTTCCCCTACTCGTATATAGATACATAGTTTAAATTTTAAACCCAAAGTTTAAAGTTCAAATCTAAAATGATATAGTGAATCAAAAGCACTATACAAATCCCTTGCTCAAGAAAAATGGGAATAAACAGTGATTTTTATCACTCAGATTAAAACGTGAAAAAACAATGATTTTATCACTACATATGAGCAAATATCAAAACGGGGTGAGAACTTGAATCCTTGGATTGTTCACTATTCAAATCCATAGAATGAACCCTGATTGCAGTAATGGGTTGAAAGAGTCCCACCTACTTTTGGAGTAGTAGTTTTATTGGGTGATCCCCAAATGTAGCAATGGGTTGAAAGAGTCTCGACTATTTTTGGAGGGGTAGTCCTGATCAATTTGCAAGATGAGCTAGCTCTGGGTGCCTGGGGTTGTCTAGCATTATAGTCCAATCAAGTCTAAAACAAGGATGATACAAACATAAGAGGAACCCGATCTCACATATGGGTTGGAAGAGTCTCGATTGACATCTAGGGTATGCCTATGGTCTATCTAAAAATACTCATGTGCACACATAGGGGTAATGAATAGTTGGGTCATTCGTGATGAAAGCCTTGTCCAACAAAAGCCTTGTACAGTTAGTATGTGATGTTTGAGAAGTCTACTAGGGTGTTTGAGTCTCATGGAAAACCTCAAAATTTTCTCTAATAGCAACAAAGTACCAAATATCACAAACCATATAGAATAAAGTCATTCAAGTCATCAAACTGCAAAGTATCGAATCTATGATACATCATTACATAAAGCACAATAAAGATATAGGATAGATACTGGATGGATATCAAAAATGATATCTAGATGACCACTGACTATATTGTGCATACTTTTCAAAATTGCAAAAATAAAATAGAGTGACATATCATATCATTCGCATCATACCGCTTCATATCATTGTATTTCATAAATGGGTGATTAATTGATTAAATTCTTGTAATGAGGATTTTCAATTACATTCATGATTTTTACACATTCTATGGTGTCATCCATTAGATTGTTAAACTCATATCACATTCATTCCTTATGTTTTAAGTGATTAAATCATACAGGTTCATTTACATTAGATTACCATCATGTAAATAATGCATTACATACATTGCATAACCATATCGTGATATCATCATAAATTAAATGCATACAATAAAGCAAAATTAAATATGCATTTAAAAGTAAACATCGCATCCATATGCATCCATCATAAATAGCATATCTAAGCATCTAGATCACTGCATATCATCATCATAATAAATCAAAAATAGCTATCTAGTGCATGAAATCCATACATCACATTACATAAGCATAGCATCAATATAAACATCTGCATCCATGTGCATAACATAAACATAAAATTAAAAATACACAAGTACACATAATGAGCCAAAATTATCAAAATATCATATATATATATATATATATATATATATATATATATATGTCCAAACATGAGTACATGGGGGTACATAAAAAATGCCCACAGGCTACAAATATGTAGGTCCTCAACCTTACACACAAAAATAGTACATCATAGTATCTTAGCATGTATACTATGGAGGACCCGCACCCCCAACCTGTGAGTCACTACCATCACCTCTGCCATCCCTGTGGCTCTTGTGTGAGCTAGCTCCATGAGTGCTAGAGGACCTATGTGTCCTCTTAGTCCTGTGAGTCCTATGGCTCGAGCTCATGGATGACTGCCCTATAGTCTTGGTCCTGGATCTGCTTTGATGAGTGCCTAAAGCATGAGGATCCTTGGGAACCTGCCCACCTATCAATCTAATATACCCCTCCAGTTGGGAGATGTGATATGCCCTCGCATCACATCGATCGTTCCCCTCCTCTACGAGGGAAGTGAGCCACCTAATATCTATCATGGGGTCATGACCTCCTGGCAGTGTGGATGATGGTGCTACGGGTGGTGCCATGATAGCACGAGAAGATGAAGGATCTCCCCTCTAAGCCAGGGCAAAATATCTCTCTACTATAGTTATGCCTCGTTGTGCCTTTGCTAGATCAAGTGCACTAGTGAGCTCCTGGACCTTCGCCTCCACTATTGTAGCACATGCTATCGTAGCTGTGATCTCCTCCTAGGCCTACTATAGCTACCTCTCACTATGAGACAACTTCACCTCTAGCATGGTGATAGATGTCTCCCTCTATCGCATCTAGGACTGAAGTCTCCCAACCTGACTCTACAGATCTACAACCTGGGCTAGCAACTACCCCACCTCGCTTTCTGGAGGCACCTCACCCTCATCTAGGGCCTCCTCCTCAACCTCAATCTATGGTGCATCCTCTATGACAACCTCTACCTCCCATCCACCCTGAGTCCGCTAGTGCACATTGTACCCTTATGGATCAGCCTCTGCCCCATCGTCTACCCGGTCGAGGGGCCTAGATCCTTACCACTGTAGTAGGGACCACCAAGTGTCATATGCGGGGGTGGTCCTAGCCCTAGCAATCCCCAACTCCTAAAAGTCATCCATAGCATCCCCAAGTGGTGTAGGTTGTACCCACTATAAATCTATCTCTAGTAATAGCCACCTATAGATGAGGGGTAGCTCTAGGATGTATTACACTAGCCCAAACTACCGTAGGACCTATGAGTAGAACTGGTACTCACGGACCTTGGCCTTGTGGCTGAGTAGCCACCTGTATCGTCGAGTCTAACATAATAACTTTCTAGCCTCCTCCCATGTAGGGCAATCCTTGTATGGATTCCACTCAATGTCATCCAACCACAACACTGCAAATTGGCCAATGTAGTGCTCTATGCCCCCAACATGGAACCTGCTTTGGAACTCCTCCTTATTGCAAGGTCAGAATGTAGTATAGCACTGATGGTCATCATCAATCGATGTAATATCCAAAGGTAGCTCCACAGGCCACTCGATCTTGATGTGTTTCCAATCCTAGATCTAGAGGAGTAAACTATATCTAATCCCTACCCAGCTCCTACTGGTGATTTGGTAAAGTTCTTGGTACAACTAGCACAATAGAGTGCTCCCCCAAGCTAGGAGCAGTGGATAATAGGTAGAGCTCTTTGTGACCCTCCTGACACTGGCCAAAAGGTTCCATGGGATCCTCACACCCGAGGAGTTTGGAAGAACAATCTGCACGACCAAGTGCATGAACACTACCTCTCTAACAGAGAAGATGCCTTTCATCTACCAGTACCTAATATGGACACCTCCATGGTCGATCCTGCCCTGGGAATCCTGGCTCCGATCATCGAAGATAGCATTAAAAATAGCTCCTCTACTGGTAAATGGAGAGGAGGTGATGGCCTCACCATCAATAGGGATCCTAAAGATCCGGTAGATGTCCTCTAGTGTAATAGTCATTTCACCTATTGGTAGGTGAAATGTGTTGGTCCGCGCATTCCAGTAGTGGGCCAACGCAGTCATGTAGGCTTGATCTACCCTAATAGTGGGTAGATCCAAAATGTAGCCAAATCCAATGGCTCCAAACCACTCCCACTCTAGGTTAGTAAGTAGTGGGTAGAGGGTGTGAAGGATGTCTAGATCCCTAGCTCTAGAAGTCAATTTATAAAAATAAATAATGCATAAGAGAAAATCTAGCTAAAAAAAATGACCTAAAAAGAGATAAATAAAGCTAAAAATCACTAAAAATGGAAAATTATGCTAAGAAAGATCAAAAATTTTAATAATACATATCATAGGTGCAATAGATGGCATTAATTGCCAAGAAAAATTCAAAAAAATCAATAAATTTGGAAAATATTTCTAAAAATAGGGAACCGCAGGTCAAACTCATGGTCCGCATAACGGTCAAATTTTTTACCATTGTAATTTGAATCTAACCGTAGTTGATACCTATGGTCCCCAATATGTCAATGGGGAACCACAAATGCCAGCTATGGTCTAGGAATATGACCCTTTTGGGGTCATTTCCTAGCCAAGAAATAAAAAAAAACAAAAATAATAATTAATCCTAAACTAGCCTAGTCTAAGGTGAGGTTCATTGCCAACAGTTTAGTGAGATTGATTTAACCCATTACTTAATGTGGTTCATTTTTAATTGGTAATGAGTGTGAGGATTTAGTTTTGAGTTACCTTGCCCGCACCGAGGCCTCGGCTGGAAGAAGGTTGTCCACGGTCTGCCATCCTGATGTGTGTAGGGTAGTAGGTTTTAGTTTTATCAGCATTTCACGTCAAGTTTACTCTCACACCTCTCAGAGCTCTTCAAATTGTAGTCATTGTCAAGGAATAATGAGGAAATTTGAAAATAAGAAAATTTTAACCTTTTCCTATTTTTGTCGGACCACAGCTAACACCCACGGTCCCGAAATTAGGGTTTGTCGATCATAGCTGTGATCCGCGGTTCCCAAAATTTGAAATTGCTAACTGTAGCCCATGAGCGTGGTTTGCAACTGGAATTAAATGCACTAAATTCCCATCGTGGGAAGGTCTTAATTGGAAAATTAATGTCTCCTAATAGACCAAATTCTCAATAAGAGCAATCAATTTAACATATTTGGTGATTTTTAAGCACCATGATCAACTAAAAATTCAAAATAACCAAAAAAATCAAATAATTAAAAGCCAAATGCACCTCGTATTCAGTTATTTACCCTAGACACTTGGTGGTTGCAATGACTAATGATCCATGCAATCCGACGAGATGAGTAAATAACCATAAGGACATTTGGGGTAAAATTGTCATCGTTGATTTGATATGCTTCTTTTCAATTCTAAAGAAGGCCTTCAAGGCTAGACCGCTCCACGAAAATGAGGCATTTCATGTCATTTCTCTTATGACACCTTTTTTTAGCAAATCATCAATAAATTGATTCAACATAAATATAATTGGCATTGTATCATTTTGATTCCCTAAGAAGGCTATTGCAGCCCGACCGCTCCATGGGATAGGAATGTGCAATTACTATTAACAATTGCAATCATACGTTGAACTAGGCTTAGCCAAGTAATTAAATGCTCAATTCTAAGTTTGTGCAGATCATTCATTATGGTCAAGTGACCTCGTCGCTTCATACATTGTCATTACCCTCATCGACTCGTCACTTGAGGGGGTAGTCATAATATCATAATCATAATCAAATTCAACAAAAGATCCCTAAAATCGTAGATCCCTTGATCTTGTCAAAATTGCGTTCATCCTTGTGAATCATTGCTAATAGTTATCATAAGCTTACCCCTTTGCTTAGGATAAATAGAAAAAATGACAATTAGTTTGTAGCTCTCCTCCTTTCGGTTATATAGGCCTAACTCCTATTGTAGCACCAAAGCTACCCGAATGTCTGATGATGAGTGCAAACCCTTTCAAATTAAGCCTCCAATCAGTTGGAAGTAATGATTCCAGGATGCGCGTCCTTTTGTTGGACCTAGGGCATCTAATGTTGATCCGACTAATGATCATCATAGAACCTTCGACATCATTTTAGGAGGTCTATTTTTTCTCAACATTGTTCGATCTCACAACGCATCTCAAAAGGGGCATCTGTAGACACCTAAAATATGTCATGTTGATGGCGACTACTCATATGGACATGCTACAAGACCATATGGAAGATCTTGGATAGACTCCAAGATAGAGTAGTGGTTCTAACCACTCAATTTGGGCTCCTTGGCCTAATCAGTCTGAACCACAGCTGAGACCTATGGTCTACAGTCTGAACCATGGCTAAGACCTGCGGTCTACAGTCTGAACCGCAGCTATCACCTATGATCTAAACTGAAGTTCAGTTGGCCTTCATCCGAGCCAAATCGGTTTGAACGACCATTTGTTCTAGAAGAAGGTGGTTAAAGGATGGAAGCTTCCAATCCAACTGTCCTAACCACCCCTTCTTGATCTTGGCTTCTCCATGAAGCCACCCCTAGCCCTTGGGTAATCCTATAAGTACCCCTTCAAATTAGGGCAATGATATAGTGCATTTTGATAGCGAAGCGCTGTCAAAATATAGTAACAATGAAGTATTGGATATTAGAGCAGTGAAGCCCTGTCGTATTGTAGACTCACTTGAGTATACTAAGAGAGCCTAGTTGCTATTCATTTTCCAATTCATCAAGCATCATGACAATTCATGCCATGGATGCCCTAAGGAGCTAGAACGCCAAGAAACGCAAATACGGGCGAACGAAGGCCCAATTGTGGAATTTAACCACCAAACCTATCAGAGGACACCAAGGCAACCCTTGAACATCAATTGGACAAGGAAGATCAAGCCCATAGCCCTAGATTCTGAGGGTAAAACTACTTGATTTCCAGCCACGACTGATAGTCATGGTTTACAATGCAGACCGCTCATCTGAGCTGTGGTTTGCAACAAGTGAAAGATATCCTTACTGTTTCTATTTCAGTATTCTTAATTAGGTTAGATTAGTTATTTTAGTGGGTTAATTCATGTTTAGAGATAATCTGACCGACATATTTAGGGTTTAATCAATCTTGTTTTCATTATAGCAAGTAGGACATTAATGGCTTCTTTTCATGTTAACTTGCTTAATTTCATGCAATTGATCAAGTAGATAGATAGTTGCACTTCCTGCTTTCATGTTTCTAAAAATATTTATGAATCTTGCACAAGTTTAATATGTTTTATCCATCTTCTTGATTTCATAGTTGTTATGGCATCTTTATGCATATTTTCCTCAAAGGGCCTCATCATGAGAGGTTGCCTATTTGTTTGATGATTTTGTGTTGTTTCTTGACCATAGGAAAGCAGGTTCGAAGGAGATGCAATCATCCAATTCCTTCCTCAACGCAAAGAAGAGGGTCAACTCCACCCTAGAGCAGTTCGTGTCACCTTAAAGGCTTGAAAAGTGCATTTTATCCTTGAGAGGATTGTAACACTGTAATTGTGTATCAAAAAGGGTATCCCTAAGAGGGATTCATTTGTAAAACATGAATTGATTCAAAGAGGAATAAATATGCATTTCATTTAATTGCTTTTGTCTTTGTCAATTTGTGTGTGAATGTCCATTTTGTTTCATTTTATGCAATTGCAATATCGGGTGCATGCATTTATGGTCATACAATAACATTTTGTCTCTGTAACATGTCTTTGTCACAGCTATATGGATAGGCACAGTCAAGTCAACTATAGGGATAGGTCCAGTCAATTCGAGACCTCCTAGATAGATAAAATTTCACTCAGACTTATTTAGATAGCTATAATTTTTTATCAAAACCAATAACTGCCTATTTATTTTTAATAACCTACTTCTCATTCACCTTATCATCATGGTGCTTACTCAAATCTAAGCTAGAGAGCTAGCGTTACTAGCCATGGAAGCTTCTCAAGTGACCCCTCCATCCTGAATCACTTCATCTAGACCACTTGAGGAAACAATATTCACACCACCCCAAAATATACCTGACTATTCTTAGGGTCAAAGCACGGGCAACATGACCCAACTTGGTCTTTCAACCCTCCAGCAAGCCCTAACACACAATACCACTAACATATTGCATCCTTCTAGCCATTGTAAGAATATCCCTTCAATCAATCCTTTCCCATATGTCATTTATTTTATGCTCAAAATTATTCTACCTTTTATCTCTTACAACAATCATTCTCTATCTTCTTCTCATTATTTGCAAATAAAAGTCACCTTGAATTTCATTATCTTCTCTTTACATCCCCATAATAACTCTCATGCCTCATATCAAGGCCAAGTTCACTCCCACATTGTATATCAAATAGTGGACATGGTTTCAACCACTGCACTTCCCTCTAATTCATAGATTGCTTCTTCTTCATATCAAAATCCTCCTCAACCACCTCCCTCATCTGCATTGCCTAATTTTACCCACTTTCTTGATTCGCATCAAGGAGTCCCATATTATTTTGGTTCTTCTATTTCACCCACCACCTTATATCAACCTACGCCTCCTCTTGAGGTTAATCTTCTCAATATCACCCCTTCCTTTTCTAAATCCCCTCCTCCATATATTTTCAAACCAGTGTATATAGAGTCTCTTCTTTTATTCATCCCACTTCTTTGTCGCCTTCCTATTTTTATATTCCATCACATCCTCCTTTTCATCCACCATATTCTTATCCTCTCTCCTCATTCAATCCTCAAATTCCACCTTATATTCAACACCCTTCCCTCTATTCTTCTTTGTAATATGCACAAACCAACTCTTCAAATATTTATCTACCACCTTTTTCTCAGACCAGTTCTTTCTCTTTCCCCTCCTTATGGTCAACCTTCTCTTCCAACTCAATCCACTAAAGTATATTTCTTCACTTCTCCCCCTTCTTGGACTTCAACCCCACCTACTGTTCCATATTTTTGACCTCTTCCATCTTATCCATATGAGTGCCCTTCTCAAAACTCACAAATTCCAGATCAAATGGTTCATCAAGCACACAATCAAGTACCTAGTCAAATGCACAGTCAAGTACCCAATTAAATGCACAATCATGTACCCATTAAAATGCACAATCAAATTCCAAATCAAATGCACAACCAAATGCCCAACTAAGACGTAAATCAAGCACACATTCAAGTGCCAAATAAAGTGCATATTCAAGTGCCCAACCAAGAAAATACCCAAGTACCCAATCCAACACACCAAAAGATGCCCAATCAGACACATCATCCAATAGTTAATCAAACCCTCTCACATCCAACCCAACCTACCGCAACCTAACCTAATAAATGGGTTGCACAACACCAATAATTTATACCTTATTTTTCCTTTCATCCTTCTTGCCATTCCTATTCTTCAGCTCAACTTCATGTTTCTTCCTCTTCTTCAGTCAATCTTGTGACCTATCATCCACAAGCCTCTCACACATTATCCACCTCCACCAGCATATCAATACAACTACCCCTATTCCTATTATCTTGAACCACCCCTCATGGATGTCCTAGTTTATCCTACCTAGGTACCATAAACACCCCTCGATGAGATGCAAATCATGAGGGAGCAACTCAAAAACTTGGAATTATGAACAAATGGTTACCGATCCAAAAATCCCACTTATATTTAGCTTTGCAATGATCCCATTAATCCCTCTATCATCATGCTTCCTTATTATTATAGGTTTGAGATACCCAAATTTGAAAAGTTCAAGGGTAAAGAGGATCCCAAGGAGCACTTACAAAACTACAAGTTTAGATGCTATCACATCAATGGTAGTGACCTTATCATGCTTCATGCCTTCCCCTTGTCCCATGGGGGTCAATTCCTATATTAGTATAATAGTATCCCTAAAAATTGTCTATTTAAACTCGAGCAATTGGCTAATTCATTCTTGGAATATTTTTCCATAAACATCAATAAAAGGATGTCACTCCCTGATCTCTATAATTTATGATAGTTTTATGACAAGTCAATCAGTGACTATGTTGTCAAGTCTTTCTTAATACCTTTTTTCAAGGTTATTCATTCCCCTAACATTCTAAGATATTATTTTCATTGTTTTTATTTATTTTATTTGAGGGTTTAGCCCCACTTCTTGTTAAAACTTGTGATATTTGCTTTTGTTTTTCCATATCAATATCTCTTTGTGTTTCTTTTTCTTTGTTTTTGTTTATTGGGTCTTTCTTTCTTTTTTCATTTCCAACAATACTTTTATCTTCATCGGTCTCTTCAATATTCTTACACTACTAATAGAAAGAATATCATATTTAGATTTACCTTGTTCTAAAGGATCTAAAGTGCAAGGAATATCTTCAAAAGAATAATCTTCTTTATGTTGCCTTGGAAACCCTATAGTGCAAGGATGTTTTTATATAGCAGGTACCTTCTTATTCTGCCCTAAAAATCCTAAATAATTATGGGTTTCCTCCATCCTCATTTATTTATTATTCTACTCTTGAAACCTGAAAGTGCAAGGGATAACATCTTCACAACTTTCACTTTTATTACTCAAAGAGGATTCTATACTACTTGAGGAACTTAAATATGGTTTACCTGGAATAAAATTAACCTCTTTTGTTGTCTTTGTTTTAGGATTTATCTTCACATCATATTTTGCACCTTTAATTTGTTTTAAACTTGCCAAATGATATTGTAGATAGACTTTATTTACCTCTTCTTTTGGAGTGGAATATCCTTGATCTGATCTAGCTTCTATTATTGTATGTTTTTCTTGCTTCATCTTGAAGTTTATCTTATGGCTAGAATTTTATCTCTTTCTTCATAGTTTTCACTTTGCAAACTCTTGCTATGTGTCCAATATCAATAATTGTGGTAATGAAATGCATCATTTTCATAATCTACTTATTGATCTCATTCTCTTAACTTAGATTTAATCTTAATGGATTGTAGCAAAGGTTTTGAAATATCCATAACAACACATATTCGATTATATATACCATTATTTCATTCCTTAGTAGTTGGTCCCTCCTTGATGAATTCCCCTAGGGTATTTCCAATATTCTTCAAAACATCATTATTTATAAGCTGATATGAAAGTCCAAAAAGCCTAACCCACACTAGAAGCTTCTTAATAGTTTATGTCTCAACAAAAAAAAATCATTCCATGGTATCAAATAAAGTGCATCTCTTCCCCTAAACCATGGACCACCAACCATTATTTTATCTCTAATTTATGAATTGAAAAATATGAGGCAAAAATATTTAGGAAGAAAAGTCACATAATAATTTGAATATAATCCTCACTTCCACTTGATCCAATTTTGAATCTCCAAAAACTCTTGCCATGATCTATGGAACTTACATATTAGCCCTCTACTTTTAAGAATTATTATATCATGCTCAATCATCTCATACTTGATACTTACTTGTGATGTAACATTTGCTACTTGGATTGAACTTTCCATGTATTCCCTCTTTTGCTTATCTTCAACTTGGGCATCCATACTTCCAACTAGGATATTCTAATTTCTAGGGCATCTTGAATTTCCATTAGGGATTTTAAATATGACCTTCCTTCCACAGTAGATAATGGGTCTCACTCTTGGATTACACTCCCTCTTGGTTCACACTCCTTCTTGGCTCACACTCTCTCCTAGATTGCACTCTATCCTAACTCACACTTGCTCCCGACTTGCACTCCCTCCTAGCTCACAATTGCCCTTGTCTCTTATTTTTCTCGGTTTTCCTTTGCTTCAACATTTTTTGGAAAAAATGTTCTACACATTCATGGTAAGGGTTTGAAGCATTGATGCACCCCAGATGAATCTATCACTCTTGCCATGACTAAATCCTAGCTTGCCCTCCCTCTTAGTTTACACTTCCTCTTAGCTTGCACTCGATCTTGGCTTGCACTCTCTCCTACCTCACACTCACTCTTGGCTTGCACTCCCTCTTGTGTCATAATTTCCCTTGCCTCTTATTTTTCTCATCATTCCTTTGCTTCCAAATTTTTTAGAAATAATGGTCCACGTATTCGTGATAAGGATTTAAAGTATTAATGCACTTCGAATGAACCTATCGCTCTTTTACCATAACTAAATCTTGATTCACACTCCCTATTGGTTCACACTTCCTCTTGGATCACATCACTCCTAGCTTACAATCTCTCCTATATTTTCTCCAATTGAATCCTTTAAATTCTCCTAATATTTAAAACAAGAAGTGGCACTTGTTTCTTGATTGCACTTTACTTTCTACTTCTTGCTTCTTTCTCACACTTCCTCATCACTCTCAATTTGCACTCACTTTTGACTACACTCACTCACACTCACTTTTGATTGCACTCACTCACACACACTTTTAGTTGCACTCACTCGCACTTTATTACGGTTGCACTCACCCTCGATTCACATTCGCACTCGTTTTTGCACTTACTCCTCGCTCGCACTCGTAGTTATATAGGATGTAGATTTCTATGGTTTCTTAGATTAATATTTTTGACTCATATTCAAATTGAGGAGTGGGTAATACTCTTAGATATTCAAATTCTTCAGGATTTAAAAATCATGAATGCTTCATATGTCAATGTTATATTTCCCAATTTTATGTATTGTTAGATCTTTTGCAATCACATAATCTCTTATTCATAGTAAAGTGATTTGTTTTTATTTTTTAATTTAGTATATTTGTCTAAATATTATCATTGAAGGGTAAACATGTTAAATAACATTTCCTAAGTTATTTTCTTCTTTTGAATTTGCTTTTGAATTATATGTATCTTGAAATTGATCTAGAATATATCAAAAAGTACTTTAAATTTCATTGTGACCATCTCAATTTGATATTATTAATTCTTACCCATGCTTTCTTCACACTTTTTATTATGTATATTATTGATGTGATAAAAATAAATAAATAAATCATCTATCGAATCATAATTAATAAGATACAATTCCATTAGATCCTCCTTTATGAGGATAATATTGTTTTTATTTACCTTATCAAATAGATCTTGTAACTTCTGAAATTCCATTTAATAAACAAGATCATTGATGTTTATTTTGATTTTTTGTATTATTTTCATAAGCTTGATATTTTCTCTTTCTTCATATTTGAAGGGATATGCATTTTCCTATTGCAATAATCTATATCAATTTAGACCTATATTTAATTTCTCAATTAGATGTTATGTTAATTATGTAACAATAAGTCATATATGACTTTCCTTATATATGTCATTCCTTGAATCAATGTGTTTCTTTTGCCAACCCTCCATGATCTAGTTGATGTCATCTTTCAAACATTCCTTTGGAATTTTAAGGACATTCTATTACTTCATGCTTTTAACACTCCTAAAACTTTTCTTCCTTATGTATGATATCATTTTAATAAGATTCCTACTATGAGCAACCTTTCCATGAAAAATATATCCATGTAATTGATCTTTCATTTTGTAAAAATGTTTAACTTGTCCATGTTTTGACCATACCTTAGATCTATAATATTTCATGTCTAACTTCTTAGTTTATATCTACTTTAAAAAACCATCAAATTTAACATCTTCAAATATTTTTTTAGATTATAGATCTAGGATAAAAATAGTTCTAATTGAACTTAGAGTCTATAACCACTTTTCAAGCATGTAAACTTGTTCAAAAATGTTGGACATTTTGATTCCATGAAGTTGTCATTGATGTCAAGGCATGAAGTTGTCATTGATGCCAAGAAGTGAACCACCGCTGATGTCAAAAGGTCAAAATAAGCAATGTTAGAGGTTGATGAAAAGGGCTTCATAATATTATTTTTAATATTATGCGAAGCAAAAAAAAGGTTTTTATTAAAACCATGGCGGTCAAAACAAAGGTTTTTATTAAAACCATCGTGGTCAAAATAAAATATTTTTTATTAAAACCATGGTGGACAAATAAAGGTTTTTTTTTTAAACCATAATGGGCAAAAAATAAAAGGTTTTGATTAAAACCCAAGAAGGCTTTTTATAAAGCTAAGAGATTTAAATATTAATTTATAAAATTTAAATTCTAAAGAATTTAAATGATTTATAAACTAAAATATTTAAATACAAAAACCTTAGCACCGACCTCCATAAACTCACCTCCGCCAACATGCATGGAACGATGGAATGATTTATTGCATTTAGTAATAAAATGAATTATTTAATATAAATGCAATATTGAGAAAGAAGTTATAAGTAGAAGTTGTGTTATATTTTAAAGGGAATTTTTGATGAAATTTATGATGTTGAAATTTATTGTTGAGATGGAGCAATAAGGTATATTTGGATTTTAATTTATCTTTGTGATTAAGGTAAATTGTGAAAAGTGTTAGCGTGATAATTCTTATCATCTAACCCTTGTACTTGGAAAATAAAGTGGTGCTATATGAGACAGGTGTTTAATATCATTCTCCATAAAAAAAAATGTATGGGCATATTCTTCCTTGGTTGAGTTGATTGATTGGTTTTTTGGAAAATAACTTTGGAGTGAAAAGGACTTGATTATGTTTCCTTATTGAGTTGTTGAGCTATATGTAAAGATTGTTTTATAAGCATTGTTGAGTGTGTTTTTAATTAATGCTTCAATGTTTTTTGGAATGAGGATTTGTTGATAAAATATTGTTTGATAAGCATTGTTGTTGAAGCCATTGATTGAGTGAAGAACTTGAAATAGGGTTTGGAAAGAACATGAGTATCATTTTTATGTGAGATTGGTTGATAAGCATTGTTGGAAATATTTTGAGTGAGTGTTCATATGCTTGGACTAGGATTTGTGAGCAAGGATTATTTCATTGAGTGATTGGTTGAATAGAGTTGGTTGAGCCTATTCAAGTGGATGTATGAAGTGATAGATCAAGTTCTATGAAACAAATTATTCTATATTTTGAATTTATTTGAGAAAGAGGTTGAGTATTGATGTGTGTGAAACATTTTGAGTCTCGAACAATTCTCTATATGTTTATGTGATAAAAGAGAGATTGAAAGTGATTGAGAGTTTGTGAATGTGAAGCATATTGAGTCTCTAACAATTCTCTATATGTTTCAAAAGAGTGATTGAAAGTGATTGAGCATTGAGGTGAATGTGAAGCATATTGAGTCTCTAAAAATTCTCTATATGTTTCTAAAATTTGACTGAAAGTAATTAAGCATTGTGATGAATGAGAAGCATATTGAGTCTAACAATTCTCTTTATGTTTCTATGAGATTGGACAAGTTATAGTGTGGACTTGTTGAGTAGATTTAAGGCAAGTCTTAGAGAAGACTTGTGGATAGATGTGTGTGAGATTTTTTGGAAGCTTACAATACAGATTGAGAGCAGATTTGGATAAGTCCTAGTGAGGACTTATTGAGAAAATTTGGATAAGTCCTAGTGAGGACTTATTGAGCAGATTTGGATAAGTCCTAGTGAGGACTTATTGAGTAGATTTGAACAAGTTCTAGTGAGGACTTGTAGAGCAAATTTGGACAAGTTCTAGAGAGGACTTGTGGATAGATTAGTGTGAGCTTTTGTGGAAGCTTACAAGGCAGAGTTGAGACAAGTCTTTGAGTAGACTTGAGGACAGATATTGAGGATATATTTGTGCTAGACTAAAGGATTGTATTTAGTGCATATTAAAGGATATATATTGAGGATATGTTTGTGCTAGACTTAAGGATTGTGTTTAGTACAGATTCGAGGATAGAGTTTGATTCATATTTGAGGGTGGGTTTGTGCCAGACCAAAGACAAATATTGAGCAGATTTATGCTAAACCAAAGGATTGTGTTTAGTACAAATTTAAGACAGAGCTTTGGAGGTGATAGAGTATAGAGGATGACATTCTCCAGTAGATAGAGATCCATTAGCTAGGGCAGTGAGGATAGGTATATTTAGTGGATAGAGATCCATTAGCCAGGGTAGTGAGGATAGGTATCTTTAGTGGATATATATCCATTAGCTAGAGTAGTGGGAGCAATAGTTCTTCTAGAAGATCACCAGTTAGAGCTAAGGATAAAGTAGTTCTCCTATGGATAGAGATCCAAGAACTTGATTAGGGGATTGGTGTCTCCTTTGGATAGAGATCCATAAATATTATAATAAGGAAAGGATTCCCAAGAGATTGATTGAGAAAATTTTAGTGAAATATTTTCTCCATGGAGTAGCCCACATTGGGTGAACCACGTAATATTGGTATCTCTATTGTGTATGGTGATTTGTGCATTGCTTTTATTACTGCTGTTGATATTGCTATCTTTACATTGCATAATATTGATTGGAAATAAAAATAAAAAGTAGTCTTATACTGTTCATCCCCCTCTTAGTATAAGCTTGTGTTCTTAAAAAACTAGTTTATTAAAGCCTTCTTTAGTTTATAAAGAAACCAATTTATCCTTTCAATATGTCTGGGCCCAACCCAATAGTACCAAATAGTTGTGCCTTCAATGGTCCTCTTATTTTTCTAGTCATAGACTAAAATATTTGTGGAATTTCTATATTCCCCACCTCCTTTGTGGAATTTGGAAGGAAAGAAACAATAGAGATTTTCATGATGAATCCAAAGATCAGCTTTTTATCAAAATTATAATTCTAGAATTAGCGAAAGAAAAATCCTATCTGATCCTCATTCATTATGGAAATGAAAATCATCCAGATATTAGGTTGGCTACCTCCCTCAACCTTCCTTGATTTTTACTTACTCCCTTAACCCCCAATAAAATGGATAGATCAAAAATCAAGTGGATTCCCCTTCCTTTGGGTTGGATCAAACTGAATTTAAATGGAGCAACTAAGGGTAATCCAGGTCCTATGGATGCAGATGGTGTCTTTGAAATGATAAGGTCTAAATTTTACTTGCTTACATTGATAACCTTGGAAGGTAGATGAGTCATTTTATTGAGGCCAAGGCCCTCTTCTAAGGCTTAGCCCTCCTAAGAACCATTCCTTCCACCAATATCATCATAGAAGGAGACTCCATGAATATAATTAATATGCTAAAGGTATCCCAAAATCAAACCTAGACTATCAATCACCTCCTAGAGGAGTCCAAGAGATCTTTATAACAACTTGACAATTTCATCATTCAACATGTGAAGGCAATTAAGTTGTTGATGCTCTAGCCAATCTGGGTCTCATTCAAGAAAATTTATCCATCTAGAGCTACAAATTTTATCACTCTCTTTTGGACTATTTTTCCTTCAATGGTGGTATTCAATCATTTTAAATATCCCCTTACCCTTGTCATGTTGACCTTGAGTAAGATGTTCCAAGGCCTCCTCTCTAGGCTTTCTCTCTTGGTCCATCTCTGTCTTATGGTCTTGTGCATAGTTATCATTGTCTTAGCACTTGTACCTCCCCTTTTTTGATGTCCTATTTTCCTCATCCTTGCCACCAGGGTTATGCACAAGCACGAAATATCGCAAATTGGCTCTATTTAGGATTTTTAAAATTTTGAAAAGGCTAATTTTGGATCATTTCACTGGGGCCCATTCGCCCAAAATTTACGGGATGAAATTTTTTTGGGGTAAATTCGCCCATCGTTGATAATCAGGAACCTAACTTTATTTTAATTCGTCGACCTCAAATTACATATGATTTTGATTTTCCCACCCAATTCACCTTCAAATTATAAATGATTTTATATTTTCCACCCAAATCGCCTTCAAATTATAAATGATTTTATTTTTCCCTCCAAATCGCCTCATATACTACGCGTATATATACTATACTAGGTACCGATAAACATACATCAAAAATACTCTAACTCAAAAATAGCTCTAAAACAATGAAAAACTTGAGAAGGTTGTAGAGGAGTGTCGATCGATGCAAGACGATCGGTTGCAGAGCCATGACTGTCAAAATAAATCGATCGGTTGCAGATGAGTGTCGATCGATGCAAGATGATCGATTGTAGAGTCGTGTCTATCGATATAAGTTGATCGGTTGTAGAGTCATGTCTATCGACATAAGTCGATCGATTTAGTGTGATGGATAAGTTGATCGATTGTAGAGTTGTGTCTATTGGATAGAAGTTGATTAGTAAGATTGTAGAGTGTTTTCGATAAGTTGATTGATTGTAGAGTTGTCTATTGGTATAAGTTGATCGGTTGTAGAAAGTTGTTATCGATATAAGTTGATCGTGAAGCATAAGTTGATCGGTTGTAGAGTTTGTCGATTGGCATTTGCCTATCGGTTGTAGAGGTGTCAATCGATATTGGTCTATCGATTGTAGAACCATCTTGATCATCTTTAGTCGATCGATTGTAGAGGTGTCGATCAACATTCGTCTATCGATTGTAGAGGTGTCGATCGGCCTTGGTAGGTCGGTTGTAGATGTGTCGATCGACATTAGTCTATCGGTTGTAGGGTCATGTCGATCGGTGTTAGGTTGTTGGTTGTAGTGTTGTCGGTATAACTTTATCGGTTGTAGGGATGTGTGGTCGACATTCTATTGCTTGTAGTGACTATCGATCGGTATAAGCTGATCGGTTGTAGGGAAGTGTTTATCGATAAAAGCGTATCGGTTGTAGAGGATTCATGACTAAAAATTGGTAGAGTATTCTTATTCCATTGTTCTTTTGTCCAAATATCTTTTTCTATAGTTTCATAGGCACTATAGGTGAACTATACGCAATAGTGGTAGACAACTATCAATGTCATCTGGTTGTGTGTCAGGAGCATTTCTTTTGTTAGAGACTGCTTCTTGTCTCTTAGAGTATGTTTCATACGTAGTGTAGAAGCACTATCTGCAACTCTGGTCGATAAGTATTCCCTGTCATGTTGTGTGTTAGGATCATATGTTCGTCTTGAGGGATGTTTGCTATTTTCCTTCAAATTCATATACATTTCCTAACATCTGAAGGTTTTTCTTTACAGATACAATGTCACCTACTGAAGATGGAAAGAAGGGAGGCCAATATTCTTGTAAAAAGACAATTCTAAAATATTTTACACCAAAATGCAATGAGACATCAATCTCTACAGACTCTACACAAATTGCAGGTACAGACACCTTTTACCATCAGTTTTCTAAAATTTTTGTTCTTCTTAAATGTAAAACCTTTCTCTATTAATAGATAAATGGTTTTCTGCTTATCTACCTCTTTTTAAATGCTTTCTAAAATTGTATTCTGTTAATTCTTTAAAATAGTGCCTTTTTTACAACAAAAAATGATAGAGAACACCAAACATTGAATGCAGTTAACATTGTCGACCCTGATGTGCATTCACTCAAAGATATTCCAGAAGATGAGATGGGACCACATGATAATTTTCCTAATAACGACATTCAACAACCACTTCAGGAGATTTTAAATTCAGACACATCAACCAAAAAAGAAAAAGATAGTACAGTTAAAATTCAGACCTCTGGGAATCTTCTAGTCAAAAATCTAAACGTCAAAAGATAAGTGAATGGACTATTGGAAGGGATTTTAAAAATGAATGGGCATGATTATACCCCTTTATTGAGCGAGATGAGAAACTGAATGTGTGTAAATGTATTATTTGTACATGGAAGTTGGGAAAGGATCATTTATTACAAAATAAGAAAGACACAATAGAAAAACATTGTGGGAAAGTTTACATCAAAGAAATACGAAGTGATGGAACAATTAACAGAATTCATAGGTGGAAGGATGCAACAGAATGTGTGCATGTGAGATATGCTCTTGAATATGATAAAGCAATGAAACAAAAACAAACTCTCATTGAGAAGGGTGGAACAATCGAGGCACAATTTCAAAAAGTTAATAATACTTTATTAGCCTCAAAGAAATTGCAGTTTGCTATTGTATACAATATTCTAAAAAAAGGTCGACCCATGTCTGATTTTGCTGATTTTAAGGAAATACTTCAACTAGCCAATGTACAAAACCTTACCAGTTCACATTGGTCAGATCGAAGTGGTTGGGAAATGGCAAAATGTCTATCACTGGTTGAGAAGGAAGACTTGAGAGAGAATGTGAAACAAGCCAAATTTATTTCACTTTCCATTGATGAGGTAACAATTGTTGACAACACATCTTGGATTTGCATACATGTTTACACATTCAAAAATCATTTGAGACAACCTCATTTACTAGCACTACATAAGATGATTGAAAATTGTAATGCGGAAAACATTTATAATGTTGTTGTAACCAGTTTAAAGGATATTTCCGGAATGGATGAAAAGGAAATTGCCACAAAGTTAATTTGTGTTGGAGCTGATGGTGCGGCTACAATGCAAGGACAAAGGAATGGTCTTTGTGTTAGGCTTCAGACTTCCATTGCCCCATATGTGATTCCTATTCATTGCATGGCTCATCGAATGAATCTTGCATACAAAATTGTGAGCAATTTTGATAATGTAGCTAGAGTGGAAGAACTCATCCACGATATACACTCATACTTTTCATGCAGTCCAAAAAGGTTTGCAGAGTTTCAACAATTTTCTCTAGGTGTAACGGAAGGCAGAAAAATGTTAAAATATGTGGAAACCAGGTGGATTTCATTGTTTCTTCCTGCAAAAAGGGTATTTTTAGAATATCAATCCTTGGTTGGGTTTATGTATGCACATCGTAGAGATGTTGACAAGGCAAAATATTTGCTTTTTCGTATGATTGACTTGGAAACTCTTCTCACATTATGTGGTATTCTACCAATGTTACAAGAAATGAATACTATGATTAAACTTGCACAGGAAAGGGCAATTTATATTGTCGATTTCATGAGGATGAGAAAACAAATATGTATGGTTATTGACAGGATTTATTTATCCGAAAAACATTTTGAGGATCCCAAGTTTGATAGTTGGAATACGTTAATTAATGTCAATGAACCGAACAACTTTTTAAAGTTCAACATCAACGATAATATTTGTATTGCTATCCATGGAAAGTTGATTCTTGTATATCATTTTGAAAAGCGATTAAATACTCTGACAGATGATGTTGAACAAGTGCCCATTACCCATTCCGGATTCGATGAGGTTTTGGATAACACTAAGAATAAATTGAAAAGAATTGCAAATGCATTAACAAGTGAAATAAGAGATCGTTTTAAGAGAGATGAGACACTTGAGGCCATGGTTGTTGTTAATCCTAATTTTTGGAATCCTTGTGGTGACCAAAGTAGTAGAAGTGAGTTGTTTGTAAAATATATGGGTAATCTTATGAAACATTTCTCTAAAAGTGTGGAAATAAATGGCATTGAAATCAATGGTATTCTAAACAAAGATCTTTTGAGACATCAGTCAACCAATTTTGGAATAACAATGGATAATCAAATTGCACAATTCAAAAATCCACATGAGACTGGTTCAATCATGCGTTTCTGGAAAAAATTGTATCGAAGTAGTGTCTTGCAAGATACTATGAGTGAATACTTTGTTTTATATGAATTATGTCAGACAATGATTTTGGGATCTATTGAAGACGAAAGGGTTTTCAGTGCATTAACTTTTGTTAAATCAAAAGTTCGTAACAAGTTGGACAGAAATTTGGAAAATTGTTTGAGAATGTATGTGTCATCGTACGAGGTGGGTAACTTTCCCTATGATAGAGCGTTGACATATTGGAAGTCCCTAGCAGAAAGAAGAGGTCTCTCTAATATGGTTGATAATGATGAAAATGATTCAGCTAGGAGTGATGATGAGATTATGGAAACGCAGAATTCACAGATTCTCAGTTCTTGTGGAGAAGTTGATAAAGCTTTGTATTACCTTCCAGAAATGTAAAAATTGCAATGATTATATGACAAATTCATATAATCTAAGATTTTTTTGGATTTGAAATCATTTTGTAAAATTTTAGTGATTTGAATAAATTCATATTAACAATGATTTTCTGGATTTGAAATATTTCATATTATCAAAGATTTTTTGTATTTGATTTGTTGTAAAATCTTATAATAATTCAATTTTCAATGATTATGCATGTTTGCTTTTTAATGTTATGGATTGTCTATGTTTTCAAAATTTATGATGTATGCTATAGCTTTGAGTAAGTTGAAAATTTGAAAACCATGTATACGTAATGATGCTATGTTATTGAACTAAATGTATATGTTGACAAAAAATAGTTATTTTTCTTTTGAATTTAAATGTATGTATGTATCATTAGTATCATTAGTTGTATGATATGACAAAATATAGTGATTTTTTATGATTTATGCTTTGTCATTGAGTAAACCGTGTATGCATATTAAAAATTTTTGTACATATGTATGAAAAATGCATGTAGTATATTACTCTAGATATGGAAAATGAAAATTTAAACCCATTCATAGATATATCCAAATTACCATATTCATTTTTATACAACTATAATGACTAACTATGAGTATGAATGCACTAAAAATTGAAACCCATTCATAGATATATCCTTCGTAAACTCACTTGAAAAATAAAAATAATATAGCTTAATAGAAATGAAAATACTCACTTTTATACTACAACAGGAATGAATATGAATAAACTGAAATTTAAACACATGCATAGATATATCATTCGTAAACTCATTTGAAAATTGAAATATAAAAACAACATAGCATAATATAGGGAAATTGAAATTTAACTCTTACATAAATATCTCCATCGTAAACTAACATTGAATATGAAAACAATATAGCATATTAAAAAAAAAAAACACTTTTCTATACAAGAACAAGAATGAATATAAATAAACTCAAATTTAAACACATGCATAGATATATCATTCGTAAACTCATTTAAAATTTGAAATATAAAAACAACATAGCATATTTGAAACACCATAATACTTAAAAGATGAAAATAACACACAATTATAAAAGTGTATTTCTTAAAAGTAAAATAATAAAAGCAAGTATCTTGTTTTCATATGAAAACATATGAAATGTCATAAAATTGTCTTTCAAAATATCAAATTTTAAAATTCAATTTCTTGCTCTAGAATATTTTCCCGTTGGTAGTGGACGTAATGCAGCCCCAGGTGGGGGTTGTCAAAGATCAGGAGAACTAGATGTTCTAGGTTTCCTTGTTGATCTTCTCCATACAGGTAGTGTTGTTTCCTTCGAAGGTGTTTCGGAGTCTCCTGATTCCTCTTGATTATAACCTCTGATAGTAACACCCCACTTTGAAGAGAAAGATGATGCCTTTTTTGTGTATATATAAAATGTCAAAATTACAAAAAGATAAATAATGGAAAAATAAAAAATTTATTTAAATATTGATTAAAAAATTACCTGAACCTGTTGTTCTCTCATGGTTGCATTGTCCAGGATTGAGTGCCATGATGTTGGTACTGGAGTGTTCTACAAATTGTAAAAAGATTCATAAAAAAAGCAATAATATAATTACATGTGCTAACTGTCGGTGAGGGTGAAGCGTGGGTTATCACGTTCTCTATTTCCAATCTGATCCGATGTGAGACATAGGTGGACCAGTCAAATTTTTGGTGTGAAAAACAATGGACCAAATACGCTAAGGCCCACATCAGAATTTATGTCGGCCTTCCTTGCAGAATGAGTCTAGCAAGGAAGAATTCGCACCATGCTCGAAGAAATTTATTTTCAATCGCCAGTATGGTCAAACCCCTTCTAGACTTGGTGGACGTAACTGCAAAAAAACAAAATCAGTAATACACTAGTGACTAGAATTTAAATTCAATTAAATAAAAAAATAGTTATACCTTGAAAAGATTCCAACTGCACATTGAAGTTGGTCTCCAGGTAGAGTTTGTCTTCATTAGTTAATTGGTATTTGGAAGTGATAGGCTCAACACCAGCATGGGGCAATGTTGTCAATCTGGCGACATCTACGATTGTGAAAGAAAGAATGATGTTTTTATTGTCGGTGACAAGATTTACCTTACCTGAATCCATATCATAAGTTGCAATGATCCTCTCCACTAGTTTAATATCCGTATCAAAATGGGGCATTGAAACAAGACCTCGAAGACTAGAGTCCGTGACCCAAGACATGTCGTAACTTGATGTTGATAAAATTTTTGAAATCAAGGGGTAAACCAGGTTCTTATAATTAACTTTAAATATTCTAGGGGTTGTAGGGGATGCCATAGGGTGTACGGGTATGGATAAGAAGACACAGAGAATGGTACATGACACTTGATAGAAAAGGATTCAAAATGGAGGAAAAGGGTTAAAATTGGCTTAAAACTTATGGTAAAAGGTTAAAACTAAGATAAATCTAGAGGAAAAGGGTTAAGAATGCATTAAAATGAGAGGAAAAGGGGTAAGAATGCGTTAAAAAGGGAAGAAAATGATTAAGACTATGATAGAATAGATGAAAAAATGATTGATAATCCCTTTATATAGAATTCTCTACATACAATCAACTTCTGGATGGGTGACACGTGGCCTCTACATGCAATCATTTCATAGAGGGTTGACACGTGGCCTCTGAATGCAATCATTTCATAGATGGTTGACACGTGGCACAGATGCAATGCTATGCCTACAATCGATCGACATGTCTATAGTCGATCGATATGTTTGCAACCGATCGATATATCTATAGTCGATCGTCATGCCTACAATCGATCGACATGCCTACAATCGGTATATTTGTAGCTAATGTACATGTCTGATCGATCGGTATGTCTACAGTTGATCGACATGTCTACAGCCGATCATAGCCGATCGACATGGCTACAACCGATCGACATGGAAACCCATGCATAGATATATACAACTATAATACAAATGACCATATTCACTTGAAATATAAAAACAATATCACAAAATAGAAATGAAATTACTCACTTTTATACTACAACAAGAATGAATATGAATAAACTAAAATTTAAACACATGCAACAATATGAAACAATATAGCATAATAAAAAAGACAAAACACATTTCTATACAACAACAAGAATGACTTTGAATAAACTAAAAATTCAAACTCATTTGAATATTGAAATATAAAAACAACATAGCAAAATCCACAAGACAAAACTCATTTTTATATCACAACATGAATAACATTGAATAACATGTAAATCTATACCTATGCATATATTCTACGTAAACTCAAGCATATTTGAAAGTTGAAACACCATAATACTTAAGAGATGAAAATAACACACAATTATAAATGTAAATAGTGTAATAGTAAAATAATAAAAGCAAGTATCTTGTTTTCCAATGAAAACATATGAAATGTCTTAAAATTGTTTTTAAAATTCATTTTTTCCCCTCAGAATATTTTCCCCCTTCCTCCACTAATTTTGCCTTCTCATTGGCTTCCACAGTCTCCATAGCAATGACCCCTCCCTCATATTTCCCTTGTTCAACTCCTTTTTCCACATCCACTACTTCCATGATTACCACATCCTGCATTTCGACAACTCTTTTCTCGGGCTGGGTAACAGTACTATCAATTGCTCCAGAATTGACAAGGATCATCTCAACATTTTGCATTCCATCGAGAAGGGTTTTTTCTTCTTTGCCAACATCTTCAGATGTTGGTCCTTGAACTTCTTTACCCTTCTCCTTAAGCAGAACATCAGGATCCAATCCATTGCGGATAATGATTTTTTGCAAAATGTTATTTTGTCGAACTGATTCCTGTGCTCTTTTTTTCATTGCCATGGAAGCATTTAAGAACTCCTTTGCCATCCTGAGATAGTCTTGCAGGTTTTGAACCTGCTTCTTGAGATTTTCATACTTTACCTGCAAAAGGAAAAAATTTAATCAACATGAAAAGATAATTACATTTTAAAAAAGAGAACAACAAATTTTTGAACACAAAAGCGATTGAGTCAAACCTCAACAACATTCTTTGCAGCTACAACAACAACAACCTTTTTCTTATCATTTGCCCATTCATTGTAATAAGCTTGGGCCTCACCGTTTATATTCTCCAATCTGTTCATTATAAACTTTAAAATTTCATCTGTGTATGATGTATTCAACTTCAACATGCCAGATTTTACTTGTTGTAGTAGAGCCTCCATATTTTCTGGTTCATTTTCAACAATAGAAAATTTTCTTTCTTTTTGAAAAATTATTGTATCGGGCATTAATTTCCTTTATCAACACCTTAGCCCGATACTCCCATTTTTTCATTTCTGTTATATCTAGAAGTAGCAAATATTTAATTGTAGATTCAACGTTATCAAAAACCAAATATTTTTCTAAAAAATTTATTATATCATCCTCTTGTCGAGGAGGAGCCTGACGGGTGCTTCTTTCCCTTGGAGGAGATTTGCTTGAACATTCTGCACCTTCATTTACTTTATCTTGAACCAATTCTGATAGTTGAAATTGAGTGTGTATGTTATCTTGCAAAAAGTAATCTTTATCAAGTGGAACATCAACCAACCCAGTACCAGAAGCTTTCGGTATATCCTTAAAAGTAAAATTATTAACAGATATACGATCGAAACTGGAAAAAGTCTTTGATGCTTCTCTCTCTGAAATTTGTTGTGTTGCTTCTCTCTGTGGCCTAGATGGAAGAAAGTGTTTTCCAACTGGGAAGCATTGACCTCGCATTTGAGTTGGGCGTTGTGGAGGAGGGGGCGACATTTGTTGATTTTGTTGACGACATTGTTGCGAGGGACCTTAAAACATAAAAATAAAAATTAGTTAAAATTTTTGTGAAGGTAGAAAATAAAAACTAGTTATAAAATTACATTATGAAAATTGGTTGCAAACATTGTTATAACACTTACCGATAGAAGAAAAAACATCTTGCATAGATGCTGCTACAAATGGAATGTGGTCATGTTGTACATCTAAAAAAAAACAAAATTAATTAAAAATAGTAAAAATATTGTAAAAAATTTGTTTCGATAGTAATTAAAACTTACTCCTAGAATATGAAACCTCATGCGTAACTATGCCCATTGGCAATGGACGTGCAACAACATGTGGAGATCATCGACAAATAGGAGAAATAGATCTTCTACGTTTCCTTGATGATATTTTCCTTATCAGTGGTGTTGCTTCCTCTGTAGGTGTTTCGGAGTCTCCTGATTCCTCTGGATTATAACCTCTGATAACAGCATCCCGCTTTGAAGAGGAAGAGGATGCCCTTTTCTATGTTTGGTATAAAATGTCAAAATTACAAAAAGATAAACAATGGAAAAATAATAAAAATTACTTAAATATTAAAAAAATTACCTGAACCTGTTGTTCTGTCATGGCTAAATTGACAAGGATTGAGTGCCAAGATGTTGGTACTGGAGTGTTCTACAAATTATGAAAAGATTCATAAAAAAAGCAATAATATAATTACATGTGCTAACTTTCGATGAGGGTGAAGCGTGGGTTTTCACGTTCTCTATTTCCAATCTGATCCGATTTGAGACATAGGTGCACCAGTCAAATTTTTGGTGTCCTATACAATGGACCAAATACGCTAAGGCCCACATCAGAATTTCTATCGGCCTTCCTTGCAGAACAAGTCTAGCAAGGAAGAATTCACAACATGCTCAAAGAAATTTATTTTCAATCATCGGTACGGTCAAACCCCTTCTGGACTTGGTGGAATTAACTACAAAAAAACTAAAATTAGTAATTGTACGTTCAATCACTGATAAGAATTTAAAATCAATTAAATAAAAAAATAGTTATACCTTGAAAATATTTTGACTGCACTTTGAAGGTGGTCTCCAAGTAGAGTTTGTCATCATCAGTTAACTGGTATTTGGAAGTGATAGGCTCAACACCAGCGTGGGGCAATGCTGTCAATCTGGCGACATCAATGGCTGAGAAAGAAAGAATGATGTTTTTGTTGTCGATGACAAGATTTACCTTACTCGAATCCATATCATAAGTTACAATGATCCTCTCCACTAGTTTAACGTTCGTATCAAAATGGGGCATTGAAACAAGACCCCGAAGACCAGAGTCCGTGACCCAAGACATGTCGTAACCCGGTGTTGATAAAATTTTTGAAATCAAGGGGCAAACCAGGTTCTTATAATTAACTTTAAACATTCCAGGGGTTGTAGGGGATGCCATAGGGTGTACGGGTATGGATAAGAAGATACAATGGAAAAGGTTTCAAACGAGAGAAAAATGGTTAAAAACTGCTTAAAAATTAAGGTAAATTGTAAAAACCAAGATAAAAGTGGAGGAAGAGGGTTCATATCATGTTAAAATGAGAGGAAAAGGTGTAAGAAAGCGTTAAAATGAGAGAAAAATGGTTAAGAAAGTATTAAAATGAGAGAAAAAATGATTGTTAATTCCCTTTATATAGACTTTTCTACATGCAATCATTTAATGGATGGATGACACATGGCCTCTGCATGCAATCATTTAATGGATGGATGACACATGGCATAGAGCACCGTTGCTATCGATGGGAACTCGACTGTTGTAGCACATCGACATGGCTACAATCGATCATCATGGTTACAATCGATCGTCATGGCTACAATTGATCGACATGGTTGCAATCGATCATAGTGTAATTGATCATATGGCTACAATTGATCATCATGGTTACAATCGATCGTCATGGTTGCAATTGATCATCATGATTGCAATCGATCATGGTTGCAATCGATCATCATGCAATGATCACATGGTTGTAATCGATCGTATGGTTGCAATCAATCGCATGGCTACAATCGATCTACATGGTTGCAATCGATCGATATGGTTGCAATCGATCGACATGGCTACAACTGATCGTATTGAATGATCATATGTTACAATCGATCATCATGGTTGCAATCGATCGTCATGGTTACAATCGATCATCATGGCTACAATTGATCATCATGGTACATATCACATATGAATGATTATCTATGGTTGCAACTGATCATCATGGCTACAATAGATCGATTGCATGGCTACAATTGATCGGTATGCTTGTAACCGATCGTCATGACTACAACCGATCGACATTCCATTTGTCGTCATGTCGGCCTGATGTCTTTCATATCGGCCTAAAGCTTTTAAGTATGTCGTACATTTTTAGATTTTGCAAAACCGATATTCATGGCCCCAAAAATAGAAAAAATCGCCACGGTTTGAAAATTTTTGGAGAAAAATTATTGCAATTCGCCACGGTTTGAAAATTTTTGGAGAAAAATAATTGGAATTCGCCATGTATACTTCTCCATTTTTCGTCGAGATTCCAAGACAATTCACCTTCAATTTATAAATAGATTTCGGGGCCGACCCCTTATGCATAACCATGCTTGCCACACGGACCTCCTTTATCAAGACCACACTTGCTCAAGAGTGCTTGAGGATCTGGTAATTTACTTTTCACCTTGTTCCTCAAGATGCTTGCCTTACCTCAATTTATCCTTTTTCTTGCATTTACCTTCTCCACTTAGATATTTGGGTTTGTGTTCTCAACCCTAGTGATTGTCTCTTGATTTTTCCAGTGGTCATACCTTAGATTTATAATCATTACCTTAGCATTGATAATCCCTCTCATGATTTAAATATTATTGCAATTATTCCTATTTTGATGAGAAGTGTGTGCCACATTTTTCAAAATCATGTCTTGATGAGAAGCGGGTGCCACATTTTCTCATGTTTTTAAGTCTATTAGAATTTTATGCCACATCATCAATTTAATTCTCTCTCATGTAAGGTCAAAGGATCGTGTTGGCCATTCTGGTTGCTTTATCAAGGGCCATCATCAAAACCCATCCTCTTATGACTTGTTCTAAAGGGTGATGTTGATACCAAGAAGGATTTCTTGACATGGAAATGATCACCATCAAGTAAGGTATATTATCTACCTGATATGCATTGGTAGGCTATCCAAAAACTTCTTGAGTATTGTAAGAGTGTGGATTATTTTCTTTTTAAGCTTTGATTGCTTCTATATTTCCATCTATTATTCTCTATGTCATTATCTCACTCGGTCTTCCTTATCTCATTATTTGATCCTCTTTGGCCAATATTTGTGCCTTTTCTTCATCTAGTCTTCCACCTATCCTTTCTTCCATTCCGTTAGTTATTTCTTCATAGTAGAAAATGATTCTAGGTTTGAACCCAAGGTGTTGCATTTGAACAAGTTGGAGGAAGAAATTTTGGATGATGCAGGTTTTCTTCCCTTCTTGAAAAATTTTGGTGGCAATGATACAGATCTTTCCAAAGAGTTATCCCATATCTGGGATAAAGGTAGGGTCAATGTGATAGGGTTATGCTTCATCATCAACATTTATTTTCTCCCAAAAATTTTGTATTCCCTGATGATGGTGAAATAATTAACAAATAAAAACACTCGTTGGCCAATGAGCTATTATTTTTCAAGGATAAATGAGAGATACTTAGTAAGGATAAGGGCATAATTATGAGATAATCTCTTCCCAAATACTAAGATAATGTGGTAGTTCCCATTATATAATATTTACTATGTATATAGACAAATATATTAAGGAGTTTCCACCTTGCTTTTCTTAACCATATTCATGGGAAGAAAATTATCAACATTCCAAATTATCTTTTTAGGTTCGTGGAAAAATCCATAAAAAATGTACAGAAAGGGTCCTCATCCTTCCCTATCCACTCGAGATTGCATTTTATGATATACTGACATTTTATTTAGAATGAAGCCTAGAATCCCACATTGAATATTATCTCAAATAAGGGAGCCCCTTGGGTGGTGCATAGCATTTCTACTCATAATCTAAGCCAACCCAACTAGAGGATCCTCAACCCAATGCAACCATTGAGAATGACATCAATGAATAGGAGCCTTCCTCTTAAAATTCCAACCATGTTCTAGAGTTTGAGCCCAAAAGTGAAGCGACAACTCCAAAAGTTAAAGTGGAGTCACTTATTTATCATCCCATGCTTGCCTTGACTCTATAATTAATTTTGATCATTCAAAAATCCACTTGAACATAAAAGGAAGGGGTAGACTCTAAGTTATTGGTGTGCTTTTTTTAATATAAGAGAATGATCATCATCTATGATTATTTTAGTATGCACGGAATATTTGATAGGATTTAATGAAAATGGTGAAAAGACTTAATCAAAATTTTAAAGGATAAGTTGTTTTTTAATTGATTGATGGAAGGGGTTTTGAAAGGGTGCCTGAAACTTTTACATATATATACTTATATTATATATATACATATAAATGTATATGTATATGTATATATGCATATCTATCTATCTATATAGATACTATGTATATGTGTGTGTGTGTGTGTGTATTGTGAAAATGGTGTTTATAGAAATGCAAAAAATACCTAATACCATGTATGGAATAGATGAATATGTAACTATAAACCCTCATGCATATAAAAATAAATCCTAATGCATGACAAGTTGATTATCCATATGTTGTAATGTAGCATAAAAATCAACATAATCATTTTCAAAATTATCCCTAAAGGGTCCTAAAAATTTAATTTATGAGATGTCTTCTAAAAATATAAAAATTTAGTCAATCATATAGTGATTTGTTTTAATGATACTTAACCAAAATAGTTTTACAACTATAAATTTATAAGCATTATCATTTAAATTATGATTAAAATATTTGTAAGTGTAATGATTGATGACCACATAGTAGTTATGAGGTTCATATTTAAATAGTTTATATTTAAAAATGAATCAATATTTTCAAAACCCTTAAGACATAACTCATTCTTCATGAAATGAATCAATATTTTTATTAATAAATGAGATTATCTCATATCAACAATGGGATTCAAGAGATAAGTTGAAATATTAATTTTACCTTATTGAAAAAAATGATCTCTCTTTAGAATAGGTTTGAATCTTAGTTTACAAATTTGTGCTCAAGCTCTCTTGATATTATTTTTCTCTCAAAATAATTTGCAAAATATTCTCCCTTTATGCTTCAATCCATTCCAGCTTAATGAAAATAGAAAATATAAATATAAATATAAATATAAACAACTAATGTAATATATATTAAGCTATTTTGACTTGAAAATAAGGTGGATCCATCATCTCAGCTTTTAGCACGGAAAATTTACACCATAAATTATCTTCCAAGATTCATCTTGCTAAAATTGACTTGGTTAAAAAATGCCTCTCTTATATTAAACTTCGGTCATTGATGTACCATTTTTGTATTTCTAAATTAGCAAGTTTTTTAATTGGTTATATGGTACCGAAATGACCCCACCCATATTACATCATCACCATGTAGTGATATTACAACTTGGCTATTATGCATATATCACTTGGCAAGATTCTCATGTTGGAGCATCCATGTATAAATATGGTTATAGGTAAGGTAACTTCCACTCATGTGTAACTACCATTGTTGTGTATAAAAGAACCTTTTGTGTGGGGAAGAAAAGAGAGGAAGAGGTAGAAATAAGGAGAGGAAGAGGAAGAGATGAAGAGGAACCAACAAAGAGGCTAATAAGAGAAGAGGAAGAGATAACTACATGTAGAGTGAGATAAAAGAGTGTAAATATGAGCATCAGAGTCTAGGGAATAGATGCAAAATAGTAGATGCATAGCCTTTTGGTATACTGACAATACATTACTATTCATTTTGAATTTCTTTTGTGAATATGTTTGAATGATAAATTCTTTGTGCTATTTGAATTGTATGTTGTAGATTGCATGGATTAGTGCATGCAAGATTGTAGGTGATAATAAGGTGTTGCAATAGTCAAGATATCATTTGAGAGGAAGCATGATTCAGATGAGAGCTTGAGAATTGTTCAAGAGGAAGTGTTGTCACATTATATGGAACTCAATCGTGAAGCTGATTTATTCATGAGTGCAATGAAATATATAATGCTACAATAGAATCATGTAGGTTAAGTGGTTGTAAAAATTTACTAAACATGGCCAACCACTTAACTAACATATAACAATCTGCTAAACAAGGATTCCAACTAACTGCTAGAAGACAAAGGACAACTCTAACAATCTAACTAAACATCCAACAAATAACAACCTATTTCCAACATGGGCATACTATGCCTCACGTGAATACAAAGTGCAAGAAATATGAAATAATAATAAAATAATAACTTAGGTTTATAATTAAGCCTAAAGTATAGTCAAATCCTCAACACTCCTCCCAACCTTAGAAGCATTGGACCCCAATGCTCTCAAAAAATGTGGAAATTTATGGGCCATATTATGGTGAGGAATCTAGCAAGCCATGCGTGGAAAGTGACCATGGTGGGCAACAAGGTAAGAAGTGGAAGAACCCTATTGAGTGTGATGAGTATTCATCTTGAAAACTCTATCTAAAATGAGCGAAAACTGGCGATTAGGTGCCACTGTTGTTGTAGGGCTGATGACAGGTTCAGGTACCAAAGGAGGATCCTAAAATGTTGTCTTTGGAAATTTTTGCTTGTCTAAAGGATGCTAAAATCTATTTCCAACCTAATATGAGTGAGGATTGTGATACTTGCACATCACTTGTTGCTGCTCCTGCTGAGTCTTCTTCAAGTCCTATGTTATCTTGTCCTGAAGGCTTTGCTGGTGCTAAATAAAGTGACCTTAGCTTGCTCTTTCGTATTTGCAATATGGAAGAGGTCAAATCCAAGGGTAAATTTATGGGCTATCATTAAGCACATCATTAATTCTCAATGAATTTATCAATCCAGGGCAGTGTACAAGGCTATCTGCAAAAGGAGTGAATAGGGCTATAATTTAAGGTCAATTGGGAGCAACAAGTCTTATTGGTGGAACTGATTGTGTGGGGGTTTTTAGGTCTCTTCTACCTCTAAATTGCATAAATTGAACTTTAATCTAATTGCAAGAATGAAAACTAATTGTTGATTACAGAAATGAAACCTTAGTTATAGTTGCAAGAATGAAATCTGATTAAATTATAGAATTAAAACCCTAGTTACAATTGCAGAATTGGAAACCTAATTACAATTGCAAAATGAAAGTCTATTTACTCTTGCAATAATGAAAACTAAAATTAAGTCCTGTCAATACTCTGTAACAGAAGGTTGTCAATATTTTGTGCAGGGGTTGACAACAAAAACAATAATGCAAGAAAATTGCAAAAAATTGTAAATTGCTGGAAATGGAAATTGTAGTAAATTGGAAAGTTGTTGGAAAGCAAAAAGACTAATCAGATCTATTGCTAATCACATCAAAAAAGTATCTTGAATAGAAAATAAATGATTAGGACTGAAATGGATGTTAACTACTACAAAAGAATGAAATTGACAAGTTTCACAGCTTATTCTGTTACAACAAAATCAGAACAAAACCTGTCTGTTAGTCCTCCTCCTAGGTCTGGAAGTGGCCAGCCTCATTTTCCAGAAGAAGGTATGAGTTCCTCTCTATCTTTAAATCTTACTCACACTCAAACATAATATAATGAATAGAAAAACTTGTACTTTATTTATTCAAAACATGATTACAAATCTGTTGCTAAAACTTGTTACAGAACTGTAACAGTCTCAATTTTCTCACTTATTCTCTATCTATATTTTCTCTACTACTATTTCTACTATTATTATTATTTCTTCTTATTAGCTCAACCTGGATGGGAGCTATCTTTTATAGATGCCTAAAATCTAATTACAACAAAAAATATACTCTGCAAATCAATTCCTGTTATTCTACAGTATTCCCTGGGTTTATCCTAGAAGAGGATATTTTCCATAAATTGTGGCTTTGGATGGCAAGGACGACAAATTTAGATGGGAGATATTTTCCTTTAACCTCCTCAACCTTATTTCCATTTTTCCACCATAAAAAATCAGTCAATAGGTCAAAAAGTGCTTTTTGTTCTCAATCCGGAGCTAAGTGGCTCAATCCGAAGATATTCGCTCAATCTAAAGAGACTGTATTTCTCAATCCGAAGATCTTCGAAATGACCAACTATGTACTCTTCAATTTATTTCAGTTGCATTTCTTAGGTGGATTAGTCCTCAGGATCATATTGCAATAGCCTTCATTCCTCTTCATGTGTGAATTCCATGCCTTGCCATTCATTGGTAGTTGGCTGGAATTTACACAGGAAAACCAGTTTCTGCTGCACAGTAACAGTTCTTTGCACTATTTGCTAAATTCAAAGAAATTAATGCTTGAGAAACATCAAAATAAGAATAGTAAAGTGTTGCTATCAGCCTAAGCATATCCCTTATGTAACAGGTCATGGCAAAGTGACATAAAACTACACAAAAACTATAAAAATCAGCATATAATATTCCAAACACATCAATCATGCAAATAATTAATACACAACATATTAGATCAACTTAACTAGTATATAAAGTAAATCACAGAGTTTTAGGCAAGTTTTAGTTGTTCAAAACATGCTATGATGGAGGCATTTCCAGGCCTCATCATTTTCCCCCCAACTTATATTAATGCATGTCCTCATGCATTCTCGTTGGGCTATAGAATCACAAATATCTATATTCAAGTTCCATGATCTCGTAGAACAACTTTTTGCCTATATAGTATCCTCTGTTCTCCTGAAGGTTTCTGAGCCAATCTTCAAACTGCTCATCTGGTTGAGGATCCTCTTCAAAATAGTAGGGAACTAGAGTAATGATGGTTGGAGGCCTAAATCTGAGACCTACCCAGTTATGCTGCATAATTTCAATAAGTTGTATCACCCCTTCTGCTCTTCTTCTTCGACCATTCCAGATTAATGGGGGAGATAGGCTCCCTTTTCTGTAAAGACATGGAAAGTTCTGCCCATCTATTTCTGCAATGTGATAATGCTGGAACAAAATTGTCATTACAAAAATTCTGGAATTTAGTTACATAGTCCCTCAAATTTCTCAAATACATCCTTTTGATATCATCCCTGTTCATCATGAGAAAATGTTGTCTGGTGATAATCGGATGATTTGGCTGAATTGCTCTGACTAACAATTCAGCTCTTAATTCAATTTCCTTATTCTACCTTTTTTCTTGGTCCTAGTAAAACTAATTTTGTAAGGTAGACATAAAAGCTCTCAATTGCACATCTCCTATGCAAATCTGGGGGTGGAAATCTACATCCTCTGGAATGAAAAAGCTATGCAAAAATAACTCACATAGCAAGTTTTTCTGCTCTGTAGGACTGTTGAAGTAAGCTTCCAAAAACTCTTTAGCTTTTTCTAGTTTATAGGGGAGACCTAAGCTAATTCTCATAACCTACCATCTCAGATATCTCTCCTTCAAAATGAGACTGTAAAACCTGGCAGGTCTTCTAAATTGAACCAAAAATTCAGCAATTTGACATAGGTCAGTTACTTTTTCATTCAATGCACTGATTTTTGTGTCCTTTGTCTCCAGCTATTTTCCTACCAGTTTCAATTTCTCAACCTGTGTGGCAAGCTTTTCATATTTGATCATCCAGTTAGCAATGTTTGTATTATACTTCTCCAGGGATACAGTATTGGGTGGTCTAATTACAGGTTGAAACTTAGGCAATAGTTCCACCTGTACCCCTTTTTCTACCACTTCTACTGGTTGGACATCTGATAGCAATTCTACTTGTATCCCTACTTCTACAAAAATATTATTCAAAGGAGCACTTACTTGATTATTTACATTTTTCTGTTCAAAATGCTCCTATGCTGGTGTTTCTTGTAGACATAACTGCTGTGACTCTCCACAGATATTCTTTTCTAGGCTCCTGATCGATTCTAGAGCATCTCCGGATTGAGAAGGTGTTGCTTCGGAATGGAAGGGCACTTGAAATGAGCTCTTGTGTTTTCATCCAAATATGCCTCTATCAAGGGGGAAGAATTATCTACCCTAGATAATCCAAGCAGTAATTGAGCCAACTCTTCCTCATTATCTATTGTAGTTGACTATTTTTCAAATTGTAACAGTCTGCTCTTTAGTTCCTCCACTTCCTGCTGCAACTCTGCAATTATTTTTTCATGTTTTTCAATGATATTTTCCTTCTCCTCAACCCATATGGTTTGTGTTTTAATCACACTCTTGGCTGCTCTCAACTGTTCTACAATGTCCACCTCCTCTTCTTCTGATTTAGAATATGATGCAGACAAATTATCTATAGTTTGTTGCTCAACCATTATCTCACTTTCTGTTTCAACTGTTCGGTCCTGTTTAGAAGGTTCCATAAGGTTATCTATGATTGCATCCAAGTTTGCATCAATTTCAAAATTGTCTTGTCCAGACTCTTCCTCAACCAACTGTTCAAGAAATTCTAAAAAATCCTCCAAGGTGGTATTTACAGTGGCTAGTTGTATTTCTGTGACATCAGGACTACCTTGGTTGTTTTCCTCTTCAATCATCTATTTTTTTGTTTCTTTCAGGTGGAGTCTTGTAGACCTCCTGGTTCCTAGTGTATACTTTCTCTTCTTACTCTATTTTCTTGTGTCAATAGGGGTTGTAGGAATTGTATCAGGTTCTGGTGGAATTTCCTCTACTTCCACTTCTGTCTCTTCTCCAGTTTTGCTGGGAACTTCACTCCCCTGTTCTATCAGATCAACAATATTCTTAAAAAAATGGACCCTCTTCTGTTTTCCTTTTCTATTGCCAGTTCTAGACCCTCTCTTAGTTTGTGAGGTTGAAGGTTCTAGGGAAAGGTACTCTGTTGCTTTTGCAGCAATATCTACAACAGCATCTGTTTCCTCCTCTACAACAACATCTATTTCCTCCTCTATAGCAACATCTGTGTCTTCTTCCTCCTCATCCTCTTTTTTGAAGACTACATCAGTCAGAGCAGAGTAAAACCTATCAAAGCTTCTTAGGTTTCCTCTGAAATGATGCTTGCAGACCAATTTGATAAGACCATGGTGGCGAGGGCTCCCTTTTCCCTCCTGATAGTGTTTTGCCATGTTTTGCAGCTCCTGGTGTAGATATAGGGGAAGATTTACCCTAACCTCAGGCTGTTGCCTACCATGTCTAAGGTGGTTCAAAATTTTAAAATGATGCCCTAATAAAACTACATACTACCCTTCATAGGTTAAAAACTTGATTACCCATGTGGCTACTTCATCCCAAGGTTTTTGCAAGCTGGTCCTCTTTACACCCTTACACATGTTGTTATTTATCAAGTATTCTAGTTCTTTATCATCTTCTTCCAGAAATTGACTAACTATGTTTGCTAGTGTATTCTTGCCAGTTCTAGAAATTTGAAGACCCTCTAATGGAAGTTCAGTAATTTGACTAAGAACTTCAGGGGTTACCTTAATTCTCATGTCGTTGATGTGCACCCTATTGTTTCTGAATGTGCGGGCAAATTCGATAGCCAAATATTCAGAGCTTCCATCGAATTTGTCTAAAAATGGCATAAACCCTCCATCTTCAAAAATTTGCAACACTTCTGGAATCTCTCGAAGGATGGTAGTATCTGTTGGTTCCATTTTTATCTTTCATCCCATTTTTTTGTTCTTGTTATGCTGAAAATACTGCTCACCTCTGCTACTATAGCCGTCCGCTAGGTCACTGGTTTCTGGTTTCTACAGAATTATAGGGTTTTCTCTTTGGATTTGCAATGTTCTATTCTTCTTCAGAAATAAATTCTTGTAATCATGTTGCATCAGTGATTACTTCTTCGGAATGAAGAGTGGCACGCTTCCCTATTTCTGACTTGGACACCTATCCATCAATCATTGGACATACGTCCTTGCCATCAAATCTCCTTAGCTCATCCGATCTGTGCATGATTTTCCCACATGCATGGTTATCAACAATGAACGGTGGTGGCACATTATTAGTTATTTTCCTCATGATTTTGTACTTCCTCGAGATGAGACAAATCTCACCGCGAACCAGCTGACATGTGTCAATGATCACATGGAGTCAAAAATTTTGTTGATCGTGTCTTTTCTCCCTCCTTGGATGCCACGTGGAAACATAACATTAAGTGCTCATTCCGAAGATTAAATTTCATTCCAAAGATAAAGGTTCACTCCGAAGACAAAGCAGGACTTGTCATTTCGAAGATAGTTTTCAATCCGAAGATAAGGCTGGACTTGTCATTTCGAAGACAATTTTCAATCCGAAGACAAGGCTGGACTTGTCATTCCGAAGACAATTTTCAATCCGAAGACAAGGCTGGACTTGTCATTTTGAAGACAATTTTCAATCCGAAGACAAGGTTGGACTTGTCATTCCGAAGACAATTTTTAATCCGAAGACAAAGCTTCATTTCGAAGATACAATGCAATAATCATTTCATAGATACAATGCAACAATCATTCCGAAGATACAATAGAAACCAACATTCTTCTTTTAAAACATGTTTTGCTTATGCCAACTCTTATGAACACTTTTATACTAATGGTTAATTGTCATATACTATATATCAAATATTTACAATGAGAAAAGTGCAAGAAACATATACCTGGTTAAAACAAGTTAATGCAAGTTTTTGAAAGATGACTGCTTTTGTTGATGCTCTACTGAGGCTTACTGCAATACTTCAAAAACAAATGTAGTTGGTGAATTTGTACAATGGTGACTCAAAATTTTTCAAGGTTATGCATGCTAAAAAATTGGTTTTCATGCATACCAACTCAGTAGTGCCTTAGAAAAAGGTTTTCACTGCTAAGTTATTCATTTTTCTCTCTTTTCTCTCTTTTTTTCTTTTTTTTTAATTCTGATTATGCCCATGAAGGAATTCACAACTAGAATTTATTCATCTTTTTGTTTTCTGATTTTTTTGATTTTTTTTTATTTTTCTATTTTCTTGAAATCCATGATTATGCTCAATCTGTGGCAATTGTGGTGGAAGAGGGAATCTCTTCTACCTGTTGTGCATCCAAGCTATCAAGTTGTTGCAAGAACTCCTCCTTAGTCAGAGGTGTATGGTACACTCGAAGGCGATGTCCATTCACTACCAACTTTCTCCGTGAATCATCAATGGGAGAGAGGCGAGCTGCTCCATTGTCAAATACTTCTTCAATCTGGTATGGTCCAAGCCATCTAGTCCTTAGTTTTCTAGGGAAGTCCACATAGCGAGAATCAAATAACAAAGCCCAATCTCCTTGCTAAAATTTTCTCTGTTGCAGGTGGCCATCATGCCACAACTTCCTCTGCTCCTGAATTACTTCAGTTTGGTGCAGAGCATCCAACCGAAGTTCATCCAATGCATTCAGCTACAGAATCCTGTCCGCCTATGCCTGTGACAATTCAATTCCAATTTCCAATGTTATGCGCAATGTTAGTAGCTCAAATTCAATAGGTAGGAGGGGCTTTTTACCAAAAACTAGTTCATAAGGTGTGAATCTAGTAGTGGATTTCCAAGTAGTATTGTAAGCCCAAACTGCTTCAGGTAATTTATCTAGCCAGTTTCTCCTATGAACAACTACTATTTTTGTCAAGATCCATTCCAATTCTCTGTTTGTTACCTCAACTTGGCCATTTGCTTGTGGGTGGTAAGGTGATGATTTCCTATGTTTGATTTCATACAACTCTGTAAAAGCCTCAATAACTTTAGATGCAAATTGGGGTCCTTGGTCTGTGGTGATAGACCATGGAGCTCCAAATCTCTAAAAAATTTGGTTATACAAGAAATCAGTGACCTTCTCTTCATGAGCATGTTTGAAAGCACGCACCTCTACCCACTTTGTTAGGTAATCAGTGCATACCAGAATATGCACCTTTCCTTGAGAAGGTGGATCAATAGGTCCCACAAAATCAAGCCCCCACCTCTCAAATGGTTCTAAAACCACTTGAGGCTGTAGTGGCATTTCATTTGTGTGAGTGGGTTTCCCCATTCTTTGGCATGCATCACAATGCCTGATGTACTTTTTCACATCCTTGTGAAGAGATGGCCAATAATATCTTGTTCCTAAAATTTTCCTAATTGTGCTTTTTATAGAATAGTGTCCATCGGAGGGTTCATCATGACAAGCCCTAAGGATATCATATACCTCATCCTTTCGGATGCACCTACGTAACACATGGTCAGGACTACTCTTGAAAAGCATACCTTGAATCCATTCAAAAGAAGAGCTCTGTTTGATCAATTGTTTTCTTTGTTTGGAAGTAAAATGTGGGGGAACTTTCCCTGTGACCAAATAGTTGGCTATATCTGCAAACCAAGGTGATTGGACAGATATAGCAAATAATTTTTCATCAGGAAAAGTGTCCTCCACTAATTCCCCTTCCTCTATGTTCTACAACCTGGACAAAAATTTGCTACAACATTAGCTTTTCCTGGTTTATTGATTATTGTGATATCAAATTCCTACAACAACAGTAACCAATGGATAATCCTTGCACTCACCATAGGCTTATTCATCAAATATTTAATGGTTGTGTGATCTGTGTGAATGAATATTTGATAACCTGTGATGTAATGCCTAAATTTATTGATGGCATAGATTACTGCCAAGAATTCTTTCTCAGTTGTGGTATAATTTTTTTAGCTCCTATCAAGTTCTTGCTAATGTAGTAGATAGCATAGTGTTCACCATTGTCGATTTGTCCCAATGCTGCTCCAATTGCAGTATTGGAAGCATCAGTCTGTATGTGGAATGGTAATGTCCAGTTAGGTCCTCTTAACACAGGTGGAGTTACTAATTTTTCTTTCAGAGCTTCAAATGATTCCTGACACTTTGTAGTCCAAGAGAATTCAAAATATTTAGTCAATAGGGCAAACATGGGATGGCCTATTGTGCTAAAGCTAGGAATAAACCTACGGTAAAAACCAATGTGTCCTAGGAAGCTTCTAACATCAGTCTAAGTTTTAGGAGGGAGAAGGTTCTTGATAATTTCCACCTTCTTTGGATCAACCTGGATCCCTTGAGGAGAGATGTGATGACCAAGAACTATTCCTTCCTCCATCATCATAAAACATTTATCTAGATTTAAGGATAACTGGTAGGTTTCATAGTGAGTTAAAACTTTATCAAGGTGTTCCAATGTAAAGTCAAAAGTCTATCCACAGACTGTGAAATCATCCATGTATATTTCAACACTGTTGGTAGTCAGATCAAAAAATATGGCTAACACTGCTCGCTAAAATGTTGTTGGGGCATTACACAAACCAAAAGGTAAGACCCTATAGGCAAATGTTCCCCATGGATAGGTAAAGGTTGTTTTCTCTTGATCTTCAGGTGCAACCTGAATTTGATTATATCCACTAAATCCATCAAGAAAACAAAAATATTTCTTTCCAAGCAAGAGTATCTAACACCTGATCTATGAATGGCAATGGAAAATGATCTTTGTATGTCACTTTGTTCAGTTCTCTATAGTCTATACATACTCTCATTTTTCCATTTTTCTTAGGCACTATAACCAATGGAGAGACCCACCGACTATCAAAAATTGGGTAAATGAATCCTACTTCCAAAAGTTTTTCAATTTCTTCTTTCACAATATCCCTCAAGGCAGGATTCAGTCTTCTCTGAGGCTGTCTTACAGGCTTGACATCTTCAGTATAAATTCTATGAGTACATACATCAGGGTGAATCCCTGACATATCTTTGTAATCCCAAGCAAAAGCATGGATATGCTTCTACAAAATAACTGTCAATTTTTCTTCCTCTTCCCTAGTAAGCTAGCTATTTATGTTCAAAAATTTGCCTGGCTGGACTTCTATTTGTTTTGTATTTGGAAGGACTGAATTTACTTCTTCACAATTGTTGACTAGGGAATTAAGAGGACAATGATGAGATGGGAGGACATAAGAAGTTTCTGTCTCATTGATTTCTGATGGAAGCATATCCTGTATGGAACAATGAGAAGGGAAGATCAAGTGATGGTGCCACCCATGTGGTAGTGAAACAGATGTTTCCTGTGATGGTATAGATGGCCTTTCTTCAGAAATTTGACCTTCTTCTCTCACTAGCAATTGATTGATATTGGTTGCTTCCTCTTCTAACCCTTGTTCATGCAGAACATTCATTAGGACTGTTTCATTTTCTAAAATTTTTGTGTCATGGAGGTCTTCTGTGTGTTCCCTTACTACCAAGGTGGCTAGTGTGGAAATAACCTCTTCTGGTTCTTCATATGAGTCAGGAAACCATAACTGACCTATGAAATTGCTTAAAGGTCTTGCAGGAGGATATAGAGAAATCTGTTTTAGGTCAATACCATTTGAAATTGTCATTTTTCTAGATCTGCAATCTATAAAGGCTGCTGCAGTTGCAAGCCAAGGTCTTCCTAGGATAATGGGATAGCCATGTGCTGAGTTTCTTGGCTGTAAAACCAAAAAATATATAGGGTATTCCCAAGAAGAAACTTCTATAGGGACATCTTCAATGATACCTTCAGGTTTTGCAACTGACCTATCAACCATTTCTAAAACTATGAATGTGGGGCTGAGATGTTTGAGCTGTAATTGTTCCATTGTATCCTTGGTCATGATATTTATTGCAGCTCCTAGATCAACTAAGATGTTTGATATTGGTACTGAGCTTATGATCACTATGATAACTAGACTTCCTGGGTCACTATACTTTGGAGGTACTAGTTTTCCTGACAAGAGATCAGCTATCTTTCCTTCAACATGAACAGTTTTAGGAAATGCTTTCTTTTTTCTTCCTGCTCTTCTGTTGCACAAATATCGGATAGTTATTTTAATCATAGGTATATCCTTAATGGCTTGCAATAAGGGTAGTGATATGGTTAATTTTTTGAGTTCTTTCACTAACTCTGATTCAAAATTTTTTGTTGTAGTGTTAAGTCTCTTAGGGTATGGAATTATCCCTGATGAAGGTAACTGTTTTGCCTATGGTTCTATTTTTTCTTCTTCTTCTTTCATTGTTGGTTTGACTTTGCTTGGTTCAATAGGTTCTTGAATTTCATCTTCTTTCACTTCAATTATAATAGGTTCAGGTAAAACTTTCCCTAAACGTAGTTGTATGTTGCTACAATCCAGAATTTGCATATCTGAATTTCCTTCAGAATCAGCCATATAGGCAGGAGTTGCCTACCTTATGTTATTTGGATTTATTATAGGTTGAGCTGGTAATTGAGGTTGTTTCACCTGTTGCATTTGTTGATTTGGTTTTCCTTGAAAATTTTGATTTGGTGCAGCAAAAATTCTGAGTTTGACCTTGATTTCTTTGTTGCCTTGGATAGGACTGGTATTGTTGACCCCACTGTTGTTGATTTTGCATCCAAGATGGATTACTTTGATTCTGAGTCCATGGTGGGTTATTTTGATTCCATGATGGGTTATTCTAGTTTTGATTCCAGGATGGATTATTCCAACCTGTCTGTGGCCATTCTTGAGAATTTGTCCATTGAGAATAATTCCAAGGACGTTGGGGTGGTTCTGATTGTCCCCAAGACATGTTTCCATGGTTGTTTCCCCAATTTGTAGGAAAACGAGGGGTATTTTGATACTGTTGAAAGTTTCTCCCTTGTCTTGGTCCCACATAATTGAGTTCTTCTATTTGAGTTTCTAGGACAATTTTTAGTTGTGGTAGCAGATGACATTTGTCATCAAATGTCCTTTTGAGCAAATACTACAAATGGCTGAAATGGATGTTTTGTTTAGAGGACATTCCTATAAGGCATGTTTATTCCTGCATCTTGGGCAATAAATTGCTAAAGGTTCTATGGTTTTTGCTTTAGCAGACATTTCTCCCAGAGCTGTGTTTAATTGTACCAGGATATCAGTCTTAAAATTTGCAAGTTCCTCTATTAGGTCCTTCACATCAATGCCATTTGTACTCTTTTTCTTTCTTTTCTGCCTAGTGCGAGAGTAATTTCTGCAAATATCCACAATCTCATCCATATTACGAGTACTTACATCCCCATTTCCCATAAAATCTAATACCTCTCTGGATTCATCTTGTAATCCTCTTAGAAAAATGGTTTTGCACAATTCTGGTTCTCCTAGTCCACACCTTCTTTGAATAAACACAAATCTATCAAGGTAATCTTCTAATGTTTCATCATCTTCTTGTTTAATTCTGAACAACTCATCTTTCCTGTTCCTTACTCGATAATACTCTTGATACTTGTCTAAAAACACAGTCTCCATTTGATCCCAGGTTTGGATGGAATCTGGTTGTAAGCTCATGAACCAACGTAATGCTGAGTCCTTGAGTGTTGAAGGAAAAACCTTGAGTTTCTTATTATCATTTATATAGTCATAGGTTTGACACACTACTTTGAACTCAAATAGGAACTGATCAGGATCTTCAGATGCAACACCCCAGAAGGTTGGAAGCACTGAAGGTGAGATTGTTTTCATGGGAGAGTTCTGTGTGGGATTCAGAAGAATAGGATATTCAAATGTTCTAGGAGGTTGGAGCACATCTTGATCATCTTGATCATTATGGACACGACCATGTTGGTCATCCCCATCTGGATTGCCTCTTTCTGCCATAATTTCTTGTTCTTCAAAAATAGTTAAACCTATCCAAATTTCTTTCTCAAGAGGTCCAAAACCTTCTGTTGATAATGATTCTAGTAATTTTTCTTGCTCAGGAGATTCTGATGATGATGAAGTTGGTGGTTTTTGTTTTAGTTTTTCTGGTAGTTCAAACACAGGTGATTCACCCCTTAGGCATGAAGATCTTCTTAATGGAATAAGCCAGGGATATCTTTGGATAATTTTGCCTTCTTCATCCCTAGGCCTACTCATTCATGCCTACTCCTTAATGACATAAATTATAAGTCAATAATTGTTACTTAACCAACTATTATATTCAGATTTTACCCTAAATTTTCACAACTCAGTCTAATTAATAGCTATTGAACTGTTGACACCTTCTAACAACACTCTCCTCGACAACGGCACCAAAATTATGGGCTGTCATTAAGCACATCATTAATTCTCAATGAATTTGTCAATCCAGGGTAGTGTACAAGGCTATCTATGAAAGGAGTGAATAGGGCTATAATTTAAGGTCAATTGGGAGCAACAAGTCTTATTGGTGGAACTGATTGTGTGGGGGTTTTTAGGTCTCTTCTACCTCTAAATTGCATAAATTGAACTTTAATATAATTGCAAGAATGAAAACTAATTGTTGATTATAGAAATGAAACCTTAGTTACAGTTGCAAGAATGAAATCTGATTAAATTGCATAATTAAAACCCTAGTTACAGTTGCAGAATTGGAAACCTAATTACAGTTGCAAAATGAAAGTCTATTTACTCTTGCAATAATGAAAACTAAAATTAAGTCCTATCAATACTCTGTAATAGAAGGTTGTCAATCTTCTGTGCAGGGGTTGACAACAAAAACAATAATGCAGGAAAATTGCAAAAAACTATAAATTGCTAGAAATGGAAATTGCAATAAATTGGAAAGTTGTTGGAAAGCAAAAAGACTAATCAGATCTACTGCTAATCACATCACAAAAGTATCTTGAATAGAAAATAAATTATTAGGACTGAAATGGATGTTAACTACTACAAAAGAATGAAATTGACAAGTTTCACAGCTTATTCTGCTACAGCAAAATCAGAACAAAACCTGTCTGTTAGTCCTCCTCCTAGGTCTGGAAGTGGCCAACCTCCTTTTCTAGAAGAAGGTATGAGTTCCTCTCTCTAAATATTACTCACACTCAAACATAACATAATGAATAGAAAAACTTGTACTTTATTGATTCAGAACATGATTACAAATCTACTGCTAAAACCTGTTATAGAACTGTAACAATCTTAGTTTTCTCACTTATTCTCTATCTATATTTTCTCTACTACTATTTCTACTATTATTATTATTTCTTAGCTCAACCTGGATGGGAGCTATCTTTTATAGATGCCTAAAATCTAATTACAACAGAAAATATACTCTGCAAATCAATTCCTGTTATTCTACAGTATTCCCCAGGTTTATCCTAGAAGAGGATCTTTTCCATAAATTGTGGCTTTGGATGGCAAGGATGACAAAGTTAGATGGGAGATATTTTCCTTTAACCTCCTCAGCCTTCTTTCCCTTTTTCCACCATCAAAAATCAGTCAACAGGTCAAAAAGTGCTTTCTGTTCTCAATCCGGAGCTAAGTGGCTCAATCCGAAGATATTCGCTCAATCCGAAGAGACCGTATTTCTCAATCCGAAGATCTTCGGAATGACCAACTATGTACTCTTCAATTGATTTCAGCTGCATTTCTCAGGTGGATTAGTCCTCAGGATCATATTGCAATAGCCTTCATTCCTCTTCATGTGTGAATTCCATGCCTTGCCATTCATTGGTAGTTGGCTGGAATTTACACAAGAAAACCAGTTTTTGCTGCACAGTAATAGTTCTTTGCACTATTTGCTAAATTCAAAGAAATTAATGCTTGAGAAACATCAAAATAAGAATAGTAAAGTGTTGCTATCAGCCTAAGCATATCCCTTATGTAACATGTCATGGCAAAGTGACATAAAACTACACAAAAACTGTAAAAATCAGCATATAATATTCCAAACACATCAATCATGCAAATAATTAATACACAACATATTAGATCAACTTAACTAGTATATAAAGTAAATCATAGAGTTTTAGGTAAGTTTTAGTTGTTCAAAACATGCTATGATGGAGGCATTTCCAGGCCTCATCATAAATTCTATGGAGCAAGTGGTTGTATATCCATAGGTATACCCAAAATGATGCTAATGGAATGGTTAGTATCTTTCTCATGATTGAGAGTGATGGGTTCCTTAACCATGAGCTCTTGTGATTGTTCAATTTATAGAAGTGAAGCTTCTTATTTATCATGAGACTTTGATGGTGCTTGTTCTTCATCTTGTGTGGTACTTATGCAAGTAGGAGCTAAAATAAGTGCTTGACTTAATGGCTTACGAACTTACCTACAACTTAGAATCAAATTTGATGTGGGTGTAGTGCTTTGTATCAAATATGTTTTATCATGCAAATCCAAGGTGTATGTATTATTTTTAGTATGATACACTGCATTCCTATAAAATTGATAGGGTTTACCAAGCAATAGTCCATAATAATCCATCTTCGTGACATCACATCTTACTTTGTCCATAAAATTATCACCAAAAGCAAAATTCAAGGTGCAAGTGTGTGTGATGTTAGATGTAGAGTCTACATCCTTCCACCAAAGTGCATAGGATTGAGGATGTGGCTTTGTGGGAATCTTAAAATTATTGATAACAAACCTCACAATGAGATTCTTCTATGATCTGTTATCTATCATACAATCCACATAAAAATCATGTGTAAGGTGGGATCTAGTGACAAACAAATGGTAACGACCCCCTTGAGAAAACACATTCACCATGACGATAACTTTGTTTAGTTTACCCTTTAAAGTAAGATATTCTTCTATCCCTATAGTCACAATAGGACCATATTGTGGTTTCTCATATGTAGGTTGTATAATTAGGGATTTATTATTCTTCATTCTTTCAAAAGTAAAGCATTTAGACTTGATATGACCTTACTTTTTACAAAAATCACAATACATTGAAGAAGAAGGATATTTAGAGTGATAAGAAGAAGAATGTGGTTTAGGAGAAGTGGGAGGAGGAGAAGAATGAGGGGAAGAATGAGAATTGTTCTTCATATTTTGTTGATGTTGATTCACATATTTGGTACTGCTATCTTGTTGAGATCTGTAAGAGGTACCAACTTTCTCCTTTGCAAGAATGGCATGCTTGAATACCATATCCAAAGTGAGGAAATCATTGAAATTGATTTTCCTAAAAATCTGATCTTGCAATCCACACGTGAACTTGTTAATCAAATTGTTTTTTGAATATTTCACACCAAGAAGCACCCTTAGCCTATTGAATTAAAAAATATAGCAAACAACTGACATACTATAGGCTTGCCTCAATATATACCACTTGGTCATGAGGTCACTTGGGCAATTTGGTGGGAAAAATGTATTTTTCAAATTTGGATCAATTTTTTCCAAGTCATGACAACATTATGGCTTTGTATTTCTACAATTAAAACTTTTGCTAAGCCTTTGAGTTTGATTGTGGTAAAAGAAACCTGGTCATCTTCAAGAATTTTAGCATAAGCGAACCAAGTTTTCATATCTTAAATCCATGTAGACAAGACATCAGTATCCCTTGATCCGTCATACAATTTGACCTCACATTTTGCTTTATTGGTATGGTTGTGATGAATTTTGACATCACCAAGAGTTAATTGGACAATAATATATTTCACTTTATCTACCAAAATATCTACTACAACAATAAGGTTTTCCATGTTTGATTTGAGGTCTGTAGCCATGTGCTTACGTGTATATGCCAGACTAGGAGGATTACAAAATTTTTGCAAGAACTATCTAGGATTTAGGAATAATTTCCAGTTTTCCTAATGCACAATTTGCCTAGATTACAAAAAAATTTCCTTTACAACTTGCAAAAATGGGGCTAAATTAAAGTGCTTTTACAAAATTGCATCAATTTTGCAGTTACCCTTCAAATTTGCAATGGGTAAAAATAAAAAATTAGCACTAAAGTTTTAGAAATTTAGCCTTTAAAATTGCAAAATTTGACTTATGGAGGCAAAAATTTGCAGAAAATTTTTTGAAAAATTCACCTTTGGCACCAAAATTTGAATTTACTCACTCCAACAGTCCATTTTTGAATTCTATCAAGAATTTAAGTTTTTTGTAGTAAAACAATTGTTTGATTCGATCACGTCGATCAACTGTAGGTTGAAGGGCTGATCAACTACTTGTGGCTTTATTCAACAACTACACAATAATGGCACCAAACCATCGGTGTGGCACCAAATTTTACAAATTTTACAAAATGCAATCGGTCAACTGCTTAGTCAGCCTCAAAGGTCGTGTGTACCACCACTGGGTGCTACCATGGGTAGGTATGGTAGGGGTGACCACTGAGAGATGGTCACCTCCTATAGTTAGTGGAGGGCCTCTTAAGTAGCACGAGTCACTCCATTACATGCATGTGGGAAAATCCCACTAGTAAATTTTTTAGAGAAATTTCAAACTGTCCTACACGGCTTTTCCCATCCATCAAATAATTTTTTATCACAAAAAAAAGTGACGATGCTATTACAGCCATGTGGTGATAGATGAATGGGTAATAAATACTTTAGAATCTCTCAAAATAGTCAACACTTGAAACACTTGGAGTAAAAGGGAATCTCCATTAGGGTTTGAAATATCTCAATGTGATTGGATGATTCACGACCCTTAGATTTTGATGTAATTTTTCTTCTTGCTCACTTTTCTAAGACGACAACCACCTACATCAAAGAAACTTTTGTGATCCATCTATTCATCGCCTTTGCACTTATTATCCTTAACATTGACTAGTGATATATCCAAGGTAGGATTTTCTGTGATGTGTTAAATGTAGCCTTCTATTGATTGCTTGATGCGGTGAATGTATCCTCCTTTCGCTACTACATCATCTACCTACAGGTGATGAACATAAGTACCTTCATTTGTAGAAAGAGACCTACAATATTTGCAATCCCTCTAAATTTTTGTATATTAGATTTTATCTACATGTTACATGAAGCCTACCACGCTTACAATTCGATCAAGGCTGTGATCTAGAATCCTCCTATGGAAGAGAGTGAACACCTATGATTTATTTTGTGGATGTCAACATATCTTTTGTGATGTGTGATTCATTGAATATGGTAGTAGATCACCAAGGAGAGCACCTTCCTCTACATTATATAAGTATTGGGTTGAGGGAATCTACACCTAGGTAGTAATGCCATATAGGGAGATAGTGACACGTCTTGATCGAACAACACCCACAATTGTACAAGCACCTCTATCCACATATAATGGTAGCACTGCTAGAATCCATTGGGGTCATTGTGGTTGTGCAAAGGCATCACCACACCTTGATGAACAATGGGCTGGCCGTAGGTAATGGGCCCACCGATAATTGGGCTAGTGGTGGTGGTAAGGTGGCGGTTGGGTAGGCCGCTATTCTACCAACTTGTCTAACCAAAGATGTTAGGCCAAAAAAATAATAAAAATAGTAAGCTCCTCTAAATAGGCCCTAGCCTATTTTTAAGCTTTAGAAGGTTAATAAAATATAAACATGAATAAAATATTAATATCTATATAGGAAAATTAGCTCAAATTAACCAATTTTCATGCAAAAACACAAGGGAGAAATTATTTCTTCAGTATATATGTTCCTCTCTTGGAAAGAACTGTCAAATATTCCTCTTGGTCAAATATTTACCTCAAAATTTGCAACTACTTCTCAAATATATCTTGATCTTCTCTCGTATTCAAAACAAACAGATTTCTCAATATTCCTTGCCTTCCTTAGGGTAAGTCTGATTACCCTCTGACCTTCTGTCAAGGATATTCAATGCAAGGATAATTTATACTCTTTACCACCTCCTAAGCTTCATAAATTATGTTATAGGCTGGCCCAAACCAAAACCTCACAACAACTACCCTAGGATCTAGTGCACTAGCAAAACAATACTAGTCACCTAAACTTTCCTATGGCTATGATTACCACTGATATGGAACTCAAACATGAAGCTGATTTATTCATGAGTGCAATGAAATATATAATGCTACAATAGAATCACATAGGTTAAGTGGTTGTAAAAATTTTCCAAACATGGCCAACCACTTAACTAACAGATAACAATCTGCTAAACAAGGATGCCAACTAACTACTAGAAGACAAAGGACAACTCTAACAGTCTAACTAAACATCCAATAAATAACAACCTATTTCCAACATGGGTATACTATGCCTCACGTGAATACAAAGTATAAGAAATAGGAAATAATAAAATAATAACTTAGGCTTATAATTAAGCCTAAGGTACAATCATATCCTTAACACTAGAATATAATTCGAAGGGAAATAACATGACTTAGTTAGTGTCACCTAATATGTACCAACATGTAAGTGTCATTATAAGGAAAACCATAAAAATACAAGGATGTGATTATGAAAGGTGTTATCACAATGGGATCTATTTGAACGAAGTTGTTAGAGCAAGGAGCCATTTGAAAGAATCCATCAGATTAAAGGGTCATCTTCAGACTATCGTCATGTCATCTAGAGACTATCATCTTGTCAATTACCATATTGTCGTTTGGCTAATTGTTGTCTTGCCAATTATCATCTTGTTGTCTTGAAAATTATCATCATGTCATCTTGTCCATCATCATACTGTCATCTTGGCAATTATTGTCTTGTCAATTACCTTTTTGTTGTCTAGTGCATGCAAATCAAAATAAAACTAAATGTTACACTTTGGATGTGAGTGAATGGTGAATATTTTATTTCTAGGGGAGGTTGTTGTTCAATTGAATCCCTCCGCCTAGACTACATCATATGGTATCAGAGGAGGATTTAGTTTTTAGAGGTCTACAATACATGTTAGAGAAGATATAGCATAATGAGGAAGAGGAATACTACATGGTCTTGTTATAATGACCCGCAAAATTTGACCAAGAAAGAGAGCTATTTTTTTTCAAGAATTAACTCATAAAGAAGACCCAATATTTTCATCAGTATTAAGGCATAATCACTTTTGATTTTATTTTTTTTGTAGATGACACTCAAGTGGATAGGAATGGTTGACCTCTCCTACTTTCCTAAGATTCACTTTTCTAACCTCACTATTAGAAAACATGCCACTAGTGGTCCCCCTATTTCTCATACACTCACATGTATGAGATAACTTAACCATAATGTAGGGATTACCCTTTAATACCTATAATACTTAAAGGTGACACCTATTCCCTAACCATATGTACATCCACCTACGTAGGATTATCATGGTATCATGTCTTAGTGATTAGTTAGATTCATCTCCCCATGAGCTAACTAAGACCATTACCACTCACCTAGTAATGATCATGGTCATGCTTACCTCATCGTAAGGTACCACCACTATACTACCTTGTGAATAATTTGATGGATTATCCCATACCAATCCATCGTTAAGATTCTTGAGCCTCACTACTTCAAAATTCATCCAAGCCTCACCACTTAGAAATTTTTCCAATATTCACCATTAGAAATTGTCCATGCCTCACTGCTAGGATTACCCAAGCCTCATCACTAGGGTCACCCCAGCCTCATCACTTAGAGTGTATCATTCTCATTTACCTAGTTAAATTGTCTCACCATAAATCAACTAGGATTGGGTATAAATTGACTCTAGGTATTACTAATATGGCTCTAATATCATGCCCAAAATAACCCCCTTCCACCCAAAGGGTCCTAAAAAACATTTATGACCATCTCATCAAAGAAATAGAGTGTTATATTAAAACATGCTCAAATTAAACATAGCAACATAACATATTGATAAAGATTAAGAATTTAGGTACTTCATTCCAAAGCACTAAAAAAATAGATAATTCCTTTATTTAAAATAAAATAAGTAATGCATCATCTAAAAATTATAATCAAATTTTTATTAATTACTTCCTATTACTTTTCAATAAATACAATTCTTGCCAACTACAAATATTTCCAAAGTAACTCTACAATAATTCAACTTTCATCACCCAAACAAATTCATGCCATCAGTTTTAAGATGTTTACAATATATTCCATAACTTCTACACATAGTACCTCTTAAGTTCTTCCATTTTCTAAATAACACATTACATTCAAGCATCAAAACTCAAAGTCACAAGTTTCATCCTTCTTTCAATGTATCCTTCTTGAAATACCTTTTCTTCATCAAGCTTATGATCACGAGCATAGGAATCATGATAGAAATTTAAAATATATATGCAATCCTAACATGCATCATACAATCATTCAATAATAATTCAAGATATTAGTTTCATGATACAATGTATATTCAAGCCTAACATACATCAGACAATAAATTCATTCAATAATAATGCAAAATCTTAGTTCAATGATACAATGTATATGCAAGCCTAATATGCATCATACAATAAAATAATTTAATAACAATGCAAGATCTTAGTTTCATGATAAAATGTATATGCAAGCCTAACATACATCATATAATAAAATCATTCAATAACAATGCAAGATATCAGTTCTATGATACAATGTATATGCAATCCTAACATACATCATACAATAAAATCATTCAATAACAATGCAAGATCTATGTTCCATGATACAATGTATATGCGAGCCTAACATGCATTATACAATAAAATCATTCAATAACAATGCAAGATCTCAATTCATAATCTCACAATATTCTTATAAAATCATGGGTTTACTACTCTCCTAGTAAACCCAAATATAATCTCTCTCTCTCTCTTTCTCTCTCTCTCTCTATATATATATATATATATATATATATATATATATATTCTTCAAAATATAAATTAATATTGACATTTAAACAAACACAATAATCCATAAATATTTATATGACTAAAGTCTTTAATATTTAATTAATATTAATTAATAGTTTTCAACCATTTACTAATATTAATTAATATTATTAAACTATATTAATATTTTTTCAATGAGTAAAATTATATTAATATTGAATAATAAACAAACCTATTATTAAATCAATATTAATAAGACAAAAAGGCTCATGGTCAATATCCATGTATAAAGTGTGTGTGTGTGCGCACACACACACACACACACATATTCATATATTCATATATTCAAGCATTCATAAAGCATGGTTATAATCTATAGGGTGGGACTTTAAATTCTAGGCTCTAATTGTCACATAAAATCAATGAACTACCAAAGAAGTAAATATGAGGTTTGAATGTAAGTATAGCTAAAAATCTTATCAAAGATCTACAAAAAGATGGCTCGACTTGCAACACAAAGGCTCTTGCTTAAAGTTGTCTTTACCTGAATTAAAAATTAGTCAATAATAAATCTTTATAAAAAAGATAAATTAAGAGCCTAAGCAACACAAGGGCTCTTTCTTAAAGTTGTCCTTACCCAAATTAAGAATTAGTCAATAATAAGAAAATATGCACAAACATAACCATTCCCTAAGCAGGAGGATTTATGATAACTTCAAGGTTATCAACCACCTACAAAGGGTCCCTAAGCATAGGAGTAAAGGGCTTTTTTGCCTTTATAACAACCTCCTTGCTCGATGATGCATTTAATCACACATACACACATGCAAATACTTCTACATGATTGTTTTACCCTTGTGGACTATCAACTGAAACTAATCCATAATTTCTCATTACTCATTACTCTCAACTCTAATGGTTGTCCCATACCAATCCACCCATGAAAGTACCCAATCGTGCAACCACAAAATTCATCAGTAGTACCATATTCTAAAAATAGCATAATCGAAATTTATAAAGCATAAAGTACAACTATAAATGCATCTTCATAGAATAACATAGGATCATGTATTAAATATCATCACATTATTACATCAATAAAACAAGGGAAATTCTTCTCAAGATGGGCCATTCCAATTATGCCCCAACCAAAAAATATAGCTGAAATTTTGAGAGGAATACCACCACATTAGATGCAATTAAGATTACCCAAATAAGAGGTGTTCATCTTGAGGAAGTTGGTTATAACAAAGAGGAAGATACTAGTCATGCAGAAGCTTGAGATGAAGAGCAAGGATAAGAACTGAAATGACAATTGATTCAAGTGATCTCAAATATGGGAAGTAAACCAAATATGGATACCCCCAATTTTAATGGAAATTTAAATCTTGAAGAGTTGATATATTGGATAATAGAAATAGAGAGATTCTTTGATTATGAATCTATGGAAGATCCAAAGCAAGTCAAATTTTCATATATGCAACTAAAGGGATATGCTTCAATTTGGTGAGATCATGTCCAAACTTAGAGGTAATGAAAAGGTAAAGATGGAATTTGAACATGGGATAAGTTTATAGCCAAATTAAAATTAAAATTTCTACTTGATTATCATATGAGGTTGTTTAGAACACTCTAAAACCTCAAGAAAAAGGAGTTGGGAGTGAAATAATATATTGAAATTTTCTTTAAATTGACCATAAGAGTTGATCATATTGAATATGAGGAGGAGAAGGTTGTGAGATATATAAATAGACTAAGATTTTTCATACAAGATGAAATTGATATGGTTTAAATCATAATAGTTGAAGAGACGTATCAATATGCATTCAAGGAAGAAGAAATGTTGACTTGCAAGCAACAAAATAATTATATAGGAAGATAACAACTAAATATTAGTAGAGGAAAACATATGCAAGGAGGAGAAGCTAGTACTTTTGAAGTAATTTCAACTAGAGTACCAAAGAAAGAAAAAAATTCTCAAGAGGAAGATATGGTTATGGTAGAGGATTCCTTGGAAATTGCTTTAGATATGGAGAAGTTAGTCATTGGGAATTTGAATGACAACTGGGTAGCAATAAAGGAAAGAATGTCATGAACCATATTATACCGACATATGAAGAAATTATCACCTCACCAAAATGTATGGAGGAACTAAAACAAGGAGAATCCCTTATGATGAAAAGGGTATTGTTAAAACTAGCCAAGGAGGAGCATGAATCGACATGAAGAAGAATTATTTTTAAAACCATTTACAAACTAGGAGGTAAGTGTTGTATGATCATTATGGATAATTTATTATCTATGGATATGGTAGAAAAACTTGGGTTGAAGAGGATTGAACACCCAAATCCATATAAGGTATCATGGTTTCAAAAGGGACATCATATTTTGGTGACTAAGTAATGTATGGTAAAGTTTCAAATTGGTTTTTACAAGGATGATACACTATGTGATGTTATGCCTATGGATGCTTATCATGTTTTTTTGGGAAGGTCATAGTATTTTGATAAAAAGACAATGTATGATGGTAGGGTGAACACCTATACTATTGAGAAATATGGTGAGTGGTACACATTTTTTTTTTTTTTAAAAGAGGGTAAAAATTTATTAACTCAGCAAAACATTCATGATACAAAGAAAAAGCAGAAGCTATTCAGACATATCAGCTCTCAATAAAGAAGAGAGAGATTGAGAGCAATCAGAAGAAAGTTGAGACCAATTTTGAACATCCCAACCATCTTGAAACTTAGAAGCCCATTTAGCTAACAAATCCGCTACCCTATTCCACTCCCGAGGAATATGCACAAAAGAAATGAAGTCCAAGTGAGCAGAGATATTAAGAATTTTCCGAGCAACCCAACTCAACCGCCAACAACCATGAAGACTATCTCCATAATTTAACAAATTTATAACAATCTGAGAATCAGATTCACAAACAATCCGACGCCAACCCAAAGCATACCCTTGCTCCAAAGCATATAAAATTGCGAGTGCTTCCATGAAGTTATTAGAATGATGTCCCTTAAAGCAAGAGAAAAAAATTGGATAGTACCACTACTATCCCGCCCCACACCACCAATACCAGGATTACCCGGATTACCCCGGAAGATCCATCCGTATTAATTTTCAGCACTCCCGGAGGAGGCGGATTCCATTTGCCAGCCCTCCGCACCCGATTATTCTGACCCATCCGTCTGCAAGAGACATTAGGACCAGGACCATTAACCATCAAGCCTAATCTTTCCATGATCTGACGTTCCGCATGGTCCACGGGAGAAATAATCTGACATTTTGCGCATACGCTTTCTGGATCATTCGCAAAATCCTCTGCCAGAACTGGGAAGTAGTTAACTCCTTACCTTGGAAAATCCGACGGTTCCGTTCAAGCCAAATCTGCCAAAAAATGCATGAAGGACCAATACTCCATCCAACTTGTAAAAAGAAAGCTGCCGCAGGAGGCCGCCCCATACTCCTCCAAAAATCAACTATTGATGAAGCATGCAAACAAGGGTGATTCCATACTCCCCACCAATAATGCCGACTTGTCGAGCAAAGTCACATTGGAGAAGTAAATGCCCAACAGATTCTTCAGCCTTCCCACAGTTATAGCATAAAGAGGGGCCAACAAACCCACGCTTTTGAAAATTATCCCAAGTGAGACAACGATTATGAGTAGCCTCGCCACCCATAAAAACTACACTTCGGCCAAATAAACTTATTCCAAACTTGCTTCCACCACAGAACCTCCTCCTCACCAAACTGCCGCTGATCCAAAACACAATAACCAGCAGCAAGAACCGAAAATATCCCTCTATTATCTCTTCCCCATGCTAGCACATCATCCCCATGTAGAGAAGAGCAGGGACGGCTAGCGAGAATACGGGCCAGCTCGCCCTCGCATCCATAGTGCCACCAAAGAGCCATTCTCGAGGATCCTTCCACCGGAGACTAACCATCCGACCAAAGGACTTAACAGCTTTGAAATCTGCCACCTTCAACCATCCAAAGATCCCAAAAGCATTGAGCAAGATCTTGAAGATGTGGAAACTCGCTAAGAAGAGGAGCAAAGCCATCCCAAGAATCCCGCCAAAAAAGAGCCCGAGACCCAAGATAACAAATCCAGTAATAACCCCCGCTTAACCAACTCTGCTCCCTTTTTCAAAGTATTCCAAACAAATGATCCTCGACCAGTCAAGTCGTATCGAGGAATCTCTGAACCTTCCACTCCCCTAAGATACTTGTGGGAGATAATCTTGGCCCAAGTTTGCTCCTGATTACTACACCAACGCCAATACAGCTTAGCAGCCAAAGCAGTCCCAGAAAGAGAGCTTAGACGAAGACCCAACCCCCCAGCTTGCCTTGGTCGACAAATAGTCTCCCATTTAACAAGACTCCATTTTGAGGAACCAAGATTGCCAGCCCATAGGAATTGCCTAGAAAGAGAATCCAGGTCATGAAGAAAACTTGCCGGAGCAATCCGAATAAGGCATCTATACACCGGTAAAGCCTGAACAACTGACTTCAAAAGTAAAACCCGACCAACGAAAAGTTAACCATCTATGAGTCCAATGACTAACTCGACTACGAAATTTGTCAAGTATGTTAGTCCAAACCGCCCTAGGTAGAGGACCAACAGAAATGGGAATCCCCAAGTATGTAAGAGGAAGAGTTCCAACTTGAAACCTGAGAATCTGAACAATTCTAGCTTGAACCCTGGGATCTGTATTGAAAAATAAAATAATAGACTTGTGCTCATTAATATCCTGACCAAAGACAACCAAATACAAGTCCAACGCATGTCTAAAGTTGGTTGCTTCACAAATAGAAGCTACACCCAAGAGAGCAAGTGTCATCAACAAACCGAAGATGGGAAATGGCCGGCCTACTATTCTCCCATTTCCATCCATGAATAAGACCCCGGTGAACCCGATCTTTAAGCCGACGACCCAGACCTTCAGCCATAATTATAAACAAGTACGGAGATAAAGGATCCCCCTGCCGAAGACCCCGGGAAGCATGAAACAAAGGAGAGGGCTTTCCATTAATTAGGACAGAATATGAGGGAGTTGTAATACAACTCATAATCCACTCAATCCAAGAAGGATCAAATCCAAAGGCCAAGAGGATTTTGTGAAGAAAAGACCATTTCACCTTGTCATAAGCCTTCGCCATATCCAACTTCATAAACATAAACTTATTCTTAGAAGTGCTCATAGAATGAATCGCCTCGGCAGCAATAGCCACTCCATCCAGAATCTGTCGACCAGCCACATAGCCACCCTGCTCATCAGAAACAACTCTATCCAGCCAAGGCTTGAGACGCTCCGCAATCGCCTTAGTAATAATTTTATACACCACATTGCAGAGAGCAATAGGCCGAAACTGATCAAAAGAGCTAGCACCCTCCTTTTTAGGAATTAGCATCAAAAAAGTGGAATTCAAAGCTTTCAACAACTGATGGTTATGAAAGGACTCAAGAACAACCCTCAAAAGATCAGATTTAATAATTTCCCAAAAGTGTTGAAAGAACTCAACCGGGAAGCCGTCAGCCCCTGAGCTTTCCCAGTCTTCATAAGGAAAACTACCCTTTCTAGTTCATCAATGGAAATAGGTTGAAGAAGGCATGCATTGATCTCTTCCGAAATAACTGAAGGAATACAACGCAAAATAGTATGATCATCAACATGATCCCCACAAAAATCCTCGTAATATAAGGAAGAAAAAATCGAACAGCCTTCCCGAGAGATATCCCGAGAAGCGCATAACCGAATACCTTGAGAAGAAATAATCGAAGAAATACCATTACCGTGTCTTCGAGCCTTAACAAGTGTTAAAGAAAAAAGTCGTATTTCGATCTCCTTCTTGTAACCATTCCACCCTGGCCTTTTGCTTCCATAAAATCTCTTCCCGAAGCTCCCATTCTTGAAGTTCATGCAAAGCTTCAGACTCCTCCCCGCAAATTCTCGCTCTCGTTAACCCATGATCTCTCGATATGTCCGGTGATAACATCAAGCCTTCTTTGGGCCAAAGTTTTAGCCTGAAATAGATTCCCGAAACACTGCCTGTTCCACTTTTTGAGTTGATATTTCACAAATTGGAGTCTTTTAACAAAAGAGTACATAGCAGTACCGTGGGAAGGACAGCCCTGACTCCACCACACTTTCATCAACTCGTACAAAGAGGGATCCCTAAGCCACATTAACTGGAATTTAAAACTTGGATGATGATCCATTTCTTGCCGAGAGATAACAAGTTTAATAGGCCGTTGGTCTGATCCCCTCCAGTCAAGAATCGTTGAGTTAGTAACCCAAGAATTGCTAATCCAAAATGAAGAAGTAAGAAACCTGTCCAACCTCTCATAGATCGAGTTAGAACCACACCGCTTATTCGTCCAAGTGAACACACCATTCTTTGGCTTAATATCCACCAGATTAAGAAGCTGAATATTATCATTAAGGAGTCTAGAGGCAGGCCCCAAAGTACCCACACCACCCCTCTTCTCATCAATACTAGATACAACATTAAAATCTCCAGCCATAATCCAAGGATAGAATGGAACCAAGGCTCGAACACTTTGAATATGATTCCACAGAAGCACCTTCCCAAAGAAGATCCGAGGGGGCGTAAATGTTAGTGAACAAAACCACTTCTCCGCACTCATGGCAAGAAGCTATCATAGAAAGAGATGACTTATTCGATACCCACCAAAGAGGAGTAAGCTTCTATGGATTCCAAAGGCTAACAAGCCCCCCAAAACTACCCACAGCCCCAACACACTGACAAAGACCTCGAGGCCAGAGTTTAGAAGCAATACTAAATAGACCCTCCACCGATAATTTAGATTCTTGAAGAAAAACAACATCCGGCTTATGTGCCTGAACCAAATCCCGAATAGCTTTTTGACGAGGTAAGCTATTCAAACCTCTCACATTCCAAGAAAGAACAATCATTTAGAGAGAGAAGAAAAGTGAGACTCCAGGGGTTTAACCACCCCACTCTCAACCAATGTTTCTCCCTCCATATGCAGTTTATGTGCATCTTTCTTTCTACCCGCCTTAATCAGCTTCGCAGGGGCCTCTTTTTTAAAGTTCTGTTGGAGTAACCCTAGAGAAGGACTAGGCCAAGAACCCTTTCCTCTACTAGAAGTCAGCAAATCAGCCAAAAGAGGGTCATCCCCTTTCACACCGTCCTGTTGCCCCTCCGAAACAGGAACAATTGCCAGGGCTGTGTTCAAAGAAGAATCTGTCACTTCTTGTTGCCCATTAGGATTCAACACCTCAGTTACATTTTGAGTATCCATATTCAAATTACCATTCATTCCTTCATCAGGAGATACCAACTCATCTAAGGCATCAAACTTATTATACAGGCCATCCATTTGTCTAGCAGTAAAGGTCCGCTTCAACCCTTTTCCCTTATTACGATTCTTAACTGGAACAAAGCCTTCTTTGTCTACCCCACTAACATCCATGGGAGCCCTCCCCTGTCCAGGTCCAGCCTCTTGTGTAACTGACTTCCCACCCTGAGATTGTAGATTTGGATTTTTAGAACCAAATGATTTATTTTCAGGCATTTTAGGGCATTTACGCTCGAAGATGCCCGTACTCATGACACAACCGACAACGAAAAGGAATAGTTTCATAGTCTAATTGTTGAACCCAAGAAAAAGAGCCAACACATATTTGCATAGAATCAGGTAGAGGCTTAGATAAATCCAATTCCACACAAATACGGGCACATGAGACTACCTTTTTGTCTGAAGTTTGCTGAGACGGTCCCACCGGTTTGCCTAACACCAATGCAATCATGTGCAGAATATCCGTCCGCCAAAACTCCAAAGGTAGCCATGGAAGTCGAACCCACACTGGAACCCTAGAAGGAATCTCCTCAGTCGGATTAAAACCCATATGCCAGGGTTTAATAAACAGGCCAATCTGGTTGTAAAAGTATGGGCCCCCCTCAAAAGCCCTATTCCGGTCTGCCAAGCAGGAAAACACCACCAGAAAGAAATTATTAGCTCCCATCATGATCTCCATATCACCGACCGGGTTCCAAGTACTCCTGGCCCACTTTTCAAATGCCAAGAAAGGGATGCGAATACCCAAGAATTTGCATATTAAAGCATGATTTTGCATATATTCAACATCATCTCGCAATTGACTCAGCCGAATCACAAGAACAAAGCCGCTCCCCACCCCTTTCCAAGCATCCATTAACTCGCTTTGCACGAAACCCTCCTTCCAAAGAAGAATTACTTGGGCCTCGAAGAATTACCCTCTGCATTATGCCAAACAGAAGAAAAGCCTGAGCCACGAAGGGCTTCCTTAAACGAGACATTATTCCGACATTGGGTACCTCCAGGCAAAGCCATTCATGCTGTTCCAAAAATCTCAGAAATCCCTTCTCCTCAGAGCACCTCCTAATTTTTTCCTCAGCTGTTCGATCGGCGAGTGGTACACATTAAATCCATTAAAGAATAAAGGATAAAAAGTGGATAGTAGTTTTATAGTGTGTTTGAATATAGATAAACAACTCTTGAAGGGTTATGATATAAAGTTGTAGGGAGAAATGGTAGTTTTGAGAGAAGTTGTGAAATAAGTGGAGGAAAATATAGAAACAATAAAGATAATATGCATAAAAAAGAGGAAGTTGGCACAAATCACTAGTAGTAATGATGATGAAGATGACAGTGTAATAATTCCCACTTCTATAGAGAAATAGAAAGAGAAAATAAATGATAAAGATAAAACAAGGGAAGATGAACATCATGATGTCTATAATAAATGCCATGTTGTTGAAGAACACAGTGGTGATGAAGATATTGGATGATTTGAAAGGCACACCAAAGATATTAGATCCAATTTAATGAGAAAAATGGGATATAATGGCAAAGGATTGGGAATATATGGGCAAGGTGTGAAAATACCTATAATGTCAGATATAAGGCCAAATAATGAAGGTGTTGGATATACAGGTCAAGCAATAAAAAGAGAGACTAAATTTGTGAGAATATATGAAGGTCCTATGATGGTTTGTGTTGTTGCCATTGCACAACTCACCCCAATTGGGGATCCACTTGAGATTTTAAGTTTTACACCAAGATTTTAAACTTGCTTGCATCCATGTGTTACATTTTCTTGTATTGACTAAGTTCTTAAAATTACTGGCATTGAATATTTTAGAATGGATTAGATCTCAAATGCTCTTCAAAGTTTGGAAGTTTTCATTTTTCAAAGCTATTTTAGGGTTGTTTGAATTTCACCATTTTTAGTAGTTGTAAACCCAAAATGACCATATTTTCAGGTAAAAAGATCCATTTGATGTGATTCAAATACTACTAGGAAGATCTTGAAATTATCTTCACAATAATATAAAATTCATGTGCACAACCCCAACACTTCAGGAGTTTCAATGAAAATACCATTCAACCACATTAGTTTCCCATGATAGTCCACAAAAATTAAATGGATATATCTTCCAATACACAACAAATTTACTAATTTTATAAACTATTTTGGATACCCATTTGGTTGAATTAGAAATGTGAAAATTTTCATAAGATTCTAGGTACTTTGAATTTTTACCTATTTTTGTACTATGGGACTTTTTTGAGCTTTTAATCATGCAAGAATTTCATAGAATCCATAATACAGATTTATCCTCCATTGAATCAGTATTGAAAACAAATTTCTAATGAATATAAACATGCCTAGGTTAATCGTATGTATTATCGCTATGCTTGATCACCCAAATTTAAATCCTATTGGTGCTAGAAAATCAAGTCAAATTTAAATTCAAATTTGGCTTTTGCCACCAATAATGATACATATCTCTCCAATGTCTCAGTAAGTCATATACACCATTTATCTCTTGACTAAGGTAAAATCCTTGAATAAACCTAAGTCTTTGAGTCTATGCACTAATATTTTAAAAGCTTAAGACAAAAATAATTAAATCAATTATCTCATAAAGCCTAAGATCCATTTTACATATTTAAATTTTTGCATAAGGCTTAAGAAATAATACGTTTGAAAAAGACTCCCCTAAAGCTCCTCATAAGTTTTTGTCTTATTTGACTTAATCCAACGATTAGTAGCTAGGGGTAGTAAATCAATGACGTGGAGGGGCAGCTTGTCATCCAAAATTTAATGATAACCTAAAATGGCACTTTGTCTCATCCACCCCAAATCCAACGATTAAGAGGTAGGACCGATACATCAATGGTATAGAGGCACAGTTGGTAAAGCTAAGAAACGCGAAAATTAACATCTCAACATTAGACTTGATTAATTAAAATTGTCGCCTAAAGTTTTGTCATATGCACTCAAATCTAACGGTGCGGACATAGGACGAAAAAATCAATGGTGTGGACCTACGACCGGTGAAACCAAAAGGCCTGAAGTATAATTCAAAAATTTAAGCACTAAATCAAAGCCAAATTTTGATACACCAATTATTCTGAGGATCTAATTTTTCTTTCTTTATCGATACTAAGGATTAAATTTTTTGTATGCGCTCATGTATTTTTAACACTAAGGTTTAAAAAACCTAAGGTAATATAAAAAAATAATTTTGCCTCAACATTAAAATTATGATAATTATTGAAAAACCTAAAAGTTTGACTTAATACTTGGAATATGAAATTAAGATAAATTAAACAACTAATAAGAGCTCACTTTTAGATATGAATTATTTGAGATCTTAAGGCATAATAAAGAAAATCAAAGTTTTAATAAAGGAAAATTAAAGAAATTTGTTTACCTAGACCAGAATTTGAACCTTAGCAATATGAAATTAAAACGGAAATCCTTAAAATTAGAGTTTAAATTCTTCATAGAACTAAAGCGAAATAATTTGACTTAAGTATAACTTTCATATCTTAAGCATATTAAAGTTTATTTACATAAGCCACTCATTTTTCTAAAAGGAGTTAAATCCTATAAAATCAATTTACTAAAATCTGGATGGTTATTACCATTGCGAATTAATTCGAAATTTAAAGAATATCATATGAAAATGTAAAGGTATATTAATAAGGAGCAATAAAAGTTAATAGCTAAATCTCAATCAAAAAAATAGATGTTAACGACTAAGATAATCATTGAAATATTAATGGCTAAACATATTAAGAGGATAATCTCCAACATTCAAATAAATAAATAATAAAAACCTCAATGTTGGATTTAATACTTTGACATTAAAATTAAAATGAAACCTTAGTGTTAAATTTAATACTTTGGCCATAAAATTAAAAGCGAAGACATTTAGCACGAAATTAAATGAAAGGATTTTGAACCTTAGAGAATGACTTTAGCATTTGACATTTAATTAAAATGGAGCTTTAAGTGTTAAATTTAATAATTCAAACCTAAATTTAAAAGAAATTAAACCATTTAAAATCAATTAATTAAATTTGAACTAATATACATTGATTTTTCTGTGTTGTAGGCAATTGAGTCAAAATGCGAGAACCAAAAGATAATGAAAAAGATAGAGGATGTGAACTTGGACCTGATCTTGGCTAGATTGTGCATGACAACTTAGATCACCTAGAGTGACGATTTAGCTATCCAATCTTCACAAAGACACTATCAAAGTAGTTAAAGGTCCATGGTTGAAATTGAAGATCTGAATCAAGAAAATATCTAATTAGACACCTAATTTTCTCAATTGAAGACAACTCAGATATCCAACTCATTCACCATTATAAACCATTGAAATACAATTGTAAAGCACTAAAATTGTAAAATTGTAAGGCTATAAATAGTCATTGAGACCCTATTTCAAAAGGTTGGATTCCACTTTTTGGAATAGGCCATTTAGAATTTTCTTTCTTTTGTAGTTGGTGGATATCTGAAACCTATCATTGTACTTGGAGAGTGATTTTTTCAAGCACCTAATGCAAGAAATTCTGAGTGTAATCATTAAATATATTATCAATACGATGTATTAGAATGCATGGTGTAATCTGCACATGATGATGGCAATTACATTTGAGTCAATTTTAGTGCATTGTCTCTTTCTCCTTTGAAGATAACACCATCTTGGTATTAGATTGTATGAATATTGATCGGGATAAGTCTAGTTGATTTCATAATTGTTGCTTCAATAGATTCAACATAAGTCTTCCATGATGCAATGGCTTGTTTTATTTCTTTCCCTAAACCTTTCCTTTTAATTTTTTTAAAAACTTGCTTAGATTAAGAGTAGATTAGTCTAATTTCATTTCTAAATATCATTTTATGTGATATACTCTTTTAAGTTTCAAAATAATTATTGTTATATGCTATAATATTTTATGGATATGATGCAATGAATGATATATCAATGATAATTTTAAGGTAGTAAGCCTAGAATCTTACTTTTATATGTTTCTTGGAAGTAATCTTTGATGTTAATGCTTATATTTTGATGATTACATGAATAATTGAATAAGAATTTTTGTTCCTTTGAGCTCTGATGAAATGAATTGATCACTCACCCTTGTAATAGTTACATGTGGCCTTGAACATTCCAACATATTTTTCTTTGTTTTTTTATACTTTTGAAATTATAAGTCAACCATGTTAGACCAACCTTACCATAACCTTGTAGAAATTCATATTTGTATTTAGGAGAGGACATCTTGTACTAATTATTGGTGTATATTTGCAACTGGGCAGATGTATCACTCAATAGAAAATGGTGCTAGAAGGAGGGCCTAAAAGTGTTTAATTCAATTTTTGAAATACCGAATTTGTAATTATTGTAATACCTAAAACCTTTGATTCATTATTAAAGTAGGTCTGAATAGTTTAATAATCCAATGCTTTCGGTTTAGTTGTTATAGATTTATTAAGTCTAGGCTTAATTCTTAATTTTTTGAAATTTGAAATTGTTGGATTTTCATTATTATTCATTTTCATAAATCATACGGCTTAACTATTAAAACTAGAACCTAAATTTATTATCATTGGGTCTAGGACTTCTGAAGGTGATACTAAATTTCATAGTCTTTCTCCTCCTAGAAGACCCATAAAAGGGAAAGATTAGTCAAGTACTCTTCCTCCTATTAATACCTCATCCCAACCCATCACACCATATATTGATCCATTTTCACTTCATTAAGTAGACTAATGGCAACATTTGCACCTTGGTTAGGTGGTAGTAGTCCACGGAATATCCTAAGAATGCTAAAAAGTATTTTCCTAGGTATAGACATGATGGAGATAGAATATTTGAAGAGCGCATACAAGCTTATAAATATACCATTATTCAATTATAGGCTGAACATGAAGATATAGCCTATAAGATATTTTCTCTTACCCTGGATGAATTAGCCTATGACTAGTACATCAACCTACCTATAAATTCTATTACTTCTTGGGCTCAACTTGAGACAACTTTCATTAGTCAGTTTAGGCTTCCTATAGACCCTACTATCATATATCACCAATTTACCTTAGTAAGAAGGGAACCTAATGAGCCTTTAAGGTTATTCAATAGCAGGTTTCACAAGATTTACAATAGACTCATTCCTCCTTATACTCTCAATACAAAAGCAACTATTTATATGTATTACAGAGCCTTAGACCCTCTCACCTCTATGTTTGTAAGAAGAGCCTCTAATATCACTACTCTCTCCATGGCATATAATGGGATATTGATTGTAGAAAAATAATTAATACCTCAAGGTTTTAGAATTGGTCAGTTACCTGCTTTAAAAAGGTTCATTTAATCAGATATCAATGATTAATCAAGCCCTTACACAATAGATGTCAATGTTGAATACCCTACCATATGCAAATTTTAATTAGTCGTACAATATTATTATCGATCCCACCCCTCTTATTAATCCACCATACTTAGATAACTAGTTTACTATTCATAAGAATATTAAAACTAATGTGCATATTGCACTTGCATTTTTGAACACTACCCCTACTCAGAATATGTCAACATTTTTTAATGTTAATCCTAATCAGAATATCCCAACATTTTAAAAGTTACTCAAAGTCAAAATATACCTATATTTTTTAATCCTACTATATCTACAAATAATGCAGCAAATCAGACTACTACAGTACACAATAATAATGCTAATTCCCAGTTAGATAATCTGCAGAGATTAGTCCAAAAACTTAGCAGTGACATGGTTCAATTGTAGAAGCAAGTACCTCAAAATCCTCCCAATAATATAACTCAAAATAGGAAATTTAATTTCTAGAGATTCAATCGCCAATGGAACACTCGTCCAAACAATGGGGGAGTGCCCAATCTAATCGCCAATCAACATAACACTATTACCACTCAAAATTAGGCTAATACCATAGTTAATATTTTAGATTTTTCCTTAAAAAAATGGTGTAGAGTACATTCCACTACACAACACAATGAAATTGACTACCTTGAGTTCAAAAAAACTTTAGATATACTCCAAAAAGAAATGGAATATGGAGATAATAACTAATGAAGTTAATACAAATCAAGAAAGCAATAGCAATGGAATGACCTTAGTAGTAGAAACTTTTAAATTATTAGAAGGAGATGAAGAAGGACACGATAAATCTTTAGAAGAAGAGGTACAAGCCTATAGGTAATTCAAGAAAGAAAATCATAATTATATGCTTAGAAGCAAAGGCAAAGCTCCTTTCACTTCTTCCACTCCACAAAATAGTACCACTATTCCTCCTGATGCTCAGGCTAACAATAATCCCAATCCACCTAAGGCTAGTGTCCCACCACAACCACACAAAGGTTTAGAATAGGATAAAACTAAATATAACAACGTGGAAGACTTAAAGAAAACAAAAGCAAACATATTTTTATTTGAAGTTGGCCAACTTACTGACTAGTGAGAACTGCTAATTAAATCATTTAGTGATTAAAACAAAATTGAATCCAATAAAACCATAGATGCCCAATTTGTATCACGAAAAGATAAAAGAAAATCCCCTCATTTTTTCTTGACTATTAGAATTGCAAATAGAATTTACACAATTGTCTTGTTGACTCAGGAGTCTCAGACAATGTCATGCCACATATTGTTTGAAAAAAAATAGGTTTGAAACCCACCCCCTCCAATTGAGTAGTAGTTCAACTGGACAAAATAGAAGTTAATGTGGTTGGAATACTAAAGCATGTTCATATACAGTTAGCATTAGAGCCAAGAATTTAGTATTTAGCAGCAGAGATGTTGTGAAACAAGTGGAGGAAATCATATAAATAAGTAAGATAATATTATTAGGAAAGAGGAAGTTGGCCTAAGTCACTAGTAGTAATGATGATGAAGATGACAGTGCAATTATTTCCACTTCTACAAAGAAAGAGAAAGAGAAAATAAATGATAAAAATACAACAGAGAAATATGAACATCATGATATCTATAACAAAGGCCATATTGTTGAAGAACATGGCGGTGATGAAGATATTGTATGATTTGAAAGGTACACCAGAGGTATTGGCTCCAAGTTAATGAGAAAAATATGATATAATGGTAAAGGATTGGGAATATATGGCAAGGTGTGAAAATACCTATAATATCAGATATAAGGCTAAAGAATGAAGTTCTTGGATATACAGGTCAAGTAGAAAAAAGAGAGACTAAATTTTTGAGAAGAGATGAAGGTCCTATGATGGGTTGTGTTGTTGCCATTGCACAACTCACCCCAATAAGGGATCCACTTGAGATTTTAAGTTTTACACCAAGATTTTAAATTTGCTTGCACCCATGTGTTACATTTGCTTGTATTGAATAAGTTCTTAAAATTTTTGGTATTGAATATTTTAGAATGGATTAGACCTCAATTGCTCTTCAAATTTTGCAAAAATCTATTTTTTGAAGTTCTTTTAGAGTTGTCTCAATTTTACCATTTTAATAGTTGTAAACCTAAAATGACCATATCTTTTGCTACAAATATCTATTTGATGTGATTCAAATCTTGATAGGAAGGTCTTGAAATTATGTTAATAATGATACAAAATTCACGTGCACAACCCCAATACTTTAGGAGTTTCAATAAAAATACCATTCAACTACATTAGTTTTCTGTGATAGTCCGCAAAATTTAAATGGCTATTTATTCCAACCCATAATAAAAAATTTAATTTCATAAGCTATTTTTAATACCCATTTGGCTGAATTAGAAATGTGGAAATTTTCATGAAATTCTAGGCACTTTTAAATTTTACCTATTTTTGCACTATAGGACTTTTTTGAGCTCTTAATCATGCAAGAACTTCATAGACTCAATAATACAGGTTCATCATCCATTGAATCAGGCTTGAAAAAAACTTTGTAATGATTATAAACATGCTTAGGTTAATTGTATGTATTATCGCTATGCTTGATCACCCAAATTTAAATCCTGTTGGTGCTAGAAAATCAACGCAAAGTTTAAATTTAAATTTAGCTTTTGCTACCACTAATGGTGTTACATATCTCTCCAATGTCTTAGTAAGTCATATACACCATTTATCTCTTGACTAAGGTAAAATCCTTGAATAACCCTAAGTCTCTAAGTCTATCCACTAAGATTTTAAAAGCTTAAGACAAAAAGAATTAAATCAACTATCTTGTAAAGCCCAAGGTCCATTTTACGTATTTAAATTTCTGCCTAAGGCCTAAGAAATAATATTTTTGAAAGAGACTCCCCTAAATATCATCATAATTTTTTGTCTTATTTGACTTAATCTTACGATTATGAGCCAGGACCCATAAATCAATGGAATGGAGGGGTAGCCTGTCGTTCAAAATTTAATAACATAAAATGGCACTATCTCATTGGCCCCAAATCTTATGGTTAGGAGGTAGGATCATTAGATCAATGGTGTGTAGGCACAACCGATAAAGCTAAGAAACTTGAAAATTAACATCCCGACATTAGCCTTCATTAATTAAAATTGTCGCCTAAAGTTTTGTCATATGCACTCAAATCTAATGTTGCGGACATAGCGCTGACAAATCAAAGCACTAAATCAAAGCCAAATTTTTATACACCAATTATTTTGAGGGTCTAATATTTATTTCTTTATTTAAACTAAGGATTAAATTTTTCATATGCACTCATGTATTTTCAACACTAAGGTTTATAAAACCTAAGATAATAAAAATAATAAATTTAACTCATCATTAAAATTATGAAAATTATTGAAAACCCTAAATTTTTGACCTAACACTTGGAATATGAAATTAAGGTAAATTAAACAACTATTATTTGAGAGCTTAAGGCATAGTAAAGAAAATCAAAGTTTTTATAAAGAAAATTTTTAACCTAAACCTTATACTTTGAACCTTAGCAATATGAAATTAAAACAACCAAGGTGATTGTGGATGAGGATGTAAGGAAGATTTTGAAAAAAGAGAATATCCTTCAATTTTTATAGAAATTCTTTGGACACCATAGGGAAATGTCCAAGCACCTAGCCTATTCATGGAAATATGGGAGAGTTAGGGTGGGGAACGTAGAATTTGTAATTAATATCCCCCTCATCACCGAGGTTACAAGATTTGTTGCGGATGGTCTTGTTCATAACTGATCAAAGCACTCCTTGGTGAAGGAGGCATAGGTTTTCCTGGGGGAGGACAAGGAGCTTGTTAAGATTCAAAATGGCTTCAAGAGAAGCTCCCTAAAGGTACCTTGGGATCGTGTGGTTGTGGTAGTTTTGCAGTTCATCACCCTTGATGAGAACCAAGAAATCTTATGGAGTTACCACTTCATCATTCTAAACCACCTTCGGTATAATAGAATCATGAATATTCCTTATTTTCTTTTCCAATTGTTGTCCAGATTAGTCAGCAAGGTGAATAAAGGTACAGTTTTGAATCCAATTCACCAGAAGCCTTCTAAAAATTATTTTGATTTCATAACCAGCTCTAGGGGTTTGGACGATGAGAGTATTCTAAATTATTTGATTAGAGTTCCTCCCTCTGTGGTGGACTAACCTGATTCATCCATCTCTAGAGATCCTGAGTCTATTAGTTTATAGGCTGTTAATGCTACTCCTATAATTGGGATGGTGGTGAGAGGGGTTGATTCCCATCAAAGAGGCTCTGGATGTAGTGTTGAAGGGACTCATAGATCCAAGAGGCTAGTAGCCAAAGTGGCTAACCTTAGGAAATATTTGTTGTTCATTTATGATTCACACTATGAAGATTATCTCCCACCCTCCAAGAAGTGCAAAGTTAGTCTAGTTGAGGGTAGTAATAGAAAGGTTCAAAATTATCTACCCTAGAATGGTGGGGTGGTCCCCAAGTCACTGAAAAGTAACTTGCTAAAGCTCTAGAGACCTCTCATTAATTACATGTAAGCTTCAATATATTGTGTGGAATATATCCTTGCCCTTATGGGCTAGCGTGGCTAGGATATTAATGAGCACAAGGCTAAGAATGATGTGAGTCCCAGTGGTATAAAATTTTTAAATCTTTGTGTGGGGTCCGGCTTCGGCCGAATTTTGCTTTATATCCGCTTCTCTTTTGTCCTTATTTGTATTATGGATGATTTGTGTAGTATCTTTTTTTCTAGTCGTAGATTCAATTTAGGCCTTATAGTAATTGATTGTATGTTTACCCATATTTGGTTTATCTAGATTTAGAGATGGTGTTTGATAATCTTCGAATTTGTACCGACTATAAATTTTTGTTGCTTGATCCCTATGGGTGGTAACTAGACTCTTTCTATTTGAGGTTTGGATATCCTTTCAAAACTCCTTCATCTATCTAATAAAAAAAATGAAATTAAAATGGAAATCCTTAACATTAAATTTTAAACTCTTCATGGAATTAAAGCGAAAGAAGTTGACTTAAGTTTAACTTTAAGATCTTAATAATATTAAATTTTATTTACATAGGCCACTCATTTTTCTAAAAGGAGTTAAATCTTATAAAATCAATTTAATAAAATTTGGATTATTAAGACCATTTGGAATTATCAAAATCTAAAAAATATCATATGAAAAATTTAAAGGTATATTAATAGGGAGCAGTAAAAGTTAATGGCTAAATCTCAATAAAAAAATAAATGTTAACGACTAAGATAATCATTGAAATAATAACAACTAAACATATTAAGAGGATAATATCCAACCTTAAAATAAATTAATAATGAAAACCTTAGTGTTGGATTTAATACTTTGACATTAAATTAAAATGAAACCTTAGTGTTAAATTTAATACTTTGGCCATAAAATTAAAAGCGAAGACATTTAGCATGAAATTAAATGAAAGGATTTTGAACCTTAGAGAATGACTTGATAGTTAATTAAAATGGAGCTTTAAGTGTTAAATATAATAGTTCTAACCTAAATTTAAAATAAATTAAACCGTATAAAATCAATTAATTAAATTCAAAGTAATATACGTTGATTCTTCTGTGTTTCAAGCAATTGAGTTAGAAAGCGAGAACCAAAAGAGAATGAAAAAGATGTAGAGGGAGTAAACCTAGATCTAATCTTGACCAAATTGTGCATGACAACTCAGATCACTTGGAGTGATTATTTAGCTACCCAATATTCATAAAGATGCTATCGAAGCAGTTAAAGATCCATGGTTGAAATTGAAGATCTGAATCAAGAAAATCCCCAATTAGACACCTCATTTTCTTAGTTGAAGATAACTCAGAGAGCCAACTCATTCAAAACTATAAACCATTGAAATACAAATGTAAAGTACTAAAATTTTGAAATTGTAAGGCTATAAATAGCCATTGAGATCCCATTTCAAAAGGTTAGATTACACTTTTATCAATAGGTCATTTAGAATTTTCTTTCTTTTGTAGTTGGTGGATATCTGAACCTTATCATTGTACTTGGAGAGTTATTTTTGCAATCACCTGATGCAAGCAATTCAAAGTGTAATCATTGAATATCTTATCAATACAATGTATTAGAATTCTTGGTGTAATCTGTGCATGATGATGGTGGTTACATTTGAGTAAATTTTTGGGCATTATATCTTTCTTCTTTAAAGATAGCACCATCTTGGTCTTATATTGTGTGAATATTGATCAATCTAAGGCTGGTTGATTTCAAAATTGTTGCTTCAATAGATTCAGCATAATTCTTCAATGATGCAATGGTTTATTTCCTTTCTTTCCCTAAACATTTATTTTTTATATTTTTTAAAACCTACTTATATTAGGAGTAGATTAGTCTAATTTTATTTCTAGATATCATTTTATGTGATATACTCTTTTAAGTTTCAGAAGGAATTATTGTTGTGTGATGTATTATTTTATGGATATGATTCAATAAATGATATATCAATGATAATTTTAAGGTAATAAGCCTAGAATATTACTTTACTATACTTCTTGGAAGTAATATTTGATGTTAATGCTTATGTTTTGATAATTACTTGAACAATTAGATCAGAAGTTTTTTTTTCTTAAACTCTGATGACATGAATTAATCACTCACCCTTGTAATAGTTACATGTGGCCCCAAATATTTTAACATATTTTTATTTTCTTTTTTATACTTTTAAAATTATAATTCAACCAAGTTAGACCAACCTTACCATAATCTTGGAAAAATTCATATTTCCCCTCAAGAGAGGACATCTTGTCCTGACCATTGGTGTATGTTTATAACTAGGTAGACGTATCACTCAACAGGTTGTCGTAGTGAGTGTGGAAGATCTAGACATGTAGTAGATATTTTTTGGAACCTACATCCTTGTGATATTTGTGGAGTATATTATCACTCCAACAGAAGGTGTTGGCATCCAAAGAAAGTTGTCAACAAAATACATGTTGATTATACGATTGGATGGATACGATGGAATGGAACATACTAAAACTAATATTAAGTGGATTCTACTAGAGGAGGTTCTATTCTCAAAATAAAGGAAGAAGAAGATAGAAAAGGTGGCCTTGTAAAGAAATCCAAGTTAAAATGACAATAACTTGGAAGAACAATTCATGTTCATGAGTTGGAGTTCATGAAGTATTTCTCTTACCTGTTGTGTATGATGTAGGAGCATCCACGTATAAATATGGTTATAGGTAGAGAAATTTTCAGTCATGTGTAGCTTCCATCGTAATGTATAAAATAACCCTTTGTGTGGGTAATAAAATAGATAAATATTTAGAAATAATGAGAGGAACAGGAAGAGGATGAGATGAACATGAAGCAATAAAGAGGTAAGAAAATATAGAGAAATAATAGAAGAGGAATAGGTTGGCATATAGAGTGAGATAAACGAGTGTAGAGAAGAGCATCATTGTCTAGGGAATGAATGTAAAATAGTAGATATATAGCCATTTGTATATTGGCAATACCATTAATATTCATCTCAAATTTCTTCTATGTATCCATCTGAATGATAAATATTTTATGCTATTTGAATTGTATGTTTTAGATTACATGGATTATTGCATGCATGATTTTAGGTGATAACAAGGTGTTACAGTAGTCAAGATATCATTTGAGAGAAAGCATAATTTATATAAGAGCATTAACACTATTCAAGGGGAAGTGTTGTCACACAACTCAACTGGTGTCATCTAATGTGTGTCATCATGCTAGTGTATTCATCAGGGAAGTTGTAAAAATATGAGGACATAGATGTGAAACGTGTTGTCACAAGGGGAATCAATTAAATGAATCCATAAAAGTAAGGATTCATATAAAGGAAGCCATCAGAGCAAAGGGGTCATATTAAGATGACCATCATGTCATATAGAGACTACTGTATTGCCAATTATCATCTTGGTAATTGTTGTCTTATTATTTTATCAATTATCAGCATACCATATTTCTAATTACAAGTTGTCATCTTGGAAATTGCTTCCTTTCCGATTGTCATCTTGTTATCTAGTTTGTGCAAATCCAAATGAGACTAAGTCTTACACTATGGGTGTGAGTGAACCATGAACCCTTTGCTGCTAGAATAGGTTATTGTTTAGTTTACCTTCTTTTCCCAGACTATATAATTTGGTATCAAAGTAGGATTTTGTTTTGAGAGGTCTACAATATATGTTGGATAAGATATGACACAAGAAATAGAAATACCATGTGGTCTTGTACCCTAGCTAGCATGCATAGCTGAAATACTAAGAGGAATTATCATTATATTAGATAAAATTGGGACTACCCAAAGAAGAGGATTTTATCTTGATGAAGTTAGTGACAATGAAAATGAAGAGATTAGTCATGCAGAAGCTTTATATGAAGAGTAAGGAGAAGAACTAGAGCAATCATTGATTTAGGTGATCTCAAATATGAGAAGTAAACATAAGATGGATACCCCTAATTTTAATGGAAAATTAAATCCTAAAGAGTTGATATATTGGATAACATACATGGAGAGATTCTTTTATTATGAATCTATGGAGGATCCAAATTGGGTAAAATTTATGTGTACGCGATTGAAGGGACATGCTTCAATTTGGTGGGATCATGTCCAAACTAAGAGGTAATAAATAGACAAGGAGAGAATTCAAACATGGGATAAGTTTGTAGCCAAATTAAAAATAAAACTTCTACCTATTTATTATTATATCAGGTTGCTTAGAACACTCCAAAACTTCAAGCAAAAGGATTTGGGAGTGAAAAAATATACTAAAGAATTCTATAAATTTATCATAAGAGTTAGTCATATTGAAGATGATAAAGAGAAAATTATGAGATATATAAATGGACTAAGGTTATCCATACAAGATGAAATTGATAAGGTTCAAATAAGAACAGTTGAAGAGTCATATCAATGTGCACTCAAGATAGGATAAAATTGACTTGCAAGAAATAAAATAATTCTAGAAGAAGAGTATAGTTCTATACAGGAAGAGAACAATAATAGTGGTAAAGGGCAGCATATGCAAGGAGGATAAGCTAGTGTGTATGAAAGTAATTTCAAATAGAGAACCAAATAAAGAAAAAAATTTCTCAAGAGGAAGAGGTGGTTATAGTAGAGGAAGGGTTAGAGGATTCCATGAAAATTACTTTAGATGTGGAGAAGATGGTCATCAGGCATTTGAATATCCAAGTGTAAAGTTAGATAGCTATCAAGGAAAGGAAGTTAGGAACCATATTATATAGACAAATGAAGAAAGTATTAGCTCACCAAAAATATGGAGGAACCCAAACAAGGAGAATCCCTTATGGTAAAAATGGTATTGTTAAAACCAACTAAGGAGGAGTATGAACTGATGCAAAGAAGAAGATGTTTTTAAAACCATATGCATATATTTTATAGAGATGGTAGAAAAGCTTGGGTTGAAGAGGATTGAACACCCAAATTTATATAATATTTCATGGTTGCAAAAGGAACGTTACATTTTGGTGAGTGAACAATGTATGGTAAACTTTTAAACTGGTTTTTACAAGGATGAAATACTATGTGATGTTATATCTATGGATGCTTATCATGTCTTGTTGGGAATGCCATGACAATTTTATAGAAAGGTAGTGAATGATGGTAGGGTGAACACATACACTATTAATAAAGATGGTGAGTGGTACACATTAAGTACATTAAAGGACAAAGGAGAAAATGTGGGCAATAGTTGTATAATGTGCTTGAATACAGATAAACAACTCTCGAAGGATTATGATATGAATTTGAAGGGATAAATGACGGTGTTAAGAGAAATTGTGAAACAAGTGGAGAAAAATGTAGAAACAAGCAAGAGAATATCCATGGATAAGAAGCAATTGGCCCAAGTCACCAATAGTAGTGATGATGATGACAATGCAATGATTCCCACTTCTATAGAGAAAAAGAAAGAGAAAATAAATGATAAAGAGATAGTAGAGGAAGATGAACATCATAATATCTACAATGAAGGCCATAATGTTGAAGAACATAGTAGTGATGAAGATATTGGGTGCTTTGAAAGGCACACTGAAGGCATTGGATCCAATTTAATGAGAAGAATTGGATATAATGGCAAAGGATTGGGAAGATATAGAAAAGGTTTTAAAATACCCATAATACCATATATAAGGCCAAAAAATAAAGGCCTTGTATATAGAGGTCAAGTAGAAAGTAGAGAGACTAAATTTGTGAGAAGAGATGAAGGTCCTATGATGGGTTGTGTTGGTCAAATATCTGCCTAATTAAAAAACTATGTTTGTGCACCCTAGACATGGCCAAAATTGAAATAACAGAGGAAAGGAATGTCCTCTGTATCAATCTCCAGAGAGGGTTGGCTCCCTTACTAACTCCTACACTAGTTTAAGACTAGATTTGTAGGAAAGAAATTGGAAATAACAAAAAGAAAGAGAAATATGGCCATAGGCTAGAGTGTAGGATTTGGGGCAGACTAGCAACAGGAAATTCACCCAAGTATGAACAACATGTAATTAAATAAAAGCAGTAGAATTACTTATAATATTGCATAAGCAACCTCCAAAATTGCATTCCAGTACTCACTTCCTCACCAACAATATTCAAATTTAGATGCAGAATTTAAGTTAAACAACAAACAATGAATATGAGCATATGATAGAAATGTAGAAAATAGAAGGAAATCACACACAAGATCACTTGAAACTTTAGAAGTCTTGTATCTTCTATTGATGCAGATAACTTGAAGAGTTTTCTCGCAGAATGTCTAACCTCATTTTACAATGAACATTGAGTAGTATTTATAGAGGATTTTGCCTCTTTCATTAAATGCACATGGAGACAAAATGATCATAGATCAGGAACCCTAGCAAGGGAATTCCTCATTGGAAATATGGAAAATACATCCCCTCGAAACAGTGATCCATATTCTAAGGAAATTCCTTCACAAAATTTGCATTTCTGGATTTGGTGCACAAAAAATTATAAGGCTTAATCATTAACTGGAGATATTCCCCACCTCAAAAACACGCTCTTGCTTTGGAAATCATCAACATCATTTTACATTGTACATGTTGCTGCCTTCCCTGCTTGATATCCACAATTTGAGTTACTCCCTGCTTCCATCATTAAATGACTTTTATTGACCTACTCTAGGCACCTCTAAACTCCTAGCGATGTTGATAGCCCCTTTTGCCCGATTTGGACAGTGAGCTAATGCACATTTACTCTTTCTAGATAGTGCATTAGCAGAGAATAAGCCTTTATAAATTCAATGGATCACATTATTCCTTTGGCCATGGTAATAACTCTTCTTTTTATTCCAGACAAAAAACTTAACAGCTACAGGTGCCCTTTTAAATTCATGTTCGCCCCCAAAAGGGGTGAAAGAGGTCGTCGCCTTTCCCTTGGGGAGAACATGATTTTTAATTTTCAATGTCGCACGTTGTCCTTAGTGTATTCACCCAAATTTAGTTTCCACCACACGTTTTCTCGATTTTGATGTTTTGGAGGACGTTCACCCCTGGGAGAGGCGAATAGAGCGTTTACCCCCCAACCAGGGTGAACCTACTATTGACTTTTCCACATCGCACTTCCAATGAAATTCATCACAGAGAGGGACAAATGGTGCTTTCACCCCAACTTTGGGAAAAATGCATCCATTTCACTGAACTTATTTTCTTTGTGACGGGTCAGCATATTTAATAATTTTTTAAAGGAAGTTCACCCTGAGGTGGGGCGAACGAAGCCTTCGACCCAAATTTGGGGTGAACGTGATTCTCGCCAGTTCCATCTTCGAGAACCATTTTAAATAGTGTTGGACATTTTGAGTCCCTAAGTCAAAGTTGTCATTGATGTCACCAGATGAAGTCATCATTAATGTCAAGGACTTTGTCAAGAAATAAAGTTGTCAAGGTTGTCATTTGATATCCAGGAAGAAGCTTCAAATAACACCAAAGGTCAAGAGAATCAGTGCAAAAGTTAAAGGCAAAAGGGCTCCATAATATTTTAATTTTATATGGAAGCTTAGTTTAAAAGGTGTTTCATAAAAACCTAAGGAGGCTTATTGCAAAGTTAAAAGGAGGCCTAATATTTATTTTATAAAATATTTAAATTCAAAAGGAATTTAAATTTTATAAATAAATATCATTAATACCAAGTTGTGCAATAAGAGAAGGCCCTAATAAAACCAAAGGTTTTATTAAATTAATTTATAACATTTAAATTTAAATAAATTTAAATCACTTATAAATTAATTCGAACACCGACGTCGAATAAGATTGGAGGAGCGTCGACGTGTTTGCATAAAGGATGAAAGGCTATATATATACCATGCCTTAAAGGTATTTTAATTATCCTTGCTTCGAACATTATTTTGTATGTGAATTGAATGAAGAGGAGCTCGTGAGAAAAGACAACAAATTCATATTTTGTGTGACAACGATTGAGAACAAATCGAAAGCATCAAAAGTTTGAGAGCCATCTAGGCAGCATGGCCTAGTGGCGAGGAGGCATTGGCTAAAATATTGAGGCATCAAGTGGCCTGCATTCGAAATATGGTGGCAGTGTTTGCATTGTGTTGGAAGCACCAAGGGATGATGCACATTTTTTATTTGGCAGAGAGAGGGAGGTTCATTGAGCACGTTGTGCTCTCCACTCCCCAAGCGAGCGCTTAGCTCGAGCGATGGTTGGAGCCACGGCAAAGGCATTGGTCATGGGCTGCATTGAGGGTTCGAATCCCTCCAAAGGCAAGGTAATTAAATTTTTATTATTTTTAATATTGCCTAAAGTTGGGAGTTAAAAGGGTTGCTAGTTGGAAATAGTTGAAAGGGTTGCTAGTTGAAAATTGGTGTTTGTTGGAAATTATTTTTAATAAAGTTTGGAGTTATAAGGAGTTTGATTTTATTTTTAAATAAAGTCTTAATTATTATATTTGCATATTGGAGGAGTAAGACTTTAAGAGTGTTGATTTTATTTGTAAAGGGATTTTTTCCAAAGAGATTATTATGAAGATGTTGGATATTATTTTAAAGTTGGAGTGATAAGGTGTATTTTGTTTGATATCATTTTGTATTGTGATTCATTGAGAAAATTATTATCTTCTAACCTTTCTTTGAGATTGGCAAAGAAGTGATTGTGAGTGTGGCAGATTTATGAGATCCCTTCATCATCAAGAAAAAGGTATGAGCACATTCTTCCATAGTTGAGTTGATTGATTGACTTTCTGGAAAACAAAGTTTGGAGTGAAAAGGATTTGATTAGGGTTTCCTTTTTGAGAGTGTTTGAGTTAATGCTTCAAGGTTTTTTGGAATAAAGAGTTGTTGTTAAAACCTTGTTTTATAAGCATTGTTGTTGAAGCCATTGGTTGTGTGAAGAACTTGAGTTAGGGTTTTGCAAAAGAACATGAGTATCATTGTTATGTGAAGATTGATTTATAAGCATTGTTGTTGAAGAGAGTTGTTATGCAAAGAACTTGAACTAGGGTTTGAAAAGAACATGAGTATCATTGTTATGTGAGATTTGTTGTTAAGCATTGTTGGAAACATTTTGAGTTGATGTTTATATGCTTGGACTAGGGTTTGTGAGAAAGGGTTGTTTCATTGAGTGATTGGTTGAGTAGAGTTGGTTGAGCCTAGTCAAGTGGGTGTGTGAAGTGTTTGTTCAAGTTCCATAAAATAAACTATCCTATATTCTGATTTGAGTTGAGAAAGTGTTTGAGCATTGAGTTGAAACATATTGGGTCTCTAACAATTCACTTTATGTTTCTATGAGATTGGTTAAGTTCTGTGTGAGCTTATTGAGCATATTTGGACAAGTTCTAAGTGGACTTGTTGAGCAGATTTGAGCAAGTTTTGAGTGGACTTGTTGAGTAGATTGAGCAAGTTCTGAGTGGACTTGTTGAGCATATTTGGACAAGTTCTGAGTGAGCTTGTTGAGTAGGTTTGGACAAGTTCTGAGTGAGCTTGTTGAGAAGTTTGAGCAAGTTTTGAGTGGACTTGTTGAGCAGTTTTGAGCAGGTTTTGAGTGGACCTATTGAGTATTTTTGAGCAAGTTATGAGTGGACCTATTGAGTATATTTGAGCAGGTTTTGAGTGGACCTATTGAGAATATTTGAGCAGGTTCTGAGTGGACCTATTGAGCATATTTGAGCAGGTTCTGAGTGGACCTATTGAGCATATTTGAGCAGGTTTTGAGTGGACCTATTGAGTAGATTTGAGATAGAGATTTGGAGGTGATAGAGTAGAGAGGATAGTAGTCTCTAGTGGATAGAGATCCATCAGCCAGGGTAGTGAAGATAGGTCTTCTGAGTGGGGATAAGAGTCTTCAGTGGAGAGAGATCCACAAGCTAGTGTAGTGGAGGTAGTAGTCTTCTAGAGGATCACCAACTAGAGTAGAGGAGAAGGAGTTCTCCTATGGATAGAGATCCATGAACTTGATTTAGGGGATTGATATCTCCTTTGGATAGAGGTCCATAAATATTGTAATAGGGAAGGATTCCCAAGAGATTGATTGAGAAAATTTTAGTAAAATATTTTCTCCGTGGAGTAGCCCACATTGGGTGAACCATGTAAATTGTGGTGTCTCTATTGTGTATGGTGTTTTGTGCATTGCTTTGATTACTATTATTGATATTTCTATCTATACATTGCATAATATTGATTGGGAAAGAAAAGTAAAAAGTGGTCTTATACTGTTCACCCCCTCTCAAGTATAAGCTTGTGTTCTTCAATTGGTATCAGAGCGGGTTCCTTCAGAAGAGTTTAACAACTTGAAGGAAAAGCTAACAAGAACACAATGGATCCTAAGGAGGTGTCCTCAAATAATTCAGCACCAGTATTTGATGGAAGTGACTATATGTATTGGAGTATGATGATGAAGATCTACCTGATGGCACTTGGCAATGAAATTTGGGAATCAATGGAATTTGGATATGATCCCTTAATCAATCCTCCTACAGATAAGGAAGGTAAGCTTCTACAACACTATAATTCAAAAGCAATGAATGCACTTGTGAGAGGTTTGCATAGAACAGAGTCTATGAAAGTTATGCATTGTAAAACTACAAAAGAGATGTGGGATAAATTGCAAAATATATATGAAGGAGATAAAAGTGTCAAGAAAGCAAAGATGCAAAATCTCAAAGGACAACTTGAAGCATTAAGAATGAATGAAGAGGAAAATATTAGTGCTTATCTAATTCGAATTGATGAGGTTGTTAATGATATGCAAGGACTTGGAATGAAGATTGATGAATCAGATGTTTGTGATAAAGTCTTAAGAACTCTTCCAAAAATATTCAGTGAACAGGTTTCTGCTATAGAAGTATCAATGGATGGTGATACTTTGACAAGAGATAAATTTCTTGGTATGCTCACAAATTTTGAGATAAGAACAAAAGATCCTATTCCCTAGAAGGAAGCAACATTCAAAGCAATCAATAAGACAAAGGGTAAGAAGTCAGAATCAAGCAATGAGTCATCTAGTGATGAGGAAGCTAATTATAGTAAAAGAGATAAAGATTCTAGAAGATCCAGAGATCTAAGATCTGTTAAGTGTTTCAATTGTGGAAAGTATGGATATTTTGCAACAGATTGTCAAGAACCTAAGAACAACAATGGTGAAGAAAAATAGGATCACAGGTACAGGGATTCAGAAAGATACAGGCATCAAAATAAAAGCAAGGATGGACAAAATAGACAAGGAAAGAAGTTCTTCCAAAGGCAAAAGAGGAGCTACTATGTGGATAAGGCAAGTAAGTACTCAAGTGATAGTGATGCTAGTTTTTCAGACAATGATAGAGATGAAGTCTTGTTTATGATTGAAGAAAAAGAGCAAGTTAAGAAAAGGACTCCAGTAATTCTCAAGTGTTTTAGATGTGGTAACTTTGGACATCTTGAAGATGATTGTACAAGGAATGGTTATAGTTTCAGTGATGATGAATATGAAGATGCACTTGAAAGACCAGATGAAAATCTTCTAATGGCATTAGAAGAAGAAGAAAGTGATCCTATAGAAGATAAGCCAATAGAAAATAAATATGAGGACAAAGGCAAACAAATAGAGGAATACTCAAAAAATAATGGTTATGATCTCAAGGGAGAACTTATCTATGCTCTTGACATGGTAAATAAGGTAAGGAAGCAACACTCTAAACTTGAAATTCAGTTTCAAGAATGTGATGAAGAGAGAAGATTGCTCATAGAGGATTTAGAAAAATCAAAGGCTAAGGCAAAGAGGTTCAAAGATAAGTTAGAAGCAAAGATCTTGGAATGTGAGAAGTTAGCACAAGAAGTGGCACTACTAAAAGAAGATTTAGAAGACTCCAAGGTCAAGATGAAAGGGTTCAAAAATAGCTCAAAGAACTTGGATAAGTTCATCAAGATACAAAAGCCTACATCAAGCAAAATAGGTCTTGGATTTGAACAGGTTCAAAATAAATGGGAAGGAGAGTCAACTTCAAGTTTTGGAGGAGAAGAAACTTCAGATGAAGATACTTTAGAAGAAGATAGTGTAAAAGATAGTGAGACATCTGAGGATGAGTTGGACAATAGAGAGTTCAACAAAAATAGGAACAATGCACAAAGAAGATACATATGGAACAACAATCAGAATAGGAGACCAATGAGGTCAAGACAAGGAAACTTCAATGGAAGATGCTTCTCATGTCACAGGTTTGGGCACATGGCTTCACAATGTAGGACACATGAAAGACAGGAATATGGGAACATACAACCTTTCCATGGGTATTGCTACTCATGTAATCAGTTTGGTCACAAGGCAATGAATTGCAGGGTTCATGACAGAAGAGGATATGGCTTCACTAGGAGATATCCTAAGACATTTGCACCTCCAAGGAATAATAACATTAAGTGTTATAAGTGCAATAATGATGGTCACACAACAAAGTGGTGTAGAGCAGACATTCCAGAAATAGGTATGAACAAGAACAGGAACATGAACATGGATATGAACAGGAATAGGAACAAGAACATGAATAGGAACAAGAACATGGATAGGAACATGGACATGGATAGAAATAGTCAAAGGAATCAGAAAATTTAGATAAGAAGAAAAGAGGATAAAGGTAAAGAACAATGCTTTCTAGGAGTAGAAATACTCCCACCCTAGAATTAACCACCTCAAAAGGAGGTGGGGGAGGGGCTAAGCTAAGAGGCTCATTCTTAGCCCTGAGCCCCAAAGGTGACCCTTTGCCATTGATGTCAAAGGGGGAGATATTTGAGTAAGGGGGAGAGATTTGATATTTGAGAAAGCATTGAGCCAGGGGGAGCAACACATAAGAAGAAGTCAAGTTTTTGGTAAAAAGGTTTTGGGTTGCCATCAATGACAAAGGGGGAGATTGTTGGACATTTTGAGTCCCTAAGTCAAAGTTGTCATTGATGTCACCAGATGAAGTCATCATTAATGTCAAGGACTTTGTCAAGAAATAAAGTTGTCAAGGTTGTCATTTGATATCCAGGAAGAAGCTTCAAATAACACCAAAGGTCAAGAGAATCAGTGCAGAAGTTAAAGGCAAAAGGGCTCCATAATATTTTAATTTTATATGGAAGCTTAGTTTAAAAGGTGTTTCATAAAAACCTAAGGAGGCTTATTGCAAAGTTAAAAGGAGGCCTAATATTTATTTTATAAAATATTTAAATTCAAAAGGAATTTAAATTTTATAAATAAATATCATTAATACCAAGTTGTGCAATAAGAGAAGCCCCTAATAAAACCAAAGGTTTTATTAAATTAATTTATAACATTTAAATTTAAATAAATTTAAATCACTTATAAATTAATTCGAATGTCGACGTTGATTGGGAGACATGTTTGCATAAAGGATGAAAGGCTATATATATACCATGCCTTAAAGGTATTTTAATTATCCTTGCTTCGAACATTATTTTGTATGTGAATTGAATGAAGAGGAGCTCATGAGAAAAGATAGCAAATTCATATTTTGTGTGACAACGATTGAGAACAAATCGAAAGCACCAAAAGTTTGAGAGCCAGCTGGGCAGCATGGCCTAGTGGCGAGGAGGCATTGGCTAAAATGTTGAGGCATCGAGTGGCCTACGTTTGAAATGCGATGGTAGTGTTTGCATTGTGTTGGAAGCGCCAAGGGATGGCACACATTTTTTATTTGGTAGAGAGAGGGAGGTTCATTGAGCACGTTGTGCTCTCCACTCCCCAAGCGAGCGCTTAGCTCGAGCGGCGGTTGGAGCCACGGCAAAGGCATTGGTCATGGGCTGCGTTGAGGGTTCGAATCCCTCCAAAGGTAAGGTAATTAAATTTTGATTATTTTTAATATTGCCTAAAGTTGGGAGTTAAAAGGGTTGCTAGTTGGAAATAGTTGAAAGGGTTGCTAGTTGAAAATTGGTGTTTGTTGGAAATTATTTTTAATAAAGTTTGGAGTTATAAGGAGTTTGATTTTATTTTTAAATAAAGTCTTAATTATTATATTTGCATATTGGAGGAGTAAGACTTTAAGAGTGTTGATTTTATTTGTAAAGGGATTTTTTCCAAAGAGATTATTATGAAGATGTTGGATATTATTTTAAAGTTGGAGTGATAAGGTGTATTTTGTTTGATATCATTTTGTATTGTGATTCATTGAGAAAATTATTATCTTCTAACCTTTCTTTGAGATTGGCAAAGAAGTGATTGTGAGTGTGGCAGATTTATGAGATCCCTTCATCATCAAGAAAAATGTATGAGCACATTCTTCCATAGTTGAGTTGATTGATTGAATTTCTGGAAAACAAAGTTTGGAGTGAAAAGGATTTGATTAGGGTTTCCTTTTTGAGAGTGTTTGAGTTAATGCTTCAAGGTTTTCTGGAATAAAGAGTTGTTGTTAAAACCTTGTTTTATAAGCATTGTTGTTGAAGCCATTGGTTGTGTGAAGAACTTGAGTTAGGGTTTTGCAAAAGAACATGAGTATCATTGTTATGTGAAGATTGATTTATAAGCATTGTTGTTGAAGAGAGTTGTTATGCAAAGAACTTGAACTAGGGTTTGAAAAGAACATGAGTATCATTGTTATGTGAGATTTGTTGTTAAGCATTGTTGGAAATATTTTGAGTTGATGTTTATATGCTTGGACTAGGGTTTGTGAGAAAGGGTTGTTTCTTGAGTGATTGGTTGAGTAGAGTTGGTTGAGCCTAGTCAAGTGGGTGTGTGAAGTGTTTGTTCAAGTTCCATAAAATAAACTATCCTATATTCTGATTTGAGTTGAGAAAGTGTTTGAGAATTGAGTTGAAACATATTGGGTCTCTAAAAATTCACTTTATGTTTCTATGAGATTGGTTAAGTTCTGTGTGAGCTTATTGAGCATATTTGGACAAGTTCTGAGTGAACTTGTTGAGAATATTTGAGCAAGTTCTGAGTGGACTTGTTGAGCAGATTGAGCAAGTTTTGAGTGGACTTGTTGAGAATATTTGGACAAGTTCTGAGTGAACTTGTTGAGCATATTTGGACAAGTTCTGAGTGGACTTGTTGAGCAGTTTGAGCAAGTTTTGAGTGGACTTGTTGAGCATATTTTGAGTAGGTTATGAGTGGACTTGTTGAGTAGTTTTGAGTAGGTTTTGAGTGGACTTATTGAGAAGATTTGAGCAAGTTCTGAGTGGACCTATTGAGCATATTTGAGCAGGTTCTGAGTGGACCTATTGAGCATATTTGAGCAGGTTCTGAGTGGACCTATTGAGCATATTTGAGCAGGTTCTGAGTGGACCTATTGAGCAGATTTGAGACAGAGCTTTGGAGGTGACAGAGTAGAGAGGACAGTAGTCTCTAGTGGATAGAGATCCATCAGCCAAGGCAGTGAAGACAGGTCTTCTAAGTGGGGACAAGAGTCTTCAGTGGAGAGAGATCCACAAGCCAGTGCAGTGGAGGCAGTAGTCTTCTAGAGGATCACCAGCCAAAGCAGAGGAGAAGGAGTTCTCCTATGGATAGAGATCCATGAACTTGATTTAGGGGATTGATATCTCCTTTGGATAGAGGTCCATAAACATTGTAATAGGGAAGGATTCCCAAGAGATTGATTGAGAAAATTTTAGTAAAATATTTTCTCCGTGGAGTAGCCCACATTGGGTGAACCACGTAAATTGTGGTGTCTCTATTGTGTATGGTGTTTTGTGCATTGCTTTGATTATTGTTGTTGATATTGCTATCTATACATTGCATAATATTGATTGGGAAAGAAAAGTAAAAAGTGGTCTTATACTGTTCACCCCCCTCTCAGTATAAGCTTGTGTTCTTCAAATAGTTCACCATTTACCATTTATTTTTCTTTCTTTCATGTCAACGAGGGTTACGCAATGCATCTTCATTCCTTAGAGAAAATTTGAACACAAATTTTTGTATGCACCCTCCTCAGTGATTCTACGGATGACGCAAACCAAAGTCTCCATTTTATTTTCCACCCTTTATTTCCTTAAAACACCCATTATTTCCAAACCAAAAAGGTGTATAAAACAAAGAAAGAAAATAAAATAAAATAGCTGTAATATATCATCCCAGCCAAAATATTATATTCTCAGATTAACATATTTTGTCGTATTACAATAAAAAATACCTCTACAAAATTATATCAAAACCCCAATGTGGCAAGATGCAAAACTGCCAATATTTTTGGTGGCTCACGGGGTATCCAGCTCGCATGGATGTAAGTGATCTCATGCCTTTATCCATTGGGCTGCTATGGAGTATTTTATCGACTACTTTGGCTAGCACTTTTGATGTAGACACTTTTCTATGTGTCTCCTCATCTTCTTTCTCCATGGCTTCTGCTTTAGCTACTACTCGGAGTACATCCACCTACTCTGCATCTTCTACTACCTTTTCTTGTGTGGTCTTTTCTATTACGGCAAGCTCCTCCTGTTATTTGAGTCTCTCAGAGGTAACCTCATAAACTATGACTGCTGCCTCCTAGGAAAAGAGTTGTGAAAAAGTAGGGCATACTCAAATAATCATAGACAAAGCACATATTATGAACATCTTCCAGGCTGAGGTGCTTTGCTCTCTGAGCTAGCTCAAACAATGAAAGCTCCATGTGGTTATACTTTTGCATAAGTGGTAGCACCTATGCCTTTGAGATAGAATCTTCCCATGCATCAATATTTGATGTGTCCTCCATGAACTTATTCTAGGCCATATCTAATTGTTATTTCATCAGAGGTTTGTCCCATTCATCTATAAATTTTGAAAATCCCAAATCTGCAAGAGTGTTAAAATGAGTCATGGAAATAGTATGCTCTCACTCAATGGTATTGAGGATCTTCTGACCTTCTCTCACCAAGTCCATACTCTAAAAATAACTACACAATGTGATCTTGTCAGTTAAACAGACGTGATCCATTTCACTTAGGGGGTGGATGTGTATGCTGGAATTGGCCAAAGCCTAAATTTTTATAGCCATCTCCATGTACATATCCAAAATCTCCTCAATGGTATCAATCAACTACTACCCCATGTAAATTTGTATGTTGTCCACCCATAAATAATGCAGCACTTGAACTTCCTACGTGGCTAGCTTCTCGCAGTTTTGGGTTGAGCGAAGGTGCTCCTCCTTAATGCTTTTTGAAGAAAAACCTGTAGCCTGTGCGACCTTTTTCACCAATTGATTCTATATGGCATCTAGTTGTGTTTTGAGTGAGTGCATCTCTCTCCTAGATGTGTCTCTTTCCTTCAAATGCACTCCTACTTGTCGGTGCAAGTGTTCATTCTTTGTGGTTGTCTTCTCCTCTTGCACCCAGCTCTTGGCCAAAGCATTCTCGAGTTCAATAATTTTACTCTCCTGATCAAAATATTTTTGCTTGTAATACTCACCATGCAAGTATACTAAAATCATATCAACCTGTATGTTGCCCATCTTATTTTTAGTTTCAATCCTAGTGAGGTCCTCTATTATGGTCTCACAAACATAAGAACTTGATAGCATTTCTCCTTATGTCTTCTGGACCAAGGGAGTGATTTTAATTGTGTGAGCTTCCATGGTGACTAGATCAAAGGCAACCTTCTTGAGTGATCAAGCTAGAGCTATAGCTTATTTTTACCTCTTTATTTTTAACCACTATGATGAACTCAAGAGTGCCCGATTGATTTTCTCCATGTCAAGTTGTTTCAGTACCACCTAAATGTTAGGTAGTGCTTATAGCTCCAAAAATGGTGTGAACGGTATCAAAACTTCTGAGTGATCAGGCTCAAAGGAAGCAGATAAGACGACTAGGAAAGGGAGAACAAAAATGGTGGAATGTATGGAATAACTAGGTTAAACTGCAATTATGCTCACTTTGGGAGGAGCCTGCGTACTTACAACCTTGGTGGAAGTGGTGGCAGGGATGGAAGAGAAAGAGCGCAAAAATGGGTTCGGCCCTGAAAAATATGAACTGGAAGAAATGGAGGCCGAAGAAAGGGGAAGAGAAGAAGGAGCAGTAGTGACTTTGGGAAGGGAAGAAGAGGGAAGTGAAATAGAAATGAAGGGCATACCAAAATGTGGAGAGATAGAGATAGAAACAGATGGAAGTGAATCAATAGTCACTACCTGCTCTAAAGAAAAATAAGTAGGAAGAGAAGATGTACCTTTAGGCATAGATGTCGTGTGATGTGGTGATGGGAGTAGTTGTGAAATAACTTTTTCCTGTTGCTTTAATTGCTCTTCTATTCTCTCCTCAATATTTACATTTTCTTTGATGTCCATGACCTCCACTTGAGAGCTCTTCGACTATTGGTCCTCCCCTTGTTATTGAATCATTGTAAACATCTGTGTGACCATAATCAGAGCCTCTATCACTGGCAGAGAAGAAATAATGGTTGTCAATATAACTAGAACTATGGGCACTAAAGTCACCAAAACTTGAGTGGTATAGAAGGAAGTGGCACCAATTCTTGGTTTCTTCATAGCTTTAGGAAATAGAGGCGTATTCTGAATGTTTTGCTTCTCTGATGCAAGTGCCTCCTAAATTTTTTTCTTTTTCCACTATGATTTTCTTCTAAACACATACTGATGTTCTTCCTCTTTTGGGATATATTCTTCAACTGATGGACACTCTCCTTTGTCCCCACTTTCACCACTATTAGAATGTTGGAGGCTTCGAGGAAAAATATTAGCGAAAGCGACGAGTTTATAGGAATCAATGAACTCATCATAGGTGTTCGAAAATACCTCATCCATATTCAACCTGTAAGGAGATGTGGTTTTTCATCGGTGGACCTCCATTATCCACCAGTTTGTAATTTTTTTCTCAGACCATAGGGGCTGAATTTATTATACCTGACGAAATAATTTGGGTGGAAGAATCTAATTTTTATACTTCATCAGATTATATTCAACCTCCTGTTCATAATAGTCATGTCATGGTGGGAGTGTTTTCATGTCTTCTATATGCCAATTCATGTTGGTTCCATCAAAATTATTTCACCTTTTCTCAATGTCGGGTTGTGGACAATAGTGAAATGACTTGGCTTTTATAATTTCTAAAAACTTCCCCAATGGGCCATACCTCCAATTCTACAGTAATTCTATCAGCCCCAAATCCTATAACATCATTGTGAGAAGTCGATTTTGTCCTTCCTGGCTCACTTCTATACTGCCAAACTTGAGCGGTATATTACAAGTTGTCTTATTTCCATGCCCTACTCCATAGAAATCATTTACATAGTCCGATTGGTGCACCACCTCCATAGCAAAAACATGTTCTATGATGAAGTAGGGTAGCAAGAAAGGCTTTCCTATAAAACCAAAAAATTTCACAACCACACCTTGAGTAAGAAGAAAAATATCTCCCTTTTGTCATATTACTACTTCTCTCATCTCTCGTGGCACTCTTTTGCATGTACCACAAAGTAATTCTATGGTGGGTCCCAAAAATAAATTGTTAAAACTGTAGAACAAATCCCTACTTGACAAAGTGGAAGTCCACATATAAACCAATAGAAGTTCATCCCTCTCATCCATTTGCCTCACTGCGATGAAAGGGAAGTGTTGTTGTAGGTGGAAAAAGAAATACCATACCAGAAAAGAGGTGTGTATGAATGACATATCTTCCCTGGTTTGTAACTTCTCCAGCTAATAATTCAATATCTGAGAGATAAAATTGGCCCAATCAAATAAAATTGGATTGGTGCATTGCCTCATAGCTGAAAAAGTGTAAAATTCAACCCAACAAATACATTGTGTTAGGGCCACCTGCCACTTATGAATGGTAGAATATGTAGGTAAACCCGCAATCCACGCCAATATTGAATAGATATCCAAGATCTTAAATTTTGTGAGCAGCTTCGGCAAGTTTGGAAGCTACCCCATCTATGGCTCTTTAATCAACTACGTCTCCATGAATTGACACATTGTTACTATGGAAACATATCTATCCTCTTGCTCATTAGTATGCAAATTCTTAGTAATCACATAAGAAGGAGGCTTTAACCCACAAGCGAATGCCTCTCATACTTCTTTTGGGGTAATGGTAAAAATTATTTCTCTATTTGCCCTTTGTACTGTTCTTGTAAATGGTTTATAGAATCGAGCGATAAGCTGCAATAGCTCTAGAAAAGCGTGTACAGGTGGACATAGGTACCAAAAAAAATGTGAGTGATATGGAACTATCAACAAAATTTCTGACATCAACCCCTGATTTACTATAAAATCCACATCCTAGCATAGTTTCTCCACTTCCTTGTGGGTAATTGCACAGTCTCTAATTTCTGCCATTGTTTCAACATATGGGTCCAAATCGAAATTTTCATTCCTTCGAGCCTTCTTCGATTTAGACCCTCCTATTTTCCTTGACTTCTTAGGTTCTACGGCCTCTGTAGTCTCTTTACTCCATTTTCCCATTATTTCTCTCTGATGAGTGCTCTAAATATCCTCTGAAAAATTCTGCAACAATGATTTGGAAAACATAGTGGTAGTAAAATTTAAAATATAAAATATGGAGCTTTTACTTAATGCCTTATATAGAGTGCCCCACCAACCACCATAGTAAATATCGAATCCCTCTTGAAAAATTTCAAAAGAACATGTGCATTGATTTTCTCATCTAGCACTACTTCCAATGCCTTAACGGTATCACCTGTTACCCATTGCCAAATCATCCTTGGAAAGTGTGCCTTCCCTTATTGCATAATTTTATTGTGAAATGTGACCTGGTTATCAAAGCTTTATTGGAAAAATAAATCAGTCACCCGAAACCAATAATATGTATTTCTACTCCTCCGAAAAACAAAATCCTCCTCCTGTGCAAATCGGAACGCATATTTGAATTAAATGACTTCAAAAAATTCTTCGACCTACATGCACATTTTCCAATATCTTCCACGCATCCAAGAGTGAAACTCCTTTGCAAGAGTGCTTCTGAAATCACCTGCTTCTAAAAATAGATGGAGCGAAAGTGTTTTAAGACACACTTGTTTCCCTTTTTTGAGTGAAATCACCTTGTGGGCGTTTGATACCTCCATCTACTTCTAAAAAATCATTGTTCTTTGAAAATAATGAGGGCAGAGCATCCTTAAAGCAACTTGACCTTTTTCCCTTTCACTCAAAATGCTTTCGACTTGCTTGGTACGATTCCATGGCGAATGACCTCTTAAAATTTTCTTTATTTTGTTTTTTTTTCCTAGATTTAGAAAAACCTGCTTTTCTAAAAAAACACAACCACTTTTAGGGATTTTACCCTCCCTTTTTTTTTTAGATTTTCTTTTTTTTTTAGATTTTTTTTTTTTATATTTTCTCTTATTTTTTTTAAAAAATGTGCCTCATATTAATATTTAAGTTTATCTACCAAAGAAACCCAAAGCACATGCACTTTTCTCATTTTAAAACATTGGTGCTTCATTTACCAAAAGATAATACCTTTTAATTTATTTACGATTTCCTTTAGCTTAGTGGCGCACATTTTAACCAATGTGTTTGCCTAAATTAGGGGCGAATGGTTGAATGGTTGTTTTGCCCCTTCTATAAGGTGAACGTGATTTTAAATTATTTAAATAGCACGTTGACCAGACTCTTTTTCTTTTCTTCATTTGTTCTCTCTCAAAGGGGAAGCATAAGGCCTTATGCTTCTCCCTTGGGTGAAAGTGCCTATTAGGACCTTTTCATCTAATCACAATCTTACGCTCTAAAAGGGGTTATGACCTATTTTACAAGGGGTGCACTCTCCACTAGGAGCTTTATAACGATGTTTCTTTAGCCGAAATATTTTAGCACCATAGTGAGTTCGGAGTGAAACTAATTTCAAAAAAGATCACTTCTCTTTTTTTTTCTTTTTTTTCTTCTTATATATATTTATATGTTGTCACCCTATAAAGCAAATAAAGTACTAACAAATTTACAAGATGGTACCTCTTAAAATCCAATCATTGAATATAGACCTTCAAATGAATGCCATTTACTGAAATAGGGGGATCCCAACCCTCCATGTCCCGGAGATGGTATGCATTCATTGAATTCACTATAGAGATCTGAAAAGGACCTTCCCAGATTGCATCAAACTTGTGGTGCTTTCCTAGCTTGGCCTTATTTTTGTTCCATTTTAGAACTAAATCTCCCACCTAAATATGTGCTATGTTATCTTTTTTCAAACCATTTCTACATTACTTTAGTGTGATCAGTGAATGCTTGATAAGCCTTTTCTCTGTCTTCCTCCAACTGTAACAGTTGTGCCAACATTGCACTCATCGGATCATATTCCCCATCCTCATATTTTAACAACTGCAATGTTTGGAGTACTGGAAGCTTAATATGAGAAGGCAAGATTGCTTCTTTTCCATACACCAAAGCATATGGAGAATTTTAATAGATTTATTCATGGATATGCGGTCTACCCAAAGAGCTTGGTTCAACAACAAGTGCCAACTTCTTTTATTATTCTCCAGTGTCCTTTTCAGGATTTGCAGTAAATTTTTATTTGTAGATTCGACCAAGTCATTCCCTTTTAGGTAATAATTGTATGACATCTTAAGATAAATCCCATACTTGCTATCAAATTCTATAATATTAGCCCCAATTAATGGAGTTCCATTATATGTCACAATAGAGTCTGGGACACCAAAACGAGTGATTAGTCCCTCCAGAAAAGACATGAGAGTTGCTTGATCTAACTTTTTGGTAGGAATAGCCTATGTCCACCTAGTAAAATAATCAGTCATTGTTAAAATGTATTTATGTTTTGTAGAGGAATGTGGATCAATGACTTCAATGAAGTCAAGATCCCACTACTGAAAGGGTGCTTCCACTTGAATTGGGTGTAGGGGTAATGCTCCTTTCTTGGTTTTGCCAACATATCGCTAACAACTATCACAATTTTGACTAACTTTATGAGCATCGGTGAATAGAGTAGGTCAAAAGTAACTAGCTCGAATTATTTTCAAGGTCATTGTATTTCCTTCATGTTGGAGCCAAATTTGACTCAAAATTTGAAACCCCCAAATTTAAATTTTTGGTTTCATCAAAATAAGCAAGCATTGTTGGTCTCTTTGCATATTATTAGAGAAGTTGGTTTTCCATAAGTTTAACCTTAAACATTGCTATTATGGGTACCTTTGAAAATTTGTTATATCTTAAGATGGTTGCCAAATTCAATCCCTTTTAATAAAACCCGACCATTAAAAATACAAGGTTTAGTCTTCTAGATCAATAATCATACTTGGACCTAAGTCAAATTTTAAATCATTAAAGTCCTAAGGTATTAAAAGATTTAATCAAGGGCCATGGTCTAAAAACCCAAAAAAAATCTAAGCACAATATTAAAGTCTAAAAACATAAGGTTCAAACTAAGGTCTTAATTAAAACCACGAGGGTATGCACCCCGTTGTGTTAAAATTTAAGCACCTCACGTAAATCTAACGATAGCGCTTCATCAAAGGAAAATCCAATGGATGCGCTTGATTTAATTAATCAACTCTTTAAAAATATGTGGTCAAAGGAATTAAAGTCTAAAATTTTGAAAGAAAAATTAATCAAAACCTTAAGGGTATGCACCCCCATTAAAATAAATGTCAAGCACATCGATCCAAATCCAACGACAACGCTCGATCAAGATTTGATCGGACGGCGGTGCTATCATAAAAGGTGCCTCAAAAAGGTAATAGACCACAATATTAATTAAAAATTTTAAATGAGATTCTTGAGGGTCTAATGCATCGGATAATCATTTTTCCTTTTAGCTTAATCATATTTTAAAAGCATATGGCCGTTGGTAACTAACCCCGCAGGTTGAAGAAATCAATGACCGCGTCGACATTGATGAAAATCCAACAATCGCGTCGAAGTCAAAACCTAAACAATGGAATGGTAAGGATATCGGATTGCAGTATATCTAATGGTAGTGATTCATCAAAGAGAAATAAAATGGATGCACTCAACTTAATAAAGCATCCCTATATAAATTTTGAAGGCTTTAGTACCATGGTCACAAAGATTTGATGGCAACGCCCATATCCACCCGGATCCAACGACAACGCATTGTTAAAAATGATCAAAGGTTAACTCACAAGGTTTTTGGTCAAATAATTAATTAAATTTATTATCAAGGCTAAGAAAAGCAATTAATAAAGTTTTATAAAGTTTTGATACATGGATAATCTTCCCCCTTCCATTTTTGCTAAACCTTGCACATGTATAGGGAATCCAACGATCGTGCCCCCATCATTGTATGATCTAACGATGAATGCATAGAGAGGTGGACTGATTATACAATGCCTATGTTTAATGCAATGTTGTTAAGGTTTTAATCACTATATTAACCATGGTAAATCATGATTGTATGAGGTTTAATGCATCACATTATTATAAGGTCAAATAAACGATTGTATAAACTTCGAGCCTAAGTATCGTCGAATGAATTATTACTAATCAAGAGTTTTCAACTTTATAAACATGATTAATTTGATTAACCAAGCACAAGTTTATATAAATTAGTGGACTAACAATCATATAGGTTCTTGGACATCAACGACTACATCAATCCTCCTCAGAATCCAACGGTAGAGCATAATTCAAAGGTCCAAGTAATGAAATGATCGCAAATGTCTTCTAGTAAATCCGATGGTAGCACTCCATTGGGATTAAAAGGATCTGATGACAATGATCGATTCAATGTCAAAATTATAAGATACAAGTAGGGCTAATCTAATGGATATCTTCTGACAAATCTAACGGATGCGCTCTCTCTCGAAGTAATCCAATGGCGATGCACGCTTCAAAGGTAAATCAAATGGTAAGCCTAAATCGACATTCGATTAATTAAATTTTAATCACATTTAACAAGGGCCCTAACACATTATTAATCACCACATTTATTTTGATTAGTCAATATTAAACAAAGAAGGTTCGAAGCATGTTTCTTTCGGGTATCTAACCCACAGGTTATGAAAGATCCAAGGCAATAATGGAACAAAGTTTGATCCAATGGTTGTGATAGATCGTGAATATTTAGGAAAACTTAGGATATCCAAGATAATGACAAGCACTCACATCAAGAACTGAATCTTATGGAGATCCCTAGGATGATTGCTACCCAATTAAAATGTAATCAATCCCTAAGATTTAATTATCATTCCAAGCCAAGGTGGCACGAGGTTCAAAATGGAGGCCACTCCTATCACACGTCACAACTCCACGTTAGAAAATAATAAGCCTAAATTATCTTTACCTTCTACAAAGGTTTTATTGGAAAGGACGGATGAGCAAACTACTTTTACTATTGCAAATGAATAGGAGTTACAGGTAGTGGCGAGAATGGGAAATATAGAAGAACAATTTACAGATGAATCATAATTAGAAAAGTTTGTGTCAGATATAGCAGAAGTACATATTCCTATCCTACAAGATCCACTTGTATTCAGAGTCAATGAGGAGATGAGAGGCTCATCAGTACTAGGAAAAGAAGGTGAAATAGTCAAAGTTGTCAAGGCAATGCAAAATCAAACCATTGACCAACTGGTCGAGAAAATTACAAAATTAAGAAATCAATTGAAAAAAGAAGAGAAGAAAAAAGTTGAAATGAGAGCATTAATAAATAAAAAATAGGAATAATTGGCACAAAATGACACTCCAAAGGCACAAACCCCTTTAGTGGTTAGGATTTAGGATCATGCCTATTACCCAAATGCAATGAAGAAGGATATGTCAATGAAAATACAAGTTCATGCCAAAGGGCTCATCGAGATGTTTAGATAGATTAAGGTGATTCAAATAACTGCTCGAGAAATACATACGTTGATACAGGAGAAGGAAGAAGACTTCAAATTCATTCGTCCTACCCTTGATTTAATATGAGATAATTTTAAAGAGTTTCAGGGTCAAGAAACAATAACAAATGATGGTAGTAAAATCCAGTTCAATTTTGAGTTCTTGAAAGCAGCCATGTTTGGGGCAAACCAAGAAAGGTGGATCAATGTTGTAATAAAAATGGATAATCTGATAGAAGATGCAACAAGTAAAATTATGGATATTGGTCTATCCTTAGACAAATGCTTGGAAGCCCCTAGTATAGAAGAGCTACTCAAGCATACAATAGAAAAATTTGATTGTTAGTCAGATGATGAGTCAGAAATGACTTGATAATCTACCTTGCTGGTGAATACTATGGATATGTTGCTCTTCCAATATGAGAAAAGCAAGCCCATTCTGGCCATACAAAAAAATAGAATTTTGCATGAAATGAACATGTTAAGGTTTGTTGCAGCCTTTAACATAGAAGTTTGGGAACTAATCAGCAAATAAATACAATGGTTGCAATGAGGTCAAAAGGGGAAAAGGTTGAAACATATAGTCAACAACTAGGAATAAGTTCAACTCTTCTAATTAAACAAGGACCTATGTCAACATAAAAGTCTCCAAAGCAGTTGAAGAGTCAAGTGCTCAAAGAGGGATAGTTCAATAAAAATAGTTGAAAAGGAAGTAGTGGAAGAAAGAACAGACTCTCCTAATACCACCATCACTGGTTAAAATAAGCTACTATTTGAAAAGTTCAAAGAAGAGTGTATATCATGAATAAAAAGAGATAGTGGAAGCTAGTTGTACCATTTTTGAATATCAACTCATATGCTGACAAGTGTAAGGCTAGAACCAGACCAAAAATAACGTAATCAAGAACCAGTAACTTTAAAAGAAAGCAGACAGGTTCAGATTCATCATCAAGCAATTAGAGAATAGCATTTTTTATAAGAGGTATACTTGAGTGCCCTTTATATTTGTGTTGTTGTATCTCATTTTGTGTCTGTTATTCTCATTCATTCTTCTTTCTTCCCTTTACTGTGCAAGATTTTGAAAGGAAAGTACTCAAGAAGTTGAGATTATTTCCTGTCCTATTGAGCCTGAGATTTAGAGACTCTACTGTTACCAGATTGGAACAAGGAGAGTAGGAGAGACCTGTTACATTATTTGAATAGATTCTTCTTCATTGTGTTGATGTATTTCTTTGAGAAAAACAAAGTTAAAAGGCATCCTACCCACTCTGCATGTAAAATTTTATGAAATCAATACACCACTGAGTTTCATTCCTGTTATATCTTTGTCTTGGTACTATGTGTCACTATGTAAGGGATTACATTATTTGAATGCATTATATACTTCTTTCGTTGGTCAAATTTTAGTTTTATTATGATATTTGAATGAGTCTAAGCATGCCAATTTTATTTTCCCCCTTCTCTTTTTTCATGTCAAAATTGTTGTTAAATTGCTATAACAACCCAATGAATCTAGGCAACGGTCTACATAAGGCATAACAAATGGTTATTTTATTTGTTGGTCATTTTAATACATATAGTGTTACATTAATCTGGAGCGTGTAATAAAACTTTTATCATATAATTACCATTGGGGTTTCCTTATCCATTCTATAGTTTTCCTTTAGCAATAGTCGTTTTTATCATAACGAAGAGGCGGGTAGAGTTTGTAATAGCTCGTTGGTTTCAAATGAATTTTTGTAGTGTGACAATTAAATCCTTTGGATGCAAGAATTGGTTCCAATAGTTTTTTTGCGCCATTGTCGGGGAGAATTTTTACATTCTAAGCCTAGATTTCATGACATTTATTTTAAAAACAAGTAGCCAATAGGAATAAAGAAATTTTGCGTTGATTTTCTATGATTTGTACGTTCTTTATTTAACCCATGTTTTTCAATTTTAATTTTCTTTACGTTTATTATTTTCTTGAATTTCCTATGTTTCTTGATTTTCTTGAATTATCCAAAGAACCTACTCCTATGAGGATGAGTATTAATATCAAGAATTCTTGATAAAGTATACACTGTTCTTCCTGCACCCCGGTGCTAGTGACTCCGTCTAAACAACCCCAGATGATAAAATAAAAAATGAAAGAGCAGAACGTGTTGGTGAACACCAGGAGAAGCGATAAGGAGCTATTCTTAGAATTCAAGAATATAGAGGTATTTATACATAATCAGAAAACTCCACTTTTCAATAGGACTGCTTATAATAGTAGATCAAATTCTAGCGATAAAAAGTATGTAAAGAAAAATAAATATCAGAATACTTTTACTGTTGATATTACTGGAGATGAACATTTGAATTCGGTTATAGAAGATACATGTGATTATTCTCATTGTCCAATTAATAGTAATACTAAGGAATATAATCCCTTAGATTATATTCAGGCTACCTAGACCCATATTACTGTAGGTACTTTGTTGTGAATTTGAATTCTATAGTAACAATGGCCCAGGCTAATGTTTATTTATGGATAACTAATAGATATAGGCCTTTTGTGTTACCAAAAAATATTAATGCCTTGCCCAGTAAATCTCACAAATACCTTCCAAAATTCTTAGGAAATAGTGCAGTAACTAGAGAAGATCATATCAAGAGTTTCTTGTATGCGATGGATAGTCTAGAAGTTGAACATGAAGACGTAGTCTTAAGACTATTTTTATAGATTTTAGAAAAAATTGTTAGAGAGTGGTTCAATTCACTCCCTAACAATGATATCCCAAAATTTACCAAAATGGAAGTTGTGTTTCTAAAGAAATATGGTGAAAGAAAAAATGAACAATCTCTGTTAACTGAGTTAGCCACTATGTACAAAAAAGAGAATGAGGTTGTTAGTGACTTTAACAGAATATTTTCAAATACCAGGAACAAAATCTATGCCAAAATTAGGCTCAGTGATATTCATTCTATTTGTTTCTACTAAAATGCTTTTCAAGAAGAGTTTAACTATGATTTGAGGCAATAACAAGCCACTACCATTTATGGTTGTATGGAAAAGGTAATGGATAAGGAAATAAATATTCTTGAAAGTGGTAAGATGAATCCTTATTCTTTGGAAGGCAACCTACCTGATAGAAAACCTAAAAGAGTAGCATTTTATTTACAAATAAGAACTAAAATTGATCCAATGGAGAAATTGACTAGTCAAATGACTGAGATGCTCAGTAACATGAACAACAATATAGCAAGAATCGAAAGAAACAATGATAATAATGGTGAATCATCACAAAAATAGCGACCTCATGTTGATAATCATCTTCCCTTTAAAAATAACCTCAATAGGAATTGGGGAAATAACAATGGTTCTGAAGAAGGAAGTAGGAATAGGAATAATGGTAACAATAGCTAGAAAAATAGATATTCTGATAGAGATCAAAATAGTGTTTCTAACCCCATACCATATACCAATGTAGTAGAAGTCTTTCCCTATTTTTGATCTACTTGTGATGCACCTCATAACCTTGATGCATGTGGAATTCACCTAAGTGATCAGTGCAATGTAGATTTACATGCTGAATAAGAAGAGGATATAAGAATTAATGCTTGTTGTTCTGTTGAAGATGAATCCAAAAAAAGGTTGTTTGAAGAAGATATGGATAAATATGCCTCAAATAATCATCCTCAAATATTAGTAGTTGAAGGAACTAAAGTATTGTAGAAATCACATGAGTCAAGATATGACAAGATGAAGCAAGGGAAATTAATCCCCACTGCTCAATAAGTTGAATAATTAGAGGCTACCCATACTTTGAATTTAAGAAACAAGACTATCCCAGACCAGACAGAGAAAGCCTCTACCATTGAAATAATAAAAAAAACTTTCACAAATAAGAATATCAGTAAAGAGAAAACTGATAGATTCCTCAAAATATTACTCCTGAAGTAATATAATCAGAGGAAGATATTTTCAAATAAGAAAGTAATAAACCACTAGATATAAAGAAAATAAAATTTGATGTTGGGTCAGAACTCAGTAAGAAAAATGTTAACATCACATTTAGAGAACTTTTGAAAGTTCAACAATACAAAGAGCAAGTCTGAAGAGCATTTGGATTAGTGGAAAAAAAAAGAAGACCCAACTTGTCATGTTGCTAGAAAAAATCAACATGATACAAGATCACCATCCTTTTTTAGAACCTTTTATGTATCATTAAGGTACAACTCACATGAAGGAGAAATATATGTCATTCATAATTGCATTCTAGATAGTGGAGCTTCACACAATATTGAAGAAAATGTGCTTATACTAAGAGGGGGGTGAATAGTATAACATAAATTTTTTTCCCAAATAGAAGCATCAAAATTAATGAAAACATAAACATCACACAAAGTATCACACACATAAGAGACACCATTTTAATGTGGTTCACCCAATGTGGGCTACCTCCACAGATAAAATCTTTTACTAAAACTTTCTCAATCAATCTCTTGGGAATCCTTCCCAAATTACAATTTTTATGGACTTCTGTCCAAAGGAGATGTTGATCTCCTAATCTCAAGTTCATGGATATCTTCCACAAGAGAAATATTTACCCTTATTCTCTAGCTAGTGATATTCTAGAAGACTATGTCTCTATGATGCATTGACTGGTGTATCTCTCTCCACTTGAAGACTTCTCACTCAGATCTTGTCTTCAATTGTCCTGGGTGCTGGATCTCTATCCACTGAGACTTTGTCCTCTATACTGTGTCACCTCCAAAGCTATATCTCAATACTGTACCAAACACATTTCAGTCGGTCTAACACAATTTTTCTCAATCTCTTGCACTAAACACAATACAGTCGATCTAGTATAAATTTTCTCAATAGGTTCACTCAGAACCTGCTCAAATATGCTCAACAGGTTCACACAAAAAAATTGTCTAAATATGCTCAACAAGTTCACACAAAAACCTATATGAGTCTTCTCAACAAATACTCTCTAGAGCTTGTTCAAATCTGCTCAATAAGTCCTCTCTTGGATTTGCTCAAATCTGCTCAATAAGTCCTCTCTTGGACTTGCTCAAATTTGCTCAATAAGTCCTCTCTTGGACTTGCTCAAATCTTCTCAATAAGTCCTCTCTTGGACTTGCTCAAATCTTCTCAATAAGTCCTCTCTTGGACTTGCTCAAATATTCTCAATAAGTCCTCTCTTGGACTTGCTCAAATATTCTCAATAAGTCCTCTCTTGGACTTGCTCAAATTTACTTACAAAATCTTAACTCAAAACAGTCCACAAGCCTTCTCAAAGACTTGTCTCAAATCTACTTAACAAGCTCACATGGAACTTTTTCAATATCATAGAATCATAAAGAGAATTTTTAGAGACTCAATATGTTCTATACTCAAATTACAATCAATATCTTAATTCAATATCATAGAATCATAAAGAGAATTGTTAGAGACTCTATATGTTCTATACTCAAATCCCAATATCAACTTAATAGAAGCATAAAGAGAATTTTTAGAGACTCAATATGTCCTATTCTTAAATCTCAATCTCAAATCAAATCAATCTCATAGAAGCATAAAGAGAATTGTTAGAGACTCTATATGGTCTCTACTCAAATCCCAATCTCAACTCAATAGAAGCATAAAGAGAATTGTTAGAGACTCAATATGTCCTATTCTTCAATCTCAATATCAACTCAAATTAGAATATAGAATAGTTTGTTTTATGGAACTTGAACAACCATTTCACACATCCACTTGACTAGGCTTAACCAACTCAACTCAACCAATCACATCAAGGAACAACCCTTTCTCACAAACCCTAGTTCAAGTATGTATCAACCAACTCAAAATGTTTCCAACAATGCTTTATCTCAAATCTCACATAACAATGATACTCATGTTCTTTTCTAGATCATGTTCAAGTTCATTTCATCATCAATGGGATTCAACAACAATGCTATTGAATCAAGGTTTAAATACAACTCACAAATCAGAAAACCTTGAAGCATTCAACCAACCATATTTAGAAAGGAAAATTCAATTAATCCTTTTCACTCCAATGATATTTCAGAAATCAGCCACCACAAAAAATCAATAGGAGAATGTGCCCATACCTTTTTGATGCCAATAAGTTGTCCACAAAATCTGCCACACTTTATCACAACTTTCCTTTTCAATATTAATAAAGGTTAGTGGTATTTTAAATAATCACAATAAAAGCATAACTTAATTTATACCCTTTTCACTCCATTTTTTATAAACACATCCACCGAAGTCTATTTTAATAAAAACCCTTATTAAGAATAACCCACAATAAATATCTCAAAATAACTTTAACAACAACTCCTTATTTCTCCTAAAATCAATTCTCCATTTCCATCAAAATAAAACATAAATTAAATATGCTTTTGCAATAATAATCACAACCCTAATGATAAAATTTAATTCCCATTAAATACCTTATAACTCCAAAATTTAGGGCTAATAAAAATTATTAAAGACAAAAACGTAAATACCTCTCAAGGGGATTCGAACCCCCATCCGTCACACACCGTGAGCGTCTTAGCCATGGCTAAGATTCCAATCGATCCAAAATGCTCATTGGAAAAGCAAAGGCCAGAAGGGCCTTTAATATTCCTCCACCTACCACAGACAAAGCACCAAAGCGCTTCCCACACGCTGTCGTCAAGGGGATTCAATCCCTGATATTTGCGCTACCCAAAGTCTTAGCAAAATCAATACGCCAATGTGCCATGCCTCATACCACGTTTGAGATTTCCATATCGTTGTGTTTTCTTCTCTGCTTCCTTTTAAAAAATTTGCATGAGCCCTTTCGAATTCCAAGGCAATTAACACACGAGAGCAAGGATTATTATTTGGTTTAATTGCCAACCCTTTATATAGTGTTTAATATAACTTTGAAGACATCGGTGGAAATATTAAAATTGTATTTGCATGATGATGTCGGCAAGAAACTTTCCATTTAAATTTTAAATAATTAAAATTTAAACCAAACATTAAAACTCAAATAACTCCATCACCAGGGCACCTTTTTCAATGAAACGAAAGCCCAACGTGGGTTTTAAGAAAAACCCAGATCAAATCTTCTATCCATGGTTTTAAATAAAACATTTTATTTTCCCTACCTTGGTTTTCATAAAAACCCTTCATATATCCTTTTGATATTTATTGCTCTATTGACATCAATGACAAAATTTCAGCTTAGGGACTCAAAATGTCCAACAATCTCCCCCTTTGTCATTGATGGCAACCCAAATCCTTTTACAGAATTCTAACCTTCTTTTTTGCTCCCCCTGGGGCTTTGCTCATTTTGTTTAATTACTATCCTCTACCTTTGTCTTTTCCTTTTTATTTTTGTTTAATTCTCTCACTGTTTCTTTTCGAGTCATCATCCCTGTTCCTGTTCTTGTTCTTGTTTTCATCCATGTTCTTGTTCTTGTACCTGTTCTTGTTCTCATTATTTTTTGAGTATATTTTATTTTTTGAGTCTCTATTCCTGTTCATCTTCTTGTTTCTGTTCATGTTCCTATTCTTGTTCTTGTTCATATTCCTATTCCTATTCATGTTCATATTCATGTTCCTGTTCATACATATTTCTAGAATATTTGCTCTACACCATATTGCTATGTGACCATCATTATTGCACTTATAACACTTAATGTTATTATTCCTTGGATGTGCAATGGTCTTAGTATTTCTCCTGGTGAAGCCATATCTTCTTCTATCATGAATCCTGCAATTTATTGCCTTATGACCAAACTCATTACATGAATAACAATATCCTTGGAAAAGTTGTTCTCTTCCATATACCTATCTTTCATGTGTCCTACATTGTGAAGCCATGTGCCCAAACCTGTGACATGAGAATCATATCCCATTGAAGCTTCCTTACCTAGACCTCATTGGTCTCTTGTTCTGATTGTTGTTCCATATGTATCTTCTTTGTCTATTGTCCCTGTTGGACTCACTGCAATCTGACTAATCCTTAGAATTTTCACTTTCGCTTATATCTGAGAATCCCTCTTATAAAGTATCTTCTTCTAATGTTGTTTCTTATTCTTCAAGACTTGAAGTAGACTTGGAATTTTCATGTTTCTTTCCAAAACCTAGACCTATTGAACATGATGTTCTTTGTTGTCCACAAATGAACTTATCCAAGTTCTTAGATCTATTTGTGAAACTCTTCATCTTGATCTTGGAGTCCTATAAATATTTCTTTAGAGTAGCCACTTATTGTGCTAACTTCTCACATTATAATGTTTTTGCTTCTAAATTTTCTCTAAATTTACTTGCCTTGGCCTTTGACTTTTCTAAGTCCTCTATGAGCAATAATATTTCTTCATCACATTATTGAAACTGACTTTCAAGCTTGGAGTGTTGCTTTCTTACCTTCTTCACTATGTCAAGAGCATAGATAAGTTCACCTTTGAGATCATAACCATTCTATATTGAGTAGTCCTCTATTTTTTTTCCTTTGTCCATATCATTTCTTTCTTTTGACTTGCTTTCTATAGGATCACTCAATTATTTATCTTCCAAAACCATTAGAAGATTCTTATTTGGAAAAAATATTATGTGTTGAGATCGATCCTCATTCTCTTTGGATAAATGAAATTTTTCCCTCTTGATATCATTGAGTACATAAAGATTTCTTTCTCTTATAGCACTTGCTACCAGTTTTACAGTTTTAGACTTTCTTACTTCACATCGATCTTGATGAAAGGTTACCATATGACCTTGATCACAAAGTTGACTAATGCTTAAGAGATTGTGACTCAAGCCTTCCACATATAGAACATTTTCAGCTTTTGCTTTCCCATTACCTATACTTAGAGCTTTTCCACTGATTTTTGTTGAACCATTGTCCCCAAAGTTTATTGGCCCTCTATTTCCTTCTTTCAAAGTTATAATTTTTTCTTTTTCTCCTATCATGTGCCTAGAGCACCCACTATCCAGAAACCATTTCTCTTATTTATCTTGAGCATGCAATGCTATTTGAACTAGCAAATATTTTATTTTTCCTTTTCCTTTTTCTTCTTTCCTAGTAGTTTGAGCTGTGGTCTTTCTACTAGACTTAGAATTTTCTAGATTGCATCTTCTAGCTATATGCCCAAAGTTATTGCATTTGTAGCACTCAACATCATCATCCATATATGATACAAGAGAATCCATACTACTACTTGTAGAGACCCTGGGATGCACGTACCGCTCTTAAATCTACTTGCCATGTTATTACTATAAAAACAATAAAGCTAAAATATTACGAGAAAACATATAACACGAAAATGAAAAAGAATGGATCTTTCATTAATATTGAACCCCGGTTACATGTCGGTCCCTCTTAGGGATACCCATATTGATACAATGATTTACAAGTGGATGAAGAGATGTCCCCTTTTGCAAAAGGGTGGCACAATATAAAATGCTTCCCAGTTCTACACATGGAAATGTCTGAGGGCTTACATATGCCTCCTTCTCCAGGTATGTCTCTCGGATGGATCATCTAGCTCTCATATGTCATGGATTATTTCTCGTGAACCTATGGCCCTGGATGCAATTCACACAACAATACACATTTAGCTATCCGAGATTGCCTCCCCGGATAAGGTTGTTAGTAATCAAATAATGTAACAAAAATATGATAAAAATATACCATGGAATCAAGTAAATCTAAGCTAATGATATAAGAAAACAAGATAAAAGATGCTATGTCTATTTAATCTAAGCCTGCAAGCCATTTTCCAAGACAACGACCACTAAAGAAAACCTTGCTCTCCTTGCCCCAAAGCTATGGGTCAAAGACTATGATCTAATGTTGAAGAAAGTAGGTGTTGTGCCCTTTAATTTGTCAAAGCTTCGTCGCACACATAATCCCAAAGAGAACTCTCTCTATGAAATTATCTCCTGTATGTGATTAGGGTCTCTATATGTCATATATCGATAATGTGTCACTTTTGGTGCTCTTAGGCTTGCACCTTTTATAGTGTGAAACCCTAGGTCTATGTCCAAGCCCTAGAAATGAATTTCTCATGTGTAGTGCAAGTTAGCATGAGAAGGTCTTGTCTATTGTCTATATTTTAAGGCCAGTTAACTAAAATCTAACTACCCAGTTGAGTCTTCTATGTGAACTATTCATTAGCATGCAAAGCATTTGTCCTTTGTTTATGCTTGAAGATTAGTTAACTTAAGTCTAAATGCAAACTCAAGTCTCCTATGTGAATTGGTCATGAAAAGGAATGCAAAGTCACTCCCGCTCACCTTTATTGCATGCAGACTGCCACTTATGCCCGAGATTGGGTATGTTTGTTGGCAAACCGCTTCTTATGGCTTATCCGCTATCGTCTGCAGCAGCTATGATCTGGCCACTATCATCTGCAGAAACTAAGGTCTGGTTGTTCTAGGCTTGAGTGGCTAGAATCTGATTGCTCTTGTCTTGAACGACCAATCTTGGATGGCTCGAAAAGGCCCCAAATGAGTGGTGAGAACCATTTTTGGTGCTTGGAAAGTGCAATATTATGTCTTATGATCTTATGAGTGTGTTTATGTAAGTATATCCCCTAAGCATGACACTATTTAGGTGTCTACAGATGCCACTTTTTGTGACGGGCTGTGTGGAAAACACAACGCTAAGCAAAAACGTAGACTGATCCATTTGTAGGGTGTATGGTGATCAATGGTTTGATCAATGCCAGATGGCCCAATCATGCAAGATGGCGCACATCCCTCGAATCATTGCCTCAATGTTTGGAGAACTTAGCCCAGTGGTTTTTGCATGTTAAATTGCACTCATTCCTCAAACTCAATCGGGTAGCTTCAGCTGCTATAACAATTCCGACCGGTAGGAGAGCTACAATTGAATATGTCATCTTTGCTTACATTCCTAGAAAACAAGTGAAATTTGTGATTATTTTATGCAATGATTCGAATGATGAACATGATTTTGCTATGATCAAGTGATATTTTGTTGATTTTGATTATGATTATGTTAAAATTTTGAACTACCTCTTCACACAATGAGTTGGTGAAGAAATGACAATGAATGAAGCGACAAGTCGCTTGACCAATATGACTAATATGGTTCCTTTCTAGCATTTTTTGCTTTTAATGGGCAATCCCACATCCAAGTGTGATTCCAATTGCTTATGATAATCATCCATCCCTATCTCGAGGAGTAGTCCGGTTGTCAATAGCCTTCTTAGGGAGTTAGGATGAGTGATTCTGTTTATGTTTAGATTGTATCACTTTGACTTAATGTTTTTGATGTCATAGGAGAATTAGAATGACCCCTTCGCACCCGTGGAGTAGTCTGACCATATTTATCTTCTTCATATTTGAAGGGTGATATATACTAATTCCAAAATGAGTTGCTTTTGCTCCAAGTGGCCTTATGGTTACCTACTCATCTCACCGAAATACATGGAGTGCAAATCGCTGCAATCATCGAGTGGATAGAGCAGGTAACTGGCTATGAAGCCTACTTGAGATTATGATTTTATGTGAATTTTTTTGTTGTTTTGAAGATTATTATGATACTAAACCATCAAAGTGTGATTATTTGTTGTTTTTGTTATTCCCTCAATGAAGGAACTACTTAATTTTGATCTATGGACTTGGTCATTGTCAGGTCCAACGGCCTCTGATTTCCTAGATGTGGTCGCTATCGCCTTGAGTGGCCAAGACACTCGGGCCGCTGACATCACTAGTGGCCAAGGCATAATTAAGGAAATATAAAATTTGCAATTCTAGGGTTTTGACTTGTCATTTTCACTGTTGAAGATTTCATTTTCAAAGCTCTGGTGCAGCGACGACTGTTGTGACTTCGAAACTTTGCTAGTGTTGAGGACATGGCTGCACGGGGAGAGACATAAGATGTTGGAGGAGCCAGAGATTCTCGGGTATTTATATTCAAAATCCTAGTTGTATTTTATTTGCTTAAGTAAAATTGAACTCCACTAAGAAATGAGCAAAACGAACATCACTAAACCTGCTGGCAACGAACAAACTCCGTAATTAGGCTTACATTCCTTTTTGCCATGGTGGGTTGGTCCCCAATTTTGCAATCTGTCAGTGGCTTTAGCCAAGGGTTTTTGAAAATTTTCCATTATTCCCCTATTGTCGCCGTTTTTGGCATTCTCAAACTTAGTTTAGTTTCGATGCTTGGGTAGGAGATTTGTTTTCCAATTTTCTTGCTTTCCCTCCATTTTGTTGTTTTGCTTAAGTTATTTTGTCAAAATTGTAATTTTTTTTTATTTTTTGGCCAAGGGTTCACAGGTTTTTCGTGTCGCCCCTTGGTCATTTTCACTCAAATTAATAAGCTCTTAGCCACTGTCGCTCAGAGTGGCCAAGCTTGAATCCCAATGGTCAAAAATTTTATCATTGGGCCTTGGTTGCTGTTGCCTCCAACGGCCAGGTTTCAGCCACTGTAGGTGACAATGGCTAAAGCTTAAGCCTTGTTTTTGCATTTTGTGTATTGATTTTATGATTTTTTTTAATTTTTACTTTGCTTAGGTGCAATTTATTATTTTCTTGCTTACATTTAGAGTAACTCATATTTTTTTTCATCGTTTTCAAGTTTATTGTGAATTATGCCTTAGATGCATTGTAGTTATGTTTTGTTTTTCTTCTGCTTTGTTTAGATCCTCATTTCTCATGCTCGGGACCCAAAGCTCCTGCTTGAATTGCTTTCTTGATTTGATGACACTGACTGGGAGTGGTTTAAGGCCCATGGGCTACAGTACGTTATCAGGTTATCCCACATTATGTCCGACCAGGATTATCTTACGACTTTAGCCCACTATTGGGACCCATAGACCAACACCTTCCATATTCTACCCAATGAAATGACTATCACACCAGAGGACATGTACAAGATTTTTTGGATCCCATTTGATGGGGTGCCCATTGTTTCGTTAGCCACTAATGATTAAGTGGCTGTCTATGCTTAGGTTTTTGGGGCACGTTCTACATAGGATCTCTGGGAGACTGGGTCCGGGGGAGTATCTATCAAGGCTTGGTATGATGCTCATGTTTTCATAGTGAGGAATGTTGTGTTGCTGATGGTGATCAACAACGTTCTTATCCCGGACTACTTGGGTTTGAGGTTCCCTTGGAACCTCCTAGCGATGGTGTAGAACCTACGGAATAGTGAGGAGCCTATCATCTATGCATGGGATAGATATCTATTGGCTTAGTGCTATGATGAGTTGTACCACATTCATCGACGGGGATGCGTCAGCATTGCTTGTAGTTTGCTATTACAGGTTTGGGGATGGGAGCACATTAAGGTAGATCACCCTAAGGGTCTTCCAGTTGATATTACATCTATTGAGACTCGGATATAATTCTATGCTACCAGATGGCCTCGGGAGCATGAGGAGCGTAAGAGCCACACTTTTGTAGGGGATTTTTCCCACTACACTGATGCTTTTACCAGACTGTTGGTCGGAGATGTGTGGTGGTCGTAGTATAAGTGTCCAGTTTGGGATAATACAGCTAGTTTTACTGCTAGGACACGACATGAGCGATGGCTCATTGGCCATAAGATTGCCATATGAGAGTATTTATTCTACTCTCAAGTTCTTCGTCAGTACGAATTACAACAGGATGTGCCCTTGGTACCATTCTTTTATAGGTGCCTTACAGCAGAGAGGGACCTCACTCCATGATAGGTCACAGAGCTTGCAGATGACGAGGATGCCTTAGCCGTAGACCCTACAATAGTTGGGGAGTTACAGAGGCCTACTCTTAGTGGTAGGGTGATCGGATGTGGCATGGTGTTGGTAGTCTAGGGTGCAAGGATGATGGTAGAGGTTATGGCACAGATCCGATAGGACGTAGGGTTTGAGCCAAGACTGAGGTATGGGGCCAGTCGACAAAGCAGGTGGAAGTAGAGGATCATGATGTTCCTAAGGACGAGGAGGAGTTAGAGCCCGAGGAGAGAGACTCTCCTTTGAGAGCACAATTACATGAGGTCTAGGATAAGATCCAAGCTACTAATATCTAGGTACAATGGCGAGATTCTACGATTGAGCAGCTCACAAAATAGATACAGGCTCTGTAGGCTACTATCGGGGGTGGTGATGTTAGGATGCAGTTTGTTGTTCCTACTTCTACACCACAAGAGGTTCTAGTAGTAGGCTTAGGGGTAGATGTGGGACGACTTCATTCCTTTTTGTATGAGCATGAGGCTCAGATCCAGGGTCTTACGAATCATGTTACCCTCCTTTAGATGCAGCTCAGGAGGCATGGGATTGTCCTTAAGGATCCAGTAGATGTAGGTGGTTTGCAAGTCAATGGGAGCTCTACCTTGGGATAGTCTTTCACCCATCCTATCTAGCAGACACGGTATCGGACAGAGAGACCTACAAGCTCACGTCACTCGACTTGTGACACCACCACAAGAGGAGGTGGCACTGGAGGAGGTGATGTAGGGGGCTCAGGCATGACATTAGATTGATGTTCTACTTGGTTCTTGATCTATTTTTTAGGTCTACTGACCTACATGACTATAGCCCACGGGCATTTTGTATATCCATTGGACTTGACACACATACTTTTATGATAGATTTACCTTTTATGACTCATTATGTGTATCATTTATTGCTTATGTTTTTGTTGTTATTTTATTTTATGATATGATGCGATGATGGTATTATGATGATATGATGAATATGTTAGATGATAGATGATATTTGAAGATGCTTAGATGGATGTGTAGATGCTTATATGATTTGATGATATGATGCAATGTATTTTGATGATGAATGATGAATTTATGGTATGCAAATGGATATTGCCTATATGTTTTATGATGTGGTTTATGGATGATTAATGACTTGTTTTTGTGGATGCGAATGTTATTGTTAAATGCATGTTTAATTTTTGTTTTAATTATATGCACCTAACTTATGTGATGGAATGGTATAAATGAACCTATATGCTCTAATCATTAAAAACATACGGAATGCATATGACATTGACAATCTTAATGGGTGATACCACAGAAAGTTTGAAAGCAATCATGAATTTAAATAATCACTTCTATCATAAGAATTGATTAAGTATTCATATATAAGATGTAATGGTGTGTAATGTATCTTCTTAATAATTTTCTGTAAATTAAAAGATATAAAGTAGTTAGTGGCCATCTATATACTATTTCTAATATATATGTGGTATATGTCCTACTATGTTGATATCCCCTAATTTATAGAATCTTATAAAAAAAGCGATGGTGTAAATGATTTAAATTTTTTTTTGCTATGTAAAAATAATTTGGGGCTTTTCGGAGATTCAAACACTCTAGTTCCCCTATCAACAGCTGTCTACTTACCACCTAGACTTTTGAAAAGTAAGGCTTTTACCATGGACCTGGTTTTTCAAGATCTCTGTGTGTGCATGTGATTGTATATTTTGAGGTAAAACTCAAGCATTTCCTCCGATGTCAGGCGGGATTCTTTCAGCTCATTACTAATATTAGGTATCCTTAGGTGTTCATCTCATCCTTATGTTGGACTTAGTTGGACTATACCACTAGGCAATATTTGGTTACCTAAGCTAGCTCATCCACATTCAAACATTGGTCTACACAAATGCATGAAGCAATTATAATAGACATATCGTCATGCGTAAGGATTTCTCCTTCCAGTTTTGTACAATGCTAAGAATTCCAGGGATTCAAGCTTTATTCCCTTCTTTTTGGCTTCTTTTTGGCTTTGGATTTTTGCTCATATGTAGTGATGAAAATCACTGTTTATTTTGATTTTGATTTTTTTCTTTGAGCGGGGATTTTTTTGTAGTGATGATAATCACTGTTTATTTTTCTCATACGTAGTGATGAAAATCACTCTTTATTTTTATTTATTTATTTTTGAGCTATGGTTTTTCTTTGAATTTTGAATATATGATTTGTGTATCAGATCTTCTAAAATTTGGACTGTATGCTTGGCCTTTTGAATTTGTAATTTTACTTTGGGATTTTGCTTATTTTGATTTAAGCAAGGGATTTTGATAGGGTAAAGCTTGTCCTTTTGCCAATTCTTAGCACCTTTAAACTGGTTGCACAGGGGGATAAGCAAGGATAATCCTTTTCACTTAAGGTAACCTAGACCGCTTTGCAGCTTTCATATTTTCCTTGTACCAGCTAGGATTTTAGTGTTTCAATTAGTGACGGGATCATGAATATCCAAGGCTTTATCATAGCTAGACCTTTCTTTCTACTAATCAAAGTTGTTTTCCTCAAAAGTTGATAAGATTACTAGATTTGGTTGAATAACTGAAAAGCCTTAGTAATTATGTATAGCAACAAATAATGGTTGTGTTGAAAAACACAATTACACACATGTGGATGGAGGTATGGATGTGAATGACTTGTGCGACAAACTGTGGTATCACTTTTAAGACTCTCATGACATATCTTGTAATGCATATGAAAATTCAATGCAATGATGTGGATGCAAAATGTGAAGTGCAATTTTTTTTGTATTTTTATTTTATGTTGTTTTTGTATTTTTGATTATTTTGACCAAAGGGCTTATTATGCCTTTGGGGATTTTGTTATTGATTTTGACCAAGCGGTTTGAATTACCCTTGGAGCCTTTTTTTATTTGATTTTTGACCAAGCGGTGTGAATTACCCTTGGAGACTTTTTTATTTGATTTTTGACCAAGCGGCGTGAATTACCCTTGGAGCCTTTTTGAATTGATGTTTGACCAAGCGGTGTGAATTACCCTTGGAGCCTTTGATTTGATTGTTTGACCAAGCGGTATGAATTACCCTTGGAGCCTTTGATGATTTTGGTTTTGACCAAGCGGTTTGAATTACCCTTGGAGCCTTTGATTTGATTTTTGACCAAGCAATATGAATTACCCTTGGAGCCTTTGATTTTATTTTTGACCAAGTGGCTTGAATTACCCTTGGAGCCTTTGATTTGAATTTTTAAATTTTATGTTTTTATGATTTGTTTGTGTTTTTGACATATTTGAATGTTTTTTATTTTTGACATATTTGAATGTTTTTTTGTTTTTGACATATTTGATTTTTTTTGTGTTTTTATGTGTAAAATGCCTTTAAGTGAATGATATTGAGAGGTTCAAGTTCTTCAACACCATATAATGATATAAGGTGATATGCTCTAGGCCCAAATCTCTGTGAAATCATGTATGGACCTATCCAGTTTATTGTGAACTTATCTCGTAGATGCGGCGATAGATTTGAATTCTACTGGTTTTCTTTTAGCACTAGATCTCAAACCTTGAATTCCCTTAGGTAGAATTTACTATTGTAAGCTCACGCAAGATGATCTTGGTAAACATGGAGATGCTCTAAAGCATTGACTCGATGTTCATCAAGAAACATAAATTGATCAAGGCGGTCTTGTCGTGCAGCTTCATCATCTATGAAGTCTTTTAGTGCTATGTGTAGAGTCAGGATTTCCAACTCTAGAGGTATGATGGGTTCAGTACCATATACTAGTGAAAATGGTGTTGCCCCAGTGGGCGTCTGTATACTAGTCCTGTATGCCCATAGTGCAAGAGGTAACTACATGTGCCAATCCTTGTGATTTTCTTGCACTATCTTCCTCAAAATGGAGACTATTGTTTTGTTTGAGGCTTCTGCTTGCCCGTTTGCTTGCGAATAATAAGGCATTGAAAAAAAAAATTCTAAATATGATATTTCTTCATTAAAGCACGCACATTTTTGTTCTTAAAATATGGCCCATTATTAGATATTATCTTAGAAGGGACCCCAAAACAACTTATGATATTATGGAGTATAAACTCCACAATCCTTGGTCCAGTTGTTGATGTTAAGGGGATCGCTTCTACCCATTTAGTGAAGTATTCTATGGTGGTTATGATGAATGTATGTCAGCATGAGGATGGGGTGAGATATTACCAATCAAGTCTAGTCCCCATTGCAAGAATGGCCATGCTGCTTGGATGGGCTGCAAAGCTTACGATGGTAAGTGCGTTAGATTTGCATGATAATGGCAATTACTACATTTAATGATATACTCATAGCAGTCCTTTTCCATTGTGGGCCAATAGTAACCCATTCTCAAGATGCGCTTAACGATGGCCATGCCACTGAAATGGCCTCCACATGTTCCTTCGTGAGCTTACGTAATTGCCCAAGATGCTTCTTTGGGCTCAAGACAACGGAGTAATACTACATTATATCCTCGTCTATAGAGGATTTCTCATAGAAAAATGTATCTTGTTGCTCTTTGTTTAAATTTTCACCTTTCTGTATGTGAAAAACCTTGATGTATTATTATGAGCTTCAATAAGTGCTGTAGTTGGGAAATTCAATCCTGATAGGCCACAACCTCTATAGAATAGGCAGGTTGCTCTTCCTATATTTTTGAGGTAGTGAACACGGATTGAGGAACAACTCTATGGTATATGGTCGCACCACACTCTATGGGTCCTTGGGAGATCAACGACCCCCAAGGTGTTGTTTGCAAGAAACTTCTGGTTGTGAAGGACCAATCTTGATTTGGTTCGATGTTGATCATGTTGATTGATTCTTGATTGTCAAAAGCTTCACGATGTATTGCTGAGTGTGAAAGCACTTTTACATGAATGGTTGTAAAATTATCAGATATATTCTGAGGGATTAAGGATCCCAAAGAGGCCATAGTGTCTACAAATCTATTCGATGTACGAGGAATTGCCTCAATGTCGTACCCTTCCAGTTGGGCTAAGTAATTGTCAACAAGTTCCTTGTAAGTCTTCAGGAGTGGGCACCTACATTGGAAGAGTCCTTTGACCTAGTTTACTATGAGCAAGGAGTCACCAAAGATATTCAATATTTTAATTCCCATCGCTATGGCTATTTGGAGTCCCAGGACCAATGCTTCATATTTTGTATTGTTGTTTGTGCACGGGAAGTCTAGTTTGAATGATAAGCGTAATGGAGCGCCCTACGGTGTGATAAAGACAATCCCTGCTCCGGCTCCTTGTTCACACTTTGAACCGTCAAAGAACAATGACATGCATTTTTCTTTCTTAGGTTCTTCGAGTTCTGGTGGATTTTATAATGCAAATACCGCATCATCAGGAAACTCTATGGTGAGAGGCTTGTTATCCTGAAGAAGCACCTCTGCTAATTGATATGCTATGACTTGTCCCTTGATGGACTTTTGGCTTATGAACTCTAGATCAAATTATTTCAATAGCATGATCCACTTTGCAGTACATGTATTGTGATGTCTTGCTCATCATGTACTACAAAGGATTTTGTTTTGATATGACGTAGGTCGTATGGCTCAACACGTAGTGTCACAAATTTTGAGTTGCAAAGACCACTGCTAAACACAATTTTTGACATACACATATCCCAGCTCATAGCTCACCAAGGTGTGACTAATGTAATATATAGCTTTCTCTTTGTCTTGTGCATTCTTTTGGGCTAACATGGTGCCCAATGTAAAATCAGTAGTCGATATATAGTAAAAATGGTATGTCTGGCCTTGGTGGAGCCAATACTAGCAGTATTGCCAGATAATTATTGATCTCTACAAAGGCTTGATGGCATTCTTCATCCCAATGAAAGGGGACTTCCTTGCATAGAAACCTATTCATAGGTTTGCATTTTTTTGATAATTGCACGATGAATCTTTTGATGGATGTTATCTTGCCTTATAGGCTCCTTAACTCCCTAATGTTGGTAGGGGCGGCCATTTCCAGTATAGCCTTTACCTTTGCAGGATCAACTTCGATGCCTCTCTTAGATATGATGAATCCTAAAAGCTTGCCAAAAGTTATGCCAAATACGCACTTCTTAGGATTCAATCGGACATTGTGTTCTATGAGGTGATCAAAGACTTGTCTAAGGACTTTGGCATGCTCTTGTCGCAATAGGGACTTGGCTAGTAAGTCATCCATGTAATCTTCCAAGATCTTATGCATATAGTAATGGAATATGTATGTCATGACCCGGTGATATGTGGCACCAACATTTTTGAGATCAAATGGCATCACTTTGTAACAGAATATTCCCCATGGAGTAATGAAAGCAGTTTTATGTTGATCTTCAAGCTTAATCTAGATTTGGTTGTATCCAAAACACCCATCCATTAGGGAGAGAATTTCATGAACTGTGGTTGCATCTACAAGATCATCTATGTTTGGCAACGGGAATGAATCCTTTGGTTTTGACTTGTTCAAATCTCTGAAATCCATGCAGATACAGACTCTTCTGTCAGGTTTTCCTACGGGTACCATATTTGACACCCACTCAGGGTAGTCAATAGGAACTATGAATACTGCATCCAGTAGTTTTTGTAATTTGTTCTTTACCATCAAAGCAATGGTTGGATGCATTTTCCTCAGTTTTTTCTTGACTGGCTTCTTCATGGGATCCAATGAAAGGTTGTGAATGACTAACTTTGGATCTATCCCTGGAATATCTTTGTAAGTCCAAGAAAAAATATTTAGCCTCTCCTTGAGGAGAGGAATCAATATGGCTTGTTCCTGTGGAGATAGACTTTCTTTGAACTTGACTTTCCTTGGTTGGGTAGGATCATCACTAATGTATACCTCGAAAGTTGCTTCTATAGCCATAGGTGACCCATCCTCTAGCTGATGTGACGTGGGTATCAAATGAATGTCATCAACAGGATTCACAGGACCTATTGACTCAGGTTCCAAACCAACATGGAATATGTTATACGCACAACCTGATGCAATATGGAACAACTGTAACATCTCTTCATTGGGGAAGAGGTCTTCTGGCTCTATGGGTGAACTAGCGTGATCCCAATCAATAGCATCTATATCAAGATGTAATGATTTAGTAGGATCTACTAGATTATAAAGTGGAGGTGTCAAATCGATGGAGATCATGTTGATGGATGGGATGAAATCTCTAGGACCACATGGGTGCAATATTTTCTTAGGGGTTTCTCTTCCATACTCACGATGAGGTTTTGGAGGAATGGGAATTTATGGATCTGGCCCATGAGCAGGGTGGACAATAGGATCATTGGGATCTAACTTCTCTCTGAATGTAGGCAAAGGGGGATTAACCATCTAATGAATGGTAGCTAGGTCAACAAGTCTCCCCAAAAATCATAGTTGAGGGTCTATGGCACGAAGTGCCGCCTCTCTCTCTACTAGCTCATTGACTTGCTGCAAGTGGTGAGGTCTAAGATAAGCCATCTCGGTCTTATCCTCAAAGTCATCATCACTTATCCAAAAACTGTTAGCATTGGTATGCGACCCTAAGACAAGGGGATCATGTCTTGGCCCTAATTAGGCCATCTCTATTTCATCTTCATATTATTCGTTACATATGAAGAATCCATTTGCATTTGTCTCTAACCCCAAAGTTAGGGGTTGATGGCTTAAGCTTAAGTAAGCTCTTTATGTTGAGTCTTCTGATTCATAGTGACTTTCATCTGATGTATTCAATCTCATCGTGGATGGACCATGTGAACCTTTGTAAATAGTGAGGCCCTTGATAGGCTTAGCCAAGTTGCACCTCATCATCACTTGCTTCATATCCATTCTCCTCATCCCATGAGTTGTACCCTATTGGGGTGGAATCAATTGAGGTGTTTGGATGATAAGTTTATGGAGGTGGTATGTTTACCGTGGCTACTTGTCTATTGCTCAAATTTTCTCTTCTCAAGGGGTGATAAGAAATGAAATCAATGTCTTCTCCCAACCCTATGCTTGATCTTTCCAATGTTGCTACAAGCAAGTCATCTCAACCTTTGATATAATAGCCTAAGCCAAATATATCAGAAGGAAGCTGATATAATGGCTTGTAAGGCCTCATGCACCCCTGCTCATATACGTCAAGGCCATAGCCATGCCAATGGCAACGCTTAAATTATCTTAGAGAAAACTTGGGATTAGAGAGATAATGAACATTGAATGTGAATAATTCATCACCATCTCCTTCTATATCTGAAGACTTATGAGCGCAATCCATGTTGGCATAGCTAAAATTGGTTTGGTTGGGAGCAATTCCTAGTGGAACCACTAATCCTACTGGCGGCCTCAAGTCTTTAGGTGTCCCTATGTCTTGTGCAGACTCAATTATAGGCATAAACATGATGTTTTGCACAAGGTATTCCCCTATGCCTTTACTTGCCAAGTGTATTGATGCATGAGATGTGGATGACCCCATGGATGATACTAGCGAAGTAGGGTGATAATCACTATCTTCATATTGATCTTGAGGATCTTCCTCTTCCATAGGACTTGGCATTTCAACAATGGCTATAGTTGGCATTTCTTTGGGCCTCTCTTCCTTAACTAAGGGGGCCTTTAGCTTTTGATTATCTTTTGGTTTTGATGTTGATGGTACTTTAGAAGCATTGATTGTCTTGAGTGCACCAGGAGGTGTTGATGTCCCAGGGTCTTTTCTTACCCCTTTGTATTTGTTATCAACTTGTGTGGTTGGGGATGAAGGTGCCACGTATAGGTGAGTAGAAGTGATCACGAATTCTCCCAGAATATCCACCTGATTAACATATTTAAAAGGCTCTTCATCGGCCAGAACCACATAGAATTTGCTTTCGTTCACATACTTTACACACTAGTACAAGATCGAAGGCACGCACTTCATGGCCCTTATCCAAGGGCACACTAAGAGGATGTTGTACTACATAGCACCTTCCAAGACATGACACATCACGGGGATGGTCTTGTGCCCCACCTTGATGGGTAGGACTATCGTTCCCACAGTATTGCATAAAGCATCATTAAAATCTCTCAATGTGTAAGTTCTTGGAACGATATTGGTCTTGGGTATCTTGAGGTGCTCTATTTCAGTTGTTGTGATGATGTTTATCGATGAACCTGTATCGACCAAAACCCTCTTGAAAGTTAATTTATTGATGGCCGCTACAATGTTTAGCGAAGGTTCTGGTAAGGTATTAGAAACTGTCTTAATCTCATGATCATAGAATTAGATTACAGGTTCCTGGAATTCTTGAACTTGTCCCACAAAGTGAGTGAATGCATTCGCATCTTGTGGTTGAAGCTCAATTGTTCTTAAAATCTCCATTAGAGTCTCCCTATGCTTTGGGGGCTGTTGTATGAGCTCATAGAAGGATAACTTAGATGGAGACATCTGTAGATTTTGCTCCAATATATAATAGTTACCACAGGTCTAGTTGGTGGACCTGGAAGGTTGTCTTACCTTTGCCTAGGAGCAGTTGGGATGTTCATGGGAGATGCAGGCAATTGCGATTGATAATACTTCCTAGTCCTTGTTGCTATGTTAATGATCTCAACCATCCCAATGCATTCATGGGTAGGTATGTCAGCTCGAAATCGATTTACTTGGGTCCCTTGCTATTGATGGGCTTCATGATTGGGCAATGGGTTTTAGTATATGCCCATGTCTCTGTTATCGAGAGCTAGTGGATTGTCAACTTTGAGCTCTCCCACCTCAATCATGTTTTGCACTTGATGCTTAAACCTGACGTAAGCCTCAATGTCATGCCTCGATATCCTGTTATAAGGATAAAATTGATCTTCCCTATATCCTTTTTGCATAGAATGGTTGGTATCTATAAGAGGTATATCAGGAAATTTTATCCTCCTAACCTCACTCAACTGATTAAATATTGATTGCATTGATTCTGTCAAAGGTATGAAATAATGAGGTGGATTGCATTCTCAGTTTCTTCCCTGATTGTTCTTTTGGTCGTAGTTGGCTGGTGGGGGATGTGCTTGATAGTTCTATGGTTGTTGTACACCCCCATCCTTAGGTGTAGCCAATATGACTTTATTGACTAGAGCATGGTTGCCCTGCTTCTGCTTGTACTTGTTATTCTTAGCATTCTTGTTCCACTCCTTTTTTGTTTTAGAGCTTAATGGTTCCTTCATCTACTTTTATCTCTTCATTGAGCTTGGCCTGTGCCAAAGCTTCCTCAAATGAAGGATATTGTTGAAGTTGTAGCAAGAGGGAGATATGTTTAGAAAAAATTTTGGTAAACATACGAATGATCTCTTCTATGGGAATGGAGAATGATAATTTTGCCATGATTTTTCTCCACCTATTCCCATAATCCATTACTGGCTCATCATCATACTATTTTAGGTTTGCCAAGTCTGAAAGGTTTACCTTCTTCTTAAAACCAAAGGAGAAACACTTCAAGAATGGATTTACTAGTTGTTCAAAGTTGGTTATGCTATGCTTAGATAGTTGGTTGAACCATTGAGTGGTAGCACCTGAAAATGTCATTATGAATGTTCTTAGCATGAGAGCGTCATTGTCTTAAAGTTGAAAACAAGCATTGATAAAATTTGTGACATGCTCTTGTGCATCCTCTTCACCTTTAAACTTATCTAACCTAGGTATCTCAAAGTGCTTAGGATATGGAGGGCTAGGGATTGATGGGTACAATGGTTGATTGTGTATCTTGCTCAATGTTGGTGAGTTCCCATCTGCCTCTTGTTTCTCAAAGGTTTTCATCTTTTCAGCAAGCTCCTGAAATACCTTTGATGCACATATTTCCTCCTTGTGCAAGCCTATTTACATTGGCAATGGAGGTAACTCTATATTCATTTTATTTTTTCAATTTTCCTCCCTCCTACGAGGGGAATAAGGATTGTGATCTTGATTTGTCATGTTTGCCCTCCCCCCATTAGTTGGATTTTGTTCATGATTTGGTGGGGGATTTTGTTGTGGGATATCTTGTCTAGTGTGCCTTTCCTTAGGTGAGTCAGCGTGTCTTGTTCTTTGGTGGTCACCACCATTTATCTATAAATTGTTAAGAGCTACCTGCTCAGATTGCTCTCTTAACCGCTGCTCATGTTGGTGCAAGAGTTTTCTCTTTGTTTCTCTTTTTTGAGAGCTTCCACTAACTCTCGCTCTTTGTGTAATGCATTTTCTAACTACCTAATTCAGTAAATTTATGTTGTAGAAGACTCATGTTTATCTGACTCTGTTCTTGTAGTCTTGACTCACAAATTCCTCGAGGGGGTTTTTGTTGTATCTGTAATCTTGCTAGTTAATGTGACTTGTTTAGTGTATAGTTGAATATACCTATGATCAGACTCCACGTGTCTTCTATGAGGTCACTCTAAGGTACCCATAGACTGGGAGGTATGTTTAGAAGTCATAGTTCATGAGCTTCCAGATGTAGAGTTCTCAGTAGCTACAATTCTTTGAGTTGGTTGAGTAGGAAATCGATCCAACTTGTCTAGTTGTCTCATTATCCATGGCTAGTCCCGTGGGGTGCCATTTACTCCTATGAGGTCATAGTCTACGGAAATATTTACTTTTGTGTGAATGGTTTCTTCTACATGATTCCCATGACTAGATGTAGCTCTAGTTTCTTACCCTTCAGTGGGTAGACCTATTTCATATGTTTCTTATGAGTCTTGAGGTGTTGCAATTCTTGTTTGCCTTCTTGATGAAGATGTCTTAGTGGTGACATGTTTTCTCCATGTGGATGGAGATGCTGCAGTATTGTCATCCCCATGTGAAGAATGGGTTTTAGAACCTTCTTTATGTCCATGTTAGGAGGAAACCCTTGAATTTTCCTCATGTCTTTGAGATGTTTCTATGTGTTTAGAGGAGGCCTTCGAGGTCTCCTCATGTATCCTTGATGATGATGGTTGTGAAGCCTTTTTTTGTTTATGTGACTTTGTTCCATGATGTGGTTCCTTACTTGGGGTTTCTCGAGGAGATCCCCCAAGATTTGAGTTATCACCCATTAGGCTCATGGAGCTACATATTATGGTCTTACGGTTAGGTCATTCAACATTACTATGACTCTGCCTATCGGTATGAATTGCTTCTGTCTCTCCCTCTACATTAGACCAATGGTGTTTACTCCTTTTTTTGACCATGTTGCTTTATGACTTGATCTTTTGAGTTTACTATTTAGGAATGACCACATAATTACAAACAAATGTTTATCTTGATTACCAATTTAAGTGTGCCCTAAACTATTTGTTGTGTTTTGATGTGTTTTTCTCTCGATTTCTTTGATCTTGTTCTTGGATTAAGAATGAGAAGACTCATCCATATTGACAATAAAGTACACTCGTGCCAAACATGATTTTCTCAAAAGAAGCTAGGGTACACCGTTGAAGACCCAATGGGGGGTTCGCCTAGCTCCTCCACTCTGAACCAATGATTATTCAAATAGTGGGAGATAGCTTGAACACAAGTAACTTAGTGTCATTATAAGTAAGTTTTCCAATCCGTTTCTAGGAAGCTCTAGGGGGTAAACTAGTGGAAGGACATGAATTCCAACGTCACTAGATTGAATTTAAGGTTGGTGATGAAATCCAACTCTCCAATGTTTAAATGAGACGTGCGTGTGTGGTGTTTATTTTAAGCTTGCATAACATAAAGTGCAGCATATAGCAACAATGAGTCTTTCCAATATTCAGAAATATGCATGAACTGCTATAATTTGTATGAGTGCACTTTATCTCGTGCAACTATGGCCTCTAGCAAGGCCTCAAAGCAATAAAACAACATACAATGTCTAGCATGTTGGATTCTAGGGTGAACTTTTCATTCATAAGTCATTGTTCCTAGCAACGCCTAGTGGAAAATTTAAAAGAAGATCTAAGATATGTGAAATGCTTAATTATTTCTTCTTTATTCTTTCAATTTCCAAACATAAATGTGCTTTAAGTTCTCTATTTTGAACACACAAAAGCAGACAAAAAGATGTAAAATATCAGAAAAGCTATACCAACATTTTATCCAGCTCATAGAGTCGATGTTTTGACCTATGCTGCACTCCAGTCCTGGCCGCTATTGACCAGAGTGGCTGGTTCTTGGTCGCTGTAGCTCAGAGCGACTAGTTTCTAGCCATTGTAGATCAGAGCAGCTAGTTTCTGGCCACTGTAGCTCCGAGCGGCTAGACATGCACACAAAATTAAGTTAGTTTTCCAGTAGAAAATGAAAAATTAGTGGTTGTCTTACCATCATCACCATCTATAGAAACCCTGGGGTGCATGCACCACTCTTAACCCTACTTGCAATGTTATTACTATACCAAAAATGAAGCTAAAAGATTACGAGAAAACATAAAATATGAAAATGACAAAGAATGGATCTTTAATTAATATTGAACCCCGATTGCATTTCAGTCCCTCTTAGGGATACCCATCTTGATACAATGATTTACAATTGGATGAAGAGATGTCCCCTTTTGCAAAAGGGTGGTGCACTCTAAAATGTTTCTCGATTATGCACACAAAAATGTCTGAGGGATTACAGATGCCTCCTTCTCTAGGTATGTCACCTGGATGGATCCTCTTGCTCTTGTATGTCATGGATTATGTCTCGTGAACCTATGGTCCTGTATGCAATTCAAACAACAATACACGTTTAGTTGTCCGAGATTGCCTCCCCAGATAAGGTTGTTAGTAATCAAAGAATGTAACAGAAATATGATAAAACGATACCATGAAATCAAGTAAATCTAAGCTAATGATATAAGAAAACAAGATAAGAGATGCTGTGTCTATTTAAGCTAAGCCTACGGGCAACTTTCGAAGCCAGCGGATGCTAAATAAAACCTTGCTTTCCTTGTCCCAAAGCTGTGGGTCAAAGACTATGATCTGATGTTGAAGAAATTAGGTGTTGTGCCCTTTAATTTGTCAAAACTCCATCACACACGTGATCCCAAAGAGAAATATCTGAAATGATCTCCTGTATGTGATTCGGGTCTCTATATGTCATATATCGATCATGTGTCCCTTTGCTCTTAGGCTTGCACCTTTTATAGTTTGAAACCCTAGGTCTATGTCCAAGCCCTAGAAATGAATTTTTCATGCGTAGTGCAAGTTAGCATGAGAAGCTCTTATCTATTGTCTATATTTTAAGGTCAGTTAACTTAAATCTAACTGCCCACTTGAGTCTTCTATGTGAACTATTTGTTAGCATGAGAAGCATTTGTCCTTTGTTTATGCTTGAAGGTCAGTTAACTTAAGTCTAAATGCAAACTCAAGTATCCTATGTGAACTAGTCGTGAAAAGGAATGCAAAGTCACTCCTGCTCACCTTTATTGCATGCAAACTGCCACTTCTGCCTGATATTGGGCCTATTTGTCGGTAAACCACTTCTTACGGCTTAGTCTTTGTCGTCTACAATGGCTATGATATGGCTACTATCGTCTAAAGTAGCTAAGCTCTGGCCGCTCTAGGCTTGAGCGGCTAGAATCTGGTTGCTCTTGGCTTGAGCGACCAAGCTTGGATGGCTTGAAAAGGCCCCAAATGAGTGATGAGAACCACTATTTATGCTTGGAAAGTCCAAGATTATGTCTTATGATCTTATGAGTGTGTCTATGTAAGTAGCTCCCCTAAGTATAACATGATTTAGGTGTCTACACTACTATCATAGTCTTTTTTAATGCAATGCACAACTTTATGACCATATTTATTGCAAGAGAAACAATGTCCATGGAAGAAATTTTGTAACCTATTTTGATGAGGACTCAATATAGTATTCTTTCCTTTGTGATATTATTTTCTGGAGATATGGTGGGGTACCTTTTTTTTGCTTGATGTTTTTTCCTCTTGACGACTTAATCTCTTGTTTATTTTAGTTATGCATTTTAACATAACAATTTTTGTTGCCACTCTCTCAAGTCCTACTTCTTTGGCTTCCAACATATATCTTAATTGATGTTCAATTTCTCTTCTTTCTTTCACTTCCATTTCGAGTTCTATTAGCCTTTGCAAAAGCTCAATTCTTGTTGATTCAAAATATTGAATTTGTTCCCTTAGTTGTGCATTCTCTTCTTGAATTCTTTCAAGATCTTGGAGATACTTGGAGAGCACTTCTTCAAAGTCTATACTTTTTTCACTCCCTGAGCACATGTGTGATACTAATGGATCCATCTCCAAGTTTTTAAACTCTTTGTGGAGAGACCGACTATGATACCAATTGAATAACATGTGCTTATACTGAGAGGGGGTGAATAGTATAACATAAATTTTTTTTCCAAATAGAAGCATCAGCATTAATGAAACTATAAACATCACATAAAGCATCACACACATAAGAGACACAATTTTAACGTGGTTCAACCAATGTGGGCTACCTCCATAGAGAAAATATTTTACAAAAACTTCCTCAATCAATCTCTTGGGAATCCTTCCCAAATTACAATGTTTATAGACTTTTATCCAAAGGAGATGTTGATCCCCTAATCTCAAGTTAGTGGATCTCTTCCATAGGAGAACTCTTTCCCCTTCTGCTCTGGCTAGTGATATTCTAGAAGACTGTCTCTATGCTGCACTGACTGGTGGATCTTATTAGCGCAACTTATTATTTCATTATTTTAGACTATTGTTAATTTGTTGTAACAATGTTGAATTATGCCTCGGGTGGTTTTGTAACCTTCGTGCTATTCTAGACCATTGGTGTATTATTTAAATCATTTGATTATCAATACAATAGTTGATTCGCTCTACATGGTATTAGAGCATTGTGATCTGGGCTCATTAATCAAGGTGAGGTGAGTAGTTGACTGGGGTGAGGTAGGGCTGGACCTACATCAAACCCGAGACCCGAATCGACTACGACCAGGCCGAACAGGCTGACTCAAGACTCGAATGTGGGACCAAAGTTGACAAGACTGAAAAGGACCGATTCAAAATTTTGGATGAAATTGATGGTAAAGTAGCAAGGATCAAAGGCTCGAAGGTGTGGAGTAGATCAAACACAACGGACGTGGCCCTCACCTGTGGCAAACCTCCCTCGGTGGCAACCACCAAGGTGGCCCCACGTGGGAGAAGAGACATCGCCTGCTTGGGCAGCGTCTCCCCAAGAGGAAACACCCTCCATTGGGAGGGTTAAACTTTTTAAACATCTCCCCGATGAGCCACCCCACTCATATGGGATAATTTTTTTTCAAAATTTTCTAACCTGCAACTCGTCACCTCAAAGAACGACATCAACCCTGAATACCAAATCCTATTTTTCTTAACCTACACGATTGACAAAATTAAATTGTATTGCCATAGGTGGATTCATATTTTTAATCTGAGCTGATCTGTTAGATTATTTTTTTAATTCTATCCTCCATTTCTCTCTAGAAAACATTTTATCACTCCTAAGGGCATCACAGTCTATAGACTTTTCTATGATTTTAGGGATTTGTAGGTGATTCAGTGATCATTTTAGGAGTTTTTTGGACGTATTTGATCTGAGGTGTGAGTGTTAGTTTACCAGTTGAAGTTGCAGAGGAGTTGTGATGTTTGGTGGTCATTTGGCCACTGGATAAGCAACGTAGATGAATTAGCACAGTACCACTGCCACCCACGCACCACCAAGGAATAGTCACGACAGAGCAACGCTTTGGGAGCTACACCCTGTGGGATATTAAACTAGGGGAAGAAGTCCCCTAGTTCCCAATCGAGGTGCCTATCTCCGTTGGTAGACGAACCTGATGCTAGGGCGTAGCAGGAGCAATGAGGTTGCGGGTTTAATTCCCATAGACCCCCCCCCTCGCGTACCTTTGAAAGGTATATAAATTTTTTTATTAAGTTTTGTTAATTTTTTTTTATAAGTTCTTTTTAATTTTTCTTTATTTTTAGTTTAATATTAAATTTAATTACTTTATTCATAATTAAATTATCTTGTTTAATAATTTTTTTGTGATAAAGTAATTTTTTTTAATTAATTAAACTTAATAAAGATATTTTTTTAAGGATTTAGAAAAGGTTTTTTTTCAAAAACTTAAGGGAGGGGCAATTTATTTCAAAAATTGCAAAATTTAGGGGGGGAGGAGATACTGAGTAATTTTTTAGCATTGAAAAAGACAAACTGGCAAAATTGTAAAGGTGCATTTTCGACAGCGCCCGACACCTATAGGTTTATTTTTTTGGGCACTTTTTTGATGTATGTAGCATTTTAATTCCTTTATGCACTACTTCAATAAAGTTAAAAATAAAAATCACTCCCTAAGTCCCCAAAATAAATAAAACCCATCTGTGCAATTTATTGCACTACAACGTTCGGTATTTGTGATACCTCTGGCCAGAACTTATACGTAATGATGTCATGATTGCACTACTGTATCTTCCACCTCATATAGTTGCCAAAACAATGTTTGAGCTTGTTCTCTATCAATCGTCGGGGAGGAATAAGTATGCCATTTTGCATTGTTTTACTCCATCCACTACCCTAATTGCTCTCGATTTTAGGCTTAAATTTTTACAAATGTTCTGACATCCAAAGTGTTTAGGTGAAGTTAAGACCCATGCATGTGGATTGACACCTTTCTAAGGTGGGTGCCATCAATGAGGAAATTCCATTTTAGTACCGCCTAAGTACCACGTATCGTATAATCATTGAAATTACCTATAGTCTCCATCACATAAGGGCAGGTAATTTCTCTGATTTTTCAAAATACATAGTCTTCCTCATGTAAGGACGAGTATTTTATATGATATAACGACCTAGCATTAAGGTATAAATAAAGGGGGACCATTTTGTGATATAAGGAACCTTCACTATGTATGCAAAATTAATGACTGATGCTCATCAGTTGTTGGAAGGTCCTAACTACACACCATGGAAAAACAAGATGAAGGAAATTTTAGTCATGGATGACTTATGGGATTTTGTTTTTGGAGCAACAACCAAACCTTCATCTGTTGCTGGATCAACAACAACCACAACTCCATATACTATCAGATAGAATTTGACAAGAAATATAGCAAGGAAAAAGTGTCCATATTGCTTGCTATTTTGAATGAAGTTCAACCCCACATTGCTGATTGTGGACATAGTAAATGGGAATGGGATGCCCTTAAAACTATATATGAGGGAAAGAATTATTCCACTATTCTTGTTCTTCAATATAAATTACACAGTCTAAGCATGAAGTAGGGAGAGATAGTTGAACAATTTCTTTGTCGAGTGTTTGAGTTGAAAGTAAAATTGAATTATTTGGGAGAACCTATTGATGACAAGATCCTTACCTCCATTTTATTGAGAGCTTTACCTGATTATTATAGTGTGTTGATCACTTCCCTTCAGGTGTCACAACATAAAGTTACCTTTGTTGAGTTGGTCAATATGCTTCAATAGGAGGCATTCCAACTTCAAAGAGATGATTTTTCTAACACAAGCCTCTATTCCAACAGGAAGGGTTCTGAGAAGAAGGGTAGTTTTTAGAAAGGAGTAACTTCTACCAAAGACTCAAAAGGGAAACAACCTCAACAAACAAAATTATATTGCAAGATTTGTGACAAAGAGGCTCATGATACAAAGAAATATTGGCATAAGAGTAAAAAACCTAAACAGAAAGGCCAGAATAAACCACCAAAAAAAAAAAAAGTAACCCAGAGTGAATGTTGTTGTTGAAGAATCTGACTTAGATTCAGAGAGGACACACAAGGTGCTTATGACTACCACGGTTTCCAAGCAGAAGGATCCTATATGGTATGTCGATTTTGGTTCTAGTAAGCACATGACTGGTAACCAATCATGGTTTGAGTCCTTTGAGGCCAAAGAGGGCAAACCTATCACTATTGTTGATGATAAAACCTACAAGGTTTAGGGAGAAGGTACAATTTTAGTCACTCTTCCTGATGACAAGTGTCATATTGAAAACGTACTCTATGTTCAAATATTGGCAAACAATTTGTTGTCAGTCACACAAATTTTGGACAAGGATATGGTTGTAAACTTTAGTGTTGAGGGAGGCAATAAGTGTTGTTCTATTACCAAGATAGGTAAGAAAATTGCAACCGCTTCATATAAGCATGGCTTATTTGCATTATATGCTATCTCTACTCCACATGTAGCCATGACAGTCTCTACAAAGGAGGCAAATTCCCTATGGTACAAGAAAAATGAGCATCTTAGTTTTGGTTACTTACTTGAGCTAAGTAAGTATGAGATGGTAAAGGGTCTTCCTTCCCTTTCTTCCACATTTCCAGTGTGATCTGACTGCTTGGCAGGAAATCAGCATAGAGTACCTTTTGACAAAAGCTCTACAAGAGAAAAGAAACCTCTAGAGTTGATTCACACCGATATGCGCGATCCTTTCACACCCATCATTTGTGGAGGGAAGAGGTATTTTAAGTTTTTTGTGGATGATTACTCATGAAATATGAGGGTATTATTTCTTAATCTAAAATCTGAAGCATTTGGTTTCTTCCAGCAATTTAAGAAATCTATTGAGAAGGAGTCAGGGACTTCTATAAAGACTCTTCGTTTAGATCAAGGGGGGAGTTTACATCTAAAGAATTTTCTACATTCTTGACTACACATGGTATCACGAGATAGTTAACTACTGCTTATACTCCTCAAAAAAATGGAGTTGCTAAAAGGAGGAACTGTTCCATCATGGAAATGGTTCATTGCATGCTCACAGGAGCTAGTCTTGAGCAACAATATTGGGTAGAAGTTGTCACCATAGCAGTATATCTATTGAATAGGGCACCCATAAATCCCCTACAAGTAATGACTCCATAGGAAGCTTGGAGTGGTTGAAAACCCTCCATATCTCATCTACACATTTTTGGATGTAACACTTTCATGCACATACCGAAATATAAAAGTAAGAAGCTAGATGAGAAGACATTGAAGTGTATTCTTCTTGGCTATGATTAGAACTCTAAGGGTTAAAATTTGATTTATCCTTTTACCAAGAAGATTCAAGTCACTATATATGTTTTTGATGAATATTTCACATCACAAAGCACATCTGATGTATACCTAGATGTTGTGGAAACTAAAATGAAGAAGTCCCCTTCATCACCAAAGACTGGAGGTCCTTCAACTTATTTATATTCTTCATAACCATAGAAGAAGAATCCAAAATGGTATACAAATAAAATCAGAGACTCCAAGTTATCCACTCCACCATATTTAACTTTGGATAGACCTCATACTCGCAGCATGGCTCAACAACAAAGAGAAACAACATAGGCTATTGGGGTTGATGACCTTTTTCAATATTTTGAGAAATTTTTTGTTGATCTAGAGAGACAAACAAAGGATATGGATATAGATCAAGATAGGGTGTTAATATCTTCAATGAATGAACATGAACCTTCTTCTATACAATATGACCTTAGTGAGCCACAATGGAAGGCTGCTATGGATGCTGAGTATAAGTCTGTGATGAAAAAAAAAGTTTGGACGCTTATCGATCTGTCACATGGAAAGAAGCCCAATGGCTACAAATGGGTGTACAAAGTCAAGTACAAGGTATATGGGAAAATTGATAAGCATAAGGCCCATTCTATTGCAAAGGGCTATGCTCAAAAGGAAGGCATTGACTACGAGAAAATTTTTATGCCTACTATTCAAATGACCACCATTCGAGTTATTTGTGCTATGGCAGCACAGAATGGGTGGAAAGTTCACCAAATGGATGTCAAGAGTGATTTTATGAATGGTGATCTCCAAGAGGAAGTCTACATGACTCAACCTGAAGGATTTCAAGTGGGAGGCCAAGAGCAAAAATTATGCAAGTTGGTAAAATCCTTATATGGTTTAAAACAAGCTCCTCGAGCTTGGGATTTAAAAATGTATAATCACCTCTTGCAACATGGATTCAAGAGATGTTCGTTAGATGCAAACCTCTATTTCAAGAAATAAGGTTCTAAGATAGTGTTTCTTGTACTCTATGTTGATGATCTACTCATTATAGGGAGTTTAGAAACTATGATCTCTACTATCAAAAAGGACTTGTGTAAATATTTTGAGATGATAGATCTCGGACTTCTCCATTACTATCTTGGTATAGAAGTGAACCAGAAGGAGAACTACATAAAAGTGTCTTAGAAAAAAATATACCAAGACACTATTAGAAAAATATTGCATGACTGATTGCAAGCCGATAACAACTTCGATGGAATTAGGGCTTCAGTTATCGTGATATGACGATTCACCTCAGGTAGATGGTACACTCTATTGATAGCTAATTGGGAGTCTCATATATCTGACTAATACTAGGCTAGATATCGTATTTCCTATCAACTATATTTTGAGGTTCATGCAGGAACCTAAGACTACTCACTAGAAAGTAGCAAAATATGTTCTTCACTATGTCTATGGCACAATGGAATATGGCCTAGAATACAAGAGGAATGACAAACTATTCTTGCAAGGATACACGAACTCTGACTATACGGGATCATATGATGATCGTAAGTCAACTTCAGGATATATATTTCATCTTGGATCTGGTCTTGTCTCTTGGCACAACAAGAAGCAACAAGTGGTTGCTATATCATCTATAGAGGTATAGTATCGCATTGCATGTGAAGTTGTGTTTGAAGTGATATGGTTGTGTTGCATTCTGACAAGTATTGTCATCCATAAAAATCTCCAATACACTTGTTCTATGACAACCATGGTGTTTTGAACCTTGTTAAGAATCCAGTGCACCATGATAAAACCAAGCACATTGACACACAATGTCACTTCATTCGAGACGAAGTTCCAAGGCACCGAATTTAGCTTTAGTACATCTCCACCAATGCTCAAGTTGTAGATATTTTCACTAAGGCACTTGCACATGTCAAATTTGAATTATTTCATAGCTCTCTATGTATTGCAAAATGATGTAATCAAGGGGGATGTTAGTATAGCTAGTAGTTATCTTATTACCCAAATAATGTAATAAGGGGGATGTTAGCATAACTTATTATTTCATTATTTTAGACTATTGTTAATTTGTTGTAACAATGTCTAATTATGCCTCGGGTGGTTCCGTAACCTCCAGGATATTCTAGACCATTGGTGTATTATTTAAATCATTTTATTATCAATACAATAGTTGATTTGCTCTACAGATCTCTCTCCATTTGAAGACTTATCACTTATATCTTGTCTTCAATTGTCCTATTTGTTGGATATCTATCCACTGAGACTCTGTCCTATATACTCTGTCACCTCCAAAGCTCTGTCTCAATACTATACCAAACATATTTCAGTCGGTCTAGCACAATTTTGCTCAATCTCTTGCACTAAACACAGTACAATCGATCTCAATTTTTCTCAATAGGTTCACTTAGAACCTTCTCAAATCTGCTCAACAGGTTCACACAAAAACCTATAGAATTTTTCTCAATAGGTTCACACAAAAACCTGTCTGATTTCGCTCAACAAATCCTCTCTAGGTTTTTCTAAAATCTTCTCAAGAAGTCCTCTCTTGGACTTGCTCAAATCTGCTCAATAAGTCCTCTCTTGGACTTGCTCAAATCTGCTCAATAAGTCCTCTCTTGGACTTGCTCAAATCTGCTCAATTTGTCCTATCTTGGAATTTCTCAAATCTACTTACAAAAGCTTAACTCAAAATAGTCCACAAGCCTTCTCAAAGACTTGCCTCAAATCTGCTTAAAAAGCTCACATAGAACTTGTTCAATCTCATAGAATCATAAAGAGAATTGTTTGAGACTCAATATGTTCTATACTCAAAGTACAATCAATATCTCAATTCAATATCATATAAGAATAAAGATAATTTTTAGGGAATCTATATGTTCTATACTCAAATCCCAATATCAACTTAATAGAAGCATAAAGAGAATTGTTAGAGACTCAATATGTCCTATTCTTAAATCTCAATCTCAACTCAAATCAATATCATAGAAGCATAAAGATAATTGTTAGAGAATCTATATGTTCTATACTCAAATCCCAATATCAACTCAATAGAAGCATAAAGAGAATTGTTAGAGACTCAATATGTCCTATTCTTAAATCTCAATCTCAACTCAAATCAGAATATAGAATAGTTTGTTTTATGGAACTTGAACAACCATTTCACACATCCACTTGACTAGGCTTAACCAACTCAACTCAACCAATCACATCAAGGAACAACCCTTTCTCACAAACCCTAGTTCAAGCATGTATCAACCAACTCAAAATGTTTCCAACAATGCTTTATCTCAAATATCACATAACAATGATACTCATGTTCTTTTCTAGATCATGTTCAAGTTCATTTCATCATCAATGGGCTTCAACAATAATGCTAATGAAACAAGGTTTAAATACAACTCACAAATTAGAAAACCTTGAAGCATTCAACCAACCATATTCACAAAGGAAACTTCAATTAATCCTTTTCACTCCAATGATATTTCATAAATCAACCACCACAAACAATCAATAGGAGAATGTGCCCATACCTTTTTGATGTCAATAAGTTGTCCACAAAATCTACCACACTTAATCACAACTTTCCTTTTCAATAATAATAAGGTTTAGTGGTATTTTAAATAATCACAATAAAAGCATAACTTAATTTACACCCTTTTCACTCCAACTTCATAAACACATCCACCAAAGTCTATTTTAATAAAAACCCTTATTAAGAATAACCCACAATAAATATCTCAAAATCACTTTAACAACAACTCCTTATTTCTCCTAAAATCAATTCTCCATTTCCATAAAAATAAAACATAAATCAAATATGCTTTTGCAATAATAATCACAGCCCTAATGATAAAATTTAATTCCCATTAAATACCTTATAACTCCAAAATTTAGGGCTAATAAAAATTATTAAAGGCAAAAACGTAAATACCTCTCAAGGGGATTCGAACCCCGTCACGTCACACATCGCAAGCGTCTTAGCCATGACTAAGATTCCAACCGAGCCAAAGCGTTCATTGGAAAAGTAAAGGCCAAAAGGGCCTTTAATATTCCTTTGCCTGCCGCAAATGAAAAAGCACCAAAGCACTTCCCACACGTTTTCGTCAAGGGGATTCGATCCCTGATATTTGTGCTGCCCATAGTCTTAGAAAAATTGATACGCCAATGCGCCATACCTCATACCATGTTTGATATTTCCAAATCGATGTGCTTTCTTCTCTGCTTCCTTTTCAACAATCTGCATGAACTCTTTTGAATTCCAAGGCAATTAACACATGAGAGCAAGGATGATTATTTTGTTTAATTGCCACCCCTTTATATAGTGTTTAATAACACTTTGAAGAATTCGAAAAAAATATTAAAATTGTATTTGCATGATGACGTTAGTGGAAAACTTTCCATTTAAATTTTAAATAATTAAAATATAAACCAAACATTAAAACTCAAATAACTCCATCATCGGGGCACATTTTTTGATGAAACGAAAGCCCAAAATGGGTTTTAATAAAAACCCAAATCAAATATGATGTCCATGATTTTAAATAAAATCTTTTATTTTCCCTGCCTTGGTTTTCACAAAAACCCTTCATAGATCCTTTTGAAATTTATTGCTCTATTGACATCAATGACAACATTTTAGCTTAGGGGCTCAAAATGTCCAACAAATATCACGCCCAAATTAATAGTCGATCAAATGGGATTAATCTACACAAGATATTTTGCCCTTGTTTTAGTAATGGATAGCAAGCAAATTCCTTGTGTAGGGGTGATAACTAGATTGTTTGTTTTCTTAGATCAACACCCCAAAAATGGAATAGTCATGGATGTTGTAGTAGTTTATGTTGACTCATTCTTCCCATTATTACTCAATAGACATTGGGAAGAACAACTAGGAGGTTCAATTTAGCTGGACTGGTCCTATGCTACAATCCCATATCAGATAAAGAGAACATAATCTTATGAAGAGAACCATTTAACAAGAACTCTATATAATTAATTCAAACTAATGAAACAATGATAAACTTAGTAAACTCTATGGAAGAAAAAGGGATGGGATTTTACTCCATATGACACAACCCATTCCTGGTGGAAGTACCAGAAGCAAAGAATATGGATCCAAAAGTTATGAAAATGGTAGATGCTGAATCAGATAGAGTATTAACCCAAGAAATGTGGACCATGTCTTTTTATGGAGCTAAATCCCAATATGGAGTAGGTGAAGGTGTTAATTTGATTGATATAAAAGGAAATTACCTTGGTATTCCTTACAAACTAGAATTTCCTTGCACAAAAAATGTATCTGAGTATGAAGCTTTACTACTGGGGTTAAGGAAAGTGAAAGAATTAGGCATTAACTACTTGACTATAATAGGGGATGCAAATATTATTATACAATAGATCAAAGGTAAATATCAAGATTAAGCAATATAAAAATGCAGTGTTGGAAGAAATTGATAAATTCTTAGATTTCAACATCTCATATATTCCAAGAGAAAAAAATCATGTGAAAGATATTTTAGCTTTAAATGCCTCAGGTTTAGATCACCTAGAGATAACTACAAAATATATGGACATATTCCCAACTATTTCAGTCTATAAGCCTTCTATGCCCGATAACATAGTCTATCTACAGGTCTTTCAAGATGATATAGATATTAAATATTTTATGACTCTGCAAAATCAGTATGCAGATGTAATCTGTGATGAAAAGGATGAAGATAAGATAAAATACCAAATAGGAGATCCAGTAGAAGTAATCCAATTTAAAAATAATAGAATTCCCAAAGGATTGGTTTCTGTAGAGAGTCTATTTGATGATTTTGACAAAGCTTATAAGCCTTTAAGCAGAGAGGTAATATCTGAAGAAATTAACATTGGTTCAATGAAAGAACCTAGAATAGTGAAAGTGGACATGGCCTTACCTGCTAAAGAAAAAGCTGGATATATCAGTTTCTTGAAAAATAACAAAGAATATTTTTCTTGGACTTATGAAGATCTTAAAACTTTCCAAACAGATGTAATGACACACATAATACCCCTGAAAGAAGATTCCAAACCATTTAGACAGAAACAGAGGAAGTACAACCCAACTATACACCCAATAATGCAAAAATACGTACATAAATTACTGGATTTCAAAATAATCAGAAAGGTAAGATTCTCTTCCTAGATATCCAATTTAGTACCCGTTAGAAAAAAGAATAGGGATATTAGACTCTGTGTAGATTTTAGAAATTTAAACAAGAGTTCTTTAAAATAAAATTATCCATTACCCAACATGGAACAACTATTGCAAGCAGTAGTTGGCTCAACTAGATTGTCTCTATTAGATGGATTTTTAGGGTATAATCAAATTCAGATAAATCCAGAAGATAGACATAAGATAACATTTACTACACCTTGGGGCACATTTAAATATTTAAGAATACCTTTTGGACTAATGAATGCAGGTGCTACTTTTCAGAGAGCAATGGATTTTGCCTTTAAAGGATTAATGTTAAAAATAGTATTTTTCTACCTAGATGATATCACAGTATTTTCTAAAAATCTAGAAGAACATCTAGAACACTTAACTGCAGTTTTTTCTTGGTGCAAGGAATTTGGAATTTCTTTAAATCCCAAGAAATGCATTTTTGGGACTACACAAGGAAATTTGTTAGGTCGTATAGTTTCAAAAAAAGGAATAAGAATTGACCCAAAAATAATTGAAGTCATTTCCAAAATTCCCCCTCCTAGAAATTTAAAAGGTGTCAGGTCATTCTTTGGCAAGATAAATTTTATTAGAAGATTTGTTCTAAATTTTGCAGAGATGACCAAACCCATAAATGATATGGTTAATAAAACTGGAAAAATAAAATGGACAGTAGAGAATATGGAAGCATTTAACAAAATCAAAGAAGTCATATCAACCACTCCAGCCCTAAGTTGCCCTGACTATTTTAAATATTTTAACATCTATTCATGCGCATCTGAACATTCAATTATTGCAGTTCTTTCATAAAAAAGATGATGAAAATAATTAAAGGCTAATAGCCTTCATGATTTTAGGATTAAAAGGAGCACATCTTAAATACGCCTCTCTATAAAAACATGCTTATGCAGTCATCCAATCTTTAGAACACTTCAAAGGTATATTTGGCTCAAATAAGGTAAAATGTTTCATCCCTTTTATAGCAATAAAAGATATTTTTTCTCAATCAGAGCCATTAGGAAGACCAGCAAGATATTATTGGCCTTCCATTTTTAAGGATATATAAATATGTTAGGAACTATCACAACTGCCAAGTTTTTGCAGGAAAAAAGAAGCTAGCAACCATGCCTCTCAAGCCAGTAATCATTGAAGCACCATTCACCCAATGGGGCATTGATTTAATTGGAGATATCAAACCTAATTCATCTGGTCAGCACAAGTGGATCATAACTACAATAGATTACTTTACAAAGTGGGTAGAAGTTGCACCTCTAAGAACATCCACTACTGCTACTATCATCATATTATTGGTAGAAAAAATTCTGATCAGGTTTGGAGTTCCTCACAAACTAGTTACAGATAATGTGTAGTATTTTTTTTCATATGAAATGGTAGATTTTTGTGCTGAATAAGGAATTGATTTGTCCCATTCTGCTAATTATTATCCCTAAGGAAATGGTCTAGCTGAGTCATAAAATAAGAATGTAATAACTAGAATAAAAATGTCATTAGGAAAGAACAAAATAGGGTGGGACAGTGAACTTAAATTTTCTCTATGGGCTGACAGGTTTTCTATTAAAAGAAACACAGGAAGAACCCCCTATGAGATGGTATATGGAGAGAAAGCCTTATTACCTTCAAGAATAGAAAAATTGGCACTTTCCTTCTTATTGCAAGACCATGAAAACCCCAATCCCATACATAGAATGCTTGACCAAATTGTCTTGTTAGAAGAGCAAAGAAGAAAGGCCCTTAATAGAATGATGGAAAAAAACCAGAAAAGCATGAAATTGTTTAATAAGAAATCCAAGGGTACTCCTTTTTCTAAAGGATATATAGTCATCTATTGGGATCCTAAAAATAATGAGCATGGTGAAAAGGGTAAATTCGAACCTAAATGGGTTGGTCCATACTAGATAGCCCATGTTATAGGACATATTACTTACAAGTTGCAGACTTTGCAAGGAGAACTAATGGCTATCCCAATTAAATGGCCAACACCTCAATATGTACAATCCATGTTGAAGGTGAATAAAAAAAAGTAGAAAAATAAAAAACCAAAAAAAACAGAGTGATGTATTTTGTTATTTTGTGTATTAGATAAGCTTTCTTTTATTGATTAGCATGGTCCTGAGTTTTTTGTACACATGATATTATTAGTTTTATGAGTATACATCATTGTGGATTCCTCCAAAAATAATAAGAAGAAGGAGATTTATTTTAGACTCTGATGAGGTTTACAATTTTTCAAATATGAGTGTTTATGCAACAGTTATTTGATATGAGATAAAAAAGATGAAAACAAATCTGATTAAAACATCATGTCAAAGCCACACATTACAAATGATACTTAAAGTGACTTCAAAGGTCCAAAGAACTGAGTTATCTTTGAGAGAGTGGTTAAGCTAAAAATTATTACACTCATCATTATAGCCAGAAACTGATCCTCAACTCAGGCATACTCATTGCACAATTTTCTTATATCAAGTATTTCTCAAATGAGAAAGAAAAATTACAATAAAGTAAAATTGAGTCACTGCCTAAGATATCTTGGAAAACCTCTATCGGGTCTATAGAAGCTTGAATGGCAGTAGGGTAAAACTGGATGGGATTAGAAGCAACTCCACCGAGGCTATAGATGCCTGACTGGAAGTGGATCCCTACAGAATGGTGAAAATTTTTAAAGAGTGAAATCACATATTAGGCTTAACTATTTTACTCATATATGACAAAGTTTTGAAAGACTTAGAAACTAAAATAAATGCATGAACACACACATGGGCTTAAAAATGATGGAGCAAAAAGTTGTGACAAATTTTGTATAATCATATCTTATAACTTAGCTAGAAAAAGCATTACAATTTATCTAAAAAGCTCATCTATTTCTAAAATTCTGGCCCTATTTTTCCAAAAGTGAATTAAAGGGATCATAGTTTTTAATGCTCTATTACTTTGATACTATGTTGTTTGTACAATTTTTTAGTTTAAAAATTGTTATGTTTTTTTTTCAAAAGTTTTGTTTATCAGTCTTGATGATTTGAATTTGTGTCCAAATTGCAATAAAACCAGGATATTTTGTGGTTCTCAAGTACCTCATGTTTTCAGCACATTGTCCCAGTCAAAGCCTATGTTGGAGCCAAATTTGACTCAAACTTTGAAACCCCCAAATTTAAATTTTTTGTTTCATCAAAATAAGCAAGCATTGTTGGTCTCTTTGCATCTTGTTAGAGAAGTTGGTTTTCCATAAGTTTAACCTTAAACATTGCTATTATGGGTACCTTTGAAAAATTATTATATCTTAAGATGGTTTTCGAAGTCAATCCCTTTTAATAAAACCCAACCATTAAAAATACAAGGTTTAGTCTTCCAGATCAATAATCATACTTGGACCTAAGTCAAATTTTAAATCATTAAAGTCCTAAGGTATTAAAAGATTTAATCAAGGGCCATGGTCTAAAAATCTAAAAAAAATCTAAGCAAAATATTAAAGTCTAAAAACATGAGGTTCGAACTAAGGTCCTAATTAAAACCACAAGGGTATGCACCCTATTGTGTTAAAATTTTAGCACCTCACATGAATCTAATGATAGCGCTTCATCAAAGGAAAATCCAATGGGTGTGCTTTATTTAATTAATCGACTCTTTAAAAAGATGTGGTCAAAGAAATTAAAGTCTAAAAGTTTGGAAAGAAACATTAATCAAAACCTTAATGGGTATGTGCCCCCATTAAAATAAATGTTGAGCAAGTTTATCCAAATCTGATGACAATGCTCGATCAAGATTTGATCGAACCATAATGCTATCATAAAAGGTGCCTCAAAAAGGTAATAGACCACAAGATTAATTAAAAATTTTAAATGAGATTAGCAAGGGTCTAATGCATCGAATAATCATTCCCCATTTCAGATTAATCAAAGTTTAAAATCATATGCCCCTTAGTAACTACCCCTGTAGGTTGAATAAAATCAATGGTTGCGCTGACATTCATCAAAATCCAACGATCGCATCGAAGTCAAAACCTAAACGATGGAATGGTAAGGATATCGGATTGCAGGATATCTAACAGTAGTGCTTCATCAAAGAGAAGTAAAACGAATGCGCTCAACTTAATAAATAATCCCTATATAAAGTTCAAAGGCTTGAGTACCATGGTCACAAAGATCTAACGGCAGCGCCCATCTCCACTCGGATCCAACGACAACGCGTTGTTAAAAATGATCAAAGGTTAACTCACAAGGTTTTTGGTCAAATAATTAATTAAATGCATTATCAAGGCTAATAAAATCACTTAATCAAGTTTTATAAAGGTTTGATACGTGGATAATCTTCCCCCTTCCATTTTTGCTAAACCTTGTGCATGTACGGGGAATCCAACGATCACGCCCCCATCATTGTATGATCTAACGGTGAACGCGTAGAGAGGTGGACTGATTATACAATGCCTATGTTTAATGCAATATTGTTAAGGTTTTAATCACTAGATTAACCATGGTAAATCATGATTGTATGAGGTTTAATGCATTGCATTATTATAAGGTCAAATAAACGATTGTATAAACTTTGGGCCTAAGTATCACCGAATGAATTATTACTAATCAGAATTTTTCAAATTTATAAACATGATTAATCTGATTAACTAGGCACATGTTTATATAAATTAGTGGACTAACAATCATGCAGGTTCTTAGACATCAACAGTTGCATTAATCCTCCTCCGGATCCAATGGCAGTGCGCAAGTCAAAGGTCCAAGTAATGAAATGATCACGAATGTCTTCCAGTAAATTTGATGGTAGCACTCCATTGGGATTAAAAGGATCCGATGACAGTGATCGAGTCAATGTCAAAATGATAAGATACAAGCAGGGCTAATCTAATGGATATCTTCTAACAAATCTAATGGATGTGCTCTCTCTCGAAGTAATCCAACGACGGTGCACGCTTCAAAGGTAAATAAAATGGTAAGCCTAAATTGGCATTTAATTAATTAAATTTTAATCACATTTAACAAGGGATCTAACACATTATTAATCACCACATTTATTTTGATTAGTAAATATTAAATAAATAAGGTTTAAAGCATGTTTCTTTCGGGTATTTAAACCACAGGTTATGAAAGATCCAAGGTAGCGATGGAACAAAGATTAATCCAATGGTTGCGCTTGATCACGGTTATTCAAGGAAACTTAGGATATCCAAGATAATGACAGGCACTCACATTAAGAACCAAATATTATGGGAATCCCTAGGACAATTTTTACCCAATTAAAATGTAATCGATCCCTAATATTTAATTATCATTCCGAGCCAAGGTGGCACGAGGTTCAAAATGAAGGCCACCCCTATCACACGTCATAGCTCCACGTCAGAAAATAAGAATTCTAAATTTTCTTTACCTTCTACAAAGGTTTTATTGGAAATGACAGATGAGAAAACTACTTTTATTGCTGCAAATGAACAGGAGTTACAAGTAGTGGCAGGAATAGGAAATATAGGAGAACAATTTACAAATGAATCACAATTAGAAAATTCTATTTCAGATATAGTAGACGTACATATTCCTACCTTGCAAGACCCACTTGTATTCATAGTCAATGAGGAGATGGGAGGATCATCAATACTAGGAAAATAAGGTGAAATGGTCAAAGTTTTCAAGGCAATGCAAAATCAAACCATGGACCAATTGGTTGAGAAAATTGCAGAATTAAGAAATCAATTGAAAAAAAAAGAGAAGAAAAAAGTTGAAATGAGAGCATTAATAAATAAACAACAGGAAGAATTGACACAAAAGGTCATTGCAAAGGCACAACCCCTTCAGTGGTAAGGATTCATGATCATGCCTATTACCCAAATGCAATGAATAAGGATATGTCAATGAAAATACAATTTTATGCCAAAGGGCTCACCGATATGTTTAGAAATATTAGGGTGATTCAGATAACTACTCGATAAATACAAACATTGATACAAGAGAAGGAAGAATACTTTGAATTCATTCGTCCTACCCTTGATTTAATAGGATACAATTTTGAAGAGTTGCAAGGTCAATAAATAATAATAAATGATGGTAGTAAAATCCAGTTCAATTTTGAGTTCTTGAAAGTAGCCATGTTTGGGGTAAACCAAGAAAGGTGGATCAATGTTGTAAATGAAATGGATAATCTCATAGCATATGCAACAGGTAAAATTGCAGATATTGACCTATCCTTAGACAAATTATTGGAAGCCCCCAGTATAGAAGAGCTACTCAGGCATACAATAGAAAAATTTGTCTAAGTCAGATGATGAGTCAGAAATGACTAGACAATCTACCTTGCTGGTGAATACTATGGAGATGTTGGTCTTCCAATATGAGCAAAACAAGTTCGTTCTGGCCATACAAAAAAATAGGATTTTGTAAGAAATGAACATGCTAAGGTTTGTTGTAACCTTTGACATAAAATTTTGGGAACTAATTAGCAAACAAATACAATGGCTGCAACGAGGTCAAAATGGGAAAAAGGTTGAAACATATAGTCAATAGCTAGAAACAAGTTCAAATCTTCCAATTAAACAAGGACATGTATCAATAGAAAAGTATTCAAAGTAGTCGAAGAGTCAAGTGCTCAAAGAGGGATAGTTCAAGAAAAATAGTTTAAAATGAAGTAGTGGAAGACAGAACAGACTCTCACAATACCACCATCACTGGTTAAAATAAGCTACTATTTGAAAAGGTCAAATAAGAGTGTACAACATGAACAAAAAGAGATAGTGGAAGCCAATTGTACCATTTTTGAAGATCAACTCAGATGTTGACAAGTGTAAGGCTAGAACCAGACCAAAAATAACAGAATCAAGAACCATTAGCTTTAAAAGGAAGCAAACATATTCATATTCATCATCAAGCAATTAGAGAATAGCATTTTTTCTAAGAGGTATACTTGAGTTCCCTTTAGATTTATGTTGTTGTATCTCCTTTTGTGTCTATTCTTCTCATTCATTATTCTTTCTTCCCTTTACTGTGCTGAATTTTGATAGGAAAGTACTCAAGAAGCTGAGATTATTTCCTATCCAATTGAGCCTAGGATTCAGAGACTCTACTGTTACTAGATTGGAACAAGGAGAGTAGGAGAGACCTGTTACATTATTTGAAAAAAGTCTTATTCATTGTATTGATATATTTCTTTGAGAAAAATAGAGTTAAAAGGCATCCTACCCACTCTGCATGTAAAATTTTATGAAATCAATACAATTTTGAGTTTCATTCCTGTTATATCTTTGTCTTGGTACTGTGTGTCACTATGTAATGGATTACATTATTTTAATGCATTATATACGTTTCTTTCATTGGTCAAGTTTTAGTTTTATTACGATATTAGAATAAGTCTAAGAGTGTCAATTTTCTTTTCCCCTTCTCTCTGTTCATGTCAAAATTGTTGTTAAATTGATATAATAGCCCAATGAATCTAGGCACCGGTCTACATAAGGCATAACAAATGGTTATTTTCTTGATTGATAATTTTAATACATATAGTGTTACATTAATCTGGAGCATGTAATCAACATTTAATCATATAATTATCGCTGGGGTTTCCTTACTCGTTATGTATTTTTCCTTTAGCAATAGCCATTTTTATCAGAATGAAGAGGCGGGTTGACAAGATACTATAATAGCTCATTGGTTTCTAATGGATTTTTGTATCGTGACAATAAAATCCTATGGATGCAAGAATTGGTCCCAACACTTCATAATGACCACCAGATAGAACAGAATGAAATTCTTCCAATATTTTTTCTTTTTTTGACTCCCTCACACATCTGGGGAGAACTCCATCAATATTCTTGTGAAATAGTCCATTAGGCAACAAAACATATTTGAGTGCTTGCAACCTAAACCTCTGACATTGTGAAGCATCAAGGTGTAATGGGCACTTTCCAAAAGTAAATAAATCAACCAGATACTTTGTCCAATCATGATCACTCACAGTACAGTTTGCACAAATGCTTTGGCTTATATCTTCTCCCTACATTATAGCCACTGATTCGGATATTGTGCTTTTGGTCAACTCTTGACAGAGAACTCGTCCATGAACTAGCTTTGCCGATCAGATCTCCACATCATATTCTTAGATTTTTGAGACCCAAGTTGCTATTTTGTTGTCCAGTTCTCTCTGGAGGATGAAGTTTCAGACATTAGGATGTATAACATAAATGATCGTTTTGCTCTGTGAGATGAAGTGCCAAAATTTTTTCAAGGATTTCATCATCGCGTACACTTGTTTTTCAATAAAATTGTACTTCTCCTAGTGAGGCACAATGAATTGGCTTAGAAAGGTAATGGGATTTTCATCTCCATATTCTTGCTTCTGCGTCAAACTACAACATAACTCTCTTGCTCACCCACTGCATAGAGAATTAAGTTCTTAGAATAATTAGGATTAGTCAACACTGGAGCTTGGGTAATTATTTAATTGATCTCTTAAAAATCTCATCTTCTCACCTCAGTCCATTTAAAATTGGCATTCTTTTTCAAGAGCTCAGTCATGGGTTTCACCACTTGAGCAAAATTTGTGATAAACCTACAAATGAAATTTATCTAACTGAAGAAATACTGTAAATCCTTTTTGTTGGATGGCAATGGTAGCTTTAGGAGTACCTCTTATCTTGTGGTATCAATAGCCAGTCCTTTTTGTGAGATCACATGACCCAACAATTTCCCTTCTTTGACAACAAATATTAACTTTATTGAATTAATAGAAATCCCAAAATCATGGTATTTTTCAAACACCTACCTCAAATGAGAAATGTGGTCTTCTCTACAATGTGAAAACACAGTCATATCATCAAGGTAGATTATTATAATCCTATTCAATAACTCATTGAAAGTAATTTCCATGGCCCTCTGAAAGGTAGCGCCAGCATTTGAGATACCACATAACATCTTTAATAGGTGAACATACCCCACTTTGTAGTGAACACCATTTTGTTTTGGTCCTCATCCTTTACCCAGATTTGGTTGTATCCTACGAAATCCATCTTCTATAGTGAACGCCATTCAGTCATCTTCTTCTTCCAACTTTCCAATATGAAAAGTCGATGTCTTTTCATTAAAAATATGGATTCTCTTCCATTTGAATGGAATTTCCAAATGCAAATAGTCCAAGTAAATTTAACCTCCCAATTTTTTGGTGAACTCCCTTGAGAGGCACATGCTAAAGTAAGGTTCTAAGTCAACCACCACTACTTCTTGAATAACAATGATTTACAACATACTATGTAAAAATATGGGGATATCCTTGATTACTCCCACTATTTTTATTGGAGTCCCATATAGCTGTAATACTCCTAGGCTACTTCTTGTGTACTCCATCCCCATGACTTCACACACTGCCTTTGGTATGATACTAGTTGCAACACCAGAATTGATCATACAGTTGTGCACAATCCATCCCTCCATTCTAAGTGACAAATAGAATGGGGGTGGCCTATTATTTCTAGTGGATGAAGTTGGGAGTGTCTAAGCCAACATATTTTGGGAATGACTCTTCTTTTGGTCCTTCGCAATCTTAAGAGACTCTTGCAGCAAGTCAACCTGTCCTGGTAACTACAAAGCATCATATAAGCTCACTTTTGTAGGTATCTTCTTCATCTCTTCCACAATGTTATAATTAGAAACACCAGGAGACTTTTCTTCTACAATATGCTCATATTTATCCCGGTATTACTGAGTAGCTTCCACCCTTTATCGCTTAGTCAATGATGTATACCGAAGGTTTTCTTTGGCTTGTTATTTTACCTCATTCTGCTCTGGAGCAACTATAGGCTATGTAATTGGTGGCTTCATCTTTGCCTATTTGGGTAGTAAATCCCTCAACAAGATAGGATCTTGTTGTTTTGCCATTGCATTAGGACCTTTTTATGGTGGCTTCACTTTCTCATTTTGCACTTTCGATTCTGTAGGAACCTTCAAAGGCTCCAATTCTGCTAGGTTCACAGTCACTAGTTTTTTCCTAGATCTCGTAAGAACTGAGACCTACTCCAAAGAAGGTACCATAAAATTATGATCAACCTCCATTATCATATTCACTTGGGTATAAATTTTCACTAGCATATATACATAGTTCAAATGTACCATACACGTGTCTTGTCCATGAGGATCATTGTATGTTGAGCATCAATACGTCTTTTTGGATGTGCTAGCTTCTTCATTTGTTAGCACTGTTGTATTCCTTTCAGAGCCCTTGCTAGTAGTTGCTTGTTCCCAGGTAATAGGCGTTATTTGAAATCTCTTTAATCAAAAATTATCTTTGGCTTGCTTATTTCTTATGGCTGTAAGTTCATTTGACATTGTCCTTATAGGTGAATTAGTAGATTTTACCTCCTATAATAGTGCCATGTAAGGATCAATATTGCGGGTGTAGGGGGTGCCGATAAAGTTAGAGGTGTTGATGGAGCAGGTAATGGCAGTGGAACTGGTGGCACTGGAAACGTTGGGAAAGGAATGTATGCTACCAATTGTGGCATTGTCGGAGTGGGTAGCTATGGAAAGCTTGGAGTAGGAAGTTGTGGTACAGGAATAAGAGCAATTTGAGGTGAACCCGAGCTCCATGAGGGAACTGGGCACATAGAGGGTATGGGTTATGAAAACGTGTTTGAATACAAATGCTGCAAAAGGTCAAGAAGGATAGGTATGGTCATTTTTGGGGAAATCTTGCCTATAGCGATTAAATTTGACTCAACATTTTGCGCCTGCATGTATAGTTTTGTGAACGTATTCACATTAGTTTTCCAAACATCCATGCCAATATCAGTGTTGAAAGCTCTGAGATAGTAGAATGTAGCTTGTTCATGTGTAGTCCGAAGACCATCAGGAACCCTTTGCCAACTTCGAGCGAACTTGGTGTTGAAATCAACTATCTCCTCCTACAGGTGCCTTTAAATTATTGTAAACTAATGCAGCAAGGATAATGGGTCAGCTTGTTCATGAAAATTCTTGATCAATAGCTCCACCATCTGATCCCATGAGGTAATAGTACTGGGTTGCAATGATCTGTACCAATACAATAATTTTCCTCTCAGCGATAACAATAGTAACCTTACCATAATATCTTCATCTGCTATGCCATGGATAGTAGCCAAAGAAGCCACATCTTGTATATGCTCATAAGCAGTTTTACCAGTACCATCATAGGTAGGCAAAGCCTTCAGAGCTGCTTGAGGCACTGGATTTTGTGCTTGTAAATTCAAGGCTCCTGAGCTATTCCATGTTGGGAATTGCCTTGGAGGTTTATGATGTTGTGGTGGTGGGTTCTGAGCCATATGGACTAGTATGTGTGGTTAATCTTGAGGAACGCTAGTAGCAGTACTAACCATACTTGTAGGGGCAAAAAGTTGAGGATGCTCTTCTAGCCTTTGGATATCAAGTTTGTAGAACTCAATAGGATTTTTGAAATATATGGCCTTTGATCTCATAATCATGAAGCACAGCGTTCGTTGCCTTCATGTTTGGAGATTTTTGGCTATGATTGAGTCACCATATGTTCTTGTTATACAACACGAAAGTGAAAATCAAACCTTGATACTATTGAAATTGGAAATTTCAGGGTCCCACTGGGCGTGCCAAAAACTACTAGTCAAATATCTGCCTAATTAAAAAAACTACGTTTGTGCACCCTAGACATGGCCAAAATTGAAATACTGAAGAAAAGGAATGTCCTTTGTGTCAATATCCAGAGAGGGTTGGCTCCCTTACTAAATCCTACACTGGTTTAAGACTATATTTGTAGGAAAGAAATTGGAAATAAAGGGAAATATGGCCACATGCCAAAGTGTAGGATTTGGGGCAAACTAGTAGCAAGAAATTCACCCAAGTATGAACAACATGTAATTAAAGAAATGTAGTAGAATTAATTATAATATTGCATAAGCAACCTCCAAAATCGTATTCTAGTACTCACTTCCTCACCAGTAATAATTAAAATTAGATGCAAAATTTAATTTAAACAACAAACAATGAATATGAGAATATGATAGAAATGCTGAAAACATAAGTAAATCACACACAAGATCACTTGCAACTTCATAAGCCTTGTATCTTCTATTGATGCAGAGAACTTGAAGAGTTTTCTCACAGAATGTCTAACCTCATTTTACAATGAACATTGAGTAGTATTTATAGAGGATTTTACCTCTTTCATTAAATGCACATGGAGACAAAATGATCATAAATCAGGAAACCTAGCGAGGTAATTCCTCCTTGGAAATATGGAAAATACATCCCCTCAAAATAGTGATCTAGCTTCTAAGGGAATTCCTTCACAAAATCTATGTTTCTAGATTTGGTGCACAGAAAATTATAAGGCTTAATCATTGACTGGAGACGTTCACCACCTCAAAAATGTGCTCTTGCTTTGGAAATCATCAACATCATTTTACATTGTAAATGTTGTTGCCTTCCCTGCTTGAGATCCACAATTTGAGTTACTCCTTGCTTCCATCATTAAATGACTTTTATTGACCTGCCCTGGGTGCCTCTAAACTCCTGGAAACGTTGATAGCCCCTTTCGCTTGATTTGGATAGTGAGTGAATGCACATTTACTCTTTCCAGATAGTGCACTAGTAGATAATATGCCTTTATAAATTCAATGGATCACATTCTTCCTTTGGCCATGATAATAACTCTTATTTTATTCCAGATGAAAAACTTAATAGCTACGCGTTCCCTTTTAAATTTGTGTTCGCCCCCAAAAGGGGCGAAATATGCCATCACCTTCCCCTTGGGGCAAACGCAATTTTGAATTTTCAACATCATGCATTGTCCTTAGTGTATTCACCCAACTTTAGTTTCCACCATGTGTTCACCCGATTTTGATGTTTTGGAGGACGTTTGCCCCTGGGAGAGGCGGACATAGTGTTCACCCCCCAACCAAGGTGAACCTACTATTGACTTTTCCACATCGCGCTTCCAATGACATTCATCCCAAAGAGGGGCTAATGGAGATTTCACCCCAAATTTGGGGAAAACGCATCCCTTTCATCGAACTTATTTTCTTTGTGACAGACGGACATATTTAATAATTTTTTAAAGGACATTCACCCTAAGGTGGGGTGAACGAAGCCTTCGCCCCAAATTTGGTGTGAACATGATTCTTGCTAGTTCCATATTTAGATGTCATTTTAAATAGTTCACCATTTACCATTTATTTTTCTTTATTTCATGTCAATGAGGGTTGTGCAACTCATCTTCATTCCTTAGAGAAACTTCAAACACTTAATATTTTATGCACTCTCCTCAGCGATTCTATAGATGACGCAAACCAAAATCTCCATTTTATTTTCCAACCTTTATTTCCTTAAAACACCCATTATTTCCAAACCAAAAAGGTGTATAAAACAAAGAAAGAAAATAAAATAAAATAACTGCAATATATCATCCCGACTAAAATATTATATTCTCATATTAACATATTTTGTCGTATTACAATCAAAAATACCTCTACAAAATTATATCAAAATCCCAATGTGGCAAGATGTAAAACTACCAACAGGTTGTTGTAGTGAGTGTGGAAGATCTATACATGTAGCAGTTAGGTGTTGGAACCTACATCCTCATGAGATATGGAGGATATAATCACTTCAGCAAAAGATGTTAGCACCTAGAGAAAGCAGTTAATAAAATACATGTTTATTGCGATTGGATGGATGTTATGGAATGGGATATACTAAAATGAATATTGAGCAGATTCTACTAGAGGAGGTTTTATTCTTGAAAGAAAGCAAATACGAGACAAAAATGTGGCCTTGTGGATAAAGTAAAGTTAAAATGATAATAATTTGGAAGAACAATTCATGTTCATGAGCTATAGCTCCTAAAGTATTTCTCTTACCTAATGTATATGATGCAAGAGCATCCATGTTTAAACAATTATAGGGAGGGTAACTGCTACTCATGTGGAGTTACCACTCCCATACATAAGAGAATACTTTGTATAGGGAATAAGATAGAGTAATAGGTAGAAATAAGGAGAGGGAGAGGAAGATGAAGATATGAAGAGGAAGCAGTGAAGAGGTCATCAAATATAGAGAATATAAAAGAAGAGGAAGAGGGAATGACACGTAGATTGAGATAAAAGAGTGCAAAAATGAGTGTCAGAGTCTGGAAGACAAATGAGAAATAGTGGATGTATAACCATTTAGCATATTAGCAATACCATTACTATTCATCTCATTTTTTTTTGTGTATGCATTTGAATGATAAATTCTTTATGCTATTTGAATTCTATATTATATTTCATGGATTATTTTTATCATACAAATAACACACTCTAAATTTTCCCTCTCCAGTTCCAATTTTCTTAGGCATGAAGAGGCAGGAACCAAAATATTTGTCCATCAAGGGTAAGCCAACATACTTGGAACAAGGTATGTTCCCTCGAGTATGCCAGGTCTTAGCAGACATGGATAAACCTAGAGGTCATTAATAGTTGTTCCTTCAAGGGGCCCTTGCTAGTATGACTCGAAGAGATAAAATCCTAGGCACATTATCTAAAAATCAAATGCATGATTGTCTAAAAATAATTATGTTTCATTGATATTACAACATACATGAGATGAGTAGAATTAAAACTAGGCAAAAAAAGATGAATTTTAAACCATGCAAATTTTAGTTGCCCAATCCATATCATTCATTGCACTTAGATTATTACAACCATGATTATTTTGCAACTCTATAGAGTTTTAAAATGCACGATATAAAATCAACATAAATGTTTTAAATGGAAATTAATATACTCCTAATCTAAGCAAGTTCCAAAGAAAAATTAAAGGTTTAAAGGCCTAAGAAAAGAAAAGAAACCAAAAATCCAATACTATCTTGAAATTTAGTTTTGATCTAGTAAAGTATCAATTCCAATTTAAAACCAATCATGGCCTAACTAGCATTCACACAACCTAAAGTTCGAGATGGTGCAATATTTAGAGGAAGAATAGACTATGAAAATATAATGAGTGCAACCACCATCAGCATTCATAGATTGAACATAGAAAATTTCAAAAGTCTTGCATTATAAATATAATCACAGAGTACATTTGTTTTAGATTTGCCCACTTTGGTGGATAATAGGAACAAAGCTCAAAAAATAATTATGTTTGATTCACAAAAACCATCCAAACTATAAACAAAAAAGGAGTGAGGAATAAACTCAAACTAAGGGACTCGCTAATCCATATTTTTTATCTTTATAATAGACTAGGTAACTTATATTTATACAATTTGGTACTTCATATAGCTTTAATTTTACAATTAGTCACTATCCACTTCCATGACATGTGCTCCATTGGATTGCTTTCATCCATACTTTGGTCATGCCTCATTAAACCATAATTTGCATGACATTTGGGATCTCTTGAACCTAATTGGTCAAGTGTTCCAATGCTTGGTCTACCAATTGCAACAAGTGGGGTGGATATTAATTTTGTCAAATTCTACCACTTGTCCAGTTTTGACATTGCCTAGGCAATGTTAATGTTACCATAATATCTGCTTCTTAGGATCACCTCCTAACCGTACTTTAGCCATGCATCATTAAATTTCAATTCTTTGTAAAACTCTGAGATTGCTTGGATCCAAGTATTTTGATTTTTTTCTTTTTAGTCATGGGTAGGTTGGTCATTAGCTTCACCGTGCCCACCACTCTGCACCTCTACGTTTGCCTTGTTAGCATTAAAGCTCCTACATTCAATTCCTTTGAATTCCCATCATCCGCATCAGATATCCTTGTAAGAAAAAAGTCAAAATTATAGGCATTAGAATTCAATACCAATATTATCATATTTTATTTTACTATTTTTATTATTATATTTTTTATTTTGTATTTATTTATTTTTAATTTGTTAATTTTTTAATTTTTATTATTTTATAATTATTATTATTATATTTATTCATATCCCTACCCCTCTCTCTCTCTTTTAGCATTTTTTAAACAATCCATGCAATTTTCGGTAATTTTCTTGCTTTCTAATGTCCTTTATGCATTCTTTGGCGTTTTTCTCCCTCTTCGGTAATTCTTTGCATTTTGGCAATCCCTTGCAAATTTTCAGGGATTTCCACCATTTTTGGGCATTTTTTACACTTGGTAATTCTTTGTATTTTTTCTTACCGTAATGTTTGGGTTGCTTTTTATATCCCTCTAGAGCTATTCTAGTGCTAATTTCAAAATACTTGGTTTTAATTTCATTGGCCTCCAAATTTCTCCATAAACAACTAGTGTGTGTGGTGCTAATTTTCAATTATCGGGATTTTGATTTTATTTTATTTTATTTTATTAGGTTTCAATGTCAATCTTAAGTTACTATAGTTAAAATGCCAATCTTCAATTACTGGAGTTTAAATGTCAATCTTCAATTACCGAAGTTTAAATTCATTGGATTCTATTTTTTTCTCGTAAATATCAGAGGTTCCAGTGCTAGTGGGGTTCTAATTTCCTTGTGGATTTGTTTCTTCTATATTCCCCACAAATCTTTCTTTATTATCTAGTGTTCTAATTTCCTTGTGGATTTCTTTCTTCTATATTCCCCACAAATCTTTCTTTATTATCTAGTGCATAGTGGGGAATAATTTTATCAATTTCTAAGGCATAACAAGGCTTTAATTTCTTTGCTTTTATATTTCCTAGACATGTCCAAGATTTTTGCCACTTATGTTTTCATGCAAATGTCTAAGCTTCCAAATACTTTATTCCATTTACTAGGGTTTGGCTTCATTGGATTTTTATTCCCCATAAGTGTCCTAGGCCCTTTGACACCTTTCTTATGCTTACTAGGGTTTGGCTTCATTGGATTTTTATTCCTCACAAGTGTCTTCGGGTTTCTAACACTTTTCTTATGCTTATTGAGGTTTGGCTTAATTTAGCTTTTTATTCCTCGCAAGTATTCGAGGCTTCCAACCATTTTTTAACTTATCAGGGTTTGGCTTTATTAGATTTTTATTTCTTGCAAATGTTTGGGGGATTTCAATACTTTTCCACTTACAAGGGTTTTTAAAGTTTATTGTTGACATCATTTCAAAAATATTTGGTGTTTTTCTTCCACTTATAAGGGATTTTAAATTTTATTGTTGATGTCGTTATCAAAAAACTCTAGCATTTTCCTTCCACTTAATAAGGATTTTAAAGTTTATTGTTGATGTCATTACCATAAAGCTTTGGCCTTTTTCTTCCACATACCAGGTATTTTAAAATTTATTATTGACATTATTACCAAAAACCCTTGCCACTTATGCTTTCATGCAAGTGTTTGGGCTCCAAGTATTTTCTTCTATTTATCAAGATTTTTAAATTTTATTGCTAACATCATTGCTAAAAAAGTGTTGGCCTTTTTCTTTCACTAACAAGAGATTTTAAAGTTTATTCTTGACATCATTGCCAAAAATATCCATCCTTTTTCTTCCACTTACTAGGGATTTTAAATTTTATTATTGACGTCATTACCAAAAAAAATCCATTTTTTTCTTCCACTTACTGGTATTTTAAAGTTTATTGTTGACGTCATTGACAAAAAACTCTAGCCTTTTTCTTCCACTTACCAGGGATTTTAAATTTTATTGCTAATGTCATTGCCAAAATATTTGGCCTTTTTCTTCCACTTATCAAGGATTTCAAAGTTTATTGCTAATGTCATTGCTCTAACATTTTTCTTTCACTTATAGAGAATTTTAAAGTTTATTGTTGATGTCACTACCAAAAATGTTTTGGCCACTTATGCTTTCATGCAAGTGTCTAGGTTTTTTGAAATACTTCTAATTTTTTTTAATTTCCTATGGATCTCCAGGCTTCAGGTATTGCATACCATTCCTAGTTTCCAATGGCTTTAACTTTTAAAATTCCCCTTGAGTGGTTGGATTTCCGACCACTTCACTTGCCTTTAAATTTTTCTACGAGTGGTCAGGTTCCAAATAATGCAATTTCTTCACTTAGTGTATAGAATTTTGGCCTCTTTCTTATATTTCCCTGTGAATGACTAAAATTTTGACCACTTTTAATTTGATCCACACCTATATTGACCTTGGTCACAACAACTTAGCTAGCATATAGAAAATAAGCAATTTTAGGCCTCAAACCTCCTCAAAACATAGGAAAATTTATATTCATTGGAAATATTTTTTTGAGGAGAATCTAATAAAGGTGGTTTCATAAAACTTTACTTAGTATTGAAATAGATATGGGGTCCAAAAGTGAGTATTGCATGATAAGGTAGGCATTACAACTGACAGGGAAGCCAGATAACTTGCTAAAAATAAACCATATGGGAGGTCAATTCTTCTTGAAATATAGGTAAGTTTATATTTTATGGAAATCTCACTTTGATAGGCACCTAATTAAAGTCATTTTACCAAAAAAAAAATTAGTATTAAAATATATATAGGGTCTAGAAGTGAAGCCATTTGTGCTATTACGAGGAAATTGAAGCCTGTAGTGCCCGAATTTAAGTAGGTTTGGGATGCTAAGGCTTTGAGAACATATATATGTGGGTACTTGTTGGAAATATTTTTCCAAGCCTAATCTAATAGAAGAGGTTGTTTTCCATTAAAAAAATTATCTATGATTAAAATCTTTCAGCTAAGAACCTAAGTTTTTTGGATGAATGACTATTATGCACAAACCTAAGAAAACAAGAGAAAATTCACCAAATTCTTGAAAAGTGGATCCCCACTCCATGGAAACTAGGGTGTATTGTGTAAGCACAATAATAAATGGTGATTCTTGTGGGAAATGCTCTTGAGCATTTTGGAAATAGAACGAACCCTCTCAGAAACAATGAAACTATAAGACCAAACAAAATAAAAAAAATTGGCATGTATCCAAGGTTGGGGTTAAGCCATTATTCTAAAAGCAATATTCTATTATATACCAACAAAAGTGTATGTGTATGAATTCATTATTATTCCAAATTTAGTTAAAATTGTGACCATAGTTCAAAAATTAGGCTAGTTCACCCCTAAGTGAATATTGGTCTATTAATGATGAGATCTTCCACATAGGTATATATGTTACCAACTATCAGACATCACTATTCTACTAGTCAGGCATTTATAGCCTTGATGGAGTTATCTCTTATCCCACTTTAGAACTTGATCTACTTCCAACCATGCATTCATAGTTCCAAGCACTTGAGCTCCCTTTTCTTCTCTTTCTTTTTTTTTGTTGTTTTTTTAGAACATATATATTTTTTGCTCAATTTAACAAGCACTGGGATCTACTTTTGGATTGGAGATCACTATGGAAAAAATGAGGGTGAACATCTAAATAGATTTTTCTTGAGAACCAAACTATAATGGTTTCATTCATCCTGATTTAGAATCATTTTAAAGTATTTTTATTATGAAGCGACAACATTATTTTACATTAATTTTAGATTGATTTACTTTGTCCCAAAATAATGGGTATACACCAAATGAATTATTAAGCCAATCTTAGCTTCATTGAGTTGCAAAGTAGGATTTTTTATTTCAAAACTATGTAGAAAACACTCCCTCGTTTAAGTAAACCAAAGTTGGTTGCACTTGACTAATTTGAGCCAAAGAGAGGAAAGCACAAGATAGAGAAAAATTAAAGACAAAAGCAAAGCAAAAACAAAAATGGAATGAAACAAGACCAACACACCAAAAACTCAAAACACAAAACTATGTATAGGAATTATTTATAGGGTAGTAACGAAGTAATTTTAGGCACTAAAGTATTATTTGAGAAATTGTCCATTCACTAGGAATTGGACATCCTCTCTAATTGGTATTTTTAGCCTAAAGGTATTCTCTCTCAAAATATCTAATATCTAGAAGGCACCTAGCCAAAGAGGGTCAAATTTTCCATGGTTGCATTTCTTTACATGATTCTTATCCCACAATAACACTAGATCAATAATTATAAAGGCTTTAATATTAGTCCTCTTATCAAACCATCATTTTACCAATTCCTAATACTTAATAAAATGTTGTAATGCATATTCCCTTTTCTCATATGGGCTCATTAGATTCAATGACATAGCTTCCATATTGTCATATGTTTCTAAGGAGTCCTTCATAAATTATAGGGTAATAATATTGAAGTTTGTGGAAAAGGTAGGATCCACTCCAATCTATAGGATTTTTATCCCAATTTTTTTAATTATTTCCAAAAGGATTTTGTTAGTTGATTATGCTACTCCATGACCTTGAGGATAGTAATAAGAAGAAAAATTTAGATTTACCTTATTACCTTAAGCCCATTTAACAAATTGCAAAGATAAAATGAGAAAATTATCACATATTAGAGCATACAACATCCCAAACTTGGGTACAATATTATATTTAATAAATTGGATCATAACCTCTATTGTGTAGTTTTTGGATGCTTGAGCCTCTATCCAGTGGGTGCAATAATCAGTGGTAGTTAGTATAAATTTGTGGTTGGTTTATGAATTAGGATTGATGATGCCAATGAAGTTAATTCTCCATTATGCAAATGGGTGGGCTTCAATCACCAGTTGTAATGGCATGGGAAAAATCCTTTCTTGATGAGTTACAATCTAGAAAACATAACATGATTGGACATGTGCATGTGCATATTTAAAAACATGGGACAAATAGTAACCAGCTATTAGTATTTGATGAGTTGTGGAATTCTCTAATATATGTCATGTTTCATATTTTCCATATAAATATTTGAGGACTTTGGTAACTTATTGTTTATTTAGACATATTAGGTAGATTCCCTCATGATTGTTTTGGTATAGAATACCTGATTTTATCATGAAATTTGCACTTTTGAGACACAATGCTCTTCTTTCGGTGGAATTTAAGTGATCATGACATACTATTTTTAGTAAATAATAAATGATGCCCTGATACTACTCATCATTTGTAATTTCTACCATATAATATTTCTAGTATGAAATTTCTTCGAAGGTAACCTATGCTTCCCTAGTCCATATGATCTTGGTATCCTTATTGAGCTTCACATTTAGAGGTTGTACTATTTTTGCAAACCCAAAAATAAATTTCCTCACAAAAATTAATTTTTTTGAAGAGGAACTTCAGCTCCTTTTTGCTTCTAGGGAATATGATTTTTTAAATTACTTCAATTCTTTCTAGATCACTGGAAATACCAACTTCAAAAATGATATGCCCTGGGATTTTTCCTTCTATAAATCCAAAAATACACTTTTGAGATATAATGAGATTCCATGCTCTCAACATCTTTGAAATATTATTTTCAAGTCTTCCACATGGTCTCCATGATTTTTAGAAAAAACAATGAGATCATATATGTAAATATCTATACATTTACCAATGAGATACTTGAAGGCCATGTCCATAGATCTTTAGAAAGTTTTTTCTGCATTTATCAAACCAAATTACGTCCTCGTATATGCAAATGTTCCTCATTTTATAGTGAATGTAATTTTAATCTAGTCCTTAGGGTCTACCACTACTTTATTGTATCCAGAGTAACCATCCAAGAAGGTCATTATCTCAGATCCATTTACTATTTATAGCACTTCATCCAAATAAGGGAGAGGATAGTTACCCTTATCAAACACTTTATTAATATTTTTAAAATCTATACATAGGTTTATTTATCCATTCTTACAAACTAGTACTAGAATATCTTATGAGGAAAATAATGTGGGCTACCAATAGTTGTATATCCTTGAGAATGAGAGGCTTCAATAATAGATTTACTAGTCTCTACTTTTACCAAAAGGGTTTTATTCCTAGCTTCAATAGAATGGTGTGGGTAATGATGGACACATCATAGGTCTTTAAATATTCATATCTTCATGCTATAACATCTCTATAAAAGGCATGAATTATTCCCCTTTTTCTCCTAATTAGTATAGGCCTTTCTTAATAAATTTTTTTGAGGATTATCAGTATTTCCTAGATTATAAGCTTCGTATAATTCCTTTTCATATGGAGCGGTCTACTATTTCTAAGCATTATAATCAATATCAAATATATGTTCCAATAAAGCATACCTTTGGGAATGGTGTTTATTTTTAATTTCAATTCACCTTCTTCATCTAGCTTTGCAAAAAAATTATCTTCCTTCTCTATGATCTGTGTTTCAAATATACTAGAGTTAGAAATAAAATCAACTATATGTCTATCATCTTCAAATACCAAAAAATGGATATTTTCTGGTATAGAGGGAGTGACAACTAGTTCTACTAAGAATAATTTTATCTTGGAATGAGCAACTAGTTCTAGGGTGCTTGATGCTACTGCCAATGAATATGCAATGTAGTTCTTTTTACACAAAATGGTTTGGATATTAAAAGCATCAAACTATTTGATCAAATCCCACATAATTGTGGTAATTGAAGAAATATTTGCCATGACATGCATAACAATTTTGTACTTGGGTGATTACCAATTTAGATTCTCCTAGGACATGTACATAATTGACTCCCTACTTTATGGAAAACTACAGTCCATGAATCAATGCTTCATACTCAGTAGCATTGTAGGTGCAAGGAAATTATAATTGGTAAGAAATAAAATAGGATTTTCCTTTGGGGTTGATCAATTTAATTTTAGAACCACTACCGTGCTTCGAATTTGATCTATCAAACTTGAGGGTCCGCAACTAATCTTTAATTATTATTTTTTACTTGGTGGGGTTTCTACTATCATATAATTATCTTCAGGCCAAGTTTCCACTACCATAGTGTAAACTCCTAAGTTTGGTTTAGTGTATAGAATCTCATTGATGTTGTTGTACATAGTGATGAGATCCTTCAGTCTCGACTCTTTTTCTATCCAAAATTGATTGGCTATACCACACCGAGAAAACCATATATGTGAGAAATAAGTTACCATATAACCATTTAGGGTTCTTGAAAAATCATAGTTAAGAATCATCCCATATATATCTAGGATATATACAACCTAAATGTCAATGCATTATTTTATCATAGTTTTAGCAACCAAATGTATATGGATCTAATTCAGCACCCCAACCACATTCACATATCTCTTATCCAACTAAACCATCTTCTTGTGTAAGGGATAAGGGGTTAGTCCTAACTTTTGGCTAACCACATACAACATCACATTTTCAGAAGCAATTGAATCCACAAGATAATTATATAAATGTTTTCTAGCAATTCTAATAGTCAAAAGCAAAGGAGGGGATTATACGTTTTCATTTTATTTTATCTCTTTTTTTATTTCGGCCAAAGAGATTTTTAAGCAATAAATCCTTTTGTTCAGTTAATTGAGTGACCTCAAATAGAGAAATGTTTATCTAGGTTTTCTTAAGGTCTTCAATAATATTATATCTAGATTTGTTTGTTTTGGTATTTTCTCTATTTGTTGGAACTAAATATTATATTTTGGCTAAGCAAGCATTACGAGATCCTTAAATGGGATTGATTTTTTGTTGGCTTTCTTATTATGTGGGATATAAGTTTTGTTGGAAGGTGTGGAATAAGTCAATGGTGCTTTCCCTTTACTCTAAAGAATATAATTGTTACCTCTCTAAAATTGTCTATAATATTGCACCTCTTCTTCTATACATTCTATGGGTTCCTCTCCATCCACTCCTAAGAGTTCATATATCTCTAAAAATAAGGTTCTACCTACATTCTGATTATCTTGATTCCTACAATCCTTATTGGTGGGTACTAACTCCAAGATTTCCATCTCCTTTTGGATAGTATCTAGAGAAATTTTAAATATTAAACAGTCAATTTCACCATGAGCTATGGAATGGGACCTACACTCATTGGGCAAAGCAATATGTACCAAATTCATTGAACTACTTGGGTTATGATTTGATTGACTTTAGTTGCCAGCAAGATTTGGGACTCCATTATATGGGCTAGTATTCTATTGGTGATTAGTCCTTTGAATTTTAAAGTTCTTATTTTTATTATTATTTATAAGTGGGTTTTGAGGAACTTGACTTTGTAGTTGAAGCATATCATTGTTCAGTTTCTAAACCATCCTTTGTATGTTATCTAACTCAAGATTTGAGTTATTAGGTTGACTTGGTCTTGGTTGACATGTTACATTATTTGTAGGTGCAAAGGTATTCAAAAATGTGGGTAAATTTTATTGATTATTTGTTGGAGGTGTATGATTAAGAATATTTTTTATGGTCACCTGGTTGTCCAAATATGTTGAAATGGCCTACTTATTACTCACATTAGGTATAATTTGATTCAGGGGTGCCAAATTTAAGGGTTGTTTTTTGTTTAGATACATGACTCTTTTTAATGGGTTCATCATGGGAATGTGTTGTTTAAGGGCTTGATTTATTAGTGATATTTTATTATAAGCTATTGGTTGTCCAAGTGAAGGTAATTGACCAAAATCAAAACCTTAAGGTATTAATTATTGTTCAACTATTAAAACCTCACTATATGTCATTGGTAAGGATGTGATTTGAGGGGTTTTCCTCACAAACATAGAATTTAATGGGTCCAAAGCTCTAAGATATATTTGGATGACTACTTTCACTATGAGGGTGTACGATATCACCAACTTAGTGTATAATTTATGGAACCTAGTGTTGAATAGTTTCGAAGGTTCAATAGGTTCCCTATGGGCAGACGAAAACTGATGATATACCATAGCTAGGTCAATAGGTAGTGTAAAGTGTTTGACAAATGTTGCTTCTAATTGAGCCTAAGAAGTAATAGATCCTAACGGTAAATTGATCCAATGTGTGTGGAAACATCCTACAAAAAACTTCCTCATGTTCAATTTATAAATGTATTAAGGCATCTTTGTATGCTTGTATATGTTCTATAGTTAATCTTATTCCAACATGCCTATATTGAAGGAGTTCTCTTTTAGCATTCTTAGGCATATCATGTGCAAGCCCTAGTATATTCAAATGTTGCTCCTATTAACCATGGGATAAGAGATACCATTGGTGAACCTTAGGGAATGGAAAAAGGATCAACACAAGGGATAATAGTTATAGAAAAAATATTGGCAGTATAAGGAGTATTGGATCTACCTTTTTTGGCTTTAGATATTTTGTATGGGAAAAGGCTAAGAAACTCAATGCCAACTACATATGAATTTGGACCTAGTGATGTTAACCTTTGGATCTAGCTTTGATAGTCAATATGTGTAATATAAACACTACATCAAGAAAATTTAATTTTTAGAGTCTACATGTCCTCCTTCTAGCACTAGTTTTGTTTGGTGTACAAATGACACACTCTGACTTTACCTTCTCCAATGGTAATTTGTTTAGGTATGAAGAGGTTGGAGACAAACTGTTGGTGTGTCAAGGGTAAGCCAACATATTTGAAATAAGGTATGTTCCCTCTTAAAAGAGAATCTATTTCCACAAGGTTCATGTATATCAAGTCTTGGCAGGTATGGATAAACCCAGAGGTCATTGATAGTTTTTCTTTCAAGGGGCCTTTGTTGGTATGACTCAAGGAGATAAATTCCTAAGCATAATGGCTTAAAATCAAATGCTTAATTGTCTAAAAATAATTTTGCTATATTGATATTACAACATACATGAGTTGAGCAGAATTGAAACTAAGAAAAAGAAAGATGAATTTTAAACCATGCAAATTGTAGTTGCCCAATCCATATCATTCATTGCACTTAGATTATTACAACCATGATTATTTTGCAACTATATGGAGTTTTAAAATGCATGGCATAAAATCAACTCCAATACTTTAAACAAAAATTTATCTACTCCTAATATAAACAAGTTTCAATGAAAAATCAAATGTTTAAGGGACCAAGAAAAGAAGAGAAAATCAACAAGCTAATACTATCCTAAATTTTAGTTTTGATCTAGTACAACAAAAAATTTGATTTAAAACCAATCATAGTTTGACCAGCATTCACATAGCCTAAATTCCAATACGGTGCAATCTACACAGAAGAAACGGAGTATGAAAATACACTAAGTGCAACCACCATTAGCATGCATAGATTGAACACAAAAAAAAATAAAGGACTTGCATTATATAGATAATCATGAAGTACAATTGTTTCAGATTTATCCACTTTGGTGGATTAAGAAACAAAGCTCAATTCAATATTATATTTGGTTCAAAAAATCCATCCAAAATATAAATAGAAAAGGAGTAAGAAAGAAACTCAGACGAAGAGACTCACCAATGGATGTTTCTCGACCTTTGTAATAGACTAGTGAGCCCATGTTTATAAATTTTTTGGTACTTCACATAACTTTATTTTTATAGTTAATCACTATCCACTTCTATGGCATGTGTTCCTTAGGATTGCTTTTAGCCATACTTTGGCCATGCCTTATTAAACCTCAATTTACATGATGTTTGGCATCTCTTGAACCTTATTGGTCAAGTCATTCAATGCTTGGTCTACCAATCGTAGCAAGTGGGTTGGGCATCAATTTCATCAGACTTTGTAACTTGTTGCATTCTAACAATGCTTGAGCAATGTTAATGTTACTATGATTTTCGCTTCTTGGGATCACCTCCTAGTCGCACTTCATCCGTGCATCTTTAAATTTCAATTCTTTGTAAAACTCTCAGATTTCTTGGCTCCATGCATTTTGATTTTTGCCTTTTGGGCCACAAGTGGGTTGGTCATTAATTTCACTGTGTCCACCACTATGCACCTCTATGTTTACTAGGTTAGCATTAAAGCTCGTATGTCTAGTGCCTTTGAATTCCCATCATCTACCTTAGATATCCTATAATAAAAAATTCAAAATTGTAGGTATTAGAATTTACTACCATTATTATTATATTATACTATTATTTTATTATTATTACATTTTTTATTATTTTTAAAAAATTTATTATTTTATTTATTTTATATTTCTATCCCTCTCTACATTTTGTTTTTGCATTTTTCAAACAATACAATGCACTTTCTAGAAAATTTCTTGCTTTTTGGCTTCCTTTATGCATTTCTAATGATTTCCCCCTTTTCAATAATTCTTTGCATTTTGGCAATCACATGCAATTTTTTGAAGATTTCATAATTTTCTAGGATTTTTTACCCTTCCCCAGTAATTCTTTGTATTTTTATATGTACCATAATGTTTGGGTTGCATTTTATATCCCTCTTGAGCCATTCCAATGCTAATTTCAAATTCCTAGTTTTTTATTTTATTAGCCTCCAAATTTCCCCATAAACATCTAGTGTGTGCGATGCTAATTTCCAATTACAAAGGTTTTGAATTCATTGGTTTTTTTTTTTTGCAAATTTTCAAGTTCTAATACTAATATTCAATTATTAAAGCTTAAATGTCAATCTTTAATCACCAGAGTTTAAATTCATTGGCTTCTATTTTTTCTCATAAATGCCCAAGGTTTTGGTGCTAGAGAGGTTCTAATTTCCTTGTGGGTTTCTTTCTTCAATATTTTTTGTAAAACTCTTTTTACCAAGTTCCAATGCATAGTAGGGAAGATTTTTAGCAAGTTTTGGGGCTTAGAAAGGCTTTAATATCTTTAATTTTATATTTCCTAGACATTTCTAGGATTCTATCCACTTATGTTTTCATGCAAATGTTCAAGCCCTAGCTACTTTCTTCCATTTACTAAGGTTTTGTTTCATTGGCTTTTTATTCCCCGCAAGTAACCTAGGGCTTCAAGCACTTTTCCTATGCTTACCAAGGTTTTGCTTCATTGGTTTTTTAATTCTTTTTAAGTGTTTGGGGCTTCCATCCACTTTGTTCCACTTATCGAGGTTTAGATTTATTAGTTTTTTATTCCCATAAGTGTCTGGGGGCTTTCAACTCTATTCTTCCACTTATCGAGGTTTTTAAATTTTATTAGTGATATCATTACCAAAAAGCTTTGGTATTTTTCTTCCACTTACTAGGGATTTTAAAGTTTATTGTTAACATCATTGTCAAAAAACTCTACATTTTTCTTCCACTTATTAAGGATTTTAAAATTTATTGTTGACATCATTGCCAAAAAGCTTCAACCTTTTTCTTCCAGTTACCAAGTATTTTTAAGTTTATTGCTAACATCATTGCCAAAAACCTGATCACTTATGTTTTCACATAAGTGTACAGGATTTGGGATTTTTTTTTCTATAAATCAAGGTTTTTTAAGTTTATTATTAACGTCATTGCCAAGAAACTTAACTTTTTCTTCCACTTGCTAGGGTTTTTTAAGTTTGTTGTTGATGTCATTGCCAAAAAGCTCTAGCCTTTTTCTTCCACTTATCGAGGATTTTAAAGTTTATTGTTGATGTCATTGCCAAAAACCTCTGGCATTTTCTTCCATGTACCAATTATTTTAAATTTTATTGTTGATGTCATTGCCAAAATCTCCACTGGCCGAATAATTTGAAGTTTATTGCTGACATCATTGCCAAAAAAAATACCTTTTTCTTTCACTTACTAGAAATTTTTAAGTTTCTTGTTGACATCACTATAAAAAATCTCTGACCACTTATGCTTTCATGCAAGTGTCTAAGATTTTGGTAATACTTCTAAAAACTTTTAATTTCCTATGGGTCTTTGGGCTTCAGGTATTGCAAAGCATTCCCAGTTGCCAGTGGCTTTAACTTTTAAACTTTCCCTTGAATGGCTAGACTTCAGGCCACCTCAATTGCCTTTAAATTCTCCCATGAGTGGTCGAGTTCTAGCCAAGGCAATTTCTTCACTTAGTGTCTACACTTCTAGACACTTTCTTATGTTTTCCCATGAGTGATCAGACTTTGGACCACTTTTAATTCGACCTACACCTATATTGACCTTGGTCACAACTTAGATAGCCTATAGAAAATAAGAAATTTTAGGCGTCAAACCTCCTTAAAACATAGAAAAATTTATTTTATTTGGAAATATATTTTCAAGTAGAATATAATAAAGGTGGTTTCATAAAATTTTACTAATTATTGAAAGAGATATGGCATCTAGAATTGAGTGGTATGTGATTAGACAGACATTATGGCTAACAGGGCAACTAGATAGCTTGCTAAAAATAAGCCATGCGGGAGGTTAATTCTTCTCGAAATATAGGTAAGTTTATAATTTTTAGAAATATATTTTTGAGAGGCACCTAATAAAAGTGACTTCATCAAATTTTATTGAGTATTAAAAGGCATGTAGGATTTGGAAGTGAAGTCATTTGTATTGTTGGGGAGAAATCCAAGTTTGTTGTGCCTAAATTTAAGTAGGTTTGGGATGCTAAGGCTATGGGAACATAGGCATGTGTGTACTTGTTGGAAATATTATTCTAAGCTTTATCTAATATGATATGTTATTCTCTATTAAAAATCATACATAACAATGGCAATAACAAACCCAAGGCATGTAGAAATTGGGCATCTATTATTAGAAGATTTCAACTAAGAACCTAAGTTTTTTGGATGATTGACTATTATGCACAAGCCCAAGAAAATAAAATAAAATTCACCAAAAAATTAAAAATTGTGTCCCTAGTCCATGCAAACTGAGGCATGTTGTGCAAGTGCAATAATAGATTATTGCATGTAGGATTATAGGAGAGAACAAGGTGTTAAAGTAGTCAAGATATTGTTCAAGAGGAAGCATGATTCAAACAAGAGTGTGAGCACTATTCAAGGGGAAGTTCCATCAAATGACTTATCTAGAATCATATAATATGTGTTGTCATGCAAATTTCATCATAAGATAATTCATAAAAATACGAGGACATGATCGTGAAAGGTATCATCACAATGGGAGACATCTAAAGAAAGTCAACAAAATAAGAAAGTTGTTAGAACAAGGAATCGTTTGAAGGAAGCCATCAAAGAAAGGGGCCATATTGAGACTATTGTTGTGTCATCTACATACTATTGTCTTTCCAATTGCCATATTGATATCTAAAAAATTATCATCTTAGTAATTGTTGTCTTATCAATTTTCATCTTATTGTCTTACCAATTTCCATTATGTCATCTTACCAATTTCTATGTTATCATCTTGGCAATTGTTGTCTTACCAATTGTCATCTTGTCATCTAATGCATGTAAATTATAATGAAACTAAATATTACACTATGAGTGTGAGTGAACAGTGAATTCATTATTGGTAGGAAATTTTGTTGTTTAGTTGACCCCCTCCACCTAGACTACATCAGATTCAAACCTAGATCTCTTCCTTGAAAGTTGAAGAATTTAACTAGTTGATCTAATATCATTTGATAGATTACATGTCATATATAGAACTATATTTATATATTATTTCTAACTATATTTCATGGTGTCATTTCAAAAAAACTATTTTTGCTAGGGTTTATGCATAATCTCATTATTATTGTTGATTTATTTAGATATGTCATTTGTAGATATGTTTGAAATATTTATTATACATAATTTACTAGTTAACATACCTAATGGATTGATGAATCAAACTCTCTACACTAGTATGTGTATACCATATCTTGTCAAGAACTCCATCAATGCACATTGGAGAATATAATTTAAAATTAATAGATCAAATAAATCTACTAGCAATTGAACAATTTTATGGTGATAAAATAATAAAAAAAAAAAATAGCATATCTACATAAATTTTTTAAAACCCAAAAATTATTATATAATACATTTCTTGATATGGACAAGTAATAATAGAAACTCTATTTTATACAAATAACATTACTTCATTTCAAACATAACTAATAAGCTAGAATTGTTAGAGTAAATTTTTGTTCTCTTAAGTTCTACTAGGATAGTCTTACTTGAGTTACCACTCTTCAATGAGTCAGGTGAACTCTTAGTTTAGACTAGTTCATATTTGTTGAGTTGTTGTAATCCAACGACTCACATTGATCAACTTTGCTATTTATACAAAGTTGATCCCATGGAATAATCAATCAGTCTTTGAGCTTCACTCCATACTTGTGATGTATTGCATAGTTATTCCTTTTAATAGAATATTATTACTCAATATTTCCAACATGGTATCAGAGCTAGGATAGTTCTTTGCAAGCATTCAAGCTTTTTTAGTTCTATCAGGATCTGATTCATTGTATTAGAGAAAGCTGGTCACTTTGGTGGTTATCACTTGACCATATTTCTACTAGATATTGGTGTTTTACTTATTCTTTCAGATCAGATTTTTAAACACCATTATTATCTTCGTGATAATATTCATCTACATTGTGCTTCCTTTTCAAGCACATTTTCTTTTTTTAAGGCAATCCATATTGATGTTTTTTTTTAATGAGCTAGAGATGAAATTTTAACTCATTACCTGAATGTGACTCCATGCCCATTCAATTTGTACATCAAATATTTCTAGATATCTTCTGAATTTCATAGTGATAGAGCAGTCAAATTTGGCCATAGCTTTTATGCTCTACCTTCCTTGAAATTAGAAAAATTTTAAACCTTTTATGGTTCATTTGTAGAACTTTTTTTCTTTTGTCGTGCTCGATATTTTTATCTTGTAGATCTAAGCGGGCAGAGCAGTCTCCAATGACGATGTCCTTAATTATCTGAGGATGATGTCTTTGATGTCCTTAATTTTGATTCAACCTTTTTTAACATTGTGTAGCAGCTTGCAGATCTAAATGGGCGATGCAGTCTACGAGAATGAAATCTTTAGTTCTCTATACAAAGACTGCCCTGGATCAACCCTTTTTCAGCACTGCACATTAGCACACACTTCCAATGTGTTCTCTCCAATGATGATTCCTCATCCATCGCGTCATTCTCAGAGAGAAATCAATCAAGACAGCATCGCACGTGTTGATGACCATTGACGTGAAAATGGTTTCTTAATACCATTTTGAGGTCGGTGGGGAATTCCATTGGCGATGTGCAAACTAGTTGGTCTGCAACATCTCAAATTTGTGGATTCAAACTCAAGTCATGGCAAGTGTTGACGAAGAATTCATTTGAAGTAATATGCAGACTCTTTCTATATAACTCTCATTTCTCCCTCGACTCTCCTCACCAAGCTTCTGTTCTCTGGGTGCTCAAACTTTGAATCAAATCAGTGTGAGACACTTGAGGATCATTCGATAATCCACCTGCTCCGGTCCTTTTATTTTCTTCTTATGTTTGAATGTGCAGGTTTTGGTATCTCGGCTGAATATGCGATCCACTCTACTAGTTATGATGACGCCACCAGTTTAAATTTTCCCCATTGCCACAAGTTCCACTCTGCCAGAATCTGTCACACGATCTCCCATTTTTTTTAATGATTGTTGGCATTGGAATAGATCTCAACTCGGCGCTCATCCTATTTCACACGAAGAACAACATCTACGTTGAAGACACCACTACATTGAAGGCAGGTGCAGGCTGCGTCAAGAGCAGTACGAGAACAACAACGAATCGGCAAGTTTCGTGATTAAGCTCCGTTGATATCAACGCTGCTTGGGCTCAATTCAGGCTACGTCGACGGTAGCATGGAGAGAGGCAGCGAATCTATTGAGATTAGCATCGTGGTATATTTTAAAATATTGAAAAAAAAATTAATAAAAACTTCTTACAGAATTTTTATTCCTCCGTCTTTCGAGCCTATTCAAGGGGCTCTTCCTCCAATTGTAAAATAAAAAGGCTCTCAGCTTTTTGCACCTTAATTTCAAGGTGGAAACTTTTTCTATGTACAGCATTGTAACCTTGATTCATCTTTGACTCCTTCCCTATTCTCTTCAGCCTGTTCCAGAGAAGCTATCAAAGTGAAGAGTCTATTGTATATTCATAAATACAAAGTTTTTTTTGGGAGAGGGGTTATTGGTGCTGATTCTTGCACCTAATTTTTTTTTTTTGGGCTGGATTTACAAAGGGGGAGAATTTTTCTTGTGTCTATATTATTAGTCAATTACTACTCGAGTCTTATTTTTGTGGCACTAACTCGGCCATTTGATGGTTGTTGCTTTAAGATCCTTATTTGAGCTTCTTCTGCATATTATGATGGCAATTGCATATAATTGGAGATTCTAAATACAAAGCAAGCAAACACATTCTCATAGAGCACATCAAACTTTGAAACATTTTTTTCAAAAGCAATCAATCCTTTTTTTATAATTGCCTATGTTCCACGTATCAATCTCCTCATTTACCTATAGTCTCCCTCACGTAAGGGGGGGTCATTGAGAATATTGGTATAAAGGCCTGGTAGGTTATTCTGGTTTCAAAATGCCTATGTTCCACGTATCACTCTCCTCATTTACTTATAGTTTACCTCACGTAAGGACGGGTAAATTGAAGATTTCGGTATAACGTTCTAGCTTCTACTACCTTGTTCACAGGATTTTTGCTCCACACTGTTCTCATTGAAGAGGGGTGCATAATTGTCTTCTCTAATTTTGTAGTAAAATGGGGGAATATTTGTTCACTACAGTTTTTTTCCTTTGGCAAAATGAATAAAATTGACCCACTCACCCCTCATAACTATCACACATTGAAGCCAAAAATATTAAATCTCATTTCTCAAAAAGGGCTCACACACTTGCTAGAAGAGAAGCAGCATGAATTTGAAAAGGAATATGAAATATTTGTTCATAAAGGAAAAATGTATGAAACAATGGGTATTATACGCACAAATGTAAATGAAAGCTTATGGTTTCACATATCAGAATGTAAAACTCCATTTGAGAGTTGGGAGAAACTAAAAAACTTGTTTGGTAAAGTGGATCAAATAAGGTCAATGCAGCTAGAGACAGAGTTAACAAAATTATCTCCTGAAGACTTCCGCAATATTGTTGACTTTATCACCAAATTTAAAGAAGTCCTCACACAATTAAAAGGCAGTGGCAAGAATAAAATAGAAGAAGAATGCATCTATATTATTCTCTCTAAGTTAAATGGAGCATTTTAAATTTTTGCAACCACTTTTTTGTCTACAAAATATGCACTTGATACAAGTTTTAAAATGCCCTCTTTAGAGGAGTTTTGTGATAGGCTAACTAGAGAGGAAATGAAACTTGCAAAATATGATATCTCCTCCTCTTCCTCAAAATAATTAGTAGCATCCACCTCCACTAAATAAAAATTCAAAAAGAAAGAAAGAGGCTCTATAACTTGTACACATTGCAAAAAGGATGGTTATTATGTGAATAAATGTTGTAAAATACTACAAAAACTATAGGCAACAATGAAGGATCACAAAATAGACATTAAGAATCAGATAGGAAAAACCTTAAATTTTTAAGGTAAAGCTATAAAAACTTCATCAAAATATTGGGTTTTAGATTCAAGGACAACTCATCATATGACTTCCTTGCATGAGTCATTCACTTCAATCTCCTCAAGCTCAACTTGTAGCATAGAATTTGGTGACTCATCTTTTATCTCGATAAAAGGAAAATGTGACATATCCATTGATGGTGGTTATATCAATAATTTTCTCTATGTCCCAAATATAGCTATAAATATCCTCTCCATATATCATATTTGTACTTCTGCAAAGGGCAAAAAAAATCTATTTTCATCAACAGGAGTTGAGATAATAGACTTTCAAGAACCACGCTCCCTCATAGCAAAAGGACATATTGATCATAACACTCGCCTATATCACTTCAAGGGATTCAAAAATTCATATTGGGATTGCACATGGATATCTTGAAAGTAAAATTTGACATGAAAGGTTTGGACATATCAGTTATAGCTATATAAAGGAGTTGAATACTCATGAAATGGTAATAGGGTTGCTAAAATTCTCTTCTATTGATGGATTATGTCCTGGATGTGCTCTTGGAAAGAAACATCAATATCCTTTTCACCCAAGTGGTTCTCAAAGAGCCTCATCCCCTCTAGACTTGATCCATAGTGACTTGATGGTCTTCCCAGAGCCTTCTTTCAAAGGAGCAAAATATACCTTAACCTTCATTGATGATTTTTCAAGAAGAACTTAGGTCTACTTTCTAAAATACAAAAGTAAAGTTCTATCACACTTCAATATCTTCAAGGCCTTAGTTTAAAATCAAGCCACTTGCAAAATCAAGCAAATTTGTATAGATAATGGGGGGGAATACTTCAGTAATGAGTTCTCCATATTTCTCTCAACTCATGGCATAATTCATCAATATTCAGTCTCCCATAATCCTCAACAAAATGGTATTAAAAAAAGGAAAAACATAACTTTAAAATAAATGGCAAACTATATGCTCCACTCAAGAAATCTTCTAGCATTTTTTTGGGCTAAGGCAATCAACTGTGCAAATTATATTCAAAACCGCACACCTCATAAAGCTCTTGACCATTTGAATCCTGAGGAAGCATGGACTGGCTCAAAACATGATGTCACTTTTTTCTAAGTTTTTGGGTGTACTTATTGGGCACATATCCCAAAGGAAAAGAGGAAGGCTCTAGACAAAAAGAGTAAGCAACTCATCTTTGTTGGTTATTATGAGGAAATAAAAGCCTACAGGCTCCTGGATCCAACAACTCATGAGGTATTTTTCACAGAAATATTCAATTTGATGAAACATTCCCTCATAAAGATCCTCAATATTTCTCTTTCAACATTAATTCTCTTGAGCCATCTCCAATATTTTAGCCTTAATATAATGAAGATCCCATCCTTGAGATAAATGACCAAAATGATGATCCTATACTTCAAACTCCAACTCAAAGTCCTGCCACATCCATTACCCCTTCCACAATGCCAAAATGAGCCCACACCATAGTTCAACAGGCCTCTCCTTACATTCAAAATCTTCCATCATCCATAATAAGCAACTCCATGGGTTCTGGTCTTGTTTGTCAGTCCATTTCTATAGATCCTCAATCCTTCAAGGAAGAAACTGGTATAAAAGAATGATATGATGCCATGGAGAATGAATTTTCTTCCTTAATTAAAAATAAAACTTGGGATCTAGTCCCTCTACCTAAAGGAAGAAAATTGGTTCACTGTAATTGGATTTATAGAACTAAGTATGGACCTGTTAGAAAAATTGACAAACACAAAGCTCACTTGGTAGCTAAAGGTTTTTCACAAATTGAAGGCATTGATTATTCTGAAATCTTTGCACTAGTTGCAAAAATGGATTATGATAGACTGGTACTTGCACTTGCTGCTTCCCAAAAATGGCTAGTATTTCAGATGGATGTTAAAAGTGCCTTCTTACATGGTGACCTAAAAGAGGAAATATTTATGGAATAACCTGTTGGATTTATTCAAGACTCCTTCCTTGTTTTTAGACAGGAAATCTCTCTATGGTCTCACACAAGCTCCTAGAGCTTGGTATGAAAAAATGGACTCCTTCCTTCTTTTCTCAATATTGTTTGATTGTGAGTCTGATTCAATAGTCTATATTTGGAGAGATAAAGAAAACACTACCATACTTGTGCTCTATGTTGATGATCTAATACTCACTGGTAGTTCCATTTCTCACATCCAAACTATCAAAGACTCACTTTCTGAGAAATTTGAGATGGTTGATTTGGGTTTATCTCCTTACTTCCTTGGGTTTCAAATAACTCAAACAAATGCAGAGATTTTCATTACGTCAATAGAAATATACTCTAGATCTTCTTCAATGGTTTAAGATGACTAATTGCAAGCCTTCTCCCACACATTTTCAGTATGGAGTCACTCTAAGTACTTCATGTGAATCCCCTCTTTGTGATTATACTCTCTACAGACAGCTTGTAGGAAGTTTATTATACCTCACTCATACTCACCCAAATATTTCATATGTTGTTGGCTTAATATCTAGATTCTCACATCAACCTCATTTCAGGCATTGGCAAACAAAAAAAAGAATCCTCTGCTACTTGCAAGGAACTACTCACTTTGGGCTCTTATATGAGGGTGGATACATGGATATCATTAGCTACATAGATTCTAATTGGGTAGGTTCAATTGAAGATATATGTTCCACTTTTGGCTATTTTTTTTGTCTTGGTTCTTCACCTATTGCTTGGTCATGCAAAAAACAACAAGCAGTAGCATTATCATCTATAGAGGTAGAATACAAGGCAGTAGTTTTGGCTAGTCAGGAAGCTCTTTGGCTTCATCAGATACTAAGGGAATTTGATTTTTTCCATGACCAACCCATTACCCTTTGGTATGACAATCAGAGCACAATTCATATTACCCGTAATCCAATTGACAATCAGCACACCAAGCACATTGAGATTCACATGCACTTCATTCGATAACATATTCAACAAGGGGATCTAAACTTGGAGTACATTCCACAAAAAATCAAATTGCAATCATCTTCACCAAATCCTTTCCTTCTCCGTGTTACATTCAATTGCGAGAGAAACTTGGGGTTAGGCAGTTGCATTAGAAAATTACATAAAGGTTTTCACCTCTCTCTTCTTCTTATTGTTATTTTTCTTCTTGGAAGATGGTTTTTTCCCATGTGGTTTTTCACCATCTCTCCTATATGTAAGTTCACTGTACATGAGTACATAATAAGGCCATATTGTTGGGACTCATTTTTTTTGTGTTCAATAGAGGACAATCTTCGTCATCCGAAGACATGCCTCTTCTTCTTCTTCTTCTTGAAAGATGGTTTTTTCCCATGTGGTTTTTTTACCATCTCTTCTATAAGAATTCATTGTACATGAGTACCTCATCATGTATTATTGTCGGGACTCATCTCTTGTTGTTATTTTCACCCCTATTATCACTTAAGGGGGTGTTAGAATAAATCTTTGTTCTCTTAAGTTCTACTAGGATAGTCTTACTTGAGTTACCACTCTTCCATGAGTCAGGTGAACTCTCAGTTTAGACTAGTTCAGATTTGTTGAGTTGTTGTAATCCAATGGCTCACATTGATCAACTTTGCTATTTATACAAAGTTGATCCCATGGAATAATCAATCAATCTTTGAGCTTCACTCCATACTTGTGATGTATTGCATAGCTATTCCTTTTAATGGAATATTGTTCCTCAATATTTCCAACAAGAATTTCCTTCCATTAAGTCCTAAGTATAGAAAAATCTCTCTATTGGTGATACACAATTATTTTCTTGCTTTGAAGGATCTCATATTTTAATTTTGCCTTAGTATCCAATGTATTATGGTGATCTATTTCTTAGTTGAGGGACCTTTTAGTCATTGATTTGGTTTTATAGAATTACCAATATGGTTGTCTTTATAGATCTACACTATGTATGTTCTTTTGGTAGATGCTTTGGGATAATTCAATTAGATATTAATTTTATAATTTACTTTGTCTATATCTTAATTGATGATGGTGTCAAGCACTATGGTAGGTTTCCATCACTTTATTAGACACACATTGCTATTATGGTGGTTGTCGACTTATAAATTATTGACTCCCATTGTTAGAAACCTTAATGTTCAATATATAAATTATCCAAAGATAAATAGAAATATTAAATAAATAATCCCCAAATAAGTGATCTAAAAAATAAATAAATATAGATAATACCCTTAAGTTAGTTAAACACTAAACAATAATCCTTAATGAATAAATCCATAATATTTCCCAATATGAGAAGGCTACTTTGGGTAAAAATTACTATAAGGCAGTACTTGACATAATCAATGATCTTAAAACTTCATAATCCTTTCTTTACATAACATATATCTAATAATAATAGATAAATGTTTAACCCTAACACCTTTAACCAAATTATTATTATAAGATAGTATTCCCATACAATAAAACTTTGGTTATCCCTAATGGCTATTTCATGGCTCTCTTTTCTAGTGAGGAGGATCGAGGGCAAGTTTTTCAATGAGTGTCATGGTTTTTTGGAAGAGTGGGCCTTTTCATGAAACCTTGGCACACAAAATTCAAAGCAAAGAATAAAATGTCATTCGTGGATCCAATATGCTTTAGGCTATTACGATTACCTATAAAATTCTAGAACCCCAATTCCTTTAAATCTATTGGAAATACTTTAGAAAAATTTATGATGGTATCGAAGAGCACATATAGTTTTGAGCATATGGTCTATGCTAGAATATATGTCTTTATGTATTTTGATAAAAATCTTCTAAAGAAGATCACATTAAAAGTCAACAATGGAGTTTGGAAACAATAAGTAGACTATGAGAATGTTCCTTTCAAATATTGAATTTTCCATGAGTATGAACCTCTAGCAAATAAATTCCCTCACAAAATTCTAAAGTAGGAAAATAAATAGACTAATACATATGGCTTCCATGAACCCAAAATAAAATTGATCCAAAAGAAAAATATAGTCATAGAAAATAGTACAACAAGAAACAACATATTTATCCACCTTCCCACTAAAGATATAGATGTTAAAGAAGACAATAAAATGAAGATAGAAGCTATGGTAGAGCAAACCCTTGGACTCAAACTAGATGAGATTGTGAAAACCACCCCAGATAATATCAGGAATCATATTATTATGTAGACATATATCAAACAAAACCCTAAAGGCTCCCAAAGGAAGAACAAAAGGGATGACAATATAAAAGAGAATAACCTCTTGAATGAAGCATGTCTCCTTTATTAGGATCCATAAATAGGTGGGGAACCCTCACTTCCTCTCAAAAATACCCTAGTATTCTACACACACTCCAATATTGGAATCCATGCAAGATTCATCCAGCATAAAACAAAAAAAAAACTTAAGAAAATAAAATTGGACACCAATCAAAAGGTTGGGCATAGAACTAATCAATCCTATATATCCAAGTAGGGGAAAATCTTATTGATGAAGGTAATGCCAACCCTCTTAAAAATATATTTAATCCTTCCTTCTCAAGAGATTCATTTTATGGAATGTAAGTGGTCTTAAAGGTAGCCCCCAAACATAATAAAATTAAAAGGATGATATAGATAAGTAAGCCACGTCTACTATATCTTTAGGAGACTAAACTACAAGTGGAGGAGATGGAGATAGTGGCAAGAAAATTTAACCTTTAGCTAGGGTGGAATCTCTTAGCTCACAAGTTGTATGGGGAGCTTTCCTATCTTTGGGACCTGAAGGATTTTGCAGTGCATACAACCATGGATGGTAGAGGTATCCTTGGTTATCTTGGTCAATGGAGAAATTCAAATAAACACTCTAATGTATCAATATCTATGTAACTCTCTTTATAGAGGATAAATTAAAGTAGTGGAGCTATATTTGATACCTTTGACTCTATTTTTCTACATCATGACTCATTTTAGGAGCGGATTTTAATACCATTATTTCTTTGGAGGAAAAATTAAGAGGGATTAAAGCATTGGACACTACGTATGGTCTAATACATGAATATTTGAGACATATTCAACTGATTAGTTTCAAACCCAAGAATGATATGACGACATGGTCTAATAAGAGGAGAGGATCAACATGCATTTTAGAACTGAAGACACCCAATTTTGAAACTCTTATATAACACATAAGGTCACCAATTGTACCAATTTAACTCTTCAAACTAGCCCCCCCATCATCCAAATTAAACCAACTTTATTAATGCCTCAATATAGCACATCAAGCATTTAAAAGTAACATCATATTTGGGGTATTGATTTCCCCATTAAATCTTCATAAAAATTTATAAATCCACTACCATTATAATGGTCTTGATAAAATATTTCCAACAAGTATTTGTCCCTATACTCCTATGACAATCAATGCCTCAAAGTATAGAAAAATAGTGCCTGGAGTGTTGGTAGCAATTTTTCAACTTGGTAGCAGGCAAAAATTTTTACACCCTATCAACAGTTATCTTAAAAATAATATTCTTGCTTAAATTCAATCCTTATTTTCTTATTGATCCACAACGGTGACCGTGAAATTGCTTGCAGTAATTTTATCGATAGTTGTTTCATCCTTCCAAGTATAGAATATTATATTCTTGGATTCTTTGCCCCTCTCAAGCCATACGACATTAATGAGACCAAATCCTATCATTTATCTTTATTCCCCTTGAGTATCACCCCAAAATCTAAGAATTCCCTCTTGATTTCAGATTAAAAAAAATTCTTCTCCCAAGGGGCCATGGAAACTTTATAAATTGAACCCTTGGAATGACCTCTCCAACAACAAATTATGTGCTAACAAAACTCTATTATTTTTCTTATTCATTTGCTCTAAGTTATCATATTCTTGCTTGGTTATCATATTGGTGCTTGGAGGAATTCATGCTTAGGGACAAGAAGGAGATTCTACCTTCATCTCCTTAGGTTTTTTCCTACTCTTCCTAATCTTGTTTACATTCTATGTTTGGTTTACTAACATGTCACTTGTTTTTATTTTTCTATAGCATCTCTTTTAAGCACTCATCATTTTACTTGTCTCCAAGTGTTTGATTTCTTATTTTACAATACCTCTAGGTCACATCCCCATGCAATTAGTCCTTAGACACTCTATGGGAAGCCCTATAATTTTAGCTTGAAAATTTTCATCTCTACCTTTTTCTGTTTAGTCTCTCAGTGTAGAAATATTGCCTCTATTGCACAAGTAGCAATTCCATTAGTTGTGGCCCTTGGCTAGGATTTTATCCCCTATTACTATTGTTCTAGATAGCTTGGTCTTACTATCCACTCACTCAGACTTAGTGCCACCCTAAAAACTTAGCCTTAACATTTTTTATTTCTATCTTCCATCATCTAGTCCCTTAAGGTGGAAACATTGTTGTCCCTACATTGATAATGTTTCATGGACCTGACACTTTCATATTTCAAACCTTATTATATTTCACTCTTGATAGGCCCCTAGTCGAATATTATTTTGTTAAAAACTATCTATTACTCCCTTAACCATCTTCCTATAGTTTAAACCTTATCAACTACTATACTTATGCATAAAGCAAAATAAATACCCTTGAGTTATAGGCAAAATTTCTATCAACCACTATCATTTATTCATCAAATTCTCTATCACCTAATTTTAGTTCATAGACATGATATCACTACTTGGTATTAGGTAGTGATTTTGAGGTTTATGTTCAATTCATTATTTTATAGCATTTCCATCTTACAAAGGACCTAGGTATTTGATTTTTCAACTTAGGAACTTATTTATTCTCCCAAGTTTGACAGGCCCCCTAAAACTAATCCTAAATCTAGTCTATTTTTTGTTTGTAGGCATAGAGCAAAATCATTGGTAGCACGTTGTAGGTAATGACTCTAAGAAACTGTTGGTGCTCAGTCTTAGGTAGCATTTTTGTAGTAGTTGTGAAACCAAGTACATTTTCCTTTTTGTTTCCACTATTTTCCTTTTTTTAATTAGACTTGTTTGTTGTTTTTAGTATTTTTAACGCTCCATTTCTATATTTACAAATTAAAATAAAAAGGGTTAGAATCAAAAAACATGTGTCTAGTTTTTAATTTTTTATATCCTCTCTTATTTAGGTATCAAAATGAAATATCATTTAGTTATGCATTAGGCTAGATTATATGTTGTGCATTCCCTTGAACCCTTGCTTGAAAGGAAAAATATTTTAATTTCTTGTAATTAATAGTTTGCATTGAAATAAAATATCATATAGGCTAGATTTTGTATGTATGTATTTACTTTGATTGCATCTTAGTTTAGAATTATTTTGCAATAATATTGGAGTATGTTTTTATAAATAAACTTAGGTGTCTGTAAAAGAATACACAAAATCTAGATTAATACCTTAAACAACATTTATACATTTAGAGTAGGCCCCTATGTGTTTAGAAAATAGATCCCTAATCTTGCATGCCAGTTTGAATGTCTAGATAGGTTTGTGGTTTTGAATGAGCTATGTTCTATTAGGATAATTATGAAATCTCTCATACTTAATAATTTTGGTTTAGATCATTGGCCTATTTTATTAGATATTTGGAATCTCGCTCACAACTACACTCCTTTAAAATTCCAACTCATGTGGCTCTAGGATAACACTTTTAGACCCCTAGTCTAGTAGTGGTGGAGGGAAAGCAAACCAAGATTTGGTACCAAAGTGTATTATTTTATGAAAATATTACAATTCCTTAAAACCAAAATTAAGGAATAGAATTGGTAGGAGTTTGGAAATGTTACAAAAAAATATGGATCTGGCTCTTCTACTTGAATAGATGAATGAGCAAATCCACTCTATGTGCCTCTTGGAGGATCTTAGTAAGTAGGAAATATGATTTTCTTTTAATCTAGAGGAATGGTAAAAATGGAGGAGTTTCTATGGAAATAAAAATTTAGGATTCAATGGTTGAAATAATTGCTTTCTTTCATAAATCCCTTCTTTCAAGAAGAGTTTATAATTTTATATCATCCTTGAAGATAGACACTAGTGACTTAGTTTATTCATGGGATGGCATGAAGAATATTGCTTTGGACTATTTTACAAAACTCTTGTCAACATCTCCTTTGGAACCAAGGGTCCAACATGAATTTCTTTAGGAAATTCTACCCTCATCACAAAAGAAGATAATGTTTCTTTGATAGGTACGATATCCATGGAGGAATCACATGCCATTGTGTTCAAGACAAAAAAAAAAAAGGTAAAATATCAGGTCTAAATGATTTTTCCATTGAATTATTTTAAGAAATTTAGGATCTAATTAAGGATGATTTTCTTGATGTGGCAAATAAAATGAGGAGGTCTAAGTACGTACTTAAATAAATCAATAAAACTTATGTTGTGTTCATCCTAGAACTTAAGAGGTTGAATAGATTCTTGCTTTTAGAATGATAACATTATGTAATGGCGTCCTCAAATTCATTATAAAGGTGATGGATGATAACTTAAAACCTCTTCTTTCCAAGATAATTTCCCTAGATCAAGGAGGTTTTGTAGGAGGGAGACATATTGTAGATGAGATAGTGTTGGTCTAATAAGCCTTACATTCTATGCAGGCCCATCAATCCCCTTCCATGTTTGTTCATTTGGATCTTTCCAAGGCTTATGATAGGGTAGACTGGTGTTTTCTTCTTTAGGTTTTTAGGTAATTTGGTTTTTCTTAGGATTGGATAGATTGTATTAGAGGTAGTATTTCCTTTATCTCTTATACAATGTTTATCAATGATAGTTCATCTGCTTTATTTATAGCTTCCATAGGTCTTCATCAAGGGATCCTATTTCTCCTTACCTATTCATAAAGCTAGTAGAATGTTTGGTTTTTCTTATCTCTAAGGCCAAAGTCAAATGACCTCTTCAAGAAATTACAATGGCCTCTAGAGCCCCTCTGCTATCCCACATACAATTTGTGGATGATTCAACCTTGTTGGATCATGCATCTTTGGGAGAGGCATCCAAGTTCAAGAAGATTTTGAATCTCTTTTTGATAGCCATAGGATAATTAATTAATGAGGAAAAATCAAAGATCATCTTCTTTCATTGCTCTACCCGAGTGGAAACTATGATTCTGAACATCTTACAATTCAAACGAGTTTCTTTTTCAATTTCCTATCTATAATTCCTAAAATAAAGAATGGATGTGGTTGATAGAGAGGATAAAGAGTCGACTGGATAACTAGACCAATTGATGGCTCTCTTCTAGAGGTAGACTCACTTTGATAAAATTGGTTCTTCAATCTATTTATATAAATGTATCTCTTATGTATTGGATATCCTTAATGTTATCTTGAGAGAGCTAAATAAAATCAATAAAAATTTCTTATGGAACAAAGAAAAATTAGAACAAAAAAGGGAACTTGTAAGAGGGAGAAGTTAAATACCTTTAAAAAAAAATATGGACTAGGTCTTAGATCGGTGATCAATAACAATAAGGTACTGGAAACTAAACTATATTGATGGTTAATAAATACTCCTTATGTGCTTTGGGATTAGAATTTGAGGGCTAAATATGCAAAAATAGATTGCTAGAAGAATTTACCAAATATTAGCTACCTAGTAGAGGATCCCTGATCCAAACAGTGTTGAGGATGGGAGAAACATTGATAAATATGTTGCTATTTTAGATTATCAATAATAATAACCAATAAAAAATTTGGACTAAGGCCTAAGATGGGTATCCCCTATCGATTCAATAATTTCTTGAATGGAGTCCTCTCATGGAACAACTTCATAGGGAAAGGTGGATCAAATTTTTCCACTATTATAGAAATATTGTGGATGGTGCTTGGCATAAAAGAGTGTGGATACCAACTATTTAATGGCCTTTGATGCCACTAAATGCTCTGAAGGAAGTTATTCAGATAATTCTTAGAGCTCGATCTCTTTCTTAGTCTTAATAAGATGACTCTTTTGGCTAGAGCCCTCACTCTAAGGGTGTTTATATAGTATACTTGTGATATTCCTCATCATGTTAGTATACTTCCAAACCCTTAGTGATATCTTCAATCAACTTTGGTAGCTACCATTATTGCCCAAAGTGAGGTTTTTTATCTAGCTTATTTTCCATAAGGGATCCTTATAGGATATTAGTTGATGAAATAAGATCTTTTTGACCCCTATAGATGTGTGATGTGTTGAAAATATGGAGAGACTCTAGATTATTTTTTTCTCATCCCTCGGCTACCTAATTATGGAAAATATAGGCTTCCCTCTAGGATTTTAAATCTCACATATTCACTTCCTTTGAGGAGATGACATGGGTCAATATTTCTTTACTACTCTAAAATATTTGGACAGGAAGAAAAAATAGGATCTTCAAATATTTTTAATAGGATATTAACTATATCTAGAAAAGCCTGTAGAGGACCTTAGGTAATATCAGAGAAACAATCCATGTAATATAGGCCCCCTCCTTCCCATCCTAGTAATGGAATAGTATTCTTGGTAAGATGAATAATTATTTGGATGAATGAAGACAAAGAAATCCTCAAAAATATAGGTTTCCTATTCATAAATATGGTTATTGAAAATCCTATCTTAATGGTGTTGGAAATATTAACATTGACGGAGCTTCAAGAAGTAATCCAAGAAGAGCAAGTGTGGGGGTCATAGAAAGGCTTTTAGACGGTAATCCTATCTTCATATTTATGGAGAATTTAGGTGTTCTCTTTAATAATATAGTGGAAGCTTATGTTATCCTTTAGGGTTTTCAAGAGGTTGCTAAAGTTTAGATGGAGTTTGGTATAGGTAGAATCAGATTCCCAAATGCTCATTAATAAGTTGAAAGACCCCACTAAGGCCCCTTCATAGGATAACTAAATTTTTTGATGTTCGCCAAGTGATGAGCACTGAAAATACTCATTTTATATACATTATTAAGGGGTATTATTACTAGTTAATTAGCATGTGAGATATATTTTTATTTAACTTATGCATATAATTGATAGAAAATCTGGTATTATGTTTAACGAGTGTTTTTAGTGGAAACTATGTATAAATGCAGGTTTTACTACTAATATGGTGTTTCCCAGTCTACATCACACTTGGACCTGGCATGCTTCTGGTTCAATGAGTCTACAACATATTGGGAAGGTGCCTTACTCTTCACGCAGGTGCCTTACTCTGACCAAGTCAACAGGCGCCTTACTCTGGTGCCTTATTCTGATGCCTTACTCAAGTAGGCGCCAGGCAGGTACCTTACTCAAGTAGGCACTAGGCAGGTGCCTTACTCAAGTAGGCACCAAGCAGGTGCCTTACTCAAGTAGGTTCCAGGTAGGTGCCTTACTCAAGTAGGTGCCAGGTCGGCGCCTTACTCAAGTAGGTGCCTTATTGGTGCCTTACTCCCATATGTTGGAGACACTCGCATTGGAGAAGCCATATGACCAAGTCAACATTGACCAGGTTGACCAAGAGGCTAAATAGGTTGTTGCACATGAAGAAAAAGGAGAGTTATTTTAATAATGCATTATTATTAAATTAGAATAAAGTATTTTTATTATTAACCGATTGGTCGGTTGACTTTGTAAAGCTCTTAAAGCATATTATTTTTAGGATGCATTAATTTAAGGATGTGTTTGTTACGTACACCTAAGGATTTTTATATTTATCCTTTTGGTGAACGAACATGCTTTAAATTAGCAGAATAAAATATGTGTAGAACCAATTGTAACTAATCACGTTATGTGATTAAAATAGATTAATTTGTTATTGTAACAATATCTGGCTGCGTTTTATATAAAGACTTAGGGCAGATGAACGGGGAGATCAATGATTAATTTTACATAGAGATTATTTCAATTCATTATTTGTCTAAAATTATTAAGAGTGCAATTCCTCTTATTTGAGCAAGCTCTACGTAGCTAGCCGGGTGGACTATCTGTGGGAGCTTGGGCCCACTCCCTACAGTAGTCCTCCCCTGTTTAATTTTTGTTATTTATTTTTTGTAGATTAGATTTATTATTTTAATTGTTGCTTTATTTAATTTAGTTTTGTGTGTTTATTTTTTTCTATACATTTATTTTTGCACTTTATTTTTAGCACTTTAATTCTAGCTTGTAATTTATTTATTTAATTTTCTGCACTTATTTTATTTAGTTTGGCTAAAATCAAAATGTTTAAACATCAACCACCAAACTGAATAAGGTACAGATGGATTCATTCCCCCAACACTGTAAGCATATACTGTGTGTGACACTCATAAGTTTACGGACTTACCGGATTGATAATTTATGGAAGAGAAATTATTGTTTTTCGAGACATGATTTCTGCTCACCATTTTGGCGGTGTTGTCAGGGAGTGTCTAAACTGTAGTGTTCTGATTTACAGGTTAGATAAAAAGCCCATTTAAATTTACCTATAGATATTTTACCTGAGAAGTGTGAGTCCACCAAGGACCTTTTTATAAGGTCAAAAACAATTGTTGGCACAATCAGAGCCAAATCCCATAGGCAACGGTTTAAATTTACCAGCTTCTTAGGTAAATATGGAAATGAACCTAAAGTACCATATTAAGTGTAGAAGTAGGAATAAATTATGCTATTGAAAAATTTATAAAAATTAGGCAATGAAGGATTTCCATCATGTTCTAAATGGTTTCAAGAAATCAAAAGAAATAGCACAACCCAGGACTGATTGAAAATTTTTAGGGATGTGTTTTTTATATAGAAACTATTGGAAAATTATGCCTCTAGAAGCTTGGTTTTAATAGTTAAATTTTTTACAAACTTAATGCTTTGCAACACATTGGAAAATTCTTTTGATGATGCAGGGAAAATAACAGAGATGAATTTAAAAGAACATGTTGTTATGGAGTATGCTCTTCACTTGTGCTTAAGGCGGCCTGGTGAATCAGAAAGAAACACCTATTTATAAAATATTGTTATGCCCTATTTTCTTCAAGGTGCTAGATGCAGATAGTCATTTTTCGGCCTGCACATTTTGCCATAGCATTGAAAGAGTTTGGTTGTGAGGCCATGAAGGAAAATACTCTTCTCATGCTACAACATATCAAACTAGTTTATCAAGAAGGAGATGATTTTGAGAAGACTAGTTCATATGTAGGCATGGGGGAGACCCCACCTTCATCAATACCACCAACAACACAATGAACACTGGTTGCAACATTCATGAAAAAAAATATAAATCTTCTGTTGAAAAGGCTCCAAATTAAAATGCAGAGTTGAAACAGAGTTTTTTTGCTACCCGTTGGATGAGAGTATCCTCTTTCCTAAGGACCATCTTGGTCCATAAGAGAAATGAGAAATCTCCAACCTGTAGCTAAAAAAAATAGAGGAGCGTGGAAGAAATCAGTTGTTTGAACGAAGTCCACATGGTGCCTGAGCACAATAAAAAAAATGAATGGAGCTCATACTGGCCAGAAAAAAAGCACATAAAATCTCAAAGTCGCATCTCTTGAAAACGTCACCTGACACACACCGTAAATGATGGTGAATGGATTTATTCCCACTCTCGGAAGCAGAGAATCGCAATGTTGATCTAACTATGCCTGCGGGGGAAAAAATTTTGAAGGGGGAGATCATTCTAATTTGGGTGCACGTGTGTCAAGACTGTATAAATTTTAATCAATGGAAAAAAATGACGCATTCAGGAGCACACGGTGAGAAAAGGGCACAAAGCTATTTTTAATTACGGTGATCCCTGCAATACATCAAAAGAGTTAGCGCTCTTGAGATATATCAAAATTCAGATTAAAATATTTTTATATGTGTTATTAATGAGGAGCTTGGTGTTTCAAACATTCAGAGCTATTGGTTGTCATAAATCCTTTAATAGTAGCATAAGGGACATAAAATTCTGCACACCAAGCTACATAGTTATCTGGCTTGCACGTCCTCTACTTCTTAATGCACTGTGCCAATATTATAGTTTTTATGATAGCATTTTAGTCTATGGAGAAAAGAAAAATCACTGGCTCACATTTGTGCAATTGACATTATGTTCTTTGACGTAGACGATGAAAAAATAATAAAAAATAAAAAATAAAAAAATGATAAACGAAGAGTTGTTCTGGTCATGGCAGATGACGAAAAAAAAAAAAAAATAGTTAGAATTTTATTAATGCCTTTAGTTTAGTTTTTTATGTTTTGCAGGGCAGCATGAAGTGCGATATAGATAAATAAGGAGATGTTAGATTTTGTGAAGAGATATTTTTACGTGAAGTGACATCGATAGTTTTCAGGTAGGTGCCTTACTACCAAAGCATGCACCTAACTAAGGTAGGCGTCTTGCTGAGGTAGGTTCCTTACTGAGGTAGGTGCCTTACTCAAGTAGGCACCTTACTGAGGTAGGCGCCTTACTCAGGAAGGCGCCTTACTGAGGTAGGCACCTTACTAAAGTAGGCACCTTACTGAAGCATGTGCCTTACTTAGGTAGGCACCTTACTGAGGTATGCGCCTTACTCAGGAAGGTTCCAAGCAGGTGCCTTACTCAGGTAGGTGCCTTACTCAAGCAGGCGCCAAGCTCCTCAAGCGACGCCTCAATGTCCATTAGCGGAGGCACCTGATCACAAAAAAAAAAGCACCTTGATGTCATGCGTCAAGGGTGCCTTGATTATTATTAAAAAAAAAAGAGAAAAAAGAAAAAAGTTGCACATCATCTATCCTACTCAGCATAAAATGTCTTTTGTTGCTTTCATGTGTTGTAGGGAAAGTGTTCGCATGCAAGCTACAGGAATCCTAAGATCCAGTGCCTAATAGGTATGGATTGCACTGAACTGCATTTTAGTTTTCTTAGTTTTTCTTTTGCAAATAAAATGACCTGATTGTACAAAAAATAGGCATCTTGGGAGACAAGGCCTATACTGGCTCAGCATTCATGAACCTGCACATTTTTTTAGGAGGTAGAAACTTGACTGTTTCCATCCGAAGGAGATAGTCACCATCTGGGCATGGACGTGGGTGTTAATTTCTTGCAAAGGGAAGAGGTCCCCACCTTTGTGTTTTGGGCAAAGCAGGTGCTGACGCAGTACAAAAAAATAAAATTGGAGGGTCTGATCAACTCTTCAATAGTAGTCACGTTATCAACTACACGCTTCTCAAAAGTAAGCAGGTGCCTTGATGTTCATCGTTAGAAATGCGTAACTTTTGTGAGAAGCCATTTAAAAAAAAAAAATCGGATGGCTAGGAAAGAGAAGAGTACAAAATAATATTTGCAGCTCTTCCTGGAGAAGAGAACTACAGATCCACTTTATCCCAACATTGCTCAAACTTCTTCTCCCTATATTGGGGGTTCTTGTTGCTCAGTGTGGGACCTAATGTTCAAAGGGTTGTAGACCTGTTGCACAGAGGGACCTATTACTAGTGATGAGGGTGTCACCAATTTAAGTGGGGGAGGATTTGGATGAACCTGAATCTCTTGCAAATAAAATATATATATATAGTGGTAAATTATGGCTGTAGTGCAGCCGTATGAGCAACATAGTCCCCTTTCCTATTCTCATCACAAATATGGCACTTACTCTCATAAAAAATGTTTAGCGATGTGGCTGACATGCCCTTCTACTTGGTGAGCACCCTAAAAGATGAGGCTTCGTGATACCAGGGAGGGGCAGCCTCTATCCTAGCCCATCATGGGTTGATTATGGCCCTAATTCGTTACATAGAATGGCATAGGGGAGGCTCAAGCATAGAAAGGAACGACCATTTTGGCAAACAGACGTTGTCTACGGTGGAGAACAGGAGGCCAATATTCAAACAATGGCCGAGGAAGAAGAAGAACATAGCTAGAAAACAAAAATAAATAAAAATAAAATAATAATAAACTAAAAAATTCTCCAGGAGCACCAACATCACAACAATCTCATTTTTCTGGTACACCATGGTTACAAAAAACATGAAGACATTTCGCACAATTGGCATCATACACCTCAGGTTCTACGAAACTCACCCAGGTATGTACTAATTTTTTTGTTAATTATGTGTACAGTTATGTACTAATGAAAAAAAATAATTGATTAAAGATTTTAAAAACACAATGGGATGTCATAAGAATGCATGCAGCAAGCGGGAGTAATCATAATTGAGTGCAGAAATGAAATCACAATCCGAGAGTTTAAAGGTTTTATTTACAGCAGAATGATGAGTTCTTAGATCCGGGACATAGGGAGCAATCCACTGCTTAAGAAAAAATAAACAATGGTGCAGGTAGTATTCCGCTTTAGTTAACATAGGAGGAGGCACGAACTCAAAATTCAGAGCAATACAGGGATGACGTCACTCCAGGTTCAATTTAGAAGAAGAATGGAAATCTGTTGCCTGAAACAAAGAAGTGAGAGTAAAATAAAATTTGCTCAATGAAAAATATAAAATAAAAAAAAATTAATTATTATTATTTCAAGGGCTGTTGTCACGAGGATGTAACAATATTTAGGCATGGGGGGATGATGAGCACCGAAAATGCTCATTTTATATACATTCTTAAGGGGTATTATTACTGGTTAATTAACATATGAGATATATTTTATTTAACTTATGCATATAATTGATAGAAAATATAGTATTATGCTTAATGGGTGTTTTTAGTAAAAACTGTGTATAAATCCAGGTTTTGCTACTAATATGGTGTTTCCTAGTCTACATCACACTTGGACTTGGCATACTTCTGGTTCAATGAGTCTACGACATATTGGGAAGGCTCCTTACTCTTCACGCAGGCACATTACTCTAACCAAGTCATAGGTGCCTTACTCTGGCACCTTACTCAAGTAGGTGCTAGGTATGCGCCTTACTCAATTAGGTGTTAGGCAGGCGCCTTACTCAAGTAGGCGCCAGATCGGTGCCTTAGTCAAGTAGGCTCTTATTGGTGCCTTACTCCCATATTTTGGAGACACACACATTGGAGAAGCCATATGACCAAGTCAACATTGACCAGGTTGACCGAGAGGCTAAAGAGGTTGTTGCACGTGAAGACAAAGGAGAGTTATTTTAATAATGCATTATTATTAAATTAGAATAAAGTATTTTTATTATTAACCGATTGGTCGATTGACTTTGTAAAGCTCTTAAAGCATATTATTTTTAGGATGCATTAATTTAAGGATGTGTTTGTTACGTACACCTAAGGATTTTTATATTTATCCTTCTGGTGAACAAACATGCTTTAAATTAGAAGAATAAAATCTGTGTCGAACCAATCGTAACTAATCACGTTATGTGATTAAAATATATTTATTTGTTATTGTAACAATATTTGGATGCGCTTTATATAAAGACGCAGGGCAGATGAACGGGGATATCAATGATTAATTTTACACAGAGATTATTTCAATTCATTATTTGTCTAAAATTATTAAGAGTGCAATTCCTCTAAGTTGAGCAAGCTCTACGTAGCTACTCGGGCAAACTATCTCCAGGAGCTTGGGCCCACTCCCTGCAGTAGTCCTCCCCTATTTAATTTCTGTTATTTATATTTTGTAGATTACATTTATTATTTTAATTGCTTCTTTATTTAATTTAGTTCCGTGTGTTTATTTTTCTGTACATTTATTTCAGCACTTTAATTCTAGCTTGTAATTTATTTATTTAATTTTTCGCACTTAGTTTATTTAGTTTGGCTGAAATCAAAATGTTTAAACATCCCCCACCAAACTGAATAAGGTATAGACGGATTCATTCCCCCAACACTGCAGGCATATACTGTGCATGACATTCGTAAGTTTACGGACTTACCGGATTGATAATTTATGGAAGAGAAATAATTTTTTTCGAGACATGATTTTTGCTCACCACCAAGAGTAAAACAAGGTAGCAGATGATATAGCAAACTCGACCCTCGACTAAGAAAATTTAATTTATTATGGAGACCTCCCCGTATGGTGGATGTAGCAAATTAGGAAAGACCCCTACCTTATGTTGTGTATTGATGCTAATAACATTGATCTATATGTCTCATGACTTAAAAAAATTATTAGAATTATTTTTATTTGCAACAACTTAGTTTAATTAGAGCATTGTAGCCAATCCTCTCTAAAACTCTAGATGAAAGTCCTATTTTATTGGAAGGATGGCAATGTAACCTTTTTTCTCATTTTTATTAATAGAATTTTTTTAAATAACCATAAAATAAAACTTGGGTTTTGTGTGGTCTATGTCAACTATCCATAACATGATTACAAAATACAATATACTTATGTTCCCTTCTCGTGCTCTTATTTCTATGTGAATTTTAATTATAATGCTTCCTTGGACTCTTCTTCTAATTAATCTATTGGTTTTTTATTTTGCTCCTATGCAATAATTTTTTTCTTGCTTTTCTTATGATCCTTGCTCTTTATGTTAAGAAAAATTATACAATTTTATTTTTTTCTTGTACCAAAACTTTATGAAATTATTTTGTACATCAATGTTGATTTTACCTTATGAATTCAACCAAAGACATCCAAGAACAACATCCAATATCATCTATAGCTATACCATAGAAATTTAAATCTAAGACAAAATTATCCATAGTGATATTCATATCCTAAAAAAAATAAACATTCTCATTGTCAACATGTATGTTCCTTTCTCGAACTTACAACCTCTTAGCTATGTATTCTTAATAAAATTAAACAAGTTATTAATATTTTTAGAGATAATAACCTTTTCTTGCTAAATGCATATGTGAAGCTACAAAATATATTTTTTATATGGAAATAGATCTTCTTGATAAAATCCAGGTGTTGTAGGTGAGTTGGAGAGGAGAGAGCAATCCTCCAAGGGAGGTCCTAGGTTCGAATCTCCACCCTACCAAAATTTTGAATTGGGTACCCAAAATCCAATTGATAATGTTGGTGCGGGTAGGACTGGGCATGACTCCCGGGTGACTTTGACGGTGTAGAACCCCCTAGTCGTGGTCTCTCAGACCAAGGCGGCCCGCAAGGGATTTTTTGCTTAAAAAAAAACATCTTCTTGATAATTCCTTTGGTGTTATAAATTTAAAGTTTTGGTTCTAATTTTTTTTGCCTTAAGCCTTTTAATTTCTTCTTCATAGCCTATTATGGTATCCATAAAATTGACTATCTTTTTATCCTTGCACTCAAGTTACATTTTTCTTAAGAACTCTTGCTCAACTTCTTACCAAGTGTTTATGGAGTTACTAACTCTCGCAAAACTTACAAACCAATGCAAACCTACCCTCCGAAGGAACACCAAAGATGATCTTGCTAAATAATCCTATCAACATTTAAATTTTTAACTTTTTACACCATCTACTATGTTAAGATCGTCTTCTCCAAAAAAGTGACAACTTCATGATCTTACACACCAAAAAATGACAATGAAAACTAAGGGTTTTATAAAACTAGGGTCTCATAAAAATATTAATATATAAAACCGCTCTTGCCAGATCCATGTAAAATTTTCACACAATAAGAGAGAACTAAAAGTTTCCTTCAAAGTAACAAATGACAATTTTCTAAGCCAAACCAAGAGATATCTCAATATTTATTTTCCTTAAAAAATGTAAGTTTAGAAAATATCAGTACAACCTTTGTAGATAGTTAAACTTATGGGATCATAATTCCCTCAATGATGAGTGTCGTAAATCACATCATTTAATATTTAAGTTTTTTCAATCCAAGCCAGTGTCTAAGACTATATACGATAGCAGAAATAGGTAGCTAAAAATCAGCTCATTCAGGAAATAGGCTTTATTGGTGGGATAAGTTAGCTTTGGGGATTTTTGGTGTCACTTCTAATCCTATGAACTGAATTTGAATTCTAATTACACTTGCAGAAGAAAAATTACAGAATTGGAAAGTTTGCAGAAAATGAAACCTGATTACTCTTGCAGAATTGAAATGACAAGAATGAAAAGACTACAAACAATAAAACCTAATTAAATTTGCAGAATTGGAATGACAGGAATGAAAAGATTGCAAAAAATGAAACCTAATTATATTTACAAAATTCAAATGACAAAAATTAAAATATTGCAGAATTGAAATATTCACAATCTAATAATCAATCAACCAATTGAACATGCTAAGAAGTTGGGAACAACTACTAAAAAATAGGGAAAAACCACAAATGTTGTAAATCCTAAATTTATTCTATTGGGTTAGCTGAAAAACACATACATTTATTATGAAAATACAAACTAAAAATACTTCATACATCTATAGTAAACACAGTTAGTAAACAAGAAATAAAAACTGCCAAGTTTTCTGCTAATCTGCTGCAACAAAAATTCATAGAAAAACCTGTCAATAATTAGTCCTTACTCTGAGCCTGGAAGTGGCCCTTGCTCCTTGATCCAGAAGAAGGTGAAATAATACTACTAACTACTCAATGCTCACATATTCTTGCAGAATAAAAAATGGGTGGACAGACTGCACTTTATTGACTGTCACACAACATTACAACCTTGCAGGAAAATCCTACTAAATTGTTGTTCTGCTACAGCTTAACAACTACCTGCTCTAGGTCTATTCTATCTTCTATCTCTATATCTATATATGCTCAACCAAAAAGGGAGTCTATTATTTATAATAATCTATTATATGTGCTATGCTTACAATCTGTTTTGTTTTAGTGGTTCAACAGTTGTTCTAGAGCTATCTTCCTCAAATTTAGTAAATTGTTATGTTGTAGCATCTTCATTATCCTTTGTTGTGTGTTCTCCATTTGTGGAAATGAGTTGGCAAAGATGAGAAAACATCTTATATGCTTGTATCCTTTCCCAAATTATCCATTTCCACCTTTTTGGACGTTCTATTTACATTTTTTACCATAACTGGTCCTCCTCTGCTCATTCTAGAGCTACTCCAGAATATTTGACACTACAATAACTTTGACACTTATCCGTACACCAGATGCTCAGGAAAGCAGGTTTGACTGGTTAGGTAATCTTCCTAAGTCCTTAGAAGACAAATTCAATAATTTTTACATGCTATAGTTGATAAATTCCAAGCCATGCTATTTATGGATAGTTGGCTAGAATTTGTATGGTCAAAATGCTATATTTTAGATTTTCTGCACAATCACAGTAGTTTGGAATCTTTTTGCAATTTAAAATATTTAGGAAGCAAGGAAATTAATTGAAATGCCATCATAATAGGATACACATCAGCACACGTTACTATTTCAAATACACTTGCATTTTACTAAGTAAATCAACTAAAACAATACAAATAAATATAAAAAATGGTCAAAACAGAGTACTATGCTCCTAAACATTTAAATATGTAAATATTAAATATATAATGCATTAAATCATCAAAATTAGCATAGAAACATAGCATAAGGTTTATAAAGTAGTTTGTGAAATATCTAAAATAGTCTATAAATGAGGTAATTCTTGGCCTCATCATTTTCCCCCCAACCTATTCTAGTGCATGTCCACATGCATTTTGTAGGGCCACATAAGCACAAAGATATATGTTTAAATTTCTTTCTTGATACTTCCATAGTTTCCCTTTATAGTATCCTCTGGTTTCCTATATTTACTTAAGTCAATCTTGAAACTGCTTATCTGATTGAGGATCATTGTCAAAGAAATAAGGAACAAGGGTTATAACAGTAGGTATTCTATACCTTAGACATATCCAATGATCTTTCACTTTTAGGATGGTCTGTATTATACCTTCTGCTCTTCGTCTGGACCATAATAAATTTTTGGATGAGATGGGTTCTCTTTTTTGTAGTGATATTTGTAATTCTCCCCATCTAACCTAGAAAGCTAATAAAAGCATTTGTAAAATGTTTGGCACAAGAGGTTTGAAAACTGGACATACAATCATTAAGATTGTTTAGATAAACCAACCTGATATTTTGTTCTCTCATCATTGTAAAATTTTGATTGGTGGAAGTCCTGTGATTGGGATGGACTGGTCTTAGCAACAGCTCAACTTTTAACTTAGTTTCTTTACTTAAATTTTTCTCCTGATCCCAATACAATTGATTTTGTAGGGTGGACATAAAATCTCTCAATTGAATATCCCCTATGAAAACGTGTGGTAGAAATGTCATATTTTTTGGCATGAAAAATTCGTGCAGGAATAGTTCACACATCAAATTCTTTTGTTCTTCTGGACTGTGCAAATGGGATTCTAGAAACTCCTTAGCAGTGTCTATTTTATAAGGAAGATTGGAACAAATCCTCATCACTTGCCAGTGGAGGTACTTCTCTTTCAAGATCAAGCTATAAAATCTAGGTGGTCTTCTAAATTGGATTAGGTATTCTATAGCCTGGAAAATATATTGTACCTGTTATTGCAACCTGTTTATTTTTGTACTCTAAGAATCAATCTTCTGTTCCAAAGGTTGCAAAGATAAAATTAGTGCTTCTATATTTTGACACTTCAACACCCAATGTGCTATATCTTTGTTGTATTTTGTTAGTGCAATTGTTTTTGGAGGTCTAATTACTTGTTGTACTTTTGGTAGTAAATCTAATTGCACCCCAATTTTTGTAATTTCAATTTGATGTGTAACGAAAAATTGGTGGGAATGCATGCTTACCTGATCCTTCATTTTCCTTTCGCCACTGATATCTACTGCTTCCTATGGTATATGTACCTCTTTTTGTTGTAGGTTATCAGGGTATATAGCTTTGGAATATCTTGCATATGGTTCTGAAACTTTATGTTCAGGTCTAAGGATATTTTATTTTTTTTGAACATTTTGTTGTTCATCTATTTTAGCTCTTATGATGGGTGATCCTTCCTCAATTAGTTGCTCATATTTTGGTGCCTCAATCTTGGAATGGGATTGTGGCCTAGCATTTGATATGGCTGATTCCATATTCTACTCTACCAACTCCAACAAAATTCTTACCAATTCATCTTCAGAATCAAATTTTGTAGGTTGTGGCTCAATATTTGATAACCTAGCCTTTAGAATGTCCACCTCTTGCTGCAAATCAGTAATTTTTTATCTTTTTCTTTTATAGAGGCTTCATTTTGTTCAATCCATCCCATCTGTATCTTAATGACACTTCTCGCAGCACGTAATTGTTCTTGTATATCCTCCCATTCTTCTGCTATAGACTTTGCTTCAGAATCAGAAGAATAAGTAGGTGGGTTATCCATTGTAGCTATTTCTATATTTATACATGTATACTTTGTACCTACATATACAAACATTTCCCCCTATTGTGTGTCTTTAGCAGATGTATTAGGGTGTTCTCTTTGATCTTCATCCATTTGTTGATGTAGTTTTCTAGGGATTTTTTGTTGTGGTGATAATGCTTCCACATCCACTACCTCCTCAATTATTTCACCCTTCAAAAGTGTAGAGGATCTTTGTAATCCAAGGGTAGACTACTTCCTTCTGTGTTTTTTGATGGCTTTTGATAATTTTGGAGTAGATTCTGCTCCAGATGGAGATGTCTCCCTTTCAGTCTGAGTTTAACTACTTGAACTCCCTGGTTTTTTAGTGGTCTATATTAGAAATACAGTCACATCTTCAGAGAATGTTACTTTCCTCTTCTTTTCTATAGGATAAGTTTTAGATTTTTCTTCCCTTTGTATTCTAGTCCTATCCGATGGAGGTCCTTATGGTGAAGAGGCAATATCATTTTCATAGGTTTCATCTTCTGCCTCTTCTTAATTATCCTCATGGCTTTTAGGGCTTTCATACCTTGTCTCTTCTTCATAAACCATTTTATTCCAAGAAGAGAAAAATCTGTCAAAAATCCTAGGGTTTCCCCTAAAATGATATTTGTAGATAAGTTTAATCAGTACATGATGCTTAGGGGTTCCTTTTCCTATGTGGTAGTGTTTTTTCATGTTCTGTAACTCTTGGTGTAGATACAGAGGGAAATTAACCCTAACTTTAGGGTTTTGACCACCATGCATTAAATGATTCAAGATTTTAATATGGTGGCCAGACAACACAGTAAATTGCCCTTCACAAGTGAAAAATCTGATTATCCATACAGCTACTTCCTCCTAAGGGTGATGTAAACTGGTTCGTTTTATCCCTTTGCAAATATTATTATTTATTTGAAATTCAATTGGTTTATCTCCCTCCTCTCTGAAGTGATTAACTATTTCTATTAAGGCATTTTTACCATTTTTTGAAATTTGTAACCCTTGCAAAGGTAATTTTGTGATTTGGCTTAATATTTCATGTGTTACCTGGATTTCCATGCCACTGATGTTAGACTGGTTGTTTCTAAAAGTTCATGTGAACTTTGTCGCCAATCCTTTAGAGTACCCATCGACTTTTTTTAGAAACGACATCAGCCCTCCTTCTGTAAAAACTTGTAATGACTCGGGATCCCTTTGTAGATAACTGGCATTTTTTGGCTCAGCCTTATTCTTTTTCCCCATATTCAATTTTCCCTTGCATTATATTTTCTTATTGCCCTGTGATTTTCCCTACAACACTTCGTTCTTCTGGTTTGAAATCGATAATTTTTTGTTAAGGAATGCTATGATAACTTACCATGATGTCCAAAATATGGCAATTAATGTTTGAGCATAGGAATTATCTTCGAAACGTTTCGAGGATTATAAAAAAATAAATCAATTTTTATAGGTACGTGGCATATGACAATTCCCCGTGATGACAATCAAATTATCTTTTATGACTTTGTTGAGTTGGCAATTAGTCGTTGGTCATAACATGGGTGATTTGTAGGTTAATATCATTTGTCGAGGTACCTTGTTTGCATTGAAGAACACAAGCTTATACTGAGAGGGGGGGTGAACAGTATAAGACCTCTTTTTACTTTTTCCTTTATACTTCAAAACAGTAAAGCAATATACCCAAAGCAATATCAAAACAATGCACAATATCATCCACAAAGTGACACCAATTTTAACGTGGTTCACCCATAATGCTTGGGCTACGTCCACAAAACTTTTCTCTAAAAGTTATCTCAAAGTTCTTTGGGAAACCTTCCTAATTACAATGTTTATGAGCCTCGACTCAAAGGAGATACCTTCCCCCAATCTAAATTTATGAGCCTTTGCTCTGGTTTCCCTTTTTGACTCGCAAAGGAAACCTTCCATCTATTTTGACCCCTCGCTCAAAGGAGATACCTTCCCCTCTCGCTTTGGAAATGATCCCTCGTAAGATCAACTGTCTCTACCTCTTGCCAACATGTGGAACTCCTTTCCACCGAAGACCTCCTGTCCTCAATGCTTAGCCTAAGAGACCTCTGCCTTCTATGATCACGTCCACAGCAGCTCAGCTACCTGTACCAACACATAGTAAGTTGATCTAGTACAAGTCTTCCTCTGTCTATCAGATCTGTCCAACTCTTTGAACAAATCAATCCTCTGCACACAAGCCTTCTCAAAGACTTGCCAAATCTGTCCTCAAGTTCTTCTCAAAGAACCAATGCACCTCTGTCCTCAAGTTCTCTGATAGAACTCTCAAAAACTCAGCTCACAAGTCCTCTGCTAGGACCTGTCCAAATCTGCTCACAAGTCCCCACCGGAACCTGTCCAAAACCTCGCTCACAAGTCCCCATCGAAACCTGTCCAAAACCTCAGCAAGCTCACCAAGAAAAACTTGCTTAGCATGAACCCACAAAGAGAATTGTTAGAGACCCAATGTGATTCATAAACCTCATAGAAGCATAAAGAGAATTGTTAGAGACCCAATATGTTCTATACTTAACTCCCAATATCAATCTCAAATCTCATAGAAACATAAATAGAATTGTTAGAGACCCAATATGTTCTATACTTAACTCCCAATCTCAATCTCAACTCAATCTCAAACTCAAAAGAATAAGATAGATGTAGTATGCTTTTCTCAAGAATATGAAACACAACCCAACAATTGCCAACCATGCAATATCTCATATAACAATGATACTTATATTCTTTTCACCAACAACTAGGGTTTCATCATCTCAAAGCAAGTAGCAAGACTTACTAACATAAACCCTATTGCAAAAATGCTTCCTCTTCCTCAACCAGAATTATGCATTCACCCAAAAATTCAACAATAACTTTAATGCATAAACAATCTTCAATATCCAAAAATAAGATTCACACCAAAGAATACCTAGTAGACAACCTTTTCACTCCAAAACTCAATTTCAAAAAATATACCATAAACAACATACATGGAAGATGTTGCCCATACCTTTACTTTGATGAAGAAGGAGAACTCAAAATCTGTCACAACACTAACTCTCAATTTGCCACTAATTAGAGTTAGCAACTATACAATACTAAAGATCCAAAATAACACCTTATTTCTCCAACTTAGTAAAAACCACCAAAGTACAATATACATACAAAGTAAAACCTCTTTACACCTTATTACTCCACATAAACATTAAACATCAATAAAACAATGTCAAAACAAATATGATACCTTAACCTTATACCTCCCGCGCATTCACGACCACTATCCTTTGCACACCGTGACCAAAAGAAAAATCCAACGAAGAGAATCGAACTCGGCACCTCTGCCTTCTAGCGCTTTCGCTTAAACGCCACCATCGTTGGGTCACAAGTGCCCAACGAAATACTACAGCGCTGCCCTCTCTTTTATCTTCCTTTGACGCCAAGAATCTGGAAAACGTAAACGTCTTCCACAAACCACATGCAAACTGGTGAGCGTTGTCCAAGACGTAAGTCACTGAATGCTTGCATTAGTCATCTCACAACACAGTCTAAAAAATGTAGTTCAGGAGCAATTGCCAATCCACTGCCGTCACACAAAAAGTAAGGATGCAGCCCAAGCTCAAATCCGAGTATGCCAAGCACGGTTTCAAAGACGTCAATCGGAGATTCGAAGACACAGAGCAAGCTCAACTCGAAGACACCAAGCGTTGTTCGAAAGGTAAGGAGCAAATGCAAATCATAGACGCCAAGCGCAAATCAAACGAAACAGAGCAAGTGCAAATTGCAGACGCCAAGCGCAAATCAAACGAAACAAAGCAAGTGCAAATCGCAGACGCCAAGCGCAAATCAAACAAAACAGAGCAAGTGCAAATCGTAGATGCCAAGCGCAAATAAAAAAATACAGAGTAACCACAAATCGCAGATATCAATAATAATCGGAGGTACTCACTTTAGAAAATCATCCCCACTTATATAGCCATTCTTCCTTAACTGTTTGACATCGGTGCTCCTCCAACGATGGCAACATATCGGCAAAAGAATTCTTTTTTCTTCCGTCGCTTAAGGGTTGAAAGACCCTTTAATAATAATTAAAATAATTATTATTATTTTATTAATAATAAATTAAACTTGGACCTTTGACAAAGGTTTGAGTTAATTTAATTATTAATAATAAACATGGACCTTTGCATTAAGTTAAGCTTGGTTTTAATAAAAACCCTTAATGAGTCCAAATGGTTTTAAGAAAAACCTTTAGCCTTGTCACCATGGTTTTAATAAAAACCCTTTAACATAAAGAAGCTTCTCAAGATATTCTTGACATCACACTCTTTTGATATCAACAAAAATGCCTTTTGACATCAATGACAACTTATACATTTGAGCAAAGGCAATGTACCCAAAGTGCCCAAAATTGCCAACAATCTCCCCCTTTGTCATTGATGGCAAACCTTTACTGAAAACACTTCTCAAGAGCCAAAACTAAAACCAACTGTGCTAACAACTGAGAATCTTCCTTTGAAGTTTTTCTCCCCCTGACTTGAAGCTTTCCTCTTCACTTTGAAGCTCTCCCCCTTACTCATATCTCTCTCCCTTTGTCATCAATGGCAAAGGGCCACCTTTGGGGCTCGGGACTAAGAATTAGCCTCTTAGCTTAGTCCCTCCCCCACCTCCCCGATGAGGTGATTAATTCCGGGGTGGGAGTAAAACTCCCATTAGGCACCGATCATCATCAGCGTCTATAACTTCCTTGTCGGGCCTTCTCTTGAATTCTTTGTCCATATTCCTATTCTTGTCACTGTTCTTGTTCTTGTTCTCATCCCTATTTTTATCCATGCCTTGATCCTTGGACCTGATCATGCCACTGTTCCTCGTTCTCGTATTCTAGAATTTCAGCTCTACACTGTCTGATCTGTGTGACCTTCATTGTTGCACTTATAACAAGTAACAATGTTATTTCTTTTAGGCATACCTGTTCTTTGAATCCACCAGACTCTCGACCAAACCTGTTTCGACCAAACCTCGTTTCGATCAAACCTGTTTCGACCAAACCTGTTCCGATCAAACCTCGTTCCCGATATTTGCCTTGCAATAAACCGCCTTGTGCCCAAACTGTTGACAAGAGTAGCAATACCCTTGAAAGAAATTACCACCTCTAAAACTCGTCATTTACCTTTTTCACTTGAGCCATGCAATGTGAAGCTATGTGACCAAACCTCGTGACAAGCAAAACATCTGCCTTGAAACTTTCCTTTATTTGACCTCTTAGGTTTGAAAACTTCTTCTTCTCATTCTGAATTCTGGTTTCTATTTCTGTGCATCTATCATTCAAGGACTCATGATCTGAAATACTTTCCTCATCAGAACTCTCTTCCTTTTGGAGTCTTTTACTAGACTCTCCAACTTGTTCCTTGTGATGCTTAACAAAACCAAGGCCTGTTTTATCTGTTGTCTTTCTTTGACCTTTGATGAGAGACTTAACCTTTTTGGAGCTATCTTGAAACCTGTGAATCTTATCCTTGTACCCTTTAGTTTCCTCTTTCAAAGAAGCCATTTTCTGTTCTAACTCACTATACTCAAGAACCTTAGACTCTAACTCATCCTTGAGTTCTTGTGTCTTAGCTATAGAGAAGTCAAGACTTTCTATAAGATCATCTCTCTCCATACAACATTCATCCAACTTATCCTTGAGTCTAGCATTCTTCTTTCTTTCCTTTTTCAAAGCACTAAGAGCACTAATAAGTTCACCTTTAAGATCTACTTCACCTTCCTCTATATGATTTGCTTTTAGAATCATCAAAGCCTTTTTTAGATTTCTTATCACTAGAGGTGCTACCCTTTTCAAAAACCATACATGCATCTTCCTTATAGTTTTCTGAAGCATCCTCATACATACTAGAAACCAAATCATTATTTGTGCAATCATCCTCAAGGTGACCAAAATTTCCACATCTAAGACATTTCATGATAATGAATCTATGTTTTGGTTCTTCCTCTTTTTCTCGATATGAACAACATCTCATTTTCATTATCACTTGAAGAACTTTCACTATCACTACTAGAACACTTACTTGCTTTGTCTAGGTAGAAACTCTTCTTGTGCTTGTGAGAATACCTCTTTCCTTGATTGTTGTGCTCATCTTTGATTTTAAGATTTGTATTGGCCTCTTCTAGTTGTTTCTTCAATGAAACAATCTCTTCTTCTTGTTTGCAAGCAAACAGTCTCTTTCTCATTGATCTGAGACCTGAGAGTTTCTTCACTCCTTTTGGACTCTTCTATTTGTAGCTTTAGATTGCTAACAACTTTGTTAGATTCCTCTTCATGTTTGCTGCATATATCGACTTTATTACTCATTTCTTCTGTCTGCATTCTTAAACCGTCAATTTCTTTTTCTAGCTTACTCGCAATACTCTGTTTTCCCGGTTAATTGCATTTCGAGATCTTCAAAAATTTTCTTGTATTCTTCTGTCTGTATTTTCAAAATGGTGATTATATCTTCTCGCATCCTCAACCTTTTTACTCGGAGCTGAAATTAGTTTTTGTTTCCAATTTGCTTCTGCATCACTTCCTTCTTCATCACATTCCTGTTCTGAATTTGTTTCTTCACCAATTTTGAATGGATCATCTTCATCTTCACTGCTACTAAACCCATGGCAATGACGTTCATTATGACCGAGTTGACCACAAACAAAACATTCTCTACCTTGTGAGCAATCAGCTACAAAGTGACCGGTCTTCCCACATCGGGTGCAAAGCTTTATTAATCTGGCTCTGTTCTCCACTTGTTTGATTCATCTCTTGAATCTATTTCCATTCTTCTTCCCAAAATAGCAACATTGAGTTCATCTTCATTTTCTTTCATGACCATGTGTGTTTTCTTCTTCTTGTGTCTTATGGTTTTGCTTTTGCCTTTCCTTGCCATTTGTGTTCTTGTAAGATCTTCCTTCAAGCTATTAAACTTTTCGAAGGCACCGACTCTGATACCAATTGAAGAACACAAGCTTATACTGAGAGGGGGGGTGAATAGTATAAGACCTCTTTTTACTTTTTCCTTTATACTTCAAAATAGTAAAGCAATATACCCAAAGCAATATCAAAACAATGCACAAAATCATCCACAAAGTGACACCAATTTTAACGTGGTTCACCCAAAATGCCTAGGCTACGTCCACAAAACTTTTCTCTAAAATTTATCTCAAAGTTCTTTGGGAAACCTTCCCAATTACAATGTTTATGAGCCTCGGCTCAAAGGAGATACCTTCTCCCAATCTGAATTTATGAGCCTCTGCTCAAAGGAGATACCTTCCCCTCTTTTTCCCCGGAACCTTCCCCCATCTGATTTATGGCCCCTCTCAAAGGAGATACCTTCCCTCTGCTCTGGAAATGATCCCTCAGAAGATCAACTGCCTCTACCTCTTGCTAGCATGTGGAACTCCTTTCCACCGAAGACCTCCTGTCCTCAATGCTTAGCCTAAGAGACCTCTGCCTTCTATGATCACGTCCACAGCAGCTCAGCTACCTGTACCAAACACAGTCAGTTGGTCTAGTACAAGTCTTCCTCTTTCTATCAGATCTGTCCAACTCTTTGAACAAATCAATCCTCTGCACACAAGCCTTCTCAAAGACTTGCCAAATTTGTCCTCAGGTTCTTCTCAAAGAACCAATGCACCTCTGTCCTCAAGTTCTCTAATAGAACTCTCAAAAACTCAGCTCACAAGTCCTCTGCTAGGACCTGTCCAAATCTGCTCACAAGTCCCCACCGGAACCTATCCAAAACCTTCTCACAAGTCCCCATCGGAACCTGTCCAAAACCTTAGCAAGCTCACCAAGAAAAACTTGCTTAGCATGAACCCACAAAGAGAATTGTTAGAGACCCAATGTGATTCATAAACCTCATAGAAGCATAAAGAGAATTGTTAGAGACCCAATATGTTCTATACTTAACTCCCAATCTCAATCTCAAATCTCATAGAAACATAAAGAGAATTGTTAGAGACCCAATATGTTCTATACTTAACTCCCAATCTCAATCTCAACTCAATCTCAAACTCAAAAGAATAAGATAGATGTAGTATGCTTTTCTCAAGAATATGAAACACAACCCAACAATTGCCAACCATGCAATATCTCATATAACAATGATACTTATATTCTTTTCACCAACAACTAGGGTTTCATCATCTCAAAGCAAGTAGCAAGACTTACTAACATAAACCCTATTGCAAAAATGCTTCCTCTTCCTCAACCAGAATTATGCATTCACCCAAAAATTCAACAATAACTTTAATGCATAAACAATCTTCAATATCCAAAAAATAAGATTCACACCAAAGAATACCTAGTAGACAACCTTTTCACTCCAAAACTCAATTTCAAAAAATATACCATAAACAACATACATGGAAGATGTTGCCCATACCTTTACTTTGATGAAGAAGGAGAACTCAAAATCTGTCACAACACTAACTCTCAATTTGCCACTAATTAGAGTTAGCAACTATACAATAATACACAATAATAAAGATCCAAAATAACACCTTATTTCTCCAACTTAGTAAAAACCACCAAAGTACAATATACATACAAAGTAAAACCTCTTTACACCTTATTACTCCATATAAACATTAAACATCAATAAAACAATGTCAAAACAAATATGATACCTTAACCTTATACCTCCCGCGCATTCACAACCACTATCCTTTGCACACCGCGACCAAAAGAAAAATCCAATGAAGAGAATCAAACTCGGCACCTCTGCCTTCTAGCGCTTTCGCTTAAACGCCACCGTCGTTGGGTCACAAGTGCCCAACGAAATACTACAGCGCTGCCCTCTCTTTTATCTTCCTTTGACGCCAAGAATCTGGAAAACGTAAACGTCTTCCACAAACCACATGCAAACTGGTGAGCGCTGTCCAAGACGTAAGTCACTGAATGCTTGCATTAGTCATCTCACAGCACATTCTAAAAAATGCAGTTCAGGAGCAATTGCCAATCCACTGCCGTCACACAAAAAGTAAGGATGCAGCCCAAGCTCAAATCCGAGTATGCCAAGCACGGTTTCAAAGACGTCAATCGGAGATTCGAAGACACAAAGCAAGCTCAACTCAAAGACACCAAGCGCTGTTCGAAAGGTAAGGAGCAAATGCAAATCGCAGACGCCAAGCGCAAATCGAACGAAATAGAGCAAGTGCAAATTGCAGACGCCAAGCGCAAATCGAACGAAACAGAGCAAGTGCAAATCGCAGACGCCAAGCGCAAATCAAACGAAACAGAGCAAGTGCAAATCGTAGATGCCAAGCGCAAATCGAAAAATACAGAGTAACCACAAATCGTAGATATCAATAATAATCGGAGGTACTCACTTTAGAAAATCATCCCCACTTATATAGCCATTCCTCCTTAACTGTTTGACGTCGGCGCTCCTCCAACGATGGCAACATATCGGTGAAAGAATTCTTTTTTCTTCCGTCGCTTAAGGGTTGAAAGACCCTTTAATAATAATTAAAATAATTATTATTATTTTATTAATAATAAATTAAACTTGGACCTTTGACAAAGGTTTGAGTTAATTTAATTATTAATAATAAACATGGACCTTTGCATTAAGTTAAGCTTGGTTTTAATAAAAACCCTTAATGAGTCCAAATGGTTTTAAGAAAAACCTTTAGCCTTGTCACCATGGTTTTAATAAAAACCCTTTAACATAAAGAAGCTTCTCAAGATATTCTTGACATCACACTCTTTTGATATCAACAAAAATGCCTTTTGACATCAATGACAACTTATACATTTGAGCAAAGGCAATGTACCCAAAGTGCCCAAAATTGCCAACATGCATACCTGAAGATCGTGTAAGAAACCAAAGTATGTGGTTGTTCGAAAAAAATTTCCCATTATTTCTCAGGATAATGCAACACGTGACTTTTCTTGATTCTCGTGCCTTGACTAGTTTTCCAACTTTGGACGATGGAATTTAAAAACAAACTTATGCCATGTGGCATTTCGTGTTTCCTAACCAAATATGCCTCTGTTTATTCCAAAGTTAATTTTCCATTTTGAAGTATGAACACTACTTTATTTCAAAGCTCAAACCTGTCCTTATTCCAAAGCTCTGCACACCACTGTAATTTTTTTAATTCTTTTGTTTCTTTCATCCCTTGAAAACAACATGGAATTCTTTCTCTGCCTTCCTTTGACCAGATGGATTATTTTTGGATTTTTTTGTTAAAACCTTATGAATTGTTTATACTAACTAGTGATTTTTATACACTACATACCAAATATCTACAATGATTAAAATACAAAGGGCACATACCTTATTTAACCATTTATCTATATTTGTACAAATGTTTATTCCTTTTGATTACCAGCTTAACTCTTCTACGAAATAAGACATATGCAGTCTTGAGAAAGGATGGAATAGTGATTGTGGGACCAACAAGGCAAACATACCGAAAAACCGGTTTTCATGCAAGCCAATTCAGAAGTGCCTCCTAGGAGGTTTTCACTTTCTAAATTATTCATATATATATATATATATATATATATATATATATATATATATATATATATATATATATATATATATATATATTATCATTCTGTTGAATCTGTTGTGGAAGGGGTAGTTCCTTCCATCATGTAGACATCTAATTGCTCCACTTGCTTCAAAAATTTATCCTTAGTTAGTGGTGCATGGTATATCTAAAGACGATGTCCATTAACCACTAGCTTTATTCATGAATCATCAATGGGTGACAGACAAACAGCTCCATTTCCAAATACTTCTTCAATCAAATAAGGTCCAAGCCACCTAGTTTGTAACTTCTCAAGAAAATATTCATAGCAAGAATCAAATAACAAAGCCCAATTGCCTTGTTGAAACTCTCGTTGCTAAATGTGACTATCATGCCACAACTTCTGTTGTGCTTGAATCATTTTAGTTTCATGCAATGCCTCCATTCCTATTTCATCCAATGCATTGAGCTACAAAATCTTGTTTGTGTGTGTCTGTGATAAGTCAATACCAATGTCCAAAGTAGTTTGAAGTGTTAGTAATTCAAATTCAATAGGCAAAAGAGGCTTTTTACCATAAACCAATTCATAAGGTGTAAATCCTGTGGAGGATTTCCATGTAGTGTTATACGCCCAAACTGCTTCAGGTAGTTTATCTAGCCAATTCCTCCTATGGGAAGCTACTGTTTTGGTTAAGATTCTTTCTAATCCTTGATTTGTTACTTCAACTTGACCATTTGTCTAAGGGTGATAAGGTGAAGATTTCTTGTGCTTGATTTCATATAGTTTAGTAAAGGCTTCAATAACCTTTGATGTAAATTGAGGTCCCTGATCTGTAGTGATAGAATGTGGGGCTCCAAAACGCAGAAAAATTTGTGAATACAAGAAATCAACAACTTTTTCTTCATGGGCATGCTTAAAATCACGTGCTTCTACCCATTTAGTCACATAATCAGTACATACCAAAATATGCACATTTGCTTGAGAAGGTGGGTCAATAGGTCCTACAAAATCTTGCCCCCACCTCTCAAATGGTTCTATATTTACTTGAGGTTGTAATGGCATTTCATTGGTATAGGTAGGTTTTCCCATTCTTTGGCATGCATCACAATGTCTGACATATTTTTTTACATCCTTATGCAGAGATGGCCAATAATAACTAGTACCTAAGATATTTTGAATTGTACTCTTTACTGAGTAATGTCCTCATGATGTTTCATCACGACATGCATGAATAATGTCATATACTTCATCCTTACGGATGCACCTGCATAAGACATGGTCAATACTGCATTTAAAAAGTAGACCCCTTATCCATTTGAAATAAGAAATTTGCTTGATTACCTATTTCTTTTGTTTAGAAGTGAAGTGAGGAGGAAATTTCCCTATAGCCAAGTAATTGGCTATATATGCAAACCATGGATATTGCACAGAAATAGCAAATAGTTTTTTATCAGGAAAAGCATCTTCAACCAATTCCCCTATATCTGTGTTTGGCAATCTTGATAGAAAATCTACCACTACATTGGATTTCCCTGGTTTATTAACTATGGTGATATCAAATTCCTGCAATAGTATTAACCAACGAATAATTCTTGCACTAACCATAGGTTTATTCATCAAGTACTTAATAGCAACATGATCTGTATGGATGAACACTTGATACCCTGTGATATAGTGTCAAAATGTATTGATAGCATATACCACATCTAAGAATTCCTTCTCGATAGTGGTGTAGTTCTTTTCTACTTCTGTCAAGTTTTTACTAATGTAATTAATGACATAATGTTCTCCATTTTCAATCTGACCTAATGCAACTCCAATTGCAGTATTGGAAGAATCAGTCTGAATATGGAATGGCAGTTCCCAATTAGGACCTCTCAACACTAGGGGAGTTGTTAACTTATATTTCAATGCTTCAAAATACTTTTGACATTCTGTAGACCAAGTAAATTCAGAATCTTTAGTCAATAATGCAAACATTGGATTGGCTATGGTACTAAAATTTGTAATAAATCTGTGGTAGAAACCAATATGTCCCAAGAAACTCCTAACATCAGTTTGATTTTTGGAGGAGGAAGGTTTTTGATGACTTCCACCTTCTTGGGTTCAACCTTGATCCCATGAGAGGAAATGTGATGACCAAGAACAATCCCTTCCTCCATCATTAGAAAAGAATTTTTCAGGGTTTAAAGACAAATGGTATGTTTCACAACGTGTTAAAACTTTTTCAAGATGTTCCAAGGTATAATCAAAAGTGTCTCCACATACTGTGAAATCATCCATGTATATTTCCACACTTTCATTTGTTAAATCAGAGAATATTGCCAAAACAACTCGTTGAAAATTTTTTGGAGCATTACATAAACCAAAAGGCAACACCATGTAAGCAAATGTTCCCCAAGGGCATGTGAAAGTAGTTTTCTCCCGGTCTTCGGGTGCAACCTATATCTAATTATATCCACTAAAACCATCAAGAAAATAGAATAATTTCTTACTAGAAAGGGTTTCTAAAACTTGGTCTTTGAATGGTAATGGAAAATGGTCCTTATGTGCGACCTTGTTTATCTCTCTATAATCTACACACACTCTCATTTTCCCATTTTTATTTGGAACAAAAACCAATAGGGAAACCCATCGACTATCTGAAATTGGATAAATAAACCCTACATCTAATTTTTTTTCAATTTCTTCCTTGATAATATCTTTCAGAGCATGATTCAAATGTCTTTGAGGTTGTCTCACAGGTTTAACATATTCAGTATATATCTTATGTGTACATACATCAGGGTGAATTCCTGGCATATCCTTATAACTCCAAGCAAAGTCCTAAATATGTTTTTGTAGGACAACAAATAATTTTGCTTCTTGTTCATTAGTCAACCAACTATTAATATTCAAAAATTTACCTGGTTGTACTTCAATTTGTTTTATCCCTGTATGAACAAAATTGACTGCTTCATACTTGTTGATTAAAGAATTTAAAGGACAGTGGTGTGGTTTAAGAGTATGAAATACTCTTGATTCTGTTTCAAAAGTAATTCCTGATGGAATCAATTCTTGCATAGAACATGTGAAAGAGGTAAGAATATGATAATGCCATCCATGTGGTAGTGTGAAAGAGATTTTCTATACTGGAATGGATGAAAGGTGCTCTCAAGTTTGTTCCTCATCTTTCCATAGCAAACGATGAACAATGATTTGATCATATTTAAGCCCTTGTTCTTGTAATGTCTCTACTAGGATAGTTTCATCCTCAAATATTTCTCTTTCTTGTGAATTTATTTCCTTAATGTGTTCCTTCACTATTATTGTAGCTATGGTGGAAACAATTTCTTCCTGTTCTTCATCAAATTTAGGAAACCATATCTGTCTAGAAAAATTTGTTGAAGGTTGGGAGGAGGATAAAAGGAAATCTTTTTAAGATCAATTCCATTTGAAATAGTCATTTCTCTAGATCTGCAGTCTATAAAAGCAGCTACAGTGGTAAGCCAAGGTCATCCTAGAATGATGGGATAGCCATTGACTAAATTTCTAGGCTACAATACTAGGAAATCTATAGGATATTGTCAATAAGAGACCTCTATGGAAATATCTTCCAGTATCCCCTTCGGTTTTGCAACTAACCTATCAGCCATCTCTAACACTGTAGTTGTAGGACTGAGATTATTGAGCTGCAATTTTTACATTGTCTTTAATCATTACATTAATTGCAGCTCCAAGATCAATCAATACATTTGGAATTTGAACTAGCCCAATAGTGATTGTGACAACTGGACTTCTTGTATCACTATACTTTAGAGGAACAAGTTTTCCAGATAGCTGATTAGCCAACTTCTCTTCTACTTGCATAGTTTTAGGAAAGGACTTATTTCGGTAAGGTCTTTTAATACATAACTCCTAAATTGTTTTATTGATTAATGGCACATCCTTTATTTCTTGAAATAAAGGAAGGGATATAGTCATTTTCTTAAGATCTGTGACTAATTATTATTTAGGGATAGTTACAGTATTATCAAATCTCTCAACATATGGCACTACTCCTGAAGGAGGTACATTTTTCATCTACACATTTTTTTGTTTTTCTTTTTCCTTTCCCAAAGTTGTTTGCAATTGTTCTAGATTTAGAGATTCTTGTTGTCCATCAATTTCTTCAATGGTGGGTGGAATAGGGTTAGGTAAGTTTTTTCTTGAATGTAATTAGATATTACTATAGTCAAGTACATGAACTGCAGCAGTTTCTTCAGACTCGGCTCCATAGACAGGGGCTACCAGTCTTGTATTATTTGGGTTAGCCACAGGTTGAGCTGGAAGTGGAGGTTGTTTTATCGGTTGTGCTTGTTGTGGTTGTATTCTTCCTTGAAAATTTTTATTAGGAGCAGGAAACAAATTTTAAGTTTGTCCTTGATACGTTTGATGCCCTTGATATGATGGGTACTGCTACCTCCATCTTTGCCCATGTTGTTGATTCTATGTCCAAGGTGGATTAATCCAACCAGAGTGTGACCAGTCTTTAGGAGTTATCCAAGAGGATTGATTTCAAGGTTGTGTGGGTGGTTCTACATATCCCTATGGCATATTCCAAGGATTTTGTCCCCAACCCATGGGAAAATTAGGATAATTTTGATATTGTGAAAAGTTGCCTCCTTGCCTTTGTCCAATCACATTAAGTTCTTCAGTCTGGGTTTCCAAAACATTTTTGAGTTGTGGCAACAGATGGCATTTATCAGTCACATGATCCTTTGAACAAATACCACAAATAGTTGAAATAGAAGTTTCTTTTAAGGGACAATCTTGTAAAGCATGCTTGCTTCTGCATCTTGGGCAATATATAGCCAAGGGTGGTGTAGAGTTGGATTTTGTATTTCTCTCCCCTAATGCGGAATTTAGTTGGACAAGAATATCAGTTTTCATGTTAATCATTTCTTCCATAAATTCTTTTATATCATTGTTATTAGAATTTCACTTCTTTCTTCTTTACCTAGTGCGAGAATAATTTCTGCATAATCCTACGATTTCATCAATCTCAAGGGTGTTCACATCTCCTTTTTCCATTAAGTCTAATACTTCCCTAGAGTCATCCTGTAATCCTCTCAAAAATATAGTTTTTAACAAGTTTGGTTCTACAGGACCACATCTCTTTTGAATAAAGGCAAACCTATCAAGATAGTCCTCCAAATTCTCATCTTCTTCTTGTTTAATCCGAAACAATATATCCTTTCTATTTCACACTCTATAATACTCCTAATACTTATACAATAATGTAGTTTCCATTTGATCCCAAGTGCGGATTGAATCAGGTTCAAGACTCATAAACCAGCATAAAGCTGCATCTTTGAGTGTAGAGGGAAACAATTTTAGTTTTTGGTTGTCATTTACATAATCATAAGTTTGACACATAACCTTAAATTCAAACAAGAATTGGTCAAGATCCTCAGAGACAATTCCCTTAAAGGCTAGAAATACTAAAGGTGAAATTGTTTTCATAGGAGCATTCTGAGTAGGATTCAGCCAAATAGGGTATTCAAAAGTCCTAGTAGGATTTTCATCTTGGACTATAACATCCCTATAATGTTCTTATGCCATAGTTCCTCCCTCACTTTTGACTTTTGCAATCTGTTCGGATGGACCAGACTTAGGGGTATGTCTAGAAGTAAGTGCTTCTAAGAGTTTCTCTTCCAGAGGTCCCAAAATTTTGGTTGATGAAGAAGATGATTCTCTTTTAAGTCTTTCAGGGATTTCATACACAGGCAAGTCTTATCCCGATCATGAAGAACACCTTTCTAGGAAAGATCCGGTTCTGATAAACCTTCCTCTTTCATATCTTGGCCTATGCATTCATGCTCATTTTCTAAATGATACCAAGATAACAATTCTTGGGTTGTTTTACTTCTCCTAACAACACCTAGGTTCCTCGGTAAGGGTGCCAAATATGATGAGTGTCGTAAATAACATCATTTAATCTTTAAGTTTTGTCAATCCAGGGCGGTGTCCAAGGCTATATACGATAGCAAAAATAGGTAGCTAAAAATCAGCTCATTCAGGAAATAGGCTTTATTGGTGGGACAAGTTAGCTTTAGGGGTTTTTGGTGTCACTTCTAATCCTATGAAATGAATTTGAATTCTAATTACACTTGTAGAAGTAAAATTATAGAAATGGAAAGTTTGCAGAAAATGAAACCTGATTACTCTTGCAGAATTGAAATGACAGGAATGAAAAGATTGCAAACAATGAAACCTAATTAAATTTGCAAAATTGGAATGACAGGAATGAAAATATTGTAGAAAATGAAACCTAATTACATTTACAAAATTCAAATGACAAAAATGAAAATATTGTAGAATTGAAATATTCACAAGCTAATAATCAATCAACCAATTGAACATGCTAAGAAGTTGGGAACAACTACTGAAAAAAAAGGGGAAAACCACAAATACTATAAATTCTAAATTTATGCTATTGGGTCAGCTGACAAACACACACATCTATTATGAAAATACAAACTACAAATACTTCATACATCTATAGTAAACATAGTTAGTAAACAAGAAATAGAAACTACCAAGTTTTTTGCTAATCTACTGTAGCAAAAATTCATAGAAAAACCTGTCAATAATTAGTCCTTCCTCTGGGCCTGGAAGTGGCCCTTGCTCCCTGATCCAGAAGAAGATGAAATAATACTGCTAACTACTTCATGCTCACATATTCTTGCAAAATAACAAATGGGTGGACAGACTGCACTTTGTTGACTGTCACACAACATTACAACCTTGCAAGAAAATCTTGCTAAATTGTTGGTCTGCTATAGCTTAACAACTACCTGCTCTAGGTCTATTCTATCTTCTATATCTATATCTATATATACTCAACCAACAAGGGAGCCTATTATTTATAATTATCTATTATATGTGCTACGCTTACAATATGTTCTTTTTTAGTGGTTCAAAAACTATTCTGGAGCTGTCTTCCTCAAATTCAGCAAACTGTTATGTTATAGCATCTTCATTATCCCTTGTGTGTTCTCCATTGGTGGAAATGAGTTGGCAGAGATGAGAAAACATCTTATACGCCTGTATCCTTTCCCAAATTATCCATTTCCACCTTTCTAGGCGTTCTATTTACCTTTTTGACTAGAACTGGTCCTCCTCCGCTCATTTCGGGGCTACTCCGAAATATTTGACATTGCAATAACTTTGACACTTATTCATACACCAAATGCTCAGGAAAGCAGGTTTGACCGATTAAGTAATCTTCCTAAGTCCTTAGAAGACAAATTCAACAATTTTTACACGTTGTAGTTGACAAATTCCAAGCCATGTTATTTATGGACAACTAGCGGAAATTTGTATGGTCAAAATGCTATATTTCAGATTTTTTGCACAATCACAACAGTTTGGCACCTTTTTGCAATTTAAATCGGCTAGGAAGAAAGGAAAGTAATTGAAATGCCATCAGAACATGATACACATCAGCACACATTACTATATATTTCAAATACACTTGCATTTTACTAAGTAAATCAACTGAAACAATACAAATAAATGCAAAAAATGGTCAAAATAGAGTACTATGCTCCTAAACATTTAAACATGTAAATATTAATATATAATGCATTCAATCATCAAAATTAGCATAGAAACATAGCATAAGGTTTATAAAGCAATTTGTAAAATATCCAAAATAGTCCATAAATGAGGCAATTCCTGGTCTCATCACTTAATATTGCTTTAAATTCTTAACATGATCAATTTTGTTTTGAAGCTTTTCAAAATTTGGAAATGATGACACAAGAAATATGTTTAAATATAATACCTCTATGCAAATATCTGGCTCTTAAAAAATAAAACTTTTTTGAAAAACATACAAAATTCTTAAATCTAAAAATTTCTCATCTTTGAAAAGTTGATGTTTTAATACTATTTGTCATTAACTTAGATATTCAATATCATAAACAATATCAAATAAATCATCTATTAAACAATAATTCATATAAGAGACAAATATTGTTGATACCCTTAAAGTAGGACAAAACTAAGCAATACTCCTTTTAAAAAATAACTCCACAAGTGGCTAAGGCATTTACCAAGAAGACACCCAAGTTCAAAGCTCAGGGGTAGCCTATTTGCAAAGGTAGTAGTTTGATCTGAATCCTCTGAATGCACATCAAACCGACGATGACGGTACAAATCCTAAGTGATCAATGGTCCCCTTCACATCGGGTCAACAATAACAAAGCGAAATAGGTTTAGTGAAAGCAACCCCTGTGGTTTAAACCCTGCACTTATCGGTTACTAAAAATAGTGTGGTTATGACCAAATCTCCTATGTAACCAAAAAAAAGAAAAGAAAAGAAAACAACTCCACAAGATCTTCTAGAATAAGAAGGCCAATATATAACAAAAGACATTGAAAGCAATACTTTATATGATCACATAACCACAAAATCCCATATTTATATATATTTTTACTATAAATATTAAAGAAATATATAACCCTAAAATTTAGCTTATACATTAATCTTTATCAAACTTATTATTCTATAAATATCTTAATACAATAAATTTTTGTTATGTGTCACCAATACCAACTATCAATAACACCTACATACAATATAATATCATATTTCCAGTTACCGCAATAATAATTGTATTGACTATAACAATAACAATAATTGTATTGATTGTAAACTATTGTTATGTTTGATTTAAACTTGGTTGTAGACTAGTATTGTTGATTGGAAGTTATTTTTATAAGAACAATGTCTAGTTTATATAAAATAACGATCTATTATAAGAACCGTTATAATATTATAATATAATTATAATATAAAAATAAAATTTAATTCATTTAATTTATATATAATTAATTATTAATAAAATTAATGGTATGTAAAAAGGTTAAAGAAGATAATGTCATGATCAATTGATCATTCGTTTCGGTCTACCGTGTGAAAAGAAACAAGATTCCCCACTTCATGTCTTCTTTTTCTAAATTTGGATTTTGTAGATGAGAGTCCAAATGTCTTTGGAAGCAATCAAATCAAAAGAATATAAGGCCTACGATTCCAATTTCTTCCGTTGAAAGAGATTGCAATAATTACAAGTTTTGAGTTTGTTTCGATCAACGTCACTGATATCATTGCTTACCTCACTATTTGACATTAAATAATGGATTCCTTATTTGACATTAAATAATGGATTCCTTAAAATATGGTATTGCCGAGCAAAACGTTTATTTTTTTTAAATAAGATTGTAAGATAAAATGTTATCACAATTCGGTGATGTGGGGAGTAGGAAGTGGGTTGTGTAAAACTTCTAGGAAAAAAGGGAGGTCCTAGTTCAAATCCCTCCCCTCACATGCATGCGGATATGTAACTCTGGGTTGTGTTAATCTCACCCATCCAGTAAAAAAAAAAAAAAAAATGTTATCATAGAAAATACTAATAAAATTAATATATATGTTAATTTATTAGATATTAAATTTTATTATTTTTTATATTTACATATTAAATCATTTTTTAAAGTATTGTTTTTTATATGTATGAAAAGATATTTTTATGTTGTGTTATCCTCTTATGTTTTGAATTCGAATCTTGTACATTTAATTTAGAATTCCAAACCTATATACTATGTTAATATTCACAATATTTTAAATTCATTCACTACAATCATATGTATGAAAAAAAAGGAAGAAGAGAGAAATAGAAGAATGTGTAGCTGAAAAATAGAAAAAAAAGGTAAATAACATGATTTGAAAGAATGAATAAGAGGTGGGTGCCCATAAGCACCCCATAATATATTCATGTATTCCACCATGATACAAATGATTGCTCATTGAAGGGTATTTATAGTGATACCAAAACCCCAATAAGTGGTTAACCTCAAGCCAACATTAACTTGACCTTGAGGTTAACTTACAATAAAATAATAATAAAGTGTATCCTTTAAGGAAGGTTATCTAAAAAGATGGATTAACCAAAATCACTAAGGATGAAATATGAAAGATACTCTTAAGCTTATATCAAGACTCTCATAGGCCTACATATAGATGTTCATAGGCCTATATAGAAGAATGCCTATAGGTTTACATTAAGATTCCCAAATCATTACATTAAGATGCTCAAAGGCTTACATAGCACTTGCCATAGGCTTACATCAAGAGCACCCATAGGTCCTTCATCATTATTGACCTTGGCCTAATAAAGTCAGATTACAAATATTTCAATACACTGTAAGGTCCATCGATTTTGTACAAATATAATAAATTAATAAGGTCATTATAGCGATGTCAATCGCAAAAAAAAAGAGTTGTGGATATAGATATTATTAGAACAAACACAGTAATAATAATGATATTAAGCACATCATATTTATAATATTATATTTAACAATATATATACAATGGATCAAGGTTTGGTTTAAGAGTTGTAATGTTCAATGATGTTTATTAAAAAAACTGGAGTTGTAGATATAGTTAGATTGAACATATGATAATAAGAGTTACTACATTATATTTATAATATTAGATTTAATAATTGAAAACGAAGAGGATAAAAATTTATTTATGAACATTAAAATCTATGTTGTTTTCATATATGTATTAATGATTCTATATTCCCATAGAAAATATATATTTGTATAAGGCATTTAAAATATCTTTTTCTCTCTCTCTTTGAATTTTTATGGAGTGCACGCATGGTAGATACAAAATCTTGAAGACCATCAATTGTCACTAACAAAAGCCAGGGAAAATTTTGGTGGCTTAACTCTATAAAAATCAATTTAACCAAGTTAAACCATGTTAGCATTTTTGTTATTTTTAGTGGATTTATCCATTTTTATGTGAAGAGTTGTTGTGCAACTTTTTCCTAGTTAATTGATGCACAAAATATGAGACACCTTGATAGTGCTTTATGTGAATCAACGAGATGTGAAGTCTTTTTGGTAAAGTTTTACTGTGTTTTTTAAAAGAGCATGTGCATATCTTAATTAAGGATGATTTCTATGTGGGTGTGTTGTGATAAAATGAAACACCTCTATTATTTTGAGAGCTTGCAAACTTGTTTACCTAATAATTCTTAAATTTTAATGTTTAAGCTTTTGTATAGCATAAGTATTATGATAAAGAAATCTAAAAAATCTTTGGTAGATCCCCATGACATTTTGTGGTGTTAGTAGGATGTGATCATCATGAAGAGTAGTAAAGAGCTATATTGTAGGACATCATGTTCAAATCCTTTGCCTTAGTATGATCCTTTCAAATGCTTATGGGGCATGTGAGCACCTATTCTACATCCACCATTTGAACAATTGTCACTAACAAAAAGCACACAAGCTAAATGTCCTCACCATTGAAAATTTTGTGCCAAGGGACACATCCAAACTCTTAGAGACAAGAAAATATTCTATTGTAAGGACAAAATACTATGTGACACCTTTTTTAATAAGCTTGATGCAATTTCCATTGAAGGCCACTTCCATAAAAATACAAAAACATTACATTTATTGTCAGGCCAATTAAACCATATCCATCTTGCTCTTTCATCAAAGATATTTATCATTTGCTTTTGTATCAAATATGTTTCTCTTCCTCAAAATTCTATGCTTCTACAATCAACTTCTTGCAATCATTTTTATTAAGAGATAAATCTCACTCGGCCAATTGCCTTCTAAAATTAGAATTTCACCAAGAAGAAGATCAACACTACGATTGGGTAAATTATTTGCTACCTGATTTCCTTCTCTATAGATATGCTAATATTTTCAAGAGTTTACATTCAACAACAGTCAATGAATATTAGGAATAACATTTTTTATCCAATCTCCACATCTATTTTTATTAATAGTATTAATGATAAGTTATGAATCTGTAGAAACAACATGACTAATAATGGAGCAGTGCCTAGGAGATAACTTTGAGATGTTAGTTGCAATGGGGACATTGAGACAGAATGACTCTAGATCCAAATAAATCCTATGCACTAAGGGAGATTTTCATTGAGAGGGTCACCAAGAGAGGTCTCTCCATAATTGCATAGGTGTATTCCATCCACTTTAAGATTCTCGGTAGTCTCATTGCTAGAAGGTCCTAGAAAAGCTAATTCTTTAAATCTACTATTAGTTGTTGATGCTTGGACCTGGTATTTGAACAAGGGTTCATACCACTTGACACATTATCCTTTCCATAATTAGATGCAGTAGGCATTGTGGCTTTGTAATTTTTACCTTAAGATCTTATGGTTTTTTCTTTGCTAGTTTTCCTCTACTTCTATTTTGCTTTCATGGTTTTTCCATGAATTTAACAAGGGAAAGTGAGCTAAGAAATAAAGTCTCTTTAAATTTGATGACGGTTATATATTTTGTATTGGATTTGGGTTTTGGGTACCTCTAAAACTATGTCATGGCAATGGTAGTAGCAAAGATATCCCTTCCCCCTAAACCCTCTTCCAAGATGTACCATGATGGTTGCCTCCATATTCAAGAATGCTAACCATGGCTCATTTTCCTTGTTCTTGCTACCTCCTCAATTTGACAATTCAAAACTAGAAAATATGACAATATATTTGAAGGTAAGGGGGCCATAATAGTTCCAACCAAGTAACAAAGGCTCCTTTATTTCCAAGTTAGATGATACTCCAGTGGTGGAGATCCCTCTAGACTATATTTATATCCTGATCCTCACCCTAACTTAGAGAGCTCTTGCTTGTAAATTTATGGGTGTTTGAACCACCCCAACAACCATTCAAATATGGATCACCTATTCTTGGAGATATAAAATTTCTAGTTGTGAATTTATGATGGAAGGTAGAGGATATTTCATAGTTATTTTCCTTTGCATAGATAAAAGAGATGCAATATTTCTATGCGGTCCTTGGTTCCTTTGATCAAGACCTCTCTACATGACCCCCTGCTCATCCAATTTTGAATCACAAGTGGAAGAACCAAAAGAAGTCTCAATTTGGGTAAGTCTACCATTTTTACCTCTACATGTATGAAATAAACCAAATCTTGAGATGATAGGTAAATATATTGGCACATTTATAGATTGGGCTCCTTCGAAGGCTAATAATGCAACTTGTTCTAGGCTATGTGTTCAAGTCAATATGAAAAAAGGACTTCTTGAAAAACATAGATATCAAAGTCCAAGATTGGATCCATACCCAACTACTAGACTATGAGCACATTTCCTTTAAATATATTACCTATCATCAATATGGTTATTTCTCAAGGATTTATCCCACTAAGTTATAATAGGAGATAACGGAAGAAGATCAAGACTTCCAGACAGTAAAAAGAAAATAACATAAAATATCTAGAAGTAGAAGGAATCCTCAACCATAGTTAGAAAGACAAAATAATAATAAGTTTTCTATTTTATCACAAAATGATAAAGAGAGACATCAAGGACTATCTAAAAAGGGGAAGATCCATTAGATCCTAAATCAGAATATTAAGTGGAGGAAACTCAATATACAAAACAAAACCTTTAGGTAGATGATATTGAAGAAATAGAAGAGACTTGGTTAGCAACAATAATGATTCTAGGAGGTACCCCAACCATAAAATCTTCTACTAGAGGGAAGAAATCGAATCAAGAGGTGAGGACAGAACAAAAACATATAGATATTCAAAAGAAAGCATAGATAAAATTAGAATTTATAAAGGCTAAGAAGCCACTTAAGAAATGAAGGTTCTATCATGGAATGGAAGGGGATTGGGTAGTCCCTGGAAGAAAAACTAAGTCACTTAAAAGCCTAGTAGAAGCAAATGGTTATCTGCATTCAATATTACTAAAATGATAGAGCAATCAACAAGAATGGAATGGAAAAGCATATGGAGATCCTTAGACCTAGAAGTAATAGATTCATTATGAGCCTCAAACAGGCTTCTCCTTACATGGAATCCATAGGCCTTGACATGTATTAATAGAAAAAGACACTCAAATCAGATGGTAACTTCTTTCTCCTCTCCATAGGGACAAACTTGGACCAAGTAACAATCTTAAAATAGGAGGCTTGGAAAAATCTTCAACATCAGATTCATCAGGACAGACCCCCAAATTTAATCATTTCAATGGACTTGCATGTGACTTTATCCCAATGGGAGAAAAAATGAGACATTCCCTCAAAAGATCCTTCTAAGGACCTAGTTATGCAAATTATAATAGAAACTTGATGACATAATCCTCAAAAATGGAAAATTTACATGGAAAAATAGAACACTTGGGGTTAAATTTATTATAGAAATATTAGATAGATTCTTAATACATAAAGATATACTATTTAGGTATCCACTTGTATCAAGTGACATAATTCAAATTTTGGTCTCAAATCACAAATCTATCTATTTGGATAGGGTGATAGTGCTCATGGAAAAAAGAACAATCCTTTCAAATACAACCTAGAATGAATGGAGTATGATGAGTTTGCACCATTAGTAGAAAGTATCTAGAAGTAGCATGTCCATGCAAAAATTCCCCAAGAGGTATGAAAAAATCTCAAGAAAGGCATTAGGGACTAGATTGCCAATAAGACTGAAGTTCAAAATAGGTCAAGCATATTATTGTAACAAATGGAGGAAGAAGAGCAAGAGATAGGTGATTAGCCTCTAACCCCTCAACAAAAAGAGGAAAGACTCCAAATGAATCAAGAAATGGATAAATATTTTAGATAATAAGAGGTGCCTTGGAGACGTTGATCAATAATTATAAAGCTCAAGAAAGGAAATAGAAACACAAAGTAATCTCATCTAAAAATAATGCATTGCTACCAACAAAATACAATCATAGAAATTCACAAAGCTAGAGAAATTTATTTTGATCTAGAAATAAGAAAGGAGATAGCAAGAGATCATTACTCAACCCTTATCACAAATACAACAATAAATAAATAGGATCAGAACACTCTCTTACCTCCTTTGATAAAATGAGATAGATAATAAATCTCTTCAATGGTAACTAGAGTTGAAAGAAGTTATACTTCACCAATAATTTTTATTAGAAATTTTATGAAATGATAAGATATGACCTAATGGAAATGGTAGAAGAGATAAGGATAAGAGGTAATCTATATGGGGTGATCAACTCCACTTTTTTAGCTTTAATTCCAAAAGAAACAAATGTGGTTACCTTTGGTAAATTTTTATATATCTCTCTTTGCAGTTGCTCTGATAAGATAATGACTAAAATAATAACAAATATAACTAAAAGGAAGATTAATGATTTGATAGATCCATAACAAGGGGGTCTTATTCTAGGAAAACAAAATATGACAACATTATAATGATTCATTAATCCCTACACTCAAGTTCCAAGTACAAAAAAAATAATATCCATTAAAATTGATATGGATAATGCCTTTGACATAGTAGATACTAGCTTTCTACAACAGGTGTTAGCCACATTCAAATTTTTAGTTCAAATGATAGACTAGATAGGAGCCTGTATAGAGGAGCCTTGGATAGCACCTCTAGTCAATGGGAAACTTGTTAAATTCTTTAATGTTTCTAGAGGACTAAGTCAATGGTATCCTTTCTCCCATTACCTTTATATCCTTCTAACTAAAACTTTAGGGAGGAACCTGACCAAATTGAGAAGAAGGAAATAAATCTTGGGAATTAGAGCAGCTACATGATATAGAATATGTTAGAAAGTGATCCCGAAAATCATAGGTCTATATTTCCCAAGATATCATTTGATCACAATAACACTAATATTGCATAAAATAAAATATTTTTTATAATAAATCAATATTCAACAACTATTAAATTGCATAGAGTTTTGTCATCAATATATAACATTACATAAGACTCTTCAGTACTCCTAACTTTTGTTCTCCTCTAACTCATGGGAGATGCAACATTTCACATACATTTCACTATGACAATCTCTCATGATTCATAACCTCATACTTCTAATCTTGACACATCACACATGACTCTTCACTTACACACTCGACACTTAACACATATAACTCTTCACTTGCACAGATAACTCACACTTGCACACTTGACACCTTTCACACACTTCACTTTGACACATTCTTTTAACATAAATAATAAACATACCCCTAATCTAAAAATTTACAATGGTACTCAAAGATACCAATTAATTACCACTAACACCCTCCTGTATTACATTATTTGGTGTGAAGTATTTTTGCCTTCAATATTTTGTCTTCTTGTCTTCATCTTCATCCTTTGATTCTTGTCTTTGTTCTTCAACTTTAGTTCTCATACTACTTGAAATCCTGACATTGTTTTATTGACGTATTCCTTGTAATGTTTGTAAGACTTTATTTTTGTCCATAAAAATATTTTAACATGTCCATGATATTATTCCATTTTGATTTACTAATCCATCCATAATGTACTTCAATTTTTTCTTTGTGACATGTTTCTAGTTTATGTTGAGGAATATTACATTATTTGGTACATGTTAATGTACCCCCATGGTACCTTCATGGTATAATTGTAAATATGTAATATATTAGGGTTGAGTCTTTAGTTTAGATGTGTGATTTATATTTTTCCTTTTATGTAAGTGTCAATGTGCAGGAAATGCACAAGTGTCATGTAAGAGTGCAATGTGTAGGTAATGCACAAGTGTCATGTAAGTTAGAGTTTTGAGAGAATGTGCACAAGTATCTTGTATGTAAGTGTGTAAATATGTAATGTGAGGATGTGCACAAGTGTCTTAGAATAGTAGTGCATGTAGAATTAAAAGAGTCTTGTAGAAGTGTGCAAGTGTCATGGACTCAAGTGTGCATGTAAGAAAGTGAAAAGTCTAGTATGTAAGTGGTAAGATGATAATCCAAAGGTCATGGGACTTGTCATATGGAGAGAAATATTCAAGTATTTTAAGAGTCACATTACTATGGATATATTATGAAGATAATGCTCCATGAGAATGAAGAATTTGAATATCCTATTATCTTATTGTAAGAGGAAGAAAAGTGAATAAAGCTTGTATATGGATTTTGAGCAATTAATATTGTAAGTTTTCTTCATGCATAGTTCATGAATGATTTAGGCCATTTACATTCATATTTGATTATATAAGTGAATGTTATTTTCAGTATTATATTGGCCTTGATATACATATTAAATTGCTCATATTATACTCTTCATTATTGATATTTTAACCTTTATTATTGTGGATTCTTTATATTGGGACCTATGATATTTTGTGGTAGTAAGGATTTAAAAGCCAACATTGGTATAAGAGCTACCACCTGAATCTATCAATTTTTGATAGAGTTATTTTATTAACCACCATTAATCAAAATTTAACTATCTATTTTTTATAAAGTTAATTTAGAGTCTGTCCACTTTGAAGGTAGTGAAGACTTGGACTCTATTTTATAAAGGTCTGATTGAGTAGAAATTGAGGGGACAAGGATTAGTCATCCTAATTTGGATGCTAGGGTCTTTCCACTTGGTTGAAGAAAAACTAGTGAAGACTAGGACTCAACTAATTTGATAGAGCCAACTCAAGAGAAAGTTGGACATTGATAGATTGAGAACCAACTTAGGAGAAATTTGGTCATTTGGGGACATTTATAGTCACCCTGACATTGATATTGGGTTCTCTAGAAAAAAAAATCATACTTTGATTCTTAGGTGTAATCTAAGACATTGAAGAGCATAAAAGCTCTCATATAATTGAGGAGTATTAAAACTCCTAGATAATAGAGAAGCATCATAGCTTCCATAGGATTGAGAAGAAATATAAGCTTCTAGAAATTAAAAATTTTTTGAGAGGTAGAAAGAATAAAATAGTTACTTTCTACTAATATTGAAGATTATTTTGCAGCTAAAAGCATAGAGTAAGAAAATTTGTAGTAAATATTGAATTTAAGGGAAAAGAAGAAAGAGGTTTGGTTGTAGCCCATGATTAGAACATAATTGTTCAAGCATAAGCAAAATCGCTCTTGCCTCATAGATTTTTAACATAGTGAAAGAATCAACAAAGCTTGGAAGAGACCAAGCATGAGAGAAGAATATATTATTATAGAAGCAATAGAGATTGGAAGATACCAAGAATAAAATAAGAATATATTAGTGTATAAGAAACAGAGCTTGGAAGAGACCAAGCATAAAAGAAGAATATATTAGTGTAGAACCAATAGAGCTTGGAAGAGACCAAGTGTAAAAGACGTGTTTTAGAGAATAATCACTAGAGATTGGAGAAGACCAAGCATAAGAAAAAAAATTTAGTGAAGAAGAAACACGAGCTTGGAAGACACCAAGAATCATAGTAGATGTTCATAGTAGAAGCATTTGATGCATCATAAAAGCATTTGAAACATTTGAACCTAATAAAAAGTGGAATAATTGAATTAAAGAGACATTCAAGCAGCAAGAGAATGTTGGAAGTGGCTTGATATACTGTAAGGGAACATTGAAAGTAGTGTTTGAAAAGTGCAGTGATCAAAGGAGCATAATTAAGGAAGCTTAGCCCCTCTATATACTATAAAATAATGTTGATAGTAGAATGATCAAAGGAGCATAAGCAAGGAAGCTTAGCCCATTGAGTGTAGAGCTCAAGACACCAAGAAATCAGTCTACAACATTGATTAACTATGGCTTGTAGTGCTTGAGAAGCATTGTGATAAAATATTTCAGACACTAAAGTGAAGTTCTAGCTTAAGAGAGAGTTAAGAATTCTAATAATTCTCAAGAAGTAGTGAGATCACCTGAGAGTGGCATGCTCTAACAACACTCATAAAGGAGAAGCATTATCCTACATCCATAGAGGAGACGTATTGACCTAAGAGTGAAGCACCCTAACTGCTCATGTAGTAGATAAGGAAGCAAATGTGAACCTAAGCAGTAGCCATAAAACATCCATTTTGAACGAGAATGGTTAGCATTCAAAAGAACAACAAAGCAGTATTTGCAGAATAGTGAACAAAGTAGTGTTTGAATAATAGCGAACAAAGAAATATCCAGGGAACAATAAGGAATGATAAATGGAGCAGTATCTAGGGAACAACAAGCATTCCAAGAATAGAGAATGAACCATTATCCAAAGAAAAACAAGCATTAGAGGAACGACAAATAATAGTTTGAAGGAATAGCTCTTAAGTTCTTTAGAAACAATCAAGAGTAATAAAAGAATCTAAACCCTAGTTGCACTAGAAGATTCAATTAAGCATAATAGTGAGAAGATCGAGGAAAGTGCAACAGAATGTTTGGGAAGTTATACGAAACATCAAGTTGGTGAAGCATTACATCCAAAATAACACTTGATTGCAATAAATAGCTCATGTTTTTCTAATGTTCAATTCAAGTAATATGTAAACATTGAAAGGTTTAGATTTGTTGTAGATGTTATAGACATTACAATAAGCAAGGTGGAATATAAGGTATGCATTATTACCTTAACTTAATTAGATGCCTTGATTATTGATGAAGTTAAAAGTTTTTAAAGTTTTATTAAATTATTAGGGAGATTGTTGGTCAAGAATCTACCTTAGGTATGGAATGTTTCATCCATGCGCCCTAGACCCGGCCAACATTGAAAGGTCGAAAGGAAGAAATGCCTCCCATGCCAATCTCCAGAGAGGGCTGGTTCCCTTGCTATTCTAAACTCGGGTTGAAATTAAGAAAATAGGAAAGGAATGGGAAATGACTGAAAGGGATGGGAAATATGGCTATAAGCCAGATAAATGGGGGTGATGAACAAGCAACACGATCACTTAGTTGTACTTTAAACCAATAGCACTTCACACAAAGAATGTAACAAAAATTAAAACTAGATATTCTTATATATGCAACCTCCAGAATTATTCCAGCGTTCACCCTTTATCAGAAGCTAGATCCAGACATAGAATTATAGCTATCAGACAAGGAAGTGAATTTAATAGAAATAAAGAGTAGAAGACATACACATAAAAGAGATCCAAAATTAGAGCCAAGGATTCTTTGCATTCATAGCAGAGCTCGAGGTTACAATAGTTTTCTAGCAAAATGTCCATCCTTCTTACATTGAACTTGCTAGTTTTTATAGAGGATTCCACCTCTAAAACATAAATGCTCAACCACAAAACATCGTTGTGGTAGCCAAGATTTGATTTTGGAGTCCATCAGGAAGTTATGAGGTATGGCTCAATTTGATGACTCCTCAAAAAGAGGTTGCACCACTTCAATGCGGCAATGCGATTCACCTACAATGCCATCTCCTCACTTGTTGGGACCACCTCAATGGCAAAGATCGGATTCTGAGATCCGAGGGGATTAGATTTTGATTCTCCCTAGACCAACTACCATTAAATGGGTGAAAGCGCACCTTTGAAACTTAATTTCATCGTTGAAAAGCACTTTCGGGTGACCTTCATTGAAGCAGGGGAGAAAAAGGAGTTTCATTGAGAAGAGGCATGAAAAGGAGTTTTGACGCCTTACTTGAGCGAAAGGGAAACTCGTTATGGTGGGCCTCGATTTGTCTTGCTCGAACATTAGCCCGAAAAGGGCTTTCACTCTATTTTTCGCTTGAAACAAGATCATCGAATGTGGCTTTGAATGCCACGTGGACATCACTTTGATCCTGCCCAAACCTTTTGTCGCCTTGCTGAAGAGGTGGGACCCAGTGTGCGGCCTTTATCACTTAGGAAATGAAAAAAGGTATTTCAGCCATACAAGCTCCGAAATGGATTTGCGCTCTCGAGTGGGAGTGAAAATGCTTGGGCCCCACTTAGTTTTTGATCGACTTCTAGCCCGAAAAGGGCTTTTGCTACACTTTTTCTTTGAAATCAAGTTTCATCGACCGCACATCTCACTTGGGGTGAACTTAACCAATCTCCTTCACCACCTTTGAGCCCAAAATGAGCTTTCGGTAGAAGCATGGTATGAAACTACTCTCACCCATGACTTAAAAAAAAAGAAGCTCCATGAATACCTTTGCATGGTGATCTGCCACTTGGGCCTTTGTGCTTGCGTGAAAAGACTTGTGTGAGCAGAGCTTGCCGAAACCATATGTTTACTGGGTCCTAGCGCCATGAGAGCTTGAAGAAATATCCTGCATGGTGAGTGAAAAAGGGACTGCACGCTCCCTTGAGTGCAACCAACAAATCTTGATAACAAAACATTAAAAGGGATACATTCTGAAAGAGAAGAACTTTTTAGGGAAGAAGATATTATTACAACATGATTGGACGCAAAATGGTTCTTACGTTTGACAAAATTTCTCGCAAAAATAATGTGGTAGGGATGCCAACATCTCTAGGTGGCTCACAGGGGTATTGAGCTCACCTCAATGTGAAGATCCTAGGCCTTATCTATTGGGCTCAGAGTCATCATCACTCTCTTCTTCTGAATGCTTACTGCTGGTAGTGGACTCTTCCTCCAACTTCTCTCTTTCTCCTTCTTCTTCTCTCTTATGCTCATGGTCTCCTTCTTCTTCTTGGTCTCCTTCTTCTTCTCCTTGATCTTCATGTTGTTGGGGAGACTCTGATTGAGGGAGATGCTCATAAATGTGATCATAGGTCTCCTGAACTAGGGCCCAGGTGTCTTCTTGGAGGGGTGCATGGTCTTGGAGCTCTTTAACTAGATACCCGAAGGTTTCAATCTGGTCAATGTCAACAAAGTTAGCCCTCTGGATGAGATCCACCAAACAAGATTCGATCCGTGCAAACCTTATCATTAATTGCATCACCTAGGTTTCTGTAATAGGCTCATCCCAACTATCAATCTTAGAAGTATCACCTTCAAAGGTAGTCCAAGTTGGGTGGAGTTCTTCCTTTGTCAAAATAGCCCCTTCATCATTAGTGAAGCCAAGGAAGCTGAGTTGGGTGAGGGCTTCGAAATACATCAGAGAAATGTGCCTCTCCTACTCGAATACTTCTAACAACCTTCTAGCCTCTTAGGCTCTTTCTACTTTTGTGAAGTAAGCCCACAAAGTTACCTTTGTAGTCGCCCATGATCGAGCGAGTGGACTCATAGGAGTGAGCTGGAGGTCCATCTTTTCTAATGTTTGCACTTTCATAGCTAGCTCCAACCAGCGGTCTATGTCTTTTTGGTATCCTCCATGATAGGCCCATCGTGGGCAACTATTTGCTTGGCTTCCCAAATGAATGCTAGTACTATCATCACTTTCGATGCCCTAGCTCAAAAGTTAGCCAAGAAATGACAATGAACCTCCTTGATGCGATCTTTTGTGAAGACCTCTGCTTGCACCATCTTCTCTATCAATTGAGCTTGCAGTTCCTGGATCTGAGTATTCAAGGCTTGCACCTAGCCTTCTACCTCCATGTGTGCTTTGAGGTGATGTTCAGTCACCTTTTTGTATTTACCCACCTCTTGCTCCAAACTAGCCATGCGTTGCTACAACTGCTCAGATTTGGACTGGGCCTCCTCGAGTTGTGCCCTTGTCTGCACCAAGGTCTCCTCGAGCTCTACATTTTTAGCCTTGGATTTGAAGAAGCATGCTTTGAAGTGCTCCCCATGAAAATAGATGGAGCCCATCTCGATCTAGATATTCCCCATATTTTTTGTTGTATCGATTGTTCTCAGGTCTTCAACAGTGTGATGATAGGAGTAATCCATTGGCACCATCTCCTCTAGGGGATTTTGGACTTTGGGCACTTTCTCCATCTTGTGGAGCTCCATATTCTCTGGGTCGAACATAGCCCTTTTTTCCACCTTAGCTGGAGCTTACGCATTCTTTCTTTTCCAGCCCTTGAGCCAGCTCGATGAACTCTAACATGCTCGATGTATGCTCTCCATAATCGGGCGCTCCTGTAGAACTTCTAGCTCCATTTCCATTGGTTCCTATACTCCAAAGAGTGGGGTGAAGGGAAAAGAGCATGTTGGGGGTGGGCTTCAAGGGATGGATCAGAAGTAGATGGGGCAGTAATTATGCTGACTCTTGGGGATGTTGGGGTTTGGATGGTTACGATCGAGGCATTAGGATCTGGTAGTGGAATATCATTGGATGTCGCTACAATGGAGGAGGTGAGTGGGAGCAAAAATGGGTTTGGATCGATAGTGATGGTGGATGTAGTGACTGAACTAATAGAAACCTGAGGAGGGGTGAGGGTGGATGATACAGAAAATGCAAATGCATTGGTGATAGATGCAAAGGAACTAAACATCTAGGAGATAAAAGGGGATGATGAGGGGAGTAATGACTGGGATGTAGGAAAAGGTATGGTAGACATGGGGATGTCGAATGAAGGTTGAGTGGAAATGAGGGTTTCAATATTAGAAGATATGGTCACTAGAGGCTCAAAAGTGAGGGAAGAAGAGAGAGATAGCGTACCTATAGGCTTGGACATTGCTAGAGCTAAAATGGTAAACTACTGCATGATTGGGCTCACTCTTCCTCCTTCCATGTCAGATGTGTCTGCTTCCAGGTCAATCAGCTCCACCCCTTGCCGCTCTTGCTATGTCAAAATAGGGACTTCAAGAATGTTTGCTTTCATGGTTGTCGATGTTGTAGAAGGGTCTGTGTTGAGGAGTCATACTGCACCAGTCTGAGGCTTCTTTGCAATATGAGAAAGTGAAAGTGTTGTACCAACGCTCCTCTTCATCGGAGTAACCTGTTCCTTAGGGGGTAGTTGTTCATCTTTCTCCATGACAAGTGGATCTTGTTCAATCGACTGCCCCTGTTCTTCCATCGCATCTTCCACTCTACCAGGGCTTTGAGTGCTCTGAGGCACGATATCGACAAATGAGATAGGTTGGTATGTGTCAAAATTTACATCATATATCATGGAGAAATTTTTGTCCAACATGAGAAACTATTCAGATGCCTACTTTTTGTTGTGGACCCTCATGATCCACTAGTTGGTGATCTTGTCATCTGACCAATCGGGCAATTTGTCCTTCATTGCCTACAATAACTCCTTGTCAGGTATGTGCACTGGGTTATGTGCAGGATCATATTCGGCCTCCATTATGTAGAATTCATGCCACAGGGGAAGTGACATCATCTTCTCCACGTGCCATTCCAGATCATGCCCTATGGGATTATTACATTGTGCTTCGATATCTGGGTGAGGGTAGTTGTGGAAGCTTTTTGCTCTAATAAATTGCCTAAAAATATCCAGCGGGTCATACCTCCATCATTAGGGGAGCTCGACTAGACCGAAATCATACATCGTCACTGCAAGGAATGAGTTCTTCCCGGTGAGTGCTACCTCAATATCATCGAACTAAAAAGGTGAGGCGCACGTGTGCGGCTTTCTTCTTCCATGCCCATATGTATCATCAGTGAAGTCACTTTGTCGAGCAACTTCGAGGGTGAAAAGGTACTTCATGGTGTAGTAAGGCAGCAGGAAAGGTTTTCTAGTAAAATTTAAACCCATAAATCCTGATGACAAGGCCTTGTGTGAGCTGGAAAACATCACCCAATCTCTTCTGCACTACCTCATCTCTAATTTACTTCAGGACTCATTTTCAAACACCATAGATGAGCTTCAAATCAAATTAGAGGAACATCCTATTGAATTTATAATAGGACTCCCTCTTCAACAAATTTTAAGTCCATTGATAAACTGGTAGTGCCTTACCCTCTTCATTTGTGTAGTTTTTGGTGATAAAAGTGAAACTATCATGCATGTGGTAGAAAAAGTACCAAGCAAGGAAGGAGTAGTGTCTAAATGACATATCCTTACCACTCTACACTTCACTCAATAGTATGTGCATTTTCCATACCACCCATTCTACCCAATCGAAGAACACAGGCTTCATCTCTAGTTTCATGGCGATGGGAGAGTAGAATTCGCCATGTGAAATACACTCTATGAGAGAAACTTGCCACTTGTACATTGTTGCATCTGTAGAGAGCCCCATAACCCATGCCAACATGGAGTATAAGTCAGGATGCTTGAATTGCTTCAGGGGTTTGGGCAACTTCGACAATTCTTCGGGCACTGGTTTCTCCACCAACTACATCTCCATAAACTGTCGCATCAACGTTGTTGATCTGTACCTTTCATTCTGCTCAGTTATACTGATTTTCCTGATGGTGTAGTCGGTAGGTAGCTTTTCTCCACAAGTGAAAGCCTCTCGGATGGTGTTGGCAGCAATTGCAAATAGTTTATCCCCTTTGGCATTTTGGACCATCCTGGTCTGAGGGTCGTAGAATCTAGTAATTGTGCATACCAACTTTGGGCAGTTATGCACAGGCATGCATAGGTACCAATAAAGGTGAGAATAGTAAGTGGCAATCCACTTGCTTTCAGTAGACACCCTTGTCAGCATGGCGTCAATGATTTGGCATAGTTTCTCAACATTCTTGTTCGTAAGCATGCAATCTCTGATTCTCCCTAGCCTGTCGATGGGTGGTGGCAGCTCTACTTGCTTCTTCTCTTTTTTCTATCTCTTCACTCCTTCTCCCTTCTTCGTGGTTTTCTCCTTTTTGGGCTCGATGCTTTTCTTACCCATTTTAATTATTGGAACAACCCAGGCGCTTGCTTGGAAATGGACAGCGATTCTCAGGAGCTTAGCACTCTATGTTTCACCAGCAACCCTTGCACTCACAACTGCAGTAGAGTAACCAACACTTCTGAAGAATACTTAACGATTTCTCTCTTTCCCTTTTGGCTACAACGTTGGCCTTCTTATAGCACTGTGATCGACCCACCACCTTAATTGTGCATGGGGTAAAATAAATGCATGTGGAGATCATGGGAAAAACTAGAGATTTCTTGTTCACCTTAACAAGCGGTTGAGCACTTTCTCCAATGATGAATAACTATGTGGGCCGCAATCTTGCTTGTAAATCATGATTCACCACTTTCCACTTTTTGAGGTATAAATTCCTACTTCAACGACCTTCCTCGGGATGTACGTTCACTCACTTTTGCTTTGAAATGCATGTTCGAGGTATTGAAGAAGTGAAACTCCTTTTCGCTCACCCAAACACTTTCATTATCCTTGAGAGCCGGAATGGTTTTCGCTTAAAAAACCAAGCGAAAACCCTTTCGCTCACTTGATTGCCCAAAATAGAAAAAAGTGTGTGCATATTCTCTTCACCCATTCTTGCCATATCTTGTTGCCAATTTAGGTATCTTTGAAGTGAATCTTTCTAATTAAAGAGATCCCCAAAAGTGGAAAATTGATTTTCACTTTAAAAAATAGAGCAAAACTTCTTTGCGCTAACATAGGAGCAAAATTCCCTTTTCGATCATACCAATGCCCGAAATAGAAAACTTAGCCAAAATTCATGCAAAGATTTTGTTAACTGGGAAGGTGCTCAATATACTTTTTCTTTGGAGCAAAAAAAATATTTCTTTTGATTCCTTGCCACGTGGCATTTGTGCAAAAAGTAGCTTGAAGGAAGTCCTGGTGGGCCACGATTTTGATCTCGCTCAAAAAGAGGAGTGAAAGCACTTTTCGCTCAACGAAGCACCCGAAACTACCTTTGACCAATCTTTGACGTCGAAAAAAATAATTTAAATATTAGAGCACCTCTTCCTTTCTTTTTTGACACGTGGTGCTTTAAAATCAAAAGTTGTCCTTCCTAAACATTCATGTTAGTGAGAAGCACGCGTTTGACTTTGACTATGGGCTTTCACTGAACAATGTAAGCGAAACTTCATTTCAAAACCTTTGGGGGCCGAAAACATCTTGTGGTGGCCCCACCTTAGCCGTAGCTTTCACTTCTTAAGATGTCAAAACATAGTTTCACTCCCATGCAGGAGTGAAACCACCTTCATTCAACTTTGAGATGTCGAAATGACATGGCGCCTATTATCTGCTGAACTGCTTTGCCAAGTGACGCATTTAGACCAACGAAAACAAACCCCTTTCACTCAAGAGGAGAGCAAAAATGCTTTTTGCCAATTTTTGCACTCGAAACTACTCTTTTTCCTTTCTCTTACGCTAGAAAACATGAAAACTTGAAATAAAGAAAAGCTCTTGACTTAAACTCTTCTGCTACATTTCCCTGCCAACTCGACCCCGTACCTTGGTAGGGAGCTTGGTCAAAACTGCACTACTGAGAGCGCAAAGGGAAGGGAAGCGAAGAGACTTATTCTTCGAGAGGAAAGATATATACATACAAACAAGGGAACAATTATGTACACAATCGAGGAACCTTTCCTACTACTTCTCACTGGTAGTATGCCTTCAAATGAAGGCCATTGACTGATATTGGGAGAGTAAAACCCTCCAAATATTGAAGAATGAAAGAGTTTACCTGATTAACATCGAAGATTCGAAATGGACCCTCCTAGAATGCATCGAACTTGTCATGATTCCCTGGTTTAGATTTTCTCTCATTCCATTTTAACACCAAGTCACCAACCTGGAAGGTTCGGTTAGAGGTCATTTTGCCAAAACAATTTTTCATGGTCTCTACATGCTTCATAAAAGCTTCATAAGCTTTTCCTCTTTCTTCTTCCAACTACAACAATTGAGCCAATCTGGCACTCATGGGATCAAACTCCCCATCTTCACCATTTATCAATCGGAGGGACTGTAATACGGGTAACTCAATGTGTGTAGGTAGAACTGCCTCCTTCCCATACACCAGGGAATATGGAGATGTCTTGATCAATTTTTTAATTGAGATGCGGTCGGCCCATAGGGCTAGGTCCAGGAGTAGGTGCCAGCTCCACTTGTTGCCTTCCAAGGTTCTCTTCAGAATATTTAGTAAGTTTTTGTTCATGGACTCCGCCAAACCATTCCCCTACGGGTAATAGTTAGATGAAGTTTTTAAGTAAATTCTGTACTTACTTGTGAATTCATAGATTTTAGCACTGATGAAGGGAGTGCCATTGTCTGTTACAATTGCATCCGTATTTCAAAGTGAGTTATCAATCCCTCCAAGAAGGCAATAACCACCTCCTGGTTAGCTTGCTTAGTTGGCACTACTTTCGCCCACCAGGTAAAATAATCTATAGATGTTAGAATATACTTATGCCCTATGGAAGAGTTGGGATCTATCACCCCAATGAAATCTAAGCCCCATTATTGGAATGGAGCTTCGACTTGAATTGGGTGCAAGGGCAAAGAAGCATTCCTGCTCTAACCGACGTATCTCTAGCACTTGTCACACTTTTGGCTGATCTCGAAGGCATCAACAAAAATGGTGGGCCAATAATAGCCTACTTTAATGATTTTTAAGGCCATAGGCCTTCCTATGAAATGTCCTCTTGACATTCTAGAATGGAATTCATTGAGGATCCTCTATTTCTCTGTCCCCCTGACACACCTCAGGAGAACCCCATCAATGTTCCTGTGAAACAAACCATTCGACAACAACACATACCTATAGGCTTGAAGCCTGAACCTTCTCCTCTGTGATGCATTGAGGTGAGAAGGGCACCTTTCAGTATTAAAGTATTCGACAAGGTCCTCTATCCAATCCTTGTCATTTATAGACCGATTCACAAGGTTACTTTCTCATGTTGGATCATCCCACTGACATGCTATCACTTTAGAGGTGGTGCTCCTGGTGAGCTCTTGACACAATGCCCGACCATGAACCAGTTTAGTGGGCCTAACTTCTATATCAAATTCTTGGATCTTGGAGACCCATCCTACTCTTTTATTACCAATCTCACCTTGGATGATGAAGTTTTTGACATCTGGGTGTACCACGTACACTATTGTCTTGCTCTAGGAGATGAAATGGTGAAACTTCTTCAATGATCGCATCATCGCATGCACCTATCTCTCAATGAAGTTGTACTTTTCTTCGTGTGGGTGGATGACTTGGCTTAGGAATGCTATCGATCATTCATCTCCATCCTCATTCTTCTGAGTAAGGATAGTTGCATAGCTCTCTAGTTCACCAATGACGTAAAGGATAAAGTCCTTGGAATAGTTTGGATTCACCAAAATTGGAGCTTGGATGATCCTCTCCTTGATTTCTCTGAATGCCCACTTTCTTTCCTCAATCCACTGAAACTCAACATCCTTCTTTAGGAGCTCGATCATTGGTTTTACCACCTAAGCGAAATCAGCTATGAACTTTCTAATAAAATTGATCTACCCAAAAAAGGATTGCAGGCCTTTCTTGTTTGCTGGTAGAGGAAGTTTGAGGAGGGCTTCAACCCTAGCAGGATCAATAGCTAATCCTTTCTCCAAGATTACATGGCCCAAGAGCTTACCTTCTTTCACCACAAAAATGGATTTTTTTGATTTATGGATACTCCAAACTCTTGACACTTTTCAAATATTTGACGCAAATGTAGACCGTGCTCCTCCCTTTTGTGGGATAAAATAGTCATGTCATCTAAATAAATCACGATGATGCGATTTAGCAACTCATCAAAATCCAAGTCCATCGCTCTTTGGAAATTTGCTCCAACATTCGAGAGACCAAATGGCATTCGTTGGTAGGCAAAAGTGCCCCACTTGGTGGTGAAAGCAGTTTTGTATTGATCTTCATCCTTCACCCAAATTTGATTGTATCCGAAGAAGCCATCTAGTAGAGAGAACCTCTGTGCTCCCACCACTACATGAAGAATCTGATCAATCTAGGGTAGTGGATAGTGGTCCTTCAGAGATGCTTGATTGAGATTTTGAAAATCAACACACAAGCGGATGTCTCCATTCTTTTTTCGCATAGGAACCAAGTTTACCACCCAAGAAGAGTGCTTGATAGGATAGATAATTTTTACCTCCAACATTTTTAGGAGCTCAGCCTTCATCAACACTTCAATATTTGGGTTGACCGGCCTTTGTTTCTACTTGAAAGGTTTGACCCCTTCCTATAGCTCGATTGTGTGTTGGAAGATACTCTTATCATATCCTCTTAGGTCTTGATAACTCCAAGTGATAATATCTAGGTATTCCTTGCATAGAATCCTAATTTTCTTGATCTCTACTAGTGTACAATCAGCTCTGACCTTGATTACCTTTCCGGGTTCTAGCTCCAGTTCCTTGTATTCTCTTACATCTACCCTGATCTTGTGAGCAAGTGATCTATCATCCTGATCAATAGACTTTCGAGCATGATCAAGCCCTTTGGGACGTGATTATTTTTTAGCTGAATTAATCCCTCATACTCTTCCTCATCGAAGGTTCTATCTTCGATAGTGTTGGCTTCATTGACCAAGAAATTGATGATTTGCTCATCATTGTCGAAAACCTACTAGTGGATATTCTTGTCAGGCACTGAAGGCCTATAGATTACTCTTACCGTCTTCGGTTTCTGCATCATATTTTCAACCAGGGAGAATCTAGCTCCAATGGATGCCAAGAGGTCAACATGCTTATTTCTCTCTCATGAAATAGCTTGGATGTTCAGTGTTGTGAAAGATTCAAGCAGGTCCCATACCTTGTTGTGGTATACCTTCAGGTAGTGTTGCTTTGAGATGCACTTATTGGTGACTTGGTTGCAGATTAACTCCAAATATTTGAAGATCTGCTTGATTCCAAGCTTATCTGCTTTCCTTAACCCTAAGCATAGGGCTTCATACTCAACTACATTATTAGTACAACTCCATGCGAGTCTATAGGAGTAGGTTTTCTACTTTCCTAAAGGAGAGATAAGGACAATCCCAGCCCCAACGCCATTCTTACATCACACTCCATCAAAGAAGAGCTTCCATAGTTGATCAAAAATAGGGTCTTCATCACTTGGTACTTTAGCCTTTTTGGGCCTGGTGATCGAGTAGCACCCTATTTCTATTTCAATCATGGCATTGAAATCATGCATGGAAAATTCATCTTCTATGTGAAGCTCATCCAGGGCTTCTTCCATCAATTCTACCTCTTCTTCTTCCTCAACTTCCTCAATCATATTGACTGAGTCCACTTGCTTCTCCACATCTTGGATCCTTTCGATATGAAAGGTAGAGGGTTTTTCATTAAAAACCTTGATCCTCTTTCCCTTGAAGGGGATCTCCAGATGTGAATAATCTAGAGATAAATAGCCCCCTAGTTTGGCGGTGAATTCCCTTGATAGGCACATACTAAAATATGACTCTAAATCCACCACCATGACTTCTTGTATCATGGTGATTTATGACATCTTATGCAACATGATCGAAATATCCTTAATCACCCCTACTATCTTCATCAAAGTTCCATCTAGTTGGAGCACTCTAAGACTACTCCTCGTGTACTCCATACCCATAATATCATAAATAACCTTGGGCATCATAGTAGTTGCGATGCTAGAGTTGATCATGCAATTATGCACAACCCATCCCTCCATCTTGAGGGATAGATAGAATGGTGGTGGCCTATTCTTCCTGATGGTCGAGGTAGTTAATATCTGAGTTAAGATAGTCTGAGTCGACTTTTCCTTACCTTTAGTAGACTTCAACGATTCTTGTAATAGATCCACTTGGTTGGGTAGCTGAAGCGCATCAAAGAGGCTTACCTTAGCTAGAGTTTTCTTTAGTTCTTCAACAATATTGTATGCCCCTATACCAGACTCACCTCCCTCCTTCATAGTTTCGTATTTGGTTTGATACTATTGTGTTGCTTCTACCCTCTGACGCTTGGTCAATGAGGGGTACCTGAGCCTTTCTCTTGCCTGGTCCCTTGTCTCGGTTTGGGGCTGGGAGGGAGAAGCCTATGGTTGAGGAACTCTCCCTCTAGCTCTCGAAGGTAAGATATCCTTCAATAATATGGGTCCCTCTAGCTTTGACACTTGGGTAGGCTCTTTTACTTGTGGTAGCATCTTCTCATTTGGCATCTTGGAACTAGCAGGTACTTTTAATGGTTCCATTTGAACTAGATCAACTTCAATGGTTTTTTACCTATCCTCGTAAGAATGGAAACTTGTTCGATAGGGGGATCATAAAGTTGTGGTCCACCTCTCTGATCATGTTCACTTGCCCACCAGGCATGTTGTCTTCTAGGGTCTGCACATAGTTCAAATGGACCATGCAGGTCTCTTCATCATGCGGGTCATTGTAGGTGGAGCACCAATAAGCTCTATCAGATGGACCAACTTCTTCATTATTTAATATGATTACATTTATTTTGGAAGCCCTACTAGTGGAAGCAGCTTGTTCTCTAGTAATCGGGGGAGGAGGGGCGAATCTCCTCGGTTGGAAGCTCCAATCAGACTACCTCTTTTTTAGGGTGGTGATCTCATTCGCCATTGCCCTCATCGATGATCGTATATCCTGCAATTCTTTGACCTGGTCTAGATTTGCAGGTGTCGGAGGTGTGGGTAATGGCAATGGTGCCAATGGTGTAGGCAATGTCGGATATGGGATAGGAGCTGGAAGTTGGGGAACAATAGGTGTAGGCAACTATGGGATGGGTACCATTTGGTTCTGAGAAGAATTGGGATTCCATGATGGAATAGGGTACATTGGGGATGTAGGTAATGACTGAGAGGATGCACTAGGATATAGATGTTGGGGTAAATCCAAAAAATTGGCATAGTCATTTTTAGAGGTAACTTACCAATAGCGACTAAGTCGACCTCAACCTTCTGTGCCTGGGCATACAAAGCTAGAAATATATCGACATTAGCATGTCGGATGCTCATGCTGATGTCAGAATGAAAATCTCTTAGGTAATAAAATATCGCTTGCTCTAGGGTGGGTCGAAGGCCATCGGTGACTCTCTACTAGGTTCGAGCGAACCTGACATTAAAATCAGCTATCTCCTCCTATGGGTGTCATTGAATAGTGGTGAACTGATGCAATAGTGAAAAGGGGTCTGCTTGCTCGTTAAAGCCTTTTATCAACTGCTCGGCCAACTGGTCCCATGTGGCGATGGTCACAGGTGGTAGGGATCGGTACCAGTAGAGGAGTTTACCTCTGAGTGAGAGCACTAACAATCTCACCATAACATCTTCATCTGTAATGTTGTGAATAGTGGCTAGAGAAGCCACATCTTGAATGTGCTCGTAGGTTATTTTCCTGGTACCATCATACGTGGGTAGAGCCTTTAATGTTATTGTTGGGATCTGGTTTTGAGCTTGTAGATTGAGTGGTCCTGAATGATTCTAGGCTAGAAACTTCCTGGGAAGATTTTGTGCCATCTGGACCAGAGTGTTTGGTTGAGGGGGCAAGCTAGCTACGGTGTTGGAAGGACTTGGAGTTTGTGAAAATATATCGGCTACTTGCGAGGATGTCTCAACTAATGGGATAGTCGAGGGAACTACTCTAGGGTGTTCTCCTAGAGCGTCGATGTTAAGCTCAAAGAACTCGATTGTATCTTCTGGATTTCTAGCCTTCGATCTTGTGATCATGAAGGGGGATTTTAATCGGCTTCAAGATTCAGAGGCTTCTAGGTTCAGTTGAGTCGCTAGATGTTCTTATTTGATAGCAAAAATATGAACATCAATTCTTAATATCATTTGATGTGGAATGTTTGCGTCCCATCGGGTGTGCTAAAAACTGTTGGTCAAGAATCTGCCTTAGGTATGGAATGTTTCATCTATGCACCCTAGACCCGACCAACATTGAAAGGCTAAAAGGAAGAAATGCCTCCCGTGCCAATCTCTAGAGAGGGCTGGTTCCCTTGCTATTCTAAACTCGGGTTGAAATTAAGAAAACAAGAAAGGAATGGGAAATGACTGAAAGGGATGGGAAATATGGCTATAAGCCAGATGAACAAGGGTGATGAACAAGCAACACGATCACTTAGTTGTACTTAAACCAATAGCACTTCACACAAAGAATGTAACAAAAATTAAAACTAGATATTCTTAAATATGCAACCTCTAGAATTATTCCAACATTCACCCTTTATCATAAGCTAGATCCAGACATAGAATTATAGCTATCAAACAAGGAAGCGAATTTAATAGAAATAAAGAGTAGAAGACATACACATAAAAGAGATCCAGAATTAGAGCCAAGGATTCTTTGCATTCATAGCAGAGCTCAGGTACAATAGTTTTCTAGCAAAATGTCCATCCTTCTTACATTGAACTTGCTAGTTTTTATAGAGGATTCCACCTCTAAAACATAAATGCTCAACCACAAAACATCATTGTGGTAGCCAAGATTTGATTTTGGAGTCTGTCAGGAAGTTATGAGGCATGGCTCAATTTGATGACTCCTCGAAAAGAGGTCGCACCACTTCAATGCGACAACACGATTCACCTACAATGCCATCTCCTCACTTGTTGGGACTGCCTCAATGGCAAAGATCAGATTCTGAGATCCAAGGGGATTAGATTTTGATTCTCCCCAGACCAACTGCCATTAAATGGGTGAAAGCGCACCTTTGAAACTTAATTTCATCACTAAAAAGCACTTTTGGGTGACCTTCTTCGAAGTAGGGGAGAAAGAGGAGTTTCATTGAGAAGAGGCATGAAAAGGAGTTTTGACGCCTTACTTGAGTGAAAGGGAAACTCGTTATGGTGGGCCCCAATTTGTCTTGCTCGAACATTAGCCCGAAAAGGGCTTTCGCTCTATTTTTCACTCGAAACAAGATCATTGAATGTGGCTTTGAATGCCACGTGGACGTCACTTTGATCCTGCCCAAACCTTTTGTCGCCTTGTTGAAGAGGTGGGACCCAATGCACGACCTTTATCACTTAGGAAATGACAAAAGGTGTTTCGGCCATACAAGCTCCAAAATGGATTTGCGCTCTCGAGTGGGAGCAAAAACGCTTGGGCCCCACTTAGTTTTTGGTCGACTTCTAGCCCAAAAAGGGCTTTCGCTACACTTTTTCCCCAAAATCAAGTTTCATCGATCGCACGTCTCACTTGGGGTGAACTTAACCAATCTCCTTCGCCACCTTTGAGCCCGAAATGAGCTTTCGATAAAAGCATGGCATGAAACTACTCTCACCCATGACTTAAAAATAAAAAAGGCTCCATGAATACCTTTGCGCAGTGATCTACCACCCGGGCCTTTGTTTATATGCTTGCGTGAAAAGACTTGCGTGAGCAGAGCTTGCCAAAACCATATGTTTACTGAGTCCTAGCGCCATGAGAGCTCGAAGAAAGATCCTGCATGGTGAGCGAAAAAAGGGACTGCGCGCTCCCTTGAGTGCAGCCAACAAATCTTGATAACAAAACATTAAAAGGGATACATTCTGAAAGAGAAGAACTTTTCAGGGAAGAAGAGATTATTACAACATGATTGGACGCAAAATGGTTCTTACATTCGGCAAAATTTCTCGCAAAAACAATGTGGCAGAGATGCCAACAGAGATATAAGGCTTTCTACCAAGTTTAATTTTATTTTATTTTTTGGAGTGATAAGGATTTATAATAGGATTATTAAAGTTCAAAATTTTTTGAGCTTAAAGTTTTTGAAGATAGTTGAAATTTTGAAATTTGAGGGATTTCAAAGTTTTTGAAGTTTATTTGAATTTTAAATTTTTGAGAAAAATTGAAATTTGAAATTTTACAAATTTAATATATTAAGGAGTTCAAAGGTTTCTACATCAAAGGGTTAGAAAATTTAAAATTTGTAAATTTCATATTTTGAGTACATATTAAACTTGGGAGATATAACGTTTACTACTTCAAAGGAATTAAATTGATACACTAAATTGTATATCATGGAAGAAATTATTAGAAAAGCATTCAGTGAAGATAGTGAAAAAATGGTGAACAAACTTAATTTTTATTCTCAAAACTTAATAGATAATTTTGATGGAACCAAGCAAATATCAAGTGGTTTAAAATAAAAACTATCCTTATTTCTCAAAGATGCAAAATATGAAAATTTTACAACACTTATAAGTTATCTTCATGAAAAAAAATTTAGAACATGGTGAAATTCACAAAACACCATTATACTTTCCTTAGAAGAATGCTTAATGATGTATTTGTCATTACTTACCTTTAAAAAAATTTAAGAAAAGGGTCAAGAAAAAAGGATGATAATAATTACTCATACAATTTGAATGAAGCCTATGTTCACTTTTATGAGGAATCATTGAAATCCATAATGTATTATTGTGAAGATTTACTGATTCAGTGTTTAGAAAGCATACCATCAGGTACATCACAATTGAAGATGAAGAAACGAAGAGGAAGAAAAAACAATAAAGGAAAGCAAAAAAGGAAGGCTAACAGAAGACATGGATTAAAAACCGATGAAGATTATTACACTGAATATTCACATAAATATTTGAAAGAAGTTGATTGAAGATGAAGACCAAGATTGAAGACTAAAGTTTTCAATAACCAAATAATGTAATACAAGGGGGTGTTGAGGAATATTACATTATTTGATACATGCTAATGTACCCCCATGGTACCTTCATGGTACAACTATAAATATGTAATATATTAGGGTTGAGTCTTTGGTTTAGATGTGTGATTTATATTTCTCCTTTTATGTAAGTATCAATGTGCAAGAAATGCACAAGTGTCATGTAAGAGTGCAATGTGCAGGTAATGCACAAGTGTCATGTAAGTTAGAGTATTGAGAGAATGTGTACAAGTGTCTTGTATGTAAGTGTGCAAATATGTAATGTGAGGATGTGCACAAGTTTCTTAGATTAGGAGTGCATATAGAAGTGTAAGAGTCTTGTAGAAGTGTGCAAGTGTCATAGACTCAAGTGTGCATGTAAGAAAGTGAAGAGTCTAGTATGCAAGTGGCAAGATGATAAGCCAAAGGTCATGGGACTTGTCATATGGAGAGGAATAGTCAAGTACTTGAAGAATCACATTACTATGGCTATATTATGCAGACAATGCTCCATAAAAATGAAGAATTTGAATATCCTATTATCTGATTGTAAGAGGAAGAAAAGTGAATATATATAGATTTTGAGCAATTAATATTGCAAGTTTTCTTCATGCATTGTTCATGAATGATTTAGATCACTTATATTCATATATTATTATATAATTAAATTTTATGTTTAGTATTATATTGGCCTTTATATACATATTAAATTGTTCATATATTCTAATCTTCATTATTGATATTTTGATCTTTATTATTGTGGCTTCTTTATATTGGGACCTATGATATTTTGTGGTAGTAAGGCCTTAAAAATCCAACAATTTGATCTTCTCACAAATATTACAATTCTAATACATTTTTTATTTTATCCATTCCTTTCATATGTTCTTGTTGTCTTTTTTTTAGCAACTGTTATTTTATCATCAATGACTAGAAATTTCTGAATGATTTGTATTATCATTCTTGTCACACTCTTCCTCAATTTGGTCTTTACCTTCATTGTCTATAATTCTTTCCATAAGGGCTCTTATTTCATTTTCACCCTCATTTTTTATTTCTTGAACTTCTTGAACTAAGTTTTCTTTTTTATTTTCTTCTTTTGGTCATTGTTGTTGCATAGGTTGATATCAAGGCTAATATTGTCTTAGTTGAAACCTTTGAAAAGGTCTATTCATTTTATTTCTTTTATTATATAATTATATTTAGTATAGTTTGTGGCATGACCTTCCATATTGCATATGTGACAATATCTTCTCCATTCAGGTTGAGATTGGGATGATGCAACAATATTATTTGATATATTTTTTTATATCAGAGCATTATTAGTCATTTCATATCTAACTAGATTTTCCACTTCATATTCTTGAAGAATATTAACTAATTCATCAAAGGATATGGTTATATTTTTTTTTTGGTAATTAAAGATTTATCATTAAAACGGGTTTTTCAGGTTGACCCAAAACCTTTTTACAAAAAGCAGCCCGCGGTTGAGAAACTTAACCAGATTCAGATATGGTTATATTTATTACCTAAAGAGAAGTGACTAAATTTTTGAATGTTTTTGGGAGTGCTCTTAATGTAACTTGGACAAGAAATTTGTCTTCTACCTTTTCTCCCATAGTTTGTAACTTAGCTTTTAGTTTTGCTATCCTTTGAAGAAAAACTTCTATACTTTCTCCACTATGAACCTTTAAAGAATACAATTGTGATTGCAAATGCAAAATGGTCGCTTCAATATTTCCTTCAAATATTTTGCATAGTTTTGCCCAAGCATTTTTTTTAAGCTTCTAATTCACTTATATATGGTTCAATTTCATATTTTTATGCCAAACGTGATTAGCATAAGGGATTTTGTATCATCATCCTTAAATTTTTGTTTTCCAACTTCATCTTATGGCATGTCCTTTGTTCCATTTACTATATCCCAATTTTTTTCAACAATGAGAATTGATTTCATTTTATTTTTCCATGATGTAAAATTTGGTCCTTTCAGAAGTTGTGATTCAAAAAGTATTTTTTTTGTATTTTCCATGATAAAACTAATTCTAGTATTCAATTTCCAATTTCTAATCTTCAATCAATCAATTAATTTTAATTCATTTTTCCTCTTCTTATAACTCCCAAATTATGCTTTCAAATTCTTCCTTCCAATTTTGAATTTTAAATTTCTTCTTATATCTATCTGATCTTCAATTCAACAATTTTAATTCTTCTTCTAATATTTAATTATCCCAATTTAAAATTTAATTATCAAATAAATGATTTCATTTCCTTATAACTACCAATTCATTTTTTTTTTAATATTTCTCTTATAATTCCCCATTAACTTAAAAATATTCCTTTCAATAAATAATGCACCCTAAGAATCAAATGTACCCTCTTTTAACAATTTTAAAACTTAAGACTTTACATTAGTTTGTTACCATGTCTCAACTCAAATCAATTCAGGGCATCCAAGAAGAACATTATGTGAAATATTTATGTTCTAGGTAGTCTCAAACATTACATTCTACATAGTCCAAATATTATGATGTCCTTATAATGTTCTATTAATGCTCAAATTCCAAATACTCCACACCCCTTTGACCTCAATTATTCTATGATTAGGTTCCTTCGACCTCACAACTTCAAACTATGCTCATGTTTCTTTGACCTCATAATTTTTGTTTTTCTTCAGCTCTCTAATTAATATCTCCAGAAATCATCCTCTCTCACATTCTCTTCAAATATATTCTTTAGAAAATATTTATCCAACAAACTTCCAACAAATTATCTTTTTCAATAGCAAATGTCCAATCATCCAAATGCAAATGTCCTCTCCATCAAATGTCTTCTTCAATAGTAGACATCCAACATTCAATTGTCTTCAAACTCTATCCTATAATTAATCTCTTCCTCCTCCAATACCTTCAATAATATCCTCCATATTTTCTTTTGCCTCCTCCAAATCCACATGTCCAAAATTGACACCTTCAAATTCACATGTCCAAAAAATTACATTCATCCTTCTACCTTAAACTCACTCCAATATCAATCTTCACATTCAATATATTTCTCGTCTTGTATCCTTCATATTCATATGTCCAAGTATTCACACAAAAATATTTTGATGCTAGCTATTCTCTAATCTCTTCTTCAAACTTTCTCCAATATTTAGCTTCCAATATCATGTTCTCTCTATCCTAAATTGCACAAACTCAAATGCCTTTCACCAATATAGCTCTAAACCAAGATGGATTTCACCTAGGTGGCTCTGATACCACTATTAGAAAGTGGGCCCAAAAATCATAGGTTTATATTCCCAAGATCTCATTCAATCACAATAACACAAATATTGCATGTAATAAAATATTTGTTGATAACAAATCAATCTTCAACATCTATTACATTGCATAGATATTTGTCATCAATATATAACATTACATAAAAGTCTTTAATACTCCTAACATTTTCTCTCCTATAACTCATGGGAGATGCAACCTTTCACACGCCTTTCATTATGAAAAAATATTTCATGATTCCATAACCTCCTACTTCTAATCTTGACACATCAGATACAACTTTTCATTTACACACTTGAAACCTAACACTCATGACTCTTCACTTGCACACATAACTCACACTTGCACACTTGAAACTTTTCACACTTTGATACATACCTTTGACATAAATAATAAACACATTGATAGTATAAATATTTACAATGGTACTCAAAGGTACCAAATAATATAATACCACTAATAGAACAATCACTCATGCTCAATTTATAGATTGTTGATTATGGAGCCTGATTAAATCGGAGGTCTTTATTTCAGCCGCACTTGGACCCACTACGTGAAATAGGGGGGTGTAGGGGGCATTATCCCCCCTACTACTATCGCCATGGGGGTCCAGGGGGGGCGACGATAGTAGTATGGACCGTTTGTTATTAGGTCACAAATCGAACGGTAGATTTTAGGCGGGTTTTTACCCTAAAATTGTAATGCACTTTTATAAGAGGATGTTGTATGATGACTAAAATGTAATGTTCGGTACGCATTTGTGTAATAGAGGGATTTTATGGATGGAATATAAGGCCTGGTTATTTTCTTCGTGGACATAGCCCACATTGGGTGAACCATGTAAATTTGTGTCTATTGTGTATTGCATTATTTTCTTCTATGTTTTATTTCCATATTATATTGCTCGTATTTTATGCTTTAATCCTAACATAGATGATACCACTTTATTATGGGAATCTAAAAAACTAAACATCAATATGATCAAAGAAGCATTAGATTACTTCTCTTCAACCATAGAGGTAGATACAAATACCTAAAAGAGCATATTTTACACTATAAATACTTCAACAACAGAAGAAAGAGGTTTCTCTCAAATTTTAGGATTTCACAAAGGTAGTGATACCTTCAACTACCTAGGTGTTCCTATGGGCTTCCATAAAAAAAAAATAGGAAACTTGAAATGTAATTCTAGAAAAGATATCAAGGTGAATACAACAATATAGTAATGGTTGGTTGAGCTTGGATGGAAGAATTATTTTAATCAAATTAGTACTAGTATGTCTTCCCATAAATAAATTGTTGGTGTATCATGCACCCTTATATATCTTGAAAAAGTTATATGCAGTGCTAAGAATTATTCTTTGGAAAGGGGAGAGGAAATTGTATAGGAAAATGTTCTATTTGGTCAATTAGAATACCATTACCCATCCAAAGGAGTAGGGAGGCCTAGAAATTAGGAAAACAATGATTGTTAGAAAGGTAATAAGTGCTAATATACTTTAGAATATACTCGCTCCACCAGAATCTCCATGGAAGAAAATCCTAAAATGCAAATATCTAAACAACTCTAATGGGATCAAACTCCTAAAGAGTGTAAAAAGCATAGTAGATTTCTCTTTAATTTGGAAAAATGCATTATATTAGATCATGCCTCCAAGCGTTTAGGAGATGGTAAACAAGTTAATATATGGGATGATCCATTCTTGGGAGGACCTCTAATCATTAAGAATTATTACCTAGGATTAAAAGTGAACATGCAATAGTCATGTGTTAACTCTATTGCAAGTTTAATTGAATGGGTGGGTGATCCTCCCCTACCACATCTTGACCAAGACTCATGGAGATAACTATGCATCCAAAATAAAAGGATTAAACTCACTCCCCAAATACTATATCCAATTGTATGAGGCTATATTAGTGGGCTTGGTGTTTACATAGTCAACCAAGGGGTGTTATTATAACAAGGTTAGAAGAACTCAACCATAGCCAAGGTATGGAATTACAAGGTTCTCCCCAAACTTCAATCCTTTCTCTATTTGGTACTCTAAAATAATATTCTTATTGGAGACAACATCATCAAGAGGAATATCATGTGGCCTCATATTTTCCATAAGGGTCTCAAGAAAACAACATCACATCTATTATTTTAGTGTATAAAAGTAGTTAAAATCTATTGAAAAAATCCAATAGTTATGATCAACAATATTAGGAACCTTCAACTCAAAGGCTATCTAACTAGATGGTTCCAACTGTACAAATGAGGACTAAAGGATAAGCACATTATGAGGAATATTTGTTATTCAGTGTTAATAATTCATCATTTGGCATGTCTAAAAGGAAAGAAATGACAAAATAACCAATTTTCTAATGTTAACCAACAAAGTGTTAAGGGGTATAGTATTGAACATAAAATCTCTATATCATAAACAACAAGACATCAAGAGATTAATAAAGAGGGATATATAATTTTTATACCAAATGGAACTCCAAAATATCTTGAATTCTAGGCCACATGTTAGAACTATTAGACCTCCAGTAAAGTTCCTTATACTTTTCTTTGATGAAGCCTTTAAATCAAAACTAGGTCATGCAATGATTGGTGGAGTAATACCAGTGGCACCAAACCATGAAATACTTTATCAACTACTATACTTACGTGTACAGTTGAAATTATACCCATGATTCATAAGCAACTATTCCATTCACCATTATATTTTATTCAGTAGATTCTCTATCACCTAATTTCAATTCACAAACATGTATCGTTGCTCCCAAGTCTCAGATAGTGATTCCAAGGTTCATGTTCATTAATTAATTTGTAGAATTTTTGTCTTCTAAATGACCTAGGGGTCTAAATTTCCAAATCATAAAGCTATTTGTTCTCCTAATCTTGGTAGACCCCCTAAAACTAATCCTAATTCTAGTATATTTTATGTTTACAAACATAGAGTGAAATCATTGGTATCACATTACAGTCAAAACTTTGTAGAATCATTGACACTCAGCCTTAGGTAGAATTGTTTTAGTAGCTATGAAACTATATATATTTTTATTTGTATTTATAATATTTTTCCTTTTTTATTTAGGCTTGTTCGTTCTTTAGTCTGGTTTTTAATTTATTTATTTCCTCTCTTGATTAGGTATCAAAACAAAAGAGCATGTAGTTATGCATTAGTCTATATTGTAGGTTGCACATTCTCTTAAACCCATCGCTTAAAAGAAAAATATTTTAATTTATTGTAATTAATAGTTTGTAGTGAAAGCAAAAGGTCATATAGACTAGATTTTGTGTGCATGCATTTTTTTTTATTGCATCTTAGTTTAGAATTATTTTGCAATAATATTGAAGTTAGTTTTCATAACCAAAGTTAGGTGTTTGTAAAAGAACACACCAAACCTATATTAACACCTTAAACAACATTTGTACATTAAGAGTAGACCCCTGTGGATTTAGCAAATGGATACCTAATCTCGCATGTCTACAAGAATTCTTGGATAGGTTTGTATTTTTGGATGAGATCCTTTTAGTTGGGATAATTTTGAAATCTCTTATCCTTAGTAATTCTGGTTTGGATCATTGGTCTATTTTGTTAGATCTTTGGAAGTCTGCTCGCAACTACACTCCTTTAAAATTCCAACTCGTGTGGCTTCAAGAAAAAACTTTTAGAACCTCGGTCCAACCAATATTTGGTACCAAAATATATTTTTTTATGAAGAGATTACAATTTATTAACACCAAAATTAAGGAATGGAATTGGTAGGAGTTTGGTTATGTTAGGAAAAAAAATGTGGATCTGGCTCTTCAACTTAAAGAGGTGAATGAGAAAATATGCTTTGTAGACCTCTCAAATGATCTTGGTAGGAAATATGATTATATACTAATTTGGAGGAATGGGATAAAATAGAGAAGCTTCTATCGAAACAAAAATATAGGATTTAACGGCTGAAAGAATATAGGATTTTTGCTTTCTTCAATAAATCCTTTATTTTAAGAAGAGCTTATAAATTTATATCATCCTTGAAGACAAACATTGGTGACTCAATTTATTTATGGGATAACATGAATAATATTGGTTTGAAATATTTTGTAAAACTCTTCTTAGCAACTCCTTTGGATCTAAGGGCCCAAAAAGTTCTTTAGGAAATTACCCCATCATCATAAAAGAAGAAAATGTTGCTTTGACAGGTGTGGTATCCATGGAAAATTATATGCCATTGTGTTCAATATGAAAAAGGTAAAACAATAGGCCCAAATGGATTTTCGATTGAATTCTTTTATGAAATTTAGGATATGCTTAAGGATGATCTACTTGATATGGTAGGGGAAATGAGGAGGGCTAAGTTGGTACTTAAAGAAATCAACAAAATGTATATTGCACTCATTCCTAAATCTCAAGAGATTGAACAAATTTATGGTTTTGAGCCAATAGCATTTTGTAGTTTCCTCCTCAAAATCATTATTAAGATGAAACCTATTCTCCCCAAGATAATTTTCCAATAGCAAGAAGGTTTCATTGGAGGGAGATACATTGCAAATAAAATAGTTTTGGTCTATGAAGCCTTAAATTCTATGTAGGTTTAGAAATCCCCTTCTATGTTTATTCATTTGGATATTTCCAATGCTTATGATAGGGTAGAATGGTATTTTCTTCTTCATATTATGAGGTTATTTGGTTTTTTTAGGATTGGATAGACTGGATTAGAGGTATTATTTTTTTTGTCTCCTATGAAATTCTTATCAACAACAATCTATCTCCTTTATTTATAGATTCTATGGGTCTTCATCATGGGATCCTCTTTCTCCTTACCTATTCATAATATTGGTAAAATATTTGGGTTGACTTATCTCTAAAGATAGAACCAACAAATCTCTTTATGAAAATACAATGGCTTCTAGATCCCCTCTGCTCTCTAGAGCCCCTCTGCTATCCCACTTATAGTTTGTGGATTATTCAACCTTGTTAGGTCATGCATCTTTGGGAGAGACATCCAAGTTCAAAAATATTTTGAATCTCTTTTTGATAGCCATAAGACAATTTATTAATGAAGAAAAATCAAAGACCATCTTCTTTCATTACTCTACATGAGTGTAAACTATGATTCTAAATATGTTGTAATTTAGACAAAATTCTCTTCAAATTTCCTATTTGGGAGTCACACTAAAAACTACCAAGTAGAAAAAGGAAGAATGCATGCGGCTTATCAAGAGGATAAAGAGTCGACTAGATAACTAGACCAATCGGTGGCTCTCTTTTGGAGGTAGACTCACTTTGGTAAAATTGGTTCTTCAATCTATTCTTATCTATGTCTCTTATGTCTTAGATATCCCTAAAGTTGTCCTAAGAGAGCTAGATAAAATCAATCAAATATTCTTATGGAGTAGAGCAAAAGCAAAATATAAATAGGCACTTGTGAATAGGAATAAGTTATGCCTTTCAAAAAAATAGTGTGGACTATGCCTTAGATCAATGAACAATAATAATAAGGCATAGGCAACTAAACCATGTTGACGGTTAATCAACACCTCTCATGTGCTTTAGGATCAAAATTTGAGAGCTAAATATATAGAAAATAGATTACAAAAACAATTTACTAGATATTAGCTACCTAGTAGAGGATATCTGATCCTAGCAGTGTTGAGGATGGGGGAAACATTGATCAAGATGTAACTATTTTGGATTATCAACAATGACTACCAAGTAAATTTTTGAACTCAAGCCTAAGATGGATATCCCCATCTAACTAAACAATTTCTTGAATGGAGACCTCTCATGTAACAACTTCATAGGGGACGGTGGGTCAAAATTGTCCACTCTTTTAGGAACATTATGGATGGTTCTTGGTGTGAAAGAGTGTGGATCCCAACTATTAAGTGACTCATGATAGTGCTAAAGGATCAAAAGAAAGCTATTCAGACGATTCTTAGAGCTTGATCTCTTTCTTGGTCTTAAGAAAATACATTTTCTGGATGGAGCCCTCACTTTGAAGGTGTTTATACAATAGCCTTGGGATATTCTTCATTATATCAATATGCTTCCAACCCCCTTAGTGATGTCTTCAATCAACTTTGGTAACTACCATAATGTACCAAAGTGATGTTTTCTATGTAACTTAATTTCTATAAGCAAATACTTATAGGAGATAAATTGATGAAATGAGGTTTTTTTGGCCCTTATAGATGTGTGATGTGTTACAAATATGGAGAGATTATAGATATTTTTTTTCTTTTATCCTTCAGCTACCAAATTATGAAAAATATCGGTCTTCCTCTAGGATTTTAGACCTCATATGTTCACTTTATTTGAGCAAGATTGGCATACCTAACCCAAGATGGATGATATAGATAGTTCTATGAAGGAGATTGTATGGGTCAATATTTATTTACTGCTTTGGAATCTTTGGAAAGGAATAAACAATAAGATCTTCAAAGATTTTCAATAGAATATTCACTATATCTAGTAGAGGGCCTTAACTAATATTAGGGAAAAAATATAGCATGTAATATATACCCCCTCCTTCCCATCCCAATAATGGAATAGTATTCTTGGTAAGATAGATTTTTATTTGGGTGAATGAAGACAAAAAAGCCTTAAAAACACAATTTTCCTATTACTTGGGATGGCCATTGGCAAGCCTCTCCTAATGGTGTTGGTAAGATTAATGCAATGGAGCTTCAAGAAGTAATCTAAGAAGAGCAAGCATGGGTGGTATAGGAAGGATTTTAAACAACAATAGTCTTCATTTTTGCAAAGAATTTGGGTTTTCTCTCTAATAATCTAGCATAAGCTTATGCTATCCTTTGGGGTCTTCAAGAGGCTTCCAAGGTTGGCTAGATTTTGGCATAGATAGAGTCTGACTTCTAAATGCTCATTAATCAATTGAAATATCCCACTAAGGTCCCTTATTAGGAATGGTGTATATAGAGGGTGTTTGAAAATATATACAACCTTCATATTAGATTTAGGATAATTGATTTTTTCATGTCTCTGTGAGCAAAACAATGTAGCAAATTCTATGGAAAACTAGGCCCTAGACATAGGAAAACGAATGTGTTATGGAGATCTCCTCATATGGTAGATGCAACAAATCAAGAAATACCTCTATCGTATCTTATATCTTGATGTTGGTAACACTGATCTATGTGTCTCATGACTTAAAAGAAATTATTAGATTTTTTTTTCTTTGTAATAACTTAGTGCAATTAGAACATTGTAGCTAGTCCTATCTAAAAATTTGGATGAAAGCTCTATTTGTTTGGAAGGGGCAATGATGTAACCTTCTTTCTTGCCTCTAATTAATATAAAATTTAAAAAAAATAAAAATAAAATAGAACTTAGGTTATGTATGGTCCATGTCAACTATCCATAGCACAATTATACAATACAGTATACTTATGTTCTCTTCTCATGCTCTTATTTTTTAATAAATTTTATTTTGATTCTTCCTTGGACTGTTCTTCTTATTAATCTATTGGTTTTTCATTTTGCTCCTATGCAATAATAATTTTTTCTTGTTTTTTCTATGATCCTTGCTCTTTATCTTAAGAAATATTCTATAATTTTATTTTTTTCTTGTACCAAAACTTCATGAAATCATTTTGCACATCAATGTTGATTGTACCTTAAGAATTCAACCAAGGACATCCAAGAACACTATCCCAATATCATTTATAGCTATACCATAGAGATCTAAATCTAAGATAAAATTATCCATAGTGACATTATATCCTAAAAAAATATGAACATTCTCACCGTCAACTTGTATGTTCCTTGCTTGAAATTACAACCTCTTAGTCATGCATTCTTAGTAAAATTATACATGTTATTAATATTTACAGAAATAATAATGTTCTCTTGCTAAATGCATTCATGAACCTACAAAATAGATTTTTTATATGAAAATAAATATTTTTTATAATTCCTTTCATGTTATAAATTCAACATTATGATTCTATTTTTCTTTGCCTTAAGCATTTTAGTTTCTTCTTCATAGCCTATGATGGCATCCGTCAAATTGATTATCTTTTTATCCTTACACTCAAGTTATATTTTCTTAAGAACTATTGCTCAAATTCTTCCCAAGTGTATTTGGAGTCACAGACTCTAGCCAAACTTACAAACCAATACAAACTTTACCCTCCCAAGGAACACCAAATATGATCTTGCTAGATAATCCTACCAAAATTTAAAGTTTTAACTTTTTACACTATCTACAATGTCGAGATCATCTTCTCCAAAAAAGTGACAACTCAATGATCTTGCACCCCAAAAAAATAACAATAAAAACTAAGGATTTTATGAAACTAAGGTTTCATAAAAATATTAATTTATAGACCGCCCCTTACCAAATCCACACAAAAATATCACACAATCAAATCAAAGAGAACTAAACATTTCCTTCAAATGTAACAAATAACAATTGATTTGCTTACCCAAACCAAGAGATATCTCAATATTTCTATTCCTTAGTAAGTTTAGAAAACATGAGTATAACCTTCTTAGATAGTTGAACTTATGGGATCATAATTTCCTCAACATTGCTTTAATTTTCTAACATGTTGAAGCTTTTCAAAATTTGAAAACGATGACACAAGAATTTATCTAAATCCAATACCTCTATGCAAAGATTTGGCTATTGAAAATAAAATATTTTTAACCAAAAAAATGTAAAACTCTCAAATTTAAAAATTTCTCATCTTTGAAAGGTTGATGCAAATTTCTCATCTTTGAAATGTTGATGCTTTGATACTAGTTGTCATTAACTTTGATATTCAATATTATAAATAATATTAAATAAATCATCTACAAAACAATAATTCATATAAGAGACAAATATTTTTGATACCCTTAAAGTAGGACAACACTAAGAAGTACTCCTTAAAAAATAACTCCACAAGATCTCCTTGGATGAGAGGGCCAATATGTAAAAAAATACAATTGAAGCAATACTTAATATGATGGATGATGATTGCACAACCACATGATCCCATATTTACATATCTTTTACCGAAAAATACTAGAGGAAGGTATAACCCTAATATTTAGCTTATACATTAACCTTTATCAAACTCATTATTTTATAAATATCTTGGTACAATAAACTTTTGTTATGTGCTACCCATACCAACTATCAATAAAACCATAAAATATAATATCATATTCCTATATTACTATAACATTAATTGTGTTCATTATAAACTAGTATTATGTTGGTTTAAACTCATATATTTGGTTAGTTGTAGATCAGTATTCTTGATTGGAGGTTATTTTTACATGAATAATTTTTAGTTTGCAGTGAATAATAGTTTAGATCTTTAAACTTTATAAGAACAATTATAATAGTATTAAATAATAATAATATAATAAAAATAAATGAAATCTATTTAATTTATATATAATATTATTAAAAAAAAAATCAATAAATATATAAAGGGATAAAGAAGATATTTTAATTATCAAAAAATAATAAGGTTTGATACTCCAAAAACAAAAACAAAAAAAAAGTTTGATAATTTATAATAGTATTAGATAATAATAATAAATAAATAAAATTTATTTAATTTTATTAAAAAAATCAAATGGATATATAAAGGGATAAAGAGGATATTGTAATTACCAAAAGATAAGGTTTGATCATTAGTTTCCATGGGTTTTTGTGCCTTCCCCACTTCAAATCAGTGTCGTTGAAAACATCCGTACCTGATTTAAATTTGTATCTCTCAAACAAGAGTCCAAATGAAAGCAATCAAACGGGTTTTTGTGCCTTCCCCACTCCAAATTAGTGTTGTTGAAAACATCCGTACCTGATTTGAATTTGTATCTCTCAAATAAGAGTCCAAATGAAAGCAATAAAATCAAAAGAATATAAGGCCTAGGATTGCAATTTCTAAATTGAAAGGGATCACTGATATCATTGCTTACCTCACTACTTGATGTTAAACAATGGACTCCTTAATTATTTGGCATTGCCGAGAAAAAAGCTTACCTTTTTTAAATAAAAGATAAAATGTTACCATGGAAAATACTAATAAAATTAATATATGAGTGTTAATTTTATAGATTTAAATTTTATTAATATATGAGTGTTATTTGTATATATATTAAATAAATATTTTTAGAGATAAATTATATATGAAAAGATGTATTTATGTTGTATTATCCACTTATGGGATATATATACCTTATTTTCTTTTGAATTCGAACCTTGTATTTTTGATTTGGAATATTCAAACCTTCACCATGTTGGAATTCACATTATTTTCCAAAAACATCTTAAAACATCAATTCACCACAATCATATGCAAAAAATGCAAAAAATGCAAAAAAGTGAAATAGAAAAGTATATAGATGAAAAATGGAAAAAGAGAAACAACAAGATATGAGAGAATGAATAAGAAGTGGGTGTATGTAGACACCCCATAATATTTTCATATATTCCACTATGATACAAATGCTTGCTCATTGAGGAGTATTTATAATGATACCAAAACCCCAATGAGTGGTTAACCTCAAGCCAACATTAATTTAACCTTGAGGTTAACTTAAGATAAAATAATAATAAATTACACCCTTTAAGCTAGGTTATCCATAAAGGTGGATTAACCAATATCACTAAGGGTGAAATGTGAATGGTGATCTTAGGCTTACATCAAGATACCCATAGGCTTACACATAGATGCCCATAGGATTACATAGAAGAATGCTCATAGGTTTACACTAAAATTCTCAAATACTTACATTAAGATGCCCAAAGGCTTACATAGCACTTGCTCATAGGCTTACATCAAGAGCACCTATAGGTACTTCATCACTATTAACCTTGGCCTAATAAGGTTAAATTATAAATATTTCAACACACTATAAGGTTCATCAATGTTGTACAAATATAATAAATAAATAAGGTCATTGTGGTGAGACCAATCACAAAAAAAAGTTGTAGACAAATATTATTAAAACAAACATGTTAAGTACATCATATTTATAATATTATATTTAACAATAAAAATAAAAAGGATCAAGGTTTGATTTAAGAGTTGTATTGTTTAATGATAAAAAAATGAAGTTGTAGATATAGTTAGATTGAACATATGATAATGACATTTTATTTAAAATAAGTTATATGTGGTTTTTATTGGGGGCCACTCCCATCAAAATACCAAAATATTATATTTGCTCCAGCATACATTTTTATTACAATTTTTTCATTTCTTTTTACTATTAAATATATTCTTCAACTATTTCCTTGAAGTGCTATGTTTCCATAATTAGCTCCTTGGCATAATTTTGATTAAGAAATAAAATCTCACTTGGCCAGTTACCTTCTAAAATTTGAATTTCATTGGGATGAAGATCAACACCACAATTCGCTAATTTATCTGCTACTCAATTTTCTTCTTTATAAATATGTTCACACTTCCAAGATATTACCTCTAGTAATAGATGATGAACATCAACAATAATATTATTTTTTATCTGGACATTTTTCGTAGGACTGCCCAAACTGTCAAAATTGTTTCGGCCATATCTCACTCATCCGGACTCGGATTAAGCTAAAATTTTGAGGGTAGATGCTTGAAAAACCCTAGAACGTCTCCCCAAATTTTCATATAATTTGGAGCAACAAAGATCCTATAATATCCCTATGTGTGAACAAGATTTTTGGCAAGCGGTTATGCGAGGGTTTCATCTAGATTGAGTGCAAGCAGCTCCAGAGGTTGGTCTTTAGGGCCTTCTGGCCCTAGTGACCAATATTTTTGTGGTTTATGCTCAATATTTTAGCAGGAAATGTTGCAAGGGATCCAAAATGGTTTAGAAATTTGTCTTTAAACAAATCATATTATGAACTTGAGTGACAACGGCTTCTAATTTTTTGCACAAAATAAAAGTGAAAACCATACCTTTCCACGGTGTTTAAGGCAAGGATTAAAAAGATCACAAAACAAGTTTCAAGCAGTTGATAAAAAAATGGCTCATATCTCAAGTGAATCTAGTGCTAAGGTGCACCCACAAAATAATTCTACTTTGAAAATCCCTATCAAGGGTAAGTATTTTTAAGACTCAGCCCCAAAAATAAATTTTAGGAATGCCCTCCATGGTGGACAGCATCAACCCAATGCTAATATCAATATTAGGGCTTACCATAAATCTCTAAGAAAGCCTATGATTGATCCCAGGAAAATGGAGTCAAGATGTCTTAAAGCAGCTTATGGAACTCCTATTTTTAAGCTTGATATGGGTAACATTCAGACTGGCATTGAAGATTTGGAAAAAAAAGGACTAATTTTTCGGTTCATAGGTTTTCGTCCGAGACTATCTGCTTTCAAATTCTAGGCTACAAAAATATAGAAAACTAAAGATGAGTTACAAATATCTATTTATCCAAATGGTTATTTTCTTGTTTTATTTGCTAATAATGAAGATAGAGAGAAAACTTTTCAAGGGGGTCATGTGGGCGTATTCCAATTTTATATATATCAATCCAATTCATAATACACACACATATATATATATAGGGGATGAGGCGGTGGAATGGTGGAGAGATGAGGACGGGACGTTGGAGGAATAAGGGGAGAAGGGATAGGAGGGATAAGGAAAAAATGGAGGGTGGAGGAATAAGTGGCGGAAGAAGCGAAAAGAAGGGGAAAGAAAAAATTCAAGAAACAAAAGAAAATCTTGCCGACAAAATATTTTTGTCGACATTTTACAAGGCGTTCATACTTGCAAGGTTTTTCTAAGCCACTTAGAACGTGGTCATGTTCACACTTGCAACACTCTCCCCCTTAAAGTTGAGAGGACTGACTATACAGTCTCTCAGCTTTATAAATTGAGCTTTAGCCATCCCTTTGGTGAAGATGTCTGCAACATTCTCCAAAGTGCGACAAAATTTAAGCTCAACAATTTCTTGATCCACCATGTCTCGGATGAAGTGATACTTCATATCAAAATGTTTCGTTCTGCTATGGTGGATTGGATTGTATGCCAACTGAATGGCACTGATGTTGTCACAGTAGATTCTGGTCGGACCACTTTGCTGCTCTCCTATCTCTTCCAACACTTTTCTTAACCACAAGGCTTGAGTACTAGCATAGGTGACTGCTACATACTCAGCTTCTATAGAAGACAAAGCTACCACAGTTTGCTTTTTGGAACTCCATGTTATTAGTCCTGATCCCAGACTAAAATAGTTCCCTGAAGTTGATTTCCTATCATCAATGTTGCTACCCCAATCACTATCACTGAAGCCTACAAGCTTGATAGTGGTACATTTATGGTACTGGATTCCAAAATCCAATGTACCCTTCACATATCTGAGAATTCTCTTAGCTGCCTGCAAATGCAGCTCAGAAGGGCTAGCCATAAATCGAGAGACAAGAGAAACAACATACTGAATATCGGGTCTGGTGTTGGCGAGAAACATCAAACTCCCAACCATGCTTCTGAAAGTGGTCACGTCAACTTTTGGTGCTCCATCATCTTTGCTTAATTGGATCCCATGTCCAACTGGAGTTGCAACTGGTTTGCAATGCTCCATAGCAAACTTCTTGATCATGTCCCGAGCATACTTATGTTGACAGATGAAGATCCCCGTATCTGATCGATGAACCTCCATTCCAAGGAAGTAGTGCATTAAGCCAAGATCCTTCATCTCAAACTGCTTCATCATGGAGTGTTTGAACTCCATATTCACTTTTTCATTACTACCCATGAATATGAGATCATCCACATACAAGCAAACTATGAGGATGTCATTACCTTGATTCAGGTAGTAGAGCGTGGGTTCATTTTTGCTTCTGATGAACCCATAATCTTTAAAGTACCCATCAATGCATGAGTACCAAGCTCTCGGTGCCTGCTTGAGGCCATAAAGTGCCTTCTTCAGTTTGTAAACAAGATGTTCCTTGTCTTTCTCTTCAAATCCCTATGGTTGCTCAACATACACTTCTTCTGTCAAGTAACCATTGAGAAATGCACTCTTTACATCCATGTGTTGGACTTTCCATCCCTTATGTGCAGCTAAGGCAAGAACTGTTCTGATAGTCTCCTGTCTGGCTACAGGAGCAAAAGTCTCTTCATAATCAATTCCATATTTCTGTGTAAATCCTTTTGCAACCAATCTTGCTTTGTGCCTTTCAATACTTCCATCAACATTGAACTTGGTCTTGAAGACCCATTTGCATCCAACACATTTCTTTCCTTTAGGAAGCTTTACCAGCTCCCAAGTGTCGTTTTTTATAGAGGTTATCTCCTCTTTCATGGCATCTTGCCAAATTTTTTGAGTACATGCCTTCTCATAACTAGAAGGTTCAAGTTGTGCACTAGTTAACAAGGCATAGTTAACTATATCTCCCCGAGGTTCTTGGGAGTCATCATCACCATACAAATGCATATTTTCAAGTCTTTGCAAGATTGAACTCATTTCACTAGCTTGACTTCTAGTATATCTTCTTTGAAAGTTTTTATCCAACATCTGATAAGATGGATGATGTTGGAGTGTTCTCTTACCTCTGGATGGAGAATCAATATCCATTGGTGAGGAACTGACCGACCTTTGAGGAGAAGGACTTGGTGAAGAAGTTGAACTCGAAGATGAACTTGGGCTTGTTGGAGGAGACTTCTTACCTTTCTGCGGTGATTGTTGTTGCACCTGTTTAGAAACTGCATCATTGGATTCATCATCACTGAATATTTGGGGCTTACCCCATTCTCCCCCTTCATCAAAAATCACATCCCTGGAAAGCACAATCTTTCGAGTCCTGGGATTGTAGAGTCTGTAAGCTTTTGTGTTCTCACAGTACCCTACAAATATGCATGCCTGACTCTTTGGATCAAGTTTTTTTCTCAGCTCATCAGGAATATGAGAATATGCCAGTGAACCAAACACTCGAAAATGCTTGACATTTGGTTTCTTACCATACCATGCTTGGTAAGGAGTTTTCCCTTTCAAACTTGAAGTAGGGCTCCTATTCAAAATATACACACTGGTCCTGGCTGCATCCGCCCAATACATATTACTCAAATGCTTCGTCTGAAGCATAGATCTTGCCATCTCTACAATGGTGCGGTTCTTTCTCTCAGCCACACCATTCTGTTGTGGAGTGTAGGCAGCAGTGAACTGCCTTTTTATTCCATGTTCTTTACAAAAATTCAAAAATTCATTAGAGGAGTATTCTCCTCCTTTATCTGATCTCAAACACTTAACAAAATATCCACTCTCATTTTCAACTCTTGTTTTAAAATCTACAAAGCAATCAAATGCTTCATCTTTATGCTTTAGAAAATATATCCAGCACATTCTTGAAAAATCATCAATGAATAGAAGAAAGTAAGAGTTGTTACCAATGCTCTTGGTCTGCATTGGACCACAGATGTCCGAATGCACTAGTTGGAGTGGATAACTGGCCCGCCATGCTTGCCCTCATGGAAATTTGGCCCTGGCATGCTTGCCCAAAGCACAACCTTCGTAGACTTCCTTATTGTCCTGAACTTTAGGAAGTCCGGTCACCATTGCTTGAGAGGTTAACATCTTCAAACTAGCTGAATTCAGATGACCGTATCTCAAGTGCCACAACACACTTAGATTTGAAATAGCAACATTTGCTAATTGATCTCCCCCTGATTGACCAAAATTTAAAGGGAATAACCTGTTCTTTGTCATTGGCACTTGTGTAATGATTCTATTACTATTATTTTTATCAAAAATGGTGCATTTACCCTCATCAAAAAGTAACTTGTAGTTCTTTTCTAACATTTGACCAACACTTAAAATATTGTGTTGGAGATGAGGTGTGTAATAGATATCACTTACTTGCTTAACACCTTCTTTAGTTGGAACCGCCATGGCTCCAATGCCTTCAACTGTCAATGACTTGTTGTCCCCCAACTTGATGCTGGATTTGTAGGAAGAATCCAGGGTAGCAAAGAGTTCTTCTTTGCCACTCATATGATTTGAACACCCAGTGTCCAAAATCCAGGTGTCATTTAGGTTCTGATCTGACTGGCCATATGAGAGAAAGAGATTTGTGGTCCCTTCCTCTTCTCCAAAATTGCCATACTGACTGCTCTGGCTGCTGCTGCTCCCTTGTGAAGGCTGCTTTGACCAACAGTCATGAGCATAATGGCCAGGTTTGCCACAATTGTAGCAAACTTGCTTTGACTTGTCATTTCCTTTTCCTCGGCCTGGATGCTTTCCTCTATTCTGTTGTCCACCTCTATTCTGACCTCCACCTCTGTTTGAAGATCCTCCTCTACTTGGGGTTCCACCTCGTGGACTATTCTTGCCTCTTTCTCTATGCCGACCTCTGCCATGACCTCTACCTCTTCCTTCTTGTGAAGCGAAGGCTTTATCATCTCCTCCATGGTTGGTGGAAGGAGTGTCCTGCAATCTTTCTTCATGTGAAAGAAGAGAACCAATTAGTGCTTCAAAAGAAAGAGTGGTCAAATCTTTTGACTCTTCAATAATGATTGCTACATGATTCCACTTCGGAAGAAGTGTTCGCAACACTTTCTTCACCATAACCTCAGGCTTAATATCTTCACCTAGAGTGACCATTTTATCTACTACAACTTTAACTCGCACGCAGTAGTCTCCTACTTTCTCATTTTCCTGCATTCTGAGATTTTCAAAATCTCTCTTCAGTGTTTGAAGTCTAACCTGTTTTACTTGATCACTACCTTGAAAGCTTTCTTTCAAAACTTTCCAAGCATCTTGAGCTGTGACACAGGATGCTATTCTAGGAAAGATACTTTTATCTAGGGCTGCTTGTAAATAGTACAGGGCAGAGGAATTATTTTTTTGGGCTTCTTTTCTAGTTTTTTTATCTGCAACACTCAAAGCTGCCCATTCAGCAGCTGTGGGTTCTATATACCCTTCTATTACAATATCCCATAAACCTTTGCCTATTAACAAAGTTTTCATCTTAATCGACCAGTATTCATAATCACTACCATTAAACTCAGGAATTGGGAGACTTGTATTTGAGGCCATTTTACTACTTGAAACTAAACTTTGATTTGACTAATATAAGTAATAACAAAGCAGAGTAATTACAAGTTCAAATCAAATTTAGCTTTTTTAATTTTCTCACTGATTTCTTGTTCTTCTTGTTGTGGATCTCCCAGTACTGGCTGCCCAAAATTATCGGCAATGGAATCCTCGTTATCACTGATGAGGATGATTTCAGGGGTAGCTGGCTCAGGTGGTTCCAATATTTGAAGAGAAGCACTGTCACTGATCTGAGGGTTGGCTGGTTCTTCAGTTTTAGGTTCCAATTCTACTGGATCTTCTTCTTCTTCTTCTTCCTCTTCTTCTTCTTCTACTGGTTTTGGATCAGGAGAGCGTGGTGTATAGCTCTCACTCGATTCTATTTCGGGCACTGCAGGTGTATAACTATCGTTGGATTGTTCCTCAGGTAGGACTTCAACTGAATCGGACTCCTCCACTCGTTGTCCGAATATGTTGTCTTCTGAGTCAGCTTCGTAACCAGAATCCGGATGCCTTTGGTGGGCTATGACCACGTTTTCTAATTGATTGAAAATTGTATGCAAACCATATCTCCAAACTTTTTCGTCAAACCATTCGGCGTTCTCTCTTTGTAAAAGAGAACAAAGGGCATGATAGCATCCGATTGATCTGATCATCTACTCATCAATGCAAAAAACAACTTCATTAGAGCCTCTAAGGTTAAAATTTTCACCCTTTTACAACTGCTGAGGCTATTACAAAACAAATATTTAACCTTGAACGGGGTTCCAAGGGGCGGGAGTCCAAAATTTTTTGGAGGTGCTAAACGGGCGTTCCGGAAGACTTCCCGTCACTTTTCCAGGTTCACAATATGCAAATTTTCACTTTCCACTTTTCACAATTTTTTCTCAAAAAAAAGTTTTCAAATTTTTTATAAAGCCCTTTTTTTTAAATTTAATAATCAATAATGCTTTTAATAAATTAAAAATAACTATATTAATAAAATAATTAAAAGCATTTATTTGAAAATTAAATTCAATTTAAAAGCAACTTTAATACAAAAAAAAATTAATAAAACTTTTTTTTTAAAACCTTTTATGAAATGCACTCCGACGGGTTTTGAACTCGTGACCTCATGCAAGCTAACGAGCACCTTTGCCACTACACCGCGTGGCTCCTCTGAAAACAAATCCTCCCGCTCTCCCTCTTAAGGCTCCTTCGTGGCGATAACCACAAAAAAAAACTTTGATTTTCCTAACCCGGTGGGATTCGACCCCGGGTCTTCTCCTTTGCTGGCGGAAGGTTTTAACCGCTAGCCCACAGCTGTCGGTTGAGACAATAGAGGCACGAGAGCCTCTATAATATCAAGCGACGGTGATCTTTTATTAAAAAAAAATTGAACTTAATATCCCACATTCACCGTGTGTGGGGAAATTTGGGGTTTAAAAACCCCAACGCGACTATGAAAAATCGATTGCCTTCGGGAAATCGACGTCGCCTCTTTTTGCCGCTGCTTTAACCAATGACCGCCCTCCTTGCTGCCAGCTGTGTCACCACCTCGATCCGTGTGCCACTACCATGTGTCCTTCCATGTCTACCTCGAATCACGTACCTGCCATGTTAGTTCCTCGAACTACATGTGCTTTGCCAGGCCCGTCTGCCTCAGCTATCTGCTTCCAGCTGTCCTTGATAGCTCCTCAGGATGTGTACATCCATTCTCGGTTCACATGCCACACTCTCTATCTGCTATCACATCCGCCTCGGGATGCATGCTACGCCAGTAACTGCCACCTCGGACAACTTCCTGTTGACTACTCCCTTCTCACCTCGGGATCCATGCCCCGATTTTTGCACCCCTGGCCCTTCGGCTCTGATACCAGATTGTGGGCGTATTCCAATTTTATATATATCAATCCAATTCATAATACACACACACACACACACACACACACACACACACTATATATATATATATATAGGGGATGAGGCGGTGGAATGGTGGAGAGATGAGGACGGGACGTTGGAGGAATAAGGGGAGAAGGGATAGGAGGGATAAGGAAAAAATGGAGGGTGGAGGAATAAGTGGCGGAAGAAGCGGAAAGAAGGGGAAAGAAAAAATTCGAGAAACAAAAGAAAATCTTGCCGACAAAATATTTTTGCCGACATTTTACAAGGCGTTCATACTTGCAAGGTTTTTCTAAGCCACTTAGAACGTGGTCATGTTCACACTTGCAACAGTCCTTGGTTTTTTGGAAGGGTAGGGCTTTTCATGAAGCCCTGGCATACTAAATTTAAAGCCGAAGAAGATATGCCTTCTATAGCTCCCATGTGGGTTAGAATCTTTGGTCTCCTTATTGAATTTTGGAATCCTACTATTTTTTCTTCAATTGGAAACTCTTTAGGAACTTTTATGATGACTGTTGATTGTACTCAAAATTTTGAACATATTATTTATGCTCGAATTTGTGTTTTAATGGATTTTGACAAACCCCTACCTAAAAATATCACATTACAATTTGGGGAAGACACTTGGGAGCAAGTAGTGGACTATGAGAACATTCCTTTTCGTTGTAGAATTTACCATGAATATGGTCATTTGGCCAGTTCTTTCCCAAATAAAATTCTTGATCAAAAGAAAGAAGATATAAACTCAGCAGGTTTCCAAATGCCTAAGAAGAAGAACACTCAAAAAAACCAGTTATGAAGGATCAATCAAATTCATCTGCTAATATGTTTGAAATACTTTCCACAAATGATGTCCCAAGTGAGGAAGAGGAAATAATGGAAATAGAAATCTTAGAAACACAATTTAAATATGAAGGGAAGAACTCAGAGACAAACCAACAAATCAAAGGTTTTCAACAAAAAAAAAGAGAGAAAATTTACACAAGAAAAACAATCTTTTAAATGTCAAAACTTCAAATAATACAGGTCCCAATATAGACTCTATTGAACCCTCTAGTAAAATTTTAGTTGTGTACGAGCATTCTTCAAGGTTAGAAGCCATCTCAGATTCTATTGGAATAAGTCAAGAAATAGGAAAAAAAACTGAAGATGGATTCTAATCAAAAAGTAGGTCGCAAAACCAATCAATATCATATGGTAAAAGAAGGTGAAAAGCTTGTAGAGGAAGGTAATATTAATGCCCTTCCCAACTTTTTTAGCCCTGGTATTAATGAATATCATCACTTGGAATATTAGAGGACTCAAAGGGAGTCTTTCAAAACAAAATGAAATTAGAAGAATGATTCAGATAAATCATCCACATCTTGTTTTCCTTCAAGAAACAAAGATGTCAATGGAGGATATGGACTCAATTTCCAGTAAAATTTGGCCAGCTAGAAAAGTGGTTTCCCTCAGTTCCCAGGGGACTTTTGGTGGCATTTCTTGTCTTTGGGACCCAAAAGAGGTAGTTATTCACCATATGGTTGGCAGTTGGGGTTTGTTGGCTATAGCTATTCAAAGTAGACATTCCAACCAAATTATGCTCTACATTACTATTTATGCTCCAACTGCTTTGGAGGAAAAAAGAAGACAATGGAAGGATATAACTCATATTATCTCTCATTTTCCTAAAGCTTGGATCTTGATCGGAGGAGATTTCAATACCATCCTCTCTCTGGATGAGAAAATTGGGGGAAATAGAAATTTGGACAAAACCACTGACCTCATGAGCGAATATATTGCAAACCTCCATCTTATGGACATCCAACCAGATAATGGCCTTATGACTTGGTCTAACAGAAGGCAAGGCTTAGCTTGTATAATGGAGAGATTGGATAGGATTTTGCTCTCTAAAAATTTCTTAATCCATGGTCACATTCCTAAAGTGAAGACTCTTAACAATGTTGGTTCGGATCATTGGCCAATCATGGTGGAAATGTGGAAAACCAATGTGAGTTTCTCTCCTTTTAATTTTCAATTAATGTGGCTTAGAGACATTTCCTTTAGACCTCATGTGCAACAATGGTGGAAGGAAGGTAAACCTAGGCATGGGACTAAGATGTTCTGTTTTGCCAAAATACTAGAATACATTAAATCCAAAATCAAGACTTGGAACTGGAAAGAGTTTGGGGATGTTCATAAAAAAAAACATGAAGTTATTGCTCATCTTGAAAATTTGAATAAGAAAATCCATTTAGATGGCCTCACAGAGAAGAGAAGTGCGGATGAAATTAAACTCACAACTCAGTTAGAGGAATGGGAAAAAAGAGAAGAAATCTTATGGAAGCAAAAATCTAGAATTCAATGGCTCAAAGAAGGAGATCGAAACACAAATTTCTTCCACAAATATCTTCTAGCTCAAAGATCTCACAACTTTATTTCTTCCCTGAAATCATATTTTGGAGATGTTGTTTATACTTGGGATGGCATGAACTCTATTGTTGTTGATTACTTTTCCAATATTTTTGTTGCTACTCCTCTTGACTCAGCTTCTCAACAAAATGTTCTTCAAGCAATCCCTTCTCTTATCACTTCTGAGGAGAACTCTATTTTTACTGCTCTTGTTACTATCAATGAGCTTCAAAAGGTAGTTTTTAAAATGCAAAAATGGAAAACCCCAGGTCCTAATGGTTTTCCCATTGAGTTCTACCAAGAGTTCTGGGATATCCTTCATGTTGATTTATTAGAGGTGGTGGAAGAATCCAGGAAATCCAAAGAAATTTTGAAGGTTATCAATAAAACTTATATTACTCTTGTTCCAAAAGCTCAAGAGGTTGATCATATCTCAACTTTTAGACCTATTGCTTTATGTAATGTTCTTCTCAAAATCATTACTAAAATCATGGCAGAAAGGTTGAAGCCTCTTTTGCATAAGATTATTTCCCCGGAGCAAGGGGGTTATGTGGAAGGGCATCAAATAGTAGATGAGATAGTTCTTGCTCAAGAAGCCATCCATTCCATGGATATGCAAAAATCTCCTTCCATGTTCATTTGGTTAGACTTATCCAAAGCTTATGACAGAGTGGATTGGCACTTCCTTATCAAAGTTTTGAGGCAATTTGGTTTCTCTAAGGATTGGGTGGATTGGATTATGGGATGTATCTCTTCAGTTTCCTACTTAGTTCTTATCAATGGTAGGCCTTCTCAATCGTTCCCTACTTCCAGAGGTATTAGGCAAGGTGACCCGCTATCCCCTTATTTATTCATCATTCTTGTTGAATGCTTGGGTAGGACTATAACCAAAAAGAGGGAAAACAAAACCCTTGAGGGAGTTACCATTTCTCATGGAGCTAGACCTATCTCTCATCTTCAATTTGTGGATGACTCTACTCTTTTAGGTAAAGCTACAATTAAGGAAGCTTCTAATATTAAGAAAATTATTAGTTGTTTTTCTAAGGCTACTAGGCAGTTGATCAATGAAGACAAATCTAAAGTTATTTTCTTTCATTGCTCTGCTAGATAGGAATCCATGGTCTTGGATAAATTAAGATATAAGAAGACCTCCCTTCCAATCACTTATTTAGGTATTCCCATAAATATTCAAAGGCAAAAAAATAAATATTGGAATTGGTTGTTGGACAAAGTCAAGAAGAAAATTGGAAAGTGGACCAACAGGTGGCTTTCTTCTGGGGTAGAATCACCTTGGTAAAATTAGTCCTTCAAGCTATTCCTATTTATGTATCTTTCGTGTTGAATATCCCAAAGGTTGTTCTTCGAGAACTGGATCAAATCAGTCATCGTTTCCTTTGGAGTGGTACTAAGGAGAAAATAAAATGGGCCTTGGTGAAATGGGACACTTTATGTCTTCCTAAGAATGAAGGGGGGTTAGGATTCCGGTCTTCTATTAATAACAACAAATATTTAGCTACTAAATTATATTGGAGGATGTTGCATAACCCCAATGCTCTTTGGGCCAATAATCTTCGTGCTAAATATGTTGAGAACAAAAGTCCTGAAGACCTTGTTTGCTATCAACTTCCTACCAAAGGTTCTCCCATTTTAGCAGTTCTTAAGACTGGTGAGGATTTGATAAAGAAAAATTTATTTTGGATCATTCATAATGGTCAAAAGGTAAATTTTTGGACAAATTCTTGGGATGGTCACAAGCCTTTGATAACTCAGTTTCCCGATTGGAGGCCTTGGATGGAGGAGCTTCACCAAGCTAACTGGATAAAGGTGGCTAATTAATGTCGGTACCATACTGGTAATTCAAAGGTTGGTAGATATTGGATCCCTATTGAGGACTGGCCTATTCAAATCCCAGAAAGGCAAAGACAAGATATCCAAGGCATCCTTCATATGATATCTCTCTCTTGGTCCCATGAAAAAGATTGTTTTGGATGGAACAACACTACTAAGGGTGAGTATTCAATTGCTCAAGGTTATTTGACCTTATGCCATAATAATCCCAACCATTCTTCTGACATATTTTCTCAATTGTGGGCTCAAAATCTCTGGCCTAAGGTGAGGTTCTTTAATTGGCTTTTATTGCATCGTAGGGTGCTTACTGGTGAGCAACTTATGAAGGATGGTTTTCATGGCCCTTTTAGATGTGAAATGTGTGAAGAGAATGTAGAAACTCTCAACCATATTTTTATTGAGTGTACTTTAGCCTCTGAGCTATGGAGGAGAATGGCCACTTTACTTGGCTTATAGTGGTCCAATTTTTTTACTTTTGAACAACTTTGGAGGGATTGGCCTAATCAAGAGGGTGTTGATCATTTTATTAGGCAATTAGTTTGGATGGGTTCTACCATTCTTCTTTGGAATATTTGGAATGAAAGGAATAGCCAAATTTTTAATCAAGATAGGAAGGATATTCACTATATTTGGCAAAAGACCATAGCCAACTTAGTTGAATCGAGTCCATCAACTCCTTAATCACCCCCAAAAATCCCACAAAAGATGGGATCAAGTGATGCAAATATTGAAGATTAAATCTTCTAAGGGCAACCAACTTAAAGGGAATGTGAGTATTAGTAAGATGGATAGGACAAGAAATTGGCAACCTCCTCCTAAGGATTTTGGAAAATTCAATACTAATGGAGCCTCTAGAGGGAACCCTAGAAAATCCAGTGTGGGAGGAATTGGTAGACTTTCAGATGGCTCCCTGGTTTTTACTTTTGCTGAGAATTTGGGTATTCTTTCCAATAACCTTTTTGAGGGGTATGGTATCCTCAGAGGCCTTTAGGAGGCTACTAAGGTTGGATGGGAAAAGGTGTTAGTTGAGTCTGACTCTCAACTTATGATTAATCTTTTGAAGACTCCTAAGAATCATAAGGTTGATTGGAGAATAAAAAGAATTATTGAGAAGATTCAATTAATCCAGATGGGATTTTTGAAAGTTGATTACAATCATGTGGTCAGAGATCAAAACAAGAGTGTTGATGCTTTAGCTAATTGGGCTTTGGAAAAAGGTGATCTTACTTGTTATGGCCACCCTCCTAGATGGTGGGCTTCACAAATTAGGGAAGCTCTTATTTCTATCATTTCTTTGGATGGCTCCAGTTCTGAAGGTACCTAGTTTCTTCTTGCTTTATTTTTGCTTCTCTTTGGTTCATTCAGGTTATTTTAGTTCCCTAGCTCAAACTATTCTTTCTTTTGTTTCCTCTGTTGATTCTTGCCTTAAAAGTATTTTGGTCTAGATAGGTCATTGTTATGTTCAATTTTTTTTTTTTTTTTTTGTTTAGTTTTTTAAGGTGTGTGTGTTCTTTTGTTTTGTTTTTTTTTTGTGTTCTTTGTGTTGTTTTTTGTTGTTCTTGTGTTTTTGTGTTTTTTTATGTTTTTTGTTATTACTCTTGTGTTTTTGTCGTTCTTGTTCTTGTGTTTCTCTTTGTTTATGTTAATTCGTGTTTTTATGTGTGAGTGTTTTCTATTTTTTTGTTTTTGTTTAGTCTGTTTATTTTTGTTTTTATTTTTATTTTTTTTAATATTTTAGGTTTTGGTTGTGTTTATTTTTCATGTTTTTTTTGGGTTATGTCTTTGTAGTGTTCTGTTGTTTTTGTCATGTTTGTGTTTTGTTATGTGGTTCTTGTGTTTTTCTATGTGGTTCGTGTTGTGGTTTCTTTTATCTTTTTGTGTGTGTGTTTGGTTGTGCTTTTGTTTTTGACACACTCAAGGAGCATGTTTTTTATTTTATTTTATTATTTTTGTTGTTATTTATTTATTTATTTACTTATTTTTAAATTGGTTTTGTGTGTTTGTTTGCTCCTTGAGTATGTCAAATGTGGTAGGCCAGGTCCGAGTCCTGGGTGTTTTTGGAGGAATGGATACCCCTGCCTCCTTGGGTCTTACCCGAAAGTGGCATCTTTGAAGCACTTTCTTTAAATATTTGACATGGTCCTCTCTCTTCTTTGAGAAAACTGGGATATCATCCACATACACGATGATGCATTTGCCTATGATCCCCTTGAATGCATAATCCATGGCGCGTTGAAAAGTTGCACCAGCATTTAACAGTCCGAACGACATTCTCTTATATGCAAATGTCCCCCACTTGGTAGTGAAGGTTGTTTTCATCTTGTCATCTGGATGTATAAGAACCTGGTTGTACCCAGAATACCCATCGAGAAAGGACATCATTTCAGATCCATTTACCATTTGTAGAATTTCATCGATTGATGGCAGTGGATAATTATCTTTTTGAGAGGCTTTATTAAGATTTCGAAAATCTATGCACGACCTAATCTCTCCACTCTTTTTTCTCACTTGGAACGAGGTTAGCCACCCGAGGTTGAGTGCCTAACAGGAAAAATGATTTTCGCTTCCAATAATATTTTAACCTCCTTTTCGATCAATGGCTCCAGTAGCGGGTTAACAACTCGTTGTCTTTGCCTAAAAGGCTTGGAGTCAGGCTTCAAAGGGATGGTATGTGTGATAATGTTTTGGTTGTATGTCTTCAGCTCATTGTAGTTCCAAGCAATACAATCTATGTAATGTTTCAATGCTCGCATTATATTGCTCCTTTCTTCCTCTGTGCATGCCTTTGCTATGTACACCTCCTTTGGATTGTCTGCACTCCCTAGATTAATTGAATCACATGCATCTTTAGGGAGTGGGACTCTTTTTCTTTTCTTGGTCTTGCATCCCATGTCGAACATCTTTTCCAATGAAACCACGTCTTTAGGAATTTTTTTGGATTGATACGAAGTTTCAATTTCATTTTCTGTTTCATCCTGCCACCTTTGCTCCTCATCAATCACCTGATTTTCAAAAATACCCGAGTTCGTGACAAATTTGAAAATATGTCTATCACTTTCAAAAACCTGGAAATTCTTTACATTATCGGGTATTGATGGACAAGGAACCAGTTCAATAGAAAACTTTTTACATCTTTTTATATCAACCGGGTTTAACATGCCCACGACGACTGCAAGAGAGTCTGCTATTCGATTTCCTTTCCTAGAAATAAGGGCTATATTGAATGCATCGAATTCCTCAATGAGGTCCATAACCCTAGTTCTATAAAGGCTCAGTCTTCTATTGCGGCATGTATACTTGTCCTTTGATTTGCTTGACTACCAACTCAGAATCTCCCAAAACCTTCAAGCATTTAACATGTTTGCTCAATGCTAGACGTAAACCAAAGATCAATGCTTCGTATTCTGCCACATTGTTCGTGCAAGGAAATTGCAATCTGTAAGCAGCTAATAATGGTTTACCTCCTGGACCAGTGAGCTCGACTCCAGCTCTTGCTCCCTGTCTAGATTTTGATCCATCGAACCTGAGCAACCACGTGTAATCATTTTCATCAGAAGAGCTACCATGACATGCCTCCTCTTTAGGTTCTTCAGCAGCTTCCTCAACATCAAGTGCATAAACTCCTAGTTCTGGCTCAAAAAACTGAACTTCATTTGGCTTGTTAAAATTTGTTATAATCTCCTTAAGCCTCGGTTCATTTTCCACTCTGATTTGGTTTGCAATTCCCTTCCATGGTAGCCACATATGTGAGCAGTCTGTTGAAAAATAGCCATTCAGAGTTTTCATCCAATCCCTCGCAAGTAACATTCCATACCTACTTGGGATATTAACCACCAGAATGTCCACAACCTGTTGAACCCTGGGTTCAAAATTCAATTGAATCTTGACATCATATAGAGTCCCCACTACATTTACCTCTGATCTGTCCAGTTGTAGGACTATACATTTGGATGAAACAGGTTGCAGGCCTAGCATCTTACATATTTATGTAGGCATGAGGTTGCTCGTGGCACTTGTGTCCACCAAACAGTTATGCAAATTCTTACCCGCAATTCTCAGAGTCAGTAAGAATGGCGGGACATCCCTTCTCTCCTTTCGCAAAATGAGATGGGATTCAACTCCTTTTCCTTTCCACGTTTGATCAGGTGAGTTCAAAGCTTTTATCAATGCCTCCTTTTGGCCTGGCAATCTAGCTGCGTCCAAGAATGAAAGGCTAGATTTGGACTTCTTTAGATCCTCCACTATGTCATAGTTTGGCTTTTCGAATTTGACTGTCTTTTGCACATCATTAGACATTTCTCTTCTGAGTGGAGGGGGAGGATTATTATTTGCCTTAGTATCGGGAGGAAGAATAGAGTTGTTTGGAGGTGTTGATGAAGTTTTAGGGGTTTTAGATTTACTTCTCAAATGGTATCCATGATTCCCCTTCCTAAAATCTCGAAAAGCTTGCACCTCCTGTTCCAAAATTTCGTCTTCTTCTTCCTCACTCTCACCTTCTTGATGATATACAGTTTCCATCACCATAATATTATCATCTTGATGTTGTGATGGACCCTCATTTGATACCAGTTCCAAATCATCAACTTGTGCCCGAAGACAATGAGTGTATCTCGCAATTTTAGGACAATTCCTCTCATTGTGTTCTTTCGTGTTGTGCAATCTGCACCCCCTTTCCCATGCCAAATCTGAAATATTCAAAAGAGAATTGGATTGGCTAGGTCCTATGAAGTATCTAATTGATTAGCAATGGGAGCGGGTACTCCCCCATTGTTTGGCTTGGTGTTCCAGTGTCTCCCTCTATTGTTAAAATTTTGATTTGGGTGAGGGGCATGGGACTCATACTTCTGCTGTTGAACCCTGTCATTGCTCAGTTTATGAACTAATTTCTTGAGCTCTTCGACTTTTGAATAAATCTCCTTCGGTGGAATCACATTGTTGTTAACCCCCGTTGGATTCGCATAATTGATGGGGTCTTGATTCAACATTTGGGTCGGGTTCTAAGGAATTTGATTCCTGTATGGATTGACACTCTGAATCGGGGTTGGATTTGGAAAAGGAACTATGGCTTGAGGATTGACTTGGCTAGTTCCTTGCATAGTTGATTGACTATTCTGCAAAAATGCAGGGACAGGTGGAATGGATGTGATTGGTTGGATTGGAATGGGTGCATACGCGGGTGCTGGTGGATACAATTGCTGATATGGGAAGGCGTTCATGCTTGGCATTTGTGGTGCCATGATATGATTTGCCAAGGGAGCTTGACCATATGGAGCATACTGTCCCATCACAGGCATCTGGGTAAACCCGTAGCCCTATGGTGTCATTTGCTGCTCGATAGTCATGGCTTCGTTATAGGCTAAAGCAAGTGTGGTGACTTGAGGATTACGTCTCGCAAACATGGCTGTCATGGGGTCCAATGCCCCAAAATATATCTGCAAAGCCACTACGGGATCGATGGCAAAGTGCCTAATTGCTCTATTATAGCACTTTTGGAATCTCTGATTAAACATTCTGATCGGTTCCCCTTGGCCCCTTTTGCATGTAATAAACTGATTGTAAATAGTTGCGGGATCCAAGGGTGACCTAAATTGATTAACAAAGGTGTTTTCCATTTGTGTCCAAGAAGTAATTGAACCAGTAGGCAAGCATATATACCATTCATATGCTATTGGATCTAAGCTCATGGGGAAAAGTCTGCAGGCCACATCTTCATATTGAACTTGCAGCCTAATTAAAACATCCCTATAGGCTTGGATATGTTCTTCTATTGTTCTTAGGCCATCTGGTTTGTATTTAGGCAAAAATATTTCAATGTTCTTGGGGATTTCATGGATATCCCCAGCAATGTTCAAAGGAGTATTATTAGCTCCATACCAAGGAGCTATTGGAGCTTGAGCCATTTGACTCAAAATCGATGAAGACAAACCTACAATAGCAGTAGAGATATTATTGACAATAGGAACACTAGTGGCAACTGATATTACGGGCGTAGATCCACTCGATGTTCCTGGAGAAAATAGGTCTTTTGTGACTGGTGAGCTTATGACTTGCTTGGTTTTACTCTTGGGAGTACCAGTAAGGTCATGAAAAATGGTTTCCCCGATTGTTTGGGACCTGGTTGCAATACGACGCGGTGGGTCCAGCCTACCTGATGAAACCCTCGATTATTTCAGTGAAAACCTACAACAAAAGAAAGCAAAAGCTGCAGTTTAGCCGTTTGTGAGCTTTAAGAAAATATTTCAAAATTAAATCAAACGATATTATTCATGTATGAAAACCAAAATAAAGTAAACCGATTCGGGCCCTCCTTCTAGCGCCAATATGTTGAGTGGTGTTTTCACCCAATTGTGAAAGCACACTCTCCGATAGGATCTGAGTCCCAAAATCCTCTGCTTGCAAAGAAAGTAATTTCTCCAAGGTTCCTCTTATGTTGATTCTAAAACACCAATGATGCTGCTCACTGTAAATGCAGGGAATACCTTAGGGTTGCAAGTGGATGTTAACAAGGGGCACTGTAGTTCACTTTAATTTGGATTTGCAATGGACTCTGAGCTTTGATGGGTTTTCAATTATTTATTTAAATGACTGTAATTAAAATACAGAAAATAAATACGGGTTTAAAAATAAAAATAAATGCAAATGAATATGCAACTAAGCTACGTCCAGAGTATTGCCATCTTGATTGATAAAACCGAAGACAATGAGGTTTTTGCATGCAACCCAACCTACTGAACCTGCAAATTCGCACAATTCAGATAAGCCAGGTGCGGGTTTCTAGGGTTTCTACTGTAGTTTTAGATTTAGGCATTCGCATGAAGCAACCAAGAACACTTGCATTCAACTTCACCTATAAGCCTAGAAATCTGAAAGGGAAAGATAACACATTGAATCATGCATGCAAAAATGACTCCTTCTTTCTCATCAATGAAATGCCAACTCTGTATTTCTGCATTAAAATGATGTATCAATTACAATTACGGAATGTTCCAGGTTTTACAAATCTAGAACAAATGAAGGAAATTGCCCAAGTGCAGGCCCAGAATGGCATGAAGCCCTTGTCTCTGCAACTCTGCAAGCAACAATTTCCAACTCCTTTCTTCAATCTGCACTCCTGGTTTTATACTAACTGAAACGTCTCTTCGGTTCTCCCTGTGTCGCTTCGTTTCACCTTCCAACATGTGACCTTTCAAATTCTTGCCTTTTCGATGCTTTTGTTCCATGTTCGATTCTGAAACGTTCAAAATCTACCGCTGCATGTAACGCCTCTGCAGCTCTGACACCTGTATGCCACGTGTCTCATGTTTTCTATGCCTTCTATAACGTCTTCCCGTGCAAAACATGACAAAATAGCATGCAGCCCGTTCACCTTCCTGGCCGCGAAAATGAGACATGTCGCGATATCGCGACGTTTTCGACCAACAACATCGTTTCTCCTCCTGCACAACGAAAATGAGACATGTCATGATATCGCGACGTTTTTCTGCTTCGGGCCATCTCCTCACCACCTATCATGAAATCGTGACACTTTTCCGTTTCGTACCCTCTCGCTGTTACTTGTCGCGAAATCACGACGCCTTTTCATTTCGAGCTGTAATGCTGCCTTCTGTCACGAAATCACGACGTTTCTCTTCTCCGTACACCTTCGCTGCATGCTGTCATGAAATCGTGACATTTTCTTACTTTTTCTCCGTTCCTCTCTTCTTCGTATGCCATGCTATTTTCCTATCATGAAATCATGACCATTTTCTATTTCGTACACCTTCGGCTGCACCCTGTCGCGAAATCGCGACGTTTCTCTCGCTTCGGCATGCTTTGTAGCTTTCTGTCGTGATATCATGACGCTTTTCTGCTTGGCACCTTCTTCCTGCTTCCTGTCACGAAATCGCTACCATTTTCATTCCGTACACCTTTCACAGCAACACGTCGCGAAATCGTGACACTTCTCATTTCCAAGCAGTGGCAGCTCCATACATCGTGAAATCATGACGATTTTCATTCTTGCCTTTCTCTCTCCTGCCTGGGCCGCGACGGAGCAACATGTCGCGATTTCGTGACACCTTTTCATTTTTTCCAGCGATGGAGCGACATGTCGCGATATCGCGACGTTTTTCTATTTTTCGGCAGCGATGGCGCGACAGGTCGCGATTTCGCGACATGTCGCGATTTCGCGACACTTCCAACACTTAGGCATTTTTTCTCTTTTCTTCATTTTTAGCATCTAGGTCACCGAGATTTCGTCTGCAAGCCTGCAAAAAAGGTGGGTCCCCAATTTTGGGGTGTGTTGTGGATTAGCCACAACAAATGGCGACTCTGTTGTAAAATGCTCTTGAGCATTTTTAGTAAGAACCCAACCTGAAACATATCACAAACTCGAAAACATGTGTTAGCACATAAGCAATACAAACAAATGCCCAAAGATCAGAAGTACATGAATCATTAGAATCATCAAGTATTAGCTCAGTGTGTGCAATGGATTTCTTTTCCTATCGTTTGAAATTGATCCACACTCCATTGTCAGTTTTGCATGAATGCATATGTGAGATGGTGAATGATTTGTGTACCCTAATGAATATGCTAAGAGATTTTGCTTTCGTAAAAGGCATAGTCATTCTTCTATTATTATGTACAAGCATTCAAGATTGCCAAACCCTCTTAGGATCCACTAATTCATTACCTTATTGTATCCCAAAGTTGGTTATGAGTCCCTACTATCTGGAACCCATGTGCAAGTGAATGTGAAATCAGAACTTTGGGGAATCAGACTCCCAACCAACCGAGATGAGAGTTTAACCCTATCCTTACTATTCTGATTTAGAGTTCATTACCTCACTTTAAGCAAAATAATTAAACCAATTATGGAAGAAATGGTCATGCTAGTCTAACCCTCTAGACAATCGGTGGTCTTGTTTTTGAGGCAAGACATGATGCCATGCATGGGCATATCTAACCCCACAATCCAAAACTTATCCTCATTTCTTTGGACCTTGGGGATGACTACCCATCCTTTGCAGAGGACAAGTAGTACAATCCTTACAATCCAATATAAATATGAGATGGGAAAAAATTATTTTTTTTACTTCTTGGACCTTGGGGATGACTACCCATCCTGGCTAGGGACATGTAGTACGATCCTTACAATCCAAACTTTAGATGAAAAATATTAATTTTGTTGCTTAGACCTTGGGGATGACTACCCATCCTTTGCAGAGGACAAGTAGTATGATCCTTACAATCAAGTTAGATGTATGGAAAATATTAATTTTGTTGCTTAGACCTTGGGGATGACTACCCATCCTTTGCAGAGGACAAATAGTACGATCCTTACAATCCAAGATTTATTGTGAAATGAGACATAAGAGCTTTGGGGAATTGGATCCTCAACCTAAGCGAGATGAGAATTTATGCCCTATCCTTACTACTCCATGTAGGTCAAATCAAAGCTTTGGGGAATTGGATCCTCAACCTAAGTTCGATGAGGATTTAACCCTATCCTTACTACTCTGATTTTAGGCTTTAAGCTCTATGGAAGTGGTCAAAACCATTGTTTTAAGGATCATGTTGCATAATAGGATAGACATGAAAAACCTCTTTCGCCCAACCTTTTCTTCCAAGTTAGGTCATGATCATTTTGCTCAAGATCCTTTTTAATGTATGAGACGTGCTTGGTTCTAGATATCTCAAGACTCAGTTCCCAACCTTAGGATGCCTCTTACATTTATGTTATAACACAACCCTAAGAGGGATTGACACACTTAAATGATATGTACCTAAGATGCATATGCAACTAAGATGAAATGTATGTAAAGTGAGATGGAACATGAATGCATTATCTCTTGAATTGCAAATGAAAATGATTTGTCATGCAAAACTGACTCTTTCATGCATCACAAAATCAAACAATATAACTTAAGATGCTTGTGGTACTTGTGGAGCTTTTACAGGATAATTCCAATATTTCATATTCTCCTAACCTTAAGCATAAGTTGACATCTCATTTTTTTATTATTTTATTTTTTATTTTTATTTTATTATTATTATTATTATTTTTTATCAGAATAAACAAAACATGTCAATTGAAATCAAATCCACAACCAAAATCCTAGCTAAACTAACAATCCTAAACAATAAAAACAAAAACTGAAAACTCCCACCAAAACCGAAAGAATAATATCAAAAATCTCACAACCTAAGGGCTAAAATAATGCTTTAAAATCTGCCCATTAACCGGTAGCATAAAATCTCTCCCTTCTAAAGTTTTTAGTCTGAAGGTATTCTTCCCAAGAATCTCTGAAATCTGATATGGGCCTAACCAAAGACAATCAAACTTTTGATGATTCCCTTTTTCCTCATGTCTTTTGTCCCATAGTAATACCAAATCTGAAATTCTGAATGATTTAACTTTGGCCCTTCTGTCAAACCATCTTTTGATAACTTCCTGGTGTTTATTCATGTGATTCATGGCCTCTTCTCTCTTTTCATCAAGGTGCAGCAAATGACTTGACCTGGCTTCAACTTGATCATCTGTCCCCAAGTACTCTTGTATGAAATGTAAGGTCTGCAACTTCAAATTTGCAGGAAATATTGGGTCTTGCCCATAGACCAAATGATAGGGAGTATTCCCTATGGACTCTTTCACTCTGGTCCTATCTGCCCAAAGGGCAAACTTCAATTGGCTGTGCCAGTCCCGAGGGTTCTTTTCCAGCAACTTCTTAATGGTATTCAACAAATTCTTATTTGAAGATTCGGCCAACCCATTTCCTTGAGGATAATAATTGGATGCAAACTTTAAGCTCACTTTGTTATCATATGCCCAATCTGCAAATTGCATAGAAATAAACGCTTTACCATTGTCACTGACAATAGAATTGGGCATTCCAAATCTTGTTATAATATGGTCCTCAAGGAATTTAATTACAACGTCTGTGGTGGCATGTTTAGTAGGAATCGCTTCTATCCACCTTGTACAGTAGTCTGTAGCTGTCAATATGAATTTATGAGAATCAGAAGAATTTGGGTTAATAACCCCAATGAAATCTAGTCCCCACTTGTGCAAATGGTCTCATTTCAACTACAGGTTGTAACGGCATGGCTGCATTTCTTTCTCTACTAGCAGCCACTTGACAGATATGACAAGATCGTACATGGGCATGTGCATCTTTGAAAATATGGGGCCAGTAGTATCCTACTCTCAGGATTTGATGTGCTGTAGCGTTGGCCGCACCGTGACCAGTTCCATGTTTCCCATGAAATTCCTGCAACACCCTGGCGGCTTCTTCTTTGTTCAAGCACCTCAGGTAGATACCTTCATGATTCTTCCTGTAAAGCACACCAGATTTCATCAGATAATTGACGAGACTTAAGCCTTAAAGCTCTTCTCTGTGTTGAATTCAGATTAGAAGGACACTTACCAGTCAATAAAAATTGCACAATATCAACATACCAGTCATCCTTAGCAATGTATTCTATATTCGAGCATTGGCCTGTTATTTGCGGATTATTTTCTGCGATCGCCTTCGCCAGTCCCTGTCCTCGAACTAGTTTCATAGGTTGGATTTCGAGATCAAATTCTTGGATGGTGGAAATCCATTTCCCTCTTTTCTCACCTAGTTCATTTTGTAAAAACATGGTCTTGATAGCAGAGTCGGGCACGATAGCAATAACTCTGTTGTGTACAATGTAGTGCCTAAATTTTTTCACCGTTTTAAAAAGTGCGTACATTTGCTTATCAAGGATCAAATACCTTAATTGAGCATCTTTCAGGGGGGCACTTAAAAATGCTATGGGTTTTTCGGCACTATCCTCGCCTTTTTGGGTTAAGACACTCGCGAAGGAGTGTTCTGATGCAAAAGCATAAATATAGAAAGGCTTGGAGTAGTCTGGGCTTATAAGGACAGGGGCTATGGAAATGGCATCTTTGATGTTCTGGAAGGCCACTCTACTTTCCTCGTTCCATTTTACATCCACATATTTCTTGAGCATCTTGTTCAGAGGTTTGGCTATCTCAGCAAAGCTAGAGATAAACTTCCTCACAAAATTGACTTGCCCAAAGAAAGATCTCAGTTCTTTTTTACTGCTCGGGAGAGGTAGGTTTTGGATAGCTTGTATCCTTTACGGGTCGATGGATATGCCCTCTTTTGAAATAATGTGACCCAACAATTTTCCTTCTATTACTCCGAAAATGCACTTTTTGGGATTTAAGGAAATTCCATGTTCTCTGCATCTTTGAAGCACTTTCTTTAAATCTTTGACATGTTCCTCTCTCTTCTTTGAGAAAACTGGGATATCATCCACATACACGATGATGCATTTGCCTATGAGCCCTTTGAATGCATAATCCATGGCGCGTTGAAAAGTTGCACCAGCATTTAACAGTCCGAACGACATTCTCTTATATGCAAATGTCCCCCACTTGGTAGTGAAGGTTGTTTTCATCCTGTCATCTGGATGTATAAGAATCTGGTTGTACCAGAATACCCATCGAGAAAGGACATCATTTCAGATCCATTTACCATTTGTAGAATTTCATCGATTGATGGCAGTGGATAATTATCTTTTTGAGAGGCTTTATTAAGATTTCGAAAATCTATGCACAGCCTAATCTCTCCACTCTTTTTTCTCATTGGAACGAGGTTAGCCACCCAGGTTGAGTGCCTAACAGGAAAAATGATTTTTGCTTCCAATAATATTTTAACCTCCTTTTCGATCAAAGGCTCCAATAGCGGGTTAACAACTCGTTGTCTTTGCCTAAAAGGCTTGGAGTCTGGCTTCAAAGGGATGGTATGTGTGATAATGTTTTGGTTGTATGTCTTCAGCTCATTGTAGTTCCAAGAAATACAATCTATGTAATGTTTCAATGCCTGCATTATATTGCTCCTTTCTTCCTCTGTACATGCCTTTGCTATGTACACCTCCTTTGGATTGTCTGCACTCCCTAGATTAATTGAATCACATGCATCTTTAGGGAGTGGGACTCTTTTTCCTTTCTTGGTCTTGCATCCCATGTCGAACATCTTTTCCAATGAAACCACGTCTTTAGGAATTTTGTTGGATTGATACGCAGTTTCAATTTCATTTTTTGTTTCATCCTACCACCTTTGCTCCTCATCAATCACCTGATTTTCAAAAATACCCGAGTTCGTGACAAATTTGAAAATATGTCTGTCACTTTCAAAAACTTGGAAATTCTTTACATTATCGGGTATTGATGGACAAGGAACCAGTTCAATAGAAAACTTTTTACATCTTTTTATATCAACCGGGTTTAACATGCCCGCAGCGACTGCAAGAGAGTCTGCTATTCGATTTCCTTTCCTAGAAATAAGGGCTATATTGAATGCGTCGAATTCCTCAATGAGGTCCATAACCCTAGTTCTATAAAGGCTCAGTCTTCTATCGCGGCATGTATACTGGTCCTTTGATTTGCTTGACTACCAACTCAGAATCTCCCAAAACCTTCAAGCATTTAACATGTTTGCTCAATGCTAGACGTAAACCAAAGATCAATGCTTCGTATTCCGCCACATTGTTCGTGCAAGGAAATTGCGATACAGTAGCAGCTAATAATGGTTTACCTCCTGGACCAGTGAGCTCGACTCCAGCTCCTGCTCCCTGTCTAGATTTTGATCCATCGAACCTGAGCAACCACGTGTAATCATTTTCATCAGAAGAGCTACCATGACATGCCTCCTCTTTAGGTTCTTCAGCAGCTTCCTCAACATCAAGTGCATAAACTCCTAGTTCTGGCTCAAAAAATTGAACTTCATTCGGCTTGTTAAAATCTGTTATAATCTCCTTAAGCCTCGGTTCATTTTCCACTCTGATTTGGTTTGCAATTCCCTTCCATGGTAGCCACATATGTGAGCAGTCTGTTGAAAAATAGCCATTCAGAGTTTTCATCCAATCCCTCGCAAGTAACATTCCATACCTACTTGGGATATTAACCACCAGAATGTCTACAACCTGTTGAACCCTGGGTTTAGAATTCAATTGAATCTTGACATCATATAGAGTCCCCACTACATTTACCTCTGATCTGTCCAATTGCAGGACTGTACATTTGGATGAAACAGGTTGCAGGCCTAGCATCTTACATATTTCTATAGGCATGAGGTTGCTCGTGGCACCTGTGTCCACCAAACAGTTATGCAAATTCTTACCCGCAATTCTCAGAGTCAGTAAGAATGGCGGGACATCCCTTCTCTCCTTTCGCAAAATGAGATGGGATTCAACTCCTTTTCCTTTCCACGTTTGATCAGGTGAGTTCAACGCTTTTATCAATGCCTCCTTTTGGCCTGGCAATCTAGCTGCGTCCAAGAACGAAAGGCTAGATTTGGACTTCTTTAGATCCTCCACTATGTCATAGTTTGGCTTTTCGAATTTGACTGTCTTCTGCACATCATTAGACATTTCTCTTCTGAGTGGAGGGGGAGGATTATTATTTGCCTTAGTATCGGGAGGAAGAATAGAGTTGTTTGGAGGTGTTGATGAAGTTTTAGGGGTTTTAGATTTACTTCTCAAATGGTATCCATGATTCCCCTTCCTAAAATCTCGAAAAGCTTGCACCTCCTGTTCCAAAATTTTGTCTTCTTCTTCCTCACTCTCACCTTCTTGATGATATACAGTTTCCATCACCATAATATTATCATCTTGATGTTGTGATGGACCCTCATTTGATACCAGTTCCAAATCATCAACTTGTGCCTGAAGACAATGAGTGTATCTCGCAATTTCAGGACAATTCCTCTCATTGTGTTCTTTCGTGTTGTGCAACTTGCACCCCCTTTCCCACGCCAAATCTGAAAGATTCAAAAGAGAATTGGATTGGCTAGGTCCTATAGAAGTATCTAATTGATTAGCAATGGGAGCGGGTACTCCCCCATTGTTTGGCTTGGTGTTCCAGTGTCTCCCTCTATTGTTAAAATTTTGATTTGGGTGAGGGGCATGGGACTCATACTTCTGCTATTGAACCCTGTCATTGCTCAGTTTATGAACTAATTTCTTGAGCTCTTCGACTTCTGAATAAATCTCCTTCGGTGGAATCACATTGTTGTTAACCCCCATTGGATTCGCATAATTGATGGGGTCTTGATTCAACATTTGGGTCGGGTTTTGAGGAATTTGATTCCCGTATGGATTGACACTTTGAATCGGGGTTGGATTTGGAAAAGGAACTATGGCTTGAGGATTGACTTGGCTAGTTCCTTGCATAGTTGATTGACTGTTCTGCAAAAATGCAGGGACAGGTGGAATGGATGTGATTGGTTGGATTGGAATGGGTGCATACGCGGGTGCTGGTGGATACGGCTATTGATATGGGAAGGCATTCATGCTTGGCATTTGTGGTGCCATGAGTTGATTTGCCTAGGGAGCTTGACCATATGGAGCATACTGTCCCATCACAGGCATCTGGGTAAACCCGTAGCCCTGTGGTGTCATTTGTTGCTCGATAGTCATGGCTTCGTTATAGGCTAAAGCCAGCGTGGTGACTTGAGGATTACGTCTCGCAAACATGGCTGTCATGGGGTCCAATGCCCCAAAATATATCTGCAAAGCCACTACTGGGATCGATGGCAAAGTGCCTAATTGCTCTATTATAGCACTTTTGGAATCTCTGATTAAACATTCTGATCGGTTCCCCTTGGCCCCTTTTGCATGTAATAAACTGATTGTAAATAGTTGCGGGATCCAAGGGTGACCTAAATTGATTAACAAAGGCATTTTCCATTTGTGTCCAAGAAGTAATTGAACCAGTAGGCAAGCATATATACCATTCATATGCTATTGGATCTAAGCTCATGGGGAAAATTCTATAGGCCACATCTTCATATTGAACTTGCAGCCTAATTAAAACATCCCTATAGGCTTGGATATGTTCTTCTACTGTTCTTAGGCCATCTGGTTTGTATTTAGGCAGAAATATTTCAATGTTCTTGGGGATTTCATGGATATCCCCAACAATGTTCAAAGGAGTATTATTAGCTCCATACCAAGGAGCTGTTGGAGCTTGAGCCATTTGACTCAAAATTGATGAAGACAAACCTACAATAGCAGTAGAGATATTACTGACAATAGGAACACTAGTGGCAACTGATATTACGGGCGTAGATCCACTCGATGTTCCTGGAGAAAACAGGTCTTTTGTGACTGGTGAGCTTACGACTTGCTTGGTTTTATTCTTGGGAGTACCAGTAAGGTCATGAAAAATGGTTTCCCCGGTTGTTTGGGACCTGGTTGCAATACGACGCGGTGGGTCCAGCCTGCTGATGAAACCCTCGATTATTTCAGCGAAAACCTGCAACAAAAGAAAGCAAAAGCTGCAGTTTAGCCGTTTGTGAGCTTTAAGAAAATATTTCAAAATTAAATTAAACGATATTATTCATGTATGAAAACCAAAATAAAGTAAACCGATTCGGGCCCTCCTTCTAGCGCCAATCTGTTGAGTGGTGTTTTCACCCAATTGTGAAAGCACACTCTCCGGTAGGATCTGAGTCCCAAAATCCTCTCGCTTGCAAAGAAAGTAATTTCTCCAAGGTTCCTCTTATGTTGATTCTAAAACACCAATGATGCTGCTCACTGTAAATGCGGGGAATACCTTAGGGTTGCAAGTGGATGTTAACAAGGGGCACTCGTAGTTCACTTTAATTTGGATTTGCAATGGACTCTGAGCTTTGATGGGTTTTCAATTATTTATTTAAATGACTGTAATTAAAATACAGAAAATAAATACGGGTTTAAAAATAAAAATAAATGCAAATGAATATGCAACTAAGCTACGTCTAGAGTACTGCCATCTTGATTGATAAAACCGAAGACAATGAGGTTTCTGCATGCAACCCAACCTACTGAACCTACAAATTCGCACAATTCAGATAAGCCAGGTGCGGGTTTCTAGGGTTTCTACTATAGTTTCAGATTTAGGCATTCGCATGAAGCAACCAAGAACACTTGCATTCAACTTCACCTATAAGCCTAGAAATCTGAAAGGGAAAGATAACACATTGAATCATGCATGCAAAAATGACTCCTTCTTTCTCATCAATGAAATGCCAACTCTCTGTATTTCTGCATTAAAATGATGTATCAATTACAATTACAGAATGTTCCAGGTTTTACAAATCCAGAACAAATGAAGGAAATTGCCCAAGTGCAGGCCCAGAATGGCATGAAGCCCTTGTCTCTGCAACTCTGCAAGCAACAATTTCCAACCCTCTCTTCAATCTGCACTTTTGGTTTTATACTAACTGAAACGTCTCTTCGGTTCTCCCTGTGTCGCTTCGTTTCACCTTCCAACATGTGACCTTTCAAATTCTTGCCTTTTCGATGCTTTTGTTCCATGTTCGATTCTGAAACGTTCAAAATCTATCGCTGCATGTAACGCCTCTATAGCTCTGACACCTGTATGCCACGTGTCTCATGTTTTCTGCGCCTTCTGTAACGTCTTCCCGTGCAAAATGTGACAAAATAGCATGCAGCCCGTTCACCTTCCTGGCCGCGAAAATGAGACATGTCGCGATATCGCGACGTTTTTGACCAACAACATCGTTTCTCCTCCTGCACAGCGAAAATGAGACATGTCGCGATATCGCGATGCTTTTCTGCTTTGGGCCATCTCCTCACCACCTATCGCGAAATCGCGACACTTTTTTGTTCCGTACCCTCTCGCTGTTACTTGTCGCGAAATCGTGACGCCTTTTCGTTTCGAGCTGTAATGCTGCCTTTCTCTTCTCCGTACACCTTCGCTGCATGCTGTCACGAAATCGTGACATTTTCGCGCTTCATGTCCTCCTGTCGATTCTATCACGATTTCGCTACCATTTTACTCTTCCGTACATTTGCCAATTTTTCATCGTGAAATCGCTACGCTACCTCTGTCCGTACTACTTCGCTGCTTCGGAGCCACGAAACCGCAACCTGTCACGATTTCGCTACGTCTTTCTTGCTCGCACTACCTTCTTGCTTTTTTGTCATGAAATCGCTACCATTTTTGTTCCGTACACCTTTGGCTACTTGGAGTCGCGAAAATGCGACATGTCGCGATATCGCGACGATTTCTCGTTTCATGCCTTCCACCTGCAATCTGTCGCGATTTCGCGACGTTTTTCACTCGGCACCTCTTTGCTCAATGTTGTCACGATTTCGTGACGTTTCTCTTCTCCGTACGCCATGCTATTTTCCTGTCACGAAATCGCGACCATTTTCTATTCCGTACACCTTCGGCTGCACCCTGTCGCGAAATCGCGACGTTTCTCTCGCTTCGGCGTGCTTTGTAGCTTTCTGTCGCGATATCGCGACGCTTTTCTCGCTTGGCACCTTCTTCCTGCTTCCTGTCACGAAATCGCTACCATTTTCATTCCGTACACCTTTCGCAGCAACACGTCGCGAAATCGTGACACTTCTCATTTCCAAGCAGTGGCAGCTCCATACGTCGCGAAATCGCGACGATTTTCATTCTTGCCTTTCTCTCTCCTGCCTGGGCCGCGACGGAGCAACATGTCGCGATTTCGCGACACCTTTTCATTTTTTCCAGCGACATGTCGCGATATCGCGACATTTTTCTATTTTTTGGCAGCGATGGCGCGATAGGTCGCGATTTCGTGACACTTTCAACACTTAGGCATTTTTTCTCTTTTCTTCATTTTTAGCATCTGGGTCACCGAGATTTCGTTCGAAAGCCTGCAAAAAATGTGGGTCCTCAATTTTGGGGTGTGTTGTGGATTAGCCACAACAATATATATATATATATTATTTTTTATCTAGTCTCCACATCCATTTTTGTTAATAGCATTGATGATAATTTATGAGTCCCTCTCAATTGAAATATATTTCAATTTCAAATATCTCTTGAACCCTGATCATATGGTGTAAGTAACCTGGATCATGCTTTCAGATATTTATCTTTCAATACCTACTTAGTTTGTGGTTTTCTATCTTTAGGAAGGTGCGTTGGGAGTGTTTTTCCTTTGTTTATTGTTTGGCTATGTTGGTTTCCAGCCTGTTGGTTTCTGTTCCTTTTGGTGATCCCTTTTGGATTCCGGGTTTCACTCTGTAAAAGGTTTTGGGTCCTTTCAAAACCCCTCCATCATTCAAATATATATATATATATATATATATATATATATATATATATATATATATATATATATATATATATATATATATATATATATTTCCATCCTTTTTGTTGTTGTACCCTATAAGAAGTGCCCTAGCCTATGCATAGTTATTAGTTGAAGTTACATATGATTATGAATAAGTGAGAAGAATTTTTCTTTCACTATTTCTAAAAACACCAGCTTTTTCTGGATTTCTTTTAGAAGTTATCAAAACTAATCTTGATAAACCCAATTTCTGGATATTTCCATTTTAACATAGATCGAAGTAGATCCTTTGTTTTAATTTCACTATTGTAGATGACTCTTCCATGTATATTCAAATATTATAGAAAAGTTATTAACACCTCTTTTTTTGCAATTGAGACTTCCAATGATGACACTATATTTGTAGATATTTTGCAAGAGAGGCAATAATACAATTTCAAACTTGGGCATGATTTTGAGATTTATTTTTAAAAATTATGTTATTCCTTTCAAGCCATAAATTCCAACAAATAATGGCATGTCTCCTCTATGTATGTTCAAATCTTGTAGCAAAGTTATTAGCACCTATTTTTTTAAATTGAGACTTCCCTTGATGAGCACCATATTTGTAGATATTTTTGTAAGAGAGTGACTAAAATAATAATAAACATAATTAAAAGGAAGATTGATGATTTCATAGAGTGGAAACAATAGGGTTTTATTCTAAGGAAACATATATATGACAACATTATAAAGAGTCATGAAGCCCTACACTCAATTTTTAAGTCCAAAAAGAAAAGAATAGCCATTAAATTTTGTGACAAAGGAAATACACCATTGCATAAAATGAACAAAGTATGGTATTGCAAAAATAAGCCTTTTTATTACAATGAACCCTCTTAGGGCTTACACAACGAGACCTCCAGAGTAGAGGGTTTTATTTCTTTCTCAACAAGGAGTACAATGAACTCTATGGTGCTACAAAATATTTCCTTGGTCACCCTCAAATAGTAGGGTGGGTTTGAAGCCTTGTTTACTTGATGGACCACCCTAGGCCTGATGTTGCTCTAGAATCCCTGCACACAAACTCATAATAAAAGCATCAATAGTATCAATAGGGACTATCTTGATTAGGCCCAAAACCCATAAATATGCCAACATAAAACCATGAAAAACTTAAATAATCCTTGCAAAATGTATGAAAAAGTTACAAAACCTTGTAAATAAACTTGTCTTACCTTTATTACCATCTTGTAAACTTGGGATATATGTTTGGCTGGCTCTCTACAACTGTTTTGGCTCCAATATTTGGTGTGGATCTTTTGGAGGTGTTTGGAGCTTCTAATACTGTTCTCAAGCTTCCAAATGAACATATGTAGGCACTTCAAGAGGACTCCATTGTTAAGGTGATTTAGTGCACTCAAAATGGGGGATGATCTCACTAAGAAACCTAAACACACTCAAGGGGAAAAATAAGATTGGTAAGATGTTTGACAAAGTTTTGGTATGATGATCATGTGTGTTCTTAATGAGGAAAAAGAAGGGGGGTATTTATAGGAAATTGCAAGAGAGAGGGGAGGGTGCCCAAGATGTGAGATGGTAGAATTGCCAAGTGTGAAAAGGGATTTGGGAATTTATGGATATTTATTAGGGGAAATGGGTGCCTTCCCACATTAGTGGCCTTGGAAAGCATGAGGGAATTTTAAATTAAAAAATATTGCAAGGTGGAATGTGAAAGGGACCTAGGGATTTAATGCACATTTATTGTGAATTTTGACTTGGGATTAATGAATTTTTAATTAAAATAAATTGGAAGGGGGGGGGGGGGGGGGGGGGGGGAATGAAAAAAAATTATATATTTTTTTTTGGGGGGTTGGGGAAATTTTAATTAAAATAAATAAAGGAAGGAAGGGGGGGGGGGGGGAGAAAAAAAAAAAATTAAAAAATTTTGGGGGGGGGGGTGGGGGAGATTTTAAAAAAAAAAAAACATAAGGGAGAGTGTGAAAGGGACTTGGGATATTTAATGTGCATTTATTATGAATTTTGACTTGGGGTTAAGGAGCGATTAGGACGTAATTAGAAGAGTTAATTAAGAATTTATAAAATTAATTAAAATTCAATTTTTTAGGGGGATACAAAATGACATGTTTTTGGTGTCAAAATTTACCCTATTTTATACCATGTTGTGTGTGAAAACAATGCAGTACAAAAATATATAACACCAGGTGTTGGATTGATAATGGATAATGATGGTTGGCGAGTGATGAAAATGGATTTGGCTTGGGGAGAGTGACATAAGGTTACCTCAAATCAAGAGCAATGTAAGATGCACCAATTATGGAATGGATAAATACCCCTTGGATATTTTCTTTTGATAGATTAATGAGATCATTTGATGTGGTAAGTTGACTAGTCAAATGATAGGTTACCTCAAGATGCTACAAATCAATTGTAAGTGGTATGAAGTTGCCACCTTGATGCAATGTAGGCATGGGTAACCATACAAACATAGACATGGAGTATACCAAATTATATTGAATTAGAATTTTATATTGAAGGAGAGAAGTTCTGCTATTTTCCCCAACAAAATGGGTTTAATTATAGCCTCCAACAAAGATTCTTGGATACATGATTCACAAGATTTGGTGTTTAGGTATTGGACTTGTTTGGGATAGAATTTTATGAATATTGTTTACCCCTCGAGTGATGAGTTGATGGAGGAAGCAATGGAGGAAAACAACGAATTGTTTGATAAAAAGAGTGGGGTGGATAATGGAAGAATGAATATGGGATGGTCAAAGGGTGAAACTTGGTATGAAAGGAGAAATAATTTGTGGTTTTTTTGGCACTACAAGTGTCCTTATTGTAATCTTCTCATCCTATCAGATTGCATGGATAACCAGTTGCAACAACCGCTAGATGTACTAGAGTAGATCACTACTTACGAGGTTCACTCAAAAACCAAGTAAGTTATGTGAAAGGAATACTACCCTAGGAAAGCTAGACATGAAAAGAAACCTAATTAATTATTGATTGATAAGTTATGATTGATTGATAATTTATGATTGATTAATAAGTGAGTGATGGTTAATGATTAGGTGGTATATATTAATACACACCCAAAATTACTGGTTGATTTATGATTGATGATTAGGTGGTAAGTATTCATACACACCTGATACTATGGTTGATTGATGATTAGTGGTAAGGATTCATACACATCTGATACTGTGTTTGATTTATGATTAGGTGGTAAGAATTCATACACACCTTATATTATTGTTGATTTATGATTGATGATTAGGTTGTAAGGATTCATACACACTTGATACTATTGTGATTGGGGGAAAGTGAGATACCTTGCATAACCCCAAATTGATGGAGGATTAATGAAGTTTAACTAAGATGATATGAGGTATGTAGATGGATATATGAGGAATTATATTGATTGATTCATGGTAGAGATATGATAATGAGTGGATGGGTGATATGATATGATGTGATGTATAGATGATGTTATGTATGTGTTGAGGGTGTTTAGATTGTGGTGCTTGATGGATGCATGTGGTTGTATAAATTTGACATGTTAGATGACATGGATTTGAGATGTGGATGTGATGGATGATGATGTGTAGTGACTTATAGTTGCATATTTGAACATATTTTGGCTAGGCATATATGTATTTCTTGATCATAATTAATTTAATTAACCAAGGACATACACACATTCTCAAGAATATAACGATATAATATAAGATAGGGTAATCACAATGGACACTAAACACCATATATGAATGAATACCATATATGAACCTAATAAAATGTAAAAAATAATGGATTAGATTGAATGTAAATAGAAAGATGAAAATATGTGTACAATGAGTGATAAAGAGCTACAAGTAATGTGTTGTCCCAACTATTGTATAAATTTTAGATTCGAGAAGTGTTTCAGGAAAATCAAACACCCTAGTGGTCACAATCAAGTTTTTATAAGAGTAAATTAGGCACCTAGAGAGACATAGACCATCTTGGGAAGTCGAGTCACTCAAGAACTAGAGTCTGTGTAATGAGATTCATTTCCAAGTTTAAGCACAGTTGGACTATCCAATTGTTGATCAAGTCAATATAAGCTAGCTCATTTGCAAGCAGTCAAATATTTGAACAAAATTAGGTTGCTAATGTGATAGAAATGTCACCACATGGAGGGCATACTCCACTATTATTCAAGCATCTATAAACCCGATGGAGATAGCCCCATAATCCTTCGATGTAGCTCCATTGCTAGTTATACATCTATAGCCTCGATGGAGGTGTCTAAAATAACTAAGGATATATGATTATTGAGATAGATTTTGTTTTCTCTATTTTTATGCATTGTGGATCATTATATTTGGATTATGCACATGATAGGATAATCAAGGGAAACCATTCACTTTAAGGTAAGAACTATGTATGAATTCGTCTTCCCTAGACTCAAAATATATTTAATATATGAGAAATGTATATGGTCCAAGAAAGAACTTGAGGTAACCAGAGGAGGGCTAGAGCACCTTAAGAGCTAATGACATCCAATGAAGGTTGATTGGAATACTAGTTATGGCTTAATAACCAAAATTATCTCGATGTCTAAGTAACCTAAGATAGTCAAAAGAGGGAACATAGTGGACCATGTATCAAACAAACAAAAGAGGAAACAAAGTGGGGCATGTGTTAAAAAAACAAAAGAGGGACAATAGGTGCATAAGATAATGGAAAAAATGATGTGACATATGACCAAACATGACACAATGGACAAAGAGAGAATAAATAAAACATAAGACATAGAAATGGATACCATATGTATAACTATTTTATTTTATTGATTAATTACACCAATCGAGAAGAAAAAATACATTTTCGTAAATCCATAAAGGAGAAAAAATTAGCACACTATAAGTCATATGAAGTATTGTAATGGATGAATGGGGTGGATAAATCCAATAAATAGGTATAGTGGAGGGAGTGTGAACTCCTATAGGCACAAAATTAGAGGGAAGGAGGGGTGATTCCCCTTAGTCAATATGAAATGTTTATGAATAGGGTAGTAGGAATGAATGAGGGTAGATGACAGGATGTTGAGGAATGGTTGAATGAAAATGAAATTGAAGATGTTGAAGAATTGTTAGATGAAAATGAAAAAGGATGAAGGAAAGATATGAGTAGTTGGGAGTTATGGGATGTGACAAAATTGGAGGTGGAAGGGATCACAACTTACTCCTATACCAAAAGAGGAATGAAGGAGTATAAACATCCAGAATCCCCTAGTTACCACAGGGAGTTAAGGAGGGGGAGAAGAATGACAAGATGAGGGATATTGGAGAAGGTGAAAAGGATGAAGGACTAGCAGGGTTAGCAAGCAAATGGATAATGATGATAATTGATAATGGATGCAAGTGAATCAAAGTGATACTTAAAATATGATTAATTTATGAAAGATATGTGTGGTCAAAAATATAACTTGAGATACCCAGGTGTTGTAGGTGAGTTGGAGAGGAGAGGGTAATCCTCTAAGGGAGGTCCCAGGTTCGAATATCCACCCTACCAAAAATATGAATTGGGTACCCAAAATCCAATTGATAATGTTGGTGCGGGTAGGGTTGGGTGCGACCCCGGGTGACTTTGACGATGTATAACCCCCTGTTCATGGTCTCTTAGACCAAGGCGGCCCCGCAAGGGGTTTTTCGCTTTATATATATATATATATATATATATATATATATATATATATATATATATATATATATATATATATATATATATATATATATATATATATATATATATATATATATATATATATATATATAACTTGAGATAACCAAGAAATGCCCATACTACTTAAGGTTGAATGACATGCAATGGAGATTGATTGAGCCACTAGGTATGGCTGAGTGACCAAAAGAACCTAAAAATTCTCCAAATATGAGATAAGGAGGAGATAAATGATGATGTGGATAGACACATGAAAGGTGATCAATGAATGTAAGAAAGATGCATGTGGGTAGAAAAAAGTAGGTATGGAGGGTAGGACAATTACAACAATGAAGACACCCTTGATTAATGGAACAAAACCATGTCAAACAAAGCGTGAAAATGGTACTATATGATGATCAATGTAGCATTGAATCCAAAAAAAATAGAGCACAAAAAGGTGGAGAGTGACTATGAAATAATGTGACAAAAAGTGAAGAATGAGGGAGAAAGAGGATGATGGTGGAAAAGAAGAAAGAAGGAAAGAAAGAAAGGAGAAGGGTAACATACAATCCATGGTACATAGCTACTTGAAGCATGATCGTACAACTAGGAGTGATGTGAGAGGATGTAGAGGAAAGGAAGAAATAAGAAACAAAAAGAAAATGGGTGATTGGATAGCGGATGTGAGTGAGATGCATGACAAGGTATTTTTTTTTAAATATGTACAAAAGAAAATGAAGCCGAAATAGGAGCTAGGTGTAAAATGCTCGCAAGTGGAGGATATTGATAGGTTTAAGTTCCTCAATCCATTTGAGAGTGGTAAGCTTATAGAACCCAAAACCAATTTTTTTCTTAACTATGAATGGACCAAGCCAATTGGCAGTAAACTTATCATGTAGATGAGAAATATTAGAGTTTTGTAAATTTTCCTTGAGCACGAGATTGCCTACTTGAAATTCATGGGGTAAAATTTATTATTATAGGATCATTTGATTCAATATTGATAAACATGAATATTATCTAGAGCATTTATTAATCGTTTATCAAGAAGAGTGAGTTGGTCAAGTCGTGCTTGGCATGTTGTATCATCATAGATGAACTCCTGTAAGGAGATGCATAGTGAGAGAATTTTGATCTCAAGAGGTATGATTGATTTAACACTATAGACTAGATAAAATAGAGTTGCCCCAATAGGTGTAAAAATACTCATTTGATAAGCCCAAAGTGCCAAAGAGAGTTGGAGATGCCAATCTTTATGGTTGTCTTAGATGGTTTTCTTGAGGATGGCTTATATAGTCTTGTGGTTGGCTTCAACTTATCCATTGGTCTAGGGATAATAAGATGTCAAGAAACTATATTGAATGTGATATTTGTTGTAAATCTCTCCAACATATTTATTTTTAAAAGGGGTACTATTATAAAATATGATCTTGGAAGGGAAACCAAAATGACAAATGATGTGATGGAGTATGAACTCTGTAATGCGAGGTCCTATCATTTTGATAAGAGGAATAGCCTCAACCCACTTGGTGAATTATTCTATGGTAGTGATGATGAATATTTGTTATCTTGAGGATGGAGGATAAATTTTCCCTACAAGATAGATGTCCCATTATGATAAGTGCCAAAGGGCTTATATTGGTTGCAATGCTTGAGATGGCACGTGGGTTAAATTAGTATGATGTTGGCATTTAAGTCATTTCTTAACATATGTACAACATTCACATTCCATGGTGGGCCAATATTATCTCATGCATAAAATATGATTAGAGATAGCCATCCCACTAAAATTACCAACACATGTTCTATTGTGTGCATGAGATATCATCCAAGTTGCTTCTTGGGGTTCAAGGCAACAAAAAAAGACACCATCATAGCCACAATGATAAAGCACATCTCCCAAGAGAGTGTATTGAGCTTCTTTTTGTTTGAAGGTGCATCCGATAGTTGGAAAAATATCTATAGGAAGGACACCAGGTTTTAGAAAGTCCTTAACTTGAGACAACCAACCATGATATGGCTCCACTTGAACAAAATGGGTGTCCCGCTCATCCTTGGAAGATTCATGAGAAATCTTCTACTGGAAAAGTATTATGATGAGAACATAGGTGATAGTATTGAAGGAGTTTTATGGAATGAGGTAATTGAGAGAGGCCATGGTGTCCACAAAATGATTGGACGATCATGGGGAGGCTTCGATGTTATACCAGGTAAATTTCATGAGTAGTTTATTGATAACCTATTTATAGGAGTTTAGGATTGGGTATTTGCACCAGTAAACCCCCTTGACTTGATTGACAATGAGGAAGGAATTACCAAAGATATTGATACACTTAATTTGCATGGTGATAGTGTTCTAGATTCCTAGGATCAAAGCTTCATATTTTTTATTTTTGATGGTACAGGGGAAATAAAGCTTAAAGGAGAATGGGATAGGGATCCATTGAGGCATGAATAAAATAATTCATGTGCCTCCTCATTTTTTGCACTTAGAACTATCAAATAAAAGGGTAAGTTCAACTTCATACTTAGGTTCGACAAGCTCTTCTAGCTCAATAATATTAAAGACAAAGTCATCTAGAAGTTCAATGATGAGTGATTTATCATCTTGAAGGGGAGCTTCAGCAAGTTGATCGATTATGACTTACCCTTTAATGGATTTATAACTGATGAATTCAATATTTGTTAAAAGTATTATCCATTTAGTGGTTCTACTATTGGTGTAAGTGTGACTCATCATGTAACATAATGGATTTTATCTAGCTATAATGTATGTGGTATGATTTAGCATGTAATGATGAAGCTTTATAGTTGCCAATACAACTAAGAATAGATATTCCGCATATGCATATTTAGTCTTGTAGCTAACCAAGGTGTGAATAATATAGTAAATGGTTTGCTCTCGATTGGCATTATTCTTTTAAGCCAACATGATCCCAAGAGCAAAATTTATAGTAGATATGTATAGGTGGAAAGGAATGCCTAGTCTAGGAGGTGACAAAATAGATGAAGAAGCTAAATAACATTTAATTACATTGAAAGCCTCTTGAAATTCTTGTGTCCATGCAAATGCCACCTCATTTTTCAAAATATGATTAAATGACTTGCATTTTTATGATAATTGAGCAATAAAACGAATAAATACTTGGATTTTTCCTTGCAAGCTATGAAGCTATTTGAGATTTGTAGGGGGTGGCATTTTGATAATTGTTTTGAAATTTTTGGGATACACTTTGATACTTATTTTGAAGATGATGAACCCTAAAAAAAATTGAAAGTAACACCAAAGACGTATTTTTTAGGGTTGTCTTACGTTATGCTCAAGCAGATGATTGAAAACTTTGCGTAGGACATCGATGTGCTTGTGTCAAGTTTTGGACTTGGCCAAGATATCGTCCACATAATTTTCAATAGTTTGTGCATATAATCATGGAAGATATAGATCATGGCACGTTGGTTGGTGGTGCCAGCATTCTTGAGACCAAAAAACATGATTTTATAACAAAATTTCCCCTAGGGTATTATGAAGGAGGTCTTATGTTGGTCTTCGAGATTAACATGAATTTGATTGTATCCCAAAATCCCATCCACAAGGGAGAGCATTTTGTGGCTAGTAGTGGATTCCACAAGTGTATCAATATTAGGCAGAGGAAAATCATCCTTGGGACACACTCTTTTGAGATCACAAAAATTAGTGCATATGTGTATCCCCCCATTAGGCTTGTCCATGTGTACCATGTTTGAAACTTATTTTGGATAATCAATGGGTTGAATGAAGCCCACATCTAAAATTTATGCAATTATTCTTTAACCATTAGGGTGATGGTGGGATGAAGCTTCCTCAGCTTTTGTTTGATCGATTTAGCATTAGGACTCAGCATGATATTGTGGACAACTAATATAGGGTCGAGGCTAGGCATGTTTTTGTAGGACCATGCAAAAACTTATTTGTATTCAGTCAAGAGAGTGATACAATGTTCTCTCTTTGAGTGAAATAATTTTTTCAAATTTGAGGATTTGGGGATTTTTAGTATCAATGCTAAGGTTGATGTCTATAGTTTCCTCAATGAGCATATGGTAACCCTCCTCTATATGATGAGGAGTGGGGATAATATGGAGGTCATCAATAAATTTTTTAAGAATGGGTGGATCGATATCATTGAATTCAATGTGATAAATAGGAGAGGGGGAGGAATGAGGATATAAGGGAAGCTGAACATTGGATTCTTTGATGAGCTTGTCGAAAAGAAGGAAGTTAGAGGGGAGAGAGAAGAAGATAACCACTCAAATTAAATAACACTAGGATCAATGTTAAATGGATATGAAGGATTATTTAGATCATGTAGGAGTGTGAATAGGTTGACGAAGATCATATTAACATGGGAGAATGAACTTAGATGTTGATTAGATGTTGGATTCCCAAATGTATGCTCGTGAGGAAGAATTTGGGCAAGAATTGGTGGGTGAGGCTTAGGTTGGGGTGGTAACAATTGAGGCTAAGATTGAATGGGGACAGTGGACCACTCTAATTGAAGGAGCATAGGAAATATGGGAAGGAGGAGTGGGAAAAGACATAGGTAAACATTACTATCATCTAGGTGATCGGTGATGGGAATGACTAGGGGAGAAGCATATTTGAAGCTATTAGAGGTAATTTAAAGAGCCCCAAATTGCTCATATAGTTCATCTCCCAAGAAGTCAAATGGAATGTGGTGAATGGTAGAAACTTGGAAAAATTCATCTGGAAAAAGGTGAGCATACTCGAGATCAATGTATTCATCATCACTATCCTCCTTCAGACCAAGAGTGATGATTTATATATCATCTTCAAGGAAGTTAATCAAAGCATGCTTATCATGCCTGAGACTATATTTATCTTTAGGAAAGTGGGAACAAAGCTCAAGAATTTTATGAGCACATTTCTCATAGCAATCAAGATTACAACCTCACCAATGGAAACATTGAAAATATATCATGGCAAAGGATGGGTTAAACAAAAAGTTAATATTTTTGCAAAATGATGCTTTTGACTCTCTGTCAAATGGTTTTTCAAAGGAAGAATCAATGCCCCCATACATAATATTGGTAGAATTTGAGGAGATACCAAGAGGGAACACAACACCAATAGTTAGGGGAGGATCATAACGGTGACCAAAATCCCTAATCGACTCTATAATGGGAGGTGTGATTGTGATATTATGTATAAGATATTCACTAATATTAGAATTTATCATATGTATAGAAATGTGCAAAGTTTAGGACAAATATTGTTGAGATGTGGATAGGAATGAGGACTTGGCATTGTATTCCAAAGGGGATAATAATATGGATGATGGTGGAGTAAATGGGGTGAGTATCACATGGTTGGCATCGAGTGCAAAGGGGTGTGCACTAGATGGATCTGGAGGAAGAGGTGGTTTAGGTTGCATGGAAGAGGAGATGGATTGAATAAGTGTTGTGTGGGCAATAGCAAGGGATGAAAAAATAGTGGAGGTTAGAAGAGAAGCGTTAAGAGCTTGTCCAACGATTGAAGAAGGAGGTGTGGGAATGGGGGTTATTGATTGGATATTAGGATAGGCTAAAAGGGATGTAGGAGGATTATGTGAAGAAGGGAAGAGTGATCTAGAAGGAGTTGAGTTGGAATGGTGAGAGACATGGATAGAAGAAGGATGAATGGAAGTATTAGGAGATGAAGGTCAAGAGGGTGTTGTAGCTAGGGAATGGAGGTAAGGATGAGGGAGAGTGGGTTACAAGGAATAGGGTTGAATAGGATGGATTTGAAGAGGTTGAGATGAAAGGTGAATGGTTTGGGAGTTGGAAAGGGATTGGAATAAAGGAGGAGAAGTTTGAGAGGGTGAATAGGTTAATTGAAAATAGGAGGGAATTGATGGAAATATGAAGGTTGAGGAGGTGTAATATGCAAGAAAAGTGAAGGGGAAGGATGAGTAGGGTGAGATGGTGCTAGGGAGACACAAGGATCCCAAGATGATGATGACGGATGAATTAGGTTATAATTGGAAGGGGTATGATAAGTAGGTGGGATATTGTTATGAGGATTAGGTGGGGGAAGTGGTGCTAATGGAGCATTATTAAGGGCAAAGTGTGTGAATGGCAAGGGAGACTCATGTAGATGTGTGACCATGTGACACTATTTTAATGGTTCATCATCAACTAGAATGCAATAAACATGATCCTTGTAAACATATTTGAGGTAATGATGTAATATTGGGGTACATATCACATGTCTCTTATACATGTTGAGAAGCACATTATATTGCATATCTCCTTCAAGAACATGACACAATGTACGGATGGTTTTCACCCCCACTTGGATAGGGAGAACAACATTTCAAAGCATTGAGCATAGGATATTATTGAAGGCGCATAGAGTGAAGGTGGAGGAAATGAGATGAGAAGGTGGGAATTTAAAGTTTTTTTGGGTAACAAAGGTGATGATATTGATGGAGGAGCCTATGTCAATCAAAACACATTTGAACAACTTTCCTTCCATGCAAGCCATTATGTGCAATGGTGGATCAGGTACTTCCATCAGGATGGTCTTGATCTCATGATCATAAAATGTGATAGACAACGATATGTAAGTTTGAACACTACCCATAAAATTGGCAAAGACATTGGGATCATGGCTTTGTAGATATATGGATTTCAAAATATCCATAAGTGCCTCTCGATGTCGGGGAAACTATTGAATAAGCCCATAGATTGATAGTTTTGTCAATGCCATTTTGAGACTATGAGTGAACCAAATATTAAGATGGAGGAATGACCATGGTTGAGAAGGCATAGCTTGCACTGGTGGTGGTGGTAAAGTTGATGAAAAGGGTGCATTAAGAGGGCCACTTAGTTGTTCTAGTCGATCAACATATCTATGGTTTTTAGTGACCACATGGATCATGCCAACAAAACCTTGGTAGTATGGGATATTATTGACATGGTTAACTTGATTTGGTAGGGTGGTCAAAGTTGATGCCCCATTATTTGGTTGGATTTTTCTATGTTGTGGTAATGGGTTCTAATATATGCCAAGGTTTTTGTTAGGGGGAAACAAATGATTTTTTATGGCAATAACCCAATTTTTGATCAGATCCTACACTAGATGTTTGAATTGAATACAATCATTAATGTTGTGACCCCTTTGTTTATGAAAAATATAGCAATGATACTCCTTGTACCCTTTGAATTTAGTTTTGTTTGGATATCTTGGTTTAATTTAGGGCAAGGAGATCACTTGCACCTCATAGAGTTTTTGGAAAACAACTGATAAAATCTCATAATGGAGAGTGAAGTTGTGATGGGGCCTAGGAGGGCACCTAGGATAGTTGGTGGATTGGAAATGATTTTTGATTTGGTAAGGAGGGGGCATATCTTGGTATTATTGTAGGTGAGATTGATAGGAAGGTGGGTACTAAGGTTCTTGGGATTGATATTAGGGTTATTGAGGTTGAGGTTGAGGCTGAGATTGAGGTTGTTGGATAGGTTTGGTTGGACTATTCAAGATAATTTGATTGACTTGGGCTGGCTTGGATTGATTATTGTCATTGCCCTTAGAGTTATTATTCAACCATTCTTTATTTTGAAGCTTGATCTCACCTTCTTGGATTTTAATATATTCAATAATTTTAGCCTACACTATAGCTTCCTTGAGAGTACAATATTGTTGGAGTTGTAGCAATAGATATATAGGTTTTTAAAAACTCCTAGTGAAAATTCAAGTTAGCTTGATGAGAAGAATAGAAAATACAATTCGATTAGTATAGCTCTCCATAGAGCACCATAGTCCAAAATAGACTCATCATCAAATTGGTAGAGATTGGTGAGATTCGTCAATGTGGTTTTCTTTTTACATTTAGAGAGAAGTGCTCTAGGAAGATATTGACCAATTTCTCAAATATATAAAGGCTATGTATAGGCAAGTGGTTATATCACTCCAAGGAACCCCACAAGGGATAGCAAAAAGGTCATGAGCATGAGGGGATCATTTCCACTAATAAGATAATAGGTATTGATGAAAGTGCTCACATGATCTTAGGGATCCTCCTTTCCCTTGAATTTGTCAAACTTCAACTCAAAATATGGAGGGTATGGTAGTGCAGGTACTAAAGGATGTATGGGATGATTTATAAGTTGGTTGAGAGTGGTATTTTGATACCCAGTACCAATGGCCTACAATTATAATGTATTGACTCAGTTAGACATAATTTGGAACACATTAAATGAGTCTTGAGGGACCATAGAAGGTGGAGCTTGAGGGGTGAAAGGATCAGATTCAAGAGGGATATATGAATAATGGGGATGAGAGTGAGGATACATATATTAGCTTTGGTAGGTGACTGGTACTTGGAAAACTTGGGAAGTGGTAAGTGGATATTAATTGAAATGATAAGACGGGTTGTAGGTATTTGTAGGATTTGAATGTGGTTGATAATTTGGAGGTTGTTCATAGGAGGGAGGTTGTTGGGATCGATTGAGAAGTGACTGATATGGTTGAGGAGGCAACTAGTGGATAAGGGGTTGTTACTGATATTGGGTTGGGAGCTATTGATATTGTTGGATAGGAGGGTGTTGATGGGTAACCTTATACTCTAGAGGGGATTGGTTAGAGGTGGAAGGTGGTTGGTATTGGTTTTGAGAAGAATGTGATTGATTTAGATCAGGTTGGGATTAGTTTGGGGTAGAATAATACTAGTTAGGAGGTGCTTGGTATTGAGTTAGAGATATAAGTTGATGGTAAGTTGGAGGGTATTGTTTTTGAGCAGGATGTCATTGGTATTGATTATGGGATGGTTTTTAGTAGTTATTCGAAGAGGGGTTTTGCAGCCATGTTAGTGGCTATTGGTGAGAATTTTGAAGAGGAGGTTATGGGATATGAACTATAGGTGGGTTTGAAACTTATGATGGGGCTTGAGTAAAGAAATAACCTTGAGAAGATGGAGAAAGTTTGGGATCTGAGACTGAAAGGGGTTGTTGAGGAATACGTGTATTGTATACCATGTTGAGGGTGATGTCAAAAGTCACCCATAATTATTAAATTAATGTGTGAGTTGTAACTAAAATAAAGCACATAAAAAAATATCTCAAATTGGATGCTTTATTTTATGCCAATTAATATTTTTAGTTAATTAAAAAAACACCATGCAAGGTGGTCATGACAAAAGCTAGTTTTTTTAGAAACTTGAGTTGTTTTTAGATTTTTTAGCTTTTTTGATTGATCAAGGCTGATTTATCATTATATATATTGTAATTGAACTCATTTTGAATATAGAAGAATCAGAATTTTTTAGAGCACACATTGGATGCACTATTGTTGAGATTTTTCCCAAATGTTTTTTGAGCATGTTGTTTCAATTCTAGATCTATTTTTTTGGTTTGTACTAGCAACATAGTTTGTTGTAATTGGAGATTTTGGCTGAGGTTATTTCACCATTTGGTATTCAAAATTGGCTTATATTAATCACCAAACACTCTTGGACCATTTTGGGGTGATATCCATGATCCATTAATGTCCATTTTTTCTTAGATTAGAATTGCTTTATTGTTATTTTTTTTTATCTCTCCACCTCAAGAAATTTCATTTGGTATCAGAGTAGAATTTTGTGTGTGATTTCAGTATTTGAAGGTATAGCTATAATAAGAGAGGGTGAATTTTTAATTTCCCAACATCCTTTACAAGATTTTGGATAAAAAATACTTGTGGTTATTCGTTATCTATCATGGCAACAAATAGTACAAAATTAAATATACCTACATTCAAAGGATAAAAATTTGAGTACTGGAGAGATCAAATGAGGAGGATATTTGTATTAAAGGGAGTTTGGAAAAGTATATTTAAGCCATATACTCCTTCTTATGATTGGATTGATCTTCCTCAAGATCAAAAGAAGACATTGGAAGAAGAAGAAAAGAACGATGCTCAAAATTTCTTCTACTTGCAAAGTGCAATAGATCCAAGCATCTATCCAAAGATAGCTTATTGTGAGAATGCCCATGAGGCATGGAAAATCTTGGAGATGTCATATCAAGACTTAAAAAATGTAATATCAATAAATCTCTCCACATTAATAATCAATTTTGAAAATATGAAAATGCATGATGATGAGAATGTTGGAGACTATTGTATTAGAGTAAATGACATAGTGCATAGAATGAGAGTGTATGGTGAAGTCATGGAAGATAAAGTAATAGTAAGAAATATTTTTATATCCCTATCCTAAAAATGGATCCATATTTTCATTACACTTGAGGATTGTAAAGATATGTACCAAATTAAGATTGAAGAGTTAGTGGGTTCTTTATTGTCCCATGAGGATAAAATCAAAATTTTACTCAAATGACTTGAACCATGCACTAGATACCAAAGTATGGGTTTTGAAACCAAATACAAAGCCCTCAAGTTATAATGAAAATTATTCTCAAAGTTTAGATCAGAAAATAAAAATTTAATCAAATTCAAAGAGGAAGGGTAAGAAGGTCATCACTTATCATTATTGTAATAAATCGAGTCACATGATAAAATACTGTAGGAAACTAGCAACCAAAGATCAAGCAAATTCAAACCAATATGGGAGTGAGAAAAAAGTATACCAAGCTAAGAATAATTATGATCACATTAATTATTATCTTTCATTTCATTTAGATTTGGATGATAAAAATGATATGTGGTTTATTGATTCGGGATGTTCTAAGCATATGTTATGTTTTAAGGATTGTTTTGACAAGCTAGATGGTTCATTCAAGATCCAAGTTCACTTAGGATATGGGAAGGCGATTCATGTATAAGGGAAAGGGGGTATTCCTATCACCACAAAGAATTGTAAGGGTGATATAAACAACATTTATTTGGCTCCAAGCATGAAGCACAATCTCATGAGTGTTGAACAACTAGTAGAGAAAGGATTCAAGCTACTTTTTGATAATGGAGAATGTTTAACATATGACAAAAAACAAGGTAAAAAATTGATTGGAAAGTCTATTATATTAAAAAATATATATTTTCATTGAGAAAAAATATGTTAAATCAGAATTCTTGCTTTGATATGGTCATTTAAATTTCAAAAGTTTACATGTTCTTTTTAAGAACGAGATGGTTGATGGTCTTCCAATAATTGAATCCAAATTAAAGGAAACATGCAAGGCATGTATACTTGGAAAAAACCATAGAGAAATATTTCCAACCAATAAATGGAGAGCTACCAAAAATTTGGAATTGGTACATTCAGATTTTTGTGGGCCCATGTCTTGTCCTAGCATAGACAAATATTTGTATTTTATTTCCTTTATTGATGATGCTACCAGACCAATGTGGGTTTTCTTCTGGAAGACCAAATATGGGGTATTCTAAAACTTTAATACCTTCAAGTAATTGGCTAAAAATAAATAAGGTTGTTCTATCAAGGTGTTAAGAACTGGTAGAGGTGGAGAATTCTATGCACAGGAATTTCTAGATTTTTGCTCTTCGTATGGAATAAAAAGACATTTACTGCTTCCTACACACCACAAAACAATGGTTTTGTAGAGAGAAAGAAAAATATGATAATTATGTCATAAAGAACCATGTTGGATAACAAGAAGTTGGAGAGTAATTTTTAGTCCAAAGCGGTGCAAACAACAACCTACATCCTGAATAGAAGTTCCACAATGGCGATGAAAAAAAAGACACCCTATGAAGTATGGTATGGTAAGAAGCTCATGGTGGTTCATCTTAGAGTATTTGGTTGTTTAGAATTTTTTACATTGATGTTTCTCAAAGGAAAAAATTAGACCCCAAGAGTGAGCCTCATATTTTTACAGGCTATAGTGATGGTAGTAAGGCTTACACGTTTTTCAATTCTATTAGTAAGAAAACTATTATTTCTAGGTATTGTAGATTTTTTGAGAATGATGTGTTTACTGATCATAACAAGAGTGAAGAGTTAATTAGTGATCCTCCATAATTTCCTAGTGTTAATGGCATCGATACTAGTTCTTTCCAAGAGACTAGTTTGCCACCAACTTCAAACCGAGTCAAAAACAAGAGGTTGTTGCTTCAACATCCAACAAGTTAGATATTGGATCAAAACTATTAGAGGAGAACAACAAGACTTAAATGTCAATCAGGTAATAATATTGAATATGAAATGATATACTATGCCTTATCTTGCATTTCTAGTGAACCAAGGAACTATGCAAATGCTAATCAAAGGAAATAATGGGTTGAGGCCATGAATGTTGAGATAGAGACCATTGAGAGAAATGAGATATGAAATTTCATTTAGCCTACTAGTTACATGGATGTCATTGGTACAAAATGGGTCTACAAGACCAAGTTCCATAGTGATGGAACAATAGACAAACACAAAGCTATACTAGTAGCAAAAGGGTATGCACAAATATATGGCATATACTATGAGGAGAACTTTATTCCCGTGGCTCACTAAGATACTATTAGATTGATGCTTTCAGTTGCTACTCATACAGTATGGGAATTTCACCAAATAGATATCAAGAGTGCATTCTTGAATGGTGACATTGAAGAAGAGGTATATGTGGAGCAACCACAAGGTTATGAAATAAAGTTGAAAAAGGAACTTTATGGGTTGAAACAAGCTCCAAGAGCTTGGTACTCAAAGATAGATGGGTGGTTCTCTAAAAATGGCTTTGAAAAGAGCAAATTTTGAACCAAATATTTACATGAAAATTTTTTACACTAACATGTTTTATGTTTGTCTTTATGTTGATGATCTCATTTTTACAAGAAATTCCAAAGCTATGATGCAATAGTTCAAGGAAAGCATGAAATTTGCTTTTGATATGTTTGATATTGGGAAAATGAAATACTTTCTTGGCATAGAAGTACAAAAAAGTGAAGATGAGATATTCATATTCCAAGCCAAGTATGTCCAAGACATGTTGAAGAAACTTCTATTTCTAGACTGTAAGGTGGTTGATACTCTTATTGCTAATGGGGAGAATCTTATGAGAGAGGATGAAAGTCCTCTTTTTTATGAGAAGAATTCTAGAAGTATGGTGGGTGGATTGATGTACCTTACATCCATAAGACCCGAAATTACCTATACAGTTTCACTAGTTTCTCGATTTATGAGCTTGCCAACTCAAAGATATATGCAAGCGATGAGAAAAATATTTAGATATGTGAAGGGAACCTTTAATAATGGCATACACTTTATATCAACAAGATATTTAATGTTTATTGGGTATTTTTATTCAAATTTGGGAGGTTCTATTGATGATAAAAAATTCACTAGAGGGCATTGTTTCACCTTGGGAAGTGGGTTGATATCTTGGTCATTCAAGAAGCAAAGTACAGTGGCTTTGTATTCCACTAAAGCTTAATATGCAGCCCTTACTTCAGCTTGTTGTTGAAGTATTTTGGTGAGACTCAACATAAGCCTACCAAAATATTTTATGATAACATTGGGGCAATACAATTGTCCAACCATTTATTTTTCCATGCAAGACCTCATCCTTAGTGTGAATAGTATACAACCACACATATCTAGAGAAGTCATTAATAAAAATAAGGAAGTACTTATTTCTAGAAATGGATGGTGTACATATAGGTCCACAAACATCAATGTGCATGATATCTAAGGGGTAAGTAGCCTACCTAGTAGTCTCTTTTGGAAAATTCTCCTTATTATGCTTCCTACAAATACATCCCTTACTTGCACCACTAGATAAGGAGACATGTAGAAGTTAATATCCATTTTATGATGAATCATGTATCTCAAGTATTTATAGTTAAGGTGTCAAAGCCTATGGTGCCATCTCTAACTCTCATCATCTTCATGTGTAACCATAGCAACAAATTATTTCTTCCTAGGAGAAGAAATAGTAGGAGTCAATATTTCTCCCAACTTATACATTTAGTATAACTCATAACAATAACTAGAAGCAACATTTTAAAATACATTGCCTATATTCTTAATTACCTAGCAATCATACCATAATTTTACTTTCTTATTTGTATGAGTAATGCAATAAACAGATAAGATATTAGTGCCAAGACTAAAAACATGAACTACCTCATTAAAAGAAGAAGATCCAATACTTATTTATCCACATCCTACAACCTACAAAGAATATTCTTCTCTAATAATAATATGCTCCCTAAATATGATTTGTTATACCCTTGCAGGATATGTTTATGCTTTTTCATGTGCCTTGTTGCCTCTCAATCTACAATACACTTATCATAAGAAGTGGATGTTCAATATGTTGAATTAATAGTTGCATTTTTCTATGAGGTCACTCCATCAAAGTTGTCTTCATGTTGTGCATAGAATAAAGTAGCATCAATACCCCTTTTTATCACTGCTTCCTCAAGCTTCTTGATATGAATATGGAAAATTTCTAATTTGTTTCTTTCTTTCTTGTAATACTCACATGATAGTTTTTTTAACGTATCTTGGGATTCTTTGCATTCTATTTTGACTTCCTATAATTTTGAGCTTTGGAAGTAGCTTCCTTTGGATGGACTTGATTGATAATAGAATTATCTTTATGCCTTTGTCTTCTAGACTCATGATGTAGGAAGTATTTCCGTACCTCATCAAGTGGTGGTGTAGAAGAATTAGGGAAGTACACTTGAAGCATATCAAACACAACAACAATTATCTCATATATCTCTAAAAAATCATTGAATACTATATTCAGCAATTTAATCTTCTTATACATAGCTTTCTAAGATTCTCTTATCACTTTAAGTATTCCTATCATAGTTCAAATATATTCTTACAATTTATTAAAATGAATAATATACTCATCAACAAGATCAAAATATTCCATACTCAAAGCAGTAAGCTTGGCCTCCAAGCTATTGATATATATAGAGTCAATGCAATCATATAGTCCCTAAAAATTATCACGCAAATCCTTGGGATTCATGGTGCTACTAACATGGGTGTCATAGCTCTTGTAAAAAATGAAGAGCTATAACACCAACAACCTCATCATTATTATCCCTATAAGCATGCTTCCTTTCTTTAGAATTAATAGCATGAGATTCCTCATTCATTTATTTTAGTATCCCCTTACTCTAGAGCAAAGCTTCAATATTAATTTTCCCAGTAGAATAGTTTGGACCATTCAACAAGGGTACATGCTAATATATAAATATTCTACAAAAATATAAAAACTTGCATTATATAGAGATCTCAAAAAACCATACAAATTTTTAAAAAATGATCAAAATACTTTCGTATATAAAAATTATGGTCCCTCAAAGTTTTACCCCAAAACGACACAATGCCTCTAAAACCTTTGAAAATTTTGAAAATAATTTAGTACTTTTAGCAAATAGGTGGTTACCACATGTCATTGTATTAATGAATAAGGGATTCCAACTATACATTTATTGGATAGTATACTAACAAATCATATGATGCCACTTATCATGATTAGGGGACTACAACCTATGCACTGATTATGTGGGCCACTAGCTAGGGTACTATTAAACCAAACTACATCAATTGTCATAATTTTATTTGATCTATAATTTATGAACCATACTACACCACTTGTCATATTATGGTTCACTCTAAAATTTGTGCTTAGCTATGTCTGTTGTTTGACTACAGGATCATTAAGTTTGATGAGTTGGTAGAAACTGATCGGTTAAACCCATATTTATAGGTACCAAGTGGTGGCATGCCTATAATGTTGGTCATTTTATAACTTAGCACATTAACCATTATATAGCCTACCACATTATCTACCATGTCACCTACCACATCAAATATATAGACTAGCAAGCCAACTATACAAACTGCCACATTGATTGCCATATAACCAATAAGATAAACTATCTAGATTGCCACATCAATTATATGGACTTCCATATCACTCACCATGTCATGCATCACATCATCTACCATGTTAAATATAAAAACTATATATATTATCACACCATTAGGTGTCATATTGTTAGGTGTCACATTGGCATATCTAAATGGAAAAAGGTGATGCCATTAGGTGCCACATCATTGCATAGTGTCATATCATCAGTCCTTGTCATTTCATCAATCTATGTCATGTTGAAATCATCCATCCTTATAAAAAAATTTATGTTGGAGAGTTTGAACTCCTAACCTCCTTCTTCAAATGCCTTAGCATAGGTTGTGCTAGCCACTATTCCCAACACACCCCTTGGGAGTATAGTGGCTAACACTATCAAACAATTCAAACACTTGCCATTAGCATGCACATGACATAGTCATGCATCATCATGATTCATACATGCATACTCCCTTTGCACATGTCATGCTAGGGAATATTCCCTAACATATTTTCTTTTTAAAAATTAAATTTGGAATTTTGGAGGAAAAAGAAAACTTTATTGAATATGAAATCAGAGTGGCTAGAGGTAGAATGAGATAAAATGTTGAACTAGGACCTCCCTTAAATTTCACAAAGACGCCAAAAATGTTGGAAATTATTTCATGTCTATCATTAATTTCCCTATATAACCTTTTTGTTGCACACAACCAATCAGGACATTCTCTCATGCCTATGCAGCAAAAAACCTAGCAGACCATTTTAGCAACTATAACAAGCGGCTCAAAGGTCTTTGACAAGCATGGAAGTCTACCCAAGGCTTCTCTTGCACCAAGGGTCAATCTAAAAAATTTAGCATTTTATTTTCTTCTTTGATGGTGGCCAAGTAGTTTGTGCTCTCATCTATGTTGCTATTGGACACAAAAAGTCAAAATATACAAGTAAATTAATTTTTGGAAAAAATCTATAAAAAAAATGAGATTTTAAAAAACCCTCAAAAAACTCAATCTTGTAGACACCCACTTTTTTCCCATAAATAATCCACCTAACATGTCACCCATCACCATTTTGACCAATTTGACCAAAAAATTTATGTACCTAATGTCGAGATGAAATACACCATCAACTTTGTCCTTACCAGAACTTGAGCAAATGACCTCCAAATTTCACAAAATTGGTACCATTGGAAATATCTCAAAATGATATTTCCAATGAGTATAGACACAACCATATTAGACCCAATATTTAAGGCCAAAATTTCTTGTTAATGAATTCACTACCAATAGGTGACAGATTCAAATTTATCGTCTATTCCCTTCTTAGGTGATAGATTTACATTGACTCATTTTTGTACGTAGGTTTTTAAAACTCCCTGTCATATTTTATCTACAATGGTCAAATATATAAATCCATTGGCTAATGAATCCACTAGAAGTATATTCATAGATAAAAAATTTGCTTTAGACATGCAACAACATTCTAGTCCTACCTATAAAATTCTTAATAAATGACACATTTTGCTCTACCTATCTTCTCTATAGTCATGGGAAATCAGTAGTTAGGGGAGGATGGCTAACTTTCCTCCACCTTCCTCCATATTTCAAATCATTCCCAATCAAGGGGCAACTAATTTCGCTCTTTCAATTAGCTCGAAATAGCTCAATTAGTAGGATACCTCAACCCTCCCCTTTGGGAAACTCCTAAGCGAACCTTTTCTATAAATTGACCGCTTGGGATGACATTTGAACAAAAATATATTAGGAATTTAAACTCTATGGGAATTTGAATCGATCTATCTCAAGCATCGAAACATTGTCAAATTTTCTCTAGAATTGTTGCTAAGCATCAAAACTCTGTTGCATTTTATTGTTCTTGAGCTGTTTGTTCATACATCCTCAAGCAATTAGGTGATCTTTGGAGGGAGAGAGAAGGCATATCATTATCACCTCAACTTTTAGATATTATTATCTTGTTAGATTAGTTATATATACATTCATCTATGTTTTCATGTGGTGCATCTAACAAATCTTGTTCTATTATCAAACATTTAAACAATTCCTAGGTATATCAAGAGGTCTATCGGACAGTAGACCATCCCTAAGGCTCCCTAAGTACCCTCATTATTGTCTTGCATCCCTTGCTAATTTTCCTCTCTTTTTTGCTTTTGTTGAAAGAGAATTTGTCATCTATACTCTATTTAGGTGACATATTCACTCCAAATGGTTAGAATATTAGGATTCTAATATGGGACCCATTGGCCTATTCCTATCTTACAAGTGAATACATACACGTGAATCCATACAAGGGATCATACAAGTGAATCCAAGTCCACCTTATTTTCCTCCCTTAGTTGCCACAACACCCCTATCATCCACAAATACCATTGTGCTCCTACGCATATCATTTTTGTATATGATTTTCCAATGGTTATCCACTCCTTGCAGGCCAAGAGGACACACTATAGAAACCCATGTTAGAGGAGTAGAGTCCATGACAACATCATCTGATGACTGATGGAAGGTGCTCATTTTGCCACAGGGAAGTCATAACATGTGGCCTCTTTCATTTTTGGTGCACAATGAAGGATAGTGGAAGGCCTACCCCATATCCCACATGGAACATAGGAAAGCAACATTATATCTTTATTTGCTACTTTGCTCTCTCATTTGATATAATTAAAAATAACTAGGGACCATATACAATTTTAACACAACATAATATTCTAGATAATATTCTCTACAAAAAACATTAAAATATTCCCAAGAATATTCATGAAAATTTCTACTTAGATGTAGAATCACTCTTATCTCTCTTTTTGCCCAATAAGATGTTTTTCTCCTATGTTGAGGCATCAATTGCTTCTTGAGTATAGGCTTATATATACTTATTTGAAAGTATTTTTTTAGACCAATCCAATAGAAGTAGAAACTTTCACTTTTGTGATAGTCTAATATTCTTAGTAGTGCCTCAAAGTTTTTATTGTAATAAGGAGTGCATTCTCAATAGTACTTGAAACTCCTAAAACACAAAGCAATAATCTACATTTTGCACCTACCTTATTTTACAAATTTGGTCAAACGTCCTCCTTGGCATGGACTACTAGGACCATGGTTGCTAATTTGGCAAAAAATATGGTAGAATTAGCTACTATAGTTAGTGCATTAGCAGAAAAGATAGAATTATTGATGTTTAACCATATATCAAAATAAACACTCACCCTCAAGTAAAATGTGATGTTAAAATCTATGATGGTTCTAGGGATCCTGAAGTTCTTAATAATTGGATACTAGACATGGAAACTTGGTTCTCCTTTAGCCAAATGCCTAAATATGACAAGATCCCCTTCACTAAATTGAAGCTTTCTAGAGTGGCAAAAATTCTGATTTTTAAGTGGTAAAATGCACAAAACCATATTACCACATGGGATGAATTAGTTGTTGCCTTGAAGACCACCTTTTATCCCTCTAATTATGATGATGATTTGCTTGTTAAATGGCTTCACTTGAGACAAGAAAGCCATAGGTATGTGCAGGACTATGTCTACCAATTTAACATTATGTACATCCTTCTTTGTGTACCAAATCCAATGTCAGCTCTCATCATGAAGTTTAAGAGCAAACTTCAAGATTATTTATTTTGATAATTGAAGTACACTTCCTTTGTGACACTGGATACAAATTTCAATCAAGCACATTTAGTAGAGGATAATCTTAAGGCACAATCAAGGGGATCTTAATAGTTTAACTCACCAAGAGTTTTAAAATCCTCTAGTCAATATCAACAAGCCCTAAATATGTGCAAATATACTTCTTTCTCCCCTTCTTCTTATTCACCCTCTTCTTTGCCTCCCTCTTCTTCTTTTCTTCCTTCTTCATTCTCTTCTAAAAAACCTTCTTCTTTCTTTGATTTTAATAAGTTTTGTACTTGTTTTAAGAAGGGTCATGAAAAGTCTAACTATTTTAGCTAAAGAAAATTTTGATTGTACAATCACCCAATGATGAGGAACAAAATAATATTCCCATAGAGGTTTATGGAGAAGAGAATACCTATGATGAGTTAAAATGTAGACTCAATAATGTCATCTTACTCAATCATCATTCTTTTGCAGGAGATCATGACTCTTTATTCATTACAAGTGCCCATCTTACTCATGACTTTTCTATAAACTATATCATCGATAATGGCTCAAAAAAAAACTTGATTACATATTCCATTGTGACCACATTGTAGATACCAATAGCCTCACATCCTCATCCCTATTCACTTGGTTGAAAGGATGGTAATACTACCTCTAAATTCACACACCTATATCGTGTCCTTTGCTTTTGGCCCAAATTTGTGGATATTGTCACCTGCGATGTGATCCCCATGAGTTGTTGTGGTTTGTTGCTTGCAAAACCCTATCAATATGATAGTAAGGCTTAGTATGATGCATATAATAACACATACACTTTACAACATGAGCACAAAATCTTCCTCATCTGATGCACCAAGAACACCACACAACTAGTACATCACAATTTCCATCAGACACAAATGATTGCATTAGTTTTTGGTAGACCACAATATGAGGACGCACAAAGAAAAATTCTCCTATCCACTCACCATGTTGTATCTCTTCAGGATAACATTAATAGAGCCCCTATAATCACTCATGTTCTTTTTATTGCTCCTACTTCTACTTTTAATCCTACTCTAGTTCCAAATTTTATACACATTTTCTAGCATCCTACTTCTACCCTATAGGATTTTCAGATCTAAGAAGCATATCCTCTATTTTATGGTGGTCATTTCAGAAATCCACATGCATTACCTCCTTTACAAGATTTTCCAACTGCCCATATTCTTTAGTAGAAGACTACATCATAGCCACCATTCATAGATAACCATCATGTTTGATTTAGAGGTAACATTTGGTTGTACTTGGGAACCCATCGTCACAAAGATTTACCAAACCCACTTGGGTTCTTTTATATTTTGCATTCATCCTAATGGTTCTCTCACTAGATGGCTCATGATTTACCTCCTATTTTTGGAGTCCAATGCTTTTGTTGTTGGGAGGAATAATAAGGAAATAAAAACATAAAGTAAAATATAAAATGTAATAAAATATTAAATATATACATAATGATCATATGCATGTAATAGTCACCTTCTAGAAAGACCATGGTCGGCAAACACATGTAAAATGTTAGGTAGCTTCTAGAAATGATGTGGATTTATCCACAAGGAAAACTCACACCCAAACAAACGGAGAAGATTGTACTCGAAAGAACTGCTTAATGCTTTCATTAAAGGACTATTTATAATCAATTATACATTTTTTGGATAAGCATAACAACTGTTCAAAAATCTTATCCGACGCATAAAATAGAAAGTATGCCAGGAAGGAAACAATTACAGTTAGATTACGCGTCATCCTTATCAAGAAAGGACATTAAATGGAAGTTGCCTTCTAGATGGCTTCCCAATATACTTTCATCAATTTGGCCTTATCTCATCTATGCTTGCAAGGGCTGAGAGCTTGTCTACAAATATAGATACTAAGAATAAAGCAAGCATGTTCAATTTTTTCACATCATCAAGTAACTGACCTTTAGATTTAAAATAATTTAATATTAAAAAAATATATTTTTCAATATTTACAAGGGCCCAAAGGGCTTATATATAGGGCTTATATATACAATACAATATAAAATTTGATTATGGTCTCGAGAGTAGCTTAACCAACACATGTTCCAATGCATACATAGTGATATATGCGGACCCATGGATACACCTTTCTTTTCTAGGAAAATGTCTTTCTCTATTTTATTGATGATTTCTCTATATATTTGTGGTTATATACTATGTATAAAAAAATTATACCTTTGAGAAATTCAATGCATTCAAAGCACTAGTAGAGAACCAACTAGAGAGGAATATCAAGTGTCTCAAATCAGATAGGAAAAGTGAGAACATGAGCAATGCCTTTCATGATATTTTGACTCTTCATGGTATAGCATTTCAAAGGGCTATTCATTGTACCCCAAAATAGAATGAAATAACTGAGAGGAAGAATAGAGTAATCATGAAGATGAATTATTGCATGATTGATGATAAGGGGATGGAGCACAAATTTTAGGATGAGGTCATCACTTGTGTAGTATGCATCATCAATAGGGTTCCTGGTAGATTATTCTAGCATATAACACAACTTGAGATATTTATAGGCAATAAGCTTGAGGTATCTTGTGTTTGTATCTTTGGGTCTTTAGCATGGGCTCACATTCCCAATGAATATTCAAAAAAGGAGGTATACAAGAGTTACAGATGATTCTTTGTGGGCTATTCAGATACCTCTCAAGCATATTATCTCTATGATCCTTAGAGGTGTGATATTCTCATTTAAAGAGATGTGGTTTTGGATGAAGTTCTTCCATGAATTCCATCCAATATGCTACCTAATATTATAGGTAGAAGTTCATTCTATTTCTTTGATTATTCCAATAGATACTTTATATATTTTTTGGGCTCCATTTCTATTGAGGCTTCTCCTTCATCTTTTAGTAAAGTCCCTTTACCTATAAATTTGACCCTTCCTTAGGTAGCACCATCTTCAACACCTTTTATTTGAATTTAGGGAACGATGAGCTTGACACAACAGTTCCTTATGCTATAGTATTGCATGATGAGATGAGTGGTGAGTTTGATCTAGATACTTTAGCTTTTGCTTTTGATATTTGTTTTCCATAGGTTGTGCCTAGATCCTCCATAATTTATCCAACACCTAAGTGGATTTGGACACTTCTATGAGATATCGACCCCATTCTTTTTATGGAGCAACATCAAAAGCCCATATCTCGAGATTTATTCTTGAAGGTTGATTATTATGGATATCCTCTCACATATTATGAGGCTAAGGATTGACTAGAGTGGAAAAATGACATTCTTTCATAGTTTGAGTCCTTAATGAAGAATCAAACATGGGATCTTGTTCCTCTTCCACAAGGGAAGAATGTGGTCGGGGAAAATGGGTCTATAGGGGTGTATTCTATTTTCCTTCAATGATATTAGTTGATGTTCATGGACAACCCCTTATATCATGTGCATATCATTTTGTATATTTCTTTTCCAGCAATAATAGGTAATGTGTTGATTCCATTTACTTATGCAAACTACTATGAAATCCAACACTCTTGTGGATTTTTTTATATAAGAAAAAACAATTTAAGAAACAAATACTAAATATGAACATGCTTTCATCACACATCAAAGGCAAGAAGCCTGCATATACAAATAAATAAAGATAACAAACCCCTAACAAGTAACAACAACAATATAAAGGAAATTTACAATAAACAATAGTATCAAGGACAGTGGAACTTTTCACATTCTAATACCACATGTTTTATTTGTGGAAAATAGGACATATACTCAAGGAGTGTAAGTATAACACTTTTGCACAATATTCTTTAGTAAGAGCAAAAATACACCAAGAGGCAAGCAAAAGGGTCCTTAGTGGTAGAGGTAGAATGCACCTCAACATGACAATGTAGCAAAAGATACCAATTTTGATAAAGAAAGAGAAGACTATATTTATTCTAACACACTCCTAATATAGTCACAAAATATAGTCCAATTTGATATGCTGGCATGGTCCAATTCGGTAGGCCGACTTGAGGGCTGACCAAAATATGACATACCAAAAGGAATGGTCAGTGTACCTTGACCATTCTTTTCATTGTGGGAAGGGTATACTTGATGATAATTCAACATCCATTGCTATTGGTATTGATGATTTTTCTTGGCATCTTGGCTTGCATACTTGTCATCTAATTAAATTATGTGCTTGGTCTCACAATGAACTTACTATCTATGAAACGACTTCTTAATCGTAAATTGAAGGATAAATTTGATACAATAGGTTACAATAAACTTTGAATCTTTGGAGAAAAATCTAGAGGTTCCATAATTGTTCCCCATGTTATAGGAATATGCAAGATATTTCAACTTGTGGTTGTATTGTGAGACAACCAAACTTTCATATCCAAGGAAGATGATACTACCACACTTTAGCATAGGTTATTTGGTCATCTCAAATTTGGCTACATGAAATCATTCTACAATCATGCCATAGTGAAATGTCTTCCCTCACTGACAAAGACTCATGATATTAGGATAAGTTTCTTAGTAGGAAAGTAGTAAGCCCTATTTGTCTCAAGCATTCATTGAGTGACTGGTCCACTCGACTTAGTGCACAATAATCTATTTTTACTTGTGATCTAAATTTTAATAGTTTTTTATATTTTTAGTTTATTCAAGATCATATACGACAATATACATGTATTGACTAAAGATGAAGAATAATTTTTTTTTTTCAAAAGTTCAAAGATCGTATGGAAAAATTTTAATGGTTTTTTTATCCAATTCCTCCACTCAAATCGAGGAGTATATTTTAATGATTTTTTGGCCTTCCTAAGGTAGAATGACATCTAACAACAATCACAACTATGTATACACCTCAATAGAATGGTATTGTAGAGAGGCATAATCATACTATTTGAGAGATGGTGTGAAGCATGCTAAGCGATGCCAAATTGAAGCCAATGGTTTGGGTAGAAGTTGTTCATAATGTAATGCATTTGTTAAACCATGCACCCACAACTGCATTGAAGGGTACCACACAAAATGAAGTAGGAATGGGTATGAATCCTATAGTGTCACATATTTGAGTGTTTAGATGTACAATATTCATGCACATTTCGAAGAAAAAACAAATTAAGTTGGATGAAAAATCTAAAAATACATTTTCATTAGATATAGTGATGAATGAATGGCATATTCTCTCATGGATTCTAACACTAAGAAATGATATATCAATCGTGATGTCATGTTTAATGAGAAGAACGAGTGTACCTCTTCTTCTAAGCCACATGCTTCAAATGAAGCACATGTTCTATTATTTGATGATGATGCCTCTGAGAGAGAGAGAGAGAGAGAGAATGTAAAAGGGTAAGGGTAAAGTAGATTTTAACATTCGTGATGTCATAGGACATATGAGATAGATATTGTTTACCCAATATAGGGTTATCCACAACCATACACCAATTATCAAAGCATGGTATACAACCCTACCCCCCACAAGATTTGAACCTTGGACCTCTACTCAAAGTTCTAAAATCTCCACCATTAGGCTATTTAGAGTTGGATGATGATGATGGAGACGATGGTGATGGTGATGATCCTAATGGAGTTAATGAACCAAGACCATCTTCTTCTAGGACCATTCATAGGCCTAAGTGCTATCTCTATATGGTTTATTATGTGAACTTAGATGGTGTCCTAAACACATCAAGTTCAGGGCCAAGAACTCATGACAAAATTCATAATGAGGTCAACCTAACCCTTATGAGAACAATTATATAAAACTTTGAACCATCAATGGTTCAAGAAGCTTTTGCATTAAAATAATGGAAGAATGTCATGAATGTGAAATATCAAGCATTGATGAATAATAAGACATGGTAACTTGTTGATCTTCCACTTAGAAAGAAACCAATTGGTTATAAGTGGTATTCAAGATCAAATACAAAATTGATGGGAATGTTGCAAATTATAAGACAAGGCTTGTTGCGAATGACTATGCATAAGAGGGAAGTGACAATGATGCACCACTTTATTCACAAACATATTCAAGAACAGAACGTGCAACTTTAATTTTGTTCTATTATAGATCAACATAAAAATATTTTCATAGTCTCTTGCACATGTCATGTTTGAATATTTTTGAGATTTTCTTGTATGTACTTTGATTGAGCATGGATGTAATAAAAGCAAAATGATCCCCATGAGTGTGGTCTACCGGCAAGGACGCCACTTGCATTATCGTTGATGTGACCCGAGTTCAATCCCCATGGTGGATGTGTATAAAAAGTATTACTAAAAAAAAAAAAAGCAAAATGTTATAAAAATCATATAATTAGTTTTGAGAGTCATGGGTAATTATAAATCAGTTGTAATAAAAAACCTCCTCATTCTTGTTTCTTGATTGTATATATACAAATGATCACATCAATACAAAGTTTATTACGACCAATTTGTACTCATCACATTTTTGTGAAAGACAATTCATTTCAATTACTTAAATTCAACTTAACCTCTACACCATCTAAACTTATTAAAATAATATAAAATATAAAAATAAATATTTTAAATTTGAGCACATGAACCCACTTGTTTTTTTTTTTGGTTGAATAACAACCACACTATTTTTAGTAAGTGACAAGCCCAGGGTTCAAACCGCATAGGCTGTTTTCACCAAATCTATTCCACCTCGTTATTGTTGACCATATATGAAGGGGACCACCGGTTGCTAGGGATTTGTACCGTCATTATTAGTCTGATGCATACTCAAAAGATTCAAGATCAGACTACTACCTTTACAAACAAGCAACCTTTAAGATTCCAAATTTATTCCACCACGTTATTGTTGACCATACATGAAGGGGACCACCGGTTGCTAGGGATTTGTACCGTAATTGTTAGTCTGATGCATACTCAAAAGATTCAGACTACTACCTTTACAAACAAGCAACCTTTAAAATTTGAACCTAAATAAAAAAATAGTAAATGTACTTAGATGCTTTGGTGGGCCTTGGGTACTCCATAAATATGTGGGGACCTTCTGTAAAGGGATTCTTTAACATAAATATATGGAAAAAAGCAAGGTTTAGTATTACAATGTCATTCCATCTGTCCATCTTAACATCTGTCTGTCCATGCGATCTTATTAAATCTTCATAAAATCCATAAAAGAGGCGTCTAGGGATCTAATAGGCCAGGGTATGCCAGGATAACGTACGCATACAGAATTAAGCCCCAGCATGACAAGACAAGTCACGAGGATTTAGGGTCTAAGGAAACCTTGAAGGACAAAATCACCCCTCTCTATTGGTCCATGTCAGGCGAGTACACGTGGTTTATGCTGCCGGTCACGTGGTAACCCTTTTAGTCCATGTCAGGAACATCCATGTGGGATGATAGGTCAGTCACGTGGCCGTGCATGCAGATGCTTATCCGCCGCGGACTTTCGGTTTCATGTTTGACGTAGACGTGGACGAAAATATCTTCGCCTTCCTTGTTATTTAACGGATCGAATGCTCCCTATAGATTCAGAGTTTCTTGGTGTCTTCTACTGTAGTTGGAGTTTGAGGATGTGAAGCAGTTAAGAGGAGTTCGTCCATTTGAATGTGTGATGAAAGATGAGATGACGCTACAATGTTGTGTGTTTGCATCTGCACCTGCACCGATGATTGAATTCTTGTTCGGTGCAGAGGAAGATGCAAACGGATAATCTTGTAGCATTTTAACACCGTTGTAAGTTTATCAGCAAACTGTTGTAAATAATAGTGTTTTATCAGGGCTTTCATTTGGGTTTTTGGTTAAAGACCTATATCTACTCTTTGCAGAAAATATATGGACAGTGAGTATCTTGTCATGACTTTCATTTGGGTTTTTGTTAAAGACCTTGACAGTGAGTATCTTGTCATGAATTTCATTTGGGTTTTTGTTAAAGACCTTGACAGTGAGTATCTTGTCATGAATTCTATTTGAGTTTTTGGTTAAAATACCTGGTTCGATTTTTGGTTAAAGACCTATGTCTACTCATTACAGATAACATTTGGACAGATAATGGACGGTGAGTATCTGGTCATGACTTCTATTTGGGTTTTTGGTTAAAGATCCTTGTCCAATTTATTGCCAATCTTTAAAGATTTTGTAAACTTCACCCAAATCTAAAGGGTACTTTTTTATTCTAATTAATTAGTGTTTTTGCAATTCTTGAAACTTGATATTTAGTTTCCAGGAAAGAGGAGTCTAGTTCAATCCTAAAAATATTGTTGTCATTTTGACCGTAAACATAAGTCATTATGTTAAAGGATTGTTTCTGTAATTTCGGCGTTAAGCTTATTCACTCCTTATATTCTTGTGGGGATATAATCCTTGTATTCTTGAGCAGGTGATTACCTGGCTCAAGGGGAAATTTCTCACGGATTGAAGTCAGGAACAAACTAAAGCCAATAAAACGCTTCTTTTTCTTTTCATTTATGATTAAAACTTTTGAAAGCCCATTAGATTGGCTGTTCAGTGTGGTCCTTTGAAGCAGCCAAAGGAAGTTCGAAATTTAGCAATTGCACCTTTTGTGTATAGTGCAAACAGCTGTGCAAAAAACAGAAGCTTTGATCTGTGTTGGAAAGGTCCTTTGAAGCAGCCAAAGGAAGTTCGAAATTTAGCAATTGCACCTTTTGTGTATAGTGCAAACAGCTGTGCAAAAAACAGAAGCTTTGATCTGTGTTGGAAAGGTATGATAATATGCATTGGGTATTTTTTAAATATGAAAATAAAGATGGGAATTTTTGTTAGAAAATATTATATTATTTGGTAGATGTTAATGTATTTTCTTGGTACAACTTTGTAAATATTGGAGGGCTTCAAAGCAAGTCGGAATATTTTGTTTAAATCTTTTTGTTTGTCTTTTTGCTAAGTGAACCGGGAATTTCATATTTCAATTGGAAATGGTTGTGTAATCTCTCTTGTTGCTATATGTCCTCGTTATATGGCTATTTGTCTTCATGACTTGTTTGCATTCCGTTTGTTGGTTTGTTGCGGATGTGAGATTGTTTTGGTTTCAATCGTTGGTAGAAATTTTGTTTGAATTTACCCGGTCTTTCTTGAGTGCCTCAAACTTATACTGGTTTTCTCTTCTGGCGTTCTTGTAGTTTGAATTTTCAAATGGAAATTTGGTAGGATTGCTGGATCCATAATTTATTTGATGTATGGATTCAATCCCATTGATGTACTTCTTTTGAGCTTATTGAATACTCTTTGGCTTTGTAATGGTTTGGGGTCCCTTCCAAAACCCCTTTGTAAAGGTTTGGGGACCCTTTCAAAACCCCTTCGTCCATCTAATAAAAAAAATATTAGATTAGGGTTGTGTCCTAGATTAGAGTGTGAGTAAATATTTTATGTAATGTAATAATATGCAAGAAATGCACAAGTGTCATGTAATTTGAGTGTGCAAGTGTAATTTGTGTAATTGTGCACAAGTGTCTCATATGTAAGTGTGCACATGTATTCTTAGATTAGGAAGTGTTATGTGAAGAGTCATGTTCAAGTGTGCATACAAGATATAGTCATGTGTATGTAAGTGTTCAATAAAGAAACTAAAAGTCATGAGACTTGGCTTAAGGTAAAGGAAGAGTCAAGTAACCAAAGAGTAATCCTACAATGGCTGTATGTTACTCTATAGAGGGCATTGTGATCATTGTAATATAGTTTCATGGTATATTTGTAGTAAAAATTGCTTACATTTGAGTAACTAATATTGTAAGTTTTGTTATATTGTATGATTTAGGCTATTTATACATTCATATTGTTGTTTATTAATGAATGTTATTTGATACATTCATAGCCTTGATATACATATTGCTTGATCACATTTATATTTGATCTTGTGAATAATTATCCTATGAGTTTCATATTAATAAGTCTTCAAAAGCCATCAATTTTACAGCAATATCTAATTCAAACAAACACGTCAGTTTGAAATATATGGGAGACTTTAATGGAAGCTAACAAATTTTAGTTCATTTATATGTAAGAGTTGTGTTCTTATATCAAATGTTTAAATCAAGTATTTTGATACTAAAATATTGGTTTACAAGGAAAAGAGAAAGGTAGACATAAATTTTTGTACTAATTCTCAAAATTTTATTTATTGATTCACTGCCTTGCAATACAATATTCTTCAATACATCATGATATTTCAAACCTCTTTTCTTGATGCATTTCTACCACCCTAAAAGCCATAATATTCTTGATGTTGTTATACTACTCTCAACCATAATGATAAAATCCACATGATCTAATCTGACTATGCATAGGTTGAATGATCAATGCAAGTAGGGATGGATATATCAATTGGTAGGGGATTCACCAATGTTAGAATTATTACAATGTTAATAATAACTTCTTTTCTATTTATAGAATTTCTATTTTAACTTTTGGATGCACTTTTTTATTTTTCAATTGTCTTTTTATCTGTAGAATTGCTTTTTTTTCCACATCAAACATTAATTTTTCTAACATTTCCTCCTTAATGTTTAATGTTCTAATTTCATTTAATGTTCTAATTTCAATGTCGAAAAAACTTTCTTCAACTTGTCTTTCCATATTCAGAATTGCTTTTTTAATTTTCCCAATGTGCTTTTCCACATTAAGCATTATTTTTTCTAACATTCTCTTCCTTAATGCTTAATGTTTTAATTTTCAATTTTTGAAGAAAAATTTTATTCAACTTGCTTTTGCAGATACACCTATTGTGTATTCACATTCTCATTATATTCTTATACTTTGAACCATCTGGTAGTGCCCTTATTTTTTCAACATAGGTTTGATCTCACAACTCAACCAAAAGTGTCTTTATGGTAACCTTCTCATCCTATTAGACTATATGGATAACTAGTCGTTTCAACCGCCAAGTGTAATAGGGTAGATCATTGCTTAGGAGGTTCACTTTGTTGTTTTTGCATCAAACCTTCATTTTTCCTCTATGTGTGGGACCTTGCTTCTACCACACATGACCTTTATCCAAATGCTCTCATCATTCTTGTTTTAGGGATACTCTTGTTGCTACCCTTTCTCTTTTAGCACAAATTTTGCTTTTGCTTATCATTTTTAATCTAATTACTTTGGCTTTCATACCCTGTTACAGGTATGAATCAACTAGGACTCGAATCTAGGACCTCCATCTGTTGCGTTGCTCTAAGATAAGCTTTCGACTCCTCTTTGAACCAAACTATGATTCAGATGTAGGATTGCTTCTACTCATTTCTCCAACACCCCCCTTAAGCCACTCCATGAGTATTCAAGGCTCTTAGCTTCAATGTTAGACTTGATACCAAATTTTCAGGATCAAACATGCTATAGTTTTTCTGCATCAATTCTCCAAAAACATAATTCTCCCCCTTAAATAGAGGAATCAAAGATAAAGTAAAATTTAAACAGTTGCTACTAGTAGCCATCTTAAACTATTGTTGTTGCTCAATTTTTCTCTTTTCTCAATTCTGGTTCTAAACTTCAACAAAGCATAATATCCCACAAAATAAATGTGCCTAGGTTTAGATTGAACAAGATCTACTCTAGTCATTATCTCTACTCTTTTAGTAACTATCCTCTTAAATTTTGGTCTTTCTCAAACTCTTGTGGATGCTCTTTCTGTAATAGCTCTTTTTTTTGCTACTATTGCTCTCTCTATTACAACCATCTCTACTCTCTCCTCATAGAAAAAACTAGCTTTAAGCTTTAACACCGATTTTGATACTAAATATAAGAATTGAGTGTTCAAATAACAAATGTAAAAATCGAGTGCTTTGATACTAAATTTTGGTTTAAAGATAAATGAAAGATATGTGCAGACAAAAAATATAAGGCACAAATTGTTGTTGCAATATTCAAAACATAATTTTTTATTTTTTTGATAATGGTAAAAAATAGGTTTTTTATATAGGGTTTCAAAGCCTATTTACATAAAGTGAGATATTATAATGCCAATTTACAAAATATGACCAAATATCAACAAAATTGTAGTCTTCCTGTTCCAACTCTCAATGAATAATAATCAAACACAATTTGTAATCTAGATAGTCTAGCCATTTTCCTTTCCAACTCCGTTTCATCTACTACCCTTCCAACTTTCACCTTTTGAAACTCATGCGAATTTAATGAAAACTGCTTCAATTGACACCTTCGAATCCTTGGATAAATTTTCTCTGTGCCAGTTGTACTCCACATGAAAAGACTTAAAGTTTTTCCTTTTGGGTCTGGTGATTGGATCAGGGACAGGGCTTTATCACATTTTCTATAATGATTGTTACAATTCATTTTCATTACAAGCCTACAAGTCTTCCTCCTCCTCCTCCGCTTCATTCTTATCCTCCTTATATAGTTTAAGTTTTATATTTTCATCAATCATGATCTTAATTCTCTTGGCCAACACATTCTCATAAAGTCTTTCTTCTCCAAAAATCCTTCTATTATATTCCTTCCATATGGCCCAGACATAGTGTGGTAAGACCATATCCCACCAGGAGTGTTGTTTATTTAGGATTTTTGAAATCTTCCATTGGTATACCAACTGTTGAAACATTTGATGCATGACCCATGTGATTTGCAAATGTTGAAACACTTCCCAGAACACCCTCATGGAGTAGTTACAATGTAGTAGCAAGTGATCCACATATTTAGTTCCTTTTAAACACAAAATGCAACAACTAGGCAATAAAAATACCTCTTTTTTTCAAATTCTCTGTGGTTAGAAACTTGTTCAGGAAGGATAGCCAAAATAAGGCATTTTTTGGATTTAATCCTTTTATCCAAACTTTCTTGTTGGAATGCTTTGGATCATGATTGTTCCTTGTCAATACTTTATATCCTTATTTTACTGAATAGGAGCCAAATTTATGTTCCAACCAAGATAGATCATCCTTTCCACTTAGCTCACTTATGAAATTCCTTTGTAATCTCCTATTGAGTGTGTTTGCTACTTCCATTAAATCTTTTTTTTCTAGGTAAATTTACCTCCATTCTTTCTTACCATCCCTTAGGCAGATATAGGATTTCACCATAGCCCCCAAATTGCCTAATGCCCAAACTACCAAATCCTTGAATATTAGGATTTGAGCTAGTGGAACCTGCTCCAACCAAATATCATCCCAAAAGAAAACTTGAAAGCTTCCCTTAATATTCCACTTTATTTGATATTAAAATATTTAATTGCATTCTTTAACTCTATTCTATAAGGTTAAGCCCCTCAAGAGGGATTCCAACCTCAAGAATTTATGCTTCCCCTCTAGGTATTTGGTGTTACACATTTGAACCCAATGTTATATTTTGATGCAACATGTAATAGGAGATAGAAATGACAAGATGCATAATAATATGAAATAAAGTAAATCTGAAATATGACTAAAAATATACTATAAATAGAAATTATGGAGATGTTTACAAAAGTAGTTGTGGAGGAAATGAACACTCCATGAATATAGCTACAGCTCAAGAATGGGCATTGAGCATATTACACCCATCACAATACATCACACTGCTACATCATGCCACTCTGGTCTACACTACTTCCTACTGTTCTATCTTGCTCTATGCCTATGGCCCTTTATATAGGAAATAGGTTCCTTGGTCAACACTCTACCTAGATCTACAAGGGACAACTTGCACATTTACAACTTGCACTTTGACACTTGTGCATTTATTACATTGCATGAAGTAACTAGATAAATTCCCCCTAAAGTAATCTAATATCCTAAGTATGTACCAATAAAGGTACATTTACATAATCCAAATGATTTAATACTCTATTTATAACACCCTCCTGTATTACATTATTTGGATATTGAAGACTTTAGTCTTCAATGTGGATCTTCTTCAAGTTGATAATCTAAATCTTCTTCCTTATTTTTTGCAACCTGTTCAAGCAAGTGATTAGTGTATTCATAATATATCATTCTTATTGAGAGAGCTTTGATTTCAAAATTATCTGTTGATTCTTCCAATTCTTCAATTTCTTTTATCCTCTGAGCTAGATGTCCTTTTTGTTTTATTTTTTGATACTCAAATTGAGGATAATTGATTGAATGCTAAAATTATTGTTGATGAGGATTTTGATATTGTATTACCTAAAATTGATTTTCATTGTTCATCTGATTTCCTTGATTCTAATTTTTGGGATTGAACTTGTAGTAGTTGGTGTTATGGCATTTTCTCTTGCATATTTTACAATACCTGATGTACCATGCTTTCTGTTATTTTGATGAAGTAACAATGTTTCTTTATAAAAAATTCTTTAGATGAAAATGCATTGTTAGATATTTCATCTTTACCTATATTTTCCACTTTATATTCCTATATAATATTTATTAATTCATCAAAAGAAGTATCTTTACTTAGAACTTGTAAATATGTTACCAACTTTTTATAGCTATCTAGAAGTTGCTTTAATAGTTATTTGAGTAAGTTCATCCTTGATTGTTTCTCCTAAGGTAAATAATTTCCCTTTGATATCTACTACCTTCCTTAGGAATAGTTCTATGCTTTCTCCATTATTCATTTTTAATGAATGAAGTTAAGTCTGAAGATGGAGAATGGTAGCCTTATTCTTTTCTTAGAATATTTTCTCTAGGCTTGTCCATGCATCTGAAGATATTTTTGCTGAACTGATATAGGGTTGTATTTCATTAGTGATTCCAAAGTTTATTATCATAAGTACCTTTTAATCATTATCTATGAACTTTTAGATTTCAATATCATCTGTGGTATGTAATTATGTTTTCCCTTTGATGATATCCCATAGTTTTTCATATACCAATATAGCTTTCACTTTATTCTTCCATGAAAAATAATTAGGACCCTTGAGTAATTGAGATTCAACTAGGAATATTTTATTTGAAGCCATTTGAAAACCCTAATGTCAATCCTCAGATTTTGTAGAATGCCTTATGACTCCCTAGTATGCTATGAATAAGATATAGTGCTTTTGTAGAATTATAGTTCAATATTGATTTATTTTGTAAGATTTTGTAGAATACCAAAATCAATTCCTATTATCCCTTATTACTCCTATTGAACTAAGCATTGTTCCCAAATTTTTTTTTTTTGAAAAAATGAAAACTTGTATTAAAACAAAAACCAGATACAAGCGGGAGAGAACACATCCCGAGCCAGAGCCACGAGCAACACAACAAGGAAAGCGCACAAAGGCAACACTAGCAGCCACAAGGCACAGAGAACGGACGACACGAAAAAGCGACATGTCGCGAAAACGCGACATGTCACGAAATCGCGACAGGCAAACCCGTCACGGCCACTTCGGCACCAACAGGCGCGATAACGCGACATGTCGCGAAATCGTGACATGTCGCGAAATCGCGACAGGAAGGGCCCTCGACAGCCAACCGCAGAAAGCGTCGCGAAAGCGCGACAGAAACACTAAACAACATTCAAGCCGCATAAGGGTCGCGATATCGCGACAAAAAACCAACCAGTCGCAAAAGAGCCAAACATGCCGCGATATCGCGCAAGAAATACGCCAGAGGCCAGGAAGGCACAACCTGTCGCGAAATCGCGACAAAACAACTCGTTGTCGCGACAGAGTCGCGATATCGCGACAATTTTCCACCCAGCCGCCTAAGTGCCAAAAGTGTCGCGAAATCGCGACAGAAAAACCATGCAGCTTCCAAATCTCAAACTTGTCACGAAAACGCGACGAAATATTTACTTTGCTTTTCAACTTCATGAAGGGAATGAGAGCGCGGCAAGAACACCAATCGGACCTAGAAAGCGGGACCTGTCGCGAAATCGCGACATGTCGCGGAATCGCGAGTCGGAGATGTCGCGATATCGCGACATGTCGCGATATCGCGACAAGACGCGGAATCGCGACACGCGATAACGCGACATGTCGCGATATCGCGACATGTCGCGGAATCGCGACCCGCGATAACGCGACATGTCGCGATATCGCGACAGAAACCAACCAGAGGCAGCGGAGGCTCAACCTGTCGCGATATCGCGACAAAGAACCAGCCAACGGCCGCGACAGGACAACATGTCGCGATATCGCGACAAAAAGGACCCTTAGCAAAAAAAAACTTTGCACATTATTTCAGAAATTGTTCAAGGCCTTGTCTGATCTCGGCATCCTCCACGGACAAATTGCTATGCGTATGAATCCCAACCTCTCTCTCAAGACCCATCTTAGCAAGGAAATCAGCCGCTTTATTGAGAGATCTACTAGCATAAACAGGAATCACATCCTCAATTTCCTTCCAAAGCTCTAAAATTTGGGAAACCAAAATCCGGAGCCTCCAAGCTTTTAAGGCAAAGTTCCTCAAGCAATCAAGAGCACCAACCAGGATTTGGGAATCAGACTCAATGATTATCTTTCTGTGACCTTGTTTGACGGCCCAGATGGAGGCAGATTTAATAGCAAAGGCCTCAGCTTCATTGTTTGTGGCATATCCCAGACCTTGCAATTCCCAATAGAGCACAGTCCCAGCATGATCACGGCAGATAACCCCACTACCAGCATTACCCGGATTACCTTTTGCAGCTCCATCAGTATTGATTTTGACCCAGCCTTCTGGGGGAGGTTTCCAACAACTTCTTACCTGTCTCTCAAGATCAGCACCTCTCCCAATCAAAGTCTTAGAAGCCGACTGATTTTCCTTCTCAGGATAGATGGCAACGGTTTCCACAACTTTGCTCCAGATGACCCCGCCAAATCCCATCCACCGAAGAGAAGGTTTCACGAAAAATACGAGCATTTCTTTCCAACCAAACCCGCCACCAAATAAAAAGGAAACCGAGCTCCCAACCAAGCACGTAAGAGCTTTAGATATAAATCTACCTCTCTTCCAACCTTTCCCATAAATTGGTCCGGGACAAGTCTCCAAGCGCCTGAAGTTTAAAGTGGGAGAACCAACGGTGCCAAATCTGCTGTGTGAAAGGACAATCAAACAGAAGATGATCCACAGTTTCCTCATTCCTATAACACAAAACACACCGGGAAGGGCCAATGATGCCTCTAATTCTGAGGTTGTCAAAGGTCAAGATACCATTATGCATCAGCTGCCAAGCAAAGAAGTTCACTTTCGGCCAGCCCTTGGGATGCCATATCTTCCTCCATTCATGAACAGGAAAAGAGTGTGGGGGGGCTCAGGAAGGATCGAAGCATAGCCCTCCTTCACAGAATAAACCCCAAGGTTCCCAAAGCCCCAGGCAAGCTCATCCTCCTCATCTCTCCCAGTAAGAAACCTTTCTGCCAAAAGTTTTTCCAGAGTTGGAGCCTGCTCCGGAGGGATTGGAATAGGCCATTCACCCAGCCGCTTAAACTTTTGAACCTTATACTCCCCCAATTGGCTGGTATTGAAGTAGCTCTCAATATTAATCCAACCCTTATCTTCAAGAGCTATTTTTAACGGATGCAAATCAGGAAACACAACGAAGGATAGGAGGATGCCGATCCCAAGAGTCACTCCAAAACCGGGCCTTCTCCCCTCTCCCAACTTTCCCGAACAATTGATCTTTGATAATGCGAGATCCAAGCTTGAGCGCCTGCCACACAAGAGAACCATTACCTTCCAAAGGATAGCGGCCCAAGTCGTTGGGATGAACAAGACCCAAGTATTTACTGGAAAGGATTCTGCTGCAAAGGGACGAAGGCTGGGAAATCCACCTCCAATACAGCTTTCCAGCAGTGGCCCGATTGTTAAACTTGGAGCTTCTTAAGCCCAGCCCACCTTTTTCCTTGGGCCGGGTGACCTTATCCCAACCAACCAAGGCCCATTTCCTCTCTCCATTGGCACCTTCCCGGAGAAAACTTCTAGCCGCTTTGTCCAACTCTTTCCGCATTGAAGGAGGGGCGGCTGTAATAGAGAATTTGTAAATAGGCATGGCCTCGAATAACAGACTTCAGAAAGTTAGTCGGCCCCCATAGCTTAACCATCTATGAGACCAGTGATTCATTCTCTCTTTGATGCCATCCAACAGGTCCTTCCGTAAATCAGCTTTCAGTTTTTTGCAATGCAGAGGAACCCCCAAATAAACAACAGGAAGGGAGGTCCTAGTGAAACCCAGGATCTCCATAACTCTCTCTTGTGACCTTTGATCAAGGTTGAAGAAGACCACTTTTGATTTTGATTCATTGATGACTTGATTAGAAGCCCGGAGGTAGACGTTAAGAGTATCTTTGATTCCTCTTGCTTCCCTGAGGCTGGCAACTCCCACCAAGCCCGTATCATCCACAAACTGTAAATGAGTCAAAACTTCAGCCCCGATTTTAATTCCCGTAATCTGTCCTTGACGTCTTCTTCTCAGGAGGAGTCTGCCTAAACCTTCAGCCAAGATAAGAAAGAGATATGGAGAGCAGGGATCTCCTTGACGGAGACCCCGAGAGGCTCCAAAAGGTGGCGAGGGAAGCCCCTTAATTAAAACAGAGTAGGAAGGCGTAGAGATACAACTCATGACCCAAGCAATCCAGTCCTGAGAAAAACCAAAGGCTGCCAACATCTTGACCAAGAAACCCCACTCTACTCTGTCATAAGCCTTAGACATATCCAGCTTTGATGAACATTCCCTTGTTACCTGAATTATGCATAGAATGGATAGCCTCCTGAGCCAAGATCACTCCATCCAAGATCTGTCTTCCTTCAACAAAACCCCCTTGCTCAGGGGAAATTATATTCTGAAGAAGGGGTTTTAGTCTTTCAGCCATAAGTTTAGTGATAATTTTGTAGATCACATTACATAAAGCAATAGGTCTGAAATCGGAAATGTGAGCCCCCCCTCTCCTTTAGGAATTAAAGTGATAAAGGTGTGATTTAGAGCCTTGAGCATTCTTTTGTTAATTCGGGATTCCTCAATGACAACCAACACATCCTCCTCCAAGATATCCCATAAGGCCTGAAAGAACTCAATAGGGAAACCGTCCGGACCAGGCGATTTTCCCGTGCACATCCCAAAGACCACCTTCTTGAGTTCATCACGATCAATGGGCTTAAGAAGGGCCTCGATTCTCTTCATGAGAAATAATAGAGGGAATTCCCTCAATGACTTCATTTTGGGCTTCCACATCATGCTGCATACTTTCCTTGAAGAGGTTTGAGAAGTACTCCATAGATAGGGAATGCATATCAAGAAGAGTGTCAAAAGAGTTTCCAATCTCATCTTGAAGGAACTCCATGTTATTCAATTGCCTTCTAGCACAGGCAGAGCGATGGAAAAATTTAGTATTTCTGTCTCCTTCTAATAGCCAAGTATTTCTTGCTCTCTCGTCTCCAAGAGATCTCTTCTTGATTATCAATGTCCTCAACCGCTTTGCGTAAAGCGTCATCCTCAAATTTAAGATGCTCGTAAATAATTCCTTCTCTCGAATTGTTTTTGCACCTCATTCCATCTGTCCAAAGAAGGGAGCCCGTTGGAGCCGGAAATCAGATTTGTTAGTTTGCTTCCACTGCTTTAGTTTACTCTTAACAAAGAGAAGTTGTTTATGAAATTTGAACATAGCCGTTCCAAAAGGGAGACGACCTTCTTCCCACCACTGTGGAATTTTCCTTCGTAGGTCCTCTTTTTGCAACCAAAAATTTTCAAATTTAAAAGGTTTGTAATACTTTCCTGACATAGTCCCTCCCTCCAGCAAAATGGGAGAGTGATCAGAAACTGGGCCCTCCAAGATCTGGAATTTGATATTCCATCTAACATAAGCTTCCTCCGAGACCAAAAACCGTCAAGCTTAACCCTCCTACCGTATGGCTCTCTTCTCTTATTAGTCCAGGTAAAGTTTGTACCAGGGCCTTTGATATCAACAAGGTTAAAGGCCCGGACTTGGGCAATAAACAACCGATCCCCCGTATCCGTAACAGTGGATGCCACCTTCCCCGATCTCTAGCGGATAATTTAGCATTGAAGTCCCCAAGCAATAATCCAATCAAAATCTTCCCGGGAGGACCTCATGTTTTGAACAATCTTTCCATTGAAACCGCCGACCATCGGTGTTCTGAGCCCCATAGAAATTTGTAATTAAGACTTGTTCAATCGTAACTATATTCTTGAAAAGAGATGTTAGGACCCCTCTCCAGTGCTATATGATCTATTGCTATCCACGCCAAAGGATTCCAAAGAGTAGCAATCCCTCCCGAGGCACCTAGAGCAGCCATCGCCATATGGCCAAGCACCCCTCCATATTCGGCCGACAGCTTTACTCATAAGGTCTAATGACATTTTTGTTTCCCGAATGAGCAGAAAGTCTGTTTTACTTCTTTCTAAAAGTCTTTGAACAGCAGATTGATGGGTTCTACTGTTTAAACCCCTCACATTCCAAGATTGAATAATCATTGGAAACCTTGGGAGCAATACGAATCAATTGTTCTTGCCAATCCTCCATTGATTAGCTTATCCCCTTGCACCGCAATTAGATCCTTATTGGATTTCCCCGCCCACCCCTTGGGAATTACTATTTTTCGACCTCTTCTCCACCTGGGAAATTCCAAGAGCTGGTCTTTCTCTGAGCTTTTCTGCAATTCCCATGGTAACATCTTTAATAACGGGCTGAACTGGGGAGTGGATTACCAGAGTCCCGGGGTTTTCTTGATGCAAAGTCTCAGAGGAGTCAATCGCCTGTTCAAGGACAGGGGTTGATGAAGGAGGAGCATGAGTAAGGATGATATTATCCTCAAGGATCCCATCTGCTCCTTCCATAGGTTGGTCTTCTTGATCCACAAGAGATTTGAAGATTTCATACCGATTGGTTGGCTTGGGAAGAGCTTGCTCCTTACCATTTCTCTTTTTGTTTCTTCTCCTCTTCTGCTATTCAAAGCCATCATTCTGGCCCTCATAACCAGTGGGAATGACAGGTGGTTCCTTGGCCGAAGTGGACTTACCTCCTCGGGAGCGATTTGACATTCCCTGTGTAGCATCCGCTTTGGTGCTCAAGATATTTGGACAGAACCTTGCCAAATGGCCATGCAAATGACAGACTCTACATCGGAAAGGTAGGGCTTCATAGTCTAACTCGTCGTATCCAAGAATGTCCCGCTAACTCCAGCTCCATCTCACCGGTAGCGGTTGACTAATATCCAATTCTACACAAATTCTTGCATAAACAACAGTATTTCCTTCAATGGTATCCTTAGAAACTCCCAAAAATCTACCTAGAGAGTTGCCTATCAATTCAAGAATCCGCTCACCCCAAAACTCCATCGGGAGAGCATACAGCCGGATCCAAACCGGGACAGCCGTGGGCTCAATGCGAGGGTCGAAACCCGCTCTCCACGGCTGGACAAATAACCCCGCCGGGCCATGGCTCCTCTTCTCTCGATTCAAATGCTCTGCTTTCTATCCATTAGGGAAGAAAAACTAATAATGAAATACCCATTGCTAATGGGCCATAAGGAGTACTCACCGATTGGCTCCCAGTTTTGTCTCACCCAGGAATGCAAAAAGTGCAGGGTGGGTCGAATGCCCATGAACTTGCAGATCAGATCATGAGTGGCCCGATAGTTTATCGTGTCTTCAACCAGCTCTGGTTCGATGACTATTTTCGGTCTTGATGCAGATTGCGGGAGACATCCATTGATTCTATGCCTAGGAGAGCCCTTGCCCGCATTCTTGGATAGCAGATGGAAGGCACTCCGCTGAGCATCAACAGAGGAAGACGCAGGATTTTCTCGTAAAATCTCCGCATAAGAGGTCTTTTTCCCCTCGAGAGAACCAGGAAGAGACCCCATTGGGCCCTCCCGGGACACCGAAAGATCCTAGACCAAAAACCAGTAGCAAACCCCAAATACTCTGGAAGAGGTTTCCGATCTGAAACCCTAGAGACTCGGCCGTCGGCAATTCAGAAGGTTTCCCGCCAAATCGCCAGAGCTCCAATGCTAGTTTTCCCTATATTAAAATCATCGCATTGTTCCCAAATTTTAAAAAGGTTGTAATGTTGGATATTTTGTATCCTTTTGAAAGGATTGAGACAGTAATATTATGAATATCCGTAAAATCTCTTTATAAATAACCCTTTGGGAATTAGGCTAAGTGTATCTAATTTTTCAATTAAATGATTTGATGCAATAGCCCTTATGACTCCCTAATATTTGGATAAATTAGTTCATAATAATATTTTCAAACATTCAAGTTTTATCCAAGTAGAAAATCTTATTACTCCTAGGTTTTATATTGCAAATATTTGTTTCGTTTTATAATGGCTTTCAATGTAAATAAATTCCTTTGATTTAAACCTTATTTCTCCAAGGAAAGAAAGCACATATAGATGGAAATAATTTTACCTTTCTTCAAGCAATGTTTGAAATTGATTTCAGAGAAGCTTGGACTACAAAATTTACGTAGATATCATGGATGCTATGGATGTATTCTCCAATTGAAGCGCTATGTGTTTAATTCATTCTAAATCCAGTGTCTTCTAGTCTCTTCCCTTGACTTCGATTGCCTTGAGCATTAAAGGCTCTAACACCTTCTTGACTACTACAACTCAACCCTTTTCACACAGATGATGAGAGAGTAATTTTGACGATGAATAATGCTTACTAACTTTGGTCGTTGACGTCCTTAAATGGAGAAGATTCATATTTTATGTGTCAAGTGGCACAACCATTTCCATTCGAGCGCTTGATGAGAGTTTGGCGCCAAATAATATTTGTATCCCTTCTTGTAACGTAAGAATGTTACGTTATTTAGCAAAATGCTTGGTCTTCCTCTTTGACAAGTGTACACAATGCATCAAATGTACTAGCTTGTTCATGTAACTCCTTGAATATGAGCACTCTCTTGAATCGAGCGTTAGATTTTTCCTTTAGTGATAAGCGTCACTTTCTTCTTTGCATGGATATAGTCTCTATTGTTGGTTTGAATGGATCCTTTGAGATATTTTTCGCTTCACAAATCCCCTCCTTTGCTTTCATTTGTTTGCATAATATTCTACTGGGATATGGAGTGATAGTGTGGAGGCCTTGAGCACTACTTTTTGTGAGCGTATATGGAGTAAGTAGCACTCCAAATGGTGCTTCAACTTTCTTCTACTTTATATTTGTTTTTCATACTCCTTACGTAGACGCTTTTGCTCATTGAATGACATTTCTTCCTTTCTCTTGTACATGTATCTTGTAGGTTCGACTATCTAGAATATGAGGAGTATAAGCCCTTCGTATGGATCCTTGAGCTAATATTGGATGGCTGCTAGCATATGACTACTTTCAACTAGTTTTTCTAGAAATTGTAGTGCCTTTGAGGCACCTTTGAATATGCCTTCTCTCCCTATATAACCATATTATAAATAGTGCACTATAATGTAAAATAGTTTTAATACAAGATGACCTTGTTGCACTTTCTTTTTCACTCCTCTTTGTAAGTCTTAATTTCTAGTTTTTGAGGTAAAATATTGAGTGCAATATAGGGGTTTTGAGGTTGTCCCTGGATTAGACACCTTCCCCTATTTTCTTGGATATTTTATAAATGAATCCAAGCTTGTAACCACATGATAGAAGCTATTTTTTTGCACTATTTTCTTGTGCTTTGAACTTGAGACTCACCAAGTCTCGTTCGAGGCTTATTTTGATGCTCTTATGGTGGTTACTTTCTTATCCAATGCTTGGAGGATTGAGCTGATTTTATGGCTTCCTTAGGCCACTTCAAAGTTACATATCTCAGTGCATTAATAGTATCTTTAGACACTTTGACATATTCTATTTTTGTGTCTTTATAATGAACACAAATAGTACTCTTTAAGAGCAATATAATAGTGCAAAATGAATCTATTTTTTTACTTCTACTGCACTAACAATCTCACCTTATCACTCCAATCAACTTTAAAAAATAATGCACTTAATCAATTTACTACAACTAATAAAGAATAATCTAAAATTAATCTTCAAGAATTATTTTGAAATTTCTTTATAAGCAAGGTAATAGGAGCTAGTTTTAATTTTCTTTCCAAAGTATAAGATAGGTAGTTGATAGATATATTTATATTCTAAAATCTAATCAGATCCTAAAGTGCAAATGAACCTTAAAAAATCATTTCTTTTTGCACATTTGAAGACTCTTAATTCAATTCTCCTTTTTGCAACTTTACTCTAATCAAGGTGCTTAAACAAATCTGATAAGTAATCCACTTAATGAATTTACTTGCACCAATAGTTGCTTACCTTTTTTTGAAATCCCTTTTTGCCACTTCTATAGAGGATGTAGATCTTGGTGTCTAAGATCACCAAGTTGTTGTCTTGAGTAAGATCCTGCAGCTCTCTGTAGGTTGCCTTGAACAACTTTGTCTTCACCAAAATATGGTTTCCAACTCTCTTTCATGAGCCTAGGATTTTTGTGGCTTGTTATCTTGTAGTATCCTCATTTTGCTATAGATTATAAGAGATATTTGATTATGAAGTGGTGCATTCTTGTTGTGAGAGGCAATCTCCAAATATCCTATATTTGGTAGGCTTCTTCTATTTGAATCTTCCTTCAATATTCTTGTTGAATTTTGACTTAAAACATGAAAATTTATCTCAACATTTTGGATATCTTGAGGTCTTCTGAGATTTGGAACTCCTTGCCAAATTCTTCTCCTTGGAATTGTTGTCATATGGAAATAATTTTCCTAAATCTTTCAGTATCTCGAATAGTAAATTTCTCTAATGAGTTCTCCTTGGAAATCCTTTGATGATTTCTTCAATAAGGCTCTCCAAGCCTTTTACTAGATGCTCATAGAGGCCTCTCCAAGGCCTTGCAACTTCTTCTAGTCTTCTTTGAGACCTTATATTCAACCTTCTACTTCGGAAGTGTTGGTGGTGAGATCTTCTCCTGGATCTTTGATTTTGTTGTCTTTGTATTTGAGCAAGACTCTCCTAGTCCTTATTAATCAATGAGATCTTCTCTTGATATCTTTTGCTTCAGGTGCTGGATTGATTTTGAAGAAGATACTCTTCTTAACATTTTTGTAGGAAGCTTTCCCAACTTCCCGAATCTACCTGTTCCTACAACAAAGTATTAGAACTAAAATCTGATTTTGAATTAGATACTTTCTTCTGGAGTCTTCTTCAAGATCAAGGTTTCTATGGACTTTTATTCAGTACCAAGGCTTATGTGGCCTGTTATTCAATACCAAGGCTTAAATGGTCTTTTATTCAAGGCTTTTGTGTCCTTTCCCTCTGGATCAAGACTTCCGTGGCATTTTATTCTGGATCAAGGCTTCTATGGACTTTTCTTTTGGATCAAGGCTTCTATGGCCTTTTCTTATTATGAAGTTTCCAATATAGAAAGTGAGATCTCGTCTCCAAAATTCACTGTAATTCTTCTCCAGAAGTCTCTTCTATAGTGTTATTCTCTTGCAACAACTAATATCTATGTTATGAAGGCACTATGACCTTCGGGCAACGACGTTGAAATCTCCTAGCTTTCTATTGTAGGAGGTGTCCCAATAATTTGAATATTAATTTCCAACAACAAAAGAACCTTCAGGTTAGTTTCTCTAGATCTCTTAGATGAGCTTCACTAGTTGATTCATAAAACTAGTGGATCAAGTGCTGAGTCCTAGTCTTCACAAGTTTTCCCTTGAAACTCTGTCAAAAGACTCTAGCCATATGCAATATTAGTATTCTAAAATTTGAGATTTATTTCAATCCTTACTTGTGGCTCTCCTTAATTCTACCACCAAGATTCTTATGAGAATTTTTGACAGTAACTAGTCCAATGGCGCATTAGGTTCTCAAAAAACTTAGGGTCAATGATAGTGGTGGTTTCCCTATTGATCTACCATGGCTCTGATACCACTATTAGCTTTTGATGAAGTATGCAATGGGAGATAGCAATCACAAGATGCAGATGAAAATATAATATAAATAGAAATTATGGATATGTTTACAAAATTAGTTGTGAAGAAAATGAACACTTCATGAATATAGCTACAACTCAAGAATGGGCATTGAGCATATTACACCCCATCATAATACATCACACTGCTACATCATACCACTCTAGTCTACACTACTTCCTACTATTCTATCTTGCTCTATGTCTATGGCCCTTTATATAAGAAATAGGTTCCTTGGCCAAAAATCTACCTAGATGTGCCAAGGACAACTTGTACATATACAACTTGCACTTTGACACTTGTACATTTATTACATTGCATGAAGTAACTAGATAACTTCCCTCTAAAGTGATCTAATGTCCTTAGTATGTACCAAGAAAGGTACATCTATTTATAACACCCAAGTTATTTTTCATCTGATTATCTAGGCCAGCTTTCCAAGTAAACTTGAATTGAAATGCTTTATTTTCTAAATACCTAAACCTCTGAATTTCCTAGGCTGACATACCTTCTTCCAAGCCACTAGCATCAACCATTTCTTTCTTCCACTCTAGTCCATAAGAAGTTATTGCATATGTGATCAATCTTTTTAGTCACTATATCTGGTATTTGAAAGACTTAAGAGAAGTAAACTAAGATGATCAGAAGAGTGGTTCTAATGAGTTGGTACTTGTTCGCTTGGTTGATTATAGCACCTTCCAACTTGCTAGTCTCATTTTAAATCTGTCCATGAGGGCTTTTCAAAGATCCTCCTTGATTCTTCTTGTAAATAATGAAATACCTAGATAGGTGCAAGGGAAGGAGCTTATTTGGTATCCAAATAAATTAAAAATCCTCCTTTATATAAGAAGGGGGTGTTTAGAAATAATAAATTACTCTTATTGAAATTTATCTTCTACCAGGACACCTGTTCATAATATTTCAAGACCTCCAAAATTTGCTTTACTTTGATCAATGAAGATTACCCCAAAATCATTGTTTCATCCACAAACTGATGGTGCATAGTGGTTGGAAACTTATTGCTATATGTAGACCTTTGATAATTCCACTACCTTTCCTTTATTCAATAGCCTTACCCAAAATATTTACCATAATGATGAAGAGATATGGAGAAATTGGGTCATCCTATCAAAGTCCCCGTTGAGATTGGAAAAAACCTACAGGTTCCTCATTTTTTATTACAAAGAATGAAACAAAGGACACATGTGCTAATCCATTTTTCCATTTAGGACTGAAGTCAAACTTGCATAGGACCTTCTCCAAGAAATGCCAATTTACCCTATCATATACCTTTTGCATATCCAATTTCAATAACATTTCTTCTCCCTTTCTCCTATCTATGGAATGCAACACTTCATGTATCCTATAATATCATACATTATCTATATTTACCTCACAAATCCATCTTGTTATTTCAAAATTATCTTTGGTAATTGATCCTTCAATCAGTTAGCTAACAACTTTGTCAATAGCTTGTAAATGGTATTACACAGACTAATTGGGCAAAAATTCTTGAACTCATTGATCCCTTGGAATTTAGGGATCAATGATAGGAATGCGGCATTCCATGACTTTAGTAGGGAATTAGAAGTCTAAAATTCACATAGCACCTTCTAAACATCTTCTCCCAGTATGTCTCAGAAGTGTTGAAATAATTGTGCCAAAAATATATCAGGGCTAGGTGCTTTATTCTTTGGGAAGAACATGATTGTATTCTTGACCTCTTCCTTGGTAAAGGGTTTTAATAAACTAATGTTTATATCCTCATATATCAGGTAGGAAATATATTATAATAGGATATCTCCTATTATTTCCTTAATTGGTTCATCATCAGAGAGTAATTCCTTGAAGAAATTCACCCCCATATGTTTGATTTCCTTAGGATCCTAAGAATACTAACCATTTTTTTTATCTCCATAATTTTATTAGAAGCTTTTTGGTGCAAAAAATTACATCGAATGAGCAGAGGACACACCCAATGGTCCTCGTCCCACATTGAATGATTGCCTAGTCCGATAGAGGTAGGGAATTCGATCTCCGAAGGAGGCTATCTCCTTTAGTTCTATCTACCTACGCCACAAAGGATAAAAGGGGAAAAGAGGAATGATAGATAAAGAAAAAGGAAGAACATATCCAAAACTCACAAATATGGGTTATGGCCGCATAAAGACACATGCATTCAATTTCACCAATGGAATTACAAGCATAAAACCTAACAGATCAACTCATATCATCCTCATTTATCGTGCATAATACATAACACCTAACAAATCAATAGGTCATAGTGAATTCTAGAACTGGTGGGAGGGTGCATGAAATCCAAAATGTAGAATTAGAGCACTCCCACCTGACAAAATTTAACAAAAATTAACCCAACACCCAAAGGTGGATGCGAATTCTAGAACCACCCAACAAGATCCATGAAATCTAGATTATAAAATTAAATGAGCAAACTTAGATGATCATCACAAAAATAAGTATCCAGATTCAATCACAAGGGGATTAAGACAGAATGGGAGACCAAATAGTGATATACTATATTTACAAGGTGATAATAATTACATATGAATTGTAATGGCCATAGATCCACCCTTTGGAATGGTCAACATTTCACTATTTATAGATGATTTTACAATGGATTCAAATTCAAATATTAATGGTGTTCAGTGGAAAGATATGTTTGAAAGGGAGGGATGATCTACTGATATTATACTCTATGGAAGGATGGCGATTGCTCAGAGGGAGTTAGGTGCTTTTGCATCAATATGGATCCTTGATCATTCTATCATTACTATCAGGCTATAAATTATGATCTACTTTACCTCTTCAAACCGTAGGAAGACCCAAAATTTTCCTTGAAGTTATGCATTTCAAATTGCCCTCTTTGCGCCTACTAATCATACGTACGAAGGTAGCTGATATCATTAATATCCATTCCTAGGAATTCTCATTGCTTCCTTCCTGATGCATTATGGATTTAGCCTTGAACAAGTATTTGGGCATACTTCTTTCTCCACTAACCTCCCAATATTTCATCCTACAATTGGGTAATTAGGTGTGGACCTTTACTTTTATTTTCCCAAAGTTCCACCCAATTTTGGGATGGAAACTCGGGACCAATAACCATCATATTGCCATTTGATTCTTTCGCTCTTTTATTGGATATGTACTTGGGATCCCATTTTTTTTATCTAAGGTCAGGACAAGGATTTGAGATTTGCCTTGAATATTAATCCATCTATTTATCCACCCAGCCTTATCCTCAGCCATATTTGATGCACTTTGGTGATCAAGATACTTTTCCATCTTACACCTTTTGCAACTTTGATATGGTTTGGGCTTTTGGGATTATTCCTTGCTTCATGGAAGCCCATTTCTTTGTCCATCCAATTTGATTTTAAAATATGCCTTATCCATCAATACCTTGGCACTGCTTAGCCATTTCTTACAGGTCATCATATTGCAAAAGGGAGAGTGGGTGAACAGATGCAAAATTTCACCCACACTCTTGGTGACTCACAAGGGTTTTCCAATTTGTGGGAGAGAGGAACCCAGAAAGAGATCTTGAATTAAAATCACCTCCTAATAGAGGAAGGAAGAGGAAAAGAGATATGGAAAAGGTATTAACAAAGGTAACCAAAGTAGGATGCAAAATAAAGGGAATAAGGAGAGAAAATAAGTAGAGTGCATGAACACCAACCAAGTAAAACATAGCATAAAGGAAAAAAATAGGGATAACATAAGGCAGAAATGGAAAGGAGATAGAGTAAAGGGATGAATTGGAAGGCAGTCCATAAGGTAACTCTACAGACTACATTCCCATCAATATACCCTACCAAGGACAAAGGTCTCTTCAAGAATAGATAAATTTTTTGGAGTATTTGTTAGTCTTGATACAACACTTTTTCTTGACGCAATCATGCAAAAACTTTACTAGCTCATAACCACTCTCATAGGGAATCTTTAGTTGCAACATCATTATCAGCTCCATCCTAATCAACACATGCTGCTCTCACCTTTTGAGGTGCTATTTATAGATCAATTTTTCCATTTGACTGAGGAGTGGGTACTTCTCTCAAAAATATAGTGGATATCCTTTTAGGGATTGCACAAAGCATCACCTGCATTTAAAGCATTGATCTATTGGGTACGAGGTCATAAAAACATCAAGAAGAACATAGAGTATAGAGGGAAGTGCTTTAAAACCAATACACTTTTTGAAAGTGCACCACAAGCTACCATGGTATAAGATGATGTCACTTATTGTAGTGCTCCATGCCTTCTGCACTTTTATTTATCTACCAACTTTTTTACAAAAAACTACAACACATTTGGCACATCGTAACTAATGACCCTCCTTGGAACTATCCAGTGAATCTATAGTGGCTGAACTAGATTATATTGAACTTGAGGTACTACTTACAGTCTGATTGACACTACCCTAGGATCCTCCATGTTGTACCATATCCCCAATATGGTGAGCCGTTATGCGAACCAATACTTCCATATCTAATGATTAATGTGGCAATAAATCTTACCATGTGAGATCTCTCTTTCGATACTAGATCATCTAGCAACAGATTATAATGTCACCAATCCTTAGGATCCACCTGCTATGGAATCCTTACCACTCGTGTCTCTGACATCTTTGCACATATTTGATAGCATGGCCCATTGATTGGCATATCTACTACCAAGGTGTGCTACTCCTGACCAGTTGAGCACTTTTTCTCAATGTGCTCTTGGACACAAAAGGGTGTAAAACTATATCCTTTTTGTCAGAATATTTTCCACTTAGTCTAGGTTATCAGTTTGTTGGGATAATGTGCAAGCAATGAAGTTATTTATTGCCAAATTCATGTCTGCATATCTTTTGTATGAGCTCAAAAAGAGATCCACCCCTTGTGTTTTGCACAACTACAATCCTGACTCCTGCATAGCTTCATATGACATCAATGAATGATAATATGCAGTTATAATGGGAGCAACGATGATTGAAAAAAAGTATGGAAGGGTAGAATCTCTTGAAGATATCATTCTTGCTTGAAGCAGGAGTCACTCAGCCTGTAAAGCCTCTTGAAAGACTTGGGGGAATATTTTTCCCTAGATTGATACAAGAGGAGGCTTATATCTGAACTAAAATCTTGAATATAGTACAGATGAGCCTAGATGGGGGACGATCGGTATTCAAAGGGTATCCTCTCACAAATCCTTCTAAATCATAAATTGAAATTTGTAATAGATTCACAAGGGTCCCTCTTGATAAATGAGAGGTGCATTAAGAGTTGGAATGGATCCATGGAGTCATAAAATATATCAATAAGAGCTCCCACCAAGTCCATCCATGATTAGATGGTTTTCTTCCCAAGGGGACAGTACCACAGTAACACCCTTCCTTGTAGAGACAAGACCAAGAGTCTGATCATGATATCCTCATGTGATATACCATGGAGAGGTATTAGTGCAACATCTTCAAGATGCTCTCGAGCATTTCCTATGGCGCCATCGTATCTTTTCAGGTTCTTCAGGGTAATTTTAGAAATCTCATGCTAGCATTGGATGTTGAGTGGACCAGGATTATTCCATTGAGGATAACATTGTTGCACCATTAAGGAGTTGGTCTTCATGAGTTTTGATTCTGGTGCTAGAGTCAAAGTTGTCAGATGAGCATACTTTCTCCATTGATGAGGTCAAAACTATTCATCAAATCTTGATTTCTCGATGATGTTTGGATATTTCAACACATTGAGGCAACTGATCTTATGATTTGGATCTATTGCATAGAGGAGTCACCAGGTGATTGAACAGAATCTAGGCAAACCAAAGTATCATCGAACTTTGATTTCCTATATCAATGGAGATCTTATGGGTCCCTAGTAGAGTCACCAAAAATTGTTGGTGTAAAAACCCACACCGAATGAGGTGCACCCAGCGGTCCTTGGCCAACATTGAACAATCGCTTGGCCCAAGAGAGGTAGGGTGGTCAATATCTAGAGAATATCTACATAGTTCTACAATCAATATCAGCTCATATCATCCTCATTTATTGTTCTACATAGTGGTCCAGAGTGAATTCTAGATTTGGTGGGAGCGTGCATGAAATACAAAATGTAAAATTAGAGTGCTCCCACATGACCCATTTAAAAAGAATTAAACCCCAACACCCAAATGCGGATGCAAATTCTAAAACCACCCAGTAAGACCCATGAAATATAGATTGTAGAATTAAATGAGAAAACTTAAATGGCCATCGCAAAAATAAGCATCCACATTCAATCACAAGGGGAGGAAGACAAAATGAGAGACCAAACAGTGATATACTTATAGTTACAAGGCAATAAAATTATATATAAATTGTAATGGTCATAGAGCTGCCATTTGAAATGGTAAGCATTCCACTAATTATAGATGATTTTATAATGGATTCAAATTCAAACATTAATGGTGTTTGGGAGGAAGATTTTGTTGAAATAGATGGATGATATACTAATATTCTGCTCCATGGAAGGATGATGGTTGTCTAGAGGGAGTTAGGTGCTTCTACATCAATCTGGGCCCTTGATCACTCTGAAATTCCTGTTAGGCCATAAATTCTGATCTACTTTACCCTTCACACCACGAAAAGAACTAGAATTTACCTCAAAGTTATGCATTTCAAATTGCCCTCTTTGCACCTACTGACCATACGTATGAAGGCAACCGAGATCATTAATGTCTATTCCTAGGAAATCTTGGTGATTCCTTATTGATGCATGATGAATTTAGCCTCGGATGGGTATTTGGACATACGGTCGAGTAATTGGGCATGGACCTTTACTTTTATTTTCCCAAAGTTCCACCAAATTTTGGGATAAAAAATCAAGATCAATAACCATCATGTTGCCATCAGATTCTTCTACTCTTCTATTGGACAGGGACTTGGGATCCTATTTTTTTGTCTATGGTCAGGACGGAGATTTAGGATCTACCTTGAATATTCATCTGCTTATTTATCCACTCAGTCTTATCCTTAGCTAGATTTGATGCACTTGGGTGATCGATGCACTTTGCCATCTTTCACCTTTTGTAGCTTTGATATGGGACAGGCTTTTGAGATTGTTCCTATTCCTCCATCCATCCATTTTGATTTTGAAATCCAACTTATTCATAAATTCTTTGGCTCTGCTTAGCCATTTAATATAGGCCATCATCTTGTAAAAGGAAGAGTGGGTGAACAGATGCAAAATTTCTCCCACATAGCCCTGTGTTTGATTGTTTTGAGATAAAAAAAAGTGTTTCAATCACCTTCCTTCAACCATGTGACCCAATATTTCTATTGCTAGTGTCTCCTCTTGGTCATATAAATTATAAAATTTGTATAGTTTTTCCTTCTTCTACTCATTGAGATCCTCGAACCTTCCTCTCTCTTGGATTTTCATCTCCACCTGGGCAATGTCATCTTTAATCTATTGCTTCTTCTCATTGATCCACCCAAATGTTTCCTTATTCCAAATTTTTAGTTGGGCTTTGAAATTTTATAGTTTCTTTGCCACCATGAACATATTTATCCGTATGACCTTAAATTACCACCATTCTTTAAATTTCTCTTCCAACCCTAGGTGGGAGAGCCACATGTTCACAAAGTATAAAGGATACTTCTTCCTCATCCTGTCTTCAGTTACATATAATAATAGGCTATGATTTGAACCTATTTTGGGGAGATATTTTAGATTATAATTGGAATTTTTTTCCCCCCAAATTTTAGAGGCCATCAGTCTGTCCAACCTACATATTATCAAGTCTTTCCCTAATCTACAGTTAGTCCAAGTATACTTACAACCATGTAGTTCTAGATACATCAACTAGAAAGATGTCATGAAGCTCTATAGGTCCTCGATGAATTCCCCTAATTCTTGTCTTCCTCCTATTTTTCTTCAAAAAAAAGTGGGGTGTTGAAGTCCCCAACAATGAGCTATGGGAGATCTACCCAGGATTTCCTAGCTATGGATAGTGCTTTCCAAAGCCAATTTTTATCATGATGTGATATTGGAGCATAAATTATTGTCACCACGAATTTCTATTTCATTGACTTAGATTGAAATAATACATAATTCGTGTTACCTGAAGAATATAGCATCTTCCTATCATCAATTCCTCCTCCCACAACAGTAGGATACCTCATGAATTCTCACTTTCTACTTTTACAACCAAGCCCACATTCTTCCTGATTTTATATTTTGTTTTAGCGATGTTTTCTTACAATTTTGACTCCTGTAATAAAATTTTGTTGGGGTCATGGTATTTCTTCATGCCTTTGATTATTTTTATTTGATGCTTGAGTTGAATCCCATTATATTCTAACATAATATCTTCATTTTATAAGGATTTTTTTGGGTTTCTCCACCCCTAATTTGGTCGGTCCTTTGCATCCCATTCACAATCTCTTTTTCCATTTATTTAAATCAAATTTTAAAGGCACCTAGGCATCCCCTCGAGTCTTTTCCAACTTTAAAACTCTTCCTTGCACTTATTGTCATTTTGATGAGCTTCTTAGGATCTTTTTTTTCATTTATCCCACCCAAGTTATCTTCTTGATATAGTTGCATGATAACACCTTTTATTGCTTTATTTGTACTTCCCTGTTATCCAAATTTTGACCTTGCTCTTTTCATTAGTTTCATCCATTCTTGCTTCATTCAATTCATCAAATGTTATACTTCCTGGTGTATCTCACCATATTCCAAATCCTTGGCTTCGTTTTCATTACTGGTTCTTGTCTCAACTTCCTCTTGAGTCCTATCCTATTGCCTACTCGGATTTACATTTGAGAACATATTTTTGGGTTCCATATAAATACCTTCTTTGGTTGTTCTTTCGGTCTTTGGAAAATTACTCAAACTATGGCCACCATTGCCACATAGGTTGTAGATGAAAATGACATTTTCATAGGTGATAGTTTGGTTCCAAACTCCATGCTCAGACATCATATTAATAGACTTGGGGAGGGGTTTAGACAAGTCTTCCATTACATAGAAGTGGGCTGTGAGCAATCAAGTGCAGACCTCCATCATTGAATTCATTGAAATTAGTTTTTCAATTGATTTCACAATATTTCCAATTACCTATAGGTGCCACAATTCATAGGGTAAACCAAAAAAGTTGACCCACACTAGTGCATAGATAATTTTATCTTTAAATGAATTGAAGCCAGGGTGCTAGTGGTCCAATAACAAACCTCACTTGTTGAAGAACCATGGGCCTCCCATTAAGATATTTTCCAGATCCTCTCCATAGGTAAATTTAAATATCAAATAGTTATCGGTATAGCAATTACTCCCACTTGACCCTTTAGGATCTATTTTTTTCTAATCCACTTTCTCACCAGATCTATGTTTGGTCATGAGTCCAATAATTCTCCTACCAAGCAAAAATTACCTCGAGCTATAAATTTGCTTAGTTATGGACTTAAAAATATGCAAGCAAATAGATCCATACTTATTTTGTGGGTCTAGCTCTAGGAGATCGATTGAAGCATCAAAGAAGATCAAAAGGTCTCACCAAGACCTAGTCAATTGCAAAGATAAATCCATTAAATCAGAGCCATGCAAATTCCTTTGTTTGATAAACTACCTTAGAGTGATAAAAGGATGAATATAATTATTGCAATGCATAACTACTCATTATTTTACTACTCATTGCAACTACAAAATTTTTAGATTATGATAAAATGAGATCACAAATATAGTTCAGGATAAAATTTTATTTATTGATTCATTGCCTTGTTAGAAATAGATTCTATTATTTTCATCCGCCCATGTAGAGGAGTTGGAGAGCAAGTGGGTAGTTAAACCTCTCTAGTTGCTGAGAGGCCCAGGTTCAAATCTCTCGCCTCACATGTTATGGATATGTTATGTAATGGTTCCCTCATGGTCACAGTCTGTTTACCCCTTGTGGCCACCACCAAAAAAAAAGAAAAGAAATAGATTCTATTATATCAGTTGAATCATGTAAATATGCCTTTACCTTGGTACATACTTAGGATATTAGATTACTTTAGGGGGAATTTATCTAGTTACTTCATGCATTGTAATAACTGCACAAGTTTCAAAGTGCAAGTTGTACATGTGCAAGATGTCCCTTGCACATCTAGGTAGAGTTTTGGCCAAGGACCCTATTTCCTATATAAAGGGCCATAGGTGGATATATAGATATACATATAGATAGATAGCAACATAGAGCTTAGAATATCATATAGTAGCTTATAGGAGTAACAGTGCTATGATGTAGCAGTGTGATGTAATCTGGTAGAGTGTGATATGCTAAATACCCATTCTTGAGCAGTAGCTCTATTCATGGAGTTTTCATTTCCTCCAGAGCTATTTTGCAAACATCTCCATCATTTATATATATATATATATATATATATATATATATATATATATATATATATATATATATATATATATATATATATATATATATTATTTTCATTCATCTCAAAGATTTACTTTGTCATTTTATTTTACATATTATGTTTGCTATCTCCCATTACATGTTGCATCAAAAACTAATAGTGGTATCAGAGCTACGGTAGGTCAATAGGAAAACCACCATTATAATTGACCCTAAATTTTTATAAACCTGATGCACCATTGGACCAGTCACTATAAAAAATACTCAGGAGAGTCTAGGTGGTAGAATTAAGGAGAGCCACAAGATTAGGACTAAAAGAAATCTCAATTTCTGGAATACTAAGATTGCATATGGCTAAAGTTTTTCCACAAATTTTCAAGGGAAAACTTATGAAGACTAGGACTCAACATTTTATCCACTAGTTTGATGAGTCAAATAGTGAAGCTCATCTAAGAGATCTAGAGAAATTGACCTTAAGTTTCTTATATTGTAGGAAATTTATTCCTAGATGATTGGGACACGTCCTATAATAGAGAGCTAGGAGATTTCAACTTCATTGCTAGAAGGTCAGAGTGCTTTCATAGTGCAGAGATTAGTTACTACAAGAGAAGAATACTATATATAGACACCAAATCCTAGCCACTTGTCATTCATCCTGGTCATTATACCACCCACTTGTCCACCATCACCCTTTCCTACCATTCAATTGGCCATTCCATGCCTTTCTCGCCATCCAATGACCCACTTTAACCTTTTCCCACCATTTTTTGACCCCTCTTTGACTTATTTATATTTATTTTATATTATTTATATTTAAATATAATATTTTATATTATATTTTAATATATTTTTTATAAAATATATATTTATAAGCCAAATTAACCTCAACCATCCGATCTGATCTAATCTCAGTCGTCCATCTTCCTTAATCCGTGTCATACTTAAAGCCTAATATCAGCATTTGGATCCACTTTAATATTAGCCACACAATCAAAAGTGTTAAGCTAAAACCCTAAGAAAACCCTAGGCTTGATAATAAATAGGAGCATTCTCAATGCTCAATCCCTAAATCCTAGGAAAAACTTGAACGCAGGAGCTCTAATTTACTTGAACGTAGGAGCTCTAATTTACTTGAGGTCTAACCTTGTTGAGATATTATTTCTTGTGAGTAGATTGTGCCCTATCTTATCCTTCCCAAAAACCCTAGCTTACCCTAGGATTTTTGGATTCCAATCGCCATTGTCATCCATCCGTCGAGCCCTTCACATTCCCCTGATCTGCTTATATATATTTAGCCCTAATCTACAGGCACAACCGAGTGCCTAACTCATCCCACAGGCGCATCCGCGCGCTTACCGCATTCTACAGGTGTAACACAATGCCTTTTGTTCCAACAACCACACACCAGAATATGCTGCATAATATCACCAAGTGTCGTCAGGGCATCCTGCCATCAATCTACAATGGAGCAACATAATAATAAAGTAAGTATTATATGTGTTTTATTTGTTGTTATTCAATTTTGCATGTCCTATTTACTCAGATCTAGGGTTTTTGGTTTGCACTTATGAGGGTTCACACTATGGAACCCTCATTTTTTTTTCTAACAAATTTATTTTTGATGTGTATGTAGGATCAGGTAGCATTCATAAAGGATTGTTGAGTAGCTTCTGAAGCTAGAGTGGCCCGATTACGGATAACCAGAAGCCCACTCACCCTGTTGGAAGTAAGATACATTGGAGACACTACTTGTTGTTGTAGCTAGGGTTTTAGAGAACCCTAGAACCTATATTTATTCCATTGAATGGATCAATTATAACAAAGGAGTTTCTCATATCTCCCCCCATCTATTGAATAAAATCATATTTTGTGCAATATCTTGTTCATTGGGTTATTTTACTTTTATATTTGCTTTAGTGTCGTATTTTTGCTTCAAAAATGGTGATCACGGTGGGACCCCACAAGGGTTCTATATTTTGAATTACTTTGCTGAACTAATTTCATTATGTTGTTCCATTTTACAAGGTTTTTTGGAGAAAAAAACCAGCCAAAATCATCATTTAGGGTTTTTGGAAGATCTTGTGACAGTTTGTAGAAGGTGCGTAGGAACTCTACATAACCTGTCGATCCCCACAGGCACCTAGCTATGCCTATATAGGCATTCTACTGCACCTACAGAGGCATCCAGTTGTGCATGATAGTAATTTGAAACAAAGCTTAGGCTTTCGAGTAAACCCTATAGCCATTCAGTTCAAATTATTATTTTTTACGTATTGCATCATTTCATTGTTTATTTTTAGATTTCAAGATTAAAAAGAATATATAGTAAGTAATCTAGAAATGAATTCATTGTAGATTGCATCTAGGACATCTGTGCATTCATTTCATTCATATTTTGAGTATTTTGTTTTGAAAAGAATTACAAATTCAAATAATTCTTGCATCTTTTTGCTTGCATTTGAAAGTGAAAAGCATTAATTAGAATTTGCATCTTAGGAGTTAAGGGTTGCTTATTTTACTTATCTAAGTAGGAAAAATACTTAAATGCAAAAAGTATTCCTACCCTTGGGTGGCACCTTTGGTAAAGAGGTGGACGAACCCTCCGGTTGCTATTTAGGTAGGGGGTTTTAAGCGGTGTACTTCACACTCTTTAGAAGAAATTTGCATTTATGTGTTGGATTCTAATTTAGATTTGTGAAATATGTTATCTTTAACATTGTTTTTCCACAATATAAAACAAAAAAAATTAAAATAAATCACACATAGCATGTTGCACTTAAAACAGTAATACTAGATTTTATCACCGATTGCTACTTGAGATTTTGTGATGGTGGCAGTCATTTCCATCCACCAATATCTGTCCCTAGACACCTTAGGACCACCCCCGAGAAAACTTGTTAGATTTCATCACCAACAAGAATCTCGTTGCCCCATCCAACCATAGTATTTTACCTTTATTTTTCATTAAACAATATTAGGATACACCAAACACACAAAGTTGTTATATCTAAAAGAAATTTACACTAAAAAGAGATAATAAATGAATAAGGTAAGCCACACAAGATGAAACTTAGGATTGATTGTTTTCTTTGTTTCTAAATTCTTTAGTTCTATCTTTAGTTTTGAAATTGAATTATCCTGAAAATGTATTTGGATCTAAATATTTTATGGTTTTAAATTGATACCAGACAAAAATATTAAATAAAAATAATTTAATGGAAAATATAACAAACACACCCGCTACTTCAGTAGCCAACCCTTCCAATACTATCCAACCTAGACCATCTAGGCCCATTCAGCCATATCTCCCACAAGAGGGATCCATTACCAAAAATAATGAACAATCATCCATACAAATTGACATGGACAAGTTAGAGGCCATCTACAGGTCTTCTAACTATGTTCTCAAACCTATTAGCCAAGACTATGTTGAACAAACAAAATTTGCTACATCATGTCCATCCAATACCACCTGAGGATATCCTAATTTTTCTTATGAATATGGTATACCCTCCTCTCCTAGTCCAACCCAACAAAACCCGAGTGTTTTTAACACTCATCACCCATCTGGCTATACCCAAATCTATTCCAATTCTTTGTATGAGGAGTATGTCAATGCTACCTCACAGGTACCAACCTACCAAGTTGCCACATCAACTGCATCTTGCACCATGCCTCTTTCCTCCAATACACCCACATCCATACCATCATCTTCTAATACATCCATAGCCTTATCAATTTCTTCTATGTCTGATCAAGATATTTAGGATATATCAGGTCTTGTGAACAAATTGCTTATATAGCATCAAAACGCTAGAAAAAAAGTTCAAATAGATCCTACACTTCCTATAGCTCCAGCTAAACCAACCATAGCCAACCAAAATTCCAGCTGGGTACCCCAATAATCGGTGGTGTCCATCCCCAAGCCACCTCCAATTTAAAATCCAACCTCTCCAATCACTATTTATTTTGGTCAACCCAACCAATTCCTCCAAAATATTCTTCTTCATTAGTCTTCTCCTTCTCTCAATCATCAATATTCATTTCATTAATTTCAAACCAATCCATTTCATCAAAACCATCTAATCACCTCTCAAAATCATCAGGTTATCCAAGGCTTCCATATTCCTAGAGAAGATATTTGGATTCAGGCCATGCAGAAACAAATAGATCAGTTGATGCAAAACACTCCTGGCATGTCAAGCCAAAAACCAACTCTAAGCCAACTTATCCATAAACCAATCCATCCTTTGGTACCATTACCGCCATATCTGATAGGTTTTACATTACCAAAATTTGACAAGTTTAGGGGAACCAAGGATTCTAAGGAGCATGTTAGCTCATTTGTTCACGCATGCTTTTGGATTTAAACTAAAAATGCTCTCATGCTCTGAACATTTCATCAAATATTATGAGGCACCATAGAGTGGTTCAATTAGTTACCAACTCATAGTATCTATATTTTTTCTCAACTGGTTTACCTATTCCTTGAGCGTTTTGTCCTAAACATAAAAAATAAAGTTTCATTATAATATGTGTATGAATTAATACAATGGGAAGATGAAACTATCTATAAATTTGGAGACCGTTGGAGGGCAATCATTATCAAATTGCCATTCTCCCTCCTAATGGATGAAATCATCAAATTATTTACCAAGAGTTTCTTAAATCCTATCTCTTGGATGCTTCAGCTTCATACCTATCATTCATTTGAAGAAGCTTTAGCATAGGCTAGCGTCATTGAGGAGATAAAAATCCAAGAGGCCGTAATTAATCCTAAAAATAAAGAATGGCAAAACAAGGTCCAATTCAAAAACAATCAATCAGTCCAAAATAAATCATCACAAGCCTCTTCGGCTAGTTCTTGTAATCAAGTAAATCAAGTGGTGATGAGCCAACCTGTAATGGCTCAAAAACCTATGCAACAACTATAACAAATTGCCTATCATGTGGTCCCCTCGGTAACTCAAGCACTCACAATACAAAATACAATACCAACTATTGAAAACCTTGCCCGTCGACAACATGCTCGACCATAATGACAATACACTCCTTTAATAGAGTCGTATTCTTCCATCTTCCAAAATTTGTATGAAACAAATAAGTTGAATTTACCATAAATCAGGCCTGATGATCCCACCAAATGTAGCATAGGTTATAAGGAACATCTATTTTACCCATACCATAGGCAAAATGGTCATGACATCAACACATGCAACATTTTTAAGAACATCGTTCAAGACCTCATAGACTTGGGGGTCCTTAAGGCAGATAACCCCCTAGCTCCACAAAATCAGAACTTAGGAATTTTTCAGACACCTCTTCCCAACCATGAAGAGGCCCAAAATAATGTAGGAGGTAATAATCATCATACACCTCCTAACCAAGTTAACCATGTCCAACAATATCAAAACTTTGTAGGAGCAGTCCATGTGGTCATAAGAGGTCAAAGGTAAAATCAACAAAATACCCAACAACCAAATGTGTCATAACCTTCCAATCTGCCACCCATTCAAACCTCTCAAAATCCATCCCTGTCAATTCATCTTTCTAATCCACCCAATCAACCCATCCATCGTCCTCTAAGGCCAGTGGTATCCTTAAGCAACTGTTTGACCATAAGTTTGAAAATGGCTTCAACAAAATTATCCCTATATAAGCTCATCCAAAAATCTCCTAGGCATAGAGAATCCCTAATGGAAATATTTAAATCCATTGAATTAGAAGCTCAAGGCTCCAATGCCTTCAACAATTTTGTAGGGAGCATTAAAACATGCATGGAGCCATCCATAACTTACTATGACTTTGAAATAAAGTCTATGACATAAAAATCCGTATATCCGCCATTGCATATCATGGCATTAATAGACAAGAAGCCATTTAAGAGAGTCCTAATTGATACTGGATCAACCATCGATATCATCACTACCATTGTCCTTAGCAACCTCAAACTTCCACCTTCCCATATTTCCAAGTCTTCATTCACCCTCAAAGCATTTAACGATGCTTTATGTACCACAAATGGTATTATTGTTTTATCCATTGAAGTAGGGGTTAAAATATTGCACACTATGTTTCACATCTTGCAAGGGGCCATGGCATAAAATGTAGTCCTTAGAAAACCTTGGATGAGGGAGATGAAATGTGTTCCATCAATTATCTACCAATGCTTGAAATACGTTCATGATGGTCAAGTCCATTACATCCCCTCGGATGTCGAACCTTTCAAGTATTTCAATTTCATTTCAAATCCCTATGAATCCATGTTACCTTCCACACACCTATTCTGAACCCCATCATATTTGAATCCATCCACTTCATCTTCTCATACATCAACATCTTCTTCAAAAGATCCTATTTTTGAGGAGTTACCCATCACCAAACCCTCTCAATCATCCATTTCTTCTTGTACATGTGGTCAAGGTCAATCCACTTTCATGACATCATCCACCTCAACTGCTCCTTCTTCTTCAACCATTTCTTTTTCATCATCATTGCCTCATCCACCTTATTCTAATTCCAAGCCATCACCCAATCCTTCTCCACTAGCCGATGTTTCACAAGTTGAACTTTCGAAGTGTGAAATATTCAACTCCTTGCCACCTTCCATAGCCCCATCCAATCCTGAGTCATCCATTTCCACATCATCCACCACCTCATCCCAAGTCTATGTCCACATCACTAATCCTGGTATTGGTGAATACATGGTCCAAGACGTGACCATTACCCCTCTTGCCATCCCTACACCCAAGTATTTTGATCACCCACATGACCCTCCTTTAACCATAGGTGCTATCTATGATATGAGTGTCACTCCTAATAGTGTTAACTTTGTTTATGGATGGATTGATTCCTCAATTGAGGCACATCCACCTGAAGAACCAAAAGAACCAAGACATGCCAACATACAAAACATGGCAGAATTTCCATATTTTACTTCCACATAGTCAATTGGCAAGGTCAAGATCTAGGTTCCCATGAACAAGGGATACATGACATAATCGATTTCCCATATCGAGGAGCACATGATAATTCAGGCTTAGGATATACCCCACTTTCCACAGTCGCTTATCTTGAACAAGCCTTCCAAAATATTAGCCTCAATAAAGAAGACAAAACCCCCATGCCATTTTCCTCAACCACTTCTATTGAACAAGCTCTTCAAGAGCTTAGCATCAATGAAGAAGAAGATCCCCTAAATTTTTTCTATCCGCTTCTAGATTCCTATGACGAAAGTTATGAAGAGTATGAACTTATGCCCAATGCTTCTGACGATTCTGAAGAGGAATTTCAGCCCATTTTTTCCCTTACCCAATAGGATGAGTTTTACCTCAAACTGTTTCCCATCCATCAACCCATATTTCACTTGATTTTTCCATAAGAACAAGCTAATCCACCTGGTGAACCACCCCCACCTGAGTTCCATTGAGCCATTCAACCAAACCCAAATTTTTAACATATGTACATAAACAAAAAAAAATCAAAACAATAAAAAAAACAAAAAACTAAGGTTAGCGGTTTTCCACTTTTAAGAAATTAGTGTGTTGATGTAGTTGGATGTAAGAAATCACTTGACAGTAAGAAATACCAAGCACTTGGAAGCCCATGAAAGCATTCAAACCAAGAACTAAGAGGTTCAAGTAGGCACTACATACAAGCTCTTGAAATTGAAAGAAACAAGCAAATAAGAATTTCAAACAAGCAAGCAAAGGTATTTTGTAAAGAAAGTAAAGCATAACTATCAAATTTAAGGAGACCCCAATACAGGTGTGCAAACAAGAAGAATACTTGAAAGGACAGATGAGCAGGTAAAATTTTCTTTGTTGTCTCAAGTTGAGCCTAAGAATTTTAATGAGGCTAGCAAACATGAATTTTGGATTAAGGCTATGAATGAAGAACTTGATCAAATAGTACAATTTATCATAGAAAAAAATTACAGTAAAAATCATCAGGAGTGAGTGAGCTGAGGTTTAGCGGGTGTGGCGAGAGTGAGGGTTTGAATTTTCTGGGTAGCAATCTCAACCAAGGTGGTAGAGGTATAGCAGGTATGAAAGGGGCAAGTGGGAACCTCAAGCATGGATTAAGCGAGGATCTATAGGAAGACGGTCAGGCTACAACAAATTTGGAAGCGGGCATCACGTGGGGGCCCGACCTTCCTTAAAAATACCTTGATAAAAAATATACGAAGGACAATGCGGGGCCCAAGAAGTGGCTGTATTTTATAGAGACTCTTAGAGGAAAAAGAAAGGAGGTTCTCTCTCTTCCGTCCCTAGTTCCAGTAAATAATAAAATTTTGGCCCCGATAAGTTCCATGAGCCCTTTTATTTCAATGGAAGAATTCTCCCTGGTAGGCAAGTTTTTAGGAGGTAGGCCGAACATGGAGACTATCAGGGCTTGGGCGATGGGTAAATGGTGATCGATAGGCAGCTTGGAGTTGGTGGCTCTAACTCGAGGGTTATTCATTATCCATTTTAACAATAGGGAGGATACTAATTGTATTTTAACAGGAGGTCCTTGGTTTTTGGGTGAAAGGAGCCTTTTTATTAGACAATGGGGTGAATATTTCGACCCTAAAAAGCAAAATATTAACATTACCCCTATTTGGGTTCATCTCCCAAGTCTACCTGCCCAGTTCTTCAATGAATATTGGCTGCAGGGCATAGCCAGAACTATAGGGGACCTAATCTCCATTGACCATGCGACCTTGGCCAAGACAAGGATGACTCATGCACGAATCTACGTAAATGCTAATTTGGATAATGAATTGCCAAGGTTTGTGGAGCTAGAGTATGGAGAATACTATCAAAAACAACCAGTAGAATACAAGAACAGACCGACATTCTGTGTAGAATGCAAAAATCAAGGATATCTATGCAATCAGTGCCCTAACCTTGCAATAAATAGAGAAAAGTAGAAGCAGGAAATGCTAGACAGAGGAAATTTGAGGAGTTTCCCTGGTAGAGGCGATTTCAATTAGGCAAACTATGTTTACCAAAAAAAGAAAAGAGACGGTGCAGGGTCCTAACAAGACAAAGGAAAAAAATAGGTTGTCGGCAACCAAAATACTCAGGTAAGTTCCAATCCTCTAGTTTCAAATAAATTTTCTATTCTATTCAATATGGGAGTAGGAGCATTATCGAAAGACATGGAAGCCTAGAAACTTTAGGCTAACCTTTATGAATCTCTAGAATCCTCATCTAAGTCAGGATCCTCAAACCCTAATGCTAAAATTACTGTAAGCCCCGTGGGCATCACAAAGCCAAACCCTAATGTCCGATATCTAGAATTCCCATCCAAGTTGGGATCCTTAAACCCCAATGCTAAAAATACTTCAAGCCCAGTGGGTATCCCAAAGCCAAACCCTAATGTTGAAGAACTTAGGAAGAAAGTTGAGGCATTGGAAAATAAAAAATCTCATCTCCCTAAAATCATCACTAGGATCCAAGTGAATCCTACTGAGGGGCCATCCCGTAGACCAAGGGAATACAGGAAAAAAGGAGAAGATTTGGATGTAGGTGTGGAGATATGTGAAACTCTTTAGACTGAGGAATATGGTAGTCCAGTTCTACAACAAATTGCCTCCCCCCAATTTAGTCCTGTTGTGGCTGATCCACAAAACATCCCAAAATTGGGGACCCACATTTTTTGCATGCTTTCAAAGAAGACCTCAGTGGCCCAGATGCTAAAAAATCAAAGGAAGAGCAAAATATCACAAAAGGAAAAAGTGTCGCAATATCGCGACATGTCGCTCCATCGCGGCTAGAAAATAAAAGTTGTCGCGATTTCGCGACATGTTGCTCCATCACGGCCAGAAAATAAAAGTTGTCACGACGTGTTGCTCCATCGCGGCCACAAAAGAAAAGTTGTCGCGATTTTGCGACGTGTTGCTCCATCGCGGACAGAAAAGAAAAGTTGTCACGATTTCGCGACGTGTTGCTCCATCGCGGCCAGAAAAGAAAAGTTGTCACGATTTCGCGACGTGTTGCTCCATCGCGGCCAGAAAAGAAAAGTTTTCACGATTTCATGACGTGTCGCTCCATCGCGGCCAGAAAAGAAAAGTTGTCGCGATTTCGCAACTTGTTGCTCTGTCGCTGCCCAAAAAAATAAGTTGTCGCGATATCGTGATAGGTCGTGTTTTTGCGGCTCAGACAAGCAAAATGCAATGGAAAGGAAAATTGTCACGATTTCGCGACATGTCGCGTTTTCGCGGCCAAAAGTAACAAAATGCAGCAAAATGAAAATTGTCGCGATTTCATGACATGTCGCGTTTTCGCGGCTATGGGTAGCAGAATGCATCATGATGAGAAAATGTCACGATATCACGACGTGTTGTGAAATTATGGGTCATAGAAGAGAGAGAAAGACAGAATGGAAAATTGTCGTGAAATCGCGACGTCACAAAATCATGGTCAAACCAGTCAAACAAGGCAAGGCACTAAAATTGTCGCGATATCGTGACATGTCGTGTTTTCATGACCTGAAGCAGCAAGACATGCCTAAGATGAAAAGCGTCGCGATTTTGTGATAGAAAGCTGGCAAAGTGGTACGGAACGGAGAAGCGTCGCGATTTCATGACAGAAAGCCGCAAGATAGCTCCAAATGAAAAGCATCGCGAGTTCGCGACAAAATACAGCAAGAGCAGCCCGAAAGAGAAAAGCGTCACGATTTCGTGACAAAAAGCAGCCAAGTGGTATGGAACAAAAATTTGTCGTGATTTCACGACAGAAAGCAGAAGATGGTGTAGAAGAGAAAAGTGTCGCGATTTCGCGACATGTCGTGTTTTTGCGGCTAAGTGCAACAAAACCCAGCGATAGAGAAAAATGTCATGATTTCGCAATAGGTTGCATTTGCATAGCCCGAAGCAGAAAAATGTCATGATTTCACCAGCCCGATAGCATAAAAATGTCACGATTTTGCGACATGTATCATTTTCGCTGTGCATGGGGGCAGACAAGGTTGTTGGCAAAAAAATGTCACGATTGACATGTCTCATTTTTGGTGTGTGACATGTCTCATTTTTGCTGTGCAGGCAGAGGAACAAAGCTGCAGTTAGAAAGTGTCGCGATATCGCGACATGTCTCATTTTCGCGATACAGGTAGAAGAGCAAAGCTGCATGCAGAAAAACGTCACGATATCACGACATGCTATTTTTTGTCATGATTTACAAGGGGGCAGTTACGAAACATGCAGAGAAGCACGGAACACATGGCATACAGGTGTAAGGGTTACAGAAGCGTTATAGTTCATAGAGAAGATCAAACATTTCGACATCGAGCATAAAGTCAAAAGCAACAAAAAGGCAGGGAATACGAAACGATGCAATCTGGGAAATGAAACGAAGCACATCAAAGAAAAACAGAGAACCGCATCAGAACATTTAAAAGCGGAAGCACAGGACAGGTACAGAGGTCAAAAAACCACTACGGGCAGAGTTGCAGAGCCAAGGGCAATAAGCCATTCTGGGCCTGCTTTTGTGGTGTTTTTCTTCCACTTTGTCTGAATATATCCTTTACATTGGACTAGGTAGGAAATTACTGTAAGCAGAGTTGCAGTGCTAAAGGCCAGAGGGTCATTCCGGGCCTGCTTTGAGGCTGTTTTCTTCCATAGACTCGGGTTTGGGAAACTAGAGATTCTGTTGTTGTATAATGACCAATTTTTAATACAAAAAATTCAGAGAGTTGCACCTCATTGGCAAGAAAGGAGTTATTTTCTGCATGCAAGATTGAATGTTTATCTTTCCCCTTTTTAGATTTCTAGGCTTATAGGTGAAGTTTAATGCAAGTTCTCTTGGTTGCTTCATGCGAATGTATAAATCTAAAAAATCATAGTAAAACCCCAGAGACCAACACTTAACTTATCTGGATTGTGCGTGTTTTGCAGGTTCAATAGGTTAGGTTGCATGCATGAAAACCTCATTAGCTTCGGTTTTGTCAGAATAGGATTGCATCACTCTGAATGCATTTCATTTTTCTTTTTGCATTTTGTTTTTATTTTTTTTGCACTTTATTTTCATTTACAGGCATTAAAATAAAAAATCAAAAATCAAAAAATTCCAAAGTCTGAAAATAGAAAATTTCCATTTCAAGGCCAGAATCTCATTTTCAGTTTTGTTTTTCATTCATGAGCCAATGGTGACATTCCCTTCATAAAATTCCATTTTCATTGAAGGATTTATATTTCATGATATTTCATCAATTTCCATTTTGAAGTTACAGCGTGGTCATTTAAGGACCAAATCACATTTGTTTTATTCGGGTTCAACGAACAATCATTAAAGTTTCATAGTAAAATAAACCAACATTGCCCCTTGTTTTCAGTTACTTGCAACCACTAAGGTGTTCCAAGCATTTTAATTGAATATCTTTTATTGATACACATATACCAAATGCTAACATAGCGGAACCTTGGAGAAATTGTTTATTAAATTTCTTTGCAAGAGAGGATTTAGAACCCAAATCCTATCGAAGAGTGTGTTTTCACAATCGGGTGAAAATACCACTCAACAAGTCCTAAAAAAACCAGGAGCACTGTGAAGTCTCCTATAGATTTTTGCAGTGAAAAAAAGAGAGGGAGAATATCAAATACTGAGCATCAAAAAATTAAAACCGATAATGACATTGCCAATGGAAAATAGATAACCTTGTTTCAACAGGTTATTCCGGGTTCTGAAGACAACAAATTAGGAAAACCCCCTCAAGGGAGGGGGAGAGGAAGAAATCCCAAATAATATAAATGAAGTTCCTCTCATGGAACGTGAGAGGCCTCAATGGTCTGCCCAAACACAAGGAAGTCAATGCAATAAGAAATCAAGTGAATCCAACTATTATCATGTTGCAAGAAACAAAAACTAATGATATTCAGTCAAAAAAGTAGCAAAACAATTCTGGAATCAAGGGGAGATGGTTTTCAAATCATCCAGAGGAGCGTATGGAGGCCTTATGACTTTGTGGGATCCTCGGATAGTAGAAGGCATCATTAGTCAAAAATATGACAGGGTTATTAGTGTTTTATTTAATGAAATAAACAATAACAAGTCATGGATCCTTTCAAATATTTATGCCCGGACTTCAATTCAAGGGAGAGCTCTACTGTGGGAGTACTTAGGCAATCTGAGTGAAATCTTCCATAATGTCCCCTAGATTCTGGCTAGGGATTTTAACACTCCTCTTTACCCTTCAGACAAAATGGGTGGAAATGGACCACCTATCAGGAGCATGGATGAGTTCAATGAATTTGTGAACTCCAAAATTTTGATGGATGTAAAACTTATAGGAGTGAATTATACCTGGAGCAATCGACGGATAGGATGTCATATCATTAAAGAAAGGCTTGACATGTTTTTTCTATCAAAGGAGGCTACAACTCAGTTCGGTGATTCTACCCTACAAGCCCTTCCTAAATTTGCCTCTCATCATAATCCCATTTTTTTGGAGATACCTAACTCTTTCTTCTTCAAGAAACTTTTCATATTTCAATCTATGTGGATCAAACATTCCAGTTTTAGAGATAACTTAATTTAGTGGTGGCAGCAGCCTGTCAAGGGTAGTGCAACTTTTAAACTTGCTGGCAAATTAAAGTTTGTTAAGGAAAATATTTTAACTTGGAACAAAGAGGTGTTTGGGAACCTCTTTGAAATAGGTTGTTGAAATTTTGAAGATAATTTATCAGAGGATTCAACATGGTGATGCTGATGAAACTACTAGGCAGGAGGAACGGACAAAACTAGCAGAGTTTCATAACATTTTGGCCTATGAGGAAATCTATTGGAGACAAAAATCAAGGGCTCTTTGGTTGAAATATGGAGATTCAAATTCTAAGTTTTTTCACATCACCATGCTTAGAAACAGAAGAAATAACAAGATAAATTTTTTTAAAAAAGCAGATGGTTCTATTACTCAAGACTTAACAAAAATCAGAAAGGAGGTAGTAACTTATTTCAATTCTATCCTTGGTCAGGAATTGTAGTGTAATGAGGAGGCCAAAGAGATTCTCTTGTAATCCATTCTTAGCATAATAAATTAGGATATAAACCTTAAGCTTCTACCTCCATTTTCTGATGAGGAAATTAAGGAAGCCTTATTTAGCATGGAGCCAGACAAAGCCCCGAGACCCAATGGCTTTCCCCCTCATTTCTATAAAGATTTTTGGGACATCATAAGTGAGGATGTAATTTTTGTTGTCAGATAATTACAAGCAAGAAATCATATTCCAAAAGGTCTCAACTCTACTTTTTTTTCTCTAATTTCTAAGAAGAAAACCCCTGAATCTATGGCTGACTTCAGGCCAATCAGTCTGTGCAATTTTTCTTACAAGATCCTCACTAAAGCCATTGCAAATAGAATGAGAGATGTTCTGCCCTGCATCAGAGATCCATACCAGGGAAGCTCTATCCAAGGCAGGTCAATCTTGGATGGAGTTATCATAGTTCATGAAGCTCTGCACTCTGCTCATAAGACTAACAAGTCTATTTTTGCCCTCAAGCTTGATATGAACAAAGCATTTGACAAAGCTAAATTGGGACTTTCTGATTGTTATCCTCCTTAAGTTTGGTTTTCACCACCAATGGGTTAATTTGATCAAAGAATGCATTTCTAAAGTATGGTTCTCAATTTTTGTTAATGGAACAACTACTGGTTACTTTCAAAGTCATAGAGGAATTTGACAGGGGGACCCTATCAGCCCCATGTTATTCATCATTATGGCAGAAGCTTTAGGTAAAACCATAAAAAATGCTTGCATTTCAAGGCTAATATTAGGAATTAAGGTAACATCTCTCACTAGGGTTGTTTCTCACCAACAATTCGTCGATGATATCCTTCTATTGACTAAGGCATCGGTGGTTGAGGCCAAAAGAATTAAATACATCCTGCAACTCTACAAGGACGCTGCTAGTCAGAAAGTTAATTTTAGTAAAAGCAAGTTATATTTCTTGAACACCCCCATTCAGAGGTAAGGAAGGATTGTAGAAATTTTAGGGTGTGATATAGCAAACCTCCCCACTTCGTATCTTGGTCTCCCTATTTTCATTGGTTCTCTAAGAGAGTCAATGTGGGATAGGGTTATTGAAAGAATTCAAAAAAAACTTGTTGGATGGAAAGGTCATCTTCTATCTCAAGCAGGAAAGCTGACCCTCACTAAGGCATCTCTTAAGAGCATTCCAGTATATTTCATCTCTATTTTCAAAGCCCCTGTGAAGGTTTTCCAAAAAATTGAGAAACTCCAAAAAGAATTTTTATGGACTGGACTAGAAGAGAAAAAAAGGATACATATTTTAGGATGGACCAAAGTGTGTAGACCCAGGGAAAATGGGGGCTTAGTTCTGAGAAGAATTTCTCATATGAATTTAGCTTTACTAGCTAAGCAGGCATGGTGCCTCATTTCTGGTGAAGAAAATGAATGGACAACTATCATCAAATGAAAGTATCTTCAAAATATGGAATTTCTAAGTGACTCAGTTCCAATCAAAGGTTCTGCTTTTTGGAAAGCAATTCTCAATTGTAAGGAAATCATCAAAAAATGTTTAAGATGGGTTTTAGGCAATGGTGAGAGGATAAATTGCTAGAATGATAGGTGGGCTAAGGACGAACCATTGATGCAATATCATAACTTAGCCCAAATCAAAGATATCACATAAGAACTCATTGGCAGAAAAGTCTTCGATTATATGGTTGAGGACAAAGGCAGAATGAAGTGGAAACAAATAAGGATTTATGGATTTCAAGCAGAATCAAATGATCTTTGTAATATTCTCAGGAAACAGTTTATCCCCATGAGATCCAAGTAAGATCAAGTTACCTAGGCTCCTACAAAAAACGGACAGTTCATTATTAAATCAGCTTACAATCTTCTACTTGATGACGAGGATTTTGTCCCCCAAAAGGACTTAGTTTGGATAAAAAAATTAATTCCAAAAATTGTAGTCTTTTCATGGCTGGTTATCCAAGGAAGAATTCTAACCATTGATAATATGATGCGTAAAGGTTTTTGTATCACTAATCAATGTTATCTGTACAGGGCTAATTAGGAGACCATTTATCACATTTTCCTTGACTTTCCTAAGTGGGGTTTTTTAGGCCTTCAATATTTCTTGGGTTAAACCAGCCATCATACTTGATTTGTTCATCTAGTGGCCTTGCCCCTTTTCAAGCCAAAGACTTAGATACATGTGGAAAATTTGTCTCAATCACTATCTTTGGTAGGTGTGGTTAGAAAGGAACCATAGAATCTTTAATGAGTCTATCCATGATCATCAATCTATCATTGCCAGGATCCTATCCTTTGCCAACGAGAATGTGAACCTTATCCATTTTGATAGTCGTAAACCTCATCTACAGGAGACCACGATTGCTCAATATTTAATCTTAACCTTGTTATATGAGTCTGTGCCTAGGGTAGTCAATCCCAGAGCCAATGTTAAGTGGTCCCCACCTCCTATGGGTTGGTTTAATATTTTTTGATGGAGCGGCTAAGGACAATCCTGGTAGAGCAGTCACTTGTGGCATTTTGTGAGATCATAATGGGAATATGATGCTTACATTTTCCAAATATTTGGGAACAAAGATGAACAACGAAGCTGAAGCTAGAGCTATGTGGAGAGGCCTTCAAATGGCTCAAGACTCAGAAGGCAATTTGATCATAGAAGGAGACTCTATGCATGTTATAAATCTCCTCAATAATTGGAAAACACCTCCTTGGAGGATTAAAACAATTGTTGAAGAGGCTAGGATCCTTTTCCAGGGAAGACAAGACACAAAAGCCCAACATGTCTTTCGGGAAGCTAGCCAAATTACTGATAAGCTGGCTAATCTAGGTGTTGATGGTGATGAACTTTTCAAATGGGAACACGGTGTCCCGAACGAAGTAGAGGAGCTTATTCAACAAGAATGCCAAGAATGATAGTCAAATTTACAAACAGAGAAGGCACTGTAAGTTCAAAGGCTATGAGTATTCCCATCTCTTTTTTGAAATGGACTCACAATAAAAATTATTCGAGCTGTCAGTCTTGGTGGATGTTGCTTGGAAATACCACAAAGACTAATGGGGACAGTCACATGTCAAATAACATGGCTCCTAGTTGTCTTAGTAATTTTAGGTTGGTTGATAATCACAAGGTAGGAAAGAAATGACAATATAAGACTTCAAACCAGAGCCACGTGGACCACTAGATAGCCATCGCCATAAATATAGCCAACAGGTTCACTTCTCCAAGGTTGATTGGCCAAGACAAGATGTGGTCCCAAAGCATGTCATATACGGAAGAAATCAATTACCAAAGAATTATTAAGAGTAACTGTCAATACAGATCTTGTGGGAGTTTTTTTCAGTACTTTGCTATGTGTGTCTGCAGCTTTTTATTTCTCCATTGTTTCAAAGAAGGGATCTGTGTATGTTTTTTTTTTGTAATTATGATGCAGGTGTGTTTTCTTGGAGTATACCCAAAATTTTGTATGGGAAGTTTCTTTTTGATAACAGGCTATGTGCCTTAACGGATGTAATGGCTTTGGCGGCATATAGATTTTACATATATAGGATCCTTAGTAAGGACATAACATCAACAACCCTGGGCTGATTTTTGCAAAAGGTTTTGGGTCAACCTATAAAACCCGGTATTAATGCTATAGTATCTTATCTACCAAAAAAAACAAAAAACAAAACAAAAACAATTTTTTCCCTTGCATGTACATAGCATTTAATTTCTTGATTTGTTGCTGCTATCCAGGTTCAACAAGATTCAACATTGGTTCTAATACAATTATCCCATCCATCTATTCTTCAAAATCATCTTCTTATACTAAGTTAGTATGAATCCTATTGACTTATGCACCCCACTCCGCAATATATACAACCCGACTAAGCCAATCCCAATTGACATAAGCTTTGTTGACATGGATCGAATTTCTTCCCCACCCTCCTTTTCAGAGTTTGTCCTATCTGAGGAATTATTAAAGGCTTCTGCCAACTACATTCCTCCTTCCCCTCTGCCTTCACCTCCATCTTCTACCAAGAACCCCAAGGTATTTCAGGCAAATTTAGATAACGATAAGCAAGAAGAGTTGGATGACATATTAGATGACATTCATATGATCCCAACACCACATAAACTTGAGGAATTTTCACATATGTCTATTGAAGATACCATCGAAGTGAACCTTAGTTCAGATCCTGACAATCCCCAAATTATCAACCTTGGAAAGCCTATCATTCGATGAACAAAAGAAATTCATTGCTCTCCTCAAGAAGAAAAGAGATGTGTTTGCATGGTCTTATAAATATATACCTGGTCTTGAACCTAGTATTGTGGTCTACAATCTTACCTTACATCTCGATGCCAAACCGGTCAAACAAAAGCTTAGAAGGATGCATCCTACCATGGCCCTCATAGTCAAGGAAGAGCTTTAAAAACTTCTAGATGTCACTTTCATTGTTCCTATTGATTATCCTAAGTGGCTTTCAAACATGGTACCTGTTTGCAAGCTTAATGGGTCGATACGCATTTGCACTGATTTTCGAGTATGATGTTTATATGTATATATATACATGGCTAAAAAAAACAAAAACAAATCATTCACATAGGCATGCTACCATCTTGCATTTACATATAGGCATCTTTACATGCATTTTTCACATTGCATTCATACATATTGCTCACATATTTTATTTGCATTCATTACACATGCATTTTTCACATTGCATTCATACATATTGCACACATATTCCATTTGCATTCATTCCACATGCATTTCTCACATTGCATTCATACATAGCTCGCACATATTCCATTTGCATTCATTCTACATGCATTCCATTACATTCATTCATATTGCATTCATCCCATCCCACGTTCAATGATATTTTATAGTAGTGATGATATGGCAAAATAAAAATTCAAGTTTCCACAATTAGGGGTACCTATTTTTGGTATTTATGCAATTTTTCCAATATCATAAGCCAATAATCCCATTTGTCAAAATTCATAAACCCCAAATTTTTAGTCACTCAACCACTACTAGTGTGTCTAGCAACCTCCAAAAATATGCCCAATTATCTTTAGGACCAAATTTTTTTTTTCACATTAAGATAATATTGAGTCTTGTCAACTAATTCCAAAAATAATCTTGTACCAATCATGCTTATTCACATCTTAAAAAAAAATTATTCAAAGAGGGATAACACCATACTAAGGTGGCACCTTGAAGTGAAAAGGGTATTCCTTGCTTGTCCTATCATGCAACATAGTCCAAAATAAAAAATAGTGGTTCTCACAACTATCAAAAAAATTTCTCCAAATATAAACACAAAATATAGAGTAGTAAGGATAGGATCACATTATCATCACACTTCGATTGAGAATTCGATTCCCCAAAGCTCTATTTAAAGTTAACAATTTTTATGCACACACCATAGATCCCTAAAGCTATAAGGAACGTACTATATTTTACTCAGAAAGTTATGTAGTCATCCCCAAGGTCTAAAGATCAGATCATTGAACTATGGAGTGAGTCTCCACAAAACCTATAGATGCTTGACTGGCAGTAGAGAAGCTCATGCAGGGCGACATGTCTCTCTTCCAAAAAGGTAGACCTATGACAACACATACAAACAAGCTAGCTTCTTAGTACTCTCCATAATAAGTCATACCCAATCTACTCATAATGGGTTAATTAACTTCACATGCACACACATTGGTTCTTTATTGCCTAGGGTTATTGTCATGCTCAAGATTTGGTAAATGAACTTCACTTGCACACACATTGGTCCTAAAGAAAGTTAGACAACCTTTAGTGAGTTTTGTTGATAGCACTAGTATGTTTGAGTCTCTAAAAATCCCTTAGTATTCCATATCAACATCCATATATTCTTCCATATCAACATCCATATCTTCTTCCATGTCAGTATCCATGTCTTCATCATGGATCAACCTGCATAAAGCCACCAAGTTTAGTATCCCCATCGATTGCAAAATAATGAATAAAAATGGCCAACAAATTTTTGAACATTAAATGATCATTTGAACATCATGCATTTCCCCTCATATAGCTTGCATTAATCATCCATATGTTTGTCATTTAGCTTGCATTAATCATCCATATAAGCATTATGCATACACATCATGATTAGCTTACATTAATCATCCATATAAGCACTACGCATACACATCATAATTAGCTTGCATTAAACATTCATAAAATATGCATTGCATACACACAAAATATAACATAAACATAAAAACCATGTATATATATATATATATATATATATATATATATATAATATCATATGTACAATGAGTGCTAAAAAGGCTACAATGGAGCACCAAGGCTCATATACAAAAGTGCATCTAAGCACTAAGCTAATGTCTATGAGAGGAACCCTGAGACCTAGTAGGAGCCGTAGACCTAGAACTCTATCTAGATGGTGTATGCCTCGATGACTTAGTCATAGAAGACGATGGAGAATCAAAAAAAGGAATGTGAGTAGCCATGCAAAAATTCTCCAAGGCGTGTCCATATGTCTCGCTAGTATGTAGTCATTGCAAGTCAATCTAATGTCGATGCTCTCTCACCAAAATATTTGCTCAAAGCCTCATGACCGTCTCCTGATCACCAACCCTGTCTATCAGCTGCTCTACATCCATCTGGGATATGGTAGCCCAAAACTCGGCTATGACCCCATCTCATCTTGCTAGAGACTTCCTATGAGCCTCCAGCATAGTCTCTCGCTCCTCACGGAGCTACTTCACCTCATCCCATAGCCTATCCACCTCGAATATCTCCCCCATCTCCTCATCATCCTCCCTCTCATCCTCTACCACCTCCACCTAAGGATTTTGCTAGGTTTATCCTCTTGATCACCTTTGAATCATCGATCACTGAGGCCTCGTCCTCTTCGGAGTCATCCTTGACCCTGTAGCTATCGCATCCCCACCCATCACCACCTTTGGCACCCATACTGGTTGGGTACCAAACCATACTACATACTCTAGAGTCACCTTGACATCATCCACATCTAGGACCTCCAGCTACTCATAATCCTCTATCTACACCCTCCATAATTTTGCACATGGAAGCCCCACCTTATCCCGCCAATGTCGATACAACACTGGCTCATTCAACACATCTTGAGGCAATCTGAACTGCCTCAACACCTATGAGTACTAAAAGTACTCCACCTCCTCATCTCTCCTCCCAACCAGCCACCGTGCCTGCCTCACCCATCGTAGTTGCTCCTCATCACCCTCCCACATGGCTCCCTACCATGGCCTCCATATCACATGAGCTAGAGTTAAATCTGCCCACATATTTCTATACCACTTGCTAGTATGCATCTCCCAATTTGGTTGCACCTCCTTTGCCACTGACCATCTCTTAGCATAGGGCTCACTCATATGCCAAGCTTGGAAAGGTAACCTCGCTGGTTGAGATATACTAAAATGCTCTCAAACCCAACACTGAAGAAGAAAGCTGCATCCAATTCCATTCCTCCCTCTTCATGTAACCTCATACAACTCCCGGTATAACTGCACCAATAACACAGGAGCCCATGCATACATCCTTGGATCGGTGAGTAGGTCACTCACCAATCCCAATAGGTTCCAAGGGAACCTACACCCCATGCTATTGGCTAGCACTATGTTCACTAACATGAACATGATCAAGGTCGGGAGTGCATCCAAATCCTTAGCTTTGTACATGCTCAGGTAGCATATCCCCCCATCTCCCATCCTCGCCTCCCACCATCACTCGCCAAACATCTTCTCCATATTTACTTTCTTATCATACCCCATAGTCACCTTCTCCTCCTCCACTGGCACCTTGAGAATTTAGTATACATCCTCAAGGGTGACAGTAGCCTCCCTAATTGGTAGCTAGAACGTTTCCCTATCTGATTCCCATCTCTCTATCAACGATGAGATATACCCATGTTCGGCCCTCACCACATCCAACTGAGCCACTCCCTCCAAATCCACCTTTGTAAAAATCTCCCAATCATCCTCCATAAGCTTCTTACTCATCCCAGGAATGAGAGGAGAAAAATGATGCCGAGGCTCTATCTCCCTCAACTGCAACAACAAACATTTTGCATTAGTATTATTTCAAAAAAAACTACAAAATTTTTGCACAAAAAGAAAAAGTTTTTTCAACATTATCGGAGCAAATCATGCCTCAGCTCCACCAAAAGCATTCGTTCCCTCCACCGCCATAGCTCCCATGAAAATTTCCACCAACCTCACTTACCTCATCAATTCACTCCACTCCTTAGGTGCAGCCTCACAATTCGTCCTATAAGCTATTTATAGTCGTAGCTAGCACACTCAGGAACAGTCTAGTGCCTATAGTCCGTAGGCGCACCCAGGCATAGTCGAGCATTTGTAGAATACCACAAGCACAGCCGGGTTCCTAGCATAAAAATGACATAAAGGAAAAAGAAACCAAAATAGTAGCTTGCCCCCTCAAAATCTCACCAAATTTCACCCACACATCATACACATCATAAAATCACGTTTTGCGAAAATAGGAATCCTTTTGCGCACACATATTTTTGAATACAATGCACATTTGTAAAATACACAAATCAAGTTACAAATCACATAAAACGATTCCAAATTTTTACAAAACTGATACTCATCTCCCATAATCCATATTCTTAATTATTCCACAATTTTTTGAGAAAAGTGGAGCTGATTTGACCATCAAATCAATTGTTTCCATCTAAAAAGTGCAAAATCAACTTTAACATCTACAAAATCGATTCCAAATTTGGTGATATCATCACATTTTTCAATCAACACATCCAACATCACCATCCATCATACATTTCTTCCCACATGTGCCAAATTTCAAGTGAATCTTGTATATAGTGGTTTGTTCTATATACTTGGTGATCGCAATGATTTGTGTCCATGCAATTCGATAAGATGAATGAATTACCATAAGAACACTTGGTTATCATCATCTTTCCATATCTCATAGTTTGAAAAGCACAATAAAATTTGGTTCCTTACATTTCAAGTGAAACCTTTGACAAAGATGAATCTTGATAAAAAGTTATCATTGATGGCCTAGTTAATGGGGCTTGAAACATGGACAAAATTACATCACATCATTCCCAATTTCCTTTATAGTCATCATAGTGACTGGCTCTATCTAGGGTGATTGGTTCAATTTGAAAGCAATTATCCTACAGTCACTAGCAAACCCTCCAAATTTGACTCCTTTTATTTTATTTTTTATTTTTATTTTTGCATCTTCATATTGCATATCAATGATGCCATATGACAAATTTTATTTCAAATCATGGAATCACCCCAAATTTAGGGCAATCAAAATTTGATTATTATTTTCCCATGATGGGATACATCTTATATGATCATGACATCTAGATTTGACACAACCCCCTTCCCACCATTGGGACAAAAATGGTATCACATTTTACATCATTCATATCATCCACATCACATCACATTTGCACAAAACCCTTCATATGTTAGGTAAAACATAGATACATCATATCACATTTTACACCAACCCCCTTCGCACCGTTGGGAAAAAAATGGTATCACATCATTCATCATTTGCACAAATTTTTCAATTGGCTTGTGAGATTCATCCATAATCTCATTCGCCAATTGAGGGGGTAAGCTATGCAAATTCCAAAATTCTTTATTCTTTTGTCTTCAACAGTGTTGCTAAAAAATACAACGAGAGAGAGAAGCTACTTCTGCATCCAAATCCCAACCAGGTGTCTCGTATTTTTGCACCATATTGTGTTTCACGTAACATGGTACAAAAGGGGTATTTATAGACACCAAATCCTAGCCACTTGTCCTTTATCCTGGTCATTATACCACCCACTTGTCTACTATACCCCACCATTCAGTTGGCCATTCCATGCCTTTCCCGCCATCCAATGGATTACTTCAGCCCTTTACTACCATTTTTTGACCCCTAGTTGACTTATTTATATTTAAATATAATATTTTATATTATATTTTAATATATTTATTAAAAAATATATATTTATAAGATAAATTAACCTTAGTCGTCTAATCCGATCTAATCTCAGTCGTTGATCTTCTTTAATCTGTGTCACACCTAAATTTTAATATCAGCCTTTGGATATGCTTTAATATTAGCCACACGATCAAAAGTGTTAAGATAAAACCCTAAGAAAACCCTAGGCCTGATAATAAATAGGAGCATTCTCAATGCTCAACCCTTGAATCCTGGGAAAAATTTGAATGTTGGATCTCTAATTTACTTGTGAGGCCTAACCTTTTTGAGACATTATTTCTTGTGAGTAGATTGTGCCCTAGCTTATCCTTCCCCAAAATCCTAACTTACCCTAGGATTTTTGAATTCTAGCTACCATTGTCATCCATCCACTGAGCCCTTTGCATTCCCCTGATTTGCTTCTACAAATTTAGCCCTAATCCACAGGTGCAGTAAAGCACCTACCTCATCCCACAAGAGCAGTTGCATGCATGTCGTATTCTGTAGTCGCAACACAACGCATATTGTTCCCATAACAACATACCAGAATCTACCGCATAAGATCACAAAGTGTCGTTAGGGTATTCTGCCATCAATCTACAATGGAGAAACATAAAAAGTAAGTATTATATGTGTTTTATTTGTTGTTATTCAATTTTGCATGTCCTATTTACTCAGATATAGGATTTTTGGTTTGCACTTCTGAGGGTTCACATCATGGAACCCTCATTTTGTTTGCTAATGACTTTATATTTGATGTGTGTGCATGATTAGGTAGCATTCATCAAGGATTTTTGAGTAGCTACTGAAGCTAGAGTGGCCCAATTACAATTAACCAGAAGCCCACTCACCCTATTGGAAGCAAGATACATTGGACACACTACTTTTTGTTGTAGCTAGGGTTTTAGAGAACCCTAACACTTGTATTTATTGTATCAAAATAATTTTTTTGAACGGATCAATTGTAAAAAAGGAGTTTCTTAGCTCCCCCATATATTGAATAAAATTATATTTTGTGCAATCTCTTGTTCATTTGGTTATTTTATTTTCATATTTGTTTTAGTGTCGTATTTTCACTTCATAAATGGTGATCACGGTGGGAATTTCCTCTTCCAAACATCGATACTCTTGTCGATACCTGCACTAGCCATGAAATGCTTTCCCTCATGGATGGTTTTTCAAGATACAACCAAATTCACATAAATCCTGATGATCAACACAAAACGACATTCACAACACCTTGGGGGACTTTTTGTTACAAGGTTATGCCCTTTGGACTCAAAAATGCAGGTGCTACATATCAACGAGCCATGACTTACATCTTTCACGATTACATGCATAAGATTATTGAAGATTATGTGGATGATCTCTTGGCTAAATCTAAAACTTGACAAGAGCACATTAGTGTATTGGAAAATATTTTTGACCGACTTCTAGAACATAAGGTGAGGTTAAATCCCAAAAAGTGTGTCTTTGGTGTTACCTCAGGTAAAATTTTAGGATTCATTATCTCCAAAAGAGGCATTGAAGTGGACCCAAAAAAGGTCAAGGCCATCATGGAAATGCCTCCCCCAACTAACATTAAGGAATTGCATAGTTTACAAGGAAATATTCAATCAATATGACATTTTATTGTGCAACTTTATGATAAATGTAGGCCATTCAACCACCTACTATAAAAGGGGGTGCCATTTGCATGGACAGATGAATGTCAAAAAGCCTTCGATGACATCAAGCATTATCTAGTTTCTTCTCCAGTCTTAGCTCCTCCTCATCCGGGGGTCCCTTTCTATATTTATGTCTCAGCAATGAACTTTGCTTTAGGGACAATGCTTGCACAAAAAAATGAAAAAAATTGAGAGCAAGCCATTTATTACATTAGTCAAACATTGGTAAGTTATGAAACCCGATACGCTTATGTAGAGAAGTTGTGCTTAGCAGTGGTTTTTGCCACTAAGAAACTTTGACATTATATGCTTAGCCATACAACTTATGTCATAGCTAGAGAAAATTCTCTGCGTTATATGATGTCTCACACTTACAATAACACTCATACCGCTAAATGGATAATGCTCCTTACAAAATTTGATCTCGAATTTATCAGCCAAAAATCCATTAAAGGTCAGGTTATAGCCGATCAACTTATGGAAGCTCCACTACCTAGTGATCATCCTTTGATTATAGAGCTCCCAGATGATTCGGTATTTTCTATCACTGAATTAGAAGAAGATGTCATTCCAGAGGAAGATGTCGATATCACCTTATTCTTTGATGGATCTAAGTGCAAGAAAGGTCAAGGTGCTGGAGTTGTCTTTCATACACCTCATGGGATACCCATCCCTTTATCATTCAAGCTAGACTTTCCATGCACAAATAACACTGCAGAGTACGAAGCCTTAATCTTAGGTCTTCAATCCGCTATAGCTATGGGCATCAAGCATATTAGGATATTTGGGGATTCTCAACTTGTTGTCAAACAGGTAATTGGAGAATACCAATGCAAAGAACCTACCATTAAGCTTTATCATGAAGTAGCAATGAAATTGCTCTCAACATTTGAATGGTATGAAATCAACAACTTGCCTCGTTTGACTAATATATTTGTAGATGCGATGGCCTCTCTTGGATCATTGATTCCAAAATATGACTTAGGAGAGGTACAACCCCTAATAATCTCAACAATATCTAAAGCAACCATTGTCCGTACTGATCCTAAGGATGAAAAAGACATTTGCTTTATCCATTCGGAACCATATGAGTCTTGGTCAAGCCAAATAGTGGACTTTCTAAAATTTGGAACACTCCCATATGATATGTCTCGGTCTGCAAAATGCTCTTTCAAGCAAAAAGTAGCCTGTTTTATTCTCTTGGGGGATGTGTTGTATAAACGTGGTTATGATGGAATCCTTCTTCGTTGTCTCAAAAATAGTGAGGCTCAAAGAGCCATAGCTGAAGCCCATGATGGTACTTGTGGTGGTCATTTTAGTGGGATGGCCATTGCAAAGCATCTTTTATGCATGGGTTATTATTGGCCCACAATGGAACGCGATTGTTGCAACTATGTCAAAAATTGTAAGCAATGTCAAGAACACGCCAATTTAGTTCATGTACCATCACAAGCTTTACAGCCTATCCAAAGCCTTTGGCCCTTTTCACAATGGGGCCTAGATCTAATTGGAAAAATTTCACCTCCTTCCTTGAGACAACATACATTCATCATCACGACCACTGAATACTTCACAAAGTGGGTTGAGGCCATTCCTCTAACTAGTACGATAGGACCTCGAATTGTGGACTTCATACTCCACCATATCATCTATCGTTTTGGTATTCCCTCTAAAATCATTTTTGATAATGGCAAGTCTTTCAAGAACAAGGATGTTCGAGCACTTTGCGAGAAATATAATATCCAACATAGTTTCTCGACTCCTTATTACCCACAAGCAAATGGACAAGTTGAAGCTACCAATAAGACCTTGATTGCTATTCTCAAGAAACTTGTTAACGAAAATCATAGAGATTGGCATACACAAATCCCTTTGGCACTATGGGCTTATCGAACAAGCATCCGAACGCCAATAGGAGCAACACCATTTTCCTTGGTCTATGGAGCTGAAGCTATCATGCCTCTTGAGCTCGAGATTCCCTCCTTGTAAATTTCTTTGCAGGAATTCATAGATGATGACACTGCTAGACAAGCACGTCTTGACCAACTCACTCTTCTTGATGAGAGGTGAGTCAATGCACTAGAGCACTTACGAGTTTATCAAGACCGCCTAAAGCGTGCTTACAATGCCAAAGTCCATCTTCATGAATTTCAAGTAGGAGATCTTGTACTTAAAGAGAACCAACAAAACACCAATGCTTTGTCACACCTTCATGATAAATTCATGGCTAATTGGTTAGGTCCATACATAATTTCCCAAAAAGTGGGTAATGGTACATATAGACTTGCCGATTTAGAGGGAGTGGAGGAACCCGAACCACTTAATGTTATCCATTTGAAAGGTATTTTATTGTTAATATGATGTTTATATGTATATATATACATGGCTAAAAAAAAAAAATAAACAAAAACAAATCATTCACATAGGCATGTTCCCATTGCATACATCTTGCATTTACATATAGGCATATTTACATGCATTTTTCACATTGCATTCATACATATTGCACATATATTCCATTTGCATTCATTCCACATGCATTCCACTGCATTCATCATACATGCATTCATATTGCATTCATCCCATCCCACGTTCAATGATATTTTATAGTAGTGATGATATGGCCAAATAAAAAAGTCAAGTTTCCACAATTGGGGGTACCTATTTTTGGTATTTATGCAATTTTCCCCAATATCATAAGCCAACAATCCCATTTTTCAAAAATCATAAACCCCAAATTTTTCAGTCACTCAGCCACTACTAGTGTGTCTAGCAACCTCCAAAAAGATGTCCAATTTTCTTTAGGACCAAAAACACTTTTTCACATTAAGAAAATCTTGAGTCTTGTCAATTGATTCCAAAAACAATCTTGCACCAACCACACTTCTTCACATCTTAAAAATATTTTGAGTCAAAGAGGGATAACACCATACTTGGGTGGCACCTTGAAGTGAAAAGGGTATTCCTCGCTTGTCCTATCATGCAACATAGTCCAAAATAAAAAATAGTGGTTCTCACCACTATCACAATTACTCTCCAAATATAAACACAAAAATATAGAGTAGTAAGGATAGGGTCACATTCTCATCACACTTCGGTTGAGAATCCGATTCCCCAAAGCTCTATCCAAAGTTAACAATTTCTATGCACACACCATAGATCCCTAAAGTTGTAAGGATCATACTACATTTCCCTCATAAAGTTATGTAGTCATCCCCAAGGCCTAAATATCATATCATTGGACTATGGAGTGAGTCTCCACCGGGGCTATAGATGCTTGACTGGTAGTGGAGTAAGCTCATGCGGGGCGACATGTCTCTCTTCCAAAAAGGGAGACCTCTGACCGCACATACGGACAAGCTAGCTTCTTGGTCCTCTCCATAATAGGTCATGCCCAATTTACTCATAATGGGTTAATGAACTTCACATGCACACACATTGGTTCTTGATTGCCTAGGGTCATTGTCATGCTCAAGATTTGGTACATGAACTTCACTTGCACACACATTGGTCCTAAAGAAAGTTAGACAACCTTTAGTGAGTTTGGTTGATAGCACTAGTCTATTTTGAGTCTCTAAAAATCCTTCAGTATTCCATATCAACATCCATATCTTCTTCCATATCAACATCCATATCTTCTTCCATGTCAACATCCATGTCTTCATCATGGATCAACCCGCATAATGCCACCAAGTTTGGTGCCCCCGATTGCAAAACAATGAACAAAAATGGCCAACAAAATTTTGAACTAAAAATGATCATTCGAACATCATGCATTCCTCTCATATAGTTTACATTCATTATTTCATATACATACCATTTCACTTGCATTAATCATCCATATAAGCATTATGCATACACATCATGATTAGCTTGCATTAATCATCCATAAAATAACATACACATCATAATTAGCTTGCATTAATCATCCATAAAACATCTTCATAAAACATGCATTGCATACACATAAAAGCATTCACACAAAAGATAACACAAATATAAAAGCCATGTATATATATATAAAATATCATATGTACAATGAATGCCAAAAAGGCTACAATGGAGCACCAAGGCTCATATACAAAAGTGCATCTAAGCACTAAGCTAATGTCTATGAGAGGACCCCTGAGACCTAGTAGGAGCCCTAGACCTAGAACTATGCCTAGATGTTGTATGCCTCGATGACTCAGTCCTAGAGGATGATGGAGGATCTAACAAAGGAATGTGATTAGCCATGCATAAATCCTCCAAGGAGTGTGCATATGTCTCACTAGCATGTAGTCATCGTAAGTCAATATGATGTCAATGCTCTCTCACCAAAATCTCTACCTGAAGCCTCATGACTATCTCCTGATCACCAACCCCTATCTATCAGCCACTCTACCTCCATCTAAGCTATAGTAGCTTACAACCTAGCTATGACCCCATCTCATCCTACTAGAGACTCCCTATGAGACTCTAGTGTAGTCTCTCGCTCCTCGTGGAGCTGCTCCACCTCAGCCCATAACCTAGCCAACTTGAAGATCTCCCCCATATCCTCATCATCCTCCCTCTCATCCTCTACCACCTCCACCTTAGGAGTCTTCTGGGCTACTCCCCTCGATCACCTCTGACTCATCGATCATTGAGGCCTCATCCTCTTCGGAGTCATCCTCGACCCCGTAGCTATCGCATCCCCACCCATCACCACCTTTGGCACCCATACTGGTTGGGTACCAAACCATGCTACATACTCTGGAGTCACCCTAACATCATCTACATCTGGGACCTCTAACCACTCATCATCCTCTATCTGAACTCTCCATGGCTCTACACATGGAAGCCCCACCTCATCCCGTCGATGTCGGTACAACATTGGCTCATCCGACACATCCTGAGGTAAGCTAAACTACCTCAACACCTATGAGTACTAAAAGTACTCCACCTCCTCATCCCTCCTCCCAACCAACCATCATGCCTACCTCACCCATCATAGCTTCTCCTCATCACCCTCCCACATGGCTCCTCACCATGGCCTCCATATCACCTGAGCTAGAGTCAACCCTGACCACATATCCCTATACCACTGGCTGGTATGCACCTCTCGACTTGGCTGCACCTCCTCTGCCACTACCCATCTCCTAGCATAGGGCTCACCCATCTACCATGCCTAGAAAGGTAACCCCTCCGATCGAGCCACACTAAAATGCTCCCAAGCCCAACACTGCAGGAGGAAGCTGCACCCAATCCCCTTCCTCCCTCTCCGTGTCACCTCATACAGCTCCTAGTATAACTATACCAATAATGTAGGAGCCCATGCATACCCCCTTGGATCGGTGAGTAGGTCACTCACCAATCCCAATAGGTTCCAAGGGAACCTACACCCCGTGCTATTAGGGAGCACTATGTTCACTAACATGAACATGATCAAGGTCGGGAGTGCATCCAACTCCTTAGCCTTGTACATGCTCAAGTAGCATATCCCCCCATCTCCCATCCTCACCTCCCACCATCGCTCACCAAACATCTTCACCATCTCCACCTTCTTATCATGCCCAACCATCACCTTCTCCCCCTCCACTAGCACCTTGAGGATGCGGTATACATCCTCAAGGGTGATAGTAGCCTCCCCAATTGATAGCTGGAATGTCCCCCTATCCGAGTCCCATCTCTCTATCAATGATGAGAGATACCCATCATCCACCCTCACCACATCCAACCGTGCCACTCCCTCCAAGCCCACCTCCCTCAAAAGATCCCAATCACCCTCCGTAAGCTTCTTCCTCATCCCAAGAATGAGAGGAGAGAACCGATGTCGAGGCTCTATCTCCCTCAACTACAACAACAAACATTTTACATTAGTATTATTTCAAAAAAAAACTTCAAAATTTTTGCACAAAAAGAAAAAGTGTTTTTCAACATTACCGAGGCAAATCATGCCTCCACTCCACCAGCAACATGCACTCCCTCCACCGCCATAGCTCCCATGCAAATTTCCACCAACCTCACTTCCCTCACCAATTCACTCCACTCCTCAGGCGCAACTTCACAAACTCTCAAACACATGAATGAGCCTCAAAATTTGCCCTGCAAGCTATTTATAGCTGCATCTAGTGCACTCAGGCACAGTCTGGCACCTGTGGTCCGTAGGTGCACATGGGCACCTGCAGGAAAACCCAGGCATAGCTGAGAACCTGTAGAATACCATAGGTGCAGTTGGGCCCCTGGCGCCAAAATGACATAAGGAAAAAGAAACAAAAATAGTAGCTTGCCCCCTCAAAATCTCACCAAATTTCACCCACACATCATGCACATCATAAAATCACGTTTTGTGAAAATAAGAATCATTTTGCGCACACATTTTTTGAATACAATGCAAATTTATAAAATACATAAATCAAGTTACAAAACACATCAAACGATTCCAAATTTTTACAAAACTGATACTCATCTCCTCTACTCCATATTCTTCATCATTCCATAAATTTTTATGAAAATTGGAGTTGATTTGACCATCAAATCAATTGTTTCCATCTAAAAAGTGCAAAATCAACCACTAAAAGCTCTAACATTTACAAATCGACTCCAACTTTGGTGATATCATCACATTCTTCCATCAACATTCTTCCAATCTCATAATCTACCATCACTTCTTCCAACACGTGTCAAAATTACAAGTGAATCTCGTATATAGTGGTTTATTCTATATACTTGGTGATTGCAACGATTTGCATCCATGCAATTCGGTAAGATGAATGAATTACCATAAGAACACTTGGTCATCATCATCATCACTTATCTCCTTGCTTGAAATCACAATCATATTTGGTATTTCCTCATATTTAGAGTGAAACATTACCAAGAATAATTTGCACAACCGTTGTCATTGATGGCCTAGTTCGTGGGGCTTAAAACATGGACACAACTCAAATTTCATCATTCACAATCTCCTTAACACCTTCGAGATATGCACTAGCTAGGATGATTGGTTCCAATTGTGGGAATTATTTAAACAGTCACTAGCAGTACATCCAAGGTTGATTCCTTTTTCTTTGCATCATCATTTTGCATATCAATGACGTCGAAAAGGTAAAATGTTTCAACAACATCGAATCACCCCAAATTTGGGGCAACCAAAATTTGATTATGATTTTCCCATGATGGGATACACCTTACATGATCATGACATCTACATTTGACACAACCCCCTTCCCACCGTTGGGGTAAAAATGGTATCACATTTTACATCATTCATATCATCCACATCACATCACATTTGCACAAAACCCTTCATCCATTAGGGTAAACACAGACACATCATATCACATTTTACACCAACCCCCTTCACACCATTGGGGCAAAAATGGTATCACATCATTCATCATTTGCACAAATTTTTCAATTGGCTCATGAGATTCATCCGTAATCTCATTCACCAATTGAGGGGGTAAGCTACGCAAATTCCAAAATTCTTTATTCTTTTGTCTTCAACATTATTGCTCAAAAATCCAACAAGAGAGAGAAGTTGCTTCTACGCCCAAAAGCCCAACCAGGTGTCTCATATTTTTGCACCATATTGTGTTTCATGCAACATGGTACAAAAAGGGGCATCTGTAGACACCAAATCCTAGCCACTTGTCCACCATCACCCTTTCCCACCATTCAATTGGCCATTCCATGCCTTTCCCACCATCCAATGGCCCACTTTAGCCCTTTCCCACCATTTTTTGACCCCTATTTGACTTATTTATATTTATTTTATATTATTTATATTTAAATATAATATTTTATATTATATTTTAATATATTTATTATAAAATATATATTTATAAGCCAAATTAACCTCAGTCATTCGATCTGATCTAATCTCAGCCATCCATCTTCCTTAATCCGTGTCACACTTAAAGTTTAATATCAGCCTTTGGATCTACTTTAATATTAGCCACACGATCAAAAGTGTTAAGCTAAAACCCTAAGAAAACCCTAGGCTTGATAATAAATAGGAGCATTCTCAATGCTCAACCCTTAACCTAGGAAAACTTGAATGCTTGGAGCTCTAATTTACTTGTGAGATCTAACCTTGTTGAGAGATAGTTTCTTGTGAGTAGATTGTGCCCTAGCTTATCCTTCCCCAAAACCCTAGCTTGCCCTAGGATTTTTGGATTCCAACCACCTTCGCATCCCATTTACTACCGCCATTGTCGTCCATCCATCGAGCCCTTCGCATCCCCTCGATCTGCTTCTACATATTTAGCCCTAATCTATAGGTGCAATCGAGCACCTACCTCATCCCATAGGTGCAGCCGCACGCCTGCCACATTCTATAGGTGCAGCACAATTCTTGTTGTTCCCACAACCACACACTAGAATCTACCACATAAGATCATCAAGTGCCATCGGGGCACCCTACCATCAATCTACAATGGAGCAACAAAATAACAAAGTAAGTATTTTATGTATTTTATTTGTTGTTATTTGGATTATGCATGTTCTATTTACTCAGATCTAGGGTTTTTAGTTTGCATTTTTGAGGGTTCACACTATGGAACCCTCATTTTGTTTTCTAACGACTTTATGTTTGTTGTGTGTGCAGGATCAGGTAGCATTCATCAAGGATTGTTGAGTAGTTGTTGAAGCTAGAGTGGCCCGATTACGGATAACTAGAAGCCCACTCACCCTGTTGGAAGCAAGATACATTGGAGACACTACTTGTTGTTGTAGCTAGGGTTTCGAAGAACCCTAGCACCTATATTTATTGTATCAAAATAATTTCGTTGAACGGATCAATTGTAACAAAAGGAGTTTCTCAGCTCCCCCCCATTTATTGAATAAAATCATATTTTGTGCAATCTCTTGTTCATTGGAGTTATTTTACTTTTATATTTGCTTTAGTGTCGTATTTTTGCTTCACACTATAGAAGAAACTTCTAGAGCATAATTATGGTGAAGTTGGGAGATAGGAGATCTCCATTGCTAGATTGGAAACTTCACAAGAATAAAATGCCATAGAAGCCTTAAAAGGCCATAGTAGCCTTGATCCAGAAGAATAAGGCCATAGAAGCCTTTAAGGAAAGGCCATAGAAGCCTTGAAAAGGCCATAGAAGCCTTGGTACTAAAAAAGACCATAGAAGCCTTGATCTTGAAAAAGGCCACAAAAGCCTTGATACTGAAAAATGCCATAAAAGCCTTGATCCTGAAGAAGACTTCAGAAGAAAGTATCTAATTTAGAAGTAGATTTTAGTACTAATATTTTGTTGCAAGAATAGGAAGATTCAGTGAGTTGGGAAAGCTTCCTACAAAGAGGTTAGGAGGAGTATCTTCTTCAGAATCAATCCAGCACCTAAAGCAAAGAGATTAGGAGAAGATCTCATTGATGAAGAAGGACTAGGAGAGTCCTGATCAAATACAAAGGTAACAAAATTAGAGATCCAAGAGAAGATCTCACCACCAACACTTCCAAAAGTAGAAGGTTGAAGATAAGGTCTCAAGGAAGACCAGAAGGAGCTGCAGGATCAAAGGCCTTGGAGAGGTCTCTACGAGCATCCAGTAAAAGGCTTGGTGAGCCTTGTTGAAGAATTCATCATAGGAGTTCCAAGGAGAACTCATTGGAGAAATTCACTATTGGAGATAGTGAAAGATTTGGGATAATTATCACCATCCGACAACAAGCCCAAGAAGAAGAATTTGGCAAGGAGTGCCAAATCTCAGAAGACCTCAAGACATACAAAATCTTGAGAAGAAGATCCTATTTGAAGGAAGATTCAGACAGAAGAAGCCTACCAAATCTAGGAGACTTGGATATTGCCTCTCACAGCAAGAAGGTACCACTTCAGAATCAAATATCTCTTCACATCTACAACAAAAAGGAGGAGACTACAAGAGGAGAACAAGCCACCAAAAATTCTAGGCTCATGAAAGGGAGACCATATTTTGGTGAAGATAAAGTTGTTCAAGGAAGCCTACAGAGAGCTGCAAGATCTTATCTAAGGCAACAACTTGGTGATCATAGACACCAAGATCTACATCCTCTATAGAAGTGGTGAAAAGGGCTTTTAGAAAAAGGTAAGCAACTATTGGTGCAAGTAGATTCATTAAGTGGATTACTTATCAGATTTGTTTAAGCACCTTAACTGGATTGAAGTTGCAAAAGGAGAATTAAATTAGAGTCTTCAAAAGGTGCAAAAATAAAGGATTCTTTAAGGTTCATTTGCACTTTAGGAGTTGATTAGATTTTAGAATCTTAAACTATCTATCAACTACCTATTATCTACTTTGGAAAAGAAAATGAAGACTAGCTCCTATTACCTTGTTGTTAAAGAAATTTTAGAATAATTCTTGAAGATGCATTTCAGATTATTCTTGATTAGTTTTAGGAGATTGATTAAGTGCATTAGTTTTTGAGAGTTAATTGGAGTAATAAGGTGATATTATTAGTGCATTAAAATATTATTATATTTGCACTATTAGATTGCTCTCAAAAAGATTATTGCTTGTGTTCATGAGAAGGGCACAAAAACAGAATTAATCAAAGTGTCTAAAGACACTATTAGTGCATAGAGATCTGCAACTTTGGGTGGCCTGAGGAAGCCACAAAATAAGCTCAATCCTCCAAGTATTGGAGAAGAAGGTAACCACCAAAAAGAGCATCAAAGGAAGCATTGAACGAGACTTGGTGAGTCTCAAGTTCAAGGCACAATAATAGTGCAAAAAAATACAGCAAAATAAAGCTTCCATCATGTGGTTACAAGCTTGGATCTATTCATAAAACATCCAAGCTAAAAGGGGAAGGTGTCCATTCTAAAGGACAACCTCAAAATCCCTATATTGCACTCAAATATTCTGCCTCAAAACCAAAAATTTAGATGTAAAAAGAGGAGTGCAAAAGAAGGTGCAATAAGGATATTTTATGTAAACCTATTTTACATTATATTGCACAAATCCTAATCTGGTTATACAAGGAGAAAAAGGTAGATTTAAAGGTGCTCCAAAGGCACTACACTTGCTAGAAAAATCAGCCAAAAGTGGTCGTATGCTAGTAGCAATCAAGCTTAGCTCAAGGAGCCAATCAATGGGCTCATACTCCTTGCATCCAAGATGGTCGAACCTGCAAGATACAATATGCAAAACAAAGGGAGAAACAATGTTAATCAAGAGCAATAGCATCTATGGAAGGAGGACATAAGCAAGCAAGGAAGAAATGAAAATAAAGCACCATTGGAGTATCACTTACTCCACGATCATTGGCAAAAATCGGTGCTCAAAGCCTCCATATTGTTGCTCCATATCCCAGCTGAAAGCAAGTGCAGGTGAATGAAAGAGGAGTTGGGGATTTTTGAAGCTTAAAGGATCTCCAAAAAGGTCCATTTGAACCAGTGAAAGGGAGGATGTCCATGTAGAGAAGAATGTGACACTTGTCACCAAAGGAGAACCCTAACGCTCAAGTCAAGAGAGTGCTCATCTTCAAGAAAGGAGTTACACAAATAGGTTGGTGCATTGAGTGTATGGGATACACTTATCCCTTGGAAGATCGAACATTTTGCTAAAGAGTGTAATACCCGAACGTTACAAGAAGGAAGATGAACGTATCATTTACACCAAACTCCTCTCAAGCACTCAATGTGAAATGGATGTGCCACTTGGCACCTTAGACAAGAAGCTTCTCCATATTAAGGATATCAATGACCGAGGTCAAAGGAGAAGGCAAGTAAATTCTCATCTCGATATTTACACTTCATCGTCTGCATGCATAGTGCAGAATTGCAACATGGAAAGAAGGTGCTAGAGCCTTCAATGCTCAATCCAAGTGAGGTCAAAGCAAGAGTCCAAGCAACACTAGTTTTGGAACACGTATAGCTCCAAGCGATTCCATTGGAGGGTGCAATCACAACGTCAAGATGTCTACGTAAACAACATGCAACCCTAGCTTCTCAATAGAACAACATCGTATATTGCTTGGTGAAAGGTAAAGTTTAATTCCCATTATCATATGCTTTCTTTCCTCGGGAGTCATAAGGTTGTAATTAAAGGAATTTAATTAATTGAAAGCAATTTATCAAAGGGAAACTTTATCATATAAATATAATATTTGCAATATAAATCCTAGGAGCAATAAGGATTTCTACTGGAATAAATAATAATTATTTGCAAATATTATTGTGATCTAATTTATCCAAATATTAGGGAGTCATAAGGGCTACTACATCAAATTAATTAATTGGAAAATTAGATACACTAAACCTAATTCCCAAAAGGTTATTCATAAAGAGAGGTTTATCAAAGCTTTTTCAAAGGTTGGATATTCATAATATTATTGTCTCAAACCTATCAAAAGGAGACAAAAGATCCAACATTATTACCTCTTTAAAATTTGGGAACAATGCTTAGTTCAATAGGAGCAATAAGGGATAATAGGAATTGATTTTGGCATTTACAAAACCTTTACAAAATCAATCAAATATTGAACTATAATTTACAAAAAGCACTATATATTATCCATAGCATACTAGGGAGTCATAAGGCATTCTACAAAACTTGGTAATATCAACTTCTATCAAATATTATCAAGTTATAAAATATAAGCTTTCCTCAAAACCTAAAAATCCTTAGGAGTAAATACTCACATTACTTGGGAGACATAAGGTAGTCTACAAAACAAGGATTAATAAAGGTTTTATCAAATCAAGCTTATATTATTTCAATATCCTAATCAGGGAATCATAAGAATGTCTACTTTCAATACAAACTCCAACAAGGATAATTGTTTCAACAAAGAAAAATTCAGTGCTATAAAACTTGGGATCATGAATCAGCTCATGAAATCTGAAAGAATGATAGATCTAACTTCAAAAGTAATCCATAGTGAAGCTTTAGAAGATAATTTTGATACTATGGAATACTATCTTCAAGCTCATCTCAATGAAGCTATTGACAATGGAAAAAGTGACATTACACTTTCCTTAGATCTTGTGAGCATTTTATATATGGTATTGCTCACCTATAAATTCTACAAGAATGAAAATGTAGAACAAAGAGGATTGATAGAACTACTCAAAAAGAAGATCAAACTTAATGAGGCATATCTAGAAAAGTTTTTCCAATCCTCATGCAGCATTTCAGAATCTACTAATTCAAGATCTTATCATGATACTCTGAGTGGTTGTTCAAAAACTTCTGTACATATTGAAGACAAGAAAGAGGGACCCACTCTACAAGAAACAAGAAGCAGCATGACCACCTATGAAAGCACAGAGATTAGATCCAAAGGCAAAGCTAAAGAAGAAGAAGATGAAGATAAATCCAAAGGAGGAATTCAGTGCAAGGTCAATTGAAAGGAGAACCTACAACTTCAGCCTATTTTTGTATCATCCAAAGACTAAAGCATCTACAGAAGAATCAAAGCCATCAACTGAAGAAGATCCACATTGAAGACTAAAGTCTTCAATATCCAAATAATGTAATACAGGAGGGTGTTAGAAATAGAGTCTATTACATCATTTGGATCATGTAAATGTACCTTTACCTTGGTACATACTTAGGACATTAGATTACTTTAGGGGGAAGTTATCTAGTTACTTCATGCAATGTAATAATTGCACAAGTGTCAAAGTGCAAGTTGTATATGTGCAAGTTATCCCTTGCACATCTAGGTAGAGTGTTGGCCAAGGAACCTATTTCCTATATAAAGGGCCATAGGTATAGATAGGCATATATAGGAACATAGCTAGAAGAGCATATAGTAGCATATAGGAGTCAGAGTGGTGTGATGTAGCAGTGTGATGTAATATGGTGGAGTGTGATATGCTCAATGCCCATTCTTGAGCAGTAGCTCTATTCATGGAGTGTTCATTTCCTCTAGAGCTATTTTGTAAACATCTCCATCATTTCTATATATATTATTTTTAGTCATCTTGCAGATTTACTTTATGTCATTTTATTCTGCATCTTGTGTTTGCTATCTCCCATTACATGTTGCATCAAAAGCTAACATGCCTTACAATACAATATTCTTTAATACATCTTGATATTTCATACCTTGTTTCTTGATGCTACTGCACCACTCGAAAAATCATAATGATATAATCTATAAAATCTAACACCACTCTGAAAACCATGATAAAATCATAAGATCACTTTAAAAGAAGGTTTAGGGGAAGGAACAATTAATATGACATAATGGAAAGCATTGATGAGAATAGCAGTGAGCAAGGAATTACTACTTTACATATTTATAGAGATTCAAAATTAGTGATAAGTTGGGTTACAGATCATGTTGAGATGAAAAACTTGCTTTTTAGTCCTTTCTAGGAGCAAGCGAAGTTATTAGAATATTCTATAACAAAAATTTCATACAAACACATCTATAGGGAACTAAATGTAGAAGTAGATGGTCTTTCAAAATATGGTTTGAATCTTCCAACAGACATTTGGAAAATGGAAGAAGTGGTTAGAGGACTTGGGGTTTCCTCGCAATCCTCGTCCTATTAAATATTATATCAAAGTTCTATTAATAGAAAAATATATATATTTGAAAGGGACCTTTACCTTTATTTTATAGAAAGACAAGCTTCAAATAGCATTTATCTTCAGAATTGAAACTTGAGTCTTGTTTTTGTACTTAGGTAAGAGTCATTTGAGAACTGTAATTGATCAAGAAATTGTTTTTGTTTTCCACTTATCAATCATGTTATTAGGATTTTGTTTCTAGATTATAAGGTGAATGTAACATATTACAACAGGGAGACCAATACTCCGCTTGGTTCAATTTAGACCAACTCCTAGACAGACTGTAACTGAAATTCTTGAGGGTACTTCATACCCATATCATTGCAATTTTTTTCAATCTCAAAAATGAAAATTACAGATTTTATTCAACGAGAAAAAAAAAGTTGAATGATCTACCTAAGTAAAGATGGATGAATAAATCAATTAAAGATGAATAGATAAATACAATTATTACAATGTTAATATTTTTTCTTTCTTCTCTATTTAGAAAATTTCTATTTTAATTCTTAAATACACTTTTCTATTTTTTTAATTATCTTTCTATCTTAAAAATTATTTTTTTACCGTTAAAATTGTTTTTCTTATTTTCTATGCTTTTTCATTAAGCATTATATTGATCAATACTTCCAAGCCAAAGAATTGCAAGGAATGATTTTTGCAAATGAAGTTGTTGTTGTAAATTCCATCAAGAAGTGAGTACAACAACTACACAAAACTGTAGTGAATTTCTCCACAATTTGGAGATGGGTGGCCTCTTTTCTTAATTGATAACTCTTAATTTCTGTGTGATGTTATTGTACTGAGAAGAATTGTGCAGGTGGATGGTATGTTGTACATCTAATTTGAAATTTATTAATAAATTACTAACCAAATCACGTTCGTAGGATTACAAGAAAGTACAAGTCACAAAAAAAATGGTGAGGAAAAAAAAAAAATTATAATTATAAAGGTATTAAAGGAAGTTCAGATCTTCTCACTGAATATATTCTACGTCTAGTATTTAAATATTAATTCACAGGCGTCAATAATGGACGAAAGTGTAAGTAGCGAGATTGATGTTCGGTTCCAATCGTTGAGCGATCTAATTTGCGTGGATAGGTTCTAGATTAAATTCTAGATCGTAATTTTCAGAACAGTGCTGTGGTTTTCCCTTAGAGTTGAAGAGGTCTCGTTCAATCGGGCCTTAACTGTACGACTTTAATTTATTAATGGTACCACTGTAAAGAAAAGATACACTGTTAAAGAAATTAAAGTCACAGCAGACAAGAGACGTACACATACACAAAAGATGTTCCAAACTAATCACCTATCTGCCTTTATATCTTTCACTGCCCAAACAAATGGTCTGGATTTCTTTTAAATGAAATATTTTTACAATGAAAAGAATAAAACCACATTTTTTCAATGCTTTTTTATTCAGCAATCTAACAACAATGTTGAATATTAGGCAAGCAAATTTTTTTCAATCCTAGGCTTTGATAAGTGTTTATGTTGAGTAGCATTATTCCAACTAGCCCATCATTTCTCTAAATTAATAGAATTTTATATGAGGTATTTTTTTAAATGAAAATTGGAATTATAGTATTTTGGTTGTTATATTTTAATAGTCTTTTGTTTGAATCTAATACCTTCACATGAAATTTGTAGTTAAATCGTTTTCTTGAAACTTTTGTCTCAACCTTATATTAGGAAATCAATTGTTCTTTCTTGCTTCTTCAATTGTTTTCTTTGGTTTCTTTAACTCTCAGGTAAAAATATAAGCATTTATGGATCCTTCTTTATCTTTGTTCCTTTTTAATGAGGTAAAGCTTTAAGTATTTATGGATTTTCTTTTGTTCTTAGTTCTTTTTAATTGTTGGAGTTTATTACATTATTTGATTCTTGTAAATATTTTGTAAATATGTAGAGTCAAAAGAAATATAAGTTATTTAATAATTATTATAGGTTTGTCATTAGGAGTCAATAAAATACGTCTTATGATAAATATGAAGAGTTATATTTCTTAGATATTTTAGGAGATGAATAGTTTGTTGAAGTTGAAATGTGGAGAGTCTTTGTAAAGGCTATATATAGAGGAAGCATATGAGAGTTAAGTAATAAAAATTTCAATACTTCGTTGATATTGAAATACTAAGTGAAATCTGTGAATATAGTAAGCTCTTTTATTGTTTGAATAATTATAAATAATTATGTGATAATATAAAGATTGAGATCCTGTGATAAAGTAGTTTAATTGCTAATAGTGGTATCAAAGCCACTATTGTGAGAGAAGACATTAGTGTGAGGAGAAACATTAGTGGGAAAGGAGAATCATTGTTGTGTAAAGAAGTATGAGGAGCAACACTCAACATCTTGAGAAGAGAACAACGTATGTAAGCTTGAGAAGTGACATGCAAGGAGTAGATGCCCAAGAAGTAGACATCCAAGGAGAGACATCTAAGAAGCAGACACTCAAGGAGATTGAGAAAAATACTGTGTGAAATGTTCAAGGAGATGATTGAAATGTACAAGGAGAAGACTAGAGAAAAGAGGAATGACCAAAACATGCAAGGAGACGGCTAGAGAAAATAGGAATGAGTAAAGGAGACTATAGAAGATTGTTAAGGTATCTATGAAAGAAGAGTGCTATAAATATTCAAATTAGAATGTGTACATGGCTGGAAAAGCCTTGATCACACCCAAGGAAATATTAGAATAACCTAGAGAAGTAGGTTTGTAGGAATATGTTGAAAGTGCATTAGAAGGTAAAGACACCAAAGATGAAGTAAGGATGATGTTGGAAAGTGCATCAAAAGGAGAAGACACCAAAGACAAAGTCGTTAAAACATTGTAGGAGATACTACATAAGAGGCTGGACCCAAAACACAGGCCTACAAGCTGAAATGATCGAATAATCAAAGCATCGTTGGAAATGTCCTAGGTAAATAATTTATTACCTTTTGAAGATTTAAAATTTAAAAAGCAAAGGCTGATCAATATTGTCATATTTGATAATCTCGATCAGAACAATCGTACCTTGCAAGGAGCAACACAATAGGGTCACAACCAAGAGCATGAGGTTCAGCTCAATTAGGGGTCTTCAAAAGTTTTTTACAAGGTTGACACCTTGTTATAATGTGATATTTAAGAACACAAACTTAGGAGGGAAGGAAAAGGGATGCACGATAAAATAAAAAAACTCAACAAAAGAAAAAAGGTGGTGATGCATCAAAATATCCGTTAAAATGTCCTTGCACAACAGGCTTGAACATAATGTGCCAATGGTCATTAATTTTGGATTTTATGAGTCCTTAGATGCTCGACTACTTTTATTACTACCATCTACCCTTTCTATGGATTCTCAAAATTTATATGGAAGAAATTAATGTCACATGGCTCAAGGTTTTCTCCTAGTATGGCTTCCATCACCTCTACTTTTAATGCACCAACTACTTTCCTGGGTTTCCATGTATTCCTTGTAGAAGAGGATTTTTTATCTTAGAAGACTGTACACCTCAACACAATGTGCGGGGTTTGGGGTTGCGACCCTAGCAAGGGGTATGGGGGCCAACGGTCCTCCATGTAGGGGTTTAATGGTGAAAGCCCCTGAAGCAAATTTTGGTTCCCTAAAATTTTGGAGCTTAGGGGTTTTCAAAATTTTAACCCTTTATCTTCTTTTGACATTAAATCTTCAATCAATTTCTGACCTCCTAACTTTATGCATCAAAATTTTACCTTTGGTTTTCTATAGAACCTTTTATAAATTATGACCTTCATACATGCTTATCCAATTCTCGAAACATTATTTATCGATGCTTTCATCTGCCTCCATCAAACACTTTATTTTCTAATCCCCTCTTGTATCTTCTCCTCTTAAGATTTTTCTGAGGCAATATTTGAGTATAGTGATAATTCACTATAGTCAATATAGTATTTGGAGGTAGTTTAAAGGTATGGAAGTTACAACTAATTCAAAGTTTATTTGAAGGAAGTTTTAAAATTTTGAAAAATTAAAGGAAAAAAGGAAAGTAGTAATTGAAGAAAAAATTGGATGATGAGTTATTAAGGTTGGAAGAAAAATATTTAAATAAAGCATTTAAAATATTTGAAAAAATAATTCTATCTGAAGAAGAATGTAAATAAATATTGAAATTTTTAAAATATTGAATTAGGGAGTTAAAATATCTTCTACTGAATAGTTAAAGAAGGCCCAAAGAAATAGAAGAATTGATTGACATTTCCAAAAAATGGAAAACAATTAAAAGGGAAGTTCTTTACAAATTATGGCTTCATAAAAAATACCTCTTACAATGTCTCATGTGTTTGAAGAACCAAACTTTAGAGGAACTCAAAAGCATAGAAAATTTTATCTCAAAGAAGAACATGGTCAAATGGGTCAAACTACCACATTCTTTCAACAAGAAAATGAGAAACCAAATTCAGAATAAAATTTTGAAAGGGTACATAATATAAGAAAATCAAAAGACAACTATTGGTCCATTTATTCAATAGAAAACAAATATATGACTAGAAACAAACAGTGGTTTGATTTTCTTCAAGAAAATTATGAAAAACCAATTACTATTGCAGATGATAAAATGTATTTGGTCAAAGGTATAGGAAATATATCAATAACCTACCTAATGGAAAATGCATAATTGATAATGTATTATATGTACCTAGTTTAGTTGCTAATCTATTGTCAGTATCTTAGGTGTTAGATCAAAATATAATTGGTTGAATTCAAAATTATTGATAAAAAATAAATATTTCACTACTAAACAAGGAAAATTTATAGCTACTAGATCCTTCATAAATGGTCTATTTGCACTTTTATACTTCATCATAATCAAATATTTCTCTATCAATAAAAACATTATAAGCAAGAGATCTTTAGCGTAAGAGGTTAGGTCATATAAGTGCTTCATCCTTAAATGAATTGAACAAATATCAAACGGTGTCAGTCTTACCTAATCTAACATGACAAACTACAATTTGTCCAAAATGCTTAGCTAAAAAACAATAGAGTACCATTTGAATTAAATTCACACAGAGCTAGAAAACCACTAAAAGTAATATATATATATATATATATATATATATATATATATACTTATGTGGACCAATGGTAATTAGTCTTGGAGGACAAATATTTTTATCTATTTGTTGATGATTATTCTCATAAAATATAGGTTTACTTCTTGAAATTTAAATCAGAAGCCTTTATATACTTCAAGCAATTCAGATAGCTTATAGAAATAGAAATTTGACTATCAATTAGAACTCTTCACTTAGATAGAGACAGAGAATATTTATTTCAAGAATTTGAATCACTTTAATACAAAATGGTATAAAAAGATAACTTACTATAACTTTTACACGACAAAAAAACGGTATAGCTAAAATAAAAAATTGTTCTATTATGGAAATGGCATACAACATGCTTAAAGAAGCAAATATTGACCATCAATATTGGGTAGAGGTTGTCTATACTGTAATATACATCCAAAACATATCTCCCACAAGAATATTTAAAAATACTACTCTTGAAGAAGCTTGGTTAGGATGGAAGCCATCAATAACACACCTAAGAAGTTTTTGATGTAAAGCATACATTCTAAAAACAGAAAAACAAAATTAGATACAAAAATCTTATGTGGCATATTCCTTGGATATGATGATGCTTCAAAACGCTATAGAATAATTGATCCATTCACAAAAAAAATCTTTGTAAGTAGAGATGTAGTATTGGATGAAGGATACAGAAAAGATATTGAACATATTAAGTACACTACAATTCCTACCTTAGATATTACATCAGATAAATAAATTCATGAAGAATAAAAAATTATAGCATCACCTCAACATAAAAAGAAGGTAAAATAGTATACAAAAACTCTTAAAGACTCCAAACTAGATGACTACCTAGTCTTACCACTATAAGACCACAAAATCATAGTATTACAAGAGGAGAAGAAAATATGGGACTAATGAGTTTAGTAATAGAACCAACCTCAATACAAGATGCAATAAGTCAACCATAATGGAAAGCAACAATGGAATCAAAATATACAACATTAATGAAGAATAAAACATGGGATTTAGTTGATCTACCCAAAGGTAAGAAAAATATAGGGTGCAAATGGATTTACAAGATAAATTATAAAGCATATGAATCCATTGAAAAATATAAGACATGATTGGTTACAAAAGGTTTTGCTCAAACAAAAGGGATTGATTACAAAGAAACATTTACACCTACAACAAAATGACTACAATTCATACAATTTGTGCACTAGCAATTCAGTTTGGATGGAAAATACATCATATGAATGTTAAAAGTGTATTTCTTAATGGTTCTCTTGAAGAGAAAGTATACATGATTTAACCAAAAGGAATTTTTGCTAAGGGATATGAACAAAAGGTTTGTAAATTAAAAAATACTAAATGGTTTGAAACAAGCCCCTAGAGCATGATATATCAAATCAATGACCACCTTCTACGTTATGGTTTTAAAAGAAGTGACTCTAATTTAAATATTTATATTAAACAATTTAGATCTAAAATAGTGGTTCTTGTAATATATGTTTATGATCTTGTAATTATAGGTAGTTCAAAAAAATTGATAAATAATGTAAAAATGATATGACAAAGGAATTTGAAATGACAAATTTAGGACTTCTGCACTATTATATTGGTTTAGAAATTTGAAAAAAAATAGTATCACACTCACTCAAACTAAATATACAAGAACATTGCTTGAAAATATAGAATGACATACTACATACCTAAAGAAACTCCCATGGAACAAGAACTACAATTATCAAGATATGATAAATCACCTCAAGTATCTGCTACCTTATATCCTCAACTAATTGGAAGTCTTCTATATTTAATAAACACTAGATCAGATATTGTCTTTGTAGTAAATTATTTCTCCAGATTTATGCAAGATCCTAAATAAAGCCATTGGAAAACTACAAAAAGGATACTACATTATGTCAAAAATACAATAGAATATGGTTTAGTATAAGAAAAATGATAATTTCTATATACAGGGGTATTTAGACTTAGACTACATAGGTTTATTAGATGATAGAAAATCAACATTAGGTTATGTAATTCATCTTGGATCAGGATCTATTTCATGGCACAATTAAAAACATGTAGTAGGACTTTCTTCTACAAAATCATAATATCATGTCGTAAGAGATGTTATATGTGAGGCACTATGGTTACAATACATTCTATCATATATGGGGATCAAAATAAATCCTACAATATTAAATTGTGATAATTAGGGAGTTCAAAAACTAATTAAAAATCTTGTATTTCATGAAAGAACTAAACATATTGAAGCTCAATGTCATTTTATTTAGGATCATGTTCAAGATCATCATATTCAAATAAAATATGTTCATATTGAAGATCAACTTGTAGATATTTTTACAAAGGCACTTGGACAAAAAAACTTTTAATTATTTTGTAACCATCTATGCACAACAAGAAGATCTACTTGAATAAAAAATATGCAAGAGCCAAAAACCACTACCAAAGTTAGAGGAAGAAGACCAAAGCAAATGAAGATAATGGACCTTCTACCAAATAACATAAAACAGGAGGGTGTTGGAGTTTAATATTATTTGGTACTTATAAATATTTTGTAAATATGTGAAGTAAAAAGAGTCTTGTAAATATGAGTAATTTAGAGTTTGTTATTTAGTAATTATTAGGAATTTGTCATTATTAGGAGTTAATAAAATATATTTCTCTGATGATAAATATGAAGCATCATATAACCTATATGTTTGAGGAGATGAATAGTTTGTTGAAATTGAAATGTCAAGAGTCTTTGTAAAGGCTATATGTCGAGGAAACATATGAGAGTTATGTAATGCAAATTTTAGTACTTCATTGATACTGGAATACTAAGTGAAATTATGAATATAGTAAATTCTTTTATTTTTTGAATACTTGTGAATAATTATGTGATCATTTTTTTTTTTTTTTTTGAATTTACATGGTGGAATCGATAGCCGCCACGAATCCGAGCAGGCTGTCCAGATTTTATGGCCGCCACAGTATTCTACGTTGTCCACCCCAGAAGCCGCCACACAGATCTTCACGTAGTCCGCCCCTATAACCACCATGCCACAATCATTTTAAACCTTTTACGCCACTGAAAGCACCAGGAAAGGGACAAGCGTTCATTCCGGAAAGGCCCGAGATTTGAACCTTGGACCTCCGCCCCCCTTATGGGGAATTATGTGATAATATTAAGATTGAGATCTTGTGAGAAAATAACTTAATTGCCAACATTAATGAGGTAAAGATATAAGCATTTATGGACCTTTCCTAGTCCTTATCACCATAAAATTCAATATCAAGGAAGAACTTGTTAATTCCATCTTCATGATAGTACCTAGCATAGACCATGGTATATTTTAGGTATTTTGATATTTGATGTTGTTTACCTAGAATGTCCATAAACCTTCTCACAACTCTTTGTGTATGAGCTACGTTTATTTTGTTATTTTTTTCTTTTTTATGCTTACTCTTAAGACTCATGTTATTGGACAACAATACTACCATATGATATTGAATATTGGTTGGTTTATATATATCCATCATAAAAATTTGAAGCATATCTTCAAATTCCTTTGGCTAATCCATAACTTTCTATTTTTGCTTTTTATTTCTACTTTTATCTTAAGAATTTAATATAAATATCCTAGAAGATATATCAGATTGAATTCTTGATTGAATTAGTTATCAACAAACTTTAAATAAATTTTATTAGTAGTATGAAGAGTCATATTATCTATATAAAGCATAAGAATAGTGATATTATCAACAAGTTTGATATAGATACAACATGGCCAAAATTGCTTCTTCTAAATCCTTGTCCAATCATGTACATATAAAATATTTCAATCATCTCCTTGAATATGGCGTAGGGTCATCCAATGGAGTTTCAACTTGCATGTAATTTATTTTCTCACCTATAGTTACTTGGTTACTACCTTGGGATCCTCGATATTTTGAATACATGCAAAATAAATAAACAAATCATTTTGAGCCTCCAAAGAGTTAGTTTTACAAAGTCTAGGTCAAAGGTGTGATTTGCTCAAAGTGATTCAATTGGTTCTAGTGGAGTGAAGTGCTTGGTAGAACATAGCAAAGCACTCCCAAGTAGAAGTGAATCAATCCTCTTTATAGAATGAATCATTTATTGATAGGTAAAAATATGCATGTATTGTACAAGTCTTGAGGAAGATCTTTTGAAAGCTACATTTTGACATGTAATGGTGTTGCATTTTAGAAGGTTTCTAATCCATTTAGATATGTATTTAGAATCATGTAACTTTGGAGGTGCATCAATTTACTAAAGATACTCTGTCTTTACTTTTACTAGGAGTAATATTTTCTCACCCAAGGTAACTCATAGGTGAATTATTTTTATAAATAGGAGCCATGGGTTCCATTGTAAATAGCTTTTGGTCTTGAAATAATTAGAGTTACACCTTGTGAGTCCCAAATTGTTATTGTTCTTGCTTCTAGAATACTAAGAAACTGATGAGACTTTTTTCTTTCCATTAGTGGAACTACCCTCCTGGATTGTGAAATGTATGGCACTGCCCCTCTTATCATTCCTTCTTAAATATATTACATATGTGTAAGATGTATTGTTGTTATTCTATTTTATCATGTATTAACTGATCATACACTATCCTTGCTATGGTTGAGGTTGTATTTTATTTATAATCTCTTACACCCTAAACTTCCAAAATTTTAATTTCATGCATTTTAATTTATGTATTTACTTTTTGTATTTATCTTATATTATATTATATTTAGATTATGTTAGCCTAAATATGAAGGTTGAGAGAGGTACACTACTCTTTCTTTCAATTTTTTGAAAATAATTTACGAGTGCATGAGAAGCGCATTTGCATAATTCAACATGTTTTTGGCATGTCTGGTGGAACCAAGGGCTTGATTTCAAATATGAAGTCAATTCTAGTCCCTTTTGAACTTAATTTTTAATTTTTTAATTTTTATTTTTTTACGTTTATTTTGATAGATTATTTGCCAATAGTAACTTCATTATGAACCTTATTAAATTTTTAAAATTCTTCACAAAGCGATAATGAAAAGCATAAAAATTCATTAGATTCCTTCAATCACTTACATTTTATTAAGGAAAAAATGATTTGCCAAATTTTGAAGAATTTTTATAAATCCAAGAAGTGATTAACTTAAAACTAAGGAGTTATTTGCTCAAATATCAAGAAGTGATTTACCTAAAAAGAAAAAAATCAATCTCCATTTAGTAAGTAATTTGCTTGGAAATCATGGAGTGATTTGCTTAGAGCAATTTGCCTAGACTCTTTCATTTCAAATTTATCTTCAAGTTTCATTTTTGGAGTGATTTGCTCCACCTAGTAGAGTGATTCACTCTCCTATAAAAAAATTAAGAATTTTCAATTTTGAAACCAAAAACTTATTCATGCATTTTATGTATGTGGGAAAACTTAGGCTTATGAATATACGGTAAAAAACACAGTAGTCAGGCAAAGCATTTTGGCCATATAATTTGATATTGTAACACCAAATGAATACAAGAGGAAAAGAGAAAGAAAAAATTGCCACATGGGTACACCAATATGGCAAGCCTAAAATTTACCTAACACTCAATACTACTCCATCAAAAGAAAAAGGTCCAATAATTAGTCAAACAACTAAAAATTTTGTGTCCAAAGAAGTAAATTTCCTTGGTTTTCTCATAGTCTATGATTATGCCTTTATCATTCCAAACTATACAAATCAAGTATAGGACACAACTAGGACAACAATAAATTATACCAAACCTCTATATGAAATACCTTAGGTATCACAAAAACTATCCCAATTTCCAAATCATATGGAGTCCTCAACCAATATGAACAATTCATCAAATAACTAAATCCTAGTATCTTCTAATAGTAAAATCGAAGGGAGTCAACCACTAGTTTATAATATCCAAAATAACCCTTCGACAAGTACCATCTCAAATAAAAGCTCATCCAAGTCTAGTTAACTAGTTAATACTTCTACACTAGTGAATTCATCCCCAAGCTAATCTACTTCAACCAACGTAAACATTTATAACACTTCATGAAAAATTCACATCCTAGTCCTAATTCAAGGTATGACTCATAATTCATAAGTGCTAGTTGGTCCAATAGGGGTACAAGGATTTTAGGAAAATCCATAAAACCAAATGTCACCTCCAACCATCCAACCACCACAAAAAGTGTAGTAATAGCTTCCTCCTCCCAATCATCAAGTCCCTCCAAAAAGCTTGCAAAACCCTCTTCCTATTCAAAATTTGCAAGCCTCGCCTAATCAAAATCTGGCTTATCCAAATTTTCCACCTATGCAAAATCTAAATTCTCATTTTTCACCATAATATTATGTTACATAATAGTACATTTAGGATTTCCAACAACAAATTTTCCCGTAAATGCCTCCATACCAAGCACATGTAGCCCCACCTCAAGGCTATGTGTTAAATCCTTATCCAATATAATATGGTTTTCCACCTTAGTACAATCGGATAGCTCTACCATTTAGGCATCAAAATTAACTTCCAAATTGGACCGACGAAGGACCTTTTAATATTAGGTCCTATTCCCCCATTCTAGCTACTACCATGAAAGTCTTATTGAATTTTGATGGGAATGAAACCAAAATGGAGATAAAACATCTAAATAAGATCTTCATGTTGAAGTCGATTCACCACATCCAAAAAGAAGATATCTTGGTATATTTTCTTATTTATTCATTAAGGAATAAAGTTATTTTATGGTATAGGGGATTATCGAATAATTTTGTTACTAATTAGGTGCCAATTATAGAACAATTTATGTAGATATCTGGTAACATGGATAATGACTATTCTATTTTGTTTCAATTAGATGCTATGCAAATACATCCTAAAAAAATATTCATGAAAATAGTACTAAATTTATGAGGTCTTTATATTTGATTCCACATATATACAACCCAATGAAGAGCAATCATTACCTTATTTTGTAAAAGGTTTAGAGTCTAGTTTAGCATTAAATATGATTACCAACATAAAATGATTTCCATGGCTAAATTGGTGACCTTTACATAGCAAAGAATGTATTTTGAGTTATCAAATACTAGGGCCACCTCCCGACGAGCCATGGACATAACGTTTACAATATTGATACATGAAACCATACTCATATGCCTAGATGATCTATCTTTTTCAAATAAATAAGTAAGCACATTGAACATCTAGAGTCTATCTTTAAGATGTGTAGGGAGTATGACATTTAATTGAACCCAATAAAGTCATATTTATGGTTCAATAAGGGAAATTTTTAAGGCATGTAGTGTTCAAATATGGCCTAGAAATAGATCTTGATAGGATAAAAAAAATTCAAGAGTTACCTTTAGCCACATTCATAAAAAGAATGATCTAGTCACTCTTAGGTCATATCTAGTTAGTAGCTATGTTCATAACCATTTTTTTATAACTAGTCATACTAATAACCAACATGTTAAATAAAGATACAACTCTTGTATAGTCCTAAGAAAGCAAAAAAACTTTCCATAATATTAAATCTGTAATTACAAAAGCTCTAGTTCTCATCAAACTAGATTTATCTAAAGATTTTAGGTTATATCTATTTGGTATATATGAAAATATCACAACCATTTTGATTCAAAAGGATAATAAAAATGGAGAATATTTGATATCTTTTATGAGTCAAGTGCTTCATAATTATGAGGAAAATATATCTTCAATGAAAAGCAAGTGCTTGTAATGATGAAGGCTTTGAGGAAATTGAGGTAATTAAAAAGCAACACCATTGTTTTTGGAGTGCATCCCAATGTTAGATCCACCATGTTACATGGTGAATTAGGAAAATAGAGTGGGTGGATAAATAAATTTTATAAATTTGATATATAGGTAAAACCCACCAAAATTTTAGTGTTAGGGATTTTATGTAAAAATCTTGCTATGTCGGTTCCCGAAGATCAAGTGGCTTTAGTAGAAGAAATTGAACCTGAAAATCAACTAGGTTAGACATGTTATATTATAAGATATATGATATCAATATAAGATTTAGAATGTTTGATGTCTAAAGAAAGGGCTATATTCATATAGAAATCCATGCACTACACTTGGCTAGAATAACACTTTTTCAAAAAGGATATGTTGGGGTTCTCTTACGATGTGTTGAAAAGGAAATAATGAAATATATAATCAAAAAATATCACAATGAAGGAGGATACTATTATTCCCAAACTCTAGATCATAAGCTCCTAAGGGTAGGATATTACTAGTCTAACATACTTTTTTGACTCATTTCAGTGGGTTAAGAAATGCAAATCCTACCACACTTTCATAGCTAAGATATGAGAAGCAATAATACCCCTAAATCCCATTATCATTATCAAACCCTTCCAATAATAGGGCATACACTTTATCAATAAGATCTATCCCATATCAAGAAAAAGGTATGGGTGAATTCTAACCATGATAGATTACTTCACTAGGTGGGTTGAATTCATACTAATTAAGTCTTCAAATCAAGTAGTTACCTAAATTCTAGAAGATATTATAACTAGATTTATAACCCTTCCACAATGATAATTGTCAATTCCATAAACTTAATTGGATTTAAGGTAATAAAATTTACATTGGAATACAATTTTATGCCAAAATTGACATCCAATTAGTACCCCTAGGCCAATGACTTGGCTAGATATATGAATAAGAACATCACATGGATTTTGAAAAATACATTAATTGAGTCATAAATATATTAATATAAAAAATAAATAAAAAATTATAGGTAGATAGGATAACACCTAAGGCTTCCACAAGATTGTTTCCCTTCAAACTTATCTTTGGAAAAGAAGTGGTGCTACATATTAGCCTCTAACTCCTTTTTCTCAAACTATACTATCCAATAATTACTCCCCTAAATCCAAGTAGTTTACCCAAATTAAAAAAATTATAAGGCCTCTTTCTTGACCTTATCAAGTGATTCACTTCACTTCATCGAGTGAATTGCTCCCCTTTTTCCAACTTAAAAAAAATTCCAAAAATACATCATGAACTACCTCAGTATCTACCAATCCATCCATGCCTAAAGCAAACCTAGTGACTCTACTTGCCACTATTACCTCTTTGCTAGAATCCGCTCCCATGTAGCCCATTTGGATCTAAATCTTAGCATCACAAACAATCTCATTTGAAGGAAATGACAAGAAAAAATAAAAGAATAAGAAGCCTCCTCTACTAAAGAGACCCAACAAAATATTTGATAAATTATATAAAGCGATGAAAAAATAAAATATTAAACATTCCCTTAGAGAAGTGAAGAAGGAATATCTAGAAATATTTAACTTGGGGTTAGGCATAGACTTCTAGAGCATAAGCCAAGTCTAGGCATCATGCTTGGTGATGAACTTATTACCTCAAGTTTGGAACTGCCATAAACTAGTACATGCATGTGCTAAAAGGTATGATTTTGAAGGAAAGAGCATAAAAGTTCATAATGAAAAAAGAAGTCCTTCTACATAAGAAAAGAAGATATCAGGTATATTTTGAATGTGGACGAATGTCCAACTATGTGAGTAACATGCAACCCTAAAGCCTAGAAATATTTTTATTATAAATATAATTACCACTACTAGAGGAATTTCCTCATGATGCATTTTAAGGGCCTAAATAAGTACTTGAGCTTCAATAGCCCATTGGAGTTAGAGATTTTTAAATACAACATTTATATGATGCTTTTCAAGATAACCATAGTGTTGGGGGTGAAAATATATGTAATAATATATGGACATATTTTTTATTGTATGTCATGGAAAAACTACCCGAGCCACTCCCATATGATTGATTGCACCAAATATATAATTGATCATATGAACAAGTAGCTGACATAATTTAAGAAATATAATAATAGACCTTCTATTTAGTATGGCTTATCTTCTTCCAAAAATAGTGGTTACCCTTACTACAATTGAACCATGTAGGGGCTAGTGATAAAATTCTCCCTACAGTAGATTACATGGACATGCCCCACCGATAAGAGGAGAAAACATAATATTTATATGACACACTATACCATCCAATAATTATCAAACTAAATAGAAGGGTATTAAGGCTATTTGAGGAGGCCAACAACTTGTTGAAATCAGAAGAGTAGCCAAATAAGGATTTCTATCTAGTTAGAAATAAATATTTTATCTACCTCTTTGGATTGTCCACCATGCCTTTTGAGTTTTTCAAATTTGTATTTGGTTATCTCTTTGAACTAGAATATGTGTGATAGTTATATTATGTTGATCTAAAATACTTTACAAGAAAAAACAACCTTATATCCCCTAAAAAAATAGATTATACATATTTCTCACAAGCTACAAGAGTTCAACCCTACGATTAAAGAAAAACTATAGACAATGGGATTAAAACAACTAGGGGGTGTATGGTCATGTGATCTAGAGATGTATTTTAGAATGCATCTAGAGAATAAAGGATTGCATACCTTCTACTCACATGAAAAGAGTAACGTAATTAAAAAGGATGTAAATACATCTAAATAGGTAGCCATGGCCAAGCTAAGGGAGGATCATGTATATAAATACAAGATTCAATAATGGTAAGCACACCTACTAATTATGAGGCAATTAAGGCTCTGGAGAACTTGGGTCACTCTCAAATAAATATCCTAGCATGGTAGAAGATGTGGTATGAGATAGGTACAAATAAGAAATCAATGCATTAAGACCACTTTGATGAACAATTCACATCAATTTGGGATCATAAGCATAAGATATCAACAAAAGGTAAAGGAACATGGAGGAATCTCTAGTAGGTATATTAGAATAAATAATATCTCCCATCATCATACCCAAATTATAATATCTACAAAAATATCAACCTTGGTTATAGTTCATGACATAGAACATAAAATAGCCAAGGATAGGTTGGAGAAACAACAAAATGTCCTCATGTTTTTTTTCCAAAAAAGTAGCTATGCAAGTGGAGGGAACACCCAGTATGCGCCTAAATCAATAAATAGGAGCAACTCTACAAGAAGAACCCATGTAAGAGGTTTCCTCAATTGAATAAGGGAAAATTCTTTAGGAAGATCCCCTTCCCAATTTTGAAGTTGTTGAATAATAGTAGAGGGTATTAACTGATTTTGTTGAGATTGTAAGTGAAGAATAACTTAAAGCCCTTGATTAAGCATGAAGGAAGAATACATTCCAAGATCTAGTTTCTATTAGAACCTCCATATAACTATATAAGGAGAAAGAGGTAATCACAAAGGTCATACTAGAGGCTATCATTGGGCCATCTATTGTCTCCCTCCTATAATTTCTACTTTTTTATTTTTGTTTCTTCTATCCCACCTATTTCTTATATTCCTACTCTATAAACCATATCTATTTCTTCCAATACACTTCCTTCTCCTAGAATAAGTGCAATTGTTGGTTCCCTTAGAGGTACACAACCTCCCATACCTAGTCACACTCTTAGCATAACTCTCATCATATCCTTTCTATATTTTACCATAGAGATCACAATCACATGTTTGCTAGTATCATATGTTGAGATCCCATTGCCATATCAACTAGTCTCATGCTTGTCAATACACTAACATAGATGGAAACTGATGTGTCATCCATCACTTCATTTTTCACCACCATCTCCATATAATTCATCCCACTCATTATGTTCTATCCTCCATGTCATCTAAGTATGTGTAGTCAACAACTTCTACTTAGGACAATGACGTCATAAACATAGACTTATATGATCAAGTCCATCAAAATATTCTTAATGTAGCAACCAAAAATAGGACCCAATCAATCTTCCATATAGCATTTCACTGATAATCCAAGGGCTAAATTTGTGCAAGAAGCATTTGAATCACTCCAGGAAGAATAAATGACAACAAGAAAGGAACACAAATGCTTGAATACCAATCCCTGAGAGTGTTAGTGATCATGTATTCATAATTAGTTATGGGTTGAGATAAGATCATGATTACTAAAGCACTTTAGAGTGATCCATCTAGGCTATACACCTTATTTGTTCACTTTCTCACTAGATTATTAGGGTTGGATATATCAAGAATATATCCATATCAAATGATTTAGCTCTTGAACCAATTGTCTATTAGAGCAACTATGTAGTATGTTGACTTGCAAAGGAGAATAAAATGAGTAAGAAGGATAAATACAACGCTCTAACAACAACCTAGCTTGTAGAAAAAAAATTATAGCTTCAATAAGAAGTTGAATTCCTTAAGAAGGATATTGCTAAAAGTGCCCAGGTAATAAGTTGAATACTTGAAAACTAAACATATTAAAAGCAAGAAACAAATGAATTAGTTGGAAGATCTCTTAGAGCAACTTGCTCAGGGCTAAAAGCAATTAAGGTGATAATTGGAACAGGAAAAGAAGTTGGTACAACATATAGAATAAATGTAGGCTACCCAACAAGGGAGAGAGAGAAAAATTGTTGAACTCCAAGTATAAATCACAAGACTAAAATAAGGAATGGCATAAAACCTAGAATGCACCTTGGAAGTGGAGAAAGTGAAGTCCCTAAGGAACAATATCAAAATCAAGATAGAAAATACCAAAAGGTATTTTTAATTCATGTCTAACACAAAATAAATCTTCAACCAAGCACCAAGTATTTTACAATAGACTAAGGATGAGTTGGCTATGAAGTAAAGAGACCAGGAGGAGCTAAAATCAACTGAATATGATATCAAAATCATAGGTATAGTAGTTGGAAATAGATATAAAGGAAATCATTAGAAAGTTGAAAAGGATCCATGATACCCAAATAGATCTACAAACATGCAAAGACATAATGGTTTCTTTGGAGACCTTGGTGCAAGAAATGATAAGTGAGATACAGGGGCTAGTGAATTTTGGTTTACTTAATGTATTTGATGATAAAAAGAGACACTTTGATGATGATGATGTTCAAACAATATTTGTAGAGAAGAAAGCCAAAGCTGAAGCTAAATTAAAATAAATAAAATAATGGAAAACATTATTGTTCTAACTACAAAATATGGTGGAGCAATAACATGGGTTGTCTCAAAGCCCTTTTGAAAATATGTTAAGATATGAAAAAATCTTATGGGTCTTAGATTTTCTAGATACAAGGAGTAGCAAAAATTGCTAACACTACCATGAAGAGACCTAGAGAACTACAATTTTATAATTTTACTACAATATGATCCTAATTTTGTAGAATTTGTACCTAAAGATAAAGGCAAAAAATGGGTTATCTCACCAATTGATCTTGGCACCCTATGAAATTTCTATAAATATAGTAACTCGATTACTACCTTAGGGTCCCTAATATTTTGAATACTTGCAAAACCAATAAACTAATCAATTTGAGCCTCTAAAGAGCTAGTTTTGTAAAGTCTAGGTTAGAGGTGCATCTCACTTATAGTGATACAATTGGTTCTAGTGGAGAAAAGTGCTTAGTAGAATAGATTGAAGCACTCCCATGTAGGATTGAATCACTTCTCTTCCTAGAGTGACTCACTCATTGGTAGGTAAAAGCAAGCAAGGAGTGCATGAATCCTAAGAAAGATCTTTTGAAAGAAATATTTTGGCATGTAGCCACTAAGCATTTTAGAAGGCTTCTAAACCATTTAAAGATGCATTTAGAGGCATATAACATTTGGAGGTTCATAATTTTCTAATACTTCCCTCAATCTTTGCTTTTAATAGGAGTAATAATTTCTCACCCAAGGGAACTTAAGGGTGAATTATTTCTATAAATAGAAGCCATGGGATCCATCATAAACATATTTTGGCCTTGAGAGAATAAAAGCTAAATTTTGTGAATCCCATATTGTAATTTATCTTGTTTCTTTTAGAAAAATAATAAATTGATGAGATTTTTTGCTTTTCATTAGTGACACTACCCTCCTATATTGTGGAATGCATAACAATTGTGGAACTTTCTTTTTTCCATATTATCATTCCTTTTTAATTACATTACATAAGCATGGGATACATTATTTTTATTCAATTTTCTCATGTGTTAACTAATCTCACACTCTTCTTGATATAATTAAGGGCATATTTTCTTTTTCAATCTTTGGCATCCTAAACTTCTAAAATTTACTTTCATGTATTTTAATTTTTTTATATAGCTTAGATTAGATAAAATTAAGCAAGGATAGCGGAAAGTCAACCAAAATCTATAGGTATAGAGAGGCACACTCTAATTTCTTCCAATTGATTGAAAAGGATTTGGGAGCACCTAAGAAGTTGGATAATTTTCAATTTAACACTACCCCTCCATAGTATATCATAGTAGTTGTGTTGGTCAAATATCTACCTAGTAAACAAACTTTATACGTTTGTGTGCCCTAGATACGACCATCATTGAAAGGCCGAAGGAAAGAGATGTCCTTCGGGCCAATCTCTAGAGAAGGTTGGCTCCTTGACTAATCCTAGACTTGTTTGAAGATAAGGGTGTGGGAAAGAAATGGAAAATTTAGAAAGAAAGGGAAATATGGCCACAGGTCAAAGTGCAGGATGATGGATAAACTCAGTAGCAGTTGCACCCTCGAAGCTTAGAAGCACTGCAAAGAGAATCAAGCAACAAAATTTCATTCGCAACCTCTAGGGTGATACTCCAGTACTTCGTTCCTCGCTAGAAGGACCCAAACTCATATTTTAGAATTCAAGTGTAACAATAGGCAAGAAACACAAGCGTTAGCAAAAGTATGTCAAATTAGAATGAAACCATACATGAAAAATAGCTCACAAATCCAAGGCGAAGATCTCCTTTATTAGTACAAAACTTAGGGGAGTGTTCTTGCAAAATAGTCTAACCCTTTACAATGAAATTTGCTTAGTATTTATAGAGGTTTGCGCCTCTTTCATTAAATACATGAAAGGACCCAATGTCCATAAATCAGATACATGGTGGATCATTATTTCTTGGAAATCTCCTACTGATAATTATGGTATAAAAATGGGTATGGATGACAAGGCATTCGGGAACAAGGGCATTAAATTTGGGCCACCTCCATCCTCTTGAAAAGTGAACATAAGCTTCATTAATTTACTCTGTATTGAATTTTCTTTGGAGAGGGAGTAAAATCACCAAGAAGACATTCTTGAAAATGACAAAAAATCCTCCACTTCACCACAAATATTAAATTGTGGCCCTTATCTAGGTATATCCTTTATTGGAATTCACATTTTAAATATTTCCCAAGATGGCGGTAATTAATGACCAAATCTACATATTTTAATTCGTCATATGTCGTCATAATTTTGCATCCGGGCGAAAAATAAACCAACTAGGCTTTTTTTAAAAATACCATTCGCCTTCCAAGTGGGGCAACGAAGAAAAACACCTTTGCCTAAAGTCAAACATTGCTGAAATATATTTTTCGAAACGTCTTCACCTAACATTAAAAAAAACTTTTAATGACGTTCCCCTTTTTTGGACTTCTAACTGTAGTGTGGTAAAAATGCCAACACTTTTGGCAGCTCGCAGGGCATTTAGCTTGTATGGATGCATGAACTTCAGGTCTTCATATATTGGGCTTCAAGAGTCATCTTCATAATCAATCACTACATGTTCCATCATCAAATTTTGTGCTTGCACTCCTCCTTCATCTGTCCCTGCATCTCCTTATACAAGACCTTCGGGCTCCTCTTCCTTGGATACCCTCTTAGCTGCCTCTTCAACTTCTTTCTTTGCATGCTTCTCAACCAACATGTCACTTGTCTTGACATACACCTCAATGGCCTAAGACCATATGAAAGAGTCAAACTGATTCATTTGATCCAAGGACTCAATAATAACCTTCAATATATCCAACTACTCCAAATGTGTGTGTTTAGTCCTTCGAATCAATTCATATATGGAAGCTTCCATCTATGTGAGTCTCCTAATAAAAGTGATAGCTTATTATTCAAAAATAGGATGACCCAACTCCTCCACCTCAGACTCATCTTGAAGATATGCTTGCCAAATATTATGTAACTCTTCAGCAAGGAGAGTTTCACCAAACTCATTCGCAAAACCTGGGAAACCCATCTTCTCGAGAGTGTCAAAATGGATCTCCATAGCTACACGTTCTTACTCCAAAAATATAAGCAACTTCTTGGCTTCACACATCAGCTCCAATTTTTTAAAGGAACACTATAGGTTAGCTTTTGTTGATGCCCAGGCCTGATCCATGTCGCTCATTAGGCAGATGTAAAATTCTAATTCTACAAGAGACTGGATATTCAAGGCCATTTCTAGGTGTGCCTCCACTTCACTCTCAACACGATCAAACTTACATTTACTTTGGAGGACCACCACTATAGCCTTATATAGAAAACTCATCACCATGTAGGCTTTGGGCGCCATTTTGATACAGAATTTCAGCATTCTTTGGTGCACTTCAACCATGCTTTCTCTTGTCAATTCATTTTCCTATACTACCTGATCTGCCTGATGTAGCTGGAGACTTTCAATTTTAGCTCTATACTATTTATTTTGCTGCTACCCAGGCTTGAGCTTGCTCCTGAGCCTGTTATTTCTAGTGTTCAATCTGTTGAGTCAAATGACCAGCCTATTGTACCAATTGCACCTGATGCATTCTTGTTTTTTCATCTATTCATGCATTGCTCTCAGCTAGTGTAGCTTACAAATCATCAATCCTATCACGATCCTGATGATACTCTCCTTTATAGTGCTCATTTTGAAGATACACTTTCTGAACGCTCACTTGGATTCCTCCCACCTCCTCTGTGGTATCGATCTGCTTGATGTTGTATGTGGTGACTTCATATGAGTAATCCCCAGGATTCATTTCTCCTTGGAATTTTTTTACTCATGGAATCATGTGGAAAGTGTGCACCTCCATGGCATCTGGATCGAATTACACCCTCTACAACGGTTTTTCTGGTGCCAGTGCCTCCTTCCTCCTACAAATTTTCAACCACTAAGATGAACTAAGATGTTCTTGGTCAATCTTCACTGCAAAATGGTGCTCTAGTGCAATCTCAGCATCTGTCTTTGGGAATACCTACATTTAAAGGAAAGACACAAATGGAACTTGCACCTGTAAGTACTGTGACTCATGGGATGGAACAAACTTAGATGGCAAAAATAGAACAACGACGGATGTGTAAGTAGACATAGCTATAGTCACAGTGACCTTAATGGGTGCTTGTGTACTTACAGCCTCTATGGATGGGGTAATAATAGAAGATGATGGAAAGATATATGGAAAATAACTATTAACAACAGATACAGAAGACATGGAGGACAGGGAAGAGGGAATAGAAGAAGACGCAATAGTGGTTAGAATTTGGGTGGATAAAAATGAAATGGGTGATGGAATGGAAGATGATGGAACATCACTAGACACCAAATAATGTACAAAATGGAAAACCACTAAATGCGTCATAGGGAGAAAAGAGGAAGAAGAAGAAAAATACGTACCTTGGCATGCGGGCATCGTGTGATCTTGTCATATCGGGTCTGAAGAGATAATCTCTTGGACTGATAAATCTTCTTCAATTTGTGCAATCAAAATTTTTATCACTTTATGGTCCTCCTCCTGATGGTCTGGGATATCATCATGATCATCCTGAGGATAAAGTGATGTCTCCACCCTTGGTGTCGATGGTACTTGTTGTGACAAAGTCACAGGAACAACGGGAACTGCTCCGGACCTGGGTCTTTTGATAGCCTTCAGAAATGGAGAAATCCCCTCAACTTTCTTTTGAGTTCAAGGGACTCTTATTTTGAAAAACTAATGACTATTCTTCCTCATGCACTGGCATTTACTCAATGTGCTAGGAGATATTTGCATTTACTTCATCAACTTGAGCTTCTGTATGATGCGACCTTGGAGGAATAATCTTGGCAAACGACACAAGATGATACACCTAAAAATATTCATCATATATTTCATAGAATTATTGGTCAATTTTCATCCCATACCCTGAGTTCAGCTTGTTGCACTGCACTCACATGATCCACCAACTGGCAATCTTGTCTTCAGGCCAATCAGGATGTTGTACTCTTAATTGATCAAACAAACCAGGTGGTGGCCGATGTTGTACAAATATGGCAGGGTTGTATTCCACCTCTTGCTCATACGAGTCTAGCCATGGAGGCAAAGTAGTCATCTTCTCCACGTTCCACTCCATGTCAGGACCGTGAAAGTTGTTACGTTGTTGTTATATGTCTGATCTTGGGCAATAATGGAAGGACTTAACCTTTAAAAAGTTCATAAACAGACCTTCGAGATCATATCTCCAACGATGTGGTAACTAAACAAGTCATAGATATTTAAGTGCTCATATGAGCCACTTATTCTGTCCTATTTGCTCCACCTTGATACAACTAAATTCAAATGACATCTGGCATGTTGTTTTTCTTTCACGACCAGTGTCATAGATGTCAGTAATATAGTTGTGCTTCCACACCACCTCCATCACAAAGAGACGTTATGTGGCATAATATAGAAGGAGAAAAGGTTTACCTATAAAACCATAGATCCTAACTACCATCCCTTGTATCAGTAAAAATATATCACCCTTCTGCGGAGTAACACTCACCACTGCATCTCAAAGCACTTCGGGTACTCATTCACAATGACCAGCAAGTAGTTCAATGGCAAGGCCAAGGAACAACTGGTTGAAATTATATACCATTTCCTTATTTGTGAGAATAGGCATCCAAAGATAGACCGAAATAGTCTTATCCTTGTCATCCACCTGTTTGAAAACTATGAAGTCAAATTACTGATGCAAATGAAAAAAAAAAGTACCAGACCAAATGTGATACGTTTCGAAAATATGTGTTCTCCCTGGTATTCAATATTTCAAGTTGCTCATGCACACGTCTGGAGATGTAATCAGCTCAATTAAAATAGATCGGGTTTGTATTTGCATTCATTGTCGTGGGTGTGTAAAAATCAACTTGTGAGATGCACTGCACCAACATGGCTTGCCACTTGTGCACCATGCTATTAGTAATACCACCAGCTATCCAGGCCAACATAGAGTACAACTCTATATTCTTGAAAGTGGTCATTGCAAGCAGTAATTTAGGCAAGTTTCCAATTTGGGGCTCCTTCACCAGCTGTGTCTCCATGAATTATCTCATTGTCATCGTGGAGACATATCTCCCCTCCTAATCTAACAAGTATATCTTCTTCGTTGTAAAATCATATGGAGGTTTTAACCCACATGCAAATTCTTCACAAACATAATGCGTTGATATGGTAAACAGTGTGTCGCCTCTTGCATTCGTTATTACCCGACTAGATGAATTGTAGAATTTCCCAATTAATTTTATCAGTTCAGGGCAAGGGTGCATCAGAGTAAACAAATACCAATAGATATGGGAGTAGAAAGTGACCATCAATGAGCTTTCTGGTGTAATTTGGTGCTTCAGAGTAGTTTCAGTATCTTGTCAAAGCTGGATCACGCCCTTGTGTGTAACCTGGCAGTCAGCCACATTATCCATGTTGTCAATGAATGGATCTAGGTTCACGTTTTCGTTCTTTCGGGTCTTCTTTGCCATATTTTCACCTTTAGTATTTCTTTTGGACTTCTTTGCCTCAGGTATACCTTCAGCCTCAACCTTTCTTTTGCCCATGTCAACAAAGTACAGTAGCCGCTTTCAGATTACAAAGTACAGCAGCAGCAGTATACAATTCTTTCACAAACACTTGAACAATTTTTTTTAATCTAAGAGAATATGAGTAAACTTCACATGTCAAATATGTTTTAAACTTATAGAAGAATGCACTAAATCTTCAATAATTGCCACCACTTGTTGTAACCAATAAGCCCTCTTGTTTACCGTGCTTTGAACATCTCAAGATAATTTAAAATTAAAAATATTTCTTCGTAAACCCAAACCTTCTTTGAGATGTGTGTTGATGAAGGGTCCCTTCAAATGGCTAATTTTTAAAGTAAGCCAAATTAAAACTCCTTAGAACCCGTAAAGTTCTTCTTGACAACACATAGCCCAAGAACATTTAATTCAATGCGATCTTGAATATTTTTCAATTTAAAATTAAAAATATTTCCACCTTGATAATCTCACCCCACAGGCCCAAAATGAACCTTTGACTTTTCAACGCTTGATTTGGCTTATTTTTTTTTTAAATCAATTAATATCATGAGTGGAGTATCTTGATATATGTTCCAGTATCCCTTTGAACTTCCCACAACTAGCTTTGAATTTCATCCTTGACTTTTCAATGGTGAAAGCTTGGAAAAAAATATCGTATTTTGGAAGAACTTTTGCCAATGGTTGAAGTGTATCCACTTGAAAACTTACTGGAAAAATTGACCATTTTTTTCTCTTTTTATTTTCCTCTTTCTGTGATGTGTATGTACAATATACACACATGTATTTTTGTTTTTTCTTGCATATATAATTTTTTTCTCTTTATCATCATTTTTTCCTCTCTTTTTTTTATTTTTTATTTTTAACAATATGAACTAGCTGAAAAATAAAGTTGTACAATATATACAAGATATTTTTTTTCACTAGAAATGTCATTGATGGTAGGTCTTCAGATGAAGAACACTCATGCTACATACCAAACCTAGCCTGTCGGCTAGGTTTTCCAAATGAAAACAATTTCATAATTATTAGGTTAGATTTTTATTTTGTAATCATCTATCATCGAATATATTTTCTTTCATCTGCGTACTCGCATTACTATTGGCCCAAGTGGCGGGGATCTGCCCTCCTTAAGAGGCACTGAGTTGATTTACAATATTTGATTTAATTTTCATTATTTCTGCTGCGTTTCTTGTGAACTGCAATCCGTGAGTTTATGGTTTAATATTCGTGTTAATTTCCATCATCAAAAAGAAATGCAAGGTGTGCCTTTCCAAGTGGTATCAGTTTTTAGGCAAGCGAGCATGTGGGGTAACGTGTTTGTTTGCTTTCACACCACACAACCTAAGGTGTACTACCAGCAATCATCAAACTAGCGCAATAACAGGAGCAGAGAAGATGGTATTCTTTCGCAATAGGTGATCAGGCGAAGAACAGGATTTTTACCTTCACCACGGAGCAACCTTCCGATGCACCCGTAACAAGCACCTAAATATCCAGGGCGCAACCACTAGGCATCAAAAATTAAGGTAGGGTACACATGTGTTACATACGAACATCATGATAGCAGGTTTTTGTTCCACCAAACCACGAAACATAGGAGCATATGGGCAGGAAGAGTTGTTATCCGAGGGCGGATCAACCAAAGTCCAAATCCCTGTAACCGATGTCAAATATCTACAAAACCAGTTCAAATAACACCTTCTACGAAATGAACCACCGTGACCAATAAAAAAACAACAAAAATTGCAATTAGCGATTATAACATAAGGTATAAATATTTTATTTTTTTTAAGTGCGCAAGCCATTATCCCACACCCACAGTGGGTCGACTTCGGGAGGGTTTAAAATTATCAAGCCTCCTACAGTTACATGTGACTCCGGTCACAAAGATTTTATCTTCTCACGTGTACTCTCACTTCGGCTGATGTGTTGGTTTCCCATTCATGTTTGACTTGTATTCGTGTTTCGATTTGTCTTCGTGTTTCACTTTGTGTCCTAGCTTCATGGTCTAGGTGTCACGTCATGGTATTATCTTTTGTCTTCTATTTTCTTCATGTTTCACCTTGTGTCCTAGCTTTGTGGTCTAGGTGTTGCATCATGGTATTATCGTATGTCTTTCATTTATTGTCTTCGTCTTGAGTGTATTCGTCGTGTCTGTCAGGTTTAGTCCATTCGTTGTATCCATAGCCATTGGAAAAGTCATGTTTGAAAGTCGTGTCCATCAGGTTTAGTCCGATCATTGTATCCATAGTCATTGGAAAAGTTGTGTACGAAAAGTCGTGTCCATCATCAGATTTAGTCCGTTCATTGGGTATCTTAGCCATTGGAAAAATTGAAGTAGCCATTGGGAAAATTTAAAGTAATCATTGGAGCTTGGAAATTCAATCAAAATATAGTTGTTGGGAGATCTAGTCATTGATAAATCAACTACAAATTCTATGTCATAGTTGGAGCGACAGTTGAAGCGGAAAACCAATTTTTTTTCCTCCTAATTAACCAAATCTGTTTTTTTTTGCAAAAAATCAAAAGTGCAAAGTGTTAAGCTCCTAAGCAGGAGACTTTGAAAGGTGCATGAGCAAAAGTTGGATCAAAGGATCTGACGGACGATTAACAAGCTCGAAAACTCCCAACAATAACGCCAGAAGAGCTCGTCGAAGCCCAGGTACAAAAAATTCTCCTTCTCCATCCGGAATTGGTAGTTTTAATCCGAGTCATCCAGTGGTCAGCCCAATGGCATCCAATTCTTCTCCAGATTCAGCACAAGAAAACATCACCCAAGTAGACAGTAATCATCCAGTGCTCAATGATCAGTTGTTAAAATATTTAATAGTAAATCTTCAGATGATGACTGAAAGTTTCAACGCATCTCAGAAACCACCCCAACCAAATCCTTCTAGTTCCAATCACTGGAGTACGGATGTCTACAATGATGACTACACACACCATAGAGGTCAAAATAGTCAATCCCTGACTCACAATGGTCACCAAAATATTGAGGATAGGGGTAATGAAGAAAATATGGAGAAACAAAGAGGGTTTAACAGACCCTATCAAAATAACAACCAGAGATAGAGAAGTAACGAGGAACAAGATAGAAATAATTTCCACTCCCAACCAAGAGGTCCAATGGGAGTCAATCATCCACGCATTGACATGCCTACCTTTGAAGGCCAGGATCCACGTGGGTGGATTGCAAAAATGGATGGCATCTTAGAATTTTACAAATTTTTGGACAAGGACAAGGTCCCTTTTACAACAACCAAATTTGGCACCGAAGCTTATCAATGGTTTACATGGTATAAACGTGAGGAGCCCCAAGATGCATTATATTGGGATACTTTCAAAAGAGCCTTTCTTCACAGATTCGACAAAGGTCCCACGGGTTCATACACAGTACGATTGTTGTCACTCAGGCAAACAGGATCAGTAGGGGCCTATATTTCTGAATTCACCAGTATGCTTTCCTATGCAGAAGACCTACCACAGGACGTGGTAGTAGCAACTTTTCAAAATGGATTAAAAGCACATATTAAAGTTGAGGTAGATCTACAAAATCCATCCAAGTTGGATGAGTGTATAAGGATTGTTGACTTAGCAGAAACAAAGGTGCACATAGGATCATCCACACGACGTGATTCATATGGTCGACCTCCATTCCGCAACAACTCTTTTCATAGAAATGATCAACCATCATGATACTTCTGCTACAAATGTCACACTCAACATCAAAAATATCAAGCATGTACACCACGACAAAATTTTCAAATTGAATATGCCGACCAGGAAGAAGAAATAGAGGAGTACGACGCACCTGAGGATCTCCCAGTTGAGGACCAAAATGCACAAGATGAAGTTGTCACTGAGGAGGATACCATGACTATTTCAGTACATGCTCTTATGGGGTTATCTTCTCACCATACAATCAAGGTGGCAGGTTTCATTCGAAAGCAGCGGGTGATGGTACTAATTGATTCTAGAAGTACTCACAACTTCATTGATGCAAGACTTGCAAGGACACTGGGTCTGCACGTCTACTCTTCTAGTCAAGATCGGTTTCAAGTCAAAACGACAAGCAGGGAAGTTTCTCAATGTCTCGGTAAGACATCTTCAATTTCACTACAAATGGGTACGTATACTTGGCAAGGTCCTCTTTTTGTTATGGAATTAGGAAATTCAGAAGTTATTTTAGGTGTTGCATGGATGGAACAATTAGAAACCACCGTGGGTTTTAATCACAAACATCGCTTTGTGGAATGGCAAGCCAATGGGAGGACCATCCATCTTCAAGGACTACCCACACCTCCATCAAAAGTTGTAAGTTCACATAGCATGGAAAAGTTGTTAAGAAAATATGGTGGGGGATTCATAGCCCGAATCAATTGCATTGAAAAATTAGAACAAACTATGCCAAAAATCAAAGAGGAAGATCTCCAAAACATTGTGTCTAACTATGAGGAGGTTTTTCAAGAACCCACAGGCCTACCCCCCAAAAGATCTCATGACCATGCCATACATCTAGTGCCTGGTAGTCTTCCACCCAATGGTCGTCCTTATCGATATCCCCAACCCCAAAAAATAGAAATTGAGAAGATTGTCCAAGAACTATTAGACCAGGGTGTCATCCATCATAGTACTAGTCCTTATTCCTCACTTGTCGTCTTAGCTCGTCGAAAAGACAATTCTTGGCGTATGTGTCCAGATTTTCGTCCTCTCAATAAAATCACAATCAAAGATAAGTTTCCTATTCCTGTCATTGATGATTTACTAGATGAGCTACATGGTGCCAAATTCTTCACCAAATTGGACTTACGCTCAGGGTTCCACCAAATCCGAGTTAGGGATGAGGATATTCCCAAAATAGCCTTTCGAACTCATGAAGGTCATTATGAATTTTTGGTCATGCCTTTTGGTCTCACTAATGCACCATCTACATTCCAAAGTCTCATGAACCAAGTGTTTCATCCATTCCTACGAAAATTTGTTCTAGTCTTCTTTGATGACATACTCATCTATAGCAAATCATGGAAAGATCATTTAGTACATGTGGACAGAGTTCTCCATATCCTACGCAAAGAAAAGTTGTTTGTCAAAAGATCTAAATGCTCCTTTGGTGTTCAAGAAGTGGAGTACCTCGGTCATATAGTATCTCACGAAGGTGTTAAGGTAGATCCCAATAAGATTAAGGCAATACAAGATTGGCCCTTGCCTAAAACCATCAAAAAACTTCATGGTTTTTTGGGTCTCACGGGCTATTACCGCAAATTTGTGCGTGACTATGGTAAAATTGTGGGTCCTCTCATGGCTCTCACCAAGAAGGATGCTTTTCAATGGTCAGTAGTAGCTACTAAAGCTTTCGAGGCTCTCAAGGAGGCCATGTGTACGACTCCAGTTTTGGCCACTCCAGATTTTCAAAAACCATTTGTCATTGAATGTGATGCTTCAGGAACAGGTATTGGTGCAGTACTAATGCAGGAGGGTCATCCCTTGGCATTCGAAAGTAAACAACTTTCAGGGAAAATTTTGGGTAAATCCACCTATGAAAAATAAATGTTGGCTATTTTACATGCAATGGAAAAATGGAGGCATTACTTAATCAATAGCCGTTTTATTATTAAAACCGATCACAACAGTCTCAAGCATTTTTTAGAACAAAGGTTTTCTTATCCCGAACAAAATAAGTGGTTGACTAAATTATTGGGATATGATTTTGTGATTGAATATAAGAAAGGTAAAGAAAATGTGGTTGCGGATGCATTATCTAGAAAATACGAAGATGAAGTAGTTATTAATGCCATTTCAGGGCCATGTTCATAGTGGGTGTCTCAGTTACAAGAAGAATGGTTGTCCAATAGTGAAACAACTCAAATAATTCAAGAGTTATCTATGGGTTCCTCTAAGTACCCTCTTTTCACATATGATGGCCAAATATTACGTAAGAAGAATCGTATTTACATCCCTCATAATTCACCAATCAAAGTACAGATTCTAGAAGAGTCACATGCTTCTCCTTCAGTAGGACATTCCGGGTTTTTGAAAACCTACATGCGGGTTAAACAATCCTTTTGTTGGAAAGGATTAAAGGTAGAGGTTAAGCAATGGGTAGCTGAATGTGAAGTGTGCCAACGCAATAAGGGGGAAACAATCAAATCACCAGGATTACTTCAACCGTTACCTATTCCGGATCGCCAATGGGAACATATTTCCATGGATTTTATTGAAGGTCTTCCTAAGTCGGAAGGAAAAATAGTAATTTTCGTGGTAGTTGATCGCCTTTCCAAATATGCTCATTTTCAGGCTTTACAACATCCATTTTCAGCAAGCAAAGTGGCCAAGGTATTTATGGATTCAATTTTTAAATTACATGGAATGCCCAAAAATATTGTAAGTGATCGTGATCCCATATTTACCAACAATTTTTGGAGAGAATTATTTCGACTTAGTGGTACCAAATTAAATATGTCTTCTGCATACCATCCACAAACAGATGGTCAAACGGAGGTAGTTAACAAATGTTTGGGTACCTACCTAAGATGTTTTGTTCAGGATAAACAATATCAATGGAGTCAATGGTTGTCATTGGCGGAATGGTGGTACAATACTTCTTATCATTCTTCCACTAAGATGTCTCCTTTTGAAGCATTATATGGAACAAAGCCACCAACAATTGCCGATTATGTACCAGGATCTTCCAAAGTGGCTCAAGTCGATGATTGGTTACAAAAGCGACAAGCAATGCTCACTATCTTGAAAGATAATTTGATCCAAGCACAGAATCGTATGAAGCAGCAACAGGACAAGCAACGTTCAGAACGAACATTCAATATTGGTGATATGGTATTCCTACGTCTTCAGCCCTACAAGCAGCTATCATTGAAGCTCAAATCCAGTCAGAAGTTGTCACCACGATTCTATGGTCCTTATAAAATTGTGCATCGCATTGGCGAGGTAGCATATCAACTAGAGTTACCCCAATCCTCTCGCATACACCTAGTATTTCATGTCTCCTATCTCAAAAAGGTGATTGGCCAGAAGGTACACTCTCAATCAGAATTACCAGTGCTGGATGAAGAAGGGCGTATCCATCTACAACCAGAAGAAGTGCTACAAACCAGATCACGCAGACTCAGATCTCGTCACATCCAAGAATTTCTCATCAAGTGGCAGGATTTACCTGAAGAAGATGCAACCTGGGAATCTGAAAGTATTTTCCAGTCATTTCCAGCTTTGAGGACAAAGCTTTCCGAGGAGGGGAGTCATGCTACAACCCTAACATAGCCGACTATGTTAGGTTCCAATTGAATTAATTATTTTCACTATTTAGACTAGGTTGATTTATTTTGTAATCATCTATCATCGAATATATTTTCTTTCATCTGCGTACTCGCATTACTATTGGCCCAAGTGGTGGGGATCTACCCTCCTTAAGAGGCACTAAGTTGATTTACAATATTTGATTTAATTTTCATTACTTCTATTGTGTTTCATGTGAACTGCAATTCATGAGTTTATGGTTTAATATTCGTGTTAATTTCCATCATCGGATAGAAATGCAAGGTGTGCCTTTCCAATTCATATGGATTGGAAGTTGAAAATCTTCCATGTCCTTTTGGTAATATGCATTGGTGGAGTTCACCTCAATGATCTCGAATGACCCTTCCCAAAAAACATCAAATTTCTAGTGCTTCCTGGGATTTACCTTGTCGACGTTCCACTTCAAAACCAAGTAACCAACTTTAAATCTTCGATCCAAGGTTTTCTTGCTAAACCAATTTTAAGTAGCCCTGGTATTCTCCATAAAATATCTATACGCATTCTTGCATTCTTCTTCCAATTGTAGCAGTTGAGCCAACCAAACGCTCATGGGATCCACTTGCTCATATTCGTCTCCTAATTCTTGCAAAGTGCGTAGCACGGGGAGTTCAATATGCATTGGCAAGACATCCTCCTTACCATAGACTAGGGAGTAGGGGGACGTGTTTATAGATTTATTTATAGAAATGTGGTCCATCCAAAGAGCCTGATTTAGCAACAGGTGCCAACTCCACTTTTTTCTCCTAGTGTTATTTTCAAGATTCTGAGTAGGTTCTTGTTTGGAGATTCAGCAAGACCATTACTTTATGGATAGTAATTTGAGGCAGTTTTGAGGTATATCCTATACTTTTAAGCGAACTCAATGATATTATCCCCCACAAACAGAATCCGTGACTATGGTATCAAGGATCCCGAATTGTGTAATCAGCCCCTCCAAGAAGGAAATGACTGTCGCTTGATCTACTTTCTTTGTGGGGATCGCCTCCGCCCACCGAGTGAAATAATCAGTTGCCATTAATATATACTTGTGCTCGACCAAATAATTTGGGTCAATGACCCCAATGAAATCTAGGCCCCAATGTTGGAAAGGTGCCTCCACCTGAATCGGATGAAGATATTGGTCAGCATTTCTCACCTTCCCTACGTATCGTTGGAGACTGTCACAATTCAAACTTACCCGGTATGCATAAGAAAATATATTTATCCAAAAATAGTTGGCTCTTATGATATTTAATGTCATTGGCCTACCAGCATAGTGTCCTCATGAAATTCTTGAGTGAAACTCCTCTAAAATTGATTGCTTTTCGAAGTCCTTGATACACCGAAGAAGTACACCATCAATGTTTCTGTGATATAAATTGGTTGGTAGTATTGTATACTTCAATGCTTGCAATCTAAAGCATATTATTTGATAATAATTTAGCTGATATGAACATCTCCCAGTAGTGAAATAATCAATCAACTCATCGGTCCAGTCTTGAGCCTCCAATGACTCATTTGCCATAATGTTTGCACCAAGTGTTTCCTCATACACTGAAACTATAGAAGAGATATTTTTTGCTAACTCCTGACACAAATCCTGACCACACACCAAATTGGTGGGTCAAATCTCCACATCATACTCCTGGATATTAGAAATCCAACCTACTCTCTTATCTCCCAGCTCTCCTTGGATAATAAAGTTCCTCATGTATGGATGAATGACATAGACAATTGTCTTACTTTGAGAAACAAAGTGAAAACTTCTTCAAGGATTTCATAACTGCATACACCTACTTTTATATGAAATTATACTTCTCTTCATGTGGGTGTATGACTTGGCTGAGTAATGCAATAGGTTCATCTCCTTTTTCTCCCTTTTGAGTTAGAACTACAACATAGCTTTGTTTTTTACCCACTGCATACATAATAAAGTCCTTTGAGTAGTTTGGGTTCACCAAAATAGGGTCTTGTACAATCCTTTCTTTAATTTCCTTGAGTTTCTATCGTCTGACATATATCCATATAAAATCAACATCTTTTTTCAATAACTTCGTCATAGGTTTCACCACTTGGGCAAAACCAGCAATAAACTTCCTGACGAAGTTGATCTATCCAAAAAAGGACTATAGATATTTTTTTTTTGATGGTAGGGAGAGTTTTAGAAGAGCTTCAATCCTTTTAGGATCAATGGATAGGCCTTATTTTGAGATGGCATGGCCTAGAAGCTTTCCTTCTTTAACCGTGAAGATAGACTTCTTTGGGTTAATCGAAATGTTGAACTCATGACACTTCTCAAACACTTGTCGCAAATTATTTCTATGTTCAGATCTATTGTGGGAAAAGACGGTCATGTCATCTAGATAGATCATAATGATCTTATTAAGCTACTCTCCAAAAGCAATATCCATCACCCTTTGAAATGTGGCACCAACATTGGACAGCCCAAAAGGCATCCTATGATAGGCAAAGGTACCCCATTTCATGGTGAATGTCATTTTGTGTTGGTCTTCATCCTTCACCCATATCTGATTATAGCCAGAGAATCCATCCAACAACAAAAATCTCTAGGCACCAGCCACAACATGTAAGATCTGATCAATTAGGGGTAAAGGGTAGTTATCCTTAAGCGATGCTTGGTTCAAATTTCTAAAGTCCACACAGAGGCGTATATCTCCATTCTTTTTCCACACAGGGACCAGGTTCGTGACCCATGTAGAGTGCTTAATTGGGTATATGATCTTAGCCTCCAACATCTTTAGCAGCTCCACCTTCATCAACATTTCAATATTTGGATTAACGGGCCTCTGCTTTTGATGAAAGGGCTTCACCCCCTCTTGCAATTCAATCATGTGCTAGATAATATTTTTATCATATCCCCTGAGATCATGGTAACTCTAGGCAACAGTGTTTGGAAAATTTGAACACATATTTTTAATTTCTTCAAGTTCTTCTCTAGTACAATATGTACCAACCTTGATTACCTTTCCAGGTTCAAGCTACAACTCCGTATATTCTTTTTCATCCACCTTGATGTGTCACTTGTCAGCTTTTTCATTGGAATCGAACAAAATATCCAATGAAATTAGCCCTCGGGGAATATGATTATTCTTCAATTGAATCAACCCCTCTGTTTCTTCCTCTAGAAGCTTTCCATTTTCAATTGCACCTTCTTCATTGAGGAGAAAGTTAACAATTTTTTCATCATTATAAAACACCTGCCAGTAAGCATTCTTATCTAGGAATGAAGGCTTGAAAATAACCCTTACTCTCTTGGGCCTTCTTACTACTTGCTCCACTAGGAAAAAGTTTGCTCTGAGAGATGCCAATATATCAGTATGTTTATTCTGTTCACATGAAATTTCTTGAACATTCAACATCATGAAAGAATCGAACAGGTCCCACATATTGTCGTGGTAGGACTTCAGATAATGCTGCTTTGCTATACACTGGTTTGTAATCTAATTTGTTATCAGCTCAGAATCACCAAAGATTTGCAGTTGTTTGATTCCAAATTTTTTAGCTTTCTTGAGTCTGAGGCACAAGGCTTCGTACTCAGTAGTGTTGTTAGTACATGACCAGGTCAACCGGTACAAGTATGTTTTATGTATACCTGAGGGAGAGATCAGCACAAATCTTGCTCCTACACCATTTTTGCATCTGGCACCGTAAAAATATAACTTCCAAACCTCATAAGTAATAGAGTCCTGGCATTCATAGGTGCTTGGTTATACTTCTTTCTTGGGTTTTTTCATAGTGTAACACCCAATTTTAGTGTCCATCATGGCATTAAAATCCATCATGGAGAACTCATCTTCAAGCTTGAGTCCTCCCAAAGCTTCCTCCATCAGATCCAAATCTTCTAACTCTTCTATCATCATGTTGATAGAGGATGCAACTTCGTCTTCATATTAGATCTTCTCTACATGAAAATAGTAGGGCTTTTCATTGTAGATTTTGATCCTCTTTCCTTTAAAAGGAATATCCATGTGAGTGTAGTCCAAAGACAAATATCCGCCAAGATTCGCAGTGAACTCCCTTGAGAGACCAATACTAAAGTATGGCTCTAGATCAACCACCACTACCTCCTAGATCATAGTGATCTATGGCATGCTATGGAGAACAATTGGTATATCTTTGATCACACCAACGGTCTTCATAGGAGTTTCGTCCATTTGCAACACACCCTAACTACTTTTGGTGTACTCCATTCCCATGAACTCACACACTACCTTTGGCATGACAGTGGTGGATGCACCTGAATCAACCATGCAATTATGGACAATATAGCCTTCCATTCTGAGTGACAGATAGAAAGGGGGTGGTCTATTTTTCCCAGTAGAAAAAACAGGAAGTTGTTGAGCTAGAACTGTCTGCGTATTGCTCTTCTTTTTATCCTTGATGGATTTGAGTGACTCTTGCAAGAGATCCACTTGTCCAGGGAGTTATAGGGCATCATATAGACTCACTTTTGTTGGTATCCTCTTCATTTCCTCCATAATATTGTAGTCAATCGCAACCGATTCCTTTCCCTTGGTAGCAGGTTCGTACTTCTCTCGATATTGCTGAGTGGCTTCAATTATCTAACGCTTGGTCAAGGATGGGTATCTCAAATACTTTGTAGCCTGCTCTTTAGTTTTAGCTTGATTTTGAGCAGCTATGGGTTGAGAAGTGGATGCCTTACCTTGTGACCTCTCCGAAGCTTTCTTCGACAAAAGATCTTTCAATAGTACAGAATATTGCTCCTTTGAGACCACTTCGGGTGCCTTCCTTTGAGGTTGCATTTTATCTTTAGAATCCTTCTGTTCAGCTAGTACCTTCAATGGTTGCAGCTCTGTAGGATCCATAGTAACAGGCTTCTTCCCATATCTGGTCAAAATTGAGACTTGTTCTAAAGAAGAGACCATGAAATTATGATCTATCTCTGTAATCATACTTACCCTTCTAGTTGCGGAGTTGTCTCCCAGAGTTTGGACATAATTTTGGTGAACCACGCATACAACTTCTTCGTGAGGATCATTGCATGTGGAACACCAGTAATCTCGCTTAGATGTCCTTGCTTCTTCATTGATCTGCATAGTTGTACCTCTTTCAGGGCCCCTACCTGCTGTTGAAGTTTGATCTCTGGTCATGGATGCTATGTGAAATCTCCTTGAGAAAAACTCGCTCTCAACTTGTTTCTTCTTCATTACCAACATATCAGTTGATATATTTGTTACCACCTTGTTCAAAGATTGCATCTCCTGTAAGATCTTCATTTGGAGATCTATGTTTGAAATGATAGGAGGTGCAGGCAAAGGCAAGGGTACTTGTAGAGTAGGCAAAGCAGGGGGTTGATAAGGAGTTGGCAATTGAGGAATGGGTAGAGTCGATAGCCGTGGGATAGGTAGAGCTGGAAATTGAGGTACTACTAGGGTTGGCAATTGAGGAAATGGCACAGTAGTGGCTTGAGATGTACTTGTACTCTAGGAAGGTATAGGATACATGGATGACATAGGTTGCGAATATGAAGTAGAATATGCATATTGTGGGAGATCAGGGAAAATAGGCATAGGCATCTTCGAGGGAAGCTTACCCGATGCAATTAAATCAGTTTTGGCTTTTTGAGATGCTTCGTATAGTTTAGGGAATGTACCAATATTTCATTTCCGAATCGACCAACCGATATCAAAATTGAAAACCTTCAGGTAGTACCATGCAGCCTGCTGATCGGATGGTCTAAGCCCATCAGGTACTCTCTGCCAAGTTCTAGAAAATCTGACATTAAAATCTATGATCTCCTCTTGCAGATGTCTCTGGATGGATGTGAATTGATGTAACAGAGAAAATGGATCCGTAGATTCATGAAAACCTTTTACCAACAATTCTGCCAGTTAATCCCATGATGTAATCATTGCTTGGGATAATGATTTGTACCAATACAACAACTTCCCACGAAGTGACAGCACTAGCAATTTCACCATCACATATTCCTCCGTGATCCCATGAATTGAAGCCAAAGAGGCCACATATTGCACATGTTCATATGCAGTCTTACCAGTCCCATCATATGTAGGCAAAAATTTTAGCGCTAATTGGGTACCGAATGTTGTGCTTGTAGGTTAAGTGCTCCTGTGTTGTTCCATGTTACGAACAACCTTGGTGGATTTTGTTGTGGTTGTTTTTATTGTTGTTGCTACTATTTTTGAGCCATTTGCATAGGGGTACTTGATGAAACCGAAGGATTATGTTGTGGAGGTGGAGGAAAACTAGTGGTAGTACTAGTCGTATTTGATGGAGAAGAAAAAATTCCAGCTACTTGTGAAGACGTAGCAACTGATGGGTGTGTTGGGGAAACCAACCTAGGATGTTCACCCAATATTTTTGTGTCAAGTTCGTAGAACTCAACTGGATTTTTTGGATCTTTGGCCTGTGATCTTGTTATCATTCGGAGACCTCTGGGTCGAGCTGAGTTGCTAGATGTTCTAACATGATAATAGCAAGGCAAACATCAGGGCCTTACTATTGCTTATGATGTGCTAAGTGGAGCTTTTTGGACACTATTCCTAGTTAGATCAAAGAACTTAACTAAGACAAAAACCTTTAGTCCCACCGGGCATGCCAAAAACTATTGGTCAAATATCTACCTAGTAAAAAAACTTCATACGTTTGTGCGCCCTAAATACGACCAGCATTGAAATGCTAAAGGAAAGAGATGTCCTTCAGGCCAATCTCCAAAGAAGGTTGGCTCCTTGACTAATCCTACACTTTTTTGAAGATAAGGGTGCAGGAAAGAAATGGAAAATGCAAAAAGAAAGGGAAATATGGCCATAGGACAAAGTGCAGGATGATGGATAAACTCAGCAGTAGTCACACCCTCCAAGCTTAGCAACACTGCAAAGAGAATCAAGCAACAAAATTCCATTTGTAACCTCCACAATGGCAACCTCTAGGGTGATACTCCAATACTTTGTTCCTCACTAGCAGGACCCGAACTCATACTTCAGAATTCAAGTGTAATAGCAGGCAAGAAACACAGGCGTTAGCAGAAGTACGTCAAATCAGAATGAAACCATACATGAAAAATAGCTCACAAATCCAAGGCAAAGATATATTTTATTAGTGCAAAACTTAGGGGAGTGTTCTTGCAAAATAGTCTAACCCTTTACAATGAAATTTTCTTAGTATTTATAGAGGTTTGCACCTATTTCATTAAATACATGAAAGGACCCAATGTTCGTAAATCAGAGACATGGTGGATCATTATTTCTTGGAAATATCCTACTGATAATTATGGTCTAAAAATGGTTATGGATGACAAGGCATTCGAGCACAAGGGCATTAAATTTGGGCCACCTCCATCCTCTCAAAAATCAAACATGAGCTTCATTAATTTACTCCGTATTGAATTTTCTTTGGAGAGGGAGTAAAATCATCGAGAAGGCATTCTTGAAAATGAAAAAAAATCCTCCACTTCGCCACCAATATTAAATTGCGGCCCTTATCTAGGCATATCCTTGATTGGAATTCACATTTTAAATATTGCCCAAGATGACGGTAATTAATGACCAAATACACATATTTTAATTCGTCATATGCTCTCATAATTTTTCATTCAGGTGAAAAATAAACCAACCGAGCTTTTAAAAATACCATTCGCCTCCCAAGTGGGGCAACGAAGAAAAACACCTTTGCCTAAAGTCAAACATTGCTGAAATATATTTTTCGAAACGTATTCGCCCGACATTAAAAAACTTTTAATGACGTTCCCATTTTTTGGACTCCTAACTGTAGTGTGGCAAAAATGCCAACACTTTTGGTGGCTCGCGGGGTATTCAGCTTGTATGGATGCACAAACTTTAGGCCTTCATCTATTGGGCTTCAAGAGTCATCTTCAGAATCAATCACTACATGTTCCACCACCAGATTTTTTGCTTTCACTCCTCCATCTACCCCCGTATCTCCTTCTACAAGACATTCGGGCTCCTCTTCCTTGGATACCCTCTTAGCTTCCTCTTCAGCTTCTTTCTTTGCACGCTGCTCAGCCAACATGTCACTTGTCTTGACATACACCTAGATGGCCTGAGTCCATCTGAAAGAGTCAAACCAAGTTGGATGATCCAGAGACTCAATAATAACCTCCAACATCTCCAACTGCTCCAAATGTGTGTGTTTAGTCCTTAGACTCAATTCATACATGGAAACTTCCATCTGCGTGAGTCTCCTGATAAAAGTGATAGCTTGTTCTTCGAAAATAGGATGACCCAACTCATCCACCTCAAACTCATCTTGAAGATATACTTGCCAAACATTCTGTAACTCTTCAGTAGGGAGAGGTTCGTCAAACTCATTTACAAAACCTGGGAAATCCATCTTCACAAGAGTGTCAAAATAGATCTCTATAGCTATGCGTTCCTGCTCCAAAAACGTGAGCAACTTTCTAGCTTCACGTACCAGCTCCAATCACTGAAAGTAGCACCACAGGGTAGCTTTTGTTGATGCCTAGGCCTGATCTATGTCACTCATTGGGCAGATGTAAAATTCTAATTCTACAAGAGATTGGATCTTCAAGGCCATTTCCAGGTGTGCCTCCACTTCACTCTTAACATGATCAAACTTACGTTTACTCCGGAGGACCACCACTATAGCCTTATACAGAAAACTTATCACCAGGCAGGCTTTGGGCACCATTTTGATACAGAATTTTAGCATTCTTTGGTGCACTTCAACCATGCTTTCTCTCATCAATCCTTCAAATACTTTACCTCCTCTTTGTGTAACTTGGCATTCTTTGTAAATCTCCTCTTTGTGGTCTTTATACAAAAATGTAGTTGGCATGTATCTTTTTTACCTCCAAATCCTATGCTACTATTAATGCTAGTATAGTAATGGACATCAACTCGGCCATTCAAGAGAATTTTTTCTTAGTAATTAACACCCTCAATTTGGTACTATTATTTAGATACCATTAGAAATTTGTAACTTTAAACACTCTGATATTCTATAAACTTCTTCTTAACAATTATATTCAACATATTACTTTCTTTCCTTTATGAATTTTTATAAAATTAAGTTAATATTTTACGTCCTTCATTTCCATTTTCCTTATTTAAGGATAAATTTCATTAAGGGTCTACTTAGTTGTCTTAGGATATTCCTTCAACAAAGTTAGTCAATATCCTTAAAAGAGTACCTACATTTGTGTAGCTTCTTTTTAGATCAAAGACTCCTGCTAAGTTCTACTTTAGAAAGATTTACTCTTAATATATTAGATCATTTTTTCTATTGATTATACCTATCATATATGATTGATAATTGCATTGATACCTTTTGGTATTATTATGTATCATGATGTTGGGATTCGATCCTATTTTTATCCCCTTGACTAAAAAATTTTAAAGGTTGTTCAATGCTTATGCTTACCTTTTTATTGTACTTTTTTGCTATTCATAATGTTTCCAACATCACTAGATATATTTTCTCTAAATATCACATGTATGCACAATCCTATGCTTTAATTGAATATATACCCTATAACCTTTGATTTCATTTGTATAATACAAAACATGTATTTTATAGGATTGAATTTTATTTTATTTGGAATATATATATTAATAACATATAATTTGATTCCACTTCATGCCTCTCCAATACTTTTGTCTTCTAAAATAAAAGAGAAAACATGTTCAATAAGTAATTGTTTATTAAATTTAAGCTTTCCAAAATTCCTTTATTATATTGGCATCAATTATACTTCCTCTCACCCATTTGCATGTCTTCTCTTCAAAGGTTATTCTTTACCCCTATGTTACTTTTTTAACTTCTTGTTTTAAAAAAATTGAGTCTTAAAAAAAGTCTCACATAAGAATCATTGTAACAAATCCATTTCTTAACTTCACCTTCAAATTTTTAGTTCCAACTATGTCATACCCATAGTCATATGCTAAGAATACTATGTAAAAATTTCTTCTTCATGTATTCTACAAAAAAAATGTCTCCTATGGGTCAATGGAAGATATAGATTTAATAAATGTTTCCTCCTTATCTTTGGACAACAAAAACAATGTGATATTAATTTTTTTATTTTTCTTAGGATCCTTGTATAGCTTGTATTTATTCTTAATATGTCCCTTTTAATGGCATTTATAGCAAATTATATCATGCTTATTCCTTTCTTAATTGATATATATTTTTATTTTTTTTTGATTTCTCGCTTAGACTTGATTTATCATCTTGTCAACTCCTAAAACTACTTTAGACTAATATTTTAGTACTATAGGTGGATTATAAATTATTTAGTTTTGTCTTGAATAATATGGACCATAATATTGTCAATTTTAGTTGCTTTACCTTAGTAGCCCCACTTATGGCCCTATGATATTCTTCTATAATTTTGAAAAACTACTTAAGAAGACTATATACCTTTTTTTATTATTCATCTTACTTTTAATAAATTTAATTTTATTTATAATAAATCGAAGGAATTAAAGTAATTTTTCATGTTACAACTTTTCTTAATTTTTAAATTATTTTATCAATCAATGATTTTTCCTTATAAGTGGCTTATATCTTGCTTGAGAAGTTTCATACTAACTTTATGTCCTACAAATTCATCAGAACATAATCATTAAGGCTTTGTTTTATTTTATGTTTTTATTTTTTAAGCGAAAAACCCCTTGCAGGCCCACCTTGGTCTGAGAGACCACGAACAGGGGTTTCTACACCGTCAAAGTCACCCGGAGTCGCACCCGACCCTGCCCGCACCAACATTATCAATTGGATTTTGGATACCCAATACAGCTTTTTGGTAGGGTGGAGATTTGAACCTGGGACCTCCCTTAGAGGATTGCCCTCTCCTCTCCATCTCACCTACAACACCTGGGTCCTCTAATTTATAGTGGAAAAACCTCCTTTCGAGGTGCCACTTTCAACAGGTTGGGCATAGGAGGAATGGAGCCTTGTCGGCCTCTACCAGCACATAGGACATTCCTAACTATACCATATATCCGTAGGATGGAGACAAGGGGAATGGAACCTGGATCAGCCTCTACTAGCACCCAGGGCATTTACCACTGCACCACAACAAGCAGATCAAGGCTTTGTTTTATTGAATCCATAGATTTCTTGGTTATTAATCCCAATTAATGGAATTTTGACTAGAGAATATATTACAAAATCTCTCTTCAGTTAGTTTGGATGGGTTCTAGCATTCTTCTTTGGAATATTTGGAATGATAGGAACAATTGAATTTTTAATCAAGATAGGAAGGATATTCACTATATTTGGAAAAATACCATAGCCAACTTAGTTGAATCAGTCCATCATCTCCTTAATCACCTCCAAAACTCCCACCAAATATGGGATCAAGTGATGCAAAGATTGAAGATTAAATATTCTAAGGGCAACCAACTTAAAGGGAATGTGAGTATTAGGAATATGGATAGGACTATAAATTGGCAACCTCATCCTAAGGATTTTGGAAAATTCAATACTAATGGAGCGTCTAGAGGGAACCCTGGAAAAGCCAATGTGGGAGGAATTGGTAGACTTTTAGATGGCTCCCTGGTTTTTACTTTTGCTGAGAATTTGGGTATTCTTTCCAATAACCTTGCTGAGGGGTATGGTATCCTCGGAGGCCTTTAGGAGGCTACTAAGGTTGGATGGGAAAAGGTGTTAGTTGAGTCTGACTCTCAACTTATGATTAATCTCTTGAAGACTCCTTCTAAGAATAATAAGGTGGATTGGAGAATAAAAAGAATTATTGAGAAGATTCAATTAATCCAGATGGGATTTTTGAAAGTTGATTACAATCATGTGGTCAGAGATAAAAACAAGAGTGCTGATGCTTTAGCTAATTGGGCTTTGGACAAAGGTGATCTTACTTGTTATGGCCACCCTCCTATATGATGGGCTTCTCAAATTAGGGAAGCTCTTATTTCTATCATTTCTTTGGATGGCTCCAGTTCTGAAGGTACCTAGTTTCTTCTTGTTTTTTTTTTGCTTCTCTTTGGTTCATTCAATTTTTTTTTAGTTCCCTAGCTCATTCTATTCTTTGTTTTGTTTCCTTTGTTGATTCTTGTCGTTATAGTCTTCTGGTCTAGATAGGTCATTGTTATGTTCGATTTTTTTTTCTTTTTTCTTTTTTATTTTTTTTGTTTAGTTTTTTAGGTGGGTGGGTTCTTTTATTTTGTTTTGTTTTTGTGTTCTTTGTGTTGTTTTTTTTTGTTCATGTGTTTTTTTCTTTTTTGTTATTGTTCTTGTGTTTTTTTCATTCTTGTTCTTGGGTTTCTCTTTGTTTGTGTTATTTCGTGTTTTTATGTATGAGTGTTTTCTATGTTTTTTGTTTTTGTTTATTGTCTGTTGTTGGTTGTTTTTTATTTTATTTTTTAGGTTTTGGTTGTGTCTATTTTTCATGTTTTTTTTGGGTTATGTCTTTGTAGTGTTCTGTTGTTTTTGTCTTGTTTGTGTTTTGTTATGTGATTCTTGTGTTTTTCTATGTGGTTTGTGTTGTGGTTTCTTTTATATTATTGTGCATGTTTGGTTGTGCTTTTGTTTTTGACACACTCAAGGAGCATGTTTTTTATTTTATTTTATTATTTTTATTGTTATTTACTTATTTTAAATTGGTTTTGTGTGTTTGTTTGCTCCTTGATTATGTCAAAGGTGGTAGGCTAGGTCCGAATCCTTGGCATTTTTCAGAATGGATACCCCTGCCTCCTTGGGTCTTACTCGAAAGTGGCATCCCTTTTGGGATGTTTTCCACAAATAAATAAATAAAAATTCTCTTCTAAAAAATAGCTCTATTTTAATCTTCTAAAAATACTATTTTAATATGCGTGAATTTATTTTTCATGACACTCCCTGGCAGGACTTATGGCATGGAAAAATTATGTGATGATCAATATAAATTTGATACTTAGTTTTGTTGTGAATGAATGACTATATAATGCTTAGATTGATGTATCTTTGAAGAACATGGTACTACTAACATATTATCAATGTGCAGGATTAGGTATGCTTGTAGGTGAAAGAAATAGAATCGTCCACCAGAAATGGGATACTTGAGTTTAGAAAAGTGATGATTAAGGCAACTTGGAGGTAACATGGATGACTACCTTCATATAGGTATGCATTATCGGTTATGGGATAATCGTCAAAACCAACCACCTAGAGTCGCAATTGATAGCCTAGTAGCTATCACTAATTCTTTGGCTGAGACGAGTGACTGGGTTGATGGAAAGATTTCCACTTTGCTTGTTGCACATAAATTGTTGTCTTTTACTTCATCACTTGTTGCATCACTGGTTTTGAGAAAATGTGCATAAGTTGGTTGCCTTTAAAACTCCTTGTTTTGCTTTAATCTTTTAAAGAATAGCATGATGTTAAAGTGTGATCAAATAATTCCTTATATATATATATATATATATATATATATATATATATATATATATATATATATATATATAGTTATAGTATGATTCTATTTGAATAATAATAAAATATTATTTAATGAGATCTTAATTAAATGATAATAGAATTTCATTTAAATAAACAATAAAGACTTTTTTTTGTAAATGATGATAGAGTTTCATTCAAAAAATAATAAAAAATTTATTAAAATCTCATGATAGATATTTTATTTAATTAAAAGATAGAACTTTTATTTAAATAATAGTAAGACCATATTCTAATAATAAAAGAATAACTATATGGAAAAATATTCATTTAAAAAAATAGTAGAAATTTTGTAAAATATCTTGGTAATCCATTTTATTTGAGGAAACTTCTGCCGACCTTGGGGAAAGGACTCCGTTGATGTTAAGATTTTGAAAATCCAAGGATAATGTTTTTAAATGAATTGAATATCTCTTATCGTCGGTTAAATGGAAAATAATTAATGGCAGGAAGATGAATTCTTAATGAGAAGGGACAGGAAGCGTGTTGGAAGAACTCTTGGAGGATCAAATAAAGGAAGGAAAAGAAGGAGACCTTGGGGATGTTGGAATATTATGAAAATAAGGAGAAAAGGAATGTTGTGAGAAGGATGCATATCTTGTAACCAATGACGATCGAAGAGAAGAAGCAAAGAAAGGCCCAGGAATTGTAGGTTGGTTTAATATTTATGCACTCTTTAATCCTTAACGAACCTGGTTAACCATATTTGATTTCAGATGTGTATCTTTTTTAGCATTGGCTAGTAGGGGTCTGCTTCTGGATCTTCCATCCTTTATATTCTTAGATCTCATATGACGTTCTTAACTCAACTTCAAATTTGAAATCCCCCTTTTCTCTTCATCGATGGTTAGTTTGCATCATTATCGTTTCTCACCCAATAACTAGTCTTTTGGGAATTTTTGCGTTGTTGTAACGTAGCCCCAATGACATTAGATTTAGCAATAGTACCACCCCTCTAACTAGTGTTGCATCACCAATTATGCCTACCCAACTTCGTACTTGGGCTATGTGCTGTGTTGTTAAGCTTTGGGCAGTGGGGAACGTCTACCGATAACCATTAGTTTGTAGGTTGACCATTTGAAGGAAAGGAAACCTTCATGTGTTTTTAGCCACCATATTTTCATTCTTTGGGTTTTCTTTGACGTTGGTAGTGAACCTCGTTTGCAATTTTTTTTACTAGTAGGGTGTTGGGTTGTCTAGTAGCATCAATAGAACACCTGGACTAGCGGGTGACTATGTTTGGTTGTTAACCCTATGTTGTGGTCGTTCACTCAAATGGTTCAATAGTTTGCAATCCATAACAATAGTAATATTACCTGGTTGAATGTATCCTCTCCTGTTGGGTTGCTTTATCCACTTCACCTTATATTTTGTGACATCATATGGGTGGTGGTCATCGTTGCTTATGTCGTTCACCTCGACTATGTGTTGGCATTGCCAGCATCATACTTGTCCAATAGTGGAGCTTCACCCATTGTACTTCTCCTACACCATCACATTATTGCATGTTTAGTGGTTTGTGTAGCCAGTAGGTCACGGGTAGCTAACCTGAAAATGCCTCGTACGATGGTGATCGTTCGTGTTTCCTTCAAAGTATCTAAGTTGAGAGGTTTGGGTATGCATTATTTCATTTTATTGAAGACTGTTAATTTTAATGAAAGCATGTTGTTGTAGTTTAAAATGGTCAATGAATTATATGATTATTTATTTAATTTAAGAAAGAAGTACCTAGTCAATTAAATGAATGACCTATTGGATTATTTAATGGAAATAAACAAAACATAGTTTATTTTAATAATTAAAGGAATGGGACTTTGATTAATGGAAATAAAAGAAACATAGTTTATTTTATTAATTAAAGGAATGAGACTTTGATTAGTGGAAATAAAGGAAACAGTTTATTTTATTAATTAAAGGAATGAGACTTTGATTAATGGAAATAAAGGAAAAATAGTTTATTTTATGAATTAAAGGAATGGGACTTTGATTTATGGAAATAAAGGAAACATAGTTTATTTTATGAATTAAAGTAATGAGACTTTGATTTATGGAAATAAAGGAAACATAGTTTATTTTATGAATTAAAGTAATGAGACTTTGATTTATGGAAATAAAAGAAAATAGTTTATTTTATTAATTGAAGGAACACGGATTTGATTAATGTAAATAAAGAAATTAAGGTTTATTTGGTTAATTAAAGGAATGGGACTTTGACTAAATCAAAATTATGGAATATAGATTATTTTTTAATTAAGGAACAAAACCTTAGTTATTTGAAATAATGATCTTGGTATGATTTGGATAAAGTAAGACTTTTGAAGTCGAGGAAAACTTCTCTACTAGGGTTTGATGAGGAAAAACTACTCTGCAGGGATGACAGTAGTTTCTGGAGGAGGTCTGAAGAATTGGAGGAATGTTGTGATGGCGTCGGGCCCGTCACAGAGGGTGCATGCTAGTGAAATTTTTTCATCTAATTGATTGGAAGGAACAAGATTTCTCATTGCATGCTGGGAATATCTTGTTAAAGAACAATGGATGTTTGGAACGATGTGAAGCTAGGCCAGTTCTAGTGGTTCAACTAGACTCGGTGGTGGAATATGTGGATTATTTAACCAAACATTCACTTATTGGCAAATTTATAGGTATCCAAATTTCTCTTCCCTTTGTGGAGGCTTGGATTAGGAAGACTTGGAACCCTAAAGGTGATGTGGAGGTGATGTTGAGTGTGAATAGTTATTTTATGGTGCTTTTCTCTTGTCTTACGGACCGTAACAAAGCATTTGAAGGGGATCCCTATTTATGTAACCAAGTGGGACTCTTTCTTAAACCCTGGAATGTGGGTTTCAACACATTAGAGGAGCGGCCATCGTGGGTTCCAGTGTGGGTTCAAATTTCGTGGCTCCCATTGGAATTTTGGAGAAATGACATCTTGCATATGATTGTCCTTCTTCTTGGGAAGCCGGTTGGACCATCACAATAGATGATGGATAAAAAGGTAATCTTTGTTGTCTCGTATCTGTGTTGAAATTGATTTAAACAATCCTATTCCAGATTCTATTGAAATACAGTTTGGATCGACTACATGGGTTCAATAACTTGACTATGAAGCTCTTCCATTTTGTTGTTGGATCTACCTTGAATAGGGCCACCTGTAAAGAAAATTCCCTAAGTTTGTCCCACATGTGGCTTTAAATCCTGAGCCCTCTCAATCTGCATAAAATTTGGATAAAGGAAAAGCCTCGATAAAGGAAGGGGATCAGGATAAGGAAGGTTTTACTCTAGTGAAACCTTGAAACAGAGGAAGAAGGGCAAAAAGAGACCTTAAGGATAGCCATCTAGATGCTCTGCTCAACCAATTTGAAATACTATATGATCTTGATCAATGCATGGAGATACCTAAAATTTTTCTACCTGATGCAGATATAACAGGGCTGAATCAAATGTCTCTTCTTGAGGGCTTTGGTTTGAGTATAGGTGATATGGTTGGCTCTAGCTCTAGAAGGAAAACTATTTTAGAAATGTCACAGATTTAGTTATACCCTCTCCTACTCAGGCACTAATGCAGTCATCCTTGAACTACAAAACTCTTACAGTGTTGGGATTGTAGCAGAAAACAATTAAAAAAGGTGCTTCATATAAGAATATGAAGGTGGGTCAAAAGAAATACCGAGATAAAATTAAGTTAATGGATGATACTTTGGTGGAGTCATGCTTGGTGAGAACATTGGAATCCCATTTTTCTAACCCCCAGAAATGATTATCCTTTCATGGAATGTAAGGGGGTTGAACAACATCCCTAGAAAAAAAAGTTGCTCATGATTTGATTTGTGTTCATTCTTTGGATGTGGTGTTTATTTAGGAGACTAAATTGGCTACTGATAGTATGTTCAATATTACTCCCAATTTTTGGATAAAATTTCAATACCAGTGTATTGGTGCATATGGATATGCTGGTGGCGTTGCTTGTTTATGGGATTCGGATAAGATATCTTCTCTTACTTGGATTTATAGTAGATGGTATGTTTCGATGATCAGGTATGATAATGAATCTAGTGAAACCATACTACTTACAAATGTGTATTCTCCTATTGATTACAATGGTAAAGTGAATTTGTGGAGGCACATTGGTTTTGTGAGAATTTTGGCTTCCCTGTACCCATGGATTTTGGCTAGAGACTTCAACTTTATCACTTGTCTAGAGGAGGAACATGATGGGAATGATCATCTCAAGCCTTTTTCTTTTATCTTCAGTGCTCATATCCAAGATCTAAACTTGGTTTATATAAAGCCATATAATGGGATATTTACCTGTCACAATAGAATATGTGGGGAAGATTACATCTTAGAGAGACTAGATAGGTTTCTGATCTCCAGTTTTTAGATTGGTAATAACAAAAGTGCTAGTTCTATGATTTTGGAGGGTAGGGGATATGATCATTGGCCTATCAAACTCTCTACTCTAGAGTTAGGGCTAAAGAAGAATCCTTCCTTTAAGTTTCAACTTATGTGGCTTCGGGATCCCAAGCTTCATGATTTCATGCAAGGCTGGTGAACCAATGGCAAACCTCCTCATGGCACCGCTATGTATTCCTTTATGAGGTGGCTACAATTTGTTAAGCATAAATTGAAGATATGGAATAGAATAAATTTTGGGAACCTTTCCTTGGCTAAGTTAGTGGTTCTTAGGAGGGTGGAAGAAGCTTCAAGGAATATTAGAGATCAAGGACTCACGAAGGAGCTCTTTGAAGAATTATTTTGGAAACAAAAAGCTCGAGTAGATTGGTTTTAGGAAGGGGATAGGAACATGACCTTATTTTATAACTCATTTAAGGCTCGCCATAATGAAAACCTAATTACCTCTCTTGTGAATTCTCAGGGTTTCCTGCTCTCTTCTTTCAGGGATATTTCAGAAGAGACTAGGAGCTATTTTTCCTCTCTCTTCAAGGAGGACTCCCTCTCATATGATAAGGATGAAAATCTTATTCTAAAATGTATTCCCTCAATTATTTCTAGAGAGATGAATGAGCACTTGATGGGTCCAATTTCCCTTGAGGATTTGGAAAATATTATATTTAATATGAAAAAAGGGAAAGCCCCGGGTCCGTATGGATTCCCGATTGAGTTTTATCAAGAGTTTTGGGAGTTAATCAAATTTGATATTTTAGGGGTGATCCATGAGTCCCAAAAGAACAAACAGATGCTAAGGGCCCTAAATTCTACCTTTGTGGTTTTTATTCTCAAAAATAGGGAGTGAATTTCCTGGATATGTTTAGTCCTATTGCAATCTGCAATGTTGTGTATAATATCATCACAAAAATTATTGCTGAGAGGCTGAAGATATGGTTGAGAAAAATCATCTCTGAGGAGCAAGGTGGATTTGGTGTTGGCCGAAAAATCATAGATGGGGTTGTTATTACTACAGAAGCTATTCACTTGATGAAAAATTCTAAGGAGAAAACTATGTTCATTAATTTGAACATGGCCAAAGCCTATGACCAGGTCAGATGGTCCTTTCTTCAAAAAGTTCTTACTACTTTTGGCTTTGAGGAGGAATGGATTAGATGGGTGATGAGCTATGTTTTTTCTTCCTTGTTCTTCGTTCTTATTAATAATGAGTTGTTGATGTTGTTTGAGGCCTCAAGGAGTTTAAGGCAAGGAGATACTTTATCTTCTTATTTTTTTATCATTATGGCAAAAGGGTTGGGAAGATTTCTCGTCTTAGGTTAGGTAGGGTCTCATTCAGGGGTGGAAGTGGGATAGTAGTTTGCTACCTCTTTCCCACCTTCAATTTGTTGATGATACTGCTTTGTTGGGAGTTTCCATTATCAGGGAAGTTGGCAACATTAGATGGTCTCTTGACATATATCTTGGTGCTTCTGGATAGTTTATTAATGCGGACAAGTCTTCTATTTTCTTTTTCAATACCCCTCCTCTTATTCAATCTAGGATTTCTTGAATTATAATATTCTAGGTTGGGACTCCCCCCTTCATTTATATTGGTATTCCAATTTCATCTCATCCTCTACCTAGATATTCTTGGTAGTCTATGCTTGAAAATTTTAGAAGTAAGGTGAATCATTGGACCGTCATATGGCTATCCTCTGCAGGTAGAGTGTTGCTTTTAAAATATGTTTTTCAAGCTTCACCCATTTATAGGTGTTTTGTGCAAACAGGTCCCTCTCATTTCATCAAGGACATGGATGCTTTGTCAAGACAAATTTTGTGGTTTGGAAAACTTGATCAATCTAAATAGAGTTTTGTTAGGTGGGATTATATTTGTAGGTCCGTTCAAGAATGAGGCCTTGGGTTGCGATGGGCGGCTCTTTCTGGGTAGGCTTTGATTGTGAAACTTTATTGGAGATGGTGTACCTCTCAAGATCATATTTGGGTTAAAATCTTATCTTGTAACTACTTGAGAGGTATTTTTGAGGCTCATATCCCTAGAGTTAGCTTGGTTGGGAAAGGTTCAGTTATTTGGGACACTATGAAAAGAGGAGCTAATTTAATTAAGCATGTTTTGTTCTGGATTTGCAATCAAGGATCATATACTCTTATTTGGGAGGATTCTTGGGATGGCCACCCTCCTATCTTAACTTAATATCTGAGGTTACGTTCCCTAAGTGTTTATTTCTTGCAATAAGGTTGGTCTCATGTGGAGGACTTTAAAAAATCCAATCTTTTCAGAATTTGGAGATGTACAGGTGGAAAGATTCATAGGAATGGCCCTAGGGGGGATGGCTGAGGATAGATATGTGCTTGATCTTATTCTTGCGAGGAGACCTTGTTCTTCATTGAGGGGTAAAGACATTCTGGATTGGAATCCTAATTCCAAGGGAACCTACTCTGTAGCCTATGGTTATCAGGTTATTGATAAGAAAAAATTTGGGAGTCTCCCTGTCACATGGTGGAAAAAGGTATGGAACATATATGTTTAGCTGAAATATAACTTCTTTCTTTGGCTAGTAGCTCATAATAAATGTGTCACTTGGGATAACATGAGGAAGAGGGTATTTCGAGGTCCCTTTTTTTGTATCCTTTTTAGTAATAATGAGGATGACTCTTCTCATTTATTTTTCCAATGCTCCCTTGCTAGAGACATTTGGCATCGTTGGTGGAGTTCCTGGAACCATACTTGTTTTCATGTGCTCTCCCTGGTGGATTTTTGGAGTAGTTTTGGTAGACCTCTAGCCAAGGCCCCCTTCCTCTAAGTGGCTTGGAATTTGGGCCCTTCTTTCATCATCTAGAATATTTGGATCGAATGAAACCGTCGCATATTTTAGGGCAGTCATTTGGTTGTTCAATAGATCTAGTAAAGGATCCTGTGTATGGTTCTAGAAACTATCCATGGCAACTATGATGTGGACCCTCTTTTGGACTCTAGGAAGGAGAAGGTATGATAGGACCTTGGTCTCTTTGGGTTTGGTGCAAATTCTTCTAGCCCTAGCAAGGTTCCTCAGCTCAGCAAGAAGGTTAGGACAGATGGAAGGTGGAGGTCACCCCTAGAGGAGTTTTAAAAATTAATACTAATGGGTCGTCCAGGGGTAATCTTGGACGTGCTAGAATTGGTGGTTTTGGGAGAGATTCTGCTGATGTGGGCAATTTTTTCTTTTCCATTTATAAAGTTGTTCACTCCAATAATTTTATGGAAGCTCTTATGATTCTCGAGGCCTTGCAGAGGGGGTTTTCTCTTGGTTAGCACAGTATTATCTATGAGTTTGAATCTCAAATTTTGGTTAATATTTAAAAAAACAAAATGGTGGATGATGTTAATTGGCAGTTGGCCTCTGTGGCCATTCAAATTCTCAAAATGAGTGAAGAGTTTGAATTTATATCCTTTGTACACATTCCAAGGGAATGGAATGGGGTTGTTGATTACCTAGTCAAAAGAGCTTTTGAGATGTTGGATCCTTGGATTATCGATAACTGAGAGAATATCCCATCTAGGAATTCTCAACACCTTTGGGATTTGATCCACAAGGATGTTCAGACTTAATGTGGTTTGTTCTTGTTGTCTTCTTTGGGTTTCAACCTTGTCTGGTGGTTTTAGCCTGTTTTGTTGCTTATTTGAGTCCTAGCTGGGAGCTCAGATGTACTTTGTAACCCAAAATTTTTATCAATAAATTTTTACCCCTTTATTTAAAAAAAAGCAAGAATTGTGATCTAGCCATGTCTGTTGAAATGACTCTCTTTGGACAAATGAGAGGTATGAGGAATTTTTATTATATCAACTAGACAGTAGATGGTTGAATGCTTTAATTGAATTTGTATAGTTGCAATTTGGCAAAGTAAATAGTAAATGCACTAGTTTCATATTACTAGTAGATGCATTTAGATGCATGTCTTTCATAGAACCATGGGTTACCCTGATCTCCTACTATCATCAAATAGACAATGGAAAGAAAGGAGGACCAAAGAGGCAGTTGGAACCAATGCACCAGTTTGAATTATAATTGTAATAATTTACTTATTCTCAATAGACTAGAATTATAGGGAGAAAAAACCATAGATGAATATGATATATTACTTTATTCTTTTAAGAGTATGGAGTTTTTACCATGCTTGGATTTATGTAATAATTATTGAATCAATGGGAAATGTATCTTTAATTTACTGTTATGAATTATTTATGCTTTGTTATCTAGCTTTTTCTTTTATTTAATGGTTATCTTATTTTAAATGTTGCTTCCATTTTAAGTACTTCTATTATGCTTTATGGATTTTATTTTTAGTTAGTTAAGTAGTGACCTATCCCAAAAAGCGTGCACCTATCTCATGCATCAATCGAAACCAACATGAAAGCATAAAATGACAAACAAGATTGCATATAACACTGAAATGAATGTTTATTTTATTAATATTGAAAATGGATCTCAGTTACAATCATGCCCCTCTTAGGGTCACCCAAAATGTTGATACAATCAATACAATGCCAAATCCCCCAATGGGGTAGGTGCACTATTAATGCTTTTCCAAATAGTCACAAACTGCTCTAGGGTGGAGTTAACCCTCTTCTTCACATTGAAGAAGGAAATTGGTGATTGAAGCTCCTTTGAACCTATTTCTGCGATCAAGAAACAACACAAGAAATTTATACAAATAGGTAGCCTCTCGTGATGAGGCCCTTTGAAGGATTGATGCATGAAAAAGCCATGAAAAGCATATAATCAATAAAGCATGTAAAATGTATCTAAACTATGCCAAATTGATAAAGATTCATGTAAATGCATAAAGGAATATTGCAGCTAAGTATTGAATGGCCTAATTAGATGAAATAGAGCATGAAAGCATAGAAAGAAACCATTCTTGCATATTCTACACTAATGTAACAAAATTGCTTTAAACCCTAAATCTACCGGTCAAAAATATCTAAAATCCTAATTAAATCGTGTAAATATCTATCGAAACCTAATTAAACAATCTATAAAATAAATGGTAAGGAGATCTTATGCCTGTTGCAAACCACAGCTCTGATGTGCGGTCTGCACTGTAAACCATGGCTGAAAGCTATGGCAAGAAACCAAGTAGGTTTGCCCTTTAATTTCAAGGGCAGTGGGCTTGATCCTCCTTGTCAAATTGATGATCAAGGGTCGCCTCAGTGTCCTTTGATAGTTTTGGTGGTTGAATTGTTGAATAGGGCCTCTATTTGCATGAATTAGTTTTTCTTGGCTCTCCTAGGCTCCTAGGACCTCCATGGCAAATTGATCTTTTGATGGATAGCAAAGTGGCCTTATCACATGCATGAACTTAGTATGCAATTCAATAGGGCTTCGCTGCTCACTTGATCAATTCACTCTCTCCATATTTCGATATCACTTCGCTATCAAAAATATCTATATGTTCTCTCTCTTTTGCCCTATTTTGGAGGGGTACTTATAGGATGTCCTAGGGCTAGGGGTGGCTTCATGGAGAAGACAAGAACAAGAAGGGGTGGTTAGGACAGTTGGAATAGAATCTTCCATCATTTAACCACCTTCTTCAAGACCAAATGGTTGTTCAAACTGATTTGGCTCAGATGAAGGCCAACTGAACTTCAGCTAAGATCGTAGGTTACAGTTGTGGTTCAGACTGTAGACCACAGGTGTCATCCGCAGTTCAGATTATAGACTGCAAGTCTAAGTTGCGGTTCAATCTGATTAGGCCAGGGAGCCCAAATTGAGTGGTTAGAACCACTGCTCTATCTTGGAGTCTGTCCAAGATCTTCCATATGGTCTTGTAGCATGTCCATATGAGTAGTCACCATCAACATGATGCATTTTAGGTGTCTATAGATACCCATTTTAAGATGCATTATGAGATCGAACAACGCGTGAGCAAAAATAAACCACCTAAAATGATGTTGAAGGTTCTATGATGATCATTAGTCGGATCAACATTAGATGCCCCTAGTCCAGCAAAATGACACACATCCTAGAATCATTGCTTCCAACTCTTTGGAGGCTTAAACTTAAAAGAGTTTGCACTCGTCATCAGACATTCGAGTAGCTTTGGCGCTACAATAGGAGTTAGGCCTTTATAACCGAAAATATGAGAATTACAAACTAATTATAATATTTTCTATTTACCCCAAGAAAATGGGTAAGCTTATGATAGTTTTTGACAATGATTTGCAAGGATGAACGCAATTTTGACAAGATCAAGGGATCTACAATTTTAGGGATATTCTACTAATTTTGATTATGATATGATATTATGACTACCCCCTCCAACGATGAGTCAATGAGGGTAATGACAATGTATGAAGAGATGAGGTCGCTTGACCACCATGGATGATCTGAACAAATTTAGAATTGAACATTTAATACTTGGCTAACCCTAGTTCAGCTTATGATTCCAACTGTTAATAGTAATTGCTCATTATTATCCCATGGAGCAGTCGAGCTACAATAGTCGTCTTAGGGAATCGAAATGATGTAAATCCAATTATTTTTGTGTTGAATAAATTTTGTCGATGATTTGCTGAAGGATGTCATAGGAAACATGCCATGAAACACATTGTTCCCATGGAGCAGTCTAGCCTCGAAGGCCTTCTTAGAGATTGAAAATAAGCATGTCAAATCAACGATGACAATTTTACCCCAAATGTCCTTATGGTTATTTACTCATCTTGTCGGATTGCATGGAGCACAAGTCACTGCAACCGCCAAGTGCATAGAGTAAATGACTGAATACGAGGTGCATTTGGATTTTTATTATTTTAATTTTTTTGTTAATTTTGAATTTTTGAATTGATCATGGTGCTTGAACATCACCAAATTTTCAAATTGATTGCTTTTATTAACATTTGATCCATTAGGAGTCATTAATTTATCATTTTAGACCTTACCACGGTGGGATTTGAGTGCATTTAATGCTAATTGCAAATCGAAGGTACGGTCTACGGTTGAAACTTTCAAAATTTGGGAATCGTAGTTCAGACCCACAGGCAGAAAACCCTAATTCTAGGACCGCAGGTGACATCTATTGTTTGACAAAATTAAGAACAACTATAAATAGTTTTCTCATTTTAAAATTTCATTATTGTCTTGAAAGCAATTGCATTTGTGAGAGCTCTAAAAGGTAGAAAACATCACTTGATCTGGAACGTTGTTGAAATTGGACTTCACATCGCACTCATACCTTGATGGTGGACTCTAGACAACCTTCCACTAGCAAAGGCCACAGTGCGAGCAAGATAACTCAAAATCGAGTCCTCGCAATCATTACCAACTAAAATAAACCGTATTAATTAATGGGTTAATGAACTTCACTAAATTGTTGGCAATGAACCACACCCTAGATTAGGCTAGTATAGGTTTAATTTTTTTTGGCTTAGTTAAGCTAGGAAGTGACCCAAAATGGATCTCATTCCTAGATCGCAACTGGCAGATGCGGCTCCCAATTGTCATATTGGGGACCGCAAGTATCAGCTATGATGAGCATTCAAATTACAATGGTCAAAATTTAACCACAAGAAGATAGCATGGTTGACCTGCGGTTCACCACTTTTGAAAAAATTTCAATGTTTTTGCATTTTTCTAATGTTTTCTAGTAGTTAGTGCCATTTATTGCACTTTGCAAGTATAGTTTTGATTTTTGTGAAAATTTTTGATTACTTTGTGAAATGTTTTTATCTTTTTATCATTTTTTAAGATGTTTTTGACGTTTTTAAGCTCATTTTTTTTTAGCTATTTTTTGTTGTTTTTAGTTAGCTTTTTCCTTATATCTTGTTTATTTCTAGAGTTTGACCTCTAGAGCCAGGGAGCCCGACATACTTTGCACCCTCCGTAGATAGCTTACTGAGGGGGAGCGGGAGTGGTTTGGAGTCGTCGACTTTGGCTACGTATTGGATCTACCCACTATCAGGGTAGATAAAGCTTATATGGCTACATTGGTCCAGTGTTGGAATGCACAGACCAATACATTTCACCTTTCGATAGGTAAAATGATTGTTACCTTGGAGGACGTCTATCGGATCTTCTAGATACCTATTGATGGTGAGGCCATCACCTCCTCCTCTAGTAGGAGAAAGGAGGTAGTTTGCATTGCTATCTTCAAAAATTGGAGCGATGACGCTTAGTGTAAGATGGACCATGAAGGCATGCACATCAAATACTAGCAGGGGGAGGGTATATTCTCTGTTAAAGAGGTAGTATTTATGCACCTAGTGGTACGAATTATGCTTCCAGACTCCTCAGGCATGAGGATTCCTTGGAACCTTCTAGCCTATGTTAGGAGAGTTTTTCTGAGCTCGATAGAGTAGCTACTACTCCTAGCCTAAGGGAGCACCTTGTTGTGCTAGCTATACCAGGAGCTTTACCAAATCACCAGCTAGAGCTGGGTTGGGATCAACTACAGTCTTCTACTATAGATCTAGGGCCAGCAGCATATCAAGATCGAGCATCCTATGGATCTACTCCTTACTATCACTATGATTGATGATGCGCATCAGTGTTACACTGCATGCAGGCCTCGTGAGGATGAGATATTCTAGAGCAGGTCCCATGCAGGGGATATAGACCACTACATCGCTAGATTTGTAGCACTCAAACCATATGACATTGAGTGACGTCCATCTATGGATTTCCCTACATGGGAGGAGGCTAGCGAGCGGCTATGCTAGGCTCACCAAGATAGGTGGCTGCTCAGCCATAAGGATAATATCATGGAGTATCAGTTCTACTCTCGTGTCTTGTGGTAGTTTGGCCTAGTACAGGACATCCCGAAGCTACCTTTTATATACAAACATCTAGTACTTGAGACTCATTCGACATGGATTCTACCAACAACACTGGGTCATGCAATTGATGATTTCTAGGAGACTGGAGTTTCCAGGGCTGGGACAACCCTAGCATATGATACTTGGTGTTTCCTACTATAGTGGTAGGGATTAGGACCCCTAGGCAAGACAGATGACCAGACAGAGGCATATCCAGAGGGGCATAATGTGTACCAAAAGACCGAGGGTAGATGGGGTGCAGATTCCACCATAGAGGAGGCTCTATAGGTCTAGGAGTAGGATGAGGCATTCGATGAGGGTGAGGCACCTCCTGATAGCAAGGTAGTACAACTCCTAGCTCGGATCGTTGACTTGTAGAGTCAGGTTGGTACACTCTAGTAATAGCTACGACACAGGGATACTTCACTCACCATGGTAGAGGTGAAGCTTCGACACAGTCAGAGCTAGTGGTAGGAGTATGAGGAGGATAGGCCCCTCCTCAAGGCCTATATTGCTATAGCAGATATAGAGATCCAACGGCTCACTACAGAGCATGATTTGTCATGGACTCAGTTGGATCTGATGACCAGAGAGAGATATTTACTAAGGGACTCAAGGGATATTCCCTCGTATTCACAGGTAGTTATGGCACCACTTGCAACTCCATTTTAGCTATTGTCCTTAGGTCTAAATCCCATGGTAGAGGTTAGGCTGCTCACTTCCCTCTTAGAGGAGGGAAACGCACGATCGGTTGTGAGGGCAGGTTGCATCTTTGTGCTAGAGGATCATATTCAGTTGAGAGGTGGAGTGATGCTGGAGGACACTCATACCATGGGTACTCATAGGAGTAGCTCTTGGACTAGGACCAGAGAGATCGGATAGTCTTCTGCTAGTTCGAGCCACTGGATCCACCGGACCAAGAGGACACACAGGTCCTCTAGTACTCATGGAGCCAGCTCGCACAGGATTCATGCGATTGGTTCTCATGTACGGAGCCTCTTTGGATTAGGTGGTACATAGGACCCTCAGTATGGTATACAACAAGCACCCAAGTAGTCTACAGGGCAGGATCCAGAGCAGGATATGGGGCAGGCTCCCAAGGATGGGGCTGAGGGAGGTGGAGAGGGCTCCAACGGAGGAGGATCAGGCCAGAGCTAGGGTCTCCACTTGATATAGGCTATATCATTTTTTGTATGTATCTTTTTTGGTGTGAAGTCTAAGGACCTACATGATTTTAGCCTACGGGTATTTTGATGTACCCCGATGTTTTCTTGACACACACACACACACACACACACACACACACACATATATATATATATATATATATATATATATATATATATATATATATATATATATATGATTTGATCATTTATGGCTCATTATGTGTACTTGTGTATTTTGATTTTATGTTTATGTTATGCACATGGATGCAATGCTTATATGTTATGTTTGTTTGATGCTATATGATGTGATGTATGGATGACATGCACTAGATAGCTATTTAATTTATGAATATGATGATATGCAATGATCTAGATGCTTATATGTGCTATTTATGATGGATGCATATGGATGCGATGTTTACTTAAATGCATATTTGATTTTTCTTTATTGCATGCATTTAATTTTATGATATTATCATGATATGTTGATGCAATGTATGTAATGCATTATTTACATTATGGTGATCTAATGTAAATGAACCTGTATGCTTTAATCACTTAAAACATAATGAATGAATGGGATATGTGTTTAAAAATATAATGAACAACACCACATAATATCTAGAAATCATGAATGTAATTGGAAATACTCATAATAAAAATTTGATCAATTAATCACCCATATATAAAATGCAATGGTATGAAGTTGTATGATACAAAAGATATAATGTGTCATTCTATTTTCTTTTGCAAGTTTGAAAAATATGCACAATATAGTCAATGGTCATCTAAATATTATTTATAATTTCCATCCGGTATCTATCCTATATCTTGATTGTGCTTTATATAATGATGTATCATGGATTCGATACTTTGCAGTTTGATGATTTTATTCTATATGGTTTGCGATATTTGGTATTTTGTTACTATTAGAGAGATTTTTGAGGTTTTCCATGAGATTCAAACACCCTAGTAGACTTATCAAAAGTTGCATACTGACCACACTAGACTTCTGAAGTGTAAGGCTTTTTCTAGGATAGGCCCTAACTGTTCATTATTCATGTGTGTGCACATGAGTATATTAAGATAAGACACGAGCGTTCCCCGATGTCAGGCAGGATTATTTTAGCCCATTGCTAAAATAGGGGTTCCACAAATGTCTTATCCAATCCCAAGTTTAGATTTTAGTTGGACTAAGCCACTAGGCAATTCAGGTTACCTAAAGCTAGCTCTTCCACATTCAAACATTGGTCTGCACACAAGCAAAATGCAAGTATCAGACATATCGTCGTGCGTAAGGTACAATAGTGTCGATAATTCTAGAGATTCAGGCTCATTCCTTTCTATCCTTCAATTTTTGGGATACTTTCTCATATGTGTAGTGAAGCAAGGGATTAGATTCTTTTTCTTGCTCTGAACTGTCTCTGGATATTCATTTGATCTCTCTTCGAACTGGATTTTTTATCTTCATTTGATCTCCACTCGAAATTTTATTTATGATCTTCATTTGATCTTTGATTTGAACTTGATTTGATCTTCACTTAAGTCTATTTTTCGATATTCATTTGATCTTCACTTTTTTGCATTTACATGTGAAATTTTTCTTTAGAAACTTTCTTTTGGGGATTTACTTTGGGGAAACTGTTTCTGGTATATCGATTTAGGATATTGATCTTGTGATATCAATATGGGATATCAATCTAGGAAGTCGGTCTATGATATCGATCTAGGGTATCAATATTGAGGATTGATGTGGGATATCACTCTGGGATATTGCTCATTTTATCGTAAGCAAGGGATTCTGAATAGGGAACTAACCTATCCTTTTGCCAATTGCCAATATTTCCCAAACCATCCGCACAGGGGGATAAGAAAGAATAACTCTTTTTGCCTCAGGATACCCAGTCTTGCTTCACGACTTTCATCTTCCCATAGTCCTTTTTAGGATTGATTAATGTGTTGATTAGTGATAGGATTCTGATATGCTAAGGGCTATACTAACTAGACCTCAACTAAAAAATCAAAGCAAGCTTTCTATCAATTCTTGAGAAGATCTCTAGGTATGGTTGAATGACCAAAAAATCCTAATATATTCTCCATAGCAACAAAATGGGTTGTGTTGAAAAACACAATTACTCACATGAATGATGGATTTATGATAAATGTAGAGATGCATGATTTAGACACAAACTTGGTGTCGTTTGTAATACTGACAAACATAATCCCTCCTACTACGAAATGCAACGTATGATAAATGCCTATTTGCAATGCAATGACATGAATGTATTTGTGAATGAAAATGCATAATGCAAATACCAATGTTTTTGGATTTTATTGCTTTAATAATTTTTATGAGTTTTTGAGCCTCATATTTGACCAAACGGTGAGTACATGCCTTTTGAGCCTTTAGTAGTGACCAAACGACGAGGAAATATCGTTGGTGCCTTTAAATTGACCAAGCGATTTTTCTGCAAAATCCTTGGAGCTTTTTAGGATGACCGAGCTATTTTAAGCAAATCCTCGAAGCCTTTTGGGTTTGACCAAAGGGATTATGAGCACCTTTGGGACTTTTTGGGATGACCAAGCAATCTTTAAGAATCCTTGGAGCTTTTGGGGTTGACAAAAGGGCTTATAAACACCTTTGGATATTTTTAGGATGTTCGAGTGGTTTTATGCAAACCCTCGGGACATTTGGGTTGACCAAGCGATTTCTCAGAAACCCTTGGTGCCTTTTTGGGATTGACCGAGCAGTTTTAAGAAAAACCTCATAGCATTTGAATGACATGACCAAGCGGTTTTAGCAACCCTTCAAACCTTTTGGGATGACCGAGCGGTTATAAGCAAACCCTCGAAGCCTTTTACTATGCTCTCAAGCATAAAATACCTTAAGATGGATGATGTTGAGAGGTTCAAGCTCTTCAACACCTCCTAGAGATGTTAGGTGATAGGTACCCGGACCAATCTTTTTAGATATGATATAGGGTCCTAGCCAATTAGCCGTGAATTTTTCTTGCATATCTAGCGGTAAATTAGAGTTCTGTTGCTTCACTTTCAAGACAAGATCCCCAACTTCAAAGTCCCTCTAGTGGACTTTGATATTATTAGCTCATTTCAGTCACTCCTGATAAATGCGAAGATGCTCTAGGGCATTCACGTGATGTTCATCAAGCAATGTTAGTCGATCTAGTCAAGATTTTCGCATGGTGTCATCATCGATGAACTCTTTCAATGCGACGCGCAGCATTAGAATTTCCAATTCCAAGGGTATAATGGCCTCAATGCCATATACTAGTGAGAACGGCATTGCCCCAGTGGGCATCCGAATACTAGTCCTGTAAGCCCATAATGCAAGGGGCAACTAGATATGCCAGTATTTGTGGTTTTATTGGACCGTCTTTTTCAAGATGGCCACCACTGTCTTATTTGAAGCTTCATCTTGCTTGTTTACTTGCGGATAGTATGGAGTCACAAAATTTTGTTTGATTATGTATTTAGATGTCAAATCTCTCACAATTTTTTTCTTGAATGACGTTCCATTATCTGATATTATTTTGGATAGAATCCTAAAAATACTTATGATATGCTCTAGTATAAAATCTGCTATACGAGATCCGTTTGTCGTTGTTAAGGGTATTGCTTCCACCCACTTTGTGAAATACTCAGTAGTCGTGATTATAAATGTATGCTAGCCCAATTATGGAGGAGAGATCTTACCTATAATATCTAGTCCCCACTGAGAAAATTGCCAAGTCCCTTGGATGGGTTGTAAGGCCTACGATGGCAAGTGTGTAAGATTAGCATGATGCTGACATTTGATGCATTTCTTGACATACACATTGCACTCCTTCTCCATAGTGGACCAATAGTAGCTCATTCAAAGGATGCGCTTAACAATGGCCATGTCACTAGAATGGCCATCACATGTACCGTCATGAGCTTATGAAATCGCCCATGATGCCTCTTGGGGCTCTAAGCAACGAAGGAGAACTCCATCATAGTCTTGTCGATACAAGATGTCTCCTATTAAGACATATTTAGCCACTTTATTTTTAAATGTGCGTTTCACGACACACAAAAATCCCTCTAGGATTACACCAAGCTTCAGGAAGTCATGGATTTTGACATCTAGTTTTGATAAGCCTCAACTTCGATTGCCAAGATGACTTGCTCCCCCTACGTATTTACTTTTGTAAATATAGACTGGGAAACAACCTTATGGTGAATGGTGGTACCACTCCCCATCAGACTCTGAGAGGTTAATGACCCCTAGGGTGCCTTCTTTAGAAAGTCTCTAGCTCTACAGAACCATTTGGCTTTTGGTTCTACGCTGATCATGTTGATTGACATTCTATTATCAAAGGCTTTGTGTTCCTCCACTGTGTGCAAAAATGTTTTAACATGAATGGTATTGAAATCAGGAGATGGATTCTAAGGTATTAAGGATCCCAAAGAGGCCATGGTGTTTATGAACCTATTTGATGATTGAGGGATTGCCTTGATGTCGTACCATTCCCATTTAGCTAGATATATAACAACAATGTCCTTGTAAGCTTTCAATATGGGACATCAACATTGAAAGAGCCCCTTAACTAGATTTACTATGAGCAAGGAGTCACCAAAGATGTTTAATATTTTAATATTCATGGCGATGGCTGTGTGGAGGCCCAACAGTAGGGCTTCATACTCAGCATTGTTTTTGGAACATGGAAAGTCCAATTTAAATTACAAGGGCATAGCAACTCCTTGTAGCATGAAAAACACTATTCTTGCACCACCTCCTTGCTCGCACTTTGAACCGTCGAAGAACAGAGTCATATTAGCATTATTCTCTGGTTCTTCAGGTTTGGGAGCTTTAGATATGACGAATACTACATCGTTCAGAAGCTCTATGGTCAGAGGCCTACTGTTTGACATTGGTGCCTCAGTTAATTGATCAGTTATGACTTATCCCTTAATGGGCTTCTGGCTTATGAATTCCAGATCAAATTTTGTCAGTAGCATGATCCACTTCGCAGTACGTGTATTATGATACGTCTTACTCATCATGTACTACAAAGGATTTTGTTTGGATATAACATATGTTGTATGACTTAACATATAGTGTCACAATTTTTTGTAGAAAACACTACTGCTAAACATAGTTTTTCCACATATGCATACCCGATCTCATAGCTCACCAAGGTTTGACTAATATAATATATGGCTTGTTCTTTGCCTTGCACGTTCTTTTGGGCTAACATGGTTCCTAGTGTAAAGTCAATTGCCGATATATATAGTAGAAAAGGCACCTCTAGCCTTGGTGGAGCTAGCACTGGCAGCATCTCCAGGTATTGATTTATTTTAGCAAAGGCTACTTGACAGTCCTCATCCCAGTTGAATGGGACCCCCTTATGTAGCAATCGATTCATGGGTCGACATTTATCCGATAACTGAGTGATGAATCGCTTTATCGATGTTACTTTTCCCTAAAGGCTTCTTAACTCTTTAATATTGGAGGGAGGACACATTTCTAAGATAGCCTTGAACTTCGCTGGGTCAACTTTGATGCCTCATTTAGAAATGATGAATCCTAGTATTTTACCAGAAGTTACACCAAATACGCACTTCTTACGATTCAACCTGACATTGTGCTCTATCAGACAATCAAAGACCTTCCTTAAGACCTCTACATGCTCTTCTTGCAGCAACGACTTGGCCAACAAGTCATCGATATAATCTTCTATAATTTTATGCATGTAGTCATGAAAAATGTATGTCATGGCACGCTGATATGTGGCACTAGTGTTTTTTAGGCCAAATGGCATAAATTTATAGCAAAATGTTCCCCATGGAATTATAAACATGGTTTTATACTGGTCTTCAGGTTTAATATGAATTTGATTGTAACCAAAAAAATTGTCCATTAACGAGTGCATTTCATGACCTGCAGTTGCATCCAAGAGAGCATCGATATTAGGCAACAAAAAATGAATCTTTGGGTGTTACCTTATTTAGGTCTCTAAAATTCGTACAAATACAGATTCTTCCATCAGGTTTTCCTATGAGCACCATATTGGAGACCCATTCCGGATAGTTGATGGAGATTACAAATTCTACATCCAACAGATTTTGTAGCTCATCTTTCACCAGCAAGGCTATTGTTGGATGCATATTTCTAAGATTTTTCTTGACTAGCTTCTTCGTCAGATCTAGCGAAAGGTTATGCATAACAAATTTTGGGTCTAGACCTGGCATATCCTTGTACGTCCAAGCAAACATATTTGGTCTCTCTTTCAGTAGAGGGATGAGGGTGGCCCACTCATCTAGAGTGAGACTCTCTCTAAATTTAACCTTCTTTGAATTGGTGGGATCAAAAATGATATCCACCTCGAAGGTTTCCTCTACTGACATATGTGATCCCTCCTCAAGATGATGAGGCATAGTAATCAAATGGATGTCATCAGCCAGGTTGATAGGTTCCACATTGGAAGTATTTTTGGCATGATAGACATCATATGCATAGGTTGATGCAAAATGAAATAGTTTTAACATTTCTTCATTAGGGAATAAATATTTAGGCTCAATGGTTGAGTCAGCACGATCCCAGTCGATAGCATTTTTGTTGAGATACAACGGTTTGGATGGATCTGCTATATTGCAGAGTGGGGTGGTCAAATCAATGGAGACCATATTGATGGGATGGAATTGATATCCAATACCACATGGACCAACTTCTATATCATCAATACAACTCTCATACTCGAGATCTGGCTCTAATGGCACTGGCACAAATGGGTCCTCTCTATGAGGAATGCGAACTACTGGATCCTCTTTGTGCACTGGTTGCAATATGGGATCGTTCGGCTCACGGAGCTCCATGTAGGTAGGCATATGGGAAAATTATAACACAGTGGTGGATTATTCCCAGTGGGGAGGTTTTTTCTAGAGGTAAGAATGATTCCTAGGTTGATCCTATCTCAATTACCAAATCGGACAGTATTCTAATCACCCGAACTACCCTCGTACGAACTATCAATTCTTTGTACGGACCTTAATTACATACACTGTACGATATCAAATTGTACAATGTCCAAGATGGTACAATATTGCACTCAAAAAAACTGACAGATGCTATTTTGTAGGCTGTTGTACACAGTTTTGTAATCGTTCAAGCCAATTCACCAAAACTACCAAATTGGGTAAGTTCCTGCCAATCGCCTATTTTACCAAATCGAATAACAATATTTTGTACGATTTTTACGATGTACGATATATATGAACTAAAGGTACAAAAAGGTGTTACTTTTTATGCTCTTTAGCTCCAATCTCTCTCTGGGATGTTTTGTAAAGGTTTAACAACCTAAACAAGACAATCTCTTCCACAAGCAAAACATCCAAACCGAGCTGGTGAGAGATTCCATACATGTAATTCCATCCAAAAATTGTACAGTACGCTTCACCACATCCTTGCCAACATCATCATGATCCTAAATCATTCCCCATGATTCACCAGTGACAATCTTCTCAACAAGCTGCAACAATGCCTAAAACTAACATATAACAGTAAGATAGAAACTCAATTACACAATGTTAATCCATAATGCATTATCCATTCACAACAAGACCATACACTATTATCCACAACGTCTGTTATTCTCATTAATGGCTATCAATTCAATTACAATGTGGAAAACTCTCTTAAGGTAATTGCAATAATTTCAAAATATGTCTCTCTATTCTAGCAACTAATAACCAGTAAACTAGTAGCCAGACCTACAAATTTGAAAATGGGACCTTATATAACATTGCCCAGGCCGTTCCAAAATGGTTCCTGAGACAATCTGTTATTCACAACTACCCATATAAAACTGAATACATTATTTTGGCATTTTCCTAAGTTTACACCTTAATTTAGCAAATCCATGCGACATTTCATCCTCAAATTACATTTCCTTTGCATCTGAGTGAATTTAGGTGCACCCTGTATGATTTGCTACTGCTTTGTATGGTTTGCAAATCTAGATGTATGATTTTACCATCCACTATATGATTTTCTCCTACTGTATGGTTTTACAAAACTTGAGCAAATCATTACCAAAACTGTCAAAATCTAGCAAATCACTTTTTCTTCTTCTAGGAGGTGGATTTGCTACCTACATTTGCCCTCCTCTTTACTTTAGATGACATCCTCGATGACTCGTTCTGCTTCTTCTGTTGGGCTTCCAGTATAGCTAATTCAGCCTCCAAGTCCTTTACTTGTGTCTTGTACATTTCTCATTCATTTTTCATCTTGGCTGCATAGCTCTCCATTTCAACAACTTTGGCTCTATGAATGTTAGCCTTCTCCTCGGCAGCTTTCACGAAGTCCATCATTTGTTTTTCCCGTTCGAAGGCACTCTTCTTCAATTTCTCCTTCCAGTGAACTTCTACTCGAATAGCTGCCTTAAGTTCCTCATTCTTCTCTACAATGGTCTCCAAGTGATGTTTGATATCAGCTTCTAGAGTTTGAACCTGGTCTTCTTTGATCCTCATTTGAGCTTGCTTCTCCAATACCATCTCATTCCGCTTCTTGCTATCTTTTTTTACCTCCTCTATTTGCTTAGCTTGTGTAGCCATTTGCTCACTCTTTTCAGCCAACTGAGATGCCATCTGCTCATCCTTCACTTTGAGTTGTGCCTCCAACTCCTTAATCTTGTCCTTTGTTTTCTGGAAAAATTGTTGATTTTCCTCTTCAAGCATGGTAATTCTAGCTTCAGACTCTGCTCTGAGGCCTGACAGATCCTCCTCTATCTTATTTATTTTCTCTTATGGCATAGTTCTACTTTTCTATAGTTCATCTTCCATTGCGGCCAATTTCTTTTGAGCATTTGTGGTATCTTCCTCCTTTGCCTCCTTGATTTAATGTATTTCCTCCAATCCAATGCTCAGACACTCTATCCAGTGTGTTAGGAAGTTCAACTTCCTTAGGGTAATGGACACTCCTATAGCAACCCTCCTATATTCAACTTTTGTCATATTTATAGGGTAGGTTGGATGACTCACTCGTTCCAAATATATCCTCAGGTCCTTCATGTAATTCATGACCATCCCTTCTGGAAAGTCTTCTCTTCCTATCATCGTTGTTACCTCTTCCCTGGGTAACCTCCATGGATGTTGTGCATGGATATCCGCTACCTTCCTTATGTGCTCTGTACTATTCACCCATTTTTTTATCCTTTGTAACTCGAGAGATACTTGTTCCTCCCACAGTTTCAGTTCTCCTACGTGACCAATGCAAAATTCCATTTTGGCACTATTCATCACATGGCCTAACTGAGCAAAGAAGTGTTCCACCTTATCCTCTATTCCACTTGCCTCCTCTTCCATTGTGATTCTCTAAAACTATGGTATTTCTAGGAGATAGCTAGATTGCATTCCCCATCGTTCTTTTGTACGATTTATTAAGTCTTCTTCCTCCTTAAGGTGGCTAGAGCTTCCTCCCATCTCGTTAAGTACTCTCTCGGTATCTATCTTTTTTTGAGGTGGGGATTGTTTCACTATTTTCTCCTCCCCCTCGCTATCCATAATATTTATGATCTCCTTCTAAGATCGTTGTTGCTCAACTTGTTCTTGAGCCTTTTCTGCTTTGGTTGATCCCCCCTGTTGCTCCTGTGTATTTTCCTGAGCTACTTCCTATTGAGAAAAGATCTTGTAGCACTTTGGTATTCTTCGGGACATCTTTCTTACTAGAGCCTCCTATTATAATTTTGTAATGAGTCTTCTTCTTGGACTCTTCTACCGCGATACTTGGTCCAATTCCCGCTTCATCCTAGGTAGTGGCTACTCCATCGTACCCTACCTCAATTCCTTTAAATAAATCAGAGACATCCATCTTCTCAAACTTTTCGAAGATGTACGAAGATTGCACTATCTTCTCTGCCTCTGTCCAATACAAATCATCCAGTTCTATCGCTTCTAAGTCCGACTATTCCTTCCTCTATACTTCTGGAACTAGTTTATCTGCCATTCTTTCTCACTACCTTCTCGTCCTTATTTGTACTGGACTACGATCCCTTTCTTGATGGAGAGGTTGCTCCTGCTGCCTTTGTGCAGGTACTTGTTGTTCAAGTTTTGGCTCCAACCATCTAGAATGCTTCCTCCAATGGTGTACATCGACATCCTCCTCCAGATATGTATCTCCCTGAGCTTCACTCCTGTGTCATGCACTCCTTATGCATGGTTTCTCTGGAGTACTCTTTGCTATGGGTAAAACCTTTACCCATCACAATATCGTCGGTTGGTACGGCTTGATTTCTCTAGGCAGTGTCAACCTTGGAAATTGCATTCCTGCTTCTGTGACTGCATTCAAAAGCAATCCAATTGCCATAAAGGCCATCCCAAAGTTCTTCGATCTTTTGGTCAATGCCTTATGCATCCTTCTCTCCAGAAAGGAACCCCAATCATATGGAATTCCTTGGGTGATACCTTCTACGTACTGTGCCATCCACATTGGCATCTTTGTCACCATTGTATCACCTGACAATTGAGCCATGACTGTGTTCATCACACATGCCCAATTGTCTCCTTGCAACTGGCTCTGCTTTATTCCATGAATTCTTGCATCAAAAATATTTGCATATGTCATCGATTTGACAGTGGTCATGGTGGTAACCAAGCGGTGTGCTTCTATTGGGTCTACCAATTTCTTGACTATCTCCATGCCTTCCGTTGGTAACCCAAATTTTCTTCGAAATGCCTCCACCGAAACTTCCACCTTCACTGACCTCTTGCCCACATTGATGTAGGTTGTCTGAGTTGCTGTATTATATGGCTGAACTATCTATAAAAGATAGTTCTGGAAGAATAACCAATGAAATGGTGGGATATGTGCAATGACCGACACTTACACATTTTCACATGTCTTCCTCTAGGGATGAGACCTCTTCTTCTCGTCACTCCACCATTTCCTACATGCATTCGCTTCATGCTGTACAAATATGATGTTCGACAATTCCACCTGGTATTCATCCTGTCCACTACTTAGGTGTTATTCCTATTCTTGCACATGTACTTCACTCATCAACTCCCTCCGTGAGGTAGCTTCTTAGGCCATTATTCCCTCTTTGTGCCTCGATGGTGTTCTATCCAGGTGTGGTCGCCAATGGATCTGTCTCCTCCATGGCCTATATCCTCCTCTCCTCCATGAATTATTACCATACCTTTTGTGAGACTAAAACTGACACCCAGGGTGCTACCATGAGTATGCCTCTCTCTTGTGTAGCGGACCTGGTGATCTCGCCACCCTATTTGTTGCAATCCACCTCAATCGACATCCAAATTCTTTTGTTGAGATCATTCCTCCAACATCTTGCCGATTAACTCAACCTTCTCCTCCACAATTAGAAATGTACCAAAAATCATATAGTCTCCTATAAAATCGTACAATGTATGGTTTTGTGTCCCTTGTATAGTTTTACCTTCTTCCGTTGCTTCTAGATCGTACACTATTTGGCAGTTCTTCCCTTCACCCCGTCAATCTTCAAACGGTCAAATCTCCTTCAAATCGTACAACTGCGACCTAAAATCATACAGGGTGCCAGTACTCTGTACTCTACTACTTGTTGGCTACCCTTCCCTTTAAAATTTGTACAACTTCATACAATTCCGTATGATCTCTTAAAACTGCCAAAAATGGAAAAAAAACCCACTTAGATGACACTTTTCTTCCTGGAAATTGTACAATCGACCCCTAGATCATACAATATGACTTCTCTAACCCTCACTAATGCAAAATATCAGGATTTTTGTCTCCTTTGCCAAATCTTCCACCGACCCAGTTGCCATATTGTCTCGATCTACTCCTCAGTGCTTTATCTCAACCAATATTTCACTCCTTCCCTCCTGGCATAATTTTCTTCAATTTGATGAAATTCTAGCTGCAATGTACGGCTGTACGAATTGTAATTTTCTCTCACATTTCCCTACTTGCTTTTTGCCAGATTTTTTAGTTCTTAGGGTTTCAATATTCCATACTCTTGCATTTTTCCCAATCCAACCACCAATTTCTGCTTCCTTCGGCTCCAACAACAATTTCATAGACCTAAATCCATACAATGACATATTCTAATGTCTGCTGCTATAATATTTCTTAAAAAAATTTGAATTCCCCATTTTTGTGGAGAAAAACCCCAATTCCTCTTTCTCGGGTTAATTCCTTGAAGCTGAAAAGAACTCCCTGGTACAAATTTAATAATGGGTCTACAAATTCAAAGTACTGGTGAATATTTATCACCCATGTAGTCTTCTTTTCTCAAATGTATGCTTTTTCCCTTCAATATCCTAAAAATTTTGAATTCTGCTTGGTGATTTAAAAAATGGTCAATTAACTTTCCTTTTAAAGCAAGTTTTCAAAAACCCTAAAAAAACCCTAATTGTCAAAAGAATTTAAAAAATGCCATGTTGCATGCTTTTTCCATATCCCTTGCTATATGACTGCCAACTCAGTAGTTGGTTTAAATTTTTTGTCTTTTTCCCCCTTCTTTTCCTCCAATCGTTGCTTTTTTGCATGCCGCATTAATTGGTTAATGGGAAAATCATACTCTATACGATCTAAATCGTACAGTGCAACATTATGTATGATTTGCATGTCAATATTTCTTTGTACGACCCTATTTTGTGCGATTTCCATCTTTTACTTTTTATCTGTATGGTTTCATTACTTAGAGAAAATTTTGCTTTATTTTTCTCTAGAGAGGCCGTCGTTTTCGGTTTTCAACCTCACCCTTCCTAATTGCGTCCCGAGGGATTTTCACAACTAAGGCACAATTTTTTTTTCATTTTTTTTCATTTTTTTTTTTCATTTTTTTTTTTCATCCTAATCTAATTATACTTACCTCCTTGGTAATCGCACAGTGACATTCACCTGTACGACCCCATCCCAATCTTGACCTTGAGGTTTGACCATAACATTCCAATTAGTGGTATCCTCTTGTAGCATTTCTTGGTTGGTCTCTGCCTGTGATGTTGTTGCTCGTTCATTTCCCCTCCTACAATGTGTACAGTTTGGAATTGTACATTAGCAAGTTGGATTCTCATCCCTTGGTAGGCCTTCTTCTCGTCGCGCAGGTAATTGATCCCGTGGTGGTGGTGTCCTCACCACTCTACTATTATTTGAGCAACTTCTTCGCCTATCTCTGTAGATAATTTTTGGCTCCAAACTTGGTGATCGGGTTCGTTGTTGGCCTAGGTTTCCACCATCTATGAAGTGTACCCTTCCTCTACCAGCAAGGTTTTGACCACGTGGGTATCTCCCCCTTAAATTTTTGCTAGGCATGAAACCTCCCTGTACTATTAATGACTCTTCTCTTATTCAAGATAATTTCCAATTACGCCTTTCTTGTTGGGGTCCCTGTTGGTTTAGGGGTGGTCACCCCCCTCTGCGTCTTCGTAGCACATTTTGTAACATATCTCTTAGTCTGGGTATATCTTATTTGTTCCTTACCCAATTCATACATGCTAACAGGTTATCTCTTGGCCATCTAGGAGTAGGGGGTAAAAATCTTCCTCGTCCTCTACCTCTTCTAATTGCAACATCACCAAGGTCTCCATCATTTTCTGGTCGTCTACCTCTTCCTCTTCCTTATTGAAGTCTTAGAGGTCCTTGTTCAATTCTTCCTCTTATTCTTCGGCCATCAGGAGTAATATCTACCAACTCGATATTAGCCGGTGGACTCCAATTTGTTGATAACTATTTCAAGATTCTGACTATTCTATCAGCCCTTACCAAGAGACGCCTCCATATTCTTTCCTCAAAGGATCTCTGGGGGGATGAAGATGCCAATACTTCCCTATAATCATCAAAAAATTCTATCTCAGAACCAGAGTTGGTTCCGCCCTCTTCTCTCTGTTCTGTCCAATCGTGTGGCAAATTCATCACTCTCTCCAATTGTCAAAATTTCCTCCTTTGTCTTCTTAGCTTTTGGTGAGCTATTGCATATGCTCGTGTATCATTCTCGGGTCTGTCCTCTTGAACTCTCCCGACTTGCCTTGGTCTCAATGCTCTAATTGGAATACTTCGATCCCTCTAAGGATTATGAGGATTCTTCGGTTCATCATCATCTGTACTAGGCTCTCTCACCAACCATGACCTCCCTTCATCACTAGAATCTATCATACCTACTACATTATGGTGCAATTCAGGTGATGTGGTGGTCTCCTCTATATCTCGCAAAAGTAATTTTGCACCCTCATTTATCGTAGGCTGCTTTCTTGGTGGGGGTGGTGAACTTGTACTTGTGCCTTTGTTTCCTCCACTATTTCTTGGAGTTAAGTCTTCAACCTCCTCGGGTTCAATTCCAATCTCTTGTAATATAACTACCCTCTGTTCATCCAATATTTGTATGGTACCATCCAATTCTTGGATTACTTGCACTCTTAATATCGCATTGTGACCTCGTAGTGTTTGATACTCTTCCTACAATTGTTGAGTTTGTAATCTCATCCTCTACTATAATAGCCCTATTTGAGCCAATGGGGAAAGTTTCATTAGTTTTTCTTCTATCCTTTCTTCCCTAACCTCTTCTAGAATTTCTATCTCCACTCTATCCTCATTGCGCACTATCAGCCTTACCCTTATTTTTTCTTCTAGCTGTCGAGGTAGTTCCCTATGTTATAACTATGGGTACCTCATGTTCAAAGTTCTTGGTAATAGTGCCCTCTCCTGATAGCCCTCTATTGTTGGAGAAATCCACTCTTCTCCCTCTCTTATGGTCCCATCCATCCATTTGATATGTACTCGCACCCTTCTTCTTTCACCGGGTCCAGGTGCCAACTCTTGTTGTTCAATTATTGGTTGTGTCTCCTCTCATTCGGAAAATAGCCTTATGAGTCCAAAATCTAGCTCCTCTTATGATGGACCTGGCTCATGATGAGCCTCATCTTGAGCATTTGCTCATCTTCTCTGTTCAATCTCTTCTAAAGCAATGAATAGGCATTGTACTTTGTAAGGCTTCAACTTTGAGCCATTTACAGTGTTGGGTACCTTCGTCTCATTCAGGTTCTGTAGTCTGGTTGCTCCATTATTCAATACTTCAATAACTTTATAAGGGCCAAGCCATAACATCTTCAGTTTACCTGGCTTGATCTCCCTCTTCACGTTAAACTTTAGAACCAAGTCCCCTAGGATAAGTTCCAACTTCCTCAAATGCTTTTCATGCCATGCCTTTCATATTTTTTGGGATATTTCAATTGCCCACTGTGACATGACTCTTATTTCATCTAGTTTTGTCAGCATCATCAGTCGTTCCTCCAAAATTTCTTAATCCCCCAAGTGATGCTCTACTACAACTCTCAAACTTGGTATCAAGAACTCGACTGGCACCACCGCTTCTTGACCATACATTAATTGGAAATGGGTATGTTCCGTTGTTGGTTTGAAATTTGTTCTATATGCCCACAAAATGTACAGTAACATTTCCTCCCAGTCTGCTCCTATCCTATAGGTTTTATACAAAGTTGATATTATGACTTTATTAGTCGCTTTCGCCTATCCATTCGCTCTTGGGTAGTACGGACTAGACAATGAGTGTTAAATCTTATATTCTACCATCAGCATCTTGATAATCTCATTCACGAAGTGTCCTCCCCGGTCACTCATTATTCATAGCGAAATACCGAATATTATGATTACCTGCTCGTACAAAAATTATGTTGTACTTTTGGAATAATAATTAGGTAATGCTCTTGCTTCTACCCATTTTGTGAGGTATTTCGTTTCCACTACGATATATCTATATTTCTGTATTTGAGATGTCTTCAATGGTCCTACGAAGTCTAAGCCTCAATGTTCAAACAACTCCTATGGTTGCAATGGGTGTGATGGCATAAAGTCCCTCATGACCAGTTTACCTGCTCTTTGACAATTATCACAAGCTTTCATGTGTTCTTTTGCATCATTATACAATGTGGGCCACCATAGACCTGCTAACAATATTTTCCGCATAATCGCATCTGGTCCCATGTGTCCCCCTGCTAAGCCTACATGGGCTTCTTTCAATGTCATCTTAACTTCTTCCTCCATTACACATCTCTGCAAGATATCATCACTTCCTATATTGTATAGCAATCTTGCTATCATCTAGAAAGGTACTGACTTCATAATTATCCTCTTCTTTTTGGTTGTCCTCATCTCTTGTGGCAACTCCCCTGTTGATAGGTATTGGCCAACCAACTTGTACCATGATGGCACAACATTTATGGAAAATAATTGCACATCTAGAAATTCATCAGGAACTCCTGTTCCTGTTGGCTCCCCTGATCGTATTCAAGACAACTGGTCTGCAATCACGTGCTTCTTTCCAGGTCTCACCACAACTCGGAATATGAACTCTTGGAGTGTAACGAGCCACTGACTAACTCGTCCTTGTATTACTGATTTGTTTATTAAGTACAACAACACCTGATGATCAACATAGAATGCAAAGGGGTTTTCCAGTAGGTAATGCCTAAACTTTTGGATGGCATATACCATCCCCAAGGCTTCCCTTTTTGTTGTACTATAATTTATTTCCGGCCTTGACAAAAGACGACTAGTAAAGAAAATCAGCTTATCCAACTTAAACTATCCTTCTTGTGCCAACGCACATCTAATTACAAATTTTGAGGTATCAACATGGACATGGAATTCCTTATTCCAACTAGGAAACACCAAAATTGGACTGCTTACCAACTTAGCCTTTAACTCCTCAAAGGCTCCCTGGTGCTCCTCTGTCCATATGAAAGGAATATTATTTTTCATCAAAGAATCTAACGGATAGGATATATGTGCATAATTTTTGATAAACCTTCGGTAATATCCTATTGACCTAAGGAATATTTTGAGTGAACTCACGTCAAAGGGTTCTTCCATGAATTATATCACCCGAATTTTATTCGGATTTATCTTCAATCCTTCGTTGCACACAATGTGTCCTAAAAATTTTCCATATGGTACCATCATAAAACACTTTGTTGGGTTTAATGATATTTGTGCATTTCTGCACCTACTCATACATTCACTAAGAGATGGAAGATGCTCCTTGATCTTCCCATAAATGGACCAATCATCCAAAAATGCTTTGAAATTCCTTGTCACCATTTGGTCAAATATGTATAGTATGATGCGTTGAAACATAGTTGGGGCATTATAGAGCCCAAATGGCATTCGATTATACGCGTAGATGTCATTCTCCACAAAAAATGTGGTTTTTAGCTTATCCTCCTCAGCAATGCTGATCTGATTGTATCCTGAGAATCCATCCATAAATGAATAGATCTCATGTCTTGCAACTTCCTCCAAGATAGAATCTATGAATGGAATAGGAAAAGGATCCTTAATGGTCACTATATTTGGACTCCTAAAGTCTATGCATATCCTTATCCACTTCCTTCTTCAAGGTGATTACTATAGGTGAAACCCATTCACTATTCGTCACCCTGAATATAATTCTTTCTTCCAACATCTTTGCTATCTTCGTATTTACCAATGTCATGTACTTTGGATTCATTCTATATGGCCTCCTCCTGACAGGTTGAGCGTCAGGCATTAGTGTAATCTTATGGACACATAATTCAGGTGGGATTCCTTTCAAATCCTTATATGTCCATGTGAAGACATCCTTGTACTCCAAGAATATCTTGAAAGTTGTTGCCTTCAATATGGGATTCCAATCATCACCACAGTGGACCATCCTAGGTTCCTCCTTCGTTCCTAGATTGATGTCCACTATCTTGGGTCCTTCGTATTTGATATTTTCTGGATCAATCATAGCTTTCATTACATTCTCAGGGTGTTTTGATCTTGTATCAATCTCTGCATCTCCTACTGTATACTCTGCAAAGCTTTTTGGAAACGTCCACTTCTCTTATGTTTCCTTCTTAGTTTCTTTACTAGATTTCGGTTCATCTTGTTTTTCCTTGATCTCTTCTGACTCAATACAAAGGCAGTTGGGTTGAAACATCTTGTAATCCCCCATTTTCTAATGAAGGAGTCCACTATCAGATCGAGCTTCATCCTCGCTACATTCATCCATGTACAACATTCCCTCTCCATCAGGTTCATGTCCTTCATACCCTAATGAGTTTTGTGATTCATCAGTTGTAGCTATATCCTCACTAACTCTCTGATTAGCTAAATTGATCATGTATTTATGTTGTCCCTTATTGAATGTGATCTGATTCTTTCCTCAATTATGATTAACTTTGGCTACTCGTAGACATCCTCTCCCCAAGAGGGCGTTGTATGTAGGTTTTTGCATTGTAATCACAACAATATCCAAGACAAACTCTTGCTCAGCTATCATTACTTATTGTGCAATCAAAACTCATTTTATGTTAATATCATTCTGGTCAGCCCCATACAGTTGGAAGCTTGATTCCCATAGGGATGGAGTGCCTAGTTGTAGCCAAGTTCTTTCTGGTAGCACATTAACACTGGATCCTCTGTCCACAACCACTTGTGTCAATTTATGCCCTAAAATATCCATATGCATTAATGCAGGCTTCTTTCCCATATCAATCATTAGTATAGTAGGATCCATAAATTGGTTTTTTCGTTCGTCCTCTAAGATTGGTTGGCTCTCTACTTCCATCAGCTTTTGTGGTTGCATTTCTTCAATAATTGCTTTTTGCAATTCTGGGATAGCTTCTAGTAAGTCAGATATTTTAAGTTCCACTATGTATCCAACACCTATGCTACCATATTTTGCACAACTGTCTCCTGTTCTAATGGTTTTCATAATTCCTTTCTAGTGCTCGACTCTCCTTGCTTAGTTTTCTTAGTTTCTTCTTGCACTATTTTATTTGCTACTTGCCAGTGTTGCTTTTCTTTTGTTGGCTTTGGATACTTATCCTTTTTATCCTGATTTCTCGTCATGGCTAACACTTTCTAAGTTTGCTCTTTGACTTGAGGAACTTCAATGTCCAAATAGCTCACATTTTATGGGTTGCTCGAACTCACCTGCTTTGGACAATTCTCCTCCTTGTGGTTCCCTGGACCACACCATCTACGCATGTGTGTAGTGCTTATTTGCGGTGCTCCTTGCATCGGATGTGTAGGATAATTCTTCACAAAATGCCCCCACTCCTGGCAATTGTGACATTGTATGATCGGTCTACCTTTTGAGTCATACTGTAAGCGACTTTGTCCTCCTTGTCGATTACCTTGATTTTGTCTGCCACCTCTTTTGCTATTTTTGTAACCTCCACTCCTTTCTTGTTGGCCACTCCCTTGGGCCTATGGTTTTTCTTCCTGCTCCTAGATTGATATTACTTGTGGATAGATTCTTGCATTGTAGGGACAAAGCATTACTTCATGCCCCATCACATTACAAATATGCTTTTCTTTTGCTGGCTTTGGATACTTATCCTTTTTATCCTGATTCCTCGTCATGGCTAACACTTCCTAAGTTTCCTCTTTAACTTGAGGAACTTCGATGTCCAAATAGCTCACATTTTATGGGTTGCTCGAACTCACCTGCTTTGGACAATTCTCCTCCTTGTGTTTCCCTGGACCACACCATCTACACATGTGTGTAGTGCTTATTTGCGGTGCTCCTTGCATCGGATGTGTAGGATAATTCTTTGCAAAATGCCCCCACTCCTGGCAATTGTGACATTGTATGATCGGTCTACCTTCCGAGTCATACTGTAAGCGACTTTGTCCTCCTTGTCGATTACCTTGATTTTTTCTACCACCTCTTCTGCTATTTTTGTAACCGCCACTCCTTTCTTGTTGGCCACTCCCTTGGGCCTATGGTTTTTCTTCCTTCTCCTAGATTGATATTACCTGTGGATAGATTCTTGCATTGTAGGGACAAAGCATTACTTCATGCCCCATCACATTACAAATATGGCAATAGTCATTCTTCAGACACTTCATATTTGTATGTCCCTCTGTCTTGCATTATGTGCACCATAGTTCCTTCTTGTATGGTTTGATCTTTTGTTCTTTAACCATCTTATCAAAATCCTTGCAGAATGATGCTACCGTCCTCTGGATAGTGTCTTCTTCTTCACTATCTGAATCTTTCAACTTGGGATGAGATAAGATTCTCGTGTATGTCTATTTTAATTTGCTCTCAAAGGTCTTTACTTGTTTCAATGCTTCCTCATATGTGTCATATGGTACTCCTTTCATTTTTTTCTTATATTTCGGTAGTAACCCATCTACAAACCACCATTTTATCAACACATCTACCAATGTCATTTGCATCTTATCGACTAACTGCTTTAGTCGACGGTTGAAGGATTTCACGTCCTCATCCACTTTATGTTTTGTCACACAAAGCTTGATAACTATGTCTCCATCATATTTTAAATGTCGAAATTATTCAATGAACTTCTCCTTTATTTGATTCCAAGTCTAAAAATCAACGTTATTTTATCTCTTTAGGTACCATTCGATTGCCAATCCTATCAATGTGGCAGGAAATAGGACTACCCAATTCTCTAGTCTATCTACACCATTTACTCTTCAAATAGTTATGCAAGTTTCTACGTGTTGTGTGGGGTCTTCCTTAATCTCACCTGAAAATGATGGACATCTGTGTTTGTCTTCTTTGTTAGCCATCTTAGGGGAGTCATCACTCTCACTTGAGGTGTCCCATGGATTCTCCAATGGATTCCTCCTAGGGGGTGTCCCACCACTTGGTGACCAAATTCTCGTGCGTCCTCACTCTACGACCTTCTTCGCTGATGTGATGGATATGATCTTGGTCTATCCTCCTTAGTCCCTGCGTCCTATTGCCCTGGTGCCTGACTCTCATCCTCTACACCCTATCGCAAACCTACTTCTGCTTCCTCAGGTCTTACCATCCACTCTCCATCATCATGCACTTTCTCTTTGTCACCCGTCTCCTCTACGTTTGGTGGTTCTTCATCCACATCTTCTGTCTCAATCAACGTCTCAAAGCCTCCCTCTTTGGATGTCCAAACTTACTCTATCTCTGGTTTGTGTGTACTCTGATCTGAGTTACTCATGTTTCCTCTTTGAGAAATCCTTGTGCTCCTTCTTACTAGAATTTTGTCTCGTGGTTCCCTTCTCCCATGCCTTTGTGTACTGGTGTCTGCCATAAAAAATTACCTCTAGTTTTTAGTCAAATTCGACCCGTTTTAACAAGAATGCCAAATTTGATAAGACAACGGTGCCAAATGTAACATAGCAGTGGATTATTCCTAGTAGTGAGGTGTTTTCTAGAGATAATAATGATTCTTAGGTTGAGTCTATCTCAATTACCAAATCAGACAGTATTCTAATCACCCGAACTACCCTCGTACGAACTGTCAATTCTTTGTATGGATCTTAATTACATACACTGTACGATCTCAAATTGTATAGTGTCCAAGATGGTACGATATTACACTCAGCAAAATTGACAAATGTTGTTTTGTAGGCTATCGTACACATTTTTGTAATCGTTCAAGCCAATTCACCAAAGCTGCTAAATTGGGTAAGTTCCTACCAATCGCATGTTTTACCAAATCGGGTAACAATATTTTGTATGATTTGTACGATGTACGATATGTATGAAATAAAGGTACAGCAAGGTTTTACTTGCTATGCTCTTCTGCTCCAATATTTATGTGGAATGTTTTGTAAAGGTTTAACAGCCTAAACAAGACAATCTCTTCCACAAGCAAAACATCCAAACTCGGCTGGTGAGAGATTTCATACACATAATTCCATATAGAAATTGTACAGTGCACTTTGCCATGTTCTTGCCAACATCATCATGCTCCTAAATCATTCCCCATGATTCACCAATGACAATCTTCTCAACAAACTACAACAATGCCTAAAACTAACATATAACAGTAATATAGAAACTCAATTACACAATGTTAATCCATAATGCATTATCCATTCACAACAAGACCGTACACTATCATCCACAACATCTGTTATTCTCATTAATGGCTATCAATTTTATTACAATGTGGAAAAATCTCTTAAGGTAATTGCAATAACTCTGAAATATGTATATCTCTCTATTCTAGCAACTAATAACCAGTAAACTAGTAGCTAGACCTAAAAATTTGAAAATGGGGCCTTATATAACATTGCCCAAGCCATTCCAAAGTGGTTCTTGAGACAATCCATTATTCACAACTGCCCATATACAACTGAATACATTATTTTGGCATTTTCCTAAGTTTACACCTTAATTTAGCAAATCCATGCGACATTTCATCCCAAAATTATATTTCCTTTGCATTTCAGTGAATTTCGGTGCACCTTGTATGATTTTCTACTGCTCTATATAGTTTTCCAATCCAATTGTATGATTTTTCCTTCCACTATACGATTTTCTCCCACTGTACGATTTTACAAAAGTTGATCAAATCATTATCAAAACTGTCAAAATCTAGCAAATCAGTTTTTCTTCTTCTGGGAGGTGGATTTGTTGCCTACAAAAACAATATGTGATAAATCACATTAAATTTTGGTGGTATTCCCCTAATATGAGGGTCGAGATTAATTTCTCTTCGCAGGTCCTCAGTCGTATATGGTGCATGGTGATGATGTAGGTAAGGAGGCCCTAAGTAGGCTCTCTCCATTTCATCCTCTTCGTCACTATCATAGTATAGTCCTTCATTTGCCCCTACAGGTGGGGGACGCTCTGGTAGGTGCGGTCCCATGAATCTCACTTCTTGGTCGTTTTTACCTATTTCCAAAAAAATTAGATAATTATTCCATATGTATGATGTTGTCGAGAAAACTAGCTCTACTTCTTCCCCCAAATAATCAATTTTTGGAAGCATCTCCTCAGTAACATATATCGACTCTGCAAGCAATAGTTGATGTGCATACAAAGGTCTTAAATAGCCCCCCTCAACTTCCTCCTTATATTTATTGTCACTTAAGAATTCACTGTCAGAATCATAACTTGGTCCACTTATCTCAGAGGTGGACTCCTCTCCATCATCAATGTAGAGATCTCCTAACTCAAGATCGCCTAGAACTATGGGTTTATGCCCCTACACACCTATGTCATTGGTTGAATTACATATTTGATGACCCAGGTTGCCTCTGGGGTTCTGTTCTATATCAGACTGCTCTAGGAGCCCTTCATGATGCTCTTCAAGTGGCTCAGAGTTGACAATAGATACCATCGGGTGAGTCCTCCAGAAGCTGGAAAGATTAGGATGATATGGGTTGAAGTCCACATTGTCCCCTAGACTAAGGTACAAGCGATCTAAGGATGTTGCAAGCAAATCATATTTTCCTTGTATTTGTAACCCCAACCCAAACCTATCAGTTGCTAGCTGATAACGTGGCTCGAACGGAGTTCTACGCCCTTGTTAAAATAGATCAAGTCTGTACCCATACCAGTAATACAACTCAAAAATATGCATGTAGTACTCCAAGTTGGATAAATAACAAATATTTACTATGAAAGGTTCATCACTATATTCATCCATGGGCTCTCGCATTGGAAGCTGATCTAGCCTAGCGTATATGAAGTTAGTCTGATTAGGTGGCTCTCCCAATGGTACCACCAATACAACTGGATAACAATGAGAAGGCAATCGACCCATCTCTTGTGCAGTATCCAAAATCGGTCTGAAGGTTACATTCTGCACAATATACTCACCTAATCCTGTGTTGGTAATATGTACAATCACCCGCGGTGTGGATGACCCTATTGATGATGCATACAAGGTAGGTTGAGGTACCTCCTTGGCTATATCTTGGGCTTCCTCCACTTCCATGGGCATGGGAGTCTCCTTAGTTACTGGTTCGGTCATTTTTTTCTTCTCTTTTTTACCCATATTTACCTTTAACTTCCTATCGTCCCGAAGCATCACTGATGTAGTTAATTTCAGCAAAGTAGTAGTAGTGCGCTCAGATATGTGTGATACAGATATCGATGGTTGAGCTTATATTATTGGTTTACCTCCTATATTTTTAATTGAAGATGCAGGCTGGATGTCCAGGTGCATTTATGGGAGTATGAAACCCCTAGGTAAATCTTCTAGGTTCACAAACTTGAAAGGTTCTTCGTCTAACGACACTACGTGAACCTGTATCTCATGCAGATATTTTACACATTGGTGTAATATAAAGGGAACATAATACATTTCATGAATCCAAAGGCCTCCCGAGTAGGATGTTGTATTGCATGGACCCCTCAATCACATGACACATCACATAGATGGTCTTAAGGCCTACCTACATAGGTAGGACAATTGTGCCAACCGTTGAGCATAGGGCATCGTTAAATGCTCTCAATGTGAAGGTGGTGGGCACGATGTGTGATTTTGGTAGATTTAGATGATTCAATGCCTTGGCTGTTATTATATTAATCGACAAACCAATGTCAATCAAGACCCTCTTGAATGGTAAATGATTGATGCATGCGATGATATACAATGGTGGGTCAGTCGTATCTATGGGAATCATCTTAATTTCATGATCATAAAATTATATCATGGGCTCTTGGAACTGTTGTACATGTCCCATAAAATTGGTAAAATGCTTGTGCATCCTAATACTATACTTTAATGGACCTTAGAATTTCCATAAGAGTCTCCCTGTGCCTAGGGTACTGCAATATTAGTTCATATATAGATAGCTTCGTAGGAGCTATCTGTATGTTTTGGACTAGCTTGCTCCATATGGTCACCACTGATCTCATTGGTGGGCCTGGAATATTCTATGCTGACCACTGATTTAGTGTAACCTTGTATCCTAATGGGAGTGTGAGGTTAATTCAGCTGCTCATATATCCCATGTCTTGTGACAACATTCACCATGCCTATGATCCCCTGGGTAGATAGTTCGACATGCACTTGGTTAACCTGGCCAACGTTGTTGCGCGGTGCCTCATGGTTTGGTAACAGATTTTTGTAAATCCCTATGTTCTGGTTGTTAGGCACTGATATATTACTTGGTATTACAAGCTCACCCTTTTCAATCATGTTTCGCACAATATGCTTGAAGGACCAACATACCTCAATGTCGTGGCCCTTCGTGCGATGGAAGATGCAAAATAAGTCGTCTTGATACCCCTTTGACTTGGGCTGATTCGGATCGACCAACTTAACCTCAGGTAGTCTGATCGCCTTAGCCTCGCATAACTTGTGGAATATTAAATTCAATTATTCTATTAGTGGCGTGAATTAGCAAGGTGGGTATTGTTCTTTGTTTTTGATCTTATAGTTATTATTACGCTTTTCGTACTATGCAGGAGGAGGTTGGGCCTAATAATTCTATTTTTGCTACCCTTTATCCTCTCTTTGGAGGTTTAGCACTACCTGGTTGACGTGGGCCTGCTTGCCCTTTTGCTTCGTGGAGCTCTTATTAGGCCCCTCTTTCCTATTCTTAAGCTTCAAGTTGTCTTCCTGCAACTTGATGTCTTCAATTACCTTGGCTTACACCAAAGCTTCCTCGAATGTTGGATACTATTGTAGTTGTAACAGTAGTGATATGTGTTTGGCATAACTCTTGGTGAAAATTTGGGTCAATTCCATAGCAATAATAGGGAATGGCAGCTTTGCCATCAATCTTCTCCACCTCTTTTTGTATTTTTCAATTGGTTCGTCATCGCACTGAGCTAGCGCAACCAAATCGAAAAGGTTAGCCTATTTCTTGACACCAAAAGAAAAATGTTCAAGAAAAATGTTGGCCAGTTGTTCAAAATTGGTAATGTTGTACCTCTTTTGCTGATTGAACCACTATCGAGCTAGGCCTAAGAGGGTTGTGACAAATGTGTGCAAAAGCAAGGCATTATTGCTAGCAATTTAGAAACAGGCATCCAAAAATCCCGTGACATGCTCCTATGCATCTTCGTCACCTTTAAATTTATCTAACCTGGGCATAACAAAATGCTTAAGGTATGTTGGAGTAGGTATCGAGGGGTCCAAAGGCTCATTATGAATATTTCTTAATTTCAGATTTTGAAATGCCACGCCTTGCCTCTCAATCGCTTTTACCTTCTCAGCTAGAGCTTTATAAACCTTTAAGGATAAGAAGTCCTCCTCCCTAAGATAATTCGAGGGTGGTCTTGGAGGTACATTATTCCTCTGTCGGGGTGGAGGTCGTTGCTCTTCCTCCTCCTCAACTTGGGATTCTTTAGGATACTCTTGATTGTTTTCCTCTCCCTCTTCTTCCTCATATTGTTGTTGCCTCTCATGTTTGAATGGTGGTGGTCATTCTCTTTGTTGGGTGCTAATATGAGTGTGAGCGTCTTTGCGCTCCTACTGCACATGGGCTTGTGAAAAAATCCTTTCTATGTATGCGCTATTTGTTCTCTACGTGAGTATATAGACTAGCTTTGGCTAGCCTATCCTCCTTATCTACGCATTCCTTTTATGCAAGGATGCGTTCCTCACTCATACGCTGCTCGTATAGTCTTTTTTTGATAAGCCTCTATGCCTAAGGATTCTCATCTTCAATGCACTACATTTCTAGGCGAGCATCCTCCAATTGATCTTATAGGAGCTATCGTTGCTGCTCAGATACCATTATGTATGATCTATTAAGGTCTTTGGCTGTGATAGGCCTCTGGTATGCATGCTCTGTATGAGCAACCTTATGGGTTTTGTACCCATCCGATTGATTTGTGACGCTTTTGCCTTTGTCCATAAAGATGGTATTGGCATCCTACTGAGATTTGTGCTCTGTACCACAATGCATGGATGGTGGATGTGTCACATGAGGGTGCTTAGAAGTCTCTCCATGTTCTCTAGCAGTCCTAATAGAATCCCCACTGTGCTCACTCAAAGCACGGGTAGGTGGAGCCGAAGGCCTATAGCCTAACTACTCCAAGATGCTACCTAAGCCATCCAACTGTCTGGATCTCCACCGCTCATGCGGTGGTGTGCCATTGGCTCCCACCTTATCTATATCAATAGTGATATTTCAAGGTTCACTATGTGCGAGAGTCTACACAGGCCCTTGAGTGGTCAGGTCTTGATCACGTCTGTACTCTGAAGGTGGAGCCACGGATCCTCCTGCAGACCTATGACATAGGGGTACCAACTTGGATCCCTGTATAACATACTCTTTAGTCGATCATGTGGATGCACATGTAATGCGATCCTGGTAAAGGCTTTCGAGTGGAACACCCTCATGCTGAGAGGCTCCATGCTCTATTCTATGTCTAGAGGAATGCACAGAAGCTCCTCTAATGGGGGTACGCTTAATAGGTTCCCCTCTTGTCGAATTATCTCCTCTAATGATCATCGAACAACATTCGGGAAGCGCATGTGGATGAGGATTCGACATGTGTTGATGTGAATCTGTTGGGGCTTGGTCATGGGCATCAGTATTATGCCTTTGCTAACCACCCTGTGTCTCCACCATGGTGCGCCTATTGTCTAGATTTTTTCTTTATTAAGCAAACAAGGTATACAATGGTGTTTATCTCGTATTAATTTTTAAAAGTGAGCCCTAGATTGTTTGATGTTGTTTCAAGTTTTTTGTATCAGTATAGAACTCCTTATCATGTTTTGAAAAGCATTGAATAATATTCTCAATTTAAATTTGCTTTCACATGTATGCTTGTAGCTCAACAACCTGGATGTGACTTCCAGGTTGCGTAAATCCTCCGTGTGTGGTAATGAAACTCCACACCTAGAAAAGGAGCATAGGTCCTACTAGATCCTCACCCAATCTCACCTAGTCAGCGTTATACCCTCCAAAGAGAAGTACATGCAAATTTTTTGGGCTATGGATGGTTCTTGGATTTGGTATTGGTCTAGTATCCAAGGGTACGTAGGATTTGGGTCAACGGATGGAAATCACCTCCACCATCATTGAACCCTACTAGTGGTCAAATGTCAAGCCCAAATCACTAGCGTTTAAGTGAAACATGGTGTGTGTGGTTCATTTTAATTTGCATAAAATGACAAATGCAACAGATTTTTTTCTACATGTAATGTAAAAAGAAATGTTTTATATTCAGATATGCATGCTATACTCTACATGATTTTTCTAAAATGCAAACTAGTATGCAAATGGCCACTACTTGGGCCTCAAATATACAAACCACACAATTTCTATCAAGCACACTAGATTCTAGGGTAGACTACAATCAGAGATCCATTATTCCTAGAAGTGTCTTTCTAATGACATGAAAAATAAATGCAAACGTAGGACCTAATTCATTTCTTCTTTTCTTAATTTCCTAGTAAGATTTGCAAAATTGATCACTCTGGAAAAACACAAAGACAGAGAAATAACAGAGGATGAAAAGTAGGACCTACCTCAGGTCCACATTCGATCTGTGCTCTATTTTCTATTGTCTACTCTACCAACTGTAAACCACAGGTCTAGTCTATGGTATGCACTATAACCCATGGGTTGCAACTGTAGTTCAATTGTTGCCCGCAGTTGGTAGCTGCAGTCTGTACCTACAATTCCAAAAACAATAGAAATAGCAGTTAGATTGCTTATTTTTTGAATTCCCACTATGATCACCTTCTGAACTATCCCAAAAAGCATGCACCTATCTCATGCATCAATCAAAACCAACATAAAAGCATAAAATGACAAACAAGATTGCATATAACACTAAAATGGATGTTTCTTTTATTAATATTGAAAATGGATCTCAGTTACAATCATGCCCCTCTTAGGGTCACCCAAAATGTTGATACAATCAATACAATGCCAAAGCCCCCAATGGGGTAGGCGCACTATTAATGCTTTTCCAAATAGTCACAAACTGCTCTAGGGTGGAGTTAACCCTCTTCTTCGCGTTGACGAAGAAAATTGGTGATTGAAGCTCCTTTGAACTTGTTTCCTGCGATCAAGAAACAACACAAGAAAGTTATACAAATAGGCAGCCTCTCGTGATGAGGCCCTTTGAAGGATTGATCCATGAAAAAACCATGAAAAGCATATAATCAATAAAGCATGTAAAATGTATCTAAACTATGCCAAATTGATAAAGATTCATGTAAATGTGTAAAGGAATATTGCAGCTAAGTATTGAATGGCCTAATTAGATGAAATAGAGCATGAAAGCATAGAAAGAAACCATTCTTGCATATTCTACACTAATGTAACAAAATTGCTTTAAACCCTAAATCTATCGATCAAAAATCTCTAAAATCCTAATTAAACCATGAAAATTTCTATCAAAACCTAATTAAATAATCTACAAAAGAAATGGTAAGGAGATCTTATGCTTGTTGCAAACTATAGCTCTAATGAGCGGTCTACACTGTAAACCACGGTTGAAAGCCATGGTGAGAAACAAAGTACTTTTGCCCTCCAATTTCAAGGGTAGTGGGCTTGATCCTCCTTGTCAAATTTATGATCAAGGTTCGCCTCAGTGTCCTCTGATAGGTTTGGCGGTTGAATTGTTGAATAGGGCCTCCGTTTGCCTAAATTAGCATTTATTGGCTCTCCTAGGCTCCTAGGACCTCCATGGCAAATTGATCTTTTGATGGATAGCAAAGTGGCCTTCTCACATGTATGAAATCAGTATGCAATTTGACATGGCTTTGCTATTGACTTGATCAATTCACTCTCTCCCTATTTCGACAGTGCTTCGCTATAAAAAATCTCTATATGTTCTCTCTCTTTTGCCCTATTTTGGAGGGGTACTTATAGGATGCCCCAGGGCTAGGGGTGGCTTCATGGAGAAGCCAATAATAATAAGGGGTGGTTAGGACTGTTGTATTGGAAGCTTCCATCCTTTAATCACCTTCTTCTAGACCAAATATCGTTTAAACTAATTTGGCTCAGATGAAGGCCAACTAAACTTTAGTTAATATCATAGGTTACAGCTACAGTTTAGACTATAGACTGTAGGTTTCATTCATGGTTCAGACTATAGACCACAGGTATAAGCTATGGTTCAACCTTATTAGGCCAAGGAGCCCAAATTGAGTGGTTAGAACCACTGAGTAGTCGTCATCGACATGATGCATTTTAGGTGTCTATAGATGCCCCTTTTGAGATGTGTTGTGAGATCGAACAACATGTGAGCAAAAATAAACCACCTAAAATGATGCCAAATGTTCTATGATGATCATTAGCCAGATAAACATTAGATTCCCTTGGTCCAGAAAAAGAATGTGCATCCTAGAATTATTTCTTCCAACTCTTTGGAGGCTTAAACTTAAAAGAGTTTGCACTCATCATTAGACATTCGAGTAGCTTTGGCGCTACAATAGGAGTTAGGCCTATATAACCGAAAGGATGAGAGTTACAAACTAATTATCATATTTTCTATTTACCCCAAGCAAAGGGGTAAGCTTATGATAGTTGTTGACAATGATTCGCAAGGACAAACACAATTTTGACAAGATCAAAGGATCTACAATTTTAGGGATCTACTGATTTCAGGGATCTTCTGCTGATTTCAGGGATCTATGAATGCAATTTTGACAAGCAGATAGAGTTATTCTTATCTTCTTTCTAAACATAAAATTAACCTAAGAGAATGAGATCTTAGGGTGAACCTATAAAGTAACCTAAGAAAATGAGATCTTAGGGTGAACATAGAATGGACCTAAGAGATTGAGACCTCTTAGGGTGAATATAGAAAATACCTAAGGGATTGAGACCCCTTAGGGAGAATGTTAACTAAGTAAACTGATTGATTACATCAAAGTTAAGATATCTTGTCATGAATATGAGATGGATAGCTTAACTCACAATACATGTAGCATACCTACACATATAGACTTGTGTATGGTATGGTGATGGGTGTATACCTTCGACTATACTGAAGGTGATAAGTTTAGCTCATAAAGAATGATGAGATGGATAAGCTTATTTGTGGTAACACATGGTATGCCTACATATATGGACTTGTGTAGGGTATTAAATGTGATGTAACTTTTTGGGTAAGTTGGTAAACTTAGTAAAACTTAAACAATAGATAAACCAAATGTTAGTTAGGGATTTTTGGATCTATCTCCATAAAAAAAATCTTTTCTTTTCTTGTGTTTTCTTGTAGCTAGTTTTTGAGGACATTCATCTAGTATCAGAGCTCTAGGTATGAGGGTATAAAGCTTCTTAATGTGTTTTAGGGATTTGGATGTCTTTCTATGTATACTTGCTTAATTTTTAAGCTAAATTCGGGAAGACCTAGAATCCTCTGCTTACTATAATCTAATGGGAATTAACCCCAAGGGTGATTGGAATGTTATGATACCTTACTTATAGTAAATATGGACTTTGGAATTAAAGTTACATCATAACCTTGGAACACTACCCTAATTAGATTATTTATGTTTTTAGCAAGATAACTCTACATTATGGCTTGTGTTAGTAGTTTATTTCAAAGGTGGAACTGTAACCTAACCTTCTCACATTGGTTGTCATCAGGATAAATGGCACCTAAGGCTAGAAAAGAGAGGCCTACACCTTCAACTAGGTGGACTTGACAGAGTAATGTCGAAGAAGGGATTTGGGATGAGGATCCCAAAAATTCTAACAAAAAGGTAGAAAACCTCACTACTACGGTTTCTACCATGCAATATCAGACGAAACAAATGTTGGAAACCATTGCAAATCAAAGTTTACAAGCTAGAGGTTCCAAGGTTAGCCAAGCCGATGAACTAACTTGTAGAACAGTTAGAATCTAGAGCTCTTTTAGAAAAAGAATTGGCTAAGGATCTAAAAAATATTTGCATCACTAAGTTTGGTGGAGAAGGGGATGGGGATGCAACCAAAGCTTTGTTAAGGGAATTATAATTTTATTTTATGGAGAAGGGTTATTTCCCGGGAACCCAAATAGTTTGGGCCATAATATACCTATAAGGGTTTGCTTTAGGTTGATGGGAAACTTACTATGAGAAGAATAAGATTGAACCTATTGATATTAAATAGAAATATTTTTTTGTAATATTCAAAAAGAGGTTCCATATAGAACACTTGTATGCATTAAATTTTGAGGAGTTTTCCAACCTTCAACAAGGAACCAAAACTATAGAGATATATTACAAAAATCCAGTATGATTACTAAAGTATGTACCCACTTATGATGATAATATGAGGGTTCACAAGTTCATTCTTAGATTAGAATCAAGAGTAAGACATGATGTAAACATACATGAACCCAAGTTACTATAGAAGGTGTATGACATGGCAAAGAAGGCAGAGTCTCACCTGTAATTCAACTATTCCATCCTATCTGAGCATGATAAGCAAGCACTTAGGAAAAGAAATAGTTAGGGACACTTGAAATAGGAAGAGGAACAAGATCAAAAGGTCAAGAACCTTCCAAAATTTGAGAAGAGAAAAGATGTGAAACATAGAAGGTTCAAGAAGAACTTCCAAAAGAAAACCAATAACAATCCCAACCTTGCTAAACTCCAGCCTCAAAAATCGTAAACTTCAGCCCCAACAAGTAAGGCAGGTGAACAAAAACCTGAAAAGCATTAGGGACCCAAGGATGGGTGTTATAATTGAAGAGGCCCTCACTATGCTAGTCAGTTTCTACATCAACCAGGGTTGAGTACATCTAGTGCTAAGGAAAAGAACCCATGCACCGAATTTATGTTGCAACTAGGAATTAGAAGCTGGAGGGGCAAGTCACCCTAATGCTTAAAAAAGGTAAAAATTTTAATAAAGAAGTAAATATTTTAATTAATAGTGGGGCCATAGATATTTTTATTTCTTCTATTTTAGCAAGGGATATGTTGAAAAGGCCAGGATATTTAGCCCAAAGATGGAAGGTCGAGTATGGTTCTGGGAAAACCTACTTAGTAAACCAATTTTTTCCAATGGTAGAGATTACTCTAACTAGTGGTACCACTAAAGGTTATTTGTATGTAGCTCCACTTCATGCTTTTGATGTGATCCTAGGGATGGATTGGTTATAGGCTCATAAAGCCTTGATCAATTTCCAAGATAGATGGATTGAGTATTTAGAAAAAGGTAAGGAAAGACTGAGAATTCATAGCGAGCAGGGGGCATTCAAACCCCAGATGTTGTCAGCTATGCAGTTGAAGAAATCCCTCAAGAAGGGAGGGATATTCTATGTCATAAAACTCAATGAAGTTGGAGAAGATCAAAAGAGATAAGTGTTGGAGAAACACCCAATTTTGTAGGACTTTAAGGATGTATTTCCTAAGGATTTACCTGGACTTCCCCCTGTGTGGGAATTTAATTTTACCATTGAACTTATTCTAGGAGTAGAACCTATCCATAGATCTCCATATAGGATGAATCCTATTGAGATGCAAGAATTAAAGGTGCAACTACAAGGGCTATTAGAAAAGGGATTGATAAAACCAAGTGTGTCACCTTGGGATGCACCAGTTTTATTTGTGAAAAAGAAATATGGTTCATTAAGGTTGTGTATTGATTATAGGATGCTTAATAAGGCTACAATCAAGAACCGATACCCTTTACCTAGAATCAAAGATTTGTTTGACCAATTGAGAGATGCCACAATATTCACAAATATTGATTTAAAATTAAGGTATCATCAATTAAGAATACATGAGGAGGACACTCACAAAATGACATTCAAAACTAGGTATAGGCATTTTGAGTTTATATTCCTACCCTTTGGACTAACTAACACCCCAATTGCATTCATGAATCTAATGAACAATGTGTTTAGGAGGTATCTAGATCAGTTTGTCCTCATATTTTTAGATGATATCTTAATATACTCTCGAGACAAGGAGGAGCACAATAAACATCTCAAGATCATGTTAGAGTTGCTAAGGGAGAACCAAATCTATGGAAATATAGCAAAAAGTGATTTCTATGTCTCGAAGGTATGATATCTTGGGCATATTATATCTGTAGAAGGGATTGTAGTAGACCCAGAGAAAATTGAAGCCATTCTAAATTGGCCACCCCCTACCAATGTGATAGAAGTATGAAGCTTCATGGGGATGATAGGCTACTATAGACGTTATATAAAGGATTACTCTAAGATTACAGCAGCAATAACTAACCTCTAGAAAAAGGGAAAGGAATTCAAGTGGTTAGAAAAGTGTGAAGTTACCTTTTCATTGCTAAAACATAAACTCACTACAACACCAATATTGAAAATTCTAGACCCTCAAGGGAAATTTTTAGTATGCACGGATGCATCACTGGAAGGGTTAGGAGGAGTACTCTCAAGATGAGTCAGTAGTAGCATACACTTAAAGGAATCTTAAGAAGCATGAAATTAATTATGCTACGCATGATTTAGATCTAGTTGCAGTGGTGCACACTCTAAAATTCTAGCACCACTACTTGGTAGGAAGACCCTTTGAATTAAAAACTGACCATCAAAGTTTGAGGTATATATTCACCTAGCCTATAATCAATGCGAGACAAAGAATATGGGTCAATTTTCTCATTGAATATGACTTTGAGATTGAGTATATAAAGGGGAAAGAGAATAAGGTTGTTGATGCCTTAAGTAGAAGGAAACACATAGCAACCATAACCAGAAGTCACATGGATCTAATGGATCAAGTGAGGAAAGAGCAATCTCAAGATGAGTATTGCAAGGAAATTCGGTCTAAGTTGAGCAGAGACCTTGAGGATAATAAGGAATTTAGCATGAATGATGACCTTTTGTGCTACAAAGGTAGAATCATCATACCAAAAATGGGTAATTTAAGGAAACTAATAATGCAAGAAGCCCATAGATCCCCTTATTTTGCTCACCCTAGAGGGGCCAAAATGAGGGAAAACATGAAAATAACCTTCTTCTAGATAGGAATGAAGAAGGATATCACCGATTTTGTTGCTCGGTGCCTCGAATATCAGAAGGTTAAGGCTGAACGCAAGCATCTTGTAGGACAATTGTATCCACATGATGTACCTACGCAAAAATGGTAGGTTATATCTATGGATTTTATAGTAGGTTTACCCAAGACTAGGTATCAACATGATGCAATCCTTATAATAGTTGATAGATTGACTAAGGTTGCACATTTCATACCAAGGAACATCAAGGATGATGCTCAGGTAGTGGCTAATAGATTTTCCAAAGAGGTATTCTAATTGCATGGGTTTCCTAAAATAATCATTTCAGATAGGGATTCCATATTTACTTTTAAATTTTGGAAAGCCCTACATCGTGCAATAGGTACAAAATTGAATATGAGCTCAACATACCACCCTGAGATAGATGGTCAAATAGAAAGGGTAAACCAAGTACTAGAGGACATGCTCTACATGTACTGCATGGATCAAAAGTCTCGTTGGGAAGACTATCTACACCTTGTGGAGTTCACCTACAATAATGGACATCACTCCTCTCTAGGAATGGCTCCTTTTGATGCCTTGTATGGATGAAAGTGTAGAACACCATTGTCTTGGGATAACCTAGAAGATCGAGTTGTAATTGGGCCAGATATGGTCAGAGAAATGGAGGATCATTTGAAAGTAATCATGCAAAGGCTTAAAGAAGTTGTTGATTGGTAGAAAATTTATGTTGATCTAAAAAGGACTCCAAGAGAGTATTTTGTAGGAGATAAAGTATTCTTAAGGGTAAAACCGATGAAGAGTGCTATCAAATCCATAAAGTTGGATCCTCGATTTGTGGGACCCTTTGAGATCACTAAAAATATTAGCTTGGTGGCATACCAACTTGCTTTACCACCTAACCTATCAAATATCCATGACACCTTCCACATATCCCTACTTAGAAAATATGTTGCTGACCCTAAACATGTGTGGGATGTTTCTAAACTACAGATGGCAAACCCAAAGGCTATTGAAGTAATATCGATGAAGATTCTTGAGTTTTGTTCTAAGTCTATGCGAAACCAAACTCTTGAACAATGTAAGGTCCAATGGGACCATTTTTTGAAAGAAATGCCACTTGGGAAAAAGTGGAGGACATGCAAAAATATTTTCTCTTCTTGTTTGAAAATATAATGTAATAATTTTTATTTTTGTAAAATAGGAAACACCCGGGATAATGTTTAGTCCTAGGGGGTAGGATGTCATGACCCTCCTTAGTAGGACTTATGGCATGGAAAAACTATGTGATGATCAATAGTAATTTGATACTTAGTTTTATTGCAAATGAATGACTATATAATGCTTAGATTGATTTATCTTTGAAGAACATGGTACTATTGATAGATTATCAATGTGCAGGATCAGGTACGCTCGTAGGTGGAAGAAATAGAATCATCCACCAAAAATAGGGTACTTGAGGTTGGGGAAGTGATGATTAAGGCAACTCGAGGGTAACATGGATGACTACCTTCATATAGGCATGCATTATCAATTATGGGATAATCATCAATAGCTAACCACCTAGAGCCGTAGTTGATAGCCTAGTAGCTATCATAAATTCTCCGACTGAGATGGGTGACTGGGTTGATGGAAATATTCCCACTTTTCTTGTTGCATATAATTGATTGTCTTTTACTTCATCACTTGTTGCATCACTGGTTTTGAGAAAATGTGCATAAGTTGGTTGCCTTTAAAACTCCTTGTTTTGCTTTAATATTTTAAAATAAGAGCATGATGTTAGGGTGTGATAAAATAATTCCTTATGTTTATATATATATATATATATATATAGTATGATTCTATTTGAATAATAATAAAATATTATTTAATGAGATCTTAATTAAATGATAATAGAATTTCATTTAAAGAAACAATAAAAACTTCTTTGTAAATGATGATAGAGTTTCATTAAAAAAATAATAAATATTTTATTAAAATTTTGTGATAGATACTTTATTTAATTAAAGATAGAACTTTTATTTAAATAATAGTAAGACCATATTCTAATAATAAAAGAATATTATTATATGGAAAAATCTTCATTTTAAAAAATAGTAGAATTTTCGTAAAAGATCTTGGTAACCCATTTGATCTAAGGAAACTTCTGTTGACCTTGGGGAAAGGACTTTATTGATGTTAAGATTTTTAAAATCCAAGGCTAATGTTTTTAAATGAGTCAAATATTCCTTACTACCAGTAGGATGGAAAAGAATTAATGGTGGGCAGATGAATTCTGAATGAGAAGATATAGGAGACGTGTTGGAAGAAGGACTCTTGGAGGATCGAATAAATGAAGGAAAAGGAGACCTTGGGGATGTTGGCATACTGTGAAAAAGAAGGAAAAAAAACACTATGAGAAGGACGCACATCCTGTAACTAGCGATAATCAAAGAGAAGTAAAGACCGACCCAAGAATTGTAGGTTGGTTTAATATTTATGCACTCTTTTATTTCTTAATGAGCCTGGTTAAGCATACTTGATTTTGGTTTTGTATATCTTTTAGCCATGGCTAATAGGGGTCTACTTCTGGCTCTTCTGTCCTCTATGTTCTTAGATCACGTGGCACCTTCTCATCTCAACTCTAGATTTAACACCTTCCCTTTTCACTTCATCAGTGGTTATTTCACATCATTATCGTTTCTCACCTGATAACTAGTTTTTTGGGAACTATCGTGTTGTTGTAATGTAGCCCTAATAACACTAGGTTTAGCAATAGGACCACCCCTTTGACTAGTATTGCATCGTTATTTATGCCTATCCAACTTCATTCTTGGGCTAGGTGTTGTGTTGTTAAGTTTTGGGTGGCAGGGAATGTGTGCTAGTAGCCATTAGTTTGAAGGTCAACCATTTGAAGGAAAGGAAACCTTTATGTGTTGTTAGCCACCATATTTTCATTTGCTGGGTTTGCATTGACATTGGTAGTGAACCCCATTCATGAATTATTCTACTATTAAGGTGTTTGGTTTTTTCTAGTAGCGTCAGTAGAACACCTGGACCAGTGGGTGACTGTATTTGGTTATTAACCCTATGTTGTGGTGGTCATTCACTCAAATGGTTCAATAGTTTATCATCCACGACAACAACAACCTTACTCGGTTGAAAATCTCCTCTCCTCTATTATTGGGTTGCTTTACCCACTTCACCTTATCATTTGTGATATCATAAGGGTGATGGTCATCATTGCTTATGCTTCTCACCTTGGTTGTGTGTTGGATTTGCCCACACCGTAGATGTCCAACGGTGGATTTTCACTTATTGCACTTCTCTTGCACCATCACCTTGTTGCATGTTTAGTGGTTTGTGTAGCCAGTGTGTTGTAGGTAGCTGACCTAAGAATACCTTATAATCGATGGTGGTCATCCGTGTTCCATTTAAAATCTCTAAGCTGAGAGGTTTGGGTATGCGTTGTTTCATTTTATTGAAGACTGTTAATTTTAATGAAAGCATGTTGCTAGAGTTTAAAATGGTCAATGAATTATATGGTTATTTATTTTATTTAATGAAGGAGTCCTTAGTCAATTAAATGAATGAACTATTTGATTATTTCATGGAAATAAATGAAACAAATTATTTGTATTAATTAAAAGAATAAGACTTTGATTAATGGAAATAAAGAAAACATAGTTTATTTTATTAATTAAAGGAATGAGACTTTGATTAATGGAAATAAAGGAAACATAGTTTATTTTATTAATTAAAGGAATGGGACTTTGATTAATGGAAATAAAGGAAACATAGTTTATTTTATTAATTAAAGGAATGAGACTTTGATTAATGAAAATAAATGAAACATAGTTTATTTTATTAATTGAAGGAATGATTCTTTGATTAATTTAAATAGAGGAATTAAGATTTATTTAGTTAATTAAAGGAATGAGACTTTGATTAAATCAAATAGAGGGAATATAGATTATTGCTTAATTAAGGAAGAGAACCTTAGTTATTTGAAATAATGATCTTGGTATGATTTGGTTAAAGTAAGACTTGTGATCTAGTTGTGTCTGTTGAAATGACTCTCTTTGGGAAAATGAGAGGTGAGAATAAAAATGAGGAATTTTTATGATATCAACTAGACAATAGATGGTTGAATGCTTTAATTAAATTTGTATAGTTGTAATTTGGTAAAGTAAATAGTAAATACACTAGTTTCATGTTACTAGTAGATGCATTTAGATGCATGTCTTTCATAGAACCATGGGTTGCCCTGATCCCCTACTATCCTAAAATGAATGATGGAAATAAAGGAGGACCAAAGAGGCAGTTGGAACCAATGCACCAATTTGATTTATAACTACAATAATTTACTTATGCTCAAATAGACTAGAATTGTAGGGAGAAATCCCTAGATAAATATGATGTATTACTTTATTCTTTTAAGAGTATGGAGGTTTTACCATGCTTGGATTTATGTAATAATTACTGAATGAATGGGAAATGTATCTTTAATTTACTGTTATGAATTATTTATGCTTTTTTATCTAGATTTCTCTTTTATTTAATGGTTATCTTCTTTTAAATGTTGCTTCCCTTTTAAGTACTTCTATTATGCTTTATGAATTTTACTCTTTAGTTAGTTAAGTAGATAGAGTTATTCTTGTCTTCTTGCTAAACATAAAAGTAACCTAAGAAAATGAGATCTTAGGGTGAACCTAGAAAGTAACCTAAGAAAATGAGATCTTAGGGTGAACATAGAATGGATCTAAGATATTGAGACCTCTTAGGGTGAACGTAGAAAAGACCTAAGGGATTAAGACCCCTTAGGAATATTTCTAATTAAGTAAACTGATGGATTACATTAGGGTTAAGATAGCTCATCGTGAAGACGAGATGGATAGCTTAACTTGCAACACATGTAGCATACCTACATATAGACTTTTGTATGGTATGGTGATGGGTGTATACCTTTGATTGTACTAAAGGTGATAAGTTTAGCTCATCAAGAATGATGAGATAGATAAGCTTATTTATGGTAACACATGGTATGCCTACATAGAAGGACTTGTGTAGGGTATTGAATGTGATGTAACTTTTTTGGGTAAGTTAAGAAACTTAGTAAAACTTAAACAATAGATAAACCAAATGTTGGTTAGGGGTTTATGGATCCCTCTCCGTAAAAAAAAAAAAATATATTTTCTTGTGTTTTCTTGTAACTAGTTTTTGAGGTCATTACATTACTAATACCTATCCTACATTAAAATAAATATCCATTTTTATAGTTTGAAGTTCTTATATGATTTATTAAAATATTATGATAATATCATGTAATATAAATAGAATCGTTTCAATTTCGTAGAACCTATATACATTATATGTAATTTTTTTTGCTAAGTTGAAAGATAGTATAATTTTTTTAATAAAAATTAATTAAAATTAATATATATATATATATATATATATATATATATATATTTGATTTAAAAAATAAGTCAAGATAATATGATATCATCAAAAAAAAATTATAAAATGATCTAAACTCAAGTGCCTAAAAACATAAACTTTTAAGATAAAGATCCATGTTTAAATATGTATGAGTGATATATACACAATTATCAAATGTTATTAGGACTGTTCAAATCCGATCAATTATATTATGAACATATATAAATTCAACTATAATTAATAGATTTTTTTTAGAGAGATGAGGAGCGGTGGAGGAAGCGGAGGAGGAGCAAAAATGGCAGGCAGGAATTTTGAACCAACGGAAGGAGAAGATCCAGAGGCAGGGTAGAATGTTGTAGCTGGAAAGGAAAAGGATTCCCTGTCGGCTCAGTTCGAAAAGGCTAAAGGTACAGATCCTCCAGATAAACCCTCAGACAAAGGGTCCCACTGGGGTTCGGGAGGCGGCAACAAGGGCCCAACCTTTTTGGAAATGTTTGAAAGGGAAAAAGAAGGAGCCAGTCAGTGAACTACCGCCCCTAATACCAAATAATAACAGGTTAACTATGCCGGTGGAGATTATGGAAAGATTCTTGGATATGGAGGCATCATCCTTAGTTGGCAAGTTTTTGGGAGGAAGGCCGGACATTGAGACTATTCGCTCATGGGCCGCGGCAAAGTGGAAAACTTCAGGAAGCTTAGAAATCGTAGCCATGTCAAGAGGTTTTTTATGATAAGACTCAACAACAAAGATGATGCAGAGCGCATCTTGACAGGAGGACCCTGGTTTCTAGGAAGGCGTAGCCTCTTTCTGAGGAAGTGGGGGGAGGATTTCAACCCTAAGAAGCAGAACATTAATATAGCACCCATTTGGGTCCGCTTACCAAACCTCCCAGCCCAGTTTGTTAATGAGTACTGGCTTAGTGGCATAGCAAAGATGATAGGAGAGCTCATGGCAATAGACCATTCAACCCGGGCAAGGACTAGACTGACGCATGCCAGGATGCTGATGTAAATGCAAACTTGGATTCTGATCTACCTTCTCAGGTGGAACTAGCATATGGAGAGTTTCTAAGGATTCAGCCTGTGGAGTATGAGAACAAGCCGATATTTTGTAGCATGTGCAAAAACCAGGGCCACCTTCAAGCCCAATGTCTGACAATAACTGCAAACAAGGAAGCCACGAGCGAAGGTTTTATGGGGAAAGCTAATGGGAGAGGGATCCCAAAGTTTCAAGGACCACGTCTTAACTTGGAAGGATACGGACAAGTTAAGAATAACAGCTGACCAAGCCAACACAGAACCGGCAAAAATCTAGGAGAAAGGAAAGCAACATAATGAGGGAGGCAAAAATCATAAGGTATGTAATAAAGATCCCAGCTTGAACATGTTTGATATCCTAGCAAATCTAGAAGTTGAAAAAGAAAATAGATAAGGATGATACCATCAGTGTCAAGTTTCCTGAAACCCTAGACTCCCCATCCAAATCGGGACCATCCACAGCTATGACAAAAAGCCCCAAAAGCTATGCTCAAAATGAAGAAAAATTGCCGGGTCATTTCAGTTTAAACATGGAAAAAATAGAGTCAAGAGTCGAAGTTGTGGAAACAAGAGGCAGGAATGTAGCTCCTAATCCGGTAGTGGAGCAAATTATCCCTTATCAGATGAGCCCAACGGTAAAAGGTTCCTTGAAGGAAAGCCCCTTTTTAGGAACCAGATAGGAGAGGTGAACCAAAACAAGGCTGAGGATGAAGAGGGAATTGAAAACCCCCAAATGAGGAAGAAGGTTCAAGCCCTAGACTATCACAGTATATGCCCCCTCATTTCAGTCCAAAATAGACTAGAAGCACTACCAAGCCTCCGATAGATTATGGAAGTGAAAGAAAGAAAGGGAGAATATCTACGAGAGAGCACTATAGAATGAGAATCAATGAAGAAATTGCAAACGGAAAGCAAAGAACATTGTTACAGCAAGCTATTCCTGGCCAGGATAATAGCAAAATTGACAAACCCCCTTTGGATCAGGGAAGGGGGCGGGGAAAAAATATCAAACAGTCTAAATGAAGGTTCTCTCATGGAATGTGAGAGGCCTAAACGACCCACCAAAACAAAGGATGGTGAAGTCTATAAGGAAGGATTGGAATCCTACTATCATTTTCTTCAAGAAACCAAAACAGATGCGGCACAATCAGCACTTATAGCTAGAAGGATTTGGAAGCAAGGGGAAGTGGCCTTTCAACAGGCGAGAGGAGCATCTGGGGGCCTCATGATCTTATGGGATCCTATTAAAATAGAAGGAAGTATTATTCAGGCAAATGAAAGAGTCTTAAGCGTATTATTTCATGATTTTGATACTAATAAGAATTGGATTATGTCAAATGTTTATGCCCCCACCTCTGTCCAAGGGCGGTCTGAACTGTGGGAGTTTTGGGGCATTTGAGCCAAGCTTTTAAAGACATTCCTTGGGTGATTGGGGGAGATTTCAATACCCCCCTTTACCCATCCGATAAGAAGGGAGGATATGGGTTACCCTCAAGGAGCATGGAGGACTTCAATGAATTCATTAACACAAATGAATTGATGGATGTAAGACTAAAAGGAGCCAAATTTACATGGAGTAACAAGAGGATAGGAAGTCAGCTGATTCAAGAAAGGTTGGACAGGTTTTTTATCCAAGGAAGCTACAACAATGTTTGGTGATTCAGCGTTACAAGCCCTTCCTAAATGCGCTTCAGACCATAATCTTATTCTATGGGAGGCATTTCAGGCTAACTCCTTTAAAAAGCCATTCAGATTTCTGTCAATGTGGGTTAAACATCCGGACTTCAAGAAACGAATAGAGGAATGGTGGCGGGACCTATCCAGGGAAGTGCTTCCTTCAAACTATCTCAAAAACTTAAGATGGTGAAAAACAACCTTAGAATATGGAATAAAGAAGTCTTTGGAAATATTTTTGAGAATAAGAGAGCGGTGGGGGAAAAAATGAGAATAATAGAAAGCAAAATCCAAAATGGAACCTATGATGAGGCGACAAGGATGAAGAGAAGGAAACCCTTTGTGAGTTTTATAATATTTTAGCTTGTGAAGAGATGTATTGGAGGCAGAAATCAAGGGCATTATGGCTAAAGGAAGGGGACTCTAATTCAAAAATTTCCATGTTACCACATTGAGCAATAGAAGCAACAATAATATTAGAAATTTAACTAAGGTGGATGGATCCTCAACTCAAAACATTCAGGAGATCGGGGACGAGATTTTAATTTTTTCAGTTCATTATTGGGTGAAGAACGGGCTGTAATGCCCAAGCAAAGGACTCTCTCCTTCAATTCATTCCACAACTCATTGATGAAATGATTAACGAGTCTCTTACAATAGCTTTTTAGACGAAGAGATCAAGGAGGCTTTGTTTAACATGGATCCTGACAAAGCTCCTGGGCCGGATGGGTTTTCACCATGGTTTTTCCAAGTTTGTTGGGATATTGTTGGAGCAGAAGTTATTACTGCAATCAAGGAGTTCCAAAGTTCAAATCATATTCCAAGGGGTTTCAATTCAACTTTCATTGCTTTGATCCCTAAAGGCCCCAACCCCAAGACTATGGCTGACTTTAGGCCGGTTAGCTTGTGTAATATATCCTATAAAATTTTGTCCAAAGTTTTAGCCAACCGTTTGAAGAAAGTTCTACCGGTTATCATTGATCCAAGTCAAGGAAGTTATGTACAAGGAAGATCAATCTTAGATGGAGTTATTACTGTTCATGAGGCTCTTCATACAGCCGCTCAGACCAAAAAAGTAGTCATGGCTTTAAAGTTAGACATGAACAAAGCTTATGACAGGATAAATTGGGAATTCCTAGAGGCAGTTTTATTAAAATTTGGCTTCAACATGAAATGGGTCAAGTTAATAAGAGAGTGTATTTCTAAGCCTTGTTTTTCAGTTTTGGTTAATGGGTCTACTATAGGTTTTTCAAAGCAAATGTGGTCTAAGACAAGGAGATCCCATAAGTCCTATGTTGTTCATCATTGTAGTTGAGGCCTTGGGAAGAACCATTAAGGCAGCAGCGGTAGTTGGACTCATATCTGGTATCAAGGCCACGTCGCTAACTACCCCGGTGACACATCAACAATTTGTTGATGATACATTGCCTATGACTTTGGCTTATATGGTTGAGGCAAGAAGGATTAAAAATATTCTCATAATGTATGAAGAAGCGGTTGGACAGAAAGTGAATTTTGATAAGAGCAAACTTTATTTCATCAATACCCCCATTCCTAGGCAAAACAACATAGCAAGGATCATGGAATGTCAGATTGCATCCCTTCCCACCTCCTATTTAGGTCTTCCCCTATTTACGGGGAAACCTAAAGGATCAATGTGGAACATTTGGAGAGGATCCAAAAAAGCTAGCAGGTTGGAAAGGACATATGTTATCTCAAGCAGGCAAAGCAGTTTTAACTATGGCTTCACTTCAAAGTATACCCGTTTACTTCCTATCAGTCTTCAGAGCTCCCAGCAAGGTGTATCACAAAATTGAGCAACTTCAAAAAAATTTCTCTCGGGGATGAGGATAAGAAAAGGATCCATTTAGTAGGTTGGAACAAGGTTTGCAAACCTAAAGCTGATGGGGGGTTAGGATTGAGGAGAGTTGCTCATCTCAATACGACTCTGTTAGCCAAACAAGCGTGGCGGTTATTGACTAAGGTCGATAATGAATGGACTGCCATAGTTAGGAGGAAATACCTCCAAGGTGTGAACTTCCTTAATGACAACTTAGCAAGCGGGGGTCTACTTTTGGAAGGCAATCCTCACGAGCGAGGATCTTGTCAAGAAAGGTCTTAGATGGATTCTAGGAAATGGGCAAACAATAGACTTTTGGAAGGATCGGTGGGTGAGAGGAGGAGTTATCCCGGAATCCTCGTTTGGCTAGGATTCAAGAGCATATGGAGCAGCATATTGGGAAGAAGGTTGCAAATTATATGTGGCGGGATATAAATATCAACGGTGGAAACACATCGAGTACAGGGTTTTGAAGCGGAGTCTGAAGAGCTTTATAACATTTTAACTCAGCAAATTATTCCCTCTGGAGAGGATGAAGATCACATTGTTTGGGTTGAGACCGAAAGTGGTGACTTCACAGTTAAGTCTGCCTATAATTTGCTTCTCAATGTGGAAGGTCAACAATTTCAACCGAGTTTGGTTTGGATCAAAGGCTTAATTCCTAAAATATCCTTTTTTCATGGCTGGTGATTCAAGGAAAAATCCTCACTATGGACAATATGTTATCCAAAGGTATGGTTATTGCTAACCGTTGCTACATGTGCAGGGCAGGATGGGAGACAACCCAACACTTGTTTCTGGAGTGTCTGGTAGCGGAGTCCATCCTGGATGAACTTTTCCAAGCCTTTAGGATCTCGTGGGTTAAGCTTGCTCTTATATCCGAAGTGTTCCATCAATGGCCTCAACCCTTTGTTAGCCTAAAACTTAAGTACCTATGGAAAATCTGTTGGCATCATTTTCTCTGGCAGATTTGGCTAGAAAGGAACCATAGAGCCTTTAAGGATACCATTCACAACCCAAAAACCATCCTCAACGGGATTATTGTCTTTGCGAAAGAAAACCTTAGCACCTTAGTGGATGAGAACCACTCAATTCTTCCCCAAGAAAAACAATTAGCTCGGGCCTTAGGTATTGAGGACAAACCTTCCATTCCTTTGCCCAATCCCAAAAATGGGATTTCTTGGGAGCCACCCCCGAGGGTTGGTTTAAACTAAATTTTGATGGTGCAGCCAAGGAGAACCCGGGAAGAGGCTGGAGTTGGAGGAATAATCAGGGATCATCAAGGAAATCTGGTCAAGGCCTTCGTTGAACCATTGGGAATCGAGAACTAATAACGAAGCGAGAAGCTAGAGCCCTTTGGAGAGGGTTGCAAGTAGCCCAAGCAACTCAAGGTAACTTGATGATTGAAGGTGATTCTATGAACATCATCAACTCTGTTAACCAATGGCAAAAAACCTCCATGGAGAATCGAGGGAGTCATCCATGAAGTGAGGATCCTTTTTGCGGCAAGACAGAACAGGAGGGCTCGTCACGTGTACCGTGATGCCAACAGGTCGGCTGACAAATTAGCCAACATAGGTGTTGATGTTGGTAGTTTGGTGACATGGACACAAGGTGTGCCACGTGAAGTGGAAAACATTATTAGTCATGAAAAGAAACCTACCCGTTAAGGAGAAAGATGAATGGGTGTTCTTTCCCCATGGAGTTGGTAATAACTATGGGGTTTCCCTCTAAATCATACCAAATTGGAAATGAAGGTAACAGGGTGTAAGCCTTGGAAGATTCCGACAGAGAATAGGAAATGGGCAAGCAACAGGTTTCACAAGTGCAAAGTTCCAAACTTCAATTCCTGTCAATGTAAGTAATGTTTACAATTATGTTTAGGTATGGGTGTGCTTTGTTAGTAAGGTGTTGTAGGGGATTCAACACAATTTATGGTAAGAAAGTTTCAAGGATGACTAGGATCTACAATCTCAGCAGAAGGTTGGATATTGTAATAGGTTTTGGGTTAACCTGCAAAACCCGGTAATTAATGAAGACTTTTATTTACCAAAAAAAAATTATCAAATGTTATTATGATTTATCAAAATACTTTAATAAATGGTCATTATAAATTATAGATAAAACTTGTTTCAATTTCATATAATTTAAAAAAATAAAATATAAACTTTAATGTGAAGACCATGTTCAAGTTGGAGAGCAAGTGGGTAGTTAAAACTCTCCAGATATCGAGAGGCCCAGGTTCAAATCTCTCCCCTCACATGTTGCGAATGTGTTGTATATAAAAATTTCTTCATCAAAAAAAAAAATACTTATAAATTATATATAAAAATTATCAAATATTATTTTTTATTTATCAAAATACATAATAAATATTCATAATAAAATATTAATAAAAAAGAATCATACGGCATGAGCTAGATGGTTTAGACCCTTGACTTTAAAGCCGAAAACCAATTCAAATCTTACCTATAATTAACAATTGATTAAAATAAAATATGTATGTGTACAAGAATTGTGATGTGTACTTGTCTCTTTCGAATAATAATTGACTATTCAAGCATGAATATATATTTTGAATATAATAATATATTTATAATATTTTTTTATTAAAATAATAAATAATGAAGTAAAATTAAATATATCGTGTGGGTGTGTGGTGGTTTTGTGTTAAATTCTTTATTGATAAGTATAGTTCTTAATTTGAGAAGGAGTCATGGTTAGAAGGAGACTACTCGACCTTATATATCGATCATAAAAGAAAATTAGATATAATAACATTCACATCTTGCATGAACTTTTAGATTTTTATTGTTCCTTCATAAATTTTATTTGTTTTTGTTTTTGCTAGACCTTATTATGTATTATTATGTGTGCATACAAGATCTTGCATGAACTTTTAGATTTTTATTGTTCCTTCATAAATTTTATTTGTTTTTGTTTTTGCTAGACCTTATTATGTATTATTATGTGTGGATTATAGTGTTTGTAAGTTAAAACTATTTCCAGGTAAAAGGTTATAATATTATATTTTTAAATTTATTATATAAAATTTAAATGAGTCTTATTAATATTACGTTTAATAGTAATGGTATTTTATTAGAAATTTTATTATGTACTATTAAATGTTAATAAAAGTATTTATAACTTCAAAACTATATGTAGGTGTTTTATTGTAATATGATGTTTGATATTACAATATGTTGTATTCATTTTATTTCATGGGATTGAAATGGGTCTTTGTCGTATTGCATATTGTAAGGTGACATTTGATAATACAATATGTTGCATACTGTAAGGTGACATTTGATATTACAATATGTTGTATTTGTTTTATTTCATGGGATTGAAATGGGTCCTACTTATATTGTATTATGATCCTATAGTGGTATTGCAACAACATGTTTAAAAATTATGTGCATATTATCTAGTATGATTTTAACCTAGATATACTCCTTGACAGTGAAGATTTTTAAGTAGTTGAGTTCATGTCATTTGATTCAAAAAGATTATTCATAAGATTTGAACCTTGGATTATGGTGTGAAATCATGTGTTAATATTTTAACTTAGATCTTCTCCTTTAAAGTAAAGGTATTTAACAAGTTGAGTTCATGCCATTTGATAAAAAATATTCATTTATAAGATTTAAACCTTGGATTATGAAGTGAAATCATTCATTTCTTACAAATTTTTCTAAATTCCATAAGTTCAAAAGACTTAGTATTTTTGTGATTTTTAAATATTATTTTAAAAATAATATATTTTAATTTGTTAGTTATTTATATTTGCTTAAAGTTTAATTGATTTGATTAATTCATTCATATTTAGTTTAAAATATTTGATAGACAAGACCTATATATATTCTAAAATTCATGATTTTATGTTAGGACCTCATGTCTTAACCCTTTCTATTTCTTTATTGTAATAATTTATCTAGTAATTAGTGGGAACTTCTTTTGAATATAAATGTGAGCCTCGATCATTAGAGTTAGATAGCTTGGATAACTATTCTTGGTTAATCCTAGAGCATTAGGATTAAGGTTGAATTATCTTTATATAATGCATTGTAAGAAAGGAAGAGGCATCGTGAAGAATAATAGTGTATTAATGTTTTATTATAAAGGAGGTTTTCCGCTAGAAGTGGCCTATGATATAGTGTAAACTCTTAAGTGTTATAAAAATATTCTTGTTTATTATGTTCACTTTGTAGAATTGTGTTTCTTTTGTGAGCATTATTGTAGTTTCTCTTAATTCTTGTAAGAAAAAACATTACATCTAGTATCAAATATCAACAAGGATAACTCTATTGTAGCCATATGACTCCTTTTTATAAATATTTCCTAACAACCATAGCCACAGTGGATCCATCTTGCAAAATTTGGTATAAAATATTCATACTTTTCTATAACTTATTAACCCTCATGTTCTTTGCAATTTGTGTTACAACCATCTTCAACATGTAATTATTTACCCTAGAGTTATTAGGTTATAAACCCTATGCTACAGGTTTTAAAAAATCATAGAGGTTAATTGTTACTAGTTAATCTAGAATACCCATAAAGTGTCTAATAAAATGAGATATGATTAGACTCTAGTACTCAAGCCTTAGAAAATATTGGCACATGGTTGTGAGACCTCACATACTCTTGACTATATAGGGAGATCCCCTAAAAATAAGAAAATCCTTTTATCCATAGGAAGATATTGATTGTTTACATTTATGGTGCATAAATAAATGGTTATCCCCAAAGATTTGCTCGCATTATACCCCAAAGATGATCAATGCTATAGGAATGGTGGAATTATCCATAGTTAATGCCTTGAAATATCAATTTGAGAACTATCTATGAATGAATTAAGTATATGTGCAAGCCCACAAACTAGATAAACCATAGTCTAGAACACCCACAATAAACCTCTCTAAGACTTTTGGTTACATTGAGAGTGTGATTCAAATATTACCAAAATTTTGACCTAACTCAAGTAGTTCAGTTACCAAACATAATTGTTTCACTAGAGTAGAGTTTTTGGAAACTAGGGCAAGGAGGAACAAGGAATAAAGTTATATAAAAAAAGAGGGAAAAATTATAGACAATGTTGTCCTTGAGTAGGGTAGAGAGCAACAATAGTAATTTATAGGGAAAAAATGATAGAGTAGTGTGCATAGCATTCATGGATTTGCAAGGGTTTTTGGAGGTGCATAGTGTGAATGGTAGAAAATTCTAGGGATAGTATCTCATAAAATGTAAGGAATTTGGTGATTCTAACAAAATGGATCTTCCTAAAGGGTTTCATAATTGAGACCCTGTGAACAAATTATTGCGTACCAAAAATATCAATTTGAGATGTAGCCCATTACAATCATATTATTACAACAATTGTTTTTATATATAACACAAGTAATATTTTATCAGTTTCCCAAAAAGGTCTATTTCTAGCTTGGGGCTTTATGATCACCTCTTCATGTTGATCATTTTCATATACAACACCTATATCACTTTCTAAACACTTGATTCCTTTTAAATGGTAGTAGGACCTAGATTACAGAACATTACCTTAGAAAAAGTGAGTGATGAAATAAAGGAAATACAACAATCGAACAAAATATGTATAGGCTCCACGAATTCACCTCCAATATCTATAATGCTATTAGTGAATTAGAATAATCAAATGAACAAGGTGGATTCTAACATAGCCCCAATAAACCTACAAGCAATCTAAAAATGATTTTGGGAGGGAAACATACCTTAGCCAATCCACCATGTACCACAATTAATTTTTCCAAGTTTGATGAGAAAGATCTCTCTAGTTGGATATATCATGTAAATCAATACTTTGATCTAATCAAAATCTACATACTCTAAAATTACCTATAGTGTTCTTTAACCTAAACTAGAAATAATCCAATGTTATTAATGGTTCCAAAACCAAAGGAAGGACACTTTGGTGGGATGAGTTTTGCACAAACTTACTCATTCATTTTGGTCCTAGTGTATGTGAGTATATTACAAGAGATTTGACTAAGCTTAGGTAAACTCACTTGGTTTAAGAATACTATAAGAAAATTGAAATTTTGGCAAATGGGACAACAAGGTTATTTGATGCATTTTTACAAGTTGCTTCATGCATCGATTAAAAGATAGAATCAAGATAGAGGTAAAAATTTTCAACCCAAAGAATATGATGGAATGCATTGAGTTAACAAGGTTGGTTGAAGAAAAAATAATAGCACAATGCCCCACATATAAGCTATTCCAATTTTAGAAAAAAAATAGAGCTTTTAGTCTCCCCTAGTGTAGGAAATTATACGTACTAGATGTTGAGTCAACAACTACCTCTCCTAAGCTTGATGCAAAAAATGATCATTTATATGATGAACAATAAGAGGATATTAATGTTATCAAAGCATCCATAGTTAAGATATCACTATAGGCCTTAACAAGTATGACTACACCTCAACTATGAGGGTATTTTAAAAAATATCCTCTAACCATTATCATTGATATGGGTGACACTCATAAATTTATTGATATTAGGGTGGCTAAACAATCATATTGCTACTTATACCCATGAAATAAATTTGAATTCATGATAGCCATTATGGTTACTCTTCCTTTCAAACACAAAGGTTACAATTTTAATATTGCCATGGGAGACTACAACTTAAAATCTGACATGTTTGTGATTCCATTAGAAGTAAGTGACACAATTTTAGGAGCTTAGTGGTTGTATACATTAGGCCCTATCTTGTAGGAATTTTTAAAAACATAGATGCAATTCACAGTAGAAGACCAACAACACACCCTCAAGAGGATGACAATTGGTCCAACAAAGGTAATTAGTTCTCATTACTTGGAAAAATTACTTAAAAGGGGATCAAAATGAGTCATGGCTAAACTTTTTATAGTGTAGTCTATAGAAGTTGATAAATATGACCAATATCCATAATTACAAGTACTCCTTAATAAGAATTTCATGTGTTTTAGGCACCCATGGAATTTTCCCATAGCATGCACATGATCTTGCCATCCTAATAGTTTCAAAAAAATTGCAATCCAATACAGTACTCTTATAGATATTTTTTTTTTGTACTGATAAAAAATAGGGGGTTGAAGGGCCCCGACCCTTTACACAGAGCTCGAAATATATACAAGAAAAAAAATAAGAGAAGATCATACAAATAAAATATAGCCCTATCTTAGTAAAACAAACAAACCTAGGCTAAACCTATTGATGGAGAAGCTAAAATAATATTCCTCCCGCTATCCTTCTATTTAACATAGCTGATGCAATACTCAATGCTTTACATAACTGATAAAGAAACTACTGACAATAATGTAATTTAGTGTGCTCAAATCCTTCATCGCATAATCCCAATAAGTATTCTGCTTTGCTCTGCCCTCTTTATCTGCTAGCTTCATTATCAATTCTTATAATCTCTTCCAACTCCATGGGGGTATATGACCAGACCTTGAAATTCTCATATTTAACTACCATATTCACCATTTTATCGGCAACTTTGTTTCCCTCTCTATAAATATGTTTAACTTGATTTTTTTCTAGGTTTCCCAAAATACTCCTTGCATATGTAATTATTTGGAAAATACTAGAATTATTTAACTCCTATTTTTGAAGGGAAGTTATAATATTATTAGAATCCCCTTCAAGAACAATTCTCCTAAAATCCAAATTCATCGCAATTCGAAGGCCTGTAAGCATTGCCCTTGCTTTAGCTTGGTGATTTATGGTAATTCCTAGATCCTCAGCATATGCATCCACTACCTGACCTCTATCATTCCTAATGAGGCCCCCACCACCAGCATGATTAGGGTTACCTTTTGTAGCTCCATCAAATTTAATTTTTACCCAGCCTCTGTGGGGACGTTCCCATCTGGTATCTAGTCTCACCTTATTTATTTTTTTCAATATTTAAGATATATTTTTCTCTAGAGAGAATCATTGCAATATTTTCTTGGCCAAAAATATTTTTAATACAATACTCCAATAGGGTTGTTTTTATCCTGGCATAAACCCCAATTATTCCTCTGGTTTTATTTTTGAACACTTATCTGTTTCTTTCCAACCATATCCCCCAACAAATATGTGAAATGTATTTTTACCAAAAATACTACTTCCTAAGTGCCACTATTCCCAAATTTTGATTAGAGAATCTGGAATGACCCAAGCAACATTAAATTCTCTCAATAACATATTTAGGATATCATGAAAAAAATCACAAGTTCCAAATAGGTGGTCCACACACTCATCCTCTTTGTTACATAAGACACAAACAGTTGGAACCAAAATTCCTCTTTTGAACATATTATCTTTTGTAAGGAACTTATTGAGATTAGAAGTCCAAAAAAACATAGCAACTTTAGGGATGATGTTTAGCTTCCAAATTATTTTAATCTCTGGTTTCTTTGAGGTTACTTTGCCCAAGACTTTATATTCATCCTTCACTAAGTACCGGCATTGCTGGTTTCTTCCCCGAATTATCTGATCCTCCTCTAAACCTGTACCTAAATAATAACTCCTTAGGAGGTTTTGTAGAAAAAAAAAAGTCAAAATTGAAAAATTAGTATAAGAACTATTGGAAGCAAGGGTAATTTGACTAAGCATTAATACTTATTTATCACCCATAATTTAGGTATAAAAAATATGGGTCACGGAGATTGTGTGTAGATTTTTGTGCTTTGAACAAAATCACTATTAAGGATAAAATTTTCAATTCCAATCATAGATGAGCTCTTGGATGAAGTATATGATGAAATTTTTTTCCAATTTGCATTTGAGGTTGAGATACCTCCAACTATGTGTAGGCCCAAAATGGCCACATACTTAGTAAAATTTTGTATAATTTTTACTAAGTGATAAAACTGCCATTCCGCTCTAGAACAAGGTTGATAAGATGAATCCGCTCAACAGTCATGCAGTTTTGCTTGTTTAAAATGATTTCGGGGAACTCCATTCCGGGTCCGGATTGAAGAAGGATTGCAAAATCCACAAAAGTTTGTGAAAGGTGGTGACATCAGCAGAAAAAAGTGTGGAATGGCCCTTTTGCATATACCCGATTCTGGAAACTCTTTTGGTTCTTCGTCCCAGATTAGCGTTATCCTCAAATCCACAAAAGTCTCAAGGAGATGATGACGTAAGCAGAGGAAAAATGTGGATTGACAATCCAGAGAATAAACGAGTCTTTTTCTATCCGGAATGAAGATAAGGCGGAATGGCGGAATGATGTAAGAACTTGACTCCGGATCCGGACTAAGGAAGACGCTCATTCTATCCGGAATGGAATCCACAAAAGTTATAAGGAAGAGGTGATGTCATCAAAATTTTAATGCGGATTGGAAAGGATAAGGCAGAAGATAAAGGGTCCTGGAGCGGATTCAAGGTTCGAATTTCCAAGATCCGGATTGGATGTTCTACTGCTAAGTAAAATGATGTCATCCAACGGATGGGCTCTCAGCTTATACCGGATCTAATCTGGACCATGGGATAAAGAAGATCAATGGTGGAGGTTAGTCTGCTAAATCTGGGCCATTTAAAAGGATGTCCCTACACCAGAACTATAACATATTGGCCGAAAGATGAAGCATCGAGAGTTTCCAAGAAGATCAAACTAGAGGCAGTTGCAGATCGACGATGGCGCTCTACTCCCAAGAAATATCTACGAAAGTGCGTGATCTGGAATGTTCTGAACTGTAGTTCTAATGAGCGACCAACAAGTTGCAGAGAACCCGTGCTGCCATGGCGGTTTCCCTTTCAACAAATTTCTTGGAGGTCTGACCAATGAGCTAATGCCAGCTAAGTTCTTTGTTGAGTTGTTGTAACAAGATTTGATGTATTGTTTCTTGATTTGTAATATGAAAAACTATAAGTAGAGGTCGAACCCTCATTTTGAAGGGTCGACTCTAGCGTGTTTTCTTGTACCATTGTAAATATTTTTGAAGAGCTGAATGAAAGGAGCAATACATTGATCTTCGCCTCAAGGCTGCGTTTCCATGCTTGATGTCAGAGGTTCGGATTTCATAGTTGTATTTCTATGAATACTTAGATGGTTAGTTTGTGCCTATCTTGGATTACTAGCTGTTATGAGTAATTGAAATCTGCTTTGAAGTTTGTTCTGTGTTATTAGTAAGTACATTTCTGTAAAATCTAGTTTTGGTGAATTCTGCTATTTGGATTATCATTTCCTGGATATTGAAATTGCTTGCTATAACATTTCTTTGTTATGCTTTAATATCTAAAATGAGCTATCTTGGGATAAGGGTTGATCTGAATGTATGTCTTTAATATGGTTTTTTGGAAGCTTTTTATGGTGATGCAATGTTGTTAACCTATCCATCCACTGATATCTACATCTCTCTAACCCTAACCTTCTCTTACCCTAAACTCCAAGCCCTAATTGAGCATAATTGTGTCAACAATATGCTAAGTTGACAAGGAACCAACCTACTCTGGAGGTTGGATCAAAAACCCTAGTTTTGGTCCTTCCAATGTTGAGTGTTGAGCTGCAGCTATCGGGTGCAAGCCTAAATAGAAAGTAGGAAGATAGACAATCGTAGTATCAAGTAAAACTTGGTGCAATTCAGTGCCCAACAATTTTTGGCATGCCCGATGGGACAGTTCACAAGGAACACGAAACCCATCTAGAAGAGTTAATATTATCTCATCCCAAAGGAATCAAGATTTGGTGAATTGTCTTGACCTTATTAGCGGAGAAAAGAAAGTTCACCTGGTGACTCCCTGGTCAGAAGACCCTAAAAAAGTATTGTAGACCAGTACCCTTTCATGTATACCAGGTCTTATAAGAGGAACAACCCTGATTCTTTCTTTCATTGTGAGTTACCTCAAAGAGGGGTTGTTGTTATCAGAAGTTTGGATCAAGATTTTATTGAAGAAGAAGAGCTTCTGGAAGAAAACCCAATAGTTCCCCCAAGAAGACCTACAACCAAAAATATGGCACAAAATGTGGCTCCCAATCAGCCACTACAGAAGTACCCTAATTGGGATTCAACTGGGCCCCTTAGATTAGCACAAATGGATGCCATTCCCTAGGTTGTGTCTAAGGCAACCCCCACATATGATGGATTTGGGAAGACAACTTATGAGCACTACCAAGATATCTTGAATCTGGCAGCAATCCACAACATAAAAGAAGAAAATATTATTGTCAGAATTCTAGCCCTGTCCTTTCGTGGAAAGATATTGCATTGGTTTAGAACTCTGGAAGATAATTCTATTACTTCATGGAAATCCTTGGCTGAGCCATTCATAGAAGAATTTAATGAATCTATTGATCCCTTTTCTCTATTGAATCAGTTTACAACCATGCAAAAAACTCAGCAAGAAACTATCTCAGACTTTAATTTGAGATTTAGCAGAACATGGAAGAGAATTCCCCCACTGCTAGACCAACTACTTGTTTGGCTTATATGTATTACATCCATGCCCTGGGATCAGAGCTAGGTCTACAAACACAACAATCTAGAATTGAAACTTTCCCTCAAGTTTATAATGCAGTCGTCCATGCCGAGAATATCCTGATCAATGTAGGAAGAATTCCCATGAAGACCGTGTTGCCCTACAACTCAAAAACCAGTAGTAGCCATGAGCAATCCACAAAATATTCCTACATGGACCCCCTTTCTTTACCATCTCCATATCCTAAGATAAATCTGATTCTTGGACCTAAACCTGTGTCCTCCATACCCTCTTTTCCCCCCCTTTCTTCTCAACCTTCTCAAGAATTGTCTGCTATTCTGGACATACAAAATACCATGAAAACTCTGAGTAACAGAATGAATTCAATGGAAAAGAGAGATCAGGAAAGGTCACAACAGAGGATATTCCCATATGTAAACAAAGATCAAAGGCCTGGCCCTAGTAATAGTACCGGGGTTAGGGTGAATGCAACATATGAAGATCCGAAATGTTCTGCAGATACCACTCTTGCAAATATCTGGTGTTTAGTATGCAATGACCCCCATGACTCACAGTCTTGTGTGATGTATCAACACCATGTTCAACAAGCCATGGATCAAGCTGAAAGAAATTAGAAAGGGAGAGTTAATATGTTATGGCACCCTGATCAGATCATGGTTGGAAAAGAGTTGGAGGAAGAAAGCCCAATTGTTGTTATGACAAGGTCTAGAAACAAAGCTTTACAAGTAGACCCTCAGAATATGGGACAATTCCAGGTCCCTTCTCAAAAGAAGGCTGACTTCCCTCCTCAGAACAGTGACACTTTTCCTATTCCCCGAGCCAAGGGAAAGGAGAAAACTGATAATTTCCCTAAAAATCTGGAAAGAGTAACGGAAGGAGACAGAATGAAATCCAAGGGTGAAGAACAAGAAAGGCTCAGGTTCCCCTCTATTACCAAAATACAAAGGTTAGAGGTAACCCAACAATACAAAAGGAGGTATGGTGAGCCAGACAAAGGACTAGAAAGACTATCCCTAACCAAGTCTGAGTATAACATTGTGGAAGAGATGAAAAGGATTCCATCAAAAGCTAGCCTATATGATACCCTTTTCATCCCGGGCCAGATTGACCTGCTTAAAGCTTCCCTCAACAAAAATCCCCAGAATAGACCAACCACTACCATCCTCAGTATACCATCAAAAAAGAAAGAAATGACACCTGTTGTTCTAAAGAACAAACCTCCCCCTTTTTTATATATCCCTAAGAATGGAGGGATGGGTAGTCCGAAATTGTATGATTGATTCAGGAGCATCAACCATAGTTATGCCTAAGGTAGTCTATGAAGAAATGGGTATGGAATATACCCGGTCTTGTCCTGGAGTGTTACAATTAGATGGGACACCTGTCAAGATAGTTGGGGTTATTAAAGATGTACTGATGAGGTTGCATAGAGCCCCTGAGGTGACAGTAGTACAAGAAATAGTGGTGGTGGATTTAGAACCCTATTTTGGGTTATGTCTCTCAAGAGAATTTACTACAAAGCTAGGAGGATGTATGTATATGGATTATTCTAGCATGGTAATACCTTTCAAGGGAAAGAGGATAAGGATAACTCCTGAAAAACTAGTTGCTTATCATATTGAAAAAATTGAAGAAGATATGTGCAACCTTAACCCTTTGGAGGAATTTGAGCTAGTAGAAAACATTGAGGAACTAGACATTGAAGATGAGTTACCTTTCAAAGAATATTACAATCAATTTGGAACTGGTATGGGTACATACAACATCACAAATGAATTGGAAAAGAAACTCCCTACTATTTCTAATCAATCCCTAAGAAACAATGAAACATGGGTTATGCACTTTGACGGTGCTAAATGTAGAAATGGTGCAGGGGCTGGTGTGGTTTTACAATCACAGTCCGAAGGAACGAAGAATTTTTCTTATAGACTGACATGGTCATGTACCAACAATGCTGCAGAATACGAGGCTTTGTGCCTTGGATTAATGCAAGCTGAAAGCATGGGCATCAATATTTTGAACATATATGGTGATTCTGAGTTAATAGTACATCAGGTAAGGAATAAGTGTAGCAGTAAGCACCATTACTTAAAGGCTTACAGGAACAGAGTATGGGACCTAATGGATTCATTTGATGCCCTGAACCTAAATTTTGTGCCTAGAGAAGAGAATCACCTGGCAGATGCATTGGCAACAAAGGGAGCTAATTTCAATCCTCCTATAGATTTTGGAACTAAGAAGACCAAGGGAATTAAAATGGTTTTTAGACCTGCAGTGTCGGATAAGCAAATATTCTGGCAGGTTTTCAAAAGTGATGAACATATTCTGGACTTTATGATAAAATAAGCATGCCTCACAACTGTCCAAGAGGAAGACTTGGAGGAGATAGATCAACAAGACTTCATCCAACTGAGAAACAATCATATCCCAAGGGGATTGGTCACCCTTGAAATTTTATTCGATAATGAAGATAGGAAGAAGGTTGGAGCTATGAAGGTTGGTGAGAAGATCTATAAGGAGGTAGAAGTTGGAATAGGAAAGAAGCTAAATATTGGGATCCAATGTTCTCCTGAGGAAGTAGAAGAAATCAAAGCTTTGTGCTTAAAATACCAAGACACTGTGGCTTGGTCATATGAGGACCTTAAAGTTTATGACAAAAGGATTATCCAACATACTATTGAGTTAGAACCTGATGCTAAACCATTTTGACAAAAATAGAGGCCTGTCAATCCAAGGATAGAAGCCATTATGAGAGAAGAACTTTTAAAGATGCTAAAGGCTAGGATAATATATCCGATAAAACATTCCACTTGGGTAGCCAATTTGGTACCCGTAAGAAAGAAGAATGGAGATATACGCCTATGTGTGGATTTTAGAAATCTGAATCAAGCTTCCCTCAAGGATCACTATCCCCTCCCTTAGATTGACCAGATCTTACAAGTGGTAGCTGGAGCAGAGAGATTCTCGCTATTGGATGGTTATTCTGGATATAACCAAATTTGGGTAAAAGATCAAGATCAATACAAAACAACATTTACTACAAAATGGGGTACATTTGCCTATCATAGGATGCCCTTTGGTCTGTCTAATGCAGGAGCTACATTTCAGAGGGCCATGGATTATGCCTTTGGTACACTTATAAACAAAGTTATTCTGATTTACCTAGATGACATGACTGTGTTTTCTCATGATAAAAATGATCATCTATCTCATTTGGAACAGGTTTTTCAAAAATGCAGAGAATTTGGTATTTCACTAAATCCTAAGAAGTCATTCTTCATAGTACATGAGGGAAAACTACTAGGACATGTGGTCTCAAAGGAAGGTATGGCCATAGATCCAGATAGAATTAGAGCAATTCTAGCTATTCCATTGCCTACTAATCAGAAGATGCTGCAGTCTTTCTTAGGTCAGATCAATTTTGTCAGGAAGTTCATTTCTGATTTTGCATAGAAGGTGAGGCCTATATCTGAACTACTCAAGAAAAAGGTAGAATTCAAGTGGACTGAGGTTAGGAAGCAAGCTTTTGAGATCATCAAGCAATCCATTTCCATAGCCCCAATCTTGATAAATCCTGATTTCAGCAAATATTTTATTCTCTATGCTTACGGAGCTGAACAAAGTTATGCTTCGGTGCTCACCCAAAGAGATGATCAAGGGGATGAACACCCTGTATTCTTTTGGAGTCATACTTTACATGACTATCAAGTAAAATATAACTTTATTGAAAAACAAGTGTTTGTTGTGATGAAGTCACTTAAGAAGTTCAGACAATATCTGGTACAGAGCAAAACTCTGGTGTATGTGGTTCATCCAGATGTGAGAAGTTTTATCTTACAAGGTGACCTAGGAGATAAAAGGGCTGGTTGGATTACTAAGATCCAGGAGTACGACGTGGAAATACACCCCACCAAGCTGGTAAGAGGTAGAGCCTTGTGCCAAGGATTGACAGATACTTCAGCATTGATCGGAGTGACAACTTGTCAGATGATAGAAGAGGATCAAGTAGAGATTGTCCACACTCCGGATTCTGATTGGATCGAACAAATGACCAGGTATTTCCAAACTAGAATTTTCCCACTTGATCTGAATCCTTCTCAAAGAAGGAGGTATAGACTTCATGCTCTAAAATATGTATTACTTCCTGAAGGGTTGTTCAAAAGAAACTTGGATGGTATTCTCCTAAAATGTTTGAAGGAGGACCAACAAAAAAGAGTCATTGAAGAATTTCATGGAGGGTCAATAGGTGGCCATAGCTCAGGCAGGACTACAACTTTGAAGATAATAAGAGCAGGCTATTATTGGCCTACTGTGTTCAATGATGCTTTTAAAGTCACCCAGGTCTGTGATAAGTGTCAAAGGTATGTTGGAAAGACTAGAAATGTTGCATCCCCCCTGAAGCCTATTCAAGTTGAGGAGCCTTTTCAACAATGGGGATTAGATTTCATAGGAGTCATAAATCCTAATTCTTCAATGGAGCACAAGTTTATCTTGACAGCTATAGATTATCTTACCATATGGGTAGAGGCTATTCCTACAAAGAAGGCAGACCAAGAAGTTGTGATCAACTTTATGGAGAGTTTGATTTCCATATTTGGAGTTCCAAAAGCTTTGGTGAGTGATAATGGCCCTACTTTTATAGGAGCTAAGTACATTGAGTTTGCCAGCAAGTATGGCATCACTCTTAAAAATACTTCAAACTATTACCCACAAGGTAATGGACTTGCAGAATCTACCAACAAGAACCTATTAAGGATTTTGAGAAAGTCTCTAGAAGGTAACAAAAGGAGTTGGCACCTATTGCTCGACCATGCTCTATGGGCAGACATGATTACTATTAAAAATTCTATCAAAACTTCTCCTTATGCACTGGTATATGGAAAAGAGGCAGTATTACCGATTCACCTAGAGATTCCAGCACTTAAGCTTGTCAGTTCGGAAGAAGAGTTAGAGGAAGATCCAGTGAAAATTAGGTTGACACACTTGCTACAACTGGAAGAGAGTAGAACTCAAGCATATGATCATTTTTAGAAGCATTCATCAGACATTAAAGCATGGTTTGATAAAAAGGCCAGGTTCAGAAAACTTCAAGTAGGAGACTCAGTTCTCAGGTGGAATGTGGATAGAGCAAAGTCGGTAAGCATGAAAAGTTTGATTCCTTTTGGGATGGTCCTTTCAAAATTATGGAAGCAAAAGAGTCTAATGTATTTTAGTTGAAAGACTTAGAAGGAAACATACAACCAATTCCGATGAATGGTTTCCACCTTAAGCTTTACTATATATAAGAAATAAGCTCATTGTAACATATGTATATACATTGTACAAATATTTCCCTCTCCTTTCTGCACTTTCTATTTCATTTTCTTTCTGCACTTTGTAATTAGTTCTTTTTCGAAGAAATGCTAAAAAAAAAGAGAGAGAGAGAGAGAAGAAGTTTTGCAAGAAATGACTAAGTATTGGCCGGATTCATGGTAATCTTCCATCCCGCACATTGTGTTGTGCAAAACTCCCTAGAGTGGCATTCCGCCCTCAAGACCGCATGGTCGGATCCGGATTGGCGATTCCACAAGAATGGTCCATCAAAAGAGAAACAAGAATGGCACTAATCTGGGAACCTCTCAAAGCTGGAGATAGCCAGAGCAGAATCAGGGTAAAGCCAAACAACAAGTCCTAAGTTGACACATGGAGGCTAAATATTGCTCGTGCATTCAATTCTAACAAACTCATGCATGAACCAAAGAGTAGCCGAAGGGATGCGATGAGTTGGCAACACAATTTCAAAATTCGACCAATGAGGAGACAGGGTGCCACCTTTGAGCCACCAAATTAAATAATGAAATGGATTGGAAAGTGTGCCTACGAAGATATCATGCAGTATCTGCATTAATGGTGAAAGATACGTGGTCTCCAGAAGAGAGAAGTAATGAAAAGCATATGCCAAATTCATTTGGAGGCCCCTTGCATCTACAGAAAGGTAGAAGAGGTACAACCATACCTTGAAGGATTTACTACAAATCAGGAGGACGAAGCTTGCTACTATCAAGATGGCACCCAAGAAATCATCCATTGAATCATTGAAAATAGCGACAAGGTTGCAGGTGCATGCACATCGCACCAGTCGAGTTGCAGATACGGTGATGGCAAGAGTAGGGAGGACCCGCCTCAGGACTGATTTTGAATTTCCATATTTTGAAGGGAAGCCAATGCAATGACAAGGTATGGTAGCCATAAAATCCTTTTTGTTCTCTTATATATGTGATTCTGTGCACCACTGTCCCGAACTGGTCTCTGCTATGATTCAGTTCTATGATCCTGATAATAGAACAGTCAAAACCCCTGAGGGCACTCCCCTATTTTTTATTACCAGAGAGGCATGCTATGAATTATTCATCGTAGGGGTAGGACCACCATCAAATCTCAGACCATTTAGCGTAGCAGAGCTAGATAGGGCTTACAATAACATGATGGCTATAGAAGAAAAAAGGGAGGCACTAGAAAAATGGCTTCACTTTAATTTCATAAGGATAAGGAATGAAGCCGAGATGCCTAAAGTCCCAATTCATATTGATGAAATTGCATACCCAAAATTATTTTCTATGTTGGCTTGTATAGAGGGTTTGGACTCTAACAGGATGGTGCACGGTTGGAAAATCACCATGGCATATTGTATGTCTGATGAGAGGATGTACAAGAAAGGGGTGAGAGAGAGGGGTACCAGAGTAATTTACTTTGACTGGCTAGATTTTCTTGCTCAAAGAATCCATGAGCAGATGGTAAACATGAAGAAAGGTGTTGGTGCTCCCAGTTTTAGGCATTGCTCGAGTCTGGTATGGATGTTCTATGCAGCGGTCAAAGATAGAATGCCATGGATTCTAGCTAGGGATAGAACCAATGATGGAGAACCCTTGCCAGTCTATTATTGGATAGATATTTTGAAAAGCAACAAGTCCCATTATAGATTCAATTTGGAATTTTTGGAACCTACCCTTAAAATAATGTACAATGAGTGCCCTAGGTTGCCTTCCTTAGCTAAGCATATTCTGAGGAAGGAATACTCTGAGGAGGGAGATTGGTATCTACTAACAGAGGGCATAGTAATCAGGTTGTACGGTTTCATAGGTAAACCCTTTCTCTTACCTCACTTTTTCATAGAAAGGCTATTCACCCTAGAGTATCTAAGGCAGGTGGTATACATTGATGCAAGCTATGGTTCTGGAAGGAAGAAGAGGTCTCTAATTACTTACCACCCTAAAAATAATATTATTGTATCCGAGTGGTAGGGCCAACAAATTGAGCAGTACCTTGATAGATTAGGTCTGTTCTATATTCCTCAAAGGTGGAGTTATGATCCTGATGGTATTTTCACTATGAGAAATAAAACCCTCAATGGAGACAAGGCCTATAAATTTGAAAGAAGGCCCAGGGCTAAATTTGAACAGGGGAGGAATAACGATGAAACTACTCTTTTGGAGTGGAAGGTTTCAAATATGGGTCAATTGCCTCCATGGTTGGATTTCTATGAACAGGTGGTGGATTTTGATCCAGAGCATGAGCTCAGTCATCGGCTTACAAAAGATGTGATTGATAAAGTAAGAATTGAATCTGCCAATTTGAAAGACCTTCCTTCTGAAGAAGATATATCGCAGAGAGGAAAACCGGTAGAGAAAGGGCCATGGAAGGTAAAAAATATTGCAGATTGGTGGCGTATGAGGGTCAAAATTGGAAAAATTTTTTCCCAAATCGAAGTTTGGAATGAAAATGGATAAGGAATTTTCTAGAATTTATAATAAAAATTTTGAAACCTGGAGACCGAAGGATGTCAGGAATATGGTTTTGATAAGTGAAAAGCCCCAGAATGATTCTGAATCACTACTTCCTCTAACACATCAGAGAATTCAGATAGAAGTACGGGAAGTTCCTTCGACCACAACTGAAATACCTAAGATCTCCAAACCTATCTCTGAGCAGGTGGAGAAGCTTCCCGAGAAGGCTAAATTGACAAATGAGACACAATATTCCAAAGAGATAGTGGTCAATATCCCGCTAATTGAAATAAGATCCCCACATTTTTCTATTATCCCCATAGTCTCAATTGAATTACTACCCATAGCTGAGCAGTCCCTACTTTCAAGGGTAGAACAGGGAGACGAAGAGGGGGAAAATTTTGAAGGGGAAAAGGCCACTTATCAAATAGTGTACAGAAGGACTAAGAGGGCCCTGGAAATAGAGGAGAGTGAGGTCTCCAAGAAGCAAAAAATAAGTGTAGGAGGAATTGTTGAAGAGGTAGTTGTTGCTACTACAGAAGGGTTAGTTGACCAAGAACAACAGCTGGCAATAGAAGCTAAAAAGGAGCACCCTACATCTATAGGCAAAGGTACGGTTTCTAATCCCCTTTCTCCTTCTCATCCCCATAAATCCCCAAAAGGGTTTCCCTCCCTTTCTAGTCAAGATGTGGCAAATTTACCTCCTCCACCTTATAGTTCTTCCCTCGCTTTATCATTAGCTATGGAGGTGTCGATCAGTTCTGTGGTGTCACAACCTTCTCCGAACCCACCTTCCACTTCTCAGATACCCACTCCTATGTCCACCATTGTCGCACCCTCACCTCCTTCGTTATCACCATCAATAGGAAGTTGTGTTCTGAGTCCATCCATCCCATCCACTATTAGTTTGGTCCCTATTTCTCTGAATTTACCTGTATCGACAACAACAGTAATCATGGAATCCACCATTGTAATAGAAGTTGTTGTCAAAGTGTCTTCACCCCTACCAACAAAGAGTCAGTCCACCCTTATGTTTTTAATGCCATTATCTCCTTTGGTGGTTGATGTTTCAAGATCTATTGCTATATCCCAAGAGCAGGCAAGCGCTCAGAGCATAAATGATTATTGGGCAGAGAAGCTTACCAAGCCTTCCAACCGGATGGTTGTGACTAGGAAAAGTATGTATGTTAACCCCATCACTAGGCAAAGGGTTTCAAGGTCTTTGATTCCACAGGTAAGAAAACCCGAGAATGAGATGACTGCTCAGGATTATAGAGCAGAAGAAGTCATAGAAGATATTGACAAGCTTCATGTTGAAGATGAATTGGGGATGGCCAAGGCTCATTTAGAAACCTTTTATGTGAAGACAGATATAGCTAAAGATAAGGTAGATAAGCTGGAACAACAGGTTGAAAAGCTTAGGAAGAGCTTCTATGATAAAAAGGAAGTAGAAAAATCTTTGAGAGAAGAGGTGAAGAGTTGGCAAGAAATATTTCAAAAGGCTAATAAGTTGAAGGATCAATTAGAAGAACAAAAGAAGTTGCATGAAGATCAGGCAAGAGAAATTCAAAATTTGAAACATCAGCTTCAGGTTGAGAAAACCAAATCCTCGAGGTTTTCCAAAGATGATTTGAAAAGAATAAAGAGGGAGTTACTTTCTAAAATCCAAGGAAAATGTTCAGGTCTTCAACTTGTAATCGACTACCTGAAGGATGCCAGCCAATTGCTCTCCACCATTCAGAAGGATTTAGATCGAATCATGGGAGAGTTACAGTCTATGGTGATTTTGGTAGAGCAAATATATAGATTGGTTGGTAGTAGGCTTAATGATGCTGCTAAACCAATTCCTAGTAGAGAGTGGAATCTAGCCGGGGTAGCTTCAAGGATAGTGGTGAAGAAGCATAGGGTAGTCCAGAGAGCTTGGTTGTTGTGTGACAGGATGGATAGAAGAATCAAAGAAATCATTGACATAAATGAGGAGATGATTCATGTTGGTTTCGAAGGACTCTAGAAGGAGGACCACAACTTGTTATCTATGGAAGAAGTTCAGTAGAACATTAAAGATATCTTGCAGGATGAGGTTGAGATTGATTCACTAGAAGAGCCACTATCACAAGAACAAGTTGCTAAATTAATTGTGAGTTACACCCATTTAAGAGATCTCATGGAAGATCTGGTGATTAAAGGGAATGCTGCTAATTATGAGGATGTTGGGAAGCTACAATATGTTTATAAGCAGCTTAAAGAGACATCAAATCCCTCTGAGGAAGATTGGAAACATGTCCTCCAGTCTTTGGAATCAATGGTCAAGTTGTTGGGGGACACCTCCGGTGAGAATAATCAGAGAGTACAAACTCTAGAAGATGAGGATGAAGGGGGTGTGGAAGAATAAGGATAATATTGAGCACTTACAGGCCCAGGAGGGGCTCACACTTAAATAATTTTCATTTTTGTTCGTACATATAACATCATTTTTGTATTTCTATTTTTACCCTGACGATTGTCAGAAATAAGCAATAAAGGTATGAAGTCTATAGAACAACATTTTTGTGTGAAGGCATTCTTTGAAATAAAGCCTTATAAAGGAGGTAGAGTTGTGTATAGTTTTGGAAGATAGTAATAGTACTGATATTATGGACACAAGTCTATGGCCGAACAAGTGGGTTTTATGATGTTTTTGGCATGGTTTCTATATGAACCTTTACCCTCTAAGTAGAATTTGGGCTTTCAGAGGGTAAGGTTTGTATGGAAGTTATTCCTTAAAAAATATCTTCAAAAAATTAGTTTTGTTTTGACTCCTAAGGCCCAATGGATAAGACTCTGGATTCGATTGGCTTTGCGAGCAAATCCACCCGGGAGGTGCTAGAATGTAGGCCCAAAATGGCCACATACTTAGTAAAATTTTGTATAATTTTTACTAAGTGATAAAACTGCCATTCCGCTCCGGAACAAGGTTGATAAGACGAATCCGCTCAATAGTCATGCAGTTTTGCTTGTTTAAAATGATTCTGGGGAACTCCATTCCGGGTCCGGATTGAAGAAGGATTGCAAAATCCACAAAATTTTGTGAAAGGTGGTGACGTCAGCAGAAAAAAAGTGTGAAATGGCCCTTTTGCATATACCCGATTTTAGAAACTCTTTTGGTTCTCCACCTCGGATTAGCGTTATCCTCAAATCCACAAAAGTCTCAAGGAGATGATGATGTAAGCAGAGGAAAAGTGTGGATTGACAATCTAGAGAATAAATGAGTCTTTTTCTATCCAGAATGAAGATAAGGCGGAATGGCGGAATGATGTAAGAACTTGACTCCGGATCTGGACTAAGGAAGATGCTCATTCTATCCGGAATGGAATCCACAAAAGTTATAAGGAAGAGGTGACGTCATCAATATTTTAATGCGGATTGGAAAAGATAAAGGCCTCAGAGCGGATTCAAGGTTCGAATTTCCAAGATCCGGATTGGATGTTCTACTGCTAATTAAAGCGACGTCATCCAACGGATGGGCTCTCAGCTTATACCGGATCTAATCTGGACCATGGGATAAAGAAGATCAATGGTGGAGGTTAGTCTGCTAAATCTGGGCCATTTAAAAGGATGTCCCTACACCAGAACTGTAACATATTGGCCAGAAGATGAAGCATCGAGAGTTTCCAAGAAGATCAAACCAGAGGCAGTTGCAGATCGATGGTGGCGCTCTACTCCCAAGAAAGATCTACGGAAGTGCGTGATCTAGAATGTTCTGAACTACAGTTCTAATGAGCGACCAACAAGTTGCAGAGAACCCATGCTGCCATGGCGGTTTCCCTTTCAACGGATTTCTCGGAGGTCTGACCAATGAGCTAATGCCAGCTAAGTTCTTTGTTGAGCTGTTGTAACAAGATTTGATGTATTGTTTCTTGATTTGTAATATGAAAAACTATAAGTAGAGGTCGAACCCTCATTTTGAAGGGTCGGCTCTAGCGTGTTTGCTTGTACCATTGTAAATATTTTTGAAGAGCTGAATGAAAGGAGCAATACATTGATCTTCGCCTCAAGGCTGCATTTCCATGCTTGATGTCAGAGGTTCGGATTTCATAGTTGTATTTCTGTGAATACTTAGATGGTTAGTTTGTGCCTATCTTGGATTACTAGTTGTTATGAGTAATTGAAATCTGCTTTGAAGTTTGTTCTGTGTTATTAGTAAGTACATTTCTATAAAATCTAGTTTTGGTGAATTCTGCTATTTGGATTATCATTTCCTGGATATTGAAATTGCTTGCTATAACATTTCTCTATTATGCTTTAATATCTAAAATGAGCTATCTTGGGATAAGGGTTGATCTGAATGTATGTCTTTAATATGGTTTTTTGGAAGCTTTTTATGGTGATGCAATGTTGTTAACCTATCCATCCACTGATATCTACATCTCTCTAACCCTAACCTTCTCTTACCCTAAACTCCAAGCCCTAATTGAGCATAATTGTGTCAACAATCTGCTAAGTTGACAAGGAACCAACCTACTCTGGAGGTTGGATCGAAAACCCCTATTTTGGTCCTTCCAATGTTGAGTGTTGAGCTACAGCTATCGGGTGCAAGCCTAAACAGAAAGTAGGAAGATAGACAGCCATAGTATCAAGTAAAACTTGGTGCAATTCAGTGCCCAATACTATGTATTTGTAATTAATGTTCCTAAGATAACATTCAAGATACATAAGGGACACTATAGATTTTTAGTCATGCCTTTTAGTCTAATAGATGCTCCACCTACATTCCAAAGTCTGACGAGTCATGTTTTTTGATCTTCCTCCAAAAATTATTTTAATATTCTTTGATGACATCATCATTTATAGCAAGACCTATGAGGAGTATTTGACTCACTTGGATCAAGACCAAAAGCTACTTTTAGAAAATCAATTATATGCTAAGCATTCCAAGTTATCTCAAGCTCAAAGAGAGATTGAGTATCTAAGATATATTGTATCAAAATAAGGGATTAAGGTAGACCATAAAAAAATTGAGGATATGAAAAATTGACCTAAATCCAAGACCCTTAAAAGCCTACGAGGATTTCTAGGTCTCACCAACTACTATTTTAAGATTTTCAAAGATAATGGAAATATTATATATCTGCTCACATCCATGTTAAAATATGATTCATTTAGATTGTATAAGGTAGCAAAATAGGACTTTGACATTTTGAAGTAGGCTATGTGCACCACTCCTATACTTGATATACCAGACTTATCTCAACCCTTTATCATTGAATATGCTACATCAAGAATGGAATTAGAGTAGGACTCATGCAGCAAGGGTAACCATTAGATTTCACCAATAAAGCCTTCACATAAAAGTATTTTGGAAAGTCATTGTAAGAGAAGAAAATAATGGTAATGCTTCACATAGTGACACATTTTCAACCCTATCTTAAAGATTGATATTTATACATCAAAATTGACCATCATAACCTAAAAAAATTCTTATAGAAATGGGTCTCTTCTTCTAGATAGAAAATACACGTGACTAAACAATTGGTAAATGACTACAAGATCCTCTACAAAAAATTGAAAGACAATGTTGTAGTTGATGCTCTATCATACAAATTTGATGACAAAGTTACATTGTGTGCATTGTCCTTAGCAAATCTAGATTGGTTTCATAAATTTCAATAAGAATGGAAAGAGGGTCAATACATACAACAAGTAATTTAACAGTTATCAATAAATTTCATTACCAACTTAGCATATTCATGGGATGGCCAATACTTACACTATAAAGGATGCATTATCCTTGCTATAAATTTTGTTATGCATGACAAACTATTATAGGAATTACATGTGTCACCTTCAGTAGACATTTAGATTCTTAAAGACTTATCAATGCATATAAAGGAACTTTTTCTATAAGGGAACAAAACAAGATACTAAATATTTTATTCAATTATGTGGCATCTGTCAGCATTACAAAGGGGAAACAATTATAATTATAGGTATACTCCAATCCTGATCTATTCTAGCAACAATATGGAACAATATGCCCATGGATTTGAGTGGGGGATTACCAAAATCATCAAGAAATTTATTTACTTTAGTTTTTGTGGATTCTCTCAAAGTAACTCTATTTTTATCTTGCACATCCTTACATGGCCTCCACTAGTGTGCAAACATTCATTTACAATATTTTTTGGCTCCATGGAAGGGCTAATGACACAAATTCAAGAAATACAACAATGGCAATTACAATTCATAATAAACAAAATCCATTGATAAATATAAACTTAGATCCATTACCAGATTATCAATATACAAATAATCAAATTCTAGATTCAAATAATACAAATCCTTGTCCATTTAGAGAGGGAAAAATCTCATAGCTACTTGGAGATGGAAAGATCTCGTATACATAATAGAGACAACTAATATTTAAATATGAAAGATGATTCCAACTATAATGTAACTCTTCCTATTTATAGACTAAATCAATATTAACCCTAACCCTAATGCTCAATGGTTGACTATCTAAACCTAGGACCCAAGCTAATATTCAGAAAGATAGTTGATGTGGCTATATGTTTAAATTTACAATATTTTCAAGAATCATTTCAAAACATTCATTCACCATAATCATATGCCAAAAGTAAGATAATGTGATTAAAATATAACAATGAATGATATGAAGGGATATGATAAGAAGTATAAGGTGGGTGGTTGTGGGTACCCCAATATATCAAATTTTATTCATACTTATGATACAAATGGATCCTCATTGAGGGGTATTTATAGTGATACCAAATATTCAATGAGAGGTTAACCTTAGTCTAACATAAACTTAACCTTGAGGTTAACATTATAATAAAATAATAATAAATTATCAATTTAAGTAAGGTTATTCATAAAGGTGGATTAACCAATACCACTAAGAATGAAATATGAAAGGGGCTTATAGGCTTACATGATCATGCTTGTAGGATTACATAAATAAGGAATGTCTATAAGCTTACATAAATGAGGAATGTCCATATACTTACATAATCACATGCCCATAGGCTACATAAATGGTGCTCATAAGCACCTTATCATACTTTTGGCCTTGGTTTTAACATCAGAGTAAAAAAGTTTAACAACCCCCATAAATTGAGTTAAGAGGGCCAAGGAGTGAAGACATTAGAGGTAACAACTTCCCCTCATAATGGATGCTCTAGTGGGCCCCTGTTATTCCTCCTTCATCATCATCTTCATTATCAAAAAACTCATGTCTATCCCTGCATAATTCTATCTCAATATTCTTCGACCTTGTAATGCAATTCTTCATGGAGTATAATTTCCTTTTACAATACTCTCAACTGTTTTACTTCTTTGAAATCTTAGACTTACCTTAGACACCTAAGACTTAGAATTTTTTTGACTTGAAGTCTTTTGGATGAGATTTTGTATGAGAAATATCTCCACAACTCTTCATTAGTACTTCATAATGGACTAGAAGCTTAAAAAATAATTTAAGAGATATGTTTTGTGGCTCCTTGATAGTCATAGCATTCACATAAAGAACGAACTAACTATATGAAAGGACAAAAAATATCAGAATTAATAAATTTGACTACTCTTCATCACTCTTTACCTTGCTTGTTTTCATAGCTAGATCAACTTTTAGATATTTTAAGTGAGATATATAGACTTCAACATCACTAAAACCTATAATTTTAATATTGGAGAGTCCTATCTCTATCTTGTTAACTTCATTAGCAATTATTTTCCATAGAGATCTTTCAAAGTAGTTCATATGCCAATAGGATCAATTTTCTCTATGATATGGAAAAGTACATTTGGTTCCACTAATATGAAGAAGAATTTAAGAGCTTCCTCTTTTCTCTTACTAAGTTATGATCAATAAGACCTTATTCTAGTTCATTATTGAAAATGAACCAAATATTTTTACTTCTAATTAATGTTATTATTTGAACTGGCCAAGTGCTATATTTTCAACCATTGAGATAAGTAACATACCCTAAGGAAACCATTTTGTACAATAATCCTAAATAGATCTATACTATGTATATAAACTAATGGTGCAACTTTATAGATCTTGAAAAATCATGCAATCTAGAAAAAAATATGGATTCAAAATATTCTATATGCAAATGTTATGGCCTCCAAAATATTTAGTTAAATTAGCACTCAAATATATAAAAAGTCAAATTCTAAACCTTAGAAAAAATTTCAACAAATCATAAATTTCCACTTATTGCCACTTGAGTGGTTGCTATATTGACAAATCAGAGTTTGATAATTGCCTTGGTATGATTGGCTAATTATATATATATATATATGTGTGTGTGTGTGTGTGTGTGTGTGTGTGTGTGTATGTGTGTGTGTATGTGTGTGTGTGTGTGTGTGTGTGTGTGTGTGTGTGTGTGTGTGTGTGTAAAAAAAATGAAAATATTTTAGAACCAACAAGGCTCAAACCTAATACACCCTATGAAAAATCAATATCACTAACTATCATGCCATATGCATGCATGAAACCCAAATAGAGCTACATTTATTTGAAACTTATGTTGAGTCATCGTCCTTGCAACAAAAAGGGAATATCTATGCATGCATCGAGTCAAACTCTGGACAATGCAACACCAAGAAAATGGACAAACCACTATGCCATGTAGAGTATTGAATCCAAAAGGGCAACGTTCCCCCTAAGGCCATATTTATCCTATGTAGAAAGAAAGTGGACCAAAAAAGAATTTATGTGTAATAAAAATATAGTCTTCTATGTTGCAAGGGGATGGGCCAATCACTACGATATGGATGTATATGTAATTGAAGAGAATCCAAATATCTTTATTTTTATTCTATTCAAGAAGCACTTCAAAAAATACCACTAGTGAATTGAACCATGATGGAATTTAGGATAAGAACCATCTCTATCAATGTGCCACTCTTAGTTGGCAGATGGACAACCAAGGGTCTAGTAATAATATATATGTGTGATAATAGTAAAGGGGGCTAGGATTCGAACACCAAACCTCTTGGCTCTAGGGCGCATAACCTTGTCACTACACCATCCATGTTGATGAGTCACATATATGCTAGATCAAGTATAAGTGCAATACAAAATTACATGTTTCAATCATGCATGAATGGCACCAAAATGGTTATGCCAAAACAACAATTTAAAATTTCAAAATTCAATTGTAAGAAATTAAAAAAATATGACCTAAATGCTAACACTAATCACAAAAGAGACATTTATTCCTTTTACTGATGAGTGAATTTTCTTTAGATCTTTATCTGCTATCATGTTTAAATTTGAAGTATTTTCTAGAACCATTCCAAAACATTCATTCACCACAATCATATGTTGAAAATAAGATATTGTTATTAAAGGATAGAAATAAATAATAAGAAGAAATGAAGGAATACAACAAGAAGTATAAGGTGGGTGCATATAGGTACCCTAATATATCACATTTTATTCACACTTATGATACAAATGGATCCTCATTAAAGGGTATTTATAGTGATACCAAATCCCCAATGAGATTTTAATCTTCAACTAACATAAATTTAACCTTGAGGTTAACCTTAAAATAGTAATAATAATAATAAATTACTCTTTTAAGTGAGGTTATCCATAAAGTAGATTATCCAATACTACTAAGGGTGAAATATGAAAGGGTCTATAATATTACATGAACATGCTCATAGAATTACATAATCATATGCCCATAGGCTACATAAAGTGCGCTTATAAGCATCTCATTATTACTTTTGGCCTTGGCCTAAATAAGATCATATTACACAAATTCCAACACTATATTGGAGTTGTTACATGACTTTCCCCATAGAAATATTTGTCCTCAAAGCTTTAAAATTTTGAAAAAATCTCTCAGGCTCTCACATAGCATCTTCTTCTGGAAGATCCTACCACTTGATGAGGAACTCCTAAAATCTAGAAAGACCATAGAAGATAATATTTGGACTGTAATTATAGAGAGATATTTGGCCTTCTTCATAAAGTATTGGAAGCTCTGTTTAGGACTGCATTTTCTAGCCAATAATCTATTTGATATAAAACACATAAAATATAGTATGGAAGCAAGAATATGGTGCAAGCTCCAACAAATATGCTATATCACCAATGCAACAAACCACATTATAGGGCCCATAAAATTGAGGAGCCAACTTTAAGTACAATATCTTATAGGGCTATATGCATAAAAATACCATATCCCCTATGGAAAATTGTCATTTAGAATAGTGTGAATCCTACTATTGATTCATGTGGTTTTGGAATTGGGTCAAGGTATCTTTAAGAAGCTAAAGCAAAAGTTATTTTTGCTACAACAAATCATCTACCTTGTCCACCTTGGAGGATCCTAGAATATAATATTCCAATAATGGAGATTTTTGAATATACAACATATCAAATGGGGACATCTTGAGGGAAGAATTGTAAGAGGAATTATACCACCATTTCGCTAATGAGAGCCAATAAACCCAGTGATGTTGCTTTTTTTTATCAAAATAACACATGTAAGTAATAAAAAACTTATTTACAATCCATTTGGCCATTAAATTGAGGATGATAAGAAGAGGATATACTCAACTTAGTACCACTAAGACAAAATATTTCCATCCAAAATTAGTGGTGGATATAGGGTCATGATCATTGACAATGGACTTGGGCAAACCATGCAACTTAAAAATAAAATCAAGGAATAGATTTTCCATTTTACTTGATAAATAGGGATGTTTTAATGCACAAAAAATTATTGTACTTGGAAATGTGATCCACAACAACAAATATTACTAGTTTTTCCTCATATTTGAGAAGTTCCTTAATGAAATTCATGGATATGTGCTCTCATTGGCAGTCAAGGCTAGGCAAGGGTTGCAAAAATCTAGGAGACTTAATAGTTTCCCCCTTGTTACACTAACACACTTCACATTCAGCCACAAAAGTTTTAAATTTTTCTTTTAATCCTTTCCAAGAAATATTATATTAGATGTTGATATATTTTCAAGAATCCAAAATGTCCTACTAAAGGATATGCATGCAATTCTTAGATGACACTAGTCTTAATAACCAAAGTTTGAAGAAAATACATGTGATCCTTTTTATGGAGAACCTCATAAATATATGAGAAATAGGAATATAGTGATGATCCAACCTCTATTTTCCAAATGATCTTAGCAGTATTTTGATCAAAAATCTAATTCTTTCTAAGTTGAGAAAGTCATTCTAGAAGAGGACTAGAGATGGGCATTGACAAAATTAACATCCTCATGTTTATGATATATATAGCATCAGCCACCATGTTCTTCTTTTATTTCTTGTATTTAATGACAAAACCATACCCCAAGAGCTTGGTCAACCATTCATTCTATTTAGGATAAGAAAAACATTATTCTAAGAAATGTTTAAGGTTGTTATGATTGCTCTTGATGATGAAGTGATGTCCCAACAAACAAAATCACCATTTATATATGGCATGAAAAATAGATAATATTTCCTTCTTATAAGTGGATCATTCCTTATTCTTTCCATAGAGATGCTTACTTTCAAAGGCCAATGGGTTTCCATTCTACATTAAAACAATTCCAATACCTATGCCAAAAGCATCACAGTCAATGATAAAGGATTTACTAAAATTAGGGGTGGAAAAAATAGAAGTGGTACACATAGCCTCCTTTAGGTCCTAGAAGAATTGTGAAGAATCTTCAAACCAAAAAAAGGCATCCTTCTTAGTGAGAGTAGTGAAAGGAGTGGAAATTTTTCCATAGTTATCGATAAGTTTCCTATAATAGCCTAAGGCCTAAAAATCTATGGAGTTGATTAAGGGATTTTGGAAAGGGCTAGGCTTGCATGGAGTTGATCTTATTAGAATGTACCTTGAATCCTTTCTAAAATACTATATGTCCCATGTATTCTACCTCATGGACCTAAAAAGAGTATTTGGACCTTTTGACAAAACAAATTCCTTTTGTAATAGGTGAACTTTATCCACATGAACAAGATGATCTTCCCAAGACTCCCTTTAAATGAATATATCATCAAATAAAACTAAGGTAAAATTACAATGAAAAGGACAAAAGACAAAGTTTGTGAGACTTTGAAAAGTGGAAGGAGCGATAAAGAGACCAAAAGGACAACTAGAAACTCTTAATGACCCTCATGTGTGTAAAAAGTAATCTTAGGGTATCCTCTTATCTAACCCTAATTTTATGAAAATCAGAATGAAAGTCTAGTTTTTTAAAGCATCTAGCACCATGTAATTCATCCAACAAATCATCTATAATAGGGATAAGAAAATTATTTTAGATAGTGGTCTTGTTGATTTGTAAAAATTAGGATACATGTGCCAATAATTGTCCTTGCATCATACCATAACCATTGTAGAGGAATAAGGACCTATGCTTGGATGAATTATTTCTTTCTCTAATATTCTTGAACCATCTTCTCAATTTTAGTCTTTTGGGGTTGGGGATAGTGATAAGGATGCACATTAGGAGGTTGATTTTTTAGAATAAGGTGGATGGCATGATTATGTATTCCTGTAAGAGGAAGATCCATGGGCTCACCAAAGGCCTCCTCATATTGATCTGTAATGTTCTACAAGTCCAAAGGAAGATCTATAGGAAGTGGATGCAAAGACTAAACCTCCATACAATTGACTTGGGAAAATAATCCATGACCATCTTTCTTTAATATATTTTCCATGATATGGGTACTAACCACCTTGGATGGAGGGGGTTAAATTCCTTGGATACAAATGACCCTTCCATTGTCTATCCACTTGACATATAATATTTTCTTATTAACAATAACATAACCAATCTAAGATAGCCATTGTATTCCCAAAATGACATTTGCACTACCCAAATTCATGGAAAATACATTGCCTATGCAAGTATAATTTAGATGTTAACTTTAGATGTATGACTCACATGCTCAGTGGTACCCTATTTTGCAATCAATACTTAAAATTTACTTGATTTAAATAATTGATATGCAATCCCAAAGATTGTGTTGTCTTACTATCAATAAAGTTTGTTGGAATATATTACATTATTTGGTACATGTTAATATACCCCCATGGTAATTTCATGGTACATTTGTAAATAATATATTAGGATTGAGTCATAGTTTAGAGTGTGAGTTATATTTCCCCTTTATGTAAGTGTGAATGTGCAAGAAATGCACAAGTGTCATGTAAAGTTGTAATGTGCAGGAAATGCACAAGTGTCATATGAGTTAGTGTGCAAGTGTAAGTTGAGTCTATGTGCACAAGTATCTTAGGTTAGAGTGTGCAAGTTATGGAAGTGTAAGAGTCATGTATAGGTGTGCAAACATTATAGAGTTAAGTGTTCATCAAGTATGCAAGTGATAAGTAGATAAGCCAAGAGTCATTAGACTTGGCATATGGAAAGGAATAGTCAAGTATCCAAAGAGTCACACTACTATGGCTATATTACGGAGACAATACTCCATAAGAAAGGATCATATATGATAATATACAATCATATGCAATAACATACAATCACTATCATATATGTAAGAGAAATAGAAGGAATAAAAATTGCATACATTTTGAGCAATTAATATTGTAATTTGTTCTTCATGCTTAGTACATGAATGATTAAGGCTATTTACATTCATATTGCTGCTTATTATTGAATGTTATTTGAGTTATTATAAGCCTTATTTTACATATTAATTTTCTCATATTATTTCTACTCTTATCATTATCTTGACCTTATTATATTGTGGCTATATTATATTCGATCATATGTTACATATCTTGTGATATTTGTGGTAGTATTAAGGATAAAAAAGCCATCAAAGTTATGTGTGTTACCTAAATTAATAAACAAATTGACGCATTGTCATTTCATGAATCCTTGGATCTTAATAGGATGGTGAGATTGGATCCCTATAAGGGCATGAGCAAAAATAGCCTTGGTGTCATTTTCATATTCAACCTCATCTACTTTAGTCGGTTACTACTTATTTACCTTCCACTTGAAAGTTACAACGTTCTTTATAGACCTCATCTTAGGGATGGTGAAAATGATATTTTAAATAGAAGAATCACTATGAGCACTCATTATTGCAATTATTGAAGTAAGGACATCAAGTGTTGAAGTCACATTTAGGAGGAAGACAAGACTCAAAGATTTTGTTCTACCCCCAAAGCTATACATTGAGCATTGTAGAGGGTATAGGGGTTGAGCATGTTGAATTTACTCCAAATCATATCCTTAAGATCATGTAAAAAGGATGATACCACCACTATTGTATTAGATTGGTAGGTGTAGGTGAAAATATTTATGAACTTTGTGTAATACTCATAAACTATTCATGTTTGTTTTATTTGCATCAAACAAACCATATATAGTGTGGAATATCCTTTGTCAAACATTTGGAGAAATTGTACTTTAAAAATAGGCCACAAAAGAGGATCATTTGGTTAGTGAAACTCCCATAACAACCATTTATGAGCATGGGTTGCCAACTTTATAGCAACTAAAGTGACATGATGTTCTTTAGAAACATGGTGTAGATAGATAATGTTATCCATCTTGTCCAACCAACCACATGGATTGGCATCCTCAAATATGGGTATGTTGATGCATGGAATAGGAACATCATAAGTTCAATGAAGGGAATTAGAAGTACCTCCTTTTGATTAATATATATTAGAAGCAAAGCTTGATATGTAACCACCAATACCTAGAGGAGAACCTCTAGTATCATAGGAATTTGAATGACTCTAATAGAAAACTAGAGGATTGCAACTAGATGGCAACTAGTTAAGAATACTTATATCATTTTAGTTTAGTGCCTGGTGAATATCTAGTGACTTGCTAAAATCCATGGAAAGGGGGTACAAAGTTGAGGATATTTTTAGGAATAATTTGATGTCATTTATGGTATTTGCAATGGAGTTAATCAACCTATTTTTTTTCTCAATATGGGTATGCATACAAGTCCGAGGTGTAGACCAATTGGTTCATCCAAACCCCATAAGGGGGGCGGAGGTCCAAGGTTCAAATCTTAGGCCTCGTCGGACTGAACGCTTGTCCCTTTCCTGGTGCTTTTAGCGGCGTAAAAGGTTTAAAATGATTGTGGCATGGTGGTTATAGGGGCATACTGCGCAAAGATCTGTGTGGCGGCTTCCGAGGCGGACAGCACGAGAATACTATGGCGGCCATAAAAGCTGGACAACCTACCCGGATTCGTGGCGGCTACCGATTCCACCATGTAAATACAATATATATATATATATATATATATGGGTATGCATACCAAAATCAATAGTATTAGGAATAATATTATCACTTAGAGGGATAACAAGAGAAGTGGAAGGTTTATTGGGAGGAGTACATGAAGGAGGAGTGGTGTTGGTAGGAGGAAAATCCATGGTGTTTAAGAAATAAAGACGGTTAAAACTATTGATATTTGGAGTATTGTGATAGTTATCGAGGTTTCTGGGTTGTTTCTTATTTCTACTCATAAAACATCCTCTGAATGATAGCATACTACAGTTAACTATTTATTTACAATAAATTAGTATGAGCATCAATTTTGTTCATACACTAGGGGAAAATACAAAACCCAAAAATATCCTTGGAGCACTACTAAAAAAGTGTTGTAATAAATACCCTTTACTTTGACAAGCTTGAAGAAATGATTCTAAAGAGGTAGATCTCCTACAAGGGTCCTAGCACAATAAATTCCCAAAAACATGTTGCTATAAACAACCCTTTTTTAAATTGGATCAGAGAGATGATCTCAATGGGATAGATCTACCATAAGGATTTTGACACACCTGAGACCTTTTTTCTTTAATTGAATTTATAAAAAGGAAGTAACAACAACAAACCCATAATACTATAGAAGAAATATATGGCAAAGATGAGCCAAAAATAAAAAATAGAAATCTAGAAAATAGGAGGAAAAAATGATTTATAGATGTTCTAGAATGGTTCATGCAAACGGTTGTTGTAGATTCATGCCACCACAAGGAGCTAAAATTGATGCTTTACTATCACTTGTAATGAAACAACTTCAATAAATATGGTAGTGGTAGTAGAATTTCAATAATTTGTAATAAACAACATCCACTGATAGTAATAAATTTAGATCCAAAGCTAGATAATCAAATATGCAAGTAATTAGATTCTAAAATTAAATCAATACAAATCCTTAGCCACTTAGGGCGGGTGACTCTTAGCCACTTAGAGAGGGTGAAGTATCATATGAGAAACAAAGGTGACTAAGATTCAAACATAAAATATGACTCAAACAACAAACTAACTCATCTTATTTATAGACTAAATCAATTTTAAACCTAATCCTAATGCTTAAGGGTTGACTATCTAAAACTAGGGTTAGAGATAACATATGTAAATATAGTCAACCTTACGATATTGGAGTCATTATGACATGCTTGTATTTATATTTTATGGTCACAAGCTAACATTCATTAGTAAATTTGGAAGGAACTCTTCAAGCTATCAGGAAATCAACAAAGGATAAGTCTAGCATACCATCCATACATAAATGGACAGAAAAAAAAATTTAACAAGTACTTGGAGGTTTCCTACACTTTGCTTCAGAGCATTAATTACATTGGACAAAATAGATATCGTTAGTGTGATGGTGGTACTATACCACTTATCATATAACAACCAATATAAAACCATATAAAGTTGTATATAACCATTCACCATCATCTCTCACATCATATATTCTAGGAATTTCTCATGTAAAGGTTGTTGATTCTACTCTTAGCAATTAGTAGACCCTACTCCTATCTGTTAGGGATAATCTAGCAATATTCCATAATTAGATGAAATAATAGGTAGATCAACATAGTTTTAAATGATATTTTTTCAAGGAGTTCTGGTCTTTCTTGTATTACAATTGTCCAAATATATGTCCTTAAGGATAGCTAGTCACAATCTTGCACCCAAGATCTATGGTACCGATAAAGTGTTACAATAGATGTGAAGTTTATGAACTAAAAAGTTGCAAACATTATTTTTGTTAACCGACATCTATAAAAATAGTCATAAAATTGAAGCCTTAAACATATGCAAATGAGCTAAAATTTTGTGAGTATATTCTAGATATCCATACCTATCCAACGGTTCAGATATTGCATTAATTGGAGATGTAAATAAAAATTTACACACTCTACAAGTTAACTAATTTTTCCAGGTGTGCACACATATTTTTGAGAGAGAAGGAGATGAACCAAAGTTGTTAAAACTTTCAAACAAACCCAAAACACTTATGAAGTCTTTATTCAACTTCTCCTCATGTTTTTATACTTGTTTCTATGTACCATACAAAAAACTAACATATTTTCTCTATCTATAACCCTTGGAATGACTTTCCAAGTAACCCAATAGTCATGGAACATCAAAAGACTCTCTAAGACTTTTCCTATACCATAAAATCTGTGGCACACACTTTAAGATATAATATTTACATTACAATAATGTATTAATGCTTAGCATCAATATCCAACATACTCCCCTTAATGCTAAGTGGTGAAACTAATCTATCTATTAAATACAAAAATTGTTCTTTAACGACTCCTTTAGTAAACAAATCAGCCAACTGTTCCTTTGTGTTACAGTAGACAATATCAACAAACTTATTTTCAATGACATCTTTAATGAAATGATATTTCAATGCAATGTGTTTTGTCCTACTATGATGAACTGGATTCTTGGCAATCTTGATGGCACTAGTGTTGTCACAATTGATAATCATAGGACTGTCTTGGACTTCCCCAATCTCCTCAAGAATCTTTCTCAACCAAAGATTTTGAGTGCTTGCTGATGTTGTAGCAACATATTCAGCCTCTATGGATGACAAAGCAACAATGCTTTGCTTCTTGGAACTCCATGTGATCAGCCCGGAACCAAGAGTGAAACAATTTCTGGATGTAGACTTTCCATCATCTAAACAATCTCCATGATCTGAATCACAATACCCAACAAGCTCCAACTTTTTTTTAGCAAAATAATGTATTCCAAATTTTGAGTTTTATTTCACATACCTCAAAATTCTCTTGGCAGCCTTCATGTGATTTGTGATGGCTGATTCATATATCTAGAAACAAGTGAAACAATGAAAGCAATTTTTGGACTAGTAGTGGTAAGTAACATTAAGCTCCCAATCATGCTTCTATACAACTTCTCATCAGCCCTTTCAAAACCATCATCTCTACACAATGATTCACCATGTGCAATAGGATTCCAAACTGATTTACAATTTTGCATCTGATATTTCTTCAACATATCATTCACATACTTATCTTGGAAAACAAAAATTTCACCATTTTCTTGAAACACTTCAATCCCAAGAAAGTATTTCATCAAACCCAAATCATTCATGTCAAACTCACTTATCATGGAAGTCTTGAAATCAACCAACATCTTGTTATTTGTTCCCATGTAAATCAAATCATAAACATAAAGACATACAAGAAGAATGTCCTCACCTTCCTTTTTGAAGTAAAGAGTGGGATCATTTTTTCTCTTCTTGAAACCATACTCTTGAAAATATTTGTCAATCCTAGAGTACCAAGCTCTAGGTGCTTGCTTCAGCCCATACAATGCTTTTTTCAGTTTGTACACATGATTTTATTTACCTTTCACTTCATAGCCTTGATATTGTTGCACATAAACCTCTTCTTCAGTGTAGCCATTCAAAAATGAACTTTTAACATCCATGTGATATACTTTCAACTATTTTTGGGCATCCAAAGAAAGAACCATTCGAATGGTTTTTTGCTACGGGTGCATATGTTTCTTCATAATCCATGCCAAACCTTTGTGTATACCCCTTTGCAACCAGCCTTGCTTTATGTTTTTGTATGATGCCATCATTGTTATACTTTATCTTTAAAATCCACTTGCAACCAACAACCTTTTTTCCTTCGGGTAACTCAACAAGTTCCCATGTATCATTATTTTCTATGGACTAAATTTCATTCTCCATTGCTTTCACCCAAAAATAATTAGTACTTGCATATTCAAAACTAGAAGGCTCAATTGAAGATAACAAAGCATAATGCATCATCTCACCTTTGGGTTCTTCTTCATCATCACCATACACATGTATATTTTCCAGCCTTGTACCAATTTGGTCCATCTCTTGTGCTTGACTCCTTTTCAACCTCTTATCAAAGTTTTTATCTATAATTTGACTTGGTGGATGATATTTCAAAGTTCTTTTACCTTTTCCTTGCTTTGGACTTGAGGAAGAATCACTAGTACTTGGACTAGTGGAACTAGAACTTGTTCTTGGGCTTGAAAGTGGACAAGGAGAAGGTGAGGTAACAATTGGTGGCTGTCCCCCAACTGTTATTTCTTCTTAATCAACCATGGATGCACTTTTTCCTTTGTTTTCCACTATTTTTTTATGACCATACACCCCCCTTCATCAAAAATCACATCTCTAGACACAATAAATTTGTGAGTTTTGGGATCATACAATCTATATGCCTTGCTAGTTTTGGAATAACCAACAAAAATACATGTTATACTCTTTTCATCAAGCTTATTTCTAACTTCATCATTCACATGTGAAAAAGAAATACACCAAAAAACTCTCAAATGGCTACTCGTGGGTTTAGTACCATACCATACTTCATGAGGTGTCATTTTATGGAGAGCCCTTGTTGAACATCTATTCAGGATGTACACAGTTGTATCAACCACATAAGACCAATATCCATTGCTAAAACCCTTGATCTTGAGCATGCTCCTTGCCATTTCAACTATGGTTCTATTCTTTCTTTCAGCCACCCCATTTTTTGAGGTGTATATGCAACTGTATGTTTTCTTTTAATTCTAGTTTGATTGAAAAAATCATTGAATTATTTTGAACAAAACTCTCCTCCACGATCAGTCCTCAAGCATTTGATTTTATGACCACTTTCATTCTCAACAAGTGCTTTGAAAGTCTTGAACATCCCAAATGCATCATCCTTGTGCTTCAAAAATAAACCCAACATTTCCTTGAGTAATCATCAATAAAAGTGATCAAATAAGATGACTTACCCAAACTTTGTGTTTGCATAGGCCCACAAATATCAAAATGAACTAGTTGAAGAGGATATGAGGCTCTCCATGCCTTACATTTAGGAAACTTAGTCCTACCATGCTTTCCGAACACACATGCTTCACACATATCCTTCCTCTCTTCAACTCTTGGAAGCCCATTCACCATGCCTTGATTTGACAAAAATTTCAAACTCTCAAAATTGTAATACCCAAATCTCAAATGCCATAACCAATTCTTATCTTAAAGTGCCAAATTTTCTAATTTTATACCTCCCTTATTACCAAACTTCAAAGGAAACATTATGTTTATATACATAGGAACAATTGTGACAACATGACTCCCATTACCCTTATTAGTAATAATGCATTCATTATTGTCAAACACAACTTTGTAATTATTTTCAACAAGTTGTGCAACACTTAACAAATTATTCTTTAGATTTGGAGCATAAATAATATCATTGATTCTTTTTGTACCTTATTTTGTTCCAAACTCCATGGAACCTTTTCCAACCACTTCCAAAGAATTATTGTTTCCAAGCATGATTTTTGACTTGAAACTCTCATTAACATCAAAAAACAAATCATTTTTCCCAGTCATATGATTAGAGCAACCATAATCCAAATACAAAACTCCATTGATAGTCTTTTCCACCATATCACTAGTTAAGAAAATATTACCTTGAGAGTCTTCATATTCACAAACATAATGTGCCCTTTTATCCTCATTTGCAGTCTTTGACCAGTAATTTTTAGCAAGATGACCCTTCTTGTGGTAGTTGTAGAACTCCACATTTCTTAAATAAATCCTTCCTCTACCTCTTCCTTGGTTAGAAGCTCCTATTCCTCTTCTACCTCTTCCTCTTTAATTATTTTTGCCTCTTCCTCTGCTGGAACTGCCTTCATCTTCATCTCTCCTTGAATGTTTTACCACAAAATTGAAGCCATTCTCCTTGGTGGTTTCTTTGAATCTCTCTTAATTGGATATGAGAGACCTGACAAGATATTCAAAATCTAGCTTTTACAAGTCTTTACTTTCTTCAATGATAATGGCAACATGGTTCCATTTTGATGTGAGAGATCTCAACACCTTCTTCACAACTATCGGTGTTTCCAAGGTTTCACCAAGAGTGGCCATTTTATTCACCACATCTTTCACTCTCATGCAGTATTCTCCAATACTTTCAGTCTCTTTCATCTTCAAGTTCTCAAACTCCTTTTTCAATATTTGTAGCTTGACCATTCTCACTTGGTCAATCCCTTCGTAAGCCTCTTTGAGAGACTTCCAAGCTTCTTGGGTTGTTGTAGCAGCAACAATTCTTGGAAATAAGCTCTTGTCAAGTGTAGGCTGAATGTGAAAGAGGGCAAGAGAGTTATTTTTCTTTACTTCCTTATTGTCTATCCTATCATTGCCTTGTAGTGTGCTCCAATCAATTGGTTTTACATAATCATTCTCAACTGCCTCCCAAAGATCCTTCTCTATCAACAAAGTTCTCATTTTAATGCTCCAATATTCATAATTCTAACCACTGAACTCTGGAATGGGTAGTGATTTATTCAAGTTGGCCATGACACTCAAACAAGAATGATTGAATTATTCATTCAATAAACTCATACAACAAGTTTTCTCAAATCCTTCTCAAAACCTGAGCTTTGATACCATGTGAAGTTTATGAACTAAAAAGTTGCAAAAACTATTTTTCTTGAATCAACATTTGTGATAATAGTAAAAAAACAAAGGGCTTAAACTTATTAAAATGAGCTAAAATTTTATGAGTATATTATATACATCCATACCTATCCAATGGTTTAAAAATTGCATTAATTGGAGATGTAAATCAAAAGTTACACACTCTGCAAGTTGAAAAAAATTTCCAGGTTTGCACACAAGGAGAAGGAGATGAACCAAAGTTGTTCAAACTTTCAAACAAACCCAGAACACTTGTAAAGTATTTATTCAGCTTCTCCTCAATTTTTTACACTTGCTTCTATGTACCATACAAAAAATAACATGTTTTCTCTATCTATAACCCTTGGAATGACTTTCCAAGTAACCCAACAGTCATGGAACATCAAAAGACTCTCTAAGACTTTTCCTATACCATAAAACTTGTGGCATACACTTTAAGATATAATATTTACATTACAATAATGTATTAATTCTTAGAATCAATATTTAAAATATATTGAAAATATTGCATATAAGCTAGAGAGCCATTATTTTTCAAAATAAGTAATCTTATATGTATCTTTATTGAAGAAGGCCCTGGAAGAGCACATTCTAGTTCAATTAGTACTACCTAAACTAGATGATGAGGGCTTAATCATTATTTGAGTAGAGGCTATTTTTGATTAATGATAATTATAAACTACACAACCAAACCATTATGGATCCTCTTTTTATAGTGGAGTTGATTACACCCTTAAGATTCCATGTGGGGACCACTACACAAACTTCAACAAATTTAAAGATAAAGTTTTTTTAATGGTAAGAAATGTTAGGTCCTCATGGCCTATCTCTTTCTATTTATTTTTTGTAATAGTTAAGTTAGTAACTATTAGCTTTTCATGAGTAAATACTCATAATAATATTGCCTCAAGATCAATAATATAATTGCAATATGAAAGATATAATAATGATGATCAATCAAGCATATAAACTCAGAATCTACTATATAATAACTCAAATAATGCTAATGACAAAATGCTCAAAAATACTAATAAATATTTATTTAATGAAGAGCTCAAAATACATCATACTACATCACCTTCCATTGCTTACATAGGTGACTCTTTCTCCTTCGCCATATCTCTTTTACATCAATACATCCATATATAGAATGGAATGTGACTCTTCATATGGAGGTATCTTGGCCCTCACTCTTCCTATGACTCTTCATCTTCCTACTCTATTGATACATGTACATAGGGACAACTATGCACATTTACATTGCCAAAATATCATTGCACACTTGTGCATTACATTGCATAAAGTAAATCCTAATCTAAGACACTCTTTCCTAATCTATAGATGTACCCATGATGGTACATTGGCATGTACCAAATAATATAATATATTCCAACACCCCCTGTATTACATTATTTGGTTATTGAAGACTTTAGTCTTCAATATGGATCTTCTTCTTCTTTCTCGAACTTGTGTCCTTGTAGATACTCTTCATTTTGTTCAGGTTCAAATTCTTCTTCATGTAGACTCTTGGATGATGTCGTGTTGTTATTTGATCCTTGTAGAGACTTATTCTTTTTCCTTTTGTTCTTCATATTACAAGTCTTCATTTTTGCCTGGTTCCTTGTCTTTGTCTTCGAGTTCTATTTGGGTTTCTTGATATAGTCAATCGTGAGATATCCTTGTTGATCTAGAGCCCCAATAACTTCTTTAGTCCATATTTATTTTTTAATCTTTGTGTAGTCTTCTTTCCTGTTCTTCAAACTTGTATTTGTTGTTGTCAAAAGCTTTAAAAACTATTCTTTGAAACAATCATTTTAACCTGAATGTTAGAATTCTTTCAAAAATTGTGTAATACTACTTTCTATAATGATAAAAGGAAGAAAAATGATATCCTCTCCTACAATATGTGCAAGGATGCAAATCCCAACAATCAACTTGTTCATGGCCTTCTTTGTTATAGTAAGTACATTTCAAGTTTTCTTGTGTTGTTTTGAATACCTTGACTTCTTCTATTTTCTTGATCAAATGATATAGCCATGCATGAACAGTTGAAGCAATTTTACTTTTGCTTATTTCATAGACTTTTAGAAGGAATTCTTGCCCTACATGTTTTGTTAGAATTTTAGAATTTTCATTGTGACTGTATTCTATCATATTGTTAGAATATATCTCTAAGGTATTTCTTCTAATTTGAGATTCTTCAAGAATACTTTTCTTTCTATCCACATGTTTCATTTTGTTATTGTCCTTAGAATCAAGTAGATCTTTAATCCAAGTTGATTTATTGAATCCTCTATATTTAATAAGGTCTTCCATCATTAAAAATTTAATCCTTTGAGGTAGACTTCCTTATGACTCCCTAGTCTCAATATAGTCCTTTCAATTCTATGTTTTGTAGAATACCTTTTATCTCCCTAATGTTTGAAAGGTAATACAATTTTAATATCAACTCTATCAATCAATGTGTGATTTCAATCCTTTACAAATCTTCAAATCTCTAATAATTTTGAACTTAGAGATCAAATGCAATATTTTTATGTAGAATTCCTTTTATCTCCCAAATTTATGAATAAAATATTTTAACTCTAAATTTCATAAACTAGTTTTGAAGTAGGATTCCTTATTCCTCCAACTTTAGAAATTTAGAAAAATAATATTTGCAATATTTTTGTAGACCTAGTTTGATGTAGAATGCCTTATTTCTCCAACCTTAGTAATTTTACAAATATTCAATTTGTTTTGTAAATCTAAATATGCAATTTTACAAAACTCAAATGTAATGCTTCTTCAATTTCAAAATATTCTTCAAATATGCAATATCCAGATTTTTCTAAGGTTCTATAATGCTTATCACTCCACTAAAAATATTCAAATATTTAACCTTAGAATATATTCCCTTTATTCCTTATTCCTCCTACCAATATAAACTTTAATATGAAAATATTATGGTAAATATTACCTTAATTATTCAGGCGCTCCTCCTTGACTTGTTGGGCTCTCCTTCTGGTCAACTTTTATTGGACTTGATAATAGGTGCTTTGAATGTGCCTTCAATGCTCTTCCTTCACACTTGTTATGTATCTGCCTTTACTCTCTTACACTGGTGGCTATATGAGTGCTTTTGTCCTCTTGTGCAATGTGCCACTTGTAGCATACATTATGGAGACTTCTTGACTCCCTTTAGGTGGCACTAACATTCTTGTAAGATGAATGGACACTTGGCACAATATTCCTTGTGCTATTTGGGCATTACTAATCCTTCCTTGAGCATTGGGTGATGATTTAGAGCATTGAGCACTCTTCTTTCTTGGAGACGTACGTTATGACTATGTACCAATTTTAACCCTTGTGCCAAATGACACTACTCCTCTTCCTTGCTCGTGAAAAGTGTTATGGTTTTCTATGCATGCGCTCCCTTCTCCAACATATGGAATTCCAATGTATTTCTTCCTTGCTATTATTCCAATGTATTCTTGCTTCTTTGTAACAACAATTGGTGATGTTTCTTCTCTCTTTGGATGATGAAGAATTTTCCCACGGTTGGTTCTAGCTGTGACTACGTTAGATCTCTTCAATGGTAGCTCTATGATGCTTTATCTTAGTAGGTAATATTCCTTTCTTTTTCCTTGATAATACACATTTTATTCTTGTTTGTTTATCCCTATAATATGCCTTCCTTTTGTAGATAAGATACTTTCTTATTGTTGGGCTACATAGGATTTACGTAGGACTTTCTCTTGCAGGTTGCAGTTGATGTCTTCTAGCTCCTTGGTTGGCTGATTCTTGAGCCCTAATGGCTCTTTCTTAAGCACTCTTGTTAGTGCTTTTTTCTTGCTAATGGGTGGACATTTGGTGAAGATCTTGCCCCCTGTGTTCTATTGCTCAATGATCTTGTATATGGTGGTGGTTCTCACCACTCCTTTAGTGGTTTTCTTTACCACTTTTCATTGCATGTCTGGTGTTTTTAAACACCTAAAATCTACCTCTAAATTTGGGAACTCTTTTCTTTCAATAATGTTGTAAAATGAGGGATATTCTACCTCACAAACATAGAGTAAATCTGCCCTAAATTTTTCTTTAAAAAATAACATAAACTATTCACTTATCACTCCATTTAAGAACTTAAATAATGTTGTTTATAACTTGCAGATTTTCCTAAATATATTGGTGTGTAATAGTGTCTCTTTCTTGGCTTAAAGACACTCTAAAAAACTTCTCTTTTTCTAGCTCTTAATAGCTCTAAAATTTGATGCTAAAAAATCTCTTAATAAGCACCTTCAAAAATATCTGCAATAATACTTTATATGGCATCAAATTTAACACACCTTTTTGTAGCTCCTTTATTTATAGCTTGTTGTCTTGTATTTTTTGTAATGCACCTTTCTTTTATTGTTAGTAGACTCTTCAATTTGCAGCTATAGTTGCTACTTAAAATCAACTTTCTTCTTCTTCAAATGTGTGCTAGCTGGTTCTAAAATTTGTAGCTCCAAACGTTGCTCTTTCGTTGTCCAATTCTATAGTAGGACTCCTCCTTAGATGCTGCTAAAATATGCTTGAGCTTTGTTGCTCAACTATGTTCAAATATTCTCTAATATTTTCTAAAATGCAACTTGCTTTCTTCTTTCAATGCTACCCAAAATTGTAGCTTAGACTTCTCTGATTGCTGCTTATAGCCTCTAATTTGGTAATGTCCTTTAATATTGAAATCTATTAATCTCTTTACTATCAAGCCTTCTCTTAGTTGGTTGTCCAAATATTCTCTGAAAGCTTCTCCAAAGCTTTTTCTAAACTACAACTTTTTGCTTCTACTATTTATTGTCCTTTGACCTTTCAACTTCTCTTCTAAAAATTAGCAACTTGTGCTTCTACAAATCAGCCTACAAAACTTATGTGGCTATCTCCAAATTTCTTAAAAGTGTGGATTTTGCAATATTCTTACTTTCTTCTGACTCCTTTCTAAATTCTGACTTCAAATCTAACCTCGATCTTTGTCTTTTATCTAAAGAATCTGAATATCTTGAGTTCTCAAAATTTTCTTAAAATTTGAAAAACTTCTTGCCAATTCATCTTTAATTTTGGGCTTGTTGTCGAATGGCGATAATTGTCCCAATTTCTTATATCCAGGTCTCCTTCTTGTAATCTTCTACCATAAACTTTGCTTCAAATCTCTTTCAATGATCGTTGCTTCAGCTTCTGCAATAAGGATTTCCTATAGCCTTATTTTCTTTCTTCAAAACATTCTTTAGACATCTATTCTTAGGTCTTTTAATCCTTCAACATCTACCTCTTCCTTGGTTAGAATATCCTATTTCTCTTCTACCTCTTCCTCTTTGCTAGTTTTTGCCTCTTCCTCTACTGGAAATACCTTCATCTTCATCTCTCCTTGAATGTTTTACCTCAAAACTGAAGGTATTCTCCTCACTATCCTTGGTGGTTTCTTTGAATATCTCTTCATGTGACATGAGAGACCCAATAAGATATTCAAAATCTAGCTTGACAAGTCTTTACTTTCTTCAATGATAATGGCAACATGGTTCCATTTTGATGTGAGATATCTCAACACCTTCTTCACAACTACCGGTGTTTCCAAGGTTTCACCAAGAGTGGCCATTTTATTCACCACATATTTCACTCTCATGCAGTAATCTCCAAAACTTTCAAATCTGACTTCAAATCTGACCTTGATCTCTGTCTTTTCTCTCAATAATATGAATGTCTTGAGTTCTCAAAATATTCTTAAATTTTGATAAACTTATTACTAATTCCTCTTTACTTTTGGGCTTGTTGTTGGATGATGATAATTATACCAATTTCTTCTGGTCAGGTTCTCCTTCTGCTTGTAATATTCTACCACAAACTTTACTTCAAATCTCTTCCAATGATTGTTGTTTCAGCTTCTGCAATAAGGTTTTCTTTTAGCCTTCTTTTATTTATTTAAAATATTCTTTAGACGTCTATTCTTGGGTCTTTTAATCTTGTAGCCTTCAATTCTCTTATTAAATGCTTTAGTGAAACCTTACCTTGGTTTCTTCAATTTTCTAACTATGGGAAATTCTTCAATAAGATCTCTTTCTTGGATCTCTATATTCTGATTATTTTATCTGCAATAGGACCTTTTGTAGTCCTTCTATCTTCTACATTCTATATTACAATCTTTCAATATTGGAAGTTATTCAATGACCTCTTCTTGTATCTCTATATTCAGTATTCAATATTCAATCTTCAATCTTCCAAAACTTAGAAGTTCTTCAATGTGACCTCTTCTTGGGTCTTTATATTCAATCTACAATCTTGCAATGAGAACCTTCTTCTTGGTTCTTATCAATATTTAATATGGTCTCCTTCTTGGACCTCCTTCAATGTTTACTTTCTTACAACAAAAGAGTTAATCTCTGCACTAGGAAATCACATAGACTTTCAGGCAGTCGAAGATGAAATTATTCTCTATCTATTGTAGGAAGCTTCTCAACTTCTAAGAACTAATATTCTGCAATAAAAATTAGACAATAATAATTAGATTTATTCAATGATCCAGAAATAATAATATTCACTAGCTATCTTAAAAAACTAGTGGAATCAAATCAATACTGAATCCTAGTCTTCACAGGTTTTCCTTTCAACCCTGTGGAATTTATTCTAGCCAAATAATAATCTAGAATCATTTTTTATTTATCAAGATTATCAATAGGACCTCTTCTAAGGGTCTCTTAATCTCTTCAATGATAAGGTCTATCTTCAAGACCTTTCAATCTTCTTCTATTTTGATTTTGCTCTTGGAATAGGTATATTCTTAAATATCACTGGTTTTTCTTCAACACAGTGAGAAATACTTTCTTCTATGGTTTCTCTTTCCAGATGTAATTCCTTTATCTTCTCTAGTTATTTTTCTAGAGGTAATTCTCTTATTGTTACTAGTATCTTCTTAACCAGTAAATACCATTGTGGATTTGATACCACTTTTAGCTTTTGATGAGTAAATACTCAAAATAATATTGCCTCAAGATCAATAATATAATTGCAATATGAAAGATATAATAATGTTGATCAATTAAGCATATAAACTCAGAATCTACTATATAATAACTCAAATAATGCTAATGACAAATTCTCAAAAATAATAATAAATATTTATTGAATGAAGAGCTCAATCATACTGACATCACCTTCCATTGCTTACATAGGTGTCTCTTTTTCCTTTGCCATATCTCTTTTACATAAATACATCCATATATATAGAATGGAATGTGACTCTTCATATGGAGGTTTCTTGGCCCTCATTCTTCCTATGACTCTTCATCTTCCTACTCTATTGAAACATGTACATAGGGATAACTATGCATATTTACATTGCCAAAATATCATTGCACACTTGTGCATTACATTGCATAAAGTAAATCCTAATCTAAGATAATTTTTCTAAATATATAGATGTAACCATGGTGGTACATTGGCATGTACCAAATAATGTAATATATTCCAACAATAACTAGTGAGAACCTATTTTGAATGTAAAGGTGACCCTTGATCATTAGGATTAGGGTTAGATAGCTCATATAGCTATTTTTAGTTAAAAAAAATTGGCTAATCCTAGGGAATTAGGATAAGGCTGAAATATCTTTATATATTACATTAGCAAAGAGTTTTATTTTTACATGAAAGGATGAGGTGGTTTGGAATCTATTAAAAGTTGGTGGATACCCAGTCAAGTTGGCATATATGGGCTTAGAGTAATGGAAATTTCCTACTCCTAAAGATTTTCGTTGGAAGAATATTTGGTCACTAGAGCCTCTCCCTAAGCCTCAACATTCATTTGGTTAAATTTCAAAGTAATATTCTTACAGGAGAGAGTTTACAAAGAAAAGTGTAATATAAGGGGAAAGAAATATCATGAAGGGACTTTATGAGGGATCCATCATATCTCTTACCCTCTACATCACCTCAATAATAGGGATAGTTTATGAACTTAGAGATTAATATTTAGTATATTAATTGAATAACATCTATGTTTCTCCTAAGATACTTCCTTGACTAAGATTAGCCCTAATCTAGCCCTAATACAATATACAAATGTAACATTTAAGGCCTAAAGCTAAAATGATTTTATTTTTTAATGATGAAATAAATGAAAATTCTTCTTTAAGAAGCAAGGGTGCAAGAGAATATAACAAACAAGTCCTATATGCAACTATATGCAATTTTGATTTAATGTTAAAGCTTGAAGATATAGTTGGTCCCCTATATTACTAAGACTAAACTAGTTCTTTCTTTCACTTTTGTTTATTGTGTTAAGTAAATAGAAATAGAAACTAATCTAATCTAATCAGATAACAAGTCAAATTTAAGTTCTAAGTACTAAAATGGAAATATTTATGGAGCAATTTGTTTTTTGCCACAAAGATAAAAGTGTCACAAATCCATAGAAGTAGTACTGACACTTGCTTGTCGATGCCACTCTCATTTTCCTTCAAAATAGACAAAGAAATATTGAATTAGTAGTATAAGGACATGCTTGACCTAGTAGAGAATGTTAAACTCCCATCAATAACAATTATGCATGTATTTAGATATATGTAAAAGTGATAGAACTGATAAATACATGAAATAAATGCTTAGTGATGAAATGACCACTAGGTGGTGATAGCACCACTGGAACTTTCACTATATGGTAATGCTTTTGTTATATATAACTAGAGTGATAGTGCCACTAGATCTACATGTTTATGGTCTTTTAATTCCTAAGTGTGGAAAATTTATATTAGATGCAAGATAAGCTAATAAAATTCTTGTAATGATGAAGGTCTCTAACTTACGAATGTAGAGAGTCTATCAATTGATAGAAAAATAGAAATTTGCTTGCTTGAAGTAAGATTAAAATGACAAAATGGTATTCTACACTAGATGCAAAGGCAATATGCAAGATTATTTAACATACCACAATGCTAAAGATTAAAGATACAAGATAAAGAGAATTCCAAAAGCAAATAAGATAAATAACACAACCCAAGATGCAAGGTTATTTTATCCCTGTTTGTGGAAGCTCATTGAAAAATTGCTAACTTGCTTGTAGACTTGTGGACACTTGAAAGCTTAAGCTTAGATGATTGAATGCTTGAGTTCTTGAATTCTTATAGACTTAAGTGCTTGAATGCTTATAGATTGCTTGTAGATAATTTATTGCTTGAAAAGAGCTTGGATTCTTAGATGCTTGCTAGAACAAGAGCTTGAATACTTGTAATAATGGCCTTCACAATATTATGAAAATATTTTATCATTATATTTCCATGCAAAATGATAAATTCCTATGATTCTAGAGATTTTGGCATAATTTTGTTACTTTCAAAAGACCATGGATTGGGCTCTCCCAAGTGTTGGATTTATATGACGCCATGGCTCCTTGGGAAAGGATTTCATTGAAGATGATAAGATTGGATATGGTAAGAATTTGAAATGAGATCAATATGCCATTAATGAAGGAAGATTTAAAATTGTAAATATTGGATTTGGGATTTCTATTGGGAGTTACAAATCAAATAGGGATTTTATCCATTAATAGTGGATAACTTAGAAGGTAACCAAAGTCAATTTTTTAAATTTTTATGCATGACAGTCAAAAGTGTTGGTTCAATAAAAGTGTCAGTAGTGCTTTCATAGTGGTGCTTTCACTATCATGGGCATTGTGGGTCAAATTTGTGTCAAAAAAAGTCAAAGTAAAATTTTTAGTAAAAGTGTCACCAAGTCATGAACGCTTTCATTCATGTCCTAGAACTTTTGCTTTTTAGAAAAAGCACCACCAAGTTCATAAAAGGATTGGTGGAAATTTCACTTATACCTTGGCATTTTCACTTCTAGAGAAATAAATGCTCCAAATTTTGACATAAGGAAGGTTGATTCAATTTGGTTGATTTAAGCGATGACTAATGAAGGGATTGGAAAAATCGAAGGTTAGACCTATGAGTAAAACTGGGTGTTTACATTTACCTCTTGTTGTAGCCTAAAATGATACAACATGAATGTACCCCTAATTTCAAAAATTTGAATGTCATAATAGGTCTATAGATTTGTGACGTCTAAATGAATGAAGTCAGTCTTAAGGTTTGAAGCACTAATGTATTCCAAAAATATTACAATGAAATATTGTGGTTGTTGCACAACTTACCCCAAATTTGGGGACCCACTTTGAATTTTGATGTTTGTAGGAAATTTCAGTTTGCTTTGAGTGATTAGTTGAATTTATCATGGTCTTAGTATTGCAAATATTTGTGATCAATTTCATTTGTCCTCATGTGTTGGACCTTAAAAAAAAAAATTGAGTAATACTTCTTATACGCATCCACCGTGGGGATTGAACCCGAGTCACATCATCGATAATGCAAGTGGCATCCTTACCGGTAGACCACACTCACGCGGATAGACCTTATAATTTTACCAATAATGTAATCCCATTTCGGAGCCCACATTATTTGTGTCCTTAAGATTTATCTAGTGGTCTTTTGGTGTTATAAAAGCCTTAGTTCAATGTTTCATGTTGAATCATCTTTGAATCTAGTTCATTGGCTATCCAGGGATCAATGAAAGTATAATAAAATGAAAATAAAAGCAAAGAAAAGATAATAAAAAATAAAAAATGAATAAAATATTTTTTTTTATTTTTATTATTTTCATTACACTCTAATGTTCCTTTTATATTAGGGGTTTAAAAAATAATAAAAATAGAAAAAAAATGAATACAATAAAAATATTATAATAATAATAAAATGTTGGAATATCTAATGCAACATTGTGTAAATTATTCTTAGACTAAAATATAAAGTATAAAGAATAATATTTGAATTAGAAAATAATTTGATTTTATGTAAAAATATCCCCACCCAATTAATAAATAAAATAAGGGTGCTAAGAATATTTAATTTGTGGGAAAAAATTATTTCCCCTTTTCTAGCAAATATTAGAAAGTAACTAATCACTTTCTAATATTTGATAGATGCCACTTATTACACATCTCAAAGATTAGATTGTGATAAGATTAGAAAGTAACTAAGCACTTTCTAATATTTGATAGATGCCACTTGTCACACATCTCAAGATTAGATTGTGATAAGATTTAGGGTTGTAGTAGAAAAGCTTCTCTTTAAATAGGGGTGTTGTCGACTACATCTGAACATATCTTGTCATATTGAATTGTGTTGTAATATCATGTTGATTTATATTGTTGCATAACATTGAAGCATTCTTGTATTGTTGAATCAAATGAGTAATATAGTGAGCTTCATAGTGGATGTTTCCCTTATTCATTTGAAGTAGGGTTTTACCACTTAATATTGGTGTTGTGGGTTTTCCTCTTTTGTGTGTGATTGATCTTGTGGAGTATTCTTCGATCTTGGGGAGACTTTGTTTGTCTCACAAAAAAATAATAATAAAAGGATAAAAACTTTGAATTTAGGTTGGTATCAATTATTTACCATGGGCACCATAGGTAATGATTAAAATTAATTTATTTTGATTCATTTTTCTTTTTTTGGAATGAACACATGGAGATGACAGGAGGTTGACGTAGCAACAGGCTATGATTCAGATGGACCAACCGTGAGCCCTACCGATAGATACAGTCTTCAAGCCTGAGCAACACGTGGTAACAATCAGAATGAACCATGGTGGACCCTGTTGAATGAACCATGATGGACCCTACTGAACGACATGGTGGCCATGCTGGAGAGCATGTTTGATAGGCTAGCCACTTTGACAACAACATCGAAAAATCACTATGAACACTAAACCAATGACGTGTTGAGAACGACTACAAACGTATGATTTCATTGGAGTATAGCTTTCATCCTACAAAATATTTGTTGTGGTATTGATGATGGGATAAGTCTATGCAGTGGTATGAGGCTAAGGTCAATTTTACATAAAAAAGAAGGCTCGAATAGAGAAACCTGAGTTCGATGTTGATTAGAGTAAATATTTCACATCGACCACGTGCAAAAAAATGGGAGTGATAAGCCCATCGGTAACTTGTACATCTCTAATGACAACGAGGGATTGCAAAAGGAAAACAGGGTGGAAACTAAAAGGAACAAGTGATGAAAATTTCATTTTTATTGATAGTTGTTTGGGATTCATGTATTTGAATTGCATCAGCATGGATATCATATGGGATACAGTGTTGAATCACGATTAGCCATAGGGAATCAATAGATAGTCCTGGCCTAGCCGCTACTCCTCATTAGATTTTTAGGCATATTATAGTGTACTTGTCCAACACCATTCGTTAGTGGTGTCGAAGACCACTATGCTATGTGTATTTATGTCAAGGCAAACATGCTTGTACTAAATTTTATTGGCAAGTGAGCAATTGAGAAATGTGATTCTGTTGACCCAAGAGAAGTTTCAAGATCCATACGGTTGGCTGGCTAGCAAATTGGAGAGAAATTGTTGTAGACACAGTGTGCTCTTCCTGTGTTACGAATTTTTGGTGGAGCTTTGACTTAAAAACTGATTAACACATTGCACCTAGGTATTGCATGCCTTTACTCACATGAGATTGGTCAATCAAATTGCTCAAGAATGTTCAGCATCATACATGTCTTTCAGAAATGAACATGAACACAATAATTTTCTTAGCCAATGTTGGCTATGGCAACATGGATTTCCTCCAAGGTGGCATCGATTGGTGTAGACATATTCCAAATTCAAATCAGTTACGTATTTTTATAGGACCAAAAGTGTAAAAATGGAAGTGAGTGATGACAAAAATGGTGGATGAATTCCTACACACAAGGGGTAATCTTTGTAGGGACCGTGATGTACAGACGCAAATAAGGACTGATACTAGTTAATATAATACATTAGAATGGCCATTCCCTCCTACACACATTTTCTATAAGGTTGACAAATCTCTTTAATAAAAAATAAATCAATGTCATCAAGTTCCTAAACAAGGTTGAATAGCTTTCGCATCGGCATATGTTTCGAGGTGCACTTTTTTGAATTAGTAAATGAGGTAGTTTAAGCATGTTTGAACAGATTTAATCTTTGAGCGCATGAATGAAGAGGACATATATAGACTATACTAATGTTATAATAAGTTTATCATCAAGCAAGTAAGATGAAAGTGTTGGAAAGAATGGTTACAAAGATTATTACGAAATGGAAGAAGACATGACTCTTACAAATGGAGCAAAAGAAAGGAAATGAAGGAGAATGAACAAGCGAGAGATGAAAAGGAGTTATTGGAAATTCTATTAATATCCATTGAAGCCAACGACAAGGGGGTCAGAGATTTTTTAGTAGAATTGCAGGTTGGAAACCAGAGTTCTTTAGAAGAAATTTTCTCCTCCCAAGTTGTTGGACTGCACCAAATTTCACATTGGAAGCCATTGGAGCATGGTATTGTTGTGGCCATTGCACAACTAGCCCTAAATTTTGGGGACCCACCTTAAATATGGGGTTTTTTTGGCAGTTTTTTCCTATTTCAGCGATAGTTTGGATAGGTCCATACCCATGGCCTTGTAATATAGGTCATTGGTTGGTTAAGTTCTCCTTTTGGTTTGTTTTGAATGTGCTTAATAAGTTTAGTTTGTGTTTGAATTTCAAAAGGTTAATAGTTTGGAGATTTCTAATATTTAAATTGAAACAATCCAAACAATTGTTTTAAGTATATATATATATATATATATATATATATAATATGAAGAAAATAAATAAAAATAATAATAATAAAATAAAATAAGTAAAACAAAATATATGTATTTCTATATATATAAGTATATGTCTCCCTTGTCATTAGTTTTTGTTCTTTATCAGAGTTTTATAATGTTATTGGTGTTAAAAGATTAGTTTTATTATGTTATGAAATTAAGCTTAGTGTTATTTCGTTTACTTTCATTCTCTTAGCTGTCAAATATTTCACACCTTTCTCTATCTAATAAAAGGTGTTTCCTGTAGGGATGAGAAGCATGATCCATGAAGGATCTCATAGTGTGATTATCAAGAAGAATCTCATGGTGCAATTATCGATATGGTTGACTAGGGCGACAAATTGCGGATAGACTGTGGGTGGTGAGGTGGATGGTCGATGACAAGGATGAAGTGACCTGGATGATAAAGTAGACTACCAAAATCTGATTGGATCGTAGACTAATAGGTGGACACCACCTACGTGGACATAGTGTAACATCTCACATGGCAGACTTCTGGAGACGGTAGACAAGGGCAGCTACGGTATGTGACAAAATTCTATGAACGCTGATATGGGATTCAAGTCACGATGTTCTGTGATAGCAAGCGTCTCCCTCTCAAATCCCACATGAAGTCACTTATATTCTCCCATGCACATTTATGTAAATTTCAATAGCCATTGCAATCATGGTGAAGCACCAAGCCATTAAACGTACAATTGCATGAATATGGCTACCTACTTGGGAATATGTGGAAGGATGAGTGAATTTAGTACATATCAAAGATGCGGAGATCAATAATTTTTTTATTGGTTGCTATACTGCCGCGTTGTATATGCTATCATTTCTCTGAGCAGTGCTATCATTTCTCTGCACGTCACCATGGATTTTTGTAATATCCAACAATAATATGGCTCAAAAATCACTGGTTATGGTTACCTTATCAATTTTTTTTGTTATGATATACGTCTGGCGAGTAAATATAGAGCATATAATGGGAGAATTCTAGAGTCGGTGTTGCATGGGCTCAGCAGTAGAGCCGATGACCATGAAATTTGAGGTAGTGACCAGGGTGCTAATTCGGATAGATCATGGTGGAAAATCGAGAACAACATCGACGTGGAATGGGTAGTTTGAAGAAGCCATAGTGAACAGGCGTGAAGACTCCAACTGCATGCATAGACATCTATTTGGTAGCGAAAGATAGAGCTCGACGTTGGGATTTATATGGATTATATGATAACAAGCTTGTGCTAGCAATGGTGAAATCATAGTGGGTGAACTTTAACTATTTTATGCAGAATATCAGCGGCAAGGGGAGTTGATTATTGTACAACATTTGTTTAGCAATAGAGGGATTTCATGATCAACTATAGTACATGGAAAGAAGTGTGGGTTGTTCCAGTCTAAATGAATGCACGGGCTATGGTAGAAGTGTGAAAATGAAGATGATACAGTTGCACTAGGAGTCTTATTGATAAGTTACACCTAGCAATACTGCGTGTAGATGCAGAAAAAATTGTAAAGGATAGGCTTAGGAATAACTTTGAAGTATTTATTCATGTTTTGAGATTATTTCCATGGAATATACCAGATAAAACTCACCATCAATGCTTAAAGGGCCTCGAGAGGGCCATGTCAATATTGAATAAAATGTTTGTCGAAAGAACAAAAATTTAGACATCAAACATGGTAGAAAACAATGGGCAGGATTAATCTGTGAGAGTTGACGAATCGAGGAGAAATAGTAGAGGCAGGCATGTTTAGTTTTATTCAGATAAATATTACGCCATGCTAATATTCTTGTTAGGGTGAATGCTGACTCGTTGAAGGTCGAAAATAGGAGCTAGCCTATAGGTATTATCCACAGTGAAACGAGAATATTATCTAAAGGTTTCAAATTAAGTGAAGAAAACAAAATCCTTGTCCAGATGGAGCCAATATTTATGACGATGATGATGGCGAATACATGTTAGGTGTGGCTATAAACCCTTCCAATCATCCAAAGGACTCACATGCGTAGTAGCCTTGTAAACATTAAAATTATTTCCACATATTCTGTCGTGGAAGTTCAAGGTCGTTATCACACTTGTATACAATTATCTCTTGGTGCCATTCGTCAACGTTTTTTTTTACTAGACGACGTAGAGAAGAATTCAAAGTGGTATTTCCACAACTGGCAGAGATAAATCTCTTTAAGAGGTATGAATTTAATGTAGTTTGTGATTGGTATGGTTTGACACACAGCGTGGGACTATGTGAGTCTCAATGGCTAGGGATGTTCATTCTTATTTATGATAAGAATAAGACAAGAGCATCGTTAAAAGAAAACATGGAATATGAGCATTATAAAGCTTTGTTGGACCAAAGTGTTACCCTAGATAATCAAGTTGAATGGATGATATGATGGAACAGTTACGTAGCCCTAGACGCATGAGGGTGAAACGATGAAGAAGAGAGGCTTGGAAATAAAAACGAAATGAAATGAAGAGGTTTTATGAAAATATTAAAAACCCATGCAAATATAGAACCAAGGGGCTAGAACTTTTGGAACAAATTTAGGGGGAAATTGTTGGAAGAATTTTATTTGTTGCCAACATTTATCCTGACTTTGTATGCAAAAAAATCAAATTTTGAATACAAATAAATGGTTTTAATGCACATCTTTTCCGTAAGTATTGAATTATTTGAATGGTGTTTCATGCACAAATGTGGTAGCATTATTCAAATATTTTAATGCATGTTTTACTCATTAGACTCTCACCATAACCAAAATTAGATTGTGTGGATGCAGGTCTAACCTAGTTTTTGTTTCTTGTGTTCGGGATCTAACATCTTCTACAGGATAGGAGAATTGGCTTATAGTATCTCTCTTTGGTCATTTTCCATATTTTGGTCCATATTCCAGAATTTTAATTTTATTTTTCTAACCCTTTTCTTTTCCATTTTTTTTTAATTTTACAAATAAAATAAAAAATACGAAAAAAAAAAATTAAAATTCCAAAAATAGATGCACGAATGCCAAGATTAAGCTTTAAATTTTATTTTGAAGCCAATTCAAAATTACAAAAATTATTCAAAGTTTTTTTTAAAGGAATTTTGTAATTTCATATTTTACATGTTTTTACATTTTAAAGGAGGATTAAATTCCAAGCTTTACACTTTTGTTTTCCAAGTGATAAATTGACTTCCCCTTATGAAAACCACAATTGCATTAAAGGGGGGTAATTTACATGACATTCCAAAGCCCATTGTGTTTCAAGCAGTAAATTAATTTCCCTTTATGAAAACTACAATTTCATTAAAGGGGATAATTTATATGGCTTTCCAAAAGTTATATTTCTCAAAGCTAGTCATCTAGATGGTTTTATTTTCATGCTCAAAGCAAATTAAAATGAATCTACTAATCATTTCATATTCACATTTTAGAGATAGATTTTAATCTTTTATTTCATGCTCTAAGAAGGGTTTAAGGAAGATAAAACTTGTTTAAAATTTACTTAACCAAAAGAAGATAAAATCTACCTAAAACACTTCAAGATAAATTGAACTAAAGCATTCACATCGCGATCATATGAGGGCCAATCACATTTTCTTTTCTTTTAAGTTTCATGAACAAACAATAGCATAGCATAATAAAATAATGCCAACACAAACCCCTTGTTAACAGTTGCTTGCAAATCACTAAGGTATTCCTAGCACTTATTTGACATATTTTCACAAACATACAAGCACACATTAAGTAAAAGGAACCTTGGAGAAATTTCAATTTCTTTGCAAGAGAGGGTTTTCTAATCAAAATCCTAATTGTGAGTGTGGTTTTACAATTGGGAAAAATTACCACTTAAAATTTTTGGCGCTAGAAGGAGGGCGTAAATTGGTTTATTTTATTGCTACTTAAATGCTAAATTGTTCGTTGCTATTTGAAAGCTTATATGAAGGCATTGGTCTTGACTAACGAGGATTTGTTTATAGGTGATCACATTCCTTTATTGGAAGTCTATTTAATTGATGATACATTAGGCTAACCTTTTGCAAAATTTGAGAATGTTTATTAATATCATGGTTTAAATGATGCATATCTTTTGGTTGATTGTTAGTCAATTCCTGCTTATTTGAAAGATATATTTCTTTGACTAACAAAGTTGATACTAAAGTGATATTCTTGAAGATCCATTAATGGCCGAAGAACACAAGCTTATACTGAGAGGGGGGGGTGAACAGTATAAGACCTCTTTTTACTTTTTCCTTTATACTTCAAAATAGTAAAGCAATATACCCAAAGCAATATCAAAGCAATGCACAATATCATCCACAAAGTGACACCAATTTTAACGTGGTTCACCCAAAATGGTTGGGCTACGTCCACAAAACTTTTCTCTAAAAGTTATCTCAAAGTTCTTTGGGAATCCTTCCCAATTACAATGTTTATGAGCCTCGGCCCAAAGGAGATACCTTCCCCCAATCAGAATTTATGAGCCTCTGCTCAAAGGAGATACCTTCCCCTCTGCTCTGGAAATGATCCCTCGGAAGATCAAGCTGCCTCTACCTCTTGCCGGCCACGTGGAACTCCTTTCCACCGAAGACCTCCTGTCCTCAATGCTTAGCCTAAGAGACCTCTGCCTTCTATGATCACGTCCACAGCGGCTCGACAACTTTGTACCAAACACGGTCGGTTGGTCTAGTACAAGTCTTCCTCTATCTGTTAGATCTGTCCAACGCTTAAGCTTGAACAAATCAATCCTCTGCACACAAGCCTTCTCAAAGACTTGCCAAATCTGTCCTCAGGTTCTTCTCAAAGAACCAGTGCACCTCTGTCCTCAAGTTCTCTGATAGAACTATCAAACTCAGCTCACAAGTCCTCTGCTAGGACCTGTCCAAATCTGCTCACAAGTCCCCACCGAAACCTGTCCAAGACTGCTCACAAGTCCCCACCGGAACCTGTCCAAAACTCAGCAAGCTCACCAAGAAAAAAAACTTTCTTAGTAGGAAATCACAAGGTGAATTGTTAGAGACCCAATGTGATTTGTCAAACTCATAGAAGCATAAAGAGAATTGTTAGAGACTCAATATGTTCTATACTCAACTCCCAATCTCAAAACTCAACTCAAATCAACTCAGCTCAAACTCAATCTCAAATCTGAAAACTCAACTCAATATCTGAAATGGATAGGATAGAATGCTTTCTTTCAAGAACATGAAACCCCAACAATTGCCAACTATGCAAAGAATCACATAACAATGATACTCATGTTCTTTTCACCATCAATTAGGGCTTCAACAACAATGCTCATCAAACAAGGTTCAATCAACACCATTCAACTCAAAACACAACCTTGAAGCATTTCACAATCAACATTAGAAAAGGAAACAAGTAGAACTCCTTTTCTCTCCAATATTGTTTGAACAAAAAGCATCCACCAACTCAAATCACAATAGCACAAAACAACTTTTCAAATCATCAACAAAGGAGTAAGCCCAACACTTTAACCAAGTAAAGAATAGCTTGATTATTACCAATTTAATGAAAGCAAATGTCAATCTCAAAGCTGCCCACTTAAGGTTTCACAACTTCACACAAGAAGCAATTTTAACCTTAAAACATCATGCTTTCATTTCCATAATCAACCAAAAGCACTCTCAACATTACAAGAAAAATTTATCCCTTATACACCTTATTTCTCCCTTATAGTCTTATCAAAAATAAAATTTATCTCTCATAAGAATGCAATAAGATATTTCAAACAACACCTTCAAAAGAATCTTTTATCAAAATAAAACAAGCTTTAAACTCCTTATAACTCCTAAGCTGTTTTTCCCTCTAATAAACTTCCTCCATCCGCAAAATACACTTAGCAAAAATTAATTTTGAAAATACCTTGGCCAACATCAAAAATCGTGCTATGGAGAAATTGCGCACGAATTCTAACACCACCCGCTGCGTCCACTTCACGATGAAAAACCCTTTCACGTTATTCGAATGCGGAACCTCCCATTCGGGTAGCGCGCCAATAGCCTAGCCGCTACCGGTGCGCCAAAGGCGCCAGGTGAGGTTTAAACCTCACGTTGTTAGCCTTGTTCCTTCTTTGCCAAGGATTAAATAAAACAACAGTGCCTCCCTTTCTTCTGACATGAACACGAAGACGAAAACCTTACGACGGATTTACGACAAACGGCGAGTACAAAAAAATGAACAGCGGATTCACGAAAATGGCGAAGACACAGTCGGAGAAGAAATCCGAACAACGGATCACGAAATCACGAGCGAGCAACTCTTTTCAAAATACGGATGGGATAATTCTTGATTTTCATCGAGGGAGATTTATATGCATTTTTACCATAAGCTCTTGACGTCGGCGAGGAGTTTAACACGTCGGCGGAGGTCTTGGCTAGCGCCCACAATCTTAAAACATAGCGCCATGGGTTAGGAGAACCCATTGCAAACAATAATTTAATATTTATTTAAAAATAATTAAAGGGAACCTTAACAAGGTTTTTAATTATTTAAATAAATACTTCCTCCTGGACCCAAATGCATTAAACTAATGCATCCACATGTAATCTTTAAACCTGCCAACTTGGGGTTTACAAAAGACCTTTGAAACTGTCATGTCGTAACCTTCATCAAAACAAATTATTTGACATCAAATCAAATTCCTTCAAGAGCTTCTTGACATCAATGACAACTTATACACTTGAGCAAAGGCAATGTACCCAAAGTACCCAAAATTGCCAACAATCTCCCCCTTTGTCATTGATGGCAAACCTTTACTGAAAACACTTCTCAAGAGCCAAAACTGAAACCAACTGTGCTAACAACAAATGTGCCCTAGCGAGAATCTTCCTTTGAAGTTTTGCTCCCCCTGACTTGAAGCTCTCCTCTTCACTTTGAAGCTCTCCCCCTTACTCATATCTCTCCCCCTTTGTCATCAATGGCAAAGGGTCACCTTTGGGGCTCGGGACTAAGAATGAGCCTCTTAGCTTAGTCCCTCCCCCACCTCCTGATGAGGTGATTAATTCTAGGGTGGGAGTAAAACTCCCATTAGGCACTGATCATCATCAGTGTCTATAACTTCCTTGTCGGGCCTTCTCTTGAACTCTTTGTCCATATTCCTATTCTTGTCACTATTCTTGTTCTTGTTCTCATCCCTGTTCTTGTCCATGCCTTGATCCTTGGACCTGATCATGCCATTGTTCTTGTTCTTGTATTCTAGAATTTCAGCTCTACATTGTCCGATTATGTGACCTTCATTGTTGCACTTGAAACACTTGACGATGTTGTTTCTCCGAGGTAAACCTGATCTTTGAATCCACAGTTGACCAAACCTGTTGACCAAACTGTTAATGACCAAACCTATTCTGACCAAACCTATTCTGACCAAACCTGTTATGAATCAAACCTGTTCCTGTTATTTGCCTTGCAATAAACTACCTTGTGCCCAAACTATTGACAAGAGTAGCAATACCCTTGAAAGAAACTAGCACTTCTGAAATTGTCATTTACCTTCTTCACTTGAGCCATGCAATGTGAAGCCATGTGACCAAACCTGTGACAAGCAAAACATCTGCCTTGAAACTTTCCTTTATTTGACCTCTTGGGTCTTGAATACTTCTTCTTCTCATTCTGAATTCTGTTTTCTATTTCTGTGCATCTATCATTCAAGGACTCCTTTTATGAAATACTTTCCTCATCGAGAACTCTCTTCCTTTTGGAGTCTCTTACTAGACTCTCCAACTTGTTCCTTGTGTGGCTTAACAAAACCAAGGCCTGTTTTATCTGTTGTCTTTCTTTGACCTTTGATGAGTGACTTAACCTTTTTGGAGCTATCTTGAAACCTGTAAAGCTTATCCTTGTACTCTTTAGTTTCCTCTTTCAAAGAAGCCATTTTATGTTCTAACTCACTATACTCAAGAACCTTAGACTCTAACTCATCCTTGAGTTCTTGTGTCTTAGCTATAGAGAAGTCAAGACTTTCTATAAGATCATCTCTCTCCATACAACATTCATCTAACTTATCCTTGAGTCTAGCATTCTTCTTTCTTTCCTTTTTCAAAGCACTAAGAGCACTAATAAGTTCACCTTCAAGATCTACTTCACCTTCCTCTATATCTTCCTCTATTTGTTTGCTTTTTGAATCATCAAAGCCTTTTTCAGATTTCTTATCACTAGAGGTGCTACCCTTTTCAAAAACCATACATGCATCTTCCTTATAGTTTTATGAAGCATCCTCATACATACTAGAAACCAAATCATTATTTGTGCAATCATCCTCAAGGTGACCAAAGTTTCCACATCTAAGACATTTCATGATAATGAATCTATGTTTCGGTTCTTCCTCTTTTTCTGATATGAACAACATCTCATTTTCATCATCACTTGAAGAACTTTCACTATCACTACTAGAACACTTACTTGCTTTGTCTAGGTAGAAACTCTTCTTGTGCTTGTGAGAATACCTCTTTCCTTGATTGTTGTGCTCATCAGAATCCTTGCTCTTAGAATCTTGTTTATCTTCATCACTTTCATTCTTGGGAACAGTACGATCGGTAGCATAATGACCAAACTTTCCACAATTGAAACATCTTATATTTTTCATACTTTTGTGCTTTCTAGAGAACTTGCCTTTCTTGTTGTAATATGCCTCTTCATCACTAGAAGACTCATCACTATCTTGAAGTTGTTTACCCTTGGATTTCTTGGTAGCCTTGAAAGTTTGCCTCTTTCTTGACATCAACCTTCACTTGAGTTCTCAACTCAAATCCTTGCAAGTATACTATGGAGCTCATCCTTTTTCAACTTATCCAAATCTTTAGCTTCCTCAATAGCAGAAATATTTTCACTAAATCTATTAGGAAGAGATCTTAAAATCTTATCACAAACATCATTTTCAGCAAGCTCAAGACCTAAGTCTTTCATGGAGTTAACAACCTCATCCATACGAAGCATGTAGTCACTAATATTTTCATCATCATTCATCTTGAGTTGTTCAAACATACCTTTGAAGTGTCTCAACTTGGCCTTTCTGACATTTGTATCACCTGTATGAACCACCTTCAACTGTTTCCACATTTCACTAGTTGTCTTGCGGTGAATCACTTTGGTGAGATCTGCTTTCTGTAAGCCTTTCGGGATTGCATTCATTGCTTTTGAATTGCTTGTGATGTAGGAGCCTTTCTTCTTTAGTATTAGGACCATGTTCGGGAATAGTGTACTCATCTTCAATCACTTCCCAAACCTCATTCCCAAGTGCCATTAGATGAACCTTCATCCTTGCACTCCAAAGACCAAAATCTGACCCATCAAGAATAGGTGTTGCATTGCCACTTGAATGATCCATTGTGTTCTTTACTAGCTTTTCCTTCAAGTTGTTAAACTTTTCGAAGGCACCGGCTCCGATACCAATTGAAGAACACAAGCTTATACTGAGAGGGGGGTGAACAGTATAAGACCTCTTTTTACTTTTTCCTTTATACTTCAAAATAGTAAAGCAATATACCCAAAGCAATATCAAAGCAATGCACAATATCATCCACAAAGTGACACCAATTTTAACGTGGTTCACCCAAAATGGTTGGGCTACGTCCACAAAACTTTTCTCTAAAAGTTATCTCAAAGTTCTTTGGGAATCCTTCCCAATTACAATGTTTATGAGCCTCGGCCCAAAGGAGATACCTTCCCCCAATCAAAATTTATGAGCCTCTGCTCAAAGGAGATACCTTCCCCTCTGCTCTGGAAATGATCCCTCGGAAGATCAACTGCCTCTACCTCTTGCCGGCCACGTGGAACTCCTTTCCATCGAAGACCTCCTGTCCTCAATGCTTAGCCTAAGAGACCTCTGCCTTCTATGATCACGTCCACAGTAGCTCAGCAACCTGTACCAAACACAGTCAGTCGATCTAGTAAAAGTCTTCCTCTATCTATCAAATTTGTCCAACGCTTAGCTTGAGCAAATCAATCCTCTGCACACAAGCCTTCTCAAAGACTTGCCAAATATGTCCTTAGGTTTTTCTCAAAGAACCGGTGCACCTCTGTCCTCAAGTTCTCTGATAGAACTATCAAACTCAGCTCACAAGTCCTCTGCTAGGACCTGTCCAAATCTGCTCACAAGTCCCCATCGAAACCTGTCCAAGACTGCTCACAAGTCCCCATCGAAACCTGTCCAAAACTCAGCAAGCTCACCAAGAAAAAAAACTTTCTTAGTAGGAAATCACAAGGTGAATTGTTAGAGACCCAATGTGATTTTTCAAACTCATAGAAGCATAAAGAGAATTGTTAGAGACTCAATATGTTCTATACTCAACTCCCAATCTCAAAACTCAACTCAAATCAACTCGGCTCAAACTCAATCTCAAATCTGAAAACTCAACTCAATATCTGAAATGGATAGGATAGAATGCTTTCTTTCAAGAACATGAAACCCCAACAATTGCCAACTATGCAAAGAATCACATAACAATGATACTCATGTTCTTTTCACCATCAATTAGGGCTTCAACAACAATGCTCATCAAACAAGGTTCAATCAACACCATTCAACTCAAAACACAACCTTGAAGCATTTCACAATCAACATTAGAAAAGGAAACAAGTAGAACTCCTTTTCTCTCCAATATTGTTTGAACAAAAAGCATCCACCAACTCAAATCACAATAGCACAAAACAACTTTTCAAATCATCAACAAAGGAGTAAGCCCAACACTTTAACCAAGTAAAGAATAGCTTGATTATTACCAATTTAATGAAAGCAAATGTCAATCTCAAAGCTGCCCACTTAAGGTTTCACAACTTCACACAAGAAGCAATTTTAACCTTAAAACATCATGCTTTCATTTCCATAATCAACCAAAAGCACTCTCAACATTACAAGAAAAATTTATCCCTTATACACCTTATTTCTCCCTTATAGTCTTATCAAAAATAAAATTTATCTCTCATAAGAATGCAATAAGATATTTCAAACAACACCTTCAAAAGAATCTTTTATCAAAATAAAACAAGCTTTAAACTCCTTATAACTCCTAAGTCTGTTTTTCCCTCTAATAAACTTCCTCCATCCACAAAATACACTTAGCAAAAATTAATTTTGAAAATACCTTGGCCAACATCAAAAATCGTGCTATGGAGAAATTGCGCATGAATTCTAACACCACCCGCTGCGTCCACTTCACGATGAAAAACCCTTTCACGTTATTCGAATGCGGAACCTCCCGTTCGGGTAGCGCGCCAATAACCTAGCCGCTACCGGTGCACCAAAGGCGCCTGGTGAGGTTTAAACCTCACGTTGTTAGCCTTGTTCCTTCTGTGCCGAGGATTAAATAAAACAACAGTGCCTCCCTTTCTTCTGACGTGAACACGAAGACGAAAACCTTACGGTGGATTTACGACAAACGGCGAGTACAAAAAAATGAACAGCGGATTCACGAAAACGGCGAAGACACAGTCGAAGAAGAAATCCGAACAGCGGATCACGAAATCACAGCGAGCAACTCTTTTCAAAATGCGGATGGGATAATTCTTGATTTTCATCGAGGGAGATTTATATGCATTTTTACCATAAGCTCTTGACGTCGGCGAGGAGTTTAACACGTCGACGGAGGTCTTGGCTAGCGCCCACAATCTTAAAACATAGCGCCATGGGTTAGGAGAACCCATTGCAAACAATAATTTAATATTTATTTAAAAATAATTAAAGGGAACCTTAACAAGGTTTTTAATTATTTAAATAAATACTTCCTCCTGGACCCAAATGCATTAAACTAATGCATCCACCTGTAATCTTTAAACCTGCCAACTTGGGGTTTACAAAAGACCTTTGAAGCTGTCATGTCGTAACCTTCATCAAAACAAATTATTTGACATCAAATCAAATTCCTTCAAGAGCTTCTTGACATCAATGACAACTTATACACTTGAGCAAAGGCAATGTACCCAAAGTACCCAAAATTGCCAACAATGGCAACGTTTACTCTAAAAAAATCAAGAGTTGTATCCTGGTTAGATGGTTATTAATGCCATTTAAGCATCCCTACCCATCAAATCCCTGAAGGTGTAGAGGAAGATTTACCTTATTTTAGGTATGATGTGGCATCGATTGAGGTACATATTTAGAGATACAAGAACATGTTACTTTTTTTACAAATTACACATGAAGATGTTATTGTAGGTTGTTTCCATACACATTGGATGACGTTGTGTTGGATTGGTACATCCATGTGCCTCTAGATTCTATTATATATTAGGATCAATTAGAGGTAACATTTCTCAACCATTTTGTAAAATTGGTTGACATGGATATGATATCAAATCAGTTTACCTCTATCTATAAAGAGCCTAATAAATCCATGAGTCAATTTAATGATAAGTTTCATAGGTTGTATACTGAAATAGAGACACATTATATCATTTCAAAAGAATAAGTCATCCAAATATACCTATAATCCTTAGGCTCAAAATTACTTAATCCTAAGGCTCAAAATTAGATACCACCCATGAGTCTAGTTGATGCTCAACCTTCTCCCATGATGAACCATTGTCCAAGTGATGGGTATCCCAACTAATACCAACCGCCCAATCTAGTACCCTCAAATCAAATGATGTCTAATTTAAGTAATCAATGTGATAGAATTGACTATCCAAATGTTACAACCACCTTATATATCATCCAAGAGGAGGTTTAGTTCTCAAGGCCAATATCCAACAAGGAGGACTGTTGTAAACAACCCCATAAAAATGTAGAGATTAACTCAATATTAAAAATGTATGAGCCTTTAGAAATAAAAATTTTAGAGTCATTATTCACAAAGGAGGATTGGGACAATCATAGAAAGCTGAATTCAAGAATTGATCCCATTGAAGAAACCCTTGACCCACTAAAGGTGGTTGAAGGTGAATTTGAAGAGGAGTCGAGAGATAAATTTGAATATTGTGTTGAGGACTGATAGAATTTCATCGCTTATTTTTAGAAGATAATTATTATAATGATCAAGAAAGCCAACATGAGCCAAGTTATGAAAAGCTGGAAATAAAATGCTTAGATTCAGTATTTACAAGTGAGGATTGGGATAATCATATAAAGCTAAATGCATGAATTGATCCACTTTTAGAAATAATTGAGCCCTCAAAAGTGGATGAAGGTGAGTTTGAAAAGCAATCTATTGTTGAATTTAAATATTGTGAAGTGGTTGAACATCACACCCTAGTTTTAGAAGATGATTATTGTTGGTGGAATAAATGGGAGGACTTTGCCACTCTTTATAATGAAGCACTCACTTCACCTGATTTGCAGGACAAGTTGTAAAGGCTAGTTCTATAGCTTAAAGGAAACATCGCTCAATTATAGGAATAAATGCCTCAAGATGCATATCTTGATAATTCTACAAATCGTCCTCATGAGACAAAAGTTGAAGTTACTAAAAGTGGTATTCTTTTAGACTGTGGAGGGGTCCTAGAGGGGACTAGTTTTAAAACAGGTGATAAAATCATGACCTTCCATAAATTTGGATGAGATGATTAAAATTGATGATCAAAACCGTCAACATCCATAAAATAATGACCAGGAAGAGTTTCTTGAAGAACTTGAAAATTACGAGGAAGATGCAATAGAGTTTCATCCCATGGGTTTAGATTACCATTATTATAATTGTTTGAAAAGGTATGAGGAATCATTGGTTTCTCACACTCTTACTGATGAAATTTCTATTTCACCTGATATGCAGGACACTAAAATTGCTATCGTACATGAAGATCTTGCAATTCCTGTTCAATATAAAAATGACATGAAATAAGGGATGGAATCTCATCAAATGTTTCAGAAAGATAATGATTCTATTATTCTAGACCAAGAATGGGAATCACTCACTTTGTTCCCATTTGAGGGGTAAGAAATTGAAAGCCTTATTTTACCTAATGACCCTATAATCTCCATGTTACCTCAGATAGAGAACATTCCAGACTTTGAATTGTTTGGGTTTGATGTCATTGATGATCCAAATGAAAATGTGGCTTTATTTGAAACAACTCAAGTAATTGATCATGGAGATGTGTTAGTTGACCCACCCCTTGATCAACAAGATTTATGGTTTGAAAAGTATGGGCATATTTTTAATTGGGTGCCTAATTTTGGTGTTTTTGATAAATAAGTAGTTGATGATGAAGAAGACCATGAGGATGAAGATGAAAGGCTACAGGATGACAATGATGGAGATCATGAAGAAAAATAAAAAGTTACAAATCCTCTCCAAGTCTTGGTAAATGAAAGTGTACAAAAGGTAGAATCTCATCCTTTGTGTCCAACTATCCAAAATCTAGGTAAAATTTGGCCTAATTGTTTGTTGGATTCGAATGTTATTAATGATGAAATGCCATTGGAGGTTAATAAAGAACTAGAGTTTATTTCTACTCACACCTCTAATAAGATTTCTTTGTTGAATGAAATAGAAGTAGATGTGCTTGAGTTGTTGAATCAAGTTCATCAACAATTAACAATTGAATCTAGGATACAAACTTATAATGATCCTCATTTAGTAGACATCCTAGATGCTTGCAAATTATTGTATAATTTTGATTGGCCTAAAAACATGGAAAATGACTTGGCTTTGAAATTTTTAGAAATAGGATCCTACTTGCAAGACATCATATTTAAAAGGGAAAGCCTAATTCTAAATCATGAATTGAATTGTAAAATTTGAATTTTAAGGAATAGACAAGAAAGAATTGAAAATCAGTTATTGTCTTATCAATTTGATGAATTGAAACTCCACTATGGGATTGCTAATGGAACTAGATTAAAATGGTGGGGTGAGAGAGGTAAAATGAGAGTCTTTCTTTTGTGTGGCTTAATCTTGTCTTGGTTGGATTTTTGTAAGGCTTGGCATGCATATCATGATATAAGTCTTTTAAAGTGTGCTAATCGTGTTTGGGATCCAAGAAAGTAATAGCCTAAATTTTGCATCATCTTGTACCATATTGTATATTATTGTATATAGTTTTGGTTCTCATGCTTTTGTTTTAGTTTTAATTTTTGGTTTTATAAGTTTTATTTTTTTGCATTCTTGGCATTTTACATTAGGTTAGGTATTGAGTTATCTCCAAGTTTGAGTTTCGAGTTTTGTGTTTTGGGGTTGGTCCCTCCGTTTGAGGTGATGTTTTGCGGTAGCTACCAATTCATGGCTTCTTGATAATTTTTGTGTTACTTTGTCATGAAGGGTGAATTGCCTATCATGTGGATCAAGGAAAAGAGGATGAAATTGTTTAGTAACCACTCCTAGATTTTGGGACTAAGATAGTGAATTTTGGAATACTGGATCATTTTGCTAAAGCTACACATGAACGCATCATATTAAGGGGCATGCTTTGAAACCTGGAAGGATGAAATAATTCTGGTATGCAAATTAAGGCAAAAATCCAACATGCTCCATTTCAAATACTTTCTAACCCATGTGGTGCATAAACTTTTGCAAAGCCATTTTAAAAAAAAAGGTAAGCAAAGGAAAACATGCTAAAATTAGTCACCAGTTTTGGATAAACTCTACCAGGGCTATAGACACCTGACTAGCAGTAGGGCTCTGTCCAAAAAAAGCTTGTTCAAAAAAAAAACATTACAAAGATATCAATTAAACACAAGGGTAATTTAGATTAACCCTATCGGGGCTATAGACGTGTGACTGGTAGTAGTGCTCTGTCTAAATAAATTCATTTTAATGAGCAGTATTTATATAGTCTAAATGCTAAACTAGGGATGGAGTCCAGATGGTTTTCAAGCATGCAAAATGAAATCACGTTCACATACACTAATCTAAAGTGAATGTTTCTTGTGTTTGCATTGAAGCTATATAACCTCATTTTCTTGGATGTTGCTAGATGGTTTTGTTTTCTGATCTTTGATTTGTTGGTTTTCAAAACTAGGTTCTACATCTAAAATTCTCAAGAGCATTTCCCAGTAGAGTCGCCATTTATTGTGGCCATTGCACAACTAGCACCAAATTTTGGGGACCCACCTTAAAATTTTGGGTTTTGTTGGTTGTTTGTTCCTCTTTGAATGATAGTTTGGATAGGTCCATACCCATGACCTTGTAATATAGGTCATTGGTTGGTTAAGGTCTCCTTTTGGTTTTTTTTGAATGTGCTTAATAAGTTTAGTTTGTGTTTGAATTTTAAAAGGTTAATATTAATAGTTTGGAGATTTCTAATGTTCAAATTGAAACAATCCAAACAATTGTTTAAAGTATCTATATATATAAATAAAATATGAAGAAAATAAAAAAATAATTAAAATAAGTAAAATAATATATATATATATATACAAGTATATACCTCCCTTGTCATCAATTTTTTTCTTCTTAGGAATTTTATAATGTTAGTGGTGTTAACAGGTTAGTTTTATTATGTTATGAAATTAAACTTAGTGTTATTTTGTTTACTTTAATTCTCATAGTTACCAAAGCTTTCACACCTTTCTCTGTCTAATAAAAGGTGTTTCCTGCAAGGATGAGAAGCACAATCCACAAAGGATCTCATAGTGTGATTATCGGGAAGAATCTCATGTCATGATTATCGAGACGGTTGACTAGGATGATAGATTGCGAATAGACTGTGGGTGATGCAATAGACAACCAATGACAAGGGTGAAGTGACCTAGATAGCAAATCAGATTGCCAAAATTTGACTAGACCATATACTATCAGGTGGACATCGCCTGTGTGGACAAAGTGCAACATCTCACATGGTAGACTACCAGAGACAGTAGGTGAGGGAAGCTACGACATGTGGCAAAATCCTACGAACACCAATCTGGGAGTCAAGTCATGATGTTCTGTGATAGTGGGCATCTCCCTCTCAAAGCCCACATGAAGTTGCCATGCACATTTACGTAAAGTTCAAAAACTGTTGCAACCACGGTGAAGCACCAAGTCATTAAACATCCAATTGCATGAATATGGCTACCTACCTAGGAATACATGGAAGGATGAGTGAATTTGGTACACATAAAAGATGCAAAGGTCAGTAATTTGTTATTGGTCGCTATACTACCATGTTGTACATGCTATCAATTCTCTAAATAGTGCTATCATTTCTCTACACATCACCATGGATTGTAGTAAAATCCAACAAGAATGTGGCTCAAAAATCATTGGTTATGGTTACCTTATCAAAACTACCCATTATGATATACGTCCGATGAGTAAAGACAGAGCATAGGATAGGAGAATTCCAGAGTTAGTGTTGCATGGTCTCTGCAATAGAGTCGATGACCATGTAATTTGAGGTATTGATTTGAATAGATCATGGTGGAAAATTGAGAGTAGCACCAACATGAAGCGGGTAGTTTGAATAAGCCACCATGAATGGGAGTGAAGACTCAAGCTGTGCATGTAGACATCCATTTGGTAGTGGAAGGTGAAGCTCAACATTGGGCTTGATATGGAGTATATGATAACGAGCTTGTTCTGGAAACAGTAAAATTAGAGTGGGTGAACTTTAATTATTTGATGCGAAATATCAGTGGCAACGGGAGTTGATTATTGTACAACATTTGTTTCACAATAGAGGGGTTTCATGCTCGACTACAATTCAAGGAAAGAAGTGTGGGTCATCCCAATCCAAATGAATGCACAGGCTATGGTAGAAATGTGACAGTGAATATGACATAGTGACACTGAGAGCCTGCTTGATAAGTTATACCTATAAATATTGCACACGGATGTGTCAAACATTGTAAATGATGGGCTTAGGAATAACTTTGAATTGCTAATTCATGTTTTGATATCATTTCCATGGAATATACCAGACACAGCTCATCATAAATGCTTAAAGGGCCTCGAGAGGGCCATGTCAACATTGAATAAAATATTTGTTGAAAGAACAGAAATTCAAACGTCAAAAATGGTAGAAAACAATGGGTAAGCTTAATATGTGAGAGTTGACGAATCGAGTAGAAACAGTAGAAGAAGGCACATTCAGTTGTATTTGGACAAATATTACATCATGTTAATATTCTTGTTAGGGTAAATGTTGACTTGTTGAAGGTCGAAAAATGGAAGTTAACCTATAGGTATTGTCCATAGTGAAACAGGAGTATTATCTAAATATTTAAAATTAATTGAAGGAAAAAAAATCCTTGTTCGGACGGAGCCAATATTTATGACGACAGTGATGGAAAATATGTGTTAGGCATGGCTATAAACCCTTCCAATCATCCAAAGGACTCACATGCATAGTAGCCTTGGCAACATTAAAAGTATTTTTGCATATTTTGTCATGGAAGTTCATGGTTGTTATCACACTTGTAAAATATTATCTCTTGGTGCCATTCGTCGACATTTTTTTTTAATTTTTTACTAGACAACGTAGAGAAGAATTGCAAGTGGTATTTCCATAGCCATCAGAGATAAATCTCTTCAAGAGACACAAATTGAATGTGATTCATGATTGGTATGATCTGACACACAGCGTGGGACTATGTGAGTCTCAATGGCCAAGGACATTTTCATGTTAGTCTCACAATAACACTGAGAGGGGGGGGTGAATCAGTGTAGCTATTTAAATTCAAATCTACAACTCTTAACGCCGAAACAATGAAGATTTAAAATCAGATAAAGCAAGTATAACAAGAGAGCATTCCACAACACACGATGTAACGAGGTTCACCAATTTGGCTACTCCTCAAAAATGACTGCTTGGATTCCCGTCCAAATCCAGCCTTTGCAAAATACCAATTTTACAATCAATTTACCAACACCCACTGGAAGGAGCACCAACCCCTGATTTATCTGCACCAACAGAAAGGAGCACCAACCCCTAATTTATCCGCACCAACAGAAAGGAGCACCAACCCCTAATTCCAAGCACCAACTTGGACTGCAATTTTGAAACTATAAGATTGACATAAAAATGCCTTCGCTTATACAAGACCCTGACTGGTCTATTGCTAACCCAACCTCTCTCTCTATTCACCAAAACACCACACACACTTAAGGCTCTACTTACTACACTTTTATGGCTCTCACGGCTCTGCTTAACGCTCTCTTACGACACTCTTCCAACCCTCTTTTTGCAGCACTTTCACCCTATTTCAGCAACTTGTAATTCTCCACGCAGACCTCCTTTTATAACAAAGTTCTGACTCTATTTTTAACTTCCATATTTTTGCATGCAACTTATTAATAGAAACTTCTATATGTAACTCCTTTATCACACAGTATTCTCTCATGCATCCTATTAATAGTTACGGCTCTTTGTTTGGTCTTCGATGATGACTTTCAGTTTAACCGCTCGATGATTTCACTCCGTAATGGGCCTTGTAATTGTCGTTCTACTTTAGTTCACTGTTCTTATTTTAGCTGCATGATTTTTCTCTATAATTGCACCTGTAACTGACGTATTGACTTCAGTTAACTCTTCTTATTTTAGTTGCATGATTTTCTTCTACAATGGCACTTGTAACTGTCGTATAACTTCAGTTAACCGTCACATATCTTATTTCGGTTGGGTTCTCTTCTTAGCTCATGCCAAAGCGACCTGTCGTGAAATCGTGACACTTCTACCTCTTTGTCCTCTTCTTGGCTTTCGCCCGTGAAAACACATGTCGTGATATCGTGACACTTTCGCCTCCTTGCTTCTTCTTGGTTTGTACTCTGAAAACACAAATGTCACGATATCGTGACACTTTCGCCTCCTTGCTCCTTTCTTGGCTTGTACCCGTGAAAACACAACATGTCACGATATCGTGACACTTTCGCCTCCTTGCTACTCTTCTTGGCTTGTACCCATGAAAACACATGTCACGATATCGTGACACTTTCGCCTTCGTACTCTTCCTCTTTACTTTTGTCGTGATATCGCGACACTTCTGCCTTCTTACTTTCTCTCTCCTCCTTTAGTCACGAAAATGCGACATGTCGCGATATCGTGACACTTTCTCTCCTTTGCTCTTTCTCTTGCCTTCGGGTCATGAAAATGCGACATGTCGCGATATCGTGACACTTTTTCTCCTGGACTCTCTCTCTTGCAATATGTCACGAAATCGTGACACTTTTTCTTTCGAAATCTCTCTTGCAATATGTCATGAAATCGTGACACTTTTTTTCGTACAATCTCTCTTGCAATATGTCACGAAATCGTGACACTTTTTTGTCTGTACACTCTCTCTTGCAATATGTCATGAAATCGTGACACTTTTTCTTCGTACACTCTCTCTTGCAATATGTCACGAAATCGTGACACTTTTTCTTTACAATCTCTCTTGCAATATGTCATGAAATCGTGACACTTTTTCTCCGTACTCTCTCTTGCAATATGTCATGAAATCGTGGCACTTTTTTTCGTACTCTCTCTTGCAATATGTCACGAAATCGTGACACTTTTCTTTCCTTTCTCTCTTCCAATATGTCAGCGAAATCGTGACACTTTTCTACTTGCCTTTCTCTTCGAACATGTCATGAAATCGTGACAGTTTTCTTGCTTGGCGCTTTTTCTCCGAACATGTCACGAAATCGTGATAGTTTTCTTGCTTGCGCTTTCTCTCGAACATGTCATGAAATCATGACAGTTTTCTTCTTGCCTTTCTCGAACATGTCGATTTTTTTTTCTTCTTCGAACATGTCACGATATCGCGACAGATTTTTCTTTCTTCTCAACATGTCGCGATATCGCGACAGTTTTTCTTTCTTGCTCAACATGTCACGATATCGCGACGTTTTCTTCCTTGTGATTTTCTTTTGATTTTTAGCATATGGGCCACTTCGATCTTTTGGAAAATCACTGTACATACTCGAAGAACCTCTTAACTCCTGTCCACTGCATCAACCGATCTGTCTGATTGTGTTGACAACAATGACAATATTGTTGCTGCACCTTGCTCAACAATCTCCCCCTTTGGAATTGTTGGCAACACACGTGCAATTTCCTGTAATTCTTCTCCCCCTTTGACAATAATACCAAAGGGCTCGCTGCAGACTCCCCCGAGTCCATGCACAACATTCTCAGGCACAAATTATGACAGTTAGCAAAAATTACAAATATGAGCAAAAAGATAATCAAATATATAAATGCTCCCCCTGAGAATGTGGTCCCGATAGCTAGTCAGTTCTTGGGAAGCATGACCACTCCCAATTTATTGCGAAGGTACTCAAAAATTTCCTTGGGCAGCGGTTTTGTGAAGATATCCGCTACTTGCTCTGTAGTTGGGACAAAATCCAACTTAACCTCACCTTCCGCAACTTTCTCCTTCAGAAAGTGATATCGGATAGCAATATGTTTTGTGCGAGAATGCATAACCGGATTCTTTGAGATGTTAATGGCACTGGTGTTATCACACTTAACTAAAATTGGCTCACTGAAGTTAATGCCAAGATCTTTCAGGGTTTGTTTCATCCATAAGACCTGCGTACAACACGTAGTTGCTGCAATATATTCTACCTCTGCTATGGATAAGGAGACTGACTCTTGTTTCTTATCGTGCCATGCGACCAACCTGTCTCCAAGATAGAATGCACCTCCACTGGTACTCTTTTTGTCATCGATACATCTTGCCCAATCTGCATCTGAATACGCAATAAGGGTGAAGTCCTTACCTTTCGGATACCATAACCCATACTCCATAGTACCCTTCAGATACCGAAGAATCCTCTTCACTGTTGTCACATGAGTCTCCTTGGGACTAGCTCTGAAATCGTGCTACCATGCAAACTCGCTCGCAAGATATCCGGTCCGGTAGTCGTCAAATACGATGAGGCTCCCAATCATAGATCTGTACATGGTTTGATCAACATCTGGAGATTTGTCATCCTTGCTCAACTTGCAACCTGTCGTCATGGGAGTGCTAACAAGCTTACAATCCTCCATTGTGAACTTTTTTAGCATCTCTTTCACATATTTAACTTGAGAAATAAATATGCCCTTCTCATTTTGATTAACTTGCAGTCCGAGGAAATACGAAAGTTCACCAATCATTGACATTTCAAATTCTTTCTGCATCTTATTTGCTAAATCTTTACACGACTCATCATTGTTGCTGCCAAAAATGATATCATCTACGTATACAACAAGGACAATGAGATGGCCATTCTCTGTTTTGACATACAAATTGCTATCCACCATACCCTTTTTGAACCCTTGTTGAGTAAGATAGTTGTCTAGCCTTGCATACCATGCTCTGGGTGCCTGTTTCAAGCCATACAATGCTTTCTTCAACTTGCGGATGAAGTTGGGATTATCACCGAGTTGGAAACCATCTGGCTGCTCAATATAGACCTCTTCTTCAAGTTTTCCATTCAAAAATGCTGATTTCACGTCCATTTGATAAACTTTGAAATTCTTGTGAACTGCTAAAGCCAGAAACATTCTAATTGCCTCTAGTCTAGCCACTGGTGCAAAGGTTTCCTCAAAGTCAATACCTTCAACTTGTGCATAGCCTTTACAGACCAATCTTGCTTTATTCCTGACTACCTGTCCATCTTCATTCAATTTGTTTCGAAAAATCCATTTAGTACCGATTATATTTTTATTTGCAGGTCTTGGTACTAACTCCCAGGTTTTGTTTTTCTCGATCTGATCTAATTCTTCATTTATTGTCGTCATCCAACTTTCATCTTTGCTTGCTTCAACAACATTTTTGGGCTCAATGCTGGATAATAGAGAGTAGTTACTTACTACTCTTCTTCTTGTCTGAACACCAACTGTGGGGTCTCCAATTATTTGCTCTCTAGGATGATTTTTCTGCCAGCTGTCTGTTTTGAATTTCTTGTTTTCTTCCTCTTCTGAATCACTACTTAAATCATCTGAGTCAATTTTTTGTTTCTTTTCCGTTTCCTTTTCCTCATCTCCTTCAATAACCTCTTCATAAATTGGGTAGTTTTCTTTATAGCTTATTTCTCGTTCCCTACCTTCATCAACTTTAACATCGGCACTCTCCACAATTTTCTTTAGCCTCTTGTTGTAGCATGTGTAGGCTTTGCTTTTTGTCGAATAGCCAAGAAAAATACCTTCATCAACTCTATCTTCAAACTTACCAAGATTATCTTCAGTTCTTTTGATGTAACACTTGCTGCCAAAAACTTTAAAGTATCTTGTTGTTGCCTTTTTACCGAACCACAGCTCATACGGAGTTTTGCTTTCATGCGTCCTCAACATGCACCTATTTTGGATGTATACCGCAAGTATGGACTCGCCTCTTTCCAAAATCTGTCCGCTATTTTGCTCTCGGTCAACATAGTCCGTGCCATTTCCTGCACTGTCCTCGTTCTTTCTTTCTACCACACCATTCTGCTGAGGTGTCCTTCTTGCTGAAAACTGTCTCCTAATCCCATATTTTTCATAGTACTCGCAAACTCCTCTCGAAATGAACTCTCCTCCTCTATCCGATCTTAAACATTTAATCCTTTTTCCTGTTTGATTCTCAACTTGTTTTTTGAAAATCTTGAACATCTCAAAGGCATCTGATTTAAGCTTCAAAAATAGTACCCATGTCATCCTGGAATAGTCATCTATGCACAACATAAAGTATTTGTCACCATTTATGCTTTGCGTTCTCATGGGTCCACATAAATCGGTATGTATTAGTTCTAAAGGTTTGCTTGTGAAGTACTCTTTTGTTTTAAATGTGGCTCTAGTTTGCTTCCCCTTTTGGCATGAAGCACAAATGCTATTTAATGGTTTGCCAATGGTGGGAATATCTCTCACTGCCCTTTTTGAGCTGATTTTTACTAGATTGTCAAAGCTGATATGACCGAGCCTCTTGTGCCACAGCCAATTTTCTTCTTCCTGTCCAATCAAGCATGCTCCTTCTGAAGTCTCTGAGAGAGTATACAGGTTGCCAGATGTCCTTGATCCAGTTGCTATCAACTTTCCACAGTTTGTTGTTCTGACTTCACAACCCTACTTCTTGAAAATTACTTCATGACCTCTGTCACAAATCTGACTTACGCTTAACAAGTTATGCTTCAGACCAATCACAAACAAGACTTCTTTTGACTTGATTTTTCCATCACTGATCTTAACTGATCCTTTGCCAACTATCTTAGCTCCATCATTATTTCCAAATTTTACAGAACCACCTTCATATTTCTGTAACTTCTCAAATTTTTGTTTGTCACCTGTCATATGATTGGAGCATCCACTATCAAGTATCCATGGTGCAGATTTGTTCTGTGCTTTAAATGTTGTCTGTACGATCAAGGATTCCTTTTCTTCCTTGGGTCGCTCCTTTTCTTTCCACTCTGGTTTGATTACAGTTTTGGTCACTTGTTTTGACTTTTCTTTGTCGGTAGCTCTGTGCATGTTTTTCGAGAAATTTTCTATTTTGTCTCAAACCATTTGGTTGAAATTTTCTTCCCTGATGTTTATTTGCTGCAAATGTACTTCGACAATTTCTTGCAATGTGCCCAAAATTATGATAGTTATAACATTCTACTGCATAATCCATCAATGGTGAAAAAACATTTCTACTGGTAAAGTTCCTTTGTCCTACATTATACTTGCAATCTGAAATCTTATGTCCATAACCATTGCATTTAAAACAATAACCAAAAAAGGAATGAGTGAACCTGGGTGATGGTCTTTGCCATTTTGTAGTGGGAGCCATAAATCTTCTTCTCCTTTGATGAGTGACATTGGTGAATCCATCATTGTCAATACTCCTCTCGTGCCTGGCATTATTGCTTTCTTTAGCATGATTCATTTTTTCTTGATCAACCCCGATCTTATCTTCATTCTTTATGGGTTCTATAGTTATGGCCTTTGATCCATTTGATGATTCTCCTTCGACGAAGCCTAAACCAAATTTGATGCTTGTAGTCCTTTGGTTATTTATAATCTTATCCAACTTCACAGAACTTCCTTCAAGTTTGTGATAACAACTCATTTTTTGATTCATCTCTTCTAGCTGCATCCTTAAACCAACAATCTCTTCTTCTAGCTTGCTGCACTCATCTATTTTCACGGTTAATTGTACTTCGATATCTTCAGATATTTTCTTAAATTTGTCTATCTGTACTTTCAAGCTGGTTATGATTTCATTGGCATCCTCAAGCTTTCTTGAAATTTTCTTATTCTTTTTCCTTTCTATACTCAGCTCTTTAAGTGCAGCGACCAACTCACCTTCCAGATCTACTTCAGCCTCAACCTCAAGTTTTTTATCACATTCCTATTTTTCCTCTATTTTTTCTTCTTCGAATGCCATGAAAAGAGCTTCACCTATTTCTTCTTCGGAATCCTCACCGTAGCTGTCTTCGAAGGACTGACATTCTTGGATATGAAACTTTTCTTCTTGAAGTTGCCTTTTCTAAAATTTGGTTTCTTCTTCCAGTCACTTCTTTCTTGGTGTGAACCTTCATCACTTTTGTTTTTCTCATTAAGTGGACATTTAGTTGCAAAGTGCCCAATGCCTCCATAGTTGAAACACTTAAATGGTAGCTTTCCTCTGTATTTTCCTTTTCCCCTTATTAGTTTTCGAACAAAGTTTGCTTCCGTTTCATCTGATGTCTCTTCTTCCTCGGATTCTTGTTTTGCTTTTATATTTTTATGTGCTTTAAAAGCAGCTTCTCTGTCTGTGGGTTTAGTTTTTCCTATTCTCATCTCATATGCAGTCAAAGAACCATGCATCTCATCCATACTAAAAGTATTTAGATCTTTAGCTTCTTCTATTGCTGAAACTTTAGAATCAAATCTTTGGGGAAGAGATCTTAGTACCTTTTTCATGATGACAGCATCTTCCATTTCCTCGTCGAGTCCTCTAATCGCATTAATGATTCCATTAACTCTCAGCATGTATGCCTCTATGTTCTCATCGTCATTCATCTTTAATGCTTCGAACTGAGCTCGATGCGTTTGTAACTTGGCCTCCTTGATCTTGTCGTCTCCTTCATGAATGCTCCTTAGTTTGTCCCATATGTCTTTTGCCATTTTACAACTCATAATATTTATCAGTTCGTTGTCCACTAAACCGCACATGATAGCATTCTTTGCTTTAGAGTTATTCTCAAATAGTTTCTTACCGACAACATCGGTTGGAGGAGTGGTGGGTATTGTGTATCCACTGTCTCATCGACTCCCAAATGTCGTATCCCAAAGCACACAGATATGTCTGCATCCCGAGTCTCCAAAATGCGTAATTAGTTCCATCAAACAATGGTGCTTTGTTTGATGAGAATCCTTCACCACCTGCCATTGTCTCACTTCCAAGATCACCTTAGCCGATTAAGCTTGTTCAGGAACTTGGCTCGATACCAATTGTTAGTCTCACAATGACACTGAGAGGGGGGTGAATCAGTGTAGCTATTTAAATTCAAATCTACAACTCTTAACACTAAAACAATGAAAATTTAAAATCAGATAAAGCAAGTATAACAAGAGAGCATTCCACAACACACGATGTAACGAGGTTCACCAATTTGGCTACTCCTCAAAAATGACTGCTTGGATTCCCGTCCAAATCCAACCTTTGCAAAATACCAATTTTACAATCAATTTACCAGCACCCACTGGAAGGAGCACCAACCCCTGATTTATCTACACCAATAGAAAGGAGCACCAACCCCTAATTTATCTACACCAATAAAAAGGAGCACCAACCCCTAATTCCAAGCACCAACTTGGACTACAATTTTGAAACTATAAGATTGACATAAAAATGCCTTCGCTTATACAAGACCCTGATTGGTCTATTGCTAACCCAACCTCTCTCGCTATTCACCAAAACACCACACACACTTAAGGCTCTGCTTACTGCACTTTTACGGCTCTCACGGCTCTGCTTAACGCTCTCTTACGACACTCTTCCAACCCTCTTTTTGTAGCACTTTCACCTCTTTTAGCAGCTTGTAATTCTCCATGTAGACCTCCTTTTATAACAAAGTTCTGACTCTATTTTTAACTTCCATATTTTTGCATGCAACTTATTAATAGAAACTTCTATATGTAACTCCTTTATCACACAGTATTCTCTCATGCATCCTATTAATAGTTATGGCTCTTTGTTTGGTCTTCGACTGATGACTTTCAGTTTAACCGTCGCTCGATGATTTCACTCCGTAACTGGCCTTGTAACTATCGTTCTGACTTCAGTTCACTGTTCTTATTTTAGTTGCATGATTTTTCTCTATAACTGCACTGTAATCGATGTACTGACTTTAGTTAACTCTTCTTATTTTAGCTGCATGATTTTCTTCTACAACGCCCTGTAATTTTGTATAACTTTGGTTAATCGTCACATATCTTATTTCGGTTGGGTTCTCTTCTTAGCTCATGCCAAAGTGACCTGTCATGAAATCGTGACACTTCTGCCTCTTTGTCCTCTTCTGACTTTCCCGTGAAAACACAATGTCAGGATATCGTGACACTTTCGCCTCCTTGCTTCTTTTGGTTTGTACCGTAAAACACAACATGTCGCGATATCGTGACACTTTTGCCTCCTTGCTCCTTTCTTGGCTTGTACCCATGAAAACACAACATGTCACGATATCGTGACACTTTCGCCTCCTTGCTACTTTTCTTGGCTTGTACCCATGAAAACACATGTCGCGATATCGTGACACTTTCGCCTTCGTACTCTTCCTCTTTACTTTTGTCGTGATATCGTGACACTTCTACCTTCTTACTTTCTCTCTCCTCCTTTAGTCATGAAAATGTGACATGTCGCGATATCGTGACACTTTCTCTCCTTTGCTCTTTCTCTTGCCTTCGGGTCATGAAAACGACATGTCACGATATCGCGACACTTTTTCTCCTTCGCTCTCTCTTGCAATATGTCGCGAAATCGTGACACTTTTTTCTTGTCAATCTGACTTTTTCTTACTCTCTCTTGCAATATGTCATGAAATCGTGACACTTTTCTCTCCTCTCTCTTGCAATATGTCATGAAATCGTGACACTTTTTCTTGTACATCTCTCTTGCAATATGTCACGAAATCGTGACACTTTTTCTTCCGTACAATCTCTCTTGCAATATGTCACGAAATCGTGACACTTTTTCTTCCGTACTATCTCTCTTGCAATATGTCATGAAATCGTGACACTTTTTTGTTCGTACAATCTCTCTTGCAATATGTCACAAAATCGTGACACTTTTTCTACTTGCCTTTCTCTCTTCCAATATGTCATGAAATCGTGACACTTTTTCTTTCGTACTATCTCTCTTGCAATATGTCGCGAAATCGTGACACTTTTTCTACTTGCCTTTCTCTCTTCCAACATGTCACGAAATCGCGACAGTTTTGCTTGCTTGCGCTTTCTCTCCGAACATGTCGCGAAATCGTGACAGTTTTGCTTGCTTGCGCTTTCTCTCCGAACATGTCACGAAATCGTGATAGTTTTCTTGCTTGCGCTTTCTCTTCGAACATGTCATGAAATCGTGACAGTTTTTCTTTCTTCTCAACATGTCGTGATATCGCGATAGTTTTCTTTCTTCTCAACATGTCACGATATCGCGATAGTTTTTCTTTCTTCTCAACATGTCGCGATATCGCGACAGTTTTTCTTTCTTGCTCAACATGTCGCGATATCGCGACAGTTTTCTTCCTTGTGATTTTCTTTTGATTTTTAGCATATGGGCCACTTCGATCTTTTGGAAAATCACTGTACATACTCGAAGAACCTCTTAACTCCTGTCCACTGCATCAATTGATCTGTCTGACTGTGTTGACAACAATGACAATACTGTTGTTGCACCTTGCTCAACATTTCATTCTTATTTATGATAAGAATAAGACAAAAAAATTGTTAAAAGAAAACATGGAATATGAACATTACAAAGCTTTGTTGGACCAAAGCGTTACCCTAGATAATCAAGCCAAATAGTTTCACATATGTTTTACTTCTTAGACTCTCGCTATAACCAGAATTAAATTGTGTGGATGTAGGTCCAACCTAGTTTTTTTTGTTGTGTTTGGGATCTGCCATCTTCTACAGGATAGGAGAATTGGTTTATAGTAGCTCTCTTTGGTCATTTTCCATATTCTGGTCCATATTCCAGAATTTTAATTTTGTTTTTCTAACCCTTTCCTTTTTTTTTATTGATAGTAGAAGGGGTTTTAAAAGGGTCCCTAAACCTATTACAAGTAGGATTTTGAAAGGCATCCCCAAACCTTAGATCTAGCAATAAGACATCAAGAAAGACTAAGTTGGATTCCACGAATCAAACCCCAAAATTCAATGAAACAACCTCCTATAAAATAAGCTATAGATTTTTATCAAGCATATACAAGAGATTATCCCATGGTCAAACCATCGTGTAAACTGAATATAAAACAACAAAGAAAAATAACAGAATAATGAAAATTCTACCGGCTAAATATAAATTTACAAATAAAAACTAGCCAAACCGAAGCATTTATCACCTAACATGAAAGGAGAACAGAGGAATCCTATCATCATAATCAAAAAAACTATCTAACAAAGCACATAATAGGAGAACCCCTCATGAGAATAGCCAGTTTAAGAAAACAACACTAAAAATACTGACCAACAAAATCCACAACATAAAAACCATCCAAGAGATCTGCACAAGAAATTTCATGAAACCCGCAAAACCATTGGAGCCAACCAAAAAAGTTTCAAGAACAACCACTCTCAGGTACAAAAAAAGGAGATAGCAACATTTTGCACCACACCTGAGAGGGAGAAGGGTAAGACCCCAAAAAAAATAAGCCTTAGAACCCTGAGATCAAACACACCACCAGTACTAGAACTGGAGAAAGAGATCTCTTCAGACCGTCAAAGCTAGGAAACCTAGCAGAGACATGGGGCCAAAATCTGAAAAACCACTACAACATGACAACCCACTTTCACCCCAACTGGTTTGGATCAGTATTTTACCCTATCTCCCCGAAATAGCCAGATGCAACAATAAATTACCAAACCTATAAGAAAGTGGCACAAACCAGCCACGAACCCACTACTCATAGAGAACCCTAGAAACAGAGCCATCCAAGCACCATCCAACTAGAGCAACCAAACCATCAAAGTTGAAGCCAACCAATGGAACACCATCAAATTTTTGCAACCAAAAACCATACCAAGCTCACCCCAATGGGTTTGGGTTAGTAGATGGCCCTTTCCTCTCCCTAGAAAGCTAGAAAAAATATGAAACTACCGAACCTAGAATAAATGTTGCACAATCCCACCAAGTCCCCAAAACTAGCAAACAACCCAAGAAACACAGCCACCCAACACACCCACCAACCAGAGCGAGAGCCATCCAAGGGGTCAACAGCTAGAATTTTCCACTATATTATAACGACCTAGGATCACCCCTACAGGTTTGGGTCAACATTCGATCCTCTACCCCAGATAAGAGTGATAATGCCAAACCCATAAGAGAGTAGAACATACCAGTAAGACCCCCAGCAAGCAAAACACCCTGGTCACGAACCACATCAGAGAAACTAAGCATGACTAGCAACTAGATCTATAATGGGAGAAAGGAGGCGTCCCGCTCAAAGGGTTTCAGAGCATTAAAGCTAGAGCGAGAGTGAAACCCTTGTGGAGGAATCCCTCATGAAGGAACCCCTCACGGGCCCTCTCTACCCTAACCCTTTCCTCTTTTATTTTTTTTAACTTTTGCAAATAAACTTAAAAATACAAAAAAAAAAATTCTAAAAATAGATGCACGGATGCCAAAATTAAGCTTTAAAGTTTCATTTAAAGAAATTTTTATTTTATTTTGAATTCAATTTGAAATTACAAAAATAATTCAAAGTTGTTTTTAAAGGAATTTTGTAATTTCAGATTTTACATGTTTTAACATTTTAAAGGAGGATTAAATTTTAAGCTTTACACTTTTGTTTTCCAAGCGATAAATTGACATCCCTTTATGAAAATCACAGTTGCATTAAATGGGGGTAATTTACATGGCATTCCAAAGGCCATTGTATTTCAAGCAATAAATTAACTTCCCTTTATGAAAATTACAATTTCATTAAAGGGGATAATTTATATGGCTTTCCAAAAGTTATATTTCTCAAAGCTAGTCATCTAGATGGTTTTATTTTCATGCTAAAAGCAAATTAAAATGAATCCGCTAATCATTTCATATTCACATTTTAGAGATAATTTTAATCTTTTATTTCATGCTCTAAGAAGGGTTTAAGGAAGATAAAACTTGTTTAAAATCTACTTAACCAAAAGAAGATAAAATCTACCTAAAACACTTCAAGATAAAATGAACTAAGGCATTTACATCGTGGTCATATGAGGGCCAATCACATTTTCATTTCTTTTAAGTTTCATGAACAATCAATAGCATAGCATAATAAAGTAATACCAACACAGGCCCCTTGTTAACAGTTGCTTGCAAATCACTAAGGTATTCCTAGCACTTATTTGACACATTTTCACAAACATACAAGCACACATTAAGTAAAAGGAACCTTGGAGAAATTTCAATTTCTTTTCAAGAGAGGATTTTCTAATCAAAATCCTAATTTTGAGTGTGGTTTTACAATTGGGTAAAATTACCACTCAACAAGTATTCTACACATGTATTTCATTTTTAAATCTTTTTTTTGGCAATATATTGGAAATTTCAGTGAGTTTATGCATGCGGATGGTGAACTTACCTATTTTTGATATATTGCACCATTTTTTCTTAGAAGATTGCACCTCATTAAATGTAGATTGTCTGAATATGGGTCACACTAATGCTGGTTTAATGCAGGATATTGATGTTTGCATGTTCAGTTTAAAAATTTAAGGGTTTCGGTAACTTCTTTCTTTTATTTTATTTTTTCCTCTAACCCTAGCCCTTTTACATTTTTTATCTCATCAAATAAAAAATAATATAAATTAAAAAAATTAAAATCCAAAAATAAGGAAGCATGGAAATTACAAAATTACACTTTCAATTCTCATCTTACACATTTTAAAGAAAAATCAAAATTCCAAATTTCCTCTAAGTTCACATTTTTAAGGGAAATTCAAAATTTCAAATTGTGCATAATTTCACATTTTAAAGTAAAATTAGAATTATCAAACTTTGCACTTTTGTTTTCAAACAATAAATTAGCTTTACTTTATGAAATTCCAAATTTTCATTAAGTGGAGTAATTAGTACGACATTCCAAAGCTCCTACATTGCAAAGTTAGATTTTAGTCTTTTTCTTTCATGCTCAAACAAAGCTTAAGGAAGATAAAATTTGTTAAAATCTACTTAACAAAGGAAGATAAAATTTGTTAACAAAAAATATAAAATAGATTAAATCACCATTACAGGATTGTCATTTTAAATTAGGTAGATGATCAATAATGTTTAATTTTTCACAAGTTTGATGAATAACAAAGAACAAATCTAATAAAATTAATACCAAACCATAGACTCCTTGTTAACAGTTACTTGCACCTCTAAGGTATTCAACACATTTTATATTTTCACAAGTAATCAAGCACATTTTAAGTGATTAAGCAAGTAAGAACCTTAGAGAAGTTTTTATTTCTTTGCAAGAGAGGGTTTTTTGATAATACCCTGAATGGTTTTGTAATTGGGAAAAATTATCACTCAACAGAATTGGTGCTAGAAGGAGGGCCTACTTGGTTTATTTTATTGCTACTTAAATGCTAAGTTGTTCATTGTTACTTGAAAGCCCTAAATTGTTGATTTTCTCTAAGCCCTCAACGTGCAACAGCATTGGTGCTAGAAGGAGGGTCTAATTGAAGGTATTGGCTTTGACTAACAAGTAATAAGATACAAGTACTTTTCTTTTACTAATAAGGTTTTTATATTGCTCATGAATATCATTTTTCTTTTCTATCACTTATGTTTTTCGAGTGCTTCTGGTCTGGGACCTTCCTTGGGATTTATGTGTTGCTTCAGGGATCCTAATATCTAGTACTCTCAGTTTTGTCCCATGTTTTTCGTAAGGTTCTATTTAGAGCTGGGGTTTAGAGGTTCTTTTGGTGCGATGCATCGCAGCTTAGGAGTGTGGCCTCATGAGCAACTCTTAATAGTATCTTAATGGTATGGTAAGGACCACATGCTTATTCTTGTGGTGCTGCTCTTTGGGTTTTCGAATGTGGACTTCGTGGTGGGCTCTCAGCATTTTAGTAGCTTGGTATGGGCCTCTGTTTTGCATGCTGATGTGATCCCGCTGGTCTTCCTTTTTTGGATCCCTAGAGTTTTTTGACGGTTGTGTAGGAGGCTATCTTGGGGTTCTTGCTATATTTTTGGTCTTGTGAGGGGGACCTATGCTTAAACAGTTGTAGCTTTATCTCGTGGCTACTTATTTTGGGGTTCCCTAGGCTTCAAAGTGTGGCTTCATGAGCAAATATTCATAGTATCTTAATGGTATAGTAAGAGCCACGTGCTTATTCTTGTGGTGTTGCTCTTTGGATTTTTGGATGTGGATTTTGTGGTGGGCTCTCAGCATTTTTTGTGGCTTCGTAAGGGCCTCTATTTTGCATGCTACTGTGATCCCGTTGGTATTTATTTTTTGTATTCCTAGACTTGTTTGACGGTGGTGCAGGAGGCTGTCTTAGGGTTCTTGCTACATTTTTTGGTCTTCTGAGGGGGACCTATGCTTTAACGTCTGTAGCTTTACCCTGCAGCTCCTTCTGTTGGGGACCCTTCCACATTTTTCCCATGGCTTGTGGTTTTGTGCTATTTTTTCCTCTGCTTTCATTGTTCTCTAAGTAGCACTCCTCGCTGTAAGGGGATTTTGTGGTCTGTGGTGATCCCTAGTTTTTTGTTTCGCTTTACATACCTATGCAAGATGTTGTTCTCTCACATTTCTATGTGTTTTCTAGCCCTTCCTAGATGGGATCTTCCTTTTTTGGTGGATTCTCTACTCCATATTACTATTCAGGGTGGATTTTTGTTTAGCAATTTTGGTTTTTCGGTGTTACCTTGTCGATTTTTGGTTTTTCCCCTACACGAGTTTGTGTTTTTTTGTAATTTCCCTTCTTTGGAGGGTTTCTTCATTTTCCCATTGTTTGGGCTATTCAAATAAGTGGTTGGGTGAGTGTGTTCAATTTTTAAAAATTACCGCTTTTTTATTTTCCCGCTGGGCGGGTTGTTCAATTTCATGGCTGGGCGGGACGTTCTTTTTTCTGCTTCAGGCGTGTTTTTACATGTGTTTCTTGAAGGCTTTCCTTAAGCATTTCCTTAGGCCTTTCCTCAGGCCTTTCCTCCTGCCTTTCCAGTGGCCTTTCCTATGGCCTTTCTTGTGGCCTTTCCTATGACCTTGCTTGTGGTCTAGTGACCTGTTGTAATAAGGTTTTGGGACCCTTTCAAAACCCCTTTTAATAAAATTTAACTTACAAAAAAAACAAGTTTTATTTTTTTTGTTGAAAGTTGTTCACATTTATCATGCTCTAACTGATGATACACTGATGTTAACCTTTTACAAATTGGGAATTATCCTTATTGTTATTATACATATCCTTTTTGATAAACATGATGATCTATATGTTAAACCTTTGAAAATTGTTAGTCATTTCATGCATCTCTGCAAGATATATTTCTTTGACTAGCAAAATTGGTACTAAAAGTTATATTCTTTAAGATCCACTAATGGCAATTTTTGCTCCTTGGATGGTAGGCAATAGCCCTTTAAACATACCTAGGCCTTCACACTCAATACCACCATATATCAATTTCAGGATATGGATTTCAACGATACTCAATATGATATTCTCTCAAATGATGGAAGAGTCTTGGATCTAACTAGCATTGAAATATATGATAATTCAGGACCTTCTATAGACTTAGATGAACTTGGTAAAATTGATTGTAAAGAAATCCAACAGGTTCCAAACGATGACCAACAAGAAATGATAATCTTAGGGTCAGTAGTTACAAATGATGATTGTGGTAATTAAGTTAACCTGAATGTAGGGAGTGATTTACTTTTAGAAATATATGAACCATCAAAAATGGTTGAAAGTGAATTTGAAAAGGAATCAAGAGATGAGTTTGAATAAGGTTGTAGCTTGAATGACACTAAATCTTAAGAAGAATCTAAAGAGGACATGAAAGAAGGGATGAAATCTCACCAAATGTTTCAGAAATATAATGATTATACTATTCAAGACAAAGAAGGAGAATCACTCACTTTTTTCCCACTTGATGTGCAAGAAATTGAAAGCCTTGTCCCACCTAATAATCCTATAATGTCTATGCTACCTCAGATAGAGAAAACTTCATAATATGAATGGTTTGGATTTGATATCATTGATGATCCAAAGGAAAATATTGCTTTATTCGAGATGACTCAAGTAGTTGATCAGGAAGATTTATTATTTAACACATCCCTTGACCAACAAGATTTATGGTTTGAAAAGGATGGGCATATTTTTAATTTTGTGACTAATTTAGTTGTTTTTGAAAAATAGGTGATCAATGAAGATGAAGGGCTACAATATGATGAAGAAGAAGATCATGAGGAAAAATAAGGAATTACAAAGGCTCCTCAAGTCCTAGTAAATGGAAATGTACAAAAGGTAGAATCTCAGCCTTTTTTTTTAGCCATTCGAACTCCAGGTAAAATTTTGCATAATTTTATGTTGGATTCAAATATTGTTGATAATGAAATGTCATTTGTGCTTAACAAATAACTAGAGTTGACTCCTACTCACACCAGTAATAAGGTTGCTATGTTGAACTAGATAGAAGTACATGTTTTTTAGTTACTCAATCAAGTTCGTCAACAATTGATAATTGAGTCTAGGATACAAAGTTATGATGATCCCCATATGCTAGATATCCTAGATGCCTATAAAAAGTTGTGTAGTTATGATTGGTCTAAAATTATGAATGATGGTTTGACAATCAAACTTTTAGAAATAGGGTCAATCTTGGAAAGGATCATGTCTAATCATAACAATGAAGATAGTATTTTGAGCACTGAATCAAAAATGGGAATTCACACCATGCTAGTTGAAACCATGATTGAAGATACAAATTCAATAATAAACATCTCATATAGTAACACCAAATTAATTGAATATCAATCATGTACCTTTATGTCGAGTGAATAAAAAAGTAAGTATGAGAGTGCTAATGGAATTAAATCAAACTAGTGGGCTGAGAGAGGCAAAATAAATGCCATTGAGCTTTCAGAATTAATGTTACTATGGCCTAATACCTATGAAACATGGCATGCCTATCATGATAGACATATTTCAAATTGTGGTAATCAGGTTTGGGATCCCAAAAAAAATCATAGGAAAATCCCAAGTCTTGTGTTGTAAATAGTCTTGCATACATTCTTTTTTTTCATGTGTGTTCTTTTACAGTGTTTAGGTGTAGTTTTCATTTATTTTCTTGTTTTGTGATCTTTGATTTCAAAAATTTGTTTTGATTTGTTTTTTTTGTGTGCTTTGCATTTATTTCAAGTCACATTAGGTTAGGTTTTGGTTTATTTTCATGTTTTGCATTTCACATTTTTGGGTTTGTCCCTCTGATTGAGGTTGTGTTTTGTGATAGCTACTAACTTTCAGCCTTTTTGTTGATAGTTTTTTTCTTTGTCATGTAGGATGGTTTGCCTAGTGTGGAATCAAGTGAAATTGGGGAAAAGAATATGAAATTATTTATTAATCATTCTTAGATTTTGGACTAAGATAGTGGATTTTGGAACAATGAAATATTTCATTGAAGCTCCACATGTATCTCATTATATTAAGGGGAATTATTTGAAACCTTGAAGGATAAAGTCATTATGGTTTGTAGATTAAGATGAAAATCTAATACACTCCATATTTAGCCTTAAGTTATCTCTAACCCAATGGGAACATACAATATTTTCTAAGCAATAAAATGCTTATAAAAAAATAAGAGAAATGCAAATCAATCTAGATCTCAGGTGATTCAGATAATCTCTACTAGGGCTATAGATGCTTCGTTGGTAGTACAGCAAGGTCTAGAAGAGATCAAGGTCATCTCCACTAGGGCTATTGATGTCTGGCTGGTAGTGGAGCAATGCAAAGGCATATCTTTATGAGTGACATTTCACAGCCTAAATGTAAACAACTTATGGCATCTGGATTGTTTCAAGAATGCAAAATGAATCACATTTTACACATTGAGTAGAGGCAAATGGTACATTTGTTTTCAATTGTAGTTATTTACCCCACTTTATTTGGATATTGTTAGATGATTTTAATTTCTCTGATCTTTGGTTTTCTTGGTTTCAGATCGGGTTCTTCATCCAAAATGCTCGGGAGCATTTCCTAGTAGAGTCGTCCTTTGTTGTGGCTATTGCACAACTTAACCCAAACTTGGGGATCCACTTTAAATTTGATGCTTGTCAAAAATTTTGGTTTGCTTTGAGTGATTGGTTTATTTTATCATGGTCTTAGTATTGGAAATATTTGTGATCAATTTCATTTGTTCTCATGTGTTGAACCTTATAATTTTATAATTAATGTCATCTCATTTCGAAGCCCATGTTATTCGTGTCCTTAAGATTTGTCTAGTTGTATTTTGGTGTTATATAAGCCTTAGTTCAATGTTTCATGTCGAATCATCTTTGAATCTAGTTCATTGGCTATCCAAGGATCAATGAAAGTATAATAAAGTGAAAATAAAAGTAAAGAAAAGATAATAAAAAATTAAAAATGAATAAAATAAAATAAAATCTTTTTTGTTTTTATTATTTTCATTACACTCTAATGTCCCTTTTATATTAGAGGTTTAAAAAATAATAAAAATAGAAAAAAAAAAACAACAAAAAATGAATACAATAAAAAGATAATAATAAAATAAAAAATAAATAAAATAATAAAAGGATAAAACCTTCGAATTTAGGTTGGTATCAATTTTTTACCATGGGCACCATAGGTAATGATTAAAATTACTTTTTTATTATTCATTTTTCTTTTTATTGGAATAAACATAGGGATATGATAGGAGGTTGACATAGCAACAGGCTATGATTTGGATGGACCAACCACGGGCCCTATGAATAGATACAGTTTTCAAGCTTGAGCGACATGTGGTGATAATTTAGGTGAACCACAGTGGACCCTGTTGAGCGAACTACGGTGGACTCTACCAAACAACATGGTGACCACACTGGAGAGCATGTTTAATAGGATGGCCACTTTGATGATGACATTGACGAATCACTATGGACACTCAATCGACGACGTGTTGAGAATGGCTACAAACGAATGATTTTGTTGGAGTATAGCTTTCATATTGTGGAATATTTTTTGTGGTAATGATGATGGGATAAGTCTGTGTAGTGGTATGAGGCTAAGGTCAGTTTTACACAAAGAAGTAGGCTCAGACAGAGAAACTTGAGTTCAATGTTGATTAGAGTAATTATTTCACAATGGTCATGTGCAATAATAAAATGGGAGTGATAAGCCCATCGGTAACCAGTACATCCCTGATGATAGTGAGGGGTTGCAAAAGGAAAACACGACAGAAACTAAAAGAAAACTAGTGATGAAAATTTCATTTTTGTTGGTAGTTATCCGAGATTCATGCAGTAAAATCACATCAGCATGGAGATTAGATGAGATACAGTGTTGAATCATGATTGGTCATGAGGAAGCATTAGATGGTCATGGCCTGGTCGCTACTCCTCATCATATTTTTAGGTATATTTTTGTGTACTTGTCCAACATTGTTCGTTAGTGGTGTCGAAGACCACTACGCTGTGTGTATTTCTATCAAGGTGGGCATGCTTATACTAAATTTTAGTGCTGAGTGAGCGATCGAGGAATGCATTTTTGTTGACCCAAGAGGAGTTCCAAGATTCATACGGCTAGCTAGACAACAAACTAGAGAGAAACAATTGGATACATAGTGTGCTCTTCTTATGTTACAAATTGTTTGTGGTGCTTTGGCTTCAAAATTTATTAACACATTGTATCTAGATATTGTGTGCCTTTACTCACATGAGATTGTCAATCAGACTGCTCAAGGATTTTCAAGGTCATACATGTCTTTCGGGAATGAACATGAACACGATAAATTTCTCAGCCAATTTTTGCTATGGTAGCATGCATTCCCTCAAAGGTGGCATCGATTGGCATAGACATATTCCAAATTCAAATCATTTATGTATTTTTACAGGATCAGATGTGTAAAAATGGAAGTGAGTGATAACAAAAATGGCGGATGAATTCATGCACACAAGGGGTAATCTTTGTAGAGGCCATGATGTATAGACGTAAAAAAATATTGATACTAGTTAATATAATACATTAGAATGGCCATTCCCTCCTGCACAGATTTTTTGTAAGGTTGACAGATCTCTTTAATAAAAAAAAATCAATGTCATCAAGTTCCTGAACAAGGTTGAACAGTGTCCGCATTGGCATACGTTTCGAGGTGAACTTTTTAAGAATTAGTAAATGAGGTAGTTTAAGCACGTTTGGAAAGATTTAATATTTGGGTGCATGAATAAAGAGGACAAATATAGACTATATTAATGTTATAAGAATTTAATCATCAAGCAAGTAAGATGAAAGTGTTGGAAAGAATGATTACGAAGACTATTACGAAACGAAAGAAGAAGGAACCGTTACAAATGGAGCAAAAGAAAATAAGTGAAGGAGAATGAACAGGTAGGATATGAAAAGGAGTTATTGGAAATTCTATTAATATCCATTGAAGCCAATGACAAGGGGGTCAGAGACTTTTTGGTAGAATTGTAGGTTGGAAACTAGATTTCTTTGGAAGAAATTTTCTCCTCACAAGTTGTTGGACTACACCAAATTTCACAATGGAATTCATTGGAGCATGGTATACTGCACGTGTATTTTATTTTCAAATATTTATTTTGGAAATTTCAGTGAGTTTATGCATGCGGATGGTGAACTTACCTATTTTATGATATATTGCACCCTTTTTCCTTAGAAGATTGAACCTCATTAAATGTAGACTACGTGAAGACGGGTCACACTAATGTTGGTTTAATGCAGGATATTGATGTTTGCAGGTTCGGTTTGAAATTTTAAGGGTTTTGACAACTTATTTCTTTTATTTTATTTTTTTTCTCTAACCCTAGCAGTTTTACATTTTTTTTATCTCATCAAATAAAAATATATAAAAAAAAAAATTAAAATCCAAAAAGAAGGAAGCATGGCAATTACAAAATTACACTTTCAATTCTCATCTTACACATTTTAAGGAAAATTCCAAATTCCAAATTTCATCTAAGTTCATATTTTTAAGGGAAATTCAAAATTTCAAATTGTGCACAATTTCACATTTTAAAGGAAAATCAAAATTTCAAACTTTGCACTTTTGTTTTCAAGCAATAAATTAGCTTCACTTTATGAAAATTAAAATTCCAATAAATTCCAAATTTTCATTAAGTGGAGTAATTAGTATGACATTCCAAAGCTCCTACATTGCAAAGTTAGATTTTAGTCTTTTTCTTTCATGCTCAAACAAAGCTTAATAAAGGAAGATAAAAAAATTTAAAATCTGCTTAACAAAGGGAGATAAAATTTCTAACAATTCAAGATAAAATTGGTTAACAATTCAAGATAAAATTTGTTAACAAAAGAAGATAAAATGGATTAAATCACCATTCTAGGATTGTCATTTCAAAGTAGATAGATGATAAATAATGTTACATTTTTCACAAGTTTCATGAACAACAAAGAACAAAGCTAATAAAATTAATACCAAACCGCAGGCCCCTTGTTAACAGTTACTTGCACCTCTGAAGTATTCAACACATGTTCATATTTTCACAAGCAATAAAGCACATTTTAAGTGATTAAGCAAGTAAGAACCCTGAAGAAGTTTTAAATTTCTTTACAAGAGAGGGTTTTTTGATAATACCCTGATTGTGATGATGGTTTTGTAATTGGGAAAAATTATCACTCAATAGAATTGGCGCTAGAAGGAGGGCCTACTTGGTTTATTTTATTGCTACTTAAATGCTAAGTTGTTCATTGTTACTTGAAAGTCCTAAATTGCTGATTTTCTCTAAGCCCTCAACGCGCAATAGAATTGACACTAGAAGGAGGACCTAATTGAAGGTATTAGTTTTGACTAACAAATTTTGTTTGTTGAAATAATTTCACATATATTATGCTCTAATTGATGATGCATTGATGCTAACCTTTTACATATTGAGAATTCTCCTTATTGTTATGGTTTGATTAATGCATATCCTTTTTGATAAACATAATTATCTATGTGTTAAACCTTTGAAAATTGTTATTCATTTCACACATCTCTGCAAGATATATGTTTTTGACTAGCAAAATTGGTACTAAAAATTATATATTTAAGATCCACTAATGGCAAATTTTGCTCCTTGGATGGTAGACAATAGTCTTTTAAACATACTTGGGCCTTCACATGATGTGCCTATAGATCTTACGTGTTATCTACCCCAATTTAGGCATGATGGAATGAGGTCAGCTGAAGCACACATTCATGCATTCAAAGATAGTATGATTCATTTGCAAATAATGCATGAAGATGTTGCTTGTAAAATATTCCTTTGCACTTTGGATAGGTTTGCATATGACTGGTTTACCAACATACCTTCAGGTTCTATCACCTCTTGGGTTCAAATGGAGGCAACATTTCTCAGTAATTTTAATGAAATTCTAGTTAACCAAGTGCTTATATACCATCAGTTTGTTGCGGGCCAAACAAGGTGAATGGTTTCCTATTTTTGTCACATGCCCGTGCATTTAATTATCAACCCATGGAGCTTCGTAAACTTGTGAAGAGTCGAATTAGGTTACTACAATACCACTGGAGGTGAATTTGCTAATCCTACGTTTGGGGGGTGTTCTTGAAATGGTTGTCAATCATTCCCGCACTCCTCAATAAATTACGTAAGAAGAACAAAATTAAATCTACAAAAATAAATCATGTACACATTCTTGAAAATAAACCTACTGCAAATATTGGAACTAGCAAACTAATGAACATTCTTATGAAAGCAATAAACTAATTAAAATAAATAAACAAAAAGGAAATGGAGAAGAAATATCGGCTTGGAGTGGGCCTAGGCTCCAGCAGCTTCTTCCCGATCGAACACGCGCTTTAGAACTTCTGGAACTGTAATATATTTATCAACGTATTACAATCTATCTTCTGTAACTCTAAATGGATCTTTTTTAATTATTTTTATATCTCTCTCAGAACGATCTGTGTGTGTTTATATAACACACCCACAAAACTTTTATTACAGAAGTGGTTACAACAGTCGATTCTTCCCGGACTAAATTAGAATAGTCTGGCTAATGCAATCGACGTCTGGCACTCTATTTTGATGGCGGCATGTTCGTTTCGGTTCGTGCTTTGCCTGGCATCAGTAAGACGTTTTGATACATTGGTGTTATCTCCAATTTAGCTCTGCATGATGCAGAGCTGGAACTGCACCAGCCGCTGCTGTCCACATCGTTCAAATCTGGTCAATGGGCAAAGAATCAGTGGCGCCTTCCTTATGAGGAAGGTACCTTGTTATCGTGGCACCTTCTTGTTGTAGGGAGGCGCTTGCCTTCTATTAGTGCCTTCCGGCTATGGGGAGGTGCTTGCCTTCTATTAGCGCCTTTCGACTGTGGGGAGGCACTTGCCTTCTATTAGCGCCTTTCGACTGTGGGGAGGCGCTTGCCTTTGGTTGGCGCCTTTCGGTTGCAGGGAGGCACTCGCATTCAGTTGGCACCTTTCGACTGTAGGGAGGTGCTCGCATTTAGTTGGTGCCTTTCGACTGCAGGTAGGCGCTCACCTTTGGTTTGGCGCATTTCGATTGCAGGGAGGCGCTTGTTCCCTTGGCGCCTTTCGGTTGCAAGGAGGCGCCTATGTTCTCTACATTGACCCCCGATGAAATAAAGTGCCAAGTCCATCAAAAGGACCTCGACCATTCCAAATCTAACTAAATCAACTGCAATTCCACAAAACATACTAAAAACACACAAATTAGATAACACGCATAATTATATCAAATATCTATATAATCATTCATAAAAGTACGCAATCCTTATTATACGACCGCATATTGATCAAAGAAATATGTACAAAATATGAGCATTTCTGGTGCTCATCATCCCCCCACGCCTAACATATGCCACGCCCTCGTGGCATCTAAGCTGCAGGTAGCCCTCTGACTTTTCATCATCGCCATCTCTTGGAGGATTTTGCTACCCCTGCGGCTCGAGTCTGTCTTTTCATGCCGACATTTGAAGGTGTGGTTTGCCTTTGCCTATGGGAAACTGTGGCTGTTAATTGTCCTCTTCTTGTTCTGGCCGCTACTGGTGGTGGTCTAGCCAACATTGTTCCTGTCGATTGAAATGCAGCTTCGGCAGCTTTCCAGAGATCAACGTCTAGAGATCTGACCACTGCCAGAGGGATATCTGAGTTATCCCCTCTGGAAGGCACTACTTGGGCCTTGTATAATCTGGCCACTTCAGAGGTAAGCCCTACATTCTCCTTTGCAATCAAAACAGCCTCCAATTGTGGGCCATATACTCCCCACCATTCCAAGTACTTCCTCATCATGCAAGGTCATCCTTGGGATGAACCATAGATGTCCCAAAACTGGCTGTCTTCTGCCAGATTGATGCAGATGCCAGAATCTCCTTTTACCCTCGAGGATGCCTTCCTGGCCTCCTTGGTTGCTTTCATTTCATTGCACAGCTGCTTGAAATATTTTTGCCTTTCGACAAACAACTGCATGTCCCATTCGTCCTCCTCTGACTCGACGAAGGTCACTTTTGCCTTCTGTCGAGTCGTCCTGGGCCTCTTTGCCTTGGCCTCTGTAGAAAATGTGGCGGCTTGTATCGGGGTCTCTTCTTTCTCCTTTGGGGACTTCTCTTTACTCCGAAGGATCAGCTGTGCTGCTATCTTCGAGGGTGATCCTTCGTTCTCCTGTCTACCTGGTGTCAACCCCTCAGGCTCTTCTCCTTCTTCAGGCCTGTGGAGGTCCTCCTTATCCTCTGGTCTTATCTGTTGCTAGAGACCTTCGTCCTGCTCTGTGTCACTCAGGACAATGACAGGGGGCATCGTAGGACTTCTTTCCTTTTCACCCTATTGTGGCTGATCCACAACACACCACAAAATTGGGGACCCACCTTTTTTGCATGCTTTTAAAGAAGACCGTAGTGGCCCAGATGCTAAAAAATCAAAGGAAGAGCAAAATATAGCAAGAAAAAGAAAGTGTCGCGATATCGCGACATGTTGCTCCATCGCGACCAAAAATGAAAAGTTGTCGCGATATCGCGACATGTTGCTCCGTCGCGACCAGAAATGAAAAGTTGTCGCGATATCGCAACATGTTGCTCCGTCGCGGTCGAAAATGAAAAGTTGTCGCGATATCGCGACATGTTGCTCCATCGCGGCCAAAAATGAAAAGTTGTCACGATATCGCGACATGTTGCTCCGTCGCGGCCGAAAATGAAAAGTTGTCACGATTTCGCGACATGTTGCTCCGTCGCGGCCGAAAATGAAAAGTTGTCACGATATCGCGACATGTTGCTCCGTCGCGGCCGAAAATGAAAAGTTGTCGCGATTTCGCGACATGTTGCTCCGTCGCGGCTAGAAATGGAAAATTGTCGTGATTTCGTGACATGTCACTCCGTTGCGGCTAGAAATGGAAAATTGTCACGGTTTCACGACATGTCACGTTTTCATGGCCAAGAGCAGCAGAATGCATCATGAAGAGAAAATGTCGCGATATCGCGACGTGTTGTGAAATCGCGGGTCATAGAAGAGAGAGAAAGACAGAATGGAAAATTGTTGCGAAATCGTGACATGTCACAAAATCGCGGTCAAACCAGTCAAACAGGGCAAGGCACTAAAGATGTCGCGATTTCACGATAGGAAGCAGCAGAAAGCAGCCAAGTGGTACAAAGATGAAAAGTGTCACGATTTCATGACAGGAAGCAGCCAAGGGGTACGAAGATGAAAAGCGTCGCGATTTCGCGACAGGAAGCAGCCAAGTGGTACAAAGATGAAAAGCGTCACGATTTCACGACAGGAAGCAGCCAAGGGGTACGAAGATGAAAAGCGTCACGATTTTGCGACAGGTAGCATCTGCACAACCCAAAAGAGAAAAACGTCATGATTTTGCGACAGGTAGCATCTGCACAACCCGAAAGAGAAAAATGTCGCGATTTCGCTACAGGTTGCATTTGCTCGGCTGCTGACAGAAAAATGTCGTGATTTCACGACATGTCTCATTTTCGCGATGCATGATGACAAACAAGGCTACTGACAGGAAAATGTCACGATATCGCGACATGTCTCATTTTCACGATGAAAGAAGAAAAGCTAAGCTGCATACATAAAAACATCGCGATATCGCGACATGCTATTTTTGGTCACGATTTACAGGGGGCAGTTACGAAACATGCAGAAAAGCGCGGAACACGTGGCATAAAGGTGTAAGGGTTATAGAGGCGTTACAGTTCATAGAAAATATTAAACGTTTCGACGTAGAACAGAAAGTCAAAGACAACGAAGAGGCATGGAAGACGAAGCGATGCAGTTTGGGAAATGAAACGAAGCGTCATGGAGCGAAACAGAGAGCATTGCCAGAAAGTATAAAAGCAGAAGCACAGATTGGTACAGGGGTCGAAAACCGCTGCGAGCAGAGTTGCAGTGCCGAAGGCGAGAAGCCATTCTGGGCCTACTTAGGAGTGTTTTTCTTCCATTTTTTTTGGTTTTGAGAAAACTAGAGATTCTGTTATTGTAAAATGACCAATTTTTAATACAAAAAATTTAGAGAGTTGCACCTCATTGGCAAGAAAGGAGTTGTTTTCTGCATGCAGGATTAAATGTTTATCTTTCCCCTTTTCAAATTTCTAGGCTTATAGGTGAAGTTTAATGCAAGTTCTCTTGGTTGCTTCATGTGAATGTCTAAATTTGAAATCACAGTTAAAACCCCAAAGACCAGCACTTAACTTATCTAGATTGTGCGTGTTTTGCAGGTTCAATAAGTTAGGTTGCATGCATGGAAACCTCATTAGCTTCGGTTTTGTCAGAATAGGATTGCATCACCCTGAATGCATTTCATTTTACTTTTGCATTTTATTTTCATTTTTTTCTGCACTTTATTTTATTTATAGGCATTAAAATAAAATAAAAAAATAAAAAACTAAAAAATCTCAAGGTCAGAAAATGGAAAATTTCCATTTCTAGGCCAGAATTTCATTTTACAGTTTTGTTTTTCATTCATGAGCAGATGATGATATTCCCTTCATAAAATTCCAATTTCGTTGAAGGGGTTATGTTTCAAGGCATTTCATCAGTTTCCATTTTGAAATTACAACTTGGTCATATAGAGATCAAATCATATTTGCTTTATTAGGGTTCAAAGAACAATCATTAAAGTTTCACAGTAAAATAAACCAGCATTGCCCCTTGTTTTCAATTACTTGCAACCACTAAGGTGTTCCAAGCATTTTAATCGAATATCTTCATTTGAGATCATTAATACACAGATGTAAAATGCTAACATAGCGAAACCTTGGAGAAATTGTTTATTAAATTTCTTTGCAAGAGAGGATTTAGAACCCAAATCCTATCGAAGAGTGTGTTTTCACAATCGGGTGAAAATACCACTCAACACACCCCTAAAAATAGAGGAATCCTCCCCTGCCTCCGGGCTGCTCTGTCGGGCATCCGATCGAATCTCCCCCAAAGAGAATACTCGTTCGGCAAAAGTGGGAGAGTTTGTCGACACTTCTTCTGCCCGATCAGTCTGAGTGGATGCCTCCTGTCTTGTTGTTCCTCTATCTTGAAGTATTTGATTTTCCTCCTACAACTGCCGGACCAGCTGCTTGAGCTGAGCAATTCATCTATCCCTTTCCTCCAATTCTCTTTTATGTTGGTTCTAGCAATATTCCAAAATTTGCTATGCCATCCAGCAATTGGTTTGCCATTCGAGCGCCTCCTCCAAGGTCGCATCGATCTGGTCGTTACTCTCAGAAGTTCCTTCATTTCGTGGGCTCCGGTTCATTAATTATCAAAGGGTTTGGGCGGCAACGTCTATCTTCGGGTCACTCTGTCCTTCCTCTATCGATAGGAATCACCGCAAACATTTCCTCCTAGGGATTGGTTTGTCCTCACCACCAACGAGTGGCGCTCCTTCCTCCTCATACTCGAGCACTGGGGAATGCCCTCTATCCTCTATGTCTTCGGGCACCGGTGACTGCTCTGCTCCTCCTGGAAAATAGGGCAACACCAATTGCCCGATGTTTGTTATCTCCTCTACAGGGGATGCTTCATCTTGCCCTAATTTGGCAATCGCATTGTGTTGCTCTATTTGGTCATCGTCTCCCTCTGCGTCACGATTCTGTCCTTGTGCTTCTGCATGGCGGACCAATGCCGATATCAGCCCATGGTGGGCTAAGGCGGACGGTGCCCCCTTCTGGTACCGAGCCACTTCATCTTTTAGAGCATTCACCAGGTAGAAAGGTATGTTTAATTTCCTCCCATGCACTAGGTGATTGAGGAAGTGCACATGATTAATGTGCAGATGGGTATACTTTCCTGTGCATGTGAAAAATCAAGCAATCTGCTTGAACATATTTCGCATATTCATGGGGAGACTATTTTTGAGTAACCCCTCCCTGTCTATCTGCACATTTCCTCCTGGAAACAGTATTTCAGCGTATAGTTTTAACACTCTACCCTTGTATGTACATTCCCCCGTGAGAGGCAATCCAGTTGCCTGTGAGATGAACTCAGGGGTGACTGGAATTTCCACCCCTCGTACTTGGGCCACATCACCCCTCAAAGAGGTGGAAAATTCTCTAGCTACCTCCACGTCCTAGCCCTGACTGACTAGGGTGCAGTATTTGAGCCACCCCTCGGCTTCGAATTGGGTCTTCACTACCCCTCTAATCCCATCAGTATCATTGGGTTCATTCTTCTTGATCGCGTGGTTCTTGGACCTTCCTCCCATTGCGCCTTCTGCTGCTGTATATTTTTTTTGTCCTTCCTTCTTTAGGAAGGTGCCTTCTTATAGAAAAGATGCCTAACCCTAGCAGTTATGGAAGGCACCCTATCATTGGCACCCGATTCCGGCTATGGGGGGATACGATCTCTATGATGGCGGTATCTTTTTCGGTACTGCGTATTTATAAATAATTATATAAACGATTTTATTTAGTATGCGCATACTTTATTCGTCATTCCAGTCGTCGTGGTAGCCACTGATTTGCTGACTTGTGACATGAGGGAGGGGTATGGTCCTTTGATGTTGCTCATTCGTGTGATGCTTCGTTTTGCTCGAGGCGTCTGGCAGATGTAAATGTTGCACACGGGAGGCGTTATTTGGTACCTTTCCCATGTGGATGGTGTCCTTGTAGTGCCTTTCCGACGTTGTCGGTGCTCTTCTTCGAACGAATGCACCTTTCGGTGCTACGAGGTGCCTCTGATTGGTGGGAGGAACTTTTGCCTGCATGCGTCTTCCCAATGTGGGAGGCGCCTCCTTCTGGTTCGTGCCTTCCCGATGTTGGAAGGCATTCATCTTGATGAATGTGCCTTCTTGATGTTGGAAGGCGTATTCGGCTGGATGAATGTGCCTTCTTGATGTTGGAAGGCGTCTCGGATGAATGCGCCTTCTTGATGTTGGAAGGCGTATTCGGCTGGCTTTTTTTTTTTTTTCGTCTTGGTGCCTTCTTGCCATGGAAGGCGCCTACATATGTATTATTTTTTTTTTTTTTTTTTTAAGAACTTCTAAATGGATGGAAGGCGATGTCTTTCGATTTGGCGCCTTCTGAATGCAGTAAGGTGCCTTCCTCTGGATGGGCGCCTTTCAGGTGCGGTAAGGCACCTTCTTCTGGACTTGGCACCTTTTGGATGTAGTAAGGCGCCTTCTTCTGGATGCAGTAATGCGCCTTCTTCTAGACTTGGCACCTTTTGGATGCAGTAAGGTGCCTTCTTGTGGACTTTGCACCTTCTTCTGGATTTGGCACCTTCTAGATGCAGTAATGCGCCTTCTTCTGGATGGCAATTTGACTGGAAGAAGTGTGATCAAGCCTCCCCAGTTTTTCATGCTGCCCAAATCCTACCTATGAGCCGGTGTCGGAATGCTAAGCCGAATTAGGCCTGGTTTCCCAAATACCTATCCCTCGTGCTGTTAGGTCCTCCACCTGCAAAAAACAACCAAAAAAGAAAGGAAAATAAAGGCAGTTAGATGCGTTCTGTGCCTGTTAGGCCCTGGATTAGGATGCCTGTAGCTTGCATGTGGGCGTTGTCCCTGCAAAAACACACATTACAAAAAAACTATTTTAACTAAAAAATTTTGGGTGAGCACTTTCGTGCCCACCATTTCACCTGTGAGAGTTTGGTCCAGATCTAGCAAGATGGGGTCTCCCCCACGCCTACTCTGGACTCCACCTATAATGTTTCGGACGTATTATAGGGGCGTAGTCGATGGCCATTGACTGTGAACATGGTGTTGCTATCGTCAATTATCTTAACGTGCACCGCCCCATTCCTAATGAGATCTGCCACCTCATACGGCCCCATCCACCTCTGCATAAGTTTGCCCTTCCTTTCCTGGAACCGGGAATCATACAACAGTACCCATTCCCCTACCTGGAAATTCTTCAGTTTGATGTGGTTATCATGCCACTTCTTTCTCTACTTCTATATAATCTCTGTCCTCTGCAAAGCATCCAGTTGGATTTCGTCCAACTGATCTAGCTGGCGAATCATCTATTTTTGAGCTTCGTCTAAGCTCAAATTTAATTCTGAAGCCGTCCTCAGAGTTTTGATTTCAAACTCGATGGGCATCATCGCATTTTTTCCATAGACCAGTTGGAAAGGTGTGCATCCTATGGTGGATTTCCACGTGGTGTTGTATGCCCAAACTACCTCTGACAACCGTGTGGCCCAATCTTTCTTGTGTTGCTACACGGTTTTGGTTAGGATGTTTTCTATCTCCCTATTTGTCACTTCTACTTGCTCGTTCGCCTGTGGATGGTAGGGCATGGTTTTATTGTGTCGAACTCTATACTGCTCCATCAGCTCAATCAATTTTGAGGTGAATTGGGGCCCTTGGTCTGTTGTTATCTCCCGAGGAACCCCAAATCATGTGAAAATATGGGCAAATAAGAAATCAACGACCGTTCTTTCCTTTGAGTCCCTTAATGCCTGCACTTCCACCCATTTGGTGACGTAATTCGTGCAGATAAGAATAAACCTCCTTCCCATTGAAGGTGGATTAAATGGTCCCACGAAGTCCATGCCCCATTTATCGAAAGGTTCCAGGTGTACCTGGGGCTGTAGGGGCATTTCATATTGGTGGGTTGGTCTACCCATCCTCTGGCACTCGTCACACTTACTGGTATACGTTGTCACATCCTTGAATAGAGTGGGCCAAAAATACCTAGCCTGCAGGATTTTGTAGGCAGTTCATTTCCCTACAAAGTGTCCTCCACATGGCTCATCGTGACATGCCCTGAGCACTTCTGAAAACTCTTGTTCTGCTACACATCTTCTTATAATTTGGTCTCGTCCTATTTTAAATAGGAGACCATCCATCCAAAGGAATGATGCGCTCTTCTCTATGACCTCCTACTTTTCTCGATAGGAGAGAGCAGGTGAGGTCCTTCCGGTGGCCAAGTAATTGGCTATGTCTGCATACCATAGAGTTTTTTCACTAATAGCGAACAGATGTTCATCCAAAAATTGATCTTTCACTGCTTGATGATCTACTGGTATCAATCTGGATAGAAAATCTGTCATGATGTTGTCCTTGCCCGGTTTATCGACTATAGTGATGTCGAATTCCTACAATAGCAACAGCCATCTGATAATTCTGCCACCAATGGCTGGCTTGCTCATCAGATACCTGATAGCCACGTGGTTCGTATGGATGAAGACCTTGTATCCCGTTATATAGTGGTGGAATTTTTTTATTGCATGGACAACTATGAGGAATTCTTTTTTTGTCACTGTATAGTTGAGCTCCACTCCCGCCAAGTTTTTACTGACATAATAGATGGCGTAAAATTCTTCGTCATCTTTTTACTCGAGGACTACTTTGATCGCACCGTTAGATGCATCGTAGTAAATATGGAATGGTATGGCCCAATTCGATCCTCTCAAGACCGGTGAAGATATCAATTTTTCTTTTAGCAATTGGAATGCTTCTTTGCAATCTCCCGTCCAATTGAACTCTACGTCCTTAGAAATTAGGGTGTGCAGTGGTTTGGCAATCTTACTAAATTTGACGATAAATCACCGATAGTACCCGACTGATCCAAGGAAACTTCTTACCTCCTTCTACGTTTTGGGGCTAGGTAGGTCTCTGATGACCTCAATTTTCCTCTTGTCTACTTTTATTCCTTCCGTAGAGAGGTGGTGTCCCAACACGATGCCTTCCTGCATCATCATAAAACATTTTTCATTACTTAGGGACAAATTATTTTCCTTGCTCTTGTCGAGCACTCTTTCCAGATTTGTCATTGCCTCCTCGAAGGTTTCTCCATAGGTGGTGAAGTCGTCCATGTATACTTCCACCCCGTCTCCTATCATATTAGAGAATATGCTAAGCACCGCCCTTTGAAAGGTGGCCGGTGTGTTGCACAGTCCAAAAGGCAATACCTTATAGGCAAACGTTCCCCATGGACAGGTGAACATTGTCTTATCTTGATCTTCTTCCCCTATCTGGATCTGGTTGTAACCACTGAAACCATCCAGAAAGGAGAAGTATTTTCTTCCTGAGAGTGTGTCCAAGACCTGATCGATGAACAGGAGCAGGAAGTGGTCTTTCTTAGTCACCTTGTTCAATGCCCGGTAGTCCACGCAGATCCGTTATTTCCCATTATTTTTGGGGACCACCACTAATGGTGATACCCATTCACTGTCAAAAATTGGATATATGAGTTCGACAGCTAGAAGTTTGTGCAGTTCTTCTCTGACAATGTCTTTCATTGTTGGGTTCATCCTTCTCTGTGGTTGCCGACTAGGAGTTGCCTGGTCATCTAAATAAATCCGATGGGTACATATTTCCAGGCTGATGCCATGCATATCTATGTAGTCCCATGCAAATGCTTGCTGGTGTTTTACCAAAAGCTCTTCCAATTTTTCTAGCTGTGTGGGCATTAACCTGCTGTTGACGTTTAATATCCTCCCTGGCCCAACATGTATTTGTCGGATGTGCTGATCTTCAATGCCAATCAACGGTGATCCAGGTGTGGGGGTGGACGATTCTCCATGGAGAAACTCCATGATAGCACCATCCTCGTCCTCTTCTGCCACCTCCTCCAAGGTCATCACCGATTGGGTTATGGACAACTCCGTAGTTCCATGCTCGATGATCCTGGGTTCTTCTGTCGAGTCCATAGATTGAGCTGGCGGTGAAATGGTCAGCCTTTTGATGTTTTTCCCATTGGAGATGGTCATTAGCCCATCCCAACAGCTGATGTAAGCATCAGCTGTTGCTAGCCATGGCCTCCCCAAAATGAGCGGGTAACCACCCAGCTTGGTCTTGGTTTGCAAAACTAAAAAATCGATTGGATATTCCCATGCACTGACTATTACAATCACATCTTCCAGCATCCCTTCCGGTGACACGGTTGATCGATCGGCCAACTACAGTACTATCGTGGTTGGCTTCAGGTTCGTGAGTTGCAGCCTCTGCATGGTCTCTTGAGGCATCACGTTGATGGCTGCCCCGAGGTCAACCAATGTGTTGGACAGGGAATGTCCTCCAATTTTTATGGTCAACACTGGGCTACCTGGATCTGCATACTTTGAATGATGTGTTCTACCCATCATTAGATCTGCTAGTTTACCCATGACGTTGATAGTCTAGGTAGCTTTTCATCCCGGTCTCCTTAGACACATTTCTCTGATTGCCTTGGTGTAAATGGGGACATCTCAAATTGCTTTGAAATAATGGGATTTTCATCATGAGATTCTTCAAGCTCGACAAGATGTCAAATTTTGACTGTGTTGTTTTTCTTTGTTCCTACAACCGACTAGGAAATGGAGCCTCCACTCTCTCAAGTGCTTTTCCCTCTTCTACCAGAGGTGTCTCCTCCATTTCTTCCTCCTCTTCTACCAGTGGAGGTGTCTCTACTATTTCTTCCTCCTCTTCTACCAGAGGCGGTATCTCTACTCCTAGCTGCCTACCTGATCTAAGCTGAATATTGTACATATGATGCATCTCACCTTCTACATTGTATGTCGGCTGATTTACTCTATTGTTTGGGTTTGCTGTCGGTTGTGCTGGTAGCTGCATAGGTCTCACTGTTGGAAATGCTGGTAAGTTCTGTTGGATGTGAGCAGGTGCTGCACTCTGTGGAGTCTAATTCCATGCATTGTGGCCTCTCCACTACTGCCCAGGATATGGATATGGCATCCATGGCTGCTGATTCGAAAATACTACTAGGGGTGCGTTAGTCCAGGGTGATGGTCCCCACCACCCCATATTAGGTGGTTGAGGGGGTCCTTGGTGCATGTATGGCCCTCCCCCATATGATGGCATTCCGGTTGGTATATTCCCCGCAGGGGGCTGTGGCCAACTCTTCCTATTGCCTATGAAGTAGGCCTCCGTGCTCTCAGCCACTTCCTGGTTACTGGGCAGTTGTGGGCACAATCAATTTTTATGATTCAGCCTGCAAACTGCACATACTCTGACCTTGTTTTCTGGACATGCATTCTTTGTGTGCCTTCCTCTGGATTTTGGGCAAAAATAGGCTAATGCTGCGTCATTTTCTTGTTTCTTCTTTTCTAACAACAGCGTATCCATCTGCAGTGCTAGAGATGAGAGCATTTCGCTCTTCAAATCCTCCAGCATGTTGCCTATTTTTGTTTTGGTGACTAAAGAAATCGCCTTCATGGTCCTGGCGATGATTTTGCCTCACCTTCTCGAGTAGTTCCGGCATAATTTTTGGATGTCGTCCATAGCATGCTGATAGACATCACCTCTAGAGATCATGTTGAGAGCCTCCAGTGACTCATTGGTAAGTCCCCTCAAGAAGATGCTTTTGAGGGACTTATCAGATAACTTCAAGTGAGGGGACTATTGAAGATTAAAGCTGAATCTCTCCCAATACTCCTCGAGAGACTCATCTTCCCTTTGTGTCATGCTCAGGACCTCCTCCCTGGAGTCTTGCTCTCCCAAAATCTTGATATTGCTCTAGAAAGAGCTTCTTCATCTGGTCCTAGGTGGTGATGTGTTTGTCTCCCATACCGATGAACCATCACAGAGCTGCATCATCTAATGTAGAAGGAAATAATTTCAACTTTTGTGTGTTTGATTTGTAATCCACAGACCTGCACAAAACATCAAACTTGAATAAAAATAGGTCAGGGTCCTCAGTCGGGTGTCCTCTGAAGGATGGAAGGTGAGCAGGGGATATGTTTTTCATTTTGGTATCTCCTACTCCCTCATCTATTGGGAAACTAAAGTCAGATGAGACTTCATCATTATCTGCCATTTTTTTGGGAAATGTGGTTTCTAATGCAGCGTTTATGGCCTTCCGATCATTTAAAACTTTCTGAGTCAATGCTCTAAGGTTTTCTGGCGAGATCGTCTGATCCTCCACAGCCTTCCACAACAAGGCTTCCTCTAGAGGAGTCCTATTAAATAGGGGATTTATGATGATTCGTTCATCCCCTTGTTGATGGGATGAGACGGCACTTTGCACAAAATGCGGTTCCTCACTCCAATGGACTGCTGGAAGGTCGTGCGAGTCTAACTCAAATCCAAAATACTTGGCTGACTCGAGTCCTGATGGATTAGTTCTTATAAAGCGACCGTCAGGTCCTCTTCTTCTTGAAGAACTCATACAAGGTCATATGGAAGGTTTTAGGGTATTGTAAGTAATCTAATTAAGACGCTTCCCCAAAAATGGTGCCAAAATGTTGCGGTCCAAACTAGGTGAATGGTTTCTTATTTTTGTCACATGCCCGTGCATTTAATTATCAACCCAGGGAGCTTCGTAAACTTGCAAAGAGTCATAATTAGGTTACTACAATACCACTGGAGGTGAATCTGCTAATCCTACATTTGGGGGGTGTTCTTGAAATGGTTGTCAATCATTCCCGCACTCCTCAATAAATTACGTAAGAAGAATAGAATTAAATCTACATAAATAAATCATGTACACATTCTTGAAAATAAATCTACTGCAAATACTGGAACTAGCAAACTAATAAACATTCTTATGAAAGCAATAAACTAATTAAAATAAATAAACAAAAAGGAAATGGGGAAGAAATACTGGCTTGGAGTGGGCCCAGGCTCCAGCAGCTTCTTCTCGATTGAACACGTGCTTTAGAACTTCTAGAACTGTAATATATTTATCAACGTATTACAATCTATCTTCTGTAACTCTAAATGGATCTTTTTTAATTATTTCTATATCTCTCTCAGAACGATCTGCGTGTGTTTATATAACACACCCGCAGAACTTTTGTTACAGAAGTGGTTACAACAGTCGATTCTTCCCAGACTAAATTAGAACAGTTTGGCGAATGCAATCGATGTCTGGCCCTCTGTTTTGATGGCGGCGTGTTCATTTCAGTTTGTGCTTTGCCTGGCATCAATAAGATGTTTTGATACGTTGGTGCTATCTCCAATTTAGCTCTACATGATGTAGAGCTGGAACTGCACCAGCCGCTGCCGTCCACATCGTTCAAATCTAGTCAACGGGCAAAGAATCAGTGGTGCCTTCCTTATGAGGAAGGTACCTTGTTATCACGGTGCCTTCTGGTTGTAGGGAGGTGCTTGCCTTCTATTAGCGCCTTTCGGCTGTGGGGAGGCGCTTGCCTTCTATTAGCGCCTTTCGACTGTGGGGAGGCGCTTGCCTTCTATTAGCGCCTTCTGGCTGTGGGGAGGCGCTTGCCTTTGGTTGGTGCCTTCTGGTTGTAGGGAGGCACTCGCATTCAGTTGGCACCTTTCGACTGCAGGGAGGAGCTCGCATTCAGTTGGCACCTTCCAACTGCAGGGAGGCGCTCGCATTCATTTGGTGCCTTCCGACTGCAGGGAGGCACTCGTCTTTGGTTTGGTGCCTTCTAATTGTAGGGAGGCACTTGTTCCCTTGGCGCCTTTCGGTTGCAGGGAGGCACCTATGTTCTCTACATTGACCCCCGATGAAATAAAGTGCCAGGTCCATCAAAAGGACCTCGATCGTTCCAAATCTAACTAAATCAATTGCAATTCCACAAAACATACTAAAAACACACAAATTAGATAACACGCATAATTATATCAAATATCTATATAATCATTCATAAAAGTACGCAATCCTTATTATACAACCGCATATTGATCAAAGAAATATGTACAAAATATGAGCATTTCCGGTGCTCATCAAGTTTGTCACTGCCTCGTAGAGAACCAAATGAATCTATGAAGTTATTCACTGAAAGGTTCCATGAGTTATATACTCAACTAGTGGTACCTTTTGTTCCTACTGAGGTAGAGCCTATCCAACTATATTTCAACATTGTTGACCCATCAATTTCCATGTATTTGCGAAGGATTTCTCAAATCACATATTTTTCCAAGGCTTATTGTGAAGCAATAGCATTCGAATAATAATTGGCTTTACAAGGTTTTAGTGTGAGTCAAATATCATCACATGGATAACTTGGATCATGTTATCAACAACCATTTAATACCACCCTTACCCACCCAACCATTTCTTCATCTCAATATATCACTCAGAATCAACCATCATTCCCAAGTTCTACACAAGTTCAGAATACCCAAATGCCTTTACATGATGCTACTACAACTCAGGTTAATAACACCAATCTTCAAATAGACATTTTGCAAAGGTTAATTGTTCAAATTGGTAGGAACTTGGTTCAATCACAAAAACAAGATGCTCAAAATACACATCCAGATCATTCCACAGATCGTGTTCAGGATATGGATTTCAATGATACTCAATATGATATTCTCTCAAATGATGGAAGAGTCCTGGATCTAACTAGCATTGAAACATATGATAATTCAGGACCTTCTATAGACTCAAATGAACTTGGTAAAATTGATTGTAAAGAAATCCAACATGTTCCAAATGATGACCAACAAGAAATGACAATATTAGGGTTAGTAGTTACAAATGAGGATTATGGTAATCAAGTTAACCTAAATGTAGGGATTGATTCACTTTTAGAAATATCTGAACCATCAAAAATGGTTGAAAGTTAATTTGAAAAGGAATCAAGAGATAAGTTTGAAGAAGGTTATAGCCTGAATGACACTAAATATGAAGAGGAATTTAAAGAGGACATGAAAGAAGGGATGGAATCTCACCAAATATTTTAGAAAAATAATTATTATACTATTCAATATAAATAATGGAAATCACTCACTTTTTCCCACTTGATGTGCAAGAAATTGGAAGTCTTGTCCCACCTAATAATCCTATAATGCCTATGCTACCTCAGATAGAGAAAACTTCAGAACATGAAAGGTTTGGATTTGATATCATTGATGACCCAAAGAAAAATTTTGCTCTATTGGGGATGACTCAGGTAGTTGATTAGGAAGATTTGTTATTTAACACATCCCTTGACCAACAAGATTTATGGTTTGAAAAGGATGGGCATATTTTTAATTTTATGACTAATTTTGTTGTTTTTGAAAAATAGGTGATCAATGAAGATGAAGGGCTACAAGATGATGATGATGAAGATCATGAGGAAAAATAAGGAATTACAAAGGCTCCTCAAGTCCTGGTAAATGGAAATGTACAAAAGGTAGAATATCAGCCTTTCTGTTAAACCATTCGAACTCTAGGTAAAAGTTTATATAATTTTATGTTGGATTCAAATATTGTTGATAATAAAATGTCATTTGTGGTTAACAAAGAACTAGAGTTGACTCCTACTCACACCAGTAATAAGGTTGCTATGTTGAACAAGATAGAAGTAGATGTTTTTGAGTTACTGAATCAAGTTCATCAACAATTGACAATTGAATCTAGGATACAAAGTTATAATGATCCTCATATGCTAGATATCCTAGATGCCTGTAACATGTATGATTGGTCTAAAATTATGAATGATGGTTTGAGAATAAAATTTTCAAAAATAGGGTCAATCTTGGAAAGGATCGTATCTAATCATAATAGTCAAGATAGTATTTTGAGCACTGAATCAAAAATGAGAATTCACACCATGCTATTTGAAACCATGATTGAAGATAAAAGTTTGATAATAAACATCTCACATAGTAAAAGGAAATTAATTGAATATCAATCATGGACCTTTAAGTCCAATGAATCAAAAACTAAGTATGAGAGTGCTAATGGAATTAAATCAAACTGGTGGGGTGAGAGAGGTAAAATAAAGGCCATTGAGCTTTCAGACCTAATGTTACTATGGCCTGATACCTATGAAACCTGGCATGCCTATCATGATAGACATCTTTCAAATTGTGGTAATCGGGTTTGGGATCCTAGAAATTTTCATATATGAAAAATCCCAAGTCTTGTTTTGTAAATAGTCTTGCATACATTCTTCTATTTTCATGTGTGTTATTTTACAGTGTTTAGGTGTAGTTTTTATTTATTTTTTTGTTTTATGATATTTGATTTCAAAAATTTGTTTTGATTTATTTTTTTTGTGTGCTTTGCATTTGTGTCAATTCACATTACGTTAGGTTTTGGTTTATTTTCATGTTTTGAATTTCATACTTTTGGGTTTGTCCCTCTGATTGAGGTTGTGTTTTATAATAGCTACTAAATTTTAGTCTTTTTGTTGATAGTTGTTTCCTTTGTCATGTAGGATGGTTTGCCTAGTGTGGAATCAAGTGAAATTGGGGAAAAAATATGAAATTGTTTATTAATCATTCTTCGATTTTGGACTAAGATAGTGGATTTTGGAACAATGAAACATTTCATTGAAGCTCCACATGTACCTCATTATATTAAAGGGCATTCTTTGAAACCTTGAAGGATAAAGTCATTATGGTTTGCAGATTAAGGTGAAAATCTAATACACTCCATATTTAGCCTTAAGTGGTCTCTAACCCAAGGGGCACATATGATATTTTCAAAGAAATAAAATGCTTATAAAAAATAGAAGAGGAAGAAGAAAAGAAGAGAAATGCAAATCAATCTAGAGCTTAGGTGATTCAAATAATCTCTACCAGGGCTATAGACACCTGGCTGGTAGTAGAGCAAGGTGTAGAAGAGATTAAGGTCATATCCACCAGGGCTATGGATGTATGGCTGGCAATGGAGCAATGTAAAGGTACATCTTTATAAGTGATATTTCATAGCCTAAATGTAAAACAAATGATGGCATCTGGATTATTTCAAGAATGCAAAATGAATCATAGTTCACACATTGAGTAGAGGCAAATGGTTCATTTATTTTCATTTGAAGTTATTTACCCCACTTTCTTTAGATATTGCTAGATGATTTTTATTTCTCTCATCTTTGGTTTTCTTGGTTTCAAATCGGATTCTTCATCCGAAATGCTCAAGAGCATTTCCCAGTAGAGTCACCATTTGTTGTAGCTATCGCACAACTTACCCCAAATTTGGAGATCCACTTTAAATTTTGGTGCTTGTAGAAAATTTTGATTTGCTTTGAGTGATTGGTTGATTTTATCATGGTCTTAGTATTGGAAATATTTGTGATCAATTTCATTTGTTCTCGTGTGTTGGACCTTATAATTTTACAATTAATGTCCTTCAATTTTCGAAGCCCACGTTATTCATGTCCTTAAGATTTATCTAGTGGTATTTTGGTGCTATATAAGCCTTAGTCAATGTTTCATGTCGAATCATCTTTGAATCCAGTCCATTGGCTATCCAAGGATCAATGAAAGTATAATAAAGTGAAAATAAAAGAAAAGAAAAGATAATAAGAATTTAGAAATGAATAAAATAAAATAAAATATTTTTTGTTTTTATTATTTTCATTACACTCTAATGTCCCTTTTATATTAAGGGTTTAAAAAATAATAAAATAGAAAAAAAAAGGAGAAAAAAAATGAATACAATAAAAAGATAATAATAAAATAATAAAAGGATAAAACCTTCAAATTTAGGTTGGTATCAATTATTTACCATGGGCACCATAGGTAATGATTAAAATTACTTTATTTTGATTCATTTTTCTTTTTGTTGGAATGAACGTAGGGAGATGATAGGAGGCTGACATAGCAACAGGCTATGATTCGGATGGACCAATCGTGTGCCCTACTGATAGATACAGTCTTCAAGCCTGAGCGACACGTGATGATAATTTGGATGAACCATGGTGGACCCTGTTGAACGAACCATGGTGGACCCTACCGAACGATATGGCAGCCATGTTGGGGAGTATGTTTGATAGGCTGGCTACTTTGGTGATGACATCAAGGAATCATTATGGACAGTCAGTCGATGACGTGTTGAGAATGGCTAAAAATGCATGATTTTGTTGGAATATAGATTTCATCTTACGAAACATTTGTTGTGGTAATGACGATGGGATAAGTCTATTGCAGCGGTACAAGGCTAAGGTCGATTTTACACAAAGAAGTAGGCTCAAACAGATAAACCTGAGTTCGATGTTGATTAGAGTAAATATTTCATAGCGGCCACATGTAACAAGAAAATGAGAGTGATAAGCCCATCGGTAACATGTACATCTCTTATGATACTGAGGGATTTCCAAAGGAAAACATGACAGAAACTAAAAGGAGACTAGTGATGAAAATTTTATTTATGTTCATAGTTGTTTGGGATTCATGCAGTCGAATCGCATCATCATGGAGATCATATGGGATACAATTTTGAATCACAATTGGCCATGGGGAAGCAATAGATGGTCATGGCCTAGTCGCTACTCCTCATAAAATTTTTAGGCATATTCTAGTGTAATTGTCCAACACCATCCATCAGAAGTGTCGAATGCCACTATGCTATGTGTATTTCTATCAAGGTGAACGTGCTTGTATTAAATTTTAATGGTGAGTGAGCAATCGAGGAATATGTTTTTGTTGATCCAAGAGGGTTTTTGAGATCCATACGACTGGTTGGGCAGCAAACTAGAGAGAAACGATTGTATAAATAGTGTGCTCTTCCTGTGTTACAAATTGTTGGTGGATATTTTAACACATTGCACCTAGGTATTGTGTGTCATTACTCACATGAGATTGGTCAATCAGACTGCTCAAGAATGTTCAATGTCATACATATCTTTCGAGAATGAACATGAACACGATAATTTTCTCAGCCAATGTTGGCTATGGTAGCATGGATTCCCTCCAAGGTGGCATCGATTGGCATAGACATATTCCAAATTTAGATCAGTTATATATTTTTATAGGACTAAAAGTGTAAAAATGGAAGTGAGTGATGACAAAAATGGTGGATGAATTCCTGTGCACAAGGGGTAATCTTTGTAGGGGTCATGATGTACAGATGCAAATAAGGATTAATATTGGTTAATATAATACATTAGAATGACCATTCCTTCCCACACAAAATTTGTATAAGGTTGACATATCTCTTTAATAAAAAACAAATCAATGTCATCAATTTCTTGAACAAGGTTGAACAACGTCCGCATCAGCAGACGTTTATAGGTGCACTTTTTATGAATTAGTAAGAGAGGTAGTTTAAGCACGTTTGGATAGATTTAATCTTTGGATGCATTAATAAAGAGGATAAATATAGACTATATTAATGTTATAAGAAGTTTATCATCAAGAAAGTAAGATGAAAGCATTGGAAATAATGGTTACAAATACTGTTATGAAACTGAAGAAGATGTGACCGTTACAAATGGAGTAAAAGAAAAGAAGCGAAGGAGAATGAACGAGCGGGATATGAAAATAAGTTATTGGAAATTCTATTAATATCCATTGAATCCAATAAAAATGGGGTCGAATACTTTTTGACAGAATTGTAGGCTAGAAACCAGAGTTCTTTGGAAGAAATTTTCTCCTCTCAAGTTGTTGGACTATACCAAATTTCATATTGGAAGCCATTGGAGCATGGCATTTTACACATGTATTTCATTTTTAAATCTTTCTTTTGGAAATATATTGGAAATTTCAGTGAGTTTATGCATGCAAATGGTGAACTTACCTATTTTTTGATATATTACACCCATTTTCCTTAGAATATTGCACCCCATTAAATGTAGACTACGTGAAGACGGGTCACACTAATGCTAGTTTAATGCAGGATATTGATGTTTGCAGGTTTGGTTTGAAATTTTAAGGGTTTAGGCAACTTATTTATTTTATTTTTTTCTCTAACCTTAGCCCTTTTATATTTTTTTATCTCATCAAATAAAATAAAAAATATATATATTAAAAAAAAATTAGAATCCAAAAAGAAGGAAGCATGGCAATTACAAATTTACACTTTCAATTCTCATCTTACACATTTTAAATAAAATTTGAAATTGTAAATTTCATCTAAGTTCACATTTTTAAGGGAATTTCAAAATTTCAAATCGTGCACAATTTCACATTTTAAAGGAAATCAAAATTTCAAATTTTGCACTTTTGTTTTCAAGCATTAAATTAGCTTCACTTTATGAAAAGTGAAATTCCAATAAATTCCAAATTTTCATTAAGTGGAGTAATTAGTACGACATTCCAAAGCTCCTAAATTGCAAAGTTAGATTTTAGTATTTTTCTTTAATGCTCAAACAAAGCTTAACAAAGGAAGATAAAATTTGTTAAAATATGCTTAACAAAGGAAGATAAAATTTGTTAACAATTCAAGATAAAATTGGTTAACAATTCAAGATAAATTTTATTAACAAAAGAAGATAAAATTGATTAAATCACCGTTCTAGGATTGTCATTTCAAAGTAGGTAGATGATCAAAAATGTTTCATTTTTCACAAGTTTCATGAATAAAAAAGAATAAAGCTAATCAAATTAATATCAAACCACAAACCCCTTATTAACAGTTACTTGCACCTCTGATGTATTCAGCACATTTTCATATTTTCACAAGCAATCAAGCACATTTTAAGTGATTAAGCAAGTAATAACCTTGGAGAAGTTTTAAATTTCTTTGCAAGAAAGGGTTTTCTGATAATACCCTGATTGTGATAATGGTTTTGCAATTGGGAAAAATTATCACTCAACATGAACTTTGTGTTTCAGTCTTAATAAAACCATTCAAATACCTGAATCATTCATTCTCAAGGACCCCCTACTAGCATCCTTCATGAAATAAAGTTAAAGGACTATAAAAGTACCCTTCACCATGAAGAGATGAATTTTGACAAATGCCATGTTAGCTTTTGATGAATGAGCCTTGAGAGATAAAAATCACAATATGCTAAAAAACATGAAAGAAAGTAAATCTTCTAGATGACTGAAAGTATGCTGAAAATGAAGCAGAGGAGGAGCAAAAACGGAGATGAGGAGCGGTGGAGGAAGTGGAGGAAGCAGAGGAGGAGCAAAAATGGCAGGCAGGAATTTTGAACCAACGAAAGGAGAAGATCCAGAGGCAAGGTAGAATGTTGTAGCTGGAAAGGAAAAGGATTCCCTGTTAGCTCAGTTTGAAAAGGCTAAAGGTACAGATCCTCTAGATAAACCCTCAGACAAAGGGTCCCACAGGGGTTCGGGAGTTGGCAACAAGGGCCCAACCTTTTTGGAAATGTTGAAAGGGAAAAATAAGGAGCCAGTCAGTGAACTACCGCCCCTAATACCAAACAATAACAGGTTAAATGCGCCAGTGGAGATTATGGAAATATTCTTGGATATGGAGGCATCATCCTTAGTTGGCAAGTTTTTTGGAGGAAGGCCAGACATTGAGACTATTCGCTTATGGGCCGCGGCAAAGTGGAAAAATTTAGGAAGCTTAGAAATCGTAGCCATATCAAGAGGTTTTTTTATGATAAGACTCAACAACAAATATGATGCAGAGCGCATCTTGACAGGAGGACCCTGGTTTCTAGGAAGGCATAGCCTCTTTCTGAGGAAGTGGGGGGAGGATTTTAACCCTGAGAAGCAGAACATTAATATAGCACCCATCTGGGTCCGCTTACCAAACCTCCCAGCCCAGTTTGTTAATGAGTACTGGCTTAGTGGCATAGCAAAGACGATAGGAGAGCTTGTGGCAATAGACCATTCAACCCGAGAAATGACTAGACTGACGCATGCCAGGATCTATGTAAATGCAAACTTGGATTCTAATCTACCTTCTTATGTGGAACTAGCATATGGAGAGTTTCTAAGGATTCATCCTGTGGAGTATGAGAACAAGCTGACATTTTGTAGCGTGTGCAAAACCCAGGGCCACCTTCAAGCCCAATGTCTGGCAATAACTGCAAACAAGGAAGCCACGAGTGAAGTTTTTCTAGGGAAAGCTAATGGGAGAGGGATCCCAAAGTTTCAAGGACCGCGTCTTAACTTGGAAGGATATAGACAAGTTAAGAATAACCAGTCTGACCAAGCCAACACAGAACTGGCAAAAATCCAGGAGAAAGGAAAGCAACATAATGAGGGAGGCAAAAATCATAAGGTATGTAATAAAGATCCTAGATTGAACATGTTTTATATCCTAGCAAATCTAGAATTTGAAAAAGAAAATAGTAAGGATGATACCATCAGTGTCAAGTTTCTTGAAACCATAGCTATGACAAAAATCCCCAAAATCTATGCTCAAAATGAAGAAAAATTGCCAGGTCATTTCAGTTTAAACATGGAAAAAATAGAGTCAAGAGTGGAAGTTGTGGAAACAAGAGCCAGGAATGTAGCTTCTAATCCGATAGGGGAGCAAATTATCCCTTATTAGACGAGCCCAATGGTAAAAGGTTCCTTGAAGGAAAGCCCCCTGTTTAGGAACCAAATAGGAGAGGTGAACCAAAACAAGGCTGAGGATAAAGAGGGAATTGAAAATCCCCAAAATGAGGAAGAAGGTTCAAGCCCTAGACTATCACAGTATATGCCCCCTCATTTCAGTCTAAAATAGACTAGAAGCACTACCAAGCCTCCGATATATTATGGAAGTGAAATAAAGAAAGGGAGAATATCTACAGCAGAGCACTATAGAATGAGAATCAATGAAGAAATTACAAATAGAAAGCAAAGAATATTGTTACAGCAAGCTATTCCTGGCCAGGATAATAGCAAAATTGACAAACCCCCTTTGGATCAGGGAAGGGGGCAGGGAAAAAATATCAGTCTAAATGAAGGTTCTCTCATGGAATGTGAGAGGCCTAAACGGCCCACCAAAACAAAGGATGGTGAAGTCTATAAGGAAGGAGTGGAATCCTACTATCATTTTTCTTCAAAAAACCAAAACAGATGCGGCACAATCAGCACTTATAGCTAGAAGGATTTGGAAGCAATGGGAAGTGGCCTTTCAACAGGTGAGAGGAGCATCTGGGGCCTCATGATCTTATGGGATCCTATTAAAATAGAAGGAATTATTATTCAGGCAAATGAAAGAGTCTTAAGTGTATTATTTCATGTTTTTGATACTAATAAGAATTGGATTATGTCAAATTTGTATGCCCCCACATCTGTCCAAGGGCGGTCTAAACTGTGGGAGTTTTTGGGGCATTTGAGCCAAGCTTTTAAAGACATTCCTTGGCTGATTGGGGGAGATTTCAATACCTCCCTTTACCCATCTGATAAGAAGGGAGGATCTGGGTTACCCTCAAGAAGCATGGAGGACTTCAATGAATTCATTAACACAAATGAATTGATGGATGTAAGACTAAAAGGAGCTAAATTTACATTGAGTAACAAGAGGATAGGAAGTCAGTTGATTCAAGAAAGGTTGGACAGGTTTTTTTATCCAAGGAAGCTACAACAATGTTTGGTGATTCAACGTTACAAGCCCTTCCTAAATGTGCTTCAGACCATAATCTTATTCTATGGGAGGTGTTTCAGGCTAACTCCTTTAAAAAGCCATTCAAATTTCTGTCAATGTGGGTTAAACATTTGGACTTCAAGAAACGAATAGAGGAATGGTGGCAGTAGCCTATCCAGGGAAGTGCTTCCTTCAAACTATCTCAAAAACTTAAGATGGTGAAAAACAACCTTAGAATATGGAATAAAGAAGTCTTTGGAAATATTTTTGAGAATAAGAGAGCAGTGGGGGGGAAACTAAGAATAATAGAAAGAAAAATCCAAAATAGAACATATGATGAGGTGACAAGGACTGAAGAGAAGGAAACCCTTTGTGAGTTTTATAATATTTTAGCTTGTGAAGAGATGTATTGGAGGCAGAAATCAAGGGCATTATGGCTAAAGGAATGGGACTCTAATTCAAAAAATTTCCATGTTACCACATTGAGCAATAGAAGCAACAATAATATTAGAAATTTAACTAAGGTGGATGGATCCTCAACTCAAAACATTCAGGAGATCAAGGATGAGGCTGTTAATTTTTTTAGTTCATTATTGGGTGAAGAACGGGCCTGTAATGCCCAAGAAAAGGACTCTCTCCTTCAATTCATTCCACAAATCATTGATGAAATGATTAACGAGTCTCTTACAAAATCTTTTTTAGACGAAGAGATCAAGGAGGCTTTGTTTAACATGGATCCTGACAAAGCTCCTAGGCCGGATGGGTTTTCATCGTGGTTTTTCCAAGTTTGTTGGGATATTGTTGGAGCAAAAGTTATTGCTGCAATCAAGGAGTTCCAAAGTTCAAATCATATTCCAAGGGGTTTCAATTCAACTTTCATTGCTTTGATCCCTAAAGGCCCCAACCCCAAGACTATGGATGACTTTAGGTCGATTAGCCTGTGTAATATATCCTATAAAATTTTGTCCAAAGTTTTAGCCAATGGTTTGAATAAAGTTCTATCGGTTATCATTGATCCAAGTCAAGGAAGTTCTATACAAGGAAGATCAATCTTAGATGGAGTTATTACTGTTCATGAGGCTCTTCATACAGCCGCTCAGACCAAAAAAGTAGTCATGGCTTTAAAGTTAGACATGAACAAAGCTTATGACAGGATAAATTGGGAATTCCTAGAGGCGGTTTTATTAAAATTTGGCTTCAACATGAAATGGGTCAAGTTAATAAGAGAGTGTATTTCTAAGCCTTGTTTTTCAGTTTTGGTTAATGGGTCTACTGCAGGTTTTTTTCAAAGCAAATGTGGTCTAATACAAGGAGATCCCATAAGTCCTATGTTGTTCATCATTGTAGCTGAGGCCTTAGGAAGAACCATTAAGGCAGCAGCGGTAGCTGGACTCATATCAAGTATCAAGGCCACGTCGCTAACTACCCCGGTGACACATCAGCAATTTGTTGATGATACATTGCTACTGACTTTGGCTTCTATGGTTGAGGCAAGAAGGATTAAAAATATTCTCATAATGTATGAAGAAGCGGTTGGATAGAAAGTGAATTTTGATAAGAGAAAACTTTATTTCATCAATACCCCCATTCCTAGGCAAAATAGCATAGCAAGGATCATGGAATGTTAGATTGCATCCCTTCCCACCTCCTATTTAGGTCTTCCCCTGTTTACGGGGAAACTTGAAGGATCAATGTGGAGCATAGTTCTGGAGAGGATCCAAAAAAAGCTAGCAGGTTGGAAACGACATATGTTATCTCAAGCAGGCAAAGCAGTTTTAACTATGGGTTCACTTCAAAGTATACCTGTTTACTTCTTATCAGTATTCAGAGCTTCCAGCAAGGTGTATCACAAAAATGAGTAGCTTAAAAAAAAATCTCTCTGGTCAGGTACTGAGGATAAGAAAAGGATCCATTTAGTATGTTGGAACAAGGTTTGCAAACCTAAAGCTGATGGGGGGTTAGGATTGAGGAGAGTTGCTCATCTCAATACAGCTTTGTTAGACAAATAAGCGTGGTGGTTATTGACTAAGGTTGATAATGAATGGACTACCATAGTTAGGAGGAAATACCTCCAAGGTGTGAACTTCCTTAATGACAACTTAGCAAGCAGGGGGTCTGCTTTTTGGAAGGCAATCCTCACGAGCGGGGATCTTGTCAAGAAAGGTCTTAGATGGATTCTAGGAAATGGGCAAACAATAGACTTTTGGAAGGATCGATGGGTGAGAGGCTGAGGAGTTATCCTAGAATCCTCGTTTGGCTAGGATTCAAGCGCATATGGAGCAACGATATTGGGAAGAAGGTTGCAAATTATATGTGGCAGGATATAAATATCAACAGGTGGAAACACATCAGAGTACAGGGTTTTGAAGCAGAGTCTGAAAAGCTTTATAATATTTTAACTCAGCAAATTATTCCTTCTAGAGAGGATGAAGATCACATTGTTTGGGCTGAGACTGAAAGTGGTTACTTCACAGTTAAGTCTGCCTATAATTTTCTTCTCAATGTGGAAGGTCAACAATTTCAACCGAGTTTGGTTTGGATCAAAGGCTTAATCCCTAAAATATCTTATTTTTCATGGTTGGTGATTCAAGGAAAAATCCTCACTATGGACAATATATTATCCAAAGGTATGGTTATTGCTAACCGTTACTACATGTGCAGGGTAGGATGGGAGACAACCCAACACTTGTTTCTGGAGTGTCCGGTAGCGGAGTCCGTCCTGGATGAACTTTTCCAAGCCTTTAGGATCTCGTGGGTTAAGCCTGCTCTTATATCCGAAGTGTTCCATCAATGGCCTCAACCCTTTGTTAGCCTAAAACTTAAGTACCTATGGAAAATATGTTGGCATCATTTTCTCTGGCATATTTGGCTAGAAAGGAACCATAGAGCCTTTAAGGATACCATTCACAACCCAAAAACCATCCTCAAAAGGATTATTGTCTTTGCAAAATAAAACCTTAACACCTTAGTGGATGAGAACCACTCAATTCTTCCCCAAGAAAAACAATTAGCTCGGGCCTTAGGTATTGAGGACAAACCTTCCATTCCTTTGCCCAATCCCAGAAATGGGATTTCTTGGGAGCCACCCCCAGGGTTGGTTTAAACTAAATTTTGATGGTGCAGCCAAGGAGAACCTAGGAAGAGCTGGAGCTGGAGGAATAATCAGGGATCATCAAGGAAATCTGGTCAAGGCCTTCGCTGAACCATTGGGAATCAAAACTAATAACGAAGCAAAAGCTAGAGCCCTTTGGAGAGGGTTGCAAGTAGCCCAAGCAACTCAAGGTAATTTGATGATTGAAGGTGATTCTATGAACATCATCAACCTGTTAACCAATGGCAAAAAACCTCCATGGAGAATCGAGGGAGTCATCCATGAAGTGAGGATCCTTTTTGCAGAAAGATAGAACAGGAGGGCTCGTCACGTGTACCGTGAGGCCAACAGGTCAGCTGAAAAATTAGCCAACATAGGTGTTGATGTTGGTAGTTTGGTGACATGGACACAAGGTGTGCCACGTGAAGTGGAAAACATTATTAGTCATGAAAAGAAACCTACCCGTTAAGGAGAAATATGAATGGGTTTTCTTTCCCCATAGAGCTGGTAATAACTATGGGGTTTCCCTCTAAATCATACCAAATTGGAAATGAAGGTAACAGGGTGTAAGCCTTGGAATATTTTGACAGAGAATAGGAAATGGACAAGCAATAGGTTTCACAAGTGCAAAGTTCCAAACTTCAATTCCTATCAATGTAAGTAATGTTTACAGTTATGTTTAGGTATGGGTGTGCTTTGTTAGTAAGGTGTTGTAGGGGATTCAACACAATTTTTGGTAAGAAAGTTTCAAGGATGACTAGGATCTATAATCTCAGTAGAAGGTTGGATATTGTAATAGGTTTTGGGTTAACCTGCAAAACCCGGTAATTAATGAAGACTTTTATTTACCAAAAAAAAAAGTATGCTGAAAATATAAATCATATAAAATATTACAATGTAGCTATGAAGGAAGTGAGCACTCCATTAACAAAGCTACAGATCTACATTGTATCCATCACCACTGAATGGTGTGGCATACAAAACTACACTATCCACTAAGCTACGCTATATGACTATGTCCCTTGACTCTCTTTCTATCTATCTAAGAGGCCATCCTTATATAGGTAAAATAGGATACTTGGCCAACACTCTATCTAGTTGTGAAAGGGATAACTTGCACATGTACAACTTGCACATTGATATTTGTGCATTTATTACATTGCATGAAGTAACTAGATATCTTGCACAGGAATTAATCTAGATATGTATCTTGGAGGATACATTTACATAACCCAAATGATGGAATAGACTCTATTTTCAACACCCCCATGTATTACATTATTTGGATATTGAAGACTTTAGTCTTCAATATGGATTTTCTTCATCTTCTTCTGCTTGATCTTCTTTTGCGTTTTTCGTATTCAGGTTTAGCAAGTACTTTGAGTCTTCATATGATGCAGTTGGAGCTTCTTATTTCTTTACTTTGCCTTTGATTCTGATTTTTGTGTTCTCATAGGAGGTTGAGCTACTATTCACTTCTTCTGAAGGTGATTCTTCTTTTCTGTCTTTATTCTGTATAGAGGTTTCTGAAAAACTAGTTAAGACATCATGATAAGATTTTGAGTTAGTAGAACAAGAAGTATTGATGTTACATGAATATTGAAAAACTTTTCTAGATCAAGTTCTAACTTCTTTTTGAGTGATTCTATCAATGATTTATGTTCTTCATTTTCTGCCTTGAAGTGTTTATATGTGAGCAATTCCATGTATAATATGCTTGTAAAGTCTAATGATAGTACAATATCACTTTTTCCATTGCTCAAAATTATCTTCTAAGGCTTCACTATGGATTATTTTAGAAGCTAGTCTAATTTCATGAGAAGATTCATGATTCCAAGTTTTATGGCATTGGCTTTTTGCTTTCTGAAGCATTCATTAAAAGAAGTAGATATTTTTATATAGCTCCTTAGTCCTAGGATATGTGCTCCTTGATTGAAGTATATAAGCTTGATTTGAAAAACCTTTGTAGATTCTTAGGTTTGTGAACTACCTTATATCTCCCTATAATGAACACCCAACTTTAGGTTTTGAAGAAAGCTTATATCTTCTCAACTTGATAATTTTAGACAAATGTTAATGTTATCAAGTTTTGTAAAATACCTTATTACTCCCTAATTTTTTGGAGTATTATATAGTACTTTTTGTAAAAATATAGTTCAATTTTAGTTGATTTTGTACAAGTTTGGTGAGACAAAAATCAACTTTTTAACGCCTTATTACTCCTAATTGAACTGAGCACTTTTATTCAATTTTGAAGATATTTTGATGTTGGAATTCTTTTGTCCCTTTTTGAATATTTGAGACAAGCAAATATATATACAACCTTAATAGAAACCCGAATAACCTCTTTTATGTCTCGTGGATTATTTCTAATTTCCAATAAAATAAATTTGATGGAGTAATCCTTGTGACTCCCAAGTTTGGAAAATTAGAGAAACAATAATAATATTTGCAATATAATTTAATCCAAGTTGAATTCCTTATTCCTCCTAAGTAAGATTGCAAATATTAAATTAATAATATAAGTCACCCCTTTAGCTTTCAAAATATAATTTTTAACCTTAGTTTAAAACCCTTATATCTCCAAGTTATGAAAGCAATAATAAATGGGAATTAGATCTTACCTTTTAGATGTAATATCTCCTTAATATCGGTGCTTTCTACAGCTGAGTATAATAGCGTATAAGAGGTACCTTAGGCGCTTGATTTGATGGAGATTCCTTAGAGTGGATGGTCTTGAATGTTGATATGTATGGCATTGAAATCTGACCTTCAAATATGGGGAGCCTTTAATGGTCCTTCCCCTTATCTTTCATGCTACACTTTGAATGTTCCTATTATGCTTCTCTCACACCTTGAATATTCTATGCTCCTCCTTTCGACGTCTTTGACTATGCTTCACTCATGCACATTGAACTTGGACTTCAAATACCTTTTAAGGGTAGTTGATCATAGACATTGTGACAAGTGTCATGTTCATTACAAGTGAGTGCTCCCTTATTTACGTAACGCTCCAAGTCCTTTGTTCAATGCTCTTGGAGAGATTCAAAAATGTATGGGCACTTGTGTGAAGCTGGTGGATAATACCAAGTGTCATGTCTTTGCTTGTAACTCCTATGTGGGAGTTTCTAGAATGTTGAGAGGAATGATGACTAGAATGCCAAGTGTTTTTTTGCATGGAGTCCGTTCTTGTAACGTCTTCGAAGATGGATATTATAACTCTATAATCTCTTTGCTTTGCAATGTTGCTTGGGTAGCAAGCAACATTTGTTTTGCAGGTGGATGGATTGAGGCCATGAATGTAACACCTTTCCCTTTCTTTTATGCCTCCAAATGTATTGAATCCCTTGCAAATTTTTTTGATGTCCTTTTTGAAATTGATATGCACTCGCTTGTCTATGTAAATGTGGCTCATGAATGATCTAAAATGAGCTTTGATTTTGTAGGTACGTACATCCAATATGAGCCCTTGAGTGGCTCCCTCTGACTTGGGAAGAAGAGTGTTGATGTCTGCCCTATGTTGACCTATTTTTATGTAGAAAATACGCCCTTTTATGGCACTTCCAAATATGCTCTTATGTTTTCAAAAACTAGATTAGAGTAGTGCATATAATGTATTAAAATGTTGTATAGTAAGGCTTTCTAATATACCTTCTTTTGCACTCTATTTCCAGATCTAAAATTTTGGTTTTGTGGCAGATTTTCCCACAATAGAAGGGTTTGAGGTTGTCTTTAAAGAGTAGATATACCTTTCCCTTTTTGCTTGGATACTTTTGATAACAAATCCAAGCTTCAATAATAGTAAATAGAAGCTTTTTAATTGATGCAAATTTTTTGCACTTTTTTTTCTTGAATTCAACTTGTAATGCTTTTTACTTTGAGACTCACCAAGTCTCACTTTCATAAGCTTCTATTTCTATTTTTTTATAGTTAGGTTCTTCTCCAAATTTTGTAGTATTCTAACCCTCTTGATGGATTCTATTGGCCACTTCAAGTTGTAGATTTTTGTGCTTCAACAGTGTCTTAAGACACTTGATACAAATTAGACTTTATGCCTTTCAAGAAACACAAAACTAATTTTCTTTTTGAGAGTGGTATAATAGTACAAGTTCTTCACATTTTAAGCAACTAATATTACACCTTATCACTCCAATCAACTCTCAAAGACATGCACCAAATAATTTATTGCAACTAATCAAGAATAACCTAAAATGAATCTTTAAGAGTTATTCTGCAATTTCACTACAATCAATATTGTAGGACTTAGTCTTATTTTTTTTAAGTAAATAATAGGTAGTTGATAGGATCTAATCTAAAATCTAATAAAATCCTAATAAATGTGCAAATGAATCCTTAAAATAATTTTCCTTTTACAATTATTAGAAGATTGTAATCTAATTTTCTTTTTGTAACTTTAATCCATATTCAAGTGCTCTAATAAATCTGATAAATAATTTAACTAATGAATCTCTTTGCACCATAAGTTGCATACCTTTTTCTTGTAGCTCTTCTCCCTCCTTTGTAGAGGATGTAGACCTTGGTATCTAAAATACCAAGCTGTTGCTTTAAGTAGGTAGTCCTGAAAAGCTCCTTCTTCACCAAATGATGGTCTCGAACTTCTTTCATGGGCCTAGGATTTGGTGGCTTGTTCTCCTCTTGTGTTCTCCTCCTTCTGCTATAAATTTGGAGAAGTCTATGTCTCTAAAGCGGTGCCTTATTGCTATGAGAGTTAATCTTCAAATATCTAATATTTGGTAAGCTTCTTATGTCTTCAAGTCCTTTTGTCAAATTTTGACTTCAAGCAAGATCTTCTTCTAGGGTTTGGTACTCCTTGCCAAATTATTCTTCTTGGATTTGGCTCTCCTTTCCAAATTCTTCTCTTTATTTTTGGATCTCCTTGCCAAATTCTTCTCTTTGTCTTGTTGTCAGATGGCAACAATTATCCCAGGTCCTTCACTATCATGGACTTCACCTAGATAGTGGATTTCTCCAATGAGTTCTCAAAGAACTGTCTTGATCTTCAACAAGGCTCTCTTAGCATTTCCTATATGCTTGATGAAACCTTTGCAGGGTCTTTGATCTTGCAGCTTTTGGAAGTCTTCCTCGAGACCTTTTCTTCAACCTTCTGCTTCCTGGAAGTGTTGGTGGTGAGATCTTCTCTTAGATCTTATGATTCTGCTACTCCTGGATTCGAGCAGGACTCTCCTAGTCCTTCTTATGTAGTATTCTTCTCTTTCATAATGAACTAACCTCTATACTATGAGGGCACGTTGACCTTCAGGTAATGAATTTGGAGGCTCCTAGCTTTATGTTGTAGGAGGAATCCCAATCCTCTGAGAATTAATTTCCTGTAACAAAAGAAACTTTAGAAACCAATTATAAAATTCTAGATAACTTGTATGATCTTCACTAGATGATTTGTCAATATAGTGGATTGAGTGTTGATTCCTAGTCTTCACGAGTTTTCATAACAACTTTGTGGAAAATACTCTAGATAAAAATGATCTCAATATTTTTTGAAATTGAGATTCCTTTCAATATCTCTTTGTGACTCTCCCAAAATCTACCACCTAGATACTTCTGAGATCTTTTGTTAGTGGTTGGTCCAGTGGCACGTTAGTTTAGAAAAACTCTTAGGATAACCAACAATGGTGGTTTTCCTATTGTCCTACATAGACTAGATCTACCGTGGATCTGATACCATTGTTATATTTTGATGAATGAGCCTTGAGAGATAACAATCACAAGATGCAGAATAACATGAAAGAAAGTAAATCTACTAAATAACTGAAGTATGTTGAACATATAAAACATATAAAATACTACAATGTAGCTATGGAGGAAGTGAGCACTCCATTAACAAAGCTATAAACATACATTGTATCTATCACCATTGAATGGTGTGGCATACAGAACTACACTATCCACAAAGCTACGCTATCTAACTATGTCCCCCGACTCTCTTCCTATATATCTAAGAGGTCATATTTATATAGGCAAAATAGGATACTTGGACAACACTCTATCTAGTTGTGCAAGGGACAACTTGCACATTGACACTTGTGCATTTATTACATTGCATGAAGTAACTAGATAACTTGCATGGAAAGTAATCTAGATATGTATCTTGGAGGATACATTTACACAACCCAAATCATGGAATAGACTCTATTTATAGCATGCCACTGATATCACCAAACCAAGATCACACATGTTTGCATTATAAGCTAAGATCTTAGTCTCATAAGCCTTCAAAAGAAATCATCTACTAAAAATTACTAAGGATATTTTTTTTTTAATTTACATCGTGGAATCGAAAGCCACCATGAATTCGGGTAGGCTATCCAGCTTTTATGGCTGCCACAATAATCTGTGTTGTCCACCCCAGAAGCTGCCACAGTATTCGCACAGTTTGCCTCTATAACCACCATGCCACAATCATTTTAAACCTTTTAGGCCGTTTAAAACACAAATTACTAAGGTTGTTAAGACTAATAATTGCCCTTAAAATTTGCCTTAAATAAACTAAAACTAATGCCTAATCAGTACATCGATCAATCATCCTAAAACATTTGGTCTTAAGGCATATGGCAGAAACAAAGCCAAGAAACCGATCGATTGGCCGAAAAGTAGAAACATAACAAGGTCGTTGGTTGAAATAAAGCACTCCAATTTGAAAGATTGGCTGAAAGACCCTGATCAAAGATGAAAGTTGAAAGTTGAAGAATGAAACAAAAAAAAATTGGCTGATAGGAAGAAAATATTGATCAATCAATCGGTTGATCGATTTGGTACAAAAAGCAAGCCACTCGATTGAAATAGATCAAGGACCCAAATCAATTGACCAAAGTACACAAGATCAATGATTGGCAATTTCTTGATTCAAAGAATATGCTCAAAAATTAAGCATGTTAGTTTTTGGTCGAAGAGAAGAAGAAATCAGCCAACCAAATGGGTGTGAAAGAAGTCTTCCAGTTGAATGCAAATCAAAGGTTTAGAATGATCGACTAAGATTCAAATCAATAGCTAGCAAATATTTGGTACCAAAGTCAATCTATCAAAAACATTGTCCATTCTCTCGATAAAAACCAACATATCAGGTATTTCTTTATTGGTCATAAGGTTAGCTTTGCAATCAGCTTATTTTTTTAGAATATATCACAACCCATATTATTGTTAAATTTAAACTTACAACCTTAGAGCCCATGTTTTTATTTTTGACCAAAGAGGGTTACATACGCATAAAATTACTTGAAAATAGTTTTTTTTACCTAATAAAAACCAGAGAAAGATCAATTATCTTAGGTTGGATTTAATCATAAGGGTCATGTTAACGTCCCCCCCCTTTCAAGTCTTTTGTATTATGTAAACACCTAAAACGCGTCATGTCAAGGGCGACTACTCATATGGACATGCTACAAGACCATATGGAAGATCTTGGATAGACTCCAAGATAGAGCAGTGGTTCTAACCACTCAATTTGGGCTCCTTTGCCTAATCATTTTGAACTACAGCCCAGACCTACAATCTACAACTGAACCATGGCTAAGACCTGCGGTTTGTAGTCTAGACCACAGTTGTGACCTACGGTCTTAACTAAAGTTCAATTGGCCTTCAATCCAAGCCAAATTAGTTGAAACAACCATTGGATCTAGAAGAAGGTGGTTAGAGGGTGGAAGCTTCCATTCCAACTATCCTAACCACCTCTTCTTGATCTTGGCTTCTCTAGGAAGCCACCCCTAGCCCTTGGGTAGTCCTATAAGTACCCCTCAGAATTAGGGTAAACTATTAGAGAGAGCATTGGATATTTGAGCAGCGGAGCCCTATTGAATTGTACACTCAATCGAGTATACTAAGAGAGAGCTATTACACTTATCCCCTATCTACTTGCCAAGATTCATGATGAATTGCATTATGGATGCCCTAGGAGCCTAGGAGGATCAAGAAATGCAAATTCGAGCAAACGAAGGCCCATCACAGTGATTCAACTACCAAACCTGTCAGAAGGACACCGAAGGTGACCCTTGAACATCAATTAGACAAGGAGGTTAAGTCCACTACCCTTGGAATTAAGGGCAAGCCTATCAGAGCACTAACCATGGCTGTTAGCCATGATTTACAGTGTATACCGCGCACCAGAGCTGCGGTTTGCAACAAAGGTATAACCGCCTTCCTAATTTCATTTTTGTTCAGCTAATTAGGTTAGATTAATTGTTTTCATAGTTTAATAGCATTTTAGAATACTTTTGACCTTAGAACTAGGTTAGATTTATATTTTATATTTATGCTTCAAATAGGGCTTAAATGCTTTCTTTATGCATGTTTATGCTTCACTTTTCATATCTGATCTATGCATAGTGTAGTTGTTACTTTCCTTTACGCTATTACATAAATCTTGATTCACTTTGCATAGCTTAGAAGCATTCTTTACATTTTCTTGATTATGCATGTTAATGGTGTCATTATGTAATTTATCTAAAATGGCCTCATCATGAGAGGTTGCCTATCTTTTTGACATTCTTGTGTTGTTTCTTGACCGCAAGGAACAGTTTCAAAGGAGACCAAACCATCAAGTTCCTTCCCCATCACAAAGAAGAGGGCACCTCCACCCTAGATCATTTCATGTCATTATGAAAGGCATTCAGAAATCACACCTACCCATAAAATGGAAAACAATTGTGCACTCCTATTGTAATATTGTATCAAAATGAATATCCCTAAGAGGGACATACTTGTAATTGGATTTTGGCTTTGAATACAATGGAATAAAGTGTTTTCTTTCTTGTTTCATTTGTTGTAAATTTCATTTTCTTGTATGCATGCTATATCTTTACCATTTATTGCAATAAGATTTGTCATTGAGTGTGACCCTTTTTGGTGGTTATAAAGGTGATCACGGTGGCACCCCATATTTTTAGGATCTAATTGTGCTTTGTTGGCTTTTATATTTGCAGGTACAGATCGCAGCTATTAGCTACGACCCAACAACTAAACTGTAGGTACAAGGCATGGTTTATAGTCAAAACCGCAGGTCAGACCTGTGGTTTCCTGCTGACAACATAGATAGCCAATTTCAGAACTTCAGACAGTGTAGGACATGAGGTAGGTCCTTTTTATAGACCTCTATCACTTTTTTGTTCTTTGTGCTGTTATAGTAGGTCAAATTCGAATGCAAATTAGGAAAATAACTATAAAAAAAAAATGGTAAATCAATTGTCCTAGTTTGCTTTCATACTTTGCTTTCACTAGAAAGGCGCTGTTGGGAACAGTGGACCTCTGATTGCAGTCCACCCTAGGCTACAGCGTGCTTGATAGATATGTGTGGATGGTTTGCATGTGTGAGTCCCAATTAGTGGCCATTTAGCATCGTAACATGCATTATCTTAAAGAGCATCTAGAGTAGCTTGCATTTTCTAAATTTGAAATGTTTTTCATATGCATAGCATTTAGAAAATGAGCATGTGTTCTATATGATGCATTTCTTTTATGTACATTAAAAGGAACCACACACACCATGAAGCACTTAAACGCTAGTGAGTTGGGCTTGACATCCAACCACTAGTAGGGTTCAACGACGATGGGCATAACTTCCATTCGTTGGCCCAAATCCTACAAACCCTTGATATATAGACCAATACTGGATCCAAGAACCTTTCGTACCCTGGAAAATTTGCATGTATTCTCTTCAGAGGGTATAACACTAACTGGGAGAAAACGGGTGAGGATCTGGGAGGACCTGTGCTCTTTATCCGGGTGTGGGCTTCATTACCACACACGGGGGATTTATGTGACTTGGATTTCATAGCCAAGTTGTCGAGTTGTGAGCGTATAGGTGAAATTCATTCAACTGAGAATAAAATCCAACAAGTTTTGCAAAACACATTAAGAGTTTCTACACTGATACAACAAATCTTGAAAACACATAAAACAATTTAGGGCTCAATTTTTAAAATGTAAAGGAGATAATAACATTGTTTACTTTGTATGCTTCTTTATTGCTTAATACATCAAGATAAGGCCCTCCTTGAGGCCACAATTTTCATTCAAAGAGGAAACCTCTCGAGTCTTGTTTAGTAGGTTCATCATGAAGACTAGGCATGATAGAGCTCAATCACAAGTTGATAAGTCAAAGAGTTCATGGAGGGGCTCTGAACGCTCCCAATGTTCTCCTGAGAATCTTTTGAACCTCGTACGCCTCCTTGCTAGGCGTCGCACTCATTGTGCACCTGAGGATCCAATCCTCCTAGCACAACATTTTGATAGTTGATGTGAGCTCCCCTCATCACGCAGGGGTTTCACCCGTACAGATCATGGGGTTTATTCACATAGGATGAGAACCCAAATCCCTAGGTCTTCATTTAATGAAATACAGAGTTGTGGATCATACTCCACGAGTCAGTCCTATAGGGAACCTGAGTCTCATGCAGCCCATGAGAGGCAACTACTCCAAGACCAATTGGAGGAAGTGCATCGTCAACGTAAGCGCCTAGAGCGTGAGGTCGTAGAGAGAAAGAGAGCACATCAACAAAGATTGGATGAGCTCCAATGACATGAAGAGAGGATTTACCAATAAAAAGTACATGAAGAACAATCATGTGAGGTAATTCCTGAAAAGAAGCTCATACCTAGAATGCTTAAGCAACAAATCAACGCAATGCACCCAGTGCATCGTCAAGAGTTGCCACTTAAGCGAGTAGATATCCATTCTTCTAGATAGATAGACATGCCTAGGGTTATCGAAGAGTAGTAGAAAGAGACATCTAGGGATCCCATGTGTAAGCGTGAGGTTGAGAGTATTCAAGTCCGACAGGTGAGCAGTGTCAACGCTTGAAAGTCGTCACAATCCTTAGGGCATATATAGTCTATTCCATCGTATAAGGGACCTGTGATTACTTTTCTTAAATAGGAAGTCAAACCTATCCCTGTTAGGGAATCTGATCTTCCATTGCATATCATAGTGGGGATACAATAAATTGCGTATAAGCGAGTATTGGTGGATACAGGATCATCGATTAATATCATTACCACCTCAGCATTCACACATCAAAAAATTTCACTTTCTCACATCAAGGAAACAAATTTCATATTGCAAGCCTTTAATGATGTGGAATCCCCTACAGTAGGCACAATAGTCCTCCCCATCGAGGTGGGACAAAATATTATTCCTACATTGTGCTATATTTTAGAGATATCAAGGCAGTATAATCTGCTGCTTGGTAGACCATGGATAAGAGCCATGGAATGCATACCATCAATAGTGCATCAGTGCATTAAGTACACTCATGGATGTGAATTTCATGTAGTTGAATCAGAACCAGATCCCTTCAAGTATTATAAGCCTGAGGATCATCCACAGGAACCTAGTGAGACGCCTATGCATCTACAAGTTAATTTGTATGAGCCTATCCAAAGTGTGTATGCAGCCTCATAGATCGTGGTGGAGTTACCATCCCCACCGCTGTCACCTGTGGAGTCACCTACAACCCCTGCACTCTCGACACCAATTAGCAGGGAAGGATTAATGAATGCCCTTACGGAGTTGCTCATAGCTACTTCGGAGGTATCATTAGAGGATATTTACACTCCTATAAAGAAGGAAGAACCTAGTATGGTCGTGGATGTATCCGAGTGTATCACACCCTCTTCATCCATCATGACACCAGATAGTTATTACGAGGACTATGGTGAATATGAAGAGCCTATGGAGGTTAGTCTTATGAGGCTGCCCACCATAGAGTCCACTGAAGATTTAGGTTAGCATTTCATCGAATCTCCATCTGTGGATCCTATCCTGGAGACATCGTGTAAACATGAGGAAGGCTCAGTTATCACAACTAAAATAGAACAGCCTTAGTATGTGGATGTAGTTGTGGATTTTTCTCATGATTTTGTGGGAATGGTCGACATTAGGCCAAATGATCAAGTGATTCTTAATCACATAAAGCAGGAGATGGGGCAACCCAGTGGTGTTTCCACATTGTCAAGTCTAGAATTTTTAAAATTGGTCACTCTTGACTCATTTCTCATGACACCATCTCGAGAGCACAAACAAGTAGGTTCCTCACATCAAATTGGGGGTACTAAAAGTGACATAGTTCAACACAATGAAGTGAAACAAGAGCTTGAGCTGAGTCATATGCATGAGCATGTGGATAACATGGATGAAATGTATCATCAAGAAGCATCCACATCAACTCAAGTGAAGGAAATATGTGATTTGCAATTACCTAATGGATCCATAGCATCCGATTTTCTATTTCCTTCAAATGACAAAGGTATTTCAAATTAGTCTATGGAAATACACATGAATTCTTTGTCAGTCTTACGATCCATTTTAAGTCATCTAGAATGGATGGAGCATCGAATGGACGAGCAAGATAAGTTGTTGCATTTTATCAAGAACCGGATTGAAAATTTGGAATTACAAAAGCAACCCCTGCCTGAGGACGAATCGCTTCCTATGCAAGTGCAGGAAAAGCCTCAACGAAAGAAAAAACCCATGTGGCCAACCCAACCATTGGATTCTCAAAGCAAACCAATGTGGGGCAAGAGCCCAAAACAGTCACAGCATAGTGGGACTCTGTTACAAGAGTCTATGTCTGATATCTTTCAAAAGCTACAAGAGGTTGAGGTCATATCCTTGCCTAATGTCGTCCCTTTGAACCCAAATATAGTTAAACCTATGGGTTACAGGGAGCATCACTACTATCTCTACCACCGAATAGAGGGCATTCGATATTGTGATGAATTTAAGAGTGTGGTGCAAAATTTGATAGATAAGGGGATTTACCATGTAGATGGTTCTCTTAGAGTGCCCCAATATGATGAAGTGGAGGTTACACCTCTTCATGAGTGACCTCAGAGTTGTCAGTCGCTTCGTAGGCCCAATAGGCCAGTGCAACGAGTAGTTTTATTTTAGATGACTGCTCTAACTTTGTTTCAAAAGTTACACAAGGCACAGATATTCATATTGCCTGAAGTTAAACATAGGGTATCCGAGACTGGGTCACCTGATAGAGGTCCATTTTGTGTGTATCATCGAGTGCATGGACATGACATTCTGAGTTTCCAGTCATTTAAGAGGGTCATCGAAGACCTAGTCGAACGAGATGAGATCCATGAGTATGGCTCTCTCGTTCACCCATGTTGAAGCATAGGCACACCGATGAGGTCCAATCTTCACCTGGGGGAGTTGAGTTATGTCACTCTTCCTGAACAAGCTGATTAATTTTTAGTAAATAGCATGCATGCTAGGGGTCTTCAAGGTAGCATGCCTTTCTCACCAGCCATGCCAAATTTGATAAGGAAAAATGAGGAATCTAGAGGTATTGCACCTCTATCATCATTGTCAAATGGCAAACTCACTGGGGTATATAGGGTAGTGTGCCCTTCCCAAAAGGCTCCAAGGGTTCCTAAAAATTGCTTGGTCAAGTCAGTCAAAAAGCTCCAAAGGCATCTGTAAGCCCTTTGGTCAACCTTAAAAGCTACGAGGGTTTGGTCAAAATCGCTCGGTCATCCCAAAAGGCTCCAAGGGTCCCTAAAACCATTTGGTCATGTCAGTTAAAAGTCCCAAGGAATTGCATAATCACTCGGTCATCCTAAAAAGCTCCAAAGGCATTTGTTATCCCTTTGGTCAAATGCAAAAGGTACCAAGAGTTTTTGAATAACTGCTTGGTCAACCCTAAAGGCTCCAAGTGTTATAATCACAATGACACTGAGAGGGAGCAAAACTTCAAAGAGATTGATTTCATTTTTGGCTCTTGAAGATGTGTTTTTAGTAAAGGGTTGCCATCAATGACAAAGGGGGAGATTGTTGGCAATTTTGGGTACCTTGGGTACATTGCCCTTGCTCAAGTGTTGATGTTGTCATTGATGTCAAAGAGCGAAAGGGTTTTTGTGAAAACCAAGGCAGACTAAATTATAGGTTTTGTTTAAATCCATGGTCAGCAGTTTTGAAATGGTTTTTTCTTAAAACCCAAGTTAACTCTTCGTTTTGTTGAAAAAGGTGCTCCGATGATGAAGATATTTAATTTTAAATATCCAGTTTAAATTTTATTTATTTAAAATTTAAATTAATATTTCAAAATTAAATTAAAGCTGTTCACCGGATTTTTTTCAAAGCCGACGTTGCTAGGGTTTTGCAACGGATCAATTAGGGTTTCCTGCTGACAAAGCAAGGTTAAGCAACCGAAAAATTCTAGGGTTTCATGTTGACCTAATTAGGGTTGCAGCTGACGTGTTTGAGAATGATTTGGATGAGGATCTATTCTTCTTAGCCATTGTGTACTAATCCAAGATCAACCCTGACTGATTTAGCCAAAATTGGGAACCTTGTTCTGATACCAATTGTTATAATCACAATGACACTAAGAGGGGGGGTGAATCAGTGTGTTCTTTAAAAACTTAAAAGCAATTTAGACTTTTAAATAAACTACAGCAGATTAAAACAAAAATAATAAAAGTACTAAGAGCATCACACATAACACGGCATTTTAATGAGGTTCACCGATGTGGCTACTCCTCAAAAAGACTGCTTGGACTACCATCCAAATCCAGTCAAATGCAAAGCTACAACTTTACATAATCATTCACCAGCACCAACTAGTAAGAGGCACCAACCTCTAAATTTTATCTGCTACAATAGAATGGAGCACCAACTCCAATTTTTCCAGCTCCAACTGGAAAGAGGCACCAACCCCTTTTACCAAGCTACAACTTGGAGATAGTAATAAAAATTGCAGAATTAAACTGTCACCTCAATTTGCACGATCTGCTATTTTTCTTGCGTTCTGCTGCTTGTCGGAATTCGGCTGCTACTGTGAAAAATGCACTTTTTCAACCACTCCTCTATATCTCTCCACGTTCTCTGCTACAACTTCACAGAAATATTACTTCTACAGCCAGCACATACTGTCATTTCACACTCGAAACATGACTTCTGCATACCGCGTTCTTATCTTCTCTTTGCACCACTCACTCTGCTGCACCTTCCATGAAATCTCACTTCTACCATCTGCGTATTTTTGCCTCAAACTTTAAACACGCCGTCTGCATATCGCTCTCTTTGTTCTCGATCAGTCGATACGCACTCACTCACTATCTCATCGTTGCGATCTCTTTTCTTTAACTCCAAAGAACTATCACCGACTTACACTCTGCTGCACACAAACTTCATTCGCATATATCGCATCACGCCCACACTTTAACCTTGCAACAGTCCCGCCTTTTTATAGAATAGAATATCCCATCAAAACATTCTCAAACACGTCGGCTGCAACCCTAATTAGGTCAACATGAAACCCTAGAATTTTTTGGTTGCTTAACCTTGCTTTGTCAGCAGGAAACCCTAATTGATCCGTTGCAAAACCCTAGCAATGTCGGCTTTGAAAACAAGCCGGTGAACAGCTTTAATTTAATTTTGAAATATTAATTTAAATTTTAAATAAATAAAATTTAAACTGGATATTTAAAATTAAATATCTTCATCATCGGAGCACATTTTTCAACAAAACGAAGAGCTAACTTGGGTTTTAAGAAAAACCCATTTCAAAACTGTTGACCATGGATTTAAACAAAACCTATAATTTAGTCTGCCTTGGTTTTCACAAAAACCCTTCCGCTCTTTGACATCAATGACAACATCAACACTTGAGCAAGGGCAATGTACCCAAGGTACCCAAAATTGCCAACAATCTCCCCCTTTGTCATTGATGGCAACCCTTTACTAAAAACACATCTTCAAGAGCCAAAACTGAAATCAATCTCTTTGAAGTTTTGCTCCCCCTGACTTGAAGCTTTCCTCTTCACTTGAAGCTCTCCCCCTTACTCATATCTCTCCCCCTTTGTCATCAATGGCAAAGGGCCACCTTTGGGGATCGAAACTAAGAATGAGCCTCTTAGCTTAGTCCCTCCCCCACCTCCTGATGAGGTGATTAATTCTGGGGTGGGAGTAAAACTCCCATTAGACACTAATCAACATCAACATCTATAACTTCCTTGTCGGGTCTTCTCTTGAACTCTTTGACCATATTCTTGTTCCTGTCATTGTTTTGATCCTTGGACCCGATCATGCCACTGTTCCTGTTCCTATATCCTGGAATTTCAACTCTGCACTGTCTGACAGTGTTACTTTTATTGTTGCACTTATAACAAGTAATAGTGTTGTTTCTTTTACGCATACCTGTTCTTTGAATCCACATGTTCTGACTAAGCCAGTTCTGACTAAACCTATTTTGACCAAGCCTGTTAGTGTGATGTTCTTTTGTTTTAAATGAAACTCTGGTCTATTTACCCTTTTGACATGAAGCACACATACTATTTGCAGGTTTTTTAATGATTGGAATATCTCTCACTGCTTGTTTAGTGCTAATTCTTACTAGATTATCAAAACTTATGTTTCCAAGCCTCTTATGCCACAACCAGTTCTCTTCTTCTTGTCCCATGAAGCACATACCTTCTGAAAACTTTGAGAGTGTGTACAGATTTCCAGACGTCCTTGAGCCGGTTGCTATTAATTTCCTGCTATTTATTTTTCTGACTTCACAACCATGCTTCTTGAAAACTACTTCATGTCCTTTGTCACAGATTTGACTCACACTCAATAGATTATGTTTCAAACCATCCACATATAAAACTTCCTCTGACTTGATATTTCCTTCACTAATTTTGACCGTTCCTTTACCTATTATTTTGGCTTCGTCATTGTTGCCGAATTTTATAGAACCACCCTCATACTTTTGTAGATTTTCGAATTTCTGTTTGTCACCTATCATATGACTTGAGCAACCACTATCAAGAATCCAAGGAACATGTTTATTCTGAGCTCTAAAAGTTGTCTGCACTATTAAAGAATCTTGTTCTTTCTTGAGTTGGTTCTTTTTGTTTCCATTCTGTTTTAAGCGTGGTATTGGGTTCTAGCTGTGACTTCCCCTTTTTAGAATTTTGCACATATCCTTCAGTATAAATTCTATTTTGTTTTGCTCTATACGGTTGAAATCTGCTTTCATGAGGTTGATATGAAACAGACATACTACGACAATTTTTGGCAATATGACCAAAGTTGTGACACTTAAAACACTCTACTGCATAACTCATTAAAGGAGCAAACGCATTTCTACTAGTGAAACTTCTTGGACCTACGTTGTATTTGCAGTCAACAATTTTATGCCCATAAACATTACACTTGAAACAAAAACCATAGAAATAATGATTAAACCTGAAAGATGGTCTAGGCCAGGTTGTTGCTGGAGCCTTGGATCTTCTATTCTTTTGATGTGTGACCTTAGTAAAGCCATCATTGTCAGCTGCTATTTCAGGTCTGGCATTATATCTTTCTTTTGCTTGATTCTTGTCTTTGTTCTTTTCACTTTCAACATTGCTTGCTTTTGGTCCAGTTGATGATTCTCCTTCAGAAAAGCCGAGACCAAATTTGATACCTGTGGATCTTTGATCGCTCAAAATTTTGTCCAATTTCATCGAGCTTTCTTCACGTTTTACATGACAGTTGATTTTTCGATCCAGCTCTTGTATCTGTATTCGAAGACTCACATTTTCTTCTTCCAATTTGCTGCAGTGGTCTATCTTCATGGATACCTGTATTTCCAGATCTTCAGACATTTTCTTGTATTCTTCAGTCTGTATTTTTAAACTGGCAATAATGTTGTTTGCATCCTTAAGTTTCCTTGATAATTTTTCATTCTTCTTTTTCTTCGATTCCCATTCCGTAAGGGCAGACACTAGCTCACCCTCTAAATCAACTTCAGCCTCAACTTCTTCAACTTCAGAGTTCATTCCTTCTGCCATTTCTGGTTCAATTTTCTCAACCATAGGAACTGAAACTGGGTGGGATGCCTTTTTGGATGAGGATCTATTCTTTTTAGCCATTGTGTACTAATCCAAGATCAACCCTGACTGATTTAGCCAAAATTGGGAACCTTGCTCTGATACCAATTGTTATAATCACAATGACACTGAGAGGGGGGGTGAATCAGTGTGTTCTTTAAAAACTTAAAAGCAATTTAGACTTTTAAATAAACTATAGCAGATTAAAATAGAAATAATAAAAGTACTAAGAGCATCACACATAACACGGCATTTTAACGAGGTTCACCGATGTGGCTACTCCTCAAAAAGACTGCTTGGACTACCATCCAAATCCAGTCAAATGCAAAGCTACAACTTTACATAATCATTCACCAACACCAACTGGTAAGAGGCACCAACCTCTAAATTTTATCTGCTACAACGGAATGGAGCACCAACTCCAATTTTTCCAGCTCCAAGCTGGAAAGAGGCACCAACCCCTTTTACCAAGCTACAACTTGGAGATAGTAATAAAAATTGCAGAATTAAACTGTCACCTCAATTTGCACGATCTGCTATTTTTCTTGCGTTCTGCTGCTTGTCGACATTTGGCTGCTACTGTGAAAAATGATTCGCACTTTTTCAACCACTCCTCTATATCTCTCCGCGTTCTCTGCTTGCAACTTCACGGAAATATTACTTCTACAGCCAGCACACTGTCATTTCACACTCGAAACATGACTTCTGCATACCACGTTCTTATATTCTCTTTGCACCACTCACTCTGCTGCACCTTCCATGAAATCTCACTTCTACCATCTGCGTATTTTTGCCTCGGACTTTAAACACGTCGTCTGCATATCGCTCTCTTTGTTCTCGATCAGTCGATACGCACTCACTCACTATCTCATCGCTGCGATCTCTTTTCTTTAACTCCAAAGAACTATCACCGACTTACACTCTGCTGCACACGAACTTCATTCGCATATATCGCATCACGCCCACACTTTAACCTTGCAACAGTCCCGCCTTTTTATAGAATATAATATCCCATCAAAACATTCTCAAACACATCGGCTGCAACCCTAATTAGGTCAACATGAAACCCTATAATTTTTTGATTGCTTAACCTTGCTTTGTCAGTAGGAAACCCTAATTGATCCGTTGCAAAACCCTAGCAACGTCGGCTTTGAAAACAAGCCGGTGAACAGCTTTAATTTAATTTTGAAATATTAATTTAAATTTTAAATAAATAAAATTTAAACTAGATATTTAAAATTAAATATCTTCATCATCGGAGCACATTTTTCAACAAAACGAAGAGCTAACTTGGGTTTTAAGAAAAACTCATTTCAAAACTGCTAACCATGGATTTAAACAATACCTATAATTTAGTCTGCCTTGGTTTTCACAAAAACCCTTCCGCTCTTTGACATCAATGACAACATCAACACTTGAGCAAGGGCAATGTACCCAAGGTACCCAAAATTGCCAACACCAAGGATTCTCAAAATTGCTTGGTCATCCCAAAATGCCCCAAAGGTACCCATAATCCCTTTGGTCAATCCTAAAAGCTCCAAGGATTCCTAAAAATTGCTTGGTCAAACTAAAGGCTCCAGAGGCATGTACTCATCTTAGAAATGGGCTGAAATCTAAACTTGAGATTGGATAAGACATTTGTGGAACCTCTATCTTAGAAATGGGCTGAAATAATCCCACCTGACATCGGGGAACGCTCGTGTCTTATCTTAAAATATTCATTTGCACACACAGGGATAATGAACAGTTAGGGTCTATCCTAGCAAAAGCCTTTTATCTCAGAAGTCTAGTGTGGTTAGTATGCAACTTTTGATAAGTCTATTAAGGTGTTTGAGTCTCATGAAAAACCTAAAAAATTTCTCCCATAGCAACAAAGTGTCAAAAATTACAACCATATAAATCATCAATTTGTAAAGTATCAAACCCATGATACATCATTATATAAAGCACAATCAACATATAGGATAGATACCGGATGGATATTAGCAATAATATTTATATGGCCACTAACTATATCATGCACATTTTTCAAATTTGCAAAAGAAAATCGAATGACACATTATATCATTCGCATCATAAACATTGCATACCATTGCATTTCATATATGGGTGATTAATTCATTACATTCTTATCTTAAGGATTTTCAATTAGATTCATGATTTTGATACATTCTGTGGCATCATCCATTAGATTGATAAAAATAGTTTCATTCATTCCTTATGTTTTAAGTGATTAAAGCATACAGGTTTATTTACATTAGATCAGCATTGTGTAAATAAAGCATTACATACATTAATGCATGAAAAGAAAGCAATATCAAATATGTGTTAAGAGAAAAACATCGCATCCATATGCATCCATCAAAAAGCACATCTAAGCATCTAAGATCACTGCATATCATCATCATAAATCAAATAACTATCTAGTGCATGTCATCTATACATCACATCATTTAGCATCAGCATGACGTAAGCATTACATCCATGTGCATCACATAAACATAAAATTAAAAATAAATAAGTACACAATAATAAGCCATAATAATGATCATATCATATATATAATGTGTGTCTCAGAGTACATCGAGAGTACAAAAATGCTCGGATGCTACAAATGTGTAGGTCCTCGACCTTACACCAAAAATGAGATATATCAAAAATGTGTCCTATAACAGTAGAACTCTAGCTCTGATCTACTCCCCATGTACCAGAGCTCTCATCGCCTCCCTTAGTACTATGCTCAGGATCCTGATATGCCTGTTACCCTATTGACTATTGTGGATCTTGTTGTAAGCCCTGAGTACCGCCTAGCTCGAAGAGGCCTAGCACTCGTCCAACTGCCCCCTGTGCTATGGGCACCTCTGTGCACTGGGACCTATGACTGGATGTTGCAGAATACTACCCTACCTCCCTGTTCCTGGTATGATTGCTACCACCATGTGTACTGGAGGACCTATGTGTCCTCTCGCTTTGATGGGTGCGATAGCTCGAGCTAGCAGTGGAATGTCCTGTAGTCTGAGATCTAGTCCACTGGGACTCTGCAGCATATGGATCCTCAGGAACCTCTACACCTAGCATCTGAATGTAGCCAACTAGCTAGTCTATCCGAGCAACCTTGGATGCGTGCCTCTCATTGGTACTCATCAGTAAACCCTACAGGCATTGAATCTCTGCCATAGGATCATGGCCACCTAGTAGTACTATTACTAGTGCTATTGAAGGCCCCATAATCGCCTGTGAAGATGAGGGATCCCCCCTCTATGCCTTGAGCAGATCCTGTTCTTCCACCGCTGCATCCCTCTATGCCTCTGCCAAGTCACGAGCATGAATGAGCTCACTAACCTGGGTCTCTATTATGGTCATTTGTGCTATCAGGCTAGCAATCTCTTGCTCCACCCTACATCAATCGATGACCTCTCTCTATCAGCTACACCTACATAGTAGTGATAGTAGTGTCTCGCTCCCTCTGCTGGGTCTAAAATCATCCAAGTTGACTCTGCAAGTCAGCCACCTATGCTAAGAGTAGCCCCTCTGCAATGTTAGGAGGGATCTCACCCTCCTTTGGAGCCTCCTCGTCATGATCAATCTTGGGAGCCTCCTCAGTGGCAACCTCTACACCCCAGTCACCCTCTATCTGTTAGCACACCCTGCACCCGTCAAGATCCACCTCTCCTCTAGCCTGATCTACCGCTCGACCCAAAGGCCCTATCCCATACCAATAGAATGGAGACCACCATCCATCATACTCTAGAGTGGTTGTTGCTATGTCAACCCTAGTCTCCTAGAAGTCATATGGAGCATCACCTAGAGTCAGAGGTTGGATCCATGGAATATCCCTCTCCAAAGCTAGGTGCCTGTAAGTGAATGGGATCTTCGGGATGTCCTGCACCATGCCAAACTACCACAGGATGTGAGATAAAAATTGAAACTCTCTGATCTCGACCTTTCGACTGAGTAGCCATCTATCATGGTGAGACTGTCGAAGCCACTCACCAGCCTCAGGCCAGTCAGGACAATCCATGTAGGGCTGCAACTGGATATCATCCGGCCCAAGTGCTACAAATCGGGTAATGTAATGCTAGGTCTCACCAGCATGAGTCCTACTACAGAAACCTTCCTTCTCTTGAGGCCAACAGGAAGCATAGTACTGATGCTCATCATCAATGTATGTAATGTGTAGGGGTAGCTCCCCAAGACGCTCTACCATGATATACTGCCAAGCTCATATCTATAAAAGTAGACTGTAGCTGATGCCCTTACAGCTATGCTTAGTGATCTGATATAGCTCTCGATACAGTTGAGCCAGTAGAGTGCTCCCCCAAGCTAGGAGTAGTGGTTGGTGGATAGAGCTCTGGATAACTCTACGCATAGTAGCTAAGAGGTTCTAGGGAATCCTCATGCTCGAGGAGTTTGGAAGCACATATTGCACCACTAGGTGCATGAAAATGGCCTCACACATGGAGAAGATGTTCTTCCCCTACCAATAGCCAATGTGGACCCCTCTATGGTCAATAGCTCGCTGAGACTTCTCGCTTTGAGCACCAAATATAGCATCAAAGACGAACTCCTTAGCCCTAGAAGTAGAGCATACGATGGCCTCGCCATAAATGGGGATCCTGAGGATCCTGTATACATCCTCTAGTGTAACTGTCATTTTACCTGTAGGTAGGTGAAACGTGTTGGTCCACATATTCTAGCATTGGGCTAACGTAGTCAGATAGGATTGATCTACCCTAATGGTGGGTAGATCCAGAACGTAGCCGAAGCCGACAACTCTGAACCACTCTCGCTGACCATCAGTGAGCTCTCCGTAGAGAGCCTTTAGAATGTTAGGCTCTCGCACTCTAGAGGTCAATCTCTGAAATAAATAGCATGATATAAGGAAAAATATAACTAAAATAAGCAAAAAAATTTAAAATTTGATCTAAAAATCATCAAAAACAGTAAAAAAAATTGATCAAATTGCAAAAACATGTCATCATGCAGGCCTACAAATTAAATTTTTCAAACAGACAGGTCACAAATGCATTAAATGACATTAATTGCCTCTAAAAACTCATAAAAATTAAAAAATTTGTAAATTTTTCCTAAAGTTGGTGAACCACGGGTCAACCCTACGGTCTGCATGCGATCAAAAATTAATCATTGGGATTTTGACTGTTGATCGCAGCTGGCAGCTACGGTCCCCAATTGACCAATTGGGAACCGCAACTGGTACCTGCAGTCTCCATTCGAGATTCGGTCGGGTGCGATACCGCGGCCAAAAATGAAAAAAAAAAATCTAAGCTACCCTAGCCTAAGATGAGGTTCATTACTAGAATTTTAGTGTAATTAATTTTCCAATTTCTTAATTGGGTTTATTTTAATTGGTAATGGATGCAAGGTCATGGTTTTTGAGTTATCTTACCCTCACCTCGTCCCCCATGGCTAGAAGACGCTTGCTCGTGCCCTGCCATCCTGCTATAAGTCGGTGTGCGGGTAAAGTGTGGTAGGTTGCATGGTAGTTTTCTCAGTTGTCACTGTCAGAGCTCCAGTTTGTAGGTCACTATCAAGGAATAATGAGAGATATTTGAAATTTGGAATTTTTATAGACTTCTCATATTCTGCGCGGACCGTAGGCCCTAGCTGTGATTCCCAAATTTGCAAATGGGAACCACATACCCTAACCGCGGTTTGCAACTAGTAGGCAATTTAGAAAAATCCCACCATGGGAAGGGCCAAAAATATCAATTAATGCCTCCCATTGGGTCAAAGCTCAATAAAAGCAAACTAATTTGGAAATTTGGTGATAATAAAGCATCGGGATCCAATCAAAAATTAAAAATTTGGCTGAGATTATAAAGTACAACCGAGGTCGTCGCTATGATAATCCTTTCATGGAGTGACACACCTCCCAAAAAAATAAATAAGCTCAATGCATAATTCAAAAAATTCAAAAAAAATCAAATAAATTAAAATGCCAAATGTGCCTCGTATTTAGTAATTTACCCTATACACTTGGCGGTTGCAACGACTTGCGATCCATGCAATCCGACAAGATGAGTAAATTACCATAAGGACATTTGGTGCAAAAATTGTCATTGTTGATTTGATATACTTCTTTTCAATCCCTAAGAAGGCCTTCATGGTCGGACTGCTCCACGAGATTTCTTCTATGACCTCTTTTTCAGCATATCATTGATAATTTAATTCAACACAAATCTGATTGGATTTGTATCACTTCAATTCTCTAAGATGGTTATTGTAGCCCGACTGCTTCATGGGATAGAATCGTGTAAATACTATTAACAGTTAGAATCAAAAGTTGAACTAAGCCTAGCCAAGGCATTAATTTGCTCAAATATAAATTTATTCAGATCATCCATGGTGGTCAAGTGACATCGTTGCTTTGTTCATTGTCATTACCCTCATCGACTCGTCGCTTGAGGAGTAGTCATAATATCAAATCAAAATCAAAATCAACAGAAGATCCTTGAGAATCGTAGATCCCTTGATCTTGTCAAAATTACGTTCATCCATGCGAATCATTGTCAACAGCTATCATAAGCTTAACCCTTTGCTTGGAGCAAATAGCAAATATGATAATTTGTTTGTAACTCATCTCCTTTCGATTATATATGCCACTCCTATTGTAGCATCAAACGCTACCCGAATGACTGATGGTGAGTACAAGCTTTTCAAGTTTAAGCCTCCAAAGAGTTGGAAGTAACGATTCTAGGATGTGCGTTCTTTTGCAGGACCTTGGGCATCTAATGTTGATCTGACTAATGATCATCATAGAATATTCGGCATCATTTTAGGAGGTCTATTTTTTCTCAATGTTGTTTGATATTACAACGCATCTCAAAAGGGGCATATGTAGACACCTAAAACACGTCATTTCGAGGGCGACTACTCAAGACATGATACAAGACCATATAGAAGATTTTGGATAGACTCCAAGATAGAGCAGTGGTTCTAACCACTCAATTTGGGCTCCTTGGCCTAATCAATCTGAACCGTAGCCCATACCTACGGTTTATAGCTGAACCACGGCTAAGACCTGTGATTTGTAGTCTAGACCGCAGTTGTGACCTACGATCTTAATTGAAGTTCAGTTGGCCTTCAATCCGATCCAAATCGTTTGAAATGGCCATTATATCTAGAAGAAGGTGGTTAGAGGGTGGAAGTTTCCATTCCAATTGTCCTAACCACCCCTTCTTGATCTTGGCTTCTCTAGGAAGCCACCCCTAGCCCCTGGGTAGTCCTATAAGTACCCCTCAAAATTAGGGTAAACTATCAGAAAGAGCATTGGAGATTTGAGCAGCGGAGCCCTGTCGAATTGTACACTCAACCGAGTATACTAAAAGAGAGCTATTGCACTTATCCCCTATCTACTTGCCAAGATTCATGATGAATTGCATTATGGATGCCCTAGGATCCTAGGAGGATCAAGAAATGCAAATTTGGGCAAACGAAGGCCCATCACAGTGATTCAACTGCCAAACCTGTTAGAAGGACACTAAAGGTGACCCTTGAACATCAATTGGACAAGGAGGTTAAGCCCACTACCCTTGTAATTGAGGGTAAGCCTATCAGAGTGCTAACCGTGGTTGTCAACCATGGTTTACAATGCAAACCATGCACCAGAGCTACAGTTTGCAGCAGAGGTATAACCACCTTCCTAATTTCATTTTTGTTCGACTAATTAGGTTAGATTAATTGTTTTCATAGTTTAATAGCATTTTAGAAGACTTTTGACCATAGAACTAGGTTAGATTTACATTTTATGCTTATGCTTCAAATAGGGCTTAAATGCTTTCTTTATGCATGTTTATGCTTCACTTTTCATATTTGATCCATGCATAGTGTAGTTGTTACTTTCCTTTATGCTATTACATGAATCTTGATTCACTTTGCATAGCTTAGAAGCATTCTTTATGTTTTCTTGATTATGCATGTTAATGGTGTCATTATGCAATTTACCTAAAAGGGCCTCATCATGAGAGGTTGCCTATCTTTTTGATATTCTTGTGTTGTTTCTTGACCACAGGGAACAATTTCAAAGGAGAGCAAACCATCAAGTTCCTTCCCCATCACGAAGAAGAGGGCACCTCCACCCTAGAGCATTTTGTGCCATTCTAAAAGGCATTTGGAAATCACACCTACCCATAAGAGGGAAAACAATTATGCACTCCTATTGTAATATTGTATCAAAATGAATATCCCTAAGAGGGACGTACTTGTAATTGGATTTTGGCTTTGAATACAATGGAATAAAGTGTTTTCTTTCTTGTTTCATTTGTTTTCAATTTCATTTTCTTGTATGCATGCTATATCTTTACCATTTATCGCAATAGGATACGCCATCGGGTGTGACCCTTTTTGGTGGTTACATATTGATTTACGAAATAAAAAAGAAAGACCTTTCAATCAAAAAGTGATAAGGATCGGTCAACTGACTAAATAAAGTAAATGTCATTCAGCTAAATGAAGAGGTAATGTAGAAAAACCAAAGTGGGTCATGCCCTTTTTGGTCGACGGATATTAACATTCAAGATTAATCGGCCTAACATAATGGCCTTGAACATGTTCACCCCCCCTTTTCTAGGCTAAGATTTTCTTGAACCTAACCAAGGTTTTTATGTTATATTTGTGAAAGAGATGTGGCTAACAGGTTTTAGTTGAAGAAGTCTTATGATCAACCGAATGAAGATAAAGGCGTAAGTTGAACGAGATGAACGATCAGGATTTCTCACACAAGGTAAAGTCAACTGGAAAAAGGTCAAAGGTATGCATAAATTTAATTTTTGCATAAAATTTGATTTAACTAATGCCAGTATTATTGTGTTGAAATACCTAAAGGCTAGCATGGATTGAAGGCAAACAAGTACAAGAGTACTTAAGGCTACTCGGTCGAAATTTAATGCCAATTGATCAAAATCATGATTTTTGTAAAACCACAAAGGGTCCATCGGTTGAAAACTAATGAACGGTGATGGTCGATCGATCGAGTCTTGAATCAATGAACAAGAAAGTTTTGGTCGACTCACAAGACACCATTGATCGAAAACCTTCACAATGAAAGTAATTAAAGCATCGATCGATTTACCAACTATCGATGGTCATAGATGTACGCATGACAAAATCCACAGCACACATCAATCGACCAATGACACACTTAGATTGGTGTTGCATTAAAATGGGAGATCTTATGGATCCCCATTCGATAAAAGACAATAGGGCATTTGAATTAATGATGAACCCATTGACACAACTACAAGCCAAACAGGAAATTGTAGGTGTTTAATATGATGGCCTAATTATGCAAACTCACTAAAAAGTCAAAGAAATCCACAATAGGTCGGTCCACTATAAAGAGTGAGGTGGCAATATTTGTAAATTAAACACAATGATGACTTTTTTGAATGCGATGAAACAAAAAAATCACACTTAAGCACTAGAGAACCCAAAATTTGAATGAGCTAGAACTAAAATAACTTCGAATGTCACACGAATGAAGCCAGTGAAATGAAGTGAATCATTATGAATTGAACAAGCTGAGGACAGCTTGTGAGCCAAATGACACAAATGAAGAAATGGGTTGATGCAATATTGTCAGTCCAAAGTAAACTAAATCATTATCATATCAATGAAACCTAACTCAACAATTGTCAGTTGACGAAATGTTCCCCCAACTCATCCTTATATATAGGAAGATACCCATTCTAAGATCGAAGTGAAATTTTGGATGACAAATATGGACCAAAGTGCACTAGGAGGAAGTTGCAAAAGAAGAGGTAGATGACTCAAGGAGCTCTCGTTTGCCAGTGGCAGAAAGAGCTAGAGACATAAACCAGACAGATGGTCTATTTTTGTCTACCTCCACCTCCCAACACAGTAATGTTGTTTCCTCGCATCCTCTTATAAGGATGCAACTTATCAAATGTTTGTATAATACCTCTCGCTTTTTGCCTAATACATTGTTTAAGTTTCCTTTTTGTTAAAGGATACACTGGATTTTAGGTAAAATGGTCAATTTCAGTGGTCTTTTCAGTTCGAGGATCAAAGTGATCAGCCATAAAACACCAACTCCCAATAACAATATCTTTTGTGGGAAAGATCATAAAATAGTTAAAATTAAAATTACCTACACTCGGTTAAGAAGGAGCTCACTTTAGGACAAGTAGAGAATATAAAGGAAAATAAAATGTCATAGGGTAGAGCTGAGTAGTAAAACCAGGTGGATGATAGCTAGGGCCAAATTTTGATATACTAACAATTAATTTGAATTTTGACAACTAATTTTGAGTTGTAATACACCCAAAAAATAACATAGTAGGGGATGGTGACAAGTGGAGGGTGCATATTGGAGCAATTTTGACAGTTATAGACCCTCTAGAGTTATAAAAGGACCAACCACAACCAGAAATAAGGATCAAGATTTTTGCATAGCATATTTTTGCTAAGAGGTATACTTGAGTGCCCTATTATTTGCTATTGTATTTCCCTTTATGTCTTTCTTCTTTTCCATCCCTTATTCTTCCCATTGTTGTGCAGGTTTTGATAGGAAAGTGCCCAAGAAGCTGAGATTATTTCCAGATTATTGAGCTAGAGGTCTAGAGACTCAACTATTACCATATTGAAATGAGAGAGTGAAAAGTCCTTGTTATGATATTCCAACAAGGATTTTTATTGTATTAATATTTTAAGAGTTCAATGACAAATTCAAGCCAACTCTTCATGTAATCAATTATGATATTAATACAATTTTGGGTTTCTTTCCTGTCATATCTTTGTAATTAGTTTTGGGATGAACTTGTAATCTTGATTACAGTTGAACACCCTATGACAAGTTAAATATTTAAAGCAACATTTGACCTATAGGGAACTTGAAAATACCTATTTTTGAAATTCATAATTTTTCAACGTCTTTTTCCTACGTACGCCCGTTTTCTCCAATTTTTCTTCAAGAACCAACGGTCATATAATTTTCTTGATTTTATTTATTTTTTAAATCTTGATTCTTGATTATTGATTCTTAAAAAAGATTATACCATAAGAAATATACCTTGAGTGATTGAGAGTGAGATAAGTCGAGCAATCTTGACCAGAAGTATGTTCTTTCTACACACTCCATGTTGGTGACTTTGACTAGCTAAAACCTAGAAATAAAAACAATCAAGGAGAAGGAGCAAAATGTGTTGGCACAGATAAGATGAAACTCTCAAGAGATATTCCAAGAGTTCTTAAATCTAGAGGTATTTTTAGAACTCGACCTTCTAGTTCTTCATCGGATCATTCTATTTCTAGAGAAGGTGAAGAAGATATAGATGTAATTATAGTAGAAAATATATTTGATACACCCCTTGTTGTTTCTAGTGGAATAAATACTACACCGCCTGTTGTGATTTTTGTAAGGCACTTCCAAATTCCCCCAGTACTTAATATTGCTAACCCACCTCCTCAAAATAATCAGAACATCCAATTATAAAGAACTAATAGATATATATATATTTCCAATTATCCCCTATCCTGCATGACCTCCCCAGTAAAGCCCATAAATATTTACCAAAATTCCAAGGGAATAATACATTCATAGAAGAAGATCACATTATAAGTTTCTTGTATACCATGGATAGTCTCAAAGTAGAACACGAAGATATAAATTTAATATTGTTTCTTCAAACTTTAGATAATGATGCTAGAGAATGGTTTAATACTCTTCCAAGCAATGATATAGCTAATTTTTCCAAAATGGAAACCATTTTTCTAAAAAAGTTTGGACAAAGGAAGAATGAACAGTCACTTCTAACAGATTTGGCAACCATGAAAAAGAAAGAAAACAAAATAGTGAGTGATTTTAATAGAATATTTTCCAAAACTAGAAATAAAATCCCCACTAACTTAAGACCAAATGACATCCAATCTATCTGTTTTTATAAAAAAGCCTTTCCAGGAGAATTCAATAATGAATTAAGATAGGAACAGGTAGATACAATAGATGAATTCATGAATAATGCTATAGAGATTGAAAGAAACATGTTAGACGGTGGAAAAATGAAACCATACTCTCTAGAGGTTAGTCAACCTGATAGAAAACCTAAGAAAGTAGGGTCAACTTACAGAAAAGAACCGAACAGGATCAAAAACTGGCCAATCAAATGACAAAAATGTTTAATACAATGAACAATAGACTAGCCAAGATAGAGAGAAATAAAGAAAACAATGGTGAATCTTCTCACCCTCAAGTTGATAGACAACAGAATGACAATAGGCCACCATTCAGGAGGAATTTTAATAAAAACTGGGGTAACAACAATTCTGAAGAAGGGAATAGAAATAGGAATAATGGAAATGGATGGAGGAAGAGAGAAATTGAGAAAGATCAAGACTTTATCCCAAATCCTATTCCTTTTGTTAATCTAACAAAAAATTATCCTTATTATTTTTTAACCTGTGATGCTCCTCATAACCCAGATTGTTGTGGAATTTATCTAGATATGCATAATATTGTAGACTTAGATGATGAATTTGAAGAAGACATCAGGATTAATGCATGCTAGACTCACAAAGTTGAATCTAGAGAGGCTATTTTAAGAAATATGGATTTGTATGCTTCAAATCATCACCCTAAAATCATAGTAGCTGAAAATATAAAGATCTTATAAATACCACAACAAACTAGGTACAAAAATATGAAACAAGGGAAATTAATCCTAACTAAATAAGTAGAAGAGCTAGAGGCAACTCATGCCTTAAATTTGAGAAATAGAACTGTACCTAATAGAAATGATAAAACCTTAAATAAGGAAACTAGGCGACAATCTGTTGTAAAAAACACACAAAGAAAAATAGAAAAAAACAAAACAAAACCATTCTTGAAACTGTAGAGATAGGAGAAGAATTACAAAGGGAGGAATGCCCCAAAACACTTGATGTAAAGAAAATAGAATTTGAATAAGAATTAAGTAAGAAAAACTTTAATATTACTTTAAGTGAATTAATGAATATTCAAAAATATAGAGAATAGGTTTGTAGAGCTTTTGGCTTGGTTGAACAAAAAGAAAAATTGTCATGTAATACAGTCAAACCAACCAATCATGAGACTAGAACACCCTCATCTGTCAGACCATTATGTGTATCCCTCAGATATAATTCAGATGAAGGAGAAAGGTATGTCATCCACAATTGTATGTTGGATAGTGGTGCATCCCATAATATCATGCCTAAATAGATAGCAGATTAGCTAGGACTAATTTATACAAGGGAATCTCCACCAGTGTTAGTAATGGAAAGTAGGCAGATACCTTGTGTGGAAATAATCACTAGCCTGTTGGTTTATCTAGATCAATATCCAAAAAAATATATAGTAATGGATGTTGCAATAGTAGATGTGGATCATTTCTTCTCATTACTTTTGAGTAGACACTAGGCAGAATACTTGTGTGGTTCTATACAGTTAGATTGGTCTTATACCACAATCCCTATTTTAGGAAAATAAAATGCAACTCTTAGGAGAGAACCATCTAAAAAATACTCAGTATAACTGATAAGACCAGACGATACCATGGTTAATTTGGTAAACTCTATAGAAGAAAATGAAATGGGGGTATATTCAATCTGGCATAACCCATTATTAATAGAAGTCCCTGATGCAAAAGACATTGATCCTAAAACTAGAGAACTAGTAGATGCAAAATCTACTAGAGTTCTGACCCAAGATATGTGGACCATGTCCTTTGATGGGGTAAAGTCTCAAACAGAAGTATGTGTTGGCGTAAATTTAATAGACATTAAGGGTAACTATATAGGAATCCCTTACAGATTAGAGTTCCCATGCACCAACAACGTTGTTGAGTATGAAGCCTTACTATTAGGACTAATAAAAGCAAAAGAATTAGGCATAAATTTCCTGATTATTACTAGTGATGCATAATTTAATATCCAATAAGTCAAAGGTAAATATCAAACCAAATACCTCAAGTTAAAACAATACAAAGTTGTAGTCTTGGATGAAATTGATAAGTTTCTAGTATTCAACATTTCTTACATTCCTAGAGAGCAGAATCACATCGTAAATTTATTAGCAATTAACACTTCAAGCATAGATTTTCCTACGATAGATACAAAATATATGGAAATATTTCCCACTATTTTTATCTATAAACCTTCTATACCCAACAACATAGTCTATCTGCAAGTATTTCAAGATGATGTAGATTTTAGAGATTTCATGACCTCCATAATATTTATGCCAATGTACTATGTGAAGAGGAGGATGAAGAAAAGTTGAAAAATATAATTGAAGAACTTGTAAAATTAATTCAATTTAAAACAAATAGAATTCCAAATGGGTTAGTTTCTTTAGAAAGCCTATTTGATGACTTTGATAAGTTACATAAACCACTCCTCAAAGAAATAGAAGTTAATGACATAAACATTGGAACAAAAGAGGAGCCCATATTGGTTAAAATTGATAAAGCCTTACCAAAAGAGGAAAAAGAACAATGCATCAGCTTTCTGAAAGAAAAAAAGGATTCCTTTGCCTAGAGTTATGAAGATTTAAAAACTTTCAAAACCGATGTCATGACTCATATCATCCCTCTCAAAGAGGATGCAAAACCATTCAAGAAAAAGCAAAGGAAATTTAACCCCATCTTGCATCCAGACATGCAAAAAGAAGTTCAAAAAATATTGAATGTAAAAATAGTAAAAAAGTAAGATTTTCTTGCTGCATAGCAAATATGGTACCAGTAAAGAAGAAAAATGAAGAAATTAGACTTTGTGTTGACTTTCAAAACTTGAATAAATGTTCCCTCAAGGATAATTACCCTTTGCCCAATATGGAAAAATTGTTGTAGGTTGTAGTTGGATCATCTAGAATGTCATTACTAGATGGATTCTCAGGATATAACCAGATCCAAGTAAACCCTGAAGATAGACATAAAATTACCTTTACTACACCTTGGGGAACCTTTGAATACCTAAGAATGCCATTTGGGTTAATGAATACAGGGGTAACATTTCAAAGGGCCATGGACTTTGATTTTAAGGGCATGATGTTCAATATAGTTGTTGTCTATTTAGATGACATAATAGTGTTTTCAAAGAACCTATAAGATCACCTTGAACATTTAGCCATAGTATTTGCTAGATGCAAAGAATATGGGATATCCTTGAACCCCAAAAAATGTATATTTGGAGCAACACAAGGTAAAATGTTAGGACATATAGTGTAATAAAAAGGAATAAGCATTGATCCCTTGAGAGTAGAAGCTATCACTAAGATACCTCCTCCTACGAACCTAAAAGGAGTCAGATCGTTCTTTGGTAAAATTAATTTTGTAAGAAGGTTTGTGCCAAATTTCGTTGAGATAGACCAACCTATTAACAATATGATTAAAAATAATGCTAACATTAAATGGACAGAGGAAAACCTTGAAACTTTCAAAAAAATTAAGGATGCCATAACCACTATCCCAGTGTTGGACTATCCTGATTACTATAAGAGCTTTAGCATATACTCATTTGCTTCCTATCACACTATTACTACATTCCTTTCCCAAAAGGATGATGAAAAAAATGAAAGACCCATAGCTTTCATGATCACAAGACTTAAAGGAGCTTAAATAAGATTCAAAATGATTGAAAAATAAGCTTACATTGTAATACAAGCACTTGAATATGTTGAAGGTATATTTGGCTCAAACAAAGTTATATGTTGTATTCCATTCATTGTCATAGAAAATGTTTTCACCAAACCAAAACCTATAGGTAGTCTTGTTAGGTGGATGGTCAAATTACTACTATATGATGTAGAATTTAAAGTTGTAAAAATCATTAGAGAACAAGGTTTAGCTAAATATCTTACCAACAAAGAAGGGGAAGACATGCACAACATTGCCACAGTCGATGAAATGCATGATATCAGAAGAACATATAATGTTGAGTGCAAATGATATGATTATATCTTAAAGTATCTTCAAACCTTATCTTTTCCCAAAGGTATTTCTGCAAATAAAATAAGATCAGTTAAACAACAAGCACATAAATATTACACACAAGAAGGAAAAATTTACTGGAAGCATTCATATGGGGTGTTATTGCTCTGTTTATTTTAAAAATAAACCTTAGAGGCAATAAAATAATTTCATGAACCAATACATATTTTTTTTTTATTTTGCAATTATAGGCGATCGAGCGGTGATGGCAAATTTTTTTGTGGCACCCTAAATTGCGATCCAGCAAGGCCAGCTTTGGTGACGGTGAAAGAAGATCCAAGGCTCCGAAGGGTCAAAACCTCCGCGCGATCCGGATGAGTGTCGAGGGGCACAACCATGACGTCATGAGGTGAGGAGGTAGGCGGGACTAAGACCGCGTGCAGCGATGCGACGAGTGGCCCTCTTTCGGCCACAAGCTCCATTCTGAAGATGGGGGCGTCGGTGGATTTGAATACCACCAACCATAATGCTGAGAGTAACGATGGGGCTGGGGTTTCGACCACCAATGATGGCCACACCAACGAAAACCCTTCATTTGTAGAATTGCTTCAGAACAAGCAAAAAATCAAACCTAACACCGCATTCGAGTTCGTTACACAGGGTTGTGATGTCATATGCCCTAGGAGCCTCATGGAAGATTACGAAACTCGTGACACTTACTCCCTGGTGGGAAAGTTCATAGGAGGCCGCCCAGACATGGATTCAATTCGCAGATGGGCGGCATCCAAATGGAAAACACTGGGAAGCATGGAGTTGTCGGCTATGACTCGGGGTTTCTTCATGATCCAACTTAACACCTCGGAGGATGCAGAACGCATCTTATCCGGAGGGCCTTGGTTTTTTGGGAGGAGAAGCCTATTTTTAAAAAAATGGCAGCCAAATTTTGACCCAAACTCTCAGAATATCAACTATGCTCCGCTCTGGGTGAGGCTTCCGAACCTCCCAGCCCATTTCTTCTATGAAGACGCATTGCGAGGTTTAGCCAAGGCTATCGAGGATCTCGTGGCCATTGACCCAGCCACCCGAGAGAGAACGCGCTTAACTCAGGCACGCATCTACGTCAATGTGAACTTGGAAAGCCATCTCCCGGAGCACCTGAACCTCATTTACGGAGATTTCAAATGGAGACAACCATTGATCTATGAGAACAAACCGGCATTTTTCCCTGAGTGCCAGATGCAAGGCCATCTGCAATCCCAGTGCCCCAAGGCTAAGAACCCGAGCGTGGACAACCAGACCGAGGAACGCCCAAAGTATATTTACAGATGAATCTTAGAGAACCATGCGTCGAACGTCGAGCATCAAGCTAAATTGTGGGTGAACACTCCATTTCAAAAGGCAAGTGATTATGTTCCTATTACTAATAAATTTGATGCGCTTAAAGATTATGGCATTTCTAAGGATGTTGAGGAAGGTGAAATTCCTACTGATTCAAACCTGGGCTTTAACCATGAACTTCTCCAATGCCCTAGACCCAGATCCACCCAGGCCTCTAAGTCTACCTCTCAGTTGAAACAATCACCCAGTCCCCCCCTCCCGATCCCCCCGTAGCTCACCCCTAAAACCCTCCGCCCAGCCGTCCTCCTCGTAGGACTTTCCACCCTCGAAATCCAGGACTCCAGCCTCGCCCACCTTCTACGACCCTGTGGACTCTGACAGTGAAGACCTGGACCAACCTTCCCCTGAGAAGTGGAGCCCCAAACAAACCCGTAGCTTCAGAAAATCTCAGATGGATGTCGAAGGAGAGAGGAAAAAAGGTAGACCATCGAAAGCAGACAGAAGAATCAGGGACACTATAGAAGACATAGCTAATGGGACCCAGAAAACCCTCTTTCAGGATACCAAAACTAGTACTAAGGAAGAAACCCGAAGAACCAAACCCCCTACGCAGCAAGGAAAAGGGGGCAAAAGAATTCCCAAAAGTTCTAAATGAGAGTCCTCTCTTGGAATGCGAGAGGACTAAATGGGGCAGCCAAGAAGAGAGTGGCTACAGCCATGAGAAGAGAACATAACCCAACTATTTTTCTCATCCAAGAAACTAAAATCAATGACCAATGGTCACCTAGGGTGGCCAAAAATATTTGGAGAAACTGCGAGTGCGTCCATTCCCCGACGTTCGGATCGGTTGGTGGGTTGTTGTGCATGTGGAACCCCACTAAAGTGCAAGGCAACCTCATTTTCGGCCAGGAGAGACTGAGTAATATCCTGTTCCAGGATCTCAGCTCCCAGGTATCCTGGGTGATGACCAATGTTTATGCCCCAAACTCCCCCCAGGGCAGAGTGGCTCTGTGGAACCTGCTCACGTCGATAAGGCAAGCCTTTGATGGAACCCCCTAGATTTTAGCAGGGGACTTCAACTCTCCCTTGTATGGCTCAGATAAAATGGGAGGAACTATGATATCCCACAGGGACACAGATGACCTGAGACACTTTATTGATTCCAATGCCCTCATGGATGTTCAGCTTCAAGGGTCTTTATTCACTTGGAGTAACAGGAGGAAAGGCAACAGTCTTATTCAGGAATGCCTCGATCGAGTGTTGCTATCCCAGGAAGCCCTCCCACTTTTTGGGGATGCCAGCTTGCTAGCCCTTCCCAAGATCGGGTCCGACCACAACCCCCTTTTGCTAGAAACTGGCACCAAATCCCAGTTCAAAACCCCTTTTAGGTTCGAATCCATGTGGACCCAGCATCCCGATCTCAGTAACCAGATTGCATTGTGGTGGAAAAGAAAATTCCTAGGTTCAACCACCAATCAGTTCATGCAGAAACTCAGATTCATCAAAGGAAATATGAGAATCTGGAATAAGGTGACTTTTGAGAATATCTTTGAAGCAAAGAATCAGGTCAAGACCAGAATCAGCCAGATCGAGGATAGTTTTCAGAAGGGAACAGGCAACGATAATCTCCGTCTTGAAGAGCAACAGTTGATGGCCGACTACCACAACATCCTCAGTAAGGAGGAAACCTTTTGGCACCAAAATTCCCGCCAGTTGTGGCTCAAGGAAGGAGACTCTAATTCCAAATTCTTCCACATATCCACCCTGAGGCACAGGGGTACAAACAGGATCAAAAACCTGGCCAAGCAAGATGGGTCTATTACTTCAGACATCCTCCAGATCAGGGAAGAATCAATGAGCCACTTCAGAAACCTCCTTACCTCTCCCCCGTCCTAGTCCCAGTCTGACATGGAAGCCTTGTTGGTTAACATCCCCTCCATTATTTCCTAAGATTCCAATCTCTTCCTCCTCAAACCTTTGTCGCATAAATAAATTCGTCAAGCTCTATTTTCCATGAACTCATACAAAGCCCCTGGTCCGGATGGGTTCCTGCCTAGATTTTTCCAAACCTATTGGGACATTGTGGGCTCTAACCTGTGCAATTCTATCAGAGAAATGCAGTCTTCCAAATCCATCCCTAGAGATTTCAACTCCACATTCCTGGCTTTGATCCCTAAGGACGAGAATTCCCAATCTCTTTTAGACTACCATCCTATTAGTCTGTGCAATGTCATCTATAAAATCCTTTCCAAAGCCATGGCTAATCAGTTGTTAAGCATTCTCCCCTCCATTATCAATCCCTGTCAGGGCAACACTGTCAAAGGCCACAATATCATTGACGAAGTCATCACCATTCATGAGTTGATCCACTCTGCCCATACCTCCAATTATGTTGCCTTTTTCCTCAAGTTAGACATGAACAAAGCATTCGATAGAGTCAACAGGGACTTCCTCACCCAAATCCTCCTCAGGTTTAGCTTCCATGAATCTTGGGTTAATTTAATTTATAAGTGCATTTCTTCCTCATGGTTTTTGGTCCTGGTGAATGGGTCTACTACTGGATACTTCTCTAGTTCCAAGGGCCTCAGATAGGGTGATCCACTTTCCCCCATTCTCTTTATCATTTTGGCAAAGAGCCTGGGAAGAGCTATGAAGAATACATGTTCCAAAAATCTAATATTGGGTATCAAAGCTACCACTGGTCTCCAGCCCTCAACCCATCAACAATTTGTGGATGATACCTTATTGGCCACCAAAGTAGTAGTTTCTAACACCAAAGGTATCAAAACTATTCTTAACCTCTATGAAGAGGCAGCTGGTCAGAAATTTAATTATGTTAAAAGCAAGTTGTTTTTCATTAACAACCCCCCAAAAGACAACACAAGATCGCATGTATTCTGGGGTGTTCCATCACAGATTTCCCGACCACCTACTTGGGTCTCCCCATATTTAAAGGAAGACCTCTCAAAGAAATTTGGAGGAATGTCACCAATAGGATTCACAAAAAGCTTTCAAGCTGAAAAGGTGCTCTCCTTTCCAGCACAAGCAAGGCAACCTTGGTCAAGGCTGTGCTTCAGAGCATTCCCACCTTTTTCTTGTTTGTCTTCAAAATCCCGGTGGTAGTGGGTGAGACCATCGAAAAAATCTAGAAATAGTTTTTGTGGTCAGGAAATGACAACCAGAAGAAGTTCCACCTGGTTTCCTGGGACAAAGTCCATTTCCCCAAGGATCAAGGAGGCCTGGGGATGAGGCACATAAATGTAACCAATTTAGCCCTCCTAGCTAAACAAGCATAGAATGTAGTCTCTAATGCTAGTCTTAAATGGGTGGATATAGTCAAGAGGAAGTATCTCCAGCAGCAATCCCTTTTTTAGATAGATACCCCTCACAATTGCTCTCACTTTTGGAAGTCCATATCCCTCACCCAAAATCTCTTGCACCAAGGCTCTTGGTGGCAGTTGGGAGATGGTAAAGAGATTGACTTCTAGAAGGATGCCTGGGCTAGAAAATATCCTCTTATAAAATACTAGAGGTTGGATGCTATAAAGCATCTGACAAACAACAAGTATGGGGCCCGCGTAGCAGATTTCATCACTTTAAACCAAGGTTTCAAAATATGGAAGAAGGCTCAATTCAGACTTAAGAACTACACTATCAACAATGCAATGACAGAGATCCACACGCTCATGAGGGTAAATTTTGTCCCCCAAACCTAGAACAAAGATCAACGATGCTGGAAAGGCACGAGTGAAGGTAACTTCTCTATGAAGTCTACTTTCTAGCTCATTTAGAGCACAACCAGAGGAGCTTGTCCCAACAAAGAGGAGACTTTAGCCAGAAGTATGTGGTTTAAGGCCCTAATCCCAAAGATAGCTCACTTCTACTGGATTACTGTCCACAATAAACTCCTTACCACTGACAACCTGATGCATAGAGAGATCATTGATCCCAACAGATGCTACCTGTGTGAGCAAGCTTGGGAATCAGCCCAACATATCCTCATGGATTACCCATTCACAAGTACCGTATTTTCCTTGGTGGTCAACAAGTTTTAGGTTTGTTGGATCAGGCCAATAACGGTCAAGGACATTTTCATCCAATGGCCTAGCACTTTTAAAAACCTAAGACTAAACTTTCTATGGAAATACTTGGTCCATCATATTACCTGGCAGATTTGGTTGGAATCCAATAGGCATATTTTTAGTGAAGATCTTAGATATCATGAAGTAGTTGCGTCAAGAGCCTTGACATTTGCAATAGAAAATAGCAGTCTCATCCCATGCCCAGAAATTCCCCAGGATAGAATAGAAGGTCACCTGTTTGTGGCTCTCAAGATTCCTCAAGACTGCTGCAAAGCCAAAGAGTCTCACAAGGACATATCCATAGCCAAGTGGACTCCCCCCAAGGTTGGCTAAAGGCTAATTTTGATGGTGCCTCTAAAGGCAATCCAGGTAAAGTTGAAGTAGGAGGTATGGTTAGGGAACATAACAGTAATCTCATCCGATCTTTTACCAAAAATCTGGGTACCCAGACCAACAATTACGCTGAAGCTAGAGCTCTCTGGAGAAGCATTGACATATGCAAATCCATGGTTAGCCCTATCATCTTTGAAGGTGATTCAAAATTTATTGTGGGGCTGGTTCAAAACAATTCTAAAGACGATAAAAATATACAGAGCATCATCTAGGACTACCAGAAAGACTTCAATGATAAGGAGTGAAATCAAATTACCCACATTTTTAGAGAGGCTAATCAGGTGGTCGATTCCTTAGCCAATAAGGCCATCCTTCAAACCTCCTTAATGATTTGGGAAAACAACTTCCCGAGTGAGATCATCGATAAATTCAATCATGATGCGGGGAATCTCACTAATACGTAGCATCAGCTATGTGACCAACAATATTTCGTCAATACCATCGAGGGACAAGCTTAACCCTCAACACCATTCCAGTTCCAATAACAACGGTGGTTGTTGCCACCCCAACGGTGTCCTTGTGACACCTAAGGGCCTCTGCGCCACTAACGGTGGTTCTAACCACCACACCAATGAATTCCCACTCAGTAGGGTGTTTGTCAACACTCTGCCCCATTGGTTCCAAGGCACCTTCATCATTTTTTGAATTGGCGAAGACTCTGGGGATAGCGCAAACTCTATGGCCCATCCCTTCCACCCGTTCGAACCCAGATGAAAGTATGTTCTTTCGTGCCTTTGTCTGATGCCCACTATTTGTCTGTCCTCATCCACATTTCCCGCCAAGACCACCACCCCTAGCTTGAGTTATTGTCATGCCTGGGTTTGCGGCCATAAGCTGGTTGTTCGGATTCCCACTCTCGTGACCTTCCCTTTTTGGGCATTTTTCCTCATCCACTTTGCCTCCCTCGGTTGCTTAGTGTCGTTCCTCTATTTGAGCTCAGCCTGCTTTCCTCTCAGACCCTCTATCGACACCTAGAACCCCTACAACACCATGGCCATCATTGAACCAACATCTCTGCAGATCGACCCAGGCACCGCTGCCCTTCTCGATTCCAAGCATTTTGTGAATTTCTTCAAAATGTTCGAAGGTGTGGATGATGAGGTAACGAAGGACTTCTTGGAGTCCTGGAATGATGGTGAGGTGTGAGTCCATGGCCTCCATTTCATGGTAAGTCCTCAATCCATTGCCCAAGTGTCTGGTCTTAGGTTTTCTGGCAGAATTGTTCGTAGAGATGGGCACAACTTTAAGGAAGAGATCGATCAATTTCCCGATAGGGGGAGCGAGTTAGTTTGGGAGAAAAATGGCATTGTGTGGTCATCCCTCCCTCGCCCCTGGGATACGGTGATTATCCCCATCCTTCAATATATTTCTGTGGACAATCCCGATAAGCCTCTGAGCGCCTACAATTTAGCCTTTGTCAACCATCTGCGTGATGTTCGACCCATCAATGTCCCAGAGTTTCTCTTTCGGTCCATCACCATCTCCATCAATAACTTTAGAAGAAGTCAGTCTCCGAAGCCCCCCCGCCACCAAGGCCTGTTCCTAGTCCTCTACAAGCATGCCCGCAGCTCCCATCCCTCTGGCAGCATCAGTTCCAGTAACCCCTCCCCAAATCGATAGCATGGCTTTTCCTCACCCAAGCCCCCTGGTCGTGCCAGCCTGCCCACGCCCCAGCCTCAAGAAGACCGCCATTCACCACCGCCCGCTTCGCCCCCCTCTCAGGCTAATGATGTCACTCCCCAGGGCAAGGGAAACCCCCCTATGGAGGAGATGCCTCGCATGGGTTTCCAAGCACCCATTGTTGATGAGAAGCCCAGGGTGGGCAAGAGGCTGTGGCCCAAGCAGAAGGTAGCCATACCCCCCAACAAGAAGGGTGTCCAAGCGACTGTCGACGTCAACTCAGAGTGGCAACCGATCATTCCAGGACCTCACCAACGATGACGAAGAATCTCAAGATGGTCTTCAGGAGGATATCCAGGAAGAGCGATAGACAGAGCCTCGGGGAGACAACCAGAAGGACCGAGATAGCGATTTCCTCGCCCAGGACATGTTGCGTACAGTGGCACTGACCCGCATCAATGAGGTAGTCGGACACTTCCAGACGGCGGCCAACGTCCAACGTGAAGGGAATAATCTTATGTCCAGTGCCATCGAGGAGCTCAAAAGACTCCCCGCCATTCTGGAAACCCTCCTGCCAAGCGGGGACAGTACCAAGAATGAAGCGAGCTGCAAGTCCCAGAAGACTGGGAAATAAGGTGCCTGGTCAGTGTCTCGCGTGGGTCCGATGGTGTGCGTTTTTGTGTTTCTATGTATTTGGGTCGTAATGTATGTTTGTGGAAGGACATCTGTGAAGGAAGTCCATGAATATTTTTGGCTTGCTAGTTTTTGTTGTCGTATCCATACCCCCTGGGTAATGGACTGTGACCTTCCAAAAGTGGATGTTTCGAATGTAAAAAGGGGCGGGACCCTCCAACCCGTAAAGTAAATAAAATTACTTTTACCTACCAAAAAAAATAAAAATAATTTCATGATGGATTTTGTGGAGGTGACTTTGCCCCAAAAGCCACTACCAAAAAAATAATGAGAGCAGGATATTTTGGCCTTCTTTATTCAAGGATGTCCACCATTACGTAAGAAGTTGTCATAACTACCAAGTATTTACAAGAAAGAAAAAATAGTAGCAATGTCCCTTAAGCCAGTAACCATAGAAGCACCTTTCACGCAATGGGGAATTGACCTCATAGGTGAAATAAACCCAAATTCCTCAGGCAGACATAAATGGATTATCACCGCAATAGACTATTTTACTAAATTGGGGGAAGCAGCCCCTCTAAGAAATTCAATAACTAAAGCAGTCATAAATTTTTTAGAGAAAAATATTCTAACCAAATTTGGAATCCCAAAGAAATTGGTAATTGATAATGAGAAGTACTTTGTCTCCTTCGAAATGATAGAGTTCTATGTAAATTATGACATAGAACTTTCTCATTCAGTGAACTATTACCCTCAGGGAAATGGTCTAGCCGAGTCATCAAATAAAAATTTAATAACAAGAATTAAAATATCATTAGGTAAAAATAAAAAGGGTTGGGACAGTAAATTAAAGTTTTTCCTATGGGTAGATAGATTGTTTGTTAAGAGGAATACAGGTAAAACTCCATATGAAATGGTATTTGGAGAAAAATCTTTGCTACCCCCTCGCACAAAAATAATAGCCCTATCCTTATTACTCCAAGATCATGAAAGTCCTAATGCTTTACAAAGAAGGCTAGATCAGATTGCACATTTATAGGAAGAAAAAAGAAATGCACTAAATAAAATGGTAGAACAAACCCAAAAGATAGTGCAACTTTTTAACAAGAAAGTCAAAGGCACGTCATTTTTCAAAGGGGATATAGTCATTTACTGGGACCCCAAAAATGAAAGACATGGAGATAAAGGTAAGCTTGAACCTAAGTGGTTAGGCCCTTATCAAGTATTTCAGGTCATTGGTCAAAATACTTACATGTTACAAACCTTAGAAAGTGAACTAATGAAAATTCCAATAAATGGCCAACACCTGAAACTAAATCACCCTTGTTGGGGGGTCAGAAGAGAATAAACAAACAAATAAACAAAAAATGTTTTGATAGTTTTTCAAATTAGATTTTTTTCATTTGTGTCACTTTCACTTTGTTTGAGAGTGTTAGAGAGTTGTTAGTTTCCCTGTTATGTTTATGTTGTCTTCCTTATTGAGACATGTTCTTCGTCAGCTAAGAAAGGAGGATTTGGATTAAAGATAGATGATCTGACAACTCATAGAGCTAAATGCTTAGTAATCATATTATAATGTTGGAATCAACACAGATGAAAATTTAAAATACTAACACATCAGGCCAGAGCTATACGTTGTCATGACCTTAAAAGTTATTTCAGGGTCAGAGATCAACTTTGGTAGGATAGTTAGGCCCAAAAAAATTACACTCATTGCTTTAGCCTTACAGATCCCTAACCCAGCAAGCACACTCTAAAATGCTTTGCAATCCATCAAAATTCTTCTCAAGAAGAAAAATATTAATAATGCAAATTGAGCAAGTGTTTGGGATACTTGGATAACCTCTACCGAGGTTATAGACGTATGACTAACAATAGAGTAGGTCCAAAGAGATCAAGGTCATCTCCACTAGAGCTATAAACGTTTGACTGGTAGTGGAGCAATGACAAGGCAAATATTCTTAAGAGTGAAATCACTAAAAAGTTTAACTCCTCCCAGGATGATGAAATTATGTTTGATCAGGAAATTAAAAAGAATACACAAACACACGCTCCAAGCTAAGGCATGATGTGATAAGTAACCTCTGATTGATTTTGTATAACTCCACCTTAATATATTTCTAGACAACTGGGCTTTATAAGCAAAATTTCATTTGGCTTTAGAACCAAACCTCTGATTTTATTGATTAAGAGTAATGCCATTTTCTTTTTTTAGTTTTCTAGATAGTCTTTTATTTTGTTTTTGGTTGTGTTTTTTCTTTCAACTATCATCTGACAATAGATTCTTAGACCAAATCCTTGAAGCCTTGCCTTAATAACCGGAGAGTCTAGAGTTCTCAAGTGCCTCAGGTTTTCACCACTTATCCCAATCAAAGCCTATGTTGTAGCCTAAAATGATACAACATGAATGTACCCCTAATTTCAAAAATTTGAAGGTCATCATAGGTCCATATATTTGTGATGTCTAAATAAATGAAGTCAGTATTACGGTTTGAAGCACTAAGGTATTCCAAAAATATTACAATGAACTTTATGTTTCGGTCTTAATAAAACCCTTAAAATACTTGAATCATTCATTCTCAAGCCCCCCCCCCTCGCTAGCATCCTTATTGAAATAAAGTTAAAGGACTATAAAAGTACCCTTCACCATGAAGAGATGAATTTTGACAAATGCCACTGATCTCACCAAACCAAGCTCACACATGTTTACATTATAAGCTAAGATCTTAGTCTCATAAGCCTTCAAAAGAAATCATCTACTAAAAATTACTAAGGCTATTAAGACTAATAATTACCCTTAAAAGTCACCTTAAACAAACTGAAACTAAGGCCTAATCAGTAGATCGATCAATCATCCTAAAACATTTGGTCTTAAGGCATGTGGTTGAAACAAAGCCAAGAAACCCGATTGATCGACTAAAAAGTGGAAATATAACAAGGCCATTGGCCGAAATAAAGCACCCCAAATTGAAATATCGGCCAAAATATCCTTATCAAATCTGAAAGTCAAAATTCAAAGAATGAAACAAAAAAATTTTGATCGACAAGAAGAAAATATCGATTAACCGATCGATCGATCGATTCAGCATGAAAAACAAGCCACTCGATTAAAACAAATCAAGGACCCAAACCAATCGGTTGAAGCACACAAGATCAATGACTAGCAATTTCTCGGTCCTAAGAATATGCTCAAAAATTAAGCATGTTAGTTTTCAGTCAAAGAGAAGAAGAAATAGATCGATCGAATGGGTGTGAAAGAAGTCTTTCGATCGAATGCAAATCAAATATTTAGAATGATAGACCAAGATTCAAATCAATGGCTAGCAAATATTTAGTACCAAAGTCAATCGGATGAAAACACGGTCCATTATTCTAGTTAAAACTGACACTTCAGGTATTGCTTTATTAGTCATAAGGTTAGCTTCACAATCAGCTTATTTTTTTAGAATATATCACAACCCTTATTATTGTTAAATCTAAACTTACAGCCTTAGAGCCCATGTTTTTATTTTTGATCGAAGAGGGTTACATGCACATAAAATTACTTGAAAATATTTTTTTTTACCTAAGCCAAACCAAATAAATATCAGTCTCTCCATATTCTAGTGATATTACTATTGTGTTAGTGTTGCATATTATATCCACTTCTTATTGTGTATTCTCTTGAGCTATTCAACTCCCAAATCAATTTATCCTTGGCTCCCCTCAAAATAATCATAGTTGTTATCTTTCTACTCAATTGCCTCCTAGCATCAATATCTTGTATACTTGTAAAAAAATCTTCTTTCCATTTGTATCTTCCTTCCTGATCCTTGTACAAAATATTTGAAACCCTATCACTATATTTGTCTTGAAGCAATCTCATCCAAAGTTTCAAAATTAGATCTAAATTGAGTTATTTTTTATCACACCAAGTAATCATCCAAATAGAAATTTTTTCCCTAGTTCCCACCACCCATATTAAACCTTTAATCATTAGATCAATAGATTTTTTTAAACCATTCCAAAGAGCAGAACCATTTGGTAGAGAGAATGCAGTAAATATTAAACTTGGGTCATTGGGCTCAACATACTTAGAAGAATTATTACTCATTGTCTTTGACTCTCTTTATATGATCTTCATATTACTTTTTCCCTAAGAGCGAAGTTTGCATCTCTAAGAACTCTTAAACCAAGACCCCCCCTAGTTTTATCATCACACATCTTGCTCCATTTCATCAAAAAAAAAATTATTTTATCATTTAAACCTGACCATAAAAAGGATCGCATTATATAGATTAAACTTTTTCCAACTGGTTTTGGCATAGAATACAATGACATATAATATGTTGGAATGGCCTATAAAACTGACTTAATTAACTGCACTCTTTCTACTAACAATAACCATATACCTTTCCAAGCTAGAAGTTTATTCTAAACTTTACTAATAATTGGATTCCATAATTCTATCCTCATTCTCCCCTCAAGTAAATGCATCCTTAGATAAGTTTCTGGTAAATTTACCTCCTCCATTTGAAGTAACCTATAAATTCTTGCTTTGATATTAGTTGGTGTAACACCTCTATTTGGGTAAAACTCTTTATATGCTTTGAACTATGTAATAATGTGGAAGTTTAATGGTATAGTCTCCTTTTTCTATATATGATAGAATGTTGCATTCTTTTTGAAAACTTTGAATACGGTACTGTTGATGTATTTGTTGATGTAGGACCAGGTGTTGTCCTTGGTGGAACCATATGGGAAACCACTTACAAGAGAGAGATACTTAGGGAAATGATGATGATGACTATTTCATCAGCAACTCGGGGTAACATGGATAATTACCCTTCATGTAGATGCATATCATGTTTGCTTAACTCCATAAGTTTTACACCATTGGATCAGGAAGTTGCTTGCAATGAGCTTTCTTAAAGCAGGTCGGTGATAGTTGTGTCTATCTTAAAAAATAAGCCACCCACTCAAGGATAAAATAATGGTGTCGAACATGGAGAGAATGTATTTATGCTTGTTGTGGTATGTAAATTATTTTGGATGGATTATTCTTTAGTTTCAAGAGATGGCTAGGAAGAAACCTTTGGGAAGAAATGATATAATCACTCCTGGAGACTTCCAACTCTTATCAATCCATTTTCTCAAGGTTGAAGCCCCTAGTCAATACCCATTAAATTGTTCAAAAACTACCCTATCTTAGAGCAACAAGGATCTCTTTAAGGTGCACTCACTAACATCTACCACTAAAGATGATTCTACAGATTTAACTATAAATTGGTCCATAGAAGGAAACTAAAACTCAAAATCTATTGAAATTTATCAAAATATCCTATAACAAATATAATATTTGATAAAAAAATTATAATAATTTGCATGCAAAATTTCTAAGACAAACAAGGGAAAAAACTTAGCTAAAAAATTCTATGACCAAATAGAATGTCTTGCCTCACTGAAGTTCTAGCCCTTCATTGCTCTTCCCATCATCCGAACCCTAGCTAACAAATATTTACAATTTCATTTTTTGTGACTTGAAAAATCTTCACTACCCTTGTTCCGGATGGTTGACTTCATAAGGTCGAATATCCCTCAATATTGCTCGGATTATTTCATATGGCCATGCATTTAAAATCTATTTAAAGTCCGCCCAAGTTGGTTCAAGAATCAGCTGAATCTAGAAAAACCTTCGTGAAGATATGACTCTTAAAAGATGAGACATTTTTCATAAAAACTCTAATCCTTTGCGAAACAATTTATATAGAATTTATTTGTTACTTTCTTAAAAGATATATTTTATATTTATATAAAATATTTAAGTATGTAATTTCATTGTAGATCACAAAAATAATTTTTTATTTTTTATTTTTTATTTTTTAAAGTAACACGAAGTATAACCAATAACACAATTAAAAACCACACTCCAAAGACATAACTTCTAATTTTTTTTAAAGGCGTAGCTTCTTTTTTTTTTATTGGTTCATAAAAAGGGTTTTGAAAGGTCCTGAAACCTTTACACAAATGCAGCAAAGACAGCTAGCCAGAAGTCAACCCCAGAGGGGGACAAAATAGCCAACTTTAAACCACAAAGAAGGTGTAGACAGAAATAAAAAGGAATAAGGGTCCAAACTACAACAACGATAACCAAAAGGAAACAAAAAATAATTATCGAAAACCCAACCAAGACTACAGTATTTGGCTCGACGAGGTTCAATTTGTGAGCTTATTGGAGCAACCACTTCCACTATGCTGGAAATTAGTAGTTTTATTTGCCATTCCTTGCCACCTGGGTTCACGGGTGATAGTTGCCTTGTGAACTTTCCACATTCCTTGCCACCTGGGTTCACGGATGACAGTTGCCTTGTGAACTCTCCACATCTCCTCAAAATTACCCCAAGACGGATTGCACAAAAGTGCATAAGGAAAAAGAGGATATGTGTTGGCATCCATGTCAGATAAACCATGTCCAGCCACTAGGTCCCAAATCAGCCACATCAACACCAGCAACCAGTTAAAGCTTAAGATTTCTATTTGCATCAGTGTGGGCCACAATACATTGAGGTAAATTATCATACCAGACTTGGAGGTTATCTTTTTCAACTCCTTGATTGGCAAGGAGATCAGCAGCTTTGTTTCCTTCTCAATAAATATGTTGATTTGTAACATGTCTGATGCCTTCAATTATCTTCAAGCTTTCTTGGACAGCGTTGAACATGCTCTAGTCGAGAAGCTAACATTTTTTGATGCATCAGATGACATTCATAGAATCACTCTCTATGATAAGTCTTTCAAACCAAAGTCGCTTGCAAATGAGGAGGCCAAGGTATAATGCACGGGCTTCAGCAAAATTATTGGTTTGATTGCCCATGGACTCAGCAAATACGCATAGGAATTTACCTTGACTATTTATGAAAATACCACCTCCTCCAGCCCTACCAGGGTTTCCCTTTGAGGCTCCATCAACATTGAGCTTAACCCATCCACAAGGCGGGGGAATCCATTTCACCATTGACCTGTTAGCTTTTGGAGGACCCTAGGGGGTGTCAATCTAAAATTTGAGAGTATTGAAAATGGATAATTCTCATTGGTTCTTGGGATTTTTAGCTTGGATGAGATTAGCATTCTCAATGGAAAATGATAGAGCTCGAGAGAACATTGATCTAGCATATTTTGTAGCAACACAAAAAAATTATGTTGTTCCTCTCCAACCATACCTACCACAAAAATGAGGAAAACAATATGACCAAAAAGCATGGATTTTATTTTTCATAAATGGATTTGGCCACTGATGGCAGGTGTCAACAAGAGTTTTTGGGTATACCCAAGACATGTTGGCCAGCTTGAGAAAGGAAGACAACACTTCATTAGAGAACGGGCACTCAAGAAAGATATGGATCACAGATTCCTAGCTATTTTTATAGAGGACACAACGATTAGGGAGTATTAGACCTCTGTGGATTAGATTGTCAATGGTCAAGATTTTGTTTAAAGAAGCAAGCCATAAAAATGGGTAAATTAAGGGATTAAAATTTTCAATCAGACAGTCTTAAATTCATGCCAAGAGTTGGGCGTAGTAGGTAAACTTAATAGTATAAAGCCCATCCTCACAAAGATGCCAGAACGGAGAGTCTAAAGCATTTGGGTTACTAGGAATGATAGTGGTGTGCAGCAGACCATCAATAATGAAAAAAGCAAAGGACTAGGCAATGTTGATGTTGATAGAGGAAAAGGGCTTCTATCTGGCTCCGTTACAGTTTCTAGAAAATAAATTACATACCTTAGAACCAAACAGACGATCATTGATTGGCTTGATGTAGGAGAGACTAGAATCACTGATGAGAAGGTGATTGTTGAGCCATCTATCCTCCCAAAATTCAATATATGTTCCATTTTCCAGCTACGACTTGAGCCCAATTTTAGGATGGGTCTCGTCTTAATCACAGAGTTCCAAAAATATGATCCAACCAAAAGTGATTCATCACTTAGAAATTCTCGTTGCTACAGGTATTTATCCTTTATGATATCGATCCAGGTGGATTGTTCATTTCGGATAATTCTCCAACCTTGCTTAGCAATGAGAGCAAAATTCATCTTACTAGCTTTTCTATAACCCAACCCTCCCTAATTATTCTTCAAGCAGATCTTGTCCCAAGCAACTATGGGAATTCTATTGGTATTTTTGCTTCTTCACCAAAGAAATCTCATTTGTATCTATTCAATATTCTTGCAGACATAAGCTGGAGATTTAAATATGGACAAGAAAGACACTGAAATGCCTTGCAAACAAGATTGGACAAGAGTCACTTTCGTTGCTTGGCTGAGGAGAATAGCCTTTCCACCTGGCCAAATTTTTTTTAATTTTCTCCAAGATGTTGTTCCACACATTTGTAGGAGGTTTACCATGGAAAAGGGGCATACCTAGATAGGTGGAAGGAAGGCTTGATATGCTACAACCCAGGATTCTGGTAATCGTTTGTTGTTTGTCAATGGGAGTATTCAGGAAATACAGTTTACTTTTCTAAAAATTAACCTTTTGTCTAGCAACAAGCTCGTAGGAGACTAGGATATTCTTGATTTCCCTTGCTTCAGGAACTGAAGCTTTGGTTGTCGGTAACGTATCATCAACAAATTTTTGATGTGTGATCGGTTGGGAGATGGAGGATGCCTTTATCCTGGAGATAGTACCATTAGAGCAAGCAGAATTGAGTGCCCTCCCAAGGTATTCTGCAAGAATGATGAATAAATAAGGGGAAAGAGGATCCCCCTACCTGATTCCTTGGTTGCTCTTGAAATACCCAATAGCAGCACCATTTACAATGATATAAAACCAGGTAGATGAAAGACATTCCCGGATTAGGGCAATCCACTCTAGATGAAAGTCAAATTTAACCAGCACAGCACATAAAAAACTCCAAGAGACCCTGTCAAATGCCTTGGTGATATCTAACTTGAGAAAAAAGCTTAGCTTTTTGTTTTTTGAGATAGAGTGGAGCAGTTCATGAACAGTTATTATACCATCAGTTATAAGCCTTCCCTTGACCGAGTTGCCTTGACATAAATCAATAATACCAGGGAGCAGTTTCTTCATTTTGTTGGCAATGGTCTTGGTCAAAATTTTGTAGATAATATTGCACAAGTTAATCGACCTATAATCAAAAATTGTTTTGCATTGTTGAGTCTTCGGGACAAGGGTGATAAATGTGGAGTTGAAGTCTTGGTATGCGCTTGGTCGCTTGAGCAAACTAAATGGCTTTGGTTACATCAGTTTTGACAATGTCCCAAAAATACTAAAAGAAGCAGGGAGAGAAACCGTCAGGCCCAGGTGTTTTATCAGCATACATGGAAAACACATCTTTAATTTCATCTACAAAAAATTCGGGCATCAATTTGTCATTATTTTTATTAGAGACTAAACAGGGAATATTTTGGAGAAGGGAATTAACAGCTTGAGGATTACTCGGTTGACCCACTCCAAGAATGTTTTGGAAATGTGCTACGGCTTCACGTCTCACCTCCTCTTCATTTTTCGTGCTGGTACCATTCGACCTGGTCAAATTTCTGATTTTGTTGATGTTTATGTGCCGGAGGGTGAGAACATGGAAATACTTTGTATTGGAATCACCTTGTTTGAGCTAGAGAGCTCTTGACTTTTACCGCCAAAATTTTTCCTCCATGGATAAAATATTGTGATATTCAGCCAATAGCTCTCTTTCTTGTTCTCTGAGCTACACATCATGTTCCTCGTATTGGATACGATTTTCAATGGCCCGAATATTATCACCAATGATTATTTTTGCCTCAAATAAATTCTTGAAGGTTTCCCTGTTCCATATTTTTATGTTTTTCTTGGTATGCCAAATTTTTTGAGTTAATATTACAATTGGGTTACCAGGAAAATCTCTGCTCCACCATTCAAGTACTTTGCTTCTGAAATCTGGGTGTTGAATCCACATAGGTTCGAACCGAAAAGGAGACTTGAAAGAGGTAGTGTTCAACCCCTCTAAAACTAGAGGGTTGTGATCAGATCCAATCCGAGGAAGAGCGTGGAGAGTTGCATCTCCAAAGGATTGAAGAGATTTGCGGGAAATGAGAAATCTATCCAATCACATTAAAATATGTTTTACCCCCACTCTCCTATTGGTCCAAGTAAATTTTCTCCCTTTAAGGTGGATGTCCATAAGACCACACTCATCGATGAATTCAGCAAAATCTTCAAAACTCTGAGGCGAGATAAGGGTACGTCATTTTTTGTTAGTGGGGTATAGTGGTGAGTGGAAATCACCAGCTATCATCCAAGGCTAACTTTGGAATATCTGTCGCATCTGCCTCATAGAAAACCATAGTTCTTGTTGGCCATACATAGTATTAGGAGCATACACATTAGATAAAACCCACTGAACATTTGAATCTTTTCAACAAAAATCAATGTTGGTGATCCTATCAAAATATGATAAAATATGACCTTCTACTTTACCAGGGTCCCATAGGCACCTAAGGCCACCAGACGCTCCCCTGGCAGGGCTGGTGGCAACTCCACAATTTTTCCATATAGCCTTAATAACTCTATCTTGGTAGTTTTCATTGATATTGGTTTTCTACAACAAGATGATGGTTGGCTTAACTTTTCTCATGGACGAAAGGATTCTCTGCTTGGTCCATGCATTAAGACCTCTCACATTCCATGAGAGAATCTTCATTTGGAATACTTTAAAATTTTCTTACCTCCTCCATGCGAAGGTGTCGGAGGGGCTTTGGTTTTGTTCCCGTCATTCGTGGAAACCTTAGAATGATCTTACTCAGCTGAAGAGGAGATAATAGTGGGTTGAGAGCCATTAGCAATACTCTCTTCAGCTTCCTTTCACCTTAAATCTTGTTTACTAGGCCTCTCTTTTTTCTTTTTCACAATCTATGTTAGTTGAAATTTTCTTTTGATTTTTGGAAATAGATTTTTGAGGGTTAGGGTTTTGGTTATCAGGATTCGTATCAAGAGCTTTCAACCCAGAACTAAGGACATCTTCACCAATAGGGAGAGATATGGGGATAGACACATTGAGCAGAGGATCTTATTGATTAGAGGGTTCACCAGAGATTGAAGAAAGTTTAGAGATTCAATAGATAAATGAAGTCCATAAGGTCTTGTATGTGAAGGGGATTGCAAAATCTCATAGGTATCGAGACAGGGTTGCAAAGGTTTTTCTATGAGATCACTGATAGGATCCTCTACAGAATCACGCAAAGGCCTAAAAGGGTTTGCTTTAACAAAGAGTGAGCAATTTTGTTTAGAGTGAGAAGATTTAGGGATGGATAGATTACCTCTTTTTTCTTCCTCTTCAAGACTTCCTAGTGCAGCAATAGGCTTCCTGGTGTCCATGGTGGTGGCCAATTTTTGAGTCGACTTAGCATAGTAAACTTTCTTTCCGTGAACAGGTCCATCATTAGAGTTAGCTACTGGGAATTTTTGGGTCGACTTTTTTGTAGTCTCTTTCTCAGCAATGAACATTGGATCTTCAAGTGAACCTGGGTGTGGCACTCATTACAAAATGCTATTTTATTTTCATAAACAATGACTTTGCATCTTATTTTATGACCACAGACGAGATCCACATAGGTGGGTAACTCCGAATCAAGATTTTCCATAACATATATTCTGTCATGAGTTAGCCTTGACTATGCTTTTGTCACAGGATCAAGGGAAACAAATCCCCAACAACTTCAACAACCAGGAGAAAAATCCTCTCATCCTAATATTGGAGGGGTAGGTTGGGAAGACATAACCAAATACATGCAAAATTTATAGATTGGGTTTCAATATCGAAGTACTCTACCCATTTTTGCATGAACAAGCTTCTACGGTCATAGAACCAAGGTCCACCAATCAAGATGTGGTTGGTGTCTTACATGTTGTTGAGGCTTATGAGAAAAAAACCTCTAGACATGGCCTTTATTTCCATGGATCTACTAGGTCTGGTCGATGCTCATTTTTTTATTGATTCAATATCAGGCCAGCCTCCTACAAATTTTCCTATCAGGGATAAAGAGCTTCGATTGATAATCGAGTTCATAACACTAGGAGGAATGGAGATCTCCTTGCCATTGTTGGTGCAAGGGTTTGGCTAAGAATAAATAGCCACATGTCCTTGGTTTTTTATTTTATCAGCATAGGACTTGTGGGAAGAATCTTGAGACTGGCTCAAAAGGTGTCTGCTAACGGTTTGATCTTCATAAATTTCATGTGAAGCATAACCGCTAGTGGTGTGGCCTTCGAAAGGGGTCCATTTGGGTCTCCAATACTCGTATCTTCCAATCCATTGTCTTTGCCATCGTTGGGAGGGTTCTCTGGATCGTTGCCATCACCATTGTCAGATTCAGTTTTCTTGCCTATCAAAAAATTAAAATTTCCATCGCCATCGCCAGAGCGCTCCATCATTCTTCCCGACTGTGTTTGGCTTATTTTTTTATGAATGTTTTTTTTTTTATAGGCGTAGCTTCTTAATTTTACAATTCTATTTTTTTTTAACTATGAGTGGTATGGAAGATAAATCGAAATGCAAGTTTTTAACTTTATTTTTTTTTAAGTCTTATATCATTAATATTGTCATAAGTTAAATCATATAAAATATACGTATTATACATGAAAAATATTTATGTATTTTTAGTTTAAAATATAAATATATTTTTTAATTGTCTAATTATAATTATTTTATAATTATAATTTTGTTGAAGATAAATTAAAATGTAAGCTTGTAATTTATATATATATATATAGATATATTTGTTGAATCATTTTTTTTGTGGAAAACATCCCAGAAGGGATGCCACTTTCGGGTAAGACCCAAGGAGGCAGGGGTATCTCTTCCGCCAAAATCACCCAGGGCTCGCACCTGGCCTACCACCTTTGACATACTCAAGGAGCAAACCTGAAACAACAAAAAACAAGAACACACAAACACAAACACACAAAAAGATTAAAAAATAAAAAATCATGCTCCTTGAGTGTGTCAAAAAGATAAAGCACAACCAAACACACACACAATAAGATAAAAAAAACACAACACGAACCACATAGAAAAAATACAAGAACAACATAACAAAACACAAACATAACAAAAAAACAACATAATGCTACAAAGACACAACCAACAAAAACATGAAAAACAAAAACAACCAAAACCTAAAAAATAATATAAAAAAAAAACAATAGACAACAAATAAAAATAAAAACATAGAAAACACTCACACACCAAAACACAAAAACACCAATTAACACAAACATACAGAAACACAAGCACAAGAACAACAACAAAAAATACAAAACAACAAAAACACAAGAACAACACAAAACAAAAAAAAACACACACATAAATAGAAAATAAAAAGAAAAAAATAGAACACAACAATGACCTTTCTAGACCAAAAGACTTTTAAGGCAAGAATCAACAGAGGAAACAAAAGAAATATTAGTTTGAGCTAGGGAACTAAAATACCCTGACCGAACCAAAGAGAAGCAAAAATAAAGCAAGAAGAAACTAGGTACCTCCAGAACTGGAGCCATCCAAAGAAATGATAGAAAGAAGAGCTTCCCTTATTTGTGAAGCCCACCATCTAGGAGGGTGGTCGTAGCAAGTAAGATCACCTTTGTCCAAAGCCCAATTAGCTAAAGCATCAACACTCTTGTTCTGATCTCTGACCACATGATTGTAATCAACTTTCAAAAATCCCATCTGGATTAACTGAATCTTCTCAATAATTCTTTTTATTCTCCAATCAACCTTATGATTCTTAGAAGGAGTCTTCAAAAGATTAATCATGAGTTGAGAGTCAGACTCAACTAGCACCTTTTCCCATCCAACCTTAGTAGCCTCTTGAAGGCCTCTAAGGATACCATACCCCTCAACAAGGTTATTGGATAGAATACCCAAATTCTCAGCAAAAGTAAAAACCAGGGAGCCATATGAAAGTCTACCAATTCCTCCCGCACTAGCTTTTCCAGGGTTCCCTCTAGAGGCTCCATCAGTATTGACTTTTCCAAAATCCTTAGGAGGAGGTTGCCAATTCCTTGTTCTATCCATCTTGCAATTACTCACATTCCCTTTAAGTTGGTTGCTCTTAGAAGAGTTAATCTTCAATATTTGCATCACTTGATCCCATCTTTGGTGGGAGTTTTGGGGGTGATTAAGGAGTTGATGGACTGATTCAACTAAGTTGGCAATGGTCTTTTTCTAGATATAGTGAATATCCTTCCTTTCTTGATTAAAAATTTGGTTGTTCCTTTCATTCCAGATATTCCAAAGAAGAATGGTAGAACCCATCCAAACTAACTGCCTAATAAAATGATCAACACCCTCTTGATTAGGCCAATCCCTCCAAAGTTGTTCAAAAGTAAAAAAATTGGACCACTTGTAAGCCAAGTAAAGTGGCCATTCTCCTCCATAGCTCAGAGGCTAAAGTACACTCAATAAAAATATGGTTGAGAGTTTCCACATTCTCTCCACACATTTCACATCTAAAAGGGCCATGAAAACCACGCTTCATAAGATGCTCCCTAGTAAGCACCCTGCGATGCAATAAAAGCCAAGTAAAGAACCTCACCTTAGGCCAGAGCTTTTGAGCCCACAACTGAGAAAATATGTCAGATGATTGGTTGGGATTATTATGGCATAAGGCCAAATAACCTTGAGCAACTGAATACTCACCCTTAGTAGTGTTGTTCCATCCAAAACAATCTTTATCATGGGACCAAGAGAGAGATCTCATATGAAGGATGCATTGGATATCTTGTCTTTGCCTTTCTAGGATTTGAATAGGCCAATCCTCAATAGGGATCCAATATCTACCAACCTCTGAATTACCAGTATGGTACCGATAGTAATTAGCCACCTTTATCCAGTTAGCTCGGTGAAGCTCCTCCATCCAAGGCCTCCAATCGAGAAACTGAGTTATCAAAGGCTTGTGACCATCCCAAGAATCTATCCAAAAATTTTCTTGTTGACCATTATGAATGATCCAAAATAATTTTTTCTTTATCAAATCCTCACCAGTCTTAAGAACTGCTAAAATGGGAGAACCTTTGGAAGGCAATTGATAGCGAACAAGGTCTTCAGGACTTTTGTTCTCAACATATTTAGCATGAATATTTTTGGCCCAAAGAGCATTGGGGTTATGCAAAATCCTCCAATATAATTTAGCAGCTAAAGCTTTGTTGTTATTAATAGCAGATCAAAATCCTAACCCCCTTCATTCTTAGGAAGACATAAAGTGTCCCATTTCACCAAGGCCCATTTTATTTTCTCCTTAGTACCACTCTAGAGGAACCGATGATTGATTTGATCCAGTTCTCGAAGAACAACCTTTGGGATATTCAACATGGTAGAAACATAAATAGGAATAGCTTGAAGGACTGATTTTACCAAGGTGATTCTACCCCTAAAAGAAAGCCACCTATTGGTCCACTTTCCAATTTTCTTCTTGACTTTGTCCAACAACCAATTCCAATATTTTTTTTGTCTTCGAATATTGATGGGAATACCTAAATAAGTGATTGGAAGGGAGGTCTTCTTATATCTTAATTTATCCAAGACCATGGATTCCTGTCTAGGAGAGTAGTGAAAGAAAATGACTTTAGATTTGTCTTCATTGATCAATTGCTCGGTAGCCTTAGAAAAATAGCTAATGATTTGCTTAATATTAGAAGCTTCCTTAATTGTAGCTTTACCTAAAAGAGTAGAGTCATCAACAAATTGAATATGAGAGATAGGTCTAGCTCCATGAGCAATGGTAACTCCCTCAAGGGTTTTGTTTTCTCTCTTTTTGGTTATAGTCCTACCTAAGCATTCAACAATAATGATGAATAAATAAGGGGATAGGGGGTCACCTTGCCTAATACCTCTGGAAGCTGGGAACAACTGAGAAGGCCTGCCATTGATAAGAACTAAGTAGGAAACTAAAGAGATACATCCCATAATCCAATCCATCCAATCTTGAGAGAAACCAAATTGCCTCAAAACTTTGATAAGGAAGTGCCAATCCACTCTATCATAAGCTTTGGATAAGTCTAACCGAATGAACATGGAAGGAGATTTTTGCATATCCATGGAATGGATGGCTTCTTGAGCAAGAACTATCTCATCCACTATTTGATGCCCTTCCACATAACCCCCTTGTTCAGGGGAAATAATCTTATGCAAAAGAGGCTTCAACCTTTCTACCATGATCTTAGTAATGATTTTGAGAAGAACATTACATAAAGCAATAGGTCTAAAAGTTGAGATATGTTCAGCCTCTTGAGCTTTTGGAACAAGAGTAATATAAGTTTTATTGATAACCTTCAAAATTTCTTTGGCTTTCCTGGCTTCTTCCACCACCTCTAATAAATCAGCATGAAGGATATCCCAAAACTCTTGGTAGAACTCAATGGGAAAACCATCAGGACCTAGGGTTTTCCCTTTTTGCATTTTAAAAACTACCTATTGAAGCTCATTGATAGTAACAGGAGCAATCAAAATAGAGTTCTCCTCGAAGTGATAAGAGAAGGGATTGCTTGAAGAACATTTTGTTGAGAAGCTGAGTCAAGAGGAGTAGCAGCAAAAATATTGGAAAAGTAATTGACAACAATAGAGTTCATGCCATCCCAAGTGTAGACAACATCTCCAGAATCTGATTTCAAGGAAGAAATAAAGTTGTGAGATCTTCGAGCTAGAAGATATTTGTGGAAGAAATTTGTGTTTCGATCACCTTCTTTGAGCCATTGAATTCTAGATTTTTGCTTCCATAAGAGTTCTTCTCTTTTTTCCATTCCTCTAACTGAGCTATGAGTTTAATTTCATCTGCACTTGTACTCTCTGTGAGGCCATCTAAATGGATTTTCTTATTCAAATTTTCAAGTTGAGCAATAACTTCATGTTTTTTTATGAACATCCCCAAACTCCTTCCAGTTCCAAGTCTTGATTTTGGATTTAATGTATTGCAATATTTTGGCAAAATAGAACATCTTAGTCCCATACCTAGGTTTACCTTCCTTCCACCATTGTTGCACTCGAGGTTTAAAGGAACTGTCTCTAAGCCACATTAACTAAAATCGAAAAGGAGAGAAACTCACATTGGTTTTCCACATTTCCACCATGACTGGCCAGTGATCCGAACCAACATTGTTAAGAGTCTTCACTTTAGGAATGTGACCATGGATTAAGAAATTGTCGGAGAGCAAGAACCTATCCAATCTCTCCATTATACAAGCTAAGCCTTGCCTTCTGTTAGACCAAGTCATAAGGCCATTATCTGGTTGGATGTCCACAAGATGGAGGTTTGCAATATATTCACTCATGAGGTCAGTGCTCCTATCCAAATTTCTATTTCCCCCCATTTTCTCATCTAGAGAGAGGATGGTATTGAAATCTCCTCCGATCAAGATCCAAGCTTCAAGAAAATGAGAGATAATATAAGTTATATTCTTCCACTATCTTCTTTTTTCCTCCAAATTAGTTGAAGCATAAATAGTAATGTAAAGCATAATTTGGTTGGAATGTCTACTTTGAATAGCTATAGCCAAAAGACCCCAACTACCAACCATATGGTGAATAACTACCTCTTTTGGGTCCCAAAGGCAAGCAATGCCACCAAAAGTCCCCTGGGAACTGAGGGAAACCACTTTTCCAGTTGGCCAAATTTTACTAGCAATTGATTCCATATCCTCTATTGACATCTTCGTTTCTTGAAGGAAAACAAGATGTGGATGATTTATCTGAATCATTCTTCTAATTTCATTTTGTTTTGAAAGACTCCCTTTGAGTCCTCTAATATTCCAAGTGATGATCTTCATTAATACCAGGGCTAAAAATTTGGGAAGGGCATTAATCTTACCTTCCTCTACAAGCTTTTCACCTTCTTTTACCATATGATATTGATTAGTCTTGCGACCTACCTTTTGATTAGAATCCATCTTCAATTTTTTTCCCTATTTCTTGACTTACTCCAATTGAATCTGAGATGGCTTCTAACCTTGAAGAATGCTTGTACACAGCCAAAATGTTACCAGAAGGTTCAACAGAGTCTATATTGGGACTTGTATTATTTGAAGTTTTAACATTTAAAATATTGTTTTTCTTGTGTATATTTTCTCCCTTTTTTTTGTTGAAAACCTTTGATTTGTTGGTTTGTCTCTGAGTTCTTCCCTTTATCTTTAAATTGTGTTTCTAAGATTTATGTTTCCATTATTTCCTCTTCCTCACTTGGGACATCATTTGTGGAAATAATTTCAAACATATTAGCAGATAACTTTGATTGATCCTTCATAACTAGTTTTTCTAAGTGTTCTTCTTCTTAGGCATTTGGAAACTTGTTGAGTTTATATCTTCTTTCTTTTGATCTAGAATTTTATTTGGGCAAACACTAGCCAAATGACCATATTCATGGCAAATTCTACAATGAAAAGGAATGTTCTCATAGTCCACTACTTGCTCCCAAGTGTCCTCCCCAAATTGTAATGTGATATTTTTAGGTAGGGGTTTGTCAAAATCCATTAAAACACAAATCCGAGCATAAATAATATGTTCAAATTTTTGAGTACAATCAACAGTCATCATAAATGTTCCTAAAGAGTTTCCAATTGAAGAAAAAATAGTCGGATTCCAGAATTCAATTGGGAGGCCAAAGAGTCTAACCCACATGGGACCTGTAGAAGGCATCTCTTCTTCGACTTTAAATTTAGTATGCCAGGGCTTCATGAAAAGCCCTGCCCTTCCAAAGAACCAGGGACCCCCTTGAAAAGTTTTCTCTCTATCTTCATTATTAGCAAATAAAACAAGAAAATAACCATTTGGATAAATAGAGATTTGTAACTCACCTTTAGTTTTCCAACTTTTTGCAGCCCAGACTTTGAAAGCAGATAGGCTCGGATGAAAACCCACGAAACGACAAATTAGTCCTCTTTTTTCCAGATCTTCAATGCCAGTCTGAATGTTGCCCATATCAAGCTTAACAATAGGAGTTCCATCAGCTGCTTTAAGACATCCTGACTCCATTTTCCTAGGATCAATCTTAGGCATTCTTAGAGGTTTACGGGAAGCCCTAAGATTAATATTAGCATTAGGTTGAGGCTGTCCACCATGGAGGGCATCCCTAAAATTCATTTTTGGGGTTGAGTCTTCAAAATTCTTACCCTTGACAAGGGTTTCCATAGTAGATTTATTTTGTGGGTGCACCTTAGCACCAGATTCACTTGAGATCTGAGCCATTTTTTGATCAGCTGCTTGAAACTTATTTCGTGATCTCTTTAATCCATGCCCTAGACGTCGTGGAAAGGTATGATTTTCACTTTTCTTTTGTGCAACAAATTGGAAGTCGTTGTCACTCAAGTTCACAGCATGAAGATCTATTGAAAGATAGATTTCTAACCCATCTTGGATCCCCTGCAACATATCCTGCTAAAATATTGAGCAAAAACCACAAAAATATTGGCCGCTAGGGCTCGAAGGCCCCGAAAACCAACCTCTAGAGCTGCTTGCACTTAACCCAAATGAAACCCTCACACTTTCGCTTGCCAAAAATCTCGTTCACACATAGGGATGCGCTAGGATCTGTGTTGCTCCAAATGATCTAAAAATTGGTGGAGACGTTCTAGGGTTTGTCAGGCATCTACCCTCAAAATTTCAGCTCAATCCGAGTTCGGATGAGTGAAATATGGCCGAAACAAGTTCGACAGTTTGGGCAGTCCTGCGAAAAACGTCCCTCACAATTTTTTCTCATCTTTGTTATATCATATTCATTAGATACAAAGTTTAATTAAATGGGTTTAAACCCAATTCTTTATTTAGGATTTTAATTAAAGGATTTAAATCCAATTCTTCATTTTAATAAACTTTTACCCTTATTCATTGATGTAAATATACTGATTTACACATTTTGGTATCTAAATTCTTTAAATTAAAATTTAAAAAAAAAAAAAACATTGAAATATCAAATGATATGAGTTTAATTAGTTAAATCCATTAACTTTTTTGGAGGAGACCTAGGTACATGTAATGGCATAAGGTTTGGGTTTGAATTCAAATTTAACTTTTTACACTTATTCATTGATGTAAATATATTGATTTACAGTTTTTAAAATCTAAATCCTTTAAATTAAAATTAAAAAAAAAAAAAACATTGAAATATCAAATGATATGAGTTTAATTTGTTAAATCCATTAACTTTTAAGGAGGGGACCTAGGTACATGTAGTGGCATAAGGTTTGGGTTCGAATTCAAATTTAACAAGGTTGAAATTTGGAAGATATTTGACAAAGAAAAAATTGAAATAAAATTTGATATAAAATCTCATACTTAAATTTGTATATAAATTTATAATTTCATAAAATTTGGCATGAGTAGTTTAGGGTAGAGCTTCTTATAAAGCAAAAAGTTGGCATACTTTATTTGTACAACTTGAGTGGGCCTAACAATCAATACTTTGAACTCTTAATATGAGCTCTAAGGTTTAAATCTAATGAAGTTAGAGTTGTACACAATGTTTAATAGAAGTTTGGTTGGATAAACACATATGTGGTAAAAACACATCGTCCCATACGGTTCATGACCTCATGGATGTTAAAATCCACTTTATTTTATATTTTATAAAGGTTTTTTTTCTTTTGCTGGAGAAAAAGGGATTGTACTTGGGTCCCCCACCCTTAACAAATCATAACTCTCTCCTTTAAAGATTGAGAGTTTACAAATAGATTCAACTTTTCATCCTAATTGAGTTGCTATAGCTAGATACCTATATATTTTTTCATAAAGAGTCTAAATTCTTGATTTTCATTTTCTAAATCTTCTTCAACTTTCTTTGTAACTACAAATATTCCAATATTCAGCATCTTTCTTCTTAGTATTTCCTTGCAAAAACCTTCACAATACCAAAACTCCACCTCTAATGTCTACGTATTGCATCTTAGTAGAGTAATATTTTCAAAATTGTGCGCTATCATAGTTTGCTTTATAAAATTTGGACTAGTAGTTTCCTTCCTGAAGCATAAGTGCAACCATAAGAATTTTAATAAATAGTTTATATGAAAACATGTTAATGTTATAAAATACCACAAATATTACCAATAGAAAACATTAAAGTAAATTTGATTCTTAATCATTATTTGATTCATACAATCAAAGTTCTCTTGTCGACTTCAACAAAACTTACTACTTCCTCTGATCATTGAAAAGAGAATTTAACTTCATGATCCTCTATTAAAATCCCTTTATTAGTTAACATATTTACACAATTGTTCCATTCCCTTAATGTATGTGTAAACCTAATTTCTTCAAACTCTATAACAAGATCTTGTATTTCCACAATGATCTCTTGTATGTTCCATGGAGCCTTTGCTTTCCTTAAAATTGCATTTATTATTATTAGTGAATCACCTTCCATCCATACTTTGTTCCATTTTATTTGTCTACATATTTTTAATCCTTCCAAAATTACCCAATATTTAACTTCATTATTTGTCTTAAATCCACTATTGAAATCATAATGCGATAAAATATCACCCTTATTATTTCTAATTATTCCTCCTCCTACTTGTCCTAAATTTCCTTTAGATGCTCCATCAAAATTCAACTTGACCAACTCCACTTCTAGTGGTTTCCATTTTATATTATTTATATTCCTTTTGTTTCTCCTATACTCAACATCATAATTTCATTTAATGACTTGACTCTACCTATCAAGACTCTCTTCTTCAAGGTTAGGTATTGGGTGAGTTGATAGGGTTGGTTTACTCTCCTCTATGGCTAAATAGATCTTCCTTTTCATTACCTCTATACTACTTTTATTTTCTTTAAATATTCTTTTATTCCTTTTCAACCATACATTCGAAAGTATTATATCCTTCGATATATCCCAGAGTCTATAACACCTCACTTTTAAAAATGCTCTGCCATTGCTTTAATCATTCTTTAATTTTGCCATTCATTACCATATATTTACTAAACATATTAAGAATTTATTGTCATAGTTCCCAAACTATTGAATAGTGTCCCAAAAGATGGTCTATATTATCCTCCTTTTTACATAGAACACATTGTGATAGGCCATGAAATACTCTTTTCATTAGGTTATCCGAGGATAAAATTTTCCTATGACCTACTAGCCATACAAACATTTTGACTTTTGGAATGCTCTAGCTATCCCAAATATCTCTTCATATTCTTGCAATATTCTTATTTTGTTGGTGCTTTACATTATATCTACTTTTTGTTGTGTATTCTCTTGAGCTATTCAACTCCCAAATCAGCTTATCCTTTGCTCCCCTTGGAACAATCATTGTTATCATTTTGCTCAACTACCTCCTAGCAACAATGCTTGGTATACTTGTAAAAATTCTTCTTTCCATTTGTATCTTCCTTCTTGATTCTTGTACATAATATTTGAAACCCTATCACCATATTTATTTTGAAGTAATCTCATCCATGGTTTCAAAATTGGATCTAGATTGAATGATTTTTTATCACACTAAGTATACATACAAATAGAAGTTTTTCTCTAGTTCCCACCACCAATATTAAACCTTTAATCACTAAATAAATTGATTTTTGTAAACCATTCCATAGTGCAGATTCATCTGGTAGTGAGAATGTAGTAAATATTAAGCTTGTGTTATTGGGCTCAACGTACTTAGAAGAATTATTGCCCATTGTCTTTGACTCTCTTTGTACAATCTCCAAATTATTTTCCCCCTTAGAGCTAAGTTTTCATTTGTAAAAACTCTTAAACCGAGACCTCCCCTAGTTTTATCATCACACACCTTGCTCCATTTAACCAAAGGAAAATTCCTTTTATCATGTAATCCTAACCTCATAATATATATTAAACTAGTTTCTACCAATTTTGGCACAATATACAAGGACGTATAATATGTTGGAATGGTTTGTAAGACTAATTTAATAAGTTGCACTTGTCTTGTTAATGATAACCATCTATATTTCCATGTCGTTAGTTTATTCTAAACTTTACTTATAATTGGATTCCACAATTCGATTCTCATTCTTCCATCAAATAAGGGCATCCCTAGATATGTTGGTAAATTTGGCTCTTCCATTTGAAGTAATTTGCATATCCCTGCTTTGATTCTAGTTGGAGTATTTAGGAAGTAAAATTTAGTTTTTTCTATTAACTTTTAGCCCTGATGCTTTTTCATAATCCTTTAATAAGTTATTCAAAGCTTTGGCCTCATTTATCAATACCCTCCCAAAAAGGGTTGTATCATCTACAAACTGTTGATGGTTGAAGTTGTCGATGTTGTTACTAGCCTTAAGTTCGCTTATTAGCCCATCTTTGTATGTCTTCTTAAAGTTCCTTCTCAATATCCCTACCATAATAATTAACATATATGGTGACAGAGGATCTCCCTGTCTAAGACCCCTCTTAGCTTTAAATGATTTTGTTACTAGCCCATTGACCAATACTAAATATAAAATTGTGGAGATACAAACTTTAATTCATCTAACCCATTTCTTCCAAAATCTAAACTTTTCTAATACTGTAAAAAGAAACTCCCATTTAACCCTATCATAGGCTTTATTCATATCATTTTAAGATCATTTCTCTCTCTTTTCTTGAAGTTGTTGAATGCATTACTTCATGAGCTACTATGATCCCATCAATGTCTTCCTTTTACAAATTCTCCTTACTTTTTTAAAATAATTTTGTCTAATAGTGGTCTTAACCGATTTGCCATCACTTTGGAGATTATCTTATATGCCATATTACATAGGCTTATGGGCCTAAATGAATCAAATAATTTTGCATCCTTCTTTTTTGGAATTAGGGTAAGATATGTTACATTTATTTTATAAGGTATGTATTGTTTTACCCTAGACTATTCCACTGCCACCTATAAAGAATCCTTCACTATTTCCTAATTATGTTGATAGAGTACTACTGAGAGCCCATCCAAACTTGGAAATTTATCCTTATCAAAAGAGAAAAGAGTTAAATGAACTTCTTCCAGAGTAATAGGCTCCATCAGTTTGCTATTATCTTCATATATTATAATTAAAGGTACTTCTTGTAGTAGTTTATCATTAAGAACTTCAATCTCCTCTAATCTTAGCATATTCTAGTTAAAAAACTTTACCTCCTTTCATATTTTGCTCTGGTATTCAATCCAAACCCCTTCTATGGATTTAATTCTACTAATTTTAGATGTTGATATTTGTACTATTGTCATCCTATGAAAAAGAATTGTATTTTTATCTCTTTCTTTAAACAAGTCTATCTCAATTTTAATCTCCAAAATTTCTCTTCCTTACTCAAAATATTATGATAAAGGTATTAATGAAAATGTTTGACAAATTCCTAATAAAGAGTTTCATATTTAAATATATATATATACATACACAAGTGTAGAATTGAAACAAAAATAATTAGAGTTTCATGTTAAACGATCCATGCAATGCCCTAAACTTCAACAAAATTATTTAAGCCTTCATAAAAATTGATAAATTTTGAACTTCATTCTTAAAATTTAGTGAATCTTATGACAAAGGATACATAATTGTAAAGCTTATCAGGCAATACATGCATGATTGGCAAGTTATTGTAGTGCCACTTTGTGGTCATGATGTAATACGAGTATAATTGTTTCAATCCCATATAATTGATTAAGATAATATATTGATTGAATTGATGTTATTCAATTGTAATATTTTAAAATCTTAGTTGCAAACTTATGTGAATAATGATAAATAATAAGTAATCATATGCACATCAATAAATATTTTAAGATAAAATACATATTAGATTATTATTTTTATTAAAACATGTGTTGAAATAATTAATATACAATAACTAATATTACATTAATTATAATTAAATTTATGCATAAAATTAAAAAAAAAATTGTTTAATGAAATATGTGTCACGATATCGCGACACCTTTCCTCCTCTAGCCGCGATGACGAAACTTGTCGCGATATCGCGACACTTTTCTATTTTGGCAGCGACGTTGCAACATGTCGTGATTTCGTGACACTTTCTCTCCTTCGGCCGCGATGCTGCATCTTGTCGCGATATCACGACATCTTTTCCTCCCTTGGTCATGATGGCTCAACATGTCGCGATATCGCGACACGTTTTCCTCCTTGCTTTCCTATATGCTTGGAACCACGAAAATGCAACATGTCGCAATATCGCGACACCTTTCTTCTTGTGGTGTTTGACTTTTTCTCTGTTCTTTAGCTCTTGGGCCTCTTCGGTCGGTTTGATTAACATGTAAATTTATACTTGTACAAGGTTCAGGGACCTTTCAACACCCTTTCAACCAATCAAAAAAAAAAATATCATATAATTTTACAATACATATAATGAGCTTATGATAATAATGGAATGGGAAAAAATCGTAAAGGGCCTCTTAAGGGATTTTTTGTCTCTCCCCCTTCTTACCTTGAGGATGGGGGTCGTTTATTAAGCTTAGGTCTAAATTTTAATGGATTAAGTTGGAGAACACCTACATCTCTCTTAACATTTTCCTTTGACAAGCTTAACTTTGATCTAGTCTTGTGCTAGCTACAAATGCATCAAGCAATACAATAATTAGGTCCTATTACTTTTAATCTTTGATGATGTATGTAAAATACAATTTTCTTTTAGAGCAAGGATTCAAGAGAGTAATGCAACAAAGAAGACCTAATATGACTATATGCAATTTTGTTTTGATGATATAAAATTAAATTCGGTCCCCTAATGATATTAATACTAACTTGTTCCTTCTTTCCTTCTCTCGTTAATAGATAAAATAAAAAATACTTAAACAAAAATAAATTCAAAATAGACAACTCATACATCTACAATCTAAGATGCTAAAGATAAATTATTGTAACTTAAAACCTAATTTTTTACTCAATGGTAAAAGCGTTGGTCTACAAAAGCACTATTGACAGAAGCGTTGTCAATGGTATTACTTCTTGGTGGTGCTTTTACTAACTTGCAAAACAAACAAAAAATAGACAAGTCAATAGTTAAGGGATCTGTCTAGAGTAAAAAATATTGTATGGCTCCCTTGACTAGCACCAAACCCTTGTTCAAGAGATAAGATAAATAGTTTTAGAATGATAAAAATAATAACTATGTGCTTAGTGGAAAAAGTGTCACTAGGTGAGCAATATTGTCGCTAGTGCTTTTGCTAGTTGACAATGCTTTCACTTTCAATGACTCTGAACTCAATTTTTTCTATATTAGAAACTGAGAACAATAGCACCACTAAACCTGTAATTCAATAGCACTTTTACCTATAGGTACAATAGAATGTTCTTGGATAAAAGATTTATGGTTTTATGAATAATGCCATAAGTTGGATCTCTAACCAAGATGTGTAGAGGTCCTGATGTAGTCAATATGTGTTAGGAACCTTCAAATAAAAATAAGCATAATCGTAATAGCAATGCAAGAATTAATGGAAATGCTTATAAACTAAATGACCATGAAAATGAAATAATAGAAGTGCTTAAGAAAATAACTAATTGAAAATACAATAAACTTATATTAATCAAGCAAAATAGATATTGCAAGCCTCTTCGATGGGCAAACTCCTTGGAAGCAAAGCTCTGATAGAATATGAGAAAAATATAAGATACATTCAACTCCAAACCCATGTCCTTACAGAGGCCCTTTTTTACCCTAACCCAAATGCTCAAGGGTCAAACCACGTGACAAAGGGGGCCCAAGCTACTAATTCCTACTTATAATAAAAGTAAAGGTTACATCATAATGGGCCCATACACACTAGGCACCCAAGATGCAAACATACACCAATATTAGATAAGTATATAACAATGGTTGTGTTAGATAGGGTCTGAACATATCCTTCCTCTTTAAGAAGTTTTCTCCTCGAAGCTTGAGGTGAGAAAACTAATATTGTAGTTGATGGAGTGACTCCTAGGTGGCATTATCTTGTTGAAGTCTATGCCACTATACTAGAACATTAGTAAGAGGGTGGCTGCAAAGTGTGCATGTACACTGGTCTAGAATACTCATGGGTTCTAAGATGCTTGAGCCTTCCTCATCCAACTGGGGTAGTGTATATTGGACTTGTATGTAGTTTTCAATGACCTTCTTTATAGATGAGACATGGAAAACTGGATGTATCATGGAAGAAGACAATAATTCTAGTTTATAGGCTATGGGGTCAATTTGTTGGAGCACTTTATATGATCCATAGAATTTTGGTGTTATCTTTTGACTGCTACTCAATGATGATTGCTTGTAGGGCTACAAGCATATAAAAACCATGTCCCCCATGCTAAAACTATGTTGAGAACGGTGTTGATCTACTTATTATTGCATACAATTTTGTGCCATGGCCAAATTATCTTTGAGATGTTGAAGTTGCGCACTACTACTCCAACATGGTGGAGAGTGTCCATGAATTGCTTCATGTGGTGTCATCTTGGTGGAGGAGTAATAGGAAGTATTATACCACCATTCATCCAAAGGAAGCAATTTGACCCAATGAGTCAATTGCTCATATACAAAGTAACAGAGATAAGTTTCCAAACACTTGATAATTTTAGTTTGCCCATCGATTTAGGGATGGTATGTTGAGCTTGTCTTGAGTTGTGTGTTATGTAACTTGAATGGTTCCTACTAGAAATAACCAGTGAATATGGGTCATGATCAGATACAATGGACTAGGATGTTCCATGAAGGCAAAAAATGGAATCAAAGAATATTTGGGAAACAATTGAGACCTTGTAAGTGTGGGCTAGATAACAAAAATGAGCATACTTAGAGATACAACCCACCACCATAAGAATGATTGTTTTGTCTCCAAATATTTGGATCCTTTTAATAAAATCCATAGAAATAATTTTCCAAATATTTAAAATAGGAAAAATTTGGAGTGTGCCCGATGTGCAAATAGTTTCACCCTTAACACACTACAAGTGTCACACTCTGCAACAAAGGCCTTGATATCCTTATTCATACCTACCTAGAAAATGTGTGTTTAGACCATTCATATGTCTTTAAGAAGTTTGAATGTCCTACAGTTGGAGAATCATATATTTCCTATAGTATAGACTCGTAGAGTGGTGAGTTTTCAAGGATAACAAGGCAACCTCAGTATCACAAATGTTATCCATCCCATATATATCTTGGACAAGAGTAAAGAAATAAAACACAATGCAAATAGAACTAACAGCGAAGCAATATTATTGATATCACATGTTGGTTATATACATAATGAGAGGTGGTTTGGTTGGTTGAACCACCCGAATCTATTGGCTAACCAACCCATGAATTGGAGAGCGCTAGGAAGCGCTATTTTAATATATGCCTATAATGAAATATAACCTATGCAATATAATATGCTAACATCCCCCCTTATTACATTATTGGAAAATACCAAGGGTATTGCGAAACAATTCAAATTTGACACGTGCAAGTGCCTTGGTGAAGATATCTGCAACTTGTGCATCAGTGGGAATGTATTGGAGTTGTATATTGTGCTTTGGAACTTCATCGTGAATAAAATGACATCGAGTGTCAATGTGTTTGGTGCGATCATGAAAAATTGGATTCTTGACAAGATTCAAAACACCTTGATTGTCGTAAAATAAATGAAGTGGAAGATTCTCTGGAAGACCCATGTTTGTAAGAATGTGACGTAACCATATTATCTCGCAGACTGCTCCACTAGCTGCACGATATTCTGCCTCTGTAGAAGAGATAGCAACCACCTGTTGCTTCTTGCTATGCCAAGAGACAAGACCAGACCCAAGATGAAAGATGTATCCAGAAGTTGACTTTCGATCATCAATGGATCCAACATAGTCGGAGTCCGTGTATCCTTGTAGATAGAACTTGTTATTCTTTTTGTATTCCAGGACAAAATATGTTGTACCACGGATATAATGTAGAACTCTTTTTGCTGCTTTCTAATGACTTACCTTGGGTTCTTGCATGAACCGTGAAAGATAACCCACAACAAAACTGAGATCAGGCCTGGTATTGGTTAGATATATGAGACTCCCAACCAGTTGTGATAGAGAGTACCATCTACCTGAGGTGATTCATCATATCATGATAACTTAAGTCCTTGCTCCATTGGAGTTGCTTTAGACTTACAGTTAGTCATCCGATATTTTTTGACTAATGTCTTGGCATACTTCTTTTGTGTTACTCTGATATGGTGCTTTTTCTGAGTCACTTCCAAACCAAGACAATAGTGAAGAAGTCCTAGATCTGTCATTTCAAAAGATTATTTCAAATCATCTTTTACTGCATCAATCATTTTCTCTGAACTTCCTGTTATGATCAGATCATCTACATATAACACCAGAATCACTATATCAGAACCATTGTTCTTAATATAGAGATTTGCATCTGAAGGACTTCTTTTGAATCCATGCTGCACTAGGTGACTGTCTATCTTGATGTACCAAGCTCGAGGAGCTTGTTTGAGCCCATACAAGGATTTGATCAATTTGCAAACTTTCTGTTCTTGCCCTTCAACCATGAATCCTTCTGGTTGGGTCATGTATACTTCTTCTTGTAAGTCACCATTCAAGAAGGCACTTTTAACATCCATATGATGCAACTTCCACCCAAACTGAGCTGCCATGGCACAAAGTACTCGAATGGTAGTCATCTTTGCAGTAGGGGCAAAAGTTTCTTCATAGTCTATGCCTTCTTTCTGAGCATAGCCCTTTGCAACAAGATGGGCCTTATGCTTATCAATAGTACCATCTACCTTATACTTTACTTTGAACACCCATTTGCAGCCAATGGGCTTCTTTCCTGTAGGCAGATTGACTAGCTTCCATGTATTATTCTTCATGAGAGATGTGTGTTCTGCTTCCATAGCAACCTTCCACTGAGGCTCACTAAGTGCATCTTGAACTGTTGTAGGTTCATTTTCATCCAATGCTATCATATAAACCTATTCATTATCCATATTTGTGTCTCTATCTTCCTCTGCATCTACAGATAGATCATCAAACTATTGGTAAAGTTCATCAACCTCTGAAGATGATGCCTCTGCTCTTCTCTGTTGTGTCATACTCCGAGTGCAAGGTCGATCTTGAGTTAGATCTAGAAGTGTATTCAGTTTAGAATCTCTCAATGTACTAGTATACCATTTGGGAACCTTTTTCTTTGGGGGTGAACTTTCTTTCTTAGGTTCCTCTTCTTCCTCAAGGTATACATCTGTAGATGTGATATCTGATGTGGAAGCTTCATCAAACACTACATCTCTACTTATATGTGTTTTCTTGGTTATAGAATCTATCAAGTGATATCCCTTTGAATGCTCATCATAACCAAGGAAGATACATTGTAGGGTCTTCTCATCTAACTTCTTCCTTTTCTGTTTTGGGATGTGCATGAATGCCTTACATCCAAAAACTCTTAGATGAGAAATGGAGGGTTTCTTACCACTCCATGCTTCTTGTGGAGTTTTACCCTGTAGAGCTCTTGTGGGTGCTCTATTCAGGAGGTATGATGTTGTATTTACTACTTCTGCCCAATACTGATCCTCAAGATGTGCTCCTTTTAGCATACATCGAACCATTTCCACAATGGAACGATTTCTCCTCTCTGCAACTCCATTTTGCTGAGGTGTATAGGTTGTTGTCAGTTGTCGCTTAATCCCATGTTCTTTCAAAAATGATGAAAATTATTTGGAAGTATATTCCCCCCCTCGATCTGAGTGGAGAGATTTGATGAAACATCCTGACTCTTTTTCAACAAGTTTCTTGAAGTGTTGAAAATATGAAAATACCTCTGATTTCAATTGAAGGAAGAAAACCCACATATTTTGGGAGTAATCATCAATGAACAATTGAAAGTACTTCTTTCCACCATAACTGGTTGGCATAGGACCGCACAGATCGGTGTGTACCAACTCCAAAGGTTTCTTAGCTCTGGAAGAGCTAGATTCAAAAGGTACCCGATGTTGCTTCCCTACTAAGCAATCCGAGCAAACTGGTAAGATGGAGGAAAGGTGGGGAAGTCCTCTCACCATCTCATATTTGCGCAATTCGAGCAAATATCCTGAACTTAGATGCCCATATCTTCTATGCCAGAGAGAAGTAGCCTCCTTTGTAGTTGCAGCCAGAGCAACATGAGGCGTTGAAAGAGCATCTAGAATGAACAAGCCATGCTTGTAGGAGCCGGTTGCGACATGTTTACCTTTGTGGGTTATAAAACATCTCTTCTTGCCTTTCACAACTCGGAACACAACATCCATATTTCTATCCAACATCTGAGGAACAGACAATAGATTATTGGCTAATCCAGGGACATAGAGGACCTTCTCTATCTGACATTTACCATCTGGAAGAGAGACAAAAACATCCCCTTCACCCTTCACCTGGTAGACTTGATTGTCAGCAATTGTGATGGGCTTACCTTCTTTCTCCTCAAATGTTTCAAACCATGATTTGTCCCCTGTCATGTGCTTACTAGCTCCTGAATCAATATACCATACAACATCTATCTGGGAAGATGAAGTATGGGTCATGAGCACCTTGTGTGCTCTTTCAGAGTCAAAATCTGAATCGGACTCAGGGGAATATGAGTCTGAGTTGGAGTCAGCATAAGCAACATGGCCCTTAGGTTGCTTATGTTTCTTTTTATATTTTTGTTTCTCTTTGCCTTTCTTCCTAGGAGGTTGGTCATTTTGTTGCTTGTTTTTGAACCAACACCTGTTGGTGTCATGGTTATTCATATCACAAATCTTGCAATATTGTTTATCCTTCTGCTGATTTTGTTTCCCTTTTCCCTTGGAGGAAGAACCCCCTTTTTGAAACTGACCTTGTTTCTTACCCCTTTGTTGGGTGTAGAGGGCATTATCTGGCACTTCATCCTTCTAAACCTGATTTGCCTCCTCAGTCTGAAGCAAATTTACCAACTCCACAAAAGATACTTGTCTACCAGAAACGTTGAGGGAAGTGATCAACATCTTGTAGGATTCTGGCAATGCTCTCAAGATGATAGAGTTCAAGATATCATCATCCACTGGTTTTCCCATAGCATTTAATTTGGCTTTCAATTCTGCCACTCTACAAAGGAATAGATCAACTGTCTCCCCAGAATTCATATTGAGGGTATGTAGTTGAGTTTGAAGGTGTAGAATAGTGGACTGATTCTTTCCTTCATACACAGTAATCAAAGCATCCCAAGCTTCCTTACTAGTTTTGGTATCACAGATATGAGGTTGGACCTCATCTGTAGTAGCAAGTAGGATAAACATGAGACCTCTTTTGTCCTTCTTATCAAATGCTTCTTGATCTGCTCCTGTTGTTTGAGGGTGTTTTGTAGTGCCAGTCACTACATCCCATAAATCTTCCACCTGAAGAATGGCTCTCATCTTTGTCTTCCATGGAACAAAGTTAGGACCTTTCAACAACTGTGAATCTGAGAGATACTTGTGAACACTGGCCATTGTGAAGGTTCCTTATATCACCAATTGGTCTCCCTTTCTTTATACCTACCAGACCTATATACCGAAACTACTCTATATATACCCGCCCTTACGTGAGGGAGACTATAAGTATATACGAGCAACACGATACATGGAACTTAGGCGATACTAAAAGGGCATCGTGTTGTTTATGACACCTACCATAGAAATTTTATTCCTCATGCGTGGGGCATAACTTCCCCTAAACACTTTGGAAAAACCTTCGTCAGGATTTACGCCTAACAACAATCACGATGTGGGTATGAAATGAAGTGAACAATAGAACTGGTTTGCCTTATTTCTCCCCGATGATTGATAGAGAACAAGCTCATACATCATTGTTGCAGCTATATTAGGCGGTGGATACAGTAGCCCAAAGCACGACAACATTACCTGTAAGTGTGGGCCAAAGGTATCACAAATACCGAATGCTGCTGCACAAAAAATTGCACAAATAGGTGTATAAATTTGGGGTCTTTTGCTTTATTTATGTGATTATTATTTGCAAGAAAACAAGAAAGTTAAGTGCAAAAAATCACAAATGCCCACAAATTTTTGAAACTATTTGAGGTGTCGGTTTCCACCGAAACTACACCTATTACAATACCAGTTTTCTCTTTTTTTTTTCATAATTTTATACCCCTATTTGTCTTAGATTTTTGCAAAAGGAAAGTGCTTGAAGAATCCCCCATTTTTGTTTGCAAAAAAAATGAGTAGGAAAATAAAATGGGAATGCTTCCAAAAAACTAGAAGACACAACTTATCACTCCAAAAAAATGAGGGAAAAATCGAAGCATATGGAAAATACCTCAAAAAATAGCCCCTCCTTGTGGCGTGGTAGCGAAAAAAATTTTCAAAGAGCCCTTCAGAAGCATTTTGTAGCAACTTGAGCACCTCGAGCAACTTTTGAGCAAGAATGGACCAACTTTTAGCAAAAAAATTGCAAATTTTCATCAACAAAGGAACAAACATTCGAGCAACATTTTTCAAATTTTCATCGGGCAGTGTGGGTAGCATGGGTTGTCAAAGAACAAAAATTAATGTCCGCAATAAGATTTGACCCGTGGACCTTGTCCACACAAATAAATTCCCAGCACCAATTGCGCTACACAACACGTTGGGAATGAAAAGCACCAACTATGCTTTGAAGACTACGGGCGGTAAGCAAAAGAAAAATAATAATTGGGCTTTTTTATCCCACATGCATCGTAGGATGCATGCACGGGGATTCAAATACCTGAGGCCTCACCTTAATGGTTGAATACCTTCGGGTGGTCACCGTCCCCCTTTACCCTTTTATCACCTCGAACCACGTGCAAAGCCACGTCACCACCCTGTCTACCAAGTCCGCAGTCCAGTCAGCAGTCCAGTCACCACCCTATCTGCCAAGTCAGCAGTCCAGTCAGCAATCCAATCAGCAATTATGCCACGTTAGCAGTCCAGTCAGTAATTATGTCATGTGTCCTATCCTCTGCCACGTTAGCAATCTTGTGTTCTCGGGTCTTGTGCCCCGTCAGCAGTTTTGTGTTCTCGGGTCTTTTGCCCAGTCAATAACCAGGGTCCTCGAACCTCGTGCTTGGGCCACGTGCTCCAGTCTTCTACCAGGGTCATCCTCGAGCCTCAGGTCTTGTGCCCAATCAATAACCAAGGTCCTCGGGCCTCATGCTCGGGCTGCATGCTCCAGTCTTCTACTAGGGATGTCCTCAGGTCTCGTGCGGGCTTTTGCCTCCACTCAAGCCTCATGCGGGCCTCGTTCACACCTCTACTGCTCTGCTCGTGCGCCTAATCTCCACCTAGCTCTAGTACCATAAATAAATAAGACACCATGCAAATAGAATGAACAGCGAAGCAATATTATTGATATCACATGTTGGTTATATACATAATGAGAGGTGGTTCGGTTGGTTGAACCAGTCGAATTCGTTGGCTAACCAACCCATGAATTGGAGAGCGCTAGGAAGCACTATTTTAACATATGCCAATAATGAAACATAACCTATGCAATATAATATGCTAACAAAGAGTTAAGATCAATCTGAAGTTGTCGAATTAATGATTGCAAGGTGAGATATTAGGTCACTTCTCCTTGAAGCTAGTGGGTCCATTGGGAAGTGGAGTAGAGATGTCACATAGTGTACCTTGATCCTCATATTGGTGGGATAGTACATCAACAACTACATTTTCTTTGCCCTTCTTATAAATGATTTCATAGCCATACCCCAGTAGTTTGGTAACCCATTTTTTTTGTTTGGGTGTAGATACACACTGCTTAAGAAAGTACTTAAGGTTGTGGTGGTCTATTTTGATGGAAAAATATCTCCCAATAAGATAAGGCCTCCATTGGTTGACAACATGTAAGATCACCATCATCTCCTTATTATAAGTCAATTTTCCTAGGTTTTTACCTGAGATTGCATTACTAGTGAAGGTCAATGATCACCCTTCTTACATAAGTACTGCACCAATTCCACTTACAGAGGCATCACTTTCAACCATAATTAGCTTGGAGAAATTAGGCATAGCCAACATGGGAGTAGAGAGCATAGCTTTTTTGAGTCACATAAAGGCATGTTCGATAGGTTTTGACCATAAAAAAGTTCTACAACATAGATGTAATCTTTCCATAATCAAAAATAATTTTGAAAATAGAAAGTATGGCCTATAAAAACTTTTGAGAGTGTGTGGATTAGGCCATTCTTATATGGTAGTAATATTTTTAGAATCCACCATGATGCCTTCCCCTGAAACTATATGGCCTATGTATTCCACTTCTTGCATCCCAAAAGAACATTTGGATAGTTTGGAACACAATTGATTATTATTTAGGAATTGTGTTGTCTTGTTTAAATGTTGCAAATGACATATTCGTGTATGATTATAAATCAAAATATTGTAAAAAAAGACCAAAATAAATTTACGTAGAAAGGGTTGAAAGATTGCATTCATGAGACTTTGAAAGGTGGACGATGCACTGATAAGATAAAATGATATGACAAGGAATTCATAATGGACTTCATGAGTGTGGAATGTTATCTTTGAAATATCTTCTTCTTGCAATCTGATCTAATGATAACTTAAATGAAGATCTAACTTTGAGAAGAAGCAAGCACCATGGAGTTCATCCAATAACTCATCAATGACAGGATTGGGAAATTTGTCCTTAATAGTAATTTTGTTAAGTTATCAAAAACCCATACATAACCACCAAGACTCGTCTTTCTTACAAACCAAAAGTATAGGGGAAGAATATGGGTTGACGCTTAGTCGAATGACCCCTATTGTTAATAACTCTTGCGATATTTTTTCAATTTCAATCTTTTGCACGTATGGGTACTAATAGGGAAAAATGTTCTATGATAAGCTTCCTAGGACAATCTCCATGGTATGATCATGGTTGTGTCATGGTGGTAACCCTTATGGTTCTACAAATACAAGTGCATGTTTATCCACAATTTCCTATAATTTAGTTGGCTAAACCATATCAATGGTATTTGGGGCCTATAGTGCAAATAGTTGTTCAGCCATCCCTTGAGACGTTTTCTTCAAAAAATTTCCATTCAATGTGAGTTGATGAGTTAGATAGGACCCACATTCATGCCACAAAGAGTGTATTACTTTCTATGTTTGGTGAATTGCATCCATGGCTCATAAAAATTCCATGTTATTGGGCTAGGGTATGAAGGCATTGAGTTCCCAAAAAAATTTCACAACCCTCCAAAGGAAGGGCAAACATGTTTACCCAGAGGTTGTAGTTGCCCATCATCATATTTATATTTATATATTTTTCTTCGCATGGTAGAGTACCCCCATTGGCAACCATGACTTCAAATGAATTGTAAGAGTAGATATAACAATTGCTTTTTTAGTTGCTTGAGGATCAATATAATTGTGGGTATTACCAGAATCAATGAGGACTATGAGTCATTGGTCCTTGAAATGTCCTACCACTTTCATGGTCTAGGGAGTAGAAATCCTTGCTAATGCATGTACTAAAATTTTAGGTGGTTGGTCCTATATCAATTCATACTCTTTAGGTTGATCGTCTTCTCTATTGTCCTCCTCTTTATCACTTGGTTCCCTGGTGGAAGGGCTATACACATTAAGTAAATATAGTTTATGTTATACATATTTGTGGCTCAGAGAATATTTATCATCATAGTTATAACATAGTCTATGTTCCTTATGTGCCTCCATTTCTCCTCAGGTAAAATGTTTGATTTGGGATGGTTTGTTTCCTAAGTTTTATGATGTCCAATATGGAAACAGGGTTCAAGCTTGTGGAGTTTTAAAAGTACGCCTTCATGTTGTGAATTTATCTTCGATAAGACTAGCCAATCCTACAAGTACCATCATGTTATCTGACTTGAACATCTTCACTTCAACATGAATATCTTTCTTTAATTCACTAATGAAACGACTTTGGAAAAACTCAATACTCAATTCCCTAGTGTGATTCGCCAACTTTTCAAACTATCTGGTAATCATGGATGGATGTCATTTGTATTAACTTGGTGAGGATTCCGATGAAATTTTTATACTCTTTGATCTAAAACAGGTGAGTAATTATATCTCAAATTCAACCCAAGTGAGCCATAGATGCATATTCTCTAACCATTGGTACCATTGAATTGCTTTGTGTTCTAGGTTGAAAAATACAATTGTGAGCCTTTGATTATGGGGAGTGGCATGAAGAGAAAAATATTGTTTGGCTTGATACAACCAATCGGTTGGGTCCTCTCCATCAAATTTTGAAAAGTCTAGCTTGGGCATTCTCTAAATTGTATTTAAAGATAAGGTATTTCGTGCTCTGCCTTGGTGATTATCTTGCTAGAACATCATATTTTGCATTTAGACTTGTTAAATGACTCTTGAGATCATCAATTTTATCTAATTTTTCTAGTTTAGATAATGCTTGATGGATTTCTGACTAATGGTTTTCAATTTGTTTCACCTGGTAGCCTAATCGCTCTATCTCTTGGGTAGCTCTAGTTCAACTAGCCATTTTTAGTCACTTTAAGGTCTCCAAAAAAGTTTATCAAAGTTATATCAAAACGATTAACTTTAAGAGAGGATCAAAATGGACTATACCACAAAATGATGAATTTTATCTTTTTGTATTTTTTTTCTTACTACTGACAATTGACTGCTTTAACTATTAGACTATTTATTCTCTATACTATCAAATTGTATATTCTCTATACTGTCAAACTATATATTCTTTGTTCATACTAGATAGTATTTATACTATTAAGACTATGACTTGAGCAGTCTCTTCTATAGTATGCTCAGATCTAGTTTTATTTTTTATTGGGAAAGGACTTTAAACAAGGTTTTAATAGGAATAACTTAAGGTGTATTTGGTTTCATGGGCTCTCTAATATATAATCTCGTTTGTGATTAGTGGTCGACCCAATGTTTCAAATATTTAACTACACAGGGTTCCACAATACCTGTAGTTGCACTATTCATTTTTTAGGGTACTATGAGAGTAACTTCTTGGGGCTAATCGCTTACCTATGCACCATAAAACTTAAATAGTCAATATCTTTCTATGGGTGAAGGCTTGTCCAATTTCTAAGGGGTCTTCATATATACCCAAGGGTATGTGGGAGCTTGTATTCGTATACAACTTCTAAGGCTTGGGTATTTGAGTTTGAGAAACCCTCGCTTCACTAAATGCTTTATGAGCAATGACAAATCCTCCATGATATTTGCCACAGGTTTTCTAAACTAATCCACTAAAAATAGAAAAAAATTATGTTTTTTGGAAAGATACTTTAATGGAAACTAAGCATAGTAAAAATAATAATAGAATAGAAAATGAATGGAAGGACAAGAAATATTGTTGTTGCTATGAAACATGACCCTAGAAAGATCTTTGATATCACTTGTTAGGAACCTTCAAATAAAAATAAGCATAATTGCAATAACAATGCATAAATTAATGGAAATGCTTATAAACTAAATGACCATGAAAATGAAATAACAAGAGTGCTTAAGAAAGTAACTGATTGAAAATACAACAAACTTATATTAATCAAGCAAAACAAATATCACAGGCCTCTTTAGAGGCAACCTCATTGGAAGCAAAGCTTTGATACAATTTGATAAAAATATGAGATACATTCTACTCCAAACCCATGTCCTTATATAGACTCTTATTTACCCTAATGCTCAAGGGTTGGACCACATGAAAGAGGGGACCCAAACTACTAATTCCTACTTATAATAAAAGTAAAGGTTACATCATAATGGGCCCATACACCCTAGGCACCCAAGGTGTAAATATACACCAATACTATATAAGTACATAATAATGGTTGTGTTAAGATAGGGTCTTAACAATATGATAGAATGATTGATAATGAAAATGTAAGCTAGTAATGTGATGATGCAAAATGACAAGTAGCTAAACCATTTGAATGGATAAGATTGGTTAATATGCAATGATCAAATGATTACAATGCATGAAAACAAAGATATGATACAACCAAGAGGGGAGAGAGCACAACCAAGCAAGCTTGTAACCTTAAAATGTCCAAGTTGATATCCTTTTATTGTGATGAAGTAGATGAGCTTGTTTGTTGCTTGAGAGCTTTGCAATTGCATGAGACCCATATTCAAATTGGTAGATTTTTGTTACCTTCAAATATTTGATCTATATAAAAATTTTAATAGAGTTTTGTTGTCCTTTAAGATTATATATACACTAAGCTCCCTAAGTGTTGGATTTATAGGAAGCCACGACTCCTTGGAGGATTGTTGGATTAAATTTTATAGGATTGTTTGGGGGTAAGATTTAAAAAATGGTTTAACATGCAATTAATGGATGGAAGATAGAAGACTAAAATTTTAGGGCTTTGGATTTCTATTGGAGCTATGGATCAAACTAATGTTGTCATATCCATTTTTATTGGGTGGATTGGAAGGTACTAACTTTCTACCATTTCCTTTTTTGTGTGTGACAAGCAGTAGTGTTGGAAGTAATAGTGCTGACAGTGCTAATGATCCAAATGCAAATGTCAAGATGATTGTTGCTAGTCAGTTTGGGTAGGAAATTATGAAAAGTTGAAAGTTTTCACAAAAGCGCTGCTAAGGAGAAGAACCATAATTGATGCTATCACTCAAATCCTAACACTTTTGCTTTTGGAAAATGCTCTTGATTTGAGTTTGGAGATAATTGAATTGGTTTGGATGCTTTATTGATTGGTTGATGAGGATGTTGGTAAGATTGGAGACTTTGACAATGCATTCAAAATTGGGTGTCTACAAGAAAAAACAATGAATATTAAATTAAGGTAAATTGTTTATGGAAGATGTATTTCATGTTTTGAATTAATTATTCAAGAGTATGCATTGAATTACATAATAAACTTTATATTGTGTTGTAAGGATGTTGAATATGTGGATCATATTTTCATCCATTACAATTTCTTAAATAAGGTGCTCAATGCTTTTCTGGATTCTTTTTCTGTCAAGTGGACATTACCTCAAACTTTCAAGGAATTTTTCATTCAATGGAAATCCCCTTCGTTAGCCATAGCCTCACTAGGGCGTGGGATATAGTTCTTCCTCATTTTTTATGGGGTATCTGGTGGGAGAGGAACAAAATAACTTTCAAGGATATTGCTAGGGATGAATCCTTTGTCTTAGAAGGATTAAAGTTGCTATTGAGAATAACCTCACTGTCTTTGTTGTTAGAAATGGTAGGAGAAAGTTGTGGAGAAAGGGGCTACTGTTAGTTGGAAATTGAATCTAGGGTCTTCTACTTTTGTATCCATTGTTCAAAAAATATTGGCTACTAGATGACATAAACTAGCTAAAGGGTGGGTCATTTTGAAATTTTATAGGGCTATCAAATATTAACCTCGAGAGCGCTCGTGGAGGGGGTGTTGTCAAAAATGATAATGGTGATGTCATTTGGGCTTACACCGAAGATTATGGTATTCAAATCAACCACCGAGCTAAAGCTAAGGCACTTTTCTCAGGTGTTCATCAGGTTTTTGAGATAGGCTTGAGAAGAATTCTCATACAAGGGGACTCCTTGAACATCGTTCGGGATTTGCAGGCTGGAAAGACTAATAATTGTTTCATCCTGAATATTATTAAGGACACCTCAAAGATTCTAGAAGGAATGTTAGAAGTTAAAATTGAGCATATTTATAGGGAAGGTAACCTGGCGAGTGATGTTATGGCCAATTTGGGGGTGGATAGTGGCCAATTCAAAATTTGGGAATACAATTTCCCTCTGTGGTTAATGACAAATGTTGTTTTGGAAGCATTGGGCCTACTTATCCAGTAGGCATTTTTATTGTTTTTCTGCTTGGATGAGGTCTTCTTTGTGTTGTAGTGATCCTCTCTCTAGGGGGTCTTTTTTGGAGGGTTGATTCTTGGGCTCCCTAGTGGTTTCCATTCTTAAGTAATATGCTTGGTGTATTGCCCTCACCCTTGCTCTCTAGGATTAGGATTTTGTTATCTACATATTGATGTATTTGTTGTCATTCCAGTATTATGAAAAATAGAGCAAGATCATTGGTGCCTCTAAAAGAAAGCTGGATAAAAATTATTCTTTATGCCCTACAGGGTGGTGGGTTGTTCTATGCTCTTGGGTGGTTGTTGGGTTTAATTTTTATTCTTTTAGCCTTGGAGGTTGGCATATGCTTAATTGACCTTCTCTTTCTCTGCCTCCTCTAATGTAAATATTTTTGGGACCTTTCAAAACCCCGCATTTTCACCATTAATAAAATAATAATAATAAACTTCATAAAAATGTAATGAAAAATATCATATCATAAACATTGTCAACCTAGTTAAAGGTATATTTATAAAAAAAAATTACACTAGTGGTTACAAGAACTAATCACATTCTTCATAGTATCAACATCAATCACTTATTAGTGATAATGAAAGTGGCAACACCACTACGACATGATTAAAGAAAGCAATTTTTATCTTACCTAATAAATTGACACATAATTTATAGAAGAAGGGTGTCGATCATAACTTCTTATAGATAAATATGATGAAAATTATCTATAGGATATATGGATTGCTAGGCCACAAAAATTTCCTTGAAGTCTTCATCCATGTAATCCATGAGAGCCTTGCAAGCACTTTACAAAAAATATTAAGGAGCAAATTTGTTTAACAAGACTTAGCGATGCTTAATATGGCTATATTCTCCTTCCATAGCTTGAACCTTGGCTAGATTGTGAGAATGACAACCTATTTGAATGTTGTCTAGTTGAGAGGTTGGTGGAACTTTAGAGTTTGGTGTAGGCAAAAGTTGACATCGAGCGTAAAATCCCATCCATACTCTTAAGAGCTTTGAGCTTGAGGTGGTGTGGACTTGGTTTATTTAGCGAGGCTTTGCGAAACAACAATGGTGTTAGCCTTGACATTGGATTTTTGGGGATTAGAGGAACTCATATCTATTGTTATTTTTCTATTTTGATTGCTTTCTATGGTCCAAACTTCCTCTGATATTGTAGTTTGTGACTCATTTACTTGAGTTGACTAAGAGAATGACCTAGGTTTGAAATGACCCTCTATGAGAGGACAATATTTGATCTTGTATTTTTCTCTTTAAGTTTGCTAAGCCCCAATATGTTTCATATCCTAAGAAATGAGCCATGATATATTTATAGCACTTTGATAATGTTAGATGCAAGCTTACTACAGTGGTAAGGCTTTGGCCTCTCTTTGAGAGGTCCAAGGTTCAAACCCCACTCACTATGAGGAGACCAAGACCACTTAAAAACATGTGTAAACTCATTAAAAATCAAGTTGCATTAGCTCAACTGGTTATATTCCTCAACATTTAAAGAGGAGACCAAAGTTCAAATCTTGCCAAGTGATACATAGATAATATCCAAGCTTTGTTGTAATACCACTATGTGGTGATGATGTAATATTGGTGGGGCCTGTTTCAATACCATATAACTAATTGAAAAAAAAATTGATAATATTTTTCTCACAACCCAAAAATTATCCTATCCAAATGGTGAGGTATTTTTTATACTCATCTAAAATTCTAGATTTTGTTCAAGGTCATAATGTCCTTTGATTGAGCTATCCATTTCCTCTCCTTGAGGAGTCGCTCATTCTTTATTACATAAGACATGTGGTATACCCATCCCTACAACTTACATAATTTCTTTCTATGCAAGTGTACTAGGTGAAGTGCAAGTTTAAGCTATCATTCTCATCCTTTCGATGAGCTAGCTTATTTCATTCAGTTCATCGAAAGGAACACACCAATATCTACACTGTATATCAGTCCTTTTATGTAGGTGTACTAAGCGTGTTGGGATAAAGCTATCAATCTCATATTCATCATGAGCTAGTCTTTTCCAATTAAGTCTCGCTCAACATCTAAATCTAAGGTCACAAATCATCAACTCTATTTATATTCCACTAGGATTCATCTCTTGAGATCTTTAGTTCTAGAGTTTAAACATTACCCATTATTTTTCCTCTTCTACATTTAAAGTAGATACCTGCTTAAGCATAAGTTTCTCTTAAATAAACCATCATCCCATGTGCATATTATATGTCCCCTTGATGTGATGCAATCAAGTTTTATATTTAGAATAATGAATACTTGAGAAATATCCAAGTTCCTTTTAATACCAAAGTACAATTCATTCCAATTGCATTATCAATGTTTGTCATGCAAGGCTTATAATTATCCCATGAATTTCATATCAAATAATTAATGCATAACTAATAAACGCATGAACCATATTAAATTGCCCATTTATTAAAGAACATAGAAGTTTTCATTAGCATTTCAGTCAAAGTGCATTCATCGATAAAAATACTCCACACAAAATCGCACATCTTATATATCCTGGGAACCCTCATGGGGAATAAACCCAGACTTGAATCATTCACTTTATTATTTTCATAAGGTGTTTTTTTCCTTACATGGAGATAAAGGCACTCCTAAATGCCCTTTGTCTCCTACTAGAGATATTCCATTATCCCTAGGATTCCACAATATGAATTAATCATTCAATTCACAAATACAATTTGACTTCGTGTTTCGGAACAAAGGCATCTCATTATACCTTTCCACCTTACATAAAATTTTCATACCTCCTACAATATTACAAAAACATTCACCTCTCAATTCACAAATACAATTAGGTTCCAAAAGTGGAGTTCATCTTTCGTTAACTTTGGCTCTTTGTAAGTTCACATGTTGTAACCCTCCAACAAGAATAAAATATCAAAGAATCCCATATTTTCTTTTACTATAAAGGCTCCATGATTTACAATTAATGAACATATTTAGCATCCTTTCCATCTTTAAGATAATACCATAATTCTTCAAGGTTTATTCTGGAAACTCACATCCACATAGATTCATCAAATGCACAACAACATGTTTCGTGAAAACATCACATGCAATATTAAATCTTGTTATGTAAACATGGTTCAAATGATCCTTTGTGAGTCTTTTAAAAGGATTTCTTCGTATAACCTTAAAATTACATAAAATAGAAGACGTAGAAATGACATGTTATCCTAGGTTCCTACTGCAAATCTCAGACCAATATAAATAAGCTTTAACTATAAACTTTACACTATAGAAATACTCCAAGCAATAAAGAAGTTTCAGTGAGATCATTATTTCGTTCTCATATCCGAAATAATTACCAAGTATCTATTCTGGCACAACTCTAGTTGCAAAACTTGGTTGGAAAAGAGAACAAAGGCGCTCTTCGTTATTTCTAGCATAAAGTCTTTCACTACAGTGATACCAAGCACAGACAATTCTAGTGGTGTCCACAACAAACTAAAGAATTGTTTTACTTCTATATAATTTTTTTTGTGCAATTCTCTGGTTTGTGGAACATCTAGGACGTTAACCGTAGACCACCCATTAACTCTAAGTAAATTTAAAAGCATAAATAAGAATATCTTACGCTTGTCTTAAGCCTTTTACTTTTCTTTTTAATTAATGAGTATAGAACATCACCTTCTTTATTGTGGTATAAAGTATGAAAAACCAAACTAACAATCATCGTTTATTGACGAAGAGGTATTCAGTTCCCATAATACACAATACTATCATGTATTTAGAGTTTAGTCAAAAACCTTATTTAATCCAAAACAGTAAAAGGATCTTGTATTTTATATGTATAAAAAAATCATCTCAAGTCATGTTGTTTTCATAGCTTTAGCGTTGTCATCCAACACAACTGCATAGTTATAAAATTTCACAAATTTATAAGGATTATGGCTTTGAATACTCATAAGTCTTTCCAATCCATACTGCCTATATGGCTTCAATTTTACAAACCAACACTCTTGTATGGTGGATAATTTTGCAGACTTAATCATTTCTAGTTCGCTTTCAAAAGGTATGAAGAACACAAGCTTATACTGAGAGGGGGGTGAACAGTATAAGACCACTTTTTACTTTTCTTTTCAATTCAATATTATGCAGTGTATAGATAGCAGTATCAATAGCAGTAATCAAAGCAATGCACAAAACACCATACACAATAGAGACACCACAATTTACGTGGTTCACCCAATGTGGGCTACTCCACGGAGAAAATATTTTACTAAAATTTTCTCAATCAATCTCTTTTGGGAATCCTTCCCAATTACAATGTTTATGGACCTCTATCCAAAGGAGATGTTGATCCCCTAATCTCAAGTTCGTGGATCTCTTCCACAGGAGAACTCTTTCCCCTTCTGCTCTGGCTAGTGATCTTCTAGAAGACTCTGTCTCTCTATTGCACTGACTGGTGGATCTCTCTCCACTTGAAGACTCCTCACTCAGATCTATCTTCAATTGTCCTGGCTGTTGGATCTCTATCCACTGAGACTCTATCCTCTGTACTCTGTCACCTCCAAAGCTCTATCTCAATACTGTACTAAACACAGTCCAGTCGGTCTAGCACAACTCTGCTCAATCTCTTGCACTAAACACAGTACATTCGGTCTAGTACAATTTTGCTCAATAGGTCCACACAGAACCTACTCAAATATGCTCAATAGGTCCACACAGAACCTACTCAATTCTGCTCAATAGGTCCACATAGAACCTGCTCAAATCTGCTCAACAAGCTCACTCAGAACTTGTCCAAATCTGCTCAACAAGCTCACTCAGAACTTGTCCAAATATGCTCAACAAGCTCACTCAAAACTTGTCCAAATCTGCTCAATAAGTCCTCTCTAGGACTTGCTCAAATCTGCATAGCAAGCTTCCACAAAAGCTTACTCAAAATTAGTCCACAAGCCTTCTCAAAGACTTGTCTCAAATGCTTAACAAGCTCATAGAACTTGTCCAATCTCATAGAATCATAAAGAGAATTGTTAGAGACTCAATATGTTCTATACTTAATGCTCTAATCAATATCTCAATTCAATCTCATAGAAGCATAAAGAGAATTGTTAGAGACTCAATATGTTCTATACTCAAATCCCAATCTCAACTCAAATCAATCTCATAGAAGCATAAAGAGAATTGTTAGAGACTCAATATGTTCTATACTCAAATCCCAATCTCAACTCAAATCAAATATAGAATAGTTTGTTTCATGGAACTTGAACAACCACATGCATCCACTTGACTAGGCTCAATCAACTCTACTCAACCAATCACCTCAAGGAACAACCCTTTCTCACAAACCCTAGTCCAAGCATGTATCAACCAACTCAAAATGTTTCCAACAATGCTCAACCACAAATCTCACATAACAATGATACTCATGTTCTTTTCTAACTCAAGTTCAAGTTCTTTGCATAACCAATTGGCTTCAACAACAATGCTTATAAAACAAGGTTTAATCACAACTCTCAATCCAGAAAACCTTGAAGCATTTAACCAATCACTTTCGAAAAGGAAACCACAATCAATCCTTTTCACTCCAAAGGTATTTTATAATCAACCACCATAATCAATCAATAGGAGAATGTGCCCATACCTTTTATGAAGATGAAGAAGCCTCTTTGGAAATCTGCCACAATCACAATATTCTTTTGCCAATCCTCACAAGGGTTAGAAGATCACAAAATAATCAACATTACTCCACTTCACAATAATATTCACCAAGGCTTTTAATTAGAAAACCTTCTTAAGAATTAATGCACAACTTCCTTATCACTCCTAAAACCACTTGTACCATAAAATAAAATAAATCAAAACATTGCATAACCTTGTCACTCCAAAAACCACTTATACCATAAAATAACTCAAATATTTTATATCCTTCCTTTCAACACTTTTGCACTTAAAAAAATAATCACAAAGCCTTCTTAGGCAATATCCCACATTAATCAAATATCAAACCTTAGCCATATGCAAAAATTAAATCCACTATACTCTCCGTGAAAATCGACGCTTAACACAACCTTAGCAAATTTGAAATATTTCATGCACCCAAAAATTTTGGTGATCGAATTATGGCATACCTTGCAAAATGGCTTCGGGTGGTTTCGACCCCGTGTTCCTCCTCGTCGTGCGCCTTAGCGCACTCTCCACCCACCATGTGGGCTAGGCCTCCCACATGGAGGCTTTAAGCCTTTGAGACTTATATTTCCATCCTCTCCACCTATGCCTTGAAACTTGCTCCCTTGTTCCACATGCAGTGCGCAAACGAAATCGGAAGGGGGGAATCGACGATTGCGAAGGAGGGGATAATCGAATGCGGACAATATTTCTTGTCTCCTACTTGGTTGATAAAATCAACCCCTTTAAATATTCGAACCTTTGCATGATAAAATATATGACGTCGGCGGACATGGCGGGAAAACTCTTTTATTTAATTTTAAAATTAAATTTTAATTTTAAAAAATTAAATTTTAATTTTAAAAAAATTAAAATTTAAACTAAACCTTTAAAATTAAATTTCTCCATCATCGGGGCACCTTTTTCGATGAAACGAAAAGCCAACTTGGGTTTTAAGAAAAACCCATTTCAAATCTGCCATCCATGGTTTTAAATAAAACCTTTCCTTGCCTTCCTTGGTTTTCATAAAAACCTTTTGCTAAGCTTCCCTTGAAGCTCCTTTTGGAACCAAATGCCATGCATCCCTTCTTGAACCTTTGATCAAAACCTTTGCTTCTCATGAAGCTCTTTGTGGAGAAAAATCATAGTGCTTACTTACATAGGTCCTTTTGACATCAATGACAACTTTTAGCTTAGGGACTCAAAATGTCCAACAATCTCCCCCTTTGTCATTGATGGCAACCCATATTCATTTTATTGAAACCTGACCTTCTTTTCTGCTCCCCCTGGGTCTTTGCTCCCCCTGGCTCAATGCTCTCTCAAATATCAAATCTCTCCTCATATCAAATCTCTCCCCAATACACAAATCTCTCCCCCTTTGACATCAATGGCAAAGGGTCACCTTTGGGGCTCGGGGCTAAGAATGAGCCTCTTAGCTTAGCCCCTCCCCCACCTCCACATGAGGTGGTTAATTCTAGGGTGGGAGTATTTCTACTCCTCGAAAGCATAGATCTGTGCCTTTATCTTTCTCTCTTCTTCTATGAGTCTTCTGAATCCTCTCACTATTTCTTTCCAAGTTATCATCCCTGTTCCTATCATCACTTCTATTCCTGTTCCTGTTCTTGTTCTCATCCATGTTTCTGTTCCTGTTTCGATTCTCATCCTTGTTCCTGTTTCTATTCATACCTTTGTTCCTGTTCATATTTATGTTCCTGTTCACATTCTTGTTCTTGTTCATATTCCTATTCCTGTTCATATTCCTGTTCCTATTCATGCCTATTTCTAGAATATTTGCTCTACACCATCTTGCTATGTGACCATCATTATTGCACTTATAACACTTAATGTTATTATTCCTTGGATGTGCAACTGTCTTAGGATTTCTCCTAGTGAAGCCATATCCTCTTCTGTCATTAATCCTGCAATTCATTGCCTTGTGACCAAAACCATTGCATGAGTAGCAATAACCTTGGAAAAGTTGTTCTTTTCCATATACCTGTCTTTCATGAGTCTTGCACTATGAAGCCATGTGTCCAAACCTGTGACATGAATAGCATCTTCCATTGAAGCCTCCTTGTCTTGACCTCATTGGTCTCCTATTCTGATTGTTGTTCCATCTGTATCTTCTTTGTGCATTGTTCCTCTCTTTGTTGAACTCTTTGTTGTCCAACTCATCCTCTGATGTCCCACTTACACTTAAACTGTCTTCTTCTGATGTATCTTCTTCTAAAGTTTCTTCTTCATCAAGACTTGAAGTAGATTCTTTTTCCTGTTTCTTTTGAGCATTTCCAAAGCCAAGACCTGTTGAACATGATGTTCGTTGTTGTCCATAGATGAACTTATCCAAGTTCTTAGAGCTATTTGTGAAACTCTTCATCTTGATCTTGGAGTCCTTTAAATCTTCTTTTAGAGTAGCCACTTCTTGTGCTAACTTCTCACATTCCAAAATATTTGCTTCTAACTTATCCTTGAACTTGCTTGCCTTAGCCTTTGATTTTTCTAAATCCTCTATGAGCAATAATCTTTCTTCATCACATTCTTGAAACTGATTTTCAAGCTTAGAGTGTTGCTTTCTAACCTTCTTTACTGTGTCAAGGGCATAGATAAGTTCTCCCTTGAGATCATAGCCATTCTCTACTGAATATTCCTCTATTTGTTTACCTTTGTTCATATCATTACTTCCTTTTGGCTTGTCTTCTATAGGATCATCTTCTTTATCTTCCAAAGCCATTAGAAGATTCTCATCTGGTCTTTCAAGTGCATCTTCAAAATCATCATCACTGAAACTATAACCATCCCTAGTGCAATCATCTTCAAGATGTCCAAATTTACCACATCTAAAACACTTGAGAATAACTGGAGTCCTTTTCTTAATTGGATCTTTCTCTTTAACCATAAATAGGACTTCATCTCTATCATTGTCTGAAAAACTAGCATCACTATCAATTGAGTACTTACTTGCATTTTCCGCATAGTAGCTTCTCTTTTGTCTCTGGAAGAACTTCTTTCCTTGTCTACTTTGTCCATCCTTGCTTTTCTTCTGGTACTTGTGTCTTTCTGATTCCCTGTATCTATGATCCTATTTTTCTTCATCATTGTTGCCTTTTGGCTCTTTGCATTCTGTTGCATAGTGTCCATACTTTCCACAATTGAAACATTTGATAGATCTTAGATCTATGGGTCTTCTGGAACCTCTATCTCTTCTACCATAATTTGCTTCTTCATCACTTGGATGATTCACTGCTCGATTCTATCTTCTTTCCCTTTTTCTTTTTGTCTACTTTGAAAGCAGATTCTTTCGGAGGAATAGGATCTTTTGTTCTTATCTCAAAAGTAGTAAGCATGCCAAGCAAAGAATTCCTTGTCAAAGAATCACTATCAATTGATGTTTCTATAGCAGAAACCTTTTCACTGTACCTTTTTGGAAGAGTTCTCAAGATCTTATCACAAGCATCGGATTCATCAACCTTCATTCCCAGACCTTTCATCTCATGTACAAGTTCATCAATCTTACTTGAGATAGTCATGAATGTTTTCATCATCCTTCATTCTTAAGTTCTCAAATTCTCCTTTGAGATTTTTGATCTTAGCCATTCTGACTCCTTTATCTCCTTCATATATTTCATGCAGAAGTTCCCACATTTCTTTTATTGTTTTACAATCCATAACCTTCATAGATTCTGATCTACGCAATCCTTTTATAATTGCATTCATGGCTCTTGAGTTTGCATGCATTAGAAGCTTACCTTCCTTATCTGTAGGAGGATTGACTGTTGAATCGTATCCAAGTTCCATTGCATCCCAAACTTCATTTCCAAGTGCCATCGGGTAAAATCTCATCAGCATACACCAATATAAGAAGTCACTTCCATCAAATACTGGTACTGCATTATTGAAGGGTCCATCTCTTTGATCCTTTTGATCCATTGTGTTCTTAGACCACTTTTCCTTCAAGTTGTCAAACTCTTCTGAAGGAACCCACTCTGATACCAATTGAAGAACACAAGCTTATACTGAGAGGGGGGTGAATAGTATAAGACCACTTTTTACTTTTCCTTTCAATTCAATATTATGTAGTGTATAGATAGCAATATCAATAGTAGTAATCAAAGCAATGCACAAAACACCATACACAATAGAGACACCACAATTTACGTGGTTCACCCAATGTGGGCTACTCCACGGAGAAAATATTTTACTAAAATTTTCTCAATCAATCTCTTTTGGGAATCCTTCCCAATTACAATGTTTATGGACCTCTGTCCAAAGGAGATGTTGATCCCCTAATCTCAAGTTTATGGATCTCTTCCATAGGAGAACTCTTTCCCCTTCTGCTCTGGCTAGTGATCTTCTAGAAGACTTTGTCTCTTTGCTGCACTGACTGGTGGATCTCTCTCCACTTGAAGACTCCTCACTCAGATCTGTCTTCAATTGTCCTGGTTATTGGATCTCTATCCATTGAGACTCTATCCTCTATACTCTATCACCTCCAAAGCTCTATCTCAATATTGTACTAAACATAGTCCAATCGGTCTAGCATAGCTCTGCTCAATCTCTTGCACTAAACATAGTACATTCGGTCTAGTACAATTTTGCTCAATAGGTCCACATAGAACCTACTCAAATATGCTCAATAGGTCCACAGAAACTGCTCAAATGCTCAATAGGTCCACAGAACTTCTATCTCAACAAGCTCACTCAGAACTTGTCCAAATCTTCTCAACAAGCTCACTCAGAACTTGTCCAAATATGCTCAATAAGTCCTCTCTAGGACTTGCTCAAATCTGCATAGCAAGCTTCCACAAAAGCTTACTCAAAATCAGTCCACAAGCCTTCTCAAAGACTTGTCTCAAATCTACTTAACAAGCTCACACAGAACTTGTCCAATCTCATAGAATCATAAAGAGAATTGTTAGAGACTCAATATGTTCTATACTTAATGCTTAATCAATATCTCAATTCAATCTCATAGAAGCATAAAGAGAATTGTTAGAGACTCAATATGTTCTATACTCAAATCCCAATCTCAACTCAAATCAATCTCATAGAAGCATAAAGAGAATTGTTAGAGACTCAATATGTTCTATACTCAAATCTCAATCTCAACTCAAATCCAGAATATAGAATAGTTTGTTTCATGGAACTTGAACAACCACATGCATCCACTTGACTAGGCTCAATCAACTCTACTCAACCAATCACCTCAAGGAACAACCCTTTCTCACAAACCCTAGTCCAAGCATGTATCAACCAACTCAAAATGTTTCCAACAATGCTCAACCACAAATCTCACATAACAATGATACTCATGTTCTTTTCTAACTCAAGTTCAAGTTCTTTGCACAACCAATTGGCTTCAACAACAATGCTTATAAAACAAGGTTTAATCACAACTCTCAATCCAGAAAACCTTGAAGCATTAAACCAATCACTTTCGAAAAGGAAACCACAATCAATCCTTTTCACTCCAAAGGTATTTTATAATCAACCACCATAATCAATCAATAGGAGAATGTGCCCATACCTTTTATGAAGATGAAGAAGCCTCTTTGGAAATCTGCCACAATCACAATATTCTTTTGCCAATCCTCACAAGGGTTAGAAGATCACAAAATAATCAACATTACTCCACTTCACAATAATATTCACCAAGGCTTTTAATTAGAAAACCTTCTTAAGAATTAATGCACAACTTCCTTATCACTCCTAAAACCACTTGTACCATAAAATAAAATAAATCAAAACATTGCATAACCTTGTCACTCCAAAAACCACTTATACCATAAAATAACTCAAATATTTTATATCCTTCCTTTCAACACTTTTGCACTTAAAAAAATAATCACAAAGCCTTCTTAGGCAATATCCCACATTAATCAAATATCAAACCTTAGCCATATGCAAAAATTAAATCCACTATACTCTCCGTGAAAATCGACGCTTAACACAACCTTAGCAAATTCGAAATATTTCATGCACCCAAAAATTTTGGTGATCGAATTATGGCATACCTTGCAAAATGGCTTCGGGTGGTTTCGACCCCGCATTCCTCCTCGTCGTGCACCTTAGCGCACTCTCCACCCACCGTGTGGGCTAGGCCTCCCACGTGGAGGCTTTAAGCCTTTGAGACTTATATTTTCGTCCTCTCCACCTATGCCTTGAAACTTGCTCCCTTGTTCCACGTGCAGTGCGCAAACGAAATCGAAAGGGGGAATCGACGATTGCGAAGGAGGGGATAATCGAATGCGGACAATATTTCTTGTCTCCTCCTTGGTTGATAAAATCAACCCCTTTAAATATTCGAACCTTTGCATGATAAAATATATGACGTCGACGGACATGGCGGGAAAACTCTTTTATTTAATTTTAAAATTTAAATTTAAATTTTAAATAAATTAAAATTTAAACTAAACCTTTAAAATTAAATTTCTCCATCACCGGGGCACCTTTTTCGATGAAACGAAAAGCCAACTTGGGTTTTAAGAAAAACCCATTTCAAATCTGCCATCCATGGTTTTAAATAAAACCTTTCCTTGCCTTCCTTGGTTTTCATAAAAACCTTTTGCTAAGCTTCCCTTGAAGCTCCTTTTGGAACCAAATGCCATGCATCCCTTCTTGAACCTTTGATCAAAACCTTTGCTTCTCATGAAGCTCTTTGTGGAGCAAAATCATAGTGCTTACTTACATAGGTCCTTTTGACATCAATGACAACTTTTAGCTTAGGGACTCAAAATGTCCAACAAGGTATTGTTTGTTTTATCATAAAATCAAAAGCTTAAACTATAGAAAGGTAAAAGAAAACACACAACGATTTACATCCATATTGAAAACGTAAAGCTTCAACCTAGGCAACGTACTTAATCTTTCAGCAAGTTGTAAGGTTCAAGAAAAACGTTCCACTTTCTTATCTTGAAATTAAAGGTAAAGTACCCAGTCGAGCAAAGCATTCAACCAATGTTTGTGTCTGAAATTCTGGAACTTATTTTCAAGCATTTCCAAAAGCCATGGAAATAGGTATTCAAAATCTATCTAAAAATTATAGAAGTTTTTTAGTAAAAACCTTAGGTGATCAATCCAGCACGAGTCTTGGTGATACAACCATATTAACCCTTCTTAACTTCGTTCTTCTTTTCTTCAATTCTCCCCTTCCTTCTCTTCCATTCCCAAATGAGATACCAAATTACCTTTTCCATTGTCTGCTACCATCGGGTTGTTACTGCGGGTAATGCATTAACTCTTCCCCACTACACATGTCCCCTCTTTCTGAGCATGGTGGCAACTACCAAACCAATGCATGTTTGATATGTTTTCCAAAACTTGCATCGACATTATGGCATATGATTTTAATCTTATCATCTTTTGATTGCTAGTTCATAAATGAACTTTCATTTCGACAAAGTAATAACCCAACTAATCCAAAACAGAAGGTTAGCAAGTCTCCTCTTAATGATTCTCTTCTCCGAATGTACCTTTCTTTCTTTGGTACATGGGAATATACAAACCATTAATGAGTATATATATATATATATTAATGAGAAACTTTAGTCATTTTGAATACAAACAAATAATGATTCTTTCACATTATTGTCTAAGTAGTCAAGTCAATACAATTTCCCCCATTTTTAAAAGAAGTAGTAATAATAAGAACAAACATTCTTTCTTCTTCACAAATAGTCATTTCATATAAAATAAAATCACATAAAAAAGAGAATTATCAAACAACAAACAATTCATCCAAAACTTGGTATTCCATCCTCATGCAAATCATGATATACATCTACATGAAAAGAACAATTATCCATATTGCTCGAGTTGCCGATGGAATAGATCACCATATCATTTCCTAATGGTTAGTTCTTTCTTCTACTCACAAGATAACCTACTCTGACAAAAGTGCAAATCTATTAGCAACATCATATTCTTCCATAAAATAAATGTTTTGTAGAAACTAAACATGAAATAGTCAATCATTTTAACAACAAAATATCATTTCAATTAACAAATCCATCAGGTGAATAAGTTTGCCAAGGGAGGGTCATGACAATTTCAATGGTTTAGGAACTTTATGGTCTCAAAATACAACTCCCTAAAAGTCCCTTAAGTTTTTATGGGTTCTCATACCCTTGTGATTCCTAGCATTTTTTATTGTATATACATACACAATTTTTTTTATAATATCTAAATACAATTTAGTTTATAGTTAAATTATAATTTGTTCGAGGAGGACAACACAACTGTTTGAGATTTGGCTCTTCTTCGGGAGGTCCAAAGTTCAAACCACGACATGTGTGTGGTTGTATGTTAAATTCCCTATTGATAAACTCAACTCTCTCCCTTATGAGAGGTCATGGTGGGATGGAGATGCCCAACCCTTCCCCTTATGTGAGGTCATGGTGGGATGTAAATGCCCAGCCTTGAGCGTCATAGGGGTTTCTCACACTAACAAAATCTTAAAAAAAATAGTTAAATTATAATTCTACTAAGAGCATCAAATAAATTATGTCGATGTCCATATGGACAAGGCAAACCCTTCTATCAAGAACATAATTGGCTTCGAATTAATCTCCTAAACTCTTGGGATAATGGAACATAATTAAGGTGGTGGGTCTTTTAATTGTCTTAAATAAAGTTGAAGGGAGCCAACACTAGTATATGAGTTGGGATAATGAAACATAATTAAGGTGATGGATCCTTTGATTGTCTTTAAGTTGAAGGGAACCAACGCTAGTGTATGGGTTGGAATGATTCTTTCTATGGAGTGATAAGACTATGATGTAAGTGTTTCATCGGGTTTTGAATCCCGAATACCTAACTATAAATGGTTTAGATGTTGATAAATTGAATTGGGATAATGGAACCTAATCAAGGTGGTGGGTCCTTTGAATGTCTTAAATAAAGTTAAAGGAAACCAACGCTTGTGTATGAGTTGGAATGATTCTTTCTAAAACTATGATGGAAGTGTTTCATCAATTTTTGAACCCCGAATACCTAACTATAGATGATTTAAATGTTGATAAATTTCACATTCATTTACTTCAACATATGAATAATTATATTTTTGAAACATATAAATCTATGTCCTTGAGAAACACCTCAATGATATAGCTTTAAGTTCTCATTCAAAAAACTTAAAATCAAACCACAATGTATAAATATATATTAAAAAAACTATAAAAAAATCTAATATAAAACTTCTTTATATTAATTTGTGCCAAACATAAATAACATGATTTTGGAAGGATCGAGGTAAACCTTCTTTCGTTAAAATTCAACACCAATTTCTAAGAATAAATAACAAATAAAATGATTCAAAGAAGGATCGGCTATACTTCTTTCCCATTTAAACAAAGATGACAATTTCAGAGATTCAGTTATAAAGCGTAACAACTTAATGAATGAATGAATGAAAGATTTTAATTACGTCCGCGAGACCCAAATATGGTCTATGGGACCTCAAATATGGAAGTACAATTACTCAAATCATATCATATGATCTTTAATATCTTTGAGAAGGTTGTTCCTTCTCCCGCTGATTTGTGTTAGCAATTCTCCAACTTTTTTTATTTTCCTGTCTTCAAATAAATCTGTAATAAACTCGCTCCCAAGTGTTTCTTTGTATTTGTCACGGATACCTGAAAAACTTGGGCATTTATAGATGAAGTGTTCCTCTCGTCTCTACCGCCCCCGTGCCGCATAGAGTACATATCCTTTCTTCCCATTGTTCTTTGGGCGTTGTCCATCTCCCCGTTTCACATCTAAGCCTATGAGAGCTAGTCCTTATCTCGAGCAATGAGTATTTTTTCCTTCCACTTGATTTCAGCGCCTATATACGCTTTTTTCCTTGTGGTCATACGTTGGGTTAAAATTTGCAATATAATATTGTCTTTTCCTCGCTTGCATTTTTCCACATTCCACTTCCGAACTTTTCATTCACATAATTTTTAATGTCTTTGTTGACATTTGGGCATTCATTTATGTTGATTTCCCAACGTTTCATCCATTTCTGATTTTGTTTCATCCACGTATTCTTTCGCCTATGTAACTCTTCGTCCCTAACTCGCTCTAGGCCATCTATCATTTGTCATGTTTTCTGTTTTTTTCAAGTAACATAACAACTTGGTCATAGCAATTGCTTCTAAAGGGAACATTCCAGCTTCAGCTAGAATAATTTCATAAGGGGTTGTGGCCTTAATTTTGAGAAAGTTTGTGATTAGATATTTTTGAATCCTTTCTATTTGCCTCCATTTTGCATTTGTTGTGCCACTAGCCCACACCTCGCAACCATACAACAGAACCGGTGTAACAAGTAGGCCAAATAAGACCTTGGTGGTCTTCCACTCCCACAACTCGGCATTCCTACACCTGTTTTGAAGTGCATATAGTGCTCTCCACCCACTTTGAGTTCTTTTCATCCTACATGTATTCCAATTAAGTTTGTCATGAAAGTCTATGCCCAGGTATTTGTATTCTACTACTACATCAAGCGGTTCTCCCGCAAACTGAAATTTGAGTTGTTGCTTCTTCTTTTTGCTGAAAAAATCATAATTTTTGTTTTGCTCGTGTTCACCCGCATCCCAACTTCTTTACAAAAGAGTTCTAGAGCTTGAAGGTGATCTTCTAGATCTTTGGCTGTTTTGGCCACAAGAATTACATCATCCGCATACATGAGGAGTTTTACCACATATTTGGCTAAATGCACACCCTCTCCCCCAAATTTGTTTATCCATTCTTCTAACTTGTCAATGTACAGCCCAAATAAGGTCGGAGATAGAGGGCAACCTTGTTTGACACCTATGTCACTACCAAAACATTCGGATAACCCTTCCCGTGTTCTCGATTCTAGCTTTTACATGCTCATATAGTCTCGTGAACCGCTGCCCCGTAGTGAATTGGAACCTCTAGCTCTTCCATTCTCGCTCCATAATTTTTTCCTAGGCACCGTGTCAAATGCCTTTTTGAAGTCTACAAAACAAGCAAAAAGCCTCCTCTTTTTGTCCCATATTTTTTCCACTATGTGTCCGAGCGTGATACAATGATCAATAGTTGAGTGTTTGGGCCTAAAACCCGCTTGCCCCTTTGCTCTCTTTCCCTTTTCTTCTCGCCCATATGCCGATCCTACGCTCTATCATACTCCCAAACAACTTTGCAAAGAGAGGGTTGATCATGATAGTTCGATAGTTTGAGGGATTATTTACATCTCCACTTTTAAACAAAGGAATGGTCAAGCTAGTTGTCCACTCAGCAGGGAAGCCATTTTGTATGACCTCATTGAAAATTTCTTTGATTTGCGGTGCCAAGATATCTACCCCCCATTTTATATGCTCCGCTTGAAGATTGTCTATGTCACGGGCTTTTCCAGCTTGCTAACTTTTTTATCCCTTGAATAATGTCTTCAATTGTGAAAAGTTCTTTCTTGACAATGATAGTAGGGGGTGTCTCCCGCTGGTTACTACGCCGATACAGCTTGTTTTGAATACTCCAACCACCGATTAACTCGTTATGTTATTTTCAGTTTGCATCCTTTTCACGCTTAGTTCCTTCCAAAATTTCTTTGGTTCATGCTTCCCTAAATAAATCAATTCTTCCCTCCTTGTTTTAGTGTATTCTTCTTTTTTTGCCCTTACCAGCTTCTCATATGCTTTTTTGTTTGCTCTTGTTTTACCCGTTGGTTCCTTTAGTAATCTTCGCATTTTTTTGCAATCTTCATCGAACCATGGGTTGGTTGGGAAGCTATTCCTTTCTTTCTTTTTAGGTTTAGCTCTCTTGCATTTGTTTAGAGCTTCTTGAATAACTTGCATTAACCATTCACTCTTACTGTAATCTCTACTACTGTGATGTAGTTCTTCCCTTTCCCGTAACTTATTATTTAATACCGCTTCTAAAATTTTGCCGATTTTCATCTCGTTAAGAGAATGTTTCCCTTGTGAGGATATTTATTTTGATTGCCTTGCAAGTGTTTTTCCCTTGGTTTGTCTCCATGCATTCGAAGTTTCATAACAATTGGGTTGTGATCTGACTTAAGTTCCACTGGAGAATCTTCCACTTCTAGCTCCTCTATTTTTGGTATGTAATTCCGTGAGCATATTACATAGTCTATTACACTTTGTCCCTTATATGTTTTGCATGTATACTTTCCTGAATTTTTCCATTTGTTCATCCCATTGCAAATAATCAAATTGTATATGCCGCAAAGACCTAACAACTCTTCTCCATATTGCGTGATAGCCCCATGCTCATCTTCTCAAGTCCTCGGTCCACTGTTGATTTTCCTCTTCTGGCATCCAAAGAGGATTAATCTCAATATATTCGTTACCTTCTAGAATGTTAGCTTGCTTATTTGCTGTCCTTGCATTGAAATCTCCAATTAATATAATATCCCCCAACTTACTGTATATTGAAATGTCTCTTTTTAGGGAGGAGTATGGGTCTTCTCCGTTAAGGTCATGTTTCTTATAGAATTTAGAATTCTTAGGAGCAAAATAACATGCCGTTATGCTAATAACTGATTTATTTTCTAGGATCTTTATCCAAATGTACTCGTTTGTTTTCATCTTGTTTTTCAATTTTAATGACCCTATCCCATTCCTCTTTTATTAAAACCATAATACCCCCATGCCCTTTGCCATTTTCGCTGCTTTATTCCATACTGCTATTTTTTTGTATCCCACAAATTCTGGAGTCCTACATCCATCGTGTTCATGTGTTTCCGTCAATATGATTATATCTTTGTCTCTAGCAATGGGCCCTAACCCGGGTCCTCTTCTCCAAGGGAAACCTCTACAGCTCCAACTTACCATTGTAAGATGTTCTCAGCGGGCCATACTCCCTATTTATTTTGGATTTGTTTAGATGTGATGTATGCCTTTCCATTTCTTAAATATGCCTCGTTTCCCTTCATTCCTTGCTCGCCCTCACCTTTTCCCATTCCTTATTTCTTTCTTCCTCGCTCGTAAAAATGTTAGGTCATCATCTAAATAAAATTGTGACCCTCTCAAAGATGCCTCTCGTTTCTAAGTAACCTTATTTTATCCTCGTAGCTCATCAATGTGACCCGAATATGTCTATCTCTCGCCTCCTTCTCTCACCGCCAATTCTCGCTTACTTTTTTTATCCGACCCTTCCATTGTAATCGATCCGACAAGAAGTTCCCCGGTTAAACGATTTGTGTCTTCCCCGTCCCCATAATCTTTCAACCCTTTGATGATTATATTTGTTAACTTCTCATGTCTTTCTTTCTCTTCCGTTATTTGAATTTTTACTTGCTTCTCTATCAACTCTTTTTGTTGATTGACTGGTTCTTTTACTACTTGAGACCATGTCTTTGTCTTTGCTAATTCATTTCGTAGCTCATTTTCTCTTGTTTCAATGTTTTGGAGTGTTTTCTTTACCTCTTTTATTTGATTTGCATTTGTTTTTTCCACCTCTATTGCATCATTGATTGGGGGATGGATGGCTTGTTTGAGGACATGCCATTCACGTTGACCCATGTTTGCAAGGTTTTGTAGCTTTGACACTTGCTCCTTGAGCCGGTTGTTTTCTTTTTCCAGCCTCCGAATGGTGTTTATAACCTCATCTGATTTAGTTTCTCTTAATTTCTCCCTCCTTTCCATGCTTTCAAGTTTCTCTTTCATCTTCATTAGCTCTTGCACATAAAGTCTTGGTGCCCACATGAGTGGTGTAGTTGTCGGACTCGTAAGTTTCTTCCTCATCCGAAAACTCATTTTGGTGATTTGCCTTTGATTGTTCCTTATTCTCCACCCGTTTATGTGGTAGAATATTTTTTATTTTTATTTTTTGATATGCCCTTTTCATTGTTGTTGCCCTTGCTCGAGCTTGTCGACGCCTTAATATCCTCCAATACTGTTTCTCATTGACATATATTGGTTCTTGCAATTGTTGCTTCCCTTCTTCCATTTTCAAACCCTTTATAGCCGAACCCTCTCGTACTATTGATCCGTTGAAATAAATGTGTAATAAAACCCTCTTGCTCGCAAACCCTCTCGCCGCAAACCCTTGCCGATAATAAAACCTTCCGCCGCAAACCCCTATAACGAATGTATTTCTCCTACCTACTTAAATTGTTTTATAAATCGAAAGAGGACAAAAAAATATGCTTACCCGATGAAATAGATGTTTAATACAATACTCCGCCGCAAACCCTCCTTGCTCTGCAAAAACCCTTTGCCGCAAACCCTTTAATTTTTTTTTGTGCTGATATTTCTTGTCTGGAGTGTACAGTTCAAATATTCTTCGTTCTATCGGCTCTGCTTCAGTATCCCCGTGCTCTGCTTAATTTAACTTGGAGGTAGCTTCCTCGAGGATGATTTAACCTGTGCTTGGAGGAAAGGGTGAGTGGGCAGCCAAGTTGGTGTGAGGCAGCCAGCTGAGGTTTGTGATCCGTACAACGGGTCCAGCTGAGGAACGAATGGATTAGAGAAGGCGGGACTGGAAGCATGAATGGGGCGGGATTTGATGGGATGAGAGGATGGGATGAGATGTCTGTCTAAAGTCCAAAATCTCTATGTGAAGGGATATGAGTGGTAAATGGGAATCTAGGCAAAACCTTCTAGAAGCCGAAACAATTTTTTTTTCCCACGTTAAAGCCCACTCTCCATTCAACGGCACAACTTTTTCGGCGAGGTGAAGTGAACGAATTCTCCTCTCACCAGACCCTGAAATTCTTAATTAAGTAGTCTTTCAAAATAAAAATATAGCTCGACTTTCATTTTCTATGTATGAAAATTTAGATCCATAAGCACGGGATCCAATTTTTTTATGGAGAAAAATATTAATTGATGCTACCAGCCACCATCATGATTCTTGTGAAAGTCAATAAAATAACAATGGATGACGCCACGCTGTGCCCAAAATGAATTGGTTTTCGAAAAGGACTGTACTTTCTGAGCTCCGCTGAAATCGAAAAACTAACCTGCAACACGTCGCGGGTTCAAATTCCACGGATTAAATCAATTTTCCAGGGTTTCTTTTACCGAGCGGAAGATAAGGTGAAGTGAGGATATATTCGGGTAGGCACTCGGCATGATGCTGCTGCTTTGATATCGAAATTTATTCCCTTTTTTTTTTTTTAATTATTGCAATGGCGTAGAAAGGCAGCAAAAAGACCTCTTGTTCTGGTCCTGCTTTTGAGCTATCTATATGCTGGCGAATGCATTTTCTATCTTTAGAAAGGGAAAGGGACCCGCTCTTTAGTGAAGCTTGGGATCCTTCGCCAGGGACTGTTATTGCGTAACCAATTCAGTGAAAAAGGGCAGAAAACCCGTTTAAATCCATTAAAATCCACCAAAACCTTCTTTTTTGGATCGTTATTATTGAAGAAGGCGAGCTATGCGTCGCTTAGGCCTGCGCGAGGCTGCGGCCTTCGTGGCTGCGGGGTCGCTGGGCATTGCAGGCATTTACGGCGGTAGCGCAGTGGGTAGGGAGAGGAATGGGCTTGAAGCCGTGCAGAGGAGAATTCAGATGAACGATGGAGTTGTGCCCTCAAGAGAAGTGCAGGAATCTGCATTGAAGGGAAGCAGCTCCAGCAGTCCCTTGGATGTGCTTGTTATTGGAGGGGGAGCTACTGGCTGTGGTGTGGCTCTGGATGCTGCAACCAGGGGTCTTAGAGTGGGACTTGTTGAAAGGGATGACTTCTCTGCCGGGACTTCGTCTCGCTCTACAAAGCTCGTCCATGGAGGTGATTGTTATGTTTATTTATTTATTTATTTTAAATTATTTACATTGGATTGAAATGGTTCACCTGTATTACATATCATCCTATTATAACGGTTTAACAGTTTAACTACTATGTATGTATGGTTTGACAAGATTCAAACCTAGAAATTTAATCGATTGAGCTCATACAATTTGATCCTTTATTTTTTTAATGTTCAGTTGATTTTTTATTTTTGAAATCCCGGGCTGCAAAATTTGGATAAATTAGGGTGAATGTGCCTTTGGGGTCTAAATTTTGGCTGAAGATGTCATCTTTCTGTTGTAATCTGTTTATGGACGTAAAATTTAATAGTACCTGAGCTTCATTAATAGGGTCTTGGATTGGGTGTAAAATTTGGAAGGAGGCGTGTTGTGATTGTAATCTGTTTCTGTTATTTATTGACGTAAATGCTACGTGAGCTTCTTTAATAGATTGTAGGACTATTTGTCTTTTGGGTGTAGATTTGGATGTATTTGCCTTTTGGGTGTAAAATTTAGATTAATTTTGACAATTTTGCCTTTTGTGATCTGTAGGACTATTTGCCTTTTGGGTGTAAAATTTAGATTAATTTTGACAAATTTGCCTTTTGTGATATGGAATTTGGATGAATGTGCCTTTTGGTTGGTATTATAGAGAGATTGAATGTTTGAGTCTGCTAGCTTCTTTAAGAATTTCATGTGCTATTTGCCTTTTGGGCGCAGAATTTGGATGGATGTGTCCTTTGGGTTTAAAAGTTTGAGGAAAGCAACTTTTTGACACGAAATGTATATGAATATGCCTTGGGGCTACAGACTTCTTTTTTGCCATTTGTATGGACAAACTTGATATTTGTGTGCATCTTTGACATTATCTTGGTCCGAAAACAACTGCATTGGTTTTTCGCTTTTTCGTTGAAGACATTTTGATGAGTAGCAGGCTTTGGAAGTGTGAGCCCTTGGTACCCTTATGTAAGATTTCTTATTCCTATTAACATTGACTTTGCAGTGTTGTGCTATCTTTTTGTTGGATCATTCTGTTGTACAAAAGTTGATTATAGTTGTGATGTTCACAAGTACATTGCAACCTATTATTATGGGTAAAATTTCATCCAGGTAAAATTTCATCCACATCAATATATGTATGTCTAAGCCAAATTTATATGAGCAAACAAACCATGGATCTCATTGTATAGAGAGGTCTGCATACATTGGGTGCAACTGTGGATTACATGGTTTTTGGGATAAGTTTCTGACTTGAGTGAACAGGCAACTTTTGTTGCAGATTGGGCAATTCTTTTGTTCTTCTTTATTATTTTAATTACACTAATATTTTATCTTTTATAATTTATTTATACAAGTCTGTGGTTTCCCAAAATTGTGTGCTGATAGTTTATGGTTTTGTTGTTTAGATGTTGATCTTGCAAATTTGGTTAGCTGTGAATTGGTAGCTGCTGCAGCAAAAAATGTAAAGCACAAGCAATTGCCGTTTAACAACAAAATTTAAAACTTATGTGCTGAATTAAGGTTTATAAACTTTTTCTTTTGGACAATTTTTAATTACAGAACATATTTGGTCACTAGGCTTTTCTTTAAGGTGGAAAATTCAGTTTGCTGGATGCCAATCCAAGTTTGGTTAATGTAGCTATTCTTATTTTTCATGTGCTTATGGGCATTTTCCATATGAGTATCTTCTTTCTCATCCAAATCCCTGTTATGATGGGCTACAATAACAAGAAACTACAAGGGCACTAGCAGATTCCTAATGCTAGCTAAACACCATCAGAGTCATCATGGTTTGGGATACATGAACACTTCCTAGCTCTAGGCCAAATCTTTATTGGACCATAAGAGAATTGAGACAAGTAGATGCTAATTTGGCTAGCAATTTGTAAGAGTGTCAGAAGGCATGCCAAGCAATAGAAGTCTACATGAGTCATAAAATTTCCATTAAGCTGAAATTAGATCATATACAAAGTAGTCACTAACTGGGACAGAGGAAAGTGTCATCTCATTTTAGAAAGCATCGTAGCAAATGGAAATCTTATCCTGACCACATTTTGCGAATGAATGAGATGAATATCAACTGCGACGTGACAATTTAACCAGCATAAGACCATTGACCAAATTTTTATACATAAATTTCAAACCTCCACAATGCTGAGTCTTACCTGAGTAGAAGAGGATTTTGATTCTGGATTTCTGCTACAGCTGCACCACATATCAAATGGTCCAGTAATGTGGTAATTATCTTCAGAATTCTTACAAACCCAAGGAATGGTTCATGAATGCAATTTAACATGTCTGAGGATGCTAAAGTGTAAATTCCCCACAAATAGTGCATGGACAGACATCCCTCTTTGTATTTATGCTGTTTTAAAGTCTGGGAAACATTACCTGGACATAATGATGTATAATACCAAGACCATTTCAATTTAGGGACATAATACATCAAGCAGTGAATGATTCAACCCATTTAACGTTTCTGACCTCAGAACTGGGATTACTTAGCCTGGGATGCTCACTCCTACGATATATGAAGAACTGCGTAGTGGCAAATTGCATAATGAGTTCCAAAAGCTGGGAATGCTTTTATGATCCTAAAGTGGCTTAACCTTCAAAATGTTTTGCAATTTAGGATGGCATTCAAATATCAAACATATCAATGAGCTTTATTATGGTTTCTTCACAGTGATCATGGAAAAGTTAAACCATGTTGCAAAGAATGTATTAATCTGTGAGTACAATGTGCAGTAGAGTTCAAAAACTTCAATATTTACTTACAACATGCTATTCCATGTGCTTATCACAAAAATGTATTGACATCATTTGTTTAGCTCAACACTGCTAGCCTGTCGGGTAGAAGAAAATTGGTGCATGATTCATGGGGTCATACAGTGAATGGGCTAGGTCACAATGTGAGTATTGGCAGAACCAGCTTGAGTATTGGATAGAACAACGTAATGAGACAAAAATTTGGCAAAAATATACAGCCTTTCTGGAGGACCTAAAGGCAGTCTTTCCTTTTGATAAGTATTTGGGGAAGATAAGGATTGATCTTAATAGTGGTGGACTGGGATTTGTGGAGAGGAGGCTAGATTTGTTTGATACTACTACCGCTCATAACTGGGTCAAACGGTGTGAGGAGTTGCAACTTTTAGTGGTCAATGATGAGCACCTAAAAGAAGAGGAACCTAAAATTGTTGCTGGTAAGTCAAAGGAAATTTGAAAAGAAGAACCCAAAACAGAAGTTTGTGATGAAGGAAATACTTTATCTCGTGAGGTATGTTCATTTGAAAACCAAAATGACTCTTTGATCATACAGCGTCCGATGTTGATGAATCTGTACAAGTGGAAAAGGATCAAACAACAGGTCTGATTTCAGATTTGAACCTATCAAATGAAATTACTAAATCTATCAGTTGCTTTGATGATTCAAATGAAGTTGATGCATATAAAGGCCAAACTATTGAGTACTCTAACACCTTTGAGGAAAAAGAACATGATGGATTTGCTTCAGATTTCATAGCAGTCCCTATTCAGGAGTTCACTAATGATTTTTTTGATGAACATAGTGTATATTTCCAATCAGCATACAGTACTAATTCCACTTTGCATTTCAGTAATGAAAACACAGGTGAATGTGGGTTCGGTATCCAAATGGAACCTATCGGGATGCAGGTGCCGGAAAATTACATCTTCTTTGGAGACTTACAGAGCGAGTTGCAAATGGAATCGGTTATTCATAAAAAACATAACGCACATGGGAAAGCGGAACTTAGTGATCAGCTCACAGTGCCTTGGGATCCGGGTGTGTTGAATGTAACAACCCTCCACAATCTGGCTAAAATATTTTTTAAATTTTTTGCAAATATGTACTTTTTTGTTTTTTTTCAAGCTAAATTTGTGCACTTGCAACTGTCACAACTTTGTAACTATGCAACCAAATCAAACGAAACTTGAGATGCAGATTTTACATATGTAATGCTAGAAACCCAGTGAAGGAATCGAGGAAACACACAAATACCACAAAGATATATCGATCTGTAATTTTCAGTCTGTATGATTTGATCAGCAAATCTATACATACCACTTATTCACTTAGCTCCAAAAATGCAACTTTCTTCACCCACGAAATGATGTACTAGCAGCTCGCAATCCTTGGGCACCAATGAAGGATGAGATAGGGGTTTATGGACTGATCGTCCAATTTCCCAAAGATATCACGCCTGGCTGGTAATTGTACGACCTGTGCTGTACGTCCAACAATCAACAACTTCGCCCAACACCTCTGAAAACCCTTCTGTATAATCTTTCGAAAAAATTGTGCAAATCTCTCCACAATCAGCACTTGAGCAATCTTTGTATGAAATCGCCACCCTAATCCACTAGGGGTAATCTCTCATACCCGAAGAGGATGTCCCTATTGGAGGTTGCCGTCCCCAATAAGCTCGAAACCCCGCAAAGATTCTCTGCAAGCTTCTTCACCAAATGCCAAAGCAAACATATAAACCTGGATGCCTGAAATGAATGACCAAATCTCCTTTTATAGAGCTCACAAGGGGTCGATGGCTTTTTGGAGGGAAAAGGCAATTTAAAATGTCTTCTAGAAATTATTTTTCCTCATTATAAATGGTGTCCCCTTTTTGCAATTCTAATAGTCACTTTATAAAATAATTTTAACTTAAGTGACTCTTTAATCCTCCCCCATTATTATAAAGTCACAACTTATATAAAATTAAATTATTAATTTAATTTTATATAAATAATCTTCGGGCATTAAAATTTCTAAGCTCCGCAAAACCAACCTTCCAACTGATCATGGATTTGGATACCCATTTCGACGAACAATCCAAAGGTACCATCCGCTTTGATTGAAACCCCAGAATTGACTTACTATAAATAGTAAGTCCCATCTCCTTTACCCAAATAAGCCACAGAAACTGGCAACTGAAAGCTGAGAGTGGCCTAATTAAGATCACCATGGGTTCCCACACATCCAATTTAGCCTACGAGAACCCGTGAGTAGGCTAATCACAACTGCGAAGCTGACTGGCTAGAAAGGGGACATTACAGTCCGCCCTCCCCAAAATTGCTTGCCCTCAAGCAATATGACCTGTCTGCCTGGATCCCAAATGGATCTGAAGAGTATCCCATGATGGAGACACCGCCATAAACAACCATCATCAATACTGGCATCACTGTCCCTCCTGTCACCAATACTAATGCAATTGAGCCAGACCACTTTGTTAGTCTCCAACAATAAACTGAGAAATGATCTATCACTGTGATTAAAACGAATCCTAGTGTCCCAAAACATCTTTTGAAAAATATCATCACTCCTATGATGAACCGTTTTGTCCGCCAAGAATTTGTCTTCCTTCAGGCTAGAACTGAAACACCTGTCAGAGCTGAAATGGAATATCTCTTGCCAAATCATCTTAGCAAGAATATCATCAGAAATCTCGCTGCTAGTCACCACCATGGGCCGAAGGAAAGACAATCTACTCAATAGGAGAGCGAAGTTCTCCACATCTCTCATCATGAAATCCCCATAGTAATGAAGAAAAGACCCAGTCAAGAGGTAATTATGAGAAGCAATAGCAGTACCCATCCCTAAAGTGCTTCTGCAATCGAGAGCCAATATCCTCTTATTGACACTAAACCTCCTAGTGTCTACTGAGCAATCCCAAACACACCACCCAACTGTAATTATCAGGGCATCATCATCATCTGATATCACAATGCTCAGCACAAAATTGTTGGGGCAGCAACTAGCACAAATAAACGTTCCTGTATTCACAAGAGATATGCGTGCGGAGAATACCGGCAAGCACTCCTGGAAAGCCTCTGCAAGAAAAGCATCCAAAATCTGCGTAGACCCTGGACTCACCTTATGACGCTGCTCACCAGAGTCTCTAACCCCAAGCACCAAACCCTGCACATCAATATCAATCCTGTGGCCCTTCCCATGAGTGCTAGTAGCATCTCTATATGTAAGTGTGTGAACACCCAACCAAAGATGAGATTGAGAAACCAACCTAGACATCCTCTCAACCCCTCTGGTATAACTCGGTTGTTCCCAAGTACAACCGCCAGCTAAAATCATCAAGACACCCTCCAAGAGAATAACTACTAACACCACGTGAAGTCCTTGATAATCATCATGCCACCATGTGGTATATGAAGATAACTGTACGATTGCCAGAGAATCATCCACACCCTGCTGCCTATTAGCCATGAATGAATACAAATCTATCTGCTCATGTCTGGATGTCACCATACTCAGCTCCAATAGCAAACGACAACAACTAATATGTTGGTAAGCTCCAGCAATTCCACTGTTCAAAATGAAACTGAGTACCTGAGAATGCAATCTGCTCAACCATGAAGCATTATACTCAGCAAGGCTCACCACCGTGTTCCAACCAAAAGGCAAGTCAACCTCTAACAAGTAACTAACAAAGTAGTGGACAGCAACAATAGATCTGAAAATAACTATCCTGGAAATGCTCCTATTGACACTTAATCTCCAACTGTCCATATAATCATCCCAGAAATACCAACACACCCACTCAACAACAATAATGAAAGTACCAGCAGTAAATATATCATTTAATAATATGAAGTGGCTGCAACCACACATTTGTGTTGCCCCAAAACTCATCCACAACTGAACTGGGTTAGCTGCAACAATCATGAAAAACCAAAATCGAACCTTATCAAAGTGCTGGATGACCCGAGAATGAATTAATCTACAGCTTTCCAAGTCTAAAAATGGCAACACATAGTCTGATTTTTGAAACATCAGTGTTCTGCATAAAGAATATCTGCTGCAAATCAGAAATATATCACTTGGAATGCAAAATATGATCTCATTACCAGTTGAGGTGACCTCCTAGCAAGTCACCAACTCAACATAACTCCAATTTTTGTTCAAGAGCTCTCTCTAATCCACTTGTATGAACACAAATGGATTCATAACATGGCTGCTCAATAAGTGAACAACATCCTTTCTTTTCCACTCATCATCAAACCTCCACGATATGCCTCTTCCATCATCCTGGATGACAAGCAATTCATGCAAATGCTCCTGAGTGTAGTAACTTACCTCCCAAGTGGCTCTACCATGCTGGGGCTGCGCAACAAGCATAAAGATGTGACCATCATCATAAAGAAATCTGCTAACCACCTTAGTCTCTATGCCAAGGCTCTCTACTCCATCATCCTTTGAAACAATATAATCCTCATCTCCCTGCAACGTACCTACAATACCAATCTTCATGCCATAGTGTTCAGAATCAACAGAATCAACATGATCTGACATAGGGAGTAAATCATCACAGAGGCTATTATCATACATCTCAAAGAGAACATTAGAATATGCCAACTCTACATCCAAGCTATGAAGCCTACTGCCCACACAACCAATCTCATATTCATTATAGTGTGAACAACCTGTTTCAAAGAATGAATTCATATGATTAGTCATAGAAAGTGATTCATCACTAGAGCTGTCACCATGCATCCTAGTGGAGATGATAGGATGTGATATCTCTACCTCCGCACTAGGAAGAGTACTGTCAAGAGATCCATTCGCAAGTGCATGGACATGGAAACCATTTAGCTCCAAATGAAAATCTTTATGGAGCTCTTCAATACCCTCGACCAATTGTTTGATCTCTATATATCTGGCACCTGGTTTTTGCTCATCGTTCTTGGCTGTCGTAGATGACTGATTTTTAGCTTGAAGTAGAGAGTAGTGAGCCATACTAAGATCCAAGCAAAGTTTGTCCACCTCATCCTCTTTCTCATGGTATGCTCTCAAGGTGTCTTTTGCAAACTTAACAGCCAAACTTCTATCAGCAAACAACAGTAAATAATCTGATTTTATTACCTGGAGAGCCTCTCTGATGGTATGCAAATTGGAAAGTGTGACTCCTCCCTGAACTCCCTGTTGTCGCTCTTCCTTCTGAACCTCCCAGAAGAGATCATCAGTGAAACTACCTATGTTGTCAAGATGTGTGAGGGCTGCCACAATCTTGACTTCATTAACTCTCAACTGATTCTTCAAATCACGTAGCTCACCCGACCTGTAACCATAATCAGCCATATGCAATAAATTTTCATATTTTCTCAAATGACTGCATTTTTCAAATTCATTGTCTTCCTTGATTTCCTCTTTACAAATTATTTGCTCTTCTTATTGTTCATCACTTGGGGTAAGAGGAATTTCATTCCCAAGTGGTTCTTCATCCGCCTTAGGTTTCAACACACCCGGATCCCAAGGCACTGTGAGCTGATCACTTAGTTCCGCTTTCCCATGTGCGTTATGTTCTTTATGAATAACCGATTCCATTTGCAACTCGCTCTGTAAGTCTCCGAAGAAGATGTAATTTTCCGGCACCTGCATCCCGATAGGTTCCATTTGGATACCAAACCCACATTCACCTGTGTTTTTATTATTGAAATGCAAAGTGGAATTAGTACTGTATGCTGATTGGAAATCTACACTATGTTCATCAAAAAAATCATTAGTGAACTCCTGAATAGGGGCTGCTTTGAAATCTGAAGCAAATCCATCATGCCCTTTTTAGTGAACTCCTGAATAGGGGCTGCTTTGAAATCTGAAGCAAATCCATCATGCCCTTTTTCCTCAAAGGTGTTAGAGTACTCAATAGTTTGGCCTTTATATGCATCAACTTCATTTGAATCATCAAAGCAACTGATAGATTTAGTAATTTCATTTGAGAGGTTCAAATCTGAAATCAGACCTGCTGTTTGATCCTTTTCCACTTGTATAAATTCATAAACATCGGCCGCATGTATTATCAAAGAGTCATTTTGGTTTTCAAATGAACATACCTCACGAGATAAAGTATTTCCTTCATCACAAACTTCTGTTTTGGGTTCTTCTTTTGAAATTTCCTTTGATTTACCAGCAACAATTTTAGGTTCCTCTTCTTTTATGTGCTCATCATTGACCACTAAAAGTTGCAACTCCTTCTCACACCGTTTGACCCAGTTATGAGCGGTAGTAGTATCAAACAAATCTAGCCTCCTCTCCACAAATCCCAGTCCACCACTATTAAGATCAATCCTTATCTTCCCCAAATACTTATCAAAAGGAAAGACTGCCTTTAGGCCCTCTGGAAAGGCTGTATATTTTTGCCAAATTTTTGTCTCATTACGTTGTTCTATCCAATACTCAAGCTGGTTCTGCCAATACTCACGTTGTGACCTAGCCCATTCACTGTATGACTCCATGAATCATGCACCAATTTTCTTCTACCCGACAGGCTAGCAGTGTTGAGCCTGGCTCTGATACCATGTAACAACCCTCCCCAATCTGGCTAAAATATTTTTTAATTTTTTTGCAAATATGTACTTTTTTGTATTTTTTCAAATTAATAAAAAACTCAGATAAATGCTAAATCAGTCCACTTGCAACTGTCACAACTTTGTAACTATGCAACCAAATCAAACGAAACTTGAGATGCAGATTTTACATATGTAATGCTAGAAACCCAATGAAGGAATCGAGGAAACACACAAATACCACAAAGATATATCGATCTGGAATTTTCAGTCTGTATTATTTGATCAGCAAATCTGTACATACCACTTATTCACTTAGCTCCAAAAATGCAACTTTCTTCACCCACGAAATGATGTACTAGCAGCTCGCAATCCTTGGGCACCAATGAAGGAGGAGATAGGGGTTTATGGACTGATCGCCCAATTTCCCAAAGATATCACGCCTGGCTGGTAATTGTATGACCTGTGCTGTACGGCCAACAATCAACAACTTTGCCCAGAACCTCTGAAAACCCTTCTGTATAATCTTTAGAAAAAACTGTGCAAATCTCTCCACAATCAGCAATTGAGCAATCTCTGTATGAAATCGCCACCCTAATCCACCAGGGGTAATCTCTCATACCCGAAGAGGATGTCCCTATTGGAGGTTGCCGTCCCCAATAAGCTCGAAACCCTGCAAAGATTCTCTGCAAGCTTCTTCACCAAATGCCAAAGCAAACATATAAACCTGGATGCCTGAAATGAATGACCAAATCTCCTTTTATAGAGCTCACAAGGGGTCGATGGCTTTTTGGAGGGAAAAGGCAATTTAAAATGTCTTCTAGAAATTATCTTCCTCATTATAAATGGCGTCCCCTTTTTGCAATTCTAAGAGTCACTTTATAAAATAATTTTAACTTAAGTGACTCTTTAATCCTCCCCCATTATTATAAAGTCATTAACTTATATAAAATTAAATTATTAATTTAATTTTATATAAATAATCTTCGGGCATTAAAATTTCTAAGCTCCGCAAAACCAACCTTCCAACTGATCATGGATTTGGATACCCATTTCGACGAACAATCCAAAGTTGAGAACAATCCAAAGGTACCATCCACTTTGACTGAAACCCCAGAATTGACTTGCTATAAATAGTAAGTCCCATCTCCTTTACCCAAATAAGCCACAGAAACTGGCAACTGAAAGCTGAGAGTGGCCTGTTTAAGATCACCATGGGTTCCCACACAACCAATTTAGCTTACGAGAACCCGTGAGTTGGCTAATCACAACTGTGAAGCTGACTGGCTAGAAAGGGGACATTACAGGGAAACATTACTTGGACATAATGATGTATAATACCAAGACCATTTCAATTTAGGGACATAATACATCAAGCAGTGAATGATTCAACCCATTTAATGTTTCTGACCTCAGAACTGGGATTACTTAGCCTGGGATGTTCACTCCTACGATATATGAAGAACTGCGTAGTGGCAAATTGCATAATGAGTTCCAAAAGTTGGGAATGCTTTTATGATCCTAAAGTAGCTTAACCTTCAAAATGTTTTGCAATTTAGGATGGCATTCAAATCTCAAACATATCAATGAGCTTTATTATGGTTTCTTCACAGTGATCATGGAAAAGTTAAACCATGTTGCAAAGAATGTATTAATCTGTGAGTACAATGTGCAGTAGAGTTCAAAAACTTCAATATTTACTTACAAAATGCTATTCCATGTGCTTATCACAAAAATGTATTGACATCATTTGTTTGACTTTGAATACCATCAGTATAAGCATAGGTAGGCATGTATGTTGTCCTAAATTGCCCTCTTTAGATCATTGTTGTTGAAAGTGTAATTTGACTTCTGGCCAATGCCGACATGGTATGATGTAATCTTGGATAGGTCTAAGAGCATTTCATTGTACAATGTATTTAATTTATTGTAATATTTTTTGATGTAAGCCCTATGGGCCGTGGTTAACCTTGTTATGGTTGAACTCACCTTATAAACTTGTAATTAGCCTTAAAAAGCCCTCTTCTTATGTGTCTCTTTTCCTTTCTTTTGTCCTTTTACGCTTTCTGTATATGATTTGAGTGGATGGATTGCTTCTGTTTGTTTTTGGAAAATATTGTGAATTTGAGCAATTATGATATGATGAATTTGCTAGAGGGATTGTCTGATTTTTCATTGCAGAAAAATTCTTTAACCCTGTGGTGTTGAGTTAGTAAGCACTAATCTTGACTTAAAACATGACCTTTCATGTTTTCATCATCAAAATGTCAAAAGTATATTTGTATTCTGCCTTGAATATCATATGCATAGGTCCTGAAATGCATTGTTCTGGCCTAAGATGGTATATTTTTATTTTGCCTTCAATGCCATATGCATGAGTGCTGAAATGCATTATTCTGGCCTTAATTGCGATCTTAAGCATTACGTGGAATATTTTGATTTTGCTAAAGGGGACTCGTCTAATTTGTTGATCTTATTCAACCAGGATTGAAATATTTGTTTTTTCTAGTTAGTCAATAAGGATGGCAATGGTTTGCATTAAAACAGTTGCTAACTGATGGTATGGGAATTTGCTAGTATTCAATCTTAAGAAGTTTGAATTTTTGGAATAAGCTCTGTGATAATAGGAGCTATATCTAGGGAGTTTTTCTACCTAGGTGAACTATCACTAGTCTTGTTGAACTTATGCAAGTATGGATGAAATGTTCTTTAAGTTATTCCAGAAAAAATAGTAATGGTTTTCCTCAAAATATTGTCAATTAATGGTATGTTTATAATCTGCTAAAATTCGTAAGTGTCAACTTTAGAATCAGCTATGTGATAGTTGGAGTTATAATTAGTTGATTATTTTGTTTTGATGATTTTAATTTCTGCAGAGGCATGGTTTATGAAGTGAGGCTAACAAACTGCTTTTATCTATGCTTACAGGTGTTCGCTATTTGGAGAAGGCAGTTTTTAATTTTGACTATGGACAGTTAAAATTGGTCTTTCATGCTTTAGAGGAGCGTGATCGAATTATCAAGAATGCACCACATCTTTGCAATGCTTTGCCAACAATGACACCATGTTATAACTGGTTTGAAGTGTTATATTTTTGGGCTGGGCTAAAACTATATGATCTAGTTGCAGGGACAAGAATGCTACACTTGTCACGCTATTGTTCAGCACAGGAGTCCATTGAACTTTTTCCAACTCTTGCAAAAAAGGACCATGATAAGACATTGAAGGGAACAGTAGTTTACTATGATGGGCAAATGAATGACTCGCGCCTCAATGTTGGCTTGGCTTGCACAGCTGCCTTAGCAGGTGCTGCAGTGCTTAACCATGCAGAAGCCGTAGCACTTCACAAGGATGAACTTACAGAAAAAATCATTGGTGCACGCATTCGGAATAATTTGACAGGTAACATATGTTGGATGGAGTGGTATTTGTTTAATGAGCAGTATTCGTGGTATCCTATATTTATATGTAGATAGCAACTTGATGGCAGATGAAGTTCAACAATTTACTCTACGTTGATGTTTCTTGAATAGAATGAATGTAAGAAATCCATGATTTTTTTGTCACAGACATGTTCTTTTATTTGTTGGGGATAAATAGAAAAATTGAAGATATGATTGCAGTGGATTTTAGGTTTGTAACTAGCATTCTGCAACTTTTGAAAGTTCTAATTAGAAAACTGAGAAACCTCCTTGCAATTTGTCTGTCAGCCTTTATCTTATAGTTTCCTATATGTCTTATAGTTTCTAAGAGCACTGACCATCCAAGTACCTCCACATTAAGATTCTACTTGGATCCAATGCTGAAACATCATATCTACTTTGCATTGTTTATGGAGCATGTATAGAGTCAGTGAAGACTTGACATCAAGGATCTGGTAAGAAAAATGCATAATTCTTTTTAGTTCTCCACTAAAGCTACCGTGGTTTCTCAGAATCATGGGTTCCCTGCTTTTGGTTTAGTGAAGGTGAGATGGAGTACCTATGATGAAATTTGTCATAGAGCTCCTCTGTTTCATAAGGTCCCATTTCTCTAGCGTGAACCCCTCCAGCTTGAACTGAAATCTGCAAATTGTAATTTGTGTGGGGTAGAAATGCAGAGTAAAGCAGATGGGCATCTTCAATCCTGATCACGTTTGGGTGTGGTTTAATGCCTCCTTTAATTTTCCTTGTATTATGGGTCTTTCCAAAGAATCCCGTCCTTGACAATCTCTTTCCTGCCAAGGCAGAGATTCACTGGATCCTTGTGTTCATAGTGCAGTTGTAAGACTAGTTGTGAAACTTTGCTTAAATAATTCATATCTTCTAACATTAACCCTTTTAGGTTATAACTTCTGCCTATTGAGGATATGCCAAGAAGTTTCTTCTCTGACTACTTGAACCATCTATCTTTCTGTTAGGGGTTGTTCCTGTTCTCTCAATCCAAAGCACATAAGTCTTAAGAAGTCAACTGAAACGTGTTGGTGTCATTTATTTCTAAGCATGGTGGGATCCTCATTGGAATCTGGTTTCTACAGGTCCAAGGATAGAGATGGCAGCAGGAAGAGAATGTAACACTCAGTTTCATAGCTGCAATTTTCCAACTGCATTCTTCAAGGCATAACCCACACAGAAACTCCACACAATGGCTACTGCTGTCCACCAGGAACGATCCAGTTGGTCTTCCCCCTTATCAACAATAAATATAGTTATAGCATGAGCCTTTCTACATATAATTACTTTTAATTAAAAATTAATGATATCCATGAACAAATACAAGACTCAAAGCCGAATAACATATGGGTATACAAACTCAAGTTTAACCAACCAATCTATATAAGGAGGTTGTGTGAAACTATGAAATCAAACCCATCAAGTTCATGACCGAATGGTCCCTCACATTTTTTATTATAGTCAAAAGCTTAAAATTTTGTTCATCAAATAAATATTCAAAGAAAGCAAGTGCCACATCATGCAGACAAGCCTGCGAGTCTAAGAATAAACACAATCACAGCTGCCAAGTGCTGTAATTCAATGCTTAAAGTTGGATATTGCAGACTTTGAAGTCTTCAGAGCCCATTGACTTGTCCCCTAAGTTTCTCAAGTATCCCAAGATATCAGTTTGATCTCCATTGGCAACTCTTGTCTGCCTGACAACTGAGAATGCATTTTTCTTTATGTTCCAAGGCGATGTTGAACCTGAAGCATCTCCATTTGTTCCTTTCAATTTCTCAAATTTTCTTTCCTCTCGTTTGTTCTGACTCCATCTCTTCCTCTTCCAGTGTTGATTTTCAAGTGGAGTCACAGTGGCCTCTGTTTTGACCTTGGATCCATTTTCCCCTGCCTCTGGATTTTGGGTTTTGTATGGTTGCTTCTGTTCTATATTTTGCTTAAACTATTTTCTTGCTTGTTTTAACCTGCCAACCCCCTACACGTAACACTGTTTTGATCTGGTTCACATTAGCATATTATTCATATACATGTCTTTATGAATCTTTTTGAAGTCTTAGGCTTTTAGCAAGTTGCATGTAGTTTCAGAAAGAGATTGTCAATATGGAAATCTGCCTGGGATGACTCCTGTGGCTGTCTACCGTGACTTTTAGTTACGTGTACATGCAATATTCCAGAAGCACTTAGTAATCCAGAATTATGAGTTTAAACTAAAACTATAGTGTTGGCCTTTTCTCTACTTGGAAAATTCATTTCTGTGGCTTGTGCACCCAATGTGATTATCCATTATTACAAGGTCAGATGGCATGCAAATGCATATGGTACTCCATAATGGTTAATATGCAAAAGGACCGAGGCAACGTAACTCATTAAATTCAACCTATTTTTGCAAGCTTGATTATGATCAAGATACAATCCAACGTGATTTTTATCCAAGTTTTCTGTCAAAATGTAACCTTCGTAGACTTGTCTAGTTTGTGGACATCTTTCACCTTCAACACCTACCTCACAAATCATTGGCATTTGTCGCTTTTTCCCTCCATTAGAATTTTTTGCATTCTGAATAATATGCTTATCTAGAGATGTCAATGATTGCAAGGGCCTTGCCATCAAAAGAGCTAAAGTGTTTGTAATGGCCATTCCTATCAAAATATCACATTTGCTACTAGGTCAATTAGACCATATCCAAACAACATTTCCATGAATCATTTTCAACTTGCCTTTTATAAAAGATATTTTCGAGTTCCCTGAACTGCTACTTTTCCTCTCCCAAGTTCTTGTTGTTATTGTCATCAAGAGATAAAATGCCCTGGGCCAATTACCTTCAAAAATTTGAATTTCTCCAAGACAGATCAACATCCTCGTTGGTTAAATTATTTACCATCCTGTTTTCCTTCTCTATAAATATATTGACATTTGCAAGATATTGCCTCCATCAATAATTGATAAATATAAAAAAAATGCTATTGTTGATCCAATCTCCATATTCATTTTCCTTCACAGCATTAATAATAATCTTTGAATCCCCCTCAATAGAAGACCAGACATGATTCACTTATTTTATAGAAGAGATAGAACTATTAAATACACTAGGATCCATCCAACATCTATCTCGACTGGTAACTATATTTGAAGCATATACGCTTATGATGTCAAGTGTCGCATTTTCTCCTTTTATGCAAAAAAGACTAGCAACCCAATTGCTTCTTGCTTCTAATAATTGTTCAATAGATGAGAAAATCGGAGTTGGCAAAAAATTGGCAAGGCAAAAGAATTGGAAAATATTGGGAATCGGCAAAAAATCGGTAGAAAATTGGCAAAAAAAAAACCGAAGAAAAAACAGTTAGGCAAAAAATGAGGCAAAATGAAAAAACAAGCTATTTTATGCTGTTTCCTCTACCCGGGCTGCCATAGCAGATTTTGTTTGGCAAAAAATTGGGATATTATCTGCAAGGCCAAGAATCAACAAAAATTGGGATTCTTTGCAGATTTTCTCAACTATGGTTCATCCCATTTGCAATTGTTTCAGGCAGTTGGAATACCTCTTAAAAATCACCATAGCGGAAACCACTAGACATTCCTCCATCTTCCAAATCTTTTAAATGCTTTCTTACATTCCTTACAATCTATCATTGTTTTCTATGGTAAAACAAATTCAGGACTACAACATTTTATTAATATCTTGATAACTCTTTTTTTTTGGTGGGGGGGGACTTGCTAACTCTTGTTTTCTTTATTATCATCTTTTTTATTCTTCTTTGAGGGCTTAGCCCCAACTTATAATTTTTTTTTATATTAATTTTTGGCCTCCCATATCAATCTAAAGCTGTGTTCTCTTTTCTCTTTGATCATGCTTTGGGGGCCTTCCTCTCTTTTTTCCTTTCCCATCAATATTTTCATTCTCCTCAATCTTTTTTGTTTTTCTAGATTGTTTCCAATTTGATATTTCATTTATAGTTATGCTGCCCTGGAGAACCTAAAGTGTAAGGGAAATCCTCTAAACTAGTTTCTTTATTATGCTGCCCAGCAAATCCTAAAGTTCAAGGGACAATGTCCATTCTATAGTTTCTATTTAGTTTCCTTGGAAACTCTAAAGTACAAGGGACAAACTCCATACTATGTTCATTGATAGCTATACCATAAAAATCTGAATGTAAAACATATTTATCTATAGTGATTTTCAAAGCTTAAAAAATATGAACATTCTTACTGTAACAAAACAACTTCCAGAAAACAACAATTGGAACAATAAATTCCAGAAATAAATCAACAGAAATGGCATACACCAAAATATTCACAACAAAATCAAATTGCGGAACAACAAATCCAAATATCACAAATCTAGTTTCCAAGTCTCAAAACAATCCAAACCACTCAGAGAGGACAAAGTCTCTTAGCCACTTAGAGAGGGCGAAGTCTCTTATACACATTAGAGGCAATAGAAGTTAGACAAATGAGTGATGATCCAACCTAACCCTAATGCTCAAGTGCACACTATCCTAATTTAGGGGCCCGAGCTAACAAAATGAAGATAGCCGACATGGTTATATCGAGGCCGTTACATGGCTCCTCCGTCAAAAAGCTTTGTCCTCAAAGCCGAGAATTTTTGGAGAATGTTTGCTGGTTCCCATGCGCATCTTCTTAAGGAAGGTCTTGCCAATTGATGGGTAGCTGTTGCACTTGGCAAGATTGCAGACTACAAAACTACGACTTCAACACTGCTTCCGGCTTCAAGTCAACCCATCCTTGATCCAATCTTGGAAGCTTCGTCTGGGCATGCACCTTACTTTGTTACCTCAAAGTGTCGTTTAGAGCGGTATAAATCCTATTGCTGTTTCATACAATTTTAAGCCTGACAAAGATTGTCCTTGAGGAGCTTGAGGATAGTCTGATGCTGTTGGAAGAAATTATCCACTTGAGCCACACAGGAAGAGCCAGGAAGATAGTCTACCAAGGATGGGGGTTTCTGCCCATATAACGCCTTAAAAGGGGACAGTTTAGTGGAAAGATGATAAGAAGTATTGTACCACCATTCTGCTAATAGAATCCATTTAACCCACTGATACTGCTTATCTTGGGCAAAGCATCTCAGATATGTACCTAGGCATTTGATTGCAATTTTTGTTTGGCTGTCCAACTAAGGGTTATAGGAAGAGCTCATATTAAGCTGAGTACCATTTGGAGTGAATGACTCGATCTAAGAGTTGCAAGTGAAAATAGGATCATGATTATTGACAATAGACTTGGGCATGCCATGCAATTTGTAAATAGAATAAACGAATACCTTCACCTTGTTGGCGATTGTTGGCGATGAATGGATGTTGCAAGGCACAAAAATGGGCATACTTGGAAAGGTGATACACCACCACAAAAATCACTGTTTTGCTCTCTGACTTAGGAAGACCTTTGAAGTCCATGGATGTGTTCCCACTAGCAATTCGAAATAGGAGGGGGCTACAACAATCTTGAAGACTTAAATGTTTCGCCCTTATTTCTCTAGCACACTTCACATTCTGCCATGAACTGTTGACATCAACTTTCATTCATTTCCAAGAAAAAGATTACTTAACCCACTAATCGGTTTTGAGAAATCTAGAATGTCCTGCCAAGGAAGAACTATGTAATTCCTTAAGGATACTATTCTTGACCTGGGAAGATTGAACTGGATAATTGTGGCCCTTCTTCCATAGAATCCCATTTAGCCAAGAGAACAATGGATCTTGCAAATTACCAGCCTCAACATCATGAATCAAAGAACGATATGAGAATTTGAATGCCATTCATCTCAAAGCTGGGTGATCCTCATGGGAAGGGGGCTAGATTTAGCGTGGACAGCTACAAAATCTTCATAATTGTGAGAAAGGGCATATGTGTCCACATTGTCCTTCCCTTTCTTATATTCGGTTGCAAAGTGATAGCCTTTCTTATATTCAGTTGTCCCAAGAGAGACATTCCAAGAACTTCTTGAGACTGCTTTGATAAGTCTTGATAATAAAACGCTGGCCCAACAAGTAAGGCTTCCTTTTGTCTGTCGTATGCGAGATGGCTAACATCTCCTTTTCGTAAGTAGAATGACCCAGATTCTTGTCGGAGAGCTGATTGCTTTCAAAAGTGAAGGGATGACCTTCCTGCACCAAAACAACATGGATACCCAGGTTGGACGCATCACATTCAATGACAAAGGGCTTGCTGAAGTTTGAAGTAACTAGAATAGGAGTGGTGCACATAGCCTGTTCAAGGTGGAACCTAATAAGATAATGAACCCTAACAAGATATGGGTGGCCTGGATTTTCTTCTTGAGCCTGCACTTGAATGCGGAAACCAGCATTGCAGGATCCAGATGATGTGTATGGGAGGCTTATGAATTCTACATAGTACTTATCCACAATACCTGTTTGTTTTGTCTGCATTAAACTAACCACATAAGAGGTAGAAGGACCCTTATTGAATTAGTGGGAACGTCGTCTTAAATTCTAGGTAGGAAAGATGACAACCTTAACATCGTAGTTCCCAAAGAAGCCATTTGATGAGCATGGCTACCCAACTTAGAGGCGACGAGAGTAACCTGGCCCTGTTTAGGAACTTTGTGCAAGCACCTTAGGCAATCCATTTTGGAAATCCATCTGCGAGGTTCTTCTCCATCAAAATTTGGTATATCAATTCGAGGAATCAACACATCATTAGGCCAGTCAAGCAGATAAGAGACACCATCGGTTGTGGAATCCAAATCAGGAGCAAAGTCCCATTCATCATCACCCACTCCTCTATGAGTTCCCACGAAGGGTTGGGTATGCATTTGGGCAAAACAGGAGCAACTGAGAACATGCCCAATAGTTGTCTGCTAGAAGTGCTCTAGATCCTGCTAGAAAGTTGTTTTGTGGAAGTGCCCTAGGTCCTAATGGTGGAAATGCCCGATAAGCATTGGATTGTCTTTGGGAATCATAGGTCCCATTTGTTGATCTTGATTCTGCTCAAGGAAGACCTTTTGGAATTTGCCTTCTAGTGCTCACTTTTTTTTTGGGAAGAAAGCAAGGTCTTGTTGTCCTCCAATACATTAAGCAAAAAGTTCCATCAATTGCCTCTCGATGCATGTAAGAAATTAGTGCTCACTTTTTTTTGGAAGAAATCAAGGTCTTGTTCTTCTCCAATATGTTGAGTAGAAAGTTCCATCAACTGCCTTTTGGAGCATGTAAGAAAATCACTGCAAGTGGTTTGATCTACCCCGACCAAATCAATTCAACCGTGCATATTTCTTGCCATTGACCGAAGGTACTGGCAAAGCTTTGGATCTAGGTTTAGGGGAGGATCAAATGATTCGCGGTGTTCTGCGGGAGGGGTGGAAGAGAAACTCATGGAGCCGATGGTTGAGCGAACGAGAGGGTCAAAGCCATTGATGCCTTTTGGGATGTTGTGGTGCTTGCCTTGATTCCTTGGATGATGCTTCTTTTGGCTCATACAATCATCATTAGTCAGATCTGTTCTCTGCATGTGCCCGTTTATCTGTTCCCAGCCTGTTGAAGCCAAAGGATCAAACATAAACCACTAGGTGAATGACGAGTCCCAAGTAGACCTTAAATTTCTTGAGAAAAGGCCGCTAGAGATATATCTTGTTTTGATCAACTTGACGAGGATGATTAAAATGGATAACATAACTCATCCACAAATAACAGATGGATTTCTGTGAGCCATGTCAATATTTATGAAATTATACTTGTTGCTAGGGTTTATAGAAATGGTGACTTTCTTCTAAATGCACAAATGAACCTACAAAATATAATTTTTAGCTGGGAACAAATCCCTTTGACCCTTCTCTTGTTCTTTTGAATCCAAAGATGTGGTGACTTCATCATTTTTACTGTCTTATTGTGACTAAGCATTTTTATTTCTTTTTCATAGTCTTCTTTGTCCTCTCAAAGGCTTTTAATTTCTTTTTCATAATCTTCTTTCTCCTCCCAAAGCCTCTTTATCTCTTTTTTACATTCTTTGATGATATCTTTCAAACTAGTTATCCCTTTATGAGGTTCCCATTTACTCAATAATGCTTGTTCAACTTCTTCCTAAGTGCAACACCTAATGCCCCTAAAACTTCACCATCAATGCAGGTTTTCCCCTTTCAAATAATTAAAAAAACTGCGTTCCCATAAAGATCATCAAAATATAAGGATTTAAACTTGAACTACCACTTTCTACCATTGATGGCATCCTCACAAATTTTTTTGTTAACTTCATGGTCTTCCAGAAAAAGGTTCACAAGGGTTTTATAAATATTAATAATAGTTTTTCATATATCTCCTCATCAATAATTTGAAGCCAAAATACTATATAAACAAGTATAACTTAAATTTTCTTTTAAATACAACAAAGGACAGTTGATTGCTTACCCAAACTGAAAGATATCTCAATTTATTTTTTCTAAAAAAATCTCTTTACAACTGTTCTAGACTGCTGCCTTCATAGGGTCATATCTCCCTCAAGACTGTTAAGATTTGTTCCTATGATTACTCCTTTTGGATGCTGTGAAATTCTGGAAAAGATGGTGCAAGAATCATCTGAGTTGATGCTTGTGTGCAAAAATAGGGAATATGAGACATGTTTTTTTCGCTCTCATAATTGTGAATAAAATTTGCCACAAATTTTCTAAATCTGAAAAATTCCTCCACTTTGACAAGATTGCTGCTTTGACACTACTTGCGATGAACCTTGATACTCAATAACATAACTCATCCACAAATATGCAGAAATATCAATTAAAGTCATCCACAAATATAGAGAATACCCTTAAGGTAGGGTACACCAATTAATACTTCTTAAGGAAGGAATAACTCCACAAAGTCTTCCAAAATGATAGTGCTACTTTCTGGGTAAAGACAATTACAAAGCAATACTTGATATGATCAATGATGCTTAAAATTCAATGATCCCTTCTTTATATACTCTTCACCTAATACTATTAGCGGAGGGTGTAAAAACCCTGACCCTGGCTGACTCAATATGAAATTTATAATATCTCAATAAAGTAAACTGTGGTTCATGTTTGGCCGATGCCAACTACTTCATATAATCAATATGCAATACAATGTCAGATCCCTAGGCATCTTATCATTTATAAAATGAAAATACGACAATGATATGGAAAAAGAGAACACAAGATATGGGATAGTATCCTTGGGCACCAAAATAATTTAGTAATATATGTTATAGAAAGAAATAATTATACATGATGATAAAATGATTTTGAATGGAGGTATTTATACACTTGACAATACATTTGCATGGATTTCAGTAGTGTCACATGCAGATATATTAATGGTCTGTTGAGGTTTCCCTTTAGGCCTTTCACAAAATATAATATAATATCACAAATGTTAGCGATGACCAAAGTGAAGATTACATGCATTCCAACAAAGTGTGCTGTAGAAGGTCAAAGCCTGAAGAATGGGAAATTGGTAACACTAGAAAGCTAACTTATATCCTTTTGAATATTGAAAAGAAATTATGTACAGATTTCACATAGGCAGATTGTGAACCCTAGCTTTAGAATAATCTAGCCTTTGCTTGTGAGGTGTTATATAACATTTATCTAAAAAGGTCTAGGAAGCGTGGTTGTCAATCTCCTTTTTTTGAATTTTTTTCGTTAATTAAAACTGTGTTATGGTAAAGGCTGCTGTAGAACTACAATTGATAAAAGATCTGAATTTTTAACTATTAAAACTGTTTTCAGTTAAACTGCTATAATTGTTGAAATAACTTGCAGAAATTTTGAATCTGAAACTTAACCCAAATCTGCTGTAAAAATTTAAAACATACTTTTGCTATAATTTTAAAACTGAATTGGAAATTCCAAGAAAAAATGTATACTATTTTGTACAGCAAGGCAAACCCATCAAATTCTGAACTGAAATGAAGAAATCTGCCAACCAAATATAACTTTAATATATTCAGATAACATCCCAAACACTTTACCGATAAGGTATGGATGCCAACTGAGGTGTCAAGTCTTCAAAGGCAGCATGAGTGCTGCTCTTGGTTTAACAAAATTGTCTTTTGTGGGCTACTTATAGGAGACATTCCTTATAATATCCCTTCTCTAACAACCACATATTATGTATAACTATTTCCCACTTCAGATCTCTTGACCATATGCGATTGGAATTATTTATAACTTTTTCCGTCTTCATATCTTTGAAATATATGCATTTGAGAATTTAATTTTTTTATGGCATTACAAAAACCAAGTGGGTCCACAAGACTGGACTCCATGCATCCACAAACAAAATTTTAAACTTAAGTTTTGGGCTGGAGGAACCCATTAGAGGTATCATAGGGTAGTAAAATAAAAAATAAAACAGAAGGAACACTCTATATGCATATATGTGGCAAGTGATCATCCCTCATGGAAAATGCCATTTTCAAGTGCAAATGATTTTTTTTTGTTATTTACACTTATCCTATTGTTGAGCCAAAATTTAATTTCAGAAAGAAATAATTTATGTATTTTCTCCATAAGAAATTGAAGAAGTGATTAGCAAAATCTCAATTTATTGGGGAATTTTAGGAAGCATGGATATTTTTGAAAAACATTGAGATAGGTCTAGGGAAACAATTAGGCTCAAAAACAGTGCATGTCATCTTTTTATTTTTCAGCAGATGCCAATGCTTGCCCATATAATTTGGCTTTGGGATGAGCTCTTAGAATTTTTGATGCATGTGATGGTTCACGCACAAACATCACTTACCTGCTCTGTGGCATTGAAAAAATTATTTGCAAGTGCAGGTAAGGAATTTGACATCTATGCAAAAGTGGTAGTGAATGCTGGTGGACCCTTTTGTGATGAAGTGAGGATGATGGCTGACAAAGATGCACAAAAGATGATTTGTCCTAGCAGTGGTGTGCATATTGTCCTTCCTGATTATTATTCTCCAGAGGGAATGGGTTTGATTGTACCTAAAACAAAAGATGGGAGGGTGGTTTTTATGTTACCTTGGCTCGGAAGGACGGTTGCAGGAACCACGGATTCCAATACTACTTTGACAATGCTACCAGAACCCCGTGAAGAAGAGATTCAGTTTATTTTGGATGCCATCAGTGATTACTTGAATGTTAAGGTGCTGTGTTACATCTTTCAATTCTCTTTTTGGAACTCATAGACATTTTTAAAACTTTTAATACTTTTTGAGAAGATTAAAAATATTAAAATTCAAAGCTAAATGGAAAGTGAAGGAGACAAAAGTAAGTCAGAAAAGGTTTTGCAGAATATCTGTGAAAATAATAATTCAAATGACAGTCACTGAAGGCAAACAAGCTTTTAAGAATGTACGGAATCTTAAAATAGTGTCGTTATGGAAATCGATCATATTGTCGATGGGCATTGTTCAAACCTTTCTACTGCTTTTCTTATCTGATTATATATCTTTTAGCATCTTTTGTGATAAATTTTGTTACTCTCTGACAATATGCCTCCTTTCATTTGTTGCCTAATCTTCTTCTATAATAATGTTATATTTTCTGAGGATCAGTTGTTTTTTATTTTTCTTGAACATACTCCTTTTTTCTTGCAATAAATGGTATGAACTAGTTTAATATGTCAAATGTATGTTCCAAGAAATTGCTTTTATCATCTATTTATATTTTTCTCAGATTAGTCTATGGAGGCTGGCTAGAGCATCCTTTGCATTGAAAAACAAACCTTCCTTGGTGAACCGAATTTTTGGACAGTCCTAAACATAGAGATTGTGAAAAAAATTGTCAAATCATATCATAGCGTCTTGACATCAGAAACATTCCCTTAGAAGATATATTATAATACTAGATTTTGTCATAGGATGGAGGGAGATATGTGAAAATTAAAATTATTGTTTATATGTTTTGGAGGAAGTATTAAAATACGTGAGCCATAGGAATTACAAGAATCTTGTCATAGAGAACATATGGAGTTATGAGGAATATTTTGACTCATGTAGGAGACATGAAGAGTAATGAGGAAGCTATAAAGTGTTTTAGGTGTAGGGATAATTTCAGTGAACCATATATTTTTAGAAGATTAGAAACTTTGTACAATATTTTTAAATGTCAAACTCTCTATTTTTGTATTTGAAAGAAATTAGAAATCTAAATTATTTTAATTTCATTAAGAATTTTTATATGTTTTACTTATAAATTTGGTGATTTTTCAAAAAACATAAAATTTGTTTTTCTAGAAATTAATGCAAACATCATTGGCAAATATTCTTTTGCATAAATTTGAAAAAAGTAGTCAATTGGGAAACATTAGCCACTAAATTCTTCCTATTTAGGAATCACATGTAGGCATAAAATCATAAACTGTTTTAGGTCTTATAGAGAGTTACCTTAAAAAGGAGGGGATTATTAAGCATCTCATGTGTCATAGGGAGTTCAAAATATTAATGAGGGAATCACAAAGCATCTACCATGACATAGGGAGTCATAAAGAATAATTAAGGAGTTACAAGCATCTACTATCTCACATGTAAAATAAACAAAGTTTAAAGAAGTTATAAGCTTTGAGAGACAAGTATGTTCTGTAAGTAGTGTATAAGAGACTAATTTCCTACGCCAAGTGCACTAGCCATACTGACCTTGGAGACTTCTTGCCTTCTTAAAAAGGCATCTTTATTCAGTGTAACATAATGGAGGACTCCTGATGAATTTTTTAATTAATGGAGGATATATGAATAGTAACAAGGAAGTTGTGAAGTGCTTTAGATAGGTATAATTTTACTGAACCATACCTTTATAGAAGTTTAGAAATTCTGGCTTATATTTTTGAATGTTCAATTCTCGAATTTCTATATTTGAAAGAATTCTAAAAGTTAGTAAGTTCCATTAAGAATTTCTGTATTTATAAATATGATAAATTTTTGCAAAATATATATATAAAAGTTATTAAGTTCCGTTAAAAATTTCTATATTTATAAATTTGATAAATTTTTGCTAAACATAAAAGTTGTTTTGGAGAAATGGATGCAAATATCCATTTTCCATTGGCGAATACCTTTTGGATAAAATTGAAAACAATAGCCAGTTGTGGAACATTAGGCACTAAATTCTTCTGATTAAGGAGTCAGATGCAGTTACAAAATTTGGGGAAGGAAGTTATTAATTGTTTTAGGTGTCAGGGAGTTCACCTAAATGATGAGGGAATTAGAAAGTATCTTGAATGTCAGGGGGAGTTACAAATAGTAATGAGGGACTTTATCGTCTAACATGTCATAGGGAGTAGTAAAGAATAAAGAGGGAGTTACAAATTATCTACCATCACACATGAACATAAACAGCTTTTAAAGAAGCTATAAGCCTTAGAAAAGAGTGCGTTTTATGAGAGTCTAATTTCCTTTGCCAAGTGCACTGGTGGCCATGCTGCCTTTAGAGGCTATATGCCAGAGTTGGCATCCAAAGCTTCTCATAAATGCATCTTTGTTTAACATACTTGCCTGAATTTTTTTTGGGGTTGAAATACAGCTCTTGGTTTCTTTTTATTTCTGTGTGTTTTCTTGTTGTCCAAAATATTATAAATCTCTCCTGGAAATTTCAGATTTCAGTCATAAAGACTAATAGACTTTCAGACTATAGATCAGATTTGAGATTGGTTTTCAGATTAAGAATTTGGTAAGTTATGCAGCAGCATTTGTTAGGAGCAATACTCAGGTAAGATTGAACCATAAGAAAAAGATCAGCTATACAAATCAAGGGAAAACCTTGATGACTCTAAGCAGATTAAAAAGTAAGCTAGTGTGATGCTAAACTACTAAACATGACGCAAACTGCTCCAGGCATGTGACCTTTTTTGGGGCATGGCTTTATGCCCAAAATGCGTGAAACCCTATTTTTTAATCCTAACCACACTGGCAGGGGCATAACATAATGCTCGGGACTCCGTTTTGATCCATTCAAGAAGTGTTGGAAAGATTAGAGGGAGAACAACAATTTCAGTGGGCAACTTTGTCACAGAGAGAGTTGTCAGCAACTGCGTGGAAAAAACGTTCTGGAGGCCCTAAAAAATGCAAAACAACATATTTACTAAAAATAGTAAGTTTCTATTTTTAGATTTTTGTAGCCAAAATGCATCTCTAGCCATGTTGACAAATCAGTAGAAGACAAAACACAAAAGGACAAGTCATATGTATGTAATTTTCATTTAATATGCACTTTGTAATTCATGGAAGGTGAACCACCACATTTCTATGTGGGTGACCTATATTCAATACAGTAGATTTTCAACACACCAAATATTGTATATAGAGAGATGCACCCTTGACTGTAAAAAGCATAAGTAACAGATGGAATGTGATAGCCTTACATCTCTTCTCAGAGATTGCTTGCATTGTACTTTGTTTTCTGAGCAATAAAATCATTATGCTATTTGACATATATTTTTGTGTTCTGGTTTGTTATACTCTGTTATTTCTAAGCTGCATCCTTTCTTGATCTTCTAACATGAATTTTTGAGTTTCGAATCACAAACAGAAGCCTAAAATGAAGGGTGCAGAAGCAAGTCAATCAGAAGACCCCAAGATTGAAATAGGAGGTTATATATAGTTCCTAGTGCCGAATCAACCTACACTCTCGACATTGAGAATTTGGATGAGGTTTGGATGAATGATTGCTCAAATAAGCCTCAGCCTTCTCCAGTACTTCAGTTTTGGCTTTTAAGATTTTAGTATTCGTGGATGAGGTTGATGACCTTCTGGGGCAGAGTTTGTGATTGATGAAATTCTCTTTCACCTTTCCATAGTAGCAGTCATTTTACCATGCCTTTTCTGCGTTTCTGTATTTTCTGAGTTGAGAATGAAGTCCCCTATTAAGTTCTCAAATACTTTTGTTAGTTCTTTTGAATCTTTGCATGTTAGTACTTCAAACATCTTCAAACCAGAAGAGTAGTGAGATGAAATGTTGGACTAGAAGAAAAGAAGAGGAAAGCACTGGTACAAGGGTGCAACAGCAAGGGTGAGAACATCCAGAAGGTCAGGATGTACCCAATGTTACAGCAGGAACATTGTAGTCTAAGGCACTCAATATATTTTGAAAACTCAGTAAATTTAAAGGCGGAGAACTTGATATAGAATTAGACTTTTCCCAAAACTTCCCTGTTTTTAACAGACTGCTATCTTATGCCTGTGAATTGATCCATTTATTGAATACTGATAAACATCATGAATTTTCAGGGAAGTAACCTAATATGTTTTTTTCTTTTTCTTTTTTCCATCTAATATGGGTGGGAGTAGTATATTTTACTATTAACATGAAGAGCATATTTAAACCAAATTTGAAGGATATCATAAGATCCTTATTGATCGCCTTTATCTGAACCATTTTGTTTATGAGTTATAATTCAAACTTTTAGGACAATTGAGGGTTACCTGCCCCATCTAGAAAACTAGTACTGCAGAGGGCTTAAATTGTATTTTTTAGGAAGTCAAGCCCTAAAAGGCATGGTGTGTTTGTAAGGGCCAGCGTTGTTCTTGTAATGAAAGAGAGAGGCTTAAAGAAAATTAAGACACAAGTCTTTGAACCATCTGATCATATTAACGTTTTATTTCACTTTGTCCTTAGAGGGTTATATACTGTTTTGCAATTTGACCCATGGATACACCAGTTAGTACAAAAAGTCTGCTTGGATGATTGTTTGTATTATAAGAGGCTATGCAACCACTTCAGTGGTGTTAATTGCATTTGAATGTTGTAAATAGGAGAAGATTTTGTCAAAGGGTAGGAAACTAGGGTATCTATAGTCCTTGTTTTACCTCTTTAACTTTGTTATGAAGCAGCAACAATGGAAAACTATAAATATTTGATTTTGGGAAGGTTCAAAATGATTGAATAATTACAATAGGGTGAAGGAATACACATTTGTACAACTGCTTCTGAAATGACTACTTTCTTGAATGGATTGAGCCTTCATTTGAGTCAAAAATTGTAAGGTAGAAAACTGATCTAAAGTAAATTCTATGACTATGCAGAAGATCAACACATTGATGTGAAGCACCAAGTGAGGTGTCTGCTAGGGTTAGTGTGTCTTAATAATTGGGGACAATGGAGGAATGTTGGATATTCAATTTTAATATGCTTCTTCTAATTCTCCTAACAAGTTTCCCAATATATCCTCACCTTTTAGCTTAGTGGGACATTAAGGAAAATATTTTGACAATTTAATTTTAGGAAAATTGGAAGAAAACACACAGAAGATTCTTGGAAAATATTTTGACAATTTAATTTTAGGAAAATTGGAAGAAAATAGTGTTCAAAGATGCATAAAACTGGCCTTGTAAATGAAGTTTAAAATTCAAAGTTATAGACATGGTTTTGTTGCAATCCAAAATGAATTTCCAAGAAATCCATCATGAGATAATGTCTTGTATAACCATGTTGGTAATCGATCCATCTCTATGTCAGAATGCTTATAATAGCTCGGTTGCAGTTTCCAACTATTAGACCATGTTTCTTAAGAAAGAGCTACATAGTCTTTGTTTATGCTGGGGAGCTTTGAGGAGGGAAAGTCTGTTCCATTAGAAATCCAATTGAAGGGTTTTATTTTAATTCAAATGTTTGACATAGAAATTAGATGTTGCCCAACCTTGTTTGGGTGGAATTCTAAGGTGTTCCCGTTTGGCTTCTTGGACCTTCATGGGATTTTTTTTCTTTATTTATTTTTGTTCTTAAATAATTAATTTATTATTATTATTATTATTATTTTTTGTGCGGGTGGGGTGCATTTAGGCAGGTAAATGGTTAGTTAGTCTTCTGTGAGGAACAAAGTTTGTTGTTTCCTTACAGTAAACAAGAGAACAACTCTGTAAGTTGACTTAGGAACTTAAAGAAGAAACAGACAAAATTTGGGGCTATCTTTGAGGCTTGAAGTATCAGGTGAGGTACATTGGCACCCGAAATGCTTTCTTTCGGTGCAATCATGCTAGCCATGAGATCTATAGGATTAACTGTTCCTCTATGCAAAATCACAAGTCTGTTCTTGTTCTGGAAACATGGACTACCTCAATATGATGAAGAAGATCACTAAGTCAAGTTGCGAGTATAAAGTGTCCAAGTAAATATTTTAAAATTTGTACCATGAGCTACACAGTTTGTTGCATTCTTAATAACAACAGAATATGTGCCAAACTTTACATTAGCTTGAAGAGGAAAGAGACAAACACATTAGGGACTATCTTTTAAGAAAAAGGTGGTTTAAATTGACATTCTCCATGTTTGGTTTAGGGTTGATAGCTTCTTTGTGCAGATAATCTGGCCTGCATTCCTTGGAAGCCAATGCACTACCTCAATCTGATGAGGATAATTGCTATTTCAAAATTGGCAGTAATGAAGTCCCAAAATGAAGCATCAAGTACGACCAAAAAATGTCCACTTAATTAAGAGAAAGGAATTAGCTGTTGTGTTAATGCCTCAATACAGGGGCACCCTAGTCATCAACAAGTGATTGTCAAGACTGCATGACTACTAGTCACACACGGTAGGTCTTGCCTTTTGCTTGCTATACAGCAATACTCTCTTAGAAGGAACTTGTTAGCAACTAAGCTGCTTGTTTTGATAAATTTATATTTAACCTGAGATGCTTAAAACTTGAAAACAGTTTTGGTTTCCAATGGAAATGCCCTGGAAAATGCAACCTTCTAGCTGTCTGCAAATGAAGAAAAGAGCACATGAAACTGATAAATATAAAAAGAAAAAATGAATTATCTTATACTTGCAGCAAACAGGTAATACTCTAGACATTTAAATTCAGAAATGAGACCCACATTGACCTAATATGTTACCACGATATAAACAACTAAACAAATAATACGGAATCTGGTTTTCATTTATAGTTTGTCAATTTTCTTGTATAATTGGAGTCAAAATGTGTATTCAATTGCAGAGAAATGAATCTAGAATGTGGATAGCTTGTCACAATGGTTAACAATTAAATCATAGTTGGGAAAATTGTGACTTGGCAAAAGCTCAGCGACCCATTTTGGAGAGTTCTTGACAACTTGACAAAAACTTGGTCCAAAAAAAAATAATCAAAGAAAATAATTTAATTCACAAACGATACATATTTAAAACAAAAACTATGTATTAAATAATGAACATAAATTTAATATAGGGCTGTTTAAAGGAAAGGTAACCTATTGACCATAATAGTTGAATGTCTTCAAGGGCAAGTAATTCCAGCTGGGCAAGTAATTCCAGCTTCTAAAGGACCTATATCTACTCTGCTGCAGATGTGGATTCCCATGCTTAGTAAGGGTATGAAAGGTTGGGGACTTCTCTATATGGAACATAGGATTACAAAATGCTGAACTTGGCTTGAGTATGTCCCTCAGCATGAGTATGTCCTTAATACATGCCCCGCTCCCCATCCTTGTGGAAACATCCCATGGATGTACAAGCATCCCTCAACCATTTGAGAAAAAAGAAAAAAAAAAAAGAGAGGAAGGAAACAACATTCGGTTAACCTTTTTTATCAGAATGCAGAGGATGGACAACAACCTTCATCATGAGAATGCACAAGAAAATTTTGATGATCTTGATATCCTTGAACTTTGATAGGTCTTTCAACAATTTTGTTGCATCGATAGGTGGTGTGGATATACATGACCATCTTGTAGCACTCGCCATTCTTCAAAAACACCCTAAACTTGTTTCTGTGCCCTTGCCTTTCTGCTCAGAGACTAACTTTCTATGCCCTGATGTATTGCATATTAGCTTGGAGAACTCTCTAGGCTGGATATAACATACTCAACCGCCATTTAGGCCATAAAGTGGATGGAGGGAGCTTTTCCAAGTAAATGTATATTTCAGCCCTCTCCGAAAATCCACTTTTAAAAGAAATTGCATTCTTTATTACTCAAACGGGTGGATTACTAGGGAACTAAGTGCTTTATGTAAATATTAGATGTGCAAAGCTGTAGGATGAATACTGTAACAACCTTCATCCTTTATTTTTCATTGTTTTACATTTGTGTAATGTTTTCTTGTTCATGGGTTATATGGATTGAAACAGGCCCCACCCATATTAACATCATGACCGTATTACCATGGTATTTCAACACATCACATAGTGTTATTTTGACATTTATGCATATATCACTTGGCAAGATTTGAACCTGGGTCTTGACATTGAAAGGTCACATTTTTAACCACTTGAGCTCATGTCATATGATACATTTGTGTAACATTTAAGTTAGATTTCATAACATTTTTTAGCTCAATCTTCTTGTTCCCAAAATTATACCATGCCTTTTTTTTATTTAGTGAGTCCCTTTTCTGTCTCTTTTTTGCTAAGATCTGGAGGGTGTGTTTCAGTCCTCTCCTTTAAATGTTCCCACAATACCTCATCCCCAAGAAGAGGGGAAGTGGTGAAACCTAGCCTTAACAAAATTTATCATACGAAACTCTTTTGTAACATCAATATTTATTATTTTGCTTATTTTGGAATACACATGCATGTATTATGTTCCAAAAAAGATGAAAATTAGTGATTTCAATCAGATTGATGAGGACAATAATTTCCATGCTCTGGCAACAGTCTTATATGTTAAGATTTAGACAGACAATGATGTACTGGTTTCTAATATTGATGTGTTGTAACAGTCCCAAATTAGACAGTGCTCTGTCACTTGCTATATTTTGATGGCAGGTAATTCTACTAGCATGATATATTATTATATACCATACAATCAATTTTAAATGAACTGCATGCCAGCATTGCACAGGCTTGCAATCCATAAAAATAATGCGAAGATGGCTAGTACTTGGTCCCAATAATATGCATATAATCTGTTTTTTACTATGTAGAAAACATTCCATTACTGAGAAATATGAATGATCAACAATGTACAATTCACCTTCACATACAACGTTAATTGATCTTGCTCGATAGTGGCCGATTTGGCTGGATTATGATGGCAGATTCTCTATTTTTATGTGCTGGTCTTCATACCAAATATGCGTGAATCTTCTCCTATGATATGGCTTAGCAAAGCTATTATAATGGTAGGTGAACCTCCAAGTGACCAAAGGATGGTCTGTCTGAGATTCCCTTTGCAATCTTAGTTTGGTTCCATGACAGCTTGAACAACCAAAGGATGTGCATACTTTCAATGAGACTAATGTTGGGAAGAGGCCAAGTTATGTGGACTCTAGTGTAGGTGTTACCATGCATGCCATGCAAATATGACCATAAGATTTTATTAAGATTTTGTGATTCTTCTATCATTTGCCTAATCCAACAAATTGTTAATAGCTTGAAATGTAGTTTTTGCTATGAAGTTGCCTTTTTGGAAACTAAAAACACCTTTTGATCTATAATTATAGTGGTGTCTCTATTTTTGTTTTAACTTGCAGCAAGTATGGAATACCTGTTGTTTGCTAAGGGATCTCAACGCTGTCAGAAACCATGCGAACCTTATAGCAAGGTATTTGTTGTTGAAGATAATGGGAAAGAGAGGTTTTTAATGACTTCTGTTTAATTACTTTGGCCTCCAGATAAGCTTAGGTCAACGCTGTACTCATTCCTATTATGTAGTATGCATTCTATATTTAGATAATGATCTCATTAATTGCTTACTTCTTAAGTTGTAGGTCCTTATGTTTTTGAACAGTTGAAGTTCCTTTTGTTTTTGAATGCCTTGGTTTATATTCTGGTTCCCTTATTGCTTTTGAATCATTGATGCAGACAATGCACAATGCAAAATTTTTCACATACAACTTTGCAATATTCAAGGCTTCTTTGCACTATTAAATGACAATCCATTTGATACCCTTTAAGATACTGGTCTAAAATTAGCTTGTTCCATTAGCGGGTCTCCTCACCAATATTGTTTCTTGTCACCGCCACTCCATAGATCCATATTGCTCACTTAAAAGCTTATATTTTTACTTGTAACCTGCAGGCTTTGAAAGGGTGTTGAAAAGCATTGTATCGATTTTTTCTTTGTTGGTTTCACTGTTGATAGTCACCATATCTTGTCGATCAGTTTTGCTCCTAGACGTAATGTGTGATCAATTTCATTGTGTTTCTGTTCATTTAAACACAACATATTTAACACCCTTTCACTTTATATATCAATTAAATTTACCCCCTTTGATTTTTAATCAATCCCTTTTCACCTTTGTTTGTTTTTTTTTTTTTTTTTTTTAAGAAGAAAGGGAATTATACCTTGAGAATCCATATGAATATTATAAATCGGTCTAAAAATTAAGCTTAATGTTGACTCCTCAAGAATGACAATGCCATTCATAAGAGGACTGATACTCATTTGACGGTGATGTAGCTCCCTGCCATTGTAATTTTCAAATGCTGATAGTGATCTCCTTAAGAACAGGAGTAATTAATAATTGTCAACATAATGTTCATGTGGTGAAGGACATTAGTATGTTATTGCTAAAATCTCCTAAAATTGACAGGCCTAACATATATTTGATGACTGAATCTGAAAATATAAGTCCTCTCATGTGCTTGAATCATAGTACCAAGTTTCGAGAATTTGGATGTACTTGGCAGACCTCAAAAATTCAAAATTTCAAAAAAATCCAAAGATCTGACTAAGTTTGGAAAGTAATAACATACATATATGTCAAAGCTATAGCCAACATAAACATATGGCTATCTAAAATACTCAGAAATAAATTCAAATACACAATAATTCATAATCCTAGCTTTGCATTTGATAACATAAATTATATGTAATATATAACATAATTTTGTATGTATGTTATAAAGCGCAGAGTTACAATTTTTAGTAAAGCATCGCAGTTGAGCCTAGTTGAACATGCAGAGGGCTTATGTGGTGCCGAGGAGGATGTATCGAAAATTGCAACTCTTCTACCTACAAGTTTCCTTGTTCAAGAAGTATTATGAAACCACAAACTGCAGATAGTTAGGGAGGTGGATGCCTGGCAGATTGCAAATCTATGCCTTGTGGTCATGCACACTATTACAACTTTCTTTCTTTTAGTAATATTAAAAATTATTTCTGATTAGAAAAGGTATGAATTAGATGGGACCAATCATACGGTATAGAAATCCAATCTAAACTGGTTTTGGTCCAGATTCAGTAGGATTTTGTTTGTATGTTTTTAATGTTTGTTCTAATTCCTCAAAAATAATGCCAGAATATCAAATGCAGAAGAGTCATTGGTGATGCCTATATAATATTCATGATGCCAAATAAGTTACAATAAGGCAAATAGTAAAACTGTATATACAATAAACATCTAAATGAGGTGGACTATAATAAGTTTAAATGTCCACATTGTGCTTCAAAGGGAAATGGTTTCTTTGTCTTGAGCCCAACATGATCCTTTATTATGCTATGCCAAATAGCTTCACCTATGCACATGTAAAATCAAGGCCAAGATGATGTATTGTTACAATACCTAGTGCCACAAGTATGTCCTTGGACCAATTGTGAGCCCTTCAACAAGTAGCAATACCAAAACCATTGCCAGTTAGGATAATTGGAAAATTTGTGCCATTATTTCATCATGAACTTTACACTCATTGCATTGTCAACACCCAATGTTGATAAGTTAAGTTTGAAGGCCAATTAGTGATAATGAAAGCAACTATGGAAATCTTGGGCCCGTACGTTCAAAAGGAGTAAGTGAAAGTCAATATCAGGAGGTCTAGGAGGACGAGCAAGCTTCTTCTATCAGGAGAATGAAAAACAGAAGTCCACTTGATTGATGAAGAATCCTGAAAGAGATTGCTGTACATGAAGATTATTCACAATGGAGACTGAATAAGAATAAATATCAGTCTTGTTTCACATTGTATATATGCTTGTGATGTTCCTTCTCTTTTTTATCACTTTACCATTTTTGCAAGATATGGTATGGTCGATTTATTAAGCTCCTAAGGGCTAAAGATCCTTGAGAAATATTAGAAATTAAAAAAACTTTGGATTGGATGGTATCAATGTGGGCTTTAGAAAATGAAATCTAAACTGGATTTGGTCCTGATTCAGCAGGATTATGTCACCATGTTTCGGATACACTTCCTTTTCCTCAAAAATAATGCTTGAATGTCAAATATAGAAGAGCCCTTGGTAATTCCTGAATCACATTTATGAAGGCAAAAAAGTTATAATAAAACATATAAAACTGTTTGTGCAATAAATATTTAAATGCTAGATAGACCATAAAAAGTGTAAATGTCCACCTTGTGCTCTGAAGTGCTATATTGTCTTTGTCATCAACCCAAACAAGGTCCTTTATTATGCTAGGCACCCAAACAAGGTCCTTTATTATGCTATGCCTAGCAGTGTCACTTATGCACATGTAAAATCAAGACCAAAATAATGTATTTGTTACTATGTATAGTGCAACAACGTTCCTCTTGGACCAATTGTGAAACCCTTTCCCTTAGGACCAATTGCAAAACCTTTCAACAAATACCCATACCAAAACAATTGCCAATTAGAACAATCGAAACTTTGTGCCATGATTTCATCATGGATTATATATTCATTATATTGTCAACACCCAATGTTGATAGCTTTGGTTTGAAGGCCAATTACAACCATGGAAATGTTGTGGGCAAATATTCATAAGGAGTAAGTTAAAGTAAATGTAAAGAAGTTCAGTAGCCCATATGTGAAAATTGTTCATTGAGAGAATAAATATTAGTCATGTTTCTCAATCTGTATATGCTTCTGATATGCCTTCTGTCTCAATTTACCATGTTGACCGTGTTGACAAGATATGATATGCTTGATTAATCAAGCTCCTAAGGGCTAAAGATGCTTTGATTTTATTAAAGTCTATGCCCCACTTTTAGGAGGGGAGAAAGAGTAGACAATGGAAATGTTGCTGGGTTCGGTTTATTCTAATTTGGAGATTATTGTTTTATTAGTTATGTTATATAGTTGGACCAATTCAACCAATAATTTATCATTCAATCTGATAGCCATGTCTTATTCATGGTCTTATTTTTTAAAGCAATAGATCCTGAGTTTTAAATGAATTGCAGATATGATTTTAAGAGATTCAAACTTTAAGTCAAGTCATTGTATAGTCCAGGGACCTGCAAAACAATTAAATCTGGAATGGCTATAACTTTTGGACTCCAGACATGTTTTATGTTTCTAATATTTCTTCAAGAAAAATTGTTCTTGTTCTATGGGCCAAAGAACTGGGTGACGTTGAACAAGAAAGCATAATTGCTGAGTTGCCTAAGCCATGTATAGCGAAGCTTCAGTAAGTGAAGTTTCAGGAATCTAGATTGGTATTTTACTATTTTATATTATGTTGAAGCTATTGCATGAGACAAGGGCTTCTTTGAGGACAGGACATGAAATGAGGTATTTTTAAAGCTAGGCTAAAATAGAAAGGTAGTTTGCCTTAGTATTGTCATTCTTGATGAGGCTTGGTGAATCTAGATTGGTATTTTATATTATGTTGAAGCTATTGCATGAGACAAGGGCTTCTTTGAGGACAGGACATGAAATGAGGTATTTTTAAAGCTAGGCTAAAATAGAAAGGTAGTTTGCCTTAGTATTGTCATTCTTGATGAGGCTTGGTGAATTCAAGTTTATGTTTTCCCATTTTATGAGCCTACAGTCTTCCAGTTTTATGATATAGTTATTCCCTATGATGGAGATTTTCCAAGGCACTAATCAAATGCTGGGAAATTCCAGTAGGCTTTGGAAGGGAAGGGTCTGGAGTTCCATAAACTTTCCATTTGATATTAGTTAGCAGATGGAAAAGTGTGGTATTTGCCTGGACTCTTTGTCATATGCTTTGAACTCAAAGCTTTTCTTTTTGATATGGTAAATAAGCCCCTTAATTATGGGTGAGTGGGCCTTGCTTTGACTACACAATATTTCTTATTGGGGCACAGACTTCCCTTACACCATATTTTTCTTTGGCTGAAAAGCATTCTTGCTCATTACACCTTAATGTGTTGGTAAATCATGCAAAGCCTCTGCCATTTTAAACAAGCTGCATTAGCATGGAGGGCATGCTTGTTGAATTTTGGACTTGGATCATTGTGCCAATAAGTGCCCTACATTAGTGCTAGACCACAGCCCAATGAACAGTCCGACAAACAAGTATTTTGGTGAGACTTGAAATTGGTTTGAAGGTATCTCCGAATAATGACAAGAATGTGGCTGTTGGACATGGAAAAACATTTTGGTAAAATATATCCCCATCAGAATGAGACCTTGCAGCTTTGTTATTAATTTGGCGGTGCTTACTTTTGTCAACGATCCATTTGAAGATTTGTAGAAGCTTGTGAGTTCAATGCCATGGTTGAAAATAATTTTGGCCTTGTGGTCCTCAAAAGCAGGCTACTATGGTTGGACTTGTTTCTGATTTTTTCACTCTTAAATTGCCAAAAGAATTTGAAGCACTTTTGGTCCTTTCATCCCATAAGGAGAAAGAGTTTGGGATAAAAAAAGCAAATGACCTTGTATATGTTCATATGAATCTTTGCCTTGTAGTTCTTGAGCAATGACTTAGATGTTTACACCTAGTTTTTCAATAAGGTTTGAAAGCATAAGGACAGGAAGAACATTTCTATTGAGGATTTTGATTATGAGTCAGTTGTCAGAGGCACTTCATTTGTTTTTATTTTATTTATATAATTTTAGCTCTACCTCTGCACATGCTTCTTATCAATTGTGGACATATTGATTCCCATTGTGTATTTGTATTATGACTTCTCTCTCTTTGAAATTGATTTCTCCATGTTCATGTATCATACGTGTTTGCATGTGTATAAAACCCTTGAATCTTAATATATACTTATTGCACATCCTTGTAAAATGCCACCCTCTGCTTCTGTAATGAATAGAGTACAATCTGAATGTTACGGATTATTTTTATTTTTGAGATAAAAATGATATTTTCATTTTTAATTAATGCATATCAAAATTTTTGTGAAAAATTCACTATCCAAGTTGAGGATGTAATCAATTGGAGCTTGGAAGATTACGTCTGTCCTAGTTGTTACAGTGGCAAGTGCCAAGGCTTTCTAATATTGATTGGTATAATTGATAATCCACTTTCTATATTCTGTGCTCTCTATAGAAGGAAAGGAGAGGTGGCTAAGAACGTGCATCCTTAGGTTTCTCATTCTTCTGTTCATTCTCTTTTTAGTTTTTTACTATGATCCATATTGGTACTTGACATGGGGTTTGGAGGTTGTCTTGGAGATGCATCCTAACGTCCCAAAACGGCATCCTGCTGATCCAAAGTGCCGTCCCATTATCCCAAACTGTCATTCCATTGTCCCCGTCTCAGAATTTTATGGAACATAGCTTTTTTACATTCAATCAAGTCTGATCATAGTTATGTAATAGTGTTTTTGCAGAGTTCGTGATCAAACCCAAGAACACTATTCTCAAAAAGATGTTCATTATTATGGCTAGATCTTGTTAATTGAACATGATAATGTAGGTAGGCATTTATTTTATAGCAAGGCAATGGATTGTAAAACCCATTAAATTCTGATATATGATATATGACTCAAATGATCGTGGAGAGGAGAAATATCAATTATTTGAATCAAAGAGTTGAATCTTTTGCTTCAGGTACGCCGTGCAGATGTGCTTTCTGCTTGGAGTGGGATTCGTCCATTGGCAACTGATCCTTCTGCCAATGACACTGCCAGCATTTCCAGAGATCATGTAGTGTCCACAGATATTGCAGGCCTGGTAACTATTACAGGTGGAAAGTGGACCACATACAGAAGGTAATATCCTGATTTTAACCATCACTCTCTTTGTTTGTTGACAAATCAATACAGAAAGGAAATTTCTTTGTAGTGAATGTCTATTTCAGAAGGAAATACAAAATTCTATAAAATTGCCTCTCTAAAATGCACAATCCTTTCAGCGGGAATTTAGTAAAATGATGATACTTATGATGTCTACATTTACTTGAGAGTAGGAATTAAAGAAAATGCAGAGATATCATTCAGTTGTTCGTTATGTTAGTGCATTCATTTTGATGTTACATTAGTCTTTTTCAAGGCTAAGGCTAATCGGTGTCAGAGTTATTCAAGAAGTGGCAAGTGGGATATCTATACAATATGTGTGTAAGGACAAGACACTAACAAAAACTTAAGCTGGGAAATTATAATGTTTCTGAACAAGGCTGCAATATTACCTTTGTACAAAATGCAGTATGATTCCCTAGGGCAGTTTTGCTAATTTTTTTTGATTATTAATAGCCAAAATATCTAATTATTTCTTAACGTGTTTTCCTGGCGCCTTTGATCTGTGGGTTTCTATTGAAATTGTTCCTTTTCTACTGATTTGTTTGCCTTAGCATAATTAATAGAAATAATGGCATGATTTCGTAAGTTTCAGTGTTTGCTGATAGAACAAGGCTAGTTTCATCTAAAATCTTTGTTTCAGCATGGCAGAGGATGCAGTTAATGCTGCTATCAAGGTTGCCAAATTGAGCCCATCGAATAGCTGTATGACAGCTCATCTTCATATTGTTGGAGGAGAAGATTGGGATCCAGCATCATTTACAAAGCTTGCACAACAGTATATTCGCATGAAAAAGACATATTCAGGGAAGGTTGTTCCTGGAGCAATGGACACTGCTGTTGCAAAACATTTGGCACATGCATATGGTAGTATGGCAGAAAGAGTTGCATCAATAGCACAGGTTCTCTCTGGTTCAACTTCCCAGCTCTACTTACTCTAAGACATAAATATGTTTGATATGGAATGAATTTGTACTACTTGCATATTCATTTCAAGTAGGCAATCTAAAATTTAAATTCATTGACTGTTAGTCTGCTTGTCTCAGATGTTAGAAAACTGGTTAAGATGTTCCAATGAAAACAGATGTAATTAGAACTATGGTTCAAGCAAGGAGGACTGTATATATTTGGATGTGGTCTGCCTACACTTTTTATGTTATCCTTAATTGAGTTGCAATATTGCCTTGCTCATGCTCCTTTGGACTTCTACTTGATAACCTACTTTTACTTTATAATGAGATATGCCTAAAATAAAGTTTATAATCTAGCCCGTATCTCAGAACATAGATCTTTAATATGTGAGATTTAACAAAGGAGGTAGAGGCAGCACCCATATTCCAGCTTCTCATTTATTCTGATTGTGAATCTTAGCTGCATGGCATAAACACACATTTTACCCATGCATGACGAATGCAGGGATCTGAATGAGAAGCTGTTTGGTTCCCTCAGAGGTTCTCATTGGTTAAAATTTGTTCAAGAGCTTGTGCTCCAATACCAAAGGAACTCTTTAACATCATTCTGCAAATTTGTTCTACAAAATTTGAATTTTGCCAAACTTGAAAACCAGCCGAATAAAATTGATAAAATTTGCTGATAATGTTTGTACAACAGATTTGAACTCAAATTCAATTAAATTCACTTAATAAAATTGATTAAAATTGTCAATAATTGCCTTCAATTCAATTACAATTCAGTCTGTGTAACAACTGGAGTATTGAATATTATTAATTAAATCTATGAAATTGTTAATACTTTTGCATATTTTTTAATATGTCGAATTTCATATGCTGATTTCCCTTTGAACTTCGAGCTTAGCAAACTCAAATCTGAATATAAACCTTGTGACTATGCAGAGGACTATGAGATTCAGGTCCAAAGCTTCTGTACCCTAATATCTGAAATATCTGAAGAGGCCACAAGGTTTTCTTGTGAATCCAATATTGGAGTATCAAATATTATTATTTATTTTTTATTTAATTCTATGAAATTGAAATACATTTGGCTTTTTTTAATATGTCAAATTTCATGTGCCTGATTTCCTTTTGAACTTCAAGCTTCCCAAACTGAAATTTGAACATAAACCTTGCGACCATGCAGAGGACAATGATTTTCAGTTCCAAAGCTTTGTACACTAATATCTAAAATATCTGAAGAGGCCACAAAGTTTTCTTATTAAGGACAGTTCAGAATAGAAACATTAAAGTTTTTTCTTTGTGCAGATTCATATATATATATACTAAAGTTGGAAAACTCGTAACACGTGATAAACTGGACACCTCAATTTTGGAGATTTTATCGGCAACTCAGGAAAAACTTGGCCAAAAAAACAGAAGTTTTTCTTTTTTAAATTAAAAAAAGGGCCATTTTAAACAATTATTGGAGAGCCAGAAAGCTAATTTTATATTAAATATTCATAAAAAAGAGGACATTTACAATTCATGATCATCAATTCCAACCAAATACATCATAGTATCATACAAATGCAAAATTTAAAAAATATAAAGCAGTTTTTAAACTGTTTTTTGTTTTCCCCTCCTCCCCCTTGAACTAGATGGTTGGCCTTGGCTCTGAATGGGTGGTCAAATTGGAGGCTTCTCAGGTTCAAGATCATTATGATATATTTCCTCCAATCCTCTCAAATGTTCTGCTTCCTCCTCAAGTGCCTTGAAAAATGAACAAGCTTTCAATGAAACCTACTACCACTCTTAGCTTTGTATTCCCTTTCTTCGTCCTTGTTCATTTTCTTTAAATTTATCCAAATTTAAATTCTAGTACCATTGTATTAGGAAGAGGTGACAAGTATAATCTATTTGGTATGATAATAAAAAAATGGCGATTAACATTCAACATTGTAGATTTTTAATCAAATGCAGTTACAAATATTTTGCCTATTTCATCAATTAGTCTCTTTCAATTAGTCTATTGCATCTAAGAGCTTAAGCTTACCATAAATACCTTGGTCACTTTCTTGGAGATTTATGTGGATGTAGTTAAAATTTTGAAACTCCTCTAAATATAGAAAACACATTATTTTCAAAATTATTAATAATGAAACTCTATAAAAAATTGTTCACAGTCGTGGAGAAGAAAAATGCAAAAATAAGGCCAAATGGCCTTTAAAAAAATTATTTTTCCTGCCATTTTTTGCCAACTGTCTGAGGCTTACCGAGTTTCCTGCAAGAAAATGGCAAGAAATATTGTCGCGAGTTGGCGATTTCTTGGCGACAAGAAAATAAAAAATAAAACTTGCTGCTTGTAATTTCTCACAAGTTTTGCGAGAAACCGTGGAAACCAGCGATTTTTCTGACTATTATATAGACTTCTAACTCATCTTATTTGATTCTTGGTTAATGCTGAGGTTTTGCTATGGCATGCTTTTATTGATAACAGGCATGCTGAGATGATTGCAAATGTTGCATTGAGCTTTGTCTATGATGGTCTAAATGGGAATTTGGTAACTTCTGTTTTAAATTAAAATTTTGCTTGTGGTTTGCAGAACGAAAATTTGGGCAGAAGATTAGCTCATGGATATTCTGTTCTAGAGGCAGAAGTTGCCTACTGTGCAAGAAATGAGTACTGTGAGACAACAGTTGATTTCATTGCTAGGCGATCAAGGCTTGCTTTTCTTGACACAGATGCAGCTAGGAAAGCCTTGCCTCGTGTCATAGAGATACTTGCTGCAGAACATGGCTGGGACAAATCGAGGAAGAAAGCAGAGATGGCAAATGCGAAAGCTTTCTTGGAAACTTTCAAGTCTTCTCAAAATGCACAATTTGATGATGGGAAGCACACCTCTAATAAGACATTTTTTGCCCTGAAGATATAATTCTGTTATTTGTGTACTAATGGGATCCAATGTACGTAGCAATTTTGCATGCTGTATTTGAGGAAAGCTGCCCTGCTTCAGCATGCGCATCATTCATTAATAGTCTTTCTTCGTTGTACTGGCTGTTCACAGGGAAAGATTCACTCCCTCTGAGTGGGTTTTGCCCTTAAATTAAAGATAATCAGCAGATGTAATAATTGCATGTTGAAATTATATCAATATGTCCTATTGGTGCCATGAAGTATACTAAATTTTCAAGGTTGTCAAATAAACTTGGCAATATTTTCATGGGTGTAATAAGCCATTAAAAAATGGACCATGAAGATTCTGAAGTGAGTTGAGACTTGGAAGTTATGAACACATGCTACTTAAGATCAATGCTGTGAAGAAAATAAAGTTACAACTAATTGATACACATGCTACTTAAAATCAATTCTCTGAAGAAACAAAGTGTTACAAACATTTGATAATGTAATCCGACAATAGAATGGCAAGATATTTCTAGATTATTAAATGTTCATGACGTGTAACTGTTGCATTTAGTTAGAGAATGTTGTGAACTCATGAGTAACACGACTTGAGATTTTCCAATACAAGTAACGTATGGTAATCTTTTCACACACAACTGCAGTTTTTTGTTCATTCCACATTCACTGTGTGGGGAGAGGCGAAGACGTTGATGCTTGGACTTGAAAAGGGATGACTGGGCCTACGCATACAACTGCAGTTTTTGTTCATTCCACATTCTCTGTGTAGGGAGAGGCGAAGACGTTGATGCTTGGACTTTAAAAGGGATGACTGGGCCTACGCAGCATTGTATAAACTCTTGAGCAAGAGCTCTACTCACCATTGAGTGTGCTTGTAGTGTTCTATGACAGCCTCAAATGTCAAATTGAATATATATGCATTGAGATCATATTTTGTTCAGGATATTAAGTCTAATTCTGATACATATCCTTGTGATGAAAGCAAGCTAGAAATATCCAAAGTTTGCTTTTGCAATGTGGAATCACCAATGATTTTCATTTTAAGTAGCAGGTACCAGAAATAGGCAAGATGTCCATCCAGTTCTGTCGCGAAGTCTTGCCTTGGAATTGAAAATGGGTCATATGGCTTTGGCAGCCCACATACTTGACTGTTTGAGCTCAGCTTGTTATACACAAGCCCAAGTTAGGCCTTATCTTACTATTACTATCTGTTATAATATTTATTATTTATTGTCAATGGTTGTCACAGATTTAAATCTTGTTATACACAAGCTCAAATAATTATTGTTACAGCCTTATAGTACTATTATTTTTTGAAAGAAGGTAAAAAATCATATTAATAGTTCACAGTATTACAGACAGCGAATAGTGATGAACGCTGCAGAGACGAAGGAGCTTGCACGTCCTTCCCTTCTACTGTAATTCCATTTTTCTTTTGCAGACTACAAATGTTCTACACTGAAAACGACCCTGTAGCTCGGTTGTGTGATGCTGAGGGAGGGATAACCAGCATTCTTTCAGCCTATGCATCTCCTCTGCACGCTCAGGATCCTCTGTTACTCATCTCTAAACTCTGTAATTCATGCTTGTACGGAGTCCAACAGGATTGCCTGTCGTGCTTCAAGATTTGTCATTTGTTCTCCTCCTTTTGTAACCCAGTATTTCTTCTCTCTTACTGTTTCCAATTATGGCTCCCATCCCAGTTCTGCCTTGAGGCTATCCCTTATAGTACTATTATTATGCATTATAATATTTAGTATTTATTGTTAATGGATGTCTGGTAGGTCACTAGACCAAGTGGTTATGGTACAATGGTTATAATATTTAGTATTTATTGTCAATGGATGTCACATATTTAATGTTAGTAGGTCACAAGGTGGTTACGGTTATTAAATGGCATGGTTATATAAAAACAAAATCTAATGATGTAGGAGGTGGTGAGATTTTTTTAGTAAATCATATATATAAATCTATTCTACCGGTTTTCTCTTGCCTTATATGAAAATTTGAAAAAGGTAGAGATAAGATTGAAAATCAATCCCACAGCGGATATGTACATATAAGAAGTATTTACTCAATAATAAAAAAAAAACTGAAAATCAAACCAGTGATATGAAAACCATTTTAATATTTAACAAAACAATTACAATCTTATTACAGCAAGGATGATATATTCATTTTGAACAAACAGTAGTCTCTCTATTGCTTTTAACTAGAAGGCTACACCTTGCAACGGATTATAGATTATTCATCTATTGCTTTTTACTAGAAGGCTAAACCTTGCAACGGATTATAGATTATTCATCTTGTACATGAAAACTGTAAAGGTAAATTGCATTTTTATGCTGGACCATTTATATAGTGCATTGCAACATCTACCAGATGTGGATTATGATAAAAGAATCTATCCTTCTAATAGCTTAATGAACTAGATGTAAAGAAATTAGTGCATTTTGATTTTGCCTTAAGAAGTTTTAAGGCAATGCAAATTAAATAATATTTTGTTATTTTTGAATTCAATCAAAGAAATGATCTTTTCTTTTTCTTTTGAAGGTTTTAAAGGAGACTAACATGTAGTAGGAGAGGTGCTTTAAGTTTTGTTCTCAAGAATAAGAACACTTTGCATGATTTTTTTCTAAAGATGATAATGTAAAGAAAGAAGATGCTTTGAATTTTACATTTCAGAACATTGAAATGCAAAGAAGAGAAATACTCCAATTGTTGTTTTTGAAATACTAAAATGTAATGTTTTGATTTTATCTTTTTTTTTTTCCCTAAGAAAACATAAAAATCTAAGTTATAAATAAATGACTTTTTTGTTTTTAGAGTTTTGAGGAAGACAAAATGTAAAGAAAGGGGAAAACTATGATTCCCTTCTAGATGCTCATAGAAACTACAATGTATAGGATCTTTAACTTTTCATAACGAAGGTTGAGATCTAATATGAAATAAAATTTGAATTCCAATTCCGATCTATGCTTTAAAACAAATAAAAAACAGATGCTTCAAATTTTTCTTTCTTTCCTTTAAGCAAACAAATGAAAAATAGTCGACGTCATTGTTGATATACCCGATTTATGTTAGTCGACGTCATTGTTGATTTAGACTTGTAATCTGCGCACAAATGACCACAACATTGAAAAATAGTGATGAAGGATTTGGGGCTTGTCTTAGTCAATCCACGGTTCATATAAATCTTGTTATGAAAATGATGGATAATGAAAAAGATAATGATGCAACATAGAAAATATAGAATTTTTACTTCTACTCTACCTAAGCTACCCTTAGAATGGCTGTTATGGACCACCTTTCAAAAGCGTGTCCTACTGATGGTGCTATTGCATTAGTGTAATTGGGGCTAATGTTGATAGTGTGAGTCCTAGTCGGCTATTAATTGAGAATGTAGATGGTTAGGTTTGGTGACCAAACCATATTTATAACCCTACAACAGGTGCACAGAACAACAAAGAAAGCCTAACCTATCAGAGAGTTAAACAAAAGAGTGTACGAGAAACATGCCAAAGTAGATTTGCAAATTCCTATGGATCTAACCTCTCTTTATGCACATCACAAAATACTATAGATAGAAACAAAGAGCTGCAATTGTTTGAAAGTGACAAGATACACACACACAAAGTGATTATGAAAGATGCCCTTTCAAAGTTGCTTCACAAATGCAAGATTTGGAATTAGATAAAAAGACAAACTTATCATGTTTTTTTTTTTGGTAGATAAGATACTATAACATTAATACCGGGTTTTACAGGTTGACCCAAAACCTTTTACAAAAATCAGCCCAAGGCTGTTGATGAACATATCCTTACTAAGGATCCTATATATGTAAAATCTACATGCCGCCAAAGCCATTACATCCGGTAAGGCACATAGCTCTGTTATCGAAAAGAAACTTCCCATACAACATTTTGGGTATACCCCGAGAAAACACACATGCATCATAATTACAAAAAAGAAACAGACACGGATCCCTTCCTTGAGACAATGGAGAAACAAAAAGCTGCAGACACAACAAAGTACTGAAAAAAACTCCCACAAGCTCTGTATTGACAGTTACTCTTAATAATTCTTTGGTAATTGCTTTCTTCCGTATATGACATGCTTTGGTACCACATACTATCTTGGCCAATCAGCCTTGGAGAAGTGAACCTGTTGGCTAGATTTATGGCGGTGGCTATCTAGTGGTCCACGTGGCTTTGGTTCGAAGTCTTATATTGTCGTTTCTTTTCTTCCCTGTGATTATCAACCAACCTCAAATTACTAAGACGACTAGGAGCCATGTTATCTGACATGTGATTGTCCCCATTAGTCTTTGTGGTATTTCCAAGCAGCATCCACGAATACTAATAGCTCAGATAATTTTTATTGTGAGTCCAATTCAAAAAAGAGACGGGAATACTCCTAGCCTTCGAACTTACAGTGCCTTCCCTGTTGGTAAATTCGACTATCATTCTTGGCATTCTTATTGAATAAGCTCCTCTACTTCACTCGAGACACCGTGTTCCCATTTGAAAATTTCGTCACCATCGACACCCAAATTGGCCAACTTATCAACAATTTTGTTAGCTTCCCGAAAGACATGTTGGGCTTTTCTGTCCTGTCTTCCATGGAAAAGGATCCTACCCTCTTCAACAATTGTTTTAATCCTCCAAGGAGGTGTTTTCCAATTATTGAGGAGATTTATAACATGCATAGAGTCTCCTTCTACGATCAAATTGCCTTCTAAGTCTTGAGTCATTTGAAGGCCTCTCCACATAGCTCTAGCTTCAACTTCGTTGTTCATCCTTGTTCCCAAATATTCAGAAAACGCAAACATCATATGTCCATTATGATCTCGCACAATGCCACCAGCGCCTGCTCTGATAGGATTGTCCTTAGTTGCTCCATCAAAATTAAGCTTAAACCAACCCGTAGGAGGTGGAGACCACTTAACATTGGCTTTGGGGTTGACTACCCTAGGCACAGACTCATCTAACAAGGTTAAGCTTAAAGATTGAGCAATCATGGTCTCCTGCAGATGAGGTTTACAGCTATCAAAAGGGATAAGATTCACATTCTCGTTGGCAAAGGATAGGATCTTGGCAATGATAGTTTGATGATCATGGATAGACTCATGAAAGACTCTATGGTTCTTTCTAAGCACACCTGCCAAAGATAGTGATTGAGACAAATTTTCCACATGTATCTAAGTCTTTGGATTGAAAAGGGGCAAGGCCACTAGACGAACAAATCAAGTACGGTGGTTGGTTTAACCCATGAAATATTGAAGGCCTGAAAAACCCCACTTAGGACAGTCAAGGAAAAAATACACTAAAGGAAAATGTGATAAATGGTCTCCCAATTAGCCCTGCATAGATAACAACGATTACTGATACAAATACCTTTACACATCATATTATCAATGGTTAGAATTCTTCCTTGGATAACCAGCCATGAAAAGACTGCAATTTTTGGAATTAATTTTTTTATCCAAACTAAGTCTTTTTGGAGGACAAAATCCTCGTCATCAAGCAGAAGCTTGTAAGTTGATTTAACAATGAACTGCCTATTTTCCGTAGGAGCCCAGGTCACTTGATCTTCCTTGGGTCTCATGGGGATAAACTATTGCCCGAGAATGTTACAAATATCATTTGATTCCGCTTGAAATCCCTAAATTCTTATTTGTTTCCACTTCATTCTACCTCTGTCCTTAACCATATAATCGAAGACTTTTCTGCCAATGAGTTCTTCTGTGATATCTTTGATTCGGGCTAAGTTAGGATATTATGTCAGTGGTTCGTCCTTAGCCCACCTGTCATTCCAACAATTTATCCTCTCACCATTGCCTAAAACCCATCTTAAACCTTTTTTTATGATTTCCTTACAATTAAGAATTGTTTTCCAAAAAGCAGAACCTCTGATTGGAACTGAGTCACTTAGAAATTCCATATTTTGAAGATAATTTCATTTGATGATAGCTGTCCATTTATTTTCTTCACCAGAAATGAGATGCCATGTCTGCTTAGCTAGTAAAGCTAAATTTATATGAGCAATTCTCCTCAGACCTAAGCCCCCATTTTCCCTGGGTCTGCACACTTTGGTCCATCCTACAAGGTGTATCCTTTTTTTCTCCTCTGATCCAGTCCATAATTTTTTTTTTGGAGTTTCTCAATTTTATGGAAAACCTTCATAGGGGCTTTGAAAATGGAGAGGAAATAGACTGGAATGCTCTGAAGAGAGGCCTTAGTGAGGGTCAACTTTCCTGCTTGAGATAGAAGATGACCTTCCATCCGACAAGTTTTTTTTGAATTCTTTCAATAACCCTGTCCCACATTGACTCTCTCGAAGAACCAATGAAAAGAGGGAGACCAAGATACGAAGTGGGGAGGTTTGCTATATCACACCCTAAAATTTTTGCAATCCTTCCTTACCTCCGAATGGGGGTGTTCAAGAAATATAACTTGCTTTTACTGAAATTAACTTTCTGACCAGCAACGTCCTCGTAGAGTTGCAGGATGTATTTAATTATTTTGGCATCAACCACCAATGCCTTAGTCAATATAAAGGTATCATCGACGAATTGTTGGTGAGAAACAACCCTAGTGAGAGATGTTGCCTTGATTCCCGATATTAGCCTTGAACTGCAAGCATTTTTTATGGTTCTGCCTAAAGCTTCTGCCACAATGATGAATAACATGGGGCTGATAGGGTCCCCTTACCGAATTCCTCTACGACTTTGAAAGTAACCAGCAGTTGTTTCATTAACTAGAATCGAGAACCATGCTTTAGAAATACATTCTTTGATCAAATTAACCCATTGGTGGTGAAAACCAAACTTAAGGAGGACAACAATAAGAAAGTCCCAATTTAGCCTGTCAAATGCTTTGTTCATATCAAGCTTGAGGGCAAAAACAAACTTGTTATTCTTATGAGCAGAGTGCAAAGCTTCATGAACTGTGATAACTCCATCAAAGATTGACCTGCCCTGGACAGAGCTTACCTGGCATGGATCTATGATGCGGGGTATAATATCTCTCATTCTATTTGCAATGGCTTTAGTTAGGATCTTGTAAGAAACATTGCACAGATTGATTGGCCTAAAGTTAGCCATAGATTTAGGGGTTTGCTTCTTAGGAATTAGAGAAATAAAAGTAGAGTTGATACCTTTTGGGATATGATTGCTTGCTTGGAATTCTATGACAACAAAAATTACATCCTCACTTACGATGTCCCAAAAAGCTTGATAGAAACGAGGGGGAAATCCGTCGGGTCCCGGGGCTTTGTCTGGCTCCATGCTAAACAAGGCTTCCTTAATTTCCTCATCAGAAAATGGAGCTAGAAGTTTAAGGTTTATATCCTCATTTATTATGCTAGGAATGGATTGCAAGAGAATATCTTTGGCCTCCTCATTGCATTGCGATTCCTGACCAAGGATAGAATTGAAATAAGTTACTGCCTCCTTTCTGATTTCTGTTAAGTCTTGAGTAATAGAACCATCTATTTTTTTTTAAATTTTTATCTTGTTATTGCTTATGTTTCTAAGCGCGGTGACGTGAAAAAACTTGGAATTTGAATCTCCATATTTCAACTAAAGAGCCCTTGATTTTTGCCTCCAATAGATTTCCTCACAGACCAAAATGTTATGAAACTCTGCTAGTTTTGTTCGTTCCTCCTGCCTAGTAGTTTCATCAAGCATCACCATGTTGGATCCTCCGATCAATTATCTTCAAACTTTCAACAACCTATTTTTTATTTTCAAAGAGGTTCCCAAAGACCTCTTTGTTCCAAGTTCGAAGCTTTTCCTTAACAAACTTTAATTTGCCAACAAGTTTAAAAGCTGCACTACCCTTGACAGGCTGCTGCCACCACTGACTTAAGTTATCTCTGAAACTGAAATGTTTGATCCACATAGATTGAAATCTGAAAGGTTTCTTGAAGGACAGAGAGTTAGAGATCTCCAAAAAAATAGGATTATGATCAGAGGCAATTTTAGGAAGGGCTTGTAGGGTAGAATCACCGAACAAAGTTGTAGCCTCCTTTGATAGAAAAAACCTATCAAGCCTTTCTTGAATGAGATGACACCCTATTCACCGATTGCTCCAGGTATAATTTGCTCCTCTAAGTTTTACATCCATCAACATGTTGGAGTTCATAAAGTCATTGAACTCATCCATGCTCCTAATAGGTGGTCCATTTACACCCATTTTGTCTGAAGGGTAAAGAGGAGTGTTAAAATACCAAGCCAGAATCTAGGGGACATTATGGAAGATTTCACTCAGATTGCCTAAGTACTCCCACAGTAGAGCTCTCCATTGAATTGAAGTCGGGGCATAAATATTTGAAAGGATCCATGACCTGTTGTTGTTTATTTCCTTAAATAAAACATTAAGAACCCCTGTCATCTTTCCCGAATAATGGTGCCTTCTACTATCAGGGGATCCCACAAAGTCATAAGGCCTCCGGATGCTCCTCTCGGCTAATTTGCAAACCATCTCCCCTTGATTCCAGATTTTTTTGCTATTTTTTTGATTGAATCTCATCAGTTTTTGTTTCTTGCAACATGATAATAGTTGGATTCACTTGATTTCTTATTGCATTGACTTCCCTGTGTTTGGGCAGGCCATTGAGGCCTCTCACGTTCCATGAGAGGAACTTCATTTAGATTGTTTGGGATTTATTCCTCTCCCCCTCCCTTGAGGGGGTTTTCCTAATTTGTTGTCTTCAGAACCCGGAATAACCTATTGAAACAAGGTTCTCTGTTTTCCATTGGCAATGTCATTATCAATTTTAATTTTTTGATGCTCAGCATTTGATATTCTCCCTCTTCTTTTTTCACTACCAAAATCTATAGGAGACTTCACAGTGCTCCTGGTTTGTTTAGGACTAAATTGAGGGGAGGTAATTTGTTGCAGAACCGAACTGCCATATTCCTCAGTCTGAAGAGTTTCACATATCTCCACCCCTACATCCAAATCTTCTCCTTTTTCCCTGTATTCCCCTGGTCTGCGGGACGACCCCTCAGTAGGATTCACTTGGCTCCTAGTGATGATGTTAGAGAGATGAGATTTTTTATTTTCCAATGCCTCAACTTTCTTCCTAAGTTCTTCAGCATTAGGGTTTGGCTTTGGGATGCCCACTGGGCTTGAAGTATTTTCAGCATTGGGCTTTAAGGATCCTGACTTGGATGTGGATTCTAGAGATCGTGCATTAGGGTTTGGATTTGTGATGCCCACGGGGCTTACAATAATTTCAACATTAGAGTTTGAGGATCTTGACTTGGATGGGGATTCGAGAGAGTCAGAAAGGTTAGCCTGAAGGTGCAAGGCTTCCATGTCTTATGATAATCCTCCTACTCCCATATTGGATAGAATTGAAAATTTATTTGAAACTAGAGGATTGGAACTTACCTGAGTATTTTGGTTGCCAACAACTTTGTTGTTTTCATTTGTCTTCGTTGGGACCCTACACCCTCTTTTTTATTTTTTTGGTAGACATAGTTTGCCTGATTGAAATCACCTCTGCCAGGGAAACTCCTCAAATTTCCTCTGTCTAGCATTCCTTGCTTTTGATTTTCTCTATTCATTGCCAAGTTAGGGCACTGATTGCATAGATGTCCTTGATTTTTACATTCTGCACAGAATGTCGGTCTGTTCTCGTATTCTACCAGATGTTTTCTATAGTATTCTCCATACTCTAGCTCCACAAACCTTGGAAATTCATTATTTAAATTAGCATTTATGCAGATTCGTGCATGAGTCATCCTTGTCCTGGCCAAGGTCGCATGCTCATTGCAGATCAGGTCCCCTATAGTTCTGGCTATGCCCTGCAACCAATATTCATTGAAGAACTGGGTAGGTAGACTCGGGAGACGAACCCAAATAGGGGCAATGTTAATATTTTGCTTTTCAGGGTCAAAATATTCACTCCATCGTATGAGAAAAAGGCTCATTTTGCCTAGAAACCAAGGACCTCCTGTTAAAATACGGTTAGCATCCTCCATATTGTTAAAATGGATAATGAAGAACCCTCGAGTTAGAGCTACCAACTCCAAGCTGCCTACCGGTCGCCATTTACCCGTCGCCCAAGCCCTGATAGTATCCATGTCCGGCCTACCTCCCAAAAACTTGCCTACTAGGGAGAATTCTTCCATTAAAAGAAAAGGGCTCATGGAACTTGCTGGGGCTGAAATTTTATTATTTACTGGAACTAGGGGCGGAAGAGAGAGAACCTCCTTTATTTTTCCTCTAAGAGTCTCAACAAAAGACAACCACTTCTTGGGCCCCGCATTGTCCTTCGTATCTTTTTTGTTGGGGTCTTTCTGAGGAGGGTCGGGCCCCCGTGTGATCCCCGCATCCAAATATACCGTAGCCTGACCGCCTTCCTATGGATCCTCGCTTGATCCATGCTCGAGGTTCCCACCCACCCCTTCCGTACCTGCTCTACCTCTATCGCCTTGGCTGAGACTCCTGCCCAAAAATTCAAACCCTCACTCTCGCCGCACTTGCTAAACCTCAGCTCACTCATTTTTGACCAACATGCACATGGTCTTGGTGGAGCTAGTACTACAAACTTATCATGTTGGTGCTAAACTATGTGATGCAAAACTGATAAACTATGTGATGCAAAACTTGAATTGTGAAATACTTGACATGGTAAAGATAATGCAAGGTTAAAGTCCACAAGATCTTAAAATTACAATAAACCCTTATGCAACTTATAGATTAGGGCATAAAGTAGAGCATAAAATGGAAGTTTAAAACATGAATGATGCCTAGAATGTAGGCTTAAAAACTGTCAAACATCCTTGCTTCTTATATATATATATCTATATATATATATTCCCCCTAGGTTCTTATCAAAGTATATGTGGGTGTTTGTTGGAGCTAGAGTATTAGCATTGTTGGTGCTAACATCAAAAGGATTGGAGATAATGATGCTATTGATATGTGGGTGTTGGTTGGAGCTAGAGTGTTAGCATTGTTGGTGCTAACATCAAAAGGTTTAGAAATAATGATGCTATTGACTATTGATAGGGGCTTATAAAATTCAAAGACATTGCCTTCTACATTATGCCATTACCTTGTAAACATAATAAAATGCACTACAAAGGACTAAGGCAATACAAATGTTAGCCAATTAGAGTAAAAGCTTAGAAACTTGACTAATACAAATAAATACATGAGATAAATCATGAAGAATGAAAAATACAAGGCATCCTATTTATTTGTGAGTATAAGATTAGACATGCAGTCATTTGGTTCTTTCAAGAGATGTAAAAAATGGTAGCATTTGCTCTCAACAAGTCCAAGTTTTGGCAAAATTTTCATGTTGAAGAATCCTTTTCTAGAAATCAACATGTAGATTTCCAACTTCTCTTTTTTCTTCTTTGTTTCTTTGAGTATTGTCTATTTTCATGTGAGAGATGGAGTTGGAGATAATACCGAGGTAAGATTAATTAGAGACTAGTTAGAGCAAATGTGGCAAACAATAAATTTAGTTGTAGGATCTTGGTAGGTAGGTTGGTGAGGTGTTGAAGTTGTGAGATGACATGGCTTAGATGACTAAAGCCCCCAAATCCATCAGTTGGAAAATTGTGTCAAATAAGTTGCACGGTGTTAGAAGAGGCCACCACTCTTGAGATTTTTCTAATTCTTTAATCAATAGAATCATTGATGCTAATGACAAGGATATATAAATAATGCAAATTTTGCTCATATAAGCTTAGGACTTGACGAACAAGCTTAATGATGACTTTTGTTGAGACTTAGGGTTCTCGATAAGTATGAAGGTATTTAGATGTTGTATGATTTGAGCCTTAAACAACACAAGCCTTAGGTTCAAATTTTATTTTTTAATGTGATTTGGTTAATATAAATTGATTAACGATTTGTGATATTTTTGTCGATATCGTTTGGTTTCAATTTGAGTGTTTACATTTTGCCCCTTTTTGATATGTTCATTGAAGATGAAAATATAAAAAAAACTAGCTCATAAGTGCCCCAACATTGGCTTGGAAAATGAGATCAACTATGTTTCGGCTTTTAATTATTGTTGTTTGCTTCTACTTAGTTGACTTGATTTTCATTTGGATCTCTTGCTTTAAGATTATTTTTATTTGATTTCTATTAAAAGATGAAGATAATTTATGATAATAATGATGGATTTTACACTTGTTTCCAAAAGTGAACAAAAGCAATTTACCCACTCAAATCTTACACATAAAGCATAGGACAAAAAAGAAAGAAAGATATACAAATTTGGTGGGCTCCCTTGAGCACCATAAATAATCAATATATTATCCATAGATAAGGACCACAACTTGTTGATACAATGGATGGAGTTGTATGATGACGAATAACTTTTGAAACATTAGATTAGGGCTTAGTCTTATTTTTGCTTAATAAGTATTTTATGCATATTTGTAAAACATGAGATATTGTTGCTCATGTTGAGTTTAGTCTTTTAGACTTAGTTTTACAATATCTTCTAGAGTGATATTGGTAGTTGGATTGATAAAAGGTAATCCATGAAATAAGCAAATGGATAGAAACATATCTTCCAAATTTGAAAATAAAAATTCAAAGAGAATGCAGTTGTAAGTTGTCCCTATTTAAGCACTCCATTTCAATGTAAATCATAGCTTCATTTTGATCCACATCAATGGTATCAGAGTGTTAAGATTGCAGAGGTTTTGGGTTGTTTTCAACCTTATGTTGCTGGTACTAGATTTGGGTGACTTTTGGCCAATATTAGTGTAGTGATCTTGATTATGAATTAGGTTTCAAATGCATGTTTGAAGCTCATTGTTGCAGACATATTGTTTGCATTTGTGAAGTCTAAGTTCCCTTGAACTTGACTTAAAAGATAAAATAGTGAGAATGAGATATTATATCCAGAGTACCCTCCACCACTATAGAATTGTTCATAGAAGGAATGACTTTGACAATGACCCTTCGTGCAATCTTCTTGCGCCTGCTACGACAACAAAGGAGAAGGGGACCATGAATGATATTTTGGTCTAGGAGATTATAATAGTATTAGATCATTCTATTGTAAATCAATATCTTGCTGGTCATGTGTCAATTGGTTCTTGTTGTTGTTGCCTAATAACTGGCTTTGCTGTTGCCTTTATCCTAATACATCTTACTATTTTTGTTTTGACTTGCTTTTTGCTTCTTGCTAATAATTATTTTTTAAATTGTTTTTATAAAAAAGCAAACATTTCAAAAGCTTTTGCTTTATTTAAAAAAAAGAGAGCAGCAAAAAGTAGTCATTCGACGACTGCATGCCAACGACCTTTACATCGTCCAAAGGTGACATCAACGTGCTATCAACACTCACTCTTTATCGACATCGTAGACGCCAAGGTGAGCCTTGATCCTATGCTTTCTTGATGTCGTGGACATCGATATAGGCTGATAGCGATCGACGAAAAGAGGTCGTCAGCTCGACCAGTGACATGCCTTCCTACAATCGTTGATGCCGACATGGATATTAAAAATTGATGATAGGAGGTCATCGATTTGTCCTAAGGTGAACAACTGGACCAGCTCGCTTTGCGATCCTTCCTTGATAGTCAAACAATTTACCTTGCTGCAACAACATAGAGATCGAAGCCCAAAGCAAATAGGGCTTGATGCAAAGCCAAATCCCGAAGTAGACACGAAATTCGATGCAAATGTAGAAGACTAACCAATCACATACCTCCCCACAATAGAGAATTTTAGATGGCATAAATTTCAAAGAATAATTTGATTGGTTCTTGGGACTAGCGGATCTCATTCTTGATTGATGGATCTTAAACATTGGCCAACCAATCACATACCTACGGGAAGATCCACAACACGTGGCAATAATCAAAGGATTGCTTTGTTCGTGCATTCTTGTGGTTCGCCAAAGTTTTTATTCCACATATACAAGAAAAAATGCATTCAAGCCTTTTAAATAGGGTGTATCCACCCTAAGAAAATAACCAACGCACATTGGCTATTGCGTGGCTAGCTGGTGGTTTGCTTGTTTGATGCTCAGCTCGGTCGACCTTTGCCACCATGCCATGTGGCAACTTCTTGGTGCAAATTTGACTATTGACCAACGATAAAAAAAGCACAAAATATTTTTTAAGGGGGTATTATTTTAATTTTTTATTTGCAAAAGAGGTCAATTTTATTGTAAAGAGAGTTAATTGTTATATTATTTAATTAATTAAATAATTTGGGTGCTTTTAAATTTTACCTTTCAAGCATTGTAAAATTGCATAAAATATATTTGTTTTTGCAATTACTTGGGCAAAAAGCATAAAATATTTGTAGCCCCTTTTGCCATCAATTAGGTCTTTTTGTATTACTCCTATTGGCTTACACAGTCACAAACGAATTTTGATTTAACGGAGCAAATGGTCACTTTAGAAACAATAGTTAGTCTCTTGGCCGATAAAGTGAATGGTATAGTAACCCCTAGTGGTCCTAGTGAAGTCAAAGCCAACGACCTTTGCCCACAAGCAAAATGCGAGGTCAAGATTTATGATAGTTCCTATTATCCCGAGGTCCTAAACAATTGGATACTCGACATGGACACTTGGTTTACCTACAATAAAATTCCAAAAGATGAGCAAGTCCCATTTGCCAAATTAAAACTTTTTGGTGTAGCCAAAGTTTTGATAACAGACTGTCAAGGAAATCAAAATCCCATTGACAATTGGGATGATTTGGTGAAAGACTTGAAGGATACCTTTTATCCTTCGAATTATGGTGAAGACCTTGTCTACAAATGGCTTCGTTTAAGGTAAGGATACAACATGAGTATCCAAGAGTACATTTTCTAGTTTAAAAAATTGAGAATTTTAACTGGCATGGAGGATTCAATAAATGGGCTAATCATCAAATTCAAGAGTGGGTTGCAGGAAGCAATTTTTAGGGAGTTGAAATATATGCCCATCACCACCTTGAATGCATTATACAATTAAGCACAACTTGTAGAGGAGAAGATTGTAGCTCAATCGAGAGGATATCGATCTTCATCATCTGGAGGAAATCCCAAGACAACAAATCAACATAAAAAAAAGATGATAAACATTCTACTTCTCCTTATTCATCTTCATCTAATTCCTCTTCTTCTTCATCCAAAACTCCATATTCTTCTTATAAATCCCAAAAGTTTGTACTTTTTGTAAGAAGAAAGGGCATCTTTGGCATTAATGCTTCAAGTTACAAAATATGAAGAAGAAATTCTTGGTTGTAAAGTCTCCAATTGAGAACCCAAAATATGGTCCCATTCATACTATAGGGGAAGATAAATCATATAACAAGTTAAAGGGTAAATTGAATAATATTACCCTTATGAATCATAATTCTTCTCAAGGTGACTATGATGCCTTGTTTGTCACAAAGGCTCACCTAACCCATGATTATTCCATTGATTGTATAATCGACAATGGCTCACCTAACACATGATTATTCCATTGATTGTATAATTGACAATGGCTTGTAGAATAATCTAATTGCAAGGTCCACTGTTGAAAAATTGAAGCTGCCTACAGACTTGCATCCTTGTCCTTATTCTTTAGGATGTAAGGATAGTGGGACCACATCCAACATCACATACACTTGCCCATTCTCATATGCCTTTGGTCCAAAATTTATGGATAAATTTGTGTGTGATATCACTCCTATGGATTGTTTCTTGGAAAGCCTTATCAATGTGATAGAAGGGCTACCTATGATGCTTTAAAAAATACTTACACTTTGCACCTCGATAACAATGTATATCTAATCAAATGTATGCAACACACCACCAATTTGGTACTAAGTTATCAACAAGTATGTAAAGTCGTAAATAAAGTAAAGGAATTGACACTCATTTTCATAAGGCTAACAAATGAAGGGACACAAGCATTGATTCCTAAGATTATAATACATACTTCAATTGATAAAATATTGCAATCATATTCCAATGTGTCTAAAGAGCCCACAAGGCTTCCTCCTGATCACCATATGATGCAGGAGCATCCAGTGCTATAAGAGTGATCTTGCATCACTAAAAAAAAATTGTAATTGTTTAATTTTGTAAAACTAGTAAAACTAGTTTAACTTGCAGGAGATTTTTGAAGGTCTTAGAGGTTGAATTTGAGGATTTTCGGCTAGACGCGGGCCTTGGCGTATTTATTTTGCTTAGCTCATCTCGTTCCCTTTTCGAAAACATGTTGTAATAGTCAATCGGGTCAACGAGCGTGAAGTTATGACCTCGGCAAGTTGCCCCCAAAATTCAAATTTGAATTTTGATGGTTTTAGGTGGGAAAAAGGGAAAACGGGTTCAAAAAGGGGAAATTTCAAATTTGTAAGGGGTTAGTCTCTGAAAGCTCTATCTTTGTGGAATAGAATGCAAGAAAGCTTTGGCTCATTTGTGATTTTATCTATCTTTTCTGGATTGTATGTGTTTGTTTAATGTAACTCTGCTTCACCATATCAATCATAGCATATAAATTGTTCTTACTGCACCTCTTCCTAATGCACTAATGCATCGTCAATTTATCATTCCAATGTAAGAAATTAAAAGGTAAATCTAGGACTTTTTGTCCAAAGGATTTATTAAGCCAAATACTTCTCCTTGTGCATCACCAATTTTGCTTGTACTAAAGAAGGATGGTACTTAGAGGCTATGTATTGATTTCAAGGCACTAAATAAGATTACAATCAAGAATATATATCCATTTCCAAGAATAGATGATGTTTTGGATCAGCTTCAAGGAGCTAGATTCTTTCCAAGATTGATCTTAAAAGTGGGTATCACCAAGTCTGAATTTAGGCTGAAGACACATGGAAGACAACATTTAAGACCAAGATGGGAATTTTTGAGTGGCTTGTTATACCTTTTGGTCTTACAAATGCTCTAGCAACATTCATGAGGTTGATGAATGAAGTGTTTAGAGATAGTTTGGACAAGTTTGTGATCATTTACTTGGATGATATCCTTGTATATTCTCCTACTTGGAAGATTCACTTAGAGCATTTAGAATAGGTTCTTAAAACTCTTCAAAAGAACCAATTGTATGCCAAACTTCCTAAATATTCTTTTGCTCAATCTTACATCTCCTATCTTAGATTTGTAATAAATGATAAAGGTATACAAGTGGACCCAACCAAAGTTGAAGTCCTCCTCAATTGGCCTACTCCTTCCACCATCACAGAGTTAAGGAGTTTTCTTGGACTTGCAAATTTCTATCACAAGTTCATTGTAAAATATTCCACTATTGCAGCTCCCTTGCATCATTTAACCAAAGCCAAAGTTGTGTTTCAATGGACAAAGGATCATGCTCGTGCCTTTGATACATTGAAACATAAAATGCGTACAACACCCATCATAGTCCTTCTAGATATTGCCCAACCTTTTGATATAGATACAAATGCATCACAATTTGCCCTTGAAGCCGTATTAAAGCAAAATGGCCATCTAGTGGTCTATCATTCCGAGATATTTTCAACTGCCAAAAAGAACAATTTCACTTATGATAAATAGTTGTATGCTTTGGTGTAAGCTATCAAGTATTGGAGACATTACCTTTTGGGAAAAAAACTATTGTACATATTGATCACATATCCCTTAAGTTTCTTCAGTCTCATAGTAATATTGAAGAAGCTTGTTGCATGAAGTGGGCACCTTACTTGTAGTAATTTCACTTAGTGATCAAGTACAATAAAGGGTAAAGCAACACAATGGCAGATTTTTTGAGCCACCCTCCAACAACTCAAGCCTTGACAGTTGTGACTACTTCCCATATTGATTTCTAAACTTGGCCATCACAATATCTCTTGATCCAAATTTTGGGAAAATTTACCAACAACTATTGCATTCTTCTCTAATCCAAGTCCTTTCATATATAAAGGAAGGGTTGATCTACAAGTTGGATAAACTTTGTGTACTCAAGAGCACTATCTATCTCTTTTGAAATAGGCACATTCTACACCCTATGGGAGACACTTTGGGAAAAATGAGACTCTTCATCATATACAATGGTTTTTTTACTAGTCTTATATGCAATGAGATGTTCTTCGATTCTTGAGACAATGTGCAGTTTATAGTTGCACAAAATCAGCTAATAGGAAATTGGGCCTTAATTTTCCTTTGCCAATTCCTTCCTGTCCTTAGGAAAGCATTTCCATGGATTTGTTGAGCGGTTTCCCAATGACAATTCGACAACATGATTGTGTTTTTGTAGTTGTGGATAAATTTAGTAAGATGACTAATTTCATTCCTTGCCGTAAAATCAGTTTTGCACTTGACTTAGCTTAGCTTTTCTTTGGCACAAAATGATGCTCTTTCGATCTCCCCAACAACATTGTATCTAATAGAGACTCACGGTTTTTGGGACACTTTTGGTGATCTTTGTGGAAGATTTTAGGAGTATCTCTTAACTTATCCACTGCTTATCATCCTCAGTTATATGGGTAAACTAAAGTAGTTAATCACATACTTGTGCAAAGTTTGAGGATATATCACCACACTTATCCAACTAAGTGGGATTTGATCCTCACTCATATAGAGCTTGCATATAATCGAGTAATACATAGCTCCATTAAACACTCTCATTTTATAGTTTATCTTGGATTTCAGTCCTTGGCTACATATGAGTTACCGCTATCTTTGCCCTCTCTAGCTATCATGCACATTCAAAAAAAGCAAGATAAGGCCAATTCATTCATACAACATTTGTAGAGCCTTTAGTCAAAGGTGCTTTAGATTTTGCAGAAGATCCAACAATAGCAAAAACAAGCAATGGATAAGCATCGTATTCCTCATCCTTTTCAAGTTGGAGATAAAGTTTGACTTTACTTGAATAAGTGATGTTTTTCATAAAAGGCACATAGCAAGATCAAACCACTTCACTATGGGCCTTATACCATCTTCCAAAATGTTTTTGAGAATGGCTTTCACTTGGATCTTCCAACTCACCTTGGCATTCATGATGTCGTAAATGTGGATATTCTCAAGCCATATCATGATTCTACTTTAGAATTAGATTCTGCCATTAGTTAACCTGTCGATGTGGTTCCAGTTGTTCAACTTCCACTTGACATCGACAAATTTTTTGACACAAATATTTGACAAACATGACAGGGATATTCTAATTCATACCTTGTAGCCCATTGAGGCTAGTTTCTACATCAAGCTCACTGGATTTCTACTCATAAAATATGTATGACTTTCCTTCTTTGTTAAAAGCATTGGAGTTTAATGCTTCTATTGTTGAGATACATGATGAGGAATAACTTTTGAATTACTAGATTAGGGATTAGTCTTTTAGATTAGGACACGATCTTATTTTTACATAATAATTATCTTATGCATATTTATAAAATGTGAGATATTGTTGCTCATGTTGGATTTAGTCTTTTAGACTTAGTTTTCCAATATCTTCTAGAGGGATATTGGTAGTTGGATTGATAAAAGGTAATCCTTGAAATAAGAAACTAGATAGAAGAATATCTTCCAATTTTAGAACTCATTTGCAAATTCAAAGAGAATGTGGTTATAAATCATGCCTATTTAAGCACTCCATTTCAATACAAATCCTAGATTCATTTTGATCCACATCATTGTGGCCGATATTTATACCAATACTAAAACCCCAATTACATTAATTAAGTTAACCTAAGACAACATAACAAGAGGGGTTTAGGTAAATTACAATTTCTAATGTGGGTTTAACCATAACAAGGTCAACTATGAACCATATGGATTACATAATATAATAATACAATAAATTAAATACATTTATACAATGATTTTCCATAGGCCTATACAATATTGCATCATACAATATTTTCCTTGGCTATAAGTCATATTACACTTTCAACACCCCCTCATAATCCAAATTAAGAGGCAAGACATTAGTGACAATAACATTTTCCCTCCCATAATGGATGCTCAAATAGAACTCCACACTTGAGAAAGACTTAGCTAGATTTCTAGTGCCATGTTAATTGCCAATAGACATGACTCCTCAAGGGGGCACCTTGTTAGGATTATATATACAAGGTTGATTGTAATGTATGGGGGGATGGACATATGAATATATATGACATAAAGTAAGAATAATATAATATCTAGTTGTGTATATTATAGTTTACTTGCATGTTATGTGTTTGTCTTGAATGACTTTAGTTTTCTTGTGCCAATTCTTAATGTGGTGACTAAGATAATAACTAGGATGTGTCTCTCTTCCACCTATTGGTACTTATTCAAGGACTAAAATTTGGTGCATCATATAGGAAATACTATTCTAGCACTTTGAATGACAAGAAAACCGACTACTTTGTAATTTATGTTTGAAAAGAGATTATAGAAGTTATCCTTTTACAAAAGTGCCTCTAGGGGCTAAAAAATAGGGTCTTCCACAAGGGAAGCCCTCTTTCAGTAGAGATGGTAAAAAACCACCAGTTGTTCTCCTTGTCTTCCTTAGTTTGAGTGGGCTTACTTCTTGTGTGCCACTTTCAATAAGACCTATCCTCGAGACCTATGAGACCTACAAAAATGAGTTAGAATATTTGGGGGCCTGTCTTGATTAGACCCCTCATGTTTAAAGATAAAATACTCCTAAATTAAGCCTAAAGCATGATTAAAATTGCATGAAATGATGAAAAAAAGCAAAACAAGAGTTTTTACCAAATTTTGGGAGCTCAGGGAGGCTTCTGGATGTCAAAATTATGCTAAAAATAGGATTTGCACACGTGTGCAAATCTAATTGTTCCTTAGGATTCACACACTTATATGTGAATCTGATTGTGTTTTTTCAAATTTTTAGTTTTTGATGTAAACTTTTTCCTGGTGCAGCTATCACTCCTGTTGTCCTTCGGGTTGTTAAAAATTGCAGTCTTTATTAACAATCTATCAAGTAGCAAGGGACGGTGATGGATTTATGTGGGTCTCCATGTGGAGATGGATGGTGAGTGATATTGGATGATGTTGAATGTTGGTGGTCTAGGCTAATTTCAACAGAGTTTTGTTAAGCAAAGTGGATGTCTTAGAAATGGGAGAAATGATATTCTATTTATAGAGTTTGCTAAGGTTAGGGGAGGGGTTGAGGTATCCCCTGTGAGGTATCCTTTGATGTGGCATGCTCCATAAGTGCATTTGGGTGAGAGAATCCCTCACCCACCTACATGTCATAAATGAGCATGGGAATGTGGAGTGGATTTGGGGTTAAACCCTAACTATAGTAAGGTTAATCATGGGTTAGATGTTGACTTGGTTGAGTTGGAAGGTGAGTCATCCATACCTATGCCTTGAAAACCAAAAAGTCTTCAAGAGTTATTTATGAATTCAAACCCACATAAGGATTTGAAATGAAGCAAGGGATAGTTTTTAACTAGGGTTAGGTTGATCTAATATCAATTGTTGAATTTTTGGTGAGGTGGAGTGTGACTCACCATGTATCCCATGCCTTTGGACATAAAAGTATCCAAATGGAATTTGCGACCCTAAATGCACACAAGGGGATGTGTGGAGCAAGGGTTAGAGTTAACCTTGATTAGATTGACCATAGGTTTAGCTAGGATCAAATGGGTGAGGTGGAGGCTAGGCTAGTCAAAGAGTAGACTAGGTGAGGTGGCCATGAATCAAATTGACCATGGTTAGATTGACCATGGGGTAGAGTTTGACCATTAAGTGACTTTTGACCAGGGTAAATATTTGACCAAGGTTAAGCCATGATGGTGGTCACATGAGGACCCATAATTAAGCGTAGGAAGGGGCTTAAGTAGCCCAAGGGGGCTTGTGAATAGTGAATTTGATAAATGAATAGTGATTTGAGGCTAATTTATGCAAATTTCATGGGCTTTGCAAATTGATCAATCGTGATGATGGGAGAAGTGGAAATGTGCGACTTTTTGGGTGTCTACACACTTTTATGAAAATAAGGTGCAAGGAAAATTTCTTTGAGATATGGATGAGGTGGTAACAATGATAGGCTAAGAAGGTTTATGGTAAATGTCTAAAGAAAACTATTGGAAACCAAAACTAACCACACTAGAGAATTAATGGTTTAGAAAATTAAAGAAATATGAAGAGCTTATTTAAAAATAAACAATTCAAAATTTTAGAGACATAAAAACCCAACTATTGAGAGATATTTATAATTTTTTTTGGTTCAACTTTTCTCACTTAATCCATAAGTGGTTGTTAGAATAACCATGCTTTAAGAAATTGATTATGATGGAAATCAAATGGACTAGGGGAAAAATTTAGCAAATAGATGAGAGAACTAGATAGTGGGTAATCATGATTAATATGTGGGTAGAAACCCTCTAAAAAATTCTATTATTGAGTGGGAATTAGAGGGTTGGATCTTCTTTGACACCATAGACAAAAGATTCATCAAAGGGATTAGAAATATTTTTTTGAAAAATTAGCACTAAAAATTGAAGTGTTGTTCATTAAGAAGAGAGTGGTGCTAAACATAGTCTCTTATGAATAGTTTAGGTAAAGTATTGAGGGGATTGATTTCCTAAGGGGGGTGGATCTATAGAAGAACAATCTGGAAAAGGGGTCAAGTATAGTTATTTGGAGGGATGAAGAATATAGGAAGGAACTTAGGTCCACTAGGATAGAGAAACTAGAGCAAAGGGATAGGGCAAAGCAAGAACGATAAAATAAATCGATAGAAGAATAGAAAAAGAGGAAATAAAACCCAAGGAGATCTTGAAAATAACACACAAAATATCATAAGATACCTAGGGGATTTGAGAAGACCAATACAAGGGGGATGGGATTTTGGGGGCTTGAAGAGTCTATGGAGACTAGAACCCACAAAATGACAGTGGTTAAAGATACTGAGATATTGGATTCCACACCTATTTTTAGAAGCAAATAAAAGCAATCCGTCCACTAAAATATTGTATAGAAATCATAAAAAAATATGAAAGAGAGAAAGATATAGTGAGCACCTATAGGCACCATAAATAATTACTAAATTATCCATAAATAAGAATCACAAAAATTTGATACTATGAATGAAGTGGTGGGGGTATATACCAATATGAAAACCCCAATTACATGTACAAGTTTAACCTAATTTAACATAACAAGAGGGTTTAGGTTAATTATAAGTTATAATATGAGTTTAACCATAAAAAGGTTAACTATGGCCCATAGGGTTTATATAATAAAATATTACAACAAATTAAGTATAATTGTATAATGAATGGCCTTAAACCTATATAAGATTACATCATACAATGTTGACCTTGGCCATAAGTCATATTACACTTTCAACATCCCATCATAATCTAAATTGAGGGGCCAAGGAGAGAAGGTATTAGTGATAATAATATCTTCCCACCATAATGGATGCTCTAGTGGGCCTCTACAATCGAGGAGGACTCATCTAGATCCCCCTCATCATCTGAAATACACTAATGCAAAAATACATCTACATAAGAATCTCCTTAGGTTGGATTGTAGTCATCAATGCCATTGTCAAATAATATTGTGCATATTAAAAAGCACTTTTGTTAAGACTCCAAATGAGGAAAAGAAGTCAAGAATACTACCTCTAAAGAAAAATTGCTTCAATATTCTATAGTTGCATAAGGTAAAACTTAGAGGTATAACTTTCCATTTTCTAACATGTATCACCTTATTTGGAAACTATAACTTGGCCTTATACCATTTGATTTCTATCGCCAAAAGAGGATTTGCATGCACCTATTTATAAAAAAAGCCATTACAAATTCCTAAGAGTATTTAAACAAAGAATAGAAGGAAGAGACTATGAAAGATTGAATATTAATGAATAAGTTGAATCAATAGCTCAAAAGAGAAAGAGGGATTGATTAAAGCAGTTTTTGAATCCTTATCCTAAATCCCTTTAAAAGACTCAAAACCTACTACAATTTTCATAAATCCAACTGTATCTCCTATAAATATAGACCAAATATTCTAGTTGCATAACACATGGTAAATTTGTCCTTCAAAATTTGGGTAATAGGCCTTGAGGTCTATCCTACACAATTTGGACCCTAGCATTATAAGAAGTCCATGAACTAATGCCACCAATGTATAGAGCACAAAAAATTATATGTTTTTAAAATATGAGCTCAAAACACTTTTGTATGTAAAAATTATGGCTTTTGGAAGATTTACCCAAATAGCCCCTCAAAATTAAAAAATTAGAGCCTCAAATATTAGAAAAATAGCATCCAATTGAAGCCCATCATATGTTGTCCGCTAATTTACAAGTGTTTGCCACTAATTTCTCACCATCTGTGCACCATTGGATTGTTTGATTGGTTTTTATTTTTCCACATTTTGTATTTCTATTGGTTGGAGGGGTTTAAATAGTATACAAAATGGGTTATGTAGCACACATTAATGCCATGCCAATCATGACCAAGTATTCATTTATTTTATTTGAATATTCCAAAATGGAGATTCAAACCTAGTTTGGATAAAAGCTAAGTCTATTACACTAACCACACCATCAAACCTTGCTTTGAGGTATGAAAGACATTTCTACCTTCTTAATCACACTTTATTCTTGGATTTTTAAAGTGAACAACCAAAAATTTTCACTGTTAGAATTCAAACACACAATGTCACATTCCTATCACAGTTTAATTGGCTAATAGAGCAATGTAAATGTTTGGATTATGGGTGTTGACACCTCCTTAAAGAATTCCATCTATACTATAAAAAGAGGTTTGTTTTTATTAAAAGACATAGTCACACATTTCAAACCTTGCACCTTCTTCTGCACATGCATTAAATAATTGTGCCCTTACCAAGTTGTCACACATTTTCCATGATCTAAAGCATAGCCAATTCACTAACATTACCTATTATTTTTCCAAGAAGGAAAATAATATTGCACCTCAATTTAAACTTGTAACCTCCACCTTTCTATACCTCTGCATGTACCACAATAATCAGGGTAGCATCTTCTACAAACAGGATTGGGATTCCCTAATATCCTTTTCTTTCCTAAAAACGTAAACATGATAAGAACATAAAATGCATGTGAAAAATCAAAATTTTGAATTAAAAAATGATGCCAATGCTTCATTTTGAAGCACAATGCCATAAAATTTATGATAAGTAGGACATTGGTGCATGACTACATTCAAACAATAGGATTTTACAAAATGGCAAAAAATAAACTGGTGAAGAGTCAAATCCTTTGAAAAAAATAATTATGAATGAGATAATGTGAGAGAAAAAAACCTTTACTTCTTATGCATAATATCCTTTTGAATTTTGAATAATAGTTTACCCTAAGACTTAGAAGAGGGATAAAAGGATCTAAGTGTAAATTTTTGTATGACCAAGCAATACCATTGAATAGCCACTTTGATACCATGCTAGATTTTACATGTATTTCTAGAAATAAATAGAAGCAATCCATCCACTCAAATATTATATAGAAAGTGTAAAAAAAGATGAAAGGGAGAAGGATATAGTGGGTACATATAGGCACCATAAATAATAACTATATTATCCATAGATAAGAATCACAACACTTTGATACAATGAATGGAGTGGTGGGGGGTATTTATACCAATTCTAAAACCCCAAATTATATAAATTTTAACTTAAGTTGACATAACAAGAGGAATTTAGGTTATTTACAAGTTATAAGGTGGGTTTTACTGTAACAAGGCTAACCATGACCTATAGGGCTTACATAATAAAATATTATAATAAATTAAATACAATTAGATAATGAATGACCTTAGGTCCATACAAGATTACATAATACAATATCATACTTAGCCATAAGCTAGATTACACTTTCAACACTAGGGACTTGAGAAGGTGTTAGAAGAAAAAGAAATAAATGGTGTCAATCCTTTGCATGAGTTGCCAAAGGATTCAATATATAGTAAGATAAAGGAATATTTAAGCATTATGATGCTAAACCCAACAAAGATCAAGCAGAAGGGACCATTAGATGAAATAGAGATAAAGTCTATAGAAATGAAACCCCTTGAAGGAGCCATCCCCATGTTAAATTTTTTTCTTGGAAAACCAAACCCTCACTAGAAATATTGAAAAATTAGGACTATCTATCATATGTATTACAATCTATGTAGTTGGATTTTGGGAGAACAACAAACTGAGGGAGAACTAATTGAATATAAAATGATGGTGTCAAAATTATATGAGGTTTTGGTATCCAAGTTATTTGATCTCTATTTGGATAGGGATAAGGGAAGATAAACTAAAAAAAATTATAAGTAAAAAGGGTAAAAATTACCAAGGTAGACATCAATTAAGGAGTCCAAAAACCCAAAAAATGGTAGCCTTTAATCGAGTAGAGTTTCATTAAGGAATTAGACCTTCATTAAGGACTAACAAAAACATAGAGGATATAATGGCTTATATTAGGACTTAGACCTTCATTAAGGAAATATATTGATGACAAGGTGTTTTATACCTATGTAAAAGCATTGAAATTTTCCATGAAACTAAAGTCATAGACATGGTTCCATTTAGAAACTTCTTAGATAGAGCACATGGAAAAACATACTAAGCAAATTGGGATAGCAACATCAAAATTCAACCACATGAATAAGAATAAATTTGGTGTTATAAATATAGTTTTCTACATGAGTCATATAATTTTCCAATGATCAACCATTTGGAAGGAGTGGTGTGTGGCACTTTTAAGGCCAGAGGACAATACATGATCTCTAATTAACCATTACGGTTTGTTTATAGAACTAGATATGAGACACCTTACTCTACTTATTATATAATGTGTGGAAGCTTTAACCATATTGAACATTAGTGTATGAAAAAAGATACCTTCGATGGTGTGGAGGATAATAATCAAAGTAATGAAAGAGTTTTTGCATTAGGATAGGAGCCATAGACAACATTGTAGGTTGCACCAGTACGATCTCAAACTCAAAAAATGGTGCTAACAAATCATAGTTATCAACAACCAATAATAGAACTAACATACCAAACAATAAAATCAATGACAACCCCAATGGGATATAATATTTTTATGCCAAACACAATATTCTAGTAGATGGCACCATCATTACTAATTATCAACAAATGAAGCCATCCAATGCAACCCTTCAATAGCCAACACTATTTGCATATCAACAAATACAAGTGCCATAAATAGTTATGTATCAGTAGACAATGATGTCGTTGTGCCAAAATTAAATGCCCATGATAAAATATTCATAGGCACAACCAAATATAACTACTATGGAGGTGCCAAAATAAGATTATCAAGGAGGGGGTAGTGATGATAGATGTGGTAGAGGAAGAGGCATAGACTAAGGTAGAGGACAATGTTGATATCAGGGAGGATATGATAGAGGAACAATATATACCTAATGAATGGGATGTTCCATTGTGAGGACCCTAAGGATCCATAAAGGGAATACCATCATAAAAACTATTTCAAATAAAAAAAGTAATTTTTACAAAATTTTGAATTCACATAGTTATATGGACTATCCTAGATTATTGGAGTACATGAAGAATATGGATATTGTACTCAATTCAACAACAAAAAATCCAAATATGATCTCTTTAAGAAAGATCATATAGCTAGGCAAGGAGGATGGTTGTGTTTAGAATTAAAAATAAATAGATGACCATGGAAATTGGCATGACATTCTCCTTTGGTGAAGGAGGTAAAATTTGGAAAAAGGATTAGAGAAACTATTGGTGCCAAGGTGACCACGTGATTTGGTGCCAATACTAATCCAAGAGAATAAAAATCAATGTTATAAAGGGTGGATCACAACATTAAAGCAAGTTACCCATATTAAAAAATTTATCATGACATAGTAAATTAGACCCCACAATAGGTATATGAAGTGAAGGATCTAGAGGACTTACTGAGAAATAGGGGTGATGGTGGAATATCTTCAACAAGCTATATAACTAGAAATCAAATGAATTTCTCTCAAACACAAGATATATTAGAAGAGGTAGCCAAAAATATTCGAGAACATTTAGTTGATAGATAAACTAAGATAATTTGATAAATATTGGAAATACTAGAAGGTAATTGGCACCACAAGAAATGGTGCTAAATTGAAGAGGATGATACCTCAAGCATCATACCTTAAAATATATCTAATGGATTTAAGAAACTAGTAAATGAAAGGCAATGAAAATAGAAATTTGTGTTAATCGATGCACAAATAGACTCTTTTATGATGATAAATGTAATTGTATATTTAGGTGCCAATGTTAATGTTATCCCAAGGACTATTTGGGAGCAAATGGGAAGACCACTACTAAAACCACCAAAACACCAAATAGGTATAATAAATGACCATGCCATACAACTAGCTAAAATATTAGAGAATTTGGGGGTGAACATGACAGAAATATCATATAGAGTAAATTTTGGCATTATTAATATGATTAATATTTTTTTGGTATAAAATACATTATTGAACTTTGATTGGTTCATAGATAACTATTAGGTAATGGAGTTAAATTGATAATAAAGGAATTAATTACCATTAAATATTTTTGATGGGCAACGATCAATAATAGGAACGTGAAAAACACTTGTCAAAAGAACGTGATAACCGTATGGGTGGTTTCAACCCATGATTTTGGCCCATTGTATTCCGACACCACTATGTGGTTTTGGGTAGTGGAAAAATCATGAATCTCTATATATTTTGTACTATAAAGGTCTTCTTATATGTGTGAATGCTCTTTTCTGGTTTGGAGGAAGAGAGGGGATGAGACATTGTACAAGTGGAGAAGATTGTTGTATTGTTGCTAATATAAAATACTGATTGTTTCTCAGTGGATGTAGGGTACACTGCCCGAACTATGTATATCTTGTGTCTCTTACATTTTGTGATTTCTTGTTGTTTATTGCACTATTTCCTATTTTGCTTATGGGGGCTTAACTAGGGTTTGAACTGTTTCTCCATTTATGCTGTTATTATTTGTTTTTTTCATAGGCTGTGTATTGTTTGTACATGGTAAATTCCCAACAATAACAATGTGTTATTAGATAGTATAAATGATGAAATTTCTCTAGAAAATTGCCAATACTTGCTACATATCCCACTAAATATAGGTATGAAGAGTATCTACACAGAAGATATGGTGATAGACTCTAAAATAAAAAATGATAAAGGGAGGGATCTATATAAGTTCACTATCAAAATAAGTGATGCACAAGGCAATTATTAAGTACAACCAATGACGACTATTTTGGTTGAAGGAGTGGTTAATTGGTTTCAAAGATTATGCCAACAAAAGTAGATACAAACTATTGGACACATGGGGACCATAAACTAACCTCAAAAATAATATATCAAGCAACTCAAATAATGTTTTGACTAGGGTGCCAAATACCAAATTTTATATTATTGTGCTTTGATGAATTGGGTTAGTTGAAATATTTCCTCCATAAACTTAAAGAAGCTTTACTAGACCTAAAGGACAAAATCAAGGCCATAGATAAAATATTAGTGAATATATTGATTAGATGATGAAATTATTTTAAAACATATATAACTAGTAGTGGAGATTATGGATTGCTAATGTCTAAGTGTTTCATCATGCCAATAGGCATGGATGGTGTAGACTAGTCTAATGGAAGGATTAATTTGTCCCACCATGTGAATCTATGTAAAAAAGTTTAGAAAAATGCTGGCATCACTGATCCAAGATGGATTCAAAGATTTACTATGCCTTGGTCCTTGTTACAAAGTTATGGTATATAGATCAAGAATTAAGGAGATAAATGTAAAATTAGAACAAGCTAGAAAAATATTTATTCACATTTTAAACTATTAGATGGATTTGCAAATCAGAGTGGCCCTAAAAATCATAAAAAGTTCATTTTTCATGTATGATGATGAGGTAAGAGAAATATTTGATTCTAAAATAAAGGAATATATATACTAGAAAAAGGAAAAATAAGTGAAGGAAAATTAGATACCTATATGAAGAGTATGCATCCCAATATCTAAGCTAACCAAGATAAATAAAGAGGTGGCATATGAAGAAAAATAATTGACATAACACATCACGGTGGAAGTGAAAAATGGAAAAATGATGATACTAAAAAGCTAAGAACCAAATACAAAGAAATATTATCGTAAGCTTCTAAAAGCTATATTACTTAAAATTGTAATAGAAGGTGATCCTAAGATGGATAGGATTGTAGAATAGATCAGAGAAGAAGACGTTAACAAGATTGTGGAACTGATGATAGAATTTGAAAACTTGTTCCTTAGAAATTATACACAATTAAAGGAATTAAGAAAGGATTAAGGATAATGCACATCATAACAAGAATTGTCATCAAACCAATAAAATAGAAGCTATATTACCTCAATCCAAATGTGAAGAAAAGGGTAAAGGTATAGCTAGATAGGATGCTAGTAACTAGAGTGATATCCCAAAACCATAATGTAGAATGGATTAGCCCCATAATTATTTAAAATGAGTAATCTAAGGAAATAAAAATCTATGTAAAGTTTTTACCATTGAATATGGGCTTATGATATTGGATCCATTCGTGATCCATTTCATAGATGTCTTAGAAACTGTAGTAGGAAGAGAGGTATAATATTTCACTAATGGATTTTGGGATGTCATCAAGTCAAAATAGTAAAGGACTATATAATATGACATTTGTGATAGAATAGGGGTCTTTCATGGATAATGTAATACCCTTTGGTCTAAATAATACATTGCCTAATTTTTCATTAATAATGGTAACTGCATTCAAAAAATTCATTCATGATTTTTTGAAGGTTTACTTGATGCTTTGACCATAAATGGATTACTAAAAATTCACTATCAATAAATAAGACTAATGTTTGGATGATGCCACCAACTACAGATATCCTTGAATCTAAAAAAGTGTCTCTTTCTAGCGCCTTATGGCACTTTGTTGGGACATATCATTTATAAGGAGGGATTGATATTAGGACCTATGAAAATCATAGTGATTGTTAATTTAGGATCACACATTACTCAAAGTGGGATAAGATCATTGTTATGGATGACAATATTATTGTAAATTTATCCAAAAAATACATGAATATTGCAACTCCTGTAGAAGAGTTATTGGTATCTCTAGAACAAGAAATATGAGAAAGGTCTAGATACACTAAAAGAAAGTTCATAACGGTACCAATATTTATTTTTTGGATTGAGAGATATAATTCTACATCCACATTGATGCCTTTTCGTATTGGCACAACGTAGGGAAAATATCATGACCATCCCTTGAAAAACCTATGCACATGATGATTCAATTGTTTGGTTACTCAATCAACACAAATGATTACTGTTTACATATAGCTGCACATCATAGATTGCATAAAGAATAGAATATTGTGTTGTCAATAGAGTTTGTTGATGGATAATTTTATTTGGTTATGATTCCTTATGATATAATGTTAATTGAAGCAGAATTTATTGTGTTGAGGAATGATTCTTTCTTTAAAAGAAAAAATAAAGAAAATAAAACTATTACAGGGTTGTTCATTATATCATTATGATGACTTTGGGTGCTTAAGACTGCTACAAAAGAGGTATTCTTGATTGAAGTTTTGGCAGTATTATGTTTGAGATATTTTAATTGCTCAAAGAAACGTGCTCCAGTGCTAGCAATTTAAAATAATTTAAATTGTGGAAATGATATAGGGACAAGTATCATGGAAATAATTGAGGGAAGTGATGGTTGGATTCAATTATTTTTAGATTTTCGTATGATGGGGGAGTTGGTGAGTAGTGGAGGGGGAGGAGAGCACTCACCCTCACTAATTACACTAGAAGCAGCAACTTGGAAAATAAGTCGAAGGTGGAATTGGAAAAGAGAAGGAATGAAGCTAAAAATGTTGGTTATTTGTACAAGGAAAAGATACACTATCAAGGGTGTTCTTTTGGGGATGTGCTAGAAAAATTTGGAGGGGCTGTACGTTCGAGGTGGATTGAAAAGAAAATAAATGATACCTTCTCTACCTGCAGATTTGGTCACCCCGAGTCCTCTTTAAAACCATTTTTGAATGCATGTACCATGAATTTAAATCACAATTAAAAGCCATCTGAGTAATTTGATCTATGTTGAGTAGCGACTGTAATCAACTGGAAATGTTTCAATGGTTTTATCTCACTTTTTAAAAAAGAATAATGGGATGCATGGAAAAGGAGTCGATGGATCACAGAGTAAGCATGTGAGAGCTAGATATCAGAGGTCTTTCTTTGGATATATGTTTCAAAATGATGAAGGTGATCATGTTCTACCTCTCTTGATTGAAGGTAATCTAAAAAAGAGTAATGCTTTATGTAGTGTTTCATTGATGTTCTTGAGATGTTTGATATTTGAAAACGTTATTTGTGTGTATATAATTTTGAATTGAAATTATATTGCTTCTGGACATCAATTCCATCCAATAATTTGAGTTTCACTAGAGTTAATTGGCATCTTGGAAAATACCTCTTGCTTTGACCCTTAAATAATGCTTACATAACTATCAAACTACTCTGTTAGAATTTGTTCAGACCTATTTCAATTTAGGGACCTGCATTGAAACTTGCATCTATAGAAGATTTAATTCACCAAAAAATACCCTGGTTTGGGAGTGCAGTGGATCTAGGATTCTCTAATGGTAGTTTGACGTAGGTTTGGAGCTATTTATTCTTGGCCCTAGGTCACCATGGTGCCTATGTTGTTCTTGGTGAACTCAAGCATCATAGGTTTTGTATGTAATTAAAATTTTTTTGTCCCACATATTTTGAGTGGATATCAACGTGATATTAAAAACACCCAAGGCAATTAGAGGCTTACAACTAAGGACCACTTAGATGAGATGCTCAAACCTTATGACCTCCCTTTATCACCTATGATGTGACCCAAACTTTATCTTACTCTCTTCTCAAAGATCATGCAGGTTGAAATGGTTATTATAGGGTTTCTAGGTGGCTTGTAAAAGTAGAGAAATCATATTTATTGACTAGGGAACATGCTTCCTATTGAAGAATGTGGAACTCTCATATAATGGAAGCCTTCGGGTTTCTGGGTGGCTTGCAAAAGTAGAGAAAGCATTTTTATTGACTGGGGAACATGCTTTCTATTGAAGCATGTGGAACTCTTATATAATAGAAGCCTTTTCCAGTTACAATGACCACATGAAGGTGATCATATGAGAGCCTTGGTGGCTAGACTAGAAAAAGTAGAGAAAGCATATTTATTGACTAGGGAACATGCTTCCTATTGAAGCATGTGTAAATCTCATATAATGGAAGCCTTCGGGTTTCTGGGTGGCTTGCAAAAGTAGAGAAAGCATTATTATTGACTGGGGAACATGCTTTCTATTGAAGCATGTGGAACTCTTATATAATAGAAGCCTTCTCCAGTTACAATGACCACATGAAGGTGATCATATGAGAGCCTTGGTGGCTGGGCCTAGTCATGAAGACATGGTCCAGTCAAATGATTATTTTCGGGTTTTTGGATGGCTTGCAAAAGTAGAGAAAACATTTTTATTGACTGGGGAACATGCTTCTTGTTGAAGCAATGTGGAAATATCATATAATGGAAGCCTTACCCAGTTAGAATGACCACGTGAAGGTGGTCATATAAGAGCCTTGGTGGCTAGGCCTAGTCATAGATACTTGGGCCATCTGACTACAATTTTAGACCAAGAATTGTACTAGAAGTTATCTGTCCATGTTTTGACCAATGCTGTATTGTGTTGTATTTCATTGATTTATTGTACTTTGAGATTGGTTGATAGTGGTAATACCTTTTGGCAAGTAAAATTTGGGGGTGTAATTGATAGCATTCAATATTGCAGTATGAGCTTTTGTCTATGGGTGTTTGAGAATTAATTCAGTCCAATTTCCAAGGGAAATCTATTAATTAATGAAAGCAATTTGTGAAGACGACGAGTGCTGCCATGGATCTATTAATAGGGGAAGCTGGTTTTTTCTTGGCAAACCTTTGGTGAAACAAATGTGTGATCTAAAGATCAAATATTAAAAGAAGTTTGAAAACTAAAGAGAAACCTTTTGTATGCATTCAAGAGTCAAAATTTAGGAAAATTTTGATAGGGTTGCATGGCCTCACGGAAAAACTAGAATGCATTCATGGAATAATTTTTGGAATAAACTAGATAGAAACTATGAATCATTCTTATGGAGGATTGATGAAAGGACTATAGATCAAATTTGTGGAGAATTTGAGAGTGAACTATGAAAATTGAAAATGGACTTTCCTTAGTTTGAATTTATGAGAATAAATGATCATCTAAAGAAGTATGGAATTCCTAATAGTGTGCCAATTAGGAAACTAATAAGGAAATAATGGACTTTTTTTAGTTCATATTTTGGGGACTTAATGGGATATTTATGAATGATAGTTTAAACATGTTTGTGATTGATGATTGAAATAGATTAATATTGTTTTGTTTAAGGAGAGTTTTATTTAGATGGTATTATGAGGAGCCTCCGGTTTAATATGTTGAACCAAATTTGCATTAATGAATTAAAGGACTAATTCATTTTGCATTGATATAGAAACTAGGAAAATCTATGTTTTTGTGGTTGGATAGATTAAATGAATAATCTATGTTTTCTGAATGATTAGATGATCAAACAAGCAATGTTTGGAAGAATACATTGAAGAAATAATCTATGTTTGGATAAAATAGATTGATTGATGAATCTATGTGTAATGGAAGAATAGAGTAATTAATTAACCTATGTTTTGGAAGGATAGATCAAGAGATGTATCTATGATTTGAGAAAGATAGATTTAATGAGTTATTTATGATTGGATAAAGGATAGATTAATTGATTTATCTATGCTTGGATAAAGAATAAGGATAGATGAGATACCCTTGTTTGATAGAGGCTAGAGTAAGAACTTATCTATGCTAGAATGGGTAAAAGAAAAAGCATTAGTGGTTCACTTTATTTGATTGGATGGAATGAAATATGCTATATATTGCTTAGAAGAATTCATAAGTAGGAGAATATATTTCATGGAAACAAAAATGAATTAGTGGATAGAATACTACATTGTGATCAATTATTGATTGATAGCATATATTATGGTAGGATGTAATGAATAGTACTTGCTTAAGAGGAAGAGGGTTCTCTCCTATATAATATGCTTACACAGGTAATTCATTGGAAGAATTATGGGGTTCTCTTGAATGGGTTGTCGTGTGCATTGTTACATCGAAATGTGGCTACATTGAATTCAAGGGGAAGATGTTTTCTTTGAGCTTGAAACGAGGGAAGAAGATATCCTTCAAATTATGAATATAGAGTTCATCCAAGAGATTTATGAGGTTTTCTCATAATTACGTGACATGGATTAATGGACCTATTCATGTATTTGAGAACATAGGAAAACATGGGTTCCTATGCTTGTATGATGATGGATGTATCATAAGGGATTATGGATTCCCTTCATACAACTGTACTTGAGGCAGTTAAAGATAATGGAAAGAAAATGATACTTTTGGAGACTGGGTTTATTCCCTATGAGGGTTCCCAGTATATATCTTGTGTCTCATGTGTGATGATTATTGCTCATTCATGTCTTTATATCATGGTTCAATGAGATAGATTGCTCTCAATGTATTGCTCTATTTTGGGAAAGAGAAATATGGTTATATTTATTGTAATTCACAATGTAAGCATGTAAATGGTTTTTATATGTTTAATCCTTGTTTATCTTAATAGCTAAGTTCATGGGTAATAATTATAATAAAGAATAGAGAAAGATAAAAGACCTTTCCAAAAATTTCTCAACCTACGTAGATGGACTTACGTATGGTGAGGGTAGTAAAGCTTAAAATTATTTAAAAAAAAGCTTTTTCTTTCGAGTTTTTTTGGAAATGTTTGGGTTGTTACAGAAAAGTTATACCATAAAATAAAATTTGCCAACAAGAAATTGATACAAGAAAAAAATAATTACTCAACTACAAAAAAGAAGTCATAAGGATGATGTACACACTCTATAAGTATAGAAATTATTAGTAGGTGATACCATTTGTATTTTAAATAAACCATGACCCACTTGAGTGTTTAATAATAGAATGGTAGTAAAAAGGTATATATGTAGATGGTTGATACTATTTCAAGAATTTATTTTAAAATTATGGTTAAACTTGGAAGATTATATCATGACCTTGATTATTAATCCATAATAGAGATTAAAAATTATTAGTTTTATAGATGGACCCCTAACATCAACTTATTTAGAATGAGTAGAACACCAAAAGAGCTAGAGGAGATTGTAGTATTTCTAGCTGGTGGAAAAATTCTAAAAGGATTAGATAAAATGAGAAGAAAGGTATTCTTGGTTAATGAAATGGCTTATAACTTAATATAAGGACATATATACAAAATGGATAATGATGAGGTAATTTGGTTTAGTATTATCTCATGAGTTCCAATATATTTTGATGGATTTCCATAAAGGAGTGGTAGATGACCACTTTGTTGGGGAAATAACCATGAAAAAGATATTTACAACAAGATTATGGTGGCCTAAACTATTCAAATATGATCACAATTTTACACAAACATGTGACATATGCCAAAGGGTGGGGGGAATCTAATAGGAGATGAAATTTTCCTCCATTCACTATTACTACTTCAAGAATTTGAGAAATGGGAGAATGATATTTTAAGGACAATAAACCCCCAGTTAAGAAATTAGGAGTGCTATTAATTATTTTTATATTTTGAAGCCTTTACTATCATAAAATATCATAGGTTATCTCAAAATATCACATAGGATCCAATATAAAATAGCCACAATAATAATAAAGGTCAAAGTAATGATAACAAGAGTAGAGATATATGAAAAAATTAATATGTATATCAAGGCTTATTTAATAAAGAAAATAACATTCATTTATATACTAAAATATGAATGTAAATATCCTGAATCATTCATGTACTATGTATGAAGAACAACTTACAATATTAATTGCTCAAAATGTATACAAGCTTTACTAATCCTCTTCATGTTACAACTTGAATTGAATCCTTGATTCTTGACTAAATTCTTTGATACATTCTATGGATAATTATCTCCATAATATAGCCATAGTAATGTAACTCTTCACATACTTGACTATTTCTCTCCATATGCCAAGTATCATGACTTGTCATATCAACTTGCCACTTGCATACTTGATGAACACTTGACTCTACAACACTTGCACACATCTACATGACTCTTGGAATCCTACATGCACTCCTAATCTAAGACACTTGTGCACATATTTACATTACATATTTGCACTCTTGCATACAAGACACTTGTGCATATTCTCTCAATCTACACTCGCACTATAACTAACATGACACTTGTGCATTTCATGCACATTCACACTTACATAAGGGGAAAATATAACTCACACTCTAAACTATTGAATCAACCCTAATATACTATTTACATGTATACCATGAAGGTACCATGGGGGTATATTAGCATGTACCAAATAATATAATATACCTCAACACCACCCTGTATTACATTATTTGGTTATTGACGACTTTAGTCTTCAATATTCAATATCCATATTTATCCTTTCATCTAGATTTTAAGGATGTGATCCACCTCTCTCGTTTAGGTACTCACTTTTGATTTGTATCTCTTTTTATTTCTTCTTCTATTATTTCTTGATTTTATTCTTCTGCTTCTTTATCTTGTTCTTTTCTGCCTTGGTATTTATTTTTCCAAGTCGTATTCCTGATATCTTTCTTCCTATATCCTAATGTTCTATAGCAACTGCAACATTATTATCTTCATAATTATTTAAAAAAAGTACATCCTCAATGATTGAAAGTTTTGCTAAAAGAGCTTTAAATTCATTTATTCATATGTTTCTTCTAATTCTTGAATTTCTTGAGCTAAATTTCCTTTTTTATTTCCTTCTCTATACTGTAGCTGAGGTTGTTGTTGATGACCATATTGATACTGAGGATGATATTGATGTTGTGGATATTGAGGCTAAAATTATTGTTGTCATTGAGGATTGTATTGATATTGAGATTGATATTGCCTTTGTTGTACTGGTTTGTTTGTTTGACCACCTTGATTCATATTCATCTAATTTCCTTGATATTGATTTCTTTGATTATATCTATAGAAATTTGTGCTATGGCCCTTTTTCTTACATATTTGATAATATCTCGAATTCCATTTAGATATGTATCTTGAAGTTGAAGCAATATTACCTTGTGTATTATCTTTAGATACCAAGGTATTATTAGTCATTTCATCTTTGACTAAGTTTTCTACTTCGTATTCTTGAAGAATATAGACTAAGTCATCTAATGCATTTTTCTTACTTAAGACTTGCAAATATGTGACTAGATGTTTATATTTTTGAAAGTTCTCTTAATGTTACTTGAACAAGAAATTTATCTTCTACTTCTTCTCACTAAGTCAATAACTTTGCTTTTATATTTGCAACTTTATGAAGAAAGAGTTCTATACTTTCTCCACTATTGAATTTTTACGAATGCAATTGGGATTGCATTTTTAGAATTGTGGCTTTATTTTCCTTTCAAATATTTTGCATAAAGTATTCCAAGCTTCTGTAGAAGTTTATGCTCCACTTAAGTATGGTTGAATTTCATCAATTATTCCAAATGTTATCAACATAAGTGCTTTTGCATCACCTTATTCAAATATTTGTATTTCTCTTGCATCCTCACTAGGTTTTGTCTTTGTTCCACTAACTATATCCCAAAGTTTTTCTACAACTAAGATTGATTTCATTTTGTTCTTCCATGATGCAAAATTTGGTCCTTTCAAAAGTTTAGATTCAAAAAGAAATTTTTAGTGTTTGACATAATGGAACTCATTCAAAAAATTATAAGTACCCAAATAATAACCTTTGGAGTAGAAATCCTTATAACTCCCTAGTTTAAAAATAACTCAAATATATTTTTACAAATTTTAATTTTTCGTAATCCTTTGATGTTGAAAACATTTTGACTCCCTAATTTGATTTACAAAATTTCAAACTTCAAAAATTCTAAATTCAAAAATTCAAACTTTCAAAGTTTTCCAAATTGTCTAAAAAACTCAAAAAACTCTTTGAAATATTTCAAAAAACTTTAACACTTCAAAAATCACCAATTAAAAATATTATCTACTTATCTCTCCTTATTATTATTATTCCACCTTCCTTTGAATAATAAATCTCAACAAATTTAAACTTTTGATTAAAAAACCTTATATCTCCCACTTTAGTGTTGAAAATAAATTATCTTCAAAAACTAATGTAATGGAGAATACCTATGAAGACATCGACTATGAAATCCCTAACCTAATGTAACACCTCCTCAATGCTCCTTTGCATGCAAGCTTGAATTTTTAAAATATCTTGGCACTTCAAACACTTGTTTATTTCTTCAAATATTTCAATTCTCCTTTGCTTACATCTTGAGCGCTTCGGTGCTCTATTGGCACATTTGTTACTTCACGTCTTGGCTGGAGATGACTATGCTTGGCTTATATTTTGGCTAGTTCAATCTCAAGAAGAATTATTTCACTTGAATAGTGGAAACAAAAAATTCTTGGTCATCTTCGGGTCACCTTGCTCGATTGATTTTATTCCAGTAGCTTCACTAGATAATAACTTCTTTTATTTTGAAACTTTTCTTTATATTGGCTTGTGCTATATAACATCTTATTTAATGCTTGTGTGCTATCCGATTATGCTTAATGCTTTCACTAACGCATTTTTCTTAACACTTTCACTATCCTCTTATGTATATTTTTCTAAATAGTTTACCTTATTGTTCTAATATCGTTTGGATTCCTTCATGTGTAGGCCAAATGGCCTATCATTCTACCCACTTTTCATTCTATTCATTGATCGAATAACTCTCATCCTATTCTGATAGGGATCGACATTGACATAATTTTTATTAGTTAGTTTATTATTTTTTTTGGCATACACAAAATATCAACAAATAAAAGTTGTTAGAAATGATTTACCAACAATAGCTACAATTAGCTATTAGTTAAAAAATCTACTTTGTATTCAACATATTTTTTCCTATTTAAAATTGTAAATTAATAAAAATTAGGAGTTGAATTTTTAAATCCTTTGCATTGGTATCAAAGCAGTAGATTCTGGTTAGGGCACCATGAAACCTAATCAAGATCCTTTGAAGGATTTTTCTATGTAAGAGTTAGCAGAAAGAGCTAGAAAGATCTGTGATTAGATATTGGTCACCGTGTCAAAGATGAGAGACACGAATGACAAAATCCTCCTTGACAAGGTTGAAGAAAATGTTTCTAAAATATTTTTTGATGAAGTAGCACCCGAAATTAAACTAGGATTTATTGATGAGGAGACATCCATCATATTTCAACTAGATGATGCTACTCTTGAAGCAGAAGAGTCTACCAATATTTTTGAGGAACACTAAAAATTGTTGAAGCTATAAAATTGAAGTGGATGCTAAAAGCTTAGAAGGCATCTATGATGGCCTGTCCATCACAAATATAGGTGATGAAGAGGTCGAGCCACCCCAAAATATGTCCATGGTGACTTCAGGTTGGATTTCACCTGCACAACAACAATGGTGAATGGGAAATTTTCCCTGATCAGATCATTGGCGGCTGTGCAATAGAGATCTTGAGACAAGACAGTCTATATATGTACCCCCTAGACCCTCCTCAATGCATCCTTGTACCTCATGCACCTCCTTGGCCACGTTCACTTCCCCCACTACTTATTGGTTCCAAGACCTTTATTTTACCTCATGCAATGAAGAATAACAATTTGGGTTGGTTGGAAAATGATGATCCACATATTCCCTCTTTTCCTCCATCCCCATTTGCATGCACGAAGAATAATCATTGGAAAAAATAAGGATGGCTTAACCTCCCCTTTGGCCTATGTGCAACATGCCAATGCATCCTTAAATGGTGCTAAGTGTGTAGTCTTGGATGTGCATCATGCACGTGCCCACAATGCACATAACATGCATAACACGTTCGATGCATGCCCAATGCACTTGCATGCATAGCCCTAGATGTGTGTCACACACGTACCCAAGATGCATGAGCACACCAAACATGCATACACACCAAGTGCACATGATCGTGCAAGCCTGCGCTGGAGCATGCATGCCTGCACATACCTCCATGTGCATAGTCAGCGTGCGTTGACTACGCATGACATTCTCCTTTTGAGAATCATTTAAAAAATGATTAATTAATTTAATTGATCAAATTAGTTAATTAATTATATTTTCATTCATTAATTAATTAATTTCATTTTTATTATGTTGTAGCACCTTTAATTAATTAATTATTTGTAAAATAATTAATTAAATATTTTTCACAAACTTATATTAAGGTGCTTTTGGTCCTATTTTTGGACTTTATGTTTTTCAAAATTTGTATCCACTCATCCTTGTAGATTTTTAGGATTGACTTATCTTTTTCATGCTTAAAATTTGGGTTTTTTATACCTTTGTGTATTTGTAATAAGAAGTTCATGATCAGTGGTACCCAAATCTCCCTTCTATACCTTATCTCGGATTGCCATTATTTGTGCCTTTTTCCTCCATTGACTATAGTTTCAAGATGCTTCCTTATAGTTTCAAGACGTGTGCTTGACAAGATGGTATGACTAATGGTTTGAGGATTTTATTTTTAGACACTTGAAATTCTCTCCCACCTTCTTGTAAAATCATTGGAGTCTAATGCTTCTATGGTGGAGAGGAATGATAGGGATCGACATTGGCATAATTTTTATTAGTTAGTTTATTATTTTTGTTGGCATACACAAAATTTCAGTAAATAAAATTGGTTAGAAATGATTTACTAACAATAGCTACAATTAGCTATTAGTTACAAAATATATTTTGTATTTTATTTTACATGGTGGAATCAGTAGCCACCACGATGATCCGGGCATGTTGTCCATATTTTATGGCTACCATAGTATTATGTGATGTTCACCCCAAAAGCCATCACACAGTACTCTACACTGTTTACCCCTATAACCACCATGTCGTAATCAATTTAAACCTTTTACATCATTGAGAATGCCAGTAAAGGGTCAAGTGTTCAGTTGGATGATACCCAATATTTGAACCCTGGATGTTTACCCCCCTTATGGGGTTTGGTTGAACCAACTGGTCTACACCTCGAACCTTTATTTATGGTAAACAAGTGTGATTTAAATAAGAGTTGCATGGATTCACACCTTATGGATCACATTCCTCAACTGGCCATCTCACACCAACTCGGTTACACACTCACCCTTGTATTTAACATATTGTTGTCTATTTAAAATTATAAATTAATAAATATTAGTAGCTAGATTTTAAATCCTTCGCATATTCACTGGTCAAATAGTTTACCTTCTATTTGCTAGCCCGATGACTCTTTTTTTCTATGTTGGCTAAATGGTCTTCTTTGCTTTTTGATGACTTCTCTATGCTAGCTGAATGACATTTCCTTGCTTACATTGGCTTGATTGCTTTCTCTTTTCTATATGTGCTGGCTGAAATGACCTTTGCTTGTTGATGGCTTTCTTTTCTATGTGATGGCCGAAATGGATTTTCTTTCCTTTACACTATTTCTCTCTTCCTTTATGCTACTATATCACTTATGCTCAATTGTATAAGTTGCTACTACTCTCCTCTTTTCTTCTTGATTCCATATGGGCTTCTTGAGCCTCTCTCTTTTCTCTATATGGACCTTTTAGGTCTCTCTTTCTTTCTTCTATGTGGACCTATTAGGTATTTTTCTTCTATATGAGCCTCTTAGACCTCTCTCTCTTTCCTATATGGACTTCTTGGGCCTTTCTCTTTTTCTATTAGAAATAATATCTACCTTGAAGAACCTACTTAAAAAATTGATCCACTACCAAGACTGAAATGATATGTAGATATATTCAGTAATCCTAGTTATTCAATATATCCTAGGAAGATACTCCTTTTTTTATCTATAGATTTTTGATTCTACTTCAAATATGTTAAGATTAATTTGACCTGATTCTTGCTTCTTCTATTCTCTAATCTTAGGAAGCTTTGAATGCTTCTCAATTTGCTCCAACTTTATATTTTTGTTGCTATTATGAAATATTCAATGCCTTAGGTTGCACCTAAGAACCCAATATGATTATCCTCATTAATAAATAACCCATTATCAATATCAATATGGCTCTTTCCTAAGTGACCAACTATCTTTAGAATTGATTATACCTCAGTCTTCAAATATGCAAATTTTCAAAATTTTCAATTCAATTTTAGGGTTGGCTCTATCCTTGAATGACCAACTATTATTGAGTTGGTATACCTTCAATCTAGCTAAGTCCTAGTCTTCATTGGTTTTCCTTCAACCTAGTGGAAAGACCCTAGCCTACTCTACTCAATATGACCTTTAAAAATTAGAGTCCAAGTCTTCACTACCTTTAAAGTGGACAAACTCTAAATTAACTTTATCAAACTGGACAAAGCTAATTAATGAAAAATGGTGTCTAATAAATAACTATCAAATTTGATAGAGTTTGATGGTATCTCCGATACCACTATTGGATTTTGAAGCCTTTACTACCATAAAATATCATAGGTTATCTCACAATATCACATAGGATCCAATATAAAATAGCCACAATAATAAAGATCAAAGTAATAATAAGAGTAGACATATATGAGCAAATTAATATTTTTATCAAGGCTTATATAATAAAGAAAATACCATTTATTTATATATTGAAATATGAATTTAAATAGATTGAATTATTGATGTACTATGCATTAAGAACAACTTACACTATTAATTGCTCAAAATGTATACAAGCTCTATTGCTTCTCTTTATGTTACAACTTGAATATGAATCCTTGATTCTTGAATGAATTCTTTGATACTTTCTATAGAGCATTATCTCCATAATATATCCATAGTAATGTGACTCTTCACATACTTGACTATTGATATCCATATGCCAAGTCTCATGACTCTTGGCTTATCAACTTACCACTTGTATACTTGATGGACACTTGAATCTACAACACTTGCACACATCTACATGAATCTTAGGCTCCTACATGAATTCCTAGTCTAAGAAAATTGTGCACATATTTACATTACATATTTATACTCTTGCATACAAGACACGTGCATATTATCTCAATATACACTTGTATAACATGACACTTGTACATTTCCTACACATTTATATTTACATGATACTTATTGATTTCCTGCACATTCACACTTACATAAAATGAGAAATATAACTCACACTCTAAACTATTGACTCAACCCTAATATACTATTTACAAATATACCATGAAGGTACCATGGGGGTACATTAGCATGTACCAAATAATATAATATACCTCAACAATTATTATTGGACAAGATCATTTAACACATTTGATGAAAACTATGCTAGCTAAAAGCTAAATTGGTTAGGTGGTGACAAACGTTTTATACAAAAATATTGTAACTAGGTTTATAAGTCCCTAAATTATAATAAGTCACTAGGGAATACATTTTATGAATGTAATTGTTGTGAAACTACTAAACACATTCATGATACAAAATCATCACCCACAAACAAATGGAACCATTAAGGCATTCAATAAAATATTATGTATAATATTGATAAAGGTCTATGATGTGGGCCACACAAACTAGAATTGATAGGTATCAAGAGTTCAATGGGTTTACTAAACCACCTAAGTGCCTGAATAAGTTGATATTTTAACTTATATAGGGTATGGAAGGAACCATACCAACCAATTATATAGTTCCATTATCCAAATAGCCATTGCAATGAGAATGGATTAACCTAAGTTATTAAGTGAAAGATTGATTGAAATTCTAAAATTAGATGAGAAAAGGAGAGAGACAACAACTCCAGGAAAAAAATATGCCTAAAGTATTTGCATCACAAGAATTTATGAAAAATATTTTTCAATAAGGATCTCTTGTTCTACTATATGATAGTTGTTACAAGCAACATCCTAAAAAACTAAAAAAAAGGTGGATGGCATCATATAGAATCACTAAAATGAATGAGAATGACTTAGTTTAGCTAGAAACTCCATATGATAAATTGTTTAATGTACCATGGGGGTACTTTAACATTCCCCAATACAAGGGGACATTACATTTCAAATATACAAGGATAGAATTATGGGAGGGGGAAGTGGGGAGGCCTCCTGCTCTGGGCGGGAGGACCCTATCCTAAATTCCTTGCTTTCTCCCTCCCATCCTATGGATTCTCAGCCAAGGATGAGCCTGTGTCAACCCTACTGCGCTTCCTAATCCATTACAAGATCATCCTGGGGACTTCCAGGTGGTGTTTCCTATCTCAATAGAATTGCTAGAGGTTGGTTGGATCATCCCTGCATTTTTCCATAGTGGCCTTCATTGGTGGTTGGTTTTAGGTGGCTCGAATCAGGAGTTGGAGTTTCAAATATTGTCTCAATGGTAATTTTAGCTTTAGGAGGGGCCTGTGCTTTCTTGCTTACCACTGGTTTATTTCATCTGCTCTATTCTTAGATTCAACATCTATAGGGGTTCCCACTTTATTTGGTCCTACTATCTCAGCTTGGGGTTTTCTCTCTGCTTCTTTCTTGGACTTGGGGTTGGGCCACAATTTTATCATTCACAGTTGAGTGGATCTCAGTTGGGACTGGTGTGGACCCTTTGAAGCTGGGTTTGGTGTCTATCTTGTATTTTCTGTGGTTCCTCTCCCTATTGCATATTTTTTTCCTCTGGGTTAGGGCCCTATGTTTCTCATGCTGCTGCAGGTGGTGGGTCCATAGATCTCCTCTGGATGGACAGTTGGTGGGACTACCATGGAGTGCCATGGTAGATTGATGTTCAGGTATTTCTTTCCTACTGCTATGATCTTCATATCCTTTGTAGCAAGACCTTAATTCTTGAAGAGATCTCTCATGGCTACTTGCTCTTTTTCTAGGCTGGTCCCGTGCCTTCTTGGATGGGTTTTTTATTTCCTGGTTGTCCCATTCCTTCTTGGATGGGTTTCTTCTCCTCTAGGCTAGTCCTAGGCCTTCTTGGATGGGTTGTTCATTTTTAGGATTTTCCCATGCCTTCCTAGATGGGTTTGTCTTTTTCAAGATTTCCCCATGCCTTCTTGGATGGGTTCTTCATTCGTTGGTTGTTCCCGTGCCTTCTTGGACAAGTTTTTTTTCTTTTCTACAGGTTCTAGTTTTTCCTAGGTAGATTTTTGGGATCCGATTTCATCCTAGGTTGTTTTCTTTTGGGTGGGATGCTATTTTAAAATTGTGCCAGTTGGTTCCTTTTCCCGGGCATTTTTGAATGGGGTGTTATTTTTAAAATTTTAAATTTTATGCCTGTTGTCAGGTTTTCTCATTCCGGATGGGTGTCTCCTCTTGTTGTTTGTCTCGGGCTACTACAAGCTAGGTTTTTTAAGTTTTTTCCATTTGTCCTAGGCTACCTTTATCCGATTTCTAGTCTTGGTGTTTTTATTTATCTCAGACTCCCGTAAGCTGGTCTTCCTTGCTTGTGTTGCATGGGATGGTCCTGCTGTTCGATTTGTGAGATTGTACCACCAGGACTGTATCCTCTTTATTTTGTGGAGATCCTCTCCTTAACCCATTTGTAAAAGGTTTTTGGGACCTTTCAAAATCCAATTATCAATAAAAAATAATGAAGTAAGAGAAGGCATGTCACTATAGGAAAGAATGACATCATGGTATAGCACTAAAGATCATTTAACATCCAAGAAAATTTGGCATCATAGGATTTGCCAAATAAAAAAATAATTGTCGATTAGCCAAAAGGAAAATTCCTCCTAAGGCATGATGACAATAGAGAGACCAATGAAAATAGTTGGGATAAGAATACACTAAGAATTCCTATAAAATTTGAAGTTCCAAAATAAAAATAAAAAAACATGACCAGCACCCACATCTAGTCGACATTGTATAAAAAAGAAAAGCATAAAGATATAAGCAACTACAAATAGAAGGGCTTAGGATAGAAAGGAAGTAAAATCTATATGCTATAAGAACAAGATAGAGTTATATGCTCATTAATGTAGGAAAAAACCACATTAAGAAAGAAGAATAGAGGAAATACATCTAGGAGAGGCACAAGTGAACCTAGAGTAGGTGAACCTAAGGTAAGAATACACTAGGGAGAGGTGGCATGAATGTGAAGAATTCATTAATAGGAAAGGTGATCCAGAATGTTTGGGGGCAATAAAATTATTTGTTGTGTAAAATTAGAAGTAGAAAAGAGAAAATATTACAAAATGAGAAACAATATCTTATTTATCTACAAATTCAATTACAAAGGAGGTAATATTTGAGAAGATATGTCTACTAAAACCTTAAATGCAACTGTTATTACCATGCGACCCTTTCATATATAAAATATTAACACCATTGCTTTCTTAAATGAATTACATGGTTATTATAATGGTTTGACTTGCAAGATGGTGGTTATGACGGTCCTTCATGGTCTACACCCGTTCCACAAACTGCACTCTATGGTTTGTACTCATTATGTAATATTCACTCTATGGTCTATACCCAATCTGTAATTTGCACTCAATGGTCTACACCCATTCTACAATATGCACTCCATGGTCTATACATGGTACAACTCCATCTGTCAAAGTCTAAGTTTATCCATCAGAGATCCACATCTATTCATTGGAGATCCACAGTTCATCTATATAAGAACCATAGTCCATTTGTAGGAATCCATAGTCTATAAGTTAAAATCATATAATCTGCTTAGATCAATCAACCCCCTTGAGAAGCAATGGTTTCCATTACGTTAAGTTTTGACATCAAATATGGAAGCTCCTTTTTGATCTAGGTCTTTGTGAGCCACTTGGCTTGGTGACTGAGTTGACTTGCTCAAAATTTGTAGAGCTTTGTGGACTATATCTTGGTGGTTTTAGTCCATGTGTCAACTATTTGATCCTCTTCTATCGATGCAAGATCTTCAAGATTGAGCTCAATCACCAACATATTTTCTACTATGGTAGTGTCTAAAAAAGGTGGGTAATACGGTTTTAGAATTTCAACATTGAAAATAGGGTGTAAATTAAGGTAAGGTGGTATATGTAGCTTGAAGGTGTTCTCTCCCACTTGCTTGGTGATGGTGTAAGGTCCATAGCATAGGGGTCTAATTTTCTAGTGCGGACCTGTAATATGATATTTTTGCAATCATAGCCAAACATTATCTCCCACTTTAAAAGAGTGTGGGGTGCAATATTGGTCATGATGTTGCTTGTACTTTGCATTCATCTAGTATAGAAGGTCATAAACTTACTATTGTATATTTTGAATATGCTTGACAAAGTTTGCTACCTTTTCTATTTATTTTTCTTTATGTGATGTAAGTCCATGGGTGAGATTAGAAGAACCACATCCATAGGTGCCAAAGGTTGGAAACTAAAACACACATAAAAGGGGCTATGTTTGATAGAGTTTTACAAAACCTGTTATACTCATGCTGGATGTATGATATGATCTTATCCCATGTTCAAGGATGCTTTGAATTGTACATACACAACATATGAATGATCAACCTATTGATAACCTCTGTTTATCCATTAATATAAGGATGAAATGTTATGTATTGAATGATATTTGTGTCCATCATATCCCATATATTTTTCTAGAAGATACTTAATTTTTTTTATCCCTATCTAAGATAATGGATTTTGGTAGACCAAAATAAAGCCATACATGGTTGAAATACAATTTTCTAGTTTCTTCAGCTATAACATTCTTATTGAAAGTAATAATGATAGCTATTTTGGAAAAGCCATCAACCACCACAAAAATAAAATCATTTCCATGCTTGGAAATAGGTAAACTTGAGAGGAAATCCCTAGATATAGTATATTTTACCTCACAATGGAGTGGCACTCTGGTAGGTGACTTGAAGATATGAACATATTCTATTATGATTTGGTCCATTTGTTGCTATTGCTATGATGGCCATGTAGTCATGATAGTAACAATCATCTTCTTGGAATATTAGGATTTTATCATCAAGAGAACACATTGCTTTATTTTTTTGATCATCCTTTTGCATTGCTTGGCACTGATGAGGGAGACAAATGTGAAAGGAATTACCATTAGTATCCTATATTATTGGTCCCCAAGGGTGATGATGAATTTGTAAGGTCTTAAATCATACACACCATATCTCTACCACATGTATGACTAGCAAAGGAGCACATCACAAACATCTAGTAGAACCACATAATATAAAACTTCATCATTAAATGGTTTGATGGTATAGGAGAGAAGATACTATTGAGTGAAACAAATATCTCTCCCTTAATTCAGCCATCCAATATTATATGGCTATGGGTGAGGCTTCATAAGAAGATTTAGAACCTTCATAGTATAAAAAAAATCAAATTATTTTGACTTCTATTTTCAACAATGAAATGTAAAGGCTTACCATTTACCTAGAATTTTTAGTGGAGTAATTGCTCATCTATAGGTAGACCATATTCTTTGATTTTTGTAGTAGCAATAGCAATAGTCACATGTGGTTCATCCTCCATGATCTACTTACCTTAATACTTGGATGAGAGACATGTTGGTGTTGTGGATGTAGAGGGTTGTATCTTAGCAAATAGAGATTGAATTGCTTGACACTCTTCTCTGGAATGTCGGTTGCTCTTATGGTAGTCACACCATTTTCCAATATTGTTCTTTTGGGGCTTGTTGTCTTGTGAATATTTCTTCTACTTCTAGTTTTGTTTTTGTTGTTGACCTCCTTTGTCCTATTTATTTTAGAAATCACATTTTCATTTCTTAGGATGGCTCTTGGTATTTTGGTTCTTGTAATTTGACTTGCCTCTATTCTTGTTTTTATGTTTGTACTTTTGCTCAATCTTGATGGTAAATTTATAAGCTTCACCCAAGATATTGAACTCAAAGAAGTCCATGTACTCCCTTATGTACCAGTTTAGTCAACAATGGTAGTTGATAACTCAATGCATCTTGGTGTCTTGGATGCCAAGGTTTGTAGATAGTGAATGAAAAATATTCATATTTTATTGAATAAACTATTCTTACCTTGATGCAGTTGTTGCCATCTTATGTACAAATATTTATAGGTACCTACTGGATAGTATTCATTCTTGAATACTTCCATAAACTCATACCATGTAGGGTTTTCTACATCTTATTGGTTTTACTTGTATGCTTTCCACCTATTTTGGATTGGTATTGAAGCTTTTAGTAGAAAAAAATGATCTCTTTATAAGAGAATTTATTGACATAAAAATATGCATATAGCTAATATAGCCAATTCTCCATTGCTTTTGCATTGATTATTTCTTCAAATATAGGAATATCAAAGTTCACCTAAATTATGAATAGTGTTGGAGCATTGAATGGTTGTGCTGTAATGCTAGAAGATGGAAACTGTTGAAGAATCTAGGCAAATTGATCCACCATATGATTCTTCTATATTTTAAGGGCTTCATCCACCATTTATTTGAAAGGATATAGTATCTCAGTGTTGTCTTCCATATGAGATTATTTTAAATAACTAGGTAGGTAATCAGAGGGGTTGCACACTTGGAACCCAACTTCTAATAACTTGATCTTATATTTGGAATTATGCATCTATAAACAAAATGCTCTGATACCACTAATTTAGAATATATGGGGATAATAGATTATTTATTGTGTAAAAATAAAAGCAAGAAAGAGAAAATATTGCAAAATAAAAAATAATATATTTTTAATATAAAAATTTGATTACAAAGAAGACAATATATGAGAAGAGATGTCTGCTAAAAACCCAAATACAAATGTGCAACACCACCATGCAGCTATATCATATCTTAAATATTAATACCACTACCTTATTAAATGAATTAAAGGTCAGTTTATGATGGTTTGACTTCCAAGATAACGATGATGATGGTTTGAATTTTGAGATGGTGGTTATGATAGTTCTCTATGGTCTACATCCATTCCATAATCTATACTCCATGGTATATACCCATTCTATAATCCACAATCCATACTCTATATCCATTTTTTAGTCTATTCTCTATGGTCTGCACCCATTCTACAATCCACACTCCATGGTTTTTACATAGTCTGAGTCCATCTATCAAAGTTTGAGTTTGAGTTCAGCCATTAAAGTTCAAGTATATCCATTAGAGATCCACTGTTTATCCATCAAAGATCCATAGTCTGTTTATTGGAGATCCATAATTTATCTATTGAAATACATAGTATGTATGTCATAATTAGGTAATTTGCCTATATCAAAAGGTGAAATATGCATAAGAAATGGTGGAAAAAAACTCACTATTTATATAAGACAATGTGATAATATTGACAATATCATAAAGAAAAACATGGAGAACTATTTAGCAACATCCCCAAGTGACCTTAGGATGAGGTCACATCTTAAGATGTGAGAGAAAAAGGAGGTCAAAAAATGGTTGTTAAGAGAAGAGGGTACCATGTGCAAAAATTGAAAGATTAGCACCAAGGTTTGGTTCCATAGAAGGAATGTGAAAAATTAACACTAATTGTTTAGTGCCAGAGGAAAGGTTAGTGCCTAGCACTAAAGAAAGAGAAAATATTTATGGTGCCAAGTACTATATATGGATGAAGTTGAATAACACTTTTCACCAAAAAAAAAATCAAAATAAGTTGATAATAAGAAAAGAATGATGATAGGTTGGATGAGACTAATCATAATTATCAAGGAAATTAATGAAAATGTAAAAAAAAGATAAAAATAAAAAAATTGGATCATGCAATAAAACCTAATTTAAATAGTTAAAATGGAAGTCAAACAAATGATTGGGAATATATCATGATATGAATTGAACCATAAGAAGACACTATCTATATATGCTATTAGAAGTATTAGTTAAAGTAAGCTTGAGATGAGTAGCACCTAAGCAGTCATTCACATGAGAGAATTAATGATAGGGAACCCATATACAAACTTATTAAAAAAATCAAAGAACACCAAAGGTAAACATTTCATTTGACCACTAAAACACTTTAAAAATTTAGAAAGAGTCTTCTACATACTACAATGAGAGCAAGTAAGAGAAGTTATAGTGGTGAAAAGAGCAATGATGCCCAAGAATAAGTAGAAGTAGAAAGTAACATATGTACCAAAATTTCCATAACCATAATAGTAGAGTGACATAGAGCTAACATCATAATTGGACATGAACCCTCTTGTGGTATATTTTGACATGACATTCTCAAGAATGACAAGTGCCACTTATACAAAGAAGGAGATCAAAGACTATTTAAATAATACTAGCTAAGATATCACATGATATATTGTACTTTTAGGAATAGGAGTTGAAGAAACTAAATTAAGTATGGGATTATAATAAGGTGAGGTTCACAATGCAAATCGAATTTCTAGATTGAACAAAGATCCTATATTTTCATAATTTTAGAAATTTGACCATCATGTTACTCAATCAATATCACAATGATATGTTATAGCTAGAGATATTTCATCACATTAGTGAGGAGGTAGTGAATAGGGTATTAGGCCTCAACATGGAGGGGGATAACCTTTGATAAGTATAAAAGAAGAAAGACATCAATGCAAAGGAAGTATATACAACAATAAACACAATAATGAATATGAAAGGACTATTACTTGTTGACATGAAAATGCTTGGGGATAAATTTATAGAAGTATTGGCCTAAAAGGTGCATATGAAGATGCAATAATGAAAATTAATAGCAAGGTAGCCTATGAAATGGTGGTATAAAGTAAGAAGCATAATGTCATCCACATGTTCTTGAAAATTTTTTGGGAGAACATTAAAGAGTTAAAGGAGGTAATACATAGTTTAAGTACTATATTTTTCTAATTCTTTTTACTATGTACTTCACTAATCATCCCAAGAAAATGGGCATACATGTATACTTGGTGCAAAAATGCATGGGTGTTTAGATTGGATACCATTTAATGACTATCTAGGAGCAAGTTTGCTAGGTGAATTGATGATATAGGTTACTAGGTTAAAATTACTAGTGGATGAAAAAGAGAAAATTCCCCTAATTGGCACCTAGGAATTTATTAACTGATAGAATTACTTATGGACTTAGTGTGGTATAAAAAACTACTATATCTTCAAATCCTACAACCTAAGGAAGCTATTATTGGAGGCTATTGTACAATATTGATTGCATAACTATGAATGCATTCACAAAAATGGTGAATACCTCAGGCATAATAATACAAAAAATATAAGAAGATTTAGAAGTTGAATACTGGATGAAGTAATTTAAGACTATACAAGGAGACTATAAATGTGCCAGAAGAAGCTACAAAAATAAGTGGTCTGTGGTCAGACTAGGTTGAATAGGAAAATATAATAATAAAAGAGGAAATAACCCAAAGAACAATGAGGGAGGCTATCATACTAGTTCTTTTGAATGTATCACCCATTGTAATGGCATTACTTGCTATTATAGATCCTATTCCTAGTAGTATGAAGAAGAGTTTGTATAGGTTAAAGATTACAGGCTAGAGTATCCTGTGCTTAATCAACCTCATGAGATAACAACATCAAATTTTTTAGTCATAGTGTAGAAATAGATTAGGTGAACAAAAACATATCAAACTATATCATCTAAGGAAGAATATGCAACACTAATGAAGGTAATGATTGCAAGAGTAAAAGCAAACTTGAAGGGAGCTATGTGGTTGTTGGGTTTGACCAATGCAAAGAATATGATAACATACCAATTATTTAAGGAATTGGATGAAGTGAAGATAAATAAAATTAAGGAGACTAGAGGGTTAATTATTGAGACCACAATTGTAGCTCCAAAAAGTTTTACAAAAAGGGCTACAATGTAGGCAGGGCCAAATGAGATTTTTAAGGGTGTTGGTCCATCGATGATAGAAATAAATGATGTCTTATCCACACTACCAACTCATACTATTATATGGATTCAAAGTGGTATGAATCCATGATGAATTCCATAAGGATTTAATATTTTTAGGTAATCCTCTAACTAGTTAATATAAAGGAAAATAACATCATGATAAAAGGTGCTTGTAATGGATTTGAGACAAATGATAAGAATAGAGAAGATATTGACTGATAAAGAAATTCATGAAAAATCTCAAGGAGACTTGACAAATGACATAATTATATTGTTGATGGTAAAGGATTATATCAATAAAGTGGTTGATATTATTCAAAGGTTCAAATCATCAATTTTAGGAGGCAATGATCCTCCACTAGAAGTTAGTCTCTTTAGCACCAACATTGATATGCTATAGTATTACTTTGAATTGAGGTAGAACTTATAGATCCAAATACAAGAGAAGATGGGGGTAATGTTAATGAATCTATGATGATATCATTAATGTCTAGTTGTAGTGCTTCATAGCTTCGAGAATTTAAAGAAGGATGCTAAAGGTTTGGTTGAAGTGTTAGATATCCAAAGACAAGAGGAGATGGGGTAATATTAATGAATCTATGATTATATTATTAATGGCTAGTTGTAGTGCTTCATAGCCAGGAGAATTTAAAGAAGGATGCTAAAGGATTGGTTGAAGTGAAGGAAAAACCAAGGAGTTTCACTCAGGAGGTCAACCAAGAAATTTGCGCATTGCAAGAACACTTAAAGGGGAAATTAGTGGCTATAGACTAGGTTGATACATCCACAAAAGAGTCCTGATGGGAGGTTACTAAGCAATTAATGAAAACTAGAAAGTAGATCATCGCTAACATAAAGGTATTCATAGAGATAATAGAGCTATATGTTAATACTTTGAAAGAGAAAATAATATAGCACCCCTAAGCCACCCATGATTTTTTGATGTAGGATCTAGATGATATCATGACAAACACTAAGAACAAGATAATTTTTTTTGTTTGTGTACAATATTATTAACATGCTAATTCAATAGGTAGAAGTACTCCATAGACCTCACAAATCGATACACAATTCAATAGGTAGAATTAATCCTAGGCCTCACCAATCGATACCCAATTTTTAAGTTGTTAGACTTGCTTAGATTCCCATGAAAATACCAACTAAATAATCCATAAATTTTAGTCATTTTTACTATCAAGTTTTTGAAGAATTTTGGTTGGATTGGAATGGTCCAATAGTGAGCTTGGGGGTAATGTTAGTAGGGGTCCCTAAGTATAGTTGGTGCCACCCATACATTAGTACCTTAGGAAAGTTCCACCCATTTGGGTTGGCATCATAGACTATTTATTGATGCCATGGAATATTAGTTAGCTCAAAAGGTGTTAATGTTGGTACCGTTATCTATATTTAGCACCAAATAGTTATGATTGAGACCATGTTAACTGACAATAAGTCCAACCCCTCAAGTAGGTGCTTTGTCAGGATTTTATATATACAAAAATGTTAATTGCAATGTATAGGGGGTTTGAAATCAAGTAATTGGCTATATATTGGTTTACTTGTATGTCATATATATGTGTTTGTTTTTGGTTATATTAGTTGTGTTCATGATGATGTGATAAGAAGTTTGATTATAATTTTAGATGGTTAGATTTTGATAAATGCTGATAAATGAGTGAACAAGAAATTAGATTGTGGTGTTGATAAAAATGCATAACAAACTAATCATGATAAATTACAATGCATGCAACTAAATCACATATGGAATCATAAAAAAATACATATGTCCTTAAATGAGATATTTAAGAACACAATCATTTTAAATGTCCTATGCCTTAGATTTTATTTATTGAAATAATGATAAGTTGGAGATGTACCTTGAATATGCATCAAGGGCTTATAGTTCTTGTAAGTTATTTCATATGACTTAGATAATGATATAAAGGATTTTATTTTGCAATAAAGGACTTTATATTTGCCTTGGATAGATATCTAATGATTTATTTTCTTCTATATGAGACTTTAGATTAGATTTAGTTTTTCTTAGGGATATTTATAGTTTACCTTGGATAAGAATCCAAGTACCTATACTATGCCATATAAGGATTTTAATTAGATTTAGTTATACCTATGGGGACACAATAATTTTCCTTAGATAAGAATGTTGTATTGTAGAGGACTTTAGATTAAATTTAGCTATGCCCAAAGGGACTTTATGATTTGCCTTGGATAACATTACAATGAATTTTGTTTTTCCATAAATAACTTTAAATTAGATTTAGTTATACCTAGGGGAATCTATGATTTACCTTAGATAAGAATCCAAGGATTTCTACTATGCCATAAAAGACTTTATATTAGATTTAGCAATTCCTAGGGAAACTTTTATTATTTAGCCATGCTGCGTGAGATGTTATTCATGATGCTTAATTTTTATTACGAAACATATAAATAATATATACATGACCAATCAGATAAGTTGTAATAATAGATAATAAAATAATATCTATGTTACAAGATGATTTAAGTAAGCTTTTTGATAAATCATATGATAATACTAAATAATATAATTTTTGATTTATGTATAACATATTCTACATATAAATATATACAAGCTAAAAATACATTAAATAAACATTTTACTGATGTGACAAATAATGGATAATAAATAATAACCATAATTCACAATAATATGAAAATGGAATATTTTACAAATAGTGTTTGTAAAATGGACTTCAGGGTAATTTTCACATAGAAGCAACCAAAAGATAATCTAAATGGATTTATATTAGATAACTCTTTGACAATGAAGGATTGTAAATGCAAATCTACTCATATTCACCTACATCAATGTTTGATAAGTCCTTGGCTTTATCTTCTCTTGTTACTCCGTGTTGATTCCTGATCACATCTTGTTCTGTCCTAGATGTAGGTATTTAGGACTATTGGTGGTTTAAGGAAGCTTGGTCGGGTCTAAATCAATGGTGGTTCTGGCTCCTAAAAGCTTCCATTGATTGTTGTTTAAGTGAGGTTTAACTTAAGCATAGGCTTAGGTGTTGTTACTATTCATGATTTTGAAGGAAAAAAATAGTGAAAGTTTTAGAGCAATAGAAAACCTATTTAGATTTTTATTTATTATGAATATTAATCAAGTAAAAGGAAATATTGTCTTTGAAAGTTTAGCATTTTGATTTCTTAAAGTTTGTTGGAAAGAAATTGGGGATTAGGTTTCTTGAGAAGCCATGTAATGTAATGATGTTCTTTTAGTCCCTAGAAAAATATAGAGCTTTCTTATGCTTTGATATTATTTTAATTTAAAAAATGATATATAGGACTTTATTATGTTGGTGTATTGTTATTTTAGAAAAAAGAATTGATAGTATTCTTTTTATAAAGAAAGTTAGAGACCTATTTTTTTGCTCAATTTAATAAATGAGATATGGGGGTTTTTATTGTAAAGAAAGAAAAGAGCTTTGGTTTAATAATAATATATCATGGTTTCCTGAGACTTGAGTAGATAAGGAAACTATTATAGAGAGAAGTATGGGATTCTCTCATTTATTGCATGGAATGCATTTTGCATGGTTGCTTGCAATTATACATAGAACATGTTAGGTTGCTTTGCATTAGGAGTTGTCCCAATCCCTAAGTTTTCCTAAAAATCATAGGAGATTCCTTCATGAAGAAGATCATGAAATTAAGGTGGTGTAGAGGCCACTTGGGTAGACTTGCTCTAGAATTATGTGAATGGAAATATTGTTATGTAAAACTTGGTTATTTTTATTATTGAATTAAAAGGCTTGGAAGTCTCCATGTAAATGTATGGAATTATTGGTGCAAAATCTACCTTTGGTTACATTTTTGCCCAAGACTTTTCCAATATTGAAAGACCAGGTTAAAACAAAGTTTTATCCGGTTCAATCTCCAGAAGAGGCTAGTTCTTTGCTTCTTTGGAAAAATGGAAAGAGAGGTAAATGCATAAAGAGAGGGAAATATAGCTAGTTCTAGAAGCATTTAAAGGTACATATTAGACAATAGCAAAGCAACCTCAACAATACTTTTTAGAGAAGCATATATTTAAATCATCAAATAGAACAACTAATATTTTGATGAAAATCTATTCAAGCATAAGATTAATGGAATGGTTGATTTCAAAGTTAACATAAATTTACCGCAGAAATTTAGAATAAGAATTAGAGCAAGCAAGATTCAATATAACCTTAATTAGCAATCAAAAATCCATACATACTTGATAATACACCAGTGGTACAAAAACCATAATGAATTATCTTTTATTAGCTTTCAAAAGTTTGTGTACATCGCCTTGTAAAAATTAAAGAGCTAACCTTTTGTTTAGGTCGCTCATCCTATATATAATAGTTTTACATAATAGAAAAACTAAAAGTTGTTACAACAATATACCCGTAGGCTCATTCTTGTAAAGAGGCAGTTAGGAGAGCATGGAGTCTTCAACTCGAAATGGTTAAGATCTTCTTATTACAATGATCCTCCTTTATCTCTTTAGAAGCATCGTAGTCCAGTTGTCTTTTACTCAAAAATATCATGCCATTGCAAATTTTGGCCTTTGATCACCCCTTGGTCTTCAAAATGTCGTGCTGTCATGACTATTTGCCCTTAGATCTACCTTTATCTTCAAAATTTTGTGCCATCATGACTTTTGATTTTTACTCGGCCCTTGGTCTTCAAAATGTCATGCTATCATGACTATTTGCCTTAGCTCCATATTTTGTCTTCAAAATGTTGTGTCATCATAAATTTTGGTCTTTGCTAGGCCCTTGGCCTTCAAAATGTCACGTTGTCATGACTATTTACCCTTAGCTCCACATTTATCTTCAAAATGTTGCACCATTGTGACTTTTGGTTTTTACTCAACCCTTGGTCTTCAAAATGTTGCACTATCATGACTATTTGCCTTAGCTCCACATTTTATCTTCAAAATGTCTCACCATCATGAATTTTGGTCTTTTCTAGGTCCTTGGGTCTCAAAATGTCGTGCCACCATGACTTTTGGTATTTGCTTGGTCCTTGGTCTTCAGAATGTCGCACTATTGTGACTATTTACCTTTAGTGAAATCTTGAGAAGACCTACTTCTTACTCACCTGGATGTGGTCATTTTGACCAATATTATTGGTACCTCCTGGGGTAATTTTGCTAATAGAATGTTAGAATCTAGAGCCTTTATCCATTGGAGAATGGAGTAAAAAAGAACAACTAAGAAAAATAAGAGGAATAAGGGGAATGAAGGGGAATGATACCAAGAAAAAATATGCTTCTTGATCTGTGCGATTATTCCTTTGGAGTATCTTCTTCAGTGGATTTCTCTATTTCACCCTGGCTCAAAGCTGCTACTTTGCTTGATGAGGCTTTCTTAGCTTTATCTTGATTATCCTTTTATTGGATGACCTCATTATAGGTGGTGCAATATTTTCTCCAAGTCTCTTCATTTGTATCTAAAGTCTCTTTGAAGGTTAAGTGTAGATATTCCAGCTCTTCAACCTTGTCATATGATAATATTTTTGACTTCATGTATAGTTCATGTAGGCAGGAGTTGATCTGGGTAATGTCTTGAGCCATACTGAATATTTATTCCTCCTAAATTAGCTCTTCCCAACTATCAATATTTGACTCATCTTCCACAAACTCTTTCCAGGTGGCCTTTAATTCATCTTCCAATATAAAATTCAAATATTTGTCCCAGAAGCTAGGCATTTCATAGTTTTTTGCTATGCTCACATGTTTCAAAATTGCCTTAGCTTCTACCTTGAGCTCCTGCATAAGCTTAGCAATTTTAGTTACCAGCTTGTATCTTTTGAAAAAGTTCCTGGCGACTAGCTTGGCTTGGGACCATTTTTCATCCCATGCTCTAAATCCAAGTATTTCTTATGTGCTTTTGGCCAGGATTTGAATTTTTGTGGCTGCTAATAACCTCACTTTTAGGATCTTGATTGATGTCTCAAATTCGTCTTCCACTCAGTCTAGTGTGTCTTTAACCTTGACCAGGTATGATAGTGTGGTTCTTGCATTCATGATCCCTATTATAATATTTATGGGCACCATACCAAAGGAGACACCAATCCCCTATGCTCAAGTTCATGGACCTCTATCCATAAGAGACATCAATCCCCTTTGCTATGGTTTGTGGACTTCCATACATAAGAGACCTCAATACCCTCAGCTCTAATCTACTCCAAACCTTTACACAAGGCTTTCTCAGACCTACTCCAAGCCTACACAAGGCTTGCTCAAACCTACTCTAAAAATTGCTCTCAACTCTACTCAAATCTGCTTCAAGCCTACATACAAGGCTTGCTCAAACCTTCTTCAAAAATTGCTCTCAACTCTGTTCAAATTTTATTCAAGCCTACACATAAGGCTTGCTCAAATCTGCTCCAAAACCTACTCTTAATTTTACTCAATCTGCTCCAAGCCTACACACAAGACTTTCTCAAATATGCTCTAAAACCTGTTCTTAATTCTGCTCAATCTACTCCAAGCCTACACACAAGACTTGCTAAAATTTTCTCCAAAAACTCTTCTCAATTTTTGTCAAATCTGCTTTCAATTATGCTCAGGTTTTCTCCAAGTCTCCATACAAAACTTGGTCAAATATGCTCATAAGACATGCTCAAATATACATAACACATGCTCAGATCTGCTCATAACACATGCTCAAGTATCCTGCTCAGACCTGCTCAACTCTAGCTTATAATACTACTTAAATTTACCCCAAGAATTTATACAAGGCTTGCTCAAAACAACTTACCATTACTGCTCAAACATTTCCAAATTTTGCACATAAATAATGCTCAAAATAAAAGGTTGTATCTCTTTCAAAAATACTTTCTTCAACTAGAGTAATTCAGACATATTCTACCCATAATTCCTTTTCTTCATGAACATATAGTAAATGATATGCAATGTAAATACTCAATATGTTATTTTCACATTCATTAAGTCTATCGCTTTCACATGTCTCACATTCATTGCAATCAAATCAGATATCTACTTCTTGCAAATTTATTTTCAAAACAATCAAGGCTAGTGCATAAATTTGCTTCACAAAACTGGTCTATATCCTTTGCAAATTTGTTCTAAAAAAATCAATCATAGTAATGCACAAATTTGCTTCACAAAACTGGTTTCTAACACTTGCACATTCACTTCCAATGTCACTCAAACCAATTTTCGAATGCTTCACAAATTCATTCAAAAATGTTGCACAATATTGCTCTCAAACCCTAGCACATGTGTTTCCAATTTATTTCAACTATGATGCACAATTTTGTTCACAAACCCTAGCACAAGTGTTTCCAATTTCTTTCAATGATAATGCACAACTTGTTCTCAAAATCTAACACACGTTTCTAATTTCACTCAGCAATGATGTACACTTGCTCTCAAACCCTTGGATAAATATTTTCAATATTTACTCAACAATAATGCACACTTTTATCATAAAAACCCTAGCTCATATATTTTTAATAATGCACACACATTTGATCCTTATATCTCCATCTTATGACATAGAAATAATTTCCTCAAAAACACAACCACCTTGAGAAGGAGTTAAATCACCATACCTCAAAATGCTTTGATGAAGATGTGCCCTCAAAAACCTGTCTCAAAAATAATTTATCTTTCTTGTGCCACTTCAAGGGTTAGATAGCAAAGCACTTTTTCAAATCATCCACATGAAGACCTTCTCAAAATATGTGCACAATAAGGCTGAAAATAATATTCTAGTATCTCCCTTTGTTTCACAAAAATAAAGCTTGTAGAATCCTTAAAATTCTTTTCTATGATTTGCAAAAATTACAAAGCATAATGATCACAAGTACACCCTTTTCTCTCCTTTCTAAGAATGCAATATCTCAACTCTCATACAATACCCTTAAACACCTTAATGCCAATTTATCTCATGCAAGCATTACAAATTAAAACAACTTTATTACACCTTTTGACTCCCTTTAAACATTCAACACTACTAATATTAATTCCAAAACCCTTATTCCTCCAATAAGAAAAATTCACAATAGCACTTTACTCAACCAAACATTTCAGAAAGACTCCATACACTACCACTTTTACACATTTTTTTTTTTTTTTTTTTTTAGCGAAAAACCCCTTGCGGGGCCGCCTTGGTATGAGAGACCACAAACAGGGGGTTCTACACCGTCAAAGTCACCCGGAGTCGCACCCTACCCTACCCGCACCAACATTATCAATTGGATTTTGGATACCCAATTTAGCTTTTTGGTAGGGTGGAGATTTTAACTTGGGACCTCCCTTGGAGGATTGCCCTCTCCTCTCCAACTCACCTACAACACCTGGGTAAAATAATAAATTTATAGTGGAAAACACCCCTTTCGGGGTGCCACTTTCAACAGGTTGGGCATAGGAAGAATGAAGCCTTGTCGGCCTCTACCAGCACATAGGACATTCCTAACTATACCATATATCTGTAGGATGGAGACAAGGGGAATGGAACTTGGGTCGGCCTCTACCAACTCCTAGGGCATTTACCACTGCACCACAAGAAGCAGATATCACTTTTACACCTTATAACACATTGTAAAAATTAAACAATTTAACCTTATGCCTCCTATTTTTTATGCTTAACCAAAAATTAAATACCTCTTATTTTTTCTGTGATTCAAAATCTACCCTCGCATGAAGCAGTGCTTTCCAAAGTGCCCAACGACTAGCTATGCTACCATGGCTTGGTGACACCAAAATGTGCCCCGCACCTGATATTTCAAAATCTACCTTGAAAACAACATAACCACTTCTGCCCAAAAACCATCATCGAGAGGACTCAATCCCAAGATCTCCTTTGCTGCAACACTCTATCACATGACCAACAACCAGCTAGGCTACGCTAGTAGGTGTGACATCAATCGAAGGCTCGATGGATTTATTGCACTCTTTGCTTACGAAGAAATTCACTACCTCTCTTCTGTTGTTCGCTAGCACTCCCAACGAATGATATTCGATGCACGATTCATGTGATAATTTCCAAGGAAAAAAATTTAGTTATATATATATATGTACCCTCCTTTAATTTAGATGACATCAGCGCTAGAATAAAGTAACCCATATTTTGAACTTTGGTGCCAATCCTTTGTTATAATATTTAAATTTAAATTTAAATATTATAATATTAAAACCTTGCCTTAGGTAAAACCTTTGGTAGCCCAACTTTGAAAATATTTAATAAGACCTTGCAATGAATGAAACTTTTGGTGGCCCAATTTGATTTAATGTGAATAAACCTTTGTCCTTAGGTTTTTTTAATTCCTCTTTATAATATTTAAATATTATACTCCTTAACATATTTGTCTTCCTTTCTTTTTGCCATTTATACCATGCTCTTTTTATCATCAAACCTTGGACATAAAATATTTCTACCTCATGTATCATTTGACATCAATGACAACAAAATATGCTTAATATTTCCAACAATATCCCCCTTTGTCATTGATGGCAACCCTTATACAAAAATTCTTTAACTTCAACTGGATTCCAATACCGCTCCCCCTGAGAAGTTGCTCCCCCTTACTGAAATCTCTCCCCCTTTGACATCAATGGCAAAGGGCTCTTTGGGGCTAAAAATAATATATTTAGCATAGCCCCCATACCACCTCCTCTCCTTGAGGTGATTAATTTTGGGATGGGAGTAAGACTACTCCCAACTCACAATGATTTTTTCCTTTTTCAATATTTTTTTTCCACACCTTTGTAGTCACACCTCTTTGAATCTTTTGAGCATCTTATTTCTTGCTTATTCTTGGTAGTTCTTGAAATTCTATTCTACACCACTTTTCTCTATGCCCAACCTTATTACAATTTTAACATCTTATGTTGTAGTTCTTGGAAGATGCAAATGAATTGAAGTTCCTCTTGATGAAGCCAAAATAATTCATGCTATGAACCCTGCAATGTATAGCTCTATGATAAAAATTATTACATGAGTAATAATGTCCTTGGAAGAAGTATTTGTCTTATCTTGGAGAGTGTGGTCTCATAGTTCTTTCCTTACCTTTTCTGTGATGATCCATGTTCCTTGTTTGTGCATTGTTTTCTTCCTCTTTTATGCTTCCATTTCTCAACTCATCATCATAAGTCTTAGGTTCTTCTTCAATCACTTCCTTTGAAACTTATTTTCCTTTTGAGGTTGACTCCCCTTTTTGTATCTCTTGGCCTTCATAACCTAGTCCTATCTTGATAAATGAAGATCTCTATATTTTGAGAATGTCATCCAAGGTTTTTGAGCTTTCTTTAAACCTAGTTAGCTTATCAAGAAATTTTCCAAGTCCTTTCTTTAGAGAGATAACTTCATATTCTATATTCTCACATTCTAACTCTTTTGCATCTAATTTTTTAGCCATACTTTCTTCAAATCTTATTGCCTCTTCAACCTTAACTCTTAAATTAGTGATATATTGTAGAAGCTTTGCCTTTGTTTTCTCTTCCTATTGAAATTGAGTGCTTAATCTTAAGTTCTCCCTTTTCACTATGTCCAATTCTTCAAGAGTAACAATAAGTTCCTTTTTCATGTCAACCAGGGTTTCCTTTTCCTTTTTTGAATATTTCTCTTTTTCTAGGTCTTCAACTATAGGAGCATCTTCTTTCTCTTCTACTAGGTTTTCAATAGGAGTATTCTCTTTCTCTTCTACTCGGTCTTTAATGGAAGTATCCTCTTCCTATTATATTGCCAAAAATAGAATCTATTCTTTTTCACTATCTGAAAGACTTTCATCACTGTAACTTGAAGCACTACTTGCTTCTTCAGCATAAATACTTTTCTTGTGCCTTTGAAAAATCTTCTTTTCATACTTGCCTTGACCATGCCTGATTTATTTTCATAACCAAATTTAATTATTTATTTTTCTTGTATTATTTTTCATCTTCACTGCTACTATATCCATTTTGTGGACAATAAGTTGCATAGTGACCTATGTTTCCATAACTAAAATATTTCACAGTTTGCATATTATTATGTTTCCTTAGACCCTTCTTATTTATTCTTACAAAATTTACCTCTTCTTCACTGCTTGATTCATCACTTGATTCTGATTCTTTATCCTTTGTTTTATTTGAAGCTTTGAATGCTTCCTCCCTTTTGGATGTTTGATCCTTTTCTGTTCTCATCTCATAAGTTGTGAGAATCCCATGTAGTTCATCTATCCTCAAAGTTATGAGATCCTTTATTTCTTCTATTGCTAAAACCTTTTCATTATACCTCATTGAAAGTGATCTTAGAATTTTTTGAACAATATTAGATTCCTCAATATTTTCTCCAAGTCCACGGATGGTGTTAACAACCTCATCAACACAAAGTAGATACCTAGCAATATCTTCCTCATATTTCATATTTAATTCCTCAAACTTCCTCCTGTGAGTCTGAAGTTTTTCCAACTTAACCTTGTCATCTCCTTCATATGTATTTTGTAATTTATACCACATTTATTTTGTTTATTTGTAGTGTATAACCTTAACAAAATCTATTTATTGTAATCCACTTAAAATTACATTCATTGCCTTGGCATTATTTTCATATAGTTTCTTACCACTTATATTTGTGGGAGTTATAGGTGGTGTGTATCCATTCTCTACTGAATTCCATGTATCAAATCCCTGTGCCATCAAAAATATCTTCATCCTCACACTCTAGAAAACATAGTTAGTCCCATTAAACAATGGAGCTCTATGTGTTGAAGGTCCTTCCTAATTAGCCATCTGTGTTCTTGTAAAATATTCCTTCAAGATGTTAGGATTCCTAGAAGGAACATGCTCTGATACAAATTGAAGAACATAAGCTTATACTGAGAGGGGGGTGAACAATATAAGATCAAAACTTTTACTTTTCTTTCCAAATGATAACAACAATAATATAAATGCAGTAAATGAAATAATGCATAAATCATCACACACATGAGAGACACAAATTTAACGTGGTTCACCCAATGTGGGCTACGTCCATGGAGAAAAATTTTCTTATAAATTTCCTCAACCAATATCTTGGGAACCAATTCTCTATTACAATATTTATGGGCACCAGCCCAAATGAGAGACCAATCCCCTATGCTCAAGTTCGTGGACCTCTATCCACAAGAGACACTAATCCCCTCTACTCTAGTTTGTTGACCTCTATCCACAGGAGACCTCAATCCCTTCTGCTATGGTTTGTGTACCTCTATCCACAGGAGACATCAATCCCTTCTACTCTAACCTACTCCAAAACTTTACATAAGGCTTGATCAAACCTACTCCAAGCCTACACAAGGCTTGATCAAACATGCTCAAAAAACTACTCTCAACTCTTCTCAAATTTGCTTCAAGTCTACACACAAGGCTTGCTCAAACTTGCTCTAAAAACTACTCTCAAATCTGCTTAAATCTACTTTAAGCCTACACACAAGGCTTGCTCAAATTTACTCCAAAACCTACTCTTAATTTTACTCAATATTCTCCAAGCCCACACACAAGACTTGCTCAAATCTACTCCAAAACCTATTATTAATTCTTCTCAATCTAATCCAAGCCTACACACAAGACTTGCTCAAATCTACTCCAAAATATGTTCTCAATTCTGCTTAAATATGCTTTCAATTTTGTTCATATCTACTCCAATTCTCCACATAAGACTTGCTCAAATATTCTCATAACACATGCTCAAATATTATCATAATATATGCTCAGATATTCTCATAACACATGCTCAAGTATCCTTCTTAGACCTACTCAACTCTAGCTCACAATCCTACTTAAATCTGCCCTAAGCATTTTTACAAGGCTTGCTCAAAATAGTTTAATATTACTGCTCAAACATTCCCAATTATTGCACACAAATAATGCTCAAAATAAAGGTTGTATCTCTTTCAGAAATGCTTTCTTCAACTAGAGTAATTCAGACATATTCTACCTAGAATTCCTTTTCTTCATGAACATATAGTAAATGATATGTAATGCAAATACTCAATATGTTATTTTCACATTCATTAGTCCGTCGCTTTAACATGTCTCACATTCATTGCAATCAAATCAGATCTATACTTCTTGCAAATTTATTTTCAAAACAATCAATACTAGTGCATAAATTTGCTTCACAAAACTGGTCTATATCATTTGTAAATTTATTCTAAAAAACCAATCATAGTAATGCACATTTTTGATTCACAAAACTGGTTTCTAACACTTGCACATTCACTTCCAATGTCACTCAAACCAATTCCCAAATGCTTCACAAATTCATTCAACAATGCTGCACAATTTCTTTCTCAAACCCTAGCACAAGTGTTTCTAATTTATTTCAACTATGATGCACAATTTTGTTCACAAACCCTAGCACAAGTGTTTCCAATTTATTTCAATGATAATGCACAACTTTTTCTCAAAACCCAACATAAGTTTCCAATCTCACTTAACAATGATGTACACTTGCTCTCAAACCCTTGGATAAATATTTCCAATATTTACTCAACAATAATGCACACTTTTATCCTCAAAACCCTAGCTCATATATTTCCAAAAATACACACACATTTGATCCTTATATATCCATTTTATGACATAGAAATAATGCCTCAAAAACACAAACACCTTGAGAAGGAGTTAAATCACCATACCTCAAAATTCTTTTATGAAGATGTGCCCTCAAAAATCTGTCTTAAAAATAATTTATCTTTCTTGTGCCACTTAAAGGGTTAGATAGCAAAGCACTTATTTAAATCATCCATATAAATACCTTCTCAAAATATGTGCACAATAAGGCTAAAAATAATATTCTAGTCTCCCTTTGTTTCACAAAAATAAAGCTTGTAGAATCCTTAAACTTATTTTCTATGATGTGCAAAAATTACAAAGTATAATGATCACAAGTACACCCTTTTCTCTCCTTTCTAAGAATGCAATATCTCAACTCTCATACAATACCCTTAAGCACCTTAATGTCAATTTATCTCATACAAGCATTACAAATTAAAATAACTTTATTACACCTTATGACTCCCTTTAAAAATTCAACACTACTAATATTAATTCCACAAACCTTATTCCTCCTATAAGAAAATTTCACAACACTTTACTCAACCAAACATTTCATAAAGACTCCCTACACTACCAATTTTACACCTTATAACACCTTGCAAAAATTAAACAATTTAAACCTTATGCCTCCTAATTTTTGTGCTTAATGAAAAATTAAATACCTCTTATTTTTTCCATGATTCAAACTCTGCCCTCGTGCAAAGTAACGCTTTTTAAAGCGCCCAACAACCAGTTGTGCTACCACGTAACACCAAAAGGTGGCCTGCACATTATATTTCAAACTCTGCCTCGAAAACAACAAAAACACTTTTGCCCAAAAACCATCATCGAGGGGACTCAACCCCAAGACCTCTGCTGCAGCGCTCTATCACACAGCTAGCGACCATCTGGGATACACCAGTAGAAATGACATCAATTGAAGGATTGATGGATTTATTGCACTCTTTGCTCGTTGAGAAATTTGCTGCCTCTCTTCTACCGTTTGCTAGCACTCCCAAAAAATGATATTTGATGCACGATTCTTGTGATAATTTCCAAGGTGAAAACTTTAGGTTTATGTATATGTTCCCTCCTTAATTTAGACGACATTGGTGCTAGAAGCAAGTGACCCATCTTTTGAAATTTGGTGCCAATTCTTTGTTATAGTATTTAAATTTAAATTTAAAGTTAAATATTATAATGTTAAAACCTTGCCTTGGGTAAAACCTTTGGTAGCCCAACTTTGAAACTCTTTTATAAGACCTTGCAATGAATGAAACTTTTGGTCGCCTACTTTGATTTAATGTGAATAAAACTTTGTCCTTAGGCCCTTTTAATCCCTATTTATAATATTTAAATATTATACTCCTTAACATATTTGCCTTCCTTTCTTTTTGCCATTTATACCATACTCTTTTTATCATCAAACGTTGAACATAAAATATTTCTACCTCATGTATCCTTTGACATCAATGACAACACAATATGCTTAATATTTCCAACAAATTATATATAAGTAAACTAGAGGTTTATTTAATAACCTTCTTCTCTCATTGTTAGAGAACTAAGATTTTCAATTCATCAAGCCTAAATTTATCTATTATTATCCTTGCTATGATCTTGTTCTAGAAAACTTATGAATAATCAATATAAGGTTTGTAAGCTCTCTATATATGTTCATTTTCCCTTTAAACCAAAAATATTGAAATGTTAAAATTTTAATTGCTTATTTATTCATGAATTACATCTATTAATTATGCTTTGAAGATGATATCAATGGCTTGGCATAAAAATCAATCACATGCAACTCTCTTTAGGATTCACAAGCATTTTAATTCAAATAAATTATGAGGATTATATATAAGTAAACTAGAAGTTTACTTAATAACCTTATTCTCTCATTATTAGAGAACTAAGATTTTCAATTCATCAAATCCAAATTTTATCTATTATTATCCTTGATATTATCTTGTTATGAAAACCTTATGAATAATCAAAATAAAGTTTGATATATATATATATTCCCTTTGAACCAAAAATATTGAAATGTTAAAATTTTAGTTGCTTATTCATTTATCAATTAACATTAACACAATAACCAAAACATTAACTTATAATTATATATATTTTATAACTAAAATACTATACATTTAATTTGATTTTAATTTTAATAATAAATAAATAACAAATATAAATTTTTATATTTGTATGTACTTTATGTGATATTTAACGTATCTATAAATTAATCATACTATATGACTATTTAAAATAATAAAGATGATGTCCTTTCTATAATATTCTTACCCACGTAATTGTGAGAGAGTTCTTTTTGTAAAGTTTTTCAACTTAAAAACTTTTTCATGACTCAAACACACATTATCACCAAGATCTTAATCCTTAGAATATTTTTTTAAATATATTTAATTTATTTTACTAGGATAAGAATATTTTTTTGAGTCAATGGGTTTTTGGTTCAATGGTGAGATAAATAGTTGATGTAATCCATACCAAGGTTGGAATCTTAGTGATATCAAATAGCTTAATGTGACTGAATCTATGTAAAAGGAAATGGACAACCCTTTCGAGAATCTACCTAAAATTTAAATAATAATAATAACAATAATAAATTAAACCTTTTACACTTTTAACTAACACCAAACCTATTATTCAAAACCTCTTCTTATACCTTTATTTATGGAGACACAATCACAGGGAATGAATAACAGTCATAGAGAATCACTCAAGCTCTCATTTCCTTGAACTTTCCAAAAGAAAATTTACAATCTAGCCAACAGGCGTAGTTTCTAGTTCCCAGTCCCCCCTTTCCTTGATGCACCTCCCTGATTCTATATCCATGTCTCCCCTCTCTTTCCAGGTCTGACCCTCTAGGCCATTAATGACCCATCTGCCCCAAAATACATCCTGCTTGACTGAACCTTTACATCTTTCCCTAACTGGAAACTACCATCGGGTTGGCCGTGGATACATGCATTGATGAGCCGTCTGACTTCTGGGCATAGTCTTCGAATGGCCGCCATGCTCAATGAGCTTACCGGGCAAGAAATCATGCATTAATGAGGCCCTGACCGCCTCGGAAAACACCATCTGGGAATGCGGGCTTTTTTGAACAGAGAACCAACAGTATGTCGCGATATCGCGACATTTTTCTTGCTTGTTGCCCTTCTCTCCTTCGGGTCACGATATCGCGACATTTTCCTTCCTTGCAACATTTCTTTCCTTCGGGTCGTGATATCGTGACATGTCACGATATCACGACATTTTCCTTCCCTGCAGCATTTCTTTCCTTCGGGTCGCGATATCGCGACATCGCGCCGATATCGTGACATTTTCTTCTTCTTGCCTTTCTTTCCTTCGGGTCGCGATATCGCGACATGTCGCGATATCGTGACATTTTCCTTCCTTGCAACATTTCTTTCCTTCGGGTCATGATATCGTGACATGTCATGATATCACGACATTTTTCTTTCTCTCGGCCTTCCCCTCCTTCAGGTCGCGATGTCGCGACATGTCACGATATCACGAAATTTTTCTTTCTCGTTGTCTTCCTCTTCTGCGGGTCACGATATCGTGACATGTGATATGTACATCTTCCCTTCCAATTCTTCTTTCTTCCTTCTCGGTCATGAAATCATGACATGTCATGATATCATGACATCTTGCTCTCTACTTTCTTCTCGCCTTTAGGTCGTGAAATCATGACATGTCATGATATCGTGACAACTTTGCCTTCTATTTTCGCTCTCTGCTTTGGGTCACGAAATCACGACATGTCATGATATCATGACAGTTTTCTTCCTTGCTTCCTTTTCTGCTCCTTTGGTCGCGATTTCGTGACATGTCATGAAATCGTGACATTTTCCTCCTCGCACCTTGCTTTTCTTTTGTCCGAATATTGCGACATGTCGATGATATCGTGAAACTTTTCACTCCTTCCTCTTCTTCGTCCTTTGGTCGTGATAATGCGACATGTCGCGATATCGCGACACTTTTCCTCCCTTGCGCCTTCTTCGTCTTCGGTCATGATTTCGTGACATGTCGTGAAATCGTGACATTTTTGGCTCCGCGCCTTCTCTCTCCTTCCTGAGTCACGAAAACGCGACATGTCGCGATATCGCGACATCAAAGCTAACACTTGGAAATTTTTTTTGTTGATGCAAGATTGCTCTGCTGCCACCGGATGCTCCTGCATCAGACACCTAGGGTGGATTGAGAAGTGTCCTTCACTTTTGTGCTGTTGGAGGAAGACTCAAGCGGTCGACCTCTTCTTTTGACAACCAAGTTGCATCTTCGATAGGCCTGTCCTTCCATTTGACTAGGTATTCAGAATACTGCTTGTTCCTGGTACTTCTGCCTGCTTGAGTGTCTAGTATTTCCTTGATCTCGTCTATTGTTGGGGTAGATGTTGGAATACTCCACAATTCTGTACTTGGTGTCTCGCTACTACCTCCTTCATGGTATTCTACCAAGTCTGAAATGTTAAAAATAGGTGAGATATTCAGCTCGCTTGGCAGTTCCACTTCATAGGCATTTCCTGAATCTCTTTTACCTATGATCCTGCATGGTCCAAACCTCTTCATCTTCAGCTTGTTGTAGGTTTTGCTAGGAAACCTTTCCTTTCTCAAGTGAACCATGACCTCATCTCCCACTTGGAACTCCTTGAAACGCCGCTTCTGATCGACTTTGGCTTTGTACTGAGTATTCATCTTGCTTGATATGTTGTTTTACCTCTTCATGTAAACTCTTTATGTGCTCTACAAAATCTTCAGCCTCAGCACTACTCTTTTCTCCTTTACCCATCGTTCTCAATTCAGAAACATTTCTTGGGTTGTTCCCATACACAATCTGGAATGGGGATCTACTAGTACTTCTGTTGATGGAATTGTTGTAAGCAAATTCTGCCTGTGGCAAAATCAAATCCCATCCCTTGGGCTTATCTCCCACCAGGCATCTTAGGAGATTACCCAAACTTCTGTTCACCACCTCTGTTTGCCCATCAGTCTACGGATGGTATGCAGAACTGAACTTCAAATCCATTTTTAGCTGCTTCCACAAAGTCCTCCAGAAATAACCCACAAATTTGGTATCTCTGTCAGATACTATACTCTTGGGTAGACCATGAAGGCGTACCACCTCCTTGAAAAACAAGCCTGCAATATGAACTGCATCACTCATTTTTTGACATGGAATAAAATGAGCCATCTTCGAAAACCTGTCCACCACAACAAAAATGGAGTCACTCCCTCGTTGTGTCCTTGGTAGGCCAAGAACAAAATCCATACTGATGTCCTCCCATGGTCTCTCTGGCACAGGTAATGGCTGATACAATCCTGTATTCTGTCTCACTCCCTTAGCCATCTGACAGACTCTACAACCCTGCACAAATTTAGTCACATCTTGCTGCAACTGTGGCCAATGGTAGTTTTCACTAACAAGGGCAATGGTCTTATCTCGACCAAAATGTCTAGCTAGTCCCCCACTATGCTTCTCCTTTATCAGATTCTCCCTCATTGAACTCCGTGGAATGCATAATTGACCTCCTTTGAACAACATCCCATCTTGGATCAGGAAATCCAGCCACTTGGTCCTGTCCAAAGTAACAGGTGCCAAGCAAGCCTTCCAGGCTTCTGCAAAATTAGGATCTTCAGGGTACAAACCCTTCAGTTCATCAAATCCTACCACTTCCACCTTCATTTTTGTCAACAAACACTGCCTTCTGCTTAAGGCATCTGCAACTCTGTTGGACCTTCCACTCCTGTGCTTCAACACAAAGGTATAACTCTGTAGAAACTCAACCCACTTTAGGTGCCTCTGATTTAGCTTCCCTTGGCTATTAATATACTGTAAGGCCTGATGATCAGTAAATAGAACAAACTCTTTTGGCAACAAGTAATGTCGCCACTTCTTTAGAGCCTGAACTATAGCATAAAACTCTTGATCATAAACTGAATACTTCTTTCTGGCATCATTGAGTTTCTCACTAAAGTAAGCAACAGGTTTACCTTCTTGGCTCAAAACAGCTCCTATGGCACTACCACTAGCATCACAGTCTACCTAAATACCTTATTAAAATCTGGAAGTGCCAAAATAGGTTGTTCTGTAACCTTCCTTTTCAACATATCAAAGCTCTTATCTGCTCCTAAGGTCCACTTAAATTCTTTCTTATTCCCTCTCATTGTTTCTGTAAGGGGTGCACAAATACTGCTAAAATTCCTAATGAATTTCTTGTAAAAACTTGCTAGACCATGAAATGATCTTACCTCAGTCGTGCTTCTCGGAGTAGGCCATTCAATGATAGCTCTTACCTTTTTTGGGTCCATTTTTAGACCTCTAGTTGAGATGACAAATCCCAGGTACACTAACTCCTTCTTCACGAAATTACATTTCTTCAGATTAATCAACAATTGCTCCTCCTGCAGCCTCTCAAAAACCCTTCTGATATGCATCAGATGCTCTTCCAGGGTTCTGCTAAATATTAGAATATCATCCAAATAGACAATAACAAATTTGCCTAAGAACTCTTTCAATACCTCATTCATCAACCGCATGAATGTGCTTGGTGCATTGGTCAGCCCAAATGGCATGACCAACCATTCATACAAACCTTCTCTGGTCTTGAAGGTTGTCTTCCACTCATCTCCTTCTCTGACATGAATCTGGTGATAACCACTCTTCAGATCAATCTTGGTGAAGTACTTGGCTCCACTCAAACAGTCCATAATGTCATCCATCCTTGGCAATGGAAATCTGTACTTTATGGTGATCTTGTTAATGGCTCGAGAGTCTGTACACATTCTCCACTCTCCATATTTCTTTGGTGCTAGTACTACAGGTACTGCACATGGACTCAAACTCTCCCGAATCAGTCCCTTCTCCAGCAACTCTTGGACTTGCCTGTTCAACTCTTCAGTTTCTGTAGGGGTCATTCTATGTGCTGCCTTATTGGGTAAGCTAGATCCTGGTACCAAATCTATATGGTGACTGATCTTCCTCACTGGTGGTAAACCCTCAGGCACATTATCAGATATAATGTCTGGAAATTCTTCTAACAGTCCTAAGACTTCTACAGGGGTATCCTTGCATTCTTCCTTCCTAACTCTAGGAACTAATGCATAGCACATATGCTCATGCTTTAAACTATTCAAAAAATTTCCTCCTTCAACTAAACAAATTCTAGCGCTGCTGCATACCTTTTCTTCCACCTCCTTCAAGGGCTTCAGCTTATGGCGCACTCCATTCTTCGTCACTGAGTAGGTGTTTGCATGACCATCATGCACTGCACACCGATCAAACTGCCATGGCCTTCCCAACAACAAATGGCAAGCATCCATGGGCAGGATGTCACACAGGACCTCATCACAGTAATTCCCAATATTGAACTTCACTGAACATTGCTCACTGACCAAAACTCTATGGTCCTTCTGTAACCATGCAATCCGGTATGGATGCGGGTGTCTTCTCCTTTTTAACTGTAACTTGGCAACCATTTCTTCTGAAACCAAGTTATCAGTACTACCATTATCTATGATAATATTGCAGACCTTACCCAAACTTCTGCACCTTGTGCGAAACAGGCTCCTCCTCTGGTCTGATCCTTTCTCCTCATTTAATAGGGTCCTCCTAGTGACCATAACTTCTCCTCTCTCTGCCTCCTCAGAATGTTCTGATTCAGCACCTTCATCTGCTACAGTAGCTCTGGCAGGACCCTCAGGTCTCTTATTCATCCTTTCTCGGTGTTGTGGACACTCAAATGCTCGATGTCCTTCTTCACCATAGTGGAAACAGGTTCCACGAAATCCTCCTCTTCCAAATCCATGTCCAAATCTACCTCTCCCTCTTGGGTAACCATTGTTCTGATTATGGGGTTGGTAGGTGTTCTCCTCTTTCTACTCTTGGGTATTACTGGTCTCACCAGCCTTCTTCTGATCCTTATATTTTTCTCCACTGGTCCTTCCACCAGTCCTTCCACCATGACCTCTTCCTCTTTGCTTGCTCTCAAACCTCCTATTCAGCTTCTCTTCAACCTTCAAGGCAAACTGGTAAGCATCCTCTATGGTGGTCATCCTGACCAAGCTTAACTCTTCTTGAATACTTGCTCGTAACCCATTAATATAATGGGCTACCTTCTCCTTGTTGGCCTCTGAATGGCCTATTATGATTACAATCTTGTAAAACTCCTCTGTGTATTCTTTAACGAGACTTGCTGGCTTGCTTCAAACCTTGCATTTTCTTTAGCAGATCCATCTCATAGTCAGCTGGGATGAACTGCCTCTTCAACTTCTCCAGCATTCTATCCCACCTGGTTATTCTCTCCTTTCCTCTTCTATTTCTTTCCAGTTGTACTCCCTTCCACCATATGCTGGCATGACCCTTCAGCTTGGTCTTAGCAAACTTGACCCTATCAGGATCTTCAACCTCTTCATACTCAAAGTATTCTTCCAAATCATTGATCCAGTCAATCAACTCCTCTGGATCAAGATTTCTAGAATACGTAGAAACCTCCATCTTCGGTCTCTTCCCAATCTGAGAGATGGCTCTATATAACCTGGCTTGTGCAGGATCTACAACCTCTTCTTCTTCCTCAAACTGGTCCTCTTCTTCATCAACTTCATCTTCACTTCCTTCTTCCCCTCGGGGCTCAAGTCCTCTGCGTAGCTCCTCTTGTAGGGCTTGAACTTGCCTCTGCAAAGCTCTAAAATATTCTACTGCACCATGTTTCTTCCACCACCACGGTTTCTTCATGGAGGCATTTTGCTTCACTCTCTTCTCACAACCCTTCCACAGATCCTGGTGCAAGCTGCCTCACTTTCGATGATCTGCTCACACACTCAGGAACTCCTGCTCTGATACCACTTGATGGGGACACAATACACAGGGAATGAATAACATAGGAACACAGTATAGAGAATCACTCAAGCTTTCATTTCATTAAACTTTCAAAAGAAAATTTACAATCTAGCCAACAGGCATAGTTTCTCAGTTCCAGCCCCCTTTCCTTGATGCACCCCCTTCCTTCTATATCCATGTCTCCCCTCTTTCCAGGTCCGACCCTCTAGGCCATTAATGACCCATCTCCCCAAAATACATCCTCCTGACTGAACCTTTACATCTTTCCCTAACTGGCAACTACCATCGGGTTGGCCGTGGATACATGCATTGATGAGCCGTCTGACTTCTGGGCACAGTCTTCGAATGGCCGCCATGCTCAGCGAGCTTACCGGGCAAGAAATCATGCATTAATGAGGCCCTGACCACCTCGAAAAACACCATCTAGGAATGTAGGCTTTTTGAAATAGAGAACCAGCAGTATGTCACGATATCGTGACATGTCACGATATCACGACATTTTTCTTGCTTGCTGCCCTTCTCTCCTTCGGGTCACGATATCACGACATGTCACGATATCGTGACATTTTCCTTCCTTGCAACATTTCTTTCCTTTGGGTCATGATATCATGACATGTCGTGATATCGCAACATTTTCCTTCCAAATATTTCTTTCCTTCGTCGATATCGAATGAATCGATAATCATGACATTTTTCCTTCCTTGGCGCAAATTTCTTTCCTTCGGGTCACGATATCGCGATATGTTCTAGATATCATGACATTTTCCTTGCATTTCTTTCCTTTGGGTCACGATATCGCGACATGTCAGATATCATGACATTTTTCTTTCTCTCGGCCTTCCCCTCCTTCAGGTCGCGATGTCGCGACATGTCACGATATCGTGACATTTTCTTTTTCACTGTCTTCTTCTTCGATGGGTCGCGATATCATGACATCTTCCCTTTCGGTTCTTCTTTCTTCCTTCTCGGTCATGAAATCATGACATGTCACGATATCGTGACATCTTGCTCTCTGCTTTCTTCTCACCTTTACGGGTCACGAAATCATGACATGTCACGATATCATGACAACTTTGCCTTCTATTTTCGCTCTCTGCTTCGGGTCATGAAATCGTGACATGTCACGATATCACGATAGTTTTCTTCCTTGCTTCCTTTTCTGCTCCTTCGGTCACGATTTCGTGACATGTCACGAAATCGTGACATTTTTCCTCCTGTGCCTTGCTTCGTCCTTTTGTCGCGATAATGCGACATGTCACGATATCGCGACACTTTCTGCTCCTACGCCTCTTCTCGTCCCTTGGTCGCGAAAATGCGACATGTCGCGATATCGTGACACTTTTCCTCCCTTGCGCCTTCTCCCGTCTTCTGGTCATGACATTTTTGGCTCCGTGCCTTCTCTCTCCTTCCTGAGTCGTGAAAACGTGACATCAAAGCTAACACTTGGAAATATATATATATATTTTTTAGTTGATGCAAGATTGCTCTGCTGCCACCGGATGCTCCTGCATCATTTATGTGCTTCTCCCTTTTTGAACCCACTTCAACGTAATCATTTCCAATGTTTAGCCTTAGGAGTAGATGTAGTTGTTGTAGAAAGAATATTGCTAGATTCAGATGCTATAGAAACAAGAGCTTTAGAATTTGAGGTTACTCTACCTTTTATGGCAAGGAAGCCTTAGTTTTAGAAACCTGTCAAGATTATCCTTATAAAGGGAAATGCAATTTAGAGAAAGCCCTAGTATCCCCTGGTTTGGAAATAAGAACCCAAAAAAAAAGGGAGTGAATATAGGGGTTGAGAGAAAAGTGGGAAGAACTTCCAACAATTTTTTTAGGAAGCGTGAAACAAAAATAGATATTTCTAATGGATCTCAGACGATCCTAAATTTAGATGGAGGAAAAGACTTTTTGGAAATTCCAAAAAATATAGCAGCTTCTAGATATCAAACCCTCATGCATAGTAGGCAGAGGAAAGAAACTTAATTCTAAATGTTGCAAATGGAGATTCATTCTTGGATTGTGAGAGGACTTCCAAGATCCCTTCCAGACCCCAAACAATGCATTAAATACTGTCTTGGATCTTCTTAGATCTCTTTGAAGGTCTATTACAATGTTTGTGATGTAATTTGAGGAGGTTATTTGGATGTTGAGGTACTTCTAGATCAATCAAATAATCTCTAAGGTGAAGGTGGACCTATCAGATGAGGAAATAGAGTATCAAGAGTTATGTTTTTTCCTTTGAATCCTTTTTATCTCTCTATTATTTTTGAGTTGATAGTTTAGTTAGGATTTGGCCTTATCCTTTTAATATTATTTTTTATCTACAACACAACTCATTTTTGATATCCTTTCTATAATCTGTAAAAGGTTTGAGGACCCTTTGAAAACCCCTTTTTCCATTTAATAAAAAAATATCTTCTTATAAAAAATATTTGAACTCTTCATACTAACTCAAATTTTATAACTATTTATTTTATTACCTAAATGGAATTCTTTATTTGTGGAAATCTTCTTATCTACTAACTAAGAACAACTTGTATATTTGCAATTTAGTCAAAGCTTAAATAAGGTACTTGGGTGAATCCAACATGGATTCCATGTGGCCCAACAAACATTAACTAATTCTTTTCATTGTCCAACTATTTAAGAAAAATCCTATGATAAATTTTTCACATTTCATAGTTATTTTATAATACTTATATATTAGTTAACATGATTTTAAGTTTTATAATTATATATTATTTAAAAATATTTTATTTTGATGGTTTTGAATTTTTTTTTTTTAGAGATAAAGAGTTGCAATGATACTGGTTGGGAGTGAATGGGGTTTTTTGAGTACTAGGGTTTTGGTCTGTTGCCATTTTTAAATTTAGCTGCTTTGGTTTTGAATACTAATATTGCCACAGATTAGGTAGTTGCCCTCATTTTTTATGGCTCCATCATCCACAAATGTAATAGTTGTTACAGATAGTGGAACTCATGGTGCCAAAGAGAGCTTGAAAGTTTTTTTTTGAAAGTGGTGGACGAGGTAATGATTCTTCTCTATATGTTGTGCTCTCTCTTGATGCTATTTCTCCAATTGTAAAATGGTATGAGAATCATTGTCTTACAACTTATTTTGTTGGCTGAATCCCGTCACAAGAATACATTCAAAATTGGATGAGACTTCACTAGGAAGCTTATGGTGTTGTGGTTGTGGGTATCCACAATATTATTAATTTTTTTTTTCGATTTTCTTTAAAGAACCCTCACAAGTGCAAACTATGGTTGCTAAGTCCAGTTGATGGTTTCTTTGCAATACTTTGATGGTACTTTCTTCTTGGACTTCTTTTCAAGTTTTGAAGCAAGTAGCCTTGAAAGTGTTAGTTTGGCTTGAACTCCCTGGTCTTCCACTGCCCTTATGGGTATTTATTGTTGATATTGTTAAACCCATTGGTTGGATGATCTGTTATAAAGAAGAGCGGTTCTTCTTAGCACGACCTAATAAAAGAGTCTATGTTGAGGTTGACCTCACATAGGATCTTAGAGAATTTTTGGACATCCACTATGCATCATATCAAGGTCTATCAATTGGTTGCTCAAAAACCTCATATAAAGGACTATCCATTGGTTGCTCAAAAACCTCTAGTGGTTGTCCCTGCTCCTCATACTATGCCTGTACCTCCCAAACCCTTTATTTAGGGTGATTAGATCATGGTTTCTAATAATAATGGGGTGAAAAACCCTAAGTAAATGCTTTCTAATGGAGATAAGATTGTAAAGTTGCCATCTTAGCCTCCTATTGTTCCCGTTCGTCCTATTTGGCTCCTTAGGCTTCACCTACTGAGAAATATCCTAAGCATAAATCAACCTTAGAAGAACAAAATTCACTACCAATACCTCCACCTTTCAGGTATTTTTATAGTCATATTGGGATGGCTCACCATTATCGAGGGGAATCTAGGAGGCTAAGCATCATCCTTCGAATGTTGGTGACTTATTTCAACCTTCTCGAACCTCTTAATTTAATAGGTTTTCGATGCTAGCCGATAGTGTGGGTAGTCCATCAATTGTTGGTGAATTATTTAACCTTCTCAGACTTTTGCATTTAATAGTTCTTTAGTACTAGTTAATAGTGGGGGCAGTCCTATGGGAGATGACTCCATGGATATTCCTCCTCCATGATTTTTCTTTCGTAGAATATTTAGGGACTTACAAAGTACTCAAGAATATTTTTTGTTAAATTTGCTCTACAAAGTATTGTCCATATTGATGTTATTCATTTACAAGAAGTTAAGATCTCTAGTTTTTTGTTAGATGTTTTTCTCAACTGTGTTGCAGGTTATTTTATGCATTCCACTACTCACCATGAAGATGGTCAGGGTGATGCTTCTATTTATCTCTCCTCAAAACTTGAGGATTGTTTGCTTGGGTCTAGCAAGGATCATTATCATCATGTGGTCTAGATTTTATTGAGTATTAATGGGAACACTCTGGGCATTACCAAAATTTATCCGTTTAATGATGAGCCTAGTTGCTTTGCCCTTTAGTGGTACCTAATTGATCACTTATCGATGGTGTATTGGAATTTTTGTGAAAATTTTAATATAATTGAGCATGCTAAAGTTGGCTGCCTCCTAATGCACTGGTGTGCTGGAGAGCGTGAGCTCTATTTTTTCTTAAATGCATATGAGGTCTTTTTTGTACTTTTTTTTCCAGTGTAATTGCATGCCTCCACCGTAGTTCACATATCCAATTTTTGTGTGGGTATTGATAGAGTTTGCAAGCACCTTGATTGAGTTATGATGTCAGAGCAACAAGTTTTATTATTCTTCTCCATAAATAATAATATTGTGATGGTCTAGGATAAATTCCTACTATCAAATCATTTCCTGATTTTATTTTAGATTGATTGGAGTGGTCACCAATTTATTTTTTTGTACAATCAAATTTATTTAAATACTTCTTTATTGCACACCCTGGCATGATTGCTATAATTGAAAGAATTTAGAATTTATTACCTTGGCCTCCTCACTCTATTAGTTGGATTTCTTGGTGGAATGAGGTGATTGTCCATACTACCTCTTTCATGCAATATTTTGGTAAACATGTGGCACATGTCAGAAAGCATGCTCATTTGACTTATTACGAAGGAGTATCAACATAATTTACTATTGTTGGAAAATGATCAATATGACCAAAAGTTGCAAACTAGGGTTGTTGGTCTTCACCACCAACTTATAGTCCATGAATTACATGAAGCTAGGGGGCTCATATTCGGGCTTGTTTGCACTGCTAAGGGTTGGTGATCGCCCATCCAAAGCCTTTTTCAAATCTCTTCATTCTAGGAAGGCCAGGATCTAGATCAAGGCTATTCAAGTCTCTCATGATAGGCTAACTTCTCTTCCTGATATTGCATCAACCTTTGTGGATAATTATAAGCTTACCTTTCAAGCGTAGCATGATTCTTTAGAATATTATATGGTTCTCCAACAGTGCCTTGATGTTGTTCCTGCTAAGTTGTCTACTTATAAAAGAATTTTTTGTGAGGCTCCTATTTCACTTGCTAAGCTTCATAATTCTTTTATGACTATATCGAATGATAAGTCCCCTAGTCTTGATGGCTTTCCCTAAAAATTTGATAAAGCCAGTTGGAAGTTTACTAGGCTTGATCTGGTCAATATCTACAATGAAGTGTTAGCCAATAATTCTCTGGGCAATATTATCAATCATGGAAACATTAAATTTATTCCTAAAGTAAGAAATATTGAGCTTATCACTAGTTGAAGACCTATTACTCTACTTAATGTATATTACAATATTTTAGCTAAAGCTTTAGCTCTTTGTATTTGCAATATTCTTCCTATGATTATCAAACTGGAGTAGACATGTTTCATTAAAGGGTGTTACATCTTGGATAATATTATTGCTATCTGGGAAGGTTTAGAATGGGCACATATCTCTAGATAAAAGCCCCTTTTCCTTAAAATAGACTTTGAGAAAGCTTATGATTGTATTGAGTGGCCTTTCATTCTTACCATGCTCTAAGCTCTCAACTTTGACCCCTTTTTTATTAGGGCTTTCAGTATGTTGTTTGTTGATGCTTTGACTTGTCTTACTATAAATGAACATAGGTTAGAGGATGTTGGTTTGTTTCATTCTATTAACCAAGGATGTCCTTTGGTCCCCTTGCTTTACATCCTTGCTACTGAATATTTTGGTTATCTTCTTTCCAATCAAGCATTTAAGGGGTTGATCAAAGGTATTATTTTTCCTGACATATCCACCCAGCTTATTAATGGGAACTTTGTAAATGATTCTTTTCTCACTATCAATGAGGATGAGGTTTCAATTTCAACTACTTTGGTTTGTTTGGACACTTTTTGTAAGGCCTCGGGATCCAACATCCAATGGTCTAAGTCTCTTTGTTTCTGCCTTGCTTCTTCTTTTGTGCCTGCTTGGCTTAGACATTTTTCATGGCATTGGTTTCAAAGGGGTGAGCATTTTAAGTTCTTAGGAACATCCTTTGATTTTGATATCTCACCCTATGAACTATGCCAGTATGTCATTGATGAAATTGAAAAGAAGATTTTCTGTTGGGCCTTTCATCCCTTTTCTCTTGCCAACAAGTTTTAGGTTTGCACTAAGATTCTTGCTGCCACCCATGTTTATTACTCCTATTGGGCCCCTTCTAAGAATTATTAGGGATTTTATTTGGCCAAGGGGAAGAATTCGCATGGTTTTCATCGAGTTGCTTGGGATATCTGTTGCATATCCTACTGATAAGGGTGGGATGGGCATCATTGATATTTACAAGTAAAGTATTTATTTGTGTGCTAAGTGGGTGGTTAAAGATATTGAAGGCCCTAAAGCCTAGAAGGTTTTGATTCACCATTGTATTTATTCAGGGCTACCTTATGGGTGTAAATATTGGGCTAATATTGGCCTCCATACTCTCATCATTACTTTTGCTCTAGTTAAGATTCAAGGTTCCTTTGTTGTTAAAAGTATTTGGCGGGATTTTGAGGTGATGAAACCTCATATTCATTGGATTGGTGATGGTTTTTGTAATGGTCTTTCATTAAATTCTCAAAATATGGTCTCCTATTATATCTAACTCTTTAGTTCTTCTTGTTGATATACCAAGGATTAAATCTTTGAGGCTATTTTGCAAGGGTATCTACTTTATTAAATATTTAGTGCACTCTTGAGACTGGATTCCTTGGCCTGATCTCAAACATAAATTTAATCTTCAAAATTTAGATCTTCCTTCTATTCTTAAGATTCAAGAGCTTATGCTTGATGTCATGCTTCATAAGCTCAACCTTCAACCCCCAAGTTCCTGGTGGAGGGATTGGCATTGGAATGTGGATACTCCTTTCAAGAACTACTCTTCTTCCTTGCTTTATCAACTTCTTAGTCTTGTTTCCCTTGGTGTTGAAAAGCTTAATGAGATATGGTAGACTCACTCTACCTCCTATACTTGGATTGCTCATCTGAACCATATCTGGAAGTCTAACCTTGAACCCAAGATTACCTTTTTTCTTTGGTCTCTTATTTATCAAGGGCTTCCTATGGGAGAGAGACTTAGTAGGGTTGGTCTTCCTAATCCTAAGTGTCCAAATTGTGGTCATTTTGAGACTTTTAAACATCTATTTTGGTTCTACCCTCGTGCTTAGTCTGCTTGGTCTTGGATTCACTCATTGTTCAAGCCCTTTCATCCTGAATTCTTTAGATGGTAGATGATATTTTTTGGAGATAATAGTTGTTGGCCTGCTTATATTGTTGCTCTATGGAATTTATTTTGTGCTATTATTTTATTTCAACTTTGGAAAGCTAGGAATGTTGTTGTCTATTCTAGAGATTCAATTTCTAGTCAGTTTTCTATGCATGAAAATATTATGGTGTTTTTGCTATTACTATTCAGATCCATTCATAGGCTTCCAAGTTGACTCATGAGTTGGTGCATTTGATAAATATTATCAAGTACTAGTGTGAGGCTCCATGCACTATTAGTAGGGTTTCACCTAACCTCCCTCCACCTCAAGGTCCCTCTATTTATTTGAGGCCTCAACATAGCAGGTCGAGGGGGTGACATTATCCAACCTTAGGCCATTCTATTAGTGCCCACAATAGGGCTCGATATCCTCCAAGAGTGGCTCCCTTTGCCTAGTTATGTTGTTTATTCACCCTTTTAGGGGTTGGTTTTGTTTTTGGCCTCGAGCCTCATCTTTACAATGTTGATTGTTTGGGTGGCCTTGCGCCCCGAGCTGTGATTTTTCTAGCTCCCTTTTTATTGTAACCTCTCTTATTTTTATTGAATATAATTGTTGGTTCCAATAAAAAAGATTTTAGTTTTTTTATAAAAAATTAATAAATTAATTTTGTAAATTATTTTATAAGTATTCATATATCAAAATAAAGTTTAATGTCAAAAAATTTATTGAAGTTCATAACTTCAATACATATAATTCAATATCAAGATATTTTAAAAAACTTCATCAGTCAAGAAGTCTAAGTGATTTTTTTAATAATATGAAGTATAATGAATGGTATAATGATGAAATACCAACACCATATTGTTAGGGTGTCCCCACATGAATAAATATATATTTATTTAAATATATGGAGTTTGAAAGCACACTCAATCCTTAATTCATAAGAAAATTTTGATAATTTGAAGGAAACCATTCACAAAAAATACCAGGTTTGTTTTCCTTTACTCAATATTTATTCATTTTCATATTCAAGGGCTGGATGGATTGGTAAGTTCTAGCACTTACCAAGAGGAGACCCAGGTTCAAACCTTGGAGGTATACCTGTTTGGAGCAAAGGTAATAGTTTGACCTAACTATGTTGAGTGTGTGCTAGTGCGATGACAATGATACTGATCCTGAGTCACCGATGGTGCCCCTCATGTTGGGTTGTTAAAAATGAGGTGGCATATGGATTATAGGGGGTAAATATAATATCTGAACCCTGGTTGGTAGTAAAAATTGAATGGAATGTAACCAATTCCCCTATATATATTCATTTTCATCAACAAATTCTATTTGTTCATTTTGCAAGAAAATTGACTCAAAAATACCTCTTGAAGGGTTTGAATATAAGAAAATTATCTACCTTGCAATTAATTGTAATGACAATATCTACTTAAAACATACTTACATATGGTCCAAAAATTCACAATTTATTTTTATACTTTGTATAACTTGAAAATATCTTTTCCCTTCCACTTAATAAAATTAGTATATGTATTTTATGTCAAAAAATTTCATTTTACATTGAAGTTATCTTTATATTAACATCTTGCTTAAATCTCTCTCTCCCAACTATGAATTTTAATAATTTATACAACCAAAAACTTTTAATAAATACATTTAAAAATAAATTAATAGTAAGCTATTATTTATCTAGTAATTTTTCTTTGAATTAATTCAAAATGATGTATTAATGCTTATTAATGGCAACAATAATGGAAATCCATACAAATATTTATATTATGCAATTGCTTTACAAGTATTCTTAAGAGTAGATAAATTGGATTTATTCTTAATCTAGACTTCTAAAAATTTACATACATGTTTCACTTTGGAATAATAACCAATTAAATATCATCCTATAATATCATAACACAATCAAACTTAAAAAGGTATGTTATCTCCTACCTATAGAATATTTTGGTCACATGTTGTTGCCACCTGTTTGTTCTTTCTTCAGTTGCCATACTGCTAGGGATCTCAGTGCTCTTATTGTACCATTCTATGTGCTAAATCTACATAGGATAGGGGGCTTCTCCCCTTTTATGATTGCCTCTCATGCCATCACTTTAGTGTTCAGTGAAGTTGCAGTTATAGAGAGCCATGGCACCAGTAATTAGACCCAAGAAGTTTGTCTTAAGGGTTTTCCATGAGGTAATTCCTATGTGTTGAACATAGTCCTACCCATGTAGTATTTTGATAAATATTAAAATTGTCTTGAGAGTCACACCCTCGTTGGGTATTTTTTGAGGAGAATTTCCAGTGACTTGCTAATCTATCAATGGATTTAGCAAGTGTTGAAACTATATGGCATAAAAGTTGACCACATTCAGAACCTTACTAAAGGTTTCTTTCATTTCTAGTTTGTTGAGTTACAACATGTCATTATGGTTATGAGCAAATGTCCTTGGTATATTAGAAATACCCTTTAATTATTTAGCCCTAACACCATAATTTTATGGTCTCTATCAATGTTTCCCTATGTATCCCTATTTAGGTGGAATTATTGGGTCTCCCCTTACCCCTTTGGTCATTCTTTCCATAGCTTGTCACACCCATTGGAAAGTATGTGTGCATGGAGCTATAAAAATTCTACGTTGTGCGGCCATACAAATGAATCTATGTTGAAATTGATATATCAAAGGATCTCAAGGACTCTATTGATATTTAGGTTGGTGAGACCCATTTTCAACAATAGGTGGTCTATATAAATCTCCCCAACACTTGTTACCATTGTCAATCCATAGCTCACAAGATAAAATACTACCCTCTTATGGTGGTTCGATTCAAAATCAAGCTCTAGAAGAAGCGTTAGCACCTTTGGTCATAGTTCATTTTGCTCCTCCCACTCATGGAGGGTAGGAATGGACATTTTTCACCAGGAAAAATGGTAAAGGAAATTGACCACAATCTTCTATGGGAGATGGTAAAAAGGAGTCTCAATTGGGCTCTCAACCAGGAATCTCTCATGTATCTACTACAAAAGAAACTTCTATTTCACCTCCTGGAGGTACCTGTAATGGTGGTACCCAAAAAGACTCCCTGAATCCTCAAGGTTCTTGGATGGCTTAGCCATTGGCTATGCCACAGTCCATCCCCTCAACTAGATTCCTTGTCTCTCCTCCTAGTCCATCTAGCAAAGTTCCTTCATGGAACCCTCATTGCTCTCACAATCCAACTAGGAAGTCCTTGGACATCCCTCTAGAGAAGTGAAGATAGATGAGGTTTTTTTGGGAAAACCTAATAGGTTTCTCATGAATGCCTTTGAATCTTTGGTGGATTTTGAATATTTTGTAGTCATTTAAGGAAATATGCTCTTTGATCATATCTCATGAAGTACATGTACTAGAATATCAGGGGTTTGATAGATCTTGTGTACAAGTACCTTGTGCATCAGGGTCTGGACGATTTCAAGATTAGATTTTATAGGTATTGATATTTTATGATTTTAGGAAATAAAAGTCACTAACTTAATTCTATCAAATACTTACTCCTTTCTTTGGCCCTAGGGCCACACCTTTTATACTATGTATGGCATAGGTAAAGGAGGGACAATCATATACCTTTTAGAAATATACCATTCCAATATAAGCTCTTGGAAGTATGATCCTTACAATCATGTTGTTTGGGTTGTGATGGAGATTGATGGCCATCTCTTGGATGTGCTCAACATTTATGCACCTAACAATGCTAATGACCATTGTTTGCTTTGGTGGTGGGTGATTCTCTCTATACCCCTATTGTTTGGTTTCTATATGAGAAGTTTAATTTGATTTAATTCTTGCATGACAAGGTGGGTCTTCTTCCCATACAGTGGGTCATCAGGGAAAGAGAAGCGTGGATTTTTATGAAAGAAATATTGGGGCTCTCTAACCCTAATAGCTACTTATTACCCTCTTTGTGTTAGATTTTGAAGCTATAAACTTAAAGGAAATCCAACCACAAGTAATAAAATAAGCTTCCAATATTATAACTATGTTAATGAAAGTCTAATGAGCAAGTAAATAACATAAGAAAATTTTGAAACAACTCATGAAATAGCCATTGCAATAAACTCATGAAAATTGAAAATTGATACAATATGTGGAACTCATTCTCCTACTCTACTAGTGCATGCTAATGCATGCTTCACTCCACTTTATTACAATGCTTAGACACATATATATACTAGTATGTGACTCTTTGATATCCTACTCTAAGAACACATATACATTCTACATGAAAGACACTTGTAACTCCTATTCTAAAGACTCATGCACATTTACATTATTGCACATTTAACACTTGTGAATTTATTGCTTCTTCCCCAAGTAACTCCTATTCTAATGATGTAACCAAGGTGAACCAAGTAATGTAATATATATTTTCTAACACCATCCTATATTACATTATTTAGTTTATGTTTCTCTTGATCTGCATAGATGCTCTCTGAAGACCTAGAATTTATTTGTGCCCAATGCCTTTGTGAATATGTCTACCAGTTGTTCCTTTTTAGGTACATATTTGAATTTGATATGATGAATTCAAAAATGATATTGAATAAAATGACATTATGCTTCAAAATGTTTGATCCTTTCATGTATAATTGGATTTTTGATTAGGTTGAGAACCCCTCGATTGTCACAATGCATCAAAGTTGGTGCTCAGTTGACTCGCATGTCAGATAATATGTATTGTAAGTATAATGCTTCATATGTTTTTTCTCTGGTTGCACAATATTATACTTCAATAGACGATTAAGAAACTGCATTTTGTTTCTTACTGTGCCAAGATAGAATACCTGATCCAAGATAGAAGATGCACCCATAAGTAGATTTTCTATCGTCGATAGAACTATCGTCGATAGAACTAGCATAATTAGAATTTGAATAACCCTATAGACAAAAATCTTTTGCATTCTTTAAATATATCAGTCCATAATTTGTAGTTTTTTTTAACATATTGTAATTTTCTTTTTGTATCCTTTCAATGAATTTCTCTTTGTTCTTGCATGAATCTTGCAAGATAGTTTACAACAAATACTAGGTCAGGTTGAGTATTGGTTAAGTATAGAAGACTTCCAATAAATTTTCTGTACAAAGTAGTTGAGACTAAAGATGTTCCATCAATTCTAGATAATTGAATCCCTTGTTCCATGGGTGTGTCCTTTGGTTTACATTCCTTCATTTTATACCTCTCTAGTAGGGCTTTTGCATATTTTTATTGAGTAATAGTGATGTTGTCTTCTTCTTGATGAATATCTAGACCTAGAAAATAGTTCATCAATCCTAAATCTATCATCTCAAATGATTTTTCTAGATCATTTTTAATATTATTTATTAGATTCTCTAAGCTACCAGTAATTACTATATCATCAATGTATACTATTTTTTAAGTGAAAAACCCCTTGCGGGGCCACCTTGGTTTGAGATACCATGACCAGGGAGTTCTACACCATCAAATTCACTCGGGGGTCACATTCGGCCCTACCCGCACCAATATTACCAATTGGATTTTAGGTACCCAATTTAACTTTTTGGTAGGGTGGAGATTCGAACCTAGGACCTCCCTTAGAGGATTTTCCTCTCCTCTCCAACTCACCTACAACACTTGGGTCATCAACATATACTATAAGGATTAATATGTCATTTCTAATTTTTCTTGTATATAGACTAGGATCTGAAGTACTTTATTTGAAGTTATGCTGTAATAGGTGATTATTAATTTTTATATTCCATGCTCGAGGGGCTTGTTTTAGGCCAAAAAAGTATTTGTTCAATTTGAAAATTTTAAGTTCTTATCCCTTAACAACAAATCCGTCTAGTTGTGACATGTAGACTTCCTCTTCTAGGTCTCCATTTGATGTAGTTTCCATCCATGATGGGTTGCTAATGCACATACTATTCTGATAGTAGTCATTATGGCTGTTGGTGTAAATATCTCTTTTTAGTCAATTCCCTCTATCTGAGTACACCCTTTTGCTACTAATCTAGATTTGTACTTATCAAGTGTCCCATTTGCTTTGTATTTGGTTTTGTATATCCATTTGCAACCTACAACTTTCTTACCTGGTAGTAATTCTATTAATTTCCACGTGTTATTTTTTGTAGAGCTGAGTATTATGATTCCGTAGCTGCCTTCTAGTGAGATTGAATTGGGGCTTGAGTTTTTGTTGTTGTCTCTTTTGATGTACTTAGTAAGCCTCTATTCATTCTAGTTTGACTTAAAGTTTGAGATCTTATGGTAGTGAGATCTGGTATTTATTCTAAGTTTTCTTCTCTCATTGTATCTCTATACCATATGGGATATTTATTTTGAGAAATGGTGGTTGGCTCCATCTATTCAATTTCTTCATTTTTGTATTCTGATTATGTATCTATATTTTTTATTCTTCTTCTTGAAAGGGTAGTATGATTTTCTCGTTTTTTTTTGGTTCTTCATCATTGACCTTGAGATTTTCATCAAAGATCACATCTCTGCTAATGTATACCTTATTTGTGTTTGGATCCATTATTTTGTATCCTATGGATTCATCATCATACCCAAAAAATGTTCCAGCCATAGTTTTGTCATCTAATTTTATCCTTTTTGTTTTGGGATGTGCATATAAGCTTTACATCAGAAAATATTTAAATTTCCAATGTTTGGTATTTGTCCTGACAATGCTTATTTTGGTGTGATATGTTTGAGTATTCTAGTAGGTAGTCTATTTTGCATATATACTAATATTTTGACTACTTCTACCCAATGTTGATGATCAATATTTGTTTCTTTTAACATGCATATTACCATTTCCATCATAGATATATTCCTTCTTTCTATAATTCCATTTTACTGAGGTGAGTATGTTGTAATGAGTTGTCTTTTGAATTCATTTTCTTCTAAAAATAAATTGAATTCTTTTGAGATAAATTCTCCACCTCTATCTGAATGAAGGTTTTTGATAGTCCTTCTTGATTCTTTTTCTTCTTGGAGTTTAAACTGTTTAAAGTGATCGAATACCTTTGATTTGTATTTCATGAAGTATACCCACATTTTCCTAGTGTGATCATCAATGAATAATTGAAAATACTTGTGTCATCCAATACTATCAACATTCATTGGACCACATAAATATGTATAGATTAATTCTAGTGGTTGCAAAGTTCTTTGCTGACGAAGTTCAAAGGGTTTTCTATGTTGTTTTCATACTATGCATTTTGGACAAATAGAAGACTTCAAGGATAGATTTGGCATTCCATATACCATTATATATTTGCATATTTTATTTATGGATGATATGCCAGTATGACCCATCCGTTTGTGCCATAGATTTGAAACTTAGACTGAGAGTGATGAATGTGTTGTAGTATCTAAAACAAAGAGACCATTTTTATAAGACATTGTGGCAACCTTTTTCCCTTTTCTAGTAATATGGCACTATTTTCTACCATTAACCACTTTGAATTCTACTATCAAGTTTTGATCCATAAATTGTGAAACTGAAATATTGGTGGTAATTCTAGGGACATAAACATATTTAATTATCCTTTTTCCATCCTTTAAATTGATCAAAATGTTTCCAATTCCTTTTACTTCATATGTTTTGCTATTTGCAATGGTAACTAGTTTTTCATTCTTTTCTTGTAGTGAGTCAAACCAAGTTTTGTTTCCAGTCATATGTTTGCTTGCTCCTGAATCAATATACCAATAATCCATTTTCTTCAATTCAAATTCTAGATGAAGAAATTTACTTTTCCTTGAGAAGAAATAGAGTATTTTTTTAATGCAAGATTGAATCTTCTAAGCTTTGGTTTTGAAGAATGTCGACTCTAAATTTCTATGACTCTAATTTGGTGTAGAAAACCTTGTCTCCCTAGTTAGAAATTTAGAAAGACTTATAATTCTTTGGTTTAAAAATTTGCAAGTATAGTAAAGGTTTAGATGTTTCTAGTTTCAAATAAAATTTCTAGAGATTAATACCTTATTACTCCTATTAATCCAATATCTCTAGATTGTAAAGAATATACTTGCAATATAGCTCTTAACAAGGTTATGCATAGTGGCTATTTATCACCAAATTGGCTAAAATAGAATTTTTGAAACTTAAAATTGGCTAATTTCGGGACCTTTCACTGGGGCCCATTCGCCCAAAATTTTTGGGGTGCAATTGTTTCAAGGGTCGGCTTGCCCAATAGTGATAATTATTATTTTTATTAATTTAATTCACCAACCACTTTCACCCAAATGTGCGGACCTTTCACCTACAAATTATAAGTAATTTTAAATTTCCACCAAATTCGCCACTTATACCACTAGTATATATGCCTAATGTGGTAGTGAAACCCATACACCCGGGAATGGTGCGTAGGATCGAGAAATCTATAACTACAAAAGAAGATAAGAAGCAACGAGAAACCCTTGGAACCTATGATGGTAGCCAGCGAAGGCTACAGTCGCCATGAAAGGATGGTAGGCACATAAGGCTACCGATACCACTATCATAAGCTGGTAGCCTTTGGAGGCTACCATAACCATGAAAGGATGGTAGTATGTTATAGGCTACCATCCTTTCATGGCAATGGTAGCCTTTAGAGGCTACCGACATATGCTAGTGGTGTCGGTAGCCTTATGTGGCTACCATCCTTCCATGGCAATGGTAGCCTTCTTAGGAATGTGCGGTGTTGGTTTCTTAGAGGGGTTTATACACAAGAATTTTGTGTTGGAACCTAGGGGAGAAAAGCAAAAAAAAGAAAAAGAGTTGATTTTTTTTTCATTTTTTGAAATCAAGGACTTTTCGGGCAAGCAACAAAAATATGTCCCCCTTATTTTTTTAAGACCTCCTCACAACCACAACCAAAAAAAAAAACACTATGACTTGATGTTTTTAAACCCACCAAAAACTCCACAGTTAAGCATGCTGAATTGGAGTAGTACTCAGATGGGTGACCAACTAGGAAGTATTGGTTTTGCACCCTCCAAACTAATTTTTTTCTAAGCCACACATACATCGATAGCCTATGCTAGCTACTAGCACCACTGATAATCTGGTAGCCTATAGAGGCTACCGGTGTCACACATATACCAATAGCCTTCAAAGGCTATTGATGCTACACAAAAAGTATCTTGTCGATACTCTTTTACTGTTGTTTAATATTTTTTCCAAATATTAGAAAAAATTCACCCCATTATTATAAATTTTGGTGGAATAAAAATAAAATATTCTGTCTCCTACACAAATTTGGCCAAGATTCACTTGGGTTCAAAAAATGAATTGCATTTTATTTATAATTATATTTTGGGTATGACCCCCTATGCATAACCCTAGCTCTTACCTTATATGTGCTTAATCCTATCTTGTAGGCTTCCTATGATAAAATCGATGGTTTGCACTCTTTTCTTCAACCATGAGATCATTGTCTTCATACACCTTGATCTACACGATGCCTTGGATTCTAATGTGTTGCCTTAGATGTGCGATTCTTCTCCTATGCCATCCTACTTTGAAACACTCACTGTGATGTGCTGTAATAGTTGTGAGAGAATGATTTGGCACTTTTGAGTACTTCCAATCAATGGTCAAGGACGCAGGGCTTCAAATATTTCAAATTTAATTGGTGTTGCATGTAAAGTCTATTAGGTTTTTATGCGTGTGCGAAGGCACTTTTCTACTATGATCGTTTGCTTATTACTGAAGCATTCACATAGTCTATCAAGGTATGTGAATTGGCATATTTCCTATAGTAATACTATCTCCTTCAATGATAGGTTTGTAATGGTTATCTCCTTATTTAATGCCCAAATGTATGTCTCTTTTGCGCATTATAATTCAATGTAATAACAACCATTCCTTATTATTTTCCTCTTGTTGTGCTAACTTTAGATGTTTCACTTTAACATACTCTTCATAAATAAACCTTGGATATACCACATGGCCGTGGACTTCCTTTTTGCACTGCAATAATCAAATTAAAAAATGAAGAATATTTATCTATGAAACATTACCTTATTGATCATTATCAATGAATATAATCTCTTATCTGCATGAATCAATGTAACCCCAGTGCATTAGTAATGTTAGCATGAAGTCTATCTTAGAATCATAGCCATCCTACGTTGTCTTAGCTGCAAAGTGGCACATGAGTTTTCCTTCCTACAAAATTACGTTCTTGTTGCACAACACTGCATGGTTTATGTGTTACCTTTGATTTGATTTGGCCTTTTTTAAGATGGTTCTCAATATCCTATACTTGGCTTCAAGTTTTTAAATGTTACATAGGGTGGTTGGTTGTATGTAGAAAAATGCACTGATTCTTGCCCCCCTGCACTTCAAACTTCACCTTACTTTCTTCACAACCCGGTGGATGCTCCTTTTAGACTTGGTAGAGGCACCTCTTCTCAATGTAAGCAATGATTAATACTACATTTTACAATGCTATTATGTAGGTAAAATAGAGGCTATGTATCAATGAACAATGATGCTATTTTTGGTGCAATTTTATTTCTTGAAGTTTTTCTATTAGGTCAATATACCTTTATACTTTTACCTTTTTTTATGACTCCTTTAAGCAACATCTAATTTTCATGGCTGTAAATGTGTAGGGTTTATTCTTGAAGAAGCTATCCTTTGCACTTCCTTTTAAAACTAGAACTTTTGCATGCAACTTTTGAACCTTGTGAAATGGGTAGAAAATGACATTTGATAATTTAACACAAAACACAATGATGCATTAAACAAAGAAATTGTAATTCCATTGATATTAAGAGATACGTGTTACAAGAGGGACATGATGCCCTTTATCCATTTCTTTTCCTAACAATGTTACAATCAATTTGATGTCTTCTTCAATCGTCCCTCAATGTAGGTGGGCTTCTTTGTATGTGGGCCACCATCGGGTTGTTGTTTGTTTGATGTTGTTCTTCCTCTTCAGATCTGCTAAATAACCTATGAAGAACCTGCAAAAGGGGGTTAGTGTGATGGGGGGCTTGCCTTAGTCAGGCCCCATATTTATGAAGATGAAATGACCATGAAAACATAATAAAAACTGAAATAAAATATGCAGAAGGTGATAATATAGTGAAACAGAGCTTACCTCCCAAATCTGGGGTGATTTGGGGCCTGTAGACCCAATTCGCCACCCGAGGGGTGAACTGAGGCCGGATTCACGGGGCAAGGGGCGATCTGAGCTATGAGGTCTCTTTTGCAAAATCCCTCTGGTGGATCGATTCCTAGGCAGCTGGGGTGCCTCTGTGTGCTGTTGAAATCTGACTGTGTGCACCGAGAACTGACTGTTCAATGTTCACTTTCCATTTCTGCAGAGTTTCTATGCTTTGTTGAATTTGGGAGAGAGAGGTAATTAGGGGTTTAGGACCCACTATTTATAGGAAATGGCAAGGTGCAGGGGGAGTTAGATAGACTAAACCTAGGTTTGATTCTGACTAGGGTTAGGTTAGGAAATGCAATGTGGCAACATCACATTCCTTATGAGAAATATCTCATCCTCACACATGTGTGAGGATGGATTAGGGCTAATCCTGATTAGGAGGTCTTAAGTCAATTTAGGACATGATTAAAGAAATATCCTAACAAACCCTAATTTCACACATGTGGGAGGATGTAATTAGTGTTAATCAAGATTAAGGGTTCTTTTAATCAATTTTTCCCTAAAAAGGTGACTTAAGTGAAGTCAACATTAAATTAGATTTTTGGAATTGACTTGTTAATTGTTTTGGTCAATTAATACCCCGTGGGGGCCTCAATTGAGTGCAAATAGGCTGTCGGATGATATCCCAATGCATTGGATGTGATTTTGAAGGCTTATTAGGGTTTTGGACCTGAAAGTTGATGAAGTAGTATATGGAAGTCTACATATTGCTATGGCAAACTATGGCAATCTACGCATGACTACGCATGACTACGCATGACTACGCATGACTATGATAGCCTAAAATAGCCTAGGGATGTCTGGAATCACCTATGGATACATAGAAATAGCAATGTGTGACTTTTGGGTGTCTACATTTACCCCTTTTTGTACTATACTGTGTAGAACACAGTTTAATACAAAAATGTGAAGGGTTTGTGTAGAAGGAAAAGGGATAGAAGGGGAATGGAATCCAATCAAAGAGTATGTAGCCACTCGAAGCGTGACCATACAAATTAATGAGATGTCCAAGGGAAAGAAGAGAAGAAGGAAAGAAGGAGAAGAGGAAAGAAATAAAAACAATGCTGAGAATGGAAATGAATGATTATGGATGCAATGATGTGATTTTGTTGAGTCCGTATGACATTTACGATGCCATACTAGTTGCTTGAGAATGACAACTTTTGATTGCTTTGCTTTTACGACCAGATCAACATGGTCCAAAAGTATGAATAGGACAAAAGCCTATCTAAATTTTTGTTGTTGATTGATTGATGAGAACATGGTGACAAGTGTCAAACCATTTGAGTTAGTTAACATTTGAATTATTCAAACATGACCATATCAGTGTGGTTGTGAAATCCTTTTCCAAATGTTGCACTAGGATTATGTCAAACGTATCATTCATTATGTACTCGATTCATGAATGCTAGATTGACTTCTCCATTGTCACGCATAACTCTCTTGATGTAACCCATGTCTGTTTGTGATTGAGATTATTTCGTATGATAATCTTCAGCAAAAATTTTCATAGACAAATGTGCTAATCGCACTTTTGGATTTTTGATGTTGTGGTTGCATGCAAAGCTGACTTTGGATATGAATACCCCTCAAACGAGGAATCAACAATGAGGTGAATGAAGTGTGGTGAATTGATGATGCAACGATTGATAAGATACCAATGCATGATGAATATGATTGCAAATGAAGTTAAAATATAATTTTGGAAGGTTCCTAGGGTTTTAGGGGACATGTGCCTACTTTCCTAGGGTTTTGGGTGCATTTGGGGTGTTTTGGTTGAGTTCGCCACCCGAGGGGTGATTTTGACCTAAATCACCACCCGAGGGGTGAATTGGGTTTCAGTTCACCCCTCGAGGGGTGAATCGGTGATTAAGGTATATTTAAGCCCTGATTTGCTTGGAATGGGCTCATTTTGATGGTGCACGACATTGGAAAGTGACTTGTGGAGGCATTCGATGGCACGAGAAGAGCGTGGGTGATGACTTTGAGAGTGACGATGATGAGGGGATGTAGGGCGGCTGGTAGTAGGCGTGGGGATCCATCGGTAAGTGTTCTTTTGCTTTGTTTTGATTTTGTTTTATTTTTTTGAAGAAATGTGAATGAGGGGGGAGGTTTTCATCTCGATTTAAAAATTTTTATAATTTTTAATTAAAATTTGAACACATAGTGTTAAACGAGCCAAATGGGTACCCAAAAATATGATCGGTTTTTGAATTGGACTTGTTTTATCACCAATTTGACCGGGTAATGGGTAGAGTAGGTGTGAAGTTTGACTGTCAGTTTTTGAAGTAACGGTGTACTGACATTGACATGTTATTGTATTTTGTTCGCTAAAGTAGGAAATGGGTATCCCATTATGCGATTGTTTATATTTTTTTGTTTTCGTTTGGTATGATTTCTGAATATGTCGCTTTTAGGTGTAATTTATCAAACCTAGACTGTTAGATTTGCCATGTTAGAGGTAGTATTTTTGGAAACCGATGAAACTTTCACCGTAGAAGGGCAAAATGGGTGTCCAAAAATGTTGTTTGTTTTGGTGAATGACTTCATTTGGCCTACCTTTGATTTGCGTGCCAAGGTGTAGATGATGTTAAACTAAAAATGAGTTGTAGGGAGCCCGATTTAGACTGTATTCAACATCTGTTTGAACTTTCACCGCTAAGTGGGCAAATGGGTATCCAAAAATATGACTGTTATTTTTGAATTATGTCTTCTGATGTGTGTTCGGTTTTGGTGTATTTATGATAGAGTTGACTTTTAGATCTGTGTAGATTGGTATGTTGTTTTTGAATTTTGTCGACACATTTACCGCTAAGTGGGCAAATGGGTATCCAAAAATAATATTTGTTTTTGTAGATATTGTTGTTTGGCTTATGTTTGATTTACGTGCCAATTAATAGGTAGTATTAAATTTGAATTGAGCTGTTGGGAGTCCAAATTATGTTGTTTGTCACATTAGTTTGAACTTTTGCCATGAAATGACAAAATGGGTATCCAAATATGTGACTGTTATGTTGATATGTTTTGTCATGTGTTTTGTGCATTGTTTTGCTTTGAAGTGTGTGTCAAATTAAATAGGTTTAATTTGAAAATTGTGATTGATGCAATTTTATTTGATTGCATTGTTATGTGGGTTATTGATGTGTGTTTTATTGTGTTTTGAACAGGTGAAGATGCTTGAGCCCCGTCATCGGGTGAGGAAATTTAAGGAGGGTTTTGAGGAGTTGATGAAGATGGAAGATGAGTTATCTTGGTTGGATGACATACATTTTTGAGGTGTGTGGGAATGTAAGAGCATCCATACTAATAGAGCATACGTGTCTGCGTTGTGTGAGCGGTGGGACGTAGATAGGAACACCTTTCATTTTCCTACTAGGGAAATGACCATTACATTAGAGGATGTGTATCAGATTTATAGACTACCGATTGAGGGTGTTCCTGTGAGAGCAGTCATAGATGAGAGTAAGGATGTTATGTTGGAGAGATTATTTGGGGTATATTGGAGAGATATTGATGTCTCTAAGATTGATTATGAGTGGTTGTGGTTAGAGGATAAGATATCTGATCGATAGTGCATGGCTATGATGATGATCTCTATGTATGCTCTACCTGATAGTTTTGGGGTGTTGTTTACCTAGAATATGTTAGATGTAGTGAGTGACCTGGTGGAGCGCAAGGTTGTATTTGCATGGGCACCTACACTATTGGCCCAAGTTTATCGAGAGTTGTATGATGTTGTTTAGGGTAGGAGGATAGGATTGAGTGTGATTCCCTTGTTGTAGGTATGGGCATGGGAGCACATAGCTATTGAGAGGCCATATTTATTGCCTCACCCTATACATGTGGAGGGCAATGAGTATTTGCCCTATGCTTTGAGATGGAGTACAAAGGTTGAGCAGGGTATCAAGAGGCCACATGAGGGTGACCCATTATTGTGGAGGGATAAGTTTGGAGGCTTGACTCTTGGTGATATTATATGGAGGCCTTGGTTGGGTGGGGTGAGTTGGGATGAGGATGATGAGCAGCTATGGGCCATCCGATGTGGTAGATGGTTGGTGGGGTGGTACACTTGATAGATTGAGTATTTTTAGTTTGATAGAGTGAGGTGATAGTTTGGTTTACGATAGGATGTTCTAGGGGCTCCTGTGATTTATTATAGGTGATAGGGAGATAGAGGGGATCGTCCTATGGTGTTGCCTTGGGTTGGGGAGAGGGATCCTCCTATGGATATCCTAGATGTAGGGGATGTTGGGATGACTCCAAAGTTTGATGCATGGTGGGCATTGTAGAGTTGGGAGCCTAGGAGAGGTGTAGTTGATCGATGGGTGGCACCTGCTGTTGGGGCACCTCCACTAGAGGGGAGAGCTGGTAGGAGAACTCGAGCTAGGGCAGAGGATGTGGTTGGTGATGAGGAGGTTCCTCTATGATGGTCATGACATCACTTGGGTAGTGGAGCGAGCGTCCAAGGTGTGAGGGTGGAGGAGGTGCATGTGGATGTAGACATGGGTATGGGATAGGCTGTTGGAGTCGAGGCTGAGGGAGGTAAGGTGGTCGGTATAGGTGGTATCGATGATACCATTGATATTGGTGCATTTTTTGGGATGGCACAATAGATTCCTATTGATATCATGGAGAGGTAGGCTATAGAAGAGGAGGTACGAGGACTATGTGATAGAGTTTAGTAGTTGGAGGCTGAGATGGTGGAGATGAGGGCTGCTATGGCTAGGCAGGAGCAGACAATTAAGCATTTGACTAGTCAGTTGGCGGTTGAGTCTACTAAGAAGATGATGTGTGAGACTACTCTATCGGTGCATGGGATTCCTCTCCTTGACTATGATCGAGTGGTGTCACAGTCTGGGTCATGGTTGTGAGTGTGGGCACCATCACATCAGAGCTAATGTAGTGTTGCTATGGTGGGATAGGTTGGTGCTAGGGCTGAGGTGTAGGATCAGCCTACTGTGGATCTAGTTTTGGAGTTTGGGGTGGAGTCAAGCTGGGCTATGGAGATGCGAGTGAGCCATGAGGGCCGTGGGGAGACTCCTGGTGGGAGTTAGGATATTCTATGTTGATTGTAGCCTATGGGTATTTTGTATAGATGATATATATATATATATATATTTGATTTTGGCTATTATATATACATGTGTCATTTTGATGGTTTGAAATGTGTTCTTGTTTATGTTTGCATAGATTAGCGTAACATAGTTTGTAGGTATGTATGATAAATAGATATACATGTGTGACATGGTTTAGATCTATTATCATTCTGTGGTATGAATGAACTTGTAGAATAGTATGATGATTGTATTTTGAATGTAGTATGATGTCATATCAAATGTGATTTTGTAGTGAATGCATGTAGTATGAATGTAATGATGTGATTTGATTTTGAAATGCATGTAGTATGAATGCAATGCTATAATGTGTACTAAATGTATATGACATAGATGCATGGATGCATGTATGGACGTACTAAAATGCACCAAGGAAGCACTTGTATCATGGCATTTACCTGTATGGATGCGATCCATTCCATGATTTCAGGGATGTTGGATAATGTAAGGCATGTGTAATGGCTTTGACCAACATAGTTGTGACAATCAAATCTCAAACCCTTAGCTATACAAGTATTTGTGGCAACTTATAACATAATCGGGCTGGTTCAAAATCTATCTTGGACCTATGTGTGTGAATGTGTAAGGTTCATTTATCCATTTTGAGGGAGGTAGGATTAACCCATTGTAGATGCTACCGGACTAGCTAGCTCATCCATCCACAATAGTGATCTATACAAAAGTGAGATGCTAATGTTACAGATATGTTGCCACCTGTAAGACTATTCCACTGGTAGGTAGGCTCTTGGAGCCTATTGCTAGTGATGGAAATCATCCCATGGTGTTATGTTGAACCTAAGGACCAAAGGTGATAAGCATAACATGGGTGATATCAAGAGGCATTTCCTTTTGTTTTCTGCCCCTCTTCTAGTGTTGACCTAATGATTGTGGTGCTCTTTTCTTTCTTTTTTTTTGTATTCTTGTGGTGCTCTTTTTGTATGGGCGATGAAGTTTGTTTTCTACCCAATAATTTATTTTTTCTTATGCTTGATCCCTTTGTTTATCCCTAGGTCGTATGTTGACCATGCAAGCGATAGGATGAGCAGGGGATACCGTTCGCTAGATGGTGATATCTACTCCAGATGTCCTCTTCCCTAGACTCAAAATTGTTTAATGTGTAACCTATTGTGAGTGGTCCATGAGAGAAGTTGAACCAGCCTAAAGGACCATAAGAAGAATGTACAAGACTTGGTAGCTATGGGTGACACTGGATTGACTGAACTAAAGAGTAGTCAAAGTTGAACATGACACCTATGTATACCTTGATCCTGAAAAGGGGGAATGGACATCCAGGTGGTGATGCTAACAAGTGCATTTGTTACTCCTACTAAGGCACATTTTGGGGAAGAATGTACAAACATGAATTAAAATTTTAAATATAAAGCATATGAATATGTGCAATGGATGTAAATGTAAATGATGCAAGTGGGGGAATGCAATATCTACAAGAGGAAAGTTATGCTGTGTAGAAGGAGAATTTTAGAAGAACTTATTTACAGATGAGTAAAGTGTGTAATGATGACAAAAAGTGTGATGCTATGATCATGGTTGCCCCAACGTGTGGGGTGTGTGTGTAGTAGGTGTATAAGTTGTGAGTTGTACAGATGTATGTAATAGTTATCAAGAGAAGGAAGATGTAAGAGTAGAATGTACAGATGGAAGAAGTGAGAAGAAATAGACTTTGGTAACCAACAAGATAAGGGGATTACCAAAAGCCAATGGAGATAGGAGAGAAGAAGTGAGTCAATGTAGGTAAGAAGTAGAAGAAGTAAGATAGAAGAAGGGAAGTAATTTGAACTATTATCGGGTGAAGTGGCGTGGGTCTAGTTGGGAGTGGGATGGTGAAGTGATGATGCGGCTAGGATTGTGGTTGGAGCTATAGTTGGAAATGTTATGAATGTAGTGGGTGGGTGTTGTCAGGGTGCTACGAGGTGGTAAGGTCCTGGGAGTGGTGCGATATGGAGGACTTAGAAGTCGGCTAAATGGGAGGGAGCACTTCGGTGATGGGGTACGCTCATCATGTAACATGTTGTGCACTAGGGTTTTGAATGATCTACACTCTTCAATATCATGACTTGGTTGGTGATGGTAAATGTAATATTGATTCTCATTGTAGTTGCATGGTTTGGGGTGTGAGGGATCAATGGGTTGAATCTCGGGTAAGTCAATGAGGCCCTAATGTATGAGATGGTAAAACATTTTGGATAGTGGTGTGTGTGGAATAGGCATAGGATAAATGTATGGGTCTGTTGGAGGTGAGCAGGGCTTGGGTGAAGGGTGATCCGTAATGGAGGCATGGGTCTGGGATCTAGCATGGGTCAAGTCTAGGGTCGAAGGAGGGATCTATGTGGTGGTGAGGATGTATGGGTCATGGGAGACTATCATGGGTGAACATGGCAATGGTAGTGGCTCATCTGTAGCTCTAGAGCCTCTATGTGGGAGAAGAGATGTTGTATCTCATGATGTTGTGGTGATAGTGTTGGTGAAGGTGGTGATCGAGACCTTGATGTGTGTGGTGTGGCTTGATAGGTATGAGATAGTGGATGAGGTCTCGATGATGATGGGGAAGAATGAAAAGGTCTTAAGGATTGGAGAGCTTGTCGAAAAGACAAGCCTCATGGGGGAAGGTGGTGTCTTGAGGATCGGTGGCATAGGTGATGGCTCTAAGCGGCAGAGTGAATGGGAAGGGGGCATGTTTGTATGACTAGCTTGAGTAGCTTGGGTCGCATGGGCTTGCAAAGCTTGGGAGTAGGTGGACTCACCATTAGGAAGCGGGGTGGGTAGGCATGATGGATGAGCTGGATGATGGGTGTATCCTCTATTAGGAGGATGATAAGCTCCTAGGGGGTGAAGGGGATGATTTTTTGGTGAATAGCGATGTCTGAGATCATCAGATGGATGGGAGGGTGACCCTTGTTCTTGGGGTTGGGTGGATTCCTCTTTTTCATCAAAAGAGGATAGGGTGACCTGGTTGTCTCTAGAGCGTGGTGAATAGGATGGACCTCATTGGTGAGGGGAATGGTATCGAGGTGAGGTATGATGGCCTGAATGGGATGAATGTGGAGAGCGCCTGGTATGAAGGGCGGCTGGTGGCCGGGCTAGATCAGCCGGTGTGATGGGTATATGTTGTGGCTGCGGATGGTCCTGCATGGTGGTGAGTGAGGATGTTGTAGTACTCTCCTACTGATGATGTGGGTCCTGCAAAAGGAAAAACAAATACCCATAGCATAAAAATGACATAAATGTGAAAGTACATGTATAGTGAAATAATAAAGCAAAGTAACAGATCTACATGGTGATGTGCTTAGTGATTTATTACTAGTATTATGTGGCACTCATGATGGTGAATGTGTTTGTGCATCATGCATTGAATGCATGAAGGTGTAAGATGTTGATGGGTTCAGGTTCATTAAGGCCTTCAATATTGGCTAGATGATATGCTCTTGAGCCATATTTGTGTGTGATAATGAATGGGCCCAACCAGTTTGGGGTGAATTTATCACGTTGCTGGTGAGGTTGACTTGTGATTTGTTGGTTCTCTTTGAGAACCAGGTCACCAATTTTGAACTCATGCTGATGTACCTTACTATTGTAGGCATGGCGAAGGTGATCTTGATAGACTCGTGTGTGCTCGATTGCATGGATGCGACGTTCATCGAGAAGTGTTAATTGATCTAGACGAGCTTGGCGAGCGGTGTCATCGTCAATGAAATCCTTCATAGATATCCTTAAGGAGGGTATCTCAAGCTCAAGGGGCATGATAGCTTCTGCCCCATATACAAGTGAAAAAGGTGTTGCCCTAGTAGGGGTACGAATGCTCGTACGATATGCCCACAATGCTAGGGGTATTTGATTATGCCAGTCTCAGTGAGACTCTGCTACAGTTTTATGGAGAATGGAGTAGATGGTTTTGTTCATGGCTTCTTCCTGGCCATTTCCTTGAGGGTAATATGGGGTAGAAAAGCTATGGTGTATGTGAAATCTGTCACACAGGGCTCGAACAGTCTTATTTTTAAAGGATTTCCCATTATCAAAAATGATTTGGGAGGGAATTCCAAAGCGGCATATGATATGCTCTGTGATGAATGCTGCAATTTTGGCTCCTATAGTTTGGACCAGTGGGATGGCTTCGACCCACTTGGTAAAATATTCTATTGCTGTGATGATAAATTTGTGATTGCTAGAGGAGGTAGGTGTAATTTGTCCAATTAGATCTAGGCCCCATTGGGAAAAGGGCCACATGGACTAGATAGGTTGAAGTGCTTGGGATGGTAAATGTGTTAGGTTGGCATGTTGTTGGCATTTGATGCAATATTTGACATACTCGTAACAGTCTTGCTCCATTTTGGGCCAGTAGTAGCCCATACGGAGGATGCATTTGGTGATCGCCATGCCACTAAAATGGCCACCACAAGTACCATCATGGGTTTCTTGTACAATCCATTGTGATTCTTGTGGTTCTAGGCAACGCAAGAGCATGTCGTCATAGCTACGATGGTAAAGGATGTCCCCCAACAAGGTGTAGTGGATCACTCTTTGTTTAAAGGTTTGACATTGAGCATGGGGTAAATCACATGGTAGGAAACCTAGTTTGATGTACTCTTTGATCTGTGAGAACCATGGGTCGTGAGGTTCAATGTTTACCACATACACACCACCATCGTCTATGGGAGGTGTGGGTGATATAGCAGATTGCGTAAGTGTATGAATGGATATAGATGTTGTGTCGGATGTTGGATTTTGTAGAATGAGGGATCCTAAGGAGGCCATAGTGTCTACAAAATGGTTTGATGATCATGGAGCGACTTCGAGGTCATACCACTCAAATTGGGATAAGAGTTGTTGGGCAATTTTCTTGTACTATTGGAGGACTAGGCAGTTGCATAGCTATAGTTCCTGCACTTGATTGACTATGAAGAGTGAATCACCTATGATGTGGAGGCATTTGATGTGCATAGAGTGTGCTTGTTTTAGTCCTAGGATTAGGGCTTCATATTCTGCATTGTTGTTGGTACAAGGGAAATCGAGTTTGAATGAAAAGGGGAGCGGTTCTCCTTCTGGTGTAAAGAAGACAATGCCTGCACCCCCAGCATGGAGACATCTAGAACCATCGAAGAATATGGTGAGGTCAGCTATGAATTTAGGTTCGACATATTCTTCCTCTTCGGTTATGTGGAATATGGAATCATCGAGGAGTTGAATGAGTAGGGGTTGATTGTCAGTTAGAGGGGCTTCAGCCAGTTGGTCGATGATGACTTGCCCTTTGATGGATTTTTGAGATATGAATTCTAGGTCAAATTCAGTTAGGAGCATGATCCATTTAGTTGTGCATGAATTGTGATAACTTTTGTTCATCATGTACCGAAGGGGATTATCTCGGGCGATGACAAAAGTTGTGTGGTTTAACATGTAGTGTCTTAACTTCTGAGTAGCGAATACTACTGCTAGGCATAGCTTTTCCATGTATCCGTATCTCATTTCATAACTAACTAGTGTACGACTGATGTAGTAGATAGCCTGCTCTTTGTCGAGAGCATTCTTTTGAGCTAGGAGTGTACCTAGCACAAGTTCTATGGCTAAAATGTATAGAGTCAGTGGTAATTGTGGGTGCGATGGTGACATGACCGATGGTGATGTAAGGTAAGTTTTGATAGCATCAAATGCTCCTTGATAGTTATCATCCCATTTGAAGTGTACTCCTTTTTGTAGGAGATGATTGAATGGTTGGCATTTGTCTGATAATTGTGCTATAAATCTATGGATAGAAGTAATCTTGCCCTGGAGGCTACGCAATTGCTTTAGTGTGGTAGGAGGAGGCATCTCGATGATGGCTTTCACCTTACTAGGATCTACCTCAATGCCTCATTGGGAGACAATGAACCCTAGTATTTTTCCTGATGTAACACCAAACACGCACTTCTTAGGGTTGAAGCGCACGTTGTGTTCTAATAATCGATCAAAAATCTGATGGAGATCTTCGAGATGGTCAACATATTTCTTGGACTTAGCGATAAGATCATCCACATAGTCCTCAATGTTTTTGTGCATTAAATCATGAAATATGTAGGTCATGGCTCATTGATAGGTTGCCCCAACATTTTTGAGGCCAAAGGGCATGACCTTGTAGCAAAAGGTCCCCCAAGGTGTTGTGAAGGAGGTTTTGTGTTGATCAGTTGGGTTGATTCTGATTTGATTATATCCTGAAAATCCATCCATGAGGGAAATCATTTTGTGACCTATGATGGAGTCAATGAGGGAGTCAATGTTGGGTAGAGGGAAGTTGTCTTTGGGACAAGCTTTGTTTAGGTCATGAAAATCTGTGCAAACATGAACTTCATCGGATGGCTTAGGTATAGGGACCATGCTGGATACCCACTCGGGATAGTCGATGGGTACTATGAAATCAATGTCTAGGAGCTTTTGGAGCTTAGATTTCACTATCAATGTGATAGTTGGATGCATGCATCATAACTTTTGTCTTACTGGTTTGGCATTGGGATCTAGTATAAGATTATGAACCACTACAGTAGGGTCGAGTCCCGACATGTCTTTGTATGACCATGCAAAAACTTTTATGTACTTGCATAGGAAGTTTGTGAAGGTGATGCGCTCCTCGGGTGAGAGGCTAGTGGCTAATTTGAGGATGTGTGGATTTTTTGGATCATCATCGATGTCGACATCGATTGTGTCCTCGATGAGCATGCGAGATCCATCACGTAATTGTTTGGGGATAGGAATGAGGTTGAAGTCATCAATGGCCTCGTTGAACTCGTATTCATCATCTATGTAAATGCCCGTGTGATGGACCTGAGGGGCTTGGGATGATGTGGATGAGGAAGGGGCATTTTCTACCCGTAAGATATGAGGAGAAAGAAGGAAGTCTCTAGGTACTGGTATGTGTGAGATATGTGCGAGATCGATAAAGTTTGGGTTTGGGGTATCATCTCGAATTCGTTGGTGGCTATAGCAGAGGGGAGAGCGTAAGTCTACTTCAACCATGTTGATCGATGATGTAGGTGAAGTAGGTGGGGAAGACTCTAGTGAGGGAGGTTCAATGATTTGTGCACATCTTAAGAGGCTCAAGGGAGGTCGTAGGACAATTGGCGGTGAATGCGGATGAGAGGCTGCTCTTTGGAGTTGCCTATGTATAGGTGGGAACATGACTATCCATGTCGATGGTGGATCAGGGGATTGGATCAGGCTCTATTGGTGGGGTAGCTAGGGATAAGGTAGCAAAGTGTTCTGCCAATCTCTCAACATCATAGAATAAAGAGGTATCAACTGTAGGAGATTCTTGGAAGAAGTCATAGGGGACTGTGATGGTTGAAGTGGGTGAAGGCGTGTCTTCTAATATATCCATATCGATATATTCTTCCAAGGTGTGTGTTGGACGTGGAGGAGGATGTAGGGATAAATCTTGGATCTCATATTCTAATGTATAGATGGTGGTTGGGTGATAACCTAGGTTAGTTTTGTCGGTGGGTGATCGAACACGAGGGTTAATGGGTGTACGTAACCCTTGCTCATAATGACCTAGCTTAAACCCATGCCAATGAAAATGTTGTAAGTAGCATAAGGCAAATTGAGGGTTGGCTAGATGTGTAATTGCATCATCAGAGCTAGATTGTGGTATTGGAGAAGTTGGTGGAGGGATCAAAGAGTCGACTCTTGCATACACAAAGTTGGTATGGTTTTTGGGACTTCCTAATTGTATGATGGTTCCAATGGTAAGGACCGAAGTTGAAGGGTGATCAAAATCATGGGTGGATTGGATAGGAGGGTCACATACATGAGCATCACGTACATTATAGTCTCTTAGGCCACTATTTGTCATGAAGATGGATATGCATGGTGTGGTACGCTCTGGTGATTGAGGTGGGGTATCAAAATTAGTTGAGGAAGGAGAAAGTTGAGATTCCTTGATGGTCGTGGCTGAAGGGTGTGGGAGTTGTTCATCTGAATTTGATGTTGGTTGTTCCTGTTCATGATGTTTGGTTGTTGTGTCTTGAATAGGTTGTTTGTTTTGTGTAGGGGATGGTATCGATGTAGGTGTTGGGATACGTGGAGATGTGAATGTCTTAGGCTTAGGTTGAAAGGGAAGAGGATGTTTGTGGTGTAGGAAGGATAGGGGCTTCCGTATGCAAAGGTGGGGAAGGTACGGTAATAGGTTGTGTAATGGGTGGTGATGATGGTTGGGGTACCATGGGTGGAAATTGGAATGGTAGAGGTTGGGATGATTGTGGAGGCCATAAGGATGGTGGTGAAAAAGGTATGGTAGAGGTTTTGGGTCCCCAAAAGATGGTGCTAATGGTGCAGACATCGAGGTTTGTGCTCTTGATGAACACTGGGATGTTGAGGTGGAAGTTGAGGAGGATATCGATGCTCCTATCGACTGGTGAGAAGATACAGGGAATAATTGGGATGATGAGAATGATGGTGCAGGTGGAAGGTCTACCACATTGCAAAACTTAAATGGGTCTCCATCGGCTGGGACATAGTGAACTAGTCCATTGTGGATGTACTTGAGGCAATGGTGTAGTGTGGATGGGACACACTGCATATCTCTAATCCAAGGGTGACCTAGGAGAATATTGTATTGCATTTCTCCTTGGATGATGTGAAAGAGGATGGGGATGGTACGGATGCCTACGTGGATTGGTAAGACTATGGATCCTATGGTAGGTCTCATGGAGCCATCGAAAGCATGTAGGTCAAGGGAAGGTATGGCAAAATGGGCTTGAGGGATGTGTAGGTGATGTAGAGCTATTGTGGATATGATACTAATGGATGAGCCCGTATCAATGAGTACCCACTTGTAGGTGATATCATTGATATTGGCTTGTATGTGGAGAGGGGGATCTGCTCCTCCTATGAGTTCTGTTATCTCATGGTCATGGAAACTGATTGAGGGTTGGAGGCAGCATGGGATATTTCCAATAAAATTGACAAAGGCATTTGTGTCATGTGTCTCTAAGTCAATGGAATGTAGGATGTCATTCAACGCCTCGTGATGGGGTTGAGATTGTTGTAGGAGATCAAATATGGATAGCCATGTGGGGGCATTACGTAATTGATGGGTTAGGCTACCATGGATGGTAATCATATTTTGAGGTGGTGGTGGTATGGTATTAGGCATTTGAGGTACTTGTGGTGATGTGAACTGAGTTGGTGGGGAAATGATAGGTGTTGTCTAGCGAGATGGGTATCGTTGGTTCCTTGTAGTAAGGTTGATCATACCTACTACACCACGTGATGGAGGATCACATTGTACATTGTTCACTTGGTGAGGTGGAGCTAGAGGATTTTTTAGAGGTCTAGGAGGATTGGGTCCTCTGTGATCTGGTAGAGGGTTTTGAAAAATCCCTAAGTTTTGATTTTGTGGGGCTAGAGGGTTTGCTACCTGAATAGTGCCCCTATCGATTAGGTCTTGAACTTGCCCATGGAAGGAGTGACATGAATCGATATTATGGCCATGCTGCCTATGGAAAGGATAGAAGAGCTACTCATTATAGTCATGAGGCTTGGGTGAATTTGGATCCAATGGGTGGATCTCAGGTAGAACGAGATGGTTGCCCTCATACAATCTATGGAACAGGGCTGGTAATGGTTCGGATAAGGGTGTGAAGTTGCATGGTGGACCTTATGGGTGCATGCCTCGGTATTGTTGTGGTCGAGGTGGAGCAGGAGCATTAGCTTGGAATGCTTGTGGCTGCGGTGTATAGGGTGGAGGAGTCGGTGCTAGTGCTAGGGTAGCAGCTGACTTGGTTGGCTTGCGGTGGCCAAGGGTAAGGTTGATTTGGTGTGGGTCTATTGAAGTGAAAGTTGGAGTTATAGTTGGATTTGGCTCTCAACTTAATCTTCCCAGATTGAACCTTAATGTCTTCGATCACTTTTTCTTGTGAGATGGCATCTTCAAAAGTATGACTTTGGTGAAGTTGGAGGGATGTGGAAATGTGTTTGTGGCAACTCTTGGAAAAGAGTGTCACAAGCTCCAAAGTGGGGAGGCTATGGGTGAGGTCATGGATAATCACTCTCCATATGGAAATAAACTTAGTAATGGGTTCATCATCTACCTATCGTAAGGCGTAGACATCAGAAAATGTGGTCTTTTTCTTGATGTTGATGGAAAAGTGCTCTAGGAAGGAGTTGGCTAGCTGCTCAAAGGTATACAGGCTATGGCATGGGAGCATGTTGTACCAATCTAGTGCTGGCCTAGTGAGGGATAGGGAGAAGGTACACAACATGAGAGGGTTACTACTATGAAGTTGGTAGCAGGAGGAGCGGTAATTGCTCACATGCTCTCTAGGGTCTTCCTTACCTCTATACTTGTTGAATTTTGGTATTTTGAAGTGATAGGGGTAGGGAGGAATGGGAACTGATGGGTGAACTAGCTCATTGCATAGTTCATCATAATAAGGCTTTTGTGGCCCATAGCTAGAGGTGCGTAGGTTCAACATTTTGACTTCATCTCGTAAGAGTTGAAGTTTGGGTGTCATAGGAGTAGAGGGTTGAGCTATGGTAGGTTGACCCTATGGATGTGGTGGATATTGGTATTGTTGTTCTTCATAATATTATGGGGAATATTATTGTGCCTGATCATGATAAGGTGGGTATTGGGTGACATGTGTTGTCGTATCTACTGGTACACTAGGTTGTGGGGTAGGTGTCTGTTGAGGATAATAGTATTGTGACTAGGAAACATGTGGTTGTGGCATAGGTACTTGTTGGGTTGGAGCCTACTGTAATGGTTGGGTCATAGGTGGTGATGACCAAGCTGGAGGAGGCATAAAGAAGCTAGGTGCAGCTAGTGGTAGTGTAGGTGTCAGAACTACTGGTACTAGGGGTGGTCGAGATGAGGTATCAAAGGATGGGATCTGTCTCTGCCTTGGAGGGTAAGAAGTAGGGAAGCTAAACTATGTAGAATAGCTTGGTTGAGTGGGTGGGTAAGCTGTCGGTCTCGGTCCATAGGTAGGATGGAGATTGGTAGTGGGAGCCTAAAAAGGAGGAGGTGGCGGTATCCTAAAGGTCATCGTAGGCAAAGGTGGCTCTAAAGGTTGGGTATCGTACACTCTGGATACCTAGGAGATTGGTGGGAAAGCTATTAAAAATGTGGGATAAGCTACCGAGGTAGGAGCTTGGGTTGAGGGGAAAGTGTATGTGTACACTCCCTCTTGGGTTTGTGCATCTTGCATCTGAAGGGGCTGCTGGGAGGTGCCTTCAGATATGGTGAAGAATGGCTCTTGGGAAGATGATGGTTGGTACTCTTGTGAAGAGTATGGGTGTGAGGTTTGAGGGAATGCTTGTGGTTCCTATTGGGAAGGGATCTGTTGTGCAGTTTGGAAGGATGGCTTCTGGCTTCCTATAGTGGAGGAGGATGGGTCAGACACCATTCCTATGGTAGGGGTGAATGATGTGACCTTAGGATGGGTATGGTTTAGGAGGGATGAGTCATTCTCAAAAAGGGATTGAGATAGATTTTGGAAGAAGGGATGTGCAAATGTGGGTGAAGTAGGTATGACCTCCTCATCTATGGTAAAGAATGGAGGAGGTTGTCCTGGTGCTGTGTAGATTACATGGTCATAGAACGTGGTCGGTGGATTAGGTGAGGATGGGGCTGAAAGGAGTGGGTAATCCTCTGTGAGTGAAGTAGCAAGGGCTTCACTCAAGGTTGATGTCTCATCACGAGGCATCATGTGTGTGAGTTGTACATCGGATTCTATGCATGAATCAGATGTGTCTATGGTCTTCCCCTTCATGATCGAAGGAGTAAGAGTGGACTGACTAGAGGAAGTGGGAGGCCATTCCTCTATAGAGCGTGCTTGCTCACGCGCTCTACTACGGGTGACCATAGGCATAGTAGCATGTGTAAAAGGGGTTTTAGGAATAAACCCTATGTGATATATACTCAACTATGTCTAATGTAAGTGTGAAGTAAGTGACATGTTGTGTGTAGCAAGACAATATATAGTGTAATGTGTTGAGACCGGTCCATGATCATGCAAACAATGGTAGACCGGAATCAATTCTAAATGCTAAAAAGTAAAAGTGTTTTGTTCATTTTGTGTGTTGTAATGTTGATACTCCCTATGTAGAATCAAGGGTAATGGAGTGGATACTCTAGAAAATTAGGAATGTCATCGATATCAAACCTCCTACAACACCCAAAGATGCACATAATAGAATGGTATCACAACGTGCAAATGGTGACCTGTATGGAAGGTACAGTAAAATGATATCCTAAAGGGGGAGAACCCACTATGCTGAAGTGAGTTCACTATATCCTCTCATGAGAAGAGGTGGCACTGTCTATGATGTGCTAGGCATGGTTGGCATACCCCATGCTTTCGCTTCACCCTCGGATGGGCTTAGTCAAGAATGATAGTTACCATGTCCACAAATTATATTAGCCTTGTGGATGAAGGCATCTAATCCTGTCCCACTCCATAGGTAACCATTGGTGATGAAATCCAGGGCCCAATCACAAAAGTGGGGGATTTTTTGATGATGAAATCTAGAAAACCGCTCCTATGGGGCTGCTAGGTGTCTAGGGGGTGAGCTGATGGAGAGTGAAACTCGATCCACACCAGTCTCGAGCGATGGATTGGGGATGAAGTCCAATCTCACCACTTGTTTAAATACCACGTGAGTGTGTGTGGGTTTGTGTTTTGCTAACGGTGTATGCAAGGTAAGAAACTAACTAATTGCCTTTTCAAAAGAAAACTAATCCTAATGCCTTTTCAAAAGCAAATGATTAGATAAAGAGTTCTTTGCAAAGAAATAGTCTAGCCCTAAATACCTTTTCAAAGTAAACTAATCTACTTTGTAAAGCATGGAAACATGCAATCCAAATGTGTGGAATAAAGGGGATTAGGAAACCCTAATTTAACTTTAGAATGCAAAGTTCTTTTTTAGCAATGAAAGCTATCAATGAAGGAGGAAACAATGTAGGCTTGTGCTACATACAAAAATAAAATATGAATGCAAATTTATTTGAAAAATAAATTTAGGAAAGTTTCTGGAAAGTTGTAGGTTTTGAAATTTCAGAAAACCCTAATGATCTTACAAACTTGTAATGAAAACAAAACTACACCTAGAAATGGCTATTTAACTAGGTAATGGATTTTTTTTTACTTCCAAAACTTACAACAGAGGTAGAAAAAGTGAAAATACCTACATTCTGATGCTAAGGGGGGTTTTATTGGCCCTTGAAAGAGTCACCCCTATTGATTTGGGGGTTTTTGAGGCTTCTATGCTCAAATCACCACCTGGGGGTGAATTCAGTTTTGAAGGCTCAGATCTGATATCTGATAGTTCAGAAGGCCTTTGGAGGTTGTAGGGAGGTCTGAGATAGCAATATTTTGAGGTTTTGGGGCTCTTAGATGCAGATCACCACCTAGGGGTGAATTGGTGACTAGTTCATGGGGTGGGGGTGAATCCAGTTTAGAGGCTCCAAATCTGAAATCTGATGGCCTAGGGTGGTTCCTAGGGCTTTGGAGGTCTCTGTGGAAAATAGATACAGTACCTAAAAACATAGAAATAGAGAACAATGTTAGATTCACTTAAAATAGTTAACCTAGCATTATCCATTGTGGGGGTCCCACCGGGCATGCTAGAATGAAATGGGTAGAAAATGATATTTGATAATTTAACACAAAACACAATGATGCATTAAATAAAGAAATTGTAATTCCATTGATATTAAGAGATACGTGTTACAAGAGGGACATGATGCCCTTTATCCATTTATTTTCCTAACAATGTTACAATCAATTTGATGTCTTCTTCAATCATCCCTCAATGTAGGTGGGCTTCTTTGTATGTAGGCCACCATCAGGTTGTTTGTTTGATGTTGTTCTTCCTCTTCAGATTTTCTAAGTAACCTATGAAGAACCTGCAAAAGGGGGTTAGTGTGATGGGGGGCTTGCCTTAGTCAGGCCCCATATTTATGAAGATAAAATGACCATGAAAACATAACAAAAACTGAAATAAATTGTGTAGAAGGTGATAAAATAGTAAAACAGAGCTTACCTACCAAATCTGGGGTGATTTGGGGCCTGTAGACCCAATTCGCCACCCGGGGGTGAACTGAGGCCGGATTCATGGGGCAAGGGGCGATCTGAGCTGTGAGGTCCCTTTTGCAAAATCCCTTCGGTGGATCGATTCCTAGGCAGTTGGGGTGCCTCTGTGTGCTATTGAAATCTGACTATGTGCACCGAGAACTGACTGTTCAATGTTCACTTTCCATTTCTGTAGAGTTTCTGTGCTTTGTTGAATTTGGGAGAGAGATCTAATTAGGGGTTTAGGACCCACTATTTATAGGAAATGGCAAGGTGCAGGGGGGGGTTAGATAGACTAAACCTAGGTTTGATTCTGACTAGGGTTAGGTTAGGAAATGCAATGTGGCAACATCACATTCCTTATGAGAAATATCTCATCCTCACACATGTGTGAGGATGGATTAGGTCTAATCCTGATTAGGAGGTCTTAAGTCAATTTAGGACATGATTAAAAGAAATATCCTAACAAACCCTAATTTCACACATGTGGGAGGATGTAATTAGTGTTAATCAAGATTAAGGGTTCTTTAATCAATTTTTCCCTAAAAAGGTGACTTAAGTGAAGTCAACATTAAATTAGATTTTTGGAATTGACTTGTTAATTGTTTTTGTCAATTAATACCCCGTGGGGGCCTCAATTGAGTGCAAATAGGCTGTTGGAGGATATCCCAATGCATGGGATGTGATTTTGAAGGCTTATTAGGGTTTTGGACCTAAAAGTTGATGAAGTAGTATATGGAAGTCTACATATTGCTATGGCAAACTATGGCAATCTACGTATGACTACGCATGACTACGCATGACTACACTACGCATGACTACGCATGACTATGATAGCCTACAATAGCCTAGGGATGTCTGGAATCACCTATGGATACGTAGAAATAGCAATGTGTGACTTTTGGGTGTCTACACCTTGAAATTGGTGCTTAATAAATCTAATAATGATCCAAATATTAGAGTTAAGATAATTAAATTTTTGTACCTAAGTTGCATACCTTTTTAACCTTGATTTTATGATAGAATTATTGGTTATTTGGATCACCTGAATGTCTCCCTATGTTGGATGAAATTTCAGCCTTAGAACTGCTTAAGCTTTTTGCTATACTGTTGCTTGATGAGATAACTTTAACCTCTGAAATTTACAACACATTTGTAGTCCAATCCTTCTTGATTTGCAGCCCTCAAATCTCATAGTTTTTCTTGGAAAGACTCCTCCAAAAGTTTGGCAAAACTCTTGCCAAATCCTTTTCCCTTGGGCTTGTTGTCGGATGGTGGCAATTGTCCCAAATTATTCACTATCAGGAGCTTCTCCTGATATCTCCTCCATATAGCTTGAGGTCTTATATTAAAAAATAATTAGGTGGTAGTGTTTACATGCAATGATGCACAATGGTAGGTCCAGTTTGCAAAGAAATGGCGATGGGTGTTATTCAATAGAGTTCAGGATGATAGTAGAAATAGTGGTCCGTTGTGGTTTTCTCTCTATTTCCTATAAATCTACCTCCAAATATAATACCACTGTTAGCTTTTTAAGCTATAAACTTAAAGTAAATCCAACCACAATTAATGAAATAATCTTCCAATATTATAACTATGTTAATGGAAGTCTAATGAGCAAATAAATAATATAAGAAACTTTTGAAACAACTCATGAAATAACCATTGCAGTAAAATCACAAAATTAAAAATTGATACAATATGTGGAACTCATTCTCCTACTCTACTAGTGCATGCTAATGCATGCTTCACTGCTTCAACTTATTACAATGCTTAGACACATATATATATATTGGTATGTGACTCTTTGATATCCTACTCTAAGGACACATACATTCTACATGAAAGACACTTGTAACTCCTAATCTAAAGACTCATGCACATGTGGACTACATGCACATTTATGTTATTAAACATTTAATACTTGTGCATTTTTTACTTCTTCCCCAAGTAACTCCTATTCTAATGATGTAACCAAGGTGAACCAAGTAATGTAAAATATATATATTTAACACTTTGTTCCCTACTAATGTCTGCTTCATGTGGTCTAACAACCAGTAAGATGAGAGGTATGTACCAAAAGTATTAGATAGAGCTATGCTCTCAGATTTTGATATTTTCTCTTTTGAACAACCCTCATCCTCTTCCCCTTTGTCTCTATCCACCCTAATCTCTATTTTTCTAACCATTATCCCATTTCCTTTTCCATCATGGTTTTCGTTGATGTCTGAAAATGTACACTTACACTGCACCCATGCACAACACCAACATGGGAATCTCCCTCTCGTGTGGGACTTCCTGAGAGGAAAATACCTTCGAAAAGAGTCGACTCTCGTTAAAAATAAAAAAACTAAACTAAACTACGATTAAACTTGTTGGGGAAATAGGGGAAGGGAAAATAAAAAACTACAATAGAAAAATAAACTAGAAAATAAAAACTGCAACACGGACTAGGAAATAAAATTAAAAACTACACTAAACTGCACTGGGAAAAGGGAGAGGGATAACAAAAAATAAAAAAATTGTAACAACAAAGAAAATAAAAATAAAAATAAAAAGAGGTGATACGCCAAAATAAAAAGTGGGTTGATTGATCCACCTAAAACTCCATAAAAGACATAGTACAACAAATACGAGACACAAAACAAACATGAATCAACTGCAAGAGGTAAGGTTGGCATGAACCAAGGGCCAATGCCACATGCAATCCAACCAAACTAAAGATACACAAAATACAGCTCAAACAAATTTTTGTATTATTTCCCATAGTGTTACAAAGGTCAGCAAGTGACAAAATCAACCCCCTTTGAAAGATCTAAAAAATCTCTTTTATAGACAAGAGATATTTTCTAGTCTTCTATTTTCCACCTAAAATATTTATTTTCCCACTTTCTGATATTTATTTGCCCACTTTTTGATTTGCAGGGCTGCAAATAGATTTTCCCCTGTTGGCATTTAAACCTGCAAAACTATTGCATTAATTCTCATTTAAAATTGCACAATACTTTCCACTCGGATATCTAAAAATAAACCTGTTTCTAGGTTTACAACACTAAACTACACAATAATATTTCTACCCTTTACATATTTCAACACTAAATTGCATAATAAATATTTTCCACCTACTTTCCAGATTTACAACACTAAATTGCACAATAAATATTTTCCACCCGGATATCTAAAAATAAACTTGCTTTTTAGGTTTATAGCACTAAACTACATAATAAATATTTCAGTTGTTTTCCAAATTTACAACACTAAACTACACAATAAGTTTTTTTCCAGATTTATAACACTAAACTGCACAATAAATTTTCCAGATGTTTTCTAGATTTACAATACTAAACTACTCAAATATTTCAGTTGTTTTCTACATTTACAACAATAAACTACACAATAAGATTTTCAATTTTTTTCCAGATTTACAACACTAAACTGCATTATATATTTTTCAATCGTTTTCTAAAATACACCTGATTCAAAACTACAAATATATTTCCCTCCTGGACATATAAAATATTTACATTTTAAAGAGTGTGGACAACTCACGGATGGGGAAAATTTAAATAATTTTTATATAATAACTGCATTACTTCTCCAAGTGTAGGCACCGATCAAACGAAGAATACATGCAATAAAATTGTGCAATGTATAGTCAAACTGGGCATGTGTGCAGTCAAACTGGAAACTGTGCAATCAGACTGATCAATGTGCAGTCAAATTGGAAATTGTGTAGTCAAAATGGAAAGTGTGCAGTCAAAACTGGAAAATAGAAGATAGGCACCTTAAATTGAAAATAGGGGTTTGAAACTGGGAGACAGGGGCCTACAACTGGGATACAGGAATCTAAAAATTGAAGATAGGAACTTGGAACTAGAAGACAAGAACCTAAAACTGGAAGACAAACACCAGATTTTGAACAAGAGATAGGCACCATATTTTGAACAAGAGGGGCATCATATTTGAATGAGAGATAGGCACCATATTTTGAATGGAAGATAGGTGCTAGATTTTGAATGGGAGTCATGCACCATATTTTGAATAGAGACATGTGCCAGATTTACTAAAGGTTCAAACACCATCTACGTGTACCGATCAACTCCATCAACTACAAACATGAACTCATCCACCATGTATCACTAGATTTTTGTAATTGGTGCAACCATTAATAAATTAGAGTAGGAGGCTCAAAATTTATTAACAGTTTGGTGACTCATAGGGGACACATGCCTACAATGTGCAAAGAACCTAGAAGACTAGGTAGCCTTAGCATCCATTGGGCATAGAGTCATTGATCATATTTAGATTTTCACAAAGAACTAAATTCCATACTTGCTTTGTAAGGTAGAACTGCTAGAAATAATCCTTGCAATAGAACAAAAAACTACACAAAAAAAAAAAAAAAAAAAAATTGCACAAAACTAAAAACAACCAACATAAAACAAAGTAAAATAAAACATGCTTCATAGGAAGCAAGAGGTGTCTTGGGACACTTAGGGAACACAACAAAAAAGGAAACTAAAACTACAACCTATGGCTAAAAAACTCAAGGATAAGCTTTGAGATAAATCCCATTTACTAGGATCTATAGTGTTTCTCCATTGATCCTTGAGAGCTCAAAAGCATTGCTACCTCTAAAGCCTGTAACAATGTATGGCCCACTCCATATAGAGTCAAATTTTGTATGTTTTCCTAGCTTCGCTCTATCTTCATCCCATTTTAGGACCATATCTCCTTCTGCAAAGCTTTGTGAGGTAGCCCTCTTATCAAAATACTTCTTCATTACTAGCTAATTTTCTTGAAGTTTTTTCCTAGCTTGGTCTCTAGTCTCTTCCAACTGCATCAACTCTACAAACCTGAGCTCCATAGGATCACAATGCTCTAAATTCATTTGATGAACCAGCTCCAAGGTAGGAAGCTCTAGTGAAATAGGGAGCTTGGCTTCCTTGCCATACACAAGTCTGAAGGGGGACTGGATTATGGCCTACTTTGGTGTAAATCTATCTACCCACATAGCATATTTTAATTTGGTATTCCATGTTCGTTGATTCTTATCAACTGTTATTTTAATTATCCTGATCAAGTTTTTATTTGTGGACTCATCTAGTCCATTCCCTTGAGGGTAATAGTTGGAAGATATCTTCATGTAGATCTCATACTTGATACCAAACTCTGTGACTACAACACCTATGAATGCTTTAGCATTATCAGCAATGATTATCTCAGGTGCTCCAAACCTTGTAACAATACTTTCCAAAAACTCAACAATGGCCCCTCTAGTGGCTTCTTTTAATGCAACAGCCTCAGTCCATCTTGTGAAATAATCTATGGCTATCAATATAAACTTGTGGCCAACACTTGAAGGTGGATTAATCACACCTATGAAGTCTAATCCCCATTGTGTGAATGGTTGATCTACAACAATTGGTTGTAAGGGAAAGGGAGCCCTCTTCTTCCTTCCTGAGAAAAATAAACATTCCTTACATTTTTGGACCCACTGAACTACATCAAAAAATAGAGTTGGCCAAAAATAACCAGCTCTCATTATTTTAGTTATTATGATTGATGATGAGAAATGACCTCCTAAAAATCCTTGGTGGAATTCCTCCAATAATTTTTTAGTCTTTTCTGGTTCAATACACCTTAGGAGGACACCTTCCTGACTTCTTTTGAAAAGAATCTCATCAATCACTTCAAAATATAATGCTTTTAATCTCATATTTCTTCTTTGGGTTCTATTGTATACTATTGGGTAGGTTCCAAATTTTAAATAATCCATCATAACATGGAACCAATTTAACTCTTCTTCTACTGGTTGGGCATTAAAGAATGCTTTCTCAGTATTTAAATCCTCTGCAAGGTGTTGACATAGGGCTCTTCCCCATACTAATTTTGTCACTTTAATATCAACATCAAAATTCATAATTTTTGTCACCCAACTGGCCCTTTTATCAGGAACATCATGACCTAACAAAAATTCTTTAATGCTAGGATGAACCACAAAGACTATTATTCTATTCTGAGCCACCAAATGCTTGAAAGTTTTTAAGGCTCTAAGGAGTGCAAAAATCTATTTTTCCACAAAATCATACCTCTCTTCATACTCCTTAAGGGTCTGGCTCATGAAGGCAATGGGCTACTCCATTTTCTCATTATTTTCCTATGTAAGAACAACAACAATACTATATTCTCCCCCAAAAGCATACAAAATGAAATCTCTTTCAAAATTGGGGTTAATTAAAATAGGGGCTTTAGAAATAGCATCCTTGATTTTCTGAAAACTTTGCTTACCTTCCTCAGTCCATCTAAAGGACTGATCCTTCTTCAACATTGTGGTAATTGGTTTTATTATGTCAGCAAATTCAGATATAAACTTCCTCAAAAAATTGATCTTACCCAGGAATGATTGCAAAGCCTTCTTGTGAGTAGGTAGGGACAAGGTCTGAATAGCTTCAACACATTCTGGATCAATGGAAAGACCCTCCTTGGACACAACATGTCCCAATAGTTTACCCTCTTCTATAACAAAAATACATTTCTTTGGGTTTAAAGAAACCCCAAACTCTCTGCATCTCTAAAAAATTGCTTCTAGATGTTGCATATGATCATCAACATTCCTGGAGAATATTGTAATGTCATCTAAATAAACTAGAATCGATTTATTTATCAGTCCTTTGAAATCTAGGTCCATAGCCCTTTGAAAAGTGGCACCTACATTAGAAAGGCCAAAAGGTATTCTATGATATGCAAATGTACCCCATTTGGTGGTAAATGCAGTTTTATGTTGGTCTTCTTCCTTAATCACTACCTGATTAAAACCTAAAAAACCATCCAACATAGAAAATATTTCAGCTCCTACCACATTTTGCAAAATCTGATCCATTGAGGGTAATGGATAATGGTCTTTAAGGGAGACACGATTCAAATCTTGAAAGTCCACACACAGTCTGATTTCTCCATTTTTCTTTCTGACTGGTACCAAGTTGGCTACCCAAGTGGAGTGCTTGATGGGATATATGATACATGCCTTAATCAATTTTAGCAATTCTTTTCTCATCAAAGGTTCAACTTTGGGATTGATAGGTCTCTACTTCTGGCGCACTAGTTTAGCATCAGGAAGGAGCTCTATAGTGTGTTGTATAACATCCGAAGCATACTCCTTCAACTGGTCATAATCCCATGCTATAATATCATCATATTCTTTGCATTTCTGAATGAAGATAACTTCTTGATTAGGAGAATTACATTTACCAAGCATAAGGACTTTACCTAGAGCAATTTGGACATCTTGGCAAGCATTAATTTTTGTTGTCATTATTTTATGTTTACCTTTGTATTGATCATCAGGAGTGAACAAACTTTCCAAAGTAATGAGTCCCTTTGGAATCTTGTTGCTACTAAGTTGAATGATATCATTATCCTCATATGTCTGCTACAACTTAGCTTGGATATCCTCAAAAAATTTAGCTTCTTGCAAAATAAAGTTTGCTATCTGCTGATTGGAGTCAAACACTTGCCAATGTTTATCATTATTAGGAATTGAGGGCCTAATAATTGATTTTACATGTTGTTCCTCCTTCTTGAATAAGTCAATAGGTAACTCATATTGTGCCCCCACAACTGCCATCCTATCAACTTCTTGATTGCTCTTTCTAGGGACTATTTGGATATTCAAGGCATCAAATCCTTCAAGTAGGTCCAACACTCTACATTTATATGCTTTTAGAAGTTTATTATGAATAACACACTGACCCTTCACTTGCTGCACTACCAATTTTGAATCACCAAAAATCTGTAGTAGTTTCACACCTCTTTTCTCTGCTTGTAGAAGTCCATGAATTAGAGCTTCATACTCTGCCATGTTGTTAGTGCAACTAAACTGGAGGTTGAAGGAATGAAGGAATTTCTCTTCAGAAGGAGAGGTGATCACTACACCAGCACCAACACCTTTCTTACACTTAGCTCCATCAAAATGCAGCTTCCACACACCTTCTATTTGTTGTTCTATTTTCATGACCTCTGGCATCGTGCTCTTCTCCTCCAAGATACAGTAGGTTCCCATGCCAACCTCTTGAAAATTATCATATGGATCAGATCCATATAACCCATTTTCCCACTCATCAAGCTGAGTATCAAGAATAGGAGGTGTTTGGATCTACTCAGAAGAACTATCTAACTCCATGGTTGTATAATTAATTTCAGGTTTGGGATCATGGAGTTCTACATGGAAGTGAGAGATAGGCTCAACTGATATGAAGAATTTGGTACCATATCTTGTGGTTAAGGACATCTTGGACCAATATAGAGATATATAACCCCCTAATTTTATTGTGAAGTCCTTGGATAGGCATAAAGTAAACATAGGTGGAAGGTCTATGATTGATATATCATGTGTAATGGTAAGGCTAGGGTAGGCATGCAAAGTAAGGTCTAAATTTCTAACCACACCCAATGTCCTAATAGTGGTGCCATCTAGTTGCATGACACCAACATTCATAGGCTCAATTGATAGTCCTAAAACATCAACTATTCTCTTTGGCATTACACAACTACTAGCTCCTGAATCAATCATGCAATTATGGACCAAATGCTTTCCTATGATGAGGGTCATATAGAAAGGAGGAGGTTTAGTAGGTGATTGTACCTCATTAGGAGCCATTTGTATCAGACTTGTAGCTTCTGCAATAGAATCTTTAGTCTTTTTAGGTCCTGAAGATACATGACTTAGAGCTTCTTTGAGGAGGTCCATTTATCCTGGCAATGCAAGAGCATCCCACATAGAAACTTGCAAGCTGGTCTTCTTCATTTGCTCCACCAAGTTGATAGGTTGATTTTTCTATGTTTGTTTGGTAGTCCAATCATTTCTTGGCCTCTCAAAAACTAGGTAAGTAGGCCTATTTTTCCATGTTCTACTAGGCTGCTGCATTTGAGTCTACTGATTTCTCCAATCTGGAGCATCCTTGAATGTGATTGTAGGCTATTGTTTTTGAGTCTGCTGATTTCTCCAATCTAGAACATCCTTGAGTGTGATTGTAGGCTATTGTTTGACATTGGTACTTGGAGGTTGAGGGGATATGGTTGCTTGTGATATAGAAGGACCATCAGTTACAACTTTTCCTTTAGACCTAGTATTATAGTTAGATTGTACTTGCTTCTTAGGTTGATTATCCATAGTCTGGTTCACTACACAATGCTCATTTTCTTGCTAATACATCAAAATGCTATCAGGAGTTGATGCAGGAGGATGTTGATATTGTTGTTGTTCCACTATCTGATAGTTAGGATCCTGTGCCACTAAAGCACTGCTACTATTTCCATATGCACAACCATTTGGATCATGAGGTAACTGACAAGGAGGGCACCACCTTTGTTGCTCAGCTAAGTTATTTTGCATAGGTACTAGGGCTTGATTTGGGTTGGTAATAGCAGGGAACTATGCTTGTAAAGGCCTTGCTAGATGAGCATGATTTTGATATGGAGGCTTATGTTGATAAGGAGGGTAGTATGGCTGGAAATACCTCTGTTGAGGTTGGTTTTGCTACTTCTCTAGACTATTGAGCTTGTTGCCCATTGTTCTGACTAAATTCAATAGATCATTCATTTGGTCATTTGATTGACCAAAAGTGCTAGGTACATTCTCATTAATTGGAAATGGATTAACTATTGGAATATTAGCAGAAGCTTGAGAGGATAATGGGTTGGGTATAGTCACATCTAGAAATAGAGGTATAGGAGGTCTAGGGGTAATCCTACCACACTACACTAAATAATTTTTAGCTTCAATAACCTTTTCATATGCATCAGGCAATGTATTGACTCCTCTAGTTTGGATGTTCATACCTATGTCAGAACTCAAAGCTCTCAAGAAATATAGAAAAGTAGACTATGCACTTGGCCTTACCTCCATGGGTACTCTATCCCATGTCCTTTGGAATCTAAAATTGAAATCTGTGATCTACTCATTGGGAGCTCTTTTGATGGTAGTCAGTTGCTCCATATGTGACAAGCTATCTGATTTATCTTTGAATTACTTGATCAACTTATCAGCCAAGTCATCCCAGCTTGCAATGGTGTGAACATGAAGGCTTCTAAACCATTGAAGGGATTTACCCTTCAAATAAGATGCTAATAATCTAACTACCACATTGTCTTCAGTCACATTATGCATTGAGCATATATTTACCATGTCTTGGAGATGTTCCATAGGAGTGATTGAGTTTTCTCTAGTATAATAAGGTAGAGCCTTAAGGGCTGATACTAGAATATCATCATGTGCTATCAGGGCCAATGGACTACCCTGATTGAAAGAAGGATAGGCTCTAGGTGGCTGTTGAGCCATGAATGGAATAGAATAATAGATCCTTTGAGTAAAGGGAGAGGAGATAGCTGGAGGTGGTGTAGAAACTTGATCTTGAGTCCTTCCCCTTCTTTTCTTCCTTGAGGTATTGAAATAAAGTTGTTGGAACTGGAATCTACCTTCCCTTCTTGAACTACTTCTTGTAGACACACCTCTCATAAAATGAGGATGCAATCAATGATCTGGTCCTTTTAACCAATAGAGTCACCAGGTGATTTTTTTAAATATGCTTTAGTAAGCAAGTAATAGTCAAGACAAACACCAAATCTTGACTATTTTAAAACATAAACATAGTCTATGTAGATGTTTCACAATAAACTATAGATGGTCCCATCGAGTATGCCAAAAATATTGATGTCTAAAAATGTACACTTACACTACACCCATGCACAACACCAACATGGGAATCTCCCTCTCATGTGGGACTTCTTAAGAGGAAAATACCTTCGAAAAGAGTCGGCTCTCGTTAAAAATAAAAAACTAAACTAAACTATGATTAAAATTGTTGGGGAAATAAGGGAAGGGAAAATAAAAAACTGCAATGGAAAAATAAACTAGAAAATAAAAATTACAACCATAAATTAGGAAATAAAATTAAAAACTACACTAAACTACATTGGGAAAAGGGAGAGGGATAACATAAAATAAAAATGTAACAACATAAGAAAAAATAAAAATAAAAATAAAAAGAGGTGATATGCAAAAATAAAAAGTGGGTTGATTGATCCACCTAAAACTCCATAAAAGACACAATACAATAAATACGAGACATAAAACAAACATGAATCAACTACAAGAGGTAAGGTTGGCATGAACCAAGGGCCAATGCCACATGCAATCCAACCAAATTGAAGATACACAAATTACAACTCAAACAATTTTTTGTATTATTTCCTACATAGTGTTATAGAGGTCAACAAGTGATAGAATCAACCCCTCTTTGAAAGATCTAAAAAATCTCTTTTATAGACAAGAGATATTTTCTAGTCTTCTATTTTCTACCTAAATATTTATTTGCCCACTTTTTGATTTGTAGGGCTGCAAATATATTTTCCCTATTGGCATTTAAACCTGTAGAACTGCTACATTAATTCTCATTTAAAACTACACAATACTTTCCACTCGAACGTCTAAAAATAAACTTGCTTTCTAGGTTTACAACACTAAACTACACAATAAATATTTTCCACCTGCTTTCCAAATTTGTAGCACTAAACTACATAATAAATATTTTCTACCTGTTTTCTAGATTTACACCACTAAACTGCACAATAAATATTTTCCACTCGAACGTCTAAAAATAAACCTACTTTTTAGGTTTACAGCACTAAACTGCACAAAAAATATTTCAATTTTTTTCTAGATTTACAACACTAAACTGCACAATAAATATTTCAACTATTTTTCAGATTTATAGCACTAAACTGCACAATAAATTTTCCAGATGCTTTCTAGATTTACAACACTAAACTACACAATAAAAATTTCAGTTTTTTTCAAGATTTACAACACTAAATTGCACAATAAATTTTCCAGCTGTTTTCCATATTTACAACACTAAACTACACAATAATTTTTTCAGCTATTTCCTAAAATACACCTGCTTTAGAACTACAAACATATTTTTCACCTGGACATCTAAAATATTTATATTTTAAAGTGTGTGGATAGCTCATGGATGGGGAAAATTTAAATAATTTTTACATAATAACTGAATTACTTCTCCAAGTGTAGGCACCAGTCAAATCAAGAATACTTGCAATCAAATTGTGCAATGTGTAGTCAAACTGGGTATGTGTGCAGTCAAACTGGTCAACGTGCATTCAAACTAGAAATTGTGTAGTCAAACTAGAAAATGTGCAATAAAAATAGCAATTATGCAGTTAAAACTAGAAAATGAAAGATAGTTAAACTGAAAATAGGGGCCTAAACTGGGAGATAGAGGCTTGAAACTGGGAGATAAGAACCTAAAATTGGGAGATAGACACTAGATTTTGAATGGGAGACAAGTGGTAAATTTTGAATGGGAGACAAGTATCAGATTTGAATGGGAGACAAGCACCAGATTTTGAATGGGAGACAGACACCAAATTTGAATGGGAGACAAGCACTAGATTTTAAACAAGATTTAGATACCAAATTTTGAATGGGAGATAGGAACCAAATTTTGAGTGGGAGACAGACTCCAAAATTTGAACAAGAGATAGGCACTAGATTTTGAATGGGAGATAGGTACCATATTTACTAAAGATTCAAACATCATATGTGTGTATTGATCAACTCCATCAGCTGTAAATATGAACTTGTCCAACATGTATCACTATATTTTTGCAATTGGTGCAACTGTTAATAAATTAGAGTAGGAGAATTTAAATTTATTAACAATTTATTTTGTTCCCCCTCCTCTTTGTCATAATTCTACCTTAATACTTCTATTTTACATGACCCCATTTTGATTCTATGTCATTAGAATTTGGAACTTGGTCCCAAGATTGAATGTGGCCTCTAACTAGATTGATTGGTGGAATGCTACTATCTAGTGCACTACCAACTTCTTGCACTCATGAGGGTGTAAGCTTACCAAGCTTTATCGCCACTCCAATACTGCTCTCAAGCGGGAGTTAGAGGTGGCCTCAAATCAACTACTTTTCAATAATTTCAATGAGGATATTCAGAGACACCTTGTAGCCATCAAATACTGACATATGATGGTAGATCACTATGATGCCAAAGAGGTGCAAATCAAGAGAAGGTTACACTAGCTAAAAATTAGTGATAAGGTAACCAAGGAATTATTCTAATGCCTACATTATTTTAATCAATTTTTGGAAATTAAAGCCCTTAACATTAATGAAGAGCATGTTTATGAGTTTTATCGTACTCTCCTCTTTTGAAGGACATTACCAGATTGTGTTCATGACTTAGACCCACTCTCCTCAACGTGACTAGGCTCTTAACATTTTTCTCTCTATTGTCTCGATGTGGCTTTTCGAGTCTCAAAGAGCTACTTGTGAAAAAGTATTTTCTTTGAAGGATCTAGAGGAAGCTTATTCTCAGATGGCTAACAATAAACTCCTTGGTCTTGATGGCTTCCCGTGTGAGTTCCATAAGTCCCTTTGAGATATTATTGGGCCTGATATACTTAAATTTTATTAGGAGGTCTTCTCTAGAGGTTTTGTGGGTCCTCTTATTAATTACAAGATTATATAATTAATCCCCAAGGTAAGTTATCTAGAAATCATAAAAAATTGGAGGCCTATTACTCTCCTTAATATTTCCTATAATATCATCACTAAAGCCCTGAATTTGTGCATCCACTATCACTTTCCCATCGTCATGCACCTAGAGCAAACTAGCTTCATTCAAGGTAGGTTCGTCCTTGACAACATTATTACTATCTAGGAAGGTATGGAGTGGGCTGGCAATTCCAACCAATGATCTACATTCATCAAAATTAACTTTGATAAAGCCTACAACATGATCAATTGGTCATTCATTCTATCTATTATTAAAGCTCTTGGTTTTGGCCCTCCTTCATTAGTTCTATGGAGATGTTGTTTGTTGAGGCTTTGACTATTTTGTCCATTAAAATACACAAGTCCTTGGCCATTGGGATATTGCATTCCATTTTAGAAGGCTACCCATTGGTGCCATCCATGTATATCATCGTCATTGAGGGGTTTGGCTATTTAATAGATCACCATGCTACTCAGGGTTCTATTAGAGGAATTTATCTCCCCAAAGGTGAGTCTCAGTTGATCAATGATCATTTTGTTAATGATTCTTTCCTCACTATTATTGACGATGAAGGTGTTATTTAGCAAGTGCTTGCCTACCTGGACATTTTTTTCCTGGCTTTCGAATCCTCCATTCAATGGAGATAGACTCAATGCTACAAGCAATATCCTGACTTGATGCACCATTGGCTTAGTCAATATTAGTGGAGTATCATCCAAAAATATTTCACTTTTTAGGCATTCCTTTTACCTTTAACAATTCAAGATTAGAGTTGTGGAAGTATATCATTAAAAAGGTGGAACAAAAACTTATCTACTGGTCTACTAAGAAGCTTTCCCTTGCTGGTAAATCTAAATTTACTCAAAAGTCCTTGCAATGACCCATGTTAATTATTCTTCTTGCTAAGTCCCATATAAAAACTACTATAATAAGCTTGATAAGCTTCTACGAGAATTTTTATGGTCCTCTTCTAGTAATGGTTCAGGATTTCATTGTGTTTCCTAGGAGTATTATTGTCTCCCCAAAATCCATGGTGGGCTTGGCATTCTCAATACCTAGTATTAAGGTTGGGCCCTCTATATTAAGTGGGTCACTAAATACCTTATAGGCAATGCTAGAATATTCTCATCTATTACTATATCTATGAAGGTTCCACTTTTATCCATAAGAGTTAGAGGGGCATGGGCTTTCCTTCCCTCCTTGCTGATCCTATGTATATCAAAGTGATGGATCCTTCGTCATTAGAAGCATTTGGAAATCTTGGAAGAGTGTTAAGCCTTGGATGAGATGGAATAGCTAGATCTTCTAGCACAACCTCTCCATCAACTAGATGAATGTTTGGTGGTCACCTATCATCACCTACCAAGATTATCTACTTGCACAGGTTCCCTGGGTTCATACACTTAGATTGTTTTGCAAAGATGTGTAGTGCATCATCCATTTATTTTCTCATCCTACTAGGGATTGGCTCCCTTGGGATGAATTTAGAGTCAAATTTGGGCTCAGGAACTTAGACAAGGAAACTTTTGAGATCATCAAGGCTGCTCTCCCTAGCTCCATGTTTCACAAAATTTTTGTGTTTTCATAACGACCTTGGTGGAAGGACTAGAAGTGGTATCCAGATACTTTATGAAATTACAAGGCTCATTTTGGGTATGGTTGGATCTCTCCTTGCCTCCCCATGATTGATAAGCTCAATCAATGATGGAATATCTCTTCCCCTTAGCTTGTTTGGATGCATAGGATCTAGATCGCTTTGGCTTATTTATTGAAGCCCAAGATTTTATATTTTGCCTAGAGTCTTCTTCACCAAGGGCTTATTATTGGGCAGTGTCTCCAACATTTAGGTATACAAAACCCTTCTTGCCCTTTCTATATTTAGTCTAAGGACTTTTTCCATCTTGGGAGTATTTTTTTTCCTTTATTGAACCCTATTCATATGCCATGTTTAAGTGGAAGCATATAATTTTGGGATACCTCCCTCCCTTATCGGCTATTTTCTTTGAAGTGTGGCACTTGTTTCGTATGAAGCCTAAAAAATATATTTTAAAAAAGTATCAAACCATGATATATAAAACTTTCACAAAAACTTTACTATTTTCAAAGAACTTTAAGTTTATCTTGTAAAACAAACTTCAAATGCTTGCATATAAAGTTTGACAAAGTTATGATAAAAAATTAAAGGGTTTATACAAAAAAATTCAAACTATAGTATGCAATTTTTTTAAATTTTTTCTAAAGAATTTTAAACCCTAGTATATAATATTTTCATAGAAACCCTACAAATATGTTAATTGATTCTTAAAAATAAAATGTGAATCTTCATTACAAAAGGAAGAAATTTGATATCTTAAACTTTTTTTAATAAGGATATCTATAAAATAATTTAAACCCTAGCTTATAATATTTTCATAGAAGATATATTTTATACGCATCTTGAGAAAACATAACAAAAATAATTTTAATATTTATTTTTGTGGCCCTTTCAATTTCCTTGATAAGTGCATTACATCTATTTCACTAGTTGTACTACTTTTTTTTTATGGCATTGGTTCTATTCTTATAGTTATCTTCTCTAAATATTATAATGTGAGCGTTAAAACAAAATAAAATGTTGGAATCATGGTCTGTTTTTATTTTTGAAGTTAAGTTCCATCTTGGGGTTATGATGGGTACACTTAGTATCATATGGGTGTCAATTGTGAGTCAAAATAATATTAATAGAACATAGAATCAAAACACAAATTTAAAGAATTAAAATAAAAATTATTGTCTAGCATAATTTAATCAATTAGATAAATAAAGTTAGTACATTATTATTTTATAACAATTCTATAAGATACCATAATATATGGTAATTATTAAGTATCATCGTAATTGTAATTATGTGATTAAAAGCTATCATAACTTGCAAATAAAAAAAACCATACCATAACCTACTTCGCCAATGAATCCATATATGTGCAATGTAATAAAAATTGATTCATGAAGTTATTGTTTCATCATATTCAAAGTTATAATCCTCCATTATCATCCCTTTTTATTCATCCAATTTTTCATGTGTACCATTAGTATTGCTATGCAATATATAATAATAATAATAATAATAATAATAATAATAATTATTATTATTTTGATTTGGTTAGTGTGAGAAACCCCTACGACCAACGCACAGGGCTAAGCAGGCTCCCCCCAACCATGACCCCTCTTAAAGTCGAGAGCTATGCTTATCAATAAGGAATTTAACACACATCCACCACACACCCACCCCTCACACACTGACCCATGCCACGATTTGAACCTTGGACCTCTCAAATAAGAGCCAAAGCCCAAACCGTTGCGCTGTCCTCCTTGGGACGATATGATTATTATTTTAATTTCATACTTTCTAACTTAGAGAAACATTCCATCATTTTATTTAGATTTTTAACTATTAAAATATTTTATTCATTATCATTTTTTTTATTAGTTGAAATAAGGGGTTTTGAAAGGATCCCCAAACCTTATTACAAAAGGAACAACTAACACCCTATCAAGGAGAAGGATGTTAGCAAGCTAAACAAAGATCAACATTCAAAACCCACATAGGAGAAACCATCACAACCATCACTAGGGTAGATAAAGAAATAAATAAACAGGTAGAAGAAAGACCAAACAGTCTACAAACAGTCCCCATAACCCATACAGATCAACCCACGTAGGGACACCCAAGCACAAATAACAACCAAAATAAAAACAAAAAATACTAAGAAAGATCCATCACAAAATAGGCCCCCAACCATTATTGTTCACTAATTTTTGGGTTGTCCTTGCTGGGGCCCTCTAAAATATGACTCACGTATCCCTAGCTCAACATAGTAGTCAAGATAAGAGTTTTCTCACTATACCAACTATCATAAAACCTAGTGAATCTCACTAGCACCCAAAATAGCTTATACCACCCATGAGACAGGGGCCCCACCAAAACAATGGTAGTACAAGTGAAGAATTTCAAAAGATTTGAAAGATTGAACTTGGGGGAAATGGGCAGGCTATCAAAAACATCCCCAACATTAACACAGGAACATGTTGAGCAAAACCTCCCCAACTTGAGGGAATTACAATGGAACCTAAAGAAACAAACCTCTAGTATCTTAATCATTGATACCCAACAAAAAATCTTCTCTCTAAATACTTAGTCCATCCTGGATCAACCCTAATTTTTCCAAGAAATTAGCTGATTTATTACCTTCCCTATGTACATGCTTGAAAACCACATTCTCAAAGGCCTAAATGACTCTTTTTGCCTCAAAAATTGTATTAGCCTTAGAAGGACAAGGATTTTGAGAGCCTTTCACTAGATTGATGATATTAAGGGAATCACCCTCAATGATGAACTTACTTTGATTGAAGCCACTCAATAGAGAAATCCCTTGGAAGAGAGCATGAGCTTTAGTAAAATGACTTGATTGAGGTCCCAAATTCTCAGCAAAGGTGAGAAGGAGTTCACCATTGCTATTCTGAATTAAACCACCCACACCTACCTCTCTTTGGATACCTGTGGAAGACCCATCCAAATTGAGTTTAATTTTCATCCATATTATTTATATTAATTTTAAACACAATATATGTTTTATCATTTTAAAGGACTATCTTGTTCAACCACATTAACATACTTTGTAGTATCTTGATTTCCAAAGATAACATCTTCATTTTTTGATAGGGGAACATATTCAACAATATTATCTTCTATAGTTACATCTTCATCCATGTCATCTTCCATTAAAACATCCTCACCATCATGTCTAATATTGTCTATTAAATTTTATTGAGACTTATTGTGATAATAATCCTCAAAATCATCATCTATTTCATCTTGAGTTTGGATGGCATAAGGATTAGAATTACCCTCCAAAATGACTTCTTGGTTTTTGTCAAATATGTGTATTCTTTTTGTTTTTCAATGCACTACAAAATTCCATCTGGCCCTCTTTATATTAGGATTAAAAAATGCATGCATATGACCAAATGAATATATTATATAATAAAATGTATATATGTTAATAGTTAATTGAACATAAAATATGTACTACCTATTCAAAATGTTGAGGGGTCACCTAAGGGTCTTTTTCCTATGGTAATGGTTTACTAATCCATAGAGTACAAACCACTATTTATGCCAAGTTGTATATACCTCTCATAAACTTAAGGATATCATGTACACTTAAACATCATAATTTGAAAAAATTCTATAATCTGCTTTAGTATATCTTTAATATTTTCAATATAAACAAAAGCTTGAAACAATTTTTTTATCACTTCCACTAACCCATTTAAATTGAACTACTCCCTATATCAATAGTTAATTCTTATATTATTAATAATCCTCCCAACGAAATATTTTATATTTTTTCTATATTGGAGTATATTTTGTTACCTATTTATTGTTTTTCAATGAGTTTACACATATTTTTATGAGGCGTCTCTGTCCCCTCATATGTTACCTATTACATGTTAAAAACACAACAATTTTTTGTTCATATAAATTTAATAAAATATGTTAGACAATTAAAATATAGTACATGTAAGCTCTTCATATCCTCTAGCAAAGTTTAATGCATCAATTGTATAGTAACTGGATATTTATCATGCAAATCTTCCAATTGCTCATGCAACCATGACCTTGCGCATTGTTCGGGCTATGATTTTAATAACTCTAGAGGAAAGAATTATATGATGGACTTTGTCTCTTATTCTATCTTAATATTTCAAGCTTAGCTTTAGTTCTCTTCATATTTTAAATCTAATTAGATATTTTAGAAATACATTTAAAAATGGTTTATAGTATTCATTTAATGTATAATTGTATAAAAATTATGTATTAATACAAATATATTAAGTAGTTAATAAATTATAAAAAACAGTGTTGATTATATAATTAGCCAACACACTAAGCTTCAATTGATTACCTTTAACAAGAAGGCTACATTCTATTTTTTATTTTGATAATCAAAACCCCTCATATGGTATTTGTAGAATCTCTTCTCTAGATTTTTGAATAATTTTGATGGAAATCTCAAGACATGCTATTGTCTAACAAGCCCTTTTAAAGTCCTCGTATATCTGTCTAGCTAGAACATCCACCTTATATTAACAACATTAGCAAAATTTATGTCATGCACTAGTAGGTTACTCTTTCTCTATGTTGGAATTTTGTTCTAGATTAATACATTAATACTACATCAACAATATTGTTTTGCTCTTGCTCAATTCTAGATGTTGTTTTTTGTTGACAACCATATAGTTTGATAATAAAGTTTATCATTATAAAAAAATAGTATTCAAACTTTATACAAATGCAACAAAATGATGAATAACAACTAAACTATAGATTTTGTTAGATCGTTTGTAAGATAGACTTGGCCATTTAGAGCTAATCTTATGACACAAAATAAAATAATTATAAGAAAGATGATATGATAACACTATACATGATAAAATTATTTAGATGCATAATACCTTAGATTATTTTAAGTTATCATAAGTTATGGGCATGTAACCATGCTTATTTAGATGCATAATACCTTCTATTATGTTTAATGTATAATATATTCTATGATAAACTTTAGTACAATGTATTTAAGTTTGGTTACATGCCCATAAATTCATGCCATAAAAGTGATTTGTAGCTATGTGACTTGGTAGGATTATACATTATATTATTAGGTGTAAATAAAATATTTGAGATATCATAATATATATATAAGAAAAAAAGGTTGTACTCAGGTCCTCCGCTCTTGAAAAATCACAACTCTCTCCTTTAGAGCTTGAAAATTTACAAATAGATTCAATTCTTATCAGGGTTATGCATAGCGGTGAATATCGTTAATTTGCAAATATTAGGATTTTTAAAATTGGAAATTGGTGAATATGGGGTCCTAGAAATAGGTCTATTCACCCAACATTTTTGGAAGTAAAACTTTTTTAGGGTCGGTTTGCCCCCCTTTGATATTAATTTCATCGTTTTTATTTTAAATCGCCAACCACTCCCACCTAAATCATGGACCTTTTCACCTTCAAATTATAAATAATTTTATTTATCCCACCAAATTTACCTCTTATACCACCATTATATATACCTAACGTGACAACAATACTCATACATCTAAAACATTGATTCTCCTAAAAAAATGACCTATAGTAGTGAAAAACTTGCAATAGCAACACACCTACAACAAACAATAGAAAGGGAGACAATGGATGAAAAATGATGAAAAAAAGAAAGGGGGATGATAAAAAACCAAAAAGGGGGATGATGGATATTAAAAAAGGGGATGATAGACAAAAAAAAGAGGATGATAGATGACCAACATCAGAAAGGAGGATGACATATATCAATAAGGGGGATGACGCATGGCGAACGATTGATAGCAGAAAGGGGGATGATGAAAAATGGGTGATTGATAGTAAAAGAGGGATGATAGACAAAAAAAAGGGGTATGATGGATGGAGGATGTCTGATAGTAGATACGGGGATGACAAATAAAAAAAGGGAGATGAAATATGGTGGATGATTGACAACATATAGGGGAACGATGGAATGCAAATGATCGACAACAAAAAGAGGGATGATGGATTGTAGATGATTGATAGTAGAAAGGGGAATACTGAATGACATATGAATGATAGTAGAAATGGGGATGACAAATAACAAAAGGGGGATGATGGACATAGGATGATCAATAGCAGAAAAGGGGATGATAGATGGTGGATGATCGACAACAAAAAGGGGGACGATAGATTACAGATGATTGATAGTATAAAGGGGGATTATAGATATAAAAAAGGGGGATGATCGATTATAGATGATTGACAATAGAAAGGGGATGCCAAGCAACAAAAAGGGGGATGAAAAATGATCAACAATAAAAAGAGGGGCGATGGATGATGGATGACCGACAAAAAATAGGGGGATGATAGATAACAAAAATGGGGATGATGGATGATAGACGATCGACAACAAAAAGAAGGACGATAGATAGCAAAAAATGGGACACCAGATGATGGATGATCGAATGGTATTTTTAAATTTTGAAGTAGGGAATCTTCTAAAAGGTGTAACTTTTGATCTAGAGCTCCGTTTTCAATTTTTTTGAAACCACCTAGCTCAAAAAGATCTACACTTGGAAAAATCCTCAAAAATCCCTCAGAAGACCTCTAAAATGAGCTTTGAAGTTGCTAAAGTGTAATACTAGAGAAAAACAAGTAGAGATCTAGTAAGGGTAATGTGTAGAAACCCTTAAAGGATGCTAGATATTGGTAACCTAAAATTATGGATCTGGTAAATATTGTTTTTTTATCACAAAAATATATGAAAAACATGTGGTACCAAGATTTTGCAATTGATTCATCCCATTTTTATAATTTTTTGTGGAAAAAATATAACTTGCCGTGTCTTCTACATGAGTTTGGATACGATTCACCTTGATTTCGAAAAAAAATTCACCTTATTTTTATAAATATATTTTGGGGTTTCCCCCTTATTCATAACCCATATTCTCATCTCAATTGAGTTTCTATAGCTAGATACCTACATATTTTTTCATAAAAAGTTTGAATTCTTGATTTTCATTTTCTGGATCTTCTTCAATTTTCTTTGTAAATACAAATATTCTAAAATTTAGCATTCTTCTTGATATTTTCCTATAAAAACCTTCACAATACCAAAATTCCACCTCTATTATCTATGCACTACATCTTAGTAGAGTAATATTTCCAAAACTTTGCATTATCATAGTCCACTTTACCAGATCTAGATTGTTAGTTTCCTTCCTAAAGCATAAGTGCAACCATAAGAACTATAATAAATAGTTTATATGAAAACACATTAATGTTATAAAATACAACAAATATTACCAATGGAAAACATTAAAGTAAATTTTAATCATTATTTGATTCAAGCAATCAACATTACCAATGCCTAGAAATCAAGTGAAGACTAATGTGAAAACATGCATAATATACAAATATTTTAAACTCAAAGAATAAAAAAGATTATAAGTTTTTTTTTTCTAGAGAAAAAAGGGTTGTACTCGAGTCCCACACCATTCAAAAAATACATCTCTCTCCTTTAGATCTTGAGATTTTACAAACAGATTCAATTCTCATCTCAATTGAGTTGATATAGCTAGAAACCTACATATTTTTTTCATAAAAGTCTGAATTCTTGATTTTTATTTTCTAGATCTTCTTCAATTTTATTTGTAAATACAAATATTCCAACATTCAACATCCTTCTTCTTGAAATTTTCTTATAGCATCCTTCACAATACCAAAAATCCACCTCTATTGTCTATGCACTACATCTTAGTAGAGTAATACTTCCAAAACTTCATGTTATCATAGTCCACTTTACCAGATTTGGATTGTTAGTTTCCTTCTTGAAGCATAAGTGCAACCACAAGAATTGTAATAAATAGTTTAGCAGTCTCAAAAAGTTGAAAGTTCCAATCCATACTCTATCCCATAATCCAACCAACAACCAAAAACTCAAATAATCCATTCAACCATGAAGTCCATATGATGTCATCTTCTTCTACTTTAGCATACAAAACTTCTTCTCACTTCACAAAATCATAGTCTAATTTACAAAATTTAGATTGTTAGTTTCCTCCAATGCATTGATCTATAAATGGATCCCCTAAAATATTTTGTAGTCTTCTAGAACATTATTTTGAATTTACTCCTTTCAGATTTTTCTTGTCAACTTTAGCTAAAATTACTTCTTCTAACCAAGGAAAAGAGAATTTACCCTCTATTGGCTAGCCTATCTGCATATTTGTTCCCCTTTCCTTAATGTATGTGTAAACCTAATTTCTTCAAAATTTGTATCAAGGTCTTGTATTTCTACAATGATCTCTTGTATGTTCCATGGAGCCTTTGCTTTCCTCAAAATTATATTTATTACTATTAATGAATCACCTTCCATCCATACTCTGTTCCATTTCATTTTTCTACATATTTTTAACCCTTCCAAAGTTGCCCAAGCTTCAACTTCATTATTTGTCTTAAATCCAATATTGAAAGTGTAATATTATAAAATATCACCCATATTATTTCTAATTATTCCTCCTATTGGTCTTAGATTTCCTTTAGATGCTCCATCAAAATTCAATTTGACCAACTCTACTTCTAGTGGTTTCCACTTTATATTATTTACCTTCATTTTGTTTCTCCTATACCCAACATCATAATTCCATTTGATGACTTGAATCCATCTATCAAGGATCTCTGCTTCAAGATTAGGGATTGGATGAGTTGATAGGGTTGGTTTAGACTCCTCTATGGATTAACAAAAATTTCTTGTCCTTACCTATAAATGCTTTCCTTTCCTTTAAATATTCTTCTATTCCTTTCCAGCCATATAGTCCAAAGTATTTTATATTTTGATGTATCCTAGATTATCTATAATACCTCACTTTTAAAAGTGCTTTGCTATTGCTTTAACCATTCTTTAATTTTTCATTCATCACCATGCATTTACCAAACATATTAAGAATCCATTACCATAGTTCCTAGACTATTGAGCAGTGTCCCAAGAGATGGTTTATACTCTCCTCCTTTTTACATAGAACACATTGTGAGGGGCCATGAAAACCCCTTTTCATTAGGTTATCCTAGGATAAATTTTCCTATGACCTACTAGCCATACAAATATTTTGACTTTTGGAATGCTTGGGCTATCCCAAATATCTCTCCATATTCTTGCAGTATTCCTATTTTGTTGGTGCTTTACATTATATTTGCTTCTTATTATGTATTCTCCTAAGCTATTCAACTCCCAAATCAACTTATCCTTGGCTCCCCTTAGAATAATCATTGTTGTTATCTTTCTACTCAATTGCCTCCTAGCAACAATGTCTAGTATACTTGTAAAAAAATATTCTTTCCATTTGTATCTTCCTTCTTGATCCTTGTACATAATGTTTGAAACTCTATCACTATATTTATCTTGAAGTAATCTCATCCATGGTTTAAAAATTAGATCTAGATTGAGTGGTTTTTTATCACACCAAGTATCCATCCAAATATAAAATTTTCTCTAGTTCCCACCATCCATATTAGACCTTTAATCACTAGATCAATTAATTTTTTAAACCGTTCCATAGTGTAGAACCATCTAGTAGTGAGAATGCAATAAAAATTAAGCTTGGGTCATTGGGATCAATGTACTTAGAAGAATTATTTCCCATTATCTTTGACTCTCTTTGTACAATCTCCAAATTAATTTCCCCCTTAGAGCTAAGTTTACATCTAAGAACTCTTAAACCGAGACCTCCCCTAGTTTTATCATCACACACCTTGCTCCATTTCACCAAAGGAAATTTCCTTTTATCATGTAATCTTGACCACAAAAATGACTACATAATATAGATTAAATGTTTTTCTACCAATTTTGGCATAATATACAAGGACATATAATATGTTGGAATGGCTTGTAAGACTAATTTAATTAGTTGCACTCTTCTTGCTAATGATAACCATCTACCTTTCCATGTTGGTAGTTTATTTTAAACTTTACTTATAACTAGATTTCATAATTCTATCCTCATTCTCCCCTCAAATAAGGGTATCCCTAGATATGTTTCTAGTAAATTTACCTCCTCCATTTGAAGTAACTTGCATATCCCTACTTTGATTCTAGTTGGAGTGTTTAGGAAGTAAATTTTGGATTTTATCCTATTAACTTTCTGCCCTGACGCTCTTTCATATTCCTTTAATAAGTTATTCAAATATCTGGCCTTATTTTTCCCTTGCCCTCCCAAAAATGGTTGTATTATCTACAAACTATTGATGGGTGATGTTGTCGATGTTATTACTAGCCTTAAGTTTGCTTATTAACCCATATTTGTATGCCTTCTTCAAGTTCCTTCCCAATACCTCTACCATAATAATGAATATATATGGTGATAGAGGATCTCCTTGTCTAAGACCCCTCTTGGCTTTAAATGATTATGTTACTAGCCCATTGACCAACACTGAATATGATACTATAGAGACACAAGCTTTAATCTATCTGACCCATTTCTTCCCAAATCCAAACTTTTCTAATACTACAAAAAGAAAATCCCATTTAACCCTATCATAGGCTTTATTCATATCAAGTTTTAAGATCATTGCTCTCTCTTTTATAGAAGTTTTTGAATGCATTACTTCATGAGCTACTATGATCCTATCCATAATCTATCTCCCTTTCATAAATCCTCCTTGCTCTTATGAAATAATTTTGTCTAATAGTGGTCTTAACTGATTTTCCATCACTTTGAAGATTATCTTATATGCCATATTACATAGGCTTATGAGCTTGAATGAATCAAATAATTTTGCATCCTTCTTTTTTGAAATAAAGGTAAGATATGTTGCATTTATTTTATAAGGTATATATTATTTTACCCTAGATTGTTCCACTACCACCAATAAAGAATCCTTCACTATTTTCCAGTTATGTTGATAGAATGTTGCAGAGAGTCCATTTGGACCTAGGGATTTATCCTTATCAAAAGAGAAAAGAGCTAAATGAATTTCTTCCAAAGTAATAGGCTCCATAAATTTGCTATTGTCTTCATCTATTATAACTGAAGGTACTTCTTGTAGTAGTTTATCATTAAGAACTTCAATCTCCTCCAATCCTAGAATATTCTAGTAAAAAAGCCTTGTCTCCTTTATGATTTTGCTCTGGTCTTCAATCCAAACCCCTTCTACTGATTTAATTCTACTAATTATGGATGTTGATATCTGTACTATTGCCATCCTATGAAAAACTTGTATTTTTATCTCCTTCTTTAACCAAGTTTATCTCAATTTTAATCTCCAAAATTTCTCTTCCTTACTCAAAATATTATGATATTCACTAAGCAACTCCCTTTCCTCCGATCTTGGATTATTGTGCTCACCTTTTTGGAATTTTGAAAGTTTCTCTTTTAGTTCTTATTTCTTCTCAAAAATATTTTCAAAAGTGTTCTTGTTCCATTCTTTTAATCTAGATGTCATTGATTTAATTTGTTTTGGAAGTGTATACAACCCACTTGTTTGTGAAGAATTCCATATCTGCGCTATCATATCAACAAATTGAGGATGGTCTTCCCACATATTCTCATATTTAAAATATGATATTTTTTAATTCACTTACCACCATTTTAACTCTTATTGGCCAATGATTTGAACCAATCCTTGTCAAGGTATTAATTTTAGCACAAGTCCCTTCATCTAGCCAATGATTTGAGAGTATGCATCTGTCTAATTTTTTGCTATTAGGTTCTAGCCTATCTTGTTGTTGGTCCATGTATAGTTATCCTCTTCAAACTCAACCTCCCATAGATTATTGTTTTGAATAAAAGCTGAGAAATCTCTCATACTTTGGGTTATTTTCCTAATTCCCCTAAAATTTTCATCTAACTTGGTTATGGCATTAAAATATCCTATGATCATGAATCGGGTTTCTTGGTATTTAATTCTCATAAAGGATTCAATCCCACTCCATACTTCTGATCTGCCTGATTTTTAGGTCCATAGACATTGATAAGGATGAAATAAATATCTACAAAGTAGCATGTGACTAATGAGGCTATCCAATACCTAATTTTATGAATGGTTTCATAGGAGGTTCTAACTAAATTCTAACATGTTAGAATTCCCTTTGTCACTCCTTCTGAATCCACAACATCTCATTCACATCTTTCCAATACTACTTTAAGTGTTTTGGAAACTTTTTCCTTTGTTATTTTAGTTTCTTGGATACAAAGAATATCTGATTTATTACTTAAAAAAAGGTCCTTTATACACCTTTGTTTTGAGGGAGCATTAATACCCCTTATATTTTATGAGATGGTAATCATATCTCATTAGGGGTTGTTGGCCTCTCCTCCGAATTACCAATATCATTTTGGTATTTGGTATAAAGAAGTTCAACCAACTAAGATTGTGTTCCTTTTGTTGGGTTTTCTCTTGCTTCCTAGCTCTCGCTTGATAATTTGAATGTTTTCCTCTTTTTCCTTACTAGTATCAGAAATAGGTCTTATTATTCTATTCCTTAATATTCTTTCACAATTTTTCTTTTCATTAGATTTATCCTCTCCTAGCTCTGCTAAGGAATATTTTCACTTATGTTGCTAATTTTTTTGTATTTCCTTATTAATGGTAGAGGTATTAACATCTAAAACTACATTTAATGGTAGAGGTATTAACATCTAAAACTACATTTTATCTACCACTTTCCTTCTCCTAAATGGGCACATTCCTTATATTCAACAAGAATATTCATCCCTAAATTGGGTTCATACTGAGTAGATAGTCCCTTGTTAATATTTTGATCTTGTTGTACCATGACCTCTAAGCTTTGATTTGCTTTTTTCATAGGCTAAAGCCTTAAAATAATTGGTATTATTTGCAATATTCTTTCTTACTAGTATCCATTGTTTATTTAATTTCATATGTTTGGACCTATTTTTTGGATGTTAAAAACCATCCTCATCCACATCCATTTATAAGTTTCTCTTGCATTTTTATATATATGTTTCTTCTAAAGTCCTCTTAGTATATGATATCTAAATATTTCCCACCTTATGACATATTCTATATCTAAAAAATATGTTTTCATAATTCATGGTTTGAATCCACAACTTACCCCCAAACTTAAGAATGCTTGATTTTGGTAAAGGTTTACTAATACCAATCATGACCAAATATCTGAACATAAATAGAAAAGACTTCATCTTTTGTAGTTTTTTAAATCTCAAGGAGTTCTCCTAGAGTGTTGCCTATTGTCTTAAAGGTATTCATTTCCTAGAATTCAATGGGCAACCCATACATCTTGTCCAGACTAGTACTAGGGATAAATATATGTTTTCAGATGCAAAACCTTATGGTAGGGAATATTATATTAATTAATTAAAATTTAGGGTTTAATTAATTAATTAAAATTAATTAGGTTTATTTTAATTTAAATTGTCAATTTTTTTTTTCAAAGGCCTACGAGCCTATCTTCTAAATCTGTCAGGTCCTAAAACGTCATTTGTTGGAATTTTAGGTAAAATTGCGTCAGCCTTATCATTCTAAAAATCTACTTTGTTGCTCATGGATTGAGCCTCTAGTTTTACCCATAAAGAAATTTTATAATATGTATATATTTGTGTTTGATCAATGCAATTAGCAGGGAAATATTTTTAGTCTAGCTTGATCCTCATCAGTTGGTATCAGAGCCAAAATAGTGGTGGGACCACCTTATCACTTTCTCCAATGCCTACAATTCACCAGACACATCACTATTTTAGCCTCTATTTGTCCACATGGAGGAATACCATCATACATCCATCTTCCCCCATGAATCCTACGTACTCCACTCAGGATATGAAATTATTATCCCACCTTTAAAGCAAAAAATATTGTCTGCCTTTATTTACTTCTTTTTTTAAATGTTGTAAATGTAATTATTAAAGAAGGCAAAGCATTTAAGATTTTAACATAAGCATATTTAAAAAATATTCGTTAGGAATATTCCTATTTAAAATTACAAAGGGAATTTATTCTTCTTTTTTCGTTATCAAGAGAGTCTTTGTTTTTCACAAAAATTGAGGTAGAAAATCAGATCTAAATATAGACATATTTATCATCATCGAAAAGATCTTTTCGAGCCCAAGCCAATGGAATCAATATTTTTGTATTTTGTGAAGACCTAATCTAGTTTTTGATACGACAAAGTTCCAATCACCTGTCTTCCAATTTTTGTCTTCTTTCAGTTATCTCTTCTCCCCATTTGTATGCATTAGAATCCAATTCTTCTATGGTTGGGAGGAGTGATAGGGAATATTATATTAATTAATTAAAATTTAAAGTTTAGTTAATTAATTAAAATTAATTTTAAAATTATCAAAACTTTTTGAAAGGCCTACATGCCTATCTTATGAATCTATCAAGTCTTGAAAAGTTATTTTTCAAACTCTTTGGTAAAATTTATCAACCTTATATTTTTGATAATCTTAGCTACCTCTCTTGGATTAGACCTCTAGTTTTACCCATCAAGCGGTTTTGTAATATGTATATATTTATGTTTGATCAATGAAGTTAGTAGGTAAGCTTCTTAGTCTAGCTTGATCCTCATCACCTTTATACCAACAGGTTAGGAAGAGTCTTGTTGATTCATATTTGCTTTCATTTTTATGAGATATTATAATATAAAAATACTAGAAATACTTAAATATTAGTATAACAATATAAACAATACATGTTATGATTTGGATATTAGATTTGAGTTGTATGACTAAAAATTAAATATTAGGGTGGGATGTAAACATTAGGTGATTGTTATAATTTCAACATAATACCAAGGAAGGTGACTTGAAAAATCTATCCTTAATTGGAAGAATTATTATGTTACAAGATTTTAATTATCCTCCTATTTAGCTTATTTAATTTAAATGAATTTACTCTGGTCTATATTTTTGAACATTGCTAATCAAATCTCATAATCAAAATTGACTTGGTATTACTTTCCAAGGAAATCATCTAAGAATCATTAAAAAAATTGATAGTGAAAAGATAAAAACATTACTTGTTATGATTTAGATGCTAATAAAATCTCATAATCAAAATTGACTTGGTATTACTTTCCAAGGAAATCATCTAAGAATCATTAAAAAGATTGATAGTGAAAAGATAAAAACATTACTTGTTATGATTTAGATATTAAGGTCAATTATATAATTAAAATATGAATGTCGAGAAGATATGCAAATGCTAGACAAATGTTATGTATATTTTTAATATAATGCAGATGTGAGTTGATTCTTTGAATAACCTGCCTCTTTCTTGGAAGATTCTTGTTAGACTATAAAATTCTAGATTATCTTCTTATTTAGATATATATTTTTAGTTATTTATATAAATTCACTTTTGCTTTATATTCTTAACCATCATTAAGCAAAATTTATAATTAAAAGTTACTTGCCATTATTTCATGAGAAAATCATTTAAAAATTATATGTAGAAGAAAATTTGATAGTGGAAAGATATATATAACTCTATTTCATTTTCACATATTATTTTATTCTCCTTTGATAAATAAATGTTAGTCATGAAAGACATATAGAAAACCAAGTTTCTTGCTTCTCTAACATGTTCATCCAAGATGATGAAGTACAACAACATACCAAAATAGAAAAAATTATCATTTTAAGATGAGTTGACATTGTTAACATTGACATAGTGATTATAGTTTATAGAATGTTCATTTAACTCAAAAAATTATTGTCATTCACATTTTAAATCGTTTCACCAACTCAATGTTTGTCTTTGTATGTTTAAAAAACTTGAATCACATTACTTTTTAAATTATAGACAACTAACCAATTGTCCAAATGAATATCCTTATGCTATCTCCTTTAATAACATTATTCAAACTATCGAACTCTACAAATTTAAATTACTTCTTAAAACAATATTAAAATTAATTTATAGATTGAAATTCATTAATTGGTCCAAGCAAGATGGAAAATAATTACAAAACAATAAACAATCATTGGATGGTTTTATTGAGAGAAAACACAAGCAATATAGGTAAACTTGTAGAGACTCTTTGTATTTTAAAGCTTGGATATATAGTTTTAAATTAACTATTGACTATTATCTCACCTTAAGACGTTTTTGAACTTATTAACGAGGTATTATCTAAAATATTGATGTAAACATATTATTATAATTAAATATTTAACTATGGATTTATCTAAATTTTTTCTACTAAGACGATGAGTGGTTCATTTTTTTTCTTTATAGATCCAAATCTATCTTTTTCCTTCACTAATTTTAAAATTTCACATCAAGTTGTTTCCAAGTGTGTCATTGTGGCACCATTTATTTCATGATACCTTATATTTGAACATAACCTTAATTTAAAATATGAGTTATATTGTAATAAATATTAAAATAAGAAGAATTAAAAATTGTATCTAGAAGTTGAATATTATAATATAATGTGGTACTAATGTGGCTCTATCTCAATGCTAACAAGAGTGAGTTTAGCATCACCTTAGTGACAAACTTGTAGCACTAGTTTACCACTAAATTAGCACTACTTTAACATAAAATATAGATTTTGATGCTAAATACACATTATGACAATGCGTAAAATTTAATGTTATAATATAAAAATGTAGTAGTGAGGATATTCCATAAATGAACAAGATGAAGATCATGTAATTTTTATAAATTAAAAAAATATCTCGTAAGTTGTGATGACATAGCATTTAATTAGTTGTAAGCCAAAATATAAAAAGATAAATTCTTGAAAATATAGTTTATGCTTAAAAATATTAAAGTTAAGAATTTATTAGATCCCAATAAGATAAATAAAATTCTTCAAAATAAAAAATTTTCAAGTCAAATGTAAATAATGTGAATATGTAGAGATTGACATATAGATTATCATCTCTATGTACAAAAAATATTTTGGCTAAAAAATAACAAATTGTAATGTGAACAATTTTAAAGAAGTTGCATTTTTAGGTTGGACACCATAACTAGTACCCTAGTACCTTGAGTGTACATCACGGGCTACTAGTGTTACTATATAAATAATTCTTTTTACAAATCATATAAGTAACATTTTAAAACTAGGATTCAAAATATTTGATTTAGTAGTTAAAGCTTATGTGCATGGAAGAGAATCATGAACAACTAGTCTATAGTTTCTTATTATAATGGGAAAGAGAAGAGATATTCTCTTCACTTTTCTACTATAATAATGGTGTCATTTGAAGTTGTTCGCCATTTTTTTAATTCCTTGGGGTCATATATAATAAGAAGTCATAACTATCTTGAGGATGATAATTAGATTCAGAGAAAATTAACTCAAAAAAAATTAATTTTTTTTTTATATGTTATAATGTCTCTTATTTAAATTTGACAAAAATTTAAACTATTGTCTTAACAATAAAAATATTAAAATACATATTTTCTTAATAAATAGTTAAAATTTTCTATAATAATAATAATATTAGATAAAATTACATTTTATATTTATTTTAATAATAATTATAAATTTTAAAATTATATCCAACGTAAATGATAAATATTGTTTTTAACGTTATTCTTCCACATATGTGTGCCAAAAGGTGACACTCTCATTGATTTCACATCCTCTATGACTTGGTAACAGGATGGAAAAAAAGACGATATTGTTTTGTATAATGAGAGGTCTATGTTAATAGAAAAATAAAAGGTAGGCAACAGTTAAAGGGTATGGTTATTTCACATAGTAACGTAAAGCTTTCACAGTCTTATCATGTATAACATTTACATTTCAATATTGCCATTAGGGGACAAATGATAACATTTACATTTCAATATTGCCATTAGGGGACAACAAGACGTAAATCATGTGAGGAAAATGAATACAATTTGCATCAGAGGTCTAACCATACTATGGCCCCTTAATTGAATTTTAGCTCTCATTCTTCAGAGCAAGCTCTCTATCTACGAACATAGAATTCAATTAGTAGTCGACAGTTGCGTTGTAGATGGGGAATCTAAGCTTGTCCGTTGAGCGTCTTGTAAATATCTCACGCATAAATGAGACTCCAAGGATTTTCCCACTGAACAAGTTCATGAATGACAGTCTCAACATCCTTCAATTCCTCCATCATATTCTCCAGAAGGCAAGACCACTCAACTCAATGGCAACCTCAATAAATGTAGGTCCTAAATTCGAGTATTAATTTGTTTATACATTTAACATGGTATGAGAGTCAAAGTAATCAAATTGAAGAATACAAGTAGAAGCAGAAACTACCTTGAAAGAGAAAAAGTAAAAGAGTATCCCTACCCTAAAAAATAAAGAGTAAAAGAGTATCCCTAAAAGAGAAAGGGCCATTGGTTATCCATGTAATCTGATAGGATGAAAAAGTTACCATAAAGGCACTTCTAATTTAATTAGACCAAACCTATTTTAAAAAAGAAAAGAAAATCACCAAAGTGATTCAAAAATATGTAAATATAAATGTGCATATGTATTTGTATAATAAGTTGAAAAGAGAATTTAAAATTGAAAATTAGAAGAAAGAGTTTGAAGTCTTCCTCTCGACTGTCCTTTGGGTTGCTTCAGCTATGGTTTTGTTGAGTCTTTGGATTTATGGCTTCATGAGCAGTTCTGCACAACATCCTTTTGGTTGCAGGGACCATGTGCTTTATACTGTGGCTCTGCTCTTTGGGTTTGAAGTGGTGGTTCTTGGAGGTTTTTAGCTCCTTTTGTGGCTTTGGAGTTTGGCCTCTATTCTTCCTACTGTTGATTCCTTTTAGGACTTCCTCCTTCATTTCCTTGAAGCTGTATTTTGGTGGGGCTGAGGAATTTTGGCTTCATGAGCAGTTTTGCACAACATATTTTTGGTTTTGAAGGGGACCATGTGCTTTCTACTGTGACTCTGCTCTTTGGGTTCGTGGTGTTGGTTCCTGTAGGTTTTTAGTTCCTTTCGTGGCTTTGGAGGGGCCTCTGCTTTTCTTGCTGTTGAATCCTTGTAGGTTTTCCTTTTTTGCGTCCTTGAAGCTTTGGTGTTGAAGGTTGTCTGGGTGGCCTGGCTGCTTCCTTTCATTCTGGGATCCTTTGTTTGTAGCCGTGCTTCTTCGTGACTCCTTCATCTCGGATTCCTATGGCACTTTCCTGCCTTTCCTTCTGACTTGTTGTTCCACTACAGTTGTTTCCTGTGCTGGGCATTGTTTCTCGAAGACTTCCTTTTTCCTACTTGAGGACTTCATAGCCTGGGAAGTTCCTCTTGTTCATGTTCCACTGATGCACCATCCTCCAGGCTATTGTTCTACTGCATGAGGATTTTGTTGCCTGCGATATTCCTCTTTATGTTGCCTCACTTTTTTAAGGTGTTCAGGGAATGGTCTTCTTAGTTTTTTTTATCTTGCACTTTCCCTGTATGTTTCCTTCTACTTCACTGATCCACCCTATTGTTCATGGTGGATTTTCTATTTCTTTCTGGTTTTCCCCTGCGTGGGAAGGAGGTTTCTCTCAAGCCTGTTTCCCAATGGTGGTTTCTAGTTTTCCCGCCATTGGGTTGATTCAAAATTTAAAATCTGGCTTTGGTTCCTTTTCCCGCCCTTGGGGAAGTTTCAAATTGTTTTTTAATGGATGGGGTGGTTTGGCACTTTCTCCCACCCTAGGTTTGCTTGAAAATTCCTACTTCGCACCCTTTGATTCAAAATTGAATTTTTGGCGGGCTTTCTCTTCCTGCCCGTGGTTCCTTTGGTGCTTAGGAAGTAGTCTTCCTCTGTCGCAAAGGATTGCACCTTCCTCTGGCATTTAGGATGGCACTTCCCTCTTTTTATTTGTGTTTCTCTAGTGTTTCCTTTTGCTTCAATCCGTTGTTTTGTGTTACATTCTGATCCATTGTAATCAGGTTTTGGGATCCTTGATAAAAACCCACTTTTAATATATAACCTACCAAAAAAAATAAGAAAGAGTTTGAAATTGAAAATTAGAACATCAAACATTAATAAGAAGAATGTTAGAAAAAGTAATGCTTAGTATTAATTTTTTTTTTTTTTTTAAAGATATTGAAAAACTAAAAAAAATAATTCTAAAAATAAAAGACAACTTAAAAAATAAAGATTCTAAATAAAAATGAAGAAGTTATTAACTGAGAGTTTTAATTAAATCTTCTTTGTGTGCTTCAACGGACTAGAACAATAGTGGGCCATGTCAACTTGTAAAGTATGTTCCATGTCACGGAATCCAAAGGCCTTGAAGTCCGCAGGCTGCAACAAAACGAATGCGGGATAGAGATAGAGGTTCTGTCTTGCGATATTATAAAAGTGAATAAGCTTTCCTATGTGCTATGGGAGAGGGGTACAACAAGTCTCTATGTCGTAGAATATAACACATCGGGTTGGAACAGATGAATGTCACAGAATTAAGTGAAACTTAAATCCACAGGCCACGAAAAATAACTTAATAAAGTGTGCGGGCTATAACAAATATAGGAATATGTCCTATGTTGCTGACCTAAAACTTTGGTACGTTTTACAATGTAAACTATTGAGCGGGCTAGAACATGCTTGTTCTATGCTACTAGAAAATACAAAGCTTATTGAGCGAAATGGAGCATGTTCTCAACCGTGATATTTTATAAAGGATCTCCAGTGGGATGGAACATGAACAAAAAATAATAAAAATGAACTATAACCTAACTTTGCTAAGTTGGTTAATCAATCATGTAGAATATTTTCTCAATAACAAAAATACACGAAAGGTATTATTTATGCTTAACAACAAAAATACATCCACATACATTAATTTGGAAATACATCCACATACATCTGCAACTGAACCAATTTGCAGGTTATATCTACAAAGGAGTTTTTGAAATCTATGACTTCAACTCCTGGCTTTTGTTCCATGCTTCTGCTACGCTGCTCTACTCTCAACTTCTCTGCTCTTCTTCTGTTACTCCGCTCTTGTTTTGGGATGATACCAAATTATATATCCAAATAAAGGAGGGTAAGGCTTACCAGCCTTCTGATACGTACTTAATTCAAAACTAGGGTATCTATCCAATCGTCGAATAATTGCACCTACCAGTAATAACTGTGCACATTATAAAATACAGTGATCGGATTTGGAAGATAAGATCTATCAAAGATCTATCAGGTGTGAAATCTGATTTAATTTCTAACATCCTCCATTAAACAAGATTTCACAAAGACTTTGACACCTAGCATTTCCCTTAACCTATTAAAATATTCCTCCTTCAAAGGTTTTGTGAAGATATACGTAACTTGGTCTTTGGACCTACAAAATAATAACACAACTTCATTAAATTTTACTAGCTCTCTAATGAAGTGGTAGCAGATATCGATGTGCTTGCTCCTGCCATGAAACATTGGATCCTTTGATAGTGCTATGGTAGAATTATTATCATAAAAAAATATTGTTACCCCTTCCTGGTGATGATTCAGCTCACCCAAGATTTTTTGTAGCCATATTGCCTGGCATGTGGCTTAAGTGGCGGTAACATACTCTGCCTTAGTAGTAGATAATGCAACAATTGGTTGCTTCTTTGATAACCATAAAACTACACCTGATCCAAGATGGAATACATAACTGTAAGTGCTCTTACTATAATTTATATGGCCAACCTAATCACTATCTATGTAGCCAATAAGCTCAAGCTGGTATTTTTTGGCATAAAAAATTTCATGGTTCCTGGTCCCATTGGCATAACGTAAAATTCTCTTCCTTGCATACAATTGAGTGTTCTTTGGTGCTTCCATAAATATGCTAATTAGACTCATTGTAAACAACAATTTTGGTCTAGTTGATGTCAAGTACATGAGACTTCCAACTAATCTCTTGTAGAAAGTTGGATCAGTATTACTGCTGCAATCTGTCTTGCTCAATTTTGGGCTTGTTGCAACTGACGTGATCGTTGGTTTGCTGTCCTCCATTCTAAACCTCTTTAATATATCTACTGCATACTTACCTTAAGATATGAAAATACCATCCACATATTGGTTAACTTCAATGCCAAGAAAGTATTTCATCAGACCTAAATCTGTCATCTCAAACTCCTTCATGGCATATCTAAACTTCTCAAATAGCATATTGCTATTGCTAGTATATATCAGATCATCTACATACAAGCAAAAAATGAGCATCTACCCCTCTGCATTTGTATTCATGTAGAGAGTGTTCTCATATGGTCATTTGATGAACCCATTATCTTGATAGTAAGCATAAATTTGGCTATACCAAGCCCTGGGTGCTTTCTTCAACCCATATAGTGCTTTCTTCAGTTTTAGGACTTTGCCTTCTTGCTCTTCCAGCTCATAACCGGGTGGTTGGTGTATGTAGACCTCTTCTTCCAACACTCCATTGAGGAAGGCAGACTTAATATCTATATGGTAAAAATTCCAATACTTCTGGGCTACCAATGCCAAGATTATTCTAATTATGTCAAGTCTCGCTACAGGTGCATATACCTCATGATAGTCAATCCCTGACTTTTGCTTGTAACCTTTTGCTACCAGTATGACCTTATGTATTTCAATTTCACCTTGGGCATTAAACTTAGTTTTATATACCCACTTGACTCCAATGGTCTTCTTACCTGCTGGAAGATCCATTAATTATGAAGTTTGATTTTTCTCTATTGATTCTATCTCCTCATCCATAGCTCATAGTTGGGTGGCTGGTCTATGTAGACCTCTTATTCCAAGACTCCATTGAGGAAGGCATACTTAACATCCATATGGTAAACATTCCAACCCTTCTGGGCTACCAATGCCAGAATCATTCTAATTGTGTCAAGTCTCTCTATAGGTGCATATACCTCATGATAGCCAATCCCTAACTTTTTCTTATAGCCTTTTGCTACTAGTCTGGCCTTATACCTGTCAATTTTACCCTGGACATTAAACTTGGTTTTATATACCCACTTGAATCCAATGGTATTCTTACCTGCTGGAAGATCCATTAATTGCAAAGTCTGATTGTTCTCTATTGATTCTATATCCTCATCCATAGCTTTCACCCAATTTTTATTCTTAATTGCATCTTCAAATGAAATTGGATCACACTCAAAAAATAAAGCAAAATCAGAATGTTTTGCTTTGTCAATTTCATTTCTAGTTACCTCATATATCTTGCAAGCTCCTTATATTTGATGGTGTCTTCAAGTTGGAGATCCTACTTGCAAGTGGAGGTAACCATGATGATGAGGCAATGCTGCTGTTGGCACCAGTGTTATGGCTTGAAGCTACAAGCGGATGCACTTTATCTTCTTCTAAGTCATCGGACTCAATGATTGCTAGCTCTTGTTGACCAGTATTGGATTTCCAATTCCAAGTTTCATATTCTAGGAACTTTACATCTCGACTAATGATCAACTTCTTTGTTACATGATTATACAAGCTATAAGCCTTTGATTCTTCACTATACCCAGTGAAGATGCATTTTTATGCTTTTTCATCCAACTTATTTCTCTTCTCATCTAGGATATGTGCATATGCTATGCACAAAAAATATTAAGTGAGCAACACTTGACTTCTGGTTGCTCCATGCCTCTTGAGGAATCTTGTCCTTCACACTCTTTTTGGGACACCTGTTTAGTAGATAAACTGCACAAACTATAGCTTTACCCATAACTCATGTGGTAAACTCTTTGCCTTTAGTATACTTCGTGCCATATCCATTATGGTTATGTTCTTCCTTTCTACAACACCGTTATGTTGTGGTGTGTATATGGATTTGAACTGCCTTCGAATTCCATTTGCTTTGAAAAAATTATGGAATTTATTGGATATGTATTCACCTCCTCCATATGTTCTGAGAGTCTTCATAAAATAACTTCTCTATTTTTCAACCAGAGCTTTAAACTCCTTGAATTTTCCGAAAGCTTCTAACTTTTGTTTGATGGGATATACCCATGTCCTTCGACTAAAATCATCTATGAAAATCAAGAAGTATTTGTTACCAAAAAATATGCTGGTTTGCATAGGATCATAAATATCTGAATGCACCATCTCCAATGGTTGTGAAGCTCTCCAATACTATATTTTGGGGAACACATCCCTGTGCTGCTTTCCAACTAGACAACCTTCACATGCTTGATTTGGTTGCTCTATAAGGGGTAAACCCTTCATCTATTTCTTGTGCAGCAGGTTCAGGTTATTGAAACTCAAGTGACCATATCTGAGATGCCACAACTAGGTAGAATCATTCACCAATGCACTGAATGAAAGCAACAATTCATTTTGAATTTTTAGAGGGAACATATTTTTATTTTTCATGGATATTGTTGCTACAAGCCCATTTTCCTTGTCTTGAATGATACAAACTCCATTTATAAATTGAATAGTATACCCCTTCTACACAAGTTTTCCAACACTCAAAAAATTGTGTTTCAATCCAAACACATAATACACATTAGTTATTTGCTTCCTTTCACCTTGCCTGGTATGAATAATAATTTTCCCTTTACCCATGATAGGTACCTTACTGTTGTTCCCCATATTCACTTTGGATTGGATGGTTTCATCCAACTAGGAGAACATCTCTCTGTTCCTAGATATGTGATTGTTCCATCAATTGTCAAGATACCAGGTGTTCTTCTGGCTCTCCTCCTTAGTACTACAAGTTAACAACAGATTCCCACAAGCATCTCTACACTCTACATTTTAATTTTAATTTTTATAGTGGTATTGTTATTTATTATCCTTGGCTAATTTATTTCTACACTCACAAATTTAATGATCAATTTTCTTGTAGTAATAACATCGGATCTTTGATTTATCATACCTTTGATTTGATCTTCATTGTTGATTTTTGCCATTGCTTCTTCCTCCTGCTTGATGGAAGTTGCAATTTTTATCTCCTTTACTAGAGTTTGTCCTTCCTCCTCGCTTATGGCCTCTTCCACACTTGCATTAGTTATTCTATTCTCTCCCTCCTTGAAAACTAGAGGCACCTTGGTGGGATTCTTCTCTTCTGCTATTATCTCAAAATGAGACCTGTATCTTAAACGCTTGCTCTAAAGAGGACTGAGATGATCAACTCAACCCTTGCTCATGTATTTGCAGAGAACCCATAAGCTCATCTATAGAGAGGGTTGTTAAATCCCTTGATTATTCAATTGTAATCACCACTAAGTCAAACCTTACTGGTAGGCTTCTTAGTATATTCTCCACTACTCTATGGTTCTCTACATTCTCACCATTCAACCTCATCTGGTTGATGATACCCATTGTATTAGTAAATAAGTCACTCATGGACTCCAAATCACTCATCTAAAAATTTTTAAACTCTCTTCTTAGCATCTAAAACCTAACCAAATTCACTTTATTGGTTCCTTGAAAAGAGCTGGCTAGAATTTCCCATGCCTTCTTAGATTTGGTTGCTCCTGCAATTCCTCAGAAAATTGTTTCCTCGATTTATTGCATTATGTAGAATAATACCTTTTGGTCTTTCTTTTGGTTCTACTTTAGGAGATCTGACTCTGCTTGGGAGAGAGTGATAAACGCTACTATATTTTCTAGTTTTGCATAACCATTTTGCACCAAGTTACATAGCTCTTAGGACCCAAATAAGATCTTCATCTGGATGCTCCAGTAATCGTATTTCTTGCCATTGAAATGTGGGATCTGCAACTGTAATAAATTACCACTGGAAGTTGTTGCTTCTTATCTTCCATGAATCTAGTGCATGCTCTGATACCAATTTGAGAGTTTTAATTAAATCTTCTTCATGTGTTTCAATAGACTAGAATAGTCACGGGCCACGTCAACTTGTAAAGTATGCTCCACGTCATAAAATACAAAGGCCTTGAAGTCCACAAGCTGTAGTAAATCATACGTAGGATAGATATAGAGGTTCTATCCCATGATATTATAAAAGTGAACATGATTTATTATGCACCACGGGAGTGGGGTACAATAAGTCTCTACATCATGGAATATAACACATCATTCTCCATGGGCTGGAACAGATGAATATCGTGGACTTAAGAGAAATTTAAATCTGTAGGCCATGAAAAATAACTTAATAAAGTGTGCGAGCTATAACAAAGATAGAAATATGTCCTATGCAACTGACTTAAAACTCCGATATGTTTTACAATGTAAACTAATAAGCGCACTAGAACATGCTTGTTCTATACCGCTAGAAAATAAAAATCTTATTGAGTGGGAGGGAGCATGTTCTCAATCGTGAGATTTTACAAAGGATCTCCAGTGAGATGGAACATAAACAACAAATAATAAAAATGAACTATAACCTAACTTTTCTAAGTTGGTTAATCAAACACGTAGAATATTTTCTCAATGATAAAAATACACGAAAGGCATTATTTATGCTTAACAATTAAAATACATCCACATACATTAATTTAGAAATACATCCATATACATCTGCAACTGAACCAGTTTGTAGGTTATATCTACAGAAGAGTTTCTGAAAGCTACGATTTCAACTCTTGGATTTTTCCACGCTTCTACTACGCTGATATGCTCTTAGATTATCTGCTCTTCTTTTGCTACTTTGCTCTTGTTTTGGGATGACACTAACTTATATAGATGAATAAATGAGGGTAAGTCTTACTAGCATTTTAACACACATTTAATTCAAAATTAGGATTTCGATCCAATCGCCAAATAACTACACCTGCCAGTAATAATTATGCACACTATAAAATATGATGATTAGATTTGGAAGATAAAATCTGTCAGATATCTATCAAATATAAAATATGGTTTAATTTATAACATTAGTTACATCCTAATTGTACATCCTCATCAATTGAATCATTCATCTATCCACACAACTTAAACAGAGTTAGATTAGATCTATATTTTTCAATTTCTAGTTGATTAGTTCATATAAATTTTATCATTATTATTAGAGTGGTGTAGCATCATCACAAACAACAAAAAAGATTAAACAAAGATTAAAATATCTAAAAATTATTGTATTGCCATAAATCAATGAATAAGTTTATGTATGAGCAATTTATATCTAATATTTTTTGTATAATTTTTCATGGTATAAGGGCATTGTATTTCTAAATTCTAATGAGGGTGAGAACCTACTCTCCTCATGCCATTTTCATGGCCCGCCTTGGCTGGAGAATTAGTTCAACTAGTATGTAATGTACCATAACCATGAGGGTCTGAGATTCTAAAAATAGCAAATTTTGAGGGTGTGTTTACGTTATTTCTGCCAAGGATAAATATTACTGAAATCACTACAGAGGCCACTGCATAGCCATAAATATTGCTTTATTGAAGAAAGCTACTAAAAACCACCCAAGTTATGAGGGCTATGACTCCTAGAACAATATGTTTCCCTCTCAAAACGCCTACAATGATTCCATAAATTGAGCCTGCAACGGTACCCTATGCTATAACATTTGTAAGTTTGAAGGTTGATTCTCTCGTTGTGCCTAGGCTGATGGTTTCTACAACTGAAGAAAGTAGAAATTTATTAGTTTTGAGGTTGGATGATTTGATGGGTTCACTAATATCCCATATTGGATAAATATATTGAAGACTCATAGCATAATATTTTAGTAAAGACAAAGGTTAAAAAGGATAACAATAGCCCTAGTTCACTCCAAGAGGAAAAGGAGTCCTTAGAAGGTGGAAGAGGACATGAACGTGGAGGAGGCTAAAGTGAAAGAGATCATGGATGAGGAGACATAGGCAGAGGAAAATATAATGCCACTATTGTAAGAAATATGGCCATTTCAAGAAAGATTGTTGGAAGAGACAAAAGGACATGTGAAACAAATTAACAAATTTCATGAGTGTAGATGGAGAAGATTCTAGAAAAAATATTTTCCTCTCATGTGATGTAGCTAAAATATAAGGTAATGATTTATGGATTCTTGATTCTGGATGTTCTAATCTTATGATAAGTAATAAAGAGTTGTTGAAATGAATGAAATGGTAAAGAGCAATGTGACATTGGGGAATGATAAAACTATTGAAGTTGTTGGTAAAGGGACTCTAGTTGTTCAAACCAATCAAGGAGAGGTAAAAAATATTCATGATACATTCTATGTACTTGGTCTTAAACACAATTTTCTTAGTGTGGGACAGATATTAGAGAGAATTATGAAGTTTTATTTAAAGACAAAGCTTGCAAGATATTTGACAATAATGAAATATTGGTATGTGAAATACACTTGATCAAAAATAGAATATTTCCATTAAAAATGCAACATGCAAGTACCAATATATTGAATGCTTCAATTGATGATCGTAATTATCTATAAATTAAATGCTATGGTCACTTGAGTTTCAAAGGATTAAAGCTTTTTTAGGTGAAAAATATGGTGCATTGACTACCAAAAATTTTAGCAAAAAATGAAGTATGCTCTGCATGTACACTCAAAAATCAATAGGAATAAATTTCCAATGGGAAAGCAATGAAGAACCTCAAAATAATTGCAATGGTTAATGGACATATATGTGGTCCCATGCAAGTACCAAGTCTTGGTAACCATTTTTATTTCCTCACATTCATAGATGATTATAGTAGAAATATTTGGGTATTCTTTTTAAAGAAGAAGAGTGAAGCATTTAGATGTTTTGTGAAGTTTAAAGCAATGGTTGAAAAATAAAGTAAACATTGTATTAAAATTTTAAGGACTAACAGAGGAGGTGAATTTACCTCAAAAGAATTTATGGCATATTGTGTAGAAAAGGAATTAAAAGAAAATTAACTACTTCTCTCACACCACAAAAAAATGGTGTGGTTGAATAGAAATGGTAAGGTCTATGTTGCAAGCCAAGCATATGGGGTATGAATTATGAGGAGATGCAATTATCACAACTATATATAGTTTAAATCGAAGCCCAACTCATGCAATATTTAATTGCACACCTAAAGAAGCTTGGTCAAGATGGAAGCCTAATGTAGGCCATTTGAGGTTTTTTGGTCCATTACATATGTGCATATTCAGGATAAACACAAAAAAGGTTGGATATATTTTTATGGGATATTCAGAAGAAACCAAAGCATACAAGTTGTGGAATCCTACATTTCAAAAATTGATTCTTTCTCATGATGTGATATTTGATGAAGGATGGGTTTGGAAATTATAACAGTGGTAATAAAAACCAGAAGTCATAGAAGAAGACTTTTTTTATCCCAAAAATAGTTCAGGCAACACTTTGAGTGCAGTTTTTATTCCAAGCCCTCCAAGTGTTAGCTTTTGATGCTTAATACTTCAATTAAAATAACCACAATATCTAAAATAAATTTGCTATATAAAATATATTATAATGTCAATATTCTAATCATATAAAACTCATAAATAACTTCTGCAACAACTCATAAAATAGCCATTACCAAATGCTCATGAAAATAGTATTTTGATATAGAATAAAGATCTCAAATACACCATACTTCCACACACTCTCACTCTACATTGTATCTCACATACACACATAGACATATATAATGGAATGTGACTCTTCATATGGAGTACTCTTGGACTTCACTCTTCTTGAGACTTCAATTTCCTACTCTAAGGACACGTGTACTCTTACATAAGGATATTTGTGCACATATACACTCATCATACTTGCACACTTAACTACAAGACACTTGTGCATTTCATGCATATTATTACATTACATAAAGTAAATAATCACTCTCTAATCTAAGACACACTCCTAATCTAAATATGTACCCAAGGTGGTACATTAGCATGTACCAAATAATGTAATATACTCTAACACCCCCCTCGTATTACATTATTTGGTTAGTGAAGACTTAATATGAATTTTCATCTTTCATATGTTCTTCAACTTGATCAGGTTCCTTCTCTTCTTATTTAATATGTAGGTGACCAAGTAGACAAAAGTATTGTTGTCCTCTCATATTTCTCATTCTAACTCTTCAATTTTTCCATCGACTTTTATGATAGATAGATTTTTCATTTCCTACAATTTGTCCCTCAGAAATTCATTAGTGTTGTTTTGAACTACAACAATATCTTGCAAAATCCCAATTGTGTCTAGAGAATATATATCATTGTGAATTGATCCTATATCTTCTATATCATTTTATTTATAATGAGATACTTATTGACTCCATTTATATATCTAAACTCAATCATTATTTTGCTCTCAACCAATTTGGTTATTGAAATAAGATTTGATGTTAATCCAAAAACATACATTACATCATGTAACAAAGTATTTGGAAAATATGTACGAGGTGTTACACACCCATATCCATGCAAAAGATAGGTTTTACTATTTGCAATTTTCAACCCATAATTATTTGTAACTTCAAGGTAATCAAACCATTGTAGATTTCCTATCATGTGATGACTTGCACCAGAATCAATAAACCAAAGATCTTTTCCATTTTTACTTGTACATATATTTATGCTTGAAGTAATTTTGTATCTTTGATATGAAATAATGTATGGACTTTGATCTTGAATCCTTTTATAGTGTACTTTGTGATGATTGGTTCCTCTTACTAACTTATCCATTACTATCTTCAAAAAATAGTTTTATTGTTGAATTCCTTATGTCTCCCTAGTTTTGAATGTATTGACCAACCTTGAATTTGAGTATATGATCAAATACTAATTTTGATGAAATTTTAATTCTCAAATTTTGTAGAATACCTTGTATTTCCTAATGTTTGGATAATAATAAAACAATAGTTTTGACAAAGATTTTAATTCTTCAAATTTCTAGGTGGAATTTCTTTTATCTCCCAAATTTTAAAAATATGATTTTTAAATTCTAAATTTCACAATCCTATGTTGGTGTTGAATTCCTTATAACTCCCCAATTAGAAATTTAGTAAAATATATTTGCAAATTTTGTGTTCCTAATTTGATGTTGAACTCCTTATTTCTAAAAAATTATCAATTTGCAAATATTTCAAATTGCTTAACAAAATCAAACTAAATAATTTAAAAACATGTAATTATCTTCCCAAAACCTTTAATCAGATTTTCAAAACTTCTCAAAACTTTCTAAAATACTGTAATAAAATATATAGGGTTATATTATCATTTATAGACCTTATACCTCCAATAACATTTATTAATCAATGTGATGATATAATAATCAAACTCAATCTTTCATAAACCAATTATAAATTCCTCCTTATTACTCCAACCTTTAAATAAATAAAATAATAATCTAAAATTTACCTCAATAATTTGGATGCATAATATCTTGGGTGAAATAATCGGTCTTCACTATCAAAGAGTCAACAAACTTCTTGCTGCAAGGCACTCTCCTATTTTTGCAACCCAAAATTCCCTCTAAATAAATACATCTTGTGCTATTTATGACCCATGCATTAATAAATGCCTCAAATGTTTTAATTCTCTCCTAGGTTGTTGGTGTTCTGATGTACCAAATGGCAGACAATGAATTTATCTCTTCAGCTCACATACCATAGGTCTCCTTTTAGTGCTTTAATTCACTAACACACTTCCTCACTGTGTAACAATTGGCAATGATCAACTTGAAGCATTTTCAAGATGTTAAGATGTCTTAAAAATTTTAGTCAACATATGGAATATCACCACTTGCAATCCCAATGTCCACTTGTGCGGTGGTTGATCCCTTGGCACTCAACTTGCCCTGACTCAACTTCTTCAATATTTTGCCTTCCCAATAGTTATCTTTTAACATTCATCAAATGTATTCTTTGCTACTTGTTCATATGTCATGCTTGCCCTCCTTGAATGGTGCTAATGGTGGTCTTGAGGCTTTGCTTCTCCTCAACTTGGTGGCTCAACCTTGGTGGTTCTTCTTAGTTCTTTGGTTGCTATTTTCACTTGCGATGGTTCATCCTCAATGTGGATGTCTTCTCTTCCATGGTGGCTATACCTCAGAAATATGGTGGCTACTTTTTCCATATGGTTATTGGCCAAGCTTCTTTGATAAAGAATTTGCTTTTTGAATGAATTTATTCTCTAATATTTTCTATGAAAATATTGACTTATTCAATTTCCAAAAAGCTTCTTTCTTTATATCAAATATAACTTATTTTTGCTTTCTATAACATGGATATTATAATATGGTATTGATGCAAACTTCTTCAACTTTGAAGATTTAAAATTGAACTTTATTTTACTATTCTACAAACTCTAATATGGTGCTTGGAATAAACCAATTTTAATACTTGGATAAAAATACTTTTAAAGAACCGATATTTCAAACCTCTTTGACCTCCTTCATAGCTAGCTTTCTTGGTGATTTAGCTTTCTTTTTTTCTGTCCAAGATTGTAGATATTTGCAGCTTCTCTCCTTTACAAAATGCAGCCAAAACTATCTTATTCTTCCTCCAATAATGCTATTAAAAAAATTGCTCTCTTATTAAATGCTGCTCAAATTTTTTAAAATTCGTAGCTCCTTTCATTCTCAAAATGATGTCCAAATTGATATCCTATCTCCTTCCAAATATATTGTGCAAAATTCTTTCAATTTATAGCTAATTTCTTATTAAAATTCTATCTAAAATACAACTCTATCTCCTTCAACTTGCTGCCCAAATTCTCTAAAATTTGCAGCTCCAAATGCAGTCCAATATGCTACCTTTTTGCTATCCAAAATCTGCCTCTATCTCCTTCAATTCTCTACCTTAAATTGCTATCAATTCCTCCTTCAATCAACTATTCAAAAACACTTCCAAAACTGCTCAAAACTTCCCCAATTCATAGCTCTTCTATATCCTTCTAATGCTGCCCAAATTTGCAGTCCAAAACTCTTCAAATGCTGCTCCAAAATTCTGATTTTTCCTCCTCTATATTTCTGTCCTGAATCTCTTCAAATTCTACCCCAAAAATCTGCAATATTCTCCTTCAAAATCCAGCCTTCAAAATATTTAATGGTTGTCTCCAAAAATATCAATTGGTGGCCTCTTTCAATCTTCTCTCCTCTTTAGCTTCTGCTAAATTCTGCCTTAAAATTTGTCTTCTTTGTTGGCCTCTTCTTCAAGAATATGAATGTCTTGAAGTCTTCAAAAAATAATTTCTCAAATTTGGAAAACTTCTTGAATCAGTTTCACAAATCCTTTTGGGCTTGTTGTTGGATGACAACAATTATCCTAATTTTGATGTGATTACCTCTTTTTAGGAGTTTCTTCTTCTTGCAATCTTCTACCTCAAAATTTCTTCAAATCTTCTCCAATGGCTACTTATTCAATTTCTCAATAGGGCTTCTATATTCTCCTTCTTTATCCTTCAAAATTTCAATGGACCTTTTTATTATGCCTCCTCAATATTCTCTCTCAAATATCCTATCTCCTTTCTCAAATTTACAATGGGGACCTCTTTTCTCAATTCTCCTCTTTCTCAATATATATTTTTTTGAATTTACATGGTGGAATCGATAGCCGCCATGAATCTGAGCAGGTTGTCCAACTTTTATGGCCGCCACAATATTCTGTGCTATCCGCCCTAGAAGCCGCCACACAGATCTTCGTGCAATCCGCCCCTATAACCACCATGCCACAATCATTTAAAACCTTTTACGTCGCTAAAAGCACTAGGAAAGGGACAAGCGTTCAGTCCGACGAGGCCCGAGATTTGAACCTTGGACCTCCGCAATACTTATGGGGTTTGGATGAACCAATTGGTCTACACCTCGGACCTTAAAAATGAAATTTTCTTGGGGCTAAATTAGCCCTTTTGACCTCCAACGATCATTGGTGATCCTGGACGTGGTAACTGTGCTTCTCAATATTCAATAGGGCTTCTCTGGTCTCTCTCTCTCTCCTTCCTTCAATATGCTATGGGAAAATATTTCTTGGGTCTCCTCAATATTCAATCTCCAATATTCTATGGGGACCTCTTTCTTGGATCTCCTCAATATTCAATGTCTACTCTTTTTCTGCAACTCCAAAAATAATTCTTGTTTGAGGAAAGCACATAGATTTTCAGGTAATCGAAGGTGAAATTCTTCTATATCTATTTTAGGAAGCTTATCAACTTTTGATAACTATTTTTTTGAAACAAAATCTAATATAACAGCAACCAAAATCATCCAATTCTCCAAAATTTTTAAAATCAATAAACTTCACTAATTATTCTTCAATCTAGTGGAAAGAAATCTATGCTAAGTCCTAGTCTTCATGAGTTTTTTGCAACCTTGTGGAAAGACTCTAGCCAAATAGAAACTTTCAAATTATGTAAAATAAATCTCTCTATCTCCTATCAATCTCCCTTGTGGCTCTGATACCACTGTTAGCTTTTGATTCTTAATACTTAAAGTAAAATAACCACAAAATCTAAAATAAAGTTGCTATATAAAATATATGATAATGAAAATATTCTAATCATATAAAAATCATAAATAACTTTTGCAACAACTCATAAAATGACCATTTACCAAATGCTCACAAAAATAGTATTTTGATATAGAATAATGATTTCAAATACACCATACTTCCACACACTCTCACTTCGTGTCACACACGCACACACACATAAACACATATATAATAAAATGTGACTCTTCATATGGAGTACTGTTGGCCTTCACTCTTCTTGAGACTCTTCACTTTCCTACTCTAAGGATACGTGCACTCTTACATAAAGGACATTTGTGCACATCTACACTCATCATACTTGCACACTTAACTACAAGACACTTGTTCAATTCTTGCACATTATTACATTACATAAAGTAAATACTCACTTTAAGACACACTCCTATTCTAAATATGTACCCAAGGTGATACATTAGCATGTACCAAATAATGTAATACTCTAACACCAAGAAGATATAAGTCTAAAAGAGATATATGAGAGGATTAAAAAGGTAATTCTAAAACTAGATATTACATCATCTTTAGATATTAAAATTAAAGCAACTACTTATGAGGATGTAGTAAAAGAAAAGTTTTGGATTGATGCCATGGATAAGGAATTGAAGATGTTTAACAAAAATGACACATGGAAGCTGGGAAATGTTCTAGAAGGAAAATAAGCTATTAGAGTGAAATGGGTCTATAAAACTAAGTACAAAGTAGACAAAACAATTGAAAAGCATAAAACAAGATTGGTTGCAAAAGGTTATTCTCAACAACCAAGTATTAGTTACTTTGAGACCTTTAATATTATTGCTAGATTAGACACTATTATAATTAATTTATCACTAGCAACACAATACAAATGGAAGGTTTTCTAAATGGATGTAAAATCTACCTTTTTAAATGGTTTTTTTGGATGAGGAAGTCTATGTTTAACAACTCCTAGGTAATGAGGTGAAAGGGCAAGAGCATAAATTTTACATATTGAAGATAGCATTCTATTGAATCAAACAAGCACCAAGAGCATGGTATAGCAGGATAAATGTATATCTCCATAGCCAAGGATTTACAAGATGTATAAGTGAACCCACTATATATTTCAAATGTGGTGATGATAGTGAGATATTAATTATTTTATTATATGTTGATGACTTGATATATATGAGAAATAGCATAAGGTTGATGAATGAATTTAAAATTGTAATGATAAATGAATTTGAGATGACAAATATGGGTTTGATGCACTATTTTCTTGGGATTGAAGTGATACAATTAGATATTTTTATCTCACAAGGTAAATATGCTTTTGAATTACTTGAAAAGTTTAGGATGTCAAAATGCAAATCTATCAGTACTCCTTTAAGTCTTGGTGAAAAGCTTATTAAGGATGATGAAAGTTGCAAGGTGAATCCCACAATTTATAGAAATCTAGTAGTTTAATATATCTTACAACTACTAGTATAGATTTAATGTATACAATAAGTGTAGTTTCTAGGTTTATGTAAGATCCAATTGAGGTACACTTTAGGTAAAAACAAAGAATATTGAGGTATGTACAAGGAACAAGTCATTTTGAATTTGGTATAACAATTATGATGATTTTTTTTCTGTTTGGATACATAGATAGTGATTGGATACGTTATCCTAATGATCATAAGGGTACTTCTAGAAATATTTTCAGCATGGGAATTGGCGATATTTCCTAGTCATCTAAAGAGAAAGTAAATGGTTATTTGTATATAATAGAATATGAATATATTATAAAAAATTTAGCAACATGCCAAGCTATTTGATTGAAAAGAGTATTGAAAGAGTTAAAGAATGAGCAAAATTATCCTATTACAATATTTTGTCATAATATTTCTATAATTGATTTATTCAAAAAATTATTTTTCATAGTCGTACGAAGGATATTGATATAAGATATCATTTAATCAAGAGTTTGTTGAATAAAAACATATAACAATAAAGCTTTTCCCATCCAAGGAGTATCTTACAAATGTGTTACCCAATATGTGTTAGCTTTTGATGCTACATATTAAATGAAATGCAACTACAAGTACCAAAATAAGCATGCAATGTTATATCTATGATAATGGAAATATAACAAGTAAGTAAATAACATGAGAAACTTGAGAAAATACTCATGAAATAACCATTAATGAAAGCTCACAAAAATTGTACAATGCTATGAAATAGAGGTCACTAAATACTCCATATTACATAAATGATCTACATTGTATCTACTACTACTCTACCTTGTGCACTCCAAAATACTCTTCTTGCTATTACTTAAGAAGGCATATATATATTGAGGCATGAATATTGGCCTTCCATATTCCTATTCTTAAGGACTCATGTACATGTGGACACCATGCACATTTACATCATTGCACATTGTGCATTTATTACATTGTATAGCGTAAATACTTATATCCTAATCTAAGAAAAACTCCTAATCTAAACATGTACCCATGTTGGTACATTAGCATGTAGCAAATAATGTAATATATTCCAACACCCCCTTGTATTACATTATTTGGGTATTGAAGACTTTATTCTTCAATATGGGTCTTCATATTTCAGATATTCTTTAGCTTGATCAGGTTCTTATTCTTATTATTTAATATATAGATGGCCAAGTAAACCATAGCTTTGTTGTCCTCTCATATTTCTAGTTTTGAATCTTCTATTTCCCTGTTGACTTTTATGATATATAAATTTTTTATTTTCTGCAATTTGTTCCTCAAAAAATGCATTAGTGTTGTTTTGGAATACAACAATATCTTGTGAAGTATCAATTGAATCTAGAGCATATATATATTTGTGAATTGATCATGTAGCTTCTATCTCATTTTGATTTATGATGAGACACATAATGACTCTATTTACATATCTAAAATCAACCATCCTTTTGCTTTCAATTAGCTTGGCAACTAAAATAAGATTTGATGTTAATCTAGGAACATACATTGCATCTTGTAACAAAAAATTTAGAAATGTTGTACTAGGTATTACACACCCATATCCATGTATGAGGAAGGTTTTTCCATCTGCAATTTTCAACCTATAATTATTAGTGACTTCAAGGAAATCAAACCATTGTAAATTTAATGTCATGTGATGACTTGCATCGGAATTAATATATCAAATGTCCTTTTCATTTTAACCTATAGGATTCTTTGTACTTGAAGTAATTGTGTATATTTGATATGGAATATTGTATGGATTTTGATCTTGAATCCTTTTATAGTGTATATTATGATGATATGTTCCTCTTGCTAATATATCCATAATCTCAAGAAATTGTAGTGTCTTCCAAATTTTTAACTTCTAGATTCTAACCTTCAATATGATCAATCAATGACCCAATTTCTAAATAAAGTTCCCTTTTGCTCTTTTACTATTGAGAACAAGTTTGATAAAATTTTGTCTTTCAAAATCTTTGAAGTTTTCTACCTTATGAATCCCTAGTGTTTTGAGTATATGATCAAATACTATATTTCAATTCTTTTGAAGTATGCTTTGTAATTTCTTATTTGTAATATTTCAAATATATAGGTAGAATTCCTTTTGGCTCTCTAGTATTTGATAATATCTTTTCAATTCTTGAATTTTGTAGAATACCTTATATATACCAATTGTTTTGAATATGGATTCGATAGTATGCTTATCTTTCTAAATTAATTTTGAGTTAAATCCCTTTTATCTTCCTAATATTTTGATGATAATTTTTATATAATGTTGAACTCTGTCACGACCTGTTACCCTTGAACCCTATCAATGGGACATTAATTTGTCTTGTGATCAATTAATGTTCCACAGAAAGAGGTCATAGACCCTAAGGAATTCTACAAAATTCCCAATTTAGGAATTTTGAAGGGGTTTAGGAGGAAAATAATAAAAATATAATCAGGTATGTATAATGTTTAATGACTAGGATAATTGCATCTAATTTATAAATTAAAATTCTAAATTTTATTGGACCAAATTAGGCACTAGTATTATTTAATACTAAAAGCCTATCTTATTTTCCCTCATGGCATAATCTAATTGGTAGAGAGAAAAGTGAGATTCTCTCCTCTATTTTTAAATTAGATGTGTATTGGAGGGATGTGAACCATAAGGGACACAAAACAAAAATAAGGACACTCACCTTATCTCCAAGTGGACCCTTTTTCTATTTTTGGTTATACTTTACAAGACATGATTAGTCACAATGGGTCCAAGGCATATTTTTAATATTATTATAATATGACCACTATTTGGCCCATGAGTGGAGAAGTGTCCTATTAATAGAGGACATTTTGTGAAGAAAGGGTATCTAGGAATTATTGAAGGTCTAGGGAGTATGCTTTCCACCTTGATGGATCAGAAACCAGAAGGTCTAAAAGATTTTCTAGTTTAGAAATAAAAAATCTTAGGAGGTTAGAAGGTGTGGATGGAGGTAAGACTCTTCGTCAATTGATTTGTGGCTTTGCGAAAGATCCAGGTGTGGGGTTTTATTTTTTTGCAACAAGAATTCGATTGGCTAATTATGTTTCAACTGTGTCACTTTGCATAACTATACCATTACCTTTATGAATGTCATAATATAGTGGTTCCTTTGTTGGCATATGGTAGTGTATTTATTCGAATATTAGTTTTGACTTCGAGTTTCTCCTGACACCCTTTTAAAGAAAAAAAAACACAATAGAGGATTTATATTTTATACAAGTCTTCCCAAACTACCACTTCTAGCATACAAGTGGATTTTAAAAGAATCTATTTTCTCTTTCCCAATCGAAGGTCAATATAATTAGTAACTTATGGGTTTGACCGAGATTCCTAACATGTTTTAGATTTTACCCCATAATTTTGGGTAACTCGAATGTGAAATCCGATTCGCCCAACCAATTGAGTACATCATCATATAAGGATTTTTGTATATTTACACCATTGAATCCCATAGTGTATTGGAGATATCATTGGGTTTAACAGAGCATATACCTTTAGCCTACATTGTTTTCAACATGCCATACTACCCAATCTCTCCATGTGAAACTAGATGGAGGCAATCGTGCTTAAATTATCATCTTATGCCCATGATTGACCATCTATTGTTGACATGATTTTTATAATTTATCCCATTGAATCGCTCTCGATTCATATTTGAATCAATATGAGGGTTTGGACATCTTTAGTATAGCCTCAAATTGACTTCTAAATTGACTACATATTTATATCAACGGTTTTGGACTAATGGGGTCCTACGCATAGACATGTGGCATTGTTTTGCATACTATTAGCACTACACCCCATATCCGTCACTCATGGAAAAATTACTCTATCAAACAGTTAGAAACCAAATAGGTTGATGCGTCATGTGATTGTACACTATTGGGTATCATTAAATTATAATAGTTGATAGAGGTTATATTCTCTATGGTACACTTGGGATACCATTACTATGAGAATGGTTAATAACCGAGGGGAACAATTTGTTAAACCATGGTTCATTTATTGATCGAAGGTGGAGTATAAATGGAATGGAATTGGATAAAACAATATTTAATATATCTATAGGAAGGTATGTGGATTTTTCATAAAACACCTATTTGATATGGAAAATTTGGTTAGATTTTGTCATCTGACCATAAACAATGTAGAGTAAATTGTAAGTAAAAGAAATAATAATAGAGGAAATTTGGAGATCCTTTCATGAATTTAAACTCTTGATGAAACTATGGAGTTTCCCTTGTAGACTCTGATTTAATACTATTTCTATAAAGTATTTCATAAGTTAAATACAAAGACTAGACTATTCTATGTTTGAATGGTTTGGGGAAATAAACTATATGACTCCTTATCTTGTATCGATAGTTTGGAAAAGAATCCATGAGGAGGATTCTTAATTTTGTGTAATAACCGAAGGAAGAATTACGTGATCCCTTATTGGTAAAGTGAACTTGATAAAGGGAATTTATGAGAACTCTTTATGCTTTGTACTTGGAAAAAATTATTTTATGAATATGAGGAAGATCATATTTTGGAGGTTGGGTTTATTCCCCATGAGGGTTCCCAGGATAAACAAATGTGTCAATAATTTGTGGTTTGCTTTATTATTTCTTGTGGATGTTGCATTTATTTCCAAAATGAAAATGATATAAGTTAATGAGATGTTAGATGCTTTGATGAAATGTTATGCATATATTTTATTATGAAAATGTGTTCATTTGGTAAACATGATGTAAAGGATGTATGCTTAATTTCCAATATGTTAATGATATACGATTGTGTCATTTACTTTCTGAAATGTAATGGATAATTATGAATGATGTACTTAGTTAATTTTACCTTTCAAGCAACTGGCACTTGATGTACTCAATGATCGTATGGATGCATAATATAAAATGTAATGGAATGTAATCCTTGTTTGGATAGAAATCTTATGTGATTAAGGATATGATGTAATAATATTTAACCCTTAAGGAGATAATTGAATGAGGTTGACCTAAACTTTACATAAACATTCATGAATGGTATAATCTAAGCAAATTGATTACAAATTATGGATTGATCCGAGTTAGAACTCGGAGTGGGTGAAACCCATGAAAAGACAAATAGGATTTGAGTTGTGGACCAAATGCAACCTTACATTCTGAGTTGAAAAATAAATTCATGAACCTGAGGTATATTGACTAAATAATACCCTTTTGTAATCACTTAATTGTCTCATGTGTTATACATAAGGGATGCCTAAAATAAGGGGAGAACAAATAAGCCTTGATATATTTCAAGCAGTATAGTCATGCTTAAGGGAACATTCCAAGGATTATGTAAGTTGATCATGTTTAGTGATTTTGCTATCTTAGTGACCCCATCAAAAATATGTGGGTGGGATCTAAGATTCATGATTAACCATTATTGAGGTTATATCATGTAAGATGGGTTTCCATCTTCAAGGCATTCACCTACATACTGATCTTGGTGGACAGTATGGTTAATGGTGATTTTCTTTTATGAGGGATGAAACCTAATGCTTTGGCCAACGTTCTCATATCCGAGTGGTATGAGGGTTTCATAGAAGCTGATCACTTCTACTCAAGAGTGACTCTGATCAAGTCTTAATATCTCTTGATGTTATTTGCCTTGATAACTTACAATCCAATTGGAATGGTTCTACCTTAGATCATGATTATGTCCCTTGCCTCATGAAAGATAAATGTTTTTTTTTTTTTTTTTTTATATATAAAAAATGAGTGGTTGAGTAGTGACAATTGGGGTTGTTACAGTTGGTATCATAGCCCAGGCTAACTAATAGATTCTAGTTAGATCTAGGTTAGTAAAATATTTGGGCATGAAACAAAACATGAGAGAAAACTCAAAACATAAATTCCACAACTCTAAACAATGCACACTTGGTAAGGACAAGGTCAGTGCTTGAGATTATGATGTCTGAGTTCCTATCCCCCATGAGTAGATCCATAGTCGTTCGAAAGTGGAAGAGCTAAGTGAACCCTCCTGCATGGGTTTTAAGTGGTGTACCTTAGACTCTTTTGGGAAATTACTCGACATCTATATCTTTTGACTTACTTACTCCTTATTTTCAAGTGTGTATGAGTCAAAGGTTTAGATTTACTAAGGGTTCACTTGAACTATGATAGTCAAACCAATTTGGACAACTTAAATGACTATAGTCATGAATAGAAGTGAAACCTTAGGATATGCAAACATAAATTCAACCATGTAAGTTAGTCGAAAACTAACTAGTGGAAGTTCAAACAAAACAATGTTTTCTTTATTTTCATTTTTGATCAATGTTACAATACACTCTAGAATTTTCCAATCAGAGGTTATGGTGCAATGGTGGAAGAAGTCACCCGACAACACCAAAACCTGAAACTCCGTTATGTTGGAGGAGAACAAGGATGGTGAAACCTCACATCTAAGTATGTAAATCCCCAAATCTCACCAGACTCATCTCTGACATGAGTATTAGGGAACTCCACCAAGTAAGCCCTGGAATCCCAAGTGTCACCGCCACATGTAGCTTCGCCAACCTCCCTAAGTATCCCGACTCCTCAGAAAAGTATGCACCCGACCACTCGAAGTGGTGGTTGAAAGAAATAATGGGTGTTAAGCTATTTAAAATGGGAACTGACCACTATGCCATGCATGTGGTATTAAAACTTATAAGAAAACTAGAGTGTAGTTTTGCAACAGTTGTTTGAAGCACAGAAAACTACGTATATGAAACCGATGTAAACCAAATACCGAAGATAGAAGTAAGATGATACGAAATTAACTATAATTCTACCATATGATAATAAAGTCAATATGGGTACACTTTATAGTAATAGTACCGTGCGATAGACGCATGTTTTACCAATAGAGAAATAAGGTACGAAATCATCCATTGGAGTCATCGAAGGGTCGATGATGGGACGTTATACAAATTAAGGGAAGGACACGTGGGTTATGATGATGTGTTCTATGCACATCGAAAGAAGATTACTCCCTTGGGAATTGGAGAAGAACCCAATAACTCAATTTGATTGATCTACGAATCTACGAAAATAAATGGACCTCGAAATACTATCCAACAAATGAAATCGAGGTAAAACTCCAACATCGTAGAATGGATAAAATGGTGTAGATTTTATCCTAGTTTTAGATACAAAAATAACCTAATCACTATTCATGGTAGTGAATATCATATTTCTCATATTAGGGTTTACCCTATTAGTACTAATGATCTCAAGAATAGACATCATAGTGTATCTCGTAATTATCTTATTCCTGCTAGCCGATCTGTTGGTACATACTCTTTGAGTTATGGCTTCTAAAAATGTTAGAATCGACAATGGTAATCCTATGGAAACATCAAAAATTTGACCATTAAAGATCATCAGGGTACGATATCCTTTGAAGATGATCTTTCAGAATGCCAGGGATAGGTTGGATGCGAGCGACTGGTAATGGTTGAAAGAAGTAGGATTTGAAGGAGCGGCTCGACTAGAGCCAATACGTGTAGACAGATGCTATCTGTCTACCCTAGTAGAAATATGGGATCCTAGTAGAGGGACATTCTAGTTACCCACTGGAGAAATGACTATTATGTTGGAAGACATATACAAGATATACCAGATACTGGTAGAAGGTCATACAGTAACCATTGCCAATGAAGCAAAAATGGGGTATATTCTAGAAAGAGTGTTCAGAGCAGAATGGAGGAGTGTGAACATCGATAAGGGGCGTATAGAACATGAACTTCACTATGTGCAGGGTAGACTGACACATAAGCATGCGGTTATAATGGAGCTCTTATCGGGTGTCATTTTTCCCAAATCAAGAAGTGCATGATTTCCTTAGAATTTAATGGGAATCATGCAGGATATAGTTGAAGAGTTAGTGGTGTATGCATGGGCACCAACATTATTGGCCCAAACCTATAGAGAATTGTTCGACTTAAGAACAATGATGAAAACTGGATTGAACTGTAGCACCTTGCTACAAGTCTGGGCATGGGAGCACATAGCGGTAGCAAGACCCCAAGGGCTACCTTATGATGCACACAAATTTATGGGGCCAGAGATGCCTTATGCGTTAAGGTGGCAACAAAAAAAGGAATGGTCTAACCACAGACCACTTGAAGGCAATAGAGAGTGATTCCGCTCTATTTGGGAGAATCTGCACTCCCGTGACGTTATTTGGAGACCTTGGAGAGAGGGCCCAGTTTGGGTAGAAGATGGTTTACAACTCGCTCATGTGAGATGAGCAAGATGGATGATCGGACGTACAAGTATGCAATACGAGTATTTTCAATATACTCGGGTATTGTGATAGTTTAGTATTATACAATGGATACCGGACCCATCCATGGTTTATACGAGAAAGGGGTGAACAACCGTGATACCTCCACCAATGGAACCACTAGCTTTAGAGCCTGATGAGGCTATATGGACACCAGAGGAGGATGATGTAGGCACAACCCCTGACTATGATATTTGGTGGGCCATGCAACAACAACGCCAAGGGGAAGATTCTAGTGAGGAAAATAATAGTAGAGAAACAACTAAGGTTGTAGAGGAGGAGCACTCATCTAGAAAGAGAGATGAGGAAGAATCTTCCAAAATATGTGTACGCCAATGGTTGGATATAGGAGCTGGACCATCCAACATAGGAGAAGATGAACCTGTGAGAAAAGTGCAACATGAAGTGGAGGCACTGAAGAAGCAAATTTGACTGTTAGAGACCCAACAGTTGAAGTTAGTAGACAAATGGGCACAACAAAGGTTTAAGTTGGAGACTGAGAGAGAAGCTACCATCTCAGAGTGAGAGAGGTTTCGATTAGAGTTAACACAAATGCACTACTGGAGAGATACAGTAGTGATAACCTTGCAAGTAGAAAATGCACAACTACGCCATGCAAGGGATATCTACAGAGCTGCATTCTTGACTTCTTGTATGGATGCACTTATAAGCCATGGTTTACTTCTTCCATCACAACCAGCTACTGAGGGACAATGTGAACATGGAAATACAACTCGAGCAACTTAGAAACTGGTTAGAATAGAACCTGAGCTACTTCTCAAGTAGTTTCTCCAACAGTTTCTCAAACTGGTAATGTAGGTATAGATCCGATGGGTGAAAGATCCGAGGAAGAACAACCTTGAGATCTGAAGCCACTACTCTAGGAACTATATGTATTAGTATGCCAAGGGATTTGGCCAATTGTAATTAGAAATCATTTGAATTATATATTCTTGTTGTAAAGATGAAATATTGTGAACTTAAAGTCTTCTATCATAAAATTCAGAGTAGCTTATGAATATTTGTAGATTTTGTTTATATTCATAAAGTGAACTTGTTTAATTAAAAGAAAACTAAATGAATTTGAAGAATGGATTGGTGTCCATTCTTGGAGAAGGTATGGGACTTCTCCATGATGATATAAACCAGGAGACATCTGGGTGGATGCTCTGGTATTGCCAAAATACATATTAGGATATATGTGAATATCCTAAATTGAGATTCTAAAATTATGATGTGTCTTTGTTGACACTTAATTTTATCAGGTTAACTCATGTTAGGGGTTAACAAAATTATATTGTGATACTCCTTGGTGGGAGTTTTGATAAAATTAATAAGACTTTTTATGTCTAATAAGGTACAAATGCATAATTTCATGATATCTCTGTAACATCATTTTGCAAATTCTATTATTGCAGTGCTTTAAATTCAGTATTTGTGTAGTAATAGATGGTTTAAAACTATAATCTTTGTGATGAGATTATGTTTTGATGATGTTTTCAATACTTTTTGTTATGCAAAATGGATGTTATGTTGTTTATAAGGACATGGTACTGCTGATATTTTACATTTTTGTAGGTCCAGGTACTCTCATGGATGGAAGATGAAGCTTACCATCAAGATTGAAGTGCTGGATGAAAGAAGAATCTGATGATTCAGATTGTAAAACAATAGGATAAATACTAGCTTTTGCTAGACAAATGTGTTTTTGTAAGGTAATTGTTCAAACATAGAGGACTGTGTTTAATCTAAGGGGGGTGTATGTCACGACCCGTTACCCTCGAACCCTATCAATGGGACATTAATTGGTCTTGTGATCAATTAATGTTCCACAAAAAGAGGTCATAGACCCTAAGGAATTCTACAAAATTCCAATTTAGGAATTTTGAAGGGGTTTAGGAGGAAAATAATAAAAATATAATTAGGCATGTATAATGTTTAATGACTAGGATAATTGCATCTAATTTATAAATTAAAATTCCAATTTTTATTGGACCAAATTAGGCACTAGTATTATTTAATACTAAAAGCCTATCTTATTTTCCCTCATGGCATAATCTGATTGGTAGAGAGAAAAGTGAGATTCTCTCCTCTATTTTTTAATTAGAGGTGTCTTGGAGGGATGTGAACCATAAGGGACACAAAACAAAAATAAGGACACTCACCTTATCTCTAAGTGGACCCTTTTTCTACTTTTGGTTATACTTTACAAGACATGATAAGTCATAATGGGTCCAAGGCATATTTTTAATATTATTATAATGTGGCCACTATTTGGCCCATGAGTGGAGAAGTGTCCTATAAATAGAGGATATTTTGTGAAGAAAGGGCATCTAGGAAGTCTTGGAAGGTCTAGGGAGTATGCTCTCCACCTTGGGTGGATCAGAAACCAGAAGGTCTGAAAGATTTCCTACTTTAGGAAGAAATAATATTGGGAGGTTAGAAGTTGTGGATGAAAGCAAAACTCTTCATCAATTGATTTGTGGCTTTGTAGAAGATCCATGTGTGGTATTTTCTTTTTCGCTACTAATTTTCGATTGGTTTATTCCATTTCCACTGTGTCACTTTGCATAACTATACCATTGCCTTTATGAATGTCATAATAGAGTGACTCCTTTGTTGGCATATGATAGTGTCTTTATTCGAATATTAGTTTTGACTTGGAGTTTCTCTTGAACCCCCGAGGCTTTATATTTTATACACATCTTCCCAAACTACCACTTATAGCATACAAGTGGATTTTAAAAGAATTTGTTTTCTCTTTCCGAATCGAAGGTCAGTCTAATTAGTAACTTATGGGTTTGACCAGGATTCTTAACATGTTTTAGATTTTACCCCATTATTTTGAGTAACCCGAATGTGAAATCCGATTCGCCCAACCAATTGAGTACATCATCATATAAGGGTGGATGTATATTTACACCATTGAATCCCATAGTGTACTGGAGATCTCGTTGGCTTTAACAGAGCGTATACCTTTAGCTTGCGTTGTTTTCAGCATGCCATACTATCCAATCTCTCCATGTGAAACTAGATGGAGTCCATCATGCTTAAATTATCATCTTATACCCATGATTGACCATCTATTGTTGAAATAATTTTTAGAATTTACCCCATTGACTCGCTCTCGACTCATGTTTGAATCAATATGAGGGTTTGGACATCTTTAGTATAGCCTCAAATCGACTCCATGTGTTCTCTGTTCTGGTGGATCAAGATGGAAAAGAATGGAATTTGAGGGTGAATGACTTCTAAATCATCGCAAATCAATGGCTAATTGCTGGAGCTGAGTCCAGTCGCTCTTGAGCTTCGGTGTTGCAGGTTACGCAGCTGACTGACTATTTATGGAGAACCTGTTTACGTAGAAGGGTCTTGGTCAACATAATAAGGGACTTTGCCCTGGATATTGACTGTTGAAAGGTGAACTAAAATTTCGTTTATGTGGAAGTAATAGTAAATCATTCATTCAGTCCAATTTGGTGAACTGACATTCACAAATAGGAAAGCCAGTCCATATGTGAGAAGATCATTAAAAGAACTCAAATCGCCCATTTGGAATATATTTGTATAATCTCCATCACTGCTTGAATGCACAAAACTCTATTCTAAAGTGAAACCACACTGAAAAACATTTTCTTTGTAGCGGGTTAGCTTGTCTCTGTACTAAGCCGATAACTACATGATTGTCGTTGTCACAACATCTACTCAACTAGGGTTGTTCTTCATCGAAGGTTATGGACACATGCCCCATATGAACTGTGACTAGGCTTCTATTGTCCGATATTGGACAAACTCCACGATAGTTCGAAGCTTAATAATGAAAGGGATTGTTTGTTGAGCCCATCTTCCTTATAAACAATATGAAGAATAGCTTTTTGGCAGAGTGATCATTTAAGCTTTATAAAACAAACTATATACTTTATACATAAAAAGATGCAATCCTATTGTAGGAGTTACTACATATTTATATCAACGGTTGTGGACTAATGGGGTCCTACGCATAGACATGTGGCATTGTTTTGCATACTATTAGCACTACACCCCATATCCGTCACTCATGGAAAAATTCCTCTATCAAATAGTTAGAAACCAAATAGGTTGATGCGTCATGTGATTGTACACTATTGGGTATCATTAAATTATAATAGTTGATAGAGGTTATATTCTCTATGGTACACTATACCATTACTATGAGAATGGTCAATAACCAAGGGGAACAACTTGTTAAACCATGGTTCATTGATTGATTGAAGGTGGAGTATAAATGGAATGGAATTGGATAAAACAATATTTAATATATCTATAGGAAGGTATGTGGATTTTTCATAAAACACCTATTTGATATGGAAAATTTGGTTAGATTTTATCATCTGACCATAAACAATGTAGGAGTAAATTGTAAGTAAAAGAAATAATAATAGAGGAGATTTAGAGATCCTTTCATGAATTTAAACTCTTTATGGAACTATGGAGTTTTCCCTTGTAGAATCTAATTTAATACTATTCCGATGAAGCATTTCATAAGTTAAATACAAAGACTAGACTATTCTATGTTTGAATGATTTGGGGAAATAAACTATATGACTCGATAGTTTGGAAAAGAATCCATGAGGAGGATTCTTAATTATGTGTAATAACTGAAGGAAAAATTGCGTGATCCCTTATTGGTAAAGTGAACTTGGTAAAGGGAATTTAGGAGAAATATTTATGCTTTGTACTTGAAACAAATTATTTTATGAAATGTGAGGAAGTATTTTTAGAGGCTGGGTTTATTTCCCATTAGGGTTCCCAGGATAAACAATGTGTCAAATGTTTGTGGTTTGCTTTATTATTTCTTATGGGTGTTGCATTTATTTCCAAAACAAAAAGGATATAAGTTAATGAGATGTTAGATGCTTTGATTAAATGTTATGCATATATTTTATTATGAAAATGTGTTCATTTGGTAAACATGATGTAAAGGATGTATGCTTAAGTTCCAATATGTTAATGATATACGATTGTGTCATGTAATGGATAATTATGAATGGTTTACTTAGTTAAATTTTACCTTTCAAGCAACTGACACTTGATGTACTCAATGATCATATGGATGCATAATATAAAATGTAATGGAATGTAATCCTGGTTTGAATAAAAATATTATGTGTTTAAGGATATGATGTAATAAAATATAATCCTTAAGGATATAATTGAATGAGGTTGATATAAAATTTACATAAACATTCATGAATGGTATAATCTAAGCAACTTGATTACAAATTATGGATTGATCTAAGTTAAAACTTGAAGTGGGTGGAACCCATAAAAGAAAAATAGGATTTGAGTTGTGGGTCAAGTCCTACCTCACATTTTGAGTTGATAAATTGACGAACTTGAGGTCTATTAACTAATTAATACCCTTTTGAATATTCACTGAATTGTCTCATGTGCTATACATAAGGGATACCTAGAATAAAGGGGAGAACAAATAAGCCTGGATATATTTAAAGTAGTATAGTCACGCTTAAGGGAAAATTACAAGGATTATGTAAGTTGACCACGTTTAGTGATTTTGCTATCTTAGTGACCCATAGAAAATATGTGGGAGGGATCTAAGAATTATGAGTAACCACTATTGGAGTTATTTAATCTAATATCATTTTTCCATCTTCAAGGAATTCACTTACATACTGATCTTGGTGGACAATATGTTTATTGGTGATTTTATCTTTATGAGGAATGAAACCTAATGCTTTGGCCAACGTTCTCATATTCGAGTGGTATGAGGGTTTAATAGAAGTTGATCACTTATACTCAAGAGTGACTCTGATCAAGTCTTAATATATTTTAAAGTTACTTGTCTTGATAACTTACAATACGAATAGAATAGTCCTAGCTTAGAACATGACTATGTCTCTTGCCTCATGGAAGATGTAAGTGTTAAAAAAATGAGTGGTTGAGTAATGACAACTGGGGTTGTTACAGTTGGTATCATAGCCCAGGCTAACTGATAGATTCTAAATAGATCTAGGTTAGTAAAATATTTGGACATGAAACAAAACATGAGAAAAAATCAAAACATAAATTCCATAAATCTAAACAATGCACACTTGGTGAGGACAAGGTCAGTGCTTATGATGTCTGAGTTTCTTTCCCCCACAAGTAGATCCACAATCATTCGAAAGTGGAAGAGCTAAGTGAACCCTCCTGCATGGGTTTTAAGTGATGTACCTTAGACTCTTTTGGGAAAATACATGATATCTATATCTTTAGACTTACTTACTCCTTACTTTCAAGTGTGTAAGAGCTGAAGGTTCAAATTTACTAAGGTTCACTTTAACTATGATAGTCAAACCAATTTGGACAACTTAAATGACTATAGTACTGAATAGAAGTAAAACATTAGGATATGCAAACATAAATTCAACCATGTAAGTTAGTCAAAATCTAACTAGTGTAAGTGCAAACAAAACAATATTTTCATTTTTGATCAATGTTACAATACATTCTAAAATTTTCCAATCAGAGGTTATGGTGCAATGGCAGAAGAAGTTGCCCAACAACACTAAAACCTGAAACTCTATTATGTTGGAGGAGAAAAATGATGGTAAAACCTCACATCTAAGTATGTAAATCTCCAAATCTCACCAAACTCATCTCTGACATGAGTATTAAGGAAATCCACCAAGTAAGCCTTGGAATTCCAAGTGTCACCACCACATGTAGCTTCACCAACCTCCCTAAGTATCCCAAATCCTTGGAAAAGTATACACCCAGACACTCGGATGGTGGTTGAAAGAAATAATGGGTGTTAAGATATTTAAAATGGGAACTGACCACTATGCCATGCATGTGGTATTAAACTTATAAAAAAGCTAGAGTATAGTTTGCAACAATTGTTTGAAGCACATAAATCTGCATATATGAAACTGATGTAAACTAAATACCGAATATAGAAGGAAGATGATACAAAATTAACTACAATTCTACCATATGGCAATAAAGTCAATATGGGTACACTTTATAGCAATAGTACCGTGCGATAGATGCATATTACCAATAGCAAAATAAGGTATGAAATCATCTATTGGAGACATCAAAGGGTTGATTATGGGAAATTATACAAATTAAGGGAAGGACACATGGGTTATGATGATGTATTCTATGCACATCGAAAGAATATTACTCCCTTAGAAATTGAAGAAGAACCCAATAACTCAATTTTATTGATATGCGAATCTATGGAAATAAATGGACCTCGAAATACTATCCAGTAAATGAAATTGAGGTAAAAATCAAACATTGTATAATGGATAAAATGGTGTAGATTTTATCATAGTTTCAGATACAAAAATAACCTAATCACTATTCATGGTGGTGAATATCATATTGCTCGTATTAGGGTTTAACCTATTAGTACCAATGATCTGAAGAACAAATATCATAGTGTATCTCGTAATTATCTTATTCCTCCTAGCTAATATGTTGGTACATACTCTTTGAGCTATGGCTTCTAAAAATGTCATAACCGGTAGCAGAAATCCTACAAAAATATCAAAAATTTAACCATTAAATATCATCAAGGTATGGTATCCTTTGAAGACGATCTTTCAGAATGCTAGGGATAGGTTGGATGTGAGCGACTGGCAATGGTTGAAAGAAGTAGGATTTGAAGGAGCAGCTCGACTAGAGCCAATACGTGTAGACAGATGCTATATGTCTACCCTAGTAGAAATATGGGATCCTAGTAGAGGAAAATTCCAGTTACCCACTGGAGAAATGACTATTATGTTGGAATACGTATATACAAGATATACCAGATATTGATAGAAGGTCATACAATAATCATTGCCAATGAAGCAAAAATGGGGTATATTCTGGAAAGAGTGTTCAGAGTAGAATGGAGAAGTGTGAACATTGATAAGGGGTGTATAGAACATGAACTTCACTATGTGCAGGGTAGACTGACATATAAGCATGTGGTTATAATGGAACTCTTATCAGGTGTCATTTTACTCAAATTAAGAAGTGCATAATTTCCTTGGAATTTAATGGGAATTATGCAAGATATAGTTGAAGAGTCAGTGGTGTATGCATGGTCACCAATATTATTGGCCCAAACCTACAGAGAATTGTTTGACTTAAGAACAACGATGAAAACTGGATTGAACTATAACACCTTGCTACAAGTCTGGGCATGAGAGCACATAGTGGTAGCAAGACCCCAAGGGCTAACTTATGATGCACACAAATTCATGGGACCAGAGATGCCTTATGTGTTAAGGTGGTAATGAAAAAAGGAATGGTATAGCCACAAACCACTTGAAGGCAATAGAGAGTGATTTCGCTCTATTTGAGAGAATATGCACTCCCGTGATGTTATTTGGAGACCTTGGAGAGAGGGCCCAGTTTGGGAAGAATATGGTTTACAACTCGCTCTTGTGAGATGAGCAATATGGATAATCAGATGTACCAATATGCAATACGAGTATTTTCAATATACTTGGGTATTGTGATAGTTCAGTATTATACAATGGATACCAGACCCATCCATGGTTTATATGAGAAAGGGGCAAACAACCGTGATACCTCCACCAATGGAACCACTAGATTTAGAGCCTAATGAGGCTATATGAACACCAGAGGAGGATGATGTAGGCACAACCCCTGACTATGCTATTTGGTGAGCCACACAACAACAATGCCAAGGGGAATATTGTAGTGAGGAAAATAATAGTAGAGAAACAACTAAGGTTGTAGAGGAGGAGTACTCATCTAGGATGGGATATGAGGAAGACTATTCCAAAATATGTATGTGCCAAAGGTTGGATATAGGAGCTGGACCATCCAACATAGGAGAAGGTGAACCTGTGAGAAAAGTGCAACACGAAGTGGAGACACTAAAGAAGAAAATTTGATTGTTAGAGACCCAATAGTTGAAGTTAGTAGACAAATGGGCATGACAAAGGTTTAAGTTAGATACTGAGAGAAGTTGCCATATTAGAATGAGAGAGGATTCAATTAGAATTAACACAAATGCACTACTGGAGAGATACAGTAGTGATAGCCTTGCAAGTAGAAAATGTACAACTATGCCACGCAAGGGATATCTACAGAGCTGTATTCTTGAATTCTTGTATGGATGCACTTATAAGCCATGGTTTATTTCTTCCATCACAACCAGCTACTGAGGGACAACGTGAAAATTGAAATACAACTTGAGCAACTCAAGCAACAGGTCAAAATAGAATCCAAGCTACTTCTCGAGCAATTTCTCCAATAGTTTCTCAAACTAGCAATGTAGGTATAGATCCGACGAGTGAAAGATCCGATAAAGAACAAACTTGAGATCTAAAGCCACTACTTTAGGTACAATATGTATTAGTATGCCAAGGTATTTGGCCAATTGTAATTATAAATCATTTGAATTATATATTCCTGTGGTAAATATGAAATATTTTCTTCTATCATAAAACTCAGAAAAGCTCATGAATATTTGTAGATTTTGTTTATATTCATAAAGTGAACTTGTTTAATTAAAATAAAACTAAATGAATTTGAAGAATGGATTGGTGTCCATTCTTGGAGAAGGTATGGGACTTCTCCATGATGATATAAACTAGGAGATATTTGGGTGGATGCTTTGGTATTAAAATACATATTAGGATATATGTAAATATCCTAAATTGAGATTCTGAAATTATGATATGACTTTGTTAACACTTGATTTTATCAAGTTAAATCATGTTTGGGGTTAACAAAATTTTACTGTGATAATCCTTTGTGGGAGTTTTGATAAAATTAATAAGACTTTGCATGTCTAATAAGGTACAATTGCATAATTTCATGATATATCCGTAACACCATTTTGCAAATTCTATTATGGCAGTGCTTTAAATTCAGTATTTGTGTAGTAATAGATGGTTTAAAACTATAATTTTTGTGATGAGATTATGTTTTGATGATGTTTTCAATACTTTTTGTTATGCAGAATGGATTTTATGTTGTTATAAGGACATGGTACTGATGATACTTTGCATTTTTGTAGGTCTAGGTATTCTCATTTATGAAAGATGAAGCTTACCATCAAGATTGAAGTACTAGATGAAAGAAGAATTTTATGATTCAAATTGTAAAACAACAAGATAAATACTAGATTTTACTAGACAAATGTGTTTTTTGTAATGTAATTGTTCAAACACAGAGGATTGTGTTTAATCCAATGGGGGGTGTATGTCACGACCCGTTACGCTTGAACCCTATTAATGGGAAATTAATTGGTCTTGTGATCAATTAATGTTCCATAGAAAGAGGCCATAGACCCTAAGGAATTCTACAAAATTCCCAATTTAGGAATTTTGAAGGGGTTTAGGAGGAAAATAATAAAAATATAATTAGACATGTATAATGTTTAATGACTAGGATAATTGCATATAATTTATAAATTAAATTTCCAATTTTTATTGGACCAAATTAGGCACTAGTATTATTTAATACTAAAATCCTATCTTATTTTTCCTCATGGCATAATCTAATTGGTAGAGAGAAAAGTGAGATTCTCTCCTCTATTTTTAAATTAGAGGTGTCTTGGAGGGATGTGAACCATAAGGGACACAAAAAAATAATAAGGACACTCACCTTATCTCCAAGTGGACCCTTTTTCTACTTTTGGTTAAACTTTATAAGACATGATAAGTCATAATGGGTCCAAGGCATATTTTTAATATTATTATAATGTGGCCACTATTTGGCCCATGAGTGGAGAAGTGTCCTATAAATAGAGGACATTTTATGAATAAAGGGCATCTAGGAATTCTTGAAGGTCTAGGGAGTATGGTCTCCACCTTGGTAGATCATAAACCAGAAGGTCTAAAAGATTTTCTAGTTTAGGAAGAAATAATATTGGGAGGTTAGAACATGTGGATGAAAGCAAAACTCTTCATCAATTGATTTGTGGCTTTGTAGAAGACCCAGGTGTGGTATTTTCTTTTTCGCTACTAAAATTCGATTGGTTGATTCCATTTCCACTGTGTCACTTTGCATAACTATACCATTGCCTTTATGAATATCATAATAGAGTGATTCCTTTGTTGGCATATGATAGTGTCTTTATTTGAATATTAGTTTTGACTTGGAGTTTCTCTTGAAACCCTTTTTAAGACAAAAAAAAAACACAAGAGAGGCTTTATATTTTATACACATCTTCCCAAACTACCACTTATAGCATACAAGTGGATTTTAAAAGAATCTATTTTCTCTTTTCGAATCGAAGGTCAGTCTAATTAGTAACTTATGGGTTTGACCAGGATTCTTAACATGTTTTAGATTTTACACCATTATTTTGGGTAACCCAAATGTGAAATCCGATTCACCCAACCAATTGATTACATCATCATATAAGGGTTGTATATTTACACCATTGAATCCCATAGTGTACTGGAGATCTCGTTGTGTTTAACAGAGCATATACCTTTAGCCTGCGTTGTTTTCAGCATGCCATACTATCCAATCTCTCCATGTGAAACTAGATGGAGGCCATCATGCTTAAATTATCATCTTATACCCATGATTGACCATCTATTGTTGAAATAATTTTTAGAATTTACCCCATTGACTCGCTCTCGATTCATGTTTGAATCAATATGAGGGTTTGGAAATATTTATTATAGCCTCAAATCGACTCCATGTGTTCTATGTTCTGGTGGATCAAGATGGAAAAGAATGACATTTGAGGGTGAATGACTTCTAAATTATCAAAAATCAATGGCTAATTTTTGGAGCCGAGTCCAGTCGCTCTTGAGCTTCAGTGTTGTAGGTTACTGCATATTTATATCGATGACTGTTCACTAATGGGGTCCTACACATAGACATGTGGCACTGTTTTCATACTATTAGCACTACACCCCATATCCATCACTCATGGACAAATTCCTTTGTCAAATAGCTAGAAACAAAATAGGTCGATGCATCATGTGATTGTACACTATTGGGTATCATTAAATTATAATAGTTGATAGAGGTTATATTCTCTATGGTGCACTTGGGATACCATTACTATGAGAATGGTTAATACCCGAGGAGAACAACTTGTTAAACCATGGTTAATTTATTGATCGAAGGTGGTGTATATAATGGAAAGGAATTGGATAAAACAATATTTAATATATCTATTGGAAGGTATGTGGATTTTTCATAAAACACCTGTTTGATATGGAAAATTTGGTTATATTTGATCATCTGACCATAAACAATTTAGGAGTAAATTGTAAGTAAAATAAAGAACAACAGAGGAGATTTGGATATCCTTTCATGAATTCAAACTCTTAAGGTAACTATAGAGTTTCCCCTCATAGACTCCAATTTAATACTATTCCGATGAAGCATTTCATAAGTTAGATACAAATATTAGACTATTCTATGTTGGAATGGTTTGGGGAAAGAAAATATATGACTCCTTATTTTGTATCAATAGTTGGAAAAGAATCTATGAGGAATATTCTTAATTTTGTGTAATAACTGAAGGAAGAATTGTGTGATTCCTTATTGGTAAAGTGAACTGGGTAAAAGGATTCATGAGAATCCTTTATGCTTTGTACTTGAAACAAATTATTTTATGAAATGTGAGGAAGTATTTTTGAAGGCTGGGTTTATTTCTCATGAGGGTTCCCAGGATAAACAATGTGTCAAATGTTTGTGGTTTGCTTTATTATTTCTTGCGGGTGTTGCATTTATTTCCAAAATAAAAAGGATATAAGTTACTGAGATGTTAGATTCTTTGATGAAATGTTATGCATATCTTTTATTATGAAAATATGTTCATTTGGTAAAAATGATGTAAAGGATGTATGCTTAAGTTCCAATATGTTAATGATATATGATTGTGTCATGTAATGGATAATTATGAATGGTGTACTTAGTTAAAATTTACCTTTCAAGAAACTGGCACTTGATGTACTCAATGATCGTATGGATGCATAAAATAAAATGTAATGGAATGTAATCCTGGTTTAAATAGAAATATTATGTGTTTAAGGATATGATGTAATAATATCTAATCCTTAAGGAGATAATTGAATGAGGTTGACCTAAAATTTACATAAACATTCATGAATGGTATAATCTAAGCAACTTGATTACAAATTATGGATTGATTTGAGTTAAAACTTGGAGTGGGTGGAACCCATAAAAAGAAAAATAGGATTTGAGTTGTGGATCAACTCCTACCTCACATTTTGTGTTGATAAATTAAGGAACCTGAGGCATATTAACTAATTAATACCCTTTTTAATATTCACTGAATTGTCTCATGTGCTATACATAAGGGATACCTAGAATAAAAGGAAGAACAAATAAGCCTTGATATATTTCAAGTAGTATAGTCATGCTTAAGGGAACATTCCAAGGATTATGTAAGTTGATCACGTTTAGTGATTTTGCTATCTTAGTGACCCCATAGAAAATATGTGGGAGGGATCTAAGAATTATGAGTAACCACTATTGAGGTTATTTCATTTAAGATGGTTTTTCCATCTTCAAGGTATTCACTTACATACTGATCTTGGTGGACAATATATTTATTGGTGATTTTCTCTTTATGAGGGATGAAACCTAACGCTTTGGCCAACATTCTCATATCCGAGTGGTATGAGGGTTTCATAGAAGCTGATCACTTCTACTCAAGAGTGAATATGATCAAGTCTTAATATCTCTTGAAGCTACTTGCCTTGATAACTTACAATCCAAATGGAATGGTTCTACCTTAGAACATGACTATGTCTCTTGCCTCATGGAATATGTAAGTGTTAAAAAAAAAGTGGTTGAGTAGTGACAACTGGGATTGTTACAAACTCTTATCCTTTAGGATAAATACTTTATTTCTCCTTGTAGAAGCTAAATATAGTTTTGAATGCAATTTCCATTAATAATATTTTCAATATCTTAAGGATATTTAAGTTGGATTCTCTATGTCCCTTCAATTATTATAAGAGACTAATATTCAAAAATAATTTTCCAACTTTAAGCTATTCTAGGTTTTGCATCCTTCAATATTCAATTCTAAATATTATAATTTCTAAATTTCAATAACTTAAATTTGATGTTGAACTCCTTATAACTCCCTAATTGGAAATTTTGAAAACTAATGTATTTGCAATTTTAATTTTAATTTCTATGTGGAAATCCTTATATCTCCAAATTTAATAATTTCCAAATATGTTAATGCAGTATGAATTGAATATAGTAAATTCAATGCTTCTTTCTTCAATTGTCTTCCAAGGCATTCAATATTGTATTCAAGGTTATAATATGTCACCTTATTACTCCTATTACTTAAATAACCTTAAGTATAAATAATTTATCAATTATATCCTTAAATATGACTTATATCTTCTTTATACTTTGCAAAGGTTATGAAAAATAATTATTACCTTCTTAACACACTAATCTCGATGTGCATTAACTCTGCAACCTACACTAAATAAAGGACTTTTGACTTACTGTAATCAATATGGTCTCCTTGCTTATTTAATGTAGTCTCTTAAGGTTTCTCTCTCCTCTTTGCTCTCATACTCATCCAAGACACTCAGATCTAGTCTTCATGCATTCCCTTCACTTCTCTTAGGCTATTTTTAGCCTATGCACTAAATAGGTGCCCTTTGAAAATTGCTTCTCCCTTTAATTATAACTGATATGTTGTGTATCAAGTACCAAGTGGAACTAAGGTCTTTGCACTCCATGTTAATGTTTTCTATGGCCTCTAACAAACTATTCTTACTTAATTATTGTGCCAAGTGGCACTACAAATATTTGCACTTCCTTTTAACGTCTCTTGTGGTGCTCTAACCAACTATAAAAATGCTTTCCAAGAGCGTTATACTTCTTTATTATGAATATATTAGGTTATTTTTACATAGCTCTCCTCAATGGAATATGTAACACCCTCCAATGGAATATGAAACTCTCTCCACATGGTGAATGACTCCTTAAAACTTAGCTTTCCTTGTCATGCAACATATGCACCTTAATTTTGGTTCTTGCTTATCACTCAAAACTCCTTTATGCTTGTCAATACTCACTATCTTGGTTCTTTTACTTGTTACTTCTCCAATGCTTCTCCTTTCATAGAAGTTTCTATGTAGCTGAGCTTACAACTAATTTTGTGGTATTTTCTTCATTTTCTTGATGACATTATGAAGATGCTAGTGGCACTTGTTTTCAATGCTTGTTCTTAGTTGTTGATTGTTCATATGTCATGGCCATTGATGTTGTGCTTCATATTATCTCATTGGTGATGCAACCTTGGTGGATCAACCTTGCAACTCATGATGGTTTTCACTTTACATTGGTCTAATAGTTATTGTTACTTAATGTTCTATGTTTTCTTTCAAGCGACTATCTTCTTCAAAAATATGACATTGCTTATGGTAGTTCTTTATATGACTTGTTAACCTGAATTCACCAAATGCTATTGAATACTTGGCACACCTCTTGGTGACTTTAGAGTTTACTATTGAGTCTTCTTATTATGCCCAATAGACCTTAGAATAATCTACACCTTGATGAGTCTAAATAAATCTTTTCAAATTGATGATTTCTTCCTTTATGACTCTTTCTTTAAGCAATATCTAATTTGCTTTACATTATTTGAAATGTACAAGGTTGATGATACTCAAGATGCCTCCTTTTTCACCTTGGAGACACTAAAATTTAGAGATCTATTTTGCTAACTTTAATGGCTCTAATGTGGTACTATTATAATATTAAAATGAACTTATTTAAATGCTTACAATAACCTCTATAGCACCAATGTTACTAAGTCTTCTTTGATCTTAAAAGATGTAAACTTGAGACCTTTCCTGAAGCAAATTTTAAAACCTCAAATATTGTGCTTTTGAAGACTTTATAATAAGATAAATATGAATGTTCAAATAATGAACCTTTTGCACCAATATTGCATACCTTTTGGTATCCTTATGCAGTTTGATTTCTTGGCGATTTGACTCACCTATTTGCTGCCCCATTTTTGGAATTTTTCGAGCTTCAACTCCTTGGGATTTGTTGCCCTAAAAATTGTAACTTTAAAACTTTATTTTCTACTCAAATTTTGCCTTAGATCTTTAGATTTTTAGTCTTTTGTAGGAAACTCACTCAAATTTGGTAGGAAACTCCTCCAATTTGCAACTATCTTTTCCTCTTTGAATGCTACATTTTTTTTTTCAAGCCTTCCTTTAAGTTGGTTGTTCAAGGGTCTTCAAAATTTACCCAAATATTCTCTACCTTGCAACTCTATGTCACCTTGAATTTTTTGTCCTACGACTTTTCAACTTCTATAAAAACAACAATCTTCTCCCTCAAAAAATCAACCTCAAGCCTTCAATGGTAACCTTAAAATATCCTAAATTTGGTGGCTTATTCTAGCTCTTTTCTTCTTCAACCTCCTTGTAGAATTTTCAATTCAACCTTGGCATTTTTTTTGGCCTTCTTCTCAATAATCTGAATGTATTGAGGTCTTCAAGATTCCTTTCAAATTTTGACAAAATTCTTGCCAAATCCTTCTTTCTTTTGGGCTTGTTGTCAAATGGAAATAATTGTCCCAAATTCCTCTTTCTTTAGGTGCTTCTCCTTTCTAGCAATATTTTCCAATAGAATTCTTCTTTACCTTCTTCAATAGGGATTTTATAGCCTTCTCCTTCTTTCTCCTTCTACCTTTTTTGAGACCTCTCCTCTTGGGTCTTCAAATTTTGTAGCTTCTCTTCAATAGGACTTTTCCTAGTCCTCTATCTTCAATATTCAATATTCCAAATCTGGAAGTTCTTCAATGGGACCTTTCTCTTGGGTCTCCTCCTTCTAGAGATGCTTTCTTCTTTCTTCACTCTAAAGTCTTCAATATTAAGATTTCTATGAGGACTTCCTCCTTGGTTCTCGTCAATCTTCTATCTATAATAGGGCCTTCTTTCTTGGACATCCTCCTTGATCTAGAGTCTTCAATGTGGCTTCTTTTGCCTCTTCCTCTCTTCTCAATATTCTACTTGGAATCTTCAATCTACAAATCCTACAATGGGACCTTTTTCTTAGGCCTCCAAATCTTCAATATTCAACTTGTTTCTTCAAGTACTGGATTGATTCCAAAAAAGATATTCTTCCTAGCTCTTGTAGGAAGCTTCTCAAATTTCTTTGAAACAACACTTTTTTGCAAAAAATTATTAGAAAAATATAATAGATATTTATTTAAAATTAAAAAACTTCACTTGTTGATTTATTAATCTAGTGGAATCAATGTTGAGTCCTAGTCTTCAAAAGTTTTCTTGCAACTCTATGGAAAGACTCTAGCCAAATAGTAATTTCAAAAATTTTGAAAATGATATTTTCTTTCTCCTCTCAATATTCTTGTGGATCTCCCTATCTCTTATCAATATCCCTTGTGGCTCTGATACCATTGTTAGATTTTGATTCTATGAACTTAAAGGAAATGCAACCACAAGGACTAAAATAAACATGCAATATTATATCTATGATAATGTCAATATAATAAGCAAGTAAATAACATGAGAAACTTGAGAAAATACTCATGAAATAGCCATTAATGAAAGCTCACGAAAATTATACAATGCTATGAAATGGAGGTCACTAAACACTCCATATTACATAAATGCTCTACATTGTATCTACTACTACTCTACCTTGTGCACTCCAAAATCCTCTCACTTGCTATCACCTAATAAGGCCTATATATATAATGAGGAATGACTCTTGGCCTTCCATATTCCTATGACTCTTCATATTCCTATTCTTAAGGACTCATGTACATATGGACACCATGCACATTTACATCATTGCACATTGTGCATTTATTACATTGCATAAAGTAAATACTTAAATCCTAATCTAAGATAAAATCATAATATAAACATGTACCCATGATGATACACTAACATGTACCAAATAATGTAATATATTCCAACACCCCCCTGTATTACATTATGTGGGTATTAAATACTTTAGTCTTCAATATGGGTCTTCATATTTCAGATATTCTTCATCTTGGCCAGGTTATTCTTCTTATTCAATCTATATATGTTCAAGTAAACCATAGTTTTATTATTCTCTCATATTTCTAGTTTTGAATATTCTATTTCTCCATAAATTTTATGATATATAGATTTTTCATTTTCTGCAATCTGTTCCTCAAAAATTATATTAGTGTTAATTTGGAATACAACATCTTATGAAGTCTCAATTGAATAGAGAGCATATATTTCTTTGTGAATTGATAATATAGATTCTATCTCTTTTTTATTTATGATGAGACACATACTGACTGCATTTACGTATCTAAAATAAACCATCATTTTGCTCTCAATTAGCTTGGAAACTAAAATAAGATTGGATGTTAATCTAGGAACATACATTACATCTTGTAACAAAAAATTGGAAATGTTGTACTAGGTGTTACACACCCATATCCATGTATGAGGGAGGTATTGCCATGTGCAGTTTTCAACCTATAATTATTAGTGACTTCAAGGTAATCATACCATTGTAAAATTCTTGTCATGTGATGACTTGCACCAAAATTAATATACCAAATGTCCTTTTCCTTTTGACCTCTAGGATTGTTTGTACTTGAAGTAATTTTGCATCTTTGATATAGAATATTGTATGGATTTTGATCTTGAATCCTTTTATAGTGTATCTTGCGATGATATGTTCCTCTTGCTAATTTATCCATAATCTTAAGAAAGTATAGTGTCTCCTAAATTTTTAACTTCTAGATTCTAACCTTCAATATGATCAATCAATGGCCCAATTTATAAATAGAGTTCCTTTTTGCTCTTTTAGTATTGAGAACAAGTTTTATAAAATTGTCTTTCAAAACCTTTGAAGTTGTCTACCTTATGACTCCCTAGTGTTTTGAGTATATGATCAAATACTATATTTCAATTCTTTTGAAGTATGCTTTGTAATTTCTTATTTGTAATCTTTCAAATATATACGTAGAATTATTTTTGGCTCTCTAGTATTTGATAATATCTTTTCAATTCTTGAGTTCTTTAGAATATCTTATGTCTGCCAAGTTTTTTGAATATGGCTTTGATAGTATGCTTAGATTTTTAAATTTATCTTTGATTTGAATCCCTTTTGTCTCCCTAATGTTTTAATGATAATTTTAATATAATGTTCAACTCTTATTCTTTAAGACAAACACTTTATTTCTCCTTATATAAAGCTAAAGATAGTTTTGAATGCAATTTCAATTGATATAATTCTCTATCTTCAAGGTTCTAAAGTTGGATTCCTTATGTCCCTTCAATTTGTATAAGATACTAGTATCAATAATAATTTCCCAACTTTCAAGCAATTCTATGTTTTGCTTCTTTCAATATTCAATTCTCAATAGTATAATTTCTAAATTTCAATAACTTAAATTTGATGTTGGACTCCTTATAACTCCCTAATTGGAAATTTAGAAAATCAATGTATTTGCAATTTCAATTTCAATTTCAGTTTCAATGTGGAAATCCTTATATCTCCAAGTTTAATAATTTGTAAATATTTAATGCAATATGAATTGAATATATTAATTTCAATGCTTCTTACTTCAATTGTCTTCCAAGGCATTCAATATTGTATTCAAGGTTATAATATATCACCTTATTACTCTTATTACTTAAATAACCTTAAGTATAAAAAACTTAATTAATTATATAAGCATAATTTCTAAATTTCAATAACTTAAATTTGATGTTGGACTCCTTATAACTCCCTAATTGGAAATTTATAAATTCAATGTATTTGCAATTTCTATTTCAATTGAGTTTCAATGTGGAAAGCCTTATATCTCCAATTTTAATAATTTGTAAATATTTAATGCAATATGAATTGAATATATTAATTTCAATTCTTCTTACTTCAATTGTTTTCCAAGGCATTCAATACTATATTCAAGGTTATAATCTGTCACCTTATTACTCCTATTACTTAAATAACCTTAAGTATAAAAACTTAATTAATTATATCCTTAAATATGCCTTATATCTCCTTTATACTTTGCAAAGGTTATGAAAATAATTCTTACCTTCTCAACATGTTAATCTCGATGTGCATTAATCTTGAAACCTGCACTCAATAAAGGACTTTTAACTTGCTACAATCAATGTGGTATCCATCCTTATTCAATGCAATCTCTTGAGATTTTTCTCTCCTCTGTGCTTTCTAAATTCTCCAAGGCACTCAAATCTGGTCTTCATTTGATCCCTTCACTGCTCTCAGGTTATTTTTAGCCTATGTACTAAATAGATTCCCTTTAGACATTGCTTTTCCCTATAATTATAATGGATATCCTATGTATCAAGTGCCAAGTGGAACTAAGGTCTTTGCACTCCCTATTAGCATCCCCTATGGTGCTCTACCAAACTCTTCTTGATTAACGCTTGCACCAGGTGGCACTACAGATCTTTGTACTTCCTTTTAATGTCTCCTATAATACTCTAACCAACTCTTTTACTGCTTGCCAAGAGCGTTATACTTATTGAGTGTGAAGAAAATAGATCTTCTTCAACGTAGCTCTCCTCAATGGAATATGTAACACCTTCTAATGGAATATGAAACTCTCTCCATGTGGCAAAAGATTCTTTAACACTTGGCTTTCTTTGTCATGCAACTTATGCGCCCTAATTTTGGTTCTTCTTTATCACTCAAAACTCACTTGTGCTTGCCTTCTTTCACCTGTTACTTCTCCAACACTTCTCCTTCTATGGTAGTTTCTATGTAGTTAAGCTTGCAACTGATTTGGTGGTGTTTTATTTATTTTTTTGATGGCATTATAAAGATACTAGCAACACTTGTTTTCAATGCCCGTTCTTAGTTGTTGATGCAGCCTGTGATACTATGCTTCTTCTCCTCTCACTGATGGTGTAGCCTTGCTAGCTTAATCCTTGTAATCCATGTTAATTTTCAAGAGCTTTCCATTCGCTAAATAGTGACTGTTACTCAATGTTCTACGTTGCCTTCCAAGTGGCTATCTTCTTTCTATGCCTTGTTAACTTACCTTCATCAAAGGCTTTTGAATACTTGGCACACCTCTTGGTATCTTTAGATTTTACTAATAAGTCTTCTTCTTACGCTCAATAGACCTTAGAATAATTTGTACTAAAGCAATATTTTAAAACTGATATGTTTTTCCTTTATGACTGTCATGACCCTCCTTGGCAGGCTTTATAGCATGGAAAACTAGGTATTATTAAAAGATAATTTATACCTAGTTTTGTTATAATTAAACAAGTATTATATTCTTAAAGGAAAATTTATAATAAGGGATCATTGTAAATGGAAAAATATTAGAGTTATATTAAAATAATATAATAGCTAATTATAATCATAGAAGCTTGTTGATCTAGGAAAAGAAGGGTTTGATGAGGAAGGAGAGCGAGAAAGGTAGCGATCAAGTGGTGGATGGAGAGCGACTGAAAGGATATGATAGAAAGGAGGTAGGACGATCAGGTGAGAGTCTAGGAGGTACCAGTCATGGTACGGTTGACGGGGCAGTGGCTAATGCATCAATAACCCAGGTAGATGGGTCGGATAGGTATGTAAAAGACCCTCCTGACAAGGAGGTATAAAAGGGTGGGCTAAAACTAAACTAAAAAGGGTCTTACGCTCAGGTCCTGAGGCTAGGATCCTCAACAAAGCAACCCTCCCAGGAACTTCTTTCTTATGGAACATACCTGGTTATCCCTAAAGACCTAATGGATAGCTACATGGAGCTTGAGCATTTCACTCTGATTGGCAAGTTTGTAGGAGGGAGACCAGACATGGAGGCCATCCAAAAATAGGCATTTTCCAAGTGGAAAACCAGCAGAAACATGGAAATTGTTGCTCTCTCTTGAGGTTTCTTTACCATCAGACTCATTCCTTAGGAGGACTGCTGCAAAATATTAGCTGGGGGACCCTGGTTCCTAGGATGCAAGAGCCTCTTTATCTAAAAGTGGGGGGATGATTTTAACCGTGATACTCAAAACATAAACATAGCTCCTCTATGGGTTAGGTTACCAAACCTCACTTTCCAGTTCTGGCATGAGGATTTCATTCGAGGGATAGCCCACTCCATAGGTGAGATCATTGCCATTGATCCTTCCACCAAAGTTTGATCCATGATGGTCCATGCCCACTTTTGTGTCTCCGCTAACTTGGAAACAAAGCTACTGATGGCAAGCCGAGATTCACACAACAAAACTTGAAATTATTTCTCTGTAAATTGCTTAACACAGTCTTACAATACCGTCCATCGGCATAATTCTTCCCCCTCTCAATCTCGAACTCACCATCCCCTTCCCTTACAATTTTTGAGTTTTTATCGAGGTCTCGACCCTCTAGGCAATTAATGCCCCCACCTGAGAGAATTCATGAAACAAAATCTGAAAGTTCGCTTCCTCCGCCAAGTTTTCAAATTTCCTTCCATAAATGGGCAACTGCCCCGATCCGCTATGAAAGCTTGCATTAAAGACCCCCTTGACCTGCAACCACCGTTTTGGTCAGACTGTTCTTCTGAACCGCTGTCTCATCCATAATGTCCATGGCCTGCAACTGTCGCCTTGTCAGAATATTTATCTGTGACCATTGTCTCTTTTCCCATGTGCGTGGCCGTCCACGTGTTCATTTCTGATTTGCCTTCAATTGGTCGCGATATCATGACATGTCACGATATCACGACATGTTGCAACGCGACCATTTCGCCTATGAGCCCTTTGCCTCGGTTTGTGTCACGTTTTGTCGTGATATCGCGACGTCGCGATATCGCGACAGCTTTTGCCTTCGCCTTGGTTTTCCTTTCGTTGTCGCGATATCACGACAAAAACCTTCGCCTTGCCTTAGTTTCTTTTTGCCTTCGCCTTTTGGTTCAACTTCTGCCTTCGCCTTTGCCTTCACCTTTTGGTCGTCGCGATATCGCGACGTCGCGATATCGCGACGAAACTTCCCTCGTGCCTTAGTTTCAAAAAAACATCGCGATATTGCGTCGCGATATCGCGACGAAACTTCCCCCTTGCCTTAGTTTCCAAATAACGTCGCGATATCGCGACGTCGCGATATCGCGACGAAACTTCCTCCGTGCCTTAGCTTCCTATGTCTGATATCGCGACGTCGCGATATCGCGACAAAACTTTTGACTTGCCTTGATTTCCTTTAGATGCCGCGATTTCGTGACAAAACCTTTGCCTTGGTAAAGAAAAGAAATAAAACAAAATACAAAATACTTAGAAAAATTTGGTTGATGCAAGATTGCCTTGCTGTCGCCGGATGCTCCTGCATCAGACACCCAGGGTAAATTGAGAAGTGCTCCTCACTTCTGTTCTGTTAGGGGAAGACCCAGGCGGTCAACCTCTGTCTTCGACAACCAAGTTGCATCTTCTACAGGTCTGCCCTTCCACTTTATCAAATATTCAGAATACTGTTTGTTCCTGGTGCTTCTGCCTTCACGAGCGTCTAATATTTCCTCGACCTCGTCTATGGTTGGAGTAGATGCTGGAATTTGCCAAAACTCTGTACTTGGTGCCTCTGTACTCTCTCCCTCATGGTATTCTACTAAATCTGAAATGTTAAAAATAGGTGAAATGTCAAGCCAACTTGGCAATTCCACTTCATATGCATTGCCTGACTCCCGTTTTTCCAGTATTCTGCATGGCCCAAACTTCTTCATCTTTAATTTGTTATAAGTTTTGGCAGGAAATATTTCTTTTCTGAGATGGACCATGACTTCATCTCCCACTTCGAATTCTTTGAACCGCCGCTTCTGGTCTGCTCTTGTCTTATATTGAGTATTCATTTTTATAATTTGTTTCTTTACTTCTTCATGCAGACTTTTCATATGTTCCACAAATTCCTCTGCCTCGGCACTGCGCCTTTCTCCTTTATCCAACTTTCTCAGTTCAGAAACATTTCTTGGGCTGTTTCCATATATGACCTGGAATGGAGATTTATTTGTGCTCTTATTGATAGAATTGTTGTATGCAAATTCTGCCTGCGATAAAACCAAATCCCATCCCTTGGGTTTATCTGTTATCAAGCATCTTAATAAATTACCCAGACTTCTATTTACCACCTCTGTCTATCCATCAGTCTGTGGGTGGTATGCAGAACTGAATTTCAGATCTGTCTTCAACTTCTTCCACAAGGTTCTCCAGAAATACCCAACAAACTTTGTATCTCTATCAGAAACAATGCTCTTTGGTAGACCGTGAAGTCGTACCACTTCCTTGAAAAATAACCTTGCAATGTGAACCGCGTCACTTGTTTTCTGGCAAGGGAATAAAATGTGCCATCTTGGAAAATCTGTCAACCACTACAAATACGGAGTCATTTCCCCTCTGTGTTCTCGGCAATCCAAGGATGAAATCCATGCTGACGTCCTCCCATGGCCTCTCAGGTATAGGTAATGGCTGATATAATCCAGTGTTCTGTCTTCCGCCCTTTGCCATCTGGCATATTCTACAACTTTGCACAAACTTCTTCACATCTTGCTGCAGTTGCGGCCAATAGTAATTCTCACTCACCAGGGCAATGGTCTTATCCCGACCAAAATGTCCAGCCAATCCTCCGCTGTGTTTCTCCTTGACTAGGTTTTCCCGCATGGAACTCCTTGGAATGCATAATTTACTTCCCCCGAACAACATTCCATCTTGGATTAGAAAATCCAACCATTTTGTCTTGTCCAAAGTAACAGGTGCCAAGCAAGCCGTCCAGGCTTCTACAAAATCAGGGTCTTCAGGGTACAAACCCTTCAGTTCTTCAAACCCGACTACTTCCACTGTCATTTCAATCAGCAAATTCTGCCTTCTACTTAAGGCATCCGCAACTCTGTTTGATTTCCCGCTTCTGTGCTTCAGCACAAAGGTATAACTTTGGAGAAACTCAACCCACTTCAAGTGTCTCTGATTCAGTTTTGTTTGGCTGTTGATATACTGTAAGGCCTGATGATCAGTATATAGGACAAACTCTTTTGGCAGTAAATAATGTCTCCACTTCTTTAGAGCCTGAACCATAGCATAAAATTCTTGATCATAAACTGAATACTTTTTTCTGGCATCATTGAGTTTCTCGCTAAAGTAAGCAACAGGCCTACCTTCTTGACTCAAAACAGCTCCTATGGCACTCCCACTAGCATCAGTATCCACCTGAAATACCTTATTAAAATTTGGAAGTGCCAAAATAGGCTGTTCTGTGACCTTCTTCTTCAACATATCAAAACTCTTATCTGCTCCTAAGGTCCATTTGAATTCTTTCTTATCCCCTCTCATTGTTTCTGTAAGGGGTGCACAAATGCTGCTGAAATTCCTAATGAATTTCTTGTAAAAACTGGCCAGACCATGAAATGATCTTACCTCAGTTGTGCTTCTCGGAGTAGGCCATTCGATGATAGCTCTCACCTTTTCTGGGTCCATTTTTAGACCTTCTGTTGAGATAACAAATCCCAGGTACACTAACTCCTTCTTTACAAAATTACACTTTTTTAGATTGATTAATAACTGCTCCTCCCACAGCTTTCCAAAAACCCTTTTGATGTGCATCAGGTGTTCTTCTAGGGTTCTGCTAAATATTAATATATCATCTAAATAGACAATGACAAATTTGCCTAAAAATTCCTTCAATACCTCATTCATCAGCCGCATGAAGGTACTTGGTGCATTGGATAGCCCAAATGGCATGACCAACCACTCATACAGACCCTCTCTGGTCTTGAAGGCTGTCTTCCACTCATCTCCCTCTCTGATACGGATCTGATGGTAACCACTCTTGAGGTCAATCTTGGTGAAGTACTTGGCTCCACTCAAACAGTCCATTATGTCATCCATTCTTGGCAATGGAAATCTGTATTTTATTGTGATCTTGTTGATGGCTCGAGAATCTATACACATTCTCCACTCTCCATATTTCTTTGGTGCTAGCACTGCAGGTACTGTGCATGGACTCAAACTTTCCCGAATCAGTCCCTTCTCCAGCAACTCCTGGACCTGCCTGTTTAACTCCTCAGTTTCTACAGGCGTCATTCTGTGTGCAGCTTTATTTGGCAAGCTCGATCCTGGCACCAAATCTATATGGTGGCTGATCTTCCTTACTGGGGGTAAACCCTCAGGCACATTATCAGACACAATATCTGGAAATTCCTCCAACAGATCTAGGACTTCTACTGGGGTATCTTTGCATTCTTTCTCCCTAACTCTAGGAATTATTGCATAACACAAATGTTCATGCTTCAAACCATCCAAAAATTTTCTCCCTTCAACTAAGCAGATTCTGGAGCTGTTACATACCTTTTCATCCGCCTCCTTCATGGGCTTCAGCTTATGGCGCACGCCATTCTTCGTCAATGAGTAGGTGTTGGCACGGCCGTCATGCACTGCACTCCGATCGAACTGCCATGGCCTTCCCAGCAACAGATGGCAAGCATCCATAGGCAGGATGTCGCACAGGACCTCATCACAATAATTCCCAATATTAAATTTAACGGAGCATTGCTCACTGACCAAAGCCCTATGGTCCTTCTGCAACCACGCGATCCGATATGGATGCGAGTGCTTCCTCCTCTCTAAGCTGTAACTTGGTAACCATTTCTTCTGAAACCAGGTTATCCGTGCTACCGTTGTCAATAATAATATTGCAAATCTTACCCGCGCATTTACACCTTGTGCGAAATAAGCTTCTCCTCTGATCTGTGTCCTTCCTCCTCATTCAATAGGACTCTCCTCATGATCATTGCTTCCCCTCTCTCTGCTTCTTCAGAATGTTTAGATTCAGCATCTTCCTCTGCCACAGCAGCTCTGGCTGGACCCTCAGGTCTCTTGTTCATCCTTTCTCGATGTTGTGGACACTCGAATGCTCGATGTCCTTCTTCACCACAGTGGAAACAGGTCCCACGAAATACTCCTCTTCCAAACCCTCGTCCAGATCCACCCCGTCCTCTTGGGTAGTTGTTCTGATCACGGGGCTGATAAATATCCTCTTCCCTTTGATCCTGGTTACTACTGGCTTCACCAGTCTTCTTCAGATCTTTGTATTTTTCTCCACTGGTCCTCCCACCAGTTCTTCCACCATGGCCCCTTCCTCTTTGCTTGCCTTCAAACCGTCTATTCAGCTTTTCTTCCACCTTTAGGGCAAACTGGTAAGCATCCTCAATGGTGCTTACCCGAACTAGGCTCAGCTCCTCTTGGATACTGAGTCTCAACCCATTGATATAATGGGCCACCTTCTCCTTGTTTGCCTCTAAATGTCCAGTTCTAATAGAGATCTTGTAAAACTCCTCGGTGTATTCTTGGACAGTTTTGTTTGTCTGTCTCAAACTCTGCATTTTCCTTAGCAGATCCAACTCGTAATCTGTCGAAATAAACTATCTTTTCAGCTTTTCCACCATTCTATCCCATCTTGTTATTCTTTCCTTCCCTCTTCTGTTCCTTTCCAGCTGTATTCCCTTCCACCAGATGCTGGCATGACCCTTCAGCTTGGTCTTAGCAAATCTGACCCGATTAGGGTCTTCAACCTCCTCATATTCAAAATATTCTTCTAGGTCATTTATCCAGTCAATCACCTCTTCTGGATTTAGGTTTCCAGAATATGTAGAAACCTCCATTTTTGGTTTCTTTCCAATCTGGGAGATGGCTTTGTACAACCTGGCTTGTGCAGGATCTACAACCTCTTCTTCTTCCTCAAACTGGTCTTCTTCTTCATCAACTTCGTCTTCACTTCCTTCATCCCTTTCGGGCTCGTGCCTTCTGCGTAGCTCTTCTTGCAGGGCCTGAACTTGCCTCTGCAAAGCTCGAAAATCTTCTGCCGGCACCACATTTCTTACTCCACCATGGTTTCTTCGTGGAGGCATTTTTCTTTCTTCCCTTACAAACCCTTCCACAGATCCTGGTGTAACTGCCTCTCTTCCGACGATCTGTTACACGCTCAGGAGCTCCCGCTCTGATACCACTTGATGGCAAGCCGAGATTCACACAACAAAACTTGAAATTATTTCTCTGTAAATTGCTTAACACAGTCTTACAATACCGTCCACCGGCATAATTCTTCCCCCTCTCAATCTCGAACTCACCATCCCCTTCCCTTACAATTTTCGAGTTTTTATCGAGGTCTCGACCCTCTAGGCCATTAATGCCCCACCTGAAAGAATTCATTAAACAAAATCTGAAAGTTCGCTTCCTCGGCCGAGTTTTCAAATTTCCTTCCATAAATGGGCAACTGCCCCGATCCGCTATGAAAGCTTGCATTAAAGACCCCCTTGACCTGCAACCGCCATTTTGGTCAGACTGTTCTTCTGAACCGCTGTCTCATCCATAATGTCCATGGCCTGCAACTGTCGCCTTGTCAGAATATTTATCTGTGACCGCTGTCTCTTTTCCCATGCGCGTGGCCGTCCACGTGTTCATTTCTGATTTGCCTTCAACTGGTCGCGATATCGCGACATGTCACGATATCGCGACCATTCCGCCTTCGAGCCCTTTGCCTCGGTTTGTGTCGCGATATCACGACGTCACGATATCGTGACGACTTTTGCCTTCGCCTTGGTTTTCCTTCCGTTGTCGCGATATCATGACAAAAACCTCCGCCTTGCCTTAGTTTCTTTTTGCCTTCGCCTTTCGGTTCAACTTCCGCCTTCGCCTTTGCCTTCGCCTTTTGGTCATCGCGATATCGCGACGTCGCGATATCGCGACGAAACTTCCCCTTGCCTTAGTTTCAAAACATCGTGATATCGCGACGAAACTTCCCCCTTGCCTTAGTTTCCAAATAACGTCGTGATATCGCGACGTCGCGATATCGCGACGAAACTTCCTCCGTGCCTTAGCTTCCAAATAACGTCGTGATATCGCGACGTCGCGATATCGCGACAAAACTTCTGACTTGCCTTGATTTCCTTTAGATGCCACGATTTCGCGACAAAACCTTTGCCTTGGTAAAGAAAAGAAATAAAACAAAATACAAAATACTTAGAAAATTTGGTTGATGCAAGATTGCCTTGCTGTCGTCGGATGCTTCTGCATCAGCTACCCTCCATAAAATTGTATAGAGGATCCCATATGGTCAGGAGGCAGCCTATCAAGTATGAAAACAAGCCTACCTTTTGTACTCACTGTTGTACCCAAGGTCATCTACCGAATCAGTGCCCTAGTTTGAGGACCTAGAACCAAAAGGTAGAAGGTCCAACCAAGGGCATGCAGAGGAACTGAGTTATCCCCCTATCAACAAGGAACCATCGGTAGGACTGAAACACATCATGTGTAATCCTACTCATCGAGCACATTAGGAGGCTAGCCAAAGTGCCACTGTAGAACAAGGCAAGAAAACCAGTGAGCAAGGATAAGGATCCCTACCAGGCCAAAAGGAGCAGGAGGCACTCCCAAAATATTTGGTTCTCACCAGTACTAAGAGGATCCAACGACCTAGGTACAACCCCCTCCTAAAATTATTTTTCCAAATTCTTATATGGATGAGTACTTGGTGAGCAATAGAAAATACCCAAATTGATTGAATAGGAGAGACGCACCCCCTTATCCTTCATCTAAAAAAGAAGGCCCATCTCTATCAAGAAGGATCAACCCTAGGAACACTAGGAGTAGGAAACAAGCAATAGACTATGGCAATGAAAGGAAAAGAGGGAGACCCTCTAACAATGAGAAAAGAAACAAGGAAATAGTGGAGGATATCACAAATGGGACATAGTCGATGCTCTTCTTTGATGATTCTGATAATGACAAGCAAGGAACCAAACCCCACTTCCAGCTAGTGAAGGGAGGCAGGAAAAACCCTAAAACCTTGAGATGAAGGTCCTCTCATGGAATGTGAGGGGCCTAAACGAGGTAGCCAAGTAAAGGTTGGTGGCTGACCTAAGTAAAAGGATCAATCCTTCCATATTCATTATACAAGAAACCAAAATCGAAAGGCTACCAAGGCCATTTGGGCTAATGGATATTGCCTTATTAGTCCTCCTCAATGCATGTCAGGGGGGATTATGTATCTTTGAGACCCTACCTTGGTTGAAGGAAGGCTTCTATCATCCTCGAAAAGGATCCTAAATATTTTGTTTCATTCCAAGACCAGTAAGCAGTCTTGGATTCTGTCAAATATTTATGCCCCAATCTCACCCATTGAGCGGGTCACAATGTGGGAAAAAGTAACTTAGATGAGGACCACATTTAAAAAATTTCCTTGGATCTTAGCAGGGGACTTCAACAGTTCTTTGCATCAATCTAAAAAGAAAGGAGATAATGACTCTTACAGCAGAAGCATGGAGGATTTCAGAGGGTTTGTCAATACCAATGAGCTCATGGATGTTTAGCTCAAAGGATCCTCTTTTACTTGGAGCAACATGAGGATTGATAGCGGACTCATCCAGGTGAAGTTGGACAGGTTCCTAATTTCTCAAGAAGCTATCCCATGGTTTGGCGATGCCACTCTGCTGGCCTTACCTTGGATCGGATCAGACCATAATCCCATCCTCCTTGAATCTGGTAGGCCTCCCTCCTTAAAAATTCCTTTTAGTTTTGAAGCCATGTGGACCCAACACAAGGATTTCAAAAATCAAGTGTCCTCTTGGTGGCATCAAAATGTCAGAGGGTCTACCACTTCTCAGTTGGCTCAGAAGCTGAATATGATCAAAGAAAACTTGAAAATATAGAATAGGGAGGTCTTTGGCAACATTTTGGCTAATAAGAAGGCTATTACTGAGAAAATTTAGGAGATAGAAAGGAGAACCGAAGCAAGGGATCATAGCAGCCCCACTAGGGAGGAGGAAATGAACCTCCTAGCAGAATTCCATAATATCTTTGCTAGAGAGGAAACCTTCTGGAGGTAGAAGTCAAGAGACCTATGGGTCAAGGAAGGTGATTCTAATATAAGGTTATTTCATGCCTCCACCATGCGGCACAGGGCATCCAACAAGATCAGGGAGATCGTGTGCAGTAATGGATAATATTCCACTAAAATTATGGAGATCAGGACCGAAGCAGTGTCTTTCTTCCAGAACCTCTTGGGAAGTGCCTTAGAGGGTGACAATCAAGCTTAGGATACTCTTCTTGCTAATATCCCCTGCATCGTTCCTCAGGACTTGAACTCTAGACTAGTGGATCCCTTCACCCGTGATGAAGTTAAAGAGGCCTTGTTTTCAATGCAACCCGATAAAGCCCCTAGACCGAATGGTTTCTCTCCAAGGTTCTTCCAAAATATGTGGGATGTGGTGGGTAATGATGTATGTAAGGCTATTAGAGAAATTTAGGAAACCAAAGTTGTCCCTCGTAGTTTCAATTCCACTTTCTTGGCCCTCATACCTAAAGTCTTTGATTGCAAATCCATCTCTGATTATAGGCCCATCAGCCCATATAATGTCATCTACAAAGTTTTGACCAAGTTTATGGTCAATAGGCTGAAGGCCATACTTCCCCTCATAATTTATCAATCCCAAGGCAGCTTGGTAAAAGGGAGGAACATCCTGGATGGGGTCATATCGATCCATGAAACCCTGCATTCGGCCTTAATGTCTAAGAAGGCTACCCTATTTCTTAAGCTGGATATGAAAAAAGCCTTCAATAGGGTTGACAAATGTTTCATTCAGAAGATCCTTCTCAAGTTTGGCTTCCACCCCCTATGGGTCGATCTCATCCAGGGCTGCATTTCCTCTCCCTAGTTCTCGATCCTAGTCAATGGCTCTCCTATCGGGTTCTTTCAGAGCTCAAGAGGTTTACGACAATGAGATCCTTTGTCCCCCATCCTTTTCATTATCCTTGTAGAAGCATTGGGAAGAGCTCTCAAGGACAACCAACATCAGAAGAAGGTGACAGGTATCCTCCCTGCCTCAAATATTGATGTGATCACCCATCAACAGTTTGTGGATGACACACTTCTATCCACCATTATGTCAGTAGCTCAAGATAAATCCATCAAATGAATCCTTGGACTCTATGAGAAGGCTATCGACCAAAAAGTAAATTACATCAAAAGCAAAAAAATTTTATCAACACCCCAGCTAGGCATCAAGTTTAGATTACAAGGATCCTGGGTTACTCTATTGACTACCTTCCCACCACCTATCTTGACCTCCCTCTATTCTGTGGGCGTGCAAAGGAAGGGATGTGGAATATGGTGATTGAGAGGATCCATAAAAAGTTGGCATCATGGAAAGGCAAGATCCTGTCCCAAGATACCAAGGCAACCCTTACCATGGCATGCCTCCAAGGGATTCTAACCTTCTTCATGTCTATTTTCAGATTGCCTGCCTTAGTTCTTCTCAAGATCAAGCAGGCTCAATAGAATTTCCTTTGGTCAGGCAATGAAGATAAGTCCAGGATTCCTTTGGTAGCCTAGGACAAAGTGTGCAGAAGCAAAAAGCAAGGTGGATTAGGGCTCAGAAGAATGGCCATGATGAACCTAGCACTCATTTCCAAACACACTTGGAGGATCCTAGTCAAAGAACCGGTTGAATGGGTTAGGATTGTCAGGAGGAAATACCTCAACAACACTCCCCTTCTTGAGGGTGGAATTCCCACCAAGGGGTCAACTTTTTGGAAAGCCATTGGCCAATCCAGACAGTTGATCTAAAATGACATCAGGTGGATCCTTGGGGATGGTCAAAGTATAGACTTTTGGAAGGACAGGTGGGCCCTAGAGGATCCTCTGTCAGAACAGATCGGGCTGGTTCAACTTAAAAGTTTCCTAGATAACAATGTTGGGCAGAAGGTGGCCAATTTCATTGAATGGAGAAATGGCTCCCTGCAGTGGAAATTCATCAATGCAAAAGGGCTAGAGACGGAGGACATCATCATCCCCACTAGTAGAGGACCAAACAAATTGATATGGAGTAGGACCGATGATGGGGGTTTCTCTGTCAAATATACCTATGGTTTTCAGTGCAAAGGGCTAAATTCAGACTTTCCTTACAACGTGGTCTGGAGGAAAGGAGTGATCCCAAAGGTAAATTTCTTTTTTTGGATTGCTTTTCAGAACAAAGCCCTCACTATTGAAAATATTCACAAGAGGGGGTTTGCTTTGGCCAATAGATGCTACTTGTGTAAGTTTGCCTGTGAGTCCTCTGACCATCTCTTCCTGCACTGCAGCTACACTAGGTCAGTCCTTGGCACCATACTCTCCACATTCCAGATCCAATGGGTTTCCCCCAAGACCATCAAGGAGGCCTTCTTCCAATGGGTCAATCCTTTTAAAAACCCTAAGCTCCATTTCTTGTGGAATGCTTGCTTCCACCACTTTCTATGGCAGGTATGGTTGGAACGCAATGGTTGGGTCTTCGGTCACCCCCTAGGGATCCTCCCTCAGTCGCTCATAGGGCCATCACCTTTGCCATTGAGAATGCCAAGCTTATCCCCAACCCTTGGCCCAAACATGTGTTCGAAGAAGGATTGTTCAAATTCTTGAAGCTATCCGAGGAGAGTAAGGAGCGAGAGGATCTATGGGTCTCCAGGAAGAACGTCAGGTGGGTCAGGCCTCCTCATGGGTGGTTGAAGCTAAATTTTTATGGGGCATCTCGTGGCAACCCAGGGGCAGCACTGCAGGGGGTGAGTTCAAGATCAAAATGGAAAGCTTATTATGGCTTTCTATGAAAACTTAGGGCATCAAACCAATCATATCGTAGAGGCTAGAGGATTGTTGAGAGGACTTGAGATCACGATGGAGGATCCCCATCCCTTGGTTGTTGAAGGGGACTCTTTGAACATCATTAACTACATGATGACTTCCAAGGATTTGGTGTGGAAGGTTTACAATATTATAACTGAGGCCAAGAGCATCCTACTTCGGAGGAACATGTCCAAATAAAGCATACCTATAGGGAGGGCAATGGTCTAGATGACCACTTAGCAAACAAAGGTTTAAAGTCCACATGTCTTGTGGTGTGGCGTCAGTGTTTCCCAATGGACATTGAGAAGATTTCCAGCCAGGACAATATTAATGTCTCCACATAAGAATGATGAAAGGACCAGGTCTAGGTGGACAGGCTTGGGGAGAGCCACAACACCTACGCCATTGGGTCAAATTGGCACATCCATCATGATGGTTCGTGGTAGACATAATGAGAATGATCCTTTCCCAAATGCCCTCGAAAGGTGGTCCAACAGATCCTCGGTCCTATCCCTCATGCTTGGAAAAGTTCAAATATAGGTGGGTGCTTTTTCATCTCCCCTACAGATATTTGGATGGGTCCGACGTGCCCAAGTGAAGATCACCATTGGCCCTCTCCCGGGCCACCTTGAGAGGACGCTCCGACCCACATCTCTAGACACAACTGCCAAAGGTGCCACTACCTCCGAAAACGCATGGCACCTTCGGAGATTGCGTGTCCACCTCAACATTAATCCTTACCACCACCCTGGATCTAACACTATCTTTGGTAATGATGGCCCTCCCTGCATGCATGTGAGGCTCATATCCAAAGAAAATCTATTTAATATAGTGGTGTTTTGGGTGAGCCTTTGTATTTTTTGGTGTAAGGTGTCCCCTGGAGTGTGGTGTAGAGTCATCTGGCTTCCATGTCAAGCCAGCTGAGCTTTCCCTATGTTAAAAAACCATGATGTTTATGAAGGCCAAGGGTATGCTCCCTTTCCTCCATAAATTCCAAGGGCCTGAAGATGATATCACCTGCACTTTTGTGGACTCCTGGAACCGGGGTGAGGTTGTGGTGAGGGGTCTAAATTTTAAAATATCCATTGAGATTTTGAGTGAGGTCACTGGGTTGTCGGTGGTAGGTCGTAACATTCGATGCGATCGTCACAATTGGGAAGAGGAATTGGAGCAATTCCCAGACAAAGGATGAAAACTTGGGTGGGATAAATCGACCCTCCTTCGCTCTGCCCTCCTTGAATCTTGGAATCTTTCCATCATCCCTATCTTGTAGTATGTTACTTGCAATGATCCCAACAAGACTCTACGCAGTTTCCACATCAATTTTGTGAACCATCTGAGGGATGCCAAGCAGGTCTATATTCCCGACTATCTTGTCTACTCCCTTGGCCTCACTATCAAAAAGAGCAAGAAGTCATCATACCCTCCCATCCACTAGGGGTTAATGAGCATCATCTTCTACCATGTCGTTGCGAATCATCCTCTACCCTAGGAGGTCCATCCTATTGCTACCCAAGCCCCGGGTAGTCCTATGTTTGTTCAAGAGGATGGGACTTCCAACCCTGTCCGAAGCAGCCCCTCTGAGGTGGCTAATCCTACGTCCCTCCAAAGAGTTTCCCGTAGCAAGCCATCCAAGAGAGGGCAGAGTGACACCCCGACCCCATCCCGATCGTCTCTGTGGATCAATAAGGTGAAGAAGGAGAAATGGAATCTGCGGCAATAAATAAAATCTAAAACTGAGAGTAAGGCAGAGGGGTTGTCCCCCCAGTTCCTCTTAGACATGACGACCAACATCCTCTCCTCTACCAATGCAATGGTGAGGATCCTCAAGCGCTTTAAGGGGCGTGAGACCCAAGAGGATCAGGAGGATCCGAACGTGTAAGGGAGGTTCTTGGGACATGATCCTTTTTGTCGTATGGTGGCAATGATCTATATAATGGATGCTTATGTGTTTTTTTTTATGTTTTTTTTAGTTGTTTTGACCTCCGTTGGGAGGGTTTTGATGTAGCCCTCATGGGCATCACTATGGTTTTTTTTTTTGGAAAGTTTTCATATGGTACCTAATGTATTAGCCCAAGGGGCTCCTTCTAATGGTAAAGGCTATGACCTCTCATGTTATAAGGTTTTGGGATCCTCTTAAAAAACCCATTTTGTATATAAATTAGTCTACTTACCAAAAAAAATAATAGCTAATTATAAATAAAAAGGATTATGAAAGGCTATAATAATTATGGGAATATTTATAATAGGGTATATTATAAATAAAAGGGTTTATTTATAATATAGTACATTATTATAAACTTATTAAAGAGAACAAAATATTATAAATAAAAAGGGGTTTATTTATAATATAGACTATTATAATAGGAGAATTGTATATTATAAATAAAATGGTTTATTTATAATATAAACTATTATATGTAATTATAATAGGAGAAAATATATTATAAATTAAAATGGTTTATTTATCATTATAATAAAAAAAAGGTTTCATTATAATATTATATTTTAAAAGGACGTTTTAAATACTTTATTTAAAATATCTGCTCCTTTCAAATCAGCATGGATTTGATATCATTTTGAAAGTTTGAATTGATAAAATATAATATTTTAGATATTTTTACCCTATCTCTATCGTCTTGGTGTTAAGGGTGGATAAATTTGCACTTATGGGATTAAATCTGTTGGAAATATTAAGTATTTTGAGTTGTCATTGATGTCAATAGGTTGATGTCAAAGAGATATTGGTATGGCAAAAATATTCTTCAAGGTTGAAATATTAAAGTGCAAGGTAAAATCTTCAAAGGATGCATGAGGTAGTGAAAAAGGTGCAAAAGTTGTCAAGGCTTCAATATTGCAAGAAAAGGACAAGACCCTACCTTCCTTCAAAAAGATTTAAATTTCAGAATTGGAGGCAAAAGTTCAAAAGTTTAAAAGTTATTATTATAATATTTTTTAAATATTATAATATAACTTAGGTTAAGTTTTTAATAAAAAGGGTGCCATTCAAAATTAATTTATCTCCACCATCGATGTTTGAGAAATTATAAAATTGCATATTTATTGAGGACTAACTCATTGGAGCTAAGGTTGTCATGCATAAAATCATCGAGCGCATCGAGTACATCCAAAATTCGCAAGGGAGAGGAAGAAGACAACATGCACACTTTTTTGAGGTAGAAGCAAAGGGTCAAATAGAAGGGTGCACCTTCATTGTTCCAAGCTGGTAGGCTAGCGCAGCTGGTCGGTTGAGAAGCGCTAAGGCACTGGCAGAGAGGAGGTCAGGTGGTCGATTCATGGTGGCTCTAGTTTTTGTTTGCATTTTGGTAAAGGATGAAGAGCGTAAAAGCAATAAAGTAGATATCGCGGACTTACATTTTGTGTGGGCGGCTAGCTCATGCGGTGGCTTAGCCGAAGCTAAGGCGCTAGCAGAGAGGAGGTCAGGGGGTCGATTCGCGATGGCTGCATTTTTGGTAAGGGCACATTTTTTAATTAATATCCTATGGTATGCGCTGCTTAGGGAGTCATAAGGTTGGTTTAATTAAAATTTATTTTGCCTTAGGGAGTCATAAGGATATGCTAAGAAATTGAATATCTTGCATTTTGGGATTTTCAAGGGTGTGTTAAAGGATGTGTTATTTTTCCAACTAGGAGTTATAAGGGTATGTTTTAAAGTCTTTTTGCTTGAAAAATATAAGTGATAAGGGTGCTTTTAAAAGAGTATTGTCTTGCAAAAATTATAAAAAGGAAATATAAAGGAATTAATTTTTGCATGTGAGAACTAGGAGTTATAAGGTGTTTTGTGGTCTAAATATTATGTGTATTTCTGCATGGTGAAAGAAAGTTTGAAGAGCTTTGTTCATTGTTTAGAAAAGCCTTGTTTTGGGAAATTAAAAGGAGTTGTAAAGCAATATCTTTGTGCACATATTTTTGAGAAGAAAGTTCATGTGGATGATTTGAGAAAAGTGCTTTGCTATCTAACCCTTGAAGTGGCACTAGAAAGATAAGTTGTTTGTGAGATAGGTATTTGAGGGCACATCTTCATCAAGATTTTTGAGGTATGGTGGTTTAACTCTTTCTCTAGGAGGTTGTGCTTTGAGGAAGTAATTTTAAAGTGGAGATAAAAGGGTTGATTAGTGTACATTGTTGGAAATATTTGAGTTAGGGTTTGAGACCTACTTGTGCTTTATTGTTGAATGAGATTGGAAACATTTGAACTAGGGTTTGTGAACAAGTTATGCATCTTTGATTAGTGAAATTGGAATCACTTGTGCTAAGGTTGAAGAAGAAGTTTGTGCATCTTTGTGAAGAATTTTGGGCATTGGTTTGAGTGACATTGAATGTGAGTGGGCAAGTATTAGAGACCAGTTTTGTGAAGTAAATTTATGCACTAGCCTTAATTGATTTGAAAAGAAATTTGCAAGAAGTAGAGATCTGATTTGTTGAATGTGAGACATGTGAAAGCGATAAACTTAATGAATGTGAAAAGAACATATTGAGCATTTGCATTGCATATTACTCCTTATATGTTCTTGAAAGAATTATGGGTAGAATATGTCTGAATTGCCTAGTTGAAGAAAGCATTTCTGAAAGAGATCCAAGCATTATTTTGAACATCATTTGTGTGCAAGATTTGGGATTGGTTGAGCATATTCTATGAGCTATTTTGAGCATGTGTTAGAACATATTTGAGTATGTACTTTGAGCATGTGTTAGAGCAGATTTGAGCATGTATTAGAGAATATTTGTGCATGTGTTTGAGTAGTCTTGAGCAGAGTTGAGAACAAAGTGGTTAGCTATTTTGAGTAAGCCTTGTGAGAAGGCTTAAGGTAGTTTTGGGTAGATTGTATGAGCAGGTTTGATTGTTGATGTGAGTAAGCCTTGTGAGAAGGCTTAAGGTAGTTTTGGGTAGATTGTATGAGCAGGTTTGAGATAGATTTGTGCATGTAATGTGTGCAGATTTGGGATAGATTTGAGTATATTTGTGAGATTTGGGATAGAGTTGAGATAGATTTGTGCATGTAATATGTGTATATTTGGGATAGAGTTGAGAGAATATTTGTGAGAAGACTTGGAGTAGGTTTTGGATATATTTGTGAGAAGACTTGAAGCAGATTTGGATAGATTGTGTGAGCAAGTTTTGAGATAGATTTGTGCATGTAATGTGTGTAGATTTGGGGTAGTGTTGAGCAAGTGATTTGAGCAGATCTTGGTATAGATTTGAGCAAGCCTTTTGTGAAGGCTTGGAGTAGTTTTTGAGTAGAGTGTTGAGCTGGCTTTGGAGTAGACCAGAGAAAAGGGAATAGAGTTCTCCTATGGAGAGATATCCATAAACTATAGTAGAGGGGATAGAGTTCTCCTATGGAGAGAGATCCATAAACTAGAGTAGAGGGGATAGAGTTCTCTTGTGGAGAGAGATCCATAAACTAGAGTAGAGGAGATAGAGTTCTCCTATGGAGAGAGATCCATGAACTAGAGTAGAGGAGATAGAGTTATCCTATGGATAGAGATCCATGAACTAGAGTAGAGGAGATAGAGTTCTCCTATGGATTGAGATCCATGAACCAGAGCAAAGGGGATAGAGTTCTCCTATGGATAGAGATCCATGAACTTGAGCATAGGGGATTGAGTTCTCCTTTGGATAGAGGTCCATAAACATTGTAATAGGGATTTGGTTCCCAAGATATTTTTTGAGAAAATTTAGAAGAAATATTTTCTCCATGGACGTAGCCCACATTGGGTGAACCACGTTAAATCTGTGTCTCTCATGTGTGTGATGATTTATGCATTGTTTATTTTATTGCATTGATATTATTGTTGTTATCATTTGGAAATAAAATTAAAAGTTGATCTTATATTATTCACCCCCCTCTTAGTATAAGCTTGTGTTCTTCAATTGGTATCAGAGTGGGTTCCTTCAAAAAAGTCTAATAACTTGAAGGAAGATATTATAGGAACACATATGGCATCTCAGAATGGATCTTCAACAAATAAGGCTCCATTGTTTTATGGGAATAATTATGCTTTCTGGAGTATGAGGATGAAGACTTATTTGATGGCACAAGGATATGAAACATGGCAATCTATTGAGGATGGGTTCACACCTACAACTACTCCTCCCACAGATAAGGATGGTAAGCAATTACATGTGAATAATGCCAAGGCTATGAATGGAATCTTAAGTGGATTACGTGAATCAAAATTTGTGAAAGTTATGCAATGCAAATCAACAAAAGAGATATGGGATAAATTGAAGCAAACATATGAAGGAGATAGCAAGGTCAAGTTGGAAAAACTACAAACTCATAGGAGGAGGTTTGAAGAGTTGAATATGGAAGATGGGAAAGATATTGCTAAATACTTACTTCATGTTGATGAAGTTGTTAATACCATGCATGGACTTGGATTCAAAATTGAGGACTCCAATGTTGCTCATAAAGTATTAAGATCACTCCCTATAAGGTATGATGCAAAGGTTTCAGCTATAGAAGAGATGAAGGATCTCGATAAATTGACTATGGATGAGTTACATGGAATTCTCACAGCTTATGAGATGAGAACAGAAAAATATCACAATTCCAAGAGAGAGGCAACTTTCAAAGCTTCAAAGAAGACAAAAGATAAGAAACCAGAATCAAGTGATGAGTCAAGCAATAATGAAGAAGCTAACTATGTGAGAAGAAATAAGGACTCAAGAAAACACAAAGATATAAAGACTATGAAATATTTTAATTATGGTGACTTTGGTCACTATGCATCTAATTGTCCACAAGCTGGAAGTAATAGTAGTGAAGAGAAATAGGATTATAAGAAAAAGGAAGAAAGAAAATTCAGGCATGAAAAGAAAAATAGGTATGGTCAAGGCAAGCATGAAAATAAGTTCTTTCAAAGGCACAAGAAGAGTTTCTATGTTAAAAGAGCAAGCAATGCTTCAAATGATAGTGATGAAAGACTCTCAGATAGTGAAGAAGAAGAGATTCTATTTTTGGCAATAGAAGAGGAAGAAAACACTCCTATTGAAGACCAAGTAGAAGATGCTCCTATAATTGAAGACCTAGAGAAAGGTTCAAAAAATAAGAAGGCACAGTTGATCTAGAAGAAGAACTTATTGTTGCTCTCAGAGAGTTGAAAAGAGTTAGAAAGCAGAATTCAAGACTGAAGGCTCAAGTTCAAGAACATGAGGAAATAAAAGAAAAGCTTCTACAAGATCTCAAAAACTCAAAAGCTAAGGCAAGGAGATTTAAAGAAGTCATGGTTGAAAAGTTAGAGGTAAAAGAGTTAGAATGTGAAAGATTAGAACATGAAGTGGTTTCTCTTAGGATGGAAGTGAAATATTCTAAGGATAAGCTGCACAGGTTTGGGAAAAGTTCAAAATCTTTGGATAACATTATCAATGCACAAAGATCTTCATTTATCAAAATAGGACTTGGTTTTGAAGAAGGTCAAGAGGTACAGAAAGAGGAGTCAAGCTCAAAAGAAAAGGAAGTTTTAGAGGAAGATATTGAAGAAGAACCTAAGACCTATGCTGATAAGTTGAAGAATGGAAGCTTCACTAAGAAAGAAAACAATGCACAAACAAGAAACATGGACCATCACAGAGAAGGCAAAGAAAGGACTAAGAGACCAGATGTTTCAAAACAAGATGAATATTTCTTCCAAGGGCATTGTTTTTCATGTAATCATTTTGGTCACAAAGCTATGCATTGCAGGGTTCATGGAAATAAGGAGTATGGCTTCACTAAGAGGAACTTCAACTCATTCAAATATGGATATTTCTTTCAAGGTTATTGCTACTCATGTAATCACTTTGGTCATAAAGCGATCCACTGCAGGGTTCATGACAGAAATGATTATGGCTTCACCAAGAGGAACTTCAAGTCATTTGCACCTTCCAAGAACTACAACATCAGATGTTACAATTGCAATAATCTTGGGCATAAGGCCAAGTGGTGTAGAATAGAGTTTTCGGAGCTTCCAGAGTCAAGCAAGAATAGGGACACTCAAAAGGATCAAAAGGGTATGATTACAAAGGTGTTGAAAAAGAAGGTTGAAAAGGAAAAAGAGCATTGTATGTTGGGAGTAGATTTACTCCCACCCCAAAATTAATCACCTCAAGCAGAGGAGGTGGTGAGGGGGCTGAGCTAAGAGTCTTATTTTTAGCCCCAAAGGAGTCCCTTTGCCATTGATGTCAAAGGGGGAGAGTTTCAGTAAGGGGAGAGAAATCAGTAAGGGGGAGCAGCTTCTCAGGGGGAGCATTTTTGGAATCCAGTGGTAGCAAAAGGAAGTATTTTAGAAGGGTTGCCATCAATGACAAAGGGGGATATTGTTGGAAATATTAAGTATTTTGAGTTGTCATTGATGTCAAAGGATTGATGTCAATAGGTTGATGTCAAAGAGAGATTGGTATGGCAAAAATATTCTTCAAGGTTGAAATATTAAAGTGCAAGGTAAAATCTTCAAAGGATGCATGAGGTAGTGAAAAAGGTGCAAAAGTTGTCAAGGCTTCAATATTGCAAGAAAAGGACAAGACCCTACCTTCCTTCAAAAAGATTTAAATTTCAGAATTGGAGGCAAAAGTTCAAAAGTTTAAAAGTTATTATTATAATATTTTTTAAATATTATAATATAACTTAGGTTAAGTTTTTAATAAAAAGGGTGCCATTCAAAATTAATTTATCTCCACCATCGATGTTTGAGAAATTATAAAATTGCATATTTATTGAGGACTAACTCATTGGAGCTAAGGTTGTCATGCATAAAATCATCGAGCACATCAAGTACATCCAAAATTCACAAGGGAGAGGAAGAAGACAACACGCACATGCTTTTTGGGTAGAAGCGAAGGGTCAAATAGAAGGGCGCACCTTCATTGTTCCAAGCTGGTAGGCTAGCATAGCTAGTCGGTTGAGAAGCGCTAAGGCACTAGCAGAGAGGAGGTCAGGTGGTCGATTCATGGTGGCTCCAGTTTTTGTTTACATTTTGGTAAAGGACAAAGAGCACAGAAGCAATAAAGTAGATATCATGGACTTACATTTTGTGTGGGTGGCTAGCTCACGCGGTGGCTTAGCCGAAGCTAAGGCGCTAGCAGAGAGGAGGTCAGGGGGTCGATTCATGGTGGCTGCATTTTTGGTAAGGGCACATTTTTTAATTAATCTCCTATGGTATGCACTGCTTAGGGAGTCATAAGGTTGGTTTAATTAAAATTTATTTTGCCTTAGGGAGTCATAAGGATATGCTAAGAAATTGAATATCTTGCATTTTGGGATTTTCAAGGGTGTGTTAAAGGATGTGTTATTTTGCCAACTAGGAGTTATAAGGGTATGTTTTAAAGTCTTTTTGCTTGAAAAATATAAGTGATAAGGGTGCTTTTAAAAGAGTATTGTCTTGCAAAAATTATAAAAAGGAAATATAAAGGAATTAATTTTTGCATGTGAGAACTAGGAGTTATAAGGTGTTTTGTGGTCTAAATATTATGTGTATTTCTGCATGGTGAAAGAAAGTTTGAAGAGCTTTGTTCATTGTTTAGAAAAGCCTTGTTTTGGGAAATTAAAAGGAGTTGTAAAGCAATATCTTTGTGCACATATTTTTGAGAAGAAAGTTCATGTGGATGATTTGAGAAAAGTGCTTTGCTATCTAACCCTTGAAGTGGCACTAGAAAGATAAGTTGTTTGTGAGACAGGTATTTGAGGGCACATCTTCATCAAGATTTTTGAGGTATGGTGGTTTAACTCTTTCTCTAGGAGGTTGTGCTTTGAGGAAGTAATTTTAAAGTGGAGATAAAAGGGTTGATTAGTGTACATTGTTGGAAATATTTGAGTTAGGGTTTGAGACCTACTTGTGCTTCATTGTTGAATGAGATTGGAAATATTTGAACTAGGGTTTGTGAACAAGTTATGCATCTTTGATTAGTGAAATTGGAATCACTTGTGCTAAGGTTGAAGAAGAAGTTTGTGCATCTTTGTGAAGCATTTTGGGCATTGGTTTGAGTGACATTGAATGTGAGTGGGCAAGTATTAGAGACCAGTTTTGTGAAGCAAATTTATGCACTAGCCTTAATTGATTTGAAAAGAAATTTGCAAGAAGTAGAGATCTGATTTGTTGAATGTGAGACATGTGAAAGCGATAGACTTAATGAATGTGAAAAGAACATATTGAGCATTTGCATTGCATATTACTCCTTATATGTTCTTGAAAGAATTTTGGGTAGAATATGTCTGAATTGCCTAGTTGAAGAAAGCATTTCTAAAAGAGATCCAAGCATTATTTTGAACATCATTTGTGTGCAAGATTTGGGATTGGTTGAGCATATTCTATGAGCTATTTTGAGCATGTGTTAGAATATATTTGAGCATGTACTTTGAGCATGTGTTAGAGCAGATTTGAGCATGTATTAGAGAATATTTGTGCATGTGTTTGAGCAGTCTTGAGCAGAGTTGAGAACAAAGTGGTTAGCTATTTTGAGTAAGCCTTGTGAGAAGGCTTAAGGTAGTTTTGGGTAGATTGTATGAGCAAGTTTGATTGTTGATGTGAGTAAGCCTTGTGAGAAGGCTTAAGGTAGTTTTGGGTAGATTGTATGAGTAGGTTTGAGATAGATTTGTGCATGTAATGTGTGTATAGAAGGAAGTTTGTGCATGTAATGTGTGCATATTTGGGATAGATTTGAGATAGATTTGTGCATGTAATATGTGCATATTTGGGATAAAGTTGAGAGAATATTTGTGAGAAGACTTGGAGCAGGTTTTGGATAGATTTGTGAGAAGACTTGAAGTAGATTTGGATAGATTGTGTGAGCAGGTTTTGAGATAGATTTGTGCATGTAATGTGTGCAGATTTGGGGTAGTGTTGATGTTAGAATTTCCCAAGAGTAGAACTACAAAGCATTACAAGATTTGAAGGAATAAAATAGAACTGATTGATTTATTCCATGGATCAACTTTGTATAAATAGCAAAGTTGATCATTGAGAGTCGTTGGATTACAACAACTCATCAAATCTGATCTAGACTATACTGAGAGTTCACCTGACTCATGGAGGAGTGGAAACTCAAGTATGTCTATCCTAGTAGAACTTAAGAGAATAATTACTTATTCTAACACCCCCCTTAAGTGATACTAGGGGTGTATGATACAAATGAGTCCCGACAATAGGGCCTGATGAGGTACTCATTTACAATATATAGATGGTGAAAAAACCTCTTGGAAAAAACCATCTATCAAAAAAATAAATATAGAGGCATGTCTTCGGATGGTGAAGATTGTCCTCATGAAAAAAATAATGAGTCCCGACAACTTGGCCTGATGAGGTACTCATTTACAATATATAGATGGTGAAAAAACCTCTTGGGAAAAACCATCTATCAGAAAAATAAAGATAGAGGCATGTCTTCGGATGGCGAAGATTGTCCTCATGAAAAAAATAATGAGTCCCGACAACTTGGCCTGATGAGGTACTCATGAACAATTTATACTTTAGGAGAGATGATAAAAAAACCACATGGGAAAAAACCATCCTCCAAAGAATACAACAATAAGAAGAAAGGAGAGGTGAAAGACCTCTGTTGTTTTAATGCAGTTGTTTTACTCCAAGTTTCTCTCACAACTGAATGTAATGCGGAGAAGGAAATGACTTGGTGAAGATGTCTACAATTTGATTTTTAGTGGGAATATAGTCCAAGTATATTTCCCCTCTCTGAATATGCTATCGAATGAAGTGCATGTGAATCTCAATGTGCTTGGTGCATTGATGCTCAACTGGATTACATGCAATATGAATTGTGCTCTGATTGTCACACCAAAGAGTAATAGGTTTGTCATGTGAAAAACCAAATTCTCTTAGTATCTGATGAAGCCAAAGAGCTTCCTGACTTGCCAAAACTACTGCCCTGTATTCTGCCTCTATAGATGATAAGGCCACTACCTATTATTTTTTGCATAACCAAGCAATTGGTGAAGAACCAAGACAAAAGACATAGCCATAAGTTGAACATCTATCTTCTACTAAACCTACCCAATCAGAATCCATGTAACCAATGATATCCATGGATTTTCCCTCATATAAGAGCCCAAAGTGAGGAGTTCCTTGCAAGTAGCGGAGGATTATTTTTGTTGCTTGCCAATGACTGAAATGAGGTTGATGTGAGAATCTGGATATCAAGCCAACAACATATGAGATATCTGGGTGAGTATGAGTAAGGTATAATAGACTCCCTACAAGCTGATGGTATAGAGTTGCATCACATAGAGGGGATGTGCAGGAAGTACTTAGAGTGACTCTAGACTGAAAAGGTGTAGGAGAAGGTTTACAATCTATCATCTTAAACCTTTGAAGAAGGTCTAGAGTGTATTTTTGTTGACACAATGAAATTCCTGCATCTGTTTGATTTATTTGAATCCCAAGGAAGTAATGAGCTAAACCCAGATCAACCATTTCAAATTTTTTAGAAAGGGAGTCCTTGATAGTCTGAATGTGAGCGATGTCACTACCAGTGAGTAGTAGGTCATCAACATAGAGAACAAGTATGGTGATTTTTTTTTCATCTCTCCAAATGTAGACTGTGGCATCAGACTCACAATGAGAAAAACCTGAGGAAAGAAGGAAGGAGTCCATTTTTTCATACCAAGCTCTAGGAGCTTGTTTGAGGCCATAGAGAGACTTCCTTAGCCTACAAACAAGGGAGGAGTCTTGAGTGAAACCATTAGGTTGTTCCATGAATATCTCTTCCTTTAAGTCCCCATGTAAGAAAGCACTTTTTACATCCATTTGAAAGACATACCACTTTTGGGAAGCAGCTAGAGCAAGAACCAGTCTAACAGAATCCATTTTGGCAACTGGTGCAAAAGTTTTAGAATAATCAATCCCTTCAATTTGAGAGAAACCTTTGGCTACCATGCGGGCTTTGTGTTTGTCAATTTCTCCATTAGGTCCATATTTCGTTCTGTAAATCCATTTACAGTGAACTAATTTCCTTCCTTTAGGTAGGGGAACTAAATCCCAAGTTTTGTTTTTGATTAAGGAAGAGAATTCATTCTCCATGGCATCATCCCATTCTTTAATACCAGTTGCTTCTTTGAAGGATTGAGGATCTATGGAAATGGACTGACAGACAAGACCAGTGCCTACGGAGTTGCCTAATCTGGATGATGGAAGATTTTGGATGTAAGGAGTAGCTTCTTTAACAATGGTGCGGGCCCATTTTGGCATAGTGGAAGGAGTAGTAGGAGTGGCAGGATTTTGAGTTGGAGTTATAGGTTCCTCATCTTGATCATTAATCTCTAAATTAATCTCTAAAGTTGGTTCTTCATTATATTGAGGCTCTAACATTGGAGAAGGCTCAAGAGAATCAATGGTGGAAGAGGATGGTTGAGGATATTTATGAGGGAATGTTTCATCAAATTGGACATTCCTATGAAAAAATACCTCATGAGTTGTGGGATCAAGGAGCCTGTATGCTTTCATTTCCTCACAATAACCAACAAATATGAGCTTTTTGCTTTTCTTATCTAGAGCCTTCCTTTTCTTCTTTGGGATATGCGCCCAAGTAGTACACCCAAAAATATTGAAGAAAGAGACATCAGGTTTTGAGCTAGTCCATGCTTCCTCGGGAGTCAAATGGCCAAGAGCTTTATGAGGTGTGCGGTTTTGAATATAGTTTGCACAGTTAATTGCTTCTACCCAAAAAACTTTTGGAAGATCTCTTGAGTGGAGCATACAGTTTGCCATTTCCTTTAGAGTTCTATTTTTCCTCTCTGCAATGCCATTTTGCTATGGATTATGGGAGACATAATGTTGATGAATTATGCCATGACTTGATAGGAAAATTGAGAACTCATTACTGAAGTATTCCCCCCATTATCTGTATGAATTTGCTTTATTTTGCAAGAGGCCTGATTTTCAACTAAGGCTTTGAAGATTTTGAAGTGGGATAGAACATCACTTTTGTATTTTAGGAAGTAGACCCAAGTTCTTCTGGAAAAATCATCAATGAAGGTTAGAGCATATTTTTCTCCTTTGAAAGAAGGCTCTGGGAAGACCATCAAGTCACTATGGATTAACTCTAGAGGGGATGAGGCTTTTAGAGAACCACTTGGGTGGAAAGGATCTTGATGTTGCTTTCCAAGAGCACATCCAGGACATACTCCATCAATAGAAGAGACTTGAGGTAATCCTGTTACCATTTCATGGGTGTTCAATTCCTTTAGGTAGTTATAACTTGAGATGACCAAACCTTTCATGCCAAATTTTGCTTTCAAGATCTCCATGTGCAACAAAATAGGAGGCCCCTTCTAGATTTTTGAATCCTTTGAAGTGAAATAGGTGAGTGTTGTGATCAATATCTCCTTTGGCTATGAGAGAGTTGGGGTCTTGAAAGTCTCTTATCTCAACTCCTGTTGGTGAGAAGAGAACTATTTTCCCCTTTCCAGAAGTACAAATATGATAGACGGAGAGGAGATTTGTTGCAATGTTTGGAACATAGAGAACATTATTGATAGAACCACCATCAATGGATATGTCACCTTTTCCTTTGACTGGGATAAAGGATGAGTCACCAACTTCTATGCTACATGTTGAACTTGAGGAGATTGAAGTGAATGACTCATCTGAGGCAGTCATGTGATGAGTTGCTCCAGAATCAAGAACCCAATATTTTGATGAAGTGTTTGTGGTATTTCCTTGAACATTTAGGGCTTTTCCTATCTACTTCTTAGTGTCTATCTTTTGATCCTTCATTGCTGCCTCTAGTTGTTGTAATATTTTCCAGCATTTGTTTACAGAATGACCATTCTTTTTGTAGTGAGTACAAGTTATGGGATTCCTTTCTTTCTTTTTGAATTTTTCTTTAGTGGATGCTACTAAGGATTTTGAGGAAGAGGAAGAGATCTCATACTTTGCAAGTTTGGTTTCTTCTCTAGTTAGCCTATCACAAAATTCCTCTAAGGAGGGCATTTTAAAACTTGCACCAAGAGCATCTTTTGTAGATAAAAAAGTGGTTGCAAAAATTTGAAATACACCATTTAATTTAGAAATAATTAGATAGATGCATTCTTCTTCTATTTTGTTCTTGCCACTACCTTTGTATTGAGTGAGGACTTCTTTAAATTTGGTGAGAAAGTCAACAATATTGTTGAAGTCTTCAGGAGATAATGTTGTTAATTCTGCCTCTAGTTGCATTGACCTTATTTGATCTACTTTTCCAAATAGGTTCTTTAGTTTTTTCCAACTTTCATATGGATTTTTACAATCCGTAATGTGAAACCATAAGCTTTCATTTATATTGGTGCTTATAATACCCATTGTTTCATACATCTTCCCTTTATGAACAAAAATTTCATATTCTTTTTCAAATTCAGGTTGCTTCTCTTCTAGCAGGTGTGTGAGCCCTTTTTGAGAAATGAGATTTAATATTTTAGGTTTCCATGTATGATAGTTGTGAGGGGTGAGTGGATCAATTGTATTCATTGTATTCATTTTTCCAAAGAAAATTGAAGTGAACCAATAATTCCCCCCTTTAACTTCAATTATATTATTTAGAGAATGCAATGGATCTTATAAATAAGGAAACAAAAGCCTTTAAGAAATACCAAGCTCCTCAAATTACCCACCCTAATGAGAGGGAAACTATAAGTAAATGAGGAGTTTTGATAAAGCTAAATAGGCCAATTGTATATTGCCAGGCCTATATATCTTTTCTTCTCAATTACTCACCCTTACGTGAGGGAAACTATAAGTAAAGAGGAGAATTGATACTTGGAACATAGGCTTTTAATCATCCAGATCTTAATATCGGATTCGTAATAACCCGCCCTTACGTGAGGGAAACTGTAAGTTATTAGAAGTCCAATACTAGGAAGATAGGTGATTAATAAATTTTTAATGATCTTGTTAAGGTTATTAAAATTTTTATTAAGTAACAATATTGAAGGATTAAAATTTTTTATTAAAAATTTAACTTAAAATAAATATCCTATTAATTAAAAAAGGAATATTTTCTTAATAAAAGGATCCTTTGAAGTTGCTCCTCAATATTTAACTTAACTAGTAATTATATCAAAACAAAAGGAATTAGATTTTAATATTAATTCTATTAAAGAACATAGTAATAGGAATAAGATCAAAATAAAAATTATAGAGGCAATGACCAAAACAACAACAAACCCCCCTATGAAGCTTTTAGAATAGGTGCTAAATATTGCACCTAAAAACCCCCCAAAAAATATTTTTTATTGAGATTACAATTTTATCCTTTTGATTTCTTATAGTGGCCAAGGAAAGGCACTAAAAGAAAAGGATATAAGAATTTTTAGAGGGTTACACATTTATACAATGAGCAGAAGTATTATTCTCGCTCGAGAAAAAAATTTGAAACCCTAATATTTGAAACTTAAAGTAAATATAACATTATTTACCAAGGATTTTAGAAAAGAGACGTCACGAGAGAAGAGGCAACGAGGTAATATTTTAAAGCCTTCAAAGGCTACGAACTTCGTTGTACCAAGGAATGATTAGCTCAAAACTAAAAAAAATATTAAAATTTATACCTGATTTAATGAGAGACTTTAGAAGAGACGTCAAGGGGCAGCGAGGAAGATTTGAAAGCCTTCAAAGGCTTCAAACTCGTAGGGGTTTGGCACACATGGAAGACATTAGGGAGGTGCACCACAATCCTAGCTACTATCGAAGATGATAGGGAGGCACACCAGAATACTAGTTGCTATCGAAGACTTTAGGTTTTGGTGCACATAGAAGATGTTAGGGATGGTGCTATGTAGAGAGGCTCCCTAAAATATGTCAATGATTGCACCACTTGCTACTGAAGATGTCAAGGTTTGGTGCACATGAAAGATGTCAGGGATGGCGCTATGTAGAGAGGCTCCCAGAAAGATGTCAGTGAATGCACCACCAACTTTGAAAGCGCAGTGAAGGCTATGGAAGACCTTAGTGAAGGCACCACACCATATACTATCAATCTTAATGCTCTATATTGAAGAACCAATATGCAAACATAGGTAAAAAAAAGTATTTCGAGTATTCACAGAGGAGAATAATATTTTAAGCATTGACTTGATGAATATATATAAAAACAATCGAAACTCTTCTCTGAAGCACCGAGGGATGAAAAAGAGGAGAAGCTTCGAGATAACTTGAGATGGAAAATCTAATCTTTCGATCATTGAGATTTAACTAGGAAATACCCGTTGAGAAGATGAAAGTCTCATACGTTGCACGCCATATAAAATCATTGGCAAAGATGCCACGTCTTATAAACAATTAATGGACTTTGGTATTTTTTTTTTAAATAACCAAATGTCCACTTAATTTGGATGCGAGAAACGTTGCATTTATTTGTTAAATATTTCACGAAGTTAAAATATTTTCCAACATAAAAAAACCAATGATTTAATTGATCACCAAATACGATATGCCTTTCAAACTTTGTCTCCACTACAGAACGAAACGCAACGATGGCTAAAAAGGAGCCAAAGCAAGCATGCATTCATGGATTAACGTTGCCAGCGATGGCTATAAGGAGCCAAGCAAGCAAGCGTTCGTTAGGAGAGAGTAGAACAAATAGGCATACGAGGAGAACAATAAAATATGGAAGGCAATTATAAATTTCAAAATCTATATATTTTGCAGTGTAAGAGTAGCAATTTTAATATTTTTTGAAAAAAAATTGAGGAGAATATTTGCATAATATGGTAAAATAAATCTAGACAAACTATTTAGATATTACCATAAACAAATTTCTCTAAAAAAAATTGCAGATATAAAATGAGCAATCTACAATAGATATAAAAACCTCTTTCCCTTTTTTAAAAAACAAACCAGTTAAAATCCATATAATATAATTTCTACCATCTACCAAAAAAATCTATATTTTTCAAATATAAATTACATAATGAAATCTACTTTCGTTATAAATTCCTTAATCTATCTTATTCAAATATAAATTACATAATGAATCCACTTCCATTATAACCCTTAATCTATATTTTTCAAATATAAATTACATAATGAAATATACTTTCATTATAAACCTTAATCTATATTTTCAAATATAAAATACATAAATATCTACTTTCATTATAACCCTAAATCTTTTTTCAAATATAAATTACATAATGAAATCTACTTTCATTATAAACCTTAATCTATATTTTCAAATATAAATTACATAATGAATCTACTTTCATTATAAAACTTAATCTATATTTTCAAATATAAATTACATCATGAATCTACTTTCATTATAAATTTCTTAATCTAAATTATTCAAATATAAATTACATAATAAATCTACTTTCATTATAAACCTTAATCTATATTTTCAAATATAAATTACATAAGAAAATCTACTTTCATTGTAAACTCCTTAATCTATATTATTCAAATATAAATTACATAATGAATCTACTTTCATTATAATATAAATTGGCTATAACATAAACATAATTTATAAACTTTTTATTTCATACTTTAACCATACACATATTAATCCCCTTTTTCAATATGATCATTCCTCCCCTATAAACCTTTGAAGGTAACCCTAAATTGTCTTACCATAAAACTATAACATTTCATCACTCAAATACCAACTATGATTTCATCCCATATTTAAATCTCCCGATGCTATTTTATTTTAGGAAAAGGATACTTAAGGAAACGTTGGGACTATGTCAAAGGTTAATAAAATATGGGACATTTGATTCTTAGCTCTTATATTGGTTTTAGTACTCTGTAGAAAGTAGATCTACGACCAAGAGAGGTTGTCACTTGGCCCATGCACTATCAACTGGTGTCATTTGGTCCACGCACTACCAAATGATGTGTGGTGACACCGCTTGGTGGTCACCATGACCACTGAGTGGTGGTCACTCTCTACATGGTGCCAACCTCACCTAAACCATGATACTCCTTCAGCCTAGTTGGTGTGGGATACTACTATCTACCTACAGTCAAGGAGTTTTAAGGTGTACGCAAACCAATAATGATTAAACATAGGAGTGATACAAGGTTAGATTTTAGCAAATATTTATAGGCCAATAAAGCACCACGTAGGTCATGCGTCAATCAATCATCGTCGAGGACTTCCTACCAAGTGCACCAAGTGCTCTTAGCTGAAGAGTAAAGGAGTATATTGGTTTTATTAAACCACCCTAATACCATAGTAAGTCCTAAAGAGAACTGAAACACTCCTAAAATAAGATGCTACCTGCTCCTACGACCCATGAAACTTTCCCCTCAATCCAATATTGAGCTAGCCAGGGAAAACCTCGTCTAGGGGGAAAATTGCCAAATTTTCCAAGTCATAATTGATTTCTCGGATTGGGTATTCTTCAGTGGATGAATGAGCACAATTGAGATTAGGGATTTATTGACATGTTGGGCAAATCATGCAGCAAGGCATCTGAAGGGATTTGGTGCTTTTTAAAGTACCAATTAAATTCTTCCCTCCCTAATATTTGCAACTCCCAAGGTACAGGTAAATAGAATGCAATTGGCTTCTATAGGGTTTGAAGGTGATTTATTTATAATAACATCATGATCCTAAGCTCACGTTGAAGTGAGTTAGCTTCGAGTGGAAACCCCTATGGCTAAAAGTGAACATATATTTTCATAAAGTACCCCTACAAACAACCATATGTCTATGTAGGCTAAGACGTGACATAGTTCAGGAAATATTTGATATTTAGATAGAAAGGTACTTTATTTTCCATATAGACACAGGCAAACTCAACAAATGAGATAGCCAAAATGGAGTAGAACTAGGGTTATGTATAAGGCATTGGACTCAAAATATACTTATAAAAAAATGGTGAATCCTAATAAAAATCAAGGTGAATCCTAAGAAAATAAAATTAATCATCTTCACACCAAAATTTGGGGTATTTGAAGCCCTAAAAATTAATGTCAACTTTGAGGAAAATTTTGACCTATTAAATCACCTTATAACTTCATAAAAAAAACCACCATTAGAATAGGCTCGAAAAGAGCTTTCCAACAAGTACAAATATACCTATGTTTGGATATATATTGTGGTGAATTGACCCTAATAAAAAATTGGTCCCAAAATTTTTAGGTGAATGGGCCGACGTCGAGGGTCCTTATATTCACCAATTTCCAATTTTAGAAATCCTAATATTCGTTCAATTTTTGAATTTTTACCACTATGCATAACCCTGAGTAGAACAGTTATAGAAACATACAATAAAAATATTGATGCATTCAATTGAATTTAAGAAGATGTATACTACTCTATGCATTTTAATGAATCACCTACCTCCATTAACTAGGTCTGCTTACCACGATTAGCCATCCTCATTTTCTTCTTCTGATATCAAGCCCCCTCCTCCCTAGTCGACTATGCTTCCTACAGGTCTTGCCACCCATACTTATGCTCATGGAGGCCCCCTTTTTCTATCGCCCAAACGTCCCTTCTCATTACTACTTACCTACCCTCCCATTGAAGGCTTTTACACCTATGTCAGAAGGCCTTTGAAGAATAGAAGCTTATACTAGGGGGGTGAACAGTATAGTACCAAATTTTAATTTTCTTTCCAAATAATAACAACAATAATATCAATATAGTAAAATAAACAATGCACAAATCATCACACACATGAGAGACACATATTTAACATGGTTCATCCAATGTGGGCTACATCCATGGAGAAAATATTTCTTCTAAATTTTCTTAACAAATATCTTGGGAACCAAATCCCTATTACAATTTTTATGGACCTCTATCCAAAGGAGAACTCAATCCCCTATGCTCAAGTTCATGGATCTCTATCCACAAGATAACTCTATCCCCTTTGCTCTGGTTTGTGGATCTCAATCCATAGGAGAAATTTATATCCTATGCTCTAGTTCGTGGATCTCTATCCATAGGAGAACTCTATCTCCTCTGATATAGTTTGTGGATCTCTATCTACAGGAGAACTCTATCTCCTCTACTCTAGTTCATGGATCTCTCTCCACAGGATAACTATATCCCCTCTGCTCTGGTTTGTGGATCTCTCTCCATAGGAGAACTTTATCCCCTCTGCTCTGGTTTGTGGATCTCTCTCCATAGGAGAACTATATTCCCTTTGCTATGATCTACTCCAAAGCCAACCCAACACTCTACTCAAGAACTGCTCCAAGCCTTCATAAAAGGCTTGCTCAAATCTGTACCAAGATCTTCTCAAATAACTTGATCAACTGTTAGAATAAGTAATTATTCTCTTAAGTTCTACTAGGATAGACATACTTGAGTTTCCACTCCTCCATGAGTCAAGTGAACTCTCAATATAGTCTAGATCAGATTTGATGAGTTTTTGTAATCCAACGACTCTCAATGATCAAATTTGCTATTTATAAAAAGTTGATCCATGGAATAAATCAATCAGTTTTATTTTGTTCCTTCAAATATTGTAATGCTTTGTAGTTCTACTCTTGGTAAATTCTAACATGGTACTAGAGCAGGATAGATTCTGCTAGGCATTCTCTCTTGAAGGCAGTTTCACGAACGGGTTCATTATCTCTTATCTTGGTCCCCAAAACCAAAAACATAAGCATATTATGAAAAGTACATAGAGAAGCACAAAATATGGTGTCTACACCCTAGTCGCTCCATGAACTAGACCAAAGAAAAAATAGACCCATGCAGGGGTTGTTTAATAGAAAAACAAAGATCGAAAGAGAGAGCCCACATAGGGGCTAAGGAGAACATAAAGAAAAATCAAACTAGTGCCCATGCAAGGGTCAAAATATTAGTACCAAAATTACCATGCAGGGGAATAGAGCTTGAAAGACAAAACAAAACAACTCTAATCATTGATAATATTTTCAGCTACAGAGATCTTTTGGCCATGTTTCTTGACCAGCATTTTCAGGGAGGTGTTGATGTTATCCATGCCATTGATGATTCTACTAAGGATGGTGTTGTGGACTAAGTTAGATATGGCCACTGGAGAAGCAATTTTGTCACTCCCATCATCAAAATTTTGAGGTGAGTATACCTCTCAAGGCCGATTGTGCATTTCCAAGTCGATAGTAGCAACATTAAGAACATTTTAAGGGAGATTTTGGTTCTAGATGGATAGATTCCTATGACTAACCCAATATTGATGAGCAAATTAGCAAACTTAGTACTTCTCGATACACATGGTAGGTTGTAGTGTTGCAAAAATTCTACATCAAGACCTTAGCTTTCTGAATAATAATATGCATGTTCCATGAAGGAATTTTGTTGTTGATGATAGAGTTTGTAACCTTAGTTATCAAATTCGTCGAATTTTTTAGTTGAAATTTGAAATTCATTGAATATTAAATCTTAACAAACTAATTCAGCGAAAAAACCCTAAATTTGACCAAAATAATTGTGCTGGCAAAGTAGAAGGGAAAAACACCTACGATAATTTATTTTTTTGGCATGTTAATGTATGGTTTTTTTTTTTACGAAACATAATTCAAATAATTTCCCATCTATTTATCTTGAACTCTAGGTTGCTCAAATGTGTAAATCGCCAAACAGGTAATTTACCATCCATTCATCCCATCTCCAGATTACCCAAATGTATAAATTGCCATCTACCAAACTTTTCCTTTTAAATTGGAGTCACAAATGAACATATGGGAAATTACCTCATCTCATCAACAACATTAATTTTTTAATTACATTGTGTTTTGTTATACCTAAAATTTTCTATACAGTGCAAAAGCTATGCAAAGAATCAAGTAAGTCTATTAAGTTCTGACATATTCAATGTTATTATTTTAAATTATTTACTAAACTATATAATTTGATTGGAGAATCTAATTTTTCCATTTTATTATTATTATTTCTAATTTCAATTAGGGTTTGGGATAATGTGATTGGAAAATGTTGGTTTTATAGTAGATCCAGATAAAATGTTGTGTATATATTAAGTTTATATATTAACATTTATAATATATCGAATTTTATATCGAATTTTATTCCAAATTTTTAAACATGTCGGATTTTTCTCGAACTTTAAAAGTGTTGAATTTGAATACGAACCCGAACTTAATAACTAAGTTTATAACATTCATGGAATCACCTTAAATTTGTAAATTTCCCATGTAATATTTGAAAACTTCTAGCCCTATCCACAATGCATGAGCTTCAGTATAGTGGTTAGTTTAGATGCTCAAAAACTCAACATAGGCCACTATGAGTCATCCATTATGATCCCTAACCAAACCTCTAGCACTCACTACACCCAGATTTCCTTTAGAAGCACCATCATAGTTAAGTTTAAGTCATACTATAGAAGGAGAAGTCCAATGAGCACCAATTATAGGATGGAGATTAGGAGTAGAGTTAGGACTTTGGGAAAAACTAAGAGAACAGAAAATAGTGGACTCAAGGGCAGACTCATGTGGTTTGGTGCAAGGGAAAAGCTTAGGATTTGTAACAACAAAGGTGATGACTTTTTTGGCAACAAATATAGATTCCTTAAGGGTGTTTGAAAAAATTCTACTATTTCTTTCGAGCCAAATCTACCACAGGAGATGATAGAGATAAAATTTCCACAAAGACAACCTAAAATTTCTTAAAGGCATGGGCCACTGGGAGAAAAAAAGAGTCAAAGAGTTGGGTTGGGCCTAGGATATGTGAAAGGTGGACATGAGATGATCCATGGTAGAGTGGGATAAATAACATTCTATAAATATGTGGTTGAAATATTCCTAGGCCACCAAGCAAATATGGCATCTATTAGGAAAAACCATCCCTCTCTTCATGAGATTATCAGTAGTGAGGATCTTGTTTTGGATGGCCAATCAAGAAAAGATAACTTTAGGTATGAGGTGCTTAAGACAAACCAAATTGAAAGGAATGAGAGAATTTTGGGGAGTGAAATTCAATAGATGAGTAGATTTGATAGAAAAAATACCAAAGTTAGTTTCTTTCCAGAAAGGGGTATCATGAGATATACCAGATGGAATTACAGTTGCCCTCAACAATGTTGATAATTTTGTGACAACATTTGAAATTTGGGCATTAGCATTTGCAATGTGGAGCTATTTCCATATTTTGTGTTGGACTGAAGAGTCTATGAAATAAACCACCTTTCTACCTATGAGAGTATCCAGCAAAGGCTACACCACTAAGACTCCATTGTTCTCACTAAGCGTTTGATTGGAGATCCACCTGTCTGACCAAAAATTTATCACATTTCTTGTTCCAAGCTGCCATATGGTTCCCCTTTGAATAAGAGGTCTAGTATGGAGGATTGATTTCCAAAAGGTGGACCCAACTTTAAGAATATTTTCATCCATAAAATTCTAGATGTGAGTGTATTTTTTATTGATGATGGAAACCCATTCAAGATTATAATTGGTAAACACCTTCCAAGCCTACTTGGACAACAATGCCATGTTCATATTACTAATTCTTCTAAGACCCAACCCTCCCTAACTTTTGGGTAAGCAAACCTTTTACCAGTTGACCAGATGAAACTTTTTTTATCCTTTAAACCTGCCCAAAGAAATGTCTTCTGAATCTATTCAATTTTTTTATAGAAAGAAATTGGGGCTTTGAATACTAACATAAAATAAACACGAATACTTTAAATATAGACAATGTGAGAGTGGCTTTGGCTACTTGGGATAGGAGGGATCCTTTCCAACTTGTAATATTTGTATTGATTCTTTCAATAAAATTTCTTCACATAGACTCTTTGGAGCAAATGGTGAATAGGGAAAGCCCTAAATAGAAAATTGGAAACTCAGATATCACACACTAAATAATACGAGTAATATTGGCCTATCTAGACAGGGGCGTATTGAGAAAGAAAACTTTAATCTTGGCATAGTTTATATTTTGCCCTGTAGCCTCTTTGTAGAGATTTAAAATACCTTTAATCGACTTTGCTTACCAAACTGAAGTATGGGTAGCTAAGATAGTGTCATATACAAACTACTGATGAAAAAGGGTTCTCATTTTGGAAGCAACTTGAATACCATAGATCATGCCATTCACGAAAGAAACTTCGAGAGCTCTTCCAAGGGATTTAAAAAGAATAATGAAGAGAATAGGTGATAGGATATCCCCCTGCCTAAGCCCTCTATTGCTTGGGAAGTAACCTACTACAGACCCATTGATTGAAACTGAGAACCAAGGGCTAGAAATACAACCTTAAATAAGTTCAACCCACTCTCTATGGAAACTAAACTTGAGAAGGATAACAAGCAAGAACTCTCGATTGACACTGTCAAAATTTTTATTCATATCAATTTTAAGGATGAGGGTAGGTTTTTTGTTTCTAGAGATAAAATGGAGGACTTCATGTAAATTTATGATACCATCAGTTTTAGATCTTTCTTTTACTAAACTACCTTGGTAGGGATCTATGATTTAGGAAAGAAATTTGTTCACTCTGGATGCCATAGCTTTGGTTAGGATTTTATAAATCACATTACACAAACTAATGGGTCTAAAATCTGCCATAGATTTGCACACTGGCCCTTTAGGAACAAGAGCTATGAAGGTAGAATAAATACCTTTGGGGATGGATTTTACATGTTGGAGTTCAGTGATTGCCTTACACACATCTTACCCAATAATATTCCAAAAGGTTTGAAAAACCATGGGGAGAAACCATCAGGTCCATGACCTTTATCAGGGTGCATAGTGAATAAATATTGCCCGATCTCATCTAAAGAAAGAGGTTTGATGAGCGAGGAATTCATTTTTGGAGTGAACAGGGCAGGAATGTGATTGAGTAACTAATTATTGGCCTAATAAAAATTTTGGGGTTGGGTACCCAAGAGATATTCAAAAAAATAAGAGACTTCATCTCGAATTTCAAATATATCCTTAGTAATGGAGCCATCACCTCTGGTCAATTCCCTGCTTTTGTTTGAACTTATATGCCTGAGGTGGACGCATGAAATTTTTTTGTATTGGAATCGCCCTCCTTGAGCCGAAGGGCTCTAGATTTTTTCCTCCAAAACATCTCTTCTTTGCCTAAAATATTATGATACTTTGCTAAAAGTTGTTTCTCCTCAACTCTGATTTGGTCACTCAGCTGGCCATTTTGTATTTTTTGTTCAATGCTTTTTAGTTTATCCATAATCTACTTTTTTCTTTTAAAAATATTGCCAAAAACATCCATATTCCATATTTTGAGGTTTTCCTTGACAACCTTGAGTTTATGGGAAACTTGAGTAATGAAAGACCAAAAAATCCTACTGCCACCAATCAAAGATTCAATTATGAATATTAGGGTGCTACATCCACATAGCTTTGAATTTGAAAGGAATTTTGAAATTGGGGCCTTTGTCAGCTTCAAACAAAAGGGGACAATTATTAGAGCCAACTCTCGGGAGAAAAATGAGATTAGCATCACCCATAACATGAATAGCCTCTTGAGAAAGAAATTTTTTTTCAATATTAACTTGGATATGTTGATCCCCAACTCTCCTATTGCTCCATGTGTATTTTTCTCCTTTAATTTGAATGTCCATTAATTCACTATTAGTTACAAAATTATGAAAATCTTTAATGCTTCTGGATGGAGTGATATTTCTCCCTTTCTTATCTGATGGGAAAAGAGGGGAGTTCAAATCTCCAACAAGGATCAACAAAAGATTTTTTAAAGCATTCCTCATGTGTCTCAAGGTATCCCATAGGAAATTTCTACTGGTTGGATTGTTAGGGGCGTAAAAAATGGATAAAACCCATGAATAATTGTTGTATTTGTAGTGGAACAAAATATTCAAAACTTTGTCTGACGAAAATAGTATTCTACCTTCAACTTTACTAGAATCCCATAGAAAAATCACTATTATTCCAAATAGATTTAGTAATTTTTTGGATTTTGTTTTGGTCAATCTTTGTTTCTTGCATAATCATGATAGTGGGCCTGTATTCCTTCCTCCAAATGCATGCAAGTCTCTACTTGATATCACTATTGAGGCCTCTCACATTCATGAGAGGATCCTCATTTAGAATTTTTGGAAATTTTTTGCCTTCCTTTGACTACTGTAAGGGAGGTTTGGATATTTTTTATTCATATTTCTCCTGACTGAAAAGGTCCTGGAAAAGAGTCTTTTGAATGCCATTGGCAATTTTGTTATCCTTTTATTTAATTTTTTGATAATTTATGGAAGGTCTTCCCTTTTGTTTCTCATTGCCAATATCCATAGAGGTTTACTTGTAACTTTTGGTGTTGATAGTGCTGGACTCAGGTTTAGCCGAGTTAGGGTTACAACTTTTAGATTTAGTATTGATAGGAATAGGACTACAAATTTCAATATGCCCTTCGGGGGTAGGCAGAGGTTTAGAAGGAATATGGGAAGGTCCCAATCTAGATGGGGAGTGGATTTTCCCTTGGATATCAGTGATGGGTCCAAGGGGTATAGACTCGTGCAATAGGGTTTCATGAAAGGGAGCATGCTCAAAAATAAAATTTTCATCTAATACACCAAATTTGTTAGGGTAAGCAAAGGGAAAGCTAACCTCAGCTTGGCCATCCACCCAATCTAAAACTGCAACTTGCTTTCCTTTAAGCGTAGCCAAACTTGGATTATTTTTTGGGTAGGCCCAATGTGGTTCTACTTTCCTTGGAACCTACCACCTGGATGCCCAACATGGGACCTAGAGCTAGCCATTTCTTTAGAGGGTTTGAGAGACAGACACTGAGATTTGAGGTGACCTTAAGTCTGGCACTCAATATAAAAAGTGGGTTTATTCTCATATTCAATAGCCTAGCATTTGTGATATGAGCCATACACTAGGTTAATACGGGTCAGCAGTTGAGAATTTAAATTTGTATTAATGCAAATTTTTGCATAAATCATATGATTTTGAGCTTTAGTGACAGTATCAATAGCTACTAATTCTCCAATGGATTTAGCAATGCCATGCAAGATATCTTTGTGCTAGAATTGGATAATGAAAGTAGATTCATTGTGTGATTTATATTTGCAGAAATATAGATTAAGGTTTACAATGGAAGTAGATTCATTGTGTGATTTATATTTGCAGAAACATAGATTAAGGTTTACAATGGAAGTAGATTCATTATGTAATTTATATTTGAAAAATATAGATTAAGGGTTATAATGAAAGTAGATTCATTATGTAATTTATATTTGAATAAATATAGATTAAGGGATTTATAATGAAAGTAGATTCATTATGTAATTTATATTTGAAAATATAGATTAAGGTTTATAATGAAAATAGATTTCATTATGTAATTTATATTTGAAAATATAAATTAAGGGTTACAAGGTTATGTATAGCGGCTATTTATAGCCAATTGGCTAAAATTAGGATTTTTGAAATTTGGAATTGGCTAATATTTGGGACCCTTGACCAAGGCCCATTAGCCAAAAATTTTTGGGTGCAATTTTTTTTGGGGGTCTATTCGCCCCAATTTTATAATAATTTGACCAATTTAAGTTTAAATTTCCAAAATTACCCCTATTAATAGTTAACCTTCTACATGCGTTTCGATACTATTCGCCTGGATTTTGAAACTAATTCGCCAAATTTTTATAAATATATTTTGGCGCTGACCCCTTATGCATAACCCCGAAGGGTTATAATGAAAGTAGATTTATTATGTAATTTATATTTGATAATATAGATTAAGTTTTATAATGAAAGTAGATTTCATTATGTAATTTATATTTGAAAAATATAGATTAAGGGTTATAATGAAAGTAGATTCATTATGTAATTTATATTTGAATAATATAGATTAAAGAATTTATAATAAAACTACATTTCATTATGTAATTTAAATTGAAATAGATATAGATTAAAGATAAGAGATGGAAGCTATTGAATTATGTTTAAAGGGTTATTTAAACATATATTAGCATAAATTATATTGTGGCTTGAATTATGTTTAAAGGGTTATTTAAACATAGATTAGCATAAATTATATTGAGGCTTTGAATTACGTTTAAAGGGTTATTCAAAAATAAATTATATTGAGGCTTTGAATTATGTTTAAAGGGTTATTTAAGCATAGATTATATTGAGGCTTGAATTATGTTTAAAGGGTTATTTAAACATATATTAGCATAGATTATATTGAGTCCTTGAATTATGCTTAAAGGGTTATTTAAACATAGATTAGCATAAATTATATTCAGGCTTTAAATTATGTTTAAAGGGTTATTTAAATATAGATTATATGAGGCTTTGAATTATATTTATAGGGTTATTTAAGCATAGATTGTATTGAGACTTGAATTATGTTTAAAGGATTATTTAAACATAGATTAGCATAGATTATATTGAGGCTTTGAATTATGTTTAAAGGGTTACTTAAACATAGATTGTATTGAATAGAAAATATTATTATGTTATAGTTGATATGATTATGTTGTAATTGTTTAACATAGATTGTTTTAAAAGTAAAATATGATTATGTTATAGTTGTTTAACATAGATTGTATTGAAAGGAAATACAATTATGTTATAATTATTTAACATAGATTGTATTAGAAAGAGAAATGATTACACTATAGTTGTTTAACATAGTTGTATTAGGAATTCATTTATTATGTTATAAAGGATTCTTGACATGGTTTGAATATGAAAGAATGAGTTATGTTACATAATAGAAAACATAATTATTTGCATATTAGGTTATAATATGGTATAACATAGCTATTATTGCAAAGGTGGATTATTGAATTAACTAAAGGTATGGGACTTTAGTTAGTTTGGTAAATGAGATGTGGATTATTAAATTAACTAAAGGTATGGGACTTTAGTTAGTTTGGTAAATGAAATATGGATTATTGAACTCACTGAAGGTATGGGACTTTAGTTAGTTTGGTAAATGAAATATGGATTAGTGAATAAACTAAAGGTATGGAAAATTAGTCAGTTTGGTAAATGGAATGATGTGGATTAAAGGAGCAATTCACAGTAAAGTGGTGGGAACTATGAGTTCCTACGCATTGTGTTGGCATATATTTGGGAGAAATGGATTATGGATCCTAGTATTTATAAAGACCAAATTTATGCAATATATGAAATGTATTTGAGGCTCGGTTTTCCCATAATGGTTTTCCCCAAGATAAATATTGTGTTATGGATATTGATTCTCTCTAAGTATTTACTTTAATTTATCTTCTTATTTTGGTTTTCCATAGATGCTTTTATTATATCTCTTGCTAGTTAAATTTCATGTTTGATTTAAATTAATGCTTTGTTTATATTGTTCTTTATTTATTCTAAATGTGATAAAAAAAATTGTTGTTAATATGTGATGTTATTAGTTAATTTAAAAAAAATAATAATAGTGACATCCCTTAAACTAGTTGGGTCTTTGGGGTGTTACATTTGGCATCAAAGCAGTAAGGTGTAGGACAATACACTTATGTAAAAGAGAGTCTAGGAGATGATAGACTAGAGGTTACCTTAGAATGTGCTAAGGTTTAGGTATCTTCCTATGCAGGCCTTTGCTTAGTTAAGCTAAAGCCAGGAAGATCTTGAGTTATCAGTTCCTTAGAAATCCAAACACATAGTCATGGACTATAATATTCTCTAGATAAGGATCTAGGTGTGATGGACTAGAAACTTCCTTAGATAAGCTAAGGATTGTTTAAATATTGGTCCTAGGGAAAGCAACTTTACTTTGGTATACTATCATGCCTAAATCAAGCATAACCTTAGCCATTCAAGAATGAAAGAAGATAAAATGAGATAGATGGCTTTAGCTATCTCAAGTGAGATAGATGGATAGAGTCAACTCATAGCTAAAATGAGATAGATGAATTTAGCTATCTCAAGTGAGATAGATGGATAGAGTCAGCTCATAGCTAAAATAAAATAGAAATATTCCATTGATAAGTTTAGCTCATCGAGATTGATGATACTGATAGACTTATTTGTATGACATTGATATTTAGCTCATTATAAATTATGAGATGGATAAGCTTATTTGCAAAGAACATAGTCTACCTACACATACTGGCTTATATAAGGTATTGATTGCTATTTACAAAGCACAAAGTATGCCTACACAGATGGTACTTATGCGAGGTATAGAAATAGATGTACCCTGAATAAGTTTGGGTAATAAATGTTGATTCATAAAGGGAAAGGAAAACTAAAGGATTATGAGGTCCCTTATGGAGGAAATTCGGGTAACCTTGATTAGATGTTCTCTAAAAACTTAAACTAGATAAGTTTACAAATATCTAGTAGTTTTAAATAAGCATGGTTATCATAGGAAAAATGAGATGGATAACTTTAGCTATCTCATAATTAAGATGAGATAGATGGATAGAGTCAGTTCATAGTGAATTTGGGATCAATAACTTTAGCTATCTCATAGAAAATGTGAGATAGATACCTTAAAGTTGACAAATCACAAGTGAAGAAACTATTCTTGGTTAGGTTGATCGTAAGAAAGAGTGGATGTAGAGTTCTATTCCTGGAACCTGAGATTAATTACTTTGGAAAGGAGTAGGTGGGGAATCTAATCTAGAGAGGATTATGGGGTCCTCTCCCTATGTTACTAGATAATGTACCAAAGTTTGAGTTAGTAAGATCTTAAAGGTATAAAGATCCATCTCGGGGATAAACCCTGAGGTTTGAAGACAAGACCTACCTAAATTTGGACCTTAAATAAGGTATATAGTAGTTTGGATTGAAAATTAAATTAGATTTATTAGAACAAGTCAAGGGAATGCGACTTCATTGTGAGAGTTGCAACAAATTTCAAGCCGAAATTAGAGGAAATCTTGAGAAGAGTAAGATTTCAAAATGGATAAGAGACTCTTATGCTTCAAAGATAAGGGTATTTTAACCCAAAAATTAATAATTTGTGATGTTGCACTATGTAGAAATTGCCATGTTTTCTTCTTTCTCTTGTTTTGCAAGTACAAAGGTGTGGGAAATTAGGAGCAAAGCCTCCTTTTGGATAGATTTTAAGAAGGAATGTTACTAGTTATGTTGCTTGATGAGTGGGATTACACATCCTATAGAGCAAATATAATGATGATATTTAGGAATGAGGAAATCTCATTTAAAATCAATAATAATGGAAGTTAGACATTAGCCTTGATTATCTAACTTGGTGTAGCAATAACATTTTTGCAAGAAAAACTTGGGTTGGTGTTTAGCCCTAAGGGGTAGGACGTCATGACCCTCCCTGGTAGGATTTATAGCATGAAAAACTAGGTATTGTTGAAAGATAATTTATACCTAGTTTTGTTATAATTAAACAAGTATTATATTCTTAAAGGAACATTTATAATAAAGGATCATTATAAATGGGAGAATATTAGAGTTATAATAAAAGAATATAATAGCTTATTATAAATAAAAAGGATTATGAAAGGCTATTATAATTTTGGGAATATTTATAATAGGGTATATATAAATAAAAGGGTTTATTTATAATATAGTCTACAATTATATAATTATAATAGAGAATAAAATATTATAAATAAAAAGGGGTTTATTTATAATATAGACTATTATAATAGAGAATTGTATATAATAAATAAAATGGTCTATTTATAATATAAAATATTATTTGTAATTATAATAGGAGAGAATAATATTATAAATAAAATGGTTTATTTATCATTATAATAAAAAAAGGGGTTTCATTATAATATTATATTTTAAAAAGGGCATTTTAAATACTTTTATTTAAAATATCTGGTCTTTTCAAATCAACATAGATTTGATATCGTTTTAAAATTTTGAATTGATAAAATATAATATTTTAGATATTTTTACCCTATCTATGTCATCTTGGTAGTAAAGGTGGATGAATTTGTATTTATGGAAGTAAGGCCTTTTGACATAGGTGCAGAAGCCTTCAATGGGATGGCAGGTATGTAGTAATGATAAGGGACATTTGGGGAGTGGAAAAATGGGGCCTCCATGAGCATAAGTATGGGTGGCCAGACCCGTAGGAAGCATAGCTGACTAGGGAGGAGTGGGCTCGATATCAGAAGAAGAAAATGGGGATGACTAATCATGGGAAGCAGACCTAGTTAATGGAGGCAAGTGGTTCATTATAATGCATGCAGTAATATACATATGCTTAAATTAAATTGAATGCATCAACATTTTTACTATATGTTTCTATAATTGTTCTACTCTATTTTGGCCATCTCATTTGCTAAGTTTGTTGTGTCTAGATGAAAATAAAGTACCTTTTTATCCAAATATCAAACATTGTCTGAATTGTGCTATGTCTCAACCTGCATAGATGTATGGTTGTTCGTAGGGGTACTTTACGAATAGATATGTTCACTTTTAGTTGCACGGGTTTCCACTCAAAGCTAACTCACTTCAACGTGAGCTTAGGACCATGATGTTATTATAAATAAATCACCTTCAAACCCTGTAGAAGCCAACTGCATCATATTTACCTATATCTTGGGAGTTACAGAGATTAGAAAGGGAAGCATTCAATTGGTACTTTAAATAGCACCAAATCCCTTTAGATGCCTTGCTACATGTTTTGCCTAGAACGCCAATAATTTCCTAAGCCCAATTATGCTCATTCATCCATAAAAGAATACCCAATCTAGGAAATCAATTATGACCTAGGAAATATAGCAATATACCCCTAGTTGTGCGTATATCCTGGCTTTCTTAGTATCATATTGGGGGGAAAGTTTCATGGGATGTAGGAGTGGGTAGCATCTTATTTAAGGAGTGTTTCAATCCTCTTTGGGACTTATTATGACATTAGGGTGGTTTAAGAAAACTAATACACTCCTTTACTCTTCAGCTAAGAGCACCAAGTGCGCTTGGTAGGAAGACCTCATCAGCGATTGATTGATGCACAACCTAGGTGGTGCTTTGTTGTCCTGTCAATCTTCTCTAAAATCCAACCTTGTATCGCTCCTATGTTTAATCATTAGTGGTTTATGTACACCTTAAAACTCCTTGACTGTAGATGAATAGCAGTATCCCATAATGATTAGGCTGAAGGAGGATCATGGTTAAGGTGATATTGGCACCATGTAGAGAGTGACCACCACTCGGTGGTCATAGTGACCACAGAGCGGTGTCACCATGCGCCAGTTGGCAATGCATGGGCCAAGTGATACCAGTTGGTATAACATGGACCAAGTGATAACCTCTATTGGTCATAGCTCTACTTTAGATAGTGTACCAAAACCAATATAAGAGTTGATAATTAAATATCCCATATTTTATTAACTTTTGACATAGTCCCAACATTTCCTTAAGTATCCTTTTGCTGAAATAAAATAGCATCAGGATATTTAAACATGGTATGAAATCATATTTGGTATTTGAGTGATGAGATGTTATAGTTTTATGGTAAGACAATTTAGGACTACCTTCAAAGGTTTATAGGGGAGCAATGATCATATTAAAAAATGGGATTAATATGTGTATGGTTAAAGTATGAAATAAAAAGTTTATAAATTATTTTTATGTTATAGACATAGTTTATATTATAATGAAAGTAGATTCATTATGTAATTTATATTTGAATAATATAGATTAAGGAGTTTACAATGAAAGTATATTCCCTTATGTAATTTATAATTGAAAATATAGATTAAGGTTTATAATGGATGTAATGTTCTTACCAAAACTACCAATATTAGAGATAATTTATTTATTTATTTATTATATTCTTATCATTGCCATTGATCAATAAGCGATTAATAATAATCTCCATGTGGTTCTCTTATAGATGATTATCCAAGTAAGTCCAAGATTGCACTTCACAGGAATCAATGTGGTCAGTGTCTATCCTGTGGATAGGAGTGGCCAACCCCTATAATGACCTGTAGGTAAGTTTCTTTACCTTGCAATTGGGGATTCTCCTATCTAAAATAGGAATATCATTTTCCCTACTAGCTTAAATCCACATTAAGCTAGTATTTATGTTATGTCTCTTTCAACCCATACATTAGGCATATGCCTTGAAGATTGGCTTGTTCTTCCTTAAGGACAAAACAACAATCATTGCAATGATTAAATCTCCTAATATCAATAATGGGTAGGTAAGGGGGTTATCACACAAACCCTCATAGAGTTTTTAATATCTACCATTGTACCTTACTTGCTTTATTCAACTATAATATCCATGAAATGATATGACTCAAATTCTCTCTTATGATCATTCTCATATTTAACCACTAGAGATACATCTCTAAGTATCATGCATGATTTATACATTCCTTTTAATTTAGGGTTACTCTATGTCGTATAGACATAATATTTAATTCACATCTAAATATCTAAGCCCTAATATATGATAACTTCATGCTATGGCATATTTTTACATCTTTCCCCATAATTGCTTGAAATTGAGAATTACATTGTTTACAAATCCTCTCAAAGAGTGATACAATAATATTACAAATCATTCTAAATGGAGATATTTTACAATAATGGAGGCCTTGTTACATAATATATACATAGTCAATAGAATTTGAATAGATCCAATATTCTCTTGGATCCACTCAAACCACCAGTATTAGGTTGTAGGTATTTTGGGATCAGGACAACCCATTACATATATATGAAAATACATTCTAGACAAGCAATAGCATGTAATAATTTCCAATTGAATGCAACTAAACACAATACATTTCTCATAATGTAATTGTCTAAAGCATTCCCAAGATTCAAAAGAAATCCCATAATTTCCTAAGATTGAAAATCACATTTTCATCTCATATAATTTTCCACAAATATATGCCTCTAAAACAAACATTATTATAGCCAACCTTTGCCAATCATTTTCAAATATAATACCATAAATTCATTCATGAAATGATTCTCTTTTCACACATGAAATAGACAATACTTTCACAATAACTCATATTTCTTTCACCCAAAAATAGCATTTAAGCAAATCATTCCAAAGGTTTATTCATAATCTACTATGAGACTACGTACCATATTAGTTCTATAATTCATCATCATGATTACACTATAGTTATTTCACAAATATAACTACTAATTTGTTTTGTCTTATGATCCATCAACAAGATTGTACTATAGTTTCACAAGTTCAACTATATTGCAATTCACCAATAAGATTACTCAAGTTTGGCTAAAATTACTTTCATATTTCTTTCACCTAGAAGTAGCATTTATATAAAATGGATTCAATTATAGATTCACAAACCATTCCAGGAGTTTTTCTGATAATATATTTTATATTTATTTCATAATATACTATTCTTGTCACACTATAGTTCTTTCCAAATATATCCACTAATTTATCTATGATTTATATTATCTTTTGATGCCACATACAATGGGAGATAGCAATCACAAGATACAAAAATAAATAAATTAAATCTACGAGATGACTAAAATATGCTATAAAGATAAATGACAAAAATATTACAATAGTAGCTATGGAGGAAATGGACACTTCATGATATAAGCTACTGCTCCATGAATGAAAACTAAGATTATAGCTCACACACACACTACCCTACTATCTATCTACCACACACTGACTTTGATACAATGAATTTGATATCTGTATTCTACATATATGGCCTTTATATAGGAATATAAGTTCCTTGGCCAACACTCTACCTAGTTGTACAAGTGGACACCTTGCACATTACAACTTGCACATTGACACTTGTGTATTTATTACATTGCATGAAGTAACTAGATAACTTCCTCCTAAAGTAACCTAATGTCCTAAGTATGTACCAAGTAAGGTACATTTACATGACCCAAATAATGTAATATACTCTATTTCTAACACCCCCTTGTATTACAATATTTGGTTATTGAAGACTTTAGTCTTTAGTGTGGATCTTCTTCCATCTGATGGCTTTGAATTGGATCTTCTTATTGAGAAAGATATTTGGATTCTTCAATAGTTGCTTCAATATTTAGATGATGTAAGAATAGGCTGGAGCTATAGATCCTTATTTTATTTAAAATTGCATTGTGTTCCTCCTTCATTGATCTCCTTGCAAGTATCTTGTTTTTGTCTTCATGATGACATGTTTTCTTTTAATATACATTTTATTTCTTTTACTTCTTCTTCTTCTTTTTTTATTCTATAATGGTGTTGATGGAGTTTTTGCTTCATGAGAAGTTAGTATATCATCACAATAATAATATTCTTCTTTATTGTTATCTTGTTTCTTGTGTTGATTAAGTACAAACACAATTAGAGATAGATACACCATCAAACATTCTTCTGGTGAGAATATAACAATCCTTGTGAATTCCACCATGCTATGAAGAGTATATCATGAATATAACTGATCAATGTTGTAAAGATACCTTCTTTAGCTTCTTTAATAAATAGGGAGAACTTTTCCTTGTCACTAGAGGATAGATACTTGTATCCTTCTAGAGTATCTATTAAATTTTGAGAGTAGTATTCTACTTCATGAAATAATTCTTCATTATTGAAGGCATTTCTAAATATATTATCCATGATAGATATGATACCTGATAGAAGTATTTAAGCTTGATTTGACAAAACCTATATTAATCCTTGATTCTTGTAGGCTTCCTTATGTCTCCCTAGTAATAAGAATAGGTACTCTTAAGGAATTTTCGATTTTTTTTTTTTTTTGTGTGGAAAACATCCCAAAAGGGATGCCACTTTCGGGTAAGACCCAAGGAGGCAGGGGTATCCATTCCACCAAAAATGCCCAGGACTCGGACCTGGCCTACCACCTTTGACATACTCAAGGAGCAAACAAACACACAAAACCAATTTAAAAATAAGTAAATAACAACAAAAATAATAAAATAAAATAAAAAACATGCTCCTTGAGTGTGTCAAAAACAAAAGCACAACCAAACACGCACAATAAGATAAAAGAAACCACAACACAAACCACATAGAAAAACACAAGAACCACATAACAAAACACAAACAAGACAAAAACAACAGAACACTACAAAGACATAACCCAAAAAAAACATGAAAAATAAACACAACCAAAACCTAAAAAATTAAAAATAAAAATAAAAATAAAAAACAACCAACAACAGACAATAAACAAAAACAAAAAACATAGAAAACACTCACACATAAAAACATGAAATAACACAAACAAAGAGAAACCCAAGAACAAGAATGAAAAAAACACAAGAACAATAACAAAAAACATAAAAAAAAAACACAAAACAACAAAAACACATGAACAACAAAAAACAACACAAAGAACACAAAAAAAAAACAAAACAAAAGAACCCACCCACCTTAAAAAACTAAACAAAAAAAACAAAAAAGAAAAAAGAAAAAAAATTGAACATAACAATGACCTATCTAGACCAGAAGACTATTAAGGCAAGAATCAACAGAGGAAACAAAATAAAGAATAGAATGAGCTAGGGAACTAAAAAAAATTGAATGAACCAAAGAGAAGCAAAAAAAAAAAAGCAAGAAGAAACTAGGTACCTTCAGAACTGGAGCCATCCAAAGAAATGATAGAAAGAAGAGCTTCCCTAATTTGAGAAGCCCACCATATAGGAGGGTGGCCATAACAAGTAAGATCACCTTTGTCCAAAGCCCAATTAGCTAAAGCATCAACACTCTTGTTTTGATCTCTGACCACATGATTGTAATCAACTTTCAAAAATCCCATCTGGATTAATTGAATCTTCTCAATAATTCTTTTTATTCTCCAATCCACCTTATGATTCTTAGAAGGAGTCTTCAAGAGATTAATCATAAGTTGAGAGTCAGACTCAACTAACACCTTTTCCCATCCAACCTTAGTAGCCTCCTGAAGGCCTCTCGAGGATACCATACCCCTCAGCAAGGTTATTGGAAAGAATACCCAAATTCTCAGCAAAAGTAAAAACCAGGGAGCCATCTGAAAGTCTACCAATTCCTCCCACACTGGCTTTTCCAGGGTTCCCTCTAGAGGCTCCATCAGTATTGACTTTTCCAAAATCCTTAGGAGGAGGTTGCCAATTTCTAGTCCTATCCATCTTACTAATACTCACATTCCCTTTAAGTTGGTTGCCCTTAGAAGATTTAATCTTCAATATTTGCATCACTTGATCCCATCTTTGGTGGGAGTTTTGGGGGTGATTAAGGAGTTGATGGACTGATTCAACTAAGTTGGCTATGGTATTTTGCCAAATATAGTGAATATCCTTCCTATCTTGATTAAAAATTTGGTTGTTCCTTTCATTCCAAATATTCCAAAGAAGAATGGTAGAACCCATCCAAACTAACTGCCTAATAAAATGATCAACACCCTCTTGATTAGGCCAATCCCTCCAAAGTTGTTCAAAAGTAAAAAAATTGGACCACTGTAAGCCAAGTAAAGTGGCCATTCTCCTCCATAGCTCAGAGGCTAAAGTACACTCAATAAAAATATGGTTGAGATTTTCTACATTCTCTTCACACATTTCACATCTAAAAGGGCCATGAAAACCACGCTTCATAAGTTGCTCACCAGTAAGCACCCTACGATGCAATAAAAGCCAATTAAAGAACCTCACCTTAGGCCAGAGCTTTTGAGCCCACAATCGAGAAAATATGTCAGAAGAATGGTTGGGATTATTATGGCATAAGGTCAAATAACCTTGAGCAACTGAATACTCACCCTTAGTAGTGTTGTTCCATCCAAAACAATATTTTTCATGGGACCAAGAGAGGGATCTCATATGAAGGATGCCTTGGATATCTTGTCTTTGCCTTTCTGGGATTTGAATAGGCCAGTCCTCAATAGGGATCCAATATCTACCAACCTTTGAATTACCGGTATGGTACCGACAGTAATTAGCCACCTTTATCCAATTAGCTCGGTGAAGCTCCTCCATCCAAGGCCTCCAATCGGGAAACCGAGTTATCAAAGGCTTGTGACCATCCCAAGAATCTGTCCAAAAATTTGCCTGTTGACCATTATGAATGATCCAAAATAATTTTTTCTTTATCAAATCCTCACCAGTCTTAAGAACTGCTAAAATGGGAGAACCTTTGGTAGGAAGTTGATAGCGAACAAGGTCTTCAGGACTTTTGTTCTCAACATATTTAGCACGGAGATTATTGGCCCAAAGAGCATTGGGGTTATGCAACATCCTCCAATATAATTTAGCAGCTAAAGCTTTGTTGTTATTAATAGAAGACCGGAATCCTAACCCCCCTTCACTCTTAGGAAGACATAAAGTATCCCATTTCACCAAGGCCCATTTTCTTTTCTCCTTAGTACCACTCCAAAGGAAACGATGACTGATTTGATCCAATTCTCGAAGAACAACCTTTGGGATATTCAAAATGGAAGAAACATAAATAGGAATAGCTTGAAGGACTGATTTTACCAAGGTGATTCTACCCCCAGAAGAAAGCCACTTGTTGGTCCACTTTCCAATTTTCTTCTTGACTTTGTCCAACAACCAATTCCAATATTTATTTTTCTGCCTTTGAATATTTATGGGAATACCTAAATAAGTGATTGGAAGAGAGGTCTTCTTATATCTTAATTTATCCAAGACCATGGATTCCTGTCTAGGAGAGCAGTGAAAGAAAATAACTTTAGATTTGTCTTCATTGATCAACTGCCCGATAGCCTTAGAAAAATAGCTAATGATTTGCTTAATATTAGAAGCTTCCTTAACTGTAGCTTTACCTAAAAGAGTAGAGTCATCCACAAATTGAAGATGAGAGATAGGTCTAGCTCCATGAGCAATGGTAACTCCCTCAAGGGTTTTGTTTTCCCTCTTTTTGGTTATAGTCCTACCCAAGCATTCAACAAGAATGATGAATAAATAAGGGGATAGCGGGTCACCTTGCCTAATACCTCTAGAAGCTGGGAATGACTGAGAAGGCCTACCATTGATAAGAACTAAGTAGGAAACTGAAGAGATACATCCCATAATCCAATCCATCCAATCCTTAGAGAAACCAAATTGCCTCAAAACTTTGATAAGGAAGTGCCAATCCACTCTATCATAAGCTTTGGATAAGTCTAACCGAATGAACATGGAAGGAGAATTTTGCATATCCATGGAATGGATGGCTTCCTGAGCAAGAACTATCTCATCTACTATTTGACGTCCTTCCACATAACCCCCTTGCTCGGGGAAATAATCTTATGCAAAAGAGGCTTCAACCTTTCTACCATGATTTTAGTAATGATTTTGAGAAGAACATTACATAAAGCAATAGGTCTAAAAGCTGAGATATGATCAACCTCTTGAGATTTTGGAACAAGAGTAATATAAGTTTTATTGATAACCTTCAAAATTTCTTTGGCTTTCCTGGCTTCTTCCACCACCTCTAATAAATCAACATGAAGGATATCCCAGAACTCTTGGTAGAACTCAATGGGAAAACCATCAGGACCTGGGGTTTTCCTTTTTGCATTTTAAAAACTACTTGTTGAAGCTCATTGATAGTAATAGGAGCAGTCAAAATAGAGTTCTCCTCGGAAGTGATAAGAGAAGGGATTGCTTGAAGAACATTTTGTTGTGAAGCTGAGTCAAGAGGAGTAGCAACAAAAATATTGGAAAAGTAATCAACAACAATAGAGTTCATGCCATCCCAAGTATAAACAACATCTCCAGAATCTGATTTTAAGGAAGAAATAAAGTTGTGAGATCTTCGAGCTAGAAGAGATTTGTGGAAGAAATTTGTGTTTCGATCTCCTTCTTTGAGCCATTGAATTCTAGATTTTTGCTTCCATAAGATTTCTTCTCTTTTTTCCCATTCCTCTAACCGAGTTGTGAGTTTAATTTCATCCGCACTTCTCTTCTCTGTGAGGCCATCTAAATGGATTTTCTTATTCAAATTTTCAATATGAGCAATAACTTCATGTTTTTTTTATGAACATCCCCAAACTCTTTCCAGTTCCAAGTCTTGATTTTGGATTTAATGTATTGCAGTATTTTGGCAAAATAGAACATCTTAGTCCCATGCCTAGGTTTACCTTCCTTCCACCATTGTTGCACACGAGGTCTGAAGGAAATGTCTCTAAGCCACATTAATTGAAAATGAAAAGGAGAGAAACTCACATTGGTTTTCCACATTTCCACCATGATCGGCCAATGATCCGAACCAACATTATTAAGAGTCTTCACTTTAGGAATGTGACCATGGATTAAGAAATTTTTAGAGAGCAAAAACCTATCCAATCTCTCCATTATACAAGCTAAGCCTTGCCTTCTGTTAGACCAAGTCATAAGGCCATTATCTGGTTGGATATCCACAAGATGGAGGTTTGCAATATATTCGCTCATGAGGTCAGTGCTTTTGTCCAAATTTCTATTTCCCCCCTTTTCTCATCCAGAGAGAGGATGGTATTGAAATCTCCTCCGATCAAGATCCAAGCTTTAGGAAAATGAGAGATAATATGAGTAATATCCTTCCACTGCCTTCTTTTTTCCTCCAAAGAAGTCGGAGCATAAACAATAATGCAGAGCATAATCTGGTTGGAATGTCTACTTTGAATAGCTATAGCCAACAAACCCCAACTGCCAACCATATGGTGAATAACTACCTCTTTTGGGTCCCAAAGACAAGCAATGCCACCCGAAGTCCCTTGGGAACTGAGGGAAACCACTTTTCCAGCTGGCCAAATTTTACTGGCAATTGAGTCCATATCCTCCATTGACATCTTTGTTTCTTGAAGGAAAACAAGATGTGGATGATTTATCTGAATCATTCTTCTAATTTCATTTTGTTTTGAAAGACTCCCTTTGAGTCCTCTAATATTCCAAGTGATGATCTTCATTAATACCAGGGCTAAAAAATTTGGGAAGGGCATTAATCTTACCTTCCTCTACAAGCTTTTCACCTTCTTTTACCATATGATATTGATTGGTCTTGCGACCTGCTTTTTGATTAGAATCCATCTTCAATTTTTTTTTCCCTATTTCTTGACTTATTCCAATTGAATCTGAGATGGCTTCTAACCTTGAAGAATGCTCGTACACAACCAAAATTTTACTAGATGGTTCAACGGAGTCTATATTGGGACCTGCATTATTTGAAGTTTTGACATTTGAAAGATTGTTTTTCTTGTGTAAATTTTCTCCTTTTTTTTCTGTTGAAAACCTTTGATTTGTTGGTTTGTCTCTTGAGTTCTTCCCTTCATATTTAAATTGTGTTTCTAAGATTTTAGTTTCCATTATTTCCTCTTCCTCACTTGGGACATCATTTGTGGAAAGGATTTCAAACATATTAGCAGATGACTTTGATTGATCCTTCATAACTAGTTTTTTTCGAGTGTTCTTCTTCTTAGGTATTTGGAAACCTGCTGAGTTTATATCTTCTTTCTTTTGATCAAGAATTTTATTTGGGCAAGCACTGGCCAAATGACCATATTCATGGCAAATTCTACAATGAAAAGGAATGTTCTCATAGTCCACTACTTGCTCCCAAGTGTCTTCCCCAAATTGTAATGTGATATTTTTAGGTAGGGGTTTGTCAAAATCCATTAAAACACAAATCCGAGCATAAATAATATGTTCAAAATTTTGAGTACAATCAACAGTCATCATAAAAGTTCCTAAAGAGTTTCCAATTGAAGAAAAAATAGTAGGATTCCAAAATTCAATAGGGAGGCCAAAGAGTCTAACCCACACGGGAGCTATAGAAGGCATCTCTTCTTCGGCTTTAAATTTAGTATGCCAGGGCTTCATGAAAAGCCCTGCCCTTCCAAAAAACCAAGGACCCCCTTGAAAAGTTTTCTCTCTATCTTCATTATTAGCAAATAAAACAAGAAAATAACCATTTGGATAAATAGATATTTGTAACTCACCTTTAGTTTTCCAGATTTTTGCAGCCCAGACTTTGAAAGCAGATAGACTCGGACGAAAACCCACGAACCGACAAATTAGTCCTCTTTTTTCCAAATCTTCAATGCCAGTCTGAATGTTACCCATATCAAGCTTAACAATAGGAGTTCCATCACCTGCTTTAAGACATCCTGACTCCGTTTTCCTGGGATCAATCTTAGGCATTCTTAGAGGTTTATGGGAAGCCCTAAGATTGATATTAGCATTGGGTTGAGGCTGTCCACCATGAAGGGCATCCCTAAAATTCATTTTTGGGACTGAGTCTTCAAAATTCTTACCCTTGGGAGGGGTTTTTTTTTTGTGGGTGCTTGCACCAGATTCACTTGAGATATGAGCCATTTTTTGATCAACTGCTTGAAACTTGTTTCGTGATCTCTTTAATCCTTGCCCTAGACGCCATGGAAAGGTATGGTTTTCACTTTTCTTTTGTGCAACAAATTGGAAGCCGTTGTCACTCAAGTTCATAGTATGATCTGTTGAAAGATAAATTTCTAACCCATATTGGATCCCCTGCAACATTTCCTGCTAAAATATTGAGCATAAACCACAAAAATATTGGCCGCTAGGGCCCGAAGGCCCTAAAAACCAACCTCTGGAGCTGCTTGCACTCAACCCAGATGAAACCCTCGCATAGCCGCTTGCCAAATATCTCATTCACACATAGGGATGCGCTAGGATCTGTGTTGCTCCAAATGATATGAAAATTGGTGGAGACGTTCTAGGGTTTTTTAGGCATCTACCCTCAAAATTTCCAATTTTAGATTTTTTAGGTAGCTTATATATTGCTAATGGATTTGTAAATTGATAAACAATAGATTCTGATATTACCAAGTTTTTTAGAATGCCTTATGACTCCCTAGTATGTTTTTTGACAAGATATAAAGTGCTTTTGTAAGTTATATTTCAATCTTGGTTGATTTTGTATATTTTCGTAAATGCTAAAATAAACTTCTATTGTCCTTATTGCTCATATTGAACTAAGCACTTTTTCTATATTTCAAGAGGTTTTAATGTTGGAACTTTTGTCTCAATTTGAGAATATTTGATACAATTAAATATTATAATTTTCAACCTTTATATTTTTTGATAAACCTATTATAATGGCCCTTTGAGATTTGATTTTAATTTTTCTAATTTCCAATAAATCAATTTGTAGTAGTAAACCTTATGAGTCCCAAATTTGGAAAATTAGAAAATATAATAATATTTGCAAAGTATTAAATAGTTCAACCTAAGTAGAAGGCTTTATATCTCCTAGGTTAGTTTACAAATAGTATTTTAATTTTTGGTAAGTTATCTCCTATGTCTTTTGCTTTCTCAACCTTAAAGTTTATCATTGAAATTGTAACCTTATATCTCTGATGTTTGAAAGTAATATTAACGAGATAGTTCTCTTAACTTAGCCCCTTGACTTCACACTTGAATGGCATTGGTTTTGATTGAAATATAACAATCCTTTATGTACCCTTTCTATGGTACTTGACATGACGAATCTAAATGGCCAAGTGTGGTATGGTTATGTGAGAAATAGTTGCACTTGCTCTTCGATGATTGAATAGTATATGCTGACCTTATTCTATGGATCCTTAAATGCTTCTTGCTCTCCTTCCATGTTACGCTTAGAAATATATTGACTATGCTATTCCTCCTATCCTTTGACTGCACTTTGCTCTCCACTTCACATTGTGGATATCGAACATAAATTCTATCCTTTCACTCTCTCTACACTATATTTAATGGTAATCAATGATGGGCAAGTGGCACGTACATTTCTTGAGAGCACTCCCACTTATTATTGTAATGTTGCTATACTGATCATTACTCCTTTGTAATGTATTAAACTTCCTTTGAGCACTTGTAACTCCTCAACATTCATCTCTTAAGTGTTAGAGATATGGAAACCATTAGGGAATATTATGCCAAGTGGAATTCATTCCTCTTGCATGGGATTTTTGATGTAACACCTTCAAGAAGAAGATTATAACTACTTCAATTATCTTCCTCCTTAGCTTGCTTTGATTTCTTGAGTAGTAAACAACATATTCTCTTTTGTAGGTAATTCGTGATCCTCCTTGGAGCTTTGAATGAGGATGAGGTAGCTATTTTGCTACCCTTTGTTGATGTTATTTCTAATTTGGCATCTAATCTTCTTCTTTGTGCTTATACCTTCATTGTGCTCTCTGTTCACATTGATAGAGGTGAATTTTGACGCATATGAACATTGGATATGATCTATTTTTTTTAATGTAAATAGCTTCTTATCCTTGCTATGGTTTACATAAATGTTTATGAAATATTTCCTTTGGCTTACGTAAATAACCTCGGTAGGCTTATTGTTTGGAAGATTATTCCTTCCTTGTTGTCTAATAAATAAATTTAAAATGGAGAACAAGAAGATATAAGCCACTTAGAGAGGGCAGTTCTCTGCTATTTAGCAATGTATAAAATATATTTTTGATGATGAATGAAATGAAAATGATGTGATGATTATAAATATGTGTGAAGGGTTATAATGAAGGGTCACAACCCTTGTTAATATTGGTTCGTAACATGGCTCCCCTCCTCAAAAAGCTTTGTCCTCAAAGCTAGAAAATATTGGAGAATACTCTCAGACTCCCAAGTAGCATCTTCTTCAGGAAGGTCTTGCCATTTAATGAGAAATTCTTGGATATGACATGAGTGAAGTTTTTATTCTCTAGTATGGAGAATGGCTTCAAGTTGGAGGGTGATACATCCTTCGTCATCGAGAATTGGAAGCTCTATTTGGGATCTTACCTTTTGACCAAGAACATGTTTGAGATAGGATACATGGAACACTAGATGAATGCGAGATGAAGGAGGAAGCTCCAAGTGATAGGTGACTTCACCGATGCGATGAATGACTTTGTAAGGTCCATAAAAGTGAGGAGCCAATTTTTGACTAGACTTGATCTTCAATGATAATTGTTTGTAAGGTTGTAAGCATAGGAAAACCATGTCACCAACTTTGAATTGTCTTTCAGAGCACTTTAAATCATGTTGTTGCTTCATACGATTTTGTTCTTGGATCAAATTATCTTTAAGAAGAGTAAGCATCATTTGATGGTGTTGTAACAAGTCATCTACTTGAGCTACCTTAGAAGTACCAAGCACATAATCAGTGAGAGATGGTGGTTTTTGACCATACAAGGCTTCAAAGGGTGACATCTTAAGGGAGGTGTGATAAGAGGTATTATACCACCATTCGGCTAAGGAAATCCATTGCATCCAGTGATGTTGCTTATCTTGAGCAAAACATCGGAGGTAGGTTCCTAAACACTTGTTAACTATCTCGGTTTGACCATCCGATTGGGGGTGATATGCGGAAGACATATTTAACTTGGTACCACTAAGGCAAAATAATTTCATCCAAAAATTGCTCGTAAAGATAGGATCGCGATCACTGACAATGGTTTTGGGCATACCATGTAGTTTGAAGATTGAATCCAAAAATACTTTAGCCACTTTACTTGCCGAATAGGGATGTTGTAAGGCATTGAAATGAGCATATTTGGAGAGACGATCTACTATGACAAAAATCATTGTTTTACCCTCGAATTTGGGTAGCCCCTCGATGAAATCCATAGAAATGTGCTCCCACTGATGATTAGGGATGGGTAATGGTTGTAATAGACCGGGGGCTTTGATTGTTTCTCCTTTGTTACGTTGATAGACTTCACATTCAGCCACAAATATTTTGATATCAGATTTTAGACCTTTCCATAAAAATGATTGCTTTGCTCTTTGGTAGGTTTTCAAGAATCCGGAATGTCCTATTGTCGGAGATGCATGCACATCATGGAGAATTGTGGATTTAAGAGTGGAATAAGGAGAGATGTAAATCCGATATTTCTTGTGAAGTACTCCATCCTCATAAGAGAAGTATGGATGCATGGATGATCCTGAATTTATAGCATGGATTATTTGAGCAGTCTCTTCATCGGTCATCCATTCTTTTTGAAGTTGGGCAAGCCACTGGGAACAAGGACCCAAGATTACGTTTATGGTTACTTCATCTTCGTATTGATGGGACAAGGCATCAACTACTACATTTTCTTTATCCTTTTTGTATTCAATGATGAAATCGTAACCTAATAGTTTTGTCAACCATTTATTTTGTTCTGGATAGGAAATACATTGTTCCAAGAAATGTTTAAGACTACTATGATCAGTTTTGATGATGAAGTGACTGCTTAATAAGTAATGCCTCCATTTTTCTATCGCATGTAGAATAGCCAACATTTCTTTTTCGTAAGTGGATCTTCCCAAATTCTTTCCTGAAAGTTGTTTACTCTCGAAAGCTAAGGGATGACCTTCCTACATTAAAACAACTCCAATACCCATCCCCGAAGCATCACACTCAATGATGAAGGGCTTGCTAAAATCAGGAGTGGCCAAGATGGGTGTGGAACACATAGCCTCTTTTAGGGTATTGAAAGCTTGTGAAGCAACATCATTCCAATGGAAAGCATCCTTTTTTGTAAGAGTTGTGAGAGGTGTTGTGATCTTCCCATAGTTGCGGATAAAATTTCGATAATAACCTGTGAGTCCTAAGAATCCTCGAAGATTTTTGAGTGTCTTTGGTAAAGGCCAATCTTGAATAGCCTTGATTTTATTAGGATCCACTTTAACTCCTTCTTAAGAGACTATGTGACCCAAGTATTCTACTTCCTTGACCCCAAATGCACATTTGGATCTTTTAACGAATAATTTCTCCTTTTGTAATAAATAAAGAACCTTGTCGACATGATCTAAATGGTCCTTCCAAGATTTGCTGTAAATTAAGATATCATCAAAGAAAACAAGAACAAATTTACGAAGATATGGTCTAAAAACATGGTTCATAAGACTTTGAAAAGTAGATGGGGCATTGGTTAGACCGAAAGGCATGACTAAGAACTCATAGTGGCCTTCATGCGTACGAAAGGCTATTTTTGGGATATCTTCTTCTCTAATCCTAATTTGGTGAAAACCTGAGTGTAAGTCTAGCTTAGTGAAATATTGTGCACCATGTAGTTCGTCTAACAAGTCATCGATGATAGGAATAGGAAATTTGTCTTTGATGGTAAGTTTGTTAAGGGGATAAAAATTAGGACACATATACCATGAATTATCCTTATAGTGTGTCATCACAATGGGAGATGAATAAGGACTAGTGCTTGGTCGAATGATTCTGTGTTCTAGCATATCTTGGACAAGTTTCTCAATTTTAGTCTTTATTGGTTGTGGATGGTGATAAGGACGTATGTTAGGGGGTAGGCTACCAGGAATTAAATGGATAGCATGATCATGTGACCTTTTAGGAGGTAGACCATATGGTTCGCTAAATACCACTTCATAATTATCCACAATGCTTTGAAGATCCCTAGGTAGAGTTGGAGATGAAGAATCCAAGGAATTAACTTCAAGGGAATTTATTTGAGCAATATAATCGTAGCCACCTTTTTGCAATAATTTTTCCATGCAATGTGAACTCACTATGCGAGAAGGAGGAGGTTGAATCCCTTGAAGGCAAATATTTTTTCTATTTTCTGACCACTTGATATATAATTTTTGGAGATTAAGAGTAACATCCCCAAGTTGAGATAACCATTGAGATCCTAGAATGACATCCGAACTACCTAGGTTCATAACAAAAAGTGTACCTGTCCATGTATAATTTCCCATTTGGATTGTTACCTTGGATGTTCGACCTACACATTGAGCATTTCCTCCATTGGCGATAAGTACTTGGAATTTATCTTGATTGGAAGTCTGGATATACAGATTCAAGGATTTGGTTGTTTTATAGTCGATGAAGTTATGCGTACTTCTAGAGTCAATCAACACATTAACACGTTGGTTTTTAATGTATCCTTACACCTTGATAGTGTGATGGGCTTGAATACCCATGAGTGCATGCATCGAGAGGGCCACTGTATCATCTTCTGGTGTTTCCTCATTTACGGTTTCTGTAGATGGCTCTGGTTGAGGTGTATCCTCTTCTTCAACCACTGAAGTATCTTCATATTCTACATGAAAGTTTTGATGTTGTACACAAGCTTGCTCTCGTGGGTGATGTGAATGACATTTATAACAAAAGAATCATGTGGGATGCTCAAAGTTGTGATATGGCTGATGAGAGTTGAGGTCCCGATGATATGGAGGAGCAATATTTTGGAGTTTTTGTTCTATTTCCTGAGCGATACGTTGTGCCTCGTCTAAGGTATAAGGGTCATGCATGTCAACTTCCTTGTGAATCTTGTCCTTAAGACCATAGCGAAAGGTCAAAACCACCACTGCAGGACTTAATTTGTGGGTATAGGTGAGTAGACTAGTAAATTCTAAGATATAGTCATCTACTGACCCTGTTTGCTTGATTTGCATAAGGTGAACCACGTATGATTGGGATGCTCCTTTATCATATCTTCGAAGAAATTTTTCCTTAAATTCAGGCCATAAAAGTGGACATTGATTTTCACGAAGTTGCCATAATAGCCATTGATATGCTTGTGTACCCAGTTTAGAAGCTGCAAATGTAACACGTCCTGTTTCAGGGATATGGTGTAATTGGATAAGTCCTTCCATATTTGATAACCATCCATGAGGATCGACACCTTCAAATATGGGCATGTCAACTCGAGGAACGTGGACATCATGAGGCCATTCCAAGTACTGGGAAGTACCACCTGCTTTTGGGTCTAAATCATTAGCGAAGCATTGATTTGTAGCAACTTGTCTTTGGCGACTATTTAAAGGTTTGATATTTAGGGTAGTTTGTGAGCGAGGGGTAAGTGGTGGTGTAATGGATGCAATGTGGGACTCAATAGCTCGTAGAGATATACACACTTCTTTCAATATTGATTCTTGTTGAGTCAGATATTGTTGTAGAGAAGCATCCACATTTGTAGGAATTGGTATAGATTCCCTGGGAGGCGGGTTATTGAAACCAGAATTTGTTTGGTTTGGAGAAGTCATTGTAGAATAGCGTTGTTGGTCAAAACTAGAGATGTGATTGGGATTGGCTTGAATTCTTGGTGGTCACTTTTTGGTCATAAATTCATTAATCGACAAAGGATTTCTTTGTAGTCTTTCATTGACTCTATTCCACCCACTCTGAATTTTGAGGTAACTTGATTTAATTTCTTGTTAAGAGCAAATTTGCAAAAGAAGTTGCCAAATTGTTTAACTAAAAATTTGGTTTATTTTGAATTATCAAGAGGCAGATTTTCCAACTTTTGAAATTCAAATTAAATTTGAATTATCCAATGGTTACAATTTTGAGAATCTCCAATGGTCGTAATTTCAAAAGCCTCAATAGTCTTTAATTTTTATAGATAGTCATGTATGCTTAGGAGAAGCACCAAACCAGACAACGACATGGACAAGACGCTGTGGTGTATGCTTAGGTAAAGTCAAAAAAAAATATTGTTTGTTGGATTTTATTTTTTTTTGGTGTATGCTTAGGTAAAGTAAAAAAAAATTATTGTTTGTTGGATTTTTTTTTTTTTTGGTGTATGCTTAGGTAAAGTCAAAAAAAATTATTGTTTGTTGGATTTTATTTTTTTTTTGTAGATCACAGAGAAATTTTGTTGTATTATTTTTACGTTCTGTACACGCCTATACTCCATGAAAATAACCAAAGCCTACAAATAATACCTTGTTTAATGCCTTGTCCTAGGTAGTACACACTCTTTACTGATGTAAACACTGCTCTTTGGATAGACTGCATAATTTGAAGTAAAATTGATATGCTACACCTTCCTTGGTAGGTTGATGAGTAGCAAAAATATGCTAAATGATGATGAATTTCCTTTACAAAACGAAGCAAAAATGCGATTTCAAGTATTTTGGAATATTAGTTGGAGAATGACGTGCAGCTTGATACTAAATTGCGCAGACCAGAAGACGTATGATGGTAAGAGTCAACCAAACTCATTATCTTTGCTGTAAAAGACTGTGATAACGGTAATATCTATACCCAATATGTTTTATGTGGATGTTCAGTGATTAATATATGCAAAATTTAGATGATTAATATGTTTTTATACCTAATATCTATATTGTGAATACCAATGATTAAAATTTTATAATTTTATACCCAATATTATATTGCGAACGCTCAACGACTAATGGTAGATTTAGGTTTTTTTGCTCGCCAAAGAAAATTTGTAGTAATATGAAAATAATTTTTTTTATATTGTGAATGTTCAACGACTGATTGGTGGGTTATTTGGGGTATTATGTTCATTGGAGAGTTTCGCTGAAAATTTTATGACAAGTAGATAAAACTATTCTGAGTGGAGAGATTTGGTTTGTACAAATAAATAAGGTACTCCTGTAACTCTTATAAAGATAGTCTAATTGTTGCATGATTCCACTATTGTAACTCCCAGTTTGATCAAAATTTAATGATACTGGGTATGCTTAAAGTTTGCACAGTGAGATTCTATCATGATTGAATTCTTTTAAAAAATCACGTAGATAGGAGTTAAATATAAACGACCCGAATTATAGATTTTATAAATGTACGTTTATAATCACTTCTATGCATGCTCTATAATTTTGTTACAATATTCGACTATTCTGATGGAAACAGTAGGGGCCAAGTTTGCACGACGTTCACCGATAGTAAGTAACTGATATCAATATTATAAGAAAAAAATAATTGTCAACTTTACCATATCTCCACTCTAATACCACTTGGAAGGTTATTCCTTTCTGTCTAAAAAATAAATTGAAAATGGAGAACAAGAAGATATAAGCCACTTAGAGAGGACAGTTCTCTGCTATTCAACAATGTACAAAATATATTTTTGATGATGAATGAAATGAACATGATGAAGATTATAAATATGTAAAATTGTGAAGGGTTATAATGAAGGGACACAACCCTTGTTAATATTGGTTCATAACATTGTCATTTAAGTAAAATATTCCTTTGTCTTGTAGATATGTTCTTGGAGAGAATGCCCTTTCGTTGTTGGAGAATGCTCGATCCTTTGGCCCTTCTTTTGGCTGCCTTTTTCCCTGTACCTATTATGCTTGTTGTGGCACCTTTAAATCTAATCCTTTCTCTATGTTTGATGTAATGTAGAAGTGCAATACCATGTATCCTTTACATGTATATAGAACCTTTTTATTGCACCTTTTCTTGCATTCTTTTGCAGGTCTGAGATTCTTATTTTTGTAGCAGATTAATGAGTGCAAAATGAGGGCTTTAAGGATGTCTCTTTGGATAGAATTCTTACCCTTTTTATTGGATGATTTATGGTGAATCCAAGCCTTATAAATGATGTAGAATAGAAGCTTTATTTTAGTTGCACTAACCGTAAGTGTTTTGAATTTGAGACTCACTAAGTCTCAATCTTTGAAGCTTATTTTTAGCTTTTCTTTGCTTGTACTAATAAATTTTGGTGGCTTCTATTGGACACTATGAGTTGTAGGTTTATGTGATTTAAGAGTGTCTTTAGACACTTGATCCAAACTAGATTTTGTAGCCGTTATTTCAAATCATAAAACTAATTTCTTTTGAGAGTAATAATAGTGCAAATGAATCTAAGAAATTCTACTTTTAATGCTCTAATAGATTAGACCTTATCACTCCAATCTACTCTCAAAAAAATGCACTTAATAAATTCACTGCAACTAATCAAGAATAATATTAAATAAACCTTCAAGAATTATTATGTAAATTTCTTATAAGCAAGATATTAGGAAATAGTCTTCGTTTGCTTTCCAAAGTAGATAATAGGCTACTTGATAGATTATTGAAATTATAAAATCTAATCAACTTCTAATATGCAAATGAACCTTAAAAATAACCTTTATTTTTGCACACTTAAAGACTATAATACAAATCTCATTTTTGTAACTTTAATCAGGATTAATGTGCTTTAATAAATCTGATAAGTAATCCAATTAATGAATCTACTTGCACTGATAGTTGCTTATCTTTTTCCTGAATTCTTTTGTAGATCCTTTTATGCTTTTGTATAGGATGTAGATATTGGTGCCTAAGATCACCAAGTTGCTACCTTGAGTAGAATCTTGCAACTCTTCGTAGACTGTTTTGAATAGCTCCATCAAATTTATGATCTCAAACTTTCTTTCACGAGCCTAGGATTTTGTGACTTTGATCTCCTCTTGTAATCTCCTCCTTCTACTATACATTTGGAGAAGTTTGTATCTCTGAAGCAGTGACCTCTTGTTGAGAGAGGTAATCTTCAAATATCTTGGATTTGATAAGATTCTTCTACTTTCAAGCCTTCTTGTCAAATTTTGACTTCAAGCAGGATCTTCTTCTCAAGATTTTAAATATCTTGAGGTCTTCAGTGGATTCTTCTTCTGCTCAAATTTGGCACTGCTTACCAAATTCTCCTCCTCTTGGGCTTGTTTTCATATGACCATAATTGTCCAAAGTCCTTTACTATCAGGGGCTTCTTCTTGGTAGTGGACTTCTCCAGTGAGTTATCCTTTTATGATTTCTTCAACAAGGCTCTCCTAGCCTTTTACTGGATACTCGTCGAGACCTTTTCAAGGTATTTTATTTTGTAGCTTCTTCTGGCCTTCCTTGAGAATTTATCTTCAACCTTCTACTTCTGGAAGTGTTGGCATTGATATCTTCTCCTAAATTTTTGATTCTACTACTTTTGGATTCAAGCAAGACTCTCCTAGTCCTTATTTTTCTTCCTAGTCTAGAATTTCTTCAAAGAGATTTCCTCCTGATCTCTTTTACTTCAGGTACTGGATTGATTATGAAGAGGCTTTTCTTCCTAAATTTCTTGTAGGAAGCTTTTCCAACTTACTAGATCTCCTATACCTACGATAATAATATTAGTATTGAGATTTACTTCTGAATTATATACTCTGTTTTGGAATCTTCTTTAGGATAAAGGTATCTATGGCCTATTTCAATATTAAGGCTTCTGTGGCTTGTTCTTCAATATCAAGGCTTCTATGGTCTTTTCTTCTTGATTAAGGCTTTTATTACCTTTTCTTTTGGATCAAGGTTTCTATGGCCTTTTCGTTTGGATCAAGGCTTCTATGGCATTTTATTCTGTATCAAGGCTTATATGGCCTTTTTCTTCTTATGAAGTTTTTCAATCTATCAATGGAGATATCCTGTCTCCAGAATTCATCATGATTATTTTCCAGAATTTTCTTCTAAAGTATTCTCCTCTCTGCAACATCTAATATTTGCACTATGAAGGTACTCTGACCTTCGAAAAATAAAGTTGAGGTCTCCTAGATTTATATTATAGGAGGTGTCCCAATCATTTGAGTATTAATTCCTTGTAATAAAAGAAACTTTCAGGTAAGTATTTCTAGATAACTGAGCTTCACTAGTTGATTCATCAACCTAGTGGATCAAATGTTGAGTCCTAGTATTCATGAGTTTTCCTTCAACTCTGTGGAAAGACTCTAGCATTATGCAATCTTAGTATTTTTAAAACTAATATTTCAGTCCTTAGTTGTAACTCTCCCTAATTCTAGCACCTAGACTCTTCTGAGAAAATTTTACAGTGACTGGTCCAATGGCACAATAGGTTCTCAAAAAACTTAGGGTCAATGATAATGGTGGTTTCCCTATAGACCTACTATGACTTTATCTACCATAGCTCAGATACCACTGTTAGATTTTTATGCCACATACAATGGGAGATAGAAATCACAAGATGCAGAAAGAAATAAAGTAAATCTGTAAGATGACTGAAATATGCTATAAATAGAAATAACAAAAATATTACAATAGTATCTATGGAGGAAATGAATACTCCATGATATAAGTTATTACTCCGTGAATGAGCTCTGAGCTTATAGCTCACACACACACACTACCCTACTATCTATCTAACACATACTAACTTTGATACAATGACTTTAATATCTATCTTCTACATCTATGGCCTTTATATAGGAAGATAAGTTCCTTGGCCAATACTCTACCTAGTTGTACAAGTGTACACCTTGCACATTATAGCTTACACATTGACACTTGTGCATTTAGCACATTACATGAAGTAACTAGATAACTTTCGCCTAAATTAACCTAATGTCCTAAGTATGTACCAAGGAAGGTACATTTACATGATCCAAATAATGTAATATACTCTATTTCGAACAATTTATAGTTTTCCATAAATTTAGCTACCAATTTTTTTGTGATCCATCAACAAGATTGTACTATAGTTATCCAAATTTAGCTACAAACTATCTTGCAATCTAACACTAAGATTACTCAAGTTTAGCTATAATTTGTCTCGTAATCTACTCACAATATTACACTATAGATTTGTAAACTTGGCCCTTAATTTATTTCAGGAACACACTATAGGTTCACCATTCTAACAAATAGGTTTTGTTAACCAACCTTTCACCAAGGTTAAACTATAGTTCTCCAAAGGGTATTACATAGTCTAACAATAAGACTATTACCTATACAAACTCATTTTCCAAATAAAATATCAATATTATAACATTTTTGTTTCACAATCATTCTACCAGATTGTACTACAAGATCCACAAATTTAGTCTCAATTTGTTTCATAAAAAACTAAAATATTACTACATGGTTTCTACCAATTTTGTCTCGATTGGTTCCAAATAATAATATTTATCAATTTTCACTAATTTACATTTTAGGTTATTGGTTACATTATAACCATGTTTCCTTTTCTTTTCTTAAAAGTAAACCATGGTTTCATTCACTATGTTTATTCGACTTCGAAAAAAGAGTTTTAACATATATATATTATATATATATATATATATATATATATATATCTCATTTCATTATTCGATCAACTTAATCACTCGTACTAGGGTCCAAGTCACCCAATATAACCATATGGGTGAGAGTTCAATCAGCTAGCAATTAATTTGCAAGTGTTCTAGTCTTTCATGACTAGGCGACTAGCTTAGGCTAGTCTTGACCACCCGATCCATGGTCTAGAATCTATATTATGGTACTTTCCTTATAAGGACTCCCACATGCCCCTATGGGGCACATGTGGTATGAAGTTTTACCACAACCAAAAACTATGCTACAAACGCGGTAGACCACAAACGTCACAGTATAAATAACTTAGATAAAACAACCTACGATGGGTAACCTAGGGGTTAACATGATGCAAATCATGACCACAACCACCTGGAAAAGAAAATAGGGAATATTAAATTTCTCTAAACTCCATTCAAGTCCTGACATGTCCTATATGGAGCATTATTCAGACAATTTAATCAAAAAAAATTCTTGTACGCGTTCCAAATCTAGTCGACTACGTTGAATTTGTAGAGCATTAACATGTGGACCAAACAATAAAATGTTTACTTACCATGAGTTATGTAACCATGACACAAGTTTCTTGGGGCTTTTCACCCATCCACATCATGACAGAGATCGACAAATAGGGTATCAAGTAAAAGTTTGCTATAGAGACATATCCAGTAGGTTAAGTGCTATAGGAGGTAGGTAAGTAGATAAACTAAAAGATCAACTAGTTTCTTGATATGGTGGTATGTCATATTTTTGCATCTAATTTGATAACAAAAGGTGGAGATACCGTTATTCAATTGGAGTCCATTTATAGGTATTTTGGCTATAACTCGTTCGTGCACAGTGGTAGAAATTAAGGTACAATTATATCCCACATTGGGAGTGTCATAGGATACTTAAAATATAAAAGTACCTTGACATTATATGGTTATTAACCACCAAAAGATGGTTGAGAGGGTTTTATTGGCAGTGATAAGTTGCAAATATTTCAGTCTAGGATATTTCGGCCTAGGTCTTGTTCCTGTGAAAGGATTCTAGGGACAAAAGATAATTTTTAATCAATTGTGATGACAAAAAAAAACTCGTGCCCTTATTAAGCTTTAATTACTCAATTTTTATCATGGTTGCCTATAGTCACTTAGGTAAATACATCAATCCTAAAGTATTTCAGCATAATGTCTAGATTTATATTAGTCTAATAGCTTCATGAGTAGTCTCAAGGCTACAAAAGTACATAAATAATATAATACTCCCAAACACATTAAAGGAAAGTTGTCCAATAAACATTTCATTGAATGCATAAGCTATCCTATATACATTTCATTGAATGCATATTAAATCTATGGAATAAAGCATTACATAATGGAGACAAAAGTGAGAACCTAAAATATTTGTAAAGTTTTCTAACTCTTCTTTATATCCTCTAAATCTACCAACCCTTCCATATTGTGTGCCCCCCTTGCTATCAAATGGTGGTATTTTATAATGTTACGAAGGTGTCCCCTTTCAGATGGTGAAGGGCAAGCTAGTTGGTGACCTCCTAGAGGGGTCTTTTGGGTAGTTAGACCCACTAAGGTGGTGATGCACATAAAGTGGAGAAATAGTGTATTAGAAGACTTAGGGTGGCTATATTTTAATTTTAAATTCCTTCTAGAGCCTTGTAAGTATAGATTCCTTTCTCATGGCACTTAGAGCCAAAATGCTTCTCCCTAAAATTTTAACTCCTTATTAATATGCAAAACATACTAATAATTTAATTCACAAATAATCCTCCCTTTTCTATTAAAATATATTTTCCTTCTAGGGTGCATTTTCAAAAGTATTAAATAAATCACCCCAATTTCCAAAACTCTTAAAAATTTCCAATGCTTTCTATGATTTTACAAAAAATAAGCATTAGTTTCCTTTTTCTTTGTCAAGCACAAGGGTTCGATTGAGGTGGGATGTGACAATGAAAGTAGATTCATTATGTAATTTATTTTTGAATAATATAGATTAAGAAATTTTTAATGAAAGTAGATTCATTATGTAATTTATATTTGAAAATATAGATTAAGGTTTATAATGACAGTAGATTTTATTATGTAATTTATATTTGAAAAATAAAGATTTAGGGTTATAATAAAAGTAGATTTATTATGTAATTTATATTTGAAAATATAAATTAAGGTTTAAAATGAAAGCAGATTTTATTATAGATTTATTATGTAATTTATATTTGAATAATATAGATTAAGGAATTTATAATGAAAGTAGATTTCATTATGTTATTTATATTGAAATAGATATAGATTAAAGATGAGAGGTGGAAGATTTTGAATTATGTTTAAAGGGTTATTTAAACATAGATTAGCATAAATTATATTGAGGCTTGAATTATGTTTAAAGGGTTATTTAAACATAGATTAGCATAAATTAAATTGAGGCTTTAAATTATGTTTAAAGGGATATTTAAACATAGATTATATTGAGGCTTTGAATTATGTTTAAAGGGTTATTTAAACATAGATTAGCATAGATTATATTGAGACTTTGAATCATGTTCAAAGGGTTATTTACACATGGATTAGCATAAATTATATTGAGGCTTTAAATTATGTTTAAAGGGTTATTTAAACATAGATTATATTGAGGCTTTGAATTATGTTTAAAGGGTTATTTAAACATAGATTAGCATAGATCATATTGAGGCTTTGAATTATGTTTAAATGGTTACTTAAACATAGATTGTATTGAATGGAAAATATAATTATGTTATAGTTGATATGATTATGTTATAATTGTTTAACATAGATTGTATTAAAAGGAAAATATGATTTTGTTATAGTTGTTTAACATTGATTGTATTGAAAGGAAATACGATTAAGCTATAATTATTTAACATAGATTGTATTGGAAAGAAAAATTATTACGCTATAGTTTTTTAACATAGTTGTATTGGAAAATTTTTTATTGTGTTATAAAGGAAGCTTGACATAGTTTGAATATGAAAGAATAAGTTATGTTACATAATAGAAAACATAGTTGTTTGCATATTAGGTTATAAGATGGTATAACATAGCTATTATTGCAAAGGTGGATTATCAAATTAGCTAAAGGTATGGGACTTTAGTTAGTTTGGTAAATGAAATGTGGATTATCTAACTAACTGAAGGTATGGGACTTTAGTTAGTCTAGTAAATGAAATGTAGATTATTTAACTAACTGAAGGTATGGGACTTTAGTTAGTTTGGTAAATGAAATGTGTTGTGGGAACTATGAGTTCCTACGTATTGTGTTGGCATACATTTGGGAGAAATGGATTATGGATCCTTGTATTTTTAAAAGACCAAACTTATGCAATATATGAAACATATTTGAAGTTGGATTTTCCCATAAATTTTTTCCCCATGATAAATATTGTGTTATAGATATTGAGTCTCTCTTAGTATTTACTTTAATGTATCTTCTTATTATGGTTTTCCATATATGCTTTTATTATATCTCTTGCTAGTTAAATTTCATGTTTGATTTAATTTAATGTTTGGTTTATATTTTCCTTTATTTTTTCTAAATGTGATACAAATTTTTTTTGTTAATATGTGATGTTATTAGTTAAATTAAAAAATTATAACAATGGCATTCCTTAAACTAGTTAGGTTTTTGGGGTGTTACATTTGGTATCAAAGCAATAAGGCATAGGACAAGACACTTGTGTAAAAGGGACTCGTTTTTTATAGACTAGAGGTTTCATTGGAATGTGCTAAGGTTTAGGCATCTTCTTATGCAGGCCTTTGCTTAGTTAAGCTAAATACAGGAAGATCTTGAGTTATAAGTTGCTTAAAAATCCAAACACATAGTCATGGACTATAAGATTTCCTAGATAAGAATCTAGGTGTGACAGACTAGAAACTTCCTTAGATACCAAATATTATCAAGTTCTAAATTCATTGGCAAGATATAATATTTCTACAAAACCTAAATTCCATTAGGTATATATACTCTCATTACTAGGGAGACATAAGGAAGTCTACAAAGCTAAGGATTAATAAAATTTTTATCAAATAAAGCTTATATACTTCAATTAGGGTTCATATGTCCTAAAGTAGGGAGTTATAAGGTAGAATACAAATAAAACCCTATCTCATTTCTTCAGAGTCCATAAATAATTCTACTTCTTCAAATGGGAAAAGGAATATCATACAATGAATTTAAAGTTTACTCCAATAGGAACCAATCTACAAAGCATGAAAACATATGGTACATTGACTTAGTATCCAGTCATAATATGATAGAAAATATACAATGGTTTGACTACCTTGAAGTTGTTAAAGGCTACATACTAAGAATTGCAGATAGCTAAAGTTATCCTATACATGGATATGGATGTGTAACACCAAGCAAATTATTTTCAAATATTCTGCTACAAAAAGTATTGTATGTTCCTAGATTAACATTCAATCTCATTTCAGTAAGCAAGTTAGTAGAAAATAACTATATGATCAATTTTGGATATATGAATGGAATCAATACATGTCTCATCATGAATCAAGTTGAAATAAAAGCAATGGGATCAATGCATGGAAATACATATATCCTAGACTCAATGGAAATATCACAAGATATTGTGGTGTTTAAAAATGATGCTAACATATTTTTAGAGGAACATGTTGAATAAAATAAAGAACCAGTATACCAAAAAAGAAAGAATAGAATATGAGAGGACAATTACACCATGCTCTACTCAGTCATAAAAAATCAGAGCTAAATTAAGATACCCACAAAGATAACAATAAAGGTTATTGGATAGAATAAGATGATGAACTTGAACAAGCCAAAAATCATCCAATGGAAGAAGATCCACATTGAAGACTAAAGTATTTAGTACCAAAATAATGTAATACAGGGGTGTTAGAGATAGAGTATATTACATCATTTGGGTCATGTAAATGTACCTTCCTAGGTACATACTTAGGACATTAGATTATTTTAGGAGAAAGTTATCTAGTTACTTCATGCAATGTAATGCACAAGTGCCAATATGCAAGATGTAATGTGTAAGGTGTCCCTTGTGCAACTAGGTAGAGTATTGACCAAGGAACCTATCTTCCTAAATAAAAAGGGCCTCATTTTAATAAGTTAAGAACAATCTTGTAGCATATTCGTAGGTAGTAGGATAGTTTTGTGTAGATCACCATATATTGGTGATTGGTGCAATGTAGTCAGTAGCTCTATTCAAATAGTATCCATTTCTTCCATAGCTATATTGTATTCATTTCTATCATTTATATTTATAGCATATTTTAGTCATCTCATAAATTTACTTTCTTTCATATTATTCTGCATCTTGTGATTGCTATATCCCATTGCATACTACATCAAAAGATAAAAAAACATTACTCATAAAGTTATCCCACCCAGAATTAGCCCTCAATAACCCATAACAACCTAGAAAACCAAAAGAGACAATATTCCAGAACAGACAACACATCCCTACCACTTAACCCCCTGTTAACTCAAGTTCTTCTCTTTAACTTGCCAATAGTTTTTCAATCCAACCATAAGGGATGGATTCCAAGACCAGGAAATTCATCCTTCATGCAACGAAAAAGAAACAAAATATTATATTGAAGAAAAGAAAAAGACAACCCATGACAATAAAAGAGGCATAAACATTGATAAAAAAAGACAATCACCATAGGAGGTGTAGAATATCTCAAGGACTTGACATAGATTCCAAAGAGGCACCGCCAATCACCCTTCCCAATTAGGTACCAAAAAGTGGAGATATAAAAAAATAACTCAAATTCTAAATCAAACATCAGATCCAATATGACTATTGCCAAAATATTACCAACCAAAAATTAAAGAGTCATAAAGAACATAAAAAAACCTGGTTAGAAATGCCACTATCCATCCCAAGAGATAAACCAAAAATTTTAATTTAAATAAAAAAAATTCATCAAAGTCGTTGATTGGAAAGGGACATCGAAAGTCCTACTCCAGCTTTAGAAACCAAAATTAAGTGAGCATCTAACGAGATTTTTTTGATATTACCTTTAATTTTTCCATGATTTACAGTGCTCAAGGACTCAATTTTTTCAAGAAACCTGGTTTTATTGAATGCAAAATGAGCTCCTTCAACTTAATAAAATCCATCATAAGCTCTTTTATCATTTTAGGATATGACTCGATATCCAAACAAGTAAAGGGATTCTCTAAAATCTACATTAGAGGAGGGTTCAAGGTCTTGCAACTATTCCTTTCTAGAACATTAATGTGATTCTGGTCTCCTTATACTTTCCTTGGATGAATATTGATGTTTTCATCTAAAAATATCTCTCCTTTGCAGGTTCCTTAGCAAGGTTGTACTTGCAAGCTTCTAATACCATCATCCAGAGATATAACTGTAAGAATTACACTAAGCATAGACTACAAGCTTTTTCTCATACAAGATGGCTTGATTCTTGTTACCCACCTCAAATAAAATTTCTATAGACTCAGGTAGATCAGTTTCTAGATCTATAATCACACACATACAAGCAAAAACCATTCGAGATTTTTTATTTTTTAAGCAAAAAACCACTTGTGGGGCCGCCTTGGTCTAAGAGACCACGAACAGGGGGTTATACACCATCAAAGTCACTCGGGGTCACACCCAACCCTGCCCGCACCAACATTATCAATTGGATTTTGGGTACCCAATTCAGCTTTTTGGTAGGGTGGAGATTTGAACCTGAGACCTCGCTTGGAGGATTGCCCTCTCCTCTCCAACTCACCTACAACACCTGGGTCCATTCGAGATCTTGCTTTAGTAGGAGCATCCAACATAATAAACTCATCAATAAATTTAGTAGGAGTATCATAATTTTCTATGAAATCCTTCATTCATCTAATAAAAGTGGTAGAGCTAGTCTCCTCCTCAAATTAGACATGAACAAGGCTTATGATAGGGTTTCGTGAGAGTTTTTGTTAAAGGTTTTGGAAAATTTTAGGTTTTTCTAAAGTTGGATAAAACTTGTCCATGCTTATATCTCTTCTGCCTAATTTTTGGTCTTAATAAATTGATCCCCAGTAGGTTAATTTTCAATTCTAATAGGCATTCGCCAAGGGTACCCCGTATCCCCTGACCTTTATATATTAGTGACTAAAGCTCTAGGTAGGACTATGAAGTTCAAACTCTTTGTGGAATGTATAAAACCCACTTTTCTATTGGATCCTATTTCTCATCACCAATTTGCAGATGATGTTCTACTCTCCCTCCTTGCTTCAGTTCCCCAAGTAAGGGTGCTAAAAGAAATCTTGGAGGTATTTGAAATTGTAGTTGGGTAAAAGATAAATTATATAAAAAGTAAAATCTTCTTTCTGAATATACCCTTAGCAAGGTAGAGGATAATTACTCACATCTTGGGTTGTGAGGTGGTTTCCCTCTCATATATTTACCTTAGAATACCTTTGTTTAAAGGATGGATCTAAGATTCACTTTGGGAACATGTGGTGGAAATATTGCAAAGGAAGTTGGTTGGGTGGAAAGGATCCCTCCTTAGTCAAGTCAAAAATGCTACCCTAGTAAAGTATACTCTTCAAGCATTTCAACTTTCTTCTTATCTATATTCAAAATTTCTAACATGATTTTATCAAAGATTGAACATATTCAAAAGTCATTTCTTTGGTCTAGTTTTGATGAGAAGAAAAAGTTTTACTTGGTTTGGAGTAAATTTGTAGACCTAAAAAGGATGGTCACTTAGGTCTTCATAACATTAGGTAGATGAATAAGGCTCTGATTGTAAAATAGGGATGGAATTTGGTAAATCAAATTGAAACTAGTTGGGTCAACATTGTGTCGGTCAAATACTTGAGATAGGAGAATTGTTTATTATTGAGCCTCTACCAACTTCTAGTTCTACATTTTGGTTGAGTTTACAAAATTAAAGGGTGCTAGCCTCCAAATTTTGTAGGTGGAGGTTGGGTGATGGACTCAAAATTGATTTTTGGAAAGATATTTGGTTGATGGACCAACCCCTTATGCAAATTCTAAATTTGGCATGTTTGAAGCCGAGGACCAAATTGTTCTTTGGGTCTAAGGTGACTAAATTTATCAAGTTGGTTAATGATTGAAGGTTTTGAAATAATTAGACCAGTCTATTCTCAACAATGTTGAACTTGAAGCTTGGATTCTAATTGTTAATAAGTTGAAGTTTCAAGTCATTAAACAGAGAAATGAAGAGGATGAGATATTTTGGGTAAGGAAAAATAATAGATCCCTTTTAGTCAAGTTTACCTACAATATGCTAGCTATCAAGACTCCTCCATGTATCTCACCTTTCAAAGTATGGCTTAAAAAATCTAATGCCAAAGGTGAATATATTTTTTTGGTTGGAAACTCAAAATAAGATTTTGACCATTGAAAATCTTAAAAAAATAGGTTGGTCGATGCTGAAAATATGCTACATCTATGGTGCTAATGAGGAATAGACAAGCCATCTATTCTTTCAATGCTCATTCTCTATGGAAGTTCTTAACTTTGTTTTTAATTTTTTGGGACTAAGTTGGGTGGTGTCAAGTTCGCTTATTGATGTTTGCACTCAATGGTCATATCCTTTTTACTCTCCAAGGCTGAAATATTTTTGAAACTTCTATTTATCACATTTTTTGGTGAGTGTGGAAGGAGAGGAATAGTAGAATTTTAAAAAAATTTAAAAGAGATCATGCCTCTGTTTGTACCAGAGCCTTGGCCTCCACCCTAGAGAATGTGTCCTCTCTGGATTTAGAGGAGGGTATATTTGAAGAGGCTAATCTAAAAAGGAAAATTGGATTTCAATAGAGTAATAAGGTTTTTGGCCTTCCTGGTCCTAATCTATGGTCCCTTGTGAGGTGGGAACCTCCTTCTATAGGTTGGGTTAAATTGAACTTTGATGAAGCTTTAAAGGGTAATCTCCGTAATGCTGGCACTAGTGACATATTTTTTTGGTTGGAAACTCAAAATAAAATTTTGACCATTGAAAATCTTAAAAAAAGACGTTGGTTGATGCTGAAAATATGCTACATCTATGGTGCTAATGAGGAATAGACATGTCATATATTCTTTCAATACTCATTCTCTATGTAAGTTCTTAACTTTGTTTTTAATTTTTTGGGACTAAGTTGAGTGGTGTCAAGTTCGCTTATTGATGTTTGCACTCAATGGTCATCTCCTTTTTACTCTCCAAGGCTGAAATATTTTTGGAACTTCTATTTATCACATTTTTTGGTGAGTGTGGAAGGAGAGGAATAGTAGAATTTTTAAAAAATTTAAAAGAGATCATGCCTCTATTTGTACCAGAGCCTTGGCCTCCACCCTAGAGAATGTGTCCTCTCTAGATTTAGAGGAGGGTATATTTGAAGAGGCTAATCTCAAAAGGAAAATTGGCTTTCAATAGAGTAATAAGGTTTTTGGCCTTCTTGGTCCTAATCTATGGTCCCTTGTGAGGTGGGAACCTCCTTCTATAGGTTGGGTTAAATTGAAATTTGATGAAGCTTTAAAGGGTAATCTCGGTAATGCTGGCACTAGTGACATATTTTTTTGGTTGGAATCTCAAAATAAGATTTTGACCATTGAAAATCTTAAAAAAAAACGTTGGTCGATGCTGAAAATATGCTACATCTATGGTGCTAATGATGAATAGACAAGCCATCTATTCTTTCAATACTCATTCTCTATGGAAGTTCTTAACTTTTTTTTTAATTTTTTGGGACTAAGTTGGGTGGTGTCAAGTTCGCTTATTGATGTTTGCACTCAATGGTCATCTCCTTTTTACTCTCCAAGGCTGAAATATTTTTGGAACTTCTATTAATCACATTTTTTGGTGAGTGTGGAAGGAGAGGAATAGTAGAATTTTAAAAAAAATTAAAAGAGATCATGCCTCTGTTTGTACCAGAGCCTTGGCCTCCACCCTAGAGAATGTGTCCTCTCTGGATTTAGAGGAGGGTATATTTGAAGAGGCTAATCTCAAAAGGAAAATTGGCTTTCAATAGAGTAATAAGGTTGTTGGCCTTCCTGGTCCTAATCTATGGTCCCTTGTGATGTGGGAACCTCCTTCTATAGGTTGGGTTAAATTGAACTTTGATGAAGCTTTAAAGGGTAATCTCGGTAATGCTGGCACTAGTACGGTTCTTAGGGATGACAAAGGTAGGCTTCTGATGGCATATGTTGAATTCTTAGATATTCAAATTAGTAATGTTGTGGAGGTCAAATCCCTTTACCAAGATATCCTACTTTTGGAGAAGATGGGGTACCAAAAAGTTTACATTGAAGGAGACTCGCTTAATATTATAAAATTGGTCAAAGGTGATTCAATCCCCAGTTGAAATATTGAGGTTGGTTATGGAATCTAGATGAATTCTTCAAGCTAGAGAGAATAGGGAGATAATGTATATCTTCATAGAAGGAAACTGCCACACTAACTTTATGGTAAACCTGGGTATAAGTCTCAATGGTTTGTCTATTTGGAAAGACAATTTTCTCAAAGACCTTATTCAATTGAATTTAGCAATGCATGCTTCTTAATGCTTTGTATGATTTTACTATTTATGAAGAAATATTTATGCACAACCATGTAGGAGTGTTTTTTGGATGGGGGCTCACCAATGTTGTTTTAATTTTGTTCTTGTATCAAGTTGAAGCTGGATCACTTGGTGATGGGTGGCCAATTGTAGTGTTTTATAGCCGTTCTTGTCCCTATATTGCTAGTCTTAAGCCAAATTTTATAGGACTTATCCTATTTTAAAAGATTCAAGGATCCATTTAAAACACCTTCTATATTTAATAAATAATAATAATAAATATTACATTGTATCTCTTAAAATATTAATTTTTATATTAAATAAATAATTAATATTACATTATTTTCTAATGATTTATTTATTTATATAATATTATTTATTATATTAAACATAAAAAATTTTGAATATACAAATAATATAATAAAGGACATCCTCTTTGATAAGGAATTTACAATCTAAAAAACGAATGCACTAACCTTTATCAATCGAAAACCTATTTATCATTAATAATTTTTATTAATAATATTTAAGATGACATTATAAAAAATAATAATAAAACATACTCTATGTGTCTATAGAATGGATAAATTTAGAAGAAAGTAAGAGCTTATGTGAAGTTCACGTAAATTGAAAGAAAGGCAAAAGCATACACTTAATCACAATTTATTTTAAAAATGATAAAATGATACATATTATTTGGAAGATTGACATATGACCCAAGTGAAAAATAAGAATATAATAACCATACACGTGACAACTTGGTTAAATTAGGAAAAATAAAATATGGCATGTTAGCTTTGTAAACCTTCTTACATATTATATTATATTATATTTTATTTTATTTTATTATATATATATATATATATATATATATATATATATATATATATATATATATAAAAAACATAAATTTTAATTATAATTGTTTTTGGTTCAAAATGAATTTTCTTTGTATGGAACCTTTTAATTTAATTATATTTTATTTTATTTTATTATATATATATATATATATATATATATATATATATATATTAAAAAACATAAATTTTAATTATAATTGTTTTTGGTTCAAAATGAATTTTCTTTGTATGGAACCTTTTAATTTAATTTCTTATGCAATTAAAAAGGTGAATTATAAGTTAAAAAATCACATTTCCAAATATCCATTGTCCTTGAAGATTTATTAAAAAGCAATGACAACAATTCCAAGCTACATGTATCTTCTTTTCTTTTAAGGAGACTACACTCTTTTCTATTCAAAGTATTGTGCATGATATCACCATACTTACAACGTACAACATATGTTGTATAAGAAATATTTTGAAGAAAATATTGCTTTGTATAATAAGAAAACATAACAGTAAAAATCGAAGATTTGATGAAAGTTTAGCAACATAAAAATATTATAGTTATTTTAGATATGTTAATAAAATATATTTATACGTGGATTATAGAGGTCAAGTAGGCAATGACTTAAATAATATCATAATAGATCATATATATATATAAACAAGTTAAAAAATAAATTAATATTTAAAAATGTTTATAATTATTTCAAATAGTATAGTATGAATTAAAAAGCTCATTTTTTTTAATTTAGCGAAATTTTTTTGTGAGATCGCTTTGGTTTGATAAAATACGATCAGGGAGTTCTATATCGTCAAAATCATCTGGAATTCGTGCCTAGCCCTGATCGCATCAACATTATCAATTGGATTTTGGGTACCTGATGTGTGTTTGGTAGGGTGGAGATTCGGACCAGGGACCTCCCTTGAAGGATTGCCCTACCCTCTCCAAATCACCTACAACACGTGGGTATTAAAAAGCTCATTTTTAAAGATATAACTAATATTTAATATATTAAATTTTATTTATATTTACTATCTTTAATTTTTTTTAATTTGGTTATTGTGAGAAACCTCTATGACCAACGCACAGGATGAAGATTCTCCTCCCAACCATGATCCCTCGTAAAGTCGAGAGCTATACTTATCAATAGATAATTTAACACTAAACCACTACACACCAATCCCTTCACACACTCGCCTATGCCACGGTTTGAACCTTGGACCTCCCGAATATAATATCTTTAATTATAAAATTATGAAATAAATGTTCTCTTAAAAATAACTTAACAATAATAAACTTATTTTAAAAATAGCTTTTATATTAAATTAAAAATAGTTTTCGAATTCTCTGTGGAGCTGTGGGAAACAAATTGAGAGTCGAAGAGAGGGCAATAATGGAGGGATCATCTGGAGGGGGTTTAACCAAAGGGATGCCATCGAGGACCAAACATGATCCTAAAAATCCTCACATGCAACATTTTGCGGATGTAGTGAAAGGCAATAAACCCAACAAAGAAAATATAGAAGGTCAAGCCCAAAATATTTTGCAAAATTTAGAAAAGAGAAAAGAGAAAGAGGTAGATCAAGCAAGAAGAAATGGTTGCCTACCTAAGATGGATTCAATCCCAGTCTTGGAAATAGCAGAGGAATTGGTAGCAGATGACATTGTTTACAGATCTATGCATGCCCTGATTTGTAGGTTTGTAGGTCTTAGACCTTCTCCTCGCTTCCTATACTCATGGGCAAGAAACCATTGGAACCCTCAAGGGGAAGTGGACATCATAACACTTCCAAATGGATACTTTGTAGCAGAATTTACTCTAATTTTTGATAAGGATAAGGCTTTTGAGGGAGGACCCTATAACATCGAGGCAATAGGGCTATTCATGCAGCCATGGCGACCGAATTTTGATCCCCATGTTGAACCATCAACAACATCGATTTGGCTGAAATTATATGCCCTTCCTTTGGAATTTTGGAAAGATGAAGTTCTGGAATTGATTAGAAATTTATTGGGCATATACCTAGGCAGATCACGAGAATCAGTGGGAGGGGGATCAGGTTTTGTGGTTCGAATTTGTGTGGAGATGGACCTGAGCAAGCCACTACTAGCAGAAATGGAGCTTAGATTGGGAGGCAACATATGGAAACAATAGTTGGATTATGAATTAGTCTCGTTCCACTGTAGAGCATGCCATGAGTATAGACATTTGTTTCGAAACTACCCCAAGATCACTCAAGAGGAGATACCGCAAACAGTTCAAAATCCAAAGGATCAATCTTCACTTAAAGAGACTACAATGGGTTTTCAAATAGTAATAAGAAGAAGAGCGAGAAATAATATCCAGACAAGGGGTAGGAGTCAATTCAGAGGAGGAAACATGAACCACCACCAGGAATGGAGGGCAACATCTAACAAATATGAGCTTCTCAGGCTAGATGAACCAATGGAAGGAGAAGAAACCCCGTTTGAAGAACAGGCCAAGAATCAAGATATGTCTACAGAAGAGGAAAATCAAATCCATCAATCTATAGACAAGGGAGACCATAATCCCTTAAAAGGATTGGAGGACCAACAAGGAAGCCAAAACTCTCCAAAACAATCTCATCTAGATCAAGAAAAACAAGGGGAGCTATAGGGGCATCAACAACTGGAGACAGGAGGTGCAATGATAGTTTTTAATCAGGAACAAGAACCAACTAAGGATGTCATCATGGGATTAGCAGAGAAAAATAGAGAAAAACCAATTCTAGGAATTAGTCAAATGGAGAAACGACATAAAAATGCTAGTTCTCATGGAGCAGGAAGAAGATCAAATAGAGAAAGAGTGCAACAGTAGGGGGAATAGTTGAGAGAGTCAGGTATGGTTAAATCCATAGCCAACTTCTACAACATAAAACCCCAATGATTATAAATACCTGGAATGTAAGGGGATTAAACGACCACCCTAGACAATTGGTTGTTAAGAGAATGATCTCAAAAATAAACCCAGATGTGGTGCTATTACAGGAAACTAGAACATCTCTTGAAATAATGTAAACTATTTCAAAAATATGTTGGAGGTAAAGTGATTATGTGGCCCAAGCCTCTTAGGGCTACTCAGGAGGGATGACAATAATGTGGAATAGGGACACCTTTCAGTTACTGAGTTCAGCAGCTGCTCGAGGAGTGTTGATGACTAGATTAAGAGATAGAAACTCAGGGAATGTATGGATGATCATTAATATGTATGGAATGCAAGGAGTACGAGAACAAAAAATCCAATGGAAAGTAGTCCAAGCAATCAGGGAAGCCTACCCCGAAGACCTCTGGATGGTGGGAGGGGACCTGAATGCCAAGATGTCAGTAAATGACCAAGAAGGAGGTATAGCACAACTCAACGAAAAGGATAGGCTCCTCATAGCCCAATCTGACTATTTAGAGTTGATTGATATACCCCCACCAGGTTGCAGCAACACATGGACAAATAAAAGGAAAGAGAGGCAAACAATAAAATCCAGATTAGATAGGTTTTTAGTAGGGGAAAAAGCTTTCACTCTATGGCAATGTCAATCTGAGACCCTAAATCGGTTGGCTTCAAACCATTTTCCAGTAAGCCTTTCCATAGCAAAAAGAAGTCCGACTACAAGAAAACCCTTTAGATTTGAGAACTTTTGGTTGCAAAATGAGGATCTCTATGGTTTGGTACAACAATGGTGGCAGCAAGGTAAACCCGCATATGGAACAACTCAGTACCAACTCTTCTGGAAATTAAAATTTGTTAGACAAAGCTTGAAAAAATGGAGCAAACTGCAGAGAACTGACTTCCAAAAATAGAGAGCAGTGATCTCAACAAGTATGGAACAAGTGGCAGCTCAGATTCGACTTGGAATTATCTCAGAAGAACTTCTACAGAAGGAAGAAACATTGATGAAATAGGAGGAGATAGATAAGAAAGAGGAGGCATACTGGAAACAATGGGCAAGGGTGACATGGCTAAAGGAAGGAGATAGAAACACTAAATTCTTTCACCATACAACTACTGCTCGAAGCCTTCATAACAGGATGGATGCCTTATCAAATGGCCCAGAGAATAGGTAAACAACCATCCCAGGTATGCAAGATGTAGCAAATTCTTATTTTAGCTCCTTATTTTCTGCAGATCCAAATCTTTCTGTCCATCATCAGCAGGAAATTCTAGCTAGTATTCCTGAGATGATATCTCAAAATCAGAATGAGGAACTCCTAAAAGAAATAACAGAGGAAGAAGTCAAAAGTACTATCCTTTCTTTATAGACAAGAAAGTCCCCAGGACCGGATGGGCTCCCAGTAGAATTTTACAGAGCTTTTTGGGACATAATAGCGAAGGATCTAACTAAAGCAGTGGAGGAAGTCAGAATCAATAGAAGAATCCTCAAAGCCACCAACCACACCCATTTAGCCCTTATCCCAAAAGGAGGAGAGGTGGAGGACATTGCCAACTATAGACCAATAGCACTCTGTAATGTGGCCTACAAGCTCATGACCAAGCTGATGGCAGAAAGGTTAAAAAATATCTTACCAGATATAATATCACCAGAACAGGGAGGTTTTGTGCAGGGTTGGTAGATTCTAGATGGAATAGTGGTGGCCCAAGAATCCTTCCATACTCTTAACCAAAAAGGGAAGAAGGGGATGTTTCTCAAGCTAGATTTATCCAAAGCCTATGATAGGGTCAACTGGAAGTTCTTGGCACAAATTCTAAGAAAATTTAGCTTCAAAGAAGAATGGATATCATGGGTGATGGAATGTATATCCTCGACTTCCTTCTCAGTGCTCATAAATGGAATCCCCTCCCAACCTTTCCAGGCATCCAGAGGTATCATACAAGGTGATCCTCTTTCACCATATCTATTCATTCTCTATGCAGAAGGATTGGGAAGACTAATAAGAAAAAGGAAAATGGAACGAAGCATTACAGGAATCAGTATCTGCAATGAGGTGGACCTTACCCATATTCAATTTGTGGATGACACAGGAATGTGGGGTGAAGCATCACTACAAGAAGCAATCAACATCCGTGATCTCTTGGATTGCTATATAGCAATGATAGGCCAATTGGTAAATGAAAAAAAATCCAAAGTGGTTTTCTTCAATGTAGCTAAAAGAGTAAGAGAAAGGATATCCCATATTCTCAGATTCTAGGAAGCCCATATGCCCCTAGAATACTTAGGGATCCCCCTTTCAGCAAAGAGGTTAAAAAGCAAATATTGGAAAACTATTAAGGATAAAATCCATTCAAAACTAGCTCATTGGACAAACAGATGGTTGAGTTTTGGAGGTAGGGTAACTCTCCTTAAATCTGTCCTTCAAGCAATGCCTGTGTATCAGTTCTCTATCTTGGCTGCCCCGAAGAGTGTGTTGAAGGATCTTGATAAAATCATGCAGAAATTCTTATGGTCAGGGGCAAAGGGAGATAAAAAAATGGCCCTAGTCAACTAGGACAAAGTATGCAAACCAAAGAACCAAGGAGGCCTGGGAATTAGAGCAGCAGAAACAAATAATCAGGCTCTCACTGCCAAATTATACTGGAGATGGATATCCAATCAGGACCAAATGTGGTGCCAAGTATTATCTTCAAAATACTACCCAACCCACCCAGCAGAAGAAATTCCCCGTCTTCCAGTCATGGGGGAAGGTTCAGAGATCTGGAAAGCACTAAAAAAAGGAGCCCCAATCATTAAGCAGGGTCTATTCTAGAAAATTGGGGATGGGAAAAATGCAAGATTATGGGAGGACTCATGGGAGCAGCACCCACCAATAGATAATACTCACCCTCATCTAGTAGGCCTCAAATTGGATTTGCACAACCATGGATGGTATCAGGTATTCCACTATATCAAACCTCCACATCCAAAAGGACCTAGAGCCAAGTAGTGGAAACCTAAGGAGGAATGGTCGAGTGAAGAGTGGGAAGCAGAGAAAAGTGAGCTACAAAATATTTTGGAAAATAGACAGTGTTTAAAAAGGAATGAACCAGATAAGATAGCATGGGGTCATGGAACTATGGGAAATTATTCAGTGAAGGAGGGCTATAAATTTATAACTTCTCCCAACCACCCAATACAACAACCCCCTTGGTCAAAGTTGTGGCAACCTAAGGGATGGATAAAGATAAATTGTTTCTCTTGGTAGATGGCCCACAATAGTATCTTGACCCAAGACAATTTGCGTAGAAGAGGATTTATTGGGCCTAATAGGTGTATAATGTGCAACCAATATGAGGAAATAGTTTCTCATCTCCTTTTTTAATGCACTTTTGCCCAAACAATGTGGAAGGAATGGTATATTACTTTTAACCAAGTGGAGGTCCAAATTCCAACCATGGATACTTTATGGGATTATTGGAAAGCCAACAAATTTAGAACAAAGAGGATAAAAACTGCATGGGATTTGGGTTTAGGATTTATTTGCTGGTAAATTTGGCTAGAACGAAATGGAAGAACTTTTAAGGAGGAATTCAAACCGATAGAGAGCATATGGAGCACTATAGCAAGAAAGGTGCTTGAAACTATTGATGCAAGAAATATGGAGGCCTCTCAAATACACACAGAGGAGGAAGAAATTTGGGAAAAACTGAGGATGGGGACAACTCAGGATAGGGACAACACAAGAAGTACAGGAAGATGAAGAAAAACAATTTGTACCAGAGGTGGATGAGAAGAATAACTGTGAGCTATTACATGTATCTATTTATGGGTTACATAGTGCAGAGAAAGACAAATTTGAAGCAACAGAGAAGCCTAAGGGAGATAAAGGAGAGGTAGAGCAGGAATTGGGGAAAACCCCTTATGATCACCATGATCAGGAGGATTTGCAGAGACAGAAAGCAGAAGCTGATTTGTATCCTGGCACTGGCCAAGAGAGGCAGGTTACCAGGAAAATAATGTAATAAGTATTTTTTTAATACAAATTTTTAACTTTTCACTCAAAAAAAATAAAAAATAGTTTTCAAGCCTTTTAGATATTTTTGATGATGTTTTTTCAAATAAAAATATTAAAAATTTATTTTTTAGAAGAAAAATTGACAAATATATTAATCTTTTTTGTTGAAAGTGACTTAATATTATTAAAATATAATAATAAGAGTACACTATTGAAAAAAAATGGGTGGTATGGAAGCACACCCAATAAATTTTGTGAATAAAAAAATTCAAAACCAATTGGTCCTAGAGCAACTATAAAACTCCTAACAGTTTAGCATGAAAAAAAAAATAGGGGGCATTATCCATAGGATTGCCCCAGCCTATGGCTAGATCTGGATCTATTGGTATTGGGTCCCAGCTAGAGCCATCACCTTGTTTTCCAAGAATGACATTTGTAGTTTGAGGAGAAGGGTTAGCCCACCTTGAAGAAGAACCCCAATCCTAGTACTATGAGGGGCATTGAGGGGAACATAACCCACCTCGAGTGTGATAATCCTCTAGTTTGGGATTGTAGGAAGCTAGAGTTCAACCTCGATATTTCTTTCTACATAAATCTCTCTACTAAGATGAGGAATTTCTTTGGTTAGACGATGAGAGGAAGATACAAGCCACAATACATGGAGCATTTTCTTAGTGATCTAAAATAGTTAGCATATATTGAACCTTAAGGGCCACCTTATTTGCCTATGCTTGAATATGAAGTAAAACATTAGAGCAAATTATATCTTTTGTATACATTGAAAAATATGGAGGAGCTTGTTTTGGAAAAAAATAGTATTACGAATTTTCCATATGTTTAACAAAATTTTAGCTCTAAAAAAATGCTAGATTTGCTCAATGCTTGTCGACATATGGGTCGTATCCCCCAAAAATATCATGTGCTATGAGAATGGCCTTGGCTTAAAGGGTTTGAAAAATTCATGGATATAGGCCCAAGCCACTTGGGCTTTAGTGCAATACCAAAAAATGTGTTTGATGGATTACGTACAATGACACAAAGGACATTTGAGAATGGTTTGTCCAAGATGAACATACATTCTCCAATGAGTTACCTCTAAAAAATATAGACACCAAATAAAGTGAACCTCTTTAGGATCTAGAACTATATCCTAGAGAGTGTTGAAGTAGTGTTACCAATATTTGCTAGTGGATTGGATTCTCCATAATTCATTCAACTTTGGGACCATTGGCAAATAGGGTAAAATCCATGAGTACCCTTTGCATGGCTTATAACTCCTGAAAGGACTTTTAGGGTACCATTTCTATATTTTCCACCATGGTCACATGCTTCAAATCCCAATTCTATGAAGCATCTTATGTGGGACAATGTATTGGACTACCTAAAACATCTTGTCTAGCTTGGAGATACAAAACTAAACTTTAGCTTCTTTCCATGAAAGCTAATTTCTGGTCCATTTGGAAAAGAGGTCAAAAATGACCTTGATGCCCTTATGGAAAAATGAAGGACCCAAATCTAAGGGACTATGGCCAAAGACTAGTTTTTGTGAGTAAGAAAGGGGTACCACTAGATAGGTTGTTGGTTGCTAGAAAATCTATTGTTGAAGTTGTTGTCATTCCATACAACTAGGTTTTGAGAGCTTCCCAAGCTTTTCAAACACTTTTGGTGAGAAAAGTGCCATAGATTTGAATAGGCATCATCATCACCAAGATGGAGTGAAATCCAAGTCTCTTCCAAGATTTTCTCTCATGGGAGGCACCAAAGGCTATGCAGTTCCAAAGAAATTTCTATGATTCATTGCCTTATATAGCTCAAATAACCCATTTGGAGCACAATGTAGTGCCTTGTATAAAAGTGTCTAAATTACCTAGCCCCCTTGACTCCTTTGGGAGACAACAAAATTCCCAAGGTACTTTATGGAAATCCTATTTCTTACTTGGAGAGGCCCACATAAAGTCTCAAAGAAGTTTCTCCAATATTTGATAAGAATATTTGGAGGGCACCTAGCAAAGAATAGTAGACATGGGCGAAAACTATAATTTTGGAGCAGACCTAGAATTTTACTACTAAAGAGAGTAGATTAGGAAGCCACACATGAAGTTTATTTCCCATTTTGTCGAAGACATAATACCAAAAAGTGGTGGAAGTGAACTGGAAGGCAAAGGGGATTCCAAGAAATCAAAATATTTTCCATGATGAATCCACTTACAACCATAATGGTTGAGCTCAAATAGTTTTGGTAGAAAGGGATTTCTGTAACATTGGGTTTTCTACCATTGAATACTCAAACTGAAGCCATGCAAAAGTATCCAAACATTGAAAGGCCTATGCCACATTGTCTTCATCTTCAATGAGGATGAGAAAAGAGTCATTGACAAACTGACCATTAACAAGTTGTTGAGGAGTTTCAAGTAATGAAATTCCTTTCATCCAGCCATGTGAAACAAAATCAACAAGAAGGTAACCAAAACCTTTTGTTGCTAAAACATATAAAGTAGGGGCAAGAGGACATCCTTGCCAAATAGACCTATACAATCCAAAAGAGGAAGACTATTGGCCATTAATTGTGATATAGACTAAAGCATATATAAAAATTATTTTCACTATGTTCAAAAAAGTAGGGCCAAACCCCAAGGCTTGTAACATAGCCAAAATTAAAGTCTATTCAATCCTATCATAGGCGTTAGCAAAGTCAAATTTGAGAAACATGGCTTTTGGTTGATACTTTTTGGTCTATTTCATTCCCTCCCAAAAAATAATGATGTCTAGAATATATCTATCCTTAATGAAGCCAATTTTCTTTGGTTGAATGATGAGGGGTAAAATATTTCATATATGGAGACCAATGGCTTTAGCAATGATCTTATAGGAGATATTGAGTAAAGTAATTGGTCTCCAGTTCAAGATATCCTTAGGATCCCCAACTTTGGGGATGATCTTGATATTGCCCCTGTTGATCAATTTATCTACGAAATTCATCCTAACAACTTCGATGTAGACTTGATGAAGATTAGGTCCCACTATGTTCCAAAGGGCCTTATAAAACTCATAGGGGAATCCATCTATACCAAGAGATTTTTCATTGACCATAGAAAATACCACTGCATGCAGCTCATCCTGGGACAAAATATTGTTGCAAAGAGCCCTTTGAGAGGTGAAGAGCCGATATGGAACCACTTATAGACATTGCTAAAGAATGAAGTCTTGAGTAGGGGAGGGGTCATGTGATGTAACACCTATTGGTAGTGTCGAAAAAATTCCTATATAATATCTGAGAGATCAGAAAGAAACCTCTATCCCTCTCGAATAACTTTGATTTTTTTAATCGATTTGTAGCCTTTGAGTCGATGAAAGAATTCTTTGGAGACTCTATCCCTCCATTTGAACTAGTTAATTTTGGTCTTGAATTGGGCTCCTTAAGCAACATATGTATCAGCAACCTATTGTTGATGTTGAAGTGCATCCACCTATAACTAGAGAGAGGTGGACCAAAGCAAGGCTTCTAGTTCCATAATGGCCTTTCAAAGCTTGGATGAAGTGGCTTCATAAGACCAAAATTGAAAAAGAGCTAGTTGGTGACCATAAGTGTGCAAAAAATATGAGGTGCGTTCAATCACACTATTCCACTAATCAATCTAGTCATCCTTTGTATGTGAACATGGCGCTAAGCTCCACATGTGGTAAATATGGGCCCTAGAGGGCTTATGGAAGATAAATTATGCGTTGAAGTAAAATTGGCTGCCTAAAGCAACCCTTTCACTATTTTGCCATTCAATATGAAAGTGTATGAGGGAATGGTTTGAAAAAACAACCCTGAGCATTGGTTATACTAGGAGTCCAAAACAATTACCAAAATTAAATGTGGGTGACCTCGACAACATCGCCCGATCAAGTCATTTAAGAATCATATCAAGGCCAACCTACAAATTGGACCACATGTACCAAGGAAGGTGTGGCTAGCACTGATTGGTATTGGGATCATAAAACCCTAGTTTCTAGTGCATATAGAACCAACAAGATCTTTCACCAGTTATCTAGTGCATGTGGTGCCCACCTTGTTTGTCAAAGACAGCTACAATCATATTGAAGTCATCATATATGACCCATGTGGTAGAGGGTAGGGAATCCACAATCTAAAGCCAAAGATGAGTCCTTTCAATGGCATTGTTGGAGACATAAATATTAATTAATCCCAACACATGATTATTAATGTTAAACATGGCCCATAACACTTTGTTTGTGAGGTCATATCCATGGTCCACTAGATGGGGTCGCTAATGCATTGTAACAAAGGTGGTTATGTCACCTTGATCCAGTTGATGATTGCTATGCAAAAAATCTATCTAGCTAGATGGCATGAGAAATTAGAGATAAGCAAAAAATTGTAACATTCACTTCTTACAAATACAAAATATTGAGATCTAAAAACTTTTGGTAAACTTTGTGAACTATAAAATTGCGTTTGGAGTCCATTAGACCCCAAACATTCCATGAGAGGTATTTCATTAGGTGAGAGAGTCCAACGACATATCCTCATCATCAAGATACCCTAACATGATGCAACTATTAGAGGAGTTTGGGATATAGCTACCCAACTGAATGTTGGACATATGCTACCACTTTTCTAGAGTGAAATCTTCCTCTGTGTTCCCTCACCTCAGGATGTTAGAGCATCGTACACTTGCTAGAGGGGAATGTGTAGGGGACTGGCTGGAGGTGCACATTGAGAAGCAATTATAGTTGCTACCCTCAGGGTGCATCTTTTCTAACACTTTCTATTGGTGTGATACCAAATTTATTTTTTTCCTTTGCCTTCTCCACTAGTTTGGAAATAGACACTAAAACCAGTTTTGGTTGTGAGCCTTTAAAGGTTGTCGAATGCACATTTTTGCACTCGCCCATTATCGTCCAACCATCCTCTATAGGTTGAGGATCAGATGCACTGGTCAAGGGTAGGATTTTTCTTGTCCCTGTTATGAGGCATTAGGGGATAATATTTGACCTTGTGTTCAAATTATTGGTATCAAAAACATGTGTTGGACAAGTTGATGTACAAGGCTTGTTATAAAATCACAGAGTCACCAACTTGGATCTCAAAAATTTCCTTGAGGTCCCAAGATATATCGAATTCAACACAATTACACTTTTGTGGGTGTGCATAAAAACTTATCCTCCTCAATAATAATGACTCATCCCAAAGGAGCCACTATTTGGTTCAGTAATGACCAAAGAGGAAGGAAAAGACCAAGAAATTCAACCCACACAAGAACTTTGGTAGTTCTCTCTTCTAAGAGAAAAAAAATCACAAGTCCATGGTAAAAACACAAACATTGAGCTTTGCATGTATAATGGGCCATGCTCATAAATTACCTTAGCATGGGGAAATTCTGTGAAGCAGAACAAATAAAACCCTTCGTAAGATTTTGAATCAATTTAAGCTTGACTCCATTAAAAGTCTTAGTTGCATTCACCCAGGCTCTAAGGAAAGACTCATTAGGGATACAACCCATAAAATTCCAACCAAGGTAAATGACTCTAACCATTTGCATGCATTATCGAATTCAAGCAGAGGAAGAACAACATTAGAAGAGCACAAATTACCTAGTATACCACCTTCGAAACAAACTTTTTTGAACTTTTAAGAGAAACCATCTTCGCATGCAATCTTGTCTATAGTGCCAACATTAATCATTGGTCTTCTAGAATTGGAGACAATATTTATATTACCCAAGATCATTCAAAACCTTAACTAGACCGACCCTACCACACTTAAAAAAACTGATTTTTTTTTTCAAATCATCAAAACCGATTATAAATATCTTTGGAATAAATATACTAAAATTTATAGATTATATTATTTTATTTTATTTTTATTAAAAACATATAATAACAACCTAAACATACAACTAAAACACATATAAAACCACCCTCTAAAAGAACCAATACTTTACTATTGCCAATGTTCCCACATAATCTTATTCGTATTTGTATTCAAGCCGTGTAACAATGATTTGAAACATGACTATATATTTATGGGCCATTACTCTCAACCTCAACTTTCACTTCGTACTTGGGATAAATCCTTTACATCAATAATGATGGTGACGATGGATTTTAAAATTTACCATTTTGACTCTACTATGGCATAATAAAAGATGTGGGGTTTGTTGTATTTGAGTTTTTGTTTCCATATCACGTTCATTGCACTCTAATGATTCACTGGATCAAAGACACACACTACTTTTTCCTTATTAGGACTTCAGTATTTTGACAAAACTAGTAAAATTCTTTGCATGTTCATATTTTTTTTTCCATCCATGATCTCTGAACTAGTAAAATTCCTTCCACGTTCATATTGTTTTTTCCATCCATGATCTCTGAACTTGAACGCATTTTGACAAAACTAGTAAAATTCCTTCCACGTTCATATTGTTTTTTCCATCCATGATCTCGGAACTGGAACTTTCACTAATAATAAGCAGATCATTACAACATTTACAAGTGTGAAAGACATTCAAACCTTTCACATTTTATAACAGATTTCTTACTCTCACCTCACCAAACCAAAGCCTTATAATGGAGCAAATAAGCTTGGGTTTTATAACAGATTTCTTACTCCCACCTCACCAAACCAAAGCCTCATAATGGAGCAAATATGCTTGGGTTCACTATCAATTGTATGCTCAATCTGTGTATGTGGTTTAGTGGTAAGGAGGTCACTTGTATTATGTACGTGTAATTTAGAGGCAAAGACATCACTTAAAAACGTCATTTATATTATTATTCTTGATAAAACCATAAAATATGTATGAAAAGTATTGATAAAAAAATGGTTAAGTAATGAAAAGAAAAGATATGCAAGTGATGAAAGTACTCTGTACTAAAGTGGCAATTGTGGTTATAATAAACAAATGCACGTGCTAACGGAGGGAGTGGCTACAAGGATCCCACTATATGCCAATTAAATAGGGGATTGTCGCCATGTTGCATGCGGGAACTTGTTAGTGGGGAAATTGCATTTGACACCAACTAAAATATTAATGAGTAACTTAGTTGGGTTCGCACTACAACCACGTGCGTTGGAACCACCTTAAATGGTTTTTGTCTCTGTCCTCTGTATAGTGATTTCTTGACGTAAACGTTGAGCCATTTTTGTATGTTTGTATATGTCATCGGTAACGTGTCAATATTAAATAGTTCTCATTTGATTAGTTAATCGAGTTTTTGTTTTTGGATAATTCAGTTGCCATCAATCCAAGTCTAAGTCGTTAATGGAGTGAAAAATATCGAGTTTGAATGCAATTTGTATTTAACATTATTTTAATTGTTTTTAACTTTATATCATCGTAATATGTTATATTATATTATTTTAATAATTTTATATTTTAAATTATTTATTTTAATTTTTTTCAATTGAAAAATATTTAAAATATTATAATATTTTTTTTAGACATTTATAAATAATTTATTTTGGTTTGAATTTAGATCAGAATCTCACATGTACTATTAAGTTATATATATATATATATATATATATATATATATATATATAAAAGTAAAGTGTTCCATGGGACAACATACAGGGGATAGTGCAATGGTTTGAAATTTGGCTTTTCTTCACGGGACTTTGGCTCTTCTTCACGGGAGGTCCAAGGTTCAAACAACATCATGGGTGAATGTGTGAGGGGGTGAGTGTGTTTTAAATTCCCTATTGATATGTGTGAGGGGATGGGTGTGTTTTAAATTCCCTATTAATTAGCATAGCTCTTAGATAGAAACCAAATTAAAAAACAAAAATAAAAGTAGAATAATATTTAGCCTTTACGAGGCCACGGGCTGAATGATTCTCATTCACCTAATACTTTTAAAATATTTAATAAAACAAATTATATATATATATATATATATATATATATATATATATATATATATATATATATATATATTTTTTTTTTATTTGTGGAAAACATCCCAAAAGGGATGCCACTTTCGGGTAAGACCCAAGGAGGCAGGGGTATCCATTCCACCAAAAACGCCCAGGACTCGGACCTGGCCTACCACCTTTGACATACTCAAGGAGCAAACAAACACACAAAACCAAATTAAAAAAAGAAAATAACAACAAAAATAATAAAATAAAATAAAAAACAAACTCCTTGAGTGTGTCAAAACCAAAAGCACAACCAAACACGCACAATAAGATAAAAGAAACCACAACACAAACCACATAGAAAAACACAAGAACCACATAACAAAACACAAACAAGACAAAAACAACGAGAACACTACAAAGACATAACCCAAAAAAACATGAAAAATAAACACAACCAAAACCTAAAAAATAAAATAAATAAAATAAAAATAAAAACAACCAACAACAGACAATAAACAAAAACAAAAAACATAGAAAACACTCACACATAAAAAAATGAAATAACACAAACAAAGAGAAACCCAAGAACAAGAACGAAAAAAACACAAGAACAATAACAATAAACATAAAAAAAAAAACAAAACAACAAAAACACAAGAACAACAAAAAACAACACAAAGAACACAAAAACAAAACAAAACAAAAGAACCCACCCACCTTAAAAAACTAAACAAAAAAACAAAGAAGACAAAAGAAAAAAAAATGAACAAAACAATGACCTATCTAGACCAAGAAGACTATTAATGCAAGAATCAACAGAGGAAACAAAATAAAGAATAGAATGAGCTAGGGAACTAAAAAAACTGAATGAACCAAAGAGAAACAAAAAAAAAAACAAGAAGAAACTAGGTACCTTCAGAGCTGGAGCCATCCAAAGAAATGATAGAAAGAAGAGCTTCCCTAATTTGAGAAGCCCACCATATAGGAGGGTGGCCATAACAAGTAAGATCACCTTTGTCCAAAGCCCAATTAGCTAAAGCATCGACACTCTTGTTTTGATCTCTGACCACATGATTGTAATCAACTTTCAAAAATCCCATCTGGATTAACTGAATCTTCTCAATAATTCTTTTTATTCTCCAATCCACCTTATGATTCTTAGAAGGAGTCTTCAAGAGATTAATCATAAGTTGAGAGTCGAGACTCAACTAACACCTTTTCCCATCCAACCTTAGTAGCCTCCTGAAGGCCTCTAAGGATACCATACCCCTCGAGCAAGGTTATTGGAAAGAATACCCAAATTCTCGGCAAAAGTAAAAACCAGGGAGCCATCCGAAAGTCTACCAATTCCTCCCACACTGGCTTTTCCGGGGTTCCCTCTAGAGGCTCCATCGGTATTGACTTTTCCAAAATCCTTAGGAGGAGGTTGCCAATTTCTAGTCCTATCCATCTTACTAATACTCACATTCCCTTTAAGTTGGTTGCCCTTAGAAGGTTTAATCTTCAATCTTTGCATCACTTGATCCCATCTTTGGTGGGAGTTTTGGGGGTGATTAAGGAGATGATGGACTGATTCAACTAAGTTGGCTATGGTCTTTTGCCAAATATAGTGAATATCCTTCCTATCTTGATTAAAAATTTGGTTGTTCCTTTCATTCCAAATATTCCAAAGAAGAATGGTAGAACCCATCCAAACTAAGCTGCCTAATAAAATGATCAACACCCTCTTGATTAGGCCAATCCCTCCAAAGCTGTTCAAAAGTGAAAAAATTGGACCACTTTAAGCCAAGTAAAGTTGCCATTCTCCTCCATAGCTCAGAGGCTAAAGTACACTCAATAAAAATATGGTTGATATTTTCTACATTCTCTTCACACATTTCACATCTAAAAGGGCCATGAAAACCACGCTTCATAAGTTGCTCACCGGTAAGCACCCTACGATGCAATAAAAGCCAATTAAAGAACCTCACCTTAGGCCGGAGCTTTTGAGCCCACAATTGAGAAAATATGTCAGAAGAATGGTTGGGATTATTATGGCATAAGGTCAAATAACCTTGAGCAACTGAATACTCACCCTTAGTAGTGTCGTTCCATCCAAAACAATCTTTTTCATGGGACCAAGAGAGGGATCTCATATGAAGGATGCCTTGGATATCTTGTCTTTGCCTTTCTGGGATTTGAATAGGCCAGTCCTCAATAGGGATCCAATATCTACCAACCTTTGAATTACCGGTATGGTACCGACGATAATTAGCCACCTTTATCCAATTAGCTCGGTGAAGCTCCTCCATCCAAGGCCTCCAATCGGGAAACTGAGTTATCAAAGGCTTGTGACCATCCCAAGAATCTATCCAAAAATTTGCATGTTGACCATTATGAATGATCCAAAATAATTTTTTCTTTATCAAATCCTCACCGAGTCTTAAGAACTGCTAAAATGGGAGAACCTTTGGTAGGAAGTTGATAGCGAACAAGGTCTTCAGGACTTTTGTTCTCAGCATATTTAGCACGGAGATTATTGGCCCAAAGAGCATTGGGGTTATGCAACATCCTCCAATATAATTTAGCAGCTAAAGCTTTGTTGTTATTAATTGAAGACCGGAATCCTAACCCCCCTTCACTCTTAGGAAGACATAAAGTATCCCATTTCACCAAGGCCCATTTTCTTTTCTCCTTAGTACCACTCCAAAGGAAACGATGACTGATTTGATCCAATTCTCGAAGAACGACCTTTGGGATATTCAAAACGGAAGAAACATAAATAGGAATAGCTTGAAGGACTGATTTTACCAAGGTGATTCTACCCCCAGAAGAAAGCCACTTGTTGGTCCACTTTCCAATTTTCTTCTTGACTTTGTCCAACAACCAATTCCAATCTTTATTTTTCTGCCTTTGAATATTTATGGGAATACCTAAATAAGTGATTGGAAGAGAGGTCTTCTTATATCTTAATTTATCCAAGACCATGGCTTCCTGTCTAGCGAGAGCGGTGAAAGAAAATAACTTTAGATTTGTCTTCATTGATCAAGCTGCCCGGTAGCCTTAGAAAAATAGCTAATGATTTGCTTAAAATTAGAAGCTTCCTTAGCTGTAGCTTTACCTAAAAGGGTAGAGTCATCCACAAATTGAAGATGAGAGATAGGTCTAGCTCCATGAGCAATGGTAACTCCCTCAAGGGTTTTGTTTTCCCTCTTTTTGGTTATAGTCCTACCCAAGCATTCAGCAAGAATGATGAATAAATAAGGGGATAGCGGGTCACCTTGCCTGATACCTCTGGAAGCTGGGAAAGACTGAGAAGGCACTGCCATTGATAAGAACTAAGTAGGAAACTGAAGAGATACATCCCATAATCCAATCCATCCAATCCTTAGAGAAACCAAATTGCCTCAAAACTTTGATAAGGAAGTGCCAATCCACTCTGTCATAAGCTTTGGATAAGTCTAACCGGATGAACATAGAAGGAGAATTTTGCATATCCATGGAATGGATGGCTTCTTGAGCAAGAACTATCTCATCTACTATTTGACGTCCTTCCACATATCCCCCTTGCTCTGGGGAAATAATCTTATGTAAAAGAGGCTTCAACCTTTCTGCCATGATTTTAGTAATAATTTTGAGAAGAACATTACATAAAGCAATAGGTCTAAAAGCTGAGATATGATCAACCTCTTGAGCTTTTGGAACAAGAGTAATATAAGTTTTATTGATAACCTTCAAAATTTCTTTGGATTTCCTGGCTTCTTCCACCACCTCTAATAAATCAACATGAAGGATATCCCAGAACTCTTGGTAGAACTCAATAGGAAAACCATCGGGACACTGGGGTTTTCCCTTTTTGCATTTTAAAAACTACTTGTTGAAGCTCATTGATAGTAACAGGAGCAGTCAAAATAGAGTTCTCCTCGAAGTGATAAGAGAAGGGATTGCTTGAAGAACATTTTGTTGAGAAGCTGAGTCAAGAGGAGTAGCGACAAAAATATTGGAAAAGTAATCAACAACAATAGAGTTCATGCCATCCCAAGTATAAACAACATCTCCAGAATCTGATTTTAAGGAAGAAATAAAGTTGTGAGATCTTCGAGCTAGAAGAGATTTGTGGAAGAAATTTGTGTTTCGATCTCCTTCTTTGAGCCATTGAATTCTAGATTTTTGCTTCCATAAGATTTCTTCTCTTTTTTCCCATTCCTCAAGCTGAGTTGTGAGTTTAATTTCATCTGCACTTCTCTTCTCTGTGAGGCCATCTAAACGGATTTTCTTATTCAAATTTTCAAGATGAGCAATAACTTCATGTTTTTTTTTATGAACATCCCCAAACTCTTTCCAGTTCCAAGTCTTGATTTTGGATTTAATGTATTGCGAGTCTTTTGGCAAAATAGAACATCTTAGTCCCATGCCTAGGTTTACCTTCCTTCCACCATTGTTGCACACGAGGTCTGAAGGAAATGTCTCTAAGCCACATTAATTGAAAACGAAAAGGAGAGAAACTCACATTGGTTTTCCACATTTCCACCATTGCTGGCCAATGATCCGAACCAGCATTATTAAGAGTCTTCACTTTAGGAATGTGACCATGGATTAAGAAATTTTCAGAGAGCAAAAACCTATCCAATCTCTCCATTATACAAGCTAAGCCTTGCCTTCTGTTAGACCAAGTCATAAGGCCATTATCTGGTTGGATATCCACAAGATGGAGGTTTGCAATATATTCGCTCATGAGGTCAGTACTTTTGTCCAAATTTCTATTTCCCCCCTTTTCTCATCTAGAGAGAGGATGGTATTGAAATCTCCTCCGATCAAGATCCAAGCTTTAGGAAAATGAGAGATAATATGAGTAATATCCTTCCACTTGTCTTCTTTTTCCTCCAAAGAAGTCGGGGCATAAACGATAATGCAGAGCATAATCTGGTTGGAATGTCTACTTTGAATAGCTATAGCCAACAAACCCCAACTGCCAACCATATGGTGAATAACTACCTCTTTTGGGTCCCAAAGACAAGCAATGCCACCCGAAGTCCCTTGGGAGCGAGGGAAACCACTTTCCAGTTGGCCAAATTTTCTGGCAATTAAGTCCATATCCTCCATTGACATTTTTGTTTCTTGAAGGAAAACAATATGTGGATGATTTATCTGAATCATTCTTCTAATTTCATTTTGTTTTGAAAGACTCCCTTTGAGTCCTCTAATATTCCAAGTGATGATCTTCATTAATACCAGGGCTAAAAATTTGGGAAGGACATTAATCTTACCTTCCTCTACAAGCTTTTCACCTTCTTTTACCATATGATATTGATTGGTCTTGTGACCTTCTTTTTGATTAGAATCCATCTTCAATTTTTTTCCCTTTCTTTGTGACTCGCAAATTTTATTTGGGCAAGCACGGCCAAATGACCATATTCATGGCAAATTCTACAATGAAAAGGAATGTTCTCATAGTCCACTACTTGCTCCCAAGTGTCTTCCCCAAATTGTAATGTGATATTTTTAGGTAGGGGTTTGTCAAAATCCATTAAAACACAAATTCGAGCATAAATAATATGTTCAAAATTTTGAGTACAATCAGCAGTCATCATAAAAGTTCCTAAAGAGTTTCCAATTGAAGAAAAAATAGTAGGATTCCAAAATTCAATAGGGAGGCCAAAGAGTCTAACCCACACGGGAGCTATAGAAGGCATCTCTTCTTCGACTTTAAATTTAGTATGCCAGGGCTTCATGAAAAGCCCTGCCCTTCCAAAAAACCAAGGACCCCCTTGAAAAGTTTTCTCTCTATCTTCATTATTAGCAAATAAAACAAGAAAATAACCATTTGGATAAATAGAGATTTGTAACTCACCTTTAGTTTTCCAGACTTTTTGCAGCCCAGACTTTGAAAGCGAGATAGACTCGGACGAAAACCCACGAACCGACAAATTAGTCCTCTTTTTTCCAAATCTTCAATGCCAATCTGAATGTTACCCATATCAAGCTTAACAATAGGAGTTCCATCAGCTGCTTTAAGACATCCCGACTCCGTTTTCCTGGGATCAATCTTAGGCATTCTTAGAGGTTTATGAGAAGCCCTAGTATTGATATTAGCATTGGGTTGAGGCTGTCCACCACGAAGGGCATCCCTAAAATTCATTTTTGGGACCGAGTCTTCAAAATTCTTACCCTTGACAAGGGGTTTTCACAATAGAATTATTTTGTGGGTGCACCTTAGCACTAGATTCACTTGAGATATGAGCCATTTTTTGATCAACTACTTGAAACTTATTTCGTGGTCTCTTTAATCCTTGCCCTAGACGTCGTGGAAAGGTATGGTTTTCACTTTTCTTTTGTGCAGCAAATTGGAAGCCGTTGTCACTCAAGTTCACAGTATGATCTATTGAAAGACAAATTTCTAACCCATCTTGTATCCCCTGCAACATTTCTTGCTAAAATATTGAGCATAAACCACAAAAATATTGGCCGCTAGGGCCCGAAGGCCCTAAAAACCAACCTCTGGAGCTGCTTGCACTCAACCCAGATGAAACCCTCGCATAGCCGCTTGCCAAATATATCGTTCACACATAGGGATGCGCTAGGATCTGTGTTGCTCCAAATGATATGAAAATTGGTGGAGATGTTCTAGGGTTTTTCAGGCATCTACCCTCAAAATTTCAGCTCAATCCGAGTTCGGATGAGTGAGATATGGCCGAAACGAGTTCGGCAGTTTGGGTAGTCCTGCGAAAAACGTCTCTACCATTCAGCTCTGAAATTTTCTTCTCATAAGTACTATCCAAAATTAATTTATAGTGGAAAACACCCCTTTCGGGGTGCCACTTTCAACAGGTTGGGCATAGGAGGAATGGAGCCTTGTCGGCCTCTACCAGCACATAGGACATTCCTAACTATACCATATATCTGCAAGATGGAGACAAGGGGAATGGAACCTGGGTCGGCCTCTACCAGCACCCAGGGCATTTACCACTGCACCACAACAAGCAGATAAAAACAAATTATATATGAACCATGAAATAATACCTTTATTAAAATACCTCGTTATTAAATTATAAGGTTTAATGATTATATATAACTAATCTTGATATGATAATATGTTATTTATATTATTTTTAAAATTAATGTTTAATATATAAAAACATAACGCATTTTTAGATATTATATAATAAAATATTTCAAATTATAATTTATACTTATAATTACTATTCAATTTGATGGCTATTTTTAATTAAGTTTCTATATTTAATCATTTTAATTTAATATCAAAATAACCTTTTATTTTGAAAAAGAACTTCCATTATTTTTTTATTTGGAAACTTCCATTATTTTTTAAAAGATAAGAAAATTTAGCTATAGGTGCTATATATCTTATAGTGAAATTTTAATTATTATCTCTTGGATGTAGCAAAGTGATATCAATTTTTGACATAGTTTTAACATAAAATAAATGGACAAAAATATAGTTATATTTTAATTATTATCTTTTGGATGTAGCAAAGTGATATAATTTTTTGACATAGTTTTAATATAATAGATGAATGGACAAAAATAATTAAAGAGGTCAAAGTAATTGAGGTTAGTATTTATTATATATAAAAAAATAACATTATATTAAAATTGAGTTAATGTCCTCACAAATATTTTGAAAATTTAAAAAAATACTATATAAAAAAAAAAATTATATAAAAGAATATAGCTTATCTCTCTTCCTTTCATAAGATTTATGGATGTTACAAAATTATACTAAACAAATAAAACTACATAAAAAATAATAAAATAAATAAAACTAGAAGATAATAAAACAAATAAAAATGCACTAAAAAATATGAAGTTAAAACTGGCCTTTCATATTTATGTGGACAAAGAAAAGTTGTATCTAAATAAATAAATTATTACATTTCAAAAATTGAATTTATTTTAAAAAGGAGAAAGCAAATGTGGAACTAAAAATAAGAAAAAAACAATTGAATAAATGATTGAAATCAAATAAAATATTAATAATTTATTATAAAAAATCTATAATTATTTTTTAAAACAATTTATTATTTTTATTTTTTATTTAGTGAAAGATAAACCATATAAAAATTATAAAACACTTTTATGAAAAATTACATAACTATTTCAGAGCTTTATTTCATTGTTTTGATATTTACTAAATTATATAAGCATTTAAGAATTTAAACATTCTGAATCTTTAACAGAAAATAATTTAAATGATTAAGTACTATGTTATACATCAAAATTTAAACATGTAATAATTTTTTAGTTTTAAAATAAACTTTTTTATTTTTAATGTTTTATATTTTATATTTTTATTTATTATTTAAAGAATTTTTGTTAGGTTAGTTTGAACTTAAATCTTTAACCACACTTATACTTATCAATCTATCTAACCTTTAAAAATCTAGACGTCTGCTGTTTTAAGATTCGAACCTGGAGATTCGTGTATTGCCAATGGAGATTCGAACCCGTGTTTAATATAAGCTCGAAGCCTAAAATACATAACAAAAGGTCTAGACACGTTTTTATCAGTTATTTATTTCATTTCTGCGATTTTCGAATCCATATACGATGTTTGCGAAGTACAACGTATGCCCTCAGTGTACGTCAATTCCTCGTTATGGCATAGCAAATACCTTTCAATTCATCGTTCCGTCTTCTATTGTACGATCCTTGCGTGTTACCCTCAAGATGATACTGGTTGGCCACCTTTCAAGATGACATGACACTCAACACAGTAGAGATTTATATTATTATTATTATTTACATTAAGTAGGTGGGTCTAATTTAACAATATAATACCGAGCAATAATTTAACAATACAATACAGAGCAATATGAAAGATTCACGAATATTTTTTTGAGGAATGCATGTCGGCCGCTGGCACGGTCGACCATAAATTAACAGTTCTTATGTGATTGTCCCCAATCACATGTAGATGATTGGAAGAAGATAACGATAAATACATTGGCATCGTGCTGGCCAATTTCAACTGAAAATAAAAAAATAACAAAAACAAAAGCAAGCCTGACATGTTTTTTATTATTCGCGGTAGCCACATGGCCCCGCGTAGCGCAGTCGACCTGTCAATCTACCTTCGACCATAAATTCTCATTCCTCTGAACGAAAATATTCGACGATAATCATCCAATCGGATCACTGCCTGTATACCTATTTTTAGCACATCCTTTATGCATGTCAAGCCCTGTGTTCGCAGGTTAATCATCCAATCGGATCACTGCTTCTATCACCATATTTTAATTTCTGACTTCACATCAAATTGCTATTCCTCCACTAGCAAATTCCTACACATTTCGTCCACAAATTCAATTTCACTTCTGCTATCCACAACTGACACGCACTAACAGAGAAACTATTTGGATTTTAGAGGGTCCACGTTCGATTGCCCCTTTCAATTGTGGGAAAGGCCACACAAGATTCCCTCTTATACCAACCCCACATAGCTGCGCCGATCCATTCCCCAATGAGTTTCAGGATGCTCATCATGTAGATTTGTCACGACAGACAACAAATGGTTCCAGATGATTTTTCTTGTACTTGAGTGGACATACGGAATAAGATTAGGATCTCCCAGGCAGTAATTGCACTTAGCTCAAATCATATATAAGATCTATTTCTCCTATGCAGAGGTCCTCTAAGTTATCTTTTGTACAGGCTATAGCTAGATCATACAGGTAAATTAATCATATTCTTTTCAATTTAAGAGATTCCTCATGGATTATGGTTTTTAATAAAAAAAAAAAAATTGGGGGTGGCGGGTGCAGGGACAATGGCAATGAGGCCGGTGAGTTACGAGCAAATTTTCTGGCAGTCAAGAGTGAGCGCAGCGTTCCGCACGGGATGGGCGTGCCTGATGGCGGGAGTGATGATGCAGTACAGCGATATGCACTCTCACTGGATGGCCTTTCCCCTCTTTGCATATATCATGGCCATCACCGTCGTTGGCGAGGCTTCGCTCGGAGAAGCGCTGCGATCTGCAGTTTCTGTGATGACGGGAATCGTTCACGGAGCTCTTCCCACAATTCTTGTGCTGTGGCTCATTAAACCCGAGAGATTTTCCGCCTGGTTGACGGTTGCGTGTATTGTCGTAAGCAGTTTCGTGATCACGTACTTGAAGAGGAGTCATATTACGTCGAAGCGGGTGGCGTGCGCTCAGGTGGTGATGATCTATGTTGCTGCGTTTTCGATGAGGGAGAGTTTGGACCCCGTCATGTACCCGCTCCGTGTTGCAGGGAGCACTGCTCTCGGAACTGCCTGTGCCGTACTCGCTTTGATCATTCCGGTTCCGAGACTTGCTTGTTATCAGGTGGGTTACCTATCCTATTAAAGTCGTGTTTTAGTAGGTTTAAAGGTGCAAGTCTTGGTCTTATTTATGTGGGATTTTTTACCCCTATAAACATCAATGTCATCCCATGTGTGGAGGAGTTGGCCCTCTTGCTCATTAAACTCAATATAATTGGTAGCAGGTTTAAATGTGCAAGTCCTTGATCCCATTTATGTAGCTGCATGTGTGGGTAGTTGACCCTCTTGCTCATTAAACTCGCCATGTTTCGTGGCAGGTTTAAAGGTGCAAGTCCTTGATCCCACTTATGTAGGATTCCCTACCCCTATTAACATCGAGTATTTGCATGTGTGAGGGTAGTTGGCCCTCTAACTTATTAAACTTGACATGTTTGGTAATAGGTTTAAAGGTGCAAGTCCTTGGTCCCACTTGCGGGGATTCCTTACTCTAATCCCCTTACTAATATCGAGTCACTACATGTGTGAGGGTAGTTGGTCCTCTTGCTCTCTAACATATGATGTTATTCTTATACAAGCTGTTTAGTTACAGTAACATATTCTTATGATGAAATTTAATTCCACATTTATATTTCCTCTTATTTTATTTTCAAAGATTTTACTTTTTATGTGTGATATCTTTTAGAGTTTTTGAATGGCAACCCAGTTAGAGACAAAAATTGATTGAAATCCATAGTTATGCAGGTTCAGGAGAAGAGTAAGCTGTCTGCTCGCATAACATCAGAGATGTTAAGGCTCTTGGTGGGGGCCTTCAATGCAAGTGACTATAAGGAGGTTAATTCGTTTCGCTTCCAGGCTAGATCCTTGTCCTCTGCAGGAGCTAACATGCTCAAGCAGGTTGAGGATAAACAGGTGGGAAGATAGATGCGTAGCGTAATTTTCTTTCTGACATAACTACTTTATAAAAAAAACGAGTGATTCCATTTCCTCCTACTCGAGACACCTTTTGCAGAAAAAAAATCATACTTAAAATGAAACCATCATATTGAGATCCGATCAGAACTGTTAATAGAGGATATCAACTGAAAACTGACTTGAAACTATAAACAATGTTGTTTTCCAATACTGCAACCACTTTATGTCTGCCGACTCTGTCACTATTCCAGTCAGGGGACTTAATCTCCACATTATAACCTTTTTTAATTACCCCAATAAGCTTACGTTTACGTTCTACGATTTTCTGGTTAATGGAATATGTGGTTGCTGTTCAATCCAGTTTCTCTAATGCAATCTATGCTTGCTGTGGAATACCAGGAATATTTAAAGTGGGAGCTTGCAGGATTCGGATGCAGGTCCTCTGTGAGAGGTTTAAGCAAAGAATTTGGCAAACTGAGGAAAACCATGGCAGGCATGGAAATGGCTCTCAAATATTCGACCACCTTTCTAGTCGGAGACGCGTTGCACACAATGCTTAAAGAGCAGTTGGTCTATCTCACAGAGTGGACTAACCTGGCTATAAAGCACGCAGGCTCTGCCTGCTTGATGAGAGGAAACGCAATGCGAAATCACACAGAGCTCATCATCGAAGAAGCCAAAGCAGCCCTGAATTCTTTGGACGAAGCCTTGACGATGGTCGTACACAGAATTTGTTACTCTAATATATGCGATATATCTAATCCCATCACTCCTGATCATGACCTGCCTTCTTCTGATCAGCCAGACAAGGAGAAGGGAGCTCTCTTCAGATGCCGTCTGTCAACGTTCTTCTTCCTGTTCAGCATGAAGCTTCTGTCTAAGGAAGCCATTGACGTTCTACGTTCTTCAGACCCCCACAGGGATAAAATGCAGCAGGTTGTACCGATGGGTAGTCAAAAACATGAAACAAACAATTCTGATTATTGCCGCCAGTGTGCTGTCCCTTTACCAACTATATCCATTATCGTCGACGCCCGAGAGGAGCAAGTCGCTACATCTAAACATATATGGCAAGCTCTGACAAAATTGAGAAGCATTATAGACAAGAACAGATTAGTCATAGCCCTAAAATGTTCTCTATCTCTTGGTCTTTCAGTACTAGCAGGGATATCATTCAGCCGAGATCGTGGGTTCTGGGGCGGAATTGCAGTAGCCATCAGCCTGAGCACATCCAGAGAAGCCACCTTCAAACTTGCAAACGTGAGAGTACAAGGCACTGTTGCAGGATCCATATATGGAGTCGTTGCCAGCCTTTTAACTCAGAAATATATTGTTTTGGGAGCCATAGCTCTCATACCGTGGGTAATTTTTACCAGCTTTCTTAGACAGAGCAAGATGTATGGCTATGCAGGAGGCCTTTCCGCAGTCATTTCAGCAGTCTTCATCCTTGGCATAAGGAACCCAGACCCGCCAGCCGAATTTGCCATTGTGAGAATCACAGAGACCCTGATGGGTATGGTATGTTATATAGTGGTGGAAGCTCTCTTACAGCCAAGGCGAGCGGCCACCATTTCTAGGAGAGAGCTGGTTCTCACCCTCAGTAATCTCCACGACTGCACAAACGCCCTTATTTCTGCTCAAACAGGGCAACGGTGCATACATTCGTTACCGTCGGCCCTAGTAGAAATCAAAGACAAGGAGAAAGCATTAAAGAGGCATCTTTCTCGACTAAGGGTGAACGTCGAAGAAGCCAAGACAGAACCAGACTTCTGGTTCTTGCCATTTCCCACAACTATTTACTCAAAACTCCTGAACGATCTTTCAAAAATGAAAGACCTGCTGCATTTTGCTGTGCGCTCCTATGAATCAATCATAGGGTGTTGCTCTTGCTCTGACACTCCTATCTCCATTGAGAGAATCTATGATCCCATCAGGGATGACCTCCAAGAATTTGGAAAGAGGGTTGGGGCTTCATTCCAATGCTTTGCACAAGTCCTTCAAGTTAAGTCTCTTGGCAAACTAATTATGCAGAACCGGCATTTAACAACTCAAGAAATTGTGGACAACAACAACGACCAGGAGAATTCATCTGAAGACCTTGAATCTAGCTCCGGATCGTCCCCATCTGATTTCATATATAAAAATTCTGATATCATTGCAGGTAATGAGCATGTTGTGCATTCTCTCCTCGAAGCTTTTGAGGAGGTGGTGACAGAGGTGTGCGTCACGGGCCCACAAGTTTTTGAATTCAACAACGAATTAATGATCTCCCTGAGTGCTCTTGCCTTCTGCCTTGAAAATGTGATGAAAGAGTTAAAGGAGGTGGAGACCAGCATTCATGAACTTCTTCAGTGGGAGAATCCATGGAGTCTAATCGACTTATGGAAAATTCGCAATATGCTGAATGGAGGAGGGCTAGATTTTTTGTCTGCAAGGGATCCATGATCTAAATATTCGTCTGCGTAGTGTCTAGTCGGCTAATTCTATATTTGGTAGCTTTGCTCTAATTTAATAATGCAACCTAAAGTGCACGTAAGGGGCACTAACATAGTGCATCCTACTTATATGGTATTGTTCTCCATGTACATAATATACGACTTTATATTAATGTTAAAAGTAGAAACGCACTGAAATTTCAGAGCAGAAAATAGTGTAGTTAGATATGCACACCCTTTTTGTTCTGAAAAAGTAGTGTAAATTTAAAATATTAGACGTACTTGTCATTCAAACACGGAATTACTTTAACTGCACTTTGTCTTGTCCCATTTTATGGAAATCCAATGGGGACGTGAAAAGACCTGTAAATGTCAATAAAACATTGATTTAGAGTTCCTCCAATTGTTTATTTGAAGATGTTGAAACATTATAAAAATAAAATTATAAAAAATTTACATAAATAATTTTTATATTGTAAAAATAAAATCAATAAAACTTAAAGGTCTAAAAATTAAAAAAACCTTTAAAATTCTTAGTGTTACGAAGTCAATAAAAAAAAAATATACAGGTGATGTTAGTAAAAAAAATTATGTCCATGGTTATATCATTCTTGCATCTGTAAAATTTGACTTTTCGATTGCCCAAATGGTGAAGATATTTACAATCAACCCCCATCACTCTTTAGCGTTTAAGTTTTGTTCGCAGCAAAGCAGTTTAAGTGCAAAACTAGTAGTGTGCATAATTGTACAATTCAGACGCCTAGAGCGTGATTGCACATAGTTTGAATTAATAATAATAATAAAGTTTGGAGTATGCGCTGAATCTTGATACGCCTATAAGAATGATTGATTAAAAACAAATTAAGCGAACCTTATATATATATAAAAACAATTGGAACAGATCGAAAAAAATGAAAATATTATTTTATTTTTTAATTTTTTTTTGATTCGGTAGTAAAAAAAATAAAATATTATTATGCAATGTAATTTTTAAACTTAATATATTTTAGTTTTATATTTTGTTGATAGATTAACTTGAAAATTTAATATTATAATATTAAATATTAATTATGATTTATATATGAAAAATGAAATTTATTTTAATAGTATTATGGTGAAGTAAAATCAATTAACCTGGTTTTTTTTTATAGAGAAATAAATTATATTAAAATAATAAACAATAGAAGTGTTCAAGATTAAAATTTGGTAACATCTTATTAATTACTATAGGGTTTTTTAATAATCATAAACACCTATTACAGGAAGACTTATATTTTTCAAGATGTAAAATATAGTACCATACATATGTAGGCAAACAAACAAAATATTATTCATATACAATGAATATATACATAGTATTTGGTTAAAATTAGCCAGTAACAAATACGAGGAAAATAATACAATCAAATATTCGCAGCTCTAATTAGCTAGACTAACTTAGGCACTAACTAAAAATAATAATTACAACACGTTGGCTTTTGGAAGGCCAGCCTGACGTGCACTACAAACAATAATGTAATAAAACGATAGCTTATATGCCTATAGCCTAACATCCCCCCTTATTACATTATTTGATGTACATAGAGAGTTGCAAAACAACTCAAATTTGACACGTGCAAGTACCTTAGTGAAAATATCTACAACTTGTTCATCGGTGGGAATGTACTGGAGTTGAATCTTGTGCTTTGGAACTTCATCTCGAATAAAGTGACATTGAGTGTCAATATGCTTTGTTCATTCATGAAACATTGGATTCTTGACTAGTTTCAAAACACCTTGGTTATCGCAATTCAAGTGTATTGGAAGATTCTTTAGAAGACCCATACTTGAAAGAATGTGACGTAACCATATCGCTTCACACACTGCTCCTCGTGTTGTGTGATATTCTACCTCTATAGATGAAAGTGCAACAACTTGTTGCTTCTTGTTGTGCCAAGAGATAGGTCCAGATCCAAGATGAAATATGTATCCTGACATTGATTTTCTATCATCTATAGATCCAACATAATATGAGTCCATGTATCCTTGCAAGAAGAACTTATCATTCTTCTTGTACTCCAAGCCATATTCTATTGTGCCATGGACATAGTGTAGAACTCACTTCACTGCCTTCCAATGACTAACCTTAGGTTCCTGCATGAACCTCGAAAGATAGCTCATAACAAAGTTGATATCTAGCCTGGTATTAGTCAGATATATGAGACTCCCAATCAACTGTCGATAGAGAGTTCCATCTACTTGAGGAGATTTGTCATATCGAGATAGTTGTAACCCTATTTCCATTGGAGTTGCTTTGGGCTTACAATCTATCATTCGATATTTTTCAATTAGTGCCTTGGCATACTTCATTTGTGTGACCCTGATGTGGTTCTTTTTTTGCACAACTTCCAAGCCAAGACAATAATGTAGAAGTCCCAGATCTATCATTTCAAATGACTTCTTCAAGTCACCCTTCACTGCTTCTATCATCTTTTCGAGCTACCAATGATGATCAGATCGTCAACATAGAGCACAAGTATCACTATATCAAAACCAACTTTCTTGAAATAGAGATTGGCATCTGAGGGACTTCTCTTGAAACCATGTTGTAGGAGGTGATTATCAATCTTAATGTACCAAGCTCGTGGAGCTTATTTCAACCCATACAAGGACTTTATCAATTTGTAAACCTTTTGCTCTTGTCCTTCAACAACATATCCTTCAGGTTGAGTCATGTACACTTCTTCTTTGAGATCACCATTCAAGAAGGCACTCTTCACATCCATATGATGAAGCTTCCATCCAAACTGAGCTGCCATTGCACAAAGTACACGAATGGTTGTCATTTTTGTCGTTGGTGCGAATATCTCTTCATAATCTATACCTTCTTTTTAAGCATAGCCCTTTACAACAAGGTAGACTTTATGCTTGTCAATAGTTCCATCTACCTTATACTTGACTTTGTATACCCATTTGCAGCCAATGGGTTTCTTACCAATAGATAGATCAACTAGCTCCCATGTTTTGTTCTTCATAAGAGACATATATTTTGCATCCATAGCTACCTTCCATTGAGGCACACTAAGTGCTTCTTGCACTGAAGTGGGTTCATGCTCCACCACTAAAGTCATCAAACCTCTATCTTCCTCTTCACTTCTTTCTTCTTCATCATCATCTTCTTCTTCATATTTTTCTCTTTCCTAGTGTGACATACTTTGAGTACGTGGCCGATTGGAATTGAGATTAGGAGGTGCATCCAATTTTACATCTCTTATTGTGCTAGTATACCATTTTGAATTTTTCTTCTATTTGGGGGAGTCCTTGACTTAGGCTCCTCAAATTCCAGGTGTATAGTAGGAGATGTATCTTTGCTAGATTCTAGTGTATCCAACTTGGGAGCTTCGTCGAATACCACATCTCGACTTATATGAATTTTCTTGGTTATAGGATCAATCAATCGATACCCCTTGGATTCTTCATCATAACCAAGAAAGATGCATTGCAGAGTTTTCTCATCTAGCTTGCTTCTTTTCTTCTTTTGAATGTGCATGAAGGCTTTGCATCCAAATATCCTTAGATGAGAAATGGAGGGCTTTCTTCCACTCCATGCTTCTTTTGGTGTGACTCCTTGAAGAGCTTTTGTTGGTGCTCGATTCAAGAGATACACAGCTGTAGTGATAACTTCTACCCAATATTGTTGCCCAAGATGTGCACCTGTGAGCATACATCAAACCATCTCCATGATGGAATGATTCCTCCTCTCAACAACTCCATTTTTCTAAGGAGTATAGGTTGTAGTAAGCTATCTTTTTATCCCATGTTTAGTGAGAAACCTTAAAACACATTGGAGGTGAATTCCCCCCTCGATATGAGCGGAGGGTCTTGATGGAACATCCTGATTCTTTCTCAACATGCTTTTAAAACTGCTAAAAATATAGGAAGGCATCTAACTTTAGTTGTAGAAAGAAAACCCACATCTTTTGGGAGTAATCATCAACAAACAATTGAAAGTACTTCTTTCCACCATAACTATTTGGCATGGGTCTGCATAGATCGGTGTGGATTAACTCCAATGGTGCTTTGGCTCGTGAAGAGCTCAACTCAAATGGAACTTGGTGTTGCTTCCCTACTAAGCAATCTAAGCATACAGAAAAAGTATGTGAGAGGTTGGGCAGACCTAACACCATATCATGCTTACTCATTTGAAGCAAATAGCCTAAAATAAGATGCCCATACTATTTGTGCCATAATGAAGTAGCTTCTTTTGAGTTGGTAGCCATGGAAACATGAGGGGTATAAAGAGCATCTAAAACAAACAATCCATGTTTGTAGGAAGTTGTTGCTATATGTTTACCCTTTTTGGTAATGAAGCAACGCTTTTGTCCATCAACAACCTTAAAGTCAACCACCATATTTTTATCCAAGATTTGAGGTACGAACAACAAGTTGTTGGTCAATCCTAGTACATAAAGGACCTTCTCAATTTTGCATTGTCCATCTAGAAGTGTCATTGAAACATCTCCTTCTCCTTGGACTTGATAGGTCTTATCATCGATAATGGTCACCGGTTTGCCTTCTTTGGCCTCAAATGTGTCAAACCACCCTTTATCACTAATCATGTGTTTGTTGGCACCAAAATCAATATACCAAACATTATCTTTTTGTTTGGGATCAGTTTGAGTCATGAGCACCTTGTGTGCTCTCTCAGAATCTAAATTTGATTCTTCAATAGCAACATTACCTCTTTGTTGTCTATTTCTTCTTCATGGTTTGTATTGCCCCTTTTTCTATGGTGGTTGCTTATTTTTATCACCTTTGTTGGAAGAATTGAACCAACATTTCTTGGTGTCATGATTATCCATCTCACAAATGTGGCAGTACCTCTTCTGTTGTTGAGGTGTCTTTTGTGAGGGAGTGGTGTTTGAACCCTTAGAGGAAGATCCCTTCTAAAAGTAGCCTTGTTTCTTAGCTCCATATTTCTTAGAAAATAATGCGGTGTTGGATGTTTGATCTCTTTGGTTGTTATTTGCTTCTTCTTGTTGTAGCAAATTAACCAACTCTTCAAAAGAGACTTGTCTATTGGACACTTGAAGGGAAGTGACCAGCATTCTAAAATAATATGGTAAAGCTCTCAAAATGATGGAGGTTAAGAGCTTATCTTCCACTTTTTCTCCCATTGCATGCAACTTGGCTCTCAGATCAACAACTCTGCAAAGAAACACCTCTACACTTTCTCCATTCTTCATGCTGAGAGTGTGAAGTTGGGATTGAAGATTAAGAATCATGGCTTGATTCTTTCCCTCATATATTGTTGTCAATGTATCCCATGCATCTTTTGCATTCTCCTTTTCATAGATGTGTGGTTGAACTTCATCAGTAGTGGCAAGAACTATGATCATTAGTGCTCTAGCATTGGCATCATCATATGCTTCTTGTGTATCATCTACTGTTGTTGGGCGTGTGACTTTTCCAGTCACGATGTCCCACATATTTTCAACCTACAATATTGCCCTCATATTTGTCTTCCATGGAGCAAAATTTGGACCTCTGAGTAGTTGTGATTCTAACAAGTATGCTTTTGCAATGGCCATTGTGAGGGTTCCTTATAACACCAAATGGTCCCCCTTTCTTTATACCGCTAGTCCGATAGACCTGATCTATTGGATATACCTACTTTTCCTATAATACCCATCGGTACGTGGAATAAGCTCATCCCCTCAATATACATGGCCATACACAAGGAAGACTCAAAGGTATTTTATATAGATCGATCCGTGGCACATAAGCAATACTGAAAGGGATTCACTCTATCTTTGACACCTGCTTAAAAATACTTTCGCATACGTAGGGCAACAAGACCCTTAAATACTTGGAAGAACTTAATTTCAGGATTTACGTCGAGCGATAGTAGTGAATAGGGTAATAAATGGAGTGAATATCAATATTGGCTTTCCTTATTTCTCCTCGATGGTTTATAGGGAACAATAGCCCAAACATCGTTGTTGCAGCTATATTAGGTGGTAGATACAGTAGCCCAAAGCACGACAACATCACCTATAAGTGTGGGCTAGAGGTACCATTTTTACCAAACGCTACCTTGCGCAATAAATTACACAAAAATAGGGTATAAATTTGGGGTCTTTTTGCTACCACAATATATATATTTCAATGCATAAAATAGAAAATTAAATGCATTTCACAATTTTATCATGCCCACAAATTTATAATTTTTTAAGGTGTCGGATTCCACCGAAAATGCACCTTTTACAATGCCAATTTTTACAAAGTATTTTTGCAATAGTTTTTGATTTGAGGTCTAATTGCAAAAATTGATATTCACTAACTTTTGTTTTGCCCTTGTTTTGAGTTTGATTTGCAAAATCCAAAAAAAATTGTGTTGCCCCCCTTTGTTTTGGTTTTGCAAAATAACAAGGTTTTGTTGCAATTTTGGTAGCCCACTTTTGTGTTGGAGTGCAATTTGTTTCTTCTTAATATGTGCAAAAAAATAAAATGCTATTTCCTTTTGTGATTTGATTTGATGCAACCCTCTTTGTGTTTTGTTTTTATGGTAAGAACAAATAATGCCCCCCCTCAAAAAAATGCACCTTAATTTTAATTAAATTAAATAATTAATTGCTTTAATATAATTAATTAACTAATTAATTAAAAATAACTAATTAATTAACTAAATTAGAAAATAAAAAGAAAAAATTATTAAATTTATTAATTTAAATAATTAAAAAAATGATGCAATTTTTTTTAAATTAAAAATGGGTTTTTTTTTCCAAGGGGCATCGGTTCCTCTAAGCAAACATTTTGTCCTCTACTGCATGAATTCCAATGTCAACATATGGTCAAATTCCAACGTTCAACAAGCACAGTCAACAACCATCTGAGGATCAAAATCAACCACAACCCTAACCTCCAATCAAGCGAATGTAGCCCCTCTACGTGACCACCAATTGGTGGTCGAAAACAAACCCACATTTTTCATGATTATGAAGAGCAGTGATTTCCTGAGCACGAACAATATGGGATATTTCTCACCATAAAACAAATTAAAAAAAAATTCTTGCTTACCCTTATGTCTCTCGAATCTGCATTGATGATGCCACTTTGCAGCGATGGACTATATGAGGTTCCAAGATCTTGTTTGGTGGATAAAACCTTAGAAAGGGTACCAAAAATTTTAATTTTTTTTCTTTCATCGTTTGCTATTCTGTGCAGCTCTGAGCCCACACGAGATCGATGTAAGTCGATTGAGGCATTGCAAGCTGCTAATATGGCTCTTCTACAGTCGATTTGGGTACATGGGAACATCTACATGGTTTTGATCAAGCCCTGATAGAGGTCGATTTAGCTCTATTACAATCTCCATGCTACTATGGCCTGCACACTATTGCAGCCTACACACTACTATGGGTTTTTGGCTACATAGTCGAGGTGTCTGCTGCCCTGGCAGGAGCGACCTCTTTTTTTTCAAATTTTTTAAAATAGGGGAATAAAAAACAACAAACAAGAGTTGTTATCAGGAGCGACAAATTCTTAACAGGGATTGCAAACAAGGTAACATCAAATAAGGCTTTGTTTATTTGCATCAAACAACAAATGATGTACTTTTTTTCTACTTAGCTGCAAGCTCACCAATATGAGCTCACAGTCAACTGTTGGCAGAGGAAAATTCTATGCAGAGAGCCATGAACAATGTTATGATAACAATATAGGCAAACAAAAAAAATATTATTCATATACAATTAATATATATAAAGTACTTGAACGAAATTAGCCAGTAAAAAATAGAAATAAAAGAGCACAATCAAATATTCATAGCTCTAATTAGCTAGACTAACATAGGCACTAACTAAAAAAAATAATTACAGCATGTTGGCTTTTAGAAGGCCAGCTTGATGTGCACTACAAACAATAATGTAATATAACTATATGCCTATAGCCTAATATCATAGCTTTCATATAACCTACTATTTTTATATCCATTTGCTCTTAGTAGTCCATGGATTAAGCAATGGAGAGAAAATGAACTAGCCTACAAATTAGAAAATTTTCTTTTTTGTTATCTTTTATTCCTTTGTTAGATCTCCAATAGTTGGCAAAACTATATAATCTCAATATCCATCTTTGCAGTTTGAAGAATACACTGTTGTAATTGTTTAGTAAGAAAAAAATTTGCAAAGAGAGGTTAGAGTGGAGTCTATAAAGACCAACATCCAATGACATTTGTAATGCATTTAAACAAGAATAAAAGAATAGAATTCTTATATACTTAAAAATAACTTATCTATGTATATCTAAATAAAATTGTACTCATACGAGACATCCAAGAATCCATATCTCCAAGACAAGTTATGAGGATCACGGTTGGATTGATGTGGAATGAACACTCGAGAGCTAGATACAAGAATGAGCACGATGAAAATTGATTTGCATTCACACCAAAAATATATTTATAGGCATGTCTGCCTTTACAAAGTGGAATTAAATGCACCAATCCATGTGCATATTAAATTTTGTTCAAAACTATCCGTGTGAATTGGGATGATCTCAATTGCATGATTAATTGCTCTTTCAGGTGGTAAAGAAGTGGGTTCCTGAAACACACTTTCATATTTATACAATGTTTTGTTTACTTGGGAATTGTTGACTTGATAAGTAATGGTATGTTTTTGCCCTTTGTCTTTTGATTGATGTTATTTTGGATGAATGAAAACAAGTGCAAGTTCTTGAGCATTATTACTGGATTTTCTAGCTTGGTGGCAAGTAAGAAAAAGATTGTTTGATTGTTCTGCAGAGATTGGAGTGCTTTTAATGAGAAAATATTTTTGATATTTTTGATATTTTTGAAGTGTATATGTATTTTTATATGCATCATATGTTGCTCTCCTATCATATTGATATGGTTTACCCAGAAGTAACCCACAACAATCCATCGGTGTGACATCACACATTACTGAATCTCGAAATTTAGGGCCAAATGCAAAATCCAGGGTGCACGTGTGTGTTATTTTGGATGTGTTTGTGTTGTACTTCCACCCAAGAGAGTATGGGTGAGGATGTTTTGAAGTAGGGAGATTAATTTTATCGACAATGGATTACACAATCAGGTTCTTCTACAAGCCATTATCGATTATACAATATATTTCAAAGTTATGGAGTAAGTGATCTCTAGTGACAAATAGATGGTCACGATCACTAGCTTGGGAATGGTGATTCATGAGCATTACATTATTGAGTTACCCTCTCAACTCTTCATAATTTTCTTCTTCACCAGAAGCCTCGATGGGGTTATCACAAGTTCCCTCATCAGACTGTACAAAAATATTCTTCTTCTTTTGTAATTATGGGCATTGAGTTTTATCATGGCCTTGTCTCTTACAATAGTTATAAAATTTATTGTTTGGAGCATGAGAAAACGAAGAATAAGAAGAAGAAGAAGAATTTTTAGAAGTAAGGGATGCATATGAAGTGGGATTAACAAAAGAAGAAACATTAGAAGATCTCTTTCTATCAACCTGGTTCTTGTACCCATTCTCTATTTGATGCACCCGAGTAGCGAGGCTCCTGACATTGTGTGATGAACTTCTATTTGGCTAAAATGACATGTTTGAAAATATCATCCAATGTAATGCAAATAGTGTATTTGACCTTCTCTATAAAAGTGGGCTAGAAGACCACTTTTAAAATTTGCAATCAAGACTGCATCAGAATCTGAGATCCCAAGTAATACTTGTAGGCAGTTAAAGTGATGGATAAAATCCTACATTTATTTCTTATTTCCTTGATGGAGTCATAGCCATTGATTCAATAAGTCATACTCATAATTTGATGGATAAAAGGAAGCCTTTAAAATTTGTACCATTTTCTCCCATGTGCCAATTTTACGATTGGTTATGAGGGCTTTGGCTATGCTAGAAATTCTAAGCTTTGCAATTTGAACTTTCCCCGTATTCGGTGTCTGCTAGTACTTGAACTAAGTCTCCATGTCAAGAATCCAGTTGTTGAGTACATTAGGATCTCGAGATCCTTCATAAAATTTTACATCACACTTTGGATGGGAAGAATTGGATGAACTTTGTAGATTTTACAATATGGTCACCATTTTTGCCATGTGTTCCTGATGTGCTGCTAGTTGTTCCTGCTGAACTGCCTTGTGTTCATCATGAGAAGTTGTGAGTTCTACTAGCTTTTCAACAATGGCCATGTTGGTCATCATCGGTCTACTTGGAGTAGTCAAATGCTTACTGGGTACCAGTGTACTAGGCAAAAAAAACAAAAATTTAGTAGCAGCAAGCAAATAATTATGTTTGTAAACTATGAATAGGACCTCCCTCTCCTATTTTTAGGATTAAATTTTGGATAGAATTATGAGCATTAATGAGCGTTCAAATGGATAGTACGACACAAATGATCAACGAATATTTCGAATGGTCAGTGAACTGGTAGAATAGCTAGTGATACCCTGATGAAGCGCACATCAAACGAGTCTCCAATGGTCAGCAGATCCAAAAAAGTAACTATCCCTCAATCAACCACCTCGTGCATCGCAAATGAGGCCCAATTTTCAATGTATTGAGCAAGACTCCACGGATGGCTAACCCACAAATAACCACCTGAAACATCAGCGATCAAGCAAGGCATCAACATATCAATCGCGAGATAGTACACCAACAAGATAACACGTCAGCGATCAAGTAGTTAGACCATGTCAAAGGAGGTAGTACATGAATAAGACATGTTAGCAATCAAGCAAGGCATAAACAAACCAATCGAGAGGTAAGGTAGCATACGAATAAGGCAAGATAAGATAGTAGGACCAATCGTGAGGTAAGCAAGGTAAGTAGGAGGAACACCATAGCAGGACCAATCATGAGGTAAGCAAGGTAAGCAAGAGGAATACCACATGGTACTGGCTGGAGCCAATGGGAGAGGGTGGGTAGCCAACATGAAGCTTACTACCAAATAATGTGGTGCGATAATTGATAAATTACAAAACGACTTGCACACTCGTGAATGTGGGACAAACCCATAATAAAGTGCTTGCCAGAGATAAAGACGAGTTTGTCAGAGAGGAGTGTACACATTGAAAAAATTATTAAGCCTCCCAACCTTAGGAAATGAGTTTTTTATTGCACTAGAACCCTGGAAACCTGCCAATATTTTTTTTTAGAATACGGGCCAAAACCTAGGTCTAACACCGAAAATATTATAGAGAACACCACAAAATTTGCACCATCGAAAGTGATGTCACCATAGAATCCGTTTATTATTATTATTATTTTTGAGCAAATTATTATACCAAATCGTAAAATTTTGTTCACCAAAAATGAAGGTATGGTGGTCAAAAAATGTAGACAGTATCATAATCATGCCAGAAAAATAAAATTTGTAAGGTAGAGACTAGTATCACATTGTGAAGGTATCTCACGGAATGAAGACATGTCAAATTGTAGGATGAGACCAACGAAGGCATTGTCGAAGGGAATTTTTTTTTCATCAACCATACATCGGGTCAGGTTTGTGGTAATACTCGTCGATGGACGTTGTAGATGCTATCACCGATGCAGATATATTCTATGATCTAGGAGAAACATACCATTTCCTAGAGGTCACCAATACTCTATCTACCAGAAGATATTATAAACTCCTCAAAACTCCTCCTCGATATCGAATACAAAGCCTAAAATGGTGATAAAAAAAATAAAAAATGCCAATCAACGTAGTAAATGCAACAAAAAAATGTTGTTTTAGAAGAATGGCAAATATGAGAATGAATGTAGCTGAAGGTCGTATGAGATGAACCCCAACAAGAGTTTTTAAAGATGAAGTGCCTAAAGGCTTTCACAAAAAGAGTGTTCCTTCCAAGCCCATATCTCTGCCAGTGGTTTTCTCGTTCCCCCTGTGAACCAGCCTGGCCTAGGGGAAGAGGATACTTACCAATCCAACAGTCGGATCTAATACCACTGATGTGGAATGAACACTTGAGAGCTAGATATAAGAATGAGCACGATGAAATCTGATTTGTATTCACACCAAAAACATATTTATAGGCATGTATGCCTTTACAAAGTGGAATTAAATGCACCAATCCGTGTGCATATTAAATGTTGTTCAAAACTATCCGTGTGAATAGGGATAATATGGAATATTAATCCCTATCATGGATAAACAAGTTGTACAAATTTCATAAAGAATTTGAAAATTCATAAAACCAAAAAAAATTATTAATGGAATCACTTGCACCACATACAATACACGTGTTATCATTAATACTAAGTTGAGCAAGATATGCTTTGAAAATATATTATAATGCAACTCAACATGTGTTAAAAACTAAGAAACCAATCCTAGAGAATGTGTCATCTTTGAATTTGAAGGAGGGTAAATTTGAGGAGGCTAAGATCAAAAGGAAAATTGAATTTCAATAGAGTAATAGGGTTTTTGGTCTTCCTGGTCCTAATCCCTAGGCCCTTGTGAGGTGGGAACCTCCTTCTCTAGGGTAGGTTAAACTAAAATTCGATGGAGCTTCAAAGGGTAATCCTAGTAATGTTGGTGCTGGTGGGGTGCTTAGCGATGACAAAGGTAGAATTTTTTTTGCGTATACCGGATTATTAGATATCCAAACTTGCCATGTTTCGAAGGCTAGAGCTCTTTATGAAGGTCTCTTTCTTGTGGAGATGGGGTACCAAAAAGTTTGCATTGAAGGAGACTTGCTTAAAGGATCATTGTATGTCAATAGTTAATTTCTTGATTAATTTCCTATCAATAGACCTAATAAAATTTTGCAGCTCTACCTTCTTTAGATTCTTAATAATATCTCTATGATTAGCTTCTTGTTTGAGTCAGTCATCCTAACCCTTTACGTGTTGGGATTCATTTCCTCCACCTTGCCATTGTACAACCTCATTTGGGGTTTTTGGATCTAATTCATCATATTTGTAGATATGTTGTGAATGGAATGTAAAATTTACTCCATTTTATTAGGTCATTCACTCCCCAAATTTCCTTGGTTGTGATATATTCTTGAGTTCTTATGACTAGCCTCTTTTTGCTCTTCCACAAAGTTGCTCCTCTTAATTGTATATCTTCATCTTTTAGTATATGCTTAATTACTAGGATGAGTGGCTATTCATTCTCTCTTCTTGGGTGACATCTACATAAAATGTAGCAAGAGTTAGGCACTCCAATTATGGTAAGCCTTTTCAATCCTAAGGCCCAAGTGTTATAATCCAATATATGATACTACATGTAACACCCCATTCAAGAAACCCAAAAATATAACCAATATTTTTTGTCCTTAACATAGGTAGATATCACTCTAACCAAGTTTGCCCATTGGTTGCATCATCATGAATTCTAGGTTTAACAATATTATCTACAATATCCAACACAAGGTTAAAATAACACTACTAATTTTAAATTTTGAAAGATAAAAACTAATAGCTTAAAACAAGATAAAGTGGCATTATGTTGAAGAATATGACTCCCATAACCACCAACTCATGTTCAAGAACCTAACATGGATTATTAGCCTAAATATTTTTTGTGTTTGTTAATGATATTACCACTTATGGTGCCTACTCTATCCCTTATGCTAAAAACATTGGAATCAAGGCATTGTCAACTTAGAGAAATATGTAGACACCCAATTTTGCATGTAGGGCCAATATTCAAGTTTTTCAAACCCTTCATCAATCAACCTTTCAATTAGAAAAATTGAATCAACATTCCTTATGGCCAAATCTGTGATATTTATTGATATAAAAGAAATAACGTTGGGGCACAAGTGATTGCACTAGTGGTTCTATAATTACCTAGCAATGCTTTTATAAAACCTTTCAATTTTGGCCTTTTCACACCCAATTTTGACCTCAAAAAATCATGAGATAAAAATACCATTGCAAAAGCACTAACAAAGCTATCACCTCCTAGAAATTTTGAATATCACGTATAAAAATAAAAATAAAAATGACCTCTTATCTCTCTCAAGCTACCTACCATTAATGAACAAAATCCCCAAAATTTGATCCATAGGTCCTACAAGAAATTCCAAGCCCAAGAATCATCATTCTCATCTTCTTCCATTAATGGCCTCTTGATATTTTTTTAAATTCTTAACATCTTATTTTCAACATGATCGAATTGGTAGTCTCCATGGTTATCCACATTCTTCGCACCTATAACCACCATGCCACATCATTTTAAACCTTTTACGCCACTGAAAGCACCAGGAATACGGATAAATGTTTAGTCCGATGAGGCCTAAGATTTGAACCTTGAACGTCTATCCCCCTAATTGGATTTCACTAAACCAATTGGTCTACACCTCATACATTTATTAACATCTTCAATGTTATCATGTTCAATGTAATTATTCCTCAAAGTAACCATGGCTAGCTATAAAATAAAAACTTGGGGTGACTATTTCATAAAATAACAATTTTAGAGTAACAAAACTATATCAAAATCTCTCTAAAATCATAGAAATTTATCATTTTACATGACAATATTATGCCAAAATATTACCACAATCTTGTGAAGGCCAAGTATTCAAAAAGTGTCCAAGTAAGCTATCAAGTCCCCAAGATCTCAAGAAATCATAAAGTCTTCAAGCATAAAGCATCTAAGACCACAAGCTCAAGAATTCAAGTGGCATCAACAAGTAAGCTAGAAAGCTTTCAACAAGATTCCAATAAGGAGAAACAACCTTATTTCTATTGTTGTGCTCTTTCCTCTTATTTGCTTTTGGATCTTCCTTTTCCTTTTAGATTTAGTCCCTTATCTTATTTTACTTTGAACTGATCTTGAATCTTGCACTTGCATTTAGTCAATATTTCAATTTATCATTTAATATTATCTTCAAGTAAATAAAATTATAATTTTTTTACTGTTTAAAAGGGTCTTTGGACTCCCAATTTAGATACCTTCATCACAACTATCATTATATTATTTTTATTACATTTAATATTGTTATTCTACTCTTAGAAGTGAAAGCATCGCTAGATTATAGACTAGTGGTGTTATTGCTTTGGTTTACATAGAATGAAAGCATCACCAATAATCAAAAGCATTTACAATGCTATTGCAACCCAATGGTGCTTTCACCACTTGGAATTTATATAAAATTTTTAATCATTTTATCATTTATATATCTAAATAAGGGCCAAATTGCATCAATACCCATTTCTAGCTTAGATATTTCCATTTATAATTGGTTGTCTTTTGTGTCTATTTTGTATATTAAGAGATAACACCATCATCAAGAAATAGTGCTAGTGTTGCTTTTATAGCTTCAAATTTTTTTTGTTCCTATGGTAGAAATAGGTTCTTCTTCCCCCAATCCTTATAATTTAAGCATTTAGAATTTAGATTTGTTTGTCTATTTAGACTAGGTTTTGTTTCTATTTATTAGTAGAATAGATAAAAAGTAAAGAAAGAACTAGCTAGTCTTAAGCATTTAGGGGATAAACTTAATATTGTGGATTTTTATCATCTAATCTAAATTGCATGCAACTACATTTAGGACATGTCGTTTCATCTTCTTGCATCCTTGCCTCTTAAAAGATTTTTTTTTTATTTACTTCCTCATAAAATTTAAAAGAGCATTTTAAATTTAGGCCTTATTTGTTGTATTTGTATGTGCAATAGAGCTAGATTAAGGTTAAGCTTAGATAAATAAGTATTTGAAGAGAAGTGTAGGTGTTATTCAACTAAAACATTAAACCAAATTTTACATAAACTACCCCTAGTATTAAAGTGAGAAGAGAAGAGAGCATAAAAGCATCACAAGGATGCTCTTCTAGATGCCTTCCATGTTTTCCATTATCACATTTTGGTGAACCCAATGTTAACATTACCATGTCTTTTAAGATCTTATTTTTTCAAGCTAATCCTTAACCAAGCAAAAATTTATCAAAACTTTAATCACAAACACAATTTATATATATATATATATATTAAAACACATTAAATCTAGATAATAACATAATAAATTGCAAATACTATTAAGGGTATTCATGATCATTTGAGTATATCCTATAGCCTCTAGGATATATTGGATATATATCAAACCTAGACCACCATCTACCCACATAAGTTCCTGTGCATACTTATGCCTACAAAGAAGTATATTGTAGTGGTCTAGTGGGAGTCATAAGGAGGCATATTATTATCCCTTATGTACCATATTGTCCATGTATCCAAGCAATCACTTTCACATGCCACAATATCTCATCCTTTATCTTATAATATTTTCACTTCAACCATCTTGAGAGAAAGTCATATTAATCCAACCTCGACATCATGCATCCAAGTGCATCAATTCTATCCTTATATAAATTATAAAGGTCCTATTGTCTCTTAGTGTATTCCTTTTATGCAATCAAATCTGGTTTCTTCCAAAATTTAAAATCGAAGCTCTCAATTAGAGCTACTAAAATAATATATGGCCATAATCCAAGGATTTTCCTCTAGTCATAAGTATTCCTATGATGACCTGTAAAATCAATCTTAGATCCTATCATATCCAATTGCTCTTTCCCTCCTAATTTTTAAACTCCTAAGTCTCAAATGCACAAGGGGAAGCAAGATTCTATCAACCATATTAGTCTATTTAGAACTACCTAACATGATATTTATTATGATAAAATATTGCTACTCAAAATCTTTGCCAAGATCCTTAGTATCCTTGTAGTGGAATGGTACTATCCCAAGGCACTCCCTTAAGAGCTTTCAGGATCTTGTCAAGATGTTTTTCAAATAATTTTATCTATAATGAAGAAAATATCATGATTAGTGACCTATGTAACATAAATTAGTATAAATATAAGAACTTTTCCAACTTCTTGGTAAGATAGAAAGCCTTGGTAGAGAGACTCTAGTATGTCCCTCCACTAAGAGACCTTCTAAACATATTTTTATATAAAATTAATGAGCAATTGGCCTTCTATTTAGATATGACCAATGTATCTCACTTTGAATATGACATTGACATGGCTAAGAGAGTAGATATTGCTCTCCTAATAAGAGGACAACTAAAATCTAAATTCCATAAGGAGGAATATAATTCTTCCTCCCAGCTAAAGAGGTAGTACAAAAATAAACACATTATAGGCGATACTGAATCACACTAAACCAACAACATAAATGCTAAAACAAACCTTCAAATGCTTATCTTAGAGAGGCCACAAAATCCAAAACCTAGGAGGAAGTATTCATAACTAGACGAAACTCCTTTAGCCATCCTATATCAACTCCTAAATTCAAAATGGTGAAGATCCCACCTACCAAGCCTTTAGATCCTAAAATAGAAAAATATTTTTATCCACATGAACAATGTGCCTTTGACCATACTAATAGTCATGTGACCAATAAATGCACAAGCCTTAGGAACATAATCTAATACCTAACCATTAAAGGTCAAATTGTTCTTAGTAGCCCTAATTTCCAACCCTCTTCTAATAAATCTTAGAATCTTTCAAAATCCACTACCCAATCATAATCATAATCAAAATATAGTGAATAATATTCACTACAAGAGTATCCACCTCCAAACTAGAGGATGCTAAGAATCATATATTATTATGACCATATTGATTTCATTTGTGTTGTGACTAGAAAACAACACAAGGGTCCTTCATTTGATCAAACTTCAAGACCTCCTTTGGTCCTTCATGCAAAAAGAAATTCTCCTTCCAAAGTAACTCATTAATATTTCAATTAGAAACTAAGGCTAAGGATGCTTTTTATTTGCTTCATCAACTTGAAATTACCTTAACTAAAATCTCCCTTCTTGATCTTCTCAGGATCCCTCTAACTCTTAGGGACATCTTACTAAAATTTTTGAGTGAATATTCATAGTTTGTGAAGACCTCACTTCTATGGTGGTATCCATTGGGCTCAACCATGCAACTATATCACTCCATGAGAAATATCAACTTAAATTAACTATGGTCATAGATATTCCATTGGACATCATGGGCCACATCAATGGAAATTTTATCAAGCAAAGCCTAGTTGATAATGAATTTGGTCTCTATTTTTATGGCCAAATATTTATTAGTCATTTTTGTCTAACAAAAAAAGATTTAAAAAATATGATATTGTTATAAGATCATTTAACAATGGAGAATGTAAGGCTAGTGGTACTATAATATTACCCCTTAAAGTTGAACCCCATATTCTCAACACTCTTTTCTATGTCATGTCTTGTGACTTAATCTATAATATATTTCTTAGTAGGCCATAAATCCATGGTATATGATATGTTCCTCAAATATGAATGTATGTCAAGGATTATCATATTCCATCCATCCCCAAGCCCTTTATTTACTACCATGTGATCAAGGGGGAGAAACCTAAGGCTCATATTTTCCCTTCTCTTAATTCATATATTTAGCCTTCTTTTTCTTATTAGCTTCTAATAATTGATGTATTAAAGTATTTCACTTCAGTAATCTGCCTAACAAATAACCTTAAGATTAATAATCAATATAATAATTTACCTTTTCTAGACTTAGCTAAGCTTCATCCATCTCCTCAAACCTTAGGATTTCCTTATAGTAGCAAGGGTAAAATGGTTAAAATTGAAAGTTGCTCCATTATTACATTGGTACTACTAATGATGAGATAATTCATGGTAGTAACCCTCTTCTAACTGAATGATAGCATGCTTCATGCTTCTTATCAAAATCATATCTTATTTAGAAATAAATACTTTATAGCATGGGATATTAATATAAAGGACCAGGCTTGCATAAGCATGGCATAAAAGAGCCTCTACAAGTTGGATTCTATCTATGACATTATGGGATAGATTATATCCCCAACTATAGTTAGCATATTTCCTTACCTTCCTCTTCAAATAACAAAGCTAACCTTCTTATTAGGGAGTCCCATGATGGAGTTGTTTTCTTAAATTATTTGGATTAGGATGAGGACAATGATAATGGTCATTGCTCCTCATAAATTCTAGATTCTCTCAATTTACACACTTTACCAATGTAATTCTTCTAATTCTAGCCTATCCCAAGCTTATTGCTAGTGAAGATAACTATGATACGAAGGACATCCAAAACAATACCTTATAATATCTAAGCCAAAATAAATTTATTTTGGTATATTTTTTCCCAAATTATGAGTGTTACTCTCTCACATCCAATTGATCACAATAAATCATCCCTAGATCCTAAATATTTTGAGAGCTTGTAAGTGTTTCCTACTCCCCTCAATTGGAAGACGAGTCTCATATTTTGATTAAGAAAATCATGGACATTCATATCAAGATTACTAAATATCCCAATATCCTTAATCTAGGAAACGTCTTGAGGCTAATTGAGAGTGCTAAATACACCAAGATTTTGATGGAGTTCAATGACATATTTAGATGGTATTATACCATTTATTAGTCTTAATCCTTCCCTAGTTGTCTAGAATCTAGTTTTCACTCTTGGTACAAAACCCGTAAAGTAGAAATTATAGAAAATACATCCAAAATTTGCTATGCTAGTCAAAGAGGAGATCCAAAAATTCCTCAATGTTAAATTCATAAAATCCATCAATTGTTCTAACTAGATATCTAATGTTGTTCCTATTGCAAAGAAAATATTTAGCGTTAGAGTCTAAATAGACTTTTGGGACATTAATAAATCATACCTTTCAAGTCATGCCTTTCAAAGTGAAAAATGTAGGAGCTACCTACCAGAGGACCATGACATACATCTTTCTTGACATGGTGCATGACATCATGGAAGACTATATTGATGATCCTATTGGTCAGTATTTAAATCAATAAGAACATGTTCAAGATATGAGGCACATATTTCAATGACTATAGAAGTATAAAATATGCCTCAAGCCTTAGAAATACATCTTTGGGATTATGTCAAGAATACTATTGGGATTCATTTTATCCTAATGTGGCATCAAATTTGATCTTAATAAGATATAAAATATAGTAAATATATCACCACCTCAAAATTTAACCTACCTTTGAGTCTCTAGATCAAAATCCAAGCCATTCAAAGATTCATCACTTAATTTACTGATTATTGTCATCCCATTTCTAAGCTTTTAAGGAAGGATATGATATTCAACTAGGACACTAATTATCCAATGACCTTTGATGCTATTAAATCCTACCTCTTGTCTCCCCCCATACCTATCCCTCCTAATCCTTTCTTACCCTTCTTGCTATACATAACAACAAAAAAACATGGTTTGGGAGATATGCTAGCACAATACGATGACCAACATAGAGACCAATCCATTTTCTAGATTAGAAAGTTTTCATAAATTACAAATTTTATTATACCCCTATAGAGAAGATTTACCTTGCCATGGTATTTTATTTCCAGAAGCTTATACACTACGTGCTTATCCATAAGATATTTGTCATCACAAGGGTCAATCCCTTATTATATATCATATCTGAGCCTCACCTCTCAAGAAAAAATACTAAGTGGGTCATTACCCTTAGAAAATTAAATCTTGATTTTGTCATACAAAATTCTATGAAAGTTCAGTCATCATTCATCAAAAAATAGTTGCACCTTTAGAAGCCAACCATCCCTTAGCCTTAGACTTCCCATATGAATCAATATTTAGTCTAGAAGTTAATCAACCTAACTATTGGACCTATACTTTCATGGTGATTTATGTATCAAAGGAGTGTGATAGGAGTCATCTTGATCATGCCTCAAGATTATCTTATTCCCATATCCTTTAAGCTTAAGGTTTCTTATACTAATAATACTATTGAGTGCAAAGCTCTTATATTAGGACTTCATGCAACATTGCATTTGCAAGTTAGAACCCTCTCCATTTTTGTAATTTAATGGTGTTTATCAAATAAAAAATAAAATAATTAAGCCATAAAAAGACATCATCACTAAGCTAATGTCTACTTTCAACATAATCACCATAAAATCTATCCCTATGTCTAATAACTGACATGACAATGCTATGGTAGTGACTATATTCCTTATCCTCTTAGAGTTGAATGAAACAAATCATGATAATCATTCCATAAACAAGAAATTATTAAATATTATATTCTAGCTATATTTATTTAGGATTTTTTTCATAGAATCATCTCTTTCTCCTAATCCTTGGTGTAAGCATATCTTTGTCTTCCTTAAATATGTCACATTGCCTAATGATTTAAATCACAATGACTGAAAGAACCTAAAGCAATGTGCTTATAGGTATGTCATCACTAGTGATATATTATACCACCATTCCCTTTATGGAATTATTCTTATATGTCTAACATCATCCAAACCTCAAGTAGTCATCAAAGAGGTCTATGATGAATCATGCAATGGTCATTTTAGTGGTGTTGTCATAACCAAGAAACTCCTATGGATGGGTTATTTTTGGACCTCAATTGAAAATAAATCTTACAACTATGTCAAGAGGTATGATAAGTGTTAAAATGATGATAATTTTATCCATGATTTATCCCAAGCTCTTCAACCCTTCACTTCTCCTTGGTATTTTTCTATTTGGGACTTAAACATCATTGGGAAGATCAACCCGATATGATTTGATGGATATAAATTCATCATCATCATGATAGAGTGTTTCACTAAATGGATTGAATCCTTACCTTTAACCTCAACCAATAGATTCCAAGTCTTCAATATTATCTCTAACTAGATCCTTAGCCATAATGCATCCCTTCTATGCTAACTTTTGATAATAGAACACCCTTCAAGAATAAGACATCCAAAAACTCTGAGTTAAATACAAAATTTAGCACAAATGGTTAATTTCTTACTATATTTAATGTGATTTCCAAGATAAATATTCTAATAATACTCTTATTAAGATCCTTGAGAATTTGATCAACAAAACTAGTTAGGATTTATATCTTTAGCTTTATCTTGTCTTGTGGGTCTATCACACTTGTGTTCAAACTTTAAATGGTGTGATGATATATGCTTTTGTTTATGAATATGAAGTCATATTTTATTTTTATATTTAGGTTACTTTGTTGTTAAACTATTGAAAGACTTCTCTATTAGAGATAAATATCATCTTGCACATCTTAGCCAGTTGGAACAACTTGACAAAAAGTGGATACATGCCCTAGAGAACTTGTATGTCTACTAGCAAATTATTAAGTGTACCTATAGCAAAATGGTATGATATTGATACTTTAAGGTTGGTGATATCCTTATTTAAGATAATCAAAAGAACACCAATACCAAAATTGAGATCAAAGGTAATTGAATAGTTTGGTTTAGGTGCTTACCACCTCACCATGATTGATGGAAAAGAACTTAAAATACCAATGAATATAATGCATATTAAAATATATTACATTTAACTTTGTATTGGTTACCTATTTATTTCATTTTCTTATCACTACTTGCTTGCATCTTGCTTTATTTTATATCTACCTACATGAATGTGCTTATCTATGTCTAGACTACTTATTGCATCTCTAAGTCAAGGATGCATGATGACATGCAAATGATGATCCTAATTAGGACAATTCATATTTTATTTTACTAGGTGACTAATGTGAGTGTATCCTCTTAGTACTCTCTTTGTGAATAAAATTAGGGTTTGTGAAACCATTTATCTCTATCATCGATGTTTCTATCTATATTAATCTAATTTACCTCAAACTTTATCACTATCAAGTCTTCCAAACTACAATACTTGTGTTACATGATGAATACTATGAAGTTTGTAGGTGATAATGGAAAAAGAAAATAAAATTCTTCTATATCATCAATTTCTAAATTATGAATACTATGAAGTTTATAGGTTTTGATAGCCTTCTTAATATCCTTGTCTATTGTTTCCATATACCACTATGCATGGGGACAATGGGTCAATAATGAATTTCCCTTCCTAACTAGGGGTATAATTTATTACCACACCAATAAATCATAAGTCCTTTCTGATACTTCTCTATGATTAATTCAATCTAATAAAAATTTATTTAAGCATTTGTTTAAAGGTAAACTAGAAGTCCTTTAGGCACCTGCTTAAAGGAAAATATCAAATCAAAATTCCTATAGGTAAGGTTAACTAAAAATTCCTATGTGCAAGGATAAATAAAATATTTTATAGGTAGGGCTAATAAAAAGTCCTACAAGCAAGGAAGGAGTCCTTTAGACATATTTTTAAAGGTAAACCATTTGTTTTTCAGGTTTGTAAATATCTTTGTATCATATAAAACTTACAAAATTCCCACTAGGCATGTCAAAAAATAACAAAATTCCCTCCTAGGAAAATCTTAAAGCTAACAAAATCCCCCATGGATAAGTTAAAAGCTAACTAAAGTCCCCATGGGAAAATATCTATGTATATAGTGCACATATTGGTAAATATTTTTATACATAGTTGTACTATAGCAATTCCCTCTTGGGCACATCATACATCATGCATCTATCATCATTTTAATAAATTTTAAATTTTCATACTTTAAAGTATTTTAATCAATCATCATTAGTTAATATCTAATCATCAATAATCTAATAAGAAATCCATAAAACATTAATTACAATAAAATATTAATGTAATTAAATCATCCATTATCATAAACACACCTTCAAAAAGCATCATCGCATAAGTAACAATAGAAATTGAACACTATAAAATTTGGTATATATATAATCTAAAAGTATATATACAAGGCATGATCATGATATACAATCAAAACAATCAACATCATAATGTACATCCTCAAATATCCATCCAAAACTAGGATAGACTACCTAAAATTTTCCGTGGATAGCTCTAAAAGGCCATGTCAAGTGCTCCTCCTCCTAACATAGGTGGAAACATCCTCACTAACCATTGTGACTATCATGTCATGTAACTAGAATGGGTCTATGGCAGTGTCCTTACAAGCAATGAGAGTCATAGATATATGGGTATAACTACATGGTAGGTTTCCCTATAGTATGTTGCCTACTTTGCCTTACCCTATAGGTCTTGTTGTATTGCCTACAACTCTCCCTACATCACCTATAGGTCTTCTTATGCATGTGCTAGTTGGCCTGGTAGCATTTGGACTACCTAGTCTCCTCTAGTTGCTCTTGCTATTGTTGTAACTCTCACTATTACTACATATTACTAAATAGATAGACCCTGTATGGTTTGTTACATCACTATGGATTGTCTCACATCTTGGTCCCTCTCAGTTGCTTATGTATCTAACTTTACTTGAGCTATATCTAGTGCTACCTATAATATCTCCACCTCTCTTTCTATTATGTTCCTCTCTTGATTTCTACATGAAGTGAATTTCTTGGTCCTACCTTACTTATTGTTCTCCCTTGTGATGGTAGTGACAATAGTGGTGATACTTCTACCAATATTTATACTATCCCTATCTATATCTATTATCTTATATGTAAATTCACCTCTATATAGTGGTGCATCCAAGTTGATACTACCTATCTTGGCCTCTATGGCCACACCCTAGAACTATGATCCTCCTATAATGGAATCTTTGATACCACTACATGTATCCCATTATAACTCTAGGATAATTCCTCCGAAGATCTAGAATGGTAGGTTCATCAAGGTTGACATCACTATAGATATTCAGGTTGGGTGGCCCTCTAAATCCTCTCTCCTATGTGAATTAGAGATATTAGATCAAACCTTATAATATCTCTTATTGTATGTCATAATAGCAAACCACTTAGTTAAAATTATGGAACTCATGCTTTCCCTAGGATCCCACTATCCATCTCACTTGCCTCATATAAGATATATGGTAAATAACAACCTTCCATATAGGATTATTCCTATACAATCACCAAATAACCTACACCATTTATGGGTCATCTATCACTTACAATGCCATTGATAGTGCTTCTCTCAAGATCCTCTCTTATCCCACCTTAAGGTAGCAACACCATTTGTATATTTTTGATACCTTTGGATCATCCACCTATCTTGTAAGTACTTGTAGTATCATCATAATGATGTACTCCTAGGCTTATACATAGAGCAACATGTAGCAAACTAGGATCCTACCACTCTAGTAGATAATCTAATGTAGTATCTAATACAACAAAACTAGCACCACCTCTTCCTATGTGAAGATCACCTATTGATATTACATATTCCACAACACCTCTCCTCACCCCTAGAATACCCTCTTACTTGTCTCACCGAGAAAGACTCCTAACCCTAGTGTATGAAGGAGGGTGACATGCTTGTCTAATTATCATTCTATATTGGTATCATTGATTTCAATACTAGAATTGATCAATTAAAATCCACATAGCCTATCATCCTCTCCAAGGTTCACCCCTAGTATTACCCCATTCTAACCTTTATACCTTTTGTGGGCACCTTAAGGATCCTTAAAACATCCTCCAAGGTGACTATCATATCCCCTATGAGGAACTAAAAGGTATTCATATTTGAATACCATCACTCTATGAGTGTAATAAATATAGCTCTATCAAAATTTATTTTAGGAATTAGGGCTATAATGTATAGCACTATTGCTATGAGAAGTGCATAATTAGACATATCTAGTAGCCACTAGATAGTATTGAGAGCATGTAATTATTACTCTCTATATTTGAGTATCACCTATCACACTTGCAACCACGTTAGCCTAGCCCCTATATTAGTCTAACTAGAATTAATGTACTATCTATTGGCAATTTTGGGTTTGAGATCCTAGGTTCTTGTCTATGAGTTGTCATTGATGTCAAAAGGAAATGGCATTAATTTTAAGAGGATGTGTTGGCTTCAAAGGTGGAAGATTCCAAGAGAATCTTTTTAAGAGAATCCGGAGAGATTCCATTGGATAGGGTTTTTATTAAAACCAAGTTAAATGGTTTTTATTAAAACCAATGGAGGTTCTCTTTATTATTTATTTAATTATTATTTAAAACCCTTCAAGGTTTTAATTAATTAATTATTTAATTAATTAAGGGAGAAATTATTTTTAATTTATTAAAAATACTTAAAGGTTTTTAAACCTTTTTTTATTCTTAATTTATTAAAATTATTTAAGGGTTTTTAAACCCTTTTTGAAAAGACTTTTGATTAATTTCGAAATGGTCTTTATTTCCGCCGATGTCAAGGTGTCTTCGAAGAGACTATTTATTATCCAACTCCTAAGGTTGGAAGACTAATAAATTCAAAATTCCCCGAATGCAATTTGTGGTATTTGTGCTCTGTATTCACTGCAATCGAAGGAAGACTTAGAAGCACGTGCGGTTGAAAAGTCTTCGAGAGTTTTTCTGAGGGTGAAGTGGAGGGAAATTCACTTGTGAACTTCGTAGCCCGCATGGGCTAGTGGCAGCGAAGGCTGCTGTTGGGCGCTGCATTGGTGGAGGTCGCTGTTGCGAGTCTCGCGGGGGTGCTTTGCTAGAGTAACACACGTTTTTATTAAAACGTCTTTATGCCACGAAATTCGGAGTTTCTTGGACAATGATTTATAAGTTTGAGAGTTGTGTGTGGTGACAGCTTGAAGGTTCAATTATCTTCTACTCCAATAAGGTATGGGCACATTCTTCTTATGAGTATGATTGGTGTATGTTTTCTAAAATAAGGTTGGAGTGAAAAGGTATTCTACTAGGTATCCTTTGGCTAGGTGTAAATCCTATTTTCTGGTTTGTTGAAGACTACTTATGCATTGTTATCCTTAAGGAGATTTTTTGGTGAATGCATAATTTCTGGTTTGAGATAGTGGAAGCTTTGTGCACTAGGGTTTATATTTGTGAGTCTAGCTACTTGCATTGAGTTGGTGGAACCCTTGGTTGGCTGTTTTGAGTTTGATGGTTGAGTTGCTTCCATAGAGGTTGTTTGATCAAGTTATTGCTTTACTTGATTCATGATATTGGGCTTACTCCATTGAGTTGATTTGAGCAAGTTATTCTTTGCATTTGGTGATATTGTGTTGGTGGTCGTTTTGTTCAAATATCTTTGGAGGGAAAAGGATTTCTACTTGTTTCCTTTTCTTGTGATGATTGGTTGAATGCTTCAAGGTTGATGTTGAGTTGAATGGTGTTGGTTGACTAAACCTTGTTTGATGAGCATTGTTGTTGAAACCCTAATTGATGGTGAAAAGAACATGAGTATCATTGTTATGTGATTCTTTGCATAGTTGGCAATTGTTGGGGTTTCATGTTCTTGAAAGAAAACATTCTATCCTATCCATTTCAGATATTGAGTTGAGTTTTCAAATTTGAGATTGAGATTGAGTTGAGTTGATTTGAGTTGAGTTTTGAGATTGGGATTTGAGTATAGAACATATTGAGTCTCTAACAATTCTCTTTATGCTTCTATGAGTTTGACAAATCACATTGGGTCTCTAACAATTCACTTTGTGATTTCCTACTAAGAAAGTTTTTCTTGGTGAGCTTGCTGAGTTTTTGGACAGGTTCTAGTGGGGACTTGTGAGCAATTTTGGACAGGTTTCGGTGGGGACTTGTGAGCAGTTTTGGACAGGTTTTGGTAGGGACTTGTGAGAAGTTTTGGACAAGTTCTGGTGGGGACTTGTGAGCAGATTTGGACAGGTACTAGCAGAGGACTTGTGAGCTGAGTTTTTTAGTTCTATCAGAGAACTTGAGGATAGAGGAGCATTGGTTCTTTGAGAAGAACTCGAGGACAGATTGGCAAGTCTTTGAGAAGGCTTGTATGCGAGAGGATTGATTTGTTCAAGAGTTGGACAGATCTGACAAACAAAGGAAGACTTGTACTAGACCGACTGATCATGTTTGGTACAAGTTGCTGAGCTGTTGTGGACGTGATCATAGAAGGTAGAGGTCTCTTAGGCTAAGCATTGAGGATAGGAGGTCTTCGGTGGAAAGGATTTCCATGTGCTGGAAAGAGGTAGAGGCAGTTGATCTTTTGAGGGATCATTTCCAGAGCAGAGGGGAAGGTATCTCCTTTGAGCAGAGGCTCATAAATTATGATTGGGGGAAGGTATCTCCTTTGAGCAGAGGCTCATAAATTCTAATTGGGGGAAGGTATCTCCTTTGGTCCGAGGCTCATAAACATTGTAATTGGGAAGGATTCCCAAAGAACTTTGAGATAACTTTTAGAGAAAAGTTTTGTGGACATAGCCCAACCATTATGGGTGAACCACATTAAAATTGGTGTCACTTTGTGGATGATATTGTGCATTGCTTTGATATTGCTTTGGGTATATTGCTTTACTATTTTGAAGTATAAAGGAAAAAGTAAAAAAATGTCTTATACTGTTCACCCCCCCCTCTCAGTATAAGCTTGTGTTCTTCACTATCTTGCATAAAAGTGCAAAAATCCTAGCCTACAAATCCTTGCTATAAAATTACTATTGTAAAACAAAAGTGCCACTAGGAAAAAATATCATCAACACACAAATGTATTTTCAATGCATGTTGACACCATCACTTGGAAATAACATCACTATACATGAATGTATTATCAATAAGAGATAGCATTGTTGGCATGCAAAGGCACTACCAATTTCTTATGATGCATTTTTTGAGGTAAACATGAAAGTGGTATGTTTACTTTTCAATACTCACTAGTATTGATGCCTTACCATCTATGAATGGTGTTTGCATCCTATCTACAGGGTGCTTTAGTTGCCCCTAGTGATTCATCAAAGTCAATCTCAAAATTAGTGCTCTAGAACTCTAATCCTCTTGCATGTGGTTAAAATGAATTCATTTTTTACTCCATTAATCCTTTTACCCTTGGTATCCTAAGTTGTTTTTCATTTTCAATCATTAGTTTTTTATCTCTACATTAGTATGGATTATATCATGTTGAGTTTCCTTAGTCTAACTTTATTTTTACTCCAAATCTCAATGGGGCACATCGGGGCATGAAAATATATAATGCTACCGAAAATGCAAATTTTAATATCACTTCTAAGCAAACAATCAAAGATTAGTCATCTAGCATCATTGACCATAAGCAACAACAAGTATTTCTATCTTAAAAATTTTATGCATTTATTATGCAATAAATGCATCAAAAATGGGGTAAATGTATACACCTAATTTTATGCATAGGGGCAATCTTCAAGTTTGTCAATCCTTACATCAATTAACCTTTTAATTATCCAAATTGAATAAACCTTCTTTATTCCCAGATTTAGGTAATTTATTGGTCCAAAAGTGATAGTGCCAATGATGCTATCATAACTTGGTGGAACTTTTATAAAACCTTTAAATTTTTACCTTTTTCCACCAAATTTGACCTTGAATAGTCATGAGGCAAAAGCACCACTGACACTATTGCCTTCTAGTATTTTTGACTATCATGTATCACAATCAAAAAAATTAACTTTCTATATCTCTCAAATTGCCTACCTTTAATGAACCAAATTTCCAAAATTTGATCTATAGCTTTTGGAAGAAATCCCAAGTCCAAGAATTTCCAGTATCACTTGCTTCCATTAATGTCTTCTTGGTCTCTTCTCAAATCTTACCATATTCAATGTTATCATATTCAATGCAATTCTCCAGGATCCATTGTTATCTATAAAACCAAATTTTGGAGTGGCAAAATCATAAAATAATATTTTTAGAGTAATAAAATTATTTCAAAATCCATATAGAATCATAGGTATTTAACATTTTTTATGGTAAAATTACGCCAAAATATTACCATAATATTGTGAAAAAAATCCTTGCAAGCACTCAAGCTCTTATTTTTGTAAGCATCAAAGCATACAAATAAGTCTTCAAGCAAGATATCAAGTCCCCAAAATCTCAAGCAATTATCATATCTTCAAGCATCAAGCATCCAATCCCACAAGTTCAAGCATTCAAGTGCCATCAACAAACAAGATAGCAATATTTCAATAAGCTTCCATAAAGGGGGAAACAACCTCGTGTCCTGGATTTTTCTCTTTCCTCTTTTTTATTTTTGTCTCTTCCTTGTCTTTGTAGTTTTAGGCCTTTATCTTTTTACACTTAGAAATAATATTGAATCTTGCACTTGGATTTAGTTAATCTTTCATTTTGTCATTTAATATTATTTTCAAGTAAATAAATCTATATATTTTTGTCATTTAATAGGGTCTATAATTCCAAGTTAATTCCCTTAATAATAGATATCTTCATATTATATTGTGTTACATTTAATATTGTTTTTCTATTCTTAGAAGTGAAAAAAATACTATATTGTTATCCAATGGTTCTATCTCTCTTTGGTTTACATAGAGTGAAAGTGTTGTCATTGAGCAAAAGTGTTGGTAGCACTATTAAAATCCATTGATGCTTTAACCACCTAGCACTTATTTTAGTATTTCTATCATTTTATCATTTTTATCTATCTAAATTGGGACCTAATTGCTATCCAAGGGAGTCAATATCCTCTACTAGCTCAGATAAGCCCCTCTATCATTAATTATGTCTTTTCTATTTGTTTTGTAGGTTAAGAAATAGTGTCATCAACAGGAAATAGCATCAATGATGCTTTTGTAGATTAGTAATGATTTTACTTATATGGAAAAAATAAGTTCTTATACATCCAAAAATTTTCATTTAAGAATTTAGGATTTAGATTCTATCCATTATCTATTTAGACTAGGTTCTATTTTCTGTATATTAGTAAAACAAACAAAATATGAAAGAAATAATTAGCTAGTCTTAATAATATAGTGGAAAAAATTAATTTTTTGGCTTTAACATATAATTTAAATCACATGTATCTACATTTAGAACATGTTTGCTACATCTTCTTGAGCCATTTCCTCTTAAAATAAAAATTGTTATTTCCTTCCTCATTGAAATTAAAAGAATATTTCAGCTTTAGGCCTTGTTTTTTGCATTTGTATATGCATTAGGGCTATAATAAGGTTAATATTTGAGAAATAAGTATCTTAGAATAAATGTAGGTGTTATTCAACTAATCCATTAAACACAAAGTGCACAAAAAATGCCCCTAGTCACTAAGTGAGAAGAGAAGACAACAAAAAGCATCATGAGTCCCTTCTCAATGCCTTCCATATTTGCACTTGTCACACATTGTTAACACCTTGGTTCCAAAAACATTCTTGGTTATGGTACCTTAATTTGATGTGTTTCATATCCTACATTTGGTGCCAACCTACTTGATCATGGTACTCTCTTTGCTTTAGTATTGACCTTAAATTCCACCATCATTTTTGGTTCAACATTGGTGATAGTGCTATTTGAATGGGCCACACTTATGGTCTTGGAATAAACCTCTATCTCCTTAGCACTAACCCATGGTTTTTGATATTGGATTCAACATATTGATGCCATCCTATTACCAATATATTATGAAGACAATCCATATGTCATGAATACCTACTTTTAATGGTAACATACTTATCACCCAAAGAGATAGTAAGGTTATGAAAGGTTTTTTGAAAGGTGGGATATTACATGCTTGAAGTGTGATTTGAAAATGAGTTATAAAATTTTGCCTAATATAGGTTGTATTATCTATAAGAAATTTGAGCTACAGTTTAGTAGCATTACATTTAACTCAATTCAAGAAATATAAATAAATATTCGTATCCCTAAAATTTTGGTAGGCAAAAAGATAACTTACTTCTAAGATGTAAGAGAGATAATGAGGGCCCAAGATTTGTTAGAACCTCCTATCAGATGGTGCCTCATGGAGGTGCACCCATTTGGATTGGTTCCATAGAATATAGTTGGTGCTAATGGTGTTAGCTTTGAATCACTATATAAATTTTGTAAATTAACAAAACTACTAAGTTCTAAGACCCCCTTTAGAGGATAAAGTAATTATTTTACTAAGGACATAGATGTGTCTAAAGCTTATATTATGTTTCTATTTTATTCAATAATAGGTATAGTTATATAGCACTTAGAAAGTCAACAACCATACTTTATATAACTAATTTTTATGCATATATTTTAAACATACACTTTTCTATCCATTTATCATTAATGAATTTACCACTAGATAACATGTACATACTTTTATACAATTCACACATCAAGCCTCCAAAATCAAACTTATCATTTTACTTTAATACATCATCATGACAAGAAGTTGGATATGATTCACAATTGAGACATTGGGGAAAAAATAGTATACATTAATTATATGGCCAATTATACAAACATAATTCTATCAATAAAGCATACCTTACAATCACATAAACCCATCTAGTTGATGTAAAGTATTATACCATTTCATCATTCTTTGTACACCAATCAACACAAATATTTCTTGATTTTGCAAGGACCTTATCTATTTATAGCTATGAAGTTGAATGATGCCTAGAATGACTTCTACCTTCATAGGAATTACCGCAATTAAGGCAAGTATTTAGCATCCTAACTCCATCCAAGCCCATACGCATTTCAAAAATATGATTGTATAGATATTATATTTACCATATTGTCAAACTAGAAATATAGGCACACAAATTCCACAACACAACAACATAGATATATGAAAAACAAGCATAATAAATAGTTATATAAACATTGCATATGTTGAGGATACTATATTACCTTAGGTTTATTTATAAACCTAAGTTATTTTATTGCATTGTATTATGTGTGGCATAGTATGCCCACATTAGATATTTATTATTTCTTGCATTTGTATTTACATGAGGCATAGTATACCCACATTGGATATGTGTTTGTTATTTTTTAGGATGCATAGTTAGACTGTTAGAGATGTGTTTTGTCTTCTAGAAGTTAATTGGTTGTTAGCATACATGTTTGGCAAGTTGTTATTCCTGTATATATTTTAGTTACAATTGGTTGGCCTTGAATGGCAACTTGTTACAACCACTATAACCCCATGATTCCTTTGTAAGCATTATATATTATATTGCTAGTAATGAATAATTAGCTCCACTTTGAGTATTTCCATATCAAGAATGGTCACAAGAGGTGTTTTATCATAAAAAAATATGAACACATTTCCATTAAATCCTACAAAGTGGTTTGTTTATCCCAAATTACCAATACACTCCAACTATAATACTATCGACATCCATGATGGATGCAACCTCACTATGGCATAGGATACATGGGTATCTCAAATTTTGCTACTTACTTCAACTTAGTAAGTATCAAATGGTGATTAGTATACCCAACTTTTCACCCATGTTGTTGGTTTTATTGAGGTGTTTAGAAAGGAAGCAACACTAAGTACCATTTGAGTTAAACTCTCATAAAGCCAAAGATCCATTGGATGTAATACACACTGATCTTTGGAAACCCATGCAAGCGAGTATCGATGGTAAAAGATATTTCCAATTGTTTATTAATTATTACTCTATAAATATATAGGCGTCCTTATTGCAACTAAATTCTAATGTGTTCCATCACTTTCAACATTTCAAGCAAAATGGAAAAGGAGATTGGACATTCTATTAAAATCGTTCACTTTAATCAAGGGGGGAATACACATCCAAGGAATTCACAAGGTTTCTTACATAGAATAGAATAAAATAATAGCTCAGTACAACCTATACTTTATAATATAATGGAGTTTTTGAGTGAAGAAATTACTCTATCATGGAAATGGTTTACCACATGCTCATTTGAGCCAATCTAGAGCAATTATATTGGGTTGAGGCTATCACCACTGCAATGTATCTTCTACACAAAGAACCTATAAAGGCACTATAAGGAGTGACACCAAAAGAAGACTAGTTTAGTAGGAATCCTTCTATCAAACATCTTAAAGTATTTAGAAGCAAGGCATACATGAACATGGCAAATAAAAAGAGGATGAAAATAGATGTGAAATCACTATCATGCATATTTCTTGGATATGATGATGAATCCATAGGATTTTGGTTGAAAAATAATGAAAAATAAAACATGGAAGCTCATTGATCTACCTAAAGGAAAGAAGTCCATAGGCTACAAGTTGATCTTCAAAACAAAGATGACCAAAATTTTAAATATGGATCACTCAATAAATATAAGGTATGGATCATTGGAAAGGGCTATGCATAAAAAAAGGAATAAACTATGAAGAAAATTTTGCACCCACAACAAAGATGATCAACATTCACATTATTTTTATCATGACAACATAATTTGGTTGGAAGTTGCATTAAATGGATGTCAAAAGTGCCTTCTTAAACAAGGATCTTCAATAAGATATGTATATGACTCAACCTAAAGGCTTTGTTATTAAAGGGTAAGTGTAGCAATCCAAGATGAATACACCTAAGTTAATAATAACTAAAAAATCAAACAAAGCATAAATAAAATAGATGAATTTGCAAATAACCACAAATAAGGGCTTATTTTATTACATTTCCAATGAAACTCAATTAAAAATCCATCCCTCTTAGGGATACCCAATGTGATACAATTATTACAATCATAGAAAATCCCCATGCAAGGGTAGGTGTAATCCGTAGGCTTCCTAGGTTGACACGAACTACTCCAAGGCAAATGTAGCCTTCTTATCCATGATTAGAGGTATTTGTTGCTTTGAATGGTAAGACCCTATTAACCCTACATTCAAGAAATAACAAGAAACAATTAAAAACAAAGGAGGCCTCTCTTAATGAGGCTTGTAGAGGAATCTTTCATATAACATTTCGTGAAAGCTTAAAATCAAGAAAATGCATAAAACATGGCAATATACACTAAGCATGATAATTTACCATCAAGCGATATAAAGGAAATGTAAATCAATCCATATAATGTCCTATTTAAACAATTGGAAGCATGAAAACATAAGAAATAGCCGCAACTAATCTAGCTACCAAATGATAAGAAATGGAGAAAATAAATATTAAATTCCTATTTCTATTGCACAATTGTCTCTAATGAAACCAATATAGATAAAATTCATATAATATACTACAGATAAAAGATAAGATACTACTAAAACCAAGGGAAAATGAAATTAAACCTTGATCGTGGGTCTATGAAGTGGTCGACACTGTTAGTTGTGGTTGAGCTATGAATGTCCTTGCTCTCAAATACCGATCTTAGATCTCTAATTGCCCTTGATGAATTGATGATCAAGGGTCACCACGATGTCCTATAACAGATTTGGTGGTTGAATTGCTCATATTGGTGATGGAATGGGCTTAATTTAGTTTCTTGATTCATCCTAGCCCTCCATAGCCTTCTTGGTTCCAAATTCCACATGATCTCCAATTAGGCAGCAAAAGTATTCCTCTCAATGGATACAAGTGGGTATACAATTTGACAGGTCTTCATTGCGCTTCAACTCAAGATGTTTCTAGAATTCTCCCCAATTTGGAGGGGGTTATATAGCATATGGTAAGTCCATGTCTCAACTTCATGGAGAAGCCAAGATTAAGAAGGTACAATTGGGGCAGTTGGAGGGAAAATTATAGAACTTTTCGCTCTCTAATGCTTAGATCTTCAACCAATTGGCCGTTATAACCAATTTTGGGTCGATAACTGATTTTAAAGGCTAACCATGGCTTTGAGCTGTGGTAAGCTCTATTAACCGAGGGTTTCATCTGTAGCCAACAATGATTAGGTAAAAATGCCTAAATGAGTGGTTAAAACCACTACTTCACCTTGGAATCTATCCAAGATCTTTCATATGGTATTCTAGCATGTCCCATATGAGTAGTCACCTTGACATGACATGTTTTAGGTGTCTAAATATGCCCCTTTTGAGATGTGTTGTAATATTGAACAATGTTGAGCAAAAATAGACCTCCTAAAACTATGTCATAGGTTGTATGATGATCATTAGTTTGATCAACATTAGATACCCAAGTCATACAAAAGGATGCACATCCTAGAATCATTGCTTCCAACTAGATGGAAGGCTTAACTTGAAAAAGTTTGCACTTGTCATCAGACATTTGGGTAGCTTTAGTTATATTATAGGTTTTTGAACCTATGTATCCAAAAGTAAGAGAGCTACAAACTAAACTATCATATTTTATTTTTGCCCCAGTAAAGGGTAAGCTTATGATAGTCGTTGGTAATGATTCATAAGACAAACATAATTTTGACAAGATCAAGGGATCTACGATCAAGGGATCTTCTATTGACTTTGATTATGATTATGATATTATGACTACCCCCTCAAGCGATGAGTCAATGAGGGCAATGATAATTAAATGAAACGACGAGTCACTTGACCACTATGATGGACTTGAACAATTTAAGATTTAACACTTGATACTTGGCGAGGCCTAATCAACTATGATTACAAATTTTAATAGTAATTGTACATCTTTATCATGTGGAGCGGTCCAACCATGAAGGTCTTCTTAGGGAATCAAAATGATAACAATTCCAATTAGGCATGTGTTGAATCACATTGTCGATGATTTGTTGAAAATGTCATAGAAGAATTGACATGATTGCTTCATTCTCGTGCAACGGTCCAACCTCAAAGGCCTTCTTTGGGATTGAAATGAAGCATATCAATTTGGTGATGATGAATTTACCCCAAATTTCCTTATGGTAATTTAATCATCTTTTCGGATTGCATGGAGCACAAGTCACTACAACCACCAAGTGTATAGGGTAAATAACTGGATACGAGACACATTTGATGTTTGAATTATCTGATTTTTTTTGTTATTTTTAATATTTTTGAAAATTCTAGTGAGGTGGATATTTTTAATTTGATATTTTGAAACTCCTCATGATCATAGTTTGGAGCATTTATTGTAGGTTGCTAGCCGCACTTGTCAAACACAACCAAATTTTTAAATTTCCTTAGCCACGGCTCTGACCCGCGATTGAAAAACCCTAATACTATGAATGTGGATGTCAACCATGGTCAAGAGAAAAATGGAAAATATTTAAGAAAAATCTATCATTTTTGATGTCATTATTTCTAATTAACAACTTTAAAACCCTGAGTGCTCTGAGAGGTGAGTTACCAAATTTGATGCGGAACACTGCTGCAAACTCGACCTCACTACCACTTGTACTAATGGCAGACCAACCTGGAGGTGCCGATGCTACTAAGGTAGAAGCACACAAACCCTCATTTTTTCTAATTACCAGATAAAATTGACCTCATTAAGTAATGGGTTAAATTAACATCACTAAACTACCGGTAACGAACCACACCCTAGCTTAGGAATAGTCTAGGTTAGATTAGAAGGGGTGGGTTTAATTTTTTTTATTCTTTTATTTATTTTGGGGTGTCTCGGGATGGGAAATGACCCTAAAAAGGTTATCTCTTAGCCACAGTTGGCAGGGGCAATCCCCAATTGGAAAATTGGGGGCACAACTATCAGCCATGGTAGGATTTAAATCCCAATGATCATAAAATTGACCACCATCCCAACCACGGGTCTGAACCACGGTTCGACAATCTTAGAATTTTTTTTTTAAATTTTTGTAATTTTTTTTATTTTTTAAAGGAATTAATATTTGTTTTTATTTTAGTTTTTGAATTTTGAGTGCATTTTTTGATGTTTATGTGTTTTTGAAATTTTTGTTTGACGTTTTTAAGTCATTTTTTTAAAATTTTTTTGGTTGATTGTTAATCATTTTTGCCTTATTATTCTGCATTCAACCAGACTCTAACTATGAGGGCAAGGGAATCAAAGATCCTTCGTAACCTGCATGGTGCTCTAACACAGGTAGAGCAATATTGGTTATGGACCATGGGCTTCGGCTACATCTTGCACCTGCCCACTATCCGGGATGATCAGACCTACATGATAGCTTTGGCCTGATGCTGGGATGCACAGACCAATATATTTCACCTACCTACCAATGAGATGACAATGACACTAGAGGATGTGTATCACATCTTTTGACTCCATCTGGATGGCGAGGCCATCACATCTTCACTAAACAAGGTGAAGAAGGCAATTTTTGATCAGATCTTCGACCATCATAGTGCAACATAATAGCATTCAAACCATAGAGGAGTCCACATTGAGCATTGGTACACTGAGTAGGTATTCTCTTTACGAGCGACTGTCTTAATGTAATTTATTATGCAGATCATGCTCCATGATACTTATGGAGTGAGGTTCTCCTCGAACCTCCTGGCTAGGACATGGGATGTCCTGGCAAGCACCATTCAACAACCCTTGATCCCATATTAGGGGAGTACTCTATTAGCATAGCTCTATAATGAGTTGTATCAGATAAATTAGAGGAGTAGAGTGGGCATCGGTTGTAGCTTGATTATTCAGATTTGGTGGTGGTAGCACATCAAGATCGAGCACCCTGTAGGACTACCTCTCAAGATCAAAGATATTGAGGAGGAGTATCACCAGTGCTATGTAGCATGTTGACACCAAGAGCATGAAGGCTTCTAGAGTAGGTATCATGCAGGAGATCTAGTCTAATACATAAAGCAGTTTGCATGGCTGTAAGTAGATTAGATTGAGTGGCACCCCTACCTAGAATGCCCTCCATGGACTGAGGCTGATGAGTACTTACGATGGGAACGCAGAGATAGATGGCTTCTTAGATGCAAGTCTAAAGTACACGAGTTCTTCTACTTCTCTCACATCACCAAATAGTTTAGTATCAGGTAGGGCATCCCAAAGTTACCCATCATCTATCACTACCTCACTCTAGAGAGGGACCTACCATGACCCACGGTGACTCTACTGGATGATGAGGATGATGATTTTTAGGAGTCATGCTTGGAAGATGTAGGGACTACTCCTGACTATGAAACCTAGTGGATGACCAAGGTATGGTAGGTCTTGGAGGGCCCCTTGGATAGACCAACAAACGAGACTGCAGTAGAGGGTGTAGAGGGAGTAGAGGTCGATCCTCATGGACACTGAGTCAGTTAGATGACTGAGGGTAAATGGAATGAGGGAGGAGCTATAGAGGAGGCCCCTCAAAATGAATAGGAGGATGAGGCCATCTCAGAGGGTGAGGTAGCTCCTCAAAACAAGATTGGATGGCTCAGGGCTCAGGTTGGTAGCCTATAGACTCAGTTAGGCACTTTGTAGATGGAGATGCTTAGGAGAGATACTTCTATAGCTATGTTACAGACATGGGTTAGCAACCTACAATCACATATCATAGTAGGGTAGTCTCAGTGGTGCGAGTATATGAAGGAGAATATTGCTCTCCAAGCACAAATTACCACAACACAAACAGAGATCCAAAGGTTCACAAGGTAGCACATACTCCTACAGTCTCAGCTAGATGTTGTGATCGTAGAGTGTGACTCACTCAATATTGTGAGGGGAGACCCCTCATATACATAGGTTGTTATAGAAGCTCTGAATACTCCAATAATTTTATTAGTACCAATAGTACCAGTAGTGTAGGAACTAAAAGTGATAGACCCGATGGAGATATCAGGAGACTGCAGGCTCTGGTGTAGCAACACATCAACCATCAATCATCATATGTTGTCTACATATCTACCTTTAGGAGAGAGATTGAGCTACTTGGATATGAGGTTCCTGAGAGGTCCATATCTCTAGGATCTTAGAGGACTTAGACCAGGAAGACATGTCAGTTCTTAGCTTGCTCTAGTCATAGGATGCATAGATCTGATAGGACCTCAGGTGCCAGCTCCAGATGGACTCACAAGGAGGGTGGAGGCAATGGTGGAACCTCATGGACTAGGGGTGTAAGTGCTGCTTAGCACATATCTATGCCATATGTTGTACCATTTTTAGGTACAAAGTCGAGGACCTAGACAGTTGTAGCCTACGGGTATTTTTGACATAGGCTGATGTACTCTTTATTTTTGATACATGCATATCTATATATGATCTGACATTTGAGACTCATTATATGCGTATATTTTATTTATTTTATGTTTATGAGATACATGTGGATGCAATGCTGATGTGTTATATTTATTTTATGCTATATAATGTGATGTATAGATGACATGCTCTAGATAACTATGTGATGTATGATTAGATGCAGAGATTTACATGTGTAGATGGACTACTTATGATGAATGTATATGAATGCAATGTGTGATGTTAAATTCATGTTTAATTTAAAGTACTTGTATGCATTTAATTTATGATGTTATGACATGATGCATGCCATGTATGTATTGCATAATTTTTATGATGATGATATTATGTAAATGGACATGTATGCTTTAATCACTTAAAACATAATGTATGAATGCAATATGAGTTTAACAATCTAATGAATGACACCATAGAAAGTATACTAATCATGATTTATAATTGATATATCTTTATCATAAGAATTAGTTAATTAATAACCCATGTGCACTATGTCATGATATATTGTTTCTATCCATAAGCTCTTGCAAGTTAAAATAATATGCGTAACATAGTCAATGGTTGTTTAAATATCATTTATGACATCTATATGGTATCTAACCTATATTATGAACAATATAATAAACAAATTCTCATAAAATAAATTGATATTTGATGATTGTGATTTGATTGGTTGTTGCTATTTAGGAATTTTTGAGATTTTCCATGAAACTCAAACACCTTAGTTGACTTATCAAAATTTGTATTAATCACTATACTAGACTTCTAAAAAATAAAGTATTTGCTCTAAAATACCAAGCCATTCATTACACCTATGTGTGCAAATGAATGTATTAGATAAGGCATAAGCATACCCCAGTTCTAGGTAGGATTCATTTGGTCCATTGTTGTATTTGGGATCCTTAAATGTCTATCCGATCCTAGGTTTGGATTTAATTAGACTAGATCACTAGGCAATCCGGGCCACCTAAAGCTAGCTCACTTGTAACTTTATAGAGCTACCCCAATGTTAGACAAGATTAATTCAGTCCATGGTTGTATTGGGGATCACTCCATGGATTTGAGTATTGACCATTATAGATATTAAAGTTCACCCCCTTCTTTTCTTCAATTTATTGGGATTCTTGCTCATATATAGTGACATAAATCACTGTTTATTTTATATACTCTCTTTTTATATATATATATTTATTTTTATTTGAGCAAGGAATTTGATACTGATTTGATTTCATTTTGAATTTGATCTTGATTTGACTTGATTTTGGGATTTCATTCTAGGATTTTTCTCCTTCATTTGTAAGCAAGGGATTTATTCGGGTAAGGGGTAAACTTGTCCTTTTGCCAATGACCTCTACTCTAGACCACTACTCCTCATAAAATAAGCAAGTAACAAAACCTTTTGCCTAAGGTGACCTAGACCACTTTTGCAGTATTTATCCTTCCTTATCCTAATTAGGATTGTTTAATTTATTAATTAGTGATAGGGTTCTGATATGCTAAGTTCTATCAAAGCTAGACTTCATCTATAAAAGCGAAGCAATATTTCTACCAAACTCTTGAGAAGACCACTAAATATGGTTGAATGATCGAAAACCCTAGTATATCCTTCATAGAAATAGGAGGGGTTGTGTTGAAAAACACAATTACTCACAAGGGTGATGGATGATAATGGTAGTGCAAAGATGCATGATTGAAACACAAATGTGGTGTTATTTGTAAGATTATAAAAAAATCTTATCCTAATGCAAATGTGATGGATGGAAATGCCTAATGCAATGCAAAATGAAATGCACGTGCAAAATAAAAATGCTTGATGCAAATGGAATGCAATGATGCAAATGAAAATGCAATGTTTTTTAGATTTTATTGCTTTTTAATTTTTATGGATTTTTGAAATTTTGATTTGACCAAAGGGGTTTAGTTTCCTTTGGAGCCTTTTATGGGATGACCAAAGGGCTTATATATGCCTTTGTAACCTTTTAATGGTTTGACCAAAGGACTTACAAATGCTTTTGGTGATTTTTGATGGTTTTAGGCATATAACGCTTTAATATGAAGGATGTTGATAGGTTCGGGCTCTTCAACTCCGTCAAGCGATACATCCTAAGTCTAATATTTTTAGAGATTATATATGGACCTAACCAATTAGCCATAAATTTGTCTTTTAATTCTAGTGGTAGATTTGAGTTTTGTTGATTATATTTCAGCACAAGATCACCAACCTTAAAGTCTCTCAGATGGAATTTTTTATTGTAAGCTCATTTTAAGTGCTCTTGATAAATGCAGAGATGCTCAAGAGAATTCATGTGATGTTAATTGAGTAGCATAAATTGATATAGGTAAGCTTGTCACAAAGTATCATCATCAGTGAACTCTTTCAATGCAACGTGCAACATTGGAATTTCCAACTCTAGGGGTATAATGGCCGTAGTGCCATATACTAGTGAAAATGAAGTTTCCACAATGGGTGTCCGAAAACTAGTCCTATAATCCCCTAATGCAAGGGGCAGATAGATGTGCCAATATTTGTGGTGCTCTTGTACCATAATTTTCAAGATGGATACCACTGTCTTATTTGAAGCCTCAGCTTGCCCATTTACCTACAGATAATATGGAGTCACAAAACTATATTTGATCCTGTACTTGGACATCAAAAATCTCATAATTTTATTCTTGAATGATGCTCCATTATCTAAAATTATTTTTGATGGTATCCCAAAATGACTTATGATATTGGTGAGTATGAACTCTGCAATACATGCTCTAGTTGTCATTGTTAACGAGATTGCTTCCACCCACTTAGTAAAATACTTAGTAGCTATAATAATGAATGTATGCCAGCTCGATGATGGAGGAGAGATATTACTAATTAGATCCAAACCACACTAAGAAAATGGCCAAGTTGCTTGAATGGGATGTAATTCCTATGATGGCAAGTGCACAAGATTAGCATGATGTTGACATTTAACGCATTTCTTGATATACACATTGCAATCCTTCTCCATAGTAGGCCAATAATAGCCCATACAAAGGATGCACTTGATGATAGTCATGCCATTGAAATGGCCACTACATGTACCATTGTGAGATTTCAAAATTATCCAATATGATTCTTGGGGCTCAAGACAACGAAGAAGAACTCCATCGTAACTTCAATGATACAAAATATCTCCTAACAAGACATACTTTGTTGCTTTATTATTAAATGTGCATTTCATGATGCACGATAATCCTTGGGGGATTACACCAAGTTTTATGAAGTCATGTATTTGTGACATCCAGTTATGATAGACCTCAACCTCAACTAACAAGACAACATGTCCCCCCTATGCTTTAACATTTATAAATGTATATTGGGAAACAACCTTATGGTGAATAATAGTACCATTCCCCATAGGACCCTGTGATATCAATGACCCACAAGGAGACCTATTGAGAAATTATCTAGCTCTGTAGAACCATTCATGGTTTGGTTCTATATGAATCATGTTGATTGAATCTTTGTTATCCAAAGCTTCATGCTGCACAACAAAGTGTGGCAGTGTTTTTACATGGATGGTGGTAAAATCTGTAGACAGATTCTAAGGAATTAAAGATCCCAAATATGCCATAGTTTATATGAATCTATTTTATGAATGAGGGACTGCCTTGATGTTGTACCACTCCAACTAAGCTAGATAAGTATCAAAAAGATCTTTGTAGGCCTTCAGGATTGGACACCTACATTGAAAAAGTCCCTTCACTTGGTTGAAAATGAGAAGGGGATCGCCAAAGATATTTAACCGTTTGATCTTCATGGTGATAGTTGTTTGAAGGCCCAAGATTAGGGCTTTGTATTCAGTATTATTGTTAGTGCAAAAAAAGTCCAACTTAAATTACAAGGGCATGGGGGCAGCTTGAAGCATGAACAACACTATTCCTGCACCACCCCCTTGATCACACTTCAAACCATCAAATAAAAAGGTCATTTCAGCTTTGTTATCCATTTCTTTAGGTTCAGGTGCTTCTGATAATGTGAAGTCTGCACCATCAGGAAGCTCAATTGTGAGAAGCCTACTATTCTCTAAAGGTACCTCCACTAGTTGATCAGCTATGACCTGTCCCTTAATGGAATTTTGGCTAGTTAATTCCAAATTGAATTCTATCTATACCATGATCCACTTTGCAGTATGTGTATTATGATATGTATTGCTCATCATATAATACAAAGGATTTTATTTTGATATGACATACATCATATGACTTAACATATTATGCTACAATTTATTTGTAGTGAACACCATTGCTAAACACAAATTTTCCATGTAGGAATATCCTAGCTCATAACTCACCAAGGTTTAGGTAATGTAATATATGGTTTGCTCTTTGTATTGCACATTATTTTGGACTAACATGGTCCCTAATGTTAAATCGGTTGTTGATATATAGCAAGAATATAACGTCTGGTCTTGGTGGAGCTAGTACTAGTGGCATCACCAGGCATTACTTAATCTCAACAAAGGCTGCTTGATAGTCCTCATCCCAATTGAATGGGACCCCTTTGTGTAGTAGTCAATTCATGGGTCAAAATTTGTCTAATAATTATGCAATAAATCACTTTATGGATGCTACTTTGCCTTGTAGGCTCCTTAATTCCTTGATATTCGTGGGAGGATGCATTTCTAAAATGACCTTGACCTTAACTAGGTCTACTTCAATCCCTCATTTTGAAATTATGAATCCTAAAAGTTTTCCTAAATTCACACCAAATACACACTTCTTAGGATTCAACCTGACATTATGCTCTATCAGGCGATCAAAGATTTTTTGTAGGACATTTGCATGCTCTGAACACAACAATGACTTTACAAGAAGTCATCGATGTAATCCTCCATGATCTTATACATGTAGTCATAAAATATGTATGTCATAGCCCACTGATATGTAGAACTAGTATTCTTAAGGCCAAATGGTATAACATTATAAAAAAATGTCCCCCATGGCATTATGAACATGGTTTTATGCTAGTTTTTGGGATTAATATGAATGTGATTGTAACCAAAAAAACCATCCATTAAGGAGAACATATCATGACCCACAGTTATGTCTACCAGAGCATATATGTTTGGCAATGAAAATGAATCCTTTGGTGTTGCCCTATTGAGGTCTCTAAAATTCATACAGATACGAATCCTTCCATCAGATTTTCCTACAAGTACCATGTTTGATACCCATTTCAAATAGTCGATGGAAATGAAAAACTCTACATATAACAACTTTTGCAATTTATCCTTAACCATTAAGGCTACTATTGGATGCATATTCCTGAGTTTTTGCTTGACTAGATTTTTTGAGAGATCTAGCGAAAGGTTATGAGTAACCAATTTTGGATCTAGACCCAACATGTCCTTATAAGTCCAAGCAAAGAGATCAGGTTTCTATTTTAGTAGAGGGATTAGGTTCGCATACTCATAAGGAGATAAAATTTCTCCAAATTTAATATTCTTAGGAATTGTGGGATCATTGCTGATATCCACTTCAAAGGTTTCCTCTCCTGACATGTGGGATCCCTCCTCAAGCTGAAGAGGTGTAGGGATCAAGTGGATGTCATTTGCTAGGTTTACAGGTTCCACATTGGAAGCATCCTCAACATGATAAACATAATGTGCACAACTAGACATAAAATAAATAGGTTGCAACATTTCTTCATTAGGGAATAAATCTTCAAGATCCTGTGGTGAGTCAATACGATCCCAATCAATAGCATCTACATTAAGACATAATGGTTTGGAGGGGTTATCTGTATTGTGAAGTAGAGTGGTCAAATAAATGGAGATCATATTTATGAAATGGATCATATCTCCAGGACCACATGCATGTGATTCTAAATTTATATAACTTCCATCCTTGAGATGTGGCTTAAGGGGTATGGGTATCTCTAGATATGATTTATGGACAAACTTGAACATAGGATTGCTAGGCTCTAGGAGCTCCATATATGTCATTGGATCAGGAAAGACCATATGTTAAATCACATTGAAATTTGGTGGTCTTCCTCTGAGGTGAGGGTGGAGATTAATATATTTGTACATATCCTCTACAGTGTATGGCATATTACGATGACACAAGTAGGGAGGTCCAATATAGGCTCTCTTTATTTCATCTTCATAATCATTGTCATAATAAAAACCTTCACTGCTACCTACTAGAATTGGGATATTAGGAATATGGGGCCCCATGTAAGCCCACTATTGATAATCACTATCATCAATGGAGAATTGTTCATCCTCGACAACTATCTCCATGGGTAATAGTTGACATAAATTTAGAAGACCTAGGTAGGCCAACTCTATCTCATACTTGGATTGCTCATTGTGCGAGGACTTATCATCATCATCACTCTTATACATACAACTCTATCCGCATCTATTAGAGATGGACTTTGCTATATCCTCATTAGAATGATCCTCTAACATGAAATATTTTGATATGCTACTGTTCTAAACTTGCAGGCCTGTGTCATCGACTACCCCATGGATTTTTTCATCCAAGTTGTCTCTTGGAACGTGCTCTGGACCAATCTCCAGTAATATATCTTTGTGATATATCTTAGGCGGCTCTATAGTGATCCAAGACACTAACCAGTTATCCCTTCGAAATGTGGAAGGATTGAGATGATAAGGATTGAAGTCAAATTCACCCCCAAACTGAGGTATAGGTGGTCTAAAGATGCTACGAGGAGTTCATCCTATCATCTGATATAAGATCCTAACCCAAAACTATCATTTGGCAACTAATACTATGGTTTGTATGACCTACGCCCCTGCTCAAATAATCTGAGACCATAACCATGCCAATGGTAATGCTTAAAATATCATAAGGCATATTTTGGGTTAGAGAGATAATGAGCACTCACAATGAATGGTTCATCATTGTCCTCATCTATGGTAGTGTAATATGCAAGCTGGTTGAGCCCTCCATAGATGGAATTGGTTTGATTAGGAGGTACACCCAGCGATACCACCATCCCTACAGGAAGGTGATGGGTGTGTGGTCGACCCATATCCTATGTAGTCTCGATGATCGACATAAATATCACATTCTACACAATATACTCCCCTAATCTAGGATTAAGCAAATTAATGGTCACTTATGGTGCAGATAACCCTACTGAAGATGCATGTGAAGCAGGCTGAGGAACCTCTTCGACTTCTTCTTGAGCATACTCTACTTCCATGGGAGTAGGGACCTCTATGAAAACTGGTTTGGGTGCTTGTTTTATCTCTTTTTTGCCCATATTTACCTTTATATTTTTATCATATCGATGCATTATGGATGCAAATGGTCTGGTAGACACAACTATCGTGTGCTTCGATCGTTGAGATGCAGATGTTGTAGTTTTGGCATACACTTCCTTAATTTTGTCTCTTGGATCTTTGATCGGTGACACTGGTCATATGTCCAAGTGTGTTGAGGGGAGCATAAAGTCCCTTGAAAAATATATTAAATTCATGTTTTTGAATGGTTCTTCATCTAAAGGTACCACATGAACCTATCCCTCATGCACATATTTAATACACTAATGAAGAATGGAAGGGACACAATGCATTTATCTTATCCAAGATCTACCTATAAGTATATTTTACTGCATAGCACCTTTAATCACATGACACATCACCAGGATGGTCTTTAGTACCACTTGAATAGGTAAAACTATCATGTCGACGGTTGAGCATAATGCATTGTTAAAAGCTCTCAATGTGAAGGTGGAAGGTATGATATGCATCTTTGGAAACTTTAGGTATGTCAATGCCTTGGTCATTATTATATTTATTGATGATCCCGTATCAATAAAAACCCTCTTGAAAGAATTATTATTTACACATGCAATGATGTGGAGCGATGGGTCCACTGTGATAGTGGAAACCATATTGATGTCATGATCATAAAATTGTATAATTGGTTCTTGAAATTGTTGCACGTGTCCCACGAAGTGTGTGAATGCTTGGGGATCCTGAGAATACAATTCTATGGAACTTAGAATATCCATAAGCATCTCCTTGTGCTAAATCAGGTCATAAATTAAAAACTTCACTAGAGTCATCTATAGGTTTTGTACTAACCTACTCCTGAATGTCACCACTAGTCTAGTTGGTGGTCCTAGCACATTCTGGGCTGGCCTTGGAGGAGGCACATCTTGGACCCTAATAGGTAATGGAGGTTGATTTGGTCTTTCATACCTCACATATCTTATGATGATGTTGACCATTATGATGAACCCGTGGGTTGGTGGTTCGATGTGTACTTGATTGACTTGGCCAACATTGTTCCTTGGCACTTCATGGTTCGGTAGAGGATTTTTGTAAATCCCCATATTTTTATTATCTGGTGCTTGTGGGTTATCCACAAGAAGTGTAGCTCTTTTGATCATATTTTGCACTAAATTTTTGAAATACCAACATACCTCTATGTCATGACCTTTCGTTTGATGAAATATGCAATATTGATCATCCTTATACCCCTTAGGCTTGGGTTGATTAGGGTCCACTAATTTTATTTCTGGTAAGTTTATTGTCTTTGCCTCACATAATTTATGGAAAATCAATGTCAAGGATTCCGATAATTGAGTGAATATGTGAGGAGGGCATCTTTCTTTGTCCTTACCCTTCTGGTTGTTGTTGCGCTACTCATACTGCACAGGAGGAGGTTGGGCTTGATAATTTTATTGTTGCTGCCCCTTATCCCATTTTTGAAGGTTTAGAACCACCTGATTAATGTGGGATGGCTTGGACTATTGTTTCTCGATGCTCTTCTTATTCCATTACTTCTTGCTTCTGAGTTTCAAGTTACCCTACTGTAACTTGATATCCTTTATCACTTTGGCTTGCGCTAAAGCCTCTTCAATTTTTTTATATTGAGGCAACTGTAATAAAAATGAAATGTGCTTTGCATAAATCTTCATAAAAATTTGGGTTAATTCAGAAGTAGGGATGGAGAATGGCAACTTTGCCATCATATTTCTCCATCGTTTCCCATAATTTATAATTGGATCATCATCATGTTGCATTAAAGTAGCCAAATCGGATAGGTTCACCTTTTTCTTGATGTTGAAGGAGAAGCATTCAAGAAATGCATCAGCCAGTTGCTCAAATATGGTGATTCTATGTCTTTTGTTTTGATTAAATCACTCTCAAGTTGGGCCTGAGAGGGTTGTAATGAAGGTCTCAGGAGCAAAGCATCATTGCTCTTGATATGAAAGCACATGTCTAGAAAATACATAATGTGATCCTAAGCATTCTCCTCTCCTTTAAACTTTTCTAGCCTAGGCATCTCAAAATGCTCAATATGGGTAGGAATAGGCACCTATGGGCATAAAGGTTTGTTATGAATCTTGTTTAAGGTAGGCTTTTGATAAGTCATTCCTTTCTTCTCGATAGCTTTAAAATTTTCTACTTGTTTAAGGTAGGCTTTTGATAAGTCATTCCTTTCTTCTCGATAGCTTTAAAATTTTCTACCAAGACCTTATAGGCCTATGAATATAGGAAATCCTCTTCTCTAGATTTCCTTTGAGGTATCTTTGGAGGTAGATTCCTCTTCGGTTGAGGTGGAGGACTAGGCTCATCATCCACTTTGACTTGGGATATCTCAGGATATTCTTGATCTAGTTTTTCTCTCACTTCTTCAAACTACCTATATCCATGATATTCGAATGTGGGATTTTGATCTTTGTTCTGGGCCATATGGTGAGTATGGATGTCTATATGGTCAGGGTGCAACTTGGGCTACGAAGCATCTCATATATCAATGCTCTCCATGTACTCAATGTGGGGATGTAAATTGAAACTAGCAAATCATTCCTCCATCTTAGAATGCTCCTTTTGATCAAGGATACATTGCTCGTGCATGCATTGTTAATATAATCATTGTCTTATGAACCTTTACCTATGAGTGTCCTCATTTTTGAGGTATTCCTACTCTACATGACCATATTCCAAACGATATTTTAGGATCTAACATCTCTGCTCTGACACCAACTTGTGAGATCTATCTATGTGATCAACCATATGAGACCTCTGGTGTGTGTGCTCTGTTCAACCAAATTTGTGGGTGTGTCCCCCAATATACTGATTTGCTATGCTCTTGCCCTTGTCTGTGAATATGACATTTACATTCAGTGATCACCTATACTTTGTGCCTGCATGGGATATAGGGGCATGCACATCATATGAATGCTTAGAGCATTCTCTAGGTTATTTGATGGGCCTAATTGTACTTTCGCTATGCACACTCATAGAATGAGAAGGCGTAGGCGAAGTTTTATAACCTAGCTATCCTGAGAATTTTTCTAGACCATCTAACTATCTACTACACCATGGCTCATGAGGTGGCATACCATTTTCTCCCACTTTAGACATGTTTATGGTGATCCTACAAGGTTCACTTCTGTTGGGAGTTTGCATGGGTCTATGCTTAAAAGTGGCCCTCTCTGTTTACCTTTGAATGGGTGGATCTTTACCTTATCTATGCTCAGATGGTGGGGGCCTTGTGCCCCCCTTAGCTATAGGTCAAACGGGTACTAATATGGATCCCTCTATAACAAACTCTTTAACATATCCTGTGGAACCACGTGGAATGTGGTCATGGTAAATGCTAACCTATCTAGGACCCCTATGCTGGGAAGCCCCATGCTCTTCTATGTGTCTCAAGGAGTGTCTAGTGGCTCCTCTAATCGGGGTATTCTCAACAGGATTCCCATGCATAGAATTATCCCCTCTAATACTCATCAAAAAATGTTCGAGAGGATTCTATGATTGAGGGTTATGTACGTCTTACTATGCATTAGGTGGAGCTTCATCCTTGACCTTGGGTCTATGTCTAGATCAGCCTCTTCATGTTCACACCATGATATTATATTATCTCATATGTAAATTTTAAGGTAAACAAAGTAAACAATAATGATTATCTCTTTTAAATTTTTATTTGTGAGCCCTAAACTATTTGGTGTGTTTTAATATTTGTTGTATCAAAAAGTAACTCTCATCGTGTTTTCAATAAGTTGATGATATACTCAATTTTTTAAGGGTTTTCACCTGTATACTCGTAGCTCGACAACCAAAAATGAAAGTCATGGTCATGTAAATCCCCCAAAATATGGAGATGAAACCCACACTTGGGTAGGGAGCATAGGTCCTCTTGGTCCTCACCTTGTTCACCCGTGCACAATGATACACCCCTCCGAAGAGGAATGTGTGCTATTTTGTATGAGCTATGATGACATCTTGGATTTGATATTGATCTAGTAACAAAAGGATCAAGGGAGTTGGTCCAACGAATGGAAATCACTACCATCATCATTGAACCCTACTAGTGGTTGGATGTGACTTCCAACTCACTAGCGTTTACAATGTGTCATGGTGTGTGTGGTTATTTTTACTTTGCATGAAAATAAAATGCATAAAACAACATTCACATGATTTTCCCTACATATTTTTCAAAATAACGTTTGATTTTAAGAGAATGCACGACTATGCTAGATGATTTTTTAGAGAATGCAATTATCTATGAAGAAAATGGCCACTAATTGGGCCTCATACATGCAAAATCAAAACATAGAATGGCCTAGACCACTAGATACTAGGGTGGACTGCAATCAGAGATCCGCTATTCCTAGCAGTGGCTAGTAGAAAACTAAAAATGAACTAGGATTTTTCCATTTCTACCTTTCATTAAGTTTTCTAATTAATCTAACATTTCTACATTCTAAAAAATAAAAACACAGATAGAAAAAAAAAACATAGTAAAATGAAGCCTACCTTAGATCCAATTTTGATGAAGTTTTGGATGCCTGTTGCATGCTCAGTTCTCTATTGATCGTGTCTGTCAGGTGCGACTATAATTGTTGCCCGTGGATCTATGGTGCGGTGACAACTATTAACCATGGCTGTCAGCTACGGCTAAAGCCTATCATCACAAAATATAGTATGTTAGTATTCTATGGCATAAAATGCAAGGTTTCGCCATGATCGCCTTATGTAGCAATCTAGGATGCATACACCTAAGCTAGTAATAGCTGAAAATCACACAAAGAATAAAGGAAATAGAAAAATTTACAAATAACCACAAGGAAGGGTTTCTTTTATTAAATTTACAATGAAACTCAATTACAAATCCATCCATCTTAGGGATCTCCAATGTGATACAATTATTACAATCATAGAAAATCCCCACGTAAGGGTAGGTGTAATCTATAAGATTCCTAGGTTGACACGAATTACTCCAAGGTAAATGTAGTCTTCTTCTCCATGATTAGAGGTATTTGTTGCTTCGAATGGCAAGACCCTGTTAACCCTACATTTAGGAAATAACAAGAAATAATTAAAATCAAAGGAGGCCTCTCTTAATGGGGATTTTAGAGGAATCTTGCATATAACATTTCATGAAAGCTTGAAATCAAGAAAATGTATAAAACATGGCAATCTACACTAAGTATGATAATTGACCATAAAGAAATATAAAGGAAATATAAATCAATCCATCTGATGTTCTATTTACACAATTGGAAGCATGAAAACATAAGAAATAGCCACAACTAATCTAGCTACCAAATGACAAGAAATGAAGGAAACAAGTCTTAAATTCCTATTTCTACAGCACAATTGTCTTTAATGAAACCAATCTAGATAAATGCATCTAATCTATTGTAGATAAAATATAAACTACTACTAAAACCAAGGGAAAAAAATTAAACCTTGACCATGGGTTTGTGAAGCATTTGGCATTGTTAGCCATGGCAGACAACCATGGCTGAGCCATGAATATCCTTGCTCTCAAATGATGGTCTTATATCTCCAATTCCCCTTGATGAATTAATGATCAAGGGTCATCACGATGTCCTCTAATATATTTTGTGGTTTAATTGCTCAGATTGGTGATGGAATGGGCTTAATTGAGTTTCTTGATTCCTCCTAGCCCTCCATAGCCATCTTGGTTCCAAATACCATGTGATCTCCAATTAGGAAAAAAAAGTATTTCTCTCAATGGATACAAGTGGGTATACAATTTGATAGGGTTTCGTTGCACTTCAAATCGATATGCTTCCATACTTCTCCCAAATTTTGAGGGGGGTTATTAAGAATATGGTAAGGCCATGTCTCAGCTTCATGGAGAAGCCAAGATCAAGAAGGGACAACTGGGGTAGTTGGGGGGAAACTTTTGGAACTTTTTTGCTCTCTAACTGCTTGGATCTTCAACCAATTGGCCGTTATAATTTATTTTGGTTTGGCTGAGGTCCAACTAATTTTTAAGGCTAATTATGGCTCTGAGGTCCGGTTAGCTCTGTTAACTGTGGGTGTCAGCTGCGACAAACACTAATTAGGCCAAAATGCCTAAATTAGTGGTTAAAACCATTGCTTCACCTTGGAATCTATCCAAGATATTTTGTATGGGCTTCTAGCATGTCCCATGTGAGTAGTTGCCTTGAAATAACACATTTTAGGTGTCTACAGTAAGAACAAAAGATATGCAGACTTGTTAAGTTCTTATATGGGTTGAAGCAATACATCAAAATGGATGAGCACCTATTATAGCATGGTTTCAAAAGAAGTCCCTTAGACACAAATATCTATTACAATAAAGTTGGGTTTGAGATAATGATACTTGTTAGAAAATTATCACTATTCTCATAATATTTTTTCATAACATTTCATAATATTTCTAGTTACAAATTCATACAATAAATCACTCAAACAATGAACACAAAACTCACTAAATTTTATTAAAAATACATCTACTATAAGCAATGCATAAATGCAATGCTTATTTAATACATATTACAAGGCTTGGTATTCAATATATACATACATGAGACTCTTCATATTGATGAGTGTCATTATTAGCATCATTTAATTTTATATTTGTCAAATCCAGGGCGATGTCCAAGGCTATATACAATAGAAGGTTCAAATAGATTATAAATTAGTCATTTAGATAATAGGCTTTATTGGTGAAACTAATGTTGTTGGGATGGTTTTGAGGTCACTTAAATCCTAATGTGCATGAATTGAAACTACTTTAACTTCAAGAATTGAAAATTGCTTCTAAGACTTGAAGTTGAAAGCTAATTATAGTTGCAAGAAAGGAAATTGCAGAATGGAAATCTTACTGAATTGAAACCTATATTACATTTGCAAAATTGAAATAACTAAATAGAAAATATACTTGAAATGGAAACATTCTAGTCTAATTCATGCTGAAAGGAAGTTTCACACAAATGTCAGTCCATTGTTGCAGAACGTTATCATATTTTTGCTGCAATAACTGACAAGAAATAAAGTTGCTAAAATTTAACAATTTGCAGAAACAAAGGAATTCAAATCTATAACTAATGTTAGCTAACCAAGCACACTATGCATAAAATATCACTTGAAAGCATTGAAAACATCACATGAACTAAAATAGGGGTTAGTCTAATCAACAACAGTAGTAAACAAGAATTTTGGTAAAAATGTTGCAGCAAAAATATTAGAAAACTTATTATAAACAATCCTTCCTCCAGGTTTGAAAGTGAAACTTGTTTTCTAATCCAGAAGAAGGTAAGAAAATACTTATTAACTACTTAAAACACTCAACTCATAAGATAAGTATTTTAAAATACTACACTTTATTTTATTGTGAAATCATACTGAACGGTTACAAGAAACACTTTTCACTAAGTCAAATACTATTAGCTCAACCATATACTAATTATTACATACGTGCCTTGTTTACATATTCAACTGACTGTTGTTTTCTTGTGATTTCTTCCTAGGCTACAGTAGACTCGGTCTAATTTAGGATAGAATCTATTGCAACAACTGTCCATTGGCCACTTGATGCCTCTAAAATGGTGGAAATAGGTTGGGATCAGTTGGAAAATATTTCTCACACCTGTATTTATATCCATGCACCTTACCCTACATTAATTGGATGTAGTTGTACCTATTTTGGATGAAATAGCTTGCCCCCCTATCATTCTAGATATCTCCAATATATCTATCAGAAGAAATATGATTCATGTACAGTTGCAACCAAAACACCTAAAAAAGTCATTCCAAGTGGATATGATGCCTTTCCTATTCCTCCTCAACCATTTCCAATTTTTGCTTCTTGTTTGTGTTGATAAATTTCAAGCCATTCTTTATAATGACAAGTGGCTGGAATCTATATGGATTGTGCCTACACTATTCTAGTTTTCTAGTAGAATTGGTAAATTGGTGCTAAATATCATTTCAAACCATTTGTGAGGCAATAAAAATATTCAAATTACATGATATATTTGTAAATAATAGCACTCTACATTAGCTACAATTTTTATGATACCTATTCACTACTTATTTATGCAAAATAGTCACAAGAATGCAGAAAAATAGTAAAAAACAAGGTACAATTCTCTATACATTTAAATCATGCAAACACTCAATAATTAATGTACTAAAATAATTTAATTAACATAAAATAACATCATATAAATATGCCATTGTTCTTGATGTCCAAAATATGTAAAACATGAGGTAATTTCTTGCCTCATCATGCTCCCAACCTGAACTAATGCATGCCCTCATGCATTTTGGTGGGCTATAGAGGCACACAAATCCATATCCTTGTACCAGCTTCCTCAAAATAACACATCTTCGATGTAGTACCCTCTGCTTTGTTTTAGTTGTGTTATCTAGTTCTGAAATTGCTCATCTGGTTGAGGGTCAATGTCAAAGAAAAATGGTATAGGAGTTATAATGGTAGGTGGCCTGAACCTTAAACCTATCCATTAATTTTTAAGTACTAGGATGGTTTGTATTACTAATTCTACTCTTCTTATTGACCACAACAAATTGGTGGGTAACATTGGTTCTCTCTTCTATAGAGAAATCGGTAAATTTACCCATCTTAGTTTATAAGCTGTCAAGGCATTTGTAAAGTTTCCTACACAATAATTCTAAAGACAAGTCATAATATCCTTAAGATTTTTTAAAAAGGTAATCCTAATTTTTGGCTTATTCATCATATTGAAATGTGGGACCCTATTATTTTTCTGAATATGTCTCAACAAGAGTTCAACTTTCAATTTAACTTCCTTAATCTGCATTTTTTCCTGGTTCCAGTATACATGATTTTACAAAGTAGATACAAAGGACCTAAGTTGTACATCTCCTGTAAAAATGTGAGGTAGGATTTCCACATCCACTACCATGAAAAACTTTGCAAGAACAATTCACATAACAAATTATTTTATTCCTTAGGGTTGTGTAGATAAGCATCTACAAATTCTTCTGCAGTATTTAAATTGTAGGAAAAACTAGAGCAAATGCGTATTACCTGCCACTAGAGGTATTTATATTGTAGAAGTAGGGTGTATAATCTAGCTAGCCTTATGCATTGTACTAAATATTCTACAACTTCACACAAATACTGCACTTTCTCCTACAATTTAGTAATTTTTACAACTTGTACCTCAATATATTTTTCCAATGGTTTTAATGTTGTAATATGAGATTCTAAATTTTGACAATGTAGGATCCATTTTGCAATATCTTCATTGTATTTTACCAATGGAACTATCTATGGTGGTCATACTACTAGTGGGTTCCTAGGTAGCAGATCGACTTGAACTCCTAATTTTTCTATCTGAACTTTATGAGCAATTGATGGAAATTTTTATTTAGGATCTTGATGCATGATTGTACTTTCTTGTATTCTAGCTACCTAAAAATTTGTGGCTTCCATATTTTGTGATTTTCACTCTTCCTACTAGTGTGGAGTGTCATATTGGCATTCTGGTGGATTTCGTGGTCATTCTGGAGCTTCTTTGAAATGATACTTTTTATATCTAGAATGTTTCGGAGCTTCATCATCATGCTAAGAAACATCTTCAATCTCCAAAGTCTCATAAAAAATTTGGTGTTGATCCATTTATGAAGTATCTCTACCCTGTTGAGAGCTCTGATTAACCTCCATTGTCTCCTCACCTGCTCTTGTTGCCAGTTGAAAAACACAAGCTTATACTAAGAGGGGGTGAACAGTATAAGATCAACTTTTACTTTTATTTCCCAAACAATATTATCCATTATTATTAATTACAATATCAATAGCAATAATCAAAGCAATGCATAAATCATCACACACTTGAGAGACACATATTTAACATGGTTCACCCAATGTGGGCTACATCCACGAAGACAATCTTTCTTCTAAATTTTCTCAACAAATCTCTTGGGAATCAATTCCCTATTACAATTTTTATGGATCTCTATCCAAAGGAGACACCAATCTCCTTGCTTTGGTTTGTGGATCTCTCTCCATAAGATAACTATTTCCCCTTTGCTCTATTTTTTGGATCTCTCTCCATAGGATAACTCTTTACCATTTTCTCTAGGTCATGGATCTCTCTCCATAGGAGAACTCTTTCCCCTTTGCTCTGGTTCATGGATCTCCATCCATAGAAGAAATCTATCCCCTCTTCTCTAGTTCATGGATATATCTCCATAGGAGAACTCTATCCCATATAATATCATTCATGGATCTCTATCCATAGGAGAACTCTATCCCTCTACTCTGGTTGATGGATATCTATCCATAGGAGAACTCTATCCCCTCTGCTCTGGTCAATTCTACTGCAATCTACCCCAAGAATTAACAAAAATCTTGATCAAATAAAAAACCAAACCTTCTCTCAACTCTATCTCAAATATACCCCAATCCTTAACACAAATATTGATCAAATTAGCAAATAAACCTGCTTTCAAATATATCTCAAATCTTCCCCAAGCCTTAACAAAAGGCTTGATCAAATCAGTAACCAAACCTATTTTTAACTCTATCTCAAATCTGTCCCAAGCCTTCTCACAAATATTGATCAAATTAGCAACCAAACCTATTCTCAACTCTGTCTCAAATCTACCCCAAGAATTAACACAAATCTTGATCAAATTAGCAACCAAACATGCTTTCAACTCTATATCAAATATTCTCCAAGTCTTCCTTAAAAGACTTGCTCAAATCTGTCTCAAAGCTATTCCAATTCTTCTCAAAAGAATTGCTCAAATCTGCCTTAAAGTTGCTCATAGAACTTGCTCAAATATTTGCAAATCTTGAATACAAAAAAATTTTGATATCTCTTTTAGAAATACTTTCTTCAACTAGGAAATTCAAACATATTCTACCTAGAATTCGTTTACCCTCTGGAACATATAGATAATGATATGCACTATCAAAACCCTAATATGTTCTTCACATTCACAAATATTGCATTCAAGTAATCCAATATCTATCACTTGCAAAATACCTTCCAAATAAAATAAAAATAGTGTGTAACTTGCTTCACAACACTTACCTATATTTCTTGCAAATTTGCTCTCAAAAATCAACCTCAGTAATGCACAACTTTTCCTCACAAGATTGATCTCAAATACTTTCACAATTGCTTTCAATATCTCTCAATCAATGCTCAAAAGGTTTCACAATGATTCACAAACTTGTCTTCAAATCTAACACAAGTAGTTCAAAATATCTAGCACAAATGTCTCAATATCTTTCAACAATGGAAGATAACTTGTTTCACAAACCCTAGCTCAAATATTTCTAATACACACTAATTAATCCTTTTATATCCACCTTATAATTTTGAAATATTTCAACCAAACACCTTAAATAAGAGTGATATAACCATACCTCTTTGATGAAGGACCTCTCTCAAAAACCTGTCTCAAGATATTCTGTATTTCTTATGCCACTTTCAAGGGTTAGTTAGCATAACACTTTTCAAACCAACCATAACATCTTTCCTCAAAATTTGCTCATAAAAATATTTAATATCAAGACAAATTTTGACAATAATCAAGCTCTCTTAATATTTCCTTTTATCAAAAATTACACACACAAATTAAACCATAATCATACCTTATCACTCCTACTTATAAAAGCCACTTATAATTCAATATCACAATTTAATATCCCTAAGTGCATGCCATACATCAATTTATTTTCAAGCACCTTATTGCTCCTTTCTTTCAAAAATATATTCCAACTTTATAAAATCACAACCAGATTCTAACATATCATTATGTCCTCAAAATAATAAATTTCAAATCATTGCCCTTATATCTCCCTAGACTATGTAACATGCACTTTTAATAACCAAAAATTAAGCGCTAATCATACCTCAACATTTAAACAAAAAATTATGCCCTTACCCACATCTGCCACCACCGTCACTGAGATTCGAACACGAAACCTCACAGTGCCCAAGCTCTATCACGAGCTAGAGTGCTAGCTAGGCTAGCCCCACTTGCTAGAACAATTCATGCACAAAAATTCCTTTATGCCTTCCTCTTTGCCCAAACGTGATTCACAAAAATTAAACTATTATGAGGATTCAAAACCGAGACCTATTCTTTACCATGCCTTATGTAGGACCCGCCTGCCACTTGGGCTAGTAGCCCTGGCTAAAATCAAATTGTGTGCTCTCCCTTATGTTTCATTGCCACTTGCTAGAAACTCGTGCACTGAATTTTTACCTTTCTTTTTCCCTTTGATGAATGGCACTGCGCTCCACGAAAATTGATTAACACCTCTGGAGTTTCTTTTTCAACATTGGAAAAATGATTTATGCTCCTCCTTTAATATGCATTCAATGATTTTGTTATGATGTTGGCTCAACCCTTTATTGCCTCATTTTTAAATTCAAATTTTGGCACCTTTGATAATTCAAATTTAATTTTTATTTTTAACATAATATTTAACCTTGTGTTAAATATTATTTATTATATTATTTAACCTTGGTGTTAAATAATATTTTTTCTTGTAGTCCTTCATCAACTTAATTTATTTTTGAGACCTTTATCCAATGCACTTTAAATATTCCTTTTAATAAGTCTTTTTGGCCTAAATATTATAATATTATCTCTTTTCTTGTAAACCATGGCCTTAAAATTGGACCTTAAACCTTTTAACCAACCACTTATAACTTTGTCCAAAAACTCTTTGCCTTATAATATAAAATATTATAAACTTTTCCTTTTTACCAATTTCCTTGCTTTGGGATGAACTTTGCCTTGCATCTTATAAATAAATGAAAATTAATGACATCAACCTTTGACATCAATGACAACACAATTACTCAAAATTTCCAACACTAGTGGTTCTACCCGTTCTGCAGGTTCTATCAAAATAAAATCTACCACATGTATAATAACTTTAGGTCTCTGTTTTGGATTAGGCTCATCAATTCTAGGAGGGGGCTATGGATTATTTCCCTATTTTCTCCCTCCTTACTTTGTTCTAACAATTGCAACAAGCTTTCTACAATGCCATCACCAGTATCAAATGTTGTAGGTAGTGTTTCATAATGTGCTAATATTATTTTTAAATCTTCTACCTCCTGCTGCAACTTAGTAATTTGTTCATATTTTTATTTGATGGTGGCATATCCTTTCTAAATATAGGTCATCTAGGTTCTGATGACACTCCTTGTAGCTCACACCTGATCAGATATAAATTCTTCATCTTTCTCAAATTTAGAGGAATAAGTAGATAAATCATCCACAAATGGTGAACTAGGCTCTCCCATTTCTACAATTATTTCTCCTTCTTAGTTCAGTGGGTCCTGAGCCATAGTATTATGTGAAATTTCCTCAATTTTATCAGTCTCATCCTCTATAGGTATCACTTATTTCTTTTTACTTTCAATAGAGGATTTAGGTCTATTCTCATTTGTTACAATTGAATCTTATTTATTTTTCCTTTGGTTTCTCCTAAGAGGAGGTGGTGAGGGTGGTTGTGTTTCATTCCTTATTTTCTCTTCCTAAACCACTTCTTCTTCAACCATATGCCTCTGCAATATTAGAGACCTAAAATTTTATACATATTTATTTTCTTTGTTTTGCCTTGATATAGATTTTGACAGATTAGAATCAAATTCTGCCTCTGATGATAGTGGCATAGCCTCATATTGAATTTCATATTCTGCAACATCTGAAGATGCTATCTGTGCAAAAGTCTAAGATGGTATTTTAATTACCTTCTCAAAGAAAGTCACTCTCATGGATTTATTTTTGTCTCCAAAGCTATCTGCAACTTTTCTTTTTCTCTGTGTCCTTGTTCGAGTAGCTGGTGGACCCTATGAAGATGAAGAAGATTTTGATCCTAGAGTATATCCTTCATCAGAATTATATTCAGGGACTTCATTCCCTTCTACAAAATTTTCTTCTTCTTCCATTGTAATCTGCTCATTCTAGGGGTCAAAGAATCTTTTGAAACTTTGGGGATTCCCTTTGAAATAATGCTTACAAAAAATCTTCATAAGCCTATGATGCCCAAGGGTTCCTTTACCTTCTTGGTATCGTTTAGTTATATTATGCAGTTCCTGATGCAAGTAAATGGGAATATTTACCTTGACCCCTGGTTTTATTTGCCATACCTCAAATTATTGAGAATTTTGATATGGGCTCCTGATAACATTGCATATTATCCCTCATAATTTAAAAATATAACTATCCAGACTATAAATTCATCCTAGGGTCTTTGTAAAATAGTCCTCTTGACTATCTTACAAACATTATTATTCATTTGCATGATTGGTTTCACATCTCCCTCCTCTAAATATTTCTTAACTACTTCGAGGAGTACATTCTTGCTAGTTGCTATAATTATTAAACCTTGAAGAGGTAATTCAATGATATGGCTTAAAGTGGCAATATTATATCTATGTAGACACTAAAATCTGGTCAATCCGATTATGCTACCATAAGAAATGGCTAAATGACACACCAAGGCCCCTAGGGCAGCCCTCAATAGGTATACAGTGGTCCTAACCACTCAGTGCAAGGTTTTGGAAGGTTTCAGGCCACTTTTGGGACCTTTTGAACACCTTGATTCTATTCGTCCCACCCTGGGATGAATACAAATTCTATTCGTCCCACCCTGGAGCGAATAGCAGCATTCATCCCAGGGTGGGGCGAATAGCAGGTTTGACCAGCAAAAAGTCAAATCTGGGCCAATGGCACCCAGTAACGGTCATATTCCTGGCTATTATTGCCCACAAGTTAGGGCACACAGTAGATCTTATGACATGCTCAATGAATGAGGCCAATTTGGGAGATTCTCTTCCCCCTCCAATGCATGTCGCCCCGGTGGCCAAGTGGCGCCTCTTGCCCTGCATGCCCTCGCATGCCCTTTGACCCATGAAGCCTCCTTGGGCTATAAAGTGGATGCATTTTTCCACACAAAATAGATAGAGGAGTTTTAGGTTTATGCAATGGAGTGCTGCTAAGATTTCCTCTCACCTTTTGTGCCCATTTTTCCCTCAGAATCTCTACCTAGCGAAGGAGGTTCGCGAGTGAACTAGGAGGCACAATTTGTCACATAACCGAACCATATGAGTGAATTACCTCACCAAATTTGATGAAAATACACCCCATAGTGTTTTGCATCAATCCTCAATGGAATTGGTGGCAAAATTTAGGTAGAATAGGTGGGCATCCCACCCCGGGTGCCCCCAATTTGTGACAGTCCTATTCGTCCCACCCTATGATGAATAGAAATATGTGCATTATTTTGTTACTATTTTTAATTTTTTATTTTCTATATGCTATTATTATGTTGCAGTTCAAATTTTAGGTCATTCTGAGCTATATTGGCCGAGATATTGCAATTTTAGTGTTTTGTAGGGTCTCATGCAGGTCTCCGGCGGTCATCTGAGGAAACACCTAAAATGTTACTGATTTTGAAAATATGATCAAATGGGTTTCTTTAAAATAGCATTTTATGTGTTCTTTCCAATTTTCATGTGTTTTGGATATGTGTAGGGCCAAAAATTGTTTGCTTTGTGTTTTGTAGGTTGCGCACGGTCATTGCAATAACGAGGCACCAACGGACACAATTTTGATGTAATTTTGGGTGATATCTTCCCAAAACATCCTATTATACTTATCTATATAATTTCATAGCATTTGGAGTTCATTTGATATAGGCACACCATATATGCTCTTTTCTTGCCTGTGGGGATTGCATGTTTTACATCATACACACTTGCTATTTGACATTTCTGGTTTCCTTGTGTGTAGGTGCAGGTTTTATAGTGCATTAGGAAGGAGTGCAAGACTTCAAGATCAAATATACAAGTGGTGGAAGCATAGGCCCACCCACTTCGATTGTGGGTACGAGGAAAGACATTGGATGTGCACCCAAGTTACTTGAAGGATTTTGATCCTTGGGCACCCAATTTGTAAACATTTGTATCATCTATTTGAGCCCTCAAAGGGGAAATTTTGTAACCTAGATTTGATCTACCCAATTAATAAGAAGTCGGTTTATTTTGCATTATTTCTTGTTACTTGCCATCTTTTCCATCTTACTTGCATGTTTCCATTTGATGCTCATAAGCAATAGGACATAGATACGCATATTGTTTATTATCATTTGGTGCACCATTTTTCCCTACTTTAGTGGTGATCATGGTGGGACCTAGTCCCTTTTGCTTTAGGTGAATTTTGGAACTCATTCTTCATCTTTTTATGTTGTAGGTGCTATTCGTTCTGGGCTGAAATGAACCCTGACCTGCTATTCGTGCCACCCTGGGATGAACGCGAGTTCATCCCACCCTAGGATGAATACAGACCTGCTATTCATCCCACCCTAGAGCGAATAGAAACCAGAGGGTTTTCAGAGCAGAATTCCAGAAATAGCAAGTTTTGGTAGTGATGAGGTAGGCATCTGAACCTTCTATCTCTATTTTTTATTTTTAGAAACTATTTTTATTTGGTTTTTCTCATATCTTTTGCTTGTTTAGAAAGGTTAAAAGCTAGTTTTCCTTTTTCTTAAACACAAAATAACAAAAACATATAAAAGGAGAAAAATCAAAAGAAATTGGAAGTAGGAATGCATCTCTTTGGATTGCTTGCTTGTAGCCTACCCAATGGGTAGGCTAGCATTTAGGGTTTTGCATTTCTAGATACATTTGTGAGTTCTTTTTACACTAACTTTCTGAAAGTAAAATGCACCTTTTGCATGCATCTAGTGAATGATCATCGAATGCTTCTTGGTTTACTTTCTTTGGATTAAAAAGAACCACACACACCACGATCCACTTAAATGCTAGTGAGGTGGATTTCATCACCATCCACTAGTAGAGTTCAATGAGGTGGCTTTCATCTCCACCCATTGTCTCAAATCCCATGAACCTTGTTCTTTGCCAAGGCCGGTTCCAAGATCCATCATAGCCCATGGGTTATAGCACGTATCTCTCTTCGGAGAGGTATATCATAGACTACGGGTGAACTGGGTGAGGAACTGGTAGGACCTGTGCTCCCTGGCCATGTGTGGACCTCATCACCACACATTATAGGTGGGATAACATGACCTGGAGTTCATAGCCAGGTTTTCAAGCTATGAGTATATAGGTGAAATCCAATTTAACACAAGATTATCATCCAACAATATTTCAAACACGTGACACAAGGTCATTCTTTACAAACAACACATCTGAAACACACAAAATAGTTTAGAGATTCACACTTAAAACTTAAAAGAGATAATCATCTATCTTATTGAGTGTTTCCTTTTATTTTTTTATTTCATTAAGAATTTGTAAAGAAGATAATCATCTAGGGTTTGGTAGAGAGCTACGATGGTGTGCACCCATAGCCAAGCCCAATCATGGGTAGAAGCTATGGAGAGTGGACTAGGAGACATGAGTCATCTCCGCTATAGCCCTAGGGACCTGGTCATACCTCCCTGGTGAGCTTCTACTCACCCTAGCCCCAAGACAGTGGGGCATGAGCCACACCTATGAGGGAGCCCTATGCGGGACACCCCTAGGGATGATGGAATTTACTTGGGAGAGTGTTCTCGGTACTTAGACACGTCACACGCCTTCTTGAATGAAAGGCAATAGTGCATTGAGGTGCTAGTAGATAGAGTGGTGCCATGCATTCATGTACCTATTAGGGCTGACACACCTATTCATAGGCCTAGGCATGACTTCACACACTGGGTAGAGCAGGTCGGTATGACCTTGCCTATGCATCACCTTGATAGGGTACAACAGATTAGGCAGACTGATGGGTATGATACTCATCGCTCAGAGTGAGCTAACTCTACCCTACCCTTCCTCGTCTAGGAAGGAAGGCATGAGGAAATCCTAGATTTTCCTCAAGAGTAGTATTTTATGCATGCACGATGTGCCTCTATGCCCATTGAGTATAATGAGCATATGCCCTAGCCCGAACCTCAAGTTAACGTGATGACCCTCGATCGAGGGAAGCATGCGATGGATATCATAGATTATCTTGAATGAGGTCGGCCTCAGGGTGAGACTCCTAGGCCTCTTAGGCCCTACATAGTGGAACAAATTAATCAAGCAGTTGCAAGATACATGGAATACCAAGCTCAATTCAAGCAGCTTCGATGAGACAAAGAGCAACTAGACCACTTGCATCAGCTTGAGAAAGAGAGAATCGAATGGTAGACCAATGAGCTATTCTAGAAGACTCTACGGGAGAGGGTTCCTACCCCTAAGACACATAGGTAGGAAGTCCACCCGAGGCAACCCATGCTCATTCGAGATAGGTCTCCCAGGCCTTATCCAATGTTACCTCCATGACCTCCTAGGCTAGATCGAGATGCACCTCCTAGGCCAAACATAGGGTGCCCATGGTGGGCAGATACCCCTCTTTATAGACCAGCTCGAGAGATGCCCTACGGAGCCTATGATGAGCATGAGCCAGAAGTAGAGTACTTGGAGATGCCTTACCAAGGTAGGGGGTGACATGCCACCACCCCATAATAGGTTGGAGGATCCTAGACCTCCACCATAGGATGTGAACAAGGATGAGGAGATCAAATCCTCAGACCCTTATAAAGAGTTGCTAGAGCACCTAGAGTCAGTAGAGCACAAGACCTCTAGGTCTGGATCTCAAAAGCCTACTATGCACCAACTGCATAGTCAACCCATCCATCCTTCGATTCCTGCACCTCCTTATCTAGAGCAATTTAAGTTGCCTCAGTTGGCTACATTTAAAGGAGAGGAAGATGCATAGGAACATGTCACTAGATTCTTGGGCTAGTGCTTCGGCATTCATGATGATGATGCTTTGCTTTTGAGGACATTCATGACTACCCTCTCAGGCCCCACCTCAGAGTGGTTTTACCAACTCCCTAAGCATAGCATCCACACTTTGGACCAACTTGCAGATGCATTCCTAGAATGCTTCACCTTCAATACCAAGAGGAAGGCGACATTGGCCGACTTAGCTGGGTTGAAATAGTATGATGATGAGTCAATAACAAACTATGGCAATAGATGGTGAACCTTGCTCACCAAGCTACCTTATCTCCTCCCCATGTCAGAGTTGACTCAAATGTTCTCCAAGAGCTGCTTGAAGCCAATCTCCTTGCTATTGTAGCTACAATAGTATCCGACTCTTGAAGATGCCCTAGCACAGGCTAGGACCATCAAAGAAATCAAAATTCAAGAGGGCAAAATTGTGAAGCCTCGCAAGGAGTGGAACAAGAGCACCAAAAGCACCCCAGCATAGTCTAAGCCAACAATAGTAAATCAAGTTGCCATTAGTGTCTCAGGGCCAGCGCAAGCTGTGCCACCTCAAAAGCCTAATTATCAGGCCACACCCAGGAACTATGCCAAGGATAACCAAAATAGTCAAGGGCAAAATCAACAACATCACCCCAAGTGATAGTTCACACCTATTGTAGAGTCCATGGACTCATTGTTTGACCACCTCTTAGTGGCTAATGTGATTCACCTACCTGAGAGTCGACCTATCGACCCAAATGCACCAAAGCCCAAAGGATACAGAGAAGACCTATATTGCAAGTTTCATAGGCAAAATGGGCATGATGTGCAAATGTGCTACAAGTTCAAGCATTTGGTGCAAGACATGATCGATAGGAATACCCTTCAGGTGGACAACCCTATTGTGCCAAACAACCAACAAATGGAGGTCTTCAAAGACCCCTTGCCTACCCATGCAGAGTAGGCCAAGCCAGCACCCCAGGTGAATGAGGTTCATCATGCCCCTCCTAAGCAAGGGTATGTCAGCATGATCAACATTGTAATGAGGAATAGGTGGTACCCAAGTCCAACCGCACCACCTATGGCTCAGAATGATGTCCCCTCGATATCATAGCCTCTATCACCTCCTATGCCGAACCTCCCACCTAGGCCTATTGTCACCATCAAGAGCAAGCTCACTCAGAGCTTAAGAACAATGTCCACTCGAATCTCCATCTATGAGCTCATTCAACAATCAACACCTCATAGAGAGGCCTTGATGGAGATCCTTAAAGCAATCGAGCTTCAGCCTCAGGAGTCTAACTCCTTCAACAACTTCGTGGGGCATGTGCGACAATGCATGAAACCGGTAATTACCTTTCAAGAAGATGAGCTTAAACCAGTTCCAAATGATATGGTAGATCCCCCTTTGCACATCGTCGCATGTGTGAATGGAATGCCATACAAGAGAGTGTTGATAGACATTGGGTCCTCTAGCAATATCATCATGACAATAACTCTCAAGCATTTGAAGCTCCCAACATCCCACATTATCGCATCTACCTACACCCTTCGAGCCTTCAATGATGCCATATGCTCAATGGTTGGTATGATCATCCTACCTATTTAGGTAGGGGAAAAGACCATCTCGATGTTGTGCCACATCTTGGAGGGTGAGATGGCATACAATATCCTGTTAGGTAGACCATGGATCAGGGACATGAAGTGTGTCCCTTCCATCACTCACCAATGCCTTAAGTACACTCATGAAGGGCAAGTTCATGTCATCCCTATGGACCTAGAGCCCTTCAAGTATTGCAATATGGTGCAATAGCTCCCCGAGTCAACCTTGCCATCAACCCATCTAGATTTTCAACCGAATAAATCTAGCCAAGGTTTGACTCCACCACCATCATAGGCCATACCATCCACATCATCGACACCCCCATAGATGTCTAGTGCACCTATGGATCCTTTTCCTAGGAACCCAGGGAAGCGACCTATTGAGGAGGCCCAGTCGACCATATCCACCATCTCCATAGAGGAGGTTCCTAGCCTAGTAGTTGAGGAACTACCGCATGAGATGAATGATGAATCAGATCAGGTCTCACTCTCATCCCTCTTCTATCTATAGCCTCAGGTCATAGTGCACCTGGCTTCCACTAGATTGGGGGAGTACATGGTTAGGAATGTTACAACCACCCCTGCTATAGAGTCGGTGCAAGACATGGGTCGACCCCATCTTCCCATAGGCACCATCGTGCCTCTCGGCCTCCCCCCTAATCAAATAAATTTTATCTATGGGGGCCTTGACTATGGCATCGAGCCTTATCAATAGTAAGAAGAAGATGAAGAGCCCTTTGGAGAAGACATTAACTACTTGTCCAACCTTAAATTCACTTTGAAGTACCTTGACCTATGCAATTGGCATGGTTATGGGTTGGGCCTGTACGAGTAGGGCACTCAAGTTCCCTACCAGCCATAGTATCAAATGTCTTATGACAAGTCTAGCTTGGGATGCAACACACCTTTGCCCCTTGACATCTTGGTAGATAACTTAGAATGCATGACTCTAGATTGTAGAGATGAGCTCACATGAGATCCTTTCACCAATCCCAATCATGTCTACTCACTAGGGGACTACTTCCCTATGCCCTTGGGAGATGATGAACCACCTCATGTGATGATATTCGCTCTTATGAGAGAGGTGAAGGTTCACGTACTCTTCCCCATGATAGTGAGGATGAGGATCTAGGGTCCCCTTATGAGTGGACGTCGGATGATGAGTCATATTATGGAGTCACGCCCATTGATTCTGGTAGCTCAGATGGAGAAGGCCCTCGGGTCATCCCCATAGATGATGAGGATGAGTTCTATCTATGCATGTTCCCATTGCATCATCCCATCTAGTGATAACTTCTACCTTTAGAGGAGCAAGCTCACCCACAGCCGCATCGACCACCATCGGTCATTCCACCACCCCCACAACCACCTCCTTAGATCTTGCGACATTCGAAGGTCCGTGGGCACCATCATCCACATAGGGGAAATCATCCATCCATAAATATGATTTCCATAGATCTTTTTGAGCCCCTACGAGATCCGAATAACCCATTGGAGCCATTGCACCTCGACATGGGGGCAATCAACTTTGATCGAGGAGATTCACCACCCTCACCCTCTGAGTATTGGCCTTGTGATGAGATGTTACAACCATTTCATTTCTCTCTAGGGCCAACTCATGATGTCTTCCATGCTGAGGAGGAACCCAAAGTTCCCATTGATGATCTAAATCTAGCTGATGACATCCATTTGATCCCTACCCCCCACCAGTTGGAGGAGGGGTCACATATGTCAATCGAGCCCATGATTGACAAAGATATCAGCTCAGACCTAGAGAACCCACAATGTATCAAGCTGGGGGAAAGTCTATCCCCCATAGAGCAAGCCGATTACATAGCCCTTTTTATAGAGAAGAAGGCAACTTTTGCATGGTCTTACAAAGACATGCCAGATCTGGACCCAAATCTAGTCACCCACAATCTGATGCTTGACCCCAAGGCCAAGCCTATCAAGCAAAAGCTGAGAAAGATGCATCCCATAGTGGCCTTAATGGTCAAATATGAGCTACAAAAGTTGTTGGATGCCAAGTTCATTATTTCTGTAGACTATCCACCATGGTTGTCCAACATGGTTCCCATCAAGAAGCTGGATGGGAGGATTCACATTTGCACCAATTTTTGAGACCTAAACAAAGTGAGTCCTAAGGATGATTTTCCTTTGTCGAGCATCGATGCCCTGGTAGATGCCATAATGGGCCATGAAATGTTATCCCTTATGGATGGCTTCTCTGGGTACAATCAGATTCGTATCAACCTGGAGGACCAGCTCAAAACAATGTTCACAATGCCTTGGGGAACATTTTTCTATAAGGTCATGCCCTTTGGCCTTAAAAATACCGGTGCCACCTACCAGCATGCCATGACATACATCTTCCATGACTACATGCATAAGATTTTGGAAGATTACATGGATGACTTACTGGCTAAATATTTGTTATGCCATGAGCATCTCGATGTTTTGCGTAAAGTCCTCGATCACCTTATCGAGCATAATGTGAGACTGAACCCCAAGAAGTGCATCTTCGACGTCACATCTGGAAAGCTCTTGGGATTCATAGTTTCTAAATGAGGCATCGAAGTAGACCCTAACAAGGTCAAGGCCATCCTCGAGATGCCTCCCTTGACTACCATCAAGCAGCTTCAAAGTCTATAGGGCAAGATAGCATCCATCAAATGCTTCATAGCACAACTTTCGGACAAGTGTCGACCCATGAACAAGTTGTTGCACAAGGGGGTCACATTCCATTGGGATGATGAGTGCTAGGAGGCCTTTGATGCCATAAAATAGTACCTAGATTCACTACCAGTGTTGGCTCCACCTCGACCAGGAGTGTCATTCCGCTTATACATCTCAGCCACTGAGATTGCATTGGGTGCCATGTTAGCCTAGAATAATGAACTGCATAAGGAGCAGGCTACTTACTATCTCAGCCGCACCCTAGTCAGCTATGAGATCAAGTATGCATACATTGAGAAGTTGTGCCTAGTGGTGGTTTTTGCCACCAAGAAGCTATGACATTACATGCTTAGCCATACCACGTATGTTGTGTCTAAAGAGAATCCATTGCGATACATGATGAGTCACACTTATCATAACAATCGCATGGTGAAATGGATCATGTTGTTGATGGAGTTTGACCTAGAATTCATTGGAAAAAAATCAATCAAGGGTCAGGTCATCGTCGATCAACTCGTAGAGGCTCCTCTCCAGGATGATCAACCTCTGAGCATGGAGCTTCCCGATGATGGAGTCTTCCAAATCTCAGAATCACCTGATTCTGATGAGCCTGAGTCACAGGCAGATATGACTCTATTCTTCGATGGCTCCAAATGTGAGCAAGGAGGTGGCATAGGGATCATGTTTTTCACACCACATGGGGCTCCCATACCCCTATCATTTAAACTTGATTTCCCATGCACCAACAACAATGTCGAGTATGAAGCCTTGCTCATAGGTCTTCAAATGACTATCACCATGAAAATCACCAAGCTTAACATCTTTGGTGACTCCTTGCTCATTGTTAACTAGGTCAAAGGGATCTACCAGTGCAAGTGCCTAGTTCTGCAAGCCTACAAAGCCCTTGTGGATAAATTCTTGGTAAATTTTGAATGGTATGACATCGAGGCACTCCCTCGATCATCTAATCATTTTGTGGATATGATGGCCTCCTTAGGGTCTTTAATCTCGTAGAACCTCATTGATGAGATGACAACCATTCAGGTCAAGATGCTCTCACAGTCTATAGTTGAGCATGAGGATACTCAGGCCATGCTAGAAGTCCACTTGATTCAAATTGAACCTCATCAAGAGAGATTCTCGCACCTTCATGAGCACTTGAATCATGCCGATTGGGGGACTTTGTTCCCTCAAGCCCCTTTTGATAGTAGTACAATGCTATTCTTACAAGTTCTTTCCCACTCAACATTTTCTCAGGATGAATTTCAAGAGGGATAGGCAATTCATGCAATCGAGGCTTCCCCTCAATAGGATTGGTCCACACAAATCAAGGAATATCTAAAGCTGGGTAATCTCCCTCTTGGATTGTCGCACGCTGCTAAAAGAATGTTTAAATGGAAGGCGACAAAATATGTCTTGCTAGGAGACATTCTATATCATCGAAGCTATGAAGGGATCCTCCTTCATTGCTTAGAGCATCAGGAGTCGGCTTGGGCAATCGCCCAAGCACACGATGGTATGTACGGTGGCCATTTTAGTGGTATGGCCATCACAAAGCGCATTCTTTGCATGGGCTACTATTGGCCAATGTTAGAGCGAGATTTTGTACATATGTGAGGAAGTCTTTTTATATGGGAAGTGTGAAGTGTCAACACCATGCTAACTTGACACATGTACCTTCCCAGGCCTTACAGCCGATCCAATCGACTTGGCCATTTTTGCAATGGGGGTTGGATTTAATCAAAAAATCTCCCTTGCATCCTCGGGCCATCACACGTTTATCATTATGACTACCGAGTATTTTACAAAGTGGGTGGAAGTGATTCCCCTTACCACTATGATAGGACCCCGCATCGTGGAGTTCATTTTGCATAATATCATTTGTCATTTTGGTATTCCATCCAAGATCATCTCGGATAATGGGACGTCATTTAAGAATAAATATGTGCGTGCTTTAACAACAAAGTATAATATCCAGCACATATTTTTGATGCCCTACTATCCACAAGCAAATGGGCAAGTAGAGGCTTCCAACAAGACATTGATTGCCATTCTCAAGAAAATTGTCAAAGAGAATCACGTCGATTGGCACATGCAAATACCCCTTGCTCTATGGGCCTACCACACTAGCATTCAGACGCCCACTAGGGCCACCCCATTTTCACTAGTGTATGGTGCTGAGGTAGTCATACCTTTAGAGCTAGAGATCCCATCACTATGCATATCCATGCAGGAGTTCATCGATGATGACACCGCATGGTAGGCTCACCTAGATCAACTTACACTGCTTGATGAACATCGTGTTAATGCTCTCGAGCACCTACATGTTTATCAAGAGTGACTTAAAAGAGCCTACAATATGAAAGTCCATCTTAGAGACTTTCAGGTTGGTGACCTTGTTCTAAAAGAGAACCAACATAATTCTAATTTTCCGCCCCATCTAAGGGACAAGTTTGCGGCAAACTGGTTAGGTCCTTATGTCATTACTAGTCATATCGGACCCAAAAATTATCGCCTAGCCTCCCTTGAAGGCATCGAGGACCCTAAACCCTTGAACATCCTTCACTTGCAGCCTTTCCATGCCTAGAGTACTATGGCTCAACCTCAAAATGCTCCAAGGGTGCCTTTAACCCGCTTGGTCAACCTAAAATGCTCCTAGGTGGTCTATAACCATCTAGGTCACCCCAAAATGCTCCAAGGGTGCCTTTAACCCACTTGGTCAACCTAAAATGCTCCTAGGTGGTCTATAACCATCTAGGTCACCCCAAAATGCTCCAAGGGTGCCTTTAACCCACTTGGTCAACCTAAAATGCTCCTAGGTGGTCTATGACCATCTAGGTCACCTAAAAATCCCCAAAGGCATCCATAAGCCCTTTGGTCACCCCAAATGCCCCAATGGCCCCCAATAAGCCCATTGGTCACATGTACATATATATCAATAAAAAATCAAAAACATCATCAAAACATCAAAATAAAATTTTTCAAATATAAAAATAAAAACATCATATATATCAATCAAAAATACAAAAATATTGCATCACATTGCATCTTCAAACATCATCAAAAATAAAAAACATCATATATATCAATCAAAAATACAAAAATATCATATTGCATTTCATTACATCGCATCTCATTGCATTATCAAAATCATCTGCATTAGGCATACTCATTATTGCACTTTGCATTTTAGAGTTGCTCATACATGTCTAGCACTAAGACTGTACATTATGCATTATTCCAAAACAATCATGTCAAAGTCATTATCCACATCATTCCATTATCACCTATCATATCCACTTACATTTCACACTGGTCATAGTAGTGTCTGTTACCATCACATAGTCATTTGTTCTAGAATGTCCTTAGGGTTTTTAGTCACTCAGTCATCTCTAGTTTTCTTTTCAGATTTTGTAGAAAGCTATCATGATTTTTAGGAGGTAGAGTCTTGCTTAGATTATACCTTGTATACAACAAATCCCAACACATTTTCACACTAATAAATCCAAGTTTTGTGCAAGGAAAGATGAAATTACGAAGTGGTCTAGGTTACCTTAAGCGAAAAGGTTATCCTGCTCATCCCCCTATGTGAATGGTTCAAGAATGCTGAGAATTGGCAAAAGGACAAGCTCTTCCCTACCCAATTCCTCAAAATAAATAGTGGTTTTCACCACTATCAAAAATCCCAATTCCCAAAATCCCAAAAGTTCAAAAAAATCAAATTCCCCAATAATCAAAAGCAAAATCCCACAAAAAGCAAAAATCAAAATCAAAGTAAATAGTGGTTATCACCACTTCCCAAATCCCTTGCTCAAAGAAAACAAAATACAAAATAAATAGTGATTATCATCACTACACATGAGCAAGTATCCCAATAAAATTGAAGAAAAGAAGGGAGTTGAACTTGAATCCTTGGAATTCTCAGCATTTGGACAACCATCAGGTGATCCTCATTATAGGTTTGGTGGATAGCCTACTTTTCAATGGTGGTAGCCTCCCGCATGATGATATGTCTATCACATTAGCCTTTGGCATGTGTGCAGACCAATGTTTGCATGTGGATGAGCTAGCTTTTGGTAACCTAGATTGCCTAGTGGTCTAATCCTACTAAGTACAAACCTAGGATCATGATATTCATAGGGTGATCCTCATTCCAGGTTTGGTGGATAGCCTATCTGGAAATGGTGGTATCTTTATGCATCTCATAGGAATGAACTCACTTGCACACATAGGGATATGGAGTATCTTGGTCATCCTAGCAGATTCATACCTTGTCAAAAAATCTTGCATGGTTAGTATATAACTTTTGATCAGGTAGCTAGAGTGTTTGAGTCTCATGAAAACCTCATCAACATTCTATAGCATCTCACTTCATTCATTCCATTTTACCACATTGCAATAATACATTCCCATATATCCATTACACAAAAATAGTACAAAAAGAAACAAAAGGAACTAATGCATTTTATATAGTCTATGGTGCTAACATAGTGGGTCAAATCATTAGTCATAGTTCATTATATCAAAGCACTCAATTCATCCATTTCATTGTGCATCCATGCATATACATAGCAACAAATCATAACACAAAAATATCCATATGCATACATAATAAACATCAATCACAATTGCATTACATCATAGAAGCATACATATGCATACATGGTACAATATCCATCAGTACTACAACAAATCACATAACAATATCCATCTACATCAATCATAAGCATTTAATATACCATCATAAATCACATACATACATTGCATCCATCTCATAAAATAATAAATGAGACATATGATGACCATAACAAAATCTCATATATATATGGGGTAAAAATATACATCATAGTTTCCAAAAATGCCTGTGGGCTACAATAAAGTGGGTCCTCAGACCTCACCAATATCAAAAAATAATAGCCAAAAAGAGTCTCAATAGTACCCATCACCATGGTCATGTAGGACCGGTGCTATGACTCACACTACCTCCCATAGTCTAGGTCCGCTATGATCCCCTAGGCCTACTACCACCAACCCTATCAGTCCTCCACCTAGAATATGACTGCACCATCTCGCTCTACCGAGTCCGATGTGAGCCACTAGTCTCCCCATCATCAGGAAGATACCCTCCAAGGTGCACCACCTCCATCTCTAGTCTATCCACATAAGCCTATCTCTATTGTCCCCATGACTGGTAGGTCTCCACTACTGACTATAGCCAAAGCACCTCTACCCATAGCCTCTCTACCTCCCCAATGCTAGACCCCTCCTACCTAGGACCCTATGCTCTCAACTATGCCTATAAGGATGATATCTCGGCCTGATCCTCCTACACCTATGCTCGAAGGAGATCCCTCTCCTATCTGACCCTGACCAACTCAGCCTGTAGCTCTAGGTATCTATCACCCTAGGTACCCTACTCTCCTTGTGCCCCTTGGCCCTCAGCCTCCCCCTCATCACCCTGATCCCCCAGGTCTAACAGGTCCACCTACTCATCTACCTATTGGTGCTGCCCATGTGGCTCATCCACCTCTACCTGGTCCTCCTCTGGAGCATCCTCCATCACCTCATCTATGGCCCTAGCTGCCTCACCTCTGAGAGCCCCTACGCCTCCACCTGGTGCATCACCCACCATGAGTCATACTCTTCTGTAGTCCCAACATCATCCATGTTAGGAATATCCACTATCGGGTCTACCTCCTCTCCCACCTCCTCCACCACTAGCTAGCCTAGTGTCCTCTCATCCCCATGGTACCGATATACTACTAGCTCCTCGAGAAACCCCTACCGTAGTCTAAACTATCATGTAACCCTAGAAAATGGGAAGTACTCCCACTCGGTACCATGTCGAGAAATCAGCCATCTACCTCACCTCACCCACCGGAGCTGCTCTCTAGCATCCACCCAGTCTAGACAATCCCTGTACGGTCGCCATACCACCTACCCTAGTGCTAGTCATGAGAATGCATCGACATAATGATCCACATCACTTGCATGATATTGGCTCTACCCTATCTCCTCTACCCTCTACCATAGGATAGCATATCCTATCTCCCTGTTAGCTAGCTACACCTAAGTCATCCATGGTAGTCCATGTGGCTACTCCATAACTATGTGCTACCATCCCCAACACTACAATAAGAAGCTACACCCCAAGCCCTTCTATCGATGGTAGCGGATCTCGTACAACTCATCATACAACTATGCTAGTAGGGTCATCCCCTAAGCCATCACTAGAGGCTCCTCCTTGGTGCACCCCACCAAGGCGTACACCAGCTCCAGTAGGTTCCAAGGGAACCTAGCTCCTAAAGAATCTAGGAGAAGCATATTGGAGATGAGGGTCATCAGTAGCACATGCCTCACCCCCAATACCTTCTCCTCATACCAAAACCCCACCAGTATCCCTCCATTCTAGTAGTCTAGCTCTATCGCATCCACATCCTCCCCAAAGTACCTCATTAGCATTGCACCTCTTTGGTCATGGTGCATCGAGCGAATAGGTCACCCCTCTATCGAGATCTATAGAATCTGATAGATGTCCTCTAGCATCACCATCATCTCCCCCATGGGTAGGTGGAAGGTGTTGGTGCATGAGTCCCATAGGCTAATAAGAGTAGTCAAGTAGGCTCGATCACCTATCATAGGCTCTAATCGAGTAACCTTCTTGAGCCCCATGGCATCAAGCCACTCCCATTCAGCCTCAGTCAAGGCATCTCGGGTGGTCTAGAAGAGCTTTGGTGTGCGATACCGACTCTTCACCACCTGGTAGAGCAATAAACTTAATAAGAAACAACAATAAAATGACATTCATTATGCCTCACAAAGGCCTCCAAAAGGCCCAAAAACAAATGCACAACTAATTCATCACAACAATTTAATTCCACAAAAACAAAATACAAAAAAATTCAAAATATAACATGTTACATCTACCCTAGGGTTTCATTCCCTATCCTGTGATGTGATATGTTTAAAAAAAAAAAATTTTTTTAAAAAAAATACAAAAATTTAAAATTAACATGTTACATCTACCCTAGGGTTTCATTCCCTATCCCATGATGTGATATGTTTAAAAAACAAAATACAAAAATTCAAAATTTAACATATTACATCTACATTAGGGTTTCACTCCCTATCCCGTAATGTGATATGTTTAAAAACAAACTACAAAACTAAAAAAAATTTGGTATATTTCATCTACATTAGGTTTAATTGCCAAAGGTCAAATGAGGTAAAAATCTGGTACATTCCGATTAAATTTAGGTTTAATTACTTATTTTAACCAAATCCAATAAACAACAAAGCAACATTACAATTTTAAGAGCAAAATAATGAGGAAGGTGAGTCACCACATACCCATCTCACACCGGCTCCTCCATTGGATGCCTCGGTTTGCTAACTCATGGTGGCCATAGGGTGATTTTGATAGCGCTTCACTTCAGAAAAATAACCCTCTTCTTCCTCACCTCTCAAATCGCCAAAGAAAACATGAAATAATGAACCCAAAACTTGCATTTGAGGTTTATATAGGCCTACAATAGTTCTATTCATCCCAGGGTGGGATGAACACACTTTTGGCCATTCATCCCACCCTAGGATGAATACAAAATTTGTATTCGTTCCACCCTAGGATGAATACATAATCTATAAGGTAAAACAACTTAAAATGCACCAAAACAACTCTATTTTGGTCAAAATTTTTGTCTCAGCCAAAAGACAAATAATAGCACTCCTGGATGCTTGGAAAGAACCTTACTTCAATCCCTAAGAAGGCCAGTATGGTCGGACCACCCCACGGAATGAGGTTTTTCATTCCTTTCCTCCCGGAGGCATCAAATAAAAGGGTCCAACAACCCACCAAAAACAAGTCAAATCTGATGGAATTCATTCAGGGTCAATATGGAATGCAAACTTCTCATGGATGCATAGGCAAGTTACTATTTCACTCCCCAAGAAGGCCATTGTGGCCGGACCGCCCCACGGGAATGAAGTCTTCAACTTTTTGCCTCCAGGAAACCTCCCTAACATCATCAAAATCCTTTCAAAACTATGCCATTTTTCAATGGATACAACTGAAGGCAACCTCAACAAAAGTCATCTGGGTCAAGCGACTCATCGCTTTTCTCATGAGTCATTCCCTCATCGACTCGTCACTTGAGGGGGTAGTCATACTCAAGTCAAAATCAACAAGCACACACTCAATCATGCAAATTGTGTTCATTCAATGAATCTTTGACAAAGACAATCATGCTCTCGCTTGGGGCAGCAAACAAGCACAAATTAAATAAATTCTTGGCATTATAGAATCATATTTATGACTGACAAATGTCCAAGATCAAGTCAACCTCACTAGAGAGGTTGTACTTGAAGCAAGTTCCTTAGCTCGTCAGAAGCAAGGATTCAAGAACACATGCTCTTTCTAGGATTGGGGCATCTAAAGTTGGTTAGGTTATTTGAGTAACCCTAATAATTGAATATTTTAGTCATCTATTTTTTCTTAGCACTGTGTTGCACACAATGCATCCCAAAAAGGGGCATCTGTAGACACTAAAATCTGGTCAATCTGATTATGCTACCATGAGCAATGGCTAAATGACATACCAAGGCCCCTAGGGCAGCCCTCAACAGGTATACAGTGGTCCTAACCACTCAGTGCAAGGTTTTGGAAGGTTTCAGGCCACTTTTGGGACCTTTTGAACACCCTGTTTCTATTCATCCCACCCTGGGATGAATACAAATTCTATTCATCCCACCCTGGAGCGAATAGCAACATTCATCCTAGGGTGGGGCGAATAGCAGGTTTGACCAAAAAAAGTCAAATCTGGGCCAATGGCACCCAGTAATGGTCATATTCCTAGCTATTATTGCCCACAAGTTAGGGCACACAACATATCTTATGACATGCTCAATGAATGAGGCCAATTTGGGAGATTCTCTTCCCCCTCCAATGCATGTCGCCTCGGTGGCCAAGTGGCACCTCTTGCCCTGCATGCCCTCGCATGCCCTTTGACCCATGAAGCCTCCTTGGGCTATAAAGTGGATGCATTTTTCCACACAAAATATATAGAGGAGTTTTAGGTTTATGCAATGGAGTGCTGCTAAGATTTCCTCTCACCTTTTGTGCCCATTTTTCCCTCGGAATCTCTACCTAGCGAAGGAGGTTCGTGAGTGAACTAGGAGGCACAATTTATCACATAACCAAACCATATGAGTGAATTCCCTCACCAAATTTGATGAAAATACATCCCATAGTGTTTTTCATCAATCCTCAGTGGAATTGGTGGTAAAATTTAGGCAAAAATGGTGGGCATCCCACCCCTAGGTGCCCCCAATTTGTGATAGTCCTATTCATCCCACCCTATGATGAATAGAAATATATGCATTATTTTGTTACTATTTTTAATTATTTATTTTCTACATTATCATATTATGTTGCAGTTCAAATTTTAGGTCATTCTGAGCTATATTGGCTGAGATATTACGATTTTAGTGTTTTGTAGGGTCTCATGCAGGTCTCCGACGGTCATCTGAGGAAACACCTAAACTGTTACTGATTTTGCAAATATGATCAAATGGGTTTCTTTAAAATAGCATTTTATGTGTTCTGTCCAATTTTCATGTGTTTTGGATATGTGTAGGGCCATAAATTGTTTGCTTTGTGTTTTGCAGGTTGCGCACGGTCATTGCAATAACGAGGCACCAACGGACACAATTTCGACATGATTTTGGGTGATATCTTCCCAAAACCTCCTATTCTACTTATCTCTATAATTTCACAGCATTTGGAGTTCATTTGATATAGGCGCGCCATATATGCTCTTTTCTTGCCTGTGGGGATTGCATGTTTTACATCATACGCACTTGCTATTTGACATTTCTGGTTTCCTTGTGTGTAGGTGTAGGTTTTACAGCACATTAGGAAGGAGTGCAAGACCTCAAGATCAAAGATACAAGCGGCGGTAGCGTAGGCCCACCCACTTCGATTGTGGGTACGAGGAAAGACATTGGATGTGCACCCGAGTTACTTGAAGGATTTTGATCCTTGGGCACCCGATTTGTAAACATTTGTATCATCTATTTGAGCCCTCAAAGGGGACATTTTTTAACCTAGATTTGATCTACCCAATTAATAAGAAGTCGGTTTATTTTGCATTATTTCTTGTTACTTGCCATCTTTTCCATCTTACTTGCATGTTTCCGTTTGATGCTCATAAGCAATAGGACATAGATACACATATTGTTTATTATCATTTGGTGCACCATTTTTCCCTACTTCACTCTATTTTCATATTGTTTATGTCATCTCTATTTTTTCTAAAGTTACGAGTGAATTTGGCTGCAAGGCCTTTCGAATAGCCATCAAATTTTTCAAGAAATGGCATCAATCCCCCGTCTTGGAATATTTGCACTATTTCTATGTAGGTTTAGAGGGATTCTATATTTTTAGGTTCATACTTGTTCTTATAGCTCACATTATTTAACTTTATCTATTCACACCCGCATCTACTGCAAACAAACTCCTCTATAATCTCTATGCTGCAAGGATTTCTCTGTAATTTGAACTCTCCTTGTTTTCTCTTGTAATATTCATGATAGCGATGGTTTACTGTTCTATTGAATATGCAATGATTATAAAGCATGTCATATAGTTTTAGCGGTGCAAGAATCAGCTACAGAAGGTGGTGTAGAGTACGAGATATCTTTTGCATGTCCCAATTTAACACGTGGGACATGGCAATTTGTTGATTTTTTTGCATTTTCAATATCAAACGTGCTTCTCGGGTGATGGACCATTTTACGCATCAATTACCTAAAATTCAATTTCAATTCAACTAATTTGGAGGGTAGCCATTGGTGTTGAATCAACATTTTCCTATGGAAAATGGATTCAGATTTTATTGTTCGACGTATCCTCATTTGTTGAGTCACCTTGATCACATGGACTAGAGATTTGTGATGAACCCCAGGTACATATTTCTACATTGAAACCTAGTTTGGCATCACTCATTTTAATGTAACCATGTGACTTTTAGAACTTTGTGTTTTGACTTGCAACTACTTTGGGTGATGCGTCACATAAAAACAAATTGTTCTCTTGATTATCCTATGCACACATGCCAAGTGGATTTTTCCAATTTTAGAATCTGCTGCTCAATTTAAAATTTAAATCTGCCAAATCCTCATTTCGGAGCTCTGTGTCATTCTGAAAATCTGTAAAATCCCTGTACATATATGCCATAAAAATTGTACCTGATTTCAAAATATTGTAATTTTTCATTCATTTTTCTTTTTCTTCCCACTAGACCTGCAATTTAAAACATTAGGGAATACTTATTGTCCTTCCCTTGGGAAGGATGTATGTTTTGGGTTTTTCAAACCTTACAGATGTATCTATTCTAACTACTGATCCTTGTACCCTAAATACTAAATGCCTACTATGATCAAATGCAAGAAACACATAGCTGGCTAATCTGAAAAATTATCATACACCTTACCGACTGTTGTTTTTGTTGATTTATTAGCTAATTTTTTTTGAAACCAAAAAAATACATGTGCATATGGTGAGATTCATACAATGGTGAAATGGAAATAGTTATTTCAATCAAGTCAAACATGCCAAAAAATTGGTTTTCATACGAGCCTTAATTTAGTAGTGCCTTCGAGAAGATTTTCACCACTGAATTATTTATTTATCTCTCTTTTTTTCAATTCTCTTTTTTTTTCATTTCTCTTTTTAAATATTTCATGTCTTGGTTGTGCCTATGAAGGAATTTCACAGTTTCCCCAAAATTATACCCATGAAGGAAGTTCACAATCAAGATTATTCTTCTTTTTTTGTTTTTCTTGTATTTTGTTTCTTTTCTATTTTTGTTTTCAAACCCTCTATCAATTTTTTGAATCTGTGATGGAAGAGGGAATCCCTTCCATAATATGTATATCCAATTTCTCATTGCTGCAAGAAATATTATTTAGTTAATGGTGCATGGTATAACCGAAGGTGATGTCCATTCACCACTAACTTCCTTCATGAATCATCAATGGGAGAAAGAAAAACTGCCCCATTTCTGAACATTTCTTCAATCAAATAAGGTCCAAGCCACCTAGTTTGCAACTTCCTAGGAAAATCACCATAGTGAGAGTCGAACAATAAATCCCAATCCCCTTGCTAAAAATTTTGTTGCTGAATATGGCTATCATGCCACAACTCCCACTACTCTTGAATCACTTCATTTTGATGCAACGCATCCAACCGAAGTTCATCCACTGCATTCAACTATAGAATCATGTTCGTCTATGCCTGTGATAAGTCAATACCAATTTATAAATATGTACGAAGTGTTAATAGCTCAAACTCAATAGGAAAAATATGTTTCTTACCATAAACCAATTTGTAAAGTGTGAAACCCATAGTGGATTTCCATGTAGTATTGTATACCTAAACTAATTTTTGTAGTTTATCTAACCAATTTCACCTATGTGAGGCTACTATTTTGGTCAAAATTATTTCTAATTCCCTATTTTTTACCTCAACTTGACCATTTTCTTGTGGGTGATAGGGTAATTATTTTCTATGCTTAATTTCATATAGTTCAGAAAAAGTTGCAATTACCTTTGATGCAAATTAGGGTCCATGATAAGTGGTGTTATCTTGGAGTACCAAATCTCTAAAAAATTTGAGTGTACAAGAAATAAACAACCTTCTCTTCATGAACATGTTTAAAGGCACACACCTCAGCCCACTTTGTCACATAATCAGTGTATACTAAGATATGCACCTTCCCTTGAGATGGTGGATCAACGGGTCCCACAAAGTCTAATATCCAATTTTCAAATGGTTCTAAAACCACTTGAGGCTGTAGAGGTATTTCATTTGTGTGTTTGGTATTCCCCATTTGTTGACATGCATCACAATAGTGAATATACCTTTTCACATCTTTATGAAGTGATGGCCAATAATAATCTGCACCTAAAATCTTGCAAAATGTACCTTTTACTGAATAATTTCCTCTTGATGGTTCATCATGACAAGTATGGAGGATATCATACAAATCATCCTTTTGAATGCATATACGTAAAACATGGTCAAGACCACACTTGAAAATTAGACCTTTTATCCATTGAAAAGATGAAATTTGCATTACCAATTGTTTCCTTTTTTTGGTAGTGATATGTGAAGGGAATTTTACCTCTTACCAAAAATTTAGATGTATCCACAAACCAAGGTGATTGTACTGATATAACAAATAGTTTCTCATCTGGAAAATTATCCTTAACTAAATCCTCTACCCCTGTATTATCCAACCTTGATAGAAAATCAACTACTAAATTTGCTTTCCCTGGTTTATTCACTATGGTAATATCAAATTATTGTAATAGCAATAACAAATGAATAATCCTTGCACTAACCATGGGTTTATTCATCAAGTACTTAATATTTTGATGGTTTGTATTAATGAATACTTGATAACCAGTGATATAGTGTCTAAATTTTTAATGGCATACACTACTACTAAAAATTCCTTTTTAGTAGTAGTTTAATTCTTTTCTGCTCCTATAATATTTTTTATTATGTAGTAAATAGCATAATGTTCTCCATTTTCAATCTGCCCTAATACTGCTCCAATTTTAGTATTGGAAGCATCATTTTGGACATGAAATGGCAGCTTCCAGTTAGGACCTCATAACACAGGAGGAGTAGTCAGTTTTTCTTTCAAGGCATGAAAAGATTCTTGGCATTTATTAGTCTAGTTAAATTTAGAATATCTGGTGATTAATGCAAACATGGGATTTGCTATTGTACTAAAATTTAAAATGAATCTACGATAAAATCCAATGTGTCCTAAAAAACTCCTCACATCATTTTGGATTTTGGAAAGAGGAAAGTTCTTGATGATTTCAACCTTCTTAGGATCAACCTTGATCCCATGAGAATATATATGGTGACCAAGGACAATCCCTTCTTCCATAATAATTATGTATTTATTAGGATTCAAGGATAAATGGTAAGTTTCATAGTTATTTAGAACCTTATCAAGACATTCTAAAGTAACATCAAAGGTTTCTCCACAAACTGTGAAATCATCCATGTAAAATTCTACATTTTTTGTGGTTAAATCAGAAAATGGCCAAAACAACTCACTCGAAAGTTTTTGGGGCATTACACAGTCCAAAGGGTAAAACCCTATAATCAAATGTTCCCCATGGGCAAGTAAAGGTGGTTTTCTCTTGGTCTTCAAGTGCAACCTCTATCTGGTTATACCCACTGAAACCATCAAGAAAACATAAATGTTTCTTACCTGCGAGTGTATCTAACACCTGATCTATGAATGGTAATGGAAAATGGTTTCTGTGTGTGACTTTGTTTAGCTCTCGATAGTCTACACATACTCTCAATTTTCCATTATTTTTTGGTACAATAACCAATGGAGAGACCCATTGGCTATCTGAAATTGGGTATATGAATCCTACTTCCAAAAGTTTTTCTATTTCTTCTTTAACAATGTCTCTCATAGAAGGATTCAAACATCTTTGGGGTTGTCTCACAGGCTTGACATTTTCAGTGTATATCCTATGAGTGCATACATTAGGATGAATTATTGACATATCCTTATAGTCCCAAGCAAAGGCTCGAACATGTTTTAAGACAACAAACAATTTTTCTTCTTGTTCATTAGTCAGCCAACTATTAATGTTCAAAAAAATTCTTGGTTGTACTTCAACTTATTTCATCCCTGGGTGGACATAATTTAATCCATATTTTATTACTAAGGAGTTCAATGGACAATGGTGTGGCTGAAGAGAGTGAAATACTATTGTCTCCTTATTGAGAGTAACTCTTGAAGGAATCAAATCTTACATAGGACAGTATAAAGAGGAAAGGATATGATGATGCCATCCATGTGGCAATGTAAAGGAACTTTCTTGTAATGGAATAGGTGATAGATTTTTAGATGTTTGATACTCATCATTCCATAAAAAGCAATAAAAAATAATTGGTTAATCGTCAATTCCTTTCTCCTGTAGAGCATTTACTAGGATAGTCTCATCTTAAAAAAATTCTCTTTCTTGCGAGTCTATCTCTTCTATGTGTTCTTTCACTACTAAAGTAGTTGGTGTGGAAATGGTTACTTCTTGCTCCTCATAAGAATTAGGAAACCATAATTGGCCTAAAAATCTGGTTGAAGGTTTTGCAATATGGTAAAGAGAAATATTTTTTAGATCAATGCCATTAGAGATTGTCATCTCCCCTAACTTGCAATCCATGAAGGTAGTTGCAGTAGCAAGCAAAAGTCTTCCAAAAATAATGGGGTAGCCATTTGCTAAATTTCTAGGCTGCAATACTAAAAAATCTACAAGATGCTCCCAAGAAGAGACTTCTATGGGAATATCTTCTATAATACCTTATGGTTTTGCAACTGACTTGCCAGCTATTTCTAGAACTGTAGATGTAGGGTTCAAATTGTTTAGCTATAATTTTGCATTGTTTATTTGGTCATGACATTAATTGCTGCTCTTAGATCAACCAAGATGATAGCAATTTGCATTGATCCAATAGTGATGGTGAAAACTAGATTTCTTAGGTCACTATACTTTGGTGGGACAAGCCTCCTAGATAGTAGGTCAGCCAATTTTCCTTCAACTTGCATAATTTTATGAAAATATTTCTTCTTTCTGCCTGGCTTTTTTATGCATAAATCTTGAATAGGTTTGTTGATCAGAGGAACATCCTTAATTTATTGTAACAAAGGAAGTGAAATGGTCAACCATTTAAGTTCTTTAACCAAATCTGGTTCAAAGAGATTTGCAAAATTTTTAAACCTCTCAAGATATGGTACCGTCTCTGAGGAAGGTACATTTTTTGTGTGCAATTTTTCTATATTTTCTTCTTTTTCCAAGGATAATTTTAGTTGTTTTGGATTAGAAGGTTCTTGTGTTCCATAATTTTTTATTTCTTCAATAGTGGGTGGAACAAGCTCAGGTAATGTTTTTCCTAAGCGTAACTGGATGTTACTATAGTCAAGAATATTAAATGCAACATTATCTTTAGATTCAGCTACATAGACAAGGGTTGCCTACCTTGTATTATTTGGGTTTGTGATAGATTAGGTCAAAAGTAGAGGTTGTTTGACATACTATGGTTGTTGTTTTTGTTAGTGTTGGGATCTTCCTTGAAAATTTTGGATAGGGGAAGGCAACAAGTTTTGATTTTATCCTTGATATCTTTGCTACCCTTGATAAGATTGATACTGCTATCCCCAGCTTTGTCCATGAGATTGATTTTGCATCGAAGGTGGATTGGCCTGATTTCATAATGGATTAACCCATCTAGATTGTGACCAATCTTGAGGAGATGTCCAAGAAGAGTTATTCCAGGATTGTTGGGGTGGTTCTGAATAACCCCATGGCATATTCCAAGGATTTTGTCCCCAATATATGGGAAAATGAGGGGCATTTTGATATTGTGAAAATTTTCCCCCCTGTTTCTACCTAATAAAATTGAGTCCTTAAATTTGTGTTTCCAAAATATTTCTAAGTTGTGGAAGCAAATGGTATTTATTGGTAATGTGTTTCTTTGAACATATGCTACCAATAGCTGAAATGGAAGTTTTATTCGAGGGAGAGTCTTGCAAAGCATGCTTACTTCTACATCTCAAGTAGTAAATAGCTAGGGGTTCTGTAGATTTTTATTTTGCATTCATTTCCCTTAAATTTATATTTAAATGCACAAGAATATCAGTTTTTATATTTGTAAATTCTTCCATTAGATATTTCACATCATTTCCATTAGTAATCCGCTTTTGTCTTTTTTTCCTAGCATAGGATTAATTTCTACTTAAGTCCAAAATAACATCAATTTCAAGGTTATTTACATCTCCTTTACCCATTAAGTCCAATACTTCCCTATAATCATCTTGTAATCCTCTCAAAAATATAGCCTTACACATTTCTAGCTCTATAGGTCCACATATTCTTTGAATAAAGGTAAACCTATCAAGATAATCCTCTAAGGTCTCATCCTCTTCTTGTTTAATTCAGAATAATTCATCTTTTCTATTTCTAACCTAGCAATATTCTTAATATTTATCTAGGAATTCACTCTCTATTTGTTCCCAAGTTTGGATAGATTCCATTTCTAGACTCATAAACCAAAATATAGCTACATATTTGAGTGTAGAATGGAATAATTTAATCTTATGGTTGTTGTTTATGTAATCATATGTTTAACACACAACCTTAAATTCAAACAAGAATTGATCAGGATCTTCAGATACAACCCCCTTGAAGGTTGGAAGTATTGAAGGTGTGATTGTTTTCATAGGATAATTTTGCATAGGATTTAATCGAATGGGGTATTCAAAAGTCCTAGAAGGAGGAGGATTATCTGCTCGATTGTGGATATTATTATCTAAATAACACAAACTTATACTAAGAGGGGGGTGAACAGTATAAGACTACTTTTTACTTTTCTTTACCAAAAAGTATTATCCAATATAATCAATGACAATATCAATAGTAATAACCAAAGCAATGCACAAATAATCACACACAATAGAGACACCAATTTAATGTGGTTCACCCAATGTGGGCTACTCCATGGAGAAAATATTTCACTAAAATTTTCTCAATCAATCTCTTAGGAATCCTTTCCCTATTACATAATTTATGTAACTTTGTCCAAAGGATACACCAATCCCCTAATCAAGTTTGTGGATCTCTATCCATAGGATAACTCCTTTCTTCTTAGCTCTGACTGGTGATCTTCTAGAAGAACTTTTGCCCCACTGCTCTGGCTAATGGATCTCTATCCACTGAAGACACTTGTCCTCACTACCCTGGTTAATGGATCACTATCCACTGGAAACTATCATTCTCTATACTCTGTCACCTTCAAAGCTCTATCTCAAATCTACACTAAACACAGTCCTTCAGTCTAGCACAAATTTTATCAATATCTATCTCTGGTATGGAACAAACTTGTCCTCAAATATATACTAAAATATATCCTCAAATATTTACTAAACATAGTCATTTAGTCTAGCACAAATTTATCCTCAATCTCTATAGTTTGATCTATACTAAACACAATACTTAGATCTAGCACAAATTTGTCCTCAATATATGTCCTCTGATCTACACTAAACACAGTCCTTCAATCTAGCACAAATCTATCCTCAATATTTGTCCTCTGATCTACACTAAAAATAGTCCTTAAATATAGCAAAAATATATCCTCAATCCTTAACACAAATATTAATCCAATCATAAATCAATACTGCTAGATCTACCCCAAACCTTCACTCAAGGTTTGAACAAATCAATCAATAAATTCCGCTCACAAGTCTTCTCAAATATTTGTCTCAACTTTACCTTGTAAGCTTCCACAAAATATCACAATAATCTATCCACAAGTCCTATTTAGAACTTGTTCAATCTGCTCTCAACAAGTCCTCACTAGAAATTTTCTAAATATGCTCTCAATCTGTATTGTAAGCTTTCATAAAAGCTCACACAAATTTGTCCACTACTCTTCTCTAAGACTTACCACAAATTTGTTCAACAAGTCCACACTAGAACTTGTCCAATCTCATGGAAACATAAAGAGAATTGTTAGAGACTCAATATGCTTCACAGTCATCACAATGCTCAATCACTTTCAATCACTCTTTTAGAAACATATAGAGAATTTTTAGAGACTCAATATGCTTCACATTCACCTCAATGCTCAATCACTTTTACTCACTCCTTTTAGAGAATTTTTAGAGACTCAATACACACTCAACAATGTTTACCAAACAATCCTTTTCACTCCAACTTTGCATTCACAAGTTTCAACAATCACTCACTAGAAATAATATACCTATACCTTTATTTTATGTAGAAGTGACCTTTGAAAACCTGTCTTAATCACAATTTTCTCTTTTGCCAATCTCAATATTTAGATGATAAAATATCATACTAACTTTCTCACAAAATAATTTTCAATTACAAAAATAATCAAACTTAATTACACCTTATTTCTCATTCTTAAAATAATATCCAACAACACAAATCTTCAATCAAGACACTTCTTCCAAAAATCTAACTCATCAAAAGAACCTCTTATCATTTTAATTTCATCATAACCCTTTTTAGAAATATATCTCAAAAATAATCCAAACTCTACTTATGACTCCCTACTTAATATTGCATTAATTAAATAAATCACTTTATAAAATAATGCAATAAATCAATTTCTAATTTTTCTAAGGTAAAACAAATTTACCCTAGCCAAAATAACCTTTCAACACTTAGGTTAATATCATAACCTAATTTCCACCTATTCCTCATAAGAGCTTAACAGTATGCAAATATAATTTCTAACTTTCACCTTATTCCTCTTAAGACCTTAGCACATGCAAATTAAAATAATTTTAAAAACTTTATTACCCTTTTTTGTAATCTGCGAGGCTTGAAATTGCACCACTCTCTCCATAGTGCCTTGGAAACAACTTCCATGCTATGTGAGCCACGCGTTCCTTTAAAACATTAAAGTGTAGTATGCGCTTTGTCCTCCTCATGATATTCAAGAGCCTTTGTCTCTTCCTTCGATGCGACATCCGCTACCACACTTAAAATTCAGAGGCACTTGATTAAATTTCACACGAGCTTCGAATATTTTGGATGCACACCTTTTTAATCGAACATAAAACTTTGGTTTGGCTAAGGTATAAATACCTTATGCCCTCTTTACCATGCACGTAGGCAGACGATAATGCATTGGGAGTCGGCACTAACATTTGCCTTGTTAATATTTTAATTTATAATTATTTAAATTCAATAGAATTTAAATATTATAAATTTTATATTTTACATCCTCTTTGGTCTTTATTAAAAATTAAAGCCTCCTTATATTTTTAGAAAAACCTTTTTAGTTTGCCCACTTATGGTTTTAATAAAACCTTTTATTTTGCCCAACAATGGTTTTAATAAAAAAAACCTTTTATTTTGCCCATGGTTTTAATAAAAACCTTTTACTTTGCCCAACCATGGTTTTAAATAAAAACCTTTTACATAATATTTAAAAATAAATATTATGAAGCTTATTTTGCCATCAAACTTTTGCATTACTCCTTTTGACCTTTTGACATCAATGACAATTTATCCTTGACATCAATGACAACTTTAACTCAAAATGTCCAACATTATCCCTATCTTGATTTTCTTGCAAATTTGCCATAATATTGTTCCATACCCTAGTGTAAATATGTCTAAATTACCCTGATGGTATGGATTCAAAAGGAGTATATGGAGGAGTACTAGCAGATGGTTCCTCTAAAATTTCTTGTTTATGATATCCTACATTTCATGATGATGATGGTTCTTGTTTAATTCTATCAAGAATTTCAAACATAGGTAATTCACCTCCTGAACATGAAGATCGCCTTCTTGTGGTAGGAAAAGGACTGGTTCTGATAAATATTTTTTTTCATCCCTTAACCTACTCATTCATGCCTATTTTCAAAATGGACTAAAATGTAATTTATCAACAACTATTACTTATGCCAGTTATTACATTCAGATTTCACTTTGAAGTTCACAACTTAGTACACTAACAATTATTGGACTTCTTTACTCTTTTAACAACACCTATTCCCTGGAAAAGATACAAAAAATGATGAGTGTCATTAATATCATCATTTAATTTTATGTTTGTCAAATCCAAGACAGTGTCCAAGGCTATATACGATAGAAGATTCAAATAGATTGTAAATTAGTCATTCAAATAATAGTCTTAATTGGTGAAATCTATGTTTTTGGGATGGTTTTGAGGTCACTTAAATCCTAATGTGCATGAATTGAAACTAATTTAACTATAATAATTGAAAATTGCTTCTAAGACTTGAAGTTGAAAGCTAATTATAGTTGCAAGAAAAGAAATTGTAGAATGAAAATCTTGTTGAATTGAAACCTATATTACATTTGTAAAATTGGAATAACTAAATGGAAAATATGCTTGAAATGGAAACATACTAGTCTAATTCATGTTGAAATTAAGTTGCACACAAATGTTAGTCCACTACTGTAGATGGTTATCATATTTCTGCTACAGTAAAGTTGCTAAAATTTAACAATTTGTAGATATAGAGAAATTCAAGTCTACAACTAATGTCAGATGACCACGAACACTCTACATAAAATCTCACTTGAAAGCATTAAAAAAATCACATGAACTAAAACAGGGGTTAGTCTAATCAAAAACAACAGTAAACAAGAATTCTGGTAAAAATGTTGCAACAAAAATATCAAAAAACCTGTTATAAATAGTCCTTCTTCTAGGTCTGAAAGTGGCCTTTGATTTTCAATCCAGAAGAAGGTAATAAAATACTTCTTAACTACTTAAAACACTCACTCAACTCACAAGACAAATATTTAAAAATACTGCACTTTATTTGACTGTCAAATCATACTAAATGGTTAACGTCTATTGTTCTATCAGCTATTTTTCACTAAGTCAACTCCTATTAGCTCAACCAATGATGGAGCTATCTATTTATACTAATTATTATAAATTTTCCTTGTTTACATCTTCAAATGACTACTGTTTGCTCATGATTGCTTCCTAAGCTGCAACATACTCAATCTAATTTAGGACAAAATCTGCTACAACAACTATCCATTAGCCACTTGATATCTCTAAAATAGTGGAAATGGGTTGGGATCAGTTGGACCACATTTCTCATACCTATAATTATCTCCATGCACCTTCCTCCACACGAGTTGGACATATCTATGCTTTTTTTGGCTAAAATGTCTTATCTCCCCTATAATTTTGGAGATCTCCAAAATATCTATTAAAAGAAATATGATTCATGCACATATGCAACCAAAATTCCTAAAAAAGTCATTACAAGTGGATATGATGCCTTTCTTATTATTCCTCAACCGTTTCTAATCACTACTTCTTGTTTGTGTTGACAAATTCCAGGCCATCCTTTATAATGACAGGTGGCTAGAATTTGTATGGATTGTGCCTGCACTGTTCTAGTTTTCTAGTAGAATTGGCAAATTGGTGCTAAATATCCTTTCAAACCATTTGTGAGGTAGGAAAAATATTCAAATGACATGATATATTTTTAAAAAATAGCACTTTACATCAACTACAATTTTTATGATGCCTCTTCACTACTTATTTATGCAAAACAGTCACAAGAATGCAAAAACATAGTCAGAAATAGGGTACAATGCTCTATACATTTAAAATAACATCATATAAGTTTATATGGCATTGTTCTTGATGTCCAAAATATATCAAAAATGAGGTAATTTCTTGCCTCATCACATATGCACACGACTCTTGACCTTTACACTTTCATAAACTCTTCATCTCCTCATACTCATGGGATATCCAAATTTTCATATTTATATCCTATATAATAAATCTGACATATTTACATAAAATCAAAGTCTCTCATGATTGCTCATAACTGCTCACTTCTAAATATAACATTTTATTCACATAAATCACACTTACTAACATGACACCTCACACACATAAATCCACACTTATTTCCATGACACATAACCCACATTTAACATGACACAATATATAGACTCAAATATTAAACACACCCCAATCTAAACTATTTATAAGGTTCTTGCATTAATATTGAAAGGTACCAAATAATGCAATACCTCCAACACCCCCTTGTATTACATTATTTGGTATGGACCTTTTCCTTATGCTTCTTTTCTTGGTCTTGCCATTTTTACACTAACTTGAATACTTCTTTAGGTCATGAATTTATCTCTTTGAGCTATAACATGTTCCTATAAAATTTCACACCAAGTGATCACAATAATATAATTCATTTCTTACATAATTATTGTCTTTGTTGCTTCCAAACTTGCAATTAGGTGTAGGATATAATAATTAGCATTTTTGTCTTGTTTCATTTTTAGTCCCAAATGATTTTGTTCTTTTTTTTTTATAATTTTATCATGATCCTTGTTACTATTTGAAGACTTAAAATATTTGATAACATGCTTTGTATCATTACATATAATTTCTGCATACTTTTCTCAATGCTCAAGTTCTTTTTGTCATATGTTCTATCTATTCCATGCACATGGTCTTAGCATTTATCATTTATGTCATAACTAATAACAATTCGGTTTACCTTTTATTTTTATTTTTAAGAACATTAAGATAGATTATTGCCATATACATTAATTTTTCTATATCAATAAACAATGTAATAGTACCTTTTGAATATTCACTTGCTTTAGTAATTTTTGAGCTAAGATAGTTAGCAAATATTCTAAAAATTTTATATTTGGCTTCTCTAAAAATTGATTGTAAGACCCTTAATTTTTTTGGTATATATATTTATTCTTTAGCATTCTCTATCATGTGTCGTGTGTAAAGTTTTAGTTTTTTCAACATTTCTTCACTATCCTCTAGTGATGCATTTTGAATATTTGTTTCTCTTTTTGTTTTTTGTTTTTGTGGTAATTTTACCTTTGATTAATCTTCAAATTTTACAACCTTATTTTATTCAATTTTAATTACTTTTATTGCTCCCAAATTAATAATTTTCTTCAATTATTCTCTTCTCTTTTCAATTTCAAACTTGATATTCTTATTCAATCAGTTCTTTTAATTCTTTGGAGAAAACCTTTTATCTCCAAATTTCATATTTTATTCTTCTTCAATTCAATCATTAAATCCCTTATTCAATTCAATTTTTCAATCTTCAATTTATTTTCCCTCAATTTCTTCTCTTTCTTCAATATTTCTTTCTTTTAATCTTCTTTTCAAAATTTGTATTCTTCTTCAATATTCTTATTTTCCTCAATTAATTCAATTTTATTTCTTCAATTTAAATTTTCTTTTTCAATTCATCTTCAAGCTTCAATTTCAAATTTTCATTCAAATAGTTTTTTACTTCTTCAATCAATAATCTTATTTTTATTTAACGTCTTCCAAGTCCCTTAAATTTAATTAAATTTCTCCTTCTTATAACTCCCAAACTATTTTTTCTTCCAACTATTTCACTTTTTTTAACTATCCCAATGCTTCACTTTATAAAACAAATCAACCTTTCTCCACTTTAATTAACAGCTCAATAAAATATGCTTCTAATAATCTATGTGGCTTATCATTTGAATAATTAAATTAAAGGTAAAATTTTACCTTTGATAAATGGTATTTCTCACTTGGGCATTCAATGCATAGTTTATATTCCAAATATATACTTACTAAGCATTACTACAATTGCAAATATTTATTTTTCATCATCATTTTAGGACCTATTGTCTTTTATATGTATATTTGGCTAATATTTCACTCAATATCTTAGGCATTTGAAGTTGCTCCATGCAATCAATATGTTGCATATCTCTTATGTTACTAGTCTTGCATTCTTATGCATTTCCTAGTATATATTTCCAAGCACATGACTTTCTCCACCTCTTTGCTCTTGACACTATTCCCCATAGATGTCTAGACCAGCTCTCAATTATTTGAATGGACTTTGATTTTTTTAGCAATTATTCTCTAACAATCCAATAAATTTACATAATCTCAAGCAATTCACACGGGGTTTCTTTATCTGCTTCTCATGATCAATGCACTTAGCATTGTGGCCCTTGGAAAAATTATACAATATAGAAAGACTACAATTGTGAGACTTCCTTCTTTAAGGCTTGGATCCTACATAATATTTTTACTACCTATATTCTAAATGTGGGTCTTATTTATACAAGGTTTGTCTCCTTATTCTTTGACGTACCTCTATTCTTCAAGGACGTTAGCACTCCACATTTTGTTACCAGATGTTCAAACACATATGCAAATACTTCAACTTTCCATGTTCCCCATGATATTCCTCCTTACAAACTCTGCTTTGCAACACAATATTCTTTACATGAATGCTTTATTTTCTCCCTATTGTATATATGATACCACTATTAACAAAATATCACTACTCTCACAGGAAAAAATCATAGGATCTCCCAATATTTCCAATCACAAATCATACAATAAATAACTCAAACAATGCATAATAAATCACTAAAGTTTATTTGAAATACATCTACTATAATAAATGCATAAATGCAATGCTTCTTCGATACATATTACAAGGTTTTATCTTCAATATATACATACATGAGACTCTTCATATGCACATGACTCTTGACCTTTACACTTTCATAGACTTTTCGTCTCTTCATACCCATAGGAGATCCAACTCTTCACGTTTATCTCTTACATAATAAATCTCACATATTTACATAAAGATGAAGTCTCTCATGATTGATCATAACTCCTCACTTATAAACACAATACTTTACTCACATAACTCAGAATTACTAACATGACAACTCACACACATAATTCTGCACTTAATTCCATGACACATAACCCACACTTAATAAGTTGACACATACTATAGACTCATATATTAAACACACCCTAATTTAAAATATTTATAATATCCTTGGATTAATATTGAAATGTTCTAAATAATAGAATACCTTCAACAATACTTGTGTTGTAAGGTGATGATCTGGTCATTACAAGCAATTTAGATGAATTAATAAATGTTTTCAATAAAGATCTAAAAAACCTTTTGATAAGATAGATATAGGACTTTTATGCTATTGTCTTGGCTTTAGAAAAGGAAAAATCATATTGTAATCAAATAGACCAAATATGCCAAGACTATTCAAAAAAATTTAGATGATAGATTGTAATACTAAAGCAACACCAATGGTGAAATTGTCTTGATATGACAAGTCTCCTTAGGTATTTGGCAATCTCTATCATCAGATGATAAGGAGTCTCATTTACTTGACTAACACTAGGCCTAATATCAGTTTGGTTATAAGATATCTTTCAAGATTCATGTAAGATCCTAAGGAAATTCATTGAAAAGCAACAAAGAGGGTACTACATTATGTCTATGTTATAACAAATTATATCCTAGAGTATAAGAAGAATGATCAATTCTTATTACAAGTATACACATACTTAGATTATGTTAGGTCACTAGATGTCAAAAAATCAATGTCTAGATATGTATTTCATATAGGAACTAAACCTATCTAATGGAATAGCAAGAAATAGCATGTAGTAGTATTATCATCCATGAAGGCAAAATATCATGTTGTGTGAGGAGATATGTGTAAGGTGATTGGTTATGTCACATTATATCAAAAATGGGCATACAGAAGAAACATCCAACATTATTAAAATGCAACAACCAAGGTGTTCTAAAATTGGTTAAGAATATAGTGTTTCATAAAAGAACAAATAACATTGAAACTTCATGCCATTTCATTTGAGACCATGTTTTGAATCAAGAAATCCATATCTTGTACATTCCCACCAACAAACAGATTGTGGATATTTTTATAAAGGTACTTGCAGGTGTCAAGTTTGAATTATTTAATAATTCTCTTTGTTTACCAAATAACGTAAAAGTGGGGGATGTTAGAATATGATTGATTACCTTATTTTATTATTATTAGGTCATGAATTTTTAGATGGGTTATTATTTTAATATTTCTTGCATGTACCGATATCCTCATTGAGAGTGTCAATCTTCTAGTTTGTAACCGTAAGGCATGTAATAAATAGGTCTCAATGCCCATAAATAAAATTGCTTTGCTTTGCCATAAACCTTATTATTCTTAAATTATTTTCTCCAATTATACTTGTATTTTGTAGAGATTAATCTAGGTAGTTTTCTCATAAAATTTCTTCACTCCTTGAACCTTATTTTAAGTTTTATTTCAAAATACCCCTTTAAATGGTTCCAATGGGCTATATTTCTAGCCTTTGTGGGCTATAAAAGGACTTTCTTCAAAAGTTACTTCAATAGGCTATATGAGCCTTCTTAAACTTATTCAATTTTATTTTTAAAAATTAACTTCCTTTTTCATTCAGGAGGAGCTTCTATGGCTTCCTTGATACTTAGTTTTCTATTTTTTTAAGAATCTACAATGGTTTCTTTAGTACTTATTTTATAATTTGGAAAAAGGGATTAATAATATTTTGATGTATTTAAAACAATATTTTCAACTGCTTATCTTTTAGCAAGAATTTTATTCTTTACCTCTAACCTTGGAGGTTTTTCTCTACTCTTTGGATGTGCTTCAACCCTTTCAAGGGGACTTTATTCTTTTGCAAATTTTATTGCAATGCTTCAAAAAAATCTCAATGATTTTTTCATAAAATATTTTAGAGAGATTTAAACAACCCTAAATTCAATTATAAATTAGGACCAACTCATAGACCTACTTATCAGTAAATTCAAATAAAAGGTACATGGTCTGTATCTCCTCGAATAACTAACAAATATTAAGAGAGCATCCATGAAAACCATGGAGGATTTCAACACTCATTTCCACATGACTTGGTATAGAATCCCAAATGAGATCCACCCTCATCTAGGTATGACATGCATTTACTATGTGAAATCTATTAATTCAAAAATTGCCATCATGATCTAATATAGATGAGGTAACTGACTACCAATAGTTTATGGGATACTTATCCAAGATAAAAATAATTAGATTCAAATAGGAAGGCTAGATCCCAGACCCCCTCTACCTCTATTACTAAATATCCAACCATGTTAAGTTATCCAATTTATAACTTTCCATCTTAATCCTATAAACCCTATGGAAACTCCAATTCCTCTCCTTGGTTTGGAGTATCACTATGCAAATCCTTACTCCTTTAATGAGCTTGATGATATGAAGAAATTACTTAGAACTATTTCTAATGATGTTGTAGCACTCATGAGATAGTAGAATGTATACAGGTTTCCCTATCATAATAATCAAAAACCTCCATTTAGATAAAAAGGTTAAGGTTATAGACCACCTCAAAATGGATAGGGATATTAAGATTCTCATTCCTATCCAAATGGGAATGCAAACCATCACTAAAATTTAAATCAATAGATAGTGACTATACAAATTTATTTATAGTAAATTACTCCTAACCTTGATAGGGATATACTTCCCATACAAAATAATTATGTGGAAGACTTCAACACGTATTACTTCCCCTACCCAGACACTTGTTCTCCCAACACGTATCCTGAAGGTGATCCTTAGTAGGCCATAGTAATCCAATATATAGGTACACATGCTAAACCACCTACTACTATACCAAGGATTGATTCATAAATGCAGGGCCAATTCCCTCATGTTCAATCACAAAAAATATCCCAAGAATAAGTTTCACCGATACTAAGTAGAATTTGATAGCTTAGGATGAGGAAGAAGTGTATGTTATATCAGATAAAGTCGGTAATTCAGTAGATAGAAGGTCATAAGTCCAATCTAATTACATGAAAAGGACCAAAATGTAACAACCTAAAATCTATCAACCCAAATTTTTTAAATAGTACATATAAGTATGGTCCTCAAGGGAATTACCCTTGAGAATTTATTCTTCAACATATGTTGCTTAATCACATTTGACCTTCTAAGCCACTGTAGACAATGATCAATGGATAGGAGAAGACAACTCCCATGACTTCTAGTGTACACCTTGCCAAACCTACATATTTAGAAAGGATGTCATAAGTGGTCCCTCCACTTTTCCTATACCCTTATTGGTATAGGACCATGTTACCACACTATAGGTATTACCCTTTAAGGCCCATAATACTTAAAGAGGGATGCCAATTCTATAACCTAACTTTAGCTCCTCATAGATAGGTTAACATAAATACTTGGTGCTCAGTTACCATACCTATATGGGCTAACTAAGGTTATTGCCACTTTGATGAAAACTAACATGACCCCTTGATCCTAAGTGATCAAGGTGCCACCATTGCTGACTTACAAATAGGATTTTCCACACACTTGATCCCAATTGACCCAAGATATGTCTACTCATAATTATATTGGCTATTGTATACTCACATCACCTTCCAGGTTCATGAGATCCTAGCTATTGCATTCTTACAACTCCTTTTTGAATTTCTAGTTACCTGGCTATTGCATTCATGCAATTTCTTCCAGGATTGGATTTCATGGTTAATAAGAGGAAATATTCTACCCACCCCAAGGATAGATAACATCATGATCAGAATATAAAGCTTTAATTGAAGCAATTAAGCAATAAAATTACATTGCAATAATCATCTCAAAAAGAAAAGCATAAGATGAAATCCTCTTAACCACAACTAAGCTTTAATTGAAACTTGCAACATAAAATATTTCCATCCAAATTTATACACTAGCTAGATAACTCAAATACTAACCTAAGAATATGATTCAAATATAATTATCAACCACCTTCGTAGATTGATTGATAATTTTACTCCAAGTTAGCATTTATACAATATAAGAAACTTTAAATAAATAACCCATATATTACAAAAGATCTCAAATAACCATACTTCAAGCCACATAATTAAAGTATTTCTTCATTGCATAAAGGAGTGTCAATTTACACTTGGATACAAAAATCAAGAGTACATGTCTTTCAAGCAAAACAAGCCTTTGCTCAATTACAACAATAATAATATTTGAAGAGCTTAATGTGGCCATCCAGAGTCTACTGCCATCTAAATTTGTAGGCCTATTTGATGGTAAACCACCCACTAGTAGTGAAGTTTAATTAGGGATCAAAATAAATCTAATGCAATGCAAATAACTCATGCCTTACTCTATTGTGCATACAATCATACACATAAAATCATAAGTAGATAAGACTCCTTAAATAAAAATAACAAACATTCTTCCAAACCAAGGAAGTTACATCAAACCATAGCAACTCTAAGATAATCCCATACTTCTCTTTATAATGATCTCTTAATCTACACAGATCTCAAAGATCTTTATAATACTTCCAAAGACAAAACATTACATCCAAAACAATCAAGAGAATCCCATACTTATATTTATAAAGATATCTTAACCTACCAAGATCTTAGAGATCATTATAATACTTAGTTTTTGAGTCCAAAATATTACATCCACTCAAGAGAAGCCCATAATTATTTTTATAATTATCTCTTAACTTACAAAGATCTCAAAGACCATTATAATACTTCTTTTTCAAATCCAAAACATTACATCAAAAACAATCAAGAGAAGCCCATTATTCTCTTTATAATGATCTCTTAACCTACAATGATCTCAGAGACCATTATAATAATTCTTTTTCAAAGTCAAAATAATAGAATGACTAGTTCATATTTTAAAATAAGGTATACATCAAAAAGCTTTATTAACAAGGAAACTAAAAGATATCCAAAATATAACCAAGTGTAGTAACAACAATACTCACAAGCACTAATAAATTTATTTCTCTAAGAAGGCTCTAAAAACCTCCATTAACAAATTATACAAATCCCATTATACATATAAGAGAGATAAATTAAGAGCTACCTTATAATCATCTTTTCATTCAAGGCTAAGCATAAAGATAGGCAAGGAAATCCAACCATTGTAAATATACAATATTGATAACAATAAAGGGCTATAATATGACTCATAGATGCATAGACTAAGGTACAACTCAGTGCCATTTACATGAATGTGAAAGAGAGACACTGCAACCTAGCAAGGATAGTCTATTTCTACCACCCAAAGCAACAAACTTAAACAACCAATGTAACAATATGCTTGACATAGGAATTACTCAATGCATTGGGGAATGTAAAGCAAGGATAAATTGTAAAGAATATAAGTGGAAATATGCAAGAAACCTACCCCACAAAAAATTCAAACCACACTTGGTTAGCATGACCAACGTAAGCAAAGGGGTGCAAAACACAACATACAAAATATTGAGAGGGTGAAGAAGATAAGAGCTTGGCATAAAGAGTGATGATCAAAATGAAAAAATAATCCTAATGAATCTTAGGTTACAAAGGATTTTGTTGCAACCTTATGAAAATATATCCCAATGCACAACAAAAAAAAAAAGCAACAGAGGCTGCACGAGTAACAACCAAGCAACATAAATCAAGTGAAAACTAGTAACCATAATGTAAACAATAAAGGAAAGACAAAATAAGTAAAGCAAGGGAAAGGTCCACCATAATGAAAAAATAATACATGTGTTGGAATTTTTTCCACATTGGAATTTTGTTGTAGCGTGCCACATTGAAATTTCGTTGTAATCATTGGTGCCACATTGGAATTTTGTTGTAATCTTTGTTCGAAAATTGTTTTTCTTTTTTAGTGTTTTCACACATTGAACACTTTTTCCTATGGATGTAATTTTGGGTGAAGTTTGGTGCAAATATTCCTTGAAAAGAGATTAATATTGATAAATATACTTCTTGAGGTGATATGATCACTGAAGCTACCAAGTTTAAGCATGTGCTCTTGATTCCAGTGCAATATTGTTCATTTTCGAGGCATCAACCACTTCGTGGGCATGCATTTCCAAGGCGCCAGCATGGAGATTGAAATTGGACCGATGATTTGTGCTGAAGCTTAATATGCCATGTGATAAAATCATCAGTTATTTTATTTGGCATTTGCTCATTAGTTCATTATTGTGGTCAAGGAGAAATTTGTTGCTATTGGTGGCTGAGTGGCCAACACTTTGCCTCCACATGTATTTAATGAAAGAGGCAAAAACCTCTATAAATACTAATCAAATTATTATTGTAAAGGGAGGTTAGATATTTTGCAAGAAAACTCTCTAAGTTCTCTGCATCAATAGAAGAGACTTGGATTCTGAAATTTGGAAGCATTCTTATGTGTGTGATTTCCTTATTTTTTGTAAATTAATTTTGTTTATGCTCATGCTCTTGCTGTTAAGTTTTGAATTCTACATTCTGAATTCAAACGTTGCCGGTTAGTGAGTAAATTTTGAAATACGGTCCGGGGTTATCTCTACAAAGGTGTGAGTTAAATTCTGCTACTTTCCTTTTATTATATGCTATTATAAAACTTGGTGGAATTTTTGTTGTTAGTCTGCCCCAAATTATACACTTTGACCTGTGGCTATATTTCCCTTTCTTTTAGTTATTTTTCAATTTCTTTCCTGCATCCCTAGTCTTCAAACAGTGTAGAATTTAGTAAGGGAGCTAGCCCTCTCTGGAGATCGGTTCGAAGGAATTTTATTTTTCCCTCGGCCTTTCAATGTTGGTCGAGTCTAGGGTGCACAAGTGATGAAATATTATACTTAGGCAGATTTGTGACCAATAGTTTTTGGCATGCCCGGTGGGACAGATCGTATCTATCTCGGTAAGATCCATAGTCGGTGGGACAAGTACTATTCCAAGTTGACAAACCAACCTATGCCAATAGTTTTTGGCACGCCCGATGGGACCCTAAAAGTTTCACTTTCAATAGTATCGAGGTTTAATGTTTACCTTCATGTTGTATAGTTAGAACATTTTGTGACTCAGCACTACCCAGAAGCCTTCGAACGTGGAGATAGTGAGAGTTGTACTTAATGATCACAAGATCGAAGGATGAAAATTTTGAAAATCCCATTGAGTTTTTTGAACTTGACAACCAAAAATTAAGTGGACACCCTAAGTTGGTCTCCCCACCACTTACGTCCTCTGCAACATCCTCACAAATTGCTAGTGTATTTTCTGTTCCTTCAAGTTCATCTAGTACTACTACTAGTTTTCCACCTCCTCAACCACACACACCAGTCCAAATGGCCTAGAATCTTCCACCAAGGAAGTTCACAGCATGGAATAGTTTGGGAGCCTTGAATTTACTGGCACAAAATCTAGTCCCTCAAGCTGCTTTGAAAGCTTTTCCGACCTATGATGGTACTGGTAAAACTGCTTATGAGCATATTCAAGATGTAGCCTCTTTAGCGACCATCCATGACATAACGAACGAAGACGTGATGATAAAATTATTGGTGTTGTCACTGAGAGGGAAAATGTTGTATTGGTACCGATCGTTGCAACCAGGCACTATTGCATCATGGGATCAATTAGGAGAATTGTTAATCAAAAAATTTCATGAACAAGCCTATCCATTTTCCTTGTTGCATCAATTTAATGTAATTCAAAGGCATCCGTAGGAGGAGATAGCGGACTTCAATGTCAGATTTACCAGAAGCTAGCAGAGAGTTCTTGAAGGTCTTTGGCCCACTCATGAGCAAGCTGCATTCTATTATCTCAGAGATTTTAACACAGACATTGGATTAGCTATCTAGTAGTCCAACGTGACTACATTCCTAGAGTTTTTTGAACAAGCGCAAAAGGCAAAATCAAACTTGATTGCCATAGGTAGGATTCCCCCAAAGGTAACAATGCCTATATTACCTGATCTTCCTCAGCATTTGTATTCTGGTTCATTTTCATAGCCTATGCCTTCCATGTATCCTATTCCATCATGGAGCTCAAGTGCACCTCAGATCGCACCCATTCCAGTTCCCCAGCTCCTTACTCCAACTATTCCATAATTACCTGCACCAAGCATTTCATAATTACCAGCTCCCACTTCATTCCCATCATTTCCTGCACCGCTAGCACATCTACCTGTATCGACACCTCCTATGCCCTCAAATATTGATCCTTACACAATGCTATTACAAGAGGTAAAATCTGCTAATTCAGCTATAAGAGCAATGGGAAATAAAATCACAATTATTGAAAGAAAGAATGCCGAGAGAGATTTCCAACCCAGGAGATTTCAACCTCCATCGATCACTAGAGAACAAGCGGCTTCAACAAGCAAAGTCCCTGAGAAGAACCCAACTGTGTTGATGAATGAGGAATATGGCCCTACAAAAAGAACATATTGGTGCTCTACATGTAATGATCCACACGATGAGGAGACTTGTATGGTTCATTTGAACTATGTACAAACATTGGTCGCAAGCTCTTCTGGAGGACAAGTGAACATGATTACTGAGGTAGATCATAATTTTATGGTTCCATTTGAAGAACAAGTCTCAGTTATCATGAGAAATGGGAAGAAGCCAGTCACGGTAGATCCAACAAATATGGAACCATTAAGGGTACCGGATGACCCGAAGATGCAAAATGAGAAGAAACAAGTACAAGTGAAAGCTCCTACTTCAATACCAAATCCAGATTCACCTGATCTATTAAAATATCTTTTGCCACCATGAGCAAAGGAAATATTGCAAGAAAAAGCCTCAGCTTCGCAGGCAAGAGCTGAAATAGAGGAACAAGCCAGAGAAAAGCTCAAGTACCCATATTTGACTAAAAGACTGAGGGTAGAAGCCACTCAACAATATCGGAGCAAATATGAAGACACTATTGAAAAGATGGAGTCTGGTGCATCTACATACAATATTTTTGAAGAATTGAAGAAGATTCCAGCCAAGGTTAGTCTCTATGATGCATTATAATTACCTAGGCAAGTTGATTTGTTACAAGAATCATTGAAGTCTATGAAATATAATGAGAAGAATCCTACCCAGAAGATTTTTTCTCAAACATCAACTACTTTAGCAACTGGAAAAAATAGACCACCCCCATTTTATTTGTCACTCAGGATGGAGGGTTGGATAGTGCACAACTGCATGATTGATTCTGGTGCTACGACAACTGTCATGCCAAATGCAGTTTGTGAAGTCATGGGTATGGAGTATACAAGAAGTAGCCCTGGTGTCTTGCAGTTGGACGGGAATCCCATGAAAATAGTGGGTGTAATCAAGGATATTCCTATTGTTCTACATAGTATGCCTCAAATTACCGTAATTTAGGAGGTAGTTGTGGTTGATTTGGAACCATACTTCAGTATGTGTTTGTCGAGAGAATTCACTGCCAAACTGGGAGGCTACCTTTCTCTGGATTATTCTCACTTGGAGATTCCTTTCAATGGAAGAAGAATCTAGATCTACAATGAGAAGCCTTCTAATTTTCATATAGAGAAGATGGAAGAAGAATAAAAGTCCACACATTCTGTCAACATGATAACTGAAGAATTGGAAAATCTTGATTTGATGGATGAAGTCCTGGATGAGCTTCGCTTAGAGGATGAGTTTTCAATGCTTGATTTTAATGCCATGATGGAAATTGAAATTGGTTGTTACTCCATTACAAAGCCTAAAGAGGTTGAAATAAAGATGCCTCTTGATCAAGATGATCAAGACTCTATGCCCGATCAATTATGGAAGTTGTATTTTGATGGAGCAAGATGTAAAAATGGTGCGAGAGTAGGGATTGTTCTTATTTCTCCCTATGGCCTATAGAAAACATATTCATATCGACTGACCTAGAGTTGTACTAATAATGTTTCTGAGTATGAAGTGTTGTGCCTAGGTTTGAAGAAGGCAGAAAATTTTGGGATTGAACAATTATAGATTTTTGGTGACTCTGAATTGATTGTGAATCAAGTAACGAACAAGTGCATCTCCAAGAAACATTATCTCAAGGCGTGTAGCAACAAATTTTGGGACCTGTTTGAGGCTTTCACAACATTGAATATTCATGAGAGCTAAATAAGCATGCTGATCTTCTAGCATCTCTTGGATCAAACTTCTCTCCGATTGAGCATGTAGTGAGGAAACCTAATATCGTAAGGTTAGTTTATAGACCTTTGGTCCCATACAAGAACATGTATTGGCAAGTATTTGAAAGTGATGAGAAGATTGTAAATTTTTTGATAAGAGAAGCGAGTACTGTGGAAGAGAGAAAGCTTGATGAGGAGGAAGCCAAATGGATTATTCAACTAAGGAATAATCATATCCCAAAAGGATTGATTACACTTGAAAGCCTTTTTGATCAAAATGATAGGGCAGAGAAGCATAGGATCAAAGTAGATGAGGAGTATACTGAACTGGAGTTGGGTCCCCCAAAATTGATAAAGATCAGGATGGATTGTACTCCCGAGGAGTTAGAACAAATCAAAGATTTATTTCATGAATTTATTGACACAATTGCTTGGAGTTACCATGATTTGAAGGGATATAACAAATATGTAATACAACATACTATTGAGTTGCATGATGGGGTGAAACCCTTAAAAAAAAAGCAGAGACCAGTTAATCCCAAGATTGAAGTATTGATGAAGGTGAAGATTCTTAAAATATTGGATTCTAAGGCAAATCTGGTCCCAGTATGGAAAAAGAATGGAGATATTCGCCTGTGTTGATTTTTGATCGTTAAAATATCATTATCCTCTGCCTTAGATTGACCAGATTCTTCATGTGGTTGCGGGAGCTCAGAGATTCTCTTTGTTGGATGGATTCTCTGGGTATAACCAGATTTTGATAAGGGATGAGGACCAACATAAAACAACGTTCACCACAAAATGGGGAACCTTTGCTTACCAGTGAATGCCGTTTGGACTCTCAAATGCTGGCACAACTTTTCAAAGGGTAATGGATGTGGCTTTTGGTGAGTTTTTAAATCGTATTATTGTGATTTATTTGGATGATATGACTATTTTTTCTCACAATAGGGAGGAGCACGAATCTCATTTAAGGCAAGTATTTGAAAAATGTCAAGAATTTGGCATATCTATTAATCCAAAAAAGTCAATTTTGTCTGTAAAGGAAGGAAAGCTCCTAGGAAATGTAATTTTAGAAAATGGCCTAGCTATTGATCTAGCTAGGGCCCAAGCTCTTTTGAAGCTTCCGTTTCCAGCCAATAAGAAGGATTTACAATATTTTTTTGGGAAAATTAATTTTTTTTGAAAGTTTGTTGTAGATTTTGCTCAAGTAATAAGGCCAATGACAGAGATTTTAAAGAAAAATTATGAATTTAAATGGACCGACCAAAGGAAGCAATCATTTGAGGAGATCAAAGAAAGGATAACTCAAGGTCTGGTCCTGGTGAACCCTGATTATTCCAAGGATTTTATCCTTTATGCTATTGGTGAACAAAAATCTTATGCAGCGGTGCTTACACAGAAGGGAGATGATGAAAATGAACGTCTGATTGCTTTCCTAAGCCAAGTCATCCAACCACATCAAGAAAAGTATAACTTCATTGAGAAACAAGTGTATGCGGTAATGAAATATCTGAAGAACTTTTGGAACTTTGTTTCACAAAGTAAAATAATAGTTTATGTTGTTCATCTAGATGTCCAAAATTTTATCATACAAGGAGAACTTGGAGATAGGAGAGCTGGCTAGGTTTCTAAAATTCAAGAATTTTATGTTGAGATCCGACCAACTAAACTTGTTCGAGGTCGAGCATTGTGCCAAGAGCTTGCAAAGAATGCTTCCTCTGGATCCACTATTCATGAGTATGAGGATGTAGTAGATAATTGTAATTTTGACAATCATTCTATAGTGGATCAATATTGGACAAAGAAGCTTATTGAATATTTTTATTTTGGGAAATGTCCTTCACATCTGAATGCCTCACAGAGAAGAAGATTTATACCGCAAGCCGTCAAGTATCTGTTGCTGCCAAATGGCTTGTTTCATAAGAATATTGATGGGGTTCTTCTTAGATGTGTCAAAGAATCGGAGAAGGAGAAAATTTTAGAAGAATTCCATTATGGATTATCAAGAGGTCATTATGCAGGTAGACCCATGGCATTAAATATTATTTGAGCATGCTATTTTTGGCCTACTCTTTTTGCAGACACCTTAAAATTTAGTCAAAAATGTGATAAGTGCCAAAGATACATCGGTAGAACCAGGAATGCATCATTACCTCTTCACACGATTCAAGTAGAAGCACCATTTCAGCACTGGGGCCTAGACTTTATCAGGGTCATTGATCCTAACTCATCTGCCGATCACAAGTACATCTTGATTGCAACCGACTATTTCACTAGATGGATCGAAGCAATTCCAACTAAAAATGTGGATCAAGCCATGATCATCATTTTTCTTGAGGGGTTGATCACTCGCTTTGGTATCCCAGATGCGATTATAACAGATAATGGAACTCCTTTCATAGGTTCCAAAATCAGTGAATTTGCGGGTAAGTACGAAATTTATTTGAAAACTTCATCTAATTATTATCCGCAGGGGAATGGCTTGGCCGAATCTACAAACAAGAATTTGCTTCAAATTTTGAAGAGGACCCTTGGCGACAATAAGCAATGCTGGCACCTAATTTTAAATCAAGCATTGTGGGTTTATCGCATATCGGTGAAAAAATCTATCAAGACATCCCCTTATTCATTGGTATACAACAAAGAAGCGGTTTTGCCAATTCATATTGAATTACCAGACCTCTAGACTTGGAATTTTATTGATGATGAGGATGATGAATCTGATTCTATGAACACGATATTAGCTCAACTTTTACAATTGGAAGAAGAACGAGAGAAATCATACCAGGCTTTTATAGATCATGCTGAGATGACAAATAAATGGTTCATTAAAAAGGTCTCTGAAAGGACTTTTAAGGTTGGTGATCTTGTATTGAAGTGGAATGAAAAGAAATCAAATCCTGGGAAACATCATAAGTTCGATTTAATATGGGAAGGTCCATTTCAAATCACAGGTGCCAATCAAGTTAATTCTTTTTATTTGCAAGATATGGATGGTCATGCACTTTTAATTCCAGTTAATGGTCTTCATTTGAAGGCCTATTATCGATAAAAAAAAAAAAAAAAAGCAAAGGCTTGCATTTTTCGCTCTATGACATGGCCTTACTTGGGAACCCTTATTTTTTGGATTTTGGCTGCGTTTTTTTTCCAACTCCCCCATGCAAGAAATTAAAAAAAAAGAAAAAGAAAAAAAAAAAAAAACTCTCCACTGCCTCCATGCTCAAATCGAAATTCAAATTTCGAAATTTGAATTTTCCCTCCCAAACTTTTTTTTTCCTTTTAAATAACCAAAAAACATAACCCGAAATTCCTTTTTCAGGCCTCCGAAACACCCATTTCGGAACCCGAAATTCTTTTTTTGGGCCTCCGAAACACCCATTTCGAAACCCGCAATTCCTTTTTCGGGCCTCCGCAATACCCTTTTCGGACTTCAAAAAAATATTGCAGAAACTTCATTCCATCCCTCCCATTCCTTCATGTCCAAAACGCCCTTTTCGGATCCCGAAAGCCTTCCCTCTCGCCCTTTGACTAGTCAAGCAAAAAATTAAAAAAAATTAATAAAAATTGCATGCTTCCCGAGCTCATTTTTCTCCCGCCCTGTTTAGCCTTTTCAGGTCCCCGAAACCACTATTTCGGGTCCCAAAATTTCCATTTCGTCCCCCTTCCATTGTTTAAAAAATTAAAAATTAAAAAATTAAAAAATTAACGTGCTCATGCATGCCCAAAATTTCTTCATATTCTCCCCGAAATAGCATTTTCGGATCCCCGAAAACATTATTTTGAGTCCTGGAAAAGCCCTTTCGGACCTCCCCATATACATGTCTTCCACCACTCCCCATCCACAGTCTTCATTATCCTTCTGAAATACTCCTTTCGAACTCCCGAAAACACTATTTCGGGTCCCGAAATTCCCATTCCGTCCTCCGAATAAACCATTTCTGCCATTTAAAAAAAAAAAAACAATGGTGCTAAAATAAGAAAAACTATTATGCATTTAAATCCTTTCGCTCGTATTTTTTCCCATGCACCCCCTTCTCCGTGCTGCACTATCCGTAAATCCCGCTCATTCCCATTTCTCACTCCGCTCACTCATTACACTTTATAAAAAAAAAAACACTTCTCGCATTTCAAGAAGTGGTAAGAAGCATAAAAATAAAAATAAATAAAAGCATCATTGGCATGCATGCAATGCCCATGAAATTAGAAATATTTCCAATGAATGTGTATCGAAATTTATAAAAAGGAGGCCCATTCTTTTTTTTCAATCAAAGCATTTGCAGGTTCCTATATCGAAGTCTTGCGAATCCCTTTTGCTCTAGGGTTTGTTGTTCATTGCTGCATATTCAAAGGAAGCTGAAGATGGGGAGGAAATCTGCAGAGGCCAAGAATGTGAATGTACAAAAAAGGCCTGAGATCACGAAGAAGCCATGAAGAGCTCGAGAAGAAAAGGTTGAAGATATGGAACTGAAACCTTATGATGATCTCTTGGTACAGATTAAAGATTGCAATATCACCAAAAAGGGAGTAGAAAGACTACGTCTAGATGTTGATTTTGCTTCACAACATATGTCTGCTGGGAGTCCCCATACTATAGAATTTCATTCTTATCTCTCCTGGTACTTGTGTACACCTGTGCATCCATGTATTGAGCTGATCTGGGCAATTGCATAATGCTACAACACTACTACAAGAACTGTCCAAAATGTGCACGAAAAAGTATTGTTTAGTATCTCGGCTAGTTCCATACAAGATGTGTTTGCTTGCGGTGCACAACTTTCATCTTTTGCTACATTAAAAAAATTCAGTTTTAAGGAGGAGGAGGAGAGATATCAACCTACCATTCAAATGCGGCAGTTCATGGAGAGTCAGTTATTAAAGACCCCATGATTGGGAGAGTTGCCAAAAATGCCAACACCATTGAAAAGTTTCAAGAGCCCAGATTTGTATTCAATGATAGCATGGCTAACAAGATTATCTTCAGATTTTGTAGTACAAAAGTGGCAAGCATCGTTGGTGCAATTCATTTCACAACCAAGGTTTTATGCTCCAACTTTCGTGACAGCAACTCCAAATTCAATTTTCTTTGATTGGGCAAGTTTCTTAGAAATGAGGATACATTCACAATTAAGAAAGGTACAAAATGGAGATCTTACCTTTAGGTATTGTTCCCTCTTGACATGGTATTTTTTCTACCATATGCACTCTCGTTTTACTTTTGTAGCAATAAAAAATACATATGAAGTAGGAAAAGCATTACCAGTATACTCATGGACTCATATTTTGTCCAAGAACGAGTCCTATTATAACTTCAACAGAATTTTTTTAGTACCTGCTTTGGAGATAATGTATGGAGTATGCAACAGAGTGCCTCAAACCCTACAAGCATAAGTGGTTGATCAAAAAAATGTGATGTTTTATTACTAACCCAAGGCGTGGTAGTTAGAGTGTATGGTTTTACTGGTAAACCTTTTTTGCCACCATATTTTACAATTGAACATCTTTTTGCCTTGGAAGTAGCCCGACAAAGTGATTTTATAAATGATACCTATGGGTCAGGTAATAGGAAAAAAATACATGTGTTATGCCTTTCAAGTTTGGTGATATCATAGTTACTCAGTGTGGGTAGAATGAACTGATTGTTGAGACACTCTATGATCATGGATTGGTTGAGCTCCCCCAATGATGGAAGTATGATCCTTTGGGTATTTTTGCCAGTTTCATCAAGGCAAAAACATTTCATTGTTGCCCCAGAGAAGATATTGTGTGAAAAATGAACAATCCTGAAGGGCATGACATTGAATGGCATGTAGAGAAGATGATGTCACTTCCTCCTTGGCATGATTTTTATGAAATGGAGGTTGAATATGATCCTACCAATCACTCAGAACAAGTTCCTCCTGAAGGTTTGTTTGAGCAAATGAAGACCAAATTGTCTGATTGGTCTGATGAAAAGATTGCCAAGTGATGGATCATGAGAGTTCATCAAAATAAGCTCAAAACAAAATATTTGATGGCTATAGATGACTCTTTTTCAAAGATTTATGATGATAATTATGAGAAGTATCAGCACCTCTCCTTTGCTGATTTGGTTCCTAAAAGTATTAGTAGTCCAGGTAAATAACAAGAAATGATCGAACAAATGGAGGTATTGGAAAAAGAGAGGATTTTTATTGAAGAGGAAGAGAAAGAGAAATTTCTACAAAATAAAAGGAGTGCATCCATGGAAATTCCTTTCCCTCACATAGCGAAGAAGCCTAGGAGTGGAGCACATTCTGTGCTGAGAATAAAATAGTCTATCACAAGCAATTGAGCCAACACACTCTGATTCAATGGTGACATCAGTTGATATGAACATAGGGAAGGAACAATCTAAATGAGAAGAAAATATTGTGATACAAAAATGTTTACCATCGGCTCAAATTATCATAAGCACAAAAGGAGAGGAGCCCATAGGTATGCATTTTCCTTCTTATCTCAATAATAAGCATTTGGTGGCCACTATTTTTTCATCCATAGTTCCTATGTCTACTTCACCTCCCGTCACATCCACCTCTCCCATTCCCACTTTTGTCCCACAGTCACAGGTCACTAGTGCTTCTTCAGTTTCACCCATTCCATCCTATTCTCTTGCCTTTAGTTCATTTGCATCTGCCCCAAATCCATTCGCCCTTCCATTACCCTCTGTTTCATCTTCCATACCTTCACATTCTTCCATAAGCACGCAAGCACCTCTTCGTGTAAGCATAGCTGAGATCCCCTCCACTTCTATTCTTGTGGTTGAATCTAATCCCCAACAAGCTATTTTTCTCTCTTCCCCAATTTTTTCCATGGAGGAGCCACTAGTATTTGAGATAGAGTTGCTACCTGAGCGCTCAATAGTGGAAAAACTTAGGAAGGCACAACAAAGTTCATCTAGGTGGTGGAAGAATCGTAAGAGAAAGGATTCACTAGCCATGGCACAACCAGTAAAGAAAGTGACTTTTGATCCCATAGCAATGGAGAAGCACACGGTGACCATGATTCCTCGAGTTCAGAAACCTTAAAGAGAAATGACATCTAGTGACTATTCATACCAAACTGTCACTAAGGACCTCACAAAGAAGCATCCAGTTGAGCACATGGGAACCATACAGGAGGCATCAAGTTCCATGTATCTGCAGGCAAAACATTACAAGGATCTTCTCATTCAGGCTGAAGAGAAAATCAAAAAGCTCAGGGAAGCCTTAGAGGAAAAATAGGCTAAATTTGATGCAGCACAATTTGAATCTCAACAGTGGTAGGAACATGTGATGTATTTGGAAAGTGACATAGCGGAGAGCAAGTAGATAGCTACACAGTTTTAGGCAGCTGAGCAGGAAGCACAACTAAAAATTCAAGCTTTGCAGGATCAGCTTCAGAACTTGCAGAATCAATTGGCAACAAAATCAATGCACTCTATGTCCCTCACCAAGGACAAGATTAAGGAATCTCGTAGTCATATGTTGACTAATTGTAAGAAAATGGTTACCAAGGCTACATTAGTGCTCTTGTTCCTTCAGGATGTTCAGGAAAATGTTTCATATGGTGGACCTATAATAGACAACATGGAGCAATATTTAGAGCTAAAATTGGAAATGGCCATGAAGATCCAAGAAATGACTCAAATAAATCTCAAGATGCATCCAATGAGTGTTATAGCCCATGCTTGGGCGAGTGATAAAATCACATTACACAGTTATTTCTCCAAGATGAATCTGATTAAAGAAGCTCGTCAGTTGCAAGAGACCTTTGAGCATGAAAGACATATTTCATTGGTTTATTCTGAAACACTTGTAGATAATGGTTTTCCTAGTTTTGTTGATGATCAAGGAAATATTCTGGCAAAGAAATACCTGGATACATTTTGGGCTATTTTCATGAAGGATACTTCAGATATTGATAATTTGGAGGAGCCCATCACCGAAGAGCATGTGTTACCATTAATGAGAAATTTCATTCGCATTGAATCTGGATTATTGGAGCTCAGTCAAAGGGCCAAACATCTTGATATAGAAAAGGTTGAGACTTTTTGATATCTTGTGGGTACTCTCAAATATCGAGAGGTGATTACCATATATGGATGGGCTGAAGTAGTTGCGATATATGAATCCATCGTAGTACTTCTCAAAAAGCAAGACGAAGTTGATACAAGTAGCTAACCATCAGATGCAACTGCAAGTGGGAACTCTGTACCCAATGAATAAAGGCCTGGAATCGATTACATTCAGGTGAGATGAATACCCCGTGAGCCACCAAAAATGTTGGCATTTTTGCCACATTGGAATTTTGTTGTAGCGTGCCACATTGACATTTCATTGTAATCATTAGTGCCACATTGGAATTTTGTTGTAATCTTTGTTCGAAAATTGTTTTTCTTTTTTAAGTGTTTTCAGACATTGAACACTTTTTCCTATGGATGTAATTTTGGGTGAAGTTTGGTGCAAATATTCCTTGAAAAGAGATTAATATTGATAAAGATACTTCTTGAGGTGATATGATCGCTGAAGCTACCAAGTTTAAGCATGTGCTCTTGATTCCAGTGCAATATTGTTCATTTTTGAGGCATCAACCACTTTGTGGGCATGCATTTCCAAGGCGCCACCATGGAGATTGAAACTGGACTAATGATTTGTACTGAAGCTTGATATGCCATGTGATAAAATCATCAGTTATTTTATTTGGCATTTGCTCATTGGTTCATTATTGTGGTCGAGGAGAAATTTATTGCTATTGGTGGCTGAGTGGCCGACACTTTGCCTCCACATGTATTTAATGAAAGAGGCGAAAACCTCTATAAATACTAATCAAATTCTTATTGTAAAGGGAGGTTAGATATTTTGCAAGAAAACTCTAAGTTCTCTGAATCAATAGAAGATACTTGGCTTCTAAAATTTGCAAGCATTCTTATGTGTGTGATTTCCTTTTTTTTTTTTTAAATCATTTATGTTTATGCTCATGCTCTTGTTATTAAGTTTTGAATTCTGCATTCTGAATTCAAACATTGATGGTTAGTGATTAAATTTTGAAATGCGATCTAGGGGTTATCTCTACAAAGGTGTGAGTTAAATTCTGCCGCTTTCCTTTTATTATATGTTGTTATAAAACTTGGTGGAATTTTTGCTGTTAGTCTGCCCCAAATTCTACACTTTGACCTGCGGCTATATTTCCCTTTCTTTTAGTTATTTTTCAATTTCTTTCCTGCATCCCTAGTCTTCAAATAGTGTAGAATTTAGGAAGGGATCCAGCCCTCTCTGGAGATCAGTTCGAAGGAATTTTCTTTTTCCCTCGAAATTTCAATGTTGGCTAAGTCTAGGGCACACAAGTGATGAAATCTTGTACTTAGGCAGATTTGTGACCAACAACATGCAAAAACAACCAAAGAAGTACCTAAAATTATAAACCAAACTATTTCCAACATCATTGCTCTTATCCTTTCCTCAACCTTCACTTCCATTGCTTCCATAGGTGCACATTGTCCCTCTAATGCCCCTTCCTTAAATTTAAGGAGGTTCATTATTATCATGCGAGCCAATTCCCATTAAGCGCTCAAGAGAATTAACCTTCATAATAATTTCTTTATACACTTAATAGTAAGACAAAAAATGACTCTTCATCTGCCAGGGGTGGCTAGAACCATAGCGTGCCAACAAACCAAGAATAGGGTAATATATAGCTTGATGCTTGCCAATAAATCAAACTAATAGTACATATATTAAATATGTAAATATATATATATATATATATATATATATATATATAAAATAAAAAAAACCATATCAATATTTATTTAAGGAACATAATTTAAGCTGATGACCAAAGCAAGCATGAGTAATAAATTGCTCAAAACAAAACATAATAACTTTTCTTTTTCTCACGAAGTAACTAGGTCAAGCAAGGCATCACATCCACAATATTCCACACCAATGTTTTATCCCCAAGTATATGGCCCTTTTATGATAGTCTAAGCTATCATTATCTTCATTGAGGAGGCTCATTACAAGCAATATACTATCCCAAAGGTGAGAATATGGACACATAAGAAAATGATATGCATCTACATAAAGGTACATTTTCCATGTTTACCTTGAGCTACCGATGAATGAACACATCATCATTTGCATAGGTACCTTTACTTGTAGGTGGTCTACCTATAGTCCCACCAAGGATAAGGTACTTGATCCTCCATCCATAGATACATCAGTAGTACCATATTCCATGCTTAAAGAATACAATCATTCTATTATTAAATCATACTGATAGAAATTGTGCCATTACATCAATAGTAAAAAAATATAGTTCATTGTTCACAAAATTTCTTCCAAGGAGGGGTGTTACATACTTCCCCCTTGGACTAAACACAATCCTCTATGTTTTCTATAAAATAGTAGCATACATAAGCTTAATTAAAAAATAAAAATAGAAATTCCTATCTCATCTCATCAACATTTTTTCATGTAGCACAATTCTCTAAATATTGGTCCCACTAGACATTACACTAATATAGGGTTTGTTTCCTTAGTAATTTGGAACAAAATCCTAAAATACTAACTGGCCACACCTTAATGGTTGTGGGGTATTCTATCTACAATGTAGAAACATTCCACACATGAGTAGGATCAACAACATATTTCCTAAGAAAGGATATGTGGAAAGTGTCATGGATTTTTAATAGGTTGGGCAACAAAGTGAGCCTATAGGCTAGTGGGCTGAATTTCCCAATGATATTAAAGGGTCCCACATAGTAAGGATCTAGCTATATTGACTTGATAACACTTTTTATAGGTCTAACCCTTAATAAGACTCTATCTCCTATAGAGAATTCCAAAGGCAATATTTTTAGATCCACATAGCTATTTTGTCAATTGGTTTCTTCCTTAAGCCTAAGCTAAATTGTTTTGAGTTGCTCCTCCATATCCTATATAGTATCAAGTCTAATCACCACATGACATTTTAGGTTGTACCATGATAGATGGGTCTTGCATCTTCTATCATACAAGGCTTCAAAGAGGACCATCCCTAGTGATGCATGGTATCCATTATTATAAGAAAACTCCATGAGATGCATGAAGTCTTCCCACTTCAACTTCTGGTCCATGCAATACATGTGTAACATGTCTTCCAAAAACTGGTTCATCCTATTAATTTAATCTTCCAATTTAGGATATGTAGAACTAAATTTTATCTTAGTTCTCATTGCACAATTAAGAGATTTCCAAAATTTTTATGTGAATCTAGAATCCTTGTTAGATATAATTACATTTGGAAACCCATGTAATCTAAAATATTATTTGGCAAACTTATGAGCCACCATTGGTGCATCATTGTTGATGTTTCTTGGTATGAAGTGTGTGACCTTAGTCAACTTATCAACCGCTACCAGAATGACATCATGTTGGAACTTATTCTTAGGTAATCCCATAATAAAGTCCATTGAGATCACTTGATATTTGTGCATGGGTATCTCATGTGGATATGATTTTTCAGTTGGGTGATGATATTTTGCCTTCACTTTCTAGTATTCTAAACATCAAATAAATTTGGTGATATCTTGCTTCATCCTAGCCTAGTAGAAGGTATTTTTCATATTTTATCTCATTTTTAACCCTTCTAGATGAGCTAAATAGGGAGAATTATGTGCCTCTTGCAAGATCAATCTCCTCATATCATCGGATTTGGGTACAAATACCTAATATTTAAAGCATAAAAGCCCATATTTTATGTTGAATCCCTTGCTTTCTCCCAAAGTTCCCTATATTTGTCTCTGAAGTTCTAAGCCATACGAGTCTTGTAGTTGCATTTTCTTGACCCTATCCATTAAATCCACATGGACCTAGGTTAAGGTGGTGATGTTTCTTCTCCTACTCAAGGCATCGACCACCTTATTTTCTTTCCCATTGATGTAATCAATGAAAAAAATATATTTTGCTAAGAACTGTACCCACCTTCTCTATCTTCCATTCAACAAAGGTTAGGAAAACATATACCTCAGACTTTGATGGTCTATTCTTAGCTTAAAAATTTAACCTAACAAGTAGTGTCTCCAAATATTTAAAGCATGCAAAACTACTACCAATTCTAGATCATAAGTGGTATACTTTACCTCGTGCTTCTTGAGTTTTCTAGACTCATGCCACTATAACTTCATGTGATAAAACTCCCCTCAAACCTTCTAAAGAAGCATTTGTACACATAGTGAACTTATTAAGGGGATCCAAAATATTTAGGATTGGTGTTGTCAATTTATTTTTTAGATTCTCAAATGTGGTCTCACATTTATCCATCCATTTGAATTATTTTCCCTTTTTTTGAAGGTTGGTGATTGTATAGGCGATTTTAGAGTAGTTCTTTATGAAACACCTATAATACCATGGGAGCCCCATGAAACTCATAAATTTTGATACATTAGTAGGAGTCAGTAAATTTAGTATAGATTTGATCTTCTATGGGTCCACAAAAATACCTTCTACTAAAATAATGTGCCCCAAATATTGCACTTGTGGATTATAGAAGATACATTTGGACAATTTCCCAAAAAATTAGTTTTTCCTTAAAACTTACAATACTAATATGAGATTTTGATCATTCTCTTCTTTAGTTTAGTAATAGATTAGTATGTCATCTAAGAATACCATGATGAACAGGTCTAGATAATTCCTAAATACACTATTCATCAGATTCATGAAGGCAACCAATGCATTTGTTAGTCCAAATAGTAGCACCATGAATTCATAGTGTCCATATCAAATTTTAAAGGTTTTATTATGAGCATCTTATTATTTTATTCTCATTTGATGATAACCCAATATTAGAACTATCTTTGAAAATATGGTAGCACCCTTTAACTAATCAAAGAAATCATCTATCCAAGATAGGGGATACTTGTTATTTATGGTTACTTTATTCAACCTTCTATAATTTATACATAGCCTTAGAGAGCCATCATTATTTTTCACAAATAATACTAGAGCACCCCAAGGTGACACACTTGGTTTGATCAAACCCATCTTCAACAAGTCTTGAAGTTGTACCTTTAGTTCCTATAGCTCGATATGAGTCATTATGTAGGATGTCCTTGAAATGGGTTTAGATTTAGAAATTAATTCAATAGTGAAATCAAATTCTCTATGAGGAGATAGACCCAAAATATCCTCAGGAAAAACATCCTAAAATTCATAGAGAATTAGATGCTTCTTAAAAACCTCCTCGTCTCCTTTTTCTCTAGTATTATGATTGATCTTTACCATGTAGAGTAAGTTACCTCATTTGAATGATTTCTTTATTTGTATAGCTGAAAGCAAGTGAGGTTGGAAGGATTCTTGACCAATTTGAAATCTTACTCTTCTCCTATCCTTGTTGGTGAAATTCATCCACCTATTTTTAAAATTGATCAAAGCTTCATGTGCCTTCAACCAGTCTATCCCTAGGATAATATCAAAAGCATGAAGAGGTGCTACATACAATTACTATACAATAGATCCTTTAGGCAGGGTTATCTTAGTTTTAGGTAAAAATCAATCCATTGATTAGGTTTACCTTGAATCATACTCAAATTTTCATCCTTCTGCCAAAATTCCATGTCTTTCTAGCATATCCTTGATAATACTAGTGGAAATAAAACTATAAGTGGCTCTACAATCTATCAAAATGTTTACATATCTAGTAAATAACTTACAATTTAGTAGGATTGGAGTTGTCTAACCATCTAGGGTCTAATTTCCAATGGTAGAATAAATTTAGTGCAACGAATCCTTCGTTCTATGACTAGACTCTACTCTTTGGGGGTATTTCTTCGCATAGTAGGGACCTTCATAGGTATAACACCTTAACTAGGTGAAGTAGTTTCTAGCCTTGTTGTGCTTATGGTTTCTATATCCATGGTGCCTTTTCTTGGCAATAATTTCCAATATCAACTGATGTTGACTGGTTTGATACTATAGTGATCTTACTGTTGACTCCAATTTCTTTACTTCCTTCTATAATTGTTGGAGTAGGGGTGCCCTACAGTTCCTACCATCCTCTAGATCCATGCATGGTTCTCTCATCCTCCGAAAAGTCTGGTGGAGAGATAAAACTTCAATATTTCCTTTTCTATCATACCCCTTAACTTTGGATATTTTTGGGGGGCTTACTTTAGTGCTCCTATCAACAGGTAGGCCTACCTTTCTAGAGGATCTCAACACTGGTGCCATCTCCTTTTTATACAAAGGAAATTGGTAAGCTAAAATTCTCCTAATTATACTTGTAGGTGTTAGTTTCCTTCTACTCAAGAATTAATAATCTTAATTATTATTATAGGGTCCTTTCCTTATTGTAAGAGAAAAATTAATTTGCACATGAATTCAATTCTCAACTTAAGCACATTCTATGGAAGATTCTATTCTTACAACTTAGATCTTTGATACCAACTGTAACAACCCAAAATATACCAACCTAAAAATTTAAATAGTACTTACAAGTACAGTCCTCAAGGGAATTACCATTGGGAATTTATTCATCAGCTTACAAGGCTTCACCATATTTGAGCTTCCAAGTCACTGTAGACGATGCTCAATGGATATGAGAGGCAAACTCTTGTGACTTCTAGGGTTCACCTTACCAAATATACATGTTTAGAAAGGATGTCATAAGTGGTTTTCCCACATTTCCTATACCCTTCTTAGTCTAGGACGATATGCCCATAATGTAGGGATTACCCTTTAAGGCCCATAACACCTAAAGGGGGATGCAAATTCCTTAACTTGAATATAGATCCTCCTACATAGGTTAATTGACATAGAGCCTTGGTTATTAGTGTAGACACCAAAACCTAGCTACTTATCATCCACTTGCATTATCCAATCACAACCATCCATTATTTATTTATATATGTATATTTATTTATATTTATATATAAATATAAATATATATGTAAATAAATCTCAACCATTCATTGTGACATAATATAATCCATCCACTTAACATGATTTGTATCACATTCAAAGTTATAATCTTAGCCCTTCATCATGATTAAATCTCAACCACCCATTTATGTCGTCGAAACCCTAACATGTTGAAGTTAAGTTATAAAATGCCATTCATTTTTATTAATGAAGGTGAATGAAGAAATGAAAATTTTAAGTGGTTGATCAGTTAAGTAATCATTCAGTTAGAACCCTCCATCCATAATTGTCCAAACCCTAGCATTTCACTAGCACTCTCTCCCCTTGTTGCCACCACATCTTTTTTTTCTTTTGCCCAAATCCCCTATGAACCATATATAAGGTTATGTAGCACTTCCCCATCAACCCCAAATACCTCTTACCATCCCACAAACACTGCTGAGCATTCCAAGAATATTGTAGGGCATTCATAGCCCTTCCAAAATGCTTTGGGGTGTTTCCCAGCCCTCGATTTACCATCGATAAACCCTTGAATGCTTTTGGGTATTCACGTACCACCAGATCATATAAGCAAAAGTATGGATCAGAATCACAGGTATATTCTCAATAAGGTAAAATGTATCTTTGCATCACAACTTATATATTTTTTTGTATTTTTCTATATTTCATTATTTATAGCACTAGGGTTTGTAGATTTGCTTTTATAGAGGGTCTCACATAGTGAATCCATTGCATATGCTATTGAATCCTTTATGTTTTTATTTATTTGCAGGTACATGAGTCATATTCTTGATGGATATTGTAGCTAGGGTGGCCCCGTAGGGATACTGAAGCCCACCCACAACTTGTTTTGAGAGAAGAATTTTTTTGAAGACACCAAAATTCTTTGTAAATGAGGGTTTTAAAACCCTAGCATTGTAATATTGTATCAAAAGCAATAAAGTGTATTGTAAACCCATATTTGTAGCAAATTCATTGTACAATTTGGAGATCCAGACTCCTTGAGTCATTAATAAATCAGATTCATCATTTTGTGCATCCATTATGTTGTTTATTTTTGATATACTGATTTATTTGGTGTTGTTTATTTTTATCTTACACTTAGTTAACATAAATTTGTGGGCTAACTGAGGTTATTACCACTTTGATGACAACTAACATGACCCCTTGATCCTTCGCAATCAAGGTGTCTCCATTGCTAACTTGCAAATAGGATTTTCTACACACTTGATCCTACTCGACCCAGGGTGTGTCTACTCACAATTATCCTAGCTATTTTATACTCACAACTCCTTACAGGTTCATGAGATCCTAGATATTGCATTCATGCAACTCCTTATAGGATTTATAGTTACCTGACTATTGCATTCATGCAACCCCTTCTAGGATTGGATTTTTGGGTTAAAAAGAAGAAATATTCTACCCATGCCAAGGATAGATAACATTAGGATCAAAATACAAATATTTAATGAAGCAATTAAGTAATAAAATTACATTGCAATAATCATATCCAAAAGAAAAGCATAAGATGAAATCTTATTAACCACAACTAAGCTATAATTAAAAATTGCAACATAAAATCTTTCCATCTAAATTTATACACTAGCTAGATAACTCAAATACTAACCTAAGCACATGATTCAAATAGCATTATCAACCACCTCCATAGATTGATTAATAATTCAGCTCCAAGTTAGCATTTATGCAACATAAGCAACTTTAAATAAATAACCCATACATTACAAAAGAGCTCAAATAACCATACTTCAAAAAATCATTAAAATCATTTCTCCATTGCATAAAGGAGTGTCAATTTACACTTGGATACAAAAATTCAGAGTACATGTCTTTTAAGGAAAACATACCTTGTTGGAAATTTTGAGTAATTATGTTGTCATTGATGTCAAGAGTTAGTTCATCTCAGTGCAAGGGAATTGATAAAAAGAGGGTTAAAATATTTATATTTTAAGCCCAAGAGATTTGGTACAAAGCTCCACATGGTTGGCCAAAAGGTTGTCTAAATATCCCAAAGGAAGAAAATACCTAGGCCCAAAGGAAATAATATTATAATATTTATTATTATAATATTAAAGTTGTAAAGATAAAGCCTAAGGTCAATTATAAAATAATTATAATATTTATATTATAATGTTTTATAACCCTAAGTGGGTTTGGCGCCAAAAATATTTTTAAATTATTGAATCTCCGTCGACATCCTAGCATGGAGATAAATTCGTATTTATATGGTAAAGTTTGGAGGCCAAAAAGATAAGTTTCGATGCAAGCGCCGAGTGATTAATGTTAATGGTTGATGCGAATTTCATGAGCAAGGTGGATGAAGGTTTTTATTTTTAAAAACAAAATAAAGAGCATGGATGAATAAAGGGATAAGGTCGTATACCTCTATCACCAACCAAGCGGTTGGCCTAGCGGTAGGCTTGGCAGGGTAAAGGCGCTGGCGGATGGTAGATCCTACATTCGAATCCCGATGGCAACATTTTGTTCATTTTACGAGCAAGGAGGGTAAACAATGGTTAAATAGTGCATTGTGGTATTTGGTCCTTGTGTGGGCGGTTGGCCTAGCGGTGGCCCATAGGGTGCTAGTGCGCTGGCAGGTGGCAAGCACTATGTTTGAATCTCTACGATAGTGGTTTTTTGGTAAGCGCTATTAAATTTGTTAATTGCTAAGGTTGAGGATTAGGTGCATGTGGTTTAATTGATTATTGTGAGCACTATTGACTTTGGGAGATATAAGGGAAATTTTTATTATTACATGCATTTATTTTTGAAGAAAATTATAATGAAATATTTTTGAAAGTGATTTTGTGGAGTAATAAGGATCTTTGATAAATTTGTTATGAATGTGTTTAGAAGTTAAGAGGGAGTTAAAAGGTGTATGAGGTATTTTAATTGTTTGTATTTTTGCTTCATTGTGAAGGTTTGATTTTATGAGTTAATGCTATAGTTGAGAAACCAAAAGGTTGGTTTGGAATTGTGCACACATTTTGAAGGGTTTGATTTTATGAGTTGATGCTATAGTTTGAGAAACCAAGAGTGTTGGTGTGGAATTTAATTGGGCACACATGTTGAAGGATTGCTAACTCATAAAGAGGTGTTGTGCTAACCTTTTATAGTTGCAAAAGATATTGTGTGTGAGATAGATTTTTGAAGACATATCTCCATAAGAGCAAGCAAAAAGGTATGGGTATATCATTCCTTATTTAAGGTGTTTTATTGAATGAATATTTCTAAAACATAAGGTGGAGTGAAAAGGATTGTTTGATAAGCATTGTTGGAAATATTTGAGTTAAGTTTTGAGACCTACATTGTGCTCTTTGTTGAAAGAAGTTTGAAAACACTTGTTTAGGGTTTGTGAGCAAATTGTGCTTTATTGGTTGAATGTATGTGTGAAGTTTTTGAGCATTTGTTTTGAGTGATATTGAAAGTGAATGTGCAAATATTAGAAATCAGATTTGTGAAAGCAAGAGTGTAGATCAGGAAGATAGGTGTCATGTGCTAGACTAGATCTATCTTTAAAAGAGCAATAAAAGTGAGACATGTGAAAGTGATAGACTTAATGATTGAGTAGAACATATTGAGCTATTTGCAAGTGCATATTATTCTCTATATGTTCTAGAGGTTAAATGAATTTTGGATAGAATATGTCTAAATGCTTCAAGTTAAAGGAATTACTTTGAATATTAGATAAAGCATTTGATAGCATTGTGTGCAAGATTTGAGATTGATTGAGCATATCTTGTGAGCTATTTTGAGTATGTGTTAGAGCAGGTTTGAGCATGTGCTAGAGCATATTTGAGCAAGTCTTTGAGAAGACTTGAAGGTAGATTTGAGAAAGTCTTTGAGAAGACTTGAAGGTAGATTTGAGCAAGTCTTGAGAAGACTTGAAGATAGATTTGAGCAGAGATAGAGAGAGTTGATTGGTGATTTGTTCAAGCTTTGTGTTAAGGCTTGGGGTAGATCTAAGTAAGTTGATTGGTGATTTGTTCAAGATTTGTGTTAAGGCTTGGGGTAGATCTAAGAGAGTTGATTGATGATTTGTTCAAGATTTGTGTTAAGGCTTGGGGTAGATCTAAGAAGATTTGATTGGTGATTTTATCAAGCTTTGTGTTAAGGCTTGGGGATATATTTGAGATAGAGTTTGGTGTAGATTTATGAGCAGAGTTAGAGCAAATTTGTACTAGACTTGGGATAGAGTTTGGTGTAGATTTGAGATAGAGTTGAGAGAATATTTGGAGGTGATAGAGTAAAGAGGATAGTATTCTAGTGGATAGAGATCCATTAGCTAGTGTAGTGGGGACAAAGGTCTCCTGTGGAGAGAGATCCACAAGCTAGAGTAGTGGGGCTAGAAGTCTTCTAGAAGATCACCAGCTAGAGTAGAGGGAAAAGAGTTCTCCTATGGAGAGAGATCCATGAACCAGAGAAAGGGAAAAGAGTTCTCCTATGGAGTGTGATCCATGAACCAGCTGGAGAGATAGAGTTCTTCTATGGAGAGAGATCCACAAACCAGTTGAGGAGATAGAGTTCTCCTGGATCAAGTTCCATGAACCAGAGAAAAGAGAAAGAGTTCTCCTATGGAGAGAGATCCACAAATTAGAGCATAGGGGATTGGTGTCTCCTTTGGATAGAGGTCCATAAACATTGTAATAGGGAATTGATTCCCAAGAGATTTGTTGAGAAAATTTAGAAGAAATATTTTCTCCGTGGAGTAGCCCACATTGGGTGAACCATGTTAAATTTGTGTCTCTCTTGTGTGTGATGATTTGTGCATTGCTTTGATTACTACTATTGATATTGCCATTGATAATATTGGATAATATTGTTTGGGAAAGAAAAGTAAAAGTTGATCTTATACTGTTCACCCCCCTCTCAATATAATCTTATGTTCTTCAATTGGTATCAGAGTGGGTTCCTTTGAAAGAGTCTAACAACTTGAAGGAAGAGGTTATAGGAACATATATGGCATCTCAAAGTGGATCTTCATCAAACAAGGCACCATTGTTCGATGGGAACAATTATGCTTTCTGGAGCATAAGAATGAGGACTTACTTGATGTCACAAGGATATGAGACATGGCAAGCAGTTGAGGATGGGTTCACACCTACAACTAATCCTCCCATAGATAAATATGGTAAGCTCTTACATGTGAATAATGCCAAGGCTATGCATGCAATCCTAAGTGGATTACGTGAAGTAAAATTTGTGAAAGTTATGCATTGCAAATCAGCAAAAGAGATTTGGGAAAAATTGAAGCAAGCCTATGAGGAAAATAAAAAGGTCAAAATGGTAAAACTACAAAACCACAAGAAAAGGTTTGAAGATTTGAATATGGAAGATGAGGAAGACATTGCTACATACTTACTTCATGTGGATGATATTTTTAATACCATGCATGGACTTGGATTTGAAGTTGAAGAATCCGATGTTGCTCAAAAAGTTTTAAGGTCACTTCCTACAAGGTATGATGGAAAAGTTTCAGCTATAGAAGAGATGAAAGATATTGATCAGTTGACTATGGATGAGTTACATGGAATTCTCATAGCCTATGAGATGAGAATGGTAAAGGATCCCAACACCAAGAAAGAGGCAGCCTTCAAAGCATCAAAGAAGACAAAGGATAAGAAACCAGAATCAAGTGGTGAATCAACCAGTGATGAAGAAGCTAACTATGGCAGAAGAAACAAGAAGGACTCAAGAAAGCACAAAGGTATGAAAATAGTGAAATGTTTCAATTGTGGAAATTTTGGTCATTATGCATCTAATTTTCCAGAAGCTGGAAGCAGTAGCAATGAAGAGAAATAGGATCATAAGAAAAAGGAAGCAGGAAAATCCAGGTATGAAAAGAAAAATAGGTATGGAAAAAATAGGCATGAAAAGAAGTTCTTTCAAAGGCACAAGAAGAGCTTCTATGTTGATAAAGGAAGCAAGGTTTCAAGTGATAGTGATGAGAGACCCTCATATAGTGAAGATGAAGAAATTCTATTTTTAACAATAGAAGAGGAAGGAAGTGCTCCTATTGAAGATAAATCTGAAAAGTATGAAGATGCTCTTGAAGACCAAGAAGTAGAAAAGGATTCAAAAAATGAAGAGGAAGGCGTAGTAGATCTAGAAGTAGAACTTATTGCTTCTCTCAAATAATTGAAAAAGGTTAGAAAGCAAAATTCAAAATTCAAGGCTCAAGTTCAAGAATGTGATGAAGAAAAATGAAAGCTTATACAAGATCTGACAAACTCAATAGCTAAGACAAGGAGATTTAAATAAAATTTAGAGGTAAAAGTCTTAGAATGTGAAATATTAGAACATGAGGTAGCTTCACTAAGGATGGAAGTAAAAGAGTCTAAAGACAAGCTACACAGGTATGGGAAAAGTTCAAAGACCTTGGATAAGATTATCAATGCACAAAGACCCTCATCTATCAAAACAAGACTTGGTTTTGAATAAGGACAAGGGAAACAAGAAGAAGGGTCAAGCTCAAGCTCAAAAGAGGAAGAAGTTTCAAAGGAAGAGAGTGAAGGAGAAAGTGAGACTTATGTGAATAGAAGCTTCACCAAGGAAGGAAACAATGCACAAACAAGGAACAAGGATCATCACAGAGAAGAAAGGACTAAGAGACCAATGGGCTCAAGACAAGAATTCTTCAAAGGACGTTGTTTTTCATGTAATCGGTTTGGTCACAAGGCTATGCATTGTAGGACTCATGGAAATAAGGAGTATGGTGTTACCAAGAGGAACTTCAAATATGGATATTTCTTTCAAGGGTATTGCTACTCTTGTAATCAATTTGGGCATAAAGCAATTCACTGCAGGATTCATGACAAAAATGAGTATGGCTTCACCAGGAGGAACTTCAAGACATTTGCACCTTCTATGAACTACAACATTAAGTGTTACAAGTGTAATAATGTTGGACATAAGGCCAAGTGGTGTAGAACAGAGTTTCCAGAGACAAGCAGAAACAGGGACACTCAAAAGGATCAAAAGGGCATGTTGAGAAAGAAGGTTGACAAAGGAAAGGAGCATTGTATGTTGGGAGTAGTTTTACTCCCACCCCAAAATTAATCACCTCAAGGAGAGGAGGTGGGGAGGGGGCTGAGCTAAGAGTATTATATTTAGCCCCAAAGGAGTCCCTTTGCCATTGATGTCAAAGGGGGAGAGATTTGAGTAAGAGGGAGAGCATTCAGTTAGGGGAGCAGTTTCTCAAGGGGAGCAGATTTGGAATCAAATGGTTTGAAAAAGGAATTTTTAGAAAAGGGTTGCCATCAATGACAAAGGGGGAGATTGTTGGAAATTTTGAGTAATTATGTTGTCATTGATGTCAAGAGTTAGTTCATCTCAGTGCAAGGGAATTGATAAAAAGAGGGTTAAAATATTTATATTTTAAGCCCAAGAGATTTGGTACAAAGCTCCACATGGTTGGCCAAAAGGTTGTCTAAATATCCCGAAGGAAGAAAATACCTAGGCCCAAAGGAAATAATATTATAATATTTATTATTATAATATTAAAGTTGTAAAGATAAAGCCTAAGGTCAATTATAAAATAATTATAATATTTATATTATAATGTTTTATAACCCTAAGTGGGTTTGGCACCAAAAATAATTTTAAATTATTGAACTCCATCGACGTCCTAGCATGGAGATAAATTCGTATTTATATGGTAAGGTTTGGAGGCCAAAAATATAAGTTTTTGATGCAAGCACCAAGTGATTAATGTTAATGGTTGATGCAAATTTTGTGAGCAAGGAGGATGAAGGTTTTTATTTAAAAAAAAAAAAAAACGTGGACAAATAAAAGGTTAAGGTCATATATCCCTATCACCAACCAAGCGGTTGGCCTAGTAGCAGGCTTGGCAGGGTTAAGGTGCTGGCAGATGACAAAACTTGCATTTGAATACCGGAGGCAACATATTTTTTTTTTTGAGAGCAAAGAGGTTAAAAAGTGGGTATAAAGCACATTTTGGTATTTGGTCCTTGTGTGGGCGGTTGGCCTAGCGATGGCCCATAGGGTGCTAGTATGCTGGTAGGTGGCAGGCACTGTGTTCGAATCTCTACGATAGTGGTTTTTTGGTAAGCATTATTAAATTTGTTAATTGCTAAGGTTGAGGATTAGGCGCATGTGGTTTAATTGATTATTGTGAGCACTATTGACTTTGGGAGATATAAGGGAAATTTTTATTATTACATGCATTTATTTTTGAAGAAAATTATAATGAAATATTTTTGAAAGTGATTTTATGGAGTAATAAGGATCTTTGATAAATCTATTATGAATGTGTTTAGAAGTTAAGAGGGAGTTAAAAGGTGTATGAGGTATTTTAATTGTTTGTATTTTTGCTTCATTGTGAAGGGTTTGATTTTATGAGTTAATGCTATAGTTGAGAAACCAAAAGGTTGGTTTGGAATTGTGCACACATTTTGAAGGGTTTGATTTTATGAGTTGATGCTATAGTTTGAGAAACCAAGAGTGTTGGTGTGGAATTTAATTGGGCACACATGTTGAAGGATTGCTAACTCATAAAGAGGTATTGTGCTAACCTTTTATAGTTGCAAAAGATATTGTGTGTGAGACAGATTTTTGAAGACATATCTCCATAAGAGCAAGCAAAAAGGTATGGGCATATCTTTCCTTATTTAAGGTGTTTTTTTGAATGAATATTTCTGAAACATAAGGTGGAGTGAAAAGGATTGTTTGATAAGCATTGTTGGAAATATTTGAGTTAAGTTTTGAGACCTACATTGTGCTCTTTGTTGAAAGAAGTTTGAAAAACACTTGTTTAGGGTTTGTGAGCCAATTGTGCTTTATTGGTTGAATGTATGTGTGAAGTTTTTGAGCATTGGTTTTGAGTGATATTGAAAGTGAATGTGCAAACATTAGAAATCAGATTTGTGAAAGCAAGAGTGTAGATCAGGAAGATAGGTGTCATGTGCTAGACTAGATCTATCTTTAAAAGAGCAATAAAAGTGAGACATGTGAAAGCGACAAACTTAATGATTGAGTAGAACATATTGAGCTATTTGCAAGTGCATATTATTCTCTATATGTTCCAAAGGTTAAATAAATTATGGATAGAATATGTCTAAACTACTTCAAGTTAAAGGAATTACTTTGATTATTAGACAAAGCATTTGATAGCATTATGTGCAAGATTTGAGATTGATTGAGCATATCTTGTGAGCTATTTTAAGCAGGTTTGAGCATGTGCTAGAGCATATTTGAGCAAGTCTTTGAGAAGACTTGAAGGTAGATTTGAGAAAGTATTTGAGAAGACTTGAAGGTATATTTGAGAAAGTCTTGAGAAGATAGATATCCATTATCTAGTGTAGTGGGGATAGAGGTCTCCTACGTAGAGAGATCCATAAGCCAGAGCAGTGGGGGCAAAAGTCTTCTAGAAGATCACCAACCAGAGCAGAGGGGATAGAGTTCTCTTATGGAGAGATATCCAAAAACCAAAGCAAGGGGAAAGAGTTCTCTTATGGAGTGTGATCCGTGAACTAGATGGGGAGATAGAGTTCTTCTATGGAGAGAGATCCACAAACTAGTTGAGGAGATAGATTTTGTCAAGATCAAGTTCCACGAACTAGAGAAAAGGGGAAAGAGTTCTCCTATGGAGAGAGATCCACAAATCAGAGCATAGGGGATTGGTATCTCCTTTGGACAGAGGTCCATAAACATTGTAATAGGGAATTGATTCCCAAGAGATTTGTTGAGAAAATTTAGAAGAAATATTTTCTCCGTGGAGTAGCCCACATTGGGTGAACCATGTTAAATTTGTGTCTCTATTGTGTGTGATGATTTGTGCATTGCTTTGATTACTACTATTGATATTGCCATTGATAATATTGGATAATATTGTTTGGGAAAGAAAAGTAAAAGTTGATCTTATACTGTTCACCCTCCCTCTTAGTATAAATTTGTGTTCTTTAGGCCTTTGCTCAATTAAAACAATAATAATATTTGAAGAGTTTAATGTGGTCATCTATAGTCTACCATCATATAAATTTGCAATCCTCTTTGATGGTAAACCACCCACTAGTAGTGAATTTTACTTAGGAATTAGAACAACTCTAATGCGATACAACTAACTCATTTCATATTCTATTATGCATAAAACTATACACATAACAAGCATAAGCAGAGTGGACTCCTTAAATAAAAGGAACAAGCATTCTTATAAAACAAGTTACATCAACCCATAACAACTCCAAGATAATACCATACTTCTCTTTATAATGATCTCTTGCTACATACCAAACATAACCACGTCGACTATGTTTTCCAAGTGATTTTATTTGGTTTATAACTTGGTTGAAATTATTTTTATAAATCATCTATTATCATTCATTTATATTTTCATCTATGATATTTGCAAAGCCTTCAAGGTGGGGACATGCTCTCCTTGAGTGGTGAAACACTTTACTTATTCATTTTCATTATTAATTTAAATTTTTTATACTATTTTTGTTGTGCATGTTATTGGTTTTATGTGAAATGCATTAATACTTTGAAGAGTTTGATTATTATTACATAGAGAGGATTTGTTTCTCTCCAAGTGGTATTATATTTAGTGATCAAGAGGTAAGCATGGGCTTATTCACTATAGTTGTTCAGGTTTGTGGTGTACAAAGGGAGGGCAACGTCGTACATCATTCGTAATAGAGACAAGGATACATGGCATCTTCTTCAATTAGCAGTGTAAAGAACCCCATAATACAAGCTGAAAATACATCACACACAATCACACCATTGTTATCCTATGAAGAACAGTTCGGTTGCCAACTATAAGTAGCCAAAGAGCTCGAGTTCAATGTATACGGATTTATTTGAAACTGTTGGGGAAGATTGCACATTGTGGGTGATCATAAAACCACATATTGACAATGGAAAATACCTAAAAGGTTCATAGCATCATAGATCCACGAAGGATTGGGTATACCAACCAAAGGAATCACTGAGAAATCACAACGTAGGCCAAAATTTGTAGAATGCATCACCAACCAATTAGCGAGCGCGAAAAATAAACAAATTGTATTATATTATAAGGTATTTACATTATCACATTTTTTATTTTTTTCTTCTTCGTCTAGGGCATTTATCCCACATACAAAGTGTTGTGGGAAATTATGAGTTTAAAAGGAAAATATCGCCAATAGAGAGGTGTGACTTCGATCACACATCCCCTACCCTCTCCACACATGAATAGCCTTATGCCTACATGTTAGTTCACTCTGATGGCTGAGTCAGCTTGTTGATGTCATACTCATCATCATATCCTATGCTAGGTCCATTAGCCAATGTCCTTGCATCATTGATAAGTCTCGTGTTCTTGTCCTTCATGTTGTCGTGTCTAGCTTAACACTTGTATCGCATCACAGGTATCTAGTCAGTCTTGTGTCTACATCGTACATCACTTGGTCACCTTTGTACGATTAGATCAGTTCATCTCACAATCCTATTAAGTCTCGAGTGTCCAAAAGTCTCGAGTGTCTGGTGTCTTGAGTTTTTAGTGTCATCCAAAAAATTGATTATCATCAGGTGGGTAAGTGTCTAGTGTCTTGAGTTTCGAGTGTCATCTGAAACATTGATTGTCGTTAGGTGGATCAAATTACACTCATGTTAGTGTTGGTCTTGATTCTTGAGTGTCATCCGAAACATTAATTGTCATTAGGTGTGTCACAAATTACACTAATAGCCATCATGTGCATCAAAGTAGTAGATGTTACAAAGTGTCACAATAGTGTATACATTACTCAAAGTGGTGTCAATATCTCTAATTGAAAGTAACGAAGTACTCAAGGAAGCCTCATGCAAGGAAAGATAATATGCGTCATAGTGGTAGCGGTATTGAAGCGAAAAACAAAAAATTTTGTAAACTTTTTTTTGGCAAAAGAATAAAATTTTTGAAAAGTGCATGAACAGAAAGTGGACCAAATGGTCCAATGGTCGACTATCAATCTTAGAGATACCCAAAAAAGAGAATTTGGAATCACCAAGAAGACCTCGTTGAAATAAAGATACACAAAATTCTCCTTCTCCTTTCAGAATTGTTAGTTATAATTCGGGTCATCCATTGATCAACAAAATGGCATCCAATACCTCCCTAGACTCCTCCCAAGATAACATCACTCAAGTAGAAACTGGACGTCCCAAGGTCTCGGATGAGATGTTAGCCAAATTAATAGACAACATTACTACCATGACTTCCAGCTTCCACCAAGTATTTAAACCAAATCCCCCTAGTCCCCACCACTGGAGTAATGACATTCAGTATGAGGATGATACACACCAAAGAGGTCATAATAGTCGGTCCAAAAACTTCAATGGCCAAATAAATAATGAGGATATGGGTAACAAAGAAGTTTTTGAGCAACAAAGGGGTTCTAACAGACCTTACAAAAATAACAACCAACGACAACAAAATAATGAGGAACAAGATAGGAACAACATTCACTACCAACCAAGAGGTCATACTGGAGTCAATTATCCACACATTGACATGCCTACCTTTGAAAATCAGGATCCGCATCGGTGGATAGCCAAAATGGAAGGCATCTTAGAGTTCAAAAATTTTAGGCATGAGGAAAATTTCCCTTTTATAGTAACCAAATTAGGCACTAAATCTTATCAATGGTTTACATGGTACAAACGTGAGAACGACCATCGAGCTTTCTTTTGGGATAATTTCAAGGAAGCTTTTCTTCACATATTTGACAAAGGTCCCATAGGTTCATACACAGTATGGTTGTTGTCACTTAAGTAGACAGGATCAGTGGGGGACTATATCTTAGAATTCACCAGTATGCTTCACTATGCACAAGATCTACAACCAGACATGGTGGTAGCGGCTTTTAGAAATGGATTGAAAGAAAATATTAAAGTCAAAGTGGACCTACAAAATCCATCCTAGTTAGACGAATATATAAGGATTTCCAATTTTGTAGATATGAAGGTGCAACTAGAAACATCCACACGTCGTGGTTCATATGGTCAACGTCTATATCACAACTCTTTTTATAGAAATGATCAACCATCAGGATACTTTTACTATAAATGTCACATTCACCATCCAAGAGATCAGGCATGTGTACCAAGACATAATTTTCAAATTGAATATGTTGACAAGTAAGATGATGAAATAGAGGAGAACAACTGACCTAACGATGAACAAAGTGAACAGAAGGTGGTTGTCGATGGAGAAGATACCATGAATATTTCAATACATTCTCTTATGGGGCTATCCTCTCACCATACAATCAAGGTAGCATGATTCATTCAAAAAATAAAGGTAACAATATTAATTGATTCAGGAAGTACTCACAACTTTATTGATGCAAAAATTGCTAAGACATTAAATTTACCCATCTATTCTTCTAGTCAAGATAGATTTCAAGTTAGAACTGTAGGCAAGGAAAATTGTCAATTCCTAGGTAATACATCTTCAATTTTATTACAAATGGGAAGTTATACCTAGAAGGGTCCTCTTTTTGTCATGGAATTAGGGAATTCAAAAGTTATTTTGGGTGTTGCATGGATGGAACAAATGGAAACCATGGTCAATTTTAATTACAAACAATGCTTTATGAATGGAAAGAAAATGGGAAGACCATTCACCTCCAAGGAATGCCAAACCTCCATAAAAAATAGTAAGCTCACATAGCATGGAAAATATGTCAAGAAAAGGTGGCTATGGATTCATAGGCCAAATTAATTGCATGGAAAAAGTAGTACAAGAGGTTCCAGAAATCCAAGCAAAAGATCTACCAAACATTGTGGGAACAAATGAGGAGGTTTTTCATGAACCAAAATGACTACCACCCAAACGATCCCATGACCATTCCAGACAATGTCTCACAAAGGTGATCATCTAGAAAGTGAAATCTCAGTCAGAATTCCCAATACTAGATACAGAAGGGTGTATATATATCTAGCCAGAAGTGATTTTACAAACTAGAACATACACACTGTGATCTTGTCATATCCAAGAATTTCTCATCAAATGGTAGGGCTTACTCGAAGAAGATGTTACATGGGAACCTGAAAGTATTTTCCAGATATTTCTAGCTTTGAGGACAAAGCTTTTCGAGGAGGGGAGTCATGCTACATACCAAACATAGCCACGTCGGCTATGTTTTCCAAGTGATTTTATTTGGTATATAACTTGGTTGAAATTATTTTTATGAATCATCTATTATCATTCGTTTATATTTTCATCTGTAATATTCGCAAAGCCTTCAAGGCAGGGACGTGCCCTCCCTGATTGGTGAAACACATTCCTTATTCATTCGCATTATTAATTAAATTCTTTATACTATTTATGTTGCATATGTTCTTGGTTTTTTGTGAAATTAATTAATACTTTGAAGAGTATGATTATTATTACTCAGAGAGGATGTGTTCCTCTCCATCTCTTAACCTACAAAGATCTCAAAGGTCATTATAATACTTCCAAAGCCAAAATATTGCATCCAAAAAATAAAGAGAATCTTATTCTTCTCTTTATAAATATCTCAAAGACGACTATAATACTTCTTTTTTGAAGCCAAAAAATTACATCCAAAACAATCAAGAGAAATCCATACTTCTCTTTATAATGATCCCTTAACCTACAAATATCTCAGATACCATTATAATACTTTTTTTCAAAGCCAAAATATTACATCCAAAACAATCAAGAGAAGCCCATACTTCTCTTTATAATGATATCTTAACCTAAAAATATCTCAAAGACCATTATAATACTTATTTTTCAAAGCCAAAATATTATAATGACTAGTTCATATTTTAAAAGAAGGTAATACATCAAAAAATTTTATTAACAAGGAAAATAAAAGACATCCAAAAGACAACCAGGTGCAATAAAAACAATACTTTCAATCATTAATACATTTCTTTCTCTAATAAGGCTTCGAAAAACTTTGTTAACAAATTATACAAAGCCCATTAGACATATAAGAGATATAAATTAAGAGCTACATTATAATCATCTTTTCATTTAATTCTAAGAATAAAGATAGGCAAGAAAATCCAACCAACGTAAATTTGCAATACAAACAACAATGAAGGTATACAATATGACTCATAGATGAATAAACAAAGGTATAACTTAGTGTCCTCTACACGAAGGTGAAACAGAGACACTACAACTCAACAAGGATAGTTTATTTCTACCACCCAATGCAACTAACTAAAACAACCAACATAACACTACACTCGATATAGGGGTTATTCAACACATCAAGAAATGCAAAGAAAGGAGAAAATGAAAAGAATGTAGGTAAACATCTACAAGCAACCTACTCCATAACAAATTCAAACCACACTCGACCAACATGAGCAACGTAAGCAAGTGGGATGCAAAACACAACTCCTAAAATATTGAGAGAACAAAGCAGATAAGAACTTGGCACAAAGAGCGATAATAAAAATAGAAAAATAAAACTAATGAAAATTAGGTTCTAATGGTTGTTACCACCACCTTACTAAAATATATCCCAATGCACAATTAAACAAAAAAGCAACAAAGGCTACAGGAGTAACAACCAAGCAACACAAAGTAGGTGTAAACCAGAAACCACAACATAAACAATGAAGGAAATATATAATAATTAAAGCAAGGGAAAGTTCCACAATAATGAAAGCATAACACATGTAAGAGCAATCAAATAAGAACCTAAAATGCTAAACCAAATTCTTTCTAAAATCATTGCTCTTATCATTTCCTCAACCTTTGCTTCCACTACTTTACAGGTGCACATCCTCCTCTCATGACCCCCCATTCTCTTGAATTTAAGGAGGTGCATTATTGTCATGCGAGGTTATTCCCCTTAATAGCTCAAGAGCATTACGATTCATGATCATTACTACGCTCAAGAGTAAGACAACAAATGAATCTTCATCTACCAAGGATGGCTAGAACCATAACATGCCAGTAAACCAAAAATAGGGTAATATATAGCTTGATGCTTGCAAATAAATCAAACCAATAGTACATATATTAAATATGTATATATTAAAATAAACCATATCAAGATTTTTTTAATATAATTTCAGCTGACATCCAAAGTAATCATGACTAATAAATTGGTCAAAACAAAACATAATTTTTTTTTATTTTATCCATAAAGCAACTTGGTCAAGCAAGTCATCACATCCACAATATTCCACACCAATGTTTTATCCCTAAGTATATGAGCCTTTTTATGATAGTCTAAGCTATCACCATCTTCTTTGAGTAGGATCATTGCAAGAAATATACTAACCCAAGGTGTGAATGTGGAGACACAAAAAAATGATATGCATCTACATGAAGGTAATTTTTCCATGTTTACCCTGAGCTATCGATGAATGAAAGTAAACATTATTTCCCCATGTATCTTTCCTAGTAGGTGGTCTACCTATAGTTACACCAATGAGAAGGTACCTTATCCTACATCTATAGATACATCAGTAGCATGTTCTATGCTTAAAGAACACAATCATTCTATTATTAAAACATACTGATAGAAATAATGCCATTATATCAATAGCCAAAAAATATAGTTCATTGTTCACAAAATTTCTTTCAATAAGGGGTGTTACACAAAAGGATGGCAATAGAGAAGCATAAAAGAACTAATCAAGTGGGTCTTAACATTCAAAATAATCCAGCTGATCCTAGACTGGGCATTTTCCCTATTACCACACCTAATCAAGATGTGCAATATATTCTAGTGACCAACAAGAGGGATGCCCTAAAGACCTCTAAGAAAAAAGATCTAATATTAGGGTAAGATATAATTACCCATCCTATAATAGAGATTCCTAGACCTAAAGGGATATTGATAACTACTCAGAGGATCCAATCTATTGTATTGTTTAATATAATGGACCATCTAAAGAAGTCCACCATAGCTATGTATGATGGGTTTAGCAACATTCAACTACAATAAAATAAAAATATCAAAGCAATAGAACATTATATTGAATGAATAGAAGTGATAAATTTGAGTAGAGATATGAGGTATTTTTATATAGGGAGATGGATTACTTAGCCAAAACTCTATCTAATTGTTCAAGGGACAACTTGTATATATACAACTTGCACATTGATACTTGTGTAGTTATTACATTGCATGAAGTAACTAGATTCCCCCTGAAGTAATCTAACATAGCCAAATGATGTAATATATTCTAACACCCCCATTTATTACATTATTTGGTATGAATTTATCTTGAATCACACAGATGATATTTGAATGTATGAAACTTGATTTTGCCAAGTACCTTTGTAAAGACGTCTATCAACTGCTCTTATATAGAAACATACTTGAGGATGATATCCCTATTATGAAAATATTCCTTGATAAAATGACATTTGTTTCAATATGTTTTATTATTTCATTTATGATTAGATTCTTTATTAGATTCAGTACTCCTTGATTATCACAAAATATCATAGTGGGAGTTTGTTTGATTCCCATGTTAGATAATATGTATTGTAACCATAGATCTTCAAAGGTTGTATCTCTTTCTGCTCGATACTCTACTCCAGTTGATGATTGTGCTACTGTATACTATTTCTTGTTGTGCTAAGATATAGGACCTGATCTGAGATAGAAGACATAGCTTGAGATGGAATTCCTATTATCAATAGATCGAACATAGTCTGAATCTAAATATCCCTGTAGAAAAAAATCTTTGACATCCTTCATATAAGTCAATTCATAGTATGTAGTCTTCTTGATATATTGTCATATTATTTTTGTAGGTTTCCAATGACTTTCCCTTGGTTCTTGCATGAACCGTGAATGATAATTTACTACAAATTCTATGTCTGGTTAACTGTTTGTTAAGTAGATAATACTTACAATGAACTGACGATACATTGTATGATACCAATGGTGTTTTATCCTTTTTGGATAATTGAATCCCTTGTTCCATTGGTGTATATTTAGGCTTTCACTTTGTCATTCTATAATTTTCAAGGAGATATTTTGCATATTTTGATTGAGTGATAACTATTTTATCCTTGATAAATTTCTAAACCAAGGTAGTAGTTCATTAATCCTAGATATATCATTTCAATTGCCTTTTATAGATCCTTTTTTATACAACTTATTAACATCTCTGAACTTCCAATAATTACTATGTCATCAACATATACTATGAGGATCAGGATATCATTTTCAATTTTATTGGTATATAAACTAGGATCTGATGAACTCCTTTTGAAATAATGATATAGTAGATGATTATTGATCTTTATATTCCATGCTCTAGGAGCATGTTTCAATCCATATAGAGATTTATTCAATTTGAATACATTGCTTTCTTGTTCTTGAATAACAAATGTTAGCTTTTTAAGAATGAGCCTTGGGAGATAACAATAACAAGATGCAAAATAATATGAAAGAAAGTAAATCTTCTAGATGATTGAAGTATGATGCAAATAGAAATCATATAAAATATTACAATGTAGCTATGGAGGAAATAAGCACTCCATTAATAAAGCTATTGATATACATTGTATCCATCACCAATGAATGGTGAGGCACATAGAACTAAACTATCCACTAAGCTACACTATCTGACTATGTCCCCCGACTCTATATCTATATATCTAAGAGGCCATCCTTATATATGAAAAATATGATACTTGGCCAACACTCTATCTAGCTGTGCAAGGGACAACTTGCACATTTACACTTGTGCATTTATTACATTGCATGAAGTAACTAGATAACTTGCACGAAAAGCAATCTAAGTATGTATCTTGGAGGATACATTTACATAACCCAAATGATGGAATAGAATCTATTTCCAACACCCCCTTGTATTACATTATTTGGGTATTGAAGACTTTAGTATTCAATATGAATCTTCCTCATCAAATTTTTCTTGATCTTCATAGTCTTCTTCCACATTCTTTGTATTCAATTTCAGCAAGTAATCAGTGTCTTAATATGATGCAGAGTAAGCTACATCTAGAGCTTCTTATTTCATTGGATGATCTTTGGCATGTTTAGATTCATCTTCTATACAACCACCTTTATATTTATCCTTGCAAGTACCTTTATTTGATTCTTTTTGTTGATGAATGAGCAGGTCGTGGTGTAATTGTCTTCTCGTTCTTTTGTGATTGCCTTTGTGGTATACTAGTTTTTTCTCTGTTACTTTAGTTTTCATGTCTTGATTTCTTTTAGTATGTTTATTATTCCTTTTTTTCTTCTCTTCCTATGATTATGCTTTGATGTAGGTGAAATATCTACTCTAAAACAAGTTAGTCTATCATCACAAAAGTATTTTTCTTTGTTATAAGCTTGTTTCTTGTGTTGAGTAAGTATGAACACAATTAATGATAGATAAATCATCGAACATTCTTCTAGTGAAAATATAACCAATATTTGTGATTTCCACCATGATATGAAGATAATTTTATGAATAGAGTTAATAAATTCCATAAAGCTACATTCTTTGGATTCCTTACGAAATAAGGGGAATTTCATCTTGTCATTAGAAGATGGATACTAAGTTTTGAGAGTAGAATTCTACTTCATGGAATAGTTCTTCATTATTAAAATATTTTCTCAAAATTTCATCCATAATGTTTCTTGGAATTGAAATTTTATAGAAGCTTTATAGTCTTATCCTATAACTCCCTAGTGATAAGAGTGTGAGCACCTAATTTTAGGTTTTTGAGAAAAGCTTATATCTTCCCAACTTGATAATCTTAGACAAATATTATTGTTATCAAGTTTTGTAGAATTATTTATGACTCCCTAATGTTTTGAAGTATGATATAGTGATTTTTTTAAGAATATAGTTCAATTTTGGTTGATTTTGTACAATTTTTGTAAGAATAAAAAATGAACTTCTTAACACATTATTACTCATAATTGAACTAAGCACTTTTCAATTTTTGAAGAGGTTTTGATGTTGGAATTATTTTATCCATTTTTTAAGGTTTGAGACAAGTAAAAATATATTTTTACAACCTTAATAGAAACCCTAATAACCTATTTTATATCCCTTGGATTATTTCTAATTTCCAATACAATAAATTTGATGGAGTAACCCTTGTGGCTCCCAAGTTTGGAAAATTAGAGAAAATATTAATATGTGCAAAAATGATTTAATCCAAGTTGAATTCCTTATTTCTACTAAGTTAAATTATAAATATTAAACTTAATAAGATAAGTTACCCCTTTTTATTTCAAAATCTAAGTTTTAACCCTAGTTTATAACCCTTATATCTCCATCTATGAAAGTAATAATAAATGAAATTTACCCTTACCTTTTTAGATGCAATATCTCCTCACTATTTGGTGCTATCTGTAGCTGAGTATAACAACAATGTAAGTGGTACCTTTGGTTCTTGAATCAACAAATATTCCTTCGAGTAGTTGGTATTTAATTTTAGTACATAGGTGTTGAAGGTTTGACCTTCAAAAAATATGAGCCTTTAATACTCCTTACTTCCTTCTACATTGCACTTCAAACATATTTGATGTGCTTCACTCCTTTGACTGTGCTTTGCTCCCTCTTTGGGCGTCTTTGACTATGCTTTGCTCACACATGTTGAACTTGGACTTCAAATGCATTTTTGAGGAAAATTAATCATGGAATTTGTGACATGTGTCACATCACAAGTGAGTGCTCCCTTCTTTTTGTAACACTTCAAGTTCTTCTTTCAATGCTCTTAAAGAAATCTAAAAATGCACGGGCACTTGTGTGAAGCTGGTGGAGAATACCAAGTGTCACTACTTCATTATAACTCCTACATGGGAGTTTCTTGAATGTTGAGAGAGGAATTATATCTATAATTCCAAGTGGTACTTATGCATGAAGTCTGTTCTTGTAACGTATTCAAAGATAGAGATTATAACTCCTAAAACCCTTTCGTAACCATTCCTTTGCTTTTCTATGTTGCTTGGAAATCAAGTAAGCTATTCTTTTTCAGGTGGATTGATGATGCACGTTGGAGCTTGGATGATGAATTGGAGCTTCCTTTTGTGGATGGTCTTCTCCAAGTTAGAGACCACAAATGTAACACCTTTGCTTGTTTTATTTTTTGCCTCCAATTATGTATATTTTCAACATATTTTAGAAATATATATGCACTTTCTTGTCTACATAAATGTAGCTCTAGAATGATCTAATATGAGCTTTGATTCTATAGGTACGTACATCCAAGATGAGCCCTTGAGTGGCTCCTTCTAGCTTGGGAAGAAGAGTGCTGACATTCGGTCTTCCTTGTCTGATTTAACCTATGGTTAATGTGCCCTTTTATGGAACTTCCATATTTTCTCTTTTGCTATCAAAACTAGATTAGAGTAGTGCAATATGATGTATAATAAGGCTTCTTTTAATATACCTTCTTTTGAACTCTATTTCTAGATCTAAAATTCTAGTTTTGTGGCATATTTTCTTTCAATACAAGGGTTTTGAGGTTGTATTTTAAGAGCAGACACACCTTTCCATATTTCCTTAGACACTTTTATAACAAATCCAAGCTTCAATAATATTAGATAGAAGTTTTTCAATTGATGCAATTTTCTACACTTTCCTTTTTTTTGCATTCAACTTTGTAATGCTTTTTGATTTGATACTTACCAAGTCTCAATCTCTGAAGCTTATATTTCTATTTTTATTTAGTTAATTTCTTCTACAAATTTTGGAGGATTCTAAAATTTTTGATGGCTTCTTTTGGCCACTACAAGTTGCAAATGTTTGTGCTTCAATAGTGTCTTTAGACACTTGATACAAATCAGAATTTGTGCCCTTCAAGAAACACAAAACTAATTTATTTTTTAAAGTAGTATAATAGTACACGTTTTGCACTATATTACACATTACCACTCCAATCAACTCTCAAATACATGCACTAATATTTTATTGCAACTAATAAAAAATAACTTAAAATGAATCTTTAAGAGTTATTATGCAATTTTAATACAATCAATGTTGTCAGACTTAGTATTTTTTTTTTCGAAGTAGATTATAGGTAGTAGATAGAAGCTAATATGAAATCTATTCAAGTCCTACTAAATGTGCAAATAAATCCTTAAAAATAATTTGTTTCCTTTTGCACTTTAGAATACTATAATCTAATTTTCTTCTTGCAACTTTAATCCAAATTCAGGTGCTCTAATAAATCTTATAAGTAAATGAATCTTCTTGCACCAAAATTTGCATACCTTTTTCTTTAGCTCTTCTCTAGAATTTATAGAGGATGTAGACCTTGTTGTCTAAGAACACCAAGTTTCTACTTCAATTAGCATGTCCTGAACATATACTTATTCACCAAATGATGGTCTCAATCTTTATTTCACAAGCCTAGGATTTGGTGGCTTGTTCTCCTCTTATGTTATTTTACTTTTGTTACAGATTTGGATAATTCTTTCTCTAAAGTGGTGCCTTATTTTTTTGAGAGGTAATCTTAAAATATCCAATATTTGGTGAGCTTATTCTATATTCAAGTCTTCTTATTGAATTATAACTTCAAGAAGGATCTTCTTTTGGGATTTGGCATTCCTTGACAAATTCTTCTTCACATATTTGACACTCATCACCAAAATTCTCCTCTTGGGCTTGTTGTTGGATGGTAATAATTTCCCCAAGTTCTTCACTATTAGGTACTTCCAATTGGTAGTGGATTTCTCCAATGAGTTCTCCCAAGAACTCTCTTGATCTTCAAAAATATTCTCCTAGCCTTTTCTAGATGCTCAGTGAGACCTTCACAAGTTCTTTGATCTGGAAGCTTCTAATGGTCTTCCTTGATGTCTTATCTTCAACCTTCTACTCCTAGAAGTGTTGTGGTGAGATATATCCTGGATCTTCTAATTCTACTACTCGTGGATTTGAGCAAGACTCTCCTAGTCCTTCTCCTTATATTACAAGACTAGAAGTTCTTCAATGAGATCTTCTATTGATCTCTTCACTTTTGCTTCAGGGCTAAGTTGATTCTAAAGAAGATACTCTTCTTAACTCTCTTGTAGGAATTTTTCCAACTCATTTAATCTTATGTTCCTACAAAAAAGATGTTAGTATTGAAATATTTAGTTTACTTCTAAATCAAATATTCTTCTCGAATTCTTATTTAGGATCAAGTCTTCTATGGCCTATTTCAATATCAAGGCTTTTGTGGCCTTTTTTAGTACCAAAGCTTTTGTGGCATTTTTAGTATCAATGCTACTATGGCATTTTTAGTATCAAGGCTTCTATGGCATTTTCAGTATCAAGGCTTCTATGGAATTTTTAGTATCAATACTTATGTGGCTTGTTATTCAAGGCTTCTATGGCCTTTCTGTATCAAGGATCCTATAACATGTTCTTCAACTATGGAATTATGCAATATAGTTATGGAGATATTTAGTCTCCTAACTTCACCATGATCCTTCACTTGAAGTCTTCTTCTATAGTATTTTCCTCTTGCACAATGAACCAACCTATGCACTATAAAGGCACGCCAAACTTTGAGCAATAAAGTTGAAGTCTCCTAGCTTTCTATCATAGGACGAGTCCCAATCCTTTGAGAATTAATTTCCTACAACAAAAGAAAATTTAGGAACTAGTTAGAAAATTCCAAATAACCTAGATGATATTCACTTGATGATTTTTCAATCTAATGGATTGAATACTAAGTCCTAGTATTCATGAGTTTTCCTAACAACTCTATGGAAAATACAAAAATGATCTCAGTATTTTCTAAAATTGATATTCCTTTCAGTCCTAATTTTATGTCTCTCCCTAAATATATCACCTAAATTCTTCTGAGATCTTTTGATAGTGGTTGGTCCAATGGCGCATCGGTTTGATAAAACACTCAGCCTAAATGATAATGGTGGTTTCCTTATTGACCTACATAGACTAGATCTATAATGGATTTGATACCACTATTAGCTTTTGATGAATGAGCCTTGGGAGATAACAATCATAAGATGTAGAATAATATGAAAGAAATTAAAGCTACTAGATAACTAAAGTATACTACAAATATAAATTATATAAAATATTACAATGTAGCTATGGAGGAAATGATCACTCCATTAATAAAGCTACCAATCTACATTGTATCCATCACCAATGAATGGTGAGGTACACAAAACTAAACCATCCACTAAGCTACACTATCTTACTATGTCCCATGACTCTATATCTATCTATCTAAGAGGTCATCCTTATATAGGTAAAATAGGATACTTGGCCAACACTTTATCTATATGTGCAAGGGATAACTTGCACATATAAAAATTGCACATTAACACTTGTGCATTTATTACATTGCATGAAGTAACTAGATAACTTGCATAGAAAGCAATATAAGTATGTATATTGGAGGATACATTTACATAACCCAAATGATGGAATATACTCTATTTGCAACCACAAAACCTTCAATTTGTGTCATATAGAATTCTTCTAAGTCACAATTAAGAAATGCACTTTTCACATCCATTTAATGAATTTTACACTCTTTATGTGAAACTACCACACATATTTTTTAGATAGTAGTCACTTGAGATGTTGGTGTAAATGTTTCTTCATAATAAATTCCCTATGTTTGAGTATATTATTTTGCTAGTAGTCAAGATTTGTAATTTTCAAGTGTCCCATATGCTTTGTTTTTTATTTTCTAAACCCACTTGCATCCCACTACTTTATTTCATGGAGGTATATTTACTAGATTCCATGTATTATTATTTTTTAGTGATACATATTCAGTTTCCATAGCCGATTTTCGGTGTGAGTATTTTAGTGATTGAGAATTTGAAGTCGGTTCTACTGAGTTACTTAGCATTCCTTTGTTTATTCTAGTCATGTTGCAAATTTTAGGTCCTGTAGAAGTAAGATCTAGAAATATTTCTAGATTTGATTCTTTGAGAGTGTCTCTGAGCCATATTGGTTCTTTTCTAGGCAGTACTATTGATGCTTTTGTATCTTGTTCTTGAGATTATTATTCTGAATCTATACTCATTATGTCTTCTTCAGACAGATTTATGAGAATTTATATGTCACCACTGGATTTACCTGCATCAATCTTGGCTTTATCATCAAAGACCACATATCTACTAATTTAGACTTTCTTTGTAGACGAATCTAGTATTATGTATACTGTATATTCATTTTCATAGCCAACAAATATTCCTATCATAGTTTTGTCATCTAGTTTAGTCCTCTTTTTGAAATATGCATGTATGCTTTGCATTTGAAGATCTTTAGCTTTTCTATGTTGGGATTTTTTCCTGACCTTGCTTCTTCTTGTGTAATATTATTGAGTACCCTTTTTGGAAGTTTGTTTTGTATGTAGACTACTATTTCTACTACTTTGGCCCAGAATTTGTGATCAAGGTGTACTTATTTTAACATACATCTTACCATTTCCATTATTGATCTATTTATTATTTCTACAATTCCATTCTATTGAGGTTAATATGATGTAGGAAGTTGTATCTTAATTCCATTTCCTTTAAGAAATGAGTCAAATTATCCTCCTCTATCTAAGCAAAGTGATTTTATGGTCTCCCATGATTATTTTTCCACTTGAAGTTTGAACTATTTGAAGTGACTGAATTATTCTGACTTGTACTTCATGAAAGATACACATATTTTTTTAGTGTGATCATCAACAAATAATTGAAATTATTTATAGTTATAGACACCTAAAACGTGTTATGCTTAGGGAATCTACTCACATAGACACATTCACAAGATCAGATGACATAATATTGGACTTTCCAAGAATCAACAATGGTTCTCACCACACATTTGGGGCATTTTCAAGCCATCCAAGCCTAGCCACTCAAGCCAAGAGTGACCTGATACTAGTCGCTCAAGCCTAGAGCAGCCAGATGTTAGCTACTGTAGATGACAGTAGCCAGATCTTAGTCACTACAGATGACAACAACTAAACCATAAAAGTATTTTTGTTAATAAACATGCATAATCATGGGTAGAAGTGGTAGTCTGCATGCAATAAAGGTGAGTAGGAGTAACTTTGCATTCCTTTTCATGACCAGTTTACATAGGAGACTTGAGTTTGCATTTAGACTTTAGTTAAATAGCCTCCAAACATAGACAAAGGATACAATCTTCTCATGCTAACATCCAGTTCGCATAGGAGATTCAAGTTGGCAGTTATATTTTAGTTAACTATCCTCCAAACATAGAAAAGACAAAAATCTTCTCATGCTAACTTTCACTACGCATGAGAAATTCATTCCTAGGGCTTGGAAATAGACCTATGGTTTCACATTATAAAAGGTGTAAGCCTAAGAGCACTAAGAAAATCCATCCATCCATCGATCTTTGAAGAGAGGAGAGATATTTTATCTAAGAGATCCTTATCCGGATAATTTATCAGGATAGATCATTGAGGAGATCTTTCAAGACTTGGAGAGTTCCCTTGGAGATCATGTGTACGGTGAAGCCCTGACGGATTGGAGAGCATAGCAACCATTATTTCAACATCGGATACAAGTTTTGATCCATAGCTTTGGAGCAAAGAGGACGAGAGTCACTTTAGCAGTCGATGTCTTGGATAGTGGCCCGTAGGCTTAGCTTAGGGTTCTAGACATTAGATTCATTATTTTAGTATATCATTAGCATAACATCATTTCATTCATTCGCATTCATAACATTAGTCTAATTTTCAATTGATTTCATTTTTTATATTCATTTCTAACAACCTCATTCGGGGAGGTATTATCATACATCTAAGTGTGTGTTGTTGTTTCATTACTTACAAGGTCACAGGTTCATCGAATGGAATCTACAACATACAAGAGCAAAAGGGATCCCTCTAGGAAATAGGCCTGGAAAAGGAGGCATCTGTAATCCCTCATACATTTTTGTGTGGAACCGGGAAGCTTTTTGAAAGCGCACCACCTCTTTGTGAAAGGGGCACTCTTTGCCTATTTGTAACCTTATTGTATCGAAATGGGTATCCCTAAGAGGGATCGACAAGTAACCTGGTTTTAATATGAATAAAGAGATCCATATTTGTTATTTCTATGTTATATGCTTTTCATTGTCTTCCATTTCATTTTGTGTTTTTAATACATTTGTAAGTAGCATAAAAAGAGCAGTGCGTGCGTCTAGGGGTCACTACAGATGGTGATCACGTTGGGACCTCCACTAATTTTTCATTTGCTACCAGAATACTAACTTAGTTTTGAGTGCAGGTCTAGCCGATCTAAGCTACAGTGGCCAAAAATCAACCACTCTGAGCTACAATGGCCAATAGAGATTTAGTTGCTCCCACTAACATTGGCCAAGAATCATCCGCTTTGGTCAATAGTGATAAAAAATGGAGAGCAATAGAGGATAGAAACAAGGTTCTTTGAGATGGATTAGAGGTTGGTACAACATCTCTGATATTCTACATTTTTTTGTTTGCTTTTGTGTGTCTAAAATAGAGAACTTAAAGCACATTTATGTTTGGAAATTGAAAGAATAAAAGGAAAAAGAATTAAGCATTTCGCATATCTTAGATATTCTTTTAAATTTCCACTAGGCATTGCTAGGAACAACAACTTATGCCTAAAAAGTTTACCCTGGAATCCAATGTGCTAGACATTGTATGTTGTTTGCTTTATTTGAGGCCTTGCTAGAGGCCATAGGTGGATGAAATAAAGTGCACTCATACAAATCATAGTAGTCCATGCATATTTCTAAATATTGAAATGTATTTTTGCACTTAGGCATATAGGAAAAACTCATTGCTGCTATATGATGCACTCTATATTACACAAGCTTAAAATGAACACCACACACACACGTCTCATTTAAACATTGGAGAGTTGGATTTCATCACCAACCTTAAAATCAGTCCAGTGATGTTGGAATTCATATAATTCCACTGGTTTACTCCCTAGAGCTTCCTAGAAATGAATTGATAAACTTACTTATAGTGATACTAATTTACTTGTACTCAAACTGTCTCCCACTATTGGAACAATCATTGGTTTAGAGTGGAAGAGCTAGGCAAACCCCCCATTGGGTCTTTAGTGGTGTACCCTAGATTCTTTTAAGAAAATCATGTTTAGCATGGGTATACTTGATTGTCACTCTGGATGAGTCTTCTCATTCTTAATACAAGAATAAGAGCAAGAAATTAAAAGAACAACACGTCAAAACACACCAAACAGTTTAGGGCATACTTAAATTGATAATCCAGATAAACATTTATTTGGTATTATGTGGCTATTCCTAAATTGTAACTCAAAAGATCAATTCATAGACAACATGACCAAAACAAGAAGTAAAAACCCTTGGTCTGATACTAAGTGAGAGACTGAATCAACTCATACCCATAGATGGAGTCGTAGTAACATTGAACGACCTACCCGTAAGACCATGAGACGTAGCTCCACGAGCCTAAGGGGTGATAACTCAACCCTTGGGAGATATCCTCGAGAAACCCCAAGTAGGGAGCTACATCATGGAACAAAGTCACATAAAAAAAGAGAGGCTTCATAGCCATCCTCATCAAGGAGACATAAGGAGACCTCAAGGGCCTCATCTAAACACATAGAAACATCTCAAGGATGTGAGAAAGCTTCAAGGACTTCTTCCTCACATGGAAATAAAGAAGGTTCTAAAAACCATTCTTCACATAGGTATGACGAGACTGCTACATATCCATCCACATGGAGAAAAAATGCCACCACAAAGACATCTTCATCAAGAAGGCAAGCAAGAGTTGCAACACCTCAAGATTCAAAAGAAACATATGAAATAGGTATGCCCATTGAAGGGTAGGAAACTAGAGCTACATATAGTCATGGGAATCAGATAGAAGAAACCCTTCACACAAAAGGAAATATTCCCATAGACTATGACATCATAGGAGTGAATGGCACCCCACGAGACTAGCCATGGAAAACAAGATAGCTAGACGGGTTGGATCGGTTTCCTACATGACCAACTCAAAGAACTATAGCTACTAAGAAATCTGCATCTAGAAGCTCATGAACTGTGACTTCTAAGAACATATCTTAGTCTGGGGGTACCTCAAAGAAACCCCATAGTATATGCACAAAGTATGATCATAGGGATACTCAACAATACATTGAACAAGTCACATTAGCTAGCAAGAGTATAGGTACAACAAAAACCTCCTCGAGGAATCTGCGAGTCAAGACAACAAGAACAAAGTTAGATAAACATGAGTCTTCTATGACAATGTAAACTGACCATGTGAGGCAGTTAGAAAATGCATTATGTAAGGAGTGAGAGATGGTGGAAGCTCTCAAATAGGATTAAAAAAAATAAAGAATCTTATGTCAACATGAGTAGTAATTAAGAGAGCAGGCTAAGTGGCTAGCTCTTAACAATTTATAGACAAATGGTGGTTACCACCAAAGAACTAGACATGCTGAATCACCTAAGGAGAGGTGCACTAGACAAAATAGCCCACAACGAAATCACCCATCAAACCATGAATGAAATCCAACTAGTGGGGAAAGGGTAAACATAAAAAACTAGGATCACAATCCTGAGTCCCCTCATAGGAGGGAGGAAAATAGAACAAATCAAATGTATAGAGAGTTACCTCCATTTCCATTGTGAGTAGGCCTACAGGAGGAGGAAATATGTGCCTGAAAGGTATTTCAAGAAATTTCTAAAAGATAAAAGCCTTTGAGAAACAAGAGGTACTTGGTAACTCACCAACATTGAGAAAAATACACAACAAACCATTGTGCCCATCAATCCTTAGCCCTCCATATCCTAATAACTTTGAGATTCCTAGGTTAGAAAAATTTAAGGGTGAAGAGGATGCACAAGAGCACATCACCAATTTTATCAATGCATGTTTTCATCTTGAATACAATGATGCTCTCATGCTAAGGACATTCACAATAACATTTTTAGGTGCTACCACTAAATGGTTCAACCAACTACCTATTCATAGCACAACCAAATTTGAATAACTAGTAAACACATTCTTAAAGAATTTCTCCTTTGGTGCTAAGAAGAAGGTGAACCTTTCAGACCTGGCCAACTTGAAACAATATGATGATGAGCCAGTAATGGATTATGGGAATAGATGGAGAAAAGTCATGGTGAAATTATCATTCTTCATTCCCACAGAAGAGATCATTCGCATGTTAACCAAAAGTTGTTCTAAACACATCTCCCTCTTGCTGAAAATTCAAAAATATCATTTTTTTAAGGAATCTTTGGCATAGTCTAAACTCATCGAAGACATAAAATTAGATGATGGAGCCATTAAACTCTGAAACAAAAAGAAGTGGAACAAGAATGGTAAGAATGACAAGTACAAATAGAAGCAGGACAACCCTGCTCTAGTTAATCAAGTCGTATTGGCTACACCCAAGGATGGGGATGCACAACAACCCCTGAACTATCAAGCACATTCCCCAGTAGCCAATTATGACGAAAGGAAAAATTAGGGGTGAAACATAGAATGCAAGCCGCCTTGCTATTTCACGGCTCTAACAAAATCAATGCAATCAATATTTAATCAGATGATCGAGGCCAAAAGGATCATATTTCATAATATACCTCTTATATATCCCAACCATCCTAAACCAAAATGATATAGGGAAGATCAATTTTACCCTTATCATAGGATACGGGGTTATGACATTGAGGCTTACATTGTTTTTAAGCATCAAGTGCAAAACATGATTGAGGCAAGAAAACTCAAAGTTGATAACCCACTGGCTCTCAATAACATATACATGGTCATATACAGAAACCCATTGCCCAATAATGAGGTCCCTAGAGAGCAAGTGGCCTAAGTAAATTAGGTTTGAACTGATATACCTACCCATGGATGCATCGAGATTGTTGAGATTGTTAACATAGAAACAAGGACTAGATGGTATGGTCAACCATAACCTCCTGAAGCTCCCATGAATGTCCTAGCCATACCTAGGCAAAGGCAAGAAAACCTTCTAGGTTCACCAACATGACCTATGGTAACTATTTAGAGTAGATTGGAGCAAAACCTACAGATGACTGCAACTAAGTTATCCATTTATGAGCTCATACAATAGTACCAAAAGCATAGGGAGACTTTAATGGAAATTTTAAGAACAATTGAGATCCAACCACAAGATGTGAATGCATTCACTCACTTTGTGGGACAAGTACAAAAATGCCAAGAATGTATAATTTGATTCTATGATTATGAGATTAATACAATGCCTACTGCCTTACCAGACCCTTCGCTAAACATTGTGGTAGCAATCAATGACTTACCTTTCAAAAGGGTCTTGGTCGATACAGGTTCATCAATAAACATCATTACAACAACAACAAAAATAAATCACCTCAAGATCCCCAAGTCCAATATCATTCCAAGATCTTACACATTGAGAGTTTTTAATGATACTTTATGCAATACTGTGGGAATGATAGTCCTACACATAAAGGTAGGGTACAAGACCATCCCTGTGATGTGCCATATCTTGGAAGGAGCTATGCAGTACAACATCATCCTAGGGCATCCTTGGATAAGGGCCATGAATTGTGTTCCTTATATCTTGCACTAGTGTGTCAAGTATGTGCACGAAAACAAAGTCTATGTGGTTCTGGATGATGAAGAGCCTTTTAAATACGTCCATCAGGTGGACATTTTGGGAGAATTTTTAATTCCTTCTATCCACCTGCACGTAGTGCCTTCATATCCAACCACACAAATGGATAACAAAGAAAAAAGGGTAAGAAAAAACCCATGTACAACAACACCACCTAGTGCACTCAAAATAGTCAATGCTTCTAAAGTATCTTCAACATCAAAAGCTAAAGGTGCCCTTAGTCAAAGAAGAGAGGCCCAAGGAAGTGCCAACTGTAGCCATTGCTGAAATGCCAAGTCCAATGGAAGAAGAAGATCTTAAAGATCAAGATGAAGATAGTGATTACCACCCCGTTTCGCCAGTATCATCCGTAGGGTCATCCAGGTTGCATGCATCAATACTCTTGGAAAGCACAAGCATAGGGGATTATCTTGTGCAGAACATTACCTTTACACCTATCATTGAGTCTTTCCAAGACATGGAAAGACCTAAGGACTTGAGACCACTAGTGGGAATAGTGGTTCCACTTGGAATCCCTCCCAACAAAACCAATTTTTTCAATGTCGGCCTAGACTACACCCATAAGTATTCTAAAATAGAAGAGGATAGTGAATAATTATTCATGATTAATTTTCATTACCTCTCTAATCCTGAGTTTTCTCTAAGATAATTTGAGTGTTGCCATTGGCATAGCTATGACCTTGGTATTTATGAGCAAGGGCACATACGACCATACGAGCCACAATATCAGTTTCCCTCTGACATGTTTGGGTTAGGATATTATATTGGAGGTCGAGATGACTCTCTTGCAACAACATTGGATAGATTAAGATTAGGGTTAAGAGAAGACATCAATTTCATTCCTTATCACCTCCTAAGAATAAGAAATTTGAGCAACAAACAAGTGGCCATGGTGAATGTACCGCCACCAAAAATTTATCATCCAAATGTCTCAATTGATTCCACCCTAACAAGGTACAACTCATGGGATGAGGAGAATGCATATGAAGCAAGTGATGATGAGGCACAACTTGGCTTAGCCTACCAGGGGCCTCACTAGTTACAATGATTCACATGGGCCATCAACAATGAGAGTGGGTATACATCAGATGAAAGTGACTATGAATCAGAAGACTTGACATAAAGAGTCTACTTAGGCCTGAGCCATCAACCCCTAACTTTGGAGAAAGAGACAAATGCAAATGTATTCTTCATAAGTAACAAAGAATATGAAGATGAAATGGAGATGGCCTACTTGGGGCCAAGGCATGAGCTCCTTATCTTAGGACCACATACCAATGCTAAAAACTTATAGATAAGTGATGATGACTTTGAGGATGAGATAGAGATGGCTTATCTTGGACCTCAACACTTGCAACAAGTCAATGAGCTAGTAGAGAGAGAGATAAAACTCCATGCTATAGACCCTCACCTATGATTTTTGGGGAGACCTATTGATCTAGCTACCATTCACCAGATGGCCGATCTCCCTCTTCCTACATTCAGAGAGCGATTATAGCCCAATGATCCTATTATACACCCTACTCATGGACCAGACCCATAAATTCCCATTCCTCCAGAGCCTCATCATAAGTATGGAATGGAAACCCTTGAGATAAGATTGCACCCATGTGGTCCTGGATATTTCATCCCATCCATCAACATGATCTCCATTGATTTGACCACTCCACTTCATAATATAGTATATCCTACCAAATCATTACATCTTGATATAGAGGCTATTAATTGGGATCATGCTAATTCACCCATAGATCCTGAAGACCTCTTCCCTAATGGAGATATGTTACAGCCATTTCATTTTACATCAGGTTGTGCGTGTGACATCTTCCATGTTATTTTGGAACCTGAGTCAGTAGGTCCTATAAATCCCATCAATGAAATTCATTTGATACCCATGCCTCATCAGCTGGAGGATGGGTCAAATATGGCTATAGAAGTGACTTTCAAGGTGGACATCAGCGATGATCCTACCCAACCAAGAAAAGTCAAGTTCGAAGAAAGTCTATCTCTAGAGGAAAAAGCCATCCTAATTCCTCTCCTCAAAGAGAGGCCAAATATTTTTTCTTGGACTTACAAAGACATGCTAGGGATAGATCCAAAGTTAGTCATTCACAACCTTTCATTGGATCCCATGAAGAAACCAGTCAACTAAAAGCTGAGGAAAATGCATCCCACCGTCGCTTTGATGGTGAAGAATGAATTGCAAAAACTACTGGATGTAGTATTCATAGTTCCTATAGACTACCCTGAGTGGATGTCGAACATGGTACCTTTTGAGTGGTGTTTTATCCCGATTGTGAAAACACACTCCTGTAGGATCCGAGTCCTAAATCCTCTGCTTGCAAAGAAAAAACGATTTCTCCAAGGTTTTTATTATGCTAATTATTGATTATCAAGGATGTTGTTTAAAATGAAATGCTAAGAACACCTTAGGGTTTGCAAGTGGATGTTAACAAGGGGCACTGTGGTTTATTTAATTTTGAAATTGCAATGGACTCTAAAATGAATAAAATCTGTTTTAATCTTTAATTCTGATGGATTTTCAGTGATTTATTCAAACACAGTAATTAAACTACTGAAAATAAAATATGGGTTTGAAAAGCAAAGACAAAAGTAAATAAAAGTAACAATAAAAATAGATTACAGTTAGAAAGCTGTCATTAATCAGATGAAACCGAAGATACTGAGGCTTTCTACATGCAACCTAACCTAATGAACCTGCACATCCACACAATCCAAATAGGCCAGGTGCGAGTCTCGAGGGTTTCTACTGGTAATTCCAGAATCGGGCATTCGCATGAAGCAACCAAGAGATCTTGCATTAACTTCACCTAAAAACCTAAGAAATCTGGAAGGGAAATATAGACATTAAATCATGCATGCAGAAGTTACTCCTTCTTTCTCATCCAAAAAGATGCCAACTCTCCGTATTTTGTATTAAATGATATCTTGATTACATTCAAAAATGTTCCAGTGTAAATAAAAAATTCCAGAACAAAAAGAAGGAAATTGCCCAAGTACGGGCCCAGAATAGCACAAAGCTCTCGTCTCTGCAACTCCGTATTCGGCAATTTCCAACCCCTTTCTTCAATTTGCAATTCTGGTTTTATAGTACTGCTATGGCTCTTCGATTTCCTCCGTCGCTTCATTTCACCTTCCTGCAGGTGACCTTCCGAAATCTCGCTTTTTATCGCTTTTGATTCACGCTCAAATTTAAACGCTCGAAATCCACCTCTGTATGTAACGCCTCTGCAAGTTTGACACCTGCACGCCACGTGTCACGCATTTTCTATGCCCCCTGTAACGCTTTCCTGCGAAAGAACCCGACAAAATTGCAAGTCCGCCTATTCACCTTCCCGGCCGCGAAATCGCGACATGTCGCGAAATCGTGACATGTCGCGATATCGCTACCTCTTTTCCTGTCGTACGCCTTCATCAGCTCCCCGTAGCGATGTCGCGACCGTTTTTCATTTGTCTACCTCCGACAACTTCTCGTAGCGATATCGCTACCCTTTTAACATTTTGAGCCTTCTTCTTCGAATGGTAGCGATATCGCTACCACTTTCTAACTTTGAACCCTTTTCAAAATGTGGTAGCGATATCGCTACCACCTTGGCCTTGCAGCGTCCCTTTGAAATGTGGTAGCGATTCGCTACCACTTTCGTTTCAAGCCTTCTCCTTGTGACATGGTAGCGATTCGCTACCATTTTTGTTTCAAGCCCTCTCTCACTAAACTTGTAGCGCTATCGCTACCCTCTGACTTTGAGACTGGCCTTTATGAAATTTGTAGCGATATCGCTACCTTTCGACCTCGAGCTTCGAGTCTCTCTTTTGAAGTGGTAGCGATATCGCTACCACTTTTGGCTTTGTCTGATGAAATGGCAACGAATCGCTACCATTTTGGCTTTCGGCCCTGTTTGATGAAATGGCAGCGATTCGCTACCACTTTTTCTTTAAGCCCTTCTCTTTTCGAAGTGGTAGCGATTCGCTACCACTTTTTCTTTAAGCCCTTATTTTTTTGAAGTGGTAGCGATTCGCTACCACCTTTGGCCTTAAGCCTTTCTCTGAAGTATGGTAGCGATTCGCTGCCACCCTTTGCCTCCATGGCACTTTCAAAATAATGTAGCGAAATCACTACCTTTCTGACTCTGTGGTGTTGTCACTGAATAATGTAGAGAAATCGCTACCATTTTTCTCTCGGACCTCCTGGGTAACTTTGCGTCGTGAAATCATGACCATTATCCCTTTCGTACACCTTTTCAAAACACATCACGAAATCGCGACGCTTCTCTCTTCGAGTCCTGATTTTCATTTCCGTCGCGATATCGCGACATCTTCCTTGTCTGTACAACTTTCCAAAATACGTCACGAAATCGCGACACTTTTCATCATCCGTACGCTTTCGCAAAACTCATCGCGAAATCGCGACCATTTCCCCGTCCTCATTTTCCAAAATGCGTCGCGATTTCGCGACCCTTTTCTTTTCTTCTCAGCGACATGTCACGATTTCGCGACATCCTTTTCATCCTGGTCACCGACATGTCGCGATTTCGTGACACTTTTTCTGTTTTGTTGCCGTTGACCGCGTTGACCGCGATTTTCCGACATGTCACGATTTCGCTACAATTTTCTGGCTTCGATCGCGATTTCGCGACATGTCGCGATTTCGCTACCTGTCGCGATTTCGCGACCCCTTTCTACACTTGTGCATTTTCTCTTTTTCTTCAATTCTGGCATCTGGGTCACTGAGATCCTTCCTGAAAACCTGCAAAAAGGTGGGTCCCCACCAAGTGGGGTGTGTTGTGGATCAACCACAACAAATGGCGACTCTGCTGTCAAATGCTCTTGAGCATTTTAGTAAGAACCCAACCTGAAACATATCACAAACTCGCAAATACATGTTAGCACATAAGCAAAATAACAAATGCCCAAAGATCAAAAGTACATGAATCATCAGAATCATCAAGTATTAGCTCGGTGTGTGCAATGTGTTTTCATTCCCTATCGTTTGAAATTGATCAACATTCCATTATCGGTTTTGCATGAATGCATATATGGGATGGTGAATGATTTGTGTACCCTAATGAATGTGCAAGGAGATTTTTGCTTCCATAAAGGGCATGGTACTTCTTCTAATACTATGTACAAGCATTCAAGATTGCCAAACCCTCTTAGGATCCACTAGTTCATTATCTTATTGTATCCCAAAGTTGGTTATGAGTCCCTACTATCTAGAACCCATGTGCAAGTGAATGTGAAATCGGAACTTTGGGGAATCAGACTCCCAACCAACCGAGATGAGAGTTTAACCTTATCCTTACTATTCTGATTTAGAGTTCATTACCTCACTTTAAGCAAAATAATTAAACCAATTATGGAAGAAATGGTCATGCTAGTCTAACCCTCTAGACAATCAGTGGTCTTGTTTTTTAGGCAAGACATGATGCCATGCATGGGCATATCTAACCCCACAATCCAAAACTTATCTCCATTTCTTTGGACCTTGGGGATGACTACCCATCCCTTGCAGAGGACAAGTAGTACGATCCTTACAATCCAAAATAAAGATGAGATGGGAAAAATTTATTTATTTATTTATTTTTTATTTTTTTTTTTTATTCTTAGACCTTGGGGATGACTACCCATCCTGGTTAGGGACATGTAGTACGATCCTTACAATCCAAACTTTAGATGTGAATGGAAAATATTAATTTTGTTACTTAGACCTTGGGGATGACTACCCATCCCTTGCAGAGGACAAATAGTACGATCCTTACAATCCAAGACTGATTATGAAATGAGACATAAGAGCTTTGGGGAATCAGATTCTCAACCAACCGAGATGAGAATTTATACCCTATCCTTACTACTCCATGTGGGTCAAATCAAAGCTTTGGGGAATTGGATCCTCAACCTAAGTTCGATGAGGATTTAACCCTATCCTTACTACTCTGATTTTAAGCTTTAAGCTCTATGGAAGTGGTCAAAACCACTGTTTTAAGGATCATGTTGCATAATAGGATAGACATGAAAACCACTTTCGCCCAACCCTTTCTTCCAAGTTAGGTTTTGATCATTTTGCTCAAGATCCTTTTTAATGTATGGGACGTGCTTGGTTCTAGATATCTCAAGACTCAGTTTCCAACCTTAGGATTCTACTTACATATATGTTATAACACAACCCTAAGAGGATTTGACATACTTTAATGGCTTGTACCTAAGATGCATATGCAACTAAGATGAAATGTATGTGAGGTGAGATGGAACATGAATGCATTACCTTTGCAAATGAAATGATTTGTCATGCAAAACTGACTCTTTCATGTATCACAAAATCAAACAATATAACTTAAAATGTTTTATGTTATTGGTGGAGCCTTTACAAGATAATTCCCATATTTCATATTCTCCTAACTTTAAGCATAAGTTGACATCTCAAATTTCTTTTCATCATTTTTTTTTTTTTTTTATATATAGACAAATAAAATAAACACACAACTGTAAATTAAAACTTGTTCAATCCAAAACCAAACTGCAATCCCAAAATGAAACTTTGAAAACACAAACCAAAATCCAAAAAACCAAAATCTATATACAAATGTACAATATAATACAGGATGATGCAAAGCTTGGATTATCATTTTCCTGGATCCCAAACATGATAAGAACATATCAAAAAACATATGACACAATATACATGCCAAATTTTATAGGAATCCAACAACAATAAGATCAGACCAAGCAATGCAACACACCTCAACTTGCCATGTTCATCCTTCAACTTTGATTTAGTTCTATTACCAACATCATAGGTGAGATTCAAGTCAAATTGATTAGACAATAGTTGATATTCAATTTTATCTTGTCTATTCTTTAAAGTGCAAGCTTCATCGTTCCCTTCATGATTTAGAAGTAGGCTATCCTTTTCAAATGTGAGATGTTGCAAACAAGAGCCTATCTCTAAAAATCTTGACTTCAACTCATTTTCCAGGATTTTAAAACCATCAGAATCATTCAACACTTGATAAACATCAACGAAATTTGGCATTTCCTCATTAATGTTGTTAGCATCCAAAAGGACATTATGTAACCCATCACTTGAGATTTTTGTAGCTACTACCAAAGGTAAAGATTTCCCCTTATCATCCATACTCAACCCATCATGATTAAAATTTATCATAACTTGATGAGTATTAGTAGCCTTTTCTTTTTTCTCGTTGTCTTCTTCATCGCCCAATACCTGTTCAAAAACACCAAAGTTAGGCACCCAATCAAACATGCGTCCATATTTTTCAAAACAAGAGCCTAAATTTTCAAGATATGTGTCACGTGACACCTTTCCATGATCAATGGCTTGAGTCGTCACCAAATCCATATTTTCATTAAGATCATCAATATCATCCAACCCACACCACCTAGGCTTTGTAATTTCAACATCTTGAGATGGCATAGACATTGTAGAAACAAAAGGTGGATCAAACTTCCTAATTTCTTGCCCCCCAAGAGGAACAAAAACAATCGACTCTCCTTCTTCATCCATGGTAGTAGAATTATTATTCTTCTCAAACCCTTGATGAGATTCCAATCCTTCTTCCAAAACATTTTCAGATTGCACAGGACTCGTAATATCCTCATGTGAAAGGGCAATTGTATCATCCTGCATATCAATAGGCACACAAATTTCGTTAGAAGGTTTGGGGTGAGCATATTCTTCCCAAGAATCATGATGATCATCTTTCAAAATCAAATTGTGATGCTCAACCATTTCTTCTTCATCCTTTAATTCATCAACATGCTTCTCATCAAATTTATATTCACCTTCCTTAAATGGTTCAATTTCTTCCAAAATTGGGTTATTGCTTGTATTCAAATCGATAAGGCTATCATAATCCACATGTGTAACCCATGATTCAATTTTATCACAATTTGGAAGGTGTGGATCTCCTAGGCCATTGCTTTCAACAATGTCTTCCAATGTGTCATCCGAATCAGATTCATCCTCATATAATTCATCTTTTGGTGAGTCAAGGGTTTCCAATCTATCCCATGCTTCCCTACTAGTTGGATTTAGTATTCCTCCCTTGCCTAGAATCATATTCCTATGAAAATCATTGAAATTGATTTTAGCAACATCTTTTGAATCAAGATGAGGATTTTGAAGTTGATTCATACTTAAGAAAGACGGTTGATGTTGCATGGTAGGTTGAGGATTTCGAATTTGATTGAAGCTTGGGAATGATTGTTGGCTCTGAAATTGACTCACACTTGAACTTGGTTGAGGTGGATAAATCATTGGGTGGGTAAAGGAGGTATTAAATGGTTGAAGATTACATGATCCGAAACCCACACCAAAATTTTGACAACTCAATTGCTGCTCAATTGCCATTGCTTGAGTATAGGCTTGTGACAAAGATGTGATTTGAGGCATCCCTCGCAAATATGTGGACATGGGTGAATCAAGAGCATTGATGTATATTTGGAGGGCCACTTCTTCGTGAAGAACATAAAATGTCACTAATTGAGCATATAATCCAAAGAATCTCTCAGAAAATGACTTCACATTTTCACTTGGCCCTTTTCTAATATAGGCGAACTGATTGTACATGAGGATTGGGTCAACTTGCTTTTTGTTGAATTGATTGAGAAATGCTGCCTCTAGTTGAGCCCAAGAAGTGATAGACCCTAAAGGCAGACTGGTGAACCAATCATACGCCACTTTGTCCAAGGTGTAAAGGAACATTCTACAAGCGACATCGTCATACCAACTTGTTAAGTGGTTCACAACAAATTTAAATGCTTGAATGTGTCCTTCTGCGGTGTTTGTCCCATTAGACACAAAATGAGGAAGACATCTCTCAAAACCGACGGGCAAATAATGCTGAACTCCCGGTATATTTAATGGGCTACCTGTCATCCACGGTGCAAACATAGCCATTAGTGAATTTTGAAGAAGATAACTTTAATAGCCAAAAGTTCCTTTCTCTTTTTTTTTTTTATTATTATTATTATTATTATTATTTATTTATATATATATATATATATTTTTTATATTCATTTTAATTTTTTTTATTTTATCTTTTATATATTTTTTTATTTTTTTTAAAGTCAAATCAAATCGTATTACTCCTGCATGAACAGTCAAAACGTTAAGAACAGTGCCTAGCCCTCACGATAACATAAACCGCTTCGGCTCTCCTTGGCTAAACTCTCGATTATCACGAAGAATACCTCCCAACCGAAAAACAAACCGAGTTTTGTCCGTCTATGAGATTTAAGAGATATGATTTCAAAATTTATATCAAAAACGTACTATTCAAATATGAAACATCAAAGTAGAATAAACCAATTCGGCCCTCCTTCTAGCGCCAATCTGTTGAGTGGTGTTTTAACCCGATTGTGAAAACACACTCTCCTGTAGGATCCGAGTCCTAAATCCTCTGCTTGCAAAGAAAAAAGATTTCTCCAAGGTTATTATTATGCTAATTATCTGATTATCAAGGATGTTGTTTAAAATGAAATGCTAAGAACACCTTAGGGTTTGCAAGTGGATGTTAACAAGGGGCACTAATGATTTATTTAATTCTGAAATTGCAATGGACTCTAAAATGAATAAAATCTGTTTTAATCTTTAATTCTGATGGATTTTCAGTGATTTATTCAAACACAGTAATTAAACTGCTGAAAATAAAATATGGGTTTGAAAAGCAAAGACAAAAGTAAACAAAAGTAACAATAAGAATAGATTACAGTCGTAAAGTTGTCATTAATCGGATGAAACCGAAGATACTGAGGCTTTCTACATGCAACCTAACCTAATGAACCTGCACATCCACACAATCCAAATAGGCCAGGTGCGGGTCTCGAGGGTTTCTACTATAATTCCAGATTCAGGCATTCGCATGAAGCAACCAAGAGATCTTGCATTAACTTCACCTAAAAACCTAAGAAATCTGGAAGGGAAAGATAGACATTAAATCATGCATGCAGAAGTAACTCCTTCTTTCTCATCCAATAAGATGCCAACTCTCTGTATTTGTATTTAAATGATATCTCGATTACATTCAAAAATGTTCCAGGTGTAAAAGAAAATCCCAGAACAAAAAGAAGGAAATTGCCCAAGTACGGGCCCAGAATAGCACAAAGCTCTCGTCTCTGCAACTCCGTATTCGGCAATTTCCAACCCTTTCTTCAATTTGCAATTTTGGTTTTATAGTACTGCTATGGCTCTTCGATTTCCTCCGTCGCTTCATTTCACCTTCCTGCAGGTGACCTTTCGAATTCATGCCATTTTCTCGCTTTTGATTCACGCTCAAATTTAAAATGCTCGAAATCCACCTCTGTATGTAACGCCTCTGCAAGTTTGACACCTGCACGCCACGTGTCACGCATTTTCTGTGCCCCCTATAACGCTTTCCTGCGAAAGAACCCGACAAAACTGCAAGTCCGCCTGTTCACCTTCCCGGTCGCGAAATCGTGACATGTCGCGAAATCGTGACATGTCGCGATATCGCTACCTACTTTCCTACCGTACGCCTTCATCAGCTCCCCGTAGCGATGTCGCGACCGTTTTTCATTTGTCTACCTCCGACAACTTCTCGTAGCGATATCGCTACCCTTTTAACATTTTGAGCCTTCTTCTTCGAATGGTAGCGATATCGCTACCACTTTCTAACTTTGAACCCTTTTCAAAATGTGGTAGCGATATCGCTACCACCTTGGCCTTGCAGCGTCCCTTTGAAATGTGGTAGCGATTCGCTACCACTTTCGTTTCAAGCCTTCTCCTTGTGACATGGTAGCGATTCGCTACCATTTTTGTTTCAAGCCCTCTCTCACTAAACTTGTAGCGCTATCGCTACCCTCTGACTTTGAGACTGGCCTTTATGAAATTTGTAGCGATATCGCTACCTTTCGACCTCGAGCTTCGAGTCTCTCTTTTGAAGTGGTAGCGATATCGCTACCACTTTTGGCTTTGTCTGATGAAATGGCAGCGAATCGCTACCATTTTGGCTTTCGGCCCTGTTTGATGAAATGGCAGCGATTCGCTACCACTTTTTCTTTAAGCCCTTCTCTTTTCGAAGTGGTAGCGATTCGCTACCACTTTTTCTTTAAGCCCTTATTTTTTCGAAGTGGTAGCGATTCGCTACCACCTTTGGCCTTAAGCCTTTCTCTGAAGTATGGTAGCGATTCGCTGCCACCCTTTGCCTCCATGGCACTTTCAAAATAATGTAGCGAAATCACTACCTTTCTGACTCTGTGGTGTTGTCACTGAATAATGTAGCGAAATCGCTACCGTTTTTCTCTCGGACCTCCTGGGCAACTTTGCGTCGCGAAATCACGACCATTATCACCTTTCGTACACCTCCTCAAAACACATCACGAAATCGCTACCGCTTCTCTGCTTCGAGCCTGATTTTCATTTCCGTCGCGATTTCGCGACATCTTCCTTGTACCGTACAACTTTGCCAAAATGCGTCGCGAAATCGCGACACCTTTCATCATCCGTACGCTTCTGCAAAACTCATCGCGAAATCGCGACCATTTCCCCGTCCATACATTTTTCCAAAATGCGTCACGAAATCGCGACCCTTTTCTTTTCTTCTCAGCTGAATGTCACGATTTCGCGACATCCTTTTCATCCTGGTCACCGACACGTCGCGATTTCGTGACACTTTTTCTGTTTTGTTGCCGTTGACCGCGTTGACCGCGATTTTTCGACATGTCGCGATTTCGCTACAATTTTTCGGCTTCGGTCGCGATTTCGCGACATGTCGCGATTTCGCTACCGTCGCGATTTCGCGACCCCTTTCTACACTTGTGCATTTTCTCTTTTTCTTCAATTCTGGCATCTGGGTCACTGAGATCCTTCCTGAAAACCTGCAAAAAGGTGGGTCCCCACCAAGTGGGGTGTGTTGTGGATCAACCACAACAATACCCATGGGTAAACCCGATGAAAGAGTCTGTATTTACACATAATTTAGAGATTTAAATAGGGCAACACCAAAGGATTCATTCCCATTGCCAAACATAGATTCTCTTGTATATGCAACCGCGGGTCATGAGATGCTCTCCCTAATGGATGGTTTTTCTAGATACAACCAGATATTGATTAATCTTGAAGATCAACATAAAATTAATTTCATTACTCCGTGGGGAACATTTTGTTACAAAGTGATGCCATTCGGTATAAAAAATACTAGTGCCACATATCAGTGGGCCATGACATACATATTCCATGACTATATGCATAAGATCTTAGAGGATTACATAGATGACTTACTGGCCAAGTCCCTATTGTGGAAAGAGGATGCTAAAGTCCTTAGACAAGTCTTTGATCACCCAATAGAACACAATGTCCAATTGAATCCGAATAAGTGCATATTTGGCATAACTTCTGGCAAGCTTTTGGGATTCATCGTATCCAAGAGAGGCATCGAAGTAGATCCTATAAAGGTAAAGGATATATTGGAAATGACCACCCCTACCAACATTAGGGAGCTGAGGAGCCTACAAGGCAAGATAACATCCATAAAAATATTCATCATGTAATTATCAGAAAAATGTCGATCTATGAATCAGTTTCTATGCAAGGAGGTCCCCTTTCATTGGGATGATGAATGCCATCAAGCTTTTGTAGAGATCAAAGCTTATTTGGCAACACTGCCAGTATTGGCTCCACCAAGGCTAGACATACCATTTTTACTATATATCGGCTACTGATTTCACATTGGGCACCATGTTAGCCCAAAAGAATGCACAAGAAAAAGAGCAAGCCATATATTACATTAGTTGCACCTTGGTGAGTTATAATATAGGATATGTGTATGTCAAAAAATTGTGTTTAGAAGTGGTCTTTGCAACTCAAAAGTTGTGACACTACATGTTGAGCCATATGACCTATGTCATATCAAAACAAAATCCTTTATAGTACATGATGAGCAAGACATAACAAAATACAAAGTGGATCATGCTATTGATAGAATTTTATCTAGAGTTCATAAGCTAAAATTCCATCAAGGGATAAGTCATAGCAAATCAATTAGCAGAGGTGCCTCTTCAAGATAACAAGCCTCTCACCATAGAATTGCTTGATGATGCGATCTTTGCATTATCAGATCCACCAAAAATTGAAGAACCTAAGAAAGAAAAAGACATGTCATTGTTCTTCAATAGTTTGAAGTGTGAACAAGGGGGCAGATTAGGGATTGTATTTATCACACTGCAAGGCACTCCATTGCCCTTATCAATCAAAATAGACTTCCCTTGCATAAACAACAACACAGAATATGAAGCATTGGTCCTAGGATTCAAAAATGTCATAGCAATGGGCATTAAAATATTGAATATCTTTGGTGAATCCTTTCTCATAGTAAACTAGGTCAAAGGACTATTTCAATGTAGATTCCCACTCCTGAAGACTTACAAGGAACTTGTTGACACCTACCTAGCCCCAATGGAATGGTATGACATCGAGGCAATCCCTCGTACGTTAAATAGATTTTTAGACACAATGGCCTCTTTGGGATCCTTAATCCCTTAGAATATATCTACTAATTTTACATTCATTCATGTGAAATTTCTTTCACACTCAGCAATACGCTGTGAAGCTTTTGACAATCAAGAATCAGTCAACATGATCAATGTCAAACCAAATTAGGATTGGTCCCTTGCAACTAGATATTTCTTGCAAATGACTCCTTGGGGGTCTTTGATCTCCCAAGGACCTATGGAGTGTGGTGCAACCATACACCATAGATTTTTTCCTTAATCCGTGTTCAATAGCTCAAGAATATGGGAAGAGCAAGTTGTATTTTCTATATAAATCGTGGCTTATCAGGATCGACTTTCCCAAATGAGGGACTTCCTAAAAATTGGAATAGTGCCTCAAGGTTTATCGCATACTAAAAGGTGAGCATTCAAATAGAAAGCAACAAGATACATCTTTCTAGGAGAAATCCTCTACAGACGAGGATATGATGGAGTATTACTCCATTTTCTTGAGCCCTAGGAAGCATCCTGGGCAATTTTGTAAGATCACAATGACATATGTGGAGGGTATTTCAGTGGCATGGAATTCGTTAAGCACATCTTGAGAATGGGTTACTATTGGATCACCATAAAAAAAACTACTGTGAGTATATCAAGAAATGCATTAAGTTCCAACATCATGCAAATCTACTGCACTTACCATCACAAGCCTTGCAACCCATCCAGGTAGCATGGCCATCCTCAAAGTGGGGACTAGACTTGATTAGGAAGATCTCATCCTATCCTCAGGCTGAAACACATTCATCATAACTACCATAGAATACTTCACTAAATGGGCTGAAGTGATCCCCTTAGCATCAACAACTGGACCAAGGATTACGGAGTTTATACTCCATAATATCATAAGCCGTTTTGGAGTCCCTTCTAAGATAATATCGGATAATGGCCCATATTTCAAGAACAAAAATATTCGTGCTTTAATGAAAAAATACCATATTCAACAAAGTTTTTCAATGTCTTATTATCCACAAGCAAACGGGCAAGTAAAAGCCTCGAACAAGACAATAGTCTCTATATTGAGGAACACGGTGTAAGACAATCACAAGGATTGGTACATACAGTTGCCTCTTGCACTATGGGCATACAGGATTAGTATACAAACTCCCATTGGGGCAACACCATTTTCACTAGTATATGGCACTGAGGCCATCATGCCACTAGAGTTGGAAATTCCAACTCTATGCGTAGCATTAAAGGACTTCATAGATGATGATGTCGCATGATAAGGCCACCTTGATCATTTGATGCTTCTTGATGAATGCCAAGTCAATGCTTTAGAGCATCTTCACGTTTACCAAGATCGCCTTGTGTGAGCTTACAATAGTAAAGTCCACCTAAGGGAATTCAAGGTTGGAGATCTAGTGCTCAAAGAAAACCAACATAATTTGAATTTGCCGCCGCATCTACGAGATAAGTTTGTGGTGAACTTGATAGGCCCATACATGATTTCACAAAGATTTGGACCTGGAGCATATTGCCTTATATCATTAGATGGTGTTGAGGAGCCTGAACCTCTCAATATTATTCACTTAAAGGTATTCTACACATAAAAAACAAAAAAATTCAAATATGTCAAAAAACAAAAACATTCAAATATGTCATAAAAAACAAAAACATTCAAATATGTCAAAAACACAAAAACATTCAAATATGTCAAAAAAAATTGAAATATGTCAAAAAATAAAAGCATTCACATATGTCATAAAAACAAAAACATTCAAATATGTCAAAAACACAAAAACATTCAAATATGTCAAAAACACAAAAACATTCAAATATATCAAAAAACAAAAACATTCAAATATGTCAAAAAAATAAAAAAAAATCAAATATGTCAAAAACACAAACAAATCATAAAAACATAAAAATTCAAAATACAATCAAAGGCTCCAAGGACATTCAAACCGCTTGGTCAACTTCAATAAAAATGCTCCAAGGGTAATTCATCCCACTTGGTCAAAATAAAAAGGCTCCAAGGGTACTTCATGCTACTTGGTCAAAAACCAAAAAGCCCCAAAGGCATAATAAGCCCTTTGGTCAAATCAAACAAAAATAGAAAAACAACATAACAATAAAAAAATACAAAAACAATTGCATCTCACATATTGCATCCACATAATTGCATTGCATTTTCAAAACAATTACAATTGCATATGTCATGAGAGCCTTAAAAGTGATACCAAAGTTCATCGCACAAATCGTTCAAATCCATACCTCCATAAACATGTGTGAAATTGTGTTTTTCAACACAACCATTATTTGTTGTTATACATAATATACTAAGGTTTTTCGGTTAATCAACCATGCCTAGTGATATTATCAAATTTTGTGAAAAATAATCTTGGTTAGTAGAAGTTAAGGACTAGTCGTGATAATGCCTTGGATATTCAAGATTCTGTCACTAATTGAAACACTAAAATCCTAACTGGTACAAGGAAAATATGAAAGCTGCAAAGCAGTCTAGGTTACCTTAAGCGAAAAGGATCTTCCCTTATTATCCCCCTATGCAACTGGTTTAAAGGTGCTGAGACTTCGAAAAATGACAAGCTTTGCCCTATCCAAATATATTGCTTAAATAAAAATAAGCAAAAACCCTAAGCAAAGTACATATTCAAAAATCCAAGCATGGAGTCCAGATTTCAAAGCAATGATCCAATACACAAAACAAAAATTCCAAGAAACCTCGCTAAAAAAAATCAATCAAAAATAAATAGTGATTTTCATCACTACATATGAGAAAAATAAACAGTGATTATCATCACTACAAAAATCCTTGCTCAAAGAAAAATCAATAAAAAATAAATAGTGATTTTCATCACTACACGAGCAAATAGCCAAAGCCAAAAGGAAGAAAATAAAGGAATAAATCTTGAGTCCCTAGAATTCTCAACATTGTACAAAACCGGAAGGAGATATCCTTACTCATGATGATATGTCTATCACAATTGCTTCATGCATTTTTGTAGACCAATGTTTGAATGTGGATGAGCTAGCTTAGGTAACCCAATATTGCCTAGTGGTATAGTCCAACTAAGTCCAACATAAGATGAGATGAACACTTGAGAATCCTTGATCTTAGCAATGGGCTGAAAGAATCCCCCATGACATCGGAGGAAATTCTTGAGTTTTATCTCAAAATACACAATCACTTGCACATAGAGAGATCATGAATATCCAGGTCCATGGTAAAAGCCTTACTTTTTAAAAGTCTAGAGTGGTCAGTAGACAGCTATTGATAGGGTAACTAGAGTGTTTGAATCTCCAAAAAGCCCAAAAAATTCTTACATAGCAACAAATCATATCATCATTCACACCATCACTTTCTTTATAAGATTCTATAAATTAGGGGGTATCAACATAGTAAGACATATACCCTATATATATTAGAAATAGTATATAGACGACCACTGACTACTTTATATCTTTTAATTTACAGAAACTTATCAAGAAAATACATTACACACCATTACATATCATATATGAATACTTAATCAATTCTTATCATAAGAGTGATTATTTAAATTCATGATTATTTTTTTACTTTCTGAGGTATCACCCATTAAGATTGTCAATGTCATATACATTCCTTATTTTTTAGGTGATTAAAGCATACATGTTTGTTTATAACATCCTATCACATAAGTTAGATGCATACAATTAAAGAAAAATTAAACATGCATTTAACAAAAACATCGCATCCACAAACACAAGTCATTAATCGTCCATCATCACATCATAAAGCACATCATAAAACATATAGGCAATATCCATTTGCACACAATCATAAATTCATCATTTATCAACTAAAAATGCATCATGTCAAACCATCAAATCATATAAGCATCTACACATCCATATAAGCATCTACAATGCCATCTATCATATAACATATACATCAAATCATAATAATTCTATCATCACATCACATCATAAAACAAAATAACAACAAAAACATGAGCAATAAAAGATACACATAATGAGTCATAATGCAAAGATGTCATAAAAGTATGTGTGTCAAGTCCATGGATATACAAAAATACCCATGGGCGACAGTCATATAGGTCAGATGACCTCAAAATGAATCAAAACCAAGAGCAACCATCAATCAGATATTGGGCCTGCACCCCCTGCAACACCACCCCCTATGGACGAATCTCTAGGAGAATGGTGTGAGCTGGACCCTATTGGTCTCTCAGTATGAGTTCGGGTCCCATGACTAGGCTAGATAGAAGACTACCCTACGATAGAACTCTTGCTAACCTGTGACCCACTTGTAGCCCCTCTCTCCCTAGGGATGGATCCTAACCTCCTGATCTATCTCGAGAGAGCGACAATATGGGCTACGTTCTCAACAATTTGAACATGACTCTCATCTAGAAAACCATGTAGACAACTGATCTCATCCTCAATATTTGCCCTCAAATGACCCTCGAGAGTAGGAGGAGCAACAACAATTTGCATTTGGGCAACTCCTCCCATAGTAGCCTATAAAGCCTATATCTAGTTTGACAAATGTGCTAGATTGGTATCTCTTTGAGCTATGATGGTGTCACTCTACTGTACTTGTATCTTGGATGATTGGAGCTTGGCATCTACATCATGTAGCTATGACCTAAGAGGGGAATCTCTCTCCTCAGGCTCCATATCCTCCTCTGCCTCCTTAGGAGCCTCCTGCTCCTCCACTACCACTTGATCTACCTGTTGGCCCCACACTACAATCCTACCATTAATCCTGCACCCTAATGGATCTGCACCATCTTTGCCATCATCCTCTTACCCTAGACTACCCTCACCATGCCACATCAGGTCACCCCACCACTGCACAAATGTATTTGTAACTCCGCAAACCACTTCAGGATCAACAGTTGGGGTGTCCTCCTCATCAGCCAACTCTATAACCTATCAGGGAGGGATGTATCTCTCTACTCCAATGTGCCTATACATAAATGGTACTAATAGCACATCCTACTGCAACCCATACTGATGAATAACCCAAGAGTAGAAGTACTCCTAGATGTTAACCTTGCAGCCAATGAGCCATCGCTCATGTTGCGTCCTAGCAGTAAAGCTAGCAGGGTAATCCCAAGCATGACACTCATGATACAGGCACCATATGACATCTCTAGCCCAAAGTCCAGTAAAAGTATCAGTATAATAAGTTAGCTCACCTACAAAAGTGTGGCTCTTGTATTCCTTGCTCTCTCTAGCCCATATAGCACCATAGCACTGCATCCATCTGTCCACAACTATAATCTTAATAGGAAGGCCCTTAGGGCAATTTACCCTAATGTGCTCTCATCCCCAGATCTACAAAAGCCAACTATAGGTGATGCTAACATGAACCCTCTGGTGGATGTGGTAGAACTCATCATAACACTGAGCCAATAGATACCTACCCCATGCATATATGATAGGCTCCTCACTATCTATCAGGTCTTGAACAATCGCAAGGATGTTCCAAGGGAACCTCAAGCCTAAGCAATCTGGGATAAGGATATTGTTGATGACCATCAGCAACACCACATGCCTCACTATGAAAACATGCTCCTAGTATCAGCGGATGATAAACACTCCCCCAAACTTGTTGTCCTTAAGAGCATCCTCAGAATACCTTCCAAACACCCGAGTGAAGATGACCACCTGATCATTAGTGGTCGAAGAAATAATGGCCACCCCATAAAAAGGGATCCAGAAGATCCTATACATATCCTCTAGCATAATGGTCATCTCATCAGTCGAGAGGTGGAAGGTATTAATTCAAGGGTCCCAATGATGGATGAAAGCCGTAAGGTAAGCCTAGTTCGACATAATGTGAGGCAGTCTGGTAACATACTGGAGCCCGTAAGCCTTAAACCACCTCCAATCCATGTCATCAAAAATAGGTAGAAGGTCATTCAAGAGCCTTGGGTCTTGAGCCCAAGCAGTAAGGATCTAAGCAAAGCAAAAGAAAGATGAAACATAACTACAGTGCATCTGGCATAATTCCTAATAAAAAATTAAAATAAAAAATTTGACACTCTCCCAAATTTGAGCAAAGAGGGGGGGATAAATACACCTAGGCATGCAATACATGCTAAAAACTGTCTCAAAAAATCCAATAAAAAGCAAAAATTTGTACAAAATTGGCTAAGGGGATTAGCCATTGTTGCCTACAGTGGCTAGAATCTGATTGCTAGAGACAACAACGGCTAAATCCCAATGATCAAATTTCTGACCGTTGGGGTTCATACTTAGCCGCTCTGAGCGACAACAGCCGAAAGGTAACATGGCAAACTTGTGAACCCTAGGCCATAAAATTTAAAAAAATTGAAAAATAACAAAAAGGGGGACTAACCCACCACTTACAAACCTAAACTAAGCCTAAATATAGATTTTTTTCGTTACCAACAGGTTTAGTGAGGTTCATTTACCATTTACTTAGTGAGGTTCAGTTTTACCCAAAAGCATAAAAGAGGGTAGGGTTTTAAAGAATACCCGAGAAGCTCTGGCTCCTCCAAAATATGATACCTCGTCCTATGCAGCCATGTCCTCAACACAGGTATCTTCAAAAATTGCAACTGTCACTGTCTCACCAGAGCTCTAAAAAGTGAACTGACAATAAATGAAAGTGATAGGTCAAAACCCTAAAAATGCATTTTTTATATTTTCAAATTATGCCTTGGCCGCTGCTGGCATCAGCGGTCTGAACTTCATGGTCGTTTAAGGCAACAACAGTCACATGCAGAGAATTAGAGGCTACTAGACCTGATAGTGTCCTACTCCATAGATAAAAATAAGAAAATTCCTTCCATGGGGGGTGACAAAAACATTAAAGAAAAATATTTTGATGAATTAAAGTCATATTAATGACCAAAATAACAAAAAAAACACATATAAGCATAATATCGAGCAGGCCTTATATCTAGTTACTTACTCTATCCACTCAATGATTGCAACGATTCACACTCCATGCACTTTGATGAGATGAGTAGGTTACCATAAGGCTACTTGGGGCATAAGCATTTCATTTTAGAATTATGATGTGCCACCCTTCAATCCCGAAGAAGACCAAGATGGTCGGACTACTCCATGGGTGCGAAAGGATCATCCTAATTCCCCTATGATACCAAAAAAATTAAGCCAAAGTGATACAATGTGAACATAAATAGAATCACTCGTCCTAACTCCCTAAGAAAGCTATTGATAACTAGACTGATCCTTGGGATAGGGATAGATGATTATCTTAAATAATTGGAATCACACTTGGATGTAGGATTATCCATAAAAGCAACAAATTCTAGAAAGGAACCAGATTAGTCATATTGGTCAAGCGATTTGTCGCTTCATTCATTGTCATTTCTTCACCAATCCATCGTGTGAGGAAGTAGTTCAAAACTTTAACATAATCATAATCAAAATCAATAAAATATCACTTGATCATAACAAAATAATGTTCGTCCTACGAATCATTATTCACAAATTTCCCTTGTTTGCTGGAAACATAAGCGTACATGACATATTCAATTGTAGCTCTCCTACTAATCGAAACTATTATAGCAGTTGAAGCTACCCGATTGAGTTTGAGGAATGAGTGTAATTTAACATGCCCAAGCCACTGATTTAAGTCCTCCAAACATGGGGACAATTATTCAAAGGATTCACACCATATTGCATGATTTGGCCATCTGACATTTATCAGATCATTGATCACCATACACCCTACAAATAGATTAGTCTACATTTTTTCTCTGCATTGTATTTTCCACACAACGCGTCGTAAAAAGGGGCATCTGTAGACATCTAAAATGTTTCATGCTTAGGGGAGCTACTCACATAGACACATTCACAAGATCAGATGACATAATCTTGGACTTTCCAAGCATCAATAGTGGTTCTCACCACTCATTTGGGGCATTTTCAAGCCATCCAAGCCTAGCCGCTCAAGCCAAGAGTGACCAGATCCTAGCCACTCAAGACTAGAGCAACCAGACCTTAGCCGCTGCAGATGAAAGCAGCCATATCTTAGTCACTGTAGACAATAATGGCTAAACCATAAAAGAAGTTTTACTGATAAACAGGCCTAATCACAGGTGGAAGTGGCAGTTTGCATGCAATAAAGGTGAGCGAGAGTAACTTTGCATTCCTTTTCATGACCAATTCACATAGGAGACTTGAGTTTGCATTTAGACTTTAGTTAAATGGCCTCCAAACATAGACAAAGGACAAAATATTCTCATGCTAACGACCAGTTTGCATAGGAGACTCAAGTTGGTAGTTATATTTTAGTTAACTAGCCTCAAAACATAGAAAAGACAAAAAGCTTCTCATGCTAACTTTCACTACGCATAAGAAATTCATTCCTAGGGCTTGGACATAGACCTAGGGTTTCACACTATAAAAGGTACAAGCCTAATAGTAACAATAAAATCCATCCATCCATCGATATTTGAAGAGAAGAGATACATATGTTATCTAAGAGATCTTTATCCAGATAATTTATCAGGACAAGTCATTGAGGAGAGCTTTCGAGACTTGGACAGTTTCCTTGGAGATCATGTGCACAATGAAGCCCTGACAGATTGGAGAGCATAGAAACCATTATTTCAAAATTGGATACGAGCTTTTATCCATAGCTTTGGAGCAAAGAGGACGAGAGTCACTTTAGCAGCCGCTATCTTGGATAGCGGCCCGCAGGCTTAGCTTAGGTTTCTAGACATTAGATTCATTATTTTAGTATATCATTAGCATAGAATCATTTCATTCATTCACATTCATAGCATTAGTCTAATTTACACTTGATTTCATTTGTTATATTCATTGCTAACAACCTCATCCGAGGAGGTATTCTTGGACATTTAAGTGTGTGTTGTTTCATTGATTACAGGGCCACAGGTTCATCAGACGAAATCTGCAACATACGAGAGTAAAAGGGATACCTCTAGGAAACAGGCCTGGAGAAGGAGGCATCTATAAGCCCTCATACATTTCCATGTGCGAAACCAGGAAGATTTTTGAAATCACACCACGTCTTCACGAAAGGGGCACTCTTTACCTATTTGAAACCTTATTGTATCAAATGGGTATCCCTAAGAGGGACCCATGTAATCGAGTTTTAATATGAATAAAGAGATCCATATTTGTTATTTCCATGTTATATGCTTCTCATTGTCTTCCATTTTATTTTGGTTTTTTAATAAATTTGCAAGTAGCATAAAAAAGAGCAGTGCGTGCGTCCCAGGGTTGCTATAATAGCCTCCAGCACTATCAACTTTCATTCGTCCACAAAAAATTATATATATTATATCTAGAGGTTGTTGAGATCTATGTTGACAAATTTCGAAAGGGATTCTATGTTGTTTTCTTGCTAGAAATTCTAGACAAAAAATTTTCTAGAGAAAAATTAGGTAGACCTTCTACCTTTTGATATCTAAATAATTCCCTCATTGATGTTTCACTGGTATGTCCTATTCGTTTATTCCATAGTTTTGAAGCATTGGTGGAAAGACCTGAGTGAATAGAAATGTTTAAAATAAATAGACTTTTTTTATATGATCTTGATGCTATCATTCTTCCCTATCTAGAAATTTGACATTATTTTATACCAGTGAGAACCTTGAACTCAACGGTTAAGTCTTGATCCGTAAGTTGAGAGACAAAAATAAGATTAGTATTTAATCCTGGAACATACAATACATTTTTGATCATACCTCTTTTATCCTTAAGATTTACTAGAGTATCTCTAATTCCTTTTACTTCATATGTTTTGCTATCTTCTACAAAAACTATATTTTCATTAATATTTTTCAAATATTTGAACCAATGTATGTTTCCTGTCATATGCTTACTTGCACCTGAATCTATATACCAATAATCCATGATACTATTTTTATACCTTATGTCTCCAAAGTATGTTTTTGGATAGTTCTATTGTAATTGAATTTCAATGTTTGGTTAACTTTGTAAAGTTTTCTAAAAAATCAATTTCTAATATCTCTTATTGCTCCTATTGAACTAAGCACTTTTTTCAAAATTTAAAGAGGTATTAATGTTGGATCTTTTGTCTCCTTTTGAGAAGTTTGAGACAATAATTTCATAAAATTCCAACCTTTGAAATACTATGATAAACCTCTCTTTTAAATAACCCTTTGGGAATTAATTTAAGTGTATCTAATTTCCAATAAATTAATTTGATGTAGTAACCCTTATGACTCCCTAATGTTTGGAATAATTAGACCACAATAATATTTGCAAAATATTAAATAATATAACCCGAGTAGAATTCCTTTTATATCCTAGGTTAATTTACAAATATTATTTTAGCTTGGTAAGTTATCTCCTATATCTTTTGCTTTCATAATCTCAAAAATTATCCTTGATTTTAAACCTTATATCTCATTTCTTTGAAAGCAATATTAAATGAGATAAATTACTTACCTTAGCTTTATCACCACCCTTGAATGGTTGTGATTTTGGTTAGATATAATAGTTGTAGTACATAACTTTTGGTGCTTGAGACGGTGAGTGTGGATTGGACTGACCCTGTCTTCAATTCTAGAGTGAAGAGCGCTATAGATTTGAGAAGGTTTGATCTTCTTTTCTAGGAGCCTTTAATTCTCCTCCTTCCTTCCTTCATTGTTGTGCTTTGAATGTGTTTCACTGCACTATTCTCACCTAGATTCCTTTGACTGTACTATTCTATTTTCTTAACCCTCTTTTGCTTTGTATTTAGATAAGGTGGTGAAGTATTTGACAAGTGTCATTTAGAATTATGTACAAGCTCTCTCCTTTGTAATGTAATAATCCTTTAGTAACGCTATGATATCTTATTAGTCATCTTGTAATGCATGAACACTTGTGTGAGTGATTGTAACTCCTTTGCGAGTTTTTTGGATGTTTAGAAATGGAATGGCACCTTAGAGAATTCATGACAAGTGGATTTCAACCTTTTTACATGGATTTCTTTTACTGTAATGCTTCCAAGGAGAGTATAACTCCTTTTTGTATGCCTCTTCTTTTCTTGCTATATTTTTGGAAGTGCAAGCAAACTCTTCTATTGTTGGTTGATCATTGAGGCGATTTTGGAGTTTTGAATAGAATTATAGGTGATTCTTTTGGTGGAAAATATTCACCAATATAGAAATATTTGAATATATCACCTATTCTCCTCGTTCCTTTTTCCCTTCAACGTGCTTCTTTTATGTTGTTCATCCACGTTGATTGAGGTAGAATCTACCACTTTTTTTCTTGTAAAAGAGAGATATCTTTCTCTCTACATAAATGTAGGTTGATGATCAATTGATATGTGCATTTCCTTTTGCAAGTTCATCCATCCAATATGTGAAGTGTGAGCCCCTTCGAATGGCTATTTGTGCCATGGATGAGAAGTACTTGATGTTTGGATTTTCTTGCCTAAAATTTGGCCTTTATTAGCTGTATTTCCCTGTAGTTTTTATGTCTTTAGTGGTACCTTCAATCTACATTTTTTCTACAAATAATTTACTGCAATACCTTGTAATCTTCTATGATAATAATATGTTCTTATTGAATCCTTTTTGCACTCCTTCTTTCAGGTATTGTAGTATGATTTGTAGCAAATTTTGAATGCACAAATGAGGGTTTTGAGGACATTCCTTTGGATAGACTCCTTGCCCTATTTTATTTGATATTTAATGATAGACCCAAGATTTACAAATGCTATAGATAGAATATTTGTTTTTGCTGCACTTAATCTTATAGTGCTTTGTATTTGAGACTCACAAAGTCTCAATATTTGAAGCTTATTTTGGTTATTTTTTATTCACTTGTACTAACCAATTTTGGTGGCTTCTATTGGCCACTATGAGTTGTAGATTTTTGTGCTTTAAGAGTGTCTTTAGACACTTGATGCAAACTAGATTTTGTACCCTTATCAAAAGCATAAAACTAATTTCTTTTGAGAGTAATAATAGTGCAAATGAATCTAACAATTTTCACTTTTAATGCACTAACAATTTCACCTTATCACTCCAATCAACTCTAAAAAATAATGCACTTAATCAATTTACTGCAACTAATAAAGAATAATCTGAAATGAATCTTCAAGAATTATTCTACAATTCTCTTATAAGCAAGGTATTAGGAGCTAGTATTAGTTTTCTTTCCAAAGTATATGATAGGTATTTGATCGATAGTTTGAAATTCTAAAATCTAATCAACTCCTAAAGTGAAAATTAACCTTAAAGAAACCTTTCTCTTTTTGCACTTTTGAAGACTATAACTCAATTATCCTTATTGCATATTTAATAGAAATTAATGTGCTTAAAAAACTTTGATAATTAATCCACTTTAATGAATCTACTTGCAAAAATAGTTGCTTAACTTTTTTTAAAGCTGCTTTTTCCACTTCTATAGAGGATGTAGATCTTGGTGTCCAATATCACCAAGTTGTTACCTTGAGTAAGATCTTACAGCTCTTTGTAGTCCACCCTAAATAACTTTGTTTTCACAAAAATATGGTCTTGAACTCTCTTTCATGAGCCTTAGGATTTGGTGGCTTGTTCTCCTCTTGGGGATTTGGCACTCCTTGCCAAAATATTCTCCTTTTTGGGCTTGTTGTCGGATGGCGATAATTGTACCAAATTTTTTTCTTATCGGAAACTTCTTTGATCTCTTTATTCTTGCTGAGCTCTTCACATGATCTCAAAACAATGGAATTTACAATTGGTAGGTCCAAATATGCATTTGTTTTGAAAAATCATAGTAATGAATTTCTCTATTCTTATCTAGGAACGATCATGGATCTGATATCACTGATGAGTTTAGCGGTATTCAACTACAACAAAAGACAAAGATCAAAGAAATAGAATATCTTATTGAATGAATAGAAGTGATACATTTGAGTAGATATATGAGGCTTATTTATATAGGAATATGGATTCCTTAGCCAACACTCTACCTAGTTTTTCAAGGTATAACATGGACATATACAACTTACACATTGACACGTGTAGTTATTACATTGCATGAAGTAACTACATAAATTCCCCCTGAAGTAATCTAACATATCCAAATGATGTAATATATTCTAACAATGCCTCTCTAGGATATCTTATTTATACCCAAAAAAAAGTACTTAGAGAAATCTTTGGAAATATAATTATATTGGATAAATAGAAATCACATGTAGTCCAAGTATTTGGACCTAATATAAGTCAAGATAAACCTATGCCATTTTATCTAAATCTAGTCTATGGTGATATATAAATTCATAATTGTATGGTAGATTTTTGGTCAAGCACTTTAGTTATGCATAGAAGGGTGGTAGATGCATTAGGGCTAGTATATGAACATGTTAATAAAGGTTTATTTTAGCTAGATAAAACTTATGTTTAGACATTTCGAATGATAAATATTCTCCCCATTACACTGCATGCTTGACTAAATCTCATAGTTTCTTAGGATATAGTAGTGATTGAGATTCTAGCTTCCCTCGATATTTTTTTATAGGCGACTTCACCACTAAAATAGGAGGCAATTTATCTCTAGATTGGATGCACATGATACTAAGAACTTGGTATGTAACTAAAATGAAAATACCATTAGAACATCTCCATATCCATCATGTTGAACATATACCTTCAATCAAACTAGACATTAAATAGACCTTTGTTGTAGAGGAAGGGTAGTCTAGGTTAGGCTTATCTATCAACGAAGCCCATTCTTCTAATCTTGATGATTAGATGGACTAGTGGGTAGCTAAAATGTAGGATTTTGATCCTCATGAAATCTTCAAGAAAATAGATATGGGTTCTTATTTGATTCAAGAGAGCCACTATATTTTTGAGATTATGAAAGCAGAAGAAGACTTGAGCAACATGTGGAGACTATAATTTGATGGTCCCAAGATCAATATGGGAGTCAATGTTGGTGTCTGTCTAATTTCACCATGAGAATAAGATATATTGTAGACTTAACGATTGTAATTAAATTTCTCAAATATTATTTCTAACTTGAGGCCTTAGTCCATGGCCTCCAACTTGATAAAAAAAATGTATCAAGCTACTACAAATTTTTGGTGATACTAAGTTGGTAATTAAATAGGTGGAATATCAATGCTTGACCAAGAACAAACTAATGAGATCTTATAAACATAGGTCTAAGATTTGATTTAAATTTTTTATGCAAAAAAAATTGAAGTCATCCTAAGAGCCCAAAGTGTAGATGCTTATTTAATGGAAATCATAGGGTCACAACTTGATCCTATGTATGATCCAATGAAAAATATGTAACACGTGAGATTAATGGTAAGGCTAGTAATTCTAGACAATGAGGTACATTGACAAGTATTTGATAACAATGAACACATTGTTCATTTCAACCAATAGGAAGCTAAATTTATAGAACTAAGAACCAATGTTGAAGAGACATACAAGGATTGGATCATACAATTGAATTCTAATACACTTCTCAAAGGGTTTGTTACACTGGAATTCTTATTAAGCTTGAATGGCCAGTTCAAATTAAAGAGAGGGATTATTACTGATAAAGAAGATTGCTAAGATATAGATATCACCCTAGAGGGGTAAAAATTGAAGCTAGATAGTCTCTACTCAAGAGAAGAAATAATATTTATTCCACATTTTCTAAAAGTATGATGGAGTGATAGTATAGAATTATGAAGACCTAAAATGATACAATAAGGATATCATATAGGATACAATATAACTAGATCATAAGACTAAACCCATGATGCAAAAGCAGAGGCCTATTAATCCTAAAATTAAACCTCTTATAAGAAGATAAATATCTAAATTAATTGAAAAAAGGGTTATATATCCCCTCAGGAATACTCCATCAGTCTCTAATTTGATTCCTATGAGAAAATGTAATAGAGAGATTAGGCTATGTTGGTTTTAGGGACTTGAACAAATATTATTTGAAGGATCACTACCACTTGCTCTCGATGGACCAAATCCTCTAGACTATCATTAGTTATAAAAGGTTCCTATATTGAATGGATTCTCTAGCTATAATCAAGTATGGGTGAAGGATGAAGATCAATACAAAACAACATTCACAACTAAATGGAGCACCTTCACATATCAACAAATGCCTTTTGGCATGTCCAATGTTGGGACATCACTTTTTAAGACTTGATTAATGAAATAATATTGGTATATTTAGATGACTTAACCATATTATTCAAGAAAAAATAGGATCAATTTGGTCACTTGGATAATGTTTTCAAATATTTTTAGGAGTTTGGTTTTTACCTCAATCTAAAAAAATGCATATTTTGTGTTTGTTAGGGTAAACTATTGGTCCATATTGTATCAAAAAAAGGAATTGCTATTGAATATTATAGGATTGGAGCCATTTCCAACCTATCATTTCCCAAACATAAGAAAGCCTTAAAATATTTATTTAGTTAAATAAATTGTATCATAAAGTTTATATCAAATTTTGTAGGTATTGTCAGGATCGTGAATCTTATATTGAAGAAATACCAGGTATTTAAGTGGACCAAGGAAGGGAAGAAATATTTTGAAGAGATAAATAATGATATAGCAAAGTATCCATTGATAGGAAACCTTGATTTCAATAAGGACTTCATGCTTTATGCATATCAGGGTGAGTTCAACATTGGAACGTCACTTATCCAAAAGGATGACAACTAGAATAAATACCTAATTACCTTTTTCAATAAAATAATGAAGGTTTATGAGGAGAGATATACTTTTATTGAGAAAAAAATATATACCTTGATCATAGGATTGAATAATTTTAAATACTTTGTCTTTAATAGCAAAATAATTGCTTATGTCATCCACTCAAGAATAAAGGAGTACATAATGGGTGAATAAATAAATGAAAAAAATGCATGATGGATCACTAAGATCCTAGAGTATGATATAGAGATCAAACCATTTTATTAGGGGAGAGCCTTATGCAAAGGACTAATAAAATATATTATAGATTTAGTAGCTAACAATGATGTGTGCTTAGTTAATTTAGATGGAGAGGTGTAGTACTAGGTTGATGAAAGAGTTAGTACACACAAATAGGTCATTATCCCTCATACGTAAATATGAATCAAAGAAGAAAATTTAGACAATAAAAACTCATGATATTCTCATTTAAGATGTTTTGTTCTAGAGTAAATTCAATGGAATCCTCTTGAGGTGTGTTAGGATGTATGAAATTCCTTCTCTACTTCAAGAATTCCATCAAGGGTTCTTGGAATATTACTACTACAAAAATTATGAGAGATGGGTATTATTGGACTAGCATATTTTTAGACACTCACTAATGGGTAAGAAAATTCAATAATTGCAATTTCTTCACTAGAAATAATAGGAATGCACCCATGCATTTGAAGCCCATACCCTTAGATGAGCCATTCATCCAATGGAGATTGGATTTCAATGACATGATTAACCAACCATGAAGTGTGGGTCATAAATGATTTTTTATTACCACTGATTATTTTACCAGTTAAACAAATTCAATCCCATTAAAGGAATCCACTAAGAATAAGATCATTTATATCCTAGAGGATATTATAACTAGATTTGGTATATCAAACATTTTCATCATAGATAATTAAAAGGAATTTACTAGGAAAAAATGACCTATTTCACCCTCCAGTATGGCATATATTTGAAGACTTCATAAAACAATTATCCTTAGTGGGATGGTCTTACAAAATCCACCAATAAGAATATGATAAATATTTTGAAGAGGATTGGTTTAAAGAATTAGAAACTATGGCACCTCCATATTAGAAAAGCCTTATGGGTAGATATAATTACCTTAAACAATGCTATAGGATGTTCACCTTACACCTTAGTCTATGGAAAGGAGGAAATATTACCTATATCCATAGATTTATTGAAAATATAATTACTTTACAAATGGATCTCCATGAAAATTATGCCATGAAAATAAGAATGGGTTACCTATTTAGACTCAAAGAGTAGAGAGAAGCAACTAGAGAACAAGTTCTAAAGCATCAAGATATAGTTAAGAAATAGTTTGATAAAAAGGAAACTCCTTTATACTTCAATATTTTAGCAAAATCCCAAATGGAACCTATGATGAGGCGGCAAGGACTGAAGAGAAGGAAACCCTTTGTGAGTTTTATAATATTTTAGCTTGTGAGGAGATGTATTGGAGGCAAAAATCAAGGGCATTATGGGTAAAGGAAGGGGACTCTAATTCAAAGTTTTTCCATGTTACCACATTGAGCAATAGAAGCAACAATAATATTAGAAATTTAACTAAAGTGGATGGATCCTCAACTCAAAACATTCAGGAGATCAGGGACGAGGCTGTTAATTTTTTTAGTTCATTATTGGGTGAATAACGAGCCTGTAATGCCCAAGCAAAGGACTCTCTCCTTCAATTCATTCCACAACTCATTGGTGAAACAATTAACGAGTCTCTTACAACATATTTTTTAGACGAAGAGATCAAGGAAGCTTTATTTAACATGGATCCTGACAAAGCTCCTAGGCCGGATGGGTTTTCACCGTGGTTTTTCCAAGTTTATTGGGATATTGTTGGAGCAGAAGTTATTGCTGCAATCAAGGAGTTCCAAAGTTCAAATCATATTCCAAGGGGTTTCAATTCAAATTTCATTGCTTTGATCCCTAAAGGCCCCAACCCCAAGACTATGGCTGACTTTAGGCCGGTTAGCCTATGTAATATATCCTATAAAATTATGTCCAAAGTTTTAGCCAACCGTTTGAAGAAAGTTCTACTAGTTATCATTGATCCAAGTCAAGAAAGTTCTGTACAAGGAAGATCAATCTTAGATGGAGTTATTACTATTCATGAGGCTCTTCATACAGCCGCTCAGACCAAAAAAGCAGTCATGGATTTAAAGTTAGATATGAACAAAGATTATGACATGATAAATTGGGAATTCCTAGAGGAAGTTTTATTAAAATTTGACTTCAACATGAAATGGGTCAAGTTAATAAGAGAGTGTTTCTAAGCCTTGTTTTTCAATTTTGGTTAATGGGTCTATTGCAAGTTTTTTTCAAAGAAAATGTGGTCTAAGACAAGGAGATCCCATAAGTCCTATGTTGTTCATCATCATAGCTGAGGCCTTGGGAAGAACCATTAAGGCAACAACGGTAGCTGGACTCATATCAGGTATCAAGGCCACGTCGCTAACTACCCCGGTGACACATCAACAATTTGTTGATGATACATTGCTACTGAATTTGGCTTCTGTGGTTGAGGCAAGAAGGATTAAAAATATTCTCATAATGTATGAAGAAGCAGTTGGACAAAAAGTGAATTTTGATAAGAGTAAACTTTATTTCATCAATACCCCCATTCCTAGGCAAAACATCATAGCAAGGATCATGGAATGTATGATTGCATCCCTTACCACATCCTATTTAGGTCTTCCCTTGTTTACAAGGAAACCTGAAGGATCAATGTGGAACATAGTTCTGGAGAGGATCCAAAAAAATCTAGCAAGTTGGAAAGGACATCTATTATCTCAAGCAGGCAAAGCAGTTTTAACTATGGCTTCACTTCAAAGTATACTCGTTTACTTCCTATCAGTGTTCAGAGTGCCCAGCAAAGTGTATCACAAAATTGAGCAGCTTCAAAAAAAATTTCTCTGGTTAGGGACTGAGGATAAGAAAAGGATCCATTTAGTAGGTTGGAACAAGGTTTACAAACCTAAAGCTGATGGGGGGTTAGGATTGAGGAGAGTTGCTCATCTCAATACAACTTTGTTAGCCAAACAAGCATGGCGGTTATTGACTAAGGTCGATAATGAATGGACTGCCATAGTTAGGAGGAAATACCTCCAAGGTGTGAAATTCCTTAATGACAACTTAGCAAGTAGGGGGTCTGCTTTTTGGAAGGCAATCCTCATGAGCAGGGATCTTTTCAAGAAAGGTCTTAGATGGATTCTAGGAAATGGGTAAACAATAGACTTTTGGAAGGATCGATGGGTGAGAGCTGAGGAGTTATCCCAAAATCCTCGTTTGGCTAGGATTCAAGAGCATATGGAGTATCATATTGGGAAGAAGGTTGCAAATTATATGTGGTAGGATATAAATATCAACAGGTGGAAACACATCAGAGTACAGGGTTTTGAAGCGAAGTCTGAAGAGCTTTATAACAATTTTAACTCAACAAATTATTCCCTCTAGAGAGGATGAAGATCACATTGTTTGGGCTGAGACTGAAAGTGATGACTTCATAGTTAATTTTTCCTATAATTTGCTTCTCAATGTGGAAGGTCAACAATTTCAACCGAGTTTAGTTTGGATCAAAGGCTTAATTCCTAAAATATCCTTTTTTTCATGGCTGGTGATTCAAGGAAAAATCCTCACTATGGACAATATGTTATCCAAAGGTATGGTTATTGCTAACCATTGCTACATGTGCAGGGCAAGATGGGAGACAACCCAACAGTTGTTTCTGGAGTGTCCGGTAGCGTAGTCCATCTTGGATGAACTTTTACAAGCCTTTAGGATCTCATGGGTTAAGCCTGATCTTATATTCGAAGTGTTCCATTAATGGCCTCAACCCTTTGTTAGCCTAAAACTTAAGTAACTATGGAAAATATATTGGCATCATTTTCTCTGGCAGATTTGGCTAGAAAGGAACCATAGAGCCTTAAGGATACCATTCACAACCCAAAAACCATACTCAACAGGATTATTGTCTTTGCGAAAGAAAACCTTAGCACCTTAGTGGATGAGAACCACTCAATTCCTCCCCAAGAAAAACAATTAGTTTGGGCCTTAGGTATTGAGGAAAAACCTTCCATTCCTTTGACCAATCCCAAAAATGAGATTTCTTGGGAGCCACCCCCCCAAGGTTGGTTTAAACTAAATTTTTATGGTGCAATAAAGGAGAACCCGGGAAGAGCTGGAGCTAGAGGAATAATCAGGGATCATCAAGGAAATCTGGTCAAGGCCTTCGCTAAACCATTGGGAATCAGAACTAATAACAAAGTAGAAGCTAGAGCCCTTTGGAGAGGGTTGCAAGTAGCCCAAGCAACTCAAGGTAACTTGATGATTGAAGGTGATTCGATGAACATCATAAACCTGTTAACCAATGGCAAAAAACCTCCATGGAGAATCGAGGGAGTCATCCATGAAGTGAGGATCCTTTTTGTGGAAAGATAGAATAGGAGGGCTCATCACATGTACCATGAGGCCAACAGGTCAGCTGACAAATTAGCCAACATAGGTGTTGATGTTGGTAGTTTGGTGACATGGACACAAGGTGTGCCACATGAAGTGGAAAACATTATTAGTCATGAAAAGAAACCTACCCATTAAGGAGAAATATGAATGGGTGTTCTTTCCCCATGGAGCTGGTAATAACTATGGGGTTTCCTCTAAATCATACCAAATTGGAAATGAAGGTAATAGGGTGTAAGCCTTGGAGGATTCTGACAGAGAATAGGAAATGGGCAAGAAACAGGTTTCACAAGTGCAAAGTTCCAAACTTCAATTTCCTGTCAATGTAAGTAATGTTTACAGTTATGTTTAGGTATGGGTGTGCCTTGTTAGTAAGGTGTTGTAGGGGATTCAATACAAGTTCTAGTAAGAAAGTTTCAAGGATGACTAGGATCTACAATCTCAGCAGAAGGTTGGATATTGTAATAGGTTTTGGGTTAACCTGCAAAACCCGATAATTAATGAAGACTTTTATTTACCAATTTTTTTTTTTTATTCAAGTGCTCAAATTGGATGGGGACTAGAGAAAACTAGGATACCATACTAAATTTTATTCCATTTGCAGTGGTCATACATCATCACCACCAATGCTCTCAACACTTGATGGTTACACATGATCGATCCCAGTCAATGGGATATAATTTATGAGCTACATTTAACCTTTATTATAAAGAAACCCCCTATATATGTGTATCAAAATTAGCATATTTTTTTTGTTTTGTTTTATAAAAGAATTCATTTTTGGGGCACCTTATTTTCCACAGTTAATCAAAAATATTCCTTTGTTCACAAGATTGCAAAGGTCTTCAAATTTTCATAAAAGGGTCAACTATTTACAAAAGTGATCCATGTAATTGAAAACCACAAGTTGATCAATATCAATGATATGTTTGATTCTAACCCTAAGTGTAAATGTTTTTTCCCAAATAGTAGCAGTCATAAGATAATTAAGGAGAGAGGATCCATGAGACTTATGATCCATGAGGCTCTCTCTTTGTAAATATATATCATACTTCACCTAGTTTTTTTCTCTATCTCACAAAGATATTTTTGAGGTATTTATCTCATGTTGTTGATGATGACAGATGGTGGGTTCATGCTTAATCAAGTATTGTCAAAGAAAGACCTAAGGACAAGATAACATGAGTTGTTTGATTAAATTATCAGTAAATAACATTACTGCTTAAGAAATAAACATAAGTGATCCTTGAGATGGTGCAAACCATCCAATAATCCAATATAAAAATATCCTTAGATGTTTTGACTAGTAAATACATAGAAAAGGTGGCAGTATCTTCTTTCTAGATTTGTAAAGGTAAAATGAAATCACGTAATAGTCCTCAACTCTCCCATATCAGTCATGGTATCATTTATTGGAGAAACAACAAAAATATGAAGAAATTTTTGTGTCGCAGTTGGGTCGTGAGAACTGAGCCCAACTTCGATAGACCATAACTTTTGCTACAGGGCTTTGATTCTCGAATCGTTTGAAGCATTGGAAAGCTTAAAAAAAATTCTATGGTGAGAAACCATGTAGACCCCTCAAAATGAGTTTTAAAGTTTAGAATTTTTTTGTAATATCTCTTTTTTAGAAATCAATGCCCCATATTCATGGGTGCACATCCCGAGGAGCATTATTTAATGTTTTAAGGCAATTTGATGTAGGAGCATCCAATGGTGTAAGGGTAATCTTGCATCACCCAAAAAAAAAAATATATATATATATATATATATATATATATATATATATATATATATATATATATATATGTTTAGACCCATATGTTAAAAATTCAAGATTCAAGTGAATATTTTCCTGGGCAGGAAAATGAAAAGGAAAATTTCAAATGAATATTTTTCTAGTGGGAAAATGAAAGAGGAAAATAGGATTTACAAAGGGATTTTTGGATCTGGAAGAGAGGCTTCATTTGTGCTCCAAGATTATACGATCTGGCATTGTAATTTCTACCTCTTTTGGCTGGCATTAATAAAATAATGTTTTTCTATTGTGATTTAACTCCTTGGATGGTTTTGTTTGTGTTTGTTCATCCCCATCAAGTGGTAAAAAAGTGAGGGTTCCTAAATGTTTAAGCAGATCGTTGAACATGAGGAATTTTATACTAGGATTTGTGGTTCGGGTTTGGAGAATCTAGAGCAAGATGCCCCCATGAAGGAACTTAGGTGTTGCCAATAATGTTGTAGTACCAGCAAAGTATTTTCAAGCTTTGCAGAGGAAATTCCAAGCATTACAAGAAGAGCTACATAGAGGGTTTGATCCAAGAAGAGAGTAAAAGAGCGAAGATGAAGTCAAAGAATAGGAATACTAGTTTGAGGAAGAAGAAGACACAGTAGATCCTACCTAAGCGAGGTTTTACAAAGCCATATCCTAGATTGAGAAGAGGCCGAAAATGGAGGTTTCCACATACTTGGGAAATATTAACCCGGATGATTTGATTGACTAGATCAATGACCTGGAAGAATATTTTGAATATGAAGAGGTGGAATATCCTGACCGGGTCAATTTTTTTAATACCAAACTGAAGGTTCATTCTAGAATCTAGTGGAAAGGAGTACAACTTGAAATAAATAGAAGTGGAAAAGAGAGGATCACAAAATGGAAATGAATGGTGGAAAAGCTGAAGAGGCAAATTATTTTTATAGATTATGAGTTGGATCTGCTGAAGAAGATGCAAAGTTTGAGATAGTTAGGAAATTCTGTCAAATAATACACCGAGGAGTTCTACGAGATCTTGATTCGAACCAACCATTCTAAGGCTAACAAGAAGAAGGTATCTCATTACATCCATGGGTTGAGAACCAGTATTCAAGAAGAGCTGAGTCTGGTTAGGATGAGAACCATTGAGGATGCTTACCAGTTTACTCTAAAATTTGAAGAGAAGCTAAAAAAAAGGTTTGAGGGTAAGTAGAAAGGAAGAGGTCATGGAGAAAGAATTGGTGGAAGAACATATGGAGGATGAGGTGAGAAGAAAGAAGAAGCTAGTAGTAGTCAGGACCAGAAGGGAGATAATGCTTACAGATCCTATGGTTATAGCAGCAACTACCCAAGAGGAAGGGGTGGATCTAGCCGAGGAAATGGAGGAAGAGGGTTTCATAGAACCTGCTTCAACTATGGAGAAGTACATCAAGCATATGAGTGTCCACAGCACCAAGAGAAGCCAAATAGGAGGCCATCGGGTAATTCCAGAGCTGCTATTGTAGATGAAGGAGCTAAATCAGAGCACTCTAAGGAGGTAGAGAGAGGAGAATTTATGGTCACAAGGAGAACCTTGTTGAATTAAGGAACCAGACCAGACGAAAAGCCTATTTTGCACAAGGTGCAAATGTTTAGGTAAGGTCTATAATGTTATTATAGATAATGGCAGTACTGATAACTTGGTCTCTAAAGAAATGGTTACTAATTTATATCTAGAGAGGAGGAGACACCTGCATCTATACTGGATTGCGTGGTTGTAGAAGGACCATAGGGAATTGTTCAGTGAATAGTTCTTAGTCAAGTTTAATATTGAGAGATACCAAGATGAGGTCTTGTGTGATATCCTACCTATGGATGCCTACCATATTCTGTTAGGAAGACCATGGCATTTTTATCATCATTAAGTACATGATGGACATGCCAGGACTTACTCCCTAATAAAGGAAGGAGTGTGCCATAAACTAAAGCCACTAAAGGAGATGGATGAAAAGGTATGTAACAGTAACAAAAATTGTTTGGTTGATGGTAGGAAATTTCTAGATGATTTGAAGCATGAGAATGTGTGCTATGCATTAATTCCTAGAGTTTGGTAAGAAACAAGAAAATATGTCCCTGTAGAAGTCTCAGGTCTATTGTAAGACTTATCATATATTATATCTTATAATGTGCTAGAGGGTTTACCACCCATGAGAAATATTATCCATCATATTGATTTGATACCAAGAGCTAGTTTTCCAAAGAAGGCTGCCCATAGGATGATTCTTGTGGAGAATATCAACAGGAGTATTGGTAAATCACCATTCCAAATTGTATATGGGAGTAGTCCAAGAAATGCTTTTGAGTTGAGTAAGTTGGACAAGGGATAAAATAATAGTGCTGAAGTTGAAAACTTTATAGAGCACCTGAAGGATTTGCATGAAGTAAAACAACACATGAATAAGATGAACACTTAGTACAAGATAAAGGCTGATCCGACAAAGAGGTTTAAGGAGTTCCAGGTTGGTGATGAATTCATGGTGCACTTGATAAAGGAGATGTTTCCTACTAAAACATATAACAAGCTAAAAATGAAGAAGTTTGGACCATGCAGGATCATACAAAAAAGAGATTCAGGAAATGCATACCGAGTGGATTGAACATATCACATGTGTTCAATATTTATGATTTGGTAGAGTATCATGAATGTGATAGTTCTAAGGAAGCAGTTGTAGAGTTGTGAAGTGTTTTGACATTGGCTCCAGTGACAAAAAAGATAGAGGAAATCCTGGATACCCACATATGTAGAAGTACAATAAATAGGCAATATGAAGAATATCTGGTGAAATGGAAGGGAAGGCCTGTAGAAGATTCAACTTGGCTATCCAAGTCCAAGGTTGACCACCTTGGTTTTACTCCAACAACATAGAAGTGAGGCCACTTATCAAACTTACCCTAGGTGTCTGATGTAGAAGCATCCAATGGTGTAAGGGTAATCTTGCATCACTAAAAAAAATAATAAATAAAAATATAATATATATGTTTAGACCCATGTTTTTAAATATATATATGTTTAGACATATATGTTTAGACCCATATGTTTATATCCATGTGTTTAGACCCATATATGTTTAGACCCATGTGTTTAGACCCATATGTTTAAACCCATATGTTTAGACCCATATGTTAAAAATTCAAGATTCAAGTGAATATTTTCTTGGGCGGGAAAATAAAAAGAAAATTTTCAAATGAATATTTTCCTAGTGGGAAAATGAAAGGGGAAAATATGATTTAAAAAGGGATTTTCGGATCTGGAAGAGGGGTTTCGTTTGGGCTCCAATATTGTACGATCTGGCATTGTAATTTTTACCCCTTTTGGATGACATTAATAAAATAATTCTTTTCTATTGTGATTTAACTCCTTGGATGTTTTTGTTTGTGTTTGTTCATCCTCATCATAATTTCAACCATTATCCATGGAAATCACTATATTTTTGGTATATCCCAAGGTAACAATCAGTTTTTCTTGATTCTCGCCATGTGGCATGTCGGCTAGCACACCCATTGGCTTGAGAAATCTATATAAATAATATGGATTGTAATATTTGGTCATCAGCTGAACTGATGAGCAATTAAGGTGCAAAATGCATTTTTGGAGTTTTCCCTTTCATTTCAGTCTCTCTTGTTCTAATGTCATGAAGTGCCCTTTTTGCATTTATCACTTGCACTTCTACTTCCTCTTCGCTATTTTATTTCTGTTGCGCTAAGGTACTGCTACGAAGTATTTATTTCTTTTTGAATATCAAAGTTTTTATCAATACACATGCCATTTAAAATATTTTATTAGTACAATTTAAGGGCCATAGGATAAGTTTGGAAAGCATGGCCAAACACTACAAAACCATCCTAGATAAGTTGGGGTTCCTGAACAATTAATGTTAAACTCAAGACACTTCATTGCCAAAGTTCCCCAAATCATCTTAGTTTTTAGTGATAGTTAAAGGAAGGATTTGAGGATGCTTGCATTCATTTTTGATATAGAGAATGATAGGGGTATATTTTTGGCTCAACTGAGCATAATATACATGATGAGGTACACACCCAAGAATTAGGGGGTGATTTTTGACTTAAGAAAACAAATATTCACTAGGAGTTGTCAAAATTCAAAAACACCTAGGTCTTCCAAATTTCTGCATTTTTAGCCCATCTAGTTTTGTATCAAAATGCTATGCTTTATCAAAAGTTGAATCTAAAGCTAGTGGATGACTATAGTCATATGCAAGTAGTTTATTTTTTATATAAGTCCTTAATAAAACTTCTTCATATTACATTTTTGTTGAATTATTTTTATCACCAACTCTTGTGGTCATGAGGGGATAAATATTGGAAAGCATTTTGATGGCTAACCTCCAAATTATGTAGGCTAGGTTCAAAAGGTATTGTTACATTTTGGAAGAATCCACCATATTTAAGATCTATGGATTCAAAAAATTGGTCTAAAAACTATGTAGATATGTGTTGAACATGATTTTTTCCTTGGAGATAATTATGTAGATGGATATCATTGACATGGAATATGGGAGCGAGAAATATAAGACTAGATTTTATAAGAACTCTTTTAGCCTCAACAGTGTGAAACTGGTGAAGAAGAAGTTTGGCCCTATCCTAGGAAATAAGCTAAATAATTTGGGGTTAGATATGATTAAATATGAGTGGAGCTATGATCCCAAGGGCAAGTTCACTATTTGGTTGACAAGCATCAAATGCTTGAAAAAAATCATTCATGAGCCTAGGGTAAATATAGGATCCTATAGGAACACCGTGGAGGGTATGGGAATTCAACCAAAAATTTTGATCATAAATTCATCACAAAGGCTAAGGTCTTATGAAACCTTTTATCAAAAAAGGTACCATAAAAACCCCAAAACTATATTAGCTCCAACAAAAGTAAATCTTAAGGGAGTAGTAGTGGAACGAGGAAAAAAAATTTGCATGGTTGAAGTTTATATAAGATATTGGGGATATTTTGATAACTTGTGGCAATATAGATGAATAAGAGTTCAATGAGTATGCATGGTGGAATTTTAGGTAGGATATTGGGAATAATGTAATAACCAATGACAATCTAGATGAAGAAGAGTTCAATGAGTTGTACAATTAAGAACACTCAAACATCAAGAGCACTACATAGATGAAGGTAGTGAAGAAGTTGATATTATGTTGGGCCAAATAGTTGAAATGGTGGAGTCATCACTCAAGAAAGTCTATGACAGGGTTATGCATAATGGCAAATATTCACAAATTGGGTGAATATAAGGATTTCAAAAATTGGAAATTGGCGAATATAAGGACCCTCAACGTTGGCCCATTTACCTAAAATTTTTAGGACCAATTTTTTCTTAGGGTCAATTCACCACAATATATATATCCAAACATAGGTATATTTGTACTCGTTGGAAATATCCTTTTGAGCCAAATCTAATGGTGGTGTTTTTATGAAGTTATAAGGTGATTTAATAGGTCAAAATTGGACCCAAATATGATCTTACTTTTTAGGGCTTCAAATACCCCAAATTTTGGTGTGAAGATGATTGATTTGATTTTATTAGGATTCACTATTTTTTTACAAGTGTATTTCGAGTCTAACCCCTTATGCATAACCCTGGGACTCTATGATGTAGAATAAACTCCACCTAGATTTAGATAACCTCCATTAATAGCCTCTTCCCATGCACCTTCTGCCATAGTAGCTAGGTCGGTCATAATTTCTCAAGGAAGTATTGGAGGGGATGGAGGTTCCAAGCATAAAGGGAAAAGAAATATGTTCTAGGAAATAGATCCTTTAGTAACAAAGAAGGAGGAATATGCTCCAAATACAAAACTACAAGTCGCTTCCCTTCCTCCCCTAGTGATTTCTCTAATTACCTTCACTCATATTTTTCCCCTCCATCATGTAGCACCACAAGAAAATTGATTGATATTCCTTCAATTTTTTTTTTTAACATGATGGAATCGATAACCACCACGAATCCGGGTAGGCTGTCCAGCTTTTATGGTTGCCATAATATTCTGTACTGTCCACCCCAGAAGTTTCCACATAGATCTTCGTACAGTCCACCCCTATAATCACCATGCTATAATCATTTTAAATATTTTACACCATTGAAAGAACTAGTAAAGGGACAAGTGTTCAGTCCGATGAGGCCCGAGATTTGAATCTTGGACCTCCACCGCTTTATGGGGTTTGGATGAACCAATTGGTCTACACCTCGGACCTTCCTTCAATTATTTTAGTTTTCCCTTTCATTTCCATTGCCACAGTAACTCTCATTTCCTCTACTTCTTCCACCCATTAAACTCTTATTAGTTCTCAACCCATTTAGCCAATGAGCTCATTGATCCTTATAGCAACTACTCCATTCACCCTGATTTTACCCCTAGTTTTGTTCTCCCTTCCAACCATATTTTTTACTATGTCCAAATAGTAGTACTTATATTCTTTAGACCATTATCTATAATTTTGGCTATGTAGGGGAAACTAACAAGCTATCAAACACCTCCACCTATATGTGGTGTGATTCAATAGTTCTAGCATATGTAGAGCTAGACATTATAGTACACACAAAAGGAGATAAATAGTTAGGTGGCTTACAACCAAGAGAATGATAAGTCATTATGATCCTTAGGGAAACATGTTATATATTTACCATATGAACCCTACTTCATCTAAGTCTAAAGGAAAAATGCAAGAACAAGACTTTCAAGTGGAATTTGTAGGGATCAACCTATATGATGTCAAGGTTGTAGATAGGGTAGAATTCATGGAACGGGTTGGTAACGCTATAGCCCATGACTACCTATCTCTAGAAATAAATTTTGAAAATAATGAGAAAAATATTAAAAAATATTAAGACTAATCTAAAGGATTCTTGGCTAAAGGCTAAATCACTCAAAGATCAAGTAGCCCAACTTACTAGCCAATTGGCTTCACAAGTATCAACTTCCTTTTTGGATGTAGAAAGGCAAAAATTACAAAGCCTTGACAGTCAAAACACTTCCTAGGAGTCCCAATTCAATAGAGATAAGGATATTTTGTAAAGGTAGCTTGAATAATTATCAAGGGATATAAGAATTATTAAAGAGGTTTACCAAGCTTACTAGGATAATATTACCAAGGCAACATTAATATTGTCCTAAGTGGTAAACTTTATGGATGAAACCCACACCTAAATATTCAAAAAAATCCAAGAGGTTGAGAAGTTATTAATTACAACTTCCATAAGGTTGGTTGAAGCAAAGGCATATAGATTAAAATTGGCCATCTTTCTTGATTAAAATTTAGTGACTATGGGAATCTAGGACAGGGATGCAGTGGCACAGAAAGTGATGGACATCCTCGATAAAGAATGGGATGCATAAAAATGTGAGGCACAAATAATAATTTTAGCCACTACCATTTCAAACATAAAGAGTCAAATTTACTCTTTGATTCTAAAATGCCTTCCCTCCCCCTAAACATCATATAATACGCTCCTTTTGAGTTGAAGTACATGCAACTATTCAAGCAATAGAAAAAGGATAAAAAAATGATGTATGGTTGACTCCTTCCACTTTGGATGATGTAGATCAAGTCATCAAGCCATTAGTAGAGCTCAAGATGCAAATGTATGAGGTCATGGAAATAATAGAAGTTTTCTCTTAGGATGACTAGTTGGAGCTCCAAAGATGCTACAAACAATTTAAAAATATAAAGATACCATTTGAGGATGAGTGGAAGGAAATTATGGCCTCAATGGATAAGTTGTAGTGATTTTTAATTCTTTAATTAACTTCATACCCATTAGATAAGACAAAAATTATTCTATATTCTTTATCTTCATCAAGCTAAAGATCCCTTTTAAGTCACTAAAACTTTAGTGAAATTTCACATCTGGAAGGAATTATACCTTAGCCATTTCCACAAATTGACATTAACAAGAACAAGTCTAATGAGTTGAGGAAAAATATAAACAAGAGTAAAGTGTACTATTGATTTTGTATATCTATAGTGGATGTTATTTTTGCATGGAAGCATTTGATTAAAAGCTTCCAAATTAACTTAGAATATTGATTGGATTGATCTATAGTGGGTGTTAATTCCATAGGAGATTAGTAAGTAGAGATAGAAAAGAACTAGGTTTCATTGATATTATTGATTAACGATGGGTATTTATTCCTAGAAAATTAATAAAAAGAAGTCTTTGAGGCATAATACAAAATTAATGGCTAATCCAACAGTACATGCCATTTCATAAATTTGGTGATGAAATGGTTAGAGGAAATATTTTTTATTGGTTGAAACCAAATACATTTAAGTGGTTTTCACATCAAGGTATACATAAAAGGAAGGATTTTCATTGATATTGGTTAGGTGGCATATCCATCAGTCCACGAGGTTTTAAAGAAAATATTGAGATATTTGGGTTTTAAAGTTCCATGAATCATTTAATCTTAGCAATGAATGGCTAGCATCATACTTAAATGCTTATTGGAAATGTCAAAAGTATCCCTACCATTGGTTAAAGTGCAATGTACTAGGTCACTACAAACCATGTGGTGACCATTCAACCTTCCTATTACTTATGAGAACCACCATCAATCTTGGATAGGTTGTAGATCCAATGGTTCATTGGAATTGAAAGAAGACTCATATAGTGTAGCATTGAAAATTCTTGCCAATCATCTAATCTTAGCAATGAACAACCTAGGAAGGAAGATGTATATGAGAATAATATTAGGGAAACCTCCAACAATCATTCAATCAAAGGAAAAACAACCTAATCTAATAGACTATAATTTTGAAAATAGCAGTAAAATCCATTTAAAATTTCCACCAACCTTTTGCTCACTTACAAAAAATAACTTACATAGTAGGTAAACACCTTTATTATAGGTACTATTGAAGCATTATCTTCGAAAAAAGAGTAGTTGAGCTCATAAAGATAGCAATTTGTGGAAAAGCCTCAAGTCTACCTTCCTAAACCACTTAGACATGATATTATAGTGAATCCAAATGACATATTAAAAGTGGTATTTATAGAGGCTATATATCTAGAGACCTCAATCTTACCAACATTGATTGTAGATGAATCCCTTGATCAATTTTATGAGGAAATTTTGAATTGCTTATATAAATTTTAGAGGGAAAATACCTAGTATTCTCTTATAAATAGTAGTTTTAAATGAACTATTAGGGATTAGAAATTGTTGACTCGTGCTTAGTATCTATTATTGTTTGAAACTTCTCTCATTTTTATTCTATGTATCAAGTCTAGTTTCAAACCTTAAAATACTTTGTTATAGCCTTTGAACCTCTTTTAATCATATATATCTATAACATAATGATTATTATATAAGAAGATATGGCTATCTTTGTTGTGCTCTATTTCTTGTATCTATCATATGTTTGACTAAAATCATGTTTATTTAATTGGTTGATAACTTGTGATGAATTTTTCATTTAGTTCAAATGATAGATAAAAGAATCTCTTGATCTCGGCATATCATATCTTTTAGATTAAAGTTTTATTCTTTATAATATCTCTTTTCCTTTGATACATGTAAGTAATTTAGGAGAGCACCATGTCAAATATCATATCTGATAAGGAGTTGGCCTTAGTAAAATCCTAGAGGTTGCTATGTGAGTCAAGGTCCCACACTCGTAGAGCTTACTACTATTTTGATCTATATATATTATGGATGTCAAGTGTGTATGGCTACTACAATAAATGACCATGATATTTTAAGTGACCAAAAATAATATTTAAACATAAATTACATCATCTATAATAACATAAAGTAGAAAAACCATTAGACATAAATCACCATATAGAGTACGCACATCCATTAAATTAATCACCAATGAAATAATAAGGTCATTGTAATATATATATAGATAGATAGATAGATAGATATATATATATATATACATATAGATAGATATGCATGTGTGCATGTGTGTATGTACATTGGTTATCTAAAAATAATATACATTACATACCTAAAAATACAACAATGACTATCCAAAATTATCCCTTGAAGGGACAACTAGCTCTATGAGATAATTTTTAATGCTCCTATTGTTTCTCCTCTTAGTGACGGTAGAATCCTTATTGAACTTTATGAATGATTAATTATGGAATGTGAGTGTATCTATGTCTATGTTCATGACCTTGTAGGCAAAGGAAGGTAATAATATATTTGGATTATTGCATGGTATGCAATCTAGTAGTGGGTTTACCGCTACCTCAATCATCAAGTTTTCATAAACATGAGCTAGCTCCACTACATATTTATGTTGAGTGGAAACCATATAATACATTAGGGTCTAAACCAACTAACTCTCACCAAATCCTCCTACTACTATGTCATTGTATCTCCCTCCAAAGTTAGACTCTAGATGGCCAACTACATCACCAAGACCTACCTCATAAACTAGTATCTCTTTGTTTGAGCTATCACCAATGTAGAGACCTACCTCATAAACTAGTATCTCTTTGTTTGAGCTATCACCAATGTAGCCTATAAGCGTACCACTAGTCTTGCTAGGGTATCCCTATCTACATTCATGCTAGACTAATACCATCCACTAGGTCATGCCTCACTTGCCATAAACATCAACAATGATGTCACTAATGTCATTTTTGTTGCTATAATCTATGTATACCTATGCCTATGGTACTCTCTATACCGCCTCACCAAGGGTGATTTTTCCAACTACACCTTCCTACCTTGCCTACTTGACTATATCTACTCTTCTATACACACTTTGATAGTTATATCTCTTAAGGGTGGATGGTCTAGTATTGCTCCTAGTAGTCATCTAACCACATGGTTATTATTAGTATCTAGCATCATTAGATCATTAATATTAGCCTCAAGATAATAATTTATGTCTAGTTATGGTATGAACACCCTCTCCCATATGGTCCTATTGTGGCTGCTCCACAACGTACCCCAAAATTGGGGACCCAACTTTTTTGCATGTGTTCCAAGAAGACCGAAGTGGCCCATAGGCTAAAGATCAAAGAAAAAAGCAAAACACCACAAGGAGAAAAAGTGTCACGATATCGCGACATGTTGCACTGTCACGACCAAAAGAGAAAAAGTGTCGTGATATCGCGACATGTTGCACTGTCGTGGCCAAAAGAGAAAAAGTATCGCGATATCGTGACATGTTGCAGTTTCATGGCCAAAAGAGAAAAAGTGTCGCGATATCATGACATGTTGCATTTTCACGACCAAACGAGAAAAGAAAGAAGAAGAAAGAAAAGTTTCGCGATATCGCGACATGTTGCATTTTCACAACCAAACGAGAAAAGAAAGAACAAGAAAGAAAAGTGTCGCGATATCGCGACATGTTGCGTTTTCGCAGCCAAAGAAGAAAAAGTGTCGCGATATCATGACATGTTGCGTTTTCACGGCCAAAAAAGAAAAAGTGTCGCGATATCGTGACATGTTGCACTATCGCGGCCAAAAGAGAAAAAGTGTCGCGATATCGCGACATGTTGCAGCTTCGTGGCCAAAAGAGAAAAAGTGTCGCGATATCGCGACATGTTGCACTATCGCGGCCAAAATAGAAAAAGTGTCACGATATCACGACATGTTGCAGCTTCATGGCCAAAAGAGAAAAAGTGTCACGATATCGCGACATGTTGCATTGTCATGGCCAAAAGAGAAAAAGTGTCGCGATATCGCGACATGTTGCATTTTCATGACCAAAAGAGAAGAGAAAGAACGAGGAAGAAAAAGTGTCGCGATATCGCGACATGTTGCATTTTTGCGGCACAAAGCAAAGAGAAAGAGCGAGGAGAAAAAGTGTCGCGATATCGCGACATGTTGCGTTTTCGCGGCCAAATAGGAAAAAGTGTCGCGATATCGTGACATGTTGCATTTTCATGGCCAAAAGAGAAAAGTGTCGCGATATCGCGACATGTTGCACTATCGCGGCCAAAAGAGAAAAAGTGTCGCGATATCGCGACATGTTGCATTGTCACGGCCAAAAGAGAAAAAGTGTCACGATATCGTGACATGTTACATTTTTACGGCTAAAAGCAACAAAAGAGAGCAAGGAGGCAAAAGTGTCGCGATATCGCGACATGTTCCATTTTCACCAAGGTAACGGACCTGCATAGTGACGTGGACATAAGGACAAAATCCAATGAATAAGACAAAGCGTTACATAAGGAATCTTTAATGATTTGAAATCATTTAAGATGGTCGTTACACATGAAGGGAAACATATGCAAGCCCATGTGGAGAAAATGCAGCGAAGGGCCACAAAATGGAAACCAAAGCACACGCATACAAGGGAAGGTGAAACGAACAGTCAGGGAAGGTGAAACGAACAACCATCGGAAAACGAAACGAACCATCATGGAAGGAGAAACAATTTTTTTAGAAGTTTAAATAAGCCATTCAAAGAGGCCAGAAGGGGGTTGAAAACCGCTGCAAGCAGAGTTGCAGAGTTGAAGGCGAGAAGGCCATTCTGGACCTGTTTGAGTTGTTTTTCTTCCACAGACTGGTTTGGGAAAACCAGAAATTCTGCTATTGTAAAATGACATATTTTTAATGCATAAGTTTTCAGAAATTTGCATCTTGTGGGCAAGAAAGAAGGAGATTTTCTTTGCATGCTATGGATTTAATGTTTATTCTTTCATTTTTTCAGATTTCGAATTTATAGATAATGTTAATGCCATATTTTTTGGGTTACATTAGGCGAATATTTGAAATCTGAATTTTATTTCGTACCCTAGGAACCAACACTTAGTCTATGGGGATTGTGCTTGTTTTGCAAGTCCAATAGGTTAGGTTGCATGCATGGAGACCTCACATCTTCGGTTTTGTCGAAATAGGATAGCATCATACTGAGTGCATTTTATTTTCAGTTTTTTGTATTTCATTTTCATTTTCTGCATTTTATTTTTTCCAAAAATTTTCAATTATTTTAAATTTTCAGGCATTAAAATAAACATTTAAAAAATTTTCAAAATCCAAAAAAAACAATGAACAATCACTAAAGTTTCATGGTGAAATAAACCAACATTGCCCCTTGTTTACAGTTACTTGCAATCACTAAGGTGTTCCAAGCATTTAAATTGAATATCTTTATTTGAGATCACTAATACACATATGCAAATGCTAATACAACGGAGACCTTGGAGAAGTTGTTTGTTTAACTTCTTTGCAAGAGGGGATTTGGAACCCAAATCCTAAAGGAGAGTGTACTTTCACAATCGGGTGAAAATACCACTCAACAGATTGGCGCTAGAAGGAGGGCATGAATTGTTTTATTTCAGTATGATTTAAATGCTATAGGGATTTAAATTTTGAATATTTCATGCCCTATTGATTATTATCTTTAGCCCTCTTTTAACAACACAACCTTGTAGTGTTAAAAGGAGGACATGAATTGCTATGCATTTTTCTAACGCTTTTGATTGTTCATACAAGAATAATGTGTTTTGATTTGATTTTAAAAATTTTGGTTTGATATTTGCTAGTCAATTTCATGCTTATTTGTAAGGAATTATTTTTGTCTAAAATGTATTCGTTGTCGGTATTATGCTCTTCACTTGCGTGTAATGCGATCTTGTGAATCAGAAAGCCTACAACACTAGGAGTATGCTCTTCATTTGTGCATATGCGATCTGGTGAATCAAAATTTACATTTTTAGAACACTGCTTTGTCATGGTTCCTTCTTTCATTCACAACTAACAAATTGATTTTGAAGTTATTCTTTGAATTTCATTAATTGCAGGATTTTCTGTGTGTCGCAGGTTTTCTTTGAGGTATTGAGAGTTTTGTCAGGTTCTTGTAGGGTTATCATCATCGATTTTGAATCAAATGGCCCAACCTCCACCACCTCCTTGGTACGGAGCCCATAACATTCCTTTGAATATTGTAGGGGATATTCACGAGATCCCTAGGAATATAGAGATATTTTTGCCCAAATACAAACCGGATGGCCCAAGGACCGCAGAAGAACATATTCAGGCCTATAGGGATGTTTTGATAAGATTGCAAGTTCAACATGAAGATGTGGCTTGTAGACTCTTCCCCATGAGCCTAGACCAAGTGGCTTACGAATGGTATATTTGCTTACCTACTGGTTCCATTACGTCATGGATGCAAATGGAGAATGCTTTTGTCAACCAATTCAGGTCACCATTAGATCCCACAATCCTCTATAATCAGTTCATTACATGCAAAAGAGGCCAGGGTGAGCCAATCCAAACTTTTAATCAGAGATTTTAGAAGTGCTATAATAGAGCAATTCGGCATTTTGCCATTGATCCCGCAGTAGCTTTGCAAATATATTTTGGGGCATTGGATCCTATGACGACAATGTTTGCAAGGTGAAATCCTCAAGTTACCATGCTTGCTCTAGCCTACAATGAAGCTATGACCATTGAACAACAAATGACACCACAGGGTTATGGGTTTTCCCAGATGCCTATGGTAGGACAATATGGTCCATATGGTCAAGCTCCTATGATGAATCAGATCATGGCACCACAAATATCAGGCATAAATGCTTTGCCTTATCAACAACCATATTCATCAACACCCGCTTACGCACCCATTCCAATTCAACCAATCACATCCATTCCCCCCATTCCTTCATTTTTGCAAAATAGTCAGCAGACTATGCAAGGAGCCAGATCGGTTAATTCTCAGGCTATAGTTCCTTTCCCCAATCCAATTTCGATTCAAAGTGTGAATCCCTACGCAAATCAAGTGGCTCAAAATCCAACTCAAATGTTAAGTCAAGATCTCACCAATTACGCAAATCCTATTGGAACTAGCAATAACATAGCTCAACCAAAAGAGATTTATTCAGAGGTTGAAGAACTCAAAAAGATGATTCACAAATTGAGTAATGATTTGGTTCAAAAATAGAAGTATGAATCCCATGCCCCTCACCCAAATCGAAATTTCAACAATAGAGGGAGACAGTGGAATACGAAGCCAAACAATGGGGGTGTGCCTTCCCCTATTGCTAATCAGATAGATACTTCTACAAGACCAAGTCACTCTAGTTCCATTCTTAATATTTCTGATTTTGCATGGGAAAAGGGGTGTAGATTGCATAATACAAAGGAGCATAATGAAAGGAATTGTCCCAAAATTGCTAGGTATACCCATTGTCTCCAAGCTCAAGTGGATGATTTGGAACTTGTGCCAAATGAGGGTCCACCCCAACATCAACAAGGAGAGGACAACATTTTGGTGGTGGAAACTCTATATCATCAAGAGAGTGAGAATGAGGAAGGTGAAGATGAATGGGATGAGAAACATGTTGATGAATCAGAAGATGAAGAAGAAGTACTTGAGCGTCACGACTTGAACTTGGAAGATGATTACTATGATTCATGGAAGAAAGGGGAAGAATATTATCAATCTAAATCTTCTAATAAACTTGTTGTGTCAATTAATATGCAGGATAACTCAATTGCTTCCTCGCATGAGGATACTATAAATCCTGTACAATTTGAGAAAGTTTTGGAAGAGGAATTCGAATCTCATCAAATTTTGGAACATGATAAGGATTCTACAACCATGAATCAAGAAAGAGAGTCATTTGCTTTAGATTCCTTTGGAGGAAAAGAAATTGAAAATCTTGATCCACTTACTTGTGCTACAATGATTATGCCATTTCAAAATGAGAAAATTACAAAACCTAAATCATTTGGGTTTGATATCATTGATGATCCAATTGAAAATCTCATGTTACCCAAAACAACCCAAGTGATTGATCATGGAAATGTGTTAGTTAACCCACCCCTAGATAGACAAGACTTATGGTTTGAAAGGGATGGACATATTTTCAATTGGGTACCTAAGTTTGGTGCCTTTGATAGACAAGTCATGGAGAAAGAACAAGTGCTACATGATGATGAACGTCATGAGAGAAAAGAGGAATTTTCAAATCCTCTTCAAGTAAGGTCAAATGAAAACATGCCGAAGGTAAAATCTCACCTTTTTGGTTTCACCATGCAAAATTCGAATGAAGGTTTGCCTAATGAATGGTTTGATTCAAATATTATTAATGTTATGGCTTTATTGAATGAAAATGAAAGCTTATTTCTACACCATGAATCAAAGTGCGGAATGGACATCTTAAAGAATAGACATAAAGGAATTGAATATCAATCATTGTCTAATCAATTTGAAAACTTGAAACTCCACCATAGGATTATTAATGAAACTAAATCAAATTGGTATGGTGAGAGGGGCAAGTGGAAGTTTGTTTCTTTGTTTGGTTTGATCTTGTTTTTGTTGGATTCCTACAAAACTTGGTATGCGTATCACGTCATACGTCTTTTAAAGAATTCCAATCAGGTTTGGGATCCGGGAAAATGATAATCCAAACTTTTGCACCATCTTGCATTATGTTGTACATTTGTATATATTTTTGGTTTTCGTGTTTGGTTTTGGATTGGATCTCACTTTGGTTTTAAGTTTGTGTGTTGGTCCTTTGGACACTTTTGGTTTGTCAACTTATGTCCTTATGAATGTTGACTAAGACTAGGAGAATATGAAACATCGAAATTGTATTGCAGAAAGCTCCACGAATATCGCAAACACATTAAGGAATATCGTTTAGAACTTGTGATGCATGAGGTTGTCAGTTTTACACATTATGATAAAGTAGGTGATATACTCCATCCGCATTTCAAAAGGAGCAATGCATTCATATCTCACGTTACATTCCGCATTGCATATACATTTCATCTCAGTTGCATCTTCATTTCATGTACAATCATTGAAAAGGTGTCGAATCCTCTTAGGGTTATTACATAACATATATTAAAAGGATCCTAAGGTTGGGAACTGATGCCCGAACTATCTTGAACCAAGCACGTTCTACACATATTAAAGAGGATCTTGAGTAAAATGGTCAAAACCATACTTGGAAGAAATGGTGAGGCAAAAGGAATATTTCGTGTCTATCCCATCATGCAACATAATCCTTAAATAGTGGTTTTTACCACTCCCATAATGCTTAAAGCCTAAAATCAGAGTAGTAAGGATAGGGTTAAATCCTCATCGAACTTAGGTTGAGGATCCAATTCCCCAAAGCTATGATTTGACCTTCATGGAGTAGTAAGGATAGGGTCTAATTCTCATCTCGCTTAGGTTGAGAATCCGATTCCCCAAAGCTTCTATTTTGCCCATTCAAGAATTTGAAATTCCAAAGCAAATATTTTTCATTTCTTTATTAATATTGGATTGGAAGGATCATACTACATGTCCCTTGCAAGGATGGGTAGTCATCCCCAAGGTCCAAGAAATCAAAAGTAGAGCCAAATCCTGGATTATGGGGTTGATCTCCATCGGGGCTATAGATGCCTGACTGGCAATGGAGTATGCTCATGCGTGGCAACATGTCTTGTCTAAAAACAAGACCACTGACTGCTCAAACGGACAGGCTAGCCTGACGGTTTCATCCATAACAGGTTAAATCATTTTGTTCAAGATGAGGTAATGAACTCTAGATCGGAGTAGTAAGGATAGGGTTAAATTCCCATCTCGCTTAGGTTGGGAATCCTATTCCCCAAAGCTCTGATTTCACTTACACTTGCACATGGGTTCAAGATGGTAGTGACACATAACCAACTTTGGGATCTAGTAAATTAATTCAGTATACATATATTTGGTCCTAAGAGGGTTTGACAGTTTTAATATGTTTGTTCATGATACTAGAAGGTTTGAGCCTTTGCAAAGTAGGTTGTTATATCTCTAACATAGTTGTCATACATCAAATCTTGCACAAATCATTCATAGCCTTGCATACGAATCATAAGTGAAACTGACAATGGAAAGTTGAACGAGTTTCAAATGATAGGGAATGAAGCACATTGCACACACCGAGCTGATGCTTAATAATTCTAATGCTTCATGTATTTCTCGTCTAGTTTTATTCTTGGGATATTTTCTGACGCTTGTATTTGAGTCTGTGTGTTTTCAGGTTGAGTTCTCACCGAAATGCTCAGGAGCATTTCCCAGCAGAGTCGCCATTTGTTGTGGCTGCTCCACAACGTACCCCAAAATTGGGGACCCACCTTTTTTGCATGTGTTCCAAGAAGACCGAAGTGGCCCATAGGCTAAAGATCAAGGAAAAAAGCAAAACACCACAAGGAGAAAAAGTGTCGCGATATCGCGACATGTTGCATTTTCGCGGCCAAAAGAGAAAAGAAAGAAGAAAAAGAAAGTGTCGCGATATCGCGACATGTTGCATTTTCGCGACCAAAATGAGAAAAGAAAGAAAAGTGTCGCGATATCACGACATGTTGCGTTTTCATGGCCAAAAGAGAAAAAGTGTCGCGATATCGCGACATGTTGCGTTTTCGTGGCCAAACAAGAAAAAGTGTCACGATATCGCGACATGTTGCACTGTCGCAGCCAAAAGAGAAAAAGTGTCGCGATATCGTGACATGTTGCAGCTTCGTGGCCAAAAGAGAAAAAGTGTCACGATATCGCGACATGTTGCATTGTCGCGGCCAAAAGAGAAAAAGTGTCATGATATCGCGACATGTTGCAGCTTCATGGCCAAAAGAGAAAAAGTGTCGCGATATCGTGACATGTTGCATTATCATGGCCAAAAGAGAAAAAGTGTCGCGATATCGCGACATGTTGCATTTTCACAACCAAAAGAGAAGAGAAAGAATGAGGAAGAAAAAGTGTCGCGATATCGCGACATGTTGCATTTTCATGGCACAAAGCAAAGAGAAAGAGAGAAAAGTGTCGCGATATCGCGACATGTTGCGTTTTCATGGCCAAACAGGAAAAAGTGTCGCGATATCGCGACATGTTGCGTTTTCGTAGCCAAAAGAGAAAAGTGTCGCGATATCGCGACATGTTGCATTGTCGCGGCCAAAAGAGAAAAAGTGTCGCGATATTGCATTGTCACGGCCAAAAGAGAAAAAGTGTCGCGATATCGCGACATGTTGCATTTTCGCGGCCAAAAGAAAGAAAAGTGTCACGATATCGTGACATGTTACATTTTCGTGGTTAAAAGCAACAAAAGAGAGCAAGGAGGCAAAAGTGTCACGATATCGTGACATGTTCCATTTTCGCCAAGGTAACGGACCTGCATAGTGACGTGGGACATAAGGACAAAATCCAATGATAAGACAAAGCATTACATAAGGAATATTTAATGATTTGAAATCATTTAAGATGGTCGTTACACACAGAGGGAAACAAACGCAAGCCCATGTGGAGAAAACGCAGCGAAGGGCCACAAAATGGAAGCCAAAGCACACGCATACAAGGGAAGGTGAAACGAACAGCCATCGGAAAACGAAACGAACCGTCATGGAAGGAGAAACAATTTTTTTAGAAGTTTAAATACGCCATTCAAAGAGGCCAGAAGGGGGTGGAAAACCGCTGCAAGCAGAGTTGCAGATTTGAAGGCGAGAAGGCCATTCTGGACCTGTTTGAGTTGTTTTTCTTCCATAGACTGGTTTGGGAAAACCAGAAATTCTGCTATTGTAAAATGACATATTTTTAATGCAGAAGTTTTCAAAAATTTGCATCTTGTGGGCAAGAAAGAAGGAGATTTTCTTTGCATGCTATGGATTTAATGTTTATTCTTTCATTTTTTCAGATTTCGAATTTATAGATAATGTTAATGCCATTTTTTTGGGTTACATTAGGCGAATATTTGAAATCTGAATTTTATTTCGTACCCTAGGAACCAACACTTAGTCTATGGGGATTGTGCTTGTTTTGCAAGTCCAATAGGTTAGGTTGCATGCATGGAGACCTCACATCTTCGGTTTTGTCGAAATAGGATAGCATCATACTGAATGCATTTTATTTTTAGTTTTCTGTATTTCATTTTCATTTTCTGCATTTTATTTTTTCCAGAAATTTTAACTTATTTTAAATTTTCGGGCATTAAAATAAACATTTAAAAAATTTCAAAATCCAAAAAAACAATGAACAATCACTAAAGTTTCATGGTGAAATAAACCAACATTGCCCCTTGTTTACAGTTACTTGCAATCACTAAGGTGTTCCAAGCATTTAAATTGAATATCTTTATTTGAGATCACTAATACACATATGCAAATGCTAATACAGCGGAGACCTTGGAGAAGTTGTTTGTTTAACTTCTTTGCAAGAGGGGATTTGGAACCCAAATCCTAAAGGAGAGTGTACTTTCACAACTGGGTGAAAATACCACTCAATAGGTCCTCTTGTACCACACTAGTATCCCTAGGATCCCCTACTGTGCACCAAACTAGTAGACCACATAGTCAATATAGTAGAGCCCTCACTCTCCCTATGGTCCCACAAACCAACTTACTCACCTAAAACAAGCTATATGAATGGTTTTCTACCACTTGGTATATTTTTATAGCGTTTTCAGATGATTTTTTCCAAATGAAAATCATAAACTATCCTCCTGAACACTCCCAAAATGCTCTTATGGATATACCCCTACCTTTCTTCAAAGTTTCAGTTCAATCCATAAGTTGTTGCTGCCTCAAGATTTAGAACTTGACCTAGCACCAATGGTGGCCTTATCATGAAAATGTGCTCCTAGGACATGTTGAGGTATTATTTTGTCCAATTATGAAATCATCTTTACAGTTAGGATTTTGGTTAGAAAACCCTCTCTTGCAAAGAAATGTAAATTTCTCCAAGGTTCCTTTCACTTAATATGTTTATATGTTATGAAAATGTGTCAAAATTTAGGTTCTTAGAATACTTTAGTGATTTGCAGATAACTGTTAACAAGGGACCTATGTTGGTAATATTTTATGATGCCTTGCAAATGACTGTTCATGAAATTTAATGAAACGATGAATTAATTGATATTTAAGTTGCTTTAAACATAAAAGAAAAATAAACCCAATGATTAAACCTTCACATTTAATGTCCTTTGAAATAAGTTATAAATTAATTTTCTCTTTTTTAATGAACTCAATTTTATTAAGGAAAATTAATCTATATGTTTTGAAAAGAATGGCATTTTGGCTGCCACATAAATAACTACCTTTAATGAAATTAATTTTCATTAAAGTAGTTTTTTCTCTTCTTTGAAATGAAGACTTTTCAAATTATAAAATTCATTAAAAACAAAATGAAATTTATGAACAATTTTATCATTTTAAATTTTCTCCGAATCAAAACCGAAATTGCCTTAACAGAACAATGTATATAAATCTTAATTATAAAGTTTGTGACTTTATAATATTAAATTTAGGACTTATATTATCTTTCCATAAATTTAATGCTTATTTATCCCAAATATTTATTAAATTAAATATTTTAAAAATAAATAATCATAAGATCCTAATTATAAAGTTTTTAACCTTTATAATACGAATTAGGGCTTCGCAACCTTCCAACCAATGTAATATAATATTTTTTCATCCAAATATTAATTAATATAATATTTGGATGATGAAAAAATATGAAACCTAGTTATAAAGTTAAAATTTTATAATATCAAACTAGGTTTTAATTCAAAAATTAATATCTGAAATAAATATAAAAGGATTAAGGTAAAAGAAATAACATAAAGTCTCGGACAACAGGCTACAAAGAAACATATAGAACAAAACTTTCAAAATTAAAAACTAAATATAAACCGACCAGATTTAACATAGTCTAGATAAAAATATAGTGCTATCTTCTGTTGGATTTTATATAAAGGAAATATATCAAATTATAAATTTAATTTAAAACATCATATTTATGCTTGTTTTAACAAAATAATTTGATATAAACCTTATTGATCTTACAATAAATGCTTCACTCCAAAATCTTTGTGCTTTCAAAATTTGTGGCCCTTTGTGTAACTTGACTTTGCTTCCTCGTTTTATTATTTCTATAGCTTCCCTCCTTGCACCGTTCGACCCCTCATCCATGAAAACAATCCTATTTATAATCACATAGACAAGTTCATTCTCACAATTTCGTAATCCATTCAATGCTTTTAGTTTAATAATGAGTTCTAAAAATATCAAAACTATTTCTCTTATCACAGACAACATCTTTATTGTTTTCATAATAATATGTTACTTTATTTATTACAATTATATATCCATATTCTTTATATCTTCTTCAACCCTTTACAACGATATATTTTATTAGAATAAAATTTTACCTCCGATATAATACCTGTTGCATTTACCATCACGAATGCTCACTGAGACTTCTAATTTCTACTTCTCCACTATGCAATGCTTATGTCACATATTCAACTAGATCAACCCAACAGTGTTGATTCATCATGGAGTATGTGCTACTATTTAATGATGTGCAATATGGCCTTTGCTTAGAATTTGGTGACTTACTATGTCTAGTTTTCTTTAGGAACATCCCAATCTAATATGTCGATGCCTACATAGATATACATAGACGTTAATCAATTCAAGTAGACTAATGTGTTTGTCATTGTAAATACGTTCATCATGATATCTGATCTTTCATAGGTAGATAATTCAACAACGTCTCATATAGTGTATATGCAAACCAATTTATATTCCAAATTTATACACATCACAAGCAACATCTTTATGTAAAATACTACCACATAAAAATGTGCATAAATACATTCATTTGGATCTATGTCTTCATTGCAGGTATAATAATAGCCTCATGGCAACTCATACTACACCATAGGCATGAATAACACAAGCTTATACTAAGAGGAGGGTGAATAGTATAAGACCACTTTTTACTTTTCTTTCCCAAATAATATTATGCAATATATCAATGGCAATATAAAAAATAGTAATCAAAGTAATGTATAAATCACCACACACAATAAAGATACCAATTTAACTTGGTTCATCCAATGTGGGCTACTCCATAAAGAAAATATTTCATTAAAATTTTGTCAAAAAAATTCTTGGTAATCCTTTCCTTATTACAATGTTTATGGACCTCTGTCCAAAGGAGACACAAATCCCCTAATCAAGTTCATGGATATCTATCCATAGGAGACACAAATCCCCTCAACTGATTCGTGGATCTCTATCCACATGAGAAATCCTTATCATCTACTCTAGTTGGTGATCCTCTAGAAGGCTACTGCCTCCACCACATTGGATTATGGATATCCCTAGACTAAATACTCTATCCTCACTCAAAAGATATCTATCCTCACTACCCTAGCTAATGGATCTATATCCACTAGAGACTACTGTCCTCTACTCTGTCACCTCCAAATATTTCTTTTAGCTCTATCTCAAATCTGTACTAAACATAGTCCTTCGATCTAGCACAAATCTACTCAATCTCTATCTTTGATATACACTAAATAAAGTTCTTCGGTCTAGCACAAATCTACTCAATATCTATCTCTAATCTATACTAAACATAGTCATTTGGTCTAGCACAAATCTGCTCTATCTATGTCCTCAAATATGCACTAAACATAGTCCTTCGGTCTAGCACAAATCTTCTCAATATCTGTCTTTAGTCTGGCACAAACCTATCCTCAAATCTACAAAAAAAATTGTCCTTAAATCTATCCTCAAGCCTTAACACAAATCTTGAATCAATCATAGATCAACTCTGTTAGATCTGATCCAAACCTTAACTCAAGGTCTAAAAAAATAAATCAATCAAATCTGCTCACAAGTCTTCTCAAAGACTTGCCTAAAATCTATCCACAAGTCCTCTCTAGAACTTTCTCTCACTACTCTCAAGTATTCACCAAGACTTACCTCAAATCTGCTCAATAAGTCCTCACTAGAACTTGTCCAATCTGCTCAACAATTCTTCACCAAGACTTACCTCAAATCTGCTCAATAAGTCCTCACTAGAACTTGTCCAATCTGCTCAACAATTCTTCACCAAGACTTACCTCAAATCTGCTCAACAAGTCCTTACTAGAACTTGTCCAATATGATTGTAAGCTTCCACAAAATCTCACACAAATTTTTCCTTAAGTCCACTCTAGGACTTACTCAAATCTACTTACAAGCTTTCACCAAAGTTTATTCAAATAAACTCAATATATCATAGAAAACCTCTTCAATCACATAAACAAGATTCACACAGAATCTCGTTTAATCTTACCAAAACATATAGAGAATATTTAGAGACTCAATATGGTTCACACAATGCTCAATCACTTTCAAACTCTTTTGTTTAACCATATAAAAATATAGAGAATGGTTAGAGATTCAATATGTTTCACTCACAAAAATGCTTAATCACTTTCAATCTCTCTTTCAAATTAGTAAGGAACAATTTGTTTTACAAAACAAGAACTACCACTCCAACACTTCCAATCAACTAAGACCAATAAACTCCACTCAACCAATCACTCAATCAAAGCTTAGTCAACAATACTTATCAAACAAACCTCACATAACAATGATACTCATGATCTTTCACAAACCTTAGTTTAAGATAGTTCTCAACTTTCATTCCAAAAAACCCACATCAATCAACATTTGATATCTCAAAACCAAACTAAAAAATGCTTATCAAACAATCCTTTTCACTCCAACTTAGCATTCACAACATCCAACAATATTTCACTCACAAGGAAGATATGCCCATACCTTTTATTTGATGAATTTTGGACCTCAAAATCTATCTCAATCACAATCACTCTCTTTGTAAATCTCAAGGGTTAAATAAAAAAAATCTATCCTTCATATTTTATTTCAAAAATATTTCACCAAGTAAATATCAAAAATCAACTGTCTTATTTCTCTTTTCAAATCAATTTTTATAACATAACCTTATTTCAACAAAATGTCTAACACCCTTGGCACACCTTATTACTCCTTTCATAAACTTTTAACCACTCAAAAATCAAACACAAAAATAAAACTTTGCATACCCTTTTATCTCCCTTGTATGAATATTAAACCCTTTTTAAATATGCAATTTCCAATTAACAAAACTTTAAGAAATTAAAAATTAATTTCCACCTTTGCAATTTTTGGATGTAATGTTTAAACCTTAGCAATGTGAGCACATACCTTAGACAATCCACCAAAAAGACCTCGGCAGGTTTCAAACATGCAAACCCTTCCTTCCAAGCGCCTTTGCACAACATGTGCTCACCAAGTGGGTTACATGCCTCCACGCGAAGGGAAATGCATGTGACTTCCCTTTGTTCCTCTTCGACAACGCAGACCAAAACCTTCTTTACTTGAAAAAATTAAGACCATGAGAATCGAACCCCTAACCTTGCACCTGCAAATGTATTAGTGCAACCCCTAGTTGTCAACCATTCTACCCAGCACCTTGCAATGTGAAGTGGGCTCCCCAATTATTTTCCCCTTGTTTTGTCTCTTTAATGCTTTTAAAACTCATGTGATTCTACCTCTTTATCTTGCACATGATTTTCTATATCATTCGATGGATCGCATGGATGATTATTTGAAATAAAACTTGCCCCTTCTTATATGCAATATGCCATGTGCTCAAAATGTCAGTGATATTTTTAGATTTAATTTAATTCACATTAATTATAACTTTGTTCCCTAATAACCCTAACCTCTAGGGTTATTTAAATTAAATCATAAACTAATTTATAATTAAATTATTATAATTAATTTATAACTAATTTAATAACTCTTAGAGTTAATCAAATTAAGCTATAAATTAATTTATAATGAAATTATTATTTTTTTGGTAAGTTAATAATTTTGAATTAAAAAATGAGGCATTTGAAAGGCACCCCAATGCCTTGTACAAAAGCGAAGTAAAAAGAATATAAGATTAGTAAAACACAAAAAGGACAAAGGAGGATGAAAGAAAGGAATAAAATACATCCAAGCAGGAACAACAAAGAAGGAAACTAGAACTGACCCACGAAAAAGGTCAGAACACAAAAGGAAACCATAGAGTAGCTAGCTGAGAGACAAAGCAAACTAAAAATTTAATTTGGTGCATCAGTCTGCATAGGAGAGGTAACCACGATCTCCAGATCAACATCCTTGGTAGCATCCTTGAGCACATCCTTAGAGGCTTCCTTAGATATTTACTTCGATATCTCGATGACTTCATCATCTGACAGGGCACCGAGAACCCACACTTCAACAAACTTGCCTTTTCATTAAAATTTTTAAAAAAAAGAAAGATTACAAGCTTGAAAGGAACAGCCCGCAGGCTTTACAAAGGCCGAGCTCGGCTCGGTTCTTCCTCTGTACCACTCCTCCATTCTTCGGTCCGTCGTCCCGATTAAAACAATAAATTGGGTTTTTATAGAGGCCCCGACCCTCTCACGCAATTAATGCTCCACCAAACAAGACCTCCAATTTTGAATTTCCCTCCTTCTCGGGTTTTCAAAATTGTCATTAATGGCAATCTCTGCCCGATCTACACTGCTATTTGCATTCGTGGTCTCCCTCGACCTGCAACCACCGCCGTACTCTGCACTGCCGTCTCCTCCATATCGGCCATGCTCTAAACAAGCTGTTTTGTCGAAAAGACTTTCAAATGGTGGTTCTCCCCCTTTAATGCACACGGTTGTTCTCATTAATTTGAATACGTGTCCTCCACTTTTTACTTTATACACGTAACCGACCGTGTCCAAAACTGTCCACCCCTTCTCCTTGTCACAACATACTTGGTACATGCGTCTTTCCCAATTATCATGATACACGTGGCAACCACGTGTCAATTTTGGCCGTGACCGAACCCTCCACCTTCGTCTTCAACTTGTCAAAACCATGCCACGTGGTAGTTTTGCACTGGTTGCGATATCGTGACAGGTCGCGAAATCGTGACATGTCACGATATCGCGACCAACGGCGCCTCCTCGACATGTCACGATTTCGCGACCCCCACTCCTCCTTCTGCCTTCACTTCGACTAAAGTCACGATATCGCGACGTCGCGATATCGCGACGTCACACTTCCCTCCGCCTTTGCTCTTATCAATCGTCGTGATATCGCGACGTCGCGATATCGCGACCTCCGCCACTGCCTTAACTCTTCTTCAAACTGCCGTCACGATATCGTGACGTTGCGATATCACGACCGTTTTCTCGTTCTCTCCTCTGCTCTGCAACCTGTCGCGATTTCATGACATGTTGCAAAATCGTGAGTCGCGATTTCGTGACATGTCACGAAATCGTGCCCCCTTCTGCGCCTTCGTCCCTCTCCGGAAAAGCATCACGATTTTGTGACATGTCACGAAATCGCGGGTCGCGATTTTGCGACACGTCGCAAAATCGTGGCCCCTTCTGCTGCACTTCCTCCTTGCCAATTTCTGTCGCGATTTCGCGACATGTCACGAAATCGCGACGGTTTTCTGACTTGGCCATTTTTTCTTCCTTCTTGCTTCCTGCTTCTTCTTCTCCCGACTCTTCAGCACGATTTTTCCCGAACTTTGCTGCTTCTGCTGCTGGTGCTGTCGGATGCTCCTGCATCAGACACCCGGGGTAAGTGAAGAAGTGATCTTCACTTCTGCTGGGTCCGGTTGCTGCCTCCCGCAACACTTTCGAACTCATCTCTGTCTCTGCAAACTGCTTCGACCTCGGCTCCGGGCCCACACTTCTGTCTTCAACCGGACAGATTTCTCCACTGCTGCAAACTTCTGCTGCAGCCGGCTTTAACTCTTCCTCTTGCACAGAATAATCTGTGCTTTCTTTCGGGCAGGTCCCGGTACTGCTGCTCTCTTCCTCTACAGCCTCCTTCATCTTCTCTTCTTTCTTTCTCCGTCTCTCTTCCCACATTTCTGTCGTTCTTCTTTCTCCCGTAATTTCATTACGGACCATTCCTTTTGCAAGGCTTTTAATTGCCGTTGCAATGCTTTGACTTCCTCTTCCGACACCATGTCTTCCTCCTTGCTGTCCCGTCTTCTTCGGGAATACATTTTGCTCTTCTCACAAAGCTCTAACTGATCCCGGTGTAGCTGCCTCACGTCCGGCGGTCTGCTAACACGCTCGGGGATGCTAAACTCTCTCTTTCTCTCTTTCTCAAAACCCTCCCGTAGGTCCTGGCGCAAACTGCCTCACGGCCGGCGGTCTGTTTACGCACTCAGGAACTCCCGCTCTGATACCACTAACGGGGCACCGGGAACCCACACTTCAACAAACTTGCCTTTTCATTAAAATTAAAAAAAAAAAAAAAGATTACAAGCTTGAAAGGAACAGCCCGCAGGCTTTACAAAGGCCGAGCTCAGCTCGGTTCTTCCTCTGTACCACTCCTCCGTTCTCCGATTCGCCGTCCCGATTAAAACAATAAAATGGGTTTTTATAGAGGCCCCGACCCTCTCACGCAATTAATGCTCCACCAAACAAGACCTCCAATTTTGAATTTCCCTCCTTCCCGGGTTTTCAAAATTGTCATTAATGGCAATCTCTGCCCGATCTACACTGTTGTTTGCATTCGTGGTCTCCCTCGACCTGCAACCACCGCCGTACTCTGTACTGCTGTCTCCTCCATACCGGCCATGCTCTAAAACAGTTGTTTTGTCGGAAAAACTTTCAAATGGTGGTTCTCCCCCTTTAAAGCACACGGTTGTTCTCATTAATTTGAATACGTGTCCACTTTTTACTTTATACACGTAACCGACCGTGTCCAAAACTGTCCACCCCTTCTCCTTGTCACAACATACTTGGTACATGCGTCTTTCCCAATTATCATGATACACGTGGCAACCACGTGTCAATTTTGGCCTTGCATGGCCGTGACCGAACCCTCCACCTTCGTCTTCAACTTGCCGAAACCATGCCACGTGGTAGTTTTGCACTGGTCGCGATATCGTGACAGGTCACGAAATCGTGACATGTCGCGATATCGCGACCAACGGCACCTCCTCTGAGCCAAAGTCCTTTGGGGTCACAAAATTGTGACATGTCACGATTTCGTGACCCCCACTCCTCCTTCTGCCTTCACTTCGACTAAAGTCACGATATCGCGACGTCGCGATATCACGACGTCACACTTCCCTCTGCCTTTGCTCTTATCAACCGTCGCAATATCACGACGTCACGATATCACGACCTCCGCCACTGCCTTAACTCTTCTTCAAACTACCGTCGCGATATCGCGACCATTTTCTCATTCTCTCCTCTGCTCTGCAACCTGTCGCGATTTTGTGACATGTTGCAAAATTGCGAGTCGCGATTTCGCAACATGTCGCAAAATCGTGCCCCCTTCTGCGCCTTCGTCCCTCTCCGGAAAACTGTCGTGATTTCACGACACGTCGTGAAATCGCGGGTCGCGATTTCGTGACACGTCGTGAAATCGCGGCCCCTTCTGCTGCACTTCCTCCTTGCCAATTTCTGTCACGATTTCGCGATATGTCATGAAATTGCGACGGTTTTCTGACTTGGCCATTTTTTCTTCCTTCTTGCTTCCTGCTTCTTCTTCTCCCGACTCTTCAGCACGATTTTTCCCGAACTTTGCTGCTTCTACTGCTGGTGCTGCCGGATGCTCCTGCATCATCATCCTTAACATCAGAAACTCTAGTGGCAGCAAAAAATGCAAGGCCCTCTTTGTAATTGTCACAGAAAAACAACAAGCTGAGAGCATTACGATGTTCCTTGAGCTGAGCAATTCCTTTCCCAAGTGCAGCATGGGCGGTTTCCAAATGGTCAATGGTGGTAGAGGTGGACTGGATGACAAGCTTGTGAAGATATTTTTCCACCACATCAGGAGAATCAGAGTCATATTTGTGTTCTTTCTTGATATTTTCAGGGGTAGGAGTGTCCTTAAACTTGAGCCTTTGAGAGCACCAAACGGGTGTTTTTTCAAGCTTAACCTTCTTCTTGACATTTGAAACAGGTGGGGTTTCTCGATTTTGCTTTTCCTTTTGGACCTAGTGGCTTTAGGGTTGGGAGTGGAAGAGGAATTCTCTTCAGAAGAGTCAAGGGAAGGAAGGTTTCCTTTAGGGAATTTCAAGAGTAAATAGTCGTAAAGGATTTTGAAAAGCCCTTGATGGGAAGGCCAACCCTCTTATTTCTTGCCATGGGTAGAGGTGATGGCATAATCAATGGACCAGTACAGAGTAGCAGGGATATTTAACATATTTGCATCTCTAAAATGATTAATGAAAGATAAATGGAAACTACATAATTGGGATTCAGGGTCATCCACAGTAAGATACTACATAACAGGCTTCAGGATTTCCTTCCAAGGAGAGGATAAATGGTGTCGATACAGACCTTTTTTGTGGAGCTTCCACACCATGGATGAGTTGTCAAAATGGGATAGCTCAGCTTCCCAATTGTGCTTATTCCTTCTAACCACCCGACCATCAAGGGCCTGCCCAGTTAACTCAGCAAGAATCTCCAACGTAATTTGAAACTCAACTCCATGAATCGTGATAACTCCATTGTCCCACGTATTTGCAAATGCCATGGTAGCATCCCAGTTGGTACCAATGAAAATTTTGAAGAATGGAATGAGACCTCCCTTGTCCTTCAAAATGGCTTTAGTAGTGGTTTCAATCTCAAAGACCTTAGGCTCAACATATTCAATTTTTCCCTCCTTCATGGTTGCAGAATAGTGAAACACATAGAGGATAAAATAGGGTAGGGAAGGAGCAGCCAAAATCAAGGATAGGGAATAAGGAAGACTCATGAAGGGAGCATGCAAGAAGTGGTATAAATGAAATTTGGAAACACTACCCTTCAACCAGAAAGGAAACCTCAAAAAGGAAAAAACTAAGATAAGAATCACAGATTGGACAAGACTTGGATCGAAAAGGATTTTCATCCAGTGCAGACTATAAAAATTGATTGGAAAGTGCACAATGGGTGGATGTCATTGATTTATTGGATCACTCAATAACTAGGACTAGATAAACACAGAGCTGGCACAAGACCCAGGAAAATTTGAAAAACCCCACTGGACACTCCTCGGAATGAAGCAGAAGGATATCCACCTTTGGAAATTTTTGAAAAGGGTAGACGAACGATTTTTGAGGCACACGGGGCAAGTAATGATTATGGGTAGTGTTTGAAAAAACATTGGAATTCCAAAACAAAGTGGTTAACAAAAAACCAATGAAATCAATTTGAAAAGGTGGTGGATCGTATGGGCGCAAATCAAAAAAGGTGATGAAGGTGTAATTCAAGGTAAGACACAAATGTCGGGGTAAATTTGGGGATGGAGATATAATATCCAAGAGGACATAGTTGAAAACTTGATTATTGGGACTATCATACACATGAAGCCTCACGTGAAGATGAGGGTGATGATTGAAAACACATGTTGAAAATTTAAGCTTCTTCATGATGATGAGGGTTTTGGTCCAACCTGGCAAGCGTAGTAACTTCAAGAGGAATAGAATCAGCCCATGTCAGCATCCCACGGGTAGAAACCCCTTTGTTTGCCAACTTTTTAGCCACATAATTTGCTTCTCTAAATGCATGTTGGATGATGACCTCATGTTGCTTGCTGAGGATCTATTTGATTTCCTCAATTATGCTCCTTATCTTCCATCCTATAGGTTTGGAATTCTTTAAATAGTTGATGATGTTCAAAGAGTCTCCTTCAACAATAATTTTTTTGGGAATCTGCTTTATGAATTGGAGACCTCTCCACAAAGCTTTAGCTTCAACAGAATGGTTAGATAGTTCTCCCAATGGTTCAACAAAGGCAAATATAGGATTACCCAAATGATCTCTAAGGATGCCTCCCGCACCAACCATGCCAAGGTTCCCTTTAGCAGCTCTGTCAAAATTTAGTTTGACCCATCCAAGAGGAGGAGGGTGCCATTTGACATTAATTATTGAGGATAAGGAACTAGCAGATCTTGCATCCTCTAAGGAAATATGAAAGGATTTGAGTAGGGCATTCTCAAAGGCAGAGCACGAGAAAGGATCTAAGGGAGCTATCAAAATATTCTCTTTGGAAAATAGGATGATTTTATTAGAAATAAAATCCACATCATTGACCTTTTTGTCAAATATTCTTCTATTACGTTCAAGCCATATTTTCCATAAGAAATGTTGAAGATAAAACTTCCATAATCCTTTGAGAATAGTATTTTTAAATGGATTGGGCCATTGAAGGAATAGATCAACAATAGATGGGGGATAAACCCAAGTCAGATGGAACTTGAGGAACAACTTGTTAAGCACAACATTGGAAAATGGACAAAAAATGAAAAGGTGAGAGGTGGATTCCCAATCAGAGAGACATAAGTAGCATCTATTTGGGAGGGGAATGCCACGCTTAATAATATTTTCCATGGTAATAATGCGATCTTGAATACAAAGCAAGGAAAAGGAAGCTACTTTGGGGGTTAAATATTTGGTCCAAACAAGTTTGAACGGAAGGGAGTTGTCAGTTATATTGAGGGATAACAAGTAGGTTGATTTGACAGAGAATTCTCCCGAATATGTAGGTTCCCAAATAGGAATATCAGTAGAGTCCCTCAAAGGAATTGAAGCGGAGGATAACCGAGCTTCAAGGGATGATATTTCAGCTCTTAGATCTGGAATGACAAGTCTTTTCCAATTTCTGCCTCGGGGGGGAGGGTTTTTTACCCAATCAACATTGTCATTTGATATAAGATGCCAAGCCTGCTTAGCCAGAAGAGCTAAATTGAGAAGATGGATTCTTCTTAGCCCTAAACCTCCCTGCTCCTTAGGTTTGCAGACATTATCCCAAGCAACTAAATGAAATCTATTTTTATTCTCAGATCCTATCCAAAGAAAGTGCTTCTGAATCTGTTCCATTCTTTGGTAAAATTTTACAGGAGCTTTGAACAGGGAGAGAAAGTAGACAGGAATACTTTGGAGGTAAGCCATAGTGAGAGTAATTTTTCCAGCTTGAGAGAGAAGATTTCCTCTCCATGTAGAAATCTTTTTTGGAGTCTTTCAATGACGTTGTCCCATAAGTTTTCTTTAGCAATCCCCACAAAAAGAGGTAATCCCAAATAGGTAGAAGGCAAAGAAGAGGTGGAGCATCCAAGGATGTTAGCAATTAACACTTGTCTTCTTAAAGGAGTATTGAGGAAATATATTTTACTCTTTTGAAAATTAATCCTTTGGCCAGCTGCTTCTTCATACAAAAGAAGAATGCGTTTAATAATTTTGGCTTCGTTGATAGAAGTAAAGGTAGATAAAAGAGTATCATCAACAAATTGTTGATGAGTGATAGGATTGCATTGAGAAGTGACCTATAATCCTGAGATTAGACCTACTTGTCTTGCAGCTAAGATTGATCTGCCAAGAGCTTCAACCGCAATGATGAAGAGAAGTGGGGATAAAGGATCACCTTGCCTTAACCCTCTGCTGCTTTGAAAATATCCTGTAGGTGATCCATTGATTAGGACAAAAAACCAGGCAGAAGAAATGCATCCTTTAATTAAGGAAATCCAGTCAGGATGGAAGCCGAACTTATTTAGGATCGCAAGAAGGAAATCCCAATTAAGTCTATCATAGGCTTTGTTCATATCAAGTTTGAGAAGAAAAGTAGCTCTTTTGTTAAGTGAGATAGAATGAATTGCTTCATGAACTGAAATGATTCCATCTAAGATGGATCTGCCTCTGACTGAGATTCCTTGACATTGATTTATAATGAGGGGCATGACATCTCTCAAACGGATAGCTATGGCTTTTGTCAAAATTTTGTAGATGACATTACAAAGGCTGATTGGTCGAAAATCATTGAAATTGCTGGCATTTTGATTTTTTAGAATTAGCACAATAAAGGTGGAATTGAAACCCCTGGGAATGACTTTGGAAACTTGAATTTCCTTAATAGCAACACATACATCTAGCCCTAATAAATCCCAAAAGGCTTGAAAAAATCTAGGAGGAAAACCATCAGGTCCAGGAGCTTTATCAGGTTTCATTGAGAAAAGAGCCATCCTAATTTCTTCATCAGAAAGAGCAGTAGTGAGTTTGTTGTTGATTTCTTCTAAGATAAGATGAGGAATGAATTGGAGGAAGAAATCCTTGGCTCTTTCATAATTTGGCCTATGTTCCTCTTCGAGCAGATGCATAAAATGAGCCACCCCTTCAGATCTGATTTCCTTGATATCATCAGTGATTCTTCCATCCTGGCAATGAATTTCTTTAATTCTGTTATTGCTTTTGTGTCTCATAGTAGAAACATGAAAATATCTGGTATTAGAATCTCCTTGTTTAAGCCAGATATCACGAGACTTTTGTCTCCAAAATGTTTCTTCACATTGCAGGATATTGTGATATTGGGATAACAAATTTCTTTCTTCACCTCTCAACTCAATAGAACAACCTTGTCCTTCTTGGATTTATTTTTCAATTGAGGTCAACCTGTTCTTGACATCCTGTTTATTTTGGAAAAGATTTCCAAAAATGTCTCTATTCCATATTTTGAGATTTTCTTTGATTATTTTGAGCTTTTGTGCTAATATAAAGGAAGGACATCCTTGGATATCTGTTTGCCACCACTGGAAAATCCTTTCTCTAAAATCAGGATGTAGCATCCACATGGCTTCAAATCTAAAAGGTGTTTTATAAATTTTGGGATTATTAGTGTCTAGGAGAATGGGGCTATGATCAGATCCGATCTTAAGAAGGGATTGAAGGTTCACATCACCCCATATTGCTAGGGCTTCCTGAGAAAATAACACTCTGTCAAGTTTGACTTGAATAAGTTGAGAACCACATCTTCTATTTGACCAGGTAAATTGATTTCCTTTCAACTGAACATCCATCAGATTGTTTTTGGTTATAAAATCCTGGAAATCCTCCATGCTTTTAGTGAAAGAACCAACCCCTCCTTTTTTGTTAGAGGGAAATAAGGGAGTATTAAATTCACCAGCAAGGATCCATGGAATATTAATAAAAGTGCTTCTAATAGAAGATAGCATATCCCACACCCTAGACCTCCCTGTGATAGAATTTGGAGCATATATGTTGGTGAGGACCCAAGGAGAATTGTTGTCTTTATCAAAAAAGAGGATGTTGGCCATTTCATCATTGGAGTGAATAAGTTTTCCTTCTAGAACTATCGGGTTCCATAAACAAATAAGGCCTCCTGAAGCTCCTTTTGCATTGCAAAAAGTAAACTCACCCTTTTTCCAGATGTTATTACAAACCATCTTAACATAGGGATCACTAACTTTGGTTTCTTGGATCAAAAAAATGGTGGGTCTTATTTCATTCCTTAATTATTTAGCTAATGGTGTAAACTCAGCTACAAGAGACCAACAAAATGAACTTCAATCACATAACACAAATGCAATATAATGGAATAAACCTGCAAATCGATATTCTTCTCATTCCTAAATTCACATCCCTTATCCAAAATATTACAATCCATCATATAGCAACTAAAAACTAAAGAAACCCTAAAACGTCTTTTTTCTAAAAACTGCTAAAAATAGATCTTTTTCCTAAAAACTACTAAAAATAGAAATGAGTTGGATTGTACCCAAATTTGGTGCACACATCCCTCTTACAATAACGAACCTTAATTTAAACTATTAGGCCTCAATTTAAGGTATAACAAAATATAATAAAATTCTAACATCTAAAAAAACCCAAAAAACCTGGGAACCTATTCTAAAATCTAATTTTGGGACACTAGATGTCGGAGTTAGGTCCCAAAAACATGATTTTTGGAGGGTGAGGTGAATCAATATTAGCCTCATGCAGAACATGCATGCGAAACCAACTATTAAATTTCAAGGTAAATGAGCATACAGTTCACAAGTTATGGCTTCGACAAGGTGCATCATTCACCTCTGGTGAAAAAGAACTCAGCTTCTACGAGTTCAGTTGAATTGAAATACTGTAGCTTCTGGTTATGAAATTCCTATATCTCTAACTTGGAAACCCAAGTGTTATCTGACTGTGGTAATCCTTCCCACTAAGCCAGGAATCTATTGTAGCTCCCATGTTTGGTGGTGATCACCTTCTTATCGAGCACCTGTGCAAATCTATATTTTTTCTTCTTAGGCATATGTTATTACCAAGTTACTATCTCCTGTAATTCACCATCGTTGGCAATACCAACATACTGAAATAAATCAAAAACATTAAAAATGGGTGAAATATCAAATTCATCAGGAAGCTCCACTTTATAGGCATTATCATTGATCTTCTTCAAAATCCTGCATGGCCCAATTTTCTTAAGTTTCAATTTGTTATACGTCCCCTTAGGAAATATTTTTTTCCTAATATGAACCATGACCATATCACCCTCTTCAAACACTTTCATCCTTTTGTGTGCATCAGCAGACTCTTTGTAGTAAGTATTACTACTCTGCAATTTTTTCCTCATGAATTCTTGCACTTTCTGGATATGCTCAGCAAATGCTTCTGCATCATAACTAACTTGCTCCCTAATTGGTAACTCAACCAAACCTAATACACCTCTAGGATTTTGACCATAAATAATTTGAAAAGGAGATTTACCTGCGACCTGTTCACTGAACTATTGTATGCAAATTCGGCTTGCGACAAGGCTAAATCCCATTGTTTTGGTTTTTCTCCAACTATGCACCGTAAGAGGTTTCCCAAGCTTTTGTTCACTACCTCAGTTTCCCAATCGGTTTGTGGGTGGTAAGCACTAATGAACTGCAACCTAGTGTTCAACGTTTTCCACAACGTCCTCTAATAGTGACTCAAGAACTTAGTATCCCTATAAAAAGTAATAGTCTTTGGAACACCATGCAACCGCACAATCTCATCAAATAATAAGACTGCAGTCCTAGTTGCATCATTATTTTTATGGTAAGCAATAAAATGCACCACTTTTTAAAATCTATCTACAACAATAAAAATTGAATCCTTACCCCTCTGTGTCTTCGACAAACCCAACACAAAATCCATACTTAGATTGGTCCATGGTCCTATAGGAACTGGTAGTGGCATATACAACCCTATATTTTGTGCATGGCCCTTAGCCATCTGACATACTTTGCATCTAGAGACAAACCTGATTATGTCTCTCTTCATTTTTGGCCAATAGTACTTCTCTACAAGAGTGGTAGTTTTGGCTACTCCAAAATGATAGCCCAAACCCCCACTATGTAATTCCCTCAAGATGTTCTCTCTCATAGAGCCATTGGGAATGCATAATCGATTACCCTTAAACAAGTAATCATTTTGTAAAAAATACTCTTCAAAAATAGTATGGGACTCACCCTCTACCACACTTTTACACTGTTGCACAATATTCCCAAAAAATGCATCAGATTCATACAGATCTTTAATCTCCTCAAATCCTACCACTTCATTCTCCATAGTGATCAACAACATGAATCTCTTACTCAATGCATTAGCAACCTTATTTTGTTTAACCAACTTGTGATTCAGGACAAATGTATACTGTTGCAAAAATCAAACCCATTTGGCATGCCTACTATTTAACTTTTTTTGAGAGTTGACATATCTCAATGCTTCATGATCAGTAAACAACACAAACTCCTTTGAGAGTAAGTAGCGCCTCCAATGTTGCAATGCTTGCACAATTGCATAAAATTCCACATCATATGTATAATAATTCTTTCTTGCATCATTATTCTTCTCACTAAAAATTGCTACAGGTTAGCCCTCTTGACTTAAGACACCACCAATTCCAATAAATGAGGCATCACAATCAACCTCAAACACCTTACTAAAATATGGTAACACTAGAACAGGGTCTTCTAACACCTTCTTCTTCAAGAGTTAAAAATTGTTTGTTGCTGCCATAGTCCATACAAACTCTTTCCCCTTCATGCACTCAATTATAAGGGCAACTATACTACTGAAGTTCCTGATGAACTTTTTGTAAAAGGTAGCTAGGCCATGAAAGCTCCTTAATTCTATTATAGTTTGTGGAAGAGGCCATTCTAGAATCGCCTTCACTTTCTCGTCATCCATCCTCATGCCATCTCTTGAGATTACAAATCCTAAAAACACTAAATTATCTTGAAGAAATCTACATTTCTTTAGATTGACATAAAATTTCTCCTTCTTGAGCACGTCTAACACTAATTTCAGGTGTAATAAATTCTCCTCTTCACTTTTACTATAAATCAAAATATCATCAAAATACACAACCAAAAACTTATCATTATGTTCTCGCAGTACTCTGTTCATCAACCGCATAAATGTACTGGGTGCATTAGACAACCAAATGGCATCACCATCCACTCGTACAACCCATATTTTATCTCAAAAGCTATCTTCCATTCATCCCCTTATCTAATTTTGTTCTGGTAGTAGCCACTCCGTAGATCAATTTTATTGAAGTATTTAGCTCCAGCTAATCCATCCATCATGTCATCCACTCTCAAAATAGGATACTGATACTTTATTGTGATCTTGTTTATGGCTTTACTATTCACACACATCTTCTAGTTACCATCTTTATTTCGGGTCAGCAATGTTGGAGTTGCACATGGACTCATACTCTCCCTAACTAATCCTTTCTTTATCAACTCTGTCACTTGCCTACTCAACTCTGCATTCTGTGTTGGGTTCAACTAATAAGCTACCTGATTTAGGAGCGCTAATCCTGGAATCAAATCCATGTGATGTTGGATATCCCTCTTTGGTGGTATCCCATATGGTAACTCATCTGGTGTGACATATTTATATTCACTTAGCAACTTAGCTACTGCTATAGTCATAACTGCCTCCTCTATTTCTAGCTTCCTAGTTGTTAAGACATAACATAAGCTAGCGTCCTTTATCTTTGCAAGGAACTCCATCATCAACAAGATCTCACTCGGCCCATCCTCCTTTAGAGGTACAAGAAGTACCTTTACACCATACTTCCAAAATATGTAAGTATTCTTTCTCCCATTATGGTTAGTATCCTTGTCGTACTGCCAAGGTCTTTCTAATAGAATGTGACATGCATCCATAGGGATCACATCACACCACACTTCATCCTTGTAAGGGCTCCCAATTTAAAATTTAATTAAACAACTCTGATCTACTGTTACCTCATTCCCCTTCTTAACCCATGATATGCAATATGGATAAGGATGATTTTTATATTCTGGGTTCATTTTATCAACCATGAAATTTGACACCATATTCTCACAACTACCACCATCAATGACAATGTTACATACCTTCCCTCCTGATGTACACCTTATTTGAAATATGTTCATTCGTAGGCCAAAATCATCACCATCTATGGTCTACCCCTTCACTTTGCTCTGCACCTTCTCTTTTTTAGAAACAATCAACATCCTCCATATCATAAGTGCTTACCCCATGTCGGCAACAACTTCATCCTCATCCTGATCTTCCATCTCAACTAGATTGACCTTTCCTTGTCCTCATTGACCCCCTTCTTGGACATCACATTGGGGACACTCAAATGATTTTTTCCCCTCCTCAACACATCCATAACAAGTATACGACCTTCTTCGATCATTCCCATTTTGTCCACCATTGTAACCTCTAACTCGTTGGTATCCTCTTCCTCTCAAATTTTGCCCATCTTCTTCTTGTTTAGTAGGTATTGAGGATTCTCCCTTGAGAAAATTAGATCCACTTCGACCCCGACCTAAAGAGGGTGTGAATCCCTTCTTGCCTCTTCTATTAACCCTTTTCAATTTCTCCTCTGCCTTGAGGGCCATTTGATATTCATCCTCCATTGTAAGAGTGTGATGCATGCTCATCTCATATTGGATAGCAAAACTTAGGCCATTTACATTTGGTCCTCCGTCTCATTGTGCTCCACTCAAATGGATAGCTTGTAGAATTCATTAGTATAGTCCTCAATGCTTTGATTCTTCTGTCGAAGATTTTGAAATCTATGAAATAGGGTTTGGGAGTAGTCTACAGGTATAAATTTTTCCTGTAACTTCTTCATCTTTATCCAATCCCTAATATTTTTCTTTCCATTCCTCTGTCGTGTAGTCTGTAAATGATCCCATAAAATAAATGCATGCCCCTTAAACTTTGTGCATGTGAGCTTAACGTTCCTCTCTTCAGCAAGGTTACTCCATTCAAAATATTTTCTAGGCTATTGGACCAATCGATCAACTCCTCTGGTTTCAACCCACCAGTGATAGTCTCACAATGACACTAAGAGGGGGGGTGAATCGGTGTAGCTCTTAAAAACTTAAATCTTCAATTCTTAATGCCTAAACAATGAAAGCTTAAAACTCAATAAAGCAAATATACCAAAAGAGCATCACACAACACAAGATGTACCGAGGTTCACCAGTTTTGGCTACTCCTCAAAATTGACTGTTTGGACTCCCATCCAAATCCAGCCTTTGCAAAATACCAATTTTACAATCAATTTACCAGCACCCACTGGAAGGAGCACCAACCCCTGATTTATCTACAACAACAAAAAGGAGCACCAACCCCTGATTTACCAGCACCAACTGGAAGGAGCACCAACCCCTGATGCCAAGCACCAACTTGGACTTCTGTTCTGAAACTAGAAGATTGACATAAAGATGCCTTCACTTTTACAAGACCCTGACTGGTCTATTGCTTTCTCAACATTTCCTACTCTTCACACAACACACACTATGCTCGCTCGGCTCCAGCACACTCTCCTCGTGCTTCACATACCGCACACCTCTCTCGCTCTCCTCTTGCTCTCTTCGCAAGATTAAATCCACCTCGCGTTAATCCCAAGCGCTTTCACTCTATTTCAGCGTCACTTTAATTCTCCATGCAGACCTCCTTTTATAACAAAGTTTTGACTCTATTTTTAACTTCCATATTTATGCATGCAACTCGTAACTGCTGTAACTGTCGAACTGACTTTAGTTCACTCTTCTTATTTTAGCTGCATGATATTTCTCTATAACTGCACCTGTAATTGTATCGTATCGACTTTCGTTAACTCTTCTTATTTTAGCTGCATGATTTTCTTCTATAACGGCACCTATAACTATCATATCGACTTCTTCTATAACTGCACCTGTAACTGTCGTATCGACTTCAGTTAACTATCACATATCTTCTTTCAACTGGGTTCTCTTCTTAGCTCACGAAACACAACATGTCGTGATATCGTGACACTTTTGCCACCTTGCTTCTTTTGTTTGCTTGCACCCGCAAAAACACATGTCACGATATCATGACACTTTTGCCTCCTTGCTTCTTTTGTTTGCTTGTACCCGCAAAAACACATGTCGCGATATCGCGACACTTTCGCCTCCTTGCTTCTTCTGTTTGCTTGTACCCATGAAAACACATGTCACGATATCACGACACTTTCGCCTCCGTACTCTTCCTCTTTACTTTTGTCATGATATCGCGACACTTCTGCCTTCTTACTTTCTCTCTCCTCCTTTAGTCACGAAAATGCGACATGTCACGATATCGTGACACTTTTCTCCTTTGCTCTTTCTCTTGCCTTTGGTCGCGAAAATGCGACATGTCACGATATCACGACACTTTTCTCCTTTGCACTTTTTCTTACCTTCGGGTCACGAAAAGCGACATGTCGGTATCCCTTTCTCCCGACATGTCACGATATCGTGACACTTTTCCTTCTCTTCCTCTTTTCAGCATGAAAATAGACATGTCACGATATCGCGACACTTTTCCTTCTCCCTTTCTCTTTTTCAGTCAGAAAATGCGACATGTCACGATATCGCGACACTTTTCCTTCTCTGCCTTCCTCTTCGCTTTGGACCGTGAAAATGCTACATGTCGCGATATCGCGACACTTTTTCCTCGCATTTTTTCTTCACTTCGTACCATGAAAATGCAACATGTCACGAAATCGTGACACTTTTTCTTCCTTGCATTTTCTCTTCGCTTTGGATCGCAAAAATGAAACATGTCACGAAATCGTGACACCTTTTTCTCTCTCCTCTTTCTCTTCTTGGGCGGAAAATGAAACATGTCATGAAATCGTGACACCTTTTTCTCTCTCCTCTTTCTCTTGCAATATGTCATGAAATCGTGACACTTTTCTACTTGTCTTTTTCTCTTCCAACATGTCACGAAATCGTGACACTTTTTCTTCCGTACTATCTCTCTTGCAATATGTCATGAAATCGTGACACTTTTTCTACTTGCCTTTTTCTCTTCCAACATGTCAGAAATCATGACACTTTTTCTTTCGTACTATCTCTCTTGCAATATGTCATGAAATCGTGACACTTTTTCTACTTGCCTTTTTCTCTTCCAACATGTCATGAAATCGTGACAGTTTTTCTTGCGTACTTCTCTCTTGCAATATGTCGTGAAATCGTGACCGGTTTTCTTGCTTGCGTTTCTCTCCGAACATGTCATGAAATCAAGATTTTTTCTTGCTTTCTCTCAAACATGTCGTGAAATTGATTTTTTCTTCTTTCTCTCTAAACATGTCAAATTTTTTTTTTTCTCAACATGTCACGAAATTGTGATATTTTTTTTCTTCAACATGTCATGATATCGTGATAGTTTTTCTTTCTCTCAACATGTCGCGATATCGCGATAGTTTTCTTTCTTCTCAACATGTCACGATATCGCGATAGTTTTCTTTCTTCTCAACATGTCGTGATATCGCGACAATTTTCTTCCTTGTGATTTTCTTTTGATTTTTAGCATATGGGCCACTTCGATCTTTTGGATAATCACTGTACATACTCTGAAGAACCTCTTAACTCCTGTCCACTTCATCAATTGGAACCTTTTGGATAATCAATTACATACTCTGAAGAACCTCTTAACTCCTGTCCACTTCATCAACTGGAACCTCTTAACTCCTGTCCACTTCATCAACTGATCTGTCTGACTGTGTTGACAACAATGACAATACTTTTGCTGCACCTTGCTCAACAATCTCCCCCTTTGGAATTGTTGGCAACACTCATGCAATTTCCTGTAATTCTTCTCCCCCTTTGACAATAATACCAAAGGGCTGCTACAGACTCCCCTGAGTCCATGCACAACATTCTCAGGCACAAATTATTATAGTTAGCAAAAATTACAAACATGAGCAAAAAGATAATCAAATATATAAATGCTCCCCCTGAGAATGTGGTCCTGATAGCTAGTCAGTTCTTGGGAAGCATGACCACTCCCAATTTATTGCGAAGGTATCCGCTACTGACTGGTGGACCTCTCTCCAATTGTTATATTATAGAAGACTCTGTCTCTCTGCTGCACTGACTGGTGGACCTCTCTCCACTTGAAGAATCCTCACTCAGATCTATCTTCAACTGTGTTGGCTACTGGATCTCTATCCATTGAGACTCTGTTCTCTGTACTCTATCAATAGGCTCACACAGAACCTGCTTAACAAGCTCACATAGAACTTGTCCAATGTTGAATAACAAGCTCATACAAAACCTGTCCAAATCTGCTCCAACAAGCTCACTAAGAACCTGTCCGAAATCTGCTCTAGAAGTCTGTCCCAACACTGTCCTCAAATATTTCCCAAAGGCCTTCTCAAAGGCTCAATCAATCATGCTCAAGTAGTATTCAAAATGAACTCAACAATGAATGACAATCTCAAATCAAATCCACTTCATAGAAGCATAAAGAGAATTGTTAGAGACTTAATATCTTCTAACCTCAATCTCAACTCAACATAGAATGATGGAATAATTTATTTCAGAGAACTTTAAAAATCACTTCACACATAACTTGACTAGGCTTAATCAAATCAACTCAACCAATCATCACCAAGTTGGAAACCATCTGGCTGCTCAATATAAACCTCTTCTTCAAGCTTCCCATTCAAAAATGTTGATTTCACATCTGTCAACAAAATTGACAAGTGACTCACACTTGTACCAATTTTTGTCCAACACTGTACCAACACTGCAATTTTACTGCCAACTCTGTGCAAGCATCAAACATAGTACCACAACACCAACCAAATCCCTTTTTACATTTTCAACTTGGTCTATGTTTTCTACAGTCACCGCTGATCACACCTTACTTTCAACTGTTCGAATCAGGAGACAATATTTTGTAAAACGCTTCACGGCCAACTATAGTGCACCTTACTCAAACTCATACTTTTGGACCTCGGATAGGTATGATTCACAAAGCAAAGTTGCTCATCTTGATGAGCTAAACATGAATCAATGATCAGACTTCAATATTTTTCACCACAACATCATAAAAGATCTAACAATCTTCACGTCAATGTGTAGTTCAAATATACACTACTTTTATCGAAACACATATACTGTTGGTGCAGTTCAATGTCTCTGGTTTCTAACGATTGCCATGAATGTTTTCATCGCCTATGCAGGTATTGACAGTGGACCATTACCTCTAGCATTGGAACCTCAATCTACATGCAGTCATCAACACTCAGTATTCTGCTTCTTGATAGGGCATATGTCAGGGCTACTCAATGTCTTAGGCGAACGTTCTTCACGCGATTCCAGGGAGCATTTCTCCTTGCTGCGATCAAGGGATTCCTCGGGAAATATCTCGCATTCCTCAAATAATGCAAGACTTTCTTAGGTGCATAGGCATCTTGTCCTCCTTGGCGCTTCACCACCTGGGCGCTATTCTCTCAACGTCTCTGCCTTGCATGTGCCACTTGGCACTCTTGACGAACTGGGTGCTAGTGCTACTGTTTGCTTTGACTCTAGCATCTCTTTGATAATGACTACTTCTTTAGAGAAAATTAATGCTCTCTTATACCAAATGATGTGTTGTATTTTTGGTTAAGAAACGCACGCCTTCCCAGCTACACGTTGGCAAAATTTTCATAATGATCATGAAGAGCTTTACCATAGTCCTCCCTCGATATTGGTAGATGAATCGAGACATACTCACAACATGGATTCTATGTTATCTACAGATTGGGAATGTTACAGGCTTCAAAACCAGCACCTGCCAGCTTATGCTTCCATGACACGATGACCTGTGCTGCATGTTCTATCTCAGATAATGCCTATCAGTTGCTGCATCGAAAACCTAGCTGTTCACCATGTTGTTCTACTGAAGCACATCAGTTTGACACTATCTGTTATTGTAACCGCCATCACCAGAGAGATTTCACAATAATAAAAAAATTGGCTCTATCAAGCCAACATCTCATGCTCCTACTTATTAACTCCACAAACAACTACATGAACTGAAACACATTTTGACAACTGTACGACAACCCCCTCTGACTACTTACCTTTCATCCTCAGATAACCAAACAACATAGGAGCATTAAAATAAAACTTTAAGATTGCTCCCCCTGAGGATGTGCTACCCGGAGTCGCTTAGTGCAATAGAGGAGTAATCTCCTTCGATCCAAGGAGACACGATTTCCTCTCTTCTTTCTTTCTCCAACCTTTCTTGAACTTGGGCTTGAGTTTCTCAACCTGCATCCCTATTTTGAACCTTTTCGTGAACTTGAACATTTCTCTTGGGTGGTTGTCTCTTGTGCATCCTTGATGGATGATTATTTTCCTTTCTTTGATACACATGATTTCTTCCCTGTCTGTGTTGCATTCTTTGTGTCTGATGAAATCTGTTGTCTTGCCTTAGATTAGATACAAAATTTCTTGGACAAAACCTTGCTATGTGCCCATGACCATTACATTTAAAACATTGCACATGGTGTTCAACGAGATGTATTTCTACCAGCATAACTCTTTGATCTATTATTCAATCCACAATAAATTGCCTTGTGACCATAATGGTTGCATCTAAAACAATAGCCATTAAAAGCATTATTATGAATAGAGTGAGAGTGATAGAACCTCTTTTGTTGTGGTTGCTTTGTTGTAGATCTCCTTTGATATTTTCTTCCTTTTGAAGTTTCAGCTTCAAACTTTTCTTGCTTTGATCCTTCAACAGTGGACTTCTTCTTCTCTACAGATTTAGAAGATGAAGGTTGTTCAACTTCATATCCAAGACCAAGCTTACACATGGGGCTTCTTTGATGACTTATCATTTTATCTAGCAACTCTGTGCTCTTCTCAAATTTGAGATTTGTATTGGCCTCTTCTAGTTGTTTCTTCAATAAAACAATCTCCTCTTCTTGTTTGCAGCAAACAATCTCTTTCTTATTGATCTGTGACTTGAGAGTTTCTTCAATCCTTTTGGACTCTTCTACTTGCAGCTTTAGATCACTAAAAACTTTGTTAGATTCCTCTTCACGTTTGCTACATACATCGACTTTATCATCCAGGTGTGACTTCAAGGCTTCTTCTATTTTCTTGGCTTTATGAATTTGTAAGAAGAGATCTTCGATCTTATCCCCATATTCTTCCAACTTCTTGGACAGTCTTCTGTTCTTTTTCTTTTCTATATTCAACTCTTCAAGTGCAGCGATCAACTCACCTTCTAGATATACTTCACCCTCAAGGTTTTCATCACATGCTTCAGAGTTCACTCCTATCTTTTCAGAATTCACTCCTTCTATCTTTTCTAGTTCAATTTTCTCTTCCACAGGAACTAAAACTGACTGAGATGCCTTATTTGAGGAGGATCTATTCTTCTTACCCATTGCGTACTAATCCAAGATCAACCCTAGCTGATTTATCCTGACAAGGGAAACTTGCTCTGATACCAATTGTTAGTCTCACAATGACACTAAGAGGGGGGTGAATCAGTGTAGCTCTTAAAAACTTAAATCTTCAATTCTTAATGCCTAAACAATGAAAGCTTAAAACTCAATAAAGCAAATATACCAAAAGAGCATCACACAACACAAGATGTACCGAGGTTCACCAGTTTTGGCTACTCCTCAAAATTGACTGTTTGGACTCCCATCCAAATCCAGCCTTTGCAAAATACCAATTTTACAATCAATTTACCAACACCCACTGGAAGGAGCACCAACCCCTGATTTATCTCGCAACAACAAAAAGGAGCACCAACCCTTGATTTACCAGCACCAACTGGAAGGAGCACCAACCCCTGATGCCAAGCACCAACTTGGACTTCTATTCTAAAACTAGAAGATTGACATAAAGATGCCTTCACTTTTACAAGACCCTGACTGGTCTATTGCTTTCTCAACATTTCCCACTCTTCACACAACACACACTGTGCTCACTCGGCTCTAGTGCACTCTCCTCGTGCTTCACATACCGCACACCTCTCTCGCTCTCCTCTTGCTCTCTTCGCAAGATTAAATCCGCCTCACATTAATCCCAAGCACTTTCACTCTATTTTAGTGTCACTTTAATTCTCCACGTAGACCTCCTTTTATAACAAAGTTTTGACTCTATTTTTAACTTCCATATTTTTGCATGCAACCCATAACTGCTTGTAACTATCGAACTGACTTTAGTTCACTGTTCTTATTTTAGCTGCATGATATTTCTCTGTAACTGCACCTATAACTATCGTACCGACTTTCGATTAACTCTTCTTATTTTAGCTGCATGATTTTCTTCTGTAACGACACCTGTAACTGTCGTATCGACTTCTTCTATAACTGCACCTGTAACTGTCGTACCGACTTCAGTTAACTGTCACATATCTTCTTTCGGCTGGGTTCTCTTCTTAGCTCATGAAAACACATGTCACGATATCATGACACTTTCACCTCCTTGCTTCTTTTGTTTGCTTGCACCCGCAAAAACACATGTCGTGATATCGTGACACTTTTGCCTCCTTGCTTCTTCTGTTTGCTTGTACCCATGAAAACACAACATGTCGCGATATCACGACACTTTCACCTCCTTGCTTCTTCTGTTTGCTTGTACCCACGAAAACACAACATGTCACGATATCGTGACACTTTCACCTCCGTACTCTTCCTCTTTACTTTTGTCATGATATCGTGACACTTCTGCCTTCTTACTTTCTCTCTCCTCCTTTAGTCATGAAAATGTGACATGTCGTGATATCATCGACACTTTTTTCCTTTGCTCTTTCTCTTCCTTCGGGTCACGGACATGTCCGCGATATCGTGACAACTTTTTCCTTTCACTTTCTTCTTACATTCGATATCGGACACTTTTTCATTCTCTCATTACTCTTTAATACATTTTCAACTTTTCTCTCCCTTCTCTCTTTTCGAAAATGCGACATGTCGCGATATCGTGACACTTTTCCTTCTCGCCTTCCTCTTTTTCAAGTCGCAAAATGCGACATGTCACGATATCGTGACACTTTTCCTTCTCGCCTTCCTCTTTTTAGCGAAAATGCGACATGTCACGATATCGTGACACTTTTCCTTCTCTGCCTTCCTCTTCGCTTTGGACCGTGAAAATGCTACATGTCATGATATCGCGACACTTTTTCCTCACATTTTCTCTTCGCTTTGGACCGCGAAAATGCAACATGTCATGAAATCGTGACACTTTTTCCTCCTTGCATTTTCTCTTTGCTTTGGACCGCAAAAATGAAACATGTCGTGAAATCATGACACTTTTTCTCTCTCCTCTTTCTCTTGCAATATGTCACGAAATCGCGACACTTTTTCTCTCTCCTCTTTCTCTTGCAATATGTCACGAAATCGTGACACTTTTTCTACTTGTCTTTTTCTCTTCCAACATGTCACGAAATCGTGACACTTTTTCTTCCATACTATCTCTCTTGCAATATGTCATGAAATCGTGACACTTTTTCTACTTGCCTTTTTCTCTTCCAACATGTCATGAAATCGTGACACTTTTTTTTCCGTACTATCTCTCTTGCAATATGTCACGAAATCGTGACACTTTTCTACTTGCCTTTTTCTCTTCCAACATGTCACGAAATCGTGACAGTTTTCTTCCGTACTATCTCTCTTGCAATATGTCATGAAATCATGATAGTTTATCTTGCTTGCGCTTTCTCTCCAAACATGTCGCAAAATCGTGACAGTTTTGCTTGCTTGCGCTTTCTCTCCGAACATGTCAGAAATCATGACAGTTTTTCTTGCTTGCGCTTTTTCTCCGAACATGTCGTGAAATCATGACATTTTTTCTCTTTCTCTCGAACATGTCAAAATCATATTTTTCTTTTTATAGTTTTCTTTCTTCTCAACATGTCACGATATCACGAGTTTTCTTTCTCTCAACATGTCACGATATCACGATAGTTTTCTTTCTTCTCAACATGTCGCGATATCGTGACAGTTTTCTTCCTTGTGATTTTCTTTTGATTTTTAGCATATGGGCCACTTCGATCTTTTGGATAATCACTGTACATACTCTAAAGAACCTCTTAACTCTTGTCCACTTCATCAACTAGAACCTTTTGGATAATCACTGTACATACTCTAAAGAACCTCTTAACTCCTATCCACTTCATCAACTAGAACCTCTTAACTCCTGTCCACTTCATCAACTGATCTGTCTAACTGTGTTGACAACAATGACAATACTTTTGCTGCACCTTGCTCAACAACCAGCATACTCAAGAACCTTACTATTGATCCCATATTGATTCCCCTTAAGCCCCTCTAGAGCTCATATTAGTCAATTTTCAAAATTGTGCCCTTCTTCCTCTTGGCCCTCTGGTTTTTCTTTTACATGTACCTCAGATCCAAGTTCCTCAAGTACATTTCCATCATCAGACCTTGATCTCCATGCGCCCTAGGATGTCTCTCTCCCATGTGATCAATCACACCATTCAACCATGTTGTTTTTACATTCAGATCCTCAATATGCCTATTCATCTAGGTATATCTTCTAGGTAGCATCTTCCCTTCACTAGCAACATCAAACCCACTCTGATACCAAATGGTGTAACTCAGCTACAAGAGACCAACAAAATGAACTCCAATCACATAACACAAATGCAATATAATGGAAGAAACCTACAAATCAATATTATTCTCATTCCTAAATTCACACCCCTTATCCAAAATATTACAATCCATCATATAGCAACCGAAAACCAAATAAACCCTAAAATGTATTTTTTCTAAAAATTGCTAAAAATAGATATTTTTTCTAAAAACTACTAAAAATAGAAATGAGTCATATTGTGCCCAAATTTGGTGCACACATCCCTATTACAATAATTAACCTTAATTTAAAATATTAGGTCTCAACTTAAGGTATAACAAAATATAATAAAATTCTAACATTCAAAAAAACCCAAAAAACCTAGGAACCTATTCTAAAAGCTAATTTTGGGATAATAGATGTTAGAGTTAGGTCTTGAAAACATAATTTTGGAGGGTGAGGTGAATCAAATATTAACCTCATGCAGAACACGCACATATAACCACCTATTAAATTTCAAGGCAAACGGGCGTACGGTTCACAAGTTATGGCTTTGACAAGGTGCATCATTCTCCTCTGGTGAAAAAGAACTCAGCTCCTACGAGTTCAGTTGAATTGAAATATCGTAGCTTATGGTTATCAATTTCCTTTAGATCTAACTCCAAAACCCAAGTGTTATCTTACTGTGGTAATCCTTCCCACTGAACCAAGAATCTATTGTAGCTCCCATGTCTAGTGGTGATCACCTTCTTATTGAGCACCTGTGCAACTCTATATTTTTTCTTCTTAGGCATCTATCATGCCCAAGTTACTATCTCCTGTAATTCACCATCCTTGGTAGTACCAAGATACTGAAAGAAATTAGAAACATTAAAAATGGGTGAAATATCAAATTCATCGGGTAGCTCCACTTTATAGGCATTATTGTTGATCTTCTTCAAAATCTTGCATGGCCCAATTTTCTTAAGTTTTAGTTTGTTATACGTCCCCTTAGGAAATATTTTTTTCCTAATATGAACCATGACCATATCACCCTCTTCAAACACTTTCACCCTTCTGATTGCATCAACAGACTCTTTGTAGTAAGCATTACTACTCTACAAGTTTTCCCTTATGGACTCTTGCACTTTTTGGATATGCTCAGCAAATGCTTCTGCATCATCACTAACTTGTTACCCAATTGGTAACTCAACCAAATCTAATACACCTCTAGGATTTTGACCATAAATAATTTGAAAATGAGATTTACCTGTCGACCTTTTCACTGAACTATTGTATGTAAATTCAGCTTGCGACAAGGCTAAATCCCATTGTTTTGGTTTTTCTCCAACTATGCACTGTAAGAGGTTTACCAAGCTTCTTATCACTACCTCGATTTCCCCATCGGTCTATGGGTGGTAAGCACTACTGAACTAAAACCTAGTGTTCAACTTTTTCCACAACGTTCTCTAATAGTGACTCAAGAACTTAGTATCCCTATAAAAAGTAATAGTCTTTGGAACACCATGCAACCACACAATCTCATCAAAGAATAATATTGCAGTCCTAGTTGCATCATTAGTTTTATGGAAAGCAATGAAATGCACCACTTTTTAAAATCTATCTACCACAACAAAAATTGAATCCTTACCCCGTTGTGTCTTTGGCAACCCCAACATAAAATTCATACTTAGATCGGTCCATGGTCCTGTAGGAACTGGAAGTGGCATATACAACCCTATATTTTGTGCATGGCCCTTAGACATCTGGCATACTTTGCATCTAAAGACAAACCTGATTATGTCTCTTTTTTATTTTTGGCCAATAGTACTTCTCCTCTACAAGAGTGGTAGTTTTGGCTACTCCAAAATGACCAACCAAACCCCCACTATGTAATTCCCTCAAGATTTTCTCTCTCATAGAGCCATTGGGAATGCATAATCGATTACCCTTAAACAAGTAATCATTTTGTAAAATATACTCTTCAAAATAGTATGGGACTCACTCTCTACCACACTTTTACACTATTGCACAATATTCCCAAAATCTGCATCAGATTCATACAAATATTTAATCCCCTCAAATCCTACCACTTCATTCTCCAAAGTGGTCAACAACATGACACTCCTACTCAATGCACCAACAACCTTATTTTGTTTACCCGACCTGTGCTTTAGGACAAATGTATACTGTTGCAAAAATCAAACCCATTTGGCATGCCTACTATTTAAATTTTTTTTAGAGTTGACATATCTCAATGCTTCATGATTAGTAAACAACACAAACTCCTTTGAGAGTAAGTAGTGCCTCCAATTTTGCAATTCTTGCACAATTACATAAAATTCCACATCATATGTAGAATAAATGTTTCTTGCATCATTCAGATTCTCACTAAAAAATTCTACAGGTCAACCCTCTTGACTTAAGACACCACCAATTCCAATAAATGAGGCATCGCAATCAATCTCAAACACCTTACTAAAATCTGGTAACACTAGAACAGGGTCTTCTAATACCTTCTTCTTCAAGAGTTCAAAATTGTTTGTTGCTGCCATAGTCCATACAAACTATTTCCCCTTCATGCACTCAGTTATAAGGGCAACTATACTACTGAAGTTTCTGATAAACTTTATATAAAAGGTAGCTAGGCCATGAAAGCTCCTTACTTCTATTATAGTTCATGAAAGAGGCCATTCCAGAATTACCTTCACTTTCTCGTCATCCATCCTCATGCCATCTCTTGAGATTACAAATCCTAAAAACACTAAACTATCCTGAAGAAATCTACATTTCTTTATATTGACATACAATTTCTCCTTCCTAAGCATGTCTAACACTAATTTTAGGTGTAACAAATTCTCCTCTTCACTTTTACTATAAATCAAAATATCATCAAAATACACAACCAAAAACTTACCATTATATTCCCGTAGTACTCTATTCATCAACCACATAAATATACTAGGTGCATTAGACAACCCAAATGGCATCACCATCAACTCGTATAACCCATATTTTGTCTTAAATGCTATCTTTAATTCATCCCCTTATCTAATTTTGATCTGGTAATAGCCACTCCCCAGATCAATTTTACTAAAATATTTATCTCCAGCCAATCCATCCATCATGTCATCCACTCTCGACATAGGGTATCAATATTTTATTATGATCTTGTTTATGGTTCTACTATCCACACACATTCTCTAGTCACCATGTTTCTTTCGGGTCAGTAATGCAGCAGTTGCACATGGACTCATACTCTCCCTAACTAATCCTTTCTTTATGGTGACCCATCAAGGAACTCCTTCATCATCAACAAGCTCTCCCAATAGAATGTGACATGCATCCATAGGGATCACATCACACTACACTTCATCCTTGTAAGTGCTCCCAATTTAAAATTTAATTAATTACCTCTGATATAATGTTACCTCATTCCACTTCTTAACCCATGAGATGTGATATGGATAATGATGATTTTTGTATTCCAGGTTCATTTTATCAACCATGACATTTGACACCATATTCTCACAACTACCACCATCAATGACAATGTTACATACCTTCCCTTATGATGTACACCTTGTTTAGAAGATGTTCGTTCATAGGCCAGAATCATCACCATCTATGGTCTACCCCTTCGCTTTGCTCTGCACCTTCTCTTTCTTAGGAACAATCAGCGTCCTCCTTATCATAAGTGCTTCCCCCATGTCAGCAACAACTTCATCCTCATCCTACTCTTCCATCTCAACTAGATTGACCCTTCCTTGTCCTCCTTGACCCCTTTCTTGGACATCACATTGGGGACACTCAAATTCTTTGTGCCCCTCCTCAACACATCCATAATAGGTATACGACCTTCTTGGATTATTCTCATTTCTTCCACCATCGTAACCTTACCTCGTTGGTATCCTCTTCCTCTCAAATTCTGCCCATCTTCTTCTTGTTTAGCAGGTATTGAGGATTCTCCCTTGAGAAAATTAGATCCACTTTGACCCCAACCTGAAGAGGGTGTGAATCCCTTCTTGCCTCTTCTATTAACCCTTTTTAATTTCTCCTCTACCTTGAGGGCCATTTGATATACATCCTCCACTATAAGAGTGTGATGCATGCTCATATCATATTGAGCAACAAAACTTAGGTCATTTACATACCTGGCAGCCCTTTGGTCCTCTGTCTCATTATGCTCCACTCGAATGGATAGCTTGTAGAATTCATTAGTATAGTCCTCAATGCTTTGATCCTTCTATCGAAGATTTTGAAATCTATGAAATAGGTTTTGGGAGTAGTCTATAGGTATAAATTTTTCCTGTAACTTTTCCTTCATCTTTATCCAATCCCTAATATTTTAATTTTCATTCCTCTATTGTGTAGTCTATAAATTATCCCACCAAATAAATGCATGTCCCTTCAAATTTATGTATGTGAGCTTAACATTCTCTTTAGCGAGGTTACTCCATTCAACATATTTTTCTAGGATATTAATCCAATCGATAAACTCATCTGGTTTCAACCCACCAGCATACTCGAGAACCTCAATATTGATCCCATCTTGATTCCCCTTAAGATCCTCTAGAGCTCATATCAGTCGATTTTCAAAACCGTGCCCTCTGGTTTTACTTCTGCATGCACCTCAGATCCATGTTCCTCAGGTATGTTTTCATCATTAGATCCTTGATCTCCATGTGCCCTGGGATGTCTCTCTCCCATGCGATCAATCACACCAGTCACCCATGCTATTTTTACATTCTTATCCTCAATCTACCTATTCATATGGGTATATCTTCTAGGTGGCATCTTTCCTTCACTAGCGAGATCAAACCCGCTCTGATACCAAATGGTGTAAACTCAGCTACAAGAGACCAACAAAATGAACTCCAATCACATAACACAAATGCAATATAGTGGAATAAACCTAAAAATTGATATTCTTCCCATTCCTAAATTCACATCCCTTATCCAAAATATTACAATCCATCATATAGCAACTTGTTGAGTGGTATTTTCACCCGATTGTGAAAACACACTCTCCGATAGGATTTGGGTTCTAAATCCTCTGCTTGCAAAGAAATTAAACAAGTAACTTCTCCAAGGTCTCCGCTATGTTAGCATTTTACATCTGTGTATTAATAATCTCAAACAAAGATATTCAATTAAAATGCTTGGAACACCTTAGTGGTTGCAAGTAACTGAAAACAAGGGGCAATGTTGGTTTATTTTACTATGAAACTTTAATGATTGTTCGTTGAACCCGAATAAAGCAAATGTGATTTGGTCCCTATATGACCATGCTGTAACTTCAAAGTGGAAATTGATGAAATGCCATAAATGGTGGAACTATTTTTGGATTTTGAAGTTTTTTAATTTTTATTTTATTTTAATGCCTGAGAATTAAAATAAAATTGGAACTTCTGAAAAATAAAGTGCAGAAAAAAAGAAAATAAAATGCAAAAGAAAAATGAAAATGAAATTGCATTCAGTTTGATGCTATCCTGTTTTGACAAAACCGAAGATGTGAGGTTTCCATGCATGCAACCTAACCTATTGGACCTGCAAAACATGCACAATCCCCATAGACTAAGTGTTGGTTCCTAGGATATGAAATAAAATTCAGATTTCAAATATTCGCCTAATGTAACCCACAAAGTGGCATCTACATTATCTATAAATCCAAAATCTAAAAAATGAAAGAATAAACATTAAATCCATAGCATGCACAGAAGATCTCCTTCTTTCTTGCCCACAAGATGCAAATTTCTGAACACTTCTGCATTAAAAATATGTCATGTTACAATAGTAGAATCTCTGGTTTTTCCAAACCAGTCTATGGAAGAGAAACAAATTCAAACAGGCCCAGAATGGCCTTCTCAACTTTGGATCTGCAACCCTACTTATAGCGGTTTTCTACCCCTGTACCAATCTATGCCTCTACTTTTATACTTTTTGGCAATGCTCTCTGCTTCGCTCTGCGGTGCTTCGTTTCATTTCCCAGATTGCATCGTTTCGTCTTCCCCGTCTCATCGTTGTCTTTGAATTTCTGTTCGATGTCGAAATGTTTGATCTTCTCTGTGAATTGTAACGCTTCTGTAGCCCTTACACTTTTATGCCACGTGTTTCACGCTTCTCTCCATGTTCCGTAACTGCCCCCTGTAAATCACGACCAAAAATAGCATGTCGCGATATCGCGACGTTTTTATGTATGCAGCTTAGCTTTTCTTCTTTCATCGCGAAAATGAGACATGTCGCGATATCGTGACATTTTCTTGTCAACAGCCTTGTCCACCTTCATGCGCCGCAAAAATGATACATGTCACGAAATCGTGACATTTTTCCACTTCGGGCCACCTGGATGCAACTTGTCACGAAATCGTGACATTTTTCTGCTTTCACGTGTTTTATTGCACTTAGCTACAAAAACGTGACATGTCACGAAATCGTGACACCTTTTCATTCCATATCGCCCTACTATTTTCTATCATGAAATTGTGACACTTTTCTCTTTGGCCCAACCTTGCTATTTTTTGTCGCGAAATCACGACGCTTTTCATTTGGAGTTGTCTTACGGCTTTCGGTCACTAAATCATGACGCCTTTTCATTTGGAGCTGTCTTATGGCTTTCTGTCATGAAATCGTGACGCTTCTTGGTTCCATACCCCTTGGCTGATTTTTGTCATGAAATCGTGACACTTTTCTATTTCGTACCATCTCGCTACTTGGAGTCGCAAAAACGTGACATGTCACGATTTTGTGACACATTTCCCTTGCTTAGCTTGTCAGTCGTCGTGAATAGCGAAAATGCGACATGTCATGATTTCGTGACACTTTATTTCAATTTGCTCCTTCTTCAATTTCTTGCAGTGAAAACATGACATGTCGTGATATTGCGACATTTTTTATCTCTGCCCTTCATCTCGTCTGCTTTATGTCATGAAATCGTGACACTTTTTCATTTGGCATGTCTTGCTGCTTCAAGTCACAAAAATGTGACATGTCACGATATCGTGACAACTTTAGTGCCTTGCCCTGCTTGACTGGTTTGACCATGATTTTGTGACATGTCACGATATTGCGATAATTTTCTGTCCCACTGCATTTCGCTTGTTTGAGCCGCGAAAACATGACCTGTCGCGATATCACGACACTTTCTTTTTCTTGTCAGCAACGCGTCGCGATTTCACGATAATTTATTTTTCTTAGCTGCGACAGAGCAACACATCGCGATATCATGACACCTTTTCATTTTGACGTACTTTACTATTCTAAGCCGCGAAAATGCGACATGTCATGATATCGCGTCAATTTTCTTTTCGGTCGCGACGGAGCAACATGTCGCGATATCGCGACACTTTTCATTTTCTGCCGCGATGGAGCAACATGTCGCGATATCGCGACACTTTTTCATTTTCTGCCGCGATGGAGCAACATGTCGCGATATCGCGACACTTTTTCATTTTTTCCGCGATGGAGCAACATGTCGCGATATCGCGACACTTTTTCATTTTTTTGCTATTTTTCTTTGATTTTTTGCATCTGGGCCACTGCAGTTTTCTTTGAAAGCATGCAAAAAAGGTGGGTCCCCAATTTTGGGGTGTGTTGTGGATCAGCCACAACAAATGGCGACTCTGCTGTCAAATGCTCTCGAGCATTTTGGGGTGAGAACCCAACAATAAAATATCGACAAGATAGATCAGAAATACATGAAACATCGAGAATCATTAAGTATCGGCTCGGTGTGTGCAATGTGTTTTCATTCCCTATCGCTTGAACTTGATCAACATTCCATTGTCAGTTTCACTTATGATTTGTATGCAAGGCTATGAATGATTTGTGCAGGATTTGATGTATGATGAAGATGCTAAAGATATAACAACCTTCTTTGCAAAGGCTCAAACCTTCTAATATCATGAACAAACATATTAAAGCTGTCAAACCCTCTTAGGACCAAATATATGCATACTGAATTAATTTACTAGATCCCAAAGTTGGTTATGTGTCACTACCATCTTGAACCCATGTGCAAGTGTAAGTGAAATCAAAACTTTGGGGAATAGGATTCCCAACCTAAGCGAGATGGGAATTTAACCCTATCCTTACTATTCTGATTTGGAGTTCATTACCTCATCTTGAACAAAATGATTTAACCAGTTATGGATGAAATGGTCAGGCTAGTCTATCCATATGAGCAATCAGTGGTCTTGCTTTTAGACAAGACATGTTGCCACGCATGAGCATACTTAACCCCATAATCCATGACTTGGCTTTCATTCATTCTCTTCTCTCTTATTTTATTTTATTTCTTGGATCTTTGAGATGACTACCCATCCTTGCCAGGGACATGTAGTACGATCCCTCCAATCCAATATTAAGATGAAAATGAAAAATATTTTTATTTCTTGGACCTTTGGGATGACTACCCATCCTTTGCAGAGGACATGTAGTACAATCCTTCCAATCCAATATTAAGACAAAATGAGAAATATTAGTTAATTTTATTTCTTGGACCTTTGGGATGACTACCCATCCTTTGCAGAGGACATGTAGTACGATCCTTCCAATCCAAGCTTTATGATGAAATGGGAAAAATGGAAGCTTTGGGGAATCGGATTCTCAACCTAAGTGAGATGAGAATTATGTCCTATCCTTACTACTCCATGTAGGTCAAATCAGAGCTTTGGGGAGTTGGATCCTCAACCTAAGTTCGATGAGGATTTAACCCTATCCTTACTACTCTGGTTTTAGGCTTTAAGCTTTTATGGGAGTGGTAAAAACCACTGTTTCAAGGATTATGTTGCATGATAGGACAGACATGAAATATTCTTTTCACCTCACCTTTTCATCCAAGTATGGTTTTGACCATTTTTCTCAAGATTCTTTTTAATGTGCATGGAATGTGCTTGGTTCAAGATAGTTTGGGCAGCAGTTCCCAACCTTAGGATCCTTTTAATATATGTTATGTAATAATCCTAAGAGGATTCAACACCTTCTCAATGATTGCCCATGGAATGAAAATGTAACTGAGATGACATGTATATGCAATGTGGAATATGACATGAGATATGAATGCACTTGCTTCTTTTGGAATATATCATCTATTTTACCATAATGTGCAAAACTGACAACTTCATGCATCACAAGTTCCAACCGATATTACTTAAAATGTTTGTGTTACTTGTGGAGCTTCTACAACACAATTCCAATGTTTCATATTCTCCCAGTCTTAGGCATAAGTTGACATCTCAATTTTTTTTTTTTTTTTTTTTTAATAGACAAACCAACATGTCCAGAGGACTAACACACAAAACTTAAAACCAAACCCAAAAAGCAACTTCAAAAACAAACTTGAAAACACAAACCAAAACAAAAAAAAACAAAATCTATATACAAATGTACAATATAATACAAGATGATGCAAAGCTTGGACTATCACTTTCCTGGATCCCAAACATGATTAGAACATTTCAAAAGACATATGACACAATATGTATGCCAAATGTTGTAGGAATTCAACAATAATAAGATCAAACCAAGCAATGCAACAAATTTCAACTTGCCACGCTCACCATACCAATTTGATTTAGTTCTATTACCAACACCATAGGTGAGATTCAAATCAAATTGATTAGACAATGGTTGGTATTCAATTTTGTCTTGTCTATTCTTTAAAGTGCAAGTTTCATCATTCCATTCATGATTTAGAAGTAGGCTCTCTTTATCCAAAATGAGACTTTGTAAGCAAGAGCCTATTTCTAAAAATTTTAAAGCCAAATCATTTTCCAAATTTGTAGGCCAATCAAATTTGTGTAAACATTTGCAAGCATCTAGGATATTTACCAAATTAGGATCATTAAAAGTTTTTACCCTAGATTCAATTAGTAATTGTTGATGAATTTTATTTAACAATTCAAGTGCATCAACTTCTTTTCCATTCATTAAAGCAAATGTTATTAAAGGTGTGATTAAAAATTATACCTTGTTTTTCATTCACCTTTAATGACATTTCACCATAAACATCATTCAAATTCAAAACATGGTCATGCAAATTTTCACCCAAATTTTGGATACTTGAACATAAAAGGTTAGATTCTAACTTTTGAACATTTTTATTTACCAAAATTTGATGGGGATTTGCAATTCCCTCTTTTACCTCATGGTCTTCATACTCTTCATTGATTACTTGTTTATCAAACATACCAAAATTGGGCACCCAATTGAAAACATGCCCATCCTTTTCAACCCTCAAATGTTCTTGGTCAAAGTGTATGTCAAGTAACTCATCTTGATGATCGCTCATTTGAGTTGCTTCCAATTGATCAATCTCTTTGTCATTTGGTTCTAATTCTTTGTTCACTATCCATGGTATCTCTTCATTTGAGGTAGAAGTTTCAACATCCTGCATATCAAGTGAAATATGAGTTTCATCTATGGGGGTGTGAGAAAAGAATGCATTATCATATCTCCCCCAACCATTATAAAAATTATCTTCCAAATTTGTGGGATGAAACTCCATGGTATTTGTGACATGATCTTTTGATTCATTCATCAATTCACTTTCTTCTTTGTCCTTGGTAATAGGATCATTATAATCTTCCAAAATTTGATGAGATTTGAAACTTTCTTCCAAAACATCCTCAAATTGTACAGGAGTTGTAAAGTCTTCCTTTGAGTAGGCGATTATGTTGTCCTGTATATCAATTGGCACCCAAGTTTCATTAGTAGTTTTGGATTGAGTGTAGTCCTCCCACTTCTTCCAAGCATCATAATAATCATCTTTCAAAATCAAGTGGTGGCGTTCAACTACTTCTTCAACATCTTCCAATTCATCAATGTGTTTCTCATCAAATTCATCTTCACCTTCCTTAGATGGTTCAATTATTTCCAAAAGTGGGTCATTTCTTGAATTCAAATTTGTAAGGCCATCATAATCCAAATTAGTAACCCATGATTCAATTTTATCATAATTTGGAGGGTGAAGAATTTCTTGATCTTTAATTTTACACATCTCATCAATAGTATCTTCCAAGAACAAGTGGTGAAACTCTATCATGTCTTCAAATTCATTTATTGGTTTTTTCCCAATTTCACTTTCAACCACTTCATTCAATTCTATGGTGGGTTCCATCCTATCACATATTTCAAACATTGTTGAATTTAGAACCCCTTCATCTAGATAATCATGTATCTCTATGAATGAGATCATTTCTACATAATCTTCACTAGCGGATGTTGGTTTAGCACTTTGCACCTCCCCGTGGACTACATCTAAGGTGGTTGTAAGATTTGGATATTCAAATTCATCCCCTTGATCATTTACCTTAGATATCATTGGAGTGGAGGGTGCTATATTTGATGGTTGGTGTAGGTTGGCATCAAAAGAACAATCTCTCATATGAACATGTTGTGCCTTTTCTTCTTCAAGACCTTGTCGTTCTATCTCTTCTAAGATTTCATGGATTTTCTCTAGAGACAAGCCACCCATTTTTTCCTCAATGAGTGAAGCAAGTGTGGGGTGTATGGCTCCCAAGTATACTTCTATGGCTTCCTCTTCTAATGTGTTAAAATTTTCCCACATTTGGGAGTGCAACTCATGAAATCTTCCATTGAATTGACTCAAGGATTCATTAGGCTCCTTACATATGGAGGTAAACTGATTTTTCAGGATTTCTAAGTCAACCTTGATTACCAAAATGGTAAAGATAGGCTGCTTCTAGTTGTATCCAAGAAGTCCTAACCTCCATGGGTAGTTGGCTGTACCAAAAGAATGGTTTATCATCCAAAATGTATGCAAATAACCTACAAGCTACCTCCTCATAGAAAATCTGGAATTGACATAATGTATCCTTGTAGACATGCAGTTTTTGCAAGTATCCTAGTGGCACCTCTTGATTAAAACATCGTAAAAAATCCAATAACATTGTAGGAATTTGATAGGGTATCACGTGTATAGACAAACCCTTATAATGGTCCTCCATCATAGATACCATTCTCTCTCTTAGAAACACTATTTCAGCTCTCAGGGATACCATTTGCTCCTCAAGTGTTGCCATTAGTGAAACTTAAAATGTAATTTTAGAACCAAATCTGTTGAATATTCAACCTGCAATGTATAAAAAAAATCAAGTTAGCATCAACTAAGAGATGTATTCATTAAAATCAAATGAAAATAACTGTATGGAAACAACACTTCGTTAGTCAAGACCAAAATTTTCAAAATTAAATCAAATCACTTTATTTCTGTATGAACAATCAAAATGTGTTGCAAAGCTCTTAAGCAATTCTAAGCATTTAAAATCATAATGAAATAAACCGTTTCATGCCCTCCTTCTAGCAAGAGGCAATAGGTGAAAAAAATTAAAAAAAATAAAATCCCTCCTAGCGCCAATCTGTTGAGTGGTATTTTCACCCGATTGTGAAAACACACTCTCCGATAGGATTTGGGTTCTAAATCCTCTCTTGCAAAGAAATTAAACAAGTAACTTCTCCAAGGTCTCCGCTATATTAGCATTTTACATCTATGTATTAATAATCTCAAATAAAGATATTCAATTAAAATGCTTGGAACACCTTAGTGGTTGCAAGTAACTAAAAACAGGGGAAATTGTTTGTTGAACCCTAAATAAAGCAAATGTGATTTGGTCCCTATATGACCATGCTGTAACTTCAAAGTGGAAATTGATGAAATGCCATAAATGGTGGAACTATTTTTTGGATTTTGAAGTTTTTTAATTTTTTTATTTTAATGCCTGAGAATTAAAATAAAGTTGGAACTTCTGAAAAATAAAGTGCAGAAAAAAGAAAATAAAATGCAAAAAGAAAAATGAAAATGAAATTGCATTCAGTTTGATGCTATCCTGTTTCGACAAAACCGAAGATGTGAGGTTTCCATGCATGCAACCTAACCTATTGGACCTGCAAAACATGCACAATCCCCATAGACTAAGTGTTGGTTCCTAGGATATGAAATAAAATTCAGATTTCAAATATTCGCCTAATGTAACCCACGAAGTGGCATCTACATTATCTATAAATCCGAAATCTAAAAAAATGAAAGAATAAACATTAAATCCATAGCATGCATAGAAGATCTCCTTCTTTCTTGCCCACAAGATGCAAATTTCTGAACACTTCTGCATTAAAAATATGTCATGTTACAATAGCAGAATCTCTGGTTTTTCCAAACCAGTCTGTGGAAGAGAAACAGCTCAAACAGGCCCAGAATGGCCTTCTCAACTCTGGCTCTGCAACTCTGCTTGCAACGATTTTTGACCCCTGTACCAATCTGTGCCTCTACTTTTATACTTTCTGGCAATGCTCTCTGCTTTGCCCTACGGCGCTTCATTTCATTTCCTAGATTGCATCATTTCATATTCCCCGTCTCATCGTTGTCTTTGACTTTCTGTTCGATGTCTAAACGTTTGATCTTCTCTGGGAACTGTAACGCTTCTGTATCCCTTAAAATTTTATGCCACGTATTTCGTGCTTCTCTACATGTTTTGTGCTTCTCTACATGTTCCATAACTGCGCCCCCTGTAAATCATGACCAAAAATAGCATGTCGCGATATCGCGACATGCTATGTATGCAGCTTAGCTTTTCTTCTTTCACCGCGAAAATGAGACATGTCGCGATATCGCGACATTTTCCTATCAACAGCCTTATCTACCTTCATGCGCTACAAAAATGATACCTGTCCTGATATCACGACATTTTTTTGCTTCGGGCCACCTAGATGCAACTTGTTGCGAAATCATGACGTTTTCTGCTTTCACGTGTTTTACTACACTTAGTTGCGAAAACGCGACATGTCGCGAAATCGTGACACGTTTTCATTCCATACCACCTTGCTATTTTCTATCGCGAAATCGTGACACTTTTCTCTTCGGCCCAACCTTGCTATTTTCTGTCGCAAAATCGTGACACTTTTCATTTGGAGCTATCTTGCGACTTTCTGTCACGAAATATCTATGCCTTTTCATTTGGAGCTGTCTTACAGCTTTCTGTCATGAAATCATGATGCTTTTCGGTTCCATACCCCTTGGTTACTTTTTGTCACGAAATCATGACACTTTTCTATTTCGTACCATCTCGCTGCTTGGAGCCGCGAAAACATGACATGTCACGATTTCACGACACATTTCCCTTGCTTAGCTTGTCAGTCGTCGTGAATAGCGAAAATGCGACATGTCACGATTTTGTGACACTTTCTTTCAATTTGCTCCTTCTTCACTTTCTTGCAGCGAAAACCTGACATGTGATATTGCGATGTTTTTTATCTCTGCCCTTCATCTCGTCTGCTTTCTGTCACAAAATCGTGACACTTTTTCATTTGGCATGTCTTGCTGCTTCAAGTCACAAAAACGTGACATGTCGCGATATCGCGACAACTTTAGTGCCTTGCCCTACTTTACTGGTTTGACCGCGATTTTATGACATGTCGCGATATCGCAAAATTTTTTTGTCCCACTGCATTTCACTTGTTTGAGCCGCAAAAACGCGACCTATCACGATATCGTGACACTTTCTTTTTCTTGTCAGCAATGCGTCGTGATTTCGCGACACTTTATTTTTCTTAGCCGCAATAGAGCAACACGTCGTGATATCATGACACCTTTTCATTCTGACGTACTTTGCTGTTCTGAGCCACGAAAATGTGACATGTCGTGATATCGCGACAATTTTCTTTTCTAGCCGCGACGGAGCAACACGTCGTAATATCGCGACACTTTTTCATTTTTTGCCGCGATGGAGCAACATGTCGCGATATTGCGACACTTTTTCATTTTTTTCCATGATGGAGCAACATGTCGTGATATCGCGACACTTTTTCATTTTCTGCCGCGATGGAGCAACATGTCGTGATATCGCGACACTTTTCATTTTTTTGCTATTTTTCTTTGATTTTGAGCATCTGGGCCACTGTAGTTTTCTTGGAAAGCATGCAAAAAAGGTGGGTCCCCAATTTTGGGGTGTGTTGTGGATCAGCCACAACACAACTAAAAACCAAAGAAACCCTAAAATGTCTTTTTTCTAAAAACTGCTAAAAATAGATCTTTTTTTAAAAACTGCTAAAAATAGAAATGAGTCGGATTGTGCCTAAATTTGGTGCACACATCCCTCTTACAATAACAAACCTTAATTTAAAATATTAGGCCTCAACTTAAGGTATAACAAAATATAATAAAATTCTAACATCCAAAAAAACCCAAAAAACTTGGGAACCTATTCTAAAAGCTAATTTTGGGACACTAGATGTCGAAGTTAGGTCCCAAAAATATGATTTTTGGAGGGTGAGGTGAATCAAAGATTAGCCTCATGCAGAACATGCACATGGAACCACCTATTAAATTTCAAGGCAAACGGGCGTACGGTTCACAAGTTATGGCTCCGATAAGGTGCATCATTCTCCTATGGTGAAAAAGAACTCAGCTCCTACGAGTTCAGTTGAATTGAAATCTTGTAGCTTCTGGTTATCAATTTCCTTTAGCTCTGACTCCGAAACCCAAGTGTTATCTTACTGTGGTAATCCTTCCCACTGAACCAAGAATCTATTGTAGCTCCCATGTCTAGTGGTGATCACCTTCTTATCGAGCACCTGTGCAACTCTATATTTTTTCTTCTTAGGCATCTATCATGCCCAATTTACTGTCTCCTGTAATTCACCATCCTCGGTAGTACCAAGATACTGAAATAAATAAAAAACATTAAAAATGGGTGAAATATCAAATTCATCGGGTAGCTCCACTTTATAGGCATTATCATTGATCTTCTTCAAAATCTTGCATGGCCCAATTTTCTTAAGTTTTAGTTTGTTATACGTCCCCTTAGGAAATATTTCTTTCCTAAGATGAACCATGACCATATCACCCTCTTCAAAAACTTTCACCCTTCTGTGTGCATCAATAGACTCTTTGTAGTGAGCATTACTACTCTGCAATTTTTTCCTCACTGACTCTTGCACTTTCTGGATATGCTCAAAAAATGCTTCTGCATCATCACTAACTTGTTCCCCAATTGGTAACTCAACCAAATCTAATACACCTCTAGGATTTTGACCATAAATAATTTGAAAATGAGATTTACCTATTGACCTGTTCATTGAACTGTTGTATGCAAATTCGGCTTACGACAAGGCTAAATCCCATTATTTTGGTTTTTCTCCAACTATGCATCGTAAGAGGTTTCCCAAGCTTCTATTCACTACCTTGATTTCCCCATCGATCTATGGGTGGTAAGCACTACTAAAATTCAACCTAGTGTTCAAATTTTTCCACAATGTCCTCCAAAAGTGACTCAAGAACTTAGTATCCCGATCAAAATTAATAGTCTTTGGAACACCATGCAACCGCACAATCTCATCAAAGAATAAGACTGCAATCCTAGTTGCATCATTAGTTTTATGGCAAGCAATGAAATGCACCATTTTTGAAAATCTATCTACCACAACAAAAATAGAATCCTTACCCCTCTGTGTCTTGGGCAACCCCAACACGAAATCCATACTTAGATCGGTCCATGGTCCTGTAGGAACTGGTAGTGACATATACAACCTTGTATTTTGTGCATGGCCCTTAGCCATCTGACATACTCTGCATCTAGAGATAAACTTGATTATGTCTCTCTTCATTTTTGGCCAATAGTACTTCTCCTCTACAAGAGTGGTAGTTTTGGCTACTCCAAAATGACCAGCCAAACCCCCACTATGTAATTCCCTCAAGATGTTCTCTCTCATAGAGCCATTGGGAATGCATAATCGATTACCCTTAAACAAGTAATCATTTTGTAAAAAATACTCTTCAAAAATAGTATGGGACTCACCCTCTATCGCACTTTTACATTGTTGCACAATATTCCCAAAATCTACATCAGATTCATACAGATATTTAATCCCCTCAAATCCTACCACTTCATTCTCCATAGTGGTCAACAACATGACTCTCCTACTCAATGCATCAACAACCTTATTTTGTTTACCCGACTTGTGCTTCAGGATAAATGTATATTGTTGCAAAAATGAAACCCATTTGGCATGCCTACTATTTAACTTTTTTTGAGAGTTGACATACCTCAATGCTTCATGATCAATAAACAACACAAACTCCTTTGAGAGTAAGTAGTGCCTCCAATGTTTCAATGCTTGCATAATTGCATAAAATTCCACATCATATGTAGAATAATTCTTTCTTGCATCATTCAGCTTCTCACTGAAAAATGCTATAGGTCGGCCCTCTTGACTTAAGACACCACCAATTCCAAAAAATGAGGCATCACAATCAACCTCAAACACCTTACTAAAATATGGTAACACTAGAACAGGGTCTTCCGACACCTTCTTCTTCAAGAGTTCAAAACTCTTTGTTGCTGCCATAGTCCATACAAACTCTTTCCCCTTCATGCACTCAATTATAGGGGCAGCTATACTACTAAAGTTCCTGATGAACTTTTTGTAAAAGGTAGCTAGGCCATGAAATCTCCTTACTTCTGTTATAGTTCATGGAAGAGGCCATTCCAGAATTGCCTTCACTTTCTCGTCATCCATCCTCATGCCATCTCTTGAGATTACAAATCCTAAAAACACTAAACTATCTTGAAGAAATCTACATTTCTTTAGATTGACATACAATTTCTCCTTCTTGAGCACGTCTAACACTAATTTCAGGTGTAAAAATTCTCCTCTTCACTTTTACTATAAATCAAAATATCATCAAAATACACAACCACAAACTTACCATTATATTCCCGTAGTACTTTGTTCATCAACCGCATAAATGTATTGGGTGCATTAGACAACCCAAATGGCATCACCATCCACTCGTACAACCCATATTTTGTCTTAAAAGTTGTCTTCCATTCATCCCCTTCTCTAATTCTGATCTGGTAGTAGCCACTCCGTAGATCAATTTTATTGAAGTATTTAGCTCCAGCCAATCCATCCATCATGTCATCCACTCTCGACATAGGATACCGATATTTTATTGTGATCTTGTTTATGGCTCTACTATCCACACACATCCACCAATCACCATATTTCTTTGGGGTCAGCAATGCTGGAGTCGCACATGGACTCATACTCTCCCTAACTAATCCTTTCTTTATCAACTCTATCACTTGCCTACTCAACTCTACATTCTGTGTTGGGTTCAACCGATAAGTTGCCTGATTTGGGAGCGCTAATCCTGGAATCAAATCCATGTGATGCTGGATATCCCTCTTTGGTGGTAGCCCATCCGATAACTCCTCTAGTGTGACATCTTTATATTCACTTAGCAACTTAGCTTCTATTGTAGGCATAACCACTTCCTCTGTTTCTAGCTTCCTAGTTGTTAAGGCATAACATAAGCTAGCATCCTTGATCTCTACAAGGAACTCCTTCATCGTCAAAAAGCTCTCACTCGGCCCATCCTCCTTTAGAGGTACAAGAACTACCTTTACACCATCCTTCCAGAATGTGTAAGTATTATTTCTCCCATTATGGTTAGTATCCCTATCGTACTTCCAAGGTCTTCCCAATAGAATGTGACATGCATCCATAGGGATCACATCACACCACACTTCATCCTTGTAAGTGCTCCCAATTGAAAATTTAATTAAACACCTCTGATCTACTATTACCTCATTCCCCTTCTTAACCCATGAGATGCGATATGGATAAGGATGCTTTTTGCATTCTAGGTTCATTTTATCAACCATGACATTTGACACCATATTCTCACAACTACCACCATCAATGACAATGTTACATACCTTCCCTCTTGATGTACACCTTGTTTGAAAGATGTTCGTTCGTAGCCCAGAATCATCACCATCTATGGTCTACCCCTTCGCTTTGCTCTGCACCTTCTCTTTCTTAGGAACAATCAGCGTCCTCCTTATCATAAGTGCTTCCCCCATGTCAGCAACAACTTCATCCTCATCCTGCTCTTCCATATCAACCATATTGACCCTTCCTTGTCCTCCTTGACCCCTTTCTTGGACATCACATTGGGGACACTCAAATGCTCTGTGCCCCTCCTCACCACATCCATAATAGGTATACGACCTTCTTGGATCATTCCCATTTCATCCACCACCGTAACCTCTACCTCGTTGGTATCCTCTTCCTCTCAGATTCTACCCATCTTCTTCTTGTTTAGCAGGTATTGAGGATTATCCCTTGAGAAAATTAGATCCACTTCGACCCCGACTTGAAGAGGGTGTGAATCCCTTCTTGCCTCTTCTATTAACCCTTTTCAATTTCTCCTCTACCTTGAGGGCCATTTGATATGCATCCTCCACTGTAAGAGTGTGATGCATGCTCATCTCATCTTGGACAGCAAAACTTAGGTCATTTACATACCTGGAAACCCTTTGGTCCTCCGTATCATTGTGCTCCACTCGAATGGATAGCTTGTAGAATTCATTAGTATAGTCCTCAATGCTTTGATCCTTTTGTCGAAGATTCTGAAATCTACGAAATAGGGTTTGGGAGTAGTCTACAGGTATAAATTTTTCTTGTAACTTCTTCTTCATCTTTATCCAATCCCTGATATTTTCCTTTCCATTCCTCTGTCGTGTAGTCTATAAATGATCCCACCAAATCAATGCATGTCCCTTCAAATTTGTGCATGCAAGCTTAACCTTCTTCTCTTCAGCAAGGTTACTCCATTCAAAATATTTTTCTAGGCTATTGATCCAATCGATCAACTCCTCTAGTTTCAACCCACCAGCATACTCGAGAACCTCGATCTTGATCCCATATCGATTCCCCTTAAGCCCCTCTAGAGCTTGTATCAGTTGATTTTCAAAACCATGCCCTTCTTCCTTTGGGCCCTCTGGTTCTGCTTCTGCGTGGACCTCAGATCCACATTCCTCAGGTACGTTTTCATCATCAGATCCTTGATATCGACATGCCTTGGGATGTCTCTCTCCCATGCGATCAATCACACCAGTCAGCCATGCTATTTTTGCATTCAGATCCTCGATCTGCCTATTCATCTAGGTATATATTCTAGGCGGCATCTTCCCTTCACTAGCGAGATCACACCCACTTTGATACCAAATGGTGTAAACTCAGCTACAAGAGACCAACAAAATGGACTCCAATCACATAACACAAATGCAATATAATGGAAGAAACCTGCAAATCGATATTCTTCTCATTCTTGAATTCACACCCCTTCTCCAAAATATTACAATCCATCATATAGCAACCGAAAACCAAAGAAACCCTAAAACATCTTTTTTTTCTAAAAACTGCTAAAAATAGATCTTTTTTCTAAAAACTACTAAAAATAGAAATGAGTCGGATTGCACCCAAATTTGGTGCACACATCCCTATTACAATAATGAACCTTAATTTAAAATATTAGGCCTCAAATTAAGGTATAACAAAAGATAATAAAATTCTAACATCCAAAAAAACCCAAAAAACCCAGGAACCTATTCTAAAAGCTAATTTTGGGACACTAGATGTCGGAGTTAGGTCCCAAAAACATGATTTTTGGAGGGTGAGGTGAATCAAAGATTAGCCTCATGCAGAACATGCATGCGGAACCACCTGTTAAATTTCAAGGCAAACGGGCGTACGGTTCACAAGTTATGGCTCCGGCAAGGTGCATCAACTAACCTCTGTTTAGCTAAGCCATTAAGGCCTCTCACATTCCATGAGAGGATTTTCATTTTGAAGATTTTGAGATTCGCTTGCCTCCCTTTCCTTGTGGTTGGGGAGGTTTGGTGCTTTTTGAGTCTTCCTTAGAAAGGTTAATTCTTGAGGAAAATAAAGTCTTCTGGATTCCATTAGCAATGTCTTCATGCACATCCTATTTCCATTGGTCCGTATTGGAGGGCCTTCCTCTCTTCTTTTGCTCCACAATCAATGGGAGATTTCTTGTGACTTTTGGTATTTTTTGGACTAAAATTGTGAGCTAGGATTTTTTGAACCACAGGGATTTTGGGTTCAAAAAAGGAAGGAGGAATGGAAACATCATCAATAAGAGCTTGGTCAACAGTATGAGCTGGAGATGAATGACTAGTGATCTGAATAGGGGAAGCCTTGAGCTTTTTAGAGGTAGGAGGTAGACCAAAAGAAGTTTCTTGGGGTGCTACCAATGGGTCTAAGGAGGGGTTTGACTCATTATTAAGACTATTCAGATCATTAACATCAATTTCAAAATATAAATTAGCCAAGGCTTGAAATTTATTTGGAAGCACAAAAAGACTCACCTCATTATGATTGGAAGAAGATGAAACTTTTTTGCCCTTGTCGTTTGGAGAATTAGTGATTTCTTCATGAGACTTATGATTCTTTATGGGTCTGAAAGAGAGTCCTTTTGAAGGTGGAAATCTTCTTTTGTCCTTCTTGAAAGGTATTAGATTGTCCCTTCCTTTACCATTTTTTTGATTACCTTGACTTGGTGAAATATTTTCTGCCTGTCTTTTGAAGGAAGGACATTGTGCTCTAAGATATCCTTGAGTTTGAAATTCAATATATAAAGAGGGATTATTCTCATATTCAATAGCTTTCTTGTGATAGAAAGATCCATATTCCAGATTCACAAAGGTAGGGAGAGTTGAGTTTAAATTAGCATTCACACAGAGGTGAACAATGTGCATTCTTGTGCTAGTCAGTGTAACTCTATCAATGAGCACAAGATCCCCAATAGTTGAAGTAATAGACCTGAGGATTGGTTCACACCAAATATGCCAAGGAATATTGGGAAGTCTAACCCAAATAGGAGCATAATTGATGCTTTGCTTTTTAGGATCAAAATCAGGGGTCCATTTCATGAGGAATATGCTTTTGGACCCAAGGAACCAAGGTCCACCAGACAAAATCTGATTTGTGTCTTCCTGAGAATTGAGGCGGATGCCAAAAAATCCATTAGAGAGACCAAAAATCTCTAGGGAACCTCTAAATTTCCATCTAGAAAAGGCCCATCACCTAATAGTGTCTAAATTAGGACTTCCACCCACAACCTTACCGACAAGGGAAAATGATTCCTGAGATAAATAAAAAGATGCTAAGCTCATAGGAACCTTGACTTTGTTACCAGAAACTTCACAAGGGGGAATAGAAGGATCAACACAGGAAGAGGATTTACCCAAAATATTAGCAAAATAAGGTTTTGGGTGATAGGGTCCAAAGCAGAATGATTACAAGGATGGTGACTAGAAATAGGAATATCATCACCCCAAAAAATGTTGACCTTGTCAGGAAAATATGAGGATGAGCCACTTTTAGAATTGGACTCCAGAGGAAATTCATCCAATATGGGTGGAAAACAGGAAGGCACCACTTTACTATCAAGGCCTAAACGAGCAAAATCATACTTAAGAAAATCCTTAGAAGCAACCACACCAAAAGAAACAAGAACTTACTTGGAAGTATCCTTGGAGCTATCCTCTCGCCCTTCAAAAATTTGAAAAAACTCCTTCCTGCCTTCATAGTTTTGAAATAAAGAGTATTCGTAAGAATAGCTGTAGTTAGCCATTTAAATTATCAATATCTCTTAAAATCCATAAAATAGATCTCTAAATTTGGCTTCAATTACTCTCAAATATGCAAAATTAGATGATTTAAATTGATTAATTTGAATCTCTAGGTCTTGACCTTAGAATTTTAATATTATAATAAAATATTATAATATTATTTTTCTTGGGCCTCCCTATTGATCTCTAGACCTCATATGACCACCTTGAATATTATAATAAGAGATAGTATAATATTATTTCCCTTAGGCCTAGAAGCTATCTTTATCTTGCACTACTTACTGAAACTGACTCTTGACATCCTTCCTTTTGTCCCGTTCATTAAAATTGACTCTTGACATCAATGACAACAAAACCTGCTCATATTTCCAACAATATCCCCCTTTGTAATTTATGGCAACCCATTTTCCTTTTATCATTTCCTCTACCTCTTCTTGTTATTCTCCTCATGAGAAACTGCTCCCCCTGACTGAATGCTCTCCCCCTAACTCAAATCTCCCCCCCTTTGTCATCAATGGCAAAGGGGCACCTTTGGGGCTTGGGGCTAAGAATGAAACTCTTAGCTTAGCCCCTCCCCCACCTCCTCTTGAGGTGATTAATTCTAGGGTGAGAGTATTTCTACTCCCAACAAGAATGAATCTTTACCTTTGTCTACTTTCTTCCTCAAATGATCCTTCTAATTCCTCTGACAATTCATGTTCCTGCTTGTCTCTGGAATTTCTTCTCTACACCACTTTTTTGTATACCCATTATTATTGCACTTATAATACTAAATGTTGTTATTCCTTGGAGTTGCAAATATCTTAGCATTTATCTTAGTGAAGCCATATCCATTCCTGTCATGAACCTTACAATTTACTGCCTGGTGACCAAACTGATTACAAGAGTAGCAATACCCTTGAAAAATATGTTTGTTTCTAAAGTTCCAATATTCCTATATTTCATGTGTCATGCACTATGTAGCCTTGTGCCCAAACCTGTGACGTGAGAAGCATTGTCCATTGAAACTACCTTGCTTTGATCCCATTGATATTTTAGTTTCTTTTACCCTATGTTGGTTTATGTTCCATTTGTTCCTCATTTATGCATTGTTCCTTTCCTTGTTGAACTTTATTTTTTATAAATCATCCTTAGAAGTCCCACTCTCTCTTACACTCTCTTCTTTTGAAGCTTATTATTCAGAGCTTGATATTGACTCCTTTTCTTGTTTTCTTTGTACCTGTTCAAAACCAAGACTTTTCTTGCTTGATGTAGATTTTTGTGTCTTGATAATCTTATCCAATTTCTTTGAGCTTCTCCAAAACCTATGTAACTTGTCCTTAGAATATTTTAATTCCTTCCTTAGTGAATCTACCTCATGCTCTAAACTTTCACATTCTAAAAACTTTGCTTCTAACTTCTCTTTGAATCTCCTTGTCTTAACTATTGAGTTGGTTAGATCCTCAATAAGCTTTCCTTTATCTTCATCACATTCTTGAAATTTAAGCTTAAGTTTTGAGTTTTGTATTCTTACCTCCATTAATTCATCAAGGGCATGAATAAGCTCACCCTCAAGATCAAATTTTCCTTTCTCTGATTCTTCCTCTATTTGTTTGCCTTTGGGATCATCTTCATTCCTTTCTAATTTGTCTTCAATAGGATCACCTCCTTATTCTTATATTACCAAAAGTAAATTTTATTCTAGTCTTTCAAGTGTATCTTCATATTCATCATCACTAAAACTGAATCCATTCCTTGTACATCTATCTTCAAGATGGCCAAAGTTACCACATCTAAAACACTTGAGAATCATTCATGCCCTTTTTCTAACATCATATTTTTATTTTTCTAGAAATAGTACTTCATCTACATAATTATCTAAGTAAATTTAATCACTATCACTTGAGATCTTACCTACCTTATGTACATAGAAACTCTTCTTATACCTTTGAAAAAACTTCTTTCCTTGCTTACTTTGTTCATCCCTGCTTTTCTTTTGGTACCTATTTTTTCTTATTTCCTTGTTCTTATGATCTTGTTTTTATTCATAATTTCTATTTCCAACCTCTAGACAATCAGATGCATACTGACCATATTTTCCATAATTAAAACATCTAACTAATTTTGTATCTTTATATTTTCTTGAGTCCTTGTTTCTTCTACCATAATTTGCTTCTTCATCACTGGATGACTCACTCCTTGAATATGACTTCTTACCCTTTGTCTTCTTAGTAACTTTGAAGGTTGCTTCCTTTTGGGGAATAGGTTCCTCTTTTATTCTCATCTAAAAATCTATGAGAGTGCCATGTAATTCATACCTTGTCAAAAGTTCAATATCTTTTACCTCTTTTATAGTTGAAATATTTTCACTAAACCTTTTTGGAAGTGACCTTAAAATCTTATCACACAATTCTATTTCCTCAATCTTAAGCCCAACTCCTTGCATGTAGTTAACAACCTCATCCACACGAAGTAGATATATCGTAATGTTTTCCTCATCCTTCATATTTAGGTCTTCAAATTCTCTCTTGAAATTTTACAACTTTTCCATTTTGACCTTTTTATCTCCTTCATATATGCCTTGCAACTTATCCCAAATTTCCTTTGTTGATATGCAATACATAACCTTTATAAACTCTATTTCACGCAAACCTATTAAAATTCTATTCATTTCCTTTGAATTGTAATGATATAGAAGCTTACCATATTTATCTTTAGGTGGAGTTTCTGGTGGTATGTATCCATTCTCAACTGCTTCTCAAATTTCATTTCCAAGTGCCATTAGATGAAATTTCATCCTTGTTCTTCATAGTGCATAATTGTTCCAATAGAACAATGGTTCTAAATTCCTTGATGATCCATTATCAGAATCCACCTATGTTCTTGTAAGATTTTCCTTCAAGCTATTAAGATCTTCCAAAGGAACCCTCTATGATACCAATTGAAGAACATAAACTTATACTGAGAGGGGGGTGAACAGTATAATACCACTTTTTACTTTTCTTTCCCAAATAATATTATGCAATATATCAATGGAAATATCAACAATAGTAATCAAAGCAATGCATAAATCACCACACACAATAGAGACACCAATTTAACATGGTTCACCCAATGTGGGCTACTCCATGGAGAAAATATTTCACTAAAATTTTCTCAAAAAATCTCTTGGGAATCCTTTCCCTATTACAATGTTTATGGACTTTATCCAAAGGATATACCAATCCCCTAATCAAGTTCATGGATATCTATCCATAGGAGACACTAATCCCCTTAGCTAGTTTGTGGATCTCTATCCACAAGAAAACTCATTTTCCTCTACTTTGGCTAGTGATACTCTAGAAGACTATTGCCTCCACTACACTGGCTTGTGGATCTCTCTCCACTAAATAATCTATCCTCAATCCAAATATATTTGTCCTCACTACCCTGGATAATGGATCTATATCCACTGGAGACTACTGTCCTCTACTATATCACATCAAAAACTTGCTCTTAGCTTTGTCTCAAATTTGCACTAAACACAATCCTTCGGTCTAGCACAAATCTACTCAATCTCTATCTTTGATCCGCACTAAACACAGTCCTTCGGTATAGCATAAATTTTCTCAATATTTATCTCTAATACGTACTAAACATAGTCCTTTAGTCTAGCACAAATATACTCTATCTCTATCCTCAAATATGCACTAAACACAGTCCTTTAGTCTAGCAAAAATCTACTCAATCTCTATCTTTGGTCTAGCACAAACCTATCCTCAAATTTGCACCAAAATCTATCCTCAAGCCTTAACACAAAGCTTGACTCAATCACAAATCAACTCTGTTAGATATGCTCCAAATATTAACTCAAGGTTTGAACAAATCAATCAATCAAATCTGCTCACAAGTATTCTAAAAGACTTACTTCAAATCTATCCACAAGTCCTCTCTATAACTTTCTCTCACTACTGTCAAGTCTTCACCAAGACTTATCTCTAATTTTCTCAACAAGTCCTCACTAGAACTTGTCCAATTTGCTCAATAAGTCTACCAAGATTTACCTTAAATCTGCTCAACAAGTCCTTACTAGAACTTATAAAATATGATTGTAAGCTTCCACAAAATCTCACACAAATATATCCTTAAGTCCACTCTAGGACTTACTCAAATATGCTTACAAGCTTTCACCAAAGCTTATTCAAATCAACTCAATCTATCATAGAAAACTTCTTCAATCACACAAACAAGCTTCACACAAAATCTTGTTTAATCTTACAAAAATATATAGAGAATGGTTAGAGACTCAATATGCTTCATACAATGCTCAATCACTTTCAAACTCTTTTGTTTAACCACAAAAACATATAGAGAATGGTTAGAGACTCAATATGTTTCACTCACAATAATGCTTAATCACTTTCAATCTCTCTTTCAAATTAGTAAGGAACAATTTGTTTCACAGAACTTGAACTATCACTCCAACACTTCAAATCAACTCCACTCAACCAATCACTCGATGAAAGCTTAGTCAACAATGCTTATCAAACAAACCTCACATAACAATGATACTCATGATATTTCACAAATCTTAGTTCAAGATAGTTCTCAACTTTCATTCCATAAAACCCACATCAATCAAAATTTGATATCTCAAAACCAAACTCAACAATGCTTATCAAACAATCCTTTTTACTCCAACTTAGCATCACAAAATCCAACAATATTTCACTCACAAGGAAGATATGCCCATACATTTTATTTGATGAAGTTTTGACCTCAAAACCTATCTCAATCACAATCACTCTCTTTGCCAATCTCAAGGGTTAGATAGCAAAAATATGTCCTTAATATTTTCTTTCAAAAATATTTCACCAAGTCAAAATATCAAAAATCAACTATGCCTTATTTCTCCTTTCAAATCAATTTTTATAACATAACCTTATTTCAACAAAATTTCTAACACCCTTGGCACACCTTATTACTCCTTTCATAAAATTTTAACCACTCAAAAATCAAACACAAAAATAAAACTTTGCATACCCTTTTATCTCCCTTGTATGACTCTTAAACCCTTTTTAAATATGCAATTTCCAATTAACAAAACTTTAAGAAATAAAAAATTAATTTCCACCTTTGCAGTTTTTGGATGCAACGTTTAAATCTTAGCAATGTGAGCACATACCTTCAACAATCGATCAAAAAGGCCTCGGCATATTTTGAACATGCAAACCCTTCCTTCCAAGTGCCTTTGCACAGTGTGCACCCACCAAGTGGGCTACGCGCATCCATGCAAAGGGAAAGACACGTGCCTTCCCTTTGTTCCTCTTTGACGGTACATACCAAAACCTTATTCACTTAAAAAAATGAAGACCACGAGAATCAAACCCCTAACATTGTGCTTACAAACATCTTAGCATAGTGATGCAGGAGCATCCGGTGGCAGAAGGGCAATCTTGCATCTTCCAAAATGTTTGTAAATTTTCAAGTACTTTAAATTTGATTTGCTTTCAGTATTTTTTTCTTAGGAGGGAAGTTTCATGAAGAAAGGGGAGTAAGTTGCTTTAAAGGGGAGGGGTCACGAAATCGCGACCTCAAAAGGCTTGGGCAAGTCATGGACCGTCTTCGTCGCGATATCGCGACGTCGCGATATCGCGACTATTCTCGTAGCAAAGGCGGAAGGGAAGGAGCAGTCGCGATATCGCGACTGCAGTCGAAGAAAGGCGAAAAGGGGATGGTGCCATCGCGATATCGCGACGTCGCGATATCGCGGCGTTGGTTCAACGCAAGGGCAGAGAGGTTGATGCCGTCGCGATATCGCGGCCATTCAAAGGCCGACACGTGGCGCAACATTGGATAGCCGTGAAAGTTAAAGAAAATAGAGAGCAAAGCAAAGCCCGAAAGGAGGACAAGCGAGCGGTCGAGTAAGGCCGAGTTTAACACGTGGAGGACCACGTGTACCATGAGAATTGTAGAAGGCACGTGGAACGACTAAATTGCAACAAGAGGAGGACATGGCAAAATTGGTACGTGTAAGAAATTAAATCGAAGATCACGGAGGTTGTTGAGAGAGGTGTCGGCCGCGCAATTTCTTCTTATTATTTCTGGCATCTTAGCATTTACAGGGGATGGCTTAACAGCGCAGAGGACGGTCAGAACAATGCGGCTGGTGCAGGGAGGCCATCAATGCTCGTACCTTGGTAGAACGGGCAGATTGCCATTAATGACCGAAATTCGAAAAACTCGACGGGAGGGAAAATTCGAAGGGAGAATTTTATTAGGTGGAAGCATTGATTGCCGGGAGACAGGGGGTTCCGATAAAAGGGGGAAAAATTGTAAGGGATGGGATGGTGAAGCTCGGGATTGAGGGAGAAGTTGTATGCTGGAAAAGCTACTGTAAACTGTATTAAGCAATTTAATGAAATTATTGTGAAATTACTGTGAATGTGTTTGTGAGAATCCCGGCTTGCCATCAAGTGGTATCAGAGCGGGAGCTCCTGAGCGTGTAACAGATCGCCGGAGAGAGGCAGTTACACCAGGATCTGTGGGAGAGAGAAAATATATATATATATATATATATACATAATGCCTCCACGAAGAAACCGTGGCGGAGTAGGAAATGTGGTGCCGGCCGAAGACTTCCGAGCCTTGCAGAGACAAGTTCAAGCCCTGCAGGCGGAGTTACGCGGAAGGCACGAGCCCGGGAGGGATGAGGAAAGTGAAGACGAAGTTGAAGAAGAGGACCAATCTGAGGAGGAGGAAGAGGCTGTGGACCCTGCACAAGCCCGGTTGTACAAGGCCATCTCTCAGATTGGAAAACAACCGAAGATGGAGGTTTCTACATACTCGGGAAACCTAAATCCAGAAGAAGTGATTGACTGGATAAATGATTTAGAGGAGTATTTCGAATATGAGGAGGTTGAAGACCCTAACCGGGTCAGATTTGCTAAGACCAAGTTGAAGGGTCATGCCAACATTTGGTGGAGGGGAATACAGTTGGAGAGGAACAGAAGGGGGAAGGAGAGAATAACAAGATGGGATAGAATGGTGGAGAAGCTGAAAAGATAGTTCATCCCGACAGATTACGAGTTGGATCTGCTAAGAAAAATGCAGGGTTTGAGGCAGACAAACAAAACTGTCCAAGAGTACACCGAGGAGTTCTACAAGATCTCTATTAGAACTGGGCATTTGGAGGCAAACAAAGAAAAGGTGGCCCGTTATATCAATGGGTTGAGACTCGGTATCCAGGAGGAACTGAGCCTGGTTCGGATAAGCACCATTGAGGATGCTTACCAGTTTGCCTTAAAGGTGGAAGAAAAACTGAACAGGCGGTTTGAAGGCAAGCAAAGAGGAAGGGGCCGTGGTGGAAGAACTGGTGGGAGAACCAGTGGAGAAAAGTACAAGGACCCAAAGAAGACTGGTGAAACCAGTAGTAACCAGGACCAAAAGGAAGAAGATGTTTATCAGCCCCGAGAACAGAACAGTTACCCAAGAGGACGGGGTGGATCTGGACGAGGATTTGGAAGAGGAGTATTCCGTGGGACATGTTTCCACTGTGGTGAAGAAGGACATCGGGCATTTGAGTGTCCACAACACCGAGAAAGGATGAACAAGAGGCCTGAGGGTCCAGCCAGAGCTGCTGTGGCAGAGGAAGATGCTGAGTCTGAGCATTCCGAAGAAGCGGAGAGAGGAGAAACAATGATTGTAAGAAGGGTCCTGTTGAATGAGGAGAAGGACACAGACCAGAGAAGAAGTTTATTCCGCACCAGATGTAAATGTGCGGGCAAGGTTTGCAATATCATTATTGATAATGGTAGCACGGATAACCTGGTTTCTGAGGAAATGGTTACAAAGCTACAGTTAGAAAGGAAGAAGCACCCACACCCATACCGGGTCGCATGGTTACAGAAGGACCACAGAGCTTTGGTCAATGAGCAATGGCTCCGTTAAATTTAACATTGGAAATTATTGTGATGAGGTCCCGTGTGACATCCTGCCCATGGATGCTTGCCACATGTTGCTGGGGAGGCCCTGGCAGTTTGACCGGAGTGCAGTGCATGATGGCCGTGCCAACACCTATTCATTGACAAAGAATGGTGTACGCCATAAACTAAAGCCCTTGAAGGATGCGGATGAAAAGGTATGTAACAATTCCATAATCTGTTTAGTTGAGGGGAGAAAGTTCCTGGACGGATTGAAGCATGAACATTTATGTTATGCAATAATCCCTAGAGCAAGAGAGAAGGAATGCCAGGATACCCCAGCAGAAGTCTTGGATCTGCTGGAGGAATTTCCAGATATTGTGTCTGACAATGTGCCTGAGGGTTTACCCCCAGTAAGGAAAATTAGCCACCATATAGATTTGGTACCGGGATCAAGCTTGCCAAATAAAGCTGCACACAGAATGACACCTGTAGAAACTGAGGAGTTAAATAGACAGGTCCAGGAATTGTTAGAGAAGGGATTGATTCGGGAAAGTTTGAGCCCATGCGCAGTACCTGCAGTGCTGGCGCCAAAGAAGGATGGAGAATGGAGGATGTGTACAGATTCACGGGCCATCAACAAAATCACTATTAAATACAGATTCCCGTTGCCAAGAATGGATGATATCATGGACTGTTTAAGTGGAGCTGAATACTTCACAAAGATTGATTTAAAAAGTGGCTATCATCAGATCCGAATCCGGGAGGGAGATGAGTGGAAGACAGCCTTCAAGACAAGAGAGGGCTTGTATGAGTGGTTGGTCATGCCATTTGGGCTGTCCAATGCACCAAGTACTTTCATGCGGCTGATGAATGAAGTACTGAAGGAATTCCTGGGAAAGTTTGTTATTGTTTATTTAGATGACATATTGATATTCAGCAGGACCCTGGAGGAACACCTGATGCATATCAGGAGGGTCTTTGAAAGACTGCGAGAAGAACAGTTGTTAATAAATCTGAAAAAGTGTAATTTTGTCAAGAAAGAATTGGTATACCTGGGGTTTGTAATCTCAGCAGGAGGTCTGAAGATGGACCCCGAGAAGGTGAGAGCCATCATTGAATGGCCTACCCCAAGAAGCACAACAGAAGTAAGATCTTTTCATGGTTTGGCCAGCTTTTACAGGAAGTTCATAAAGAACTTCAGCAACATTTGTGCACCTCTCACAGAAACAATGAGGGGAGATAAAAAGGAGTTCAAGTGGACATCAGGGGCTGAAAGGAGTTTTGATGCATTGAAGAGGAAAGTTACAGAACAACCTGTTTTGGCACTTCCAGACTTTAACAAGGTATTTCAGGTGGACTGTGATGCCAGTGGCAGTGCAATAGGGGCTGTACTGAGTCAAGGGGGCAAACCAGTTGCTTATTTCAGTGAGAAGCTAAATGATGCTCGGAAAAAGTATTCAGTTTATGACCAAGAATTTTATGCTATAGTTCAGGCTCTGAAAAAGTGGAGACACTATTTATTGCCAAAGGAGTTTGTTCTATTTACTGACCACCAGGCTTTACAATACATTAACAGTCAGACAAAACTGAATCAAAGGCACATGAAATGGGTGGAGTTCCTCCAAAGTTATACCTTTGTGCTGAAACACAGAAGTGGGAAGTCAAACAGAGTTGCAGATGCCTTGAGCAGAAGGCAGACTTTACTGATTAAACTGACAGTGGAAGTAGTGGGGTTTGAAGAACTGAAGGGTTTGTACCCTACAGATCCAGATTTTGCAGAAGCTTGGAAGGCTTGCTTAACACCTGTTACGGTGGACCGAACAAAATGGTTGGATTTCCTAATCCAAGATGGAATGTTGTTCAAGGGAAGCAAATTATGCATTCCAAGGAGCTCTATGCGGGAGAACTTGATCAAGGAAAAGCACAGCGGAGGATTGGCTGGACACTTTGGTAGGGATAAGACTATTGCCCTAGTGGAGGAAAATTACTACTGGCCACAACTTCAGCAAGATGTGCGAAAGTTTGTGCAAAGTTGCAGAATATGCCAGATGGCAAAAGGTGTAAAACAAAACACCGGACTGTACCAGCCATTGCCTGTACCTGAAAGGCCATGGGAGGACATAAGCATGGATTTTATTCTTGGATTGCCGAGAACACAGAGGGGAAATGACTCTGTATTTGTGGTGGTTGACCGGTTCTCCAAAATGGCACATTTTATTCCCTGTCAAAAGACAAGTGATGCAGTTCACATTGCTGGATTATTCTTCAAGGAAGTGGTACGACTTCACGGCTTGCCAAGAAGCATAGTTTCTGACAGAGATACCAAGTTTGTTGGGTACTTATGGAGGACTCTATGGAAGAAGATGAAAACAGATCTGAATTTCAGTTCAGCATACCACCCACAGACTGACGGACAGACAGAGGTGGTGAACAGAAGCCTGGGTAATCTATTGAGGTGTTTGATAGCAGATCAGCCCAAGGGATGGGATTTAGTTTTATCACAGGCGGAATTTGCATATAACAGTTCAGTTAATAAGAGCACCAACAAATCTCCATTCCAGATAATATACGGGAACAGTCCAAGGAATGTGTCTGAACTGAGAAGGTTGGACAAGAGAGAAAAGTGCAGTGCCGAGGCAGAAGAATTTGCGGAACACATGAAGAGTCTGCATGAAGAAGTAAGGAGACAAATTATGAAAATGAATACTCAATATAAGACAAGGGCAGACCAGAAGCGGCGGTTCAAGGAGTTCAAAGTAGGAGATGAGGTTATGGTGCATCTCAGGAAGGAGAGGTTTCCTGCCAAGACTTATAATAAATTGAAGATGAAAAAGTTCGGGCCGTGCAGAATACTGGAGAAACGGGAGTCAGGAAATGCATATGAAGTTGAATTACCAAATTGGCTTGACATTTCACCTGTTTTTAATATTTCAGATTTAGTGGAATATCATGAAGGGGAAAGTACAGAGGCACCAACTACAGAATTGTGGCAAATTCCAGCATCTACTCCAACCACCAACGAGATTGAGGAGATATTGGACACTCGTGAGGGCAGAAGCACCAGAAATAAATAGTATACTGAGTACTTGATCAAATGGAAGGGCAGACCTGTTGAAGATGCGACTTGGTTGTCGAAGGCGGAGGCTGACCGCTTGGGTCTTCCCCGAACAAAACTGAAGTGAGGATCACTTTTAATCTACCCCGGGTGTCTGATGCAGGAGCATCCGGTGGCAGAAGGGCAATCTTGCATCTTCCAAAATGTTTGTAAATTTTCAAGTACTTTAAATTTGATTTGCTTTCAGTATTTTTTTCTTAGGAGGGAAGTTTCATGAAGAAAGGGGAGTAAGTTGCTTTAAAGGGGAGGGGTCACGAAATCGCGACCTCAAAAGGCTTGGGCAAGTCATGGACCGTCTTCGTCGCGATATCGCGACGTCGCGATATCGCGACTATTCTCGTAGCAAAGGCGGAAGGGAAGGAGCAGTCGCGATATCGCGACGTCGCGATATCGCGACTTCAGTCGAAGAAAGGCGAAAAGGGGATGGTGCCGTCGTGATATCGCGACGTCACGATATCGCGGCGTTGGTTCAACGCAAGGGCAGAGAGGTTGATGCCGTCGCGATATCGCGACAGGTCACGATATCGCGACCTGTCGCGATATCGCGGCCATTCAAAGGCCGACACGTGGCGCAACATTGGATAGCCGCGAAAGTTAAAGAAAATAGAGAGCAAAGCAAAGCCCGAAAGGAGGACAAGCGAGCGGTCGAGTAAGGCCGAGTTTAACACGTGGAGGACCACGTGTACCATGAGAATTGTAGAAGGCACGTGGAACGACTAAATTGCAACAAGAGGAGGACATGGCAAAATTGGTACGTGTAAGAAATTAAATCGAAGATCACGGAGGTTGTTGAGAGAGGTGTCGGCCGCGCAATTTCTTCTTATTATTTCTGGCATCTTAGCATTTACAGGGGATGGCTTAACAGTGCAGAGGACGGTCAGAACAATGCGGTCGGTGCAGGGAGGCCATCAATGCTCGTACCTTGGTAGAACGGGCAGATTGCCATTAATGACCGAAATTCGAAAAACTCGACGGGAGGGAAAATTCGAAGGGAGAATTTTATTAGGTGGAAGCATTGATTGCCGGGAGACAGGGGGTTCCGATAAAAGGGGGAAAAATTGTAAGGGATGGGATGGTGAAGTTCGGGATTGAGGGAGAAGTTGTATGCTGGAAAAACTACTGTAAACTGTATTAAGCAATTTAATGAAATTATTGTGAAATTACTGTGAATGTGTTTGTGAGAATCCCGGCTTGCCATCACATAGCCCCTAGCTACCAACCATGCTACCCAACGCCTTGCAATGTGAAGTGGGCTCCCCATTTATTTGTTCCTTGTTTTGTCCCTTTAATGCTTTTAAAACAAACATGATTCTACCTCTTTACCTTGTGCACTAGTTTCTATATCATTCGATGGATCGCATGGATGAATATTTTAAATAGAACTTGCCCTTTCTTATATGCAATGTGCCATGTGCTCAAAAAATTGACGATATTTTTAAATTCGATTTAATTCAAATTAATTAAAACTTTGTGCCCTTATAACCCTAACCTTTAGGGTTATTTAAATTAAATCATAAACTAATTTATAATTAAATTATTATAATTAATTTAACAACTCTTATATTTAATCAAGTTAAGTTATAAATTAATTTATAATAAAATTATTATAATTAATTTAAATCTCTAAGTCTTGACCTTAGACCTTTCATATTATAATAAAATATTATAATATTATTTTTCTTGGGCCTCCCTTTTGCTCTTTAGACCTCATCTGACCACCTTGAATATTATAATAAGAGATATTATAATATTATTTCCCTGAGGCCTAGAAGCAATATTTCTCTTGCACTACTTACTAAAACTGACTCTTGAAATCCTTCCTTTTGTCCTACTCACTGAAATCGACTCTTGACATCAATGACAACAAAACTTGCTCATATTTCCAACAAGGCGCAAAAACCACATTCCAATCTGGCAATTTTTTATTATTGTGTATTGAGTAGAGCTTTCAATGTTTCGATACAATAGCCCCTTCTCAAATGTTTCATACTACAAAGTGATCGATTCCATTGTTTATTGTACCTTACGTAAAACATGATTGCTCCTTTAATAATACTACCATCTTCTTTTGCTATCATATCTTGATTCAAATGATGCATCATCCATTGTACTGTTGACATTAATCAAATCGTCTTCTCCCATCGAAATGGGTATTCCTTCACTATTCATCACTTCAAAATTCACTTCATTCCACTGCATTTGAAACCCCTTAATGTGATCATTACTGTCTGGACTATCCATTATAATCATACATGTTCTATGTCTGCATACTACTATCATCTAAGGCTTCTTATTTTTATGTCATGACAACATCATTTTTATAAGGTTGTGCCAAGTATTTTTCACTTAATAAATACATACTATCTACATTATCAAACATAGCATGATGATCATCCATGTTTCTTCATATTCCCATATATCACCTCCATGTCATGCACAGTGTTTTGATGCTTGTTGTACGATCTTCTTCAATCACATTCTCATCGTCGATAAGACGAACACACTTTATCATGAAGAAAAACCTCTCTACACAAAATCTACTAGAATTCAGTGTGTTTTCCCTATCTAGAGTATTAAAATTACCATCCACCTGTGCACTATCCTCAAAATCTACATTTATCCTCATCACTAGCCTATTTTTAAATTTGTGAATATTTGGGTAATCCCACATGGACTATGTACAAACTTGGTGAAATATTTATATGGTCGAGCGTTTGCTATTGATTTTGATAATTCATTCACCCAAACAACACCTCTTGACAGCATTTGAAAACTATGTCGGAGTTTGACCTTTCACCATTGTGATTGGCGTTGCTCAACACTTAAACTTGCAAAAAAAACTTAAAACCATCCACATAAATAAAGTAAAGTTTAAAAAATTTTAAATTCTATATTTTCCTTTTATTTAAATATTTTAAAATAACATACATTTTAATTATAACCTATATTAAATTGAATTAAACAACCACAAACTAATATTAACACCAAACTACTTACACATAAAACAATAAACCAAGATATCAAAAACATTTTCAAATAAAATTTCAAAATTTTGTAAGTGGGTCCCCAATTTTGAGGTCATTGTTAAATACATCACAACAAATGGTGACTCTACTGGTAAATGTTCCCAAACATTTTGTACTCAAGAACTCTGAAATCAACAAAACTTAAATATTAGAACCAAAGCATCAGTAATATACAGAGAATATGAATAGACAAATTCAAACTGAAACAACTAAAATATTTTCTTTTGCTTGGTGTGTGCTCTGTGATTCATTTATTTTCTTGATACTATATAGATTTCCATTATCAATTTTTTAGTTAGGCTATAAAAACTTGCTTTTTTAAATGCACCCTCATTGCTCTCTTCAAGACATTACTCTACTACCAAGCAAGTGTTTATAGCACTGGTAGATGTTCTCAGAATCACCCAAATCTTAGATGAATTTTGCATTTTATAATTTTTTTTTTATTTCAGTCTAGACCTAACTCCACTACCAGCTAGGCATCTATAGCCCCGGTGAAGGCTACCTAGATTGTTATGACTGATTGGTATTTACTTTCCATTGTATTTTTTTTTCTTGCTTTTTATTCAAGGTTTATATTGCATTTGCAAAACTCATCTGCCATATGGGTTCGTTATCAAGTAAGGCTAAAAATTGAATTCACTAAATTTTTGCCTTAATATGCAAAACTGAATAATTTCATCTTTCAAGCATTCAAAGAATATTATTTTAAAATGTGTAGTACTTGTGGAGCATTTACAAAATTATTTCAACGTTTTCAAAACTTACTATCTTAATTCAAATTCATGAGGATATATTAATTATCCCATTTTCCTTTTCTTCAAGTTTCAAATGTTTTCAAAATAGGCAATTTTATCCTAAATGACACAAGAAAAAATACCAAACAAAATCAACAAGTATTTATTGTAACTACCACAACTACCTCAAAAGAAGAGACAATACCAAAACTCTCACAAACAACAACATGACAACATGAATACCAAAACTGTGGCATAAGCCAGTATTATTGAAAAAAATGGAAACATATCCAATGATTTCACAAAACCAAAACATCAACAAACAAGCAAATAAAAAAATTCATGAAACAACAAATTATGTACAAAATAAAATGAAAACACAAAAAACCAAAATGCTATTTACAAAATTTACACTATGTACAAAATGATGCCAAATTTATGTTATCACTTCCCTAGATCCCAAATATGATTAGCACACTATAAAAGACATATATGATTATATACATGTCAATATTTACATAACTCTAACCAAAAGAAGATTAGGTCAAACAATATAACAAATTTAATTTTTCCTTTCTTATCCCACTGATTTGATTCCAGTTGATAAGCAATTCCATGTTTAGGATTTGATTCATTAAACTTATAAGTGAATACATAATTTTCGACAATCCTTTGCTTATTCAAAGAGATGTAACTTTAAAAATCTGATTTCTCATTTTGACTTAAATTTTCATTTTCATAAGCATATAAATTTTCTTTCAAATAAGAGACTACTTCTAAAATTTTTAAAGAAAAATCATCATTTATGTCTTTAGACAAATCATACTCATGCAATAATTTACAAGAATCTAGGATACTTACAAAATAAGAATCATTATAGTTTTGTATCCTAAATTGAATTGTTAGTTGTTGATGAACTTGGTTCAATAATTCAAGCATATTTTATTTTTCATTTAGCAATGCAATCTTATTTGTAGTGGGAATAGAAATCCACTTTAGTTCTTGATCAACCTCCAATGGCATTTCATTATAAACAACATTTAAATCCAATAAATGATTATGCAAAATTTTACCTGATTCTTGAATGTTTGAATACAAAGGATAAGATTCTACCTTTTGTACACTTTCATTTACCACTACTTGATGAGTCATTGTAGTCTTTTCTTTTTCTTCATGATTTCTATCATCATCATCATCATCATCATTTCGTATTCCTTCATCAATGACTAGTTTTTCAAAAGCATCAAAATTAGTCATCCAATCAAGAATATGTCCATATTTTTCAAACCATAAATCTTGTAGCTCAAAAAAAGCAAGAGTTTATTTAGTATGAATAGGAAATTCTAATTCTTTGTTAGCCATACATGAATTTTCTTCATTTGAATATTCAATACAATCATGAAAATTTTCACACAAATCTTCAGTATTCAAGAATGAAATAAAAGAATTTACCTCTTCTTCATCTAAAACAGATGAATCATAAGAAAATTTTACCATTTTTTTTCTATTTCAACAAGATGTTCCACAAACTCATGTTCAAAATGATCGAATATTTGAACCCTCTCTATTTCTAAAATTGACTCATCATTTTTCAGTTGAAGAGAAATTACTAGATCTTCATGCAAGATAAAGGTTTCAACATCCTGCATATCAAGTGAGTAGGATAATTAGAAAAAAATAGTTCCTCATATCTTTCCCAACCATTATAATAATCATCTTACTGAAACATTTTATGAGATTTCATCCATTCTTTCATTTCTTCTTGATCATTATTTTGAGGATACTGGAAATTTTGATTATCATTTTCAATGATCTCATCCAAATTTATGGAAGATCCTAATTTATCATGTGTTTCAAAACTAGTGTTGGGAATGAAATGAATATAAGATATATTACACATGAAAATGATACAATATATAGGCAGAAGGCCTATATCAATAAATGACAAGTGTCAAGTGAAACTAACAAGTGCACATTACTATTCTAACATTCCCCTTAATGTGCACTATCCTAACTATAAAATAAAAATCAACATTAGGTAACATTCTCCCTTATGTTGATTTCTCTAAAATAACCCTATCATCCTCCTTTATTACATGATTTGGTCTAGGCTCGTGCTCTTTGAACTTGGCTCTTCAACTGTGAATAATGCTAGATCAACGATGTATACATCTTGATCTATTGCCTTAGGGTCAGCCACTTCCTTGGATCTATTTCCACTGGGTTAGTCATCTAAGTGCCTTAGGGTTATCCTGGGTGTCTCAGGATTAGCCACTTCCATGGGTCTATTGCCTCTATAGGTCATGCTATAGGTATGTTGCCTCTCATAGATCACTGACTAGATTCACCATGAATATCATCCCCCCTCATGGTGAACTCAATCTAGAAGGTGTCGGTCACTAGAGAAAATGCACCTTAATACAAAAGAAATACGATCCATGAAATACAATAAAAAATGAACCATAGAATCCAAATGTGGAGGAGAAGAATATAATAGAAGAGAATATTCTAAAGTATCTTCGTCTGTAGTCTTCAAAAATTGATCCAAAAAAACCTTGGATAAAGTTTAGGGTATCAAGATTCTATAGTCCCTAGAGTAGGTGTCCTTATAGTGACTATATCATCCTACCAGAATTCATGGGTAACCATCCACTGCATCTGCTAGGTTCTATAGAGAAGATGACTAGATACTAGGATCATTTACAAATTATCTTGGATTATCAGGTACAATCGAGAGTGCACTCCAAGGTATACAAATTTGAGGTCAAAAAAGACAAATGGAACAACCTCAAAATAAAAATAGGACACTACCAATGTGTTCATCTTGGAAAAACCTTTCTGATGACTATAAATACCCCTATATTCCTCTCTCAATAGAGTCTTCATTTTCTAGAAAAAAATAGTAGCATGCCTCTCTAGGCAGAAAAATAAACATCGCTCTGTGATGGAATAAAAAAACATCATCTCAATTTCCCTGAGAATATTCTGAAATATTCTTCGAAATAATACAATGGCAATTTAAAAAACTGCCCCCTCCTTACTTTCATAAAAATCTAAAGATAGCCTTTAAAAAATTGTTTCACATCATTTTAAATAAATATTCTATAAATAGCCCCACTAAGGCCAAGTCCCCGTGGCCATATATTTTAACAAAATACTTTCCCTATTATCCATTGAAAAAAAAAATATGCACATGAAAAAATAGTTTGCGGGCCAGATTCAAATGGACCATTGGGAGAAATTTTGACATGACAGTCAACTGGATTTTCGATGCAAAAAAAAATAGGGCAAGACTTTTGAAAAAATTAAAACGTCACCACCGACCCGCATGATGTTCGATGTTGATTCCACCACTACAACTCCATTGTGAGTGTGGAAACCATTCATAGTCATTGTTCTAGGAAACAACATCACTAAATTTTTCCAATCACGCACAATCGAGGAAATATCCCTCGCTACCTCAACATCCTCAGCTTGCCGAACATGCATCGCTACACTACATTCCCCTGACTGAGTGATTAGAACCCACAGTGTATGACCTCGGTCATCCAATTTTTACGATCAAAGACATCATGAAAAAAATCATCATTGTGCGCACCCTTATATGCAATGGATCCAATACAGTAAACTTTGTTTCCACCACGACTTCACTCGACTTGATTTTTGATTACTGAGTTCACCACAAATTTCACACTGGGTTGTTAATGCTTTGACACTACTCCAACAGACCCTTCGGTCCACTCTTAGGTGATAAAAAATCATAATTTGTGTGGTCTTCAGTGGCTTGTCCAGTTTTATGAAAATGTTTAATAAAATCTTTAGATGGTGCTTCCAGCTTCGCTGCCTTAATGTGGTCAAAATAAACATGCTACATCACCGACTAACCACACTTATTTCTAGCTTCACCTCCTCTTTCCAGATATTTCAAGTGCAGTACTACCACAGTGACATCTCCCAAATACCACAGTGCCATATTGCACAGGAGAGCCACCAAAATGTCACCATGGTTTTGCCACTAAAAAATAGAGCTTGGGCCATAGGAAATCACTCCATATATTTACGTGGCCAATCTTTCACTGATGGGATATCTACACTATAAAAAAATGACATCACATATAGTTTGGCAGCCACATTCTTAACAGAATTTTACTAAATACAGGTAGTATACTCCTTCGACGTGTGCACAAGAACAAAATTTGAATCCCCAAACATAATAAAAACACAAATATATTTTCATCACATAGAATGAATCCACGTGTGTTCTGCATTTTGGCACTCTAGGGAAAAAGATTATAAAAATATATTTGATGAAATATCTTCATGGATAGCTTTCCAAGAAGACTTGTTGTTGCATGCTGCTCATATAGCATCTGTCATCTATGCGAGAAATGACGTCCACCATCTATGTGAGAAATACCCATAGTTTTGCTTCAAAAATGATCCATCCATGCTCTTTGGATTAATGCACCCACTCTGTGCACAAAAAAATCCTTTCCAATCATGTTCCCATCAATCACTATTCGCATAGGAGTTGTAGACGAGCACACACCTCACATCAGATGAATAAATTGGTATCTCATATATTTTCCTGATCCAAGGTCCATGACTTCCATCCTGGATACAGGCTTGATTGGTAATACCAAAGCACCGGTACAAGAGTGGAATTTAAATTCTAGGCTAACATCGCACTAGAAAAACTAAAAATATTTCAAAGAACTAGTGCTACGGGCTCATCATTTTATAGCATAATGAACAGGGTGGTCAAAAAAATATGGGACCTTATCAAGATAGTCAAGGGGGAAAGTCAAGGCATTGTATTATCTTCTTTAGTTGATGCCTGAAGCTACTCATTATTGTGCCTGCATAAAAGATCCCCATTGCCAAAACTACTTCATACCTTACATGTTAATTGATGAAATTTTGAGGTCGTCTTTGAGGTCAATCCTATTGTTGTTCGACATCGCACCAAAAACAATGAGTGATCTACGAATTATTTTTTCATTGCCCGAAAACTAGTGTGCTGGAATTTATGGAGATTGTTATTTTTTCCTCGAGCATAAATTTGTTCTCCAGAAACAACAGTCATTCACCAGGGCCGAGCAGGAAAAATATGCTTGTAATTTTGACCAACTTCGTGGCTCTCAATCACAACATCACCATCAATTAAAAAATCAATTGAGATTAATGCAATCAATTTTGATGGAAAATCTAGAACCACGTCGACCCAACTCCATGCTACACTGGAATGGCAAGTTCAAAATGGCTATAGGGCCGCATCAGCCTCTTTACATTTTTGCATCGGCTCATGACCTTTCCTTGTGTGCACGTCATCGAAAAACAACATACACATAATAAACAACGACTAGGTAGAAATTATAGAAAAAATAGTAGCCTCTTGGGTGCAAATTCCTCATATTTCCTGCTCACATATTTGCACGGAGATCTGTGCTATAGTAGCGAGGGCACAAATCATCAACTACCTTTTTAAAAAAAATTTCTCCAAAGTGTCTAAGTTCTAGTTGCAGTTGGTGAAGAGCGGTGGTATCAAAATCAAATTTGAACTCACCATCGTCAAATTGCACGCTGATTAGTTTTTTTTAATTTAAAATTTTTGCATATTAACTTGTACCAACAAGTGGCACAGACGATGAGCACACCAACAAAAACGTACACCGAGGGCCTCGTTACATAGGCAATTTCAACCACTCCACATTTTACAAGCAAAGAAAACTTCTATAGGGGAGCAGCGGATCATAGCTTCACTATCCCAAACAAATAGAGAATACCTAAGAAACCTCAATATCCAAAATAGAGACCTTAAACTAGAAAAAAAAATGGAGAGCAACAGAAACAACTTTTTTTTGTTATACATCTAGTTTTTGATCCATCAAAATATGGAGAGCATACTCCCTCGGTATTCAGAAAAAAATGGGAAAAATGAGGGGAAAAATGAGAGGGGATTTCCATGAGGGAAATCCCCCCTCAAGCTCACAAGGGTAGGAGAGCGCCTAATATTTGATACCAAATTTTGAGAATGAAATGAAGATAAGATATATTACACATGAAAATGATACAATATATAGGCATAAGGCCTATATCAATACATGACAAGTATCAAACTAAAACTGAAGGCATAGTGCATATTAATATTCTAACAACTAGTCCACTCTAGACCTCTCCATTGTCTAAAAGAATATCACTTTTAGTATCTTCGATCTTTTTCTCATGAGAATGATTTATATAATTATCAAGATATGCATCTTGATGCATTTGCCCCTGTACTTGATCACTATTTCTTTTAAGCTATAGAATTAACCTTTGCAACTTGTCCTGCATTTTAGGTGAAGCAAGTATTTCATTAGAAAGAGAGGCAAAATTCTCCCATTTATTCCACCAACAATAATAATCTTCTATGATTAGGAAATGATGTTCAACCACTTATTTAGACTCTCTAAATTCAACAATCAAATGCTTTTCAAATTCATTTTCATCACTTTCAAAAACATTATCTTCAATAAAAATTCATCTTCCTCAAGTAATAAATTTTTATGATCATTCATAATGAAAACACCTCTAGAATATTTCAATTTTGGATCTTTAATTGTTTCATTCAACTCTATGGAAGATTCTATTATATCATATGTTTCAAAGCTAGTTAAATCTAAATCATGCATTTCTACATTTTGATAAACTTGATTACTAAAATTTTCATTGATGGATATTGGCTTTGAAACTTGCACTTCCTCTTGGACAATATCAAAAGTGGTTGAAAAACTAGAACATTCAATTTCATTCGATGGTGTCAAAAAATGTATACCATGACTCATAGGTGGTAATTGATTTGAAACCTTACGATTAAGTAATAATAATTTACCCACATCAAATCCTCCTGGAATCAACTATTTTTCTACAACTATTGCCCCACCATAGGCAAAATGATCTAAAAGCTTCCAAGTATATTTGAATAATTTCTTCATCTGAAATGATAAAATGTGTCTCTATTTCAGTATATAACTTATGAAACCTATCATTAAACTGACTTATTGATTCATTAGGCTTTTTACAAATAGAGGTAAATTGATTTGATAACAAATCTATGGCAATCAATTTTCCAAAATGTTCAAGAAACGTTGTTTCTAGTTGATTTTAATAAGTGGTAGAACCTGCAGGTAAATTAATAAATCAATATTTAGCAAATTCATCCAATGTGTATGGAAACATTCTATAGATTACATCTTCTTGCATGATTTGAAAATGAAACATAATGTTTTATATGCCTGAATATGTTCTTTTGTTGTAATCATTCCATCATGTTTATAATGGGGTAAATAATTTCTGTGATTGAACCAGTTTTAATACGCAAGGCTATGTATGAAAAATTCACAAAAATTGAATCATGACCTAATTTTTGAATTTATGACATATTAACATTAATGTAACATAAATGAGAAATTTTTTTTTTTTTTTAAATAACTATTTTGAACAACTTCAAATGCTAAAAATTAAAATATTATCTTTCAGGCCCTCCTAGCACCAATTCTGTTGAGGTATGATTTTTTCCAATTACGAATTCATCCTTACAGTTAGGATTTTGGTTAGAAAACCCTCTCTTGTAAAGAAATGCAAATTTCTCCAAGGTTCCTTTCACTTAATGATGGAGACGGGAAAACAGGGACCTTACGAACTCTGAATTCTCATTCAAATTTCAAATATTTACATGCATTTAAAATAAAATAGCCCGCAGGCTTACAATGGCCGGTCTCGGCTTCGGCTCTGTTCTCCCCTGTCCTCCTTCCTCCAATCCCGAACTCCCCTCCCTTACAAGAAATTTCCCAATTTTTTAACGAGGCCTCCTTCCTCCAGGCAATCAATGCCTCCACCAAATATAATTTCAAATTCAAATTTCCCTCCTTCGAGATTTTCGAAATATCAATCTTAAACGGCCATCTGCCTGATCTACCAAGGTACCGACATTAATGGTCTTCCTGTACTGGTCGCATCGTTCTGACCGTCCTTGCACTGTCAGCTCCTCCATTAAACCATCACCTGTAAATGCTTCGATGCCAGTAAAGCTAAGACGGAAAGAGCGCGGTCGACACCTTCCTTAACAGCTTAAGAGACCCCCAAATTAATTTGCATACACGTGGTCGGCTGCGTGTACATCCATCCAATCTTTCTCCTTGTCACAACATACTCGACCCACGTGTCCTTCACAACTGCCACGTGTTCGGTTTGGTCTAGCCCGGCCGTTCGCTAATCACCCCTGGTCTCGTTCTCTATCTCTTTTTAACTTTCACCACTATTGGAATATCGACCACGTGTCGGCCTTTAACTGGCCGCGATATTGCGACAGTCGCGATATCGCGACAGTCGCGATATCGCGACAGTCACGATATCGCGACCCGTCGCGATATCGCGACGTCTGAAGCCCTTCCTCTTTTCTTTGCATTACCGTCGCGATATCGCGACGTCGCGATATCACGACGTCTGAAGCCCTTCCTCTCTTTCTTTTCATTACCGTCGTGATATCGCGACGTCATGATATTCCTCTCTTTCTTTTCATTACCGTCGCGATATCGCGACGTCGTGATATCGCGACGTCATGATATCGCGACGTCTGAAGCCCTTCCTCTCTTTCTTTTCATTACCGTCGCGATATCGCGACGTCGCGATATCGCGACGTTTGAAGACTTCTCGCCTCCTCCTCATTACTGTCGCGATATCGTGACGTCGTGATATCACGACAAAACTTCACCAAAGATGCAACGCTGCGTTGGGGTCACGATTTCGTGACATGTCGCAAAATCGTGACATGTCACGATTTCGCGACATGTCGCAAAATCACATGTCACGATTTCGCGACCCCTCCCTTCCTTGCCTCTCAAAACCTTCCAAACCAAAACTTGCTTCTCAAACCTTTCACAGTACCTGAAAATAATAGATCTAAGTGCAAAGATCTTAGAAAGGAAACTAAAAATATTTGGAAGATGCAAGATTGCTTTTCCCTCATCGGATGCTCCTGCATCAGACACCTCGGGTAAGAAGGAGAAGTGACCTTCACTTCTACGCTGTTCGGGCTGCGTCCCTTGCAATATCTCCGAACATTCATCAACCTTTATATCCGGCTCAAATCCTGCTTCTTGGCAAAGTTTTCTGCCCTCTACCAGGCAAATTCTGGCATTACTGCACACCTTCTCATCTTCGGTCTGCAATGGCTTCAACTTGTGCCGCATTCCATCTTTCACCAAGGAATAAGTATTTGCACGGCCATCATGCACTGCACTCCGATCAAACTGCCATGGCCTGCCCAATAGCAAATGGCATGCATCCATAGGGAATACATCACACAGGACTTCATCCTGGTATCTCCCAATCTGGAACGTGACTAAACACTGTTCCCGGACCCAAGCTCTGTGGTCCTTCCGCAACCACGCAATTCGGTATGGATGCGGGTGCCTCCTTCTTTCCAACCGCAACTTAGTAACCATCTCCTTGGAAACTAAGTTGTCTGTACTCCCATTGTCTATAATGACATTACAGACCTTGCCCGCACTTTTGCATCGAGTGTGGAACAAACTTCTCCTCTGCTCAGACTGGTCTTCATCCACCAGCATGGTCCTTCTCACAATCATGGCTTCCCCATTTTCAGCTTCTTCAGAATGCTCTGAATCAGCATCCTCAACTGCCACAACTGCTCTGGCAGGACCCACCTGCTTCTTGTTTACTCTTTCTCGGTGTTGGGGGCACTCATATGCCCGATGTCCTTCTTCTCCACAGTGGAAACATGTTCCACGGAATACCCCTCTTTCATTCCCGCGACCAGATCTACCCCTTCCTCTCGGGTAGCCATTATTCTGAACTTGCGGTTTTGGGTCTTCCTCTTCTCTCTGATCCCGGATGCTGCTCTCTTCTTCCTTCTTCTCTTCCTTTCCTTCTTTCTTTCCACCGTTCTTTCCTCCCGATTCTTTCACTTTTGGCTTGCTTTCAAACCTTCGGTTCAATTTTCCTTCAACCTTTAAAGCAAACTGGTAAGTGTCTTCGATGGTGCTTACCCGAACCAAGCTCAACTCCTCCTGCACACTCGGTCTCAACCCATTGATGTAACGGGCCACTTTTTCCTTGCTAGCTTCCAAATGCCCGGTTTTGATGGAGATTTTATAGAATTCCTCCGTGTATTCTTGAACTGTCCTGTTCATCTGCCTCAAGCTTTGCATTTTTTGTAGTAGATCCAGTTCATAGTCAACGGGGATAAACTGTCTTTTTAACTTCTCCACCATTCTGTCCCACCTTGTTATTCTCTCCTTTCCTCTTCGGTTTCGTTCCAGCTGTACTCCCTTCCACCAGATGCTGGCATGACCCTTCAGTCGGGTCTTAGCAAATATGACCCGGTTAGGGTCTTCAACCTCTTTGTATTCAAAGTATTCTTCTAATTCATTCACCCAGTCTATCAATTCTTCTAGTTTCAAGTTCCCGAAATACATGGGAACCTCTAACTTCGGCCTCTTCCCGATCTGGGATATGGCCTTGTATAGCCGGGCCTATGTTGGGTCTACATCTTCCTCCTCTTCTTCAAACTCATTCTCCTCTTCCACCTCATCCTCACTGTCTGCATCCCTTCTCGGCTCACGTCCTCTGCGTAGTTCTTCTTGCAGGGCCTGGACTTGCCACTGCAATGCTCGAAAATCTTCCGCTGCCATGCCTCTTCCACCCATCGGGTTTCTTCTCGGAGGCATCTTCACCTGAACTCAAGCCCTCCCACACGTCCTGGTACAACTGCCTCTCTCTTTCGGCGGTCTGTTGTACGCTCAGGAGCTACGGGCTCTGATACCACTGACGGAGACGGGAAAATAGGGACCTTACGAACTCTGAATTCTCATTCAAATTTCAAATATTTACATGCATTTAAAATAAAATAGCCCGCAGGCTTACAATGGCCGGTCTCGGCTTTGGCTTTGTTCTCCCCTATCCTCCTGCCTCCAATCTCGAACTCCCCTCCCTTTTACAAGAAATTTCCCAATTTTTTAACGAGGCCTCCTCCCTCCAGGCAATCAATGCCTCCACCAAATATAATTTCAAATTCAAATTTCCCTCCTCCGAGATTTTTGAAATATCAGTCTTAAACGGCCATCTGCCCGATCTACCAAGGTATCGGCATTAATGGTCTTCCTGCACTGGCCGCGTCATTCTGACCGTCCTTGCACTGTCAGCTCCTCCATTAAACCATCACCTGTAAATGCTTCGATGCCAGTAAAGCTAAGATAGAAAAAGTGCGGTCGACACCTTCCTTAACAGCTTAAGAGACCCCCAAATTAATTTGCATACACGTGGTCGGTTGCGTGTACATCCATCCAATATTTCTCCTTGTCGCAACATACTCGACCCACGTGTCCTTCACAACTGCCACGTGTTCGGTTTGGTCTAGCCCGACCGTTCGCTAATCACCCCTGGTCTCGTTCTCTATCTCTTTTTAACTTTCACCACTATTGGAATACCGGCCACGTGTCGGCCTTTAACTGGCCGCGATATCGCGACCCATCGTGATATCGCGACCCGTCGCGATATCGCGACGTCTGAAGCCCTTCCTCTTTTCTTTGCATTACCGTCGCGATATCGCGACGTCGCGATATCGCGACGTCTGAAGCCCTTCCTCTCTTTCTTTTCATTACCGTCGCGATATCGCGACGTCGCGATATTGTGACGTCGCGATATCGCGACATTTGAAGACTTCTCGCCTCCTCCTCATTACTGTCGCGATATCGCGACAAAACTTCACCAAAGATGCAACGCTGCGTTGGGGTCGCGATTTCGCGACCCCTCCCTTCCTTGCCTCTCAAAACCTTCCAAACCAAAACTTGCTTCTCAAACCTTTCACAGTACCTGAAAATAATAGATCTAAGTGCAAAGATCTTAGAAAGGAAACTAAAAATATTTGGAAGATGCAAGATTGCTTTTCCCTCACCGGATGCTCCTGCATCACTTAATATGTTTATATGTTATGAAAATACGTCAAAATTTAAGTGCTTAGAATATCTTAGTGATTTGCAGATAACTATTAACAAGGGGCCTGTGTTGGTAATATTTTATGATGCCATGCAAATGATTATTCATGAAATTTAATGAAATGATGAATCAATTGATCTTTAGGTTGCTTTAAACATAAAAGAAAATAATCCCAATGATTAAACCTTCACATTTAATATCCTTTGAAATAAGTTATAAATTAATTTTCTCTTTTTTTATGAAATCAATTTTATTAAGGGAAATTAATCTATATGTTTTGAAAAGAATGGCGTTTTGGCTGCCATCTAAATAACTACCTTTAATAAAATTAATTTTCATTAAAGTAGCTTTATTTCTTGTTTGAAAATGAAAACTTTTCAAATTATAAAATTCATTAAAAACAATGTGAACTTTATGAACAATTTTATAATTTTAAATTTTCTCTGAATCAAAACCAAAACTGCCTTAATTGACCAATGTATATAAATAATAATTATAAAGTTTGTGACTTTATGATATTAAAATTAAGACTTATATTATCTTTCCATAAAAATAATGTTTATTCATCCCAAATATTTATTAAATTAAATATTTGAAAAATGAATAATCATAAGACCCTAATTATAAAGTTTTCAATATTTATAATATGAATTAGGGCTTCGTAACCTTCCAACCAGTGTAATATAATATCTGTTCATCCAAATATTAATTAATATAATATTTGGATGATGAAAAAATATGAAACCTAGTTATAAAGTTGAAACTTTATAATATCAAACTAAGTTTTAATTCAAAATTTAATATCTGAAATAAATAGAAAATTATCAAGATAAAAGAAATAACATAAAGTTTGGGACAACAAGCTACAGAGAAACATATAGAACAGAACTTTCAGAATTAAAAATTAAATTTAAATCGACCATATTTAACACAGTCTAGATAAAAATCTAGTGCTATCTTCTGTGGGATTTTATATAAAGGAAATATATCAAATTATAAATTCAATTTAAAACACCATATTCATGCTTGTTTTAACAAAATAATTTGATATAAAACTTATTGATCTTACAATAAATGCTTCACTCCAAAATCTCTGTGCTTTCAAAATTTACATCCCTCTGTGTAACCTGACTTTGCTTCCTCGCTTCCTTCTTTCCGTAGCTTTCCTCCTTGCACCATCTGACCCCTCGTCCATGAAAAAAATCCTATTTATAATCACATAGACAAGTTCATTCTCACCGTTTCATAATCCGTTCAATGATTTCAATTTAATAACGAGTTTCGAAACCAACAAAACTATTTCTCTTATTGTGGACAACATCTTTATTGTTTTCATAACAATATGTTATTTTATTTATTCCAATTATATATCCATATTCTTTATATCTTCTTCAGCCCTTTATAGCGATATATTTTATTAGAATAAACTTTTCCCTCCAATATAATACCAGTTGTATTTCCCATCACGAATGCTCATTAAAACTTCTAATTTCTACTTCTCCATTGTGTATTTGCTTCCGTCGTGGCTTTGACCGGATCAACCCAATAGTGTTGATTCATCATGGAGTATGCACTACTATTTAATGATGTTCAATATGGCCTTCGCTCAGAATTTGGTGTCTTACTACGCCTGGTTTTCTGTAGGAACATCCCAATCTAATCTGTCGATGCCTACATAGATATACATATACCTTAATCAATTCAAGTAGGATAATGTGTTTATCATTGTAAATACCTTCATCATGATATCCAGTATTTCATAGGTGGAGAATTCAAAAACAACGTCTCAAATAGTGTATATGCAAATCAATTTATATTTCGACTTTATACACATCATGGGTAACATCTTTACGTAAAAGACTACTACATAAAAATGTGCATCAACACATTCATTTGGATTCGTGTCTTCATTACAGGCATAATAATTGCCTCATGGCAACTCATAGTACACCATAGGCACAGAAACCACATTCCAATCTGGCAATTTTTTTGTTATTGTGTATTGAGTAGAACTTTCGATGTTTCGATACAATAGCCCCTTCTCAAACATTTCATACTACAAAGTGATCAATTCCATTATTTATTGCACCTTAACGTAAAACATGATTGCTCCTCGAATAATACTACCATCTTCATTTGCTGTCATATCTTGATCCAAATGATGCATCATCCGTTGTATTGTTGACAATAATCAAATCGTATTCTCCCATTGAAATGGGTATTCCTTCACTATTTTTCAATTCAAAATTCACTTAATTCCACTGCATTTGAAACCCCTTAATGCGATCATTATTATTTGGACTATCCATGATAATCATACACATTCTATGTCTGCGTGCCGCTATCATCTGAGGCTTCTTCTTTTTATGTCATAACAACATCATTTTTATAATGTTGTGTCAAGTATTTTTCACTTAATAAATCCATACTATCTACGTTATCGAACATAGTGTGATGATCACCCATGTTTCTTCATATTCCCATATATCACCTCCATGTCACACACAATGTTTCGATGCTTGATGTAAGATCTTATTCAACCGCATTCTCATCGTCGATAAGAGGAACACACTTTATCATTTAGAAAAATCTCTTTGCACAAAATTCGCTGGTAGTCGGTGTGTTTGTCCTATCTGGAGTATTAAAATCACCGTCCACCTATGAACTATCCTCAAAATCAACATTTATCCTCATCACTAGCCTATTTTCAAATTTGCAAATGTTTGGATAATCCCACATGGACTATGTACAAACTTGGTGAAATATTTATATGGTCGAGCGCTTCCTATTGATTTCGACGAGTCATTCATCCAAACAACGCCTCTTAATAGCCTTTGAAAACTATGCTGGAGTTTGACCTTTCACCATCGCGATTGGCGTCACTCAAACCTGCAAAAAAAAACATAAAACCAACCACATAAATAAAATAAAGTTAAAAAAAATTTAAACTCTTATCTTTTCCTTTTATTTAAATATTTTAAAATAACATACATTTTAATTATAACCTATATTAAACTAAATTAAACAACCACAAACTAATATTACCACCAAACTACTTACACATAAAATAATAAACCAAGATATCAAAAACATTTTCAAATAAAATTTCAAAATTTTGCAAGTGGATCCCCAATTTTACGGTCATTGTGAAATACGTCACAACAGGACCATACCTAGAGCAAGATGCAATAGGATAAGCTCCTATCTCCTTGGTAGATGACTTGATTAAAGGAGTGATATAGTTAACCTAATAGCATCAGGTCTCATACAATTATGGTATACTCCTTAAGCATGTCTTCCACCACCTCTCCTCACCCCAAATAAACCACCCTCACAATTGTGTCACTTATGAGGACAGCCAACACCAACATGCACAAATGTGTAGCCTACCAATCCAAGTGGTACCACCCATAGGTGACATTGATATCAATGTAAGATCTAATAACTAGGAAGTATGTGTACCCTGTCAACCCCCTCAAACTCTATTGATGGTCATAAATCATGTGGACTGGTTCTCCACTAATAGGTACCCATAGTATTTGCAACATGTCATCCATTATGATGGTGAGCTCCCCATAAGGCAGTTGAAATGTATTTGTTTTCAAATACTATATCTCTGCCACGATTTTTAGCAATACCTTATCAAATTAAACCTTTGACATCGAGTCTACATGATATAGACCCATCACTACTAGAATAAAATTGTCAACATAGACGAGTAGACCTTAGATAGTATCTAAAGTATGTGGTTGTATCTCCCTATAGTCTAAGGTATTAACCTCTGCTATAACCAAGTTAAATTAGTCAATTTGTTAGCCTCAAAGCTTGCAAAAATCAATCAAAAATTAAAAAAAATTAATTAACGGCAAGCAAAAGTGCCACTTCTTGGAAAAAGCACCTTCAGGTGGTGAAAGTGCAATGAGGTAATGAAAGAATTACCTAGATGGTAAAAGCACTACCAAATGGAAAAGTTTCATCGATGCACAAAAGTACCATTAGCTTGTGCAAGTGCTTCTACAAAAGTATCATCGGTGTATGAAAGCACTACCATTTTTTGGGGAATAATTTTTGAGGAAACAAATTCAACTTACATAGACGTGAGGTCCCTCTCCCACTAGGGATGGTCTCACCTTGTCCACTTGATGTGGTGGTTACTTGTATTGGGCCATAAAACATTGTTATAAACCAAGGTCTAGAGCTCTATTTATCCTCATATGTCATAAATATGATTTGGTTTTTACTCCTAACCATATTACACCAATACCTTCCTAGCCAATTTTTGTTGTTTGTCATCAATCTTTCATCATAGCACTAGTGTGAATCATGTTTCAAGTCAAGTTTTCCTGGTCCAACTTGATTTTCTCTCCAAAAAAATTGGGGCACAACAAGGCATGGTAACATTTAATGCTATAAAAAAGCATAAGTTAACATCATTATTAATAATTCAATCAAAATCATTAGTTATATTGCACCACTAATCTTAAGCAATAAACAATCTATCTTAAAATTAGGGCATTTATGGTAGTTTTTGACACATTCATCATTCAATAAATGCATCAAAAGGGGTGAACATAGAGATCCAATTTTGAGGATATTAGCAATATATTTAAACTTACCAACATCTTTATCAATCAACCAATCAGGCATCTAGACCAACTTAGTTATCTTCAAGCTCAAATAAGTATCATTTATTGCTCTAAATAAAAAATGCTAGGACATGAGCAAAAATGCTAGTGGTGGTTTTGATCTCTAGCAACACTTTTGTGCAACTTTAATTTTTTATCATTTCCTACCCAAATTGAATGGAAGTAATCATCTTTGAAAAAAATATGGGGTATTACCACCGCTAGCACTATCTCCTCCAATTATTTTTATTGTTAAACACCAAAAAGGAAAGACTTCATAGTTAATACCTCCCAAACCACATATAAAAATGGATCTAATAACATTATTCTAGTCCACAATCCCAATAGAGATCTAAATAACAAGACTTGAAATTTTTAATACTCCATCCAATAGTTGCATCTTAAGCCCAATTAAAATATTACATTCACCAATCCTATCAATTTCAATATAACCATCCCCTAAGGATTCATGTCTTCATATAAAACCAATACTTGGGATATCCCAATCCATAGCCTTTTGAAAGTAACAAAGCTCTATCAAAATTTGTATCAAGAAATATTCAAGCATGGAAAAATTATATCAAAATCATGTCATGATATTATGAATTCTAACAACTTATTAATCTCTCAAGCAACATGCAAACTCAAATCAACACAAGGGGATATCAATCTTGGTAATTTGGAGCTACGAATTTGCTTGGGTTGTGAAATCTCTATTTCTTAACTATTGCCATTATTATTTCGTAGCTCTCTAATCCTTGATCATTGCATACTAAATTTATTTTTTATTATCATATTTGCATCTAGTTACCATATTGTCTCTCAAATCATTTAGCTTACATTTTTCATAAGCAATATTTCTATCATATTATCATCTATCATGACCCCTACACCTCCTAGTTGGGAACTATCATTGCATTACTTAAAAAGATTATAAATTTATCATCTAAACATCCTTATGCTATATATATAGGTGAAAGCACTACCAAATTATAGGTTTGGTGGTATTATCACTCTCTATTCCTAAAATAGATTTCATAGAAAATGAAAGCATTCTCAATCAAAAAAAGAATGTGTATAACTATCACTTACATGGTAGTTCTTTTTCCATTGAGCACATAATCATTGTTTGACCATGTTATAGTTGTTAATATCATTTCTAAATAGGGCTTTTATTCTATATGAGGGAGCTACACACTCTCCTCAAACTTAGGCAAACCCCTTTGCTATTGATCCATCATTTATTGGTCTATTTTGTAGGTGAAAAAAAGCACCATTATGAAGTTTTAGTGTTGATGGTGATTCCATGGGACCAATACACTTTTACCAACATCAATTTTTCAAGACTATATTGCTTCTACATCTCTAGTAGAAAAATCAGGATTTCTAATCCCAATATTTTGTTTTCATCATTTAGACCATAGGATTTTTTTTGCCTATTTCAGGTTTGTTTTTGTTTTTGCAATTTTTGTTTACTTCTTAATGGTAAAAGAGAAAAGAAAGAAACTAGTTAGAATTAATAATTAGAGGACCATATTTAATATTATATATCATTGAAAGCAAAATTTCTTGTAATCACATTAGGATTATTTGCTGCATAGACCTCTTGAATGCTTGATCTTAAAAATAAAAGTCATCTTTCATTTATCATAAAAATCAAAAGTATTTTAGTTTATTAGGACTTGTTTACTACATTGATTGGTGCATTCATAGCTAGCATAGGATTAGATTAAGGTTAAATTTCTCAAAATAAAAATCTTAGGAGAAACATAGGTATCATATAACTAATTCACTAAACCCATAAATAAGCTCATAAATTGCACCTATCCTCAAGGTGAAAAAGGAGAGGGAAGCATCACAAAGAAATATTTTTCAATTATTTTTCCATTCCACCTTCTCACAACTACACCCTTAATTATAGTGAAATAAAATCATTATTTACTATAAAGTGATGTGAATTATCGTTTATGGAATGACTCGTGGTCTATTAGAACTTAATACTTCAATAATTTGCATTATAAAATGGTAGATATTTAAATACATAGGATACCCAATTTTGGCATAGCAAATCACTAACTAATCTTAGAACTATCCTTGTATTATATTGCATGCATAGACCTTGTGATGGGTGGTTATACCACATTCTATTTCACATGGACTATGATGTAATAACTCCTAACATGACCCCCCCCTTATTACATTATAGTCTTAGCTTTTGCTTAGAATCCTAGCTATTGACTTGATGAAATATTGTAGGGTGATATTGAAATTTGAGAGAGAAATTCACCTCCTCAATGTAGACTACTTACTAAAATACTTTGGAGTGTCAGATTCAATTGATCTCATACTCCAAAAATACATTTATTACAAATATTTTATTCAATACATATTAACTTATAGAATTCAATGTATGAAATATGTGCCTCTTCCAATGTCTTTATGTGAAGGATGTGCTACCATGCATCCTATGTCGACCATTAAATTTATTGGTTGTTAATTTTGGTCTTGCATGTGATGGAAAGAATGTTGTGTATGGATTCTACCGATTCTTCATCTTCTTTTGATTTTTATTTCTTCTATCATGATCAAATTCTAGAATATTTGCAATATCTCTATATATTATAAGCTCTTTGATATGATAAATAGGATGTATATTTTGAATGTAATCTTTTAAAATTTTGCATACTTGTCTCAATGTCTTAAATTATCCCATAGTTGCTATAGTTTTTCCTTGAACAAGAATGTAGCAACCTATCAAGTGCTTAATAGCCTTTAGAGTTGAACCATTAGGGCCCAAAAACTATTGATATTGTCTAACAAATCTCCCTTTATTTTGTATTATGTTATCAATTTTGATGATATCACAATGCATCTTATCATTTAGTATCTTGATTGCTTGTAGTGTTGGTACACTCCTTGACAAGAGTTTTATGAGATCTTGGGCTTTGATAATGATGTAAGGATATCTTATTTATGAGTTGTAAAAATAGATAATATTTTCTTAACAAGATTGAGTTTGTAAGCTATGCCTTACTTCTTCAAAGCCCTTCTCATAATAGATCATTTATCTTGCAAATAGATTTCTCTATAAATAGGAAAATAAGTGGAAAAAGAGTTAATTTTCAACATACCATCTTCATTCCATGAGATATTGAACTTCTTGACCTTATATATATCCCATGAATTGCACTTATCATGGTTTATATTATATCTCAGTAGTGTTCTCTCTTATTGAATTTTCTAATGGCTCGAAGTGATCAACTAGGATCTTGATATCCCTTATTATGTTATATTGTAGAGATATATTTCTTGTATGAACTGGATAATTTTATTAACATATCATATGTTTGTTTACTTCAAATTCATACCAAAAATTATTGTGCTATCTCAGCTATTTTTGTGCAACAAACACATGTTTTTCTTCTTATTTGATTTGGTTCACTTTGGCTACATTATTTTGTTCTAACTTTCAACAAATCTATTTTTAAGTGTCTAGTTATGATTTTTCTTAGTACCAGTTCATCTCTTGTGAAGGATATCCATATTTTAATGGACTATATCAACATTCCTTCACTATGTGGTCATTTCTACCATAAAGTTAACATATTTTTTGTATGTAAAAATTATTTCTTTGAGAATTGTTTCTCTGATTCTGATATCCTTGAGAATTATTTCTCCATGCCAAGTGTTATTGAGGTCTTATGCCTCTTTTGTATGGTTTCTTCCATTTTTATTTGTAAGAATATTCTTGTCTTGAATAGAAGACCTCTACCTTTTGAAGTAGGTTCACTAGCCTTCAAAGCTTGGTGTTTTTTCAGTGATATTTAATGTTGTCATAAATACATTGCATTGAGAAGGGAGATATTTTAAAATAATCAAATATAATGTTTTACTAGATACCTTTTCTCCCAATGCTTACAGTGATGCTCATAATTCAACAATTATTCTCATGAAAGATTCGATTTTCTCTCCACTATCCATTTTCAAGCAATGGAGCTAATTTTAGAGAATTTATTTTCATTATTTGCATCAAAAATTATTTATAGTTTATTCCATTTACATTTTTTCATTGTTATCCCAAATGGATGCTTGTATTTTATTTATTACTTTGAACATGATGATTAACATTCCCCTTCTATCTACTTTATTGAACTTTATCTGATATCTACCTTCTATAGTAGGAAAGGCAATGGTTCCATCTACAACATGCCATACTTCTTCAAACTCAAACTATATTATGAGTTTGGTCTTCCAAGAAGTATAATTTTTTCCCCTCAATAGTTGAGAATCAGGCAATAGAAACTTTGGTGCACCACTAGCCATAGTAAATTTTCACAAAAGTGAAAAAATCCAATTCAACTAAATCAACCTCAAAAAATGCTTTTCAATAAGTGTATATATATGCCTCTACTCATGATTCAATTAATACCTCAAAATATGAGAAAAATAGTCTTATTAGGAAAAAAATAATAAGTAGAGGGAATATTCTTCATTTATGGAATACTTAGATTCTTCAAAATTACATGCTTCTCCTTTTTACTTGTTGTAATAAAGAAAAAGGATTAAAGTAGTTAAATGTTCTAAGGATCCTCCCCACTATCATTGTGGGATTAAAGATGGCATAAAGCTTCTATCTATGAACAAGATGCACCCTCAAAATAGGTTGAGTGTGATGTTTTCAAATTGGAATTTAAAAATATAGTTTGGTATTTTGGATGTTTCTAAAAATGTTAGCAAAATTTGAGTGACATTCTCTTCACATTTTTGAGTCTGTGGCTTCTAGATTTGGTGTCATATAAGTTCTTTTAATTGGTTTTATATTTTTCAAGTTGGGCCCTCTTAATCTAGGTTCACATTGTCTTTATTACCTTTATTTAAAAGCTCAACATTTGTCTGTAGATGTGACTAGATGTGCTCATTTGGCATTTATCCTTTTTACATCTTGCTTACCTAGCGTTGAATTTATTTTAGAGGCTATGTAAAAGTAGAAATTTTAGATGTTCTATTTGCTACTTCATTTGAATACCTTTGTAGTCAAAATAGTGTTGTATGTCATATCTTATAGAATATTTTAATAATTTTAGAAGTGCCTTCAATGTTTTGGTATGTCTAGTGTTTGTCTTTAGTTGAGATGTCTCAATTTTTTTCTAGTTTCATGATGTGTTGTATTCTTTCTAAATACTTGACATTCTTTCTACGCACATTTGAATTGGTATCTATATGCTCTTCGTTGCATGCCCTTCATTATTTCTCTTCAATGAAGATGGAATTATTTATAAATGGAATAGTACCTTCCTTTGTGTTTGTAGTTCACTCTACCTTATGATCTCTTTTGAGTGTTAGTATAAGGCTTCAGATCATGAATCACCATAGATGGTAAATGTGCTATTTAAAGTAAAAATTACCACTTTTTCACCTTTCATTCTATTGATTCATGTGTGCATCATGGGTGGCTATTTTTGATTCTTTTTAAAATAGTGTAAGGACATGGTACCTCATGATTATTATTTTCTACTCCTTTTAGAAAAGAGATGTGCAAAACTTGCATTCAAGGCCTATTATTTGGATGTTTTTGCTCTATATAGTTTGTGCTTTTTTTTTACTTAGTGCCTTCCTTTGCTTGTTGAAAACCTAATGGTGCTTATGATTAGATGTTTTTCTTCTACTTGTCAATATTTTGACAAATTTTGATTACATTGAATATTGTGTTTACAAATTTATTTGACATAAAACTTACCTTAAGTTGATATTCTCAAGATTTGTTCTTCTGTTATGGTCTACTTTGAGACCTTTCTTAGCAAGAATTTGATTTTTAAAACTTCTATGGAATACTTCATGGAGAATAAGGTTACCAATTATTTTGAGGTTATCCTTAATTAATCTTTTGTAGGGTTGTTTACCCTTGAAAATATTTTCCAACAAAGAGCTCTCTATGACTTATTTGTGTCAAAGCTTGAGCGGGGTCAGAAAGAGAGATTGCTCTTCATTCTACTTGATATGATACCACATATTAGAACTAAATGCTCCAATGATTTTTATTATGAAATTGTAGATATTTAAAAACATAGGATGCCTAATTTTGGCATAACAAATAACTAACTAATCCTATAAATACTATTTTCCTATATTGCATGCATAGACCTTGTGATGGGTGGTTATAATGCATTCCATTTCATATGGAATATGATGTAATAACTCCTAAAATGGTCAAATATTCATTTGTGTAACCTAAATTTTTCATGAAAACATCACCTAGCGCCCCATGTTGTTAAAGATATGACATCAACAAATTGATATATAGTTTTATATTAACTTTTAATCCCACATGCATTTTGCTTGCTTAAGTTTAAATTTTATATGACATAATTCTTGATAATTTAATTAAATTAAATTTGGAGTAGGTGATATGCTTTGAAAAAGTCCATGCATTCTTTGGAGTGTAAAAATGAAGTCATATTCTTAAGTGTGCTTTTATCCCACACAAAATGTGTGAGGGATGTATTTGGTATAGCAATACTATGGAGGTATATTATTATTGAGCATTTTGAAGACCCCTTATGAAATATTTGAAGAACTATTCATCTTCGAATCAATGGTACATTATTTTTTACAAATTATATTAGTATTTATACTTTTTAGAAAACTTTTTTCTAGCCAAAGACAATGAGATTGTTTAGCTCCTATTGAAATGTGTGTGCCAAATGCTATAGATATTTGAATATCACAAGATAAAAAATACTATTTAGTTTGATAGAGGGTTATATAATTGAACTAGTTATGATCCATTTAACAAATTAAAGTTAGAGTGCATTATCTATTGGAGATAGTGCTTCATTCAATAGAATGGGAATCCATTTTACAGATAGTTAAGTGTATGTATTTTCATATGATCTTGTGAATAGTTGTGTATATCCCTATTCACAAGAGGAGTAATGTATCTATGATTGGTTAAGTGTGTCCCTTACCACAAAGGTGTTGTGGACATATGTGTATGCATACTTATTTGCAACTATGAATATAGAAGATGAATAACATGTGTATCCCTATCCACTTGTGATATAAGATTATAGATAGTTGTATTTGTTCCTATTATTAGTTGTGATTTTAATGAATTCAATAGTCGAGTGTGTCATTGTTCATAATGGCATAAGTTGTGGACTAAAGTGTATGTCCTAATTTATGAACCTTTGATTACTTGGTCAACAATTATATATGTCCAAGTTCATTAAGTGTTAAGTGATTTGGCTATTGTGTTTGTCCTAGATTAGTTATTATTGTTCCTACCTTTGTTTGGAATATGATGTAATAAGGGGGAGTGTTAGAAATGTTAAATCTTTGTATAAATTATTTAGAGGATGTATTCAAGAGTTATACCCGACTAGGTGGTTGATAGGTAATTATTAGAATCAATCAACATCTTCTTTATACATATACATTAATTTTGATTAATACAATTTGTCTAACATTGTATGTTGGTCCATCATCTAAAAAAGAATCTCACCATACATCAAAGAAGACTTGTTGAGTAGAAACACAAGAGACATCCAAAGGCATGACCCATACATTGAAGTAGGACCAATCTGATCACATAAAATGTATAGAGAAATTTTTTTTCTCATGCTTATTGTAGAGTTCATTTTGTAGTTCGAGCATAAAACTATTGAAAACCAACTATAGATAATTATAAAACATCATAAAGTTACAAAATTAGATATATTCAAAATGTAGCATCTAATATTAGCTACAACACAAAACAAACTTGAGAAATGTGTTGGATTAACCCAAAGGCATATGGTGCATCTTAAATTAGCAAGAGTTTTTAAAATTTGACATCCATGAGAAACATGTAATAGATCCCAATGTCACGTGATGCATCTTCAACTAGTGAATTCTTGGAAATTATTACATTTTTCTTTAGTTTTTAACACTAGAGGGATATTATATGACCTTTGATGGTAACAAATCACTTCCCAATAGATGAGAATATTAGTTTAAATTTTTTGATATCAGACTAAAATTTTATGACAAAGTAAATCAAAATATATTTATAAGTTGTTATAATCACTTTTTTATTTTTTTTATTTTCAATTTATCAATAACTAAATTTTTTATATTAATTTTTTTAATTAAAAATTATAATTAATACCTTATAATTTTCATCAAATAATAACATATAATGTTTAATATGTTTTTAGTTTAAAATAAAAAGGTTTGCCACCCTAGTGTTCTTCTACATAAATTTCCATCCCTTAGAGTTTATGAAGATTAATTTGAAAGAATTGCTATGGTTGTCTTCATGTAGCATCCATTATGTGAGAGACAATAATACTAAGATTTTATTTTTTAAGAGTTAGTAGATTGGTAAGTGTTAGTGTGGTTAGGCATTTACTAAGGAGACCTAGGTTCAAACCTTAGGGAAGCTAACCCTTTGCAAAGGTAGTAGTCTACTCTGAATCCTCTGAGTGCACGCTAGATCGACGATGCTACGAACTTTGAGTGACCAGTGGGCACTTATCAAGGAAATACCTAGGTTCAAACCTTGGGGAAGCCAACCCTTTGCAAAGTAGTAGTATGCTTTGAATACAAACCTTGAGCGACCGATGGGCACTTACCAAGAAGAGACTTAGGTTCAAACCTTGGGGAAGCCAACCCTTGACAAAGGTAGTAGTTTGCTCCGAATCCTTTGAGTGTACGTTAGACTGATGACGAGGGTGCGAACCTAGAGTGATCGATGGTCCTCATCTCACGTTGAGTCGACAAGAATGAGACGAATAGGTTTGTTGGGAGCAGTCCCTTTGGTTTGGACCCTCCGCTAATCAACTACTAAAAATGGTTGTGACTAACTCTCCTATACTAAAATTTAAAGTAAAATAAAATAAATGATCTGAAAGTTTGACGAAATGAAAGTGAAGACGAAGGACCCTCAACACTTCAGGTATCTTCCATGGTCTGAGTTCCGTATATGCGTTAAGGAAAATTGGTAGAAAAAATAAAGTGCCCTGTGTCCGCAAGAACGAGGCCACGTGGGCGGTCACAACGTGGCACGCAATCTGGTGCCTAAATGAAATGGTAAGATGAAAAATTTCCACACAAAAATGGCACCGTTGTAATAAGAACTGTATAGTCAATGGCCGCCGGAAGAAAGAAAAGGCATGGTAAACCAATTCACATTGATTGACGTGGCCGCCAGAAGAAAGAAAAGGCATGGTAACCAATTCACATTGATTGACGTAAGTATAATATCACATCAGCATACAGAATCCAATTGAACCACAGGCTAAAAGTCGCTTGACTTATGCAAGGGAAATTGCCAAGCAGGGACCGAAAGACATTCAAGTACTCGATATCCGCCTAGTCAGTGTGAAAACTGAACCGTGGCGGGTCACGCACGGCCGAAATTAACGGCGCAACTCAATTTATGTGGACCTGACCATTATTTCATCGTTATCGTTCTACCCCATCACCGTGTTCCCTACGATGATCAATCTCTATATATTATTATATTATTGTTTGTTAACTGATAACAAGCTTTCGCTCTTCCTCCAGATGCGGATTCTGAGCTCTCTATAATCGGGAACTATCAGCAACATGATTTTCGTGTTGTGTATGATGTGCCGGGCTCTCGGCTTGGAATCGCTGCGGAAAACTGTGATGGTTAGATGTACAAGTAAATTCTCGTCGACAATACTTTACGTTGTATGCGATGGGCGTGAGGTATAAGACTGCATGGAGTATAACTAGTAATAATAAAGGATAGCGGTATGAGGCTGCATGCAGTATAGGAAAGTGTTATGGAAAATTTTATTAACGGATTTTAATTGAAAGTGTTAGGAATGGAAATGTAATATTTGTTTTGAATATGTTTAAAATTTGATTATACCTGAGGCAATTTAGATGAGGTTTAACATATTTTCTTAATTTCTTTCGCTTATACAAATTTTAAAATGGTTTAAGAGCAGATCAACTTGAAAATATATACACATATATAATGACAGGTAAAAAAAATAAAAAAAATTAAAATCTTCTTTTGGCTAACACTATTCATGACTGACGGTTGATTTTAAATTAAATTAAATATAAAACAAACAAAGAATAGAGAAAAGAATATATTTATAAAATTGTTTGATTTACATTACATATTTGAGACGAGTCGATGAATTTAATCATTTTATTGCTATTAACAAAATTAATTTATTGTCTACCACTTTGTTATAAATTAATTTTATCTAAATTTTGAAGACCTTTCCGAGGAATATGGGTTTTGCCTACTTCTATTAGTTCTATGGTTATTTAGTATCCATTTACAACATTTACAACAAAGATTTTTATCATGTCTTCTACTTTATTATAGTGTCTTCATCATGCACCATTGTGTGACAGATGATGCACCATTGTGTGACAGATGTAATGTTGGTTGTCTTTTCATCCTATCTAAAATTATGTCGTGTGCATAATTATGTAGTTATAAAAGATACTATTTTTGAGACTTTGACCATTAACTAACACTAAGATGATTTTTTAAATATTTATGTAATCATAGCTATAACTCAACCATAATCTAATATAATATAAGACTAGAAGACATGAATTTATGAATTACATACTGATGTGATATTTCAACATACCTACACACCAACTTACTTGAGATAAATCAATGACTTATTCTATAAGTGTAAGTATTGTGACTTTTCTATATACTTTAGGAATCACGATGCCATGGGTAAATATTGTTGGTGCTAGAGCACCATGGACACAAGACATTACATCATATCTTGCGCACATAAGTTTTTTTAAGACAAACATGAACACTTAATCATTTTTATGGTTTTTCTTATTTGCATGGTAATGTATATGATACTATTTTCTTAACTTTTAAAACCCACATGTGACAAGTGACATAAATATGCATAGCTTAAGACATATCAACACTTCATATCAAGACAAGATTAAACTTAAAATAATAATTTTTACACCTATTAAAATAGGTAGAAGTGGGATGACAACAAATTTTTGAGAAATATAAGGTAAGCCTTACTCTTACCCCTACGAGCTTCTAATGCATCCCTAGTCAAGCATAAACTAGATCAATAACATTTTACACCATTTTGTATGGGTGAAAAATTATAAAATTTGGAGTAAATTACCAATAATATAATTGTGAATTTACATGTGCAACCAACAGATGGAAATCCTCCTCTAAAACTTTTTGTTGAGTTATGTGTAACCACATTAATAGTTGGGCATTTCTATCACACGTTGGAAAACATAAAAAGCTTAAAATAATTATTGTGGATGGTCTTATCCATCAATACCTCAAACTATTTTGGAAAAAACTTGAAGGCTAGGTCCACAATTTTAGGTCATACACGAGTCCTCAAAATAGACCAAGGCACTCTACGATGATAGTGATTATTAAGAACTAGAAATATATGTTTCCCACATAGGATCTATCATGCAATATGATATGATAAAAGATGATAATAAAATATGTGAGGTGTAGTTGTTAAGAACCACATAACATGCCTTCACTTTAGGCTAAAGAACTTAAAGCCTCGTACGCTACATCTTAGAAAAATTTAGGTGGATTCTTAGTGACCCATGCCCATTCACAAAGGGATCTAATATTCTTAGCTTCACATCATCACTAGACATAAAAGGTAAAGCATAAACAATAAAAAAAATATATATATTTTGCTTACTATCTTAGCTATTTTCCCATACCCATTCTTAGCGAGCTCTAATAGTAGATGTTGGCTCTAAACCAAACTAAACACAAGATAAATAGAGAATAGAGACAAGAACACAATCTATAACACGTAGAATTACTCGAGTTTTTTATTCATATAGGTACCTATATTTAAAGAATGTTACAACACATTCTAGATGAGTGGTTGTATCTAAATATCTATTTACTATTGATTATTAATTTAACAATGCCATTATACATCCCATTATTTGAACATTGCCATAACACACCTTATTATTTGGACAACATAATATTCCTATTGTCCATTGACAAAATATATTTACTCTCTAACAATGAAAATAATTAAATTATTAAATTTTAATCTTATTTGCCTTAGTGCATGATTGATTCTTCCTTGTTATTGGTAGTTTACTCCTTGTTGGTCTATCTATATATATAGATAGATAGATAAATACATACACTAAAATTTAAATCTATTCAAGTATGATATTAAAAACCACTTAAAAATATACATGTACATAAATAAAATGATGTTCTTGGAAATTAATAAAACGCTAAAATGTTTATATAGTTTTTTGGGAGAGGGCTCCATTAGGATTTATGGTGTGAGCCAAATTTAGGTTTTCATAACTTTCTAGAGTTTTCCATGGCCCCCAACCCTGACAACCTAGTGCTTTGTGTTGGTGATACAAGGGACAAGGATCCTATCAATGGAATCTCTAGGGTATCCTCAAAAATGGTTTCTTATGAAGTTTATCAAGGTAAGGTTTCATCCCTTGATGTTGTTTTCCCTTCATAGTTTGTTGAGTCTACATGTAGTTGGATTAAATAACACACCCTGGTCGGGTATTTTGTTGAGTGTATCCCTACTAATTTAATCCTGAGATCTTGGTTCACTTTGACATGGGCCCCTCATGGCATTAAAATTCAACTGGTATAAAATCTTACCAAAGGTTTCCTCCTTTTTTGTTTTGTTGATCATACTCATGTCAAAGTCCTTTATCAACATGGTCCCTAGCACTTGCGAAGCTCTTTTCTAGTTATCTTGCTATGGACCCATAATTTTACTATCTCTAAGGAAAAACTACACAAAGTACTAGTTTGGGTGGATTTCCTCAATCTTCCCTTTCTTCTGTGTGTTGGTTTGGACCAAATTGCAAGTGTGCTTGGGCATGTTGTTCTCACTGAACCTAAAAGGAATTTTAATGCCCATTTGACCAAGCGAGTATATGTAGAGGTAGATTTATCTAAGGGTTTTCCATAATCCATCACCATTCAAGTCAAGGGGGCCACCATTTCTCATAGGGTGGTTTACATTAATCTTTTGAACACCTATTTTCACTACCAAGCACCCAATAATAATGTGAAAGATTGTAAATATCTATTCATCTCAAGCCAATGGCAATTCCCATGCCCACCCCTAGGGAAATCACTCACCCAAAGGAAAAAGGTTGGACAATTGTGCATTGTTTCAAAAATAAGTATTCTAGTGCCTCTCCAACTCCATAGATGATAATTGTTTTGCTTTTCAAATGATTATCGTTGCAAGATCACAACCTTCAATTCAATAGTCGATGAATTTTTCTACTCCACAGTCAATAATGGTTGTAATTTTATAACCTTTAGCTCAATAGATGGCTATTTTTAATGCTCCACAGTCTTTACCTAAGGAATAAATGCACCCAGATATAGATCCATCAATAATGGAACTGGTGGTCCCTACAGAGGAAGAGAAATTTAAGGCTCCTTTATCTCACCCTCTAGCAAGTTCTCTTACCCCTTATACATCTGTGTAATAAAAATGTTCCTATAGTCCTTAACAAGGTAAAGTAGACGGGGGTAGTTTACCCAAAAAATAGTTTTATCCATCCGACCCTTGTTAGGCAAGCTCCAAACCAAGCAATTTCAAAAAATTTAGTGTGTTGGCATTGTTTTAATAGAAGCAAGATGATGAGAATTCAATGGAACAGTTGGTCTTTTATTTTAAAACTAAAAATAAATTTTCTTGGAAAGATTTCCTTGCATATGTGACTAGTGGAATTCACCCTTCTAAGAGTTAGATCTTTCCAAAGCTACAGTTTCTACAATTTAGGGCTTCATTTTGTTTGCTCTAGTTTATTTTTATTTTTAGCAATTCCAAGTGTAAGCTACAAATATCTTGGTGATCTGTTAGTGGTTTTACAGTCATCTCCGACCCTTGAGGCTTTGGTTTAATTTATTGCATAGGCTTTGGGATGTGCATCCATACCATCCACTTTTTTGTGAATCATATACTCTTATTATATATTTTAATAATATTAAGTCACTTTCAACAAAAAATAATAATGATGTTTCTTATCAATTTTTTTGATATCATTATTTCTTAAAAAAATGTTACCTATAATGTTAGATACTTCTTCATCCTATATAGAATTGTGTTGTGTGTACAAATATCATTATGGATTTTTAATAGCCTAAACCAAAACCATCTAACAAATGATTTTATTATGGTTGAGTCCCAACCAAATCATATAAGGGTTTTTATGTCGATAATTCATAACCATAATTATGGTCCCTCTTAACCACCCAATGTAGCATATATATGAAGGTTTAATAGTCATCAACAAGAATTATTCGTAAAATTTCATTTTGCTCCTTTATGAAAATATTTTCTTATAGAATCTACTTAATGTGTGTGTTACCCTACACCATCTAAACACATCTATCCATATAAAATCAACATGTATTTTTTTGGCTATTTTTTTATCTTTGTGCTAATAATATTTCTTACAATGATTTTTCTTTCCATAAATATAACATGAATGAATATCCTAACATTTTGCTTTCTCATGTCCTGCTTGACCACAATGCCCAACTGTGTTTTTGGATCTGAACCTACCTTTATGCACATATGCATGTCACAATTGTCATATAAGTTTTTCCTTTTACAAATTTAGTGTTCCTATTTTCTCTTTGACCATTAAACCTAAGGTCTTAGTTATTTGTCTTTGTGCTTGGCTCTATGGGTTTCTTATTGCTTTTCCATTCTTTCTCACTCCTTTGCCATCATATTCATTCTTTTCATAATTTTGGATATAATACCTTGGGTGTGCTTATTAAATAATCTAGTCTTGTCACCATTTGTATTATTATGATTATAAATAACATTAATATGACCTCTATCATGGCCATCAACAAGACAATCAATTTTAGTATTGTATTCATGTTAGAATTTAATATGGCTATTGTCAAGTGCATTACAACCATCATGAATAACATCAATGTCTTTGACACTAGGAAAGTTATCAATGCTACAAATAGAATTTATCTTTTTGATGACATCACTTATATCATAGGAACAATCCACCAATAAGTGTTTGTCTTTTAACTATGCATCATATTGCTTCTCCAATTTTGTGTTTACCTCCTTAAACATGAAAAATTTGGAGATCACATTCCATATCATCATCACTATGGAGACTAAGAACACAAATTCATTTTCATCAACATTAGATCCTTTTATAAATACCTTCAACTTCATTTAAATATGAGAAAACATTTTATTTTTGCTTCCTTTATTATGAATGAATTATTTATTTTCATAAGCTTTTATTTTGAGCTTGAGTTTGTTTTCTCTTAACCTCTCCTAATTTTGTTAGGTAATGTGAATGCCCATTCTTATAGCCTTTGAAATTTGTCAATACAATAGTGAAGTGTGTTAGATATGAATTATCATGCACCCTATGTACCATTACTCCATAAACAATACAATATCACTCATAATATATCTTTATCTAAATGATTATTTTGATGACTATTTATAATATACTTCATGACTCTTAATTTATCATAGACACTTTACACTATTTTTGAAAAATATGCCTTTAAACCCTTAAGACCCTCATTCCCCTTTTTATTAACTAAAAATCCTATATATTTAAAAATAAAATTATTATGACCACCTTATGCCAACTTAGATAAATATTTGATACTTTTGAAGTACATTAAGGCTACCTGTCTTTTGTCCTCCTTGTACATTTTGAATGTTCGCACGTCACAATATGAAACTTTTAGACATATATGGATATTACAATATAACCTTTGCATGAATTCTTGACTTTTTATTGACCACAACCCCTCATTACACCTTTAATATTACCCTCACTTGTCCCATTAAGTAAACCACTTTCCTACATCAGTATAATATAATATATATACTAAATATGTCCTCTCTATGACTAGTTACATAGGACACTATTTTTTAGACTTTGACCTTTGATTAGTTCTCACCAACACTAAGATGAGTTTTTTTTATACGATCATAACTATAACTCGGTCATAATATAATATAACACATGGCTGAAAGACAAATGACTTAGATTTACCAATTATATATTGATGTGATATTTCAATGTTCCTCTAGACTAACTTACTTCAAATAAATCAATGACTTATGGTATGGGGATAAATGATGTTATTGTTCTATATACTCTAGAAAACATAGTGTCTTGGGTAATTATTGTTGGTGGGAGATCACTATGGACACAAGATATTACATCATGAATTTTGCAAGATAATTTTGGCTAAAACGAACATGAATACTTAATTCATTTTTACATTTCTCCTTATTTGCATGGTAAACATGTATAATAACCAGATGTGATAGGTCACAAAAATATGCATAACACAAAACATATCACCACTCTAGATCAATATAAGAGAAGACTTAAATAATGAGTTTTTTCATCAATTAAAATAAGTAGAAGGAAGAGAACAACAAGTTTTTGATAAATCTAAGGCAAGCCTTATTATTGCCCCCATGAGTTCCCAATGCATCTAGAGTCAAAAATAAATCAAACGAATAATATTTTACACCAATTTTCATGGATCACAAACTATAATATTTTTATCAAACTATAAACAATTGAATTATGGATTTGTGTATTCTATTAGGAAACTAAAATCCTCCTCCAAAACTTCCTATTTATTTTTATAAAACCAAATTAATAGCCAGGAAATTTTGTTGCATGTAGGAGAACATAATAAGCCTAAAACCGTTGTTATAGATGGATATCTCTAGTAATACCTCAAACCTCTTTGGCCTAAATTTGAAGCGCAAGTCCATAGCTATAGGTCATGCAAGAGCTCCTAAAATAGGTTAGGCCACTTCATAGTGGTAATGAGCAATAAGGACTAAAAATATATTGCCTACATAGGATTTGTTACATAGTTCTCCTATGGAGAGAGATCCACAAATTAGAGTTCTCCTATGGAGAGAGATCCACAAATTAGGGCATAGGGGATTGGTGTCTCCTTTGGATAGAGGTCCATAGATATTATAATAGGGAATTGATTCTCAAGAGATTTGTTGATAAAATTTTAGTATAAATATTTTCTCCATGGAGTAGCCCACATTGGGTGAACCACGTTAAATTGGTGTCTCTCTTGTGTGTGATGACTTATGCATTGCTTTGGTTACTTCTATTGATATTGCCATTAATAATATTGGATAATATTGTTTGGAAAGAAAAGTAAAAGTTGGTCTTATATTGTTCATCCCCCCTATCAGTATAAGCCTGTGTTCTTCAATTGGTATTAGAGTGAGTTTCTTCAAAAAAGTTTAACCGATTGAAGGAAGAGTGTATAGGAACACAGATGGCATATCAGAGTGGATATTCAAAAAATAATGTACTATTATTCAAAGGGAATGATTATGCTTTCTAGAGTGTAAGAATGAGGACTTACTTGATGGCACAAGGATATGAGACATGGCATTTAGTTGAGGATGTATTTACACCTACAACTAGTCATCCCATAGATAAAGATGGTAAGCTCTTACATGTATATAATATAAATGTAATGAATGCAATCTTGGATGGATTACGTGAAGAAAAATTTGTAAAAGTTATGCATTGCACATCAACAAAAGAGATATGGGAAAATATGAAGCAAGCATATGATGGAGATAAAAATGTCAAGATGGAAAAATTACAAAATCACAAGCAAACATTTGAAGACCTGAATATGAAATATGAGGAAGACATTGTTGCATACTTACTTCATGTGGATGAGGTTGTTAACTCCATGTGAGGACTTGGTTTTAAAGTTGAAAAATATGTTGTTGTTCAAAAGGTTTTAAGGTCACTTCTTATGAGATATGAAGGGAAGGTTTCAGCCATGGAAGAAACAAGAGATATTGAAAAACTAACTTTGGATGAGTTACATGGAACTATTATAGCTTATGAGATGATATTAGTAAAGGATCCTATCCCAAAGAAAGAGGTAGCCTTCAAAGTAACAAAGAAAGCAAAGAATAAGAAACTAGATTCAAGTTATGAGTCAACCAGTGATGAGGAAGCTAACTACGGTAGAAGGAACAAGAAGGACTCAAGGAAGCACAAAGGTATGAAAACAGTAAAGTGTTTTAATTGTGGTAAATATGGTCACTATGCATCTAATTGTACAGAAGCTAAAAGTAGTAGTAGGGAAGAGAAACAAGATCATAAGTGAAAGGAAGCAGGAAAATCTAGGTATGAGAAGAAAAATAGGGATGGACAAAGCAAGCATGGAAAAAAGTTTTTCCAAATGTATAAGAAGAGTTTCTATGCGGAAAAAATAGGTAAGGTTTCAAGTGATAGTGATGGAAGATCCTTAGATAGTGAAGAAGAAGAAATTTTCTTTTTGGCAATAGAGGAGGAAGGAAGCACTTCTATTGAAGATAAAACTGAAAAGTATGAAGATGCTCTTGAAGACAAAGAAGTAGAGAAAGAATCAAAAAATTAAGAGGAAGGAATAGTTGATCTAGAAGCTGAGCTTATTTCTACTCTTAAGGAATTGAGAAAGGTTAGAAATCAGAACTCGAGACTGAAGGATCAACTTCAAGAATGTGATAAAGAAAAAGGAAAGCTTATACAAGATCTGACAAACTCAATAGCTAAGACAAGGAGATTTAAAGAAAAGTTAGAGGTACAAGTCTTAGAATGTGAAAGATTAGAGTATGAGGTTCGTTCACTAAGGAAGGAATGTTGGAAATTTGAGCAAGTTTTGTTGTCATTGATGTCAAGAGGTTTGATGTCCAGTTTTGTTGTCATTGATGTCAAAAGGTTGATTTTCCAAAAGGCAAGGAAGTTGTTAAAAGAAAAGGGTATAATATTTATTTTAAATATTATATGCCTAAAGAGGCTAAAAATGTTGAAGACCCAAGAAAAGAGAAGCAAGCTTAAAAAGAAATAATAATATTATAATATTTGGGCAAAAGGAAGAGGTGAAAAATAACAAGGTCCAAGAAATCATTATAAAAAATATATCCTCGACAAGGTCCATTGAGCAAGTTATAAAGGTTGGCAAAGGTTTTAATTTATTTAAATTAAAATATTTTAACCTAAGGTTAAAATTTTAATTTAAATATTTATGGTGCCAAAGTTTCAAAGTTTCAAATTGAATTCGAAAGCAAGAGAGGGCCGACGTGTTTTAATCCAAAGGAAAGAGTATTTAAAGGAAATGATTTTTCATTTCCAAAGTCTTGTATTTTTGAATGCCAATGGGTGAAGAAAATTTGTGCACTCCATTTTCGAAAAGGAGAAGACATTTGTGAGTTTTAAAAAGAAAGGGAGGCAGAGTTGCATTTAAATTCGCTTGGAGCAAAAGATATATTCCAAAGCGTTGGCTAGTGCAGATGATAGTTGAGATGTGGCTAAGGTGCTTGTGAAGGGAAGGTCTCAGTTTCGAATCCCACGCATTTGATTTTTGCAAAGGAGGGAAGAGATTTTCATTTTTAGTGAACTTCGTGAGAAGCAGACATTGTATGGGACAGTGTGTCCATTGATTCACGTGTGGGCGCATAGCGCAGGTGGTAGCCTAGCCTTGGGCTAGGGCATTGTGGTGGCTAAGGTCATGGGTTCGAGCTTGGGCGCTGGTCGTTGAGACTCGTGCAAATATTTTTATGACGTGGGCCAAATATTAAGGTATGCAATTTTTGAATTAAATTGCCAAAGGTTTTGGAAAGCGAAAGTTGTTTTTGAGGCCAGGTGATATTAAAAGGGCCATGTGTGGAATTGTTTAGGGAGTCATAAGGGGTGTTAATTAAATATTTTATTTTGGGTGCTTAGGAATTAAATAAAGTATTGGAGATTATAAGGTGTAAACAAAGGAACTTTATTTTGATGTGTGTTGAATATTATTTTGAGAGTATTGGAGATTATAAGGTGTAAACAAGGAACTTTATTTTGATGTGTGTTGAATATTATTTTGAAAGAATTGGAGATTATAAGGTGTAAACAAGGAACTTTATTTTTGATATATGTTGAATATTATTTTGAAAGTGAAGGAGTGATAAGGTGTATTTGTGACTTGACATTTTATTGTATTTCTTGTATGGTGAAATATTTGTTGAGGTAAATATTCTTGTGGAGATTTTGAGATAGACTGTTGCTATCTAACCTAGAATTGGCAAAAGGATTTGGTTGTGAGTAAAACAGGTTTTGAAGACATATCTCCATCAAAGCAAAGAGGTATGGGCACATCATATTTTTTTTGAAATGTTGGAATGAATGTTGTAAAATATAAGGTGGAGTGAAAAGGATTGTTTGATAAGTATTGTTGGAAATATTTGAGTGAATTCTTATATGCTTCATTGGTGAATGTTTAGAGAACATTTGAGATAGAGATTGAGGATTATTTGAGTTAGGGTTTGAGACCCACATTGTGCTCTTTGTTTGAAGAAGTTTGAAAACACTTGTTTAGGGTTAGTGAGCAAGTTGTGTTTCATTGGTTGAATGATTGAGTGAAATTCTTGAGCATTGGTTTTGAGTGATATTGAAAGTGAATGTGCAAACATTAGAAACCAGATTTGTGAAAGTGACAGACTTAATGATTGAGTAGAACATATTGAGTTTTTGATAGAGTACATCATTCTCTATATGTTCTAGAGGTTAAATGAATTCTGAATAGAATATGTCTAAACTGCTTCAAGTTAAAGGAATTACTTTGAAGATTAGACAAAGCATTTGATAACATTGTGTGCAAGATTTGAGATTGATTGAGCATATTTTGTGAGTTGTTTTGAGCATGTATTTAGAGAATATTGAGCAAGTTCTTGAGAGAACTTGAAGGTAGATTTGAGGTAAGTCTTGGTGAAGACTTGAAAGTAGATTTGAGGTAAGTCTTGGTGAAGACTTGAGAGCATATTGAGCAAGTTCTTGAGAGGACTTGATAGGATATTTGAGGTAAGTCTTGGTGAAGACTTGAGAGTAGATTGAATAAGTTCTTGAGAAGACTTGAAGGTAGATTTGAGGTAAGTATTTGTGAAGACTTGAGAGAAGATTTGATTGATTGATTTGTTTCAAGATTTGTGTTAAGGCTTGAGGATATATTTGAGGATAGATTTTGGTATAGATTTGTGAGCAGATTTGTGCTAGACCTGAGATAGAGTTAGAGCAGATTTGTACTACACTTGGGATAGAGTTTGGTGTATATCTGAGATAGAGTTGAGAGTAAGCTTTGGAGGTGATAGAGCAGAGGATATGAGTCTCTAGTGGATAGAGATCCATTAGCTAGGGTAGTGAGGATAGAGGTCTTCTGTGGAGAGAGATCCACAAGCTAGAGTAATGGGGGTAGAAGTCTTCTAGAAGATCATCAGAGTAGAGGGGGGGATCAACTAGTAGAGGGGAAAGAGTTCTCTTATGGATAGAGATCCATGAACTAGAGCAAGGGGAAAGAGTTCTCCTATGGAGTGTGATCCATGAACCAACTGGGAAGATAGAGTTCTTCTATGGAGAGAGATCCACGAACCAGTTGAGGAGATAGAGGTCTCTTGGATCAAGTTCCATGAACTAGAGAAAAGGGGAAAGAGTTCTCCTATGGAGAGAGATCCACAAATCAGAGCATAGGGGATTGGTGTCTCCTTTGGATAGAGGTCCATAAACATTGTAATAGGGAATTGATTCCCAAGAAGATTTGTTGAGAAAATTTAGTAGAAATATTTTCTTCATGGAGTAGCCCACATTGGGTGAACCACGTTAAATTGGTGTCTCTATTGTGTGTGATGATTTATGCATTGCTTTGATTATTGCTATTGATATTGCCATTGATAATATTGGATAATATTGTTTGGGAAAGAAAAGTAAAAGTTGGTCTTATACTGTTCACCCCTCTCTTAGTATAAGCTTGTGTTCTTCAATTGGTATCAGAGTGGGTTCCTTCGAAAGAGTTTAACAGCTTGAAGGAAAAGTATACAGGAACACAGATGGCATCTCAGAGTGGATCTTCAACAAATAAGGCACCATTGTTCGATGGGAACAATTATGCTTTCTGGAACATAAGAATGAAGACTTACTTGATGGCACAAGGATATGAGACATGGCAAGCAGTTGAGGATGGATACACACCTCCAGCTAGTCCTCCTACAGATAAATATGGTAAGCTCCTACATCTGTATAATGCAAAGGCAATGAATGTAATATTAAGTGGTTTACATGAAGTAGAGTTTGTAAAAGTTATGCATTGCACATCAACAAAAGAGATTTGGGAAAAGTTGAAGAAAACATATGAGGGAGACAAAAAGGTCAAGATGGCAAAATTGCAAAATCACAAGAAAACATTTGAAGACTTGAAGATGAAGGATGAGGAAGACATTGCTACATACTTACTTCGTGTGGATGAGGTTGTTAACTCCATGCAGAGGACTTGGGTTTAAATTTGAAGAATCAGATGTTTGTCAAAAGGTTTTAAGGTCACTCCCTATGAGGTATAGTGAAAAGGTTTCAGCCATAGAAGAAACAAGAGATATTGAAACTTTGACTATGGATGAGTTGCATGGAACTCTCACAGCTTTTGAGATGAGAATAGGAAAGGATCCTATCCCCAAGAAAGAGGTAGCCTTCAAAGTAGCAAAGAAGACAAAATATAAGAAGTCAAATTCAAGTGATGAGTCATCCAATGATGAAGAAGTAAACTATGGTAGAAGGAACAATAAGGACTCAAGAAAGCACAAAGGTACAAAAATAGTTAAGTGTTTCAATTGTGGTAAATATGGTCACTATGCATCTAACTATCCAGAAGCTGGAAGTAGTAGTGGTGAAGAGAAACAAGATCATAAGAACAGGGAAGCAAGAAAATCTAGGTATCAAAAGAAAAATAGGTATGGACAAAACAAGCATGAAAAGAAGTTTTTCCAGAGGCATAAGAAGAGTTTCTATGCAGATAAGACAAGCAAGAGTTCAAGTGATAGTGATGGAAGATCCTCAGATAATGAAGAAGAAGAAATTCTCTTCATGGCTATAGAAGAAGAAGAAGATGCTCCGATAATTAAAATCAAAAAGGAAGGAAGAAGAAGGAACCAAGAATACTCAAATATTTTATTTGTGGTAACTTTGGACATCTTTAATATCTGTACAAAGAATGGGTTTAATAGTAGTGAAGAAGAATATGAAGATGCTCTTGAAGATCTAGAGGAAGAATCAGAAAATGAAGAGGAAGGAGTAGTTGATCTAGAAGCTGAACTTATTTTTGCTCTTAAAGAATTGAAAAAGGTTAGAAAGTAGAACTCAAAATTCAAGGCTCAATTTCAAGAATGTGATGAAGAGAAAGCAATGCTTATACAAGATCTCAATGACTTGAGAGTTAAATCTGAAAAGAAAAAAGGAGTTGAAGAAGACATGATTGAAAAGTTAAAGATAAAAGTCTTAGAATGTGAAATATTAGAGCATGAAGCTAGCATTCCTAAGGAAAGGACTTGAAAGAGTCTAAAGACAAGATATATCAGTTCAGGAAAAGCTCAAAATATTTGGATGATATTATCAAAACACAAAGATCTCCATTCATGAGGACTGGACTTGGTTTTGAAGAAGGACAAAGAGAACAAGGAGAGGAGTCAAGCTCAAGCTCCAAAGAAGAAGAAGCTTCAGAAGAAGAGAGTAAAGGAGAAAGTGAGACTTATGAGGATAAGTTGGAAAATAGAAGGTTCACCAAGGAAGGAAACAATGCACAAATAAGGAACATGGAACATCACAGGGAAGAAAGGACTAAGAGACCAATGGGTCCAAGGAAATATTTCTTCAAAGGATATTGCTTCTCATGTCACAAGTTTGGTCACAAGGCTATGCATTGCAGGACACATGAAAAGAAGGAATATGGTTTCACTAAGAGAAATTTCAGAAATGGGCATCTCTTTCAAGGGTATTGTTACTCTTGTAATCATTTTGGTCATAAAGCAATTCATTGCAGGGTTCATGACAGGAATGGGTATGGCTTCACCAGGAGGAACTTCAAGATATTTGCACCTTATAGGAACCACAACATTAAGTGTTATAAGTGCAATAATGTTGGGCATATGGCCAAGTGGTGTAGAACATAATTTCCAGAGACAAGCAAGAACAAGGATACTCAAAAGAATCATAAGGATCAATTGAGGAAGAAGGTGGACAAAGAAAAAGAGCATTGTATGTTGGGAGTAGAGATACTCCCACCCCAAAATTAATCACCTCAAGGAGAGGAGGTGGGGAGGGGGCTGAGCTAAGAGTCTTATATTTAGCCCCAAAGGAGTCCCTTTGCCATTGATGTCAAAGGGGGAGAGATTTGAGTTAGGGGGAGAGCATTCATTCAGGGGAGCAGTTTCTCAGGGGGAGCAGAATTGAAAAAGGTAAAAGAAATGCTTAAAGAAAAAGAGGGTTGCCATCAATGACAAAGGGGGATATTGTTGGAAATTTGAGCAAGTTTTGTTGTCATTGATGTCAAGAGGTTTGATGTCCAGTTTTGTTGTCATTGATGTCAAAAGGTTGATTTTCCAAAAGGCAAGGAAGTTGTTAAAAGAAAAGGGTATAATATTTATTTTAAATATTATATGCCTAAAGAGGCTAAAAAGGTTGAAGACCCAAGAAAAGAGAAGCAAGCTTAAAAAGAAATAATAATATTATAATATTTAATATTATAATATTTGGGCAAAAGGAAGAGGTGAAAAATAACAAGGTTCTAAATTATATAAAAAAAAGATATCCCTGACAAGGTCCATTGAGCAAGTTATAAAGGTTGGCAAAGGTTTTAATTTATTTAAATTAAAATATTTTAACCTAAGGTTAAAATTTTAATTTAAATAATTAATGGCACCAAAGTTTCAAAGTTTCAAATTGAATTTGAAAGCAAGAGAGGGCCGATGTGTTTTAATCCAAAGGAAAGAGTATTTAAAGGAAATGATTTTCATTTCCAAAGTCTTGTAATTTGAATGCCAATGTGAGAAGATAATTTGTGCGCTCCATTTTCGAAAAGGAGAAGATGTTCATGAGCTTTAAAGGAAAGGGAGGTAGAGTTGCATTTAAATTCGCTTGGAGCGAAAGAGATATTCCAAAGTGCTGGCTAGCGTAGATGGTAGTTGAGACGTGGCTAAGGCGCTTGCGAAGGGAAGGTCTCGGTTTTGAATCCCACGTAGTTGATTTTTGCAAAGGAGGAAAGAGATTTTCATTTTCGATGAACTTTGTGAGAAGCAAACATTGTATGGGACAGTGTGTCCATTGATTCATGTGTGGGTGCATAGCCCAGGTGGTAGCCTAGCCTTGGGCTAGGGCATTGTGGTGGCTTAGGTCATGGGTTCGAGCTTGGGCGCTGGTCATTGAGACTTGTGCAAATATTTTTATTACGTGGGCCAAATATTAAGGTATGCAATTTTGAATTAAATTTGCCAAAGGTTTTTGGAAAGTAGAAAGTTGTTTTTGAGGCTACGTGATATTAAAAGGGCCATGTGTGAAATTGTTTAGGGAGTCATAAGGGTTGTTGATTAAATATTTTATTTTGGGTGCTTAGGAAATAAATAAAGTATTGGAGATTATAAGGTGTAAACAAAGGAACTTTATTTTGATGTGTGTTGAATATTATTTAAAAAAATATTGGATATTATAAGGTGTAAACAAGGAACTTTATTTTGATGTGTGTTGAATATTATTTTGAAGAGAAGGAGATTATAAGGTGTAAACAAGGAACTTTATTTTTGATATATGTTGAATATTATTTTGAAAGTGAAGGAGTGATAAGGTGTATTTGTGACTTGACATTTTATTGTATTTCTTGTATGGTGAAATATTTGTTGAGGTAAATATTCTTGTGGAGATTTTGAGATAGACTGTTGCTATCTAACCTAGAATTGGCAAAAGGATTTGGTTGTGAGTAAAACAGGTTTTGAAGACATATCTCCATCAAAGCAAAGAGGTATGGGCACATCATATTTTGTTTGAAATGTTGGAATGAATGTTGTAAAATATAAGGTGGAGTGAAAAGGATTGTTTGATAAGTATTGTTGGAAATATTTGAGTGAATTCTTATATGCTTCATTGGTGAATGTTTAGAGAACATTTGAGATAGATATTGAGGATTATTTGAGTTAGGGTTTGAGACCCACATTGTGCTCTTTGTTTGAAGAAGTTTGAAAACACTTGTTTAGGGTTAGTGAGCAAGTTGTGTTTCATTGATTGAATGATTGAGTGAAATTCTTGAGCATTGGATTTGAGTGATATTGAAAGTGAATGTGCAAACATTAGAAACCAGATTTGTGAAAGCGATAGACTTAATGATTGAGTAGAACATATTGAGTTTTTGATAGAGTACATCATTCTCTATATGTTCCAGAGGTTAAACAAATTTTGAATAGAATATGTCTAAACTGCTTCAAGTTAAAGGAATTACTTTGAAGATTAGACAAAGCATTTGATAGCATTGTGTGCAATATTTGAGATTGATTGAGCATATTTTGTGAGTTTTTTTGAGTATGTATTGAAGATTGAGCAAGTTCTTGAGAGGACTTGAAGAGATTTGAGGTAAGTCTTGGTGAAGACTTGAGAGAGATTTGAGGTAAGTCTTGGTGAAGACTTGAGAGTATATTTGAGGTAAGTCTTGGTGAAGACTTGAGAGTAGATTGAGCAAGTTCTTGAGAGGACTTGAAAGAAGATTTGAGGTAAGTCTTGGTGAAGACTTGAGAGCATATTGAGCAAGTCTTGAGAGGACTTGAAGAGATTTGAGGTAAGTCTTTGTGAAGACTTGAGAGTAGAGTTGATTGATTGATTTGTTCAAGCTTTGTGTTAAGGCTTGGGGTAAATCTAAGTAGAGTTGATTTGTGATTGGATCAAGCTTTGTGTTAAGGCTTGAGGATAGATTTGAGGATAGAGTTTGGTATAGATTTGTGAGCAGATTTGTGCTAGACCTGAGATAGAGTTAGAGTAGATTTGTACTACACTTGGGATAGAGTTTGGTGTAGATCTGAGATAGAGTTGAGAGCAAGATTTGGAGGTGATAGAGTAGAGGATAGGAGTCTCTAGTGGATAGAGATCCATTAGCTAGGGTAGTGAGGATATAGGTCTTCTATGGAGAGAGATCCATAAGCTAGAGTAGTGGGGGTAGAAGTCTTCTAGAAGATCATCAGCCAAAGTAGAGGAGAAGAGTTCTCCTATGGATAGAGATCCATGAAATAGAAAAGAGAGGGAAAGAGTTCTCCTGTGGATAGAGATCCATGAACCAGAGCAAGGGGAAAGAGTTCTCCTATGGAGTGTGATCCATGAACCAGCTGGGAAGATAGAGTTCTTCTATGGAGAGAGATCCACGAACCAGTTGAGGAGATAGAGGTCTCCTGGATCAAGTTCCACGAACCAGAGAAAAGGGGAAAGAGTTCTCCTATGGAGAGAGATCCACAAATCAGAGCATAGGGGATTGGTGTCTCCTTTGGACAGAGGTCCATAAACATTGTAATAGGGAATTGATTCCCAAGAAGATTTGTTGAGAAAATTTAGTAGAAATATTTTCTCCGATGGAGTAGCCTACATTGGGTGAACCATGTTAAATTGGTGTCTCTATTGTGTGTGATGATTTGTGCATTGCTTTGATTACTGCTATTGATATTGCCATTGATAATATTGGATAATATTGTTTGGGAAAGAAAAGTAAAAGTTGGTCTTATACTGTTCACCCCCCTCTCAGTATAAGCTTGTGTTCTTCAAGGAAGTGAAAGGGTCTAAAGATAAGCTACACAGGTTTTGGAAAAGATCAAAGACTTTGGATAAGATTATCAATGCACAAAGATCTTCATCAAACAAGAGAGGACTTGGTTTTGAAGAAGGACAAGGGAAGCAAGAAGAAGATTCAAGCTCAAGCTCCAAATAATCAGAAGCTTGAGAAGAAGAGTGTGAAGGAGAAATTGAAACTTATGAGAATAAATTTAAAAATAGAAACTTCACCGAGAGAGGAAACAATGCACAAATGAGGAACATGGAACATCATAGGGAAGAAAGAACTAAGAGACCAGTGGGTTCGAGGAAATATTTATTCAAAGGACATTGCTTCTCATGTAACATGATTGGTCACAAGGCTATATAGTGCAGGACACATGAAAAGAGGGAATATGGTTCCACCAAGAGAAATTTCAAAAATCAACATCTCTTTCAAGGGTATTTCTACTCTTGTAATCATTTTGGTCATAAAGCAATTCATTGCAGGGTTCATGATAGGAATGGGTATGACTTCACAAGGAGGAACTTCAAGACATTTGAACCTTCTAGGAATCACAACATTAAGTGTTATAAGTGCAATAATGTTGGACATAAGGCCAAGTTGTGTAGAACAAAATTTCCAGAGATAAGCAAGAACATGGACACTCAAAATAATCAAAAGGATATATTAAGAAAGAAGGCGGATAAAGAAAAATAGCATTGTATGCTGGGAGTAGTTTTACTCCCACCCCAAAATTAATCACCTTAGGAAAAGGAGGTGGGGAGGGGGCTGAGCTAAGAGTCTTATCTTTAGCCCCAAAGGAGTCTCTTTGCCATTGATGTCAAAGGGGGAGATATTTGAGTTAGGGGGAGAGAATTTAGTTAGGGGGAGCAATTTCTTAGGGGGAGCATATTTGGAAAAAGAAAAAGGATTGGTTAAAAAAAGGGGTGTTGCCATCAATGACAAAGGGGGAGATTGTTGGAAATTTGAGCATGATTTGTTGTCATTTATGTCAACAGGTTTGTTGATGGTATTAATTTCAAAAGGTTTTGATGTCCCATAATTAATGTGCTATGTGGAATAAGGCAAGTGAAAAAGGATAATATGATAATATTATAATATATTGGCCATCAGGGCCTCTCAAAGGAGAATGGATAATGCATTGGCCAAAGGGTTTATCAAAGTGTTAAGCATATTATTTAATTAATTAAATTTAACCATAAGGTTAAGTAAATAGTTAATTTATATTTAACCTAAAGTTAAATATTAATAAAAATATATTAAAGTGCCAAAGATTCAATTGCTTGAGCGCCAACGTCGAATATAAAGGAAGGGAAATATATAAATAAGGCTAAAGTTTTAGCCTAAGCAAAAATATGTGACTCGATGTGCCTTCGAACCATTGCATAGTTTGTGTGATGCGACAGAAGGAATAAGACAATGCTTTGCGTGTTATGCAAGGCAGTAGAAGGTCAAAGGGAAGAAGGGGGTATCCCCACTCATCTATGGTTGTAGCTAAGCTGGCAAGCAAGGCTTACACAAAGCGTAGCAAGGGAGAGGTTCTACATTCAATTCGCATGGAGGAGTTTTTGGAAAGCGACGTGCAAATTTTTGTTTTATCATCAACGACAGATATCAAGGAGGGAATCATGCGCATTATAGTCGTGTGTCTTGGCTAGCCCATGCGGTAGCCTTGCCAAGGCTAAGGCGTGGGGCCAACAAACAACACAGGTTTTACTCCTGGTGGTAGGCGAAAGGCAATAGCAAAAGGGGGATTAATTTTTTAATAAAAATTAATTATGCCCTTAGGTCTAAGATGGCTAAGGTATGTGCTAGGGAGTTATAAGGAGTTTTTAATTTGTTTTATTTTTGCAAGAAAATGAGTTATAAGGTGATTTTTTTTAAGCAAGAATTAAGGTGGATTATTTTGTTAATGCATTGAGATAAAAATTAAAGTGAAGTTTTTATTTTTTTTTGGAAAATGCATTAATACAAAGTTAGGAGAAATAAGGTGTAAAAGTGATTTGATATTTTTGTATGATAAAATATCTTTTGAGAAGAGAGTTCATTGAGAAAGTATTTTGATAACTAACCTTGAGAGTGGCACATAGAAAAGTGGTTGGTTGTAAGACAAGTCTTGAGGATAATTCTTCATCAAAGCAAATGAGAGGTATGGGCACATCATATTTTATTTAAAGTGATTATTATAATGAATGTTGTGAAACACAAGGTGGAGTGAAAAGGATTGTTTGATAAGCATTGTTGGAAATATATGAGCAAGTTTTGTGTGCTTCATGGTTGAATGATTGAGTGAAACTTCTTGAGCATTGGTTTTGAGTGAATGTGCAAAATATTAGAAATCAAAGTGTAGATCGAAAAGATAGGTGTCAGATTGAATCTATATTTAAAGAGAAATAAAAGTAAGACATGTGGAAGTGGTAGACTTAATGATTGAGTAGAACATATTAAGTTTTGATAGAGTACATCATTCTCTATATGTTCTAGAGGTTAAATGAATTCTGGATAGAATATGTCTAAATTGTAGCAAGTGTGAACAGGGTTTATCTTTAAACGGCTTAGAAAAATCTAGTTTTTTCTAAGCAAGTGTGAATTCTCTTACCTTTTGTCGGCTAAGCTTGTTTGATGGTCGGCATGATATTTTATTATGTTTTTAAACCTTCGCCTTATTCTTCTCCTTATCCCTCCAATGTCCTTCCTCCTTCCCTACCGTCCATTTTCCCTTATCACTCCACTTCCTTCCTCTCCCCACGCCCGCTGCCACCTCCCTCTCCACTTCCTACTCCTTCGTTCTCTCTAATCCTCCCGATCTTCCTCCAACCTCCCTTCCCTACTCTTCCGCTTGTATTAAGCCTATATAAGGTTTAATTATTGTAAGTTTTATTTAGTTGGTTAATTTATTTAATGAATATTCTAGCTGGTTATTTTGTTGTGTTAATTTTATCTCGGCCCACATTAATCTAAGTCTACTTTAATCTAGGACTTACACTGGTATCAAAGCTCCAGGGGGCACGAAAGTCGAGGGCCGAGGTGAGGCACGAAAGCCGAATGCAACAGACTGGTCAACGACTAGGGCACGGATCTCGAGGAGCACATGGATTTTGAGGAGCGACTAGGGCATGGATCTCGAGGAGCACATAGATCTCGAGGATGCACGAATCTCAAGGAGCTGACGTGGCGGTGACGACCTGGCGACGGAGCTAGGCGACAGCTGACGTGGCAGGCGCTGATGTGGCAGGTTGAGTCGGCAAGGCGATAGCTGACGTGGCAGGCGATGACGTGGATCGAAGCTGGCAAAGTGCTGATTGGGTAGCACGTGGATCGAGGCTGGCAGGGTGTTGACATGGTAGAGGCGAGCAGGGTGCTGACATGGCAGAGGCGAGCAGAGTGCTGACGTGGGTGCTGACATGGCAGAGGCGAGCAGAGTGTGCCACGTGGCAGAGGTTAACTGGCCGAGGTTGGGCAAAAGGTTTGACTGGTCGATTGCCCGAAGGCAATCGACTTTCTATGTGTTCGCAGGCTTTGATAAAGCCTGAACACGCCCACCTCCCACTGCATGTGGGACTAATTTTTTTAAAAAAATTGTTTAGTCACTTTGCTTTAAGTTTGTGTGGTTCTTTCTTCCTCCCGTCCGGCTAGCTTGGTCTAGCGGTCAAGGCTTCCGCTTGCAGAGAAGAGACCCGAGGTCGAATCCCGTCGGGGTCACAATATAAAGGTTTTCTTATTTTTTTTTGGTTTCATCGCCAGCAAAAAGGTTGATAAAAGGGAGGTGTGGTATTTCTACCACAGCAGCCGCGTGGTGCAGCGGCTAAGACTACCGGGTAGACGACGGAGGTCAGCAGTTCGAATCTCATCGGGGATTACAAAACAAAAAAAGGTTTATTTTTTATAAAAAAATTATTATTTAGTTTTTTTTAAGGTTTTAAAAATTAATTTAATAATTTCTATGTATATATTTTTTATTATGTTTTTAAATATACATTTATTTAAAAAGAATAATTAAAAATATATATAAGAAATTGTTAAAAAAAAATTTAAAGGCCTTTATTAAAACAAATTTTGAAATTTTTTTATAAAAAAAAAAGGGTGAAAAGATATTTTGAGGTAAAAGTTTTTTTTGGCATCATAAAAATTAAGTTGTAACCCAGTTCATGCGGTGTGATTATGAGTAGATGATCCGGTCAGCCGGATGCTATAATGCATTACTCTCTCTCGTTGAGAAGAGAGACACCTAATTCCTTTGACGAGAAAGTCCAGTGGTACGGACTTCATACAATATTTTGCCAATTAGAAAACCAAGTGATTGCTCATCCGAGGAAACCAGACTGGATACGAGGCGGATTCTGAAGATAATATCTTCGGGCAAAGGATAGTTGAATCCGAGATGGTTGAAATAGTACCTAAAGGACAATCAAGTGAAAGTTATACACCTGCAGTTCCTGAAGTAGAAACAAGTGAGATCTATACACCACGCTCTCCTGATTCAGAACAAGAAGAAGAAGAAGAAGAAGAAGAAGAGGAAGAAGAAGAACCAGTGGAGGTGAAACCTGCAACTGAAGAACGAGATGTTCTCAAAAGACGTTATGAGCCAGCAGCAGCACAAGAAGTCATTATAATTAGTGACGACGAAGCAGACAACTTCACCTTTCCAATTTTGGGTGATCCTCAAGAAGAAGAATGCCAAATCAGTGAGCATATTAAAAAGGCTAGATTTGATTTAAATCAATGATCTATTTTGTACTTCTTTGTACTACTTGTTAGAAGTTGAAATAAAGTTTGCTTTCTGAAATGGCATCCAATACTAGTCTACCAATCCCTGAGTTCAATGGTGGTGATTACGAGTATTGGTCAATTAAAATGAAAACTCTTTTGATAGGCAAAGGTCTTTGGGATGTGATTGAAGAGGGATATACCGAACCTATCGTCGCTGATTGGGCAGATTTGAATGTTTCCGATAAAAGGGCTAAAAAGGAAGCTCGAAGAATAATTCTTCCACCCTTTATCACATCCAAGCCGCCCTTGATAGAAGTATTTTCCCTAGAATAGCTTCTTTTATAACTGTTGAATCTTCTTGGAATGCTTTAAAAGAAAGTTATAGGGGTAGTGACCAAGTCAAACAAGTTAAACTACAAACCTTGAAACGAGAGTTTGAAACTCTTAAAATGCAAGAGAGTGAAAAGGTTGGTGATTACTGCGTGCGTGTGAAAGTCGTAGTAGATAAGATGGTCACTTTAGGAGAAGATGTAAAGCCTGAAGTTATAGTGAAGAAAGTGTTAAGGACACTTCTTCCTAAGTGGAATTCAGTTGCCATAATTATAGAAGAATCCAAAGACCTAACTTCTCTATCTTTTGAAGCCCTCATTGGCTCACTTCTCTCACATGAAGAGAGGTTACAACAAACTCCTTCCACAAGTTACGGAGGAGATGATAAAGCCTTTGCTTCTCATGAAGGCAGAGGTAGAGGCCATGGCAGAGGACAAGTATAGAGGTAGAGGCAAAAATAATCAGAGAGGTGGAACTCCTAACAGAGGAGGAAATCAGAACAGAGGAGGATTCTCAAACAGAGGTGAACAACAGAATAGAGGAGGACAACAAAACAGAGGGAAACAATCAAGCAGAGGCAAAGGAGGAGATAAATCAAAACAAACTTGCTACAATTGTGGCAAACTTGGCCATTATGCTCGTGACTGTTGGACAAAGCCTTCACAAGGAAGCAGTAGTAGCCAGAGCAGTAAGTTTGGAAATTTTGGAGAAGAGGAAGAGGCCACAAATCTCTTTCTCTCATATGGTCAAGCAGATCAGAACATGAATGATACATGGATCTTGGACACTGGGTGTTCAAACCATATGAGTGGCAAAGAAGAACTCTTTGCTACTCTAAACTCCTCATACAAATCCAGCATCAAATTGGGAGATGATAAATCATTGGCAGTTGAAGGCATTGGAGCCATGGCAGTTCCAACTAAAGAAGGCGTCAAACAAGTAAGTGATATCTATTACACACCCCATCTCCAACACAATATTTTAAGTGTTGGTCAAATGTTAGAAAAGAACTACAAGTTGCTTTTTGATGAGGGTAAATGCACTATTTTTGATAAAAATAATAGTAATAGAATCATTACACAAGTGCCAATGTCAAAGAATAGATTGTTTCCTTTAAAGTTTGGCCAGCCAGGGGGAGATAAGTTAGCAAATGTTGCTATTTCCAATCCAAGTGTCCTATGGCACTTGAGATATGGTCATTTGAATTCAGCTAGTTTGAAAATGCTAACTTCACAAGCGATGGTAACTCGGACTTCCTAAAGTTTAGGATAGTAAGTCTGTGAAGGGTGTGCTTTAGGGAAGCATGCCCGATCAAAATTTCCTCATGGACAAGCATGGCGGGCCAGCTATCCACTCCAGCCTAGTGCATACGGACATCCGTGGTCCGATGCGGACCAAGAGTCTTGGTAACAACTCTTACTTCCTACTCTTCATTGATGATTTTACTAGAATGTGTTGGATATATTTTTTGAAACATAAGGATGAAGCATTTGAATGCTTTGTCGATTTCAAAACAAGAGTTGAAAGTGAGAGTAGATATTTTGTAAAATGTCTTAGATCAGATAGGGGAGGAGAATACTCCTCTAATGAGTTCTTGAATTTCTGTAAGCAACATGGCATTAAGAGGCAGTTCACAACTACCTACACTCCACAGCAGAATGGTGTCGTAGAGAGGAAGAATCACACCATTGTGGAGATGGCAAGGTCTATGCTTCAGATGAAGCATTTGACTAATTCATATTGGGCAGATGCAGCCAGGACCAACGTACATATCTTGAACAGAAGTCCTACTTCAAGTTTGGAAGGGCAAACACCTTACCAAGCTTGGTATGGTAAAAAGCCAAATGTTAAGTATTTCAAAGTGTTTGGCTCGTTGGCATATTCTCACATTCCTGATGAGCTGAGAAAGAAGCTCGATCCAAAGAGTCAGGCATGCATCTTTGTAGGGTACTGTGAGAATACAAAAGCTTACAGACTCTACAATCCCAGGACTAGAAAGTTTGTGCTTTCCAGGGATGTGATTTTTGATGAAGGGGGAGAATGGGGTAAGCCCCAAATATTCAATGATGATGAATCCAATGATGTAGTTTCTAAGCAGGTGCAACAACAGACACCACAGAAAGGTAAGCAGTCTCCTCCCACAAACCCAAGTTCATCTTCTGATTCAACTTCTTCACCAAGTCCTTCTCCGCAGAGATCAGTAAGTTCCTCACCAATGGACATCGATTCTCCATCCAGAGGTAAGAGAACTCTACAGAATCATCCATCATATCAGATGTTGGATAAATTTTTTTCAAAAAGATACACTAGGAGTCAAGCTAGTGAAATGAATTTTGTTCTACAAAGATTAGAAAATATGCACTTGTATGGTGATGATGTCTCCCAAAGAAGAACCTAGGGGAGATCTAGTTAACTATGCTTTGTTAACTAGTTCACAGCTTGAACCTTCTAGTTATGAGAAGGCTTGTACTCAAAATATTTGGCAAGATGCCATGAAAGAGGAGATCACCTCTATAAAAAACAACGACACTTGGGAGTTGGTGAAGCTTCCTAAAGGAAAGAAACGTGTTGGATGTAAGTGGGTCTACAAGACCAAGTTTAATGCTGATGGTAGCATCGAGAGGCACAAGGCGAGATTAGTTGCAAAGGGATTCACTCAAAAATATGGAATTGATTATGAAGAGACTTTTGCTCCTGTAGCCAGACAGGAGACTATCAGAATAGTTCTTGCCTTAGCTGCACATAAGGGATGGAAAGTCCAACACATGGATGTAAAGAGTGCATTTCTAAATGGTTACTTGACAGAAGAAGTGTATGTTGAGCAACCACAGGGATTTGAAGAGAAAGACAAGGAACATCTTGTTTACAAACTGAAGAAGGCTCTTTATGGCCTCAAGCGGGCACCGAGAGCTTGGTACTCACGCATTGATGGGTACTTTAAAGATTATGGGTTCATCGAAGCAAAAAATGAACCCACGCTCTACTACCCGAATCAAGGAAATGACATCCTCATAGTTTGTTTGTATGTGGATGATCTCATTTTTATGGGTAGTAATGAAAAAGTCAATATGGAGTTCAAGCACTCCATGATGCAGGAATTTGAGATGAAGGATCTTGGCTTAATGAAATACTTTCTTGGAATGGAAGTCCATCAGACAGATTCAGGGATCTTCATCTATCAACTTAAGTATGCTCGAGATATGATTAAGAAGTTTGCTATGGAGCAATGCAAATCAGTTGCAACTCCAATTGGACATGGGATCCAATTAAGCAAGGATGATGGAGCACCGAAAGTTGATGTGACCACTTTCAAAAGCATTGTTGGGAGTTTGATGTTTCTCGCCAACACCAGACCAGACATTCAGGATGTTGTATCTCTTGTTTCTAGATTTATATCTAATCCATCCGAGCTGCATTTGCAGGGCAGCAAAAAGAATTTTGAGATATGTGAAGGGTACATTGGATTTTGGAATCCAATACTACAAAAGTGATACTATCAAGCTTGAAGGCTTTAGTGATAGTGATTGGGGCAGCAATGTTGATGATAGAAAATCCACATCGGGTAACTATTTTAGTCTTGGTTCGGGACTAATAACTTGGAGTTCCAAGAAGCAGATAGTAGTAGCACTATCTTCAACAGAAGCTGAGTATATAGCGGTCACTCATGCTAGTACTCAAGCTCTATGGCTACGAAAGGTATTAGAAGAGATTGGAGAGCAAAAAAGTGGTCCAACTAGAATATTCTGTGACAACATCAGTGCCATTCAGTTGGCATACAATCCTGTCCACCATAGTAGATCAAAGCATTTTGATATGAAGTACCACTTCATCAGAGATATGGTGGAAACTGATATTGTTGAGCTTCACTATTGCCACACTTTGGAGAACGTCGTGGACATCTTCACCAAGGCGCTGGCCAAAGCTCAATTTGTAAAGCTGAGAGACTGTATAGTCAGTCCTCTCAACTTTAAGGGGGAGAATGTAGCAAGTGTGAATAGGGTTTATCTTTAAACGGCTTAGAAAAATCCTATTTTTTCTAAGCAAGTGTGAATTCTCTTACCTTTTGTCGGCTAAGCTTGTTTGATGGTCGGCATGATATTTTATTATGTTTTTTAAACCTTCACCTTATTCTTCTCCTTATCCCTCCAATGTCCTTCCTCCTTCCCTGCCGTCCATTTTCCCTTATCACTCCACTTCCTTCCTCTCCCCACGCCCGCTGCCACCTCCCTCTCCACTTCCTACTCCTTCGTTCTCTCTAATCCTCCCGATCTTCCTCCAACCTCCCTTCCCTACTCTTCCGCTTGTATTAAGCCTATATAAGGTTTAATTATTGTAAGTTTTATTTAGCTGGTTAATTTATTTAATGAATATTCTAGCTGGTTATATTGTTGTGTTAATTTTATCTCGGCCCACATTAATCTAAGTCTACTTTAATCTAGGACTTACATAAACTGCTTCAAAGTTTAAGGAATTACTTTGAATATTAGACAAAGAATTTGATAGCATTGTGTGCATGATTTGAGATTAATTAAGCATATCTTGTGAGCTATTTTGAGCATGTTTTCAAGCAGGTTTGTGCATGTGCTAAGGCATATTTGAGCAAGTATTTATAAAGGTTTGATGGCAAAATTGAGCAAGTTTTGGAGAGGACCTGAAGGCAGAATTGAGCAAATTCCTGAGAGGACTTGAAGGTAAAATTGAGCAAGTTCTTGAGAGGACTTGAAGGTAGAATTGAGCAAGTTCTTGAGAGGACTTGAAGGTAAAATTGAGCAAGTTCTTGAGAGGACTTGAAGGTAGATTTGAGAAAGTCTTATGAAGACTTGAAACAAAATTAATAGAAGAGTTGATTTTTTCAAGCTTTGTGTTAAGACTTGGGGCAGATATAAGCAGAGTTTATTGGTGATTTGATCAAACTTTATTTTGAGGCTTGAGGACAGATTTGAGATAGAGGTTAGAGCAGATTTTTGATAATATTTGTAAGTAGAATTGTAAGTAGATTTGTGAGTAGAGTTAGAGAAGATTTGTGCTAGACTTGGGACAAAGTTTGGTGCAGATTTGAGATAGAGTTGAGAGCAAGCTTTGGAGGTGATAGGGTAGAGGATAACGGATAGAGATCCATTAGCCAGGGTAGTGAGGACGAAGGTATTTTACGGAGAGAGATCCACAATCCAGAGTAGTGGAGGCAGAAGTCTTCTAGAAGATCACCATCTAGAGTAGAGGGGAAAGAGTTCTCCTTTGGATAGAGTTCCATGAACCAGAGTAAGAGGAAAGAGTTCTCTTGTGGAGTGTGATCTACGAACCAGTTGGGAAGATAGATTTCTTTTGTGGAGAGATATCCACGAACCAGTTGGGGATAAAGAGTTCTCTTAGATCAAGTTCCATGAATTAGATAAAAGGTGAAAGAGTTCTCCTGTGAAGAGAGGTCCACAAATCAAAGCATAGGGGATTGGTGTCTCCTTTGAACAAAGGTCCATAAACATTGTAATAAGGAATTGATTCCCAAGAGATTTGTTGAGAAAAATTTAGTAGAAATATTTTCTTCGTGGAGTAGCCCACATTGGGTGAACCACGTTAAATTGGTGTCTCTCTTATGTTTGATGATTTGTGCATTGCTTTGATTACTAATGTTGATATTATCATTGATAATATTGAATAATATTGTTTGAAAGGAAAAGTAAAAGTTGGTCTTATACTGTTCACCCCCCTCTCAGTATAAGCCTATGTTCTTCACATGGTACCTCATGATTATTATTTTCTACTCCTTTTAAAAAAGGGATGTGCAAAAATACATTCAGAGACTATTCCTTGGATGCTTTTGCTCTATAATATTGCATTTATTTTACTTAGTGCCTTCCTTTGCTTTTTGAAAACCTGATGATGCTTATGATTAGATGTTTTTCTTCTACTTTTCATTATTTTGACAAATGCTTGATTACATTGAATTTTGTATTTACAAATTTATGTGGCATAAAACTTACCTTAAATTGATCTTCTAAGGATTTCTTATCTCAAGATTGCTTCTTCTTGTATAGTCTATTTTGAGACTCTTCTTAGCAATAATTTGATTTTTAAAACTTCTATGGGAATGCTTCATGGAGAAGAAGGTTACCAATTCTTTTGAGGTTAACCTTAATCAATCTTTGGCAGGGTTGTTTACCCTTGAAAACATCTTCTCCAAAATAGCTCTATATGACTTATTTGTGTCAAAGCTTGAGGAGGGCCAGAAAGAGAGATTACTCTTCATTCTACTTGATATGATACCACATGTTAGAACTCAATGCTACAATGATTTTTATTATGAAATGGTAGATATTTAAAAATATAGGACACCCAATTTTGGCATAAAAAACAACTAACTAATCCTGTAAATACTCTTTTCCTATTGTGCATGCATAGACCTTGTGATGGGTGGTTATACCTCATTCCATTTAATATGGACTAAGATGTAATAACTTCTAAAATGGTCAAAGATTTATTTTTGTACCCTAAAATTTTCATGAAAACATCACCTAGCGCCCCATGTTGTTAAAGATATGATGTCAACAAATTGATATATAGTTTTATATTGACTTTTAATCCCACATGCATTTTGTTTGCATAGGTTTAAATTTTATATGACAAAATTCTTTATAATGTGATTAAATTAAATTTGGAGTAGATGATATACTTTTGAAAAGTCCATGTGTTCTTTGGAGTGTAAAAAAGAAGTCATATTCTTAAGATAAGTGTCCTTTTATCCCACACAAAATGTGCGAAGGATGTATTTGGTATATCAATACTATGGAGGTATATTATTATTGAGTATTTTGAAGACCCCTTATGAAATATTTGGAGAACTATTCATCTTCTACTCACTCGTACATTATCTTTTACAAATTAGATTAGTATTTATACTTGTTAGAAAAAAAATTTTTAGCCAAAGACAATGAGATTGTTTAGTTCCTATTGAAATGTATGTACCAAATGCTATAGATATTTGAAGACCACAAGATGAAAAATACTATTTAGTTTGATAGAGGGTTATATAATCGAACTAGTTATGATTCATTTAACAAATTAAAGTTAGAGTGCATTATCTATTGGAGATAGTGCTTCATTGAATAGAATGAGAAACCATTTTGCAGATAGTTAAGTGTATGTATTTGCATATGATCTTGTGAATGGTTGTGTATATCTCTATTCACAAGAGGAGTAATGTATCTATGATTGGTTGAGAGTGTCCCTTGTCACAAAGGTGTTGTGGACATATGTGTATGCATCCTTATTTGCAACTATGAAGATAGAAGATGAATAACATGTATATCCCTATCCACTTGTGATATAAAATTATAGATAGTTGTATTTGTCCCTATCCTTAGTTGTGATTTTAATGAATTCAATAGTCGAGTGTGTCCTTGTTCATAATGGCATAAGTTGTGGACTAAAGTGTATGTCCTAATTTATGAACCTTTTAGTACTTGGTCAACAATTATATATGTCCAAGTTCATTAAGTGTTAAGTGATTTGGCTATTGTGTTTGTCCTAGACTAGTTATTATTGTCCCTACCTTTATTTGGAATATGATGTAATAAGGGAGAATGATATAAATGTTAAATCTTTGTATAAATTATTTAGAGGATGTATTCAAGAGTTATACCCGACTAGATGGTTGATAGGTAATTATTAGAATTGATCAACATCTTCTTTATACATATACATTAATTTTGATTAATATCAAATTAAAATTTTATAACAAACATAAATCAAAATATATTTATGAATTGTTGTAATCAATTCTTTATTTTTTTTAATTTTCAATTTATCAATAATTAAATTTTTTATATTAATTAAAAAAATATAATTAATAACTTATAATTTTCTTGGAATAATAACATGTAATGTTTAATATTATTTTTAGATTAAAATAAAAAGGTTTGCCTCCGTGTCCTCTACATAATTTTCCATCCCTTAGAGTTTATGAAGATTAATTTGAAAGAATTGTTATGGTTGTCCTGATGTAGTATCCATTATGTAACAAGTAAAAAGATTAAGATTTAATTATTAAATGTTAAGTGGATTGGTAAATGCAGGTGTGGTTGAACATTTACGAAGGAGAGACTTAGGTTCAAACTTTGGGGAAGCCAACCCTTTGTAAAGGTAGTAGTCTGCTCCGAATCCTCTAAGTGCACGCTAGATCGATGACGCTATGAACTAGGTTCAAACCTTGGGGAAGCCAACCCTTTGCAAAGGTAGTAGTCTCCTCCGAATATGAACCCCAAGCAATCGGTAGGCACTTACCAAGGAGAGACCTAGGTTCAAACCTTGGGGAGGCCAACCCTTTGCAAAGGTAGTAGTTTACTCTAAATCCTCTAAGTGCACACTAGATTGATGACGACATTACAAATCGATGATCCCCATCTCACGTCGGGTCAACAAGAACGAGACGGGTAGGTTTGTTGGGAGGAGTCCCTGTGCTAGCCACTTACTAAAAATAATAGATGTGACCAGCTCTCCTATATTAAAAAATAATAATAAGACTAAGATTTAAAATAAAATAAAATAAATGATCTTGACGAAATGATTAAGTGAAGACCGCTTAGATAATTCAAAGGGTTGAAGGATCCTCAATATTTGAGGTCTCTCTCGTAGTCTGAGTTCCCCATGTGCATGTGCGTTAAGGAAAAAAGTAGAAAAAATAAAGTGCCCTGTTTCCGCAAAAAAACGAGGCCACGTAGGCGGTCACAACGTGGCACGTAATCTGGCGACTAAATGAAATGCTAAGATGAAAAAGGACCACACAAAAATGACACCCTTGAAATAAGAACTGTATAGTCAATGGAAAGGAAAGGCATGGTAACCAATTCACATTGATTGACGTAAGTATAATATCACATCAGCATACAGAATCCAATTGAACCACAGGCTAAAAGTCGCTTGACTTATGCAAGGGAAATTGCCAAGCGGGGACCGAAAGACATTCAAGTACTCGATATCCGCCTAGCCAGTGTGAAAACTGAACCGTGGCGGGTCACGCACGGCCGAAATTAACGGCGCAAATCAATTTATGTGGACCTGAACATTATTCCATCGTCCTCATTCCACCCCATCACCGTCTCTGCTTCTATACAATGGCAAAGCAGGCATCTCTCGTATCTGTGTTCTTCTCCATCATTGTCCTATGCCATCTAATAATATGTTTCTCGGCAGACACGGTCACCCTGTTGTCCACAGACACGGTCACCCTCGGCTCGAAGGCCGTCACTGACTTCGTTTTCGGCTGCGCGACTTCTCTGAAGAAATTCGACCTGCCCACGCCGGGCCTCATGGGGCTTGGAAGGCAACCTCTCTCGTTCGTGTCGCAGACGGACAGGTTATACGATCGGACTTTTTCATACTGCCTTCCTTCCCTGCGCTCGTCTGGCTTCACTGGGTCTCTCCATCTGGGAAAAAACACCCTTTCCAAACGCTGCGAATCCGTCCTACTACTACGTGGGGCTCAACGGCATCTCCGTCGGCGACGAGCGCGTTTCCGTCCCTGCGGGAACCTTCGACATGGACCAATCCACCGGCAAAGGCACCATCATTGACTCGGGGACCGTTATTAGCCGTCTGGTCAAACCAGCCTACACTGCGATGAGGGATTCCTTCCGGCGTCAGCTCTTCAATATGAATGCAAGTATGGCCGATTCGTTGGGGTTTTTGGATACGTGCTACAACGTTCCATCTGGCGGAATAGAGGTTCCTTCCGTTACCTTGCATTTTGAACAAGGGTTTGGACTGGCCTCTGTCGGCCCAGAATTTTCTAATTCCTGTTGATTCACAAGGCTCCGCGACATGCTTGGCTTTCGCTTTTCCTCCAGATGCGGATTCTGAGCTCTCGGGAACTATCAGCAACATGATTTTTGTGTTGTGTATGATGTGTCGGGCTCTCGGCTTGGAATCGCTCCGGAAAACTGTGATGGTTAGATGTGCAAGTAAATTCTCATCAACAATACTTTACGTATGTTGTATGCGATCTGTTAGGTGCTATTAGAGTAAATCACTATATAAAATATATTTATATAGAAAAGCAATTATAGTGTTTCAAACTTTAACAGCAAAATTAAAGAAAAATAAGGCAAACACACAGTAGAAGAGACAACGATTTTAACGTGGTTCACCCAATGTGGGTTACATCCACCGAGAATTTTCAGTCCTTCCTTTCTCAATCCAAGCAATAGAGGGTTACAACCTACAACAAACATCTGCTGTAATTTCCTCTCTATATTTCCAAGGAATCAACACAGTAATTTTTCATTGTCATACTCTTTGTTTTTCCTCACAACTATATATAAGAAAAAAATAGAAAAAAAAACTGCTTTTCTTAATACATTCCAAGATTAACATTGAGTTCCCAACATCTAATTTTGGGATAAAAACAAAAAAACTTTCCCTGGCTGTCCTGTTGTAAATCCGAAAACTTTCTCTCGGTAGACTAACAGATCGTAAATCTGGAAACTTTCCCCGCCCGTCTCGCAAGTAAATCCAAAAACTTTCTCTGTTTAGCCTCCTCATAATTAGGCTCCATTCCTAACAATCTCCCACTTGGAGACTAATTCCATTGCACCATACTGCAACCAAGGACTGAAAAATTCTCATCATGGCCTCTTATTCCTTAAGGCCAACTGAAGTTGAGCAAAAGCTCAACTTTTCTCTTGACACCACTTTTGTAAGCATGTCAGTAGGATTTTGTGATGTGTGAACTTTCCCTAATTTCAAAGATCCATCTTCCACTACTGATCTAATGAAATGATACCTGAGTTTGATGTGTTTAGTTTTTGAATGGAATGCTGAATTCTTCGCAAGGTGTATAGCACTCTGGCTATCACTCCACAACCTATTATCCTCTTGCTTCTTCCCCAGTTCTTCCATTAGTCTTTGCAACCAAACCATCTCTTTGCTTGCTTCTGTAGCAGCAACATATTCAGCTTCAGTGGTTGAAAGGGCAACTACGTGTTGGAGTTTAGAAATCCAACTAACCGCTCCTCCTCCTATAGTAAAGATGTAGCCAGTAGTGCTCCTTCCACCATCAAGATCACCTGCCATATCAGAATCTACAAAACCTTTCAAGCATATATTAGAGCCTCCAAAATTCAAAGAATAATTTGAAGTTCCTCTCAAGTACCTGAGTATCCATTTTACCGCTTGCCAATGTCCTTTTCCCGGATTACTCATAAATCTACTCACTACTCCCACTGCATGGGCAATGTCTGGTCTTGTACAAACCATTGCATACATCAAGCTTCCAATCGTTGATGCATAGGGAACCTTAGCCATATGCTCTTGTTCCTTTTGTGTCTTGGGACACAAATCTTTGGTGAGTTTGAAATGCTTTGCCAATGGAGTAGCAACAGACTTTGCATTGTTCATGTTGAATCTCTTAAGCACTTTTTCAATGTATTTTGCTTGTGATAATTTCAGAGTGTGACTCTCCTTGTCTCTTGTTATCCTCATACCAAGGATTTGTTTGGCTTCTCCCAAATCCTTCATGGCAAAGGATTTAGCCAACTTCTTCTTGAGCATGTTTATATCTTGCATATTTGTTCCTGCAACTAACATGTCATCCACATACAATAGCAAAATAACATAGTTACCATTTCCAGTTTGCTTAAAATATACACAATGATCACTTTGACATCTTTCAAACCTTTGATTAGCCATGAACTTATCAAATTTTAAATACCACTTGTCTAGGAGCTTGTTTTAACCCATACAAGCTCTTTTTCAGTTTACATACCCAATCCTCTTTACCTTTCACCTGAAAGCCTTCTAGTTGGTGCATATAAATTTCCTCCTCCAAATCACCATGAAGAAATGTTGTCTTCACATCCAATTGCTCCGGATACAAATTTTCTATAGCTATAAGACTCAAAATAGCTCTAATAGAGGTCATTTTTACATCTGGAGAAAAAATCTCATCAAAATCAATACCTTTTTTCTGAGCGAATCCCTTGACCACTAGTCTTGCTTTGTATCTCTTATGCCCTTCATTCTCCTCTTTAATCTTGTACACCCATTTATTGGTCAAAGCTCTTTTACCTTTGGGTAGCTCAACCAAATCCCAAGTTTGGTTGTGGAATAAAGAGTCCATTTCTTCATTCATTGCAAGCTCCCACTTATTCTTGGTATCCATCTGTAATGCTTCCTGAAAACATTCTCGCTCACCAACATCAAGTATACAAAACATAATCAGAGAAACGTTGAGGAATTTTACTTATCCTGGTAGATCGTCTAACAACACTTTCTGGAGATTGAGGTGCTTGTTGTTGCTGTTGTACATTTTGATCTTCTACCACTTTTGGAGTTACCTTTTCTATGTGTCCATCAAGGTCTATGTATTCAGTATTTTCCTCTTTCTGTTTCTTTCCCTACAACCGATCTTTATACAAGTTTTTTTCATTAAATATGACATCCCTACTTCTAATGACTTTTCGGTTATCACAATCCCATAATCTGTAACCCAAGCCATCAATACCGTAACCAATAAAATAGCACTTTTGGGCCTTAGCATCTAACTTATTTCTGTTCTCTTTGTCTATATGCATAAAAGCCTCACATCCAAATACCTTAAGGAAAGAATAATTTCACTGGTTTACTCGTCCAAAGCTCTTCCGGAATTCCTCCATCCAAGGCACTAGACGGTCCTCTATTAATCGAGTATACTGCAGTATCAACAGCATGAGCCCATAAAAATAATGGTAATCCCGCATGTATTCTCATGCTCCTAGCACGCTCCATGATGGTTCTATTCATTCTTTCTGCAACCCCATTTTCTTGAGGTGTTCTTGGAACTACCTTGATTCTTCTAATTCCATTTTTAGAACAAAACACATCAAATTCTCTACTGCAATATTCTCCACCATTATCCGACTTTAGACACTTTAACCTTTTTCCAGTTTCATTTTCAACTAATGCTTTCCAATTCTTAAAGGTATTAAAAACATCACTTTTATTCTTAATGCAATATATCCATGTTTTCCTTGTTGCATCATCAATAAAAAGTACATAGTAAGAGGAACCTCCAAGAGAAGTTACCTGAGCTGGGCCCCAAACATCTGAGTGCACAAGCTCCAATTTCTCTTTCTTCCTTTCCTTGCCATCCTTGAGAAATCTAACTCTCTTTGCTTTACCATAAACACAATCCTCACAGAATTCCAAATCAATCTCTTTTAACTTAGGCAATAACTTTCTTGAATGTAAAATTTCCATACCTTTTCCACTCATATGGCCAAGTCTTTGGTGCCACAAAGATGCACTCTCACCTGTAGAAACTAAATTCATGGAGAAGTGAGAAAAATCAGTAAGTAAATAAAGAGTACCCACCAATTTACCTCTAGCTACTATCAATGAACCTTTAGTAACTTTCCAAGCATTTTCTCCGAATGCAACCGTGTATCCTTCACCATCAAGCTTACTTGCCGATATAAGATTTCTCTTTAAATCTGGTATGTGTCTCACCTCTTTAAGAGCCCATTGACATCCATTTGGGGATTTAATCAAAATCTTTCCAATACCCACGATTTTACATGGTTGGTCATTTCCCAATAGAACCTGTCCATAATCTCCGAAACATAATCTATGAAGTATTCCTTATGTGAGGTAGCATGGAATGAAGCACCACTATCAATTACCCAATAATCACTATTTCTATCAAGAGATAAGATTAAAGCATCTTGTAGAATTTGTCCAAGAATATTGGCTTCTGAAGTGTTACCATTATTATCATTACCTTCATTTCCATCACCCTTTCTTTGCCAACAATCCTTCTTGAGATGACCCTTTTTGCCACAGTGCCAACACTGTAGCTTTCCTTTTCCACGTGATTTGGATCTGCCTTTGGATTTGCCACGATGTGAACTCTTGCCTCTTTCTCTTCCTCTTCCTCTATTCTCAATAGTTAAGGCGGTGCTAGATGATTCTCCTGTGGTTTTTCTTCTCATGTCCTCACTGAGTATCACACCAACCACATCATCAAATTCTAATTTATTTGAACTCGAAGCAGAGTTACTTACCGCCATTACCAAATTGTTCCAACTTTTCGAAAGAGAGCATAAGATTAATAAGGCCCTAAGCTCATCATCAAAATCCAATCCTACTGAATGCAATTGATTAGTGACAGTATTAAATTCATTTAAATGATCATGCACAGATCCTCCTTCACTCATTTTCATGTTAAATAACCTTTTCATTAAGAATACCTTATTTGATGTTGATGGTTTCTCATACATCTTGGCCAACTTATCCATGACTCCCTTGGTAGTCTTTTCATCAGAGATGTTGAAGGCTACGGTGGCTCCCAAGCACAGCCTCACAGTACCCAATGCCTTTCTATCAAGGAGACTCCACTCCTCATCAGACATAGATGAAGGTCTCTCTGTTTCCCCCTCAAGAGGTAAGTAAAGATCCTTCTGGTACAAGTAATCCTCCATCTGCATCTTCCAGAATTGAAAGTTCTGGCCATTGAATTTTTGAACTCTAAACCTCCCTTCTTCCGCCATTGCTCCCACTTGATCCAAAAATTCTCCTTCTGTCAAGTGCACCCAACAAAACAACCGCTCTGATACCACTTGTTAGAGTAAATCACTATATAAAATATATTTATATAGAAAAGCAATTATAGTGTTTCAAACTTTAACAGCAGAATTAAAAAAAATAAGACAAACACACAGTAGAAGAGACAACGATTTTAACGTGGTTCACCCAATGTGGGTTACATCCACCGAGAATTTTTAGTCCTTCCTTTCTCAATCCAAGCAATAGAGGGTTACAACCTACAACAAACATCTGTTGTAATTTCCTCTCTATATTTCCAAGGAATCAACACAGTAATTTTCATTGTCATATCTCTGTTTTTCCTCACAACTATATATAAGAAAAAAATAGAAAAACAAACTGCTTTTCTTAATACATTCCAAGATTAACATTGAGTTCCCAACATCTAATTTTGGGATAAAAACAAAAAAACTTTCCCTGGTTGTCCTGTTGTAAATCCGAAAACTTTCTCTGGTAGACTAACAGACTGTAAATCTGGAAACTTTCCCTGCCCGTCCTGCAGTAAATCCAGAAACTTTCTCTGTTTAGCCTCCTCATAATTAGGCTCCATTCCTAACAATCTCCCACTTGGAGACTAATTCCATTGCACCATACTGCAACCAAGGACTGAAAAATTCTCATCATGGCCTCTTATTCCTTAAGGCCAACTGAAGTTGAGCAAAAGCTCAACTTTTCTCTTGACACCACTTTTGTAAGCATATCAGCAGGATTTTGTGATGTGTGAACTTTCCCTAATTTCAAAGATCCATCTTCCACTACTGATCTAATGAAATGATACCTGAGTTTGATGTGTTTAGTTTTTGAATGGAATGCTGAATTCTTCGCAAGGTGTATAGCACTCTGGCTATCACTCCACAACCTATTATCCTCTTGCTTCTTCCCCAGTTCTTCCATTAGTCTTTGCAACCAAACCATCTCTTTGCTTGCTTCTATAGCAGCAACATATTCAGCTTCAGTGGTTGAAAGGGCAACTACGTGTTGGAGTTTAGAAATCCAACTAACCGCTCCTCCTCCTATAGTAAATATGTAGCCAGTAGTGCTCCTTCCACCATCAAGATCACCTGCCATATCAGAATCTACAAAACCTTTCAAGCATATATTAGAGCCTCCAAAATTCAAAGAATAATTTGAAGTTCCTCTCAAGTACCTGAGTATCCATTTTACCGCTTGCCAATGTCCTTTTCCCGGATTACTCATAAATCTACTCACTACTCCCACTGCATGGGCAATGTCTGGTCTTGTACAAACCATTGCATACATCAAGCTTCCAACCGCTGATGCATAGGGAACCTTAGCCATATGCTCTTGTTCCTTTTGTGTCTTGGGACACAAATCTTTGGTGAGTTTGAAATGCTTTGCCAATGGAGTAGCAACAGACTTTGCATTGTTCATGTTGAATCTCTTAAGCACTTTTTCAATGTATTTTGCTTGTGATAATTTCAGAGTGTGACTCTCCTTGTCTCTTGTTATCCTCATACCAAGGATTTGTTTGGCTTCTCCCAAATCCTTCATGGCAAAGGATTTAGCCAACTTCTTCTTGAGCATGTTTATATCTTGCATATTTGTTCCTGCAACTAACATGTCATCCACATACAATAGCAAAATAACATAGTTACCATTTCCAGTTTGCTTAAAATATACATAGTGATCACTTTGACATCTTTCAAACCTTTGATTAGCCATGAACTTATCAAATTTTAAATACCACTGTCTAGGAGCTTGTTTTAACCCATACAAGCTCTTTTTCAGTTTACATACCCAATCCTCTTTACCTTTCACCTGAAAGCCTTCTTGGTTGGTGCATATAAATTTCCTCCTCCAAATCACCATGAAGAAATGTTGTCTTCACATCCAATTGCTCCAGATACAAATTTTCTATAGCTATAAGACTCAAAATAGCTCTAATAGAGGTCATTTTTACAACTGGAGAAAAAATCTCATCAAAATCAATACCTTTTTTCTGAGCGAATCCCTTGACCACTAGTCTTGCTTTGTATCTCTTATGCCCTTCATTCTCCTCTTTAATCCTGTACACCCATTTATTGGTCAAAGCTCTTTTACCTTTGGGTAGCTCAACCAAATCCCAAGTTTGGTTGTGGAATAAAGAGTCCATTTCTTCATTCATTGCAAGCTCCCACTTATTCCTGGTATCCATCTGTAATGCTTCCTGAAAACATTCTGGCTCACCAGCATCAGTATACAAAACATAATCAGAGAAACGTTGAGGAATTTTACTTATCCTGGTAGATCGTCTAACAACACTTTCTGGAGATTGAGGTGCTTGTTGTTGTTGTTGTACATTTTGATCTTCTACCACTTTTGGAGTTACCTTTTCTATGTGTCCATCAAGGTCTATGTATTCAGCAATTTCCTCTTTCTGTTTCTTTCCCTGCAACCGATCTTTATACAAGTTTTTTCATTAAATATGACATCCCTACTTCTAATGACTTTTCGGTTATCACAATCCCATAATCTGTAACCCAAGCCATCAATACCGTAACCAATAAAATAGCACTTTTGGGCCTTAGCATCTAACTTATTTCTGTTCTCTTTGTCTATATGCATAAAAGCCTCACATCCAAATACCTTAAGGAAAGAATAATTTACTGGTTTACCTGTCCAAAGCTCTTCCGAAATTCCTCCATCCAAGGCACTAGATGGTCCTCTATTAATCAGATATACTGCAGTATCAACAGCATGAGCCCATAAAAATAATGGTAAGCCTGCATGTATTCTCATGCTCCTAGCACGCTCCATGATGGTTCTATTCATTCTTTCTGCAACCCCATTTTCTTGAGGTGTTCTTGGAACTACCTTGATTCTTCTAATTCCATTTTTAGAACAAAACACATCAAATTCTCTACTGCAATATTCTCCACCATTATCCGACTTTAGACACTTTAACCTTTTTCCAGTTTCATTTTCAACTAATGCTTTCCAATTCTTGAAGGTATTAAAAACATCACTTTTATTCTTAATGCAATATATCCATGTTTTCCTTGTTGCATCATCAATAAAAAGTACATAGTAAGAGGAACCTCCAAGAGAAGTTACCTGAGCTAGGCCCCAAACATCCGAGTGCACAAGCTCCAATTTCTCTTTCTTCCTTTCCTTGCCATCCTTGAGAAATCTAACTCTCTTTGCTTTACCATAAACACAATCCTCACAGAATTCCAAATCAATCTCTTTTAACTTAGGCAATAACTTTCTTGAATGTAAAATTTCCATACCTTTTCCACTCATATGGCCAAGTCTTTGGTGCCACAAAGATGCACTCTCACCTGTAGAAACTAAATTCATGGAGCAATGAGAAAAATCAGTAAGTAAATAAAGAGTACCCACCAATTTACCTCTAGCTACTATCAATGAACCTTTAGTAACTTTCCAAGCATTTTCTCCGAATGCAACCGTGTATCCTTCACCATCAAGCTTACTTGCCGATATAAGATTTCTCTTTAAATCTGGTATGTGTCTCACCTCTTTAAGAGCCCATTGACATCCATTTGGGGATTTAATCAAAATCTTTCCAATACCCACGATTTTACATGGTTGGTCATTTCCCAATAGAACCTGTCCATAATCTCCAGAAACATAATCTATGAAGTATTCCTTATGTGAGGTAGCATGGAATGAAGCACCACTATCAATTACCCAATAATCACTATTTCTATCAAGAGATAAGATTAAAGCATCTTGTAGAATTTGTCCAATAATATTGGCTTCTGAAGTGTTACCATTATTATCATTACCTTCATTTCCATCACCCTTTCTTTGCCAACAGTCCTTCTTGAGATGACCCTTTTTGCCACAGTGCCAACACTGTAGCTTTCCTTTTCCACGTGATTTGGATCTGCCTTTGGATTTGCCACGATGTGAACTCTTGCCTCTTTCTCTTCCTCTTCCTCTATTCTCAACAGTTAAGGCGGTGCTAGATGATTCTCCTGTGGTTTTTCTTCTCATGTCCTCACTGAGTATCACACCAACCACATCATCAAATTCTAATTTATTTGAACTCGAAGCAGAGTTACTTACCGCCATTACCAAACTGTTCCAACTTTTTGGAAGAGAGCATAAGATTAATAAGGCCCTAAGCTCATCATCAAAATCCAATCCTACTGAATGCAATTGATTAGTGACAGTATTAAATTCATTTAAATGATCATGCACAGATCCTCCTTCACTCATTTTCATGTTAAATAACCTTTTCATTAAGAATACCTTATTTGATGCTGATGGTTTCTCATACATCTTGGCCAACTTATCCATGACTCCCTTGGTAGTCTTTTCATCAGAGATGTTGAAGGCTACGGTGGCTCCCAAGCACAACCTCACAAGTACCCAATGCCTTTCTATCAAGGAGACTCCACTCCTCATCAGACATAGATGAAGGTCTCTCTGTTTCCCCCTCAAGAGGTAAGTAAAGATCCTTCCGGTACAAGTAATCCTCCATCTCGCATCTTCCAGAATTGAAAGTTCTGGCCATTGAATTTTTGAACTCTAAACCTCCCTTCTTCCGCCATTGCTCCCACTTGATCCAGAAATTCTCCTTCTGTCAAGTGCACCCAACAAAACAACCGCTCTGATACCACTTGTTAGAGTAAATCACTATATAAAATATATTTATATAGAAAAGCAATTATAGTGTTTCAAACTTTAACAACAGAATTAAAGAAAAATAAGACAAACACACAGTAGAAGAGACAACGATTTTAACGTGGTTCACCCAATGTGGGTTACATCCACCAAGAATTTTCAGTCCTTCCTTTTCTCAATCCAAGCAATAGAGGGTTACAACCTACAACAAACATCTGCTGTAATTTCCTCTCTATATTTCCAAGGAATCAACACAAGTAATTTTCATTGTCATACTCTCTGTTTTTCCTCACAACTATATATAAGAAAAAAAAAGAAAAAAAACTGCTTTTCTTAATACATTCCAAGATTAACATTGAGTTCCCAACATCTAATTTTGGGATAAAAACAAAAAAACTTTCCCTGGCTGTCCTGTTGTAAATCCGGAAACTTTCTCTGGTAGACTAACAGACTGTAAATCTGGAAACTTTCCCTGCCCGTCCTGCAGTAAATCCAGAAACTTTCTCTGTTTAGCCTCCTCATAATTAGGCTCCATTTCTAACACGTGCGGTATAAGACTGCGCGTATAACTAGTAACGATAAAGGAAGGTGTTATCGACCAGAAACTATTGAAAAGTTTATATACGGATTTATTCGAAAGTGTTAGGAATCGAAATGTAATATTTGTTTTGAATATATTTAAAATTTGACTATATCTGAGGCAGATGCCATACAAAATTTAGACGAGGTTTAATATATTTCCTTAATTTTATTTATTTTTATTTTTTCAATTCTCTTCCGCTTATACAAACTTTAAAATGGTTTCACTATATAACCACAGATCAACTTGAATAAATGGTTTCACTATATAACCACAGATCAACTTGAATATATATATGGCAGGTTTAAAAAAAAAAAAAAAACTTTAGCTCGAATGTTCCTTTGGCTAAAAGTATTCATGACTGACTGTTGATTTTAAATTAAATTAAATATAAAAAAAGCAAAGAATAGAGAAAATAATATATTTATAAAATTGTTTGATTTTTCATTATATTTGAATCGATGAATTTAATTATTTTATTACTATTATCTGAGTAATGTTATAATATATCTTATTGACAGTGACAAAAATAATTTACTATCTACCACTTAGTTATAAATTAATATCTAAAACGGGAAGACCTTTCCATAAACACAAGAAGGAATCTGGGTCTTGTCTACTTGTATGAGCTTAGGGTTATTTAGGTATCTATTTACAACAAGGGTTTTTACCATCTCTTCCACTTTATTATTGTATCTTTATCATGCACCATTATGAAACAGCTATAATGTTGGCTGCCTTTTCATCCTATCTAAAATTATGTCGTCTGCATAATTATGTCTAGTTACAAAAGATACTATTTTTGAGAATTCGACCATTGATTAACATTAAGATATTTTTTAAATACTTATGTAATCATAGCTATAACTCAACCATAATCTAATATAATATAAGACTAAAAGACATGAATTTATGAATTACATACTTATGTGATATTTCAACATACCTACACACCAACTTACTTGAGATAAATCAATGACTTATTCTATAAGTGTAAGTATTGTGAATTTTCTATATACTCTAGAAATCACGATGCCATGGGTAAATATTGTTGGTGCTAGAGCACCATGGACACAAGATATTACATCACCTCTTGCGTACATAAGTTTTGCTAGGAAAAACATGAACACTTGATCATTTTAATGGTTCTTCTTATTTAAATGGTAATGTATATGATATTGTTTTCTTAACTTTTAAGACCCACGTGACAAGTGACATAAATATGCATAGCGTAAGACATATCAACACTCCATATCAAGATGAGATTAAACTTAAAACAATAATTTTTACACCTATTAAAATAGGTAGAAGTGGGATAACAACACGTTTTTGAGAAATATAAGGTAAGCCTTACTCTTGCCTCTATGAGCTTCTAATGCATCCCTAGTCAAGCATAAAATAGATCAATAACATTTTACACCATTTTGTATGGGTGAAAATTTATAAAATTTGGATTAAATTACCAATAATAGAATTGTGAATTTACATGCTCAACCAATTGATGGAAATTCTTCTCTAAAATTTTTTGTTCTGTTTTATGTAACCACATTAATAGTTGGGCACTTCTATCACACATTGGAAAATATACTAACCCTAAAATCATTATTGTGGATGGTCTTATCCATCAATACCTCAAACCATTTTAGCAAAAACTTAAAGTCTATGTCCACAATTATAGATCATGCATGAGTCCTCAAAATAGACCAGTCTACTCTATGATGGTAGTGAGCGTTAAGAACTAGAAATATATGTTTCCCACATAGAATCTATCATGCAATGTGATATGATAAAAGAGGATAGTAAAATATGTGAGGTGTAGTTGTTAAGAACCACATAACATACCTTCACTTTAGGTTAAAGAACTTAAAGCCTCATACGCTAAATATTAGATAAATTTAGGTGGATTCTTAGTCACCCATATTCATTCACAAAGGGATCTACTCTGCTTAGATTCACATCACCACTAGACATAAAAGGTAAAGCATAAACAATAACAAAAAAATATTTTTCTTATTGTCTTAGCTATTTTTCCATACCCATTCTTAGAGAACTCTAATATTAGACGTTGGCTCTAAACCAAACTAAACACAAGATAAATAGAGAACAAAAACAAGAACACAATCTATAACACATAGAATTACTTATGTTTTTTATTCATATAGGTACCTATACATTCTAGAAGAGTGTTTGTATCTAAATATCTATTTACTATTGATTATTAATTTGACAATACCATTATACATCCCATTATTTGGACATTGCCATAACACACATTATTTGGACAACAACATAATATTCCTATTGTCCATTGATAAAATATATTTACTCTCTAACAATGAAGAACAATTAACCATTAAATTTCAATATTATTTGCCTTAGTGCATGATTGATTCTTCTTTGTTATTGGTAGTTGACACCTTGTTGGTCTATCTATATAGATAGATACACACACTACAATTTAAATCTCTTCAAGTGTGATATTAAAAACCACTTAAAAATATACATGTACATAAATAAAATGATGTTCTTGGGGATTGATAAAATGTTAAAATGTTTATATAGTTTTTGGGGAGAGGGTTCTGCTAGGATTTATGGTGTGATCCAAGTTTAGGTTTTTGTAACTTTCTAGATTTTTCCATGGCCCCCAACCTTGACAACCTAGTGGTTTATGTTGGTGATACAATGGAGAAGGATCCTATCAATGGAACCTCTAGGGTGTCCTCAAAAATGGCTTCTTCTAAAGTTTCTCAAGGTAAGGGTTCATCCCTTGATGTTGTTTTATTTTCATACTTTGTTGAATCTACATGTAGTTGGATGGACTCACACACCCTAGTCAGGTATTTTGTTGAGTGTATCCCTACTAAGTCGATCCTGAGAGCTTGGGTCACTTTGATATGGGCATCTCATGGCATTAATGTTCAATTGGTATAAAATATTACCAAATTTTTTCTCATTTTTTTTTAATTTTTTGACCCTACTCATGTCAAATCCCTTTATCAACATGGTCCTTGGCACTTGCAAAGCTCTTTGCTAGTTCTATTTTTATGGATCCATGATTTTACTATCACGAAGGACATATTGCACAAATTCATAGTTTGGGTGGAGTTCCTCGATCTTCCTCTTTATCTGTGGGTTGGTTTGGACCAAATTGTAAGTGTGCTTGGGCATGTTGTTCTCACTGAATCTAAAAGGAATTTCAATATCAATCTGACCAAGAGAGTATGTGTAGAGGTAGATCTATATAAGGGTTTTCCATAATCCATCACCATTCAAGCACCTATTTTCACTACCAAGCACCCAATCATAAGGTGAAAGATTTTACATGTATATTGCATCTCAATCCAAAGGCAATTCCCATGCCCTCCCCTAGGGAAACCATTCACCCAAAGGAAAAAGGTTGGACCATTGCGCATTGTTGCAAAAATCATTATTCTAGTGCATCTTCAACTCCATAGATGATATTTGTTTGCTTCTCAAATGATGATCATCACAAGTTCAGAACCTTTAGTTTGATAGTTGATATTTTTTTCTACTCCACAGTCAATGATGGTTGCAATTTTATAGCCTTCAGCTCCTTAGATGGCTATTTTTCTACTCCACAATATTTACCTAAGGAATACCTGCACCCAAATATAGATCCATCAATAATAGAACTGGTGGTCCCTACGGAGGAAGAGAAACTTAAGGCTCATTTATCTTTCCCTATAGAAAGTTCTCTTTCCCCTTCTCCATTTTTGTAATATCAACGTTCCTATAGTCCTTGACAGGGTAAAATAGACGAGGATAGTTTACCCAAAAAATAGTTTCATCCATCTGACTCTTGTTGGGTGAGCTCCAAACCAAGCAGTTTTAACAACTTTGATGTGTTGGCATTGATTTAATAGAAGCAGGACGATGGGGATTCAGTGGAACAATAAGTATTCTCTTTTGGAACTAAAAATAAATTTACTTGGAAATATTTCCTTGCATATGTGCCTCATGGAATTCACCCTTCTAAGAGCTAGATATTTACAAAGCTACAGTTTCTATAATTTAGGACTTCATTTTGTTTTCTCTAGTTTATTTTTATTTTATCAGTTCCATAAGTGTAAGCTACATATATCTTGGTGATCAATTGGTGGTTTTAAAGTCATGTATGATCCCTGTGGCTTTGGTTTAATTTATTGCATAAGCTTTGGGGTGTGCTTCCATACCACCCACTTTTTTTGTGAATCATGTACTCATATTATTTTTAATAATATTAAGTCACTTTCAGAAAAATAAATAATAATGATGTTTCTTATCAAATTTTTTGATATCATTATTTCTTAAAAAAATATTAACTATAATGTTAGATACTTCATCCTATATAGAATTGTATTGCGTGTACAAACATCACTATGGATTTTTAATTGCCTAAACCAAAACCATCTAACAAATGGTTTTCTTATGGTTGACTCCCAACCAAATCATATAAGGGTTTTTATGTGGACTGCACAATATAGCATATATATGAAGGTTTAATAGTCATCAACAAGAATTATTGGTAAAATTCCATCTTGCTCCTTCATGAAAATATTTTCTTATAGAATCCACTTAATGTGTATGTTACCCTACACCATCCAAACACATCTATCCATATATAATCAACATGTATTTTGTTGGCCATTTTTATCTTTGTGCTAATAATATTTCTTACAATGGTTTTTCTTTCCATAAATAAAACATGAATGAAGATCCTAACACTTTTCTTTCTCATGTCCTACTTGACCACAATGCCCAACAACATTCTTAGATTTGAACCTACTCTTATGCACCTATGCATTTCATAATTATCATATAATTTTGTCCTTTTAAAAATTTAGTTTCCCCATTTCCTCTTTGACCATCAAACCTAATGCCTCAGTTCTTTGGCTTTGTGTTTGGCTCTATTGGTTTCTTATTGTTTTTCCATTCTTTCTCACTTCTTTGCCATCATATTCATTCTTTTCATAATTTTGGATATAATACCTTGGGTGTGCTTATTAAATAATATAGTCTTATCACCATTTGTATTATTATGATTATAAATGACATTAGTATGATCTTTATCATGGCCATCAACAAGACAATCAATGTCAGTATTGTATTCATGTTAGAATTTATTATAGCTATTGTCAAGTGCATTACAATCATCATGAGTAACAATAATGTCTTCGACACTAGGCAAATTATCAATGCCACAAGTAGAATCCATATTTTTGATGACATCACTTATATCATAGGAACAATCCACCAATAAGTGTTTGTCTTTTAACTATGCATCATATTGCTTCTCTAATTTTGTGTTTTCCTCCAAAAACATGACAAATTTGGAGATCACATTCCATACCATTATCACTATGAAGACTAAGATCACAAATTCATTCTCATCAACATTAGCTCCTTTTATAAATACCTTCAACTTCATTTAAATATGAGGAAGCACTTTATTTTTGCTTCCTTTATTATGAATGAATTCCTTATTTTCATATCTCTTTCTTTTGAGCTTGAGTTTATTTTCTTTTAACCCCTCTTAATTTTGTTAGGTAATATGAATACCCATTCTTGTAGCCTTTGGAATTTTTCAATACAATAGTGAAGGGTGTCAAATATGACTGGTCATGCACCCTATGTACCATCACTCCATAAAGAATACAATATCACTCATAATATATCTTTATCTAAATGATTATTTTGATAACTATTTGTAATATACTTTATGAATCTTAATTTATCATAGACACTTTACACTATTTTTGAAAAACATGTCTTTAAACACTTAAGCCCCTCATTCCCCTTTTTATAAACTAAAAATCCTATAACTTTAAAAATAAAATTATTATGACCACCTTATGTCAACTTAGATAAATCTTTGATACTTTTGAAGGACATTAAGGCTAAATGTATTTTGTCCTCCATGTACATTTTGAATGTTCAAACGTCACAATATGAAACTTTTAATATCTAAACTCATTTTCTTTAGACATATATGGATGTTACAATATAACCTTCACATGAATTATTGACTTTTTATTGACCACGATCCGTCATTACACATTTAATATTACCCTCAATTGTCCCATTAAGTAAACCACTTTCCTACATCACTATAATATAATATATATACTAAATATATCCTCTCGATGACTAGTTACATAGGACACTATTTTTGAGACTTTGACCTTTGATTAATTCTCACCAACACTAAGATGATTTTTTTTTAATATTTATATGATCATAGCTATAATTCAACCATAATCTAACATAACACATGGCTGAAAGAAAAATGACTTAGATTTACCAATTATATATTGATGTGATATTTCAGTGTTCCTCTAAACCAACTTACTTCAAATAAATCAATGACTTATGGTATGAGGATAAATGATGTGATTGTTCTATATGCTCTAGAAAACATAGTGTCTTGGGTAATTATTGTTGGTGGGAGATCATTATGGACACAAGACATTACATCATTATTTTTGCAAGATAATTTTTGCTAAAATGAACATGAACACTTAATTCATTTTTACATTTCTCCTTATTTGCATGGTAAACATGTATAATAACTAGATGTGATAGGTCATAAAAATATGCATAACATAAAATATATCACCACTCTAGATCAAGATAAGAGAAGACTTAAATCATGAAATTTTACATCAATTAAAATAAGTAGAAGGAAGAGAATAAGTTTTTGATAAATCTAAGGCAAACCTTATTCTTACCCCCATGAGTCCCCAATGCATCTAGAGGTAAACATTATTCTTACCCCCATCATATTCCATACTACACTTCATCACAACAACTACTGCCACATTTTGCCACCACCACTTGAGTCTGTTTGTTGTGATTCACCTCCACTACTGCTACCATTGATGCAAAAACCCTTTTGTTGCTTGATGCCTGACGAGCTCTACAATGTTGATCCATGGTCTTCACCACTACTGCCCTTATTTCATATAGATCACATTGACCACTTGTATTTTCTACCATTTTTTGGTATTTACAACATCGATCTATAGATTTTCTTAGCCATATTGTATAGTATTTTGGCCACGATTTCCATCCACCACTTCACTGCTTCATGTTCACTATTCGAAGCCACTACCATCGACGTCATTTTTTTCACAGTTGATTTACTGGCTCCTCTTGTGTATTGTCGTTGTAGATCGCGTGTTTCTAACAATATTTGTCTTGCCACTGTGCATCATTTGCTAAAGCCACCACCAGCATGGCATTTTCACCGTCTCTCATGCCAGTTTAGTTTTTTCCACTCAATTCCACATACCCATGATCCACCATGGCCTCCATCATTCCATAAATTAAATTAAATTAATTTTTAATTTAATTTAATTTTTAAATACCCATTTTTTATTTTCCCACTTTCATCCTCCAACGGCCACCAAATACATATTCATTTTGGCCATTTTTATTAAAAATATGCACCACTCCATTCAATTTTCAACCATAAATTAAATTATATTAATTTTTAATATAATTTAATTTTTTTCCACCCTTGCTCCACTCCATTAAAACCCACATTCAATTTTCAACCATAAATCAAATTATATTATTTTTAATATAATTTAATTTTTCTCCACCCATTAAATATCACCCCACCTCCAGTCTTGACCGTTGTCCCGATCCACCAATAATTTAATGCAAGTGGCCCACAATTAACCACAAATTTATTAAATTAAATTAAATATATATTTTTAATTTAATTTAATATTTTCCATAACCATTAATGCACGACTCAGCCAATTCAATGCATGCCTGCTTGTCTTAAAGACCACAACAATTAAATTTTCCATTTGGCACGTGGTTCGAGGCATCTTCTGCTGCATCTTCTCCAATATTTCAATTGTTGCTTTCTTCTACCAATTTTTGGGACCCATTTCAGCTATCTGTCGGTATAACAGTGTTTATAGTCATTGGAGAGCATTTTTTGAGCCAGACTCAGATCCAGTGCTAGATTTTGGTTTTATGAAGACCTGTTCAACTTCACCATTTTGGGTCTTCTTATTTTTGTAATAAGAGTGCATTTTTGGTTGTACCCAACACTCTTCAGCTACCCATATTTCTCTTCCACACTTGTACGCATTGGGGACCAATGCTTCCTCAATGGGGAGGAATGATAGGGATTAGTATGATATTGCATTTAATACTCACACGGATCATGCATATTAAATATTGAATTGTAAAGGTAGACATGCCTATAAATATATTTTTGATTAATGCAATTGGAAGTTTTCATTTGTGCCATTTTGTGTTGTCTTTTAAGAGTGTTTCCCACATCACACATAGGATTTGTTATATGTTATGACATGATAAAAAAGTACAATGAAACCAATGTTATGTCAATGTTAGGAACCACACAACATGGATTCATTTTATGATAAAATATCCAAAGTCTCAAAATATTAGTTTTAGACAAATGTAGGTGATTCTCATACACTCATGCCAAGTCATAAAGAGATTTATTCTATTATAATTCACATTGTCACTGGATGAAAAAGAAAAGTATGAACAATAGAAACAAAATCTTTTGCTTGCTTTCTTAGATATTTCTCTATGGCCATTCCTAGAGATATTTTATGATATATGTTGCATCTAAATGAGACTAAACACAATACATACAATGAACAAAGAGAAGAACACAATATATAACACACAAAATTACATGCATTTTCTAAATAACACAAACTTATACTAAGAGGGGGGGTGAACAATATAAGACCACTTTTTACTTTTCTTTCCCAAATAGTATTATTAAATATCATCAATGGTAGTATTAATAGCAATAACAAAAGCAATGCACAAATCATCACACATAATAAAGACACCAATTTTAACGTGGTTCACCCAATGTGGGCTACCTCCACATAGAAAATATTTCTTCTAAATATTTCTCAAATAATCTCATGGGAATCCTTCCCAATTACAATTTTTATGGACCTCTGTTCAAAGGAGATGTTGATCCCCTAAATCTCAAGTTCATGGATCTATTCCATAGGAGAAATATTTCCCCTTATGATTTGGCTAGTGATCTTCTAGAATACTTTGTCTCTTTGCTGCACTTACTGGTGGATCTCTCTCCACTTGAAGACTCCTCACTTAGACCTGTCTTCAATTGTCCTAGCTACTAGATATCTATCCAATGAGACTTTGTATTCTATACTATGTCACCTCCAAAGCTTTATCTCAATATTGTACTAAACATAGTCCAGTTAGTCTAGCATAACTCTGCTCAATCTCTTGTACTAAACACAACTCATTCGGTCTAGCACAACTCTACTCAATATCTTACACTAAATATAGTTCATTCATTCTAGCACAACTCTGCTCAATATCTTACACTAAACATAGTTTATTCAGTCTAGCACAACTCTTTTCAATCTCTTACACTAAACATAATTCATTCAATCTAGCACAAGTCCACTCAAATCTACACTAAACACAGTTCATTTGGTCTAGCATAAATCTTCTCAATAGGTCCACATAGAACCTTCTCAAATATACTCAATAGGTCCACACAGAACCTGCTCAAATCTACTCAATAGGTCCACACATAACCTACTCAAATCTACTCAACAAGTCCACACAAAACCTGCTCAAATATGCTCAACAAGTCCTCTCTAGGACTTGTCCAAATCTGCTCAATAAGTCCTCTCTAGGACTTGTCCAAATCTTCTCAATAAGTCCTCTCTAGGACTTGTCCAAATCTGCTCAATAAGTCCTCTTTAGAACTTGTCCAAATCTTCTCAATAAGTCCTCTCTAGGACTTCTCCAAATCTACTTAATAAGTCCTCTCTAGGACTTGTCCAAATCTGCTCAATAAGTCCTCTCTAGGACTTTCTCAAATCTACATAGCAAGATTCCACAAAATCTTACACAAAATAAGTCCACAAGCCTTCTCAAAGACTTGTCTCAAATCAATTTAACAAGCTCACACAAAACTTGTCCAATCTCATAGAATCATAAAGAGAATTGTTAGAGACTCAATATGTTCTATACTCAATGCTCAATCAATATCTCAATTCAATCTCATAGAAGCATAAAGAGAATTGTTAGAGACTCAATATATTCTATACTCAAATCCCAATATTAACTCAATATCAATCTCATAGAAGCATAAAGATAATTGTTAGAGACTCAATATGTTCTATATTCAAATCCCAATCTCAACTTAAATCAATATCATAGAAGCATAAAGAGAATTGTTAGAGACTATAAATGTTCTATTCTCAAATCTCAATCTCAACTCAAATTAGAATATAAAATAGTTTGTGTCATGGAACTTGAACAACCACTTCACATTATTACTTGACTAGGCTCAATCAACTCTACTCAACCAATAAATTCAAGGAACAACCCTTTCTCACAAAACCTAGCTTAAGCATGTATCAGTCAACTCAAAATGTTTCTAACAATGCTCAACAATAAATCTCACATAACAATGATATTCATGTTCTTAACTCAAGTTCAAGTTCTTTGCATGACCAATTGGCTTCAACAACAATGCTTATAAAACAAGGTTTAATCACAACTCTTAAAATAGAAAACCTTGAAGAATTAGACCAACAACTCCTCAAAAAGGAAACCACAATCAATCCTTTTCTCTCCCAACATATTTTCAAAAATCAATTACCCAAATAAGTCAATGAAGAATATTGCCCATACATTTTTGATGCTTTATGAGTTGTCCACTAAATCTGCCACACTCAACACATTTTATTTTTCCAATCTCAACAATGGTTAGAGGTCTTGAGTAATAACACAATAATAAAAATAATATCTCAATAACACCTTATTACTCCTACTCAATAAAATGCACCATACCCTCTTATGCAAGAAATAAACCCTCAAAAGAATGAATCAAACTTACTTTTGAAACTCCTTGACAAAACCAGAAATATCTCCTTACACACACCTTATTTCTTCCTCTAAGCAATCTAAACAAATAGCTCTCGAAAAGAGATTTCCAATGATATATAATATGATATACTTCCAAAAATAAAATCAACAAAAATCTCTATCTTTCCTAGGGCATACCATATCCTTATTTCTCCTTAGGCAACCTTGAAAAAAATTAAAATATTAAACAACATAAAAAATTAAATCCACTTGCCTTGCCCTTGGCGGGATTCGATCCCTCGACGTCCTCCTTCCCAACACCTTAGCCACAACCAAGCCATCGTTGGGCCACACGCGCTAACGTATCTAAAGTGACACGTCCACCATAAACTTTCTGTGAACAACGCTCATTTGAAAAACAACAAGCGTTTCAAACGCTTCTTCTTTGCAATACAAAAGGCCTCACGCGAATCGAATGCGGGACCTCCTCCTTAGTACCAATCCAAAATACCACTAGGCCACGTTGGCCTTTGCACTTAGATCCTCCAAACCTTCACACCTTTAGCCTTTACGTAAATCGTAAGGCCTTCAAAAAAACAAAACCTTTTCGCATGCACTTTGAATAATTATTGCAAGGGATGCCTTGGTAAATGTTTTTGATGGTATTTATGTAATGCCTTTGTCCTCTTTTACCATCACGTCAGCGCTTTGAATAATTTTGATGTTGACGTGATTTTTAATTTATAATTAATTTAAATTTAAATTAAAAAGAACCAACCTTAGGTTTAATTTAATTAAACCTTAGAACCTTGTCTTAATGCCCAATCTTGGTATAATTAAATATTTTTTATAAAATTTAAATTCCTTGTGAATTTAAATAATTATTAAACCTCCTTTTTAACCTTTGGAATAACCCATCTTGGATTTTTATAAACCAATCACTTAACCTGTGCTCCTAATAATATTAAAATATTATGGAGCCTTTTTCCTTTCATTTTTGCATTGATGAAGCTTTTTCCTAGATGACTTGGGTGACTTTATTTATTTCTGAATTCCTTAATAATAGTGATAATTTTATCAGGTGACATCAATTACAACTTTGACTTAGACCCCTATAACTTTCACAGGTGACATCAATGACAACTTTGAATAATTTCGACGTCGATGTGATTTTCATTCATCTAGGCACCTATAACTTTAGAATGTTATAACGCACTCTAGAAGAGTGATTGCATCCAATAATCTATTTATTATTGACTATTAATTGTATAATTCTACCATACATTCCATTATTTAGAAATTTCCACAATACACCTTATTTTTTGGATAATAGCACAATGCATCCTATTGTCCACTGATAAAATTAATTTACTCTCTAACAATGATGAACAATTAGTCATTAAACTTTAACCCTATATTCTTTAATGTATGATTGAATCTCCCCTATTATTGGTAATTGAATCCTTATTATCCCTCTATAGGATTGTCCATGTCTTCCACAAGGGATAAAAAATAAAGGGTTCTTCTTCATTTTATTTGAAAGGTAGATTTCAATAATACAACATGAAAAAACAATATGTATTACACATCAATTTATACATTTTAATATTTTATTTAAAAAGTTATTGCATGGAAATAAAATGGGCTCATCTTACATTACATCTAGTTAGAGTAATCATAATATCATTAACAATCCTATTAGTCATATTATTCTAAAGGTATACAACTTAGAGCATTAGAATTCAAGTTACACCCAAATTATTATAAGTTATTTACCATATAATCTAAAAATATATATTTATTATATTATTATTTGCAATATTTAGATTAGATTTTATTTATTTATTTTTTTTAATAAAAGGAGCTATATATTGATATTTAAATTTGCAAAGAACAATTATCTAATAAGCAACCTGGAGGTCACAAGATTGTTTTCCGAAAGGAGGAACAAGCAACAAAGCAAAATCAAAAACTCCAAAAATGCAACGGTATACCAAGGGTCCAAGAGATGCAAAGGGTACCATAATTACCAAGAAATCATGAAACACTAAAAGCTCCAGAATCACACAATGTTCTAGGATTTTTCAGAGCCATCAAATTATCTAGGGTCAACAGATCTTCAAAGGCTCCAAAATCTTCAAAGGCTCCAAAATTTCCATATGTTTTCTATTATCTATGCCACCCATGCTGTCTACTTTTCTTTTTTCTTGTTACTCTATGATGCAAATATGCTATATTTAAGGCCTCATTTTCAAGGGGATAAACCATCATATTATACCTCCTTCCAATGTGGGATTATTGTATATATTCAAACTTCTACTCCAATTCTCTTGGTATTTTCTAAACTATTTGTAGTTGGACTAATGAGAAATCCTTCTCCTTAGATGGGACATAGATAAAAAGTCTTGAATCACCATACACATGAAGTTGTTTAATATATTTTTCCTAAGCCAATTTATGTCCAATTTCATAGCCTATCAATTATTTAACATTATTGGTTGTTTTCCCCAAATTGATTTTAAACTGAAGCAATTCATAGTGTGGTGCCACTAGTATCACACCACTAGTCATTGCATGGTTTGGGTTTGATATAGATTCTCCATCAAATAAAAGTGTAGGAAACTTTATCTCTAGATATTTTATTTTTCTAACCTATGGCCCAAAATTTAGAAGTTTTGGTTGTTCTAACATACCCCCTTTTTTCTTAATATCCTATACATAGCTTTTGTGTTTAAGACTATCTCCCTTAAAACTAAAAAATTGGTTATTTTGTCATAAAAGATTATCTTGTTTTTGTCCTTCTATATGTGCTAAATGATGAATATTGGCACTGAATACCACATTTTATTGATAGGGTTCTTGTCCTTCAGTCCCTATTTGTACATTTAGCTCCAATTGATTAGGCAATTTTTTGAGTTGAAGGTTCCTGATAGTGTTGATCCTAGATATTGGGTTATTTCAATCCAAATTTTAACTACTTTTGTACAATGAAAGAATATATGTGATATTGATTTATAATTCTTAAGATACCTATAGAAAATATGAGGCACCATGATAATCCTATTAATAAGGTTGTCTCCAGTAAGAATATTTTTTTGGAGAACCAATCAAAGGAAGGCTTGAAGTTTGTGGGAACCATGTAATTCCATACCTTAGCTATTGTTGAGTTCTTTTGAGCTTGTTGCTATAATAACACCCCTTGTCTAATTTTGTAAACATCTGAACCACTAATATAGCCCCATATAAGCTGATCTAGAATTTGAGGAGAAAGCTTAATCTCTTTAGTTTGGATGTGTAGTTTTCTCCAAGAGTCTTGGTCAAGATGTGGTAGGGGTGAATCTCTCACCCATTTAATTACGATTGCAAGAGAGTGAACACCCAACTATTGTAGGTTTACTTTTACTTTTGGAAAATAATTTTTAATTATTGGAGGTCCTCCCAAGACTAGATCATACCATGTATTCATTTTTTACCATCCCTTCAAATATAAGAGGTATGATTTAATATATTATATTTAGCTTCCACAATATATTTCCAAATTGAGGAGGATCCCACCATGATTTTCATATTCTTATGAGTTAGATCACATTAGAGTTCAAATATTTGCATTTTAAAATTTGCTTCCATTGAAAATTTGGTAGAGTGAGTAGATTCCAAAGTAGCTTAGCTTTTAGTACCTTGTTAACAATTATTGATTTTGTAATTCATAGACCTCTTAGCTCCTTTGGCTTGGTAATAGTCTCCCAATTTACCAAGCGTAATGTTTTTCTATCTTATTGCCTTCCCCCTTGCCATAGGAAAGTTCTTAGCATTGCATATAAATTTTGCAAGATATATAAGGGTGCATGATATACCAATAATTGATATATGGGAAGACTTGCTAATACTAATTTGATTAAATAACTCTTCTAGCCAAACTCAACCAACCATTGCTATATTGTTGTATTCTCCTTGAAATTTTTCTAGAATTACATTCTAAGTTTCCTTTTATATATATATGGAAGTGCATAAGAACACCTAGATAGTTAAAGGTATCACTACCTTTGTGAAATCCCAAAATCTAAAAGAAACCTTTATATTTTTTTGTTGAAGTATTTATAGTGTAAAATTTACTCTTTTGGGTGTTTATCTCTACCCTTGTGGCTAAAGAGAAGCAATCTAAAACTTCTTTGATCAACTTGACATTTAGTTTTGTGGCTTCCCCTAGTAAAATAGTGTCATCTATAAATTGAGCATGAGTGATTGTTCTATATCCTATAGTTGCTCTAATTTCCAATATTTATTTCTTTTTTCTCAATTTGGTTAGGGTCTCCCCTAAATTTTTAGCTAGAAGAATATAAAGGTAAGAGGAGAGAGGACACCCTTGCCTCAATCCTCTAGTGGCTTTAAAGAAGTTAGCAAGTTATCCATTTATTAGAGGGGCTATCCAAGGTCCCTCTATGCAAGATATTAATAAACTATCATTTGAGTTGGGAGACCAAATTTGGCTATCACCTGTGTTTAAAAGTAAATATCTACTATGTCAAAGGCATTAGCCATATCAAGTTTAATGATAATTCTTTTCTATTTAGTCACAATTTAGTGTAGGGATTCATGAACCATTATAATGTTGTCATATATTTATTTCCATAGTGTAAAACCCCTTTGTTCTAGCTCTATCAAATCATTAATATTCCTTTTAATTTTATTAGATATTATTTTTATCATTATATTATAAGAGCAATTGCATAAAAATATAGGTTTGAATCTGTCAAAAGTAACTACAATTTTTTGTTTTTGAATTAAAGCAAATAAAATGGAATGGATTTCCCTAGATAGCTTACCTCTTATCCTTGTCTCTTCTATCATTACCAATAGGTCATCTCCTAATTTCATAAAACTACCAATAAAAGTTTTTGGTGGAGCCATTTGGTCTTGGAGCTTTTTCCTTGGGCAGTGAACGTATAACTTCTTCCAACTCTTCTTTGGTTACTACTAAAGAGAGATCTTCTCTATCTCTATTTTTTAACAAAGGAGGAATATTGTTTAGGAGAGTAGTTTAAGTATACTAATTTACTATTATCTTTGTCAGAAGGGTCGAGTAATGATTTTGTGCTAGATCCTTTATTACTACCTAATCAAAATAAATTTCTTAAATTTTGTGAGTTTCTCTAATTGTATTTTGTTGGTAGTGTTGCATTGTTTTTAGATGAAAGTAATTTGTGTTTTTATATCCTTTCTTGAGTCACATAATTCTTGATAAAAGGCTCCAATGTGCCTCTTATTCTCTAAAAGCTTGATCCATTTCTTGGTTCAACCATAGTCCTCTCTCTCCCTGTTGAGAGGTTAGAGGTTTATCACCTATCTCTTGCTCTACTCCCTCCATCTACTGTAGCAATATGCTTGACCTATTTTGAAATTTAGTCTTATTGGTAATCTAGTCTCTAATGTCTTTCTTGAGATTAAAATTTTTCATTTTCCATACCTCTTAGGGACTATTTGCATAGACATGCTACTTCTAAATACTTTCTACTAAAGGTGTAAACTCCTCATGCTCCATCCATTTTGGATTGTATTTGAAAGGAATCTTCCTTTTTCCAAGAGCACTATCACTCGTATCCAAATAGATAGGCTTATGATCTAAGACCAAACTTTGAATTATACCACTTGATACAAGTGGATACATTAATAATATATCTTCTTGTATCAATAATCTATCTAATATTTTTGCTATGAATTTAACCCCAACTCTTTTTTTTATCCATGTAAAATTTCTATTTTTGGGGATTATGCCCTGAAGTTTCTACTTACTTATATTTTGCATAACTAGGTACTTAGAAGGGTCTTTTAAGAGAATACCTCCTTTTTTCTCCATTGGACTAAAGTAACATTCAAATCCCTTCATAAAATTAAATTTTGGGGTCTTTTCTAATGAATCCAATGCTGAAGATTTTTCTAAGCCTCTTGTTTTAAGACTAAGTTATTTGGTCCATAAAAATTGACTATGGTCTAAGTTTATCTCTATGGAGAGGAGAAATAAGTTGATATCCAATTTGAGTGTCTTGTTGTATTAATACATATCATAGCCTATGGATCCCTTGCAAGGAGAAGTCCCTCTAAGGCACCTGATGAATCTATTGCTTCTAGGTCTAAAGATCTCCATATATTTTTTCATTTTACTCTTGCTAACTTCTCTATCAATTTAGTTTCTTGAGTGCAGATAACTGGCTTCTATTGGGCTATTAACTGACAGAGGTAGTTTTTTTTAGGGGACTACCCAATCCCCTTTTATTATTCTTAAAACATATATTAAATTTATTCTTGAAGCATTATTATAATAATTTTTCCCTAACATATATGAAAATACATAACATAAATTGAAATTAGAATGGAATAAAATAAAAATATGCATCTCCTTGAAAAGTTGTCTATAAAAATACAAATAATATAATAGATCCATAAAAATAAGAGACCCACTACCTCACACATGACATAACTTAGTGTTATTAGGGATAAAGAACCCTACCTAAAGAGAAGTCAAATAATTCCACAAATTATGGGTTTCATAAACCATTTATATCTTGCAAGTGGATCAATATAGAACCATTCACTTATACATAGTATACAATGTAGAATTATTTAATCATACATAGTACAGAAACAAAACTATGCATTAAAGCGAAATTCCAAACATAAAAATATGACCCTTACAAGAAGAACAAAGTGAAGTTGTTGATTAGAATTTTATAAATGAATTAAAAATTTAATCAATAATCACCTTAACATATTTAATTTTTATATATAAAAAAATACTTTAAAATATACAAATACATAGATAAAAGGATGTTTCTTATGAAATTTTTTGCTACCATTATTTTTATTTCCACTTGATTTTATAGTACACTTTCATATATTTACGTATATTTCATTGTGATTAATTGTTTAAAATAGTTTAAATGTTTGTTACTCATTCTTTTAATATATTTTTTTTGTTTTTTTTCCTTTAGTCTTATTTAATAACATTTAAATATTGACTTTATTATAATATACTACATGTATTAAATTTTGAAGTATCAAAATTTAAATTAATTTTTTAAATGAAAGGTTGAATTACTTATTACACTTAAAATTTGAAGGATGAAAAATAATTTTTGTATTTTTTTATGAAAGGTGATTTTTATTTTACCATTATTTTTAGGGTAAAATAGTATTTGAAGGGGTTTGAAGGTTGTAATTTTAAACCTTACCTCATGTGATATGTGGTGGTGCTCTAAAACATGGATGGGCAAAACATTAAAAAAAAATAGAAAACAAAATTACATAAAACCCCTCAAAAAATACTTTGTTTATCTTAAGTCTATACATTCTACTTCAATACAATGCTTTATAAACAAATAATAAGACGTCTCTTGGTGCTTCATATTATCTCTAAATTTAGGTGAGAATATGTCATTTTTTCTTTTTTAATTTTCATTTGCAATTCAAATTTTATCTTTCTTTAATAATTATTTTATTATTGTCTTAGTCTATTCTTTTTTCTCATTTAATATCCCAATTTTTTACCACTATCTTTGTAAAATGTTGGCATAGTGATGTTTTAAATTGTAGTGTTTTAATTCAACTTTATTTTCCTAAACTAAGTCTCTCAAAAAATGATTCTTCAAATAAATGTGCTTTTATTTTGTATGGAAAATATGATTTTTATGTTGGACATTTTGAGTCAAAGTTGTCATTGATGTCAAGGAATAAGCTATCATTGATGTCAAAAGGTCAAGAGGAACAATGCAAAGGTTAATGGCAAAAGAGCTTCATAATATTTTTAATATTATGTGGAAGCATAAGTAGGAGGGTTTTTATTAAAACCATGGATGAGAAAAAATAAAAGGTTTTTCATAAAAGCCCAAGGAAGTTTTAATATTTATTTTATAAAATATTTAAATTCAAATTGAATTTAAATTTTATAAATAAATATTATTTATACAAAGTGGAAAAATCAAAGAAGGCTTTAATAAAGCCAAAGGAGTTTAAAAGTTAATTTATAAAATTTAAATTATATGAATTTAAATAATTTATAAATTAATTATTTAAAATTCGAAGGCTCCGACGTTCAAGTTTAAAGGAGGTAATTGGTATATAAACTATATGCCTTAGTGGAATTTAAATCATCCTTCGTTCGAAAAAATAAAAGAGGCAAGTGTTGTGTTGTGAGAATTTGTGTGAAGAAGAAGACACATTTCTTGTCTTAAGCGCCAGCAAAAAAAGGATAAAGTTATCGAGGGACAAAATTCAAGAACAGACCAGGTAGCGTGGCCTAGTGGCAAGTGGTTGTGAGTTAAGGTGCTTAGGTGCACAGTGGTCTGCGTTCGATTCACGACAAGAGCATTTTGGTAGTGTTAAGGTTGAAGCGTCGAGGAAGGATGCGAGTTTTTTTTTTGATTGGTGCTAGGGAAGAGGATATAGAGCACGTGGTGCTCTTTGGTTTCCAAACGAGCGCCTAGCACTCGCGGCAGCTGAGGCCATGGCTAGGACACACGAGGAGGTGGCGTCAAGGGTTCGAGTCTCACCTAGGCGAAGGTAATAAATTTTGCATTAATTTTAATTGCCTAAGGTGTAAACATAAGGTTTAGGGAGCTATAAGGGGTTATGAAAAGGTGCTTATTTTAATTATTAATTTTTGACTAAATGAAGGTATAAGGTGTTAAACTTTATTTTAAATAAAGTTATTGTGACATTTTTTATTTATCAAAAGGTGAATTGAAGAGTGATTAAATTTGAGAGGACTTCTTATTTGAAGGTGACATTGTTGACATTATTTTTAGTGGTAAATATTATTTTTAATTGGGAGATCATAAGGTGTAAATGGTCAATTCATTTTTGTATATGTTGATGGATGCTTTCTTTAAGATGGAGTGATAAGGTGTATGTGTGTTTTGATATTTGCATTGTATCTTTGAGAGAGTTTAGTATCTTCTAACCTTCCTTTGAGCTTGGCAAAGAAGTGTTTGTGGTTGTGGCAGATGTTTGAGGTTCCTTCATCATCAAGAAAAAGGTATGAGCACATTCTTCCATAGTTGAGTTGATTGGTTGGTTTTCTAGAAAATAAGTTTGGAGTGAAAAGGACTTGATTAGGGTTTCCTTATTGAGTGTGTTGAGTTAATGCTTCAAGGTTTTATGGAATAAAGAGTTGTTGTTAAAACCTTGTTTTATAAGCATTGTTGTTGAAGCCATTGGTTGAGTGAAGAACTTGAACTAGGGTTTGAAAAGAACATGAGTATCATTGTTATGTGAAGATTGTCTTATAAGCATTGTTGTTTGAGTGAAGAACTTGAACTAGGGTTTGAAAAGAACATGAGTATCATTGTTATGTGAGATTGGTTGATAAGCATTGTTGGAAATATTTTGAGTGAAGGATCATATGCTTGGACTAGGGTTTGTAAGCAAGGATTGTTTCATTGAGTGATTGGTTGAGTAGAGTTGGTTGAGCCTAGTCAAGTGGATGTGTGAAGTGATTGTTCAAGTTCCATAAAATAAACTATTCTATATTCTGAATTGATTTGAGAAAGTGATTGAGTATTGAGTTGAATGTGAAGCATATTGAGTCTCTAACAATTCTTTGTATGTTTCTAAAAGAGTGATTGAGAATTGTGATGAGTATAGAGCATATTGAGTCTCTAAAAATTCTCTTTATGTTTCTATGAGATTGGACAAGTTCTAGTGTGGACTTGTTGAGTAGATTTGAGGTAAGTCTTTGAGAAGACTTGTGGATAGATTTGGGTAAGCTTTTGTGGAAGCTTACAATATATATTGAGAGTAGATTTGGATAAGTTCTTGTGAGAAATTATTGAGTAGATTGGACAAGTTCTAGAGAGGACTTGAGGATAGATTGGTGTGAGATTTTGTGGAAGCTTACAAGGTAGATTTGAGATAAGTCTTTGAGAAGACTTGAGAGCAGAGTTGATTGATTGATTTTTTCAAACCTTGAGTTAAGGTTTGGGGTAGATCCAACTGAGTTGATTTGAGATTGAGTCAAGCTTTGAGTTAAGGCTTGAGGATAGATATTGAGGATAAATTTGTGCTAGACCAAAGGACTATGTTTAGTATAGATTTGAGGATAGAGTTTGGTGCAGATTTGAGGAAAGGTTTGTGCTAGATTAGAGATAGATATTGAGGATAGATTTGTGCTAGATTGAAGGACTATGTTTAGTACAGATTTGAGATAGATCTTTGGAGGTGATAAAGTTGAGGATAGATATCTCCAGCCAGAGCAGGGAGGATAGGTGTCTTCTATGGATAGAGTTCCATTTGCTAAGGGTAGTGGAGGCAGAGGTCTTCTAGAGGATCACCAACTAGAGTAGAGATTAGGAGATTGGTGTCTCTTGTGGATAGAGATCCATGAACTTGATTTAGGGGATTGGTGTCTCCTTTGGATAGAGGTCCATAAACATTGTAATAGGGAAAGGATTCCCAAGAGATTGATTGAGAAAATTTTAGTAAAATATTTTCTCCGTGGAGTAGCCCACATTGGGTGAACCACGTAAATTATGGTGTCTCTATTGTGTGTGGTGATTTATGCATTGCTTTGATTACTGCTATTGATATTGCTATCTATACATTGCATAATATTGATTGGGAAAGAAAAGTAAAAAGTGGTCTTATACTATTCACCCCCCCTCTTAGTATAAGCTTGTGTTCTTCAATTGGTATCAGAGCGGGTTCCTTCGGAAGAGTTTAACAGCTTGAAGGAAAAGCTTACAAGAACACAATGGATTCTAAGAATGGATCATCAGATAATTCAACACCAGTATTTGATGGAAGTGATTATATATATTGGAGTTTGAGAATGAAGATTTACCTGATGGCACTTGGCAATGAGATTTGGGAAGCAGTTGAAAATGGATACGTACCCCTCAGTTGATCCACCTACAGATAAGGAAGGTAAGCTTCTACAACATTACAATTCAAAAGCAATGAATGCAATTTTGAGAGGTTTGCATAGAACAGAGTCCATAAAAGTTATGCATTGTCAAGATGCAAAAGGAATGTGGGATAAGTTGCAAAGTATATATGAAGGAGATAAAGGTGTCAAGAAAGCAAAGATACGAAATCTCAAAGGACAATTTGAAGAGTTAAGAATGAAGGATGAGGAAAACATTAGTACTTATCTACTTAGAATCGATGAGGTTGTTAATGCTATGCAAGGACTTGGACTTAATGTTGATGAATCAGATGTTTGTGATAAGGTCTTAAGATCTCTTCCAAAAAGATTTAGTGAAAATATTTCTGCTATAGAAGAATCAAAGGATGGTGATTCTTTGACAAGAGATATGTTGCTTGGTATTCTTACAACTTTTGAGTTGAGAACAAAAGAACCTAATCCCCAGAAGGAAGCAACCTTCAAAGCAATCAAGAAGACAAAGGGTAAGAAGTCAGAATCAAGCAATGAGTCATCCAGGTGATGAAGAAGCTAATTATGGCAGAAGGAATAAGGATTCAAGAAGATCTAGAGATACAAAATCTATTAGATGTTTCAATTATGGAAAGTATGGTCATTATGCAACTGATTGTCAAGAAGCTAAGAATAACAATGATGAAGAAAAATAGGATCATAGAAACAGGGAATCATAAAGATACAGCACCAAAAGAAAAGCAAGGATGGACAAAGCAGACAAGGAAAGAAGTTCTTTCAAAGGCAAAAGAGGAGCTACTATGCAGATAAGGCAAGTAAGTACTCAAGTGATAGTGATGCTAGTTTTTTAGATAATGATAGAGATGAAGTCCTATTTATGATTGAAGAAAAAGAAGTCAAGAAAAGGGCACCAATAATTCTCAAGTGTTTTAGATGTGGTAACTTTGGACATCTTGAAGATAGTTGTACAAGGAATGGTTATAGTTTTAGTGATGATGAATATGAGGATACACTTGAAGGACCAGATGAAAATATTCTAATGGCTCTAGAAGAAGGAGAAGGTGATCCTATAGAAGACAAGTCAAAAGAAAATGAAGATGTGGACAAAGGTAAACAAATAGAGGAAGAATCAGATAAATAAGGATATGATCTCAAGGGAGAACTTATTTATGCTCTTGAAATAGTAAAGAAGGTAAGAAATCAAAACTCTAAATTTGAGTTTCAGTTTCAAGAATGTGATGAAGAGAGAAGAATGCTTATAGAGGATCTAGACAAATCAAAGGCTAAGACAAAGAAGTTCAAGGATAAGTTAGAAGCAAAGGTCTTAGAATGTGAAAGGCTAGAACAAGAGGTAGCTTCATTAAATATGGAAGTCAAAAACTCCAAATTCAAGCTACAAGGGTTCAAAAAGAGTTCAAAGAACTTAGATAAGTTCATCAAGATACAAAAGCCTACATCAAGCAAGATAGGTCTTGGATTTGAAAAGGAACAAAAGAAATGGGAAGAGAAGTCAACCTCAAGTTCTGAAGGAGAAGAAACTTTAGAAGAAGAAACTTTAGAAGAAGATAATGTAAGAGAAAGTGAGACATCTGAGGATGAGTTGGACAATAAAAATTTCAACAAGGACAGGAACAATGCACAAAGAAGAAATAGATGGAACAACAATCAGAATAGGTCAAGAGAGACTAAGAGACCAATGAGGTCAAGACAAGGAAGCTTCAATGGAAGATGTTTTTCATGTCATAGGTTTGGGCACATGGCTTCATAGTGCAGGACACATGAAAGATAGGAATATGGGAACAAATAACTTTTCCATGGGTATTGCTACTCATGTAATCAGTTTGGTCACAAGGCAATGAATTGCAGGGTTCATGATAGAAAAGGATATGGCTTCACTAGGAGAAATCCTAAGACATTTGCACCTCCAAGGAATAATAACATTAAGTGTTATAAGTGCAATAATGATGGTCACACAACAAAGTGGTGTAGAGCAGACATTCTAGAATCAAGTATGAACAGGAACAGGAACAAGAAAAGGAATATGGATATGAACAGGAATAGGAATAGGAACATGGATATGAACAAGAATAGAAACATGAATAGGAACAAGAATATGGACATGGACAGGAACATGGACATGGAAAGGAACAGTCAGAGGAATCAGAAGGATCAGATAAGAAGAAAAGAGGATAAAGGTAAAGACCAGTGCTTTCTGGGAGTAGAAATACTCCCACCCCAGAATTAACCACCTCAAGAGGAGGTGGGGGAGGGGCTAAGCTAAGAGACTCATTCTTAGCCCCGAGCCCCAAAGGTGACCCTTTGCCATTGATGTCAAAGGGGGAGAGATTTGAGTAAGGGGGAGAGATTTGGTATTTGAGTAAAGAGGAGAGATTTGAAAAGAGCATTGAGCCAAGGGGAGCAATGTCCTAGGGGGAGTAGAACAAAGAAAAGGTTAAGTTTTTGGTAAAAATAATTTGGGTTGCCATCAATGACAAAGGGGGATATTGTTGGACATTTTGAGTCAAAGTTGTCATTGATGTCAAGGAATAAGCTACCATTGATGTCAAAAGGTCAAGAGGAACAATGCAAAGGTTAATGGCAAAAGAGCTTCATAATATTTTTAATATTATGTGGAAGCATAAGATAAGAGGGTTTTTATTAAAACCATGGTTGAGCAAAAATAAAAGGTTTTTCATAAAAGCCCAAGGAAGTTTTAATATTTATTTTATAAAATATTTAAATTCAAATTGAATTTAAATTTTATAAATAAATATTATTTATACAAAGTGGTAAAATCAAAGAAGGCTTTAATAAAGCCAAAAGGATTTAAAATTTAATTTATAAAATTTAAATTCTAAAGAATTTAAATAATTTATAAATTAATTATTTAAATTTTGAAGGCACCGACGTTCAAGTTTAAAGGAGGTAATTGGTATATAAACTATATGCCTTAGTGTTTAAAAAATCCTTTTTTGAAAAAATAAAAGAGGCAAGTGTTGTGTTGTGAAAATTCGTGCGAGGAAGAAGACAAGCTTCTTGTCTTAAGCACTAGCAAAAGGGATAAGAGTGTTGAGGGCTAAACCTTCATATCCACCAAGGCAATGTGGCCTAGTGGCAAGTGGTTGCGAGTTAAGGTGCTTGGGTGTAGAGTGGTCCACGTTCGATATGCGGCAAGAGCGTTTTGGTAGTGTTAAGGTTGAAGCGTCAAGGAAGGACATGTGTTTTATTTTTGATTGGGTACCATCGAAGAGGATATAGAGCACGTGGTGCTCTTTGGTTTTCAAATGAGTGCCTAGCACTCACGGTAGTCGAGGCCACGGCTAGGATGCATGAGGAGGCGATGTCAAGGGTTCGAGTCTCACCTAGGTGAAGGTAATAAATTTTGCATTAATTTTAATTGCCTAAGGTGTAAACATAAGGTTTAGGGAGCTATAAGGGGTTATGAAAAGGTGCTTATTTTAATTATTAATTTTTGATTAAATGAAGGAATAAGGTGTTAAAATTTATTTTAAATAAAGTTATTGTGACATTTTTGATTTATCAAAAGGTGAATTGAAGATTGATTAAATTTGAGAGGACTTCTTATTTGAAGGTGACATTATTGACATTATTTTTAGTGGTAAATATTATTTTTAATTGGGAGATCATAAGGTGTAAATGGTCAATTGATTTTTGTATATGTTGATGGATGCTTTCTTCAAGATGGAGTGATAAGGTGTATGTGTGTTTTGATATTTGCATTGTAATCTTTGGAGAGAGTTTATCATCTTCTAACTTCCTTTGAGCTTGGCAAAGAAGTGTTTGTGGTTGTGGCAGATGTTTGAGGTTCCTTCATCATCAAGAAAAAGGTATGAGCACATTCTTCCATAGTTGAGTTGATTGGTTGGTTTTCTAGAAAATAAGTTTGGAGTGAAAAGGACTTGATTAGGGTTTCCTTATTGAGTGTGTTGAGTTAATGCTTCAAGGTTTTCTTGAATAAAGAGTTGTTAAAACCTTGTTTTATAAGCATTGTTGTTGAAGCCATTGGTTGTGTGAAGAACTTGAACTAGGGTTTGAAAAGAACATGAGTATCATTGTTATGTGAAGATTGTCTTATAAGCATTGTTGTTGAAGTGAGTTGTTGAGTGAAGAACTTGAACTAGGGTTTGAAAATAACATGAGTATCATTGTTATGTGAGATTGGTTGATAAGCATTGTTGGAAATATTTTTAGTGAAGGATCATATGCTTGGACTAGGGTTTGTAAGCAAGGATTGTTTCATTGAGTGATTGGTTGAGTAGAGTTGGTTGAGCCTAGTCAAGTGGATGTGTGAAGTGATTGTTCAAGTTCCATAAAATAAACTATTCTATATTCTGAATTGATTTGAGAAAGTGATTGAGTATTGAGTTGAATTTGAAGCATATTGAGTCTCTAACAATTCTCTGTATGTTTCTAAAAGAGTGATTGAAAGTGATTGAGCATTGTGATGAGTATAGAGCATATTGAGTCTCTAACAATTCTCTTTATGTTTCTATGAGATTGGACAAGTTCTAGTGTGGACTTGTTGAGCAGATTTGAGGTAAGTCTTTGAGAAGACTTGTGGATATATTTGGGTAAGATTTTGTGGAAGCTTACAATATAGATTGAGAGCAGATTTGGATAAGTTCTTGTGAGAACTTATTGAGTATATTGGACAAGTTCTAGAGAGGACTTGAGGATAGATTGGTGTGAGATTTTGTGGAAGCTTACAAGGTAGATTTGAGATAAGTCTTTGAGAAGACTTGAGAGCAGAGTTGATTGATTGATTTGTTCAAACCTTGAGTTAAGGTTTGGGGTAGATCCAATAGAGTTGATTTGAGATTGAGTCAAGCTTTGAGTTAAGGCTTGAGGATAGATATTGAGGATAGATTTGTGCTAGACCGAAGGACTATGTTTAGTACAGATTCGAGGATAGATTTTGGTGCAGATTTGAGGATAGGTTTGTGCCAGACCATAGATAGAGATTGAGGATAGATTTGTGCTAGACCGAAGGACTATGTTTAGTGCATATTTGAGATAGAGATTTGGAGGTGATAGAGTTGAGGATAGAGATCTCTATCCATAGTAGGGAGGATAGGTGTCTTCTATGGATAGAGTTCCATTTGCTAAGGGTAGTGGAGGTAGAGGTCTTCTAGAGGATCACCAGCTAGAGCAGAGATTAGGAGATTGGTGTCTCCTGTGGATAGAGATCCATGAACTTGATTTAGGGGATTGGTGTCTCCTTTGGATAGAGGTCCATAAATATTGTAATAGGGAAAGGATTCCCAAGAGATTGATTGAGAAAATTTTAGTAAAATATTTTCTCCATGGAGTAGCCCACATTGGGTGAACCACGTAAATTGTGGTGTCTCTATTGTGTGTGGTGATTTGTGCATTGCTTTGATTACTACTATTGATATTGCTATCTATACATTGCATAATATTGATTGGGAAAGAAAAGTAAAAATTGGTCTTATACTGTTCACTCCCCTCTCAGTATAAGCTTGTGTTCTTCAATTGGTATCAGAGCGGGTTCCTTCGGAAGAGTTTAACAGCTTGAAGGAAAATCTTACAAGAACACAATGGATTCTAAGAATGGATCATCAGATAATTCAGCACCAATATTTTATGGAAGTGATTATATATATTGGAGTTTGAGAATGAAGATTTACCTGAAGGCACTTGGCAATGAGATTTGGGAAGCAGTTGAAAATGGATACGACCCCTCAGTTGATCCACCTACAGATAAGGAAGGTAAGCTTCTACAACATTACAATTCAAAAGCAATGAATGCAATTTTGAGAGGTTTGCATAGAATAGAGTCCATAAAAGTTATGCATTGTCAAGATGCAAAAGGAATGTGGGATAAGTTGCAAAGTATATATGAAGGAGATAAAGGTGTCAAGAAAGCAAAGATACGAAATCTCAAAGGATAATTTGAAGAGTTAAGAATGAAGGATGAGGAAAATATTAGTACTTATCTACTTCGAATCGATGAGGTTGTTAATGCTATGCAAGGACTTGGACTTAAGGTTGAAGAATCAGATGTTTGTGATAAGGTCTTAAGATCTCTTCCAAAAATATTTAGTGAAAATATTTCTGCTATAGAAGAATCAAAGGATGGTGATTCTTTGACAAGAGATATGTTGCTTGGTATTCTTACAACTTTTGAGTTGAGAACAAAAGAACCTAATCCCCAGAAGGAAGCAACCTTCAAAGCAATCAAGAAGACAAAGGGTAAGAAGTCAGAATCAAGCAATGAGTCATCCAGTGATGAAGAAGCTAATTATGGCAGAAGGAATAAGGATTCAAGAAGATCTAGAGATACAAAATATGTTAGATGTTTCAATTGTGGAAAGTATGGTCATTATGCAACTGATTGTCAAGAAGCTAAGAATAACAATGATGAAGAAAAATAGGATCATAGGAATAGGGAATCAAAAAGATACAGGCACCAAAAGAAAAGCAAGGATGGACAAAGCAGACAAGGAAAGAAGTTCTTTCAAAGGAAAAAGAGGAGCTACTATGCAGATAAGGCAAGTAAGTACTCAAGTGATAGTGATGCTAGTTTTTCAGATAATGATAGAGATGAAGTCCTATTTATGATTGAAGAAAAAGAAGTCAAGAAAAGGTCACCAATAATTCTCAAGTGTTTTAGATGTGGTAACTTTGGACATCTTGAAGATAGTTGTACAAGGAATGGTTATAGTTTTAGTGATGATGAATATGAAGATACACTTGAAGGACCAGATGAGAATATTCTAATGGCTCTAGAAGAAGAAGAAAGTGATCCTATAGAAGATAAGTCAAAATAAAATGAAGATGTGGACAAAGGTAAACAAATAGAGGAAGAATCAGATAAATAAGGATATGATCTCAAGGGAGAACTTATTTATGCTCTTGAAATAGTAAATAAGGTAAGAAAGCAAAACTCTAAATTAGAATCTCAGTTTCAAGAATGTGATGAAGAGAGAAGAATGCTTATAGAGGATCTAGACAAATCAAAGGCTAAGACAAAGAAGTTCAAGGATAAGTTAGAAGCAAAGGTCTTAGAATGTGAAAAGCTAGAACAAGAGGTAGCTTCATTAAATATGGAATTCAAAAACTCCAAATTCAAGCTACAAGGGTTCAAAAATAGCTCAAAGAACTTAGATAAGTTCATCAAGATACAAAATCCTACATCAAGCAAGATAGGTCTTGGATTTGAATAGGAACAAAAGAAATGGGAAGGAAAGTCAACCTCAAGTTCTGAAGGAGAAGAAACTTTAGAAGAAGATAATGTAAGAGAAAGTGAGACATCTGAGGATGAGTTGGACAATAGAAAGTTCAACAAGGATAGGAATAATGCACAAAGAAGAAATAGATGGAACAACAATCAGAATAGGTCAAGAGAGACTAAGAGACCAATGAGGTCAAGACAAGGAAGCTTCAATGGAAGATGTTTTTCATGTCATAGGTTTGGACACATGGCTTCACAGTGCAGGACACATGAAATACAGGAATATGGGAACAAATAACTTTTCCATGGGTATTTCTACTCATGTAATCAGTTTGGTCACAAGGCAATGAATTGCAGGGTTCATGACATAAAAGGATATGGCTTCACTAGGAGAAATCCTAAGACATTTGCACCTCCAAGGAATAATAACATTAAGTGTTATAAGTGCAATAATGATGGACACACAACAAAGTGGTGTAGAGCAGACATTCTAGAATCAAGTATGAACAGGAACAGGAATAGGAAAAGGAATATGGATATGAACAAGGAACAGGAATAGGAACATGGATATGAACAAGAATAGGAACAAGAATATGGACATGGACAAGAACATGGACATGGAAAGGAACAGTCAGAGGAATCAGAAGGATCAGATAAGAAGAAAAGAGGATAAAGGTAAAGACCAGTGCTTTCTAGGAGTAGAAATACTCCCACCCCAGAATTAACCACCTCAAGAGGAGGTGGGGGAGGGGCTAAGCTAAGAGACTCATTCTTAGCCCCGAGCCCCAAAGGTGACCCTTTGCCATTGATGTCAAAGGGGGAGATATTTGAGTAAGGGGGAGAGATTTGGTATTTGAGTAAAGAGGAGAGATTTGAAAAGAGCATTGAGCCAGGGGGAGCAGAACAAAGAAAAGGTTAAGTTTTTGGTAAAAATAATTTGGGTTGCCATCAATGACAAAGGGGGAGATTGTTGGACATTTTGAGTCAAAGTTGTCATTGATGTCAAGGAATAAGCTACCATTGATGTCAAAAGGTCAAGAGGAACAATGCAAAGGTTAAAGGCAAAAGAGCTTCATAATATTTTTAATATTATGTGGAAGCATAAGTTAGAAGGGTTTTTATTAAAACCATGGGTGAGCAAAAATAAAAGGTTTTTCATAAAAGCCCAAGGAAGTTTTAATATTTATTTTATAAAATATTTAAATTCAAATTGAATTTAAATTTTATAAATAAATATTATTTATACAAAGTGGTAAAATCAAAGAAGGCTTTAATAAAGCCAAAGGGATTTAAAAGTTAATTTATAAAATTTAAATTCTAAAGAATTTAAATAATTTATAAATTAATTATTTAAAAATCGAAGGCACCGACGTTCAAGTTTAAAGGAGGTAATTGGTATATAAACTATATGCCTTAGTGGCATTTAAATCATCCTTCGTTTGAAAAAATAAAAGAGGCAAGTGTTGTGTTGTGAGAATTCGTGCGAGGAAGAAGACAAGCTTCTTGTCTTAAGCGCTAGCAAAAGGGATAAGAGTGTTGAGGGCTAAACCTTCATATCCACCGAAGCAGCATGGCCTAGTGGCAAGTGGTCGCGAGTTAAGGTGCTTGGGTGCAGAGTGGTCTGCATTCGATTCATGACAAGAGCATTTTGGTAGTGTTAAGGTTGAAGCGTCGAGGAAGGATGCATGTTTTATTTTTTATTGGGTGCCAACAAAGAGGATATAGAGCACGTGGTGCTCTTTGGTTTTCAAATGAGCTCCTAGCATGTGCGGCAGCCATGGCTGCTGCTAGGATGCATGAGGAGGTGACATCGAGGGTTCGAGTCTCACCTAGGTGAAGGTAATAAATTTTGCATTAATTTTAATTGCCTAAGGTGTAAACATAAGGTTTAGGGAGCTATAAGGGGTTATGAAAAGGTGCTTATTTTAATTATTAATTTTTGATTAAATGAAGGTATAAGGTGTTAAACTTTATTTTAAATAAAGTTATTGTGACATTTTTGATTTATCAAAAGGTGAATTGAAGAGTGATTAAATTTGAGAGGACTTCTTATTTTAAGGTGACATTGTTGACATTATTTTTAGTGGTAAATATTATTTTTAATTGGGAGATCATAAGGTGTAAATGGTCAATTGATTTTTGTATATGTTGATGGATGCTTTCTTTAAGATGGAGTGATAAGGTGTATGTGTGTTTTGATATTTGCATTGTAATCTTGAGAGAGAGTTTTATCATCTTCTAACCTTCCTTTGAGCTTGGCAAAGAAGTGTTTGTGGTTGTGGCAGATGTTTGAGGTTCCTTCATCATCAAGAAAAAGGTATGAGCACATTCTTCCATAGTTGAGTTGATTGGTTGGTTTTCTAGAAAATAAGTTTGGAGTGAAAAGGACTTGATTAGGGTTTCCTTATTGAGTGTGTTGAGTTAATGCTTCAAGGTTTTCTGGAATAAAGAGTTGTTAAAACCTTGTTTTATAAGCATTATTGTTGAAGCCATTGGTTGAGTGAAGAACTTGAACTAGGGTTTGAAAATAACATGAGTATCATTGTTATGTGAAGATTGTCTTATAAGCATTGTTGTTGAAGTGAGTTGTTGAGTGAAGAACTTGAACTAGGGTTTGAAAAGAACATGAGTATCATTGTTATGTGAGATTGGTTGATAAGCATTGTTGGAAATATTTTGAGTGAATGATCATATGCTTGGACTAGGGTTTGTAAGCAAGGATTGTTTCATTGAGTGATTGGTTGAGTAGAGTTGGTTGAGCCTAGTCAAGTGGATGTGTGAAGTGATTGTTCAAGTTCCATAAAATAAACTATTCTATATTCTAAATTGATTTGATAAAGTGATTGAGTATTGAGTTGAATGTGAAGCATATTGAGTCTCTAACAATTCTCTGTATGTTTCTAAAAGAGTGATTGAAAGTGATTGAGTATTGTGATGAGTATAGAGCATATTGAGTCTCTAACAATTCTCTTTATGTTTCTATGATATTGGACAAGTTCTAGTGTGGACTTGTTGAGCAGATTTGAGGTAAGTCTTTGAGAAGACTTGTGGACAGATTTGGGTAAGCTTTTGTGGAATCTTACAATATATATTGAGAGCAGATTTGGATAAGTTCTTGTGAGAACTTATTGAGCATATTGGACAAGTTCTAGAGAGGACTTGAGGATAGATTGGTGTGAGATTTTGTGGAAGCTTACAAGGCAGATTTGAGACAAGTCTTTGAGAAGACTTGAGAGCAGAGTTGATTGATTGATTTGTTCAAACCTTGAGTTAAGGTTTGGGGCAGATCTAACAGAGTTGATTTGAGATTGAGTCAAGCTTTGAGTTAAGGCTTGAGGATAGATATTGAGGACAGATTTGTGCTAGACCGAAGGATTGTGTTTAGTATAGATTCGAGGATAGATTTTGGTGCAGATTTGAGGATAGGTTTGTGCCAGACCAGAGACAGAGATTGAGGATAGATTTGTGCTAGATCGAAGGACTATGTTTAGTACAGATTTGAGATAGAGCTTTGGAGGTGACAGAGTTGAGGATAGAGATCTCCAACCAGAGCAGGGAGGACAGGTGTCTTATGTGGATAGAGTTCCATTTGCTAAGGGTAGTGGAGGCAGAGGTCTTCTAGAGGATCACCATCTAGAGCAAAGATTAGGAGATTGGTGTCTCCTGTGGATAGAGATCCATAAAATTGATTTAGGGGATTGGTGTCTCCTTTGGATAGAGGTCCATAAACATTGTAATAGGGAAAGGATTCCCAAGAGATTGATTGAGAAAATTTTAGTGAAATATTTTCTCCGTGGAGTAGCCCACATTGGGTGAACCACGTAAATTATGGTGTCTCTATTGTGTGTGGTGATTTGTGCATTGCTTTGATTATTGCTATTGATATTGCTATCTATACATTGCATAATATTGATTGGGAAAGAAAAGTAAAAAGTGGTCTTATACTATTCACCCCCCTCTCAGTATAAGCTTGTGTTCTTCATTTTAGTTATTAGAATTACAATCATGTTGCCACAATAAATGCCAGTTGGTTTTTATTGCTTTTTACCAAGGTCTTATATGATTTCCTTTAACCATAATAATTGTTTGGTTACTAATGTAGTTGCTATATACTGTGTGTTTGTTGTTGAGAGTGCAACCATTGCTTTTGCATTCAAACTCCAAGTTACCAATCCATTTTTAGTAATAAATAATTTCTTAATCTAGATTCATATCATTCATTGAGCTTTCCCAATATAAATCATTATATCCAACCAACTCAATCTAATTGAATAAAGTATAATTGATCATATAATTAAAATTTTCTTTCACATAACTGAAATTTCTCTTATCTATTACATAAATCTTGGAACTAAAGGGGTTGCATATGCAATATCTAAGTTTATTTTCAAGTACACAAGGATTCCAATCAAACTTCTATAATTTCTCTCATCTACTTTACCACTTTCATAATCCTTGCACATTAGTTTACCTTATGCAAGTGGGATACAAACATATTTGTAACTTTCTACACAAAATATTTTCAAAATATCATATGCACATTTAGATTGGCAAATAAAAATCCCATCATGTATTTTATGTATTCAATATCAAAAATAATATATAAAACCTAAATCACTCATTTCATATTTTTTAATGATGGTTTTCTTCAAATATCTCTTTATACTTGATGAAATTATTGTAAAAAATTTATCATCAACATATAAGCAACAATTAAAATGTAACATCTTTTCCTTTTGTGGTACAATGTGGACTTGTAGGGAAATTTTCCCTACAAACCCACTTAACTCCAAGCTAGACTAGTTGAAAGCGGGACAAGCCAAGGCTATGTTACCAAAAAAGCACTTCTTACCTTCAACAAAAACAAAGGAGCTTCAATGGAAAGGCAAACAAACTAGAAGTTGTGTTGGTCAGTAGATTTTCCATCTACAACTAGCGCTTCACATATCCTTGAATCCAAATAAATCAAGGGCACCAAGGACCATAAACCATTGATTTTCAATCCAAAAACCTACAAAGTCCTTTTTATGGAGGAAAGCACTAATGAAGAAGGAAATATTTGATCAAATCCAAAGCAAGGATTGTGGTGACCAATTAGGAGCTTGAGAAAGGAAAGAACCAACACTTGAAGGAGAAATCCCTCCATTGGCTTAAGGAGGTTCCACCCTATCTAAGTACACGTGGTAACAATGCATGCAAGAAGAATAGAAAAAATGGAATTATTAAAGAAAACATCCACTAGTGGATACAAGACTTGAATCTTGTGCTCAAGCATGTTAGAGCCAACCACATGCCAATTACAGTTATCACCCACCATATGTTGGAGCCTACCTTCTCCACCTGCACTAGTCAAGAAGGCCATATCCATCATGTCATTAAAATAATGTATCCCAAAATAAGCATGAAAAAAGAGTTATGGTGCAACCACCACAACATAGTAGTAGAGAGCCTAATTAGTCTCATCAATCATACAAAGGCCTGAAATATTTCAATATTTATAGCATTAGATCCTAAGAATTTAAAACTACTATCACACAAGTTTCAAAAGTATTTCTCAGCTAAATAATAGAAGATATATAAAGGCATTTTATATAGAACTTTGGAGGGAAGGAAACCTCTTCGTAAGTTATAAATAAGCATGATTTTACTATAAAAGGCATTAGAAGTTGTTTGCTCATACCTTGTAGCCAACCTTGTAGCCAACCTTGTAGGTTCTTCCTTTCACCCTTATTTACTACTACAACAAGGGGGACCTAAGCCTTTTCTCATGTTTAGGAAGCATCAGACTCTTTGGGTCTCATTTTATTTTAATCACTTAAGTATGTTAATGGAAGGCATGACTAATTTTGCTCTATTCTCCTTCTCTTGACTTGTCTCAATTCCTAGTGATGTGTTTTTCTTGGCTATATTCACTAGCCATAGGTGATGTTTTTCATGTTCACTTGCCACTTTTTGCGATAAAAAATTAGGAACCTTTTAATTATTTTGTATGTTGCCCTTGTAGATTAGGATTTACTTTCCCGTAAACATTTAATTTATTTATTTTTTACTTTCATTATAGTTCAATCCTTTCTCCCAGCCTCAGCTCATGGAGGTCACTATGCATTAAGGAGTTAAATCCAATGAGGATATGGCCATGATTAAAAACCTTGAAGATCACCCCATATGTCATTCTTACCTTCTATCCATGGTGCTTCTTGTTGGTTAACTCTATGTGAGGTAGGGACCCATTCATCTTTTTGGGTCTCCCCTAGTCTAACCTTAGTGGGTGTGTTTAGATATGATAATATTTTTTCTGGTATACTTTATGGTAGTAGCTTCTACGTTTTCTCCACTAAGGTTAAATAAGTCCAATTGTGACCTTGATGAAGGTCATAGTATTTTTTCTTGAAGAGAAGTACCTATAAAATTTACTTGGAAACTTTTCTTGACATTTAGATATAAAAGATAAACTTTGTAGAATTCATCCAAAAAAAATAGTCTGATACTTTGGTGGGGGTCTTTGTCTCATCAACTTGTTGAAGTAAAATATCCCCACCTGGAAACTTTATTTTTAGAGATAAAACCTAGAGTTATATGAGCAAAAGGCTTGTGACTAGAGCCTTCACTAGAGCTAATCAATGAGATCTAGTACCACCTCTAAATTAGAGATAAATAAGGAGGAACCAACAATGTAATATGATTCCCTTGGACCATCTACCTCATAGAATTTCTATGGCATGGAGTGATAGAGGTCCATTGATTTCTCTAGTGCCACCTGATACATGGGATCCAATCCCTACATATGTGCTCAAATATTTACCATACTTCTCGAGAGAATATGATGTCATTATGATAAAAATTTACAACACCTGGTAAGCTTATGTGTTATGAATTTCATTCAAATTAAAGATATAGCCTTATGGCTATTAGTAGTTTCTTTTTTAGGGAGAGATCATGAATGGTACCTTAGTCTTAGCCCATGATCTATTAAAAGTTGTGACTAATTGTTTGAGCTCTTGGTAAAGTATTTTAGAGAGAAGGCAAATGAATCATCCCTCCTAAAATAACCCACAACTATCAATATGGTACCTAAAAATATAATGGATGATTTCAAAACCCAATTCCACAAGATCTAGTAGAGGATCCTTGAGGAGATCTGAACACCTCCAAGTATGGCATTCATTACTTTCTAAAAGATCTCAATTCTAAAAATTTCTATGATGGTCAATTATAAGTATGGTAATTCACTACAAAAGGCCTATGGGATAGCCATCCAAACTAAGAAATACCTAATACAAATAGGAAGGCTAACTCCTAGACCACCTCCATCATTATTTACCTCTATTTAGTACCCTCTCCATTACTCTTTGACCATACAACCTTCCACTACTCCAACTCATCCTCCTTTAAACCAAGAAAAAAACCAATATTCCTCTCCTCTAGATGCTAAATTAGACAAAACTATAAAAAATATGAGGACCCTCACTAATTATGTCACAATCCTTAAGAGGTAATCTAATGCCAAAAGGATTCCTTACCAAATTTATCCAAATCCTTCCTTCCAATAGGGAAACCCAAGTTTTCAATCAACCCTAGCTGGGTATCATAAGAATCCATTTTTGGACAACAAAAATCTTGGTCATCCCTAGGCCTGGAATCAATAGATAGTACTTGTATCGGTCCAAACTTGCCAAGTGTCCATAAGTTTAGCTAGGGACCTAGTCACTACCCAAAACATCTATGTTCAAGATCCTAGTGGTTGGTACTATCCCATTCCTAACTATCCTACCTATGATTGTTATGCCATAATATAAGCTTAGGTAATCAATATTTCCCCTTCTAAACACACAATAATCCTTCTTAGTTAGAAGTCTCAATGCCAAGTTAGGAACCTATCACTCAGTCTCGATCCACACCATTAATTGTTGACCTATAAACCTCAGAGCAGACCTTTATTACCTACAATGAAACAAAAGTATACACTATGTTAGGAAAAGGAAGCCCCTCATATGGGATACCATAAGTCCAGTCGGGATATAATACATGGGTCAAAATAAGGGCCATTAAAGAGTAGGGAAAACCTAGCTTGACTGAGACTAGATCTCAAAGGAGAGAAGCAAATAATCAGATGACCCCTCTGATGCAAGTTACACTAGTAAATTGAGGTTAAGCAATCTCAATAGTGATAAGAGGTTCCCCTAAAATACCAAGGTATCATGTTGTAACTTTATTAAGTCCATCTCTAATGACAAAAAATACTAGGATACCAACAACATCAACCATTCCAAAATCCCCTTCTATCAAAACCTTCAATATGGTGGAGAACCTGATGAAGTCTACTATAGTCATGCCTCTTTGGGAGGTCCTCTCTATTCCAAAATAGATGAAGAACCTATAAAAGGTCTTAAATATATAGAATGAGCTGAGCATATAATGAACATCTATCATGCTATAAATATTATGCCCAAGCCCATGTTATTCTACCTAACATGATCTACTAAGAATAACTAATACATAAATGTATAGTTGAATTAGGATCTAACACATCAATAATGTTGAGAAATGTGGTAGAAGCACTCAACCTATCACTAGAACACATAAACAACAAGGTGATGTAATTAGATGGCACTTTTATGTCAATATTTAGGATTATCGAAGACCTTCCTTTGGTTGTACAATCATACCCTGACTTAATGGTTCATCAAGACATAGCAATGATTAATCTCTCAACCTCATTTATAATATGCCTTTCAAAAGACTTTTTCTAAGATTAAAATATACTTGTCACTCAACTAGACCCACATGCTACTCTAAACTATATATAATACCAAGTTTATAATCTCATCAAAACCCGTCCACACATACCACATAGAGCAAATCTCTTTCAAGAGGGACAAAAATAAGCATGCTTACTCAGTAGAGGAATAATTGTTAAACATGACTACTTTGTCAATGAGACGCACCCATACATTATCAATGACTACTTAGAGTAGTAGCCATTTAAGACATTGATACTAGATCGTAATAAAAAATTTGAGTTAGATGACATGGGGTGAATTATCACTAGGCATTTTCCTTTATACATAATATATATAGTAGAAAAAAAGCATATATATAGATAGAATAAAAATTTGGGAAGAATTATCAAAAAAGAATTTTAAAAAGCAAATAATAAGTCACCTAACTATTGAGGTAGAAGAGTAGAGGATGGTCCAATTAACATTTTTATTGGGAAATATTTTGCTAGAAAATACTCTAGAGGTAGTAAAGGCATGTCATTATCAAGACTAGGCATGAACCATGCTAAAAAATCAAGCGATGCCTACCATTGGATCCCATGTCATCAATATCCAAAATTCCAAAGAACCCGATGGCATGCAAATCGACACAAAATAATCAATATGCATCAATACCTAGGCATAGCCTAGGAAATAATACTTTAACACCCTACTGCATGGTGCAAGCTCAAAAGGCTATAATGAATAATATCTGATAGACACGATATGGACTCTAAGAGTTCAAAGTCACATTAGCAACCTAAAAATCATCACACATAATCCTAAGGGCCTATTAAGTTGATAATATGGTGACTATAATGCTTGAATATTGGAAAAATAATAAAACTAAACCTTTGCTTAATATAGTATAATGGTCTATATAAGAAGGGAACCCCTACCCCAATCTATTGTGTTCCCACTTGAAGGATATTATTCCACCACAAAAAATATTTTGATAAAAGGAACGTGCTAAAAGGATGGATATGGAATTATCTAAATTCCTGTGGTACTAGGGATGCCAACAAAGAAGAACTATCAAAGAAGGCAACTGATAGGATTAAAAATCCCCTTACCATTAGGTAAGGATAACCACTCAAACTTGACAAGCAAAAAATATATAACATTTTTATGGTATCTAATCAGCCTCCATTCCAAAGGAGAACCCCAAATCCCTTTTGGTGGTATCTAAGAAGGATCCACCATCAAATGAGTTGCAAAATGCTCAATTACCTTGAACCTAGACTCCAAATAGGAGAGTGGGAACAATAAAAAAACCAACCCTTCTCGATTATAGGATTTCAAGAGGATATACATTCTAGGGAATTTGCAAGGAAACCTAAGCAACAGGCACTAAAAGTAAAATTTGGGAACCAAGAAGAGAAGCAATAAGAAGATCTTGAATACAATGTTGAGGTTAGTAAGCTTTTCAAAGATTTTTAAACCATATAAAATATATTTTCTAAACAAGTGGAAAAATACTAAAGGAAGTGGGCTCATAAATCATCAGCCTCAAGATATCAGATATTGTGTAAGAGCAAGGTCATGGGAAGAAGGCAAAACTCTATGTTCATTTTGGAATATTGAACCCAAGTTACTAGATCTTTTGCAATCAAGTGTTATCTTGGGAAGATCAAATCATACAAGCCCAAATAAACTAACTAAATCTATCTTATTCATAAGATCTTAACTAATTGCTAAGTTAAAATTAACAATTAGGAGCTTCTAGAGACTTAACTTGAGTTAAATATATGCTCACATGTTACATAGAAATAATAAAAATCATATGAAGTTAATTAAATAAAGCTTATAAAAATATCGTATGTTATCCTTATCATTCATCCCCACCATAGAATTAGTGGACTCCAATGCATATACAAGAAAGTGGGAGTGAACATTGGAGTGTGCGAGTAACCAAAATACAATCCTCGAACTGATGAAGAAGATAAATACCTCTCGTAATATTTTAATCGATCACAAAGAGCATACAATTATCTCTTAAGCCTTTGTTTAATCATAAAGAGAATACAATCACTGGAGACTCTACTCTAAATATCATACAATTGTCTAAAAAGAATGGAGAATTGACTACTACTCTTGCAAAGGGAGTACCCAAAAGCAAACAATACTAAAAATAGCCATGGTAGTAAATGTCTTCAATTGTCTTCACAAAATGTTTCCTACTCCTCACATCATTAATACTTCAAAATTGGAAGCATGATCTATGAACCAACAACCGATTTGCTTTTCTATCATGTAGGCACCTCGAATATAGTTGAATCACTATGGGAAAATTTGCAACAAAGAAAGGATAAGGGGCATAAATCTTTGCACTCCAATACATGACATAGAAGTGGATTGGAATAATAGAAGGGAGTGTTAGGTACCACTGATCTTGCATTCCATATTACAAATCCACAAACACTTTCAAGGAAGTGTATAATTCCACAAACTTACAATATTACAACTAGGCACTTAAATGTACATAAATAAGCAAATGGATAAATCTCACAAATGCTCATAAAATAGCAATATTCCCTTTTCTTCCTTTTTTTTTATTTTTCATTTTTAGAATTTATTTATTTACTCTTAAAATATTAAAAGTAAATAAATAAATTAATGTGCACAGTTTTCTTATATATATTTACTATTAAAAGTAAATAAATAAATAAATGTGCACTTTCATTTTAATTTATTTATTTACTTTGAGTGTATTAACAATTCAAAATAAAATCTTAACTATTGAAAACCTCAAGAAAAGATGTCTATTCTTGGTCAAAAAATGTTACCTTTGTGGTCAAAATGAGTAAAATTTAAATCATAATTTTTTAGAATGCTCCTTCTCCATTGAAGTCTTTTGGTATCTCCTAAAGTGGATTGGATTACCTTGGGTTGTTTCAAATTCCTTGAGTGAGTTCTTTGAACAATGGTCAACTCCTTTCATCAATAGAAGATGCAAATTTTTTTCGACCTTTCTTCTCCCTCATTTTTTGTGGGGAATTTGGAAAGAGCGGAATTTTCATGATTTTAAGAACTCTTCTAAGGATACCTCTTCAGTTATTAGAAAAATTCTTTGTGCTTTAAAAGAAAACATGTCTTGCATATTTTTCCCTAAGGATAAAGAACCATCTCAAAAATTCAGTCTTGTAACAACCCTTGGGATTTTAAGAGGCTCTGACCAACCTGCTAGTTCTTCTAAACGGACTAGAAGATAGACCATTTGGAAATATCCTTAGGCTGGATGGCTAAAAGTAAAATTTTATAGTGCTTCCAAAGTAAACCTAGGACCGGCAAGGGCTAGTGGAATTTTGAGAAATGAGAAGGAATAAATTATTTTTGTCTTTTCAAAAATTTTGGGTCATCAGTCAAGCCGTTTTGTAGAAGCAAGAGTAGCTTATCAAGGATCCATTTTCCTCAACTCCTTTTAGGATTCAAAAATTAATTTTGAAGGAGACTTTAAATATTATCAATATTCTTCTTGCCAAAAATTATGCTAGTTGGGCCATTGATAATATGATGTGTGAATTGATTATATTGTTAAGGAATCTTGAATCCTTAACATTATAACATGTTTTTAGAGAAGGGAATAAGGTAGCTAACTTTTTGGCTAATTTAGGAGTGATGCAAACTAGTTTAATAGTCTCGCAAAGGGATTTTCCATAGGATATTTTGCAAATTGTTTAGAATGAATGGCCTTCATAGATTCTCCAAATTTATAATGATCTTTGTTGTTGTTCACACTTTTGGAGTGCTAGGTTTCTTCTTATTTAAAAATATTGATAAATATTCTAATATAAGTTATTACTTAGTATTCTTTTTTGAAACTTTTTTTTTTTTTTTTTGTGGTATGGTTTTTAAGTGGGATCTTCTCTATTTTGGGTGGGATAATGGTGCCTCTTCATTTTCAGTCTCTAGGAGATTTAGGCTTGGTGATCGAAATTGGGAAGTGGACGTTAATTACCTTGTCTCAATGTTCTTGTTTTTTTTTAAGCTAATTTCAAAGAATTTATGTCTTTCTTTGTGGATTTTTCTTTGAATCGTGATCACATTCTTTGTTTGGTTTGGATCTATCCCTACTGCATGAGAAGTAGCACTAGGAAATCTTGACACATTTATTTTGATGCTTTGAATTGGTATCAATTTTTTAATACTTGGCACTCCCTACTGATCATGGATGGTGGTTGGTTATGTGTTCTAATTGGTTGGTTTGGAAGGCCATCATGGGTGATACTCTCTTTGGATTGCATTATTTTCCAATGTGTGCCAATCAACACCTTTATGTTTGGAGTCAATATATTCTATAAGGGAGTCTAGACATTTCTAGAAGGTTCTCCATGATTTCACGTGTGAGGGATTGGCATTGAGATTGGGATATTCATGGATATTTTTATACTATTCATTTTGTTTTAATTTATTTTTTGCTTAAGGTGTTTTTTAATGAGAAGTGGGATGGTTCAAATTATTTAATTCTTTTGGAACCTTCTCTGTTATTTTATACATATTTTTCATTCTCCTCTGAGATAGAGTGGTGGCCATTCATGGAGGAGGTGGCCAAAGGAATTAAACATTCTAAGGTGGTGGCTGATAAGAAGGTTCTTCATATTCTCGAAAAAGGTGGTATCTTACACTTTCTAAAATTTTTTGAGGGGTATGATTCAGATTTGGCCAAAGAAACTGTATCTTCTTGGAAAAGAGGGAGGGTGTCTATTAAGGAAGTCGATCTTACTATATCTATTCCTTTTCTAGCCAAAATAACCAAGGTCCCAAATAATGGAGATTGTGTAGATATAAAGAAGCATTCTTTACCAAAAGAATTGGAATTGTTTGGAATTAAAGTGGGTCGATTGAATAAATACCATAATGGGTACAAAACAAAAAATTTCAAGTCAACATGGGATAGAGTTCTCTTTGTTATTATGGACTTCTTTAGTCCAAAATGCAATAGAGATGTTGTTCACAACTTCCATCTGGCTATAGCGAATCAAATTAGGGGATAGAAGCACATGAACATCCTGAGCTTCCTTTTCAAAGAACTAGAGAAGACAACGTCTAACATTTAGGATGGTAACATTTCCCTTCCTAACCATTAGGGTCTCTTCATTTTGATTTTTAAGTTTATTTCCTTAAAAATTAATCCAATTGCTCTAGATAAAAGTGGGGTAGTCCCCATTGTTCCTATGAATGTTGTTGTTTTTGGAAAAGATGCAAAACTCCCTTGTCCACATTCTAGGGATAATTTTTTAGTGCATATTATTGAGGATAATTCTAGCCATGGTGTTTTTTCTGATCCCTATATGGAGTCAATGCCAGTTAAAATGGAGTTAGAAAATATTGTTGACAATATTGTGGAAGAAGTGAGTCTAGACCCATAGTTGGGGTAATATGATCCCCATGAAAAGACTAATCATCAAGCTTCAAAAGAAAACCCTACTCCTATCTCAATGGAATTGGAGGGTAGTAACTTGCCATCCCTCAAGGAGGACAATTTTGATAGAAAAAGAGACTCTTGTCATCTGAAGAAACCTAAAGTGGAAGCTAAAGTCACAAGGAGATCTGTATGTATTCACTCCAAGGAAACAAATAGGCTAAAGACACATTATTGATTAACTTAGAGGATTCTATAGATTCTCTTGTCTCCAGGGAGAAGCCTAATATTTCTATCACCCTACTTTCTCGATGAAATATTATGGCTGACTTTGTGGCTATGCCAAACTCCTATTATGATCTTGTCAAGGAGCTTGTAAGATCCATCAAATGTTCTATAAAGCAAATTTATTACTTTGTTAATGAGTTGAATTTAAAGTTAAAATAAAATACTAACACTTTGGAGATCGATGTCACCATATCTGATGATTCCTCCGAAGATTAGAGTTCGTTGTGTTTTCCTATGTCATCTCTTTTGGTGGTTCTCTTCTCTCCTCCCTAGAGTTTTTTGGTTTGGGTTGGGTTGGTTCTTTCTTTTTTAGTGGTTTTTTTCTTAATTTTGGGGTGTTTCTTTTTTTGGTCATTCTTAGGTTCCAAATTAAATGGTTTGGGAGAGCCTTTTAAAACCCCTCCTTTTATATCTAGTTAAAAAAGTAAATTAATAAACAATAGTGCACTATTTTTTATTAAAATATATTTTATATTTTATACTAAATATAAAATATTATAGTGCAAATCAAAATGCACAGAGAGTGAGTGCAATATCTATTTGAATATCTATCTGAGTACAACTCTTTTTCTCTAGAAATATCTATGTAGGGGTGGAAAATAAGTAAAAATTCATGTAGGGAAAATAATTACAAATTATTCCAAAGGGGAGAATGATTAAAAATAAAAATGCATGTGATAGTCACCTTGCAAGCAACTGTAACTACAACACTAGAGTCTACAACTGCAACACCATAGTTAGCTTGCAAGTAATACTTTGCTAAAAAAAATGGGAATAATCCCTACTATCTAGCATTCAACTATAGCTCGGGTCTCAAAAGAGAAGATGCACGTTTCAATTTTTTTTAGCAGGAAAGAACTACTCTCATACCACTGATGTGGAATCAAATTCTATTTATGATTTTTATTTATTTACAAGATTATATGGGCATTTTAGATGCCTAAATTACAAGATATAAAGATCCTCCAAATTGCACATGAAGTGCTATCTTGGGAAGATCAAATCATACAAGCCCAAAATAAACTAACTAAAGCTATCTTAGGCATAAGTGCTTAACTAATTGCTAACTTAAAGTTAACAATTAGGAGCTTCTAGAGACTTAATGTGAGTTAATTATATGCTCACATTTTATATAGAAATAATAAAATTCATATAAGTCTAATTAAATAAATCTTATAAAAATATTATATGTTATCCTTATCAAAATGTTTCCCTACAACCCTGCTTCACTCCAAGCTAGACTAGTCAAAAGTGGGACAAGCCAAGGCTATGTTTTCAAAAGGTACTTCCCAACTTTAGTTGGAACAAAGGAGCTTCAAGGTAAATTCATACAAGCTAGAAGTTGCATTGGTCATTAAATATTTCATCTATGGCTAGTGCTTCATGTTCACCCAAATCTAGCCAAAGCAAGAGTGCCAAGGATCCTAGACCATTTATTTTTAATCTAATGGTCTGTGTAGGCCTTCTGGTAGATGAAATCACTAGTAAATAAGGTAATCTATTACAAAATCCAAACCAAGCAACCAATTAGGATACTTATAAAGGAAAAAAATAATTATTAAAGGAGAAGGCCCACCATTGGCCAAAGGAGGTTCCACTAAGAACATGTGGTAGCCACACATGCAATAATAAGACTACGCATATAAATATTAAATAAGACATATATCAATAGCTACAAGACTTGGATTTTATGTCCAAGCCTATCAAATCCAACCACACATCAACCATAACCATTTCCCACCACACACATGAGTCTACCCTATCCATATACACTAGTGAGGAAGGCTATGTTTGTCATGTTAGAAAAATGGAATATCCTAAAATAAGAATGATGGAAGAGTTATGGTGTATCCACCTTGATATAGAAATAAAGAGCCTAGTCAGCCACACCAATCATCCAAAGGCCTGGAAGCTTTTAGCATTTATGGCCCTAGATCCAGAGACCTTGAAGTTGCTATCACAAAAGTTGTAGAATAGTTTCTTGGGTGTAGAAACATAATATATCCATAGGCCTTTTTCATAGAACTTCAAAAGGAAGGCACCCTCATATTGGATTATAAATAGATCAAATTTTATTATAAAATGTATTGGAAGTTGTTTTCTCATGCCTAGTACCTGGCCTTGTAGGATATTTCTTTCACCCTTATTTCCTATTGTAAAAATGGGATTCCAAGCCTTTTCTTGTGCTTAGGGAGCATCAAACATTCTAGATATCATTGTATTGTAATCACTTAAGCATGTTAATAGAAGTCACGACTAATTTAAATCTATCCTCCCTCTCTTTAATTGTCTTAATTTTTGGTGGTGTGTTTTTTTTAGTTGTATTCACTAGCCATAGGTGACAATTTTCATGTTTAATTTCTACTTGTAGTTGGAAATTGGGGGCCTTTTAATTATTTGGTGCATTTCCTTCATAGCTTAGGATTTAATTTCCTACAAAAATCTAATTTGTTTATTTTTTACTTTCATTGCAATTCATTATTTTTCCCTTGGCCTTTAGCTCATAGAGGTCACTATGATTCAAGGAGTTAAATCTAATTAGTTGGCCTCAATTTTAAATTCCAAAGGTCGACCCATCGATGGTTCTTCCCTTTCATTTACGATGATTCTTTTTGTTTTGCTCTACTTGAGGCATGGCTACATTTATCCTATCGAGCTTCCCTAACCTGGTATTAGTGGGTACATCCAGAGATGAAAACATGGCTCATCATACTTTTATGAAAGACATATTTCAAGAAGTATACATAATTTTTGTAATACCCTACCCTTGGTACTTGTTTTAGTCCATATAAGGTTTATTTATTTATTTATAGTTATATCCTTCTTTACCTTCTAGTTTGAATACTTGTGATCATTCCATAAAGACTTTTTCATTAGTATTACCATTCAAGAAAACACACCTTATACCAATTTGATGTTTAAATTTTATATTTTTTGGGACTCCAATGATATAACCATTTTTATTATGTCTTACCTTATAATAAGTGCATATGTATGATAATAATTTATACTAATTTGTTGTGCATACACCTTTACCCTTTGCCCTGCTTTCTATATTTCAATTGATCCATCACTATTGTACTAGGTCTCAAACACCCACATCACTCCAACTACTTCCTTATTCTTTGTATTTTTACACAAATACCATGTATAATTATTTTCATTTATATTTTATTCTTATTTCAGGTCCTTGGTCCATACCTTACATTGGGCTAATTCTTTAAAACCTAAGGGATCCACTTCAATCTTGGATAATAGTGTATAGTTCACCATTTTAATTTTTTTTTCCTTTTCTATTTTATGATTTTCTATAATATTCTACAATAATATTACTTTGTAATTTACCTAGAATTATAAGAGCATCTATCTTAGTTGGCACTCTTGACAACCTATAGTCAAACTATCAAATCATTATATATGTAGTGCCTTTTTTGCCCTTGATTTTATTTTTTTGCTCAATAAGGTACTTAAAGTTTAAATAGTTTTATGGATCATTGTTAAACAATGCATTGATTGTTTTCTATGCTATGGAAATTATTTAAATGATAGTTAATGGGTTATATCTAGACACTTGGTTCTTCCTCTCCTCATGGTGGACTTATATGAAATTGTAAGTTTTAACAATGTAATTTTATAGAACTAATTCTCTTATTAAAGGAATTTTTTTTTATTGATCTTGTAGGCACATGTATTTGAAGCCCATCATGAGAGAAGGAAGAACCAAGTGTCAAAATATATGTGATCTAAATTTTTATTTGGTTTTTTGTTGCATGTGATTGTTATTTCTTTAGTTTGCTTTTCCTCTTGTTTTAAATAATAATTAATGGATTTTGTTAGTTTTGCTCATGTGGTTAACAAGTATTAGTTGATTATTCCAACCTTATGGTGTGTTTAAAAAATAAAAATAGAATAATTTATTATTATAAAAGTAAATAATTAAAGAAAATAATATTATGAAAAATAAAATAAAGAAAGTTGAAGATGTGCATGGGTGGAATGACAAGGAAAAGAAAGTGATGTATAAAGGTGGAAGAGATAATAGAGTAGGAGAGTAGGAGTGATTTATGGTATGATGGTGAAGGAGGCAATGAAGTGGGTTGGATATTTCTATGAGGAAGATTGATTGGAATAAGGGGGAGGTGTAGATCTGGGTATAGGTAAGAAAAATAAAATTATGCAGGGAACAATAAAAGAAAGGAGGTTGGGAAGCTAAGAGGAGTTGACTAAAAAAAGGGAATAATACAACTAAGTACTCCTATTAATTTAATTAAACCAAATAAAAAAAGATAAATTTTAATTTTTCTCTAGATATATTTATTTCTTCTATTTGTAAATTAAAAATATAATAGAGAAATGCATGCTTTTCCCTTTTTTTGAGTTATCTCTAGAATTTTATTGTTATGAAGTAATATGTGGGTTTCCCATGTTACTATGTGAACTCATATTTAATGTTACTTTTTTTTTATATTTCCTTTTGGGTAGAATTTACCCTATGCAAATCAATTACCATGCTAGTAGGATTCCTTTAGTATGTTGCCAAGATTATTGCTAATTTTTTCAAGAGTGCAAAGAGACTTCATAGGGGAAAATTCCTAAGAATATTGTTAGGGCCAAATAATTGGAAGCTTGTGGTTTCTCATATGGAGGAGAGAAGTGTAGGGATTGTTTTGTATGTTGGATTTTAGATCTTTATTATATGTAGGGATGTGCACATGGTAATTATTGAATTTAGGGGAGGAGAAGGTGGAAAAGAAGAGGATAATGGTAGAAGGATTTATTTGAGGATCTAGACAAACTATATACCCTAGGGATATTAACTCCAATATATTTGATATTTATTTTTTTACTTTCCCTCTTGGATCTTGATTTGTCACAAAAAATATTCTTGGGTTCTTTTGGATAATTTGATGGAAATTTTCAAATGGATTTTCATGAAATATGCTTGTGGACTATACCAGGTTCAACTGGATTGTGTGCTACTTACAAAAATTCCCATACCCATGTTAGTCCAACTTGTTTCTAGTAGGTCTTCGTAGGTGGAAGGGTTCCTTAGGTCTCTTTTTCTATGGTTATGCCCACTAGATCTAATATTTTGTTCACCAAAAATAAACTAGATTACATGCACCAACAAAAAACTAGGATGATGTTAGAGGATTCCTCTTTCTTATTGTAGAAAGGTAATTGTTTATATTATTCATGTAATTGATAAAAATTAGAAGCTAATTATCCTTGGATATATTCCCTATATAAATATTGTTGATATATATTACATTATTTGGTACATTCTAATGTGCCCCCATGGTACCTTCATGGTACATTTGTAAATATGTAATAGATTAGGGTTGAGTCTATAGTTTAGGGTGTGATTTATATTTTTCCTTTTATGTAAGTGTCAATGTGCAAAAAGTGCACAAGTGTCATATAAGAGTGCAATATGCAAGAGAGGTGCAAGTGTCATGAAAGAGTGAATGTGCATAAGTATCCTAGATTAGGAGTACATGTAGGAGTCCAAGAGTCTTGTAGATGTGTGCAAGAGTCATAGAGTCAATTGTTCATCTAGTATGCAAGTGGTAAGTTGATAAGCCAAGAGTTATGAGACTTGGAATATGGATAGCAATAGTCAAGTATTTGAATAGTCACATCACTATGGATATATTATGGAGATGATGCTCCATAGGATATATCGAATGCAGTTCATATATCTCGTTATCTAGTTTTAAGAGGAAGTGGAGTAATAAAGCTTGTATACATTTTGAGCAATTAATATTGTAGGTTTTTTTCATGCATATTTCATGATTTATTTTATTAGGTAAAAAATGGGGTTTTTAAAGGATCCCAAAAAATTTTACATAGGGTTTTTTAGGGTCCCCAAACCTTTAGTAAAAAACCTAAACCTCAAAAATATCACCACAAGAGAAACAATAATGAGGATACGACAACAGGAACTAGGAACCAATCTTCAAAAGAAATATTTGGATCCCCTAGGATCTAGATTAATCCTTTAGAAAAATAAAAATAAAAAAGAGCACAAATATCGATGAGATATTCAACAACCACCCTTACAACCAAGAGCAAAAATTAAAATTTAAAAATTCTAAAAGTCCCACTCAAAATTTAAAACCAAGATTATAAAAACCTTCTTGCCCAACCAAGTAGGTACCACCAAAATCCTGCTCAAAATTAGATTCAAAAAAATACTTTCTCATTCATAAGAGAGAGGAGAGAACATGCATACATGCAATAAGGAAAATATGATAGCCCAATATAGAAATCATAGATCTATGGGGAACCAGAATCTCCCTAAAAAAAAAAAAGGATATAGACCATTTGAAATAAAAATATAACAAGCCTAGAGCCTAAAATTATAGAAATTTCAATCTTAATCTGAGAAACTACTAGGAAGACATTTCTTTCAAATGAGCCAATCTTAGAAAATATCTCGATCTTTCTTGAAATAGTTAAAAGATAAAAATTTCTTCCTAGGAAGAACACCAAAGCAAAGATAACTTGAGAGTATTTCCTAGGATTCATTGACACTTTTGGAATTTGTTCCACTCCAAAAGTAGCTAGATTCATACCTTCTAGTACCAAAAAACCATCACCAAGATAAGATTTTGAGGGAAAGAAGCTCAAAACTAAAGTCTATTATGTATGAACAATAAACCTTATAATATTTCTCCCTGTCAACATAATGATATTTTGAAGAGAATTCTTAGGACCAAAAGAGTTGGATCCACAAACTTAGCCAGGATACCTCTAAGAATAGCCACTAAGCCCCACACAGCCATAACCTTGCACACAATAGTTTTAAGAATTTAAATTTTTCTCTCTACTAGCACAATGCTCATGAATGAGATAACCTACAATAACCTCAAAGGATCTATGATAGGATCCATGTTCTCAATAAAAGTAGTTTTAGGACCAATAGATAAGACATAATCGACTGGAAATCTATTTACATCAGTAAATAAATTATGAAATAGTTTCCCACCCAACCCCAAGGCTATTGAAGGGAAGGCCATTAATAATATTAACAAATCCACAAAAATAGGATCCATATTCTTAGGCTAAGTAGGTCTAGTATTAGTCAAGATATAGTGCACAACTAAATTGTGAATGCGAGAATTACTCCTATAGGGAAAATTAGATAGGCCAATCTAGAAATCATAGATCTAGGGGGAACTAGAATATCCCTACAAATAAAAGAATCCAAACACTTTGAAATTAAATAATAATAATCCTAAAGCCCAAATTTATGAACATAAATCCCTCCCAAGATAGACTCCAAGTATGGGAGAACCAAATAAACCTCCCAAGAGGATGCCAAAACAATAGGAAGAAGAGCCACACCAAACCTTGTGGGCTCTATACCCATTGGCATGACAAACACAACCCCAAAAATAAAGCTCCAAATCAGGGTAACCCATCCACACCCTCATAGCCATTTAAAACCTCCATCTCTTAGCTCTTCCTCCATCTCTCCATAATATGCATAGTTCATGAATTATTCATGCTATTTACATTCATATATTAGCATATAAATGGATGTTATTTTCATTATTATGTAAGCCTTGATATATATTAGTTTGTTCATAGTATTCTACTCATATTATAATTATATTGAACTTTATCATTATGGATATTTTATATTGGTACCTATGTGATATTATGAGATAACTTGTGATATTTTATGGTAGTAAGACTTAAAAATCTAACAATGGTATTAGAGCTACCACCAAACTTTATCTAGTTTGATAGAGTTTATTGAACCACTATTATTAATTAGTTATACCCATTTTTATAAATTTAATTTACAGTATATCCACTTTAAAGGTAGTGTATACTTTGAATCTAACTTTTAAAGGTATTATTGAGAAGAGCAGGCTAGGGTCTTTCCACTTGGTTGAAGGAAACCCAATGAAGACTAATACTTAGCTACATTGAAGAAAATGGGCCAATTTATAAGAGAAGTTGAAAATTTATTGATAGGTAGAACCAACCCAAAATTAAGTTTGTCATTTAGGTATAAAACCACCCTTGACATTGACTTAAATAATTTTAAGAATTTGAAGTTTGAATAATTAATGATTTGTAGATTAAAAATTGATGTAGAATCAACTCAAGAGATAGTTGATCATTTAGGGATATTCAATTACACCTTGACATTAATATTGGGTTATCTAGTAAGGAGGAGAATCATATTGAGTTCTTAGGTGTGACTTAAGACATTGAATATTTTATATTTTGAGATTGAAAGAGAAGGAGTAGAGATAAAATCAAAAGGTTGAGAAGCTTCCTCTAGAGATAGAGAAGAATTTCAGCTTCTAAATAAACCAAAGAATACAACAAAAAAGAAAGCAAATAATAGAGAAGCAAACAAAGAAGAAATAGTGAAGAACGAAGAATATGGTCAAGAGTAATTTGACCTTGACATATTTGGAAGCATTAAGAGAAGTATACATTGAGGAAGAGAAATAGTAAAGGCTAGAGAAGCTTATTGTTGAAGAAATAGATAAGGTCAAAGAAGACCTTCATATAAGAAAAATTATTATCAACCAACATAATAGATATATTCCATTAAGTCGTTCATATAATATGAATTACTAATGGCCAACATAAAGGAGAAGTATACTTAGCTCATAAAAAAGGCCAAGTCATCTATAAAGTCTTTGTAGCTAAGGAAAGCAAGAAGTGACTAGCAAAGTTAGTAAAAAGGTGGTTAGTGTAGTGTAGAGAAACTAGGCTATAACACTTGGAAGAGTGTCATCCATTCATTTATATACATATTCAAAGATAATAAAAGAAGCATCATTTGAATGAAATCATAGAAGAAGTATCATCTATATGAGATCATAACATAGAAGAAGCATCATCTAGATATATGCATAATAGAGATCCATCTAGATGTATGCTCTAGAAGTACATTCTTCTCTACATCTAAGGGAAGAATCAACCACTACTACATCCTTATGTGAGCCCCAAGTAATCATTAACCACCAATGCATCCTTCTATGAGCACTAAGGAAGCATTAACCACTAGTGAAAATTTCTATGAGCACTAGGGAAGAATCAATATTGTAGCAATCAATCAATAGAGGAAAGTAAAACAACCTAAAACCAGGTAAAGAGGAACATGAGGAAAGTGGAATATTCAAGAAAATAAATTGATTGGGATTCTATGAGGAATGGAGATCAAATAACAGGCGATTCTTTAAATATAGCAAAGAGTAGACGAAAAGGATCATGAAGGTTTTTGAAAGTGAATAATTCACTAAAGAAGACCATTGAAGTCATAACAAATGCATCTCACAGTAAGCAACATTATTATGTATGTTTCCTAAATCCAATAATATTACATTATTATTTTAAACGTTATGTCACTAACTATGCATGCAAAATTACATGTATCTTTTGAACCATTAAGGCAATTAGAGCATTGAAACATTAGGGTATTGATAGCATTAATGCAATTAAGATGTTGAAGTATTAAGGTAGTGATAAAGTAGAGTTTTATGTAGATCTACTAAAGAACAATATGTTTGAGCATTAGCAAAAAAAAAAGTGCAAGGTGACTAAGGTTAGTCATAATTAAATACTTTAATTTTCCCTAAAAGGAGTTATAAGGTTAAAAGTGATATTTAATTTAATTATTGGAGTAATAAGGTGTAGTTTGAAATATATACTATTTAAAGTTTTTAAAATAGTGTGGAGTGATAAGGTTTTCTACGTTAATTAGAATATTTTCAAGTTTCTTTAGATAGAAGGATTATTTTCTTAAGGTTTTTAATTTTTGAGAAAAATTAAAAATATTAGAAGTTTTTGAAATTTTGCAAATTTAAAATATTTGGGAGTTAAAAGGTTTTCAACTTCAAAGGATTAGAAAAATTTATAATTTGATATTTTTAAGTAGAGAGTTATAAGGTTTACTACTCCATAGGAATCAAATTTGTAAACTTCATATTTGAATTATTTGAACCTAGGAGATATAAGGATTTCAACTTAAAGATACAAGATGGATAAATGGCAAAGAGGAACTTTTCAACATAGGAGACATTATCAAAATGTGAAACCATACTTTATGAAAGGAAAAGTTCAAAAACAAAATTTATATCAAAGGCAATTTTTTGAATACAATGGGCAAGATCATAAAATAGTTCTTCAAAACTCTTATCAAAGATGTAAGATAATATCATTTGAGTCTAATCAAAAGGTTCAAATGGAAAAATATGTTTGGTATATAGACTCAAGAGCTAGTCATCATATGACTAGAAACTTACATTGGTTTGAATCTTTAGAATTCAAGGATAATATCTCTCTAAAAATTGCATATGATAAGAGATATCAAGTTCAAGGAATGGGTAGAGTAACACCTAGCATGAATTTTTCATATTTTGTGCTAGAGAATGTTTAATATGTTCCTATACTATTAGCTAATCTATTTTATTTATTCAATTGGTTAAAAAGGGAAGATAAGTTGAATTCAAATATATAAATGAACATAGCAAATGCATCATCAAGAATCAAAATAAAATAGAAGCTATAGGTTCAATAAAAAATGGAATATATGTCTTAGATTCAATTGTTTTTTCTCAAGAAATTATTGAATGTCTATCTCAAGATGAAGTTGATGATAAATTTCTCAAGAGTTCAAAAATATAGGATACAAGGAATTGAATCCATCATTAGTCTAAATCTTCCTACAAACATAAGCATTGGATGAACCCAGGGTTCAAGATGATGAAGTAGATTCAATAGAAGTAGAGGTTCATGAATAGTGTAAGGTCACTTAAATATTGAAGAGAAAGACAAAGACCAAGATTGAAGACTAAAGTTTTCAATAACCAAATAATAAAATACAGGGGGTGTTGAGATATATTACATTATTTGGTACATGCTAATGTACCCCATGGTACCTTCATGGTACATTTGTAAATATGTAATAGATTAGGATTGAGTCTATAGTTTAGGGTGTGATTTATATTTCCCTTTTTATGTAAGTGTTAGTGTGTAGGAAATTTACAAGTGTCATGTAAGAGTGCAATATATAGGAGATGCACAAGTGTAATGTAAGAGATAATGTGAATAAGTTTCTTGTATGTAAGAGTACAAATATGTAATGTGAGGATGTGCACAAGTGTCCTATATTTGGATTGCATGTAGGAGTCCAAGAGTCTCGTAGATGTGTGTAAGATTCATAAATTAAAGTTTCCATCTAGTTTATAAGTTCCAAGTTGATAAGCTAAGAGTCATGAGAATTGGTATATAGAGAGCAATAGTCAAGTACTTGAATAGCCACATCACTATGGCTATATTATTGAGACAAAACTACATAGGATATGTGGAATATAATTCATATGTCTCATTATCATATTGTAAGAGGAAGTGGAGTAATAAAGCTTGTATACATTTTGATCAATTAATATTGTAAGTTTTTTTCATTCATAGTTCATGAATGATTCATGCTATTTACATTCATATTTTAGTTAATAAATGAATGTTATTTTATTTATTATATAAGCCTTGATATATATTATATTATTCTACTCATATTATCACTACACCAAAAAAGAGCTTTAATGGTGGTTCTTAACTACCCTTAAAGGCCTTTAAAGACAGTTATTCAGCCATCGTCTATGAGGACATCATAAAAACTTTATGACATACGATGGTAGCTAAAAACCACCTCAAAAATCCACCCTCTTAGGGCTATGATAGTGGTTATAAGTTGCCCTTTTAGGCCTAATAGGGCAGATAAAAACTACCCTCTTTGGGTTAAGGCCTATTAGTCCTAAGAGGGTAGTTTATAACCGCCCTCTTAGATCCTAAGAGGGTGGTTTATAACCACTGTATTAGGTCTAAAAGGGTGGTTTAAAGCCACCCTCTTAGGATCTCACCTAAAACAAATATATATGCATTAGCTAAAATAACATAACACTCAGTAGTGGTTTGTTGTTTCAGCTGAAGCATCCTTTATTTCTCATGATCATTTCATGGACAAGGTAATTTTCCATTGGAACAAAGAAGGAAAATTTTTAAACTACCTCAAAGGGATAAAATTTTCCATGGAAGAATTAGAGTATGTATGAAGCCACAATGCACCATTTTACTCTTGTTGGAGTGCATACAACCAATGTGGTCCTAGGTATACCATGTTACAAATACTTTTACACTTGATATATGACCACATGCATACTATCCTATGGTACATGGCAATAAAAAATGTATGCATGTATAAAATACCATGATAAGCAGTCATACAAATCCTTGGGTGCTAGAAATTATTTATAGTTTGTAGATAGCATTAGTCAAAAGAATATTAATTTCAATAGGCTAAAACTTGCCAATGATATCCCATTCTATACCTTATTTGTTTGGTTGGTTGAATCAAGGTAAAGACATATGGGTTTACTTGCATCCTAGACTTTCATATACAATAAAACAATTCAAAGATAGAGATCATCCTTGAGAAGCCCAATATGTGGTAGTGCCATGGTGTATACTAGTGAAGGTATCAAGGTAGAGTCCTCACTTTGTGAGATCAATTTTATAGGGATAACAGAGGTGGATCATGCTACAAAGAAGGTTGTATGCTTTTGATGATCAATTAACATAAATATGGAAAGACTTCTGCAACTCTATGTTCTTGAGTGATGCAAAATAGGTGGGTTGATCAACCGGTACTAGAAGACAAGGATATATTTACAACATTTGAGTTGGTACTGTTGCATTGTCATGTGAAGCACTTGATAGATGTAGTTGCTTGGGCCTCATTTTTATATGGTCCTTTGTACTAATTTTGTCCTTTGGAATGGTGAGATCAAACACCATATTGAAGAGTTGAAAAAAAAGGATACATACGGTTTATTGCATCACCTTGCAAGATTTTAATTGAATATAAAGTTTTGAATAAAATCATTGTGAAAAATAGATACCCAATTACTTTTTTTATCAACTTAGATATGGCAACTATTTCACTAAAATCAACCTCAAGTTAGGTTTGTAGAAAAAAATATTTACATCCAAGTATTTTGAGTTGTTGGACCTAACCAAATGCATTTTGAATGATAGAAAATGCATTTTGAATGATAGAAGTTTTTCTACTATTGACTAAATCATTTGTATCTTGTATACCTACTCAACACGTATATTTACTCTTTAGGAAAACATGATATGAACAAATGGAGCATGTTGAGCAAGTTCTTGACACCCTATGTAAAAACTAGTTGGATACCAAATTGGAAAAGTGTTTGTTTTGTATGTAAAAATCAAATGTGTAGGTTGCATTATCAGTAAGGAAGGAGTTCATGTTAAAATATTGATGCAATTTAAGATTGACCTGCACAAATGACCTTCATAGAGCTTTGTATATTTTTAGGTCTAGCTAATTTTTATGATTGGTTTGTGATAGGCTTCTCCCACATCACATGGCACTTAAATTAAGTGATAAAAGGAAGATCCAAACCAAATTTCATGTGGACTAAGGTACCAACAATATCATTATGAGACTTGAATCATTGACTTATATTGGCACTAATACTTGCATTTTTGGATGTGCAACAACCATCATGACACTTAAATTAAGTGAGAAAATAAAGAGCCAAACCAAGTTCATGTGGATTAAGGTACCACAATTTTTTTTTTGAGACTTGATTCATTGACTTAGCTTGGCACTAATACTTGCATTTTGGGATCTGCAACAATGATTTAAGATATAAACTATCAACATATGCACTTGGTACATTCCTTGCTCGAATTAAACATCTCGTTGCCTACCAAGTGAGATATTCAATGATATATTCTGAAGGTATCCTACATAGAACAAAGAAATCCATGCCATGTCCCAAGAATGTTGTTAGTGAAAATATTATATTTTGAGCAATGAGAGAATTATACATATTGATTAAAGACCCTTGCAATTCCTATATATAGAAAGAAAATTCTAAAATGAATGTCATCAAAAGAGGTCAATATACCTACAAAATTTCCACCTAAGCATCAAATATAAGAAGGTAGTACAAATATGGTTGTTGATTTCTTGAATTAAGATTTTCTTGGGGCATTCATTATCATTTTTACTCGTGTCCATTTGAGTTCCACTTGTCATTGATTATACAAGAACAACCCTATCTTCACAAATGCATGCTAGATACTACTCATAATGAAACAAGCAATTAACTACCATCTGCATGAAAATTGCATTTGAATATGATTATACCATTTGAGGGTATTCATGTGTCCATGTAGTTCAATAGGAAGTTTGTAAGAGGCTTTAGATGGCTTACAACCCCTCTTTTTGATCTTAAAAAAATATCAAATTCATTAGATAGAGGCAATGGAGGTTACATTGAAATCATGAAAAAATAATAATATCCAACTCAGTTTTAACACTTGTAGATTATTTTTCCTTTTATTTATGGTCTAATATGATCCTTCAAGTGCAATAATAAGGGCATTTCCTATGCAAAATGGGAAAACTATTCATTTGAGAAGTATAAAGTGAACAAGTAAATAAATTGAGCTTGTATAATAAGGAAAATTTGGTTTAAATGCATGAAATCTACAACTACCAAGGTTGCTATCAAAATATTGAAAAATTGGATCTTGAAGCTTAGCATTACACACAATTTATTTTGAATAATATATGGAATATTTTCTCTTATATTGCTAGATGAAAATCAAATTATTATAACAATGATCTATTACACCTCTTACATGTACAAAAGCAAGAAATAAAGAAAATGTATTATGTCCAAGAGTGACCAAAGCAGGTAAATGAAATTCAAATACCACATCGAGTTAGAATAGGTAAGTAGTAAGGAAAAAAGCACCCAAGGAGATCAAGAAGTGACTAAGAGAAAAATAGTAAATAATTATAAATATAACGACATTGGGCAAATCCAAAGCAAACAAACCCTAATTTTGTAAATCAAGTACAAATACAAATAGCCTTATGAGGGAATACCCTCAATGTAAATCAACAATATATGAAGTCCAATAATGAATACTGAAGACATAAAGAAGAATGTGTTTATGCCTATTGGATAAATATAAAGCACAGTTGTAAGAATGCTAAATGAATGAAAAATTCTTATTTCAAGTGAAAAATTAGTTATGATTATATATGTAAATGGAACATTCTTATTTCAAGTGCAATTCTTATTTATAGATATAAGTGAATGGACAACCTAAGTCCTCCATATTATGGACATATGTCTAAACATCCCTACCCGCCCCAACCATCCAGATGATTCTACTTGTTAAAAATAATAGGAAATACCTTATTGTCAACAGTAATGGACCTTTTTACATTCATAAGAAGAGGGTGTATAATTACATATTCCATGAAATATATAGTCTTGTTTACAAGATCCATTTCTAAATGTAAAGTATTTTATTGGCATATTAAGAATTTTATGTATTGTGACTAGCATACCAAAAAAAATGGGAATGCTTAAATTATTGTGGAAATGACAACGATACAACCTAATGAAAAATATATTCTAATGAGAACAATTACATAGGTTTTTAAATTTTTGTTTTCATGTACTAAAATCATACACCCTCCAAATTCTATTACATAGGGTCCATCATTCAACTTATAAATGCATCCCTATTATTTTAAGATATTGGCAAAAGCTAAGAAAGCAAAAAGAAAAAGAAAAAAAAAATCATATGCTAGAAAAATGTGGAGAGAAAAATATGGATTGTAAGCACTCTTGAAACATCATAGAATTGCAATTGCAGTGCTAAAACAACCTTCGATTGGTCATTGCATAATAGACAAGGACTTGAAAAATACAAATAAGCTATCAAAGCAGTTTTTTTCCCATCATTGAAGCCTGATTTTGAAATCCAAAATAGATGAAACTATGGTGGAAGCTTCTTTAGGTTGGGATGTTTTGGGTCTATATATCAGAGGTATTTTTAAATTTAATTTACCAAAAACTTGGTTGTGGACCTCACAAAAAGACCTTTCACACATCAAAATATAAAGGGGCCTTCATTCCAACACTTAGCAAGCAAATGAAACAAAATTGGTGAAGGTAGACTTACTTTTTTTTATTTTTAATAGATGAACCATATATATTGAACAAAATTGAAGATAGTGGCTAGAAGACATCAGTAAAGCCCTATTAGAATCTCCATATAGATAGCATTACCTTCCCCATATCCCATGGTAGAGTGAAGACCAAGTGTTCTCTGTCTTAGCATACCAAATAAAGCATAGCCTACAAATCCTATGCTCAAAAGTGATAGGATACACTTTCTCAGCTCTCCAAGTAGCATGCATGCACTCTTAACTAACCAAATAGGAACCTATAGATATTTGACCATTGACATCACATACAACAACTACAACAAAGTTCTTATATTACAAATGAAATCTAGTTAGGATTTTCATATTGGTATTAATAAAACTAAAAATTGAAGGAAGACCAAACAAAGATCTAAATGAAAATAGGAAGAACACCCAAATACAAAATCTATCCTAGCCTCTCATTAGGGTTTTATTATTGGTATTAATAAAACTGAAAACCGAAGGAAGACCAAATAAAGCTCTAAATAAAAACATAAAGAACACCCAAATATAAAATATAGTTAGGGTTTTCATATTGGTATTAATAAAACTAAAAACTGAAGGAATACCAAATGAAGCTCTAATATGAAAATAGAAATAACACCCAACTATTAAATCTTGTTAGGGTTTTCATATTGGTATTAATAAAACTGAAAACCGAAGGAAAAAAAATGAAGCTTTAAATGAAAACAGAAGGAACACCCAACTATGAAATTTGGTTAGGTTTTTCATATTGGTATTAATAAAATTGAAATTGAGAGAAGACCCAATGAAGATCTAAAAATAGAGAGAACACCCAAATACATATACATAGTAATAAAAAATATATTCAAATATCTACTTGTCACAACATAAGTTTAAATTTTACGTACCAAAATATATAATTTTATATTCATGTTTAAGCTCTGAAATTCTTAAAGCTCTAAATTTGCTATTCTCACGGTCCCTCCATCGTGAACTATTTAAATTCTCAAATCCCTAGCTCTGCTATTCCTATGGTCCCTCCATTATGTGCTACCAAAATTCTCAAATCCTTAGCTCTACTATTCCCATGGTCCTTTCATTGTGTGTTGCCAAAATGATTAAAGCCCTAGTTATGCTATTCCTACAGTCCCTCTGTCGTGTGCTCTAAAATGCTCAAAGTCTCTCCATTGCACACTCTAAAATGCTCAAAGTCCCTCCATTGCATGATCTAAAATGCTCAAAGTCACTTTCATCGCATGCTCTAAAATGCTCAAAGTTCCTCCATCATGCATTCTAAAATGCTTAAAGTGCCAAAATGCGATTTGGGCTTTTCACACGGTCTTTATATATATTTTTTTCATTGACATCCTAATAGGGAAGTTATAAACCTCCCTATTAGGGTTTCCTAAACTACCTTCTTATACCTAAGAGGGTAGTTTATAACCACCCTCTTAGGTCACCCTAAGACAATGGTTTAAAACTGCCATCTTAGGGTGACCTAAGAGGGCGGTTATAAACCGCCTTCTTAGGTCTAAGAGGGTGGTTTATAACCACCCTCTTAGGGAGACCCTAAGAGGGAAGTTATAAACCACCCTCTTAGGGTGACCCTAAGAGGGTGTTTATCCTAAGAGAGTGGTTTTTAACCACCCTCTTAGGATCTATTAAGGTGATTTTTTACCATCGTAAAAAACCACCTTACTTTAGCCATCGTTGAAGTCCTTTTTTGGTGAAGTGTATCATTATTTTGACCTTTATTATTATGACTATTTTATATTGGGACTTATGTGATATTGTGAGATAACCTATGATATTTTGTAGTAGTAAGGCTTAAAAAACAAAAAAATATTATATCTTGTACATATGAAAAAAAATTGTATTCATTACCATAAATATAGATGTGTAGGGCTTCCAAAAACTTTGAAAATATTTGCTCCATTGTGCTAAAATGAACATTATTGATGTGCTAGAAAATATATTTGGATCTGTGAGTTTTCCTTTATATATATATATATATATATATATATATATATATTATATATATATATATATTACTAAGAAATGGAAGGGGTTTTGAAAGGGTCCCCGAACCTTTTACAACCAAGGAGCAAAATCTTCCATGGAGAAACTAAAGATACTCAGAAAAGGAGTTGTCCCACCTAGTGGACACAAGAGACAAACATAATCCTCCATCTGGAAACAATAATATTTAGTAGAGAAAAATAAGAACCAAGAGAAAGAAAAGAATTGAGAGAATCAAGAAAAGTGGTTCCTTTCTATATTTAACTTATCTCTATCATATGATTTTGAATATAGAGTGAAAAACAAGAGAAATTTAAATAATCTAATTTTGTATTGAAGGAATGAATATATTGCATTGTTTTACATGAATAATGGATATATATACTTATATTTTTATATATAATCGGTTGAATTGCATGTAGTAGAAAATATTCAACTTAGTGATAATAATTAATATATCTAAAACTAAACATAATGTTGGTTAATGAGCCCCAACTATAACTGCATACAAACCCAAAATGAAAATAAAATACACACCATATGTGTGTGTGTGTGTGTGTGTGTGTCACATCCTAATTTTTACCCATTTCTTGTGTTTACATCATATGGATTAAAGCTTGATTTCTTAGGAGTGATTATGAAATAGAAATTGTTATTATGCTTTGCTAACTAAGGTTTGTTTGGTGCTAAACATGAGATGTTAATGGCATTTAAAGTTTTAATTTAAGGTTTTTCCTTGTCTCCTTAGTTCGAAATTAGTTGTTAAGATTGATTGATTTAGTTAACTATGGTATTTAATTAGTGTTAATCTTGATTAAAGGACAACATTAAAGAGACATTTAATCTAGTGTTATTTTATCCCTAGATTAGTTGCAAGATAATTGTAATTAACTTAGCTAAACATTAGTTGCTTAATGGTGAAGCAAGTATTAGTTGAAGGGCTGCTAGGTGTTTGAATGTGATTGGACCACCTTGGGAACAAAGTCAAAGATAACTTAATAACAACTCTACTCTCTAGACAACATTTATTGCAGGCATCCCTCGAACAATTTTTTTAATTTTAAAATAATGGTTATGGGAGGTGGGTGAGTTCCATTATAAATATAATAATTTGGTAAGGCAAAGGAATAGGCAAAAATTGCAATGTTGAGATCAGAGACTATGCTCTCCAACTAAGTTGGATCAAAAATCAGAAATCTCACCATATCTAGCAAGTTAGCATATGTAGTCTCAAGAAACCTAGGGAGTATGCTCTTCGGCTTTGCTCAGATAATAAACTAGATGATACTTGAGACTTACCATAGATTCCTTCACCTCATTGGTTCACTAAAAAATTTTTTTGTGAAGTCGAAGTGCTTGAATTATTTTTGGAGCTTTGGATCGGAGAAAGTCTGCAAAAAATTTCAGGTCAAGATGAAGATCCTAAACTATAGGTTAAATTATGAGCATGTTGTTTTGTGTATGTGTTAATGGTATAATGGTAATATTTCTTGTTTTTGAGATTAAGGGTTTGAAATGGACTATGTTTTAGAAGGTTTTGATATAATTTTTATGAGATTTTTCTTGGAAATCATGTTTGGTTTTACTAAAATATAGATGAAGAGGTCTTCTTGAAATAGCTACTAGTATCATATATATTTAGAATATTGTCTAGGAAATAAATGTAGCTTAGAATGGCTTGTTGATAGGTCTTTAGGGCCAAGATGTTAACCTCACACATGCTTATAGTGGTGTCCAAGAGCTAACGTATCACTGTGAGGTTCATTTTAAAAGTTCAAACAAAGGAGTAAAACCTTATTTCTAGTAGTACACTATTAGAACCTCCAAAAAGTTCATCTTGATGTTGGAAATCAATTTGTGATCTATGATTTGTGATTTGTGATTTATGATATATTTGGTTAAATGGTTGGGTTATGTAGATATTAAAGCCCTCTAGTAATATGGCTAGGTAGCCCTAACAATTTAGGGAATGTTTTATTTTTAGTGGCTTCAGCAATATATGATTTAAATGTTGATTTAAATATTGTAGGCAATGATCATAAGGGAATGTGTAAGTTTTGAAGAACACAAGCTTATATTGAGAGGGGGGTGAATAGTATAAGATAAAACTTTTTACTTTTCAATCCAAATGATAACAACAATAATATCAAGGCAGTAAATAATGCACAAATCATCACACACATGAGAGACATGGATTTAACGTGGTTCACCCAATGTGGGCTACGTCCACGGAGAAAATATTTCTTATAAATTTTCTCAACAAATCTCTTGGGAATCAAATACCTATTACAATGTTTATGGACCTCTATCCAAAGGAGACACCAATCCCCTATGCTCAAGTTTGTGGACCTCTATCCATAGGAGAACTCTATCCCCACTACTCTGGCTAGTGGATCTCTATCCATAGGAGACCTCTATCCCCACTGCTTTGGCTAGTGGACCTCTATCCACAGGAGACCTCTATCCCCACTACTCTAGCTAGTGGACCTCTATCCACAAGAGACCTATGTCCCCACTACTTTGGCTAGTGGACCTCTATCCATAGGAGAAATCTATCCCCTTTGCTCTGGTAGGCTCCAAAGTCAACTCTCAACTCTGATCAAATCTGCTCACAACTCTGATCAAATCTACTCACAACTCTGATCAAATCTACCCATAACTCTGATCAAATCTGCTCAACTGCCTGTACTGATCTATCTCATACTTGCTCATAAGTCCTACTTAGAACTGCTCACAAGCCTTCTCAAAAGGCTTACTCAAAATAGCTCACAATCCTGCTCTAATCTGCTCACTATCTTTTCTCAACTCTACTCTAACACATGCTCAAAAATTGCTCATAACACTTGCTTTGATAAAAGTACTTCAGACATATTCTACCTAGATTTCTTGTTCAAGAACATATAGAAAATGATATGCACTATAATTTCTCAATATGTTCTTTCCAATATTACTCAAACCAATGCCCAAAAGCTTCACAAATTCATTCAAACAATGAAGCATAACTTGTTTCACAAACCATAGCTCAAATAATCCAAACAATGCACATATACAATCCTTATTTCTCCACCTTAATATTCAGAAATATTTTCTCAACCAAACACCTTAAAGAAGGAATGATATCACCATACCTCTTGACTTGCTTTGATGAAGAAGTGCCCTCAAAACCTATCTCAAAATATTTTATCTTTCTTATGCCACTTTCAAGGGTTAGTTAGCATAGCACTTTTCAATCATCCACATGATAAACCTCTCTTCAAAAATGTGCACAAAAATATTACTTTACAATTCCCTTTAATTTCTCAAAACAAGGCTTTTTAATCAAAGAACAAAACCCTTCAAACTTTCTTTCACCATGCAGAAATACACACAATAATTAAACCACAAAACACCTTATAAATCCTACTTTTAAAACACACACAATCAACTCATACAATGAAAGAATCCTTATCACACCTTATTTCTCCTTCTAAACAGATTTTAAATTTCAATACCAAAAGACCCTTTTCACACCTTATTTCTCCTATATCAAATGAGAAAAAATAAATGACAACTCAACCTTATAACTCCCACAAAAATCAAATCGCAATTGAGAAAATAAATACCTCTTTTATTCTACCCTCAATGTGACTCGAACCTCTCACCTCGTGAGGGCAAGGCACCCAACCAAAGGGCCACGACCAGTTGCGCTAACACATCCCATGAGAACACAAAGGTGCCAATCACCTTTTACTTCCTCCTATCATGAAATCTGCCTAGCCAAACAAAAATGGTCCATGATGGGTTTCGAACCCAAAACCTCCTTCTCACAACACCTTCGTGCAGGCTCAACCACCAACTGGTCTAGCTGGTTGGATGGTATTTGATGTGCACCAATCCGAACATAAACCTTCACTATTTGTTGTAGAAGACTACGCTCTCCTTTCCTTTCCTTCTCTACCACGTGCAACGAATCGGATATCGAGATTATTGCTTGCACAATTTCAAAACAACTCAAAAATGACTTTAGGCATGGGGTATTAATATGATTTAATTTCCTCTTTGTCCAAAGTCAGTCCACCTTGTCTTTTTTACACCATATGACGTCGGCCACCTCAATTCAAAATTAATTCGAATTACCTTCAATTACTTGGCGCTCAAATGATATTATAACTTGAAATATTTATATTATAATAAAGATATTATAATATTAATCCTTTTGAACCTTGCCTTCACAATTAATATTATTGCCTTCAATAATATTAATATCTTGCCTTCATTTTTAAACCATTGTTCCAAATAACTCTTAAGCCTTTTGTCCTTCATTATAATATTCAAAAATAAATATTATAATGCTTTTCTCAACAAATTTCCTTTCTCTTGAGATAAACTTGTGCCTTCATTATTGACCTTACTTAGAATAATAATTGTGCCTTGAGAATTTTCCTTGACATCAATGACATCTCTCTTTTGACATCAATGACAACAATTTGCACAAATATTTCCAACAATCTCCCCCTTTGTCATTGATGGCAACCCTTCTAAAATACTTCCTTTTGCTACCACTGGATTCCAAACTGCTCCCCCTGAGAAGTTACTCCCCTTACTGAATTCTCTCCCCCTTACTGAAACTCTCCTCCTTTTTGAAACTCTCTCCTTTGACATCAATGGCAAAGGGACTCCTTTGGGGCTAAAAATAAGACTCTTAGCTCAGCCCCCTCACCACCTCCTCTCCTTGAGGTGATCAAGTTTGGGATGGGAGTAAGACTACTCCCAACTTTCCTCTAAGATACTCAAAAGTTTCCTTTGGAAGTGGCTTAGTAAATATGTCCACAATATGTTCCTTTGTAGTAACATATTCCAATTTGACTTGCTTATCCATCACCTGCTCTCTCAAAAAATGATATTTGATTGGAATGTGATTGGTCCTTGAATGCATCACTGGATTCTTTGAAATATTTATGGCACTTGTATTATCACATAGTATGGATATGGGATGATCATGCTCTATTTTAAAATCTATTAAATTTTTCTTCATCCATAACACTTGTGTACAATAAGAAACTACTGCAATGTACTCTACCTCTACCATGGATAAGGATATCGATGCTTATTTCTTGCTTAGCCAAGAGACTAAACAATCTCCAAGAAAGAATGCTCCTCCACTTGTGCTCTTCCTATCATCAATACTATCCAATATACATTTATATATGTTGTGAGAGTGAAGTTGTTACTTGTGGGATACCAAAGTCCAAATTCCATAGTTCCTTTTAAATACCTAAGAATTCTCTTTACTTCCAGTACATGTGTTTCCTTTGGTGTTGCTTGAAATCTTGCCACTAGTCCCACTACCTGCATTATATCTGGTCTTGTAGTTGTGACATATAGTAAGCTACCAATCATGGATCTATACAATGTCTGATTTGCCTCAGGAGATTCATCATCTTTACTCAAATTGCATCTTATAACCATGGGGGTACTCACTGGTTTGCAATCCTCCAATTTGAAAATTTTCAATATTTCTTTTATATACTTGGTTTGTGAGAGAAATACACCTTTTTCTAATTGTGAAATCTGTAATCCAAGGAAGAAAGACAACTCACCAAGCATTGACATTTCAAATTCATTTTGCATACACTTTGCAAATTTTTGACACATCTTATCATTACTGCCTCCAAAAATGATATCATCCACATAGACCACCACAATCAATAAGTCATTTCCTTCATTTTTGATGTATAAATTATTATCAACTATTCCTTTTCTAAACCCTTGTTCTTGAAGATACTTATCCAACCTTGAATACCAAGCCCTAGGGGCTTGCTTTAATCCATAAAGAGCCTTCTTTAATCTGCATACATAATCTAGTTTATCAGTTAGGTTGAACCCCTTAGGTTGCTCAATGTAGACCTCTTCTTCTAAGAATCCATTGAGAAAAGTTGATTTTACATCCATTTGATATACTTTGAAGTTTTTGAAGCTTGAGAAAGCTAAAAATATCCTTATGGCCTCAAGTCATGCAACAAGAGCAAATGTTTCATCAAAATCAATCCCTTCAACCTGTGCATAGCCTTTGCATACTAGTCTTGCTTTGTTTCTAACTACTTGACCATATTCATTTAACTTATTTTTGTAAACCCATTTAGTGCCAATTATATTCTTGTCTTTTGGTCATGGGACAAGTTCCCAAGTCTCACTTTTTTCTATTTGATCCAACTCCTCATCCATTGCCTTGACCCAAAATTTATCTTCTCTTGCCTCATTGAAATTCTTGGGCTCAATTTTAGATAGCAAAGAAAGATTTACATGTTCACCTATTCCTATTATCTTCCTCCTTGTTTGTCTTTCATATGGATTCCCAATAATCAGATCTCTTGGATGATTATTTTGCACATACCTGGATGGTGTCTTAGGTGGTGTTCTTTGTGTTTCATCTTCTTCTTTTGATTCTTCACCTAATTCTTCTTGGCAACTTTCTCCTTCTTGGTATACAATTTCTTGAGTTGGTTCTCTTGGCCCTATTTCTTCATCAACTATTATATTTATACTTTCCATAATTGTATGTGTCCTTTTATTATAGCATTTATAGGCTTTGCTCTTAGTGGAATAGCCAAGGAAGATACCCTCGTCACACCTTGAATCAAACTTGCCCAAATTTTTCTCCTCTCATCTAATGTAGCATTTGCTTCCAAAAACTTTGAAATACTTCACAGTAGCTGGTCTTCCCTTCCAAAGCTCATATGGGGTTTTGTGATGATTTACTCTTACTTGAGCTCTATTGATGATATAGATAGTTGTATGAACTGCTTCTCTCCAAAAACCATCTAAAATCTTAGACTCACTTAGCATAGCTCTGGCCATATTCTCGATAGTTCTATTTTTTCTTTCAACTACTCCATTTTATTGTGGAGTCCTTGTTGCTGAGTATTCTCTTTTGATTCCATGTTGTTCATAGAATTCTATGAATTCACCTGAAGTAAATTCTCCTCCTCTATCTGATCTTAGACACTTTATATTTTTACTTGTTTTATTTTCTACTAAAACTTTGAATGCCTGGAACTTCTCAAAGGCTTCGAAATTTTATTTTAAGAAAGCCACCCAAATCATTATGGAGAAATCATCTATAAATAGCATGAAGTAACTTTCACCTTGTAAACTCTTTGTCCTTGTAGGACCACATAAATCAATGTGAACTAGTTTCAATGGTTCGAATGAAGAAAATTCTTTTGACTTGAAACTTGTTCTTGTTTGCTTACCAAGATGACATTGTGCACAGATTATGTTTTGAGGTCTTTTTATCCTGGGCAAATCTCTGACTGCCTGTTTGTTGCTTATTTTCACAATGTTTTCAAAGTTTAGATGACCCATTCTTCTATGCCATAACCAACTCTCATCCTCTTGTGATAGAAAACATTTTTCTCCTTTAATTTCACTCAACATGTAGAGATTGTTTGTAGTTCTACTGGCATCTGCAATAAGCTTTCCTGTCTTGGATTTCTTGATCTCACATCTATTTGGGTGAAAGGTGATTGTGCCCTTGATCACAAAGCTGACTTACACTTAGTAAATTGTGCTTCAATCCCTTAACATACAATACATTTTCTATCTTTGATTTTCCATTATCTAAACTCAAAGTCCCTTTTCCAACAATTTTTTTTGAAGCATTATCTCCAAATTTTACTGATCCTCCATTGATTTCTTTAAGTGAAAGAAATTTACTTTTTTCACCTATCATATGACTTGAACAACCACTATCAACATACCACTGATTTCCATTATCTTGTGCATGAAGAGTTGTCTGTACCAACATTGACTTCTCCTTTTCTTGTTCCTCTTTCTCTTTCCAAACTTTTGAGGTTGTATTCTTTCAAACCTTCTGATCCTCCTTCTTTTTTCTTGATTCAGGAAATATTGTTTTACACCATTTGGTTGCTCAATGTAGACCTCTTCTTCTAAGAAGCCATTGAGAAAATTTGATTTTACATCCATTTGATATACTTTGAAGTTTTTGAAGCTTGAGAAAGATAAAAGCATCCTTATGGCCTCAAGTCATTAAACAAGAGCAAATGTTTCATCAAAATAAATCCCTTCAACTTTTGCATAGCCTTTGCATATAAGTCTTGCTTTATTTCTAACTATTTGACCATATTCATTTAACTTATTTCTGTAAAACCATTTAGTGCCAATTATATTCTTGTCTTTTCGTCATGGGACAAGTTCCCAAGTCTCACCTTTTTCTATTTTATACAACTCCTCATACATTACCTTGATCCAAAATTTATCTTCTCTTGCTTCATTGAAATTCTTAGGCTCAATTTTAGATAGCAAAGTAAGATTTACGTGTTCACCTGTTATTATTATCTTCCTGCTTATTTGTATTTCATATGGATTCCCAATAATCAGATATCTTGTATGATTCTTTTGCACATACCTAGTTGGTGTCTTAGGTGGTGTTCTTTGTGTTTCATCTTCTTCTTATGATTCTTCACCTAATTCTTCTTGGCAACTTTCTCCTTCTTGGTATACAATTTTTTGAGTTGGTTCTCTTGGCCCTATTTCTTCATCAACTATTATATTTATACTTTCCATAATTGTATGTGTCCTTTAATTATATCATTTAAAGGCTTTGCGCTTAGTGTAATAGCCAAGGAAGATACCCTCGTCACACCTTGAATCAAAATTGCCCAAATTTTCTCCTCTCATATAATGTATCATTTGCTTCTAAAAACTATGAAATAATTCATGGTAGCTGGCCTTCCCTTACAAATATCATATGGAGTTTTGTGATGATTTACTCTTACTTGAGCTCTATTTATGATATAGATAGTTGTATGAACTGCTTCTCTCCAAAAACCATCTAAAATTTTAGACTCACTTAGCATAGCTCTGGTCATATTATCGATAGTTCTATTTTTTATTTCAACTACTCCATTTTGTTGTGGAGTCCTTGTTGCTAAGTATTCTCTTTTGATTCCATGTTGTTCATAGAATTCTATGAATTCACTTGAAGTAAATTATCCTCCTCTATTTGATCTTAGACACTTTATACTTTTACCTGTTTCATTTTCTACTAAAATTTTGAATTCTTGGAACTTCTCAAAGGCTTCTGACTTTTCGTTTCAGAAAGCCACCCAAATAATTATGGAGAAATAATCTATAAATAGCATGAAGTAACTTTCACCTTGTAAACTCTTTGTCCTTGTAGGACCACATAAATCAATTTGAACTAGTTTCAATGGTTTACATGAAGAAAATTCTTTGAACTTGAAACTTGTTCTTGTTTGCTTACCAAGCTGACATTGTGCATAGATTATGTTTTGAGGTATTTTTATCTTGGTAAAATCTCTAACTACCTATTTATTACTTATTTTAACAATGTTTTCAAAGTTTAGATGACCCATTCTTCTATGCCATAACCAACTCTCATCCTCTTGTGATAGAAAATATTTTTCTCCTTTAATTTCACTCAACATGTAGAGATTGTTTGTAGTTCTACTAGCATCTGCAATAAGCTTTCTTGTCTTGGATTTTTTGATCTCACATCTATTTGGGTGAAAGGTGATTGTGCCCTTGATCACAAAACTGACTTACACTTAGTAAATTGTGCTTCAATTCCTTAACATACAATACATTTTCTATCTTTGATTTTCCATTATCTAAACTCAAAGTCCATTTTCCAACAATGTTTTCTGAACTATTATCTCCAAATTTTACTGATCCTCCATTGATTTCTTTATGTGAAATAAATTTACTTTTGTCACCTATCATATGACTTAAACAACCACTATCAACATACCATTGATTTCCCTTATATTGTGCATGAAGAGTTGTCTATACCAACATTGACTTCTCCTTTTCTTGTTCCTCTTTCTCTTTCCAAAATTTTGAGGTTGTATTCTTTCAAACCTTTTGATATTCCTTCTTTTTGCTTGATTCAAGAAATATTGTTTTACACCATTTGGACTTGTGCCCAAATTATTACATTTGTAACAGAAGATATTGTAATCCATGAGAGGTGCAAATGAATTGAAATTTCTATCAACATTATTTCTCACATGGACCATGCAATATACAACTCTATGACCATATTTATTACATGAAAATCAATAACCATGGAAGAAATTTTATAACCTATTATATTGCCTTGAATGATATGGTCGCATGATTCTTCCTTTGGCGTTTGCGTAATTGAATTTTGTCCATGATGTTTCTCTATTTTCTTCCTCCTCTATACTTTTGTAATTCAATATATCAGCATAGGTCATGGGTTCTTCTTTCTTTGATATATTTGTTCCTTTGGATCTTGAGTCCTATTTCTATTTTCCTAACCTTATATTTTGTTGTAACTTATTCTTAGAATTTTAAACTCCTTTTCTTAGAGAGACAATTTCAAGTTCCAATCGTTCACATTCTAACTCTTTTGCTTTTAACTGTTTAGCCATACCTTTTTCAATTTTCTTTGTCTCTTCAGCCTTCACATTTAAGTTTGTGAGAGCTTGTAGAATCTTTGTCTTTGTTTCCTCATTCTTTTTAATTTGATCCTTCAAACTTGAATTCTTCTCTCTAACTCTTTTCAAATTTCCAAGAGTAGCATTAAGTTACTTTTTCATGTCAATCATTGCTCTTTCTCCATTTTTTGTGGTCATGTGTGTTCTTGTAGGATATTCCTTCAAACTATTAGACTTTTTTGAAGGAACCCACTATGATACAAATTGAATAACACAAGGTTATACTGAGAGGGGGGGTGAACAGTAAAAGATAAAACTTTTTACTTTTCAATCCAAATGATAAAATCAATAATATCAAGGCAGTAAATAATACATGAGTCAACATACACATGAGAGACATGGATTTAACATGGTTCACCCAATGTGGGCTATGTCCATGGAGAAAATATTTCTTATAACTTTTCTCAACAAATATCTTGAGAAACAAATCCCTATTACAATGTTTATGGACCTCTATCCAAAGGAGAGATCAATCCCCTATGCTCAAGTTCATGGACCTCTATCCATAGGAGAAATTTATCCCCACTGCTCTAGCTAGTGGATATCTATCCATAGGAGACCTCTGTCCCCACTTCTCTAGCTAGTTGACCTCTATCCACATAAGACTTTATCCCCACTACTCTAGCTAGTGGACCTCTATCCACAGGAGACCTTTGTCCCCACTGCTCTGGCTAGTGGACCTCTATCCATAGGAGAAATCTATCCCCTTTGCTTTGGTAGGCTCTAATGTTAGATATCAACTCCGATCAACTTTTATCATATCTTCTTACAACTCTGACCAAATATCCTCATAACTCTAGTCATTTTTTCCCACAAATCTGATCAAATCTACTCACAAATCTGATCAAATGTACCCACAACTCTGATAAAATCTATTCAATTGCATGTTCTAATATATCTCATAATTACTCACAAGCCTTATCAAAAGGCCTACTCAAAATAGCTCACAATCCTGCTCTAATATACTCACTATCTTTGCTCAACTTTGCTCTAACACATGCTCAAAAACTGCTCATAACACTTGCTTTGATAAAAGTACTTCAAACATATTCTACCTAGATTTCTTTTTCAAGAACATATAGAAAATGATATGCACTATAATTTTTCAATATGTTCTTTCCAATATTACTCAAACCAATGCCCAAAAGCTTCACAAATGCATTTAAACAATGAAACATAACTTGTTTTATAAACCATAGCTCAAATAATCCAAACAATGCACATATACAATCCTTATTTATTCACCTTAAGATTCAAAAATATTTTCTCAAGCAAACACCTTAAAGAAGGAATGATATAACCATACCTCTGGATTTGCTTTGATGAAGAAGTGCCCTCAAAACATGTCTCAAAATATTTTGTCTTTCTTATGCCACTTTCAAGGGTTATTTAGTATATCACTTTTCAATAATCCACATGATAAACCTCTCTTCAAAATTGTGCACACAAATATTACTTTACAATTCCCTTTAATTTCTCAAAACAAGGTTTTTTAATCAAAGAACAAAACCCTTCAAAATTTCTTTCACCATGTAGAAATACACACAATAATTAAACCACAAAACACCTTATAACTCCTACTTTTAGAACACACACTATCAACTTATACAGTGAAATAATACTTATCACACCTTATTTCTCCTTCTAAAAATATTTTAAATTTCAATACCAAAAGATATTTTTCACACCTTGTTTCTCCTATATCAAATGAGAAAAAATAAATGATAACTCAAACTTATAACTCCCACAAAAATCAAATCGCATTTGAGAAAATAAATACCTCTTTTATTCTACCCTCAATATGATTCAAACCTCTCACCTCGTGAGGGCAAGGCGCCCAACCAAATGGCCACAACCAGCTACACTAATGTAGCCCATGAGAACACAAAGTCACCAATCACCTTTTACTTCCTCCTACCGTTAACTCTACCTAGCCAAACAAAAATGGTCCACGATGGGTTTTGAATCCAAAACCTCCTTCTCACAACACCTTCATGCAGGCTCATCCACTAGCTGGTCTAGCTGGCTGGATGGTATTTGATGTGCACCAATATAAATGTAAACCTTTACTGTTCACTATAGAATATTGTGCTCTCCTTTCCTTTCCTTCTCTATTGCATGCAATGAATCAGATATCAATATTATTGCTTGTAAAATTTTAAAATAACTCAAAAATAACTTTAGGCATGGGGTATTAATATGATTTAAGTTCCTATTTATCCAAAGTTTGCCCACCTTGTATTTTTTACACCATATGATGTCGACCACCTCTATTCGAAATTAATTCAAATTACCTTCAATTACTTGGCACTCAAATGATATTATAACTTGAAATATTTATATTATAATAAATATATTATAATATTAATCCTTTTGAACCTTACCTTCACAATTAATATTATTGCCTTCAATAATATTAGTATCTTGCCTTGATTTTTAAATCATTGTTCCAATGAACTCTTAATCCTTTTGTCCTTCATTATAATATTCAAAAATAAATATTATAATGCTTTTCTCAATAAATTTCCTTTCTCTTGAGATAAACCTATGCCTTCATTATTTACCTTACTTAAAATAATAATTGTGCCTTGAGAATTTTCCTTCACATCAATGACATCTCTCTTTTGACATCAATGACAACAATTTGCACAAATATTTCCAACAAGTATAGAGTTAAATTTACTTTAGCATGAAGACTAAAATATATTATGTTAAGGGAAATACACCTTTTACCAAAGGTGATATTATGTAATATTGTGACAAAGTAATAAATAAAAGGTGGTATTGTATGGAATATTTTGGGGAGTAAATATAATGATGAGTCCAAAGAAATTAGTTTTAAATATTGGGCTAGGATAACAGCACCAAAATAAACTAATATAATGAAATAAAATCAAACATGGGGAAATCACCCCTATTTAAATGTCCACTTGGTAGACATAATAATTAAAAAGGTTAAAAGCTAATTGACCAAAAATGAATATCTTGGATTTAATGAAATTAAATTGGGTCAAGATATGTGAGCATAAAAATATTTGATTTACAATACTCTTGGAAGGAGTATAAGCCATTAGAGTTAAATACCATAAAAATTATTGGGTCATAAATATATATTTAATTGTAAGGGTTTTATGTGTTTAAAGAAATGAGATTAACACATACAATATTATTGGGTCTTAAATATATATTTAATTTTAAGGGTTTTATGTGTTTAAAGAAATGAGATTAACACATACCAATATTATTGGGTCTTAAATATATATTTAATTGTAAGTGTTTTATGTGTTTAAAGAAACGATATTAACACATACCAATATTATTGGTTCTTAAGTATATATTTAATTGTTATATGGGAAAAATGGTCTAAACAATAATATTAGACCCATTATCTTATAAAGACCCAAGCTTAGGACTTTAGCTAAAATCTAAGTTCAACAAAGGAAAATAAGTATTTTTTAAAAACAAATAATCATAGGTAAACTTAACCATTTATTGAGTTATTTAAGGGTTAAGATATCCCTAGTCTAGTACCATGGAGTTATGACACAAACATATTATATATGAATAATTATCCTATGTCCCAACTTAGAGACTTAATATATAGTTGGAAAAAGGATTGGCTTGCTCTAGATGACATATAGGATATGGTGTGTTTGGTTATATGAGTATAAGATAAAGCTTATAATTTAAATAGCTTTATCATAGAATTTTTAAGCCACTATGATGGTTGCTTTTAGATAGGATATGTAAGATAAAATTATATTAAAATCCCTTGAATAACATGATTATGTTTAGGTCAAAAAAGGTTGAATGAAATATTTTTCTCCTTTAATGTTGTGATGATGAGTTGTGTACAAAGTTTGTTTAAATGTTATTTTTAGGTGCTAATATCTTAAAGAATTAGACAACCTAGTATAGAATAATTTGTTTTGCATTGTTGTAATTACAATGAAATGTATAAATAGAACCCATCTAGCTACAAATCATGCATATAATAAATATGGAATTAAGGAAAATAAAAGCATAATCTGATATGGGGGAAATGGTAATTGGGTTGCATTTCTCGAGAAATTATGGGGATTCCTCATGGCCATGAAAATGAATGTAGTTAGTATATATTCGAGGGAATGTATTTTGTGTGATGGGATATGGGATGAAATGAGGAAAGAGAAAAGTTTCATTCTTAGGAAAGTATGGGATTTCCTACTCTTAAATTGTGTGAATGTTGGTGTTTACAAATGCTTAAAGTATTTGTTAGAGAGCTTGTTTGCATTCTATGGATTACTACTACATGGCATTGTATGATTAGTTATGCACAATCATAAATGGATTGTACTAATCCCTAAATTACCCAACTACTTAGTACTGGTGGAAATGAGACAACTAGTACCTGATGTTCCTGATGAACCTGAATTGAAGTGAAGACTAGAAGAATCTGAATTTGCATTCGAAATTGTCAAAATATCATTGTACTACAAATATTCCCTAGAAGAAGAAGCTTTGTAATAGATTCTAGGAGTTTGTGATTTAAGCTATGAGTATGATTGAATATTGTAGTTTCCAAATACTTGATTATGTACAAAGGATATGAGTTCTGTAATTACATTGAATATTATGTATATTGGAAATACATGTTTTGTTTATATGCTATATTATGTTATTAGAATGCTTTGGTAGATGCTTTACTTAAATTTGAAGTAACTAATCTTTAATTTCTTATGAGCATAAATGTGGTATCTATGAATGATTATAAGTGTTTCTAAGGGTGCTTAAATAAAAACCAAAGAGTAGTAATCAATGAGAAAAATGGTAGACAACAATCTATTTATGTGAATCTGTCTAATGATTCCCTTAACAACCATATGTAATATGGTTAGATGGTTAATAATTGCACCTAAACTATTATGTTATTGTTAAAAAATGAGTAGTCAACAAGGTATACGCTTTTGGTTAGGTTGAAAGACACCTATGGTTGATACAGTTTAACATGGGGTTAAAAAAAAAGGAAATGTATGTTTTGGTTGAAACAATATTAGAAAATTCCCATTGATCATTATGGGACACTGGCCACTCCCATGCACATGGACAGACTCTGATCAAGTTGATTCTTGTGTGGTGCACAACATTGAACTCATGTGATTACTTGCTTAAATGGAAATCATATAAAATACTCTCATACATTACTTAAGGTTGTAAGTAAAAACAAAAAACAAATCTATGGGTATTATGGTTAGTTTTTGGTTAGGTGAAAATGGTTTACAACAATGTACATGTGTGCGTGCAAAGATAAATCAAAATAAGTTGACATTTATATAACATTTAGATAAAAGTTTAGTTTATTATTTAATTAAAATTAAAAAAATAGGGGCACATGAAAGAGCATGTGCCTCACTAAGGTACATGGTGCACCATTAGGAAATTCCCTAATGTAAGGTTGTGCATTCCCCTCCTAAGACAAGTCCTATAATGATTTACATGTGCAAATTTTCATGCAACCCTTAATGGAGGACACACAATGCACAATCATAAATGGATATGCATGCATAGGGGATGTGCCTTGTGCAATCCTTAGGATGCAACTCTACAAGAATGCATGTCCAAATTGGGTACACACACCCTATTGAGATGTAGCATGCCAACGAGGGTGTGCCATGTATACCTAGGATTCTAGGATATAGATGCCATGGGGTGGTGTCCAAACATAATAAAAATAAAACTAAAACATATCTATCTATCTATCTATCTATCTATCTATCTATATTTATTCAATATGGAGAATACAAGTTTATATTGAATATAGAATTTTTCTTATGTATATTAAATTGGAATATGTAAGGAATGATGATTTAATTCATCTATGTAAGAGTTATGGGCAACAACAAATATTTGAGACTTACAGAACATGTAGTAAAAATAGAAAGAGATATTTATATTCCATTTTATGTAGATCTTAAATAAACTAATGAAACCTAACTTCCTTAAATAATGAAATGAGTGTGGGATTCATGCATACCAAAAAAAATTAGCAGGTTGTAATGCTTAGAAATAATACATATGCTATTAACCCAAGTGTTGTAGGTGAGTTGGAGAGGAGAGGGCAATCCTCCAAGGGAGGTCCCAGGTTCGAATCTCCACCCTACCAAAAAGCTGAATTGGGTACCCAAAATCCAATTGATAATGTTGGTGCGAGCAGGGATGGGTGCGACTCCCGGGTGACTTTAATGGTGTAGAACCCCCTATTCATGGTCTCGCATACCAAGGCGACCCCACAAGGGGTTTTTCACTTTAAAATAAAAATAAAAAATACATATGCTATTAGAATCTAACAATATCTTATGAGTGACATTAAGGATAAAAGTACCACTTAGAAGGTTGTGTATTTATGAGGTGATCTATAAGATTTACTTGATGATACAACCCAATAATTTATCTACCATAGAACCTATTGAAATGAAATAAGATGTTGGGGGATGAAAACAACCCCTCCACCCAAGGCATTGCACCCCCTTGCAATGAAGTCTTCTCCATAAAGTTTTTTTGGTGCCATACACCTTGCTTAGGGCATTAGTCTTGGGAAGTCCAAGGAGCATGGGATGAGGCTCCTTTAGATGACCTCCAATATTTTTTACCAAGGTTAGATCCTTGTTTAGGTGTAATTTTTGATGATCTTCCTCCTAAGATAGCCTAACCTATTGGGTTCTATGGAAAATGGAAAGAGAGAAAAATTAATAAATGAATAAAAGGAAACAATGAAAAATCAATAAAATCTACCTAGCCTAACTAGCCTAAACTAAAGGTGGAAATGCACCAAAAATTTTGGTTCCTATTCAACACTTCAGTGTGATTGATGAACACATGAATAAAACATGAAAACATTGAATTGAATACAGTCCCAATTATATAATACTACAAATAGAAAAATCCCCTTTGAGATCCAAGATATAAATACTGGAGTAGTCACAATCCCCCATAAAAAGATATAAAAATACTCAGGCTAGGATAGAAATGTTGGAGCAATCACATCTCTTTGTATTCATGTTAAAGCTCATTACATTCATATTCAATATGAATAGGCTTGACAAAATGTACATGCTACGACCTAAGGCTCGAGTCCAAACCAAAATGCAAGATGGAGAAAGGAAGAGAAATTTCTAAAGGTTAGATACTATACATGACAATAATTCAACCTCTTTTGTCTTAGAACCAAAGATGGTTATTTATAATATTGACATCATATTTTGAATTTTAAAATTCCCCTAAAAATGGCTATAGGTAGGAGTGCCTACATCATTCCTTTTTGTTGAATCAAAGGGATTAATATGCATTTATTTTTGGGAGATTTAGAGTTGCTTCGAGGGTGAAATCACCATAAATACCTCCACAAAGTTGTGTATACTCCGTTAAAAAGTGTCATTAATGAATTCACCTTCCCCTAGGAAAACTCAAGCTTGGGCAATGTATTTTATCAATGAGAGTATTCTCCAATGGTCATGGTCTTGTCCTTTCTTGATTTCTCACCTATATCGATGCATTTCTCCCCTCTTGTGTTGCTCTACTAGGTCCTATCAATGGATTAATATTGTACCTTTTATCTAATGATCTGGTTCCTCTGGTGGCTCCCATTCCTACATTTCTAGTTAGCATCAAGCTCAATTTATGTCTCTTCCATTATTTTCCTACTCTTAATTATCAATTCTTTAAAGACCCTTCTATGTGGGGTTCCATTATACCTCATTTTATATGTATGCTTATAGTCCTATGTGCCTTTTGCATTCTCTTATTGCCCCTCTTGCCATATTTCCTTTAGGAGATCCATATATAGATTAACAAGATAAAATGATCTCATTTTATCCTTAATTGACTCATGCTACTTCCTTCCCTCTTTCCAATCCAAGGTCCTTGGAATTATGTTGATTATATCATTGAGAAACTACTATTGGATATATAGAGAGTTGTAACCCAATTACTAGAAGAGGGTAGTTTGGTTCTAGGGCCTATCTACAAAATTTGTAAATTGGTCTCCATGAACCAACCTAATACAGGTCCTCCCATCAATGGAACCCTTATAGTCACCACCAAAAGGGTTTTGGGGTTCCTTTTGATGGTAGGGTGCAACCTATCCATTGCCAAAAATATTTTCATCCTTGACAAGTTTTATCTAAATGAATGGCCTTATCTTGTGGCAAGGTGAGCTTTGAGCATGCTAGTAGTCTCTAGCATAGACTACCCCTTGTTGGAGTCTTCTTCAAATTAGCTACTTGATTTGTGGATAGAGCTTTAGGGCCTCTCATATGCTTAGCTTTGGGTAGTGGTATTTTTGAACTTGTTTTTAGGTATAGGTATACCCCTCTATAGTGAGATTTTCACTATAGTTTGGTGACTCACTAGAGAGTTTTGCTTATAAGAGTTAAAGAACCTAGCAAACAATAGCCTTATACATTGGGTATAAATTCTTGTGTAGATCCTAGAGGCTTGGTAATTCATAAGAAGAGTGGGATCATATGATATATCAATGGGATCCCTTATTTTATAGTCTTTCTACTAATGAAGCACTAAATTCCTTTGTAGCTTTAGTCTTCCTCCTCAATATTTCCCATGCAACTAAATTGATGATGAAATAACTATATACTATGTTGCCACAAGCATGGATGCACCAAATGTTTTTTTAATGGTTTGATGACCATCAAATGTAACACAAGGAATCCTAAGCCATATTTTTTGATCATTGGTCTTCTTTATCCATTCAACATTCCTTGATTCATGTCATTTTATTTGGTGGTCCATCCTCCAAAAATACTTTGCATAAACACTGATATTTTACCCCCTCTATATATGTAACCTTTTACTTTGGTCATTAATTATAGTACTTTGGACATTTATTTAAATGTTGTATATTTACAATATAGTACATGGTTTGATGTGTCCTCACATGCCAACTGTTATGTGCAAATACACCCTCATAAAAATTTATAATACCTAAACCAAAGTGACTAACACTTCTTCCCATCCTAGTTGTTTAGTTATGTATATGGATGTTTCACTAGTTTGAGTGGTAGGTATTTGCATATTTAGTGGATTTTAGTGTGCTAAACCCCTCTTATTAGGTCAAGTATGCTTCAACTTAGGTTGATCTAATCTATCTTTATACATATGCTCCCCACATGTTGTCAACCCACTTGTCCATTTGGTCATTTGATACCTAAGTGTGTATTTCATATCTGAGTGTCTTAGGCTTTACCTCGTCTTTAATGACCATGACAACCCATTCCCCTTACGCCTTGATTGTTGAAATATGCTTAGCATGATGCATATAAAAGGGATCATAAGGAACCTTTATCTTGATTTTGTAGTAGGTCCTAAGGAACATGTGGGTCTAATCTAGGGAGAGGTTCCCTCCAATTTTTGTAGTGAATTCATGGGAGGGGAATATGCCAAATTATGTAGGTATATCAATCATCACTACCTCCTAAACAATGGTCACATTGGGTAGGCATACAGTGATAGTTGTAGTTCCTTGATGGGGCTGAGAAAAGGAATTAAAATCCTATCCAATTGTACTACCCCTTGTTTGATTGGTTTGTAAGCTAGCTCCAAGGTATCAACCACTCTTTTAGGCATAATCAAGGTGCTTGATCCAAAGTACATTATGAAATTATGGATGAGATTTTTATTATACATGAGCATCAAGTAGAAAGGTTGTGAGATAGGCCTACTAGGGCTAGGATTGAATATCTATAGAATGGCATACTTTTTTTTATTTTTTTGGTTATTTTCTATTTATCTAGGGATTCTTCTAGTTACTTCATCTATTTGGGTAGGGTGATGACATCCCACAATGTCATGGTTACAATGGATCTCTTTAGGTGCTCAACCACATTGAAGGATTCTAGTATCTAGTATTTTAGCATGTTACTCAAGGTCCACTAGAATTTATATGTTAAATTTTGATTCCTGGACCAGTTTTTGTAGAATATGCTTTGGAATTGGTTGCTTTGGTACTAGTGGCATTGGATGCTCCTGAATTACCTCTTAGGTTTGACTAGTATTTGGTCTATTGATTTTTGGTGTCAGGCCTTGTTACCTCTAATATTCTTCAATTACTCTTCTTTTACCCCTTGTGAGACCATAAAACTAAATCTAGACTTGGTTGTTTGGTGGAGTGTTTGGTCATCTAGGGATGACATTGATGGTTTTTTAATCCTTAATACTATCACAAATATCATAGGTTAAATATTAGAAGATAGAATATAATATAGCCATAATATAATAAGGTCAAGATAATAATATGAATAGAATAATATGAACAAATTAATATGTATATCAAGGCTTATAATAATACAAATAAAATTCAATAATAAGTAGCAATATGAATGTAAATATTAAAACTATTTATGTACTATGCATGAATAATAGCTTACAATATTAATTGCTCTAAATGCATGCAATATTTATTATTACTCTCTCTTACAAATATGATAATGATGATATTTTTTCTTCACAATGTGATTATGTTGATCTATGGAGTACTATCTCCATAATATAACCATAGTAGTATGACTATTTGGATATTTGACTATTCCTTTCCATATGCCAAATATCATGACTCTTGGCTTATCTACTTGACACTTGCATACTTTATTAACACTTTACTCTATAATACTTGCACATCTAAACATGACCCTTACACTTCCATAACTTACACAGTCTAATATAAGACACTTGTGCACATATTTACATTACATATATGCACTCTTACATATAAGATGCTTATGTACATATACTCAACTTACTTCTACACACTAACTCACATGACATGTGTATTTCATACACATTACAACTTTACATGACACTTGTGCATATCCTACATTGAATCCAAACAATTACATAAACATGCGAACAACAAATATACAAACGAAGAAATCAAATGAATGAATATTAAATTGCCACTTTAGAAGGGCTAAGTCCTTTGCCACTAAGGAGGGCTTAGTCCTTGTGAATATGAAAATTAATTCAATATGATAGATAATTGATTTGTGAATCAACCTACAACTATTAATAATGATTAAATCAATAAATCAATGATATTTGGAAATATAGATGACTTGGATATATTAGTGTTGTAACATGGATTCCCTCCTCAGAAAGCTTTGTCCTCAAAGCTTGAAATGACTCAAAGATAATTTATGTTTCCCATGTAGCATATTCTACTGGTAGGTCCTACCATTTGATTAAAATTCTTTGATGTGATGGGATCGAAGAATATGTGATCTACTTTGCAATATTGCTTTTGGATGGAGATATATACACCCTTCTTCATCAAGAACTAGAATTTCTGATTGAGAATGTACTTTTTATCCTAACACCTTATTGATACATGAAACATGAAATACTGGATGTAGACAAGATGAAGGACGAAGCTCTAGTTGATATGCCACTTTGCCTATGTGGTGCATTATCTTGTAAGGACCATAAAATCTAGGAACCAACTTCTGACTAGTCTTGATCTTCAATAATAGTTGTTTGTAGGGTTGCAGCTGTAGGAAAACCATATCACCTGTATTAAATTATATTTCAATATGGTGTGAGTCTTTTTGTTGCTTCAAGCGATTTTGTGCTTGGACCAAATTATCTTTGAGAATGTTGAGCATTGTATGTCAGTGTTGGAACCAATTATCTACTTGGGCCACTTTGAAAGATCCTAGAATATAATATTATATTATTGGTGGTTTTACCCCATACAATTCTTCAAATGGAGACATCTTCATGGAATAATGGTATGAAGTGTTGTACCACCATTCAGCTAATGAAAGCCAATGCCTCCATTGATACTGTTTATCTTAAGAAAAACATCTTAGATAGGTACCCAAATATTTTTTAGCTATTTTATTTTGGCCATCTGTTTGAGGATGGTATGCATAAGACATATTTAACTTTGTACCACTAAAATAAAATAATTCTCACAAAAAATTACTACTAAAAATAGGATCACGATCACTTAAAATATTTTTGGGCATTCCATGCAATTTGAAAATTGAGTCCATAAATACCTTAGCCACTTTGCTTGCTGAAAATGGATGTTGTAGAGCATTGAAGTGAACATATTTGGAGAGGCAATCCACTACCACAAAAAATAGTATTTTACCTTCCATTTTAGGAAGACCTTCAATAAAATCCATTGAAATATGTTCCCATTGATGATTTGGAATTGGTAGTGGTTGAAGAAGTCCTGGAGATTTAACTATTTCACCCTTATTGCGTTGACATACTTCAAATTCAGCTACCAAGGTTTTGATCTTAGATTTTCATCCTTTGCAATAAAAGGATTGTTTTACCTACATATATGTATTTCAAAAACCAGAATGTCCTATTGATGGAGAAGCATGAGATTCTTCAAGAATCCTAGATTTGATGTTAGAATTGTGTGGAATGTAAAAGTGATTCTTTCTTATTAACACCTTGTCAACATATGAAAAATGAGAATGCTTGGATAATCCTAGTATCAAATATTGAATTATTTGAGCAGTTTCTATGTTTGATAACCATTATTCTTGGATCTGAGAAACCCATTGGGAACAAGGCCCTGAAATGACATTTATAACCACTTTTCATATTTATGAGACAATGCATCTGCTGCCACATTTTATTTCCCTTTATTATACTTAATAAAAAAATAATATCCCAATAATTTTGTTAACCACTTGTTTTTCTCTAGATAGGAAAATCGTTGTCCTAGAAAATGCTTTAGACTACTATGATATATTTTTATGATAAAATGAGTACTAATTAAGTAGTGTCTCCATTTCTCAACTACATGTAGAATAGCCAAAATTTCTTTCTCATATGTGTACCTTCCCAAATTTTACCTAAAAATTTCTTACTCTCAAATGCCAAGGGATGCCCTTCTTGCATTAGTACTTCCCCAATACCTATTCCTAAGGCATCACATTCAGTCACAAATGGTTTGTGAAAATTTGGGGTTGCCAAAACTAGAGTAGTACACATTGCTTCCTTGAGTGTCATGAATGCTTGAATGACTTATTTAGATCAATGAAAAACATCCTTCTTTGTGAGAGTTGTGAGAGGAGCTACAATTTTACCGTAATTGTGCATAAGCTTGTGATAGTAACTAGTAAGACCCAAAAAAACACAAATTTTCTTGATGGTTTTAGATAAAGGACAGTCCTAAATGGCCTTAATTTTATTAGGATCCACTTTAACACATTCATGAGAAATGATATGACCCAAATATTCAACTTCTTGAACACTAAAAGAGCATTTGGACCGTTTGAAAAAAAAAAAATTCGTATATAATATATGAAGAACCTTTCCCACATGCATCAAATGATCTTCCATGTTTTACTATATACTAGAATTTCATCTAAGAAGACTAAGACAAATTTGTGGAGTGGACGAAAGAAATGGTTCATGAGACTTTGGAATGTGGAGGGGGAATTAAAAGATATGACTAAGAATTTATAATGACCTTCATGAGTACAAAAAGCGGTTTTAGGAATGTCCTCATCCCTTACTCTGATTTGATGAAAACCAGAGTGTAGATCCAATTTTGTGAAAAATTTTGCACCATGCAATTCATCTAATAAATCATCTATGACAGGAATAGAGAATTTATCCTTGATGGTGATTTTATTGAGGGGATAAAAATTAGGACACATATGCCAAGAGTTATCCTTACGACGGGCCAAAACCACTGGTGAGGAATAAGGACTAGTGCTATGATGAATGACTCCATGTTCTAAGAGTTCTTGGACAATATTTTCAATTTATATTTTTTGAGGTTGAGGGTAGTGATAAGAACAAATATTAGGAGGAATGCTTCTTGGAACAAGATGTATGGCATGGTCATGAGACCATTTGGGAGGTATTCCTTTTGGTTCTTGGAAAACTTCACCATAGTCTTTGAGTGAATTTTAGGAATATCCTATACTTGCTTTTCCAAACAATTGATTTGAGCTATGAGTCCATAACCCCATTTCCTTAATATTTTTTCCATGCTATGAGAACTCACTACATTTTATGTTATAGTTGGAATTCCTTAGAGGTGAATGGTCTTTCCATTTTCTTTCCATTCCACAAATAATTTTTTGAAATTAAAACTGATAGTGTCCAATTGTTCTAACCATTCAACTCCCAAAATAACATTTGAATTCCCTAAACTCATAACAAAGAGAGTTCCATACCAAGTATAACTTCCCATTTGTATTGAAATTGAAGATGTTATACCAATACGTTGAGCATTTCCTCCATTTACAACTAAAACTTGAAACTTATCTTGATTGGAGGAGTGAATGTGTAGGTTCAATGCCTTAGCAGTTTTAAGGTCAATAAAATTATGAGTACTATCTGAATCAATCAACACATTTATCCTCTTCTTCCTAATGAATCCTGGTACCTTGATTGTATGGTGAGTTTGTGATTCCATAAGAGCATGTACTAAAATAGCCATAGTGTCTTCATCAAAATGTTGATTCATTATGGTCTATTTGCTCTTCAAGCATAGGTGACTCTTGTGGATTAATATCCTCTACTTCCTCTTCTCCTTCCCTGTTATCATATTCTATTTGAAAGTTTTATCTTTGTACATATGCTTGATATTTTGGATGATGATTGTGATATTTATAGTAGTAATATCTTGATGGTTGATCATTTCTATGAAAATAATTGTTACGATATTGAGGATAATTATAGGAGTCATATTTAAAAGATGTCAAATTTTGCATCTTTTCTCAGTAAGCTTAGCAATCCTTATAGTGTCATCCAATGAGTATGTATCTTGTAAGTCTACTTAAATTTGAATATTCTCTTTGAACCCATGTCTAAAGGATGAAACCACCACATCAGTTTGTAAATTTCCTTGTATAAGAAAGAAGACTTGTGAATTTTGAAACATAATATCTTGCCGACCTAGTTTGTTTAAGTATCAATAGACGAATGATGTAAGAGGATGAAATACCTTCATCAAATATCTTGAGGAAAATATCCTTGAACTCTAGCCATAAGAGGGGAAAAATATGTTGACAGTTTTTCCAAGCGAACCATTGATAAGTTTCAGTGTCTAATTTGGAAGAGGCATAAGAAACTTTTTCTGATTCAGGCACACGATATAGTTGTAAGATACCCTCCATTTTAGCTATCCAACCATATGGATCTCCACCCTCAAAGGTAGTCATATCAGCATGTGAAATATTAACACCTATATGCCATCCTATTTATTGATAAACTTCCTTTGTATCCTATTTTGCATTATCATTTTGTCTATGGTAGTTATTTGGGGAAAGAGGAGCGTCTTGGTTGTGTTTCTTCAATAATTGTCCAAGCATTAATTTCATGTTGGTCATACTAGAAATTAGTTGAGTTATACATGCTTGTACATCTTGGTTACTTGCATTGGTGTTTTCTATTTCCTCATGTGTGAGATTTTCATGGGATTAATAGTAGGATTATCAGGATTAAAGTTGTTAATACGTAAAGGAGAATTATGTTGTGTATATTTATTTTGTGGTGGTCTTCTTGGTGATTTCAAGGATCCTTCATTTGTACTATCTATGCTATATAATCTTCCATTTGGTCCTTTATTCCACCTGCTGCTCATTCAATTGCTTTATAATAAAAAAATGACCAATTTGATCAAAACATTAACACGACCACTTTCCATCACCTTGTATTCCAATGGCTACCTTCCTTAGGCTCCCAATGGCTAATTTCTTATACCTTCACTTGGTCTTCCAATGGCTAGTTGCACTTCCTTTTCTTTACCTCCAACAACTAGTTTTTTACCTCCAATGGCTAGATAATAGCTAGTTACACTTCCACTTACTTTTATTTACCTCCAATGGCTAGTTCCTTTGTCATGCTCAAAAAGTTGTGTACACCAACATCAAATATGATAATTAAACTTCATTCCCACTTGAGACCTTAATAACTATGCTATAATTTATTTTACTAGATCAAACAAAGAATTGGTCTGCAATCAACATGTTGACCTGGGTCACTAAACCCAAACACAACCATAATGCTCAATATTTCATTGAGTACCTAGACTTGACATAGTGTTTAATTGACACCAATGATGTTGACTAGATCCTAGACACGACCATGATTCTATCTAGACAATCAAAACCCCCTAATGAAGATGACTGGACACATGATGCTGAATGGATACCATACACCCTAAACATGCGGTGATGATGAATGATATTGGACATGACTATGATTTATGATAGTTGTACACATTGATACTTGACACATCATGATATAGAATAGACATTGAATGACTTATAACAATGAAAACTAGACACAAGAAACCTGACTAGACTGACAAACCTGACTAACGATGACTGGACCGATAATGATGTGTGACTAAAACTACCTATACTAAGCACACTTGGAGAGATATTGTGTGAATGAGACACTATGAACACCTAAATGTTCACACTTCTTTAGTGGGTGCTAATGTTAATAAATCTCCTTGTGCAATCAACACCACTCATGTGGGATAAAGACTTAATGCCAATTTTTGAAAGATTTGATTAATTACGAATGGATGATGCAAAATAGATTTTTATGAAGAATTTTACACACCTTATGAATTAATTCTCGTAGTGACCTTCTGTGTTGATTTGCGTATGGCTTGTTGATCCCACTTCGAAGGATAGAAGAAGAGTGATATTTATTCATTGGCATGTTACACTTTATTCCACCAGTTTCTTTTTCAATGGATGTCAGGTGGTGCCAATTTCCATGATGTCATGATTGGTTGTTTGAGATTCTTGTATGTAAATGCTGAATTGAAAGGGAGATCATCTTACTCTGATCCATTGGGACACATCGCTAGCTAATAGATGCACAACCACCTCAATAGGAAATCGCTAACATGTCATCATAATATTATATGCAAGTAACCCTAAACCATTCGAATGAGAAAATCACTACACATGTTTACTGAGGATACGCTAATTATAATTATAAATTGTGTTTGTATTAACTTATGGAAAGAATTCTATACCCCTCAAGTAAAATAGACACACCTGCTTGGTGAAAATATTATGGTGCAATGTTTAATATTTTAAACTAGAAGAAATATCAAATTTAATTAATTCGATGAACCTATAACACATGAGAAAAAATCATCGTAGCTTTATGTAGCGTAATTATTTACTGCGTGCCTTCTAACTATGCTGAAAACTTTTACCGATTTCTTGGACTGTGCTAAACTTAATCTATGCTCATCTTTCACTGGAACTAAATTATTATATGTATTTATAATACGCAAACGAACCACAAAACCATGTTACTAGAAGATAGAAGTTTGACAGGAATCTAGGAGAGAAGAATCCATGTGTAGACATGAAAATTGACCCATTTTACTTAGTTTTCCTTATATAAAAGTAAGGTCATATTTGAGCTTAATTTTACCTAAAAATACCCTCCAAATTTCCTAAAACCTACACCATTGTATTGGGCTCAAAAATATCTTTCCAACGATATATTATATATCCAATTTTAACACCATTTGATCCCTCAAATTTTGAAAAAACTATGTACATGTCTAACCTCTTATGCGAGATAGGATTGCATGATTTGAGATCAAACCTAAATGTGCAAGATTGGATCACTTGATCTGATATCAGAACTAAATGTGTGAGATCAGATAGCCCAATCTCTTCCAAAATTTAAAATTACCTTGTTTAGTAAGGTGACAAAACTGGTTGCAACTTATTTTTCCTTACCTGGCCAACTGCACGATGGTTACGGGATCAGCTCAGGCGATCTCATCCAGAATAGGGGAAGTTGTAACCTTTTTAATTTTTAGCCCAACCTCTCAACCTATTCTAATCTATTTAATATAGGCTTGTCTCCCTGGATTCCCCTTGGAAATATTGCATACCTTTGCTCTGTTACTTTGTATCTTTGTTGTGTTTTTGTAGGTTGGATTTGTACATTGGCTAGATACGTATATGATAGAACCACCCGATATTTGGATAGGACTTTATGATCTATATATAGGATCTCCCGATCTCTGTATAGGACCACCCGATATTAGAAAAAGACCTAATCTTGTTTGCATCAACAATTTTTGCTGCTAAACTGCTTAGGGGCATCCAAACCTCATTTTTTGCATTTTCTCTCCCTATTTCTCATTCCTTAGATCATATTCATTACCTGCTAGATCATTTTAAATCCATTTCAATTTATGCATTAGATTTTCATTCATTTAATACCACTTTTCATGAATGTTTATGCATATAGCTTAGATCTATATTCATTTATGTAGTTATTTCAAATTCTAGCTCATTACTTAATCTAATCCATATTATCAAATGCATGTTATGCTATGAATTTCCTATTTTCTATGTTCAATTATTGAATTACAAGTTTTTTTTCTGATTGGATTGATTGATCATAGATTAGACCAACCGATCACAGGATCGTACCACCTGATCTCACCCTAAACTGACCAATCTTATCTGCATTAAGAAAAAATTTGTAGAAATTAGCCATCCGGATCCGAGTTAGAATTTCAAATCACTTTATAAGCATTGCATTGTTCATTATTTCCTATTTTTTGGTTGTTTATTATCTTCATGTAAATCGAAATTGCATGTAGAATAACGTAGTTGCATATTGGCCAAACTAGGTGTATGTGAGACTATCTAAAAGAATACATCAAAAAAACTCCAAAACCTAGGCATGGAAATTGCCATAAAATATTTTCTGGTGAACCCACCCAATTCATAGAAAAATCACCAAAGAGGTCACAATCTCAAGTGCCTCTCCTTTGAGGTGTAGACCTACTATTCTCTCATTCCCATTTGAGATGCGAATCCATTAGCCTAGAGGAAAGGAGTGCAAGAATTTTAGAGCTACATAATTTAGTTAACCCAACGTGAAAAACATAGGCATATTTCTGATTTTTAAAACACAAAAAGCATAAAAATCTATAAAAACAAAAACCAAAAACCAAAAAATATCATTAGTCAAATTTGCACATTATAAGTAAATTTCATAGATGTTAGAATTTAACATAGGAAGGGTTGCATGCATAAATTTTAGAACATTGTTATCTACTTAGAAAATATCTCAAATAGTTGAAAAATCAAGTATTCCATCTCAAGAACAGTGGACTGAACTCTGGAAAATATTAGACATTATTAAAGCCAACAAACCAAGACTTAGCCAGATTATAAGGTTTGACATAGCTAAAATCATGGATCTTGAGAACTCTTCTCACTACTTTGATATTCAAAGGAAGTGTGAGAGGTGGTTGATGGATAAAAGAGCAAGTATTTCTTCAATTGTTTATACTTTTGAAGATTACCTTGAAAATGCCATAATAGTACATAGGTTTTTATCACATAGAATATCAAGAGATAGTCTTGGAAAATAAGAGATGATTCCACAACACTCCTAGGGAAGTCCATTATCATGAGTATTATCATGAACTATACTTTTGTATGCCAGAATATGAAACTGATAGTATCACCATAGCCCATTTTATCAAGTTCTTGAAATCCAACTTTCAGTTTGAGGAAGAACATTATATGTTACCTGGAGAACTTGAACCCATTAACAATATTTATAGAATCTTTCAGGAAGACTAAAGTATAATATTATAATTTCTATTTTCTGCTTTGTTTTCAAAAACATAAAAAACCAAAAACAAAATATATTTACATATTTGCATATTAATATAGGTATATATATAACATATATACCCCAATAATTTAAGCATATATATATATATATATAGAATATATATTTTTAAGATAAAAACATCTTAAAACAAAATGCCTAGGATTTTAAGAAGTGGAAAACAAATAGAGTTTGAAGAACAAGATCAAGAAAACCTTGATGATAGGGTAAATATTGAAGATGATAAACTCATAGAACAAGGTGAGGATGATAATGGAGGAGAAGAAGAAGGAGATACTAATAAACCTTTTGTAGATCCTGAAGTTCATGTCAGCTTTAAATCTATTCAACAATTCATGCATTTTATGAAAGACCATATAGATGAACTTCAACACGTAATAAAGACAAAACATATGCTCCCATCTAGATATTATGCAATGGAGGTTGCTATAGAATATTCTCTCCAATTAAATGCAAATCCAATGACATACATAGGTAACACAAACCATAATCAAGCTGGTCCATCTAATAAAAATATAGATTTGAATAATAAAAAATCAGCAACACAACAAAATTCCAAACCAAAACTAAATTCTTCTTCTTCTCAAGCTCCTAATCAAAAAATACCTACATCACAAAGAGCTAAGAAAATTCAAAATGTGAATCATTATCAACAAAAAGGTTCAACAAAACACAATCCCATATAAACTTCACAACATTATTCCCACAAAGACTTTACATAATAGTATTTCAACTGGAAATCCCTATGTGACAAGACAAACTTATTATCAGAGACACACTTATTATCAGAGACACAACAACATAGTGCAACAAAATAAATTTTGTGGAAAACCATAGGGGCTTGAAGACATGGTTAAACAATTGGCTTCACTACTAGATCAAATGGATCCCTACCGTCCCTCATACAGTTATAGAGAGATGTATAGTCAACCCTTGGATCCTATTATGGTTGCTCAACCATACCCAAAATATTTCCCCATGCCTGTTCTCCCGATATATAAAGGAAATGAAGATCCTATTGAGCATATTCACTTGTTTAGGATAGCATATAATGATATTCCTTATGATGATTAGTTTTTACTAAAAATATTCCCTAAAATTCTTAGAGGCATGGCCCTAGAATGGTATTATCAACTACCAAAAAAATCTTTGAGGAACTTTGAAGAAATAGAAAAAATGTTTGTTCACCAATTTAGTGCATACATAGAAAGACATGTCACTATTAAGGATTTATACAACTTGAAACAAGGGAAATATGAGAGCTTTGCTGAATTCCTAGACAAATGGAGACAACTTTTAGGAAAATTACATTTTGCTTTATCTCATCAAGATATATTGGAAATATTCATTGGCAATTTACAAGAACAATTATCTTATGAGCTTGCTATAGCTACTATAACATCTTTTGATCAAGCTATAGGCTTAGCAAGAAGGGTAGAAGATGCCCTTATCAAAATAGGACAATGAAGAACACAAGCTTATACTGATAGGGGGGGTGAACTATATAAGACCACTTTTTACTTTTATTTCCCGATCAATATTATGCAATGTATCAATAGCAATATCAACAACAATAATCAAAGCAATTCATAAATCACCACACATGATAGAGACACCAATTTAATGTGGTTCACCCAATATGGGCTACTCCATGAAGAAAATATTTCACTAATATTTTCTTAATAAATCTCTTGGAAATCCTTTCCCTATTACAATGTTTATGAACCTCTATCCAAAGGAGACACCAATACCTTGATAAAGTTCATGGATCTCTATCCACAAGAGAACTCCTTTCTCCTCTGCTCTGGTTAGTGATCTTCTAGAAGAATTGCTACCTCCACTGCACTAGCTAATGGATATCTATCCACTGAAGACTCTTGTCCTCACTCAAAAGACCTATCCTCACTGCCCTAGCTAATGGATCTCTATCCACTAGAGATTGTCATCCTCTATACTCTGCCACCTCCAAATATTACTCTTAGCTCTATCTCAAATCTACAATAAACATAGTCCTTCGGTCTAGCACAAATCTTCTCAATATTTGTCTTTGGTCTGGCACAAACTTGTCCTCAAATCTGCACCAAACTCTATCCTCAAATATTCACTAAACATAGTCCTTTGTTCTAGCACAAATATGTCCTCAATATCTATCCTCAATCCTTAACACAAAGCTTTACTTAATCATAAATAAACTCTACTGGATCTAACCCAAACCTTAACTCAAGGTTTGAACAAATCAATCAATCAAATTTGCTCACAAGTCTTCTCAAATACTTGTCTCAAATATGCCTTGTAAGATTCCATAAAATATCATACCAAATTTTCCACAAGTTTTCTCAAAGACTTACCTTAAATCTGCTCAACAAGTCCTCACAAGAACTTGTCCAATTTGCTCAACAAGTTTTCACTAGGAGTTACCTCAAATTTGTTCAATAATTTCTTACTAGAACTTATCCAATCTTCTCTCAATATCTATCCTCAAACTTTGTAATGTAAGCTTCCATAAAAGCTCACACAAGTATATCCACAAGTCTTCTCAAAGACTTACCTCAAATCTGCTCAACAAGTCCTCACTAGAACATGTCCAATATCACAGAAACATATAGAGAAATGTTAGAGACTCAATATCCTTCACATTCACCACAATGCTCAATCACTTTCAATCTCTCTTTTTGCCATAAAAACATATAGAGAATTTTTAGAGACTAAATATATTTCACACTCACAAACACTCAACCTCTTTCTCAAATCAATTTAGAATATGGAACAATTTGTTTCATAGAAATTGAACTATCATTTCAACACATCCACTTGAATAGGTTCAACCAACTCTACTCAATCAATCACTCAATGAAACTATCCTTTATCACAAACCCTAGTCCTAGTATATGAACACTCACTCACTTATTTACAACAATGCTTATCAAACAATCTCACATAACAATGATACTCATAATATTTCACAAACCCTAGTTCAAGATAGTTCATGAATTCACATAACAATGATACTCATGTTCTTTGCACAAACCCTAGTTCAAGCATATGAAAGCTTTACTCAATATTTCCAACAATGCTTATAAAACAAGGTTTTTATCATCAAATCTCACTTAGAAAAACCTTCAATAATCAAACTCAACAATGCTTATCAAACAACCCTTTTCACTCCAACTTAGAATTCACAACATCCAACAATCACTCACTAGGAAGATGTGCCCATACCATTTTTTTTGATGTAGAAGTACCCTAAAACATCTATCTGAATCACAATTTTCTTCTGTGCCAATTTCAATGGTTAGATGACAAAATATCATACTAACACTCTCAAAATATTTCTCAATTACAAAAATAATTAAACTCAAATACACCTTATTACTCCTTCTTTGAAATTAGCAATCATCAAATTATACATACAAATAATTACTCAATTGCTCCTTATAATCTCCAACTTTAATTAATCAGCCTCCAAAAATTAAACTTTAAAAATAATAGTGCCTACCCTTTTATCTCCCTCAAATACTCAATATCCAAATTAATTTAGGCAAAAAATAAACTTTATAAACCATCAAAATTATTTTATTTTTTCAACCTTATCACATCCAAAGTAATCAAGCAACCAAGACAAATAACATCAGTGCATACCTTTAACACTAGCCAAAAGGCCTCGATGGGTTTTGAACATGAGATTACTCCCAGTCGAGCACCTTATCAAGGCACTAGCCCACCACGTGGGCTAAGTGCTTCCATGAGAAAGAGAAAGCACAAGCCTTCCTTTATTCCTTTCATTCAGTGCTACACAAAATGAAATGCCCTTTCTTCCTTGCAAAACGAACTCGACAGATTTTAAACCCTACACTCCTTTCTTGCCATAAGACTTAGCACCCTCTATCATTGCCAACTGCACTACACAAAGTTGTGCGAGGTACAAGGAGCCTCGATCCTATTTATTAAATCTACTGCCACCAGAGACCTTTCAAAATCTGAAAATCTATCTTCCTTGTGTCTTATACTTTGGAGCTTAGGAAATCGATCAATGGTTTGTTAGGGATAAGGCAAAGGTTTTTACCACCTTTTATACACGAAGACCTCATGCCATAAAACGTCGATGCTTAAATTGAATTTCAAATTCGATTTTAATTTCAACCTTATAACCCTCTTTAGGGTTATTTAAATTAATATAAACTAATTTATAATTAAATTAATAATTAATTTATAATTAACTTAAATAACTTTGGAAGTTAATTAAATTAATTAATAAATTAATTTATAATAAAATTATATTAATTAATTTTTAATTATTTAAATTTCCCTTTTTAATATTATAATAAAATATTATAATATTATTTTCTTGGGCCCCTTCTTTGTACTTTGGACCACATCTGACCACCTAGAACCGGATCTGACCATCTGGAAGTAGACTCTCATTTTTACACTGATTGCGGAACTACTTCTCCTTGCACTGCTCACTGAAACCGACTTTTTACATCAATGACCACTCACTCTTGACATCAATGATAACTCATTGATGTCAACCCAATTATATTTTCCAATTTACTTAATATTTTTCTATTTTGATCCCCCTGGGAAACTTCTCCTCTTGACTCAATGCTCTCGCCTTAAATCAAATATCTCTCCCTTACTCAAATATCTCCCCCTTTGACATCAATGGCAAAGGGTCAACTTTGGGGCACAGAGCTAAGAATGAGTCTCTTAGCATAGCCCCTCCCCCACCTCCTCTTTTGGTGGTAAATTCTAGGGTGGGAGTATTTCTACTCCCAGCATGCACTGATCTTTACCTTTTCCCACTTTCCTTCTCATCTTATCCTTCTAATTCCTTTGAATGTTCCTGTTCCTACTTGTCTCTAGAATTTTTGCTCTACACCACCTTGTTGTATGTCCATCATTATTGCACTTTTAACACTTAATATTGTTATTCCTTGGAGGTGCAAATATCTTGATATTTCTTCTGGTGAAGCCATATCTATTCTTATCATGGACCCTGCACTTCATTGCCTTGTGACCAAACTAATTACATGAGTAGCAATACCCATGAAAAATATTCCTGTTTTTGAAGTTCCCATATTCTTGTCTTTCATGTGTCTAGCACTGTGAATCCTTGTGCCCAAATCTGTGATATGAGAAACATCGTCCATTGAAATTTCCTTACCCTGACCTCATTGGTCTCTTAGTATCTTTTACCCTGTGCTAGTTCCTATTCCATCTATTTTTCTTTTGTGCATTGTTCTTTTCTTTGTTGAACTTTATATTGTCCAACTCATTCTTAGAAGTATCACTTTCTCTCACACTATCTTCTTTTGAAGTTTCTTCTTCTTCAAAACTTGATATTGACTCTTCTTCTTATTTATTTTGTACTTGTTCAAAACCAAGACCTATTTTGTTTGTTGACCATCTTTGTACCTTGATCATCTTATCTACGATTTTTGAGATCTTTTCAAAATTGTGTAGCTTATCCTTAGAATTTTCTATTTCATTCCTTAGTAGAGCTACTTCTTGTTCTAATATTTCACATTCTAAAACCTTTGCTTCTAAATTATCCTTGAACTTCTTTGTCTTATCCATTGACTTATTTAGATCCTCTATAAGATTTCCTCTTTCTTCATCACATTCTTGAAAATGAATCTTAAGTTGGGAGTTTTGATTTCTTACCTTCTTTAATGTTTTATGAGCATAAATAAACTCTCCCTCAAGATAAACTTCTCCTTTATTTGATTCTTCCTCTATTTGTTTGCCTTTGAAAACATCTTCATTCTTTTTTGACTTGTATTCTATAGGATCACCTCCTTCTTCTTCTAGTACCATTAGAATATTCTCTTCTAGTCCTTCAATTGTATATTCATATTCATCATAACTAAAACTAAAACCATTCTTTGTACAAATATCTTCAATATGTCCAAAATTACCACATCTAAAACACTTGAGAATTATTGGTGACCTTTTCTTAACTTCTTGTTTTTCTTCTATCAGAAATAGAAATTCATATTTATCATTATCTAAGAAACTATTATCACTATCACTTGAGTAATTACTTGCCTTGTCTGCATAGTAACTCCTCTTGTCTTTGAAATAACTTCTTTCTTTGTTTGCCTTGTCCATCCTTACCTTTATTTTGGTACTCGTATTTTTTTGATTCCCTATTCCTATGATCCTATTTTTCTTCATCATTGCTATTTCTAGCTTCTTAAAAAACAATTGCATAGTGACCATACTTTCCATAATTGAAACATATAACAAATTTTACATCTTTAAATCTTCTTGTATCCTTATTGCTTCTACCATAATTTGCTTCTTCATCATTGGATGACTCATTGCTTGAATATGACTTCTTGTCCTTTGTATTCTTAGTAGCTTTGAAAGTTTCTTCCTTCCAAATATTAGGTTCCTCTTTTGTTCTCATCTCAAAAGTTGTAATAATACAAAGTAATACATATCTTGTCAAAATATCACCATATTTTTATTCCTCTATAGCAGATATTTATTCACTAAACCTTTTTGGGAGAGATCTTATCACAAACATCAGATTCTTGAACCTCAAGTCCAAGTTCTTGCATGGCATTAACAACATCATCTACATGAAGTATATAAGCACTAATGTTTTCCTCATACTTAATTCTTAATTCTTCAAATTATCCTTTAAGATTTTGTATCTTTGCCTTTTTGACACTTTTATCTCCTTCATATATGCTTTGCAACTTATCCCAAATTTCTTTTGCTTATTTGCAATGCATAACCTTTATGAACTCTATTCTATGCAAACATCTCAAAATTGCATTCATTTATTTTGAATTTTAATGATGTATAAGCTTACCATCTTTATCTATAGGTGGAGTAGTTGGTGGTGTGTATCCATTTTCAACTGCTTCCTATATTTCATTACCAAGTGCCATCAGGTGAATCTTCATTTCATACTCAAAAATATATAATCACTTCCATAAAATAATGGTGTTGAATTATCTAAGGATCCATTATTATAATCCATTGTGTTCTTGTAATTTTTTTCTTCAAGTTGTTAAACTCTTCCGAAGGAACTCGCTTTGATACCAATTGAAGAAAACAAGCTTATACTAAGAGGGGGTGAACAGTATAAGACCATTTTTTAATTTTCTTTCCCAATAAATATTATACAATGTATCAATAGCAATATCAAAAAAAGTAATCAAATCAATGCATAAATCACCACACACAATAGAGACACCAATTTAACATGGTTCATCCAATGTGGGCTACTCCATGGAGAAAATATTTCACTAATATTTTCTCAATAAATATCTTGGGAATCCTTTCCTTATTACAATATTTATGGACCTCTATCCAAAGGATACACCAATCCCCTCATCAAGTTCATGGATCTCTACCCATAGGAGAACTCCTTTCTCCTCTACTCTAGCTGGTGATCTTCTAGAAGAACTACTACCTCCACTACACTGGATAATGGATATCTATCCATCGAAGACTCCTATCCTCACTTAGAAGACCTTTCCTCACTACCTTGGCTAATGGATATCTATCCACTAGAGACTATCATCCTCTATACTCTATCACCTCCAAAGCTTGCTCTTAGATCTATCTCAAATATACACTAAACATAGTCCTTCGATCTAGCACAAATTTACTCAATATCTGTCTCTAGTCTGGCACAAACCTATCCTCAAATATACACCAAAATCTATCCTCAAATCTACACTCAATACAGTCCTTCAGTATAGCAAAAATCTATACTCAATATCTGTCTTCAAACCTTAACACAAAACTTGACTTAATCACAAATCAACTCTACTGTATCTACCCAAAACCTTAACTCAAGGTTTGAATAAATAAATAAATAAACTCCTCTCACAAGTTTTCTCAAAGACTTGTCTCAAATATGCCTTGTAAGCTTTCACAAAATCTCACACCAATCTATCCACAAGTCTTCTCAAAGACTTACCTTAAATCTGCTCTACAAGTCATCACCAGAACTTGTCCAATCTGCTCAACAAGTCTTCACCAAGACTTACCTAAAATCCATTCAATAATTTTTTACTAGAACTTATCCAATCTGCTCTCAATATCTATCCTCAAACTCTGTATTGTAAGCTTCCACAAAATCTCACACAAATCTATCCACAAGTCTTCTCAAGGACTTGCCTCAAATCTGCTCAACAATTCCTCACTAGAACTTGTCCAATCTCATAGAAACATATAGAGAATTGTTAGAGACTCAATATGCTTTACATTAACCACAATGCTCAATCATTTTCAATCTCTTTTTTTACCACAAAAACATATAGACAATTGTTAAAGACTCAATATGTTTCACACTCATAAACACTCAACCTATTTCTCAAATTAATTTAGACTATGGAACAATTTGTTTCACAAAACTTAAACTATCATTTCAACACATCCACTTGACTAGGTTCAACCAACTCTACTCGACCAATAACTCAATGAAATAATCCTTACTCACAAACCCTAGTCCAATTATATGAACACTCACTCACTTATTTCCAACAGTGCTTATCAAACAATCTCACATAACAATGATACTCATGATATTTCACAAATGCTAGTTCAATATAGTTCACAACTTTACATAACAATGATACTCATGTTCTTTGCACAAACCCTAGTTCAAGAATATGAAATATTTATTCAATATTTCCAACAATACTTATAAAATAAGGTTTTATCATCAACTCTCACTCAAAAAATCCTTCAAAAATCAAACTCAACAATGCTTATCAAACAACCCTTTTCACTTCAACTTAGTATTCATAACATCCAATAATCACTCACTAGGAAGATGTGCCCATACCTTTTTTTTATGTAAAGTGCCCTCAAAAACCTATCTCAATCACACTTTTCTTCTTTGCCAATTTCAATGGTTAGATGATACAATATCATACTAACACTCTCTCAAAATATTTCTCAATTACAAAAATAATCAAACTCAAATACACCTTATTACTCCTTTGAAATTAGCAATCATCAAATCATACATAAAAATAATTACTCAATTACTCCTTATAATATCCAACTTTAATTAATCAACCTCCAAAAATTAAACTTTCAAAATAATATTGCCTACTTTTTTATTTCCCTCAAATACTCAATATCCAAATTAATTTAGGCAAAAAATAAACTTTATAAACCATCAAAATTATTTTATTTTTTCAACCTTAGCACATTTGAAATAATCAAGCAACCAAGACAAATAACATCAACGCATACCTTTAACACTAGCCAAAAGGCCTCGGTGGGTTTTGAAAGCGAGACCACTAGTGCCTTATTGAGGCGCTAGCCCACCACATGGGCTAAGTGCTTCCATGATAAAGGGAAGGCACAAGCCTCCCTTTATTCCTATCATTAGACGCTATGCAAAATTTAATGCCCTTTCTTCCTTGCAAAATGAACTTGATGGGTTTCAAACCCTGCACTCCTTGCCTACCATAAAACTTAGAACCCTTCACAATTGACAATTGTGCTACACAACACTGTGTGTACAAGGAGCCCTGCTCCTATTTATTAAATCTTCTGCCATTAGAGACCTTTAAAAATGTGAAAATCTCTTTCTCTTCCTTGCACACTATACTTTGGATATTAGGAAATCGATCGATCGTTTGTCGGGGTAAGACAAAGGTTTTTGCCACCTTTTATACACAAAGACCTCGTGCCATAAAACGTCGGCGCTTAAATCAAATTTTAAATTCTATTTTAATTTCAACCTTATAACCCTCTTTAGGGTTATTTAAATTAATATAAATTAATATATAATTAAATTAAAAATTAAGTTATAATTAACTTAAATAACTTTGGAAGTTAATTAAATTAATTAATAAATTAATTTATAATAAAATTATATTAATTAATTTATAATTAATTTAAATTTCCATTTTTAATATTATAATAAAATATTATAATATTATTTGCTTGGGCCTCTTCTTTGCACTCTGGACCACATCTGACCACCTAGAACTAGATCTGACCATATGGAAGCAGACTCTCCTTTTTGCATTGATTATGGAACTGCTTCTCCTTGCTGCTCACTAAAATTGACTTTTGACATCAATGACCACTCACTCTTGACATCAATGACAACTCATCTAATCAAAATACCCAATAGATAATTTAAGAAAAATGATGAGGATAAAACTTCTAAAAACCAATACAAGAACAAACAAGTAGTAGGTGATGGAGTTACTGATAGTAGAAATACCTCAAACATCAATACTATAGAAGATATGAAGAATTTTTTGTTGAAAATTCTTGATAAACATCTAAGAGAATTTACAAAGTTAAATCAACATTTAACCATGATTTTACCACAATTATTAGAACAAGGTTTAATACGGTTGCCAAAGATACGACAACTAGATGCCACTGCAACTGGATATAGGGCTGATCTACATTGTAATTTTCACCAAGGGGATGGACATTCTATCAATTCTTGTAAAATATTAAAGCATGTGATACAAGATCTGATTAATAAAGGTAAAATGGAAGTAGAAAAGTTTCCTTAAAACAATAATCCTAAAAATAATACCCAAAATAACCAGCTCAAAATGCAAATCAAAACATAAATATTTTTCAACATCCTTTACCTAAACATGGTAAAGAAGCTATGAATAAACTAGAACATCATAATGTTCCTCCTCCAACTCGATATGTGGGAACCATCAACAATTTCTTACCATAACAAGATTTTTAAATCTCCTATGTATCTACTTTATCTGTAGTCACAACTAGATCAATACAATATTTTTAGTCTTCATCTTCAGAAGCTACAAAAATTGACACAGAAAACACAAAAAGTGATATAGAAATTGAAATAGACATCACCTCAAATAATTCAAATACAATTGAATATGAGTCAGATAAAATTATTCCTATCACTGATTTAATAGTTCCAGAAGAACCATTCCCTAGAAGAATGACCACTCGACCCTCATATCAACAAACACTTTCAATTGAACAAATAGTAAATTCTAGACCTCACTTTGGTCACTTACAAAACAATAATTTTGTAGGTACTATTGGAGCCATCACTAGAAAACAAGATCAAAATCAAAATTCTCAATCACAAACTCAAACAACTGATCAAGACATAGGGATCTTATAAAATCCCTTACCCTATCATCAACAATTGTCATATCATAATGTGCCTCATCACAATGATATTATTAGTTTAGTAGTAGATACTACAACAAAGCAAGTTCTTGCCCAACTAAATCTTTTTTATAAACAAGAAATAAATTCTTCATCCAACCAACCTTCAAGACATCTCTTAGTTTTGAAGAATAATCATAAAGAGGATACAAGCATAGAAAACCCATATTTAGCATTGAAGTCTCAACCTAAATTCTCCTTCAATATTCAACAACAATCAACCAATATTCCAACTAAGATATCCTTTTTGAAATTTTTGCAAACCTCTCCTATTCATAGGGAATTTGTATTCTCTATTATCTCTTTCTTTATCATCCTTACATCAGATTCTTTATTCTCTTCCTCTTTATCATCATTGACACATTTTATTCATCACCTTTTCTTCTTAAATCTCTCTTTCTTTATCATTATCACATCAAGTTCTCTGTTCTTTTCCTCTTCATCACTTTTTTTCATCACCTTTCTTCATCTATATCTGATCATCATCCTTCATCACAACGATATCAAACATCAACAAATCGACTTCAATCATATTCACCACAACCAAATTGTCCTTCAAAACCTCCTTTGATTTTGAATCCACCTTAGAAATGCTATGCATAAATAACTTTGTATAGTGTATATATAGCATTTTTTGTATATATTATCAATTTTATCAAATCACAAAATAAACCAAAAGAAGAAAAAAAAACATGAAAAATTTCCAAAAATATTTCAAATTCTACATTATTGTTTGTTGTCTTCCAAAAATTTGAGTTATATTTTATCTTATTTCAGAGAAACTCAAAAGTTATCTTGAACCACTCACTTAATTTACATTTTTATAAAATTTTGATTTCATCACTTTGATTATAAATTTCTCTTGTATTAAAGAACACTATTACTTCACTAAATAAAAATTTTGAGTTTTGGGAATTGGTCTTGTCACTTTTTGAACCAAGAATACATTTTCACATGTTAAAATGGTTTTTTGTAAATTTAAATGATGATTCTACATAGTACTGTTAGTTCCTTAAGCAAAAAGTTTCCCTTGTTAATCCTATTATGCGTATGATTGAGAATACTGAGAATTGGAAACATGATAAACTCTTCTCCTACCCGAATAAAATCCCTTGCTCTAAATCTAATCTAAGCAAGTATCCTAAAAAATAAATAAAAATAAAAAGAGAAGGAAAAAGAAAAAGAGAAAAGTGAGAAAAGAGTTTCACTACAAAAAACAATAAAATCCCTTTGTTCAAAAATAAAAATGAACAAGAACCCCTACTACAAACAAGTCAAAAGAAAATAAGGAGGTAATGAGCTTGAATCCCTGGAATTCCTCAGTTATTCAAAAATTGTGTGGTGAGCCCTATAATACATGGTTTGTGCCCAACCCACATGGCCTTGGGTAAGCCTTTTGCATGTCAATATGTCTATCGCATTAGCGACCTTCTTTTGTACAGACCAATGTCAGCTTGTGCATTAACTAGCTTTTGGTAACTTATATTACATAGTATTCTAGTCTAACTGAATGCACAAAATCATGGTTAATAAACCTTTCACTTGCACACACATTGGTTCATAAAAGTTGGCTTGTATCACTACCTCACTCAAAATCGATAAATTAATTTCACAAGAACACACATCTGATCCTTGAGAGATTTTGTATCATTATGACAATCAAGATGGATAATGAACTCACACATCACACACTAGTTCTCGATAAATTTGACTTTGTCCTTGAAATAATTTAAAATATTTCTTTGAAATTTTGCTAGAAAATATTAGTTTGTAATCATTTACATTAATCCCTATCACTTCATTTTAGCAATCACATATATATATTGTCTTCAAAATTCTCAAACATGTGAAACAATGACTTGTTTTAATTAAAACTTGCATTTTCAAAATCATATATAATAATTCATTGCATTTTGACTTCGTGACGATGGTATAATTCCTAGTAATTATTTTTCCTCAAATTTCACACAAGGAATTCTATGCCTAGTGCAAGTCATCCTTCCCAAATTTTCATGCTTAAATCACTTTATATCCCTCACAAAATGATCTTTATCAACCTATTTTATCAAAATAAATTTCTTTTACAATCGACATCTTCTTTCATCATCATAAACCTCAAGATCACTCTTGAGACCACAATATTTTTGGTATTAGCAACACAAAACTTCCTCATAATAGAATCCGCTTCATGACCTAGTGAGCATTGATCTCCACCAATAGTCATATAACAACACAACATCCTTGGAGGTTCATTGCTAATCCATAAATTTTATTATCATACAAAAACATATTTTTCAAAATATACTTTACCAAAAGTCAAAAACCATTTTTATGTTAAGCATGATTAAAATATTTTAAAAAATCAAAAGCATTATTACAAGAAATTTGAACCATAATAATTCAATGCAATAAATCATCCAATAAAGTCATAACAAGTCACATAGATAACGAGGATCAATATATATATCTCAAAATATAAGTATAAAATAAAGTTAACTGGTATACCACAAAAGCAAATTTCAAAAATTTTGAGTTTTCCACCAAACATAGAATTTGGCACAAAAACTCGAGGGGGCATCCTAGTCAGTAAATTAGTAATTATTTTTCTAAAACATCAATTTCCCATGAACTATTCATTCTAAACCATCTACTCCTTTTTGCCCATGTCAATCATAATCACTTCTACTCAAGTATCTACACTTTTCTTTGATGCATTTATTATTCATAAATACACCAAAGAGGGGGCAAAATGTAGACATGAAAAATTGACCCATTTTCTTTAGTTTTCCTCCTAGAAAATTAAGGTCATATTTGAGTTTAATTTTACTTTAAAAAAATCTCCTCCAAATTTCCTAAAACCTATACCTTTGGATTGGACTCGAAAAGAGCTTTCCAAAGGTATACTATATGTCCAGTTTTGACATCGTTTGGCCCCTCAAATTGCCAATAAACTATGTACATGTCTAACCTCCTATGCAAGATTGGATCGCCCGATCTAGGATCAGACCTAAATGTGCAATATCGTATCATACGATCTGAGATCAGACCTAAGTGTACGATATTGGATCGCTCGATCTCATCCAAAACTGAAAATATCCCTATTTAGCAAGGTGACAAAACTGGTTGCAACTTCTTTGTCCTTAACTAGCCAATTGCATGATAGTTACGGGATCAGCTTGAATGATCTCATCCATAATAGGGAAAGTTGTAACCTTATTTATTTTTAGCCCAAACTCTCAACCTATTCTAATCTATTTAATCCAGGATCCTCTCCATGGATTCCCTCTAGAAACTTCACATACCTTTGCTCTGTTACTTCGCATCTTTGTTGTGTTTTTGCAGGTTGAATTTATGCATCGAATGGATACATATAGGATAATACCACCTGATCTTTGGATAAGACCACCCGATATCTAGATAGGACCACCTGATCTCAAATAAAACTACCCGATCTTGTCTGCATTAACAATTTTTGTTGCTAAGATGCTTGGGGGCATCTAGACCTCATTGTTTGCATTTTATCTCCCTATTTCTCATTCCTTAGATTATATTCATTACCTGCTAGACCATTTTAAATCCATTTCAATTTATGCATTAGATTTTCATTCATTTAATACCACTTTTCATGAATGTTTATGCATATAGCTTAGATCTATATTCATTTATGCAGTTATTTCAAATTCTAGATCATTACTTAATCTAATTCATCTTATCAAATGCATGTTATGCCGTGAATTTGCTATTTTCTATGTTCAATTATTGAATTTTAGGTTTTTTTTTTTGATTAGATTGACCGATCGTAGATTGGACCGATAGATCACAGGATCGTACCACCCGATCTCACCCTAAGCTGATCGATTTTATCTGCATCAATAAAAAAGTTGCAAAAATTAGCCATCTGAATGCGAGTGAGAATTTCAAATCACTTTATAACCACTACAATGTTCATTATTTCCTATTTTATGTTGTTTGTTATCTTCATGTGAATCGAAATTGCATGTAGAATAGCATATTTGCATATTGGCCAAACTAGGTGTATGTGAGACTATCTAAAAAGAATACATAAAACAAACTCTAAAACCTAGGTGTGGAAACTGCCATAAAATGTTTCCTGGTGAACCTACCCAATTCATCAAAAAATCACCAAAGAGGGTATGATCTCAAGTGCCTCTCCTCTGATGTGTAGACCTACTATTCTTCCATTCCTCTTCGAGGCACGGATCCATCAGTCTGGAGGAAATAAGTGTGAGAATTTTAGAGCTAAACCATGGCAATGAATTTGTGGAGAATGCCCAACATGATCAATTTTTTTTTTTTGGCTTTTTTCCTAGATGGACCGACCGCAATGATTTCCTGTATAGTTTTTTTTATTGCTATGTTGCCAAGAAAGTGCTTTGATACCACTTGAAGCCAAACAATTACACAAACATGCAAACAACAAATATACGAATGGAGAAATAAAATGAATGAATATTAAATTGCCACTTTAGGAGGGCTAAGTCCTTCACCACTAAGGAGGGCTTAGTCCTTGCGAATACACAAATTAATTCAATATGATATATGATTAATTGTGAATCAACCTGCAACTATTAATAATTATTAAATCAATAAATCAATGATATATGAAAATATAGTTGACTTGGCTATATTAGTATTGTAACATACACATTCACACTTAAAATAGAAATATAACTCACACTCTAAACTATGACTCAACCCTAATATATTATTTACAAATGTACCATGAAGGTACCATGGAGGTACATTAGCATATACCAAATAATGTAATATATTCCAACACCCCCTTGTATTACATTATTTGGTTATTGAAGAATTTAGTCTTCAATCATGGTCTTCTTCTTTGCCTTCAATATTCAAGTGACCTTGTAATATAATTGATCTTTTACTTGAGCTCCATTAGGTTCATCTTTGATTTCTTTGTATTCATCTTCATGTTCTTCAAGCTTACTTCTTGAAATCTCTCATTGTCATTATATTCTTGCATAAGAATATTTTCTTTGCCTTTGTGTGACCTGATTTCTTTATAAGACAAGTTTGGACCATATTTGATCCATTTTTATTTTCCTTATTTTTTAAATGATTTCTTTTCCTGTATTCTAAAAATTGTACACTTGGATCCATTGTTAGAGGATGCTTTGAAAATAATATTTGAAAAAGACAATCTAATCTAAAAAATAACGCTCTTTCAAATCTTCTACAATACTTGTCCTTATACCAAAAAAATAAAAGAATGAGATTTTATCCCACAATATTTACATGGATGAGGACTCCAACAATTTGATTTTTCATGACCAATTCTATTACAATAAATGAACCTTGAACATATTTTTATTGTTGTATTCATTCTTCTTAGAGTTTCAAGTTCATTTGTTTTCTTAATAAAGTAGCATAACCATTTATGCACTTCTAAGGCTACTCTTACTCTTTTTTTGTTTTCCATGTAGATAAGTTGTAGATGATGAAGAACTTCAATATATTTAGTATATTTTGCAATGGAATCTATAGATGAACCACAAGAATAATATTTTATAATAACAAGATCCAATTTCGAATCTTCATGAATATTTTGTAATCTTGTTTTCTTTTCTTTATCAAGATCATCTATACTTTAAAAATAAAGCTATAATTTATTTACAATATCTACATTGAATGCATTTTTAATTTTTTCCATTATATGCAAATAAAGCTATGATCTATTTCCTTTTAATGTAGATAACCTTATAACTCTTAAGTTTAAAATAATTTAAAATTTCTAGTTTAACTCCTTAAAAGTAGCAAACCTTATGTCTCCCTAGTTTTAGAAACTAATAATATGAAATTTGTAAATTTATGTTTTTCCTAATCTTTGATGTTGAAATCCTTTTATCTCCCAAATAAATAAATTTGTAAAAAATCAATATATTTTCAACTTTCAATTTTTCAAAAATAAAGACTAAACTAAATATTCCTCAAAAATTTCAATTTTTTTTAAAACTTACAAAAAAAAACATTTAAATATCTTAGTTGAATTCCTTATTAATCAAAACTTGAAATAAATAAAAAAATGTATCTATCTTATCTCTCCAAAAATAAACTTAAATACTTTACTATATAATCAATCGAAAATGCTTTAAAGAAACTTATTACTCCAAAAAATAAACTATTCAAAAAATTATTACTCCAACTACTTCTACTTTATCTTATCACTCCACTCTCAATAGTTTTTAAATAAAGTTAATACTCCACTAAACCTTATGATTCCTATGTTAGCTATCAAATAATTTCAAATTTAGCAATGCTAACCTTTGCTTGCACTCACACTGACTTATCCAATAATTTTGTTGGTTCAACCACTACTACAATTTAACTTATGTGACATCCCTAATGTTGCATTCATTATATAGGCCTTAGTTTCTTACAATGTGGCCAATGGCATGGTAGACATTATCCTATCCACCTATTGTATTACCCAGAGACATTTCATTTAAACATTCACCTATTTGAATGTTACATATTGACTACACTCAATAGTTTTCCTCCTTGTTGGTGCTTGGCACGTTTCACCTTGTGTGTTGGTGCTTGTAACCTTAGTTTCTCTTGTTATTCGTTTCTCCTTCTACTACTATTTCTATTGCGAATATTTCTTCGTTTGCTATTATGTTTCTCCATTCATTTCTCCTTCCATTGTTGCATTCACTATGAATGTTTCCCTTTCACTATTGTGTCTGCTACATTGCTTTGGTTTATTTAGATATGAGGTATGCATTCACTTTTTCCAATGCAATATTTCTATGTTCTCCTTTTCAATCTGCTCTTTCTAGACTTTTGTTATAGCTAACTTGATATTTATGCTTGCAGGTTCCTTGTAGTTGAAAGACTTTGCTTGGAGTGATAATTATTTCTTAAACTAAATTTTTTTATGCCTTCTACAATGTTCACTATTTTTGTTATGATGTCTCATATTCCCATGCCAATGTGAAGCTCTTTTTTTTTTGGTTTGAGTTGAAAGACACAATATTTCACTACTCTAAAATCATGTTGTATTGCTACACTAAAATACATCTCCATAGCCTTCGTAGCTTATTTATTTATACCTTGTTTTATATTTTTGTCTTTCCTTTATATGAAGGTCACTCTACTTTATCTTATATAGACCTGTCTATACAAACCTCTTCCTTTTTTGATTCTTTATACGAGCCTCTTTCTTCAAGGGCCTCAATCTCTTATTTATATTCAAGCCTCTTTATACTCTATAAAAGGCTTCTTTATTTCTTCTTTTTCCAACTTCTTTAGCTAATATCAAGGTCTATGTGACCTAAATATTTTTTATTTGTACTTTATTCCTATAATGTCAAGGTATAGATGACATAAATATCTATATCTTGTCATGGTCAATATCTCTATGACCTAAAATTTTTTAATATCTTGTAGCTCTTATGTACTAATACATTGCTTGAAGCTATATAAAGTACGTTATGTGCTTCTTTATCCTTCTTTAAAATCAATCTTCTATTCTAATCTCTTTATCTTAGGAATATTTGGATACTTCTCAATCTGCTACTATATTTTTATTTGCACTTAGAAGCTAAAATTATTATCTATTTTATTGTAGGAAGCTTCTCATATTTTTGTTGCGTAATCTCTACTACAAATTTTTCAATATTATGTCAACGTGACTTTGTATGTCCCTGAATCCTTCAATCAATATCAAGGTGACATTGAATGTCCCTAAATATTCTATCACTATCAAGATGACATTGAATGTCCTTCAATATTCTATCAATGTCAAGGTGATGTTGAATGTTCCTGAATCTTCAAATTTCTTCGAAGTTTGCAATAATCAATATCAAGGGATATCTATGTTCTTGAATCTAAATCTATCAAGGGATGGCTATGACCCTAAATGATCAACTATCTTGAAGTTGATTCTACCTTTCAATATAGTTGAGTCTTGGTCTTCATTGGTTACACTTCAAATGTGGAAAGACTCTAGTATTTCTACTCAATATGACATTCAAATAGAGTCCAAGTCTCACTATCTTCAAAGTAGACATACTCTTAATCAACTTTAAAAAACTAAATAAAATAAATTTTGTAATTGTGTCTAAAATGAACTCTATCAATGAGGATGAGTCTAGTGGTATTTCTGATACCATTGATGGATTTTTAAGCCTTAATACTACCACAAATATCATAGGTTAAATATCATAGGTTAAATATCATAGGATCGAATATAATATAGCTACAATATAATAAGGTCAAGATAATGATATGAGTAGAATAATATGAGCAAATTAATATGTATATCAAGGCTTATAATAAATTAAATAACATTAAATAATAAGCAAAAATATGAATGTAAATATCCTTAATTATTCATGTACTATGCATGAAGAACAACTTACAATATTAATTGCTCAAAATCTATGCAATATTCATTACTCCTCTTTCTCTTTCAAATATAATAGCGATGATATCTTTTCTTTGTAATGTGATTATGTTTATCTATGAAGTACTATCTCCATAATATATCCATAGTAGTATGAACCTTTGGATACTTGACCATTCCTTTCCATATGCCATGTCTCATGACTCTTGACTTATCTATTTGGAACTTACATACTTGATTAACACTTGAATCTATAATACTTGCACATCTAAACATGAGTCTTACACTTCCATAACTTGCACACTCTAATTTAAGATACTTGTGCACATCTTTACATTAAATATTTTCACTCTTACATATAAGACACTTGTGCACATAGACTCAACTTACACTTGCACACTAACTCACATGATACTTGTGTATTTCCTGCACATTCACACTTACATAAATGGGAAATATAAATAACACTCTAAACTATGACTCAATCCTAATCTATTATTTACAAATGTATCATGAAGGTACCATGGGGATACATTAGCATGTATCGAATAATGTAATATAATCCAGTACTTCTCCTCTGTCCCATGTTACCAAGGTTTGTTTTGATGCTTTAGTTCGTATAATTGGGGAAGCTTCTAATTGGGATCCCTCAATAGTTGTCCCTAGTACCTAGACTATATGACTCTAATATGTGGAATGAGGTATTGGATATGTCACATATTGGAGCTTTTTATAGCCTAGATAATAGGAATCAAGCTAATAATATTTTCAACTATATGGATCCCCTCTATATTTATTTTGAGCAGAGATCATGTATCTCATTATATTTGAGGGAACAAGTTGCATAGGTATGGGGATGGGTATTATTTACCTCTTGGGGTCTTGAAATGGACCAAACTCTCTATTAGCTTGATGTGGGTATCTTTGATATACATTTTAAAGAGGTTGGTATCCTTAGTTGCCTTATTGGTAGGGAGGCTTATGGTAGTTTTGATAACCAGCTCTCTAGAAACATTGTTGATGCTTGAAGGATATAATTTCATTGCTCATGTCCCTCATAGCATTTTGATTTTTTTTTAAGTTTGAGAGACAAAAGAGGACATGCTAGCAATTGTAGCACCCTAAAATTGGCGCAATAAAATTGGAATAATTACATTCACCTTAGTAAATAAATTTAAATTCAAATTTAACCTCCCAAACCGCCCGTTAACCGTCGAGAAACCCGTTTCCCCTTTTTCCGTGCCATTTTTAGAGGTTGTTTTGACCGTTGGACGATATCGTCGCCGATCAGACGATATCGCCCCAGATTTGACGATTTCGTCTGGACTAGAACGTCCGAGACGATTTTGTCGCAAAACTGAATTTGCATAGTTGGAATCCGTTCCAACGGGTCTCCAATCCGGGCGGAAGCGTGTCTGCGCCGTTGGGACCCTCCCCGTTGGAGATCTCCCAAATTGGGAAGATCTCCAACCTCCCAACAACTCTCCCTAAGCCTATTTAAACTCTAAGATTTTCCCTCCCCAACCCCTGGCTGAATTTATCTGCAAATTGAACCCTTCTACGCTAAAACATCATAATATTATTTTTGCATTAGTCCCATAGCAATTTTGATGTAGGTATATCATTGATTTTCAACCGGAGCCAGCACCCATCGTCGCCGATCGAACCTGTCCAGATCGGAGGCGATCCTGTCGAATTCGAGACGATTTCGTACTGATGCGAGACGATCTCGACTGCAGCCCACATCGAGGCAATCAGTGCCTGGAGTTTGCTTTTCTCAACTTTGTCTCTGTTATTTTGTTTTGCAAATTAGATAATATATTCAATTTTTATCCTATTTTGCATCTGGAGTTCACCCATTTAGCTTAGATTGCATGCGAAGTTTATTATCTACCATTTAAGCATAGTAATTTGCATTAATTTCTGTTCTTGAATAGTGTTCAGCATTCATATTATCATTTGGTGTAATTTGCCTCTGTTAGCATAGTGTTATTTCTTGCATTTTGCATCTATTCTCTGTTTTGCAGGTTTCTGACGAATTCGTCGACGAATTCGTCGGATCTCGAACGATCTCGTCTGATTGCAGACGATTCTGTCGAATCTCAGACGATCGGGACTGCTTCAAAATCCAGAATCTTCTTCAGACATCCGGATCAGGTATTCCCCATTTTCCTCCTGTAAATTCTCTGTTCTCTGCTTTCAAATCTGTCTGTTGTATTCATGAAAAATTGCATTTTCATATAGTTTAATTTAGATTCATTCGGCCAAACCTAGGATGAATGCTTAAAGGATAAAACGAACTCATCTAAACACATTCCAAAACCTAGGCGTGGAAACTGCCACCAAATGTTTCCTGGTGAACCCACCATCCGTCGAAAAATCACCAAAATACACCTCCCTTGAGAGGCGGGACCTTCGTGAAGTCCTCTCGTCCGAGGTACCGCACCATCCTTTTCCCATCCTCCTTCCCGGCGCGGATCCAATAGCCTGAAGGTAGGGATGCAAAAAATTTGGAGCGATACATTTTGGTGAACCCGACGTGAATGCATTGTAAACCTTTTGAAAACAAAAAAAAAAAATATATATAAATATATATATATGTATACAAGAAAAACAAAAACAAAATCATCATTTCAAGTTTGTATGTTTTAGATTCAATTCTAAATAGTAGATGCTAAATATTACTTTTAGAAGTACTAAAGAAACCATGAGTTTTTACTCAAATCAATATGAGCCCATCAGTAATGTTGGAAGAATTCAGCCAAATACATTTGTTGATTATGACCAACCTCATCCCTATTCAACACCACCTCCATCACACTCTTCTTATTTTTCATCCATAACCCAACAAAACAATCCCTTTGCCAATCCTCTTCATAATGATATTATCTATTCTCCCATATATCCATATTATGTCTATCAATCCACATATAATCCTCCGCCACCTTTTCAAAACTCTTCTTTCAATACAACACATCCATTTCAACAAGAAAATACTTATTCTTCCAATTCTACCGTGCACTCACCTCCTACATCGCAATCTTCCTATCATCATTCTACCCATAATAAAGAAAGTAGAGGTGAGAAACCATTAGGCCCTTTTATGACGAAATTCCTAAGGCATTTATCAAAAACCTCTCAAAAACCTTCATCACGTAAATTTACTAAGCTTAATCAACCAATGGATATAATTCTCAAGTATTTACTTGACACAAATATGATTGAACTTCCTTCCATAAGACAACCTGATACCACATCAGATTGGTTTAAACCTGAGCTACATTGTGAATATCATAGAGTAGATGGACATATGACACAAAATTGTAAAGATTTAAGATGTGCAATTCAAGATTTGATTGATAAGGGTCTTTTTAATATAAAGGAATTACAATCTACAACTGATTATAAATCTCCATTAAACAATCAAACTCCTACACAACAAATACCAATAATCAATCAAGACATGGGGATCTCCCAAGAACCCCTATTCAATTATCAACAACAAGAAACCAATCAAATATTGCATGTTAATGTGTCCCATCATGATGATATTATTAATATTGTAACAAAAACTACAAATGAGCAACCTCAAGTTCAATCAACTCAATCCGATATTCAAGATATGGATTCCTCATTTGACCAACCTTCAAAACTATCTTTGGCTCTAGAGAATGATCCAAAATGGAATGTAAGCATAGAAAGCTCATCTTTAGAATCAAAATCTCAATCTGAAATCCACTTTGATAACCAACAACAAGTGATTAATCCTCAAGCAAAGATATCCCTTTTAGAAGTATTACAAATTTCTCATAAGGAAATTTTGTTCAAAATACCTAGCCAACAATTTGTTCCTCATCATATTTTCTCTAAGAACATAATTAATGGTATAAACCCTCTTGAGGTTAACCATATTTCATTCTATGATGAGGATATTCCTTCCTCTACTCCACAAGAAGACTCCTATCTTTACATTATCGGATCTAGTAAAGAAACACTTGTTAGAACTATCATGGTAGATAATGACTCTTCTCTTAATTTATGCACTTATCAATTATTTCAAAAACACAAATTAAAGGAAGAAGATAGTAATGAATCAAATGTTATTATAAAATCTTTTAACAATGAAATTCAAGAACCTCAAGGTACTATAATTATTCCCCTTAATATTGGATCCAAGATCCTGGATACTTTATTCTATGTAGGATATTGTCCTTCACCTTACAAACTACTTCTCCGAAGTCCTTGGATTCATACGATGAGGGTTGTCCCTTCCACTCTTCACCAATGTTTGAAGTTTGAACTTACAAATAAAATTGTTACCATACATGGTGACCCAAAACCATTTGAAGAATATTTAACGATTGAAACATCAAGTTCTATACATTCTCTATTATCACAATTATCTTCTATCCATCACTTTTCTTCATCCATATATGATCATCCTTGTTTACCAAATAACATCCATGCATATCTTTCACATATACTTTCTCCATCTTATCAAGACTTGGAAGATAATAATAAGAATGAAGAACTTTCTTATATTTATGACATTTTATTTTGTAACATGATCAATTTTACACATATAAAAGTCAAATCTTTTGCTACATTATTCTACATTATAACAAAGCTTTTGTTATCACTACCTTTTATTCATCACCTTTTGTTCTTACCTTCACCTCAACCAGATTATCCTTCAAAACCTCCTTTGATTTTGAAGCAACCTTAGACATGCTATACTCAAATAACCTTGTATAGTGTATATAGATCATCTTGTATATACCACCAATTTCAATTCATAAATTAAAATCAAAATACAAAAAAATCAAAATCCTCAAAATCTTCAAAAAAAATACAAATGCAACTAAGGACCTTAAAGGTAAATTCGAGCCCAATTTGCTCGGACCATACATCATTACTGCAAAATTTGAATCAGGAGCATATAAATTATCTACCTTAGATGGTAAAGAACTTAAAGAACCCATGAATATTTTGCATCTCAAACGTTACTATGCATAAATTTGGTCATTTCATCCATGTATATATTTGTTCAAAGTTACTCTCTTGTATTTCTTTCAATTTATAAAAAATCAAAAACATCCAAAAACATTCATAAATCATCCAAAAATCTTCAAAAACTATCTATTGCATTTATTTAAAGCACTTGTTAAGTTCTTTTTGCTCAAAAACAAAAATCTAAATAAAAATCTAAAAACAACTATATGCTTGACTCTTTCGAAACCAAAACAATATACAGAAGAAAGAGAGAGTCAACATTCTCCCAACTTCTAAAAAATCATGTATATATATTTTCTTACAATTATTGCAGTTATATGTTTCAACTTATTTTGGATACAATTAGCATTTATTTGGCATCCCTCACTTGCACACTCACAACAATAAATATCTTGATTTTATCTGGCATGATTACTAATCTCTCTTATATCAAAGTTCACAAAATTCAATTAAATAAAGTTTGAGCATAGAGAATTGATCTTGTTATTTACTTAAACCAAGCACATCTTTTCACAATAAAATGATTATATTTGTAATTTCCATGTTTTGCTACATAGTAGAACTGATTTCTTGGGTGAAAAGTTTCCCCTGCTATCCTATCATGCACATGGTCTAGAATCTTTGAGAATTGGCAAAAGGACAAGCTCACCCCTACCCAGAATAAAAATCCCTTGCTCTACAACTAATCTGAGCAAGTATCCCTAGCAAAAGAAAAAAAAAAGAAAAGTTCAAGAAAGAAAAAAGAGAAAAATGTTATTTCAAGCAATATTCCAAGCATTATCAAGCAAAAGAAATACAAAAGAAAAAGAAGCAAAGTTCAAAAGAAAGCAAGAAAGCAATAAAATCCCTTTCCCTACCCTTTGAAAAGAAAAGAAGGGTTGATGAGCTTGAATCCCTGGAATTCTCAATTATTCGAAAACTGTGAGGTAAGCCCCATAACAGGTGGTTTGTGCCCAATTCGCTTGGCCTTGGGTAACTCCTAGCGTGGCGATATGTCCGTCACATTAGCGACCTTCTTTTGTACAGACCTATTTCGGCTTATGGATTAGCTAGCTCTTGATAATCCGATCTACATAGTAGTCTAATATGGTTATATGCATCTACATCATGGTTAATGAACACTTATTTGGTTTCTTCAAATCACTTGTATCATAGTATCTTGCTCAAACCTGGTAAATGAACAATACAATTGCACACACATTTGTATTTGAGAGATTTTGTCTATCATTATGATAAATCAAGATTGGAAATGAATTCACATATGCACATGGGATTCCTTATAAATCTAATTTTTGTCTTCAAAATACTTTGAAATATTATTTTTGCAACTTGTTTGGAATAATCAAGTACAATTATTTTTCATAAAGACAACTATATAATAGAAAAATCACAAATTTCTTTCAAAACATATCATACATATCATATCGACTTTCGCGACGATGGTATAGTTTCAAAACCAAAATTGGAATTTTATGCCTAGCGCAAGTCCTCATTTTCATATTTTCTGTTCATCAAAAATCAACCATGCAATAAAACTATCTTTTTTTGGATTTTCGCGATGATGGTATAAGTCTATACCTACATATTCTATGCCTAGCGCAAACCATTGTAACAATTTTTATTCCCCATTTATCAAAAATCATGAAAACCATATGACTTCATTCATTATTTATACAAATTATGCTTTTTTCAAAAGCAAACACATTTTCATTATTTCATGTCATTATGTCAACCTTTAACTTTGCAATGATGGTATAATTCCTAAGGAATTATTCACAAATTTTATCACACTTAGGAATTTATGCCTAGCAAAAATCATTTTAAAATCATTTTTCATGCACAAATATTTTTTATGAAAATCTGAAAACAAACCATCATCATCATCATCATTTGCATCATTGCACCAAAGTCTTAAGACAGTCTCTTAAGCACTCTTTTACTTTTAACAATATTTCTACACTGGGATTAGCTTGACGACCGAGTGAGCAGCGACTCCATGAAATGGTCTATAATAGCGACAATGTCCTTTGAAATTATTGTTAGAAGTCTCTTTTTATTTTTATCACATTTTTCATTACAAACAACCACTTTGTTACATCAGATTATTTCATTTAAATATTTTATAGCATGACATTCAAATCATAATATTCCCAACGACATAATTACATGAATCCTCAAATGAATTATCAAAATCAATCAATTACATAAAAGCATCTATAAACATACACATAACACAAGTCATATGATCAAAAATTATATACATCATATCCACCATTTCTGCTTAAGAGCTCTAAAAACCAGAAAATGAATAGTAAAAATGAATTAGGGTTTTACCCTATTTTTCTTAATTTTATTCAACAATATTTATTTTGGCTTTTTCGCGTTTTTACCTCAAACGTTCGATTTGGGTAAAAACACGGAGGGGGCACCATAGTAAGTCGTCGTACGATTCGACCAAGAATCGTCGCCTAAAAATGGGTATAATTTTTTGCTTTCTCGTAGATCGAGAAGAACTCATCTTTAACGCATTTTCTTCGGAAAATTCGCTAAAGAGGGGGCAAAATGTAGCACCCTAAAATTGGCGCAATAAAATTGGAATAATTACATTCACCTTAGTAAATAAATTTAAATTCAAATTTAACCTCCCAAACCGCCCGTTAACCGCCGAGAAACCCGTTTCCCCTTTTTTCGTGCCATTTTTAGAGGTTGTTTTGACCGTTGGACGATATCGTCGCCGATCAGACGATATCGCCCCAGATTTGACGATTTCGTCTGGACTAGAACGTCCAGACGATTTTGTCGCAAAACTGAATTTGCATAGTTGGAATCCGTTCCAACGGGTCTCCAATCCGGGCAGAAGCGTGTCTGCGCCGTTGGGACCCTCCCCCGTTGGAGATCTCCCAAATTGGGAAGATCTCCAACCTCCCAACAACTCTCCCTAAGCCTATTTAAACTCTAAGATTTTCCCTCCCCAACCCCTGGCTGAATTTATCTGCAAATTGAACCCTTCTGCGCTAAAACATCATAATATTATTTTTGCATTAGTCCCATAGCAATTTTGATGCAGGTATATCATTGATTTTCAACCGGAGCCAGCACCCATCGTCGCCGACGAACCTGTCCAGATCGGAGGCGATCCTGTCGAATTCGAGACGATTTCGTACTGATGCGAGACGATCTCGACTGCAGCCCACATCGAGGCAATCAGTGCTTGGAGTTTGCTTTTCTCAACTTTGTCTCTATTATTTTGTTTTGCAAATTAGATAATATATTCAATTTTTATCCTATTTTGCATCTGGAGTTCACCCATTTAGCTTAGATTGCATGCTAAGTTTATTATCTGCCATTTAAGCACAGTAATTTGCATTAATTTCTGTTCTTGAATAGTGTTCAGCATTCATATTATCATTTGGTGTAATTTGCCTCTGTTAGCATAGTGTTATTTCTTGCATTTTGCATCTATTCTCTGTTTTGCAGGTTTCTGACGAATTCGTCTGACGAATTCGTCAGATCTCAGACGATCTCGTCTGATTGCAGATGATTCTGTCGAATCTCAGACGATCGAGACTGCTTCAAAATCAGAATCTTCTTCAGACATCCGGATCAGGTATTCCCCGTTTTCCTCCTATAAATTCTCTGTTTTCTGCTTTCAAATCTGTCTGCTGTATTCATGGAAATTGCATTTTCATATAGTTTAATTTAGATTCATTCGGCCAAACCTAGGATGAATGCTTAAAGGATAAAACGAACTCATCTAAACACATTCCAAAACCTAGGCGTGGAAACTGCCATCAAATGTTTCCTGGTGAACCCACCATCCGTCGAAAAATCACCAAAATACACCTCCCTTGAGAGGCGGGACCTTCGTGAAGTCCTCTCGTCCGAGGTACCGCACCATCCTTTTCCCATCCTCCTTCCGGGCGCGGATCCAATAGCCTGAAGGTAGGGATGCAAAAAATTTGGAGCGATACAATGACAATAAATAGAGATGTTTACCCATAGGTCTGACTATAAATATTAGTTGATTGGAAAGTAGTAGGTTTTATGGTTGGAGGAGGTTGACATATTATTTGAACATAAGGGAAGAGAGGTGTAGAAGTCCTAGGGTCTAACTTTTCAATTTGAATGAGGTCTCTCTCAACTTGAATGGCTATCTCATAGGTTGTTGGTAGTGAATTGCATCCCATAATTTTTACCATCATGGCTATTATAAAATAAATTATCTTTAGATAGTAGATAAAATCCATACTTGGGATAGGTTATATCTCCTGTGGGATCCTATACTAGGACTTTTAGAATTTGGCATTGAAGTCATCCATGGTTTTCATAGAGGCCCTTTTGATGTTCACCAATTGTTCAAATAATGATACTACATTCACCTTTTCCCTAAATATATCCATGAGAAGGTTTGTAAGTTGGTCATAGTCAGCGATAGAGTAAGGGGTGAGAGAGATATACAAATCTCTTAATTTTTATTTGAAAGAGGCTGCCAAAATTTTGAGCATAATATTTTGTTTTCCAATGTTATAGAGAGCATACAAGTTGACCATGTGTTGGATGTGCTTAGTTGGAGTTGTGTTCTCTCCTATAAATGTGGTTGGGATTTTAAATAGGAGGTTGGGACTTCATTCTAGGTGGTTGATGCCAATATTGGCTACAAGAGACCTTCATAAATCCATACCAAAAGCCTCCTCTAGTTTGGATTATGAGGAGTGGACATATTTTGTTGCTGATTTCTTTTTCTATTACCAAAGTTGAGAGGCAACAAAAGTAGTTAAGGATTTACTCTTGAGTTGGATCTTGTTGCAGTTATTTATCTAATGAAACAACGGGTTTACTTTCCACCATGTTATCTAGATCCTCTTTTCTTTTCTTCCCTAGTGGAGTCACCAGGTGATAGATAATTATTAATAATAAGATAAAGGCTCCCACCATAACCTTGTCCTATATTTTCAAAGGAAATTTCTTCAGGTTCTTCTTCTATAACAGAGTTTCTAGGTGAACCTACAAGGCGCTTCAACAGGTAAGGGATTGAGGCCTTCACTAAAACCTCAATTTTATTTAGTAATTTGGGTCCCATTGAGCATGCTAGCTTGAAATGTTAGGGGCCATAAATAATCTCGCAGTATTCTCCATTGGGTGTGTCTGGTACCCTATGCCTCACTTGGGTCTCCAATCCTACGAAGTATGGGGAGCATGAGATGTGGATCCTTTAGATGACCTTTAGGATTTTTTCATGGTCAAATCCTTATCTGGGTGTAATATCTAATGCTATTCAGTTTAAGCTAGCCTAAGCTACCAAGTGTTAGGTAAAAGGGAAAGAGATAAAAAATTAGTAAATTAATGAAAATAAATATTAAAAAAGTAGTAAAATATACCTCACCTAACTAGACTAAACTAAGGGTGATATTGTACTGAAGATTATGGTTCTCATTCTACACTTTAGTTCAATTTGTGAACACATGAATCAAACATGACAACATGAAATTGAACATGGAATCAATTATATAAAATTGCAAATTTAATAATTTTCTATTAGAGCTAGGACAAAAATACTAGAGTAGTCATAGCCCCCCATAGAAAGATAAATAAATGCTCAAACCAGGATAAAAATGTTGGAGCAGTCACAACTCTTTGTATTCATGTTAAATTTCATTACATTCATATTAAATTAGAAGAGGCTCAACAACCTGTACATGCTATGAACGAAGGCTTGAGTCTAGACTAAAATGCAAAATGGAAAGAGGGGGAGAAATTACTCAAGGTCAGATACTGGATATGACAATAATTCAATCTCCTTTGTCTTGGCCCCAAATATGGTTATTTATCATATTTACATAAAAATTTGAAATTCCAAATTCTCCCTAAGATGGCTATGGGTGGGATCACCTATGTCATTCTTTGATGTTGAATTAGTGGAACTAAGCTACATTTATTTATGGAAGACTGAGAGTCAATCAGGAGGTCAAATCACCATAAATACCTCCATTGGTGGCATATTCTCCTTTAAAAAGTGTCATTAATGAATTCACCTTTCCCCATAAAAACTTGATCTTGGGCGATGTCTTTTATTGATGGGAGATAATTCAATAATTATGTTCTTGTTCCTTGTTGATCTCTCACCCATCCTGATATATTTATCTCCTCTCATGTTTCTCCACCATGTCTCAACAATGGCTCAATATTGAGCCTTTACTTTGATTATTTGGTTGCTCTAGTGGTTCCATTTCCTATGCTTTTGGTTAGCCTTAAGACCAATTTATATTGCTTTCATTGTTGTCTTGCTCCTTATGATTTTTGATTATCTAAAGACTCTTCTATGTGGGGTTCCACTAGACCTCATTTAATGGGCATGCTTTCTATCCTTTCTGTATTTTGTATGCTCTTATTGCCCCTCTTTCCATTGTTCCTCTATGGGATTCATATGTAGATTAACAAGATCAAATAATCTTATTGAATCCTTAATTGAATTTATCTATCTCCTTTCTTCTTTTTCTCCAAGGTCCTTAGGATTTCCCTTAAGGGTATTTTGATCATGTCATTGAGCAACTACTCCTAGGTATATGGAGTGTTGCAACCCAATTAGTAGAAGAGGGTAGCCTAGTTCTAGGGCCTATCTACTAGATTGGAAAATATGTCATAGTGAACCAAGCTAATAATATGGTCATACCATCAATGTAACCATTTTAATCACCACCAAAAATTTTTTGTGGTTCCTATTGATAGTAGGGTGTGGCCTAGTCACCAAAAAAAATTTTGTGATTCTTCATAAGTTTGGTCTAGGTGAATGGCCTTACCTCATGGAAAGGGGAGCTTTGTGCATGCTAGTAGTCTCTATCACAAACAAACCCTTGTTGGCATATTCTTTAAATCGACTACTTGATATGTGGATGGAGCTTCAAGGCCTCTCATCTACTTAGCTTTGAGTTATGTTGCTACTTAACTTCCTCTTAGGTAGAGGTATGCCCCTTTGCAGTGAAATTTTCCATACAAGGGAAATTAAATTGAACAAACTAATTTGAGATATAAGTAACCTATAAGAATATTTACAAAATACTTTGAATAAACCTATAGTTTGTTGTTCAAAAAAATAAGTTCATGTCCAAATAAAAACCAAACCTACCATCTTCCAAACTATATATCACTTGAAATTTTAATCAAATTTAAATGACAAATGTTGTATGTAAGTTCTTGATGTATGTGATTAATTTGTACCATTTAAACAATATTTTGGGATTGTATTTTTAGATGTTGGATGAGTGTCACAATTGGTATCAGATCTTGATTATCTCACTTAGGCCTTAATGGGTGGAATTATCTAATAATGATTATTATAGTAGATATTGCATAGAGGAGGATGACATAGAAAAAATTTTCAGAATAAACTTCTAGTCATAGAGAGTCCTATCAATCTAAAAATTTACATGTTGAAGTTCCTCAATAAATTGAACCTCATGAGGAGATACCACTTGAGTCTATAAGGTAATTTTTAGCCATCATTTAGAATTAATTAATGTAACAATGGACCACCTTCAACAAATCAGGAAAATATGAGGTGTGAGTACAAGTTAGAGTAGGTCCCACCTTAACATTCTAGACATGATGAGTCCAACCTAGAATATGTTACTAGAGTTGAGCAAAAAACATTGTCTAGAACCAAATAAATTTGAACTACCAAAGTTTATAGAATAGTTAAAGGTAAGGTTGCTCAAGAGTGATTTATTTCGATGTAAAATTACTTTTCACATTATTTAACTCTTGAGTCAAGCTAAGGCTAATATTTTAATATTTCATCTAAAAGGTGCATCTATAGTTTTCTTATACAGTGAGAAAGAAGTTTATGTTGTTTTTAGTCGAATTAAATTATTCACTAGAGGTTGAAGGGGGACCAACTTTGGATTCTCATACTATATTAAGAGAGTTTGTGTATGGATTTCCTAAATAGTTACTAAAAAACCTCTAGCATGAAATTTGGACATTTCTATAGACTTGTTGGTAGGGTTTGAACCAAATGTCTATGGCTCATTATAGGAAGATAATAGTAGAATTATATTATTTCAAGGTGCAATTGCAAGCATTATTGCACAAGGGCTTAATAAGACCTAGTGTGTCACATTGGAAAGATTCCATAATATTTGTGAAAATGAAGTATGGGATAGTATACTTATGCACTAAGTACCAGTATTTACATAAAATAACTATTAAGAACCAATATCATTTCCCTTGCATTGATGATCTATTTGATCAAATGCAAGATATCACAATATTATTTAAGGTGGATTTATGCTTTAGTTATCACCAAGGATAAAGAAAATTAATATTCATAAAAAAAATCAATATTTTATATGATCGTTATGAGTTCACCATGGTTCCCTTTGGGTCGCCATATGCACTAGCCACATTCATAGGATTGACAAATATTTTTCTTTGAAATTTCTTATATAAGTTCATTATTGTATTCTTGAATGATATCTTATTGTACTACAATATAAAATAAGAACATGAAGATTATATTTGACAAGTTTTGCAATGCCTTAGGGAGCATAAGTTGTATGCCAAGATATCAAAATACCCCTCCTTTTTATCTAAAAATCACTACTTGGAGTATTTCATTTTTTGAAAAGGTATATCAATAGAACCTATGCAAACTTTGGATAATTTTGGAATGGTTAGTTCCAACAAATGTCACTAGGATGCAAAATTTTATCGGACTTTTTAGGTATTATTGATGATTTGTACGGAATATTTTACAAACCATGATTTCTATAAACTCCTTATAGAAAAAAGGAAGAAATTTCTATGTACCAGTAAATGTAAGGCTACTTTCTAAGAGCTAATGTGCATGTTGACTAGTGCATCAATCTTAGATGTACCTAAACCCAATAATACCTACTATGTATGCATAAATGAATTAATTTATTGGCTAGAAGGTATTTTGATATAGGAAGGTAGAGTAATCATGTATGAATCCTAAAAACTTAATGAACATGAAATGAACTAGCCTATATATAATTTAGAGTTGGTAGTAACAGTCCATGATCTCACCATGTGGAGACACTACTTATTGGGCCAAAGATTTTAAGCTCTACATTGATCATTATAGCTTAAGGTACTTATTCATCCAATCTAATCTTAATTCTAGAAAAAGCTGATGGATGGAGTTCATGAGTATAAAATGGATGTAGTCTATTTTAAGGGTAAACATAATAGATTGATTGATGCCCTTAACCAAATAAAATACCCATGCTCCATTATTATTATTTAGATATAAGGAAAAGGGCTAAGGAAGATATGGTTTATTATGAATATGTGTAACAACGAATAGAGACTTATTCAAATTAAAATTTCCAAGGTACCAATTATGAGAGTTGTCATTTTGATTTAGATGGTATGCTAATATTTTGAGATGACATTTATGTACTTAAGGGGATTTTAGAACCACTATTTTTTTAGAGGCACATAAATAACCATATATGGATCATCCAAGAGTCAAGAAGATGAATTTTTATTTGAGAAAATTCTTCTCACCTGGCATGAGGAATGATATTGCTATTTATAGGAGTAAATGCTCAGAATACAATAGGTTCAAGGTGGAGCACAAACATCTATGAGGATAATTACATCCCATGAGATACCCAAGTTGAAATGAGTTGTTGTCAATGGGTTGCATTATGAAATTTTTCTTAACTCAAAGGAGGAACAATGTGATCCTATTAATGGTAGATAAATTGAAAAGGGTTGCCAAATTTCTACCCACTAAGGACACCTATGAGTTCAAGGATGTGGATAAACTATATGTGGATCAAATAATATGATTACATAGAGTTCCCAAGAATATCATATCAAACCATGATTCATTTTTCACCTCTCAATTATAAAAATACTTTCAGACATGTCTTGGATAGTCAATTGAGTTTTAATATCACGTATCATCCTAAGATAGATGGTAAAACAAAAGGATGAACTACATGATTAAGTAAATGTTTATATATATGCTGGATCAATGGGGTCAATGTGAAAAGTATCATAGCATCATACATTTTGTCTACAATAATAGTTACCATATTTCCTTATGATTGGCACCTTATGCAACTTTATATGGATAACCTTGCAAGACTCCCTTAAGTTGGCATAGGTTGGAGGACCATGTGGTTACTTATCCAAATATGTTATAAGAGATGGAAGAGAATGTGATAAAAATAAAATCCAACATTAAAGAAGCCTAATATTAGTAGAAGATTTATGCCAAATATAGGTCAATGTAATTGTTGACATTCACAAGCCCTTTCAAATAAAATCAGCTTTCCATTTTGCTAAGATTTTATCCAAAAAATTTCTAAAGAAAATAACCTATATGTTGGCCTAAGCATCATAGAAAATTAGTGAAGCATAATGCATTTTTCCAGAGTAAAAAATTGGCTATGTCCCAAAAATCTATGTTAATGAGCAAATTTATGATCGATCTATTTTTTAGTTTTCCAAGTGATGGTGTCATACAAAATTCTATTAAATGTTTAAAAACAAGGAGACTAGAATGGCATGATTTTGATATCAACTATGTTGAAGCATCCCTTAAGCTCTAGTCTAGGACTAAATAGAAATTTAGGATTTTCAATCACTTACATCAGCCAAATTGGTATGAAATCCAAAAAATACTACATGCCAAAATGAAGCAAAGTTGGGTTCTCCAAATGCTTATGTCAACATAAAATCTATGAAAATTTGAAGATGTGTATGCCCAAATAAGCAAATAACTACCTAGAAAAGCATGAATCCATGATATATCAAGGATGATGTTAGTCAAACCTCCTTGAAACCTTGACTTTGTATCACTTTTTTTTTTAAATTAAAAGAGCTTGACATTGTTGTAAGGCCCGAAAATGAGTAAAACTCATATAAGAATGTCTTTTCCATCCAGAAAAACTTGCCAAAATTTGTAACCACCCAGAAGCTCCTCAACCACTCAAAGTGAGAATTTTGAGCTAAAAATGACATCTTTGATAGATAGTTGTAGCATCTAAGCCTGATTACGAAGGATGACAATTGAAGATTTATGGACTTGATAGAGATGTGTATGATCCAAATCTAAAAGAAAAAATATGAACTAGCCACATTAGAAAAACTAGAAATCAAATAGTTGATTGGTGTAGAACATGAAAATGAATCCTCTCCCACAAGCGTTCTTGCTAGGTTGTTTCTAATAGACCTATAATAAAATATTCTAAAACCTGGGCTAAAAAACTCATCATATACCTATAAATAGCTCATTTCACCTCATAATGAGGGTCATTATTATATTTTGATACAATATGCAATGGGAGATAGCAATCACAAGATGCAGAATAATATGAAAGAAAGTAAATATGTGAGATGACTAAAATATGCTATAAATAGAAATGACGAAAATGGATACAATGTAGATATGGAGTAAATAGACACTCCATGAACAAATCTATTTAACTACATTGCATCCATCACCGATATATGATTATGTACATAGTATTATGCTACTACCTATGAATATGCTCTGAGCTTTTATTCTCTACTTGTTATAGTGAGGCCCTTTTTATATAGGAAGATAGGTTCCTTGGCCAACACTCTACCTAGCTATGCAAGGGACAACTTGCACATATACAACTTGCACATTGACACTTGTGCATTTATTATATTGCATGAAGTAACTAGATAAATTCCCCCTAAAGTAATCTAATGTTCTAAGTATGTACCTAGGAAGGTACATTTAGATGACCCAAACGATGTAATATAATCTATTTCTAACACCCCCCTGTATTAAATTGTTTGGGTATTTAAGACTTTAGTATTCAATATGGATCTCCTTCCATTGAATAATGGAATTTGTATTCTCCTTCATTGCTTACTATGATTAGGTTCAACAGGTAATCTATGTCTTCATATGATGCAAAGTTGTAGCTGAAGGTTCTTCTACCTATTTTATGTGTTCAACTAGTTCAGTCTTCATGATGCCATGTTCCTTTCTAGAATGTCTTTTCTTCCTTTTTCTCCTTCTCCTGTGATTCTACATTGGTGCTAGTGGGATTTCTACTTCATGATAAGTTTTTCTATCATCACAATAGTATTGTTCTTTATTGCTAGCTTTTTTCTTGTGTTGAGTAAGTACAAACACAATTAATGATATATAATTCATCAAACACTCTTCTAATAAAAATATAACCAATATTTATGATTTCCACCATGTTGTGAAGAGGATTTCATGAAGATAACCAATCAATGTTGTAAAGTTACCATCTTTGGCTTCTTTAAGAAATAAGGATAATTTCTCTTTGTTGCTAATGGATAGATAATCATATATTTCTAGAGAAACTATTATGTTTTAGAGTAGAATTCTACTTCATGGAATAGTTCTTCATTATTGAAATCTTTTCTCAATATTTCATCCATGATAGATCTCTGAAATAGTGATTCTTGTTATTTCTTAGAATTTAATTTAATAGAATCTTAGTAGTCTACCTTATAACTCCCTATATTAGGATATATTATCCCTAATTGACGTATAGGCTTGATTTGATAAAAAATTTATTAATCCTTAGGTTTGTAGGCTTCCTTATGTCTACCTAGTAATGAGAGTATATAAACCTAACGGAATTTTAGGTTTTGCAGAAAGCTTATATCTTCCAAATTATATAGAACTTGATAATATTTGGTAGATGCTATTATTATCAAGTTTTGTACACTGCCTTATGACTCCCTAGTGATTTTGGAATATGATATAGTGCTCTTGTTAAATGTAGTTCAATTTTGGTTGATTTTGTAAAGTTTTGTAAATATCAAAAATCAACTTTTCTAACACCTTATTACTCCTATTGAACTAAGCATTTTTTCAAATTTGAAGAGATTTTAATGTTGTATTTCTTTTGTCCCTTTTGAGAAATTTTGAGACAAGAATATTATAAATTTCCAACCTTAGAAAAAACCTTAACAACCTCTTTTAATATCCCTTAGGATTTGATTTTAGTGTTTCTAATTTTCAATAACCTAGTTTGGTAATCTAACCCTTATAACTCCCAAATTTGGAAAATTAGAACACAATAATATTTGCAAACACAAATGGATTAATTACAAGTAGTATCCCTTATTTCTCCTAGGTTGTCTTTTACAAATATTAGATTGCTTTTATGTTTAATTTTCCTAAGTTTTGCTTTCAAATAAATATTGATTTCCTTTTATACTACAACCTTAGAATATAATATTATAACTCTGTTTTTAATGAAAGAAAATTAGATAGGGGAATTTTACCTTAATAAAGCTTTGAAACTTTATGAAATTAGATGTATATGGTTGTAATCTATCCTTCTTGGGTGCTATGAGTAATGACATATTCTTCAATGTGCTCCTTGGCTTCAATGCTCTTCTTTAATGCTTCCCTTGACCTATTTGATCAAGAGTACTTATATTTGCTGCTTCTGAATGCTCCCAAATGCTATTTTCTCCCTGTTCCAAGGCACCTTTAATAAGAAATCAATATTTTTACAAGTAACAAGTGTAACAATGGTTATATTTAACACTCCAAGGATGCTTTGAACATTTTGTGGAGTCACCAAATTTATTCTAACACCTATTACAAGTGTCACATTTTCTTGGGATATTTTTATTCCCTCTTTGTGTGCTATCCAAGTGGCTTCTCTACTTCAACGTATGTGAGGCCTCTTATTGTAATGATTCTAACTAAAAGTAACTCTTTCACATGGAATATGGGTGCCAAAATAATGTTGTAACATCTTCTTTCACATGTGTGAAATTCAACATTCCTTTGTCAGTTTTTTTAGGGTTATTTTGGATAATGACATGTGGCACCTTATTTCCTTTCCATGCCCTTGTATTATCAATACCTTCTTGAAATCCCTTCAACATGTTTTTCCACCTTGTTATTTTTTATACTTCGTTGGTGCTAAGATGTTTCCAACCAATCAATGCTTATGGTGGAGCTTTGGTTGATATTTGGAGGAGTTTTGGTGGAGCTTCAGTGACTCTTGAATGGATTTTGAATGACAACACTTTGGTGGAGACTTCTTGATGCTCCACTAATGGAATTGAATTATCCTTTATTGGACGTATGATTCAAATTTGCTTTCTTTGATTTCCCTTGCTTATATGATTCTTAATTTCTCCCTTAATTTGTGCCTTATCTTTTGTAGGTTTGGCCATCCAAGATATGAATAATATGAGCCTTCTTGAGTGGCTCTTTTGCTATTCTTGGGAGAACGCTAGTGTTCATCCACCTTTGGTTGGTTTACCCTACGGATATTGTACCTTTGAGGAACCTTCAAATCTGCCCTCTTTCTTGAATAGAATGAATTAGAGAAGTGCAATACATTGTAACAATATTTGTAAATAAGATGCCTTTATTGCACCATTTCTTGCACTCCTTTTTATAGGTCTGATTATCTGGTTTTTATGTCAATTTTTTTGAATGCAATGTAGGGGTTTTGAGGTTGTCTCTTTGAGTAGACACCTTCCCATTTTTCTTTGATATTTTGATGACAAATCCAAGCTTAGATAGAAAGAGATAGAATCTCCTAATTTGATGCAATTGTTTGCACTTTTCTCCTTGCAACTAAGCCTGTAATGCTTTGGATTTGAGACTCACCAAGTCTCAATATTTGAAGCTTCTATTTCTGATTTTGGTTAGTCATCTTCTTCTCCAATTTTTAGAGGATTCTAACCGCTATGTGTTGTAGATTTTTGTGCACTAATTATGTCTTTAGACACTTTGATAAAGTCTAATTTTATGCCTTTCTTAGGAACACAAACACTAATCCTTTTGAGAGTAATATAGTAGTGCAAATTAAACCAATAATATGAACTAAAAATCACACCTTATAACTATAATATACTCTAAAAATAAATTATAAGTGCACTTAATCAATTTATTGCAACTAATCAAGAATAATCTGAAATGAATCTTCAAGAGTTATTCTGCAATTTCACTACAATTAATATTGTAGGACTTAGTATTCTTTTTATTTTTCCAAATTAGATGATAGGTAGTTGATAGATGTAATTCTAAAATCTAATAAACTCCTAACTAATGTGAAAATGAACCTTAAAAAGAAATTTTCTCTTTTTGCACTTTTAAAGACTGTAATTCAATTTTCCTTCTTGCAAATTTAATCCAAATTAAGGTGCTTTAACAAATCTGGTAAGTAATCCAATTAATGAATCTCCTTGTACCAATAGTTCCTTATATTTTTCTAAAATATTTTTTAGAAGATGTAGATCTTGGTGTCTAAGATCACCAAGTTGCTACCTTGAGTAAGATCCTACAGCTCTTTGTAGACTATCCTGAACAACTTGTTCTCCACTAAAATATGGTCTCAAACTTTCTTTCACAAGCCTATAATTTGGTGGCTTGTTCCTCTCTTGGAGCAGGGTTATGCATAAGTGTGAAATATTGTAAATTGGCTCTATTTAGGTTTTTTTAAATTTTGAAAAGGCTAATTTTGGATCCTTTCACTGGGGGCCATTCGCCTGAAATTTACGGGGTGGAAGTTTTTTGGGGTAAATTTGCCCGTCGTTGATAATCATGAACCTAAATTTATTTTAATTTTCCGACCTAAAATTACATATTATTTTGATTTTCCCACCCAATTTGCCTTCAAATTATAAATGATTTTATATTTCCTACCCAAATCACCTTCAAATTATAATTGATTTTATTTTTCCCACCCAAATCGCCTCATGTACTACCCATATATATATTGTACTAGATATCGATAACCATACATAAAAAATACTCTAACTCAAAAAGAACTCTAAAACAACAAAAAACTTGAGAAGGTTACAGAGGAGTGATTGTCGAAATAAATCAATCGATTATAGAAGAGTATCCATCGACGTAAGACGATCAGTTGTAGAGCCATGTCTATCGGTATAAGTTAATCGATTGCAGAGCTGTGTCTATCGGCATAAGTCGATCAGTTGCAGAGCCGTGTTTGTCGATATAAGTTGATCAATTACAAAGTTATGTCTATCGACGTAATATAATTGGTTATAGAGCCACGTCTGTCAACATAAGTCGATCAGTTGCAGAGTCGTGTCTATCAGTATAAGATGATCGGTTGTAGAGCTATGTCTATTGACATAAGCTGATCGGTTGTAGAGCTATGTCTATCGACATAAGCCGATCAGTTGTAGAGCTGTGTCTATCAGCATAAGTCGATCAATTGTAAAGTCGTGTCTATTGACATAATTCGATCGGTTATAGAGTCAAGTCTATCAACATAGGCTAATCGATTACAGAGCCATGGCATAAGTCAATCAGTTTCAAAGATTGTCAATTGATATTTGTCTATCGGTTGTAAAGGTACCGATCAACATTAGTCAGTTGGTTGTAGAACTGTGTTGATCATCATAGTCGATCGGTTGTAGTGGTGTCGATCGATATTTGTTAATCGGTTGCAGAGGTTTTAATTGGTATCATTCTATCGGTTGTAGGGACATGTCGATCGAAATAATTTTATCAATTGCAAGGATGTGTGATCAAAATTTGTCTATCGATTGTAGGGACTATCGATCGGTATAGGCTGACTGACTATAGGGAATTTCCTATCGATAAAATCCTATCGGTTGTAGAGGATTCACGACTAAAAATTAGTAGAGTATTCTTCTTCCATTATTCTTTTGTCCAAAATCTAAATATCTATTTCTACAGTTTCATAGGTACTGTAGGTGAACTATACACAATTGTGGTAGACAACTATGAATACCATCTAGTTGTGTGTCAGGAGCATTTCTCTTGTCAGATACTACTTCTTATCTCTTAGAGTATATTTCATACACAGTGTAGAAGCACTATCTACAACTGTGGTCGATAAGTATCCCTATCATGTTGTGTGTTAGGAGCATTTTCTTGTTAGACTACTTCTTGTCTTTCAAATGTCATTCTATAGGGTAGCATAGGTTCATCTTGAGGGATGTCTACTATTTTCCTTCAATTTCATATACATTTCCTAACATCTAAAGGTTTTTATTTACAAATACAATGTCACCTAATAAAGATGGAATTATGGGAGGCCAATATTATTGTAAAAAAAAAATTCTAAAATATTTTACACAAATATCAAAATGCAATGAGGCATCAATCTCTATAGATCCTACATAACTTGCAAGTACAAAAACCTTTTACCATCAGTTTTTTAATATTTCTATTCTTATTAAATGTAAAACCTTTCTCTATTAATAGATAAATGGTTTTCTACTTATCTATCTCTTTTTAAATGTAGCCAAAGTGGAAGAACTCATCCACGATATACACTCATAATTTTCATGTAGTCCAAAAAGGTTTGTAGAGTTTCAACAGTTTTCTCTAGGTGTAACTGAAGGCAAAAAAAAAATGTTAAAAGATATGGAAACTAGGTGGATTTCACTGTTTATTCCTGCAAAAAGGGTATTTTCAAAATATCAATCCTTGGTTGGGTTTATGTATGCACATCGTAGAGATGTTGACAAGGCAAAATATTTGCTTTTTCGTATGACTGACTTGGAAACTCTTCTCACATTATGTGGTATTCTACCAATGTTACAAGAAATGAATACTATGATTAAACTTGCACAGGAAAGGGCAATTTATATTGTTGATTTCATGAGGATGAGAAAACAAATATGTATGATTATTGATAGGATTTATTTATCCGATAAACATTTTTAGGATCCCAAGTTTGATAGGTGGAATATCTTAATTAATGTCAATGAATAGAACAACTTTTTAAAGTTCAACATCAACGATAATCTTTGTATTGCTATCAATGGAAATTTTATTCATGTATATCATTTTGAAAAGTGATTAAATACTCTGAAAGATGATGTTGAACAAGTGCCCGTTACACATTCCGGATTCGATGAGGTTTTGGATAGCACTAAGAATAAATTGAAAAGAATTGCAAATGCATTAACAAGTGAAATAAGAGATCATTTTAAGAGAGATGAGACACTTGAGGCCATGGCTGTTGTTAATCCTAATTTTTGGAATCCTTGTGGTGACCATAGTAGTAGAAGTGAGTTGTTTGTAAAATATATGGGTAATATTATGACACATTTCTCTAAAAGTGTGGAAATAAATGGTATTAAAATCAATGGTATTCTAAACAAATATCTTTTGAGACATCAATCAACCAATTTTGGAATAACAATGGATAATAAAATTGCACAATTCAAAAATCCACATGAGACTGGTTCAATCACGTGTTTCTGGCAAAAATTGTATCGAAGTAGTGTCTTGCAAGATACTATGAGTGAATACTTTATTTTATATGAATTATGTCAGACAATGATTTTGGGATCTGTTGAAGATGAAAGGGTTTTCAGTGCATTAACTTTTGTTAAATCAAAAGTTCATAACATGTTGGACAAAAATTTGGAAAATTGTTTGAGAATGTATGTGTCATCGTACGAGGTGGGTAAGTTTCCCTATGATAGAGCGTTGACATATTGGAAGTCCCTAGCAGAAAGAAGAGGTCTCTCTAATATGGTTGATAATGATGAAAATGATTCATCTAGGAGTGATGATGAGATTATGGAAACATAGAATTCACAAATGATTCTCAACTCTTTTGGAGAAGTCGATAAAGCTTTGTATCAGCTTCCAAAAATTTAAAAATTGCAATGATTATATGAAAAATTCATATAATCTAAGATTTTTGGGATTTGAAATCATTTTGTAAAATTTTAGTGATTTGAATAAATTCATATTATCAGTGATTTTCCGTATTTGATATCATTTATATATGTCAATGATTTGAGAAATTTCATATTAACAAAGATTTTTTGTATTTGATTTGTTGTAAAATTTCAGTGATTTGAAAAAATCATATAATCATTCAATTTTCAATTATTATGCATGTTTACTTTTTAATGATATGGACATGTCTATGTTTTCAATATTTATGATTTAAGCTATAACTTTAAGTAAGTTGAAAATTTGAAAACCATGTATACGTAATGATGCTATGTTATTGAACTATTTGAATATGTTGACAAAACATAGTTATTTTTCCTTTGACTTTAAATGTATGTCTGTATGTATCATTAGTATCATAAGTTGTATGATGTGACAAAATATAGTGATTTTTTATGGTTTATGCTTTATCATTGAGTAAACCTTGTATACATACATAACTAGTAAAAATTTCTCTACATATGTATGAAAAGTGCATGTAGTATATTACTCTAGATATGGTAAATGAAAATTTAAACCCATTCATAGATATATCCATTGTAAACTCACTTTGAAATATAAAAACAATATAGCATAATATAAATTACCATATTCATTTTTATACAACTATAATGACTAACTATGAATGCACTAAAAATTGAAACCCATGCATAGATATATCCTTCGTAAACTCACTTTGAAATATAAAATAATATAGCATAATACAAATGACCATATTCATTTTTATACAACTATAATGACTATGAATGCATTGAAAATAGAAACCCATGCATAGATATATCCTTCGTAAACTCACTTTGAAATAAAAAACAATATAGCATAATACAAATGACCATACACATTTTTATACAACAACTAGAATGACTATGAATGCACTGAAAATTGAAACCCATGCATAGATATATCCTTTGTAAACTCACTTGAAATATAAAAACAATATAGCATAATAGAAATGACCATACACATTTTTATACAACAACTAGAATGACTATGAATGCACTGAAAATTGAAACCCATGCATAGATATATCCTTTGTAAACTCATTTGAAATATAAAAACAATATAGCATAATAGAAATGAAAATACTCACTTTTATACTACAACAAGAATGAATATGAGTAAACTAAAATTTAAACACATGCATAGATATATCATTCGTAAACTCATTTGAAAATTGAAATATAAAACAACATAGCATAATATAATAAAAATGACAAAATGAAAATAACACACAATTATAAATGTAAATAGTGTAATAGTAAATAATAAAAGCAAGTATCTTGTTTTCAAATGAAAACATATGAAATGTCTTAAAATTGTCTTTCGAAATATCAAGTTTTAAAATTCAATTTCTCACTTCAGAATCTTTTCCCCCCTCCTCCACTCCTTTTGCCTTCTCAATGGCTTCCACAGTCTCCATAGCAATGGCTCCTCCCTCTTCTTTCCCATGTTCAGCTCCTTTTTCCTCATCCACTACTTCCACGATAACCACATTCTACATTCCAACGACTCTTTTCTCGGGTTGGGTAATAGTACTATCAATTGCTCCAGAATTGATAAGGATCTTCTCAATATTTTGCATTCCATCGAGAAGGGTGCTTTCTTCTTTGCCAACATCTTCAGATGTTGGTCCTTGAACTTCTTTACCCTTCTCCTTTAGCAGAACATCAAGATCCAATCCGTTGCGGATAATGATTTTCCGCAAAATGTTGTTTTGTCGAACTGATTCTTGTGCTCTTTTTTCATTGCCATGGAAGCGTTTAAGAACTCCTTTTCCATCCTGAGATAGTCATGCAGGTTTTGAACCTGCTTCTTGAGATTTTCATACTTTACCTACAAAAAGGAAAAATAGTTAATCAACATGAAAAGATAATTACATTTTAAAAAAGAGAACAAAAATTTTTGAACACAAAAGTGATTAAGTCAAACCTCAACAACATTCTTTGCAGCTACAACAACAACAACCTTTTTCTTATCACTTGCCCATTCATTGTAATAAGCTTGGGCCTCACCGTTTATGTTCTCCAATCTGTTCATCATAAAATTTAAAATTTCATCTGTGTATGATGTATTCACATTCAAAATGCCAGATTTTACTTGTTGTAGCAGAGCCTCCATATTTTCAGGTTCATTTTCAACAACAAAAATTTTTTTCTCTTTTGAAAAATTATTGTATTGGGCATTAATTTCCTTTATCAACACCTTTGCCCGATACTCCCATTTTTTCATTTTTGTTATATCTGGAAGTAGTAAATCCTTAATTGTAGATTCAAAATTATCAGAAACCAAATATTTTTTTGAAATGTTTAATCTTTCATCCTCTTGTCGAGGAGGAGCCTGATGGGTGCTTGTTTCCCTTGGAGGAGATTTGCTTGAACATTCTGCACCTTCATTTCCTTTGTCTTGAAGCAATTATGATAGTTGAAAAGTAGTGGGTGTGTTATCTTGCAAAAAGAAATCTTTATCAAGTGGAACTTCATCCAACCCAGCACCAAAAGCTTCTGGTATATCCTTAAAAGTAAAATTAGCAATAGAAATACGATCGAATCCAGAAAAAGTCTTTGATGCTTCCTTCTCTGATAATTGTTGTGTTGCTTCTCTCTATGGCCGAGATGGAAGAATGTGTTTTCCAACTGGGAAGCATTGACCTCGCATTTGAGTTTGGCGTTGTGGAGGAGGGGGTGGCATTTGTTGATTTTGTTGACAAAATTGTTGTAAGGGACCTTGAAACATAAAAATAAAAATTAGTTATAAAATTTGTGAAGGTAGAAAATTTGTGAAGGTAGAAAATAAAAACTAGTTATAAAATTAAATTATGAAAATTGGTTGCAAAATTTGTTATAACACTTACCGGTAGAAGAAAAAACATCTTGCATAGCTGCTGCTGCAAATGGAATGTGGGCATGCTGTACATCTGAAAAAATAACAAAATTAATTAAAAATAGTAAAAAATTTGTGAAAAATTTGTTTCGACAGTAATTAAAACTTACTCCCCGAATATGAAACCTCATGTGCAACTACACCCATTGGCATAGGACGTGCAGTCGCAGGTTGTCGACGATCAGGAGAACTAGATCTTCTACGTTTCCTTGTTGATCTTCTCCTTAGCGGTGGTGTTGTTTCCTCCGTAGGTGTTTCGGAGTCTCCTGATTCCTCTAGATTATAACCTCTGACAACAGCATCCCACTTTGAAGAGGAAGAGGATGCCCTTTTCTGTGTTTGGTATAAAATATCAAAATTACAAAAAAATAAACAATGGAAAAATAAAAATTTTACTTAAATATTAACAAAAAAAATTACCTGAACCTGTTGTTCTGTCATGGCTAAATTGACTAGGGTAGAGTGCCAAGATGTTGGTACAAGAGTGTTCTATAAATTATATAAATATTCATAAAAAAAGCAATAATATAATTGCATGTGCTAACTATCGATGAGGGTGAAGCGTGGGTTTTCACGTTCTCAATTTCCAATCTGATCCGATGTGAGACATAGGTGGACCAGTTGAATTTATGGTGTGCAATACAATGGACCAAATACGCTAAGGCCCACATAAGAATTTTTGTCGGCCTTCCTTGCAGAACGAGTCTAGCAAGGAAGAATTCATAACATGCCCGAAGAAATTTATTTTCAATCATCGGTACGGTCAAACCCCTTCTGGACTTGGTGGACGTAACTGCAAAAATACAAAATCAATAATTGTACACTAGTGACAAGAATTTAAATTCAATTAAATAAAAAAATAGTTATACCTTGAAAATATTTTGACTGCACTTTGAAGTTGGTCTCCAAGTAGAGTTTGTCCTCATCAGTTAATTGGTATTTGGAAGTGACAAGCTCAACACCAACATGTGGGCAAATGTTGTCAATATGGTGATATCTATGGTTATGAAATAAAGAACGATGTTTTTGTTGTCGATGACAAGATTTACCTTACTCGAATCCATATTATAAGCTCAAACGATCCTCTCCACCAATTTAATGTCCGTGTCAAAATGCGACATTGAAACTAGACCCCAAAGACCATAGTCCGTGACCCAAGACATGTCGTAACCTGGTGTTGATAAAATTTCTGAAATCAGGGGGTAAACCAGGTTTTTATAATTAACTTTAAACATTCCAGGGGTTGTAGGGGATGCCATAGGGTGTACGGGTATGGATAAGAAGATACAGTGGAAAAGGGTTCAAACTTCAAACGGGAGAAAAAGGGTTAAAAATTGCTTAAAAATTAAGGGAAAATGATAAAACCAAGATAAAAGTGGTGGAAGAGGGTTAATATTACATTAAAACAAGAGGAAAAGGGGTGAGAATGCATTAAAATAGGAGGAAAATGGTTAAAAATATGATAGAAAAGATGAAAAAATGACTGTTAATCCCTTTATATAGACTTTTTTGCATGCAATAAGCTCTTGGATGGGTGACACATGTCCTCTGCATGCAATCGATCAATGGATGGATGACACATGGCATTGATGCACCATTGCTACCAACTAGGAACTCGACACTATTGCAACACATCGACACGCTTGCAACTGATTCACATGCAACCGATCATCATGCCTACAACCGATCGGCATTCCTACAACCGATCATCATGCCTATAGCCGCTCGTCATGCCTACAACTGCTCGTCATGCCTACAACCGATCATCATGCCTACAACTGATCAACATTTGTGTAGTCGATCATCATACCTGAGCCGATCAATATTCCTATAGCTAATCATAATTCCTACAACTGATCGTCATGCCTATAGCCTATTGTCATACCTGTAGTATCTCATCATGCCTACAACCAATCAACATGTCTATAGCCTATCGTCATGACTATAGCCGATCGACATGCCTACAATTGATCGATATGCCTAAGTCGATCGATATTCCTATAGATGATCATCATGGCTATAGCTGATCGTCATACTTGTAGTCGCTCATCATGACTACAGTTGATTGACATATCTGTAATCGATCAGTATTCCTGCAGTCGATCATCATAATTACAATCAATTTTTATACCTCCATTCAATCGGTATACCTACAGTCGATCGTCATACCTACAGTTGATCATCATGCCTATAGTTGATCGACATTCCTACATCCAATCGGCATGCCTGTAGCCGATCGACATTCCTACAGTCGATCATCATGCTATCGATCGTCATGTCGGCCTAAAGTCTTTCATATCGGCCTAACGCTTTTAAGTATGTCATACATTTTTTAGATTTTGCAAACCGATATTCATATTCCCCAACACAGAAAAATTTGCCACGGTTTGAAAATTTTTGGAGATAAATTAATGAAAATTGCCATGGTTTGAAATTTTTTGGAAACAAATAAATGCAATTTGCCATGTATACTTCTACAAATATCATCGGGATTCCAAGACAATTCACCTTGATTTTATAAATAGATTTTAGGGTCGACTCCTTATGCATAACCCTGTCTTGGAGTCTCCTCCTTTTTATTGTATATTTTTAGAAGTATTTATCTCAACAAATAATGCCTTCTTATTGTGAGAGATAATATTCAAATATCTTGGATTTGGCAGGCTTATTCTGTCTTCAAGTCTTCTTATCAAATTATGACTTCAAGCAAGATCTTCTTCTCAAGATTCTAAATGTCTTGATGTATTCTAATATTTGGAACTCCTTTCCATATTCTTATTCTTCTTTTAGGCTTGTTTTCGGATGGCGATAATTGTCCCAAATATTTCACTATATTCTATAGTGAATTTCTCCAATGAGTTCTCTTTCGATGATTTCTTCTATAAGGCTATCCAAGACTTTTACTAGATGCTCATTGGGACCTCCCCAAGCTATTTGATCTTTTATATTCTTTTAGTAGTCCTTAAGATCTTTTATTAAATCTTCTACTCCTAGAAGTGTTGGTGGTGAGATCTTCTTCTGGATCTTAATTTTGCTGCTTCTAGATTCGAGCAGGACTCTCCTAGTCTTTCTTCTTCCAAGACTAGAAGTTATTTAATGAGATATTCTCCTGATATCTTTATCTTCAATTTTGCTTTAGGTGTTGGATTGATTCTAAAGAATATACTCTTCCTAAATTTCTTGCAAGAAGTTTCCCAACTCACTAAATCTCCTTTCCCTACAACAAAGTATTAGTATTGAAATCTTAATCTGATTTTGAATTAGACACTCTCTTCTGAGTCTTCTTCTGGATCAAGTTTCTATGGAATTTTTTAGTATCAAGTCTTCTATGGTCTTTTCTTCAATATCAAGGCTTATGTGGTCTTTTCTTCAATATTAATGCTTCTATGGCCTTTTCTTTAGTATTAAGGCTTTTGTGTCCTTTTCTTTAGTATCAAGGATTATGTGGTATTTTCTTCAATATTAAGGCTTTTGTGGCCTTTTATTTTAGATCAAGGCTTCTATGGCATTTTCTTTTGGATCAAGGATTATAATGCACTTCTGGAACAAGGCTTCTATGGCCTTTTCTTCTGGAACAAGGCTTCTATGGCCTTTTCTTCTTCTATAAAGTTCTCAATCTAGCAATGGATATCTCCAATATCCTAACGTCAACACAACTCTTCTCCAGAAGTCTTCTTCCATAGTATTATTTTCTTGCACAAGGAACATATCTATGCACTATGAAGGCATGTCAACCTTTGGGAAATGAAGTTGAAGTCTCCTAGCTTTATGTTGTAGGAGGAGTCCCAATCATCTAAGAAATAATTTTCTACAACAAAAGAAATTTTGGGCAATAGTTAACAAATTCCAGATATCCTGAATGATCTTCACTAGATGATTTTTCAATCTAGTGTATTGAATACTAAGTCCTATTCTTCACGAGTTTTTCCTCCAACTCTATAAAAATACTAGTCAAATTTAATCTCAATATTTTTGAAACTGAGATTTCTTTCAGTCCTCACTTATGGTTCTCCCTAATTCTACCATCTAGACTCTTCTAAAATTTTTTGATAGTTGCTGGTCTAGCAGCACATTAGGTTGACAAAAAACTTAGGCTCAATGATAATGGTGGTTTTACTATTGATCTATTGTGGCTAGATCTATCATAGATCAATCTATTGTGGCTCTGATACTACTGTTAGCTTTTGATGCAGTATGCAATGGGAGATAGAAATCACAAGATGCAAAATAATATGAAAAAAAAAAGTAAATATGCAAGATGACTAAAATATGCTATAAATAAAAATGACAAAAATGGATACAATGAACCTATGGAGGAAATGGACACTCCATGAACAAAGCTATTAAACTACATTGTATCAATGACCAATATATGGTGATGTACATAGTACTATGCTACTACCGATGAATATGCTTTGAGCTTCTATTCTCTACTTATTACAATGAGGCCCTTTTTATATAGGAAGATAGGTTCCTTGGACAACACTCTACCCAACTATGCAAGATATGATTTGTACATATACAACTTGCATATTGACACTTGTGCATTTATTAAATTGCATGAAGTAACTATATAACTTCCCCCTAAAGTAATCTAATGTCCTAAGTATGTATCTAGGAAGGTACATTTACATGATCCAAATGATGTAATATAATATATTTCTAATAGTCATATCTATAGCAATTACTTATTATATATTGTATGATGATTGTTTTCAATTAATGAAAAGTAAAAGTTGTTTGGCCTCCTTTATGATAGTATTATCGAGTTTTTATAAATTAAATTTATACTTTAATTCATTTCTATTTGTATTTTATGAGTAGTGAATTATACTATAATGAATTATGCATAATTGGATTGCTAATTGGATTAATTTTCATAGAGTATTTAGAATTTTTAAAGTGTATAAACAAAACTTTATGAACTTTGAAATGCTTTTATTGATGGTTGATCTATTAAGCTCCATGTAAATTTAATTGTGTAAGACTCTTATACAGTGTATTTCATTGTTGTTACACTATACCCCATCCATCCTTCAAGGAATTTTTAAACTCTTATCCCATTCTAAATATTCTATTATTTCTTTAGTCTCATGACCTTATTTTAATCCTACAAAATAATGAGTTGGTATTCTATGGAGGTTGAAATTGGGAGGAATCATAGTCATCCAATCTTGGATAAAGTAGTCCTGATAGGGATAACACAATGGAAAATACAATGGGATTTCCTAGTGGAGATGCAAGATCAATTTATAGGAAGAGTGGCCCTGGTTTGCCCAATATTGGACAAGTCTAGGGTGCATTTCATAAACTAGGAAAATTTTGGGCCAAGATTTTTTGGCATGCTTGGGGGGACTTCAATCTTACCTCCCTGATTGAGTAGAATCCTAGTAAAATTATTCTATTAGATCAAATATTCAATCACCTGGTGGATCCACTAATATCAAACTATTTATTTAGAACCCAATTTCCATTTAATCCAAAATCTTATGATCACAAGGTCGGTATCCAAGAAGCTTGAAAATCAATTATTATTTCTTGAGTTGTTATCCTGTAGGTTTAGAAAAACTAGATCCTTATATCCCTAACCATATTCTCCTACTAAAAGGATATATTCCACATACTTGGGCTCCCAAGAATTACCTAATACACCTAGCTCAAAAACCATGGCTCAACAAGCTCAACAAACTTTCCCTAGGTAGAATACTACTAGACCTCTTGGCTAAAAACATCTCAATGATATTCCTCAAGTGATGCTTAAAACTTTGCCTACCTATGATGGTATATGTAAGACAATATATGGTCATGTCAATTTGTGCTTTATTTGGCCACCATTCATAATATACAAGAGGAAGATATCAGGATAAGACTCCTCACATTATATTTTAGGGGAAAAATATCACATCAGTACCATACTCTAGAAGATAGAAGCATTCATTCATGGGCTGACCTAGTTAGACAATTCATTCAAGAGTTCAATGAACTAGAAGACCCTTTCTTCTTACTCACATAGTTTACTACTTTTAAAATACACCCTTAGGAAGCTATCACTAATTTTAATATCGAGTTTAGCCAAACTTATGATGAGCACCATAAATGCTCATTTTATATACACTTTTAAGGGGTATCAATATTGGTTTAATTATAATTTGAAATGTATTTTTATATAAATTATGCATATAATTGATAGAAAATCTATTACTATGCTTGACTAGTTTTTTAGTGGAAACTGTGTATAAATGCAGGTTTTGCTACTAATTTGGTGTTTTCTAGTCTACATCCCACTTAGACCTAGAATTGCGCATAAAGGTGCCTTGATCCCATACATTTGGAGGGACCTTGATGAGGAAGTAGGCACCTACTTGATGGCACCTTGATGAAGAAGTAGGTGCCTTGATGGCACCTTGATGAGGAAGTAGGTGCCTTGATGGTGCCTTGATGAGGAAGTAGGTGCCTACTTGATGGCACCTTGATGAAGAAGTAGTACTTTGATAGTGCCTTGATGAGGAAGGCGCCTTGATCTCAAGTAGGTGCCTTGATATGACCAAGACCACATTGTCAGGTTGACCAATGGGCTAAGGAGGTTGTTGCACATGAAGACAAAGGAGAAATATTCTAATAATGCATTATTATTAAAATAAAATAAAGCACTTTTATTCACAATCGATTGGTCGGTTGACTTTGTAAGGTTTTTAAAAGCATTATTTTTAGGATGCATTATTTTAGAATTTGTTTGTTACATACACCTAAGGATTTTTTATATTTATCCTTCTGGTGAACGGATATACTTTCAATAGTAGAATAATACCTATGTATGAACCGACTGTAACAAATCACGTTAGGTGATTAAAAATAGACCGATCTATTATTGTAACGATATATTGTTGCATCTTATATAAGAATGTAGGCTAGTTGAATGAAGGGAAAAATACAGAGAAGTTATTCTATTTCATTTTCTGTATAATTTATTAAGAGTTGCAAATACTCTTATTTGCTTAAAGCAAGCTCTACATAATTAGTCGGGCAGACTATCTATGGGAGCTTGGGCCCACTCCCTATAGTAGTTCGCCCCTATTTTATTTATATTATTTGTTTTCAATATATTAGATTTACTGCTTTATTTCGTGCTTTATTTTATTTTAGCTATGTGTTTCATTTTTTGGACATTTAATTTCTTGTACTTTTATTTTTAGTATTTTTATTTCCAGCATTTTAATTTTTTGCACTTTGTTTTATTTGGTTTGGTTGAAATCAAAATGCATAAACATTCCCCACCAAATTAAATAGGTATAGAAGGATTCATTCCCCCACACTACAAACATATATTGTGTGTGACACTCGTAAGTTTAAGAACTTATTGGATTGATAATATATGGAAGAGAAATGATTGTCTTCTAAACATAATTTTTTCTCATCATTTTGGCATCATTTTCGGGGAGTGTCAAAATTGTAGTGTTATGATTTACAGGTCAGTTAAAAAACCCATTTAAAATTACCTATAGATCTTCTACCTGAAAAGCGTGAATCCACCAAGAGCCTTTTTATAGGGCCAAAACAATTGCTGGAATAGTTAGAGACAAATCCCATAGGCAACAGTTTAAATTTATTAGCTTCTCAGGTAAATACGGGAATGAACCTAATGTACCATATTAAGTGTAGAAGTAGGAGGAGATGGGAATAAGTTTTGAGTTGTCTAAATAAAAAAAAGAAAAAAAATGCTAAAAAAAGAGAATATAAAAAAAAAAAAAAAAAAGAGAAAATAATAAACAAAAAAAAATAAATAAAAAATCAAGTTTTTTCTTTTATGTTTTGCAGGACAACATGAAGTGTGATATAGATGAATAAGGAGATGTCTATGAAGATTTTTTTAAAAGTGATATTTACAACCGCCTCACATTTGCAAGACTAGATCATACATCAGTATGGGGGAGACCCCATACCATACTAATAGTTTTGACGAATGTTCACTTATTCGTTAAAAAAAAGGAAGATACACAAAAAAAAAGTGACGAGATACCTTGATACCTTACACTAGAGGCACCTGGATAAATAAATAAAAAATAAAAAAATGATGAAGCACCCTGATGCCTTGATTAAGAGTGCCTTGGTCCACAAGTAGGCGCCTTGGTCAAGGACACCTTGATCCACAAGTAGGTGCCTTGATCAAGGGCGTCTTTGTCAACAAGTAGGTGCCTTGGTCAACAAGTAGGTGCCTTGGTCGACAAGTAGGCACCTTGGTCAACAAGTAGGCACCTTGGTCAACAAGTAGGCACCTTGATCCATAAGTAGGCACCTTGGTCAAAAAGTAGGTGCCTTGGTTAAACAAGTAGACGCCTTGGTCAAGAAGTAGGCACCTTGATCCACAAGTAGGCGTCTTGATCCACAAGTAGGTGCCTTGGTTGACAAGTAGGCACCTTGATCAAAAAGTAGTCACCTTGGACAACAAGTAGGTGCCTTGGTCCACAAGTAGGCGTCTCGATCCACAAGTAGGTGCCTTGGTCAACAAGTAGGGGACTTGGTCAACAAGTAGGTGCATTGGTCAACAAGTAGGCACCTTGATCCATAAGTAGGCACCTTGATGTCATACATCAAGGGTATCTTGATCTATAGGAAGACGCCTAGATTTCATACATTTTAGAGGTGCCTTAATCTATTTCTAGAACCTTTGTGATTTGATGGCATAGAGGAGCAAAAAAAAAATGCATGGAACTTGTCTTGCTTAACATAAAATTTCTTTTTATTTTTTGTTTTGTAGGTACAATGTCTGCATGCAATCTGTAGGTATCCTGAGAGCCAAGGCCTAATAGGTACGGATTGCATCGAACTGCATTCTACTACTTTCTAGTTTATAGTGTGTTTTGCAAGGATAGCACCCGCATGCAAGTTGTAGGCATCCTGAGAGCCAAGGCCTACCAAGCATGAATTGTGCTAAACTACATTTTATTTTTAGTTTTTCTCATTTTATTTTTCAAATGAAATGACCTAATTATATGAAAAATATGCATCTTGGGAGATAAGGCCTAAACTAGATTAGCATCCATGAACCTGCATGTTTTTTTAGGACGTATAAATTTGACTGTTTCCATCCATAGGAGATAGTCCTTATTCAAGCATGGACATAGGCATTAATTCCTCATAAAAGAAAAGATACCCATATTTGTGCTTGGACGAAGAAGACGTTGATGTGGCATGAGAAATATTTTGGAGGACTTGATCAACTCTACAACAAGAGACACATTAGTGATTGTTGACTTTTCAATAGTAAGAAGGTACCTTGATGCATAAGAAAGTGCCTTGATATCATGGGTTTTTGGGTGCCTTGATGCTCAAGAAGGCACCTTGATCTCATGTATTTTTGGGTGCCTTGATGCTCATCGATAGAGATGCTTAAATTTTGTGAGAAGTCATAAAAATAAATAAATAGCCTTGTGGAGAATTTGATGGCTGAGAAAGAAAAGAGTGCTAAAAATAAGTTGCAACACTTTCTTGAGAAGAGAGCTGCATATCCACTTTATACTCAGTAGTGCTTAAAATTCTTCTCCCTAGATTGGAGGTGCATTTTGTTCAGTGTGGGACCTAATGTTCAAAGGGCTATAGACCTATTGCATAGAGGGACCTATTACTGGCGACGAGAGCATCACCAATTTAAGTGGGGGAGAATATGGGTGAATCTAAATCTCTTACAAACAAAAAAAAATATTTTGCTGAAAAGGCTCCAAGTTAAAGTGCAAATAAGAAATAGAGCTTTATTTTTTTGCGACTTGTTGGAAGAGAGTATCCTCTTTCCCTAGGACAAGTTTGGTCTAGAATGGAAATGAGAAATATCCAACCAGTAGCTAAATAAAGTAGGGGAAGAGCCTAGAAGTAATTAGATGTCAAATATCTACAAGAAGGCCACATGGTGCCTGAGCATGATAAATCATATGAATGGAGATCATAGTGGTCAAAAATAGAAAAACTTATCTCAATGATGTGTCTCATGAAAACATCACACCTGAACACCTGACACATGTCGTAGATGATGATAGATAGATTTATTTATCCTTACTATAGGAAACAAACCTGAGGATCGTAGTACTGCTTTAGTTATACCTACAAAGGAAATAATTCAGAGTGGGAGATCATTTTGATTCAGACGCATGTGTATTAGGGTTGTATAAAGTCTAATCAATTGAAAAAAAGGTGACATGTTTAGGAGCACATGGTGAGAAAATAATGATGCACAAAGGTTAATCCCTGTGATGCATTCAAAGAGTTCAATGCTCTTGAGATACATCAAAGTAGGATTAAAATATTTTTGTGTGTGTGTGTGTATGATGAGGAGCTTGGTGTTTCAAAAGTTTGGAGTTGTTGGTTGTCATAAATCCTCTAATAGTGGTATATGGGACACAAAATTTTTGCACACTAGGCTGCATAGTTACCTGGATGGACCCTTCAAAGATATCAACTATGGCCTACACGGCCTCCACTTTTTAATGCACAGTGCCAATATTATAGTTTTTTATGGTAACATTTCATTCTGTTAAAAAATATGTGGGAAAATAAAATATAGAGAAGAGACAAGAGATGGTGAGGATCTGAAATCAAGGAGAAATTTGTTGTCATAGTAAAAAAAATCATTATTTCTGACAAACATTTTGGTGGAGAATATGTTCCAGTACACAACACATTCAATCAAATTCCTAGGGTGGTTCATTGACAGTTCTCCATCTTGGCCACCTAATTTTAAAATCACCAACTCACATTGTTGTAGTTGACTTTCTATTCTCTGATGCAGATGAAAAAAAATCTTCAATATGCACCAACAATCTCATTTTTGGTATGCCATTATTATAGGCAGCATGAAGACATTTCACATCATCAATATCATACACATCAGGTTTTATGAAATTCACCCAAGTATGTATTAAGTTTTCCATTAATTATATGTACAGTAATTTTAAAATTTATTTCTATGCTAATACTAGTAGATGCCCCCATAAATTCTCTTTGTCAAAATATCTTATTAAAATCCAACCACATGACATGCCTCAGATATGAAAAATATTCAGGAACAATGTAAAAATAAAAAGATAAAATAAGACATTTGCATGAATAAATTTGTCATTTTTCATTGTTGCATCATGAAATTGGCAACCAACTTGTGTGAATACATGTAGATGATGCTACTTTATCCCAAAAATGAGGTTTTAGAGATGGGTCAAACATGTGTCGGATGTGGTTAAAGTAGCAGTAGGCAACCACACTCATTTTCTTAAAATTTGGTCTCACCAAATTCGATCACTATGCAACAACGATTTGATAGTTGCACAAAGGCTCAGATGGGAAAATACATGGCAATATTTATCAGAATCAGTGCAGTGGTGATTTGGTCTTGGTTTTTGAATAGTGTGATCATGATGTAATTTTTTACTCGTATTTTGATGGTCGATCATGACGTGTTTTCTATTGGTGCAGCAATGCTCAATGGAAGAAAATTAAGATGCTGAAGGCAGTTAAAAAAATAAAAAAATTATTTTGGGGGGTTGTTATCATGAGGACATGACAATATTTAGGCATGGGGGGATGATGAGCACCATAAATGCTTATTTTATATACAATTTTAAAGGGCGTCATTATTGGTTTAATTAGCATTTGAGATGTATTTTTATATAACTTATGCATATAATTGATAGAAAATCTAGTACTATGCTTGACTGGTGTTTTTCGTGGAAACTATATATAAATGCAGGTTTTGCTACTAATCTGGTGTTTTCTAGTCTACATCCCACTTGGACCTGGAATTGAGCAAGAAGGCACCTTGATCCCATACATTTGATGTGCCTTGATCTGCAAGAAGTAGGCACCTTGATGGTGCCTTGATGAGGAAGTAGGCACCTACTTGATGGCACCTTGATGAAGAAGTAGGCACCTTGATGGCGCCTTGATGAGGAAGTAGGCACCTACTTGATGGTGCCTTGATGAGGTAGGTGCCTTGATGGTGCCTTGATGGAAGGTGCCTTGATCTCAAGTAGGCACCTTGATATGACCAAGTCCACATTGACAGGTTGACCAATGGGCTAAGGAGGTTGTTGCATGTGAAGACAAAGGAGAAATATTCTAATCATGCATTATTATTAAAATAGAATAAAGCACTTTTATTATTAACCGATTGGCCGATTGACTTTGTAAGGTTTTTAAAAGCATTATTTTTAGGATGCATTATTTTAGGATTTGTTTGTTACGTACACCTAAGGATTTTTATATTTATCCTTCCAGTGATAGACACACTTTCAATAGCAGAATAATACCTATGTATGAACCGACTGTAACAAATCATGTTATGTGATTAAAAATAGATCGATCTATTATTGTAACGAGATATGGATGCATGTTATATAAGAACATAGGCCAGATGAATGAAGGAAAAAAACATAGAAGTTATTTTATTTCATTTTTTATATAGTTTATTAAGAGTTGCAAATACTCTTATTTGATTAAAGCAAGCTCTACGTAATTAGTCAGGCGAACTATCTCCAGGAGCCTAGGCCCACTCCCTACAGTAGTCCACCCTTGTTTTATTTTTATTATTTATTTTCAGTAGATTAGATTTATTGTTTTATTTCCTACTTTATTTTAATTTAGCTGTGTTTAATTTTATGCACATTTAAATTTCTTGTACTTTTATTTTTAGTATTTTTATTTGTAGTATTTTAATTTTTTGCACTTTGTTTTCTTTGGTTTGGTTGAAATAAAAATGCACAAACATTCCCCACCAAATTAAATAGACACAGAAGGATTAATTCCCCCACACTATAGGCATATACTATGTGTGACACTCGTAAGTTTACGAACTTACCGGATTGATAATTTATGGAAGAGAAATGATTGTTTTCTAAACATAATTTCTGCTCACCAACTTGGAGAAGGATTTCCCAAGAAATTAGGCCATTTGGCCCTTAGGTATATGTCTATTATCTCTGTTCTTGAAATCCTAATTTAGACCTTCAAATATGGAAATATCATGTGATGGCCTTCCCTCAAGTCTATCAAGCCATAGTAAATATAGAAAAAGATCTAATTTCCATGGGAAAACTTTCCCTCGAGGTCATTATACCATATTCCCAGAAATTATCTATCCCACTCAATAAAAACAAATTTTGGTCACAACCGTACCTTTTTCACCATTAGCTCCAATACCTGATCCTAAGGCCTTGCACCCAACACCCACCTACATTTCTTGCTCCAAAGCCTAAAGAATATTTGACTTTGCAAGAAGTATTAATGTTATTGAAAAACTTGAGCAATGATATAAAAACTATTAAAAGGAGAGAGGCCAAGAAATATTAACCCAAAATATTCCATTATGTCACTAGAGATCAAGGGGCTTCTATGAACAACACTAATAGGAAAACCGACAATGTATACAATGGTCAAGATGAAATGCCATCTACCTCCACACTTGAAGAAAAGCATTGGTTCTTAGTATGCAATGATCCCCATAATTCTGGCACATGCATAATGTACCAATATCAAGCTCAGTTAGAAGCTATAGAAAATTTTGAGAGGACATAGAGAGGTTAGAAAAATATGCTATGAGATGTAAATCAAGTTATGCTCATGCAAGATCCTTTAGAAGAGGAATGTATATTAGTTCTGACAAGATCTAGAAAGAAGTGTTTACAAGTATAACCATAAAAATTAAAGCCTTTTAAAGTTTTGGCCCAACCTCAAAAGGAAAAAGAGATACACAAAATCTCACCAAGATCTAAGAAAGCTTAGGTTCAACTAGAAAGAGAAAAGGACAATCAAGACAAGAGCAAGCAATAGAGGCAAAAGAAACTCAAGGGAAATCCAAATAAAAATATTGAGATAGACTTAATTATCCTTATATGACCAAATGATAAAGGCTAGAGGCAATCCAACAACACCAAAAGAGATTTTATGAACTGAAGAAGAATGAAAACAAACATCTAGAATCATCGATATTTAATATTATTGAAGAATTAAAATATATCACTTTGATAGCAAGCATGTGTGATACTTCAATGATTCCCATAAAAATTGACCTTCTCAAATATTCATTGAAAACCATCCATTTTAAGGAACACTTTACCTAGAGTTCAACCTAGTACAAGGTCAACCTATTCTTAGAATAGAAAAGAATAAACCACCTCTATTCTACATGCCTTTACACATGAAGAGATGTATTATGCATGACTTCATGATTAATTTTAGAGCTACAACCATAATTATTTCTAAATAAATGTGTGAAGCCATGGGTGTGGAATACACCCTCTCATGTCTAATATTTTTGCAACTAGATGGTACTATTGTTAAAATAGTTGGATTAATAAAATATATTTTTATGGTATTACACAAAGTGCCAAGAGTCACTATGATACAATAAGTGGTGATAGTTATCCTCAAGATATACTTTATTCTTTGACTTTACCAATAATTTACCATAAAGTTGTGTGGCAATATGGCATTAGACTATTCACATTTAGTAATATCACACAAAGGAAGGAATATAAAAGTATGTGTAGAAAAGCTAACATCATATCATATAGAGAGAATATAAGAAGACTGCATCAATATGATCATTAAAGATATGGATTCCTTAGAGACAATAATAGGGGAACTACAAACATAGGATGAATTATCCCTTAGATATTTCAATTCCATGATCAAATTTAGATTAGGCACATATTGCATCATAGAACTAGAAACATAAAGAGTTCTAGCCTTGTCAAATCAAGAGCTGTAAGAAATAGAAATTTGAAAATTTTACTTCAGTGGAGCTAGATACAAAAATGGTTCTAGATCTAGAGTGTTATTAGTATCTCCTTATAAGAGAATAAATAATTTTTCCTATATGGTAATGTGGATTTGCACTAATAACGTAGCTAAATATGAAGTCATGTACCTTGGTTTAACATAGGTAGAAAAAATAGGAATTAAGTTTCTATCAATTCTAGGTGATTCTAAAATAGTGGTCAATCAAGTAATAAAGAAGTGTAATAGTAACCATCACTATTTGAAGGCATACCCAAAAAAAACTATGGAACCTAAAGAAGAGTTTTGAAACTCTAAACATAAAAGCTATTCCTAGAAGTTAAAATGAAATATCTCATGCACTAGATTCTAAGGAGGCAAATTTTGATCTAGCCACTAACTATGGCAAAAATCCAATTATAGTTAAGATGGTTTTTAGATTGTCAATCCCAAATAAAGAATTTTTTTGATAGGTATTTAAGAGTGATCAATAGATTGTCAAGTTATTAACCAAAGAGGTTGATTACCCTAGAAAGCCTATTTGAAAATAGTTAGACAAAATGCAACATATTGACTAGGAGGAAGTTATTCAAAGAATAATATATATATATATATATATATATATATATATATATATTTGGATTGATTACCCTAGAAATATTGTTTGACAATAATTATTCGTCCACTAGGCAAAATATTATGATAGATGAACAAGCGTTTAAGGAATTTCATGTTAAATATAGTAATAATATCAAATTCAAAGTTATTTGATCTAAAGAGGAAACAAATTAGCTCATGTTTTTATGCAAAGAGTATCAAGATATAATAACATGGAGCTATTATGACCTCTGGATCTAAAACAAGGATTTCATCCAACATACTATAGAGTTAATAACTAACGCTAAGATATTCAAGCAAAACTAGAGGTTAGTCAATCCTAAAATTTAATACATAATAAAACATTAACTTCTTAAGTTGCTCAATGCAAATATTATATATCCTATTAAGCACTCTACATGGGTGGCAAACCTAGTCTTTATGAGGAAGAAAAATTGAGACATCTTACTTTGTATCGATTTTCAAAATCTTAGTAAGGATTAATTAAAATATCATTATCCCTTGCCATAGATTGATTAGATCCTACAAGCAATAGTTGGAGAGAAAATGTTTTCACTCATTAATGACTTTTTTGGTTACAAACAGATATAAATAAAATATGAAAATCAACACAAGACAACCTTTGCCACCAAATGGGGAAACTTTTCTTATTAAAGAATGTCTTTTGGCTTGTCTAGTGCTGAAGCAACCTTTTAGTGAGCTATGGATTTTGTATTTAATGATTTAGTAAAAAAATAATTTTGATCTACTTGGATGACATGAAATTTTGCTTAACCTCAAGAAATCCATATTTATTATGCATGAAGGTAAGATACTAGGGCATGTTGTGTCTAAACAAGGATTATCCATTGGTATAGATTGCATTAAGGCTATTTTAGCATGCCACTTCGTCTCAATAAAAATACTTTATAGTATTTGTTTAGGAAAATTAATTTTTTTCAAAAATTCATTTTCAATTTCATGTAAATAATTAATCTTGTAACAAAGCTTCTAAAAAAGGATGTGGTATTTGCATGGACATCAAAGAGGAGAAAAGATTTTAAGTGGATAAAACAAGCAATAACACAGACTCTAATTTTAATCAACTTGGACTATAGAAAGGACTTCTTCCTATATGTCTATGGATCAAAATATAGTTATGCTACAACAATAACTCTGAAGGATGATAATTAGGAGGAGCACCCGATTTCCTTTCCTAGCTAAAATTTTCATGATTATCAGAAGAACTGTAATTTCTTAGAGAAACAAATGTTTTATCTCATGAAGTTTCTTAAAAACTTAGATATTATTTATCTTAGAGCAATATCATAGCCTATGTAGTACATATGGACAATATAAATTTTATTCTTCAAAGAGAATTTAGAGAGAAAAGAACTAGGTGGATTACCAAAATACAAGAATATGGCATTGAAATTTAGACAACTAAGGTGGTGAGAGGAAGAGCTCTATGTGAACAACTAGCTTTTCCAAAAAAACTAGAACTCAACCTATGTATAGAAGACAACATTGAAATAAATTCTAGGAATGTGGAAGTCATAGAGAAAGAATATTGGATTACTAAAATTAGAAATATATTTCTAAATAGGCAAGTGATCAAAGGATTGAGCACCTCCTAATGATAAATATATAGGCTAAAAGAATGGAATCATATTTTTTTACTACAAGGATTATTCAAGAAATATTTTTATGGAGTTCTCCATCAATGCATCCAACCAAAGAAAGTGAAGAAGGTATTGGATGAATTCCATTTAGGCTTCTTCAAAGTTCACTATATAGGATAGACTACTATATCCAAGATCCTTCGAACTAGGTACTATTGGCCCACCATACTTGTATATGATTTTAAGGTATCTAAATACTACAAGAAATTCCAAAGGTTCATTGGTAGAAGAAGAAACCTAGTGCTTCCCCTATAAGAGATCATTGCAAAATAATATTTTCAACAATAGGGGCTTAACTTCATTGGATTCATTAACCCAAATTCATCTACCACACACAAGTTCATCCTAACATGATTTAAATATTTTACTAAATAATCAGAGGTAGTAACGATAAAATTAGCTAATCAATTACCTTGATTGAGTTTTTGGGGATACTAATAACAAGATTTGGTATCCTAGCCATGATAGTGATAGACAATGGACCCACCTTCATAGGTATGAGGATTATAAATTTTACAAGTGGGTATATTATCTACATAAAGACATCCTCCAACTATTATCCACAAGGTAATGGATTAGTAGAGTCTACTAATAAGAAATTATTGAGAATCATCAAGATAATTGTTGAAGAGAATAAAAAAGTTATCATTTGGTGCTAAATCAAGCATTATGGGTAAATGAAATTATAGTAAAAAAATGTATTGAAAGCCTAACCATACTCCTTAGTATATGGAAAATAATTTTTTTTCCTTTGCATCTAGAGTTACTAGTGATGAAGTTGATAAATAAAGGAGAATTCATGGATATCAAACTAGTAGAAGCCTATATGGCAAAATTAATATTCCTAGAAAAATAGAAGAAGAAATCTTATAATAAAATTCAAGGACACCAAAATGATATTAAACAATTGTTCGATAAGAAATTTTTATTCCAAGATTATAAAATTGGTGATCTAGTACTTAAGTGGGATGAAGATAGGACAAATATAGGAAAGCATCAAAAGTTTGATTCATTCTGGTCTAGACCCTATCAAACCACTATGAAGCATGATTGTAATGTATATAAGTTGATAGACACTAATGGCCAAATTTTATTTATTTAGTAAATGACCTACATTTAAAGCACTTTGTATAGAGAAAAATGCCACAAAACTTGTATTATATGTATATAGAAATGGAAAAAGTAATAAGCCATAGTAATTTTAAATTTCTAAAATTTGATTGGCTAAAGCAAAAGGCTAGCTAGTAACAAGTTATGAAATGCAATACACCCATTCACTAGAAAATGCAGTGACAATAACTAAGCAAGCATGCAAAATCACTTTCATATTTTCAAGAATTTGAAAAGATGATCTAAAATAAAAGCAAATCATGCATCATCTACCATATTAATAGCACTAATGACCAGTTTTGCATTATAAAACCAAAACCTTGAAGACTAAATTTTATGTGAAATTTGCTAACTGTAAGAGCTTTCTGAGAAGATGAAACATTATGAGAGAAGAAACATTTAAAGCCTTGCATGCAAGTATTAGTGGTTACATTGGCATAAATTAACACAAAAGTAGATTTAAGATAAGCTCAACAAGCATAGTTGACAATGCTAGAAATTCTTACAAGAAAAAGGGAAACACCTAGAAGAGTGTTTCTAAAGGAAGGAAAGTCAAAAAATAATCAAAGGAATTACAAGATCATACAAGTAAAATCAAAGACACAAAAATCACTTTGCAAGCAAAGTAAAAAAAGTCTTCAAGACAATACTAAACAAAAAGTACAAAGAATTTCACCATGTAGCATAGGTGCAACTATGTGGCACTCATTATTATCCTCATACATACATAAGTGGGTACATCCTTATCCAAATTTGGTGCTAATAGTTGTAGAATTCCATAATCCCAAATCAAGGTAGTTCAAAATAAAGAAGGCCAAATAATTTTTATCTTATGCTTGAAATTTTTACCAATCCATTCGTAATAGGAGATTGCCCTAGGGAAACCCCCAAAATCTTTACTACCCAAGGCAAAAAAATATACTATAACCCCAAAAATCTCAAATATGGGGGAAAAATACTAAAATTCTATCTTGACCAACAATTATATAGTCCTATAACCAGTCATATCTTACCAAAATGCCCAATTTATATTTTTGAGTTCTAGTATCTAGATATTTTCTCCATTTTAGGTATAATTATTAGCTTAAAAATAGTTAAATATGTCTATGACTACCAAATTTATATAGCCTATGCTATCACCAATCCCCACCATTACAACATAACATACATAAACCAATTAGAATCTCCTTTTTTTTTTAATTGGGCCCACTTTTTATGTTGAAGAAAGCATGAGCAATTCATAGAATTACATTTATCAAAATATAGATTATTCCAATACCTGTTACATCTAGCTTACTTGTTTCTATACTACATAGTAGATAACATGACTTGGATAGTAATAAATAGGTAGAATATTTAAAGAGACCACATGGAAATAGTGGACTAGATGTATCTCATTAGGGCTTCCAGCCCCTATTATGATTTTAATAAGCAATTTTTGGGCCCGTTATTGAAGCTCATATATGGTTATTTATCTTGACTATATTAGAATATAGTATAAATCCTTTCCACTCTTCAACAAGAGGAAGGAGGTTGGTACATCCTAACTAAAGGGACTATGATAAGTGTATATGGCTTTGTTGGAAATCCATTTTTTCTTCCTTACTATGTAATGGATTGGATATTTGGCATGGAATTCTATCAACAAGTAGATGAAGCAAAAAAAACTTATGGATATGATATAAATAAAGTTGGAACATATTAACTGTCATTTAGTTTTAAACCCATTATTTCGATAGTGAGAGGACAAGGTTAATTTTTGAAATCTAGGCTCAAAAATTCAAACTTCATGAAATACCATACAAATGGAAGTACAACCTGGCAGGTAGAATCAAATGCATCCAAGCCCTTGATATTCAATCATGTCAATTGATCCATGATAGAAAAAGTTTAGAATAATTTAAAAAAGAATGAGCTTTATTGGGACATAAGTAAAATGTAGGAGTTTCCTCCTTGGAGAGACTTCTATGACATAGTGAAGGACTACAACCCAAAAAATACCCAAAACAAAATTTGACTCAAAATGTAATAAAAGGAATGAAAATGAAAATAGGATGGCAAATAGAGAAAATTAAATAATGGTTGATATATAGGTGCAAACGTGGCTTACAAACCTCAAGATATGGATTGGTTATAGATAAGCATTTTTTTTTAAATATGACAAGAACGTAAATACTTGGAAACTTAAAAAGAGTTAACTCATCCTAAAATTATAGGAAGTAATGATGAGGGAGAAGATCAGAAATAATCCCCCACATAAGAAGTAGAACAAATTGAGCAAATAGATTTCAAAGAAGAACATGTTGAAGAAGATGTGTTAATTACATGTAAAAAACAAGTTGAAAGCCCAAAATAAATAAATATAAAAGAACAAAGGCCCCAATAAAATATCCTAAAACAACATTAAGAGGATATCTAATTCACAATAGATGAATTCTATAAAAAAACATATACTACAAGGGTCAGAATGATTGTAAAAATAGGCTATAAGGGATGAGGCTTAGGAAAAATAGAATTTATGATAGGAAAGCCTCCACAAGTACAACAAAGGCCACAAGGACTAGTTGTAGGAGCTTGCACCACTAAGTCCAAGAAAAGGAAGATTACATAGTTTGTGTCAGCACCACCCGAGCCCTAAAATTTCTTAGAATAAATAGCAATAGCTGAGACTATGTAAAGGCTAGACCAAATCATAGAAAGCAATAGTGAGCTAGATATGAGCCTAAAAGTATATTTGTAGTAGCAACAGAGGCAATGCTAAGAAATAACCAAAATCAACACTAGCCACTAGGGTAAAGGAGAAACTCATCACCATAAGCCATAATATTCAATCCTATAAACTCATTAAAAGGATAAAATATAGCAAAAAGAAAAGGCTCCCCTATGAGTCAAAAAAAAAAGGTAGCAAAGAAAATTAAAAATCAAAGTGCAGTTTTGACAATACAAGAAGAATCCATTATGATTCAAGATAAACCTCAAGTGAAAGGAACACGTATGATTTCTCAAATCCCTATCACTACTTATTATACTCCTCTTATCACTATTGATATCACCTCCTCTTCTCCCTCACAAATGCATTCCCTACCATGACAAGTCATATAAAAACAAATAACACGTGATCTGTCACATACCACATCCATCTCATAAATACAAAACCCCTAAGGTGTTGTTACATTGATCCATAAAAACCCTTCATCTCCATTATCCAAAAAGTATTTATGACAACCTTATGGCCATCCATCTATAGTCGTCATAAAGCAACTCAAGCAAATGGATCATAATACTCATAAATAATGGAAAGAAAAACCACCAAGGAAGGAAAATAAAAGTGTGCCACCAAGGCTAATAAACATGGTTGACCCCACTACCTACAAGCAACTAAGGGTGGTAGCTATCCCAAATTGTGATAATCTTGAGTCCCAAATGATACCAACTGACTATAACATGGTACTATAGGAAGTTGATATTGTCATAATTCTACTAGAAGACACTTTAGGTAGTGCTTAAATTGAGGTTAACATGATGTATCTCCAAGGAGAAGCTAAGAAACAAATGAAGCAATATGATAGAGAAAATAAAAATCCCATAAGAAATAATAAAAGTAGAGCCAAATGAAAAGAAGTTTTTGAAAAATGGCATCCAAAATTTTTAATGAACCCTCATGAAAGATCTGACTCTCGTGCAATTACAAGAAAAATATGAAATGATTTAAGATCCTACAAGAACAAATACAGAATGTAAAGCAATATTTGGAACATGAAAATAAGAAGGCATAATCTTCCCATTTCTCCTAAGAGGTGTTACTACAACTTAAGAAGAAAATTTGGAATGAAGTCCTCCACAAGTCTCTTGAGGCATATCCAATTGTTGATTACTTGATCTTCAGTATACAAGTCATAGAAACTGTAAAAGTGGATCTTGCAGAAGCCAAAGTTAAGCTAGAGGATAAAAGAGAATAAGTAGAATCAATTATCAGTCTAGTTAAAAGAATATTTGAGTCACCATTAGTGGTTGTGATAAATAGATACTGGAACATAGCAATATACATTACCCAAAATTTGATAAAAGGAAATAATCTAGTCCAATAAGGGTGGAAGATGATGAACAATATACTAATAAAAGAAAAAAATGATAAGTCCAACAAATGAAGCTAGAGACTTAGGATTTCTAGGCTTTTGGTATGAGCAACATCAAATTTTCTCTATGGAAGAACTTCAAGCTCAAATAAATCTATTAGCTAACAACAAAGAAGAATTCCATCAGTGGTAGGAGCCTATTGAAGAAGCTCAAGTTTTTGAATTTCTAAAAAACATAGCTACAATACAAGCAAAACTTCAAGAGATGACTAAAATATATAGAGATCCTTCATATAAAAAATCATGTTGGCTAAAACCAATCAATGATGTGATTAAAGAAATTAAGTACCTAGCCTAGGATACTTGGGAAACAACCTACCAATTGTTTTAGAAAGTAAATAATACCTTTGTAGAAGACGGAAAGCACCATAAACAAGATGCACATAAAGACAAAGAGATTAACTGATCTTATAGATTTTATTGCAAATATGTAAGATTTTACAATGATAACCAACAACTCTTTGCTTTATTACAAATAAATTGAAGCCTCAAAGGAAGAACATCAATTTTTCTCTATGGAAGAACTTCAATCTCAAATAAATCTATTAGCTAACAAAAAAGAAGAATTCCATCAGTTGTAGGAGCCTATTGAAGAAGCTCAAGTTTTTGAATTTCTAAAAAACATAGCTACAATACAAGCAAAAATTCAAGAGATGACTAAAATATATAGAGATCCTTCATATAAAAAATCCTGTTGGCTAAAACCAATCAATGATGTGATTAAAGAAATTAAGTACCTAACCTAGGATACTTGGGAAACAACCTACCAATTGTTGTAGAAAGTAAATGATACCTTTGTAGAAGAAGGAAAGCACCATAAACAAGATGCACATAAAAACAAAGAGATTAACTGATACAATAGATTTTATTGCAAATATGTAAGATTTTACAATGATAACCAACAACTCTTTGCTTTATTACAAATAAAATGAAGCCTCAAAGGCTTTTACAACATAATATGGTGTAATGTTTCCTCTTCACAATAGAAATTTTGTATGGGGTGTGTGTATTCCCTCTCCAAGGGCTACTCCAACGATGCTCTATGTCTGCATACAACCAAAAACCCTACACACATACAAACAACAACATATTAGTAGCACCTGTTACATATTGAAAGCATCAACAAAAATAAGCAAATAACATATTAAAGCATAAAATATGAATATGTAAGAAGGCACCTGAGAGTGTTAAAAATTATGGCAGCATGCACCTAGCATAAAATATGCTCCCTTAATTTGGTCATGGGGGGATGTATTTATAGGCAATTTTATCTTGGATGAGTAGGATGCCATGTGGACTCCACATAGGCTCCACATGGGCAAGGGTAGTTGGGGAAAAATCTAGAGAATGTGAGGTGGAAGAGTTCATTTATGTGGCTTGGGGAACGAAGAGGCCTAGAAGAATGGATATTATTTTTAAATTTGGTTCTAGATGCATGGGGGTTTGTGGAGGAATTTAAAATTCCTAAAAATGGTGAGGTGTCCCATGGGGAGGGTGGCACATTAAAAGGCATTGGGTAGGGTGTCCTAGGGGGATGGGAAATCATTTTAAAATTAATTTCCAAAGGCCAAGGGGGCAAGGATTAATAATTTTAAATTACAAAGTGTAATAAAGTGACATGTCCTTGGGCCAAGTGGCTTAAATGCATCTTTGACTTGACATGATTTTTAAATTTAAAATTACTTTTTATGCCATGAGGGGGAGTACCATGTGAGGTGGCATATTAAATTAGGGGTAATTTTTAAATTCTCAAGAAAGGGGCTTCTAGATTTCTCATTTATTATGGTGCCTAGAACATGGCATAACTATGTTTAAGGGGCATTAATTAGTATTTTAATTAATATTAATTTTGTATTAAGATTATTTTATTTATTTTTGTCATTTCCTATGTGGGGAGGAACAATAAATAGGGTAATGATGGAGATCAAAATTTGGGCTTTTTTTAATTAAATATTAGTAACATGTGAAGGTGTCGAAATTTTATTTAATATTTTATTATTTTTGTTATTATTTTGGGGGTGTAGGGGGTAGATTCAAAGTTTATTTAATTATTATTTGTTACTTTTATAGATGTAGGAAATATTTCAAAATTGGTTTATTTATTTACATTAATATTTATAGTGTTTCTAAGGTTTCATTAGGAAATTTTAGATTAATTTAGATTAATTTTAATTTTCAAAGTCTTGCTTAGGTATTTTTATTTAATTTATTAAATTAGCAAAATTGTTAATTTTATGTCTACAGATGCCCCTTTTTGTAATGTGTTGTTTATAAAAACAACATAGTGCAAAAACATTTGTCAAAATTTTGGTGTTTATTACCCCGATGAGATGATTATCCCCATGAGAGTATATTTGATGACCCCCTCAAGTGGTGAGTGCGCAGGTGAGGTTACGAGGCCAAGGACAAGCCACTTGATAAAATGGAGAATGGGAAAGAAAGAAAGGGGGAGGAAAATATAAGGGAAGGGAAAATAAGGGAAGGTGGTGATGGTTGGAAAGGGGGACCATCTCCTCAAAGGTGATCAGGTGAGACCACCTATACAAAGGAGAGGAGGAGGATGGTGGTAAAATTAAAATGGTGGGGAAGAGATGCATCCATGGTAAGACCTACATAGTATCAAACCACACAGGTAGTGTAAAAGAAGGAAAGGCGTATAGCCTAAGGAAGCTAGCAAGAAATGTGAATCCAAAGGGAGTGAGTGTACAAAGGGGTACCCAAGGAGGCAATGTGAAAAGTGTATACCCCAAGGAGGTGAATTGAAAAAGGGTGTGGAAGGGGATAAATGTAAAAGAGCTGGTCAATGAGTCAAGTGTAAAAGAAAATGCCCAAGGGGTCAAGTGAAAAATATGGGGGATAAGGAAGAATATGAGGATATAGGGGGAGGAAAGATAGGGGATAATGAAATGAAGGGTAAGGAAGGAGGTTTTCAAGGAGATGCAAGGTTTTCATGAAAAAGTGCAGACCCAGACAAGAATGAACCACATGTGCATTGCATAAAAAAAGGTGCAAAGTAAAAAGTGTGTAGCCTAAGGAGGCTAGTGAAAAGTGCATTGCCTAAGGAGGCAAGTGTAAAAGTGGGTGCCTAAGGAGGCAAGTGTAAAAGTGGGTGCCTAAGGAGGCAAGTGTAAAAGGGATTCCTAATGGGGTTAGTGTAAAAGGGATGCCTAAGGAGGCATTGTGAAAAAGGGTGCCTAAGGAGGCATGTGTAAAAAAAATGTGCCCAAGGAGGCAACGTAAAAAAAATATGTCCAAGAAGATGAGTAAATATAAAAATCAGTGCAATGTAGGGGTATAACTAGGTCTAAAAAGGATCATGGTGCATTGGGTCAAAATGCAAGAGGAAGGGTGGTTGGATGAGGTGTTGGGAGAAAAGATGTCAGAGAAGGTGTTAGAAGAAAATGTGGCAGAATGGTGTTGGAAGAAAAGGTGGTAGAGAGGGTGTTAGAGGAAAATATGTTAGAGAGGGTGTTATAAGAAAAAGATATGCCCAAGGAGGTGATGTGAAAAAGGGGGGGTAGTTGAAGGATGCTAGTGAAAAGTGCATAGCCCAAGGGGGCTAGTGTAAAAAGGGTGCCCAAGGATGTAATGTGAAAAAGGGATGCCTGAGGATGTAGGTGTAAAAAGGATGGCCCAAGGGGACGAGTGTGAAAAGGGTGCCCGAGAAGACAATGTGAAAAAGGAAATACCTAAGGAAGTGATGTGAAAATGGGTTGTAGTTGAAGGAGGCTATGTGAAAATGAGAATGCCCAAAGAAGCGATAAAAACACAAAATAGTGCCATGTGGGGTATAGCCAAGTCTAAAAGGTATCATGGGGCATAGAGTGTGGGGTAATTGATGGAATGGAGGGTGGTTGTATGGGGTTGATGTGGCAAGAAACAATGAGAGATGCATTGCCAAGAGTGGGAAGTTGTGATGTTGAGGATGGCGAGACAACTCAAGGGTGTGGAGTGAGAGCAATATAGGCTATTAGCTAAGTATAATGAGTGAGTATTGAAGATAGACTAGTCGTGCCTCGGGTGGAATAGGCTTACAAAGGAGTGGGATGGTTTTTGATGCCAAGTGGGAAGGTTACACGTAAGGCGTATATAGGAGAGTGAGGATCATGAATGCTATATGTCATTGCACATGTGCCCTAGTTTCTAGAGGGGATAGGGTTGGATTCCATTGGTGAGGACAAGCATGATCAAGAGAGACAAAGATCCCAAATGAGCACAAGAAAAAGGGAGTATAGGATGGATAAAAGAGAGTATAGGATGGATAACAATGATGATAAAAGGGTAATATAGAACAAGAAAAATGGATCGATAATGGATAGAGGAAAATGCTTACCTCATTAATAAAAAATATTTCCTTAAATACACAAGGGTATGTAATGTCCATAGGAAAGAGGGAGAAGAAGCAAAAGGTAATATCCACGGGAGATTTCATAAGACTCAAACACCCTAGTACTCCTCTCAAGTGGTGAGGTGCCCATGCAAAAGCCATTAGGATTAGGGATCCCTTGAGACATATCAAAACATCCTAGAACCATTGTGTGTGTAGTGATTTCATTAACCAAATTTTGAATAGGTTTGGACTTAACCAATCATAGTTCTAATGAGAAAAATAGAGCTCAATCGTGAAGGCATACTCCATTGCCAGTTAGGCATCTATAGCCTTGATGGAGTTATAATACGGTCCATTGATGTTGCTCCACTACTATTCAGGCATCTATAGCCCCAGTGGAGTCATCTAAGATGCCCAAGGATTCAGGCTATATTATTATTTTTCATCATAAGAATATGTTTTAAATTTTTTTATTATTTATTTATTATTATTACTTTTTTATCATAAAGCGTGAACCCTTGGGTTTTGGATTGTTAAAGTATGCACGATGAGCTAATATAGGTATTAGGACTAATAATGATGTCATCCTAACCTAGTCAAAATAATATTAGTATGTGTGTTATGTGCAGGTCCTAGGATGCCTCAATAGGTCAAATGGAGGCTCCAAATTGTCATGACTTTGGATGGGATAAGTGCGCACTTGAAGAGAATACTAGGTATGGTTGAGTGACGGAAAGGTCTGTGGGATACAAAGAAAGGTAGAAGAAGAAAAGGGATGCGAGAAGAAGGGGGATTGTGAGAGACATGTATATACCCTTGCATGGGAAAATAAAGGTGAATGGTTAATGAGGTAAGCACCTTCCTTTAAGAACAAAATGTGGTGGTGTGGATAAAAGTGATGGAAAACATAGTCACAATAATGGTAAGATAAGTATCAAAGAAAAAGGATATTGTAAAATATAACAATAGGAATATGTAGGAATATGTAATACACAAATGTGTGAAAAAGGAAGGGGGTGAAATATGCAAATAGGCATATATTTATCGATAGTAAATAGAAAGTAAATGTATGTGCAAGGATTGTAGTGGACATATATATTAGGCACAAAAGGCCTATAAGCATGGAGGGCATGAAGGTGAAGAAGTAGAGACAAAGGAAGGTATGATGCTCCCCCAGACCAAGGGAAAGGTAGGAAGAAGACGTATTAGAGGGTGTAATCCTCTAGCCAAAATTTATGGGGAATGGCGAACTAGTCCTCGAGCTAGTGGAGGAGGAAGGAGTGGGAAGGGTGAAATTGAGGAGCAATGGGATAAATGATGTGGTCAAGGATGGAAGTATAGGGATAAAGTAACATTTGAGTGAGGGGATTGAGGAGTACAAGGTGGACAAGGTCGATTGGAAGGGAGTGTAGTGGAAATTGGATTACAAGCAAGGTGATAAGGATAAGGACAAGAATATGGGGGAGATGGAGGAAAGAGAGAGGATGAATGGTAAGGTTGTGAACATTGGGCCACATGAGGGGCATGGGATAGTGAATAAGGTGTTGGAATAAGAGGTGGTAAAGAGGGTGTTGGAAGAAGTGGAGGAAGAGAAGGGGTTGGAAGAAGAGGTGGGAGAGAAGGTGTTGGAAGAAGGGGTGGCAAAGAAGGGGTTGGAAGAAGGAGGAAGATAAGGAGTTGGAATAAGAGGTGGGAGAGAAGGTGTTGGAATAATGGGTGGCAAAGAGGGTGTTTGAAGAAGAGGTGGTAAATAAAGGATGGAAGAAGAGGTGGTAAATAAAGGATGGAAGAAGAGGTGGGAGAGAAGGTATTGTAAGAATGGGTGGAAAAGAGGGTGTTGGAAGAAGGGGTGGTAAATAAGGGGTTGGAAGAAGAGGAGGAAGAGAAGGGATTGGAAGAAGAGGTGAGAGAGAATGTGTTGGTTAGAAGTGGTGGTAAAGAGGGGGTTGGAAAAAGAGGTGGTAGATATTACATTGTAAGAAGATGTGGTAGAGAGGGCGTTGGAAGAAGGGGTGGTAGAGAGGGTTTTGGAAGAAGTGGAAGAAGATATGAGGAGGATTGGTGCAAGGATTTGTACATGGTGAATTTGTGACCACATGCCGATGACCTAGTTGGAGGGGTTTTATGGGTTGGTCTAGAAGTAGATTTACCCAAAGAACAATCCATATTATGAAGGTAAAGGGATGTAATAGGGGTTTGTGGTGAAGTGGGAGAAGTCTCCTTGAAACATGTTTGAGGAATTGCAAGTGGGTGAGGCATTTGGTTGTCATATAAGATGTTAGGGGAAAGAGGAAGGATGAGGGAAACTTGAGAAGAGTTAGCTATCAAAGGTTTGGGGGATTGAGGATCAAAAGTGATGGAAATTTGTTTGGAGTTTGCTTCATCCTCCTCCTCAAGGTCTAGAGTGAGAGATTTGAAATTAACAAAAGTGTCAAGTCCCCCAGACACAAAATTGGTATGGGTAAATATAGGACCCAAAGGAACAATGGCCTCAATGGTTAAATTATGGGCTAATTCAGATTGGGAATATGGTGACAAAGAGTCGATAGGATTAGAGGGGTGTGTTAACATGGGGTGGTTTGTAATGTGAAGTAGTGGCGAAGGTGAAGTATTAGAGGGGTCTATCTCCTTATATCTCTTCACATATGGAAATAGCTTTAGTTAATGAGGCAAGGGAAGGGGCAAGTGAAAGGATAGGATGGGGGAAAAGGGATATAAAATGACCATGGAAAAAGAGTAGAACCAGATAGGTAGGGACCACATGGGCATTGTATAAAAAAAGGGAAAAAGGTAAACAAAATGTGTGTAGCCTAAGGAGGCTTGTGAAAAGTGTATAGCCCAAGGGGGCAAGTGTAAAAGGGTTGCCCAAGGAGGCAATGTGAAAAATGAAATGCCTAAGGAGGCAATGTGAAAAAGGATGCCTAAGGAGGAAAATGTTAAAAGGAAATATCCTAAGAGGTGATGAAACTACATAAAAATACAATGTGGGGTGGTATCCAAGTATACAAAGTATCATGGTGCATTGATTTAAAGTGTGAGAGGAATGATAGGTTGATAGAGTGTTGGGTGAGGGTAATGGAGCAAGATACCAACTCAATCTACCCAAGCCTTCTTGAGTGTTGGGTAGTTGATCGAGAAGGTCAATGGGGTTGCAAATACCATGCTCATAGTGTCCTAAGCCAAAACCTTGCCAATGATATTTTTGAAAACAACATAGGATAAAATATGGCTTTGAGAGGTAGTTAATATTAGCACAAAAATTACCTTGGAAGGAAAATGAGGAGGATGATAATGTGGGTTTATCATGTCCCCTGTAAAACATTTTTATTAATGACTTATTCCCATAAACAATATTGTTTAACATCTCATTTCCCATGAATAACTCTATAACAACTTTACGAACTTAGTGGTCACTAGATGTGCCTTTGACAAAAGAGGCGTCTCTTTATTGGGAGTGTGTGACTCAACATCAATTGTGCATTTGTGTAACTTTGAATGTAGTATTGTGTTTTTGGTATTAATATATATATATATATATATATATATATATATATATATATATATATATATATATATATATATATATATATATATATATATATATATTTTTCGCTCCAAATTTTTTGCATCCCTACCTTCAGGCTATTCGATCCGCGCCCGGAAGGAGGATGGGAAAAGGATGGTGCGGTACCTCGGACGAGAGGAATTTACGAAGGTCCCGCCTCTCAAGGGAGGTGTGTTTTGGTGATTTTTCGAAGGATGGTGGGTTCACTAGGAAACATTTGATGGCAGTTTCCACGCCTAGGTTTTGGAATGTGTTTAGATGAGTTCATTTTATCCTTTAAGCATTCATCCTAGGTTTGGCCGAATGAATCTAACTTAATCTATATGAAAATGCAATTTAAATAAATACAGCAAATAGAGTAGAAAGCAAAAAACAGAGAATTTGCAGGAGGCCAATGGAGATTACCTGATTCGGAATTCTGAAGAAGTTTCTGATGCTTGAAGCAGTCTGGATCGTCTGGAATTCGACGTAATCACCTGTAATCTGACAGAATCATCCGAATCTAAAAAATTCGTCTGAGACTGACAGAATCATCTGAAATCTGACGAATTTGTCAGACGAATTCGTCAGAGACCTGCAAAACAGAGAACAGATGCAAAATACAAGAATTCCTACTGTGCAAACAGAGGCAAAATATGCCAAATAATAAACTGAATACTAAAAAAAGTTTAAAAAAAGAAATTAAAGTAAATTACTGTACTTTAATGGCAGATTATGAGCTTAACATGCAATTTAGACTAGATGGGTGAACTCCAGATGCAAAATAGGATAAAAACTAAATAGATTATCTAATTTGTAAAACAAAATAACTGAGGCAAAGTTAAGAAAAGCAAACTCCAAGCACTGATTGCCTCGATGTGGACTGCAGTCGAGATCTTCTCGCATCAGTACGAAATCGTCTCAAATTTGACAGGTTCGCCTCCGATCTTGACAGGTTCATCGACGGTAATGGGTGCTGGCTCCGATTGAAAATTAGTGGTGTACCTACATAAAAACTGCTATAGGACTAGTGCAAAAATAAGATTAAGGTGTTTTAGTGCAGAGGGATTCAACTTGCAGATAAAATTCAGCCAGGGGTTGGGGAGGGAATGTCCTAGAGTTTAAATAGGCATAGGGGAGTTGTTGGGAGGTTGGAGATCATCCCAATTTGGGAGATCTCCAATGGGGAAGAGGTCCCAACGGCGCAGACACGCTTCTGCCCGAATTGGAGACTCGTTGGAACAGAGTCTATCTATGCAAATTTAGTTTTGCGACAAAATCGTCTGGACGTTCTAGTCTAGACGAAATCGTCAAATCTAGGGTGATATCGTCTGATCGGCGACGATATCGTCAAACGGTCAAAACAACCTCTAAAAATGGCATGAAAAAAGGGGAAACGAGTTTCTCGGCGATTAACGGGCGGTTTGGGAGGTTAAATTTGAATTTAAAATTATTTACTAAGGTGAATGTAATTATTCCAATTTGACTGTGCCAATTTTAGGGTGCTAAATTTTGCCCCCTCTTTAGCGAATTTTTCGAAGAAAATGCATTAAAGAAGAGTTCTTATCGATCTACGAGAAAGCAAAAATTATTCCCATTTTTAGGCGACGATTCTTAGTCGAATCGTACGACAGCTTACTATGGTGCACCCTCCGTGTTTTTACCCAAATCGAACGTTTGAGGTAAAAACGCGAAAAAGCAAAAAAATTATTGTTGAATAAAATTAAGAAAAATAGGGTAAAACCCTAATTCATTGTTACTGTTCATTTTACTGTTTTAGAGCTCTGGAGAAAAAAATGGTTGAGACAGCGCACAGATCTGTAGAGGTTTGACGCGGTCTACGGGTAAGGGTCTAAACTCAATTTAGATTGATTTAAGTTGCTTTTACATGCTTTCTAGATGAATTTTTAAGTGAATTTGGAGCATCGCGGCTATTTTTGGTCGTTGACATCATCGGGACGAAATTGTCCCGATTTTGATGAAATCGTCTCAATTTCGGCAATTTCGCCCGAGGGCAAAATCGTCGAAAGGGGGACGATTTCGTCAAATTAGAGATGATTTCGAACTGCGAAATCGGAGACGATCATGCTCAAATTTGGGACGATATAGTCCAATAGTGGGCGATATCATCAATTGCAAAAAAATGATCTTTAAGTTGCATTATTAATTACTAGAATTTATTGATTAATTATTGTTTGTTGTTTTGTTGTTTATGTTTGCAGAGAGGATTACTAAAAAGCAGAGAGTGGAAGTACGACAGACTAAGAGACGACTTGGCCGCTCTCACCCAGGCAGAGCGGGATCTATTGGCACAGGCCGGATTGCAGCATGTGGCAGAGATGCCGTAGGTTTCCACAGACATGGGGCTACTGACAGCCCTAGCAGAGAGATGGTATCCGGGGTCTTCCTATTTTTGGTTACCGATAGGGGAGATGACTCCCACACTGGAGGATGTATGGAGGATTTTGAGAATCCCCATACAAGGACAGATGATCACACCGACGGCCAATCAGGGCCACGCGATGGTACGACTGTGTGGTGACCCGAGCTTCACCTTGGAGAAGGGCGGAGTTAATATCGAGGCACTACGCCAGATGCCTGGGGCATCCAGACTCACACGAGTTCTGGCTGAAGTAGTTGGTGGACTTCTGCTGTGCCACCAGAGCGGGTGCAGGGTGCCGTGGATGCTGGCAGATGTGATCTGCGATATGCAGGACCATGGGTACAGGTTCTCATGGGGAAGCTTTGTACTATGCCGGCTATACAGGATCCTTTACGGGGTCATGTACAAGGGCGAACGATGTCTGGTGATGACATCGCTACTACAGGTTTGGTGCTGGGAGCACATTGCGATGCGGAGGCCGGTAGGGCTTCCACTAACAAGGATAGACGGGGAGAGGCCCCGAGTCTTCTACTAGTGGCTTCGAAGAGGATCACAGTGGTGGATAGACCTTTCGATGTCCCGGAGACTACTGGATGACTTTGTCCTGGACCAAATCACCTGGAGGCCATGGGGGTGGCATCCAATGTGGGCAGAGGATGGACAGGAGCTGGCTTGCATCAGGCGAGTCTGCTGGCTGAGGATAGAGAGGGGAGAGGTGGAGCTCCACCACTACGACCGAGTTTTGTGACAGTTCGGTCTACAACAGGGGATCCCATCTCTCAGGGATTATGATTTTTCTCAGACCATCCAGGATAACACCACTGTTAGCGGGGCTCCAGACATGCGGCGATTTTGGATTTAGGACGCAGACGATGCCCCCATCCAGCCATTGGATGGGGATGACGCAGGAGTAGCCGATGGCTACGATGCCTGGTATGCAGGCATCCACCCTCCTTGGATGATGAGGGCATAGGGCTCGATCCATGTAGTTGTGCGTTGGATAGGGAGGCAGCACTAGGTGACGATAGAGGTAGCCCAGGGTCACGGCAAGAGAGATTAGAGGAGGCCACAGGCACAGGAGCGACCACGACAACAGGAGAGGAGGGAGGAGAGACCCCCATCTCCACAGAGAGAGAGACCACCATCACCTGATAAGGGTAAGGGTGTTGACACAGGAGAGAGCAGCGAGACGGTGACTCTTCGAACGAAGAATATTCGTCTCCAGACACAGGTGCAGACTCTGCAGGACAAGGCTGCATGACATCAAGCTGAGGTGACATAGCTCAGAGACAAGATTGCACACCTTAGGGCACGGGGCAGAGGGGCGAGCACTCAAGAGCTGATGCGGTCGGTTGCTCAGATCGCATTCTACCAGGGGATCTATTTTTAGATGGTGCCCGAGGGCCAGAGGGTACAGCTATCGGTTGCTATTGCAGATTTGATCAGGACAGGGTCATCGAGGAGCTCATCCCGATCGACGATGAGGACTCGCAGTACCACACATACTGTGATGAGGCCACCTCGTCCTTTGTAGGGCAGGGGAGGAGATGAGGCTGAGAGCTCTAGGGGCTCTCGAGACACTGCTCGGAGGACACTTGATTGAGTATGCCAAGATATGGATTGTGGCATACCAATCTAGCTGAGATGATGTGACATATATTTGTGAGATATATATAGATGAGATATTTTTGGTCATATGACTTATGTTATGAGTATATTGATGATGCTTTGATTGATTGATTTTGATAATGCTTGTAATTATGTCGTTGGAAAAGAATTTATACCTTTTGATGTCATGCTGTAATATTGATGAAATAATCTGATGTAACAAATTGTTTGTTTGTGATGCAATGATTTGATAAAAGAAAAGGGGACTTTTAACAATAATTTCAAAGGACATTGTCGCTATTATAGACCATTTCATGGAGTCGCTGCTCACTCGGTCGTCAAGCTAATCCCATTTATAGAAATATTGTGAAAAGTGAAAGAGTGCTTAAGAGACTGTCTTAAGACTTTGTTGTGATGATGATGGTTTGTTTTCAGATTTCCATAAAAATATTATGCATGCAATATTTGTAAAAAATGATTTTTTCTAGGCATAAATTCCTAAGTGTGATAAAATTGTTGAATAATTCCTTAGGAATTATACCGTCATTGCAAAAGGTTGACATAATGACATGAAATAATGAAAATGTGCATTCTTTTGAAAAGCAAAATTTGTTGTAAGAAAATGAAGTCATATGGTTTTTATGAGTTTTGATAAATGGGGGAATAAAAATTGTTACAATGGTTTGCGCTAGGCATATAATATGTAGGTATAGACTTATACCATCATCGCGAAAATCAAAGAAAATAGATAGTTTTATTGCATGATTGATTTTTGATGAACAGAAAATATGAAAATGAGGACTTGCGCTAGGCATATAATTTCAATTTTGGTTTTGAAACTATACCATCGTCGCGAAAGTCGATATGATATATATGATATGTTTTGAAAGAAATTTGTGATTTTTCTATTATATAGTTGTCTTTATGGTAAATAATTGTACTTGATTATTCCAAACAAGTTGCAAAAATAATATTTCAAAGTATTTTGAAGACAAAAATTAGATTTATAAGGAATCCTATGTGCATATGTGAATTCATTTCCAATCTTGATTTATCCTAATGATAGACAAAATCTCTCAAATACAAATGTGTGTGCAATTTTATTGTTCATTTACCAGGTTTGAGCAAGATACTATGATACAAGTGATTTGAAGAAACCAAATAAGTGTTCATTAACCATGATGTAGATGCATATAACCATATTAGACTACTATGTAGATTGGATTATCAAGAGCTAGCTAATCCATAAGCAGACATAGGTATGTACAAAAGAAGGTCGCTAATGTGATAGACATATCGCCACGCTAGGAGTTACCCAAGGCCAAGCGGGTTGGGCACAAACCACCTGTTATGGGGCTTACCTCACAGTTTTCGAATAATTGAGAATTCCAGGGATTCAAGCTCATCAACCCTTTCTTTTCAAAGGGTAGGGAAAGGGATTTTATTGCTTTCTTGCTTTCTTTTGAACTTTGTTTCTTTTTCTTTTGTATTTCTTTTGCTTGATAATGCTTGGAATATTGCTAAAATAACATTTTTCTTTTCTCTTTTTTCTTTCTTGAACTTTTTTTTTTTTTTCTTTTTCTGTGCTAGGGATACTTGCTCAGATTAGCTGTAGAGCAAGGGATTTTTATTCGGGTAGGGATGAGCTTGTCCTTTTGCCAATTCTTAAAGATTCTAGACCATGTGCATGATAGGATAGTAGGGGAAATTTTTCACCCAAGAAATCAGTTCTACTATGTAGCAAAACATGGAAATTACAAATATAATCATTTTATTGTGAAAAGATGTGCTTGGTTTAAGTAAATAACAAGATCAATTCTCTATGCTCAAACTTTATTTAATTGAAATTTGTGAACTTTGATATAAAAGAGATTAGTAATCATGCCAGATAAAATCAAGATATTTATTTGTTGTGAGTGTGCAAGTGAGGGATGCCAAATAAATGCTAATTTATCCAAAATAAGTTGAAACATATAACTGCAATAATTGTAAGAAAATATATATAAATGATTTTTGAGAAGTTGAAGAATGTTGACTCTCTCTTTCTTCTTTATTTTGTTTTGGTTTCGAAAGAGTCAAGCATATAGCTGTTTTTAGATTTTTATTTAGATTTTTGTTTTTGAGCAAAAAGAACTTTAATAAGTGCTTTAAATAAATGCAATAGATAGTTTTTGAAGATTTTTGGATGATTATGAATGTTTTTGATGTTTTTTGAATTTTTTTATAAATTTAAAGAAATATAACATAGTAACTTTGAACAAATATATACATGGATGAAATGACCAAATTTATGCATAGTAACGTTTGAGATGTAAAATATTCATGGGTTATTTAAGTTCTTTACCATCTAAGGTAGATAATTTATATGCTCCTGATTCAAATTTTGCAGTAATGATGTATGGTCCGAGCCAGTTGGGCTCAAATTTACCTTTAATTTCTTTGGTTGCATTTGTATTTTTTTGAAGATTTTGAGGATTTGGATTTTTTTGTATTTTGATTTTAATTTATGAATTGAAATTGGTGGTATATACAATATGATCTATATACACTATACAAGGTTATTTGAGTATAGCATGTCTAGGGTTGCTTCAAAATCAAAGGAGGTTTTGAAGGATAATCTGGTTGAGGTGAAGGTAAGAACAAAAGGTGATGAATAAAAGGTAGTGATAACAAAATCTTTGTTATAATGTAAAATAATGTAGCAAAAGATTTGACTTTTATATGTGGAAAATTAATCATGTTACAAAATAAAATATCAGAAATATAAGAAAGCTCTTCATTCTTATCACTATATTCCAAATCTTGATAAGATGGAGAAAGTATATGTGAAAGATGATCATATATGGATGAAGAAAAGTGATGGGTAAAAGATAATTGTGACAATAGAGAATGTAGAAAACTTGATGTTTCAACCATTAAATATTCTTCAAATGGTGTTGGGTCACCATGTATGGTAACAATTTTATTTGCAATTTCAAACTTCAAACATTGGTGGAGAGTGGAAGGGACAACCTTCATCGTATGAATCCAAGGACTTCTGAGAAGTGGGTTGTAAGGTGAAGAGCAATATGCTATATAAAACAAAGTATCCAGGATCTTGGATCCAATATTAGGAGGAAGAATTATAGTACCTTGAGCTTCTTGAATTTCATTGTTAAAATATTTTATAATAATATTTGATTCGTTAAGATCTTCTTCCTTTAATTTGAGTTTTTGGAATAATTGATAAGTACATAAATTAAGAGAGGAGCCATTATCTACCATGATAGTTCTAACAAGTGTTTCTTTACTGGATCCTGTAATGCAAAGATAGCAGTCTTCTTGTGGAGTAGAGGAAGAAATCTCCTCATCATAGAATGAAATATGGTTAACCTCAAGAGGGTTTATACCATTAATTATGTTCTTAGAGAAAATATGATGAGGAACAAATTGTTGGCTAGGTATTTTGAACAAAATTTCCTTGTGATAAATTTGTAATATTTCTAAAAGGGATATATTTGCTTGAGGATTAATCACTTGTTGTTGGTTATCAAAGGGGATTTCAGATTAAAATTTTGATTCTAAAGATGAGCTTTCTATGCTTAAATTCCATTTTGGATCATTCTCTAGAGTCAAATATAGTTTTGAAGGTTGGTCAAATGAGCAATCCATATCTTGAATATCTGATTGAGTTGATTGAACTTTAGGTTGCTCATTTGTAGTTTTTGTTACAATATTAATAATATCATCATGATGGGACACATTAACATGCAATATTTGATTGGTATCTTGTTGTTGATAATTGAATAGGGGTTCTTGGGAGATCCCCATGTCTTGATTGATTATTGGTATTTGTTGTGTAGGATTTTGATTGTTTACTGGAGATTTATCATCAGTTGTAGATTGTAATTCCTTTATATTAAAAAGACCCTTATCAATCAAATCTTGAATTACACATCTTAAATCTTTACAATTTTGTGTCATATGTCCATCTACTCTATGATATTCACAATGTAGTTCAGGTTTAAACCAATCCGTTGTGGTATCAGGTTGTCTTATGGAAGGGAGTTCAATCTTATTTGTGTCAAGTAAATACTTGAGAATTATATCCATTGGTTGATTGAGCTTAGTAAATTTACGTGATGAAGGTTTTTGAGAGGTTTTTGATAAATGCCTTAGGAATTTCATCATAAAAGGACCTAATGGTTTCTCACCTCTGCTTTCTTTATTATGGGTAGAATGATGATAGGAAGATTGCGATGTAGGAGGTGAGTGCATGGTAGAGTTGAAAGAATAAGTATTTTCTTGTTGAAATGGATGTGTTGTATTGAAAGAAGAATTTTGAAAGGGTGGAGGAGGATTATATATGGGTTGATAGACATAATATGGATATATGGGAGAATAGATAATATCGTTATGAAGAGGATTGGCAAAGGGATTGTCCTGTTGAGGTAAGGATGTAAAATAAGAAGAGTGTGATGGAGGTGATGTTGAATAGGGATAAGGTTGGTCACAATCAACAAATGTATTTGGATGAATTCTTCCAACATTACTGATGGGCTCATATGAATTTGAGTAAAAACTCATGGTTTCTTTAGTACTTCTAAAAGTAATATTTAGCATCTATTATTTAGAATTGAATCTAAAACATACAAACTTGAAATGATGATTTTGTTTTTGTTTTTCTTATATACATATATATTTTTTTGTTTTTTTGTTTTTGTTTTCAAAAGGTTATGATGCATTCACGTCGGGTTCACCAAAATGTATCGCTCCAAATTTTTCGCATCCCTACCTTCAAGCTATTGGATCCGCGCCCGAAAGGAGGATGGGAAAAGGATGGTGCAGTACCTCGGACGAGAGGACTTTACGAAGGTCCCGCCTCTTAAGGGAGGTGTGTTTTGGTGATTTTTCGATGGATGGTGGGTTCACCAGGAAACATTTGATGGCAGTTTCCACGCCTAGGTTTTGGAATGTTTTTAGATGAGTTCGTTTTATCCTTTAAGCATTCATCATAGGTTTGGCCGAATGAATCTAACTTAATCTATATGAAAATGCAATTTAAATAAATACAACAAACAAAGTAGAAAGCAAAAAATAGAGAATTTGCAGGAGGCCAATGGAGATTACCTGATCCGGAAGTCTAAAGAAGTTTCTGATGCTTGAAGCAGTCTGGATCGTCTGGAATTCGACGTAATCGCCTATAATCTGACAGAATCATCCGAATCTGACAAATTCTTCTGAGACTGACAGAATCATCTGAAATCTGATGAATTCATCAGACGAATTCGTCAGAGACCTGCAAAACAGAGAACAGATGCAAAATACAAGAATTCCTACTGTGCAAACAGAGGCAAAATATGCCAAATAATAAACTGAATACTGAACAAAGTTTAAAAACAAAAATTAAAGTAAATTGTTGTACTTTAATGGCAGATTATGAGCTTAACATGCAATCTAGACTAGATGGGTGAACTCCAGATGCAAAATAGGATAAAAACTAAATAGATTATCTAATTTGTAAAACAAAGTAACTGAGGCAAAGTTAAGAAAAGCAAACTCCAGGCACTAATTGCCTCGATGTGGACTGCAGTCGAGATCGTCTCGCATCAGTACGAAATCGTCTCGAATTTGACAGGATCACCTCCGATCTTGACAGGTTTGTCGGTGGCAATGGGTGCTGGCTCCGGTTGAAAATCAGTGGTGTACCTGCATAAAAACTGCTATAGGACTAGTGCAAAAATAATATTAAGGTGTTTTAGTGCAGAGGGATTCAACTTGCAGATAAAATTCAGCCAGGGGTTGGGGAGGGAATGTCCTAGAGTTTAAATAGGCATAGGGCAGTTATTGGGAGGTTGGAGATCATCCCAATTTGGGAGATCTCCAACGGGGGAAGGGTCCCAACGGTGCAGACATGCTTCTACCCGAATTGGAGACCCGTTGGAACAGAGTCTATCTATGCAAATTCAGTTTTGTGACAAAATCATCTGGATGTTCTAGTCCAGACGAAATCGTCAAATCTCGGGCGATATCGTCTGATCGGCGACGATATCGTCAAACGGTCAAAACAACCTCTAAAAATGGCACGAAAAAAGGGGAAACAGGTTTCTCGGTGGTTAACGGGTGGTTTGGGAGGTTAAATTTGAATTTAAAATTATTTACTAAGGTGAATGTAATTATTCCAATTTGATTGTGCCAATTTTAGGGTGCTACAATATATATATATATAATCAAGTTAACATTTTTTATCAAATTTTGTATCTAACTCAAATTAGCATTTTTGCTTACACTTTTGATAATAATTTTGTATTTTGACTTAATTTAGCGATTTCATAAGTTTGATTACCATTAATCTCTATTCCCTAATCTTTATCTATCCTCACCACTATTTTTGACCTCTCATACCAACCCCTCCTTGATTACCCAACCACTCAAACCTTTACTCAATATTCTACTTTCATCTCACTCCCACTTCAACAACTAATGGCCCAACCTCCAATTAATGTAGTTACTCACTCCATCATCTATTATTCTACTTAAACCTTTGTCCCTACTAGTGCTACATCTTCTCCACCATATTCTTCCATCCTCCCTTCCCAATACAATGCTACCACTCCTTCACCCTATACCACAACTTACCATATGCCAATCCATTATCTTGGTTTTTCCATTTTTGGCCTTCCACCTCCAACCAATGCCCTTATTACTTTAGCCTCATAGCCTCTGACTAATACAAACCCCTTCCCCAATACAATACTACCCAAACTCAATCACCACCCCAAATTCAAATACCATCTACTTCCTCTATTCCACCCCAAGCCCTTAACCTTACTCAACAACATATCCCCTCCCCTCAATCCCAAAACCAATCCTTTGCACCATTATAACCATCTCCCTCTAATTTTCCTAGCCAAATTCCTCACTCCAATACCCACTCATTCCCCAACATACCACCAATATTATCAACTACCACCCACTTATCAATCACAACCAACCTTGCAATATCACCAATATTTTATCCCTCATCAACCCTTACCTCAATATCCCCAACCATCAACTTCACCATATCATCACTCACCCCCCACATATCATCATTCCCAACCCACCTATCATCAACACCCTTAGACAACTTATCAACCCACATTCATCTAATCAAATTCAACCACCCACTCAACCATATCCATCACAACCACCACCTACTTATACTCAATCATCCTCCACTTACAATCAATCCTCACCTACATATCATCACACCCCCCTTCATATCAACCCCTACCAACTCATCCATATCAACATACCCCTAATACATCACAACCATCCTCTCAATATTATCCATAATCCACTTCCCAACCATATTACACTCCTACCCACATCCCTACCACATCATATCACACACCTCACATTCTACCACAAGCCTCCCAAGCACCTCTCACCACTTCACACCAATATTACTCAAGTTTCCAACATCAACCATTTTCATTGTTACATTCTTCCCCATACCAACCTCAAAAACCTCACCCTCCTTCACAACAACCCTCATATTTACCCCAACCTCTAACATATCAAGCTACAACTCCTTTGACTCAGTGTCAAAATCAATTTGTTTTCCCTACCACACACATTCTTCCTCAACCCCAATGTCACTTCATACCTCTTGTAGAGCCTTTATCATCCATATTTTAGAAACTTCTTGAGGCATGAGTACTCTCCTTACCCCACCTAGGGCCACACGACACACATAACCCCACATCTCTAGGATCTCTTACTAATCAATTTTGTGTCTACCATCACCAACATGGTCATGATATCAATCATTGTCAATCATTTCAAATTATTGTATAGGATCTGATTGACCAAGGGATCATTCTTGTCAAACATACTTCAAATATTTATCAAAAAAATATTACAAATACTCAAACTCCATCTCACCAAGTTTTTGTGGGCTTGACCCATCATGACCACGTTACTCCTTCCTCTTCATCTTCATACTCATCTTCTATGACATCTACTCGACCTACTCCTAAAATTGTTATCACATCAACTTGTTGACCTAATCCATCCAACCCCCCTTTCATTTTGTCACCCTCACCATATACACCACCATGCTCACACTCCCCATATCACTCAATCAACCCCCTTAAATATGCTTTGCCCAACCCTATTGATTTTTAGGAGGAACATAATATTTCCTCTAACACCTTAGCAGACACCCAAATTGCACACACACTTGAAGTTCCTTAAAATTCTTCATAGGTGACTTCCCCTACCTCACCACGTAGCCCACCTATGCATTCACGTATCAAATCCATTGATACTGATACCTGTCATGACCAATTACTAATCATTCCTCCTTCCACTTCTTCTTCATCATAAAATCATACACCTACCCCTACACCCCTTTCATTACTAGAAGCCATAGACCATCACCCCCTAACCCCTGGTCCTACCACTTCTACTTCTCAAGAAGAAGAGGATCCCCATGACTTATCCCACACCCCAATTAACTCCTCATCCTCATTACAAGATACTTCCCCTAACAATATCCCCTCATCAGTTGCATCTGACTCTACTCCAATCCCCTTATCCAAAGACACCCCTTCTACTTATATCAATCATTCCTCACCACCCATACTAGTTTTATCCTACAATCAACATAGTCAAAATGGCCAGTTCTCAAATATGGAATGTGGCCTAAAGCAAGGTTCTCATGCCATGATCAAACTTTATTTTACAGCAAACAAGAGGAAGAATATGTGGTCACATGCCATTCAAGAAATTTCTAGATCACAATAATCATGGTCAAACTTGTAAAATTTTTTATTTAAAATGTGGCTCAAGGCAGGATTTCACACTACAAATGATGAAAGCTTCTCAAGGCCAATGTACTAAGGAGAGGCCCATCCTAAAATAGGTTCTAGGTTGTAGACTAGCTCCAAGCCACAATCAACCTAGTCAAAATCATCCTACAACAGAAAAGAGGTGTGGATTCAAGACTTCAATAGAGAGAATGAAGCATATCCAGACCACATCCATTGAAAATATAGTAAGATTTTTTAAATCTCTGATCTCAATTGTTCATTGGAAGATCAATGAGTTGCATTAAAGTTGGTTGGGGAAGAGTATAGAATGAATACTTCATCACAAGATAGAGAAAATAAAATCAAAACTTTATTTTGAACTAAAGACTATTAATATAGGAAGATGAAGCATCATATTTAGTATTTAGTATTAGATCCATGATGAAGAGTGACCGCAAGAATATGTGATGGCTTGGATGCATTCTTGGCAAGATCTTACAGCTAGAATCCATGAAGGCCAAGCAAGTTGTAAAGGCCAATTGTAAAAAATTGATGGAGCATGATCACTCAACTTTATTTGATCAAATAGGATATCACCACATAAACATCTTGTTGGCTTAGCACTCCAATTTCCTTGTAATGCTCATATTTCTTAGAATCTATTGTAAAAACTATAAATAAAGGCCATGACCTCCTTTAAAAGGATTGGCTCTAAAGTTTTTTCTTGCGATACTTTTGTAATTTCCCATAAATTAATGAGAATGGGAATTACTTAGAATGTTTGCCTTAGACTTGCATCTTCCTGCTTGATGAATACTATCTTATGAAGTTATTTCTGCTTTTGCTGCTATGGTTAGTGTATTCTGCTAATTTGGATTGCTAACTTAGAGAAAATTGGAATGATTCATGTTTGAATGTATGCTTGTAAGAAGTCATTTCTATTAGTCAAGGTGTTAATCTAATTATGTTAATTTGTATTATTAATACTTTAGATACTTGGAATGATTCTTAGAGTATTCAATTACTCTTGATATTGAAGATGGCCAAATTTTGAATGTTGTTAGTTCTAAAGTGATATTTCAAAAGTTAAGATATCAGGAGTTCTCTATATATTCCTATGCTATTAGCTTTATCCATCCACCATTGATTCATTTATTTCTTAACCATTATTATTTCCATCCCTAGCCTTTATACATTTAACCAACCTTAAATGAGTCAACATTCAGTAAGTTGATAAGGAATGCCAGCCTACATTGGAGGTTGGGTTAAAGCATTTTGATCCATCCAATGTGTGGTTTGGGTTATGATTAGCGAGTTCTCACCCTTAAAATCATCACAAATGATAGTCATAGTTCATTGTTTCCTTTATATCAATCTAAGTCATATCATAACCTTTAGTATTCCATCCATGGGCACCATGTGATATGATTTGTGTATAGGTCATTAGCTGCCATAAAAAAATCCTCTAAAAGACCTCCAAGCTATATCATGGGCATGTTCCCACTAGAATATTATTAGATCCTATGTTTCCTCCACAACCAAACCTATAAAATTATGCAACCTATGCAAACAACATGGCAAAGGGTTTGGTATAATCTATGCAAAATAAAGGGTCCCTATAAAAATTTAACATTTTGGTCCCTAATATGGTCGATTATATCACTCCAAACCTAGTACAACAACATATTAATGGTGATCCTGATTAGTAAGCCAGACATCATAATGCAAAGCATCATTGTTAACCTATCTAGCTAACTTACCTAAAATATGATATTTATGTCAATTTTGATTCATCTCAACCAAAATTGTGGATCACTAGTTAAAATATATGGTACCTGAGCTTGATTATGGCTTATAAGAATTAGATATCCTTGAATTGACACCTCGAGGATCCTCCATACATCCTCCAAAGTGATGGACATCTCCATTATCAAAATTAAAAAGGTGATATACTTTGAGTACCATCACTTTGCTAGTGATGTAAGTAACACGTGGTCTAGATCTATGTATAGCATTGTGACTAAATACCCAATGCCACTACATCCATGACTATCCACTCTACTAGAATCATCACATCTAGTGCAGATCATAGAGTGTGGGATTGTCGATCCCTACACTCTAGAATATATAGCACCTATGTACACAAAATAGCAAAAACAAAATTAGATTTTTTCAAAAATAAAGTAATCTCTATTTTTTCCATCTTATAATGAATTCGTTGGCTCTAAGAAAACTCACCCCTTGATAAAATTCATCATCATGGCATACATGTTTTGGCTCCTATGGTTTAATAAATTTATCAACTATCATGGTAAATTTGCAATTATGTATTTGTAACTCATGCATGAATTCACCATCCATGGTAAATGAAAACTAAAAATAAAAAAATAATGGATGGATTTATCTCCTACCGAAACCTAAGCCTCTATCACACCACCTACACCTTGTACCATCTCTAGTTGATGCACTAGGTTTCATTGTTGAGCTATTATACTAACTCTCATTGGTTTCTCCAGAGCCAATTTCTTCTCTTGGGTATGGTAAAAATGAACTTTTACCTTACCCTTTGCCTCTTTTTACCCTTGCCAGGGTAAAATTTTCTTTCTTCCCCTATCTCTAGCTAGCTTATTCAAGATCCAATTGGACCTCATTTTGTCCCTTAGAACTCGAGGGGGTACCTAGGCCATGGGTAAAATAGTTTAGTCCATTTCTTTTAAAGTAGCATAAAGATCACCCAATAAAACCTTGGGTATTTTTTTCTTTTTTGTGAGCAATTTTTTTTTAAATTTGTCCTACATTGATCAAACAAACTTAGAACCATCATTTTCCTAAAAATTGGGGGCATATACAAATATTTTTAATGCATTTATTATTTTTAATGCATCAAAAGGGGGAAAATGTAGATACCTAAAATTAGATCACCTAACTTAAATCAATTTTAGCATAAATGCACAAAATGATTAACCCAACCATATTGATTGTCTCAAATATAAATTTTGTAGCCAAAACCCATTAGTAACAAGTGTGTCATCTCAAAGCAAATTTTCCAATAGCAAATCCACTCAGTTGGAATATTGGCACCTTGTCTAAATTTTTATCCTACCCTACCATATTTGAATTGTAATGGTCATATCTACAAATTTGTCAGCTAAACAAATTTGTTGGTAGCATATTTGCAAGTGGAAAATTTGAGTTAGGTGCATAATCAATATTCTACTCTCACCTATATTAGTCAATTAGGGTATAATTAGCTTTGTTTATCTTCTTTGTCATCATAAGTAATCATCAGGTAGGGGAAGGTTAACTTACCTCCACTTTTCCAAATCAGCCCCAATCACGATGGTAACTAATTATACTCCTCCTAATCATCCCAATCAACTCAATTAGCCTCAAATCAACCCAATCAGTAGGAAAATTCACTCCTCCCCTTCAAAAAAACTCCTAAGAGATTCATTTATATAAATTTGCCCCTTGGGATGGCATTTAAGTAGAATTGATTCAAGCATCAAATTATTGCTAAATTTCATAGATATATTTTGCTTAAGTAACAATTTTTTTTTGAGGTTTCCCCACAAGGTTGTTTTCAAGCGATCAATTGATATTCAAAGGGATTTGAAATTTTGGTGATATTATTTTCATATATTTTACCTTATCCCTCATTCATCATTATATTTCTATATTAGTTATTTGTACATGCATTCATATGCATTGCCAATTTTCATCTAACAAGTTAGTTTCTTTTGCATTATCAAGCAATCTTAGTTTTTTGTAGGTATTTCAAGAGGCATGTGGGATAGTGGATCATACCTAATACTCTGTAAGCATCTTCAATAGTGTTCTACATCCTCTGCAAATCAATATTTTTTTTGTTTTTTGATGCTAAAAGTGAATTTTCCATATATACTCTATTTAGGTAGTGTGTTTGTTGTAGATTATCAAAATATCAAGATTTCAATCTAGAAACCATTGGTCTATTTTTATCTAAAAATTGAATCTACCACCCATAACCATTTTAGATAGAAAATTTTCTACCTTCCAATACAACCCTATATCCCCTTAGCATCCTCTTATCCATCTTGTCTAATATACCCCTATGAAATTTGTTATCAATCCTTTTTAACCCATCTCTTCCTATCAATCTGTTTTCATCAATGTTAGTGAATCTGCCAACTATAGAACTTTTAGGTGGTAAATTTATCATAGGCATTGTTGCATCCATTTCCAAAGTTAAATTTTTATTTTGAGCATACAAGAGAGGGCCTAATTATGCCAATGTCTTCCACTTATGATTGTTTAGTAGGCTCCCAAAGTCTGATCCTCCTTTTATTCTATTTTTTCTATATGTTTATCAAATTTGTTAGCTAAAATTATTGTAGGCAACATATTCGATAGACAAAAGATTTGAACACAAGTGAAATATTTTTAACAAACACTAAAATAGATAAGTATAACTCATGTTGTCTATTTCTATCATTAGTATAGGTTGTTTGTTGTTTTTGGTTTGCATGTGTCTATATTTTTATTTTAAATCCCATATATAAACAAAAAAAAAACCATAAATTTAGAATATTATTTATTTTCCATAGGTATTTAACTAGAATTGCATGTAGCTTTGCATTAGGATAGTTTATTGTTTGTGCATTTTCTTGTCCTTTGCTTTAAAAGAAAATACATACTTTGTTTCTTGTAACTGTTTTTAGGTAGCGTTAATCCATAACAAAATTGCACATAGGCTAGCACCTTATTTTATGCACATTTATTTTCATATTGCATTGCACTTTAGCATTTTACATAATAGACACTAGGGTAGAACAAAACTTAGGTGTTTGAAAAAATTGAATGCATAAACTAGATATAGGGAAATCTTTAAGCCCTTGGTGAACAATGACAAGTTAGTAGTAGGGCTCTCTCATTTGAGTGTGGGTAAACCATCGAGGAAAAACCATAAATGGTAAACACCTTCAAAGGGTTTGTCCTTTGGGTTATGCATAGTGACTAATATTCACCAATTAGGTGAATATTAGGATTTTCAAATTTAAAAATTGGTGAATATGAGGACCCTTGATGTCGGCCCACTCGCCTAAAATTTTTAGGATCAATTTTTTCTTAGGATCAATTCGCCACAATATATATCCAAACATAAGCATATTTGTACTCATTGGAAAGCTATTTTTAATCTTGATCTAATGGTGGTACTTTTATGAAGTTATAAGATGATTTAATAGGTCAAAAGTGGCCCCAAATATGATCTTACATTTTAGGGCTTCAAATACCCCAAATTTTGGTGTGAAGATGCTCGATTTGATTTTCTTAGGATTCTCCATGATTCACCTTGATTTTGATTAGGATTCATCATTTTTTTACAAGTACATTTTGAGTCCAACCCCTTATGCATAATCTTGCAGTCCTTTTTGGTACCCTGCAATCTTGATTGTGTCAAGTGTATAAATTTTGTTTGAGGTTCCTTGTAAACATTCCTACCATAGTTCTAATGGGTAGGTGAAAAGACTATAACCTAATGAATAAATTATTAGGCCATAATATTCTACTATAGTTATTCCTTTGAGACATTTTGCTTACCTAGAAAATCAACTTCTAGGAGGAAGTTCTTATAAGGGGAGGGTGATGTAATGCTTACCTACTTGAACTTATTGATAAACTAATAATTATATATGAATGTTAGGATAATGCACATCATATTAATGCATGAATTAAATTCATGGATAGTGAATGAGTATAGTGCATTGAAATGATGCACCTTGTTTGATGACATTATTATGGATTGTATGTGATGATTCATGGTTTTCTTTAACAAATAAAATCTATAAATTTGAGCTTGTAATAATAATATTTTGGAATATATAAGACTATATGGAAGAGTAATTTTTTTTGTGTTTGAGAGGTAATGAAGGCCATAATTTATGTAACGTAAATCAATCCAAAAACATATATGGTCTATCTATTGCAATCATATTATTTTTTCTTGTCTTCTTAAGTCATATCAACCAACAAAATTGTGATGTGAAACTACCTATGTTGTGCGTCAATATTAGGGTGTTTGAATGTGCCTTCTCATAGCAAGGAGAGTATTATCCTATAATAAATTGAATGGATAATTAAAGTACTACTTAAGTAGTAGATCATTAGATATGTCCATAGGAAATTAAAAGGGTCAAACAACAAGGCATTAAATAAAACATCTTGGGGTTAATGCAAATGAACCCTCATATTCACTTATTTTTTCCATTTATCAAATATAGTAACTATCCTTTAGACACAATCATTAAATCTAAGGTTATATTTATATGGAAGCATTGGTAAAAATACATGTTGATAGGGATTAGTTAAATACTAATTAAAATTTAAGTTTAGTTATTAGTTAATTAGTTCATTATGTTCTAAAAGGTTTTGATGAGCTCTAGAAATGCTCATATTTTGTACATATTTCTTGGATCAATATGCGGCTGTATAATAAGGATTGCGTACTTTTATAAATGATTATATAGATATTTGATATAATTATGCATGTTATCTAATTTGTGTGGTTTTAGTATGTTTTGTGGAATTATAGTTGATTTAGTTAGATTTGGAATAGTCGAGGTCCTTTTGATGGACTTGGCACTTTATTTCATTAAGGGTCAACATAGAAAACATAGGTGCCTCCCTACAATCGGAAGGCACCAAGGGAACAAGCGCCTCCCTGTAGTTGGAAGGCACCATCTGAATACCAGTGCCTCACTACAGTCGGAAGGCACCAACTGAATATTAGCGCCTCCATGCAGTCGAAAGGCACCAACTGAATACTAGCGCCTCCCTGCAGTCAAAAGGCGCCAAGTGAATACAAGTGCCTCCTTGCAGTCGAGAGGCACCGATTGAACATAGGCGCCTCCCTACAGTCAGAAGGCACCATCTGAATGCAAGTGCCTCCCTGCAACCGGAAGGTGCCAACCAAATGCAAGCACCTCTCCATAGCCGAAAGGCGCTAATAGAGGGTAAGCGCCTCCCTACAATTAGAAGGCGCTAATAGAAGGTAGGTGCCTCCCTACAACCGAAAGGCGCCACTGATTCTTTGCCCATTGACTAGAGTTGAATGATGTGGATGGCAACGGATGGTGCAGTTCCAACTCTGCATCATGCAGAGCTAAATTGGAGATAGCACCAATGTATCAAAATGTCTTACGGATGCCATGCAAAGCATGAACCAAAACAAACATGCCGCCATCAAAACAGAATGCCAGATGTCGATTGCATTCGCCAGACTGTTCTAATTTAGTCTAGGAAGAATCGACTATTGTAACCACTTCTGTAACAAAAGTTCTGTGGGTGTGTTATATAAACACACGCAAATCATTCTGAGAATATATAAGAGATCTATAGAAAATATAGAGGGATATATAGAAGGAATTAATAAAGATCCATTTTAGAGTTACATTGTAATGCGTTGATAAATATATTATAGTTACAGAAGTTCTAAAGCGTGTGTTCGATCAGGAAGAAGTTGTTAGATCCTGGGCCCACTCCAAGCCAGTATTTCTTCCTCATTTCTTTTTTGTTTATTTAATTAGTTTATTGCTTTCATAGAAACCGTTCATTAATTTACTAGTTCTCGTATTTTGCAGTAGGTTTATTTTTCGGCATATATACATAATTTATTTTTGTAGATTTAAATTATGTTCTTCTTATGTAATTTATGGAGGAGTGCAGGAATGATTGACAACCATCTCAAGAACACCCCCCAAATGTAGGATTAGTAGACCCACCTCCAGTGGTATTGTAGTAACCTAATTTCGACTCTTCGCAAGTTTACGAAGCTCCCTGGGTTGATAATTAAATGCACGGGCATGTGACAAAAATAGGAAACCATTCACCTTGTTTGGCCTACAACATTTTGGCACTATTGCTAGGGAAGCGTCTTAATTAGATTACTTGCAATACCCTAAAACCTTCTATCCGACCTTGTATGAGTTCTTCGAGAAGAAGAGGACCTGACGATCGCTTTATAAGAACTAATCCATCAGGACCTAAGTCAGCAGAGCATTTTGGATTTGAGCTAGACCCGTTTGACCTACCAGTAGTCCATTGGAGTGAGGAACCACACTTTGTGCAAAGTGTCGCCTCATCCCATCAACAAGGGGATGAACGAATCATCATAAATCCCCTGTTTAATAGGACTCCTCTAGAGGAAACCCTATTGTGGAAGGCTGTGGAGGATCAGACGATCTCGCCAGACAACCTTAGAGCATTGACTCAAAATTTTTTAAACGATTGGAAGGCCATAAATGCTGCATTAGAAACCACATTTCTTGAAAAAATGGTAGATAACAATGAAGTCTCATCTGGATTTAGTTTCCCAATAGAGGAGGGATTAGGAGATACCAAAATGAAAAACATACCCCCTGCTCACCTCCTGTCCTTTAGAGGACACCCGACTGAGGACCCTGACCTGTTTTTATTCAAATTTGATGTTTTGTGTAGGTCTGTGGATTACAAATCAAGTGCGCAAAAGTTGAAATTATTTCCTTCTACATTAGACGATGTAGCTCTACGATGGTTCATTGGTCTAGGATACAAACACATCACCACCTGGGACCAGATGAAGATGCTCTTTTTAGAGCAATATCAAGATTTCGGGAGAGCAAGAGACTCTAGGGAGGAGGTCCTGAGCATGACACAAAAAGAAGATGAGTCTCTCGAGGAGTATTGGGAGAGATTCACCTTTAATCTTCAATTTTCCCCTCACTCGAAGCTATCCGATAAGTCCCTCAAAAGCATCTTCTTGATGGGACTTACCAATGAGTCACTGGAGGCTCTCAACATGATCTTTGGAGGTGATGTCTATCAGCATGCTATGGACAACATCCGGCAATTATGCCGGAACTACTCGAGAAGGCGAGGCAAAGTCACCCCCAAGACCATGAAGGCGACTGCTTTAGTCACCAAAATAGAGATAGGCAACATGCTAGAGGATTTGAAGAGCGAAATGCTTTCATCTCTAGCACTGCAGATGGATACGCTGTTGTTAGAAAAGAAGAAACAAGAAAATGATGCAGCATTAGCCTATTTTTTCCCAAAATGTAGAGGAAGGCACACAAAGAATGCATGCCCAAAAAACAAGGTCAGAGAATGCACAGTTTGTAGGCTGAATCATAAAACTCGATTGTGCCCACAATTGCCCAGTAACTAGGAAGCGACTGAGAGCACGGAGGCCTATTTCATAGGCAATAGGAAGAGTTGGCCATAGACCCCCACAGGGAATATACCAACCGAAATGCCAACATATGGGGGAGGGTCATACATGCACCAAGGACCCCCTCAACCACCTAATATGGGGTGGTGGGGACCGTCACCCTGGACTAACGCACCCCTAGTAGCATTCCTAAATTAGCAGCCATGGATGCCATATCCATATCCTGGGAAATAGTGGAGAGGCCACAATGCATGGAATCAGACTCCATAGAATGTAGCTCCTACTCACATCCAACAGAACTTACCAGCATTTCCAGCAGCGAGACCTGCGCAGCTACCAGCACAACCGATAGCAAACTCGAACAACAGAGTAAATCAGTCGATATACAACATAGAAGGTGAGATGTACCATATGTACAATATTCATCTTAGATCAGGTAGGCAACTAGGAGTAGAGACTCTGCCTCTGGTAGAAGAGGAGGAAGAAATGGTAGAGATACCTCCACTGGTAGAAGAGGAGGCAAAAATAGAGGAGACACCTCTAGTAGAAGAAGGAAAAGCACTTGAGAGAGTGGAGGCTCCATTTCCTAGCCGGTTGCAGGAACAAAGAAAAACAACACAGTCAAAATTTGACATCTTGTCAAGCTTGAAGAATCTCACGATGACAATCCCATTATTTCAAGCAATTCGAGATGTCCCCATTTACACCAAGGCAATTAGAGAAATGTGTCTACAAAGACCGGGATGGAAAGTTACCTAGACTATCAACGTCGTGGGTAAACTATCAGATCTAATGATGGGTAGAACACATCATCCAAAGTATGCAGACCCAGGCAACCCAATGCTAACCATAAAAATTGGAGGACATTCCCTGTCCAACACACTGGTTGACCTCAGGGCAACCATCAACGTGATGCCTCAAGAGACCATGCATAGGCTGCAGCTCACGAACCTGAAGCCAACCACGATAGTGCTGCAGTTAGTCGATCGATCAACTGTATCACTGGAAGGAATGCTAGAAGATGTGATCGTAATAGTCAGTGCATGGGAATATCCAACTGATTTTCTAGTTTTGCAGACCAAGACCAGGCTGGGCAGTTACCCACTCATTTTAGGGAGGCCATGGCTGGCAATAGTTGATGCTTACATCAGCTATCGAGATGGGCTAATGACCATCTCCAAAGGGCAAAATATCAAAAGGCTGACCATTTCTCCACTAGCTCAGTCTATGGACTCGATAGAAGAATCCAGGATCACCGAGCATGGAACTACAGAGTTGTCCATAATCCAACCAATAATGACCTTGGAAGAGGTGGCAAAAGAGGACAAGGATGGTGCTATCGTGGAGTTTCTCCATGGAGAATCATCCACCCCCACACCTGGATCGCCGTTTATTGGCACCCAAGATCAGCACATCCAAAAAATACACGTTGGGCTAGGGAGGACATTAAACGTCAACAGCAGGTTGACGCCCACATAGCTAGAAAAATTGGAAGAGCTTCTGGTAAAACACTAGCAAGCATTTGCATGGGACTACGTAGATATGCATGGCATCATCCCAAAAATATGTACCCATCAGATTTACTTAGATGACCAGGCAACTCCTAGTCGAAAGCCACAGAGAAGGATGAACCCAGCAATGAAAGACATTGTCAGAGAAGAACTACACAAACTTCTGGCTATCGAATTCATATATCCAATTTCTGACAGTGAATGGGTATCACCATTAGTGGTGGTCCCCAAAAAGAACAAGAAATTGTGGATCTACGTGGACTATCGGGCGCTGAACAAGGCGACTAAGAAATACCACTTCTCGCTCCTGTTCATCGATCAGGTCTTGGACACACTCTGAGGAAGAAAATACTTCTCCTTTCTAGACAGTTTCAGTGGTTACAACCAGATCCAGATAGGGGAAGAAGATCAAGATAAAACACCATTCACCTGTCCATGGTGAATGTTTGCCTATAAGGTATTGCCTTTTGGACTGTACAATGCACTGACCACCTTTCAAAGGGCAATGCTTAGAATATTCTCTGATATGATAGGATATGGGGTGGAAGTATACATGGACGACTTCACCGCCTATGCAGAAACCTTCAAGGAGGCAATGACAATTCTGGAAAGAGTGCTCGACAAGAGCAAGGAAAACCATTTGTCCCTAAGTAATGAAAATGTTTTATGATGATGCAGGAAGGCATCGTTTTGGGACACCACCTCTCTGTAGAAGGGATAAAATTAGACAAGAGGAAGATCGAGGTCATTAGAGACCTACCTAGCCCTAGAACGTAGAAAGAGGTAAGAAGTTTCCTTGGTTCAGCTGGGTACTATTGACGATTTATCGCCGAATTTAGTAAGATTGCCAAACCACTGCACACCCTACTTTCTAAGGACATAGAGTTCAATTGGATAGGATATTGCGAAGAAGCATTCCAATTACTAAAAGAAAAATTGATATCTACATCGATCTTGAGAGGACAGAATTGGGTCATACCATTCCATATTTACTGCGATGCATCCAACGGTGCGATCGGAGCAGTCCTTGGGCAAAAATATGAAGAATAATTTTATGCCATCTATTATGTCAGTAAAAACTTGGTGGGAGCGGAGCTCAACTATACAGTGATAGAAAAATAATTCCTCATAGTTGTCCATGCAATAAAAAAATTTCATCACTATATAACGGGATACAAGGTCTTCGTCCATATGGACCACGCGGCTATCAGGTATCTGATGAGCAAGTCGGCCATTGGTGGTAGAATTATCAGATGGTTGTTGCTATTGCAGGAATTTGACATCACTATAGTCGATAAACCGGGCAAGGACAATGTCGTGGCAGATTTTCTATCCAGATTGATACCAACAGATCATCAAGTAGTGGAATATCAGTTTTTGAACGAACATTTGTTCGCTATTAGTGAACAAACTCTATGGTATGCAGACATAGCCAATTACTTGGCCATCGAAAGGACCTCACCTGATCTATCCTACCGAGAAAAGTAGGTGGTCATAGAGAAGAGTGCATCATTCCTTTGGATGGATGGTCTCTTATTTAAAATAGTACGGGACCAAATTATAAGAAGATGCATAGCAGAACAGGAGTTTTCAGAAGTTCTTAAGGCATGTCACGATGAGCCATGCGGAGGACACTTTGCAGGGAAACAAACTACCTACAAAATCCTACAGGCTAGGTATTTTTGGCCCACTCTATTCAAGGACATGGCAGTGTATACCAGCAAGTGTGACGAGTGCCAGAGGATGGGTAGACCAACCCATTGAGATGAAATGCCCCTGTAGCCCCAGGTACACCTAGAACCTTTTGATAAATGGGGCATGGACTTCGTGGGACCATTTAATCCACCTTCGATGGGAAGGAGGTTTATTCTGGTCTGCATGGATTATGTCACCAAATGGGTGGAAGTGCAGGCATTAAGGGACTCAAAGGAAATAACAGTCGCCAACTTCTTATTTGCTCATATTTTTACATGATTTGGGGTTCCTCGGGAGATAAAAATAGATCAAGCACCCCAATTCACCTCCAAATTGATTGAGGAGTTGATGGAGTAGTATAGAGTTCGGCACAACAAAACCACGCCCTACCATCCGCAGGCGAACAGGCAAGTAGAAGTGACAAATAGGGAGATAGAAAATATCCTGACCAAAACCGTGCAGCAACACAAGAAATATTGGGCCACACGGTTGCCGGAGGCAGTTTGGGCATACAACACCACGTGGAAATCCACCATAGGATGCACACCTTTCCAACTAGTCTATGGGAAAAATGCGATGATGCCCATTGAGTTTGAAATCAAAACTCTGAGGATGGCTTCAGAATTAAATTTGAGCTTGGACGAAGCTCAAAAATAGAGGATTCACCAGCTAGATTAGCTAGACGAAATCCGACTGGATGCTTTGCAGAGGACAAAGATTATACAGAAGTAGAGAAAGAAGTGGCATGATAACCACATCAAGCTAAAGAAGTTCTAGGTAGGGGAATGGGTACTATTGTATGATTCTTGATTCCAGGAAAGGAAGGGCAAAATTATGCAGAGGTGGATGGGGCCGTATGAGGTGGCAGAGCTCATTAGGAACAGGGTTGTGCACGTTAAGACAATCGATGATAGCAACACCATGTTCATAGTCAATGGCCACCAACTACACCCCTATAATACGTTTGAAACATTACAGGTGGAATCCATAGTAGGCGTGGGGGAGACCCCATTTTGCTAGATCTAGACCAAACTCTCACAGGTGAAATGGTGGGCATGAAAGTGCTCACCCAATTTGGTTAGTTAGTTATAGTTTTTTTAATGTGTGTTTTTTTTGCAGGGACGACGCCCGCATGCAAGTTGTAGGCATCCTAATCCAGGGCCTAATAGGCATGGAATGCGTCTAACTGCCTTTATTTTATTTTCTTTTTTGGTTGCTTTTTGCAGGTGGAGGACCTGACAGCACGAGGGATAGGTATCTGGGAAACCAGGCCTGATTTGGCTTAGCATTTCGACACCAACTTGTAGATAGAATCTGGGCAGCATGAAAAATTGGGAAGGTTTGATCACCCTTTTTCCAGTCAAATCACCAACCAGAAGAAGGCACCTTACTGCAGTCATAATGTGCCCAAACTAGAAGAAGGCACCTTACCATGGTCAGCAAGCACCAAGCCCACAAGAAGGCGCCTTACTACAGTCAAAAGGCATCGAGTCTAGAAGAAGGCGCCTTACTGCACCCGAGAGGTGCCCATCCAGAAGGTGCCTTACTGTAGTTAGAAGGTGCCCATCTAGAAGGTGCCTTACTACATTCAGAAGGTGTCCATCTAGAAGAAAGCACCTTACTGCACCCAGAAGGCACTCATCCAGAAGAAGGTGCCTTACTACAGTCAAAAGGTGCCCATCCAGTAGAAGGTGCCTTACTGTAGTCAAAAGGTGCCCATCCAGTAGAAGTTCCAGAAAATATATATATATATATATAATAGGTTCCTTCCATGGCAGGAAGGCACCAAATTTAAAAAAAAAAAAAGCCAGCCGAAGGCACCTTCCAACATCAAGAAGGCACATTCATCCAATCGAGGCACCTTCCAACATCAAGAAGGCGCATGCATCCAACCGAATATGCCTTCTGACATCAGGAAGGCACATTCATCAAGACGAATTCCTTCCAACATTGGGAAGGCACAAACTAGAAGGAGGCGCCTCCCACATTGGGAAGATGCATGCAGACAAAAGTGCCTCCCAGCCAATACGAGCGCCTCCCTACAACCAGAAGGTGCATTCGATGAAGAACACCGACAACGTTGGAAAGGCGCTACAAGGGCACCATCCACATGGGGAAGGTACCAAAGAACGCCTTCCCCGTACAACATTTACATCTACCAGGTGCCTTGGGTAGAACGAAGCATCGGACAAAGCAGCGACATCAAATGACCACACCACTCCCTTGTGTCACAAGTTAGCCAATCAATGGCTACCACGACAATTGGAATGCCGAATCAGGTACGTGCATACTAAATAAAATCTTTTATATAATTATTTATAAATACATAGTACCAAAAAAATATAGCTATCATAGAGATCATATTCCACATAGTCAAAATCACGTGCCAATGATAGGGCACCTTCCATAACTGCTAAGGTTAGGCATCTTTTCTATAAGAAGGCACCTTCCTATAGAAGGAAGGACAAAAAAATATACAACATCAAAAGGTGCCATGGGAGGAAGGTCCAAGAACCACGTGATCAAGAAGAACGAACCTAGTGATACTGATGGAATTAGAGGGGCAGTGAGGACCCAATTCAAAGCCGAGGGGTGGCTCGAATACTGCACCCTGGTTAGTCAGGGCCAGGATGTGGAGGCAGATAGAGAATTCACCACCTCTTTGAGGGGTGATGCGACCCAAGTACGAGGGGTGGAAATTCCAGTCACCCCTAAGTTCATCTCACAGGCAACTGGATTGCCTCTCACGAGGGAATGTGCATACAAGGGTGGAGTGCTAAAGCTATACACTGAAATACTACAACCAGGAGGAAATGTGCAGATAGAAAGGGAGGGGTTACTCAAAAGCAGTATCCCCATGTATATACGAAAGATGTTCGAACATATTGCTCGATTCTTCACATGCACATGGAAGTATATGCATCTGAACATTAATCATGTGCACTTCCTCAATCACCTAGTGCATGGGAGGAAAATAAATATACCCTTCTACCTGGCGACTGCTTCGAAGGATGAAGCGACTCGATACCAGAAGGGGGCACCGTCCGCCTTAGCCCACCATGGGCTGATATCGACATTGGTCTGCCACATAGAAGCACAAGGGCAGAACTGCGACACAAAGGGAGAAGGCAACCAAATAGAGCAACACAATGCAATTGCCGAAATAGGGCAAGGTGAAGCATCCCCTACAGAGGAGATAGTAAACATCGAGCAATTGGCATTGCCCTATTTTCTAGGAGGAGCAAAGCAGTCACCAGTGCTCGTAGACATAGAGGATAGAGGGCGTTCTCCAGTGCCCGAATATGAGGAGGAAGGAGCGCCACTCGCTGGTGGTGAAGACGAACCAATTCCTAGGAGGAAACGTCTACAGTGATTCCTCTCGATAGAGGAAGAACAGAGCGACACAAAGATAGACGTTGCCACACAAAAACCTCCAAGAATTAATGAACCAAAGCCCATAAAATGAAGGGACTTTCAGGGGTAACGACCAGATCGACGCAGCCTTGGAGGAGGCGCTCGAATGGCAAACCGATTGTTGGATGGCACAAAAGACTTTGGAAGATTGCCAAAACCAGTATAAAAGGGAATTAGAGTAAAGGGATAGACGAATCACTCAGCTCGAGCAGTTGGTCTGGCAATTGCAGGAGGAAAATCAAATACTCCAAGACAGAGGAACAACAAGATAGGAGGCAGCCACTCAGACTGATTGGGTAGAATAAATGTCGATGAACTCTCCCACATCCGTTGAACGAGTATTCTCTTCGGGGGAGATTCGATCAGATGCTCGACAGAGCAGCCCGAAGGCAGGGGAGGATTCCTCTATTTTTAGGGGTGAAGAGGAAAGAAGTCCTACGATGCCCCTTGTCATTGTCTTGAGTGACACAGAGCAGGACGAAGGTCTCCAGCAAATACTAGAGGATAAGGAAGACCTCCCTAGGCCTGAAGAAGGAGAAGAGCCTAAGGAGTCGACACCAGGTGGACAGGAGAATGTAGGATCACCCCCGAAGAAAGAAGAGACCCCGGTCCGAGCCACCACATTTCCTATAGAGGCCAAGGCAAAGAGGCCCAGGTCGGCTCGACAGAAGGTGAAAGTAACCTTCATCGAGTTAGAGGAGGACGAATGGGACATGCAGTCATTTGCAAAAAGGCAAAAATATTTTGAGCAGCTACGCAACGAAATGAAAGTATCCAAGGCGGCCAGGAAGGCATCCTCGAGGATAAAAGGAGATTCTAGCATCTACGTCAATCTGGTGAAAGACAGCAAGTTTTTGGACATCTATTGTTCATCCCGAAGGTGGCATTCCATGATGAGGAGGTATTTGGAACACTGGGGAGTATATGGCCCACAATTGGAGGCCGTTGCAATTGAAAAGTAAAATGCAGGGCTTACCCCTGAAGTGGCCGTATTATACAAGGCCCAAGTAATGCCTTCTAGAGAGGATAATGTTGAGCAAGGTGTTGCAAGAAGTTTGTCATTGTTGTCAACACAGGCAGTTAGATCCAATCATGCAGTGGATAGACAGTTCAGGAGCCATTCAGATGCAGAGAACATAAATTCAAAGGATAGTCAGATTATGTAAAGTGCAATTCCAGGAAAACAAGAGTGACCCAGTTTCAAAAATTCGAAGAAAAAGACAAGTTAGAAAACTGTCGCGATTTCGTGACAGGTCAGAGGAGAGAGAAAGCACAACCAAAAATTTTGCGATTTCACGATGAAAGTGAGGAGAGAGAAAGCACAGTCGAAAATGTCACGATTTCATGATGAAAGTGAGGAGAGAGAAAGCACAGCCGAAAATGTCACGATTTCACGACAAAAATGAGGAGACAGAAGGCGCAAGGCAAACTGTCATGATTTCGCGACATGCTGGAGGCCAAGAAGCTAAGTCGAGAAACTATAGCAATTTCGCTACATGTTGAAATTTTGCTGGCCGAAGCAAGGAGAAAGCGTTAAGTTGAAAAGTTGTAGCGATTTCGCTACATGTTGAATTTTCGCTGGCCGAAGCAGGGAGAAAGTGTTAAGTGAAAAGTTGTAGAGATTTCTCTACGAGTTGAAAAAGCACAACATGAAGGTGTAGCGATTTTGCTACGTGTCAAAAGTGCACAACGTGAAGGTGTAGCGATTTCGCTACCAGTCAAAAGCACAGAACTCAAAAGTGTAGCGATTTCGTTACAAGTCAAAATTTCATGGGTAGAAGCAAAGTTGGAAGCACAAGGCACAAAGTTGTAGCGATTTCGCTACTACATGAAGCAAGAAATGTACGAAAGCCGAAAGCGTCACGATTTTGCGACAAAGATGAGGATGATGTCAGCAAAAGTTGAAAGTGTCACGATTTCGTGACAGGCTACAAGAAAAGCCTCTGGAAGCCGAAAGCGTCACGATTTCGTGACAAAGCTGAGGATGACATCAGCAAAAGCTGAAAGTGTCACGATTTCGCGACAGGGTGCAAGGAAAGCCACTGGAAGCCGAAAGCGTCATGATTTCGCGACAAGGATGAGGATGACGTCAGCAAAAGTTTGAAGTGTCGCGATTTCGCGACAAGAACGATGGCAAAACTATCAACGGCCAAAAGGGTCACGATTTTGCGACAACAAGGACAAGAAGGCGTACGACCACAAAAAGTGTCACGATATCACGACATGTTATTATTTCATGACAGTAAGCTACAGGAAGGTGACAAAGGTGGCAGAAGAGTTTGAGGTCGACAAAGTTAAATCTAGGCCGATGGATTTTAGGGTTTTGCAGCAAACAATTTCTAGGGTTTTGCAGCTGACATTCTTAGGGTTACAGTTGATGGATTTTAGGGTTTGGAAGCTGACAATTTCTAGGGTTTCTTAGCCGACGTTCTTTAGGGTTTGTTCCTAAAATTTCTTCTATAAAAGGAGGGCCACTTCGAGTTTGAAAATACGTGGGGTGTGTGAGTATTGTGTGCGATATGCGGCTATAAAAGTGCAAATAGCGTAGAGCTGGCAAAATGATAGCGAAGTGTGTAATGTGAGCTGGTCATGTCGAGTTTTTTGAAGTTCGATTGTGAATAAGCACAGAGAGCAGAATGTGAAACGACACAGAGTGTGCGAAGTGTGTGTGTAGAGAAAGCAGAGTGTGCAGAGAGCATGAAGGGAAAAGTTGATTGCAAATTTTGGCTGTAGCAGTGCAGCAGACGGTGTGAAGTGATTGCGCAAGAGAGAGCAGAGTGCACAGAGATTGCAAAGGTGATGTAGACCAGTTAGAGTCTTGCAATAACAAAGGTATATGTCAAACATTTTTATTCAAAATTGAAGTCTAGTTGGTGCTGGCAAATTAGGGGTTGGTGCTCCTTTCTGTTGATGCAGATAAATAAGGGGTGGGTGCTCCTTCCAGTTGGTGCTGGTAAACAAATTGTAAAGTTGGTGCTTTGCAAGAGGTTGGATTTGGATGGGAGTCCAAGCAACCGTTCTTTTTGAGGAGTAGCCATTTTGGTGAACCTCGTTAAAAATATATGTTGTGTGATGTTCTCTTGCGGTACTTATTATATCTATTTATAAATTTTATCTGCTACAATTTTTAGAGCTGTTAATTCATGTCTTGGAATGCTACACTGATTCACCCCCCCTCTTAGTGCCATACTAAGTACAACAATTGGTATTAGAGCTAGGTTCCTGAACAGGCTCAATCAGCTAGGGTGATCCCAGTAAGTGACATTATGGCAGGTGGTGAAGGTTTCTCCTCAAACAAGGCACCACTGTTTGACGAAACAAATTATGCTTTCTAGAAGATCAGAATGCAAACATATCTCTGAGCTTTGGGATTTGACATCTGGAATGCAGTAGTCAATGATTACATAGCTCCTGCTACTGCTCCAACCGACAGCACTGGTAAAAAGGAGTTTGAAAATTATTCTAAAGCTAAAAATGTCATCATGTGTGGATTAGTGGACAGTGAGTTGGTCAAAATCATAAACTGTGTTTCAGCAAAATATGTGTGGGACAAACTGGAGAATATTCATGAGGGAGATGACAAGATCAAGGAAGCTAAGTCGCAAACTCATCGAGCTCAATTCGAATCACTAAAAATGACCAACGATGAGAACATAGAAGCCTTCATGCAAAGGGTAAATGGAATCACTAATTCAATGAGAGGTCTCGACGAAGAGTTGGATGATGCTACTATTGTGAAAAAGGTTTTAAGGTTTCTTCTTCACAGGTTTGATTCTAAAGTCTCTGCCATAGAAGAAGCTAAAGACTTAAATCATTTCAGTATGGATGAGATGCATGGTTCCTTGACGGCTTATGAAATGAGAATAGGAAAGTCTAATCCTACAGACAGAGAAGCAGCATTTAAAGCCCAAAAAGGTAAAGACACAAAACAAGAGTCTGAAGAAGAAGAAATTTTAGACGAAATGGAAGCAAATTTTGTCAGAAAGTTGAAAAAGGGCAAAGGAAAGTACAAAGGAAAACTACCTTTTAAATGTTTCAACTGTGGGGGGATTGGACACTTTGCAACCAAATGTCCTCTCAATGAGAAGGACAAAGGTGAGGCAACTTCACATCAAGAAAAAGGTGAATGGAGAAAGAAATCTAACTTCAGAAAAGGCAATTTCAAAAATAAAAGCTTTATATCCAGGAATGCATATTCCTCAGAAGACAGCTCTAGTGAGGATTCTGAAGAAGGAATAGACGAAGCTCTATTCATGGCATTTGAAGTCGGAAATTCTGAAAAGGCAAAAATCTTAGAGAAGGAAGAAGGTATGAAATCTATACTGACTGTTGAAAAAACTGAGGCTGAAGTTTATTTAGAAGGTGAACTAGTTTCTGCTCTTATAGAATGGAAATCTGAGAAGAGAAAAAATAAAAAACTGTCAAGGAAGATTGAGGATGCAAATGACATTATAACAAGTTTAAAAATACAGTCAGAAGAGTACAAGAAAATGTCCGAATATCTTGAAGTTCAGGTGACCATGAAGATAGATTGCTGCTGTAAACTAGAAGAAGAAAATGTTGGTCTTCGAATACAGATACAAGAGCTGGATCGAAAAATTAGCTGCTATTACAAACGTGAAGAAAGTTCGATGAAGCTGGACAAAATTTTAAGCGATCAAAGACCCGCAGGTATCAAATTTGGTCTAGGCATTTTTGAAGGAGAATCATCAGCCAGAAATGTTGAAAGGAGTGAAGACAAGAAACAGGCTATTGAAAGAACAACTAATCAGGAAAAAGAAAGAAATGATGCCAGGCCTAAAAAGAGGACTGACAATGATGGTTTTACCAAGGTCACACATCAAAAGAAAAGAAAATCTATGACTCCTACAACAAACTGGCAAAGACCATATTTCAGGTTCAATCATTACTTTTATGGTTTCTGTTTCAAATGTAATGCTTATGGACATAAAATTGCTGATCATGAGTATAATGTAGGACCAAGAAGTTTCACTAGTAGAAATGCTTTTGCTCCTTTAATAAGTTATGCAGTAGAATGCTTCAATTGTCACAACTTTGGGCATATTGCTAGAAACTTTCATAGTACCTCTGTTTCAAATCAAATTCGAAAAGAAGAGTTCAACCATATAGGGCAAAACAAAGTAGAAATCATTCTGAAAGATATGTGCAAGAGTCTGAAAAGGGGAAATCCAAGCTAGAATCCAATACCATGGTCAAAACAGAATGGAAACAGAAAGAACAACTCAGAGAAGAAAAGGAATCTCTAATAGTACAGACAACTTTCAAGGCTCAAAATAAATGTGTTCCATGGATTCTTGATAGTGGTTGCTCAAGTCATATGACAGGTGATAAACGAAGTTTGAAAAACTACAAAAATATGAGGGTGGCTCTGTAAAGTTTGGAAACAATGATGGAGCCAAGATAATCGAAAAAGGATCGGTCAAAATTAGTGATGGGAAAATTAAGTCAGAAGAAGTTCTGTTTGTGGATGGTCTGAAACACAATTTGTTAAGTGTGAGTCAAATCTGTGATAAAGGACATGAAGTAGTCTTCAAGAAGCATGGATGTGAAGTCAGAAAAATAAATAGCAGGAAATTAATAGCAACCAGCTCAAGGACGTCTGGCAACCTGTACACACTCTCAGAATCTTCAGAATGTATGTGCTTCATTGGACAAGAAGAAGAGAACTGGTTGTGGCACAAGAGGCTTGGACACATAAGTTTCGACAACTTAGTGAAAATCAGCTCAAAACAAGCAGTGAGAGATATTCCAACCATTAGAAAACCTTCAAATATTTTGTGCCTCATGTCAGAATGGAAAGCAAACCAGAGTTTCATTCAAAACAAAAGAGTACCACACTAGCAAGCCTCTGGAACTTATACATACAGACTTATGTGGACCCATGAGAACACAAAGCATAAATGGAGACAAATATTTTATGTTATGTATCGATGATTATTCCGAATGACCTGGATATTTTTCTTAAAAGACAAAACAAAAGCTTTTCAAATGTTCAAATCCTTCAAACATCTAGTTGAGAATGAAACAGGAAAAATGATTAAATGTTTACGATCAGATAGAGGAGGAGAATTCATTTCAAATGAATTTTCAGAATACTGTGAAAATCATGGCATCAAGAGACAATATTCAGCAGCTAGAACTCCCCAGAAGAATGGTGTAGTAGAAAGAAAGAACATAACTGTTTAGGAAATGGCATGCACTATGTTGACAAAAAATAAAATAGCAGAAAGATTCTGGAAAGAAGCAGTTCACACAGCAGTATACCTCCAAAACAGATATATGTTAAGGACTCATGAAAGCAAAACTCCTTATGAGTTGTGGTTTGGTAGAAAAGCAACAACAAAACATCTCAAAGTATTTGGTCAGTAAGTGTTATATCGAAATACTGATGACAATCTCGGGAAATTTGAAGATAGAGCAGATGAAGGTGTCTTTGTTGGATATTCTCCAAAAAGTAAAGCTTACAAATGCTACAACAAGAGACTCAAGAAAATTGTGGATAGTGCAGATGTTAAATTTGATGAAGGTAGAACACGGTTAACTAACTTTGAGGAAAACTACCCAATCTATGAAGATGTTTTTGAAGGAGATGAGGTACATGAAGAAGGAAACAAACCTACAATTGATTCAGTTGACTTAATCGATGACTCAGAAGCACAAGAAAATAAGAAATTTAAAACTGGCAGCTGGCAGAAAAATCATCCAACAGATCAAATAATTGGAGATCCCACAGCCGGTGTTCAAACAAGAAGGAAAGTAATAAGTAATTACTCTCTTTTATCAAGCATTGAGCCCAAAAACATAGATGAAGCCAGCAAATATGATAGCTAGATGAAAGCAATAAATGAAGATTTAGATCAGATTGAAAAGAATAGAACTTGGGAACTGGTACCTAGACCTGCAAATAAGAATGTAATCGACACCAAATGGATATTTCGAAACAAATTAAATGAAGACGGTCAGGTCATTGGAAACAAAGCAAGACTGGTTTGCAAAGGCTATGCACAGGTCGAAGGCATTGATTTTGAAGAGACTTTCACACCAGTGGCCAGACTAGAAGCTATTAGAATGTTTTTGGCACTAGCAGTTCACAAGAACTTCAAAGTTTATCAGATGGATGTAAAATCTGCCTTCCTAAATGGGAAACTTGAAGAAGAGGTCTATATTGAACAACCAGATGGCTTTCAAATTAGTGAAGATCCTAACCTTGTCTGCAAATTAAAGAAAGCACTGTATGGATTAAAACAAGCACCACGGGCATGGTATGCAAGGCTAGATAATTATCTCTCTCAACAGGGATTCAAGAAAGGTTTAGTGGACAGTAATCTGTATGTAAAAACAGAAGGTGGGCATCTCATTGTTCTAGTTGTCTATGTAGATGATATCATATTTGGCAAGCAACAAAGATGAATTTTGTAAAGACTTAGCAAATAAGATGCAGAATGAATTTGAAATGTCTATGATTGGTGAACTGTCTTACTTTCTTGGGCTACAAGTTAATCAAAATGAGAAAGGCATATTCATTTCCCAAATCAAATATGTGAAAGAAATTCTAAAAAGGTTCACTATGGAGGACTGTAAGCCAGTCAACACTCCCATGACAACAGGTTGCAAATTGAGTAAAGAAGACAAATCTCCACCTGTAGACCAAACCATGTACAGATCTATGATTGGAAGTCTACTATATTTAATAGCCACTAGACCTAATATTCTGTAGGTAGTTTGCATGGTAGCTAGATTTCAGGCCAGTCCCAAAGAGACTCATGTGACAGCAGTTAAAAGGATTTTTTGGTATCTCAAGGGCACCATGGAGTATGGGTTGTGGTACCCAAAAGGCAAAGACTTCACTCTTATATCATATTTAGATGCAGATTGGGCTGGATGTGTTGATGACAGAAAGAGTACCAGTGGACGAGCATTCTATTTGGGGGACAGATTGGTTGCATGGCACAGTAAGAAGCAAGATTCAATTTCTTTATCTACAGCTGAGGCAGAATATATTATAGCAGCAACATGTTGCACACAAGTCTTGTGGATGAAACAAACTTTGAAAGATTTAGGTATTAATTTTAGTGAACCATTATCAGTAAAGTGTGATAACACCAGTGCAATCAACATCTCTAAGAATCCAATAATGCACTCACGGACAAAGCACATTGCTATAAGGTATCATTTCTTGAAGGAGAAAGTTGCAGAAGAAGTTAAATTGGACTATGTCCCAACTACAGAACAAGTAGCAGATATTTTTACAAAACCTTTGCCCAAGGAAGTATTTGAGTACCTTCAAAGCAAATTAGGAGTAGTCACACTTTCTAAGAAGTGACTAGCTACAGGGATCACTTTCTCAGGGGGAGCATTTGAGTATTTGACTATTCTTTTGCTCATGATCATAATTTGTGCCAGATGCAACAAACTGTGCCTGAGAAGTGTGAGGATGGACTCAGGGGGAGTCTGCAGCAGCCCTTTGGTATTATTGACAAAGGGGGAGAAGAGTTACAGGAATGTATACAGGTGTTGCCAACAATTCCAAAGGGGGAGATTGTTGAGCAAGGTGTTGCAAGAAGTTTGTCATTGTTGTCAACATAGGCAGTTAGATCCAATGATGCAGTGGATAGACAGTTCAAGAGCCATTCAGATGCAGAGAACAAAAATTCAAAGGATAGTCAGATTATGTAAAGTGCAATTCCAGGAAAACAAGAGTGACCCAGTTTCAAAAATTCGAAGAAAAAGACAAGTTAGAAAATTGTCGCGATATCGCGACATGTTTTCTATCGCGATTTCGCGACAGGTCAGAGGAGAGAGAAAGCACAGTCGAAAATGTCACGATTTCACGATGAAAGTGAGGAGAGAGAAAGCACAGCCAAAAATGTCATGATTTCGTGACGAAAGTGAGGAGAGAGAAAGCACAGCCAAAAATTTCACGATTTCACGACGAAAATGAGGAGAGAGAAGGTGCAAGGCAAACTATCGTGATTTCGTGACATGCTGGAGGCCAAGAAGCTAAGTCAAGAAACTGTACCGATTTCGCTACATGTTGAAATTTTGCTGGCCGAAGCAAGGAGAAAGCGTTAAGTTAAAAAGTTGTAGCGATTTCGCTACATGTTGAATTTTCGCTGGCCGAAGCAGGGAGAAAGTGTTAAGTGAAAAGTTGTAGCGATTTTGCTACGAGTTGAAAAAGCACAACACGAAGGTGTAGCAATTTTGCTATGCGTCACAAGTGCACAACGCGAAGGTGTAGTGATTTCGCTACCAGTCAAAAGCGTAGAACTCAAAAGTGTAGCGATTTCGTTACAAGTCAAAATTTCATGGGTAGAAGCAAAGTTGGAAGCACAAGGCACAAAGTTGTAGCAATTTTGCTACTGCATGAAGCAAGAAATGTACGAAAGCTGAAAGCGTCACGATTTCATGACAAAGATGAGGATGACATCAGCAAAAGCTGAAAGTGTCACAATTTCGTGATAGGCTATAAGAAAAGCCTTTGGAAGCCGAAAGCATCGTGATTTCATGACAAAGCTAAGGATGACGTCAGCAAAAGTTGAAAGTGTCATGATTTCATGACAGGGTGCAAGGAAAGCCGTTGGAACCCGAAAGCATCATGATTTCGTGACAAGGATGAGGATGACATCAATAAAATTTTGAAGTGTCACGATTTCATGATAAGAATGATGGCAAAACTATCAACGGCCAAAAGGGTCACGATTTCGCGACAAGGACAAGAAGGCGTATGGCCACAAAAAGTGTTGTGATATCGCGACATGTTATTATTTCATGGCAGTAAGCTACAGGAAGGTGACAAAGGTGGCAGAAGAGTTTGAGGCCGACAAAGTTAAATTTGGGCCAACGGATTTTAGGGTTTTGTAGCAAACAATTTCTAGGGTTTTGCAACAAACATTCTTAGGGTTGCAGCCGATGGATTTTAGGGTTTGGCAACAAACAATTTCTAGGGTTTCTTAGCCAACGTTCTTTAGGGTTTGTTCCTAAAACTTCTTCTATAAAAGGAGGGCCACTTCAAGTTTGAAAATACACGGGGTGTGTGAGTATTGTGTGCGATATGCGGTCGTAAAAGTGTAGATAGCGCAGAGATGGCAAAATGATAGTGAAGTGTGTAATGTGAGCTGTTCATGTCGAGTTGTTCAAAGTTTGATTGTGAATACACACAGAGAGCGCAAAATGTGAAATGACATAGAGTGTGCAAAGCATGTGCACAGAGAAAGTAGAGTGTGCAGAGAGTGCGAAGGGAAAAGTTGATTGTAAAGTTTGGCTGTAGCAGTGCAACAGACGGTGTGAAGTGATTGCGCAAGAGAGAGCAGAGTGCACAGAGATTGCAAAGGTGATGTATACCAATTAGAGTCTTGCAATAACAAAGGCATATGTCAAACATTTTTATTCAAAATTGAAGTCCAGTTGGTGCTGGCCAATTAGGGGTTGGTGCTCCTTTTTGTTGATGCAGATAAATAAGGGGTGGGTGCTCCTTCCAGTTGGTGCTGGTAAATAAATTGTAAAGTTGGTGCTTTGCAAGAGGCTAGATTTGGATGGGAGTCCAAGCAGCCATTCTTTTTGAGGAGTAGCCATTTTGGTGAACCTCGTTAAAAATATGTGTTGTGTGATGTTCTCTTGCGGTACTTATTATATCTGTTTATAAATTTTATCTGCTGCATTTTTTAGAGCTATTAATTCATGTCTTGGAATGCTACACTGATTCACCCCCCCCTCTTAGTGCCATACTAAGTACAATAGATAATTTAGATATCCCTTTGGCAATGGTCAAACCTCCATACGTCAACCTCTGGCAAGCTGTCGAAGCTGCATTTCAATTGGCAGGAAGAACGTTGGCTCGACCACCACTAGTAGCAACCAGAACAATAAGAGGGCAACTGACATCCATAGTTTCCCATAGGCATAGACAAACCACACCTTCACATACCGACACAAAAATATAGACTCGAGTCGCAGGGGCAGCCGAATCCTCCAAGAGATGGCGACGATGAAAAGTTAGAGGGCTACCTGCAGTTTGGATGCCACGAGGGCGTGGCATATGTTAGGCATGGGGGGATGATGAGCACCAAAAATGCTCATATTTTTTACATATTTCTTGGATCAATATGCGGTTGTATAGTAAGGATTGCATACTTTTATAAATGATGATATAGATATTTGATATAATTATGCATGTTATCTAATTTGTGTGCTTTTAGTATGTTTTGTGGAATTGCAGTTGATTTAGTTAGATTTGGAATAGTTGAGGTCCTTTTGATGGACCTGGCACTTTATTTCATTAAGGGTCAATGTAGAAAACATAGGCACCTCCCTGCAACTGAAATGCGCCAAGGGAACAAGCACCTCCCTGCAGTAGGAAGGCGCCACCTGAATACCAGTGCCTCCCTGTAGTCAAAAGACACCAACTGAATATCAACGCCTCCCTGCAGTCAGAAGGCGCCAACTGAATACCAGTGCCTCCCTGCATTCGAAAGGCACCAAGTGAATACAAGTGCCTCCCTACAGTCAAAAGGCACCGATTGAACATAGGCACCTCCCTGCAATAGGAAGGCGCCATCTAAATGCAAGCGCCTCCTTGCAAATGGAAGGTGCCAACCAAAGGCAAGTGCCTCTCCATAGACGAAAGGTGCTAATATATGGTAAGCACCTCCCTACAACCGAAAGGTGCTAATAGAAGGTAGGCACCTCCCTACAACCAGAAGGTGCCACTGATTCTTTGCCTGTTGACCAAAGTTGAACGATGTGGATGGTAGCGGATGGTGCGGTTCCAACTTTGTGTCATGCAGAGCTAAATTGGAGATAGCACCAATGTATCAAAACGTCTTATGAATGCTAGGCAAAGCATGAACCAAAATGAACATGCCGCCATCAAAATAGAATGCCAGACATTGATTGCATTTGCCAAATTATTCTAATTTAGTCTGGGAAGAATCAACTGTTGTAACCACTTTTGTAACAAAAGTTCTGCGGGTGTGTTATATAAACACATGCAGATCGTTCTGAGAATATATAAGAGATCTATAGAAAATATAGAGGGATATATAGAGGGAATTAATAAAGATCCATTTTAGAGTTACATTGTAATGCGTTGATAAATATATTATAGTTACAGAAGTTCTAAAGCGCGTGTTCGATCAGGAAGAAGCTGCTGGAGCCTAGGCCCACTCCAAGCCAGTATTTCTTCCCCATTTCTTTTTTGTTTATTTAATTAGTTTATTGCTTTCATAGAAACCGTTCATTAATTTACTAGTTCCCGTATTTTGCAGTAGGTTTATTTTTAGGCATATATACATAATTTATTTTTGTAGATTTAAATTATGTTCTTCTTACGTAATTTATTGAGGAGTGCGGGAATGATTGACAACCATCTCAAGAACACCCCCCAAATGTAGGATTAGAAGACCCACATCCAGTGGTATTGTAGTAACCTAATTTCGACTCTTCACAAGTTTACGAAGCTCCCTAGGTTGATAATTAAATGCAGAGGCATGTGACAAAAATAGGAAACCATTCACCTTGTTTGGCCTACAAAAGGTTTGTTAGACCTTATCCTACAAATTCTATTAGGGCCTTATATTATCTCTACTCATGATTTTTGGGCAATGGTTTTACCCAAACCATGTTTTGTAAATGTCTATTAAGATATCTTATCCTACAAATTCTATCAAGTCCTTATCTTATCTCCACTTATGGTTTTGTACCAATGTTTTTACCCCAACCATATTTTGTGAATATCTATAAATACATTTGTGATCGATGAAAATCATTAGGTAAGTTTTGAGGCATACTTGAGCCTCATCACTGGTATCAGAGCACCTCAATCCATTCATGGGTTACTTATATCAAAGGCACCATGCTACCTAGTCAAGATCCTACGAAGGATATCTCTACAAGAAATAGTACAATGATCCAAAGAGTTTTGTTCTAATATAATATTGATCAAATCTATAATAGATGACACAAAAGAAAACCTCACTATCAAGGTTGAAAATGATTACTACAAGTCACCCAAAATTGATGAGTGTGATGAGATATTTTCTAATAAAGCAACACCTAGACTCGAACTAGGATATATGGGCTAAAATCCCATTGTCTTACCATTCGATTATACTACTATCAATAAAATAATTACTGGTGATTCTACCTATGATGCAATTTTTAATAACATTGTGTAGGATGCTTACCACCTCGTGGACATCGTTGCTTGGTTAGTACCAAAGAAAAAAGTCTAGGAAATTGGTATTCATAATTTTAATGTGATTAAGTTGGAAGATAATATTTCCATATAGGTGCATAGATCTTAATGAGAGAGAGTTGATATGAGTGCAATAATTTTTTTAGAATTTGACTATGCAAGAAAAATTTTGAGATCGAATATGCAACATGGTGTAGCTTCAACCCATAGCTAGAGTACACTTAGTGACGGGAAGCCAATTTTAACCAATTAAAATCATAAAAAAAAAGATGCAACTCTATTTGAAAGCATAAAAAGCTTATAATTCGGAACCATGAAAATTACACAGTATAAAAAAATGATAGAAGAAGCCGCAGCCTTTGTCTCTCTAGCCTCTCGAATCCTTCAAAAAAATCCCCTTTTATCATCACGGCTTCTTGCTGCAACCACCGTTCGAAACCGTCTTAACGGCTTCTAGAACTTCCACATGGAACTGCCTTAATGGCTTCTGGAACTGCCACTTGGAACTGCCTTAACGGCTTCTGGAATCGCCAACTGTCGTTCTGTAACAGTCCGCAAAAAACCCATCTTCTCTTTCTTAGCCAGGTTGCGAAAACGTGACATGTGATTTTGTGACACTTTTCTGCCCTTGGCTCTTTTTCGCCAATGTGTCACGATATCGCGACACTTTTCTGCCTTTGGCTCTCTTTCGCCAATGTGTCATGATATCGCGACACTTTTCTGCCTTTGGCTCTCTTTCGCCAATGTGTCGCGATATCGCGACACTTTTCTGCTTTTGGCTCTCTTTCGCCAATGTGTCGTGATATCGCGACACTTCTTCGACTTTTGGCTTTGTTTGCCAAAGTGTCGCGATATCGCGACACTTCTTCGACTTTTGGCTTTGTTTGCCAAAGTGTCATGATATCGCGACACTTTTTCAGCTTTTTGGCTTTTTTTTTAGGGTGTCGCGATTTCATGACACAAGAGGTTTTACTTTCGCTTTTGCTCGGTGGTGTCATGATATCGCGACAACCTTTGTGTCGCGATATTGCGACACTTAAGTTTGCGCCCACCATTTTGCTGTTGGTGTCGCGATATCGCAACAACCTTTGTGTCACGATATCGTGACACTTAAGTTTGCACCCACCATTTTGCTATTGGTGTCGCGATATCGTGACAACCTTTGTGTCATGATATCATGACACTTAAGTTTGCGCCCACCGTTTTGCTGTTGGTGTCGCGATATCGTGACAACTTTTGTGTCACGATATCGTGACCATTTTAATACTTAGAATAATTTTTCAAACTTCAAACTTTTTTTCTTTTCGATGATGCAAGATTGTTGTGCTGCCCTGGATGCTCTTGCATCAGACACCCGAGGTAGATTTTTAGAAGTGATCCTCACTTTTGGGCGATCAGAGGAAAACCCAAATGATCAACCTCTAATTTGGACAACCATGTGGCATCTTCGATAGGTCGGTTCATCCATTTGACCAAATACTCCGAATATTGCCTGTTTTGGGTACTTCTGCCTTCACGAGTGTCGAGTATGTCTTCAATTTATTCTTTGTCTAAAGTGGATGCAAGAATGTTCCACGGATCCGGACTGGATGGTTCGCTACAACTTCCTGCATGATATTCAACCATGTCTGAAATATTGAAGATAGGTGAAATATTCAGCTCACTTGGTAGATCAACTTCATAGGCATTTCCTGAATCTCGTTTACCTATGATCCAGCATGGTCCAAACTTATTCATCTTCAAATTATTGTATGTTTTTCAAGGAAAATTTTCCTTACACAAGTGAACCATGACTTCATCCCCTACCTAGAATTCTTTGAAACGTCGCTTCTGATCTACTATGGCTTTGTACGTAGCATTCATTTGACTAATATGCTGTTGTACCTCTTCATGTAAAGTCTTCATGTGTGCTGCAAAGTCTTCAGCTTCAGCACTACACTTGTCTGCTTTATCCATCGGTCTTAACTCAGAAGCGTTTCTTGGGTTGTACCCATGCACAATCTGGAATGGTGATTTACCAGTACTACGATTGACAGAATTATTGTAAGCAAACTCTGCCTATGGTAAAATTAGATCCCATCCCTTGGGTTTATCTCCTACCAGACATCGTAGAAGATTACCCAAACTTCTATTGACTACTTCGGTTTGTCCATCAGTCTGTGGGTGGTATGTAGAACTAAATTTCAAGTCTGTTTTCAGCTTCTTCCATAGGGTTCTCCAAAAATAACCCACAAATTTGGTATCTCTATCTGAGACAATGCTTTGGGGTAGACCATGAAGCCGTACTACCTCCTTGAAGAATAAGCTAGCAATGTGAACTGCATCACTTGTCTTATGACATGGAATAAAATGGGCCATTTTCGAAAACTTGTCAACAACAACAAAAATGGTGTCATGTCCACGTTGTGTTCTTGGTAGACCAAGAACAAAATCCATGTTGATGTCCTCCCACGGTCTCTCTGGTATAGGCAATGGCTGGTACATTCCTATATTTTGGCTGACCCCTTTTGCCATCTGGCACACTCTACAACCCTGCACAAATTTGGTCACATCCGGCTGCAACTGCGGCCCATGGTAATTCTCACTAATGAGAGCAATGGTCTTATCTCGACCAAAATGCCCTGCTAGTCCTTCGCTATGTTTATATTTGATCAAATTTCCCCACATGGAACTTTGTGGAATGCACAACTGGTTCTTCCGGAATAGCATCCCATCTTGGATCATGAAATCCAACCACTTAGTGCGATCCACAATAGTAGGAGACACACATGCTGTCCATGCCTCTGCAAAATCTAGATCTGCTAGGTATAAACTCTTGAGTTCATCAAACCCAACAACCTGCACTCTCATTTCTATCAAAAAATTATGCCTTCTACTCAAGGCATCTGCAACTCTATTATATTTGCCACTTCTATGCTTTAGTACAAAGGTATAACTCTGTAGGAATTCAACCCACTTCAAATGTCGTTGGTTAAGTTTACCTTGACTATTTATATACTGCAAAGCTTGATGGTCGAGATATAAAACAAACTCTTTGGTTAGCAAATAATGTCTCCATTTCTTAAGAGCCCGAATTATAGCATAGAATTCTTGATCATAAACAGAGTATTTCTTTCTAGCATCATTCAATTTTTCACTAAAGTATGCAACAAGTTTACCTTCTTGGCTCAACACAGCTCCAATGGCACTGCCACTAGCATCACAGTCAACCTGAAACACTTTATTAAAATTTGGAAGTGCCAGAATGGGCTGTTCTATCACTTTCTTCTTCAATATGTTCATACTGGTATTTGCCTTGGTAGTCCACTTAAATTCTCTCTTATCCCCTCTCATAGTTTCTATTAGGGGTGCACAAATACTGCTAAAGTCTCTAATAAAATTTCTATAGAAACTTGCAAGACCGTGAAATGATCTTACCTCTGTTACATTCCTTGGGGCAGGCCATTCAAGGATAGCCTTCACTTTCTCAGGATCCATTTTTAGACCCTCCTCTGAGATGACAAATCCCAGGTATATCAACTCTTTCTGTACAAAACTACACTTATGTATATTTATCAATAACTGCTCCTCACGCAGTTTTTCAAAAATTGTCCGAACAAGCAACAAATGCTCGTCCAATGTTTTACTAAAAATCAGAATATCATCCAGATAAAATGTCATAAAATTTTCCAAGAAGTCACACAATACCTCATTCATCAGCCTCATAAATGTACTGGGTGCATTAGTCAATCCAAATGGCATAACTAACCACTCATACAAACCCTCTCTGGTTTTAAAGGCTATCTTCCATTCATCACCCTCTCTAACATGTATTTGATGATATCCGCTCTTCAAATCAATATTAGTGAAGTATTTAGCTCCACTCAAGCAATCCATTATATCGCCCATTCTGGGTAATGGAAAGCAATATTTAATGGTAATTTTATTAATGGCTCAAGAATCAGTGCATATTTGCCATTCGCCATTCTTCTTTGGTGCAAGTATTGTTGGCACTACACAAGGGCTCAAACTTGCTCGAATCAAACCCTTCCTCAATAATTCCTGAACTTGGCGGTTCAACTCTGCATTCTCTACAAGAGACATTCTATGGGCTTCCTTGTTGGGTAAGCTAGATCCTGGAATTAAGTCAATCTGATGACTAATCTTCCTCATTGGCGGCAAACCCTCAGGCACATTGTCTGATATAATATCAAAAAATTCTACTAATAGATGTTCAACTTCTGCTGGAATGTCAGTAGTATCTTCTCTCTTTACAGTAGGAATTAATGCATAACACATTGAATCCCTCTTTAAACCATCCAAATTTTTTTTGCCATCTACTAAACAAATTCTAGCATTATTACATACCTTTTCCTCAACCTCCTTCAATGGCTTTAGTTTGTGGCCTACTCCATCTTTTTTCAGGGAATAGGTATTTGCATGTCCATCATGCATTGCATGTCTATCAAATTGCCATGGTCTTCCAAGAAACAAATGGCAAGCATTCATCAACAAAATATCACACAGGACCTCATCTTGGTATCTTCCAATTTGAAACTTGACCAAGCATTGTTCACTGACCAATGCTCTATGATCCTTCTGCAACCACGCAATCCGGTATGGATGCGGGTGCTGTCTTCTTTCTAGCTTTAATTTAGCTACCATTTCCTCAGAAACCAAATTATCTGTACTACCATTATCAATAATAATATTACAGATTTTACCTAAACATTTGCACCTTGTGCGGAATAGGCTTTTTTGTTGATCTGGTTCCTTCTCTTCATTCAACAAGGTTCTCCTTGTGATCATCACTTCTCCATGCTCTACTTCTTCAGAGTGCTCAGATTCAACACAATCCTCAACAACTGCAGCTCTAGCATTACCTTCAGGCCTTCTATTCGGTGTTTCTTGGTGTTTGGGACACTCATATGATCGATGCCCCTCTTCTCTGCAATTGAAACAGGTTCCACGAAATTTGCCTCTGCCATATTTGCGTCCACCTCTACCTCATCCCCTTTGATAATCATTGTTCTGATTATGGGGTCGGTAAGCATTCTCCTCCTTCTGTTCCTAGTGATTTTTGGTTTCACCAGTCTACTTTTGGTCATCATATTTACCTCCACTAGTTCTTCCACCACGACCTCTTCCTTTTTGTTTGCTGTCAAATCTGCGGTTCAGTTTCTCTTCCACTTTCAGAGCAAACTGGTAAGCATCTTCAATGCTATTTATTCGAACCAGACTCAAATATTCTTGCACGTTGGTTCTTAACCCATTAATGTAACGAGCTAATCTCTCTTTATTTGCTTCTGTATGACCGGTTCTAATAGAAATTTTAAAAAATTCCTCTGTATATTCTTTAACGGACTTGTTGGACTGGCGCAAACTCTGCATTTTTCTCAGCAGATCTAATTCGTAATCTATCGAAATAAACTGTCGTTTTAGTTTTTCAACCATTAGATCCCACCTGGTGATCTTTTATTTTCCTCTACGGTTTCTTTCCAGTTGCACTCCTTTCCACCATATGCCAACATGACCTTTCAACTTTGTTCTGGAAAATTTAATTCGATTTGGATCTTCAACTTCCTCATATTCAAAATATTCCTCCATGTCATTAATCCAGTCTATCAATTCTTTTGGATTTAAATTTCCAAAATATGTGGAGACGTCAATCTTTGGCCTTTTCCCAATTTGCGAAATAGCTTTAATCATTCGAGATTCTGTAGCACTCATTGCTTCTTCTTCTTCTTTAGATGGGTCTTCAACTTCATCATCATCACTGTGGTCTTCTCCTCTTGGCTCTACTCCTCTACGCAATTCTTCCTGCAAGGCCTACACTTGCCTCTGCAATGCTCGGAAGTCTCCTTTAGGAACCATGTTCCTTCAAGCACCATGATTTCTTTGTGGTGACATTCTGCTTCACTGTTTCTCAAAACTCGTAACCCCAGATCCCGGTGCAAGCTGCCTCACGTTCGATGCTCTGCTCACACACTCAGAATCTTGCTGCTCTGATACCACTTGATGGGGAGCCAATTTTAACCAATTAAAATCATAAAGAAAAAGACACAACTTTATTTCGAAGCATGGAAATCTTACAATTCGAAACCATGAAAATTACACAGTATAAAAAAATGATAGAAGAAGCCATAGCCTTCGTCTCTCTAGCCTCTCGAATCCTTCAAAAAAATCCCCTTTTATCATCATGGCTTCTTGCTGCAACCACCATTCGAAACTGTCTTAACGGCTTCTAGAACTACCACATGGAAATGCCTTAACGACTTCTGGAACTGCCACTTGGAACTGCCTTAATGGCTTCTGGAATCGCCAACTGTCATTCTGTAATAGTCCGCAAAAAACCCGTATTCTCTTTCTTAGCCAGGTCACGAAAATGCGACATGTCACGATTTTGCAACACTTTTCTGCCCTTGGCTCTCTTTCGCTAATGTGTCGCGATATCGCGACACTTTTCTGCCTTTGGCTCTCTTTCACCAATGTGTCGCGATATCGCGACACTTTTTTGCCTTTGGCTCTCTTTCGCCAATGTGTCGCAATATTGTGACACTTTTCTGCTTTTGGCTCTCTTTTGCCAATGTGTCACGATATCGCGACACTTCTTTGAATTTTGGCTTTGTTTGCCAAAGTGTCGCGATATCGCGACACTTTTTTGGCTTTTTGGCTTTGTTTTGGGGGTGTTGTGATTTCGCGACACAAGAGGTTTTACTTTCGCTTTTGCTCGACGGTGTCACGATATCATGACAACCTTTGTGTCACGATATCACGACACTTAAGTTTGCGCCCGCCGTTCTGCTGTTGGTGTCGCGATATCACGACAACCTTTGTGTCGCGATATCATGACACTTAAGTTTGCACCCGCCGTTCTGCTTTTGGTGTCGTGATATCGTGACAACCTTTGTGTCGCGATATCGCGACACTTAAGTTTGCGCCTACCGTTCTGCTATTGGTGTCGCGATATCATGACAACTTTTGTGTCGCGATATCGTGACCATTTTAATACTTAGAATAATTTTTCAAACTTCAAAATTTTTTCTTTTCGATGATGCAAGATTGCTATGCTACCCTGGATGCTCCTGCATCACTTAGCCTAAAGATATAGAATGGTTGGAGCAAGCACATCCCCCATGATTTGTTGGACCTACAACATGGTCCTATATCCCCCCTCATCCAAAAACTAAATGTGGATCTCCAAAACTAAAAAGTATGAAGTAGACATCATCATCCCCAAAACATTCATGTTTGAATCTATAGGAGCCTCACCTTCGACACTCCTAATCATGACTAGTGAATTCATCATGGTCATTATATCGATATTCAACTTCAAAAAGGATAGAGTATATTTTCTATGGATATTATAGTGAAACGATCCTGGATGCATCATGGGCACACACATGTAGGTCCTCTTTAGCTATGTAGTGGAAGTAATCGATTATATGATATTTTGTAGGTGTTGCCACTACCTATGGAAGATGTCAGTCCTAATAACTATGGATATTTATCTCCTTGCTCACCACTAGCCCAACAACCTTTAACATTATTGTCCATGGATGACTGTTGTATCACCTCCATGTCTCAAACTTGGGACTCCCAACATGATGTCATTTGACCATTATCTCATCACTCTATTGGTTTTCATCCCCACTATCTTCCATGCCAAAGCAATAGTATCCCTAGCACAACCTCATATTGTCCACCATAAATTATATATGGTCCCCTCCTATATGTTGATGCCTCTATAGACCCCTTAAAATTTGCAAACTCTAGTCATCAAGAAAAATTTGTTGAGAACTCATTGGGAATTGATCCTTGTATCTATATAGATATTATCCTCCATCTATTTTTTCTTAGAATGCATGACAACATCCTTGATTGCATGTACATTCCTATGGCCCCAATTATTCCAGTTGCCCTCCAATATGACCTCCAATGATTTCACCTACATCGTGGTCTTCTCTATCCATGTGCCACACTAATTCAATTTGCTACTATGCATGTGAACCTTGTGCTATTATGAGCAAATTTATCTTGATCTAACCCTTACATGCACGGCTTGCACACAAAGCCCCTACCACCTATTTTTCTCTATCATAGTAAATCAACCCTCCTTGTGTAGACCATGACACTCATCTTATTTTTTTAATTTTTTGGATTGTCATGCCTTGTCAAGTTGTTTGTGTGGCATATGTGGTCCCGTAACCACTGCACCACCCTACCCATGTGTTGATTTTGGGTATATTGATTGACCAAATTATTCCTCCATGGTGGTATGTCTAGTATCCTTAGCGGTCTACTTTCCTTTCTATAGTTTCTTAGTGGTATAATAATAAGGTGGTTAGATGAATCAGTCATATCAAGCTTTTATCTCTACATTAAAATGATGGGTTTTTTATTAATATTGATTTTCTTAACCCCATTGACTCCTCGGTCTACCTAGACTCCATTCAATTGCTCTATACACCATCCTCTATCTTATATTTGACATAACAAGGTCAAGAAGCTCCAGTTATGCTCCACATAACATCAACCTCTATTTTGCATGGCACTCAAATTTGGTGCATGTGCTACCTCATATGCATACATTTTTATTCAAAAATCCCATTTTAGTAGTAGGAAGGTTTTATTGAGCCTATATTTTATTATCCTTTTTACTATACAATGTGTAAGTTAAAGTGTTGGTGTAACAGAATGTGTAGCCAAACAACTCAACAACAAATAAAATATGAAATAAAATCATATAATAAATAAAATAATGTGTAGTTGATAAGTAAAAATAGGAAACAAAAGAATGATTTACAAGTAAAAATTTATAAATTACATGCCATAGAGCATAGATAGAAAAAATAGAAGAAGAATATCATTCACAATACATTCAACATTACATCTTAGAGATGTTCTTCACTCACTATTCTTCAAATACATAAAAATATTACAGAGTTCCATCTATGAAAATAAATACACACATGGAGGTACCATGTTTAGGGTTTTAACACCATTATTATGGATTCTCTCCCATGTTTAGACAACCAACTAATAATATCTCAACATGTTACTAGAAACTCCCAAATGTGAGAAAATTTCCAAAACTATGTGCTTATAAAGGTATTAACTTAGCTAAAAATCCTTCTAGAAAAAATGGAACCAAAATTTTTCTCTGGTGTACAGGCCTAAGGGGTGTAACACAAATCCAATATTTTTGGCACACATCCAACAATATCCCACTTGCCAAAAATACTAAGTAAATGAATAGAAAATGTCTTCTTCCTTATTCTTCAGGGTTATTAATCAAAATGAGAACTCCCATCAAATCTCTACACTAAATTAACTTTTTGCTATCCAATGGCTTTGTGAGTGAATATTTTACATTGTCCTATGTACCAATATTATACAACTCAAATTCTCTAAATTCCACTATCTCTCTGATATAATAAAATTTCACTCGAATATGTTTAGTACAAGAGTGAACTTTAGGATTCACGGTCAAGTCTATTGCGCTTTTATTGTCACACCACAAAGTAATGGAACTTTGTTGAAAACCAATGCCTCTGCAAACTACATATAACCAAGCTACCTCCTTTGATGCTTCTACAATACTAATGTATTTAGTTTCAATAGTTGATTGAGCCACCACTTGTTGCTTTTTACTTCTCCAACTCACAATTCCTCCAAATAGTGTGAACACATATGCACTAGTATATTTATAAGTATCTACACCTCCACAATAATCAAAATATACAAAACCTTATAGCCAATTATTATTTTTACCATCATAATAGATTGTAAAATCATCAATGACTTTAAAATATCTAATAATTCTCTTCACTACAACCCAATTTTTCTTACCAGGATTAGACATAAATCTACTCATGACTCCAACTACGTAAGCAAGATCTTCTCTTGTACACACCATTGCATATATCAATTTACCAAATTCACTTGCATAGAAAACTTTTCCATGACACTATTCTCATCATCATTCTTTGGATACATGTATTTTGATAATGCAACTCCAACCTAAAAATGTGTAGTTATAGGAATGCATTGGTCTATTATAAAAAGACTAAGCAAGTCTACAATATATTTCTTTTGGCTAATACACATCTTCTTCTCACCATAATTTCTCTTCACTTCAATACCCAAGAAATAGTGTAATGGTCCAAGGTCTTTCATGTCAAATTCTCCTAACAACTCAAACTTCGTCTTCTTCACAAGACCCTTCAAATTTTTGAAAAGAATAATTTCATCTATATATAACACCAAAATTAGAAAGTGGTTTCCTTCACACTTGAGATAGATACAATGTTAAACACAACTTCTCTCAAAACAATATCCAATCACAAAGTTATCAAACCTCTTTTACCACTACTTTAGGAATTGCTTCAACCCATACATTGACTTTCTCAACTTGCATACAATATTTCTCCCACTTACTTCAAACCCAAATGGTTGCTCCATGTAAATGTCTTCACTTACATCTCCATGAAAAAAGTTGTCTTCACATCCATCTGTTCAATTTCACAATCATTTACAATAGCCAATGCAAACAACAATCTAATAGATGTAATCTTTGCCATATGAGAATTTTTTTCTTCAAATTCAAGCCCTTCAACCTGAGAATATCCTTTTTCTACTAACCTGGCTTGGTATCTCTCAATTAAACCATTAGCCTTGTATTTCATTTTAAACACCCATTTACAACCAATTATCTTTCTACCCTTAGGCAACACTTGCAAGTCTCAAGTCTTATTTTTCTCTAGTGACTGTGTTTCCTCTTCCATAGCTTTCTTTCATTGAATTGCTTTATTACTAGTGAGAATATTTAACACCTACAAGCTCATCACTGATGGAAGATAATGTAAATTTATTGCATTCATCATAACCAAATCTAATTGGTGCACTCCTTTATCGTTGACTTCTTCTCAAAGTTTACAATTCTTGAATAATGTTAGAATTTTGGAGTTTCTTATCATGTGTAGGTTGGTCTTCAACAACTTGAGGATGATTGGAATCTTCCACAACAATCAAATTATCCTATTGATGTTTCCATTTGCATGAAAATTAATTAGTATCATGTGGTAACTCTAACAAAGGATTAGAAATGGGATCTACACTTAACAGTGGAACAATTTGTAATTGATTTTTAGCTTGTTGATTTCTCAAACCAATAGTTGCATCAAATTGTTCTTGGCTATCTAAGATTATTTCCATGGAATCTTCTTTGTTATGGATGTATTCTTTGAATACTAAATCACAACTAAATACATGGTGGTGCCATGAAGGTATCCATTGTTTGTAACCTTTGATTTCATTTGCATATCCAATGAGTACTCCTTCAATAGATTTATTGCCCACCTTTTTCCTATTTTTTCTTGGACACAAGAATAAATACTTCACACCCAAACACTCTCAAATGAGCAATCAAGGTTTTTAATCCACTCCAATATTGCTTTGATGTTATCCCACTAATAATAGAACTAGGTGATATATTGTTCACATAGTTAGTCGTATTAACAACCTCTATCCAAAAATTTATATTCAAATCTACATCCTCTATCATGCTTCTTGCCTTCTCAAACAACATCCTGTTGAACCTTACATAACTCCATTATGTTGTGGTGTATATGTATTTGTTTTCTACCTTGCAATGCCATGCAAATTTCAAAACAAACTGTACTATTGGGAGCAATATTCTCCACCATTATCACTCCTTAAAGCCTCCATTTTCTTCTCATTTTGTCTTTCAATTATAGGAACAAAATCTTTGAAGGTAGCAAGAGCCCTTGAATTTTGTTAAGACAATAAATCCATTATTTCCTAGAGAAATCATCAATGGAAGTCATAAAATACTTGGATCCACCTAATGAAGCAACTTCAAAAGCCCCACAAATATCAAAATATACCAATTCTAATGTTTTCTTAGTTCTATAGTCATTAGAGGTAAAAGTGGCTCTCTTTTGCTTTTCTAAAATGTATGCATTATAGAAACCCATAGAATCAAACTTCTCTTTCTCCAATCCATGGACTATCTACTTTGAACACATCTCTTTCAGGCTCCTTTCACCAAGATGTCCTAACCTCCTATGCCAAAATGTCATACATGATATCTATAAATTTAAGGATTTACTTGTTTCCATAGTGGCTATATGTGCACATGCAACATTTAAACATGTTGCATCTAAATTATACAATGTTCCAAATCTTACTCCACTTTCTTAAGTAATGAATCCATGCATCAAACTACAACCATCCTTATTGAATGTAATCTCCATTCTTATTTCAACTAGTTGGCTCACTGATAGCAAATTTTTTGTTAATATTGAAATTTTTCTAATGTATAGGATACGCTTAACACTCCTAGCTTTGAGTTTGATTTTAACCTTATCTCTACAAACAATTTTATGGTAGAAAATTTCACCCAAACTCTGCCATAGTTTGTTTCTTCATATATTGCAAACCACTCCTTATGGGGAGTCATATAGAAGGATTATCTAGAATCTATGAACTACACATAATATTGTGTGCATACAACAAGACATATATTAGAAATATATAAAATATTCTCATCTATAGCTGAATCATATTTATTTTTAGATAAATCTACTTTACAATCATGTTTATTATGACATTTTTATTTGCATCTCCAACACACCAACTGAGATGTCCTTCCTCTATTGTAAGATGTTCTTGATTTAGATATTCTTGTACCAAAATATTTATCACCATATCTATATTTGGTATATCCTCTATTTATTAAAGCTCCTGAGTGCTTAAAATAATCCATGTTCCTTATCCTTGTTTCCTCTTGTAGTAGCTAGGCAACAATCTCATCTTTCTTGATATTTTCTAGCTTAGAAATCCCATTGATTGTAACAATGAGATTATCCCAAGAGTCAAGCAAACTACACAACAAGAAAATGCATTATTCAGTCTCTTTAACCTCATCACCAACATACCTTAGTTGGTTCATTAGTGTATTGAAAATATTTAGGTGGTCAACTACACTATCTTCATTCTTCATATTCAAAGAATAGAACTTATTCCTTAAGAATATCAAGTTTATCAAAGATTTGAACTCATAAAAAATTTCTAGGTTATACCATAGCTCCTTAGCAGTCTTAGCATCCTAGACATTCATTAAAACATAATCATACAAGTTTAGCTCAATCAAGGCAATGTATTTCTCATTATGTTTATCCCATTCAACTTGTGCCATTCTTATAGGCATCACTATTGCAATGACAATCATCTTTAGACCTTTTTCCACAAGCAAAAACTCCATCTTCAACTTTTAGAGATTAAAGTTTTTCCCACTGAACTTATCTATACTAGGTTTACCTTCCATATTTATTGTTGTAAATCTTCATAAAGCTCCCACTACATCATGTGCTATGGAAATGGATTATCTACAAATGCACAAAAAATAATATAGAAAAAAGTATTTACAAGATTTATACATAGTTAAGAAAATGAGTTTCCTCAAGATGCTCTGATACCAATTGTTGGCACAATGGAATGTGTAGCCAAACAACTCAACAAAAAATAAAGGATGAAATAAACTCATATAATGAATAAAATAATGTGCAACTAATAAGCAACTAACAAGAAACAAAAGAATGATTTACAAGTAAACATTTATACATGACATGCCATAGAGCACAAATAAAAAAATGGAAGAAGAACTTCATTCACAATACATTCAACATTACATTTGAGAGATATTCTTTAGTCACTGTTCTTCACACACATACACCTATTATAGAGTTGCATCTATGAAAATAAATACACATGCAGAGGTACCATGTTTAGGGTGTTTTTGCCCATATTTAGGATTTTTTCATCCATGTTTAAGGTTTTATTTCCCATGTTTTGGAAACTAACTAATAACATCTCAACATGTGACTAGAAACTCCCAATCATGAGGAAATTTCCAAAAACGTTTATTTGTAAAGGTATTTTATTAGATAAAAAACCGTCTTTCGAAAAAAATGGAACCAAAATTTTTCTTAGGTGTGCAGGCCTAAGAGATGTAATACAAATCCAATATTATTGTCACACATCCAAAAAATGTAAGGTGGCCAAATATAATTTTAAAAACAACAAAATATTATGCAAAATATTCCCAAAATTACTTTGCTTGGAGGGAACCACCTTCATTTTATTTTTTACTGCCAATGTGATTGTTTGTTTTCACTAATTGGAGCATCAAACCAGTTGTGAGTATATATTTATATATACTCATTGGAAAGCTCTTTCAAAACCTAATCTAGTAGCAGCGATAACTTCAAGTGTTGGGAAGACTTGCTCTAGCTACTAAAGCATCAAATTTTAGGTGGTCTATCTTCTAATTTTTATGCTCGTAAAGATTTTCTCCTACCCTTTTGTATGCATTAGAATCCAATAATTTTATGGTTGGGGGAAATTATAGGAATTAATTAGATATTAATTAAACTTTATGTTTAATTAATTTTAATTGATTAGGTCATTAAGTTCTAAAAATTTTATCTGGCCTTATCCTACAAATTCTGTCAAGCATTATCTGTTAAGGCCTTATCTTATCTCTGATCTTGGTTTTGGGCCAACATTTTCGTCCAAAACATGGTTTGTATATATATATAAATATATTTTTTAATAATGAAAATAATCAAGCAAGTTCTGAGGCAAACTTGATCCTCATCACATGCAATTAGTAGATGGATGGCACAAGAACTTTGAGGGGGATAAGAAAGAAAATAAGGGAAGAGAAAGATAAAAAGGAGAGACAACGATACTAGAAGAAGATAAAAAATTTACAAATATGGAGAGAGACAAATAGCCAAAAATAAGGAGATAATTACATAAAGAGAGGGAGAAACATGGAGAGAGATAGAGAGATAAAACACATAGACAACAGAGAGAACGAGTAAGAGAGAAAAAAAAAAGAAAGAGATATCTTAAGAGAAAGTGATCAAATCTAAGATGTGGAAGAATTCAAGTAGAAATATATTTAGTAATATTATCCATAACTTATTTTATGGGATGCTAAAGTAAACTCACGTAGACACCTAAAACATGTCATGTTTAGGGGAGCTACTCACATAGGCACATTCATAAGATCATATGACATAATCTTGGACTTTCCAAGCATAAAAAGTGGTTCTCACCACTCATCTAGGGCACTTTAAGCCCATACAAGCCTATCTTCTCAAGACTAGAGTGGCTAGACCTTAAGCACTCAAGATTAGAGCAGCCAGACCTTATCCATAGCAGACAACAGCAACCAGATCTTAGTTATTGCAGGCGATAGCGGCTAAGCCATAAAAAGCATTTTGCTGATAGATATGTCCAATCACAGGTGGAAGTGGTAGTCTGCATGCAATAAAGATGAGTGGGAGTAACTTTGCATTCCCTTTCATGACCAGTTCATATAGGAGACTTGAGTTTGCATTTAGACTTCAGTTAACTGGTCTTTAAACATAGAAAATACAAAAAGCTTCTCATGCTAACCAACACTACACATGAGGGATTCAGTCCTAGGGCTTGGGCATAGACCTAGGGTTTCACACTTTAAAATGTGCAAGCATGAGACCACAAAAGAGAGATACACTTGATAAAGGATGGAACTTTGATCAATAACGAGAGAGACAATTATTCTAGAGCATCGGGAGGAATTTCTGAGATATTGAGGAGATATTTTCAAGACTTGAAGAGTTCCCCTTGGGGATCAACTCTACGACAAAGCCTTGTCATATTGGAGAGTCCACTTGAGGGTTTTCCACATATAGGATATTCAATGTATCGAGCAAAGCAACCATCATTTCAACATTGGATACAAGCTTTGATCCATAGCCTTGAAGTAAAGAGGATAAGATTAGCTTTAGCAGCCGCTGTCTTGGATAGTGACCCGTAGGCCTAGATTAAGGTTTTATATATTAGTTTCATTATTATGTTTAGAATATAATTAGCACAGCATCATTTCATTCATTCACATTCATAGAATCAATTTAATTTGCACTTGCTTTAATTTGATATATTCATTAATAACAACCTCATTCGAGGAGGCATTCTCAGACATCTAAGTGTGTGTTGTTGTTTCATTACTTATAGGGCCACAGGTTCATTGGACATAATTTGCAACATATGAGAGAAAAAGGGATCCCTCTAGGAAACAAACCTGGAGAAGGAGGCATCTGTAAGCCCTCATACATTTCCATGTGCAAAACTAGGAAGCTTGTGATAGCGCACCACTCCTTTATGAGGGAAAATTTTACCCACTTGTAACCTTATTGTGTCGAAATGGGCATCCCTAAGAGGGACCAACATGTAATCGAGTTTTAATATAAATAAAGAGATATATCTTTGTTACTTATGTGTTATATGTTTTTCATGGTCTTTCATTTCATTTTTGGTTTAACACATTGCAAGTAGAGTAAGAGTGGTGCGTCTGCACCGAGGTCACTACAAATGGTGATCACAGTGGGACCTCCACTAATTTCTCATTTTTCTACTTGGATACTGACTTAGTTTTGTGTGCAGGGTTAGCCGCTCTAGTCTACAGTGACCAAAAATTAGCCACTTTGAGCCATAGTGGCCAACATAGCCTTAGCCGCTCTTGCTAACAATGACCAAAAACCATCTGCTCAGGTCAACAGCAGCCAGTACTGGAGAGCAGCAAAGGATAGAATCTTGGTTCTCTAAGCTAGATTAGTGGTTGGTACAACTTCTCTGGTATTTTACAGCTTTCTATCTGCTTTTGTGTGTCTAAAATAGTGAACTTAAAGCACATTTCTATTTGGGAATTGAAAGAATAAAATAAGAAATAATTAGGTATTTTGCATATCTTAGATCTTTTATATTTCCACTAGGCATTGCTAGGAATATCAACTTATGCTTGAAAATTTTACCCTAGGATCCAACATGCTAGACATTGTATGTTGTTTGCTTGCTTTGAGGCCTTGCAAGAGGTCATATTTGCACAAAATAAAGTGCACCCATACAAATCATAGTAGTTCATGCATATTTCTAAATATTGAAACGTATTTTGCACTTAGGCATATAGGAAAGATTCATTTTTGCTATATTATGCACTTTACTTCATGCAAGATTAAAATGAACACCACACACACGTATCATTTAAACATTGGGGAGTTGGGTTTCATCACCAACCCTCTATTTAGTCTGGTGACATTGGAATTCATCTCCTTCCACCGGTTTTCCCCCTATATTCTCCTAGGAATGGATTGAAGAACTTCTTCATAGTGGTACTAAGTTACTTGTGTTCAAACTGTCTCCCACTGTTGGAACATTTATTGATTTAGAGTGGAAGAGCTAGGTGAACCCCATGCTAGGATTTTAGCGATGTACCCTAGTCTATTTTGGGAAATCATGTTTGGCATGAGTACTCTTGATTATCACTATGGATGAGTCTCCTCATTCCAAATCCAAAGCAAGAACAAGAAACAACAAAACATCAAAATATAGCAAACAGTTTAGGGCACACTTAAAATTGTAAGCAAGATAAACATTTGCTTTATTTTTTTTATGCAACACAAAAGCTACAACTTCCAAAAAAATGGTCATAACAAGAAGTAAACACCCTCAGTATGACACCAAATGGGAATCTGAGGCAACTCATACCCTTAGGTGAAGTTGCACTAACATTGAAAGACCTACTTGAAAGACTGAGATGCAGTTCTTGAGTCTAAGAGGTGATAATTCAAACCTTGGGGGATCTCCTCAAGAAACCCCAAACAGGGAAAAACATCATGAAACTACATATCATAAACACAAAGAGGCCTCACGACCATCATAATCAAGGAGACATGAGGAAACCTTAAGGGCTTCCTCTAAACACACATAAACTTCTCAGAGACATGAGGAAGATTTAAGAGCTTCCTCCTCACATAGACATAAAGAGGGTTCTAGACCCTGTTCTTCACATAGAGATGATGAGGTTTCTCCATCTCCATCCTCATGGAGGGTAGAGAGGGCTACAAAATACTCATCACCACAAAGACACACAAGAGTCAAAATATCTCAAAATTCATATGCAACACTTAGAATAGATCATCCCACTAATGGGCAAGAAACTAGAAATACATCTAGTCATAGACATCAAATAGAAGATATCCTTCAAACAAGAGGAAGGATTCCATTAGACTATGACCTCATTGGAGTAAATGGCACCTTGATGTATTAGCCATGGAAAACAAGACAATTGGATGAGTTGGATCGGTTGCACCCGAGGCCACCACTCCAAACTATAGCCACAAAGAACTCTGCATCTGGAAGTTCATGAATTGTGACTTCTAAGCCCACTTCTCAAACTAGTGGTGCCTCAAGGTGACCCCATAGTAAACATACAGATTCTGACCATAGATATGCCCAACAATATACTAAACTAGTCACACTAGCTAGCCAAAGCAAAGAGATAGCAAAAACCTCTTTGAGTAATATGCGAATCAAAACTATAATAATGAAGTCAGATAAGCACAAGTATTATGTGACCGCACAAGTCAACCATGTGCGACAGTTAGAAAATGTCTTACGTAAGGAGTGAGAGCTTGTATAATATTTTGAGCATGATAAACAAAGATAACGGTTGTTATGCAAACATGAGCAACGTTTAAGAGAGCAAGCTGGGCAGCTAGCTCGTAGCAACCAACAAGAAAATAGATATGATCATCAAAGGGATCAATGTTATGACTCACAATATAATGGGTGCACTAGAAAAAAAAGTAACCCACAACGAAACCACCAACCAAATCATGAACAAAATCAAATTGGTGGGGAAAGGGTAAACTTAATAGAGTCGGATCAAGCACATCTTGAATCCCCTCGTAGAAGGGAAGAAAATAGAGCAAATCAAATGGATAGAGTGCTACCTCCACCATCACCATGGGGGGGTTTGCAAGAGGAATAAATCCTTGCTTAAAAGGCATTTGGAGAGCTTACTGAAAAGATGAAAGCCTTTGAGAAACAAGAGGCTACTGGGAGCCAACTAACATTAAGCAAAATACACAACCAACCATTGTGTCCATCAGTTCCTAGCCCTCCCTATCCTAAGCACTTTGAGATGCCTAGGCTAGAGAAGTTTAAAGGTGAATAAGATGCACAAGAGCATGTCACCAATTTCATCAATGCATACTTTCATCTCAAAGACAAAGATGCTCTTATACTAAGGATATTCATCATGACATTTTTAGGTGCAACCACCCAATGGTTTAACCAATTGCCCAAGCATAACATATCCAAATTTGAACAACTAGTGAATGCTTTTCTAAAGCGTTTCTCCTTTGGTGCTAAGATGAAAGTAAATCTCTCGAACCTGGCCGACTTAAGACATTATGATGATGAGCCAGTAATGGATTACGAGAATAGATGGAGAAAATTCATGGTAAAATTATCATTCTTCGTTCCCATAGAAGAAATCATCCAAATGTTCACCAAGAGTTGTTCCAAACACATTTCCCTCTTGCTACAACTACAACAATACCCCTCATTTGAGGAAGCTTTGGTACATGCCAAACTCATTGAGGATATAAAGTAGATGAGGGAACTATAAAACTTCGAACCAAGAAGGAGTGGAACAAAAATGGCAAATACAAGCAGAAGTAGGAAAGCCCTGCTCCATTTAATCAAGTGGTATTGGCTACGCCTAAGGATGGGATTGTGAACCAACCCCATAATTACCAAGCACAACCCTTCCCAGTCAACTATGATCAAAATAACAATCAGGGTTGAAACAAAGAATTCAAACCCCCTCGTTATTTTACACCATTAATAGAATCAATGAAATTAATATTCAACCAACTGAGTGAGGTGGGAAAGATCAGATTCCTTGATATACCTCTTATTGATCCCAACCATCCTAAGCCAAAAGGATATAGGGAAGATCATTTCTGCCCATATCACAGGATATCAAGGCATTATATCAAAGTTTGTGTTGGTTTTAAAAATCAGGTGCAAAACATGATTGAGGCGAGAGAACTAAAAGTGGACAACCCAATGGCATCTGACAATAGAGATATGGGCATCTACAAAAACCCATTTCTAAACCATGAGGTCCTTAGAGGTCAAGGTGCACAATTCAATTAGGTACAAATTGATACACCTACCCATGGGTGTGTTGGGATGGTTGAAATTGTCAATATAGTAACCAAGAGTAGACAGTATTGTCAACCGTAACCTCCTGCAACTCCCATAAATGTCCCCATTGCACCTAGGCAGATACAAGGGTAAAAAAACCTTCCAGGTCCACCAACTTGACCTGTGGTAACTATCCAGAGTAGACTTGAGCAAAAATTACAAATGAATCAGGCTAAGCTATCCATTTATGAGCTCATACAACAGTCCCCAAAGCACAGGGAGACTTTTATGGAGATTTTAAGGTCAATTGAGATCCAACCGCAAGATCCAAATGCATTCACCCATTTTATAGGACAAGTACAAGAATTCCAAGAACCTATAATTCGATTCTTCTATTATGATATTAAAACAGTACCCACTACCTTACCAGACCCTACGCTGCACATTGTAGCATCAATCAATGATTTACATTTTAAACGGGTCTTGATCGATACAGGTTCATCAATCAACATCATCACAACAATGGCAATAGAACACCTTAAGATCCCAAAGTCCAATATTATTTTTGGAGCCTATACATTAAGAGCTTTCAATAATGCTTTATGCAATACTATGGGAACGATAGTCCTACCTATCAAGGTGGAGTATAATACCATCCCTATGATGTGTCATGTCTTGGAAGGGTCCATGCAATACAACATCCTCCTAGCGAGACCTTGGATAAGGGACATGAAATGTGTTCCTTCAATTTTACACCAATGTGTCAAGTATGTGCATGATAACAAAGTCTACATGGTGTTGGCTGATGAGGAGCCATTAAAGTATGTTCATCAAGTGGATTTTACAAGAGAATTTGTGATTCCTTATACCCATTTGTATGTAGAACCTTCATCTTTAGCCGAACAACTGAGTTATAAAGAAAAAAGGGTATGAAAATACCCGTCTGCATCAACACCTCACCCTACACATAAAGTGGCCAATGTGTTTAATAAACCATCAACGCCTAAACCAAAAAATGATCAGAATCTAAAGGCACCTATGGTTGAGGAAAACAAACTCAAGGAAAAACTAACCATAGCTATTGAAGAGGGTCCAAATCCCATGGAAGAAGAAGATCACCAAGACCAAGTCGAATATGATGACTACAATACCGCTTCACCAGTGTCATCCGTGGGGTCATCCACCTCACATACGACTATACACTTGGAAAGCACAGGGATAGGAGAGTATATTGTGTAGAACATAAACCTTATACCTATCATAGAGTTCATAAAAGACATGGGATGACCAAAAGAGTTAAGACCACCAGTGGAAACAATGGTTCCGCTTGGAATCCCTCCCAACCAGTCCAACTTTGTATGTGCTAGACTAGACTGCACCCATAATTCTACTGAAGAAGAAGAGTACAATGATGACTTGTTCATTATTAATTTCCATTACCTCTCTAATCCTAAGTTTTCTTTAAGCTACTTTGAACACTACCATTGGCATGGTTACGGTCTTGGTATATATGAGCAGGGACAAAGACGACCACTCGAACCATAGTACCAGCTTCCCACTAATAGATTTGGGTTAGGCTATCACATCAGAGGTCGATATGACTCTCTAGTAGCAGCCTTAGATATATTGAGCTTGGGGTTAGGAGAATACATTGATTTTATTCCTTATCACCCACTAAGTTCAAGACTTATGAGCAGAAGGCAAGTGGCCATGGTAAGCATATCGCAACCTGAGACTTATCATCCAAGACTCACAATTGAGGCCATCCCAATAGGGTACAACTCATGGGATGAAGAGCAAGAAGAAAATGGATATATGCCAAGTGATGATGAATCACAAGAGGGTTTTTCCTATCATGGGCCTCACTATTTATGAAGACTTACTTGGTCCATCCACAATGAGATTGGATACATATCGGATGAAAGTGACTATGAGTAAGAGGACTCAATAGAGAGAGTCTACTTAGGGGTAAGGCAATGGCCCCATGACTTAGGAAAACATACTGATGCAAATGGATTCTTCATAAGTGATGAAGAATAAGAGGATGAAACATATATGGCTTACTTAGAGCCAAGACATGAGCCCCTCATCTTAGGTCTGCACACTAATGCTAATGGATTCTGGATAAGTGATGAGAATTTTGATGATGATACTAAGATAGCCTATCTTGGGTCTCACCATTTATGACAAGTCAATATTTTGGTGGAAAGAGAAGCGACACTTCGTGCCATAGACCCTAGATTGCAATTTTTAAGGAGACCTATTGACTTGAATGTCATTCATCGCATGGTCAATCCCCCTTCGCAAACATTTAGGGAAATATTAAAACCCAATGATCCTATTGTCAGCCTGGCTCATGTGCCAGATCTAGAGATTTCTATTCTTCTAGAGCATCATTGTGAGCATGGAAGAGAAACCTCAAAGATAAAATTTCACCCATGTGGTCCTAGAGATTTCATCCCATCCATCAATACAATCTCCATTGATTTGACCACTCCACTTCATAACCTAGCCAACCCGAATAAACCTTTGTGTCTTGACACAAAGATGATTGATTGGGATCGTGTTGATTCACCAATAGAGCCTGAAGATATTTTCTCTAATGAAGAGATGTTACAACCATTTCATTTCGCACCAGGTTGTACCATGACGTATTCCATGCTGGTTTGGATCCTAAGTCAGTAGGACCTATAAATCCTATCGATGGCATTAACTTGATACCCACGTCTCACTAGTTGGAGGATGGGTCACATATGGCTATAGAAGGGACTTTCAAAGTGGACATTATTGATAATCCTACCAAACCAAAGAAATTCAAGTTCAGAGAAATTCTATCTCTAGAAGAACAAGCCATCATAATTCTTCTCTTGAAAGAGAGGCCAAATTTGTTTGCTTGAAATTACAAGGATATGCTTGGGATAGATCCAAATTTATTCATTCACAACCTTTCATTGGACCCCATGAAGAAACCAGTCAGATAGAAGTTCAAAAAAATGCATCCCACCATCACTTTGATGATAAAGAACGAATTGCAAAAACTATGCAGTTTTCATAGTTCCTATCGACTACCAGAGTGGGTATCGAACATGGTGCCTATGGGGAAACCCGACGAAAGAGTCCATATTTGCATAGACTTTAGAGACTTAAATAGGACAAATCCAAAGGATTTTTTCCCATTTCTAAACATATATGCTCTTGTGGATGCAACCGTAGGTCACAAAATGCTCTCCCTAATGGATGGTTTTTTTGGATACAACTAGATCTAGATTAAACCCGAGGATCAACATAAAACCTCTTTCATTACTCCATGGGGAACATTTTGTTACAAAGTGATGCCATTCGGTCTCAAGAATTTTGATGCCACATATCAATGGGCCATGACATACATATTCCATGACTATATGCATAAGATATTAGAAGATTACATGGATGACTTACTTGCCAAGTATCTATTGCGGTAAGAGCATGTTGAAGTCCTTAGAAAATTCTTTAATTGCCTCATTGAGCACAATGTCAGATTGAATCCTAAGAAATGTGTTTTTGGTATAACTTCTGGAAATCTTTTGGGATTCATAGTTTCTAAGAGAGGCATTGAAGTCGATCCTGCAAAGGTAAAAGATATACTGGAAATGGCCGCCCCTACCAACATTAGGGAATTAAGAAACCTACAAGGTAAAATAGCATCTATAAAAAGGTTCATTGCACAATTATCAGATAAGTGTCAGCCCATGAACTAGTTTCTATGCAAGTATGTCCCATTTCATTGGGATGGAGAGTGCCAACAAGCCTTTGCAGAGATCAAAACTTATCTAGCGATGTCGCTAGTGTTGGCTCCACCAAGGCCAAACATACAATTCTTATTATATATCATCTACTGATTTTGCTTTGGGTATGATGTTGGCCCAAAAGAATGCACAAAACAAAGAGCAAGCCATATATTACATTAGTCGCACATTGGTGAGTTATGAGCTAAGGTATGCATATGTCAAAAATTTGTGTTTAGCAGTGGTCTTTGCAACTCAAAAGTTACGACACTACATGTTGATCCATATAACCTATGTTATATCAAAATAAAATATTTTGTAGTACATGATGAGCAAGACATATCACAATACGCATACCGCAAAGTGGATCATGCTATTGATAGAATTTGATCTAGAGTTCATAAGCCAAAATTCCATCAAGGGATAAGTCATAGCAGATCAATTGATAGAGGCACCTCTTCAGGATAGCAAGCATCTCACCATAGAGTTTCCTGATGATGTGATCTTTGCACTATCAGATCTGCCAAAACTCGAAGAACCTAAGAAGGAAAGAGACATGTCATTGTTATTTGATGGTTCAAAGTGTGAAAAAGGGGGTAAATCAGGGATTGTCTTTATCACATCGCAGCGTGCTATATTACCCTTATCATTCAAACTAGACTTCCCTCGCACAAACAACAACATGAAATACAAGGTACCTTGGGAATATTTGATCTCCCAAGGGCCTATAGAGTGTGGTACAACCATACACCATAGAGTCGTTCCTCAATCCGTATTCACCAGCCTGGGAATTCAGAAGGAGCAAGTCATATTTTCCATAGAGGTCATGGCTTATCAGGATTGGCTTTCCTAGCTATGGGACTTCTTGAAGCTCATAATAGTACCTCAAGTTCTATCACATACCAAAAGGTGAACATTAAAATAGAAATCAACAAGATACATCTTACTAGGATAAATCCTCTACATACGAGGATATGATGGAGTGCTAATCCATTGTCTTGAGCCCCAAGAAGCATCCTGGATAATTTCATAATCTCATGACAGTACATGTGGAGGACATTTCAGTGGAATAGCCATTGTTAAGCGCATCTTGAGAATGGATTACTATTGGCCCACCATGGAAAAGGACTACTACGAATATGTTAAGAAATGCATTAAGTTCCAACATCATGCAAATCTCACACACTTTCCATAATAAGCCTTGCAACCCATCCAAACAACATGGCTATTCTCATAGTGGGTATTAGACTTGATTGGGAAGATCTCACCCCGTCCTCAGGCCGACACACATTCATCATAATAGCCACTAAGTACTTCACTAAATGGGTTGAAGTGATCCCCCTAACATCGACAAATGGACCAAGGATTGTGGATTTTATACTCCACAATATCATAAGTTGTTTTGGGGTGCCTTCGAAGATAATATCAAATAACGAGCCATATTTCAAGAATAAAAATGTGTGTGCTTCAATGAATAAATACCATATTCAGCATTTTTTTAGTGCCTTATTATTCGTAAGCAAATGGGAAAGCAAAAACATCAAACAAAATAATAGTCTCCATCTTGAGGAAGACAGTGCAAGAAAATCACAAGGATTGGCACATACAGTTGCCTCTGGTACTATGGGCATACAGGACTAGTGTACGGATGACCATTGGGGAAACACCATTTTCACTTGTATATGGCACTGAGGCCATCATGCCACTAGATTTGGAAATTCAAAATCTATGCATAGCATTGAAGGACTTCATAGATGATGATATCGCATGGCAAGACTGCCTTGATCTGTTGACACTTCTTGATGAATGACGAGTGAATTATTTAGAGCATATTTGCATTTACCAAGATCTCCTTGCACGAGCTTACAATAGTAAATTCCACTTAAGATATTTCAAAATTTGGGATCTTGTGCTCAAAGAGAACCAACAGAATTCTAATTTATCACCGCACCTACGAGACAAATTCATGGTAAATTGGATAGGCCCTTACATGGTTTTAGAAAGAGTTGGGACTGGAGCATATCACCTTATATCATTAGATGGTGTTGAAGAGATTTAACCTCTCAATATCATTCACTTGAAGGTGTTATACACATAAAACAAAACACAAAAAATTCAAATATGTCAAAAACACAAAAACATTGTAAAGAATCAAAAAACAAACAAACAAACAAAAAATTTAATCCAATCAAAATGCTCCAAGGGTATCCAAGACACTTGGTCAAATTCAAATCAAAATGCTCCAAGGGTATCCAAGCTGCTTGGTCAAATTCCAATCAAAAATCTCCAAGGGTATCCAAGCCATTTGGTCAAATTCAAATCAAAATGCTCCAAGGGTATCCAATCCGCTTGGTCGAATTCCAATCAAAAAGCTCCAAGGGTATCCAAGATGTTTGGTCAAATTCAAATCAAAATGCTCCAAGGGTATTTCATGCTACTTGGTCAAAAATCAAAAGCCTCGAAGGCACAATAAGCCCTTTGGTCACATTAATCAAAAATACAAAAATCAACATAAAATTAAAAACACAAAAACAATTGCATATCACATCTTGCATCCACATAGTTGCATTACATTGTCATTTCCATTACATTCACATATGGTATGATCACATTCTTACAAGTAATGCCACAATTTGTATCATAAATCAAAGCAAAATCCACCATCATCCATTCATTCATGTGTGTAATTGTGTTTTTCAACACAACCATATCAAGTTGCTATAAGGAACATGCTAATATTTTTTGGTTATTCAACCATATCTAGTGGTCTTATCAATTTTTGTGAAAAGCCATATTGATTAGTAGAGAATAAGGAATAGTCATGAAAACCTTAGATATTCAGAATCCCATCACTAATTACAAAAACTTAAATCCTATATGGACAAGGGAAGATGAAAGTTGCATATAGGGTTCTAAGTTACCTTAAGTGAAAAGGGTCATCCTTGCTTATCCCCCTGTGCAACCGGTTCAAAGGTGCTAAGAATTGGCAAAAGGACAAGTTCTACCCTACCCAAAAATGAGTGATTATCATCACTAAATATGTCCCTTGCTTTCATAAAAAATAAGCAAAACCCCAAAACAAATCCAAATTCAAATCTCAAAATTCAAAATATTCAAAAGTCAAACATCAAAGCCCAAAGTTATAGTTCAAAATATCAAAAGAAAAAAAGCAAAAAAAATAGTGATTTTCAGCACTAGACATGAGCAAGTATCCCGAGTCAAAATGAATAAAATAAGGTAATGGAACTTGAATCCCTAGAATTATCAGCACAACCGAACCAAAAGCATGGCGATATGTCTAATACAAAGACATTATGTATTTGTGTAGATCAATGTTTGAATGTGGATGAGTTAGCATTAGGTAACCCAAGGTCACCTAGTGGTATAGTCCAACTGAGTCCAACATAGGATAATATGAACAATTGAGGATCTTGTCGGTAGCAAATCCACCTCCCAGAGAAAGAAGAAGTGATTTGCTAAAGTTTTGACTGTTTTAGATATGATTTGCTCTAGTTTTGTGAAACCGTATAGTAGGAGAAAAATTGTACATAAGACCATACAACTAAAGTGGCAAACCATACAAAGCAGTGGCAAATCGTACAGGGTGCACCGAAATTCATTGAAATGTAAAGGAAATGCAATTTTGGGATGAAATGTCACATGAATTTGCTAACCTAAGGTGTAAAATTTAGGAAAAGGCAAAAATAATGTGTTCAGTTGTAATTGGGCAGTTGTGAATAACGGATTGTCTCAGGAACTGCTTTGGAACGACCTAGGCAATGTTACATAAGGCCCCATTTTTGAATTTATGAGTCTGGCTACTAGTTTACTGGTTCATAGTTGCTAGGATAGAGAGTTAGCCATATTTCTAAGTTATTGCTATAGTATGAATAGATTTTCCACATTATACTGAGTTGATCACCATTAATAATAAAGAACAGACATTATGGATGATAGTGTACGATATTGTTGTTGAGCAAGGTGCAGTGACAATATTGTCATTGTTGTCAACACAATCAGATAGATCGATTGATGCAGTGGACAGGAGTTCAGAGGTTATTCAGAGTATGTACAGTGAAGTTAAATGCTTATGAGGATGTTTTTGATGTTTGGGTGAAGTTGTTACAGGTTGTCCAAGAAGACCAAAGTGGCCCATATGCTAAAGATCAAAGAAAAAGCAAAACACCGCATCGAGGAAAAAGTGTCACGATATCGTGACATGTTGCATTTTTGCAGCCAAAGCAAAGAGAAAATGTGAGGAAAAAATGTCGTGATATCGCGCCATGTTGCATTTTCACGACCAAAGCAAAGAGAAAATGCAAGGAGGAAAAAGTGTTGCAATATCACGACATGTTGCATTTTCGTGGCCAAAGCAAAGAGAAAATGCAAGGAGGAAAAAGTTTCACGATATCGCGACATGTATTTTCGCAGGCCAAAGCAAAGAGAAAGAGCAAGGAGAAAAAGTGTCATGATATCATGACATGTTGTATTTTCGCTGGCCGAAGCAAAGAGAAAGAGTAAGGAAGAAAAAGTGTCATGATATCGTGACATGTATTTTTGTGGGCCAAAGCAAAGAGAAAGAGCAAGGAGAAAAAGTGTCGTGATATCGCGACATGTTGTATTTTCGCTGGCCGAAGCAAAGAGAAAATGCAAGGAGGAGTCTGCAACATCCCTTTGATATTGTTTTCAAAGGGGGAGAAGAGTCAAAAAATTGCACGTGTTGCCAACAATTCCAAAGGGGGATATTGTTGAGCAAGGTGCAATGAAAGTATTGTCATTGTTGTCAACACAGTCAGATAGATCGGTTGATGTAGTGGACAGGAGTTTAGAGGTTATTCATAGTATGTACAGTGAAGTTTATTGCTTATGATGATGTTTTTGATGTTTGGGTGAAGTTGTTACAAGTTGTCCAAGAACACCGAAGTGGCCCATATGCTAAAGATCAAAGAAAAAACAAAACATCGCATCGAGGAAAAAGTGTCGTGATATCAAGACATGTTGTATTTTAGCAGCCAAAGCAAAGAGAAAATGCAAGGAGGAAAAAGTGTCGTGATATCGCGACATGTTGCATTTTTGCGGCCAAAGCAAAGAGAAAATGTGAGGAAAAAGTGTCGCAATATCGCGACATGTTGCATTTTCGCGGCCAAAGCAAAGAGAAAATGCAAGGAGGAAAAAGTGTCACGATATCATGACATGTATTTTCGTGGGCCAAAGCAAAGAGAAAGAGCAAGGAGAAAAAGTGTCACGATATCGCAACATGTTGTATTTTCGCTGGCCGAAGCAAAGAGAAAGAGCAAGGAGAAAAAGTGTCGCAATATCGCAACATGTATTTTCATGGGCCAAAGCAAAGAGAAAGAGCAAGGAGAAAAAGTGTCACGATATCATAACATGTTGTATTTTTGCTAACCGAAGCAAAGAGAAAGAGCAAGGAGAAAAAGTGTCGCGATATCGTGACATGTAGCATTTTCACGGTCCGATGCAAAGAGAAAGAGCAAGAAGGAAAAAGTGTCGCGATATCGTGACATGTAGCATTTTCACGGTCCGATGCAAAGAGAAAGGCAGAGAAATAAAAAGTGTCGTGATATCATGACATGTCGCATTTTCGTGACTCAAAAAGGGCAAGAAGGTAGAGAAAGAAAAAGTGTCGCGATATCGTGACATGTCACATTTTTGCGACTTAAAAATGCCAGACAAGAAGAAAAAGAAAAAGTGTCACGATATCGCAACATGTCGCATTTTCGTGACTCAAAAAGGGCAGTCAAGCAGAGAAATAAAAAGTGTCGCGATATCACGATATGTCGCGATAGGCAGGCAAGCAGGCAGGTAACTACTTTCTATTATCTAGCATTGAGCCCAAAAATGTTGCTGACGCAAGTAAAGATGAAAGTTGGATGAAGGAAATAAATGAGGAATTAGATCAGATCGAGCAAAACAAAACTTGGGAGTTAGTACCAAGACCTACAAATAAAAATATAATTGGTACTAAATGGATCTTTCAAAACAAATTGAATGAAGAAGGACAGGTAGTCAGGAATAAAGCAAGATTGGTATGTAAAGGCTATGCACAAGTTGAAGGTATTGACTTTGAGAAGACCTTTGCACCTGTGGCTAGACTAGAGGTAATTAGAATGTTTATGGCTTTAGCAGTTTATAAGAATTTCAAATTTTATCAAATGGATGTGAAATCAGCATTTTTGAATGGAAAACTTGAAGAAGAGGTTTATATTGAGCAGCCAGATGGTTTCCAACTTGGTGATGATCCCAACTTGGTTTTCAAGTTGAAAAAAGTATTATATGGCTTAAAACAGGCACCCCGAGCATGGTATGCAAGGCTAGAAAACTATCTTACTCAACAAGGGTTCAAGAAAGGTATGGTGGATAGTAATTTGTATGTCAAAATTAAAAATGGCCATCTTATTGTTCTTGTTGTATACGTAGATGATATCATATTTGGCAGCAACAAATATGAGTCGTGTAAATATTTAGCAAATAAGATGAAGAAAGAATTTGAAATGTCAATGATTGTTGAACTTTCGTATTTTCTTGGGTTGCAAGTTAATCAAAATGAGAAGGGCATATTTATTTCTCAAATTAAATATGTGAAAGAGATACTAAAAAATTTCACAATGGAGGATTGTAAGCCAGTTAGCACTCCCATGACGACAAGTTGTAAGTTGAGCAAGGATGAAAAATCTCCAAATGTTGATCAAACCATGTACAGATCTATGATTTGGAGCTTACTATACTTGACAGCTACTAGACCAGATATTTTGTAGGCAGTATGCATGGTAGCACGATTTTAGGCTAGTCCCAAGGAGACTCATGTGACAAGCAATGAAGAGGATTCTTCGGTATCTCAAGGGTACTATGGAGTATGGGTTATGGTATCCGAAAGGTAAGGACTTCACCCTTATTGCGTATTCAGATGCAGATTGGGCAGGATGTGTAGATGACAGAAAGAGTACCAGTGGAGGTGCATTCTATCTTGGAGACAGCTTGGTCATGTGGCATAGTAAGAAATAAGAGTCAGTCTCTTTATCCACAGTAGAGGCAGAATATATTGCAGCAACAATGTGTTGTACATAGGTATTATGGATGAAACAAACCCTAAAAGATCTTGGTATTAACTTCAGTGAGCCAATTTTAGTTAAGTGTGATAACACCAGTGCCATTAACATCTCAAAGAATCTGGTTATGCATTCTCACACAAAACATATTGCTATCCGATATCACTTTTTGAAGGAGAAAGTTGTGGAAGGTGAGGTTAAATTGGATTTTGTTCCAACAACAAAGCAAGTAGCGGATATCTTCACAAAATCGTTGCCCAAGGAAGTCTTTGAGTACCTTCGCAATAAATTGGGAGTGGTCATGCTTCCCAAGAATTTACTAGCTATCGGGACCACATTCTCAGGGGGAGCATTTGTGTATTTGTTTATATTTTTGCTCATGTTTGTGATTTTTGCTAAGTGTAATAATTTTGCCTGAGAATGTTGTTGACGACGGACAAAAAAAAATCACACCTTCTCAGAATTCCACTTCTCATTAAAGTCTTCTAAAAATAATTACATACATCAAAGTAAAACAGCCCGCAGGCTTTACAACGACCGAGCTCGACTTCGGTCTTCTCCCCTGCACTCAGTCCCTCTCTCTCTCATCCACCACCCCCCCTTACTTACAATGCTCGAGTTTTTTTATCGAGGCCTCGACCCTCTCCCCCATTAATGACTCACCTGTGCGAATAAATTAACAGGACCTGCCAAAATCGGCTTCCCCCCACCGAGTCATCAATTTTCCCTCCTTAATTGACCAACTCCCTGATCTGCCATGAAAGCACGCAGTTCATTGGTCCTTCACCTGCAACCGTCGCTTTGTCAGAATGTTTGTCTACAACAGCTGTCTCTTTTCCCGCACGTGTGGCCTGTCCATGTGTCGAATTTTAAATTGTCTTCAACCGGTCACAAAATCGTGACATGTCGCGATATCGTGACCAAACTGGCGCCTTGCCTTCGTCTGCAAAAAACATCATGAAATCATGACCAAAATGCCCCCGAGTCCCTTGCTCAAATTCCTGTCACGATATCGTGACGTCGTGATATCACGACGTCGCGACCGTTTCACCTCTGACTCCTCTACTCTGTTTCTTGTCGTGATATCGCGACATTGCGATATCGTGACGTCATGACATCGTGACCGCTTATCCTCTGAGTCCCTTGCCTTGGACTTTATGCCTCTGAGTCCATAGTTTTTTGCCTTTGATCCTTGGTTCTTCTCCGCCTTCACCTTTCGAGCCCTTTGTCAACTTCGTCTTTGCTTTTCTTCGAACCCTTCGCGCCTTTGCTTTCAAAGACGTCGTGATATCACGACGTCGTGATATCACGACGAAAACTCCCTCCGTACCTCTACCTTCAAAATTGTCGTGACATCGCGACGTCGTGATATCATGATGAAAACCCCCTTCGAGCCTCAGCCTCTAACACGTCGTGACATCGTGATGTCGTGATATCGCGATGTCGCGATATCATGACAAAAACTCCCCTTCACCTTGTCGTAGCCTTTGGGGTCACGATTTTGTGACCCCCCCAACTTTGCCTTGGTAAATAAAACAAATTACTTAGAAAATCTAGTTGATGCCAGATTGTCCTGCTATCGTCGGATGCTCCTGCATCAGACACCTGGGGTAAAAAGGAGAAGTGACCTTCACTTCTATGTTGTTCGGTCTGCATCTTTTGTAACATCTCCAAACGGGCACCTGTCCCTGCAACCTGCTTCAACCCCATCTCCTGGAAAAAACTTTTTCTACCTTCTACCAGACAAATTCTGGCATTGCTGCACACCTTCTCATCCACTGCCTGTAATGGCTTTAATTTGTGGCGCACTCCACCTTTCATCAAGGAGTATGTATTTGCACGACCATCATGCACTGCACTCCGATCAAACTGCCATGGCCTCCGTAACAGCAAATGGAAAGCATTCATGGAAAAAACATCACACAGGACCTCATCCTAGTACTTCCCAATATTGAACGTGACTAAGCACTGTTCATGGACCCATGCTCTGTGGTCCTTTCACAACCATGCAATCCAGTATGGATGCAGGTGTCTCCTTCTCTCCAGCTGTAACTTAGCAACCATCTCCTCGAAAACTAAGTTATCTGTACTCCCATTGTCTATAATAACATTACAGACTTTGCCTGCACTTTTGCACCATGTGCAAAATAGGCTTCTCCTCTGCTCTGGTTTGTCTTCATCAATCAACATGGTTCTCCTCACTATCATTGCTTCTCCTTTCTCAGCTTCTTCAGAATGTTCTGATTCAGCATCTTCCTCTACCACAACAACTCTGGCAAGACCCACATGTTTCTTGTTCACCCTCTCGGGGTGCTAGGGACACTCATATGCCCGATGTCCCTCTTCTCCACAGTGGAAACATGTTCCCCGAAACACTCCTCTTCCATACCCACGTCCAGATCTACCTCTTCCCCTTGGGTAGCCATTGTTCTGAACTTGGGGTTTGGGTTCCTCATCTTCCTTCTGATCCCGACTGCTTTGCTAACCTCTTCTTTCTTCTCCTCTTTTCCTTCCTCTTTTCTTCCACCAGTATTTCCTCCATGCCCTCTTCCTTTTTGCTTGCTCTCAAACCTTCTGTTCAGTTTTTCTTCAACTTTCAGAGCAAACTGGTAAGCATCTTCAATGGTGCTCACCCGAACTAAGCTCAACTCTTCCTGGATACTGGGTCTCAACCCATTAATATAACGGGCCACCTTCTCCTTGCTTGCTTCTAAATGGCCAGTTCTGATGGAGATTTTATAAAACTCCTCTCGATATATTCTTGGACAGTTTTATTCATCTGTCTCAAACCCTGCATTTTTCTCAACAGATCCAACTCGTAATCTGTCGGAATAAACTGTCTTTTTAATTTTTCTACCATCCGTTCCCATCTTGTTATCTGTTCTTTTCCTCTTCGATTCCATTCCAGCTATACTCCCTTCCACCTTGCATGACCTTTCAGCTTGGTCTTGGCAAATCTGACCCTCTCGATATCTTCAACTTATTCATACTCGAAGTATTCTTCCAGATCATTGATCCAGTCGATTAATTCCTCCGGATCCAGGTTTTCGGAATACGTGGAAACTTCTATCTTCGGCATTTTTCCAATCTAGGATATGGCCTTGTACAGTCTGGCTTGTGCCGGATCTACAGCCTCCTCTTCTTCTTTAGACTGATTTTCTTCTTCATCTACTTCGTCTTCACTATCTGCATCTCTTCTTGGTTCATGTCCTCTGCACAGTTCTTCTTGTAGGGCCTGAACTTGCCGCTGCAAAGCTCAAAAATCTGCTGCTGCCATCATGCCTCCCCCACCAATAGGGTTTCTTCTCGGAGGCATTTTACTCACATTTCACGAGCCTTCCCATAGATCTTGGTGTAACTGCCTCTCGTCCAACGATCTGTTACACACTCAGGAACTTTTGGCTCTGATACCACTGACGACGGACAAAAAAAAATCACACCTTCTCAGAATTCCACTTCTCATTAAAGTCTTCTAAAAATAATTACATACATCAAAGTAAAACAGCCCGTAGGCTTTACAACGATCGAGCTCGGCTTCGGTCTTCTTCCCTGCACTCAGTCCCTCTCTCTCTCTTGTCCGCCACCCCCCCTTACTTACAATGCTCAAGTTTTTTTATCAAGGTCTTGACCCTCTCCCCCATTAATGACTCACCTGTGCGAATAAATTAACAGGACCTGCCAAAATCGGCTTCCCCCACCGAGTCATCAATTTTCCCTCCTTAATTGACCAACTCCCTGATCCGCCATGAAAGCACGCAGTTCATTGGTCCTTCACCTGCAACCGTCGCTTTGTCAGAATGTTTGTCTGCAACAGCTATCTCTTTTCCCGTGCGTGCGGCCTGTCCACGTGTCAAATTTTAAATTGTCTTCAATCGACCACGAAATCGTGACATGTCGTGATATTGCGACACGTCGCGATATCATGACCAAACTGGCGCCTTGCCTTTGTCTGCCAAAAAAATGTCATGAAATCATGACCAAAATGCCCTTGAGTCCCTTGCTCAAATTCCTATCACGATATCCTGACGTCCCGATATCACGACGTCCCGACGTCGCAACCGTTTCACCTCTGACTCCTCTACTCAGTTTCCTGTTGTGATATCACGACGTCGTGACCATTTCACCTCTAACTCCTCTGCTCTATTTCTTGTTGTGATATCGCAACGTCGTGACATCGCGATGTCACGACATCGCGACCACTTCTCCTCCGAGTCCCTTGCCTTGGACTTTTTGCCTCTGAGTCCATGCCTTAAGTTTTTTGCCTTTGATCCTTGGTTCTTCTTCGCCTTCACCTTTCGAGCCCTTTGTCAACTCTGTCTTTGCTTTTCTTTGAACCCTTTGTGCCTTTGCTTTCAAAGACGTCACGATATCGTGATGAAAACTCCCTCCGTACCTCTGCCTTCAAAATCGTTGCGACATCGTGACGTTGCGATATCGCGATGAAAACCCCCTTTGAGCCTTAGCCTCTAACAAGTCGCGACATGGCGACGTCATGATATCGCGATGAAAACTCCCCTTCGCCTTGCCGAAGCCTTTGGGGTCACGATTTCGTGACCCCCCAACTTTACCTTAGTAAATAAAACAAATTACTTAGAAAATCTAGTTGATGCCAGATTGTCCTGCTGTCGCCGGATGCTCCTGCATCAGTTGTGCATGGACTCAGGGGGAGTTTGCACTAGCCCTTTGATATTGTTGTCAAAAGGGGAGAAGAGTTACAAGAAATTGTATGTGTGTTGCCAACAATTACAAAGGGGGAGATTGTTGAGTAGGGTGCAACGACAGTATTGTCATTATTGTCAACACAGTCAGATAGATCGGTTGATGTAGTGGACAGGAGTTTAGAGGTTATTCAGAGTATGTACAGTGAATTTTATTGCTTATGAGGATGTTTTTGATGTTTGGGTGAAGTTATTACAGGTTGTCCAAGAAGACCAAAGTGGCCCATATGCTAAAGATCAAAGAAAAAGGAAAACACCGCATCGAGATAAAAGTGTTGTTATATCACAACATGTTGCATTTTCATGGCCAAAGCAAAGATAAAATGCAAGGAGGAAAAAGTGTCGCGATATCGCGACATGTTGTATTTTTGCGGCCAAAGCAAAGATAAAATGCAAGGAGGAAAAAGTGTCACGATATCGCGACATGTTGCATTTTCACGGCCAAAGCAAAGAGAAAATGCAAGGAGGAAAAAGTGTCACGATATCGCGACATGTATTTTCGTATGCCAAAGCAAAAAGAAAGAGCAAGGAGAAAAAGTGTCACGATATCGCGACATGTTGTATTTTGCTAGCCGAAGCAAAGAGAAAGAGCAAGGAGAAAAAGTGTCACGATATCGTGACATGTATTTTCGCGGGCCAAAGCAAAGAGAAAGAGCAAGGAGAAAAAGTGTCGCAATATCACGACATGTATTTTCGCTGGCCGAAGCAAAGAGAAAGAGCAAGGAGAAAAAGTATCGCGATATCACATGTTGTATTTTTGTGGTCTAATGCAAAGAGAAAGAGCAAGAAGGAAAAAGTGTCGCGATATCGCGACATGTAGCATTTTCACGGTCCAATGCAAAGAGAAAGGCAGAGAAATAAAAAGTTTCGCAATATCACGACATGTCGCATTTTCGCGATTCAAAAAGGGCAGGAAGGCAGAGAAATAAAAAGTGTCGCGATATCATGACATGTCGCATTTTCGTGACTTAAAAAGGGCAGGCATGCAGAAAAAGAAAAAGTGTCACGATATCGCGACATGTCGCATTTTCATGACAAAAAGGGCAGGCATGCAGAGAAAGAAAAAGTTTCACGATATCACGACATGTCGCATTTTTGTGACTCAAAAAGAGCAGGCAGGCAGAGAAACAAAAGTGTCGCGATATCATGACATGTCGCATTTTCACGACTCAAAAAGGGTAGGCAGGCAGAGAAGCAAAAGTGTCCCAATATCGTGACATGTTGCAGTTTTGCCAAAAGAACAGAGTAGTTGATAGTGCATCTGATATTAGTGATGAACACCAGGATGGTGAAACTAAAGACTACATAGTGACGTGGACCCATAAGGAATATTTAATGATTTAAAATCATTTAATATGGTCGTTACATGTGGAAAGAAGCGGATGCATGCCCATGTGGAGAAAATGAACAGTCATGGAAAGAAATGGACACATGCCCATGTGGAGAAAATGAACAGTCATGGAAGGAGAAAACGAACAGTCATTAAAATAGAAACAAAAAGCCTTTTCGGAAACCAAAATGCATGCATGCACAAAGGAGAAAACGAACAGTCATGGTAGAAGAATATGGTGTCAATTATTTGCATGTGACGTGTTTGACGAAATGCCTTCTAAATATATACAAAAGGAGTTACATAAAGGAGTTACAATTGACAAGTGGCACATGAGAATATGAAAGGAGTTACAACTGAGAGAAAGGATTGTTATAAAAGGAGTGTTTCTTGGAGAATTTAAGTGTGGATTTTATCTTGCGAAGAGAGTGAGAGGAGAGCTACAGGCAAGCGAGAGGCGAGCGAGAAGGATGTGCATTTTGTGAATTGTGGGCGATGTTGAGTAAGAAATAGACCAGTCAGGGTCTTGTAAAAGTGAAGGCATTTTTATGTCAAATTTCTAATTTAAAAATTGAAGACCAAGTTGGTTCTTGGCATCAAGGTTTGGTGCTCCTTCTAGTTGGTGCTGATAAATTAGGGGTTGGTGCTCCTTTCTATTGGTGTAGATAAATCAGGGGTTGGTGCTCCTTTCTATTGGTGCAGATAAATTAGGGGTTGGTGCTTCTTCCAATGGGTGCTCGTAAATTGATTATAAATTTGTGCTTTGCAAATGCTAGATTCGGATGGTAGTCCAAATAGTCATTTTTGAGGAGTAGCTAAATCGGTGAACCTTGGTATATCTTGTGTTGTGTGATATTCTCTTGTTATACCTTTTTATTTGGTTTTAAATTTTTATTGTTTCAGCTTTAAGAGTTGAAGATTTAAGTTTTAAAGAGCTACACTGATTCACCCCCCCTATCAATGTCATTGTGAGACTAACAATTGGTATCAGAGCCAAGTTCCTGAATAAGATTAACCGGCTAGGGTGATCTTGGAAGTGACACAATGGTAGGTGGTGAAGGCTTCTCATCAAATAAAGCACCATTGTTTGACAAAACTAATTACTCATTTTAGAGACTCAGGATGTAGACATATCTTTGTGCTCTGGGATACTACATTTGGGATTCAGTAGATAATGGATACACAATACCCACCACTTCTCCAACCGATGTTGCCAGTAAGAAACTATTTGAGAATAAATCAAAAGCAAAGAATGCTATCATGTGCGGATTAGTGGACTGTGAACTCATAAAAATTATGAGTTGTAAAATTGTAAAAGAAATATGGGACAAACTGAGGAGCATTCATGAAGGAGACATTAAGATCAAGGAGGCCAAGCTACAAACACATCGAGCTCAGTTCAAAGTATTAAAGATGAATGATGATGAGAACATAGAGGCATATATGCTGAGAGTTAATGAAGTCATTAATGTGATTAGAGGACTCGGCGAGGAAATCGAAGATTCTGTCATTGTGAAAAAGGTATTAAGATCTCTTCCCCAAAGATTTGATTCTAAAGTTTTAGCTATAGAAGAAGCTAAAAATCTAAATACTTTTAATATGGATGAGATGCATGGTTCTTTGACTGCATAGGAGATGAGAATAGAAAAATCTAAACCCACATACAGAGAAGCTACTTTTAAATCCCATAAAAATATGAAAGCAAAAAAAGAATCTAAGGAAGAAGAGACATCAGATGAAATGGAAGAAAACTTTGTTCGAAAACTAAAAAGGGAAAAAAAAAATACAAAGGAAAGTTACCGTTTAAATGTTTCAATTGTGGAGGCATTGGGCATTTTGCAGATAAATGTCCACTTAATGAGAAGAACAAAAGTGATGAAGGATCACACCAAGAAAGAAGTGACTGGAAGAAAAAAACAAATTTCAAAAAAGGCAACTTCAAGAAGAAAAGTTTCATCTCCAAGAATTTCAGTTCATCAGAAGATAGTCGTGGTGAGGATTCTGAAAAGGAAATAGGTGAAGCTCTTTTCATGGCACTCAAAGAAGAAAAAATAGAAAAAGAACAAGAATGTTATGAAGAAGTAAATTTGAAAGAAGAAATAATTATAGCTCTGGATGAATTGAAGATAGAAAGAAAAAAGAATAAGAAAATTTCAATAAAGCTTGAGGATGCAAATGAAATCATAACCAGTTTGAAAGTACAGATAGAAGAATCCAAGAAAATATCCGAAGATCTTGAAGTGCAAATAACCATGAAAATAGATTATTGTAGCAAGTTAGAAGAAGAGATTGTTGGTTTAAGGATGCAGATAGAAGAGATGAATCGTAAAATTAGTTGTTATCACAAACATGAAGAAAGTTCCATGAAGTTGGATAAGATCATAAATAACCAAAGGAGGCATCAAATTTGGTTTGGGCTTTGAAGAAGGAGAATCATCAAATGAATCAAAATATAAGAAGCAGGTTGATCAAGAAAAATTGACTCATGCAAAAGAAAGCAATAATGCAAGGCACGAAATGAGAATTGACAATGATGGATTCACCAATGTCACAAATCAAAGAAGAAAAAGATTTATGACTCCTATGACAACATGGCAAAGACCATCATCCAGGTTCAATCATCTCTTTTCTGGTTACTGTTTTAAATGCAATGGTTATGGACATAAGATTTCAGATTGCAAATATAACATAGGACCAAGGAATTTTACCAGTAGAAATGTTTTTTCACCTTTGATGGATTATGCAGTAGAATGTTATAACTGTCATAATTTTGGGCACATTGCAAGAAATTGTCGAAGTACATTTGCATCAAATCAATTTTAGGGAAGAAAATTTCAACCAAATGGAATGAGACAAAATAGAAAATTTCTCGAAAAACATGCACAAGCTACTGAAAAAGAAAAGTCAAAACAAGAGCCCAAAACTGTAATCAAACCAGAGTGGAAAGAAAAAGAGTGATCTAAGGAATAAAAGGAATATTTGATCGTACAAACAACATTTAAAGCACATAATAAATCTGCACCATGGATACTTGATAGTGGATGCTCCAATCATATGACAGGTGACAAATAAAAATTTGAGAAGTTACAGCAATATGAAGGTGGTTCAATAAAATTTAGAAATAATGATGGAGCTAAGATAGTTGGCAAAGGTTCAGTTAAGATTAGTGATAGAAAAATCAAGTCAAAAGAAGTCTTGTTTGTGGTTGGTCTGAAGCATAACTTGTTGAGCGTAAGTCAGATTTGTGATAGAGGTCATGAAGTGATTTTTAAGAAGCAGGGTTGTGAAGTCAAAAAATTAAATAGTGGAAATTTGATAGAAACTGGATCGAGGACATCTGGAAACCTATACACTCTCTCAAAGACTTCATAAGGAGCTTGCTTGATTGGACAGGAAGAAGAAAATTGGTTGTGGCACAAGAGCCTTGGTCATATCAGTTTTGATAATCTAGTAAAAATCAACTCAAAAAGGACAGTGAGAGATATTCCCACCATTGGAAAATCATCAAATAGCATTTGTGCTTCATGCCAAAAGGGGAAGCAAACTAGAGTCTCATTTAAAGCAAAAGAGTACTACACAAGCAAACCTTTGGAAATAATACATACTGATTTATGTGGACCCATGAGAACACAAATCATAAATGGTGACAAATATTTTATGTTGTGTATAGATGACTATTCCAAGATGACTTGGGTACTATTTTTGAAGCATAAATCAGAAGCTTTTGAGATGTTCAAGGTTTTCAAAAACCAAGTTGAAAATCAAACAGGAAAAATGATTAAATGTTTAAGATCAGATAGAGGAGGAGAGTTCAATTCAGAGGATTTTACAGAGTACTGTGAAAAATATGGTATTAGGAGACAGTTTTTAGCATCCAGAACACCTCAGTAGAATGGGGTGGTAGAAAGAAAGAACAGGACAGTGCAGGAAATGGCATGGACCATGTTGACTGAGAGTAAAGTAGCAAATAGATTTTGGAAAGAGGCAGTCCATACTGCGGTATACATCCAAAATAGGTGCATGTTGAAGACGCATGAAAGCAAAACTCCTTATGAGTTGTGGTTTGGTAAAAAGGTAACAGTGAGACACTTTAAAGTTTTTGGTAGCAAGTGTTACATCAAAAGAACTAAATAAAACCTTGGTAAGTTTGAAGATAGAGCTGATGAAGGTATTTTTCTTGGCTATTCATCAAAAAGCAAAGCTTACAAATGCTACAACAAGAAGTTAAGAAAAATTGTGGATAGTGCCGATGTTAAAGTTGATGAAGGTAGGGAACGAGTAATTAGCTATGAAGAGAAATACCCAATTTATGAAGAGGTTATTGAAGGAGATAAGGAAAAGGAAATGGAAAAGAAACAAAAAATTGACTTAGATGATTCAAACAGTGATTTAGAAGTGGAAGAAAATTAGAAATTCAAAACAGGCAGCTGGCAGAAAGATCATCCTAGAGAGCAAATGATTGGAGACCCCACAGTTGGTGTTCAGACAAGAAGAAGAGTAGTAAGTAACTACTCTCTATTATTCAGCACTGAGCCCAAAAATGTTGCTGATGCAAGTAAAGATGAAAGTTGGATGAAGGCAATAAATGAAGAATTAGATCAGACCGAGAAAAATAAAACTTGGGAGTTAGTACCAAGACCTACAAATAAAAATATAATCGATACTAAATGGATCTTTTGAAAAAAATTGAATGAAGAAGGATAGGTAGTCAGGAATAAAGCAATATTGGTATGTAAATGCTATGCATAAGTTGAAGGTATTGAATTTGAGGAAACCTTTGCACCTATGGCTAGACTAGAGGCAATTAGAATGTTTCTGGCTTTAGCAGTTTGCAAAAATTTTAAATTTTATCAAATGGATGTGAAATCATTTTTCAATGGGAAACTTGAAGAAGAGGTTTATATTGAGTAGCCATATGGTTTCCAACTTGGTGATGATCCCAACTTGGTTTGCAAGTTGAAGAAAGCATTATATGGCTTAAAACAGGCACCTCGAGCATGGTATGCAAGGCTAGACAACTATCTTACTCAACAAGGATTCAAGAAAGGTATGGTGGATAGTAATTTGTATGTCAAAATAGAAAATGGCCATCTTATTGTTCTTGTTGTATACGTAGATGATATCATATTTGGCAGCAACAAAGATGAGTTGTGTAAAGATTTAGCAAATAAGATGAAGAAAGAATTTGAAATGTCAATGATTGATGAACTTTTGTATTTATTCAGGTTGAAAGTTAATCAAAATGAGAAGGGCATATTTATTTCTCAAATTAAATATGTGAAAGAGATACTAAAAAAGTTCACAATAGAGGATTGTAATCCAGTTAGCACTCCCATGACGACAAGTTGTAAGTTGAGAAAGGATGACAAATCTCCAAATGTTGATCAAACCATGTACAGATCTATGATTTGGAGCTTATTGTACTTGACAGCTACCAGACCAGATATTTTACAGGCAGTATGCATGGTAGCACGATTTCAAGCTAGTCCCAAGGAGACTCATGTGACAATAGTGAAGAGGATTCTTCGGTATCTCAAGGGTACTATGGAGTATGGGTTATGGTATCCAAAAGGTAAGGACTTCACCCTTATTGTGTATTCAGATGCAGATTGGGCAGGATGTGTAGATGACAGAAAGAGTACCAGCGGAGGTGCATTCTATCTTAGAGATAGGTTGGTCGTGTGGCACAGTAATAAATAAGAGTCAGTATCCTTATCCATAGTAGAGGTAGAATATATTGCAGCAACAATGTGTTGTACGTAGGTATTATGGATAAAACAAACCCTGAAAGATCTTGGTATTAACTTCAGTGAGCCAATTTTAGTTGTGTGATAACACCAGTGCCATTAACATCTCAAAGAATCTGGTTATGCATTCTCGCACAAAACATATTGCTATCCGGTATCACTTTTTGAAGGAGAAAGTTGTGGAAGCTGAGGTTAAATTGGATTTTGTTCCAACAACAGAGCAAGTAGCGGATATCTTCACAAAACCGTTGCCCAAGGAAGTCTTTGAGTACCTTCGCAATAAATTGGGAGTGGTCATGCTTCCCAAGAATTTACTAGCTATCGAGACCACATTCTCAGGGGGAGCATTTGTGTATTTGTTTATATTTTTGCTCATGTTTGTGATTTTTGCTAAGTGTAATAATTTTGCTTGAGAATGTTGTGCATGGACTCAGGGGGAGTTTGCAGTAGCCCTTTGATATTATTGTCAAAGGGGGAGAAGAGTTACAAGAAATTGCACGTGTGTTGCCAACAATTCCAAAGGGGGAGATTGTTGAGTAGGGTGCAACGACAGTATTGTCATTATTGTCAACACAGTCAGATAGATCGGTTGATGTAGTGGACAGGAGTTTAGAGGTTATTTAGAGTATGTACAGTGAATTTTATTGCTTATGAGGATGTTTTTTATGTTTGGGTGAAGTTGTTATAGGTTGTCCAAGAAGACCAAAGTGGCCCATATGCTAAAGATCAAAGAAAAAGCAAAACACCGCATCGAGAAAAAAGTGTCGTGATATCGCGACATGTTGCATTTTCATGGCCAAAGCAAAGAGAAAATGCAAGGAGGAAAAAGTGTCACGATATCGCGACATGTTGCATTTTTGCGGCCAAATCAAAGAGAAAATGCAAGGAGGAAAAAGTGTCATGATATCGCGACATGTTCCATTTTTGCGGCCAAATCAAAGAGAAAATGCAAGGAGGAAAAAGTGTCGCGATATCACGACATGTATTTTCATGGGCCAAAGAAAAGAGAAATAGCAAGGAGAAAAAGTGTCGCGATATCGCGACATGTTGTATTTTCGCTGGCCGAAGCAAAGAGAAAGAGCAAGGAGAAAAAGTGTCGCGATATCGCGACATGTTGTATTTTTGCGAGCCAAAGCAAAGAGAAAGAGCAAGGAGAAAAAGTGTCGCGATATCGCGACATGTATTTTCACTGGTTGAAGCAAAAAGAAAGAGCAAGGAGAAAAAGTGTCGCGATATCGCGACATGTTGTATTTTCGTGGTCCGATGCAAAGAGAAAGAGCAAGAAGGAAAAAGTGTCGCGATATCGCGACATGTAGCATTTTTGCGGTCCGATGCAAAGAGAAAGGCAGAGAAATAAAAAGTGTCACGATATCGTGACATGTCACATTTTCGTGACTCAAAAAGGGCAGGAAGGCAGAGAAAGAAAAAGTGTTGCGATATCGCAAAATGTCACATTTTTGCAACTTAAAAAGGGCAGGCAGGCAAAAAAAGAAAAAGTGTCATGATATCGTGACATGTCGCATTTTCATGACTCAAAAAGGGCAAGCAGGTAGAGAAAGAAAAAGTGTCATGATATCACGAGATGTCGCATTTTTGCAACTCAAAAAGAGCAAGTAGGAAAAAAAACAAAAGTGTCGCGATATCATGACATGTCGCATTTTTGCGACTCAAAAAAGGCAGGCAGACAGAGAAGCAAAAGTGTCACGATATCGCAACATGTTGCAATTTTTCCAAAAGAACAGAGTAGTTGATAGTGCATCTGATATTAGTGATGAACACCAGGATGGTGCAACTGAAGACTGCATAGTGACGTGGACCCATAAGGAATCTTTAATGATTTGAAATCATTTAAGATGGTTTTTACATGTGGAAATAAGCGGACGCATGCCCATGTGGAGAAAACGAACAGTCATGGAAAGAAATGGATGCATGCCCATGTGGAGAAAATGAACAGTCGTGGAAGGAGAAAATGAACAGTCATTAAAATAGAAATGAAAAGCCTTTTTGAAAACCAAAATGCATGCATGCACAAAGGAGAAAACAAACAATCATGCAAGGAGAAAATGAACAGTCATGACCAAGAAAACAAACAGTCATGGTAGAAGAATATGGTGTCAATTATTTGCATGTGACGTGTTTGACGAAATGCCTTCTAAATATATACAAAAGGAGTTACATAAAGGAGTTACAATTGACAAGTGGCACATGAGAATATGAAAGAAGGAGTTACAACTGGAGTTTCAAAGAGAAAGGATTGTTATAAAAGGAGTGTTTCTTGGAGAATTTAAGTGCAGATTTTATCTTGCGAAGAGAGTGAGAGGAGAGCTAGAGGCAAGCGAGAGGCGAGCGAGAAGGATGTGTGTTTTGTGAATTATGGGTGATGTTGAGTAAGCAATAGACCAGTCAGGGTCTTGTAAAAGTGAAGGTATTTTTATGTCAATTTTATAGTTTCAAAATTGAAGTCCAAGTTGGTGCTTGGCATCAAGGGTTGGTGCTTCTTCTAGTTGGTGCTGGTAAATCAGGGTTTGGTGCTCCTTTCTGTTGGTGCAGATAAATCAAGGGTTGGTGCTCCTTTCTGTTGGTGCAGATAAATCAGGGGTTGGTGCTCCTTCCAGTGGTTTCTGGTAAATTGATTATAAAGTTGTGCTTTGAAAATGCTGGATTTGGATGGTAGTCCAAACAGTCATTTTTGAGGAGTAGCCAAATCGGTGAACCTCGATATATCTTGTGTTGTGTGATGTTCTCTTATTATACCTTTTTATTTGGTTTTAAGTTTTCATTGTTTTGGCTTTAAGATTTGAAGATTTAAGTTTTAAAGAGCTACACTAATTCACCCCCCCTCTCAGTGTCATTGTGATACTAAAAATTGTGTGTATCGTTGATGTATTGTGGATGATTATTGTGTGATTGAGTTTCTTCCTTACTGTCATATGTTAGTTTTAGGCTTCATTGCAGGTTGTGAGAATATTGCTACTGGTGGGAATCATGGAGAATGATCTAGGAGCATGAGGACATTGTCAAGGAAGGTTTTGAAGCAAACTATACTATTTTTAGGCATAATTGCTTGAACGAAATCACTTATAATCCCGGATTGGATGCTTTGCTTGTGTGTGGAATCATCTTGTTTGGACTATTAAAACCTTACAGAACCTTTTAGAGAGATATTGGAGCAAAATAGTGTTGCAAATACTATCTTATTGTACCTTTTGATCGTACATATTGTACATCGCACAAATTGTACACAAAATCCTTACCCGATTTGGTAAAACAAGTGATTGATAGAAACTTACCCGATTTAGCAGTTTTGGTAATCGTCTTGAAAGATTACAAAAATGTGTATGACAGCCTCCAAAATAGCATCCGCCAGTTTTTATGAGTGCAAGATCATACCATATTGGCCACTGTATGATCACAGATCGTACAATGTATATGTGGAAGGTCGTACAAGAGATTGACTGTCAGTACAAGGGTAGTTCGGGTACTTGAAAGATTGTTCAATTTGGAAGGTCGTACAAGAGATTGACTGTTAGTACGAGGGTAGTTCGGGTACTTGAAAGATTGTTCAATTTGGTACTTAAGATCAAGATCATCCTAGGGATTATTATGACCATCAGAAGATACCTCCCCATCGAGAATACTCCACCACTATGTTACATTTGGCGTCATTGCCTTATCGAATTTGGAATTTTTGTTAAAATGGGTCAAATTTGACGAAAAAATTGGAGGTGATTTCTTATGACAAACACCAGTACACGAAGCCATGAGAGAAGAGAACAATGAGAGAACATTCTAGTAAGAAAGAGCATAAGGATTGCTCAAAGAGGAAACATGAGTAACTTAGATAAGAGTATGCACAAACCAAAGATAGAGCAATTTTGGACATCCGAAGAAGGAGACTTTGAGACGTTGTTGATTAAGACAGAAGACGAGGAGGAAAACCCACTGATTGTAGAGGAGGTGAGTGATAAATAGAAAGTGCATTAGGATGGAGAGTGGATGGTAAGGCCTAAGGAAGCAGTAATGGGGTTGCGAGAGGATGCAGATAATGGGAGTCAGTAACCAAGGCAATAGGATGCTAGGACTTAGGAAGATAGACCAAGACAATCTCCATCACATCAACAAAGAAGGTCATAGAGTGAGGACGCATGATAATTTGGTCATCGAGTGATGGGACAGAATAAGATACCTCAAATTGATTCTTTTGATGACAATGAAAGTAAGACACCTCCGAGGAGGAATTCGATCGAGATTCCATGGGAGACCTCGAGTGAGAGTGATGACTCTCCCAAGATGGCTAATAGAGAAGCCAAGCAAATATGTCCACCATTTTCAGGTGAGGGTAAGGAAGACCCTACACAAAATGTAGGAACTTGCATAACCATTTGGAGAGCAAATGGTGTAGATAGACCAGAGGATTGGGTAGTCCTCTTTCCTGCCACTTTGAGAGGATTGGCAATAGATTGGTACCTAAAAAGAGAAAACAATGTTGATTTTCAAACTTGGAACCAGATAAAGGAGAAATTCATTGAGGAATTTTGACCTTTGAAATATGATGGAGACATAGTCACTGAGCTTTGCATGACAAAATAGAAAGCATATGAGGATATAAAATCCTACAATCATCGACTAAATTAGTTAGTCGATAAGATGCAGATGCCATTAGTAGACGTGCTGATAAAACAATGGTTTGTAGATAGGTTACTATCAAAATATTAAAAAAATATGGAGTACCATTTGACACATACAAGGAAGCTTTGAAACACGCAAAGACCTTTGAAAGTGAGTCAAAATAGACATATACAGGAATATTGTCTCATCCCAAGTTGAAATATTCGGATAGTGAGGAAGAGGACACTATCTAGAGGACGGTAGCTTCGTTTCACAAGGAGTTTGATAAAATGGTTAAGGAGCAAAATATCAAACCAGAGAGGAATGAACTATGGTGCACAAAATCCAAGAGTGAGGGACATACAAATATGAAGTGCTCGAAGAATGATTACTACCATATTTATAATGTGATGGAGTACGATGTAGTGCTTTGTCCCTATAATGCAAGAACCCGTCCACAAGTACTATCAATTCAAGAGCAGGAACAAAAACCTCAAGCCCAAGGGAGTGGCCAACAGGAAACGAGTGGTGGCTATAGAAATAGCAAAAGGGGTGGCAGACAGAATCAAGGTAATTGACAAGGAGGACAAAGTCGTTTACAGTATGATTCAAAAGGAAGACCAATCATACAGTGTCATAATTGCCAAGAGTGGGGGCATTTTGCAAAGAATTGTCCTGCACCTCAGATGCAAGGAGCACCACAAGCAAGCACTACACATATGTGTAGATGGTGTGGTCTAGGGAGCCACAAGGAGGAGAATTGTCCAAAGCAAGCGAGTTCGAGTAACCCGTATAATGTGAGCTATTTGAACATTGAGGTTCCTCAAGTTAAAGAGGAAAATCAGGAAGTATTAGTCATGATGCGGAATTAGGCTAAAAAGGATAAGTATCCAGAGCCAACAAAGGAGAAGCAACGCTGGCAAGTTGCAAAGAAAATACTGTGAGAAGAAACTGAGAAAGCTAAGCAAGGAGAATTGAGCACTTGAAAGCAAGTACGAAGACCATCATAATAGGAGATAGTTGTGTAGCATATGGTCACATAGGTGTTAGCTACCATAGTAGAAATTAAGGTATCTGAATTATTTGAAGTTATCCCACAATTGCCAAAAGTACTTGTGGAAGAGATACAACCACAGAAGGTGATGGAAGTAGAAATCCAGCCAATTATAGGAGAAGAATGAAAGGACCAATTTATGGATCCTACCATATTGATGATTGATATGGGAAAGAAGCTTGCATTAATGCATATGGATATTTTGGAACACAAATTGATACAAGTGATTGTGGACGGAGGTTCCAATGTTAATGTGCTACCCAAAAGAACTTGGATAGAACTAGGCGCACCATCACTATGGGCACCGAGATTCTGACTATATGGGGCTGACAAGAATGATATTGACATTAAGGGATTTTTGACTGCACAACAAGTAATGATAGCTGAGCAAGAATTTGTATTGGATTTTGTTGTGATTTCGATGCAAAAACTTGCATACGACTCTCTCTTAGGGAGAGGATGGCTACGAGTGGCCAAGGTTAATCACAATTGGGAAAAGAATCAGATCACCTTCAAAAAGGGACAATATAAATACATGATCAATTTAGCTAATCAAAGGTTGAGTGAGGATGTAGCTATAATGGATGAATCAGAAAACTCATCAGGGGATGAAGAACACGAACTTGATGGAGAAGGAATGTTGTACATAGAAGAATGTAGCCAAGACGAAGCTTGATATGATAGCAGACTTCTTCATTGGCAAATGGAGGATTATGAAGCATTTCAACCCAATTTATTATGCATTGAATTATAGAATATTAAAGAGCAGCAAGACAAACTAGAAGCTAGTAAAGAGAATAAGAAAGAAATAGAAGAGAAATGGACATTTCCAAAAATCTTTGCGGAGTATATAGTAGGATATGCAGATATTGATACAAGATCGACACATCCTAAGAATGTAATTAAAGCTACGAGTGAGCCAAATAATATCAAGTATGAAAGGCCTAAGATAGTGGATAACAACTTGGGAATGGAGAAAGAATCGAGGATAGTCCACCGTGGCGATGATTGGAATCTTGTACTGAAGGTAGCAGCTTTCAAGAAATTCTTGGAGTACAAGGATGTCTTCACATGGACATATAAGGATTTGAAGGGAATTCCACCTGAGTTATGTGTCCATAAGATTACACTAATGCCTTGTGCTCAACCAGTAAGAATGAGGCCATATAGAATGAATCCAAAGTATGCGACATTGGTGAATGCAGAGATAGAAAAGATGTCGAAAGCAGGAATTATATTCAAGGTGACAAACAATGAATGGGTTTCATCGATAGTAATCACTTTGAAGAATGAATTCAATAAGATAAGAATATGCGTAGAATTCGAGTTTAAACGTAGTAACCATTAAGGACCATTTTCCTATTCCATTTATGGATTCTATCTTGGAAGAAGTTGCAAGGCATGAGATCTATTCATTTTTTGATGGATTTTTAGGATACAATTAGATTAGCATCGCTGATGAGGATAAGCTAAAAACCACATTTATTGTGTAGAATGGCATTTATGCATACAATCGAATGCCATTTGGGCTCTGTAATGCCCCAGCCACATTTTAGTGCATCATATTGTATATATTCAACCAATTGGCGATGAGGAATTCAAAGCATTTTTGGATGATTGGTCTATTTATGGGAAGATCAAGGAGCATCTTCCAGCTCTTAGTGAATGCATGAGCAGGTGCAAAAATGCACGTATATCATTAAATCCAACAAAGTGTTTTCTGATGGTACCATTTGGAAAATTGTTAGAGCACATTATGTGTAGTGAGGGATTGAATATGGATCCAGATAAAATTCGAGTAATATTACATATGGAAGAGCCTTTTGATGTGAGTTCACTCAAAACCTTCCTGGGATCAATAGGATATTACTGAAGGTTTATCCAAAATTATGCACATGTGGCCTATCCTTTAGATTATTTGATGAAAAAGAATACTCCTTTTATATGGACAAAGGAGCACCAGGGAGATTTTGAGGAGTTAAAAGCTAAGTTCGTAAGCAACCCGATCTTGGTGTTTTCGATTTGGGATAAGGAATTCCATGTCCATGTTGATGCTTTGAACTTTGCAATTGGATGTGCATTGGCACAAAAAGGATAGTTTAAGTTGGATCAGCCAATTTTATTTGCTAGTCACCTTTTGCCAATGTCGAAAAGGAATTATAGTACAACAAAAAGGGAGGCTTTGGGAATGGTATATGCAGTTCAAAATTTTAGGCATTACCTATTGGTAAACTCATTTGTATTTTATGTTGATCATCAAGCATTGTTGTACTTAATAAATAATTCAGTAATACAAGTACGAGTTAATAGGTGGATCATCACACTCCAAGAGTTTGTATTATGAGTTGTGGTGAGACATGGCAAGAAGCATGTTATTACAGACCAGTTGTCTTGAATACGATCAGGAGAGCTAGCAGGAGGGGTTCCTGATGAATTCCCAAATGCACAGTTATTTGCCATCAATGTTGTGCCATCATGGTACAAGTTGGTTGGCCAGTATCTATACATAGGGGATTTGCCATAGGAGATGACGACAACCGAAAAGAAGAAAGTAATTATGAAGTCATCACCTTTCTAGATAATAGCAGAATTGCTATACAAACTAGGAAGTGATGATATATTGAGGAGATATGTAATAGAGGAAGAATTTAAGATGGTATTGAAAGAATCCCATGCCATTTTAGCAGGGGGACACATGGGACCAGATGCGACTACAAGGAAAATATTGCTAGCAGGTCTATGGTGGCCCACGTTGTATAATGATGCAAAAGAACACGTGAAAGCTTACGATACTTTCCAAAGAGTAGGTAAACCTGTGAGGAGGTATTTTATGCCCTTACACCCATCGCAGCCACAAGAGTTGTTCAAACGTTGGGGCTTGGACTTTGTAGGACCATTCAAGACATCTCAAATATGAAAATACAAATATATCGTAGTGGCAATGGAATACCTCAAAAAATGGGTAGAAGCAAGAGCATTACCTAATAACTCTGCTAAGAGTACAACATGATTTTTGTATGAGCAGGTAATCACAAGTTTTGGTATTCCACTATGAATAACAAGAATAATGAGTGATCATGAAGGACACTTCGTTAATGAGATTATTAAGAGACTGACGAAAGAGTTTAAGATTTTACATTCATTGTATAGTCCATACTACCCTAGAGCGAATGGGTAGGCAGAGGCAACTAATAAAATCTTAGTATCGAATCTATATAAAACCTATGGGATAGAAGGAGAAGATTGGAAGGAAAGGTTACCATCTATTTTGTGGGCATATAGAATGACTTTTAAACCAACAACGGAACATGCCGCTTTCCAATTGATGTATGGTCAGGAAGTGGTGGTGCCAGTCAAGTTCTTGATACCAAGTTTGAGATTTGTGCAGAGCATCACTTGGGAGATTAAGAAAGTTTGGAGGAACGACTGATGATGCTGATAAAGCTGGATGAAATAAGAGTCATGGCACAGTGGGCAATCGAGGTAGCCCCAAAAGAGATAAATAGTGTGGCATGACAAGTATTTGAGAAAGTTAGAACTTAGTCCTAGATAATTGGTTCTCAATTGTAATGGTAAGAGGGATATCAAGCCTGGGAAGCTGAAGACGCTATGGTTTAGCCCTTACAAGGTGATTGAACCATTGGATAATGGAGCGGTCAGGTTACAAAATCTGAATGGGATAGAGGTACCCAACACTATAAATAGCTTGAAGTTAAAGCCTTATAAAGTATAGTGTTCATTCATTACAGAAGAAGTGAAATGAGTCATTGAGGATGTCGACTCAAATAAATGGGAGGGTAGATGTAGGTAGCAAATCCACCTCCTAGAGAAAGAAGTAATTTGCTAAAGTTTTGATTGTTTTGGAGATGATTTGCTCCAGTTTTGTAAAACCATACAGTAGGGAGCAAATTGTACATAAGACCGTACAACTGAAGTGGCAAACTATACAAAGCAATGGCAAATCGTATAGGGCACACTGAAATGTAAAGGAAATGCAATTTCGGGATGAAATGTCACATGGATTTGCTAACCTAAGGTGTAAACTTAGGAAAAGGCCAAAATAATGTATTCAATTGTAATTGGGCAGTTGTGAATAATGGATTGTCTCAAGAACCACTTTGGAACGGCCTGGGCAACATTATATAAGGCCCCATTTTCAAATTTATGAGTCTGGCTACTAGTTTACTGGTTCATAGTTGTTAGGATAGAGAGTTAGCCATATTTATGAGTTATTGCTATAGTATGGATAGAGTTTCCACATTGTACTGAGTTTATCACCATTAATAATAAAGAAAAAAAATTGTGGATGACAGTGTACGATCTTGTGTGTATGGTTGATGTATTGTGGATGATTATTGTGTGATCGAGTTTCTTCCTTACTGTCCTATGTTAGTTTTAGGCTTCATTGCAGGTTATGAGCAAATTGCTACTGATGGGAATCATGGAGAATGATCTAGGAGAATGAGGGCATTATCAAGGATGTATTGGAGTAGACTGTATGATTTTTGGGTGTAATTGCTTGAATGAAATCACTTATAATCCCAAATTGGATGCTTTGCTTGTGTGTGGAATCATCTTATTTGTACTGTTAAATCCTTATAAAATATTCCAGAGAGATATTGGAGCATAAGAGCATTGAAAATACTATCTTGTTTTACCTTTGGATTGTACATATCGTACAAATCATACAAATCGTACATAGAATCCTTACCCGATTTGGTAAAATAGGCGATTGATAGAAACTTACCCGATTTGGCAGTTTTGGTAATCGGCTTGAACGATTACAAAACTGTGTATGAAAACCTCAAAAATATCATCTATCAATTTTTTTGAGTGCAATATCATACCATATTGGCCACTGTACAATCTTAGATCGTACAATGTATGTGTGGAAGGTCGTACAAGAGATTAATAGTCCGTACGAGGGTAGTTTAGGTACTTGGAAGATTTTTCGATTTGGTACTTAAGATAAAGATCATCCTAGGTATTATTATGACCATGGGAAGATACCTCCCCAGTAGGAATACTCCACCATTGTGTTATAGATCCCCAATATTAGAAATGGGCTGAAAGAATCATGTTTGACATTGAAGGAAAAGATTGAGTTCCATCTAAATATATTCATTTGCACACACAGGGACAATGAATCCATAGGTCCATGATGAAAGCCTTGCTTATTCAAAATTCTAGTATGGTCAGTACACAACTATTGATAAGGTAACTAGAATGTTTGAATCTCAAGCAAAGCCCCAAAAATTCTTATATAGCAACAAATCATATCATCAATCATACCAACATTTTCTTTATAAGATTCTATAAATTAGGGGGTATCAACATAGTAGGATAGATACCACATATATATTAGAAATAATATATAGATGACCACTGACTACTTTATATATTTTAATTTACATAAACTTATCAATAAAATACATACATTTCACACCATTACATCTCACATATGAATACTTAATTAATTCTTATGATAGGAGTGATTATTTAAATTCATGATTATTTTTTTACTTTTTGTGGTATCACCCATTAAGATTGTTAATATCATATGTATTCCTTATGTTTTAAATTATTAAAGCATACAGGTTCATCCATACCATACCATCACATAAACTAGATGCATACAATTAAAGCAAAATTAAACATGCATTTAACAATAACATTGCATCCATAAATACAAAAGTCATAAATCATCCATCATTACATCATAAAGCACATCATAAAACATATAAGAAATATCCATTTGCATATAACCATAAATCCATCATTAGATCAACTCATAATACATCACATCATATCATATGGACATCTACATTAGAATCTATTTCAAATCCACATAATCATAAATATTATCTATCACCTAAAACATACATGTATCAATTCATCATAATACCATCATCCATCGCATCATAAAACAAAATAAAATAAAAACATAAGAAAAAAATGATACACATAATGAGTCATAAAGCAAAAATATCATATAAATGTGTGTATCAGGTCCATAAAGGTACAAAAATTCCCATGGGTTATAGTCAGGTAGGTCAATCTAACCTCAAAAATGAATTAAAAGAACACCATCAATCAAATACAGGGGTTGAGCCCCCGATATTACCTCCCCCAATGCCACCTCCCTCTGTGGCGGTGTCACAAGTCAAATGGTGTGAACCTGCTGGTCTCTCTATCTGAGTTTGGGTCCTCTGACTAGGATGGGTAGAAGACTACCCTGAGGTAGAGCGCCCACTGACCTGTGAAACACCTGCATTAGGTGCCTCCCTAGGAACAAGCCCATGCCTCCTGAGCTGCATCTAGAGAGCGGTAATGTGACCAACATGCTCCTAAATCTTCCCCTCATACTCATCCAATAGTAACTGCAGTCATAGAAACTCTGTCTCTGAACCTGTCTTTGGATCCCCTTGTGGTGTAGAAGGAGGAACAAAAAACTACATCCTAGCACCACCACCCCTAATAATAGCCTGTAGAATCTGTATCTACACCGTGAGCTACTCTATGGTGGCATCTCGCTATTGCACCTAGATCTTGGTCACCTGAAGCTCGACCTTGACCTCATGCAACTGTGCTCTCAGAGGAGAGTCTCTTTCCTCGGGGTCTAACTCCTCCTCCTCCTTAGGAACATTGGGCTCCTCCACTACCACCTACTCTGTTGGCTGGACCCATATCTCGGTCTTGGATTAGACTCTGCGCCCTATCAGATATGCACCATCACCCTTTCCATCATCCTCGCAACCTAGGTTTCTAGCACCATACCATATCTGATCCCATCACCACTGAGTGTATGCCTCTATCACTCCCTCAAAAACTCTTGGGTCAATTGCTAGTGCATCCTCCTCATCTTAGAGCTTTGTAATCTACCATGGGGGTAGGTCCTTCTCTACTGTGAGGCACCTATACAAAAATGGAACAAGAGGCATACCTTGCTATAGCCTGTACTGATGGAGAACCTGAGAGTAGAAGAAATGATCCCAGATGCTAACCTTGTGGCCAATGAGCCACCGCTCATGCCACATCTTAGTAGTAAAATTTTCTAGATCATCCCACATCAAGCACTCATGATATGGATGCCACATAACATCCCCTGCTTGTAGCCTAGTGAGAGTAGCAGTATAATGGGGAAGCTCCCCCGCATGAGAACGACTCTTGCATAGCTCGCACTCTTGAGACCATCTAGTGGCATAGCATTGCATCCACTCCTCCATAGTTGTGATCACAAGAGGAAGCCCTCTGGGATGATCTACCTTGATGTGCTCCCATCCCCAACCCTGTATAAGCAAGTTGTAAGCAATGCCGATGCGACCTCATCGACAGATGTGGTACAACTCATCATAGAACTGAGCCAACAAAGACCTGCCCCATTCATAGATGATAGGGTCCTCACTATCCAACAAGTCCTAAACCATAGCCAAAAGGTTCCACGAGAACCTCAAACCTGAGAAATCTAGAATCAATATATTGTTGATGACCATCAGCAACATTGCATGGCTCGCAAAGAAGACATCCTCCTCATACCACTACAAGATGGACACTCCCCCATATTTTGTGTCCTTGAGAGCCTCTATAGAGCGCCCTTTGAACACCCGAGTGAAAACAACAACCTGATCATTAGTGGCCGAAGAGACAATGGCCACTCCATCAAAGGGGATTCAAAATATCCTATACACATCTTTCAGTGTGATGGTCATCTCACCAGTAGGAAAGTGGAAGGTATTGGTCCGAGGGTCCCATCGATGGACCAAAGCCATAAGGTAGGCATGATATACCATAATGGTGGACAGTCTTGTGACATACTAGAGCTCGCGGGCTTTGAGCCAATCCTAATAATCGCCATCCAAGAGGGGCAGAAGTGTATTCATGAGATTCAGATCCCGAGCCCGAGCAGTAAGAATCTAAGAAAAAGAAAAGAAAATGAATCATAACTACAATGCATCTAAGGAATAACTCATAATAAACATGAAAGCAATGCAAATAATTATGGGCTATCCTAATTATAAGCAAAGGAACAAAGTTGCACCTAATCAAACAAGTCAAAATTTTTAAAAAATCAATAAATCAACCCAAAAAATTTCAAAAAAATAAAAAATTTCACTAATTTTTCTTGGCCGCTGTTGCCTATAGTAGCCAGAAGTCGATCACTGAAGCTAACAACAGCCAAGCCCCAACGGTCAATTTTTTGACCATTGGGATTCAAATTCGTCGCTGCCAGCGATAGCGAACAAATTACAGGCCTTCCTGGTCACTCTGATCGATAGCGGCCAATGGGTGGCGAGGCAAACGCGTCGACCCTAGGCCAAAAAATACCAAAAAAATATATAACAAAAACAACAAGACAAAATGAGGACAAGCCCACCACATAAAAACCTAAAATAAGCCTAGCTACGGGTTTTTATTTGTTGCCAACAAGCTTAATGAGGTTCAATTATCGATTACTTAATGTGGTTCAGTTTTACCCAAAACAAAAATAAACAAGCAGGGTTAAGGTTTTAGGGAGTACTCGAGAAGCTCCGGCTCCTCCACCTGAAGACGAACCCCGTGCATCCATGATCTTCCAAGTCGTAGAAATGCTCCAAATTACAAAAGTCAATTTCACCTCAAAGCTCAAGAAAGCAAATTGAAAACTAGCGAAGTGAAAAGACAAAACCCTATGTTGACTTTTATATTGCCTTGGTCACTGCTGATGTTAGTTGCCCATATCGCTTGGCCGCTTAGGACTAGAGCGGCTAGGTCCAGGCCTTTGGTGGCCGTTGGACCTGACAGCGATCAAGATTCTAGACAAAAACAACCATAGCCTCTCCATGAGAAGGAACAAAATCATTCAAATAAGCACATTTTGAAGATTTCTAGTCATCATAATGATCAAAATAACATAAAATTCACATAAAAACAAATTCTCGAGTAAGCCTCGCATCTAGTCACTTACTCTATCAAATTAGCGATTGCAACGACTTGCACTCCATGTAATTCGGTAAGACGAGTCAGTCACCATAAGGCTACTTGGGGCAAAAACATTCATTTTAGAATCACGAAGTATCACTTCAAACCCCAAAAATACCAAGATGGTCAAACTGCTCCACGAATGCGATAGGATCATCTTCATTCCCTTGTGACATCAAAAACACTAAAGCAAAGTGATGCAATATGAGCATAAACATAATAACTCATCCTAACTCCCTAAGAAGGCTATTGATGGCTGGAATGCTCCTCGGGATAGGGTCGTATGGTTATCATAAACAATTGGAATCACACTTGGATGTGGGTTCACCCATTGAAGGAACAAATGCTAGAAAGAAACCAGATTAGTCATATTGGTCAAGCGACTTGTCGCTTCATTCATTGTCATTTCTTCACCAATTCGTTGAGTGAAGAGGTAGTTCAAATATTCAAAATAATCATAATCAAAATCAACAAAATATCACTCGATCATAACAAAATCATGTTCGTCCTATGAATCATTGCATACAACAATCACATAATTTCCCTTGTTTTCTAGGAACGTAAGCAGACATGACATGTTCAATTGTAGCTCTCCTACCAGTCAAAACTATTGTAGCAGTTGAAGCTACCCGATTGAGTTTGAGGAATGAGTGCAATTTAACATATCCAAGCCACTGAGCTAAGTCCTCCGAACATTGAGGCAATGATTCGAGGGGTGTGTGCCATATTGCATGATTGGGCCATCCGACGTTGATCAGACCACTAATCACCATACACCCTACAAACAGATTAGTCTATGTTTTTGCTCAATGTTGTGTTTTCCACACAACGCATTACAAAAAGGGGCATCTGTAGACACCTAAAACATGTCATGTTTAGGGTAGCTACTCACAAAGGCACATTCATAAGATCATATGGCATAATCTTAGACTTTCCAAGCATAAAAAGTGGTTCTCACCACTCATCTGGGGCACTTTAAGCCCATCCAAGTCTAGCCGCTCAAGACTAGAGTGGCCAAACCTTAACCACTCAATATTAGAGCAACCAGACCTTAGCCACTGTAGACGACAATTGCTAGATCTTAGCCGCTGCATACGACAACGACTAAGCCATAAAAAGCATTTTGCCGATAGATATGCCCAATCACGGGTGGAAGTGGCAGTCTACATGCAATAAAGGTGAGTGAGAGTAACTTTGCATTCCCTTTCATGGCCAGTTCACATAGGAGACTTGAGTTTGCATTTAGACTTCAATTAACTGGTATTTAAACATAGAAAATATAAAAATCTTCTCATGTTAACCTTCATGATGCATGAGGGATTCAGTCCTAGGGCTTGGGCATAGACCTAGGGTTTCACACACTTTAAAAGGTGCAAGCCTGAGAGCACCAAAGAGAGATACACTTGATCAAGGATGGAACTTTGATCAATAACAAGAGAAACGATTATTCTAGAGCACTAGGAGGACTTTTTGAGATATTGAGGAGAGCTTTTCAAGACTTGAAGAGTTCCCCTTGGGGATCAACTCTATGGAAAAGCCTTGTCAGATTGGAGAGTCCACTTGAGGGTTTTCCACATACAGGATATTCAATGTATCGAGCAAATAAACCATCATTTCAACATTGGATACAAGCTTCGATCCATAGCCTTGAAGCAAAGAGGATAAGATTCGCTTTAGCGGCCGTTGTCTTGGACAATGGCCTGCATGCCTAGCTTAGGGTTTTAGACATTAGTTTCATTATTTTGTTTAGCATATCATTAGCATAGCATCATTTCATTCATTTACATTTATAACATAGGTTTAATTTGCACTTGCTTTCATTTGATATATTTATTACTAACAACCTCATTCGGGGAGGCATTCTCGGATATCTAAGCGTGTGTTGTTGTTTCATTGATTACAGGGCCATAGGTTTATCGAACATAATCTGCAACATACGAGAGCAAAAAGGATCCCTCTAGGAAATGGACCTGGAGAAGGAGGCATTTGTAAGACCTCATACATTTTCGTGTGCAGAACCAGGAAGCTTGTGATAGCACACCGCCATTTTGCGAGGGGATATTTTACCCACTTGTAACCTTATTGTATCAAAATGGGTATCCCTAAGAGGGATCGACATGTAATGGGGTTTTAATACAAACAAAGAGATATATCTTTGTTACTTTTGTGTTATATGTTTTTTCATGGTCTTTCATTTCATTTTGGGTTTAACACATTGTAAGTAGAGTAAGAGCGGTGCGTGCGCCCCGGGGTCGCTACAAACTCTTATAGAATAGATTAATCTATCACTCCTAATAAAAAAAGAAATGAATGAATTTAATGGCTAATATTTTAAGTTCCTCTCCTTCACTATATTTATATGATGAGTCTATAAATATGTATACTCTGAAATGGGTATATTTTGGAAGTCTTGTATTATTTTTGTTAGTGTTATGTCTTTATTATTACTTTTATTTTAAAGCGTGTTTTAGAACTAGTGGGTTGTTGAATTTTTTATTGACCATTAGATCTCATTACTTCCCCACCTATATGTTTATGCAATGTTATTGAGCTAGCAAGTTATTGAAGTTATGGTTGATTCCTTAGGTTTTGCTATTATTTAGTTATATATATATTCATACAATGTATAAAATGTAGAGAATATATCATTGGGGTTTCAATTAAGGTTTCATGTCAGAGGGTAGAATGAACTATTTAGATGCCAACATGGAATGACGAATAGTAGCTTCTCCATATTGGGCACCAATAAGAGAGTGGTGGGTAGAGAGTACCTCCTATAAATGTATTGTAGAGCATGTACAAAATCTTCAAATATGGATAAGATAGTTAAATATATGATTATAGAATAAGCATGGCTTCTCCAATTATAACCTAACCAATGATATTATTAGGAGGTCAAATGGTTTTGTAGTTGAATTATGTCTTGTGTTGTTGAAAGTCCATCCTATGTACTTATGACTAGAGGTAGCATGGATATTTCAAATAAGGATGTTGTTCTTATGTTTGTGATTATGGTTAAAGGAGGTGAGACCTCTCTAAAAAGGATGTGATTCCTTGAAACTTGAAAATGGTTGTACGAAATGAGGTAATTCATATATGGATGTGGTATAAATATCAAAATCTATTATGAGGATGGAAAACTTAGCTATGTGTCATGTGTTATGTTTGCTAAGTTGCAGGTTTACTATGGAGAAATCATGTTCTTTGTTTAACACATTATGTATTTGTTTTTGTACTTATGTTATAGGATATCATTACATAGTGTGGCACCAAAATTTTTACATTTCTATTAGAATTTTCTAATTTCAAAAGGATCCTAATCTAATCAACTGACTTAAATGATTTAGAGAGAATAATCATATCTCCTCTATCATCATGTTTGGAGGGTTGATATTGTGATGTTGAGCCCTACTAAATTGAATGAAATTTAAGTAGAGTTAGTTGATGGACTCCTTGCTATTGATCCTTTCATGATGGAAAAGAAAATCCTAAGGAATGTTTTTAAAAAACCTTCTTGTACTTTTAATTTTGAGTGAGTTGGTACCAAAATTATGATAGGTATCATAGTGGAAGACATTGATGTGTGTAATGAAAAAGAGAATTATGCTATTTTTCTAGGTAATTGGTTGATGGCAAGACATAGAAAGGTTAGTTCCAATTCTAAGAGTGTCAACTTATCAAAAATAATGATATCTCTTAGAACCTGGTGTTAAGTATGGAGTGAGCATTGTGGTCATTAAAGCTAGTATTGAGGTTGAAAGCATTGTCAAGATCAATTTCCATTGGCACCAAGATTATTAAAGTGTACCATAGTAGAATTTGGACTCCTTTATTTGAAGGTATAGATGCCAATATAAGAAAAGGATCCATCATGGATAACTTAAAATGGCTCTAGTGGATGCAAGGCAACATGAATTAAGGCAATTAACATCCAATATTAGAAGAGCCTTCATAGTCCAAAAGTGAGTTTACAACCAAGACATTATCAATGTCATAACTTGTTAATGTCTAATGCTAGAGTTATTGGCTCCAAGGAAGAGTAAAACCCATTATTGTCATAAGTGAATGATTGTTGTTATATTTTTATGACATCAAAAGTAAGGTGGTCATTCTAGTTGGAGATGTACCTTTAATTTAGGAGAGTGGTATTTACATTGTGTTACTGCTAGATGAGTTGTCTACTTTTAAAATGTATATGTAGTGATAAAATATGATATAATGTGTTTATAATTTATATTTTCAAGTAAGGACAAAATAATTTGATGGTATCTTTTAATGTATCACGGACACTACATCTTCTCTCCTTGCCTTACCAATTGAGATTAAATCATATGTAAGCCTATGACAAACCATTGTATAATTTTTAATGAAGATTTATGTATGTAACTTATGGGACTATGGTTTAACATTGTGGTAGTTAACCTTAATACACTCTTATCCTAACTACATATTGGTCAAGATTTATGTGATTTATGATTAATTATTAGGGTATTTATGCATCTAATCAGCCCAATTCATCACTCATTTATTTCACTCTTTGATTTCTCCTTCTATATGATTTGAGTGGATGGTTTTTTTTCATTAAGTATTTTGAGATCTAACAAGTTCCTATAATAGATTGACAATATACACTAATAGGTTGTGCTATATTAATAACGATTGCAAGATATGATAAGATTATAAGGCATTGCATGTATTGAAAGCTTTATCTATCTAGAACCAAACATTGAGATGAAGGTCGTCGGGATAATGTGTTAATGGTTGTGTTAATATTGCTTAAGATATTTATGTGATTTATAGGTTCTCATAATTATAAGTATTATAAAAAATAAATTAGCACCTGGGGGTGCAGCGTAACGGTTTCGGGCTTTGGTTTTTCTTCGGGAAGTCCAAGGTTCAAACCGTGGCGTGGGCAAGTGTGTGAGGGGGTGGGTGTGTGGTGGCTGTGTGTTAAATTCCTTATTGATAAGTATAGCTCTCGGCTTTACGAGGGATCATGGTTGGGAGGGAGATTGCTCAGCCTTGTAAGTTTGTCACAGGAGTTTCTCACAATAACCAAAAAAAAATTAAATTAAATTAAATTAAAAAAGCTATAGATGTTAGTCATGGCCACCTATAAGAATAGTCAATATAAAATGAATACATTAAAAAGAAAATTATAACAATTATTGTATCAATAAATTATTAAAAAATAATAAAAATATTTTATAATACTAAAATTATAAAAGTAATTTTTTTTTTTTTATTTGGTTAGTGCCAGAAACTCATACCACCAATGCATAAGATTGAGCAGTCTCCTTCCAACCATAACCCCTAGTGAAATCAAGAGCAGTCTTCTTCCACCTTTACACACTAATCTACTCTTTAAAAATAAAAGGAATATTTAAAAGGTTATATTTAAATTATAGATGAGGATGACATTGTATGCTTTTATATCTTCACCCACCTTAGATTGTGGACTGTGATGGGAACCCACAGAAAAACAACGCGACAAAATATTATTTTCCTACCAAATCGCAATGTTTCTCAAGTTTGACAGTGTTTGAAAGTAGATAAATATCCGTCCCTGAAAGTTCGCGGACATTTCTTGCATACAACTCATTACCAGTAGGCAATATAAATATGGATGTCATTACAAGTAGGCAATTTACAACACATGTAATGAAGAATATGTCATCTGAACTACTTACTGATGGAATATAAATATGGATATCATGCCAGTCTCAATTCGTGGAGAAAAAACAAGCCGGTCGCCATCAATTCATTATCAGTAGAAAATAGGTATGAAAAGGCCAATTATATTTGGGCTCATAATTTCCGAAGAGCTGCTCATAATGTCCGAGGAGGTGCTCACCGAATATTTCTTACACATGAAAAGACAAAACAAATTTTCATTTTAAATATTTTATGAACATTATACTAAGTTAGATGTAAGAATTTAAGAGGAGATATTAATGTGACCAATTTTTTTTCATCATCATCAATTTTTAATAGTGATATCTGTGATGAAAATTTATTTTAACTTCGTCTCGTGAGTAAAAAAAAAAAAATATTAATATGTCACTACCACTCTTTAAAGTGATAACGTGATAGAAATCGAACGAGTACAACTTCTTACACTTTGGCCTCAGGCAATCTGAACGGCAGGGAATCCGCATCGAATGATCAAACCGCCTTCTCAAGGGAGGATTTTACTTTTTACAAAGACATCGATTTTTGAGAAATGTCAATTTACTAAAAGCAGAGAAAATTGCAAGGCTAGGACTACAAACATCCTAAGGGAACCCTATCCCCATCCGCTCGAAAATTCTTTGTGCCGTGTGGAATCTCCTTATAAAAACTGACCATCCTGGACTGATCTCCCCCACTGCTGCGTAGGGAATGGTCCTCTGCTTCTCAACAATGACAAAGCATGGGTCTCTTACATCCGTATTCTTGCTATTTCTGCTGCTCCACTGCGGCTCAGCAGCAGAAAACAGTAGGATTGTAAGCCATGAATCACTCAGGTGGATGAATGAGGGGATTAACTGCTCCTCGTCCGAGGCGGAAGAAACAAAATCAACTTTCTCTCTCGTGCACATCAACGGCCAGTGCTCGCCTTTCCGTGCGCCAGATTCAACGTGGGCGAGCTCCGTACTAAAGTCTATAGAGGGCGACGCCCACCGTTACCGAGCAATACTGCAGCCGCGAGTGTCCCTGTTCGCCAACAGCACGCCTACGGTTTCCACGGAAGACGACGCCAACGTGCCCGTCTCATCCATGGCCCAGGGACAGGCCTCAAACTACATAATAAAAATGGGCTTCGGCACGCCCGGGCAGAGCTTGTACACCGTCATCGACACGGGCAGTGACCTGGCGTGGATCCCCTGCACCACCTGTTCCAACTGCCCACAAAGGCAGGAGTTCGACCCCACCGAGTCATCGACGTTTAGGCTACTGGGCTGCTCTTCCTCGCAGTGCCAGGCGCTGGGTAGCACTCCCGACTGCGGGCGTTATAACTGCATACTTGAGATCGCCTACGGCGACGGCTCTGAATTGGCCGTCGTGCTGTCCACGGACACCGTCACCGTCGGCTCGCAGGCCGTCGGTGACTTCGTCTTCGGGTGCGCGCTTGCTCTGACGGGGCTCGTCCAGCTTACCCCGGGTTTGGTCGGGTTTGGGAAGGACTCCCTCTCCTTCGTCTCGCAAACGGCCAGATCGTACGATCGTACCTTTTCTTACTGCATACCGTCCGTACGGTCGTCCGGTTCGACGGGATCGCTCAGCCTGGGGAAGGGCGCCCTCTTGTCGCCCGGCCTCAAGTTCACGCCCCTCTTGACGAACGCGGCAAATCCCTCGTTATACGCCGTGGGGCTCAACGGGGTTTCCGTGGGTAACGATCGTGTTTCCGTCCCGGCGGGCACCATCATAGACTCGGGGACCGTCATTACCCGTCTGGTGGCGCCCGCTTACACTGCGATGAGGGATTCGTTCCGCCGCCAGCTCTCCGCTCAAAATCTCAACTTGGTCAATGGCGCCAGCAACTTGTTCGATACCTGCTACAACATTCCGTCAGGCGGAGTGAAGCTTCCTTCCGTTACCTTGCATTTTGTTGGGGGTTTTGATTGGGTCCTGCCGGTCGAGAACGTTTTAATTCCTGGAGGCTCTAGAGGCTCCTCCGTGCAATGCTTGGCTTTTGCTACTCCTCCGGGGAACTCTGCAAATCAGGTGTCTATCATTGGAAATTTTCAGCAACAGAACTTTCGAATTGTGTATGATGTACCGGCATCTCGCCTCGGAATCGCTTCGGGAAAGTGTGGTGCTTAAGGCATTCATGCTCCTCCACATGCACTACATTTCTCGCGAAATGCTTTCGACCAGCCATATTAAATAAAGCCTAAAGGTAGTATGAAAGCACGAATCGGTAAAATCTGGGCCTTAGGTTTATGTGCCTGGTATGACTTGTAATTTTTTTTTTAATTGAATAAGATCTCTTTTTAAGATTAAAAAAAATGAAAGCAGGAATTGGTAAAAGTAGCATACAATTAAATTAGAAACACTTGTCTTAATAAGGGATAGATTGGTTGGTAGGAGCAGTGGATTGTTTTGGTTTTTTATTGACTTCATCTTCATCCTGTTGGCTAGGGATTATAGAGGTTTCATTAGCAACAAAAATAATTACACACTTATTTATGATGGAGGGTAAAAAGTAAATAAAAATATAAAGTGATCAATGAGATATATCTTATAAGAGAGTTTGTTTACTTTATGAAAATTTAGTTATTTTATTGTCCAGGTCAATTTTGCCTTTACAAAGGAGTTTTATTGTCCATGTCAATTTGCCTTTACAAAGGAGTTTTATTGTCCATGTCAATTTTGCCTTTACAAAAGAGTTTTATTAGATGAGTTATAAGTTTTATAAGTTTTAATTACCATGGAATCTATTGAAATTAACAAAGGGTTTTTGAAAACTAACAATTAATTCAAGAGATAAGTAACCTATAAGAATTATTGATAAAAGTAACCTATAAGAATTATTGATAAAATCTTTTGTACATACTATGATTTGTTGATCAATATAACATGTTCAAGTCCAAATTAAAACTAAACCTCTTATCTTCCAAATTATAAATTCACTTGGATTAGTAATGCAATTTAAATGGCATATGTTGTAAGTTCTCGATATATGTGATTAAATAATATTATTTTGATAAAATTTTGAGGTTATATTTTTAGGTGTTGGATGAGCATTACACATTGGTATTAGAGCCCAATTGCAACACTTGGGACTTAATGGGTAGACTAAGCTAATTATAATTATTTTAATGGATGTTTCATAGAAGAGGACAACATGGTAAAAATTGTGGCAATTGACTTCTAGCCACAAAAAGTCCCATCAATCTATTTTTTTTTGTTGAAGTTCCTCAATTAGTTAAATCTCATGAGGATCTACCACGTGATTCTATGGGGTAATTTTTAGCTACTATTTAGAATTAGTAAATGTAATAGTGGACAACCTTCAACAATACAAGAAAATATGAGGTATGAGTAGGAGATAGAGTTACTCCCACTTGAGCATTCTCGACATGATGAGTCCAACCTAGAATAGATTGCTAGAGCTAAGAAAAAAAAATCTTCCAAAACCTAAATAAGTTTTAACTACCAAAGTTTATAAGAATAACTAAAAGGAAAGTTGCTTGAGAGTGATTTATTGAGATGTATAAATATTTTTTCACATTAATGAACTCTTGATTCAAGATAAGTCTATGATTGTAATATTTCATATAAAAAGTGCAACTATAGTTTGAGTGTAGTTGTGAATTAGTTAGATTTTGATGAGGCACCCTCTTAAAAGAGATTTGAAAAATAGAAGATAATAGAGCTTGATAGTTAGCTAGAGATGTCAAGAATAACACCATAAACATCAATTATATTCTTATATTCCCATCCATTAGGATGAGTTATCATGGGTACCCACAAAATAACAAAGGATTTAATGGGTAGGATTGAGATTTTTTCTTGGAAGATGAGTTGGAAAATAAAAAAATGTTAATTGGATAAGTTGTAAAAAGTACCCACATGAGAGAAGTAGCACCAAGACACATTACATGCAAGAAAATAGCTAAGGTAATGGAATATGAACAATATTTTGTCAACATCCTTAGGGGTGTGTTGTCGTTTATTGATGTAATCATGCTTATGAATCACTTTCTATTAGGGATGTGATAATCCTTGATTCATATGATTATAAGTGAACCATCCACATGGTATGAGGTCTAATGATGATTATGCATGTGCTTATGCCTATGATGTGGCTATAAGGCCAATGTGTGAAGTTTTGCATATGTATATATATAGTTGTGATTATATGTTTTTAAAGTGTATGCTAGAAAGTGGATGATTTACTCTAATTGGGTTATGCTTCTCATTTATTACCCTAATATTTAAATGAAGGAATTGAAATAAAATATAACATCATGTTGTTAGAAGCATCTCTTCATGATTGAATGAATAATTTGGTATCATGTTTGTAGCTACATATGATAAGAAAATAAGTATAAGAAAAGTGACATAAATCATTACATACTTGATTATTACATTAGATAGCAAAATAAAAAGAGAATTATATTTTATGCTTGAATGTAGTTGTGAATTAGTTGGATTTTGATGAGACACCCTCTTAAAAGATATTTGAGAAATAGAAGATAATAGGGCTTTATAGTTGACTAGATATGCCAATCATAACACCTTAAACATCAATTATATTCTCATATGTCCATCCATGAGGATGAGTTACATGGGGTGCCGGTAAAATAACAAGGGATTTAATGGATAGGATTGATATTTTTTCATGGAAGGTGAGTTGGAAAATAAAAAGATGTTAATTGGATAAGTTGCCAAAAGTACCCACATGAGAGAAATAGCAACAAGACACATCACATGTAAGAAAATAGCTAAGGTAATGATGAAATGGAGGTCATGATCAACCCATTTAAAACTTGAGGAGTATTAAAGATGTAATTTTCATATATGTTGACACTTAATAGTTAAGAAAAGTTATCTATGCATGGAGAAGAGTAGTTTTAGAAGAGGAGTGTGGACAAAAACCAATAAGAGAAAGGGTAAATGGAACTAAATATGATGGATGATCCAAAATTACCATGATAATTGAATCATAATGGAGCTAAGTTAAAAATATCTAATATTTTTGACCATACAAATGTAAATTTTGGCACAACCTTCTTTGGAATAGTAGGGGTACCTACACAAAGAAGAACATCAAGAACTATGTGGGCATTATTCTAGAAAATTTATCACATGGCACCTTGTATGTGGAAGCCCAAATGATATGTTAGATATATAAGGTATTAGATCTAAATAAATTGAGGTTTTCTACTCAAATGGTATTTTAAAATTGGGATATAATACTAGACCTACATAAGTTAGAAATTTGACTACCTTACTGTTAAGACAATACCACAAGAAAAATTATCCATAGAGTCAATACAACATGGAATGTTATTACATCTTATAGTCTTATAGTCTAAAGATATTGCACCTAGGAGGAGTGGACAACGATATTGAGTATGAGACCATGAATATCTATGTCTAAATGGTAAACCCCTTAGGTGTTTAGAATGATAAGGGAACACAAAAGAAAAAAAAATGGATGGAGCAATTTTATATGTCTAAGAAGATAATAGATGTTATAAATGTGGATGAGGAGATGAGAATGGGGATCCAAGTGATGCAATGGAAAAGGAAAATGAAAGGGTGAATATGCCAATAACTTTTGAAGTGCTACTAAAACCTGTAAGGGTGATGCCTTATTTGAAGGTATCAATATTTCCAGTAGCCCCACTAAGATCCAATAAGAAGAGGCTCTATTAGTATAAGATCTCATTGTTTAGTTTTATGATGTTAGGGCAATCTCAATAGATAGTGGTGCTAGATAATTTTGAATTGCTAGTTTCAAAGTACACAAAGAGGACCAAGACATGTCTAGTGGTGTCCTCAAAAAATAAAAGTAGCAACAATGGAGGTGATAATGATGATTGTAGAAAGAATGAAAAAGGTGATAATAGAAAAGTTACTCATTGTAGGCATGGAAGCCCTAGTTGTAGAAGGCACCAAGTCCATGATGATGTAGGCCAAGGTAGATATGTATGAGGGTAGCACAAAGGAGTTGACAAGTCCACAGCTACCTAAGAACTTGACCAAAAGATATTTCCAAGGACTAAACAAAAAAGGACATAAGAAGTCAGTTGAGGGAGGTGTAGCCAAATAAAGGAGAACAAAATGATTAAAATCAATAATTTCTTTTGTTGGATATCTTAGTTATGCTAAGTAGATGATTATACAAATAGTACTAGAGCAAAGGTTATAGGACATAGGTATATTAGTAATGACAAGGAGCATGTTGACTCCATTATTGCTATACATAGTTGGGTGGATTTCAAAATGGGAAGAATCCTTCATGAAATCCATCAAGGTATGTTTAATTTTTGTATCCTAAAATTAGATCATTAAAATATGAAAGTACTAGGTGAGAGGGTATGCATTTTAAATACATAATGATAATATTGAAGGAGAATATCTTAGTTTCTATAGTACTATAGGATAGCACACAAGAGGATCCAACTAGGAACATGATAATATTTTTATTTCTAGAATATCAAGTTAACCAAGTGGTCGACATGATCCAATGGATTGATACATTGGTATCAATATGGCACAACCCAAAACTAGTGGAGATATTTTTACTATTAGAGGTATCCTTTAATGATACTATGACTTGTAGAAAATGTTGGAAACTCAATGCTAAGTCATATGGAAGAAATAATATTGAAATTATAACAATCATACCAACAAATAGCTTAAATGTTGAACACCATGAAAAATTTCCAAAATAATGTAAAAAATGTAGTTTGAGTTAAATGGAAATCAATGCTATTCACACGAGTTTGAGTAGTAAATCCATGTACTATAGAAAATGTTTAATTAAAATATGAAAATTATAGATTATATTAACCCCATCATAAAATATATTTGATAATAGAATGATCAAACAATTAAATACATAAAAGAATTCATAGAAATATAGAGTTCGATGCTTAGGTGATCAAGGATAAAATTCAAAAGCATAGCAAATTTACCCAAGATCTCTTTATGCATAAACCTGATGATGTTGTGGCAACAACAAAAAAATGGAATAGAATTTAGCTTTCTACATGTAGATATCATAATGCTTTACCAATCGGTAGATATTTTTATGGAACTCAAATATTAGTATCTAAACCTTAAGTTTCTAGAGTTACCCAACTCCTTGTAGTACTATTAAGAAAAACCATTATAACATTAGTCAATTCTCTCTTGTCAAAAAATATTTTTGTAGGAGTTTTGATAGAGTGAGCAACCACATGAATTGTTAGGAATAATTTATTACAAGAAACCCTAGATTTATTGGCACCATCCTTATATTAGTGCCTTAATAAAGCATTTTATACTTATAAAGAAAATTATTGCAAGATCAGCATCAAATATAAGCATTCTATTATTGTAATATATGATATAATGAATGATTTACATGGTGCTAAATACTTTACAAAAATAGACTTGCCATACTTGTGGATAAATTTCCTATAGTACCCTATGAGACCCTAAATTCCACTAAGTTGCTTAAAGTATTTGGGTATGGGCCAGTATTGAATGATTTTTTTCTCATTAGGATCCATATTGAATCCTTCTTTAGATACTATATGTGCCAAGTGTTCCACATCATGGACCCCAAAGGAATATTTGGACCTTTTGACAGAGACTTTTTCCTTCTATAAGAGGTGAAGTACTTGTTCCATATGAACTAGATGAGATTCTTAGGACTTGCAAATTAATATGTTACCAAATGAGAATAGGATAAATTTATGAAGAAAATAATGAAATACAAAATTCATGAGGCTTTAGAAAGTGTAAGGAGCACTAGTGAGACTAAAAGACATGACTAGGAACTCAAAAATACTCTCATATGTACATAAATAAATTTTAGAGATATCCTCTTATCTAACCTTGATTTGATAAAACTTAGAGTCCTATTCCAGTTCTATAAAATATTTAACACCATGTACTTCATACAATAAATAATCTATAGTAGGAATATGAAACTTATATTTTATGGTGATCTTATTGAGAGGTCAAAAATTAGGATACATGCACCAAGAATTGTCCTTGCACCAAACCATAACCATTGAAGAGAAATAAGGACTTATACTTAGATAGATGATTTCTTGCTCCAACATTTCCTAGACTAGCTTCTCAATTTTAGAATTTTAGGGCTAGGGATAGCAATAAGGATGCACATTTGGAGGATGAATTTACAAAACCAAATGGATAACATGATCATGTGTGCATTTAGGGGGGAGACCCATGGGTTCACCAAAGAAATCCATATAACAATCCATAATGTTTTGCAAGTCTAAATATATATATATGGAAGATGTGGATCCCATTTTTATTTTCAAGATTTAGTTTTGCACCATTTTTGTATCAGTACATTGTATTAATTACCATATTTAGAAATATGATCACTGCATCTGATATTCCAAGTGGATGAGATTGGTCGGATCCCATAGAAAGTGCCTTTAGTGATCTTATCTATCTTACCCTTTCTCTAGTGAATCTATAATCATGACATGGGTTATCCTATAGGTTCCATAACACCTAGAGGGGGATGCATACCTCCATTCCTTAACATGTTAAGTGGAACCCCCCAGGTATGGATTTACCCATCTATTACCAAATATGTAAGGATAAAATGAATGCTATGATGCTTAACTAGAGAAAATAAGAAGAGTCAACCAGGAAGGATTAATTATAAACTTGCTCACCAACATAATCAGCTTGCACCAGAAAATAGGGGAATAAAAAAACAAATAAAAAACTAAGGATCTAAAGCTTGGATGTTTTGTATGCATAGGACCTCATTATGCAAACAAATGCCTATAGAGAGACAACTAAAATAAAACCCCTAAAGAGTAGCCACACTGAATTTATGCTACTATAGGTAATCCTAGTCTAGATGGCCAAGCTAATCCATTACTTTTAAAATGTAAATTGCTTGATAAAAATATAAATATTTTGATTGATAGTGGAACCACAAATAGCTTTATTTCTTTAAATTTAGCTAGGGATATACCAGTAAGACCAGAATTTTTTACCAATGGGTGGAAGGTTGAGTATGGGTTTGGGTAAATTTTTTTTGTTAACCAATGTCTATTTGACACCCACATCTCCCTACCTAATGGAAGAACTAAATGCCATCCATATGTACCCCCCTTACACTTGTTTGATATCATACTTGGAATGGATTGGTTATATAAGCACAAGGTCCACATTGATTTTCAAGAAATGTGGGTAGAGTTTTCAAAAGGACCCCATCAACGGATAAGGATCCACTATGATAGGGGTACTTTGTGACCACATCTATTGTCCACCCTATAACTCAAGAAGGAAATTCAAATACATGGGGTGGTTTACGTGGTCAAAAAAATATACATGATGAGGATGAAATCAATGCAGAACTTTACATGAAATTCTTGATATTAAATGAGTTTAAGGATGTATTTCCAGAATATTTACCTAAAATTCCTCCACAACGAGAATTTTATTTCTCCATTGAAATCATACCTGAAAGTGAACCTATTGCAATATCCCCCTATAGAATTACACCAATTGAGTTACAAGAATTAAATTTACAGCTTCAAGGGTTACAGCTTCAAGGGTTACTAGAAAAGTGTTTGATTAAACCATGTGTATCACCTTGGGAAGCATCAATATTATTTGAGAAAAAGAAATATGGGACCCTAAGGCTGTGAATTAACTATAGAATGCTCAATAAGGTAACCATTAAGAATATATACTCCTTGCCAAGAAGATATGATTTATTCGATAAATTGAAGGGAGCAACTATCTTCTCAGAAATTGATCTTCAAATTGGTTACCATCAATTGAGGATCAATGATGAAGACACTCATAAAAAAAACCTTTAGAACCAGATATGAATTACAAATATACAATTCTACCCTTTGGGTTAACTAATGCCCCAAATTTTTTTATGAATCTCATGAATAGTGTCTTCCATGAGCAACTTGACCATTTTGTACTCATATTTCTAGATGACATTCTAGTCTACTCATAAAATAAAGAAGAGCATGACCAAAATATGAGAATTGTACTAGAAATACTAAGGAATAATCAATTGTATGGGAAGCTTTATGAAAATTAATTTTACACCCCACAAGTCTAGTATCTAGGGCATCTTATATCATATAATGAGATTGTTATCGATCCTAAGAAAGTGAAATCAATTATTTATTGGTCTGCACCCACTAATGTGTTAGCAGTATGTAGCTTTATGGGAATGATAGGGTACTATAGATGATTTGTAAGATATTTTTCAAGCATATCTAGTACAATTACAAACCTACAAAGGAAAGAAAATATGTTTAAATGGACTGAGCAATGTTAAGAAGATTTTAAAATCATCAAGGAAAGGTTGAAAACTACTCAATTTTGAAAATTCTTGATCCATATAAAAAATTAACAATTTGTATTGATGCCTCTACCAAATATTTGGGTGGGATTTTGACTTAGAACAGAGCAATCGCAGCTTAAGAATCTCAAAAACTTAAAAAGTAGGAGCTCATTTATGTAAATCATAATTTGGAGTTAGAAGTTGTAGTGCATGCACTTAAGATTTGGAGGTATTATCTATTGGTAAAAGCCTTCGATTTAAAGAAAAATCATCAAACTCTGAGGTATATTTTTTCCCATCCACTTCTAAATGCAATACGATGTTGGTGGATAGAATTTCTAGCTCAATATGACTTTGGAATTGAATACATTAAGGGGAAGGAAAATAAGATAGTCGATGCCTTAAGTCGAAGAATACATATAACAACTATATATAGATGTCACATAGACTTGTTTGACAATTTCAAGGAACAACAACTAATCAATAATTATTGTGGTAAATTTCGAGAATGGGTTGAGGAAGAACCCAAGAATGGTAGGGACTTCAATATCAAAGACAATATGTTGTTCTTTAAGGATAGACTTGTTCCAAAAATAGGAGGGTTGAGAAACCTCATATTACAAGAGGCCCATTGTAATACATACTCGACATATCCTGGAGGGGCTAATATGAGAGAAACATGAAGAAAATTTTTTACTAGCTAGGGATGAAATGAGATGTTAGAAATTTTGTGGCCAAATATCTAGAATGTCAAAAGGTAAAATTTGAGCATTAGCACCCAACAAGGAAATTATACCCTCATTTATTCTAGAGCAGAAGTTGTGATGCAGGAGCATCCGAGGGCAGCAAAGCAATCGAGCATCAACCAAACTTTTTGTTGTTATTTTTTCTAAGTGTTGCAATGTTATTTTTTTCTAAGTGTTGCAAGAAAAATATGTGTCGCGATATCGTGACCAAAATGGAAGATAGGGGAGCAGCGGACACAAGGTCACGAAATCGTGACCACCGCAGAGAAAACAAAGGTGCAGAGACCAAAGGTCACGAAATCGTGACCACCGTAGAGAAAACAAAGGCGCAGAGACCAAAGGTCACGAAATCACGACCACCGTAGAGAAAACAAAGGCGCGGAGACCAAAGGTCACGAAATCGTGACCATCACAGGGGAAACAAAAGTGCGAAGACCAAAGGTCATGAAATCGTGACCAAAGCCAAAGAACAAAGGCGCAGAGGAACAAAGGTCGTGATTTTGCGACATGTCACGAAATCACGACCAAAGTAGGGAAGGCAAGGCACGGAAGACAAATGGTCGCGAAATCATGACATGTTGTGATTTCACGACCAGAGCAGGAGAATGGAGGCCAACAGACAAAAACGACATGATATCACGATAGGTCGCGATATCATGGCCAAAACGGAGAGAGAAGGCTTGACGGAGGAAATGTCGCTATATCGTGACATGTTGCGATATTGCGACGGGAGCAAGAGAGAGAAAGCATAGGAGGGAAATGGTTGCGATATCGCGACATGTCGTGATATTGCAACCAAACAGGAAAACACGCACTCCCAGCTTTCTTAAAGGTGGCCCTTCATGCGTGGCAAGTTAGTGGCAGTGAAGCAGTAGTTCCAAAGAAGGATTTCAATGGGCATGTTGGCCACTCGCGTAGGATATCTAGAAGACATGTTTAAAGCAACTAACAGCAAGCAACAGATCAAGAAGAAGATTTCGTTGGATATGGTATCTAGTCGCACACCTCACCTAGAGTCTCATCAATGCAAATTTCCAAAATTGTCCCAGGTGGCAATTGTAGATCAGGGGAAGTTTGAAAGCACAAAGGATCGGGACCTCGATAAAAAACCCATGGATTGTAATGAGAGGGGGTTGGCAAACGACAGTTTGGCTGTATATTCTTGTAAAATTCTTTCGAAGTATTGAATACAAATTTTGGGCTCTTGTTTTTCTAGTTTTCTGTATTATGCAAGATCTGTTCTCCACCAAGTGGTATCAGAGCCAGTAGTTCCTGAGTGTGTAACAGATCACCGGAGGAGAGGCAGTTACACCAGGATCCGTGGAAGGGCTTGGAATTGGGTGAGCGGAATGCCTCCAAGGAGAAATCCTGTTGGTGGGAGAGGCATGGCAGCAGTGGAAGATGTTCGAGCTTTGCAGCGGAAAATGCAAGCCCTGCAAGAAGAAATGCGTAGAAGATTGGAGCCAATAAGAGACGAAGGTAGTGAAGAGGAATATGATGAAGAAGAAGACCAACCTTAGGAAGAAGAAGCAGTAGATCCTGCTCAGGACAGACTATACAAAGCCATATCCCAGATTGGGAAGAGGCCAAAGATGGAGGTTTCCACATATTCTGGGAACCTTGATCTAGAGGAATTGATCTACTGGATCAACGACTTGGAAGAGTACTTTGAGTACAAAGAGGTTGAGGATCCTAATAGGGTCAGATTCGCAAAGACCAAACTAAAAGGTCATGCTAGCATTTGGTGGAAGGGAGTGCAGTTGGAGCGAAATAAAAGAGGGAAAGAGAATAACTAAGTGGGAACGAATGGTAGAAAAGCTAAAGAGGCAGTTCATCCCTAGTGATTATGAGTTAGACCTGCTGAAGAAAATGCAAGGATTGAGGCAATCAAGCAAGTTTGTGAAAGAATACACAGAGGAATTTCATAAAATAATGATTAGAACAGGCCACTCAGAGGCCAACAAGGAGAAGGTAGCCCGTTACATTAATGGGTTACGAGAAAGCATTCAGGAAGAACTAAGTCTAGTCTAGATGACCACCATAGAGGAAGCTTACCAATTTGCTTTGAAGGTTGAAGAGAAGCTCAATAGGAGGTTTGAAAACAAGCAAAGAGGAAGAGGTCATGGCAGAAGTACCGACGAAAGGAATAGTGGAAGAAGAAATGAAGATTCTCAAAAAAATGGAGAAGGTAGCAACAATCAAGAACAAAGGAGAGAAAATACAGACTGCCCCCGTAATCAGAATAATGGTTACCAAGGAGGAAGAGGCAGAGCTGGACGTGGACAAGGAAGAGGAAGATTTCGAGGGACTTTCTTCCGAGTGTGGTGAAGAGGGACATCACCAATATGAGTGCCCACAACAATGAGAAAGAAATAATCGGAGGCCGAAAGGAAATGCCAGAGTAGCAGTCACGGATGAAGATGCTGGATCTGAGCATTCTGAAGAAGCTAAGAGAGGAGAAGTAATGATTGCAAGGAGAGTCCTGCTGAATGAAGAGGGAGCTGTAGATCAAAGTAAAAGCTTATTCTGCATGAGGTGTAAATGAGTGGGTAAGATTTGTAACATTATCATTGACAACGGTAGCACAGATAACCTAGTTTCAGAGGGAATGGTTACAAAGCTACAACTGGAGAGAAAGAAACACTCGCATCCATATTGGATCGTGTGGTTGCAGAAAGACCATAAGGTTTTGGTCAATGAACAGTGCCTAATAAAATTTAGTGTTGGAAATTACCGTGATGAGGTCCTGTGCGACATTCTACCCATGGATGCATGCCATTTGCTTCTAGGAAGGCCATGGTAGTTTGACAGGTGTGCGGTTCATGATGGCCGAGCCAACACCTATTTTGTGACCAAGAATGGAATGCATCATAAGTTGAAACCCCTGAAGGAGGTGGAAGAAAAGGTATGTGGCATGCAAGAATTTTCTTGGTTGACGGAAGAAAATTTTTATATGATTTAAAGCATGAACATGTGTTATGCATTAATTCCTAGAGTCAGGGATACAAAATGCAAAGATGCCCCAGCAGAAGTCCAAGAGCTGTTGAAGGAATTTCCAGATATCATATCTGATAATGTGCCTGAGGGTTTACCCCCAGTAAGAAAAATCAGTCACCATATTGATTTGGTGCCAGGGTCAAGCTTGCCCAATAAAGCTGCACATAGAATGACACCTATAGAAATTGAAGAACTAAACAGGCAGGTCCAGGAGTTGTTGGAGAAGGGATTGATTAGGGAGAGTCTTAGCCCGTGTGCAGTACCTATAGTACTAGCACCCAAGAAGGATGGAGAGTGGAGAATGTGCACAGACTCTCGAGCCATCAACAAGATCATAATAAAATATAGATTTCCACTGCTAAGGATGGATGACATAATGGACTGTTTGAGTGGAGCCAAGTACTTCACCAAAATTGATCTCAAGAGTGGTTACCACCAGATCCGTGTTAGAGAAGGAGATGAGTGGAAGACAACCTTTAAGACAAGAGAGGGCTTGTATGAGTGGTTGGTCATACCATTTGGGCTGTCCAATGCACCAAGTACCTTCATGCGGCTGATGAATGAGGTACTGAAAGAGTTTCTAGGAAATTTTGTCATTTTTTATTTAGATGATATATTAATATTCAGCAAAACCCTAGAGGAACACCTGATGCACATCAGGAGGGTTTTTGAAAAGCTGCGGGAGGAGCAGTTATTAATAAATCTAAAAAAGTGTAATTTTGTCAAGAAAGAGTTAGTATACCTAGGATTTGTAATCTCAGTAGAAGGTCTAAAAATGGACCCAGAGAAGGTGAGAGTTATCATCGAATGACCTACCCCAAGAAGCACAACATAGGTAAGATCATTTCATGGTCTAGCCAACTTTTACAGAAAGTTCATAAGAAACTTCAGCAGCATTTGTGCACCCCTCACAGAAACAATGAGAGGGGATAAGAAAGAATTCAAGTGGACCTTAGGGGCTGAAAGGAGCTTTGATGCATTAAAGAAAAGGGTCATAGAACAGCCTGTTTTGGCACTCCCAGACTTTAACAAAGTATTTCGGTAGACTGTGATGCCAGTGGCAGTGTAATAGGGGTTGTACTGAGTCAAGAAGGCAGACCTGTTGCTTATTTTAGTGAAAAGCTCAATGATGCTCGAAAAAAGTATTCAGTTTATGACCAGGAATTTTATGCTATAGTTCAAGCTCTGAAGAAGTGGAGGCATTATTTGTTGCCAAAAGAGTTTGTTCTATTTACTGATCATCAAGCATTGCAGTACATCAATAGCCAAACAAAACTGAATCAGAGGCACATGAAGTGGGTTGAGTTTCTCCAAAGATATACCTTTGTGTTAAAGCATAGAAGCAGGAAATAAAATAGAGTTGCAGATGCCTTAAGTAGAAGAAATAATCTGTTGATTGAAATGACAGTGGAGGTGGTAGGATTCGAAGAACTGAAGGGTATTTATCCTGAAGATCCTAATTTTGTAGAAGCCTGGACGGCTTTCTTGGCACCTGTTACTGTGGACAGGACAAAATGGTTAGATTTCCTAATCCAAGACGGAATGCTATTCAAGGGAAGTAAATTATGCATTCCAAGGAGTTCCATGCGGGAGAACTTAATCAAGGAAAAGCATAGCGGAGGACTGGCTAGGCATTTTGGTCGGGATAAGACCATTGCCCTGGTGAATGAAAATTACTACTGGCCGCAACTTCAGCAAGATGTGAAAAAGTTTATGCAAAGTTGCATAATATGCCAGATGGCAAAAGGCGTAAGGCAAAACATAGGATTATACTAGCCGTTACCTGTACCTGAGAGGCCATGGGAGGACATAAGCATGGATTTTATTCTTGGATTGCCCAGAACACAGAGGGGAAATGACTCTATATTTGTGGTGGTTGACAGATTCTCCAAGATGGCACATTTTATTCCCTGCCAGAAAACAAGTGATGCAGTTCACATTGTAGGGTTATTTTTCAAGGAAGTGGTACGACTTCACGGTCTACCAAGAAGCATAGTTTCTGATAGAGATACAAAGTTTGTTGGGTATTTTTGGAGAACATTGTGGAAGAAGCTGAAGATAGATCTGAAGTTTAGTTCTGCATACCACCCACAAACTGATGGACAGACAGAGGTGGTAAATAGAAGTTTGGGTAATTTATTAAGATGCTTGATAGTAGATAAACCCAAGGGATGGGATTTAGTTTTTCCACAGGTGGAATTTGCATACAACAATTCTATCAATAAGAGTACAAACAAATCTCCATTCCAAATCATATATGGAAACAATCCGAGAAACATTTTTGAGCTGAGAAAATTAGATAAAGGAGAAAAGTGCAGTGTAGAGGCTGAGGAATTTGCGAAATAGATGAAAATCTTGCATGAAGAAGTGAAGAAACAAATTACAAAAATGAATACTCAGTATAAAGCAAGAGCAGACCAAAAGCGGCGGTTCAAAGAGTTCAAAGTGGGGGATGAAGTCATGGTCCATCTCAGAAAAGAAATATTTCCAGCCAAAACTTATAACAAGTTGAAGATGAAGAAGTTTGGGCCATGCAGAATACTGGAAAAACGGGATTCAAGCAATGCATATGAAGTGGAATTGCCAAGTGGGCTTGACATTTCACCTGTTTTTAACATATCTGATTTAGTGGAATACCATGAAGGATATAGTATAGAGGCACCAAGCACAGAATTATGGAGCATTCCAGCATCTAACCCAACCAAAGACAAGATCGAGGAAATATTAGATACTCGTGAAGGCATAAGCACAAGGAACAAACAATATTCTGAGTATTTGATCAAGTGGAAGGGCAGACCTGTAGAAGATGCAACTTGGTTATCAAAAATAGAGGTTGACCGCTTGGGTCTTCCTCCCAAAGATCGAAGTGAGGATCACTTCTCAATCCACCCCGGGTGTCTGATGCAGGAGCATCCGAGGGCGACAAAGCAATCGAGCATCAACCAAACTTTTTGTTGTTATTTTTTTCTAAGTGTTGCAATGTTATTTTTTTCTAAGTGTTGCAAGAAAAATATGTGTCGCGATATCGCGACACAAAAAGTATTGCGATATCATGACCAAAACGAAATATAGGGGAGCAACGGACACAAGGTTATGAAATCGTGACCACCATAGAGAAAACAAAGGTGCAGAGACCAAAGGTTGTGAAATCGCGACCACCGTAGGGAAAACAAAGGCCCGGAGACCAAAGGTCACGAAATCGCGACCACCGCAGGGGAAACAAAGGCACGGAGACCAAAGGTTGCGAAATCGCAACCACCGCAGGGGAAAAAAAGACGCAGAGACCAAAGGTCACGAAATTGTGACCAAAGCTAGAGAAAAAAGGCACGAAGGAACAAAGGTCACGATTTTGCGACACGTCGCGAAATCGTGACCAAAGTAGGGAAGGCAAGGCACGGAAGACAAATGGTCACGAAATCGTGACATGTCACGATTTCATGACCAAAGTAGGAGAACGAATGCCGACAGACAAAAATGGCACGATATTGCGACAGGTCACGATATCGCGTCCAAAACGGAGAGAGAAGGCTTGACGGAGGAAATGTCGCGATATCACGACCTGTCACGATATCACGATGAGAGTAGGAGATAGAAAGCATGGGAGGGAAATGGTCGTGATATCGTGACATGTCGCGATATCGCAACAAAACAGGAAAACATGCACTCCCATCTTTCTTAAAGGCGGCCCTTTGTGCGCGGCAAGTTAGCGGTAGTGAAGTAGTAGTTCCAAAGAAGGATTTCAACGGGCATGTTGGCCACTCGCGCAGGATATCTGGAAGACGCATTTAAAGCAACTAACAACAAGCAACAGATCAAGAAAAAGATTTCGTTGGATATGGCAGCTAGTCGCGCACCTCACCTGGAGTCTCATCAATGCAACTTTCCAGAATTTTCCCAGGTGGCAATTGTAGATCATGGAAAGTTTGAAAGCACAGAGGATCGGGACCTCGATAAAAAACCCATGGATTGTAATGAGAGGGGGTTGGCAAATGGCAGTTTGGCTGTATATTCTTGTAAAATTCTTTCGAAGTATTGAATACAAATTTTGGGCTCTTGTTTTTCTGGTTTTCTGTATTATGCAAGATCAGTTCTCCACGAAGTTGTAAGTCATATCAATGGATTTCATTTTAGGTCTATCCAAAGACCAAATTCCAGCACAATGTAATTCTGGTGGTGGTGGAAAAATTGACCAAGGTTGCCCACTTTATACTAGGTAATGTCAAGGACGATGCACATGCCATAGCTAAAAATTTTGATAGGTAGATTATGTGGTTGCATGGATTCCCTAAAGTTATTATTTTAGAACAAGATTCCAAATTCACCTCATATTTTTGGTAAGCCTTGCGTACAAAATTGAATATTATTTTTGGATACCATTTAGAGATAGATGGCTAAATTGAATAAGTAAATAAGTAAATCAGATCCTTAAGGATATGCTAGGCATGTATTGCATGTACCACAAAATTAAATAGGAGGAATATCTCTACCTGGTGTAATTTTCTTATAACAATAGCCATAATTTATCTCTAGGCATGGCACGTTTTGAGGCCCTATATGGAAGATGATGCAAAACTCCTCTATCTTAGGATAATCCAAAGGATCAAATTGTGATCAAATAAAACACTATCAAGGAGACAAACGAACAATTAAAAATGATCTGCCAATATCTCAAAGAAGCCATGGATTGATAAAAGAGATATGCTAATCTAAAAATAACCCTGAGAAAATTCTTTGTCGAAGAAAAAGTCTTTCTCAGGGTAAAACCTAATAAAATATTTATCAAATATTCAAATCTTGATCCTAGATTTGTTGGCCCTTCTAAAATTATAGGAAATATTAGTCTAGTGGTGTATAATCTTACCCTTCTACCCAGTTTGTCAAAGATTCATGATGTCTTTCACATATACCTCCTTTGTAAGTATGTCATTGATCCTTCACATGTTTGGAATGTGTTAAACTTGCAGATGGCAGATCCTCTTGCAGTTGAAGTTTACCCACTTTGGATTCTTGCCTACCATACTAAACATTTAAGGAAAAGAAATATTAATCAATGTAAGGTCTAATGGGACCAATTTTCAGAAAGGAATGCTACATGGGAGAATGTAGATTCTATGAAAGAACAATTTCCTTATCTTTTTGAAATATAATTAAAACATAGAGTATTGTGTTTGAAATTAGGGGGATAGAATATAATGGTCCTCCCAAAAAATATTTTATGAAATTGCTATTGTAATTGATTAGCATCTATGATATGGTTATTTGTTACTTATGAACATCTTTGGTATTGCTAATTGTGATTGATAAACAATTATTTTAATTATTACGCTTTATTATTTTGGGATATGGTATTGTTGATGGTATCTATTTTGTATGTACAGGTCCTTGAGAGATAAAAGGAGAAATGATGGTAGTGTGAAATATCACTACGGTGAGGTATGTGGCTCCCGAGTACATGGAAGCTTGGATAATCATATTTCATATAGCTGCATTAAATTTTTGCATTGTGAGTATGTATGTGTGAGTCTACACCTTGAATTTTTGAATGATTTTATATGATTGTTTATTTACCTTCTATTTTGTTTATAAAAAAAGCAATAAAATTATTGTAAACTTAATTCTTTAAGAAAAGGAATTTTATAAATAAGAAGAGATTAATATAAACATAAATATTACAAATAATAAAATATTATTATTATATCTGCTTGTTGTGGTGTAGTGGTAAATGCCCTGGGTGTTGGAAGAGGCTGACCTAGGTTCCATTCCCCTTGTCTCCATCCTGTAGATATGTGGTATAGTTAGGAATGTCCTATGTGCTGGTAGAGTCCGACAAGGCTCCATTCCTCCTATGCCCAACCTGTTGAAAGTGGCACCTCGAAAGGGGTGTTTTCCACTATAAATTAGTTTTTACCCATGTGTTGTAGGTGAGTTGGAGAGGAGAGGGAAATCCTCCAAGGGAGGTCCCAGGTTCGAATCTCCACCCTACCAAAAAGCTGAATTGGGTACCCAAAATCCAATTGATAATGTTGGTGCGGGCAGGGTTGGGTGCAACCCCCGGGTGACTTTGACGGTGTAGAACCCCCTGTTCATGGTCTCTTATACCAAGGCGGCCCGACAATGGGTTTTTCGCTTAAAAAAAATAAAAAATAAAAAATATTATTATAGAAATAAAAGTTCTTCCATATGGGAAAATCATCCTCTCGTTCGATTGGAAACTTGGCTGAAATATTAAGTGTCCACCTGGTGGAACATGTCTTTGAAAAGTGGTCATTTCCATACATTACTTGGATTATAAATTGAGTGGTTTGAAATAAAAGGGTGATTTTTAGCACATGATTTGAGGTATGCTCTTATGTGTATGTGGATTTCATTGAGAATTTAGGAGAGAAGAACCAGGGAAAGCTACCAAGGAGGGATGTAGCAAAGTTTGAGAGTAATAGGTCATACGTATCTACTTTTAAGAAAATACATGTTTAATTTTGAGGGAATTAGATTATAATGTTTAATTAAAAATTTGTTGTTATTAAATAGATGTGAAATAATTAACCTCTTAAATTTATAAATTTGTGTTATGTAAAATTGAAATTCCTCAAACCCCTTTTTCTTCAAAATCCTTTCCCTGAGAATCCATGCACTAAGACCCACCTACGCAATTATGTGGTAATTAGAATAATACTCAAGTTAAAAATCTATCATAACATATTTATAAATAAGATATATGTGTATTATTTTCATTGTTGTGGATGAAATGGTATCTCTTCTATACTCTAGTTGTTGTATATGATGGTATTCCCTCCATGTTATACTTTGATTGTTGCATATCCTAGTTGTTGTATGCATGTACCGCTATCTGTGCTCTAAGCCATGTAAGGGTAGAATGTTATGTGAATTTTAATTACAATGAATGAACATATTGTTTGCATGACCTATTTTATGTCTTCCACTGATGAATTACACATACATTCTTAAAGTATTTTTACGCACTATGATGAATTGGTATGGGCAGTGTATTGTTATTTCATGTTTTTGAAGATATGCAAAAATGAGTTATGCCTAGATGCTTGATGTATGGGTAGTGTGCTATTATTTTATGTTTTATTGATATGTGAAATTGAGTTAAGTTTGGATGCTTAACGTATGGGAAGAATATTGATACTTTATGTCTTTTGATAATGTGCAAATAAATAAAGCATTATTGCTTGACGTGTGATGTCCACACTGAATTTATGTGCACTATCATGAATTGACCTTGCATGGACAATGTACTATTGAGCAAGTGTTTTGTTTGCCTAAAATATTTTATGTCCCCCCATTGAGGTGTGAAAATGAGTTGTGCATGAGCTTGGTTGCTTGAAATATGACGTTTACATTGAATTTCTATTTTAAAAGATGCATCGTTGTGAATTGGTATAGCATGTAGATATTGCATTACATTTTATAAAATGCATCTTAGGAAGGACCCCATTGATCCCACTACGAAATATTGAAGAATGTGGTGACCAAACATTAGTTGCAATGCTATTGGATAATACAGTTCTCTAAATCCTATTAGGATATGAAATGTGTGTTGGTATAGCCCGATTAAGCCATGTGGTGCATGTAAATATCTTTGTATCACTATCCTATCAATGTTGCAATTTACTCGGGTTTGTGATACAAGTTTATGTACAATCAAAATACCTATTGTAAGTGTGTAACTCGTAGGAAACAACACTATGTATGATTTAATTAATACTTGAGAATTATTGAAAATATGAGCAAGTTTTGTTGTCATTGATTTCAAGAGGTTGATCTCCAAGTTTAGTCATCATTAATATCATCAGGTGGTTTTTTAAAAATGCAAGGAAGAAGTTTAAAGGAATAGGATATAATATTTATTTTAAATATTATATGCCTACAAAGGCCTAAAAATATTGAAATCCCAAGGATGGAGAAGCAGGTTTAAAAGGAAATAGTAACATTATAATATCTAATATTAAAATATTTTGGGCTAAAGGTTAAGGTGAAGAAAAATGAGGTCCAAGGAGTCATTAAATTATAAATCCTCAAAAAGACCCATTTGGCAAGATTTAAATATTATTATTTAATTTATTTAAATTAAAATATTTTAACCATAGGTTAAAATTTTAATTTAAATAAATAATAAAGATTCCATAAGTTTAAATTTTAAATTTGAATTAAAAATAAAATTTACTAATCGTCGGCTTGTTGGAGTGCATAGCAAATGGTATAAAAAGGGCAATGGTTTTTATTTAAAACTATCCATACAATTCGTACGCCCAAAGGATAAAGGAATTCGTGTGTTGCATTTGAATAAAGAGAAAGGAAAGAATTCGCATGTGTTAAATGTTAAAGGGTAGATATTGTGATAAACCTAAGTGGTGTGCCAAACATATCTCAAAGCGCTTGGTATTGCAAGTGGTAATCGAGGGCTGGTTAAGGCATTTGTAATGGCAATATCGCGGGTTCGTTTCACACTATTATGTTTTGCAAAGGAAAATCATTTTCATTTGTGCTTAGTGGGAGAAGAGACAAGGAACAAGAGGTGATTCGTGTGCTTTTTTATTTTGTGTGGGCATATAGCCAAATTGGTGGTTAAGCTTTGGGCTACGGCTTTGGAAAGGCAAGGTCGTATGTTTGAATTTCGGTGGAAACAATTTTTGGGCAGAATTAAAAGGAAAGGTATGCATTTCACGATTTAATTTTTCCAAAGGTTTTGATATTCGAAAATTTGCATTAAAGGGTTTTGTAAGATTTAAAAGATAGTTTGTGAGTTTTTTAAGGAAGATATAAGGTGTAAGAAAATTAAAATATTTTATTTTTAATTTTTGGTGGTTAGAATTTATTTTATAATGTTTGGAGTTATAAGTGTTAATAAAAGAATTTTATTTTTATATGGTGGATGTTATTTTGAAAGGTTGGATTTTATAAGGTGTTAGTAAAGGAACTTGATTTTTTAATATTAATTTGAGAGTTTGGATATTATAAGGTATATTAGAGATTTGATATTTTGTATGGTGAAATAAATATTGGGAAAAGTATTTGAGTGAATATTTATAGATAAATTGTTGCTATCTAACCTTGAAAGTGGCAAAGAGGATTTGAGTTTGATTGAGATAGGTTTTGAAGTCAGACCTCCATAAAAAAAAAAAGTATGGTCATATCATCCTTGTGAGTGAAATATTGTTGGATTGAATGTTGTGAAATGCAAAGTTGGAGTGAAAAATATTGTTTGATAAGCATTGTTGGAAATTTTGAGTAGTTTTTCATGTGCATGACTGGTGGATGTTGAAATATCATGAGTATCATTGTTATGTGAGATTGAGAACCATCTTGAACTAGGGTTTGTGAAATATCATGAGTATCATTGTTATGTGAAATTGAGAACCATCTTGAACTAGGGTTTGTGAAAGATCATGAGTATCATTGTTATGTGATATTTAGAACCATATTGAACTAGGGTTTGTGAAATATCATGAGTATCATTGTTATGTGAAATTGAGAACTATATTGAGCTAGGGTTTGTAAAAGAAAATGAGTGTCATTGTTATGTGATATTGGAATTATCTTGAGTCAAGGTTTATAGTGTGAGTTATTGGAAGTAAAGTGAAACACTTGGTTAGGGTTTGTAAGCAAGTTTTGTTTCATTGAGTGGATGTTTGAGTGAATTTTATTGAGCATTATTGATTGAGAGCATTGGAGTGATAGTTCAATATTTGTGAAACAAATTATTCTTTATTTCTGAATTGATTTTAAAGAGAGTTTGGAAGTGATAGAATGATTTGTGAGTGTGAAACATATTGAGTCTCTTACCATTCTCTATATGTTTTTTTGATTAAACAAGATTCTAAGTGAAACTTGTTTGTGTTAAATTTTTTGAAAGAGATTAATTAGAGTTTTGTGTGCAAGTATTACAATTGTTTGAGTATGTTTTTGTGAAATCTTGTGAGCAGATTTGAGTATGTTTTTGTGAAATCTTGTGAGCAGATTTGAGTAAGTCCTAGAGGGGACTTAAGGAAAGAATTGAGTAAGCTTTTGTGAAATATTAAGGATAGATTAGTATGAGATTTTGTGAAATCTTGCAATAAAATTTTGAGACAAGTCTTGGTGAATACTGGAGAGCATATTTGAGGTAAGTCTAGTGAAGACTTGTTGAGCAGATTGGATAAGTTCTAGAGAGGATTTGTTGGACATATTTGATGTAAGTCTTGGAGAAGACTTTTTGAGCATATTGGACAAGTTCTAGAGAGGAGTTTTGAGTATATTTGAGGTAAGTCTTAGTGAAGACTTATTGAGCATATTGGACAAGTTCTAGGGTGAAGAATTGTTGAGCAGATTGGACAAGTTCTAGGGAGGACTTGTTGGACAGATTTGAGGTAAGTCTTAGTGAATACTTGTTAAGCATATTGGACAAGTTCTAGAGAGGAATTGTGGATAGATTTGAGGTAAGTCTTTGAGAAGACTTGAGAGCAAAATTAATTTATTGATTTATTCAAGCTTTGTGTTAAGGCTTGGGACAAATATAATCTGAGTTGATTCATGATTTGATCAAGCTTTGTGTTAAGGCTTGAGGACAAATTTTGGTGCAAATTTGAGGACATATTTGTGCTTTGGAGGTGATAAAGCAGAGGATAATAGTATCTAATGGATAGAGATCCATTAGCCAGGGTAATGAGGATATAAATCTTCTGAGTGATAACATAGGTCTTTAGTGGAGAGATATCCATAATTCAGTGTAGTGGAGGCAGTAGTCTTGAGATCTAGTGGAGAGATATCCATAATTATGAGTGATTGAGATCCACAAACTTGATTAGGTGATTAGTTTCTAGTTTGGATAGAGGTCCATAAATATTTTATTAGGGAAGGATTCCCAAAATATTTGTTGAGAAAATTTTAGTGAAAAAATTTCTTCATGGAGTAGCCCACATTGAGTAAACCACGTTAAATTGGAGTCTCTATTATGTGTGATGATGTGTGCATTGCTTTTATTACTGCTACTAATATTGCCATTGATTATATTGGATAATATTTTTTGAAAATAAATTAAAAATTGGTCTTATACTATTCACCCCCCCTCTCAGTATAAGCTTGTGTTAATCAAGAATAATTCTTGTAATATACTATACCCTTACCTTAGTATATCTGCAATTAACTGTTACAGTAAACTCAAACTATTGCCTAATGCATGGAGCATCTTACATGTGATATGAGAATGCTTTAGTTTCATATCTTCTTTCTAAAACATATGGTGTTGAGTCATAATATTTTATGATTATGTTTTACATTTCTATGTTGACTGCAATGGGTGTTTATTAATTTATAATGTTGTGTTAGTTGTTTATCATCATAAGGCTTAAAATATATTGAAATTATAAATAATCCATGGAAATGATTAGAGATCAATCCTATTTTTTTTTGGAATATATTACATTATTTTGTACATGCTACTGTACCACCTTGGGTACATTCTTATATTAGGAAAGTGTGATTTATTTTATGCAATATAATAAAAGCATAAGTATGCATAATAATTTTATTGGAAAAAATAATTATATTCAATTAAAATAAGAGAGGATACAAAAAAAATAAGAAACATAGCTTGAGGCACAATAATGTGCAATAATGTACATGTGCACATTATTCCATGTGTACATGAGTTCATAGAATAGGAAGAGGAAGAGTCTCTAGAAGAGTAAAGGCCAAGAGTGCCCCACATGAAGAGTCACATTACATTATATATGTTGTGTAATGTGGATATGTAATATGACACAAAGTAACACTTTTTGGTACTTACAAAGCTATGGCACCATTTTCGTGAGCATTTTTTTATGACATGTTTATGAGTATTTGCTAGAGTTATTTCTGAGTTTTATATTTGCTGAATATTTCCATTAATATATATTTCATATTGCAACTTTATTATTGATCTTGAGGTTAATTTATCTTAAGTATATAGCTTCAAAAGCTAACAATGGTATCAAAGATACAACAAGGTTGTGACTTGCACATGTTTAAAGTTCCAAAGGAGGTTTCCACTGGTTAAGAAGAAAACCAGTGAGGCTAAGGAGAGTATCTATAGAAGGAGAAACCAGTTAAGATTAGAGATTTTCCTATTCCAAGAATAAATTTAGAATAGGAGATATTAGGTATTGAATACAAACCTTGACATTGAGGAGATTAAGGAGATTAAGAGACCCAAGAAGGAGATCCTATCGAAGATTTTTTTTTAGATTGAAAGAGACTATAGATTGCAGATTAGCTAGAGTTTTTCCACAAGGTTGAAGGAGAACTCATGAAGACTAGGATTCAACACAAATTTCTTTCAACTAGTTTTGAGAATAACTAGTGAAGTTTGGTTATTTTAGAATTTTTGAAATTTTTATATATTTGGTACTACTATCTAATTTTCTTGTTGCCAAAAATTAACACCCAAAATTTGAGAAGCTTCCTACAAAAGATAGAGAAGAATTTCACCTTAATTACCTAAAAGTCTATGTGATTTTCTTGTGTAGGGATTAGTTCTTTGTTGCAAAAAATTAGAGATTGAAGACTGAGGAGGTCTAAGAATAAGATCCCATCAAAGACTAAATGTTGATGAGACTCAATAAGGAAGTCCCCATAGAAGATTGCAGACTAAATATATAGAGCTATAGATTGGAGAAGTTGAAGACACCTAAAAAATGGTCAGATTGAAGAACTTCTAGATTTGAAATATAGAATATTGGAGATAGAATATTGTGGATTGTAGATTGTAGATTGAATATTGAGGAGACATGCACAAGAGTTTCTTGTTAAATATTGGATATTGGATATAGATAAGGACTAAGAAAATGTCTTATTACATATTTGAGGAGAAACATATTTTAGAAATCCATGAAAGAGATCTCATTACAAAATTCCCATAGTTGGAAGATTGAGAAGACCAAGGATAGGTCTCATTGAAGCATTGAAGAGAGGAGTTGAAGAGTTGAAAAATTAGAAGACCCAAGAGAAGTGGTCTCAAGGAGATTTGGAGAAGAATAAGAAGGCTAGAGAAAGCCTTATTACAAAAGTGGCCATTTAAGGTATTTTGAAGAAATCAAGAAGTAGGAGATTGCAAGCAAGGAGAAGTTTATGATTAGGAATATTTGGGACAATTGTTGTCATCCGACAATAATTCCAAGAGGAAGAAGTTTTTGGCAAGAATTTTACCAAATATTGGATAAGGTATTTGAAGATCTTAAGGAAACAAATAGCCTAGGAGATAATTTTTGAAGTTAGAATTCAACGAGGAGATTGTAGGAGAAGAGAATATTGAAGAGCCCAAAATTTTGGGAAATCTAAGGATAGCCATAGTAGTTTTGAAGGCTAATTTGATAAGAGAATATTGTAGGTTTTGAAGCAAATATTGAAGGATTGCAGGATAACGTATTGAAGGAAGGATAGAGGTATGACTTGGAGGATATTTTGGAAGATTTTTTAGTGCCCTTGAATAGGATATTTAAGGAGTTTGAGATAGTGATAAAAGGTAACATTTTGGAGATTTTTTTTGTAGGTTTTGGATAGCGAAAGAAGGAATATATTAACTACATAGTTGTAAATTTTTTGTTAACATTTGGGTACCATTAATAGCTATGAATTATAAAGTTTGATAGAATATATTTGGAAGTATAGAATCAAAGTTTTATGAAATAATTGGAATAAGGGAGAGAGCTAAGGTTTTTGGAGAACTTAGGGGTAAATTCAAAAGAGCTTTGGACAATATTGTATGGGATAATTTAGCATCATTTGAAAGAAGATAATTGTTGAAATTTTGGATAGCAAGAAGGTAGTATTTTAGAAACAGTTAGAGCTATATATTTTGTAAGTTCTAGAATAGCAAAGAGAGGAAGAGTAAGGGTGCAAAATCCGAGAAGATCTATATTGCTAAAAGGTGAATCAAATCATCAAATAAAGTAGCTAAAAATGATATCAAAATGTATGTGATATTGGTGCAACTTAAGTTCATTATTGAAGTATTCAAATATATTCTACATAAAGCATTTGAGAGCACCATATTACTATTATCAATTTAAAATTGGAAGTTAGAGCAAAAGAAGAATTCAAGCATAAAAGTATTGATAACATTTACATCTTAAGATCTACAAGATTGAAGCAACATAATATTTAATTGTTTAGTTTATTCTAAAAGGATAAATAAGGAGAGTATTATATTATTAGTGAATGCTATTAAGAATGCATATTTATTGAAGTGAAATAGAATAAAGCTAAAGCATTGGTTTGAGTAAATAAATACCAAGCAAAGGATTAAAAATAAAGCAAGTTTTTCAGTTTCTAAATACACTATGGAGCCACGATCCTAAGGATAAGGGAAGATAATCCACTTGGAGTAGATAGCACCACCATCGGTCATAGGAGAACTACCATAGTATAAATAAGTTTCACTATTGTAGAGAGGAGAAACCATAATTCAAGTAGAAAGGTCCATTGCCATCCAAGGAAGAGCCACTACCAAAAGCATTAAGCAAGCCACCAAGTTTCACCAAAGGAGCCCAATCGAATACATTTTTATGCAAGAATTGAAGTGGATACTTATAGAATATAAAAGGGTTAGATATTAGGGTAAGTTATAGGTTGGTGAATATGTTACATGCAAAGGACATGCATTGGAAAATACAAGGATGAGGTGCAAGTATCAATAAGCACCTAGGTTGAAAGAAGGAATTATAATTTTCATTCAGTAATGTCCAAGATGTTATAACGGTGTTTGAATAAGCAAATATATGTTTTATACGCTTCATCATCGAAGAGTCTAAGTACCATGTGGCACATATAATCTAGAATATCAATAGAGTTAGGGAATTCCAACCACTTGTTTCAAAATGAGAGCATAATTTAAGAAGCCAAGGATAGAGGAATTGAAAGTATATTGGTTGAGATGCATTGGAACAATAGAATATGTAAAATAAACCATTAATTGAAGGTTTGAGTGTAAGTGAGTAGCAATAAACCACTTGGCAGTGCAAGAGAAATAACAAGGCTATGTAGGCAGTCAAAGTTTGAATACATTGCAGAGCACCGATGTGAGATTTGAATGAGTCTAAGGAGAAGGTAGATTGATTTGAAGCCTAAGTATAACAAAAAAGAGCACCAGCTTGAAAGATGTGCATCAATGAGATACCATTATAGACTTGAGGGAGTTACCAAGGTTAAAGGCAATTCATTTCCATTTTAATCTTACATATATTGGATAGGAGATATAAGGAAAATACATTTATGATTATTTCTTTCTAAGGATAAAGGTAAATCTATTTACATTGGAGAGATAAGTATTAACCTTAGAAGTAATATTAAAGTTATTTAAGGTTTTATGAAAGATTAAAGTTTGGCTTGAAGGAATTAAAGGGATAAATATAAATTTTTGTAATTTGGTTATTTAAAGTTACACACCAAATTCTAAAATATTTGCAAATTAATTATATTGGAGTAATAATTGTTTCTACATCAAACTAGATTTATAAATTTGTAAATATAATTTTTTTCTAAATTTTCAATCTTGGAGTTATAAGGTATTCAACACCAACATAGGATTAAGAGATTTAGAATTAAATTATTTTTGACATTAGGGAGCTATAAGAAAGTCTACAAAGGTTAATCATGACAACACATAAGTTCTTTCCTTCAAATTCCCAACTACTTAAAGGTCCTAATTATACCTTATGGAAAAAAAAAGTAAGATCTATATTGATAGTAGATAAGCTATGGGAGATAGTTAAAGGAGCAAAACCTAAGCATACTGAAGATGCAAGAGAGATTCAAACATATGATGAAGATGAATTAAAATCTCTAATAACTTTTACAATTACATATGAAATTCAACCATATATTAGTTAACATCTATAGAAACATGGAATACTCTATCCAATATATTTGAAGGAAATAATAAAGCTACCATATTGAATCTTTAGACACAATTACATTATCTAAAATTCAATAGTGGAGAAATTATAGAGTTGTTTCTAAGGAAAGAGGTAGAGGAAAGTTATTGACCTTAAGTGAGAAGGTAGAAGATAAATTTTTGGCTCAAGTAAATTTTGGGAGCACTTCCTAAAATTTACAAGCACTTAGTTACATATTTACAAATTTTGGGTAAATATACATCATTTGATGAATTAGTTAATTTACTACAATAATATAAAGTGGAAAATTCAATCAAAGATGAAATGACTAATATTGCATTAGTCTCAAAATATAATCAACAAGGAAACATTTCTTCACTTTCAAGGAACAAACCAAAGTGGAATGATCGATATTGTCAAATTTGTAAGAGAAGAGGTCATAGTACAAGTTATTGTAGATTCAATCCAAGGAATCAATTTCAAGGGAACCAAACAAATTCAGGAAATCAATCAAATAGGTTGTTTCAACCAAGACAATATCAAAACCAATATAGACCACCTCAGCTATAATTCTAGTGGTAGTACAATCTACTTCATCTACAATACAAAGAAGGAAATCAAAAGGGAAACATAGTCCAAGAGATACATGAATTAGAATAGTATATAGAAGGACATTAATTCAAATCACTTTTAGCTATATTTTACAAATATACTAATCATTTACTTGATAAGAATACAAACAAGGAGGATGAAGAAGAGTACAAGCTCCAGCAAAAGAATAAATATCTATATTGAAGACTAAAGTATTCAATAATTAAATAATGTAATATAAGGGGGTTTTGGAATATATTACATTATTTGGTACATGATAATGTACCACCTTGGGTACATTGTTAGATTAGGAAAGTCTGATTTATTTTATGTAATGTAATAAATGCACAAGTGTGCATAATATTCAATAATGTAAATATGCACATTAGTCCATTTGTACTTGAGACCATATAATAGGAACTAGAAGAGTCTCTAGAAGAGTGAAGGCAAAGAGTACCCCATATAAAGAGTCACATTACATTATATATGGAGTGTAATGTGTATATGTAACATGACATGAAGTAACACTTCTTGGTACTTACAAAGCTATGGCACCATTTATATAAACATTTGTTTATGACATGTTTATGAGTATTCACTAGAGTTATATTTGAGTTTTATACTTGCATAATATTACCATTAATATATATTTCATATTGTAACTTTACTATTGATCTTGTGGTTAATTTATCTTAAGTATATAGCTTAAAAAGCTAACATTTTTCCTTGATTTGCTTGTGACATTAAATGAGCTCAGGATAAAATGAACCAAATCTCTCTTAGGGATTGTGTGTGAACAGTATCTTCTAAAATTTCATCATAGATCGACTCTTACACCTCTATTTTGGAAAATGTGCCAATATCTACAAATTATAAACTTACCTTATGTTGTCCTTGAACTGAGCAATAAGGAAATTAGAGCCACATATGTATTTACATCGCATCATTGGCATATTATGGAGTGGGCATTTAATCATCATGAGACCTTCCAACTATGATAATCCTTTCCTTAACCAATGTGTTCTTGGAGTGCTATGTTGCATATGCATGTGTTTCCTAATATTAGGCATCATATCTTCCCTAAAATAATAATAATCAAATGGTGGCAATGCATTTAATGAAATTATCATTAACTCTTAGGGTATTATGTTACCTTAATTGTTCTTTATTTAGCCTTTGTCTGAGAAATGTTACCTTCTTACTTCTACCTAGGAAAAGTTAACCCAAATGAAATATTCTAGAATTAACAACTAGGATATATTTGACTTTTGTGTCTCTATTTCATGCCCTAGTCTCAATGGAAAGAGGGGTTTAAATACCTATTAAATTTGATAGGGACATTTGTTTTAAAGTTATTTAAATTACTTTCAAAAAAATTTCTATATCAATAATGGATAGCTCGAATAGATAGAAATATTTGTTATTAAAGTTATTTAAATGTTTTAGATGTTCTATAGAAACTGTAAAAATTTTACCTCTTGTCAGTTCTCCAACCTTTAAGTGAGTTGAATGATACAATTAAATTTTTACCTATTATAGTTGGATGATTGTTACAGTCGCTATATAACATCTAAAATATTTCAATAACATTAATCATAAACATTTCTATCTGTTCTAGCTATCCATTCACGATGATAGAAAATATTTTGAAAGTAATTTACACAACTTAAAAAAAATGTTCCTATCAACTTTAGTAGGTATTTCTATCTATTAAAACAACCAAGTTTCCAATCGAATGGGAGAACAATTTTTCCCGTACGGAAGCACTCTTTTATTTATATAAGAAATAGTTTCCTTACACTTTTAATATATATTCTTTAAATACACTTTTACGTATATATATATATATACAAAGGTTATAGCTAATAAAATTCATCGTTAAGATTATTTAGTTTCAATATTATAATAATATTTTCTTATTTATAATATTCAAGTTTATATTAATCTCTTATTATTTATAATAATTTTCTTCTTTGTTTTAAAAAAAAAAAAACGGAAGGGAAATAAACAATCATATGAAATCATTCAAACATTCAAGGTGCAAACTCACACATACATACTCACAATGTAAGAATTTAATGCACGTATATGAAATGTGATTATTCAATCTTCCATGTACTCGGGAGCCACTAGTGAGTGTATTGCTGGTATATCTCTATCAATGCAAATACCTTACCATAGTGATATTTCACACTGCCATCATTTCCTTTTTTATCTCTTGAGGACTAGTGCCCGCAAAATAGAGACCATTAGCAATACCATATTCTGAAATAATGAAAATTAATAATTAAAAAAATGGTTTTTCAAATCACAATTATCAATACCAAGGATGTTCATTAGTCACAAATAACAATATTATAAATGTTCAATAGTCATAAATAACCATATCATAGATTCTTATCAATTATAAAAACAATATTATAAAATGTTTTTGGAGACATCCTAGTTTCAAACATGGTCCTCTATGTTTTAATTATACTTCAAAAAACTAAGGAAACTGTTCTATCATAGAATTTGCATTCTCCCATGTAGCATTCCTTTCTAAAATTTGGTCCCACTAGACCTTACATTTATTAATATCCCATTTCATTGAATACTTAACACGATAGGAAATAATTTGGACTAGGCAGACTTTAACTACAAGAGGATATGTCATCTACAAGTTTGACACATTCCAAACATGTGAAGGATTAGCAACAAACTTACAAAGTAGGGATATGTGGAAGACATCATGAATATTTGATCGATTGGGTGGAAGGTCAAGTTTATAGACCATTAGACTAATATTTCCTATAATTTCAAATGGTCCAAAAAATATAGGATCAAGCTTTGCAGATTTGATAGAGCTTTTATTAGGTTTTACCCTAAGAAAGACTGTCTCACATAGAGAATTCTCTCAGGGTTATTTTCATATCAACAAAACTCTTTCATCAATCCATGGCTTCTTTGAGCCACTAGAAAATAGTTTTTAATTGTTCCTCCATCTCGTTGATAGTTTTTATCTGATCATGATTCGATCCTCTGGATTTTTCCAAGACAGAGGAGTTCTACATTGTCTCACAAATAAGACTTCAAAAGGTACCATCTCTAGAGACGCTTATAATAAATTTCCACCAAGTAGATTTATTCCTCCTATTTAGTTTTATGGTCCATGCAATACATGCATAGCATGTCCTCAAGGACTTGATTTAGTCATTTAGTTTGGCCATATGTATTTGGATGCTATGCAAAACTAATATTCAATTTTATACCAAAGGCTTAATGCAAGGCTTGCCAAAAATCTAAGGTTAATTTGGGCTCTCTGTCTAAAATAATAACTTTAGGATATCCATGCAGACACATAATCTCCCTAGAAAACTTGCTATCTATGGTGGGTGTATCATCCTTGACATTGCACGGTATAAAGTGGGCAACCTTGGTGAATTTTTCCACCACCACCAGAATTGCATCATGCTAGAATTTGGTCTTGGGTAGACCTACTATGAAATCTATTGATATGACTTACCACTTCTACTCTGGAATAGCATGAGGGAATAATTTACTTACTCAATGTTGATGCTCACCTTTTACCTTTTGATATTCTAGACATCTAACCACAAAATTTATAACATCTAGTTTCATCCTTGGCTAGTAAAATATTTTCTTCATGTTTTCCCTCATCTTAGCCCCTCTAGTATGTGTCGAATAAGGATTACAATGGACCTCTTGTAAGATGAGGTTTCTTAACCCTCCTGTTTCTAGATCAATAAATATATTATTAAATAACAACAAATTATCTTTGATATTGAAGTCCCTACCTTTCTTGACTTCTTCCTCAATCCATGCTCGACATTTGCCACAATAACTATTAGTCAATTGTTGTTCCTTGACCTTGTCAAACAAGTTTATGTGACATCTAGATATAGTCACTATAAGCCTTCCTTTACTTAAGGTATTGATTATCTTATTCCTTCCTCTTAATATATTTAATTCCAAAGTTATATTCAGCTATAAAATTCCATCCACCGATGTTGTCTTATATTTAGAAGTGGTTTGGTGAAAATGTACCTTAGACTCTGATGATATATCTTTAAATTGAAAGTTTTTCCCAATGGATAAAGCCTCTAGACATTAAGTGAATGTACTACAATTGATATTTCCAAATCATGAGTTACAATTATTGAGCTCGTGCATTTTAATTTTTTAGGATTCGTAAGCTATGATTGATCTATTATGAGTTTTTGAGTTAGAATCCTAATTAGACCTTTGGTAGAGGTATTAGTACAAACTATAAATTTTTTAGATGGATTAGGAATTTTCACCATTGGCATAGTTGTCAACCTTTTCTTGAGTATTTTGAAATCTTCTTCACATTGCTCACTCCATTTAAACATCTTACCTTTCCTTTAAAGGTTAGTAATTGGATTGGCTATCCTTGAAAAATCCCTTACAAATCGTCTATACTACCCTACTATTCCCATAAACCTACGTACTTCTGACACATTAAGGGGTGTACACCAATCAATAATTTCTTCCACTTTCTTAGGATCAACAACAATCCCATTAGTTGATATGACATACCCTAGATACTAGACTTGTGGGTGTATAATTTACTTTTAGAAAGCTTCCCATATAGTTGATTCTTCTTTAGTATTTCTAGTACAATTATCATATGCTGATCATGCACTTTTTTATTTCATGAGTAGACCAGGATGTCATCTAGAAGTATGAGTACAAATGATCAAGTTTCTCATAAAATACACTATTCACGAGATTCATAATTGTTGTTGGAGAATTAGTTAACCCAAAGGGTAGAACTATAAATTTGTAATGCCCATATCTAGTTCTAAAGGTTGTTTTATGAGTATCTTCATTCTTGAGCCTTAATTAACGGTAATCAATTTGGAGATCAATTTTTGAGAACATAGTTGCTCCTTTTAATTGATCTAATAAATCATTTATTCTTGGAAAGGAGTATTTATTCTCAATTATTACCTTATTGAGCATTATATAGTCAATACATAGCCTTAGGGACCCATCTTTATTTTTCACAAATAATATCGGTGCTCCCCAAGGTGATACACTTGGTTTAGTCAAACCCTTTTCTAATAACCCTTGAAGTTGTATTTTTAACTCTTGTAACTCAATTGGTGTCATTCCATATGCGTATCTTGCAATATGTTCAACTCTAGGTATGAGTTCAATGGAGAAATCAAATTCTTGTTGTGGAGAAAGTTTGGTAAATCTTCTGGAAAGACATCCTTAAACTCATTTAATATCAAAAATTTCTTGTAAAGTTCCACATTGATTTCATTCTCATCATGTCTATTTAATTTAACCACATAAACCACCCCATGTCTTTTAATTGCCTATCTAATTTGTAAGGTGGACAATAGATATGGTCGAAAAGTACCCCTATCATAGTGGATCCTTGTTCATTGATTGGGTCTTTCTAAAAAATCTATTCATCTTTTTTGAAAATCAATGTAGGCCTTGTGCTCTTTTAACAAATCCATTCCAAGGATGGTATCAAATGAGTGTAAGGAGGCTACATATATGCCATTCGGTTCTTTCATTATGTACGGAGATGTGGGCATCAAATAGATATTGGTTAATAGAAAAGGTTTGCCCATACTCATACTCAACTTTCCACCCACTGACCAAAAATCTTGGTCTTACTGATATATCCCTAGCTAAATTTAAATAAATAAAGCTATCCATGGCTCCATTATCAATCAAAATATTAAAATTTTAATTAAATAATTTACCTTCTATAATTAATGGTGTAGCTTGGCCATCTAGATTGGGATTACTTGTAGTAGTATAAATTCGGTGTGGCTGCTCTTTAGGGGTTTTCTTTCAATCGAATATTTATGAGAATTTGTTTGCATAATAAGGTCTTTTCCATACAAAACATCCAATATTTGGATCCTTATTTTTTACTTAGTTTTATGTTCCCATATTTTCTAGTGCAGGTTGATTATGTTGGTGAGCAGTTTTTCGATTAATCCTTCCTAGTTGACTCTTCTTATTTTTGTCTAGGAAAGTTCTACTTTTGGGATCTTCCTTATCATCCTCCTTAAAGCTATCCATGGCTCCATAGACACACACACACACACACACACACACACACACACACGTATATATATATATATATATATACAAAGGTCATAACTAATAACATTCATCGTTAAGATTATTTCTTTTAAACATTATAATAATATTTTCTTATTTATAATATTTAAGTTTATATTAATATCTGCTTATTTATAATATTCATTTTCTTAAAAAATTAAGTTTATAATAATTTTCTTCTTTGTTTTTTTTTTAACAAAATAGAAGGGAAATAAACAATAATATGAAATCATTCAAATATTAAAGGTGTCGACTCACACAAACATACTCACAATGCAATAATTTAATGAACCTATATAAAATGTGATTATTAGGGCTTCCATGTACTCATGAGCCACTAATGAGTGTATCGCTATTGTTCAACTCACTTAATGAACAACTAGGGAGATGGCTGAAAAGAGGTAAAAAAAAATTATTTTCAAGGTTTAGTTTTGCACCCTTTTTGTATCAGTACATACCATTAATTAACAAATTTTGGAATACAATCATTGCAATCGATCTCCCAAGTGGATGAGACTGACCAGGTCCCATAGAAAGTGCCTACAGTGATCCTATCTATCTCATACTTTCTCTGGTGAATTTAGAATCATAGCATGGGTTATCCCCTAGGGCCCATAACACCTAGATGGGGATGCATACCTTCCTTCCTTAACATGTTAAGTGGAAGCCCCAATATGAATTTACCCATCTATTATCGAACATGTAAGGATAGCATGAATGCTATGGTGCTTAACTAGGGACCATGCATAAAATACCATGGGTAGTTAAGGTCATGCCATTCACTTGGATCTATTCATGGATTTCTTTATGATATTGTAAATACAATAATGTGTCCCATTCTAAATTACTATGGAGTCTTATATTAGAGTTCTACATATCCCACCTAGATATCCCCTCATTGGGTGATCTTACCCTGAAGACAAAGTTCTCCCACCAAGACCTCTTATTTATCAGTCATACATAAGGAACCATCATCGTAGTACTCGTGAGGTGACTTAGATGAATATCCTATTTTATCCATCCTTAGCAATCACCCTCAAATCCCACTGATTGGATACCAATAATTCCAAAGGTCTAGGGTGTCTTATTCTACTTGGATGTTTTAAAGTATTTGATGTCCTTTTAGTTTAGGACCTCCTAACACCCTATTTCTAATATTAATATATTAATATATATATATATATATATATATATATATATATATATATAAGAATTAAATTTTCATAAATCCATATTAACTATTCTTCAAATTATAGAAAGTCATGTCACAGCCTGCTCATTAGGACTTCATAGAAGATATTAATTGATCCGAAGGATCAATTAATACTTGATTTTTAACATTAACCAAACCTTAAAGAGGGTCTAATTGATAAAATATAGGGGATGATAAATCCTAATTATCCTATAAATCCCTAATAAAAACTAATTACACTCTACCAAGTTAATTGGGAGAGTTTTGGAATGCAATTGGAATTATGTAAGGTTTGGAGAAATTAAAATAAGGCTTTTGTGAAATATTAATTTGGGAATTTATCTTTTACAAAAAGTGACTTAGTAGAATAAACCTAATTTATTACAATTAGGTGTCCATAAAATTTACCCAATTATAAATGGACCCAAAAAAGAGCAAGTTCATGATTTAATAATAAAAAATGTATTAGTGGATGAACTATTCTTCATTCCACATGACTCCTTCTAAGGTTGACCTTGTTAGTTGCCCTAGGAAAAAGGGAAGGCCAAAAATGAGAAAAGTACTCCCACCTTATATCCTCTTATCTCTTCCCCTAATTTTTAAATAATAAAATGGATGTCACTATTTTGGGTTGACTTCAAAAGGCACCCTTTAATATTTTAATAAAGAGCCACTTTCTTGCTCAGGAGGGAAAAAGAAGATAGGAAAAATTATAAAAGTGGAGACAAGCAATGGAAACGGGGAGAAAAATCTTAGGCTTAGGGAGTATGCTCTCTACCTTGGTAGATAAAAAACCAAAAATCCCTAAGAAAGTACCAAATATTTAACTAAAGACATTTGGCCAATATGAGTGAACTTGGACAATTAGAGAAAAATCTAGAAGGAGAAAGAGATTGGAAGCTATAAAAAAGGGAGGGCTAGCATATAGAAGGAGTCATGCATGAGGGCTATGTAGGAAATCAAACTTACCCAGGTTTGTTTGTACCGTTGTATTTTTCCCTAAGATGTGTATTCTTTTAATATGGTTATGTAGGCCTACCTATTATTTTATTGAAAGCATGCTTTTGTTATATTAAATTGTTGTCGATCAATATATATATATATATATATATATATATATATATATATATATATATATATATATATATATATATATATATATATATATATATATATATATTCATGTTTTATGAATATTATACTTCGGGTTGACCTTGATTGAGGATTCTATTTAAGGACCAAAATTTTGTAAGGATCTTGTGATATATTTTTTAATATTCACTCAAAATAATATTAGGGTTCTTGTATTATTTACATAGACTATCGAACTACGTCCATGAATCGAATTTGTTGTTGGTTACATAAATATAACTTGTTTATTTACCTTAAAATAATATTAGCCATAGATATATAGACTTGAAAACTTTAACTACCTTAAACTCGATGAATTTAATCCACCATCTTCGATGGGGGATGTGTGACCACCGTTTGGTGGTTGTATCTAACATAGTACAAAAGTTCTTTTAGAGGTTATTGTGGGAGAGGTTATCTATAACACAAATTGAAATCTAAAGAATCCTTTTGCTTGTTCATGTGTACCTTGGTCTCATTGAACCCCCCCCCCCACAAACATGGTATAGGAGGTCTTGATAGAATCCACTATTCTTAGAATAACCATTGGTAAATGGATTAAAGTACTTCGACTCCGATTTAAGTTGGATTCGTCTAGATGTGGATTGTAGAAACCAAATACCTATAACTCCTTGAAAATGAAATTCCCATTCGAGTACCTAATTCATTGATCTTTACATGAGCTATGTAAACATGTTATACTGATCATTGATGATCAGTAAAGTATTGTGTTGATACTTTACCATAAATTATTTCCAATTAACGACATATAGTTTTACTCTTTTGCAAGAAGATATTAAATCATCCTCTATGCCTATGTATTTGATAGCAGTAGATGTTCGATTGAAAACTTTGTTGCACACTACCATAAGTATATTATCTAGAGTAGATTTTAGAAAGAGACATGGCTATGTTTAGGAATCTCTGGTTCATCAAGGGATTATGAGAGTAGTAGCACCCTATACGCACAATTATCCCTAAGGAAAATTAAATTAAATACCATAGTTTATAATTTTCATTTATTTTTCAACATGTGGCATACAAGTTTTGTCTCCATGATTCGATAGGAGAGTTATCGGTTAGATGAATCTATGATAGATATCCCACATCTATTGTGCTCGGGGATTAGAATATTTTATAACCATACAAATACTAATAAGGGGATAGCCAAGCATTGAGTGCTTGGATTGGCTTACACTCTACTAACCACTCACGATCTTTGACAAAAAGCATGGTGATATTTTAAGTTACTTAACTCGTAGTCGCAATTGGTGTCTATCAATTTTAGTGACTATAAGGTATCATGTCCTCAGTTTTCATGCTCCAATTTGATCAGTTGTACCTATGGATTATGGTGAAAATAATTAAACCACCTTTTATAATCATTGGATTAAATGACCAATGATGAGATCACCATTTGGGATGACCGTGTTGGTTTAAAATTCAAATGAATAATGTGAACGTTGTTTGAAATTCTAATATGACCTTTTGGGTTTAGAATGCAAATGGAAAATATGATCGTTGCTTGAAAATTGGATACGTCCCTTGGTCAAGAAAATAGAATTTGAATCCTTTCTAATTATCGAAAATAATCCCAAACTACAAAAAAAAAACAAGTATGCTATGCAATTTGTATGATTATGGCCATAAGTAATAATGTAATTTGAATGTGAAATTGGGTTTTGTTATATTATACACGTGAAGCATGCAGTCATCTTATTATGAATTATGAATGAGATGATATTTCTTTGGATGGTATGTTAATTATACCACCACAGACCAAAAATATATATATATAATTGAAGGATATGTCTATAATCCACTTTTCAAAAGGAGAGATTAAACTATTATTTTATACCAAAATTGTGAAGCCATAGAATGGAGGTCAAGATTAAATTTAAGGGAATAAATTTGATATATAAATGGAAACATGGGAATCAAGCTATTAGGGTAAACCTGATAGCTATTAGATACAATTATTGATCAAATTTATAGTGTATAAATTTAGATCAAATCTTGGAAGGGAAATTCAATGCTTGACCAAATATTTGGAAGAAGAATTTTGATAAACATTTGGTAAATGAAAGGATGTAACCTAAGATCAAATTTGGGAAAATTTTGATAATTTTCTGGATTTAATGTGAAAGGGATTCTTCCTCAAAGACATCCTTTTTGGTGAACCATTATTAATCTTAATCTCAATCCTAAACTAATAATGCAAATATGTATCTATATAGTATGTAATCTTGTTTGATAGATTACAAGACAAATTTGTAATTAAAAAGTAATCTTGTTCGATAGATTACTAGACAAATTTATAGGGTAATCTTGTTTGATAGATTACAAGGCAAAATTGTGACTAGTTGGATTATGAAAATATTAATACATTCTTGTTGATAGATCAAGTGATAATAGGGTAGAAAAAGTCTAACATTGGAAGAATAGATAAAAAAACATAGCGTGATTCTTCTATTTATGGAAGTATGGCTTGGTGTTAATCCTTGGGGAAGGTATCGGACTTCTCCATGGCATTGTGAAGACTAGAATGACTGACATCTACTATGGATTAAATTATGAATTTATCCTTTTGTGGAATAAGGATTTAATTTATAGTATGAAAGGGAAATTCATATATTTTAGTACTCATGATGATATATATACATAAAAACACTATAAATAAAGGTATAAATAGTAGGATAAATGTGGAATTCATGCCTAAATAATATTACATGGTACCTCTGAAATGTATTTGATGATAAATATATGTAAGGATTCATTTGTGTAAAATAAATTTAGGAAGACTAGATGTGGAATCTAATATTGGAGGGATGGTGGGGGCATCTCCTTGTGGTATAAGACCTTAGATAACTTCCATACCACACTATATTAAATGAACTAAAGATATATCGTATTGGAGAATGAATGTGGGATTCATTCTCAAAGAAATTATGGGGTTTTATCTTTGATAATTGATGAGATTTCTCCGTAAATATGTATCATATGATTATTGATAAACATGTAGAAATCAGATCTTGTGAGATTATTATATATCATATTGATGGCTTAGAGAAAAGAAATGTGAATTTTCCTTATTTGCACAAGGAATTGAAAAAGGAACAAATTGATTCCTTTAATTGTATATTTGATTTAGAAAAGGATTCGTGGGATGCCTTTATATATTTGTAAATATAACATATTAAGTTTATGAAATAAGAGGAGAAAAATATTTTGGAGGTTGGGTTTATTCCTCGTGAGGGTTCCCAAGATATATGTGGTTTACCTCTATTTTTTGGTTTGTAATTACTATTATGCATGGATGTTATACTTGATTTATATTGTGATTATATAGATCATGGATACTACATAATATGGAATTTAAATTTTAGTTACCTTTCAAAAATATAATGCAATTACATTCTTATAATATTTTCAGTAGAGTGTTATATGATGCATGATCTTTTTAATATGCATTGTTCCATAAGTAAGAAGAGTTATGTTAGCACTAAGTTGGATTAGTTCTAATAATGGATGTTGTATTCACTTTCCCCAATGATTAGATATTTTAATATGATGCAATGGTTTATGCTTTGTTTCAAGTAATAATATTGAAGTGAATACTATAATGACTTACGTTTGTTATGGATTGAATTATGAATTTATCCTTATGTGGAATAAGGATATAATTTATAGGATAAATGGGGAATTCATATTTGGTAGTACTCATGATGATCTATATACATAACAAACTATAAATAAAGATATAAATAGTAGGATGAATATGGAATTCATGCCTAAAGAATATTACATAGTACTTTAGAAATGCATTTGATGATAAATACATGTAAGGATTCATTTTTGAAAACATGAATAAATGTAGGAAGATTAGATGTGGAATATAATCTTGGAGGGATGGTGGGATCATATACTTGTGGTATAAGACCTTAGATAACTTCCATACCACACTAGATTAAATGAACTAAAGATATCGCAGTTTGGTGAATGAATATGGGATTCATTCTCGAGGAAATTATGGGGTTTTCTCTCTGATAATTGATGAGATTTATCCTTAAATATGTATCATATGATTATTCATAAACATATAGATATAATATCTTATGATATTATTATATATCGTATTGATGGATTAGAGAAAGAAAATGTGAATTTTTTTTATTTGCATCAGGAATTGAAAAAGGAACAAATTGATTCCTTTAATTATATATTTGATTTAGAAAAGGATATGTGGGATGATATTCTATATTTGTAAATATAACATCTTAATTTTATGAAATAAGAGAAGAAACATATTTTGGAGGTTGATTTTATTCCCCATGAGTGTTCCCAGGATATATGTTGTGTACCTCTATTTTGTGGTTTGTAATTACTATTATGCATTGCTATTATATTTGATTTCTATTGTGATTAGATAGATCATGGATACTGCATAATATGGAATTTAAATGAAATTTACCATTCAAAAATATGGTGCAATTACATTCTTATAATATTATCACTAGAGTGGTATATGATGCATCATCTTGTTAATTTATAATGTTCCATAAGTAATAAGGGTTATGTTATCACTAAGTTGTATTAGTTCTAATAATGGATGTTGCATTCGATTTTCCCAATGATTAGCTCTTTTAATATGATGAAATGGTTTATGCTTTTTTTCAAGTAATAATATTGAAGTGAATAAAACAATGTTTATGTCTTGTTTAAAATATATGGATGGTATTACACTATGAAGAATGAGGAAGTAAGATTAAAGTTACATTCAATTAGCTAACTAAATTTCCCAATGAAATAAGATATAGAAATAATTAAAAAAGGAATTAATAAATGTCATGATGGAATGTGAGGTTAGATAGGAGCTAGTCACTCCTATCATGAGAGTTGAAACTGACCATGTTATAATTCTCTCAGATACTCACTATCTTGATTGATGTTGATTTAAACATGCTAGATTGTAAACTTGACATGATAGATGTGTTTCAAAAAATTTGGGTTGATAATTTGGGATTGTTACAGATGGTATCAAAGCCTAAGATAGCTAATGAACTCTAATGATAGGTATAGGCTATAAAATATATGGGCTTTGTTTGTAAAGCTATAAATATTCTTAATGAACTATAAACTGATAAATATATAGTAAGGGAAGAATAGGTGTTTGGAAGCTACTAATATGCAAATATTTTCTCCCATGCATGTATTCACGTGTGAATCAGAATGGAAGAGTGAGAGGAATCTTCCACAACTTGTGGAGTACCCAAGAGATCATTGAGAAATGGTACTTGGAATCTGTAGTATTATGCTAAGCCTCTTCCTTACTAAAGAATTGTATGTTGAAAAAAATTAAGAATGATCAAGTGGGAAAAGCATAGATCCTATCTTTGGTCATAGAAATTAAAGTTGAATAGTGCAAGTAAGGTAAAGTGGTAGACATGGGAGTGTCTACGAGGTTTTGTGTGATAACCCCTTAACTCACATTGTGTGATATGGGGAAAGAGTTAAGCATTACAAATGATTGATGTTCTATATTTATGATAGGATGATTAGTCTTCAAGGCATACACCTAATTTACAGGTTGAAAGAGCATGATATATTTGATTACTTGCTGGTCTTAATAGGAGGATTGGCCACTCCTATCCATAATATAGATATTGACCATAATTATTTCTTTGAAGCGCAGCCTTGGACTTACTTGGGTATTCATATAAGAGAACCACATGGAGATTTTGCTAAAATGACCCCTTGGTCATAAACTTAGCTATGTTAGATATAAAGTTTCTTGAGAATGTTGGGTATTGAAATTTATCTATGGAAAAACAACCCATAGGGTAATAGGAAGGTAAGATCCCATTCGGAATTACAAATGGTAATACTACCTTGCAATTAGGCAAGAGTCTAGATAATATCATAGGATCAACAAAAGAATATTTTATTTATTTGCATTTTTTATCAATGTTACAATACACTCATGGCATTTGGAAATGATCCAATTAAATCAAAAATGGTGAAGGAGGGCAAGGACAGGGAAAATTCACATTTAAGCATGGAAATCATCCAAATCTCACCAAAAATATTTTTTGACATGAAATTTTGGTGCAAAATATATATGGACTCCACCAGACAACTCCGATGCACCAATTATCACCACCACATGAGATTTCACCAACCTCCCCAAGTATCCCAACTTCGTATAAAAGTATGCCACTCGACAACCCATGTGGTTGTCAAGTTTAGTGAGGCATTCTACACTACTTAAATAAGAAGTTACCCACTACACAATGCATGTGGTATTATTATCCACATAGGTAAATTGGGACATAAACCTTCAATAATTGGTTTAAGTGCAGAAAAACCTCTGAATTAGTTCAAAGGGGGAAAATAAGGAGACTCTCTAAACATCATAAAATTTTTAAAAAATTCCAAGCCAACTATTTAGAGGATAATAAGCATGATTGAATAAAGTAAATAGATCCTTTATGAACATAATGAAACCATTTTCCAACATGCTTTCAGAGAAGCCAACTCTGTTTCTGAAATATTGGCCAACATAGGGGTTAATGCCCATGGTTTGATGATGTGGATAGACTCTCTTCCTCCAAAAGTTGATGCAATCACCATTCTGGATAAAAATGATCATGGTGAGATTTAACATTCCTATTCACATTTTTGTACACTGTTATTTTTCCCATGTGATGTCATGCTATCCACTGACTCTTTATTTAGCTTGTGCTTTTTTCTCATCAACCGTCCCTTCTTGGAATCCCAATGCAAATCTCAACACCATATTTAATCATATCTTGTTCATTTTTCTTGGATTGTGTTATTTGGATATTTCGAGAATCATCCTCCATTGGATTTATTTTTACTTTGTTCTACAGATTATTTTGTGGGTATTTCCAATATTTCATGTCTCCTATGCCATTTTACTCTTTTGGATCCATATTTTGGGCATCCAAAAGAGTCAACACTATCCCCACATATTAAACTTCCCAATAATTTATTGCAGTTTCCAATGTCAAAAAATCCTCTCTGTTCCAAGACCTAGCCAATATCCTTCCAATAAGTGGGCCTTTTCCTTTTTGAGGCATATTTACTGGTTATCTTGGTGGTTTTGGATCTGTGACCTCACTATCTATTCTTACTATTGCATGCATGATCCTTTCATTTATCCTCTCGTTTCTCTATGGCTGTTATCGTCTATTGTTTACCCTTTCTATTCCTTTATTTCCACTCTTCTCTGGTTATAAATCATGAAAGAAGGGAAACCTAAGTTTACAGAGCCTGAGATATTCCAAATTGAGACCATTGATGATGACATATTGAAGGATAAAGGTGGCCTCATAAAAATTTTCAAGATGTTCTCTGACATCGATTGGGAAGCGACTATTGCATTTGCTAAGACTTGGGATAATGGTGTCGTCACCATTCACAGTGTGGAGTTCCAGATAATGATGGAGATTTTTGCCGAGCTTACAGGACAAATCCTTGAGGGCAAGGTTATTCGTAGGAACAAACATCATTGGGAGGCTGAACTGACCCACTTTGAACAGTCATTTGTGATCCTAAAGCTCCATAAAAAAGGTTTGTTTCACCATCATATTTCCACCACTTGGAAAGAAATACTTAAACCTATTATGCAATACTTAACTGTTGATAACCCTAATTCTCAGTTGTGTATTTTTCATTTAGCTTTTGTCAACCATTTTTGAGAGGCCAACATTATGAACATCCCTGCTGCTCTTTACTGGTCTATGGACTATGCAATAACCTCAAACTGAGCCAAAAAGGATGATAGTTGGTCCTCTTACCAAGGGTTATTCAATATTATTTATAGGTTTTTACTTCTTAATTTTTTTAAAGGTAATATCCCCGACCCTGAATCTACTAAAGAAAACTCTTCCTCTACTCCTAGCCCTAAGGCCTCTAGGTCTAAGATAAAGAACAAGATTGAGAAGTCCTAGCCCATGTCTAACATCAAGAAAAATTTTAAAATTGAAAAAATACATGTTCGTTGTTCCCAAAGGCTTAAATTTAAGGAGGCTGTTGAACTTCCCACTCCTTCCTCCAAGAGATCCAAGAAATAAATTTCTAATTCTCCTGACATTATGTAAAAATACCTTCATAAGCTTGATGTCCAAGCCACATCTGCTACTATAAATCATCTGGAAACTACTCATGGTGCCATTGGGAAAGCTATTACGCATCTTAAGGAGTAGCATCAAGCACTTAGCTTGTTGTTCTTATGTGAATATTTTGAGGATGTTTTGGCTACTTCTATTGTAGGGGGGATTTATGATATAAAATATAGTGCCAAGGATGAGGAGGTTGTGGAGATCACCAAGGAAGCTTGCAAGGAAGCCCCAAAGGATATGCCAAAGGATTATTTCAAGGATGCTGACCTGGATATTGTGGTTGCATCACCAATGCAAACTGATGTTCCAAAATAATGTATCTATTGTCTCTACTGCTAAAATCTTGGTCTTAGCTTTCAATTTTTTGTAATGCTCCATATTTTGGTGATTCAGATCCTTTTTGGTACTACTGGTTGAATACCATTTGTTCCTCTGGTGTTTCCTTTTTTGCATCCTCTATTGTTTCCTCTTTTCTATTCTCAATTTTGTTGATGTACAAGGCATTGGGACGTCTTTCAAATGCCCTTTTTTAATGAATTCCATTAACTTACAAAAAAAAAGTTCAAAGGGGGAAAAGAGTTCCAAATTGAGAGATTTGAGGTAGTGATGTTGTAAAATAGATACGAGAATGTTGGACCTAATCAGGATAAACTTAAAGAACCAGTATAAGAGTAGTTTTTGGACAATATGAGATCACGAGAAGGCTTCTTAGAAGATAGGTGTTACCTTAAAATACAACTCATAGAACATATTGCATGGAGAAAACATACCTCTAGCTTAAGTAAAATATCTTATAAATGATAATTCCTTGGATAAGGTAGGGATAACTATAAACCATGTCAAGTGATGATATGAGTTGGAAACTCAACTTAACATAAATTTGAATAAATGACCATGATCAAGGTTTTGCGATGGTACCTTACGTACATGTAGACACAACCTTGATAGCTGGAAATAATATAATAATGGTCACAACCTCTAAAAGCAAGGTGCATAGGTAAACATGCACTCAGCTGATGGAGCCTCTGATAGGGAAATGATAAGACATCCTGAGGCCATATTAATGAGACACATAAATAAGAGATACGACCACAAGTATTTTGGAAGGAATATTATTACCTTGGAAACTAAAGAAGAATTAATATTGGATCAACGATATACGACATACGCATTGATCAAGATATTATTGATGGTGGATGTTGAATATAATTTGAATCATCAAGGTACTTTTTAATCAATTTTTGATCAAAATCAATGTACCATAAATTAATAACTAAATAAACATTTGGAAAATTCGAAGATGCTTCATGTCGTAAGAATTCAAAAACCAAGAGTTCTACCCATGGAATACAAGATGGTAGCACTTATATTAGGGTTGGAATTTCTATTTATGGGCACAATGGGAATAATCCTCATAGTAATTCTTATAATCATACTCCTAGTGCTTGTCGATCTATTGGTAATACCCATTGAAAAAATAAAATGACGTTTGATGGTGTCAAAATGAGTCAAGGAGACAATGTAGTTGCAAGAAAAAATATGGTTGTGTAGGAATCTGGTAGAACAACTAAAAACCAACTGAAATTGTTGTTAAAGTAGAGCTTATTGAAAAACTAATACAAGGAGAATAGACCCAAGAAGATTTTTGGGCCAAAGAAAGGATGAGACTAGAGGTTGAGAGGGATGCAACCATTTCTAAATAGGATAGGCTCAAATCAATGGAAGAACAAATAAATGACTGGAGAGTCATAACAATGGCAACTCTATACATAAAAAATGCACAACTATGTTAGGTAAGGGATGATTATAGTACTACATTTTTAACTGCCTATTTTGGGGCATTGGTGAGCCATGGACTAATCATCTCATCTCTACCATTGGTTTGAGCACAATGTGGGCAAGGGAGAACCACCCGAGTTTCTTGAAGAACGATCTAGGGTAGATGTTGGGCAGCCTATAGAGTAGCTGCCCTAACACCTCCTCCAACATAAGGCTTAGATCTAGCACAATATAGTGATAGGCTACCAATTGTATATTATAAGGATGATAATTGTAACCCAATGAGGTTTTTGCCTATATAAATATGTATCTTTGTTATAAAATATAATGAAGGTGTTTATACAATGTTTGGTTTAGATTATTGTAGCATTAATAATCTATCTAAACAAGAATGTTTTTCTTAAGAGTAATACTCTTGATTAGATTTCATTAGGAGTTGGGATGGATGATCCCAATGCTAGAGTTTTCTTGTTATAAGTTGTGGCCCAAAAGGTTACAAATAGCAAGTAGCTTATGGAAGTTCCTAATTGGGAAAGCTTGGGCTAAATATCCTATCTAAAATTCCAACCACTTGAATTTCGTATGCAGTGACTATATATCAAGTGAAGAATGTCTTGGAGGGTAAGAAGAGGTAATTTGTGATTCATATATGTGTGAGTCCAATGAAATTAATGAAATAAAATATTATTCTAGTTAACCTAAATGAGCAATATTAGACATGAAAATTCTAGTTAATATTGGAACACTCTTAGGAGGTATATATAGGGAATATACCCTTAAAGAAGAATGCAAGATCCTCTATTAAAATAGAGGAAATCATATTTTAATGACTAGTATGACACCTTACATGGAGTAAGTGTGGTCATAGTTACTATCAATGAATGATAGTATGACTAGAATGACACCTTACATGGAGTAAGTGTGGTCATAGGTACTATCAGTGAATGATAGTATGATTGGTATGACACCTTACATGGAGTAAGTGTGGTCATAGAAACTATCAGTGGATGATAGTATGCTATGAATGATAATTTGTATAAAATGTCACCTTACATTGTGATCTAAGAATGTTAAAAATTTTGAATGACACCTTAAAGTGGGTAAGTGTGACCATGGATATTAGTATGACATCGTAAGCTTAGTAAAGATGATCATTGCTATTAGATTTTTTTACTCAGAGACTACATATGTTCATGTTCTTCTCCTTCCACTATTGAGACATAGGTAAATCAAAGTGGAAGAGCTAAGCAAACCCTCCAAATTATGTGGATATTAAGCAGTGTACCTTAGGTTCTTTTGGGGATTGCACTTGACATTTATGTCTCTTGAGATAAAAATCTTGCAATAGGCTGATTAAAGATGTTTACCAAGGGACATCAAGGATGATGCATTGGTGGTGGCAAATGAGTTTTCCAAGGTGATTTTAAGATATATGGGTATATTGAAGTAAGAGTTATGAAATTATGTCTTTGTATTTGATGACACCTATGTATATCAGGTTAACTCATAAAAAGGAGCTATCAGGGCATAGTGTGATACTACTTTAGAAGAGTTTTTATGCATTTAATTAGACATATTGTGTCTAAATTATTATAAAAATATGATCTCATGTCATATCTATGAAAATATTTTGTAGTTCTATTGTTGCAATGCTCTATTATCATTGATCATGCAGTGAAAAAAGTTTTGATGCTTTGATTTCATGATGAAAATTATGTGTTTATGATGATTTCAATACTTATTTTTGATGCAATATGGATGTTTTATTGCTTTAAGGATATGGTACTGCTAATATTTTATGCACTTGTAGGTCCAGGTACTCTCGTGGATGGAAGATGTTGCTTACCATCAGGAACGAGACACTGGAAACAATGGAGAGAATTATTGTTCTAACCATTTTGTAAAAATAAACTGATGCTAGTTTTATTGTTTTCTACATTAATTAAGAAACTAAAAAGAAACATAGAGGAATGTGTTTAATACAAGGGTGGAGTATGTCAAATCCCACCCATTAGGACTTCATAGAAGATATTAATTGATTGGAAGGATCAATTAATACTTTAATTTTAACATTAACCAAACCTTACTAATGCTACCTAGCATTAATAAAAGAATCTAATTGATAAAATATAGGGGATGGTAAACCCTAATTATCCTATAAAATCCCTAATTAAAACTAATTACACTCTACCAGGTTAATTGGGAGAGTTTTGGAATGCAATTGGGATTTTGTAAGGTTTGGAGAAATTAAAATAAGGCTTTTGTGAAAGATTAATTTGGGAATTTATCTTTTAAAAAGGTGACTTTATTACAATTAGGTGTCCACAAAATTTTCCCAATTTTAAATGGATTCAAAAAATATCAAGGTCATGATTTAATAATAAAAAGTTTATTAGTGGATGAACTATTCTCCATTCCACATGACTCCTTCCAAATAGTGATAAGGTTGACCTTGTAAGTTACCCTAGGAAAAAGGGAAGGCCCAAAATGAACAAGGTACTCCCACCTTATCTCCTCTTGTCTTTTCCCCTAATTTTTAAATAATAAAAGGGATGTCACTATTTTGGGTTGACTTCAAAAGGCACCCTTTAATATTTTAATAATGAGCCACTTTCTTGCTCATGAGGGAAAAAGAAGCTATGAAGAATTATAAAATGGAGACAATCAATGGAAAGTGAAGAGAAATAAATAGTCCCGATAAACTAAAATAGAAAATCAGTAATAACATAATCAAAAGAAGAAGATTGGAAATTCACATATTACACAATATTTATCCTGAAAACCCTCAATCAGGAAAACAACTAGCATAGTATTATCTTATTATTGCATTAACTTGACCGTTTCCAATACAATAATATTATCCTTTTATCTCTACAAATCCTAATGCAAGTGTGATACATATAACAAAGGCACATGCATAGATTTTTACAATATCATGGGCGAAGAAGCATGGGTTCAAATATATTAACCTTAAAAGCCCATATGGGTCTAAAAATAACCTAAACCCTAGTGAGTATAGGTACAGAGTGTCCAGTACCTTTTAGTGTTAGTACCACTAGAACAACATGGAAAATATTCAACATATTTCCAACATTATCCCACTTGTTGAATAGTTTTCATAGGGGTCAAAATTGCCATTGTCAACTATCAAGGGTAACCATACCCATAGTTCTTCTACACCAAGAAAATTTTTGAGTAGGTACAACCTTTGTTAATGAATCAATAGTATTCTTATCTGTATAAAAATTCTCCATTATCACCCAATTCTCTTCAACCATCTCCCTCACAAAATGGTACTTGATATCAATATGTTTTGATCGATCATGAAAACCAAGATTATTGGCCAAAAATATTTCACTTTGACTATCACCGTTAATTCTTATAACCTTATGTTTAAGACCAAATTTTGAACACAACCTCTATAGCCACACTACTTCTTTACATGCATGAGTTGTTGTAATGTACTCTGCATCTATAGTGGATAAAGCAAAAACTAAATGCTTTTTACTCATCCAACTTACTGCCCCTTCAAACAGCCTGAACACATAAGCACTCATGGATCTTCTCTTGTCAAGATATCCAACCTAGTCAAAATCCACAAACTCTTGTAGATTTACAATATCATTATTTGCATATTTTTATTCATAACAGATAGCATAATCTGTAGTTCCACAGAAGTGTTTGAAGATCCTCTTCACAATAGTTCAACGTTCCTTTCATATATTTGACATATATCTATTAACTACTCCCACTGCATGTGCAATATTAGTTCTAGTATATACCATTGCATACATCAGGCTACGCACAACACTAGCATAAGGAACATGATACATTTCTTCAATTTCCTCATATATTTTAGGACATTATTCAACATATAAATTTTGACCAACCGGATATGGAGTACATACTAGTTTAAAATCATGCATCCTAAACTCATGTAGTATCAAATCAATATATTTCTTTTGATTTAACCACAACTTTCTATTTGCACAATCCCTTATTATTTCCATACCCAAAATAAATTTTGCAGCACCCAAATCCTTCATGTCAAACTCAGAAGATAACTAGGATTTTAGTAACTTTATCATCTCCTTACTATTACCAATTAACATCATTTCATCCACATACAATACAATGATAACAAAATTTTCACCTTCCTATTTTAAATATTCACAAGGATTTACTTTGCTTTTTCCAAGCCCAAGTGTTAAGATAAACCTGTCAAATTTTTGGTTCCACATCTTTGCAGACTACTTCAACCCGTAAAGATACTTCTTCAGCTTGCATACCAAGTCCTCCTTACCTTTTACCTTAAAGCATTATGGTTGTGACATATATATATATATATATATATATATATATATATATATATATATATATATATCTTCATCAAGTTCACCATGTAGAAAAGTTTTCTTTACATCCATCTATTCTATTTCAAAATCAAAAGTAGCAAAAATAGCCAACAAAAATCTGATTGAAGTTAGTTTAGCCATAGGAGAAAATTTAAGTTAGTTTTGCTACCAAGCGAGCCTTGTACTTATCCAACTTTCCTTCTACATTGTACTTCTTGAATAACCACTTACAACCAATAAGTTTTTTGCTAGGAGGTAATTTCACCAAGTCCCATGTCTTTTTTTTATCCAGGGACTCCATTTCTTCTTCCATAGCCATTTTTCAAGACTTATTCTCACTTGACTGAAGTGCATCCTTTATAGTCTTGGTATCTTCATCAATAACTAATAAATTAAATGCAGAATAAAAATGTGAAGGACTATACCTATCTGGAAGTCTTCTCTCTTGATCTGATATCCTCAAAATTAAAGTTCTAGGTTCCGCATATTCAACTTCCTCCTCACCTTATTTCTATGAATATTCCTCTTTAGACTCTCTCTGTAATTTAGGTTCTACCACAGGTTCTTCCTCATATTCTAATTTTACCTGCACTATTTTTTGTTCTTTGCTTGGTTGCATTTCCTATTTTAAAACCCATTTTTTTCTCTAAAGATCACATTATGACTCTAAACAACCTTTCATTTTTTTGGTTTTCACAACTTATATCCTTTAACACTAGTACCATAACCTAAAAATATGCATTTTTTAGATTTATAGTCTAGCTTAGTCCTTTTCTCTTTTGGGACATACATACAAGCATCACAACCAACAACCCTTAGATATCTGAGAGAGGGTTTATTACCAGTCCATACTTGCTATGGAGTCTTGTCCACCAAATATGAGGTAGGAGATCTATTTATGAGATAATAAGTTTCTAACACAGCTTCTACCTAGAATATCTTTTCTAACCCTCCACCACTTAGCATGCTTCTAGCCTTATCCATCAATGTCCTGTTCATCCGTTCTACAACCCCATTCTGTTGTGGAGTATACAGAGTTATTTTTTGCCTTTCTATTCCATAGTCCTTGAAAAAATACTCAAATTATTTACATAAATACTCAACACCATTATCACTTCTCAAAACCTTTATCTTTTTCTATATCTAGTTTTCTACAAGATCCTTAAACTCTTTAAATTTATTAAAAACCTCATATTTGTTCCATAGAAAAAATACCCGTATTTCTTGAGAAGTCATCTATAAATTTAACAAAATAGATAGATTTACCTAATGATGGTAATTTTGTAGGTCCAAATACATCAATGTGAACTATATGTAGAATTCCTTCAAAAATTGTAGCACTACTTGGAAACTTGACTCTAGTTTGTTTCCAAAAAACACAATGCTCACAAAAATCAAAATTTAATAGGCAATCATAAATTCCTTAAGCCATACCTTTCATTTTAAATGTTTGAATTTATTTCTCACCAATAAACCCTATTTTTTGATATCGCAATATTGTTTTCACTATAGGAATACTAAGAGCCATTTCAACCGTATTATTTTCATGTACAACTGAAGAGTTATTACAATTAATACTTACAGTGCTAGCCTCAAGTCTAAAAAATATTTGTGTGTGAATGCCTCTTGCCAACACCAAGGATCCACAAAACATCTTGCAACTATCTTTATTTAATACCACATTCAAACCTACATCATTCATCTTACTCATAGATATTAGATTCCTTGCCAAACCCAAAATATGCAACATACCAAAAAGGGTTTTAATTATTTTATCTTTTAGCATCAAATTGGCTCTTCCTCGACCTATTATTTTATATGTTGAATTGTATCCTAGGAAGACTTTACCTCCATCTATATTTTCATATTCATAGAACCCCTACCTATGAGGAGTCATATGAAAAAAATCACCTGAGTCAATAAGCCATGAGTCATCGCATTCACTTGAGCATGGTACAAAAAATAATAAGTCCCCTAAATATTCATTTATGGTCTTCAATTCTTTAAAAGTTCCTTCATAATATAATCAATTATTATCAACCTTTTTATATCTACAATCTCTTTTATAATGCCCTGCTTTACCACAATTCCAACATTTTCTATTTTTTGGGGCAACAGATTTACCCCTAGATTTTGATTTCTTTTCTCCTAATTTTTTTCTCTTGATTTATTTTTGCTTCTTTCTTGAGAATGACCTCTCATAATCAAGGTTTAATTTTTATGATAATCCTCAAAATATTTTGTTCTCATCTCCTTAAACAAAAAATATCCTACTATATCCTCTAATTTCAATGTAGATGTAGTATTGGTGATAGCCATAACAAGGTTATCCCATGAATCAGGTAATGAACAAAGTAAAGTAATACATTTTTCCTCTTCATTAATTTTTAATTCTACAAAGGTTAATTGACTTACCATAGTTTTAAAAGCACTCATATGTTTAGCTATAGAGTCACCATCATTTATTCTTAGTGAATACAACTTCTTTCAAATAAAGAGTTTATTTACCAGTGATATTTTCTGATATAATATTTCCAGCTTCTTGCATAACAACTTTGTCGTGGTCTTTGTAGATACATTCAACAATAATAAATTATATAAGAACAATCTAATAGATCTTCTTACCTTCCTATCTATTTTTAGCCAATTATCATCTATCATCGATGTTGGTTTTGTTCCTGAGACCACAATCCACTTATATATATCAATGAACAGATCCTCCATCTTGGGTTTCCACAACTCAAAATTTTTTCCATTAAATTTTTCAATCTCTATTTGTGTGCTTCCCATATTTCTCCTTTGTATGGATCCTTTTGTGTATGTCTCCCACTCAAGAATTAATTTATCATAGGGTTGAAATCCTTACTTCTTGAACAAAGCTAAAACCTAGCTCCGATACCAAATGAAGAGAAATAAAGATCCCCGATAAACTAAAATAGAAAAGTAGTAATAATAGAATCAAAATAAGAAGATGGTAGATTCACACATTACACAATATTTATATTGGAAACCCTCAACCAAGAAAAAAACTAACACAATATTATCTTATTATTGCATTAAATTGACCATCTCCAATACAATAATATTCTCCTTCTATCTCTACAAACCCTAATGCAAGTGTGATATATAACAAAGGCACATGCACATATTTTTACAATATCATGGGTAAAAAAGTATGGGTTCAAATATAGTAACCCTAAAAGCCCATATGGGTCTAAAAATAACTTAAACCCTAAAAACCCGGTGAGTATAGGTATAGAGTGTCCAGTAACTTTTAGTGTTAGACGCACCAGAATAACATGAAAAATTTTCAACATTTTTCCAAAAGAAATGGGAAGAAAAATATTGGGCTTAGGGAGGATGCTCTCTACCTTGGTATATTAGAAACCAAAAAGCCCTAAGAGAGTACCAAATCTTTAACTAAAGGAATTTGGCCAATATGAGTGAACTTAGAAGGACAATTTAAGGAAAAGCGAGAAGGAGAAAGAGGTTGGAAGCCATGAAAATGAAGGGCTAGCATATGGAAGGAGTCAAGCATGAGGTCTAGGTAGGAAATCGAACTTACCTAGATCACTTCGTACCATTGTATTTTTCCCTAAGATGTGTATTCTTTTAATATGGTTGTGGAGGCTTGTCTATTATTTTCTTGAAGGCATGATTTCATTATATTAAATTATTGTCAAATCAATATGTATATATATTCATGTTTTATGAATTTGAGACTCTGGTTGACCTCAATTGAGGATTTTGTTTAAGGACCAAAATTTTGTAAGGAACTTGTGATATCTTTGTTAATATTCCCTTAAAATAATGTTAGGGTCATTATCTTATTTACCTATACTATCGAACTACATCCATGGTTTGACTTTGTTGTTGGTGACATCAATCTATCTTGTTTATTTACCTCAAAATAATATTAGCCATAGAGTTCTAGTCTTGGAACCTTTAACTACCCTAACCTCAATGAATTGAATCTACCATATTCAATGGGGATGTGTGACCACCATTTAGTGGATGTATCTAACATAGTACAAAAGCACTTTTAGAGGTTATTTTTCCTACTTTGTGACTCATGTGGAAGAGGTTCTCTATAATGCAAATTAAAACCCAAAGAATGCTTGTGCTAGTCTGTGTACCTTGATCTCAGTGAAACCCCCCCCCACAAACATGGTATAGGAGGTCTTGATGTATTCCATTATTCTTATAATAACCATTGGTAAATGGATTAAAGTACTTCAATTTTGATTTAAGCTAAATTCATCTAGAGGTGAATTGTAGAAACCAAATGCTTGTAACTTCCTAAAAATGAAATTCCCATTTGAGTGTCTAATTCATCGATGTCTACATGAGATATGTAAACATGTTATATTGATTACTAATGATCGATAAAGTATTGTGTTGATACTTTACTATCAATTGCTACTAGTTAACGATGTACTATTTTAATCCTTTGCAAACATAAATTAAATTATCCTTTGTGCCTGCATATTTGATAGCAGATGTCTGATTGAAAGATTTGTTGCATGCTTCCATAATTATATTGTCTAGAGTGGATTTTTGAAAGAGATATGGATGTGTTTAATACTCTCTGGTTTATCAAGGGCTTCAGAGAGAAGTAACACCCTATACACACAATGATCCCTAAGGAAAATTTAATTAAATACCTTAGTTTATAAAAAAAAATTATTTATTGACACATGGCATACGATTTTTGTCTCCATGATTCGGTAGAAGAGTTATAGGTTAGTTGAATCTATGATTCATGTCCCACATCTACTGTTCTTGGGGATTAGAACATTTTATAACCACCCAAACACAAAGAAGGGGATAGCCAAGCACTGAGCACTGGACTTGGCTTACACTCTATTGATCGCTCGTAACCTTTGACATAAAGCATGGTGATATTTTAAGTCACTTACATCGTAGTCATAATTGGTGTCTATTAATTTTAGTGACTATAAGGCATCATGTCCTCGGTTTTCACACTCTAGTTTGATTGGTTTTACCTATGGCTTATGGTGAAAATAATTAAACCATATTTTATAATTATTGGATTAACTGATCAACAATGAGATGACCTTTTGGGATGATCGTTTGGATTTAAAATGCAAACGGATAATGTGAATGTTGTAAGAAAATTTGAGATGACATTTTGGGTTTAGAATGCAAATGGAAAATATGATCGTTGCTTGAAAATAAGATACGTCCATTGGTCAAAAAAAGAGAATTTGAATCCTTTTTAATTGTCGAAAATAATCCTAAACTACAAAAACTAGTATGTTATGAAATTTGGATGATTATGGCCATAAGTAATCATGTAATTTGAATGTGAAATTGGCTTAATTAGTTGCTATATTATACACATGAAGCATGTAGTCATATTATTATGAATTATAAATGATATGATATTGCTTTGGATGGTAAGTTAATTATACCACCAGGGACAAAAAAAAAGATATAATTGAAGGATATGTCTATAATCCATTTTTCAAAAGGAGGGATTAAACTATTCTTTTATACCAAAATTGTGAAGCCATAGAATGGAGATCAAGATCAAATTTAAGGGAATAAATTTAATATATAAATTTAAACATGGGAATCAAGCTATTAGGGTAAAATTGATAGCTATTAGATATAATTATTGATCAAATTGATAGTGTATAACTTTAGATCAAATTTTGGAAAGGAAATTTGATGTTTGACCAAATATTTGGAAGAAGAAATTTGATAAGTATTTGGTAAATGAAAGGATATAACCCAAGATTAAATTTGGGAAAATTTGATCATTTGATGGATTTAATGCAAAAGGGATATTTCCTCAAAGACATGATTTTTTGTGAACCATTATTAATCTTAATCTTGATCCCACACTAATAATGCAAATTTGTATCTATCTAGTATGTAATCTTGTTTGATATATTACAATACAAATTCATAATTAAAAATTAATCTTGTTCGATAGATTACTAGACATATTTATAGGGTAATCTTGTTTGATAGATTACAAAGAAATTTTATGACTAGTTGTATTATGAAAACCTTAATACATTCTTCTTGATAGATCAAGTGATAATAGGGTAGAAAAGGTCTAACATTGGAAGAATGGATAAATAACTTTTCATTATTATTCTAGTTATGGAAGAATGGCTTGGTGTCCATCCTTAAGGAAGGTATGGGACTTCTCCATGGCATCGTGAAGACTAGAATGACTTACGTTTGTTATGGATTGAATTATGAATTTATCCTTATGTGGAATAAGGATATAATTTATAGGATGAATGTGGAATTCATATTTGGTAGTACTCATGATGATCTATATACATAAAAATACTATAAATAAAGGTATAAATAGTAGGATAAATACGGAATTCATGCCTAAAGAATATTACATAGTATTTCCAAAATATATTTGATGATATATACACGTAAGGATTCATTTGTGAAAACATGAAGAGATGTAGGAATATTAGATGTGGAATCTAATCTTGGAGGGATGGTGGGGGCCTCTCCTTGTGGTATAAGACCTTAGATAACTTCCATAACACACTAGATTAAATGAACTAAATATATCTCGGTTTGGATAATGAATGTGGAATTCATTCTCGAGGAAATTATGGGGTTTTCTCTTTGATAATTGATGATATTTCTCCTTAAATATGTATCTAATGATTTTTCATAAACATGTAGATATAAGATCTTGTGAGATTCGTATATATTGTATTGATGGCTTAGAGAAAAGAAATGTGAATTTTTCTTATTTGCATCAAGAATTGAAAAAGGAACAAACTGATTTCTTTAATTGTATATTTGATTTAGAAAAGGATATGTGGGATGCCTATCTATATTTGTAAATATAACATCTTAAGTTTATGAAATAAGAGGAGAAACACATTTTGGAGGTTGGGTTTATTCCCTGTGAGGGTTCCCAGGATATATATTGTGTACCTCTATTTTATGGTTTGTAATTATTATTATGCATGGATGTTATACTTGCTTTCTATTATGATTAGATAGATCATGGATACTGCATAAGATGGAATTTAAATGTCATTTACCTTTCAAAAATATGATGCAATTACATTCTTATAAAATGATCACTAGAGTGTTATATGATGCATGGTCTTGTTAATATTCAATGTTCCATAAGTAAGAAGGATTATGTTAGCACTAATTTGTATTAGTTCTAATAATGGATGTTGCATTTGTTTTTCCCAATGATTAGCTCTTTTAATATGATTCAATGGTTTATGCTTTATTTCAAGTAATAATATTGAAGGGAGTAAAATGATATTTATGTATTTTTTAAAATATATGTATGGTATTCCATTGTGAAGAATTAGGAAGTACGATTGAAGTTACATTTGATTAGCTAAGTAACTAAAATTCCCAATGAAATAAGAGATAGAAATAATTAAGCAAATGAATTAATAAATTTCATGATGGAATGTGAGGTTAAATAGGAGTTGGTCACTCCTATCACGAGAGTTGACACTGACCATGTCGTAATTCTCTCGGATACTCTCTATCCTGATTGATGTTGGTTTAAACATGTTGGATTGCAAACTTGATATAATAGATATGTTTCAAAAAAAAATCTATCTCAATTTGGGTTGGTAATTTGGGTTTTAACAAGTGAAGTGTTAAGAAATTAATCTCATAAAACATATTTAAACTAGTAAAAAAATAATTTTTATAAAAAATAAGAATGAAAAGAAATCTTTCTATCCTTATTCTAAAAAAATTCATATTCTAGAAAAATATTAAATATTTTACAACTCATACCCTTTTTGAGTTGGTAGATAACATCTAAAACATTTAAATCACTTTAATCACAAACATTTGTTCTATTCTGGCTATCCATTCTCAATTATAGAAAACATTTTGAAAGTAATTTAAATAAATTAAAAACAAATGTTCCTAAAAATTTTAATAGGTATTTAAACCCCTATTTCCATTAATACTAGGGCACAAAATAGAGATACAAAAGTTAAATATATCCTAGCTATTAATTCTAGAAGATTTTATTTGGGTTAAATTTTCCTGGGTGAGAGTAAGAAGGCAACGTTTCTCAAATGAAGGCTAAATAAAGAACAATTAAGGAAATATAATACCTAAAGAATTAATGATAAGTTCATTAAAAACATTACCACAATTTGAATTTTATTATTTTAGGGATGATCTGATGCCTAATCTTAGGAAACACATGCATATGCAGCTTAGCCTTCCAAGCACACATTGGTTAAGAAAATAATTATCATAGTTGGAAGGTCTCATTACGAGGAAATATCCACTCCATAATATGCCAATGGTGCAATATAAAAATGCATGAGGCTCCACTTTCCTTATCACTCAATTCAAGGATAGCATAAGGTATGCTTATAATTTGTAGAGATTGGCACCTTTGTCAAAATAGGGGTGTAAGATTCAATTTGCAGTGAAGTTTGAGAATATACAATTCAAACATAATCCCTAAGAGAGAGTTGTTATGTTTTATCCTGAGATGAATTAATACCACAATAAAATCAATAGTGAAAAATAGGATTGATCTCTAATCATTTCCATGAATTCTTTATAATTTCAATATATTTCAAGCCTTATGATAAATTTTTGATACAATGTTATAAAATAATAAATACCCGTAGTAGTCAACATAGAATTACAAAACACAATCATAAAACATTATGAATCAACACCATACATTTTAGAAAGAAGGCATGAAACTAAAGCATTCTTAGACCATGTGTGAGTGACGCTCTATGCATTAGGTAATAATTTGAGTTCACTATAACAACTAATTGTAGATATACTAAGGTAAGGGTATAATATATTACAAGAATTATTCTTAGGCATTAATTAAATCATACATAGCATTTTTTCCTACGAGTTACACACTTACAACATGTATTTCGATTGTACATAAACTTGTACCACAAACTTGGGTAAATTGCAACATTGGTAAAATAGTGATACAGAGGCATTTACATAAACCAGATGGTTTAATCCTGCTATATCAACACATATTTCATATCCTAATAGGATTTAGAGAACTGTATTATCCAAAAGCATTAGAGTTGAAGTTCAGTCATCATGTTCTTCAATATTTTTGGAGTGGGATCATCGTGGCTCTTTCTAAGATGCATTTTATAAGATGTAATGCAATATCTATATGTTAGACCAATTCATAGCCATGTATATTCTAAACACAAAAATTCAGCATAAACATCATACGTCAAGTAGCCAGGCTCATGCACAACTCAATGGTGGACATAAAATATCTTAGGCAAAGAACGCACCTGCTCAATAACACACTACCCATACTAGGCCAATTCACAGTAGTGCACAAAAATTCAGCATAGACATCACACGTTAAGTAGTCATGCTTAATTCATTCACACATCATCAAAATACATAAAGCATCAATACACTACCCATACATCAAGCATCCAAACATAACTCAATTTCGCATATCAAGAAAACATAAAATAATAATACACTACCCATACATCAAGCATCTAGGCATAACTCATTTTCGTATATCTTCAAAAACATGAAATAACAATATATTATCCATACCAATTCATTGATGTCCATAAAAATACATTAAGCATGTATGCATAATTCATTAGTGGAAGGCATAAAACAACTCATGCAAACAATATGCTCATTCATTGCAATTAACAATCACATAACATTCTACCCTTTCATGGCTTAGAGAATAGATAGCAGTGCACACGTACAATAACCAGGTTACATAGCAATCAAAGTATAACATGGGTGGAATACTGTCATATACAACAACTAGAGCATAGATATTATACCATTACATCCACAACTATCAAAACAATACACATTTATCTTATTTATACATATATTATGATATCTTTTTATCCCAAGTATTATTCTAATTAATGCTTAACTACATAGGCAAGTATTAGTGCACAAATTCTTAGGGAAATAATTCTTAGGAAAAAGGGGTCTGAGGAATTTCAATTTTACATATCACAAATTTATAGATTTAAGAGGTTAATTTTTTTAGGTGTTTAGGAAATCTTAAAGCCATATTCACATCTATTTAATAGCAATGAATTTTAATTAAAAATATCATCTAATTCCCTAAAAATTAAATATGTATTTTCTTAAAATAAATAGGTATGACATGGTACTCTCAGGCTTTGTTGCATCCCTCCTGGGTAGCTTCCCATGGTTCTTCTCCCTCGAATTCTCAATGCAATCTGCATACACATACGAGCACACCTCAAAGCATACACTAAAAACACTTCTCTATTTCAAACTACTTAATTTATAATCCAAGGAATGTATGGAGGTGGCCACTTATCAAAGCCATGTTCCACTAGGTGGATACTTAATATTTCAACCAAGTTTCCAATCAAACCAGGGGATGATTTTTCTTGTATGGAAGCAATATTTTATTTATATAGGAAATAGTTTCCTTATAGTTTTAATATATATTATTTAATAACACTTTTAGTGTTATATATATATATATATATATATATATATATATATATATATACATACAAATGTTATAACTAATAACATTCATTGTGAAGGTTATTTCTTTTCAAGCTTATAATAATATTTTCTTATATATAATATTTAAGTTTATATTAATATCTTCTTATTTATAATATTATTTTTCTTAAAGAATCAAGTTTATAATAATTTTACCCAGGTGTTGTAGGTGATTTGGAGAGGAGAGGGCAATCCTCCAAGGGAGGTCCTAGGTTCAAATCTCCACCCTACCAAAAAGCTGAATTGGGTATCTAAAATCCAATTGATAATGTTGGTGCGGGCAGGGGTCGGGGTAACCTCTGGGTGACTTTGACGGTGTAGAACCCCCTGTTCGTGGTCTATCAGACCAAGGTGGCTCTGCAAGGGGTTTTTTGCTTTAAAAAAAAAAAAGTTTATAATAATTTTTTTCTTTGTTTCTTTAAACAAAATAAAATGAAAATAAATAAGCATATGAAATCATTCAAACATTCAAGGTGTAGACTCAAAAATACATACTCACAATGCAAGCATTTAATGCACCTATATGAAATGTGACTATCTGAGCTTCAATGTACTCAGGAGCCACTGGTGAGTGTATTACGTGATAGAGCTCTATCAATGCAACTACCTTACCATAGTGAAATTTCACATTACCATCATTTCCCATTTAATCTCTTGAGTACTTGTACCTACAAAATAGAGACCATTAGTAGTACATATCCTGAAATAATGAAGCATAATAATTAAAAAAAAAAAATTGTCAATCACAATTAGCAAAACCAAAGATGTTCATCAATCATAAATAACAATATCATAGATTTTCATCAATCACAAATAATCATATCATAGATGCTCATCAATTACAATAGCAATATCATAAAATGTTTTTTGAGGAGGACCATTACATTCTCTCCCCCTAATGTCAATACAATCCTCTATATTTTAATTATATTTCAAAAATATAAGGAAATTGTTCTTTCATGGAATCTACATTCTCCCATGTAGCATTCCTTTTTGAAAATTGGTCCCATTGGACCTTACATTGATTAATATCCCTTTTCCTTAAATGCTTAGTGTGGTAGGCAAGAATCTATATTGGGAAGACTTCAACTACAAGAGGATTTGCCATCTATAAGTTTATGTTATGAACCTGCTTTTTTATTACTAAAATAATATTCAAATTTAATGAAATAAAAACATTCAGATATAACTCCTCCTTGCTCATCCATAATAATTATTACAATTTATAAAAATAACCACAATGAATAATAAAATAATATAATCAATGCAAAATTGCTCAGGTGTTCTCAATTTATATTTCAAACCCTTGAGGTAGGGCAACACCATACAATGCTTCTTATTGGAAGGAATCCACTCCACAAGATCTTCAACTCCACGAGCCAAGACTTCTACAATATAATTTTCTTCATATCCTCTCCATGATTCTTTACCTCTATTTATAATGTCTAACTACCCACCACTCCAACTTATCAATGCATGTGGGATAATTACATCTAATATAATATTATAATATATATTCAATATTATAATATTAAATATTTATATTGGTACCTAACATTACAATATTATAATATTAAATACTTATATTGGGTACTTAACATTCATCCCCATTACAAAATATTTTATCCTTGAAATCTATGAAGAGACTAGACAATATGATATTTTGAGCTTTGCTATGATTTGGTATTGATCTTGATCATCCATCCATCCTAGTGAAACTTTGATTGGTGATGGTATTTTTTGATGTTGATATGCCCTTCTGTCATTTGAATTTATAATTAATCCTTTGGTTCCATGTATTGGAAGCATCTTTATGTTGGCAATAAATATCACTCTTTTTCATTCATACTTGTTTGCATTTGTCACTTGAGTATTCAAGACTACTTTGTTGGATCCATGCTTTTGTTGCTCTATTCTGGTAACTCAAATGATGGGTCTATTTTTTCCTTGACTCTATTGTACCACTCTGAAAACCAAAGTCACTATTATTTATTTTCCAAACACTGCCATAGTTGTTGCCCTTCTGATTCCATGTAGAACCATAATATTGTTTCCCAAAGCCATACCTCCAAGATTATTTATGCTTCTGGTGATGTGGGTGACGATATGCTACAACCTTAACCTGATGTTTTGTTATCTTTAATTGTTCAATATTTTTTCTTTTATTTTATGATCCTCTGTCATGTTCTCATATTTTGATTTTTCCTCAGACTTTCCTTTCATTTCTTCTTTGATCTATGCTATTGCCTCCTCGTTTACCTCTATTTTAAGTTTGTTTATTTATTCAACTTGTTTCAGATTTTCTTTGATCTTTGATATAGTTTATTGGAACCTTGTTTTTTCGAGGCTATTATTGTTTTTGTAGATTCAACTTTTGATTCTTTTATTGGTTTTTCAACTTGTTCCCCTACTAAAACTGCTTCTTGTTTTTCCTTGGATTCTTACCTTTTACACTAGGAAATATCTTGTACTATTATTTTATTTTTCCTGTACCAAAATTTCATGAACTTATTTTGTATATTAATGTTAATAGTACCCAAATAATTTAACCAAGGATAACCAAGAATAATTTTCGCATCATCCATATCAATAGCATAAAAATATCAGTGTAAAATATATTTGTCCATGGTGATTTTTAAATCTTCAAAAACATGAACATTTGCACCCTCAAGTTGTATGTCTTTTATTTTATTTGTTTGAACCTACAAACTCTTAGAAAAATATATATTAATGACAATGTATCTACTGCTAGGGTTTATATAAATAATAACATTTTTCTTTTGGATGCAACCATGAACTTGTAAAATAGAGATTTTAAAATTGAACAATTCCCTCTAACCACTCTTTGACTTATCTGATACCAATAATGTGGTTATTTCAACTTGCATGTTGTCATGTACATTTTTTCTTTCACCATATTTATTCATTTTTTCTTGTTCCTCTTGAATCCTATTTACCGCTTTTGTCAACTTCATATTTTCAAAATTTTCCACACAACCTTTGGTATTTTCTTCAATATGTATACTATCATCCTTCTCTTTTTCTTTTGCCAATTTTTTACAAATTATTTGCCTCTTTATTTCATCTATCAACTTTTTCAAATTTTTATTTTTTTCTACATAGCCTTTGGTGTTTCCTTCAGTCAGTATACTATCATCCTTCTCTTTTTTATTTGCTACATTTTTGCATTTTATCTACCTATTTATTTATTCTACACAGTATTTGGTCTACCTATTTATTTTTTTTATTTTTTCTATACATTTTGGTAAATACAAACCTTTTTAATATTTTTCAACTTATATAACATCCAATTTGTGTTTATTTTAATATGTATACTATCAACCTTGCCCTTTTCTTCTGATAACTTAAATTTTTTAACTCTCTCTTTAGTTCCATTTGTTCAACCAGGGTTTTAACTAACATTTTTCTAAACACATCTGATTAAGAATACATATTCAAATTCCTCTAGTTTGTATTTATACTGATGAGTAAACTGAAAGTTTATAAATCATGATGCAGCTGCCCCATTGAGACAATAAAAAATCTTATATTTCCAATCAGAAATAGATAAATACTTAAAAATTATCCACCATCCCTTAGCATCATCATTTATTCCTGTGAATACTTGCAAATCCATGACCTCAAGTTCAAACTAAAAATCAAAACATGAATTTTTTTTTTAAAAAAACAACTTTCAAATTGTAAATTTTTTTGGACTGTGACCAAACTATGGATTTTTCCCTCTCTATTTTTAAAATAAACTATCACTTTTAGATTGCTTTAAAAATACATTCTTTTTAAACTATTACCAAACTGCAAACCCCTATTTTTTTTCAAACTACCACCAAATTGTCAATTAACTATTTTGACGCTGCTACCATATTGCAAATATTACTCCATGGAATACTACCAAACTATAAGTTGCTACTTTGTATATCCCTTTATTTTTTAACACTCATAATAACTTCCTCTATGAACTACTTATTTTATTTTATTTTTTTCTTTTATTGTGATTAAAGTTTAAACTATAGACTTCTCTCTCTATTTTTTCTTTTTTTTTAAACAATTGCCACTTTCAAATTGCTGGTAGATTGCAAATTGCTTGCTCTACTAAATTTGTGGAACTGTAGACTCTTGTTGAAGTTATTACTGATGGTTGTATGACACTTCTATGAAAATTCTAGCAATGAACTAGGCCCAAAATTTTGGCTTATTAGTGGCTTAAGGTAAATCTCATTGGCCACAAAGGTTATCTAAGTGATTACCACTCTCTGATTACTAATAATATTTTTCTAAGAAATAATTTCTAAGAAACCAACCATGATTTTACCTTTAAACAACTCTTTGTATACTCTCATAGGGTAAAAATACTACTAATATGATGTGGGGCCATTGATCCTTTTCACTGGCAACACACTCAAACTAGTTACTTTGGGGTTCTTGGGGTACTTCTCATAATGAGTTTTATGGCAATTATTGGCCCAAGTACTTCCCCCAATTAAGTTATTGGGACTTACACCCAATCCTACAAGAGGTTATTAGCCTAATGTAGGTGCTTATTAAGCATCAAAAAATTTACAATTGAACTCGACGTTGGAATGTGCTTTGGTACTAATGATTCTACAAAAAAACACAAGCCCTAGAATGTCCTCTAGTACTTAAGCTTCTATAGTGAAACACAATCCTAGAAAGCACTTTGAGACCACTTTTTATGAACCTACTTTTTTATTACCAAAATAATATTCAAATTTACTAAAATAACAATATTCAGATATAACTCCTCCTTACTCATCAACAATAATTATTTTTACTAACCACAATGAATAATAAAATAACATAATCAATGCAAATTTGCTTAGGTGTTCTCAATTTATATTTCAAACCCTTGATATAGGGCAACATCATACAATGCTACTTATTGGAAGGAAGCCACTCCACAAGATCTTCAAATTCACGAGCCAAGACTTCTACAGTATAATTCTCTTCATTTCCTCTTCATGATTTATAATGCCTAACTACCCACCACTCCCACTTATCGATGCATGTAGGATAATTACATATAATATAATATTATAATATTTATTCAATATTATAATATTAAATATTATCTTGGGTACCTAATATTACAATATTATAATATTAAATACTTATATTGGGTACTTAAAAATAGTTTAACACATTCCAAACATGTGAAGGATCAACAACATACTTACAAAGTAGGGATATGTAGAAGAAATTATGAATATTTGACAAATTGGATGGAAGGGCAAGTTTTGTTAGATTTAGAGCATATTATATTATTTGGGTCATGTAAATGTACCACCTTTAATACATAGTAAGAGTAGGAGATTACTTTAGGAAAAGTTAGCTACTTACTTCAAGCAATGTAATAAATGCACAAGTGTCAATGTGCAAGTTGTAATGTACAACGTGTCCCCTTGTACAACTAGGTAGAGTGTTAGCCAAGGAATCTCTCTTTCTATATAAAGGGCCTCATAGTGATAGATTAAAAAGCAATTACATATCAAGCATATCAAGTGTATTTTAGTATAAAGTGGGTAGATATCTTGTATGAAGTACAATGTAGTTCTATAGCTTATATTAATGGAGTGACCATCACCTCCATACTGCATTGTATTTTTACCACTTTTTATTTATAGTATATTTTAGTCATATTGTATAATTACTTTATTTTATATTATTTCCATCTTATTATAACTTGTGATAGATGTCTGCCACTGTAGATATCCTCAAAATCTAATAGTGGTATAAGATCCATGGTGAATCAAAATAAGAATAGAGAGAGTTACCACTGCTACTATTGACCTCCATCTTTGCAAATCAGATCTGACATTGTGTGTCATTGCATGCAAAAATTACCATTAGGAATAAATTGATAGAAAAAGCCACAATAGTCAATAGAATTAGAGAGAATCACAAGTGAGGATTAAATCTCAATTACACAAATTCCAAGATTACTTTTGGCTAGAGTCTTTACACAAAGTTGTACAAAAGCTTGTGAAAACTAGGACCCAGCATTCATTCCACTAGTTTGACAGATCAACTAGTGAAGATTATTTCTTTCCAATTTCTAACAACTTGTTGTAGGAAAAAGGATATTCAAAAAAATGTTGGGAAGATTCCTACAAGAGAGTTAGGAATAATATCTTCTTAGAATCATTCCAAAACTTGTAGCAACAAGGAGAAGACTAAATATTTCAAAGACCTAAAAAAAAGTCTCACTACAAGAGTTACAATCCTACAGACTAAAAAAGTGAAGAAAATGACGCAACTACCTTATAACAAACTCAAGGAAGAAAATACCCTAGAATATGAGTCAAGGAGAAGATATGAGATTGATTATCTCCATAAATAGCTTTAGAGTGTAGATGAAGAAAAGGCCACATAAGCCTTGATCTAGAAGAAGAAAAGGCTAGAGAAGCCTTGATCCTGAAAAAGAAAAGGCTAGAGAAGCCTTGATCCAAAAAAGAAGGCCATAGAAGCCTTAATTTTGAAGAAGACTTCAGAGAAGAATTTTTGATTCAGAAGAAGATTTCCTGATTTAGAAGAAGACTCCAGAGAAGATTTCCTAAAGAATATTCCAAATAATATTATGTGAAATAGGAGATTGATAATATCCATTAAATCCTAAAAATTATAGAAGAAAAGGATAAAAAAAGATCTAGAATCCAGAAGCAACATATTTCAGGGATCCGAGAAGAATATCTCATCACCAACACTTCTAGAAGTAGAAGGTTAAAGAAAATGTCTCAATTGGAATATCGAAGAAGTTGCAAGATAGAATACATTGGAGAGTTCTCAAGGAGAAATAAGAAGAAGGCCTGGATATCCTTGTTGTAGAGCTTATATAATCATCATCAAAAGAGTTCCTAGGAGAACTCATTAGATAAATCCACTATCAAGGAGAAGCTCCTGATAGTGAAGGATATGAGACAATTGTCATCATCCGATAACAAGCTCAAGAGAAGAAGAATTTGGCAAGGAGTGCAAAATCAAAAAGAAGAATCCAGTGAAGATCTCAAGATATTTAGAATCTTGATAAGAAGAAGATCCTATTTGAAGTCAAAATTTGACAAGAATATTGAAGGAATATTCAAACAGAAAAATCCTATGAAATCCAAGAGATTTGTATATTGCCTCTCACAACAAGAAGGCACAATTCCAAGATAAGAGTTCTCTGAATCTACATCAAAAAATAAAATATCACTAGAAGGATCAAACCATCAAACCCGAGACTCAATACAAAAATTTCAAGACCATAGTTTGGTGAAGCAAGAAGTTGTTCTAGATAGCCAACAAGAAGCTACGAATTCATCCATTATAAGGTAGAAAATTGGTGAATCAAAACACCAAGATCTACATATACTACATAAGACATTAAAGGTAAGCAACTAGGGTGCAATTAGTTGAACTTAAAATTAGGGTTCATTATCAAATTTCATTAAGCACCATATTTGGATTAAAGTTGCAAGAAGGGCAGATATTATAGTCTTCAAGAAAATGCAAAAAGGAGAGTTCATTTTAAGATATATTTGCACATTAAATAGGAGTTGGATATTTTTGAAAGAAATAAAATTATCATCTACCTATTATCTATCTAGAAAGCAAGAAGACTACATCCTACAATATTGATTTTAGTAAAAATTGTTGAATATTTGTTAAGGGTTATTTATAGATTATACTTCAAAAGTGTAAATGTTATTAAGTGAATTAGAATTAATTTTGAGATTTTATTTAGAGGAGCAATAAGGTCAGATTATTTTTACCATTAAAAGTGCATTATTAATCCATTAAGCACTATACTAGTTGATATTTAATTAGTTACTCTCAATTATTTTATGTTGTTAAAGGCACAAAAAATGCAGTATTTCGTGGCTAAAAGAAGCCACCATTAAAGTCCTTGAAGGAAGCCTCAAATTGAGATTTGGTGAGTCACAATATTCAAGGAAAATATAAGGTTTTCATTTAAGTGCAAAGTGCAAAAATCCTTACTTTAAAAATCGGCATTAGCTTGGATTAAATATCATTAAATTATACAAGGAAGAAAGGAGCTACCTCATTAAAATTAAAAAAAAAAGGATCCTTCATATTGGAGAAAATATAACTACTACAAAGAACCTATTTTATTTCTTGAAAAGAACAAAAGTATTTCTCTTTACAGGTAGTAGCACGACCATCATATTCAACATATTGTAGGGCAGAGTTTGAGTAAGAGGAAAGAGCCACCGAAGAGCTCATACTTCACAAAAATCAAGGTGTTTAAAAATACCATTCTCCACATCCAATCTAGCCCTAGAATCAAGTGTGTCACCTACAATATTTGATCCATTACAAGAGGCTATTATCATCTGAACTTACATGGAAAAATGATGGTATACAAAAGGATATCATCTACATAGGATATCACTATCGAGCTAAGCACAAGGGGTTGTTACAAAAGCTACAAAAAAAACCATCAACTAGATGTTACAAAGGATACACAAACAACATACTAAAAACATAGGTATAAATAGGAAAATTCTATACCCAAGGCCATTACTTAAAGAGAACGACCACAAAAAAGAAGCATAAGAAGCTACCATAGGATCACCATTAAGAGCACCGTAGAACCATGGAGTATTAAAGTTGGAGCCACCCATTATCCTCATCAAGACAATATGCAAAATAAGATGATACACTTGCATTTTAAGAAACATATCAATCTCACGAATAATATAAAGATATAGGAAAATATAGGGTTACAACACTCATCCTTGGAGAATTATAAGAAAGGATTACATGCACAAGCCTTAAGTGCCACTTGGCATAAGAGTTCTATGTGCCCCAATGTTTATGAATAATCTAGTGCTCACCTAAAAAGGAGTTACAAACCTTTGGGAGGTTACCATTAAACTTATCACTGCATAATGGTACGTTGGGATATCAACGTCTATTCAATAACACTCAAGAGACACTTATCTACAATCCATAAGGTAACAATCCTATTTAAGGTACACATTTTGGAGGAGGAGATAAAATAAGGTCAAAGGGAATTCAAGCATTGAATGGTGTAAAGCACGATCATAGGGAGGAGGCTAATTCAAGTCTATGTGTCATTCAAATGTGTAAGTTTACATTAAAGTGGCTATCATAGACCATCCATACTAGAATTCCATTTTGGAGGATATTTGATGCAAGCCAAGAATTTTATTAAGGAGAATATTAGCACAATTTATAGAGGAGAGAAGCGCTACTCAAGGGAGAAATTGATGTCAATAAAATAAAGCATTGACTTCCCATGAGTGCCACATACCAAAAGGTTTCAATCGACCACTTTACAACATCAAAGTATGATAATCCAAAGGTATTATTAAGGTAAAATCTGATATTACTTATTGCTTGCTATAAAATAAAGTTACGTTGGCATTATAAGGATATATTATATTTACTATTACAATCATCTATTTAAGCATTGGTAATATTTTTTTTGGTTGGTAAAGGAAATTTGTATTAATATAAGGGTTTTGGAAGGGACCCCAAAACCTTAATACATCTAAAGTAAAACTAAATTACATTAGGCTTAATAGCCAACACAATAAAATCTATCAAAAATGGTGAGAACACAAAAGAAAAAAATCGAAGGACCTACAGTACAGAAGGGATGATCCCATCCCAAAGGTCAAGCCCATCCTGAGGAGGGAACCCAAGTTCGGGCCCAAGCCTTCAATTAGCATTAGGGGTGGTGTGGATCTCCTCTGCATCCTTGAAGATGATACTGAGCTACACATGGGTGGCACCAAGGTCATTTTCCACATGTTGGAGGATGGTCAACTAGGACATAACAGTTTTAGCAGCCACAAAGAGGGTGGTCACAGAGCTGGCCAGGTGACTAAAAACCACATTTTAGAGAGTACCCTTATCACCAATAACATTCATCAGTACCAAATATCTAATGTCTTTGGTCTTCACCTTTCCTTTGGTATTCACCTCCATCCAAGAATTTTTTTTTGCCACATTATTAGATTTATCTAGATAAGAGTTAGTTTTTTTGCCCAGCTCACTGATTTTAGCAAGAAAAGTTGAGTTAGCTTAAGATTTTTTACCCGTAGAGTGACATGCGTGTGATAAGGGCTAGAATTTTTGAGAAATTTGAATGAATAATGCTTCACAACACTTGGATTATGCTCAGAATATTTTAGGGACTCAATTTTTACTGAGGGATAAGTAGGGGAGGGGAAATAAGGGTCTAAGTAATTATTGAGGACCTCTTGGATGTGGGTTTCAATACTGGAGCTACTGATGGACTTGGTAGGTGTGGGATATGTGGGAGGATAGGAGGGTAGGAGAAAAGGGGTAGACAGTGGGGGACTAGGGCGATAAGTTGAGAGGCACCAAGGGTAGACTAAGAGGGGCCAGGTGTAGATTGAAAAAGACTAAAGGAGGTGTGGTGGGAGGGAGAGCAAGGGGATAAAATTGGGGAAGGGAGGTGTAGGGATTGAGGGAGGAGGATGTGGCAGTGGTGATAATATCTCTTCTAGAAAAATAATTGAGGGTGTGCTTGTAAATGATGTAGTGCAAGCCTTGGTGGATAGTATAATGGGCTTTCCCAATGGAGATATTTGTGACATACGATTTAATGGATCTAAAAAGGTAATTAGGGATGTTGATTTTTTTGTTACCTCTAAAATAATTTAGAAAAGTAATATGGAAGCTTCATAAAGTAGAGTCAATTTTGTCAATAGTGAAAAACTAAAGTATGGGAATCATTACTCAATCCCAAGGACCAGGGAGCTTGGTTATTTCAATGCCCTTTGAATGGTGAGGAGATCATTACATTTTTTTGAGAAGAACTCGAGCTCCATTTCCATAGAATATTTATCTTTGTGAATGCTCCTCCCATCCATAGGAAGGCTCATAACCTCCACCAACAATTGCACATCAATGGTAAACTCAAGGCCATGAACGAAGACATGACCATCCTCCTAGGTACTGACAATGGTGTTGGTAATGTCCTCCTCATTATCGATGAATTTTCTCAAGAAATAGAGGAAATTATGGAGGATATCCTTGATCATAGGGTCGAGGTTCAGGGTCGATAGTTTGAGAATTGCCATTAAGGGAATTCCATAGAGGGTTTTGGAATTAGGATGCATAAGATGTGAGTGAGGTTGATTGAAGTTAAAAGTGTTTGGAAATAGGCTTAACTTAAAAATCCAACTAGCACACATGTCGAAGATATTAGGAGCTAAGGTGCATTGGAGAAATATGGGGTGCAAAGGGTGGTATTTCATGGGATGCATACCCATAAATGATACCCGAGCATTGCATAGGTGAGGAACGATGGAGAAGCAATGATTTTCATCAAGACGGTGGATAATCATGGTATGGGAAGTTGTAACATCCAGGTTGATATCTCCACAGTGATTTTTAAAGGTGGCACAGATATGGATGTTATTAGAATCATGCTCAAGATAAAAGCACATGTGAAAAGGTATGGTTCTAAATTTTACACAATGTTTATTAGGAATGGCCCAAGGGTTAAGTTCACAAGGACTAATTTACTTGATCGATGTGAGACAAGGCATCATAGATCTAGCACACATGATGAGACAAAAATTGGGACCCAACACAAGCAGCAAAAATTACTGATGATGGATGGTCAATGAATATCAAAGGGGGTAGGGGAAGGGGTAGATAGGGTACATATGGATAGGCAAGGGAAAGGGGACTGAGAGACGAATAATGGTAAAACAGTAAGGATGACACATAGGTAGTGATATCGGATAAAGGGCCTAACACCTGAGATGAGGGTTGAGGATTAGGAATGACCAAGGTAGTCTTGAAATGCAATTTCAAGTAGATCTATAGGAAAATCATTATACCATAAATTGAGGGACCTCTTAGAGTGGCCCAGATTGGATAGCAAATCTGCAACTCCATTGGCTTCTCTAAACACGTGTTGCACCACAATCTTAGGATGATTGAGAAGGAGCCTTATGACTTCAGATATAATGTTCCTTACCCTCCAACTAGGGTTCTTGTTGGTTTTGGAATAGTTGATAATGTTTAGTGAGTCTCCTTCAACCACTAACTTGCATTGAAGATCACTTGTGATTAATAATCCCTGGTAGAGAGCTTTGGCTTTCATAGTATGGTTGGTGAGGGTGCCAATATTCTCAGCATAGACAAGGATTATGTCTTCTTCATGGTTTCTTACTATTCCTCCTCCACAAGCTAGCCCAAGATTTCTTCTATAAGAGACATCAAATTTCATCTTAATCCAACCTGCCAAGGGTGGGGTCCATTTTGAGTTAGCTTTGGTGTTTGGGTACATGGGTGGGATGATGCGGTACATGGAGAGGTAGAGAAATGAGGTAATGAAGTCTTCAATCCCAGGGCTTAAGGATATGAAGCACGGACACAAGGAATCAATTTTAGCGGTGAAGTTGAGGATCCTACTAAAAATCGAGGGATCCCTAGGGGAATTTGAGAAAGCACGATTGTTATGCTCAAGCCAAATTTACCATAAAAAATAATGGAGGCACATTGACCACAAGGATTTGACTTTGGGGTTCTTGAAGGAGTTGGGAAATTGGTTAAAAATATCAATTAGAGTGTGGGGGCAGGTCCAGGAAATGTTGAATATGGTAAATATTGAGCTCATGACTGAGTTAGTGAAAGAACACTCAAGAAAGAGGTGACTTTTTGATTCCCACTTGGACATACAGAGATAGCATCGGTTGGGAATCTAGAGCCCACGATTTATGATGTTGTCCAAAATTAGAATTTTATTTTGGGTAGCTAACCAGGAAAAGAACCCAATTTTGGGGATAAGTTTCTTAAACCAAATGGACTTAATGGGGATGTTACAATCTATGGGTTGATAAATCAAGATATAGGAATATATGACCGTGAATTCACCATCATCACATTCTTTCCAAATGGGAGTGTCAGGGGTAACATTAGATATGGGAATGATGAAGGAGTGGAGAATGGATGTTAGGGTGGAAGCAATATTATGGAGGTCAGGAGGTGGGGAGGAGGTGGAGATGGCTTTCCAGAAGGGTCTACGTGAGGACAAATATATGAAGTTGGTAACCTTGCACCCGAAGAGGAGATAGCATTAGTAATATATTAAGCAAGAAGATTTCAAGAATATTTATATTTGCAAATGATAAAGTAGGAGGAATAAGGATTTCATATTGGAAATTATATATCTATTATTGCAAATATTATTGTTTTCTAATATTCCAAATTAGAGAGTTATAAGGAATACTACACAAAATAAATTATTGGAATTTAGAAATATTAAATATCAAAGGCTATAAAATAAGGTTCATTAAAGAATATCAAGAGTTGGAAATTAATTGGTATACTTGTCTCAAAAGCACATTAAAGGGATAAAATAAATCCAACCATTAAAACCTCATCAAATTAGAAAGTGCTTAAGTTCAATAGGTGTAATAGAAGTTTATTTTTTCTAATTACAAAACATTACAAAATCAACCCAAAATTGAACTACTATTCTCAAAAAGAACTTTATTGGTCATATAGCATATCCAAAAACTAGGGAGTTATAAGGCATTGTAGAAAACCTGATAATAATAGAATTCATAAATCAAGTACTCAATTCATTTGGGAATCATAAGGTATCATAAAATTTATACTAAGAGGAGCACAAGAATCATCATGGCATTAAATAAATTATTTCTTGAAGAATCCAAATTACTTAAAGGTCCAAATTATTTTTCCTATAAAAATAAGGTAAAAGTAATCTTAGTATATGAAAAAAATTGGGAGATAGCTCAAGGAACAACAAAAATACCAAGCACAGGTGATTTTGAGATTCAAAATTTTGAAGAAAATGATACAAAATCTCTAATGATAATAACCTTTGCAATCACTGATGAAATACAACCTTATATTAGTCTAGCAAAGACATCTACAGAAGCATAAAAAAGCTTAGAGAAGATATTCGAAGGAAAAAATAAAACCACTATCCTTTATCTTCAAACTCAATTACATTCCCTAAAAATGAATAGTGGTGAGAGCATAGAACTATTCCTAAGGAAGGAAGTAGATATTAAAGGGAAATTATTAACCTTAGGAGAAGATATTAAAGATGAAATTCTTACTCAAGTACCCATGAGAGCACTTCTAGATGGCTACAAATATTTGGTTACATATTTACAAGTCCTAAGTAAAAATACTTCTTTTGATGACCTAATCAATATTTTTTAAGATTATGGGATGGAGAATATAGTTAAAGATGAAATGAATAACACTACATTGGCATCAAATGAGTGATTTGAGGTTTAGTGGGTGCGGCGGGAGTGAGGGTTTGAATTTTTTGGGTAGGAATATCAGCCAAGGAGGTAGAGGTAGATCAAGTACATAAGGTGCGGGTGGGAACCTCGAGCATGGATCAAGCAAGGATCCAAAGGAAGGCAATCAGGTTGTGGCAGATTTGGAGGCAAGCATCATACGGGGGCCCGAACCTCCTCAGAAAGACCCTGACAAAAAATATACGAAGGACAATGCGGGGCCCAAGAAGTGGTTGTATTTTTCTGAGACTCTTAGAGGAAAAATAAATGAGGTTCTCTCTCTTCCACCCCTAGTTCTAGTAAATAATAAAATTTCAGCCCCGACAAGTTCCATGAGCCCTTTTATTTTAATGGAAGAATTCTCCCTGGTAGGCAAGTTTTTGGGAGGTAGGCCGGACATGGAGACTATTAGGGCTTGGGCGACGGGTAAATGGCAACTGGTAGGAATTTTGGAGTTGGTAGCTCTAACTCGAGGGTTTTTCATTATCCATTTTAACAATATGGAGGATGCTAACCGTATTTTAACAGGAGGCCCTTGGTTTCTAGGAAAAAGGAGCCTTTTTCTCAGACGATGGGGTGAATATTTCGACCCTGAAAATAAAAATATTAACATTACCCCTATTTGGGTTCGTATCCTGAGTCTACCTACCCAATTCTTCAATGAATATTGGCTACAGGGCATAGCTAGAACTATAGGGAACCTGATCTCCATTGACCATGCAACCTTGGCCAGGACAAGGATGACATGCACGAATCTACGTAAATGTTAATTTGAATAATGAATTGCCAAGGTTTGTGGAGCTAGAGTATGGATAATACTATAGAAAATAGTCGATAGAATACGAGAATAGACCAAAATTTTGTGCAAAATGTAAAAATCAAGGACATCTATGCAATCAGTGCCCTAACCTGGCAATGAATAGAGAAAAGTAGAAGTAGGGAATGCTAGACAAAGGAAATTTGAGGAGTTTCCCTAGCAGAGGTGATTTTAATCAGGTAAACTATGTCTACCAAAAAAATAAAAGAGAGGGTGTAGGGTCCCAATAAGACAAATGAAAACAATAGGTTGTTGACAACCAAAATGCTCAGGTAAGTTCCAATCCTCTAGTTTCAAATAAATTTTCAATTCTATCCAATATGAGAGTAGGAGGATTATCAGAATACATGGAAGCCTAGCACCTTCAGGCTAACCTTTCTTACTCTCTCGAATCCCCATCCAAGTCAGGATCATCAAACACTAATGCTAAAATTATTGTAATCCCCGTGGGCATCACAAATCCAAACCCTAATGCATGATCTCTAGAATCCACATCCAAGTAAGGATCCTTAAATCCCAATTTTGGAAATACTTCAAGCCCAGTGGGCATCCCAAAGCCAAACCCTAATGCTAAAGAACTTAGGAAGAAAATTGAGGCATTGGAAAATAAAAAATATCATCTCCCTAACATCATCACTAGGAGCCAAGTGAATCCTACTGAGGGGTCGTCCCACAGACCAGGGGAATACAAGAAAAAATGAGAATATTTGGATGTAGGGGTGGAGATATGTGAAACTCTTCAGACTGAGGAATATGACAATCTGGTTTTGCAACAAATTACCTCCCCTCAGTTTAGTCCTAAACAAACCAGGAGCACTGTGAAGTGTCCTATATATTTTGGTAGTGAAAAATAAGAGGGAGAATATCAAATGCTGAGCATCAAAAAATTAAAACTGATAATGACATTGCCAATGGAAAACAAAGAACCTTGTTTCAACAGGTTATTCTGGGTTCTGAAGACAAAAATTTAGGAAAACCCCCTCAAGTGAGGGGAAGAGGAAGAAATACCAAAAAATCTAAATGAAGTTCCTCTCTTGGAATGTGAGAGGCCTCAATGGCCTACCCAAACATAGGGAAGTCAGTACAATAAGAAATCAAGTGAATCCAACTATTATCATGTTGCAAGAAAAAAAAACTGATGAGATTCAGTCAAAAAAATAGCAAAAACAATCTGTAATCAAGGGGATATGGTTTGCAAATCATCCACAGGAGCATCTGGAGTTCTTATGACTTTGTGGGATCCCCAGATAGTATAAGGCACCATTATTCAAAAATATGATAGGGTTCTTAGTGTTTTATTTAAGGAAATAAACAGTAACAGGTCGTGGATCCTTTCAAATATTTATGCCCCAACTTCAATTCAAGGGAGATATCTACTGTGGGAGTACTTAGGAAATCTGAGTGAAATCTTCCATAATGTCCCCTAGATTCTGGTTGGGGATTTTAACACTCCTCTTTACCCTTTAGACAAAATGGGTGGAAATGGACCACCTATCAGGAGCATGGATGAGTTTAATTACTTTGTGAACTTTAACATGTTGATGGATGTAAAACTTAGAGGAGCAAATTATACTTGGAGTAATCAACGAATAGGGTGTCATCTCATTCAAGAAAGGCTTGATAGGTTTTTTCTATCAAAGGAGGCTACAACTTTATTCAGTTATTCTACCCTGTAAGCCCTTCCTAAAATTACCTCTGATCATAATCCCATTTTGTTGGAGATCTCTAACTCTCTGTCCTTCAAGAAACCTTTTAGATTTCAATCTATGTGGATCAAACATTCCAGTTTTAGAGATTACTTAAGTTAGTGGTGGCAGCAACCTGTCAGGGATAGTGCAGATTTTAAAGTTGCTAGAAAATTAAAGTTTGTTAAAGAAAAGCTTCAAAATTGGAACAAATAGGTCTTTGGGAATCTCTTTGAAAATAAAAAATAGGTTGTTGAAAGTTTGAAGATAATTGATCAGAGGATCCAACATGGTAATGCTAATGAAACTACTAGGCAGGAGGAACGAACAAAACTAGCAGAGTTTCATAACATTTTGGCCTATGAGGAAATATATTGGAGGCAAAAATCAAGGGCTCTTTGGTTGAAATATGGAGATTCAAATTTGAATTTTTTTCACGTCACTATTCTTAGAAACAAAAGCAATAACAAGATAAATTTAAAAAAAAAAAAGATGGTTCTATTACTAAAGACTTAACAGAAATCAGAAAGGAGGCAGTAACTTATTTCAATTCTATCCTTGTTCAGTAATCATAGTGCAATGAGGAGGCTAAAGATATTATCTTGCAATCCATTCCTAAAATAATAAATGAGGATATAAACCTTAAGCTTCTAGCTCCCTTTTATAATGAGAAAATTAAGGAAGCCTTGTTTAGCATGGATCCAGACAAAGCCCTGGGACCCAACGACTTTCCCCTTCATTTCTATCAAGCTTTTTGGGACATCGTAAGTGAGGATGTAATTTTTGCTGTCAGAGAATTCCAAGAAAGCAATCATATCCCAAAAGGTATCAACTCTACTTTTATTTTTCTAATTCCTAAGAAGAAAACCCCTAAATCTATGGCTAACTTCAGGCCAATCAGTTTGAGTAATGTTTCTTACAAGATCCTAAATAAAGCCATTGTAAATAGAATGAGAGATATTCTACCCCGCATCATAGATCCATGCCAGGGAAGCTCTGTCGAGGGCAAGTTAATCTTGGATGGAGTTATCATAGTTCATGAAGCTCTGCATTCTACTCATAAGACAATAGGTTTGTTTTTGCCCTCAAGCTTGATATGAACAAAACATTTGACAGGCTAAATTGGGACTTTCTGATTGTTGTATTCCTTAAGTTTTGTTTTCACCACCAATGGGTTAATTTAATCAAAGAATGCATTTCTAAAGCATGGTTCTTGATTCTAGTTAATGGAACAACTACTGGTTACTTTCAAAGTCACAGAGGAATTTGGTAGGGGGACCCTATCAGCCCCATGTTATTCATCATTATGGCAGAAGCTTTAGGCAGAACCATAAAAAATTCTTGTAGTTCAAGGATAATATCGGGAATCAAGGTAACATCTCTCACTAGGGCTATTTCTCACCAAAAATTCGTTTATCATACCCTTATATTGACTAAGGCATTAGTAGTTGAGGCCAAAATAATTAAATACATCCTGTAACTCTATGAGGACGCTACTGGTCAGAAAGTTAATTTCAGTAAAAGCAAGTTATATTTCTTGAACACCCCCATTTAGAGGCAAGGAAGGATTGCAAAAATTTTAGGGTGTGATATAGCAAACCTCCCCACTTCATATCTTGGTCTCCCTCTTTTCATTGGTTCTCCGAGAGAGTCAATGTGGGACAGGGTTATTGAAAGAATTTAAAAAAACTTACTGGATGGAAAGGTCATCTTCTATCTCAAGCAGGAAAGATGACCCTCACTAAGGCCTCTCTTAAGATCATTCCAGTCTATTTCCTCTCCATTTTTGAATCCCCTATGAAGGTTTTCCAAAAAATTGACAAAATCCAAAAAGAATTTTTATGGACTGGATTAGAGGAGAAAAAAAGGATACACCTTGTAGGATGGACCAAAGTGTGCAGACCCAAGGAAAATGGGGGGTTAGGTCTGAGGAGAATTATTCATATAAATTTAGCTTTACTAGCTAAGCAGGCATGATGTCTCATTTCTGGTGAAGAAAATGAATGGACAACTATCATCAAACGAAAGTATCTTCAAAATATGGAATTTCTAAGTGACTCAGTTCCAATCAGAGGTTCTGCTTTTTGGAAAGCAATTCTTAATTGTAAGGAAATCATCAAAAAATGTTTAATATGGGTTTTAGGCAATGGTGAGAGGATAAATTATTGGAATGACAAGTGGGCTAAGGATGAACCACTGACACAATATCCTAACTTAGCCCGAATCAGAGATATCACGGAAGAACTCATTGGCAGAAAAGTCTTTGATTATATGGTTGAGGACAGAGGTAGAATGAAGTGGAAACAAATAAGAATTTAGGAATTTCAGGTGGAATCGAATGATCTTTGTAATATTCTTGGGCAATAGTTTATCCCCATGAGACCCAAGGAAGATCAAGTGACCTGGGATCCTACGAAAAATGGGCAATTCACTGTTAAATCAGCTTACAATATTCTGCTTGATGACGAGGATTTTGTCCTCCAAAAGGACTTAGTTTGGATAAAAAATTTAATTCCAAAAATTATAGTCTTTTCATGGCTAGTTATCCAAGGAAGAATTCTAACCATTGATAATATTATACATAAAGATATTTGTATCACTAATCATTTTTATTTGTGTAGGGCTAATTGGGAGACCATTTATCACATTTTCCTTAAGTTCATTTTTTCCTTGACTATCCTAAGTGGGGTTTTTCAGGCCTTAAATATTTCATGGGTTAAACCAACCATCGTACTTGATTTGTTCGTCTAGTGGCCTTACCCATTTTCAAGCCAAAGACTTAGATACATGTGGAAAATTTGTCTCAATCACTATCTTTGGCAGGTGTGGTTATAAAGGAACCATAGAGTCTTTAATGAGTCTATCCATGATAATCAAACTATCATTGCCAAGATTCTATCCTTTTCCAATGAGAATGTGAACCTTATCCCTTTTGATAGCTATAAACCTCATCTGTAGGAGACCACGATTGCTCAATATTTAAGCTTAACCTTGTTAGATGATTCTGTGCCTAGGGTAGTCAACCCCAGATCCAATGTTAAGTGGTCTCCACCTCCTACGGGTTGGTTTAAGCTTAATTTTAATGGAGTAGCTAAGGACAATACTGGCAGAGCAGGCGTTGGTGGTATTGTGTGAGATCATAATGGTAATATGATGCTTGTGTTTTTTGAATATTTGGGAACAAGTACAAACAACAAAGCTAAAGCTAGAGCTATGTGGAGAGGCCTTCAAATGACTCAAGACTTAGAAGGCAATTTGATCGTATAAGGATACTCTATTCATGTTATAAATCTCCTCAATAATTGGAAAACACCTCCTTGGAGGATTAAAACAATTGTTGAAGAGGCTAGGATCCTTTTCTAGGGAAGATAAGACATAAAAGCCCAACATGTCTTTCGGGAAGCTAACAAAATTGCTGATAAGTTGGCCAATTTGGGTGTCAATGATGATGGACTTTTCAAATGAGAACACGGTGTCCCAAGTGAAGTAGAGGAGCTTATTCAACAAGAATTCCAAGAATGATAGTCAAATTTACCAACAGGGAAGGCACTATAAGTTCGAAGGCTATGAGTATTCCCATCTCTTTTTGAATTGGACTCACAATAAAAATTATCCGAGTTGTCAGTATTTGTGGATGCTGCTTGGAAATACCACAAAGACTAATGGGGACAATCACATTTTAGATAACATGTCTCCTAGTCATCTTAGTAATTTTAGGTTGGTTGATAATCATAGGGAAGGAAATAAATGACAATATAAGACTTCAAACCAAAGCCACGTGGACCACCAGATAGCCACCGCCATAAATCTAGCCAATAGGTTCACTTCTCCAAGGCTGATTGGCCAAGATAGTATGTGGTACCAAAGCATGTCATATACGGAAGAAAGCAATTACCAAATAATTATTAAGAGTAACTATCAATACAAAGCTTGTGGGAGTTTTTTTCAGTACTCTGCTATGTGTGTCTGCAGCTTTTTGTTTCTCCATTATCTCAAGGAAGGGATCCGTGTCGGTTTATTTTTTGTAATATTGATGCATGTGTGTTTTCTCGGGGTATACCGAAAATGTTGTATGGGAAGTTTCTTTTTGATAATAGGCTATGTGCCTTACTGGATGTAATGTCTTTTGCGGCATGTAAATTTTACATATATAGGATCCTTAGTAAGGATATGTTCATCAACAACCCTGGGCTTATTTTTTTAAAAGGTTTTGGGTCAACCTGTAAAACCCGGTATTAATGCTATAGTATCTTATCTACCAAAAAAAAAAGATAATACATAGGGAAATATTGTTTTATCATCAATAGGACAAAGACCATGGTACAACATGTATTGTCAGATATGCAAAAGAAAATGTCATAGTACTAACTATTACCGATTCAATCCCAGAAATCAGAATCAAGAAAATCATATGAACAATAGAAGTAGATTTCAATCATGACAATATCAAAATAATCTTCATCAATAACAATTTAAATATGCTACCAATTATCCCCAATTGGAGTAACGAAAAGAGAATAAAAAAGGACACCTAGCTCAAATAATTGAAGAAATTGAAGAACTAGAAGAACCTACAAATGGTTATGAAGTGAAAGCTCTTTCAACAAGAACAAGAAGTTACAGAGAATAGAGAAGAAGAATACAAATTCTAAGACCAATAAGAAGATCCATATTGAATATTGAAATCGTCAATACCCAAATATTGTAATGTATGAGAGTGTTAGAGTTAGAGCATATTACATTATTTGGGTCATGTAAATGTACCATCTTTGATACATATTTAGAGTAGGATATTACTTTAGGGGGAAGTTAGCTACTTCAAGTAATGTAATAAATGCCCAAGTGTCAATGTGCAAGTTATAATGTGCAAGGTGTCACTTTGTATAGTTAGGGAGAATGTTGGCCAAGGAATCTCTCTTCCTATATAAAGGGCCTCATAGTGATAGATTACAAAGAAATTACATATCAAGCATATCAAGTGTATTGTAGTATATAGTAGTAGAACTCATGTATGGATTACAATGTAGTTATTTATATTATATTAATGGAGTGACTATCACCTCCATACTATATTGTATTTTCATCACTTTCTATTTATATTATATTTTAGTCATATTGCAGAATTACTTTCTTTTATATTTTTTACATCTTATTAGGACATGTGATAGATCTCTCTCACTATAGATATCCTTAGAAGCTAACAAGTTTATAGGCCATTGGACTAATATTTCCTATAATATCAAAAGAGCCAACAAATCTAGTATCAATATTTGAAGATTTAAGAGAGCTTTTATTAGGTGTTACCATGAGAAAGACTATGTCTCCCATAGATAATTATCTCAAGATTATTTTAAGATCAACATAGCTTCTTTTTTTATCCATGGCTTATTTGAGCCACCATCGAATAATTTTTTAATTGTTCCTCTATATCCTTAATAGTATCTAATATGATCATTGATTCGATCCTTTGGCTTTTCCCAATATAGAGGAGTTTTGCATCGTCTTCTATTTAGTGCCTCAAAAGGTGCCATCCCTAGAGATGCATTATAACTATTGTTATAATAAAATTATACTAGGTAGATATATTCCTCCCAGTTTGTTTTTTGGTCCATGTAATACATGCATAGCATGTCCTTGAGGACTTGATTTACTCCTTCATTTTAGTCATATGTCTCTGGATGGTATGTAGAACTAATATTCAATTTTGTACGCAAGGCTCAATGCAAGGCTTGCCAAAATGCAAAGGTAAATTTGGATATCTATTTGAAATAACAACTTTAGGAAATCCATGCAGCCATATAATCTCCCTATAAAACTTGCTAGCTATGGTGGGTGCATCATCCTTGATATTTCCTAGTATAAAGTGGGTAACCTTGATCAATTTGTTCACCACCACCAGAATTGCATCATACTAGAATTTGGTATTGGATAGACCTACAATGGAATCCATTGATATACTTGTCACTTCTACTCTAGAATAACATGAGGGTATAATTTCTCTACTAGGTATTAATGCTTAGCTTTTACCTTTTGATATTCTAGATATCTAGCCACAAACTTGCTAACATCTCATTTCATCCCTAGCTAGTAAAAAGTTTTTTTCATGTTTTCCCTCATCTTAGCCCCTCTAGGACGTGTCGAATAAGGAGTACAATGGGCATCTTGTAACATGAGGTTTATCAACCCTCCTATTTTTGGAACAATTCTATCCTTAAAATACAACAAATTGTCTTTGATACTAAAATCCTTTCCTTTCTCAAGTTCTTCCTCAACCCATGCTTGACATTTACCATAATAAATATTGATCAATTGTTGTTCATTGACCTTTTCAAACAAGTTCATGTGATATCTGGATATAGCCTCTATATGCCTTATTTGACTTAAGGTATCGACTATCTTATTTACCTTCCCCTTAATATATTCAATTCCAAATTCATCCAACTAGAAATTCCATCCACCGATATTTTCTTGCATTTAGAAGTGGTTGGGTGAAAATGTACCTTAGAATCTGATGATCTATCTTTAAGTTGAAGGGTTTTACCAATAGATAATATCTTCATATCTTAAGTGCATGTGCTATAGCTGCTAAATCCAAATCATGAGTTGAATAATTGAGCTCATGCTTTTTAAGTTTATGGAATTCGTAAGCTATGACTTCATTCTGAATTATAATCCCACCCAGACATTCAGTAGAGGCATCAATACAAATTGTAATTTTTTTTGAAGGAAGGAATTTTCAAAATTGGGGCAGTTGTCAACCTTTCCTTGAGGATTTTGAAAGCTTGTTCATATTACTCAATCCATTTAAACATATTTCATTTTCATTGCAGGTTAGTAATTAGACTAACTATAATTGAAAAAGACCTTATAAATCATCTATAGTACCCTACCATTCCTGTAAAGTTGCATACTTCTGACACATTAGTGGATGTAGGTCAATCAATAATTTCTTCCACTTTCTTAGGATCGATAGTAATCCCATCAACTAATATAACATAACCTAGATACTAGACTTATGGGGTGTAGAATTTTCTTTTAGAAAGCTTTCTATACAATTGATTCTTCCTTAATATTTCTAGTACAATTCTCATATGCTGATCATGCTCTTCTTTATTTCGTGAGTAGACCAAATGTCATCTAGAAATATGAGTACAAAATGATCAAGTTGCTCACGAAATACACTATTCATGGGATTCATAAATGTTGTTGGAGCATTAGTTAACCCAAAGGGTAGAACTGTAAATTTGTAATGTGTTATGAACCTGCTTTTTTATTATCTAAAATATTATTCATATTTACGAGAATAAGAACTTTTAGATATAACTCCTCCTTGCTCACCCATAAAAATTATTACAATTTATAAAAACAACCACAATGAATAATAAATCAACACAATCAATGTAAATTTCTCAAATTTTCTCAATTTATATTTCAAACCCTTGAGGTAAGGCAACACCATACAATGCTCCTTATTGGAAGGAAGTCACTCCTTACAATAACTCAACTTAAGATAAATTACAATATTCTTCTCTTAATATCCTCTCCATGATTCTTTACCTCTACTTAAAATGCCTAACTACCCACCACTCCCACTTATCAATGCATGTGGGATAATTACATCTAATATAATATTATAATATTTATTTAATATTTCGAACCTTGGACCTCATCAGACTGGACACTTGTCCCTTTCCTAGTGCTTTTAGCAGCGTAAAAGGTTTAAAATGATTGTGGCATGGTTGTTCTAGGGGTAGACTTCACGGAGTACTATGGTGGCTTCTAAGTGGACAATACAAAATACTATGGTGGCCATAAAAAAAATGATAGTGTGTCTAGATCTTTATTGTGAAAACTAATTCCACCATGTAAATTCAAAAAATCAATAAAAAAATTAAAAAATATATTTATTTATTTAATATTATAATATTAAATATTTATCTTGGGTACCTAACATTAAGATTTTATAATATTAAATACTTATATTGGGTACTTAACATTCCATCCTCATTACAAAATGTTTCATCCTCGAAACATAAGAAGAGACTAAACAATGTGATCTTTTGAGATTTGCTATGAATTGGTACCAATCTTGATCATCCATCCATCCAAATGAAACTTTGATTGGTGCTGGTCTTTTTTTATGTTGATATACCGTTCTATTGTTTGAATTTTTAGAAGTAATCCTTTGGCTCCATGTGTTGGAAGTATTTTTTGATGCCAATAAATATCACTCTTTTTCATACATACTTGTTTGCATTTGCCACTTGAGTATTCAATACCGCTTTGTTGGATCCATGCTTTTGTTGCCCTATTAAGGTAACTCAAATAATGGGTCTATTTGTTCCTTGATGCTATTGCACCACTCTGAAAACCAAATTCACTTTGCTTTCTTTTCCAAAAGCTTCCATAATTGTCCTTCTAATTCAATGTAGAACCATAATATTATTTCCCAAAGCCATACCTCCATCATTGTTTTCGCTCTTGGTGGTGTGGGTGACAATATATTGTAACCTTAACCTGATGTTCTATTATCTTTAATTGTTTAATATTTTGTTCTTTTATTTTATGCTCCTTTGTCATGCTCTCATATTTTGGTTTGTCCTCAAACTCTACCTTTTTTCTTCTTTGATTTCTGTTGTTGCCTCCTCCTTTACCTCTATTTTAGGTTCTTTTGCTTCTTCTTCAACTTGTTTCAGAGTTTCTTTGATCTTTGATATAGTTTCTTGGAACATTTTTGTTTTTTATAAGGCTATTATTATTTTTGTAGATTCAAATTTTGATTATTTTATTGGTTTTTCAACTTGTTCCCTTACTAAAATTGCTTCTTGTTTTCCTTAGATTCTTGCATTTTACACTGGGAAATATCTTGTACTATTATTTTATATTTCTTGTACCAAAATTTCATAAAGTTATTTTGCATATTAATTTTAACAATACCCAAAGAATTTAACCAAGGATAACCAAGAACAATGTTTGCATGATCCATATCAATAGCATAAAAATATTAGTGTTAAATATATTTGTCCATGGTGATTTTTAAATCTTCAAAAATAGGAACATTTGCACCCTCAAGTTGTATGTCTTTTATTTTCTTTGTTTGAACCTAAAACCTCTTAGCCAAAGATATATTAATGACATTGTATCTATTGATAGGGTTTATAAAAATAATAACATTTTCCTTCTAGATGCAACCATGAACCTATAAAATAGAATTTTTAAAATTGAACAATTCTCTCTGACCACTCTTTGACTTATCTGGTACCAACAATGTGGTTCTTTCAACTTGCATGTTGTCATCTACATTTTTTCTTTCATCATATTTATTCATTTTGTTTCCTCTTGAAGTCTATTTACCTCTCTTATCAACTTCATATTTTTAAAATTTTCCACACAACCTTTGGTGTTTTCTTCAATTTGTATACTATCATCCTTCTCTTTTTCTTTTGACGAGTTTTTACAAATTATTTGCCCCTTTATTTCATATATCAACTTTTTTATATTTTCAATATTTTCTACATATACTTTGGTGTTTCCTTTAGTCAGTATACTATCATCCTTCTCTTTTTCATTTGCCAAGTTTTTACAAATTATCTGCCTATTTATTTATTCTACATATTTTTTGGTCTTTTTTAACTCTCTCTAATCTAACATCCAAGTTGTGCTTCCTTTAATATGTATACTATCAAATTTACCTTTTTCTTATGATAGCTTTAAATTTTTTAACTATCTCTTTAGTTCCATTTGTTCAACCGAAGTTTTAACTATAATTTTTCTAAACACTCATCTAATTAAGAATGAATCTTCAATTTTCTCTCATGTGTATTTATATTGATGGGTAAACCGAAATTTTATAAACCATGATGTAGCTGACCCATCAAGAGAATAAAAAATATTATCTTTCCAATCATAATTATTTAAAGACTTAAAAATTCTCCACCATCTCTTAGGCAAATCCATGACCTCAAATTCCAAAAAAAAAGTTTGAAACATGTTTTTTTTTTAAAACAAACAACTTTCAAATTGCAATTTTTTTTGGACTGTGACCAAACCATGGATTTCTCCCTCAATATTTTTTTAAAATAAACTCACTTTTAGATTGCTTTAGAACTACATATTTTTTTAACTGTTACCAAACTGCAAATCCCCCATTTTATTTTTGAACTACCACCAAATTGTGAACTGAGTATTTTGACACTACTACCAAACTACAATTTCTCCTCCATGAATTGCTACCAAACTATAAGTTGCTACTTTGTAGACCCATTTATTTTTTTAAAGATCATAACAACTTCCTCTATGAACTATTATTTTATTTTAATTTTTCTTTTACTGTGATTAAACTATGGACTTCTCTCTCTATTTTTTTCTTCTTTTTTTAAACAACTACCACTTTCAAATTGCTAGTAGATTGCAAATTTCTTGCTCTGTTGAAGCTATGTAACTATAGACTCTTTCTGAAGTTGTTGTAAATGACTAAATGGCACTTCTATGAAAATTTTTGCAATGAAATGGGCCCCAGACTTTAGCTTCATAGTGGCTTAAGGTAAATCTCACTGGTCACAAAGTTTCTCTAAGCGAGTACCTCTCTTTGATTACCAACAATATTTACCTAAGGAATAATTTCTAAGAAACCAACCATGGTTTTACTTCTAAATGATAAATATTTGTATACTCTCATATGGTAAAAAAACTACTAAGAGGATGTGAGACCATTGACCCTTTTCATTTGTGATACACTCAAACCAGTTACTTTGGGGTTACTGGGATAATCCTCATAATGAGTTTTAGGGTAACTATTAGCCTAAGTACTTCCCCCAATTAAGTGGTTGGGACTTACACCCAATCCTACAAGAGGTTATTATCCTAATGTAGGTTCTTATTAAGCACCAAAAACTTTGTAGTTAAACTCAGCCCTGGAATGTGCTTTGGTACTAATTCTTCTACAAAAAAATTCAAGCCCTATAATATCCTCTGGTACTTAAGCTTCTGTAGCAAAACACGACCCTGGAAAGTGCTTTGATACCACTTGTTATGAACCTAATTTTTTATTACCAAAATAAGATTCACATTTACTAAAATAACAACATATAACTCCTTGCTCATTGACAATAATTATTTTTATTAACCATAAAGAATAATAGAATAACATAGTCAATGTAAAATTACTTAGGTGTTCTCAATTTATATTTCAAACACTTGAGATAGGGCAACACCATACAATGCTCCTTATTGGAAGGAAGCCACTCGACAAGATCTTCAACTCCATGAGACAAGACTTCTACATTATAATTATCTTCATATCCTCTCCAATATTCTTTGCTTCTATTTATAATGCCTAACTATCCACCACTCCCACTTATAAATGCATGTGGGATAATTACATATAATATAATATTATAATATTAAATATTTATTTCCAGTACCTAACATTACAATATTATAATATTAAATAAATATATTGGGTACTTAAAAATAGTTTAACACATTTCAAATATGTGAAGGATCAACAACATACTTACAAAGCAGGGATATGTGAAAGATATAATGAATATTTGATAGATTGGGTGGAAGGGTAAGTATATAGGCCATCGTACTAATATTTCCTATAATTTCAAAAGGGCCAACAAATCTAGGATAAACCTTAGAAGATTTGAGAGAGCTTTTATTAGGTTTTACCCTAAGAAAGAATTGGTCTCCTATAGAGAATTCTCTCAAGGTTATTTTTAGATCAACATAACTCTTTTGTTGATCTATGGCTTATTTGAGCCATTGGAAAAATATTTTTAATTGTTCCTCCATATCCTTTATAGTGTTTGATCTTATCATGATTTGATCCTCTAGATTTTTCCAATATAGAGGATTTATGCATTGTCTCCCATATAGGGCCTGAAAAGGTACCATCCCTAGAGATGCATGATAGATATTGTTATAAGAATATTCCACCAGGTAGAGATATTCCTCTCATTTTGTTTTGTGATTCATGGAATACATGCATAGCATGTCCTTGAGGACTTGATTTACTTATTCTATTTAGTCATCTGTCTCTAGATGGTATGTAGAACTAATATTCAATTTTATACCCAAGGCTTAATGCAAGGCTTACCACAAATCTAAGGTGAATTTGGATTCTCTATTTGAAATAATAATTTCAAGGAATCCATGCAGCCACAGAATATCCCTAGAAAAATTGCTAGCTATGGCAGGTGCAACATCCTTGATAATTCCTGGTATAAAGTTGGTAACCTTGACCAATTTTTCCACCACCACCATAATTGCATCATGCTAGAATTTGCTCTTGGGTAGACCTGTAATGAAATCCATTGATATAATTTCCACTTCTACTCTGGAATAGCATGAGGGTATAATTTCTCTACTAGGTGTTGATGCTTAGCTTTTACATTTTGATATTCTAGATATCTATCCACAAAATTTCTAACATCTTGTTTCATCCCTGGCTAGTAAAAACTTTTTTTCAAGTTTTCCTGCATCTTAGACCCTCTAGGATGTGTTGTATAAGGAGAATAATGGGCCTCTTGTAATATGAGTTTCTCAACCGTCCTATTTTTGTAACAAATCTATCCTTAAAGGATAATAAATTGTCTTTGATACTAAAATCCCTACCTTTCTTGGGTTCTTCCTTAACCCATGCTTAACATTTCCCATAATAACTATTAGTCAATTGTTGTTCTCTGACCTTGTCAAACAAGTTTATGTGACATCTAGATATAGTTACTAAATGCCTTCTTCACCTTAAGGTATCGTCTATCTTATTTTCCTTCCCATTAATATATCTAATTCCAAAGTCATATTCATCTAGAAATTCCACCTACCGATGTTGTCTTACATTTAGAAGTGGTTGGGTGAAAATGTACCTTAGAATTTGATGATCTATCTTTAAATTGAAGGGTTTTCCAATTAGATAATGTCTTCCCATCTTAAGTTCATGTACTACAATTGCTAACTCCAAATCATGAGTTGCATAATTGATCTCATGATTTTTAAGTTTTTGGGATTCATCAGCTATGACTTCTTCATTCTGAGTTAGAATCCCACCCAGACCTTCGGTAGAGGCATTAGTACAAACTATAAATTTTTTTTATAGATCAAAATTTTTCAAAACTAGGGTAGTTATCAACATTTCCTTGAGGATTTTGAAAGATTATTCATATTAATCAATCCATTTAAATGTCTTTCCTTTCCTTTGTAGGTTAGTAATTGGATTGGCTATCCTTAAAAATGCCTTGACAAATCATCTATATTACGCTACCATTATCATAAACCTACGTACTTCTGACACATTAGTGGATGCATGCTAATCAATAATTGCTTCTATTTTCTTAAGATTGATAGCAATCCATAAATAGATATAACACGCCCTAGATACTAGACTTGCGAGGCATAAAATTCACTTTTATAAATATTCCCACACAGTTGATTCTTCCTCAGTATTTTTAGTACAATTATCATATGTTGATCATGCTCTTCTTTATTTCGTGAGTAGACCAGAATGTTGTCTAGAAATATGATTACAAAATGATCAAGTTGCTCACTAAAGACATTATTCATGAGATTCATAAATGTTGTTGGAGCATTAGTTAACCCAAAGGGTAGAACTATAAATTTGTAGTACCCATATATGGTTCTAAAGGTTGTTTTATGAGTGTCTTCATCCTTGATCCTCAATTGATGGTAAATAATTCATAGATCAATTTTTGAGAAGATAGTTGCTCCCTTCGATTGATCAAATAAATAATCTATGCTTGGAAAGGAGTATCTATTATTAATGGTTACCTTATTGAGCATTATATAGTCAATGCATATCCTTAGCGACCCATCTTTTTTTTCACAAATAATGTCGATGATACACTTGGTTTAATCAAACCCTTTTCTAGTAACCCTCGAAGTTGTATTTTTAATTTTTATAACTCAATTGGTGCCATTCGATAGGGGTATCTTGCAATAGGTTCAGCTCCAAGTATGAGTTCAATGGAGAAATCAAATTCTCATTGTGTAGGAAGTTCAGGTAAATATTCTAGAAAGACATCCTTAAACTCATTTAATATTGGAAATTTGTTGTAAATTTCTGCATTGATTTCATCCTCATAATGTTTGTTTATTTTGACCATGTAAACCACCCCATGTATTTTAATTACCTTCCTAAGTTGTAAGGCAAACAATAGATGTGGTCAAAAAGTACCCCTATCATAGTGGATCTTTGTTTGTTGATTGGATCCTTCTAAAAACTCTATCCACATTTCTTGAAAATCAATGAGGGTCTTACACTATTTTAACCAATCCATTCCAAGGATGCTATCAAATGAGTATAAGGGGGCTAGATATATATACCATTAAATTATTCCATTAGTTAGGGAGATGTGAGCATCAAATAGACATTGGTTAGTAAAAAATGTTTACCCAGACCCATACTCAACCTTCCACCCATTGGCCAAAAATATTGGTCCTACAAATATATCCCTAGCTAAATTTAAAGAAATAAATCTATCTGCATCTCCACTATCAATCAAAATATTTAAATTTTTATCAAACAATTTACCTTTCAAAGGTAATGGCATAGCTTGGCCATATCGACTAGGATTACTTGTAGTAGCATAAATTTGGTGTGGTTGTTGTTTAGGGGATTTATTTCGATTGGCTCTCTATAGGAATTTGTTCACATAATGAGGTCCTTTGCATACAAAACATCCAAGCTATGGAGCCTTAGTTTTTGCTTTGTTTTATGTTCCCCTATTTTATGGTGTAGGCTAATTATGTTGGTGAGCAGGTTTCTGATTAATCCTTCCTCGTTGAATCTTCTTATTTTTGTCAGGGAAATTTTTTCTTTTGGGGCCTTCCTTATCACCCTTCTTAAAAACAAAATTGATCCCACCTAAGAAAGCCCCAATTATTTCTCTTTCTAATTTCTTCCTTATCCTTTTTAGTAGTTTTTTTTCTGATAGTAAAAGTAAGCTCTTTTTGTTTTTTTTTCTATTCTTGCCTTGCCAAATCATAGGCTTTTCTACAATTTTTTTGGATTGATCAAGTTTATGATAGTTCAAATTTTAGGATACACTCCTAGAATGAATTTTTGAACTTTCAACTCTTTGTTTTTGTCGTATTTTGGTACATATTTGAGTAGTTTAATAAAATTTTGGTAATATTTTTTGACTGTCATTGATTCTTACTGAAAAATGGAAAATTTAAATTTATCAACATAAAACTATTTAGTCAAGAATCTCTTTCTAAATTCCTTGATAAAAATTTCCCATTTTAAATTGAATACATTAATTTTATTTCCCTTACTATAGGTTTTCCACCATTCTAGGCCTTCATATACTAGGTGTAAGGTTTCCCAGGCAATTTGAGATTTAGACGATAAATCCTTCATGGAAAAATATGCATCAATTTCACTGAGGCACCTTTCTATGGCATCACTATCTTCTCTCCTATCAAATTTTGAGACCATTAACTTTTTTATATCTTGGTCTAGTTCCACTCCAATTCGAGTCTTACCAAATCCTAATTGTCTATCTGGGCTTCTCTCATGACTCCTTTTAGAGCTCCCTTCTAGTCTAGTTCAAATATTTTTTCCCTTAACGTCTCTAGTTAAGGTGTCTACCATCTCTTGTTGCTTATTCATTATCTCAAGTTGGAATTCTATTTCATCCTTTAGTTGTCTCATATGCTCTTACTTTTGTTGAACCATTGAGACTAGATTATTCCTTCCTAGTCTGGTTTGTTTAATATTCTTTCCATTCAAGTATGAATTAGATATTCCTCCTTATTAGAGAATGTAGGTATTTTTAAGGAACCACCTCATTGAATCAGAGCCATTTATTTGGGTACACAAGAGCTATATCAATTTCTAGAATTTATAACATATTTTGAAAGGATAAGGTTAGAGTTTTCCTATAGAATATCTTGGGCCCCATGACCTAGGAATATTATAACCTAGGCTTTCATACCAACTGTAACAACTTGGACAAATATACATTAGTTGTATCATTCAACTCACTTAAAGGTTAGGTAAGTAGGGAGATGACTAACAAGAGGTAATATTTTTTTTTTCAAGGTTTAGTTTTGTACCCTTTTGTATCAGTACATAGCATTAATTTATTTTCTCATATCTTCAAAAATATGAAATAACAATACACTACTCATATCAATTCATCGTAGTGCATAAAAATATGTTAAGCATGTATGCATAATTCATCAACATAAGGCATAATATAACTCATGTAAACAATATGCTCATTCATTACAATTAAGAATCACATAAAATTCTACCTTTACATGGCTTAGAGAATAGATAGTAATGCACACGTATAGTAACTAGGATATGTAGCAATCAAAGTATAACACAAAGGGAATACCATAATATATAACAATCAGAGTATAGAAAATATACCATTACACCCACAACAATAAAAACAATACACATTTATCTTATTTATAAATCTATTATGATAGCTTTTTAAGATAAGTATTATTCTAAGGTTTTAATGCATAGATTCTCAGGGAAAGGATTCTTAGGAAAAAGGGGTCTGAGGAATTTCAATTTTATATCCCACGAATTTGTGAATTTAAGAGGTTAATTCTTTTAGGTGTTTAGGAAATCTTAAAATTGTATTGATATCTATTTAATAGCAATGAATTTTAATTAAACATTATCATCTAATTCCCTCAAAAATAAATATATCTTTTCTTAAAAGTAGATAGGTATGACCTGTTAATCTCAAACTTCATTGCGTCCCTCCTTGGCAACTTTCCCTAGTTTTTCTCCTCCAAATTCTCAATGCAATACACATACACAAAAGATCACGCATCAAAGCATTAGCTATAAAAGTGCCCTTATCTATTTCAAACCAATCAATTTATAAACCAAGGAATGTATGGAGGTGGCCACTTATCGAAGCCATATTCCACCAGGTGCATACATAATATTTCAACCAAGTTTCCAATCGAACATGATGATTTTTCCAGTATGGAAGCACTTTTTAGTTTTTTGGTAAATAAAAGTCTTCATTAATTACCAGGTTTTGCAGGTTAACCCAAAACCTATTACAATATCCAGCCTTCTGCTGAGATTGTAGATCCTAGTCATCCTTGAAAATTTCTTACCAGAAATTGTGTTGAATCCCCTACAACACCTTACTAACAAAGCACACCCATACCTAAACATAACTGTAAACATTACTTACATTGACAGGAATTGATGTTTGGAACTTTGCACTTGTGAAACCTGTTGCTTGCCCATTTCCTATTCTCTGTCGAAATCTTCCAAGGCTTACACCATATTACCTTCATTTCCAATTTGGTATGATTTAGAAATAATTTAATAACACTTTTACTTATATATATACAAAGGTATAACTAATAACATTCATCATTAATATTATTTCTTTTAAATCTTATATAATATTTTCTTATTTATAATATTTAATTTTATATTAATCTCTACTTATTTATAATATTCCTTTTCTTAAAGAATTAAGTTTATAATAATTTTCTTCTTTGTTTTTTTTTAACAAAAGAGAAGGGAAATAAAGAATCATATGAAATTATTCAAACACTCAAGGTGCAAACTCATACATACATACTCACAATGCAAGCATTTAATGAACATATATGAAATGTGATTATCCAAGCTTCCATGTACTCGGGAGCCACTGGTGAGTGTATCACTGATAGAGTTCTATCGATGCGAATACCTCACTATAGTAATATTTCACACTGCCATCATTTTCCCTTTTATCTCTTGAGGACCTATACCTACAAAATAGAGACCATCAGTAGTACCATATCCTAAAATAATGAAGTGTAATAATTAAAATAATTGTTTGCCAATCACAATTAATAATACCAAATATGTTCATCAATCATAAATTACAATATCATAGATGTTCATGAGTCACAAATAGCCATATCATAGATGTTCATCAATTAAAATAGCAATATCACTAAATTTTTTTGAGGACCATTACATTCTCTTCCCCTAATTTCAAACACAATATTTTTTTTTAATTATATTTCAAAAAGATAAGAAAATTATTCTTTCATGGAATCTACATTCTTCCTTGTAGAATTCCTTTTTAAAAACTGGTTCCATGGGATCTTACATTGATTAATATCTCTTTTCCTTAAATTATTAGTGTGGTAGGTAAGAATCCAGACTGGGCGGACTTCAAATGCAATAGGATATACCATTTGTAAGTTTGACACATTTGAAACTATTAGAAATAGATTATATTACATTATTTGGGTCATATAAATGTACCTTCCTAGGTACATACTTAGGATATTAGATTACTTTATATGGAATTTATCTAGTTAATTCGTGCAATGTAATAAATGCACAAGTGTTAATGTGCAATTTGTCTATGTGCAAGTTATCCCTTGCACAACTAGGTAGAGTGTTGGCCAAGTAATCTATCTTCCTATATAAAAAATATCTCATTGTAATAGCATAGCATAATATAGCAGATTATAGCATATACATAGATATAGAAGCCCATATATTGGTGATGGGTGCAATGTAGTCCAGTATCATTATTCATGGAGTGTTCATTTCCTCCATAGATACATTGTATTCATTTTTGTAATTTCTATTAGTAGCATATTTTATTCATCTCACAAATTTACTTTCTTTCATATTATTCTGCATCTTTTGATTGCTATCTCCCATTATCCACTGCATCAAAATATAATAGTGGTATCAGAACCATGGTATATCTAGCCATACTAGATCAATAGGAAAACCATCATAATGATTGAGCCTGAGTTTTTTGTCAACCTAACGTGTTGTTGGACCAACCACTGTCAAAAATGCGTGAAGACTACTGTATTACATTTGGATAGAGTCTTTCCATATATTTGTAAGAAAAATTCATGAATACTAGAGTCTTTCCATAGAGTTGCAAAAAAACTCGTGAAGACTAGGACTCATCATTCAATCCACTAGATTGACAAATCAACTAGTGAAGATCATTCAGGATATCTAGAATTTGTTAACTATTACCCAAAGTTTCTTTTGTTGTAGAAAACTAATTCTCAGATGATTGGGACTCCTACAATAGAAATCTAGTAGACTTCAACTTCATTTCCCAAAGGTTGGTGTGCCTTCATAGTGTAGAGATTAGTTTTTTGTACAAGAAAAGAATACTATGGAAGAAGACATCTGGAGAAGAATAATGGTGAAATTACGAGACTATATATCTCCATTGCTAAATTGAGAACTTTGTAGAAGAATAAAAGGCCATATTAGACTTGATCCAAAAAATCCATAGAAGCCTTGTTTCAAAAAAAAGGCCATAGGAGCCTTGATATTGAAGAAAAGGCCACAAAAGCCTTGATATTGAAGAAAAGGCCACAAAAGCCTTGATATTGAAGAAAAGGCCATAGAAGCCTTGATATTAACGAAAAGGCCACAGAAGCCTTGATATTGAATAAAAATCCATAGAAGCCTTGATACTGAAAAATTCCATAGAAGCCTTGATCCTGAAGAAGACTCTAGATGAGAGTATTTGATTCAGATGCAGATTAATATTTCAGTACTAATACTTTATTGTAGGTAAAGAAGATTTAGTGAGTTGGGAAACTTCCAACAAGAAATTTAGGAAGAGTATCTTCTTAAGAATCAATCCAGCACCTAAATAAAAAATAAAGGTAAAGAGATCAAGAGGAGATCTCATTGAAGAAATTCTAGTCTTGGAAGAAAAAGAACTAGGAGAGTCCTTGAATCTAGAAGTAGCAAAATCGAAGATCCAAAAGAAGATATCACCACCAACACTTATATGAGTAGAAATTTGAATAAAAGATCTCAAGAAAGACCAGAAAAAATTGCAAGATCAAAGACCTTGGGGAGGTCTCAACAAGCATCCAATAAAAGGCTTGGAGAGACTTACTAAAGAAATCATCAAAGGAGAAATCATTGGAGAAATTCATTACAGAATATAGTGGAATATTTAAAACAATTATCATCATCTGAAAACAAGCCCAAAAGAAGAATTTTGAAAGGAGTTCCAAATCTTAGAAGACCTCAAGACATTCAGAATCTTGAGAATAATATCTTGCTTGAAGTCAAAATTCAACAAGAATACTTGAATATAGGAGAAACCCGCAAAATACAAGAGATTTGAATATTGTCTCTCATAGAAATAAGGGTTTTATTTTAGATATAAATACTTCTTCAAATCTACAACAAAATGAGGATACTGCAATAGGAGAACAAGACACCAAATCCTAGGCTTGTGAAAGAAAGTTTGAGAACATCTTTTGATGAAGAAGGATTTGTTTAGGACAATATACAAAAAGCAACAAGATCTTACTCGAAGCAACAAGATCTAAATCCTCTACAAAAGTAGAAAAAGAGCTACAAAATATTTAAAAAATGTAAGAAACTATTGGTGCAAGTAGATTCATTAATTATATTACTTATTGGATTTGTTAAAGCACCTTAATTTAGATTAAAGTTGCAAGAAGGAAAATTGGATTACAATATTCAAAAGTCCAAAAAGATAAAGGTTCCTTTTAAGTTTCATTTGCACATTAGGAGTTGATTATATTTCTACTTTACAACTATCTACCAACTACCTATCATCTACTTTGTAAAGCAAAAGAAGACTAGCCCATAAAAATTTATTTGTAAGGAAATTGTAGAATAATTCTCAAAGATTCATTTCAGATTATTCTTGATTAGTTGCAGTAAATTAATTAAGTGTATTATTTTGAGAGTTAATTGGAGTGATAAGGTGAAATTTTTAATGCATTAAAAGTAAAAAATTATTAGATTCATTCACTATTCTATTGCTCTCAAAAATATTATTGATTGTGTTCTTGAGAAATGCACAAAATCAGAATTTGAAAAAGTTTCTAAAGACACTGTTAGTGCACAAAAATATGCAAAACATAGTGGCCAAGTGAAGCCACCAAAACAGGTTAGAATCCTCCAAAAATTGGAGAAGAAGATAACTAACCAAAATAAAAAATAGAAGCTTCAAATATTGAGACTTGGTGAGTCTCAAATCCAAAGCATTATAGGGTTAATTGCAAGGAGAAAAGTGCAGAAAATTGCATCAAATAAGGAGCTTCTATCTACTTCTATCTAATATTGGATTTATCATCAAAGTATCCAAGCAAAAAATTGAAGGTGTCTAATCAAAGATACAACCTCAAAACCCCTACATTGCAATTAAAATTTTTTCCACAAAACTAGAAATTCAGACCTGAAAAATGAGTGCAAAAAAAGGTGCAATAAAGGTTATTTTATACATAAATATGTTACATTGTATTACACTATCCTAATTTGGTTTATATAGGAAAGAGAGAAGATTTGAAGGTGCCTCAAAGTCACAATATCCACTGGATAAACCAGCCAAATGTGGTTGAATGCTAGCATTTTTTCAAGCATAGCAAAATAAGTCACTCTAAGGGCTCATACTCCTCATATCTTGGATGACCAAACCTGCAAAATACAAGGCACAAAACAAAAGGAGAAACAACATTATATTCAAGAGCAATATTATCTACAAAATGAGTACGTATAATAGGTGTGAAAAGAAAAATATTAAGGCATCGTTAGAGTGTTTCAAAATCCATATTTGTATTGATAAAAATCAGTGCTCAAGCATCCAAATTGTTGTTCCTAATTCCAACTGGAAACAACCCACAAGCAAGTGTCATTGAATGAAGGAGGAGCTGGAAATTTTACATGGTTTAAAGAACATCCAAAGATTATGTTGAAGAAATTTTAGAAAATATGTCCATGTACGAGAGGGAGTGACACTTTTCATTTGAGGTAAAACCCTAACGCTCCTCATGTGAGCATTCATATTCATCAAGAAAGGATTTACAAACAACAGGTTGATGTATGAGAGACACTTGTCCACAAAGATACCAAGCACTCAACTAAAGAATGTAATGTTCATACATTACTCAAAGGAATATACGAGTATTTTTTGGCACCTTCTACTCCTCGAGTGCTCAAGAAGAAAATGGATGTGCCACTTGGCACTTAATACAATATTCTCCTCTATTTTAATGACCAAGCATTCAACAAACATTCAACACTTCGGGATCTTTGTGCACAAGACCGATTTTCAGCATGGAAACAAAGTGGAAGAGCCTTTAATGCTCTGGTCAAGGGAGGTCAAAGGCAAAGACTAATGGTACCATATTTAGAATATTAAATCCAAGGAAGGTTCCAAGAATTCTATTGGAGGGAACAACCAAAGCATAGATGTTAATATTGCAGCCCTTGCACACCGAAAATCAGTGTCGATTATTGCATGATACAAGGTAATATTTATTCCCATTTTAAATGTGCTTTCATTTCTTGGGAGTTGTAAGGTTGATAAATCAAGATTAAACTTAGAATAATTCAACCAATATTAAAATCCATATCTCAAAGGGAATAATTTATCATATAAATATAATATTTGCAATATTAAACTTAGATGCAATAAGGGTTTCTACTAGAAATTGATTTTAAAAATATTTGCAAATATTATTGTGGTCTAATTTTCCAAAATTTGGGAGTTATAAGGGTCACTACATCAAATTAATTTATTGGAAATTAGATACACTAAAATATTATTGTGTTCTAATTTTCTATATTTGGGAGCTATAAGGATTATAACACAAAAATAGATTATTGAAAAATAGAAACACTAAATCAAATCCTAAGGGATATTATAAGAGGTTATTAAGATTTTTTCTAAGGTTGGAAATTTATAATATTCTTGTCTCAAAATTTCATAAAAGGGACAAAATAAATCCAACATTAAAACCTCTTCAAAATTGAAAAAGTTCTTAGTTCAATTGGAGTAATAAGGTGTTAGAAAAGTTGGTTTTTGATATTTATAAAATTTTATAAAATCAACCAAAATTGAACTACTTTTTACAAGAGCACTATATCATATTCCAAAAAATACTAGGGATACATAAGTCCACAAAATCTAAGGATTGATATTAGGGAATTTAAATGGCATCAAATAAATTCTTCCTAGTAGAATCTCAATTACTCAAGGGTCCTAATTATTTCTCTTGGAAGAATAAATTGAAAGAAATCTTGCTATATTAAAAAATTTGGAATATTGTCAAAGGGAAAACACAAAGACCTGCCACAAGTGATATTAAAATCCTAAATTTTTAGTAAAATGGTTCAAAGGCTCTAGCTATAATAATCTTCGCTATCACTAATGAGATACAACCCTATATTAGTTTAGCAAAAATATCTTTAGACATGGACAAGCCTAGAGAGAATATTTGAAGGAAAGAATAAGATAACTATTCTTCATCTTCAAACTCAAATTCATTCATTAAATATGAATAGTGGATAAAGCATAGAACTGTTCCTAAGGAAGGTAGTAGATATTAAAGGGAAATTATTTATCTTAGGATAAACATTTAAGGATGTTCTTCTTACTCAAGTAACCATGAGAGCACTTCTAGATAGCTATAAGAATTTGGTAACGTCTTTACAAGTCCTAAGTAAAGATACCTCTTTTGATGACCTAGTCAATACTATATAGGAATATAAGGTGGAAATATAATTAAATATGAAATGACTAACACTACATTGTCATCTAAAGATAATCCACATGGAAATATTGCTTCTTCATCAAAAGGATGAAAACCATGGTACAAAAAGCATTGTCAGATATTCAAGAGAAAAGTTCATAATACCAGCTATTATAGATTCAATCCCAAAAATTAGAATCAAGGAAATCAGATGAACAATGGTAACCAATTTCAGCCACGATTATATCAAAATCCTCATCAGTAAAAATTTTAGCATCCAACCAATTATCCCCAATTGGAGTATCGAAAAAGAAATAAAAAAGGATATCTATCTTAGAGGATATAATAAATCAAAGAACTATAAGAATCTACATATGATTATAAATTCAAATCTCTTTTAGCAAGAGTGATAGATTATTAAGACACTAACTACTTGATTGAATAGGTTACAAAAAATATAGAAGAAGAATCTGAATCTCAATATCAAGAAGGAGATTCACATTGAAGACTAAAGTCTTCAATACCCAAATAATGTAATACAGGGAGTTTTAGAAATAGATTATATTACATCATTTGGATCATGTAAATGTACCTTCCTAGGTACATACTTAAGATATTGGATTACTTTAGGGGGAATTTATCTAGTTACTTCATGCAATGTAAAAAATGCACAAGTGTCAATGTGCAAGTTGTATATGTGCAAGTTATCCCTTGCACAACTAGGTAGAGTGTTGGCCAAGGAATCTATATTTCTATATTAAAAGGGTATCATTGTAATAGGATATCATAGCATAGTAGAGCATAGCATAGAAATAGATATAGAAACCCATATATTGGTGATGGATGCAATGTAGTCCAGTAGCATTATTCATGGAGTGTCCATTTCCTCCATAGCTACATTGTATTCATTTTCATCATTTCTATTAATAGCATATTTTAGTCATATTATAGATTTACTTTCTTTCATATTATTATGCATCTTGTGATTGCTATCCCATTGTCCACTACATAAAAATCTAAAACAAACATGTGAAGGATGAACAACATACTTACAAAGCAAGGATATGTGGAAGACATCATAAATCTTTGACATATTGGGTGGAAGGGCAAGTTTATAGGCCATCGGACTAATATTTCCTTTAATTTGAAAAGGGCCAAAAAATTCAAATATTTGATAGAGCTTTTATTAGGTTTTACCCTAAGAAAGACTCTATCTCCCATAGAGAATTCCATGGCTTCTTTGATCATTTTGATCCTCTATATTATACCAAGATATAGGATTTTTGCATCGTCTCCCATTTAGATCCTAAAAATGTGCCATCCCTAGAGATGCATTATGGCTATTGTTATAAACAAATTATACTAGGTAGAAATATTCCTCCCATTTGGTTTTGCAATCCATGCAATACATGTGTAGCATGTCCTTGAGGACCTAATTTACTCATTTAGTTTAGCCATCTATCTCTGGATGGTATGCAAAACTAATATTCAATTTTATACCCAAGGATCAATGCAAGGCTTACCAAAACTTTGAGGTGAATTTGGTGTCTCTTTTTGAAATAATACCTTCAGGTAATCCATGTAGCCACACAATATCCCTAGCAAACTTGCAAGTTATGGAAGGTGCATTGTCCTTGACATTACCTAGTATAAAGTGGGTAACCTTGGTCAATTTTTCCACCACATCTAGAATTACATCATGTTGAAATTTGGTCTTGGGTAGACCTACAAAAAAATCCTTTTTGGGTAGATTGGCAAGTTTCGATATTTTTTAAGAGGAGACCTAGGTTTAAATTTTGGAGATAAGCATATTTAGAGTAAAGGTAGTAGCCTATCCTAACTTTTTTGAGTATGCACAAGCACGATGATGGTTCCAATATTGAGCAACTAGTGGTCTCCCTCATGCCAAGTCGCTAATAACAAGGTGATGGTTTAAATTTTTGATACTTTATCCTCAGGAAATATGAATGAGCATTGGAAAGTGAAATGGGCTTCTCAAGGGAGGATTTAACTTTTTACAGAGACATCGATTATTTAGAACTTTCAAATTTACATAGACATCAATTATTTAGAAATGTAAAATTTACTAAAAGCAGATGAAATAACAAGGGTAATGACTATTTTTTTAATGATAATAATAGGATTTGAGTACACTAATAAAAAAATTGGTTTACCTTTGTAGCATAAGTTGAGAAGGCAAGCCTAGTCCCAGTGAACATGAGGTCCATAGTTTGAACATTTGCAATGCAAAGGGGGACACAAAAGAATCTCTTATGGCTTCCCTCTAGACAATGGTATACCTTTATGGGACAACATTGTTGAAAAACTAAGAGTGGCTCTCAAGGTTTCTTTCTAATCTTAAAGTTTTTTTTCAACATAAACAAGGCAGATGGTATTAGTCAATTCTTGTTGAAATAAAAAACTAATCCACATAGTTAAATCACTAACAACCAAGCTGAGCAACAATGGACTATTGTTAGGGCAGTGTTAAGAAATGTTAGGGCAGCAAAGGTAATCAAAAATTGACCAATGCTAGGGTAGTGTTGAATAGTGATAGGGAAATGAAGGAAAGAAATAGTGGAGTTCTAGGGCAGTGTTGAGTAGTGCTAGGGCATCAAAGGTAAGCAATAGTGGAGGGGTTCTAGGGTAATGTTAAGGCAAGAAAAAGTGGATTAGTGCTAGGGTAATGTTGAGTAGTGTTAGGGAAATGAAGGCAAGTGTAGCAGTGCTAGGAAATGAAGGTAAGAAATAGTGGAGAAGTGTTAGGATAGTGTTGAGCAATGCTAGGGCAGCAAAGTCAAGCAATAGTGGAGAAGTTCCAGGACAATGCTAAGCAATGGTTGAGTAGTTCTAGAGTAGTGAAGGTGATCAATAGTGGAGTAGTGCTAGGGTAGCAAAGGTAATAAAAAATGGAGTAGTGCTAGGGTAGTGTTGAGCAATATTAATGTAGTGAAGTTGAGTGTAGCAATGCTAGGGTAAGAGCAAAAGCAAGTGATAAAGAGATATAGGTGGTATTGGTAAAGTAGCAATCATAATTCCTATGGTTCCATGGGGTAAAGAGTTGTTCAAAATATGTGAGAGTGGGAATAGGATCTAGAGCCAAGCATGCGATGAGGTGGCAAATGGTTCTATTGTGGGTGGTGAAGCACTTGGTCAGATGGAGATCTCTAGGGCTTGTAATACTTAAGGTAAGCCTTCAAGTATATCTAGAGACTCTCCAAGACTACCTAGGGACTCAAATTCCCCTCTAGACTTTACTTTTAAGCCTAGTGCAGAGCCCTTCATGTATGTTCTTACCAATTTCTCTAGGAAAGCAGTCTCCTTTGTGGGAATCTATGACCTCTCTCCTTTTGAAAAATCCTTGAGGGTGCCTTGATATCTCATGGGCCTAAACAAGGATAAAGGTACCTTTAATATGGTAGGCAAGTTGTTGGGATATTGACCTGATATTGATGCCTTTAGAATATGGGCCTAAGCTAAATGGTGTATCAAGGTTTTCTAGAGATTGTGGCCCTTCCTAAGGGTTTCTTCCTTATCAAGATCAACAATGAAGAAGACATGAATCACATCTTGGGTGGTGGACCATGGTTATTTGGTAAAAGGAGATTATTTCTCAAGTGATGGTGGATGAAATTTGACCCTAACATGTAAAACATTAATTTTGGCCCCATAAGGGTGAATCTTCTAGACCTACAATTCCAATTTTGGTATAAGGATATTTTGAGGAGAATTTCCAAAATGATTCGAGAATTGGTGATGATCGATGCTACCACTAGAGCCAAATATTGAATGGTGTATGCAAGAATGTGTATTAATGTGGATCTTTTCTTTGAGCTCCTTGACTCAATTGAGTTAATTTTAAATTATGGATATCATATTCAACCCATTGAGTATGAGAATAGACCAGTGTACTACTTTGGTTGCAATAAGATTGGATACTAAGTAAATAACTACCCAAATAAGGCTCCCCTATATAAAAATGTTTGGATAGAAAATGGAAAAGAAAGAAGTGATAAGTCGAGTTCCTATGTCTAGGGAAAACCTGCAAATGATAGTTTGTGTTAAGATCCTGCTATAAAATAAACTCAAATAACACACTCTCACACAATTGCTTGGAAATAACTCACATAAACATCACATTAATATAACAGAAATTTGCATAAAGAACAATCTCACAATAGGACTGAATCGCGAGGCCTCTTCGAGGGGGCAACCTCCTTCAATACTTCATTAATTTTGCAAAATATGGTTACATTGGTGCCCTTTCAGGTATTTAACGAGTTTCCTTCCAAGGTTGGCTTACATGCAAAATGCCACCTGGATTACATGCATAATTCCACCCGAATTACATGCATAGTGCCACTTTGAATTACATGCACAATGCCACTCGAATTACATGCACAAGGCCACTCGAATTACATGCATAATGCCACACGAATTACATGCACAATGCCACCTATCTACCATGTGTTACATAAAAAGGGTGCCATTTGTCATGGGCACTACCTAAGCTAAAACTTAGAACATTACAAAATATTAATCATGGGTACTACCCACGTTCACTAGGAATTATTACATCATGGAAGTTATTACATTAAGGGTTATGATGAGATCCTAACATGCCCTTCTCCTTGAAGAAGCTTTGTCCTCAAAGCTAAAAATGAGGAAACTGTTGCTGAAGTTGATGGAGAGACTCCCATGTAGCATCCTCAGGTTGAAGTCCACGCCACTGAACCAGGACCTCTGTGATGGTACGGTTGCGAGTTCGACGATACAGCAGCTGCTTTGGTGCAAGTAAGATGGAGCCTTCTTCATCCAATTCGAGAAGTGTTGATGGAACCTGTACCTTGGAGCTGCCCAAAATGTAGGAGGGAGGCGTGAGTGGAGGGTGCCCGTAAACTGCCTCTGGTGGCGGTATGATAGGAAGTGTTGTACCACCATTCGGCCAAAGAAAGCCATTTTTCCCAATGAGTAGGATGATCGGAGGAAAGCAGCGAAGGTAGGTTTCCAAGCAGTTATTAACAACCTTTGTTTGACCATCCATTTGCGGATGGTAGGCTAAACTCATTGTGAGCTGAGTCCCCTGCAACTTAAACAACTCTTGCCAAAAATTTCTAGTAAGGCTGGGATCATGATCAGATACAATGGAGGTTGGCATGCCATGAAGGCGAAATATGGAGTCAAGAAAAATTTGGGTAATAGTGAATGCTGTGTAAGGATGGGTTAGGGCACAAAAGTGAGCATACTTTGAAAGGCGGTCCACTACCACAAAAATAACAGAATTGTCTCCGGATTTAGGTAGCCCTTCTATGAAATCCATAGAGATGTCAGTCCACACCCGATCCGGTATCGGCAAGGGTGGAAGAGTGCCCGAAGAGTGCACTGTTTCTCTTTTCATCCTTTGACCCGTGTCGCAGTCTGCCACAAAAGAGCGAATGTCCTATTTCCTACCTTTCCAAAATAAGGTGCACTTGAGTCGCTCATAAGGTGGTCTGATATTGGGAGGTGTACTATCCGGAAATAATGGAATGGCATGGTCGTGAGAGCGATGCAGTGGTAGTGTGATGGGTTCTGAAAATATGGCCTCATGTTTGTGGAGAATTTGTTGCATGTCTTGTGGGATTTCACCCATTGGAGATGTGGATGGCTGGATGGAGAATAGTTGTGCAATGACCCCACATGATGATTTCTTTAGCAATTTCTCCATGCCATTTGAACTGATAATTTGAGGTGTTCCTGTCGGGGAGCCCTTGATGATGTGTGTTTGTCCGTTCTGGAAGAACTGCATCCAAAGTTTAGCAAAGTTCCAACTGATAGTGCCCAACGTACTCAACCATTGGCATCCCAAAACAATATCACATCCACCCAAATGGAGGGCAAACATGTCCTGCTTGAGTTCATAGTCCCCTATCTTGATTTTAACATTGCAACACTTTCCTTGACAAGATAAGGTTCCCTCATTGGCTACCATGACCTCAAAGGAACTACAATTGTGGATATAGCAATTTTCCCGTTGAGCAACTCTAGGGTCAATGAAGTTGTGCGTGCTTCCCGAATCCCAAAAGGATGGAAAGACGTTGGCCCTTGAAACATCCTGTAACCTTCATGGTTTGAGGAGTAGTAATGCCTGCAAGGGCATGGATTGTAATTGATGTCTCAGGTTCCTGTTTCCCTTCTTCTTGTGGAGGAGGTGTTTTTGGAGGGTCCTCATCCTCATCACTCTCGTCAGCGGTATCAGGTTCTCCAACATCTATCAAGAACAATTTTTTGTGTGCACACTTATGCCCCTTGAAAAACTTTTCATCATAATTGTAGCATAATCCTTGGGCACGACGTGCATCCATCTCTTCGATGGTGAGGCGCTTGGGTGTAGCAGGTTTATTATCATCTGGGTGTTGGGCTCTAGGGGGAAATTAAGGTCTATTTTGAGGAAACTTTGATGGGTGTCTTTGGGCAGAGAGTTTAGATTCGGCCAAACGAGCCAAACTGATAGCTTCCATCATAGTTCGTGGTTTCAACATTTTGACTTTTGCTTGGAGTTCCATCTTCAACCCACTGATATAACAACTCTGGAAGAACCCTTCACTCAATCCTCTTGTCCGATTGGCCAATTTTTCAAATTGAGCTTGGTACTCTCGGACTGACCTTGTTTGTTGTAGTTTGGTTAAGGCTCCTGTAAAGTCCTCAAACTCACTAGGACCAAATCGAGTGAGTAGTTGGGATTCAAAATCCTCCCAAGAGAGATTTGGGTAGGCAAGACGCAACCATTGAAACTAGTGTAGAGCCTCAGATTCCAAGTTAAAGGAAGCCATCTGGACTCGATGAAATATGGGTACATTATGAAGTCGAAAGAATTGGTCAACCCGACATAGCCACCCATCAACATCCTTCCCACTAAATTTCGGAAAGTCCAATTTGGGCATTCTAAAGGGTGGATCATGGTCACTATTCCTTGTAGAACTCTCAGCTTGGTATTCTGATTTGGGTGGTTCTCTTCTCAGTTTGTTGTCCACTTCTGTCAGTGCTTCTTCTAGGCGATTGCTAGTGGCCTCATGCTCTAGGCGAAGACCTTGGACTTCTTCCCTTATGGAGTGAAAAGTCGAGTGCAAGTTCTCAATGGCTTTTGTTAGGGACTCCAAGTGTTCTAGTTCTTTCTGGTGTCCACGAGTACCCTGGGCCATTTTTTTGACCTTTTGTGACCAGTTACTAAAAATAGAATAGAATTTTTAGGACTTACTATTTTTAGTAAGTGCCCAAAAAAGTTCTTGGGTGCTATATATCAAAATGATCAGTAGAAGGAGGTGGTCACAATGAGATATATATCTCAACAATACTTTTTGGCACCCCAGACTTTTTTTTTTCTCCTGTTTTGCTGAGTCTAATGGTCTTTACAGATTCTGATTCTGAGCTACTGAGAAAAATTTGGCTACTAGAGCACTATCTATAACTGGACGTGTTTCACACTCAAGATTCTCTGTATTTTACAGGTGACTAATATGACAGTTTTGTTCTGACCTTGAAGACTGTGAATTCTGCCCTGACTGTGCTGACCTCTCTGACCTGACTGACCTGACTGTGACTGCCACTATAAATTTTACTGTTATTCTCCAAAATTTCAACTTAAGTGTCACCCTCATGGCTTATCCCAAATGCATGTCCCTTCTGTTATTTTTTTAGTAGAGGACTCCTTTCTCATATGCTCACTTTTGAAATGCAGGTTTACGAACATGGATGTTTGGATTTTTATTTTTATTTTTACGTTTTTTTACAGGTTGAAGTTTTAACAGAACCAGGGAATGCTAATTATAGGAGTATGTACCACCCATAGGCCCTCTAATATACCGACAGTGATGAACAATAGTGCTCAAACCAGTATTTCAGGCCACTACTCAAGGAGGATTCCACACATACCCTTGAGCACACTACCTGCCTCTCTGACAATACGGGAGGGTAATCGTCCAGGATGCTGTGTCCCGTAGACTATGAGTAATACAAGGCCGAAGAGCTTCCTATTGGCTAAAAGTTTGTTTAATCCTAGATGGTCTCCCGATATACCCGAAGATACGTGGGAGCTCAAGTCCGTGCGCAAGTTCTATCTGAGGCCTGGGTATTGGATCCTGATCGCCCCTCACTTCACTAGACGCTTTATGGGCTATCTAGCTTAGCCAATAACGACAGATCCTTCACAATATTTTAAAACCCCCAGTACAGGGTTTCTACATACTCAACTAACAATATATTTTTTTGTTTCTGGTCTGGAAAAAAAAACACTGTATTTTTTTTTGGATTTTTTTTAATAAGGAAAAACAGAATGGAAAAAACACATGGAATTTATACCTAACAGGCGGATTGGATGGCAAGAATCGTTGCAGTTGCAGCAGAACTTAGCCTTGGAAAGTGCTCTGATACCACTTGTTAAGATCCTGCTATAAAATAAACTCAAATAACACACTCTCACACAATTGCTTGGAAATAACTCACATAAACATCACATTAATATAACAGAAATTTGCATAAAGAACAATCTCACAATAGGATTGAATCGCAGGCCTCTTCGAGGGGGCAACCTCCTTTAATACTTCATTAATTTTGCAAAATATGGTTACATTGGTGCCCTTTCGAGTATTTAAGGAGTTTCCTTCCAAGGTTGGCTTACATGCAAAATGCTACCTGGATTACATGCATAATGCCACCCGAATTACATGCATAGTGCCACTTTGAATTACATGCACAATGCCACTCAAATTACATGCACAAGGCCACTCGAATTACATGCATAATGCCACACGAATTACATGCACAATGCCACCTATCTACCATGTGTTACATAAAAAGGGTGCCATTTGTCATGGGCACTACCTAAGCTAAAACTTAGAACATTACAAAATATTAATCATGGGTACTACCCACGTTCACTAGGAATTATTACATCATGGAAGTTATTACATTAAGGGTTAGGATGAGATCCTAACAGTTTGGGTGTGAAAGAGGTCCCTATGGTTGAATATCTTAATGCTATATGAGATATAATTATCCATATAGTCGGTGGTGCTCCCATAATTGAATCCTTTGATGCCATACTTCAAGAATGTAAGCTCAAATATTAGTATCTTCACTCTAAGCCCTTCGAAAATAATCAATTTGAGTCTTAACCACTATTTTGGATACTGATCTTCCCATGGAAGAAATGACCCACACCCAACCTATTAAGTTAGGGTCATCCTTCCCAGCTAACCTATTTGGCCAACTCTAGCCTCTGGAATCTCCTTACAAGAGCTCAATTATTGACATATGTAGCTCCCCTGGTAAGGTGGATGATTTAATGAAGGCCATGAACATCCCTTCCAAGGGAAAAAATATTTTGGACACTAGCTCAAGCCCAGTTATGAGAACTCATAAGAAAGTCCTTATGGATGTTGGAGTGGACAAAAAAGTGGGAAAACCCATGAATAAAAACCTTAGAATACATGCAATGAAAGTAGATATTGTAGATGGATCTCAATTAACTCTACTAATAGATGGATATAAATACCAAGAAGATTCTTCTCTCACCTTAGCAAAGTTAAAGAAACATATGTTGACTATGTTAGGTGAGGATAGGAAATATTCCAAAAATCCTAAATGAAGATCCTATCATGGAATGTTAGAGGCCTAAATGGCCTTTTCAAATAGTGACTTCTCACCTCCATGAGAAGATATTTATCCCCTGAAATTATTCTCCTTCATGAAACTAAGCTTATGAAAAACTGTAGACACCAAATCCTAGCCACTTGCCAAACCCTAACCCTTCACAAAACCTAATACACTTGCCAAACCCTAAACCTAACCCTAACCTTTCAAAAGGTTATAAAAACCCCATCACTTTTGTGATGGAAGGGAGGATGAAATCATACCATCACGCTGCCCACCTTTCCATAGGAATGTTAAAACTTCCCAACTTATTTTAGTCATATCTGACTCATTCAAACTTGGATTGAGCTAAAATTTTGAGGGTAGGTTCCTCACAAACCCTAGAATGTCTACACCAATTTTTATATCATTTGGAGCAAAAAATGTGCAATAAAAAATAAATGTTTGAACGTGAGAAAATTCAACCATCAATAGATCCAAATAAAAGTAGCTAAGTCAACAAGGTATAAATGTTATTATTACTATTATTATTTCTATTCTCTACATATTTCATACATTCTGTAAGCATTTATATTAGAATTTTTGGTATCTTCTATTCATATCAAATAGGGTCTCACATAGTGGAGGACCTACAAGTGCTACTAATCTCTTTTATGTTTATATCCATATATGTGCAGGTAACAAGTCTATGAACAGTTGTTGAGGCAAGAGTGGCCTACCAAGGATACACAAGCCCACTCACCAAACTGATTTGTAGTAGAGGAGAACACAAGCACCCATTTCTAGTTAAAACTACCAAAGGGGATTTCCACCCATTTGGATCTATTGTAATCTAAAAGCAACAAGTGAAGCATTGTAATCAAGTCCCTATCATTCAAGGCAAATCATTATTTGTAAAAGAAAGGAGACCAAGGCTCCAAAAATTTCAATATAAAATTCATTTATTCTTGCAATCACTTGTTTCAATGTTTCATTGTTTGGGTGCATATTATTTTTCTTACAAAAATAATTTATTCAAAGCTAAGAATATTATTTGGAAGGAAGCTCTTTTTGCTACTAGCCATGCTCATTGTATGTAATGTCCCCATGTTAGTCAGATGTCCAATGCAGAATGGGACTTGCCTACTCACGAGTTCCCATAGGCAGGATCAGTTGTGTTGGAGCCCACTGGTATAGTTTAGTTGATGTCAGAGTGGATAGTGCTTCAAATTGCCAATTTCTTGGTCTATTTTGAGCATAATTGTAGGGACTTACTATTTTTAGTAAGTTAGTTAGGGTTGGAATCTCGAGAAATGGATGTTATGGATGGATAGTTTGGAAAAATGGGTATTCATTTCTATTTTCATATCTTGGGTCCGGCATGTGGAGATAGATTATTTTAATGCCCGAAGATTATTAATGTAAAAAATTAAATAATAATGTAACTTTATAATGTTGGGCATTATATTTTATTAATTGGATGTTATAAGGGGGTCATATAACCACTTAAAAGAAAGGCCATGTTATAAAGTGTTAAAATAAGGAGGCCTAGACATGCTATGCCCCTCTAGGGACCCATTTAATAATAAAGAATAATTTAAAATTAAAAACTTTCCCTCCAATTCTTGGCTGACTCATTTGAGGGAGGTAATAAAAGGAGGTTTGGAATTCATTTGCATTATATTTGGCTATGTTATCTTATCTTGGAGAAGTCGACTTGTAGCAAGTATTTGCAGAGAGAGTTTATTGCTTGTTGTGTGACAAAAACCACCAGTAGGTTAGCACCTTTGGAGTTGAAAGATTACTCTCAGGGGGCTTTGGGGTAATCTTATTTCAGAGGTTGAATTGAGCTTAATTAAGAGCATATTTTTAGAGGTTCATTGAAGATATTTATAGAAGAGTGAAAGGGTTTCATGTTACAATAAGTTACAATCATCATTCCCATATGATCGTACAGTTTGAAGGGTCATTTATGTAGTTTGTTGTCACTTCATTGGAGCTAGGATTTGAGCATCATTTCATTCCTTGGTTTCTTTAACCTAATCGAACATTTTTTAAAGCAAATTGTGGAATTTGAGGGTAGATTGGTGATATATTATGAGACCCAACTTCAGCTTTGATAGGTCATACACATCCACATAGGGGTGATTTATTGAGTGTAATTGAATCGCCTCATTTTGGGGCCCTTTCACATTTGTATTGGAGGCGCCTCTTTATTGGGTGTCTAAATATGCAATTTGTTATCTAAAGAAATTTGTATTTTGATATTATCATATGAATTTGTGAAGTTCCCTATTGCTAATGACAATTTCCAGATTTATTTCAGACTTCTATATTTTTGGGTACATTTGTTTCTATGCAGTTTCCTTCACTGGGTTTGCCTATTTGTATTAGAAGAAACTTGTGTTAAAATTTCATAGCTTTGGAGTAGTATATTAAAAGTTACGAGTATTTCTAGTTTTTTTCTATTTTATTCCCAGAATTTTGTATTATTGCAAAAAACACCAAAAAAAAATCAAGTATTTGCAAAAAACTATAAAAACGGTATAAAACTATCAAAAATCCAAAAACCCAAGACACAAATTCTTGGTGTTCATTCAGGGGTGGTCACTACATTGGTATCAAAGTTTGTTTCCTGCTAGCTTGTGATCAGATCTAAATTAGGGTTTCATGAGGAGGATTTAAAATCCCTGAGTAGATCAGCATTCAAAATTTATTTGGGTAATTTTGAAGGGTTTATGGTGGAATTTTGTTGAAATGAAACCTAGGGTTCTTGAACATTAAATTTTTAATTGTGGATCATGGCACTATTGGGAAAAAATGAGTTGGTTGAAAGGCTTACTAATGCAGGAAGAAACTTGGATTCATATCTTAGCCAAAATATGTTCTCTATTGTGTCCTATGGGAGGTAGAATATTGTTTGTATATGATGGATTCATCACCTTCTCAGATATTACAAGCAGCTATGACTCCGGTGGTGAAGTCTTTGGGCAAGCCTAGATGGTTGAAACACATGGATAAGGAGGTAAGACTCATGGTCACTTCTTTCTTGAGTGAAATTTTGAGAATTTCAGCTCCTAAAGCTCCTTATAATGATGACACATTGAGAACAATATTTCAGTTGTTGGTTGATAGTTTTGAAATTTTGGAGGATGTTACTTGTTCTCATTTCTCTAGGAGAGTTTCCATACTTGAATTATTTGCAAAAACTAGAATGGGCAACATCTTGTTAGATTTTGACATGGATGAGTTGGTTTACAAAATGTTTCATCATTTCATTGCTTCATCTAGAAAAGAACATGCTAATAATGTTATTTCAGCTATGAGAGACATTATGATTTTGATTATAGATGAAAGTTATTATATTTACCAACCACTCTTATCAATGTTATTGGATTTTTAGAGGCAAGACTTGGTTGCTTCCACTGTTGCACATGAATTGGTTCATAGTGTTGTTAAACAGTGTGAGAGGAAGCTGAAACCTTTATTGGACAATGAGGAGATTAGGGGAGAAGAGTAGCCCATGGTATAAATTTCACATGAGGAAGGTAGTAAAGAACTTGTGGATCTAAAGAAGAATTCAATGGAAAATGATAAAGTTGTACCTACCCTGGATGAATAAGAATTCAAATAAAAAATTGTTAACCAAGAGATTGAATCACCACATGAGATTGTTGTGAAATAACATGATGCATATGAATGTATTAAATTTCCCAAATTAGTTTGTGATGATAATGGATATGGTCTAGATTACCAAACTAAATCCTTGGATAGAAGTATTCACACTAGTTCCAACTCCTTGGATTTGGAGAGTGATGTTTGGGAGAAATCAATCCCTCATGAGGATCACAATGAACATACCTTTTCATATCAACTCCTAGTTCCTTGGGATACAGGTGTTTTGGTACCAAGGTATGATGAAGGCATGGAGGTCATTTGAGGCTTCTCTTTCGTAATTTCAGCCTTTGAAGAAAAGCGTTCAGATTTGGAGATCCTAGAAGAAAGCAATACACACCCAAATATGCCAATTTTATTCATAATAAATGGTGGTAACTTTTTTTCCAACAAGACTAGCTTAGATTCAGTCTTGGATAGATTTGAGAGTACATATTCAATTCTGGGGTGTTTGGATGAGAATGTCTGTCACTTGGAGTCATCTCTACATCCATTGGGATCATGGATCAACCATGATATTACACCCATAAGGTATGAGCATAAGTTAGTAGTTTACAGGTATGCTCACTTGCAAGACATGAAGAGGGAGCATTATCAGTTTTTGAGGAATCTGGAGAAGCTGTTACACTTATATTTGATGACACATAATGGAGATAAAGTTGCATTTTTAGTTTTTATACATTGGGGGGCAAGTTGTTTTAGAGTTGGAAACATGAGAAAAGTAGAACTTCAGCCATTGACATGCACTTTCAGTCCCATTTTGGAACAACAGTTAAGAAGAGCATGGAGTGAGATATGTAGGAGTATTTTGGTCATAAAACTTGACATTTATGACGTTGATAATGTTTCTCAAGGTTGGGGAGTATTGGATTTCCCTAGAAGAAAGGAAGAGATGATGTACTTGACTTATGCATATGGAGAGCCAGAGTTTGTTGATTATAATTTCCTTTTCACTCTCTTTGGTGTTGATTCATTCATTACATTTTCTAGTTTTATCACACTCTTGCATAGTACATCCATTACAAATAAAGGAGAACTGAGTTTACATATATTTGAAGAGATTAAAAAGTTATATACCATTGTTGTACATGAAAAATCAGAACTGCTATGCATCACTTCAGATATGGTCTATGAGAGTTTGAGCCTATTTCCACCCAATTTTTGCATAATTGCAGCCTTTGGACAATTTTGGAATAACATGAAGATAATATTTGGTCAGCTTGAAGCAGGTTTGGGAATATTATTGGATGAATGCTTGAGGTAACCTTGGTTCCACACATTGTTGATTTGCATCTTAGCCTCACACTCAGATTTTTGTTTTGATTTTCATATAGAAGTGGCAATTGTAATAATTGTTTTGAGATTGGTTTGGGACCCTGGAATCATAGGTGGTTATGATTAGGTGATTCTAATGATGTTGATGTTATGTTAAGTATTTCTTAGGATAAGCAATTTCAAGGAGGGAGGACTGTAATGTCCCCATATTAGTCATATGTCCAGTTCATAATAGGACTTGCCTAATCATGGGTTCCCATAGGCAGGATCAGTTGTGTGGGATCCCACTAGGATAGTTCAGTTGATGTCAGAGAGAACAGTGCTTCAAATGTCGTAGTTGAAAGATTACTCTCAGGGGGATTTGGGGTAATATTATTTCAAAGGTTGCATTGGGATTAATTAAGAGTATATTTTCATATATTCATTGAATATATTTCTAGAAGAGTGAAAGGGGTTCATGTTACAATAAGTTACAATCATCATTCCCATATGGTCGTACAGTTTGAAGGGCCATTTTTTTAGTTTTTTTCACTTCATTGGAGCTAGGGTTTGAGCATCACTTTATTCCTTGGTTTCTTTAACCTAGACGAACCTTTTTTTAAGAAAATTATGGGATTTGAGGGCAGATTGGTGATATATTGCGAGACCCAACTTTAGCTTTGGTAGGTTGTACACATCCACATAGGGATGAGTTGCTAAGTGTAATTGAATCACCTCATTTTTGGTACCTTTCAGTATTGGAGGCACCTCTTTATTGGGTGTCTAAATATGCAATTTGGTAGCTGGAGAAATTTGTATTTCAAGATTATCATATGAATTTGTGAAGTTCCTTGTTGCTGATGATAATTTCTAGATTTTTTTAGACTTCTATATTTTCGGGTACATTTGTTTCTATGCATTTTCCTTCATTGGGTTTACCTATTTGTATTAGAATAAACCTGTGTTAAAATTTTATAGCGTTGGAGTAGTAGATTAAAAGTTACGAGCATTTCTAGTTTGTTGCTATTTTATTTCTAAAATTTTGTATTATTGCAAAAAACACCAAAAAAATTCAAGTATTTGCAAAAAGCTACAAAAATAGTACAAAACTATCAAAAACCCAAAAACCCAGGACAAAAATTCTTGGTGTTCATTCGGGGGTGGTCACTACATGGTACCTCTGGTGGAATTATCTTTCTATGGGACCCCTTGAAGGTTGATGGGTTTCTGATTTCCTCTTCTAACAAAATTATTAGCATCCTCTTTTGTTGCAAATATTCCAATAAGAGATGGGTTCTTTCCAACATTTATTCTCCTAAATCCATTTATGAAAGGTGCTCTCTCTAGGATCTTCTTACCCGATGAGACTCTTTTTTTGAATGAATATTGGATACTTGTAGGTGACTTTAAAACTCCTTTGTATCCCTATGATAAAAAGGTAGGAAGCCTCTCTTATTTAAGGGCATGATTGATTTATCTAGTTTTATTAAACAACTTGAACTTTATGACTTAGAGCTTCAAGGTAGGAACTTTACTTGGAGTAATAGATTGTTTGGTTCCCTTCTCATTCAATGTAGGTTAGATAAAGTCTTAATCTCTAAAGGTAACCTTGAACTTTTAGGATGTTCCCCCCTCATATTCCTCCGTAAAATAGGCTCAGATCACAACCCCCATTGTTCTTGAACTTCTCCCCTCTATTTTTAACTTTAGAAGACCCTTTATATTTGAGTCTATGTGGACCCTTCACCCAAACCTAGAACCAAGAATTATCGAGTGGTGGTCAAAACATTTTCCAGACCCTCTAATTTCTTATATCTCTAAGAAACTAAAATTTATTAAAACCAATCTAAAAATCTGGAATAAAGATATTTTTGGGCACTTTGGAAAACAAAATGAAGAACTAAAAACACAATTACAGGATTTAGAGCTTTCTCAGGAATTTGGACCTCTTCAAGAGAATCTTAGAATTCAAGAAAATCCTCTACTATCTAAATTCCATAATATCCTCAAGAGAGGAATTTTTTTAAGGTAGAGATCTAGGGTTCAATGGCTAAAAAGTGGGGACAAAAGCACAAAATATTTTTATATGACAACCTTGAAGCATAGAAGCCATAACAAAATTAAAGAGATTGTCAAAGAATATAGATCTATATCGGTTGACCCAAAGGATATCAGAGATGAAGTGGTTAACTTATTTCAATCCCTAACTAACTCCTCTGGACTGGATGTTATCAATGTTGAAAGAAGAATCCTAAAAAACATTCCTTATCTCATCTCTTAGGAGAAGAATTCTAGGTTGACCTCCCTCTTCAATATTGATAAAATCAAAGATGTATTATTCTCTATGGTGGATGAGAAAGCCCCTGGTATTTATGGATTTCTTGCACTATTTTTCTAAAGGTTTTGGTATATCATAGGTTCTGATGTTATTGTTGCTATTTTTGATGTTCAAAGATCTGGTTTCCTCCTTAATAATGTCAATTCCACTTTTCTTGTGCTCATTCCCAAAAATGCTGGTGCTAAAGACCTTAAATATTTTATACCCATTAGCCTCTATAATACCATATACAAAATCTTAGCAAAAGTGCTAACCAACAAGTTGAAAACCATCCTTCCTATGATCATTGATCCCAATCAAGGAGGTTTTGTGCTAGGTAGAAAAATTTTGAATGGTAAAAATAAGGTCCATGAACTAATCCATTCTATAAGTAAGAGTGGTAATGTAGGTTTGTTTCTCAAGCTTAACATAAGTAAATATTATGACAGGATTTCATGGAACTTCTTGGAAAATATGTAGTGCAAATTTGGTTTTCATCTTGAATAGATCTCTCTTATTAAACAGTGATTCTCTACCTCTCGATTCTCAGTTATTGTGAATGGGTAGGTCTCTAGATATTTTAGTAGTAGTAGAGGCCTTTGATAGGGAGATCCCTTATCCCCATGTATCTTCATCATTCTTGTTGAAGCCTTGAGTAGAGCCTTGAAGGCAACTACTTCAACCAAGAGCATTGAAGGAATAAAACCTAATTATTCCATTGATCCTATGATACACCATAAATTTATGGATGACACTTTTCTCTCCACTAGTTCCTCTATTCTGTAAGAAAAAGAATTTAAAAAAATCTTGAAGGAATTTGAATTGGTTACTTGGAAATACATAAATTTCTTAAAAATTAAACTCTTTTTCTTTAACAACCCTCTCAATAGGCAAAGAGTTATTGCCTAAATTCTTGGTTGTTCCATTGTTGTTCTTCCTTCTACCTACCTTGGCCTACCTCTGTTCTTTGGAAGATGCAAGGAAGATATCTAGAATCTGCTTCTTGAGAGAGTTTAGAAAAAGTTGGCAAGCTGGAAGGGAGCTCTCCTTAGCCAGGTAGGTAAGGCTCAGTTGGTCAAGTCCACCTTGCAAAGTCTCCTAGTTTATTTTCTATATCTATTCCAAATTCCTATTAAAATTACTAAAAAATGGAAGCAGCTCCAAAGAGATTTTTTATGGATAGGGACTAAATTTAAAAAATATATTTCATCTCATCTCTTGGGACCAAGTGTGCTAAACAAAAAGAGATTGGGGATCTTAGATTATGGAAAATCAAACTCATGAATAAAGCCTTGTTGGCCAAGCAATGTTGGAGGTTTATCACTCAAGATAGCATTGATTGGACCCATGTTATTAAATAAAAATACCTAAACAAAGGCCAAAATTTTATGAATGATCAAAACCTCCCCCATGGCTTGACATTCTAGAACAGTATTATCAAATCCAAAAATCTCATCCAAAGAGGCATCAAGTGGAGACTCGACAATGGAGTTAAAATAATTTTTTGGAAAGATCTATGGTTGGAGGATGTTCCCCTCATGGATATCCCTTCCCTTGCTACCATTAGACCCAGAATCACTCAAAAATTTGGATCTAAAGTGGTGAATTTCATTAAATAAGTGGGTGGTCTGAAGAAGTAGAAGGATATTAGGATTCTTTTTTTGAACCAATATGTTGCAGCATCCCTGAATAACCTTACCCTCAAGAAGAGAACCCAAGAAATAAAAAACTATGATTGTGAAGATTCTAACATTTGAAGGGAGGATGAGAAGAGCATCTCTTTTGTTAAATTTTCTTATAATTTTGTGACTGCAAATAATTTTGGCTAGTTTTATTGCTCTAAAATTTGGTCCAAAGAGCTCATTTGTAAGGTGAATTTCTTCCTTTGGCTCACACTCTAGAATAAAATTCTATCCTTGGAAAATCTTAGAAAGAGAGGATTAATTCTGGCTAACTGTTGTTATCTTTGTAGTTTGAATGAGGAGACCACCCAACACCTTTTTCTTGAGTGCTCCTTCTCCCTTGAGATCCTCTCCTCACTTATTTCTTCCTTAGAGACCTGTTGGGTGACTCTGAATTCTCTATTGGATATTTTTGAGTAGTGGTCTCTTTCTCCTTTTCATTCCCCTTGTATAGAGCATTGTGGAAATTCTACCTTTCCCATTTTTTGGGGGGGGTTTGAAAAGAGCACAATAATAGGGCCTTTAATAACCTTTCATGAAACACTGCCTAGGTTAGTTCCATAATTCATTTTGCTCCTTTTGAAAATATTTCTAATATACCCTTTGGCCCTTCTTCCAATCTCCCTTTTGAAGATTTCCTAGTTGCTAGTCTAGGCCTATCTATCCTAGAAGACCCTCAAGCCAATCCTCCTAGATGATAAACCTCATGGACACCTCCTAGGGATTGTATCAAACTTTATTTTGATGGATATTCTAAAGGTAATCTTGGCCTAGCAAGGGCTATAGGTCTAATTAGAAATGATAAGTGGGAGATCATTGCTACTTTTGCTAAAAATATTAGAACTCAAACTAGCCATTTTGCTGAGGCAAGAGCATTTTTTTGAGGTTTGGCACTTCTTGTTGGGATGGATGTCAAAAAAGTCCTTATATAAGGAGATTCACTTAATATCATCAACATAAATGGTAGATCCTCCACCAATTGGAATATAGCTAATATTTTAGATGAATCAAAGAGGGTCCTAAGTAACTTTGAAAAATTTCAATGCCAACATACATATAGAGAAGGCAACTCATCTGTAGACCTTCTTGCTAATCTGGGTACCCAAATTGAAGGATTGAAGGTGTGGAAAGAGAAATTTCCACATGATCTCATTTTGGTAGCAATAAGAGATTGTGAGAATCTCAATGAAGATTTATAATATGTTACTTGTTGGGAATATTTGGGCCTCCCTCTCTAGGATTTTAAAGATGTCAGCTATCTACGCAAAGGAACTTTTTTAGATGTTGAGGTATTTCAAAGACCCTCAAGTCTCCTTCTCTAAAAATATTGAGTAGTTCATGGGATTCTCTTGCTCTTTTGATTTTTTCTGTTTGCTCTCCTTTCTCTATCATATGTTTTTTGGTTTTTTGTTAGCTTGCTTACTATTTTATTTTTATTTTGGTGTGCTTTGCTTATGGTTCTTATGACTAATTTTCTGGTCTTTGTGGTTTGGATGGGAGTGTTTTCTTGTTGGTTTCTTTTTGGACTTGATTCATGTTCACTTGGTGTTCTGCTTTATCCTCTCTCTTTCAAATAGAAAATGATGTAATTATGTGAAAGGTTCGAGGACCCTTTAAAAACCTCTTCTTTCCATCTTATCAAAAAATTAAAAATAAATAATTTTTTATTTAATATAAAAATAATTATGTTTTTATAAGTTTTATGATATTTTATTTTAATAAGGTTTTATGAGTTTTAACGGTATCATTTCATATTATGAATGATATTATAATTAGAATATCATTTTATCAATGTAATATCTATTTCTTTAAATATGTGATAACCTTTTGGTGTGGGTCTTTTCATATATAATCTATTTTTTACCAATCATAAAAAAAAAAATTAAACACTTTGAAATCATTTTAATAGGTAAAATAAAAAATGTATATACTATACATAGTAGAGATTTGAATAGCAACATATATAGTCAAAACATGTGTCTACCTTTAATTTCATGAAGAACATTAAATTTATAAAATTTAAAACATATATCATACTTGCAAATTCTACTATTGTAATCTTTATTCCTCCCAATAAACTATATCATTATAAATAACTAAAGTGTTAAAAAAACTATAATAATTACGATAAAACATAATATATTGTCAATTTAGAGATCCTTTATATTATTATCAAAGTCTTCATATTTTACACTTGCAATAGAAAACTATCCACAACTAAGCACATCAATAAGATTAATATTTTATGAATTGAGTACACATATAATTTTGAAATGACAATTCCACATTCTCCTAAACTTTTTGAGCAATGCTACTAAGAAAAAACTTAGAACCAAAATATTTAATAGGTAGGAGAGAGAAGCCAATAGTAGAGTGAAGTCTCATAATAGTGATCATAGCTAGAAAAGATGCAACTTATGAGAAACTTGAAACCCCATTTTTGGAGATTTTATCGGTATTTTGAGAAAACATTGAAAAAACTCAACAAAAACTATAAAAAATTGAAGAAAAATTTTGAATTAAAATTTTTATTGTAAACAATAATTGAAAAACTAGAAAGTAAATATTATATAAAATATTCATACAAAAAGAACATAATTACAATTCATGATTGTCAAAACCAATCAAATACATTATAGTAACATTCAAATATAAAATATTACGAGTTCATATACAAATGGGTTCTTTTGGCTAATTTAATGGAAATTATCAAATGGTTTTTTATGAAATATGCTTGCAAATTGTACTAGGATTTGGCTTTTGTGTGCTGCTTATAGAAATTTTCATACCCATGTTTCTAGTAGGTCTTGGTGGGTGGAAGGGTGGCTCAAGTCCCTTTCCCGATGGTGATGTCCACTCGAGCCAATACGTTGTTCACCAAAAACAAACCAAATCATGTGCACCAGCAAGAATTTTTAGGATGATGTAGAGGATTCTATATATATTTATGTAGTCGACAAAAAGTAAAATATGGAATTCTTTGCATATATTCCCTATATAAATAATGTATCTTGTATATATGCAAAAATTATTATATTTATTACCATAAATGTAAATGTGTAGGGGTTCCAAAAACTATGAAAATATTTGCTTCATTTGGGGTAAAGTGATCATTCTTATTTTTATAATTATTGGATTATGATACGTTGAAAAACAAATTTAGAGTTGTAATTTTTCATTTCTTTTTTTAAACTTATCTCTATCATATGCTTTTAAATATGAAATGGGAAAACAAAAAAAAAAATTAGTGAACCTAATTTTATTTTGAAGGAATGAATATAGTGCATTGCTTTACTCTAATAATAGAGATAGATACCTATCTGAAATTCATTGAATTGCATGTAATAGTAAATATTACACTTAGTGATAACAATTAATGTATATGAGACTAAACATAATACCGGTTAGTAAGGCCCAACTATAATTGCATAAGAATCCATAATAAAAAGAAATTACACTATTTATAAGTATGTGTGAAAGATAAATCAAAATAAGTTAGCATTTATATAACAATTAGATTAAAAAATTAATTAATTAATTTTACGGCAAGGACACCAGTTGCATTATCGATGATGTGACCTGGGTTCAATCCTGATGTATATGTATAAGAAATATTTATTCAATTAAAAAAATAATAATTAATTAAAATTTTATAAAAGTTTAAATGTAAAAAAGAAAAAAAAAAGGCCACATGATGAGCATGCACCTCATTAAGGTGGTGTGCCATTATAAATTGGCTCATTGCACCTTCCAATAGAAGGCGTTGATGTTGTATGTTCTCCTCCTAAGATAAGGCATGTAACACTTTAAGTGTGCCAATGTACATACCATCAATGGAGGGCACACAATGCATAATAATGTGGATATCACATATAGGAGAGACAACAAATGCGTTCCTCAAGATGCAATTCTAGGATGCATTCCCAAGCTAGGTGCACACACACCTTATTGAGATGCAACACCCCAACAATGGTGTGCCATCTGCACCTAGGATGTCAAGATGTTCTAGGGTGGTGCCTCAACATTAAAAAAACTTAAAACGTATCTATTTGATACGGGGAATACAAGTTAAAAAACTATTGAATATAATATTTTGAATTGAATATTTGTTCTTATGTATATTAAAAATAGGCTTTCTAATCAATTGGAATATGGATGGAATAATGAATGACATAATTAATCTATATGTAAGAGTTATAGGCAGAAACAAATATTGTAGATTGTAAAATTTTTGTAGAACATGTAGTAAAAAAAGAAAAAAGAGTTATAGTTTATTATAGGTAGATTTTAAATAAATAAATAAAAACTTAGTGCGTACCAAAAGATAGTAGAATGTTGAAATTATTTTTTAAAAATAACAATATATATACTACTAGAATCTGACAAAACTTTATGAGTGACATTAAGAATAGAAGTATCCCTTGGAAGGCTAAACATTTACCAAGTGATTTATAAACTTTACTTGACGATACAACCTAATAATTCAACTACTATAGAACCTATTGAAATTAAATAATTTTTTTTAAAACTTAACAACCTAATTCCAAAAATAAATAACCTATAAAAATTATTGACAAAACCCTTTACACATCTTATACTTTCTTGATCAACAAAACATGTTCAACTTCAAATCAAAACCAAACTTCCCATCATCCTTATTATATACTTATTTAAACTAGTAGTAAAATTTAAATAACATATACTCACTTAAACTAGTAATAAGATTTAAATTACATATATTATATATAAGCTTTTGATATATGTGATAAATTAATATCGTTTATACAAACATAGAAAGTTTTGTTTATCGAACATCTAACCTTAATTATCCGCCCATGTAGAGGAGTTGGAGAGCAAGTGGGTAGTTAACCCTCTCTAGTTGCTGAGAGGCCCAGGTTCTAATCTCTCGCCTCACATGTTGCGGATATGTTATGTAATGGTTCCCTCGTAGTCACAGTCTGTTTACCCCTTGTGGCCACCACCAAAAAAAAAAAACATCTAACCTTAATCCTTAAAATTAACAAAGATGGGCCTTAGGGAAAAAATTAGTGGGAAGATTGCATCGATAAAGGAAATAAATGTCCAAGGTACCCAAAAAAAATTAAAATTGTTTAGGCTTTACTTTGCATTGATATGGTAAACATTTTCATGTATCGAGGAAGACATCTAAAGATAGTATAATTGGTAGTAGACGAGCGTGTTGGTGAATCGTTCGGGTTTAATTTTTTTAATGATTAATTTTTTTTTTAAGAAATTAAAGTTTATAATTTTTTCTTAACATGTGTTTAAGCAACAAATAATTGGGATTGAGCTGTGATGTTTGCGTATCATTAGGTGTTATTATGGTCTCTCAACAGGAAGGATGGATTCTTTACACGTGAGCATTGAAATAAGGACTTTAGAACTCAATTTAAATGAATCCATATCACAAGATATTGTTGGGGTAACTCTAACTTAGAAACGTTGTGTCACTTAAAATTGTGAATCATAACGAAGTTCGTCACATTGAAGTTCGTAATATATTTTACCATATATCTATTGAAAATTATGACAAATTTTCTCAAGTGAATTACGGAAAGAAATTGGAAATTGTCATCGTGACGGCGCCATGACCAAGCAATGCTAAGTAATGCCATTGAGTCAACCTTCAAACTATGGTCAAGTAATGTAATTGAGTCAATGTTTAAATTAAAAAGTATTTATAAGGGGATAGGGTAGATGGTAGTAGTTGAGTATTTGTCTGTTAGGTTGTCTCACTTTGATGTCTTAGAAAATAGTTTCGTTGACTTTGTCTTACCTAACAAGACGTTAGGGTTTATAAAGACAAATTTAATGGTGCTACCAATTTCCTTATGTATAAAATAAGGATAATACTATTGAATATTAAAAGCAAAATACATGTTCTTTTCCTTCCGTTCACCTATACATGTTTATAGAGACATGTAATTTACTTAGGTTATTTTTCCTTTACATGATTTTCACTCTATTTTCGTTGTTTTGTTTAGTCAGATTTATTCATTTTATGAAAATCAATCAAATCTATCTATTTTATGAAAATTTAATTGAATAATTTTTTTCTAAACACATCTCAATAAAGAGATTTAAGATTACATACATGGCAAGGCAAGGATGTTACTTGCATTATCAGTGATGAGACCCGTTTCAACTCCCACAATGAATGTGTATAAGATGTATTTGAAAAAAGAAGAGAGATTTAAGATTTGAACAAAACTTTTGAATCTATTGGATTATTTGTTTGTTGTACATAATACATAATTGACAAAGATAAATCATCACTCTACCTTCATTGTTTTATTCCATCAAATCTATAAATTTTATGAAAGTCATCAAATCTGTAGAATTTATGAAAATCAATCAAATCTATCTATTTTATCGAAATTCAATTGGATGGTTTTTTCAAATACACATAAACAAAGGGGTTTGGGATATGGGCAAGCTTTCTTGTCCCTCGATATTCAATTGTTAAATGGGGCATCATCCCAAAACCTTCGTTTAATAGTAATGTAGAAAATACAAAGGTGGTTGTAAAGACGCATCAAAGCTAACATGCATCCAGGTTACATGAGACTTGCTTATATGAAGAAAGATATATTTTTTTTACCTAATATTATCATTTCAATAGTGTACCTCTTTGGATTTTGATCCTTTTGATTAAGCTCATGATAAATTATGAGTCTTGTCGATCCATCTAAATCTTAGGTGTATATAATTAATACATGGAACATAATCACATTAGCTTAAAGGATAAAGATGATAGACAAAATAGTAACTTGGCTTCCATACATCTTATATAAATTCTATAAAGAATCTTTGCAAATTTGATCAAACTATGTCGAGGTTTTTATCACAATATATTATAAAAAACTGTTGACTATATTTAATTAGCATTGCTAATTTATAATATCAATGATCTTTTAAGAGGTACCTTTAACTTTTGACCATTTTCTAATAATTCAGTCCTTGATTACTTGTAGAAGGATAAGAAAATTAGACTTGCACATTCCCTTAATTCATTCTATCTTGGTTAATAGAATGTTTGTTAATAGGTTTATGCATAAGGGTTCGGCCCCAAAATGTATTTATAAAAATTTGGCAAATCAATTTCGAAATCTAGGCGAATAGTGTCCAAATGCATGTAGAAGGTTCACTATTACTAAGGACAATGTTGGAAATTTAAACTTTAAATGGTCAAATTATTATAAAATTGGGGCTAATCGACCCAAAAAAAATTTGCACCCATAAATTTTGGGATAATGGGTCCTGGTCAAGGATCCCAAATATTAGCCAATTTCAAAATTTTGAAATCCTAATTTTATCCAATTTGGTGATAAATAGCAGCTATGCATAACCTTGCTTGTTATCACATATATGAACGTATCCATCTAGTCTAAAAATATAGCTTATATTTGAGGTTATTTATTGAAGGATTGAGTTACATATTTAAAAAACATCTTCATTTCTCACTTGATTGAAATGGATCTACAGAATTATCCATTCAGTCAATAACATTAATGATATAATTAGCTATGTTTACACTTGTTTAAGTAGATTTTATGTGGGGCATCAAAACATTTAAAAATAAAATATAAATAGTCAGATGAAAAATTATTGGTAACTATTTGTGTAACTAGCCAAATCACATACAAAAGGAACAAGGGAGAGGGAGATGAAAGGATGACAAGGTGAAGAAGAAAATAAAATGATGACCATAAGGAGAAAATATGAATGATAAGAATAGAAAGGATGATGGAAAACAGAGGGTTATGACATAAGTAGAAAGAAGGAGATAGGAGTATGAGGATGTTATGATTAGCAGTTTAATTTAGGAAGAATAGGAACAAAACTATTATGACTGCAATTAATTTGCATGCTCTGTATAGTCGACTAACTCATCAATTACATTAAAAAATTCTATTTTTATCCATTGTGTGTATGTTTTTTATTGATAAAAGGAGGTTTTGAAAGGGACCCAAACCTTTTACATGGCAAGATAAAAAGGGAAATATATGATCAGAAACCTACAACAAGAAGATAAAATAAAACAAATCAAGAGGAAAATGGGTTTGGGATTCAACAGCCTAGGAGAAGACCACATCAGCAGTAAAACAAAAAAAAAGGAGACCACCTTGGGATTAACCTTGGGTGGGATGATCCTGTTCCTCACCATCAACATTCTGGGTCACCTCCAAGATTTAGACCACCACTGCCACCTTCTGGTTCCTGATTCTACTTATGAATTTGTCCACTTGAGTGAGTAGAGAGGAGGTCAAACTAACCATATCATCAAGGTTAGTCAAAGGATTAGAATCATCAGTAGAAGGGGATTGAAATAATGTTCCACCAGGAGAGAACAGGTTGTTGGGGATGACCTCATGTGGCTGTTTCTTATAGCTTATAGCAGGGGAATCAAAGATAAGATTGTCCTAATATAGAACAATAACACCCTTACATTTATTGCCTATTGATTTGTTTCTCATAGAGTATCTACATAGAGAAGGGAAGGTGTTGAAAGAGCATCAATTTAAATTTACCAGTTCTACCCAAAGCCACAAACTCCATATTAACTTTGTAATCGCTCTCCTCCTTCCCTTGAGGTGACCCCAAATTTGGTGTTAAAGTCGTAGGTTGATCGTTGACTCTCTTTGCAATGTACGGAGTAGGGGATTGAGCTTGAAATTGGAGTATACATTTGTCAATCATAATATGAAGCTCCTAGTGCTTTGGATGAGAGGAATTCCCCTCCCTCACACTCATGACTGACAAATCCATTGAACAGTAAATATAATCCAGGATGTTGATGAATTTAATGTCCCTTAAATAGTTGAGGAACACAAGGTGGAAGCTACATAACGACAAGTTGGGATCATTGATGGTGAGATATTACATTACAAGTATAAGAACCCTGTTGCACGACACCTTGCGATCCTTTTGGATATAGATACTATTTTATTTCACCAAGTGCTTGCCCTTGTCTCTAGAATATTTTAGTTCTATAATGATGGAGTGTTTGTCTCAATGGGTGAAATTTCCATCATTCACCAATTTTGTGACCTCTGCAATCAAGTTGTTAGTAATATGAAAGGACAATCCTTTGATAGTTACATTGCTACTATCCCACAAGTGGATGAGCTCCATGGATAGCTTGAAGTCACTCCTAATTAAATTTTGCAGAAAAGGAAGGAAGCCATGGGAACCCAAGATTTCCTTCATAGTGGAGTTGAGCTCGAGAACCTCCATCTCAAGCAGTGCCATCACAAATCTCCACCAAACCTACACCTCACATGTAGAGTTTCTTTGAGCCATGATCAACTGTAGAGCTTACATTTAATTTTATCAATCCGAGGGAAATCAAGGTTAGATTCAAAGAGTAGGAATATTGTATAGATTATACCATGGATATTAATACTAATCTTAGCTCAAGTTTCTTTTTTAGGTTTCACGTGTACAGGAAAGTAATAAACAAAATTAAATTTGGTGTAGAAATAAATGGTGTAGGGTATGATAAAATGATGCAATGATAATTTACTTTTACTAATGAATTGATTTATTGATGCACCTAATTACTGATGAATTGATTTACTGATGCGTTTAATTGTTTGTAAACTAATTTGTTTATAACATGATTTAATTTATTTGTGAGGATCCTCATGCAATCTATCTTATTTTATGTAATTTGAAATGCAGTTTAATTTAAGGCTAACTAATCCTAACCTATTACAAGGCAAGAGCTCAGGGACTATCTATAGGAGTGGGCCCTACCTCCTAGAGGGCAGTGTAAGTCTTTCTCCCCTAGTTTACTTTATCTCAGTAACTATATTTTATAACTAATACTAACATTATGTCTATTCTATGAATGCAGGTAACAGATAAACACAATTTATATAGCAAAAATCAAACAACACATGAAATTGATACAAATTACCATTTGTGAAGAAAAAAATGCTACTTTTATTACTGTAGATTCAATTGTAAATGCTGGCTCGTTTCTTCAAAATTGTAAACTTAGAATAGATTGTAATGTAACAATAAATGCAGCAAAGAGTAGACCTCTTTTAAGGTCTCTCCTATGTAATTTATACTATAACTAATACAACTCTAAAAAATATTCTCCACGTATTTGGCATGCAAATTTTATGGACTGATGACTATACATTAATCAAAATAATCTAAAACCTAACATAATATGTACTCCTACTTGGACTTATAAATACTTTGACTGGTCCAAGTGGCATCCTACAAATAATCCTAACAAGACAATGTTATTTTAACTAACTCACAAGATATACATTAGGACCTCATGTCCTATATTCCAAGAAAGTCTAATAGTCTTTGCGTTTATATCTCAAACTTCCCAAAATAAACTGATTACAAGATTTATAAAGCAAATAATAAATTTATCAATTTGAAATATTCTCGCGGATATTATGTGAGAAATGAAATATTTTTCTAAGTAAAATTATATGTTGCCATCCAACTTGATGTGCCCTCCATCTTGATGTGTTGTCCAATCCTGATGTGGCATGCTGAAGTCAATAGTCTTTATTATCCTTCAATAACTTCTGGTAAAACATTCTTTAGTAACTGTCTTCAATAGTTACCCTAGGTAGTTACCTTCAGTAATTATCTTCAAAAACATACTTCAGTAATCAACATTTGTAACAAGATCAATTACTGTTGTCATCGAACTCTACTGGTTTTTATTCTCGTCTGAGGTGCACTCCAAAGCTCTACAATCTCTTCATTGATCATCCATACCTTTTTCCTACATTTTTCTTAGAACTTGGACAAATTTGATATAAATCAAACACATTTGTTATATTATGGTAATTAATCAATTTTTTTAATAAATCACATTTTATTCAATAATATTTCAGATAAAACATATCATAATCATCATATAATTGTAATAATGAAATAATTATGGTACAAAAATATGTGTCAAATAGCCACTCATCATTCCCCCAAACTGAAGTCCATGCATGTCCTCATGAATGCAGAAAGATAAGATGAACAGAATATAATAACCTTATGTATGTATCAAATATTCAGAATTAAAATTCTAAGTTATAGAAAAACAATAACATAAGTTATCATAATCATTGCCAGAATCTTAGTGAATAATGTTTACAAAACCTACAATGATTTTAAAACATGCATATGTTTTTGCTATAATTTTTTCAAAATAGCTTGAATACAACTATTTTTAACAGAACGTATGCTAAGTCTCTTTAAAAGAAAATAAGAAAATAATCAGTTATCTAGAATACATAAAATATCAATCAATTCATTTATCGAAAGATTATAAATTTCACAAAACTGAGAAATAAACAATTTCTATTAGCAACTATAATTCAACAAAAATATTTCAAATATTAACTGTACATATTACGTATGTCATCATATAAAAGTCTATAGATAAAATACCATGGATAATATACTACAAATATGATCAATACATAAAAATATGTCTTAATAATTAATAAAATAATAGTTTTTCCATTGTTCATCCAACTAGTGCATGTTGAGAAGAAATTCGGGAAGAAATCCAAGATGATCGTGGTCTTGGTTCTGGTAATTTACGCTCTTGTTTTATTTGTTGTTGTCATGACCCGTCACCCTCCTGTATTATCTAAGGAATGTTAATTGATCTTGGGGGATCAATTAATGCCTAATAGAAGGGGCATGACCCTAAATAATCCTACAAAAATTCTAATAAAATAATTTTATAAGGGATAAGAAATATTAATTAATTTATGGGTTATTTATGAGGTTTGGTAAAAGATAAATTTGAGGAATTATATTTTACAAAATTATATCCATAGAATAAATAATGGGTAGATTGAATGGACCCTATGTGGATGGACCTAAAAAGGACTAAGGAATTTTTAAATAGTTTAAGGGTCATCCCATCTCTTGGGAAGTACTCATGTGGCTATCCTACATTGGTGAGAGTAATGAGAGGAATTCCATGGCTTATAAAGAATAGTTCTAACCTTGTAACTATTCTATGGCTCAATAGTATGAGTTTTGGCACTCACTTCATCCCCAGAGAACCCTTGAAGGACATGATGAAGTCATAATGGTCCTAGGCATATTTTTAATATTATTATAATGTGGCCACTATTTGGTCCATGAGTGAGAAATTTTCCTATAAATTAGAGGTCAAGTAGTGAAGAAAGGGCTATCTAGGTTCTAGGAGTTCTTAATGGTCTAGGGAGTATGCTCTCCACCCTTGGGGGTGGATCAGAAACTAGAAGACTTAAAGGACCTCCTAGTTGGAGTAGGAACAATCTAGGAAATCTTGGGGCTTAGGGAGTATGCTCTCTACTTCGGTGGATCAGAAATCAAAAAGCTTTCAAAAGAATACTAGAGCTTAAACTAGAAGCATTTGACAAATCACATAAATTTTGGGGCATAGGCTTTGAGAATATTAACAAGAGCTTGGAAGAGGAAAGGAGGAGCCCAATCATGAAAGGAAAAGCTAGCTTAAGGAAGTCTTAAGTAACACAAAGGAGCTCTATTTGCAAAAATACCAGGTCCCAAAAAATGATTTTCCCCGTTGGTTGTAAAGCATAATGTTTTTTAAATTATTTTACTTTATTACTTTACTAAGGTGGTATAGAAATTTGATTAATTTATCCTATTTACAAAATAGAAGTAGTAATTAGAGTTGTATTGTTGAGGTTCCATTTTATAGGCATACGAGTTATCAGGCTCGATCCTCACATGCCTTGTTATACAATTTAATGATCGGTGATATAAAGACCATTTGAGTATACTTGGTCAAACCTATTGACTATACCAAATATTCCAATTACATGGAGCCCCAAATCAATCCACGTCGAATCCTGGTAGTTAGGGAAAGAACCATGCTAACCATGATGGTATCTTTAACCAAGTTAATTATGATCATGACTGGTGCATTCTGTGTATAACCCACGACTCCATAACGGGTTTTATGTGCACATTTAGTCGAAATAAAAGGAGGTTCCTCATTACATTAAGGAAATTTTCTATTCATTATTTTCAGGTGTAGTTATCTCTGTTGGATTTCTAATTTATAAAGCCTCTTCGTAGTAATATTGACTGTTTGGTCGAGATGTCAAATCGACATACCAAACGCTGAATAGAGGAAATTTGGCTTTCCCTGATATCTATCCACATATCTCTAACAGACGAACGCGTTACGCTATGAATGTGCAAGAACTTCGATTGACAATTTTATCGGACCTCTTGCCAGGAGGAGCCCATATTTATTTAATTAAAACATACTCTTATGTAACTACCAGTGGCAATCTCAATTCGTCATATCATAGTAGATGAAATTGAACCCTAGATGGGTTGTCATCCATTTAACCCTAGAGCCTCATTATAATTTGTGGCAGAATAATCAAGAATCCTGTGGAAAAATTCCTTATTATACTCGAATGATGCTCGGAAGAAGGGTGTGTTAGAGATTGAATGCTCACCGAGAATGACCACACCTGCGATAATCGAAGATCATCATAACCCATGATGAAATGTTGCATTCGATATACCAAAACTTCCATATGATACGGCGTTTTGTTTAAATTGTTACTAGTAAGGACGTCACTTGCATTATTGGTAATGTGATCCAAATTCAATATCCATGATGGTTAAGTATAGAAGTATTGCCAAAAAAAACCATGTGGATGCCTGTGAATAATGAGAAACTACAAAATAAACTTCACAACTGTAATAGAACGTCCACTTCAACTGACACATGTAAAGTGTATTAGTGATTGAATGGAAACAAATAAGTATAATGATGATTTTCAGTGTTAGTCTAAATTAGTAACGCACTTGATATTGGACCAAACTGTTGATGGGATTGTAGTACTATGCAATTCGAACTAGCCCTAGTTTCTAGTGCTTAGATCTACTCTCAGAACCTCTACGAGGATATCCTCTGACACTATAAAACCTCTCAGATAAACCTTGGATCGGTGGGTAGAATAGATGACCTGAAAGCTGAAGTTATGGGGTAAATTATCTTGTTGTCTCTAAACAATTCGATTGATTGAGCATTTTAAGTCATGTTTTGTAATCGTTCCATTCCTTCCTTCTCTGTGAGTGTGGTACAAATATTTTGTAGTAATAAATAACCTTTGTGTTAAGAATTTTGAGATAATTCCTGGACATAAAGATGGACCTCTTCCTCTCTGTCAAAAGATGTGCCAGGTATACTATTTTGTTGGCATGGGTACATGACAACTCTTCCACGGAGATGTTTGTTTTTGACCAGACCTAAGACTGACCTTCGCATCTCCGCCGTAGGATCAAAAGAGCTAGGCTTTCCGACGGTAGAATCGCCATTGAGGTTCATTTCGTAACATACAAAGAGACCGACTCGTGACAAAGGTCGTACTATGGACAGTAAGGGTTACTGTAGATTTTGCAATCTCCTTCCATCAATAAACTCTAGTAGCCATCAAATTAACCCATGTCTCGATAATAGAGGAATCACCATTACAATGTCTGGTGGAGATAGAGACCGTAGTTACTCACCGTATAAATCAAAGTAACTGGTAGGTACGCCTAGAAGCATGTTGTCTAGGTGCAAAGGGTTATTTCAACATCAACCATTAAATGAAAGGGGCCATATGTAGTGGTCGGGAATTGGTCAAGGCATAAGGTAAATTGGTCGAGATGCACATCGACATGATTCAATATAGCGTAAAGCTTTAGTTAGGACTTGACCAAGACAAGTAAAGCTTCTCAAGAAAAAGGTAAGTAGTAAACTTATTAACATAAGATCTTAACTATGAAAAAGTGTATTTTATAAAAGGGTGTTAGGAGTGTGAAGTATGTCATGCTAAGCCTTTAGGATGTATTTGAAATATTCAAGGATTTATCTATTTAAAAGATTGATAGATGATCAAAAGAATGTAATATACCTCACATTTAATCAGGGAATATGCAGACACCTTTGGTTATAGAATCAAAGTAAATTAAAGATAAATCATGAATAGAAATGGTGGTATTTAAACTAGTATATAAAGCTAGATAAGAAATATTTTGGAAATGGAAATTAATTTCGATGATTCTACAAGAGTTATTGATCTACTGTAATCAATTACAAATGTTAAATGCTTCATAAATTAAAGGAATGGGATTTTAATTTATGAAGTAAAAGTTGATGGTTCATCAGCACTAAGGGCTGAATTTGGTATTCTTCCTTGAGGGAATTTATGAAATTTCCTCTAAAATAAAAGAGTCAACTCCAAAATGTAAACCCAATGATTATCATAAACTTATACAAGATGTTATAAAAATTCTAAGGCGACTTAGATAAAATAACCAATGGAACCTTTAATTACATCTTTAAGCAGATGGATTCTTCCTTGGTATGGAAAATACCATATTATTATCATAATGTCTTAGAGAAAGGAACCAAATAATTCCTTAATTGCATCAAGTATTTGAGCAGGAACAATTGCAACATTTGATTTGTATAAGCGAGTAAAAGGGTTCCATTGTGACCCTTATATACTTGTAATATTTGACATACCTTGAGTTTATGAATATGAGGAAAGAACACATTTTGGAGGCTAGGTTTTTTCCGTCAGGGTTTTCCCAGGATAAATTTTTGTGTCACTCTATTTTGGTGGTTTGATTTATTATATCTTGTGAATATTGCATTTATGTTCAAATGTAAATGATTTATGATGTAATGTTTATTTCCATGCACTATAATTATAAAATAATGATAGAATGTATACTAATTTTTTAGTAGGTTAATAATGTATGGATATTAGAAATGTATGCTTAATTCTTAATGTGATTATGTCATTTATTTTTAGAATTGAATAGTATATTTAAGTAGAGTTTCTCAAATATTAATCTCATGTGGTGGATGTATGCTAAATAAAGTGTGTTAGAGAATCAATGGAATTTGTTTATCTTGCTATAGTGTTGTGGAACAACTATTATGATTAATGTATCTTTCCATATACATCATTGGTTATATTCATGTTGGTTAATCTATGTCGTAATCCAAGAGTTGTTATATAATAGAAGCTAACTCTTAAGGGGATAATTGTTAATCTAAACATTAATCACTTATTATTGAATGGGACATAAACCTTGCTTAAGTAAGAAATGTATAGAATGTTGCCATATAAGAGCCTCATGGATTAAATCCACCTCATAAGCATTCAATATGATTTAATTGTGGAATGAAACTCTCAAGAGGGCACTTTGACCTTGATTTACAAACCAAGATAGATCCTCCACTCTACACTAAATAATTAAATTTACATGGGACAAGTATTGTCCATTTAAAAGAAATTCAATAGAGGGATTACCTAATCAAGAGTGTAATAATGTGTACGAAGGATTAAAGATAGATGTTCCTTGGATTCTTATCACAATAGTGATATAATAGTATTAGAACTCATTTCTAGATGGATTGGATCGAAGCTAAGATTTATGGATAACCATAGGTGTGGTTATTTCATCTATGATGGTTTACCATTGGTGTGGTTAACCATCTTCAAGGCATTCACCTGGTCTAGGTGGACCATTTGGTGATTTCCTCCTTTTATGAGGTTGAAACCAATATGCTTGGATAGCATACTCATACCAAGTGAGGTATGAGGGTGTCGTAGAAGCTGATCACTTATACTTAAAGAGACTCTGATAAAGTCTCTATAGCTATTGAAGCTATATGCATTGAAAGATACAAATACAAATGAAATGTGCCTTAGGATATGGATTAGGTCTTTGCCATATGTAGATGAACATTTATTTATAAAAAAATTTGTTGATAAGGAGTAGCGAATGGGTTCATTACAACTGTACTTGTTCCTTAGCTCGTTGATCTATAGTTGTTGCAACTATTGCAACTAGTGTTTCCACCATAACTATTTTGATGTGCTCAACCTCCTGAGCACTTTCTTTCCGCTCTATATCCTTTGTCTACGAAGGATGGAGTTCCTCATTGTTAATCATCGGATCAGGCTCCAAAGGCATCCCTACATCCAAGACAAGACTTTTTAATGCATTTCCTTCCTTGGTGGGCAGATCCGGTTTTGTAGGTTGATTTTGTTGCGTAATACTAAGAATTTGTTGGGAACTATCCTCCTCGAGGATCTTTGAAAAGTCAATTGGTTTATTAGTGTACACCTGTTTGCTGAAGTTTACAGATTTTTTAGGCTTTTTACCGGAAGTAGAACTTTTATGCGGGAGACTTCGACAAGTGGCGGTCGGTTGATAGAGTCCATAGGTCTTGGTGTCTTATCCGTAGAAAGTTGCTTAATTAATTCAATCTGAACAGAAAGGGCTCGCTGGATAATTTTAGATTGTTCTGTAAAGTCCTCTCTTAGCCTATTGATTTTCATTTGCAGCATTGTATTTTGTGCACGAAGGTAGGACAGGGTCTCTACAGTAGACTCATTTATAGGTAGTTCTTGCCCTTGTTCATCCTCTTGTTCAGAATTTTCTATGATTTTCTTTTTCCTTCTATTATCTAGTTGAAATTTCACAGATTTACGTTTTCATTTTGGGCTCTCAGGTTCTTCATCCTGGCTATCAGAGTCATGTTCTTCCTCTGTTGATTGTTCTTCCTCAGATTCAGTGGATTCTGAGCACTCGGGTAAGTTGGATTCTTCCACGATCCGGTTCCAGGACACTTTCATTTCATGAGCCTTTTTTAGAATAATTAACTTAATCAAACCATGGTGTGCAATCAAGTGCAACTTTGGTTTTTCTCGAGAATTTTTGGGTTTCACTCTTAAAATAGTTGATTTCAAAGATTGGAACAAAAAATAAGGGAGGTTGATAACACAATCATTTTTGTCTGGAAATTTCAAATTCATTAGCATACGGATGTGGTAAGCTAACAAGACAGACATTCATCCTTCAATAGTGAAGAACTTAATAATAATGACAACTGCTTCTTGCCATAGGAGGGGAAGTGTAGAAGTTGAAACCCCTTTGATTGCTCCCTCCTTGTCTCTAAGAATTGTACACTTCTCACCAAATTTTATCACCAACTGGGCGATGCTTTTTGATGGATTTTTATAATAAGGTAGACCAACCTCAGGTAAACCCAACACTTCAGAGATCAGGCTAGGGTTTAGGTCTAGCTGAAGTCCTCCAACATGGGTAAACATGGTGTCAGGGTTACAATTCATTATGAATTGCCTAGCCACCCCTAAGTCATGACCTTTAAACTTAGTCAATGCCTCCCACCATCGGGCATTCTAGAAAAGCTCAATGATAGTCACTCAGGTTTTGATTTTAAATAGATGATGACTCACTTCATTTTTGAAACACGAGTTTAGGCATGGTGACGGATGAGAGTTGAGAGGAGATGATTTTTCACCAAGAACCCTGCAAGTTATATATAAACAAAAGTTTTGTTTAGAGGTCGGCAAAACCCTTAAAAATTTATTATTTTTTTTATTATTATTATTTCTTTTTTTTATTATTATTTAGAATTTTATTTTATTTCATGTTTAAAAAAAATAAAATGCAATATCCTAAAATAGTTGTTCAAAAAATCGTACTGTTATCATACCTAATCTGTGTAACAATCAAAAACGTAAAAACTTGTAATATATAAAAAAAAGTTTCCTTTGTTGTTTTTTTTTATTTGCAAAAATCCCTAATTTACATGAATTATATATATATATATATATATATATATATATATATATATATATATATATATATATAATTTATAATTTACCAGGCAATCTCTGTAATTCTACCAAATAAGAGATTTTAAAAAAAACAATTTTTGTAATGTTACCAAATAAGAGGTTTCTTAAAAAGAAAAACAATCTCTACAATTTTACCAAATAATCTCTATAATTTCACCAGATAATTTCTATAATTTTACCAAATAAGAGATTTCCTAAAAAGAAAAACAATCTTTGTAACAAGAATCGCTGCAATTTTAACGTAATTTTACCCTAAAATAAATTTGCATCTTTTTCCCTAATTTTACCCTAAAATAAAGTTTCAGATGTTTCCCTAATTTTATCTTAAAACGAAATTTCGTATATTTCCCTAATGTTACCCTAAAACCAAATTCCATAGTTTATCCAAATCTCTGCCTAATTCAAAAATTTAAAGTATTTTATTTTGTCATATGTATAGAGAAAAAGGAATAGTAAAGAAGAAAAAAGAAAAAGAAAATTCTTACCTGTCGCTATCACTGTGATTTGGCCACCTTTCGACGTCTTCGACAACCTCCGCCTTCTACCCCCACAAATCGTCTGAATTCTATACGAGTACACACGAAATTACAAAAATTCAACCTTTCACTCAAACAAACCCTCACAATTCATCTGCAATTCACAATGGGATTCGATTCGGGGTTGGTATTTTCTTCTGCATAGCCGCATGCAACATTGTAAGGTTTTACCCGATGGTAGATAAGTCTTTTACCTTATATCGATGGTGGATGTTCTTTAGCAACCCATCTACGATGGAGATAATTTACCCTAACATCATCGATGACAGATAAGCTTTGAGAATCCATTTACGATGATGGTATTTACCCTTAATATCTACGACAATAAATAATTTTAATCCCTAATGCAAATGCAGGTCATTGATATTATTCAATCGATGACTATCATTTTATTTCTCTTTTTATCGCTTGATTGGGCAATAAAAGACACATGTCGATGATTGCAGTAGGAGGTATGAATCATTTTAGCTATGTTTTCTCCTTTCCTTCTCAGCCCTTGATCTTATGTAAATCGATGATGAACAATTTCAATCTGCGTCATCGCATCTGATTGGTTGGACATAGTCACGTGTCCCGTAGCCTTCGCCTGCGGTTTACCAAAGCTGCCTTAACGTCTCACGTGGGCCATTTATATCCGTCGATCTTGTTTGAAATCAATGGTAAACAACACGATCCGTGTACAAGCTTATGATTGGGTTGATTAATGCCACGTGTTATTTGTGCGCTCCTCATGGTGGTGGACAGGTGAGTTGTCCGCCACTTCACGTGACGGGTTTCTTACCTTGCCACATGGCATGTTGAAAAAGGTTGTACATGTGGCTTATAATAAAAGGGCCCACAACAATAAGTTATAATCATATATATTTTATTATATAGTTTTAATTTTATTATAGTTTTATTTTATTATTAATAATTTATTATTATTTTTATATTATTTTTTTATTTTATAAGGCTCATCGGTATATATGGTAAAGTTAGTTGTATATAGTTTGTGTATTATAATATTATTTTTAAGTTGTATATTATTATTATAGTTATTGTGCTAATCTTCCTTTATTTTCCCTATTATTTATTAGGTTGGCACATGTTCTAAGTTTAAATATATATATATTATATATATATATATATATATATATATTTTATTTTTAGACTTACAATTTTTATGGATGACAACTACAAAAGGGTGTTACGGAATACTGAGGATGGTATTACGGAATAGTTTTACTGACAATAATTATGAAATTTTTATAGAAGGTATCTATGGAATATATCTACAAAATATACCTATGGAAGATACTTATAGAAGATACTTACGAAAGACATCTACCAAAACCACTAATTAGAGTTAAGAAAATACTTTACCTGTTTTCTTCCCCCAAACTGTAATTTTGGCTATATAGCCAAAACAAAAGGAAGGGTGCTTATTTATTTTTATAGATAATATAATAATGATTTTATATATGGGGGTTTATTATAATTTTGTTGAGGATGCTTCCTGTATTTCATGAAGAAGTTTCTAAGATAGAAAAATAATTTATATAAAATCTGATTGTAGCCTTCTAGGATATCTTCAATCATAGGAAAAAGTGAAGTAAATATTAAAATGGCTTTGTTCTAAAAGATGAAACATGATGGACACAAGCCATGTTATTGTAGAAAAAATTGAAATCATAGGACTTTCATGAAGATTTACTTTGGACTTTTGCATGTGATGTTTCTAGGGTAGTCTTCAAGGACTTCAAACAACATTCTAGCAATTCTGAAACAACTTCATTTACTTTTTTCACAAACCAATTAAATGTCAAAATTTTCCTAGTATTTGCAAGCCTCTTTCAAGACCAACTATGTGTGCAGTGAGAATTCATTTCTCATTATGAGTAAGGATTGAAAAACAACAAGGGTTATATATGCCAAAAAGCTAGCTGATCTTAGAAGCATCTAGAGGTCTTATCCAGACGTAGTGCCAATACGTAAGGATACCTCAATAAAGAGTACCCCATGGTGTTTGAAATACTAAGAATTCTAGGGATTCAAGCTCTTTTTGCCCTTTATTTACTTTTTTTTATGGAATACTTGCTCATTTTGTGGGGAGCAAGGGATTTTATTGCTTTTTGAGGCTTCTTGCTTATTTTGAAGAAAAGCAAGAATATTTTATGACGTTTTGGGGTTCTTGCTTATTTTGAGGAGAAGCAAGAAGATTTTTATTGGGATACTTGCTCGATTAGATGAGGAGCAAGGGATTTTTTTTTTTTAAGGGTGAAGGGCGAGCTTGTCCTTTTGCCAATTCATTAGTATTCTAGACCATGCATATAAATAGATAAGCAAAGAAAATTATTCACTTATGGAAAAAATAACACATGAGTTAATTTTTCCAAAACTTCACAATGTTTTTAGATGTGCAATTGTGCGTGGTCAATAGAGAAACTTGATCAACTAGGAGTAACTTACAACATTTTAAAATATTTGCTTCATTTCCAATGAAAATTTTGCTCAAAATACTAGATAGAGTTTGAGTATTTGAAAAATACCTAGATTTCATCTAGCAACAAGGTACTATGTATCATATGGTAATCATTTTCCTACAAGGTTTTGAGAAAAATTTTTTCCTTGAGCTATCTTTAAAAATATTTAAGACTTGAAAACGAAAGGGAATACAGATACTTCATGATGAAATAAAGGAAGCATAATCATTTTATATATATTTATATTTTTTCAATTTTTATATATATAGATATATATAATTATATTATTATAATAATTTTTTTCTTTTCAAAGAGAGAGTTTATTGAATAGTGGTTGATTGCAGTTCAGAAATATACTGCAAATCAGTTTGTTGTCTAAACTGGTGTATGAATTCTTCCTTAGATAATGGCTTCTTATAAAGTTTAAGCCTATGTCCATTTACTAATAGTTTTCTTGTTGAATCATCTATAGGCTTAAGTTTGACTGTACCATTTCCAAATATTTCCTCAATTTCATAGGGTCCTAGCCATCTTGTTCTTAATTTACCTTGAAAATCTTGATAACGAGAGTCAAATAACAAGGCCCAATCTCTTGATTGAAATGTACATGGTACAATGTGTTTATCATGCCATTTATTTCATTGTTGTTGGGTTATTTCAGTTCTATGCAATGCTTCTAATCTTCTCTCATCTAGAATATTTAACTTGTCCAACCTTTCTTTTTGTGCGTTATCCAAATTCATGTCAAGTTTTACCATTGTGCGAAGGGTTTCTATCTCGAATTCAATGGGCATGATGGCTTGTTTTCCATAGACCATTTCATATGGTGATAATCTTGTGGTAGTTTTCCAAGTTGTATTATATGCCCATACAACTTCTTTTAATCTCTCAGACCAATCACCCCTATTAACAGTTATAGTTTTTGTAATAATCTTTTCAAGTTCTCTATTTGTAACTTCTACTTGTCCATTAGCTTGAGGGTGATATGGTGAGGTTTTTTTGTGTTTTATTTGATAGATGTTAACAAAATGATCAATCACATTGGAGGTGAATTGAGGTCCATGATCTGAAACTAATTCTCTTGGTGCTCCAAAGCGTTGCATTATGTTTTCATAAAGAAAATCGACCACTGGTTCAGCTTGAGCTCGTGGGAGAGCTTTAACTTCAGCCCACTTGGTAACGTAATCTGTACATACAAGTATGTGTTTATTACCATCACTTGGAGGGTCTATTGGTCCAAAAAAGTCAATTCCCCATTTTTCAAATGGTTCAAGTACTATCTGTGGAACCAAAGGCATTTCCATAGATGGTGTAGGCTTGCTAGCTCTTTGACAAGCATCACATCTATCAATAAATTGATGAACATCTTTAGTCATAGTAGGCCAAAAGTACCCAGTTTGAAGTATTTTCATAACCGTTATTTGGGTGGCATAATGACCTCCACAAGGTTCTTCATGTGCTGCCCTAATAATGTCATATACATCATTTTCTTGCACACATCTCCTAATGATTTGATCAGGACATTTTTTAAACAAATTTCCATGAATCCACATAAAAGGAATACTTTGATATATTAATTTCCTACGCTCATGCGGTGTATAATTTTGAGGTATTTTTCCTGTTACTAAATAATTTACAATATCAGCATACCAAGGGGTAAAAATAGAAAGAGCAAACAAATGTTCATCTAGAAAATTGTCAGGAATTAACTCGTTATCATCAAAGATCTGCATGCGAGATAAGTGATCTGCAATAACATTATATTTTCCTGCCTTATCTATAATTGTGACATTGAACTCTTGGAGTAAAAGAAGCCATCTAATCACTCTACCACCCACTGTTGCTTTGTTTGTTAAGTATCTAATGGCAGAGTGATCAGTGTGAACAAATACTTCATACCCTGTTATGTAATGTTTAAATTTATTGAGAGCATGAATTACAACTAAAAATTATTTTTCTGTAACAATGTAGTTAAGCTCAGCTCCATGCAAGTTTTTACTTACATAATAGATAGCATAAGGTATTTTGTTTTCTATTTGTTGCAATATTGCTCCTATTGCATAACCTGAAGCATCACAATGAATGTGGAATGGTAATTCCCAATTTGGTCCTCTCAAGATTGGAGCAGTAGTCAAATTTTCTTTTATTTCTTCAAAGGCTTCTTGACATTCGTTTGTCCAATTGAATTCATTATCTTTAGTTAAGAGCTTAAACATGGGAGTAGCAACTTTACTGAAGTCTTTAATGAACCTATGGTAGTATCCTGCGTGTCCTAAGAAACTTCTCACCTCTGTTTGTGTTTTTGGAGGTTGAAGGGTTTGAATAATTTGTATCTTTGCAGGGTCTACTTTAACACCTTCTTCTGATATATAATGTCCTAGAACAATACCTCCTTTCATCATCATAAAGCACTTTTCATGACTTAGAGAGAGATTTTGCTCTTGGCATCTTACCAAAACTTTTTGCAAGCTTGATAATGTTTCTTCAAAGGTAGTACCGTATACTGTGAAGTCATCCATATAAATTTCCACACATTCATTAGTTAAGTCAGCAAATATAGCCAATACAACTCTTTGAAAAGTTGCAGGTGCATTGCATAGTCCAAAAGGTAGAACGTTATAAGCATAGGTTCCTACAGGACATGTAAAAGTTGTTTTTTCCTGATCTTCCTCAACTATGGAGATTTGATTATATCCACTAAAACCATCTAAAAAGCAGAAATATTTCTTTCCAACCAATGTATCTAAGACTTGATCAATGAATGGCAAGGGAAAATAATATTTCTTGGTTACTTTGTTTAATTCTCTATAATCAACACAAATTCTCCATTTACCATTTTTTTAGGGACTATCACCAAAGGTGACACCCATTGGCTATCGAAAATTGGGTATATAAATCCTGCCTTTAAGATTTTAATGATTTCCTCTTGAACTACTTCTTTCATAGCTGGATTCAATCGTCTTTGGGGTTGTCTTATTGGATTACAACCTTCTTGAATAAATATGCGATGGGTACAAACATTTGGGTGGATACCCATCATATCCTCATAGTTCCATGCGAATGTTGATTGATGCTTTCTAAGCACATCTACTAACTGTGATTCTTGCATGCTTGTGAATTCATTACTAATGTTAAGAGTTTTTCCTGGTATAATATCTATTTTTTTACACTTTTTCTATATTTGCATCTATCCCATTTACCTCATATCCAAGAATGGTTAAATCATAGCCATATGGTTCTATTTGAGATTGACTTGTGCTTGCCTCATCAATGGAAAACTGAGATGAACAACTACTATCTTGACCTTGATTCTCTTGTTGATTTCCTAACAATAATGGTAGGGGTCCCTCGACTTCTTGTTGAACTTGTTCGTGTAGAACATTAATTGATAAGGTTTGAATATCATCATATTCTTGAGGGAAATCATACCATAATTGCATTGGAAATTCTTCTTCTATTGTTGATCTAGGGAATAAACTAAGGTCTTTAGTATTCTTGCCATTAGAAATAGTCATATTTCTTTATCTACAACTAATGTAAGCATCATTTGTTGCAAGCCATGGGTGTCCTAGGATTAAGGGATGTCCCCCTAACTTCTTTTTGGGTTGTAAAACTATAAAGTCTACAGGGTATTCCCATGAACTCACAGAGACCATAATGTCTTCTAGTTTTCCTTCTAGCTTAATAGTAGACCTATCGACGAGTTGAAGCACAATAGAAGTTGATTGTAGTTTATGCATCCCTAAGGATTCTGTTGTTTCTTTGGTCATGACATTAATAGCGGCTCCTAAATCAATCAAAACATTTTGTAAGGTTATGTCTCCAATATGTACTGTGAGTATAGGTATTCCAGGATCTGTGTATTTTGGTAATAACCTATCTCTTATCATTATCTCAGATAATTGTCCAATGACTTGAATAGTTTGGAATTCATTCTTCTTCTTCTTCCCTGAATTTGAACATATATTTTTAATAAGCTTGGAATAGATGGGTATATCCTTGATAGCTTGTAATAAAGGAATTTTAATAATAACGCCTTCTATTTCTTGAAGGAAGTTAAAGGTTGGCTTAGATGGTTCTTTTGGTATTGCCAGTCTTTGAGGGAATGGTACTTCTACTTCCTTCCTTATTTGGATTTCTTGTTGCTTTGTCGAAATATTTTCTGGTGGATTTTTTGTTTCCTTTTTGTTGTTATCCTCTTTTTCAAACAAATTTTTGATAGGATCTTCAAGTTCTGTGAGAGTGACATTATTTTCTAACACCTTTCCTGATCTTAATTGAATCTGTTGACATGGTGCTACGGATATAGAACATGTCTCACTAGTGTCATAAACTTGTTGGACATTCTTATTGTTGTTAGGGTTAGGAACTGGTTGAGCTGGAAGAGGTGGTTTCTTAGGAGGATTATTATTATTGTTCGGAGGTGGTAGAAGTCTATTTTGAGGTGGGTTTTGAGTGTTTTGTCCCCTAAATTGATTTTGAAGGTTTTGTTGTGGTGTTGTATTTGGGGACCAATTGGTTCCACCTTGATTATATTGGCCACTATTATTCCAACTAGGCATGTTCTGACTTTGTGTCCCTTGATTCCATGGGGGTTGTCCTCCATAAGAATTAGCCATAAATTGAGCCCATGGGGGTATGTTCCAATCTTGATTGTAAGAGTTCCAATTTGTCCAATTCGGTGCATTAGACCATTGATTAGGCCTTTTCTGGTTAGAATAACTAGGGTTTGACCAATTTGGTGGGCCATTAAATGGACCATTTCATCTTTGAGTGACAAAATAAACATCTTCTGCTTGTTCCACTTCAGGTTCTTTTATGGCAGCTTTAACAATGGAGATATACTTGCAGTTTTTAGTTTTATGATTCTTATCACAAATTTGACAACAAGCAGAAATATTGGATATATTTGTTATGTTTAGAGGACATTCTCTCAAATTGTGCTTTTTCCTACACCTATGGCAATAAATCTCTTCAGTGTCCTTTGATTTTTTATCCATTAAGTCCAAGGATGAGGTCAAAGTACTCAACAAATCAGTTTTTAAGCCTTCCAACATATTTCCAATTTCTACTCTTGTCACTCCTCCTCCTGTAGATGTATATTTATTGCTTCTTAGAGGTTTGTTTCATGAATAATTTCTGCAAAGATTGATAATCTCCTCAAATGATATAAGATGAATGTCTCCTTTTGCCATAAGATTTAAAATGTCAAGAACATCTTCTTTCAACCCTTTCAGGAAAAGTTCTTTTAGAATTTCTTCATCAAGGTCTATATTTACTCTAGACCCTACAAATTGAAATCTTTCTAGATAATCCTCCAAAGATTCTTCTTCTCTTTGATTCATACGAAAAAGCTCAGCTTTCTTATCCCTAACTCTACAATAATCTTGATATCTTTCAAGGAATAGCTCTTTTAATCCATTTTCTCCATCCCAACGATTACAAACTCCTTCTCCTAGACCCATAAACCATCTTAAAGTTGCATCTTTAAGAGTAGACGGAAACAACCTTAGATTTTGCTCATTGGTGGTGTAAAAGTAGGCTTGACATACTACTTCAAATTCGAAAAGAAAAGCATCAGGATCTTCATGGGGTTTTCCATGAAAGGTAGGCAATATAGAAACAGAGATTGATTTAGGTTCTCTTGTTGTCCCTTCTGTATGTAAGATTGGGAAAGGGAACATTTTTCTTTGTCTATTCTCTCCTTGATCTCTCTCTTGCCTTTGTCTCCCATCTCCATGGTTTTCTCCTTCTAAACCACTTTGTTCATCAGCCATACCTGAATATAAAATTTCAAGAATTGAATCAGGTATAGGTTCGAAAAAGATAGAAGAAGGATCTATGTAGTTGTCAAATTTTGGATCGGACAATAAATATGAATTGGGATCTTGATCTAGGATTTCAGCTTGATTGGTTGATGTTGTAGCCTTGGTGTCTACTAATTTATAAATTCCAGGCTCTCTAAAGTCTTTTCAGGAATTTCCTTCTATTTTGTTAATTTTTATGAATCTTCCTTTAGAGTCTCTAGGTCTGCTCATGAATGTTCTAAACTTCTTGTTTTTGCAATATGTCTAATCTTATTTGAATAATTTATGAATATCGTTGACTGGATCAAGTTGTTCTTGTGTCATAAAATGTTCCTCTTCAAAGTTGAAGTAGTCTACCAATAATTGAATCAATTGAACAAGGAAATCTTTGGTTGCAATAGGATTAGGAATTCCAAATTGTAGCTCGTAACGCAACTCTTGGCACAATTCTCTAAAATGTACAACTCTAGGAATCTTGCAGTATCTCTTATTGTATTGTAGGGCTAATTATTTCCTTTCTATGTCTGCGAGGAAGTTGTGAATGGTGAGGGAATCCTCAAGGTATTGATTCCAAGGATAAATTACTGGATTTACTATTGTTCTCCTATCCCAAAGCCAATTCTCACAGCTTCTTCCAAGATCTTGATAAGGTGAAGAATGGTTTACCCTTAGAGTTTTTGCTATATTTATCCTCTTGATTTTCTTTAATTCATCTGATCTATTATTGATAGTGTCAATGCGTTCACACAGTTCTTCCCACTCTGGTTTGGTTGTTTTGTTCCCTTGTTCAAAAAGAAGATTAACCTCCTGTTGTATTAATAATTTTCTAAGGTCTATAAATTCAGTTTGACTGCTTTCCACCATTTGTTTTATTTTCTCTCTTTGATTTTTTTTTTCTATTTGGGTTTTGATTTTTTTTTTTTTTCAATCCTACTGTCTGCCAAGTTTAAATATAAATTTTAGAACTTATAAATACTCTTAACACAACAGAAAAGAAATAAATTTAAAATTACTAAATAGTCCTAATGTTACTAAAATTAGATGCATTTATACAACTAATTTCAGCATATTTAGGAAAAAGTAAAAATGCTTGGAAAGTAAATTTTTACTGAAAGTAAAATTGCTGAAGTAAAAGGTAAATTACTACTTGTTCTTTGACTATTAGGAGGGATTTCATTACAGTTGTGTCACTCAACGTAACTACTTCCTACTAAAAAAATAGGGTCCTAAAATAATTTTAGGTTGTTTTCAGCGTTCACCTACTTCCTATTCTTTTTCATAGGTCCTAAATCAAATTAACAATAGTAATTACCCAAAGCAAGGAAATTGCAGAAAATAAAATTTACTAAAATTGAAATTTGTAGGAAATAAATTTTTAATCTAAGAAAGCAGTAAAAATGAATCCTTTAAGAAAAATGAACCTGGCAACGTCGAACGGAGGGGCTTGTTGGAACCATCTTCGGGCCACTCTGACTCGTATGCACACCAAGGTCTCGTACGTACCCCTTTTCACATACAAGTAAGTCCTCTCTCTTTGCACTGCCAAACAACTTTTCTGACTAACCACTACGACGCTACTCTCCCCGGCAACAATGCCAAAATGATCGATTGTAGAGCTTACATTTAATTTTATCAATCCGAGGGAAATCAAGGTTAGATTTAAAGAGTAGGAATCCTATATAGATTATACCATGGGGATTAATACTAAGCTTAGCTCAAGTTTCTTTTTCAGGTTTCATGTGTACATGAAAGTAATAAACATAATTAAATTTGGTAGAAATAAATGGTGCAGGGTATGATAAAATGATGCAATGATAATTTACTTTTATTGATGAATTGATTTACTGATGCACCTAATTACTGATGAATTGATTTACTGATGCATTTAATTATTTGTAAACTAATTTATTTATAACATGATTTAATTTATTTGTGAGGATCCTCATGCAATCTATCTTATTTTATGTAATTTGAAATGCAGTTTAATTTAAGGCTAACTAATCCTAACCTATTGCAGGGGTGAGAGCTCAGGGACTGTCTATAGGAGTGGGCCCTGCCTCCTAGAGGGTAGTGTAAGTCTTTCTCCCCTAGTTTACTTTATCTCAGTAACTAGATTTTATAACTAATACTAACATTATGTCTATTCTGTGAATGCAGGTAACAGATAAACACAATTTACATAGCAGAAATCAAACAACACATGAAATTGATACAAATTACCATTTGTGAAGAACAAAATGCTACTTTTATTACTGGAGATTCAGTTGTACATGTTGGCATGTTTCTTCAGAATTGTAAACTTAGAACAAACTGTAATGTAACAATAAATGCAGTAGAGAGTAGACCTCTTTCAAGGTCTCTCCTATGTAATTTATACTGTAACTAATACAATTCTAAACAGTATTCTCCACGTATTTGACATGTGGATTTTGTTAGGAGTAATCAAACTGAAGGGGAATAATTTATTGATAAAAATGGTTACAATATATAGGCATAAGCCTATATTCAACACATGACACTTGTCAAGTGAAACTGACAAGTGTCAAGGTGAAGGCATAGTGCACTTTAAATCTAACATTCCCCCTTAAAGTGCACTATCCTAACTAAAGAAAAAACAAAACAAGTCAACATTAGGTAACATTCCCCCTTAATGTTGACTTCTCTAAAACTACCTATCATCCTCTCTTATTGTTGATTTGGTCTAGGCTCGTGCTCTTTGCGCTTGGCTCTCCAACTGTGAATAATGCTAGATTCACTGTGTATACATCTCGATCTGTTGCCTTAGGGTCAGCCACTTCCATGGGTCTGTTGCCACTGGGTCAGCTGTCTAAGTGCCTCAGGGTCATCATGGGTGCCTCAGGGTTAGCCACTTCTGGGTCTGTTGCCTCTGCAGGTCATCCTTAGAGGATGTTGCCTCTCGTAGGTCACTGACTAGATTCACCATGAGTATGAAATCCCTCCTCATGGTGAACTCAATATAGAATGTGTCGGTCTTTGCCGAAAATGCACCTAATGAAAGGAAAAACGAGCCATATAAGAGTGTCGGTCTCTATCGAAAATGCACTCAATACAATAAAATGAGCAATAGATCTAAATAGGAGGAGAAGAGAATCTTCTAAAGTGTCTTTGTCTATAGTCTTTAGAAGTAGATCCAAAAAAACCTCGGATAGAGTCTAGGGTGTCTATGTCTGTAGTCCCTAGTATAAGTGTCCTTATGGTGACCATGTCATCCCACCAAAATGCATGGGTAACCAGCCGTTGCATTCGCCAAGTGTATAGAAAATATCACTAGGTACAAGGATCACAGATAAAATTACCTTGGGAGTGTCGGGTACAACCGAGAGTGCACTCCAAGGGAGAAAAATTTTGAGGCTAAAAAACTGAATTGAAACAGCCTCAAAATTACATTATGACACCACCATTGTGTCCGTTACGGAAAAACATTTCCAATGACTATAAATACCCCTATATTCCATTATCAAAGGGTCCTGCATCATAATGAAAAAACAACATGCCTTTCCAAGACAACAACTAAAACCTTGCACTGTGGCGGCATCGCTCTCTGGAGGGAAAACTGAAGGGATATTTTATTCATGAAATGAGTTACAATATATAGGCATAAGCCTATATGAAATGCATGACACTTGTCAAATGAAACTGACAAGTGTCAAGGAAGGCATAGTGCACATTACATTAACTCTAACATTCCCCCTTAATGTGCACTATCCTAACTAAAAAAAAAAACAAGTCAACATTAGGTAACATTCCCCCTTAATGTTGACTTCTCTAAAACAACCTATCATCCTCTCTTATTTGGTCTAGGCTCGTGCTCTTTGCGCTTGGCTCTCCAACTGTGAATAATGCTAGATTCACTGTGTATACATCTCGGTTTGTTGCCTCAGGGTCAGCCACTTCCATGGGTCTATTGCCACTGGGTCAACCGTCTAAGTGCCTCAGGGTCATCATGGGTGCCTCAAGGTCAGCCACTTCTGGGTCTGTTGCCTCTACAAGTCATCCTCAGAGTATGTTGCCTCTCGTAGGTCACTGAATAGATTGAGTTCACCATGAGGAGGGATTTCATACTCATGGTGAATCTAGTCAGTGACCTACGAGAGGCAACATCCTCTGAGGATGACCTGCAGAGGCAACAAACCCATAAGTGGCTGACCCTAAGGCACCCATGATGACCTTGAGGCACTTAGACGGCTGACCTAGTGGCAACAGACCCATGGAAGTGGCTGACTCTGAGGCAACAAACCGAGATGTATACACAGTGAATCTAGCATTATTCACAGTTGGAGAGCCAAGCGCAAAGAGCACGAGCCTAGACCAAATAAGAGAGGATGATAGGTTGTTTTAGAGAAGTCAACATTAAGGGGGAATGTTACCTAATGTTGACTTGTTTTTTTCTTTAGTTAGGATAGTGCACATTAAGGGGGAATGTTAGAGTTAATGTAATGTGCTAGACCATATGCATAGGCCGGAAAACTAAAGGGATATTTTATTCATGAAATGAGTTACAATATATAGGCATAAGCCTATATGAAATGCATGACACTTGTCAAGTGAAACTGACAAGTGTCAAGGAAGGCATAGTGCACATTACATTAACTCTAACAGATTTTATGGACTGATGACTATACATTAATCAAAATAATCAAAAACTTAACATAATACGTACTCCTACTTGGACTTATAAATACTTTGACTAGTCCAAGTGGCATCCTACAAATAATCCTAACAAGGCAATGCTATTTTAACTGACTTGCAAGATATACATTAGGACCTCAAACTTCCCAAAATAAAATGAATATAAGCTTTATAAAGCAAATAATAACTTTGTCAACTTGAAATATTCCCATGGATAGTATGCGAGAAATCAATTTTTTTGCGAAGTAAAAATATCTATTGTCGTCCAACTTGATGTGTCATCCATCTTGATGTGTCGTCCAATCCTGATGTTACATGCTGAAGTCAACGATCTTTATTATCCTTCAGTAACTACTGGTAAAATATTCTTCAGTAACTATCTTTAGTAGTTACCCTCAATAGTTACCTTTAGTAATTATCTTTAGTAACATACTTCAGTAATCAACATCTGTAATAGTATTAATTACTGTTGTCACTGAAATATGTTGGTTATTATTCTCATCTGAGGTGCACTCCAAAGCTCTGAAATATCTTCATCGATCATCCATACCTTTTCCTGCATTTTTCTTAGAACTCAAATAAATTTGATATAAATCAAACACATTTGTTATATTATGGTAATTAATCAATTTTCCTAATAAATCACATTTTATTCAATAATAATTCATAGAAAACATATCTTAATCATCATATAATTGTAATAATGAAACAATTCTGGTACAAAAATATGTGTAAAATAGCCACTCATCAATCCACCTTACAAATACATTGGAAGATGGCAAACACTAACATAGATGAATGATGTAGATATATTTTGTTGTGAATATTTAAAATTCTAAGGGAATAATAAATGCTAGGGGTGACACTGCTAGCCATACCACCATATCAAGAATGAACAATGAAGGAGAGTCATTGATGAAACACCTCAATTTTGAATTTCTTAGTCATGCATGCCAACTCAAATGTAGGGAAGGAAAAACCAATATCAACCCACTATAGAGAAGGATAATACATGTCGCTCGAGATCTCAGTACACCATGGATTGGAACTAGGAGCATTGGGACATGAAGAGGGATGATGATAGGACTAGGTCCTCTACCAAAAATTATTGGGAAGCATAATAACCTTGAAAGGAGCCTTGGTACGAGGATTATGGCTCTTAGAGGGATTACTTGGTAGAGTGGACTACCAAGCAAGGCTGGTTCTCCAATATGAAAAGGAAATGTCATCTATTGGGAGCTAGCACAACTTACCCATGAGAACTTGGAACATTTAAAAGGTGAAGTGGGACAAAATCAAAAGCCACCTAGGATCCACCTTGGAAAATTGGTTGAGAACTATTTCCAGGGATGACATGTTCATACCATAATGCCACCTAGAAATTAGTTTCCCAGACCTCACAAGAAGAATCTTCAAAGTCAAAATACCTGGACCAAAGTGCCACCTAGGATCCTAATTGGCAAGTCTTTTGAGAGTAGATTCCATAACTAGCCAACTCGAACTTAATTTTCCACTTGGAATTGGGCTTGAAAACCTGATTGGGGACAGTATTTAAAGTTAGCACACTTGAATTGAAGATCCACCAAGTATCCCACTTGGCATGCCATTTGAGAACTATTTCTTCAACCAACAAACTTAGACTTAGATGCCATTTGGGATTGGGCATGGTAACACAAATGAGAACCATCACCAAAGTCAACCCATTTAGACCATGGTGCCACATATGATCCTTCTTAGCAATCCACTTGATAATAGTTCATACAGTCGACCAACTCATACTTAAATACCCCTTGGGATTCGGTTTGGCAACCCAATTGAGGATAGTCTCCATAGTCAAGCTCATGGGGGTGTTAGTTTTGGATGGAGGACTGAAGAGGTGGTTGGTATCATTGTAGAAGCTCTAGAAGTTAGTGGTGATTGGGAGAATCATTTCAGTGACAAAAATTAGTGAACTCTTATGGAAAATTATCAACCTAGATAAAAAGGTCATCCTAGTCCAAACCAATATTTGCCACGATATCAGTTGTACTATTTCCTTCTCTGAACACATGTTGAATGGTGACTCTCTCAAATTTTCCAATAATAATATTTAACTCCTCGATGAGATTGGTCACTACTAATTTGGGTGTTCAAGAGTCGTTTACATAGTTAATGATATTTAGAGAGTCCCTTCAATGATGAGGTTTTGGACATGGAGAACCTCATTTAGAGATAGTCCCTAGATTAAAGCTTTGAATTTAGAAATATTATTGTATTGGATGGCAATATATTTAGTGAATATGAGGATAATTATGCTTTGGTCATCCTTGATAATACCACAAAAACTAGCTTTACCAAGGTTACCCTTGGAGGCCCTATATAAAGTGAGTTTAAACCAATCACGAGGAGTGGGAGACCAGAAAATGTTTGATCTGTCTACTTTAGGAAACCCAATTTGAGAAGGCCTAGTGAGAAGGTTGAAGGAGTTAATAGTATGAATTCAATGCCTTGACCATGGCCTTTAGGGTAAGGGACAAGACTAGCATTCTTAATGGCCTTTACCAAAATTTTGGAAGACATAGAGGTAGGGTCTCTAGAGGATTTGTTAAATTTTATGTTGTTCCTTTCAAGCCATGTTTGCCATAGGAAGTATAGAAGGTAGGACCATAGATATTTGAGGTGTAAGTGCTTAAAGTATTAGGCAATTGGAAGAAAAGGTCTAGAACATAGTTGGGAGGAGCCCATGAGATGTTGAACTCAAAAAAAGTGAGGATAAGATGTTATGGGAAAAAGGGCAATCAATAAAGATATGGGAGATTGATTCTCAAGAAAAAAGACACAAGTAACAACGGTTGGGAATGATTAACCCATTATTAGAAAGGTTATTTATGGTGAGAACTCTATTTTGAACAACCAAGTAGAAAAAGAAAGCAAACCTTAGGGATGAGGTGACAAATCCAAATGAGGTTGGTGGGAAACCAATTTTGTTGAGCCTCTTCTTGGTAAAATAGGTTGATTTAATAGTGAAGAGGCCATGGTTGTTAGCTTTCCAAAGGAGAGATTCCTAAATAGGTATGCTAGGAATGATGACATATTTTAGAAGGATGGAAAGGGATTAGGTAGCCAACAACATTTCAATATTGGAATCCAAAGTGGGAAGGAGTTTTTGTGAAGGACGGTGGGATTATCACAAGAAATAAAATTACACTCCAGGCTACCAATGGACCGATCCATGAGAGGTTTGAGAATGCAAATATTGGGATCATTGATGAGTGGATAGTCTGTGATCCATGGGTCTTCCAAAAATAAAATTTCCCTATCATCCCCCAAGCACCATTTGAGGTCTTTGGACAAGATGATTTTGGTTTTGGATATAGCATTCCATAAGGTTGATCCATCGGGATAGAGAATGTATTCCATGAAAGAGCAGTGATGGAGGTACTTGATTTTTATGATATCAACCCAGGAAACTTTGGTATTGGAAACAATTCTCCACCCCTAATTACTTAATAGGTCCATGTTCATCTTATTAATTTTCTTGAAGCCTAAACCATCCTAAGATTTTTTTGAGCAAACTTTATCCCAAGCCATCAAGGGAAACTTGTGTTTATTTTCAAATACCGACCAAAGAAATATTTTTTGGATTTGTTCTATCTTTTGGTAGAACCTATTGGGAACTTTGAACACCGACATGAAAAAAACTAGGATGCTTTGAAGTAATCCTGCCCCAGCATGGATTTGGCTACTTGGATGAGGAGATCTCCCTTTCATCCAACAATTATTTTCATGATGCGTTAGATGACATTATTCCACATGCTTTTTTTTGGATTACCCTATAAAAGAGGAAGATAAATGTAGGTGGAAGGCAGGTTTGCTATGGTGAACCCTAGAATGTGAGCAATTTTGTGTTGTATCTCCAAAGAGGTGTTGATAAAATATATGTTGCTCTTGATGAAGTTGACCTTTTGGCCTACAATTTTTTCATAAGAGTTGAGGATGCACTTGATGCTTCTAGATTTAGGGATAAAATATCGAGTGGCCAATATTGTGTCATCAATAAGTTATTGGTGTGAGATGGGGGTGAGCTTGGAGGAATCCTTGATGCCTGAGATGATTCTAAAAATACAGGCTACTTTGAGAGCTCTACCTAAAGACTCAGCAATAATGATAAATAAAAATGGTGATAACGAATCACCTTGTCTTAGATCCTTGGAGCTTTTAAAGTAGCCAACAACATAATCATCTATGAGGATAGAAAACCCATGCAGTAGAGGGGTATTCTTTAATGAGTTTGATCCAATCATCATGGAATCCAAACCTAGAAATAACTGCAAATAAAAATTCCTAGGAGACCCTATAAAAAGCTTTATTCATGTCCAATTTTAGGATGAAACTATTTTTATTGCCTTTGGTGATAGAGTGAATCAACTCATAAATAGTGATAATGTCATCAGTAATCATACTACCTTGGAAAAATATCCCTTGGTAAGAATTAATGACCATAATTTTTGGTCATGGCTTTTGTTAAGATTTTGTAGAGGACATTATAAAGCTTATAGGATAATATCCCGAGAGGGAGTGATAGTCTTAGTATTTGGGGAAAAGAAATAGGAAAATAGAGTTGATGTCCCTAGGTAGGGATTTAGTTCTTTGAACTTCTTGGATGGTAGCAGATAAATTCAGGACAACGATATCCTAAAAAGTCTAAAAAAATCTTGGCGTAAAACCACCAAGACATAGGGCTTTTTTAGGAGACATGGAGAAGACAACCTCTTTGATTTCTTCCTAAGTGAATGGGTAAACCAATTTGGCACTAAAATTAGGAGGGAGAAGTCTAGGGATGTGTTGAATAAGGGAATTGAAGACTAGGGCTGAGCAAGGGTGAGAGGGACCAAGTAAATCTTGAGAATTACAGTTGCTTCAGCTTTGATTTTTATGATGTCATTTGTGATGGAACCATCCCTTTTACAAATTTCCTTGATCTTGTTGGATATCCGATGTCTAAGAGTGGAAGTGTGGAAGTACCTGGTATTGGAATCACCTTCCTTGAGCCACAAGGCTTTGGATTTTTACCTCCAAAAGGTTTCCTCCTTAGCAAGGATGTTGTGAAATTCAAAGAGAAGAGATTTTTATTTTTCCCTAAGATCTTGAGATGTGAACCCTGATTGAAACTACTCTTCCACTTCATTGAGATAACCAATGATGACCTTTTTAGCTTAAAAAATATTACCAAAGACTTATTTATTACAAACCTTGAGATTCTCCTTTAGGAGGCGAACTTTTTTGGCAACTTGGGAGATACATGGACCATGAAGATATTGCTACCACCATTTAGATATTTTGGATCTCATATTAGGATTCTATAACCACATAGACTCAAATTGGAAAGAAGGCTTGAAAAAGGAGATAGGACGAAGACCTTCAAATATTAACAGATTATAGTCTAAGACAATATTGGAAAGATAATAGAGGGACACATCATCCAAAATATGAATGGCTTATTTGGAGATGAAAAATTGGTCAAGTCTTAACTATATGAGATTGTATCTAGTCCTCCTATTGCTCTAAGTGAAATTAGGTCCTTTAAGTTCAACATCCATGAGCTCATTCTCATTGATAAATTCAGTAAAATCCTCATAGCACTTAGGAGTTATAGTGGTACCTCCAAGCTTGTTAGTAGTATAGAGGGGGTTGTTGAAATCATCTGCCATCACCCATGCTTCATTGTAAAAGGGATTATCATTTGAGTGAGGGAGTACCATAAGGCAACATTATCAATAGGATTTTTGGGTGCATAGATATTGGGCATCGCCCACCTAACTTTGGAGTCTTTATAGTAGAAAATAATATTTGTAACTCTATCTAAGGAAGAGATAAGTCTATCCTTAAACATTAAAGGGTCCCACATACACAAAAGACCTTTAGATGAGCCACAAGTAGGACTGCTAATTGAATCACAACCATTCCAAATGGATCTGACAATTTTTTGGGTGTTATTTGGATCAATCTTAGTTTCTTGGAGAAGGATTATGTTGGGCTTCAAATAATTCCTAATGGATGACACTACTCTTTGTTTAGTGATCCCATTGAGGTCTCTCACATTCCATGAGAAGATATTCATTTATGGATTTTGGATGAAATTTTCTTCCCCCCTTTGCTTTGAGGTTGGGGAGGTTTGGATATTTTTCCTTCCTCTTTGGAAATATTTTTGTTAGAAAACTCAGGGAGGGATGATAAGAGTGCGGTTTGAATGTCATTCACAATGGTATCTTCTATTTATTTCCTCCTTTTGTCCTAGATAGAAGGTATCATTTTTTTTCTCTGTGCCTACATCAGTAAAAATATTTTTGAGAATTTTAGAGTGCGATGTTGGGAGACTGGATGACTCACCAAGGATAGGGGAGTTGATGAACTTATATGGAAATAGAACTAAACCCAGACAATGGGAAGCTAGGGGGTAGTAAGGGCTAAACCTAGAAGGTGATTGGAAAATGGTCTTAGTACTAGATTTGGGATAGGGTAAAGAATGTAGTTAATTATGAATGTTTTATATTATTAATATTATATGTTATAGATTGTGTAGGTCATTCAAAAAGAGTGAACTACATGCTTGAGGAAATAATTTATATGTATATGATGGACTAATAGGTTCAATGTGAAAAGTATCACAACCTTATAGAGTTTGCATATTATAATAGTTACCATAATTCCTTGGGAATGATTATGCAACTTTATATGGATAATATTTCTAGCCTCCATTAATTTGGCATAGATTGGAGGATCGTATGGTTACTTATCTAGAGATGCTCCAAGAGATAGAATAGTATATGAGCAAAATAAAATTCAACCTCAAACAAGCGTAGGATCAATAGAAGAGTTATGCCAACATGAATTGCATGGAAAGTGAGTATCTATTAGGTAACATAATTTTTATGAGAATTAGGTCATACAAGCGTTATTTTAAACTTGAAAAAGGGTCAAAGACTTCAGTATATTTTACAATATATTTTGAAATCTTGGTGAATAATTGATCTACATGTTATCATCTAGCATTGTTGCCTAACCTATCATGAATCCATATTGTATTCTAAGTATATTTGCTTAGGAAATATGTATTTGATTCATATCATGTATTTGATTGGTCTAACTTGTTGGTAAACAAGGATGCTGAGATCAATATTGATATTTATCACATAATTCAGCATAGTACCAAGCAACTTCATAAAAGCAAGGTAGACTAGGTCCTAGTTCAATGGAAACAATACAACAAGTATTTTGCTTTCTAAGAGGATGCCATTAAAATAAGAGAAGTATATCCACAATTATTTTTATATTTTTTAGAAGAAATTTTTTATATGAGACCCATATATTTTGAACATTGAATAGATGAAGGGATGTCTTTATTATGACATACCTTTATCATTATTATTATTTTTAATCTTAATAATATGCTTGAATTTTATATGGTTTTATGGATCATTGTTAAAAATATTGTTTCAATGTATGGATTATTTCTATATTATGGAACTTATTTAAATAATGGTTACCAGATTCATAGTAGCTATGTGTATGTGTAACTTTGTATGCAATTTTAAATTTTAACAATGTGATCCTACAAAATTAGTGATCTTCCAAAAATAAGGATTTTTCTTGTTAATATTACAAGCATAGATAGTTGAAGACCACCATGATGTATAAATCCCATATGGTTTTTTGTTGCATATAAAGATTCTTTCTTTGATTTGGTTTTTTACTTATTTTAAATCTTGATGAATGGATTTTGTTAGTTTGCATATTGTGGTCAATGAGTATTATTTGATTACTCTAACCTTATGGTATGTTGAACACAGATAAAAAGGTAGAAAATTTTATAATCATTAAAAATAAATAATTGAAGAAAAAATATTAAGAAATAAAAAAGTAAAACATTAAAATAAAATAAATAAAGGTGTTGTGTGTGGGTGATATGATGGGGAGAGGTAAGTGGTGAGTAAATGTGGAAGAGGTAGTAAAGTGGAGGTGAAATAATGATTGGTGACATGATGATGAATGAGGTAGTGAATTGATATGAAGTTTTCTATGAGGATGGATTGGAAGAAGAGGGTAGTGATTGCCTAGTGTGGAAAGAATCATGCAATGTAGGCTACATGAGGGAATATTTAGATCTGAACATAGGTAATGAATAGTAAATTTTATGATGGAAATGGAAGGGAGGAAGGCTAGGAATATAAGAGGAGTCAATTGCATCAAGGTAAGCATTAAATAAAGCACTCTATTTGTTAATTTAATTAAATAAAAATAATTATTTTTGTTGTTTAGATTTATTTTCTTTTGTTTGCAAAGGAAAAAAATAGAATAGATAGATGCATGAGTTTTCTCTTTTTTGAGTTTATTTATTTGTAGTATTTCATTGTTGTTATCCAAGATGTGGGTTTCCCATGTTGTTGTATGAGCTTTTATTTTAATATTACTTTTTAATTGTGTTTTGGAAAAAAATTGCCATGTGTAACTTGATTTATTGTGGCAGTAGAATTCCTTTATAGTGTTACTAATATTGTTGCTAATTTTTCCAATAGTACAAAGAGACTTCATATGAGAGAATTGCTAAGGTTATAGACTAGGCTAAATCCTTGAAATACAATTTTTCTCCATATATAGGAGAGAAGCACGGGGATTCTATTGTATATTAGATTCTGATCGTATGTAGGGCAATGGAGTATGCCTAGATGTAGAAAATAATATTTTGGTTTATTTTTATATTTGTATCTAATTATATGTAGGGAAATGGAGGTTGATTATATAGTAATATGCATGCATATGTGGATTGTTGAAGGTAAGAGAGGAGGAGGTGGAAGATAAGAGGATAATTGCGAAAGTCATTATTTGAGGATTTATGTAGAACTATCTACCCTTAGGGTATTAAACACAATTCATTTGATATTTCGTTTCTTTATTTTCCTCTTGGATCTTGAGTTGTGCTAAATTATTATTTTTTGTTCCTAATTTTTTTTCTCTATGTGATGGAAATTTCCAAATAGTTTTCATGAAACATGCTTATATATTATATCTAGGTCTATTGAGTTATATGCTACTTATGGAAATCCTCGTATCAACATCAATACAACTTGTTTTTAGTAGGGATTGGTGGGTGGAAGGGTGGCTCAAGCCTCTTTCTCTTGGTGGTGCCCACTAGAGCCAATATGCCATTCACAAGAAGCAAATTAGAGCATGTGTGTGAATGGAAAATTTTAGGATGATGTTAAATAATCCTTACTATAAATAGATAATTGATTATATATATTTAATAATTGATAAAAAGTGAAAACTAGAAGTTTTTGCATATATTCCTTATGTAATCTTATATTCCATATATATGTAGAAATATTTTTATTCAGTACTATCAATATACTCGTGTAGGCATTCCAAAAGCTATGAATATTTTTTCTCCATTTATACTAAAATAATTTTTTAATTATCTATAATTATTGGATTACGATGTGTTGAAAATAAGATATAGAATTGTGAGTTTTCTATTTTGTATTTAGATTTTTATTCTACCATATACTTATGCATCTAGAATGAAAAAAAATTAATTAAATGAATGAATATATTGCATTAAATTATAGTAGCAAAAATTAAACCTATTTGTAACAATTTATATACCTAAGATCAAACATAACACTTAGTGAACTCCAACTAGAATTGTATATGAACAAAAAATAAAAAATTATCTACACACACATATGATAAGATAAATCAAGGTGAATTAGCATTTATACAATAATTAGATTCAAAAAATTAATAAATAATTAGAAAATGCTAGAAAAAAATTAAAACTAATAAAAGAAAAACATTGGGGCCACATGGTGAGCATGGGCCCCACTAAGGCATAGGGTGTTCCATTAGGTAGTGCTCCACCATACCCTTCCAATGGAATGCAAGTAATGGGAGGCCATGTATTGTTCTTCATAACTTGCATATTATGGTTTGGTATTTATTTTGGGGTGCTCTCTTTGTTTTTTTGTTGTGTGAATCTTATTTTACAATTGTTGGGTTGATAAATACAAATTTTACCTTCTGGTCTCATTGTTTTCGAACCTATAGGTTTGTACATTATTGTAAAGCTACCAAGATATTAAAGGTGCAGTTGACTCTTTGAGTCCTATTGCTATTTAAATGTAGATTTTTTATGTCTCATAGGCTATGAATAATAAGTCATTTGAGTTCCAATCAAGAGGCTATATCAAAGGGTAGTATGAACTACTAAGATATCAACATGGAGTGATGAGTGATAACTTCTCCATGTTGGGCATAAATATGAGAGGAGCATTATGAAGTTTCCACAACACTTATGAGGATGGACAAGTCAATTATAGATGTGATTATAGAGTAAGAAATATTATATATGATTGATTTAACCTATGGGGTTGTTAGTGTTAGATTTTGAGGTAGATTGCAATGGGAGATTTCAATCATAGGATGCAAAAATATAAGAGAAAGTAAATTTACAATATTGCAAACAAATTCTATAAACAGAAATAATGAAAATGAATACAATATTGCTATGGAGGAATGGAAACTCTATACAAGATGCTACATAACTATATTGTACTCCATCACTAATGGAGTCACCCAGTACTACTACTACTACCTACTAACTTACATATCAAAATATTACAATGAGGCCCTTTTATAATGAAATATATATTCCTTGGCCAACACTCTACCTAGCTATGCAAGGAACACCTTGCACATTTACAACTTGCACATTGAAACTTGTGCATTTATTACATTTCATAAAGTAACTAGATAAATTCCCCCTAAAGTAATCTAATGTCCTAAGTATGTACCTAGGAAGGTACATTTACATGATCCAAATTATGTAATAGACTCTAACTCTAACACCCCCCTATATTACATTATTTGGGTACTGAAGACTTTTAGTCTTCAATATGGATCTTCTTTCAATGGATGACTTTGAATTGGTTCTTCTTCTTTAGCTACTTTAGTCTTCATGTCTAGTTCTTTATCCCTTGATGTTAGATGTATTTTATGAACAATTGTTCTCATGATTTTGCATGTCATGAGTGGATCTGAATAGGTTCTTCTCCTTTATTTTGTACCTATGTAAGACCTATTTCTTTGTCCTTCATAAGTATCAACCTTGAGTTCGATGTTAGTAGATCCATCTAAAATAAGTTCTTGAAGATAAAAATTTATTATTTGTAGTAATCTTCTTTCATAACCCTTATAGTACTTGTATTTGAAATGAGAAGAAAAGGATGGGTGATTTGTCCCATCATAATATTTGCATGGATGGAAACTCCAATAATTAGTTTTTTTATGACCCTATTGATTGCAATAGGTGCACAATAGATATGATATAACAGTTTTGAAGTCTATTTTAGGAATATCATGTTTGTCTATATCCTTGATAAGACCTTCTAACCATATGTGCACAATTGAAGCTATTCCATATTTTCCTTTTTGTATAAAATCTTGTTGATAAATATATTTATGCTTTGAGTCTTCTTTGGTATAGTTGTCATTAGACTCACAGGATGAATCTTCCTTTTCATAGCTATTAATTTTTGAATTTATTTCACATTGTATTGGTTCCTCCTTTTCTTTGTCCTTTTCATCATTGTAATCCATCAGGTTTTTAATCCATATTGGTATTTTATTTATTCCACTTCTAAGAGTGTTGTTGAGCATGCTAGTAGTCATTTGTATTACCTGAATAGAGTAGTCTACCTTATAGCTCCCAATATTAAGGTATATGTAACCCTTAGAATATATAAAAGCTTGATTTGATAAAACTTTTATTAACCCTAAAGTTATGTAGACTTCCTTATATCTCCCTAATGATGAGTGTTCACAAACCTAATATTTTTTTAGGTTTTGTATCAATATTACATCTATCCAATGAATTTAGAACTTGATATTTTTTTATGGATGCTAATATTACCAAGTTTTGTAGAATACCTTATGACTCCCTAGAATGTTTTGGACAGGATAGGTGATCAATATAGTGCTTTTGTAAATTGCAGTCCAATTTTAATTTGACTTTTTAAAATTTTGTAAATACAAAAAAACAACTTCTATATCTCCTTATTACTCCTATTGAACTAAGTACTATTTTCAATTCTTTGAAGAGGTTTTTAAGTTGGATTTATTTTTCTTCCTTTAAGTGTTTTTGAGACAACACTATAAAAATCCCAACTTTTGAAAAATTTAATAAACCTCTCTAAATACACCTTTTCAGTTGATTTTAATGTTTTCTAATTTCCAATTCCTAAGTTTGATGTTGTATTCCTTATAACTCCTAAATTTGGAAAAATTAGAAAATAATATTTGCAAGTAATTTAGATTTCAATAATAACCCTTATTTCTCCTTGATAACCTTTGTAAATATTAACAAATTTGAAGTATGGTTGCTTAATGAATATCGAATGCTTAAATTTATAATAGATAAAATGTTCACTTATAACTCCAAAAAACCTATGTTAAAACAAGCATAAAGATCAACCTTTACCTCAAACATTCTTTAATGTTATGCATTGGTATATCCATAGCTACATGTTGTGTAGCACTCATGGGCAGTTAGAGCCCTATTTTATCAGTGCAAACTCATTCCTTTATTGGTGATCCTTCACTTCTGTAATAGGCAGTGAAATATATTTTAGGATATACCTTGTAGGGCTTCTCCATATGCAATTTCTATTCGCTGGTTTTATGACAACGTTTTAAATATTTTTCTTACACCGTTGAATGGTGTATAGTCATTTCAACTCAGTGTTATAACTCCATTTGAATACTCTCTTACTTTTCTTGGATGAATTCTACTTCACACATTGCTATTTTTTTTGTTCTCCAATATCGACATCTTAAGTAAAATGGAATTCATGACAAGTGTCACATGAATCATTACAAGATATACTTCTTTAACATTCCTTCGACAATGATAAGGTTTATGGTAACCTCCAAATAATATTAACTCCCTCAAAACAAATGTAACTCCCTTTAGGTGAGCACTTGAACATTGGAATATGTAGAGAGTTTGTGCCAAGTGGCTTGTACATGCAAGCCTTCTTTCAAATGATCCAAATATGAACTTGCAACCCTAATTTGTAGTTTTTGTTACAATATTAATAATATCATCATGATGGGACACATTAACATGCAATATTTGATTGGTTTCCTGTTGTTGATAATTGAGTAGGGGTTCTTGGGAGATCCCCATGTCTTGATTGATTATTGGTATTTGTTGTGTAGGAGTTTGATAGTTTACTGAAGATTTATAATCAGATGTAGATTGTAATTCTTTTATATTAAAAATAACCTCATCAATCAAATCTTGAATTGCACATCTTAAATCTTTACAATTTTGTGTCATATGTCCATCTACTCTATGATATTCACAATGTAGCTCAGGTTTAAACCAATCTGTTGTGGCATCAAGTTGTCTTATGAAAGGGAGTTCAATCTTATTTGTATCAAGTAAATGCTTGAGAATTATATCCATTGGTTGATTGAGCTTAGTAAATTTACGTGATGAAGGTTTTCGAGAAGTTTTTGATACGTGCCTTAGGAATTCAGTCATAAAAGGGCCTAATGGTTTCTCACCTCTACTTTCTTTATTATGGGTAGAATGATGACAGGAAGATTGCGAAGCATGAAGTGAGTGCATGGTAGAATTGGAAGAATAAGTATTTTCTTGTTGAAATGGATGTGTTGTATTAAAAGAAGAATATTGAAAGGGTGGAGGAAGATTGTATGTGGATTGATAGACATAATATGGATATATGGGAGAATAGATAATATCGTTATGAAGAGGATTGGCAAAGGGATTTTCCTGTTGGGGTAAGGATGAAAAATGAGAAAAGTGTGATGGAGGTGGTGTTGAATAGGGATGAGGTTGGTCATAATCAACAAATGTATTTGGCTGAATTCTTCCAACATTACTAATGGGCTCATATTGATTTGAGTAAAAACTCATGGTTTCTTTAGTACTTCTAAAAGCAATATTTAGTATCTACTATTTAGAATTGAATCTAAAACATACAAACTTGAAATGATTATTTTGTTTTTGTTTTTCTTGCATACATATATATATTTTTATGTTTTTTAATATTTTTGAATCAGAAAGATGCCTATGTTATTCACGTCGGGTTCACCAAAATGTATTGCTCCAAATTTTTTGCACCCTTACCTTCAAGCTATAGGATTCGTGCCCGGAAGGGGGATGTGAAAAGTATGGGACAATACCTCGAACTGAGAGGCCCTTTGAAGGTCTCGCCTCTCGGGGGAGGTGTATAAGGGTGAATTTTTGACGGATGGAGGGTTCACCAGGAAAAGTTTGAATGACAGTTTCCACACCTAGGTTGGGAACGTGTTTGATGTGTTCAGTTTTAGCTTTAATCATCCAAGTCCTAGGTTTGGCCAAATGAATCAAAGCTAAGCTATATGAAATGCTAATTATATGAATACAAAAAATAGAATTAAATAGAAAATATAGGAAATATACTAGATTAGAAAAGCCATACCTAGTCCGGATGTCTGATGGAGGTTCTAATTTTTGAAGCAGTCCAGATCGTCTGGAATTTGATAGGATCGTCTCTAATCTTACAGGATCATCCCTGATCTGCTGATCTGACAAGATCATCTCTAATCTGATGAGATCGTCTATAAAATGACGAAATAGTCTCTAATATGACAAGATCATCTCTAATTTGATGAAATTGTCTGATGATTTCATCAGAGACCTGCAACTATAGAAATGGATACCAAGAACAAAAAATACAATTGCAAAAGCAAGGGAAAATGATAGAAATGAAAGTATGAATGTTAGAATGACAACTTTAGATAACAAATTAAGTAAAATGCATTGTTTTAATGACTAAATTTGACTCTATCATGCATCTATGCTACGTGAGGTGAACTCCAAGATGCAAAATAGAAATAAATCTAACTAATGCAAAGCAAAATAGTAGATAATGGACAAAGAACGCAAACTCAGGGCATGGATTTGCCCCCAACGTTGGCTGCAGTCGAAATCATCTACAAAATACATAATCATCTTGAATTATGGCATGATCATCCAAAATCGTATAGGATCATCTACGACAATCTGAGCTTGCTTCGGCTAAAGAATGACAAAGTTTTTGCAAGAAAATTCGAAAAGGGACAAAGGCAAACAGTAGTCTAAGACATTCTAATGCATGTAAAACTCGAAGTGTAGTAAAATTCAGCCAGGGGAATGTCAAGGGGAGGGCCTAAGATTAAATAGGCATAGGAAGGAGGTTGGGAGGTTGGAGATCATTCCAATTTTGGAGATCTCCAACGGGGGAGGGTCTAACGGTGTAGACGCGTCTCTGCCCGAGTTAGAGAAGTTGTTGGAACATAAGCTAATTTTGAAAAATCAGTTTTGGGACGAAATCGTCTGGACATTTTGCTCTAGACGAATTCGTTCGATCTGAGGTGATATCGTTTGATCGGCGATGATATCATCCAACGATCACAAAAAATCCTAAAAATGGTGCAAAAAACAAGGAAAGCGATTTAACAGGCGGTTCGGGGTTAAAATTTAAATTTTGAATTATTACTAAGGTAATTTTAATTATTTGCTAAGGTTTATTGCACCAATTTTAGGGTGCTACACTTTGCACCCTACATGAGATTGTTGTGTTTCTTGGTATGCAAGATTTATTTTGCACATTGGCTTGGTGAGGATAACAGATGGATATAGTTGGATTGCTTCATGGAATTATATCACACTTTTGAGCTCTTCTTTTGGTGGTCGCTCACTTCAATGGACGTCTTAGGTATAGTTCTTATATCTACACTTATTTATAGGTCTTTAATGTCGATTTCTACCTTTCTTCAACATTGGTTATAACAACCAATGAGTATCCTTTTGCTTTATATTTTACGTAGATAACCTATCACTAAATGTTGCCCTTATTTCTACGTAAGCATGAGTGATCATGCCTTCTTTCAATGGATCCACTATTGCAGGTGGCACACTGCTTATAGGACTAAATTTTATGGAGGAAAATATTATTTTTAAATAGATTAACTCTTGGATGTGTGAGCTCTTCAGTGGATCTTCCTTTGGCTAAAAATGTGCTATTCATGTGAGCTTTTTTATAGCTCCTTCGCTTGGCCACAAGTCTATTGGACAAGGATATGTGAGCTCTTCGGTGGCTCTTCCTTTGGCCATAAATCTACTATTTGTGTGAGCTTTTTGATATCTCCTTATATTGGCCAAAAGTCTATTGGATGAGAATATCCTTCTACCCCCTATAAATACTAATAGCTTTGTTCTTTCAGGAACAAAAGAGATACCTTTTGTAATATGTAAATATTGCACCAAAATGAAGACTTTTTATAATCCTTATAGCTTCTTTTGGATGATAGTCAATCCAAGCTAATGAAATGAGGATTCCTACACTTTGTGCTAAAAATAAATCCTTATATTCTCCTTGAATGTCTCGATTTGAGGCTTCCTTCAAGGATTTCAATGGTGGTTTTCTACTCCACATTTCTACTTGTAATGGTATCTTATTTTGGCCATGAAAGTGTTGTAGATTGTTTTTTATTTTTGTGCTCCTTAAAATCACAAACTAATTGATAGCAACTAGTTAAAAAATTAACTAGAATGGTGCTTAATAGATGCACTTTAAATGGTAACAATAAATTCACCTTATTGCTCCACTAATTTATCAAAAATGCTCTTAACAATTCCACTACAACCTTTCAAATATAATTTGGAATAAATTCTTTTGAGTTTCACTACAAATACAATTGTAGGATCTAGTCTTCTTTTTCAAGATATAAGATATGTAGTTGATTGTAACTTCAGAAATCAACTCCTAATTGTGCAAATGAACCTTAAAAATAATTTCTTTGCTTTTGCACTTTTGAATATTGTAATACAATTTTCCTCTATGCAACTTCTGATCTAACATAAGATGCTTTAACAAATCTGTTGATTAATCCAATTAATGAATTCATTTGCACCAGTAGTTGCTTACCTTTTTGACAACTTTTGTAAAGAATGTAGATCAATCTTGTTGCTTTAGATTTCTGCAACTTTTGTTAGCTTTTCCAAACATCTCCTCATTCACAAAAAAGAGGTCTCAAACTTTCTTTCATGATTTTGGTATTTGGAGGTTTGATCTTCTCCTTTCTATTGTGGATTTAGATGAATATTTATGCCTTCTTGAAAGGTAATCTTCAAGTTTCTGAGATTTTAAAATCTCCTTTTGTCTTCAAGTCTTCTTGTAGAATTGTGACTTCAAGCAGGATTTTTTTCTTCTCAAGACTCTGAATTTCTTGAGGTCTTTTGTATCTTCTTTGGCACTCCTTGCAAATTATTCTTCTCCTCCTGATTGGGCTTGTTGTTGGATGGTGATAATTTTCCCAAATATTTCCCTTATAAAAAAATTTCTCCTTTATGGAGAATTTCTCCAATGAGTTCTTCTAATAACTCTTTTGATGATCTTGCTTCAGCAACACGACTCTCCAATTTTTTTTTCTTGAGACTTCTCCTAGGTATTCAATTTTACAACTACTTTGGTCTTCTTTGAGACCTTCTTCTTCAACTTTTAGAATTGATATCTCCTTCCCTGATCTCTTGACTTTGCTACTTCTAGATTTTAACAGGGCTCTCCTAGTCCTTCTCGTCCTTCCAATACTAGAAGTTTCTTCAATGATATCTTCACCAAATATCTTCACCTTCAAGTTTGCTTCAGGTGCTAGATTGATTTTGAAGAAAATAATATTCCTAAATTTCTTGTAGGAAGTTTCCCAAGTTATTGGATATCATTTCCTTACAAAAAATGATTAGTACTAAAATATGAATCTGCTTTTGAATTATGTACTCTCTTTTGGAGTCTTCTTCAGGATCAAGGCTTCTGTGGCATTTTTCAGATCAAGGCTTTTGTGGCCTTTTCTTAGATCAAGGCTTATGTATCCTTTTCTTAGATTATGGCTTCCATGGAATTTTTTGCTTGTGAATTTGAATTTATAAATAAATATCTTCAATCACTAGACTTCACTATGACTCCTTCTCCTAGAGTCTCTTTTGAAGTATTCTATTTTACAACTAATATCTGCACTATGAAGGCACTATGACCTTCAGGAAATAAAGCTGAAATATCCTAGATTTCTATTGTAGGAGGTGCCCCAATCATCTAAGGTTTAGTTCCCTACAATAAAAAACTTTAGACAATATTAAAATTCTCATATCTCTTAGATGAGCTTCACTAGTTGATTCATCAAACTAGTGGATCAAATACTGAGTTCTTATCTTCATGAGTTTTTTTTCGCAATTTTATGGGAAGAATTTGAGACCAATGAATTTCAAAATTTTTCTTTTGTGTCTGTTCTACTAGATAATCTTAATGAAATTCACATGCAATGGATTCAATGGAACATCTAGTTTGTAAAAATTGAAGCTATGGTGACTGGCCTTATTTTAGCAACAAAACTTTCTCAAAGCTCTCCCTACCACCTTAATTTTTTTAAAGATTTTTGCAAGAGCCTTTGCATTGTGGTAAAACATATTCATAGAAAATTTAGGCTCAACAATAATGGTGGTTCTCCTCTCACTCTATAGTAGCCAGTTCTACTATGACTAGACCTATCGTGGCTCTGATACCACTGTTAGCTTTTGAGATAGATTTCAATGGGAGATGGAAATCACATGATGCAGAAATATAAGAGAAAGTAAATTTACGAGATTGCAAAAATATGCTATAAATAGAAATGACAAAAATGAATACAATATTGCTATGGAGGAAATGGATACTCCATACAAGATGCTACAAAAATATAATGTACTCCATCACTAATGGAGTCACCTAGTACTATTACTACTACCTATTGACTTACATATCAAACTCTTACAATGAGGCCCTTTTATAATGGAAGATAGATTCCTTGGCCAACACTCTACCTAGTTGTGCAAGGGACACCTTGTATATTTACAATTTGCACATTGAAACTTTGCATTTATTACATTGCATAAAGTAACTATATAAATTCCCCCTAAAGTAATCTAATGTCCTAAGTATGTACCTAGGAAGGTATATTTACATTATCCAAATAATGTAATAGACTTTAAATTTAATAGTTAGGAGCTAAAATTTCAATATATGTAGGTTGTGTATGCTCTTATGATATTGAGAGCTTATCATGTGTACTTATGACTAGAAGCAATGTGGCTAATGTAAAAATTTAGTTATGAAAAGAGGAGGTTGGACCTCTTAGAAGAGGTATGTTATCCTTGAAAATATGAAGGTGGTCAAATTAAGTATGGCTTATCCATATATGAATATAGTACACCTATAGAAAATTGATTATGAGGATGGTAAACTTCGCTCAAGGTCATGTGTTGTATGTGCTTATGTTAGAACTAAACTATAAATAAATCATTTACTTGGTTTGATCCATTGTTTGTTTTCATTTATAGTTATGTTGTTTCACCATTTCCTATATGTGAATGCCTGTTGAACCAAAGGGATGGAATATTCATGGGCATCAATCCCACTTTATAGATGGATAGTCTATAGGTCCTCATAGTTAAAAAATATCTTTGTCATAGTGTTTTGGTATTTCATGTTCATATGGAAGTATCATGTCCTTTCTATGGATAGTGTTCTAATTTGACCTGGTGGTAATCAAAGTCCTTATATCATTCATTTATATTTTTCTTATAGGCTTTGGATAGAGGTAAGGTGTAAAATATTATGTTAATTGTGGTCTATTTTAGATGGCTATGGACATAGGATGCATCAACACATGGTCATTCTACTTTATGCACAAATGGTACCAATCATGTTGATGAAAATATAAATGGTGTCAATCATGTTATTGAGGTGTGGTGGTACCAAACAACACTTGAACATGCATTATGGAACCAAACACTATTGAATGAGTGTAGAAAAAAATTAACTATATATATCTAGATATTAATTAGATAATAAAGCCTTGATAAGGTGGTAATTTCTATATTTATGACTACACATGTACTTATGCTTATGATGTGATTGTAAGGTTAGTGTATGAAGTTTCAAATATGTATATATAGTTGTGATTATATGTTTTTAAAGTGTAATCTATAAAGTGACTGGTTTACTCTAATTGGGTTAAGTTACTCATGTAAGACCCTAATATTTAGATGAACGTGCTAAAAGAAAATATAAATACTATGTTGCTAGAAGAATCTCTTCATGATTGAATGTATAATTTGGTATCATATTTGTAGATACACATGATAAGGAAATAAGCCTAAGAAAAATGACAATAATATTTGTGTACTTGATTATTACATTAGATAGTAAAATAAAAAGAGAATTATATTTCATACTTGAATGTAGTTGTGAAATAGTTTATTTTTTATGAGGCACCCTCTTAGAAGAGATTTGAGAAATAGAATATGATAGAATTGATAGTTGGCTAGAGATGCCAAACATAACCCCTTACGCATCAATTATATTCTTAGATGCCCATCCATTAGCATGACTTATTATGAGGAACCATTACATAGCGTGGTGCTAGACCTTTTATATTCCCATTATATTTTTTAAGTTTAGATGTAGCCTAATCTAGTTTTTTGATTTGTATGAGTCAAAGAGGATAAACATATCCTCTACAACCTTTTTTAGAGGTTTGTTATTGCGGTGTTGATACCTATCATACCAAATGAATTCCTAGCATAATTGGTTGATGGATTCCGTTTTATTGAGTAATTCATGGTGGAAAAGCTAACTCTAAGGAACATCATCATAAGACCATCTTTCCCTTTTGTAATTGAGTGTATTGAAAATATAAGTTGTAAAGGGTTCCATAGTGGAAGTTATTAATGGGTATTGTCAAAGATAGTTATGCTACCATGCTAGGTAATAGGTTGATGTAAGATCTGGAAAGGTTAGCCCTCAGTTTGAGAATATCAACTTGTTAGAAATAATGATATCACCTAGTACTTGATGTTCAGGGATAATCTATGTCAAAACCTAAGAGGATATAGATATTATGATCTATTAGTCATTGTTCCAACACACAAAGGGTAATGCCAAGCCCTTAAAGAAGGTATTGTACATAGAAATCCACTTAAGAAAGTTGTAACTAATGCTAGCTAAGTGCTCAGAGTCTAGTAATATAGTGTGGAATAATAATTATTGTTATTTAAGCTAGCATAAAAGTTGGAAGCATTGTTAGGATCTATTGTGATTAGCACCAAGACAAATAAAGTTATACCACATTAGAAGTGGATTATGAGAGGATATTTGGCATATATTTATGTAACAAAATGTTTCATTCTTATGTTTAATTGATGATTATAATATGTTTTATGTAAGTTATTGTTGTATATTTCTGTAATTTGTCAATAAAAGGATAAATGCAGTTAATCTGATAAATGTGTTTGTTTTATGTAAAATACATCCGAGTTATGAGTAATTATGCAGGCAAGGTGTTGAAGAATGTTCCACAGATGAACGATGCAGCAAGCGCAAGCTTTGGGATACACCTTGGATGCGAGGAGATGGATGTAAGAACAAAGGATGAAGGAAGCTTAAGGCACGGTGATAAAGCAGTAGCAGATCACTATTACAGAAGATGGTAGCTGAAGCATGTTATGGAAGATAGTTACCGAAGTACATTACAGAAGGTAGCTACTGAAGTATGTTACCAAAGGATTTTTACCTGTAGTTACCGAAGGATATTTTTACCAAAAGGATTTTTACTAGCAGTTATCGAAGGATGACTAAGTCCGTTGACTGACGTTGCATGCCACATCATTTTCACATGACAACCAAGTATTTCTAGTCAGCATAATATTTGATTTGTCATGTATTCTTCACATGGAATATTGTGATTAATAAAGTCGTTATTACTTTATTCAATAAAGTTGTGTAATCCAACTATTGTTAGGTTTATTAGATTTAGACGCAAGATTGTTGCACCTTTTCCTGGAATAAAGGACATATGGTTATATTGTATATCTTGCGAAATGTCAAAGTTAGTGTTTCTTTGTTAAGTTAGCTTACGTATTGCCACTTGGACCATTCAGGATGTTTACCAAGTCCAAGCAGGAATAGGAATTGTATTAGTTTAGATTATTTTGGTTAGTACATAGTTGTCGCATCATAAGTCCACAAACTCCACATGGCAAAATACATGGAAGAGTTTATTCAGAATTGTACAAGTCATAATATATATTACATAGGGAGACCTTTGAAAAGGTCTAATGTAGAAATAGCTAATGTCCAATGTTCTAATGTTGAAACTTTCTGAAGAACTATGCCAACATGTACATTTGAATTTCCAGCAATAAAAGTAGCACTTCATTCTTCGCATATGGTAACTGTGTCATTTGTATTTACTATTTAATTTCATTTATGTAATTGTAATTGTACATTCCTGCATACATAGAATAAAATAATGTTAGGAATAGTTATGTATTTTAGTTACTGAGATAAAGTAAACTAGGGGAGAAAGACTTACACTATCTTCTAGGAGGCAGGGCCCACTCCTACAGCCAGTCCCTAAGCTCTCACCCCTACAATAGGTTAGAAATAGTTAATTAACCTTAGAATATAAAATAAAGTAAATTGCATTTTCATAAAATATAAAGTCAGAATAGATAAATAAAACTAACTACACGAGGATCCTCACCAATAGATCACCTCATCAGTAGGTAATTATTATTAGTTATCCTCAACAATAGTTAAACTCATCAATAGGAAATTACTATTAGAATAATTCATTAATAGGTAATTATCATATTTATTGCATAAATCATAAATTGCATTTTATTCTCATACTTGCACAATTTAATTTTTGTTTATTTATTTTTCTGCAAACACCTAAAATTGAAAAGAAATCTGAACTAAGCTTAGCATTGATCCCCATGGTACAATCTATACTGGATTGCTATTCTTTAAATCTAACCTTGATTTACCCTCGGATTGATAAATTAAATGTAAGCTATTACAACCGATCATTTTGGCACCGTTGCCAGGGAGAATAGCACCGTAGTGGTTAATCAGAAAAGTTGTTTGGCAGTGCAATTAGGTGAGGCTTACTTATATGCAAAAAAGGTACGTATGAGTCCTTGGCAAGCATATGAGTCGGAGTGGCATGAGATGGTCCCAACAAGTCCCTTTGTATGACACTATCAGGTTCATTTTTCTTGAGGAATCAGTTTTACTACTTTCTTAATTAGAATTTTATTTCCTACAAATTTCAATTTTTGCAAATTTTAATTTCTACAAATTTTATTTCCTACAAATTTCTTGCTTTGGGTAATTATTATTGCTTAGTTGACTTAGGACCTACGAGAAAAATAGGAAGTAGGTATACACTAAAAAGACCTAAACTTGGCTTAGGACCCTGTCAGAAGTAGGAAGTAGTTACGGTTGAGTGACACAACCGTAGTGAAACCCTCCTAATAATCAAAGAAGTAGTAATAGTTTACCTTTTATTTTAGCAAATTTTATTTCTGCACATTTCTAGCTTTGGGTGATTATTATTGTTGGTTTGACTTAGGCCCTATGAGAAAAGCAGGAAGTAGGTATACACTGAAACAGACCTAAACATTGGTTTAGGACCCTGTCAAAAGTAGGAAGTAGGTAAGGTTGAGTGACACAACCTTAGTGAAACCCTCCTAAACAATCAAACAAATAGTAATAGTTTAACCTTTTATTTTCAGTAAAATTTTACTTTTCCTGCAATATTTCATTTTGTTCCTAATATGCTAAAGTTGGTTGTATAAAGATTCGTAGGAACATGAGTCACATCTAATTTTAGCAAAATATTAGGATTATTGTGAAATTTTATTTCAATTGTTCCCTACTGTATTAAGGATAGTTATAAACTCAATTGTTATGATTTGTATCTAAACTTGATAATAGTAGGATTAAAATAGAAAATCAAAACCAAAACCCAAACAAAACCAAAACCAGAGAGAGAAAAAGAAAATAAAAATAAGTTGCTAGATGGTGGAAAATAGTCTGAATCAATCTGCACTTATAGACCTTAGAGAACTATTGATAAAACAAGAAGTTAACCTTCTTTTTGGGCAAGGAAATAGAGCATCTAGTAAAGAGTGGGAAAGTCTGTATGAACGCATTGACATTATTAAAGAAAAATCAGATAAATTGAAGGAAATCAAAAGGATTGACATAGCTAAAACTCTAGGGACAAACTACCATTCATCTTACCTGGATCTTAAAAGAAACTATGAATGTTGGCTTTGGGATAGAAGAGCAATAGTAAATCCAACAATTTATGCTTGGAATCAATATTTTGAAGACTCCCTCCTCATTCACAAGTTCCTTGGAGACCTAGAAAAGAAATAAGTAGCCCTAGAATATAGCAAGAAGTATCAGAGGATACCTAGAGTTGTGCGCTTTAGGGAGTTATGTCAAGATTTATGTTATGAGTTACAATTTGGAAATCTCGACCCCATTCCAACTCAAGATTTTCTCATTCAATTGATTCAATTGGTGGTAGACCATTTTAATTTTGAAGAAGAACACTTCATGACACCCGAACAACTTGATCCAATCAACGATATTCATAGACTATTCAAGGAAGATTAGACGTGTTGCAAAAATAAGAAACTTAGAAAATTCATGAGCAGACCTAGAGACTCTAAGGGAAGATTCATAAAAATCAGCAACTCAAAAGGAAACTTCCAAAGAGACTTTAGTAGGCAGCCTAGAATTTATAAGTTAGAAGAATTTGAAATAGCAACATCAACCAATCAAGCTAAAATCCTAGAACAAGATCCCGACTCATACTTATTACCTGAACCAGAATTTGACAATCACATAGATCCTTCTTCTATTTTTACTGAACCCATACCTAGTCCAATTCTTGAAATCTTACATTCAGTTATGGCTGACCAACAAAGTGGGCAAGGAGAAGTAGAAGAGAACCAAAGGGGGAATGAACAAAGACAGAATAGAGACCAAAGAAGAAATGGGTAAAGGAAGACATTTGCCTTCCCAATATTACATACATATGGGACAACAAGAGAACCTAAGTCAGTCTCTATTTCTGTATTACCCACCTTCCATGGGAAACCACATGAAGATCCAGATGCTTTTCTCTTCGAATTTGAAGTAGTGTGCCAAGCTTACTTTTACACTACTGATGAACAAAAGCTAAGGTTGTTTCCCTCTACTCTTAAAGATGCAACTTTAAGATGGTTCATGGGTCTAGGAGAAAATATTTGTAATCAATGGGATGGAGAACATGGATTAAAAGAGCTATTCCTTGAATGATATCAAGATTACTATAGATTTAGGGATAAGAAAGTTGAGCTATTTTGCATGAATAAAAAATAAGAGGAATCTTTGGAGGATTACCTTGAGAGATTTCTATTTGTTGGGTCTAGGGTAAATATAGACCTTGATGAAGAAATCTTAAAAGAACTCTTTTTAAAGGGACTAAAGGAGGATGTCCTTGAGGTTTTAAACCTCATGGAAAAAGGAGATATCCATATTATGGCATTTGAGGAGATTGTGAACCTTTGCAGAAACTATTCAAGAAACAAACCTCTAAGGGGTAATAAGTATACATCTACAGGAGGAGTGATGAGAGCAAAAATTGGAAACATGTTGGAAGGGTTAAAAACTGATTTGTTAAGTACCTTGACTACATCTTTGGATATAATGGATAAAAAGCCAAAGGGACAAGACAGTGAAGATATTTACTATCATAGATGTAGGAAAAAGCACAATCTGAGGGAATGCCCTCTCAACATTACCAACATTTCCAATATTGCTACTTGTAAAATTTGTGATAAAGGTCACAAAACTAAAAACTGCAAATACATCTCCGTTGTTAAAGCTGCCATAAAGGAACCTAAAGTTGAAGAGGTAGAAGACATTTATTTTGTAGCCCAAATATGGAATGGTCCATTCAATGGACCACCAAATTGGTCAAACCCTAGTTATTCCAACTCGCAAAGGCCTAATCAATGGTCTAATGCACCAAACTAGGCAAATTGGAATTCTTATTCAAACAATCAAGACTGGAACACACCTCCATGGGCCCACTTTATGGCCAATACCTATGGAAATCCACCATGGAATCAAGGAATGTCCAGTCAAAATAATTGGAATACTAGTGGCCAATATAACCAGGGAGGATCTGGTTGGTCTCAAAATCCATCACAACAATAGAAATTTCAAAATCAATTTAGGGGACAAGCCCCTCAAAATCCACCTCAAAATAGACTTCTTCCACCTCCAGTTAATAATAATAATCCTCCTAAGCAACCTCCTCTTCCAGCTCAACCGGTCCCTAATCCTAACAACAACAAGAACATTCAACAAGCCTATGAAACTAGTGAGACATGTTCTATATCTGTAGTACCTTGTCAAAAAATTCAATTGAGATCAAGAAAAGTATTGGAAAACAATGTAACTCTCACAGAGCTTGAAAATCCCACTACAGATTTGTTCGAAAAGGAGGATAACAATGAAAAGGAAATGGAAAATTCACCAGAAAACATTCCAACAAAACAACAAGAAATCCAAATTCCTCAAAGGAAGGAAGTAGAGGTACCTTTTCCTCAAATATTGGCAATACCAACCTCTTTTTTCCTTGGAATTGAAATGTTACTATCAAGGTCCCTTTGTTACAAGCTATCAAGGATATACCCATCTATTCCAAGCTCATTAAAAACATGTGTACAAATTTAGGAAGGAAAAAGAAGAATGAAGCCCAAACTATTCAAGTCATTGGACAATTGTCTGAGATAATAATGGGAGGTAGGTTATTACCAAAATACACAGATCCTGGAATACCTATACTCACGGTGCACATTGGTGACATAGCCTTGCAAAATATCTTGGTCGATTTAGGAGCCGCTATTAATGTCATGACTAAAGAGACAACAGAATATTTAGGGGTACATAAATTGCAATCAACTTCTATTGTACTCCAACTCGTAGATAGGTCTACTGTTAAGCCAGAGGGAAAACTAGAAGATGTTATAGTCTCCGTAAGTTCATGGGAATACCCTATAGACTTTATAGTCTTACAACCTAAGAAAAAGTTAGGGGGACATCCCTTAATTTTAGGGCACCCATGGCTTGCAACATCTGATGCTTACATTAGTTGTAGAATGGGAAATATGACTATTTTTTATGGCAAAAATACTAAAGACCTTAGCCTATTCCCTGAATCAACAATAGAAGATGAGTTTCCAAAGCAATTGTGGTATGATTTCCCTCATGATTTTGATGAAATCCAAACCTTATCAATAAATTTTCTGAGTGAACATCTTCAACAAGAGGTCGAGGGACCATTACCATTACTGTTAGGGAATCAAAGCAAGGATCAAGGTCAAGACAATGGTTGTTCATCTGAATCTACCATGGCTATTAATGAAGCAAGCACAAGTCAGTCTCAACAAATGACACCATATGACTATTACTTAAATGTTCTTGAACATGAGATAATGGGAATAGATGCAAACATAGAGAAATGCAAGCAAATAGATATCACACTAGGAAGGACCTTGAATATCAGTGATGAGCTCACAAGCATACAAGAGTCACAACTAATAGATGTGCTTAAAGAATACCAATCGACATTCGCATGGAACTACGAGGATATGAAAGGGATACATCCAAATGTTTGTACCCATCATATTTTTATCCAAGAAGGATGTTATCCAGTAAGACAACCTCAAAGAAGATTGAATCCAGCTATGAAAGATGTGGTTCAGGAAGAAATCATTAAACTCTTGAAGGCAGGATTTATATATCCAATTTCTGATAGTCAATGGGTGTCACCTCTTGTGATAGTCCCTAAAAAGAATGGCAAATGGAGGATTTGCGTGGACTATAGGGAATTAAACAAGGTAACAAAAAAGGATTATTTTCCCTTGCCATTCATTGATCAAGTTCTTGATACATTGGCTGGAAAGAAATATTTTTGCTTTCTAGATGGGTTTAGTGGCTATAATCAAGTTTCCATAGCTGAGGAAGATCAGGAAAAGATAACCTTCACATGTCCAGTAGGCACCTATGCTTATAAAGTCTTACCTTTCGAATTATGCAATGCACCTACCACTTTTCAAAGAGCTGTTTTGGCTATCTTTGCTGATTTAATAAATGAGTGTGTAGAAGTCTATATGGATGACTTCACAGTCTATGGTAATACCTTTGAAGAAACCTTGTCAAGCTTACAAATTTTTTTGATTAGATGTCAAGAGAAAAACCTCTCTTTGAGTCATGAAAAGTGTTTCATGATGATGAGAGGAGGGATTGTTCTAGGACATTACATATCAGAAGAAGGTGTTAAAGTAGATCCTACAAAAATACAAGTTATTCAAACCCTTCAACCTTCGAAAACACAAATAGAGGTGAGAAGTTTCCTAGGACATGCAGGATACTACCGTAGGTTCATTAAAGACTTTAGTAAAATTGCTGCTCCCATGCTTAAGCTCTTAACTAAAGAAAGTGAATTCAATTGGACTAAAGCATGTCAAGAAGCCTTTGAAGTTATAAAATATAAATTGATTATTGCTCCAATCCTAAGAGGACCAAATTGGAAATTACCATTCCATATACATTGTGATGCTTCGGGTTACGCAATAGGAGCAGTATTGCAACAAGTTGAGAACAAAATACCTTATGCTATCTATTATGTAAGTAAAAATTTGCATGGAGCCGAGCTTAATTACACTGTTACTAAAAAATAATTTTTAGCTGTGGTCCATGCCATTAATAAATTTAAACATTACATAACAGGGTATGAAGTATTCATTCACACTGATCACTCTGCCATTAAATACTTAATGAACAAAGCAATAGTAGGAGGTAGAGTGGTTAGATGGCTTATTTTTCTACAAGATTTCAATGTCACGATTATAGATAAGGTAGGAAAAGATAACGTCATCGCAGATCACCTATCTCGTATGCAAATCTTTGATGATGACGAGTTAATTCTTGATAATTTCCCAGATGAACATTTGTTTGCTCTTTCTATTTTTACCCCTTGGTATGCTGATATTGTAAATTACTTAGTAACAGGAAAAATGCCTCAAAACTATACATCGCATGAGCATAGGAAATTGATACATCAAAGCACTCCTTATATGTGGATTCATGGAGTCTTGTTTAGAAGATGTCCTGACCAAGTAATTAGGAGATGTGTGCAAGAAGATGATGTATATGACATCATTCGGGCAGCACATGAAGAACCCTATGGAGGCCATTATGCCACCCAAAGAATAGTTAGTAAAATACTTCAAATTGGTTACTTTTGGCCTACCATGAATAGAGATGTCCATAAATTTGTTGATAGATGTGACGCTTGTCAAAGAGCTAGTAAGCCTACTCCTTCGATGGAAATACCTTTGGTTCCGCAAGTAGTATTTGAACCATTCAAGAAATGGGGAATTGACTTTGTTGGACCAATAGACCCTCCAAGTGAAGGTAATAAACATATACTTGTGTGTATGGATTACGTTACTAAGTGGGCTGAAGTTAAAGCTTTACCATGAGCGCAAGTTGAACCAGTCGTTGATTTCCTTTATGAAAATATTATGCAACGCTTTGGAGCACCTAGAGAGTTAGTTTCAGATCATGGAACCCAATTTATCTCCAAAGTGATTGAACATTTTTTTGACACCTATCAAATAAAACATAAGAAAACCTCACCATACCACCCTCAAGCCAATGGACAAGTAGAAGTTACGAACAGAGAACTTGAAAAGATCATTACAAAAATTGTAACTTTTAATAGGGGTGATTGGGCTGAGAGATTAAAATAAGTTGTATGGGCATACAATACAACTTGGAAAACCACCACAGGATTATCACCTTATGAAATGGTCTATGGAAAACAAGCTATCATGCCCATAGAATTTGAGATAGAAACTCTTCGCACAATGGTACAACTTGATGTAAATTTGGATAAAGCACAAAAAGCTAGATTGGAAAAGTTAAACATTCTGGATGAAAGGAGACTAGAGGTATTACATAGGACTGAAATAACCCAACAACAATGAAATAAATGGCATGATAAACACATTGTACCATGCACATTCGAATCAGGAGATTGGGCTTTGTTGTTTGATTCTCATTACCAAGACTTTCAAGGTAAATTGAGGACCAAATGGCTAGGACCCTATGAAATCAAAGAGATATTTGGAAATGGTACAGTCAAGCTTAAGCCTATAGATGATTCAACAAGAAAACTACTAGTAAATGGCCATAGGCTTAAACTTTATAAGAAGCCATTATCTAAGGAGGAATTCATACACCATCTTAAGTAGCAAGCCGAATTGCAGTGCATTTCTGAACTACAATCAACCATTATTAAATAATAATTTCTCTCTCACTTAAAAAAAATATTATGCTTCCTTTGTTTCATCATGAAGTTTCTACATCTACAATATTTCTATCTTATTCTCACCAATTTTTAGTCTCCATGTTTCAAAAGTAGCTTAAAAAGGTATTTCTTTAAAAAGCTTGTAGGAAATGACTATCATATGTTGCATAAATACTTTGTTTGCTAGATAAAATCTGGATGTTTTTCAATTACTCAAACAACATTAGTGTTTTGAGCAATTTTCATTGAAATTCAAGCAATATTTTGATGTTGTAAGTTATTCCTAGTCAATCAAACTTTTTCTTGGACTACGCACATTTGAACATATAAAAACATTGTGAGATGTGGAGAGATTGACTCATGTGTTACTATTGCCATAAGTGAACAATTTCCCTTGCTTATCCATCTATGCGCATGGTCTAGAGTACTACTAAATTGGCAAAAGGACAAGCTCACCCTTCATCCCTAAATAGAAAGAAGAAAAGGAGAAGAATAGTAAGGATAGGATCAAATTCCCATCAGGACTTTGATAGAGTGGTTGGGAATCCAACTCCCCAAAATTCTTACTCCTCTAAAAAAAAAATCCCTTGCTCCTCATCTAATCGAGCAAGTATCCCAAAAAGTATCTTCTTGCTTCTCATAAAAATAGGCAAGAACCCCAAAAGTAATAAAAATCCCTTGCTCCCTCTCAAAATGAGCAAGTATCCCAAGAAAAGTTAAATAAGGGTAAAAGAGCTTGAATCCCTAGAATTCTTAGTATCTCAAAAACTATGGGGTGATCCTCATTACAACAATGGGTTGAATGAAACCCGCCTGGCAATAAGGTATCCTTACATAGTAGCACTAAGTCTGGACAAGACCTATGGATGCTCACAGATAAGCTAGCTTGTTGGCATAAGTGATCTTTGTTGTTACTCAATCCTCACTCATAATGGTAAATGAATACTCACTGCACACACAATTGGTCCTTGAGGAAGCTTGAAAACATTAGGATAACTTTAACACCATAATGATTTGTGAAATGAATAGATGAAATTGTTTAAAAATCACTAGGATGTTTGAAGTCTTTGAGAAATAACTCTAGAATATCCTGAGCAGGCAAAAGTCAGAAGCAAATTCCTATAGTTCATTTTCTCCTACCAAAATATGGCTTTCATCTCTCAAAATCTTGTATCTTTTAATAGAAGCCATCATAATATCTGAATATCTATTCCATTTTTAAATGATTGAAAATACTCCAAGTCTTTGATAGATATCTATTTTTGTATACATTGATGACTGATATCAAGCTTTATAATCATTATATTTCTCTCACTTGGATACTCCTTAATGAAATTCAGGAAGCACAATCACAAAAATTATAATAAACCCCCATAAATAAAACTTCTTATTATATTATCCATCAATATAAATAAAACACCCTTCATCTTGTTTTGGCTATATAGCCAAAATTATAGTTTGGGGGAAGGTAAATACATAGGTATATGAAGTTCACAATACAGTTTGGGGGGAAGAAATAGGTAAAGTATTATCTCAAACTCTAGCAACTATAGTTCCATAGATGTCTTCTGTAGATGTCTTTCGTAGATATCTTCTATAGGTATATTTTGTAGATGTCTTCCGTAGATGTCTTCTGTAGATATCTTCTATAGGTGTCTTTTGTAGATGTATTCCATAGATGTCTTCCGTATAGGTCTTTTGTAGAGGTCTTACGTAAGTGTCTTTCATAAATATTATCAGTAACAATCTTATGTAAACAATTTTTGTAGGTATCATCAGTAACAATATTCTGTAAGCATCATCTGTAGATGTCATCCGTAAACATATATCACGAAATATTCTAAGTGTAAAAATTTAAAATCGGCTAGGCAAGTGAGACACATGGCAATTCAAGAAATGCCAAGACAAGTAATAAGGGTGCATCAACAAAGACTTTAAGGGAAACTTGGTGGTAATATTTTAAATCAATTGAGGGAGACAAGACAACAAAATAAAGAAAAATTAGCCCTCTTATGACATGTACACTTAACCCAGTGCCACGTGCCACCTCTTATGATGTGTCCATGCAAACGGGTGCCATGTGCCGATTAGAATTTAAAATCCTTATTGAAAACATAGTTGTTCTCGGGGTCAAAAGTAAGAAGGATGATGTTTTATTGGAGCATGTGCATAAATGAGGATGTGGACCAATCCACTTGGTCGCATCAACAATAAAGTGCCACATAAAGATGAAATATGGCATAAGGGAATGATTAAAATAATTTTTTTAGCTGATGGGTGACCAAGGAAATTATAGCATGTGGGAGGTAAAATCCACCCTCGCCATGCAAGGTGGTGGGTAGGGTTGGCACCAAGAGGAAACCGACCACCCAAAGACCCATACCATTGGAGGATAGGTGGATTCTCTTCGCCAATCGCAAGAGATGACGTGGATGAACAACACTAGCCCTTGATTAAATTTTAAATGAAGGGTCATGATGCAAGAAAAAAATATGATGGGTTTAGAAGTTTCATAGGAAGGACATGATCATCGATGCATGGCTTTCACCGATGAATCATGTACTAGTGACATGGATCTAAGCCATATGCCGTCGATCAAAGCCAAATTGATGGATGATGATTTATCAACCATAAAGCACTCTCGTTGTCATTGATTTTAGGGCAAATGGTCCCCACCATCGATAGAAGTTAGATCAGTCTCCACCATTGGATAGGGTTAATCGATGATGTATGACCTCTACATGCAGCCATGCAGAGTAAAACTAGCCTAAATCATCTCTTCTATAGAAAGCCACTCGAAATCATCGACGACCCTCTGTAACTCGATCCTGAGTGAAATTTCTTGGTTTTTCTGATAAAAATTGTTGAATTCTTTCAATTAAATGGTGGTGAGCTTTAGAATTTTGAAGAATTGCATGGGTAGAAGGATAGTTTCTTCGATGACGTAGGAAGGGTGGCAAAGTAACATCAAAAGCGATAGGTAAAACACTATTACTATTGTTGCAAAATCATTTTTTATTTTTTATCATTTTGCTACACATAAAGTAAGGGATATTAAAATAAAAATGTAGGTGTGCAGAAGATTAGGATGGATTAAAAATGGTTTTGTCGATAATTTTTTTGGGTTTACCATTAAATAGGTTTATGAAAAAATTACTTCGATTTTGTTTTACGTTTTCAAGAAAATAAAATACTCTGTAGAATTGTAAAACAAATTTTCTTTTGTTATTGAAATATTTGTAGGGTTTTCAGTTTATAAAATATTGGAAATTTCTAAAAAAAAAATTCTTTGCCTACCCCTTTCTACCCTAAAAACCCTAAACTCCACTATGCCTCGCTCTATGTTTCCAAAAACATCCTCGATTGAAACCCAGAATCCTAGTGATTCTGTAACCGAGTTATTCCAAAAATCTAGATGGTGGGAGGCTCTCACAAAATTTAGAGGGCATGACCAGGGGGTGGCTAAACATTTTATCCTAAATTGTGACCCTGATAGGATGACCACCCGAGTTGGAGGCATTCAATTTGACCTTAACCCTAGCTTAATTTTTGAGGTACTGGGTCTACCGAAAGTAGGGTTACCATACTACAAAACCCCCTCTAAAAGTGTCACCCAACTAGTAGCTAAATTTGGTGAGAAATGTACTATTATTCGAGATAAGGAGGGTTGGATTAAGGGTGTGTCTACTTCTTCACTCCCCCTCTTATGGTAGGAGGTAGCCATCCTGATTATTAATTTCTTTACCCTAGAAGGATGTATGTCCACCTGTGCAGCCTACCATATTCGTATGTTAATGAATTTGAAGTTTCCTGAAAATAGTGATTGTGTTATCAATCTACCTTACTTCTTGTTTCAATCATTAAAGTCTACAGTTTTGCGAGTTAAGCCTAAAAATTCCCAAGAAAAACCCAAATTGCACCTACTTGCACATCACGGCCTGATTAAGTTAATAGTTTTAAAGAAAGCTCATGAAGTCAAAGTTGCTTGGAATCGGATAGTTGATGAATCTAACCTGTCAGAGTACTCTGAATCCACTAAGAATGAGTTTGAAGAAGATAATTCGACTGAAGAAGAACATGAGTTCGATAGTCAGGAGGAAGAACCTGATAGTCCAAAATGTAAACGTTGACCTGCTAAAAACATTAAACCAACCCAATCAAAAATTAGGCATCAAAAAAAGACTATCGAAACTCATAAGAAAATCTTGTCCCACCTTCAAGCACAAAATAATGTCTTACACAGAGTAGAAGATGGTGACAACTACGGTTTCGATGATTGAAGGTTTAGGCATTAATCATCCACAAGGAAAATAGAGGGTGCGAACGGAAGAAGTCCTTAATGACTCCCTTGACGACTTCACCTAAACGTAGATGAGGACGGGTCAAGTTGGGAATTTCTCTATCATAAACCATGTAAATGTCCATAGCGATGTTTATCGGGAGAAAGAGCCACCTGACAAAGTGTGGGAAAGCCATCAAAACCCCTTGTCGTATGCAGAATAACTATAAAACAATCGAAGAAAACCCTCATACGAGTCACAATAGTTTGTTGCGCAAGGGTGTGATGTTTTATGCCCACAAACCCTCATGGAAGGGTATGCCTCACATGACTCATTCTCCCTCATGGGGAAATTCGTAGGGGGATGCCCCGACATGGATGTAATTCACCTGTGGACATCTGCAAAATGGAAAATCCTGGGAACCATGAGTCTCTCTACGATGACCAGGGGCTTCTTTATGATTCAACTGAATACTCTAAAATATGCAGAGTGAATTTTATCTGGGGGCCCATATTTCTTTTGAAGATGCAGTTTTTTTTTTTTAAATGGGAGCCAAAATTTGATCTTGCATCCCAAAACATAAACTTTACCCCCATTTGGGTATGGCTCCCCAACCTTCCTGCTCATTTCTTCTATGAAGATTCTCTCATAGGGCTAGCTAGGGCCTTTGGGGATATGGTGGCCATTGATCCAACCACCCGCGCCAGAACTCACCTCACCCAAGCCTATATTTGTGTTAGCGTGAATTTGTAATTGCAACTCCTAGATCACCTAAATCTTATCTATGGGGACTTTAGGTGGGAGCAAGCGTTAATTTTTGAGAAAAAATTGGCCTTCTACCTGGTTTGCTAGTCCTAGGGGCACCTTCCATCCTAATGTCCAGATTGCAAAAACCTTAAGGATGACCAGCAACTGATGGAGCATAGGGATACAACTACAAATCGAAGGAACACCATCAACCAAAGGAAAATTTTGAAGAACAAGCAGCAGTTTCGGTCGCTTCCAACTCATTATATCCAAAATGCAAGTACCTTGATAACTATTGTCAATAAATTTGATTTACTTAAATATTCTAGAAACATTGAGGAAATCAAGGAAGGATAAATACCTATCATACCTATTCAATTCCCTATCACTTCATCCTAGCCGATCAAAGCCCCCAACTCTACTCAAATAAATTCCTCTACTCCTCACCAAGGGAAAATCCCCACTTCTGACGGAAGACACTAGAGCCCCTCCCAAAATCCTCTTCAGACGCCATCCTCCCCAAGACCGTCATATCCTCGAGATGAACTTGTTACCCTTTCATCCCCAACCATCTATAGTGCTACCAGTTCCAATAATGAAGAGGTTTCCCTGGACTCTCCCGACCATTGGATCCCCAAACAAACTAGAATCTTCAAAAAATCTCAAGTAGACATGGGAGTAGATAGGAAAAAAAATAAAACTTCAAGCTCAGAAAATAGAAACCAAGAAACATTTGAGGATATAGCTAATGGAATGCAAAAAACCATGTTTCAAGAAATTGGTAACACCATCAAGGAATAAAACCAAAGACCCAAACCCCCTGTGCAACAAGGCAAGGGAGGCAAAAAGCCCTCCAAAAGTTCCAATGAAAGTCCTCTCCTAGAATGCGAGAGGACTAAATGGTGTAGCCAAACAACGATTGCCTACAACCATGCAAAAGGACTACAATCCCATAATTTTCTTCATTCAAGAAACCAAATTAGATGACCAGTGGGCTCCCAAGGTAGCCAAGATCATCTGGAAAAACTATGACTTCACCTACTCCCCAGCTTTGGGGACTGCAGGCGGGCTGCTATTCCTTTGGAACCCAACCAAAGTTGAAGGCAAGTTTATCTCAGGTCAAGATAGACTGTCCAACATTCTGTTCGATGATCTCAGATCTCAGGCATCCTGGATTATGTCAAACATTTTCGCTCCCAAATCTTCCCAGGGAAGATTGTTCTTATGGAAAACCTAACTTAGATGAGACAAGATTTCACAAACATTCCGTGGGTGTTGGCGGGGGACTTTAATTCCCCCTGTACTTTTCTGATAAACAAGGGGGCATCTTGATAACTCATAGGAATACAAATGATCTCAAACATTTTGTTGACTCCAATGCCCTCATGGATGTGCCACTTCAAGGATCCAAGTTCACCTAGAGTAATAGACGGATAGGAAAAAACCTCATCCAATAACACCTTGACCAGTTTTCATTGTTCCAAGAATCTCTTCCCCACTTTGTTGACGCCACTCTATAGACTCTCCCAAATATTGGATCGGACCATAGCCCACTTTTGTTTGAAACAGTTAGAAAACCTCAATTCAAGACCCCCTTTCATTTCGAGTCAATGTGGATCGATCACCCGGATATCAGAAATCAGATAATAGAATGGTGGGAAAAGTGCTTTCCTGGAACAGATTCGAACCAATTCATGCAAAAACTCGGATGGGTCAAGGAAAATCTCAAAGTTTGGAACAAGGAAATCTTCAAAAACATCTTTGAGGATAAAATGAACATCATAACCTAGATTAAGCAAATTGAGGATATTTTTTAGGGAGGCCACAACAATGACAATTTGAGAGCTGAAGAAAGAACCCTGATCTCTGAGTACCATAACACTCTAGGCAAAGAGGAAACATTTTGGTGCCAAAAGTCTAGACAGCTTTGGCTCAGCGAAGGTGACTCCAATACTAAGTACTTTCACATCTCCACCCTCAGGCATAGGGGAGCCAACAAAATTAAAAGCCTCATTAAGCAGGATGGGAACTCTACTACGGATATCCATCAGATCAGGGATGAAGCAGTGAGTCATTTCAAAAACCTCCTTGCCTCCCCTCCCTCCTCCACCCATGAGGCCATGGATTCCCTCTTGGAAAACATCCCACTGTCTATCTATGATGACACCAATAACTACCTCCTCAGTCCCCTAACCCACAAGGAAATTCATCAACCCCTTTTTTCTATGAAATCGGATAAAGACCCTGGGCCAAATGGCTTTCATTCCAAATTATTTCAATGCTTCTGGGACATTGTGGGCCTTGACCTGTGTTATACCATCACTGAAATTTAGAAATACAGACACATTCCTAGAGATGTCAATTCTACTTTTCTAGTCTTGATTCCCAAAGGTAATAATTCCCATTCCCTCTCTAATTTTTGTCCTATTAGTTTGTGTAATATCATCTACAAGGTATTGTCCAAAGCCCTAGCCAATAGACTCACTAGGATTCTACCCCATATAATTGATCACTATCAAGGAAGCATAGTTAAATACCGCAACATCCTTGATGGAGTCATCATCATCCACGAACTAATCCACTTAACTCATTTGTCCAACTCTGTAGCCTTCTTTTTTAAGATTGACATGAACAAAGCCTTTGATAGAGTAAACCAGGAATTCCTCTCCAAAATTCTCCTCAAATATGGTTTCCATGAATCTTGAGTGAATTTTATTTCAAATTGTCTCTTCTTCCTGGTTCTCGATACTTGTGAATGGGTTTGTTACTGGCTACTTTCCTAGTAACAAAGGTTTGAGGCATGGGGACCCTCTATCCCTCATCCTTTTCATCATTATAGCTAAGATTTTGGGATGGGCCATCAAGAATGTCTACAACAAGAACCAAATCTCTGAAATTAAGGTAGCATCTAGGCTAAGTCCCTCCACTCATCAACAATTCATGGATGACACCTTGTTGGCCACTAAAGCTTTAGTTGTTGAAGCCAAAGCCATCAAGTCCATCCTCAATATGTATGAGGAAGCAGTTGACCAAAAGATAAATTACACCAAAAGTAAGCTCTATTCCATCAATACTCCCATGAGAAGGCAGGTCAAGATTGCAGATATTTTGGGATGCACCATTGCAGACTTCCCAGCCATCTACTTGGGCATTCCAATTTTTAGAGGGAGACCCCTAAAAGAAATGTGGAACAATGCCATTGAAAAGATACACAATAATTTGGTAGGATGGAAAAGGGTCCTCCTCTCTAGTGTAGGCAAAACCACTTTGGTAAAGGCGGTCCTCCAAAGCATACCCACTTATTTCCTATCGGTCTACAAAATCCCTGCTGCAGTGGGAGAGGCTATTGAAAGGTTGCAAAAATAGTTTCTATGGTCTGGGAATGATAATAAAAAAAAGTTTCATTTGGTTTCCTGGGAAAAATTTTGCACCCCTAAAGACAGGGGGGTTTAGGCCTTCGCCGCATCAACATCACAAACCAAGCTCTCCTGGCCAAGCAGGCTTGGAAGGTAGTTACAGATGCCAAATTGGAATGGGTGTCGATCATCAAAAGGAAATACCTACAACATCAATCCTTTTTGGACTCAGAGACTCTCTAAAATGGTTCCCACTTTTGGAAATCCATTAGTCATACTAAGTAGCTCCTTCATTAGGGATCTTGGTGGCAGCTTAGGGATGGTAATTCTATTGATTTCTGGGAAGATTCATGGGCCAGGAAATACCCCCTAATCAATTATCCTAACCTGATGCCTATCAAGCATCTCACCGACAACAAGTATGGAGGTTAGATTGCTAATTTCATCACTTCTAAGCAAGGTTCTCATAATTGGAAGCAAGTCTAGTTCAAAATTAAAAATGACGCAATCAACAAAGGCCTAGCAAATATTCAAGAAATTTTCAAAGCAAACTTCATCCCACAGATCCTGAAGAAGGACATTCACTATTGGAAAGACTCCAATAATGGCAACTTCACTATCAAAGTGGCTTTCCAGATGCTGGAAACTCCTATCAAAGGCCACAAGTGAGTCAATAGCTAAACTCTCTCCAAGTGTATTTGGCTCAAGTCCTTGATCCCCAAAGTGGCCCACTTCTGTTGGCTGGCTACTCATAATAAAATTCTAACCATTGATAATCTAATTCGTAGAGCTGTTATGGTTCCCAACAAATGTTACCTCTGCTATCAAGCCTGGTAATCCTCCCAACACCTCTTGTTGGACTGTCCCTTCATCGAAAGTATCTTCTCCATACTAACAAGCATTTTCTAGGTTTGCTAGATTCGTCCCAAGGCAGTTATGGACACCTTCATCCAATGGCTAGATACTTTCAATAATTCTAGACTCAAGTTCCTCTAGTGCTCCCTTTTTCACCATGCTATCTGGAAAATTTTGTTGGAATGGAATAGTCGCATTTTCACTGAGACCAATAGAAGCCCTAAAGTTGTGGCCAATAGAGCTCTATCCTTGGCCATAGAAAATAGTAGCCTCATCCCTTGTGGTGACATCCATAATTATGGACTAGAGGCTTCCCTATTTTCTTCCCTCATAATCCCCTTCGATTGCAACAAAACCCAAAATTATGGTAGCACCCGAACCCTGACCAAATGATCCCCCCCTCTGTAGGGTTGGCTTAAGTTCAACTTTGATGGTGCCTCCAAGGGAAACCCAGGGAGAGCCAAAGCAGGGGGCGTCATCAAGGATAACTATGATAACATCATTAAGGCTTTCTATGAAAACCTTGAGACCTAAACCAACAATTACGTAGAAGCCAGAGCCTTGTGGAGAAGCATTAAAACAACTAAAGCCCTCAACAGGCTAGTCATCTACAAAGGAGATTATTCAATTATCATTGGCCATATCATCAACAAAAGCACAGGGGATAAGAATATTTAGAACATTATCCAATACTACCAGCTCTCTCTTAACGTCAACTCTTAGAACTAAATCATTCACGTGTTTAGGGAGGCCAATAAGGTGGTCGATATTCTCACCAACAAACCAATTGATATGCCCAACCCGTTAGTTTAGAAATAAGACTTCCCGCAAGAAATTCTCACCCAATCCAACCAAGATGTGGCCTCGTGACTTGCTTGGTAGTCTGCACTACCACCATCACGGTATTTTTTCAATACCCAAGGCGGATGACCGCTACTTCACTTCCTCTAGAAACTCTGCCAAGGCGGTCTGGGTCTTGTTGTATGAGGTTAAGCCTTAGTTGGTTTTTTTTTGTAGCCATGGGAAGGCACAATTATCACTTTTTTCTACTGATGTAATAGGGATGAGACCCTTTAACCCGTAAAGCAATATAATTATTTTACCTACCAAAAAAAATACTATCTTATAGATAAATGTTGACAAGTTGTGAGAGGATTTCATAGAGCATTCTAAATAGGTTTAGTGAGCCCTTACCCTTCAGATAGACATGATTAAACAACTTTTAGTTGATAGGGTGATGAAACCCATTGATTTTATCAACCGACCGCCACCTATCGATGCTTCTTCGAACAAAAGTTCCACACCTGGTAAAAAGTAGAAAAAGTCAATGAGCTTTAGTAAAGTGGTCCATACAAATAATCCCATTGACTTTTATAAACTCCTTGAAGAAGAAAGTCCCCACCAGCTCATCAGCTTGATGCAACAAAATCAACCTAAGAAATTGGTTTCTCCCACCAAGATAGGAACCGCACTAGGGAATCTTATCTTAAACATCGGGATGCCTCCAAAAATTAATGTAGTAATAAATAATATTGTTGCATCGGTTGAGGAACTCCCACCTTATCAAACATAGGTTGTAGAGTAGAAGGAGGATTCTCAGGAAGTTGTGCACATTAAGATAGTCATGGTTGAAACACCAATTGATGAACAGAGGGTCAAGGAGTAAGTAAAGCGGGTGAAGCAAGAACGCAGGTTACCATAGCTGAGACCACCATCATCACGAATATCTACCCGACGAGCACAAGTTAGATGAACTGCAAGAAAAAAATTATTAAATTATTTTATTCAAACTTTTATATTGATATATTACTACTATTATCTGTAGAATGTTTATTGTTTTCTCTGTAATTATTTTACTAATGTACGTAAATATTTTGATATTGATGATGTTGTATATAAATATTTCATGTTTTCAAAATAGCATGTACAGATAATATTTGATGTTTTTATATGAAATTGTAGAAAATAATTTGGAGAATATATATTTTTGTTAAAGAACCATTCTGATAACATGCTTTTACAAGAACTGTTCTCTAAAAAAAAATCAGTATAAACGATACATCATTTTTATGATTTTTGTGATAAAGAATTCCAAAATTATTGTTTTTTGATAAGTTTTGTATAATTGTATTATTATCTGGAATGTTTTATCCTCAGTTGCATATATTTGATTAGAATTGTGTAACATGTTGGCTTGTGTTTTATGTATCTTTGGAAACGTTCATTTTACGTAATTCTGGAAATCTTCATTTCTCAGAACTAATGATTCTTTTCTGGAAATTATGTCCAATATCTATTTGTTCATTCTTAAATAGTTATGATGTCATGTTTTGTGAATTGTAAATGATTTTCTGAAAAGACAATATGGAAAGACAGTATGAATTTTGATAAAATTTAATCTTTCATTTATTTGCAAAAATTTGGATGGTGACATTTGATATATGTATAAAAATCATCATATTTTGTTTGTCTTATTTCTCCATATGTATGAGGACATGTATAGATTTTAGTTTAGAAGAAAATGATGAGAGGATATTTGGCATATATTTCTGTAATGAAATGTTTCATTCTTATGTTTAATTGATGATTATATTATGTTTTATGTAAGTTATTGTTGTATTTTTCTATAATTTGTCAATAAAAGGATGAATGCAGTTAATCTGATAAATGTGTTTATTTTATGTAAAATATGTCCGAGTTATGAGTAATTATGCATGCAAGGTGTTGAAGAATATTCCACAGACGAATGATGCAATAAGCACAAGCTTTGGGATACACCTTGGACACGAGGAGATGGACATAAGAACAAAGGATGCAAGAATATTAAGGCACGGGGACAGATTAGTAGCAGATTATTGTTACAAAAGATGGTAGCTGAAGCATGTTATGGAAGATAGTTACCAATGTACATTATAGAAGGTAGCTACTGAAGGATTTTTACCTGTAGTTACCGAAGGATATTTTTACTAGCAGTTACCGAAGGATTTTTAACTGTAGCACCCTAAAATTGGCATAGTGAAATATTAATAATTACATTCACTCCAGTAAATAATTTAAATTCAAATTTTAACCTCCCAAATCGCCCGTTAACCGCCGGTTAATCCATTTTCCCCTTTCCCATGCCATTTTTAGAGGTTGTTTTGATCATTTGATGATATCATCGCCGATCAGACAATATCACCCCAGATCTGATGATTTCGTTTGGGCTAGGACGTCCAGACGATCTTGTCCCTAAACTAATTTTGCATAATTAGCTTCTATTCCAACGAGTCTCTAATCCAGGCAGAAGCATGTCTGCATCTTTAGAGACCCTCCCCCATTGGAGATCTCCCAAATAGGGATGATCTCCAACCTCCTAACCTCCCTCCTAAGCCTATTTAATCCTAAGCCCTTCCCTTAGAACCCCCCTGGCTGATAATTCCTGTAACCCTACTTCATACGCATTAAGACATCTCAAATTCATATTTGCATTAGCTCTATACCAATTTTGTTGTAGGTACCTTAGTGTTTTTTAGCTGGAGCAAGCTTACATCGTCGTCGACGATCCTGTTCAGATCGGAGGCGATCTTGTTGAATCAGAGACAATTTTGTACCAATGCGAGATGATCTCGATTGCAATCAACATTGAGGCAATCAATGCCTAAAGTTTGCATTTCTCCATCTTTTCTCTGTTGTTTTTTGCTACAATTAGTTAGCTTATTCAATATTTTATGCTATTCTACATTTTGGAGTTCACCCATCTAGATTAAATGCATGATTAAGCCATAATTGTGAATAAATTAGCATGATTCATTCATGTTTCTATTTTTAAGTTTCTGTTTGATATTATTGCTATCATTTTACATTGTTTCCCTATGTTATAATAGTTGCATTTTTTGTGTTTTGCACCTATTTCTCTGTTTGCAGGTCTTTGACGAATTTTTCTGATGAATTCATCAGATCTCAGATGATCCTGTCAGATCTCAGACGATTCTGTCGAATTCCAGACGATACTGACTGCTTCAAGAATCAAAATCTTCATCAGACATCCGGATCAGGTATTCTTCTTTTAATATTCTATAATTTCTCTATTTTTTTGTCTTAATTCTGTTTTTTGTATTCATTTAATCTGCATCTTCATATAGAATAGCTTAGACACATTTTGGCCAAACCTAGGATTTGAATGCTTAAGGCTAAAACGAACACATAAAACACATTCCCAACCTAGGCATGGAAACTGCCATTAAATGTTTCCTGGTGAACCCACCATCCATCGAAAAATCACCGATATACACCTCCCTCGAGAGGCGGGACCTTCGCAAGGCCTCTTAGTCCGAGGTACCACGCCATCCTTTTCACATCCCCCTTCCGGGCACGGATCCTATAGCCTGAAGGTAAGGGTGTGAAAAATTTGGAGCGATACATTTTGGTGAACCCGACGTGAATGCATTGTAAACCTTTTGAAAAAAAAAACAAAAAAAATAAAACAACTAAAACATAGATGCATTTTAGATCATTTAAATTTAATATCATGTTTAGATGGTAGCTCCTAAGAAAATATTAGTAGTTACTATAAATGTAGAAAACTAGTTGGCAGCTATAGAAATCAATTCTATACTTAGTGTGCCTGAAACAGATAGAAATCAACTCTTGTGGGACGAACTTGATAGAAGACTTAGTGTCATTTCATCTAGTTCAACAGAACTTAAACAAATCAAGAGGCTAGTCCTAGATAGAATCTTGGATCCTCATCAACTAGTCTTTTATCATTAACTTCAAAGAGCCTGCCATAGATGGTTAGCTTATAGGAGAGCTCTTGTATCTTCAAAATTGTTCACCTTCGAGGAATACCTCGAGAACGCAGCCATTGTATACTAGTTCCTAGGTCTTGTAGAAGACCAAGAGGTTGTTCTTACATATAGGGAAATATGGAATAGAGTTCCTCGAGCTCTGTTATATCGAGAGTATTGCCATGAGCTTTACTTCTATCAACTAGCATCTGAGACAGATAATATCACTATAGCTCTTTTCATTAAATTTAAAAAAAAAAAACTTTCAATTTGAAGAAGAAAATTTCATGACTCCTGAAGAACTCGAGCCCATTAATGATATTTATAATTTTTTTATAGAAAAATAGATTGTTACTTTCAGTATTATTTCTTGCATTTATTGTGTTATTTGCTGTCTTCACAATATTATTTCAAAAACAAAGAAAAACTAAAAAAAAAACTAAAAAACAAAGCAAAAACTTAAACATTTCATTTTAAATATTGTAGTAGGTATATAGTTAATATATACCTCTTAAGCTTGTTGCACACACACACACACACACACACACACACACACACACACACATATATATATATATATTTGCTGAAATCAAAATTAAGCACAATGCCTAAACTTAGGAATGGTAAACAAACTGAAGGAGAAGAAGAAGATTGGTTACAAGATAAAACTAGAGACCCAAATGTCCTTCCTGAAGATCCAATTTTGGAAGGAGAAACTCTAGATCAACCAGAAAATGACCTAGGTGAAGATAATGAACAAGAAGAAAGTGTTAAAGAGGATGGACCCTCATCCCCTAGAGTAGCTCCAGATGGAACTATTGCTTTTGACAACGTAGATCATTTCCAAAAATTTCTCAATGATAACATCGACGCCCTTAATGTGGCAGTTCGTATTGATAAAGGGCAGATTAGTGACACTCAAGCAGCCATGGAACATATGTATGATGTGCGCACTAATCCCTTGTCTTTCATTGATCAAGAAAGTGATAAGGTTGGGCCATCCAATACAGATATGGTCACTATGGTTCAAAACATGTCAAAATAGCAGGTTACCCAACCTCCTAAGGAACCTGTTATTCAACCTAAAATCATTCCCACACAAAAGAAAAATTCCTTCACTACTTTATTTCGCCAAACTATTGAGTAATATGCTTCAAGTAAACAAAAACCTAAAACGAAGTCAAACACCAATTTTCAACAATCTGGAATACAACATAATACAACTTCAAAATTCCTTCATAACACTCTTCCTACCAATAATTTACACAATAGCAACATAGCATCTAATCTTCATGTCCCTCCATCATATGCTCACAAAACCCATGTCAATGCCCTACCGAACCAATATGGTGGGCAAACTAGTAATCTGGAAGCCATGGTGAAACAGTTAGCTTCGCGTATGGACCGAGATAGATCCTTATCGTCCCTCGTACAATTATCGAGAGATATGTAGTCAACCTTTGGATCCCATAGTTGTAGCTCAACCATACCCTAAGCATTTTCCCATGCCTATCTTGCCTATATATAAAGGAACCGAAGATCCCATAGAGCATATTCACATGTTTAGGATAGCATGTCATGATATATCACATGATGACTTGCTATTACTAAAGATGTTCCCGAAAAGTTTAGGTGGAATGGCATTAGAGTGGTACTATTAATTGCCCACTCATTCTTTGAGAAACTTTGAAGAAACAACTGAATCTTTTGTCCATCAATTTAGTGCCTACATCGAGAGGCATGTAATCATTAAAGATCTATACAACTTAAAACAAGACAAGGATGAATGTTTTGCCTATTTCTTAGCTAGATGGAGGCAGTTGACAGGAAAACTGCACTTTGTGCTACCTTATAGGGAAATGTTGGACATTTTTATCAATAATTTACAAGAACAAATATCTTATGAGCTATCAACTACTACTTTAACTACCTTCGATCAAGCTATAGATTTAGCTCGAAGAGTAGAAGATGCCCTCATTAGGAGAGGCCAACTTAGGAAGAAGGATGATGAGAAAACATCCAAAAATCAATATAAAAACAAACAAGTTGTTGGTGATAGATTCACTGACAGTAGAAATGTTGCTAATATCAATGTAATGAAGACAACAAAAAAAATTATATTGAAACCTCCTAATAAGCCTCCTCAAGAATTTACTCAGTTGAATCAACCCTTATCAACTATTTTACCTCAATTACTTGAAATAGGTTTGATCCAATTACAAGCTATCCAGGAACCTGATCCAACTATACCCGGATACAGAGCTAACTTACACTGTGATTTGCATAGAGGACCTGGACACTCTACCAACACTTGTAAAAGGTTGAAACATAAAATACAGGATTTGATTGATAATAATGAAATGGAAGTGCAAGACTTCAAACCTAAACAAAATGCTCCTAATAACGCTCAAAAGACTTTCCCCAAAATCAAAATCAAAATGCTAATCAAACATTAGACATATTTCAACACCCTTTACAAAGACATGGTAAAGAAGTGGCCAATCAAATCGAACATCATAATGTTCCTCCTCCTACCCGATATGTAGGAACCATTAGCGGACAATTACCTATTTAGGATCCTCAAATATTTGACACAACCTTATCCCTTGTTACGACCAGGCCCCTACATAATTTTCAAACTTTAGATTCCAGTGATATAGAATCAGATACTGAAAGTGAACTAGACATTACTTCAAACCAGTCGAATAGTTCTGAAAATGAATCAGATCCTATTCAACCCGTCACAGATGTTATGGTTCCAAAAGAACCATTTCCTAGAAGAGTTACTACTCGACCTTCTTCTAATCAATTTCTCCCTAATGAACAAGCCATAAATGCTAGACCGAGACCAGTTCAACGTCCTCAATATAACATTGTAGGTACCATTGGAGTCATTACCCAATAACAGGCTCAAAATTCTCAACAAGAACCAAATCAGAATGATGGATCAGTTCCATTTGTTTTGAAAAATCCCAATAAAGGGAATCATGCTTCCCATGTTCAACCTAAACCCCCTTACAATATTAATGAGCAATTGTCCAATACTACAGCCAAAATTTCCCTTTTAGATTTGTTAAGATCCTCTCCCACCCATAGGGATGAGTTGATGCTTACATTAAGCCAAATGATGGTACCTCAAAACATTCAACCTGAAGCCATGGCCAATACTATCATCACTCGAGAGGTTGATTGTATTGAATTTCGAGATAAATATATCCTACAACACAGTTTACATAAGGACAATCCCTTATATATTACTGCTCTAATTGGAGATGTAGCTGTCAAACGAGTTTTGATTGATAATGGCTCATCTCTAAACATTTGCACTTTTGACTTCTACCAAATATTTGGCTTTAGAAGTGATGAAATGAAGAAAACTGATATGATTATCAAAGATTTCAATGACAAAACACAAGAAACATGTGGAGTTATTACCATCCCCTTGCAAGTTGGTCCTAGAACCCTAGAAACAACTGTGTTTATTATACATTGCCCAACATCGTACAATATACTTTTGGGTCACCCTTGGATCAATGCGATGCAAGCGGTCCCATCGACTTTACACCAATGTGTTAAGTTTGAATTTAAAAATTAGTTGGTCACTATCCATGGTGACCCTAGACCCTTTGATATGTGTGCTTTGGCAAAACCTGTTGGAGTGCAATTTTGCCCCGCTCTATCATCCACACATCCTAGTTCTTATTTTTCATCTAAATGTGTGAAACACAAACCCATAACTTCACCTATTTCCCCTCCATTAATTTCATCCTCTTATATAGATCAACAATCTTCTAAACAAATCACTCTAGAACCTCAAAAAGATCTTAAATCTACAACCAATCCTTCATGTTCAATCCCTATAAATTCAAAACCTATAGACACATCTATCATCCCTTCCACATATAAAGATATAGGGAATAACCCTTCTACATCTTATGCTCTTTCTGATGAACTTTTACCAGATTTATCCACAATATTAATATAAAAAAAAACAAATGCTTTCATGCAAGTTTCAATTCTTTTAAATAACTTGCCACCATCTCCTCGTACTTTGGGCCTCCTACAACCTATGGGAAGCACTTACCAAGTCGGGAGTTGTGCCTTCATTTATAAAGGATATGATTGGGGAAGAATCCCTTGGAATATCAAAACTCATCATGAGGGATACGCTCGATGTTATTTTACCAATGAATATATTAAAGCTAAACCCATAATGCTTAAAATGGGATATAAAGGGAAAGGTTTGGGACCTTTCCAAAATGGCATGAAAGAACCTTTCAAGGTAGAACCATGGCCTGCCTACTGTGGTGTGGGCCTATTTCCTAGTAAGGGTCAACCCTTTCCTTTTGAAGATGATGATCAACTCATATGCTATCAAGATTATTTGGATAGGCATGTTGATTTGCCTCTAAAAAATCAATCATTTACATGTAACATGCTATCCATAGCTTACCCTGAAATGATTGCTAACTCCGATGAGGAGTTGGAAGGAGATATCTTCCACGACGTCTCCGTTGAAGAGATGTTACACAATGGATTTTATTTTGATGGTTCTATACCAACTATAGCCTAGCTTGAGACCGCTAATCCTCAAGATGAATTATCCAAATTAACCTTACAAGAATTACAAGAATTGGGCGTTTCACCCGCCCCACCTAATTTTGAAAGAGATCTACATATGGAGTAGAAAACATTATTAAAATTAACATTGGAACTGAGGATAATCCTCACATAATCAATATTGGATCAGAATTAACTCAAGAAAAACAAGAGCAATATATTGCATTCCTTAAAGAGTATGAAGATGTCTTCACTTGGACATACGAAGATATGCTAGGTCTAGACCCTTCTATAGCCATGCATCATCTAGTGGTCCATCTGGATGCTAAACCTGTTAAACAAAAACTTAGAAAAATGCATCCCAAAGTGGCTTTGGTAGTCAAAGGGGAGTTAGAAAAACTCTTGAATGTTGTCTTTATACAAGCTATTGATTATGCTGAATGGATCTCAAATGTAGTTCCAGTTATAAAAAAAGAAGCTACCAAAGTTAGGGTTTGCACAGATTTCAGAGATATTAACGTTGCATGCCCTAAAGATGATTTTCCTCTTCCAAACATGGATCAAATAATTGAATTTACTGTCGGGAGTGGGATGATGTCCTTAATAAATGGATTCTTCGGTTATAATCAGATCAGGATAACTCCTGAAGATCAGGCTAAAATAGCCTTTATTACCCCTTGGGGTACTTTTTGTTGGAAAGTGATGCCATTTGGCTTAAATAACGTAGGTGCAACCTATCAATGAGCTATGACCTATATTTTTCATGATATGATGCATGATATCCTACATGATTATGTAGATGATATTATAGCTCGCTCTATTATTGAAGATAATCATTTAGATGATTTGAGAAAAGTTTTTAATCGATTACAAGAATATCTTATTCGATTAAATCTAGCAAAATGCATATTCAGAGTTAATTTTGGTAAACTATTAGGGGTTTTAGTTTCTTAACGTGGTATCAAAATTGACCCTCTCAAGATTGCGACCATCACTGATATGCCCGCACCTACTAATATATTTGAGTTATGAAGTTTACAAGGTAAGCTTCAAGCCATCCGTCGCTTCATCGATAAGCTGGCGGACAAAACCGGTCCCTTTCTTAAACTCCTTAAGAAGGATGTCCCTTTTAATTGGGATGCCGAATGTAGAGAAGCTTTTGAACTTCTCAAACAATACCTCCTTAATCCACCTGTGCTTTCATCGCCTAAACCTGATCGCCCATTTCTTCTATATATTTCAGCTTTAGATTCTGCCTTAGGAGCTATGTTAGCTCAGCCTGATGATGAAAAGAGAGAACATGCTAATTATTGTATTAGTAGAACCTTCATCAGTTATGAAACCCGCTACACAGTGTTAGAGAAACTATTAGCAGTCGTGTTTGCTATGCAAAAATTATGACATTATATGCTTAGTCCGAAAACTTATGTCATTGCTAAATACGATCCCTTAAGGTATCTCATGAGTCAACCTTATTTATCGGGTCGCACAGCCTAGTGAGTTCTTGCTCTAAGTGAGTTTGATCTCACATTCATAAGACAGAATTCTGTTAAGGGTCAAATCATAGCAGATCAATTAGTCGCTGCACCCTTAGAGTCTACCCATCCCCTCATCATTGAGTTTCTGATGAATGCCTTCAATTAGAGGTAGACCATATTGAACAATGGTCCTTATACTTTGATGGAGCCCGATGCATGAGTGGGGCTGGTGCGGGTATTATTTTAATATCCCCGCAAAAACATCTTATTCCTCTGTCCTTCAAATTGACATTTGCTTGCACCAAAAATACTGCTGAATATGAAGCTCTAATCCTTGGATTACGAGCTACCTTGGCGCTAAAAATTAAACATCTATTAGTTTTTGGTGATTCTCAACTGGTTATAAACCAAATTAATGAATTTTATCAAACCAGAGATGATAAACTGCACCCATATAAGGCCTATGTTTTACAACTAATGTCTTTATTTGATCAAGTTACCTTGGAAGCTATTCCTCAAACTTGCAACTATGCAGCTGATGCTATGGCCGCAGCTGCATCTCTCCTGCCCTTGGAGTTAGATGACGAATATGCCACTATCATTATTCGTCGACTCCAAGAACTTGCTTCAAATAAGTCATGCTTAGAACCTTTGGATAGGTTTCTAATCAACGAAACTACTTCTGAACCTTGGTATATAGATATATTTGATTTTCTCCAAAATGGGACTTTCCCTGCCAATTCTAATAGAAACCAGTGTCGGTTATTAGGTAGACGAGCAAGTCGATTTGTAATAATTGGCAATACTTTATATAGGAGATCTTTTGAAGGTATTCTATTAAGATGTTTGAATTTAGAAGAATCCAAATCAGCCTTGAGTGAATCCCATGATGGATCTTGTGGAGGACACTTTAGTGGTAGTGTCATTGCTAAAAAGCTCCTTCGGATAGGATACTTTTGGCCTACCATGGAAAAGGATGCACATGATTATGTGCACCATTGTGACAAGTGCCAAAAACATGCTAACCTTGTCCATGTGCCTACACAAGAACTGCAGGCTATTTCATCTCCTTGGCCCTTTTCAAAATGGGGCTTAGACATTATTGGAAAAATTAATCCTGTGTCATCTGATGGACACAAATTCATCATAACCGCCACTGAGTATTTCACGAAGTGGGTCGAAGCTATGCTTTTAGCTTCCTGCATTGGAACACAAGTCTCTAAATTTATTTTTAATCAAATCATTTGTAGGTTTGGAATTCCTGCAAATCTCATCCCTGACAATGGAACTTGTTTCAAAAATAAAGATGTTAAAAAATTATGTCAAAAATATAAGATTCAACATCACTGGTCCACTCCCTATTATCCTCAGGGTAATGGTAAAGCTGAAGCATCTAACAAAAGCTTAATCAAAATTCTCAAAAGATTAGTCAATAAAACTGGCCGCGACTGGCACATTCAGTTATATCTAGCCTTGTGGGCCTATCGAACTAGTGTTCGAACCCCCACTGGAACTTCACCTTTTGTTTTGGTGTATGGTGCTGAAGCAGTTTTTCCCTTTGAATTAGAAGTTCTTATTTGGCTCTACTACTTCAAGATACTGAAGTAGGAGATGAATATCGTGCTGGCAGACTCAGTCGGCTGGAACTCCTCGATGAAAAATGCATCAATGCTTTGGAGCATCTCCGTGCCTACCAAAACAAGCTTAAAAGATCATATGCTAAAAAAGTTCGTCATCGATCCTTTGAAATCGATGACCTTGTTTTAAAAGAAAATAAAAAAAATACAAATGCAACTAAGGACCTTAAAGGTAAGTTTGAGCCCAACTGGCTTGGACCATACATTATCACTGCTAAATTTGAATCGGGAGCATACAAATTATCTACCTTAGATGGTAAAGAACTTAAAGAACCCATGAATATTTTGCATCTTAAACGTTACTATGTATAAATTTGGTCTTTTCATCCTTGTATATATTTGTTTAAAATATTTCAAATTCATTATCTTGTATTTCTTTCAATTTATAAATTCCAAAACACAAAAAACATTCATAATCATCAAAATATTCAAAACTATTTGTTGTATTTATTTATGGCACTTGTTAATTTTTTGTTCAAAAACAAAAATAAAAACAAAAAAAATGATAAAAATATAAAAACAGCAATATTATGGACTCTTTCGAAACCAAAACAACATAAAGAAGAAAGAGAGAGTCAAAATTCTCAAAACTTCAGCTTGGAGCTATGTAACCTCAGCTCGGTGTCGTGCAGCCTTCTCCTGTAAGGTATGCACCTGTGCCTAGATACAGATCGTCTCTACTCAGAGAGTCGCTGTCTCGCTACTCTCCCTAGTGTCCACACCCTTGCCCTTATCGAGCGATGGTGGCCTCTCTCTCTGTGGAGAAGGGGGTCTCACCTCCCTCCTATCCCACTGCAGCAGCTTCTCCTGCGCCTATGGCCTCCTCAACTCTCTCCCATCGTGACCTTGGGTTGCCTCCATAGCTGCCTGGTGCCACCTCTCTATCTGACGCACAACTACGTGTATTGGACCCTAAGCCCTCGTCATCCGAGGAGGGTGGATGCCTACGTACCAGGCATTGTAGCCATCGGCTACCCCTGCGTCGTCCCCATCCACTAGCTGAATGGGGGCATCGTTCGAGTCCTAACTCTAGAAGTGCTACATGTCTGGAGCCCCACTCACTATGGTGTTATCCCAGACAGTCTAAGAAAACTTGTAATCCCTGAGAGATGGGATCCCCTATTGTAGACCGAACTATCACAAAACTTGATCGTAGTGGTGGAGCTCCACCTCTCCCCTCTCCATCCTCAACCAGTAGACTCGCCTGATGTGAGCCAGCTCCTGTCCATCCTCGGCCCACCTTGGGTGCTCTCGCCATGGCCTCCAAGTGATCTGGTCTGAGACAAGGTCATATAGCAGTCTCTGGGACATCGAAAGGTCGATTCGCCACTGTGACCCTCTCTGAAGCCACCAGTAGAAAACTCGGGGCCTCTCCCCATAAATCCCTATAAGTGGAAGTCGTATCGGCCTCTGCACTGTAATGTGCTCCCAACACCAAACCTGTAGGAGTGATGTCATCACCAGACATCGACCGCCCTTGTACACGACCCCATGCAGGATCTTGTACAGCCGACATAGCACAAAGCTGCCCCAAGCAAATCTGTACCCATGGTCCCGCATATCGTAGATCACATATGCTAGCATCCATGGTACCCTGCACCCGCTCTGGTGGCACAGCAGAAGTCCACCAACCACTCCAGCTAAAACTTGTGTGAGTCTCGATGCCCTAGGCATCTGATGTAGTGCCTCGATGTTCACTCTGCCCTTCTCTAGGGTGAAGCTCGGGTCACCACACAATCGCCCCATAGCATGGCCCTGATTTGTCATAGGAGTGATCAACTGTCCTTGTATGGGGATTCTTAGAATCCTCCATACATCCTCCAAAGTGGGAGTCATATCCCCTATAGGTAGCCAAAAATAGGAAGAACTCGGATACCACCTCTCTGCCAGGGCTATCAGTAGCCCCATGTCTGTAGACACTTGTGGAATTTTTGCCACATGCAGTAAGCCAGTTTGTGTCAGCTGATCCCGCTCTACCTGTGTAAGACCGGCCAAGTCATATCTCAAACCTCCATATTTCCATTCCCTGCTCTTTAGCAATCATCTCTGCAACATAAACAACAAAACAACAAACAATCATTAATAAACAACTCAAGTAATTAAAAATGCAAGTTAAAATAAGTTCAATTTTATACAACTGATGATCTCGTCCACTATTGGATGATATCTTCCCAAATTTGAGCAAAATCGTCTCCGATTTCGCAAGCAGAAATTGTCCCTAAATTAATGAAATCATCCCCCTTTCGTTGATTTTGCCCTAGGACGAAATTGGTGAACTTGAGATGATTTCATCGAAATCGAGACGATTTCGTCCTGACGATGTCAACGGCCCAAAAATGACCGCATCGGACCTCTTTGATCTGTGTGTCGTCTTGACCATTTTTTCTTCTAGAGCTCTAAAACCAAGAAAATGAACAGTAAAAATGAATTAGGGTTTTACCCTATTTTTCTTAATTTTATTCAAAAACACAATTAAAAACATTTTTTTCAAAATTTGCTTTTTCGCATTTTTACCTCAAACGTTCGATTTGGGTAAAAACATGGAGGGGTCACCATAGTAAGCTGTCGTATGATTCGACCAAGAATCGTTGCCTAAAAATGGGAATAATTTTTTCTTTCTCGTAGATCGAGAAGAACTCATCTTTAATGCATTTTCTTCGAAAAATTTGCTAAAGAGGGGGCAAAATGTAGCACCCTAAAATTGGCGCAGTGAAATCTTAATAATTACATTCACTCTAGTAAATAATTTAAATTTAAATTTTAACCTCCCAAATCGCCCGTTAACCATCAGTTAATCCATTTCCCCCTTTTCCGTGCCATTTTTAGAGGTTGTTTTGACCGTTTGACGATATCGTCGCCGATCAGACGATATCGCCCCAGATCTGACAATTTCGTCTGGGCTAGGACGTCCAGATGATCTTGTCCCTAAACTAATTTTGCACAATTAGATTCTGTTCCAACGGTTCTCTAATCCGAGTAGAAGCATGTATGCACCGTTAGAGACCCTCCCCTGTTGGAGATCTCCGAAATAGAGATGATCTCCAACCTCCTAACCTCCCTCCTAAGCCTATTTAATCCTAAGCCCTTCCCTTAGCACCCCCCTGGATGATAATTCCTGTAACCCTAATTCATACGCATTAAGACATCTCAAATTCATATTTGCATTAGCTCTATACCAATTTTGTTACAGGTACCTTAGTTTTTTTCAGCCGGAGCAAGCTTACATCGTCGTCGATGATCTTGTTCAGATAGGAGGCAATCCTGTCGAATCAGAGACGATTTCATACCAATGCGAGACAATCTCGATTGTAGTCAACATTGAGGCAATCAGTGCCTAAAGTTTGCATTTCTCCATCTTTTCTCTGTTTTTTTTTGCTGCAATTAGTTAGCTTATTCAATATTTTATGCTATTCTGCATTTTGGAGTTCACCCATCTAGATTAAATGCATGATTAAGCCATAATTGTGATTAAATTAGCATGATTCATTCATTTTTCTATTTTTAAGTTTCAGCTTTGATATTATTGTCTGTCATTTTACATTGTTTCCCTATGTTAGAATAGTTGCATTTTCTATGTTTTGCACCTATTTCTCTATTTGCAGGTCTTTGACGAATTTGTCTGACAAATTCGTCAGATCTCAGACGATCCTGTTAGATCTCAGACAATTCTATCGAATTCTAGACGATCTTGACTGCTTCAAAAATCAGAATCTTCATCAAACATCCGGATCAGGTATTCTTCTTTTAATATTCTATAATTTCTTTGTTTTTCTGTCTTAATTCTATTTTTTGTATTCATTTAATCTAAATCTTTATATAGAATAGCTTAGACACATTTTGGCCAAACCTAAGATTTGAATGCTTAAGGCTAAAATGAACACATAAAACACATTCCCAACCTAGGCGTGGAAACTGCCATTAAATGTTTCCTGGTGAACCCACCATCCGTCGAAAAATCACCAATATACACCTCCCTTGAGATGCGGGACCTTCGCAAGGCCTCTCAATCCGAGGTACCGCGACATCCTTTTCACATCCCCCTTCCGGGCACGGATCCTATAGCCTGAAGGTAAAGGTGTGAAAAATTTGGAGCGATACATTACAATAGTTATCGAAGGATGACTAAGTCCGTTGAATGACGCTACATGCCACATCGCTTTCACATGGTAGCAAGTATTTCTAATCAGCATAATATTTGATTTATCACATATTATTCACTCGAAATATTGTGATTAATAAAGCCGTTATTAATTTATTCAATAAAGTTGTGTAATACAACTATTATTAGGTTTATTAGATTTAGGCACAATATTATTGCACCTTTTCCTGGAATAAAGGACATATGGTTATATTGTATATCTTGCAAAATGTCAAAGTTAGTGTTTCTTTGTTAAGTTAGCTTACGTATTGCCACTTGGACCATTTAGGATGTTTACCAAGTCTAAGAAGGAATAGGAATTGTATTAGTTTAGATTATTTTTGTTAGTAAATAGTTATCACATCATAAGTCCACAACCTCTACATGGTAAAATACGTGGAAAATTTTATTCAGAATTGTACAAGTCATAATATATATTACATAGGGGGACATTTGAAAAGGTCTAATGGAGAAATAGCAAATTTCCAGTGTTCTAATGTCAAAAATTTCTAAAGAACTATGCCAAAATGTACGTTTGAATTTCCAAAAATAAAAGTAGCATTTTTTTCTTCACATATGGTAACTGTGTCATCTATATTTACTATATAATTTTATTTATGTATTTGTAACTGTACATTCTTACATAAATAGAATAAAATAATGTTAGGAATAGTTATGTGTTTTAGTTACTAAGATAAAGTAAACTAGGGGAGAAAGACTTACATTATCTTCTAGGATGCAGGACCCACTCCTACAACCAATCCCTAAGCTCGCACCCCTACAATATGTTAGAAATAGTTAATTAACCTTAGAATATAAAATAAAGTAAATTGTATTTTCATATATAAAGTTAGAATAAATAAATAAAACTAACCGCATTAGGATCCTCACCAATAGATCACCTCATCAGTAGATAATTACTATTAATTATTCTCAACTATACTTAAACTCATCAATAGGCAATTACTGTTAAAATAATTCATTAATAGGTAATTATCATATTTACTGCATAAATCAGAAATTGCATTTTAATCTCATACTTGCACAATTTAATTTTTGTTTATTTATTTTTTTGTAAACACCTAAAACTGAAAAGAAATCTAAACTAAGCTTATCATTGATCCCCACGGTACAATCTATATTGGATTGTTATTCTTTAAATCTAACCTTGATTTACCCTCAGATTGATAAATTAAATGTAAGCTATTACAGTCGATCATTGGGATTCCTCCATCTAAAATCAAAAGCACTAATGTAAGAGAAGCCTCTATGAGTTGAGGTATTTAGCATCTAAGTTTTAAAGAGCCTTCATAGTCCTTGGAATCTAATTTTAAAAGGGACACCTAGCACCAAGTCATAGGTTTATAGTGTCTTAGCATCACATGTCAAGTTAATATTAACACCAAAAGAAAGGTTCAACATAATTTGATACCTAAGCATGAAGTGAAGGGAAGATGATACCAATATTGGTTTTTGGGGTAACTTATATAGGCATATAAATTTTATATTAGAAATTATTGGAAGATAAAAATATGATTTAAGAAAATAATAAGGAATTTAATGGATAGGTTTGAGAATTTTGTTTGGAAGGTGAATTGGACAGTAGAAATTTGTTAGCTAGATAGGTTGTTAGAAGTTCCTAGATGAGAGTAGTAACACCAAAAAAGAAAAATAAATAAGATAATGATGAAATAAAGGTCATGATCAACCCATTTAAAACTTGAGGATTATCAAAGAAGGAATTTTCATATACACTATGATACACGATAGCTACGAAGAGTTATCTATGTATGGAGAAGAGTAGTTTTATAAGAGGAGTGGTTGAAGCAACCAATAAGGAGGAGGATAAAGGGAACCAGAATATGGTGTATGATACAAAAGTATAATTATCATTACAATAGAATGAATCTAAGTTACACAACTTTTATTTTTTCTACCATCCTAAAGTAAAATTTGGCACCTTCTTTGGAATAGTAGGGACACCTATATAGAGAAGGACATCATCAAATATGTGGTAATTATTCTAGCAAAGTTATACCCTAACACCTTGAACATGGAATCCCAAAAGATATGGTAGCTAAATTAGGGCTTAAGTAATAACCAAATCAGATTTTCTACTCAAATGGGATTTTTAGATTGGACTAGGATCCTAGAGCTAAATATGTTAGACATTTTACTACCTTGCTATTAAGTCGATACAATAATGATGGGTTATGGTTATATAATATTTAATATAATAGAGAGTAGGTGGTAAACTAAATTTTTGTCCTTTTCATGGACAATAAATATTCCAAAATGTATGATAAGAAGTTGGTTAAATCTAAAGAGGCATCAGAATCCTTGAACATGTGGTTAGTATCACATCCTCACAAGAAAATTTTAATGCATAGGTTTTGGCCAATAATTGTATTAGTGTCATTGAGATCAATTAATGACCACATGAGGAATGATGGCCTATGATATGGTGCTGAGAGGGAGAAAACATAACAACCTAGTAAGTCATAAGTAAACATGATGAAATTTCAACTGCATAAGAGCACACACAACCTAGTTTTATTAGGATTTGATCTCCTAAAAAACCCATAGGTTAGATAAATATTAGATAAGTTTGCTTACTTTGTAATCACATATATAATTAAATTATTAATACTCATAGATATTGTGGATGCTTTAGAATCCCTTTATAGAAAATACTCTCCACATGCTTCTCTTCTATTGATACCCAATATAAAAAATCTATCAATCATCACTCCATGTTGACATCTTAGTAGTCCATACTACCATTTTATCTAGCCTCTTGATTGAAAGTAAAATGACTTATTCTTCACATCCTATGAGACACAAAATATCTACATTTGAATAGTTATAGAGATCAAAGAGTCAACTACACCTTTAATAGCTTGGTAGCTTAACAACAATGAACAAACTTATATGCTAGCAAGCAACGAGACTAGAATGTGAAATTTGTATGTAGAAACCCACCAATTCTAAGATAATATTCAAAAAACAAAAAAATAAAGAAATCACATAAACATTAATGCCAAACTATAATATGCAAGTTATGAAGAAAATTGCATGGCCTACCATTATACACATCTCATTGGAAGTTCATGATGGAGCACTACTTAATGGTATGCCCTATGCCTTAGTGGGGAACGTGTTCATCCATGTGGACCTACTTTTTTTTCTTTTTTTTTATCTTATTAATTAAAAATAAAATCTACCCTTTTCTAATTATTTATTTATATTTTGAATCTAATTATTGTACAAATTCTAATTTGTCTTGATTTATCATATCATATGTATGTGTGTACACACATTTTTATCTTGTGTTCTTGTATAATTCTAGTTGGAGTTCACTAACTAGTGTTATATTTGATCTTAGATATATCAATTTTTACTACTAGGTTTAATATTTGCTACTATAATGCAATGCAATATTGTAGCACCCTAAAATTGGCGCAGTGAAATCTTAATAATTACATTCACTCCAGTAAATAATTTAAATTCAAATTTTAACCTCCCAAACCGCCCGTTAACCATCGGTTAATCCGTTTCCCCCTTTCCTGTACCATTTTTAGAGGTTGTTTTGACCGTTTGACGATATCGTTGCCGATCAGACGATATCGTCCCAGATCTGATGATTTCATCTGGGCTAGGACGTCCAGACGATCTTGTCCCTAAACTAATTTTGCATAATTAGCTTCTATTCCAATGGGTCTCTAATCCGGGCAGAAGCATGTCTACGCCATTAGAGACCCTCCCCCATTGGAGATCTCCCAAATAGGGATGATCTCCAACCTCCTAACCTCCCTCCTAAGCCTATTTAATCCTAAGCCCTTCCCTTAGCACCCCCCTGGCTGATAATTCCTATAACCCAACTTCATACGCATTAAGACATCTCAAATTCATATTTGCATTAGCTCTATACCAATTTTGTTGCAGGTACCTTAGTGTTTTTTAGCCGAAGCAAGCTTACATCATCGTCGATGATCCTGTTCAGATCAGAGGCGATCCTGTCGAATTAGAGACGATTTCGTACCAATGCGAGATGATCTCGACTGAAGTCAACATTGAGGCAATCAGTGCCTAAAGTTTGCATTTCTCCATATTTTCTCTGTTCTTTTTTGCTGCAATTAGTTAGCTTATTCAATATTTTATGCTATTCTATATTTTTGAGTTCACCCATCTAGATTAAATGCATGATTAAGCCATAATTGTGATTAAATTAGCATGATTCATTCATGTTTTTGTTTTTAAGTTTCAGTTTGATATTATTGCTATCATTTTACATTGTTTCCCTATGTTTTTTTTTTTTTTTTTTGGTGGTGGCCACAAGGGGTAAACAGACTGTGACCACGAGGGAACCAATAACATATCCGCAACATGTGAGGCGAGAGATTTGAACCTGGGCCTCTCAGAAACTAGAGAGGTTTAACTACCCACTTGCTCTCCAACTCCTCTACATAGGCGGATCATTGTTTCCCTATGTTAGAATAGTTGCATTTTCTGTGTTTTGCACCTATTTCTCTGTTTGCAGGTCTCTAACGAATTCGTCTGATGAATTCGTCCAATCTCAGATGATCCTATCAGATCTCAGACGATTCTGTCGAATTCCAGACAATCTTGACTGCTTCAAGAATCAGAATCTTCATCAGACATCCGGATTAGGTATTTTTCTTTTAACATTCTTAATTTTCTCTATTTTTTGTCTTAATCCTATTTTCTGTATTCATTTAATCTGCATTTTCATATAGAATAACTTAGACGCATTTTTTCCAAACCTAGGATATGAATGCTTAAGGCTAAAACGAACACATAAAACACATTCCCAACCTAGGCATGGAAACTGCCATTAAATGTTTCCTGGTGAACCCACCATCCGTAAAAAAATCACCAATATACACATCCCTCGAGAGGCAGGACCTTCGCAAGGCCTCTCAGTTCGAGGTACCACGCCATCCTTTTCACATCCCCCTTCTGGGCACGGATCCTATAGCCTGAAGGTAAGGGTGTGAAATTTTTGGAGCGATACATTTTGGTGAACCCGACGTGAATGCATTATAAACCTTTTGAAAAAAAAAAATAATAATAATAATAAAACAACTAAAACATAGATGCATTTCAGATCATTTAAATTTAATATCATGTTTATATGGTAGCTCCTAAGAAAATATTAGTAGTTACTATAAATGTAGAAAACCAATTGGCAGCCATAGAAATCAATTTTGTGCTTAGTGTGCCTAAAATAGATAGAAATCAACTCTTGTGGGACGAACTTGATAGAAGACTTAGTGTCATCTCATCTAGATCAACAAAACTTAAAAAAATTAAGAGTCTTATCCTAGATAGAATCCTAGATCCTCATCAACTTGTATTTTATCATGAACTTCAGAGAGCCTGCCATAGATGGTTAGCTTATAGGAGAGCTCTTGTATCTTCAGAATTGTTCACCTTCGAGGAATACCTCGAGAACACAGCCATTGTACACTAGTTCCTAGGTCTTGTAGAAGACCAAGAGGTTGTTCTTAGAGATAGGGAAATATGGAATAGAGTTCCTCGAGCTGTGTTATATCGAGAGTATTGCCACGAGCTTTACTTCTATCAACCAGCATCTGAGACAGATAATATCACTATAGCTCTTTTCATTGAATTTTTAAAAGAAAACTTTCAATTTGAAGAAGAACACTTCATGACTCCTGAACAACTTGAGCCCATTAATGATATTTATAAATTGTTTATAGAAAACTAGATCATTACTTTCAGTCTTATTATTTCTTGCATTTATTGTATTGTTTGTCATCTTTACAATATTATTACAAAAACAAAGAAAAACTAAAAAACATAGCAAAAACAAAAACATTTCATTTTAAATATTGTAGTAGGTATATAATTAATATATACCTCTTAAGCTTGTTGCATATATATATATATATATACAAATATATATATTTGCTGAAATCTAAAATTAAGCACCATGCCTAAACTTAGGAATGGTAAAGAAACTTTAGGAGAAGAAGAAGATTGGTTACAAGATAAAACTAGAGACCCAAATGTCCTTCCTGAAGATCCAATTCTGGAATGAGAAAATCTAGATCACCCAGAAGATGACCTAGGTGAAGACAATGAACAAGAAGGAAGTGTTAAAGAGGATGGATCCTCATCCCCTAGAGTAGCTCTAGATGGAACTATTGCTTTTGACAACGTAGATCATTTTTGAAAATTTCTCAATGATAACATTGACGCCCTTAATGTGGCAGTTCGTATTGATAAAGGGCAAATTAGTGACACTCAAGTAGCCATGGAACATGCATTTGATGTACGCACTAATCCCTTGTCTTTCATTGATCAAGAAAGTGATAATGTTGGGCCATCCAATACAGATATGGTCACTATGGTTCAAAACATGTCAAAATAGCAGGTTACCCAACCTCCTAAGGAACCTGTTATTCAACCTAAAATCATTCCCACACAAAATAAAACTTCCTTCACTACTTTATTTCACCAAAATATTGAGCAATATGCTTCAAGTAAACAAAAACCTAAAACGAAGCCAAACACCAATTTTCAACAATCTGGAATACATCATAATACAACTTCAAAATTCCTTCATAACACTCTTCCTACCAATAATTTACAAAATAGGAATATAGCATCTAATCTTCATGTCCCTCCATCATATGCTCACAAAACCCATGTCAATGCCCTACCGAACCAATATGGTGGGAAAACTAGTAATCTGGAAGCCATGGTGAAACAGTTAGCTTCGTGTATGGACCAGATAGATCCTTATTGTCCCTCGTACAATTATCGAGAGATATGTAGTCAACATTTGGATCCCATAGTTGTAGCTCAACCATACCCTAAGAATTTTCCCATGCCTATATTTCCTATATATAAAGGAACCAAAGATCCCATAGAGCATCTTCGCATGTTTAGGATAACATGTCATGATATATCACATGATGACTTGCTATTACTAAAGATGTTCCCAAAATGTTTATGTGGAATGGCATTCGAGTGGTACTATCAATTACCCACTCATTATTTGAGAAACTTTGAAGAAACAGCTAAATATTTTGTCCATCAATTTAGTGCCTACATCGAGAGGCATGTGTCCATCAATTTAGTGCCTACATAATTTTCAAACTTTGGATTCTAGTGATATAGAATCAGATACTGAAAGTGAACTAGACATTACTTCAAACCAATCAAATAGTTTTGAAAATGAATCAGATCCTGTTCAACCCGTCACAGATGCTATGGTTCCAAAAGAACCATTTCCTAGAAGAGTTACTACTCGACCCTCTTCTAATCAATTCCTCTCTAATGAACAAGCCATAAATGCTCAATCGAGACCAGTTCAGCGTCCTAACTATAACATTGTAGGTACCATTGGAGTCGTTACTTGACAACAGGCTCAAAATTCTCAACAAGAACCAAATCAGAACGATGGATCGGCTCCATTCATTTTGAAAAATCCCAATAAATGGAATCATGATCCTAATGTTCAACCTAAACCCCCTTACAATATTAATGAGCAATTATCCAATATTACAGCCAAAATTTCCCTTTTGGATTTATTAAGATCTTCTCCTACCCATAGGGATGAGTTGATGCTTACATTAAGCCAAATGATGGTACCTCAAAACATTCAACCTGAAGCTATGGCCAATACTATCATCACTCAAGAAGTTGATTGTATTGACTTCCGAGATAAAGATATCCCACAACACAGTTTACATAAGGATAACACCTTATATATTACTGCTCTAATTGGAGATATAGCTGTCAAACGAGTCCTGATTGATAATGGCTCATCTCTAAACATTTGCACTTTTGACTTCTACCAACGATTTGGCTTTAGAAGTGATGAAATGAAGAAAACTGATATGATTATCAAAGCTTTCAATGACGAAACACAAGAAATGTGTGGAGTTATTACCATCCCATTGCAAGTTGGTCCTAGAACCCTAGATACAACTATCTTTATTGTACATTGCCTAGCATCGTACAATATACTTTTGGGTCACCCTTGGATCAATGCGATGCGAGCGGTCCCATCCACTTTACACCAATGTGTTAAATTTGAATTTAAAAATCAGTTGGTCACTATCCATGGTGACCCTAGACCCTTTGATATGTGTGCTTTGGCAGAACTTGTTGGAGTGCAATTTTTCCCCGCTCTATCATCCACACATCCTAGTTCTTATTTTTCATCTAAAACTGTGAAACACACACCCATAACCTCACCTATTTCCCCTCCATTAATTTCATCCTCCTATATAGATCAACAATCTTCTAAACAAATCACTCTAGAACCTCAAAAAGATCTTAAATCTACAACCAATCCTTCATGTTCTATCCCTATAATTTCAAAACCTATAGACCCATCTATTAACACTTCCACATTATCAACATCTATCATGCCTTCCACATCTAAAGATATAGGGAATGATCCTTCTACATCTTATGCTCTTTCTGATGAACTTTTACCAGATTTATCCACAATCTTAATATAAAAAAAAACAAATGCTTTCATGCAATATTCAATTATTTTAAATAACTTGCCGCCATCTCCTCGTACTTTGGGCCTCCCACAACCTATGGGAAGCACTTACCAAGTCGGGAGTTGTGCCTTCATTTATAAAGGATATGACTAGGGAAGAATCCCTCGAAATATCAAAACTCATCATGAGGGATACGCTCGATGTTATTTTACCAATGAATATATTAAATCTAAACCCATAATGCTTAAAATGGGATATAAAGGGAAAGGTTTTGGACCTTTCCAAAATGGCATGAAAGAACCTTTCGAGGTAGAACCGTGGCCTGCCCGCTGTGGTGTGGGCCTATTTCCTAGTAAGGGTCAACCCTTTCATTTTGAAGATGATGATCAACTCATATGCTATCAAGATTATTTGGATAGGCATGTTGATTTGCCTCTAAAAAATCAATCATTTACATGTAACATGCTATCCATAGCTTACCCTAAAATTATTGCTGACTCCGATGAGGAGTTGGAAGGAGATATCTTCCACGACGTCTCTGTTGAAGAGATGTTACACAATGGATTTTATTTTGATGGTTCTATACCAACTATAGCCCAGCTTGAGATCGCTAATCCTCAAGATGAATTATCCAAATTAACCTTACAAGAATTACAAGAATTGGGAGTTTCACCCGCCCCACATAATTTTGAAAGAGATTTACATATGGAGGTAGAAAACGTCATTAAAATTAACATTGGAACTAAGGATAATCCTCACATAATCAATATTGGATCAGAATTAACTCAAGAAAAACAAGAACAATACATTGCATTCCTTAAAGAGTATGAAGATGTCTTCGCTTGGACATATGAAGATATGCCAGGTCTAGACCCTTCTATAGTCATGCATCATCTAGTGGTCCATCCGGATGCTAAACCTATTAAACAAAAACTTAGAAAAATGCATCCCAAAGTGGCTCTGCTAGTCAAAGGGGAGTTAGAAAAACTCCTGAATGTTGTTTTTATACAAGCTATTGATTATGCTAAATGGATCTCAAATGTAGTTCCAGTCACCAAGAAAGAAGCTACCAAAGTTAGGGTTTGCATAGATTTTAGAGATATTAACGCTGCATGCCCTAAAGATGATTTTCCTCTTCAAAACATGGATCAAATCATTGACTTTACTGTCGAGAGTGGGATGATGTCCTTAATGGATGGATTCTCCGGTTATAATCAGATCAGGATAGCTCCTGAAGATCAGGCTAAAATAGCCTTTATTACCCCCTAGGGTACCTTTTGTTGGAAAGTGATGCCATTTGGCTTAAATAATGTAGGTGCAACCTATCAATGAGCTATGACCTATATTTTTCATGATATGATGCATGATATCCTACATGACTATGTAGATGATATTATAGCTCGCTCTATTATTGAAGATAATCATTTAGATGATTTGAGAAAAGTTTTTAATATATCTAAGTTACAAAGTTTACAAGGTAAGCTCCAAGCCATCCGTTGCTTCATCGATAAGTTGGCAAAAAAAACTGGTCCCTTTCTTAAGCTCCTTAAGAAGGATGTCCCTTTTAATTGGGATGACAAATGTAGAGAAGCTTTTGAACTTCTCAAACAATACCTCCTTAATCCACCTGTGCTTTCATCGCCTAAACCTGATCGCCCATTTCTCTTATATATTTCAGCTTCAGATTCTGCCTTAGGAGCAATGTTAGCTCAGCTTGATGATGCGAAGAGGGAATGTGCTAATTATTATATTAGTCGAACCTTCATAAGTTATGAAACTCGCTACACAGCGTTAGAGAAACTATGTCTAGCAGTCGTGTTTGCTACGCAAAAATTATGACACTATATGCTTAGTCAGAAAACTTATGTCATTGCCAAATATGATCCCTTGAGGTATCTCATGAGTCGACCTTATTTATCAAGTCGCACAGCCAAGTGTGTTCTTGCTCTAAGCGAGTTTGATCTCACATTCATAGGATAGAAGTCTGTTGAGGGTCAAATCATAGCAAATCAATTAGCTGCTACACCCTTAGAGTCTACCCATCCCCTAGTCATTGAGTTTCTTGATGAATACCTTCAATTAGAGGCAGACCATATTGAACAATGGTCCTTATACTTTGATGGATCTCGATGCATGAGTGGGGCTGGTGCGGGTATTATTTTAATATCCCCACAAAAACATCTTATTCCTCTATCCTTCAAATTGACATTTGCTTGCACCAACAATACTGCTAAGTATGAAGCTCTAATCCTTGGATTACGAGCTACCTTAGCACTCAAAATTAAACATCTGTTAGTTTTTGGTGATTCTCAACTTGTTATAAACCAAATTAATGAAGTTTATCAGACCAGAGATGATAAACTATGCCCATATAAGGCCTATGTTTTACAATTAATGTCCTTATTTGATCAAGTTACCTTGGAAGCTATTCCTAGAACTTACAACCGTGCAGTTGATGCTATGTCCGCAGCTGCATCTCTCCTACCCTTGGAGTTAAATGATGAATATGCCACTATCATTATTCGTCGAATCCAAGAACCCGCTTCAAATAAATCATGCTTAGAGCCTTTGGATGTGTTTCTAATCAATGAAACTACTCCTGAACCTTGGTATACGGATATATTTGATTTTCTTCAAAATGGGACTTTCCCTACCAATTCTAATAGAAACCAGCGTCGGTTATTACGTAGACGAGCAAGTCGATTTGTAATAATTGGCAATACATTATATAGGAGATCTTTTGAAGGTATCCTATTAAGATGTTTGAATTTAGAAGAATCCAAATCAGCCTTGAGTGAAGCCCACGATGGATCTTGTGGAGGACACTTTAGTGGTAGTGTCATTGTTAAAAAGCTCCTTTGGATAGGATACTTTAGTGGTATATGTTTCAAATTATTTTGGATAAATTAGCATTTATTTGGAATCCCTCACTTGCACACTCACAAAATTAAATATCTTGATTTTTATCTGCCATGATTACTAATCTCTCTTATATCAAAGTTCAAAAAATTCAATTAAATAAAGTTTGAGCACAGAGAATTGATCTTGTTATTTACGTAAACCAAGCACATCTTTTCACAATAAAATGATTATATTTGTAATTTCCATGCTTTGCTACATAGTAGAAGTGGTTTCTTGAGCGAAAAGTTTCCCCTGCTATCCTATCATGCACATGGTCTAGAATCTTTGAGAATTGGCAAAAGGACAAGCTCACCCCTATCCAAAATAAGTATCCCTAGCATAAAAGAAAAAGCAAAGTTCAAGAAAAAGAGAAAAAGAAAAAAATGTTATTTTATATCATTACAGCAATATTTCAAGCACTATCTCAAAAATCAAGCAAAAATACAAAAATAAAAAGAAAATAAAAAGCAAAGAAAAACAAAAGAAAGCAAAAAGCAAGAAAGCAATAAAATCCCTTTCCCTACCCTTTGAAAAGAAAATAAGGGTTTATGAGCTTGAATCCCTGGAATTCTCAATTATTCGAAAACTGTGCGGTAAGCCCCATAACAGTGGTTTGTGCCCAACTTGCTTGGCCTTGGGTAACTCCTAGCATGGCGATATGTCTGTCACATTAGCAACCTTCTTTTGTACAGACCTATGTCTGCTTATGGATTAGCTAGCTCTTGATAATCCGACCTACATAGTAGTCTAGTATGGTTATATGCATCTACATCATGGTTAATGAACACTTATTTGGTTCATTCAAATCACTTGTATCATATTATCTTGCTCAAAAATGGTAAATGAACAATGTAATTGCACACACGTTTGTATTTGAGAGATTTTTGTGTATCATTATGATAAATCAAGATTGGAAATGAATTCACATATGCACATGGGATTCCTTATAAATCTAACTTTTGTCTTTAAAATACTTTGAAATATTTTTTGCAAATTGTTTGGAATAATTCATTTTCTTCTTTCAAGTACAGTTGTTTAGTATAAAGACAACTATATGCATAATAGAATAAAATCATAATTTCTTTCAAACCATCTAATAAAAACACACACACATATATATATATATATATATTATTGACTTTCGTGACGATGGTATAGTTCCAAAACCAAAATTGGAATTTTATGCCTAGCGCAAGTCCTCATCTTCATATTTTCTATTTATTAAAAATCAATCATGAAATAAAACTATCTCTTTTTGGATTTTCGCGATGATGGTATAAGTCTATACTTACATATTCTATGCCTAGCGCAAATCATTGTAACAATTTTTATTCTCCATTTCTTTTAAAAATCATGAAAAACATATGACTTAAATCATTCTATTATACAAATTATGCTTTAAAAAAAAAAAAAAAAAAAGAAGCAAACACATTTTCATTATTTCATGTCATTATGTCAACCTTCAATTTTGCAAGGATGGTATAATTCCTAGGGAATTATCCAAAAAATTTATCACACTTAGGAATTTATGCCTAGCAAAAATCATTTTAACATTATTTCATGCATACTATTTTTATGAACATATGAAAACAAACCATCATCATCATCATTTGCACCATTGTATCAAAGTCTTAAGACAGTCTCTTAAGCACTCTTTTACTTTTAACAATATTTCTATACTGGGATTAGCTTGACGATCGAGTGAGCGGAGACTCCATGAAATGGTCTATAATAGCGACAATGTCCTTTGAAATTATTGTTAGAAGTCTCTTTTTATTTTTTATCACATTCCATCACAAACAACCAATTTGTTACATCAGATTATTTCATTTAAATTTTACAAGCATGACACTTAAATCATAATATTTCCAACGACGTAATTACATGAATTATCAAATAAATCACATCAAAACATAAAAGCATCATAAAAATACATAAGACACAAGTCATATGATCAAAAAATATCTCATCTCATATATATATCAATAGTATATATACATCATATCAAAACTGGATTGGTATGCCACAATCTGTACCTCGGCATACTCAATCCTCTATCAAAAAAATAATAATAATACATGCTCTATGTCTCAATCTGTACAATACTATGTAGTACTCTAGCCTTGAGAACCCCTCGAGCTCTTAGCCTCATCTCCTCCCTCGCCCTGAGGTGGACGAGGTGGCCCCATCGCAGTATGTGTAGTACTGCGAGTCCTAGTCGTCGATCGGGACAAAGTCCTCAATGACCTGATCCTGATCGGATCTACGATGTTAGCTTGCTATGGTAGTCTATCCTTCTCTAGCACCAGCTGATAGTATAATGTCTGATAGAAAATGATTTGGGCAATAGCCCGTGTCAGCTCCCCAGTGCTTGCCCCTCCGCCCTGTGCCCTGAGGCATGCAATCTCATCTCGGAGCTATGTAACCTCAGCTCGATGTTGTGCAGCTTCCTCCTGTAAGGTCTGCACCTATGGCTGGAGATGTTTCATTTTTGCTCAAAGAGTCACTGTCTCGCTGCTCTCCCCAGTGTCCACACCCTTGCCCTTATCGGGCGATGGTTGCCTCTCTCTCTATGGAGAAGGGGGTCTTGCCTCCCTCCTCTCCCATTGCCGCGGCCTCTCCTACGCCTGTGGCCTCCTCAGCTCTCTCTCGTCGTGACCTTGGGCTGCCTCCATAGCCGCTTAGCACCGCCTCCCTATCCGATGCACAACTACGTGTATCGAACCCTGAGCCCTCATCATCCGAGGAGGGCGGATGCTTACATACTAGGCATCGTAGCCATCGGCTACCCCTACGTCGTCCCCATACACTGGCTAAATGGGGGCATTGTCTGAGTCCTGACTCCAGAAGCACTACATATCTGGAGCCCCGCTCACTATGGTGTTATCCCGGACAGTCCAAGAAAACTTGTAATCCCTGAGAGATGGGATCCCCTGCTGTAGACCAAACTATCGCAAAACTCGGTCATAGCGATGGAGCTCCACCTCTCCCCTCTCCATCCTCAACCAGCAGACTCACCTGACACGAGCCAGCTCTTATCCATCCTTAGCCCACCCTGGGTGCTCTCGCCATGGCCTCTAGGTGATCTGGTCTAGGACAAGGTCATCTAGCAGTCTTCGAGACATTGAAAGGTCGATCCATCACTGTGACCCTCTTCGAAGCCACTAGTAGAAAACTCGGGGCCTCTCCCCGTCAATCCCTATTAGTGGAAGCCCTACCGACCTTCGCACCGTAATGTGCTCCTAGCACCAAACCTGTAGGAGCGATGTCATCACTAGACATCGATCGCCCTTATACACGACCCCATGTAGGATCCTATATAACCGGCATAGCACAAAGCTGCCCCAAGAAAATCTGTACCCATGGTCCCGCATATCGTAGATCACATCTGCTAGCATCCATGGTACCCTGCACCTGCTCTGGTGGCACAGCAGAAGTCCACCAACCACTCCAGCTAAAACCTGTGAGTCTCGATGCCCCAGGCATCTGACACAATGCCTCGATGTTCACTCTACCCTTCTCTAGGGCAAAGCTCAGGTCACCACACAACCGCCACATAGCATGGCCCTGATTGGCCGTAAGAGTGATCAACCATCCTTGTATGGGGATTCTTAGAATCCTCCATACATCCTCCAAAGTGAGAGTCATCTCCCCTGTAGGTAGCCAAAAATAGAAATAACCTAGATACCACCTCTCTACTAGGGCTGTCAGTAGCCCCATATTTGTAGACACTTGTGGCATTTCTACCACATGTAGTAAGCTGGCCTGTGTCAGCTGATCCCACTCTGCCTGTGTAAGAGCAGCCAAGTCATCTCTCAAACCTCCATATTTCCATTCCCTACTCTTTAGCAATCCTCTCTGCAACATAAACAACAAAACAACAAACAATCATTAATAAACAACTCAAGTAATTAAAAATGCAAGTTAAAATAAGTTCAATTTTATACAACTAATGATCTCGTCCACTATTGGACGATATCGTCCCAAATTTGAGCAGAATTGTCTCCGATTTCGCAAGCCGAAATCGTCCCTAAATTGACGAAATTGTCCCCCTTTCGTCGATTTCGCCCTAGGACTAAATTGGTGAACTTGAGATGATTTCATCGAAATCGGACGATGTCGACAGCCCAAAAACGGTCGTGATGCTCAAAATTCATTTAAAATTCATCTAAAAAGCATGTAAATTCAAATTAAATCATTCTAAACTAAGTTTAGACTCTTACCCGTAGCCCGCATTGGACCTCTGTTGATCTGTGCATCGTCTCCACCATTTTTGCTTCCATAGCTCTAAAACCAGTAAAAATGAACAGTAAAAATGAATTAGGGTTTTACCCTATTTTTCTTAATTTTATTCAAAAACATAATTAAAAACATTTTTTTCAAAATTTGCTTTTTCGCGTTTTTACCTCAAATGTTCGATTTGGGTAAAAACATGGAGGGGGCACCATAGTAAGCTGTCGTACGATTCGACTAAGAATTGTCGCCTAAAAATGGGAATAATTTTTGCTTTCTTGTAGATCGAGAAGAACTCATCTTTAACGCATTTTCTTCGGAAAATTTGCTAAAGAGGGGGCAAAATGTAGCACCCTAAAATTGGCGCAGTGAAATCTTAATAATTACATTCACTCCAGTAAATAATTTAAATTCAAATTTTAACCTCCCAAACCGCCCGTTAATCGTCGGTTAATCTGTTTCTCCCTTTCTTGCGTCATTTTTAGAGGTTGTTTTGACCGTTTGACGATATCGTCGCCGATCAGACGATATCGCCCCAGATCTGACGATTTTGTCTGGGCTAGGACGTCCAGATGATCTTGTCCCTAAAATGATTTTGCATAATTAGCTTCTATTCCAACGGGTCTCTAATCTAGGCAGAAGCGTGTCTGCGTCGTTAGAGACCCTCCCCCGTTGGAGATCTCCCAAATAAGGATGATCTCCAACCTCCTAACCTCCCTCCTAAGCCTATTTAATCCTAAGACCTTCGCTTAGCACCCCCCTGGCTGATAATTCCTGTAACCCTACTTCATACGCATTAAGACATCTCAAATTCATATTTGCATTAGCTCTATACCAATTTTGTTGCAGGTACCTTAGTGTTTTTCAGCCAAAGCAAGCTTACATCATCGTTGACGATCCTGTTCAGATCGAAGGCAATCCTGTCGAATCAGAGATGATTTCGTACCAGTGCAAGACGATCTCGACTGTAGTCAACATTAAGGAAATCAGTAACTAAATTTTGCATTTCTCCATATTTTCTCTATTGTTTTTTGCTGCAATTAGTTAGCTTATTCAATATTTTATGCTATTCTACATTTTGGAGTTCACCCATCTAGATTAAATGCATGATTAAGCCATAATTGTGATTAAATTAGCATGATTCATTCATATTTCTATTTTTAAGTTTCAGTTTGATATTATTGCTATCATTTTACATTGTTTCCCTATGTTAGAATAGTTGCATTTTCTATGTTTTGCACCTATTTCTCTGTTTGCAGGTCTTTGACGAATTTGTCTGACGAATTCGTCAGATCTCAGATGATCCTGTCAGATCTTAGATGATTCTGTCAAATTCTAGACGATCCTGACTGCTTCAAGAATCAGAATCTTCATCAGACATCCGGATTAGGTATTTTTCTTTTAACATTCTTAATTTTCTCTATTTTCTATCTTAATCCTATTTTCTGTATTCATTTAATCTGCATTTTTATATAGAATAGCTTAGACGCATTTTGGCCAAACCTAGGATATGAATGCTTAATGCTAAAATGAACACATAAAACACATTCCCAACCTAGGCGTGGAAAATGCCATTAAATGTTTCCTGGTGAACCCACCATCCGTCGAAAAATCACCAATATACACCTCCCTCGAGAGGTGGGACCTTCACAAGGCCTCTCAGTCTAAGGTACCACGCCATCCTTTTCACATCCCCCTTCCGAGCATGGATCCTATAGCCTGAAGGTAAGGGTGTGAAAAATTTGGAGCGATACAAATATATTCATTCATTCAAAATATTATCAATTTTATTAACTTTGTTTTTCATTCTAGATGCATAAGTATATGGTAGAGTTGATTTAAATAAAAAATATAAAAATCACAATTCTATATCTTATTTAAAACACATCATAATCTAATAATTATAAAAACAAAAAAAAAAATTCTATATCAGCAGAAATGGAGAAATTACATTCATAGTTTTTGAAAGCCCTACATGTGTATATTGATAGTAATGAATACAAAAATTTCTACATATATATGGAATATAATATAACATTAGGAATATATGCAAGAACTTATAGCTTTCACTTTTCATCAATTATAAAACAATATATAAACAATTATTTATTTAAAATAACGAGAAGAATCCTTTGAAATCATCCTAAAAATTTCCATTATTTCACATGGAAAAATTTATCCAAAAGAAAATTAAAAAGTAATTTTAAAATAAAAGTTCATATAGCAACATGGGAAACCCACATCTCACATCGTAATAGTGAAATACTACAAATAATTCAACTCAAAAAAGGGAAAAATCATGCATCTCTCTATTCTATTTTTTCCTTTGCAAATAAAAGAAGAAAAGGAATCTAAACAACAAATATAATTATTTTTAATTAAATTGTCATAGGGAGTACTTTGCTTCATGCTTCCCTCCATGCAATTGAATCCTCTTAGCCTCCTAACCTTCCTCCATTTCTTTTCCATTGTATATATTATCTTCCTTGTCTATGATCAAATATGCATATCCACTCATGTAGCTTGCATTGGATGACTCTTTCCACTCTATGCAATCACTACCCTCTTATTTCAATCCATATTCATATAAAAATCCATCTCACTTCACTACCTCCTTCATCATCATATCACTAATCACTACCTCCATGAAACCATTTAAATTTTAAGCATATTATTAAGCTAGAAAAATAAAGGAAGGTCTATCATGATAAATTCATCCCTTCATCTGATCAAAGTTCAAAATATATGGAGGAGAAATAACTACATCTTCTCCCCTATTTAAATTTCATCTAAAAATATACAAAAATAATTACAGATATAATATTTTTATTTTAGCATCATCCTTCTAGGTAGCAAAATGCTTATTGTATTGCTCTCTTTAAACTAGGGCCTTATCTACCTTCCTCTTTTTAAGTTTCTTGGTGCATTGACAAAGTATGCGATAAGGTTAAATATTGATCTCACCCTTATTGTTCACCTACAAGTTATACTAATTCAATACATGAGATGAAAAAAATACATATTTCCTAATAAAAGATACATAAAATACAATATGGATTCATGATAGGCTAGAAAATAATGCTAGATGATAACCAATAGGTCCAATATTCTTGAAGATTTCAAAATATCTTGTAAATTATGTTGAAATATTTGATCCTTTTCAAATTTTAAAAGAAATTTTATGTGTCCTAATTCTCATAAACATCTTGTTACCCAATGTAAATTCTCTTTCCATGCAATTCATGTTTGCATTACTCTTCTACTGATCCTAGGCTTGTTTGAGGTTGAATTGAAATTGCTCACTTGCTCTTCCATCTCTTGGAGCATCTCTATAAAAGTGGCCATATGGTCCTCCAACCTATGTCAACTTAAGGGAGGTTAACAAGGTTGTCCATATAAAGTTGCATAAGGTGTGATTACCAAGGCACTATGATAACTATTATTGTATGTAAACTCTACAAGGCTATGATAGTTTTCACATTGAACTTGTTGGTCCATCATATACATATAAAATGTTTTCTCAAGCATGTAGTTCATCATTTTTATCTATCCATATATATTAGGGTGATATGTGATACTAAAATTTACATGAGTATCCAATATATGTTTGAATGTGTTCTAGAATTGAGAGGTTAATAGATAATCATGGTCATATATGATCCTCTTGGGTATCTCATTCAATCGTAATATTTGATCTACATATAGTTGAACCACATCATTGAACTCATAGGTATCCTTTATGGATAGAAAATGGTAAACCCTTATCAATTTATCTACCACTCTCAAGATCACATTGTTCCTCCTTTGATTTAATGAAAATCCCATAGTGAAATCGATAGACACCACATCCCACTTCCACTTGGGTATCTCATGAGGGTATAATAATCCTCTTAGATATTGATGATCCACCTTGATGCTATGGTATTCTAAGAATTTACTCACATAAATAACAATATCACTCCTTATGATAGGTGAGAAGAAGATATTTATCAAATCAAATTTCATCTTCTTGACTCTTGTATGATCCATACATGGTTCTCTATGTACCTCTAACAAAATAGGGGTTTTGAAATTTCGTACCTTAGGTACATAAATGAAATCTTGAAATATTAGTATACCATCTGAAATAAAATGATAACCCTCATATTTTGTACCTTGGAAATTCTAATTTGAATGTCTATAGTAGTTGTTACACACATACATCATTAACCATCTCCTTCTTAATCCTTTCCCTTACATCTACTAAACAAAAATCCTGGAGCATAGGTATTTTATTTGGCTAAGGGCATAAATCACTCTAATCTCTTTTACCTTAATATAAAATACATGCATGTCACACTCATATAAGAACTTCATCTATCATTTTTCATAGCATTGATAAGGTTGTGTGAATAAGTACCTTAATCTCTAATGATCCACACAGAGCTCAAATTATTGGCCTAGCAAGTAGTGTCTCCACATGGTGAGAGCATTGACTAGTATTGCCATATCTAAATTACATATAGGATAGTTCATTTCATAGGCATTAAGTTTTTAGGATTTATAAGTGATTACTCTACCTTAATATAGAAAAATTTCTTATAGTCCCTAAATGGATGCATCTATATATTTTAACAGTAATAAATAACATACATTCATGGGTTTTGGAAGCCCTATAGGTGTATATTGATAGCAATGAATACAAAAATTGCTATATATATATGGAATATAATATTATATTAGGAATGTATGCAAGAAATTATAGCTTTAACTTTTCATCAATTATATATATAATTTTCTATTTATAGTAAGGAGGGAGAATCCTTTGACATCATCCTTAAACGTCCCATTAGTGCACATGATCTAGTTTGATTCTTGTAAATAGCATGTTGGATCTAGTGGACATCAACAAGAGGAAGGGGCTTGAGCCACCCTTCCACCCACCAAGCTCTACTAAAAACAAGTTGTACTAATGTTGATATGGAAATTTCCATAAGTAGCACTTAATTCAATGGACCAAGATATAATCTGCAAGCGTGTTTCATGAAAAACTATTTAGAAAATTCTATCAAATTACAAAAATAAACTTAGGAATAAAATAAAAATTCACAACTCAATATTGAATAAGAAAATAAAGAAAATAAATATCAAAGGTATTGGGTTTAATATCCTAAGGGTAGACATATCTACATAGATCCTCAGATAACTCTTTTTGTAATTATCCTCTTATCTTCCACTCCTATCCTATATTAAAAAATCCACACATTAATATTTCTATATAATTAACCTCCATTTTCGTACATATAATTAGATATGAATATACAAAAGAAACCCAAAGCTTCTCTTCTACATATAGGCATACTCCAATATGTTAGCTGTTGATGCTACATACTTAATGAAAAATAACCACAAGACCTATAATAAGAATGCTATATCAAATATAAGATACCGGGAATATTATAAACATATAAAACTCATGAATAACTTATGCAACTACTCATAAAATTACCATTAACAAAAGCTCACAAAAATAGTATTTGATATAGAATGGAGATCTCAAATACCCCATACTTCATACACTCTCACTCTACATTGTGTCTTTCAATCACACACACATAGACACCTATATATAATAGAATGTGAATCTTCATATGGAGCATTCTTTACCTTCATTATTATTGAGACTCTTCCCTACACATTGATCTGTATAGACCAATGCCAAACAATTTTGGTGGAAAGATATATTTTTAGTTGTTTTTTTATGATTACTCTAGAAAAATATTGGTCTTATTCTTACAGCTGAATTCTTATTACTTCTTGTATTTTTAGTAGTTCAAGAAATATGTTGATAAATAATCAATATATTCAATCAAATCCTCATCTCAAATTGAGGGGGTATTTTACCTCTATTGAATTTTCATGGTTTCTTACACACTGTGGGATAAAATAAATCCTTACAACTTATAATCCCAAATAAAATAGATTTTCTAAAAATATGAGTCATTCCATCATGGATATGGTTTAATGTATGCTCACTAGAACTCATCTTTGGCAATAATATTGGGTTGAAGCTATCACTACTATAGTGTATCTCCTAAATCAAGCACCAACAAAATCCCTTCAAGAAGTCACATCTAAAGAAGCCTATACTAGAATAAAACCATCGATTTCTCCTCTAAGGATTGTTGTGGCTGATCCACAACACACCCCAAAATTGGGGACCCACCTTTTTTGCATGTTTTCAAAGAAGACCGCAATGACCCAGATGCTAAAAAAATCAAGGAAAAAAGCAAAATTTCACAAAAGAGAAGTGTTGTGATATCACGACATGTTGCTCCGTCGCGGCTAGAAATGAAAAGTTGTCGTGATATCGCGACATGTTGCTTCGTTGCGGCTAGAAATGAAAAGTTGTCACGATATCGCAACATGTTGCTTTGTCGCGGATAGAAATGAAAAGTTGTCGCGATATCGCGACATGCTGCTCCGTCGCGATTTCATGACAGGTTGCATCCTGCACAGCCCAAAAAAGAAAAATGTTGCGATTTCGAGACAGGTTGCATTTGCTCGGTCCGAAATAGAAAAATGTCGCAATATCGCGACATGTCTCATTTTTGCGATGCATGATGACGAACAAGGCTGCTAACAAAAAAATGTCGCGATATCACGACATGTCTCATTTTCGTGAGTAGGTAGAGGAGCAAGGCTGCATACATAAAAATGTCGCGATATCGCGACATGCTATTTTTGGTCACGATTTACAGGGGGTCGTTATGGAATATGCAGGGAAGCACTGAACACATGGAATAAAGGTGTAAGGGTTACAGATTGGTTACAGTTAGCAAGAAGATCAAAAATTTCGATGCTCGAACAAAAGCCAAAAATAATGCAAAGAGGCGGGAAGATGAAACGAAGAGACCTGGGAGATGAAGCGAAGCGTCATAGGGCAAAATAGAGAACCGTACCAGAAGGTTTAAAAGTAGAAGCCAAAGGCAGTTATAGGGGGTCAAAAACCGCTAGGAGCAGAGTTACAGAGCTGAGGGTGATAAGCCATTCTGGGCCTACTTTGGAGTGCTTTTCTTCCACTTTTTTTGGTTTTGGAGAACCAGATGTTTGCTATTGTAAAATGACAAATATTTAATGCAGATAATATTTCAGAAATTTTCATCTTATGGGCAAGAAAGAAGGAGTCATTTTCTACATGCAAGATTAAATGTCTATTTTCCCTTTTCAGATTTTAGGCTTGTAAATGTAGTTGATACAAGTTTTTCTTGGTTGCTGCATGCGAATGCTTAAATCTGAAAACCTCATTCAAATCCTTAGGAACCAACACTTAGCTTATCATTATTGTGCATGTTTTGTAGGTCCAATAGGTTAGGTTGCATGCATGGAAACCTCATATATTTGGTTTTTTTGAAATAGGATAACATCATACTGAAGGCATTTTATTTTTATTTTTCTACACTTTACTTTTCAGAAGTTGTTACTTCATTTCAATTTGCAGTCGTTAAAATTATAAACATCTAAAAATATCAAAATCTAAATAAATAAAAAAACAATGAACAATCACTAAAGTTTCATGGTGAAATAAATCAACATTGCCCCTTGTTTACAGTTACTTGCAATCACTAAGGTGTTCCAAGCATTTAAAATTGAATATTATTATTTATGCATATGAATGTTTGTTCATAAGAACCTTGGAGAAATAACTAATTTCTTTGCAAGAGAGAGTTTCCTGTCAGAGACTCTGGTTGCGTGATCATTTTGTTATAGGGCAAAATATCCACTCAACATTTTGGTGCTAGAAGGAGGGCCTGAATGGGTTTATTTCAGTGTGATTTAAATGCTATAGGGATTTAAATTTTGAATATTTCATGCCCTATTTGTTATTATATTTAGCCCTCTTTTTTTTTGGTAAGTAGTGTTTGTATTTACAGTGGGTTTTAACAAGGATCCCAAAACCTGATTACATAAGCAATGGGCCTAGGGCATCAATCCCTTGAAATTGAACACCAAAATAGAAATCCCGCCCAGTGGTAACAGTAAGCATGAAACAATCCCTCTCGGTGGGAAACAAAAAAATAAGAAAGAAAGTAGTTTTGGAGATCCCGCCCAGCGAGGAGTAGCTAAAAACCACCATAGAGAAGATCCCGCCTAGTAGGAAGCAAAGAAAAACCGTTACAATAAAATCCCACCTCACGAGAAGCAGTCAAAACCACCACAAACAGTCCCGCCTAGCGGGAAGCAGCAGAGAAATCCCGCCATCCGAAAAACCAGCAGAAAAGAAAGGATCCCACCTCGCGGGAAAACCGACAGATTTGGCGGATCCCGCCTTGTGGAGAAACCATCCCGCCCACCGGGAAAACATTTCGTTCAGCGAGAGCCATCCTGTAGGAAGCCGACAGCCAGCATAGAGAGGATCCAGCCCATTAGGAAACGACCAGAGAGCTGCACCACGAGGAACCCGCCCTGGGAAAACAGAAGAGGATCCCATCCCGACAAAACAAAAAGAAACAACAGGTTAAGGGACCAGGGATCCAGGGATTGGGAATCCCGAGCGGGAAGAGGAAACAATCACAAGGATGGGATCCTTAGGAACCAAAATAGTGGTATCTATGGTCTGCATGCATAGATCAGACCCACCCAAGAATGAAACATGCAACAGAAAAAGGAAACCCAGTAGTAGGGACCAAGAATCCCGTCCCAGCACAGAGGTAGCTTTAGGGAACTGGTACTGGGAATGGGAACAACCCAGACAGGGAAAAGCCCCTCCCAAGGCCAAACCAGATGCCCAGGGTGTCCACCAAGGAGCAGAACCAGCACGAAGAAGCCTCCATGCGGGAATAACAGCAACCAGGATCCCATCGAGGATTCACAAGCAAAAGGGGGAGAGCCCCCCCCAGACCACCCCCAAAGCTATGAGGACCTCAAGGGAGACCCCAGAAAGCTGTCCAAACCCTAAACCATCACCTCCACCGCATCAAGAAATACAGGGGACCAGCTCCACGCGAATAACCTGTAAAAAACCCCAAGGGGAAGCCTGAGGGAAAAAGGGAAGGGATCCCCAACCAAACAGGGATCCCTGGGAAGCACCAGTCCAAAAAAACAACCAAGGAAACCCTAGCCGGCCGGGAGGGGGCACAGATAGTGGAGAAGGATCTCCCCCCAGGAGATCATCTACAAACAACCACTCCCCGGGAGGGATGACCTGGGTTGAGCCAGGGACCAGGCAGGAACCAGGAGCCATGGGAGGGGGAGCAGGGGAGGGACCAGAGCCCTCCCCTCTCTCTTCTTTAGCCCTCTTTTAACAATACAACATTGTACTATTAAAAGGAGGACATGAATTGCTATGCATTGTTCTAACATTTTTTTATTGTTCATACAGGAATAATGTGTCTTGATTGGATTTAAAAAAAAAACAAAAAAACAAAAAAAAAAAATTCTTGACTAACAAGGTTGTCTCCATGCAATTACTTTCATTTGATTTTAATGGATACATTGCTTGGTTGATGCTAACATGATTATTAACATGTTACAGGTTTGATATTTGCTAGTCATTTCATGCTCACTTGTAAGGAATTATTTTGTCTAAAATGTATTGGTTGTCGGTATTATGCTCTTCACTTGCGTGTAATGCGATATTGTGAATCAGAAAGCCTACAACACTATGAGTATGCTCTTCACTTGCGCATATGCGATCTGGAGAATCAGAAACTAATTTATATTTTTAGAATATTGCTTTGTCATGGTTCCTTCTTTTATTCATGACTAACAAATTGGTTTTGAAATTATTATCTGAGTTTCATTAATGGCTACAACTGCAGGAACGTGGTATGGGATACATGCTAATCCTTTGAACATTAGTGGAGATTTTCATGATTTACCCAAGAACGTAGAAAAGCATTTGCCAAAGTTTAAACACAATGATCCAACATTAGTCGAGGAGCATATTCAAGCCTATGTGGATATCCTAGTTAGATGGAACATTGAACATGAGGATGTGGCATGTAGAATGCTTCCTGGAACCCTTGATGAGGTGGCATATGATTGGTACATCAATTTACCCACTGGTTCTATTACATCTTGGACTCAATTGAAAGATGAATTTATCAATCAATTTAGGTTGTTCATTGATCCTCTCATGATATTTCAACAATTTGCTTCTTGCAAAAGAGAACCTAATGAGCCAGTGAGAAGTTTCAATGTGAGGTTTCGAAATCTTTATGCGAGATTAATTTCTCCCTATACTATTGAGGAAAGTGGTGCTCTTCAAATATACTTTCAAGCATTGGATCCATTGTTTGCCATATTTGTCAGGATGAATCCCTTGGTTACTGATCTTGCATCGGCCTACATAAAAGCTATGATTGTAGATCAACAATTGAGGCCACAAGGTTATGGAATGGAACAATCAACTATGGTAGGACAACTAGGGGCTTGCAATCAAACCTCGATGGTAAATCAAGTGTGGACACAACAAAATTTGATATCAAATGTTTTTCCCTACAATCAACTTTATCCTACCAGACCAACTTATGCTCCCACGTGTGCTTATACAAGTGCTTCCATCCATCCAACTATGCCTCAGTTAGAGAATCATGTGGTCACTCATGGAACCATTGCAACAAATGTTCAAGCATTGTCCGTAGATATCAATCCAACTAATCCTACTACTTCTACCACTCAACCCAAAGAGTTCGTATCAAAAGTAAAAGAGCAAAAGAAAGTGGTTAAGAAGGTATGTAGGCATGTTCCACCTCAAAAATGAGCACATCAATGTATGCATCCAAATCATCCTAGGAAGAAAATTCATAATGGCGATCTTAATGATATTTCATGTTATGCTTCTTCAAATGATACAAGAAATTTTGAGGTGACTCACGTTGAAGTGAATACCTATTCGAAATGTCTTGAAGAGCATGAAGATTTTGGAGAAGAAATTCTATGGATGGGTAACAAGAAGTTGGAATCAAATAATCACCATCTTGTTTTGGAAAATAAATATCTAGAATCATTACCCAAAAAGGAGTATTTGGTTGAAAAAACTTATGTGGATATGATTTGGGCATATGTACTTGCAAAGGATTGGAGCAACTATATGACACAAAATTCAAAAATCGATCTCATTGTAGAAGATCCTAAGTCATCACAAGTGGCTGAAAATGAATTTGAAATAAAATCAACAAATGAAGTTGAAGACATAATCGAATTTCACCACTTGTTCTCGAAAGACACTTTGGATGATGCTCTCGAAAGTGATGACCAAGAGGATCCACACCTTCCAAATTGTGATAAAATTGAATCATGGGTTACAAATTTGGATTATGATAGCTTTACCAATTTGAATTCAAGAAACAACCAACTTTTGGAAATAACGGGACCATCTAAGGAAGGTGAAGATGAATTGGATGAGAAACAGGTTGATGAATCAGAAGATGAAGAAGAAATACTTGAACATCACAACTTGAAATTGGAAGATGATTACTATGATTCATGGAAGAAATGGGAAGAATATTATCAATATAAATCTTCTAACAAACTTGTTGTGTCAATTAATATGTTGGATAACTCAATTGCTTCCTCACATGAGGATACTATAAATCCTGTACAATTTGAGAAAGTTTTGGAAGAGTAATTTGAATCTCAACAAATTTTGGAGCATGATAAGGATTCTACAATCATGAATCAAGAAAGAGATACACTTGCTTTAGATTCATTTGAAGTAAAATAAATTTAAAATCTTGATCCACTTACTTGTGCTACAACGATTATGCCATTTCAAAATGAGAAAATTACAAAACCTAAATTATTTGGGTTTGATATCATTGATGATCCAATTGAAAATCCCACGTTATCCAAAACAACCCAAGTGATTGATCATGGAAATATGTTAGTTAACCCACCCCTAGATAGACAAGACTTATGGTTTGAAATGGATGGACACGTGTTCAATTGGGTACCTAAGTTTGGTGCCTTTGATAAACAAATCATGGAGAAAGAACAAGTGCTGCATTATGATGAAATGCCATTGAAGGTGAATGTAGAACAAGGATTAATTTCTAACCACACCTTTGATAACATTACTTTAATGAATGAAAAGGATCTTGATGCATTTAAATTGCTAAATCAAATTCATCAACAATTAATTCTTGAACCTAGGATAAAAACTCCTAATGATCTCAATTTGGTAAATATCCTAGATGCTTGCAAACTATTACACAAATTTGATTGGCCTACAAATTTGGAAAATGATTTGGCTTTAAAAATTTTAGAAATAGGCTCTTGCTTACAAAGTCTCATTTTGGACAAAGAGAGCCTAGTTCTAAATCATGAATCGAACTATGAAATGGATACTTTCAAGAATAGACAAGATAAAATTGAATATCATTTATTGTCTAATCATTTTAGTATTTTAACGCTCACCTATGAGAGTACTAATGGAATTAAATCTAATTGGTGGGGTGAGCAAGGGAAGTTAAAAGTTGGTGCATGGTGTGGTCTAATATTGTTTTTGTTGGATTCCTACAACACTTGGCATGCATATCACATTATATTTTTGTTGATCATGTTTGGGATCTAGGAAAGTGATAGTCCAATATTTGCATCATCTTGTATTATATTGTACATTTGTATATAGATTTTGGTTTTTGGATTTTGGTTTGTGTTTTCAAGTTTGTTTTTTTGAAGTTGCTTTTTGGGTTTGGTTTTAAGTTTTGTGTGTTAGTCCTCTGGACATGTTTGGTTTGTCTAAAAAAAAAAAAAAAACATGAATAAAAATTTGAGATGTCAACTCATGCCTAAGATCAGGAAAATATGAAACATTGGAATTATGTTGTAGAAAGCTCCGCAAGAAACACAAACAGTTTAATAATATCGTTTGAAACTTGTGATGCATGAAGTAGTCAGTTTTATATTTTTTTATGGCAATAATCCATCCACATTTCAAAAGAAGCAATGCATTCATATCTCATGTCACATTCCGCATTGCATATACATGTCATCTTAGTTACATTTTCATTTCATGTGCAATCATTGAGAAGGTGTTGAATCCTCTTAGGGTTATTACATAACATATATTAAAAGGATCCTAAGGTTGGGAACTGATGCCCGAACTATCTTGAACTAAGCACGTTCTATGCATATTAAAGAGAATCTTGAGCAAAATGGTCAAAACCATACTTGGAAGAAAAGGTGAGGCAAAAGAATATTTCATGTCTGTCCTATCATGCAACATAATCCTTAAAACAATGGTTTTCACCACTCCCATAATGCTTAAAGCCTAAAATCATAGTAGTAAGGATAGGATTAAATCCTCATATCACTTAGGTTGAGGATCCAATTCCCCAAAGCTTTGATTTGACATTCATGGAGTAGTAAGGATAGGGCATAATTCTAATCTCACCTAGGTTGAGAATCCGATTCCCCAAAGCTTTGATCTTTCATTTTATCATAAAACTTGGATGGGAAGGATTGTACTACATGTCCTTTGCAAATGATGGGTAGTCATCCCAAAAGTCCAAGAAACAAAAATAAAATTAATATTTTCCATATTTCATTTTATCATCTTGGATTGGAAGGATCATACTATATGTCCTCTGCAAAGGATGGGTAGTCATCGCCAAGGTCCAAGAAATAAAAATAAAATTAATATTTTCTATTTCATCTTAATATTGGATTAGAGGGATCATACTACATGTCCCTAGCAAGGATAGGTAGTCATCCCAAAGGTCCAAGAAATTAAAAAAAAAAAAAGAGAATGAATGAAGCCAAATCATGGATTATGGAGTTAAGTATGCTCATGCGTGGCAACATGTCTTTTCTAAAAGCAAGACCACTGATTGCTCAAATGGACAGGATAGCCTGACAATTTCAACCATAACAGGTTAAATCATTTTGTTTAAGATGAGGTAATTAATTCCAGATAAGAGTAGTAAGGATAGGGTTAAATTCCCATCTCGCTTAGGTTGAGAATCCAATTCCCCAAAGCTCTGATCTCACTTACACCTGCACATGGGTTCAAGATGGTAGTGACACATAACCAACTTTGGGGTCTAATAAATTAATTTAGATATTTGGTCCTAAGAGGGTTTGACAGTTTTAATATGTTTGTTCATGATATTAGAAGATTTGAGCCTTTGTAAAGCAGGTTGTTATATCTCTAGTATCTTCATCATGCATCAAATCCTGCACAAATCATTCATAGCCTTGCATACAAATCATAAGTGAAACTGACAATGGAATGCTGATCTAGTTCAAGCGATAGGGAATGAAAACACATTGCACACATCGAGCTGATACTTAATGATTCTGATGTTTCATATATTTTTGATCTATCGGTATTGGTTTATATTTTATGTGCTGACACCTATATCTAAGCTTGTATATTTCAGGTTGGGTTCTCACCAAAATGCTCAGGAGCATTTGATAGCAGAGTCGCCATTTGTTGTGGCTGATCCATAACACACCCCAAAATTGGGGACCCACCTTTTTTGCATGTTTTCAAAGAAGACCGCAGTGACCCAGATGCTAAAAAAATCAAGGAAAAAAGCAAAATTCCACAAAAGAGAAGAAGTGTCACGATATCGCGACATGTTGCTCCTTTGCGGCTAGAAATGAAAAGTTATCGTGATATCATGACATGTTGCTCCGTCATGGTTAGAAATGAAAAGTTATCGTGATATCGTGACATGTTGCTCCGTCGCAGCTAGAAATGAAAAGTCGTCGCGATATCGTGACATGTTGCTCCGTCGCGGCTAGAAATGAAAAATTGTCACAATTTCGTGACATGTCGCGTTTTCGTGGCTAAGAGTAGCAGAATGCATCATGATGAGAAAATGTTGCGATATCGCGACGTGTTGTGAAATCGCAGTGCAAGACAAAGAACCAAGTTAAAGACTAAAAATATCGCGATATCGTGACATGTCATGAAATCGCGGTTCATAGAGGAGAGATAAAGACAAAATGAAAAATGTCGTGATATCGCGACTTGTCATGAAATCGTGGTCGAAGGTAGCAATAGAAGATTCAATGCTAAATTTGTCGCAATATCGTGACATGTCACATTTTCATGACCTAAAGCAACCAAAATGAATGTAAAGGAAAAACGTCGCGATATCACGACAGGTCGATCTTTCGTGGCTCCAAGCAGTGAGATGGTACGAAAGGAAAATATGTTGCGATTTTGTGACATGTCATGTTTTCACGGCCAAGTACAGTGAGAGTAGTCCGAAAGAGAAAAGTGTCATGATTTCATGACGAAAAGCAGCAAGATGGTACGAAAGAGAAAAGCGTCGTGATTTCGCAACAAGCAGCGAGACAACCCGAAAGAGAAATGTCGCAATATCACGACATGTCTCATTTTTGTGATGCATGATGACGAACAAGGCTGCTAACAGAAAAATGTCGCGATATCACGACATGTCTCATTTTCGTGGAGTAGGTAGAGGAGCAAGGCTGCATACATAAAAACGTCGCGATATCGCGACATGCTATTTTTGGTCGCGATTTATAGGGGGCCATTATGGAATATGCAGGGAAGCATTGAACACATGGCATAAAGGTGTAAGGGTTACAGATTGGTTACAGTTAGCAAGAAGATCAAACGTTTCGATGCTCGAACAAAAGCCAAAAATAATGCAAAGAGGCGGGAAGATGAAACGAAGAGACCTGGGAGATGAAGCGAAGCGTCATAGGGCGAAATAGAGAACCGTACTAGAAGGTTTAAAAGCATAAGCCAAAGGCAGTTATAGGGGGTCAAAAACCGTTGGGAGCAGAGTTACAGAGCTGAGGGTGATAAGCCATTCTGGGCCTACTTTGGAGTGCTTTTCTTCCACTTTTTTTGGTTTTGGAGAACCAGATGTCTGCTATTGTAAAATGACAAATATTTAATGCAAATAATATTTCAGAAATTTTCATCTTATGGGCAAGAAAGAAGGAGTCATTTTCTGCATGCAAGATTAAATGTCTATTTTCCCTTTTCAGATTTTAGGCTTGTAAATATAGTTGATACAAGTTTTTCTTGGTTGCTGCATGCGAATGCTTAAATATGAAAACCTCATTCAAATCCTTAGGAACTAGCACGTAGCTTATCAAGATTGTGCATGTTTTGTAGGTCCAATAGGTTAGGTTACATGCATGGAAACCTCATATCTTCGGTTTTGTTGAAATAGGATAGCATCATACTAAAGGCATTTTATTTTTATTTTTCTGCACTTTACTTTTCAGAAGTTGTTACTTCATTTCAATTTGCAGTCGTTAAGATTATAAACATCTAAAAATATCAAAATCTTAAAAAAAAAAAAAAAACAATGAACAATCACTAAAGTTTCATGGTGAAATAAATCAACATTGCCCCTTGTTTACAGTTACTTGCAATCACTAAGGTGTTCCAAGCATTTAAAATTGAATATTATTATTTATGCATATGAATGTTTGTTCATAAGAACCTTAGAGAAATAACTAATTTCTTTGCAAGAGAAAGTTTCTTGTCAGAGACTCTAGTTGCGTGATCATTTTGTTATAGGGCAAAATATCCAATCAACAAGGATATTTGAAAAAAAAATCCTACATGCACATTCCTAAGAAGAAAATGAGCAAGCAATATGAGAAGTACCTACAATGTATATTTCTTGGTTATGATTAGTAATACAAAGGGTATAATTTAATTGACCCTATGACCAATAAAATGCATATTAGTCGAGATGTGATATTCAATGAAGAAATTGCTCCCAAGTCAAATACAATAGATTTTGAAGAGTCTAGCAAAGACACATATCTTGTTGTACAATTAGAATTTTATGAAGCCTAAAATGACATTCATTACCTTGTTGATGATTCTAAAGCAATTGCTTCCCCACAACCAAGAAATATTCCAAAGTGATACACTAGTGTAATGAGAGATGTAAAACTTGATGCATCTCTTGGTCTCACTTCCACCCAACCACATACTTAAAGTATGTCACACAAGGAAGGAAATAAAGATTTGATGTCTTTAGTGATGGAGCATGTAGAACGTAAATTAGTAAATTATGCACTTAGTTTACCTCTAGAAGGAGGCTATGGAATCTTAATATAAGTCTCTAATGAAAATAAAATACATGGGATCTAGTTGATCTACCTATTGGAAAGAAACCCATAGGCTACAAATGAGTATTCAAAATTGAATATAAGGTATATGGAATAACTAATAAGCATAAATCCTAACTTTTTGTAAAGGGCTATGCTAAAAAATAAGGCAATAACTATGAATAAATATTTACATTGAAAACAAAGATAACTACCATTCATATTATCTGTGCAATGATAGCTCCGTTTGGGTGGCATCTATATCATAGGGATCTGAAGAGTGCCTTATTGAATGGTGATCCCAAGGAAGAGCTATACATGGTTCAACCTAATTTTTTTTTTGTTGAAGGGCAAGAGCAAAAAGTTTATAAATTGATAAAATATTTGTATGGGTTGAAGTAGACTCCTAGAGATTATTACATCAAGATTGATAATAATCTATTGCAACATGGATTCAAAAGAAGTTCCTAAGATGCAAATATTTGCTTAAAGAAGGTTGGTTCTAAAATAGTTATACTTGTATTATATGTTGATGATCTAATCATCATTGGCAATTTAAATAATACGGTGGACACTATGAAAAGTGACTTAAAAATGTCATTTGATATGATAGATTTAGAATTTCTACATCATTGTCTTGGCTTGGAAGTATGGCAAAATAAAAATCATATTAGGTTTTCACAAAAAATATGCCAAGAATCTAAGAGAAAAATATTAGATTATAAAATGTAAACCCAAGGCAACTCTAATGGAACCAAGGTTATACTTGTCCAGATATGATAAATCACCTCAAGTATTTGGAAATCTCTATCGACAACTAATTGGGAGTATCATATATTTTACAAACACCAAGCTAGATATTAATTTTGTTGTAAGTTATATTTTGAGATTCATGCAAGAGCTAAAGGTTAGTCATTAGAAAGTAGCAAAGTGATTTTTACACTATATCCACGGAATACAAGAAAAATGACAAGTTATTGCAAGGATACATAAAATCATATTATGCATAATATCTAGATAGGAAATCAATGTTTGAACACATATTTCATCTAGGATTTGGATCTCTCTCATGGCACAACAAGAAGCAACAAATAATTTCACTTTCATCCATAGAGGTAGAATATCCTACCACATGAGGAGCTATGTGCGAAATGATATGGCTACATTGAATTCTTTCAAGCATGGGTCTTTAGAAGAATCTACCAATACACTTGAAATGCAATAATCAAGGTGTTTTAAAACTAGTCAATAATCTAGTGTTCCATGAATGAACAAAGCACATTGAAGCTCAATGTCACTTCATTTGAGACAAAGTTTAAAAACACAAGATCCAACTCCATAACATTCCCATAAATAAACAAGTTGTAGATATTTTCACAAAGGCACTTGCACATGTCAAGTTTGAGTTGTTTTGCAACTCTCTATGTATTCCAAATAATGTAATACACGGGGATGTTAGGATAAACTAGATTATTACATTATTTTATTATTAAATTATTTCTAGAACTCCTAGTGCTATCCTAGTTATTATTCTAGAAGCTAACGTGCAATCTATTGTTAGCTTAGAATATTATGTAGCTAAGTTAGAACATAACTTAGATAGAAAATTACTTTTGTTAGCCATTGTTATATTTTTAATTATAGTCTAATATTAACCTATACAATGTGTATATTTGAATTTAAATAATAAAATAATTTAATCAACTTCCAATAGCACATTCAAATTTTTAAAGATATAATCTAGAGATACTAAAGAAAAACATATCCTCTTGGGTTTTGACAAGGAGTGTCTCTGAAACATCAAGTACCAGGAGATATTATTATGTCAAACAAGATGATATTCTAAAGCTTGGAGCTAACCTCTCCACATATTACATCAACCTATCACCTAGGATGGTAGCATCATTATATTTGGAAATAATAATTAATAACTTCTACTATGGTACTTATCAAAACTTATATTTTCAATGTTAGCTTTTGATGATATATATATTAAAGGAAATGCAACCATAATATGTAAAATAAGTAAGCAATGATAACTATATGATAATGACACTATAATATGCAAGAAAATTATAAGAGAAACTTTTGTAATGACTCAAAAATATGCCATTAATTAAAGCTCATGAAAATAGTACAATGTGATATAATGGAGAACATGAACACTCCATAAATATATGTAGGAACTCTAATGAAACTAGTCACTATTATATCTTCTATCACTCTCCATTTTTCTATGCTACCTCAAAGGTATATATAGGGAAATAAGTCCCTTAGCCCTTCATATACCAAACCTATGACGTGTACATGTGGACTACATGTACATTTACATAATTACACATTCTAACACTTGTGCATTTATTACATTGCATGAAGTATCTCCTCAAACCTTACTCTAAGGTAAAATCCTACTCTAGTTATGTACTCAAGGTGGTACATTAGCATGTACCAAATGATGTAATGTACTCTAACGCTTCATGTATTATATTATTCGGGTATTGAAGACTTTAGTATTCAATATGGATCTTTATATTTTGAATATTATTCAACTTGATTAGGTTCTTCCTTTTCTTATTTAGTTTGTAGATGGCCAAGTAGTCCATAGTTTTGTTGTCCTCTCATATTTTTAACTTTGAATATTCTATTCCCTCGTTTAATTTTATGATATACAGGCTCTTCATTTACAATTTGTTCCTTACAAAATACATTAGTATTATTTTGAAATACAACAATATCTTGTGAAGTCTTAATCGAATCTAGAGCATATATATCTCTATGGATTGATCTAGTATCTTCTATCTCATTTTGATTTATGATGAAACACATATTGACTCCATTTAAGTATCTAAAATCAACCATTATTTTGGTAATATAGGTTCATACATAATGTGATGTATGTTCCATTAGATGTTAATCCAAGAACATACATCACATTATGTAAAAGAAAATCTAGAAATTTTTACTAGGTGTTACACACCCATATCCATGTATAAGAGAGGTTTTTCCATATTTAATTTTTAACCTATAATTATTAGTGATTTCAAGACAATCAAACCATTGTAAATTTCCTGTCATGTGATGACTAGCACCAAAATCAATATACCAAATGTTCTTTTCAATTTGACTTGTAGAATTATTTATTCTAGAGTAATTTTGCATATTTGATATAGTATATTGTACGTATCTTGATCTTGAATATTTTTTTAGTGTGCCTTGTGATGATATGTTCCCCTTGCTAATTTATCTATTATTTTAAGAGATTGTAGTATTTCTTATGTCTTTCAATCCTTTTAACTTTTGGATTCTAACCTTCAACTCTTGTAGTATATGATCAATATTTTAGCTCTTTAGTATTTTGAGAATACTTTTGATAGAATTTTTGAAGTAGTCTACCTTATGACTCCCTAGTTTGAGTTTATGATCAAACTTGATAAAACCTTTTCAAATATTAGGTTTTGTAGTATCCCTTATATCTCCCAAGTATTTAGAGTATGCTATGGTCTGATAAAGTGCTTGATTTAAATTTCCTTTTGAGTTGACTCTCTAATGTTTTGTTCAACTCCTATTTTTCACCTTATTTCTCCCTATTTGTGAAAGATAGAAATAATTTAATGCACTTTTTTTTTTTTTAATTTACATGGTGGAATCGGTAGCCACCACAAATCTAGGCAGGCTATCTAGCTTTTATGGTCGCCATAGTATTCTACGATGTCTACCCTAGAATCCGCCACACATATCTTCGTGCAGTCCGCACCTATAACCACCATGCCACAATCATTTTAAAACTTTTATGCCACTGAAAGCACCAGGAAAGGGACAAGCGTTCAGTCCAGCTAGGTCCAAGGTTTGAACCTTGGACCTCCTCCCCCCTTATGGGGTTTGGATGAACAAATTGGTATACACCTTGGACCTAATTTAATGCACTTTTAATTTGATAATATTATCTATTTTTCAAGACTCTATGGTTGGATTATTTTTGTCCCTTTAATTTGTATATGAGACAAGTATAAGTAATAAATTCCAACTTTAAAGCAATCAATGATTTTGCTTCCTTTATCCTTCAATTCTCAATGGTATAGTTTTCTAAATTTCAATAGTCTAATGTTTGGTGTAGAACTCCTTATATCTCCCTAATGTAGAAATTTAGAAAATGATAATATTTGCAAACTAATGTTTCAATTTTCCAATGTAGAAAACCTTATATCTCCTAGTTAATTATTTGCAAATTTTAATATTTGAATCTAATGTAATTTGTAATATCTTTTAAGATATAATCTCCTTGCTTTAATTACTTTCGAATATACTAAGGTTGTAAATTTCTCTAGCTTCTTCAATGCAATAATCAAGCAAATTCAACCTTAGATATAATGCACCTTATAACTCCTTGTAATTAATGGAAAAAAAATATTAACTTGTAAGTATACCTTTCATGGACTGTGATATGTTGCTAGTTAATTAATGTCTTCTTTGACCTTGCTTTCAAAGCTTATACACATTGTATTCTCTTAATCTAGCGTATGGTTGTGAGCATTTATTGCTCTAGGTTTTATGATAGTCTTCTAATCCTCCAATGTGCTTTGACCTCTCTCTATACTCGATTTATCTACACTAAATCTCCATGCTTAATCTACATTCTCTTCTCAACTTGGGCTATTAATATGTCTTGTATCTTCTTGGAATGGTAGCCACTTGGCATGTTAAATTGCTCTGGTTTGTAGTTTAACTTTGCTACATGGCATTGTGAGATCACACTCTTTGAAGAGCATTACTTTAGGTGTTGTCAACTTTTAAACACTGCATAATGAGTATTGATACCTTCAGCACTTGAGTTGAGCATTACTTCAAACCTAGGTGCTTCCTTCTTGTGTGCAAGTGTTATAAACTTAGACGTTATAAATAATATGCAATCACCTTCTTCCATTGTACCAAATGGCACAAGATACCTTTGGTGAGACAATTGTAACCCTCTTATTTGCATGTAACTTACCTATTCAATGCCTTTATCACCTTAATGCATTTCCAATTCTTTTACAAGCTATTTGGATTCCTTTGTAGCATGCATTCTTGAACTTCAATGTTTGGTGTCTCCTCTTTCAACCAAGGTGGCTTCTCTCCAATGTAGATAATTCTTGCTTCAACACTGTCTTCATGGTGGTAGTTCTTCCAATATCCTCTTCATGTTTGCTTGGGTATTACTTGAAGTTATCCTCCTTTGCACCTTGCCTTTGCCACTTGTATTACATTATTCCTTTGTGTTATTAATCTTGCAACTTGCACTATATCCTTTACGTTATCCTTGTAATAAGCACTATGATATCTTATGTAGACTCCTTCAATGTTGCAGGTTTCTTGTTTTGCACTGTTGTAGGTATTATTTTCATGGTATTAGGGTATTGTATTGGGTGTCTTTATATATATCAAATGGATTTATATTGAGCCCTTAGATGGATATATCTTATACGTGCCAAAGCTTCTTATCTAAGCTTTGTAATATCATTGCTTGGTGACTGTAGTATATGCTTCGTTGTGTCTTAAAGACACTTGAACATTTTCTTCCTTTTATTGCTTTGAAAAATATAAATATGTAGCTATTAAACCCTAAATTAAATCTGAAATAGACTAAGATAAAATACCTTAGTTTTACCTGGGTTTTGATACCTTGATATGGTGGCTTCTTTCATATTCCTTGGTGGTTATAATGCACCTTATAATGGCTTATATTCAACAGTATTTGTTGCTATTTTTTCTATGCTTGATAGTGTCTTTTGACACTTCAAATTTATCCCTTTTTGTGCATGAATTTTCCCTTCCCACTTAATACTTAATGCACTTTAATAACTATTAAGAATAACTAGTATAATGCACTATTAATTTCTCCTTATTGCTCCTTTTAATGAACTCTTAAAAGTAACTTGTATTATGCACTATAATATATGCAACTTTCATTTAAGAGTAACATATTATTTTCTTCCAATAGATAATAGGAAGTTGATATTTTATTTCTCTCAAAATATATCTAACTCATAATTCTTATGTGTAGGTTAACCTTGTAAGAACTATATTATGCACGTCCTTGAAGACTTAAAACTTGAATCTTACTCCCTTGCAACTTTAAACTCTAATGTGGTACTTAATAAAACTTAATAATGAACCAAATAATTAATGTTCAATTAAAGAACCTTTTACACCAAATATTCTTACCTTTATGACCTCTATAGATGATAGATTTCTAGGTAATTATATTCACCTACATACTGCCATGTGTTTGATAGATTTGTAGCTCTTCCTTGCTGTACAAAAATAGCTCTTTAAATCACCAATTTTTAGCTTTAAAAAATCCTCTAACTTGCTGCCCAAAAATGTAGTTTGGTGGCTTCAACTCTCCTTTAGGATACTCTCTTAAATGTAAAACTTAGCAGCTAGTAATGCTGTCCAAATTGTTACCCTTTCACAATCAATTTATCCTCCAAAATTTTATCCTCAATTTGGTAGGAAACTCCTCCAAATTGTAGTTGTAACTCTTCTTTTATAAGCCTTCAAATTTCTGTTGTAAAAACCAACAACCTTCTTTCTCTTAATCAGCCTTCAAGCATTCAATGGAAATATTCAAATCTCTCATATTTGGTGGCATCTTCTAACTCCTTTCTCCTCCAATCTTCTTTGTTTAATTTGAACTTCAATCTTGGCCTATTTGCTAGCCTTCTTCTCAAGAATATGAATATCTTGAGTTTTTGGAAATCCTTTCCATAATTTGGTAAACTTCTTTCCAAATATTTCTTTCTTTTGGGCTCATTATCAAATGGTGACAATTATCCCAAATCCTTATTTCTTAGGTGATTCTCTTTGCTATCACTCTTCTCCCTTGAGTTCTCCTAAAGTCTTCTTCAATGGACTTCTTCAAGTCCTTCAATGAGGCTTTCCTAGCCTTCTCCTAGAGACATCTTCTCTAAGGTCTTCAAATTTCTATAGATTCACTAGTCTTATCAAAACTTAAATGAGACCTTCCCTTGATCTCTTCAATATTAAACTATGAAATTTTTACAATAAAATATCTTTCTTCAATCTCTAAAATCCGTTGTTTCTAAAATCTATAATAGGACCTTTGCTAGTCCTTCTCAATCTTCAATATTCCAAATCTAGAAGTTCTTCAATGGGACCTTTTTTGGGTCTCTTCAGGTTCGTAAGTTGCTTTCTCCTTCTCTAACTCTACAATATACAATCCTCAATATTCAATGGAGATATCAGATATTCTCTAGGACTCTTTTTTGGAGTGTCTTCTTCCTTCAATTTGTAGTAAGCTTCTATAGCCTTTTGTCTCTTCTTCAATCTATAGGTTTGAAACTATTGCAATGAGACCTTTTTCTTAAGGCCTCCAAATATTCAATTTTCATATTGTTGCTTTAGGTACTAGATTGATTCGAAAGAAGACATTCCTCCTAGATATCTTGTAGGAAACTTACCAACTTTATTTGGATATCCTTATTCCACAACAACGTAATTGAAACTAATAATAGAAAATCCTTTAAATCTTAGAGAGAATAATCTTCACTATTTGATTTATCAATATAATGGAAACAACGCCAAGTCCTAGTCTTCACATGTTTTTCTACAACCATGTGGAAAGACTCTAGCCAAATGAAATTTTAAAAATTCTAAAAATAAGTTTTCCTATCTCCTCTCAATATTTCTTGTGAATTTCCCTATTTCCCATTGATCTACTATATGCTCTGATATCATTGTTAGCTTCTGATGATATATAGTAAAGGAAATGCGACCACAATATATAAAATGAGTAAGAAATAATAACTATATTATAATTTCACTATAATATGTAGGAAAGTTATAAGAGAAAATTTTATAATAACCCAAAAATGTGCCATTAGTTAAAGCTCATGTATATAGTACAATGTGATATAATGGAGGACATGAACACTCCATAAATATATGTAGGAACTACATTGTACCCACTATAATGCAACTAGTCACTATTCTATCTTTTTTCACTCTCCTTCAGTCTTTTCTACCTCAAAGGCATATATATAGGGAAATAAGTCCCTTGGCCTTTCATCTATCAAACATATGACTCATGTATATGTGGACTACATGCACATTTACATCATTGCATATTCTAACACTTGTGTGTTTATTACAATACATGAAGTAACTACTCAAACCTTAATCTAATGTAAATTCTTGCTCTAGTTATGTAACTAAGGTGGTACATTAGCATGTACCAAATAATGTAATATAATCTAAAATTCAACATACTCAATGTCAAAAGGAAAAGAGGGTCTATTGGAAATGTTCCTCATAGCTAGATTTTCTACCATGAATGGCTTAGTGAAAATAATTCTATCAACCAAATATGTTAGAAATTCATTCATTGTGATAGGGCTCAATACCATAGTAACAATAATCTAAATAGGATGGTAGAGGATATGTTTATCCTCTTTGACTTATCCAAGTTAGATGATTAGGATTAGGATCCTTATAAAATTTAAAATTTCTAATGGAAATTTAAAAGGTCAATCACCAAGGTATGTAATGGTACCCCATAATGACTCATCCTAATGGATGCACATCTAAGAAAATAATTGATCCCTAAGGTGTTATGCTTGTAATATATAACCAACTATCAAGCCCTATCATCTTCTATTTTGAAATATCTTCCAAGAGGGTGCCTCATCAAAAACCAACTAGTTTACAACTAGATTGAAGCATAAAATATACTTTCCTTTTTATTTTTATATCTAATGCAATAATCAAGTATGCAAATATTTATGTAAACATGAAGCGCAGACACATACACCTGCTGGTCGATGAGCATCTTGCTTTCCTGAATCAAAATGTGAATGTTACAAAGGGGGATTTTGTCAGTATTAATGTATCGAATGATGTTTAAAGAATATCCTTCAATAAGGAGACGAATCCGAGAATCTTTGATCAAATGAAGGCTGCGCCACAATGCCCATGCCTCAACAATGTTGTTGATTTGATGATCCAGCTTCTCCGTAAAGGCGAGGAAAATCACCCCTTTATGATTTCTGAAGACTCCGCCAGCTTTGGATAAACCCGGATTCCCTTTAGAAGCTCCATCAAAATTTAATTTTAGAAATCCCACATGGGGAGGACTCTAGTGGGCCAGCTATCTAGGATGAGGGGAGGGATGGGGGTTTTTCAGAATGGGAATGTGAAGGGATTGGAGAAGCTCTCGATCAGCCTTATCTATGGGGGATGGAGACCATTGGAGAAGCTAGAAATTTTTAGAAGCGTAAGAGACGGATTTATTAGCAGTGGAAATGGCATCGAGGTGAGAAGTGGTGAAGACTCTACGATTGTGCTCGAGCCAAATCTACCATAAGATGTGGTGGAGGCAAATTTTCCAAAGGAAAGCAAAATTTGGGTTTCTGAAATGGGTGGGCCACTGGGTAAAAAGATCTTGGAGGGAACGGGGTGGAGCCCACTGGATTTGGAAAATGGATAGCATGTGGTTTAAGCTCTCACTGGTGAATCTACACTCCATAAGAATGTGGTTGACCTTCTCTACATTAGACAAACATAGGTGACACCTGTTAGGCATAGGAATGCCCTTTCTCATGAGGTTGTCAGTAGTAAGAATTTTGTTCTGAATAGCTGTCCATGAGAAGAATCTAACTTTAGGGATGAGACGCTTGACCCAAATCAAACTGGAAGGAAAGGAAGAAACTTTGGGTTCAATCAGGAGGGAATGGGCCGATCTAACTGAGAAATCTCCATTATCAGTTCCAAACCAGATAGGGATGTCTAGAACTTGCCAAGGACTTTGAGAAGGAAATCTCTATTGACCTTGTCAAAAGCTTTGTTGATGTCCAATTTGAGAAACATCACTGCTTTCTTGTTGCAATGGGTGGAATGGAGGGTCTCATGGAGGGATATGATGCTGTCAGTAATGGATATGCCTTCTACTGAGTTGCCTTGATAGGGGTCGATGATGGCAGGGAGGATTTTCTTCAGTATAAGAGCCATGGATTTGGTGAGGATTTTGTAAATGATGTTGCACAAGCTTATCGGTCTGAAGTCCGCCATAGATCTACAGGGGTGAGTTTTTGGGATCAGAGCTATGAAAGTGGAATTGATACCCTTCAGAATGATCTTGGTAGTTTGGAGTTCTATAATGGCCCTGCATATGTCACTTCCCACGATGTCCCAAAATTTTTGAAATAAACGAGGGGAAAAACCATCTGGCCCAGGGGCTTTGTCAACCTGCATAGAAAACAGGGCCGTCTTAATCTTAGCTGGGGAGAGAGGCTAGACAAGGGCAGAATTCATCTCAGGTGTGACCAGGAGGGGAATATTCTTGAGGAGGGATTCCTAGGCGGGCAGGTGGGGAGGGGAGGGATTTCCCATCAGACTACTGAAGTAAGCTGACACTTCTGCTCTGATCTTGGAGATGTCCTGGGAGACAGAGCCATCAGATAGGGTAAGTTCTTTGATTTTGTTGGAACTTCGGTTCTAAAGCGTAGAGGCGTGGAAGAACCTTGTGTTGGCGTCCCCATATTTGAGCCATAGGGCTCGAGACTTCTATCACCAATAAGTTTCTTCTTTGGCCATAATGTTATGGTACTCTGACAGGAGCTCACCTTCCTCTTTCTGTAGCTGGGAAGTCCACTGATTGTGCTGAGTCTTTTGCTCGAGAAGTTTGAGCTTGTCTAATATTAATTGTTTGTTCTTGAAGATGTTTCCAAAAACTTCTCTATTCCATTTTTTAATGCTTTCTTTCACTGCTTTGAGTTTCTGGGAAGCACGGGCAATGGCAGATCCAGAGTAGGGGAGATTCCACCACTCAGAGATTCTCTATTTAAGGTCAGAGTGGTGAATCCACATATTCTCAAATCTGAAGGGAGTTTTGAAAATAGGAGTTTTGTTGGACTCAAGGAGGAGGGGGGAATGGTCAAACCCAATCCTGGGGAGGGTTGTGAGAGAAGTATCACCAAATAGGGTAATAGCCTATTGGGATAAGAAAAAATGATCAAGCTTGACCTGGATATGGTATAACCCTACTCTTTTGTTGCTCCAAGTGTACTGGCAGCCTTTGATCTGGATGTCCATCAGTTCATTGCCTGAAACAAAATCCTAAAAATCGGCAATGCTTTTGGAGAGGGAGGGAATACCACCTCGCTTGTCAGAGGAAAAAAATGGGGAACTGAAGTCTCTGGCTAACATCCACGGGAGGGTGGAAAAATCATTCTTAAGAAGGGTTATGGAATCCCATAGCAACCTTATTTCCAGGGGATTTTTGGGGGCATAGATATTTGAAAGGACCCAAGTGAACTGGTTGGTCGTGTAATGGAAGACCATGTTGATGGTTCTATTGGTAATGGAGACCACCCTTCCTTCAACTTGAAGTGGTCCCATAAGCACAGGAGCCCCCTAGACGAACCTTCGATGGGGGATGAGGCCCACTGGCATTTCTTCCACACTGATTGGACAATGTTGGGGATTCTCGTTGCATCAGCTTTGGTTTCTTAGATCATGATGATGGCTGGTTTGCAGTCCTTCCTGATGGTGCGAGCTAGCCTTTGTTTGCTCGAACTATTAAGCCCTCTTATGTTCTAGGAGAGGATCTTCATTTGGATACTTTGGTGGGTTTCTTACCTCCCTTGCTGGGTAGAAGGGGGTTTTTAGGATTTTTGAGCTCCTCCGTGGGTTGGTTAAACATGTCAGAAAGGAGGGTCGATTGGGACTCCGTTAGCAATTTGGTTTTTTGTGTCATTTTTGAGCTAGTCGAACGAGGACGGTATGCTTCACTTTTTATCACCCCCTGTGTCAACAGGACCTTTCTTGCTTCTAGTAATGATGGAATTGGAATCCAGGCGGTTGCAGGATGGACTGAGGGCATCCTCAGAGGAGTCCGAGAAAGGGTTGGAAGTAGACAACGGAACAACGAGGGAAAGGGGATGAAGGGAAACTTTGGAGGGGAGGGAAAGGGGGGATGGGGATGGAGGTGGAGTGGGAGAAGAGGGAGGGTTTGGGGAAGAAGGAACGGGATCAGATAATGAGACGGGTGGGATAGAAGGAAGGGGGGCTATCAGGGAACTATATGGGGAAGGGTTAGTCCCAAAGATGGGATCTTCATCAACCATAGCAGAGAGAGGATCGAACTTATTAGGGAAGGCAAATAGAGAACATACCTGATTGAAGCTAGAGGGAAGATGATTGGGGTGGGTCTCCTGACTGGGCCCTTGCTTCCCTTTGTCAGTTTTTTCTCGTCTAGAACTTTCAGGGGCTATGGCCACCAAAGGAGTGGTTTACTGTTGAGGAGGGGGACGCTGCGGCTGACGAGACTCTTTAGTAGGTTTCAGCATAGGACATTGGGACCTAATGTGCCCTTGGGATTGACATCCGATGCAGAAGGTCGGTTTGTTCTCATACTCGATGGCTTGACACCAGTGGAAATCCTCATAAATAATATTGATGCGAGTGGGCAGCTCGGATGCCAGATTTGTAGAGACGCATAAGTGCGCATAAGCCATCCTAGACCAGGCTTTCATTGTCGGGTCAAAAGAAATCAAGTCTCCAATGTATCCTTCGATACTGCGCAAAATGTCTTCATGGAAGAACTGGATGGGGAGGTCCGGGAGGCGGACCCAAATGGGGGCGACATTGATATCCTGAGTTTGGGGGTTGAAACCCTGATCCCATTTTTTAAGAAAGAGGATTTTCCTGTCGAAAAACCACGGCCCTCCCATGAGAATTCTTACATACTACTTCTGGTTGTTTAGCTGGATAAGGAAAAAGCCCCTGGAGAGGGCCATGAGCTATAAACTTCCCTAGGTTCACCATTTTAAACCAGCCCATCGTCTGATAGACTCCATGTTTGGTCTGCCCCCAATGAATTTCCCAACTAGAGAGAGGGATTCGATGGATAGTTTAGGTGCCATGCGAGACACCGAGATGATCAGGTCTTCACCGGAGACCACCAAGGGGGGAGCCATGGATTCAACCGATCGAGGGGAGGACGATCCAAAAACTTTCTTGCTGAAGGAAAGCAGAAAATGGGGAATGAAATTTTTCCTCCAAGGTCGTGACCCGCCTGGGTCTGGATCAGGGCCACCATGGTCTTCAGAGGTGTCAGCAAGGATTTCTCTGGGCTCAAGATCCATAGGGCAGGATTGTGAAACCCACACTTGGACAGAAAGGGATGAAACTCCGGGTGCTATCACTGCTGGTGTGGCTGTCATTTTTTTTGTCAAACCTAGAGGGATATTGATATGGGAAAATTTTTAATTATAGTCTAATATTAACCTATACAATGTGTATATTTGAATTTAAATAATAAAATAATTTAATCAACTTCCAATAGCACATTCAAATTTTTAAAGATATAATCTAGAGATACTAAAGAAAAACATATCCTCTTGGGTTTTGACAAGGAGTGTCTTTGAAACATCAAGTACCAAGAGATATTATTATGTCAAACAATATGATATTGTAAAGCTTGGAGATAACCTCTCCACATATTACATCAACCTATCACCTAGGATGGTAGCATCATTATATTTGGAAATAATAATTAATAACTTCTACTATGGTACTTATCAAAACTTATATTTTCAATGTTAGCTTTTGATGATATATATATTAAAGGAAATGCAACCATAATATGTAAAATAAGTAAGCAATGATAACTATATGATAATGACACTATAATATGCAAGAAAATTATAAGAGAAAATTTTGTAATGAATCAAAAATATGCCATTAATTAAAGCTCATGAAAATAGTACAATGTGATATAATGGAGAACATGAACACTCCATAAATATATGTAGGAACTCTAATGAAACTAGTCACTATTATATCTTCTATCACTCTCCATTTTTCTATGCTACCTCAAAGGTATATATAGGGAAATAAGTCCCTTAGCCTTTCATCTACCAAACCTATGACATGTGTACATGTGGACTACATGTACATTTACATAATTACACATTCTAACACTTGTGCATTTATTACATTGCATGAAGTATCTATTCAAACCTTACTCTAAGGTAAAATCCTACTCTAGTTATGTACTCAAGGTGGTACATTAGCATGTACCAAATGATGTAATGTACTCTAATGCTTCATGTATTATATTATTCGGGTATTGAAGACTTTAGTATTCAATATGGATCTTTATATTTTGAATATTATTCAACTTGATCAGGTTCTTCCTTTTTGGCCAAGTAGTCCATAGTTTTGTTGTCCTCTCATATTTTTAACTTTGAATATTCTATTCCCTCGTTTACTTTTATGATATATAGGATCTTCATTTTCTACAATTTGTTCCTTACAAAATGCATTAGTATTATTTTGAAATACAACAATATCTTGTGAAGTCTTAATCGAATCTAGAGCATATATATCTCTGTGGATTGATATAGTAGCTTCTATCTCATTTTGATTTATGATGAGACACATATTGACTCCATTTAAGTATCTGAAATCAACCATTATTTTGCTAATATAGGTTCATACATAATGTGATGTATGTTCCATTAGATGTTAATCCAAGAACATACATCACATTATGTAAAAGAAAATCTAGAAATTTTTACTAGGTGTTACACACCCATATCCATGTATAAGAGAGGTTTTTCCATCTTTAATTTTTAACCTATAATTATTAGTGATTTCAAGACAATCAAACCATTGTAAATTTCCTATCATGTGATGACTAGCACCAAAATCAATATACCAAATGTTCTTTTCAATTTGACTTGTAGAATTATTTATTCTAGAGTAATTTTGCATATTTGATATAGTATATTATATGTATCTTGATCTTGAATATTTTTTTAGTGTGCCTTGTGATGATATGTTCCCCTTGCAAATTTATCTATTATTTTAAGAGATTGTAGTATTTCTTATGTCTTTCAATCCTTTTAACTTTTGGATTCTAACCTTCAACTCTTGTAGTATATAATCAATATTTTAGCTCTATAGTATTTTGAGAATGCTTTTGATAGAATTTTTGAAGTAGTCCACCTTATGGCTCCCTAGTTTGAGTTTATGATCAAACTTGATAAAACCTTTTCAAATATTAGGTTTTGTAGTATCCCTTATATCTCCCAAGTATTTAGAGTATGCTATGGTATTGATAAAGTGCTTGATTTAAATTTCCTTTTGAGTTGACTCTCTAATGTTTTGTTCAACTCCTATTTTTCACCTTATTTCTCCCTATTTGTGAAAGATAGAAATAATTTAATGCACTTTTTTTTTTTTTAATTTACATGGTGGAATCGGTAGCCGCCACAAATCTAGGCAAGTTGTCTAGATTTTATGGTCGCCATAGTATTCTACGATGTCCGCCCTAGAAGCCGCCACATAGATCTTTGCGCAGTCCGCCCCTATAACCACCATGCTACAATCATTTTAAACCTTTTATGTCACTGGAAGCACCAGGAAAGGGACAAGCGTTCAGTCCAGTGAGGTCCAAGGTTTGAACCTTGGACCTCCGCCCCCCTTATGGGGTTTGGATGAACCAATTGGTATACACCTCGGACCTAATTTAATGCACTTTTAATTTGATAATATTATCTATTTTTCAAGACTCTATGGTTGGATTCCTTTTGTCCCTTTAATTTGTATATGAGACAAGTATAAGTAATAAATTCTAACTTTAAAGTAATCAATGATTTTGCTTTCTTTATCCTTCAATTCTCAATGGTATAGTTTTCTAAATTTCAATAGTCTAATATTTGGTGTAGAACTCCTTATATCTCCCTAATTTAGAAATTTGGAAAATGATAATATTTGCAAACTAATGTTTCAATTTTCCAAAGTAGAAAACCTTATATCTCCTAGTTAATTATTTGAAAATTTTAATATTTGAATCTAATGTAATTTGTAATATCTTTTAAGATATAATCTCCTTGCTTTAATTGCTTTTGAATATACTAAGGTAGTAAATTTCTATAGCTTCTTCAATGCAATAATCAAGCAAATTCAACCTTAGATATAATGCACCTTATAACTCCTTGTAATTAATGGAAAACAAATATTAACTTGTAAGTATACCTTTCATAGACCGTGATATGTTGCTAGTTAATTAATGTCTTCTTTGACCTTGCTTTCAAAGCTTATACACATTGTATTCTCTTAATCTAGCGTATGGTTGTGAGCATTTATTGCTCTAGGTTTTATGATAGTCTTCTAATCCTCCAATTTACTTTGACCTCTCTCTATACTTGATTTATCTACACTAAATCTCCATGCTTAATCTCCATTCTCTTCTCAACTTGGGCTATTAATATGTCTTGTATCTTCTTGGAATGGTAGCCACTTGGCATGTTAAATTGCTCTGGTTTGTAGTTTAACTTTGCTACATGGCATTGTGAGATCACACTCTTTGAAGAGCATTACTTTAGGTGTTGTCAACTTTTAAACACTGCATAATGAGTATTGATACCTTCAGCACTTGAGTTGAGCATTACTTCAAACCTAGGTGCTTCCTTCTTGTGTGCAAGTGTTATAAACTTAGACGTTATAAATAATATGCAATCACCTTCTTCCATTGTATCAAATTGCACAAGATACCTTTGGTGAGACAATTGTAACCCTATTATTTGCATGTAAATTACCTATTCAATGCCCTTATCACCTTAATGCATTTCCAATTCTTTTACAAGCTATTTGGATTCCTTTGTAGCATGCATTCTTGAACTTCAATGTTTGGTGTCTTCTCTTTCAACCAAGGTGGCTTCTCTCCAATGTAGATAATTATTTCTTCAACACTGTCTTCATGGTGGTAGTTCATCCAAGCTCCTCTCCATGTTTTCTTGGGTAATACTTGAAGTTATCCTCCTTTGCACCTTGTCTTTGCCAATTGTATTACATTATTTCATTGTGTTATTATTCTTGCAACTTGCACTATATCCTTTACATTATCCTTGTAATAAGCACTATGATATCTTATATAGACTCCTTCAATGTTGCAGGTTTCTTATTTTGCACTATTGTAGGTATTATTTTCATGGGATTAGGGTATTGTATTGGGTGTCTTTATATAGATCAAATGGATTTATATTGAGCCCTTAGATGGATATATCTTCTACGTGCCAAAGCTTCTTATCTAAGCTTTGTAATATCATTGCTTTGTGACTGTAGTATATGCTTCGTTGTGTCTTAAAGACACTTGAACATTGTCTTCCTTTTATTGCTTTGTAGAAGATAAATATGTAGCTATTAAACCCTAAATTAAATCTGCAATAGACTAAGATAAAATACCTTAGTTGCACCTGGGTTTTGATACCTTGATATGGCGGCTTCTTCCCTATTCCTTGGTGGTTATAATGCACCTTATAATGGCTTCTCTTCACCAAGATTTGTTGCTATTTTTCCTATGCTCAATAGTGTCTTTTGACACTTCAAATTTATCCCTTTTTGTGCATAAATTTTCCCTTCCCACTTAATAGTTAATGCACTTTAATAACTATTAAGAATAACTAATATAATGCACTATTAGTTTCTCCTTATTGCTCCTTTTGATGAACTCTTAAAAGTAACTTGTATTATGCACTATAATATATGCAACTTTCATTTAAGAGTAACATATTATTTTCTTCCAATAGATAATAGGAAGTTGATATTTTATTTCTCTCAAAATATATCTAACTCCTAATTCTTATGTGTAGGTTAACCTTGTAAGAACTATCTTCTGCACTTCCTTGAAGACTTAAAACTTGAAACTTACTCCCTTGCAACTTTAAACTCTAATGTGGTGCTTAATAAAACTTAATAATGAACCAAATAATTAATGTTCAATTAAAGAACCTTTTACACCAAATATTCTTACCTTTATGACCTCTATAGATGATGGATTTCTAGGTAATTATATTCACCTACATACTGCCATGTGTTTGATGGATTTGTAGCTCTTCCTTGCTGTCCAAAAATAGCTCTTTAACTCACCAATTTTTAGCTTTAAAAACTCCTCTAACTTGCTGCCCAAAAATGTAGTTTGGTGGCTTCAACTCTCCTTTAGGATGCTCTCTTGAAATGTAAAACTTAGCAGCTAGTAATGCTGCCCAAATTGTTACCCTTTCACAATCAATTTATCCTCCAAAATTTTATCCTCAATTTGGTAGGAAACTCCTCCAAATTGTAGTTGTAACTCTTCTTCTATAAGCCTTCAATTTTCTGTTGTAAAAACCAACAACCTCCTTTCTCCTAATCAGCCTTCAAGCCTTCAATGGAAATATTCAAATCTCTCATATTTGGTGGCATCTTCTAACTCCTTTCTCTTCCAATCTTCTTTGTTTAATTTTAACTTCAATATTGGCCTATTTGCTAGCCTTCTTCTCAAGAATTTGAATATCTTGAGTTTTTGGAAATCCTTTCCATAATTTGGTAAACTTTTTTCCAAATATTTCTTTCTTTTGGGCTCATTATAAAATGGTGACAATTATCCCAAATCCTTATTTCTTAGGTGATTCTCTTTGCTATAACTCTTCTCCCTTGAGTTCTCCTAATGTCTTCTTCAATGGACTTATTCAAGTCCTTCAATGAGGCTTTCCTAGCCTTCTCCTTGAGACCTCTTCTCTAAGGTCTTCAAATTTCTATAGATTCTCTAGTCTTATCAAAACTTAAATGAGACCTTCCCTTGATCTCTTCAATATTAAACTATGGAATTTTTACAATAAAATCTCTTTCTTTCATCTCTAAAATCCGTTGCTTCTAAAATCTATAATAGGACCTTTGCTAGTCCTTCTCAATCTTCAATCTTCCAAATCTAGAAGTTCTTCAATGGGACCTTTTTTGGGTCTCTTCAGGTTCTTAAGTTGCTTTCTCCATCTCTAACTCTACAATATACAATCCTCAATATTCAATGGAGATATCCGATATTCTCTAGGACTCTTTTTTGGAGTGTCTTCTTCCTTCAATTTGTAGTAAGCTTCTATAGCCTTTTGTCTCTTCTGCAATATATAGGTTTGAAACTATTGCAATGAGACATTTTTCTTAAGGCCTCCAAATATTCAATTTTCATATTGTTGCTTTAGGTCCTAGATTGATTCAAAAGAAGATATTCCTCCTAGATGTCTTGTAGGAAACTTTCAAATTTTATTTGGATATCCTTATTCCACAACAACGTAATTGAAACTAATAATAGAAAATCCTTTAAATCTTAGAGAGAATAATCTTCACTATTTGATTTATCAATATAATGGAATCAACGTCGAGTCCTAGTCTTCACATGTTTTTCTACAACCATGTGGAAAGACTCTAGCCAAATGAAATTTTAAAAATTCTAAAAATAAGTTTTCCTATCTCCTCTCAATATTTCTTGTGAATTTCCCTATTTCCCATTGATCTACCATATGCTCTGATATCATTTTTAGCTTCTGATGATATATAGTAAAGGAAATGCGACCACATTATATAAAATGAGTAAGAAATAATAACTATATGATAATTTCACTATAATATGTAGGAAAATTATAAGAGAAAATTTTATAATAACCCAAAAATATGCCATTAGTGAAAGCTCATGTATATAGGACAATGTGATATAATGGAGGACATGAACACTCCATAAATACATGTAGGAACTACATTGTACTCACTCTAATGCAACTAGTCACTATTCTATATTTTTTCACTCTCCTTCAGTCTATTCTACCTCAAAGGCATATATATAGGGAGATAAGTCCCTTGGCCTTTCATCTATCAAACATATGACTCATGTACATGTGGACTACATGCACATTTACATCATTGCATATTCTAACACTTGTGCATTTATTACATTACATGAAGTAACTACTCAAACCTTACTCTAATGTAAATTCCTGCTCTAGTTATGTAACCAAGGTGGTACATTAGCATGTACAAAATAATGTAATATAATCTAAAATTCAACATACTCAATGTCAAAAGGAAAAGAGGGTCTATTGAAAATGTTCCTCATAGCAAGATTTTCTACCATGAATGGCTTAGTGAAAATAATTCTATCAACCAAATATGTTAGAAATTCATTCATTGTGATGGGGCTCAATACCATAGTAACAATAATCTAAATAGGATGGTAGAGGATATGTTTATCCTCTTTGACTCATCCAAGTTAGACGATTAGGATTAGGATCCTTATAAAATTTAAAATTTCTAATGGGAATTTAAAAGGTCAATCACCAAGGTATGTAATGGTACCCCATAATGACTCATCCTAATGGATGCACATCTAAGAAAATAATTGATCCCTAAGGTGTTATGCTTGTAATATATAACCAACTATCAAGCCCTATCATCTTCTATTTTGAAATATCTTCCAAGAGGGTGCCTCATCAAAAACCAACTAGTTTACAACTAGATTGAAGCATAAAATATACTTTCCTTTTTATTTTTATATCTAATGCAATAATCAAGTATGCAAATATTTATGTAGCTTTTCTTATACTTATTTCCTTATCATATTTAGCTACAAACATTATACCAAACTACACATTAAATCATGAAGATAAATATTAGGGTTGTATATGAGTAACATAACCCAATGAGAATAAATCATCCACTTTCTAGAGTACACTTTAAAAACATATAATCACAACTATATATACATATTTGACAATTGACACACTAACCTTAGATTCACATCATAGGCATAAGCATATGCATAATTATCATTATAAACATTACAAAATTCTCAAGTATTAATTATCTAAGTAATATGTAGATATATAGCTCATTTTTTCATCACTCATTCAATAGTTTTTGGTGTCATATTGGATTTTGAAGAGTTGTTCACAACCACTATAACTTAATAACATGATTGACACTATTTATGTCTTCATCAAAATGATTAGTACCAATTGTGCATAAAGTAGAATGATCATGTGGTCAATGCCTCCTATGTCCATATCCATATAAAATAGACCACAATTGAGAGAACACTTTTCCACCTTACGTCTATCCAAACCCCATAAGCAAAATATAAATGAATGATATAATGTCTTTGATTCAACTAGTTCAAATTAGAAATCTATCCATAGAAAATATATGATACTCCCATATGAACATGAATAGACTAACACTATGAAAAAGTCATATTTTAAGCATGAAGACCCATATACTATCCACCTAAAGAGTGGGATTGATTCCCATGAATTTGCCATCCCTTTGGATCTACAAGCATTCACATATAAGTGTTCGTGTAACAACATAAGTATGAATAGAAACACATAATTCATCAAACCAAGCAAATAATTTATCCATATTTTAGTTCGAACATAAGCACATGCAACACATGACCTAGAGCCAAATTTGCCATCCTCATTATCAATTTCTATATTTGTACTGCATCCATATATGGATAAGGCTTACTTCCTTTGACCACTTCCATATTTACAAGGATCACATACCTCTTCTAAGAGGTCAAACCTCCTCTTTTCATAACTAGATATTTCCATTGCCACACTACCCATACTCATAAGTACACATGATGAAATTTCAACTACATAAGAGCACACACAACCTAGATGCATTGACATATTAGCTCCTAAAGACCCTAGAGATTATATCAAACTTAGAGAAGCTTTTCTAGTCTGTAAGCACATATATAATTGAATTATCGATCCTTATAGATGTTGTGGATGCTATATAATCCATTTATAGGAGGTACTCTCCATATGCTCCTCTCCTATTTATACCCAATATGGAGAAGCTATCACTCATCTCTCATTTTTGATATCTTAGTAGTCCATACTACCCTTTGATATAGCCCCTTGATTAAAAATCAAATAATTTATTCTTCACATCCTATGAGACACACAAAATATCTACATTTGAATAGTCATAGGACTCAAAGATTCAATTGCACTTTTAATAGCTTGGTAGGTTTATAACAATGCACAAATGTATAGGATGCCAAGCAATGATACCAAATAGTGAATTTAGGGTTATGCACAGTGGCTAATATTAGCAAATTGAGTGGATATTAGGATTTCCAAAATTTAAAATTGTCAAATATGAGGACCCTCGATGTCGGCCCTTTTGCTTAAAATTTTTGAGACCAAATTTTTCTTAGGGTTAATTAACCACAATATATATCCAAACATAGACATATTTATACTCATTGGAAAGATCTTTTTGGGACTGATATAATGGTGGTGTTTTTATAAAGTTATAATATGATTTAAGAGGTCAAAATGTATCCCAAATATGACCATACTTTTTATGGATTTAAATACCCCAAATTTTGATGTGAAGATGATTGATTTGATTTGCTTAAGATTCACCTTGATTTTGATTAGGATTCACCATTATTTTACAAGTACATTTCGAGTCCAATCCCTTATGCATACAATTAGGTAAAATTTGTATTTGAAAACCCATCAGTTCTAAAATAATATTCACACAATAAAAACAAAGAGAGCACACCAACATTAATGCCAAAACATAATATGCAAGTTATGAAGAACAACGTATGGCTTCCTATTATGTGTGTTCCATTGGAAAGGAATTATGAAGCACTACCTAATGACATACCCTATTCCTAAGTGGGGTACATGCTCACCCATGTGCCTGCACTTTTTTTATTTTTCTTTTTAGTTATATTAATTTTAAGTTTTTCTAGCCTTTTATATTTTTTTAATCAAATTATTGTGTAAATGCTAATTCATCTTGATTTATCTTCTCATGTGCGTGTGTAGATAAATTTTCATTATGTGTTCCTATGCAATTCTAGTTGGATTTGACTAACTAGAGTTATGTTTGATCTTAGGTATATTAATTGTTACTACTAGGTTTAATATTTGCTACTATAATACAATGCAATTTATTCATTCATCCAAAATAAAATAAGTTTTATTAAATTTTTTCATTATAGATGCATAAGTGTATTGTAGAGTGAAAATTTACATACAAAACATAAAACTCACAACTCTATATCTTATTTCCAACACATCATAATCCAATAATTATAAAAATAAATAAAATAATTTTTATTTCAGCACAAATAGAGCAAATACATTCATAGTTTTTGGAAGCCCTACACTTGTATTTAGATAGTAATGAATACAATTTTTTTTACAAATATATGGAATATAAGACTACATAGGGAATATATGCACTAAATTCTAGCTTTAACTTTTCACCAATTATAAAATATATATAAACAATTATCTATTTATATTAAGGAGATGGAAACCTTTGATATCATCCTAAAAATTTCCATTGATGCACATGATCGTGTTTGCTTCTTGTGAATAGCATGTTGGTTCTAGTGAGAACCACTAGGGGGAAGGGACTTGAGCCACCCTTCCACCCACAAAAACCTACTAAAAATAATTTTTTTTGATGTCAATATGGAAATTTCCATAAGTAGCACATAATTCAAAGGACCTAGGTATAATTTGTAAGTATGTTTCATGAAAAACTATTTGAAAAATTCCATCAAATTAGACAAAATAACTCAAGAACAAAAAAGAACAATTCAAAACAACTCAATATCCAAGAGGAAAAGAAAGAAAATAAATATCAAAGGGGTCGTGTTTAATATCCTAAGGGTAGATAATTCTACATAGATCCTAAAATAACTCCTTTCATAATAATCCTCTTATCTTCCACATCCTCCTCTCCTACATTCGATAATTCACACATCAATATTCCTATATAATCAAACTCCATTTTCATACATATAATTAGATCCAATATATAAAATACACCCAAATATTATCTCCTTCATATAGACATACTTCATTCCCCTACATACAATCAAAATCCAACATACAAAATAATGCCCAAGTTTCTCTCCTATATATTAAAAAATTATTGTTTCAAGGATTTAACCTATTCTATAACCTTAGGCATTATCTCATATGAAGTATCTTTGTACTCTTGGAAAAATTAGCAATAATATTGGTAACAATGAAAATGAATTCTACTGCCATAATAAATCAAGTAGCACATGGAAAATCTTACCCATAAGAGAATTAGAAAGTAATATTAAAATAAAATATCATACGACAACATCAAAAACCCACATCTTACATCATAATACTGAAATACTACTAACTCAACTCAAAAAATGGAAAACTCATGTATCTCTCTATTCTAGTTTTTTCCTTTGAAAACTAAAGAATAAAAGGAATCTAAAAAAAAAATATAATTATTTTTGTTTAATTAAATTAACATAGGGATTACTTTGATTCATGCTTCCCTCCATGAAATCGAATCCTCTTAGATTCCTAGTTTTCCTTCCTTCCTTATCCATCATATAATTTGCTCTTCCTTATTTATGCTCAGATCTACATCTCCCTTTATGTAGCTTGCATTGTATGACTCTTTCCACTCTAGGCAATAACTACCTTCTTCTTCCAATCCATCCTCATATAATGTTAGGTACCTAAGTATTTTAATGTGTGGATATAATATAATATTTTATTATGGCAATGGGTCACACATAAAATGATAATAATATACAACATAATATCATATAATAATAATATACACTTTGTAACCCATGGAAGGTGAATCACCACAGGGGTGACCTTCTAACTAAAGGAAGATGAACAATCACATTCTTGTATAAAGAAATATGTACCCCAATTTTTATGAATGTCATATGAAGTAGTCTTTGTAAGAGTCTTGGCTTATGGAGCTAAATATCTTGTGGAGTGATTCCTTCCTTTAGGAGTATTCTTGTTGCTACCCTACTTCAAGGGTATTATTTATTTCTATCTTATTGTGTGTATTGTTTTTTAATGAGTTTACATAGGTTTTTATGAGGGGTACTTCTCGTCTCATACCGAGTGGGGTTTGAACCTTAGACCTCTCAAAGAGAGGCCAAAGCCCTTACCACTACAGTAAGCTTACGATTATTATTGTATGGATTGTTATTGTGGATATATGTTTGATATTTTTGTATATTTATGAATGATTTATTATTAATTAAAAGCAAGATTCATAAAAATTTGTGTCAAGGTGCAGTTGTTTTTGAAAAGCTAGGTTACATTTTTTCATAAAAGCATCTCATCTTGTGAATGCCATATCTTTCTTTTAGCAATCATTTTCAAAATATTTTTGTTTCATCATGTATATCATTCTAAATACTTAAAAAATCATTGCTCATTGGCTAAATAATTATAGTATTGAGGAAGTTATGGTTGTTTAAAGTTGGATTATTTATGTTATTTTTTGGCTGCATAATTTTTTTCAAAAGAAAAAAATTTATATCAAATTTTTGAGGAGTCCTTTTAAAAAGGTTTTTTGCATAATTGTGTATATTATTTTGAATACTACAAAAACAATTACTCATTTGTCAAATTTTATAACTATTAAAGGAGTGAAAACTATTTGAAGTTGGAATTTTGAGGTTGTTTTTGGGCTATGCAAAAAATTCATGCAAAGGAAAAAATCATATCTCCCAATCCAGGTAAGCAAATTAGTTGTTGTTTGTTTTATTTTGAATTATTTTTTTGCATATTTCATTGTTTGAGTAAATAAATATATGAGATCTTAGAATTTTTTTTTTAATTATTTAGAACCCTAGCTACTTTGGGAAAATAAAATTGAGGTCATGGAGTTGTCAATATTTATTGGAAAGGATGCTAGATACTTTAGGGAATGGTTGATGAAGTGGTTTTTTTTTTTGTGGGGGGGGGGGGAGGGGAATAAAGATATAAGAGTTGTGATTCTTTGTGGGGGAAGATTTTCTTTGGTATATGAACTTTGCTCATGCCCATAATTTTTTATACACAAGGGAAGGATTTGAAATTACATTTTTAAGAAATTGGGGATTAGAAAAAAATGAAAATATACCTAAGATCCAAGATGAACAAAATAATTAAAAAAAAAGTTAGAAAATTTGAAGAAATTGACAAAAGAAAAATATAGGCAAAAGAATGTTCGAATTTTTTTTTATTGATAAAAGGGGATTTTGAAAGGGATCTCAAACATTTTATACAAAAAGAAAAAAACGGGGGATTCGTGATCAAAAACCCATAACAGGAGGACAAAATGAAACAAACCAAAAGGAAAAAGTTCAAGGACTCAATAGCCTTAGAAAATAACCTTGGAGAATGATAGACTAGCATCAAACCCAAAAATCAACAAAAATGGAGACCATATTAGGATTAACCTTGGGTGGTGGGATGTTCCTGTTACTCGATCATCAACATTTTTTATCATCTCAAATATTTGGACTACAATCACCACCTTCAGGTTCAAGATTTTTCTTATGAATTTGCCTGCTTCAGTGAGTAGGGAGGTGCCCAAAATAACTAAATTATCCAAGTTAATCATGAGATTAGAATCGTCGGTAGAAAGGTATTGAAATGATGTTCCATGAGGAGAGAACATGTTGCTGGGGATGACCTCACATGACTACTTCTTACAACTCATAGTAGGGGAATCAGATATGGGATTGTCCTAATCCAGAACAACCACACCCTTACGTTTATCATTAGTTGATTTGTTTCTCATGAAGCATCTACATGGAGAAGGTGTGGTGTCCAAAGGGAACACCAATTTATTTTTACTAGCCCTACCTAAGGTTGCAGACTCCAGTTCAACTTTGTAATCACTTACCTCCTTCCCCTGGGGTGACCCTAGATTGGGTGTTGGTGCTGCAAGTTGATCGTCGACTCTCTCCACAATGGAAGGAGTAGGGGCTTGAGCTTGGAGTGTTTAAAAATATTTACTTGAGTGTAAAAAATTATTTTTCAAGTTTGTGGTTGTATTCAAAAGAAAAAATTTATCATAAGGGACTTGGATAACAATTTGCAAGTTCCAACAACAAAAATTAAAAACATAAAGGTTAAGGGTGAGGATATTTATATTTTTGAGGATTTTAAAATCACCATGGATTAAAATGTTTTACATTCAAATTTTTATGCTATTGAGATGAGTGATATATATATTGTTGTTGGCTATCCTTGGTTGCACTTTTTAGGTACTATTAACATTAATGTGCAAAATAATTTCATGAAGTTATGGTATAGGAAGAAGATAATATTATAGGATATTTTACAATATAAGGAAAAATATGTAGCTATTAAAGGAAAAAAATGTGAAGAACAAGCAAAAAAACCTAAAATAGAGTCTAAAGAGGAGGGAATAATAGAAATCAAAGAAGAAAAATCAAAATATGAACCAAAATAAGGGAGGAAGAGAGAAGAATAAAAGAAAGTAGAACAACAGACTAAGCTTGTAGCATATCTTCACCCACACCACCATGAGAGGCAACAATTAGGATAAAGCATAGAGCAAGAAAGGAACTACAATGGATATACATGAAGCCACAAGATCAAAATCTATAAAAATTCAAGTGGCAAAAGGGTAGATTTGTAACATTGCAAACTACCACCAATGAAGATATCACTGGGATGAAAGGGATAATCAAGATTGGTACAAGTTTTCATCATTGTTTAGAAGATCATATCATTTAGTTTTTTCTCATGTTTTGAGGATTAAACATTTTTTTGAGGGGGATGTAGTGTTAGGTACCTAACTATATGAATGTGGGGATATAATATAATATTGTATTATGGAAATGGGTCACACATAAAATTATAATTATATATAACATAGTGCCATGGTATAATATTATACACTTTGTAGAAGGTGAATCATCACATGGGTGACCGTATAACTAATAGAAGGTGAACCATCACATTATTATATAAATAAAGATGTACAACCCATTGTAATGGAAGTCATATGAAGTGTTTTTTGTAATATTCTTGGCTTGTGGATATAAATATCTTGTGGAGTGATTCCTTCCTTAAGGAGTATTCTTGTTGTTGCCCTACCTCAAGGGTATTATCTATATTTATTTTATTGTGTGGATTATTATTGTAGAATTTATTATGGATTCATGTTTGATATTTGTGTATATTGGTGAATGATATATTATTAATGAGAAGTAAGGTTCATAACATAGAAAGTTCCATTTCACTTCACTACCTCCATCATCATATCACTGATCACTCTTCCTCCTACTTTAATTTACTATATCTTCCACCTTTACTCACCACTTTCCTATCTTCATCATATCACCCACACACATCACCTTTCTTTATTTTATTTTTATTTTTTATTTTTAATACTATTTTCATTAATTATTTATTATTATTATTTATTTATTCCTTTGTATTTTTGTTCAAAGTACCATAAGGTTAGAGTAATCAAATAATACTCATTAACCACATAATCCAAACTAACAAAATCCATTCATCAAGATTTAAACAAGTAAAATACCTAATCAAAGAAAGAACCTTGACATGCAACAAAAAACCATATGGGATTTGTACATCAAAAATATTGATACACTTGGTTATTCCTCCCCTCATGGGGGCCTTTGACTACCTATGCTTGCAATATCAACAAGAAGAATGCTTCTTTTTTTAAGATCACTAATTTTGTAGGATAACATTGTTAAAATTTAAAATTGCATGTAAAGTTACACACATAGCTACTATGAATCCAGTAACCATTATATACATAAGTTCCATAATATAGAAATAATCCTTATGTTGAAATGATATTTTTACAAATGATCCATAAAACCATTTAAAATTTAAGCATCTTATTAAGCTAAAAAAATAAATAAAGGTCTATCATAATAAATTCAAACCTTCATCTAATAAAAGTTTAAAAGAGATGGAGGAGCAAGCACTACATACTCTCCCCATATAAAATTTCCTCCTAAAATATATAAAATCAATTGTATTTTTAAGTCTCTTACTTTAGTGGTATCCTCTTAGGTAACAAAATGCTTATTGTATTGCTTCCATTGAATTAGGACATGATCTACCTTCCTTTTATAAAGTGTTAGAACACCACTATTAAATATGAAGTTTAATGCAAATTGGAGAAAAAAACACTGTTAGAAATGAATCGCTTTTAGATTGTAAGGAATAATCCCATAATAGGATAAATAATATGTTCTTCGATGCCTTTTGAGACATCTCTAGCATTGTTCTATTATATCTATCTAAGAGGTGTGAATGTGAAGGGACATGTCCCTTAAAAAATATAATTAATAGTGAATGTTAGGAGGAAGGTCCTAACTTGCCACCCTCCTTAAAAGGAGGTTTGTCCTAAAATTTCGTAGTGAGAAGCTTCATCCTCTGTTTTGCTAATAGTATGTGCTCATGTTATTGTACTATTTTAATATTAGTATTCCTAATGCAAGGATATTGGGAAGGTGGAAGTGTTGGTGGCTTTATCATGGCTTGGAGAGAAAATAAATGGGCAACCCTTGCCTTTCCTCCTCTAGGAACAACTTTCTCCATGCGATGAGAGCTTGCTAGTAGAGAAGGACCAGATTTTATCCCTTTAAGTGTATATGTATGATCCTTTTGTGTGAACTTTATCCATAAGTCATCAAGGTCCCATCAAATTATGCTGAGTGTTCATAGCCATTGCACACCTAAAATAATATCACAACATCCTAATGGAATTGCATACATGTCATGTTTGATGGTGTAATTGCCTAAGGTGAGCTTAATATTATGGCATTTTCCATTACAAGTGATTATTATCGATAATGATTTCAAAAGTATTACAAGGATGGATAAACCAGTTGGTTTGTTTTGCCATGCATGGGTCGATGAGATTCTGTGTACTTCCAGAGTCAATAAGCACAATAAGAATTTTGTTGTTTAAAGAAGCCAGACACTTTCATAGTTTTGGGGTATGAATTTTCGATGAGGGCATTGAAGGAAATTCCTAACTAACCTCAAGGGTTATCTTCAGGTATATCTTCCACTAGTTCAACCTCAATTTACTCTTCCTATGGTGTTGATTGACAAGGAATAACTACATCTAGAATATAAATTTGGGGTGTACTACATTTATGATTCAGGATAAATTTCTCATCACAATAAAAACAAAGGCCTTTTGCTCTTCTTTCCTTCATTTCTTTAGGGCTAATGTGTTTAATTGGCATGTCTTTAGTTAGTTTTTGATTGGTGGAAGTATTTTGTGAGTCTGTTGTAGATATGTTTCTGAGTCGACATTGGTTTTTGAATTTATCTTCGGCAAATTTGGCCATTCCAGTAGTCTGTGTCATGGTTGTGGGGTTAAAAATTTGTACCTCTAACTGAATCACTTCCTTTAATCCACTGATGAAACAATCCTAAAAAAACTAGGTGTCTATCCCTATTGTGTAGTTTGCCAATCTCTCAAATTCTACTTGATATTCACGTATCGACGTGGTTTGACACAGTTTGGTGAGGGCTTCGATGAAATTTTCTAGCTTGCTAGGGCCAAATCATACTAAAAGGTTTTGTGTAAAGTTTCACCATGTTGGGATGCCGTTGGTTTTCTTGAACCACTTGTACCATTGGATAGCCTCATTTTATAAGTGAAAAGATACAATATGCACTTTTTGTGCTTCTAGAATTTGGTTTAAGGAAAAATATTGTTTCGATCGATAAATCTAGTTATTGGTATCACCACCTTCAAAATTTAGAAAATATAACTTAGTATTTCTAGTAAGGATGGACGTTTGTGGTCCTCCTAATGTTTTTTTGTGAGTTGGTCCTCCATTAGATTGGCTAGTTTGAACTAGTGCCATATTCTAATTGAAGGTATCCATTTTGAAGTCAATTGCTGATATCTTTTGCTCTAATTCTTGTCTTGTAGCTACACTCTCTTCTTTGCATTGGCAAAGTTCTTGGTAAATTTTCTCGAGAGTGATATCTTGTGATATCCTCCCTTTTGCCATGGTGGGATTTTTGCAACAATTTTGGGTTTCAAATTGTCAAAAACTTGCAAAATTTATTGTCAAAATTGTAAAATTTAGTTGTCAAAATTTGCAAAATTTTGTTGTCAAACATTGCAAAATTTTAGCTATCAAAATTTGCAAAATTTATTGTCAAATTTTTTGCAAAATTTAGTTGTCAAAATTTGCAAATTTTGCTGTCAAAATTGACAATATTTTGGTCTTACAAAGTTGTTGATAATTTTTCTTTTTGTAAAAAATTGGGTCTCAACTTTTTTGGAAGCAGAGCTGCAACCTGAGCATCCAAGAGGAGGACGATGGTTGGGTAGGCAGTACGAAAATTGAAGTAGGGTAGGAACAAAATTTGAGGCCACACAAAAGTTAAGGCATTAGGGTAGCACAAAATATGAGGTCAAATGAAATTTGAGGTAGTAGGGAGAGGGAAGGCACAGAAGGTGAAACAGGGACAAGACAGCATGGTAGTTGAGGTAGCATGGCAAGGTGAGGGAAGGCACAAAAGGTGAAACATGAATGAGATAGCATGGAATTCAAGGCAACATGGTAGGGTGAGAAAAGGCATGAGAGGTAAAATAGGGACGAGACAACACAAAATGCGAGGTAGGGGTGACAAGAAAGGCATGCTCAGGTAGCGGGCCGGCTCAAATGCCATGGGCTAGCATGGTTCCTAGAAAGCTAGGTACTTCTTAATGTGCCTAGCGAGGGTTTTAAACCCATATTTCTCCTTCACAAGATTAATTTTGGATAAATTATTTGTCCCTTAAACTCTTTAACATCGTCATCCAGTGCCACTAAAAATCTAGCCTTAGTGAATGGATCATCAACTCAAAATATTCAAGAGATCAGGGATGAGGCTGTTAATTTTTTTAGTTCATTATTGGGTGAAGAACGAGCTTGTAATGCCCAAGCAAAGGACTCTCTACTTCAATTCATTCCACAACTCATTTATGAAATGATTAATGAGTCTCTTATAGCAGATTTTTTAGACGAACAGATCAAGGAGGCTTTGTTTAACATTGATCCTGACAAATCTCCTGGGCCAAATGGGTTTTCACCATGGTTTTTCCAAGTTTGTTGGGATATTGTTGGAGCAGAAGTTATTGCTGTAATCAAGGAGTTCCAAAGTTCAAATCATATTCCAAGGGGTTTCAATTCAATTTTCATTGCTTTAATCCCTAAAGGCCCCAACCCCAAGACTATGGTTGACTTTAGGCTGGTTAGCCTGTGTAATATATCCTATAAAATTATGTCCAAAGTTTTAGCCAACCGTTTGAAGAAAGCTCTACTGGTTATCATTGATCCAAGTCAAGTAAGTTCTGTACAAGGAAGATCAATCTTAAATGGAGTTATTACTATTCATGAGGCTCTTCATACAGCCACTCAGACCAAAAAAGTAGTCATGGATTTAAAGTTAGACGTGAACAAAGCTTATGATAGGATAAATTGAGAATTCTTAGAGGCAGTTTTATTAAAATTTGGCTTCAACATGAAATGGGTCAAGTTAATAAGAGTGTATTTCTAAGCCTTGTTTTTCAATTTTGGTTAATGGGTCTACTGCAGGTTTTTTTCAAAGAAAATGTGGTCTACGATAAGGAGATACCATAAGTCCTATGCTATTCATCATTGTAGCTAAGGCCTTGGGAAGAACCATTAAGGCAGCAGCGGTAGCTAGACTCATATCAGGTATCAAGGCCACGTCGCTAACTACCTCGGTGACACATCAACAATTTGTTGATGATACATTGCTACTGACTTTGGATTCTATGGTTGAGGCAAGAAGGATTAAAAATATTCTCATAATGTATGAATAAGCGTCTGGACAAAAAGTGAATTTTGATAAGAGCAAACTTTATTTCATCAATACCCCCATTCCTAGGCAAAATAGAATAGCAAGGATCATGGAATGTCAGATTGCATCCCTTCCCACCTCCTATTTAGGTCTTCCCCTATTTACGGGGAAACTTGAAGGATCAATGTGGAACATAGTTCTGGAGAGGATCCAAAAAAAGCTAGCAGGTTGGAAAGGACATCTATTATCTCAAGCAGGCAAAGTAGTTTTAACTATGGATTCACTTCAAAGTATACTCGTTTACTTCCTATTAGTCTTCAGAGCTCCTAGCAAGGTGTATCACAAAATTGAGCAGCTTCAAAAAAAAATTCTCTAGTCAGGGACTGAGGATAAGAAAAGGATCCATTTAGTAGGTTGGAAAAAGGTTTGCAAACCTAAATCTGATGGGGGGTTAGGATTGAGGAGAGTTGCTCATCCCAATACAGCTCTGTTAGCCAAACAAGCATGGCGGTGATTGACTAAGGTCGATAATGAATGGACTACCATAGTTAGGAGGAAATACCTCCAAGGTGTGAACTTCCTTAATGACAACTTAGCAAGCAGGGGGTCTACTTTTTGGAAGGCAATCCTCATGAGCAGGGATCTTGTCAAGAAAGGTCTTAGATGGATTCTAGGAAATGGGCAAACAATAGACTTTTGGAAGGATCGATGGGTGAGAGTTGAGGAGTTATCCCAGAATCCTTGTTTGGCTAGGATTCAAGAGCATATGGAGTAGCATATTGGGAAGAAGGTTGCAAATTATATGTGGCAGGATATAAATATCAATAGGTGGAAACACATCAGAGTATAGGGTTTTGAAGCGGAGTCTGAAGAGCTTTATAACATTTTAACTCAGCAAATTATTCCCTTTGGAGAGGATGAAGATCACATTGTTTGGGCTGAGACTAAAATTGGTGACTTCACAGTTAAGTCTGCCTATAATTTGCTTCTCAATGTGGAAGGTCAACAATTTCAACCGAGTTTGGTTTGGATCAAAGGCTTAATTCCTAAAATATCATTTTTTTCATGGCTGGTGATTCAAGAAAAAATCCTCACTATGGACAATATGTTATCCAAAGGTATGGTTATTGCTAACCATTGCTACATGTGCAGGGCATGATGGGAGACAACCTAACACTTGTTTCTGGAGTTTCCAATAGCAGAGTCCATCCTGGATGAACTTTTCCAAGACTTTAGGATTTCATGGGTTAAGTCGACTCTTATATCTGAAGTGTTCCATCAATGGCCTCAACCCTTTGTTAGCCTAAAACTTAAGTACCTATGGAAAATTTGTTGGCATCATTTTCTCGAGCATATTTGGCTAGAAAGGCACCATAGAGCCTTTAAGGATACCATTCACAACCCAAAAACCATCCTCAATAGGATTATTGTCTTTGCGAAAGAAAAACTTAGCACCTTAGTGCATGAGAACCACTCAATTCTTCCCCAAGAAAAATAATTAGCTCGGGCCTTAGGTATTAAGGACAAACCTTCCATTCCTTTGCCCAGTACCAAAAATGGGATTTCTTGGGAGCCACCCCCCAGGGTTGGTTTAAACTAAATTTTTATGGTGCAGCCAAGGAGAACCCGGGAAGAGCTGGAGTTGGAGGAATAATCAGGGATCATCAAGGAAATCTGGTCAAGGCCTTTGTTGAACCATTGGGAATCAGAACTAATAATGAAGTAGAAGCTAGAGCCCTTTGGAGAGGGTTGCAAGTAGCCCAAGCAACTCAAGGTAACTTGATGATTGAAGGTGATTCTATGAACATCATCAACCTGTTAACCAATGGCAAAAAACCTCCATGGATAATCGAGGGAGTCATCCATGAAGTGAGGATCCTTTTTGTGGCAAGACAAAATAGGAGGGCTTGTCACGTGTATCGTGAGGCCAATAGGTCAGTTGACAAATTAGCCAACATAGGTGTTGATGTTGGTATTTTTGTGACATGGACACAAGGTGTGCCACGTGAAGTGGAAAATATTATTAGTCATGAAAATAAACCTACCCGATAAGGAGAAAGATGAATGGGTGTTCTTTTCCCATGGAGCTGGTAATAACTATGGGGTTTCCCTCTAAATCATACCAAATTGGAAATGAATGTAATAGGGTGTAAGCCTTTGAAGATTTTGATAGAGAATAGAAAATGGGCAAGCAATAGGTTTTACAAGTGCAAAGTTCCAAACTTCAATTCCTGTCAATGTAAGTAATGTTTACAGTTATGTTTAGGTATGGGTGTGCTTTGTTAGTAAGGTGTTGTAGGGGATTCAACATAATTTCTGGTAAGAAAGTTTCAAGGATGACTAGGATCTACAATCTCATTAGAAGGCTAGATATTGTAATAGGTTTTGGGTTAACCTGCAAAACCCGGTAATTAATGAAGACTTTTATTTACCAAAAAAAAAATCTAGCCTTTGTTTAATTTACTCTACCAAAATTTTAAATGACACCAAAAAATGCTACCAACAAGATTTTAAAACCTTTTTGATTATATCCTCCTTTCGGATTAGTTTCCAAGGATTTATGTGAGAATTTTTGTTCTTGTCACCATCGAAAATCATTTGCAGTCTAAGAACAATGAATTGTTGATATTTTTACATCAAAATTCTTGTTCTTGTCACCACCAGAAATCATCTACAATATAGGAGTAGCAAATTGTTCACGGTGTCTGGTTTGTCTGTTGGAATCGCTCAATAAGGTGAGTTTTGAGATGAAATGTGTTTTTTTTGGCTCGTGAAAATGGTCAATCCAAGTTGATGAGTACGTTAAAAACAACTATAAGGAACGTGATGGAGGTGCTAGTTCTCCACAGAAGGATTTTTTTCGTAATGGTGGCACATAGGATGCAAACGGGCAGAAGGTTGGGAATATCTTAGAATCGCAAAAAAACTCTGATCTAAATGTTAGAACACCACTATTAAATATGAAGTTTAATGCAAATTGGAGAAAGAATCACTGTTAGAAATGAATCACTTTTAGATTGTAAGGAATAAACCCACAATAGGATAAATAATATGTTCTTTGATGCCTTTTCAGACATATCTAATATTGTCTTATTATATCTATCTAAGAGGTGTGAATGTGAAGGGACATGTACCTTAATAAATATAATATAATATAATTAATAGTTAATGTTAGGAGGAGGGTCCTAACATAAAGTTACTTAGTACACTAACAAAGTATATAATAAGAACCAATATTTATCTCACCATCCTTGTTCACCTACAAGTTAGACCAATCCAACACATGAGATGAATAATATACATATTTCCTAAGCAAATATAGATAAATACAATATGGATTCATGATAGACCAGACAACAATACTAAATGATAACCAATAGATCCAATATCCTCCAAGATTTCAAAATCTCTTGTAAATTATGTTGAAATATTTGACCCTTTTCCAAGTTTAAAAGAAATTTTATTTGGCCTAATTCTCATAAACATCTTGTAACCCAATGTAAATTCTCTTTCCATGCAATTCATATTGGCATTACTCTTCTACTGATCCTAGGCTTATTTGAGGTTGGATTTTGATTTTTTTCACCTACTTTTCTATCTCTTAGAGCACCTCTAGATGAGTAACCATAAGTTCCTTCAACCTATGAAAAATTAAGGGAGACTAGGAAGATTGTCCATATAAAGTTGCATAAGGTGTCATTCTCAAGGACCTATGGTAACTATTATTGTATGTAAACTCTATAGGATATGATACTTTTCACATTGAAATTTTGGTCTATAATATACATATAAAGTATTTCCTCAAGCATGTAGTTCACCCTTTTTGTCTGACCATCAGTCTTGGGGTGATACGTGATGCTAAAATTTACTTGAGTACCCAAGATATGTTTGAAAGTCTTCTAGAATTGAGAGGTGAATAGATAATCATGGTCATGGATAGAGATGATCTTCTTGGGTATCCCATTTAGACATAATATTTGATCAACATATAATTAGGCCATATCCTTAGACTCATAGGTGTCCTTGGTGGATAGAAAATGGGTAACCCTTGTAAATTTATGTACCACTGCCCAGATTACAATATGCCTAATTTACATTACTAAAACCCATAATGAAATCTATGAACACCACATCACACTTCCACTTGCTAGTGACCTATAATATTTTTTTTTTTTACAATAATACTTCCTCATATTTTATATTTAAGATTAAGTTAAAGTGAATTTCCACCATACATTCCATGTATTCCATAAGTCATGAAAGAATTGACTCTATATTACAAATTGAACCAATAATATCAGTTTTAGACAACATGAAGAATTTTCAAATGGATGGGGATGGGATGGAGTTCCCTTAGGATAGTTGTAGGAAAATAATTTTTTTTTTTGGGTAAATAAAAGTCTTCATTAATTACCGGGTTTTGTAGGTTAACCCAAAACCTATTACAATATCCAACATTCTGCTGAGATTGTAGATCCTTGAAACTTTCTTACCAAAACTTGTGTTGAATCCCCTACAACACCTTACTAACAAGGCACACCCATACCTAAACATAACTGTAAACATTACTTACATTGACAAGAAATTGAATTTTGGAACTTTGCACTTGTGAAACCTATTGCTTGCCCATTTCTTATTCTCTGTCGGAATCCTCCAAGGCTTACACCCTGTTACCTTCATTTCCAATTTGGTATGATTTAGAGGGAAACCACATAGTTATTACTAGCTCCATGGAGAAAGAACACCCATTCATATTTCTCCTTAACGGGTAGGTTCCTTTTCATGACTAATAATGTTTTCCACTTCACATGGCACACCTTATGTCCATGTCACCAAACTACCAACATCAACACCTATGTTGGCTAATTTTTTAGCTGACCTATTGGCCTCACAGTACACGTTACGAGCCCCCCTATTCTGTCTTGCCTCAAAAAGGATCCTCACTTCATGGATGACTCCCTCGATTATCCATGGAGGTTTTTTGCCATTGGTTAACAGGTTGATGATGTTCATCAAATCACCTTCAATCATCAAGTTATCTTGAGTTGCTTGGGCTACTTGCAACCCTCTCCAAAGGGCTCTAGCTTATGCTTCGTTATTAGTTTTGATTCCCAATGGTTCAGTGAAGGCCTTGACCAGATTTCCTTGATGATCCCTGATTATTCCTCCAGCTCCAGCTCTTCCCGAGTTCTCCTTGGCTGCACCATCAAAATTTAGTTTAAACCAACCCTGGGGGGTGGCTCCCAAGAAATCCCATTTCTGGGATTGAGCAAAGGAATGGAAGGTTTGTCCTCAATACCTAAGGCCCAAGCTAATTGTTTTTCTTGGGGAGGAATTGAGTGGTTCTCATCCACAAAGGTGCTAGGGTTTTCTTTCACAAAGACAATAATCCTGTTGAGGATGGTTTTTGGGTTGTGAATGGTATCCTTAAAGACTCTATGGTTCCTTTCTAGCCAAATATACCATAGAAAATTATGTCAATAGATTTTCCATAGGTACTTAAGTTTTAGGCTAACAAAGGGTTGAGGCCATTGATGGAACACTTTGGATATAAGAGCAGGCTTAACCCACAAGATCCTAAAGGCTTGGAAAAGTTCATCCAGGATGGACTCCGCTATCGAAAACTCTAGAAACAAGTGTTGGGTTGTCTCCCATCCTGCCCTACACATGTAGCAACAGTTAGCAATAACCATACCTTTGGATAACATATTGTCCATAGTGAGGATTTTTCCTTGAATCACCAGCCATGAAAAAAGGATATTTTAGGAATTAAGCCTTTGATCCAAACCAAACTTAGTTGAAATTGTTGACCTTCCACATTGAGAAGCAAATTATAGGTAGACTTAACTGTGAAGTCACTACTTTTAGTCTTAGCCCAAACAATGTGATCTTCATCCTCTCTAGAGGGAATAATTTGCTGAGTTAAAATGTTATAAAGCTCTTCAAAATCTGCTTCAAAACCCTGTACTCTAATGTGTTTCCACCTGTTGATATTTATATCCTGCCACATATAATTTGCAACCTTATTCCCAATATGCTGCTCCATATGCTCTTGAATCCTAGCCAAATGAGGATTCTGGGATAACTCCTCAGCTCTCACCCATTGATCCTTCCAAAAGTCTATTGTTTGTCCATTTCCTAGAATCCATCTAAGACCTTTCTTGACAAGATCCCTGCTCATGAGGATTGCCTTCCAAAAAGTAGACCCCCTTCTTGCTAAGTTGTCATTAAGGAAGTTCACACCTTGGAGGTATTTCCTCCTAACTATGGCAGTCCATTCATTATCAACCTTAGTCAATAACCGCCATGCTTGTTTGGCTAATAGAGTTGTATTGATATGAGCAACTCTCCTCAATCCTAACCCCCCATCAGCTTTAGGTTTGCAAACCTTGTTCCAACCTACTAAATGGATCCTTTTTTTATCCTCATTCCCTAAACAAAGAAATTTTTTTTAAAGCTACTTAATTTTGTGATACACCTTTCTAGGAGCTCTGAACACTGATAGGAAGTAAACGGGTATACTTTGAAGTGAAGCCATAGTTAAAATTGCTTTGCCTGCTTGAGATAACAGATGTCCTTTCCAACCTGCTAACTTTTTTTGGATCCTCTCTAGAACTATGTTCCACATTGATCCTTTAGGTTTCCCATTAAATAGGGGAAGACCTAAATAGGAGGTGGGAAGGGATGCAATCTGAAATTCCATGATCCTTGCTATGCTATTTTTCCTAGGAATGGGGGTATTGATGAAATAAAGTTTTCTCTTATCAAAATTCACTTTCTGTCCAGCCACTTCTTCATACATTATGAGAATATTTTTAATCCTTCTTGCCTCAACCACAGAAGCCAAAGTCATTAGCAATGTATCATCAACAAATTGTTAATGTGTCATCGGGATAGTTAGCGACGTGGCCTTGATACCATATATGAGTCCAGCTACCGATGTTGCCTTAATAGTTCTTCCCAAGGCCTCAGCTACGATGATGAAAAACATAGGACTTATGGGATCTCCTTGTCTTAGACCATATTTGCTTTGAAAAAAACCTATAGTAGACCCATTAACCAAAACTGAAAAACAAGGCTTAGAAATACACTCTCTTATTAACTTGACCCATTTCATGTTGAAGCCAAATTTTAATAAAATTGCCTCTAGGAATTACCAATGTATCATGTCATAAGCTTTGTTCATGTCTAACTTTAAAGCCATGACTACTTTTTTGTTCTGAGCGGTTGTATGAAGAACCTCATGAACAGTAATAACTCCATCTAAGATTGATCTTCCTTGTACAGAACTTCCTTGATTTGGATCAATGATAACCGGTATAACTTTCTTCAAACGGTTGGCTAAAACTTTGGACATAATTTTATAGGATATATTACACAGGCTAACTGGCCTAAAGTCAGCCATAGTCTTGGGATTGGGGCCTTTAGGTATCAAAGAAATACAAGTTGAATTGAAACCCCTTGGAATATGATTTGAACTTTGGAACTCCTTGATTGCAGCAATAACTTTTGCTCCAACAATATCCCAACAAACTTGGAAAAACCGTGGTGAAAACCCATCCGGCCCAGGAGTTTTGTCAGGATCCATGTTAAACAAAGCCTCCTTGATCTCTTCATCTAAAAAAATTATTGTAAGAGACTCGTTAATTGTTTCATCAATGAGTTGCGGAATGAATTGAAGGAGAGAGTCCTTTGCTTGGGCATTACAGGCTCGTTATTCACCCAATAATGAACTGAAAAAATTAACAACCTCGTCCCTGATCTCCTGAATGTTTTGAGTTGAGGATCCATCCACCTTAGTTAAATTTCTAATATTATTATTGCTTCTATTGCTCAATGTGGTAACATAGAAAAACTTTGAATTAGAGTCCCCTTCCTTTAGCCATAATGCTCTTTATTTTTTCCTCCAATACATCTCCTCACAAGCTAAAATATTATAAAACTCACAAAGGGTTTCCTTCTCTTCAATCCTTGTCACCTCATCATAGGTTCCATTTTGGATTTTTCTTTCTATTATTCTCAGTTTTTCCCCCACTGCTCTCTTATTCTCAAAAATATTTCCAAAGACTTCTTTATTCCATATTCTAAGGTTGTTTTTCACCATCTTAAGTTTTTGAGATAGTTTGAAGGAAGCACTTCCCTGGATAGGTTGCTACCACCATTCCTCTATTTGTTTCTTGAAGTCTGGATGTTTAACCCACATTGACAGAAATCTGAATGGATTTTTAAAGGAGTTAGCCTGAAATGCCTCCCATAGAATAATATTATGGTCTAAAGCGCATTTAGGAAGGGCTTGTAATGCTGAATCACCAAACATTGTTGTAGCTTCCTTGGATAAAAAAAACCTATCCAACCTTTCTTGAATCAGCTGACTTCCTATCCTCTTGTTACTCCATGTAAATTTGGCTCCTTTTAGTCTTACATCCATCAATTCATTTGTTACTCCATGTAGGAAAATAATATTTGGTTGCATTGTTTTTCTCTGTATTTCCACTTGGTACCACCACAATTCAAGGTGGTGAAGATATAAAAGCATACACTGTCATCCTCATCCTCCAATGTTAGACCAAGTAACAATAAATATGTCATTGTACTTCCTCTTTACTCGTGTAATTAGGTGTTCTAAACAATATCATTGCATCTCATCCATTATCTTTTTAAAATAGATAAAGAAAAACAATATTTATTTTTATAGTTTATCTTATGTTTATTTCTAATGTTTAGAAATCAATTTATAAACTACTAGCTACTATAGTTTGTGTTATATAGTAGTAGTTGTCTTTGTTGGTGTTAATGCATTTTAAAGGAATTTTATTATTGTCATACTCGTTACTTTCATGTGTCATATTTTTATCAATTTTAATAATTATTTTATTTATTTATTGGATTTTTTCAATTTAAATAAAAAAGTATATGTTATTAGTTCTAGCTTTTAAAGAGATGTTTTCATATGGTGACATCTTTCATATAATAAAAGGTTTTATGAATTTTCATTATATTAGTATTATTTATCATTTCTTCAAAAGACTCTTTTTAAGGAGTGGTTATTAATTTTATGGGGTTATCCCTAAAATTCATTTAAACTAATCATGTTTTAACCTTTAAGCATTACCCTTATTATTAGAATTAACCATTTTTAATTTTAATATATTTTTAGGTTATCATATTTATTTTTATTATAATAATTGTTGATAATTTTTTTCTATATGTATTTTTGTTGTGTTTACCATTCTTATTGGTGGCCATGATTGACATCTATAATTGTTTATAGTACTTATAATTACAAGGACCCATAAATCACACAAGTATCTTAAGTGATGTTAATTCCAATGAACAAAAGGCACTAGCACATCATTCCTAAGACCTTCATGCTAACATTTGCTTCTAGATCAATAAAAATTCTAGTGCATGCAATGCCTTATAATATTATCATATGTCAAAATAATTATCAATGCCAAACAACCTATTGGTGTATATTATTGAAAGAGGGGGATCATGCAAGGATATTTTTAATGTAAGAAAGGGCTTCATGATATTTGCATTAATAATATTAGCAACCTTTCAAATTGAATTATTAATTAGTGGTCACTCAAGTTTACAAATTTTTAAGATCTTATTTAATTTTTAGTAATAATTATAATTGATAGGAATACACAAAGTAAACAAGTACCTTAAACAATGCTAATATCAAAGATAAAAATATGTTAACACATCAATGTGAGGACTCGCTCCAATATCTAATAATTTTGAATGATTTTTATTTTAAATACAAGTGAAATATAAAAGCATATGCAATTTTTCTTCCTCTACTCTTTGATCTCTTGGATATTTTCTTTAGCTTTCAATTTCCTCTCCATATACTTCTATGGATATTTCTCTTTATGATCGTTCATGTTATTGTCCCTCAATTTATTATCAATAACATATGCATATTTACCATGAAAATATAGAATATCAATTAATTAGATACACAAATTTCAAGACAAATGCTAAGGTTTAAATCTTACCATAAGATATATGTGTAATTTTCAAAACATTATTGCACTACCAAATTGTTGTTTGTGATTTAACACATTTGGGATTCATTTCAATTCCATATTTCCAATTATAAAATGTGTCTATCAGGTTGAGTTGGAGTGGTCAAGACAAGTCATTTTCATATAAGACCCTCAAGTAATTAAAGGTCAATTATATTGGTGTTGCCTATATTTAACAAATATTACTTGTATCGATAGGAATGACTCGAATGTAAACATTCCCATTTTAGATAAAGATCATTCAAACAAGTACATATAAGCATAAAAATACATACCTATTATGACGTCCTTCACAAAGATCCCAAAATTGGGGACCCACCTTAAATTTTGTGATTTCGGGAAATTTTTGTTTATCTGATTTTGCTTGCATCAAGGTCTTGGAAAATTTTCTTTCACTTTGGAATTGTTGACATATTTACATTTTGAAGGTTTGAATGTAGTTGCAATGCTTCAAAACTGAATATTTTGATTGTTTGCATATTAATTGTATTATTTCAAATCAAATAATTTGATTAAAATCATTTTAAAAGTTTTAAATGAAATAATTTAATTAAAATCATTTTCAAAGGTCTAAATGATTAATTTTCATTTAAATAATTAAATTTTATTTTAGGGTTAACCCTAAAATTAGTGCAAAATTGAAATGGACATATCTTGATGCAGAGAACTCCATTTGATCTCATTCAAAACTTGGTAAAAAGATATGAATTTTCTCTTTCTAATTTCCAGATGTCAATTTCACCAAAAAAATAGCGGGTTAATTTAGCAATATAAGAACTTTGAAATACTTTTGAAAAAAAGGAAAGTTACAGGAAAGTAAAGTTTGGTTTTGTTTTGATATTATGATTATTGTTTCATTATGTAGGTAATACAATAGCAAGGTTTTGAAGAATATATTTATAAAATCCATTCCCGGTGATGAAATGGAATAACTAAACTTTTCAAATTATAAATAAATCATTAAGATTCATGGAAGAGGCCGGATATTTTTATATAGAGAAGGAGAGGAACGATTGGAAGGAGCAAAGCTACACATTCATTGGAGGAAAATGGAGAAATTCATTTACAGAACAGTGAAAATTAATTGTAAGATTTTATAAATTGTTTTAAGCATTTTGGATCCAGATTTGTGCACAGACTGTATTTGGAATTAATAAAATGTTTATTACAATTTTTTTAAATAGTTTGTATACCTTATAATATTGCACCAATTCATTTTATTTCATTGTGTACACATTGGTGAACTTTGGATTGGTTTTATAATTCTATAGATGAAAATCTGATCTGTGTATTTTGTTCGAGACATTAAGTAATTTCTAAAATTTAAAATATTTTATTATCCTTTTTATTATTTCATTCTGAAAACTATATATTATAACCTAGTATAATTTCATAAAGTAAAACTATATGGTTATGTTATAAACTAAATTTATTATTCAAATACTACATCAATTAATATTTGAATTATTAAATTTAAGAAGTTATAAATGAATATTATTTTTCTCACCTTAATTCCATAAGGTTGAGGAACTAGGATTGATATCTCTAAAATTCAATTTGGATTTGATTTTTTAATATAGTTCTATTTATTTTAGAAGTCCAAATTTCAAATCAGAGATCATATTTATTCTTTTGAATATTTAATTTCATAAATATTTCAAAAGATAAATATTAAAAGCAAACCTAATTTATAAAATTTATTTTATCATAAAATCCAAAGTTTATACATTAGTTTCATATTAAGACCTAAGATTTTATCATAGACAAGGTTTTGGAACTTATAAATTAGGCAAGAAATTATTTCATGTATTCACTTCTTTTGGATTTTATTTATAATTTCATAAGGGAGTTTGAATAAATGATTGTTTTATCAAATAAACATTTGGGAAGTGAATTGATTATAATTTATTATATTCTAAAGGTTTATCAAGTTTATAAAATTTCATTTACTTTGATTTTTATTAAAGTTAAATTGAAATTTAATACAAAATGCTAGATTCTTTTTATGCTAATTTCATATAAAGCATTTGAGATATTAAATTGAAGAGAGGAAATAAAATTTGGTATACTTTAACCTAAGATCATAAAACGAATTTTATTTTGTTGAATTGATATCAAAGTATGTTATACATGATAAACTTGAAATCAGTTACCTAATTCCAGGCCCCTTGTAAATAGTAGTTCACAAATCCAAGAGTTATTCAAGTACTCATTGATGTATATATGAAATGTTAGATATAACATAAGAACCTTGGAGATATATAATATTCTTTGTAAGAGAGAATCATAATTTTGAGTTTGTCGGGTGGTTTTGTGACTGGAAAAAATCACACCTCAACAAATTGGCGCTAGAAGGAGGGCCTGAAAGGTATATATTTGATTTTTATTTGAAATCATTCAAATCTCAATTTTAAAAAAAAATTACAAATTGAAGGGTGTTATTTAATGCCAAAGTTTAATTGATGCATATATTTTATCAATTGATTAGTCATTTCATGCTTAGTTGCAAGATATATTTCTTTGACTAATAATATTGGCATTAAATTTTGTGTTCTTTGAAGTTCACTAATGACATCACTTTATTCAATGAAGGTGTAGAAGTTCACTAATGGCTTCTTGGATAGGTGATTATTATAGCATTTTAAACATGCCTATTCATCAAATTCCTGAAGGTGTAGAAGTTTATTTACCCAGATTTAGGCATGATGTAGATCAATCCAAGGATCATATTCAAAGATATAAGAGTGTGTTACGTCATTTACAGCTTATGCAGGGAGATGTTCCTTGCAGATTATTTTCATACCCATTGGATGAGGTTACGCTTAAGTGGTACATATAATTATCTGTAAGGTATGCTACTTCTTAGATTAAACTAGAGAAAGCATTTCTCAAACATTTTGGAAGGTTTTATGATTCAGTTATGATGTTAAATCAATTTGTCTCCATTCGTAAAAAATTTAACGAACCCATGAGATCATTTAATGATAAATTTCATAGGTTGTATACTAAGGTGGGGATGCATTATATCATTTTATAAGAAAGAGCTACTAAAATATACATGGGAGCCTTAGATCATGTCACATCTATGTTTTGGGGGAAAGGTCTTAAAATTACATCATTGCCTAGAGCTTACAATTAGGCAGTAACATTTGAACAACAATTGATATTTCAAAGTGTTAATATGGAAAAGCTATACAAAATTAGACCTAAAACTCATAATCAAATATCACAAATGAGTCAGGTTGAGATTGATATTTTAGATGTCATAACTACCTTAGATGTTTAGAATGAGGTGCAAGTTTCAGAGTCAGTACCCATCAATGAACATTGTGATGATCAAGTTGATCAAAATGTAGAAACTGATTTAGAGCCATTATTCACAAAGGAGGATTGGGATGATTTTATGAAACAAAATGCAGAATTTTTTTTTTGGTAGATAAGATACTATAGCATTAATACCAAATTTTACAGGTTGACCCAAAACCTTTTACAAAAATTAGCCCAGGGTTGTTGATGAACATGTCCTTACTAAGGATCTTATATATGTAAAACATACATCCCACCAAAGCCATTACATCTGGTAAGGCGCATAGCCTATTATAAAAAAGAAAATTCCCATACAACATTTTGGGTATACCCTAAGAAAACACACCTGCATCATAATTACAAAAAAAATAGACAGATCCCTTCCTTGAAATAGTGGAGAAACAAAAATCTGCATACACACATAGCAGAGTACTGAAAAAAACTCCCACAAGCTCTGTATTGATAGTTAATATTAATAATTATTTGGTAATTTTTTTATTCTATATATGACATGCTTTGGTACCACATCCCATCTTGGCCAATCAGCCTTGGAGAAGTGAACCTGCTGGCTAGATTTATGGCGGTGGTTATCTGGTGGTCCATGTGGCTCTGGTTCAAAGTCTTATATTGTCGTTTCTTTCCTACCCTATGATTATCAACCAACCTCAAATTACTAAGACAACTAGGAGCCATGTTATCTGACATGTGAATGTCTCCATTAGTCTTTGTGGTATTTCCAAGAAACATCCACCAAGAATGATAGCTCGGATAATTTTTATTTTGAGTCCATTTCAAAAAAGATACGGGAATACTCATAACCTTCGAACTTACAGTGCCTTCCCTGTTGGTAAATTTGACTATCATTCTTGGTATTCTTTTTGAATAAGCTCCTCTACTTCACTCGGGACACCATGTTCCCATTTGAAAATTTTGTCACCATCGACACCCAAATTGGCTAGCTTATCAATAACTTGTTAGCTTCCTGAAAGACATGTTGGGATTTTTGTCCTGTCTTCCCTAGAAAAGGATACTAGCCTCTTCAACAATTGTTTTAATCCTCCAAGGAGGTGTTTTCCAATTATTGAGGAGATTTATAACATGCATAGAGTCTCCTTCTATGATCAAATTGCCTTCTAAGTCTTGAGTCATTTGAAGGCCTCTCCACATAGCTCTAGCTTCAACTTCGTTGTTCGTCCTTATTACCAAATATTCATAAAATGCAAGCATCATATTCCCATTATGATCTCACACAATGCCACCAGCACCTACTCTACCAGGATTGTCCTTAGCCTCTCCATCAAAATTAAGCTTAAACCAACCCGTAGGAGGTGGGGACCACTTAACATTGGCTCTGGGGTTGACTACCCTAGGCACAAACTCATCTAACAAGGTTAAAAAAATGTAGAAATTGATCCCATTGAAGAAACTCTTGTCTTACCAAAGGATGAATCTAAGGAAGATGAATTCTTTGAAATTGAGGAGGATGAATCTAAAAAAGATGAATTTTTTGAAATTAAAGAAAATGAATTTGAAAGTGAATCTGAAGAATATATAGAAGAAATGATAGATTTTCATCATTTGTTTCAGGAGGATAATGAGTGTGATGTTCAAACAGGTAAAGTTAAAGAATTGAATGATCATAGATGTGATTTCATTGAAGATTGCAAGGGATTACAAGAAAATAATACCTCGATGATGATGGTTCAAATGACTGATTCTAAAAGCTTATTGCTTGAGGAAGATGAATTGTTTGAAATTGAATATGAATTCTTTATTGAAGAAAGTGAATCTGAAAATGAATATAAAGATGCTATGAAAGAAAATATGGAATGTCACCAAGTGCTTCAGAAAGATAATGATTTTGTTATTTCAGATCATGAAGAAGAATTATTCACTTTATTCACAATTTCCAAAGAAGTTCTTATCTCAGATGATGTGCAGGAAATTGAAAGTCTTGTGTCACTTAAGGATTCTACAATGCTCATACAACAAGAAATCAGTAGGTCTTCATCTCAGGTGATTGATAAAGGTGAATTTGAAAAGGAAATTATAGACCTATCCGAAGTTTGCACAAAAGATATGGTGGAACCTCACCCTTTAACAATAGAAGATAATTTTTATAATGGTTGGGGAGGGTATGATGAATGTTTTTATTTTATGCCTATTGATAAGAATTTTTCTTCATCTGATATGCAGGATGCTAAAATTGATATCTTACATGAAGAGTCTACAACTCCTGTACAATCAAAGAATCACATGTTTTCTAAAGCCACGATAAAATCTCATCCCTTAGCTTTAGAAGATAATTATTATTATGGATGGGGTATGTATAGTGAATCATTGTTTTCTCATACTTCTACTGATAAAATTTCTGTTTCACTTGATATGCAGGATGTTGAAACTTCTATTTCAAAAGAAGATTTCACAATTTCTACACAATCAAAAAATGACATGCCAATTGTAGAAATAGAGAAGGTTCCAAAATTGAATCACTTTGAAGATGAATTTATTGAACACATTTCTGAAATTGAAAATGAAGAAATGGTAAATGTTTCTTATGACTCGTTTGTTAATAATGAGGATGAGGTAAAGTCATCTCTTTTACCCGTGACTAATAAAAATTTGAGTACAAATTCACATGAATGGTTTGGATTTAATGTTGGTGATGACCTAAAGGAAAATGTTGATCTATCTGAAGTAACTCAGGTGGTTGATCAAGAAAATTTGTTATTTTATGATCAGTCAGATTTGTGGTTTGAAAAGGATGGGCATACATTTAATTGGGTGCCTAATTTTGGTGTCTTTAACAAACAGGTATTTGATGAAGATGAAGAACTGCAAGGTGATCATGATGGAGACCATGAAGAAAAGGAAAAAGTGACAAATGCTCATCAAATATTGGTAAATGCTAATAATGATGTGTTGAGTATAGATGACGAGGTAAAATCTTCACCTTTCTCATTGGTTACAAAATTTTTAGGTAATGGGATGCATGATAAGTTTTTGGATGCTAAGGCTATCAATGATGAGATGTTAAATGTTGTTAACAAAAAGTGGGAGATAACTTTTGAAATTTTTTCCATAAATGAAATGAAGGAAAATATGTTGGAGATGCTTAATCAAATTCATGAGCAATCAACTAGTGAATCTAGGGTGCAAATTTTTTATGATCTTCTTATACCAAATGTCCTAGATGCTTGTCAATTCTTGAATGATTGTGATTGCTTTAAAAACTTTGAAAGTGACTTGAATTTGAAATTTTTAGAAATAGGTTCTTACTTACAAGATTTCCCATTTCTAAAGAGGAGCCTAGTTCTAAATTATGAATCAGAATGTGAAATTTACACCTTTTTGAATAAGCAAAGGATAATCGAAGATCATATATTTTCCCGTAAGGTTAATAAATCAAAACTTAAACATAGAATTTCTTATAAGTTTGAATCAAATCAATGGGGTGTGAAAGGCAAAATGAATGTTGCATGGTTCGATTTAATCTTGATTTTGTTGGATTTATGTGAAGCTTGGAATGCAAATCATGAGATATGTCTTTTAAGGTGTGTCTATCGTGTATGGGATCCAGGAAAATAATGGTATACATTTTGTAGTGTCTTGTATATTATATACATTTTTGTAAATAGTTTTTGGATTGTGTGTTTGTTGTGTTGTTTTGTCATGTGATGTGTTAGTGTTGTGTGTTGTTGTCATATCTCGTATGTTGTTGTTGAGCTTAAGGACATATTGACTTTGCCAAAACTTGCTAGAGTTTCATGACATTGATGTGATTCAAATTGATCAATTTTTAAGGTGGATGTGTCAGAAGTAAGGTATTTGTGGTTGAGTCCCTGGTCATTTGTTGGCGGTGTTTGGTCTTTGATCCTGGATTGAATAGGATGAAGTTACCTAGTTTGAAAACCTGTGAAACCTAGAAAAAAGAAAAGTAAGATATTGGTTTAGGTCCTCATGAATGTGAACTAAGATAAGGCGGATATGAAAAATTGGAATTGTATTGCAAAAGCTCCACAAGTACCATGAATACACTTACATACACCCGCATTTCATAACACATTTCATAACATTGTGTACATCCCCCTCGTGTTCCACATTTCATATTCCATAGAAAGATCATTTACAAAATTCAAAGATCCTAATTGGTTCGTCAAAAGTCAGGTTGCTTTAATCAGGGGCACTTTCACAAAGGCATTTTGTAAAAAACTATAAAATACAAAGCTTCATGTTTACACACCATTGTTTCATAATTCCTAAAATATCTTTGGTCACTCAGCCATTTCTAGTGTGGTAGGCAACCACCAAAAAACATGTCAAATTCTCTTAGGATCATTACAAAATATACACTAAAAGGATCTTGATATCGGGGACTGATGTTGAAATTGTCTGGAACCAAACACAGTTACACATATTAAAAATATTTTGGGTAAAATGGTCAAAACCATCATTGGAAGAAAATATAGGGTGAAAAGGGGCATCCTTGTCAAGTCCTATCATGCAACATAGTCCATAAAACTCATTATTACCACAAATATTTAAAATCTCTAAACAAAATCAGAGTAGTAAGGATAGGGTTAAATTCTCATCATACTTCAGTTGAGAATCCAATTCCCCAAAGCTCTGAGTCTATTTACATCACATACCACCGACTATTGGGTCGTAAGGATTCGTACTACTCATCCGTCAGAAGGAAGGGTAGTCATCCCCAAGGTTCAAGAAATCAAAAGCCAAACACATCATTCACTATTGGATTGTAAGGATTTGTACTACTTGTCCCTCAGACGGATGGGTAGTCATCCCCAAGATTCAAGCAATTCTAAAGCCAAAATCATGGACTATGGGGTTAACCTCCACCGGGGCTATAGACGCTTGACTGGTAGTGGAGTACGCTCATGCATGGTGATATGTCTCATTGAAAAGTGAGACCTATGTTCATTTCAAATGGGCAGGCTAGCCTTGTATTTCTTTCATAACAGGTTTAACCATTTTGGTCAAAATGAGGTAATGAACTCACTTGCGCACACACTGGTTCTGGATGATAGTAAGGTCATAACTGAGCTCTTGATCTGGTAAAGGAATTCATGACACACACATTGGTCCTAAGAGGGTTAGACCGGTTTTAGTGTGTTTGTTTATTGTACTAGAATGTTTGAGTCTCTATAAGACAGACGGTTCATTTCAATACATTCTTTTAGCTCATATCATATTATTTTCCATATCATCTTATCGGTCATGAAAGGTCATTTTTAGGGCCCCTGATTAAAGTACGATGACAAGCATGGCCAAAGCAAATATTTATATTGAAAATGATCATTAATACATATCACATGATCCCAACCAGTAATACATCACATTCTGCATAAATCATCTATGATTCCGGTAATTCATATTTGTATTGGTCTATTCTCATTCTCTAGGATGCTTATCAATGCTTGTGATTCTAATATTCATGTTTTGTGTGTTTTCAGAGTTTGGTTTTTAGTCAAAAATGTCCAGGGACATTTACCAGCAGAGTCGCCAATGTTGTGACGTCCTTCACAACGACCCCAAAATTGGGGACCCACCTTAAATTTTGTGATTTCGAGAAATTTTTGTTTATCTGATTTTGCTCACATCAAGGTCTTGGAAAATTTGCTTTCACTTTGGAATTGTTGACATATTTGCATTTTGAAGGTTTGAATGTAGTTGCAATGCTTCAAAACTGAATATTTTGATTATTTGCATATTAATTGCATTATTTCAAATCAAATAATTTGATTAAAATCATTTTCAAAGGTTTAAATGAAATAATTTGATTAAAATCATTTTCAAAGGTTTAAATGATTAATTTTCATTTAAATAATTAAATTTTATTTTAGGGTTAACCCTAAAATTAGTGCAAAATTGAAATGGACATATCTTGAGGCAGAGAACTCCGTTTGATCTCATTCAAAACTTGGTAAAAAGATATGGATTTTCTCTTTCTAATGATACCAAACTTGCAAGATTCCAGATGTCAATTTCACCAAAAAAATAGCGGGTTAATTTAGCAATATGAGAACTTTGAAATACTTTTGAAAAAAAGGAAAGTTACGAGAAAGTAAAGTTTGGTTTTGTTTTGATATTATGATTATTGTTTCATTAAGGTAATACAAGGGCAAGGGTTTGAAGAAGATCGTTATAAAATCCGTTCCCGATGATGAAACAGAATAACTAAACTTTTCAAATTATAAATAAATCATTGAGATTCATGGAAAGGGCCGGACATTTTTATACAGAGAAGGAGAGGAACGATTGGAAGGAAGCAAAGCTACACATTCATTGGAGGAAAATGGAGAAAGTCATTTGCAGAACAATGGAAATTAATTGTAAGATTTTATAAATTGTTTTAAGCATTTTGGATCCATATTTGTGCACAGACTGTATTTGGAATTAATAAAATGTTTATTACAATTTTTTTAATAGTTTGTATACCTTAGAAGATTGCACCAATTCATTTGATTTCATTGTGTACACACTGGTGAACTTTGGATTGGTTTTATAATTCTAGATCTATGTGTCTTTCGAGACATTAAGTAATTTCTAAAATCTAAAATATTTTATTATCTTTTTTATTATTTCATTCTGAAAACTATATATTATAACCTAGCATAATTTCATAAAGTAAAACTATATGGTTAGGTTATAAACTAAATTTATTATTCAAATATTACATCAATTAATATTTGAATTAATAAATTTAAGAAGGGATAAATGAATATTCTTTTCCTCACCTTAATTTCATAAGGTTGAGGAACTAGGATTGATATCTCTAAAATTCAATTTGGATTTGATTTTTTAATATAGTTCTATTTATTTTAGAAGTCCAAATTTCAAATCAGAGATCATATTTATTCTTTTGAATATTTAATTTCATAAATATTTCAAAAATATAAATTTTTAAAAAAAACTAATTTAATAAACTTTATTTTATCATAAAATCCAAAGTTTATACATTAGTTTCATATTAAGACCTAAGATTTTATCATAGACAAGGTTTTGGAACCTTATAAATTGGGCAAGACATTATTTCATTTATTCACTTCTTTTGGATTTGATTTATAATTTCATAAGGGAGTTTGAATAAATGATTGCTTTATCAAATAAACATTTGGGAAGTGAGTTGATTATAAATTTATTATGTTCCAAAGGTTTATCAAGTTTATAAAATTTCATTTACTTTGATTTTTATTAAAGTTAAATTGAAATTTAATACAAAATGCTAGATTCTTTTTATGCTAATTTCATTTAAAGCATTTTGAGACATTAAATTGAAGAGAGGAAATAAAATTTGGTATACTTTAACCTAAGATCATAAAACGAATTTTATTTTGTTGAATTGATATCAAAGCATGTTATACATGATAAACTTGAAATCATTTACCTAATTCCAGGCCCCTTGTAAACAGTAGTTCACAAATCCAAGAGTTATTCAAGTACTCATTGATGTATATATATATGAAATGTTAGATATAACATAAGAACCTTGGAGATATATAATATTCTTTGCAAGAGAGAATCATAATTCTGAGTTTGTCGGGTGGTTTTGTGACTGAACAAAATCACACCTCAACAATACCTTTAATAGAAGAGTTATAACTATATTAGAGGATTTATGGAAGAGTTACTGACGGGGATGAGAAAATAAACGCAAAACACACTCCTGCAAATTTCAAACTTTTCTTCTATTAATTCAGAAATTCTTATACATTACAGCCTACAGGCTTACATTAACCGATGCTCGGCTCGGTTATTCCACTCTCACTCTTCTGCACCTATTCTCCAGTCCACCGCCCCCAACTGTTACCAAAATTTGAGTTTTTATCGAGGTCTTGGTCCTCTAGGCAATTAATGCCCCCGCCTAACAAAATTTCAAATTTGATTTTCCCCCTCGATCGAGATTTCAAATTTGTCTGCCATAAATGGGCAACTGCCCGATCTGCTATGAAGCTTGCATTAATGGTCTTCTTTGACCTGCAACCACCGTCCCATCCTTTATGTCCGTTGCCTGTAACTGTTGTTTGCCAGAAATAATAATAAAAGAAACCTATGCGAGGTCGACATCTTTCTTTTTCAATTACGTGGCCCTCATCTTTGACTTAATACATGTATGCTTCCGTGTGTCAATTCTGACCTTACCCCCAACTGGTTGCGCTACTTTTAACACACGTGGCAGCCACATGTCCATTTTCGCCTTGCCTGGCCATCCACGTGTAAATTTTTCTCTATCTTCTTATTGGCCACGATATCGCGACAAGTCGCAAAATCGTGACATGTCGTGATATCGCGACCAAAAATGCCTTCCCCTATCGAAGACCTTTGGGGTCGCGATTTCACGACCCCCACCTGCCTTTGACTTGCCGTTGCTTTCGAGGTCATGATTTCATGACATGTTGCGAAATCGTGACATGTCACGATTTCGTGACCCCCTCCCCCAACCTTTGCTTTCGCCTTCGCCTTTGTTTTTTTTTTAAATACTGTCGCGATATTGCGACAAATCTGCCGCTTCACTCTGTATTCCCAAAGCTGTCACGATATCGCGACGTCGTGATATCACAAAAAAACTGCCGCTTCACTCTGCACTCCAAATGGTGTAATCACGACAGACCTCTGCCTTGCCTTTTGCCTTGCTTTCCTCAATTGCAAAATACTTAGAAAAGTTTTGTCTGACGCAATATTTTTCTGTTACCGTCGGATGCTCCTACATCAGACACCCAGGGTAAATAGAGAAGTGATCTTCACTTCGATGTTGTCCGGTCACCGCCTTCGGCATCACCTCTTGACATTCATCTGCCTCTGCAACCTGCTCAAATCTCATCTCCTGGCAAAAAAAAATTTTGCCCTCTACCAGACAAATTCTGGCATTGCTGCACACCTTCTCATCCACTGTCTATAAGGGCTTCAGCTTGTGTCGCCCTCCATATTTCACCAAGGAGTATGTATTTGCATGACCATCATGCACTACACTTTGATCAAACTACCATGGCCTTCCTAACAGCAAATGGCAAGCATCCATGGGGAAAACATCACACAGGACCTCATCCTAGTACTTCCCAATATTGAACGTAACTAAGCACTATTCACGGACCCATGCTCTGTGGTCCTTCCGCAACCAGGCAATCCGGTAAGGATGTGGGTGTCTCCTTCTCTCCAGCTGTAACTTACAAACCATCTCCTCGGAGACTAAGTTATTTGTACTCCCATTGTCTATAATAACATTACAGACTTTGCCTACACTTTTGCACCATGTGCGAAATAGGCTTCTCCTCTGTTTTGGTTTGTCTTCATCAATTAGCATGGTCCTTCTCACAATCATGGCTTCTCCCTTCTCAGCTTCTTTAGAATGTTCTAATTCAGCATCTTTCGCTGCCACAGCAACTCTGGCAGGACCCACTTGTTTCTTGTTCACTCTCTCGGGGTGCTGGGGACACTCATATGCCCGATGCCCCTCTTCTCCATAGTGGAAACATGTTCCCCGAAACACTCCTCTTCCATACCCATGTCCAGATCTACCTCTTCCTCTTGGGTAGCCATTATTCTGAACTTGCGGTTTGGGTTCTTCATCTTCTTTCTGATTTTGGCTGCTGCTAACCTCTTCTTTCTTCTCTTCCTTTCCTTCCTCTTTTCTTTCATCGGTCTTTCCTCCAGGCCCTCTTCCCTTTTGCTTGCTCTCAAACCTTTTGTTTAGTTTTTCTTCAACCTTCAGAGCAAACTGGTAAGCATCTTCAATGGTGCTCACCCGCACTAAACTCAACTCTTCCTGGACACTGGGTCTCAACCCATTAATATAATGGGACACCTTTTCTTTGCTTGCTTCTAAATGGCCAGTTCTGATGGAGATTTTATAAAATTCCTCCATATATTCTTGAATATTTTTATTCATCTGTCTTAAACCCTGCATTTTTCTTAGCAGATCCAACTCATAATCTATCGAAATAAACTGTCTTTTTAATTTTTCTACCATTATGTCCCATCTAGTTATCCATTCTTTTCCTCTTCTATTCCGTTCCAGCTGTACTCCCTTCCACCATATGCTGGCATGACCTTTCAATTTAGTTTTGGCAAATCTGACCCTCTCGGGATCTTCAACTTCTTCATATTCAAAATATTCTTCTAAGTCATTGATCCAGTCGATCAATTCCTCCAGATTCAAGTTCCCAAAATATGTGGAAACTTCCATCTTTAGCCTATCGATCTGGGATATGGCTTTGTACAGTCTGGCTTGCGCCGGATCCACAGCTTCTTCTTCTTCTTCTTCAAACTGATTTTCTTCTTCATCCGCTTCATCTTCATTATCTGCATCTCTTCTTGGTTCGTATCCTCTGTGCAGTTCTTCTTGCAGGGCCTGAACTTGCCACTACAAAGCTTGGAAATCTACTACTGGGATGCCTCTCCCACCAATGGGGTTTCTTTTCGGAGACATCTTCTCACTTTTTCACGAGCCTTCCCACAGATCCTGGTGTAACTGCCTCACGTCCGGTGATCTGTTACACACTCAGGAACTTTTGGCTCTGATACCACTGACGGGGATGGAAAAATAAATGCAAAACACACTCCTACAAATTTCAAACTTTTCTTCTATTAATTCAGAAATTCTTATACATTACAGCCCGTAGGCTTACATTAACCGATGCTCAGCTCGGTTCTTCCACTCTCACTCTTCTGCGCCTATTCTTCAGTCCATCGCCCCCAAATGTTACCAAAATTTAAGTTTTTATCGAGGTCTCGGTCCTCTAGGCAATTAATGCCCCCGCCTAACAAAATTTCAAATTCGATTTTCCCCCTCGGCCGAGATTTCAAATTTTTCTGCCATAAATGGGCAACTGCCCGATCTGCTATGAAGCTCTCATTAATGGTCTTCTTTGGCCTGCAACCACTATCCCATCCTTTATCTCCGTTGCCTATAACTGTTGTTTGCCAGAAATAATAATAAAAGAAACCTATGCGAGGTCGACATCTTTCTTTTTCAATTATGTGGCCCTCATCTTTGACTTAATACATGTATGCTTCCACATGTCAATTCTGACCTTACCCCCAACTATTTGTGCTACTTTTAACACATGTGGTAGCCACGTGTCCATTTTCGCCTTGCCTAGCCATCCGTGTGTAAATTTTGCTTTGTCTTCTTATTGGTCGCGATATCGCGACAGGTCACGAAATCGCGACATGTCACGATATCGCGACCAAAAATGCCTTCCCCTACCGAAGCCCTTTGGGGTCACGATTTCGTGACCCCCACCTGCCTTTGACTTGCCGCTGCTTTTGGGGTCACGATTTCGTGACCCCCTCCCCCAACCTTTGCCTCTGCCTTCGCCTTTGTTTTTTTAACTACTGTCGCGATATCACGACGTCATGATATCGCGACATCGCAATATCGCGACAAAGCTGACGCTTCACTCTGTATTCCCAAAGCTATCATGATATCGCGACGTCACGATATCACGACAAAACTATCGCTTCACTCTGCACTCCAAATGGTGTCACGATATCGCGACGGACCTCTGCCTTGCCTTTTGCCTTGCTTTCCTCAATTGCAAAATACTTAGAAAAGTTTTGTTTGATGCAAGATTTTTCTGTTACCGCTGGATGCTCCTGCATCAGTTACCTTGATGATTGTTTTCCCTTATGCATTATGCTACATCTAATATTTTTATAATATTAACTATTATTATTTTTAACTTGCATAGGCATACTTGCATTAGTCATATTTTGATATGTCAAGAGGTGTCAAATATGTTAAGAATGAATGTTCTTGATAACTACATTTAGTAGTCAAAGTTCAATTGATATAATCATTGTCTCATTATGGATGTAAGATGAGTATTGCATATAAAATATAGAACACAATTCTTTATCCATAGAAGAATCCCTTTTGGAATAATAAGTTATATTTTACACTTTAAATAGAATTAATTGATTTGTATATCGATATACATTTTATAATAAATAATAATAAAAGGTAAGTATGTTATCCTCAAATATTTTTAATAGTATAATATTCTTTAGCATGTGTAATTTTCCTTGTTCGTATTTCAAGTTAAAGCTTTATATGTTCTCAGAGATTTCCTTTTTGAAAGACAATTGTAATAAAATATAAATAATGTGTATTTTTTACATTAAACAATGGGTCATGTGGTGGCTATATTATTATTGCCATGTAAGTTATTTTATTGGTTGATTTGATAAAACATATATTAATTGTTATCTTTTAAACTATAGAAGCATAGCGCATGATATTATAAAAACTATTTAAAAGATATCATTGCATATGAACAAATACATAATGGTGATGGTGCATCTACTAGTACATGGATTAAATACAGTATTTATAATATCTAATTACATTATACATGTAGTTTAAAGAATGTAAAATTTATTATGGGAATTTGTTAGATCTCAAAATGCTTTGTTGAAATAAATAGAAATAACACACTCACTCAAATCATGTCGAAGGAGAAATCAAAGAATGAAAAAAAATATTGATAATATAAAAAAGATAAAGAATTACCTTAGGCACCCACATAAATAACTCAGATAAGATCATACAACTAAAATGAATTAGATTGATGATCTGCATAAATACATCAATAATTAAACATAAATCACATAAATTTTGACCAACATATAATTAGGTTAAGGGTATATTAATATTAACCACAACAATGTTAAACCATGGTCTCTTAGACTAAATACATAATTATTTCCCATAGGTTTATATAATGATTACATTATTAAAATATAATACATTTTCAACAACCCCATAATATCAATTGATGAGCCAAGGAGAGAAGATGTAGTGCTCTTAGTGATACATATAAAATCATCATCAAATTATTTTTAGGGTACCTAGGAATAGGTATATGGTGATATGATATTATATTGTATAAGGGTTGGCATGGGCCACATATAATCCAAGGTTGATTATATTATATTATATTATGAACCTCAACTATCAAGAGAATCAAACTAGGGCAGCACACTAGAAAGCACTCGATTGATACCAACCAACCTATCCCATTTAGAATTAGAGCCATGAGAAAGAGAAGTGGGAGAGGGAGGCAAAAAGAGTGTGAAAGGATGAGTAGTTCTAGTAGGAGAGGCTCTCCCTTCCTAGGGAATAATGGTATCAATATTGGTTTTGGTGTGCTAATGGGTTTGAAGCCTACAAGGATTGGGGTAGATCTAGATCTCCCTAATTTTGTGGTTCCTAGAGAGTCTCTTTTGGAATTTCTAATTATGGAGCTTGTCCTGGGTGGAAATTTCTTCCTTCTATTGGTTTTGGACAAATTTTTGGTTGTTGGTAGGCAATCTACTGTTTATAGGAGCATCCCCAATATTTAAGTTTTATTGTGAGCGAGATCTTTATTATTTATGGTTCAAATGCCAATATTGGAGCTGAACTAACTGAGAACATGGATCTTGGGAAGTTCTTGTAGGTATTATCTTCTACAATATTTATTCTAGGTGAGAAAAAAATAATAATTTCTAATTATCAATGTGAGTGGGATTCTGGCTATCAAGGATTTTGTTGCAATTCCTAGAGATGTTTAACTTGAGAATGTGGATCATGTGTTTGTGCGTCCTAATATATTTTTATAGGAAATTCCTTCCATGAATTTTGTGTTGGGTAAGAAAAAGTTTCAAATTTCAAATATTGATGTGAGCGAGATCCCAACTGTTAATGGTTTAACTGCTAGTCCTAGAGTTGATCTTCTTAATAACATTGATCATGTGTTCATGGGTCCTAAAATATTCTTGTAGATATTCCCTTTCATGGATGTTGTGTTGGGTGGAAAAAAAAAAAAAAATTTAAATATCAATGTGAGTAGGAATCTAGTTATTAGTGATCTAGCTATTGAACCTGGAGCAAATCTATTTGAGAATGTGGATCTAAGGTTTGCGGGTCTTGAGGTATTATTATTGGTAAATCCTTCCACATCATTTATATTGGGTGGGATAAAATTTTAAATTTTAAATATAGAAGTGAGAAGGTTTATGGTTTTTTGTGATCCTCTCTAAGTCTAGGACCTGAGTGGGAAATATTCTCTTATTTTAAATTCAAATGTGAGTGGGTTTCTCAAGAGGCTTTAGCAAGAAAATTTTGGAAGTGTTATATTTGCTAGTTTTATGCCTTTTAGCTATGGTGTGCTTTCACATTTCCCTCTCGGGAGGGTGGACCCTATTGATGCTTGCATTATCAAGTTCCAAATTTATAGGAGTAATACCATGGGTTGAGAAGGATCCCCATCTCTAGGTGAAGCTGCAAATCCACCCTTGGGTTTGTAAGAGATCCAACTATCCTTTGGTTTAGGTAGAATTTTCTTGTTAGTAACTATGCATTCAAAGTTTTCTAAAGTTAACAACTTATAGATCTATTTACCTTTTTGTTGTGTTGTGGCTCCACATCCCCCTCTTAGGAGAAAGAAAAAACTTGGGTTTGTAGATCCAAGGAAGCTCTGAAAGGGAAACACTAGGTTTATAAAAGTTCTTACAGTTTTTCCTTGGAAGCTTGAATCTAGGGAGGACCCCATAGGATACTTTTTAAAATTTTATTTATGTTTTGTGTGGGAATTTGCAAGGCTATTGGGAAATCTCTATCCTTCTGGGATTGCTTCCTAGATTTTGTGGGAAAATTTTAAATTTTAAATTTTGATTTAAATTGGAGTAGGTTTTTGGTTTTTTTAGGATCCCAAGTTTCTCCTCAATATTCCTAACTTTTCTTGGTCTTCTAATGTTGTAGTTTGGTTCATATCTGGGGGATTCTAATTTCTCTTTATCGCTTCCATTTTGTTCTTTTGGCTTCTAGGATCTTGTTGTTGTTGGATCATATATTATTTTAATCCATTGTTATTTTGTGTTTCTTCTGTAACCTCCTCTTTGAGGCTTTGTTTTTTAATAACACAATATTATACTAAGAGGGGGGGTGAATAGTATCTAATAAAAACTTTTACTTTTATTTCCAAATTATAACAACAATAATATCAATGCAATAAATGAAACAATGCACAAATCATCACACACATGAGAGACACAGATTTAAAGTGGTTCACCCAATGTGGGCTACATCCACGAAACAAATATTTCTTATAAATTTCCTCAACCAATATCTTGGGAACCAATTCCCTATTACAATGTTTATGGGAACCAACCCAAAGGAGACACCAATCCCCTATGCTCAGTTTCATGGACCTCTATCCATAGGAGACACCAATACCCTAAGCTCAAGTTCATGGACATCTATCCATACGAGACACCAATCCCCTATACTCAATTTCATGGACCTCTATCCATATGAGACACCAATCCCATATACTACGTTTTATGGATCTCTATCCGTAGGAGACCTCAATCCCATCTATTATAATATACTCCAACCTTTACACAAGTCTTTCTTAGGCCTACTCGAATTGTACACAAGGCTTAATCAAACCTACTCCAAAAACTACTCTCAACTCTACTTAAATCCGCTTCAAGCCTACACACAAGGTTTGCCCAAACCTTCTCCAAAAAATACTCTCAACTCTGCTCAAATCTACTTCAAGCCTAGACACAATGCTTGCTCAAATATACTCTAAAACTTGCTATTAATTCTACCCAATCTGCTCCAAGCCTACACACAAGACTTTCTCAAATCTACTCCAAATATTGTTATAAATATTGCTTAAATATACTTCCAATTTTGATCAGATATGCTCCAAGTATCCACACAAGACTTGATCAAATATGGTCATAACACATGATCAAATATTCTCATAACACATGCTCAAATATTCTCATAACACATGCTCAGGTCTGCTCATAACACATGATCAAATATACTTACAATTTTGCTCATATTTGCTCCAAGTCTCTACACAAGACTTGCTCAAATCTGCTCATAACACATGCTCAAATCTACTCATAACACATGCCTAGATCTTCTCATAACATATGATCAAATCTGCTCATAACACATACTTAAGTATCCTGCTCAGACCTGCTCAACTCTACCTCATAATCCTACTTAAATTTGTCTCAAGCCTTCTTACAAGGCTTGCTCAAAACAACTTACTATTATTGCTCAAGCATTCCCAATTCTTGCACACAAATAATGCTCAAAATAAAGGTTGTATCTCTTTTATAAATTTTTTCTTCAACTACAGAAATTCAAACATATTCTACCTAGAATTCCTTTTCTTCATGAACATATACTAAATGATATGCAATGCAAATACTCAATATGTTATTTTCACATTCATTAATTCTATCACTTTCACATGTCTCACATTCATTACAATCAAATCAGATCTCTACTTCTCGCAAAAACAATTCAAAAAAATCAAGGCTAGCGCATAAATTTGCTTCACAAAACTAGTCTATATCCTATGCAAATTTATTCTCAAAAATCAACCACAATAATGCACAAATTTGCTTCACTAAATTTTTTTCTAACACTTGAACATTCACTTCCAATGTCACTCAAACCAATGCCCAAATGCTTCACAAATTCATTCAACAATGCTGCACAATTTTATTCTCAAACCCTAGCACAAGTTTCCAATTTCTTTCAACTATGAGACCAATTTTGTTCACAAACCCCAGCACAAGTGTTTCCAATTTCTTTCAATGATAATACACAACTTATTCTCAAAATCTAACACAAGTTTCCAATTTCACTTAACAATGATGTACACTTGCTCTCAAACCCTTGGACAAATATTTCCAATCTTTACTCAACAATAATGCACACTTTTATCCTCAAAAACCTAGCTCATATATTTCCAACAATGCACACAAATTTGATCCTTATATCTCCATCTTATGACATAGAAATAATTTCCTCAAAAACACAACCACCTTGAGAAGGGGTTAAATCACCATACCTCAAAATTATTTGATGAATATGTACCCTCAAAAACCTATCTCAAAAATAATTTATCTTTCTTGTACCACGTCAGGGGTTAGATAGCAAAGCAATTTTTTTATATCATCCACATGAAGACCTTATCAAAATATGTGCACAATAAGGCCAAAAATAATATTCTAGTATCTCCCTTTATTTCATAAAAATAAAGCTTGCAGAATCCTTAAACTTCTTTTCTATAATGTGCAAAAATTACAAAGCATAATGATCACAAGTACACCCTTTTATCTCCTTTCTAAGAATGCAATATCTCAACTCTCTTACAATACCCTTAAACACCTTAATATCAATTTATCTCATGCAAGCATTACAAATTAAAACAACTTTATTACACTTTATGACTCCCTTTAAACATTCAACACTACTTATATTAATTTCACAACCCTTATTCCTCCTATAAGAAAATTTCACAACAATACTTTACTCAACCAAACCTTTCAGAAAGACTCCCTACACTACCACTTTTACACCTTATAACACCTTGCAAAAATTAAATAATTTAAACCTTATGCCTCCTAATTTTTGTGCTTAACCAAAAATTAAATACCTCTTATTTCTACCATGATTTTAACTCTTCCCTCATGCAAAACAACACTTTCCAAAGTGCCCAACGAACATTTGTGCTACCATAACTTGGTGACACCAAAGGTGGCCCGCACCTTATATTTCAAACTCTACCTCAGAAATAGAAAAACACTTTTGTCCAAAAACCATCTTCGAGGGGACTTGACCCCAAGACCTCCTCTACCACAATGCTCTATCACACGGCCAGTGACCAGCTGGGCTACAGTAGTAGACGTGATGTCAATTAAAGGCTCGATGGATTTATTGCACTCTTTGTTTGTTGAGAAATTCACTGCCTCTCTTCTATCGTTCGCTAGCACTCCCGACGAATGATATTCGATGCACGATTTATGTGATAATTTCCAAGGTGAAAACTTTAGGTTTATATATATGTGCCCTCCTTTAATTTAGATGACATTTATGCTAGAAGCAAGTAACCCATATTTTGAACTTTGGCGTCAATCCTTTGTTATAATATTTAAATTTTAATTTAGGTATTATAATGTTAAAAACCTTGCCTTGGGTAAAACCTTTGGTGGCCCAACTTTGAAAATCTTTTATAATAAGTTGCAATGAATGAAAATTTGGGTGGCCCACTTTGATTTAATGTGAATAAACCTTTGTCCTTAGGTATTTTTAATTCCTCTTTATAATATTTAAATATTATACTCCTTAACATATTTGCCTTCCTTTCTTTTTGCCATTTACACCATGCTCTTTTTATCATCAAACCTTGGACATAAAATATTTTTGCCTTATGTATCCTTTGACATCAATGACAACACAATATGCTTAATATTTCCAATAATCTCCTCCTTGTCATTGATGGCAACCCTTATACAAAAATTCTTTAATTTCAACTAGATTCCAAAACTGTTCCCTTTGAGAAGTTGGTCCCCCTTACTGAAATCTCTCTTTCTTACTGAAATATCTCCCCCTTTGATATCAATGGCAAAGGGCTCCTTGGGGCTAAAAATAAGACATTTAGCATAGCCCCCATACCACCTCCTCTCTTTGAGGTAATAAAGTTTGGGATGGGAGTAAAGCTACTCCCAATTTACAATGCTCTTCTCCTTTTTCTCCTTTTTCAATCTTCTTTTTCCACACCTTTGTAGTCACACCTCTTTGAAATATTTTGAGCATCTTGATTATTGCTTATTCTTGGTAGTTCCTAAAATTTTGCTCTACACCACTTTGCTCTATGCCCAATCTTATTATAATTGTAACATCTGATGTTGTAGTTCTTGGAAGGTGCAAATTAATTGAAGTTCTTCTTGATGAAACCAAAATCATTCTTGCTATGAACCTTGCAATGTATAGCTCTATGACCAAAATGATTACATGAGTAACAATGTCCTTGGAAGAAGTATTTGTTTTGTCTTGGAGAGTGTGGTCTCATAGTTATTTCCTTGCATTTTCTTTGATGATCCTTGTTCCTTGTTTGTGCATTGTTTTCTTCCTATTTGATGTTTCCACTTCTCAACTCATCATCATAGGTCTTAGGTTCTTCTTCAATCAAATCCTTTGAAACTTCTTTTCCTTTTGAGTTTGACTCCCCTTTTTGTATCTCTTGGCCTTCTTCATAACCTAGTCATGTCTTGATAAATGGAGATCTCTGTATTTTGAGAATGTTGTCCAAGGTTTTTGAGCTTTCCTTAAACCTATTTAGCTTATAAAGATATTTTTCAAGTCCTTTATTTAGAGATATAACTTCATCTTCTAGTTTTTCACACTCTAACTCTTTTTCTTCTAATTTTTTAGCCATACTTTATTCAACTCTTCTTGCCTCTTCAACCTTAACTCTTAAATTAGTGAGATCTTGTAGAAGATTTGTCTTTGTTTTCTCTTCCTCTTGAACTTGAGCCTTTAATATAAGTTCTCTCTTTTCATTCCTTCAAATTCTCCAAGAGCAGCAACAAGTTCCTTTTTCATGTCAACCAGGGTTTCCTTTTCCTTGTATGAATATTTTTATTTTTTTAGGTCTTCAACTATAGGAGCATCTTCTTTCTCTTCTACTAGGTTTTCAATAGGATTATTCTCTTTCTCCTATACTTGGTATTTAAGGGAAGTATCCTCTTCCTCTTCTTTTGCTAAAAATAGAATCTCTTATTTTTCACTATCTGAAAGACTTTCATCACTATCACTTGAAGCACTGATTGCTTCTTTAGCATAAAAAAATTCTTGTATATTTGAAAAATCTTCTTTTCATGCTTGCCTTGACCATGCCTGCTTTTATTTTTCTAACCAAATTTTCTTTCTTTCTTTTTCTTGTATTCTTTTTCATATTCACTGCTACTATATCCATTTTGTGGACAATAAGCTACATAGTGACCAATGTTTCGACAACTAAAATATTTCACATTCTGCATATTCTTATGTTTCCTTGGATCCTTCTTATTTATTCTTACAAAATTTACCTCTTCTTAACTAATTGATTCATCACTTGATTCTGATTCTTTATCCTTTATTTTCTTTGAAGATTTACATGTTGCCTCCCTTTTGGATGTTTGATCTCATCTCATAAGCTATGAGAATCCCATGTAGTTCATCTATCCTTAAAGTTGTGAGATCCTTTATTTCTACTATTGCTAAAACCTTTGCATCATACCTCATGGGAAGTGATCTTAGAATTTTTTTAAAAATAGTAGAATCCTCAATATTTTCTCCAAGTCCACGGATGGTGTTACCAACCTCATCAATACGAAGTAGATACCTAGAAATATCTTCCTCATATTTCATCTTTAATTCCTCAAACTTCCTCCTGTGAGTCTAAAGTTTTTCCAACTTAACCTTTTCATCTCCTTCATAAATATTCTATAATTTATCCCACATTTCTTTTGCTAATTTGCAGTGCATAACATTCGCAAAATTTGTTTCTTGTAATCCACTTAAAATTACATTCATTGCCTTGGCATTATTTTCATATAATTTTTTTACCACTTATATATATGAGAGGAGTTGCAGGTGGTGTGTACCCATTCTCTACTAAATTCCATGTATCAAATCCCTATGCCATCAAAAATGTCTTCATCCTCACACTCCAAAAAGCATAGTTAGTCCCATTAAACAATGGAGCTCTATGTGTTGAAAATCCTTCTTGATTAGCAATATGTGTTCCTGCAAGATCTTCCTTCAAGCTATTAGGCTTCCCTAAAGGAACCCGCTCTGATACCGATTGAAGAACACAATATTATACTGAGATGGGGGTGAACAGTTTAAGAACAAAAACTTTACTTTTCTTTTCAAATGATAACAACAATAATATCAATTCAGTAAATGAAACAATGCACAAATTATCACACACATGAGAGACAACAATTTAATATGGTTCAGCCAATGTGGGCTACATCCATGGAGAAAATATATCTTATTAATTTTCTCAACCAATATCTTGGAAACCAATTCCCTATTACAATTTTTATAGGCACCAGCCTAAAGGAGACACCAATCCCTTGTGCTCAATTCCATGGACCCCTATCCACAGGAGACACCAATCCCATATGCTCAAGTTTATTGAACTCTATCCATAGGATACATCGATCCCCTATGCTCAAGTTCATGGACCTTTATCCATAGGAGACACCAATCCCATCTACTCTAGTTTGTGGACCTCTATCTACAGGAGACCTCAATCCCCTATGTTCTAATCTACTCCAAAATTTTACATAAGTCTTTCTTAGACCTACTCAAAACCTACACAATGCTTTCTCAAACCTACCCTAAAAATTTCTCTCAACTCTACTTAAATATGCTTCAAGCCTACACACAAGGCTTGCTCAAAACTGCTCCAAATCTGCTCTCAACTCTGCTTAAGTATACTTCAATCCTACACATAAGGATTTCTCAATTTTTTTTTGAAAACTTGCTCTCAATTCTGCTCAATCTACTCCAAGCCTACACACAAGACTTACTCAAATTTACTCCAAAATCTATTCTCAATTCTACTCAAATTTGCTTCCAATTATGCTCAGATCTGCTCCAAGTTTTCACACAATACTTGCTCAAATATTCTTATAACACATGCTCAAATATGCTTATAACACATGCTCATATCTGCTCATAATACATGCTCAAATCTACTCATAACACATGCTCAAGTATCCTACTCATACCTGTTCAACTCTAGTTCACAATCCTACTTAAATCTACCCCAAGCCTTCTTAAAAGGCTTGCTCAAAATAGCTTACTATTACTACTCAAATATTCCCAATTCTTGCACATAAATAATGCTCAAAACAAAGGTTGTATCTCTTTCATAAATGCTTTCTTCAACTAGAGTAATTCAGACATATTCTACCCAAAATTTATTTTCTTCATGAACATATAGTAAATGATATGCAATGTAAATACTCAGTATGTTATTTTCACATTCATTAAGTCCATCGCTTTCACATATCTCACAATTCATTGCAATAAAATCAGATATCTACTAATTGCACAATAGACTAGTATCATGATTCATTGCAAATTTGCACAATTCATTGCACTTTTTTAAAATCATCCACATGAAGAAATTCTCAAAAGATGTGCACAATAAGGCTGAAAATAATATTCTAGAATCTCCCTTTATTTCACAAAAATAAATCTTGTAGAATCCTTAAACTTATTTTCTATAATGTGCAAAAATTACAAAGTATATTGATCATAAGTACACCATTTTCTCTCCTTTCTAATAATGCAATATCTCAACTCTCATACAATACCATTAAATATCTTAATGTCAATTTATCTCATGCAAGCATTACAAATTAAAACAACTTTATTACACCTTATGAATCCCTTTAAACATTCAACACTACTAATATTAATTCCACAACCCTTATTCCTCCTATAAGAAAATTTTGCAACAGTACTTTACTCAACCAAATATTTCAGAAAGACTCCCTACACTACCACTCTTACACCTTATAACACCTTGTAAAAATTAAACAATTTAAATCATATGCATCCTAATTTTTGCAATTAATCAAAAATTAAATACCTCTTATTTCTACCATGATTTGAACTCTGTCCTCATGCAAAACAACACTTTCCAAAGCACCCAACGACCAGTTATGCTACCATGGATTGGTGACACCAAAGGTGGCCTGCACCTTATATTTCAAACTCTGCCTCGAAAATAGCAAAAAACATTTTGCCCAAAAAACATCTTCGAGGGGACTCAACCCCAAGACCTCCTCTGCTGCAATGCTCTATGACACGGCCAATAACCAACTGGGCTATGTGAGCAGGCATGATGTCAATCGAAGGCTCTATGGATTTATTCCACTCTTTTCTCACTAAGAAATTTATTGTCTCTCTTCTATCGTTTGCTAGCACTCTCGACGAATGATATTCGATTCACAACTCATGTTATAATTTCCAAGGTGAAAACTTTAGGTATATATATATGTGCCCTCCTTTAATTTAGACGACGTCGATGCTAGAATAAAGTAACCCATATTTTAAAATTTGGTGTGACTCCTTTGTTATAATATTTAAATTTTAATTTAAATATTATAATGTTAAAACCTTGTCTTGGGTAAAACCTTTGGTGGCCCAACTTTGAAACTCTTTTATAAGACCTTGCAATGAATGAAACTTTTAGTGGCCCACTTTTATTTAATGTGAATAAACCTTTGTCCTCAGGCATTTTTAATTCCTCTTTATAATATTTATATATAATATTTAAATTTTATAATCCTTAACATATTAGTCTTCCTTTATTTTTGCCATTTATACCATGCTCTTTTTATCATAAAACCTTGGACATAAACTATTTCTACCTCATGTTTCCTTTGACATCAATGACAACACAATATGCTTAATATTTCCAATAGTTTTTTCTATAAAAGGGTCAATGACCCTTGCAAAACCCCTTCTTTGGTTTGTAAAATTTTTGGGGATCCTTTCAAAACCCCTTCTTCCCCCTAATAATAAAAAAAATATATTATATTAGTAGATGGCTCCCAAAAGTAGAATTAGGAGATGGTTATATAAAGAAGGGATATTTGTCATTGTAATCATCATGGAGATCAATTATATGTAGTCATATTTATCCACTAAGTGGCTTATGGAACATTTACTTATCTAAGTGGAATTCTCATCTTGGGAGAACTTGTGAGTTATTCCTTCCATAAGGAGCATTATTGGTGTTGCTCTACCTTAAGCATATTATATATCTTTGTATCATTGTGTAAATTGTTATTGTGGGTGACTGATTTGATATTTCTGCATATTGGTGAATGATTTTTGTTAATGAGAATAAATTTTCATAACAAGTGTTATCAAAGCAAGATTTTGGCAAAGTGGGGATTATTTTTCATGAATTGCACAACTAGGGTAAATTTTTTCTATAAAAGTGTCTCATCTTTCTTGGATCATTTTATGTAGTATTTCTTGTGCAAGATTTTAGAATATGGAAGGGATGTTAATTGAGCCAAGTACCCTTAATATAGATGAGGAGGTCAAGAATATCATGAAAAAAGGAGGTCTTATCTAGTGTTTAATAAAATTTAATGGGTTTGATAGGGATATCTCGAAGCAAATGGCTTATTCTTGGAGGAATGGGGTGATGAGAGTTGGAGAGCTAGAATTTGAAATCTCCATCCCTTTAATTGTTGAAGTTATTAGCCTCCCCTTGGATGGTGTTTTTCATAATAGGGAGAAGCGCTCCCTTGCCAAGAAAATTAAGTACTTTTTGGGCGAAGACAAAGTCCTGGTTTAAGTTTAGAATGGCTACCAGAGAAATACCTTTAAGTCACCATGGGATATGGTGGCCTTGGTCATATTGGAGTACTTCATACTGGATGAGAACCAAGGTATTATTAGGAGTTACCATTTTATGTTCCTGAACTAGGTTTGATGAAAGAGGTTTATAAACATTCCTTCTTTCCTTTTTAAATATATGGAGAAGTCCATATTGTAGGTAAAATAAGGTGAAGCATCAAACCCCATCCACCAAGGCCTAGAAAAAATGATCCATCATCATATGGTAAAAGTTAGGATCATCTCAGGGGAGGTGATTCTAGCTCTAAAAACCAATCCTATGAAGCTTCCTACTATAAAAATTTCCCTTGTTTTGTATCATTCCAAGTCTAACAATTCTCAAGTTCATGAGGTGAAACCTATTACCTCTATATTTATCACTAGTGAAAAAGGTGCCAAAACTTCCAAAGAAACATAGAGAAGCCTCTGAAACTCCTAAAAGAATCGATAAAAATGAGGAAAAAGCTATGTATTCTAAATAAATATTTTCTAAATTTATCAAAGCTGATAATACCCCACTCTATGTTGAGGATGTTGACTCGGATGAATCAGACCCTCCCATTAAGAAAGCTAAAATCATCTTTGGGCTAGCAAGTAGGAGGAAAGCAAAAATGTATAGATTGTAGGATCCCCCAAAAACTCTAAAATATTTTAAAAATATGATGATGGATTTCAATAGTTCCCTTATTGGCACCCTGAATGTGGTCATTTCATGTGTCAAAGAATTTAAAATTATTATGGGATTGGATCAATGGGATCCAAAAATCTTGATGATGATTAAGGATGGAACTAGAGAAGGTGAACTAGAAGATTGAATATTTTTTGGGGGAGGCATCTCTCATTTTATGTGTTGCTTGATGGTTTTTATACTCTATACATATACCCATGGTGGGAGTTGATGTATAGTTATTAGGATTTTTATTTTGGTTGCTTTTAGGATCCTGGGACCTCTATCTACTTTGGGTTCTCTTTTTTCCTTTCTTGAATTTTGTTGTCCTACTTTGGAAGTTGTAATTTTGTTTGGTGGTTGGTCCCACTATTTGGGATAGTTTAGTTCTCTATATTTTTTGAGTTCTCCCATGGGAATGTAGTTTATATTTATTTATAAAAAATTTTGGGGACCATTTTAAAACCTCTTCTTTCACACAATCAAAAAAATAAATTATGCATAATTTGAAGAGATTTAAAATAAGTGGTCATATGAAGTAATCTGAGTAGTATTTAGGGAGATACAACCTTGAGAAGTCAACCATCTAGAACAAGGGCAGTGAGAAATTTTCATATCATGATTTTTTTTTAAAGATAAAATTTGTTAGTTGGGACAAGCAAATCAATTGTAGTTTATTTTGTTTTGAAGAAAAATGGCAGATGTAATTTTTTATATGGAATTTTAGCTTCAAATCAGTGGGTATATATATATATATATATATATGAAACCCTAGTTTGCATTGTTTTTTTGGGGGGGAATGAACTATGGAACTGCACAAGTTTTCTAGAGAATATGATATTGATGTTAGAGAATGGTGGAAACTATTTAAATCCTTGTATTCTAATAATTATTTTACTTGGAGCCTTATGCTTCCTCGTTATCTTGGAGAAGAAGCTCTCTCTTGGTTTTATAGTTTTCATAGTGCCCATAATTGTGAACTGACTTGGGAATAAAACAAGCATTCTTGAGTTAATGGGATCCATATAAAAAGATAGCTAGTTTGAAGGATACATTCAAAGACTATACAAAAGAAATAAACATACTTTAGAAAGAACAAAAGAAACTAAAAATATAGCTAGAAAATCTCAAATAAGTGGTAGAAGGTAAAAATTAGTTCAGTGTGTAGATGAAGGAAACCATACCTTTGGTACCAGATAAATTAAAAAATGGACAGAGGAATTTTTTTTAATCTAGAAACTCTATTTTTTAGGTCTATGGCTACATTCAGAAGGAAAAGTTTATTATTTCCATTAACCCTAGCAGAAAATATAATTTTATTAATATTGATTTGGCTAAGAGGTTATAGGTTTAGAAAACAAAAACTAAGGGCATACAACTTGAGGGCAAGAATGTTCAATTTTTTTAAGATTTGAAGATCATCATGGATAATTATGTTTTACATTCATATTTTATTGATATTGATATGAATGGTGTGGATATTATTCTAGGTTATCCTTGGTTGGATTCTCTAGGTACTATTAACATTAATGTACAAAAGAATTTTATGAAGCTATGGTACAAGAAAAAAAAGATAACTCTATAGGATATTTATCAACAAAAAGAGCAAGGATCCAAGGAAACATAATAAGTGGTTGCAAAGAAACATATTGAAAAACAAATAGAACCTAAAATAAAATCTAAGAAGGAAGTAGCAACAATAAATTCCATAGAAGAATTAGTATAAATAGAGTCCATGGAAATAATAGTAGCAAAGTCCAAGGAAATTTTGATAGAAGAGCACATGGACACATCAAACAAAGGGAACATGAAAGAACAACATGTAGAAGAAGTTAAAACAATGTATCCAGATGTTGAGGAGTCAAAAAATGTAGACCATCAAGTTAAGGTTGCAGGATATTGCCATCCACACCACCAGGAGCAACAACAATCTTGGAGACATGGCTTAGGGCAACAATATTATGGTTCTACATGAAATCAAAAGGGTACCAAGTATGATAGTCTTTGGTAGAGCAATCATAGTGATCCTAGTTTTTAGAGTGGTGCAACAACATCAAGGAAAAAATGGGCCCATCATTCGAATTATCATAATAAAGGAGTAAAAGTGTGAAGCCAACAAAGTAGTTTTGGATACTTAAGTAGTAAAGTGGCATACCAACATCAATGAAGACCACCACCAACCAGAGTTTCACTAGGATGGATGGATGATCAATATTGGTACCAATTGCTAACATTGCTTAGCAAATCATATTATCTTATTTCTTCATATGTTTCAAGGATAAAATATTTATGAGGGTGAAATATTAGGGTAATCAGGAATAGGTATATAGGGATATGATATTATATTGTATAAGGGTTGACATAGGCCACACATCATCCAAGGTTGATTATATTATAATGTTTTTTTATATTAATAGTCAGCTCCCCAAAATAGAATTAAAATATGGATATATAAAGAAAGGATACTTGTCATTGTAATCATCATGGAGATCAATCATATGTAATTTTCTTTGCCTAGAAAGTGGCTTATGGTACTTTTCCTTATCTAAGTGGCACTCTCATCTTGGGATATCTTGTGGGGTTATTCCTTCCTTAAGGAGTATGATTGGTGTTGCCCTACCTTAAGGGTATTATCTATCTCTATATCATTGCATGGATTGTTGATGTGGATAATTATTTATGGATGAATGATTTGATACTTTTGCATATTGGTGAATGATTTCTATTAATAAAAATATTTTTTAAACAATTATTTTGTCATTACTTGAAAATATGAATGTGTAGACACCTAAAACGTATCATGTTAAGGAGTCTACATATATGGACACCTTTTTAGTCCATATGACCCACCTTGGGCCTCCCCAAGACCTAACAATGGTTCTTACCACTCAAACATAGGCAACCTGTCCTTATTCTTTGTATTTCTTTATTATTTTACACATTTTCCCTCTCTAAGTAACACACTCATATTGGGAGATCTTCTGGGGTTATTCCTTCCTTAAGGAGTATTATTGGTGTTTCCCTACCTTAAGGGTATTATCTATCTCTATCTCATTGCATGGATTTTTTTTGTGGATAATTATTTATGGATCAATGATTTGATATTTTTGCATATTGGTGAATGATTTCTATTAATACAAATATTTTTTCATTACTTGAAAATATGAATGATAAACCCATTATAACATACTTTATCACTCCACTTACATTTTAAAATTAGACAACTCATCTAGAAGTAATATAATCTAGATACCACACTCTTGAATTAAATGTACATCTCAAATGAGGAGAGTTGTGGGTGCAGTAGCGATGGGACCTACTGAATATAATGGTGTAGCTGGCAGTGGCAATACATTTGCATCCCCTTGAACCAACTGTACACTAGAATTTAACACCAGGATGGAGGGGACTCTGGACACCAGACGCTCCACCATAGTTAAATTCACTAGTGATAAGTACAAAGCTCCAATTGTTGTTTAAAATAAAGGTTCCAATGACTATCATTTCAGGTTAAGCAAGACACTATCCCTAAGAAAAGCCATCCTCTTGAGGGCACCTCCTCCAAGTCGCTTCCCATTTTGTCCTCACGGATTTCCTGTTAGCTCAATATTTTTGAAAGAGGTCACCTCCATGACCTTCATGACATTATGAAGACCCTTTGGAGAGCAGCCAAGATGATGTCTTCCATAGAGATAATCTTCTATGTGTTTTTGGGCATCCGAGATGATCTCTACTTCCTGGAAAAGGTATCCTTTTTTTGTCTTAAGGGGTCTACGTCCTTTGAGTTCTAGTTTTGCTCCTTTTTTGAGCCCATAATGTACAAGATTACAGGACCCTTTCAAAACCCCTATACCAATAAAAAAAATGTATGTCTCAAACTAGAATGGCCACTTGTATTTGATGTCATATCTATATAACAACAATCATTGTTGCCTATGACACCTATGAGGTTTTCCTTCCTTGATGCCAATAAATTTAGCATCAAACATTAATAGGTTATGACATCGATAATGTCTTGGTTCTAAAATCACTTTTGGATTGTGAAGTTTCTTCTACTATTGGATGCTAATTACCTCAACTCATGGTGTCTTATGTCCATTGGAGCTATTATATGTTATCCTTGATGGAGCATTTCTTTAGATCAACACATATACCTTCAGATAGATGATTCTAAGTTCTAGTGTGGTAAAAATTTAGTAGTATGGGTGCCAAGGGCAATTGATATTAAAAAAAATTTTAGCCTCAATGATAGATTGAATTACCACAATGCTCACTCCATACTCGATACCAGGTTTTAAGAGATACCATTATTTCTAACAAGGTGATACTCTTAGTATTGGTACTAACCCTTCTAGGTATTTGCATCAACCTATTGCCTAGCAAAGTAGCATCCTTTTTATTACCTTACTCATATCAATATCTTCCACTCCGATTTTGACCATAAATTTTGGTGCCAACTCACTCAATGTTGGAGGTATTACATTATTTTATTCCATTGCAAATATTTAGATTAGGGTGTGAGTTTTATTTTATGTATAAATATTTAGATTAGGGTGTTAGTAGGTGTGTTCATATTATGTATTTAAGTGTATGAGGTGTCTAGTTAGGAAGTGAAGAGTTATGAGTGTTATGTCTCTAGTTTAGAAGGAAAATATATGCAATCATGAGATACATTATATTTATATAATATGTGGGACTTATTACATAAGAAAATAATATAAAGAATCAATTTCTCCTAAGATTTTGAGGAGATAAAAAGCCAATAGTCATGTAATATGAAAAGTCTCATGTTTAAAATGGATCCAGACAAAGCTCCTCGGCTGGATGGGTTTTCATCATGGTTTTTCTAAGTTTGTTGGGATATTGTTGGAGCAGACGTTACTGCTGCAATCAAGGAGTTCCAAAGTTCAAATCATATTCCAAGGGGTTTCAATTCAAATTTAATTGCTTTGATCCCTAAAGGCCCCAACCCCAAGACTATGGCTGACTTTAGGTCGGTTAGCCCGTGTAATATATCCTATAAAATTCTGTCCAAAGTTTTAGCCAACCGTTTGAAGAAAGTTCTACCGGTTATCATTGATCCAAGTCAAGGAAGTTCTGTACAAGGAAGATCAATTTTATATGGAGTTATTACTGTTCATGAGGCTCTTCATACAGCCACTCAGACCAAAAAATTAGTCATGGCTTTAAATTTAGACATGAACAAAGCTTATGAAAGGATAAATTGAAAATTCCTAGGGGCAATTTTATTAAAATTTGGCTTCAACATGAAATGGGTCAAGTTAATAAGAGAGTGTATTTCTAAGCCTTGTTTTTTAGTTTTGGTTAATGGGTCTATTATAGGTTTTTTTCAAGGTAAATGTGGTCTAATACAAGGAGATCCAATAAGTCCTATGTTGTTCATCATCGTAGCTAAGGCCTTGGGAAGAACCATTAAGGCAGCAGCGGTAGCTGGACTCATATCAGGTATCAAGGCCACGTCGCTAACTACCCCGGTGACACATCAACAATTTGTTGATGATACATTGTTACTGACTTTGGATTTTGTGGTTGAGGCAAGAAGGATTAAAAATATTCTCATAATTTATGAAGAAGCGGCTGGACAGAAAGTGAATTTTGATAAGACCAAACTTTATTTCATCAATACCCCCATTCCTAGGCAAAATAGCATAGAATGGATCATGGAATGTTAGATTGCATCCCTTCCCACCTCCTATTTAGGTCTTCCCCTGTTTACAAGGAAACCTGAAGGATCAATGTGGAACATAGTTCTAGAGAGGATCCAAAAAAAGCTAGCAGGTTGGAAAGGACATCTGTTATCTCAAGCAGGCAAAGTAGTTTTAACTATGGCTTCACTTCAAAGTATACCCGTTTACTTCCTATCAGTGTTCAGAGCTCCCAGCAAGGTGTATCACAAAATTGAGCAGCTTCAAAAAAAATTTCTTTGGTCAGGGACTAAGGATAAGAAAAGGATCCATTTAGTAGGTTGTAACAAGGTTTACAAACCTAAAGTTGATGGGGGGTTAGTATTGAGGAGAGTTGCTTGTCTCAATACAGCTTTGTTAGCCAAACAAGCATGGCAGTTATTGACTAAGGTCGAGAATGAATGGACTGCCATAGTTAGGAGAAAATACCTCCAAGGTGTGAACTTCCTTAATGAAAAATTAGCAAGTAGGGGGTCTACTTTTTGGAAGGCAATCCTCACGAGCAGGGATCTTGTCAAGAAATGTCTTAGATGGATTCTATGAAATGGGAAAACAATAGAATTTTGGAAGGACCGGTGGGTGAGAGCTGAGGAGTTATCCCAGAATCCCCGTTTGGATAGGATTCAAGAGCATATGGAGCAACATATTGGGAAGAAGGTTTCAAATTATATGTGGTAGGATATAAATGTCAATAGGTGGAAACACATCAGAGTACAAGGTTTTGAATCGGAGTCTAAAGAGCTTTATAACATTTTAACTCAACAAATTATTCCCTCTGGAGAGGATGAATATCACATTGTTTGGGCTGAGACTAAAAGTGGTGACTTCATAGTTAAGTCTACCTATAATTTGCTTCTCAATGTGGAAGGTCAACAATTTCAACCGAGTTTGGTTTGGATCAAAGGCTTAATTCCTAAAATATCATTTTTTTCATGGCTGGTGATTCAAGGAAAAATCCTCACTATGGACAATATGTTATCCAAAAGTATGGTTATTGCTAATCGTTGCTACATGTGCAGGGCAGGATGGGAGACAACCCAACACTTGTTTTTGGAGTGTCCAATAGTGGAGTCCATCCTGGATGAACTTTTCCAAGCCTTTAGGATCTTGTGGGTTAAGCCTGCTCTTATATCCGAAGTGTTCCATCAATGGCCTCAACTCTTTGTTAGCCTAAAACTTAAGTACCTATGGAAAATCTGTTGGCATCATTTTCTCTAGTAGATTTTTCTAGAAAGGAACCATAGAGCCTTTAAGGATACCATTCACAACCCAAGAACCATCCTCAATAGGATTATTGTATTTGCGAAAGAAAACCTTAGCACCTTAGTGGATGAGAACCACTCAATTCCTCCCCAAGAAAAACAATTAGCTCGGACCTTAGGTATTGAGGACAAACCTTCCATTCCTTTTCCCAATCCTAGAAATGGGATTTCTTGGGAGCCACCCCCGGGTTGGTTTAAACTAAATTTTTATGGTGCAGCCAAGGAGAACCCGGGAAGAGCTGGAGCTGGAGGAATAATTAGGGATCATCAAGTAAATCTACTCAAGGCCTTCGCTGAACCATTGGGAATAAGAACTAATAACGAAGTAAAAACTAGAGCCCTTTGGAGAGGGTTGCAAGTAGCCCAAGCAACTCAAGGTAACTTTATGATTGAATGTGATTCGATGAACATCATCAACCTGTTAACTAATGGCAAAAAACCTCCATGGAGAATCGAGGGAGTCATCCATGAAGTGAGGATCCTTTTTGCGGCAAGACAGAATAGGAGGGCTCGTCATGTGTACCGTGAGGCCAATAGGTCAGCTGAAAAATTAGCCAACATAGGTGTTGATGTTGGTATTTTTGTGACATGGACACAAGGTGTGCCACATGAAGTGGAAAATATTATTAGTCATGAAAATAAACCTACCCATTAAGGAGAAATATGAATGGATGTTCTTTCCCCATGGAGCTGGTAATAACTATGGGGTTTCCCTCTAAATATTACCAAATTGGAAATGAAGGTAACAGGGTGTAAGCCTTGGAGGATTCTGACAGAGAATAGGAAATGGGCAAGCAACAGGTTTCACAAGTGCAAAGTTCTAAACTTCAATTTCTTGTCAATGTAAGTAATGTTTACAGTTATGTTTAGGTATGGGAGTGCCTTGTTAGTAAGGTTTTGTAGGGGATTCAACACAAGTTCTGGTAAGAAAGTTTCAAGGATGACTAGGATCTACAATATCAGCAGAAGGCTAGATACTATAATAGGTTTTGGGTTAACCTGCAAAACCCAGTAATTAATGAAGACTTTTATTTACCAAAAATAAAAAAGTCTCATGTTTCTTTATACTTGAGACAAATCTATGTAAAATATAACTCAAATATACTTTTCAGTATCAATTAATATTATCATTGTGATTTTATGTGATATTGTTGTTCATATGATGGATGAATATTATTGACGATGTTAATATTGATGTGATTGATTTACAATTTGATTATCCTATGAATAATAACTTTATATGCTAACACTCAACACTAAAAGGATAAGAAAGTTTATTAGAAACCTTTCTCATAGTTTCATTTTCCATCATGAAAATATCAATAACAAGGAGATCATGAACTAGATCTATTTAAGGTTCATTCAATTGGGTAGGGCTTGATATCACATTATTGGCCCTTCAAACAAGTGATAGAGGAGATATGATTATCCCCTCTAAATAATCCAAGTTAGATGACTATATTAGGATCCTTTTGAACCTATAAAGTTATGATATAAATGTAAAAAGTTTGGTGCCACACTATGCAATGATATCCTATAGTATAAGTATGAAAAAAAAATACATAGTTTATCAGGCAAAGCACATGATTTCCACGTAGTGTCGTTGTAACTAAACATACACAACACATGACCTAAAGCTATTTTTTCAATACTCACAATATATTTTGATGTTTATACCACATCCACATATGTAGAAACCTCATTTCATTCAATCATTTCCAAGTTTTAAGGGATCACATTCCTTTTTAGAGAGATCTCACCTCCTCTAACCATAACCACAAATATAAGGACTACATCCTTCTTTGAAATATCCATGCTACCTCTAGTCATAAGTACATAGGATGGAATTTCAACAACACAATAGCACACATACCTCAGCTATACTAGTGTTTGACCTCCTAACAATATCATATGTTACAATACATTGAAGAAGCCATGTTTATTCTACAATCATATATTGAACTATCTTATCCATATTTTAATATGTTGTACATACTCTAGAATATATCTATAGGAGGAGGTAATCTCCACCCATTACTCTTTTATTGATGCCCAATATGGAGAAGTTAATGTTTATCACTCCATGTTAACATGAATTTTATTCTACCATTGGCATGAACTATTATTTGAAAAACATATGATATATTATCTACATCTTATATAAAATATAAATTTCTAAAACTAAATAATAGTAGGACCTAAAGAGTCAAACATACCTTCAACAACTCACTAGCTCAATAACAATGCATAAACGTATAAGTTGAGAAGCTATGAAACCTAATGGTCAACCACAAATTTAGTAATCCACTAATTCGAAAGCAAGCTTTGAAATAACTAGAAAATAAAGAAAAAAACCAATAAATATAATGTAATACTTTCAATATGTACCCATTTCAAAGCCACCTATATCTACCTATAAATGAGAAACCCTTGTCAATTTATCTACCACTACTAAACTCACATTATACCTCCTTTGAATTAAGGAAAATCCCATAATGAAATAGATAAACACCGCATCCCACTTCCACTAGATCATCGCATGGGGGTATAATAATCTTTCCATATGTTAATTTTCCACATTGATCCTATACTATTCTAAGAATTTACTCACATAAATAACAATATCATTTCTTGTGATAGGAGAGAAGAAGAATTTTCTCAAATCAACATTCATCTTTTTAACTCTTGGATAATCCATAGAAAATTATTTATGTACCTCTAACAAAATAATAATTTGAAACTATCTTGCCTTAGGTACACAAATAACATTTTGAAATATTAGCATACAATCTAAATCAAAATGATAACTCTCATATTTGGTACCTTGTAAATTTTAATTTTAATATCTAGTAGTTACACACATACGTCATTAACCATCTCATCCTTAATACTTTCACTTACATCTATTAAATAATCATCATGGAACATGGGTTTTTCTTTGGCTAAGGGTATCTCACTCTATTCTAATTTCCCTTAGTATAGACTATATGCATGTCATGATTATATAGAACTATATTCTTCATATTTTTATAGCATTAAGATTAAATTGGGTGAATAAGTACCTAAAAATCTAATAATCCATGTACAACTCAAATAATTGATCCAATATGTAGTGTCTCTACATGGTGAGAGCATGGACTAATACTGACAACTCTAAATTATGTATAGAATAGTTCACTTTGTGTGCATTAAGTTATTAGGATTCATATACAATTACTCTGCCTTTTTGCATCAAAATGTCTTCTAGTCCCTAAATGGATGCATCTATACATAGGGAGTAGGGATTATTGATTTTAGAGTATATATAAGATTAGTGCACTAGTCAACAATCACTTTATCTCTTAGAAATTAACCCTACATTTTTTGTTCCACAAAAAATTCTCTTTTCACTACAAGGAGATTATAGAAATCATAATAAAATGTTCCTTATGAATCGTAACTAATCCCCAACAAATCACATAAAAATTTGCATCCTAGTGGTATCTTTTGGTACTAACCACTCCACAATTTTTGAAATTTTTCTAGGGTCTATTGATATTCCTTCTCCATAAATGACATGCCACAAGTAGTGAATTTTAGACTAAAAGGAGAAGCATTTTGATATATTCTCATACAACTTATGCTCCCTAAGACATTATAAAACTTGTCAGAGATGATCTTCATGTTCTTCTATCTTGGAGTACACTAGAATATTGTCCAAGAACACAACAATGAACTTATCTAAAAATTCCTAAAGAAATTTGTTCATTAGTCCCATGAATGTGGCTAGTGCATTGGTCAACCCAAAAGAAGCCATGGTGAACTTATAATGATAATATCAAGTATTAAAAGTTGTTTTGTGAATATTAAATTTGTTGATCCTTAGTTGATTATAACTAGAGCATAAATAAACATTAGAGAAAAATTGTATCTTCTCGTATTTGATCAAATAGATCCTCAATATAGGGGAAGGGATTTTGGTTCCTAACAATCAACTTATTCAACTATTGATAATCAATGCATAAGTACATTTCCATCCTTATTTTTTTACAAAGATTATGGGATCTTCCCAAGGTGACACATTGGACCTTATTAATCCCTTATCCAATAAAGTTTGCAATTACACCTTCAACTCATAAAATTCTACTATTATCATTCTATAAGGAGCCTTAGACATTGGTTCAAACCCTACCAACAAGTATATAGAAAATTCTAATTATCATGCTAGAGGTTTTCCTAGTAACTCTTTAGGAGAGACATACATTAATTATCTTAACGTAGGATGATGACCTAATGTTGGCCTCTCTTTTTTCTCTGGTGAATAATTTTTATTTGATTACAAATAAAATACACTTCTTTATTATGTTTCTATTTATTTGCATAGCTAAAATTCCTTGGGATGATATTGGTTGACTCTTTACTCTAATTAAAACTATATTATCCAAATTGTTGTGATATTCCACCACCTTAGTGTAATAATTTATCTTATCTCGATGACACCTATTGGGGTCTAAATTGACATCAAGGTGAAATTGAACTGTGACTATCATCTGCAATGGTTTTTGAAATGTGAAAATTCACTAATCATAGCCTAAACCCTGACATTAGAGTGGTAAAATATGTGTTGATGATATTACACAAATCCCTAGAGGTTACTATTGTGCAAGAAATTGTAGTAGTAGAACTATAACCTTACTTTGATTTATGTTTGTCCAAGGAATTCACTACCAAGTTAGGAGGTTACATGTATTTGGATTACTCTGGCATGATGATTCAATACAAAGGTAAGATAATAAGGATAACCTATGAAAATCCTATAACTTATCATATTGAAGAAATAGAGGAAGACATGTGTAACATCTCGGTGTTTGAAGAACCTGAATTGGTAGAGAATCTTGAATATTTAGAAGTGGAAGATGAGTTGTCATTTAAAGAATATTACAGTTTATTTGGGATTGTAATGGACACTTATAACATTTATTCAAATATTGATAAAAATACCCCTGCCATATCTAATCAGTCACTAAGGGGGTCAAAAATTTAGACAATGCATTTTGATGGGGTAATATGCAAAAATGGGGCTGTTGCTGGTATAATTTTGAAATCCCCTTTAGAAGGTATAATTTTTTTTCTTACATATTAACTTGGTCTTGTACCAATAATGCTATAGAATATGAGGCTCTATGTTGAGGATTAATGCAAGCAGAGAATATGGAAATCAAATGTTAGATATCTATGGTGATTCAGAGCTAGTAGTTAATCAAGTCATAGAGAAATGCAACAACAAACACCATTATTTTAAATCATATAGGAATAGATTATGTGATTTTATGGAATATTTTTATGTTTTAAATATCTACTCTATTCTAATAAAACATAATATTTTGGTTGATGCTTTAGTTGTTAAAGGTTCTAATTTCAGTCCTTCTTTATATCTTGGATCAATAAAGGATAAAAGAGTCAGATTAGTTTTTGGATCTACATTACCTATTATTGTGATATTCCACCACCTTAGTGTAATAATCTATCTTAGCTCAGTTACACCACAAATAATTCATTCTTAGAATAACATCATACAATTCTAATTATATACACAATTCTAATATTAAGGAGAGAAGTTGAAGCATCATGACCTATGAGAATAGCAATTGGTTTATAAAAATATTACCTATTGTTTTAATGACCATTTACTAATGCTTGGCTTGGAAATAATTAACTATCGCAAACACAAGGTGTTGCAAGGGTGCACTACTACCTACTTGAGTATGCTATTGATATCCTATTAGTTGATGCTTCTAAGGATTATCCATGGTAAAATGTGACTTTTCACACTCAAAAAAACTTTGGTAAGACCAACACTAGGAGAAATTCAACGATCATAATGACTATTATTGTTTTTGTGGAGCCTTCAACTAGTTATGTATGTGCTTGCTATGGTTGGGATTTAGGCCTATGTGACATCTTGTACCTATTATCTTGCTTCATGGATCCACCATGATAATATTTTTTCTACCTTTAAGAAGGTTCTTATCTTTCACTGCTTCAATGTGGATAAGGAATCAATAAATTCTACCTCAAAGGTAGAAATTTTTATGGCCATGCTAACTCAATTGGGACAATCGTTTGATCATAGAAAAATCTAGGTTACCTCCAAAGGGGTCCAATAGTCTTGATTAGTTCTTGAGTCTTGATTTTTTTATTGATCTCTAGAGTTCCCATTAGACTATCCTCTACTAAAATTACTAGTCAATAAGCCTCATTCCATGTGGATGATTCATTTCTTATAATTATATGAATCAAGGATCATCACATCATTGATAGAAATTGATTCACAAGCTTGAGTTCATCACTATAAGACAACACATTCATAAGGATATTAACAAACTATCGATCATATTCCATTATGGTCTTAACACCCACGACAAGTAAAAAAATCATAGATCCTGCTTTGGTATACATATAGGATATATACTTCAACCTAAGGGACTCTTCAAACTATTCATATGTAACATTTATATGGTCAATGATGCGTAATCAACTTCTCATTATACAAGCAAACTATAATTGTATCTTTTAGATGAAATGTTATAATATTAGACTTATCTTGAATCGAGAGCTCATTAATGTGAAAAGTATTTCTACATCTTAGTAAATCACTCTCAAGTAACCTTCTTTTTAGTTTTTCTTGTAAACTTTGGTAGTTAAAATTTATCAAAGTTTTAGATGACATTTTTTGCTCAACTTTAAAAGTCTATTATAGGTTGGACTCATCATATTGATAATGTTCAAGTGGGAGCTACTTTAAATCCTACTCACGCCTCATATTTTCTAAGCCTGTTGAAGGTGATCCATTATTATATTTACTAATTCTAAATAATAGCTAAAATTATGCTATAGAGTCATGCGGTAGTTCCTCATGAGGGTCAAAAATTTGAGGAACCTCAATAGGTAAATGTTTATATTGATGGGACTCTCTATGAATAGATATTGATTCTAACATTTTTTTTCTATGTAATCCTCTTCTATGAGATATCTACTAAATAATAATAATTAGCTAAGTCTACCCATCAAGTCTTGAGTGTTGCAACCAGGCTCTGATACCAATATGTGATGCTCATCCAATACCTAAAATACAATCCCAAAATTTTGTTTAAGTGATACTAATTAATCATATGAATTGAGAACTTACATACAATATATGTCATTTAGATTTCATTACTAGTTTAAGTGACTATATAATTTGGAAGATGAGAGGTTTGATTTTGATTTGGAATTAAACACATTCTATTGATCAACAAGTATAGGTTGTGTAAAGGGTTTTTCCAGATTCTAGTAGTATATGTATTATTAAAAATTTTAAAGCATTACAATATATTAGTTTATTTTAGTATGTATGGATTTCATATGAATTTCGTAATATAAGGAAGTTAGCTTCTATTTATTTATTTAAGATTTGCATATAATAAATTAAAACTCTCTTTTTTCTTTTTACTGCATAGTCTACAAATTTTTTAAATCTAAAATATTTATTATTTTTCATAACTTTTACATATAGATTTATTAGACCATTCATTATTTGTTTAATATTTCAATTGATTAAAAAATTTCATTTTTAATATACATAAGAACAAATATTATTTACAATGTGCTTTTACAAACTTGTATTCCTACTTCGAATAGAATTTATAGATATATATGTTTTATTTTTAATTTTCTTATGTTGGTACACCATCCTAGGACATCTACATAATGTCATCCTAGATGCACATAGCACAACCTAATTGGGATGCTACATCTCAATAGGATGCATGTGCATCTAGCTTGGGTATGCATCCTTGCAAAGTTACATCCTAAGAAGTGCATAAGGTGCCTCCATTATGTGTGCATATCCACATGATTATGGATTATGTTTCCATTGAGTATCACATGCACATTGGCATATGTAAAGAATTACATACCCTCTCTTAGGAGGGTAAAGCACATCCTCACATTAATACCTTCCATTAGAAGGTGTGAAAAGGTATTTCCTAATGGTGCACCATGTACCTTAGTGATGTGCATGCTCATCCATGTGCCCCACTTTTTTTCTTTGTAAATTTAAATTATTTTAAAATTAACTAAATAATCTAATTATTATATGAATACTAACTTATTTTGATTCATCTTATACACCCATACACACATATAAAATATAATTTTTTTTTTTTAGGTTCCTATGTAATTATAGTTGGGGCTCACTATAGTTGGGACACTCCAAAAAGTATGCCATTACCGTTTTATCATGGAGGCCTCAATTAAAATAAGGGGGATGGAGAACCCTTGTTGCTATGACCTAAGGGAGTGTGGTCCCCATTTGTTCCACCCATTGTACTTTGCATTGCCTCAACAAAAAAATAAAATTAAGTCTAGTCACAAATATATTAATTGTTACCACTAGGTTCAATATTTACCATTGCATGCAATTCAATTGGTTCTAAATAAACACATAGGTATTTATCACCAGAGTAAATCAATGCACTATATTTATTCCTTCAAAATAAAACTAGATTCACTAATATTTTCTCTTCTTTCTTTCCATTAAATATTCAAAATCATATGATAGAGAGAATTCATATATAGAAAGGAAAACTCAAAAATCCAAATTTGTTTTTCAGCACATCATCCAATATTTATAAAAACAAGAATAATCATTTTAGTATAAATGAGAAAACTATGAAAATAATTTTTATGAAGATAATTGTAGTGTAGGGCTTCCGTTTATTAATATGTATTTAAAATTATCATTGGTGGTAATGAAGCTAATTGTTTTTATATATGTACAAGATATAATATTTATATTCAAAATATATGTAAGGGCTTCAACTTTTACTTCCTATCAGTTACAAAAATACATACTAAAAATTCTCTTTTTAAAATAAGAAAGGGGAATCCTCTAGCATCCTCCTAAATATTTTTGGTGGTGCACATGGTTTGGTTTGCTTTTGGTGAGCAACATATTGGATCCATTGGGCATCACCATGAGGAAAAGGGGCTTGAACCACCCTTCTATCCACCAAGACTTACTAGAAACAAGTTGGACTAAAGTGGATATGGGAATTTTCATAAATTACAAACAATTCAACTGGTCCTAGTATAATTCATAAGAATATTTCATGAGAAACAATTAGAAAGTTTCCATAAAATTAGCCAAAATAACCCAAGAACAAAAAATAACAACTCATGACATTTTACATTTGAATGATACTATGATGTATTTGTTTGGATTTGAGAATCATGAATTGTAATTGTGATCTTTTAAAAGACTATCTAATATAAAATTAGTTTTTTGGTTTTCCAATTATTGTTTAAAATAAATATTTAAATTGCAAAAATCTTCTATTTTTTTGGCCAAGTTTTTAATGAGTTTTTCCCAAGTTTTTTTACTTGCCATTAAAATTCTAAAATAAGTTTTTTTACTTGCCATTAAAATTCTAAAATTGAGGTGCAGATTTTAAAGCAAGTTGCAAGTTTTCAAACTATGCTAACAATTATGAGACTTTACTCAACTATTGACAATATCTTTGGACTTCTAATAATTGTTATAGTTTTTTAATACTTTGACATTTTTTAATGATATAGTTTGTTAGGAAAAGAAAATATTTTTAATAGTAGAATTTTTAAGTATGATATATGCTTTAAACAATGTAAATTTAGTGTTCTCAATCAAACTTAATATGGATACATACTTTATTTATATATGTTGCTTTTCAAATTTCTATCAAGTATAGTATATATATTTTTTAGTTTACCTATTAAAATAATTTCAAAATGTCTAATGTTTTTTATGGTTGATAAGAAAAAGGTTACATGTAAGAAGCCCTAAACCAAAATGTTATCACACACATTTTTTAAAATGGATATCAAGTTGCTAGAAAGATGTTCTGATTATAATATCATTTATAATATGAAATGATACTATTTTCAAACTCATAGACCCTCCTAAAATTAAATACCACTAGAATTGTCAAAGGATGCAACCCTTAAAGTTATTTTATATATAATTTATATAAATATTTTTAATTCTCATACGGAGATGGCGAGGGTGAGAGGGAGAGGGAGTGGAAGAGGAGCAAGTTTCAATGTGCATGTAGGTCTAGTTATGATAGGGATTGGGGTGGATCTAAACCCCCTAGATCCTACAACTCATATGCAGTATTTTCTAGAAATCCCATGCAAGTTACCTATTCTAGGTGAGAAGCTCTTCCATTTGTTGTTTTTTTATGAGATTTTAGAGGTTTGTAAGAAGTTTGCTTTTTGTAGGAGGTGCAAGATCTTGGCTGGTGGTTCTTTTGTGATAAATCCTAGAGTTTTTCTACCTAGGAACATGGATCCTAAGTTGTTCCTATGGGTTTTACCTTCTATGACCTATATTTTGGATCAAAAGAAGTTGTAAATTTTATTTGTAGAAGTGAACAAGACTTCAGACTATAAGGGTTTTAATGTTGATCCTATTGTAATTCTATTGAAGAATGGGGATCATATCATGGTTCCTGAGATTCTTGGGCAAATTTTCCCTTTTGAGGCCTATGTGCTGGGTTGGAAAAAAATTCAAATTGCTAAGGTAGAGGTAAGTGGGATTCTAGAAGTGATGGGTTTTTTTCTAGCCCGGAGATATCTTGTCTAAGAAGGAAAACCCTGTGGGGTTCTCTAATTCTTTTGGCTATAATTTTTTAATGCTTTCCTCATATTTTTTGCGTGTGGTTTTGGTGAATCTCCATCAAGGAGAGCTAGGTTTCAGAGATCCAGGTCTATGGATCAATTTTTACTTTTGCTGATTATCCCTAAGTCTTTGCTACTAGATATAGTCCTATTGCACTTTGGATACAAAACTCCATAGCAGTTTGTTGATACAAACTTGAGCAGGACTACAAATAATCCCTTTTCCCCATGGCTTAGGAGGAAAGTGATTATTTGTAGTCCTGCAAGCACCCACTCAAGTCTGTATCAAAAAAATGCTATGAAGTTTTATATCCAAAGTGCAATAGGACTATATCTAGTAGAAAATACTTAGGGATAGTCAGCAAAAGTAAAAATTGATCTATAGACCCTGGATCTTTGAAACCTAGCTCTCCTTGATGGAGATTCACCAAAACCACACACATAAAATGATCCTTTTGAATTTCCTTTAACCCCATGGCTTAGGGGGAAATTTTCAAAATGATCCTTTTGAATTTCCTTGGACTAAGAGTCTGATTCCCCCTTGGAAATGTATTTCATAGTTTTGGCTGGAAATTGTATATTTTAATATTTTAAATTGTCTTAGAGCGGGTTCACGTTTCTTGGCTTGGGTAGAAAATCCTTATTTATAATTTTTTATTTTATGTTGAAATGGATCTTGGTGTTTTGGGCAGTTCTCAAGCTTCTCATTGGGTTTGGGTTTCCTATATTAGGTAGGAAAATTTTCTCTACAATTTTTAAATAGAGCAGATCTTGATGGTTTGGGTGGATCTCAAGCTTCTCCTCAAGATTTTGTTTCCTTTTCTTGGGCAAGAAACTTTTATTTTTAATTTTTATTTTAAATGGTTGATGGGATTGATGGCTTGGTGTATCTAGAGGTTTCCTCAGAATTCACATTATGTTTAAGTCTCACTTTGTAGAAGTTCATGTAGGATCCCAGGGATTTGACTTTTCCTTATATTCTCTATTTCTTGGATCCTATTTTTTTCTTGCTCACCTTCTCTTGGTTTCTCTTGCACCCATATTCTTGAAGCTCTTTCTTATTGTATTTGGCTCGGGGATCCTCTAACACCCTTCTTTGCTTTGTAATATTTTTGGGGATCCTTTCAAAATCCTTCTTCCATATAATAAAATAATAAATTAAATGAAGAATTTTTTTATTATAAATATTATTAAAATATATTTGAGTGGTTTTATTTAAATTAATTTTATAGTTAAAAAATTAATCTATTTAAATTTTATTGAATTTTACTTTAATAAAAGCAAATGGTTTTTAAAATGAAATTGAAAATATAAATTATAGCATGTGCAAACATGTATATTTATATTAAAAATAAATCCATATTAATTTAGTAAAATAAAACTATAATTAGTACTTATAATTATAATAATTTTTATATAGTAAAAATATTTTTTTATTTTTTAAAATAAATATATTATTGTATTTATTTTATTTAAATAATTATGTATCATATAATTATTGTTATTTGATATTAAATTAAAAATTATTATAAGTAATTCTCATATATAAGTATTATAAGTCATCAGGTCTTGAAGAAATGGTGAGTGATAGTGTCTTTTATGATCTTTTTTTAATGGGTTATATGGGATTGAAACGGGCCCCACCCATATTACATCATCACCACATAGTGGTATTATAAAAAATATTGGATATTATCCATTTATCATTTAGCAACATTTGAACTAGGGTCTCCTCCTTAAAATGTTGAGGAATTTAACCAGTTGAGCTAATGTCACTTGATTTATCTTTTATGATATTAAATTATATGTAAATTAAAAATAAAAGATAAAATATTCTTAAAAAATCAACTACCTTAAACATGTATTCAAATTTAAAATTAAGTTCTTAAAATCAAAATTAAAATTCTCTGTGTGGCTTCCCCATTCGGTTGAGGTGTCCACTTCAAAGTTGCTTCCTTGGATGGCTAAGGTGTCTAACCTTTTGAGACTTTCTTGGCTGGTTTAAATGTCCTCTTCTTTGATTTATTATTTAAGATATGAGGTGTCTCTCTATTCGTGGTTGACTCTCATCATTTGGTGGACCACCCTTGTTGGTGATTACTTCAACAACCATAATTCCCATGCTAGATACTCCTTCTAATACAATGTGTATAATAATCACCTTTGACTGTGTTCCATGTATCAAAATCATCTTTGAAGATTCAATTGTACTATCCTAGCCTTCCTTTGAGTATCGATGATAGAAACACAAGGTTTGGCTCCCCTTTGTGTGCTATAATCATTAGAGATGTCACCCATGATACAGATTATGCACTCAAGCCTAGACTTTCTTGGCCTGAGATGTTTCATAAATGATCCTAGAAGAGTGAAGCTACTCAAATTGATGGTATGCCAATTCAGGATTACCCTATCATTTTGGCTCCCCACATAGGTTTAAATTATAGATATTAGGAGTATTTTTCCTATATGTATCCACCCAATTTCAAGTCTCTAAAGTGGTGTGTCAGAGCAGTGGCCTGGAGAAGAGCCTAGATTGTCTTTTGGTTGGATATATTTCAATGAAAATATCCAAGGGTAAAATAATTTTGCTTAAGCCTAAAATTTTGCAGCTTGATGCCACAATTGAGGATATCCTAGGCAATCACAAGTCCTTACCCTTCTTGTGCAAATTTAAAGGAAGTGATCATGAATTGTCCCTAGAGTTCACCATAACTTGGGATAATGGTAGGGTGATGCTTTGGGGTCTTTCTATTAAGATCACTATCAAATTTTTAGTGGAGATGACTAAGCTGGTCAATGATAACAACATCATTAGATGTGATAAGTACTTTTTGGTGGTTGAGCTTGACCACTTCAAGGATATAGGGAATCACATTGCTAAGGAAAATAGTAGCATCATAAAGGAAGGCCTTCCTACACTATGGAATAGGTTCTCATTCTCATCATGCAATACTTTACTATTGATGAACCAAGCTTGTCCCTTAGAAGCTTTTGTTTGGTATTCCTTAATCACCTAATGGATATTAAGAGCATCAATGTTTTAGAATACCTATTTAGGTCCATGGAGCTATCTATTTTGAGAATATATGAGGATAATTCTACCCATATTAAACACCAAGGATTGCACATGATCATATACAAAAACGTGCTTTAGTTGTGGGTCCAAAAGTCCATCCTATCCATTTTTGGTAGTCCTAATATTCATCCCTCTACTTCAGTCCTCAACCAAGTGTCCCCCATTAAGGAGGATCCAAGTTACACCGATATGGAAGGTGACATTACTACTTCTAGAAAAATGGAAAAGAAAAATCTAACCTTTGACTCTTCTAACACCATGCCTTCCTCATACAGTCATTCAACCAAGAGCAAGTCCTCTAGAGATAAGTGCAAGAGTGTCATTGTCATTGACCAAGAAAAGAAAAATCCTAGGGAGTTTTCTTCAACTTGCAAAAATATAGAAGCTCAAAGATGCTCTTGGTCATCTGCTCCACCTAAAGGATGGCCTCTCCCCTAGTGGAAATTTTGTCTAGTTGCAATTGAGATATGATTAGGCTAATATGGATGACCTAGTTAATCTCACATTAACTTTTCTCTTACAAGCCATGAAGGTGATTAAAAATATCAAGAACCAATAGGCTAAGACCACTCAAGCCATGGGCGATACTCAAAACACCACTAGTGGTGATTAGGACCATCACACAACTTCTGAGTAATCTGGATACCTTTGTCCTTTTTAGTTTTTCCTTGCTCAGGTTCTTCTTTGTCTGTGTATTGGGGTAATGGTCTTCCATCCCATTGTCTCCATTTTTTATCTCTTTATTTTACCATTTTGTTGAGGTCATCCCTTCATTGGATATCTCCTTTTGGATTTCCCCTTTGTAAAATGTTTGGGGACCCTTTTGTGAAGACAAAAATGTAACATTAAATAACAAGATATAAATTAAACTCAAAAATATAATATTGCACTATGATTGATTTTATATTAATGGGAGGGAGCCTCAAAATTCCATTGTTACAATAAGAATATTTGAATCCTTTGATACAAATATACATAATGCTAGGGTTCTTTGAAAACCTAGCTACAATGTTGGTGGTGTCTCAAAATGCATCTTCACTCCCAATAGAAGTGAGTGGGATTCTGATTATTTGATGCTAGGCCACTCCAACTTAAGAATTTATACAATGCTAGTGTAATACTATCAGGTATGCACACAAGAAAATAGCAAATGAGTTAGTAATAACAATTAGGGATCCATAGTGTGAGACCCTCAGAAATCAAGACTAAAAACCCTAGCTATGCAATAACAAAATGTGAGTAGAATCTAATAGCATAATAGAATACAACAAAATGACTTTGATTTACCTTGCTTATCTACCATTTTTTGATCTGATGTAATTATTGTAGCAAATTGGTGCAGTGATGCCCTAGAATCGCTCGACGACTAGTAGGACTGTAGAGCTCTGGTATAGGACACCCGCAAGTGCTCAATGTTATCAAAATATGCTCATGGGTGCTTAGGAATGGCAAAAATCACCTGGAGGTGCTTAGTGGTGGAGGGGAAGCACCTAGAGTCATTCGATGAATGAGGGGAAATCTATAGAAGCAGATTTGGCTGAGCAAAATAGGCGATAGTGGATGTGAAGGCTATGACAGGTGAGGACGAATGGCGAGTATGTGAATTACTTAGGACGCAAATTGCTTAAGACTGCTTAAGGCCAAGGACTTATAAAAATACTTAGGGGTTGACCCATAAAAATGACTTCTATTTATAATCTTCCCTCAGGTGCTCCACATAATGGAGGGTGGAGATTAAGGCTGGGCAAGCAACATGGATCAAGGTGGATGGATGGCTAGGATTAGAACAAGATGAATGGATGGGATTTATTTACACATATATACATATTTATTAAATATATATCTAAATATAATATAAAATATTAATATTTAAATATATATGTAAATAATGGATAAAAATAGTGGGAAAATATATGTAAATAATGGGTAAAAATAGTGGGAAAACCTGGATGGATGACAAGTGGCTATATTTTGGTATTTATAGATACCTCTTTTTATACTGTGTTGCATGAAACAGAATGCAGTACAAAAATACAAGACACCTTTTCTGGCTTGATGTAGCAGCAACTTTCTCTTGGGATGAAAAATGCACTTGAAGACAAAAGAATTAAATAATTTGGATTTGCATAGCTTACCCCCTCAATTGTAAAATGAGATTGTGGATGAGTCTCATGAGCCAATTGAAAAATCTATGCAAATAAATTGTGGACGATATGAATGATGTAAATGTGATACCATTTTTTCCCCAATGGTGGGAAGGGAATTGGTGAAAAATGTGAAGTGATGTGTCTATTTTTGCCCCAACATATGAAGGGTTTTGTAAAAAATATGATGAAAAATGTATCTATTTTTACCCCAATATATTAAGGTATTTTTTCCAAGTATGGATGCCATGATCATGTAAGATGTATCCTATTGTGGGAAAGTCAAAAAAAAAATTGGTTGCCCCAAATTTGGGGTGATTCGATGTTGTTGAATAATGTGATTGTTGGGCATCATTGATATGCAAGAATGAATATGCAAAAATAAAAAGAGTCAACTTTGGAGGGCCTGCTAGTGACTATTGAATAATTCCCACAATTGGAATCAATCACCCTAGCTAGTGCCTATCTCTATGACAACTATCAAGGGAACGTGCAAATTATGAAATGTGATTTTATCCATGTTTTAAGCCTCAAAATGTGAAGTACCAAATGTGATTGTTATTTTTAATAAGGAAATATGTGATGATTACAATGGCCAAGTGTTCTTCTGGTAGCTTATTCATCTTACCGAATTGCATGGATGCAAACCGTTGTAATCACCAAGTATATAGAATAAACTACTAGATACCAGGTTCACTTGAATGTTGTTTAAACTTGGAAAATATGCAAATGTTATGATTGATGATTTCAAAATGATGTGCAAATGGTTTATTTATGATGAGAATTATTATTATGGTTGTTTTGTGAAAATTTGGACCATTTTGGAGTGCTTTTGTAACTTGTTAAGCGAATATGCAATTTGTGGTCACAAACAAAAATCATGCATCCAAATCAGTTGGAAACTTCAAAAAACCTGTCAATATGATGAAATAGATGCATGAATGCAATATGAAGTTATCTGGTGAGGAAAAGCCATTGTTTTTTTAAATATTTTTCTCTTTTATCAAAATTGATGACAAACGTCGGTTGGCGCTTTTGGTATGCATAGATGCCTTCCAATGTTTGGATGCTCTAAAAATATCTATGGGCATATCAAGGTACCTGAAGCAACTATAAATAGCTTATTGGATGAAATTTAAACTCATTTTTGTGCTTGTGAGTTTGAGAATATATGTCTAGGAGAGTTGTGTGAAGTGGAATGAAGTGAGGTGGAGTGAAGTGGGCATAGAAGCTATGGCAATGGTGGAATCGGATGCTATGACAGGTAAGGATGAATGATGAGGATGCAAATTACTCAGGACACAAATTGCTTAAGACTGCTTAAGACCAAGGACTTAGAAAAACACTTAGGGGTTGAGCCATCAAAATGAATTCTATTTATAATCTTACCTCATGTATGTTAGGGTTTCAACGACACTAATCGTGTGGTCAAGATTAAAATATAACAGAGGGTGGATATTAAATATGGGCAAGCGATATGAATCAAGGTGGATGGATGGCTAGGATTATAACCAGATGGATGGATGGGATTTATTTACAAATATATATACATATTTATTAAATATATATATATATATATAATATAAAATATTAATATTTAAATATATGTTAAACAATTATATATAAATATATGTAAATAATGGGCAGGAATAGCAAGAAAACCTAGATGGAGGATAAGAGGCTAGATTTTGGTGTCTACACGTTTCAAAACCCCCTTTTATCTATATAAAAAAAAAAATTAAAATCTTAGAATTGGAAACATTTGTATGGAAATTTATTATAATTAGGGGTTAAATTTGGCATGATAGACTCTAAGGCATATATAATTTTCTTAAACACATAATATTATAGTGTATGATCAACTCAAATTACCAAGACAAAAATCCTTGTGATATAGTATTTTGAAAAGATCCCTAACATTTTACAATGAAAGACATAATAGAAAGAAGAACAATAAGTGGATCAAGAGAACAATTCCAAGGGAAAGGGGTATACAACAAAACAACCACAAATACGTAGAACAAACAAAAGGTCTTCAACAAAAAGCAAGATGGAGCACCTTATCAACAAGGAATAAAAAAGATCAAATTTAGAAGTTTGAACACACTAAGTAAAAAAGGTAAGGAAATACTTCATCTAGATTTGAAGATAGTTCTAATTGATCGCCCAGTTGGCCAATAGGTCTTCCTTATTTTCTTATTAAAAGGTGTGCTCGAATTCAACACTTTCTAAATTCTAAATGAAATGGTAAATATATTCTATTAAATATACAATGGACTAGTGGGGGGAATGTTTTCCTTTAGCAATATTTATGATAGAAAGATATTTTCCTTTGATCATCATCTTCTTTGCATTCAATTTTTTCAAGAGCATGACCCCTTGAAAAAGCACTCGAGCTTCAACAAAAAATATTGAACACCTAAGAAGTCAAAAAATACCAAAAGAATAAATTCTTTATTATTCCTAATGATTCCTCTAGCCCCCGCAATGCTTGAGTTGCCTTTAGCCACCTTATAAAAGCTTAGTTTTATCGAAACTTGAGATAGAGGCTGCCATTTGACAATATCTCTAGGATTGGGGGTGCACAAACCATAAATACCTTATAGATTTAGGATGCCCAACTAGCTAGAAAGCCTACTTTCTCTATGGGTCCATTTTCCATCTTTTATATGGATTATAGAAACATTTTCTTTTAAGAAATTAAAAATTTTAGCTTCCACATGCCAAGGATCCTTTTTAATAATCCTAAAGTCTTCATTGTTTCTTTCATTCCAAATACCCCCCAAAAAATGAGGTAAAAAAAACTAATCAAAATATTTCAGAAGGGGGCAACCCAATCCAAACACAAGCCTAGAATGTTATTAGACATGACCTAGGTAAAATTGAATTTGAAGAGAATAATGTGGATAACTTATAAGGATAAGGAACACTAAATAAATAAATTATTAGAATTCTTCCAAGTAGCTTCACATAGATAACACCTATTTGAAATAGATATGCCTATTTTGTGAAGGTTTTCAAAAGTAAGAATTTTATCCTGGGTAGCCAACAAAAAGAAGAAATTAACTTTAGGTATGATGTGTTTGAACCATATATTATTGGATTAAAACCATTTCTCTTCCTCATTAGAATGAAGAAAGTAAGCATATTTAACCATGAAAAGACTCTTATTATCCAATTTCTAAATAGGGAAATGAACTGATAGGTTAGGATTTAGGAAATAATTTTTGATATTATTGGATAAATAACTTAGAGCATGAATTTATCTAGGGGAGGGTTTAACAATATATAGATTCCTCCAAACCCTTTTTCCATCCCTTACCTCAATAAATTTCATAGCTCTATATCCATAAGATTGCATAGTAATGGGTTATAAGTAGTTTAGAAGTTCATCTCTAATCAAAGGCTCATTATGAATCCAACTATATTCTTGAAAGTGAACTTTCCTACCATCATCGATCTTCCATATCAAGAATTTTTTAATAATAAACCTGGTATCAAGAAGGTATTTCCAAAAAATAGAGCTCTTTGGATTGGCCTGAATGTCAAGAAAATTACTAACTCTACCAAGATACTTAGCTGTTAAAATCTCTACCCATCCAGCTTCATTAATTTTTAAAAACTTCCAACCCAGTTTTATAACAAGGGCCAATTCATATATTTTAGTTTCTTGAGACCTAATCTACCCTTGCTCTTCTTGGAATAAACCTGATTCCAATCCACCAATGGAATTCTGTGTTTTTCTTCCATGCCCATCCAAAGAAAGGCATTTTCAATACTATCAATCTTTTGGTGTATTTTTTTGGCATCTTGAAAAATAACAAAAAGAAGATCAAGATAATTTGGAGGGTGGATTTAACGAGTTGTTCCTTATGAACTTGGCCGATGAGGGCACTTTTCCATCTTGCCAACTTTCTCCTAACCCTCTCCACCACAAGAAGCCAAGAAAAACATACCTAGGATTTTTTAAAAGGCATAAAAATGAAATAATTCACAACATACAATAGAATTTAATAGAAACTAACCACTTTAGAGTAGGATATAATTTTTTATAGATATATATGGACTTTTGAAGTGTGTGACCAAATCCAAAATTATTCATGGGGTTGTAGCCTATCCTATTACCATGCTTCCAACATGATGCCATCAAACCCATTTTATTCATCTTCCTATTTCTTAAATTAAGTATTTCCAAAGGTATTTATTGTTTTATGTAGAAGCAGAATCCATTTTTTTATTTTTTATGTCCATGGATAACGATATTATATCAAAAAATATAAATCCAAGAAATGACCTATAGCACCAACTCTCTAGGATGGATTACACTAGTTATTGTGGCCATGCACTATCCAATATTACTATCATATACCCTAATAGATAAATATAAATAAAAGTACAAAGGCATTGAGCCTTGTAAGAGATCCATCCCCCTTCTACCAATCTATGGTTCATCTTGCTAATTTTAAAGGTACTTTCTATTCTATATTTAGCTAGGATTTCTTGTAATAATACAAAATGAATCACTCCATTATAATATAAAATTCCTTTCATAAAGACCCTTTCAACCATATTTTACAATAATAAACATAGAATGAAATAAAGGGATACCACATAAATCACTAGACATAAACAATAAGGAAATTTTCCCATCATACATATTCATGAACTCAAATTCTAACAATGATGATAGTAAATGACAATGCATATAAACCATAAAAAAATATCAAACATATATATGCACAAATGCAATATAATAGATCATGAAACATGTCCTTTTATCTTGTAGACCTTTAACTCTAATCTACCCTACATCAAAATATAATACTTTAACTACCTTTAGAATAATACTTTAATATCAATTAAATACAAATTAACATGCAATAGATATTGAACCATAAAGAAGCAAGTATAAAAATTAAAATATTTTTTGGATACCCCTGCCTCCTTGGGTCTTACCCGAAAGTGGCATCCCTTTTGGGATGTTTTTCACAAAAAAAAAACTTAAAATATTTTCTTTTTTATTTCTCTTCTAGACCCTTGTATTGACCACACAAATATATGTAGAAAGGAAATTTGTCTAATATTTTATCTTCAATTGGTGTAATAATGGTATGCTTTCCTAGGATTCCCTCCAATGTAGCCAAGGTTATGCATAATGGGTTGGCCCTGAAATCTATTTATAAAATCAAGGTGAATTGTCTTGGAATCCCAGTGAAATTTGTAGAAGTATACATGGCGAATTGCATTTATTTATCTCCAAAAAATTTCAAACCATGGTGAATCAATTGAAAAATATTTCTAGAGGTGTAGGTTGGTTGCAGAGGGTTTGAATTAGTCATTTTTAGATGGTTTTTGAGGATTTTACTATGTTTTTTATGTAGATCTCATCAAGATAGGTGGTTTTAAAAAAAAATTGAAAACAGAGATCCGGATCAAAATTTATGCCTCCTAGAAGTTTCCCTGCAAAAGTGCACCTCTACAACAAATCAACTGCACACATAATGATTGGATGCACACATCACGATCGGTTACAAGCATAATGATCAGATACATACATGATGAATGGCTTCAATCTTCATGTGTGTAGTCATTCGTCATGTTTGCAGTCGATCGTCATGTGTGTTGTCGATCATCATGTGTGTAGTCGATCGGTTGTAGAGGTGCACTTTTGCAAGGAAACTTCTAGGAGGTATAACTTTTGATCCGGAGCTCCGTTTTCAATTTAAAAAAAAAAACCACCTATCTCAATGATATCTACATAAAAAAACATATTAAAATCCTCAAAAAACCATTTGAAACCAATTAACATGTCTGTAACCAATCGGTTACAGAGGTGCCAGTCAGTTGCAGAAATGTCAATCGATTTCAGATGGTTTTTTGAGAATTTTAATATGTTTTTTGCATAGATCTCGTCGAGATATTTGGTTTTAAAAAAATTGAAAATGGAGCTCTGGATCAAAAGTTATGCCTCCTAGAAGTTTCTCTACAAAAGTGCACCTTTGCAACTGATCGACTACACACATGATGACCAGCTGCACAGATGATGACCCGATGCACACATGATGACTAGATGCAAGCATGACGATCATCATGCTTACATCTAGTCATCATGTGTGCATCTAGTCATCATTTGTGCAACCTATTGTCATGTGTGCAATCGATCGGTTGCATACGTGCACTTTTACAGGGAAACTTCTAGGAGGCATAACTTTTGATCCAGAGCTTCTTTTTCAAATTTTTGTTTTAAAAAAAACCTAGCTCAATGAGATCTAAAAATATATTTTAAAATCCTCAAAAAAACATCTAAAACCAATCAACATGTCTGCAATCAATCGATTTTAGAGCTGTCAGTCGGTTGCAGACATGTCGATCAATTTTAGATGGTTTTTAAGTATTTTAATAAGTTTTTTGAGTAGATCTCATCGAGCTAGGTGGTTTTAAAATAAAATTGAAAATAGATCTCCTAATCAAAAGGCATGTCTCCTAGAATTTTCCCTGCATAAGTACACCTCTACAACTGATCGGTTGCACACATGATGATCGGCTGCACACATGATGATCAGTTGCAAGCATGATGATCATCATGCTTACAGCCAGTCGTCATACCTGCAACCAATTGTCATGCATTCAGCGGAATTGATTTTAGAGGTGCTCTTTTGTAGGGAACCTTCTAGGAGGTATGGATGATTAGTTGCAGTGATGTATCAATCGACCTAAGTTGATTCATTGCAAATTTGCAACCGATCGACTTATATCGATTGATACATATCTACAACCGATCAACTTAGGCCAATTGGCACACCTCTACAACCGATCATTTTATGTTGATAAGCACTCCTTTACAACCTTGTCAAGTTTTGTGGGATCAATATATGTCTTCTAATTGATAATACCCTACAACCAATCGATAAATATGTCGACTAACAATAGGTTTTTTGTGGTTTTAGAGCTATTTTTGAGTTAGAGTATTTTAGATGTATGTTTATCGCTACCCCCTACAGTATATATACAGGTAGTATATGAGGCGAATTGGGCAGGAAAAACAAAATCATTTATAATTTGAAGGTGATTTGGGCGGGAAAAATAAAATCATTTATAGTTTGAGGTCGACGAATTAAAATAAAAATAGGTTAATTATTATCAACGGTGGGTGAATTTACCCCAAAAAAACTTCCACCCCGTAAATTTCGGGTGAATGGGCCCTAGTGAAAGGATCCAAAATTAGCCAATTTAAAAATTTGAAAATCCTAAATAGAGCCAATTTATAATATTTCGTGCTTATGCATAACCCTAAATATAGTAATTCTCCCTTTTTCTCCTATATGTCTTCCTTCCATTTCCTCCAAATTAGTTCAAAATGAACCCTTATTTCTTTTTTAGCTCTCATGTAAATCTTTTGTGACTGAAACTAAGGGTTCTATAATAGTGACTTGATATGTTTCCATTTATATTTTCTTTTTAGTAGGGGAAGAAGGATCCCACTCATATATAAAACCCTCAATTTATTAAATGTTAGATTTATTTTTTATATTAAATTCTTAAGTGATATTTTAATAATAACTAGAGAACGGTTATATTTAATTAATATCATTAACGAATTATACATAACATCAATACAATAAAAAATATTTATGTATAACTACAACATTTTTTTATTAGGTAAAAGTAGGGGTTTTGAGAGGATCCCCAAACCCTAGTACATATGGAACAGGGAAATCCATAGTAGAAGCTAAGACTTTCATGACAAAGACCACAACCCAAGAAGGGTACAATATGCTAGAGAAGGAATATCCAAATAGAACCACAAATAGGAGATAACCAGACAAACAAAACCCGTAGGGAGGACATTAAGAATAAAAAAAGACCTGCAACTCCCTGGTCTCCAATGCCCTAAGGGCTATCAAATCCAATTGCTTCTTAACAATATCCTAAATATCATTAACAATAACAATAGCCACTTTCATCGATCCCAATAGTGCCCAAAGGAAACCACTTTTGTCCTCTACCCCATCAGTCCAAAGAAGGTAGCAGGGCTGCCAAGTTAGTAGAGTTCATAATATCACATGCATATACCAATACAACTGACCCAACATTTTGAAAGGGTCCAACAACCACCTAGTTAATAGGAGAATAGAAAATACCTAACACATATACTCCTTTGTGATTGAATGACTGATTGAGAATGGGTTAAAGATGAACAAATATAATTTCCTCCCCTTGTCCCCAAAAAATTAAAGTCCAACACCTATCCATGGTCATCCACGATCAAGTTTTGAAGGTTCTAGGGGAAGTTGGATGTCCACACCATAAGACCTTGTTGAGTCAGGCCAATATTCACCATTAGATCCATTGTGCTTTATGTACAACTACAACATGACACTTATAATTAAAAATAATATTCCAAAATATATTCATAAATATTATCAATTTCATTTTTCTTAAAGATCAAATCATATAAAATATCTCAAATCATTCATAATGTGAAGTTGAAATATCAAAATTTTATACATATATTGCATAAAACAAGAAAATATAAATGATCTTATCAAAACTATATCAAGGTCTAATGAGTATTTAAGTACAAAATAAAGAAATGTACATCCATGAACCAAATATAGAAAAATGGGACATCATAAAATGATGTGTCACTCTAGATATTCACTAAACATTATTTCAAACATAATTATTTTTTAAGAAATATAATGTATAGATATTAAATAAAAATGAGACTCATTAATTAATATGTTTTACATATATAAAAAATACTTTGTAAACTATCATGTAACTTAAAATAAAGTAATGATTATGAAGCATTATTTTTTAGTATTTATCCACTTCTTATAGATAGATTAAATATGCCACTCTTTATATTAATTTCAATCTATGAATTATGTAATTAGTATATATATTTATTCTAATTTATGTTTGAATCAATGTATACATTATCAAAAATATAGAAGTAAATATGTGTTTCATAAGATATATACTTGTAAAACTAAAAGTGTTATTAATATCTCCTTTAGTATTCCTTCTTGGCTTACTGAAAAAAGTAGAAAACATACAATATGATATTCTTATTAAAGAACACAAGCTTATACTGAGAGGTGGGGTGAATAGTATAAGATAAAACTTTTACTTTTCTTTCCAAAGAATTATTATCCAATATTATCAATTGCAATAGTAAAAAATGCATAGATCATAACACACATAAGAGACACAAATTTAACATGGTTCACCCTATGCAGGCTACGTCCACAGATAAAATATTTTTTATAAATTATCTCAACAAATCTCTTGGGAACCAATTCCCTATTATAAATTTAATGGGCACCAACCCAAAGGAGACACCAATCCCCTATGCTCAAGCTCATGGAATTATGTACACAAGAGACACCTATCCCCTTTGCTCTATTCTATGGACCACTATCCACAAGATACACCAATCCCCTTTGCTATAGTTCATGGACCTCTATCCATAGGAGACACCAATCCCCTTTGCTCTAGTTCATGGAAATCTATCCATAGGAGACACAAATCCCCTTTGCTATGGTTCATGGACCTCTATCCACAGGAGACACCAATCCCCTTTGCTCTGGTTCATGGACCTCTATCCATAGGAGACACCAATACCTTTTGGTTTGGTTCATGGACCTCTATCCACAGGAGACACCAATCCCCTTTACTCTGGTTCATGGACCTCTATCCACAAGAGACATAAATTATCTTTGCTCTGGTTCATGGACCTCTATCCACAGGAGACACCAATTCACTTTGCTCTATTTCATGGACCTCTATCCATAGGAGACACCAATCCCCTTTCCTCTAGTTCGTGGATCTCTATATACAGGAGATACCAATCCCTTTTGCTATGGTTTGCTTCAAACCTACTTACAAGGCTTGCTCAAATCTGCTCACCAAAAACTTCTCAAATCCACTTCAAGCCTAAACACAAGGCTTGCTCAAATATTCTCACCAAAACTTGCTCAAATATGTTCCAAGCCTACACACAAGGCTTGCTCAAATCCTCTCACCAAAACCTACTCAATTCTATTCCAAACCTACACACAAGGTTTGCTCAAATATTCTCATCAAAACTTGCTCAAATCTACTCCAAGCCTATTTATAACTTAACTCACAAACCTTCTCAATTTTACCTCAATAGTTTGTTCAAATCTGCTTTCAAATCCTACTCATAAACTCTGTTGAGTCCTCAAAAAACCTCAAATACCAAAAAAACTCTCACACAATTATAAGAGATTTGACACTTTGACCTCCCAAGGCACAATGTCTCACCCACATCCTCTTTGACTAGCTAGGCTAGCCCATTGGTTAGAACCAAAAAGGGATTCTATTCACATGAACCTTTGTGCACTTCCAAACAGCCATCACTGCTACCACATTATAAATCAAAACATGCCCAATGGGAATCGACCCCCAAACCTCTCATGTAGTAGCAACTTATCGTGGCCTAACTAACCAGCTTGGTTGCAACATAGCTTGAGAATCAAAGGGAAACAACTATATTTTCACCTCCACACCTCTGTATTACTATCACCAAACAAAATAACACTGCAGGTTTTTGAACTCTACCAACTCTACTTCATAGCATCCTCACATAGGGTTAGATGTTTGATTGAGATATACCAATGGATAGAATCGGTTGGGTATTTTGTTGTTCAAATTTTCTACCCTAAAGATCTACCACTCAAAAACACATTTTCCTCTCTTCTCATTCATCAAATGTCTGTGCTGGAGGAAATTCAAACTTACACATGAATTGCCAATATTTAAATCATTTGTCGCATTAAGAATTATTTTGTGTATTGTGCTTGGGTAAATAATGAAATCTTTGCCTCCTTATTTATATGCCCTCCTTTGCATTTTGACGAGTCAACCCACAATTTTATTTATGATCTTCATATACATTGGTGCCAATGTTTATAAACCTTATTTTATATTATAATATTTAAAATATTATAATATTATCTATTTAAATATTTGGCCTTCTCTTTTAATAATTAAACCTTACCTTCTCTTTTAAACCTTGGCCTTCATTTAAACCTTGCCTTCTCTTTTAAACTTTGGCCTTTATTTAAACCTTACCTTCTCTTTTAAACCTTGGCCTTCATTTAAACCTTACCTTCTCTTTTAAAATTTGGCCTTTAAAACTTTGTCCCAAGTAACTCTTAAACCTCTTTGTCCTTCTTTATAATATTTAAAATAAATATTATAATTCTTTTCTTACAAAAATTTCCCCTTCTTTGAGATATACCTTACCTTGAATAAATGTCCAACCTTAGAGTAATATTTTTGCCTTGAATATCATGCACCATTTGACATCAATGACAACTCAATATACTCAATATTTCCAACAATCTCCCCCTTTTTCATTGATGGCAACCCTACCAAAAACTTTCTCCTTTACTACAACTAAATTACGAATATGCTCCCCCTAACAAGCTACTCCCCCTTACTAAAATTATCCTCCTTTGACATCAATGACAAAGGGTTACTTGGGGCTAAAAATAAGACACTTAGTGCAGCCTCCTCACCACCTTCTTTTCTTGAGGTGATCAATTATGGGATGGGAGTGAAACTCCCAACTTACAATGCTCTTCTTATTTTTCAATATTTTTTCAAACTTTTGAAGTCATAATTCTTTGAACATTTTGAGCATCCTTTTTCTTGCTAGTATTTGTAAGTTCTAGAAATTTTGTTCTAAACAACTTTGATCTATGCCCAAAATTATTACAATTGTAACACCTTATGTTGTAGTCTTTGAAAGGTGCAAATGAATTCTTGGTGAAGCTATGATCATTCTTACCATAAAACCTACAATGTATAGCTTTATGACCAAAATTATTACAATTGAAACATATGATGTTGTAGTCCTTGGAAAGTGCAAGTGACTTGAAATTTCTCTTGTTGAAGCCATAATCATTTTTATCATGAACCCTACAATGTATAGCTTTATGAACAAAATGATTACATGAGAAACAATAACCTTGGAATAGATATTCATCTTGCCTTGATCTCATGGTTCTTTCTGTGTTTCTCTTGTGATGGTCCATGTTCCTTGATGATTCTTTGTTTGCTTCCTCTTTGATACTACCATTTCTCAACTTATCAATATAGGTCTTAGGCTCTTCTTCAAATATCTTCTTTGATGCTTCTATTTATTTTGAGATTGACCCCTCTTCTTGTACCTCTTGAATTTATTTAAAGCCAAGTCCAGTCTTCATAAATGGAGATCTCTATGTTTTGATAATATCATCTAAATATTTTGATATTTTCCTAAAATGATATATCTTATTATTAAATTGTTCAAGTCTCTTTCTTAGAATGACAACTTCATGTTCTAGTCTTTCACATACTAGTTCTTTTGCCTTTAATTGTTCATTCATACCTTCTTCAACTTTCTTTACCTCTTCAACCTTCACTTTTAAGTCTATGAGATCTTGTAGGAGCTTTGTCTTTGTTTCCTCATCCTATTCAACTTGAGCCTTCAATTCTGAATTCTTCTTTCTAACCCTTTTAATTCTCCAAGAGCAATAATAAGTTCCTCCTCTATGTTAACTATGGGTTCTTCTTCATTTTCTGAATATTTTTTCTATGTCTTTGATAATAGGAGCATCTTCATTCTCATCTATGGCAAAAAATAGAATTTCTTCCTTTTCACTATCGGATAAGCTTTCATCACTTTCACTGGAAGTATTGCTTTCTTCTTCAGCATAAAAAATCTTCTTGTACCTTTGAAAAATATTCTTCTCATTCTTGACTTGACCATGCCTATTTCTATTTTCATAATAAAACTTTATTTCCTTCTTTTTCTTGAAATATTTTTCTTCTTCACTGTTGTTACCTCTATTTTATGTACAATTAGCTACATAGTGACCAATGTTACCACAACCAAAATATTTCACAGTCTACATAAATTTGTATTTTCTTGGACCCTTTTTATTTCTTCTCACAAAATTAGCCTATTATTCACTACTTGATTCATCACTTGATTATTGTTCTTTATTATTTTCCTTCTTTGAAGCTTTGAATGTTGCATCTATTTTTTATGTTTGTTCTTTTTCTGTCCTCATTATATAGGCTATGAGAATTCCATGTAACTCATCCATGCTTAAAGTTTTGAGATCCTTCATCTCTTCTATTGCTGAAACCTTTGCATCATACCTCATAGGGAGTAACCTCAATATTTTCTTAACAATAGTAGATTCCTCAATATTTTCTCCAAGTCCACAAATAGTATTGACAACCTCATCAACACGAAGTAGATACATAGAAATATTTTCATCATATTTCATATTCAATTCTTCAAACTTCCATTTGTGTGTTTGAAGTTTTGCCATTTTAAATTTGTCATCTCCTTCATATGTTCTTTGTAACTTATTCCACATTTATTTTTTTGAAGTATATTGCATGACCTTTAAAAACTCTGATTCACATAACCCACTAAAAATTGCATTCATTGCCTTGGAATTATCTTCAAATGTTTTTTTACCACTTGAATCTATAGGAGGAGTTGTAGATAGTGTGAATCCATTTTCAATGGATTTCCATGTATCATATCCATGTGCCATAAAATAAGTCTTCATCCTTACACTCCAGAAAGCATAGTCCCATAAAAAAATGGAGCCTTATTTTAAGAAAACCCTTCTTTATGAGCCATGTGTATTCTTGAAATATCTTTCTTCAAGTTGTTAGGATTTAACGAAGGAACCGGCTTTGATATCAATTGAATAACACAAGATTATACTCAGAGGGGGGTGAAAAGTATAAGATAAAACTTTTTAATTTTCTTTCCAAAGGAGTATTATCCAATATTATCAATTGCAATAATGAAACAATGCATAGATCATCACACAAATAAGAGACACATATTTAACGCGGTTCACCTAATGTGGGCTACGTCCATGCAGAAAATATTTCTTATAAAATTTCTCAACAAATCTCTTGGGAACCAATTCCCTATTACAATGTTTATGGGCACCAACCCAAAGGAGACACCAATCCCCTATGCTCAAGTTTGTGGACCTCTATCCATAGGAGACACCAATACCATTTGCTCTAGTTCATGGACCTCTATCCATATGAGACACCAATCCCCTTTACTCTAGTTTATGGACCTCTATCCATAGGAGACACCAATCCCCTTTGCTTTGGTTTTTGGACCTCTATCCATAAGAGACATCAATTCTCTTTGTTCTAGTTCATGAAAATCTATCCATAGGAGACACCAATACCCTTTGCTCTATTTCATGGAGATCTATCTATAAGAGACACCAGTCCCATTTGCTCTGGTTTGTGGACCTCTATCCACAAGAGACACCAATCTCTTTTTCTCTAGTTCATGTACCTCTATCCACAGGAGACACCAATCCCTTATTATCTGGTTCATGGACCTCTATCTACAAGAGATAGCAATCCCCTTTGCTCTAGTTTATGGACCTCTATATATAGGATACATCAATCCCCTTTGCTCTGGTCTACTTCAAGCCTACTTACAAGGCTTACTCAAATATGCTCATCAAAACCTGCTCAAATCTACTCCAATCCTACACACAAGACTTGCTCAAATATGCTCATCAAAACTTGCTCAAATTTGTTCCAACCCTACACACAAGGCTTTCTAAAATCTTCTCACAAAAACCTACTCAATTATGTTCCAAGCCTACACACAAGGCTTGCTCAAATATGCTCCAAGACTATTCAGAACTCAACTCACAAACCTACTCAATTTTACCTCAATAGTCTGCTCAAATCTATTTTCAAATATTGCTCATAAACTCTGCTCAATCCTCACAAAATCTCAAACACCAAAAATACTCTCACACAATCGTAGGGAGATTTGACTCTTTGACCTCCCAAGACGTAACGTCTTACCCACATCCTCCTTGACCAGCTAGGCTAGCTCACTAGTTAGAACCAAAAAGGGCTTTTATTCACATGAACCTTTGTGTGCTTCCAAACATCTAGCACTGCTACCATGTTGCCAAGAAAAACTCATCTTATGGGAATCGACCATCGAACCTCTCATGTAGCAGCAATTTACCATGGCCTAGCCAACCAGCTCGATTGTGACACAACTTGACAATCAAAGGAAAACAACTATATTTTCACCTCCACACCTTCGTAGTACTAGCACCAAAAAAAATGGCACCGTAGGGTTTTGAACTCCACCCACTCTGCTTCGTAGAATCCTCACATAGGGTTAGACATTCGGCTAGGATATCCCAATATATGAAATCGATTGGGTATTTCGCTATTCACATTTTCTACCCCAGATATCTGCCACTCGAAAACACATTTTCCTCTCTTCTCATTCATCAAATGTCTGTGCTGGAGGAAATTCAAACTTCACACATGAATTACCAATATTTAAACTGTTTATCACATTAAGAATTATTTCGTGTATTGCGCTTTGGTTAGTAATGAAATCTCTGCATCCTTATTTATATGCCCTCCTTTGCATTTTGATGAGTTGACCCATGATTTTATTTATGATCTTCATAGACGTTTGTGCCAATATTTATAAACCTTATTTTATATTATAATATTTAAAAAATATTATAATATTATATTTTTAAATCTTTGGCCTTCTCTTTTAATAATTAAACCTTACCTTCTCTTTTAAACCTTGGCCTTCATTTAAACCTTGTCTTCTCTTTTAAACTTTGGCCTTAATATTTATTTATTTATTTGAAATATGATATTAAGAATTATTTCAAAATTTATAATTATTAGATCTATGAAATAAAATTTAGATTAAATAAATTCTAATAGTTGTAAACATAATTAAATCTATAATAGATATGCTTGGAGAAAGAAATTTTTGAATTTATTATTTTTAAATAGGTTTGAAGTAATACATATTAGTAAAATATATTGTCAATATTTGTATAAAAAAATTATTTTTCAATATATAGCTTTCCAAAATATCATTCAAAATTATTAAAGCATTTTAAAGCAAGAACATGTACAACATAACTAAAGAAACTACATGAAACAAATGATACTTCCATCTCATCAACTTTATTGAAGAAATACCATTTCTAAAGGCCAAATATAAGACTAATAGGATCAAACTAATAACTCAAATACATAATACATATGAGAAATTACTCATTTTTACAAGAATGTCAAGAAACACCTTCATACTAGAATTTGTTGTGTAAATATATAATGGAAAATTGGTATTAGTATTCATATAAAAAATTAACATGATTTGTAATCATTTGATATTAAATTTCCTTTACAAATTCACCATTTAAACTTTTTTATTAATAATAAAAAGTTAATAAGCATTTTTGATATGGATTATAGCATATGTTTTAATAAGTTTGTTAGCTTAATGTTTTAATAAAATTTTTAGCTTAGGATAAGCATTATTTAATGTGTTCTTATCCATTGTAATGCCTAAAGGGGCTTGATCTTCAATAGAAGCTTCAAATGAGCTCGGATCTGCAAGAGAAACCACATTGTCTAGTGGGAAGATGCTGGGTATGTCACCCAAAGATCCTGGTCTGATTCCAAGTGTGGATATAGAGTCTTCAATATCTAGTTATTTTTCAGTAGCAGCGATGATTTCAGCTTGAATCTACTGAACATCAGTGGCCATTTAGGTTTGGAGCTGCTAAAAATTAGCAAGCATGGTTGTGTGGATTTATTGTAGTATCATAGAAATATCAAAAAGTTGAGCATAAACCTCATCAAGCAAGATGGTTGAAATCAACATCATATTATCAAATATGGAAATAGATGATGGTTACAAATGAAGAAAGTGCAAGTGCACGAGAATGTGATTTGAATGAGTACAAAATGAATGAAATTTAGAAATTGTCAAGTATGCACGATCGAAGCGGGATGAAACCGCATATGGCTACAAGATTAATTTCATAAATCCTGTAAACAAAGTATCTGTAACAAAAGTAAATGACTCTTCGTACATATCTACAAGAGGCATTCTCATTCCTTTTTTGAACCAATATTCACCTAAATAAAGAGGATACTAACCTTTATCTATAACTTGCTATGATACCAATTATGAGGAATCAGTTTACAACAGACATGAATATGAATGACAATCCAAAACTTAGTTATTATCATACCAAAAGGTGCCTATAAATATGCATTACAATGGATAAGAACACATTAAATAATGCTTATCCTAAGCTACTAAACTTATTAAAACATGTGCTATAATCCATATCAATTTGTCTTCTTATAAATTCATTCCTAATAATAAAAAACATGTTATCCCATTATACTTCATCAATAATAGTTTTAATTTTAATTATTAAAAATTGATATTCATAAATTATAATATAGAAATCACTTATACATTAAAATTCTTGAAGAAGGATAAAATAATTTAACTTTCAAGTTTGATGAGGAAAGAGAAAGTAAAGTAAAAGTTAAAAAGTAAAGTAGACTTTAGTGCCCAGGAGGTCCTAAGCTATATGGTGTGTTTATCCAATATATCATGGACATAAGCCATATGGGATGATGTATTTATCTAGTACATGTTTATTCACCAATATTGTAGTTACATAACCTTGTTGTACAATTGTACTCCTCATTAAATTCAAAATTTGAACCTCCTATTTGGAGAGATAAGTAAGGAAAGCAATCAAGAGATGATCAAAATATCATGATGTAGTAGCACATGCATCACAATAAGAAGCTATTAGATTGCATGTAAGAATACAAATGATAATTTTATTGAAACCTACTAATATCCCTCAAGTATCTTCCACTATAGACTACTCTATTAAAATTTATTTAAAATATAGACTTTTCTCTAATATCATTAATAACAAAAACTTATCATTATACTTATGATTTTATCATAAGTTGATTTATCCTATAGTAGAAATGAACTATTCATATAAACTCTCACATGTAGGAGAAAGATATATTTTATGAACAATTGGTTTACAAATATTATGTGAAAATCGAACGCAGTCAAATCACAGAAAAACATAGGACCAATAAAAATATTCAACTTTATTAAACTTGAAGCAGTCCCTCTCACCTTATTACAAATGTATCAAATATTATATAGAGAAGGGAAGAGATGGTGGGTACGAATAGGTCGGAGGGATAAGGAAGGTAGTTGGAGAGATAGAAGGGAAATGGAGGGATAAGGGGAGGAAGGTGTGGATAAATAAGGGGATGGAGATGATAAGGAGATTAGGTAACGTGGAGGAATAAGGAAGAAATAGTTGAAGGGCATATAGGAGATTAGGGGAGATAAATAGGAGATAATATGCCAACAAAAACAAATCTTCCGACACATGATTTTAGGAGTTTTTTTTCACACTGGAGGCTAAAGAACTAGATTTTTCTAAGCCTCCTTTGTGATAACCCTATTCACACTGCAACATTCTCCCTCTTAACAAATCTTAACCTAGATACTTAGGAATTAGGGGTAATTCCAACATTCTCCCCCTTGATGTTGATGTGACTTTTTTTTTAAAAGTTTCATCAGCATCACAACATTGGAAGAAACTCAATCTTTTTCGTCTCCTCCAGTTTTGTAACAAAAAATCGGAATTTATAAAAAACTTGTGGTGGCACTCCTTCCACTCTTCATGTGGGATCTCTTTCATCTTTGTTGCTACTCTTTCCTGCAAGTAATCGAGTGCCCTCTTTTGATGAGCTACTCCCCCTTCATCAAAAGCTTCTTCAAAAAATGACATTCCCATTATGTCACATGTATTGGTTCTCACTAACCAATCCAGCACATTTCTTTCATTATTCTTTCTATGATCTTCAAACCATATTTCATCTCCTAATACTCCTCCTGAGTATGTAATATGCATTGGAATTTCATTCATCTTTGATGTTGCTCCTCCATAACGCAAATGCTTGAGTGCCATCTTTTGTTGATTAGCTCTCCCTTCAGCAAAAGTCTCTCTTCTTGTGGTTTTCAACAACCACTCTCTTACATCTTGATCATGATGGTCTTTAAACCATACTTTCACATTTTGATCATCTTTTACATCTTCATCACTAAACAATACTCCACATGAGTATTTACAATTAATCATCTCACATAGATGATTATACCATACAACTCTTTCAGATATTTCTACACAAAATATCACAACAAATATGGCCATCCAATGACCAATTACATATGCAACATAAAGTTGCTCCTCACACAAATGTTCTCTCAAAACAATGGTTTTACAATATTCCTTCTCCCAAGGAATTTTAAACACATCATTTGGATCCATGTGACCCAAGTTCTTCATTACTGTCTTTGCTCCAAGAAGACTCTTCATCAAAGTTGTCTCAATGAGACAATCACCTTTAAATAATGCCTTTGGAAGACATTCTCCTTTCTTTTCATACCTGCTCACAAAAAACAAATCATTAATCATAAAAATATTACCTTCACTATGATTAGATTTGGTGCTTCCCATAAAGCTACTTTGTGGCAATTCTCCTTCATTGTATGTTGCTTCAAGAGCAACCATCAACTCTTCACTAAGAGTTATCCTCCTTTGTTCAAACCATGTTGGTGTGTTGAAACACCATTCATCCAAACAATCATTCATTGTTGCTTTATCAAAACAAATCTTTTTCTGCAATGTAGTCACTCCAAGTGAGTGATCTTCAGCTATAATTGCCTCTTCAAGACAATTTTCGATCTCCTTTGATGATGCCTCCATTGCATCATGAAGTTCATCAATGACTATCTCCCTATTTTCTAGCTCCTCTTTGAGATAGTTTTCCTCATACAAAATAGTTTTCACTCCTGATGAGTGATCTTCAATCATGAGTGATGTTTCCTTGGCCATTACAACAAGAAAATCAGCAGTCACATTGTTATTTTCTGTTTTTATATTATGTGCTTTCTCACTTTTCTTCTCCCAAATGAGATAATATTTTGTGCTCTTTTCTTCACACAACATATTGTCATCTTTGAGATTCACAAAATCTCTCTTCACATAACCTTCTTGGACTGATGGACAAGAAGTATCTCTATTTGTCACTCCCGATGAGTGATCTTCACAATTGAGCATGAAACTTATAGTCTTCATCTCCTCTTCATCAACAATGTCATGGGAATCAACATCCCATACTTCTTGTGAATCAATCTCATCTTTATATTTATCATTTTCTTCCCCCTGTAGAGGAACAATTTTATCATCTCCTTCAAGGAGATTTTTAGTTGCTCTTTCAAGAGAGCACACAACCATTCCAAGTGAATGGTCTGCAAGCCAATGGTCTTTCTTGAACATTGCTTTTCCAGCATCATGCCAACAATTTGTGGTTAGATTTTCATTACTCTCCTCCATGAGAATTTTTGTCTCCACGCCATGTGAGTGGACTTCAGCTATGCAACACTCCATTATGAGTGTTTCTCCATCATCTGCATCTTCATATTTATTTTGTGCCTCCTCGATGAAGCAATCTTCAATAAATAGCTGATTTGGTGTCTTCCTCATAAGACACTCTTCTGCACATGCCTCCTCCATGAGACATCTTTCAGCTTCCACCACCTCATCTAGGTGATCTTCAAGCAAGGAACACTTCAATGTGAGTGTTTCTCTTCCTTCTTCTTCAAATTCTGCTTCCACTTTTGAATGATCTTCACAACAAGATCTTTGAGCAAGTGTCTCATCATTGAGACATTCATCCTTTTTGCTATCAATGTGAATGATTTCAAAGCATTCCATTCCTGCAAACAATTCATTAGTACAATTTTTCTTTTCATCTTTTTCTCCTCCTAAAATAAATAATTGACTATTACATTTTTCAATAACTGGAGGTGCTTCCCCCATGAAGCACAAATCTGGGAGAGCAATACTTGGAGATTCAATTTCCCCCTCAATCTCAACAATGCATTTGTCAAGGTATTCACAAACAACCTCTTCATCTGGATAACTTACAAAGCTTCTACAAGAAGCAAAACCTCTCGTGCCTCCTCTTCCTTTTGTAGCATAAATACCTCTTCTTCTCAAATTTTCCTCATAGACTTTATAAGCCGCTTCTTTCTGCAAAGAAACATCTTCAAAGAATAAGGACTGATCTCTCTTTTTCTCAGCCTCTTGTCCATGAAGATAATCTTCATCACTTTTCCTTCTATCCGTTGCAAATCCTCGTCTTCCTCCTCTGCCTTTTGAGGAATACACACTTCTTCTTTTATTTTCATCAAGAAGAAGTTCTCCATCATCTTCCTCCATAAGGAAGAATTCATCATGCATGCCTTCTTCATAAGACATGTCTTCACATGCGTCTTCAAAAGCTCCTGCAAAAGGATCTAATTCAGAAACTTCTTCAAGGAAGCAAGGCTCCTCCTTGCTTAAACAATCTTCTTGATTGTCACACATGGATTTATGGGTGTCCTTATCAAACCCATATGTATCTTTCAACACTTGCCATGCCAGTGTAGCTGATCTACAATTGGCTACAAGAGGAAAAACATTCTTTTCCATTCCTCTTCTCAAATCCATAAGGGCTAAGCAATTTTGGTATTGCTGCTCTTTCTTCTCTCTTCTTTCATCTTCTTGAAGGTTGCTCCAATTTGAAGGTTCTTCATATCCTTCTTCTACAATGCTCCAAAGGTCTTTGGCCATCAATAAAGTTTTCATTCTTATGCTCCAATAAGCATAATCATCTCCATCGAATTTGGGCACAACCAAATCTTCATACATGGTTGCCATTCTGCAATCCACCAAGTTCTCAGCCACTCCTTTCCTGAATTGACGCAGCCTTTATGTCTTATTGGTACCAAACAGTAGCAAAAATCTCTTTTGTCTTTTTAATGCAATCAGTTCTATAAATCTCTTCATTGTATCTTACTACCCAAATCTGACAAAAAATAGCCTTTTCATCCTCATTATGTGACAGTACACTTCCATGTCACAACACTGCCTCCTCTCTTCTTCTCTCTTCAGCGTATATGTCTCTCTTCAGCAAGATGCAACAACTTATTGTGAAACCAGTCTCATGTGGTTCTCACTTATTTGGGTAGCAATGTGACTCACCAAACAATGGTACTCCTTGTCAGAATTGCATTCAAACAATAGCAGCAAATAACAACCAACAAAATCAGAATCAACTCCAATGGTCTACAGAATTAGCAAGCTTTTGGTAGTGCAAGCTATTTTTACAGTCAGCAGAGTTCCTCCCTCTACATCATTCTCAGTTTTGGCATATTCATGTCTTAAAACATCTACTACTTTATAACAGCCAATCACCAATTGGCAAACAAGTATTTGCAGCCATTTTTGCTACTTAAAAGCAAACTTTGATTTCACTGAAATAAGCAATTACAAAGCAAAGTAATTCTCTTACTGATTGCTTGTTGTGAGACTCCCAACACTGGCTCTAGCTCTAGCTCTGGCTCCACTGGCTCTGACTCTGCTGGCTCTGGATTTACTGGCTTTGGCTCTGTTGGCTCTAGCTCCACTTCAATATTGAACCCTTAAACGGGGTTCCAAGGGGCAGCGCCCCTGGCGTGCCACCCCCGTCACGAGACGGGGAGTCCAAAAAATTTTGGAGGTGCTAAACGGGTGCTCCGGAAGACTTCCCGTCACTTTTCCAGGTTCACAATATGCAAATTTTCAAGCCCCCTTGGGCGAGTTTTAATTGGCCACAAAAAACTCTTTAAACAGTTTTCTAAAGGTTTTTTTTAAATAAATTTAATAACTTTTTATTATTTTTAAATTACCCTTTTAAAAAAAACTAAATTAAAAAAGATAATTTTAAAAAAATAATATAAAAAATTATTAAATAAATTTAAAACCTTTAAAAACAAAAATTAAATTTATTTTATCCTCCGCGCGACTCGAACGCGCGACCTGCAGTCTGTGCAGTGGGCACCTTTATTACTCGACGACTGAAATTTTTTTTTTTTTAAATTGCCTTTCGTGCGGCGCTCGCAGGATTCGATCCCCGGCCTTCGTGCACGCAACAGAACCAACAAACCAACACGCCAAGTGTGCGGATGGAAACCAACAGGGGCGAGGGTCCTTTTATATCAATGGCGGGCACGATTTAAAAAATATATATATATATTTTTTCAGTGGAGCGGGCGGGAATCGACCCGCGTACCTCCGCACAGCAAGGGAATCACTCTGACTGCCACGCCAAGCGTGTGAACGGGAATCAAATTTAGGCGGTCGCATTTGTAATCGTCGGTGACAATTTAAAAAAAAAAAAAACGTAGTGGGTTTTATCCCACATGCGTCCCTCTGTGGACGCGACAGGGTTTATAACCCTGAAGTTGCAGTGTTTAATTCGACTGCCTTCGGGCAGTCGATTTGCGACCAAAATTTGCCGCCAACCATGACCAAAATTTGCAGCCAACCTCGTCAATCGCTGCGTGCCACGTGGACCAATATATGTCTGCCACGTGGCAACAGATCTATCTGCCGCGTGGCAAACTTTTAACTGTTGCCAACAAAGCCGCTTGTCGCCAATCATTGCTCGCCACGTGTCGAGCTTTGTGACTGCCACGTATCCAGTCACCTCGAGATTCGAGCCACTACCACTGTGTCACTTCGACTGCCGCACCGCTGCCACCTCGGGATCCATGCCTGAGCCTGCTCGTGATCCACCTCGAGATTCGAGCCCTATTGTGAACTGCTTCGAGATGCATGCCTGGTCGCGCCTTGAGAACCTTTCCCGCGCTGACCTAACTTTGCCTCGGGAACCGTGCCCATCAGACGACGAAGTCTGGCTCTGATACCAGATGTGAAAATCGAACGTAGTCAAATCACAGAAAAATACAGGACCAATAAAAATATTCAACTTTATTAAACTTGAAGCAGTCCCTCTCACCTTATTACAAATGTATCAAATATTATATAGAGAAGGGAAGAGATGGTGGGTACGAATAGGTCAGAGGGATAAGTAAGGTAGTTGGAGAGATAGAAGGGAAATGGAGGGATAAGGGGAGGAAGGTGTGGAGAAATAAGGGGATGGAGATGATAAGGAGATTAAGGAACGTGGAGGAATAAGGAAGAAATAGTTGGAGAGCATATAGGAGATTAGGGGAGATAAATAGGAGATAATATGCCAACAAAAACAAATCTACCGACACATGATTTTAGGAGTTTTTTTCACACTGGAGGCTAAAGAACTAGATTTTTCTAAGCCTCCTTTGTGATAACCCTATTCACACTGCAACATTCTCCCTCTTAACAAATCTTAACCTAGATACTTAGGAATTAGGGGTAATTCCAACATATTAATGGTAATATTTATTTGGGACATCCTTTTAGAACATAAGAGAAGGAAGAAAACTACTATAATATTTGTTTTTATTGAGTATAAAAAATACCCAATGTATAACTAAAGCATATTCTCACAAAATTAAACATGGTATTTTTAATGTAAATAAAAAATAAGGTTCACAAAAATATGTAGAAACTCATATATTTAAAAGAGAAAATTATGCAATATTGATGAAGAATGATGTAGTTATTAGAAATAAATGAATGGATTTTGAGTAGTGAATAGTAGAATAAACCTTTAATATGGATAAAACATTAGTGACAAGAAAAATTATTACCAAATTATTAATAATTTTATAAACATAAAAGTTGTTGATTTTTCAAGCACGAGATATAAACTAGTAGTTACTTCCTATTGTTATTACAATTGCCAAGATCACATTGTGTTGCCTTAGCTCTTAAGTTTTTGTAGTATTTTTACTATATGTCATTTGTATACTTTGTTTTTCATTACTAATTCATGCTAGATGCCTTTTTAGATTAATATTTTTAAAGTTTTTAATCCCACTTTGAAAAATGGATGAACATTTTTTTTTATTAGGTAAGAGAAGGGGTTTTAAAAGATCTTCAAATCTAATACATATGGGATTGAGAAAGAGCAAGAGATAATGCATCATTCTTATAGAAAATAGTCTTTGAGCAAAAAAATATTCAGATATAAAACTAGTACCAAACTTCCCAAAAGAAAAACAAAGTAGGAAAAAAATTGTTGCAATACCCAAAGGGAGATCACAAGATACAATAGAGAAGCTCGCTACCCTCTAGGAAGACCCCACATGCTAAAGGAAAACCTCTACATATACCACCCAAAAAAACATGATGCCTTGAGAAGACAAGACTCCCAATCAACTGGCACCCATTGTACACAAAGTATATATAGATGGCACCAAATCCCTGCTAGGAAGAAAACATCAAAAAATAAGAGGCTCCAAAAAGCATAGGAAATATCCCCCTAGCCTCCTAAACTTCCATAACCAACACCCACAACTAACCATGATCATCCATAATTAAATTTTGAACACTTTGAGGAAATTTTATCATCCAAACAAAGAGGTCTTGTTGCAATAGCCCAATATTCACCATCAAGTTTACCGCTTTTTTCCTTCATGAAAAATATGTTGAATTTGAGCCTTCGATCTTGAAGGAAAAATTTGTACTTCTTCTGCCATGATATTTGCTATCTTCCAGTGTAAGGTGCAAGACTTCTTGACTAGATTAAAAATATTTAACGATTCCCCTTCCACTATAACTTTATTAAAACCCAAGGATTCCACCAATAAGAGGCCTTTAAGGAGTGCTCTAGCTTTCACAGAATGGGTGGCCTGGACTGAAATTTTTTTGGCAAAGGCACCTAGTAGATGTCCTTTATCATTTCTAAGTACACCACCTACCACACAAGACTCAGGTTCCCATTAGAAGTACCGTTAAAGTTTATTTTAACCCAATCCATAGGGGAAGAGGACCAAAAAATTGAGGATCTCAAAGAGGGAGGAGGCGGGTCATTAGACATAGTTTGTTGAGGAAAACCAAGTTTAAGCTCTACCGAGGCTTCATTAAGGAACCCACCATGCAGATCTAAGAAACAAAAGGTCACATTCTCCATAGATGCTCCAATCACTCTACTAAAAATAGATTCAGGATCATGCTTTGAGTTCTTGAAGGCTCTTTGATTACGCTCCCACCAAATACTCCAAAATAAATGGGGGAGCAAGAAGGTCCAAAATTTGATCAAGCGAGGAGATTTAAAAGGTGAAGTCCACTGCAAACAGACCTCTGAAATAGAATTTGGCAAGATCCAATGAACTCCTAGGTACAAAAAATATGGGCTACCACTATAGCAGAGAAGGGACAATGGAAAAATAGGTGGAGACACGATTCTTTAGTAGCCTCGTAGAGATAACACCTGTTGGGTAAACACATACCCCTCCTACGGAGATTCTCAAGAGTGAGACATCTATTTTGTATGGCCAGCCAATAAAATACATTTACTTTGGGGGTCATATTCTTCATCCAAACTTTACCAGGCAGATACCATTGAGGAGAGTTAGAGTCGATGAAGAGGTAGGCTGACTTGACTAAAAATGAGCCCTCACTTTCTCCTTTCCAAATGAGAGAATCCTTGATTTCATGAGTTTTCAAAACCTAGAGCTTGAGTAAATTTGATATGGCGACCCAAGTGTTAGCTTCCTCCCTACTATAGTTAGAGGTGGGGACTGATTTCTAGATTCTCCTACCTCCCACACTTGTAATAAAATCCTCTACTTTAGACCATCCAAGTCTACGGGTAAGAGGTTCTACCGATGATAGGTTGGTATCCTGGATTAGTGGGTGCTCAAGGAGCCATGAATCCTACCAGAAATCAATGGATTTACCATTCCCCATGATCCATCGAGCACCAAGAGCTAAATATGATCTAAATTTACTCACACTCTTCCAGAAGGTGGACCCCTCTTGGGGAAGGGGATCAGTGAGAAAACTCTCTGAGTGGATCAAATACTTAGCTGTGATGATTTTCACCCAATCAAAATTATGATTGATCAAAATTTTCCAGCCTTGCTTAAGGATTAGGGCTTCATTCATCAAATGGATGTTACGCAAGCCTAACCCACCTTTTTATTTCCTCGTACAAGCTTGGTTCCAAGAGACCAAGTGGAACTTCTTGTGATCTTGAGGTCCCATCCATAGAAAGGTCTTTTGAATCCTCTCTAATTTGGTCAAAAATTTCATAGGCAATTTAAAAATAGACATAAAATATATCAAAATGCTTTGTAAGATAGTTTTGACCAAAATAATTTTACCTGCTTGGCTGAGTAAAGCCCCTTTCCAACTAGCAAGACGTCACTGCATCCGTTCGATCACCGGGTCCCACAAACACTCCTTCATTCTTCCAATGAAAAGAGGTAAGCCCAAATAGGTGGCAGGGAAGTCAACAACTCTACAACCAAGGATATCTGCAATATTTTTCTACCGAGCTTGGGGGTATTCAAAAAAAAAATAGGCTTTTAGAAAGATTGATTCTTTGACCAGTCGCATTTTCATAGGCAGAAAAAATGGACTTCACCTCTCTGGCTTGGAAAATAGAGGCAATGAGTGATAAGAGTGTGTCATCCGTGAACTGGTGGTGGGAGAGCAAGTCCAAGGAAAGGGTTGGATTGATACCTTTAATCATAGGATTATGAGAAAAGGATCTCCCCAATGCCTCAGCCATGAGAATAAAGAGGTAAGGGGAGAGCGGGTCTCCTTGGCGAAGCCCCCTAAGGCTTTGGAAGTACCCAATTGGGGCCCCGTTGACCAACACTAAAAATTTTGTTGATGAGACACAGGTCTTAATCAACTTGATCCAACTCTGGCTAAAACTGAATTTATCGAGCACCGCAAACAGGAAATCCCAAGATACACGATCGTAAGCTTTGTTCATATCTAACTTGAGAAACATTCTCGACCTTCCACTTTTCTATGTTGAATGGAGGATTTCATGCACAACCACAACCCCATCCAAAATCTATCTGCTTGGTATGAAACCACTCTGAGCTTTGTCAATCAACAAGGGCATGAATATCTTCAACCTATTAGCCAAGGATTTGGAGAAAATTTTGTAAATAGTATTGCAGAGGCTGATAGGTCAAAACTCTCCAAAGTTTTTGGCTTTAGCAGATTTAGGGATGAGAACCAAAAATGTGGAGTTCACCCCATACGACAATGAATTAGAACACTGAGCTTCCCTCATCACGTCACAAACTTCCTTCCCAACTATATGCCAATTTTTTGGAAAACAATGGAGGGAAACCATCTGGTCTCGATGCTTTTAGCACACCCATAGCAAAGGTGGCCTCTCTTATTTCTTCATATTTGAAGGGTGCTTCAAGGAACTCATTCATATCCTATGTTACAAGCCTAGGAATAGCTTGAAGTAGAAAGTTTTTAGCCCCAAAGTCTCTTCTATATTTAGAACCTAATAAGGAATTGAAGTATGAAGTTGCCTCGATTCTGATATCCAGTATATCCACAGCTTTGGTCCCATCCTCCCTGTCTATCTCACGGATATGATTTGCACTCTTGTGCCTCAAAGTTGAGATATGAAAGAATTTGGTGTTCCTATCGCCTTCTTTAAGCTAGAGGGCACGAGATTTTTGTCTCCATAAATTTTCCTCCCTGCCAAGGGTGTTATGAAGTTCTGAAAGCAACTTCTTCTCATTAGATATTATCTCACTCGACAAACCCCATTTTCAATTTTTGCATTCAGGTCTATGAGTTGATTTTTTAAATCTTGCTTCTTCACAAAGATATCTCCATAAACCTCTTTGTTCCAATGTTTAAGTCTCCCTTTTACTAACTTGAGTTTGTTTGCTATTTTCAGTAGTCCAACACCTGGGATAGATTCTGCCCACTAGTCTTTGATATTTGTTTCTAAGCTTGAGTGGGAGCACCACATAGCTTCAAAGAGAAATGGTCTGGGGAAGAACTTTCCTTGTTGAGGGGATTCCATCCATAAGGGATTGTGATCAGACCCTATCTTTGGCAAAGCATTCAAAATGACATCACCAAAAAATGGGAGGCTCTGCTTTGAAAGAAACACTCTATCCAACTTGGTCAAAATGAGTTGCTCCCCAATTTGATGATTGCTCCAGGTGAAGCGAGCACCTTTCAAGTCTAGATCCATCAATTCTCCTTGGCTAACAAAATTTGCAAAGTCCTCCATGCTTCTTTCACAAGGGGAATTACCCCATTTTTTATCAGATGGAAATAGAGGTGAATTGAAGTCACCTGCTAAAACCCAAGCCTCCTCTTTGAATCCTTCTCTCATTTGTGGAAGTGAGGACCAAAAAATTTTCCTGCTAGGGCTAGAGTTCAGAGCATAAATATTTGACATGACCCTGTTGGCATTTTTGCCACATTGATCTTGATTGAAATATTAATGCTTATATTGTTGCAGATCTAACCTCTATTTTCAGTTTTGATGCGGTTTTGAGCAAAAAAGGAGCGAAAAATGGCTAAGTCTAAAAACTGTAGCGATTCGCTGACATGTCGCGAAACCGCGGTCAACGCAGGCAGGTTGGGCGGAACCGTCGCAATATCGCGACGTGTTCCAGAATCACGGGTCGGTCGGCTTCAAAGACTAAGGTGCAAAACTTGCAGCGACGCGCTGACGTCTTATTTTCGCGATGCAGTTGTTTCAGAAGGCTTAAGGTGAAAGCGCAGCGATTCGCTGCACGTTTGTTGAGAAGGCGGTTTCAAAGGCTCGAGAGTTCAAGGTTGCAGCGATTCGCTGCACTCTTAAAAGGGAACACACGAAACAAAGATCAAAGTCGTAGCATTTTCGCGACGCCGATTGTTGAAGAGAGTTTAAGGGGTAGGGATGGTAGCGATTCGCTGCAATCTTTTTGAAAAGGTCTTGTAAGACAAAGGTGTTGCATTTTCATGATAAAAAGCAGGCGATTGGTACGGAGAGAAGAGGCAGTAGCGATATCGCTACATGTCTTAAAATCGCGGTCGCTACGGTCTAAAAGGCAGTAACATAAAAGTTGTAGCGATTCGCTGCAATTTTGATGATAAGACCAAGCAAGACAATATGCAGCGAAATCGCGCAGGGGATGAAAATTGAGGAAGAAACATGGAGACGGAAGTAATTTCATGCTGCATTGTGGGAAATTGATTAAGTGCTTCATTGTGCAGCGAAATTGCGACAAGGAAAAGTCGAAGGCATGCAAAAAGCAAAAGGCGTCGCATTTTCGCGACCCATCCATAAGACCGTACAAAGTGCCAAAAAGTGCAGCGATGCGCTGCATGTTCCGTTTTCGTGGGGCAGGAAGGAAGGAATAGCCAAAGGCCGCAATGCGTAGCGATATCGCTACATGTGCCATTTTCGCGGGATTAAGCTAGCGATAGAGAAGACAAAGCCGAAGATGCAGCGAAAGTGCGACAGGGAGCATTTTCGCAGGTGTAAGTGACAAAAGCGTACGGCATCAAAATATGTCACGATTTCGTGACCCGTCGCGTTTTCGCGACCTGCACAGTTTCCCGCCAAAAAATAGTATGAACGGCCGAGAAGGTTTTTTGAGTTTTCGATGATTAAATGCTGCCCCGAATTAAATGTTTTGTGGATTTCCAAGGTAGTCAAAGTTGAAGAAGCGCCCAGGCCATCAGAATTGAAGGTTTTATTTCTTCGAGGCTGCTGTTCGCGGATTGTTTCAACGTGTCATGCACATGTTCGAAAAACGAATTTAATGAAGGTGCCCGCGATTGTCTCATTGCATTTAATTTTTGCTTCCTCGAGGCTGCGATTAAGGGGATCGTGTTCCTGATTTCCAAGATATAATTGTGGATCACAAGAAAGTTGTTTTCAAATATTAAATGCTGCAAAGAGGACGGCCCTCTATAAAAACCAATGTAATTCTCATTTACGGGGGTTGGAAAAGTTCTCTGCTAGAAACTGAATTGCATTTGCAGGAATAAAAGGATTGGCTTCTAATTTTTCAAGCGTTGCATGGGTGATTTCCTTTCTGTTTTTCTGCATTCCTAATAGCATTCATACTCCTGCATTGTTGTTACATTTAAATTATGCTTTCTGGATTTAAATATTGCGTCGTGAAGTATGATTCCCGGAATGTGGTTTTGGAGGGTTTCTCTGCATGTGCATCGTGCGAGGATTAGGTTGATAACTTATGTTACTTGTTGTTGTTGCGCTTGTAGTTTCCTCTTTGTTATTTTTCCGATCTCATCACTTCGGCCTGTGGCCATATTTCCCATTCCTTTCTGCAACTTTTCAATTTCTTTCCCGCAACCCTTATCTTAAAACCAGATTTTAGAGTAGTAGAGGGAACCAGCCCACTCTGGAGATTGGTCTGGAAGCCATTTCTTGCTTCCAGCCTTTCAATGTTGGCCGGGTCTAGGGCACACTTGTAAAATCCTTTCCTGTGGCAAATTCGTGACCAACAGTTTTTGGCACGCTCGGTGGGATAGACAAGTTTTTGTCTCCAAGAATTCATAATCGGTGGGATAAGCATAATTTTCCAAAGTGATAAACCCACCGGTGCCAACAGTTTTTGGCACGCTCGGTGGGACAGACTTCTTCTATCTCACAAAAATCCACATTTTTTTTAAAACACCCGGAGGTCTCAAGATTTGATGAGTTGTCTTGGCCTCACAGTGGAGATTTGTAAGTTCATCTGGCGACTTTTCTGAGTTGAAGATCTGTTCGTGGACGCCTTATTTTTTTTTTAAAATTCAAAGAATGTTCATCTGGCGACTCTGACTTAATGGCGATGGCCGTGATTCCTCAGACCACTGCCACAAAGGCGAGGGTTTTTTCTAGATGGGATGATCCTGGCCCTCTGAATCTCCAAGTTCGGCATGAAATTCCCGAAGGTGCCCTGAAGAACCTGGCAAAATATGATGGTACCGAAGGCATGGCTCGGCACATGTTGAAGACATTGCTACTCTATCCATGATCCATGTCATAGAACACGAAGATGTCATGATCCGACTTCTGGTTCAGTCTTTGGAAGGAAGAGCATTGCAGTGGTACAGATTGCTCAAACGTCAAAGCATCAGCTCATGGGACGATCTAGCGGGAGCACTGATCAAAAGATTTGACGAAGATCCTTTCTACAGTTCTTTGGATCTCTACCATTTTTTCATGTACATCAAGAGAGCACCTCAAGAAAGCATCACGGACTTCAATGTCCGATTCTTGATAAGTTGGAAGAGAATTCCAGAGAAGATTCGTCCATCACCCACCCAAGCCCACCTCTTTTATGTTCGAGCTTTTAATTCTGACATAGGTCTCTTTTTGCTGTAGTCAGGTGAACAACGGTTCCCACAAATCTTTGAGGAAGCAGTGCGAGCAGAACAACTTTTGCTCTTATCGAGAAAGTTACCGTGGGGAGAAACTCCATTACCTTCTCCGGTGGTTGCTGCTCCTGTCTACCCTGCACAGTACTTTTCATGCCAGATCCCTTATACTGAGCAGAAACCTGAGATGCAGTCATGTGGAGTTCAAGGGACAGATCTCGTCCAAAGTCAAGGATTGGAACATGCAAGCACTTTTCCAGCAATGAACAATATGGTTGCTTGCAATTTTCATCAAGAGATGGGCCAAGTAGAAGAACAAGTTCAAATTCCAGAACCTGAGGAGATCCCAGAATCAGATTTCTCACTTGAAGAGCCCTGTGATCACATCAAGGAGTTAGAGGAGCTCGTACTCAGCCCACGACCAAGTAAAGTCCGCAAAGTGGTGGTGTTGGTTCTAGCCACTACATCCAAGTACTCGACGAAGTCCTCCATGTGGGTACTAGTAAGAAGGATAATCTGCCGCATTGCATCCTATTCGCACCATGGAGAACTTCGGGAAGGAGCCAGCCCAATTTCAAGAACCGACTCAAGTATGATTGGATCTGGTCGGGACATTGCAGATTTACCGGATAACCCTCTGAGACTAGGTGTCTAGTGGCGACATGCCAATCATGTCGTGAATTATTGTATATAGTATTTTGAAAAAAACAAAAAAAAAAAAGTGGTATTGTTTTTATTACTGTTCATCTCAGCTCTTTTGTTGCTTGCGAGCCGTAGATGCTTGTTTTTCCTTTGTTTTTCTCCTCCCAACAGTTTGGTGGCTTTCTAGCACTTTCTTCTTTTCCCTTCCCTTTTTCTTTCCTTTCCCTTCTTCATCTTCCTTCTTTTACTTCTTTTTCTTCTGCAGTTTAAAAATAAGCCACGACTGTTGTTTCTTTTCCCTTTTTCTGTTTTTCCCCGTTCCTTCTTTTCCCTTTCCTCTAGTTTCTGTCCTGTTACATATTTAATTTACAGTCCAGCTCATTTCATTTCACAACCTTCATACTTCCATTTCCATTCCATTCGTTCATTCACTTTCGTTCCATCCATCGATGTATCTGCTGCTTTCTCCACATCACTTGCTCACTCCATCGTTTCATTATGATCATCATTCCATTGCAGTCACCACTTGCGCAATCGCAAGAGCTCACTCCATCATCGCGTTCCATTAGTCGTTTCATAATCAGTTTTATGCAGGTTTTTTTCAGTTTTAGCTCTTCAGTAGAACATGTATTGCAGCAGCCCGCCTTCTGTTCGGATATGACTCTGTGCCCAATGGACTAAGGCCTGGATTCTTGCATACAACAAGCTGTATACCCCACGAGCCACCAAGAATGTTGGCATTTTTGCCACATTGATCTTGATTGAAATATTAATGCTTATATTGTTGCAGATCTAACCTCTATTTTCAGTTTTGATGCGGTTTTGAGCAAAAAAGGAGCGAAAAATGGCTAAGTCTAAAAACTGCAGCGATTCGCTGACATGTCGCGAAATCGCGGTCAACGCAGTCAACGCAGGCAGGTTGGGCGGAACCGTCGCGATATCGCGACGTGTTCCAGAATCGCGGGTCGGTCGGCTTCGAAGACTAAGGTGCAAAACTTGCAGCGACATGCTGACGTCTTATTTTCGCAATGCTATTGTTTCAGAAGGCTTAAGGTGAAAGCGCAGCGATTCGCTGCACGTTTGTTGAGAAGGCGGTTTCAAAGGCTCGAGAGTTCAAGGTTGCAGCGATTCGCTGCACTCTTAAAAGGGAACACACGAAACAAAGATCAAAGTCGTAGCATTTTCGCGACGTCGATTGTTGAAGAGAGTTTAAGGGGTAGGGATGGTAGCGATTCGCTGTAATCTTTTTGAAAAGGTCTTGTAAGACAAAGGTGTTGCATTTTCACGATAAAAAGCAGGCGATTGGTACGGAGAGAAGAGGCAGTAGCGATATCGCTACATGTCTTAAAATCGCGGTCGCTACGGTCTAAAAGGCAGTAACATAAAAGTTGTAGCGATTCGCTGCAATTTTGATGATAAGACCAAGCAAGACAATATGCAGCGAAATCGTGCAGGGGATGAAAATTGAGGAAGAAACATGGAGACGGAAGTAATTTCATGCTGCATTGTGGGAAATTGATTAAGTGCTTCATTGTGCAGCGAAATTGCGACAAGGAAAAGTCGAAGGCATGCAAAAAGCAAAAGGCGTCGCATTTTCGCGACCCATCCATAAGACCGTACAAAGTGCCGAAAAGTGCAGCGATGCGCTGCATGTTCCGTTTTCGCGGGGCAGGAAGGAAGGAATAGCCAAAGGCCGCAATGCGTAGCGATATCGCTACATGTGCCATTTTCGCGGGATTAAGCTAGCGATAGAGAAGACAAAGCCGAAGATGAAGCGAAAGTGCGATAGGGAGCATTTTCACGGGTGTAAGTGACAAAAGCGTACGGCATCAAAATATGTCACGATTTCGCGACCCGTCGCGTTTTCGCGACCTGCACAGTTTCCCCCGAAAAATAGTATGAACGGCCGAGAAGGTTTTTTGAGTTTTCGATGATTAAATGCTGCCCCGAATTAAATGTTTTGTGGATTTCCAAGGTAGTCAAAGTTGAAGAAGCGCCCAGGCCATCAGAATTGAAGGTTTTATTTCTTCGAGGCTGTTGTTCGTGGATTGTTTCAACATGTCATGCACATGTTCAAAAAATGAATTTAATGAAGGTGCCCGCGATTGTCTCATTGCATTTAATTTTTGCTTCCTCGAGGCTGCGATTAAGGGGATCGTGTTCCTGATTTCCAAGATATAATTGTGGATCACAAGAAAGTTGTTTTCAAATATTAAATGCTGCAAAGAGGACGGCCCTCTATAAAAACCAATGTAATTCTCATTTACAGAGGTTGGAAAAGTTCTCTGCTAGAAACTGGAATTGCATTTGCGGGAATAAAAGGATTGGCTTCTAATTTTTCAAGCGTTGCATGGATGAATTTCTTTTCTGTTTTTGTTGCATTCCTAATAGCATTCATACTCCTTCATTGTTCGTTACATTTAAATTCCGTTTCCGGATTTAAGTATTGCGGTCGAGAGTATGATTCTTGGAATGTGATTTTGGAGGGATTTCTCTGCATGTGCATCGTGCGAGGGTTAGGTTGATAACTTTTATTGCTTGCTGTTGCTGCACTTGAAGTTTCCTGCTGTTGTTTTTTCGATCCCATCACTTCGGCCTGTGGCCATATTTCCCATTTCTTTCTGCAACTTTTCAATTTCTTTCCAGCAACCCTTATCTTAAAACCAGATTTTAGAATAGTAGAGGGAACCAGCCCACTCTGGAGATTGGTCTGGGAGCCATTTCTTGCTTCCAGCCTTTCAATGTTGGCCGGGTCTAGGGCGCACTTGTAAAATCCTTTCCTGTGGTAGATTCGTGACCAACAGACCCATATCTGGTTAATCGACTTGTAAAAAAATAACAAATTAATAACTCGCTCAGAATAGGAGATAACGTATCCCTTGACCTTTGATAGGTCCCAAAAACAAAACAGACCTCTAGAAGATCCATCAGTCGGGCTTGTAGAAAATCCATAATTTCTTCTAGATGGAATTTCTTACTGAATCAATGTGTTTACTCAAAATCTTGGATTCTTGTATGAAAATTATATTTGGGGAGTAGTATTTTATGAGAGAGGATAGTAACCACCTTTTTGAGGATCCATTCAATCCTCTGATGTTCCAACAAAGGAACTTCATTTATGGGTTGTAGATTTCTTTTCAGCCATGAGTGGCTATGAGGATCGACTGAAGGCTTCTAGCTTCAATTTTTTACCTCCCGATTCAATGATATTGTCAACCTTCAGTTGTGTTTGAGAACCGTTGGCTATTTCTTTGAGATGCATATCCTTTAGTAATTGTGCATTTGTCATTTATATCTTTATAAATTCATATAGATACCATGTTAATATTTCAAAAATTACTTAAAGTAATAATGTAATATAACCATATCAAAATATTCTTTAAAATATCCCTTTATATGTGTTTTGTGTCTTATGAAACACTTTTCTTTTATTAAAAATGTAAACATGTTTATTTAACATGCATTTTTATTTAATTTGTTAATATTTTTTACTTAAAGGATGGGTAAACAAGAATTATTTTTTTATTTAATATGTTAGTATTTTTTATTTTAAGGATGGGTAAACAAGAAATATTTGCTTTCATTGCATCAACTATTATAATAACTATTAAACTTTGATCCACTATATGCTTCTCTCTCCTATTTATTAAATACTTTGGGCTTAAGTTTTTAGTTAGTAGTGTTCCTTAAAAAATTTCAAAGAATGTGGAATTCTCATAATAATTACATACTTACTCAACTCATCAAATATTAACCTTATTGATGCACTTAGTTATCGGTAGTTTTCTAATGCAAATGCAAAAGGTGAAGGTTTTGATGAAAATAATGTAAAGGATCTCTAAATTGACAATTTTATTAGTTTTATTATAATTGTTGTAGTTTTTATCACTTTTGTTATTTATAATAATATTGTTTATTAGAAGAAAAATAATAATAATTTGCATGTAGAATATATGCTTTAAATTCTATAAATTTGGTGTTCTTAGTGAAATTGAAAGACACATGCTTTAACTACATATGTTTCTTTTCAAGTCTCTACCAGAGTAATAGATAAGTTTTTTTATTTTACCTCTTAAAATTATTTTAAAGTGTCATGCTTTTTATGATTGGTAAAAAATGGGTTACATATGAGGAGCACCAAACCATAAAAGTTGACACATATTTTTAAAATGGATATCAAGCTACTAGTATGATGTTCTAGTTATAATATTATTCACAATATGGAATGATATCATTTTCAAAATCATAGGCCCTTCTAAAAGAAAATGTCATCTAACTTGTCAAAGGATGCAATTATTTTTACATTATCTTTATCTTTATATATATATATATATATATATATATATATATATATATATATATATATATATATATATATATTGATTGATTGATAGTAGAAGGGGTTTTTAAAAGGGTCCCCAAACCTATTACAAGTAGGGTTTTGAAAGGCTCCCAACCTTGGATATAACAAAAGCACCTAGAAGGACTGGGCTAGATTCCATGAACAAGCCCAAAAGACCACACCAACTTTACTTGGAGGAAAAAATCTAGGACATAATGAAACAACCTCCTAGCAAAGGTCGTAAAAATTGAAAATAGACAGCTGGCAACAAAGGCCAACAAAGGAGAAACGAACATCCATAAATACATTTAAATACAAGATTTAAATTTCAAATTTTAAATCTTGCCTAGAATTACAAACACTTTCAACGAACAAAAATTTGAAATTCCTCTCACCGTTGGGGATCTAAATTTGTGAATCAAGCCTCTATTACTGAAATGATGAAAGGCCTCAAAAATGGAAATCCTATGATAGAGACCAGTTTGTAGATCTGATATCACCCTCAGATGCCCAAAAAACCATTTGGTCCTGATAGAACTGAACTAGAAATACTGAAATCACTTTCTAGAAGTTTTTCTAAACAAGGTATTTGAAGGCCTGCCAATTTTTTTTATCTCAACAAGAAATCCTTTTTTTAGACCATCCCATACCTCATTAATTTGAACATCCTCCTCTCTGATATGCAAACACTCCAAGCAATCCGTTAGAAGGGGTTGAGCTTCGTTAGCAATATCAGAGTCAATCTCCTTTTTTCCTGCATGCTCTATTGTTGGGTCTTCCAACTTTTCTTTTGATCCCTACATCAATACAAGCTTTCCTGTGACTTTTGGTCTTCAGACCTAGAGAGCCTATCTTAATATTTATATATTGATGTCTACTTTAACCCTAGTATTATCAAAATAATTAGCTAGTCATTACCCTAGTCATTATCAAAATATTGGGGTTTATTTTTTGGTGAAATTCCATTTGTGTAAAAGCCCAAGAGGCTTTCTAGTTGCATTTCTTTGCACTAAAGGGGGGGATAATTTTTTTTTTCTCTCCACCATATCCTATATTGCAAACATGGGAGATATAATTTTGTAAAATCAAGGGGAGAAGACTTATAAGGGTGCATTTTCGACAGTGATCGAAACCTTAGTCAGATTATTTTTGCGAAACTCATTGTAAAAGGTACATTTTTGGCAGAGATCGACACCTTAAAAATGGGTAGATCAAAGAAAAATAAAGCCCCTAAACAAACTGATGTTGTTGAAAAATCAGTTAAAGGTCCTTACTTTCCACTAGATATGGAAGGAATGGATTTTTATGAGGATGAAAAATATTCTACACTACACAGTGGTGTAAAATCCATTCTCAAATATTCTGAAGATTTTGAAGACCTTTAGAAGAATGGTGTTCAAATCCCTATAGGCTTCATAATGGTAGTCTACATATCATTGATTTCTCTTGATATTGCCCAACGTAAAGTGTATAAGGACTTTAGTGAGGAAACAAAGGTCAACCCCTAATGGTCAATGCTTGTTGTGACACATGTGACCTTGAGCCCATTATGGCCAATGCTTGTTGTGATACAAGTGACCTCCTACCTTCTATGGTAGATATCAATTGTAGCACAAGTGATCTCATCATAGTAGCATATTTTTCTTGTGACACTAGTGACTTAAAAACTAAACCTCTTAAAAATGAGTACGATAATCTCATCAATAGCAACAAATGCAATATTGTTAAAAGCATTGATGAAGATGATGAAATTAGGTGTTTTGAAAAGCACACCAAAGGATTTGGTTCCAAAATGATGAATAAAATGGGATTCAATGGTGAGATATTAGGTAAACAGGAACAAGGCCTTAAAACTCCAATAATGGTAAATGTCAGGGCAAAGCATGAAGGCATTGGCTATTCTGTACAAGCAAGTACTAGTAAAACCATGTTTGTAAATCCTAATTCTCCTCCATATCCTAAAAAGTATTGTTGCAATAACTATGGCAAAACATGTCATGTTAGCTAAATGTTGGAAATTACATCCTTATGATTCTTGTGGATGTACGAATCACTCTTCTTCAATATTTTGTTAGAAAGTGAAAATGGCCAACAAGGTTCATATAGATTGTGGATGTACAGATATCACACAATGGACCATGATGAAAGAAATATTGTATAGCTTCTACCAAAAAGGTAAAACCTATGGTAGACCCCAAGGTGAATCCAGTGACAGACCGAGTGGCAGTCCCAGAGATAATGAACCAGAGACAGACCTAAAGATAGACCCAAAGACAATGATCTAGAGGCATATTCATAGGTAGATCCTGAGATAGACCCAATGATACAAATATAGAGGTATTCTTAGAGCTAGATCCAGAGCCATGAGCCAAATCCAAAGCCGAAGACAAAGCACGAGCCACCATTATTTCATTTCTCTTATTCTTCTTCACTATTTTTGGGACAGTTATATGTATTACCCAAATAATAGAATAAGGGGGGATGTTAGCATAGCTAGTAGTTATTCAATTACCCAAATAATGTACTAAGGGGGGATGTTAGCGTATATTTGTTATTACGTTAGATGGTTATTACACTATTAGTATGTTGTTAGTGTTGTTGTAACTATTAGCTAAGTCAGACTTATAGCTCCATTTGTTACGGGCTATTCTAAGTCTTTGATTGTATTATTTATGCTATAGTTGATCAATGATAATTATTCTGCTACTTAACACATTATCTCTCACATACTCATAAGATTACCCTTAAAGTCCTTTTATATCTAAATTATGTCAACATTTTCTATTATAAATATTTTTTAAAATATAGTTGTGTGGAATTATTTAAATTAATTTTATAGTTAAAAAATTTAATCTATTTAAATAATATTGAATTTTACTTTAACAAAAACAAATGTTTTTTAAAATAAATTTAAAAATATAAAATATAGCATGTGTAAACATATATATTATTCTAAATAATAATATTATTTTTTTTAATTGGAGGAAGGGGTTTTTAAAGGGTCCATGAATCTTTTACATCAAAAAATACCAAAAGAGACAACACCCAAGGGACTGGACAAGAGCAACCATCAAGTTAAGGGAGGAAGTTGTTGGAAATTTGAGCAAGTTTTGTTGTCATTGATGTCAAGAGGTTTGATGTCTAGTTTCATCATAATTAATGTCATTGAGTGGTTTTTCCAAAAGGCAAGTAAGTGGTTAAAGGAAAAAGGATATAATATTTATTTTAAATATTATTTGCCTAAAGAGACCTAAAATATTTAAGACCCAAGGAAGGAGAAGTAGGTTTAAAAAGAAATAATAATATTATAATATTTTATATTATAATATTTCGGGAAAAAGGTTGAGGTGAAGAAAAACGAGGTCCAAGGAATCATTAAAAAATAAATCTTTGAAAAGACCCATTGAGAAGATTTTAAAGGTTATTATTTAATTTATTTAAATTAAAATATTTTAACCATAGGTTAAAATTTTAATTTAAATAAATCATAAGGCACCAAAAGGTTTAAATTTAAATTTGAATTAAAAATCGAATTTGCTAAGCCAATGTGTTGGAGTGCAAATAACAAGGTATAAAATGGGGGCAATATTTTTCATTTAAAATATCCCATGTAATTTTTATATGCCCAAGAGAGAAGATTAATTGATCATTGCATTAAGAGGGAAGAAGAGATTTGCGTGTTTTAAAAGCTCAAGGAGGGAGACTTCGCATTAATTTTGAGTGGAGTGCCAAGTCAATCCCAAAGTGCTTGGTAGCACAAACTGGTGATTAGAGGTTGGCTAAGTCGTTCACGCATGGATAGTTCAAGGGTTTGATTCGCATCCCCTTCATTTTAACATAGCAAGGTTTTGTTGTTCTCCAAAATCATTGAAGGTAAGGAATAAAATGTGGATTGTGCACCTAAGTTTTGTGTGGGCGTGTGGCCCAAAAATAGCTTATAGTTGGGCTAAGGTGCTGCCCACGTGGCAAGATGCGAGTTTGAGTTTGGGTGCAGTCATAAAGGATGAAATATTTTTGTTGAAAATGTGGGCCAACATTTATGAGGTAAGCGCTTTGATTTTCTACCAAGGCTTTTGTGAAGGCGCAAATTACATAGAGGTCACGTGATTATTTTTGCAAAGGTGGGAGTCATAAGGTTGATTAAAAATATTTTATTTTGATTAGAAATATAAATAAAGGAATTGGAGTTTATAAAGTGTTGATAAAGAAATTGGAGTTATAAGGTTTAACAAAGGAATTTAATTTTTATTTTTTGAATGCTATTTTGTGGAGTTTGGAGTTTATAAAGTGTTGATAAAGAAATTGGAGTTATAAGGTTTAACAAAGGAATTTAATTTTTATTTTTTGAATGCTATCTTGTGAAGTTTGGAGTTTATAAGGTGTTGAAAAAAAAATTTGAGTTTTAAGGTATTAAAAATTATTTTGGAATTTTTGATTTGTTGAGTGTATCTTGAGAAGTTTGAGAGTTTTGTAAGGTGAAACAATTATTGGGAAGAATATTTGTATGGATATTTTGAGATAGGTTGTTCCTATCTAACCTTGAAATTGGCAAAGAGGATTTGATTGTGATTTAGACAAGTTTTGAAGATATATCTCCATAAAAAAAAAGGTATGGGCACATCTTTCCTATGAGTGAAATATTGTTGGATTGAATGTTTTGAAATGCAAAGGTGGAGTGAAAAGAATTGTTTGATAAGCATTTTTGGAAATGTTTGAGTGAGCCCTCATGTGCATGACTAAGGTTAGTGAAAGAACATGAATATTATTGTTATGTGATAATAAGAACTATCTTGAACTAGGATTTGTGAAAGAACATGAGTATCATTGTTATGTGATATTGAGAACTATCTTGAGCTAGGGTTTGTGAAAGAACATGAGTATCATTGTTATGTGAAATTGGAATTATCTTGAGTCAAGGTTTGAGTTCCATAGTGTGAGTTGATTGGAAGTATAGTGAAACACTTGCTTAGGGTTTGTAAGCAAGTTGTATTTCATTAAGTGAATGTGTGAGTGAAGATGGTTGAGCATTATTGATTGAAAACTTTGGAGTGAGAATTCAATTTTTGTGAAATAAATTATACTTTATTTATGAATTGATTTGAAAGAGAGTTTGAAAGTGATTGAGTGTTTTGTGAGTGTAAAACATATTGAGTTTTTGACCATTCTCTATATGTTTCTATGGATAAACAAGATTTTGAGTGAAACTTGTTTGTGTGTTGAAGAGGTTTTCTAAAAGAGACTAAGTTGAGTTTTGTATGCAAGTTTTGCAATGGTTTGAGTAAGCTTTTATGAAATTTTAAGGATAGAGCGAAGCAAGCTTTTGTGAAATCTTGTGGGTAGATTTGAGTAAGTCCTAGAGGGGACTTAAGGACGGATTTGAGTAAGCTTTTGTAAAAGCTTAAGGATAGATTTAAGAAAGATTTTGTGAAAGCTTGTGAGAAGATTTGAGGTAAGTCTTAGAGGGGACTTAAGGATAGAATTAAGAATGATTTTATGAAATCTTGTTGAGCATATTTGAGGCAAGTATTGGTGAAGCTTGTTGAGAATATTTGAAGTAAGTCTTAGTGAAGACTTTTTGAGCAGATTTGAGGTAAGTCTTGGTGAAGACTTGTTGAGCAAATTGGAAAAGTTTGAGGAGGACTTGTTGGGCAAATTTGAGGTAAGTCTTGGTGAAGAATTGTGGATAAGATTTGAGGTAAGTCTTGGTGAAGGCTTGTTGAGAAGATTGGACAAGTTCTAGGGAGGACTTGTTGGACATATTTGAGGTAAGTCTTGGTGAAGACTTGTAGAGCAGATTGGACAAGTTCTAGGGAGGACTTGTTTGAGAAGATTTGAGGTAAATATTGGTGAAGACTTGTAGAGCTGATTGGACAAGTTCTAAGGATGACTTGTTGGATAGATTTGAGGCAAGTCTTAGTGAAGACTTGAGAGCATATTGAGCAAGTTCTTGAGAGGACTTGTGGATAGATTTGAGGTAAGTCTTTGAGAAGACTTGAGAGCATATTTTATTGATTGATTTGTTCAAGCTTTGAGTTAAGGCTTGGGATAGATCTAAGCAGAGTTGTTTTGTGATTGGATCAAGCTTTGTGTTAAGGCTTGAGGATAGATTTGAGGACAAAGTTTGGTGTAGATTTGAGGGTAGATTTATGCTAGACCAGAGATATATTTGAGAGTAGATTTGTGCTAGATCGAGGATAGTTTTTAGTGTAGATTTGAGATAGATATTGAGTAGAGCTGAGAGAAATCTTTGGAGGTGATAGAGTAGAGGATAATAGTCTCCATTGGGTAGAGATCCATTAGCTAGGGTAGTGAGGATAAAGTTCTTATGAGTGAGGATAGAGGTCTTCTATGGAGAGAGATCCACATGTCAATGTAGTGGAGGTAGTAGTCTTCTATAAGATCACCACTCATAGCAGAGGAGAAAGAGTTCTCCTGTGTATAGAGATCCATGAACCAGCAAAGAGGGAAGAGTTCTCCTATGGATTGGTATCCATGAACTTGATTATGGGATTGGTGTCTCCTTTGGATATAGGTCCATAAACATTGTAATAGGGAAGGATTCCCAAGAGATTTGTTGAGAAAATTTTAGTGAAATATTTTCTCCGTGGAGTAGCCCACATTGGGTGAACCACGTTAAATTGGTGTCTCTATTGTGTGTGATGATTTGTGCATTGCTTTGATTATTGTTGTTGATATTGCCATTGATATATTGGATAATATTGTTTGAGAAAGAAAAGTAAAAGTTGATCTTATATTGTTCACCCCCCTCTCAGTATAAGCTTGTGTTCTTCAATTGGTATCATAGTGGGTTCCTTTGAAAGAGTTTAAAAGCTTGAAGGAAAATATTACAAGAACACAAATGGATTCTCAAAGTGGATCTTTAGGAAATAAGGCACCATTGTTCAATGGGAAAAATTATGCATTTTGGAGTGTAAGAATGAATATTTACCTAATGGTACAAGGAAATGAGATATGGTAAGCAATTGAGGATGGATACACACCACCAACTACTCCACCTATAGATAAATATGGTAAGATCCTACATCTTAATAATTCAAAGGCAATGAATGGAATCTTAAGTGGTTTACATGAATCAAAATTTGTAAAAGTTATGCATTGCACATCAGCAAAAGATATTTGGGAAAAGTTATAGAAAACATATGAGGGAGACAAAAAGGTCAAGATGGAAAAATTACAAAATCACAAGAAAAAATTTGAAGACCTAAATATGAAGGATGAGGAATACATTGCTACATACTTACTTCATGTGGATGAGGTTGTTAACTCCATGCAAGGACTTGGGTTTAAGGTTGAAGAATCAGATGTTTGCCAAAATATTTTAAGGTCACTCCCTAAGAGGTATAGTGAAAAGGTTTCAACCATAGAGGAAACAAAATATATTGAAACTTTGACTAGGGATGAGTTACATGGAACTCTCATATTTTGAGATGAGAATAGGAAAGGATCCTATCCCCTAGAAAGAAGCAACTTTCAAAGTTACAAAGAAGATAAAGGATAAGAAGTCAAATTCAAGTAATGAATCATCCAGTGATGAAGAATCAAACTATGGCAGAAGGAACAAGGACACAAGAAAGCACAAAGGTACGAAAATAGTTAAGTGTTTCAAATGTGGTAAATATGGTCACTATGCATCTGATTATCCAAAAGATAGAAATAGTAGTGGTGATGAGAAATAGGATCATAAGAACAAGGAAGCAGGAAAATACTGGTATCAAAATAAAAGCAAGGATGGATAAGGCAAGCATGAAAATATGTTTTTCCAGAGGCATAAAAAGAGCTTTTATGCAGACAAGACATTCAAGATTTCAAGTGATAGTGATGGAAGGTCCTTAGATAATGAAGAAGAATAAATTCTATTTTTGATAGTAGAAAAATAAGATGTTAGAAAAGAAGTAAAAAGGAGACCAATAATTCTCAAGTATTTTAGGTGTGGTAACTTTGGTCATATTTAAGATCGTTGCACAAGGAATGGGTTTAGTTTTAGTGAATATGAATATGAATATGCTCTTGAAGGTCTAGAAGAATAAATTCTTCTTATGGCAATAGAAGAATAAGGAAGTGCTCCTAGTGGAAATGAATAAGAAAAGAATGAAGATGATATTAAAGACAAAAGAGTATAGGAAGGACCAGAAAATTTAGAGGAAAAGAAGTTGATATTGAGGGTGAGCTTATTTCTATTCTTAAGTAATTAAGGAAGGTAAGAAAGTAGAACTCAAAACTCAAGCTTCAATTTCAAGAATGTGATGAAGAGAAAGGAAAGCTTATAGAGGATCTAACCAACTCAATAGCTAAGACAAGGAAATTTAAAGAAAAGTTAGAGGTAAAGGTCTTAGAATGTGAAATATTAGAGCATGAGGTAGCTTCACTAAGGAAGGAAGTAAAAGAGTCTAAAGATAAGCTACATAGGTTTGGGAGAAGCTCAAAGACCTTGGATAAGATTATCAAGGTACAAATATCTTCATAAAACAAGATAGAACTTGGTTTTGAAGAGGAACATAGAGAACGAGGAGAGGAGTCAATCTCAAGCTCCAAAGAAGAAGAAGCTTTAAAATAAGAGAGTATAAGAGAAAGTGAGACTTCTGAGGATAAGTTAGAAAATAGAAGGTTCAAAAAGGAAAGGAACAATGCACAAATAAGGAAAATATGGAATAGGAAACATCATAGGGAAGAAGAGACTAAGAGACCAATGGGGTCAAGGTAAGGTTTCTTCAATGAAAATTGCTTCTCATATCACAAGTTTGGACACTAGGCTATGCAGTGCAGGACACATGAAAGATAGGAATATGGTTTCACTAAAAGGAATCTTAGAAATGGGTACCTATTTCAAGGGTATTTCTACTCTTGTAAAAACTTTGGTCATAAGGTAGCAAATTGTAGGGTTCATGATAGGAGTGGATATGGTTTCTCTAGGAGGAACTTCAATATATTTGCACCTTCAAGGAATTTCAATATTAAGTGTTATAAGTGCAATAATATTGGGCATATGGCAAAGTGGTGTAGAATATAATTTCCAAAGACAAGCAAGAACAATAATATTCAGAGGAATTAGAAGGATCAGTTGAGGAGGAAGGTGGACAAAGGAAAATAGCAGTGAATGTTGGGAGTAGAGATTATCCCACCCTAAAATTAACCACACCAAGGAGAGGAGGTGGGGAGGGAGTTGAGCTAAGAGTCTTATCTTTAGCCCCAAAGGTGACCATTTGCCATTGATGTCAAAGGGGGAGATATTTGAGTTAGGGGGAGAGCATTCAGTCAGGGGGAGTAGAACTAAAAAAGGTAAAAGAAATGGTTAAAGTAAAAAGGGTTGCCATAAATAACAAAGGGGGAGATTGTTGGAAATTTGAGTAGGTTTTGTTGTCATTGATGTCAAGAGGTTTGGTGTCCAAGTTTCATCGTCATTAATGTCATCATGTGGTTTTTCCAAAAGGCAAGGAAGTGGTTAAAGGAAAAATGATATAATATTTATTTTAAGTATTTTTTTTTGGTAGATAAGATACTATAGCATTAATACCGGGTTTTACAAGTTGACCCAAAACGTTTTACAAAAATCAGCCCAGGGTTGTTGATGAACATATCTTTACTAAGGATCCTATATATGTAAAATATACATACCGCCAAAGCCATTACATCCGGTTAGGCACATAGCATATTATCAAAAAGAAACTTTCCATAAAAAATTTTGGGTATACCCCGAGAAAACACACATGCATCATAATTACAAAAAATAAACAGACACGGATCCCTTCCTTGAGACAATGGAGAAACAAAAAGTTGTAGACACACATAGCAGAGTACTAAAAATCTCCCACAAGCTCTGTATTGACAGTTACTCTTAATAATTATTTGGTAATTAATTTATTTCATATATGACATGCTTTGGTACCACATACTGTATTGGCCAATCAAACATGGAGAAGTGAACCTACTAGCTAGATTTATGGTGGTGGCTATCTGGTGCTCCACGTGGCTTTGGTTCAAAGTCTTATATTATCGTTTCTTTCCTTCCCTATGATTATCAACCAACCTCAAATTACTAAGATGACTAGGAGCCATGTTATCTGATATGTGACTATCCCCATTAGTCTTTGTGGTATTTCCAAGTAGCATCCATGAAGATTGATAGCTCAGATAATTTTTATTGTGAGTCCAATTCACAAAAGAGACGGGAATACTCCTAGCCTTTGAAATTACAATGCCTTCCCTGTTGGTAAATTTGACTATCATTCTTGGTATTCTTGTTGAATAAGCTCCTCTACTTCACTCGGGACACCATGTTCCCATTTGAAAAGTTTGTCACCATTGACACCCAAATTGGCCAGCTTATCAACAATTTTGTTAGCTTCCCGAAAGACATGTTTGGATTTTCTATCCTGTCTTCCCTAGAAAAGGATCCTAGCCTCTTCAACAATTGTTTTAATCCTCCAAGGAGGTGTTTTCCAATTATTGATGAGATTTATAACATGCATAGAGTCTCCTTCTATGATCAAATTGCCTTCTAAGTCTTGAGTCATTTGAAGGCCTCTCCACATAGCTCTGGATTTAGCTTCATTGTTCGTCCTTGTTCCCAAATATTCAAAAAACACAAGCATCATATTCCCATTATGATCTCGCACAATGCCACTAGTGCCTGCTCTGCCAGGATTGTCCTTAGCTGCTCCATCAAAATTAAGCTTAAACCAACCCGTAGGAGGTGGAGACCACTTAACATTAGTTTTGGGGTTGACTACCCTAGGCACAGACTCATCTAACAAGTTTAAGCTTAAATATTGAGCAATCGTGGTCTCCTATAGATGAGGTTTACAACTATCAAAAGGGATAAGGTCCACATTCTCATTGGCAAAGGATAGGATCCTGGCAATGATAGTTTGATGATCATGGATAGACTCATTAAAGACTCTAAGGTTCATTTCTAACCACAACTACCAAAGATAGTGATTGAGACAAATTTTCCACATGTATCTAAGTCTTTGGCTTGAAAAGGGGCAAGGCCATTGGATGAACAAATCAAGTACAATGGCTGGTTTAACCCATGAAATATTGAAGGCCTGAAAAACCCCACTTAGGATAGTCAAGGAAAAAGGGCACTCAAGGAAAATGTGATAAATGGTCTCCCAATTAGCCCTGAATAGATAACAATGATTAGTGATACAAATACCTTTACACATCATATTATCAATGGTTAGAATTCTTCCTTAGATAACCAGACCATGAAAAGACCGCAATTTTTGGAATTAAATTTATTATCCAAACTAAGTCCTTTTGGAGGAGAAAATCCTCATCATCAAGCAAAAGCTTGTAAGCTAATTTAATAGTGAACTACTCATTTTTCGTAGGAGCCCAGGTCACTTGATCTTCCTTGGGTCTCATGGGGATAAACTATTGCCCGAGAATGTTACAAAGATCATTTGATTCCGCTTGAAATCCTTGAATTCTTATTTGTTTCCACTTCATTCTACCTCTGTCCTCAACCATATAATCGAAGACTTTTCTGCCAATGAGTTCTTCTTTGATATCTCTGATTCGGGCTAAGTTAGAATATTGTATCAGTGGTTCATCCTTAGCCCACTTGTCATTCCAATAATTTATCCTCTCAACATTGCCTAAAACCCATCTTAAACCTTTTTTGATGATTTCCTTACAATTAAGAATTGCTTTCCAAAAAGTAGAACCTTTGATTGGAACTGAGTCACTTAGAAATTCCATATTTTGAAGATACTTTCATTTGATGATAGTTGTCCATTCATTTTCTTCACCATAAATGAGACGTCACGCCTTCTTAGCTAGTAAAGCTAAATTTATATGAGCAATTCTCCTCAGACCTAAGCCCCCATTTTCCTTGGGTCTGCACACTTTGGTCCATCCTACAAGGTGTATCCTTTTTTTCTCCTCTGATCTAGTCCATAAAAATTATTTTTGGAGTTTCTCAATTTTTTGGAAAACCTTCACAGGGGCTTTGAAAACGGAGAGGAAATAGACTGGAATGCTCTTAAGAGAGGCCTTAGTGAGGGTCATCTTTCCTACTTGAGATAGAATATGACCTTTCCATCTAGCAAGTTTTTTTTTGAATTATTTCAATAACCCTGTCCCACATTGACTCTCTCGGAGAACCAATGAAAAGAGGGAGACCAAGATACAAAGTGGGGAGGTTTGCTATATTATATCCCTAAAGAGGCCTAAATATTGAAGACCCAAGGAAGGATAAGCAGGTTTAAAAATAAATAATAATATTATAATATTTCGGGCAAAAGATTGAGGTGAAGAAAAACAAGGTCCAAGGAATCATTAAAAAATAAATCCTTGAAAAGACCCATTGAGAAGATTTTAAAGGTTATTATTTAATTTATTTAAATTAAAATATTTTAACCATAGGTTAAAGTTTTAATTTAAATAAATCATAAGGCACCAAAAGTTTAAATTTAAATTCAAATTAAAAATTGGATTTGCTAATATGACATGAGGGAGTGCAAAGAACAAGGTATAAAAGGGGATAATAATTTTCATTTAAAACACCCCATGCAATTTTTATATGCCCAAAGAGAAAATATTAATCGATCATTGCATTAAGAGGGAAGAAGAGATTTATGTGTTTTAAAAGCTCAAGGAGGGAGACTTTGCATTAATTTTGAGTGGAGTGCCAAGTCAATCCCAAAGTGTTTGGTAGTGCAAATGGTGATCAGAGGCTGGCTAAGTTGTTCGTGCAAGGTAATTCAAGGGTTTGATTCATGTCCCCTTTGTTTTAACACAACAAGTTTTATTGTTCTCCGAAATCACTGAAGGCAAGGAATAAAAGGTGGATTGTGCGCCTAAGTTTTGTTTGGGTGTGTGGCCCAACGATAGCTTAGAATTGGTTTAAGGCACTACGGAAGTGACAGGTTACGAGTTTGAGTTTGGGCGCAGTCATAAAGGATGAAATATTTTTGTTGAAAACATGGGCCGAAATTTATGAGGTAAGTGCTTTGATTTTTTGATAAGGTTTTGTGAAGGCACAAATTACATAGATATCATGTGATTATTTTTGCATAGGTGGGAGTCATAAGGGATAATAAAGGAATTTAATTTTATTTGTTGAATGTTATTTTTTGGAGTTTGGATTTTATACAGTGTTGATAAAGAAATTGGAGTTATAAGGTTTAACAAAGGAATTTAATTTTATTTGTTGAATGTTATTTTGTGGAGTTTGGATTTTATAAAGTGTTGATAAAGAAATTGGAGTTATAAGGTTTAACAAAGGAATTTAATTTTATTTGTTGAATGTTATTTTGTGGAGTTTGGATTTTATAAAGTGTTGATAAAGAAATTGGAGTTATAAGGTTTAACAAAGGAATTTAATTTTTATTTGTTGAATGCTATCTTGAGAAGTTTGGAGATTATAAGGTGTAGTTGAGAGTTGATATTTGTATGGTGAAATAATTATTGGGGAGAATATTTGTAGGGATATTTTGATAAAGGTTGTTGCTATCTAACCTTGAAATTGGAAAAGAGAATTTGATTGTGATTGAGACAGGTTTTTAAGATATATCTCTACAAAAATAAAAGGTATGGGCACATCTTCCTATAAGTGAAATATTGTTGGATTGAATGTTGTGAAATGCAAAGGTGGAGTGAAAAGGATTATTTGATAAGCATTGTTGGAAATGTTTGAGTGAGTTTTCATATGCATGATTTGTGGATGTTGAAATAACATGAGTATCATTGTTATGTGAAATTGTAAACTATCTTGAGCTAGGGTTTGTGAAAGAACATGAGTATCATTGTTATGTGACATTGGAATTATCTTGAGTCAAGGTTTGAGTTCCATAGTATGAGTTTTTAAACATTTGGTTAATGTTTGTAAGCAAGTTGTATTTCATTGAGTGGATGTTTGAATGAAGTAAGGTTGAGCATTATTAATTGAAATTTGGAGTGATAGTTCAGGTTTTGTGAAACAAATTATATTTTATATCTAAATTGATTTTAAAGAGAGTTTGAAAATTATAGAGTGTTTTGTTGAGTACAAAACATTGTGAGTGTGAAACATATTGAGTCTTTTATCATTCTCTATATGTTTTTGTGATTAAACAAGATTCTAAGTGAAACTTGTTTGTGTGTTGAAGAGGTTTTCTGAAAGAGATTAAGTTGAGTTATGTATGCAAGTTTTGCAATTATTTGAGTAAGATTTTATAAAAGCTTGTGGACATATTTGTGTAAGTACTAGAGGGGGCTTAAGGACATATTTGAGTAATCTTTTGTGAAAGCTTAAGTATAGAGTTAAGAAAGCTTTTGTGAAAGCTTGTGAGCAGATTTGAGTAAGTCCTAGAGAGGACTTAAGGATAGAATTAGGCAAGCATTTATGAAAGATTGTTGAGTGGATTTGAGGTAAGTCTTTGTGAAGCTTGTTAAGAAAATATGAGGTAATTCTTGGTGAAGACATGTTGAGCATATTTGAGGTAAGTCTTGGTGAAGACTTGTACAGCAAATTGGACAAGTTCTAGGGAGGACTTGTTGAGTAGATTTGAGGTAAGTCTTGGTGAAGACTTGTAGAGTAGATTGGACAAGTTATAGGGAGGACTTGTTTGAGTAGATGTGAGGTAAGTCTTGGTGAAGACTTGTAGAGCATATTGGATAAGTTCTATTGAGGACTTGTTTGATCAAATTTGAGGTAAGTCTTGGGGAAGACTTGTAGAGTAGATTGGACAAGTTCAATGGGGGACTTGTTTGAGAAGGTGTGAGGTAAGTCTTGGTCAAGACTTGTTGAGTAGATTGTAAACATTCTTGAGAGGACTTGTTGGACATATTTGAGGTAAGTCTTAATGAATACTTGAGAGCAGAGTGAGCACGTTCTTGAGAGGACTTGTGGATAGATTTGAGACAAGTCTTTAAGAAGACTTGAGTGTAGATTTGATTGATTGATTTGTTCAAGATTTGAGTTAATGCTTGGGACAAATCAGAGCAGAGTTATTTTGTGATTGGATCAAGCTTTGTGTTAAGGCTTAAGTATATATTTTGGTATGGATTTGAGGGCAGATTTATGCCAGGCCATAGATAGATTTAAGAGTAGATTTATGCTAGATCGAGGACAGTGTTTAGTGTAGATTTGAGAAAAATATTAAGTAGAGATGAGAGCAATATTTGGAGGTGATAGAGCAGAGGATAATAGTCTCTAGTGGATAGATATCCATTAGCTAGGGTAGTGAGGATATAGGTCTTCTAAGTGAGGATAGAGGTCTTAATTGGAGATAGATCCACAAGCTAGTGTAGTAGAGACAATAGTATTCTAGAATATCACCATCCAAAGCATAGGAGAAAGAGTTATCCTATGGATAGACATCCATGAACCAGTAAAGGGGAAATATTTCTCCTATGTATTGGTGTCTCCTTTGGATAGAGGTCCATAAACATTGTAATAGGGAAGGATTTCCAAGAGATTTGTTGAGAAAATGTTAGTGAAATATTTTCATCATGGAGTAGCCCACATTGGGTGAACCACGTTAAATTGGTGTCTCTATTGTGTGTGATGATGTGCATTGTTTTGATTATTGTTGTTGATATTTCCATTGATATATTGAATAATATTGTTTGAGAAAGAAAAGTAAAAGTTGATCTTATACTGTTTACCCCCCCTCTTAGTATAAGCTTGAATTATTCAAAAGTCTCCAAGAGGTTCCATCCTATAGAAAAAATAAAAAAATGAACAAAACCATCTAGCCAATAGAAGAAATAGAAGACTTAACTAAGATTCAAATCAGACAAAAAGGAAAAGACCAAAATGCAGAGGGACTCAACTATATGGTATCCTCAATGACCATCTAATAATCATGAATATCTTGCTCATGCTCTACATTTTGAGTCTTTAGATCTTCCAAGATAATCATAGCTTGTTGAAGTAGGGAACTAACCATTTTAAAGCACATCCTCCAGGTACTTGATGTGGCATTTGTTGGTGAAATAAGGAAGGTATGACCTCTACTGGATATGGCCTAAGTGCGAGGACCCATTTTGAAGACCAAATTCCTTCCACAAGGAAGAACGACCTAATATGCCTTCAATATTTGGTTTCTTCATTAACATGGATAAAATTTTCAACTTTTCTTGCTCTTGCTCAATGATAATTGGCGTATTTTACTTCTCTACTTGAGACCTACTCTGGGAGGAGTGATTTGAAGCCTTTGTCTTCATAGAGGGAGAGGTATCTCTAAAGGTGAAATCAAATTTCAATTTTCTACCAGATTTAGGAGAGATAGTCTTTAGTGTTAAATCATCATCCAAAATCTTAGGGTGGGGGATCTATTGGCTACAATAAAGCACTTCGAGGTGCATAGGGGGGCTACCAACATAGGATATAATTGCCTTTTAGAATTCCTTATAGAGGGAATTCCTATAGAGGATGATATGGAGACCTTGGTGGATAGGATGAGTGGAGGTCACTTTTTTGATGTTGAGAATCAAATGCTCAATGGACTTGAAAAAATAGTTTGAGACATTAATGGTTTTGTTATCATGAAGGTGGTTCTAGAAAATTAATGTGAAAGGTTCTAAGGGTGGAATTAATATCCTCAAGAATGAAATAATAGAGGATAGAAAATATGAATTTATCCCAAGGTTTGGGAAGGAATTGCCTGGTTATTCCTCCTTTATCCCTCCTAATATTATTTCCATTATCTACAAAGTAGCCCAATTTATCAACCATAAAATGTTTCTCATGTTGCACAATGTCTCCATCATAAGGAATACTAGTCACCTAGGTTAGAAAATGAACATTGATGATGAATCTAAGGTCGCATACCAAGACTCTGCCACCATCCCATGACTAAACCAATTTGAAAGAAAGGTCTGAATCACTGCCACTAAATTTTTGAAGAAAGGGGGTGAACCCATGGGCATTGAGAATCTCCTCCACGATGGGATCAAGCTAAAGAATATATACATATTTTTATTTGCTAAATAAAACAATAATGAAGAGTTATAAATACTATATATATATATTGTTATATTTATTCTATTTGTATTTTATATTTAAATAATTGTGTCTCATATAGTTATTACAATTTAATATTACATTACAAGAATATGTAAATATCATAAACTAAGTCTTATAAATCATGAGGCCTTGAATGAATGATAAGTGAAAGCATGCTTTGTGATCTTAAATTATACGTAAATTGAAAATAAAAGACAAAATCTTTTGAAAAAAAACCAAAACATCCTTAAACATCTCTTCAAAATAAAAAAATAAAATTTGAAAATTGTAAGAAAAGGTCATAACATATTAAAAAATAAAAACTCACATATAGATGTAAAGTGTTTTAACATAAAAAAATAATTCCTGTGAAAAGTTAAAATTTACATGGACAATAAAATAACTACATTTTTAAAAAGTAAACAAACTTTCTTCTAAGATATATTTCATTAAATTATATATATATATATACCTTACCATGTATATATATATATATATATATATATATATATATATATATAACCTTACCATGGTTTGAACTTTGGGTTTCCCAAATGAAAGCCCAAGGTCATACTAGTATAGTGTCCCACAAGAACACTTTATATGTTATATTAGTACTTTTTTGTCTCATCCCTAAAAAATATTATTCAACCAACATATGATCCAACATACCACATTCTCATATTAATCCAACAAATGAATCTAATGCATTATGAAAAGATAAGTTGAGACATATGATCCCATTATGTACATATGTTGGATATAAGTTCCCTCTTTAGGCAAATATTCAACATATATGATTCTTAAGGGATATATGCCCAAATCTAGCATATATCCCATCTTTTTGCAATGCATTGGATTTATAAAAGGTTAGTTGACATGTATCTAGATATATGTATAATGTGGTATGGTATGTTGGATATATGTTGGATCATGTGCTTTTTATAAGTTGAGGAGCTAGTAGGGATTTTATGGCAAGAATTCATAAATAAATAGCAAAGCCTATTTATGCTATGGATTGTAATTGTGGAGTTTATTATTCTTGAGCTCAATATGTTGGATACAAGTCAATTAACCCTTTATGAATCCAATGCATTACAAAAAGAAGGGATATATACACAAATCCAACATATGATACAACATTATGCATAAAGGTCAATGTCACAATAAGATGGTGAATTCCCACAACTTAGAAAATATATTGAAGAAAGGTGGTCATGGATTCTTTACCCAGGTCAATTGCATGGAAGTTCAGTCTTAGGAGCCACTTCTTCCATTTATCTTACAAAATATTATGGATTTTTATGTGGATGTCTTTGATGAGCCCATGGGTCTTCCCTCTAAATGCACACATAATCATGATATCCATCTAATTTTGGAAATTCATACTCCTAATGTTCATTCTTATTATTATTCTCAACCCCAAAATTCTAAATTTGAGAAGGTAGTCTAGGAAATGTTGGAGCAAGGAATCATCTATCTAAAAGCATAAATCATTTGTCTAAGCATAAGTCCTTATTCCTCTCTAGTGGTTATGGTGTGGTACAAGGATAATTATCGTTGCATGTTTCCTAATTTTTGACCTCTCAACAAGATTGCCATAAAAGATAAGTTTCCTATCCCTATTATATAATATTTGTTGAATGAATTACATGGTGCTAAATATTTTATAAAAATGGACTTGTACTCTAGGTTTTATCAATTAAGGTTATAGAAGAGGATATCCTTAAAATTATTATTTTTTATATGTGAGGATCATTATAAGTTCCTCTTCATTACTTTTGGTCTCACTAATGATCCTTCCACTTTCTAAATCCTCATTAATTTTTTATTTCATTCTTTTCTTAACAAATTTTTCCTAGTCTTATTTGGTAATATATTAATTTGTAAGTCCTAGGAAGCTCATCTAGTTCATGTGGACCAATTACTTCACCTTTTACATAAGGAAAAATTCTTTGTTAAAATATCCAAATATTTGGGGTCCATGATGTAGAATACTTTGGACATAAAGTATCTAAAGTAGTCAAGATGGATCCTAACAAGATAAAATCCATGCAATACTGGCCTTTACCCAAATCTCTTAAGCAACTCAATAGATATTTAGGTCCAACATGGTACTGTATGAAATTTATCTACAACTATGGCAAGTCCATTTTTATAAAGTATTCAACATCATGTAAATCATCCAATAAATCATCTAATATAGGGATAGGAAACTTATCTTTGATGGTGATCTAGGCATAATTTTCTTTGTGAATATAAATTTCTTATTAAGTCACTAATATAAGGGTGGTGTGAATAAACTTAAGGCTTCCTTGTAACAAATTTATCCTAATAATTCATGGGTTTACTCTCTATCAAAACTCCTACAAGAAAAAATTTAATGACAAGAGTGAATTGACTGACATTATAATGGTTTGGGTTAATAGCACTACAATAATTTGGATAACTCTAGCATATTAAGGGTTAGATACTAATATGTGAGTCCCATGCAAATATCTAATCATTGATAAATCATTTTAAATATATCTACATGTAGACAATTAAACTCCATTGCATTTGATGTTGCCACAACATCATCAAGGTTTTACATCAAGAGATCTTGAGTAACTTTTCTATGCCTTTGGATTTTCTCATTGACCACCTAAGCATCAAACTCCATATTTCTTTTAATTTCTTTATGTATCTAATGATTTTCTACTTGTCCTTTAGGTTGTTAAATATTTTCTCCTTATTCTATTGTCAAACATATTTTATGGTGAAATTAATCTGATCTATTATTGTCATCTTGTCAATGAAATTTTCTTATCAGACATAGATTTTCTAGTTGATCTCTTGTGTGAATAGCATTTATTTTCTTTAACTCAAACTAAGTTTTTTACATTGTTTTTTTAATTTTTCCATGGTGTTCAACATATAAGCTCGTTGTTGGTATGATTATTATAATGCCAACCTTTTTCCTTTCATATGGTTTTGCACTGAGTATCCTAATATACTATAATTCATAGTATCACTAGAGGATATCTCTAATAGTGTAGTATAATCTCTCTACTAGTTTTGGGTTGTGCTCTATTGATACCAATGGATCAACCCATTGGATCACATTGACCACTTAGTTAACTTTATCTTCTTGCAATAATAGTCTCATTATGTTCCTAGTTGGATCCTCTTGGGTATTATCCTAGAGTATAATAGTGGCTAAGAGATTATCCTTCATTGTTATCACTATGTATCCAAAATGCATACTTTATCGCCTAGTACCTTCATGTTTCTAATGATATCTAGGATCACTAGAAATAAACATACCTTGATGGATTTCATGAAGATATCTTCCCACTTTGAAATTCACCCAACTATGTAGAGCAATAATGGAGTGATCATGCTACTAGTCATTACTAAGAGACCTATGTCTCATTACCTTTCCTCTAGTACTATTTGTATCATCGTCCACTTAAAAAAACTAATAGATCTAGAAAAAACAATTATTGTTTTTAAGCCCTTTGTGCTTCTTACCTTTGGTTACACACCCCTCAACTCACTTCATATGTCCTATTTTGGTTTAGTCCTTTAGATCCTCTTTTGTCAAGACCTTGAGAAGTTGCAAATTCTCAACTTCTTTGTGGTAATCTCTTCCATACCTACCTTGGACTTCATCATCATGGCCTTGGTGCCTTCTACAACTATAGATTGCATGCCTACAATAAGTAACTTTACTTTTGTTACCTTTTTCATTCTTTCCACAATCATCATTATCACCTCTATTATTGTTACCTTTTTTTTTGGAGATACCACTAGACATGTGTTAGTCCTCTTTGTGTACTTTGACAGTAGCAACTCAAAAGGTTGTGGTACCATTGTTTATTGAGAGTTCCCTAACATCATAAAGCTAAATAATAAGGCTTTATCCTTATGGAACCTCTTCTTCTTGGTTCTTAATGGGGCTATTGCAAATATTAATACCTTCAAATAAGTCTTTACATTTATGGGTTATAGTAGTACTTCTAAAGAAATAATGTTAAAGTCATTGGAATATTAACCCTTTCACTCCCCTCTTACCCTACCCCATCTAGTGCAACCTCTTTAGACTATAATAATAGAAGATGTAACAACATTCCATGTTGTACTAAGTCCATGCATAATTTTACTTGTTAATAAATTCATGTATGCCTAGTAGGATAATGCATTATTTCCCATCCATTAAGCTCTTAATCCTATTATCCTATGTCACCCATTTTTCCAACAATATTAAATGAAGATTATTTATAAAATGAGGTGTAAGTTACACACCCACATATGGTTACACTATATATATATATAAATATTTGCTATGTTGGTGCTTGAAAAACACATACAAATAATTAAGAAAGTACAATATTTAAATTTTGGTACCCCTTATTTGATACTTTATAATTTAATAAAAACTTATTTGGAAAGTGTGATAAATGTTGTTTTCTCCCTCTCACCAGCATTTCATAGGCCACCTCTCCTTCTCTAGTCACTATTGAAACTCAAAAACACTTATGATACAAGTATAGGCAATAAGCTATGCACTGAAATTTATTTTTGAGCATGTGATACCAATGATGATGATAACTTTCAAACTTAGCATGGTGTTCAAGTATCCTCATACCTAGTAATCCTTAACCAAATTCTTCTTCTCATTCATATTGGAATATTTTTTATCTATTGTAGTAGAACTTATCTAACCATAATCCATCATTTACCTTTCCACCTTCTCTCTATTTTAGTATAACTTATCTAATCATAACCCATCATTGTGATATAGTATTAATAACAAGGTAGTCAAATTTCTAACTTATGTAGGTCTAGGATCCTAGCCCAATCTAAAAATACCATTTGAGTAGAAAAACTCAATTGGTTTTGATCTAATCCATCATTTAGCTACAATATATTTTGGGATTCTACATATAAGGTTCCATGGGATAACATTTCTTGACTAATGCCCACATATTTTTTAGTGTCCTTATCTGTATAGGTGCCCCTACTAGTCCAAAGAAGGTTCTACCAAAATTTACATTTGTATGGTCAAAAATCTTATATATTTGTAACTTATCTCCATTATATTGCAACGATCATGATACTTTTGGAACAACCACCATCTTCTAGTTCGCTTTACCCTTCCCCTTATCAATTTCTACCATCATTCCTCTTCTACAACTACTCTTCTCCATGCATAGATAAATCTTCTCAACTATCAAGTGTCATAGTGTATATGAAAAATCCTTCTTTGATACTCAAGTTTTAAATGGGTTGATCATGACCTCCATTTCATCATTATCTTAGTTATTTTCTTGTGTGTGATGTGTCTTGGTGCTACTTATCTCATGTGGAAACTTTTGACAACCTATCCAGTTGATATATTCTTGTTGTCCAACTCACCTTCCAAGAAGATTTCTCAAACCTACACATTAAATCCCTTATTATTTTCTTAAATTTTAATTTGATCCTCCAATCATTTCTAGTATAAAATTTGCATGCCTATATAAGTTTCCTCAGAAACCAAGATTGGTGTCATCTTCCATTCACTTCACTCTTTAGTCTCAAATTACATTGACCCTTCCTTTTGGTGTCCATATTAACTTGATATTTTATTGAGTGGCTTAATTCTTAGGCACTATAAACATACGACTTGGTGCTAGGTGTTCCTTTCAAACTTAGATATTAAGGATTTTGAAGGCTTTTTTAAACTTAGATGCTAATAACCTCGACTTATAGAGGATTATCTTATATTGATGCCTATGCTTTTAGGTGGAGGAATCCCACTTCTAGTGTGGCAAAAAAATAGTTTTCTTAGTGCTAATAGAAATTGACTCTAAAAATACTTCCAAATTTGATGCTACCTCAAATAACAATGATGCTCACTCCACACTCTATTGCTAGACTCTTAGAACTTCATTAGCATTAGTATCAACTTGCTTAAGAGGAATTCCAAGTATGGTATCTCCTTAAAGAGCTTGAAATTGACCTTTGTGCATTGGCACTATGACTAATACATTATAATTCCTATCTCCTCTTGGGTGTTGATGTGGAGTGTCCCTTAATATCAAGTACTAAGAGATAACATTATCTCTAGCAATATGATACTCTTAGGCTTGGTACTAACCTTTCCACATATCGTGTTAACCTATTGGTAGTATCATTATCTTAGGTAATACTCATTAATAACTTCCACTATGGCACCTATCACAACTTATATTTCCAACACACTCAATGCCAAAAGGGAAAGAGGGTCTACTGGTGATGTTCCCTAGAGTTAGCTTTTCCACCATGAATGGCTTAATTACAAGAAGTTCATCAACCAAATATGCTAATAATTTATTTAGTTTAAACGATATAAACACCATAGTAACAACCCTCTATACAAGGTGGTAGGGAATACGTTTATCCTCTTTGACCCATCTAATTCATATGACTAGATTACACTCTTGAACTTCAAAAGTTTTAGGTATATAAAAGTTCTAGCATCAAATTATGTAATGGTACCCCGTAATGAATCATCCTATTGGATGGGCATCTAATAATATAATTGATATCTAAGGTGTTATGCTTGGCATCTCTAGCCAACTATCAATCCCTATTATCTTCTATTTCTCAAATCTCTTCTATGAAAATGTCTCATAAAAAATCAACTAGTTCATAACTACATTCAAGCATAAAATATAATTCCCCTATTATTTTGCTATCTAATTTAATAATCAACTATGCAACGATTTATGTCACTTTCCTTATACTTATTTCCTTCTCATATGCAGCTAAAAAAATGATATCAAATTTTACATTCAATACTAAAGAGATGCTTCTAACAACATGGTGTTTATATTTTCTTTCAGTGCCTTCATCCAAGTATTAGGGTCATAAATGAGCCATATAACTCAATTAGAGTAAACCATCCACTTTCTAGAGTATACTTCTAAAATATATAATCACAACTATATAGACATATGCAATACTTCACACACTAGCCTTATAGTCACATCATAAGCATAAGTACATACATAATCATCACTAGACCTCATGCCATATGGATGGTTCACTTCTTCTAATGATATGAATCAAGGATTATTGCATCCCTACTAGAAAGATATTCACAAGCATGATTGCATTAGTAGAAGATAACATATCCTTAAGAATTTTGATAAACTATTGCTTATCTTCCATTAGTCTTAGCACCCTACTATAACTAATAAAATTCTTGAATCCTCCTCTTGTATATATATACTTCAACTTAAGGAACTCTTTAAATTATTCCAAGTAACATTCATATGGTCATAATCCATCATAACCTTCTCATTGTACAAGCAAACTACAGTTGCACCCTTTAGATAAAATATTACAATCTTAGCCTTATCTTGATTCAAGAGTTCATTAATGTGAAAAACATTTATACATCTGAATAAATCACTCTCAAGCAATCTTCCTTTTATTGTAAACTTTCATAGTTTAAGTTTATTTAGGTTTTGGAAGATATTTTTTTCGTAGCTCTAGCAATCTATTCTAGGTTGAACTCATCATGTGAAGAATGTTGAAGTGGGAGCTACTCTAGCTCCTACTAAACACCTCATATTTTTTTGCCCTATTGAAGGTGGTCCACTATTACATTTACAAATTCTAATTAGTAGCTAAAATTTACCCATAGATTCACGTGGTAGATACTCATGAGGTTCAATTGATTGAGGAACTTCAATAGGGAAAATTTTAGATTGATGGGACTCTTTGTGACTAGAAGTTGGTTTCCACAATTTTTGCCATGTCATCCTCTTCTACGAGAAATCTACTAAAATAATCATAATTAGCTAAGTCTACCTATTAAGGCCCAAGTGTTGCAACTGGACTTTGGCACCAATAAATGATGCTCATCCAACACCTAAAAATACAACCCCAAAATTTTATTTAAATGATACTATTCAATCACATGCATCGAGAACTTACATACAACATATGTCATTTAAATTTCATTACTAGTTCAAGTGAGTATATAATTTAAAAGATGAGAGGGACTTGAATACATTTTGTTAATCAACAAAGAATAAATTGTGTAAAAGGTTTTGCCAATAATTCTTATAGGTTACTTATCTCAAATTAAATTATTTTTCAAAAACCCTTGCTTGATTTCAATAGATTTATAGATAACCTAATAAAACTCCTTGTAAAGGCAAAATTGACATGAACAATAAAATAACTAAATTTTCCAAAAGCAAACAAAACTCTCTTCTTCTAAGATATATCTCATTAATCACTTACTCTATTTATATATTTGCCCTCCATCATAATCAAAGTAGTTTTCCGTCGACTGTTTCTAATTTAATTGTATGCTACATTACCGATTCCTGCCTACTCAGTACCTTTCGGCCTTATTTAATAAAGGCTGGTCGAAAGTATTCCGCTAGAAATTCAGTGCATGAGGAGGAGCACGAATGCCTTAAGCACCACACTTTTCCGTAGCGATTCCGAGGCGAGATGCCGGTACATCATACACAATTCGAAAGTTCTGTTGCTGAAAATTTCCAATGATAGACACCTGATTTGCAGAGTTCCCCGGAGGAGTAGCAAAAGCCAAGCATTGCACGGAGGAACCTCTAGAGCCTCCAGGAATAAAAACGTTCTCGACCGGCAGGACCCAATCAAAACCCCCATCAAAATGCAAGGTAACGGAAGGAAGCTTCACTCCGCCTGACGGAATGTTGTAGCAGGTATCGAACAAGTTGCTGGCGCCAGCGACCATGTTGAGATTTTGAGCGGAGAGCTGGCGGCGGAACGAATCCCTCATCGCAGTGTAAGCGGGCGCCACCAGACGGGTAATGACCGTCCCCGAGTCTATGATGGTGCCCGCCGGGACGGAAACACGATCATTACCCACGGAAACCCCGTTGAGCCCCACGGCGTAGAACGAGGGATTCGCCGCGTTCGTCAAGAACGGCGTGAACTTGAGGCCGGGCGCCGAGAGGGCGCCCTTCCCCAGACGGAGCGACCCCGTCGAACCGGCTGACCGCACGGATGGTAGGCAGTAAGAAAATGTACGATCGTACGATTTGGCCGTTTGTGAGACGAAGGAGAGGGAGTCCTTCCCAAACCCCACCAGACCCGGGGCGGTCCGGATGAGCCCCGTCACATTAACCGCGCACCCAAAGACGAAGTTGCGGTCGGCCTGCGAGCCGACGGTGATTGTGTCCGTGGACAGCACGACGGTCAATTGAGAGCCGTCGCCGTAGGCGGTTCCAATTCCGCAGCTATAATTCCCGCAGTCGGGAGAGCTGCCCAGCGCCTGGCACTGCGGGGAAGAGCAGCCCAGGGACTTAAACGTCGATGACTTGGAGGGGTCGAACTTCTGGCTTTGCGGGCAGTTGGAACAGGTGGTGCAGGGGATCCACGCCAGGTCACTGCCCGTGTCGATGACGGTGTACAAGCTCTGCCCGGGCGTGCCGAAGCCCAGTTTGATTATGTAGTTTGAGGCCTGCCCCGGGGCGATGGGCGTCACGGGCACGTCGGCGTCGTCTTCCGTCGAAACCGTAGGCATGCTGTTGGCGAGCAGGGACACTCGTCGCTGCAGTATTGCTCGGTAGCGGTGGGCGTCGCCCTCTATAGACTTGAGTACTGAGCTCGACCACGTTGAATCTGGCGCACGGAAGGGCGAGCACTGGCCGTTGATGTGCACGAGAGAGAAAGTTGATTTTGATTCTGCCACCTGAGGCGAGGAGCAGTTAACCTCTTCATTCTTCCACCTGAGTGACTCAGGGCTTACAATCCTACTGTTTTCTGCTGCTGAGCCGCATTGGAGCAGCAGAAACAGCAAGAATGCGGATATAAGAGACCCATGGTTTGTCATTGTAGAGAAGCAGAGGACCATTCCCTACGCAGCAGTGAGGGAGATCATTCCAGGATGGCCGGTTTTTATAGGAAGATTCCACACGGCACGAAGCGTTTTCAAACGGATGAGGCTGGGGATGGGGTTCCCTTAGGATTCTTGACATGACTCCATTTTACAAGTTGTGCCGATAATTTCGGCATTGCAATTTCCCTGAGGATGGGGATGGGGTCCCTTAAGGATGTTTGTAGTCCTTGCAATTTCCTCTGTTCGATGTCTTTATGAAAAGTAAAATCCTCCTTTGAGAAACCCGTTTGATAATGAATTTTTGTTCACATCAATATCTCCTTTTCTTCTATTCACGTTAAAGTTAAATTCACACATGAAATGGTCGCGACCAGTCATTTTCCAAGTCTCATTTTTCACAAGTAGCAGCTATGAGATTGGATGCTTTTATATCTTCACCACCTTGGACTGTGATCGTAGCAAGTGGGAACACACAGAAAAACAACGCGACCAGTTTCCAACATTAATGTTCTCAAGTTTGACAGTGTTTGAAAGTAGATAAATATCCGTCCCGGAAATTCCACATACATTTCTTGCATACAACTCATTAGATCTCAACTATTTATTTATTGTGGAATATAAATATATTATTAGACTTAAGTTTAAATTTTAATAATATCGAAGATTTTATATAATTTATTTTAGAGTGTGAAAACAGTATAATGGTTAAAGTTTTAAGTTTTTAAGTCTATATTTAAATAATATTACATTAAAAAAAATAACAAAATTAATAATAATCAAGTGTTTGTAAAGTTAACAGTAGTAGTTTGTCCTATAGTTTCATAGGGTCGTAGTTAGTCTATATGGAACAAAGGTGTTATAATGACGGTGTTGTCCAAAATGCTATCCCATAGATTCACAGTCTCAACTAGCTGAGTAGAGAAAAAACATGCAGGTCACCATCAATCGTTTTCGATAATCATTGTCGGTAGACGATATGTATGCTCCGTCTACATCTACAGGAAAAGTCCAATTATATCTGGTCTTCTTGTTCACATGTTGTTCCTAATATTTCTGAGGAGGTCACCATCATCAACTACTTTTTGGTGGAAAATAAATGTGATGTTATGCCAGTCCCAGTTAGTGGAGAAAAAACATGCAGGTCACCATCAATAGTTTTCGTTAATCTTTGTCTGAAGAAGATATGTATGCTCTGTTTACATCTACAGGAAAAGTCCAATTATATTTGGTCTTCTTGTTTACACGTTGTTTATAATATTTGACCCATAATTTTCGGGGATGTGCTCAGCAAATATTTCTTACAACTCAAAATAAAATAAAATTTTATTTTAAAGATTTTAAAAATTGTGATTTTAAAGTTAAAGTGGATAGAAGAGAAAGTATTAATATGAAACAAATTTTCTTGGTGGAAATTCACTCTAACTTTGTTTTTTAGATAGGAGGGGAAATATTAACGTGAAAATAGGAATATGTCCCTACCGCTTTTTAAAGTCATGGAAATCGTACGTGTACAACTTTGGACACTTTGGCCTCTGGCAATATGAACGACAGGAAATCCGCGTGGAAAGATCAAACGGGCTTCTTAAGGGAGGATTTTACTTTTTATAAAAAAACATCGACTTTTGAGAAATGTCAATTTTCTAGCATCATAGGACATTGCAAGACAAGGACTACAAACATCTTCAGTTTGTCCATTTTCTATCCGGAGTTCACGCATGTGGCTTAATTATGTGCGGATCAAATATTACGTCTGAATGGGGTACCTAAAAGGATCATATCTGACCAAGGTTCTCTATTCATCTTTCAATTTTAGAAGACTTTCAAACATGTCTTCGATACTCAAGCAAAGCTTAGCATCACGTATCACCCCAAGACAGATGGTTAGCTAAAGACATATAAGCTTAGCATCACGCATCACCCCAAGACAGATGGTTAGATAAAGACAGATGGTTAGCTAAAGACATATAAGCTTAGCATCATGCTTGAGGAAATACTTTATATCTATATAATAGACCTACAAATTCAATGTGAAAAGTATCATAGTCTTGTGGAGTTTGCATACAATAATAGTTATTATAGGTCCTTCGGAATGATACTTTATCTATTTTTATATGGACACCTTTGCTAAGCTTCTTTAGGTTGGAGGATCTTATGGTTACTTACCTAGAGATACGCTAAGAGATAGAAGAATAGGTGAACAAAACCAAATCCAACCTCAAACAAGCTTAGGATTAGTAGAAGAGTTTTGTCAACATGAATTGCATGGAAAGAGAATTTACATTGGGTAACAAGATGTTTATGAGAATTAGGCCATGTAAAAGTTGTTTTAAACTTGGAAAAATGTCAAAGATTTCAACACAATTTACCAGAGCTTTTGAAATCTTGGAGAATATTGGACTTGTTGGTTATCATCAAGCATTGTTGTCTAGTGTGTCATGAATCCATATTGTATTTTATGTAATATTACTTACAAAATATGTATTTGATTCTTCTCATGTATTGGATAGGTCTATATTGTAGGTGTGTCAAAGTAAAACAGCAAATTATATTCATGTACGGGAAGGATTAAATAATACATTTGTAGGCCTATAATAGCCCGGAGGTTACGAAACCATCCGATGCTGAAATAGAACTTGTTATAACAAATAACAAGTTATGCCTAATTTACAAGATATATGTAATATAATGTAATAACAACAATATACTAACAAATATACGCTAACATCCCCCCTTATTACATTATTTTGGTAATGATATAACTATTAGCTATACTAACATCCCCCCTCATTACATCATTTGGCAATACAAAGAGAGCTGCGAAACAATTCAAATTTGACACGTGCAAGTGCCTTAGTGAAAATGTCTGCAACTTGAGCATCGGTGGGAATGTGCTGAAGCTGAATTCGGTGCTTCGGAACTTCATCTCGAATGAAATGACATTGTGTGTCAATGTGCTTTGTTCTTTCATGATGGACTGGATTCTTGACTAGGTTCAGAACACCCTGATTGTCGCAAAACAAGTGTATTGGAGATTTGGATGGATGACCCATACTTGTCAGAATGCGACGCAACCATATCACTTCGCACATAGCTTCACGTGCGGCGCGATACTCTGCCTCTGTTGATGAAATAGCAACCACCTGTTGCTTCTTGCTGTGCCAAGAGACAGGACCGGATCCTAGATGAAAAATATATCCTGAAGTTGACTTGCGATCATCAAATGATCCGGCATAGTCGGAGTCCGTGTATCCTTGCAAGAAGAATTTGTTGTTCCTCTTGTATTCTAGGCCATATTCCATTGTGCCACGGACATAGTGAAGAACACGTTTTGCTGCTTTCCAATGAGTGGTCTTAGGCTCCTGCATGAACCTCGAAAGATAGTTGATAGCAAATACGAGATCTGGCCTAGTATTGGTCAGATATATGAGACTCCCAATCAACTGTCGATAGAGAGTACCATCTACCTGAGGTGAATCATCATATCATGATAACTGAAGTCCAGTCTCCATCGGAGTTGCCATTGGCTTGCAATCAGTCATGCAATATTTTTCCAACAATGTCTTGGCATATTTTTTTTGAGACACTTTGATGGAGTGCTCCTTCTGGCTGAATTCCAGACCAAGACAGTAATGGAGAAGTCCGAGATCTGACATCTCAAAATATTGACACAAGTCTCTTTTGACAATAGAGATCATAGTTTCTGAACTCCCTGTAATGAGCAAATCATCAACATAGAGTACAAGCAACACTATCTCAAAACCCTATTTCTTGAAATAGAGGTTTGCATCTGACGGACATCTCTTAAAACCATGCTGCAGGAGGTGATTGTCCATTTTTATATACCAAGCTCGAGGAGCTTGTTTCAAGCCATATAAGGATTTGACCAATTTGCAAACTTTCTGCTGTTGGCCTTCCACTGCAAATCCTTCTGGCTGAGTCATATAGACTTCTTCTTGGAGATCACCATTCAAAAAGGCACTTTTGACATCCATCTGATGAACTTTCCACCCAAATTGTGTTGCCATAGCACAAATAACTCGAATTGTTGTCATCCGAGCAGTAGGTGCAAAAGTTTCCTCGTAGTCAATGCCTTCCTTTTGAGCATAGCCCTTTGCAACAAGACGGGCCTTATGCTTATCAATTGTCCCATCTACTTTGTACTTGACTTTATACACCCATTTGCAGCCAATGGGCTTCTTTCCGTGTGGCAGATCGACAAGCTTCCAAGTTTTGTTTTTCATCAAAGACTTATACTCTGCATCCATAGCAGCCTTCCACTGAGGCTCACCGAGAGCAACTTGTACTGATGCAGGTTCAAGATCGTCTATGGAAGACATAAACACCTTATCACTATCAATATCCATATCTTCTGTATCTCTCACTGGATCTATAGAAAGTTCTTCAAAAGATTGACACAGATCATCAACCCCAGTATTCTCTGTTGCAGCTTTCTCTTGTCGAGCCATGCTGCGAGTACGAGGCCTATCCAAAGTCAAATCTGGTGGAGTAGATAGCTTAGAGTCTTTTATTGTATTTGTATACCACTTTGGATTCTTCTTCTTAGGTGTTGAAGAAGATCTAGAAGAACCTCCAACCTTTGATGAAGGAGATTTAACAACCTGAGTTTCCACAAGGTCTAGGTATACATCTGATGTGTTTGCTGATGTGAAAGCCTCATCAAAAACAACATCTCTACTTATGTGAATCTTCTTGGTCAAGGGATCAATCAAATGATAACCCTTAGAGTGCTCATCATACCCAAGAAGAATACACTTCAATGTCTTCTCATCTAGCTTCTTCCTTTTCTCTTTTGGTATGTGCATGAAAGCTTTACATCCAAAAATGCGTAGATGAGAAATGGAGGGTTTCCTACCACTCCATGCTTCCTGTGGAGTCATTCCTTGTAGGGCCTTTGTGGGTGCCCTATTCAACAGATATACTATTGTGGTGACAGCTTCTACCCAATATAGTTGCTCAAGTCTAGCTCCTGTGAGCATGCAACGAACCATTTCCATGATGGAACGATTCCTCCTTTTAGCAACTCCATTTTTTTGAGGAGTATAAGTAGTAGTTAACTGTCTTGTGATCCCATTTTCTTTCAAGAATGCAAAAAATTCTTTAGAGGTGAACTCCCCCCCTCGATCTGAGCGGAGGGTCTTTATAGAAGTCCCTGACTCCTTCTCAACAGATTTCTTGAATTGCTGAAAGAAGCCAAATGCTTCAGATTTTAGTTGAAGAAAGAATACCCACATCTTTCGTGAGTAATCATCCACAAATAACTGAAAATACCTCTTACCCCCACAACTGTTGGGAGTGAAGGGACCGCACAGATCGGTATGAACCAACTCCAGAGGTTTCTTTGCTCTTGTAGAGATCTTTTCAAAAGGCACTCTATGTTGCTTTCCTTCCAAGCAGTCAGAGCAAACTGGTAAAGTGGTAGAAAGGGAAGGAAGACCCTTTACCATCTCATACTTACTTAACTCAAGTAAGTAACCAGAACTCAAATGTCCATATCTCTTGTGCCATAGGGAAGTTGCCTCCTTTGTAGAGACTTTCATGGCAACATGTGGAGTAGAGATAGTATCTAAGGCAAATAAGCCATGCTTATATGAAGCGGTTGCAATGTTCTTACCCCTCCTGGTAATAGAACAACACTTCTTGCCTCCCTCAACACTAAATTTCACAACCATATCTTTGTCCAGAATTTGTGTGACTGACAACAAATTGTTTGCCAATCCTGGAACATAGAGAACTTTATCAATCTGACACTTGCCATCAGGAAGAGTGACTGAAATAGTGCCTTCTCCCTGAACCTTGTAGGTTTTATCATCAACAATAGTGACAGGTTTGCCCTCTTTGGCCTCAAAAGACTCAAACCATGATTTGTCACCGAGTCATGTGCTTACTGGCTCCAGAATCAACATACCATATAGGATCCGTCTCGCTTGGACACTTGTGGTAGTCATGAGAACTTTGTGGGCTCTCTCGGAATCCATGTCGGATTCTTCAACAACAACATTCACTTGTTGTTTGTTCTTTTGTGGTTTGTTTCGGCCTTTCTGTTTTGATTGCTTATTCTTATGCCAACATCTCGTTTGTATCATGACCTTCTTTGTCACGGATCTTGCAATATCTCTTTTTCTGTTGAGGTTGTTGAGTTTGTTTACCTTTTGAATCCTTTTGTGAATTCCCTCCCTTCTAAAAATTACCCTTCTTCTAGTTCCGCCCTTTCCTGTTGATGTAGAGAGCAGTGTTAGAAGAATCATCTCGTTGTAGTTGGCGTGCCTCCTCCTCTTGAAGCATATTAACCAATTCTACAAAAGTAACTTTCCATTGTGATACCTGAAGGGAAGTGATCAACACCCGATAAGAATCAGGTAAAGCTCTCAATACAACTGAAGTAAGGAGCTTGTCTTCAACTGGTTCTCCCAAAGAATTCAACTTTGCTTTCAATTCAAAAACTCTGCAAAGAAAGAATTCAACTGTCTCACCTTGCTTCATGCTTAGACTGTGTAATTGAGATTGAAGAAATAGAATGGTGGAATCATTCTTTCCCTCATATATAGTATTAAGGGCATCCCATGCCGCTTTACTAGTTGCACAGTCAGCAATATGGGGTTGGACTTCATCAGACACAACAAGCAAGATGAGCACTTTTGCTTTGTTGTCTAGCTTATCAAAGTCTCTTTGAGCAGTAGATGGAGTTGTAGCACCAGCAGCAGATGAAGGTCTGGTTGTTGCTCCAGATACAACATCCCATAAGTCATCCATTGCTAGGATGGCCTTCATCTTATTTTTCCATGGTGTGTAATTAGGACCTTTCAACAATTGATGAGAATCAGTCATTAGTTTTGCAGACATGATGAAGGTTCCTTATAACACCAATTGGTCCCCCTTTCGATATACCTTTTGCTAGGCCGTTATACCATACAAAATACCCGCCCTTACGTGAGGGAAACTATAGGTATTTAGAAAGATCAACAAAAAATCACCCGCCCTTACGTGAGGGAAACTATAGGTGATTTTTAGAGATCATACGATACGTGGTACATAAGCAGTACTGAAAGGGAATATTCTTGTTGATGGTACCTATCATAGAAAGTCTGCAATCTACATGCGTGGGGCGTAACTTCCCTTAAACACTTTGGATGTCAGAACTCTCGTCAGGATTTACGCCTAAACACAAGAACTATTAGGGTAATGGATGGAGTAAAAAAAATGCAAAATGGCAAACTTATCTCTCCCCGACGATTTATAGAGAACAAGCTCAGACGTCATTGTAGCAGCTATATTAGGCGGTGGATACAATAGCGCAATCACGACAGCTTTACCTATAAGTGCTGGCCAGAGGTATCACAAATACCGAACATTGCAGTGCAATAAATTGCACGGATGGGTTTTAATTATTTCGGGGACTTAGGGAGTGAATTTGATTTTAACTTTTAATGTTATAGTGCAAAAAACAAATATGCAACATACAACAAAAAAAAGTGCCCACAGGAATAACCCACTAGGTGTCGGGCGCAGCCGAAAATGCACCTTTACAATAATGCCAAATTTGCTTTTCAAAAATTACTCACTTTCCCCCTTTGATTTTCGAAAAAAAATACCCCCCTTCTTTTTATCTTAAAAAAAATAATCTCTCCACAAATGATTTTTCAAAAAAATTATTTTAGATCCTTAAAGTTAAAAAAAAAAAAAAATTAATTTTAATTTATATAGTTTTTAAAAAAACTTTAAAAAGAAATTAAAATCAAAAGGTTAAACTATAGAAAATAAATTAAAATTAAAAATTAAAGTTTTAACTTTAGGAAATAAAATAATTTGAAAAAAAATGTGGAAGAAATTTTTTTTTTACCTTTGTTGAAGGGGGGTCGGCGGGATTGGAACCCGCGACCTGCAGGCTCCCAGAGCCTTACCGCACAGTCCACCACCAGGTGGACTAGCGGGCTGATCCGACAGGATCAGGGGCCCCCTCGTATTTGAGGAGGGTCCCAGCAGCCCTGCTGCTCTTGGTGGGCGTGCCTCCTCCTCTCGTTTCTTGCAGCGCAGTGGTGGCCGCAAGTGCTTCCGTGGCCGCCTCCACTGCTAGCGCTGGCTAGCAGGGCCACGGCTACGACCTCCGCTGCTGGTGGCGGCGGGGGTGGCCGGCAGCCTCCTGCAGCCTCCGCTACTGCAGCGACGGTAGGCAACGACGGGGTGAAGCCGCAAAGATTACGACTGTCACCGCCTGGTCGCGCGTGTAGCGCACGACCGTGGCTGTCACGACAGTCCGGCCTGCCGTGAGTGTCGCGCCTGCAGCGCGACCTCGGGGGAAGGGGAGGGGAGCCCTCCCAACGTCGCGAGACGTCGCGACGTGTTGGGAAGGGTGGGGGTCCTCCCCACGTCGCGATTGCGCGACGTGGTTGGGAGGGGGGGTGTCAGGAAAAAAACGCGTGTCACGCGCGTGGTGGGGGGGGGAGTGGGGATGGGGGGGGAAGAAAAACACGTCACGGGTGCGCGACGTGTGGGGGGTTGGGGAAAAATGTCGCGCGATTGCACGCGACATTGTGGGGTGGGGGGCGGGAAAAATACGTCGCGCGATTGCGCACGACGTTAGGGGGGGATCGCGTGGTGGGTTGCGCGATCCTCAATCAACCCCAATTTATTTTTTTAAAAAAATTCGCCTTCCCAGCACAGAAATCAGTGCTCCTTCCCAGCAAAAAAAATGCGTCCTCCCAGCAAAATACAGCAAACAGATGTTGTGTTCCCAGCAAAAAAAACTCCAGTTTTTTTTTTAAATTACAGTCGCACGTCCCTCCAGCAAGCGTCTGCAAAAAAATTTTGTAAATGGCTCGGATACCATGTTAGAGTAAAACAACAAATTATATTCATGTACGGGAAGGATTAAATAATACATTTGCAGGCCTATAATAGCCCGGAGGTTACGAAACCATCCGATGCTGAAATAGAACTTGTTATAACAAATAACAAGTTATGCCTAATTTACAAGATATATGGAATATAATGTAATAACAACAATATACTAACAAATATACGCTAACAAGGTGAAAAAGGATGGTGAGATCAATATTGATCCTTATCGCATACTTTGTCAAGTGTAGTAAGCAACTTCAAAAGAGGAACGCAAATGAGGCCCTAGTTCAATGGAAGTAATGCAACAAACATTTTGCTATCTAAGAAGATGCCACTAAAATAAGAGAATTAAATCCACGATTATTTTTGTTCTTTTAGGAAGAAATTTTATATGGGGAGAGGATGTAGTGCTTGCTGCCCCATATCTTTTAAACATTGATTATATGAAGGGATGAATTTATTATAATAGACCTTTATGAATGTATTTTCTCCATTTGCGTTGAAATGATTTTTTTTAAATTTATTTATAGTTATCGGATTATAATGTGTTGGAAATAAGATATAGAATTGTGAGTTTTTTTATTTTGTATTTAAATTTTCACTCTACCATATACTTATACATCTAGAATAAAAATCAAATTAAATAAAATTGATACTATTTTGAAAGAATGAATATATTGCATTGCATTGTAGTAGCAAATATTAAAACCTAGTAGTAACAATTGATATATCTAAGGTCAAACATAACACTCTGGTTAGTGAACTCCAACTATAATTATATAGGAACATAAAATAAATGTGTCTACACACATACATATGAGAAGATAAATAAAGACAAAATAGTATTTATACAATAATTAGATTCAAAATATAAATAAATTCTTAGAAAAGGCTTGATATTTTTTAATTAATTAATTTTTTTTTTTTTAAAGTGGGGCCACATGGGTGAGCATAAGTCCTACTAAGGCATAGGGCATGTCATTAGGCAATGCAACATTATACCCTCCCAATGGAATGTGCATAATGGGAGGCCATGCATTGTTCTTTGTAACTTGCATATTATTGTTTGGCATTAATATATATATTTTTTAATTTAGCAAAAAAACCCTTACAAGACCGCCTTGGTCTGAGAAACCATGACTAGGGGTTTCTACATCGTAAAAATCATCCAAGAGTCGCACCCGACCCTGATCGCACCAGCATTTCAACTAGATTTTGGGTACCCGATGTGCGTTTGGTAGAGTGGAGATTCAAACCAGAGACATCCCTTAGAGGATTGCCCTACCCTCTCCAACTCACCTACAACATGTGGGTTGTTTGGCATTAATTTTGGTGTGCTATCTTTGTTTCTTTGTTGTGTGAATCTTATTTTAGATCTGGTGGGTTGTTAAATATGCATTTTACATTCTAGTCTTATTGTTTGCCAACCTAGAGGTTTGTGCATTGTTGTCAAGCTACCAAGCTATTAAAGGTGTAGTTGAATATTTGAGTCCTATTACTATTTAAATGTAGATATTTTTTGTCCTATACGATGTGAATAATAAGTCATTTGAGTTTCAATCGAAGGCCTAGTTAAAAGGGTAGCATGAACTAGTAAGATGTCAACATCGAGTGATGAGTGATAACTTATCTATATTAGATATCAGTAGGAGAAGATCATGTGGAGAGCACCTTATATAAATGTATTTTGAATAACCCACAATATTTATGAGGATGGATATGTAAAATTTACATGTGATTATAGAATAATCAAGATTCTATAATGTTGATCTAACCTATAGTCATAGGGTTGTTAGGAGCTCAAATTCCAACTAGGTGGTGTGTGCTCTTATGTAGTTGAATGTTCATCATATGTACTTATGACTATGGGTAGTGTGGCTAATCCAAATTTTTAGTTATAAAAAGAAAAGGTTGAACCTCTTAGAAGAGATATGTGATCCTTGGAAATATGGAAGTGAACATAGAAAGTAAGACTTATCCATATATGGATGTAGTACAAATATAGAAATTAATCTATGACTTACCAAGAAGCCTAGGTTCAAATTGAAAGCACAAAAGTAGTAATATAGTGCTTGGGGATTAGTTGGTTTAATATTTTGTGACACTCTTTTCCAATTCCTATTGAACCTAATGTTAAAATCTAGTATTGCTTCCTAAGGATTCCTTTATATAGTGGTGAATTGGGTAAGCAATGAGAATGATTTTTCTTGTTCATTAAATTCTTGAACTAGTCTACTAGCAAGCTGAGCCTATTAATGGATACTACCATCTTGCAATATTAGGTACCAATATAATAACTTACCTTTGAATTATAATACTAGAAACCTTATCAAGACATCCTCATCCTAAATGTTATGGATTGCAGCTAAGGAAGCTACATCTTGACAATGCTCATAGGCTATTTTTCTAGTGCCATCATATATTGGCAAAGCCTTTATGCTACCTAAGGAATGGGATTTTGATTTACCAAATTAAGTGATCTAGTATTATTCCAATTACGAAAGTTTTGTGGGGGTGGTATCTAAGGCAAATAAGCCATGCTTATATGAAGCGGTTGCAATGTTCTTACCCCTCCTGGTAATAGAACAACACTTCTTGCCTCCCTCAACACTAAAGTTCACAACCATATCTTTGTCCAGAATTTGTGTGACTAACAACAAATTGTTTGCCAATCCTAGAACATAGAGAACTTTATCAATCTGACACTTGCCATCAAGAAGAGTGACTGAAACAGTGCCTTCTCCTTGAACCTTGTAGGTTTTATCATCAACAATAGTGACAGGTTTGCCCTCTTTGGCCTTAAAAGACTCAAACCACGATTTGTCACCAGTCATGTGCTTACTGGCTCCATAATCAACATACCATATAGGATCCATCTACTTGGACACTGTGGTAGTCATGAGAACTTTGTGGGCTCTCTCAGAATCTGTGTCAGATTCTTCAACAGCAACATTCACTTGCTGTTTGTTCTTTTGTGGTTTGTTTTGGCCTTTCTGTTTTGATTGCTTATTCTTATGCCAACATGATGCAGGAGCATCCGAGGGTAGCAAAGCAATCGAGCATCAACCAAACTTTTGTTGTTATTTCTTCTAAGTGGCAAAGTTATTTTTTTGTTGTTGTTTGTTTTCTAAGTGTTGCACAGGGTCGCGAAATCGTGACCCAAGGCCGAGAAAGCGAGGCCGAAAGACAAAGGGTCGCGAAATCGTGACATGTCATGATTTCGTGACATGTCACGAAATCGCGACCCAAGGCGGAGAAAGCGAAGCCGAAAGACAAAGGGTCGCGAAATCGTGACATGTCGCGATTTCGCGACATGTCGCAAAATCGTGACCCAAAGCGGAAAAGGCAAGGCCGAGGGACAAAGGGGTAGCGAAATCGTGACATGTCACGAAATCACGACCTTAAGGCCAAAAAGGCAAGTCGAGGGACAAAGGGTCACGAAATCATGACATGTCACGATTTCGTGACATGTCACGAAATCGCGGCCACTACAGGGAAGCCAAGGCGCGGAAGGCGCAAGGTCGCGAAATCATGACGTGTCACGATTTCGCGACCAAAGCAAGGAAGGCGAGGAGCGAAAGCCAAATGGTCACGAAATCACGACATGTCACGATTTCACGACCAGAGCAGGAGAACGGAGGCCGACAGACGAAAATGGTGCGATATCGCGACAGGTCATGATATCGCGGCCAAAACGGAGGGAAAGGGCTTGACGGAGGAAATGTCGCGATATCGCGACGAAAGCTGGAGAGAGAAAGCATAGGAGGGAAATGGTCACGATATCGCGACATGTCGCGATATCATGACCAAACAGAAAAACACGCACTCCAGCTTTCATAAAGACATCCCTTCGTGCACGGCAAGTTAGAGGCAGTGAAGCAGCTGTTCCAAAGAAGGATTCCAACGGGCATGTTGGCCACTCACGCAGGGTATCTGGAAGACGCGTTTAAAGCAACTAACAACAAGTAGCAGATCGAGAAGAAGATTCCGTTGGATATGGCAGCCAGTCGCGCACCTCACCTAGAGTCTCATCAATGCAACTTTCCAGAATTGTTCCAAGTGGCAATTGTAGATCGTGGGAAGTGTAAAAGCACAGAGGATCGGGACCTCAATAAAAACCCATGGATTGTAATGAGTGGGGGTTGGCAAACGGCAGTTTGGCTGTATATTCTTGTAAATTTCTTCCTAAGTATTGAATACAAAATCTTGGGCTCTTATTTTTTTGGTTTTCTGTGTTACGCAAGATCTGTTCTCCACCAAGTGGTATCAGAGCCAGTAGTTCCTGAGTGTGTAGCAGATCGTCGGAGGAGAGGCAGTTACACCGGGATCTATGGAAGGGCTTGGAATTGGGTGAGCAAAATGCCTCCAAGGAGAAATCCTGTTGGTGGGAGAGGCATGGCGGCAGCAGAAGATGTTCGAGCTTTGCGGCGGCAAATGCAAGCTCTGCAAGAAGAAATGCGCGAGAAGATTGGAGCCAAGAAGAGACGAAGGTAGTGAAGAGGAAGATGATGAAGAAGAAGACCAACTTTGAGGAAGAAGAAGAAGCGGTAGATCCGGCTCGAGGCCAGACTATACAAAGCCATATCCCAGATTGGGAAGAGGTCAAAGATGGAGGTTTCCACATATTTTGGGAACCTTGAGCCGGAGGAATTGATCGAGCTGGATCAACGATGCGGAAGAGTACTTTGAGTACGAAGAGGTTGAGGACCACGATAGGGTCGGATTCGCAAAGACCAAGCTGAAAGGTCATGCTAGCATTTGGTGGAAGGGAGTGCAGATGGAGCGAAATAAAAGAGGGAAAGAGAGAATAACTAAGTGGGAACGGATGGCAAAAAAGCTAAAGAGGCAGTTCATCCCTGGTGATTATGAGTTAGACCTGTTGAAGAAAATGCAAGGATTGAGGCAATCAAGCAAGTCTGTGAAAGAATACACAGAAGAATTTCATAAAATAATGATTAGAACAGGCCACTCAGAGGCCAACAAGGAGAAGGTAGCCCGTTACATTAATGGGTTACGAGCAAGCATTCAGGAGGAACTAAGTCTAGTCCGGATGACCACCATAGAGGACGCTTACCAATTTGCTTTAAAGGTTGAAGAGAAGCTCAATAGGAGGTTTGAAAACAAGCAAAGAGGAAGAGGTCATGGCGGAAGGACCGACGGAAGGAGCAGGTGGAAGAAGAAATGAAGAATCTCAAAAAAATGGAGAAAGTAGCAGCAATCAAGAACAAAGGAGAGAAAATACAGACCGCCCCCGTAATCAGAATAATGGTTATCGAGGGGGAAGAGGCAGAGCTGGACGAGGAAAAGGAAGAGGAAGATTTCGAGGGACTTGCTTCCAGTGTGGTGAAGAGGGACATCACCAATATGAATGCCCACAACAGCGAGAAAGAAATAATCGGAGGCCGGAAGGAAATGCCAGAGTAGTAGTCGTTGATGAAGATGCTGGGTCTGAGCATTCTGAAGAAGCTGAGAGAGGAGAAGTAATGATTGCAAGGAGAGTCCTACTGAATGAAGAGGGAGCTGTAGATCAGAGGAAAAGCTTATTCCGCACAAGGTGTAAGTGCGCGGGTAAGATTTGCAACATTATCATTGACAACGGTAGCACGGATAACCTAGTTTCAGAGGGAATGGTTACAAAGCTACAACTGGAGAGAAAGAAACACCCGCATCCATATCGGATCGCGTGGTTGCAGAAAGACCATAAGGTTTTGGTCAATGAACAATGCTTGGTAAAATTCAGCATTGGAAATTACCGTGATGAGGTTATGTGCGACATTCTGCCCATGGATGCGTGCCATTTGCTATTGGGAAGGCCATGGCAGTTTGACAGGTGTGCGGTTCATGATGGCCGAGCCAACACCTATTCCGTGACCAAGAATGGAATGCGTCATAAGTTGAAGCCCCTGAAGGAGGTGGAAGAAAAGGTATGTGGTAGTGCAAGAATTTTCTTGGTTGACGGAAGAAAATTTTTAGATGATTTAAAGCATGAACATATGTGTTATGCATTAATTCCTAGAGTCAGGAATACAGAATGCAAAGATGCCCCAGCAGAAGTCCAAGGTCTGTTGAGGGAATTTCTAGATATCATATCTGATAATGTGCACGAGGGTTTACCCCGATAAGAAAAATTAGTCACCATATTGATTTGGTGCCGGGGTCAAGCTTGCCCAATAAAGCTGCACATAGAATGACACCTGTAGAAGCGAAGAACTAAACGGGTAGGTCCAGGAGTTGCTAGAGAAGGGATTGATTAGGGAGAGTCTTAGCCCGTGTGCGGTACCTACGGTACTAGCACCCAAGAAGGATGGAGAGTGGAGAATGTGCATGAGACTCTCGAGCCATCAACAAGATCACAATAAAGTATAGATTTCCACTTGCCAAGGATGGATGACATAATGGGTTGTTTGAGTGGAGCCAAGTACTTCACCAAAATTGACCTCAAGAGTGGTTACCACCAAATCCGTGTTAGGGAAGGAGATGAGTGGAAGACAGCCTTCAAGACAAGAGAGGGCTTGTATGAGTGGTTGGTCATGCCATTTGGGCTGTCCAATGCACCGAGTACCTTCATGCGGTTGATGAATGAGGTACTGAAGGAGTTTTTGGGAAAGTTTGTCATTGTTTATTTAGATGATATATTAATATTTAGCAGAACCCTGGAGGAACACCTGATGCACATCAGGAGGGTTTTTGAAAAGCTACGGGAGGAGCAATTATTAATAAATCTGAAAAAGTGTAATTTTGTCAAGAAAGAGTTAGTATACATGGGATTTGTAATCTCGGCAAGAAGGTCTAAAAATGGACCCGAGAGAAGGTGAGAGCTATCATCGAATGGCCTACCCCAAGAAGCACAACAGAGGTAAGATCATTTCATGGTCTAGCCAGCTTTTACAGGAAGTTCATAAGAAACTTCAGCAGCATTTGTGCACCCCTCACGAAACAATGAGAGGGGATAAGAAAGAATTCAAGTGGACCTTAGGGGCTGAGAGGAGCTTTGATGCATTAAAGAAAAAGGTCACGAGAACAGCCTGTTTTGGCACTCCCGGACTTTAACAAAGTATTTCGGGTCGATTGTGATGCTGGTGGCAGTGCAATAGGGGTCATCTTGAGCCAAGAAGGCGGACACTGTTGCTTATTTTAGTGAAAAGCTCAATGATGCTCGGAAAAAGTATTCAGTTTATGACCAGGAATTTTATGCTATAGTTCAGGCTCTGAAGAAGTGGAGGCATTACTTGTTGCCAAAAGAGTTTGTTCTATTTACTGATCATCAGGCATTGCAGTACATCAACAGCCAGACAAAACTGAATCAGCGGCACATGAAGTGGGTTGAGTTTCTCCAAAGCTATACCTTTGTGTTAAAGCACAGGAGCGGGAAATCAAACAGAGTTGCAGATGCTTTAAGTAGAAGGTAGAATCTGCTGATTGAAATGACAGTGGAAGTAGTAGGATTCGAAGAGCTGAAGGGTCTTTATCCTGAAGATCCTGATTTTGCAGCAGCCTGGACGGCTTGCTTGGCACCTGTTACTGTGGACAGGACAAAATGGTTAGATTTTCTTATCCAAGATAGAATGTTGTTCAAGGGAAGTAAATTATGCATTCCAAGGAGTTCCATGCGGGAGAACTTAATCAAGGAAAAGCACAGTGGGGGACTATCTGGGCATTTTGGTTGGGATAAGACCATTGCCCTGGTGAATGAAAATTACTACTGGCCGCAACTTTAGAAAGATGTGAGAAAGTTTGTGCAAAGTTGCGAGAATATGCCGAGATGGCAAAATGCGTAAGGCAAAACACGAGGATTATACCAGCCGTTACCTGTACCTGAGAGGCCGTGGGAGGACATAAGCATGGATTTTATTCTTGGATTACCGAGAACACAGAGGGGAAATGACTCTGTATTTGTGGTGGTTGACCGATTCTCCAAAATGGCACATTTTATTCCCTACCAGAAGACAAGTGATGCAGTTCACATTGCGGGGTTATTTTTCAAGGAAGTGGTACGACTTCACGGTCTACCAAGAAGCATAGTTTATGATAGAGATACAAAGTTTGTTGGGTATTTCTAGAGAACTTTGTAGAAGAAGGCGAAGACAGATCCGAAGTTCGGTTCCGCATACCACCCACAAAGCGATGGATAGACGAGAGGTGGTAAATAGAAGTCTGGTAATTTGCTAAGATGCTTGATAGCAGATAAACCCAAGGGATGGGATTTAGTTTTGCCACAGGCGAGAATTTGCATACAACAATTCTGTCAATAAGAGTACAAACAAATCTCCATTCCAAATCATATATGGAAGCAGTCCGAGAAATGTTTCTGAGCTGAGAAAATTAGATAAAGGAGAAAAGTGCAGTGCAGAGGCTGAGGAATTCGCAAAACAGATGAGAAGCCTGCATGAAGAAGTAAAGAAACAAATTGCAAAAATGAATACTCAGTATAAAGCAAGAGCAGACCAAAAGCGGTGGTTCAAAGAGTTCGAAGTGGGAGATGAAGTCATGGTCCATCTCGAGAAAAGAAAGATTTCCAGCCAAAACTTACAACAAGTTGAAGATGAAAAAGTTTGGGCCATGCAAAATATTGGAAAAACGGGATTCAAGGCAATGCATATGAAGTGGAATTGCCAAGTGGGCTTGACATTTCACCTATTTTTAACATATCTGATTTAGTGGAATACCATGAAGGAGATAGTACAGAGGCACCAAGCACAGAATTGTGGAGCATTCCAGCGTCTAGCCCAACCAAAGAAGAGATAGAGGAAATATTAGATACTCGTGAAGGCAGAAGCACAAGGAACAAACAATATTCTGAGTATTTGATCAAGTGGAAGGGCGAGACCTATAGAAGATGCAACTTGGTTATCAAAAATAGAGGTTGACCGCACGGGTCTTCCTCCCAAAGATCGAAGTGAGGATCACTTCTCAATCCACCCGGGTGTACGATGCGAGGAGCATCAGAGGGCGACAAAGCAATCGAGCATCAACCAAACTTTTGTTGTTATTTCTTTCTAAGTGGCAAAGTTATTTTTTTTTTTGTTTGTTTTCTAAGTGTTGCATAGGGTCGCGAAATCGCGACCCAAGGCCGAGAAAGCGAGGCCGAAAGACAAAGGGTCACGAAATCGTGACCCAAGGTGGAGGAAGCGAAGCCGAAAGACAAAGGGTCGTGAAATCGTGACATGTCACGAAATCGCGACCCAAAGCGGAAAAGGCAAGGCCGAGGGACAAAGGGTCACGAAATCGTGACCCAAGGTGAAAAAGGCAAGGCCGAGGGACAAAGGGTCACAAAATCGTGACATGTCACGAAATCGCGACCACTACAGGGAAGCCAAGGCGCGGAAGGCGCAAGGTCGCGAAATCGCGACGTGTCACGATTTCGCGACCAAAGCAGGGAAGGCGAGGAGCGGAAGCCAAATGGTCGCGAAATCATGACATGTCACGATTTCGTGACCAGAGTAGGAGAACGTAGGCCGGCCAAAATGGAGGAAAAGGGCTTGGCGGAGGAAATGTCGCGATATCGCGACATGTCGCGATATCATGACGAAAGCTGGAGAGAGAAAGCGTAGGAGGGAAATGGTCGCGATATCGTGACATGTCGCGATATCGCGACCAAACAGAAAAACACACACTCCAGCTTTCATAAAGACATCCCTTCATGCACGGCAAGTTAGAGGCAGTGAAGCAGCTATTCCAAAGAAGGATTCCAACGGGCATGTTGGCCACTCGCGCAGGGTATCTGGAAGACATGTTTAAAGCAACTAACAGCAAGCAGTAGATCGAGAAGAAGATTTCGTTGGATATGGCAGCCAGTCGCGCACCTCACCTAGAGTCTCATCAATGCAACTTTCCAGAATTGTTCCAAGTGGCAATTGTAGATCGTGGGAAGTGTAAAAGCACAGAGGATCGGGACCTCAATAAAAACCCATGGATTGTAATGAGAGGGGTGGTTGGCAAATGGCAGTTTGGCTGTATATTCTTGTAAAATTTCTTCCTAAGTATTGAATACAAAATCTTGGGCTCTTGTTTTTCTGGTTTTCTGTGTTATGCAAGATCTGTTCTCCACCACAACATCTGTATCATGACCTTCTTTGTCACAGATCTTGCAATATCTCTTTTTCTGTTGAGGTTGTTGAGTTTGTTTCCCTTTTGAATCCTTTTGTGAATTCCCTCCCTTCTAAAAATTACCCTTCTTTTGGTTCTGCCCTTTCCTGTTGATGTAGAGAGCAGTGTTAGAAGAATCATCTCATTGTAGTTGGCGTGCCTCCTCCTCTTGAAGCATATTAATCAATTCTAAAAAAGTAACTTTCCATTGTGATACCTAAAGGGAAGTGATCAACACCCGATAAGAATTAGGTAAAGCTCTCAATACAACTGAAGTAAGGAGCTTGTCTTCAACTAGTTCTCCCAAAGAATTCAACTTTGCTTTCAATTCAGAAACTCTGCAAAGAAAGAATTCAACTGTCTCACCCTACTTCATGCTTAGACTGTGTAATTGATATTGAAGAAATAGAATGGTGGAATCATTCTTTCCCTCATATATAGTATTAAGGGCATCCCATGCTACTTTACTAGTTGCACAATCAACAATATGGGGTTGGACTTCATCAGAAACAGTAAGCAAGATGAGCACTTTTGCTTTGTTGTCTAGCTTATCAAAGTCTCTTTGAGCAGTAGATGGAGCTATAGCACCAGAGCATAGATGAAAGTCCGGTTGTTGCTCCGGATACAACATCCCATAAGTCATCCATTGCTAGGATGGCCTTCATCTTATTTTTCCATGGTGTGTAATTAGGACCTTTCAACAAGCCGATGAGAATCGGTCATTAGTTTTGCAGACATGATGAAGGTTCCTTATAACACCAATTGGTCCCCCTTTCGATATACCTTTTGCTAGGTCGTTATACCATACTAAATACCCGCCCTTACATGAGGGAAACTATAGGTATTTAGAAAGATCAATAAAAAATCACCCGCCCTTACGTGAGGGAAACTATAGGTAATTTTTAGAGATCATACGATACGTGGTACATAAGCAGTACTGAAAGGGAATAGTCTTGTTGATGGCACCTACCATAGAAAGTTTGCAATCTACATGCATGGGGCATAACTTCCCCTAAACACTTTGGATTTCAAAACTCTCGTCAGGATTTACGCCTAAACACAAGAACTATTAGGGTAATGGATGGAGTAAAAAAAAATGCAAAATGGCAAACTTATATCTCCCCGACGATTTATAGAGAACAAGCTCAGACGTCATTGTAGTAGTTATATTAGGCGGTGGATACAGTAGCGCAATCACGACAGCTTTACCTGTAAGTGTTGGCCAGAGGTATCACAAATACCGAACGCTACAGTGCAATAAATTGCACGGATGGGTTTTAATTATTTCGAGGACTTAGGGAGTGAATTTGATTTTAACTTTTAATGTTATAGTGCAAAAAACAAATATGCAACATACAACAAAAAAAATGTCCACAGGAATAACCCACTAGGTGTCGGGCACAGCCGAAAATGCACCTTTACAATAATGCCAAAATTGCTTTTCAGAAAATTACTCACTTTCCCCCTTTGATTTTTGAAAAAAAAATATACCCCCCTTCTTTTTATCTTAAAAAAACTCCCCACAAATGATTTTGAAAATTATTTTACAACCTTAAAGTTAAAAAAAATATTAATTTTAATTTATATAGTTTTTAAAAAACCTTTAAAAAGAAATTAAAATCAAATTAAAAAAATTAATTTTAATTTATAAAGGTTAAACTATAGAAAATAAATTAAAATTAAAAATTAAAGTTTAACTTTAGGAAAAATAATTTAAAAAAAAATGTGGAAATTTTTTTTTTACCTTTGTTGAAGGGGGGTCGACGGGATTGGAACCCGCGACCTGCAGGCTCCCAGAGCCTTACCGCACAGTCCACCACTAGGTGGACTAGCGGGCTGATCCGATAGGATCAGGGGCCCCCTCGTATTTGAGGAGGGTCCCGACAGCCCTACTGCTCTCGGGGAGCGAGCCTCCTCCTCTTCGTTTTCGGCAGCGACAGGTGGCCGTAGCTGTTTCTGTGGCTGCCTCCACTGCTAGCAGCGGCTAGCAGGGCCACAACTTTGACCTCCGCTACTGGTGGCGATGGGGGTGGTCGGTAACCTCCTACAGCCTTCGTTGCTGTAGCGACGGCAGACATCGACGGGGTGAAGCCGCAAAGATTACGGCTGTCACCGCCTGGCCGTGCGTGTAGCGCACGACCGCAGCTGTCGCGACAGTCTAGCCTACCACGAGTGTCGCGCCTACAGCGCGACCTCGGGGGAAGGGGAGGGTAGCCTTCCCAAAGTTGTGTCGTGACGTGTTAGGAAGGGTGGGGGTCCTCCCCACATCGCGATTGCGCAACATGGTTGGGAGGGGGGGTGTCGGGAAAAAAACCCGCATGTCACGCGCGTGGTGGGGGGGGATGGGGATGGAAAAAAAAAACACGTCACAATGCGACATGTGGGGGGGGTTGGGAAAAACGTCACGCGATTACGCACGACATTGGGGGTGGGGGGGGTCGTGCGATTGCATGCGACGTTAGGGGGGGATCGTGTGGTGGGCTACGCGATCCTCAATCAGCCCAAAAAAAATTTAAAAAAAAAAAAATTCGTCTTCCCAGCATAGAAATCAGTGCTCCTTCCTAGCAAAGAAAATGCGTCCTCCCGAAAAAATACAAAGAAACAGATGTTGTGTTCCCAGCAAAAAAAAACTTCATTTTTTTTTTAAATTACAGTCGCACGTCCCTCCAGCAAGCATCTGCAAAAAAAATTATGTAAATGGCTCAGATACCATGTCAGAGTAAAACATCAAATTATATTCATGTACGGGAAGGATTAAATAATACATATGCAGGCCTATAATAGCCCGGAGGTTACGAAACCATCCGATGCTGAAATAGAACTTCATATAACAAATAACAAGTTATGCCTAATTTACAAGATATATGGAATATAATGTAATAACAACAATATACTAACAAATATCTGCTAACAAGGTGAAAAAGGATGGTGAGATCAATATTGATCCTTATCGCATACTTTGTCAAGTGTAGTAAGCAACTTCAAAAGAGGAACGCAAATGAGGCCCTAGTTCAATGGAAGTAATGCAACAAACATTTTGCTATCTAAGAAGATGCCACTAAAATAAGAGAATTAAATCCACGATTATTTTTGTTCTTTTAGGAAGAAATTTTATATGGGGAGAGGATGTAGTGCTTGTTGCCCCATATCTTTTAAACATTGATTAGATGAAGGGATGAATTTATTATAATAGACCTTTATGAAAGTATTTTCTCCATTTGCGTTGAAATGATTTTTTTTAAATTTATTTATAGTTATCGGATTATAATGTGTTGGAAATAAGATATAGAATTGTGAGTTTTTTTGTTTTGTATTTAAATTTTCACTCTACCATATACTTATACATCTAGAATAAAAATCAAATTAAATAAAATTGATACTATTTTGAAAGAATGAATATATTGCATTGCATTGTAGTAGCAAATATTAAAACCTAGTAGTAACAATTGATATATCTAAGGTCAAACATAACACTGGTTAGTGAACTCCAACTATAATTATATAGGAACATAAAATAAATGTGTCTACACACATACATATGAGAAGATAAATAAAGACAAAATAGTATTTATACAATAATTAGATTCAAAATATAAATAAATTCTTAGAAAAGGCTTGATATTTTTTAATTAATTTTTTTTTTTTTTTTTTAAAGTGGGGCCACATGGGTGAGCATAAGTCCTACTAAGGCATAGGGCATGCCATTAGGCAATGCAACATTATACCCTCCCAATGGAATGTGCATAATGGGAGGCCATGCATTGTTCTTCGTAACTTGCATATTATTGTTTGGCATTAATATATATATTTTTTAATTTAGCAAAAAAACCCTTACGAGACCGCCTTGGTCTGAGAAACCATGACTAGGGGTTTCTACATCGTCAAAATCATCCAAGAGTCGCACCCGACCCTGATCGCACCAGCATTTCAACTAGATTTTGGGTACCCGATGTGCTTTTGGTAGGGTGGAGATTCAAACCAGAGACATCCCTTAGAGGATTGCCCTACCCTCTCCAACTCACCTACAACATGTGGGTTGTTTGGCATTAATTTTGGTGTGCTATCTTTGTTTCTTTGTTGTGTGAATCTTATTTTAGATCTGGTGGGTTGCTAAATATGCATTTTACATTCTAGTCTTATTGTTTGCCAACCTAGAGGTTTGTGCATTGTTGTCAAGCTACCAAGTTATTAAAGGTGTAGTTGAATATTTGAGTCCTATTACTATTTAAATGTAGATATTTTTTGTCCTATACGATGTGAATAATAAGTCATTTGAGTTTCAATCGAAGGCCTAGATAAAAGGGTAGCATGAACTAGTAAGATGTCAACATCGAGTGATGAGTGATAACTTATCTATATTAGATATCAATAGGAGAGGATCATGTGGAGAGCACCTTATATAAATGTATTTTGAAGCACCCACAATATCTATGAGGATGGATATGTAAAATTTACATGTTATTATAGAATAATCAAGATTCTATAATGTTGATCTAACCTATAGTCATAGGGTTGTTAGGAGCTCAAATTCCAACTAGGTGGTGTGTGCTCTTATGTAGTTGAATGTTCATAATATGTACTTATGTCTATGGGTAGTGTGGCTAATCCAAATGTTTAGTTATAAAAAGAAAAGGTTGAACCTTTTAGAAGAGATATGTGATCCTTGGAAATATGGAAGTGAACATAGAAAGTAAGACTTATCCATATATGGATGTAGTACAAATATAGAAATTAATCTATGACTTACCAAGAAGCCTAGGTTCAAATTGAAAGCACAAAAGTAGTAATATAGTGCTTGGGGATTAGATGGTTTAATATTTTGTGACACTCTTTTCCAATTCCTATTGAACCTAATGTTAAAATCTAGTATTGCTTCCTAAGGATGCCTTTATATAGTGGTGAATTGGGTAAGCAATGAGAATGATTTTTCTTGTTCATTAAATTCTTGAACTAGTCTACTAGCAAGCTGAGCCTATTAATGGATACTACCATCTTGCAATATTAGGTACCAATATAATAACTTACCTTTGAATGATAATACTAGAAACCTTATCAAGACATCCTCATCCTAAATGTTATGGATTGCAGCTAAGGAATATACATCTTGACAATGCTCATAGGCTATTTTTCTAGTGCTATCATATATTGGCAAAGCCTTTATGCTATCTAAGGAATGGGATTTTGATTTACCAAATTAAGTGATCTAGTATTATTCCAATTACGAAAGTTTTGTGGGGGTGGTATCTAAGCCATTTTTTCAAGTCTAACAGAGAGTAAATTATGGAGAAATAAAATATGTGGATAATTCACTTTCTATAAAACTTGATGAGGAAGTTGATGGAGGGGATAATGGAGATCTATGTCTTCTAAATCTTAGTGGTGGTAATTTAATGAATTGCAGTAGTTCATCCAACTTTGTATCTATTGCTCTTGTGAGCATAAAATTGTAAATTAAATGGTGATTGAGTTTCTTTTATGATTATTTTATCTTAATGAAGTCATCAAGTGATTCAAAAATGATCTATTAGAGAATAATATCATCACGATTATACTCAATAAAGGAGGTGAAATTTTTGCCCCATAAGGTATGCCAAAAACTCTTGGTCCAAATTTTTCCTAAGTGGATGAGTTGTATCCTCAAGACCTTGGCCAATATTGGAAGACCTAGAATAGCTTCTGAGTTAGCCTCTAGAATAGGTCAATTTCTATAACACTAGCTAAACTAACTAAAAAGGGGTTGCAAACTAAAGATAAAAATGCTTAAGGTTAGAAGCTAGGACTTAAAATGGTCAGGATTCAACTACATCAAGAGACACAAATGCATGAGAGTCTCATTCTCTTAATTAGACTAAACTACCTAATAGACTAGCCAAATAATAAAATATTGCAAAATAGTAACTACTTAATCACACACATTCAAGCACTCCAAGAATCAAACTTGATAACAATCCAAGAAGAAATCTAGATAGTAGAATAACTTATTAAAAAATAAACAGCACATTTGATTTTAATAAAAATGCTTAAAAGAACATCAACATACATACATATTCTACAACAATCTTTGATAGAGATCAAATAACACTTCAAATTTCATTATGAGGTGCATACATTTGATTATACAGTTTGTGCTATTGTAAAAGCTAAAGAGTTGACCCTATGAATGGGTTACATTCAAGTATTTATAGATTTACATTTACATTCAGTTAGCTAAACCTAATTGCTTTTAAAATGGATTGCAAGCATGTCAGATTAATGTAACACATGTTCTTTCCTTTCTAGCTCATTCTAGTGTAATTGAATTGGTGCCACCACACTTATGTGTTTTGATATAATTTTATTTGAGAGAGAGGTGTATTCTATTTCTTCATTCAATCCATAATATTGTTATACCAATTTGTTTTATTTTAGGTTACCCCACTATTGGGTCAACTACATCAATACATGTATTGAACATAGAAGCTTATGGATGTTAAGATCTTTTGACAATATATTTTGATTACTTAGAGTGGGTTTAGACACTACTATTTTGTTAGATTCTCCTCTTCTCAAATGAAATTAGTTTAGCTTTCTCTTTTGTGAGCATCAAGCTTTTATTTTAATTGTGTGACATTAGCCTCATTATATTTTTGGCTCCTCTCAATACTTAGATGATTTTATACTTCCTCTTGTCAGATGCCTGACCTTTTTTATTTCCTTGATGATGTCACTGCTTTAAAATTTTGGCTACATCTTATACTTAGCTACATTATGCATAGTTTTGGATGTCAAATTTTACTCTTGGGATTTAGTGCTTAACTATTAGGATTTATACCTTAGAAGAATTTTACATCCAGCATCCTATTTGGCCTTACCAAAATTTTACGCTCTTCATGATGATGTCAATGCATTTGTGGTCCAATGCTCCTCGATACTCAACAAATTTTAGCTATGTATGTTTTTGGATATCAAATGAGCCTCTACTTCAAAATTTTCTTCCCTTGCATGCTAGACTCAATGCCTTAGAATATTTTTCCCCTACATTTTTCTTTGCTATGTTGGGCTTTTTGCAGCATATGATGACATCAACATTCTAAAATTTTGGTCATTTCTCACACTTAGCCAAAATTCAAATACTTTATAGAAAAAAGTGAAAATTTCCTTAGTCATATTTGTAATTTAGCTATCCCAAATTTTGGATAATTGTATGTTCCTTTCTTACATCAACGTCTCAATATTCCTATAGCCTTCTATACTTAGAAATTATTTTGCACTTTGATGTTGCATCAACTTATTGAGATTTTACTTCTCTTCACTTGGCTTAGTGGCTATTTCATGAATTTGGATGTGTTTGATATATACTAATAGCAAAATTAATATTTAGGTGAATTATTTTACCCATATTACCTTCTTGATCCTTTCAACCATGATTTTGGTAATGATCTTGTAGACTACATTACAAATTGCAGTTGAGTAAAAGTTTCCATGGTTAGAAGCATATCCCACTTTAGAAATAAAATTAAGGAAAGTGTGGTTCATAGCCCGTAACTTGCTTTTATTTGTATGAGATTCTTCCACTTCTCTAGACACATACTCCCCTATGTCATCCTAAAAATCCTAGAAAAATTCAATGAGGAATCCATCAAAGCATGGGGACTTTTCGATTTGCATGTTGAAAAATTTGTATCTCACCTTCTCTATATCCATATTTCTAAAGAGGGTCCATTTTTGTTTAGTTATTGAAGAACATAAGCTTATACTGAGATGGAGGGTGAATAGTATAAGACCACCTTTTACTTTTATTTCCAAATAATATTGTCCAATATAATCAATGGTAATATTAGCAACACTAATCAAAGCAATGCACAAATCATCATACACAATAGAGACAATAATTTAACGTGGTTCACCCAATTTGGGCTACTTCATGGATAAAATCTTTCACTAAAATTTTCTCAACAAATCTCTTGGGAATCCTTCCCTATTACAATGTTTATGTACCTTTGTCCAAAGAAGACACCAATACCCTAATCAAGTTCATGGATCTCTATCCATAAGAAAAAAAATTCCCCTTTTTTGGTTTGTGGATCTCTATCCATAGGAGAACTTTTTCTCCTCTTCTCTAGCTAGTGATCTTCTAGAAGACTACTACCTCCACTGTACTGGCTTGTGGATATCTCTCCAATGAAGACCTATGTCCTCTCTCAGAAGACTTATATCCTCATTATCCTGGATAATGGATCTCTATCCACTGGATACTATTGTCCTCTTCTCTGTCACCTCCAAAGCTTACTCTCAGATCTATCTCAAATATACACTAAACATTGTCCTTTGATCTAGCATAAATTTACTCACAATTTTGTCTTTGATCCAGCACAAATCTATCCTCAAATATGCACAAAAATTTGTCCTCAAATATGTCCTGAAGATTTAACACAAATATTTATCCAATCACAAATCAACTCATCTTAGATATGCCCCAAGCCTTATCACAAATATCGAACAAATAAATCAATCAATTATACTCTCAAGTCTTCTCAAAGACTTACCTCAAATCTATTCAACAAGTCCTCTCTAGAACTTGTCCAATATGCTCAACAAGTCTTCACTAAGACTTACCTCAAATCTATCCAACAAGTCCTCCCTAGAACTTGTCCAATCTACACAAGTCTTCACTAAGACTTACCTCAAATTTGTTCACAAGTCCTCTCTAGAACTTGTCCAATCTGTTCGACAAGTCTTCACTAATACTTACCTTAAATATGTCCACAATTCCTCTCTAGAACTTACTCAAATATGCTCGCAAGATTTCACAAAAGCTTACTCAAACAATTGCAATACTTGCATACAAAACTCAAATTAATCTCTTTCAGAAAACAAAACTCAAAATAATCTCTTTCAAAAAACTTCACACAAACAAGTTTCACTCAGAATCTTGTTTAACCATAAAAACATATAGATAATGGTAAGAGACTCAATATGTTTCACACTCACAAATCACTCTATCACTTTCAAACTATCTTTCAATTCAATTTAGAAATAAAGTATAATTTGTTTCACAAATCTTGAAATGTCACTCCAATGCTTTCAATCAACAATGCTCAACCAACTTCATTCAAACATCCACTCAATGATATACAACTTGCTTACAAACCCTAACCAAGTGTTTCACTATACTTTAAACAACTCACACTATAGATCTCAAACTTTAACTCAAAATAATTCCAATATCACATAACAATGATACTCATGATCTTTCACAAACCCTAGCTCAAGATAGTTTTCAATTTCACATAATAATGATACGCATGATCTTTCACAAACCCTAGTTAAATATGATTCTTAATCTCACATAACAATGATACTCGTGATCTTTCAACATCCACAAGTCATGCACATGAAAACCTACTCAACATTTCAAACAATGCTTATCAAACAATCCTTTTCATTCCAACTTTGCATTTCACAACATTCAATCCAACAATATTCCACTCATAAGAAATATGTGCCCATAACTTTTTTTTTATGGAGATATATCTTCAAAATCTGTCTTAATCACACTCAAATTCTCTTTACCAATTTCATGGTTAGATAGCAACAACTTATCTCGAAATCTCCACATATTCTCCCAAATATTTATTTCACCATACAAAATATCAAATCTCTAATACACCTTATAATATTCAAAATCTCAAATTAATATTCAAAAATCAAGTTCTTTTACTGACACCTTATAAACTCCAACCTTTCAGAATAATATCCACCACATAAAAATCAAATTCTTTCATTAACACTTATAACTCCAGACTTTATAAAATAAATTCTAACCACCAAAATTTAAAATAAAATATTTTAATTTTCTTATACCTTATATCTCCCTTAACAAACTCACAAAATACCTTTTAAATATCACAAAACCCTTTAATGCAAATTTTTGAATATCAAAACCTTTGGAAAAATTAAATCGTGAAATGCATACCTTTCCTTTTAATTCTACCCAAAAATTATTTCCATCAAAATTCGAACACACTACCTCGCATTAGCAAGGCCCTAGTCCAAAGCTCAACCACCAGTTGGGCTACGTGTCCACACGAAATCAAAAGGTGCAGGATCCACCTTTTGTTCCTTGTCTCTTCTCACACTTAGCACAAACGAATATGGTTTCCCTTTCCAAAACACAATCACATGAATCGAACCCGTGATATTGCCCTCACTCACATGAATCGGACCCGTGATATTGCCCTCACAAATGCCTTAACCAGCCCTTGATTTCCACTTATGCTACCAAGTGCTTTATGATATTTTTAGTTCTCCACTTAGGTTTATCATGATGTTTACCCTTTAACATTTAACACATGTGAATTCTTTCCTTTCTCTTCACTCAAATGCAATGCACGAATTCCTTTATACTTTGGGTATACGAATTGCATGGATGGTTTTAAATAAAAACCATTGCCCCTTTTATACCATTTTCTATGCAATCCAACACATTGACAATTAGTAAATTTGATTTTAAATTTGATTTTAAAATTTAAACTTTTGGCGCCTTTATTATTTATTTAAATTAAAATTTTAACCTATGGTTAAAATAAATTAAATAATAACCTTTAAATTCTGCCAAATGGTTCTTTTGAGGATTTATAATTTAATGACTCCTTCAACCTCATTTTTCTTCACATCAACCTTTAGTTAGGAATATTATAATATTTAAAATAAATATTATATCCTATTCCTTTAAACTTCTTCCTTACCTTTTGGAAAAACCACCTGATGACATTAATGATGACTAAACTTGGACATCAACCTCTTAACATTAATGACAACAAAAATTGCTCATATTTCCATCAATATCCCCCTATATCATTGATGGCAACCCATTTTCCTTTAACCATTTCTTTTACCTTTTTCAGTTCTTCTCCCCCTGATTGAATGCTCTCCCCCTAACTCAAATCTCTCCCCCTTTGACATCAATGGCAAAGGCACACCTTTGGGGCTTGGGGCTAAAGATAAGATTCTTAGCTTAGCCCCATCCCCACCTCCTCTCCTTGAGGTGGTTAATTTTGGGGTAGGATTATCTCTAATCCCATAATACACTACTCCTTTCCTTTGTCCACCTTCTTCCTCAACTGATCCTTCTGATTCCTCTAAATATTATTGTTCCTGCTTGTCTCTAGAAATTCTTCTCTACACAACTTAGCCATATGCCCAACATTATTGCACTTATAACACTTAATTTTGTAGTTCCTTGAATATGCAAATGTTTTGAAGTTCCTCTTGGTGAAGCCATATCCATTCCTGTCATGAACCTTGCAATTAATTTCCTTATGACCAAACTGATTACAAGAGTAACAATTCCCTTGAAATATATTCTCATTTCTAAAATTCCTTTTAGTGAAACCATATCCCTATTTTTTATGTGTCCTACACTGCGAAGCCTTGTGACTAAACCTATGACATGAGAAGAAACATCTATTGAAGAAACCTTACCTTGACCCCATTGGTCTCTTATTTTATTCTTCCCTGTGTTGTTTCCTATTCCATATGTTCCTCATTTGTGTATTGTTCCTTTCCTTTTTGAACTTTCTATTTTCCAACTTATCCTCAGAAGTCTCACTCTCTATTACACTTTCTTATTCTGAAGCTTCTTCTTTAATGGATCTTGAGATTGACTCCTCTCCTTGTTCTCTATGTTCATGTTTAAAACCAAGTCCTGTTTTGTTTTATGAAGATCTTTGTACCTTGATAATCTTATCCAAGTTATTTAAGCTTCTCCCAAACCTGTGTAGTTTATATTTATACTCTTTTACTTTCTTTATTAGTGAAGCCACCTCATGCTCTAATATTTCACATTCTAATATTTTTACCTCTAACTTCTCTTTATATCTTCTTGTCTTAGATATTGAATCTATTAGATCTTGTATAAGCTTTCCTTTTTCTTCATCACATTCCTAAAATTGAATCTTGAGTTTTGAGTTCTACTTTCTTACCTTTCTTAATTCCTTAAGAGCAAAAATAAGCTCACCTTCAAGATCAACTTCTCCTTCCTCTTCATTTTTTGATTCTTCCTCTACCTTTTTTCATCAAGATCATCTTCATTATTTTTTGATTTATTTCCACTAGAAGTACTTCCTTCTTCTTCTATTGCCATAAGTAGAATTTCTTCTTTTGGACCTTTAAGAGCATCTTCATATTCATCTTCACTGAAATTGAACCCATTCGTTGTACAATGGTCTTCAAGATGACCAAAGTTACCACACCTAAAACTCTTGAGAATGGTGTCCTTTTTCTAACATCTTATTTTTCTACTGTCATAAATAGAATTTCTTCTTCTTCATTATCTAACGGTCTTCCATCACTATCACTTGAATCCTTGTCTCCCTTATCTACATAAAAACTCTTCTTATGCCTTTGAAAAACTTCTTTCTTTGCTTACCTTGTTCATCCCTACTTTTATTTTGATACCTATATTTTCCTTATTCCTTGTCATTATGATCCTATTTCTCATCACCACTGCTAATTCCAGCTTCTGTGCAATTAGATGCATAGTGACCTTATTTATCACATTTGAAACACTTAACTATTTTCATACATTTATACTTTCTTGTGTCCTTGTTTCTTCTACCATAGTTTACTTCTTCATCACTAGATAGCTCATTACTTGAATCTGACTTCTTACCCTTTTTCTTCTTTGTAACTTTGAAGGTTGCTTCTTTCTAGGGAATAGTCTCCTCTTTTATTCTCATCTCAAAAGTTGTGAGAATCCCATGTAGCTCATGCCTTGTCAAAGTTTCAATATATTTTGATTATTCTATGGCTGAAATATTTTCACTATACCTCTTAGGGAGTGACCTAAAATTCTTTTGACAAACATTCATTTATTCAACTTTAAACCCAAGTCCTTGCATGGAGTTAACACCATCATCCATACAAAGTAAGTATGTAGCAATGTTTTCCTCATCCTTCATATTTAGGTCTTCAAATATTTTCTTGTAATTTTGCAATTTTGCCATATTAACTTTTTTGTCTCCCTCATATATATTTTTTAGTTTATCCCAAATCTCTTTTGCTAATGTGAAATGCATAACTTTTACAAACTATGTTTCACATAAACCATTTAAGATTTCATTCATTGCCTTTGGATTATTCAGTTGTAGGAGCTTACCATATTTATTTGTAGGTATGTACCCATACTCAATTGTTTGTCATATATCATTTCCTTGTGTCATTAGGTAAACCTTCATTCTTACACTCCATAATGCATAATTGTTCCCATAGAACGATGGTGCCTTATTCCCTGAAGATCCACTCTGAGAATCCATCTATGTTCCTATAAGATTTTCCTTCAAGCTATTAAACTCTTTCAAAGGAACCCGATCTAATACCCATTGAAGAACATAATATTATACTGAGAGGGGGGTTGAAGAGTATAAGACCACTTTTTACTTTTCTTTCCAAATAATAGTATCTGATATAATCAATTTCAATATTATAATCATTAATCAAAGCAATGCACAAATCATCACACACAATAGAGACACTAATTTAACGTGGTTCACCCAATTTGGGCTACTCCATGGAGAAAATATTTCACTAAAATTTTCTCAACAAATATCTTGGGAATACTTACCTATTATAATGTTTATGGACCTCTATCCAAATAAGACACCAATCCCCTAATAAAGTTCATGGATATCTATTCATAGGAGAACTCCTTCCCCTTTGTTGGTTCATGGATCTCTATCCATAGGAGAACTCTTTCTCCTCTGATCTTGCTGGTGATCTTCTAGAAGACTATTTCCTCCACTACATTTGCTTGTGGATATCTCTCCATTGAAGACATGTGTCCTATCTCAAAATACTTCTATCTTCACCACCCTAGCTAATGGATATCTATCTATTGGAGACTACTATTCTCTGCTCTATCACCTCCAAAGCTTGCTCTCATATTTGTCTCAAATTTGCACTAAACACTATCCTTCAGTCTAGCATAAATCTGCTCACATGTCTATATTTTATCTGGAACAAATATATCCTCAAATATGCACCAAAATATATCCTAAAATCTATCCTCAAGCCTTAACACAAAGCTTTATCCAATCACAAATCAACTCAGCTTAGATCTGCCCCAAGCCTAAAAACAAATATTGAACAAATCAATCAATCAATTCTGCTCTCAAGTCTTCTCAAAGACTTACCTCAAATCTATTCAACAAGTCCTCTCTAGAACTTATCCAATCTATTCAACAAGTCTTCACTAAAACTTACCTCAAATTTATCCAACAAGTCCTCCCTAGAACTTGTCCAATCTGCTCAACAAGTCTTCACTAAGACTTACCTCAAATATTTCCATAAGTCCTCTCTAGAACTTGTCCAATATGCTCAACAAGTCTTCACTAATACTTGCCTTAAATATGTCCACAAGTCCTCTCTAGAACTTACTCAAATTTTCTCACAAGCTTTCACAAAAGCTTACTCAAAAAATTGCAATACTTGCATACAAAACTCAAATTAATATCTTTCAGAAAACTTCACACAAACAAGTTTCACTCAGAATCTTGTTTAACCATAAAAACATATAGATAATGGTAAGAGACTCAGTATGTTTCACACTCACAAATCACTCTATCACTTTCAAACTCTCTTTCAAATCAATTCAAAAATAAAGTATAATTTGTTTCACAAATCTTGAACTATCACTCCAGTGATTTCAATCAACAATGCTCAACCAAATTCACTCAAAAAACCACTCAATGAAACACAACTTGCTTACAAAACCTAACCAAGTGTTTTCACTATACTTCAAACAAATCACACTATAGATGTCAAACTTTAACTCAAAACAATTCCAATGTCACATAACAATGATACTCATGTTCTTTCACAAACCCTAGCTCAAGATAGTTCTCAATTTCACATAACAATGATACTCATGATTTTTCACAAATCCTAGTTCAATATGGTTCTCAATCTCACATAACAATGATTCTCATGATCTTTCAACATCCAAAAGTCATGCACATGAAAACCTACTCAACATTTCAAACAATTCTTATCAAACAATCCTTTTCACTCTAGCTTTGCATTTCACAACATTCAATACAACAATATTTCACTCATAAGAAATTTGTACCCATACATTTTGTTTTATGGAGATATATCTTCAAACCTATCTCAATCACACTCAAATTCTCTTTGTCAATTTCAAGGTTAGATAGCAACAACTTATCTCAAAATATCCACACAAATATTCTCCCCAATATTTATTTCACCATACAAAATATCAAATCTCTAATACACCTTATAATCTCCAAACTCTCAAATTAATATTCAAAATTTAAGTTCCTTTTCTAACATCTTATAAACTCCAACCTTTCAAAATAACATACACCACATAAAAATCAAATTCTTTTATTAACACTTATAACTCCAAACTTTATAAAATAAATTCTAACCACCAAAAATTAAAATAAAATATTTTAATTTTCTTACACCTAATATCTCCCTTAATAAAATCATAAACTACCTTTTAAATCTCACAAAACCCTTTAATGCAAATTTTTGAATATCAAAACCTTTGGAAAAATTAAATCATGAAATGCATACCTTTCCTTTTAATTCTACCCAAAAATTGTTTCCATCGAAATTTAAACAACGACCTCGCCTTTCCAAGGACCTAGCCCAAAGCTCAACCACTAGTTGAGCTACATGCCCACACAAAATAAAAAGGCGTACGACCCACCTTTTGTTCCTTGTCTCTTCTCCCACTTAGCACAAACGAAACAATTTCCCTTTGCAAAACACAATCATGTGAATCAAACCTGTGATCTTGCCCTCACGAACGCCTTAATCAGCCCTCGATTTCCACTTATGCTACCAAGTGCCTTGAGATATGTTTGGTGCTCCACTTAGGTTTATCATGATGTCTGCCCTAAAATATTTAACACATGTGAATTCTTTCGTTTCTCTTCACTCAAATGCAGCACACGAATTCCTTTATACATTGGGCATACGAATTGCATGGATGGTTTTAAATAAAAACCATTGCCCCTTTTATACCATTTTCTATGCACTCCAACACGTCAACGATTAGTAAATTTGAATTTAAAATTTAAACTTTTGGCACCTTTATTATTTATTTAAATTAAAATTTTAACCTATGGTTAAAATAAATTAAATAATAACCTTTAAAATCTGCCAAATGGGTCTTTTGAGGATTTATAATTTAATGACTCCTTGGACCTCGTTTTTCTTCACCTTATTTTTTAGCCCAAAATATTATAATATGATTATTTATTTTTAAACCCACTTCTCCATCCTTGGGATTTCAATCTTTTTAGGCCTTTGTAGGCATATAATATTTAAAATAAATATTATATCCTATTCCTTTAAAATTATTCCTTGCCTTTTGGAAAAACCACCTGATGACATTAATGATGACTAAACTTGAACATCAACCTCTTGAAATAAATGACAACAAAACTTGCTCATATTTCCAACAACTATTATAATATATGAGATACAATTACGTATCTCTTATTACACTATACGATTAGGATAGGTACAAGTAGAGAAAATATTTTCAAAGTAGAAATTTATAGCTTGCTACATACCTAGGATAATATCCATCACATTACCATGAAGGTTTTTTATGCTAGGTAGTGTGTTGGAGTATCTTCTTGTTGAGATCAAGTGATTGAAGAACTTAGTATTTTAGTCCCCCTCCAACTACTAAGAAGTTTTGGATCTTTGTTTACAATAGTTTTCCTCTTATTTCTCTATACTCTCTAACTCTTTTTTGACTAGCTCATATCCTCGTTTCAAGTATTTTGTGTTTTTTTTAATCCAAAATAGTGTGGCTAGCTCCTCCATCCTTATAACCAACAAAACTCTCTAAAGCTAAAAATTTGATTTTTTTTGTTTTTGTTCCAAATTTTGATTCAATCTTTGACATGTTGGAGTTGTTTAAAGACTCCAAATAATGTTATCCCATGGGTAGAGCACTTTTCCTCCCACCAAACTAGGATTTTATCCCTAATCTCCACCTTTTCTAGCCATAAATTCTTAAATTGAAATGGTCTTAAGAAAGATTTATGACCCATATCTTATTCCAAGAGAATTGGAAACTGGTTTTCTTTTATACGATTAAGAATTTCTAGCTTGAGTGACCATCATAGAAAAGCCTCTTTGGACACCAAGAATCTATCTAGGTTAAATTTTTTTTTTGAACCTACTAGTTTGTTTATCCAACTATGAGAAATCCCTGCATAGTGGACATCAATCAAATTGAGCTAATTTACTCTAGAGATCATAAATATGTCCCTTTGATTCAAATATGGCATGCCCCTTCTTGATTCCTAGTTGAAATCTTAGCATTGAATTCACCAACCACTATCCAATTCACCTTTTCCTTTCCTATCCTACTTGTTTGTAAAACTGCCCATTGGAGGTATTGCTCCTCAAATGTTTTTGAACCATAAAAATTTAAAATCAACAAAATTTTTCTTGAACTCTTACTCTTAAACAAATATGTGAGAACCTCATTCCTACAACACGATTAATTTTTTTCCAATCCAAAATATTCCATAAAGTCACTATACCCCCTGAAGTACTATGGGATACTACAACAATATGCTTTGCCTATATCCATATTTTCTTGGCTATTCTATCCATCACATATATTAAGAATTTTGTCTCTTAAAGGAGAATAAAATCTGAATGATAATTTTTAATTAAACTATGAATAATAATTTGATGAGACATACTATTTAAATCTCTAATATCCTATGATTGTATAATCATTGGGAATTTGGAACCCAGTAACTATCAATATACTTTACTCTTCTCTAGTTTACTAGTTGGTCACCCTCTATTACCAATTACTCTTAGTTTGATTTTCATTCCACACTCTAGGATTAAGAGTTTTTCAATCGCTTCTCTACTTGTTAAATTTCAATAGTAGGTTTTCATCTATATTTATCTATATATTTCATTGGGACATCCCTATAAACCAAGACCACAACAAGGTTGAGGCTCCCTGAAGTTGTTATGACAATATGGTTTGGGATTGGTTGGATATTGGTTTTCAACACTAGTTGAGTTATCCTTTACTGAACTACTTTTTTTACATTTTCAGAGGGCATATTTTCCCCTTTTGGTTCTCCCATTATAGTTATCTCATTCTCCATTTATATTAGGGTATTAAGCATTTTATACCTATTTAGGTTTCTCTCTTCTATCTAGTTTGATCATGTCACCTTATTTTGACTTTTCTTTCTCTTAGGTTCTTCAAATCCCTCTTTTGATGTATTTAGGCTCAAGGTTGTGGCTACAATTTTACCTTTATCTTAGGCATCTTGTTATCATTGCCATTAGCCTTCGATGGGATGAGATCCATTTGGATAGTCTCAGGGTACAATTAAGTAAGATGTTTTTTCTTATGACAAATCCTACATCAAAAGGAGATTTTTTCATAGTCTATTTGTTGGACCCAGGTTAAGTCCCGCATATCTATTTCTATTTTAGCTAGCAATGAGTGATTAAGATCTATTTCAACACAAATATGAGCATAAATGTTTGAAGCTCCAATCATTGTGTCTCTAGCTACTCCTAGATAACATCCTAATAAATTATCCAATCTCTCAAAAACTAGTTCACACCAATATCCATTGGTAGAGCATATAATTGAACCCAAATAGACACTGTAGTGGGTTCCAATTGTGGATCAAATCTTGCCTTCCAGGGCTACACAAAAAGACTTGTTGCTCCATAACTTCTCTTCCTAATTTAAAATCTTTGTTCTTGTCTACTTGTGAAGATAAACTCACTATATAATACCCATTATAATGAGGAATAATGAAATATACCCTAAAGGATCCTAGTTATTTCGAATCTAGGAGGTCATAAACCCTAGAGACAGTCTTATACCAATAAAATTACATATTAGATCATGGTTACTCTTGTAAAAAATATTTTCATCCACTAGAATTTGTTCAATTGTTAGAGTATATTACATTATTTGGTACATGTCAATGTACCACCTTGGGTACATTTCTAGATTAGGAGTTTATCTTAGATTAAGGTTTGAGTAGTTACTTCAAGCAAGTAATAAATGCACAAGTGTTAGAATGTGCAATGATGTAAATGTGCATGTAGTCCACATGTACATGAGTCATAGGATAGGTAGATGAAGATTCATGGGTAGAGTAAAGGCCAAGGCACATATCTTCCTATATATATGCCTTTGAGGTATAGAGAGAGAGAGTGAGACTGAAGTTACTATAGTGATTTGTAGTTAGAGTACAATATAGTTCTTTCATTGAAATTATGGAGTGTTCATGTCCTCCATTATAATACATTGTACTATTTTTATGAGCATCCATTAATGGCATATTTTTGAGTTATTGTAGAATTTTATCTTATAGTTTTCTTGCATATTATAGTGCCATTATCATATACTTATCATTGCTTGCTCATTTTACATCTTGTGGTTGCATTTACTTTAATATAAATCATCAAAATCTAATAGTGGTATCAGAGCACATGGTAGATCGATAGGAAATAGGGAGAGCCACAAGAGATATTGAGAGGAGATAGAAAATCTCATTTTTAGAATTTTTAAAAATACATTTGGCTGGAGTCTTTCCACAAAGTTGTAGAAAAACTCGTGAAGACTAGGACTCAACATTGATTCCACTAGTTTGACAAATCAACTAGTGAAGATTCATTTAAAGTTTCTTCCATTATAATTTCTAATATTTTGTTGCAGGAAAAAGAGATTCAAAGAAATTTGGGAAGCTTCCTACAAGAGCTAGGAAGAATATCTTCTTTGGAATCAATCCAGTACCTAAAGCAACAAATAAAATATTGAATATTTGGAGGCCTAAGGAAAATATCCCATTGCAAGATTGTAGACCTGTAGAGTGCAGAAGAGGAAAAGGTCAAAGGATCCTTATTGTAGATTGAAGGAAGAAGAGACTCCAGAAAATAGTCCAAGAGAAGATTGGAGATTGGAGATCTCCATTGAAGATTGAAGACTACAAATTATAGATTGAAGGAGGAGAAAAAAACTCAAGAAGCTGAAGAGACCCACAAGAGGTCCCATTGAAGAACTTCTAGTTTTAGAAGATTAAAGATAGAGAAGGACTAGCAAAGGTCCTATTCTAGATTCTAGAAGCAACAGATTTTAGAGATCCAAGAAAAGATCTCATTGAGAAGACTAGAGAAGCTACAAAAATTCAAAGACCTTAGAGAAGAGGTCTCAAGGAAGGATTGGAAGGAGAAATAAGGAGAAGGCTAGGAAAGCCTCATTGCAGATTTTAGAGAAGGCCATTGAAGGAGTTTTTAAGGAGAACTCATTGGAGAAATTTACTAGCAGGAAGGAGTTCTTGATAAAGGAGTTTTTGGGACAATTATCACCATCCGAAAACAAGCCCAAAAGGAGAAGGATTTGGCAAGGAGTTTTCAAAATTTTAGAGGAGAATAGTGAAGACCTCAAGACATTCAGAATATTGAGAAGAAGGCCACTAGATAGGCCAATATTGAAGCCATAATTCAACAAGGAAGTTGAAGGAGAAAGGAGTTAGAAGAAACCACCAAATTTGAGAGATTTGGAGATTTCCATTGAAGGCTTGAAGGCTATTTTAGAGAAGAGGAGTTTGCTGATTTTATAGTAGAAAATTGAAGGTCTCTAGAAGATAAATCTCAGTTGTGATTTGGAGGAGTTTCCTACCAAATTTGGGAGATTCAAAGACAACATACCGAAGAAGACAGTGACTACATTACAATCTAAAAATTTTAGATTTGAGGACAACAAAAGTGTAGCAAGTTAGAAGGGTTTCAAAGCTGCAAATTGGTGAACTAAAAGAGTTACGATTTCATCTAATACATGGTAAAATTTTGGTGAATCTAATACAGATCATCATCTATAGAGTCATAAAGGTAAGAAAATTAGGTGCAAAAGGTTCATTATTTGAACTTTAGTTATTTGGTTCATTATTAAGTTTCATTAAGCACCACATTAAAGTCTAAAGTTGCAAGGGAGTAAGTTTCAAGTTTTAAGTCTTCAAGGAAGTGCAGAAGATAGTTTCTACAAGGGTTAAAACCTGCACACAAAAAAGAGGAGTTAGATATATTTTGAAAGAAAGAAAAATATCAACATCCTACCTTCTAGTGAAAGCAAAGAAGACATTATCCTTAAGTGAAAGTTGCATAGATTATAGTGCATATTTCAAGTTACTTTTAAGAGTTCATTCAAAGGAGCAATAAGGAGAAATTTATAGTGCACTATACTAGTTATTCTTAAAAGTTATTAAAAGTGCATTGAGTATTAAGTTAAGGAGGAATATTAAGTGCACAAAACTAGGTAGAAGTGAAGTGTCAAAAGACACTATTGAGCATAGAAAACCTACAATATTTTATGGCAAAGAGAAGCCACCAAAAGGAGTAATATAACCTCCAAATATTGGAGAAGGAAGCCACCATATTAAGTCAATAAAGGAAGCTACAAAAGAGACTAAGAAAGTCTCAAAAACCAAGTACAACTAAGGTATTTTATCTTAGTCTAGTGCAGATTCAACTCAGGGTTTAATAGCTTCATACTTGTCTTCTACATCATAGCAAAAGAAGACAAAGGTTAAGTGTCTTAAGACACCAATGTAGTGCAGTATTATAGTCCATAAGTGACAACATTAAACAAGTTAAAGCACAAGCTATGGTGCTAAGGAGATAGAGCCATCAAAAGGGCTCAATATCATCATATTCAAGGTGTCAAAAGACACCATATTCGGTGCCATACTCTCATGAAAGTAGCACCATAGTAAAGACACATGTCATAGCAAAAGAACCTGCAACAAGAAGGATATTAGCAAGGCAACAATAGTGCAAGTTGGAAACAACTGGCAAGGACAAGGTGCAAAGGAGAACAACACCAACAGTTACCCAAGAAGAATCTTGGACACATCACCATCATCGTTGAAGCCACCTATATTAGAGAAAGAACCACCATCATCATTGAAGCCACCTACGTTGGAGAAAGAATCACACACCTTGTTGTTACAAAGAAGCCAAGAAAACCTGCAAAAGAAGTTAGAAAGAATAGGCATTGAAAGAACAAAGAAGCAAGGATAGGCACCAAGAATAAAAGGTACATTGAAGTGTTTGATTCCATGCAAGGCAAGGAGCTTCCACTTGCCATAGCAATGCAAGGAATCTAGTGCCACTTGGCACAAGGTAAGAGAAAGTGCTTGCAAATATTCATAACACCTGCACCAAGGAAGAATAGTGCCCAAGAAGGAGTAACACCTCAAAGAAGAATCAACAATCATTATTCAATGCTCAACATAAGGTTTGCACCACCTAACTAATGCCTCCAAAGAATGTAACCTCTTGCACCATGTTGCATACATTTCTAAGCAAGAAAGTGCCACTTGGCATACACCTCAAAGGGAGACAAGAGGTATTAATAGCCCTGGACAAGAAATAGCATGCATATCCAGCAAGAGAGGTCAAAGAGCATTGAAGGAAGGAGGAAGACCATCATAGAGGGCATCCATTGAATATTGAGCATTAATTGCTCACTGTCATACATAGAAGACCAACAAATACAACGCCCAAGCTTGGATAAAGAGTCATAACAAGAGCCAATCATATTGCAACATACAACATTTGAAGGAAGGTAAAGTTTTATATAATTTAATATTTGCTTTCTTTAAGTATAAGGAGTTATAAGGTGCTTCATTATATAAGGTTGAAGTTATTTATTATTTGCATTGGAGATATAAGCAAATATCAACCTTAGTGAATTAGAAAGTAAACTTAAACAAGGAGTTTATATCCTTAAGTGACATTTCAAAAGTGCACTAGTTGAAATTCAAATATCATAATATTTGCAATTAATTAAAATTGGAGTTATAAGGTTTTCTACCTTGGAAAAATTAAAGTATTACTCTTTTGCAAATATTATCATTTCTAAATTTCCAAATTAGGGAGATATAAGGAGTACTACATCAAACTTTAGATCATTGGAATTTAGAAAATTGAACCATTGAAAGTTAAGGATAAAAGAAGCAAAATCATTGATTGCTTAAAAGAGTTAGAATTTATTGCTTATACTTGTCTCATATACACATTAAAAGGGATAAAAGGAATCCAACCATAGAGTCTTGAAGATAGAGAACTTTACAAAATTAAAAAGTGCATATATCAATAGGGAGAAATAAGGTGATATAGGAGTTGATTATTATCTTCAAAACATTAAGGAATCAACTCAAAAGGAAATCTAATAGATGCTAAGCACTTTATCAAAACCATAGCATACTATAATCACTTGGGAGATATAAGGGATACTACAAAATCCAAGATTTGATAAGGGTTTATCAAGTTAGTTCACATACTCATAACTAGGGAGTCATAAGGTAGACAACTACAAAGTTTTTGAGATACAAAACTTCTATCAAAATTGTTCTCTTGTAAACAAAGAAAGAAACTATGGAAAGGCTTATTAAATACACAAGTCTCAAAGAATCAAAATGGTTCAAAGACATACTTGATTCTAGAATTGATAATAAGGAAAATGCAATTAGAAGAGAAGAACCAATATGGTTTAGAAAGACTTCTAAGAATTCACAAATCAATAGATTGGAAAAATTAAATTCTTTAGAAATATCTTTCAATGATGCCAACGAAGATATGCGAAATTTAGATAGCAATAATCCTCTTTCATATTAATTTTCATCTAAAATACTATCCCCTTTTACAATTTTATCCCTCCCTATTCCCCTTTCCTTCCTAGACAATTCTATACCAATGAAGATATTGAGAACCATATTCAAAAGGTAGAAAATAATATTCATCAAAAATATATCCTACAAATTTATGAAAGAAGTAAGGATGAAATAGCTTCAATCGTACATAGATGGTTTAACTATTTCATCAAGGAAATGGATGGACTTGATTCTCCTAAAACAAGTAGCAAAGAAATTGGGATATCTTCACTATGCACTTATTACAACAAATTTGGTCATGAGAAAGAAAATTGCTAGAGCCTCCATCCATGTAAATATTGTGGAGGAAAATCTCATTCATCTTTCTTCTGTTACTATAAATACAAGTACTATAAAAGATTTGAAGAGAGACTAATATTTAGATTAGATTGCTTCTTCCAAGTTCTTATTTTAGAAGCATCCACTAACAATGAATTCAAGCTTGACATTTTTGAAGATCAAGGAGATAGGTCATTCAAAAAACCAAAGGAAATAAAATGGAGCAATTCTGATCCACTTATGACCTACAAGATCATGAGATCTCTAGTTCATCAAAGATACTTTGAAGACTCCAAGAACAAGGATTCTACCAAACACTTTGAAACAACAAAAACCAGAGGAATGAAGAAGACAATGAAAGACAACATGAAGACTAAACCAAATGAAATAGAAGGACCAAATCAAGTTGAAGAACATCTGAAAGACGAAGATCCATATTGAAGACTAAAGTCTTCAATACCCAAATAATGTAATACAAGGGGATGTTAGAGTATATTACATTATTTGGTACATGTCAATGTACCACCTTGGGTACATTTCTAGATTAGGAGTTTATCTTAGATTAAGGTTTGAGTAGTTACTTCAAGCAAGTAATAAATGCACAAGTGTTAGAATGTGCAATGATGTAAATGTGCATGTAGTCCACATGTACATGAGTCATAGGATAGGTAGATGAAGAGTCATGGGTAGAGTAAAGGCCAAGGCACATATCTTACTATATATGTGCTTTTGAGGTATAAAGAGGGAGAGTGAGATTGAATTTACTATATAGTGATTTGCAGTTATAGTAGAATGTAGTTCTTTAATGAAACTATAGAGTGTTCATGTCCTCCATTATAATACATTGTACTATTTTCATAAGCATCCATTAATGGTATATTTCTGAGTTATTACAGAAGTTTATCTTATAGTTTTCCTACATATTATAGTGCCATTATCATATACTTATCATTTATTTCTCATTTTACATCTTGTGGTTGCATTTCCTTTAATATAAATCATCAAAATCTAACATCAATACCAAGTTTGGGATAGTGGGTAGACTAGGGAAGATAACCATTACCTCTATACTAGAATCCATTATCCATTGGCTTCTTGGTTGTAGAAATAGAGAATATGGATTTTAAGGCATCATTGCTTGAAGATTCATCATCAACTTCTTGTCTTTCCCTCATTGTGTCTACAAAGGACCACTTGGAAGAAATGGGGCATAGGTAGGGCCTTCAAAGGTCCCTCACCAGCAACCGTGGACAAGTAGAAGTCAATTTTAGTCAGTGATATTTATGTGACAAGATAAAAATAAATAAAAACTACCTATAGTTTTTTTAATAGTGTTAGATACAAAGAAATCCAAACCTAAGCCCCGTAATCCACATCCATTCCACCTTACTGAGGCTTCTACATGCAATGGTGACAACATTATTTGCAAAACCTAGTAGAGATTTATTTTCATTGCCCTTGAACTTGTTGATGTTGAAACTAATGATTTTTTTGAGGAGGTCCTTGAAATTGATTCCTTCAATTCAATTAATTATATTTACAAAACTTGGTGTCATCTCCTACTTTTTCACAAATATGATAATATTACCTCCTCCATGAAGATTGCTTTGATGAAGTGAAAGTGGAAGGACCTTTTGAATCCTTTTGTGATTTATTTGTAGAGATAAGGGCATTATTGGAGAAGTCATCTCTTAATTGATTTCCATATAAAAAAAATTAAGTATGTTTATCAATTCTTCAAATGTCACACTTATATTTGATACTTGGAGATATGTCACCAATGTTTTGAATGATTTAAGAAGAGTTCTAAGTATAATTGAGTCTAAACGCTTATATTCCATATTTTCTCCCATGGTATTCAACCTTGACTTCAGATCTATAATTCTTCAAATGAATTATTGAATACTCTCACCATATTATACCCTAATATATATTATGATTGAAAATAAAGGATTGTAGCTTCATTATTTCCTTCACATATGGTACAAAGTCTATCCCATACATATTTTGATGTTTTTGCTTAACTTATACATGGTTGTATTTCATTATCCACTCCAAATGTGGTGAGCATAAGTGCATTTGCATATCTTTCATCATACTTTTATCTAGTTGCAACCCTTTTAAGATGAGTTTCATCACTAGTAACTATATTCCAATGTTTTTCAACCACTTTGTTTTTAATTTTATCTTTCATGGTGCAAAATTTTGACCCTTTAGAGACTAAGAATTTGTGAGAAATATTTTTTATGTAACCATGGTAAATGTTCCTTATATATTCCAAAATGGTCCCTTTTCTATACACCACCAGTCTTATATATCAAATCTTTCTATATACCAACTCTTTCTATACACCTATCAATACATGGAAGAAGGTAGAACTCTTGATATATGTAATCATACATGTGAAAGAGATTAAGGTATGTGAAATATATCGATTCATGGTACCAAGATAGTAATAAAAAGGATTCATCCTGTCAATGACACCTCCTTAAAAAGAAATCCACATATGTAAGCATAACTTCCCTATATACTTGAATTTTCTCAAATTTCAAGATTTACGTCCAATAATTGTAATAAATGGAATACATATAGAGTGAACCAAAATATTACAAAAATGTGTTCTTATTCCTCCCTAACAATTCATAGGGTCAATGTCTAAACATAATTATGGAAGCTATATTAGGCATTAGATGCAGTAACTTAACGTGACATCATTACTTATAAACAAAAGTTAGAAGAATTATTTATACTAATGTTTTGATTATGCAAAGCACATTTTTATTGAAGTAACATGAAATATAATGGGTGGAATAATTAGGGACCACACTCCTAGGGGCATAGCAATAGGGGGTCTCCCTCCTTGTGATTTGAACTCAGATCTTTGAGATGAAATACCAACAACATGTTGTTCGGTGTCCCTATAGGGATGAAAGCACATACTTTTATTTTTGTGTGCAAAATTATTTTTAATGCAAAAAATTGTTTGAAAAATAAGGTGTTATTCAGTGTCAATAATGAACCTTTTTACAAAAGTATAACTATCTGTGTCAAAATGTTCTTTTTTCTAAATTCCAATTTTCCATTTTTCATTTCATGACTTAAAAAATATCCATTAAAAAAATGCACCTATACACCTTTTGAATCCCTAAATGCCCCTCTAACAAAATTACTATCTTCTATCTTGCAAAAATTTTTTTTTTTTACAAACCAATATTTCATCCCTTAAATAAAAAAAACTATTAAAAAAAATACCCCTTTTCAAATGTCCTCTATGTTATTTGAACTTGTGATCGAATGTGGAGAAATTGATTAGACGTTTTTCACAGGACTGCCCAAACTGCCGAACTCGTTTTGGCCATAACTAATTATTCCGAACTCGGATTGAGCTAAAATTTTGAGGGTAGATGCCTAAAAAACCCTAGAACGTCTCCACCAATTTTCATATCATTTGGAGCAACACAGATCCTAGCGCATCCCTATGTGTGAATGATATATTTTGCAAGTGGCTATGCGAGGGTTTCATTTGGGTTGAGTGCAAGCAGCTCCAGAGGTTGGTTTTTAGGGCCTTCGGGCCCTAGAAGCCAATATTTTTGTGGTTTATGCTCAATATTTTAGCAGGAAATGTTGCAGGGATACAATATGGGTTAGAAATTTTTCTTTCAATAGATCATACTGTGAACTTGAGTGACAACGACTTCCAATTTGGTGCACAAAAGAAAAGTGAAAACCATACCTTTCCACGACATCTAGGGAAAGGATTAAAGAGATAACGAAACAAGTTTCAAGCAGTTGATCAAAAAATGGCTCATATCTCAAGTGAATCTGGTGCTAAGGTGCACCCACAAAATAATTCTACTATGAAAACCCTTGTCAAGGGTAAGAATTTTGAAGACTCGGTCCCAAAAATGAATTTTAGGGATGCCCTTCATGGTGGATAGCCTCATCCCAATGCTAATATCAATATTAGGGCTTCCCATAAACCTCTAAGAATGCCTAATATTGATCCCAGGAAAACGGAGTCAGGATGTCTTAAAGCAGTTGATGGAACTCCTATTGTTAAGCTTGATATGGGTAACATTCAGACTGGCATTGAAGATTTGGAAAAAAGAGGACTAATTTGTCGGTTCATGGGTTTTTGTTTGAGTCTATCTGCTTTCAAAGTCTAGGCTGCAAAAAGTTGGAAAACTAAAGGTGAGTTACAAATCTCTATTTATCCAAATGGTTATTTTCTTGTTTTATTTGCTAATAATGAAGATAGAGAGAAAACTTTTCAAGGGGGTCCTTGGTTTTTGAAGGGTAGGGCTTTTCATGAAGCCCTGGCATACTAAATTTAAATCCGAAGAAGAGATGCCTTCTATAGCTCCCGTGTGGGTTAGACTCTTTGGCCTCCCTATTGAATTTTGGAATCCTACTGTTTTTTCTTCAATTGGAAACTCTTTAGGAACTTTTATGATGATTGATGATTGTACTCAAAATTTTGAACATATTATTTATGCTCGAATTTGTGTTTTAATGGATTTTGACAAACCCCTACCTAAAAATATCACATTACAATTTGGGGAAGACACTTGGGAGCAAGTAGTGGACTATGAGAACATTCCTTTTCGTTGTAGAATTTTCCATGAATATGGTCATTTGGCCAGTGCTTGCCCAAATAAAATTCCTGATCAAAAGAAAGAAGATATAAACTCAACAAGTTTCCAAATACCTAAGAAGAAGAACACTAAAAAAAAATCAGTTATGAAGGATCAATCAAAGTCATTTGCTAATATGTTTGAAATCCTTTCCACAAATGATGTCCCAAGTGAGGAAGAGGAAATAATGGAAACCGAAATCTTAGAAACACAATTTAAATATGAAGGGAAGAACTCAGAGACAAACCAACAAATCAAAGGTTTTCAACAAAAGAAAAAAAAGGAGAAAATTTACACAAGAAAAACAATATTTCAAATGTCAAAACTTCAAATAATGCAGGTCCCAATATAGAATCCATTGAACCATCTAGTAAAATTTTGGCTATGTATGAGCATTCTTCAAGGTTAGAAGCCATCTCAGATTCAATTGGAATAAGTCAAGAAACAGGGAAAAAAAATTGAAGATGGATTCTAATCAAAAAGTAGGTCGCAAGACCAATCAATATCATATGGTAAAAGAAGGTGAAAATATTGTAGAGGAAGGTAAGATTAATGCCCTTCCCAACTTTTTTAGCCCTGGTATTAATGAAGATCATCACTTGGAATATTAGAGGACTCAAAGGGAGTCTTTCAAAACAAAATGAAATTAGAAGAATGATTCAGATAAATCATCCACATCTTGTTTTCCTTCAAGAAACAAAGATGTCAATGGAGGATATGGACTTAATTGCCAGTAAAATTTGGCCAGCTAGAAAAGTGGTTTCCCTCAGTTCCCAAGGGACTTTGGGTGGCATTGCTTGTCTTTGGGACCCAAAAGAGGTAGTTATTCACCATATGGTTGGCAGTTGGGGTTTGTTGGCTATAGCTATTCAAAGTAGACATTCCAACCAGATTATGCTCTGCATTCACTGTTTATGCTCCGACATCTTTGGAGGAAAAAGGAAGACAGTGGAAGGATATTACTCATATTATATCTCATTTTACTGAAGCTTGGATCTTGATTAGAGGAGATTTCAATACCATCCTCTCTCTAGATGAGAAAAGGGGGGAAATAGAAATTTGGACAAAAGCACTGACCTCATGAGCGAATATATTGCAAACCTCCATCTTGTGGATATCTAAATAGGTAATGGCCTTATGACTTGGTCTAATAGAAGGCAAGGCTTAGCTTGTATAATGGAGAGATTGGATAGGTTTTTTCTCTCTAAAAATTTCTTAATCCATGGTCACATTCCTAAAGTGAAGACTCTTAATAATGCTGGTTCGGATCATTGGCCAATCATGGTGGAAATGTGGAAAACCAATGTGAGTTTCTCTCCTTTTCATTTTCAATTAATGTGGCTTAGAGACATTTCCTTCAGACCTCATGTGCAACAATGGTGGAAGGAAGGTAAACCTAGGCATGGGACTAAGATGTTCTATTTTGCCAAAAGACTGCAATACATTAAATCCAAAATCAAGACTTGGAACTGGAAAGAGTTTGGGGATGTTCATAAAAAAAACATGAAGTTATTGCTCATCTTGAAAATTTGAATAAGAAAATCCGTTTAGATGGCCTCACGGAGAAGAGAAGTGCAGATGAAATTAAACTCACAACTCAGTTAGAGGAATGGGAAAAAATAGAAGAAATATTATGGAAGCAAAAATCTAGAATTCAATGGCTCAAAGAAGGAGATCGAAACACAAATTTCTTCCACAAATCTCTTCTAGCTCGAAGATCTCACAACTTTATTTCTTCCTTAAAATCAGATTCTGGAGATGTTGTTTATACTTGGGATGGCATGAACTCTATTGTTGTTGATTACTTTTCCAATATTTTTGTTGCTACTCCTCTTGACTCAACTTCACAACAAAATGTTCTTCAAGCAATCCCTTCTCTTATCACTTTTGAGGAGAACTCTATTTTGACTACTCTTGTTACTATCAATGAGCTTCAACAAGTAGTTTTTAAAATGCAAAAATGGAAAACCCCAGGTCCTGATGGTTTTCCTATTGAGTTCTACCAAGAGTTCTGGATATCCTTCATGTTGATTTATTAGAGGTGGTGGAAGAAGCCAGGAAAGCCAAAGAAATTTTGAAGGTTATCAATAAAACTTATATTACTCTTGTTCCAAAAGCTCAAGAGGTTGATCATATCTCAGCTTTTAGACCTATTGCTTTATGTAATGTTCTTCTCAAAATCATTACTAAAATCATGGCGAGAAAGGTTGAAGCCTCTTTTGCATAAGATTATTTCCCCAGAGCAAGGGGGATATGTGGAAGGACGTCAAATAGTAGATGAGATAGTTCTTGCTCAGGAAGCCATCCATTCCATGGATATGCAAAATTCTCCTTCTATGTTCATTCGGTTAGACTTATCCAAAGCTTATGACAAAGTGGATTGGCACTTCCTTATCAAAGTTTTGAGGCAATTTGGTTTCTCTAAGGATTGGATGGATTGGATTATGGGATGTATCTCTTCATTTTCCTACTTAGTTCTTATCAATGGCAGGCCTTCTCAGTCTTTCCCAGCTTCCAGAGGTATTAGGCAAGGTGACCCACTATCCCCTTATTTATTCATCATTCTTGCTTGAATGCTTGGGTAGGACTATAACCAAAAAGAGGGAAAACAAAACCCTTGAGGGAGTTACCATTGCTCATGGAGCTAGACCTATCTCTCATCTTCAATTTGTGGATGACTCTACTCTTTTAGGTAAAGCTACTATTAAGGAAGCTTCTAATATTAAGCAAATCATTAGCTATTTTTCTAAGGCTACTAGGGAGTTGATCAATGAAGACAAATCTAAAGTTATTTTCTTTCATCTGCTCTACTAGACAGGAATCCATGGTCTTGGATAAATTAAGATATAAGAAGACCTCTCTTCCAATCACTTATTTAGGTATTCCCATAAATATTCAAAGGCAGAAAAATAAATATTGGAATTGGTTGTTGGACAAAGTCAAGAAGAAAATTGGAAAGTGGACCAACAAGTGGCTTTCTTATGGGGGTAGAATCACCTTGGTAAAATCAGTCCTTCAAGCTATTCCTATTTATGTTTCTTCCGTTTTGAATATCCCAAAGGTTGTTCTTCGAGAATTGGATCAAATCGAGTCATCGTTTCCTTTGGAGTGGTACTAAGGAGAAAATAAAATGGGCCTTGGTGAAATGGGATACTTTATGTCTTCCTAAGAGTGAAGGGGGTTAGGATTCTGGTCTTCAATTAATAACAACAAAGCTTTAGCTGCTAAATTATATTGGAGGATGTTGCATAACCCCAATGCTCTTTGGGCCAATAATCTTCATGCTAAATATGCTGAGAACAAAATTCTTGAAGACCTTGTTCGCTATCAACTTCCTACCAAAGGTTCTCCCATTTTAGCAGTTCTTAAGAATGGTGAGGATTTGATAAAGAAAAAATTATTTTGGATCATTCATAATGGTCAACATGCAAATTTTTGGACAGATTCTTGGGATGGTCACAAGCCTTTGATAACTCAGTTTCCCGATTGGAGGCCTTGGATGGAGGAGCTTCACCGAGCTAATTGGATAAAGGTGGCTAATTACTATCGGTACCATATTGGTAATTCAAAGGTTGGTAGATATTGGATCCCTATTGAGGACTGGCCTATTCAAATCCCAGAAATGCAAAGACAAGATATCCAAGGCATCCTTCATATGAGATCCCTCTCTTGGTCCCATGAAAAAGATTGTTTTGGATGGAACAACACTACTAAGGGTGAGTATTCAGTTGCTCAAGGTTATTTGACCTTATGCCATAATAATCCCAACCATTCTTCTGACATATTTTCTCAATTGTGGGCTCAAAAGCTCTGGCCTAAGGTGAGGTTCTTTAATTGGCTTTTATTGCATCGTAGGGTGCTTACTTGTGAGCAACTTATGAAGCGTGGTTTTCATGGCCCTTTTAGATGTGAAATGTGTGAAGAGAATGTAGAAAATATCAACCATATTTTTATTGAGTGTACTTTAGCCTCCGAGCTATGGAGGAGAATGGCCACTTTACTTGGCTTATAGTGGTCCAATTTTTTTACTTTTGAACAACTTTGGAGGGATTGGCCTAATCAAGAGGGTGTTGATCATTTTATTAGGTAGTTAGTTTGGATGGGTTCTACCATTCTTCTTTGGAATATTTGGAATGAAAGGAACAACCAAATTTTTAATCAAGATAGGAAGGATATTCACTATATTTGGCAAAATACCATAGCCAACTTAGTTGAATCAGTCCATCAACTCCTTAATCACCCCCAAAACTCCCACCAAATATGGGATCAAGTGATGCAAATATTGAAGATTAAACCTTCTAAGGGCAACCAACTTAAAGGGAATGTGAGTATTAGTAAGATGGATAGGACTAGAAATTGGCAACCTCCTCCTAAGGATTTTGGAAAATTCAATACTGATGGAGCCTCTAGAGGGAACCCTAGAAAAGCCAGTGTGGGAGGAATTGGTAGACTTTTAGATGGCTCCCTAGTTTTTACTTTTGCTGAGAATTTGGGTATTCTTTCCAATAACCTTGTTGATGGGTATGGTATCCTCAGAGGCCTTCAGGAGGCTACTAAGGTTGGATGGGAAAAGGTGTTAGTTGAGTCGACTCTCAACTTATGATTAATCTCTTGAAGACTCCTCTAAGAATCATAAGGTGGATTGGAGAATAAAAAGAATTATTGAGAAGATTCAGTTAATCCGGATGGGATTTTTGAAAGTTGATTACAATCATGTGGTCAGAGATCAAAACAAGAGTGTTGATGCTTTAGCTAATTGGGCTTTGGACAAAGGTGATCTTACTTGTTATGGCCACCCTCCTATATGGTGGGCTTCTCAAATTAGGGAAGCTCTTCTTTCTATCATTTCTTTGGATGGCTCCAGTTCTGAAGGTACCTAGTTTCTTCTTGTTTTTTTTTTTTTTTGCTTCTCTTTGGTTCATTAAGTTTTTTTTAGTTCCCTAGCTCATTCTATTCTTTATTTTGTTTCCTCTGTTGATTCTTGCCTTAATAGTCTTCTAGTCTAGATAGGTCATTGTTTTGTTCATTTTTTTTTTCTTCTTTGTTTTTTTTGTTTAGTTTTTTAAGGTGGGTGGGTTCTTTTGTTTTGTTTTTTTTTTTGTGTTCTTTGTGTTGTTTTTTTTGTTCTTGTGTTTTTGTTGTTTTGTTTTTTTTTTTTAAGTTTTTTGTTATTGTTCTTGTGTTTTTTTCGTTCTTGTTCTTGGGTTTCTCTTTGTTTGTGTTATTTCATGTTTTTATGTGTGAGTGTTTTCTATGTTTTTTGTTTTTGTTTATTGTCTGTTGTTGGTTGTTTTTTGTTTTTATTTTTATTTTATTTATTTTATTTTTTAGGTTTTGGTTGTGTTTATTTTTCATGTTTTTTTTGGGTTATGTCTTTGTAGTGTTCTATTGTTTTTGTCTTGTTTGTGTTTTGTTATGTGGTTCTTGTGTTTTTCTATGTGGTTTGTGTTGTGGTTTCTTTTATCTTATTGTGCGTGTTTGGTTGTGCTTTTGTTTTTGACACACTCAAGGAGCATGTTTTTTAATTTATTTTATTATTTTTGTTGTTATTTACTTATTTTTAAATTGGTTTTGTGTGTTTGTTTGCTCCTTGAGTATGTCAAAGGTGGTAGGCTAGGTCCGAGTCCTAGGCATTTTTGATGGAATGGATACCCCTGCCTCCTTGGGTCTTACCCGAAAGTGGCATCCCTTTTGGGATGTTTTCCACAAATAAAAAAAAAATGTTATTTGAACTTGTGATCTTTATTTTTTCCTCAAAAAAATTTTACCTTCCTTTTAATAACCAATTCTCCCACTTTTGTTTCAAGACTTGAAAATAAAACTACCCACTTTTGTATTTTTATTAAAGTGCATCTTCCTTAAAAAAATTGAAGCACTATATAAAAATATATGGCCTAATTTGAACCTAAGATCCCTAAGTTTGAATTTCCCAACCTTCATGTGCTAGTCACCATGGCTTTCCTATAAGGTTGGTATGAATACCCTAGCATGTCCTTTTATACTTGTAAAACCTGAATTGGCCAATCAAATGCCTCCTTGATCCTTTTCTTCTTATGACACATGGCACATCATACTTTACAACCTTGTCTTACAATATTTATCCAATATGTGGCCTTAAATATTGTTGCCATGGTACCCAGGTGTTGTAGGTGATTTGGAGAGGAGAGGGCAATCCTCCAAGGGAGGTCCCAGGTTCAAATCTTCACCCTACCAAAAATTTGAATTGGGTACCCAAAAATCCAATTGATAATGTTGGTGCGAGCAGGGTCGGGTGTGACTCTCGGGTGATTTTGATGGTGTAGAACCCCCTGTTTGTGGTCTCTCAGACCAAGGTGGCTCCGCAAGGGGTTTTTGGCTTATAAAAAAAAATATTGTTGCCATGGGTCTTCAAAGTATCTATCTCATGTAAACATGATTTATTCTCCCATTCTAAAACCTTCAAACATTTTAGGTAAAATTCAAACAAGATTAGTGCTTTGTCTAGGTTTTGCATAGATCATTTCCCATATTTAGTGATAAATTTGACCACCTCCATATGGCTCTTATGTGTTTGCAACTCTCTTCACACTATTTAATTAAAAATAAGAAACATCTTGAGCCATTACCTTAAGGAAAATACTCATCTATTATGCAAATAGAGAGAATCAATAGAGCTAGACATTGAAGAAATAAAAAAATAGGGGTTGTATGAAAATTAGTGCTTAATTCAATATTTTTTATTATTATTTTGTTTTTATAACTTCCCTTCATGATTTAGCATGACATATACATAGCATGACGGGAATAAAGATGAAGATAAATGAGATAACATGACAGGATGAAAATGGAGTGACACGAGTGAATGAAATATGGACAATGAGAAATCTAATTGTTAAAGGAATATTATGTATAGAAAAATGGTTAAAAGTAAATAATATTTCACTACAAATGTTGGACCTGTTAAAAGAAACTTGCATAAACAAACTTTGCAGAGCAATGTGAGATGCACATAATCCTCACACTTAGGTATATCATAACCACATAGGATATGTTGTTACATGACGATGATTGTTCTTCTCATACAAACTCTTCAAGCTCTGATGACAGATGTTCGAAAAGGGGGAAAGATAAATATCTAAACAATATATTGTAAACAAGCAACAAATTCAAGACAAAATTTCCAAAAATTATTTTATCATATTCTATCATTATTCACCATCCAAAATCTGCGTACATCATCCATATTTATGTCTTATGATGTCTCTTAGTTTCATGGAATATATAGAATATATGGAAGAGAAAATATTCTTGTGTTTTATAGGTATTGAAGGTCATCATTGATGTAAGATAAACTAATCTAAATATATATGACTTATCTATTACCATCATCTTGAGTTATCTTGTCTTGTCAAGTCTTATCAACCAAAACCAAATTGTGATGTGAAACTACCTATGTTGTAGGTCAAGGTTAGTGTGTTTGAATGCGCCTTCTTATAGCAAGGAGAGGATTACCCTAAATAATTTGAATGGATAGTTAAATGACCACTTAAGTAGTAGGTCATTATATTAGTCTACAAGAAATTTGAAAGGGGCCACTAAGGCATTCAACACAACACCTTGGGCTTAATTCAAATGTACCCTCATTTTTATTCACATTTTCCATTTATCAAAGATAGTAACTATCCTTTGGATACTACCATAAAAAATAAGCTTAGTTGTATAAAAAAGCATTGGGAAAGGACATGTAGTTTGTAGATGTGTGGCACAAGAAATTTGAGGGGGGCAACTAAGAAGAGGAAGAGAGAGAGAGAGAGAGGAAATCTAAGATGTCAAAGACTTCATGTGGAAATATATCTAGTAAGGAAATCTAAGATGTCAAAGGCTTCATGTGGAAATATATCTAGTAAGATTATTCATGTGATTTATGATTAATTATTGAGGTATTTATGCATCTCATCGATGCAATTCATTGTAGTTCTATGATCTTATCTTTATTATTTGTGTGGGTTCCTAAGGGCATCATTTATCTCTTCTATATTCTCCCTCATTTATTTCACTCTTTGATTTCTCATTCTATATTATTTGAGTGGATGTGTTGTTTATATTTGTTTCAACAAAGTATTTTGAGATCTAACAAATTACCATAGTATATTTTAAATTCTTATAAGCTACATGCATAATTGTAAATAGATATGGTAAAGAATATCTTTAATCCATATACTAATAAATGTACCTTCACCATTATGTATTTGTTCATATTTAAATATTTTTATAATAGCATGCTTTGTGCTTCAATATTTTAAAACATAGCAATTAATATGTTTTATCAAATCAACCAATAGAAAAACTTATACGGAAATGATAATATAGCCACCAAATGACCCATTGTTTAATGCAAGAAACATACATTATTTATATCTTATTATATTTGACTTTCGAAAAGAAAATATATAAGAACATATAAAGCTTTAGATTGAAATAAGAATAAATGTCATAACTACTGGAAATGAAAATTGCTAATAAATATTAAATTGCTAAAAATATTTAAGGATAACATACCATTTATTACTATTTTTTGTAAAATTTATATCAATATAAAAATTCGATTAATTCTATATAATATGTAAAATGTAACTTATTATGGCAATAGGGATTATTCTTCTATGGATAAAATCTTTTGTGGTATATTTTATATGCAATAGTCATCTTACATGCATTATGATACAACGATTATATGAATCTTTAACTTTGATTACTAAATATAGTTATCAAACTCATTCATTTTTAACATATGTAACACCTCTTGACATATCTAATATGACTAATGTAAGTATGTCTATGCAAGTTAAAATAAAAACTTATTTAATAGTGTAAAAATGTTATATGAAGCATAATGCATAAGAGAAAACAATCATAATAGTAACAATCTATATTCCTCTAACATAGTTATAAATTTTCTATTAAAGACATGAATTTTTAAGATAATATGTCCTTATTTGGATGATCTTTATCTAAAATAGAAAGTTTTGAATGTCCTTATTTTAAATAAATTAGAAAGTTTTGAATATGAGTCATGCCTATGGATACAAATAATATTTAATAATATTTGTTAAATACAAACAACAATAATATAATCAACCTTTAATTACTTGAGGACCTTCCATGGAACATGGTTTGTCTCAACCACTCCAATACAACTTTATAAACATATATTTTAATTGGAAATATGGAATTGAAATGGATCCCAATTGTGTTACATCACAGACCACATATGAATTATAACAATGTTTTGGCAAGTACACATATATCTCATGGCAATATTTAAACCTTGGTATCTACCTTGAAAGTCAACATATTTAAGTAATTAAGGTCCTACCATTTGATGGTAAATATGCATATATTATTACTAATAAATTGAAGGACAATAACTTGAAGTATTGTAGAGAGGAAGATCCATCAAAGTATATGGAGAGGTAATTGAAAGCTAAATAAATGATCTAAGAGATCAAAGAGTAGAAGAAGAGAATGTAAAATTTATAAGAGAACGTCATTAACATTAGGCTGAGTCACCAAGTAGATGTGTTAACATATTTTTCTCTTTGATATTAATATTTCTTAAGGTACTTGTTTACTTTGTAGATCCTCATTAGTTGTAATTATTAAATAAGGATGTTAATTTAAAAATAAATATTGGAGGTAATTGAAAGCTAAATAAATGATCCAAGAGATCAAAGAGTAGAGGAAGAAAAGGTAAAATTTATAAGAGAACGTCATTAACGTACGTTAGACTGAATCATCAAGTTGATGTGTTAACATATTTTTTCTCTTTGATATCAATATTGCTTTAGATACTTGTTTACTTTGTAGATCCCCATTAATTGTAATTATTATTAAAAATAAGGATGATAATTTAAAAAAAAAATATTGTAAAAGGTTCGGGATCTTTTCAAAATTCCTTCTTCCATCAAATTAAAAAAATAAATAAAGAAATATTAAAATTAAAAATTAGTAAATTGTGTTCAACACCGGTGTTGGTATATCTTTGGGCTTTCATCCAAGAAACCCAAGTTTGAATCATGAGGTGACCCCTATTGTGCCCTTAGTAAAAAAAAAAGCTATGGATCCTTTCAAAAAAAACTTTGTATTTATTCTAATTAAAAATTTACTAAAATTCAACCCAAGTTTGAATCATGAGGTGACCCCTATTGTGCTCTTAGTAAAAAAAAGCTATGGATCCTTTCAAAAAAAAACTTTGTATTTATCCTAATTAAAAATTTACTAAAATTTAAAAATAAGGATAATACTTAAAAAATTAAAATATATTTTGTTTAAATAAGTTTTATTAAATAACCTATGATATTAATAACCATTTTCTAAAAAACATTATTTAAACATAATATTAATACAATGAAAATTCATAAAACCTACTTTTTAAAAATTAAAATTCATAACCTTAATTTCTTTTAAATCCAATAAATAAATAAATAAACATTATAAAGATTTATAAAAACATATCATGTGAAAGTGACCAATATTATGACTAATATTTTTCCTATAAATACAACTACTCATTTTATTTAATTTTAAAAATAAATTTAAATAAAATTAATAAATAATTTTTTTTATTTAATTTTTGGAAAAAACTTATTTAATATGATAATGGATGAGGTGCAATCACATTGTATAGAAGATCTAATTACACGTATAAGGAGGAAGTACAATCTAATTACACGTGTAAAGAGGAAGTACAATGGCAACTTCCTCGTTAACATTGAAAAATGAGGATGACATTAGCAATGAAGCGTGGTGGTAGCAAGTGGGAACACACAAAAACAACGCGACCAACGTAACTGTTTGAAATGAAATGAAAGGAAGGATTTTAATTACGTCCGCCAAATAGATTTTAAATACGAAAGTACAATGACTCAAATCATATCATATGATCTTTAATATTTTTGAGAAGGTTGTTTCTTTTCGTGTTTATTTGGGTTAGCAATTTTCCAACTTTTTTTATTTTCCTGTCTTCAAATAACTGTCATAGACCCGCTCTTAAGTGTTTCTTTGTATTTGCCATGGATATCTAAAAAACTTGGACATTTATAGATGAAGTGTTCCTCTGTCTCTACTGCCCCTGTGCTGCATAGAGTACATATCTTTTCTTCCTATTGTTCTTTGAGCGTTGTCCATCTCCCTGTTTCACATTTAAGCCTATGAGAGCTAGTTCTTATCTGAGCAAAGAGGATTTTTTCCTTCCACTTGATTTCAGTGCTTATATACGTTTTTTCCTTGTGGTCATAAGTTGGGTTAAACTTTGCAATATAATATTGTCTTTTTCTGCTTGCATTTTTCCACATTCCACTTCTGAACTTTTCATTCACATAATTGTTTGTCTTTGTTGACATTTGGGCATTCGTTTATGTTGATTTCTCAATGTTTCATCTATTTTTTATTTTGTTTCATCCATGTATTCTTCTGTCTATGCAACTCTTCGTCCCTAGCTGCCCTAGGCCATCTGTCGTTTTTCATGTTTTTTGTTTTTTTCAAGTAACATAACAACTTGGTCATAGCAATTGCTTCTAAAGGGAACATTCCAGTTTCAGCTAGAATAATTTCATAAGATGTTGTGGCCTTAATTTTGAGAAAATTTGTGATTAAATATTTTTGAATTATTTCTATTTACCTTCATTTTGCATTTGTTGTGCTACTAGCCCACATCTCGCAACCATATAACAAAACCTGTGTAACAAGCAGGCCAAATAAGACCTTGGTGGTCTTCCAGTCCCACAACTAGGCATTCTTACACCTGTTTTGAAGTGCATATAGTGTTCTTCAACCACTTTGAATTCTTTTCATTTTACATGTATTTCAATTAAGTTTGTCGGGAAAATTTATGTCCAGGTATTTTTATTTTACTACTACCTCCGACAAACTAAGTTTCGAGCAGTTGCTTCTTTTTTCTTTGGTGGAAAAATCATAATTTTTTTGTTTTGTTTTCAAGTTGGAAGTAGATAAATATTCGTCCCGAAAAGTCGATATACATTTCTTGCATACAACTCATTTCCAGTAGACAAACACACGTAGCCACCGATATGATGTCATCTCCACTACAAATTTAGATGTCATGCCACTCTCAACTAGTCAAAAAAAAAAAAAAACATGCAGGTCACTATCAATGAAACACACGTAGCCACCGATATGATGTCATCTCCACTACAAATTTGGATGTCATGCCACTCTCAATTAGTAAAAAAAAAAAAAAAAAAACATAACATGCAGGTCACTATCAATGGTTTTCATTAATCTTTGTAAATAGAAGATATGTGTTCTGTTTACATATTTTATAATATTTGTACTTATTTCCAAGGATTGGTAAGATGGCTTTTCAAACTGAACTTCTCAAGGAAGAATTTACTTTTTATTAAGACAGATTTTTAAGAAATGTCAATTTCCTTTAATCAGAGGAATTACAAGGGCAAGGACTACAAAAGGACTACAAACATTCTAAGGGAACCCCATCCCCATCCCCATCCCCATCCCCATCCCCATCCTTATTGAAATTATAGGAAATTGCAAGGCAAGGACTACAAACATCCTCAGGGAACCCCATCCCCATCCCCATCCCCATCCCCATCCTTATTGAAATTATAGGAAATTGCAAGGCAAGGACTACAAACATCCTCAGGGAACCCCATCCTTATTGAAATTATAGGAAATTGTAAGGCCGAAATTATCGGCCCAACTTGTAAAATGGAGTCAAGTCTTGTAAGACTGATATTTTATTCTTTAAAATGGAGTCAAGTCTTGCAAGACTGATATTTTATTTTTTATTGGGAAATGTTTTTCATGTGCAACTTGATCTATGGTAATAGAATTTCTTAAATATGTTACTAAGATTCTTGCTAATTTTATCGAGAGTACAAAGAGACTTTAAATGAGAGAATTCCAGGATATATTCTTGAAATACTGGATTTTTTTAATACGTAGAAGAGAAGTTTAGGGATTGTTTTGTATGCTGGATTCTAAATGTATGTAGGGGAATGTAGTATACTCATATGTAGGAGAAAAGATTTGAGTTTATTTTATATGTTTGGATTTAATTATATGTAGGAAAATGGAGGTTGATTATATAGAGAGTACATGTATGTATTATTGAATGCAAGGAGGAGGAGGAGCAGCAGCAGCTAGGACATTAAACCTAATCCTTTTGATATTTATTTTCTTTATTTACTTTTTGGATCTTGAGTTGTTACAAGCTATTATTTTGTATTCCTAAGATTCTTTTGGTTAATTTGATGGAATTTCCATATAGTTTTTATAAAATATGCTTGTAGATTATACTTAGGTCTATTGAATCATGTGCTACTTATGGAAATTTTTATAGTGACATCATTACAACTTTTTTTAGTAGGGCTTGGTGGGCTGAAACATGGATTGGTGGATAGTAATAATTGATATACCCATGATTAAACATAACACTAGTTAATGAACAACTAGAATTATATAGGAATACAATTTAAAAATTTGCCAACACACATATGAGAAGACAAATTAAAATAAATTAGCATTAATACAATAATTAGATTCAAAAGATCTAGGGTTTCAGGTTAGTACTGAAAAATTCTGTGAAAACCAGTGTGTTGGTTGGTGAAAGGTGTGTTGTAGTTTGGCTTTAGATAGGTAGCTTCGGGGGATCCTGGTGACCCTCGATATTTGTATTTTAAGGATATTTTTTTGAATAAGGATGTCTCTTCTTCTGATCATGCAAATGCCATGATTTTTTTGTTGCATGCAATCCTTGATCATGTTTCTAATTCCTCTTCGACTTCGAAACTGATGAATAATGGATGTTTGGAGAAAAGTGAAAATCATCTTGCCTTGGTTATCAGTCATGATTCTGTTGCGGATGATGTTTTATATTTGTTTGAGCATGCACTCATCTGCAAATTCATGGGTCTCAGAATTTTTATGCCTTTTTTAGAAAACTAGGTTAGGAGAAATTGGAGCCTTGAAGGTGATCTGGAGATTATCCTTGCAGCTAATGGGTATTTTATTGTGGTGTTCTCCCATATGGCAGACCGTGGTAAAGTGTTCGAGGGGGGTCCTTACTTTCACAATCAGTATGAATTATTTATCAAACCCTGACATTTAGGATTTGATCCGGTGGAGGAGAGGCCTTCTAGGATTCCTTTTTGGGTCTATTTGCCACGAATCCCTGTGGAATATTGGAGGCCATATATTCTTCATTCTATTGCAGATATTATTGGAAAATTGGTTGGTCTATCTTGCCAAAGTTTGGATAGAAAATTTGCTTCTTTTGCACGACTCTGTGTTGAAGTAGATCTGAATAATTTGTTGCCTGAATAATTGGAGATTAAACTAGTAAATATGTCTTGGGTCCAATAGTTACATTATGAAGCTCTCCCATTTTGATGTTGCATATGCCATGAATATGGGCATCTTTAGAGAAACTATAAGAAAGTGAATTCTTAGCCTTCATCCTCTTCATATGACTTTTAAGATACATCTACAAAGGCAAAAGGAAAAGCTCTTATGGTTAATGAGATGCACGGTTTTGATGGATTTATTCTTGTTAAGTCTCGTTCAAGATCTAGGCCTTTTGTTCATTAGAATAAAGGTGTTGGTAAGGGAGGTTATAGTAACAAATTTGATGTGCTTGAGACTTTTGAGGAGCCGCATGTTGAGGAGCAAGTCTGGAACGGAGGTGATATGGATGCTTGTATTCAAGATCTAGGTACTTGTTATTTCCTAAATCCTTCTTTTTAAATGTAAACTTTTGATAATGAAGGGGTGGTGCCTAGCAACCCTCTTGTAGGAAATGAAGATAAGTCCAAAGAGGTGTCGGATTATCTTGATAAAGTTCTTGATCATTCCCCTATGGCAAAAAATTTGATTGAGGGAAATAAGGATGAGACTAGGTTTGAACCCTCCTAGGACAAAATTTTCAAAGAGGAAGGGAGAAATAAAGTTTCTTCTATGCTAGGTATTCACCCAAAAACTATCAAAAAAGGTAGGGTGGAGAAGGTGGTAAAAGCAAGAAGAAAAAAGGATCAAGAAAAAATGAAATTGATAGGGGAATCCTTAGTTGAGTCTGGTGTTGTTAAGACATTAGATTCTCACTTCTCTATTCCCCCAAAATGAAAGTGATATCTTGGAAATTTAGGGGTTTGGGTAGCAACCATAGACAAAAAGCTACTCAGAATTTGATCAGAGATCAGATACATGATATTGTTTTAATCCAAGAAACAAAATTATCTTGTGAAGATATGGTTAGATTTGCTTCTAATATATGGAAATGTGATAACTGTCTTGCTATTGGAGCCTAGGTTTTGGTGGGTGGTGTTGTGTGTTTATGGGATCCACGAAGCTTAACTCCCTCTTGGTCGATGGGTAGTAAGAACTGTCTCTTTGTGGATGCTACCTACTTTTTATCTGGAACTTCTATTCTTCTATCTAATGTGTATGCCCCTAGTGATTTATCAGGTAAAATCCTCTTATGGAATGCTCTTAGATTCATTCGATCTCTTGCTCCCAATTATCCTTGGATTGTGGCTAGGGATTTTAATTCTATCATGTCTCTAGAGGAGAATAATTATGGTGTGGAGTGTTTGGGCCCTTATTTTACTTTGATGCGGGATAATATTTCTTTCTTTAATATTGTTGATGTGAAACCTCGAAATAGATTCTTTACTTGGACTAATAGAATATGTGGAACAAATTTTATTTTTAAAATATTGGATCAGTTCCTTACTTTAGATAGTTGGTTTGATGATAGTTGGACTTTATTCTTAGAGATTATAGGTTGGAAGGGCTCTGATCATTAGCCCATTCTCTTTTAGTCCTTGAGATTCTCATTGCCAAGAAATCCACCTTTCAAATTTCAACTTATGTGGCTCAAGGATAAGGATTTGTATGAATATGTGGAGAGGTGGTGGGTCGAAGGGAAACCCAAATTTGGCACTGCTATGTTTACTTTTTTCAAAATCCTCTAGTTTGTCAAATTCAAACTCAAGCAATGGAACATATTTTCTTTTGGAAATACTTTTCAGAAGAAAAAGCAACTACAAGATAGCCTAAAGGAGATCACTTTTCAAATTAAATATGAAGTATTGACAAAGGATCTATTTGGTTATGATAGGGTTAATTGGCATTTTTTATATAACATCCTTCAAGCTTTTGGGTTCTCGTACAATTGGAATGAATGGGTCATGAGTTGTGTGACTTCGGCCTCCTTTGCAATTTTAATCGATGGTTTACTGTCCGCTTTCTTCTCGGCCTCTAGGGGGATTCGTTAAGGAGATCCCTTGTCCCCCTATATTTTCATCCTTATGGCTAAATATTTGGGCATACTTCTCAAGAGTTTTCAGAATCGTGGTGCTATCCAGGGATGGTATTGGGCAGAGAATTCTTTATTCCAGTCTCATCTTCATTTTTTCGATGATACTGCTCTGATGGGGAGGACAAAAATTAAGGAAGCAGTGAATTTTAGTAAGGCTTTATATATCTACTTATCTACCTCTAGTCAAATTATTAACAAAGAGAAATCAAAGATCTTATTCTTCAATACATATGGTTGGATTCAACGTAGGATTCCTAATATTCTATGTTTTTAGGTGGGTTGTTTTCCAGTGGAGTATCTAGGGATTTCTATTTCTTTTTAAAATATTGGAAGGGCTTACTGGAAAAGTATTTTGGATAGATTTTGATCAAGGGTTAATCATTGGATTTTTTGATGGCTATCATTTACTGGTAGATTAACGCTTTTGAAGTCTTTCCTTCATGCTTTACCTATTTATAGGTTTTCTATATTGGTTGCTCCTAAGTGCTTTCTCAAAGAATTTGATTCTCTTTCTAGAAAATTTTTATGGGCAAGAAACCTGGATTTTAATAAATGAAGCCTGGTCAGTTGGGATATTGTGTGTTGCCCTAAAGATATGGGAGGTCTTGGTTTGAGATAAACCAATTTGAATAGTCTCTTTTTGGTTGCTAAACTTTATTGGAGGTGGTGAAATAGTCCTGATCATATTTGGATTAAATTTCTTAGCCTCAAATATTTTGGTGGTGCTCCTACTGATGAGATTCCAAGATTGGAGTTGAAGGGGAAAGGTTCCATTGTTTGGGAAACTCTCAAAAAAGGTGCCATGCTTATTAAGGAGCGTATCTTTTGGATTTTTAATAAAGGAAACAATACCTTATTTTGGGAAGATTCTTAGGATAATCATCCTCCTATCCTTTCTTATTTCCCCCACATTCGTCTTCTCCCTGATGTTTTTTCTTATGTAGGATGGTCTAAGGTGGTTGACTTCAAGCAACAAAGTCTTCTTGGAAGTTCTTTTACTCACTATTGTTGGGATTCGCAAGGCTAGCCAAAGAGTGGTTGTTCTGAGGATCATACACTCTGGCTTCTATTTTTGCTGAGAAACTATGTTGTTCTATTGAAGACTATGATATTCTTGCTTGGGGCCATAATTCAAAAGGAAAATACATTGTTGCTCAGGGTTATTAAACCCTTATTATGTAGAGAAGAGAGGAGATTGTGTCCCCCTAGTGGAAGAAGATTTGGAATAAGTTTGTTTTACCTAAATGTAATTTTTTCTTTGGCTTCTATGTCAGAAGAAATTTTTAACTTGGGATAATATTCAGAAAAGAGGTTTTCAGGGTCCTTCACTATGTTTTCTTTGTGGAAAGAATGAGGAAACCATTCCCCATATTTTCTTCCAATGCTCATATTCCCTAGAGATCTGGAACTTGTGGTGGCAGATCTGGAAAAGGCCCATCATCCATACTACTTATGTTTTTGAATTTTCGGAAAGCTTGGGTAGACCCCCTACCTCTGCTTCATGTCTTCAAACTGCTTGATATTTTGGTCCTTCTTTTATCTTTTGGTAGATGGTTGGAACACAACTAAAGAATTTTTTAGGGATGTCAACTTGGAACCTTACAGGTATGGCTCAGAGTCAAAATGATGGTTAAGGAGACTATTAATGCCAAGTCTGTTCTGAGTTCTCATCTTACTTCCTTTGACTGGTAGATTATCAATAGATTGGAGATTTATTTATCATCACCAGTTGCAAACAGAGGCCCTGTTAGGGGGATTGGTTCGTTGAAGGTTAATATATCTAGGAAGTGGAGTCCCCCCTAGGGGTGTTATCAAAATAAACATAGATGGTTCATTCAGGGACAACCCAGGTAATGTTGATATAGGAGGAATTGGTCGTGATAGTGAGGGTGTGGCCCACCTCTTTTTCTTTGTGTACAAGGGAATTCATTCAAATAATTATATGCAAGCGTTGGCAATTCTCCATTCGTTGGAAATAAATTTTTCTTTGGGATGGAGAAGGGTTATTTGTGAATCTGATTCCATGATAGTGGTGTCTCTTCTGAACAACAAGAATTTTCAATATGCTTCTTGGTTTATGGCTAGAATAGTGAAACATATTTTGAGCTTGGTTGAAAATTTTATTGAAATTTCTTTTGTTCATATCCCAAGAGAATGGAATGGAGTGGCTGATTATTTGGTGAAGTGAGCTTCTAAAGGATTCCCTTACTGGAAAGCTGATAGCTGGAATGATCTTAATCAGAATAAATCTAGACTCCTTAATCATTTAATTTATGAGGACCAAGAAAGATAATTTCAAGGTGGAGGAACCCAATTTTCATGGGTTCTTGTGTCCTATCGAAGTTGTTAGAATGATCCATGGATTTCCTTGGTGGATTTATTGTATTTCGTATGATGTGTTGGCTTTGATCACTTGGAAATCCTTGTGGAATATATTTTTTTAGATTCTGAATAAAAATTCCCCCCCCCCAAAAAAAAAATAGATTCAAAATATAAATAAATAATTAGAAAAGGCTAGAAAAAATATAAATAAAAATAAAAATAAAATAAAATAAAGTAGGGCCATATGGGTGAGCATGTGCCCCATTAAGGCATAGGGCATACCATTGGGTAGTGCTCAATCATGCCCTTCCAAAGGCTGGTGCACAAGAGGAGGCCATGCATTATCCTTCATAACTTGCACAATATGCTTTGGCATTAATGTTGGTATGTTTTTTTTTTTTTTGTGTCTTGTTTTGGAACTGGTGGGTTTCTAAATATAAATTTCACCTTCTAATCTCATTACTTTCTAGCCTATAGTTTTATGCATTGTTGTCAAGCTACCAAGCTATTAAATGTGTAGTAGACTCTTTGAGTCTTATTGCTATTCAAATGTGGATATATTGTGTGTCTCATAAGATGTGAAGAATAAGTCATTTGAGTTTGAATAAAGGGGCTATATCAAAGGGTATTATGGACTACCAATATGTCAATATGGAGTGATGAGTGATAGTCTATTCATATTGGGTATCAATAGGAGAGAAACATGTGGAGAGTACCTGCTATAAATGGATTCTAGATCATCCATAATATCTATGAGGATGTATAACGGATGCAGGTTGTTGTTGCTCCTCCTGCTCTTGAGGGTCCTTCAAGGGTAGCTCTCGAGGATGAGATCAAGCATCTACAGGGTTTGCTGGATGAGAGTGATGTACAAATTGTTGAGGACGTAGCCCATATTTCTGCTCTCTTGAGGCAGATCAAGAATCTAGGAGCCATCCCTAGGGAGAGAGAAGACACAAGTGGGTCATAGGTAAGCAGGAGCTCTACAACGGGGCAATATTTCATTCAGCCTAGTCATGGGACTCAAAATCAAACTGAGAGACCAGAAGGGTCCAGCTCGCACCATTCTCCCATAGATCCGGCCATAGGGGGTGGCTATAGGGGGAGTAGGCCCAGTATTTTGATTGATGGTGCTCTTGATTTTTTGAGGTCAAATGAGCTATATGACTATAGCCCATGGGTATTTTTGTATATCCATGGACTTGACACACATACTTTTATGATATCTTTACATTATGACTCATTATGTGTATCATTTATTGCTCATGTTTTTATTGTTATTTTGTTTTATGATGTGATGTGATGATGGCATTATGATGACTTGATGTATATGTTAGATGATAGATGATATTGTAGATGCTTAGATGGATGTGTAGATGCTTATATGATTTGATGATATGATGTGATGCATTTTGAGTTGATAAATGATGAATTTATGATTGTATGCAAATGGATATTGTCTATATATTTAATGATGTGCTTTATGATGTAATGATGGGTGATTTGGTTTTTGTGTTTATGTATGCAATGTTAATGTTAAATGCATGTCTAATTTTGCTTTAATTGTATGTATCTAACTTATGTGATGGGATGGTATAAACGAACCTGTATGCTCTAATCACTTCAAACATAAGGAATGCATATGACATTGACAATATTAATGGGTGATACCACAAAAAGCAAAAAAAATAATCATGAATTTAAATAATCGCTCTTATCATAAGAATTGATTAAGTATTCATATATGATATGTAATGGTGTGAAATGTATTTTCTTGATAAGTTTTTGTAAATGAAAAGATATGAAGTAGTTAGTGGCCGTCTATATACTATTAATATATATGCGATATCTGTCCTACTATGTTGATACCCCCTAATTTATGGAATCTTATAATGAAAGTGATGGTGTGAATGATGATATGATTTGTTGCTATCTAAGAATTTTATGGCTTTTCGGAGATTCAAACACTCTAATTACCCTATCAATGAATGTGTACTGATCATTTAAGGCTTTTGAAAATTAGGCTTTCATCATGGTACTAGATACTCATTATCCCTATGTGTGCAAATGAATATATTTAGATAGAACCCATGTATTTACTTTAATTTCAAGTGGGATTCTTTCAGCCCATTGCTAAGATCAGGGATCCTCAAGTGTTCATCTTATTGTTATGTTGGACTCAATTGGATAATACCACTAGGCAATTTTGGATTACCTAAAGCTAGATCATCCACATTCAAACATTGGTCTATACAAATGCATAGATTTTTTCATAGACATATCGTCATGCGTAAGGATTTCTCCTTCCAATCCTGTATAGTGCTGAGAATTCCAAGGATTCAAGATCCAATCCCTTCTTTTCTTCATTATGACCTGGGATACTTGCTCGTATTTAGTGATAAAATCACTATTTATTTTTGTTTGATTTTTTTTTTTTTTAGAGCAAGGGATTCTTGTAGTGATGATAATCACTGTTTATTTTTCTTTCATCCTTTTGATATTTTGAGCTATGCATATGGGTGTTGATGTATGACTTTTGAAGATTTTGAACTTTGAACCTAGGATTTTTTCTTGTTGACTTAAGCAAGGGATTTCTAGGTAAGGTGGAGCTTGTCCTTTTGTCAATTCTCAACATTTTTTAATTGGTTGCACAGGGGGATAAGCAAGGATATCCCTTTTCACTTTATGTAACCTAACCACTTTATAGCTTTCATCCTCCCATGTACCAAATAGAATTTAGTGTTTGTAATTAGTGGTGGGATCCTGAGAAATGCTAGTCTTTGTCACCACTAGACCTTATTCTCTACTAACCAAGATGGTTTTCTACAAAAGTTGATAATATCACTAGGTGTGGTTGAATAACTGAAAAACCTTAGTATATTATGTATAGCAACTCATAATGGTTGTGTTGAAAAACACAATTACACATGTTTTGATGGAGGTATGTATTTGAATGATTTGTGAGACAAACTGTGGCATCACTTTTAAGGCTCTCATGACACATGCGATTGTAATTATTTTGAAAATGCAATGCAATTATGTGGATGCAAGATTTGAGATTCAATTGTTTTTGTATTTTTTGTTTTTTATGTTGTTTTTGTATTTTTGCTTAATTTGACCAAAGGGCTTATTATGCCTTCGGGGCTTTTTTGATTTTTGACCAAGTAGCATGAAGTACTCTTGGAGCTTTTTGATTTTTCCCAAGTGGCATGAATTAACCTTGGAGCGTTGTGATTGGATTTGACCAAGCGGTCTGAATAACCTTGGAGCATTTTTGATTGGGGTTGACCAAGCAGTTTGAATACCCTTGGAGCATTTTGATTTTATTTTGACCAAGCGGCTTGGATGCCCTTGGAGAATTTTGATTTGATTTTGACCAAGTAGCTTGGATACCCTTGGAGCCTTTAATTGTATTTTGAAATTTTATGTTTTTATGATTTGTTTGTATTTTGACATATTTGAATTTTTTTGTATTTTTGACATATTTGAATGTTTTTGTGTTTTATGACATATTTGAATGTTTTTGTGTTTTTGACATATTTGAATGTTTTTGTATTTTATGTGTAGAATTACTTCAAGTGAATTATATTGAGAGATTCAGGCTCTTCAACACCATCTAATGATATAATGCGATACGCTCCTAGCCCCACTCTTTGCGAAATCATGTACGAGCCTATCCAATTTTCCGTGAACTTGTCTCGCAGGTGCGATGGTAGATTCAAATTCTATTGGTTTTCTTTGAGCACTATATCTCCAACCTTGAATTCTCTTAAGTGGAATTTACTATTGTAAGCTCGCACAAGGCGATATTGGTAAATACGAAGATGCTCTAAAGCATTGACTTGTCGTTCATCAAGAAGCATCAATTGATCAATGCGGTATTGCCACGCGACATCATCATCTATGTAGTATTTTAATGTTATACATAGAGTTAGAATTTCCAATTCTAGTGGCATGATGGCCTCAGTACCATATACTAGTGAAAATGGTGTTGCCCCAGTGGGAGTCCGTATACTAGTCCTGTATGCCCATAGTGCAAGAGGTAACTGCATGTGCCAATCCTTGTGATTGTCTTGCACCGTCTTCCTCAAGATGGAGACTATTTTTTTGTTCAATGCTTCTACTTGCCCATTTTCTTGTGGATAATAAGACATTGAAAAATTGTGTTGAATATGGTATTTGTTCATTAAAGAATGCACATTTTGTTCTTGAAATATGACCCATTATCTGATATTGTCTTCGAGGGACCCCAAAATGACTTCTAATATTATGGAGTATAAAATTCGCAATCCTCAGTCTAGTTGTTGATGTTAATGGGATCACTTCAACCCATTTAGTGAAGTATTCCATGGTCGTTATGATGAATGTGTGTCATCTTGAGGTCATGGGTGAGATCTTCCCAATCAAGTCTAGTCCCCATTGCAAGAATGGCCATGCTGCCTGGATGGGTTGCAAGGATTTGCATGATGCTGGAACTTAATGCATTTATTGACATACTCGTAGCAGTCCTTCCATGGTGGGCCAATAGTAATCCATTCTCAAGATACACTTAATGATGGCCATGCCACTAAAATGCCCTCCACATGTGTTGTCGTGAGCTTGCAAAATTACCCAAGATGCTTCCTAGGGCTCAATACAACGAAGTAATATTCCATCATATCCTCATCTATAGAGGATTTCTCCTAGCAAGATGTATCTTATTGCTTTCTATTTGAACGTTCACATTTCATTATGCAATAAACCTTGAGGTACTATTCCAAGTTTTAGGAATTCCCACAGTTGGGAAAGCCAATCCTGATAAGCCATAACTTCTATAGAAAATATGGCTTACTCTTACTGCATTCCCAAGTTGGTGATCACATATTGAGGAACAAATCTATGGTTTATGGTCACACCACACTCCATAGGTCCTTGGGAGATCAAAGTCCCTCAATGTGTTGTTTGTAAGAAATATTTGGCTACGAAAAACCAATCCTGATTTGGTTTGATATGGATCATGTTGACTGATTCTTTATTTTCAAAATCTTCATGGCACATTGTTGAGTGTGAAAGAACTTTCACATGAATACTTGTAAAATTATCAGATGTATTATGAGGGATTAAGGATCCCAAAGAGGCCATGGTGTCTGCAAATATATTTGACGTATGAGGGATTGCCTCGATGTCATACCATTCCAACCAGACTAGGTAGGTGTCAACAAGTTCCTTGTAAGTCTTCAAGAGTGGGCACCTGCATTGAAATAGTCCTTTGACTTGGTTTACTATGAGCAAGGAGTCACCAAATATATTCAATATTTTAATACCCATTGCTACGGTTGTTTGGAGTCCCAAGATCAATGTCTCATATTCTATGTTGTTGTTTATGTATGGGAAGTATAGTTTGAATGATAAGGGTAATGGAGCATACTATAGTGTGATAAAGACAATCCCTACTCTGTCCCCTTGTTCACACTTTGAACCATCGAAGAACAATAACATGTCTCTTTATTTCTTAGGTTCTTCAAGTTTTGATGGATCTGATAATGCAAAGACTACATCATTAGGCAATTCTTAGGTGAGAGGCTTATTATTCTGAACATGTGCCTTTGTAATTGATCTACTATGACTTGTCCCTTGATAGAATTTTGTCTTCTGAACTCTAGATCAAATTTTGTAAAAGCATGATCCACTTTACGGTACATGTATTGTGATATGTCTTGCTCATCATGTACTGCAAAGAATTTTGTTTTGATATGACGTAGGTCGTATGGCTCAACATGTAGTGTCACAAATTTCAAGTTGCAAAGACCACTTCTAAACACAAATTTTTGACATATGCATATCCTAGATCATAACTCACCAAGGTGCGACTAATGTAATATATGGCTTGATATTTATCTTGTGCATTATTTTGGGCTAACATGGTGCCCAATGCAAAATCAGTAGTCGATATATAGTAAAACTGATATGTATGGCCTTGGTGGAGCCAATACTGGTGGTGTTGCCTGATAAGTTTTGATATCTACAAATGCTTGAAGGAATTCTTTGTCCTAATCAAAGGGGACCTCCTTGCATAGCAACCGATTCATGGGTCGACATTTGTATGATAATTGAACGATGAATATTTTGATGGATGCTATCTTTCCTTGTAGGCTCCTTAGATCCCCAATGTTGGTAGGGACGACCATTTCCAATATAGCCTTTACCTTACAAGATCAACTTCAATACCTCTCTTGTATACTATGAGTCCCAAAATCTTGTCGAAAGTTATGTCAAATACGCACTTCTTAGTATTCAATCAAACATTGTGCTCAATGAGACGGTCAAAGACATGTCTAAGAACTTCAGCATGCTCTTGCCGCAATAGGGACTTGGCCAGTAAGTCATCCATGTAATCCTCTAATATCTTATGCATATAGTCATGGAATATGTATGTCATGGCCCGTTGATATGTGGCACCAGCATTTTTGAGACCGAATGGCATCACTTTGTAACAGAATATTCCCCATAGAGTAATGAAAGCATTTTTATGTTCATCTTTGAGCTTAATCCGGATTTGGTTGTATCCAAAAAAACCATCCATTAGGGAGAGCATCTCATGATCTGTGGTTGCATCTACAAGAGCATCTATGTTTGGCAACAAGAATGAATCCTTTTGTGTTGCCCTATTTAAATATTTAAAGTCTATGTAGATACAAACTCATTCGTTGGATTTCCCTATGGGTACCATGTTCGACACCCACTTAGGGTAGTCTATAGGAATGATGAACACTACATCCAGTAGTTTTTGCAATTCGTTCTTTACCATCAAAGCGACGGTTGGATGTATTTTCCTCAGCTTTTTCTTGACTAGCTTCTTCATGGGATCCAATGAAAGATTGTGAATGACTAACTTTGGATCTATCCCTGGCATGTCTTGTAAGTCCAAGAAAAAATTTTTGGCCTCTCATTGAGGAGAGGAATTAGGATGGCTTGTTCCTTTGGAGATAAAATTTCTTCGAACTTGACTTTTCTTGGTTAGGTAGGATCATTGTTGATGTCCACCTTGAAAGTAACTTCTATAGCCATATGTGACCCATCCTCTAGTTGATGAGGCATGGGTATCAAATGAATGTCATCGACGAGATTTACAGGACCTACTAACTCAGGATCCAAACCAGCATGGAAGACATCATACGCACAACCTAATGCAAAATGGAATAGTTGTAACATATCTTCATTGGGGAAGAGGTCTTCAGGATCTATGGGTGAATCAACATGATCCCAATCAATAACCTCTACATCAAGATGCAATGATTTGGTAGGATTTGATGAATTATGAAGTGGAGTGGCCAAATCAATGGGGATCATGTTTATGGATGGGATGAAATCTCTAGAACCACATGGGTTATCTCATAGGTTTCCCTTCCATACTTACAATGAGGCTCTGGAGGAATGGGAATTTCTAGATCTTGCCCATGAGTAGGGCGTATAATAGGATCATTGGGATCTAACTGCTCTCTTAATGTAGGCAGAGGGGGATTGACCATCTGGTGAATGGCAACTAGGTCAACATGTCTCTCAAAAAATTGTATATAAGGGTCTATGACACGAAGTGCCACCTCTCTCTCTACCAACATGTCAACGTGCCACAAGTGGTGAGGCCCAAGATAAGCCATCTTATTTTTAGAGTCAAAATCATCATTGCTTATCTAGAAACCGTTAACATTGGTATGAGGTCCTAAGACAAGGGGCTCATGCCTTGGCCCCAAGTAGGCCATATCTGTTTCATCTTCATATAATTTTTGTCACTTATGAATAATCCATTTGCATTTATCTCTTATCCCAAATTCAGGGGTTGATGGCCCAGGCCTAAGTAGGCTCTTCCTATTGAGTCTTCTGATTCATAGTCACTTTCATCCGATATATACCCACTCTCATTGTGGATGGACCATGTGAATATTTTTAAATAGTGAGGCCCATGGTAGGCTAAGCCAAGTTGGGTCTCATCATCACTTGATTCATATCCATTCTCCTCATCCCATGAGTTGTATCATATTGGGGTGGAATCAATTGAGATGTTTGGATGATAAATTTTTGGTGGTGGTACGTTCATGATGGCCACTTGTCTGTTGCTCAAGTTCCTTGTTCTTAGGGGGTGATAAGGAATGAAATCAATGAATTATCCTAACCCTAAGCTTAATATGTCTAATTCTACTACAAGAGAGTCATATCGACCTCCAATATAATAGCCTAACCCAAACCTATCAGAGGGAAGCTAGTATTGTGGCTCGTATGGCTGCATGTGCCCCTGCTCATATATACCAAGGTCATAACCATACCAATGGAAATGCTCAAAGTAGCTTAGAGAAAACTCAGGATTAGAGAGGTAACAAACATTGGCCATGAATAATTTGTCATAATTCTCTTCTACGTCTGAAGACTTATGGGTGTAGTCCATGCCAATATAGACAAAATTAGTTTGGTTGGGAGGGATTCTGAATGGAATCGTTGTTTCCACTAGTGGTCTCAAGGAATTAGGTCTTCCCATGTCTTATGGAGAGTCAATTATAGGTGTAAAGGTAATGTTCTGCACAAAGTACTCCCCTATGCATGTGCTTGCCAAGTGTATTGATGCATATGACCTGGATGACCCTACGGATGACACTGGCAAAGCGGGATGGTAATCACTATCTTCATCTTGATCTTGAAGATCTTCTTCTTCCAAAGGACTTGGCATTTCAACAATGGCTACAATTGGCCCTTCCTTGGGCGTTTCTTCCTCAACTAAGTGCATCTTTAGCTTCTTATTGTATTTTTGTTTTGATATTGATGGTACTTTAGAAGCATTGACTACTTTAAGTGCATCATGAGGTGTTGATGTGCATGGGTCTTTTCTTACCCTTTTGTCTTTGTTATACAATTGTGTGGTTGGAGATGAAGGAACTACGTACAGGTGGGTAGAAGGAATTACAAATTCTCCCAGAATGTCCACCTGATGGATGTATTCAAATGGATCTTCATCAGCCATAACCACATAGACTTTGTTTTCATGCACATACTTGACACACTGGTGTAGTATCGAAGGAACACACTTCATGACCCTTATCCAAGGATGCCCTAGGAGTATTTTGTATTGCATAGCCCCTTACAATACATGACACATCACAGGGATGGTCTTGTGCCCCACCTTGATGGGTAGGACTATTGTTCCCACATTATTGCATAAAGCATCATTAAAAGCTCTCAATGTGTAGGCTCCTGGAATGATATTGGACTTGGAGATCTTGAGGTGCTCTATTTCTATTGTTGTAATGATGTTTATCAATGAACCTGTATCGACCAAGATCCTCTTAAAAGGTAAGTCATTCATTGTTGCCACAATGTTAAACGAAGGGTCTGGTAAGGTAGTAGGTATTGTCTTAATCTCATAATCATAGAATTGAATTATAGGTTCCTGGAATTCTTGTACTTATCCCACAAAATGAGTGAATACATTTGCATCTTGTGGTTGGAGCTCAATTGTCCTTAAAATTTCCATTAAAGTCTCCCTATACTTTGGGAACTATTGTATGAGCTCATAGATGGATAGCTTAGCCAGAGTTGTCTGTAGGTTTTACTCCAATCTACTCTGGATAGTTACCACTGGTCGTGTTGGTGGACCTGGAAGGTTGTCTTGCACCTGCCTCTACCTAGGTGCAACTGGGACATTCATGGGAGTTGCAGGATGTTGCAGTTGACCATACCGTCTAGTATTGGTTGCTATGTTAACAATCTCAACCATCCCAATGCATCCGTGGGTAGGTATATCAACTTGAACCTGATTGACTTGGGACCCTTGCTCTCTAGGGGCCTCATGATTGGGCAATGGGTTTTTTATATGCCCATGTCTCTATTATTGGGAGCCAGTGGGTTGTCAACCTTGATTTCTCCTACCTTAATCATGTTTTGTACTTGATGCTTAAAACCAACGCAAGCCTCAATGTCATACCTCGATATCCTGTGATAAGGGTAAAATTGATCTTCCCTATATCCTTTTGTCTTAGGATGGTTGGGATCTATAAGAGGTATATAAGGAAATCTAATACTTTTGGTCTTGCTCAGTTGATTGAAGATTGATTGCATTGATTCTATTAGAGGCATGAAATAGCGAGGTGGCTTGCGTTCCTTGTTTCACCCCTGATTGTTCCTTCGATCGTAATTGGCTGGTGGAGGATGTGCTTGATAGTTTTGGGGTTATTGTGCACCCCCATCCTTAGGTGTAGCCAATACGACTTGATTGACTGGAGAAGGGTTGCCCTGCTTTTGCTTGTACTTGTCATTCTTACCATTCTTGTTCCACTTCTTTTTGTTTCAGAGTTTAATGGTTCCATAATCTGCTTTTATATCTTCAATGAGTTTGGAATGTGCCAAAGCTTACTAAAATGAATGATACTTCTAAATTTGTAGCAATATGGAGATGTGTTTGGAAAACCTTTTGGTGAACATGCGAATGATATCTTCTATGGGAATGAAGAATGATAATTTTTCCATGAATTTTCTCCATCTATTCCCATAATCCATTACTAGCTCATCATCATACTATTTCAAGTTGTCCAGGTCTGAAAGTTTCACTTTATTCTTAGCACCAAAGGATAAATGCTTTAGGAATATGTTTACTAGTTATTCAAATTTGGTTATGCTATGCTTAGGTAGTTGGTTGAACCATTGAGTGGTAACACCTAAAAATGTCATTATGAATGTTATTAGCATGAGAGCGTCATTGTATTCAAGATGAAAACATTCATTGATAAAATTGGTGACGTGATCTTGTGCATCCTATTCACCCTTAAATTTTTTTAACCTAGGCATCTCAAAGTGCTTAGGATATGGAGGGCTAGGGATTGATGAGCACAATGGTTGGTTGTGTATTTACTCAATGTTGGTGAGTTCCTAGTCGCCTCTTGTTTCTCAAAGGCTTTTATCTTTTTAGTAATTTCTTGAAATGCCTTTGATGCACATATTTCCTCCTCTTGTAGGCCTACTCGTAGTGGCAATGGAGGTAACTCTCTATCCATTTGATTTATTCCATTTTCCTCCCTCCTATGAGGGGACTTAGGATGGTGATCCTGGTTTGCTATATTTCCCCTTTCTCCACTAGTTGGATTTTGTTCATGGTTTGGTGGGTGGTTTCATTGTGGGCTATCTTGTCTAGTGTGCCTCTCCTTAGGTGAATCAACACGTCTAGTTTTTTGGTGGTCACCACCATTTATCTGTAAGTTGCTAAGAGCTAGTTGCCCAACTTGCTCTCTTAAGCACTTCTCATGTTGGCGCAAGAGTCTTTCTCTTTGTTTATCCTGTTCAAGAGCTTCCACTAGCTCTCACTCCTTACGTAACAAATTTTATAACCATCTCACATGATCAGTTTGTGATGTCACATAAGACTCATGTCTATCTGACTCTATTATTGTTATCTTGACTTATAGATTCCTCGAGGATATTTCTACTATACTTGTACTCTTGCTAGCTAATATGACTTGTTCAGTGTACCATTGAGTATCCCTATGATAAGACTCCATACGTTTACTACAGGGTCACTTTGAGGTACCCCCAGACTAAGAGGTGTGCTTAGAAGTCACATTTTGTGAGCTTCCAGATGTAGAGTTCTTAGTGGCTACAGTTCTTTGAGTTGGTCGTGTAGGAACCTATCTAACCCATCTAGTTGTCTTGTTTTCCATGGATAGTCTCGTGGGGTGCCATTCACTCCTATGAGGTCATAGTCTACAAGAATATTTCCTTTTGTGTGAAGGGTTTCTTCTATCTGATTCCCATGACTAGATATAGCTCTAGTTTCCTACCCTTAAGTGGGAAGACCTGTTTCATATGTGTCTTGTGAATATTGAGGTGTTGTAACTCTTGCTTGCCTTCTTAATGAAGAGGGCTTTGTGGTGACATGTTTTCTCCATGTGGATGGAGATGTAGCAGTCTTGTCATCCTTATGTGAAGAATGAGTTTTAGAACCTTCTTTATGTCCATGTGAGGAGGAAGCCCTTGAAGCTTCCTCACATCTTTGAGATGTTTCTGTGTGTTTAGAGGAGGCCCTTGAGGTTTCCTCATGTATCCTTGATGAGGATGGTTGTGAAGCCTATTTTTTTATATGAATTTGTTCCATGATGTGGTTCCATACTTGGGGTTTCTCGAAGAGATCCCCCAAGGGTTGAGTTATCACCCCTTAGGCTCGTAGAGCTATGTCCCACGGTCTTACGGATAGGTCATTCAATGTTACTACGACTTTGCCTATGGGTATGAGTTGCTTTAGTCTCTCCCTTGGTATCAAACCGAGGGTGTTTACTTCTTTTTTTGACCATTTTATCTATGAATTGATCATTTGAGTTGCAATTTAGGAATAGCCACACAATACCAAACAAATTTTTATCTTGATTATCGATTTAAGTTTGCCCTAAATTGTTTGATGTGTTCTTTTGATTTCTTGCTTTTTTTCTTGGATTAAGAATGAGAATACTCATCCATAGTGACAATCAAGTACACCCGTGCCAAACATGATTTTCTCAAAAGAAGCTAGGGTACACCATTGAAGTCCCAGTGGGGGGTTCACCTAGCTCTTCCACTTTGAACCAATGATTGTTCCAACAATGGGAGATAGTTTGAGCACAAGTAACTTAGTATCACTATAAGTAAGTTTCTCAATCCATTTCTAGGAAGCTCTAGGGGGCAAACCAGTGGAAGGAGATGAATTCCAATGTCATTGACTGAATTGAGGGTTGGTTATGAAATCCAACTCACTAATGTTTAAATGATACGTGTGTGTGTGGTGTTCATTTAAAGCTTGCATAACATAAAGTGCATCATATAGTAGTAATAAGTCTTTCCTATATGTCTAAGTGTAAAATTATATTTCAATATTTAGAAAGATGCATGAACTACTATGATTTGTATGAGTGCACTTTATTTCGTGCAACTATGGCCTCTAGCAGGGCCTCAAAGCAAGAAAAAAACATACAATGTATAACACATTGGATTCTAGGGTGAACTTTTCAAGCATAAGCCATTGTTCCTAGAAATGCCTAGTGGAAATTTAAAAGAAGATCTAAGATATGTAAAATGCTTAATTCTTTCTCCTTTAATTTTTTCAATTTCCAAACATAAATGTGCTTTAAGTTCTCTTTTTTAGACACACACAAGAAAATAGAAAGCTATAAAATATTAGAGAGGCTGTACCAACCTCTAATCCAGCTCAGGGAACCTTGTTTTTGTCCTCTACTGCTCCCCAGTTTTGATCGCTGTTGACCAGAGTGACTGGATCTTGGCCATCGTTAGTGGGAGCAGCTAAAGCTCTATTGGCCATTGTAGCTCAGAGCAGATGATTTTTGGCCATTGTAGCTCAGAGCGGCTAGACCTGCACACAAAACTAAGTTAGTATTCAAGTAGAAAATGAAAAATCAATGGAGGTCCCACTGTGATCGCCATATATAGCAACCTTGGGATGCACACACCACTCTTTTTACTCTACTTGCAATGTATTAAAACCCAAGAAATGAAATGGAAGATAATGAAAAGTGTATAACATGGAAATAATAAATATGGATCTCTTTATTTGTATTGAAACCCAGTTACATGTTGATTCCTCTTAGGGATACCCATCTCGATACAATAAGGTTACAAATAGGTAAAGAGTACCTCTTTCGTAAAGATGTGGTGCGCTTCCAAAAGCTTTTCGATTCTGTACATGAAAATGTATGAGGGCTTATAGATGCCTCCTTCTCTAGGCCTATTTCCTAGAGGGATCACTTTTGCTCTCGTATGTTGTAGATTTCATCCGATGAACCTATGGCCTTGTAAGTAATGAAACAACAACACACACTTAGATGTCCGATAATACCTCCCCAGATGAGGTTGTTAGCAATGAATATAACAAATGAAAGCAAGTAAAAATTATATTAATGCTATGAATGTGAATGAATGAAATTATGCTATGCTAATGATATGCTAAAATAATGAATCTAATGTCTAAAACCCTAAGCTAAGCCTACGGGCCACTGTCCAAGACAACGACCACTAAAGTGACTCTCGTCCTCTTTGATCCAAAGCTATGGATCAAAGCTTGTATTCGATGTTGAAATAATGGTTGCTATGCTCTCCAATTTTTTAGGGATTTATCATAAATGGTAGTCTCCAAGGGAAGCTCTCCAAGTCTCGAAATCTCTCCTCAATGACCTGTCTTGATAAATTCAGGATTACTTGGATAAAATATGGATAAAATATCGATTCATAAAATCTCCTCCCCCATTTTTTGTGCTCTCAGGCTTGTGCCTTTTATAGTGTGAAACCCTAGGTCTATGTCCAAGCCCTAGGAATGAATTCCTCATGCGTAGCGAGAGTTAGCATGAGAAAATTTTTGTTTTTTCTATGTTTAAAGACTAGTTAACTAAAGTCTAAATGTAAACTTAAGTCCCCCATGTGAACTGGTCATGAAATGGAATGCAAAGTTACTCTTGCTCACCTTTATTGCATGCAGACTACCACTTCCACCTGTGATTAGGCATGTTTGTTGGTAAAACTATTTTTATGGTTTAGTCATTGTCATCTATAGTGACTAAGATCTGGTCGTTGTCATCTACAACGGTTAAGGTCTAGCCACTCTAGGCTTGAGCGGCTAAGATCTGGTCACTCTTGGCTTGAGCGGCTAGGCTTGGATGGATTGAAAAGGCCTTAAATGAGTGGTGAGAACCATTGTTGATTCTTGGAAAGTCCAAGATTATGTCATATGATCTTATGAATGTGTCTATGCGAGTAGCCCCCCTAAGCATGACACATTTTAGGTGTCTACAATTTGTTCTAATTATTCTATATCATGGATTCCAAAGGAATATTTGGAGATTTTGACAAAGAGATATTCCTTCTATAAGAGGTGAAGAACTTGATCCACATAAACTATATTAGCTTCTTTGGACTTGTTATACATTAATTTATTATCAAAAAAGACTAGGATAAATTTATGGAAAAAATAAAAAACCAAATTCATGAGGCTTTGGAAAGTGGAAGGAGCATTAGTGAGACCGAAAGACATATGACTAGGAACTTATAATAACCATCATATGTATTAAAAGTACTTTTAGGAATATCCTCTTCTCTAAAATTGATTTGATAAAACCCAAATTTTAAGACCAAATTTATAAAGTATTTAGCATTGTGTAATTCATCCAATATATCATCGATAACAAGGATGGGTAACTTATCTTTAATGGTGATCTTGTTGAGAGGTAAAAATTAGGGTACATGCATAAATAACAATACTTCTATCACATGATAACCACTAGAGAGGAATAAGAACTTATAATTAGATAAATGATTCCTTGATATAACATTTCCTAGGCTAGTTTCTCAAATTTAGAATCTTGGGGTTAGGGATAGTAATAAGGATGCACATTAGGGGGCTATATTTCCAAAAATAGAGGATTTCATGGTCATGTGTGCACTTAGGGGGAAGTCCCATGGGCTCACCAAAGACATCTGCATAATGATCCATAATGTTTTGCAACTCTAAATAAATAGATGGAAGAAGTGGTTTCCAATACCAAACTTCCATGCAATTGACCTAGGAAAAGAATCAATGACATCTTTATTCAATATTATTTTTATTTTGTGGGAACTCATAACCTTGGTATGAGAAGTATGAATTCCTTAGAGACAAATGACCTTTCTATTTTATTCATTTAATATTTTTTCATTGCAAATTAATAGAAACATCATCAAGCTAGGATAGCCATAGTGCTCCTAATATGAGATTTACACTTTCTAAATTTATAGTGAATATAATGCCATACCAAATATAATCATCCATATAAATGTTAATCCATCCATTTTTCCCACACATTGATTTGTGCTCCAGTTTATAATCCATACCTAGAATTTGCCCTAGCTTGAAGATTTGATATATAAGCCCAAATATTTTTTTGTCTTGTTCTACTTAAATCAATCAACATATTGATGCATTGATGTTTCAATGAATCCTTGGACCTTTATGGTATGGTGATCCTAGAGTTCCATAAAGGCAAAATCAAAAAGAGCCATGGTATAATCCTCATGCTTATAAGTGGCTACATTAGCTAATTTCTTCTACTATGATACATCTTCATCTTCTAACATTATGACTTCATATTACACTTAAAATTTAGGACATTCTTCATAGACCTAGTATTGGGTATGGTATGAGTGACATTTGAAATATAAGAATACCTTAGGATGCTCATTATTACAATTATTTTAGTAACTTCGAGGGTTAAAGTTACACCAAGGTTGGGTATGTATATTGAGTTTCTTTTCAAATTATGAAACTACTTGTTCAATATCCTTGAGGGTGTAGGGATAATGCATGTTGAATTACCATAAAATTTAATTCTTAAGGCAATTTGAAAGACTAACACGACCACGATTAGAGGCAATTGATAATTATAGTTGAGTAGGCATGCGAAATCCATGTATAATCCTCAATTGATCATGTTTGCTTAGTTTACATCAATGGACCATATACAATGTGGAATTTATTTTGTCAAACTTATATTTGAATCATTAATTTAACTTAGGTAATAGAATATAGGTCTAGTATTGAAGAATTTCTCACAACAATAATTGATGACCACAAATTCCCAACTTAGTAGAAACTAGTGTAACTCAAATTTCTTTAGGAATATGGTGTAGATAGATGATTTTATCCATATTGGAAGACCACCCATGTGGACCAATATATTTAAATATTGGGTTATTGATACATGGAACAAGAACATCACAACGTTAGTAAGGGAAATTAGAAGCACTTATTATGAAGGGATCAAGTTCAAAAGCAAAGCCTGAGTTATAACCACCCATACCTGAAAGAGTACCCTTGCTAGCATAGGAATATACATGACTAACATAGGAAAATAGAGGTTTATGATTGGATGGTGGCTGTTGATGGACACTTATGTTCTTTGGATTTGGTTTCTATTGCATGTCTTGTGGCTATTGCTCAATGACTTGTTGAAAATCTTAGTCAATAAAATGCATAGTAGGGAGAATATTGAGATAGATTTGGATGATTGCTAAGGTTTTACTTATTTCAATTTGAGATTCATAAATGGATATAAACCATTTTTATTATTTCTCAAGATAGGATAGCAAATTAGAGTTAATTGTATTGGGAATATCATTACCAATTAGAGTAAGAAAAGGAATGATAGGAAAAGGAGTGTTGGATAGAGTATAGGAAGAGGCAAACCCATGGAATTTAAAGAATAAATAATATGATGGTCAATACTATTGATTTTGAGGGGTCACATGATGCTTATTGATACTTTTGTATTGGCACTTCTTTCTACTCATACACACATCCTTTGAATAAACAACACACTATAATTGGTCATTGATTTACAACCAACGAGTGAAAGCAATATTTTTATTCATATACTATGGGAAAATGCAAAAGTTTTAAAAATTATTTTGGAGAACTTAAAATAATATAATAAGAAAATTTTGATCAATTTAAAGATACAATTGCAATTATAGAGGTATCCTACAAGGGTCCCAACACACTCAATTCCCAAAAAAGTATTGTTGAAGATACCCCTTATTTTTATTGGCTTGGAGAGATAATCACAACAACATGGATATCCCACAAGGGCCTTAGCACACCCAAAACTTAGTTTTGTTAAATTATGTTTGGGAAAAGAGACTAAATACACCAAAATATTGAGTCAAAAATTGACAAAAATTTACAAACTGATAAGAAGTAAAATTGTTCATCGTAGGTTCTAGAATGGTTTGCATACCTTCTATTGCACTTTCATATTGCTATTGTAAACTAGGATTGATGCTTTAATACCACTTGTAATAAACCAACTAGAAATAAGTGATGACAATAAAAATTCAATAATACAAAAAAGTAACATCCACTAAGGATAGTAGATTCAAATTCACTACCAAAAACACCAAAAAACAAGTAACAAATTCTAGATTCTAAATCAATAAAAATCCTATATATTTAGAGAGGGTAAAGTCTCTTAGCCACTTAGAGAGTGCTAAGTCTCACATGCGCAAAAAAAACAACTAAGATTTGAATATGAGAGATTATTACAAGAACATAACTTATCCTATTTGTAGACTAAATTAACATTAACCCTAACACTAATGCTTAAGGGTTGACCATATTAACCTAGTGCCAAAGCTAATAATAATAGAGAATAAAGAAATAGTATCCAAATTGAATGTGATTTTTTAATTGTATGTGTGTAATATAATGTGTTTGTCTTACTTGTATGAAGTTTATAAATTTTGTTTGAGGTTTTTGTAGTAGTTCCTACCATATTTTTAATGAGTAGGTGACAATCCTTAAGGACCTAATAAATAAATTATTAGGCCATAATATTCTACTATAGTTATACCTTTTTTTTTTTTTCTGATTGGTGGAAGGGGTTTTGAAAGGGTCCTCGAACCTTTTACAAAGACAAAAATAAAAATAAAGGACAGTGCTCAAAATATGGAGAGCAACACCAAACTAAACAAGATATACCAACCAGGAAGAGTAAGAGAAAGATAGGGTACTCAGACCCAAAGCCAAAAACATCACAAACTCTAAAAGGAAAGGGTACATATACCAAAAACTAGAAAACAACAAGTTTCAAGAAACCAACGCAACAAGCCTCAAGAAGCAATTTCTCTAAACAAAAAAATAAATGAACAAGCAACTCACTTTATGACTTTTTGACTCATCTTAAATTTTTCTTTATCGAAGCAAGGAGTTCACAATCCAGGGAGGGTTCATCATCAAAATTTTTAGAAAACTCGGTCACCATTGTCGCCTCCACCTGATGAGTTGATATCTTGCAATTTGGACATTTAAATCCTAGCTCCAACCATATTTAAAAAAGGGTCTACCACTCAGATCCTTTAGAAATCATACCCTTTTTGGGTAAGCATCCATTCTTCTTAACACTGCCAATGATAGTCAAGCATTTCTTCTGATGCGGATTAGAAAACAGAGTCGATTAGAAACTAGATTCTTGGATAGCAAAGGAACATTGAGGGATAAATCCTCAATAGGAAGAGACTTCTCATTCACAAGACAATAGAATTTATTAGAAATAGTGGAAGCTTTTAGACTATTCAAAATATTTCCTTGGCCATGGGAGGGTCAGTATTTCTTTTTATTGCTGCCTATATTAGTCTCAGATTTTTCTTGACTCCTAGTGTTGGACTGGGGACATGAGGGACCAGATATGATGGGGGATGGAGGGGCATAAAAATTTTGGTTTGAGTCTTTTGTAGGAATATTGGAGGGCTCAAGGGCTTCAAAAAAACTTGTAACTGTGGTTTTGGTGACTTGGTCACTTAGAGGTAAGAAAGGATTAGGACTCTCTATTAAGGGGCATACCTAATTGGGAATGTCCTCATAATTTGAAGGCACCTAAGGATGAGGGGTTGCTTTATTTACCTTATTATACCTTTGAGATAGTTTGCTTATCTAAAAAATAAAGTTCTAGGAGGAAATTCTTATAAGGGGAGGGTGATGTAGTACTCATCTCCTTGAACTTTTTGATAAACTTAGACTTATGAATGAATGTTTGGATAATACAAATAGTATTAATGCATTATTTAAATTGATGGATAGTGAATGGATATAATGGAGTGAAATTATGCATCTTGCTTGATGATATTATGATGGATTGCATTTAATGATTCATATTTTTCCTTAATAAATGAAATCTATACATTTGAGATTTTAATATTGATGTTATGGAATTTATAAGATTATATGTAAAAGTAAATATTTTTTGTTTTATAGGTATTGAAGACCATAATTGATGTAAGGTAAAGTAATCCAAAACCACACCATCATCCTATGTTGTCTTGTCTTCTTAAGTCTTATCAACTGAAACCAAATTGTGATGTGAAACTACCTATGTTGTGGATCAATGTTAGGGTGTTTAAATGTGAATTTTCATACCAAGTGTTAACTTTTTAGTTTAGGATAAAATATAACAATCAAATATTTGAGCATTCAATATATGTGGCCAATATTAATAAATAAACATTCGTACAAAATAACAATAATATGAAATAAAAAGGTCAATATCATACATGCAATATACAAGCTTATTTATTTGATGCTTGAAATACATATATTCTTTGATACATTTCTTGGAGCTTTGTCTCCATAGTATAACCTTAGAAATATGACTTTAGATTCTTTGATTATTGTTCTTCTCACATATCTAAGAGATGCAATCTTCTCTATTCCATGCATAAGATAAACCTCTCATACCTCTTGGATTCTCATATTGCCACTTGTATACATGACTCTTGACTCTTTATTTACTCTTTTCCATTTTATTTTATGATATTTGCACACTCTATTATATGACACGTGCACATTATCACTCTTCACACTTGCACACATAATTACATGACACTTTTACACATCCTACACATGAACACATATGATATTAACCTATCTTATTAACAATAAATCATTCACCAATACACTAAAATATATAACATGCATCCACAAATAAATTTTAAAATAACAATGTATACAATAAAATAGAGATTAATAATATCCTTGAGGTAGGGCAACATCATACAATGATCCTTATTGGAAGGAATCCACTCCACAAGATCTCTAGCTCCATGAGCCAAGACTTCTACAAAGAATACTTTATATGACTTCCTTTCCCACCATTTCCTTTAAATAATATTCATAAGCATATTTCTATGATAATATTCCCTTATGGATACATATATGATTCTATGATATTATTCTCCTACCTACTTGTAACTTGAAATATGGCCTTATTTACTAATGAATAATAGTTACATAAAAAATGTTTACATCATAGCATATCCACATTAGCCAATAATTGATTTATGAATCATACCAATATGCAACACAATATTAAATTATTAAGTACCTATCTTGGGTACCTAGCATTCCATCACCCTTACAAAATATTTCATCCTTGAAACATTAGAAGAAGCTAATTAATATGATCTTCTAGGAGATGCTAAATATTGGTATTGATCATTATCACCCATCTAGTGAAACTCTAATTGGTGGGGGTTTTTGTTGATGCTAACATGTCATTTTATCAATTTAGTATCCAAATTGCTTAGTTGACTCCACGCTTTCATTGATATAATATGATAATTTTAATGATGGGTCCATTTGTTCCTTTATGTGTCTACATCACTCTAAAAACAATATTCACTATGCTTTCTTTGCCAAACATTGTCATAGTTGGTGCCCTTCTGATTCTATGTACAACCATAATATTATTGAATTAAGCCATGCCTCTAAGATTATTATTATAATTCTTGGTGGTGTGGGTGGCAATATATGCTACAACATTAACTTGATGTTCTATGTTTTTACTCTTATTTCTTACTTTCCTCATTTGGTTATTCCTTACTTTTACTTCTTCCTTGATTTAAGTTATTGTCTCCTCCTAAGATTCTATTTTGGGATCTTTTGCTTCTATTGCAATAAATTCTTGGTTTTCCCTTGATTGTCGCTCCTTAAGATGAGAAATATCTTGTATTGTTAACTTATTTATTCCGTACCAAAACTACATGAACTTATTTTGTATATTAATCCTAATAGTACCCAATAAATGCAACCAAGGATAACAAAGAGTAATGTATGCATTGTCCATCTCAATAGTATAAAAATATGAATCCAAAACATATTTATCCATGGTGAGCTTCAAATCATCAAAAATTTGAACATTCTCATCCTCAAGTAATATGTCTTTGAATTTATTTGATTGATATTGCATCCTCTTAGCCAAAGACATATTAATAAAATTATAGTTACTACTAGGATTAATGGAAATAATAATCTTTTCCTTTTGAATTTTCCAAGAATGTATAAAATAAAATTTTTAACGTTAAAAAAATATTTTTGAAAAGGTTTGGCCTTGACACAAAAGGTGTAGTTTCCTTAGCTTGCATATTATTATTATTTTCCTCTAATCCCCATTTGCATTTCAAATTCTTCCTATGTGTGTTAATAATTATGATCATCTCTAAATTTCACATACCACTTTAAAACTTCCTCTCACAAAAATTCTAAAAGATTTCATTTTCTTTGTAGCTCAAACAAGTTAAAAGAAAATATTTTCCACTTCATCATTCATTACCTAGTGTTAATTATCATGCCTTCCACTAAATTTTAGTTAATCCATGACCTCAATATAATAATGTTTTTGAAGTAGCTAGGGTTTTAAATAAACAAAATTTCTCAAAAGTAAAATATCTCAAATCTCATTTATTTACTTCTTCAAACAATTAAATCTACATTTTTTCTTCAAAATAAAGCAAACGACAACTGATTTGTTTACCCAAATTGAGAGATATGAATTTTTTCCTTTGTATGAACTTTCTGTGCAACCCAAAAACAACATCAAAAGCCTAACTTTTGATAGTTGTAACTCCCTCAATATTGATCAAAATTTAACAAGTGAGCAGTCATTTTTGTAGCACTCAAAATAATCTACATGCTGGTGCAAAAAGCTTTTGAAAATGATTACTAAAAAGTTAATATGTTTTTTTTTTTCTTTTTTTACAAAAAAGTGCATGGCCAAAAAACAACACAAATATCTCAACTTCAAACAACCATAAATTTCTCAATTATGATAAAAATTTAATAAATGATCAATCATTTTTGTGGTACTAGAAAATATATACACACTATTGTAAAATTTTTCTAAAAGTAACTACTGAAAGAAAAGACATGGCTCCCGCAAAATATGATATTTTTTTGAAAAAATGTGCCATAGCTCTGCAAAAACAACCCCACTTTACCAGAATCAATGCTTTGATACCAAATGATACGAACCTCTATTCTCATTATCAATAAATCATTCACCAATATGCAGAAATATACAATATACATCCACAAATAAATTCCACAATAACAATCCACACAATAAAATAGAGATTGATAATACCCTTGAGGTAGGGCAACACCATACAATGCTCCTTATTGGCAAAAAGTCACTCCACAAGATCTCCAAATCAATGAGCCAAAACTTCCACAAAGAATACTTGATATGATTTACATTCCCACCCTTGCTTTTAAATAATGCCCATAAGCATATCTCTATGACAATATTCCCTAACAGTTACATATATGATTCTATAACATTATTTTCTTACCTATTTATAACTTGACATGTGACCTTCTTTACTAATGAATAATGACTGCATAAATAATGCTTACATCATCGTAGGTCCAAAATAACCAATAATTAATTTATAGCTCATACCAATATACAATACAATATTAAATTATTAAGTACTTATCTTGGGTACCTAACATTCCATTCTCCTTACAAAATATTTCGTCCTTGAAACATTGGAAGAAGCTAAATAATATGATCTTTTGAGCCATGCTAAGTACTAGTACTGATCATTATCATCCATCCATCCTAGTCAAACTCTAATTGGTGAGGGTCTTTGTTGATGTTGATATGCCATTTTACCACTTGGATATCCAAAATTTCTTAGTTGGATCCACACTTCCATTGATCTACTCTGATAATTCGAATGATAGGTCCATTTGTTCCTTGATGCAACTACGCCTCTCTAAAAATTAGAGTCACTATACTTTATTTGTCAAACATTACCATAGTTGATGCCCTTTTGATTCCATTTAGAACCATATTATTGTTTTCTTAAGCCATACCTCTAAGATTATTATCGCTCCTAGTGGTGTGTGTGGTGATATACTACAACCAAAACTTGATGTTCTACTTTTTTTACTCTTATTTCTTGATTATCTCATTTGGTTTATCCCTTGATTTTACTTCTTTCTTGATTTTTGCTATTGTCCCTTCTTGAGATTCTATTTTGGGATCTTTTGCTTCTCCTACAATAGCTTCTTGTGTTTTCCTTGATTGCTACTCCTTAATCTAAGAAATATCTTGTGATGTTATCTTCTTTTTTTGTACCAAAACTTCATGAACTTCTTTTGTACATTAATATTAATAGTACCCAATTAATGCAAACAAGGATAATCAGGAACAATATATTGTTCATCTCAATAACATAAAAATTTGAATGCAAAATATTTTTATCCATTATGAGCTTCAAATATTCAAAAATTTGAACATTCTCACCCTCAAGCAATATGTCTTTTATTTTCTTTGCTTCAAATTGCATCTTCTTGATAAAATACATATTAATAAAATTATATTTGCTACTAGGGTTAGTTTAAATAATAAAAATTGTCTCATTAATATTTCCATGAGCCTACAAAATAGAAATTTTAACAGCAAACAGATTTTTTGGACCAATGATTTGATCTTGACACAAAATGTGTAGTTTCCTTAGCCTACTATTATTATCCTTTTTTTCCAATCTCCATTTGATTAAGAATACCATTTCAAAATCTTCCCATGTGTGTGAATAATTGTGGTCATCTCTAAATTTCACATACCACTTTAAAGCTTCCCCTTGCAAACATTTTAAAATCTTACATTTCATTTGTAGCTCAAAAATAAAAAAATCCACTTCATCATCCATTCCCTAGCATCACTATCGTACCTTCCACTAAATTTCTATAAATCAATGACCTCAATCTATTTTTTTTTTTATGCAACTAGAGTTTTAAATAACCAAAATTTCTCAAAAATAAAATGTCTCAAATCTCATTTATTCCCTTCTTCCAACAACTTAATCCATAAATTATCTTCAAAATAAAACAAACAACTATTGATTTGCTTACCCAATTGAGAGATAAGAAATTTTTCCCCTTTGCATGAATTTTTCGTGCAGCCCAAAAACAAGATCAAAAGCCTAACTTTCAATAATTGTAACTCCCTCAATACTTATCAAAATTTAACAAGTGACCAGTCATTTTTGTAGTACTCAAAATAATTTACATGTTGATGCAAAAATATTTTGAAAATGATTGTTAAAAAATTTAATATGAATTTTTTTCTTTTGAAAAAAATTGTGTAGCAAAAAATCAACACAAATTTTAACTTCAAATATTCATAGATTTCTTAATACTATTAAGAATTTAACAAATGAGTAGTTATTTTTGTAGTACTCGAAAAGATACACACAATTTTGTAAAACAATTCTAAAAATAATTGTTGAAAGAAAAGATACGGTTCCTACAAGATGTGATATTTTTCATCCTGAATATTATTAAGGACACATCAAAGATTTTGGAAGGTATGTTTTTTTTTTTAATTTTATATGGTGGAATCGGTAGCTGCCATGAATCTGGGTAGGTTGTCCAACTTTATGGCCACCACAATATTCAGTGTTGTCTGCCTCAAAAGCCGCCACATGGATCTTCACGCAGTTCGTCCCTATAACCACCATACCATGATCATTTTAAACCTTTTACTCCACTAAAAGCACCAGGAAAGGGACAAGCGTTCAATATGGCAAGGCCCGAGATTTTAACCTTGGACCTTCACCCCCTTACACGGTTAGAAGTTAAAATTAAAATTGAGCATATTCTGGAAGGTATGTTAGAAGTTAAAATTGAGCATATTTATAGGGAAGGTAACCAGGCTATTAATATTATGGCCAATTTAGGGGTGGATAGTGGTCAAAATTTGGGAAGACAATTTCCTTTGTGGTTAATGACAATTGTTGCTTTGGAAGCATTAGGCTTACCTATCCAATAGGTCTTTTTATTGTCTTTATGCTTGGATGAGATTTCAGTTATGTTCTAGTGATCTTCTCTTTGGGGGGTCTTTTCTAGGGGGCTGGCTCTTTTTCTCCATGGTGGTTACCATTATCAAGAAGTATGCTTTGTGTTTTGCCATCATCCTTGCTCTCTGAGTTTGGAGTTTTGTTATCTGCATCTTGATGTATTTACTACCCTTCCAGTCTTATGCAAAAATAGAGCAGGATTATTGATGTATCTAAAAGAAAGTTGAGTAAAAATTCTCCTTTATGCCCATTCAGCTACTGAGTGGTAGGTTGGTCTTTGTTTTTGGATGGCTATTTTAGTTTAATTTTTGTATCTTCTGGCCTTGGAGGCTAACATATGCTTAATTAACCTTATTTTTTTCTGCCTCGTCTAAAAGGTAAATGGTACTAAGACCTTTCAAAATCTTGTTATTTCACCATTATTAAATAAATACTAACATAATAAAAACTTTTCTTACACATTTAAACCTCACTGTTTAAAGTTCAAATTCATAATACATGTCTTTATTTAGATTATAAATGTCCAGTAAATAAATAAAAATATTATTAAAATTAATAAAAATATGTCAAATATTATTATTACATCTACAATTTTATAATACCAATTATAGCAGCTATTACTTTATAAATTTATTTTCAAAAGAAAAAATAAAATATTTAAATTGTAAACATAAATATTATTTTATTTTTAAAGTATAATGGATGAGATTCATTCATATTGTATAGAACATCTAATTACACATGTAAAGAGAAGTAAAACCGCAGGTAGTGCAGAATATGTCATCCCAACTACTCATTGGTGGAATATTCTAAATATGGATGGAATGCCACTCGGAGAAGAGGAAAACCCATGGTTTTCATTGACCATGTGAGTAGAAGATATGTATATTCTGTTTACATCTATTGGGAAAGGCCAATTATATCTGGTCTTTTTCATAACACATATGGGTAATCAAACTTTGGTAATTGTTTTATTAGTAATGTGAGAATTTTTTGTGTGAACATGAAACTATGATTTTATGTTGTGTAGTTTGTAATACTTGTACTCATAATTTATGAGGAGGTTTTTAACGAATTTTTTAGGAGGTAGTTTCTCTAGAATCTGCTTGTGGGTATTAAAATTCCTATTTTGAAATTGGTAAAAGTAGGATTTTTATTTTTTTTAATTACTTATTCAATATCTTTTATATTGAAGGTTTGAAGATTTATAGGTTTGAAGATTTATGGAAAACCTTTTATATAAGGTTTGAAGACTCTTTCAAAATTCTTTTTTACAAGTTAATATATATATTCTTTACATCTCAAGAATTTTAAAGATTTTTTTAAAAACATGATACTATGGTACGGCCTTGCTAAGATATGTGCGAATTTAAATTTAAATAAAATTATTTAATATTTTTAATATAATATTAAATTATAATAATTATATGAGACAATTATTTAAATAAATAAATATACTAATATATATTTTATAAAAAATATTATATAAATATTATTATATTTATAACTATTAATTATTGTTTTATTTACTAAATAGAAAATATTTATATATTTTAAAATAAATATATATGTTTACACATGTCCTATTTTATTATTATTTTTTTTGAATTTACATGGTAAAATCGGTAGCCACCACGAATTCGAGTAGGTTGTTCGACTTTTTATAGTCGTCACAGTATTTTGCGATGTCTGCCCTAGAAGCCACCACATAGATCTTCGCACAGTCTATCCCTATAACCACAATGCCACAATCATTTTAAACCTTTTACGCTGCTGAAAGCACTAGGAAAGGGACAAGCGTTCAGTCCGAAGAGGCCCGAGATTTGAAATTTGGACCTCCATCCCCTTACGGGGTTTGGTCAAACCAATTGGTCTACACCTCGGACCTTACACATGTTCTATTTTATATTTTTTATTTTAATTTTAAAATCATTTATTTTTGTAAAAGTAAACTTCAAATTTATTTTAAAATAGATTAGATTTTTTCAACGTAAAATTAATCTAAAGAATACCACTCAAATATATTTTTAATAAGATTTGTAATAGGAAATGTTGACATAATTTAGATATAAAAGGACTTTAAGATAATATTATAAGTGTGAGAAAGATAATAAAGGTAATGTCTAGCTAATTATTTTGATAATACTAGGATTCAAGTAGACATTAATAAATAAAAATTAAGATAATCTCTCATGCAATGCAAAAATAACTGCATTCTTTCACAAGTTTGATGGTATTCAGGAGGGTCTTTGAGTTTGAAAATGATATCATTTCATATTGTGAATAATATTATAACTACAACATATACTAGCAACTTGATATTCATTTTTTGAAATATGTGATAGGTGTGAGCCGAGTTTCTTTCTAGAGCTTTCCATGGCCTCCAATCTCAACAACCCATAGGTTTGTGCTAGTGTTGTAGAGGAGACAATTCCTACCAAAGGCACTTTTGGAGTGTCTCTAAAAATAACTTTTGTTGAAATATTTTGTAGTAAGGGTTCATCCCTTGTTTTTTTTTCGAGTTTATTGAATATGTATGTAGTTGGCTGAGTCGCACACCCTGGTTGGGTATTTAGTTGGGTGTATCCCTCTTGAGTCATTATTAAGGGCTTGTATCTCTTCGATATTAGTTTCCATGGAATTATTGTTCAATTGGTACAAAGTCTTATCAAAGGTTTTTTCTTTTTCCATTTTGCTGACCCTGCACATGTCACAATTCTTTATTTGCAAGGTCCTTGGCATTTATGGAGCTCTTTGCTCATTCTCTTATTGTGGACCCATTATTTATTGTCTCTATGAACAAACTCCTCAGATTTTTGATCTAGGTGGAGTTCCTTGGTATTCCCCTACCTTTATCTATTGGTTTAGACCAAATCGTCAATGTGCTTGGGTGTGTGGTTCTTATTGAACCTAAAAAAAAAATCAATGCTTGTTTGACCTAATAGGTATGTGTAGAGGTAGAGTTGTCAAAGGATATTCTTGATTCTATCACCATTGAAGTGGGAAAGACCACTATGTTTTACCAAGTGGTTTAAATTAATCTCTTGAACACCTATCTTTGCTATGAACCACCTGTTCATAAGGTGAAGGATTGTTCGTGTATGCCACATCTCAAGTTGAAGTCGACTTTTGTGCCTACCCTTGGGGTAACCACTCAATCTAAGGAGGATGATTGGATCATTTTAGGCCATCACAAATATGCATTCTCATGTTGTTTTCATTCCATAGATGATAATTGTCACATGCTCGTAGCCTTCAGTTCTACATCCAACGATTTTTTTATCCATAGTTAGTGGTCATCACAAGCTAGATGCCTTCACTTCCATAGATGACTATTTTTTCTATTCCATAGTCCTCACCCATGAAGTGCATAATACTAGATGCAAATCCATCATCGATGGAATAGACGATTCCTACAAAGAAAACAAAATCTAAGAATCCATCCCCTTCTGTACAGTTTCGACGATCCTACATTCCTCAATATGGAAAAACAGATGGACACACTCTACCTAAAAATAGTTTTTTCTCATCCAGACTTTGGTGGGCGAGTACGAAACTTAGCAGTTTTAGTAGCTTTGGGGCATTGGCATTACTTGAATAGAAGCAAGAAAACAAATTCTTAATAGATCAACAAATATTTACATTTGATACTAAGGGTCATAAGTCTACTTTAAAATATTTACTTACATGGGTGCCTGAAGGAACCAACCACTCTGCGAGTTAGATCTCTCCAGAATTACAGTTTTAAATTTTAGGGATTTTTTTGCTCTAGTTTATATTTTAGTTTCTCAATTTTGCAATGTAAACCACTTATCTCTTAGTGATATGTCTATCGGTTTTTTTCATTTTATCAAGCCCTTTTGGCCGTAGTTTTATTTCTTGCATAGGCTTTGGGGTGTGTTAACATACCACCCACTTTTTTTTGTGAATTTATACTATGATTATTTTTAATACAATAAAGTCACTTTTAACCACACAAAAAATATGTGATGACTTTTTTGGTTTGGGGCTTCTCACATATAACTCATTTTTTACCAATCATAAAAAAAACATGAGACACTTTGAAACCATTTTAAGAGGTAAAATATAAAATGTATATAGTATTCTTGATAGAGAATTGATAAGCAACATATATAGCTAAAAAATATATTTACCTTTATGTTCATTATGAGCACTAAATGTATATAATTTAAAGCATTTATTCTACTTACAAATTCTACTATTAAAATATTAATTCCTCTGAATAAACTATATCATTATAGATAATTAAAGTGTTAAAAAACTACAACAATTATACGAAAATTGTAAATTTAGAGATTCTTTATATCATTTTCATCAAAACCTTCACCACTTGCATTAGACAATTATCCAAAACTAAGCACATCAATAAGGTTAATATTTGATGAGTTGAATAAGTATATAAATTTGATATGAAAATTCCACATTCTTCAAAGGTTCTTTGGCAACGTTACTAACAAATAACTTAAACCCAAAGTATTTAATAAATAGGAGAGAGAAGAATATACTCAAGCAAAGTCTCATAATTATAATATCTAACCAAGGTCTTTCTTGTTTATCCATCACTAAAATGGAAGACACTCAAAAATTAAATAAAAATACACATTACTTGCACACATTTACATTGTTAATAAAAGAAAGGTGCTTCATGAGACACAACACATATGTAGATGGATGTTTTAAAGAACATTTTGATATGGTTATATTGCATTATTACTTTAAGTGATTTTTGAAATATTAACATTGTTAGAAAAATATTATTACATTATTTTGACTATCTTCTAGATAAATTCTAGAATATAAGTTGGTTAGTAAAGCTCACAAAATAGTTCTATTATTGAATATGGAATAATGTGAGATTAAATAAAATAAATCTATTGATAAGCAATTTGATTGTTTATCTAATTAAAAATTGAAGTTACACATTGTATAAAATATGTTGAATATCAAATATCAAATATGAGATTCCAATATGGTATGAGAGCTTGATGAGGGGCTACCTCGAGCAATTTGTGGTGGATAAAATATCTTTATTCTCTAGGATTTATGACATGTTTGTGTAGTTGTCTACTAGCTTTTGGATTTGACTCAAAACAAATCTAATAGTGGTATTTTATTGCCACTGGTACTGGTCCAAATCTTGTTAATGACAATGTGCTCTAGATCTAAGAACACAATTTCGACCTTGTTGAAGAATTAAAAAAAAAACCGAGGAAGAGAAAAATGCCTCGTTGTTGTTGCATTCCATATCTAGATAGTCCTAGGCCCTACCTGTGATGAAGAAGATCATACTACATTTAATGAAGGTGGTCTAGTTTGGTACCAAGAAAATAGGAGAAAATTTTCTTAAGAGTTCAGATTTATAAATTCTCCTCACTTTGAAGATCGAAGTTGCATTTTATCCCTACGAAGTTTTATTTTTTACTTACTTGGATGATTATATACCAATCGATCATCACTTTAAATATTGCTTCATTGGAATGCATACCATCGTAGCCAAAATGTATAGATCAATAAGAGCTTGTGTCATCAACAACCTACTCCATTGGAATAAACATCAAATCCTTGTTATTTTGAAAGGAGAGCAAGGACTAGCCTATTGAATATTTGGTATTTGTAGCTCTAGAATATAGACTATATGGTAACATGCTATTTTAAACTTGACAACAACATGTTTGTAGGGTAATTAAAGCATTTGACATAGTTCACCTAGGGGGATTATTAAAAGAAAAACAATTGTGTTTAATATTTGCCAAAGGAAGACTTGAAAAACATAATTATAGCCCATGCATCAAAAACATGAGATGAAAGCCATACCAAAAAAATAAACACTATTATGTAAACCTAATCATGACAACAAACTGATTTTGTCTTCTATGGTGCAGAAAATTGCACGAGGGATCACTTAAAAAACAATAGCTTAGCTCATCCTATGATTTTTGATCAAGTGCAAAGGCAAAGGTGAAGTGACAAGTAGCTAGAACATGGACTCTTTTGACCGAGTAACCTGGAGAAAACATGTTGTCAAATGATCTTGGGACCTGGTGATAGAGGAAGCATGGCAAAGGTTGAGTGGATTCACTAAGGCAAGAGGAGCCACTATTGCTGAGGAGGAGAAAATATAAACTTTAAATATAATCTTGCACCCCTTGGAACTTGATGAATGAGTCTACCCATTTGGCTAGTGCATGAGGTATAACATTTTTACCAATGAGATCCAAGCTCAAATCTTATTGGTCATCATTTTATTTTCTAATTCCCTTTATTTTTGCAAATCACTAGCTTGGGGGGCCTTAATTGTTTGACAAAGGGGGCATTATAAAAAAAAATTAAATTAGGAGATTTTAAGAGGTAATTTTCTGATATAAAAAAAAACTTTATTTTTTTATAAAACCCAAGGAGGTATAGAATATTTAAAATAAAAATAAAAAGAACTTTATTAAATATTTAATTTATTTTCAAAGTAATTATTTTTACATTGTAAGTGCCTTGTAATAGGGTGTATTTTCAGCAAAGAATCACATCGTAACAAATTTTGTGAAAGTTCCTTCCTATATTTTGTAAAATTACATTGTATAATGTGTATTTTCAAAGGAGTGACACCTTCACCCCCATATTTTTTATGATTATACAAAATCATAAAAAAAAATCAAGATTGTAATTTTGGCGAAAACCGACACTTTAAAAAGTAGCAAAATCCAAGAAAAAGCAGCCCAAACTAAATTCATGAGTGTGCCACACTTGATAAAGGTCATTATTTCCCAAAAGGGAAGGATATTTATGGAGATGGAAAATTCCTTACATTAAGGAGTTGTGTGCGAGTAATATCAAATATGTTGATGACTATGAAGATCTTCAAACAAATGGTGTTATATTTTCCATAGATGTTGTGTTGGTCACAAATCTGCCTAAGTACAAGATATGATCACTTGTGCGCCCTAGACTCGGCCAACATTGAAAGGCCGAAGGAAAGAGATGTCCTCCGGACCAATCTCCAGAGAGGGTTGGTTCCCTTACTAAATCCTACACTGTTGAAGACTAAAGTTGCGGGAAAGAAATTGGAAATAATCGAAAGAGATGGGAAATATGGCCACAGGCCAAAAATGTAAGATTGGGGAAATATTAACAACAGGAATTTCCCTCAAGCACATGAATAGCATATAATAAAAGAGAGCAACATAATTTACTTACAACCTTGCACAGATAACCTCCAGGATTGCATTCCAAAACTCACTTCCTCACCAACAATATTTAAACTCAGATGCAGAATTTAAATTTAACTAGCAGATAAGAAATACGAGCATAAAAGAGAAATGCATAAAATAGAAGGAAATCACACATAAAGTCACTTGCAAAATTAGAAGCCAAATATCTCTTATTTACGCAGAGAACTTGATAAGTTTTCTTGCAAAATGTCTCTCCTCCTTTACAATGGAAATTTGATTAGTATTTATAGAGGTTTTCGCCTCTTTCATTAAATACATTTGGAGGCAAGGTGTCGGCCACTCAGACACCAATAGCAGCAACTTTCTCCTCGGCAACAACAATGAACCAATGAACAAATGCCAAAGAAAATATCTACTGATTTTATCACATGGCATATCAGGCTTCAACAGGAATCAACGATCTGATTTCATTCTCTATGGTGGCGCCTTGGAAATGCATACCCACGAAATGGTCGGTGCCTCGAAAATGAACAATATTGCACTGGAGTCCAAAGCACCTGGCAGTTTTGGTGATAATATTGCCACAGGAATTAACTTCATCAATCTTAATCCTTTTTCAAAGAATATTTTCATTGAAAACATGAAATTTCACCCAAAAAATGGGCCTTCATCTTCAATTAGCCTGGAACGAGCTTTTTCTTGGAATGTGCATTTAATACTTTCATCCTATGTGAAATGAAATTGTACCCCAATATTTGTCCTTTTCTTTCGACTTTTTCTGGGAAAATATTCTACTGCCATAAGTGGGGCCAATCTTGGAAACTTGATTTTTTTGAAAATTAATGAGAACAAAGAAAGCAAAAGGCCTTTCGAAAAGCAAAAGGTATTTTAGAGAGCGAAAAAGCCATTTTGGAAAGTGAAAAGCATTTGGACAAAAAGCATTTTGAAAAGCAAAAGGTATTTTGGAGAGCGAAAAAGCCATTTCGAAAAGCGAAAAGGCCATTTTGGACAAAAAGCATTTCGGAGAAGGGAAAAGCATTTTACTTTAATTGCACCCAAAATTACATCCATCAAAAATGTTCAATGTGTGAAAACACTCAAAAAGCATTTGTAAGTTTTACTGGCAAATTTACAACAAAATTTCAATGTGGCAAAAATGCCAATATTTTTGGCGGCTCATGGGGTATTCAACTCACCTGAATTCAATCGATCCCAGGCCTTCATTCATTGGGCGTAGAGTCCCCACTATCAATTGCATTTGATGGTCGGCTACTGGTACCAGCTTCATCCTACTTTTTGAGATGTGCCACTATAGATTCATACACTACAACTGCATCAGCCCATGCATCTATAGTAATTGCCTCATGAACTTTGAGTGTATCCACAAGATATCGAAAAGTCTCCACCTTTTCTAGATCAATATATTTAGCCTTTTGGCTGAGCTCCAGTAATCCAGACTCAATGCGAATGAATTTTCTCATCAATGATAGTACATGCTCTTCGGTGATGGGCTCCTCCAAGTTATCAATATCTGAGGTATCATCCATGAAAACCACCCATAATGCATCCAGGTCTTTCTTCGCCAGAATATTCCCTTGATCATCAACAAAGCTAGGAAAACCATTAGCTACGATGGTTTCAAAGTGATCCAAGGAAATGCGCCTCTCATGCTCAAATGTCTCCTGTAGTCTACGGGCTTCTTTAAGCAGTTCCATTTTGGAGAAAAAACTACGCACAGTAATCTTGGCACTTGCCCAATCATGGGCTATTTCACTCATTGGATGAAACCAAAGATCCATTTGAGTCATTGACTGGATCTTCATGGCCATTTCCAACTTTGGCTCTAAATCTTGCTCTATGTTGTCCACTATAGGCCCGCCATATGAAACAACTGCTTGTACCTCCTGAAGAAACATGAGAACTAATGTAGCCTTGATTGCCATCTTCCTACAATCATTCAACAATTGACTGTGGGCTTCTTTAATCTTATCCTTGGTAAGAGTCACGGATTGCATTGCTTTCATCGCCAACTGATTTTGCAAGTTCTGAAGTTGGTCCTGCAAGGCTTGGATCTTTAATTGTGCTTCTTGCTCTGATGCCTGGAACTGAGTAGCTGCCTATTTGATCTCCATGATTTCCTCTTCCAAATGTATTGCCTGTTGCTGCCACTGTTGAGATTCAGACTGTGCAGTATCTAGTTTGACCTTTTGTGCTGCTAAGGCCTCCTCTAGCTCCTTGATATTTGCTTCAGCCTTGATGAAACAATCCTTATAATGCTCAGCTTGCAAGTAAATTGAACTCGATGCCACTTGTATGGTGCCCATTTGCTCTGTTGGATCCATCTTTGTGAGGTCCTCGATGATTGCTTGGTAGGAATAATCAGTGGGCACCATTTCTCCTTGAGGTTTCTGAACCTGAGGAACCATTGTCACCGTGTGCATTTCCATTGCTGCTGGATCAAAAGTTACTTTCTTCATTGGTTTTGCCATGGCTAGCGCATCCTTTCTCTTGCGATTCTTCAACCATCTTGATGAACTTTGTCGCGCCCTGCTGATTTTGTCTTCTATCGGGCGCTCAGGTAACAACTCCATCTCAGAAGCTAGTGGCTCCTATACTACAAAAATTGGGGAAGACAAGAACAGGGCTTGTTGAGGATTGGATTCAACCATAGGGATGGAAGTGGAGGGTGCTTCAGCCACACTTACTCGAAGAGGAGCTTGCATGGTTATAGAAGAAATAGGATGAGAAGGCATGGAAGATGAATCTGAGGATAATGGAAGGAAGAATGGATTTGGGGTGGATGCGAATGAACTGAAAGAAAGGGAAAAGGATGAAATGGGTGAAACTGGGGAAGCACTGGTGACCTGTGACTATGGGATAGAAATGGGGATGGAAGAGGTGGATGTAGCAATTGGAGGTAAAGTTGACATGGGAACTGTAGATGAAAAGATAATGGTCACCAAATGCTTGTTAGAAAGAGAAGAAGAAAGAAAATGCATACCTGCGGGCTCTAACATTGATTGAGCCGATGGTGAAATATTGTCCTCTCCTTCTGATCTTGCCTTCTCCACATTCGGATTTATTGTTGTCACCATTGGACCTGATTGTTCCAACTGAGCCAAAGAAGATATATCCGAAGAAACAATTGGCTCAATTGTTGGTGAAGGAAGCAATTTGGTGCTCAGCACAGAAAGGGCCCCACTCCTAGGTTTCTTCACTATGTTAGGGAAATGAACTCTCATAGCTGCACTTCTCTTCTTTTGTGGAAGTTCCTCCTCCAGCGGAAATTGCTCTTCTTCTTCATCTTCAATCGTTATCCTCTCTTCTTTTGATGCTTCCTCTTGTCTCCTTATATCTTCTTCTCTATCTGGACTGCTAATACTTCTAGGCACTAAATCAGCAAGGGAGAGGGGTTGGTACTTTTCATATTGTTCATCATAGATCATTGAAAAAGCATCATCCATAACCAATGGATAATTTGGCTTGGGCTTATTTTGATGAATCCTCATGATCCACCAGTCAGCAATCTTCTCATCAGACCAATCAGGCAATTTTGTCTTCATTTGTTCAAACAGACCTGAAGGAGGAACTTGCTCTGGATGATTTTTTGGATCATATTCGACCTCCATCTCATAAAAATCATGCCAGGGAGGAAGTGACATCATCTTCTCCACATGCCATTCAAGGTCATGACCTTTGGGATTATTCCTTTGTTGTACGATGTCTTCTCTAGGGCAACAATGAAAAGTCTTGGCCTTGATGTGACTGGAAAAAATACCCAAAGGATCATACTTCCATCGTTGAGGAAGCTCAACCAATCCATGGTCATAGAGCGTCTCAGCAATTAATTCATTCTGCCCACTCTGAGTAACTGTTATATCACCAAACTTGAAAGGCATAGCACATGTATTCTTCTTTCCCCGACCTGACCCATAGGTATCATTGATGAAATCACTTTGTCGGGCTACTTCCAAGGCAAAAAGGTGTTCGGTTGTAAAATATGGCAGCAAAAAAGGTTTACCAGTAAAACCAAACATTCTAACCACCACGCCTTGTGTCAGTAAAAATACATCGCCTCTTTTCTGATCAACCACTTCTGCTTGCAAGGCCCGAGGCACTCTGTTGCATACTCCATAAATTAACTCCAAGGCGGGTCCTAAAAATATCCTATTGAAGTTATAATAGGACTCCTTCGACAAACTTTGAGTCCATGAGTATACTGGCAATGCTTTTCCTACTTCATCTATCTTATTTATTGCTATGAAGGCAAAGTGAGAGTGCATATGATAGAAAAAATACCATGCCAAAAGAGAACAATGCCTGAAAGTAATGTCTTCTCCACTTTGTACCTTTTGCAATTGTGAGTGTATCCTCCATTCCAAAAAATCTGCCCAATCAAAGAAAATCGGGTTTGAAGTTGTTGTCATGGCGGTCGGAGCATAAAACCCTACTTGTGAAATGCATTGCACCAATGACGCTTGCCACTTGTGCACTATGGAATCTGAAGATAGTCCCATCAGCCATGCTATCATGGAATACAAATCTGGGCTCTTGAAATTCTTTAATGGCGTTGGTAGTTTCGACAACTCTCCAAATCATGGTGTCTTCAATAACTGGCTCTCCATGAATTGCCGCATGTGAATGGTGGATTGATACCTCTCTTCCTCTTCTTTAAAATTAAGCTTTTTGTGTGTGGCATAAGATGGAGGTTGCACACCACAAGCAAATGCATCCCGTATGGAATTAGCTGAAATACTGAATAAATCTTCTCCATGGGCATTTTGGACAGTTCTTGAATCAACATTATAACATTGCACAATTGCCCAAATCAGCTCGGGACATGGGTGCACGGGTGTACACAGATACCAGGAGAGATGAGAATGAAATGCTATAGTACGGGGATGTTCAGCAGACATCTTTTGTGCAGCAAATTCGACATCCAAACGCAATTTTTCCGCTCCTTTGTTGGTGATATTGCAATCATTGATCTGCCAGGCGATCATCATAGGGTTTTAATTCAACATCTTCATCCTCGTCCGCTCGAGATTTTCGCTGCTTCTTTTCGATTTCAGGATTTTTTTGCACTTTCATCTTCTTGGCTTCCGTGGCTTTCTTCCCCATCTTCAACTTTCTTGGAATATGCAGCGAAGAACAACAAACCCTGGAGCAAAAGAAACTCGCAAGACTTCTTCATAGGAACTCTGCAAATGCTTGATTGAAAATCGAAGAATTGGCCTCCTTTTATAATTTTTCATGTGTATCCATTGGAAATCTTGCTAATTTTATGGGCACAACATGCATTCCAATGATGATTTTTTTTTTTTTTAAAAGCGTGATGAATGGGCGGAGTGAATGACGTGGTGCGAAGAAATGGAAATATGCGGAGATGACGGGTAGTGCAGTATGGAAATGGAGTTTCATGGAGGAAAATATGGGCATGAGGGTTTGAATGGAAGTGGGTGTTTTTTTTTTTCGGTCGAAATGGCATTTTTGGGAGACGAGACGGGCATTTCGGGGGCCGAAAAGGGAATTTTGGGGAAGAGGATAGAAGGAATAAGAAAATTTTTATTATGGCGAAAAGGGATTTGGAATGAAATAGAAGTTTGTGGGATGAAATAGGGTGTTTTGGGATGGTAGGGTTTTGTTTTGGAGTGTTTTTTTTTATGGAGAAATAGGAATTGGAAACGAAAAAGGTATTTCGAAATCCGAAATGGGCATTTCGGGGGGAAATTTATTTTTTTTTCGGTTTTGACGGGAAAGTGTTTACAATAAAGTGTTGGTGAAAAAATTTGAATTCAGAAATTCAAATGTTAAGTCTATGGAGGGAAGGAATGGGATTTTTTTTTTTTTTTTGGCAAGAGGAAGGGAAGGGGAAAAAAAACAACAAAAATCAAAAAAGGGGGTTCTAGGTAAGGCCATGCCATGGTTCAAAAAAGGCCCAAAAAGTGGAGCCTTTTTTTTTTTTTTTTTTACACCTCCAAAATTTTGGATCCTCTAAACACATCATCCCATTTGATCTTCTGGTTTCAATTTTTCTAAGAACTACCTAGTTAAGCATAACCTTCCTAGAGTAGTACTCGGATGGGTGACCTCCTGGGAAGTCCCGGTCTTTGACCACTTTTTCAATTTTTTTTTAAATCAGAAGAAAGAAAAGACGTAAAAAGGAAAATATGTACATATTTACATCCACAATCTCTATTTTCACTGATAATAGGCCTTCAAATGAAGACCATTAACTAGAATTGACAGTGCATTACCATCCATATCTTGCAAATAAAAAGAATTAATTTGATTGGCACCTGTAATCTGAAATGGACCTTCCCATATTACCTCGAACTTGTGATGTTTGTCGGGCTTTGACTTCTTTTCATTCCACTTCAATACAAGGTCGCCAACCTTAAAGGTCCTTTCAGAAGCCTTTTTACCGAACCATCTCTTCGTCATCTCAGCATGCTCTATGAAGGCTTGGTACGATTTCTCCCTTTCTTCCTCCAACTGTAAAAGTTGAGCCAACCTCATGCTCATGGGATCAGACTCATCATTTTCATCATCAACCAAATGCCAAGTTTGGAGGGCTGGTAATTCAATATGAATAGGCAAAATAACTTCTTTACCGTATACCAAGGAATAAGGGGACGTCTTGATGGATTTTTTTACCGAGATGCGATCAGCCCATAATGCTTGGTTCAAAAGCAAGTGCCAGCTCCGCTTATTGTCGCCAAGGGTCCTCTTCAAAATTTTGAGCAGGTTCTTGTTTGTTGACTCAGCCAGGCCGTTCCCCTACGGATAGTAATTAGATGAAGTTTTCAAATAAATTCCATACGTACCCATAAATTCACTAATTTTGGTGCCTATGAAAGGAGTTCCATTATCTGTTATAATTGCATCTGGGACACCAAAGCGAGTGATCAATCCTTCGAGAAAAGTAATGACCGTGGCTTGATCCACTTTCTTGGTTGGAATTGCTTCAGTCCATCTGGTGAAGTAATCAGTCGCAGTCAAGATATACTTGTGGCCAGCAGATGAGTTAGGTTCAATAACCCCCACAAAGTCAAGGCCCCACTGCTGAAAAGGTGCTTCTACTTGAATCGGGCGAAGAGGAAATGCTCCTTTTCTGACTCTACCAACATATCGCTGACAACTATCACAATGAGTACTTACTTTGTGAGCATCAACAAACAAAGTAGGCCAAAAATAGCCTGCTCGAATGATTTTTAAGGCCATGGGCCTTCCCGCATAATGACCACCTGATAGTCCAGAATGAAATTCTTCTAAAATATTTTCTTTTTTGGAGTCCCTCACACACTTGAGAAGAATTCCATCAATGTTTTTGTAAAATAGCCCTTCAGGCAACAAAGTATATCTGAGAGCTTGCAACCTGAATCTCCGATGTTGCGAAGCATCAAGGCGAGATGGACATATGCCTGAGTTAAAATAATCGATTAGCTCTTCGGTCCAATCAAGATCATTGGTGGTATGGTTTGCACAAATTTTTTCATCCAGACTATCCTCATGCAACATATCTAATGACTCAGAAGTTGCACTTTTGGCTAGTTCCTGACATAGAGCTCTCCCACGAACTAACTTGGTTGGTCGGATCTCCACATCATATTCTTGAATTTTTGAGACCCAACCTGCTCTCTTGTCTCCTAATTCTCCTTGGAGAATAAAATTTCTTACATCAGGGTGTATGACATGCACAACCATTTTGCTCTGAGAAACGAAGTGTCGAAATTTCTTCAATGCTTTCATTACTGCATATACTTGTTTTTCAATAAAATTATATTTCTCTTGATGAGGAGAAATAACCTGACTCAAGAAAGCAATTGGCTTCTCACCTCCATCCTCTTGTGGTTGTGTCAAAACTGCAACATAACTCTCTTGTTCATCGACTGCATAGAGAATGAAATCTTTAGAATAATCAGGATTAATCAATACTGGAGCCTGAGTAATCCTCTCCTTGATTTCCTTGAAAGCCTATTTTCTTGTGTCAGTCCATTTAAACTCAACACCTTTCTTCAAAAGCTCAGTCATGGGTTTCACCACTTGAGCGAAATCAACAATAAACTTATGAATGAAATTGATTTGGCCAAAGAAATATTGCAAATATTTTTTATTGGCCGACAATGGTAGCCTCAGGAGGGCTTCAGCTCTTGCAGGATCGATCGCCAATCCTTCTTGTGAGATTACATGGCCCAACAACTTCCCTTATTTGATAGCAAATATGGACTTCTTAGGATTAATCGAGATCCCAAACTCATGACACTTCTCAAACACCTGCCTCAAATGAGCAATGTGGTCTTCTCTACGACGTGAAAACATAGTCATATCATCAAGATAGATTACAATAATCCTATTCAATAACTCACCGAAAGCAATGTCCATAGCCCTCTGAAAAGTGGCACCAGCATTTGAAAGTCCAAATGGCATCCGCTGGTAGGCGAAAGTACCCCACTTGGTGGTGAATGTTGTTTTATATTGATCCTCATCTTTCACCCAAATCTGATTATACCCAGAGAAACCATCAAGCAATGAGAATCTCTGGGCGCCAGCTACTACATGAAGTATTTGATCGATCTGAGGTAGAGGGTAATGGTCTTTTAAAGATGCCTGGTTTAGATTGTGAAAGTCAACACACAACCGAATGTCTCCATTCTTTTTTCATACTGGGACCAGGTTAGCCACCCATGTTGAGTGCTTGATTGGATAGATTATCTTGGCCTCTAGCATCTTCAACAACTCCACTTTCATGAGGACTTCAATCTTGGGATTGACAGGCCATTGTTTCTGATGAAAAGGTTTTACCCCTTCCTACAGTTCTATAGTATGTTGGATCACATTCTTATCATAACCCCTCAAATCATGGTAGCTCCAAGCAACAATATCTGGATACTCAAAACACAATTTCTTGATATCTTCCAGCTCTTCTGGGGTGCCATCTATTCCAACCTTGATGACTTTCTCAGGCTCCAAATTCAACTCTCTATAATCCTTCGCATCTATTCTAATCTTGTGCTTCTCAACCCGATCACTCTGGTCAAACAAACTTTCAAGTGTAATCAGTCCCCTAGGGATGTGATTATTTTTTAGTTGAATCATCCCTTCTCTCTCTTCTTCGGCAAGAACTCTATCATCAACGCTTGCAGTTTCTTTAAGTAGGAAATTGACTATCTGCTCATCATTGTCAAACACTTGCCAATGAATATTTTTGTCGGGAACTGAGGGTCTATAAATTACCCTAACTATCTTAGGCTTTCTAACTACTTGCTCCATAGGGGAGTAGTTAGCACCAAGAGAGGCCAGAATATCTGCATGTTTGTTTAGCTCTCTCGAAATCGCCTGAACATTTAAAGTAGTGAAAGATTCAAACAAGTCCCACACTCTATTGCGATAAGCTTTCAAGTAGTGCTGCTTTGACACACACCTGTTAGTGATCTGATTAATGATGAGTTCAGAGTCACCAAAAATCTGCAGCTGTTTAATACCTAACTTCTCAGCTTTCTTCAATCCAAGGCATAGTGCCTCATATTCAGCTGCATTATTTGTGCAACCCCAAGTTAGCCTATAAGAATAGGTCTTTTGCAATCCTTCAGGAGAGATCAACACAATGCCAGCTCCTGCACCATTCTTGCATCTGGCGCCATCAAAATACATTCTCCATAACTGATCGACAATAGGATCAAGAGAATCAGGAACCTTCTCTTCAATCTGCTCTGGCTTCATAATAGTATAGCAGCCAATGTCCGTTCCAACCATCACATTGAATTCCATGAGTGAAAACTCATCCTCAAGGTGAAGCTCACCCAATGCTTCTTCCATTAAATCAACTTCTTCTAACTCCTCGATCATCATGTTAACCGCTCCTGGGGAACTTTCTTCTTCCAACTTCTCAATGTGAAAAGGTGAGGGCTTCTCATTATGAATGTGAATCTTCTTTCCCTTGAATGGTATCTCCAAATGTGAGTAGTCTAAGGAAAGATATCCTCCCAGCTTAGCCGTGAACTCCCTCGAGAGGCACATGCTAAAGTATGGTTCCAGGTCAACTACTACCACTTCTTGGATGACCATGATTTATGGCATACTATGAAGGACAATGGGAATATCCTTGATCACACCTACTATTTTCATAGGTGTCCCATCCAACTGCAAGACTCTAGGGCTACTCCTTGTATACTCCATACCCATGACTTCACAAACTGCCTTTGGCATGACAGTTGTCGCAGCACCAGAATCAATCATGCAATTGTGCACTATCCAACCTTCCATCCTGAGTGACAAATAGAAAGGAGGTGGTCTATTCTTTCCAGTGGCTGAAGTAGTCAATGCTTGAGCAAAAATTGTCTGGGTAGGGCTTTTCCTACTATCTTTCATAGACTTCAATGATTCTTGTAATAGATCAACTTGCCCAGGTAATTGTAATGCATCATAAAGACTAACCTTAGCAGGAATCTTCTTCAACTCCTCAACAATGTTGTATGCGGATGTACCAGACTCCTCTTTGTTAGTGGCCTCATATTTGCTCTGATATTGTTGTGTGGCTTCTACCCTCTGTATTTTAGTCAAATATGGGTACTTGAGCTTTTCTCTGGCTTGTTCCTCTATTTCAGCTCTTGCCTGTGAAGTCGATGCTTTTTCTTGTAATATGTCCTTCGCTTGTGGTGGTAAAAGGTCTTTCAATAGAATAGGTGAATTTGGCTTTGGTGTTGGAGCAGGAGCTTTCACTTGTTTCTTCTCATCTTGCACCTTTGGGTCAGTAGGTACCCTTAACGGTTCCATTTCAGCTAGATCTACTGTAACTGGCTTCTTTCCAGCTCTTGTGAGAACTGAAACTTGTTCTTCGGATGGAACCATGAAATTGTGATCCATTTCAGTAATCATGTTAACCTGACCTCTAGAAGAGCTTGCAGCTAGTGTTTGCACGTAGTTCAAATGAACCATACAAGTCTCCTCACCATGTGGATCATTACATGTAGAGCACTAGTATGTTCTATCTATGGGGCCAACTTCCTCATTCATCGATACATTTGGGTTCCTTTCAGGGGCCTTGCTTGTTGAAGCCGCTTGTTCCCTGGTGATTGGCAGAGGTTGAAATCTCTTGGGTTGGAAATCTCTCTCGGCTTGCTTTCTTTCAATAACTATGATTTTATTGCCCATTGCTCTTATAGCTGAATTAGCGGACTTCACTTCTTGTAAAAGTGTCGTATAAGGATCAAGATTTGAGGGGGCAGGAGGTGCTGGTAAAGGTAGTGGTGTTGGTGGTGCAGGTAATGCAGGAAATGGGATAGATGGAGGTCGTTGAGGAGCTGACGGGGCAGGTAATTATGGAAAACTAGAAGTTGATTGTTGTGATACCGGGATAGGAGCGATCGGAGGGGGTGTCGAATTCCATGAGGGGATTGGATACATTGTTGGCATTGGCTGTGAAAACATGCTAGAATGAAGATATTGTGGGAGATCAGGAATAATGGGTATGGTTACCTTCGGGGGAAGCCTACCTACAACAATCAAATCAGCTTCGGCCTTTTGAGCTTGTGTATACAAATCTGGAAATGTGTTCACATTGGCCTGGTGCACTACCATACCAATATCAGTGCTAAGCGCTCGAAGGTAATAGAACGTCGCTTGTTCATGCGTAGGCCTCAAACCATCTGGAACTCTTTGCCAACTTTGCACAAATCGGACATTAAAATCTACAATCTCTTCTTGAGGATGCCTCTGAATGGTGGTAAATTGGTGCAACAAAGAATATGGATCGACCTGCTCATGGAAATTCTTGATCAGCAACTCGGCCAACTGATCCCATGAAGTAATGATGCCAGGCTCCAATGATCGGTACCAATAGAGCAATTTTCCCCTCAGTGACAAGACCAACAACTTAACCATCACATCCTCATCTATGTTGAGCAAGGTGCAGAAATAGTATTGTCATTGTTGTCAACATAGACAGATAGATCAATTGATGTAGTGGATAGGAGTTCAGAGGTCATTCAAAGCATGTACAGTGAATTTCCAAGAAGACAGAAGTGGCCCAGATTCAAAGGATCAAAGAAAAAGACAAGTAAGAAAACTGTCACGATATCGCGACATGTTTTCTGTCATGATATCGTGACATATTTGGCAAGTAAGAAAACTGTCGTGATATCGTGACATGTTGAAAAGCTGGAAAAACTGTCACGATATCGCGACATGTTTGAGGAGAGAGAAAGTGCAAGAAAAACTATCACGATTTCACGACATGTTTGAGGAGAGAGAAAGCACAAGAAAAACTGTCATGATTTCGTGACATGTTTGAAGAGAGAGAAAATGCAAGGAAAACTATCATGATTTCATGACATGTTGGAAGAAAAGAAGGCAAGTAGAAAAACTGTCATGATTTCGTGACATGTTTGAAGAAGCTTCGCATGCAAGAAAAACTATCATGATTTCGTGACATGTTTGGAGAGAAGCTTTGCATGCAAGAAAAATTGTCATGATTTCGTGACATGTTTGGAGAGAAGGCACAAGCAAAGAAAACTGTCATGATTTCATGACATGTTCGGGGAGAAGAAGCTCGCAAAGAAAAGTGTCACGATTTCATGACAATTTGTAAGAGAGGCAGTATGGACAAAAATGTGTCATGATTTCATGACATGTTTGAGAGAAGGAGCTTGCAAAGAAAAGTGTCACGATTTCGTGACAATCTGCAAGAGAGGCAGTATAGGAGAAAATGTGTCATGATTTCGTGACATGTTTGAGAGAAAGAGCTTGCAAGGAAAAGTGTCACGATTTCATGACAATTTGCAAGAGGAAGTGCTAAGGAGAAAATATGTCACGATATCGTGACATGTCAGGTTTTCGTGACCCGATGAGAAGAAAAGCACAAGGAGAAGTGTCATGATTTCATGACATGTGGGAAAGGAAGGGAAAGTGTCACGATTTCGATGACATGTTATTTCAGGGAAAGGAGAGAAAGGCAAGGAAGAAAAGTGTCATGATTTCGTGACATGTTCCATTTTCATGGGCGAAAGGCAGAGAAAGGCACAAGGCAGCGAAAGTGTCACGATTTCGCGACATGTTCCATTTTTGGCGAAATGCAGAAGAAAGGCACAAGGCGAAAAGTGTCACGATTTGTGACATGTCATTTTCTGGGCAGCATGAGAAAGGCATAAGGCAAAAAGTGTCATGATTTCGTGACATGTCATGTTTTCACTAGTGCATGCAGAGAAGAGTGTAAGGAAGCGAAAAGTGTCACGATTTTGTGACATGTCATGTTTTCACTGGTGCATGCAGAGAAGAGTGCAAGGAAGCGAAAAGTGTCATGATTTTGTGACATGTCATGTTTTCATGGTGCATGCCGAGAAGAGTGCAAGGAAGCAAAAAGTGTCATGATTTTGTGACATGTCATGTTTTCGCTGGTGCAAGCCAAGTAGAGTGTACGGAGGTAAAAAGTGTCACGATATCGTGACATGTTGTGTTTTCGTGCATGCAAGCCGAGAAGAAGACAAAAAGTTAGAGCGGTGGTTCTACTGTTAGAGCTGTAAGAGAATAGAAAAGGTTGTTAGAGCCGTAAATGAGCAGATAAGACGGTCAGAGTCGTAAATGAGAAGATAAATTTGTCAAAATGGCGGATATACTGTCAAAGCGTAGAAAAGGCTGTCAGAGCCGTAAAGTGGGCAGATAAGGTTGTTAGAGCCGTAAGTAAGCATTTAAGGCTATCAAAAGCATAGTAAGTAGAGCCGAAAGAATGTTTCATGTATAGGAAGTTAGGGTTAGGGTTGAGCTCTACACGAGGCATGAGTGTTGTGTATTGTCGAATAAAAGGAAAAAGGAGCTATGAAAAGAAGAGAGTGAAGTGTGCTGAAAAAGATATAGAAGAGAGGGCTATAAGAGAGAATAGCAGAGTTGAAAGAGAAAAATATAATAGAGTTGTAAGTATATGTAGTTCTTGTTAAAGGGCATTAGACCAGTGAGGGTCTTGTAGAAGAGAAGGCATTTTTATGTCATTGAAATAGTTCAGAACTGAAGTCCAAGTTGGTGCTTGGCATTAGGGGGTTGGTGCTCCTTTCTGTTGCTGCAGATAAATAAGGGGTTGGTGCTCCTTCCTGTGGGTGCTGGAAAATTGTTTGTAAAGTTGGTGCTTTGCAAAGGCTGGATTTGGATGGGAGTCCAAGCAGTCTAATTTTTGAGGAGTAGCCAAAACTGGTGAACCTCGTTAAATCGTGTGTTGTGGAATGCTCTCTTGTTTAATTGCTTTATCTATTTTTAAGTTCTCCTTGCTTAAGTTTTAAAGAGTTGTAGATCTGAATTTAAATAGCTACACCGATTCACCCCCCTCTCAGTGTCATTGTGAGAATATCAATTGGTATCAGAGCAAGGTTCCTGAACAAGCTCAATCAGCTAAGGTGATCTTGGAAGAAACACAATGGCCGATGGTGAAGGATTTTCATCCAACAAAGCTCCTTTGTTCGATGGAACTAATTACTCTTTCTGGAGACTCAGGATGCAGACATATCTGTGTGCTTTGGGATATGACATTTGGGAGTCAGTAGACAATGGATACACAATACCCTCTACTCCTCCAACAGATGCTGTTGAGAAGAAAAAGTTTGAGAATAACTCTAAAGCAAAGAATGCTATAATGTGTGGGTTAGTAGACAGTGAACTGATAAGGATCATGAGCTGTAAAATGGCAAAAGACATGTGGGACAAACCGTAGAGCATTCATGAAGGAGACGGCAAGATCAAGGAAGCCAAGCTACAAACGCATCGAGCTCAGTTCGAAGCATTAAAAATGAATGACGATGAGAACATAGAGGCCTATATGCTGAGAGTCAATGGAATCATTAATGCGATTAGAGGACTCGGCGAGGAAATGGAAGATGCGGTCATCGTGAAAAAGGTACTAAGAACTCTTCACAAAAGATTTGATTCTAAAGTTTCTGCTATAGAAGAAGCTAAAGATCTAAATACTTTTAGCATGGATGAAATGCATGGTTCTTTAACTGCATACGAAATGAGAATAGGACAAACTAAGCCCTCAGACAGAGAAGCTGCTTTTAAAGCACACAAAAATATAAAAGCTAAACAAGAATCTGAGGAAGAAGAGTCTTCAGATGAAACAGAAGCAAACTTTGTTAGGAAACTAATAAAGGGAAAAGGAAAGTACAGAGGAAAGTTACCGTTTAAGTGCTTCAACTATGGAGGCATCGGGCACTTTGCAGCTAAATGTCCAATGAATGAGAAAAACAAAAATGATGAAGGGTCACACCAAGAAAGAAGTGACTGGAAGAAGAAACCACATTTTAGAAAAAGCAACTTCAAGAAGAAAAGTTTCATATCCAAGAATGTCAGCTCTTCTGAAGACTACTCCGGTGAGGATTCTGAAGAAGAAGCAGGTGAAGCTCTGTTCATGGCATTTGAAGAAAGAAAAACAGAGGAAAAATAGGAATGTAATGAAAAACCTGAGGATGAGGCTGAAGTATATCTGGAAGGTGAGTTGGTTGCTGCACTTAAAGAGTTGAGCATAGAAAAGGAAAAAGAATAAAAAGGTTTCAAGAAAGCTTGAGGATGCCAATGAAATAATAAACAACTTGAAAGTATAGACAGACGAATTTAAGAAAATGTCTAAAGTTCTCAAAGTACAATTAACCATAAAAATAGATGAGTGCAGCAAGCTAGAAGAAGACATTGTTAGGTTAAGGATGCAGCTAGAGGAGATGAATCAAAAATTGAGTTGTTATCATAAGTTTGAAGAAAGTTCTGTAAAGCTGGATAAAATTATAAATAACCAAAGGCCTTCGGGCATCAAATTTGGTTTGGGCTTCGATGAAGGAGAATCATCAAAGGGATCAAAGGCCATAAATGTAGAACCCATAAAGAAAGAAGATAAGATCAGGGTTGATCAAGAAAAAACAAATCATGCCAAAGAAAGCAATAATGCCAGACTCAAGAGGAGTACTGACAAAGATGGATTCACAAAAGTCACACATCCAAGAAGGAGAAGATTCATGGCTCCTACTTCAAAATGGCAAAGACCTTCACCCAGGTTTAATCATTCCTTTTCTGGTTATTGTTTTAAATGCAATGCTTATGGTCATAAGATTTCAGATTGCAGTTATAATGTAGCACAAAGGAATTTCACCAATAGAAATGTCTTTTCACCATTGATGGATTATGCAGTAGAATGTTATAACTGTCATAATTTTGGACACATTGCAAGAAACTGTAGAAGCACTTTTGCAGAAAATAAATATCAGGGTAGAAAATCTCAACCAAATGGATTGAAACAAAACAAAAAATTTCTTGAAAAATAGGCACAAGCTAATGAAAGGGGAAAGGCAAAACAAGTAGCCAAAACTGCTATCAAACCAGAATGGAAAGAAAAGGAGAAACTCCAGAAAGAAAAGGAGAAACTCTAGGAAGAAAAGGAATCTTTGATTGTTCAGACTACTTTTAAAGCACAGAACAAATCTGCACCATGGATACTTGATAGTGGATGCTCCAGTCACATGACAGGTGACAAGCAAAAATTTGAGAAGTTACAGAATTACGAAGGTGGTTCTGTGAAATTTGGAAATAATGATGGAGCAAAGATAGTTGGCAAAGGATCAGTCAAGATCAGTGATGGAAAGATCAAATCAAAAGAAGTCTTGTTTGTGATTGGTCTGAAGCATAACTTGCTCAGCGTAAGTCAAATCTATGACAGAGGTCATGAAGTAATTTTTAAGAAGCAGGGTTGTGAAGTGAGAAAAGCTAACAGTGGGAAGTTGATTGCTACTGGATCAAGGACTTCTGGAAACCTGTATACTCTCTCAGAGACTTCAGAAGGAGCATGCTTGATTGGATAGGAAGATGAAAATTGGTTGTGGCACAAGAGGCTCGGTCATATCAGCTTTGACAATTTGGTAAAAATAAGCTCAAAAAGGGCAAGAAGAGATATACCCTCCATTGGCAAACCACTAAATAGTATTTGTGCTTCATGCCAAAAGGGGAAGCAAACTAGAGCCACATTTAAATCAAAGGAGTACTTTACCAACAAACCTTTAGAACTAATACATACCGATTTATGTGGACCCATGAGAACACAAAGTATAAATGGTGACAAATACTTTATGTTGTGCATAGATGACTATTCCAGAATGACCTGGATATTCTTTTTGAAGCAGAAATCTGAAGCTTTTGAAATGTTCAAGACTTTCAAAAACCAAGTTGAGAATGAAATAGGAAAGAGGATCAAATGCTTAAGATCAGATAGAGGAGGAGAGTTCATCTCAGAGGAGTTTGTAGAATACTATCAAAAATATGGGATCAGAAGACAGTTTTCAGCAGCAAGGACACCTCAACAGAATGGTGTTGTAGAAAGAAAGAATAGAACTGTGTAGGAAATGGCACGGACGATGTTGATTGAGAGCAAAATTGTAGATAGATTTTGGAAAGAGGCAGTCCATACTGCAGTTTATATCCAAAATAGGTGCATGTTGAGGACGCATGAAAGCAAAACCCCTTATGAGCTATGGTTCGGCAAGAAGGCAACAACAAAATACTTCAAAGTCTTTGGCAGCAAGTGTTACATCAAAAGAACTGAAGATAATCTTGGTAAGTTTGAAGATAGAGCTGATGAAGGTATTTTTGTTGGCTATTCATCAAAAAGCAAAGCTTACAAATGCTACAACAAAAGGCTAAAGAAAATTGTAGACAATGCCGATGTTAAATTTGATGAAGATAGGAAACGAGCAGTCAGTTGTGAAGAAAACTACCCTATTTATGAAGAAGTTATTGAAGGAGATGAAGAAAAGGAAACATAAGAGAATCAAAAAATTGACCCAGATGATTTAAGTATTGATTCAGAAGTAGAAGAAAACAATAAATTCAAAATAGGAAGCTGGCAGAAAAATCATCCCAGAGAGCAAATTATTGGGGACCCCACAGTTGGTGTTAAGACAAGAAGAAGAGTAGTAAGTAACTACTCCCTATTATCCAGCATTGAGCCCAAAAATATTGCTGAAGCAAGCACAGATGAAAGTTGGATGAAGGCAATAAATGAAGAACTAGATCAGATTGAGAAAAACAAAACCTGGGAGTTAGTACCAAGGCCTGCAAATAAAAACATAATCGGTACTAAATGGATTTTTCAAAACAAATTGAATGAAGACGGACAAGTTGTAAGGAATAAAGCAAGATTGGTCTATAAAGGCTATGCTCAAGTTGAAGGTATTGATTTTGAGGAAACTTTTGCACCAGTGGCTAGACTCGAGGCAATCGAATGTTTCTGGCTTTAGCAATCCACAGGAATTTCAAAGTTTATCAGATGGACGTGAAATCAGCATTTTTGAATGGAAATCTTGAAGAAGAAGTTTATATTGAGCAGCCAGATGGTTTTCAACTCGGTGATAATCCCAACTTTGTTTGCAAGTTGAAGAAAGCTTTGTATGGCTTGAAACAGGCACCCAGAGCATGGTATGCAAGACTAGACAACTATCTCACTGAACAAGGGTTCAAGAAAGGTATGGTGGATAGTAACTTGTATGTCAAAATAGACAATGGCCATCTTATTGTCCTTGTTGTTTATGTAGATGATATAATTTTTGGCAGAAGCAATGATGAGTCATGTAGAGACATAGCAAATAAAATGCAGAAAGAATTTGAAATGTCTATGATTGGTGAACTTTCATATTTCCTCAGATCGCAAGTTAACCAAAATGAAAAGGGCATTTTTATTTCTCAAGTTAAATATGTGAAAGAAATGCTGAAAAAGTTCACAATGGAGGATTGTAAACCTGTTAGCACTCCCATGACAACAAGGTTGCAAGTTGAGCAAGGATGACAAATCTCCAGATGTAGATCAAACCATGTACAGATCTATGATTGGAAGCCTGTTGTATTTGACAGCTACCAGACCAGATATCTTACAGGCAGTATGCATGGTAGCAAGATTTCAGGCTAGTCCCAAAGAGACTCATGTGACAACTTGTGAAGAGGATCTTTAGGTACCTCAAGGGTACTATGGAGTATGGGTTATGGTACCCAAAAGGTAAGGACTTCACTCTTATTGCATATTCTGATGCAGATTGGGCAGGATGTATAGATGACAGAAAGAGTACCAAGTGGAGGTGCATTCTATCTTGGAGACAGAGTTGGTAGCATGGCACAACAAGAAACAAGAATCAGTCTCTCTATCCACAGTAGAGGCAGAATACATTGCAGCAACAACATGTTGTACACAGATTTTATGGATGAGACAAACCCTGAAAGATCTTGGTATTAACTTCAAAGAGCCAATTTTAGTTAAATGTGATAATACCAGTGCTATTAACATCTCAAAGAATCCGGTTATGCATTCTCGCACCAAACATATTGCAATCCGGTATCACTTTTTGAAGGATAAAGTTGCAGAAGGTGAGGTTAAATTGGATTTTGTTCCAACTACAGAGCAAGTAGCGGATATCTTCACTAAACCGTTGCCCAAGGAAGTTTTTGAATACCTTCGCAGTAAGTTGGGAGTGGTCACACTACCCAAGAACTGACTAGCTATCGGGAACACATTCTCGGGGGAGCATTTATATATTTGATTATCTGTTTGCTCATGTTTGTAATTTTTGCTAACTGTAATATTGTGTGCCCGAGAATGTTGTGCATGGACTCATGGGGAGTCTGCAGCAGCCCTTTGGTATTATTGTCAAAGGGGGAGAAGAATTACAGGAAATTGCACGTGTGTTGCCAACAATTCCAAAGGGGGAGATTGTTGAGCAAGGTGCAGAAATAGTATTGTCATTGTTGTCAACACAGACAGATAGATCAATTGATGATGAGTGGATAGGAGTTCAGAGGTCATTCAGAGCATGTACAATGAATTTCCAAGAAGACAAAAGTGGCCCAGATTCAAAGGATCAAAGAAAAAGACAAGTAAGAAAACTGTCATGATATCGCGACATGTTTTTATCATGATATCGCGACATATTTGAAGTAAGAAAACTGTCGCGATATCGCGACATGTTGAAAAGCTAGAAAAATTGTCATGATATCGTGACATGTTGAGGAGAGAGAAAGAAAGAAAACTGTCACGATTTCGTGACATGTTTGAGGAGAGAAAAAGTGCAAGAAAAACTGTCACGATTTCGTGACATGTTTGAAGAGAGAGAAAGCACAAGGAAAACTATTGCGATTACGTGACATGTAGGAAGCAAAGAAGGCAAGTAGAAAAACTGTCATGATTTCGTGACATGTTTGAAGAATATTTGCATGCAAGAAAAACTGTCATGATTTCATGACATGTTTGGAGAGAAGCAGCAGGAAGAAAAACTGTCATGATTTCGTGACATGTTTGGAGAGAAGGCACAGGCAATGAAAATGTGTCACGATTTCATGACATGTTTGAGGAGAAAGGAGCTTGCAAAGAAAAGTGTCACGATTTCAGTGACAATTCGCAAGAGAGGATATGAAAATGTGTCACGATTTCGTGACATGTTTGAGAGAAGGAGCTCACAAAGAAAAGTGTCACGATTTCAATGACATGTTTGAGAGAAAGAGCTTGAAAGGAAAAGTGTCACGATTTCGTGACAATTTGCAAGAGGAAGCGCTAAGGAGAAAATATGTCACGATATCGGACATGTCGGGTTTTGGACCGATGAGAAGAAAAGCGCTAAGGAAAGTGTCACGATTTCGTATGAGAAAGTGTCAGATTTGGACATGTTAAGAAGAAAGAAAGGAGAAAGTGTCACGATTTTGTGACATGTTTAAAGGCAGAGAAAGAGCACAAGGAAAGAAAGTGTCACGATTTCATGACATGTTCCGTTTTTGCGGGTGAAAGGAAGAGAAAGGCACAAGGCAGAGAAAGTGTCACGATTTTGTGACATGTTTCATTTTCGTGGGCGAAAGGAAGAGAAAGGCACAAGGCAACAAAAGTGTCACGATTTCGTGACATGTTCTCATTTTCAGGCGAAAGCAGAAGAAGAGTGCACAAGGCAAAAAAGTGTCACGATTTCGTGACATGTCATGTTTTCATGGATGCATGCAGAGAAGAGTGCAAGGAAGCGAAAAGTGTCACGATTTCGTGACATGTCATGTTTTCGCTGGTGCATGCAGAGAAGAGTGCAAGGAAGCAAAAAGTGTCACGATTTTGTGACATGTCATGTTTTCGTTGGTGCATGCCGAGAAGAGTGCAAGGAAGCGAAAAGTGTCACGATTTCGTGACATGTCATGTTTTCACTAGTGCAAGCCAAGTAGAGTGTACGAAGGCAAAAAGTGTCATGATATCACGACATGTTTGTTTTCGCACATGCAGGCCGAGAAGAAGACAAAAAGGCTGTCAGAGCGGTTCTACTATCAGAGCTGTAAGAGAATAGAAAAGGCTGTTAGAGCCGTAAATGAGTAGATAAGACGGTCAAAGTCATAAATGAGAAGATAAATCTGTCATAATGGTGGATATACTATCGAGCGTAGAAAAGGTCAGAGCCGTAAAGTGGGTAGATAAGGTTGTCAGAGTCGTAAGTAAGCATTTAAGGCTATCAAAAGCGTAGTAAGTAGAGCCGAAAGAATGTTTCATGTATAGTAAGTTAGGGTTAGGGTTGAGCTCTGCACGAGGCATGAGTGTTGTGTATTGTCGAATAAAAGGAAAAAGGAGTTGTGAAAAGAAGAGAGTGAAGTGTGCTAAAAAAGATACAGAAGAGAGGGTTGTAAGAGAGAATAGCAGAGCTGAAAGAGAAAAATATAACAGAGCTGTAAGTATATGCAGTTCTTGTTAAAGGGCATTAGACCAGTGAGGGTCTTGTAGAAGAGAAGGCATTTTTATGTCATTGAAACAGTTCAGAACTGAAGTCCAAGTTGGTGCTTGGCATTAGGGGGTTGGTGCTCCTTTCTGTTGGTGCAGATAAATAAGGGGTTGGTGCTCCTTCCTGTGGGTGCTGGAAAATTGTTTGTAAAGTTGGTGCTTTGCAAAGGCTGGATTTGGATGGGAGTCCAAGCAGTCTAATTTTTGAGGAGTAGCCAAAACTGGTGAACCTCGTTAAATCGTGTGTTGTGGAATGCTCTCTTGTTTAATTGCTTTATCTATTTTTAAGTTCTCACTGCTTAAGTTTTAAAGAGTTGTAGATCTGAATTTAAATAGCTACACCGATTCACCCCCCCTCTCAGTGTCATTGTGAGAATATCAATCTATAATGTTATGAATTGTTGTCAGAGTAGGTACATCTTACATATGTTCATATGCAGTTTTTCCAGTACCATCATAGGTCAAAAAATATTTTAATGCAGCTTGAGGAATCGGGTTCTATGCTTGCAAATTCAAGGCTCCTAAGTTGTTCCATGTAGGGAACTACCTTGGTGGTTGTTGCTATTGATGCGGCTATGCCATGTGAACTGGAATATGAGGTGGGGGTGGAGGAACACTGGTGGTAGTACTAACTGGACTTGAAGAAACAAAAAATATACCAATAATTTGTGAGGATGTTGCAAATGATGTAAGTGATGGGGTGATCAACCTAGGGCTTTCTCCTAATTTTTGGATATCGATTTCAAAGAACTCAACGGGGATTTTATATTTTTTAGCCTTCGATCTTGTGATCATGAAGTATAGCTTTCACCATCCCCACATCCAAATATTTTTGGATATGATCAAGTCGCCAGATGTTCTAATCATTTGACAGAAAAAATGTGAACATCAAACCTAAATTCTACTAGGAATGGACTCTTTTATGTCCCATCGGGCATGCCAAAAAATGTTGGTCACAAATCTACCTAAGTACAAGATATTATCACTTGTGCGCCCTAGACTTGGCCAACATTGAAATTTCGAAGGAAAGAGATGTCCTTCGGACCAATCTCCAGAGAGGGGTGGTTCCTGTTGAGTGGTATTTTCACCCAGTTGTGAAAACACACTCTCCGATAGGATCCGAGTCCCAAATCCTCTGCTTGCAAAGAAATTAAACAAGTAACTTCTCCAAGGTTCCTGTTATATTAGCCTTTTTACACCAATAATGATGTTCAATTTGAATGCTGGGAATACCTTAGTGGTTGCAAGTAACTGTTAACAAGGGGCACTATGGTTTATTTTACTCTGAAATTGCAATGGACTCAAAGTGAATTAATCTTAATGATGAATCTATTTTCGATTTTGAGCTTTGGTAGATTTTCAATTGTTTATTTGAATGACTGTAATTTAAAATGCAAAAAAATAAAGAATTGAGAATAAAAATGCAAAGAGAATGAACTATACTACATTCAGAGTGCTACAATCCCATTCTGACAAAACCGAAGATAATGAGGTTTTCTGCATACAACCTAACCTATTGAACCTGCAAAACTCGCACAATCCAGATAAGCTAGGTGCTGGTTTCTGGGGTTTTTACTGTGATTTCAGATTTAGACATTCGCATGAAGCAACCAAGAGCACTTGCATTAAACTTCACCTATAAGCCTAGAAATCTGAAAGGGGAAAAATAAAACATTAAATCTTGCATGCAGAAAATGACTCCTTCTTTCTTGTCAATGAGATGCAAACTCTCTGTATTTTCTGTATTAAAAATAATATATCAGTTACAATGACAGAATGTTCCAGTTTTGACAAAACCAGAACAAGTGGAGGAAAATGCTCCAAAAGCAGGCCCAGAATGGCTTATCACCCTTGGCTCTACAACTCTGCTAGCAACAATTTTTGACCCCTGTACCTATCCTGTGCTTCTGCTTTTAAACGTTCTGGTGCGGTTCTCTGTTTCGCTCTGCGGTGCTTCGTTTCATTTCCCAGATTGCATCGTTTCGTATTCCTCGTCTCATCGTTGTCTTTGACTTTCTGTTCGATGTCGAAACGTTTGATCTTCTCTGTGAACTGTAACGCTTCTGTAACCCTTACACCTTTATGCCACGTGTTCCGTGCTTCTCTGCATGTTTCATAATCGCCCCTTGTAAATCATGACAAAAAATAGCATGTCACGATATCGCGACGTTTTTCATTTGTGCATTCTTTCTGCTTCAGTCACAAAAACGCGACATGTCGCGATATCGTGACATTTTTAGTAGCCTTGCTTTGTTTGACTGGTTTGATCATGGATTTTATGACATGTCGCGATATCGCGACAATTTTCCATTCTATCTTTCTCTCTCCTCTATGAACCGCGATTTCATAACATGTCATGAAATCGTGACATTTTTTGATCAACACCTCTTCCTGCTTGCTCTGATCGCAATTTTATGACACGTCGTGAAATTGCTACAAATTTCATTTCTTGGCGTCGAAATCGTGACACTTTCATTTCTGAGCTACACGTCGTGAAATCGTGACAACTTTCATTTCTGTGATGCTACTGTCATGAAATCATGATAACTTTCATTTTTGCACAATTGTGACAACTTTCATTTAGCGGATGAGACATGTCGCGATATCGTGACAACTTTTATTTTTCATCCATGACGAAGCAACATGTCACGAAATCGTGACAACTTTCATTTCTTAGCAATGATAGAGCAACATGTCGTGATATCGTGACAACTTTTCATTTCTAGCAGCGACAGAGCAACATGTCGCGATATCGTGACAACTTTTCATTTCTAGTCGCGACGGAGCAACATGTCGCGATATCGTGACACTTTCTTTCTTGTGATATTTTGCTCTTCCTTTGATTTTTTAAGCATCTCAGGCCACTGCAGTCTTCTTTGAAAGCATGCAAAAAGGTGGGTCCCCAATTTTGGGGTGTGTTGTGGATCAGCCACAACAAATGGCGACTCTATTGTCAAATGCTCCTGAGCATTTTGGTGAGAACCCAACCTGGAAGTATACAAACTCGAAACCAGGCATTAGCACATAAGAAATATAAACAAATGCCCATAGATCAGAAATACATGAATCATCAGAATCATTAAGTATCAGCTCGGTGTGTGCAATGTGTTTCATTCCCTATCGTTTGAAATTGATCAACATTCCATCGTCAATTTTACATGAATGCATATGTGAGATTGTGAATGATTTGTGTAACCTAATAAATATGCTTAGAGATTTTGCTTTTATAAAGGCATAGACCTTCTAGTATCATACACAAACATTCAAGATTATCAAACCCTCTTAGGATCAACTATATGTATAATGAATTGCTTTATTAGATCCCAAAGTTGGTTATGAGTCACTACTATCTTGAACCCATGTGCAAGTGAAAGTGAAATCAGAGCTTTGGGAAATCAGACTCCCAACCTAATCGAGATGGGAGTTTAACCCTATTCTTACTACTCCGATTTGGAATTCATTACCTCACTTTGAGCAAAATAATTTAACCAATTATGGAAGAAATGGTCATGCTAGTCTAACCCTTTGAACAGTCAGTGGTCTTGTTTTTTAGACAAGACATGCTGCCATGCATGGGCATACTTAACCCCATAATCCATAATTTGGCTTCATTCATTCTTTTTCTTTTATTTCTTGGACCTTTGGGATGACTACCCATCCTTGCTAGGGACATGTAGTACGATCCTTCCAATCCAATATTGAGATGAAATGGGAAATATTAATTTTTTTTACTTCTTGGACCTTGGGGATGACTACCCATCCTTGCTAGGGACATGTAGTACGATCCTTCCAATCCAAGATTTAGATGAAAATGGGAAATATTAATTTTATTTCTTGGACCTTGGGGATGACTACCCATCCTTTGCAGAGGACATGTAGTACGATCCTTCCAATCCAAGATTTATGATGAAATGAGACATAGGAGTTTTGGGGAATCAGATTCTCAACCTAAGCGAGATGAGAATTATGCCCTATCCTTACTACTCCATGTAGGTCAAATCAGAGCTTTGGGGAGTTGGATCCTCAACCTAAGTTCGATGAGGATTTAACCCTATCCTTACTACTCTGATTTTAGGCTTTAAGCTTTATGGAAGTGGTAAAAACCACTGTTTTAAGGATCATGTTGCATAATAGGATAGACATGAAATATCCTTTTCGCCTGACCTTTTCTTCCAAGCAAGGTTTTGATCATTTTGCTCAAGATCCTTTTTAATGTGTATAAAATGTGCTTGGTTCTAGATATCTCGAGACTCAGTTCCCAACCTTAGGATTTTCTTCTTATTTATGTTATAGCATAACCCTAAGAGGATTTGACACACTTTAATGATTTGTATCTGAAATGCATATGCAACTAAGATGGCATGTATATGCAAAGTGAGATGTAATATGAATGCATTGTCCTTTGAATTGCAGATGGAATATTGCCATATAAAACTGACTACTTCATGCATCACAAGTTTCAAACGATACTATTAAACTGTTTGTATTTCTTGCGGAGCTTTCTACAACATAATTCCAATGTTCCATATTTCCCTGATCTAGAACATAAGTTAGCATCTCAAGACAACTTTTTCATCATTCATTTTTTTTTTTTTTTTAGACAAACAAAACATGTCAAACAAACACACAACTTAAATAATAAAAAGAAACAAAAACTTGAAAATTCATACCAAAATAGAAAGATATAATCCCAATCTCCTACGACTTAAGGGCTAAAATAGTGCTTTAAAACATGCCCATTAACTGGTAACGTCAGATCCTTCCCGTCTAAAGTTTTTAATCTGAAGGTATTTTTCCCTAGGATTTCTGAAATCTGATAAGGGCCTAACCAAAGACAATCAAACTTTTGGTGATTTCCCTTCTCTTCATGTCTTTTATCCCACAGTAAGACCAAGTCTGCTATCCTGAAAGATTTAATTTTGGCCCTTCTATCAAACCATATTTTAACAACCTCTTGGTGTTTATTCATGTGAATCATGGCTTCCTCCCTTTTTTCATCAAGGTGCAGTAAATGACTTAATCTGGCTTCAACTTGGTTATCTGTCCCCAAGTATTCTTGCATGAAATGCAAGGTTTGCAGCTTCAAGTTTGTAGGAAATATCGGGTCTTGCCCATAGACCAAATGATAGGGGGTATTCCCTATTGATTCTTTTACTCTGGTCCTATCTGCCCAAAGAGCAAACTTTAACTGGCTGTGCCAATCTCGAGGGTTCTTTTCTAGTAACTTCTTAATGATATTCAACAAATTTTTGTTTGAAGATTCGGCCAAACCATTTCCTTGAGGGTAATAATTAGATGCAAATTTTAAACTCACTTTATTGTCATATGCCCAATCTGCAAATTGCGTAGAAACAAAAGCTTTACCATTGTCACTGACAATAGAATCGGGCATTCCGAATCTTGTTATGATGTGGTCCTCAAGGAATCTTATTACAACGTCTATAGTGGCATGTTTTGTAGGAACTGCTTCTGTCCACCTTGTACAATAATCTGTAGCTGTTAGTATGAATTTATGGGAATCAAAAGAATTTGGGTTAATAACCCCAATGAAATCTAATCCCCATTGTGCAAATGGTCTCATCTCAACTACAGGTTGTAATGGCATGGCTGCATTTCTTTCTCTGTTGGCAGCTACTTGACAAATGTGGCAAGATCGTACATGAGCATGTGCATCTTTAAAAATGTGGGGCCAATAGTATCCTGCTCTCAGGATTTGATGCGCTGTAGCATTTGCCGCACCATGGCCAGTTCCATATTTCCCATGAAATTCTTGCAGAACCTTGGCAGCTTCTTCTTTATTCAGACATCTCAAGTAGATCCCTTCATGATTTTTCCTGTACAGACAACCAGATCTAATCAGATAATTAACAGATTTAAGTCTTAAAGCTCTTCTTTGAGTGGAATTCAAATTGGAAGGACACTTACCATTTAATAGAAAATGCACAATGTCAACATACCAGTCATCCTTAGAAATGTATTCTGCATTTGAATATTGGCATGTCATTTGCGGATTATTCTCAGCGATCGCCTTCACAAGTCCCTGTCCTCGAACTAGTTTCATAGGTTGGATTTCAAGATCAAATTCTTGGATGGTAGAAATCCATTTCCCTCTTTTCTCGCCTAGCTCGTTCTGTAAAAACATGGTCTTGACAGCAGGGTCAGGCACAATGGCAAAAACTCTGCTGTGCACAATGTAATGTCTAAATTTTTTTACCGTTTTAAAAAGTGCGTACATCTGCTTATCAAGGATGGAATACCTCAATTGAGCATCTTTTAAAGGGGCACTTAAAAATGCTATGGGATTTTCTGCGCTATCCTCTCCTTTCTGGGTCAAGACACTCGCAAAGGAGTGTTCCGATGCGAAAGCATAAATGTAGAAAGGTTTGGCATAGTTTGGACTTATGAGGGCAGGGGCTCTGGAAATGGCATCCTTAATGTTCTGAAAGGCCACCCTACTTTCCTCGTTCCATTTGACATCTACATCCTTCTTGAGCATTTTGTTCAAAGGTTTGGCTATCTCAGCGAAGCTCGAAATGAACTTCCTCACAAAATTAATTTGCCCAAAGAAGGATCTCAACTCTTTTTTACTACCCGGGAGAGGTAAGTTTTGGATAGCTTTTATCCTTTCTGGGTCAATGGATATGCCCTCTTTTGAAATGATGTGACCAAGTAGTCTTCCTTCTGTTACTCCAAAGATGCATTTTTTGGGATTCAAAGAAATTCCATGTTCTCTGCATCTTTGAAGAACTTTTTTTAGATCCTTGACATGGTCCTCTCTCTTCTTTGAAAATACTGGAATATCATCCACATACACGATGATACACTTGCCTATGAGCCCTTTGAATGCATAGTCCATGGCGCGTTGAAATGTTGCACCAACATTTAACAGTCCAAACGACATTCTTTTGTAGGCAAATGTCCCCCACTTGGTGGTGAAGGCTGTTTTCATCCTGTCATTGGGATGAATAAGAATTTGGTTATATCCAGAATATCCATCAAGAAAAGACATCATTTCAGATCCATTCACTGTTTGTAAAATTTCATCAATGGATGGCAATGGATAGTTATCCTTTTGAGAGGCCTTGTTAAGATTTCGAAAATCTATACATAGCCTAATCTCTCCACTCTTCTTTCTTACTGGAACGAGGTTAGCAACCCAGGTTGAGTGCCTAACAGGAAAAATAATCTTCGCTTCCAATAATATTTTGACCTCCTTTTCTATTAAGGGCTCCAATAGCGGGTTAACAACTCGTTGTCTTTGTCTGAAAGGCTTGGAGTCCGGCTTTAGAGGGATGGTATGTGTAATGACATTTTGGTTGTATGTTTTCAACTCGTTATAATTCCAAGCAATGCAATCCACGTAGTTCTTTAGTGCATGTATTATATTTTCTCTTTCTTCAGCTGTACATGCCTTTGCGATGTACACTTCCCATGGATTGTCTGCACTCCCTAGATTAATTAGATCACATGCATCTTTGGGGAGTGGAACCTTTTTTCCTTTTCTGGCCTTGTATCCCATATCGAACATTTTCTCCAATGAAACTATGTCTTTAGGTATTTTGTTGGATTGACATGCGCTTTCACTTTCGTTTTCTGCTTCTTCTTGCCATCTTTGCTCCTCATCAATCACCTGATTTTCAAAAATACCCGAGTTCGTGACAAATTTGAATATGTGTCTGTCATTTTCAAAAACTTGGAAATTCTTGACATTATCAGGTATTGATGGACAAGGAACTAATTCAATGGAGAACTTTTTACACCTTTTTATATCAACTGGATTTAACATGCCCGTGACGACTGCAAGAGAGTCTGCTATGCGATTTCCTTTTCTAGAAATAAGGGCTATATTGAAAGCATCGAATTCCTCAATGAGGTCCATGACCCTAGTTCTATAAAGGCTCAGTCTCTTATCGCGGCATGTATATTGTCCTTTAATCTGCTTGACTACCAGTTCAGAATCTCCCAATACTTTCAAGCATTTAACTTGCTTGCTCAATGCTAGTTGTAAACCAAAGATCAATGCTTCATATTCTGCCATGTTGTTCGTGCAAGGAAATTGCAATCTATAGGCAGCCAATAATGGTTTACTTCCCGGGCAAGTGAGCTCGACTCCGGCTCCTGCTCCCTGTCTAGATTTGGATCCATCAAACCTAAGCAACCATATGAAATCATTTTCCTCAAGAGAGCTATCGTGAAATGTTTCCCCTTTAGACTTTTCCACAGCATCTTCAACATCAAATGCATAAACCCCCAATTCTGGCTCAGAAAACTGAACTTCATTTGGCTTATTAAATTCTGTTATGATTTCTTTAAGCCTCGGTTCATTTTCTACTCTGATTTGATTTGCAATTCCTTTCCAGGGTAGCCACATATGTGAGCAGTCTGTTGAAAAATAGCCATTCAATGTTTTCATCCAATCCCTTGCAAGTAGCATTCCATATCTACTTGGGATATTAACAACCAGAATGTCGACAACCTGCTGGACCCTGGGTTCAGAATTTAATTGAATTTTGACATCATATAAGGTCCCTACCACATTTACCTCTGATCGGTCCAATTGCAAAACCTTGCATTTGGATGAAACAAGCTGTAGACCTAGCATTTGACATATCTCCGAAGGCATGAGGTTGCTCGTGGCACCCGTGTCCACCAAACAATTATGCAAATTCTTACCCGCAATTCTCAGAGTCAATAAAAATGGCGGGACATCCCGTCTCTCCTTTCGTAAAATCAGATGGGACTCAACTTCCTTTCCCTTCCACACTTGATCAGGTGAGTTCAGAGCCTTTATCAACGCTTCCTTTTGGCCAGGCAATCTGGCCGCGTCTAAGAACGAAAGGCTTGATTTGGACTTCTTTAGATCCTCCACTATGTCATAGTTTGGTTTTTCGAATTTGACTGTCTTCTGCGCGTCATTAGACATTTCTCTTCCAAGTGGAGGAGGAGGATTATTATCTGCCTTAGTATCCAGAGGAAGGATAGAGTTATTTGGTGGTGTTGATGATGTTTTAGGGGCTTTAGATTTACTTCTCAAATGATATCCGTGATTCCCCTTTCTAAACTCTCGAAAAGCTTGCACCTCCTGTTCCAAAATTTCATCTTCTTCTTCCTCACTCTCACCTTCTTGACGGTATAAAGTTTCCACCACCATAATGTTATCATCTTGATGTTGGGATGGACCCTCATTTGACACCAGTTCCAAGTCATCTACTTGGGCTTGGAGACAATGAGTGTATCTAGCGATTTCAGGACAATTCCTCTCATTGTGCTCTTTTGTATTGTGCAACCTACACCCCTTTTCCCATGCCAAATCGAAAAGATTCAAAAGGGAACTGGATTGACTAGGTCCTGTAGAAGTATCTAGTTGATTGGCAATAGGGGCAGGTACTCCTCCATTGTTTGGCTTTGTGTTCCAATGTCTCCCTCTATTGTTAAAATTTTGATTTGAGTGAGGGGCATGGGACTCATACTTCTATTTTTGAACCATGTCATTGCTCAGTTTATGAACTATCTTCTTGAGCTCTTCAACATCCGAATAAATCTCCTTCGATGGAGCTACATTGTTGTTAGTTCCCGTTGGGTTTGCATAATTGGTGGGGTCTTGATTTAACATTTGAGTCGGATTTTGAGGAATTTGATTCATGTATGGATTTACACTTTGGATCGGAGTTGGATTTGGGAAAGGAACTATAGCCTGAGAATTAACCTGGCCGGTTCCTTGCATAGTCGATTGACTATTTTGCAAAAATGCGGGAACGGGTGGAATGGATGTGATTGGTTGGATTGGAATGGGTGCATAAGCAGGTTCTGGTGGATATGGTTGTTGATATGGGAAAGCATTCATGCTTGGCATTTGCGGTGCCATGATCTGATTTGCCATGGGAGCTTGACCATATGGAGCATATTGTCCCATCATAGGCATCTGGGGGAACCCATAGCCCTGTGGTGTCATTTGCTGCTCGATGGTCATGGCTTCATTGTAGGCTAAGGCGAGCGTGGTGACTTGAGGATTTTGCCTTGCAAACATTGCTGTCATGGGATCCAATGCCCCAAAATATATTTGCAAGGCCACTGCGGGATCTATGGCAAAATGCCGAACTGCTCTATTATAGCATTTTTGGAATCTCTGATTAAAGGTTCTGATTGGCTCACCTTGGCCCCTTTTGCATGTAATGAATTGATTGTAAATGGTTGCGGGATCCAAAGGTGACCTAAACTGATTGACAAAGGCGTTCTCCATTTGCGTCCATGAAGTGATTGAACCAGTAGGCAAGCATATATACCATTCATAGGCTACTGGATCTAGGCTCATGGGAAAAAGTCTGCAAGCCACATCCTCATGTTGAACTTGCAACCTTATCAAAACATCCCTATAGGCCTGGATATGCTCCTCTACAGTCCTTGGGCCATCCGGGTTTATATTTGGGCAAGAATATTTCTATGTTCTTAGGGATTTCATGGATATCCCCTACAATATTCAAAGGGATATTATTAGCTCCATACCAAGGAGCTACTGGAGGTTGGGCCATTTGACTCAAAATTGATGAGGACAACCCTACAAGAGCAGTGGAAATATTATTGACAATAGGTACACTAGTGGCAACTGATACCACCGGTGTAGGTCCACTCGATGTTCCTGGAGCAAAAAGATCTTTTGTGACTGGTAGGTTTACAACTTGCTTGGTTTTATTCTTGGGAGTACCAGTGAGTGTAAGGTCATGGAATATGGTTTCCCCGCTTGTTTGGGACCTAGTCACGATACGGCGCGATGGGTCCAGCCTGCCTGACGAAACTCTTGATATCTCCAAGAAAACCTGCAACACAAAAAAAAAATGCTATAGTTTAGCCGTTAATGAGATTTAAGAGATAATTTCAAAATTGAATCAAAAACACATTACTTCTGTATGAAAATCAAAATAAAGTAAACCAATTCGGCCCTCCTTCTAGCGCCAATCTGTTGAGTGGTATTTTCACCCGATTGTGAAAACACACTCTCCGATAGGATCCGAGTCCCAAATCCTCTGCTTGCAAAGAAATTAAATAAGTAACTTCTCCAAGGTTTCCTATTATATTAGCATTTTATACACCAATAATGCTATTCAATTTGAAATGCTTGGAATACCTTAGTGGTTGCAAGTAACTGTTAACAAGGGGCACTATGGTTTATTTTACTATGAAATTGCAATGGACTCAAAGTGAATTAATCTTAATGATGAATCTATTTTGATTTCGAGCTTTGGTAGATTTTCAATTATTTATTTGGATGACTGTAATTTAAAATGTCAAAAAAATAAAGAATTGAGAATAAAAATGCAAAGAGAATGAATCTAGAGTACATTCGAGGGCTACAATCCTATTTGACAAAACCGAAGATAATGAGGTTTTCTGCATACAACCTAACCTATTGAACCTGCAAAACTCGCACAATCCAGATAAGCTAGGTGCTGGTTTCTGGGGTTTTTATTGTGATTTCAGATTTAGACATTCGCATGAAGCAACCAAGAGAACTTGCATTAAACTTCACCTATAAGCCTAGAAATCTAAAAAGGGGAAAGATAAACATTCAATCTTGCATGCAAGAAAATAACTCCTCCTTTCTTGCCAATGAGATGCAACTCTCTCGTATTTTCTGTATTAAAAATGAATATATCGGTTACAATGACAGAATGTTCCAGTTTTGACAAAACCAGAACAAGTGGAGGAAAAAAGCTCCAAAAGCAGGCCCAGAATGGCTTATCACCCTTGGCTCTACAACTCGGCTAGCAATAATTTTTGACCCCTGTACCTGTCCTATGCTTTCGCTTTTAAACGTTCTAGTGCGGTTCTCTGTTTCGCTCTGCGACGCTTCGTTTCATTTCCCAGATTGCATCATTTCGTATTCCCCGCCTCTTCGTTGTTTTTGACTTTATGTTCGATGTCGAAACGTTTGATCTTCTCTGTGAACTGTAACGCTTCTGTAACCCTTACACCTTTATGCCACGTGTTCCGCACTTCTCTGCATGTTTCGTAATGGCCCCCTTGTAAATCATGACAAAAAATAGCATGTCGCGATATCACGACGTTTTTCATTTGGCATGTCTTGCTGCTTCAGGTCGCAAAAACGCGACATGTCACGATATCGCGACAACTTTAGTGCCTTGCCCTGTTTGATTGGTTTGACCGTGATTTTATGACATGTCGCGATATCGTGACAATTTTCCATTCTGTCTTTCTCTCTCCTCCATGGACCGTGATTTCATGGCATGTCACGATATCGTGACGTTTTTTGATCAACACCTCTTCCTGCTTGCTTTGACCATGATTTTATGACATGTCGCGATATCGCGACAACTTTCATTTCTTGGCAGCGACAGCACAACACATCACGAAATCGTGACAACTTTCATTTCTGGGCAACGACATAGCAACACATCGCGAAATCGTGACAACTTTCATTTCTGGGCAGCGACAGTGCAACACGTCATGAAATCGTGACAACTTTCATTTCTGGGCAGCGACAGCGCAACACGTCGTGAAATCGCGACAACTTTCATTTTTGAGCAGCGACGGAGCAACATGTCGCGAAATCATGACAACTTTTATTTTCGAGCAACGACAGAGCAACACGTCGCGAAATCATGACAACTTTCATTTTTGAGCAGCGATGGAGCAACACGTCACGAAATCGTGACAACTTTCATTTCTAGGCAATGACAGTGCAACACGTCGCGAAATCGTGACAACTTTCATTTCTGAGCCGCGACGGAGCGACATGTCGCGATATCGCGACAACTTTCATTTCTGGCTGTATTTTGCTCTTCCTTTGATTTTTTTTGGTATCTGGGCCACTGCAGTCTTCTTTGAAAGCATGCAAAAATGTGGGTCCCCAATTTTGGGGTGTGTTGTGGATCAGCCACAACGGTTCCCTTACTAAATCCTACACTGTTGAAGACTAAAGTTGCGGGAAAGAAATTGGAAATAACCGAAAGAGATGGGAAATATGGCCACAGGCTGAAAATGTAAGATTGGAGAAAGATTAACAGTAGGAATTTACCTCAAGCACATGAATAACATATAATAAAAGAGAGCAACATAATTTACTTACAACCTTGCATAGATAACCTCTAGGATTGCATTCCAAAACTCACTTCCTCACTAGCAATATTTAAACTCAGATGTAGAATTTAAATTTAACTAGCGGATAAGAAATATGAGCATGAAAGATAAACGCATAAAATATAAGGAAATCACACATAAAGTCACTTGCAAAATTAGAAGCCAAATATCTCTTATTTACGCAGAGAACTTGATAAGTTTTCTTACAAAATGTCTCTCCTCCTTTACAATGGAAATTTGATTAGTTTTTATAGAGGTTTTTTCCTCTTTCATTAAATACATTTGGAGGCAAGGTGTCAGCCACTCAGACACCAATAGCAACAAATTTCTCCTCGAAAACAAAAATAAACCAATGAAAAAATGCCAAAGAAAATATATACTAATTTTATCACATGGCATATTAGGCTTCAGCAGGAATCAAAGATCTGATTTTGTTCTCTATGGTGGTGCCTTGGAAATGCATACCCACAAAATGGTCGATGTCTTGAAAATGAATAATATTACACTGGAGTCCAAAGCACCTGATAATTTTGGTGATAATATTTCCACAGGAATTAACTTCATCAATATTAATCCTTTTTGAAGAAGATTTTCATTGAAAACATGAAATTTCACCCAAAAAATAGGTCTTCATCTTTAATTAGCCTGGAACAAGATTTTGCTTGGAATGTGCATTTAATACTTTCATCCTATGTGAAATGAAATTGTACCCCAATATTTGTCCTTTTCTTCCGACTTTTTCTAGGAAAATATTCTACTGCCATAAGTGGGGCCAATCTTGGAAACTTGATTTTTTTTTTAAATTAATGAGAACAAAGAAAGCAAAAAGCATTTTGGAAAGAAAAAGTTATTTCGAAGAGCAAAAAATCCATTTAGAAAAGTGAAAAGGCCATTTCGTACAAAAACCATTTCGAAAAGCAAAAGGTATTTCGGAGAGCGAAAAAAACATTTCGGAAAGTGAAAAGGCCATTTCGGACATAAATCATTTTTGAGAAGGGAAAATAATTTTACTTTAATTGCGCCCAAAATTACATCCATAAAAAATGTTCGATGTGTTAAAACACTCAAAAAACATTTGTAAGTTTTACTGGAAAATTTACAACAAAATTTTAATGTGGCAAAAATGCCAACATGTTGTAAGAAGAGTATATATGGCATTAATCACATTGGATATTTGTAAGAGTAAATAGAAATATGAACTAAAGGAGGAATCAAAGGTAATGCTTCAAGTGGTACATTATTGTTGTGACACAAGTGATCTTAATCCCATGGTGGTAAAAGTTTTTTGTGACATAAGAAACATCATGTTTATAATGGCAGCTATCAATTGTGACATAGGTGACCTTATCACAAGGATAAAATTTACCTGTGACACTAGTGACTTAAAAACTAATAATCCTAAAAATGAGCACCATGATCTTGTCAATTGTGACAAATGCAATATTGTTAAAAGCATTGATGATGAAAAACTTGGGTGTTTTGAAAAACACACCAAATAAATTGGTTCAAAACTAATGAAAAGAATGGGATACAATGGTCAAGGATTGGGTAAAAATGGGTAAGGCATAAGAAATCCCATAATGCCAAATGTTAGGCCAAATAATGAAGGCCTTGGATATTATTATCAAGAAAATAATAATAATACCAAGTTTGTGAAACCAAAATCCCATAAACTCCTATAATCAATTGTGGCTATCATTGTGGAAGAAATAAACATGTAATAACTATGTGTTGGAACCTACATCCTGGTGACATATGGGATTGTACTAATAACTCCCCTATAAATTTTTGGGTCAAAGAGAAAATGACCAACAAGATTCATGTTTATTGTGGATGGACAAATATCACATAATGGAACAAAAAGAAAAAAATGTTGCATTGATTCTACAAAATTTAAATGCATTAATCTTTGTAAACAAATCAATGAACTATGCATTGATTTTTTATTACTATGAATTAATTTATAATAATATAAATGCTTATTATTTCTTTATAATTAAAGGACATTTTAATGGTGAACTTGTAAAGGGAAAATTTAAAAGTTTTTCATGAAGGATGGAAATGACAAATTGAGGAATTGACAGGTGAAATCATGAATGCTCTGCAATTTGTGGCAGCCATTATTGATCAAAAGAAAAAAATCAAGCAATACAAACTCATACTCACATCCATTCTATCCAACAATCATATTTAGAATACTAAGGCTTTCATTGATCATACACTGCCATGACATGTTGGTGGTGTTGTTGAGGCAATTGTCATAGTTATTTATGGAGGACTTGAGAATTCTGGAGCCTAAAGTGTATAAGGATATATTGCAATATGTGGTGGATAAAATTCAAGCTAGAGTTGTTTCTTTTGAAGAATAATCCAACAAGAACAATTCTAGTAATGATATCAAATATTGTAGTAGTTTCAATCTCGATGGCATCAAGAAATGTTGAGGTGGAGTCAAATAGTGTAGATTTTCTTTAGGATGCTAATGTTTTAGGCCCAACATATAAGGGAAAATAGTCTTGGTATCAAGTGGTGTTGGGCAAGCCTATGTCCCCAAAGACCAAGTTTGATCTACTTTTGGAAAAGGGCCAATTTTTTTTATTTTCGATGATTTGGTTAATATGGCCATTAAACAAGGTTCCCATCACTTGGTAGGTAGATTAATGGGTGTTGGACCTGACCTGGATGCAATAAAAAAATGGGATTTTACTAAGTGGAGGCCAAATGGTCATATGGAGATTGTCACCCTCTTTAGGGTTTTTTATGGTGAAGTTGAATTGTTTTTCTAATTTAGAGATAATTTTATAAGGGGGTTGGTTCTTTGGAAGGCATGGCCTTTTCCTAAAGATCCAAAAAAAATTGTAGGCCCTAGTTTGGGTGAGATTACAAAATCCCCCCTTTCATTGCTAGAATTAGAAGGTTTTTTCTAGTATTGTTATGTAAATGGACCATCTGATTGTTGTGGATATGGACACAAGCCCAAATATCAACTCATTTATGTAATATATGTGTTAATGTAGAACTAGAGGGAAATTTACTAGATTTGATTTAGTTGGTTTTGAGATTGGGTGTTTGGAATCAACATTTAGAATATGAGAATCCCCTTATTAAATATAGGGTTTGTAATAAATTAGGGCACTTGACTTGGGCATGTCCAAACCAGAAGCCTCCTTCCCAAGGTCATAAATTTTGGCAACAAAAGCAAATTGAAGAAGAGGGTTCCAAGAAGAAATATATCTTGGCAGTGAAAAACGTGAGAGTGGAAAGCATAAGAACTCATCCTTAGATGGTTACAAAAAGGAAGATATCTTGGAAGCTAAGATCCCTAAAAATAAAGTAAAGCTAATATGTAGGAGGATTTTTCCTATGAGAATCCCTAAAAATAATATGAAGCTAAGTGATACTTCACCCTCACAAATGAAAATTGTTCTTTCTCCAAATTCCTTTAATATGCTTCTAATATTACTATTGGAGATGAAGGTAATGGCATCTTGGAAAATGTTGATGAAAAAATATTCAGTTAGAAAATAAGGAATATGAAGATGAGCATAACCAGATAGTTTTTAAAAAGTGGGTAGACCAAATAAAAAAGAACCTAGGAAATTTAGGTGATTTGAAACAAGCTTCCCAAACTCCAAAAACCAGATATAAAAAAAAGTTAGGAATTTATGTGGGTACTTTTAAATATCAGTGAAGACCTTCCAATACAGGGTTATGCATAGTGGTGAATATTCGCCAATTGGACGAATATTAGGATTTTCAAAATTGAAAATTGGTGAATATGAGGACCCTCGACGTTGGCCCATTCGCCTAAAATTTTTAGGACCAATTTTTTCTTAGGGTCAATTCGCCACAATATATATCCAAACATAGGCATATTTATACTCGTTGGAAAGCTATTTTCAAGTCTAATCTAATGGTGGTGTTTTTATGAAGTTATAAGATGATTTAATAGGTAAAATGTGGCACCAAATATGATATTACATTTTAGGGCTTCAAATACCCCAAATTTTGGTATGAAGATGCTCGATTTGATTCGCTTAGGATTCTCCATTATTCACCTTGATTTTGATTAGGATTCATCATTTTTTTACAAGTACATTTTGAGTCCAACCCCTTATGCATAACCCTCGTTCCAATAGGAAAATCAGAGAAAAAGAAAAAAACAAATATTATCAATGGAATCCAAATAGTAATAGCCTTATATGGGGAAAGTAAAAAGGTGCACAAGGCAAGAGGAAAAAGATGATAATGCAGGCCATGTTGAGTTTGAGAATACAAAATTGCCTATCCTTTGTGGTGTTGTGGGATTTCAATCCAGTTGCTTATGTATATTTTGCTCTTTTGGGTTCTTGTTTGGTTTGGTCTTGGGAGACCATTTCACTTTGTGGTCTGTTGCACTTTGGAATATTTTAGTTACAAGAGTTGTCTTGTTTGTGATGTTTCAATTTTGAGATTGATAGTAGATATTTAGGTGTTTTCTTGTAAAATGTTTGGGGTCCCTTTCAAAATACATTATTCCGCCCTTATATATATATATAATATGATAACTAATAGTAATTTTTTTATTATATATTTTATAAAAATAACAAATTATAGTATGAATGTATTTCTTGACAAACTTGTAAAAATGAGTAACTTCTTATATTTATTATGTATTTGAGTTAGCAATTTAAGCCTATTAGTCTTAGAATTGACCTTTCGCAATGGTCTTTCTTCAATAAAATTGATGATATTGAAGTACTTGTTTTATGTAGTTTCTTTAATTATGTTTTCTATGTTTTTGCTTACAAATGATTTAATAATTTTGAATGATATTTTGGAAAGGTATAATAAAAAAAAAAAAATTATACAAATATTGACCATAAATTTTACCAATATATATTACATCAAACCTATTTAAAAATTATATATTCAAATTTTTTTTTCTCCAAGCATATTTATAATAGATAAAATTATGTTTATAACTATTATAATTTATTTGATCTAATTTTTTTTATTTGTAACCTCCTGTACTATGAGGGGAGATATTTGATCTAAATTTGATTTCATAGATCTGATAATAATAAAGTTGAAATGATTCTTAATCTCATATTTAAAAAAAAATGTTTCTTTTAGAAATGAATCCTTAGCCAATTGATAAGAATATCATATTGTATGTTTTGCACTATGTTCAACAAGTCAAGAAGGGATACTAATGGAGATATTAATAACTTTTTTAGTTTTACAAGCATATATCTTATAAAATGCATATTTGCTTCTGTATTTTGCATAATATATACATTGATTCAAACATAAATTTAAATAAATAAATAAATAAATAAATAAATAAATAAATTATATATATATATATATATATATATATATATATATATATATATATATATATATATATATATATATATATATATATATATATATATATATATATATATATATATATATATATATATATATATCAATTGCATAATTTATAGATTTAAATTAATATATAGAGTAGTCTCAAGGACGGGGAACAACGCAACGATTCAAGCTTTGGCTCTTCTTTGGGAGGTCTAAGATTCAAACCCTTACATGAGCGAGTGTGTGGTGGCTATGTTAAATTCCCTATTGATAAGCATAATTCTCATCTTTATGAGGGTTCATGGTTGGAAGGAGACTGCAAACATAGCTCTCAAATTTACGAGGGGTCATGGTTGAGAGGAGACTGCTTAGCCATGTGCGTTGGTTGTAGGGGTTTATCATACTAACCAAATAAAAAATAATAATAATATATAGAGTAGCATATTTGATCTATCTTAAGGAGTGGATAAAAAAAACATGCTTCACAATCATTACTTTTATTTTAAATTAAATGATAATATATATATATATATATATATATATATATATATATATATATATATATATATATATATATATATATATAACATATTAATTAATGAATCTCATTTTTATTTAATATCTGTAATTATATTTATTAAAAACTAATTATGTTTGAAAAAACATCATTTTATGATGTTCCATTTTCCACCTTTGATTTATGGATGTAAATTTCTTTATTTTGGAATTAAATACTCCTTGGACCTTGATATAGTTTTGACAAAGATCATTTACATTTCTTTTTATTTTTATGTTATATATGTCTAAAATTATGATATGTCAACTTCACATTATGGATGATAATCTTATAGTATTTTAATTGATATATTTTACATGCTTTAATCTTTAATAAAAATAAAATAAATAGCATTTATTAATAATTTGTAGAACATTATAATTCATTATAAGAACCATGTTGTAGTTGTGCTTAAATAACTTTTATTCTATTGATATTATGTATAATTAGTTAATGGCATTAATTAAACATAACCATTCTATAGTTATTACTAAAATATCAGTTAAGATTTTTACATAAATTAGAAATTTAGTATTTAATAAGTTGAGGATTTTACAATGAGTGGGCTCCTCCTTCCCCTATTAAAAAGAAAAATATAAATGGAAACATGTCAAGTCACTATTAGAGGACTCTTAATTTTAATCACAAAATATTTACATAAGAGCTAAAAAGGGTTTTTTTGAACTAGTTTGAACAAAATGACATATAGGAGAAAAGTGAGAAGTACTACATTGGAGGTAAGCATAAGAAAGCATACCATTATTATACCAATTGAAGGTAAAGTATGAGACCCATTTCTTTTTTACATATGTTAATTTGGATGGTAGATACAAGGGATTGGAAGAGAAAATAAAAAATAAAAGGTTTTAAGTTCTATACTTTCTTTATGCTTAAATTTTTATTGCATGTTAATTTATGGTTAATTGATATTAAAGTATTATTCTAAAGGTAGTTGAAATATTATATTTGGCTGTAGGTAGATTAGGGTTATTTGTTTACAAGATAAAAGAACATGTTTCACGATCCAGTATCTTGCATGTGTGCATATTTTTTTTTTGATACATAGGAGAGTTGGTTAAGCATGTGTGCATATTTTTTTTTTGGATACATAGAAGAGTTGGTTAAGAATGTGTGCATATTTATGTTTGATATTGTTTATGGTTTATATACATTGTGGTTTATAATTATCACTATTAGAATTTGAGTTCATGAATATCTATTATGGGAAATTTTCCTTGTTGCTTATGAATAGTGTTTTACATGGCATCCCTTTTATTTCATTCTATGTTTATTATTGGAAAATAAGGTTGAAGGGTCTTTATGTAAATATTTCTATATTATGATGGGGTGAGTCATTGTGTATCATTACAATAATTTCCTACCTAAATATAGAAGAGGAGTACCTCTAAACTTAGGAAGATGAACCATAGATTGGTAGAAGGGGATGGATTCCTTACCAAAGTTCAATGTCTTTATCATTTTCTTTCTCTTTTTCTATTAGGGTGTATGAGAGTAAGATTGGATAGTGCTGAATGGCATTTGGTGTAATGGCAGTTGCCTAGTTATTATCATCCATGTGGTTGTGAGGTCGATTCCTCTTGTGTTTGCTTGAACGAGCGCTAATATTTGTAAATATTTGTAAACGATGTTCAATATATATAAAAAAATATTGGATAATGTGTGGACATAATAACTACTTTAATATATCCTAGAGAGATGATACTATGAGTCATTTATTGGATTTTTATTTTCTTAATTAATATTATTATCCATGGACATAATTTTTTTAAAATGGATTCCACTCCTAAATGAAAAATTAAAGACCCTAGGAAACACGTAGTTTAGAAAATAAGAAGATGAATAAAGTGGTTTTATTAGAATCACGTTGGAAGCATGGTGATGGGATAGGCTACAACCCCATGAATAATTTTGGATTAGGTCATACACTTCAAAAGTCCACATATATTTATAGAATATCATATCCTACTCTAAAGTGGTTAATATATGTTAAATTATGTTTTTATGTTGTGAATTATTTTCTTTTAATGACTTTTAATAAAGGTTAGGTATGTTTCAATTTGTGTATTAGTTATTTATATTACTATTAAACAAAGAGTAATATCAAAAAATATTTTTGCTTTTGCTATTAAAACTTATCTAGATCATATGAGTTGATCATACACTATAATTTTATGCATCCAAGTGGACAATATATGTCTTAGAGTATATCATTCCAAATTAAACCCCTCCTTTCAACAAATTTCCATACAAATGTTTCCAATTCTAAGATCTTGGAAAATTTAATTTAATTTTAAGACTTTAATTTTAATTTTGAAGACATGTTTAAGTTTTTTTTTTTCCCTTAATTTTTATTATTAAATTTACATATAATTTAAGATCATAAAGAATACTATCACTCACCATTTATTCAAGACATGATAACTTCTAATACTTATTTTATGAGAGTTGCTCATACTAGTTTTTAATGTAATATTAAATTACAATAATTATATGAGACAATTATTTAAGTAAAAAATAAAAATAAAAAATATAATATATATTTATGTTTACTATAAAAATATTATTGTATTTATAGGTACCAATTATTGTTTTATCTAATAAATTAAAAAATATGAATATATATTTTATGAAATTCTATTTCAAGGGTATTTTTACTCTTGTAATAAAATTTAAATATATTAGATTTTTTAACAATAAAAATAATTTAAATAAAACCACTCAAACATATTTTTAATAAGATTTATAATAAAAAATATTGCACCTTGGGGTGCAAAGCAAGGGTTTGGGCTTTGGCTCTTCTTCGGGAGGTCCAAGGTTCAAACCATGGCGTGGGTGAGTGTGTGAGAGGGTGGGTGTGTGTCTCCCTGGTGGCATTGTTGTAACAGGTTGAGGGATTCCTGGTCAAAACCCCTATATCTTAATATTACCAAAAAAAAAAAAAAATTATTTATAATAGAAAACATTAACATAGTTTTGATATATGAATAAAATTATTTATAATATAAAACATTAACACAGTTTTGATATAGGAATAATACATCATACTAGCAACTTGATATCCATCTTAAAAATAATGTGATATCCTTTTGGTTTGAGGATTCTCATATATAATCTTTTTTTTTAAATACACAGGGGAATAAGTGACACCATTTGATGTTACCACTATAAAACGTAGCCGTCTAGTTAAAGGAAGTCAACAATATCCTTGACCCTCCAAGGCATCGAACTAGGATAGCCAATCGAAAAACACTTAGTTGCTACCATCCAACCTATCCCCTTATTTATACTATATATGCTTTAAATTATACTATAAAAATGTTAACATAATTTTGATATAAAAGGACTTTAAGGATAATATTAGAAGTGAGAGAAAGAATGACAAGGGTAATGACTAGCTAATTATTTTTATAATATTGGAATTTAAGTAGACACCAATAAATAAAAAATAAGAAATTTTTTCATGATTAGAGATCTTATATTCCTAATAGGTGTTAGGAGTTAGTCCATAATATTTTCTTGGATTTTCCCTTTTTCTTATCTATCTTAAACTCTCTTTTCAACCTTGTTAGTATAGTCTGGGTTCCACCTTTGACCATTAACCAATTGTTTGAGCATTGGCCAAAACCTTTTTTCAATCGGCAGCTTAAATTCTTTGGCCAATATTTCTTCATCATTATCTTTGGTAAACATGGTTAGAGAGAAATAACAAGGGTTTTCACTAGTGCTATCAAAGACCGTCAGTCTATTTTACTTAGTATTATTACTTTTGCCTTGGAGAACGTCCAACATTTTTCATCAACAAATATTTTGAAGCCTAGTATTGAAGCTCGTTTGTTTACATTCTTTAATATTGCAGAAAACCTACAAGGCCACAACATCTGTGTTTGATAGGTCAATCATTAGATGGACTCCACCACTGGCTGGCTGGACAAAATTAAATTTTTATGGTGCAGAAAATGACAATCCAAGGAGGGCTAATAGTGGAGGCATCTTGAGGAATGATTGCTAGAAAATAATATTTGCCTTTTCTAAGAATATTGGGGTTCAATTAAATAATATGGCAAAGATAAGAGTGCTTTACCAAGGTCAATATATTTTGGAAGAGCTTGACTTGGATCACATTATAATTGAAGGTGATTCTCTAGTTACCATTAATTGACTCAAAGGAAATCAACAATCACCTTGGAATGTATGCAATATGGTGGGGGAATGCAAAAGATTCATTGGAAGATATTCAAACATTACCATCCAACATGTATATAGAGAAGGAAATAAGGTAGAAGACTTGCTTGCTAAAGGTATCTCAAAGGAGTCTCAGTGATGCAAATAATGAATATGGATTGTGTCATCTTTAATATGTTAATAATCCTAGTCAGCAGATTGGATGGCAAAGGAGATCACGTGGCATGTCTAAGTCCCAGATGCCAGGCTAAATTATTTTCTTGTTTCTCTATGTATAGAGTTATAGGGGTTCAGTTATGTTGTTGACAACTATTGTTGTCATGTTCTATCTTTTAGATTTTTTAGAGTTTTCCTTCAGTTTTCTTATTGGGATAGTCCTATTATGTCTTAGTCTACTTCTTTGTGGGTCTCTCTTGCTTTCCAATGTTGTCTCTATTGGATTTCTATGGTGATACCTGATGGGTTCCCACATACTCTTTTTGTAAAAGGTTTTGGGTCCTTTCAAAACCTCTCTATCAAAAAAAGAAAAGTTAAGATAATATTTCATCCAATGCCAAAATAATTGCATCATTTGACAAGTCTAATGGCATTTTTCTTTATGTAGGGCCTATGATTTTGAAAATGATACCATTCCATATTGTGAATAATATTATAATTATGACATCATACCAACAACTTGATATCCATATTAAAAAACATTTTATAGCATTTTGGTTTAGGGCTTTTCATATATAACCCATTTTTTACCAATCATATAAAATATTAGGCATTTTCAAATCATTTTAATAGGTAAAATAAAAAATGTATATACTATACTTGGTAGAGATTTAAAAAGCAACATATATAGCTAAAATATGTGTCCACATTTTTTTAATTGAGAACACTAAATTTACATAATTTAAATCATATATTATACCTGAAAAATCTACTACTAAAATCTCATTCCTCCAACAAACTATATCATTATAGGTAACCAAATTGTTAAAAACTACACCAATTATGAGAAAACTTATCAATAGTTGAGTAAAATCCCATAATTTTTATCATAGTTTGAAAACTTGCAACTTATGATAAACTTAGCATCCCAATTTTAGAGATTTTATCAACAACTCAAAAAAAATTAGAAAAAACTCACCAAAATCTTCGCAAAAGAACCAAACATATTTTAATTAAAAAACTTATTTTAAACAATAATTGGATAACTATAAAGCTAATTTTATATTATATTTTTTAAGAAAGAGAACAATTACAATTAATTATTGTGTGGAAGGAAGGGTTGAAAAAACCTCTTGTTGTGCTTTCAACCTCAGGCTTGACCAAGGTAAGATTTGTGTCCCCTCAGCTCTTCTGAAACTAGCTATGGATTGGGGTACCTACAACTTGGTGATAAAATTCTTGGGCCCTCATCTTGATCTAGATTATATCCGTTACTGGGCCTTCACCAAATATAAAACCACAAGGGCATTTAGAAATTGTTTCCCTCCCTAAAGGTTTCTTTCTCATCAAACTTAGTTGTGATGACGATTGGGATAAAATCCTATGGGGAGGTCCCTAGTTATTTGGAAGAAGATACCTCTTCTTGTGCAAATGAGATCCTAATTTTAATTTTATCTTACAAAGTTTCAATACTACTCCTCTCTAGGTAAGGCTCCTTAGGCTCCCATTCCATTTTTGGCATGAGGAGTTTTTGCTTGGTATAGCAAGAGGGATTGGAGAGCTTGTGACGATTTATTTAGCTACCAAAGCTCAATATAGAATGATTTATGCTACAATTTGTGTGAATGTAGATCTGGTAGTAGAGCTTCCAAGTTCTATTGAACTAGTCTCATTTTTTTTTTCTTGGGTTCAAGAGTTAGAGTATGAGAATAAACCCTCTTTATGTTCTCTTTGTAAGAATATAGGTCATATCCTCAGGACTTTCTCAAGTAGGAAAAATCTCATCTCCAAAAAGTGTGGCAACTTAAGGAGGTAAAAGATCCATCTTCTTCCTATGGGAATAACTTTGTACCTAAAAATAAAGTTTTCAGATATGGCAAAAAGTCTAGAAAGACTCTCAAGAGCATATAGTTCATAACCCTTATGAAGAGAAATAGTTTTAAAATCTTGAGGAACAAGAGCAGCCATATGGCCATGAAATCCATCAAAAGAGGAAGATTCCTTTTCTTTGGAAGAATAAAAGGGTCTAGCACCCAATTCCTAGGTAATTTCTCAATTTCCCATTTCAATTAGTACCTTTTATAATTCTCCACAAAGGAAACCAAATATATGTTCCCTAGAAGATCTGTAAGAATTGATAGAAAATAAACTGATTACCTACAACAAGGAAAGTAGTGTTGCAAGATCAGAGGAATATCCTAAAGAGGAAGGTATGAAAACCCTATTTCTATAAATAATTAAACCCATTGAATTCAATTTAATATGTTAAAACGTATCTCCCACCTTAGGGCCAAAGACAAAAAATTAGAAAAAAAAGGAATCTAGATGTGGAAGTTGATTGAAAGGTAGAAAAACCCTCAAATAAAAAAATTATAAGGGAGACATAGGAGGAAATTACCAATGGATCACAATTTGTCCTAAGGTTGGGTTCTAGGAAAAAATTACAAGTGGACTTTGATATTGAAAATTCCTTCAAAAACCACTTAGTGGCTTCCCTTGGAGTGGGTAAGAAGCCCCAGTCTAAATCTCGTAGACTCTACCAAAAGGGAACCTAGTGTTAGTGTAGAGGATGGTGAAGGATAAAAAAAATAGCAAAAATCCATATGAGGTCCATCACATCATAGCTTAAGGTTGATAAGAGGGAGGATCTCCTAGGATATGGAGGTTTTGGACCCTCATTCTTGTTTGAAGTCTTACCTTGTTGGCCTGAAGGATTTCATCATCTCTATGAGAAGGATGACTTGATGAAACTTTATGTTAATTAGGTTGTGCATATCTTGAACAACCTTAAGAATAATTTTATGGATGCCCCTATAGCTAGTTTTGACTAGTTCTGATATTTGGTAGGATCTCTCTTTCTCTCTTTTGATGCATTCCTTCTATTTTTTCTTTTAAGATCCTCCTCTTGTAGTTGGATTTTGATTGTCCATTTTTCTATAGTTTTTTTGAGGTTCTCCTATAGTTCTCTTTCTGAGGATTTATTTTAGTTATAAAATGTTTGGGGACCCTTTAAAAACCCTTCTTTCATCCAATCAATAAAAATAATTAATACATCATAGTATCAATCAAATGAAAACTACCATGAGTTGTTTTTTTTGTTGTTGGGTTCTTTTGGCTAATTTTATGGAAATTTTTAAATGGTTTTTCATGAAATATGGTTGTGAATTATAATAGGATCAATTGGATTGTGTGTTATTTATGGAAATTCCCTTTCCACATTAGTCCAACTAGTTTTTAGTAGATCTTGGTGGGTGGAAGGGTGGCTTAAGCCCCTTTCTCCATGGTGATGCTTACTAAAGCCAATATGTTGCTCACCAAAAGAAAACTAGATCATGTGCACCAATAAAAATATTTAAGATGATGTTAGAGGATTCAACCTTCTAAAAAAGGAATTGTGACATGGAAGTATCCATTATTAAAACCTTTATTACCAATACAAGAATGGTTGACAAACTGTTTGTTTTTTAACTTCCCAGAACTTAAATGAAAATGAAGGAAAGACAAAGAAGCATGGTAGGGAGAAATATAAAAATATAAGCAAAAGTAAAGGTAACGTGGAAAGGAATTCTAGGGGGATAAGCAATTGAGAAGAAGCAAGAGAAAGGAATGACAAATTGGAAAGATAAAATAGAAGAGAAGAAATATTGGCCATAATAGAATGCAAATTTAGAGAGGAATGAGTAGTGAGGAGCATAAGAAACATAGGGTTTTGACCTATGTGTATTTTTCATTTTGTTGTTAGTTGCTCAAGTAGGTAAAAAATATTTCCAAATACTCCTCTCAAATCCACTCACTTTGTTATATGAAGGAAAATATTGTTATGTTGTTGAGTTTGTATTAGTAGAATTTGGTATGAAGTATTGTAGGTTACCAACTTAGTTATCAAGTTTGAGTTTGATACTTTTAAAGTTTGAAAGAAATTCGACATGTTTAAAAATTCGTAATAAAATTCGATATATATAATAAATGTATATATATTTTCATATAATTTTATTTTTTTATTTTTATATAAAATTTAAAAATCAAATATACAAAATTATAATATTTGTTTTTAATAATATTTTTAATATATATATATATATATATTTTGATGAATAACCTTTTATATACAACATATCCGCAACATGTGAGGGGAGATATTTGAATCGGGTAGAGGAGTTGGAGAGCAAGTGGGTAGTTAAAACTCTCCAGTTATTTTTAATATTTAAAAAAATATATATACTTTAAAATATATTAAAATATAAATCTTTTTATAACTTTATGTAAATATAGTAATTGTTTAACACATGAGAAGATTCTTAAAGGTTAAATCAATAAATGTTTTTGAAATATAAATTATAAGTTTTCTACCAATTATAATAAAAAATCATAAAAAATTGTTCACATCATGCATAAAAGAAAGCACTTAAAATATCTTATATTATTCAAGTTTAAAAATTAGAAAAGTTTAATTTTAGGTTTCCTTAGAAGCTAGGGTTAAAGAGCAATGTTTTTTCTTTTATTTTAGGGTTAAAGAGCAATGTTTTTTTATTTTATTTTAGGGTTAAAGAGCAATGTTTTTTTCTTTTATTTTAGGGTTAAAGAGCAATGTTTTTTCTTTTATTTTAGGGTTAAAGAGGAAAGTTTTTTTCTTTTATTGTGAAGAACTTGGGATTATTTGAGACAAGGAGCATTTAAAATAGTAGGTGCAAGAGGTCCGAGGTGTAGATCAATTGGTTCATCCAAACCCCATAAGGGGGGCAGAGGTCCAAGGTTCAAATATCGGGCCTCATCGGACTGAACGCTTGTCCCTTTCCTAGTGCTTTCAGTGGCGTAAAAGGTTTAAAATGATAGTGGCATGGCAGTTATAGGGATGGACTGTGTGAATATCTGTGTGGTGGCTTCTAATGAGGATAGCACCAGAATACTGTGGCGGCCATAAAAGCTGGATAGCCTACCCGAATTCGTGGTGGCTACTGATTCCACCATGTAAAAAAAAAAAAATAGTAGGTGCAAAAATAATGAAGCCTCCAAATGAGATATATGTTTGTCAACTGCAAATTTTAGAGCTATCCATTCTCTCAAATGATGATAAAAAAATAAAGAAAATAACATCTCCATGAGGTTGAGAATATATTGAAAATGGTTTATTTCGATAGTATCTCCAAAAAATTCAAGCTTCGAAATTGCATGTTGCACGAGGGAGATTGTAGGAGGGTTTGTTCACAGCTATCGTGTTTAGCTTCCTTTGTATTTTTTCAACAACTAAAAATTGATTTTAGGGTTTTTGATGCTTGTTTTTCACCCAAATTTTTTTGGCTGAATTTAGGGTTTGTTCATTGAATTTATGCAATAGGGTTTTAAATTCGATGATTTTCAAATTTCATATAGAAAATTTGACAAATTTGATAAATAAGGTTACTAGATGGAGCTGTAGGAAAAGCGATTGAGTAAAATAATGGAATGGAGGCTTATAAACATAATGTTCTATCATACAGTGACTAAATTTTCACCATGGACATGTGATAACCATCCCAATGAAATATGAAGAATGAGTATTTGACAAGATATATCAGTTACCCATAAGTTTAATTTAATTGAACAAAGATGTGCCCTTCTAAGTTATTGACTTCAAATGAATGACCTCTAAATTGAAAATATTATCATTCAATGTACTTTCGTATAAACCATAATTGAACAATTTTGTACAAGTTATACAAATCAAATAAAGTGGTCATACAGCTAAACTGGCATACAATTAGTCTATTGTACAATTGGATTACCATACAAAGGAGTTTTTCCATGTCGTAGGACACTGTATTGAGACAGTTGCCATTAAAAGGAACTTATCTATCTTGAAATTGTTTACATAATTTTTGGTATCAAATTTGGTTGCAATACATACTGGAGGAATATGGTGAAACTAGGAAGATAAAAATCACATGATCTGGGACCCTAACCAATAAATATAGTAGAATTATTAAGGGGAATTACTACTACATATGCACAATTGAGGCTGCCCAAAGAAGAGATATTTGTCTTGAGGATATTAGTGATGAAGAGGAGTAAATTGGTCATGTTAAATATTGAATTAATATCAATGAGAAGAACTAGAGCAATGGTTGATTCAGACAATCTCAAATATGTGACGTAAATAAAAAATGGATACTCCTAATTTTAATGGAAATATGAATCCTAAAAAATTGATAGATTGGATAATGAACATGGAGATATTCTTTAACTATGAATCTATGGAGGATCTAAAGTGGGTCAAATTTACATGTATAAGGTTGAAGGGACATGCTTTTATTTGGTGGGATCATATCCAAACCAAGAGATAGTGAAAGTAGAAAGATAAAATCTAAACTTGAAAAACACTTATGTTCAAATTGAAATCTCAATTTTTACCTATGGATTATCAAATTTTATTGTTTAGGAAACTCCAAAACTCAAGAAAAATGAATTAGGAGTGAAAACTCAATAATTCTATGAATTGACCATAATAACCAATCATATTTATGATGATGAGGAAAAAGTGGTAAGATAAAAAATTGGACTAAGATTGTCTAAATAAGGTCTCATGATTACAAAATGGAGATCAAATTTTAGTGAATGAACAGTGTACGGTAGACTTCCAAATTGGTTCTTATAGAGATAAGATCATATGTGATGTTATACCTATGGATGTTTGTCATGTATTACTAGGAAGAACATGGTAGTATGATAGAAAGGTAGTGCATTATGGTAGGGTGAACACCTACACTATTGAGAAATATGGTAAAAAATACATATTAATTCCATTGAAGGACAAAGGAAAAGAGGTGTGCAATAGTTCTAAAGTTTGCATAATATTCAAAAAATAATTTTGAATGAAATGAAGAAAGGGGAAGCATGTTTTGATTTTTTTTTTTGAGTAATACTTCTTATACACATCCACCATGGGGATTGAACCTCAGTCACATCACCGATAATGCAAGTGGCATCCGCTAAACCCATAGAATATGATACGACTAAGATGGATGAATATGTTGATATTATTTTAAAATAATATGTTGGATGTGTTTATATTCTTTCAAAATAATTACCCAATAGGTTACCACCTATGAGAAGCATTAGTCATTAGATAGACTTCATCCCTCAAACAAGTTTACCAAACTAGACAACCTATAGGATAAAACCTATAGAGAACCAAGAGATGAAGAGATAAGTGTAAGAGATATTTGAAAAGGAGTTTATTAGGGAGAGATTAAGCCTATGTGTAGTACAAATTGTACCAACACCTAAGAAAAGAAGAAAATGATGTATCTATATAGACTTCTAAGTAATCAATAAGATTACAATAAAATACAATTTTCCACTACCTCATATGGATGACTTGATGGATTATATGAGTGGAGTAGATTACTTCACAAATATTTATTTGAATATTAGAGGAGATGAGTGGAATACTATATTTAAGACTAAAGAGGCATTATATGAATGGTTGTTCATGCCATTTGGGTTGATAAATGCACCTAGTACTTTCATTAGGTTGATGAATAAGTTTTTGAATCCTTTTCATGGAAAATTTGTGGTGGTTTGCTTGGATGAAATTTTACAATATGAAGGAATAGCACCTAATGCATCTAAGGTTAGTTTTGCAAAATTTGGAGGAACAATTGCTAATAAATTTTAAAATAATGTAGTTTTATGAAGGTACTCATGTACTTGGGTTTTTTCATATCAAAATATGGTTTGCAGATAGATCCAGTAAATATGAATGCTATTGTGGAGTGGTTTTCACTAAGATGTATGTTTCAATTCATTTTTCATGGTTTGGCAAGTTTTTACAAAAAAATCATCTATGCTTCGATCATGAAAATGATGAAAGAACATAGACATGAATTCAAATGGATAGACATAGTAAAAATAAGCTCTCAAGTATTGAAGGAGATACTCATGGAATAACTGATTTTGGTATTTCTAGAATTTAACAGTCTTTCAAGTAGATTGTAATGTCAACAATATAACCATCGGAGGATTTTTTGGTCATGAAGGTAAACTACTGCCTATTTCAATGAGAAATTAAATGGGGCCAAGAAGAAATATTTAGTTTATGATGAGGAGCTCTATGCCATCGTGTCAGCATTAAATAAATAGTGGCAATATCTATTACCGAAGTAATTTTTGTTGTTCACATATCATCATGCTTTGTAGTTCATAAATAGTTAGGGCAAGTTGAACTAAAGACACATGAAATAGATGGATTATATTCAAAGTTACTCATTTATTTTGAATCATAGGAGTGGTAATTCATATAGAGTAGCTTATACCTCGAATAAATTTGTTAATAAGTACAATGAAGATTTAAGTGGTAGGTTTTGATGCTATGAAAGAGCTTTATGTTGATGACTTGGACTTCAAAGAAATTTGAGCAGCTTGTAATGATCCTACTATAGGAGATAAAATGCCATGGCTACATTATTTCATCCAAGAGGGATTATTTTTCAAGGGACAACAATTATGTAGATCATAAAGTTCAATGAGGGATAACATGATAAGAGAAATGCATAGTGGACTATCTAGACATTTTGGAATAGAAAAAACTTTGAAGCAACTTTTCAAAAGTTGTTATTGGCCAAGGATAAGAATGAATGTCTGAATATTTGTGTAGAGTTGTTAAAGCATGCAAAATAAAAGAGTAAAAACACTAGGTTGTACCATCCATTACTGATACCATAAATACCATAAGAGGACATAAGTATGGACTTTGTCCTTATGTTTCCTTGAACACAAAATGGAAATGATTCAAATTTTGTTGTTGTTGATAGATTTTTGAAGATGGAACATTTCATACCTTGCAAGAAAACAAATGATGCTACTCATATTATTGATTTGTTCTTTTGAGAAATTGTGAGACTACATGGTTTTCCAAAAAATATTATTTTAGATAGAGATGTGAAGTTTGTAGGTCACTTTTGGCATACCTTGTGGAATACATTGGGTACCAAAGTGAGTTCTAGTCTAGCTTATCACCTGTAAATGGAGGGACAAACGAAATGGTGAACCAAATCCTTAGAAATTTGTTTTGGTGTCTAGTTGGAAAGCAATCAAAGTTGTAAAATACCATATTGGAATAGGTAGATTTGCATATAACAATTTAGTAAATATAAGTACAACCAAGTTTCATTCCAAGTGGTGTATGGAATCTGTCTAAGAGTCATGGATGACTTGCATAGTACAACTAATTTGTAGAAACCTAGTGTTATATCAAAGGATTTTGTTGAATATATGCATCAAGAAGTCCAAACCAATTTGGAAAGGAACACTATAAAATACAAGCAACATGATAACCTTAAGCATCAAACACAAGAATTCTAGGTTGGAAATTTGGTTTTGACATATTTACAAAAGGAAATATTCCCAAAGGGCACTTACAATAAGCTCAATTGGAAGAATATTAGACCTTGTAAGGTCTTGAAAAAGGTTTACAATAATTTCTTATAAAATTGAGCTCCCAAAAGGATAATATATTTCACCAATATTTAATATGGTAGATTTTAATCCTTAGTATGCTAAGCCTATAGATAATATTAAAGATATCACATCTAATGTTTTGACTAAAGAGTGGATAACATAGTGGCCATAAAAGCAACAAGATGAAATTGAGACAATAATAGACTTTAAAATGGCCAAGAGGTTGAAAAACAAGATATAATATGAATATATAGTCAAGTGGAAGAACCAACTATTTTAAGTGGCCACATGGATGAATGCTTCTAATATTGCTAAGCATGGCATCTCGGTTCTAGATTCAAAAAATATTCATGAACTTTTGCTCATGAAAAATTTCATTTTTATTCGATGAGTATGACGTGATAACCTTTGTTATTAAAACCTCCCTTACCACAACAAGAATGCATGATGAGCCATATTTTTAACACCCAAAAATTAAATGAAAAGAAATAAAAAGTGTGGATAAGAGAAAAAACAAGTAGAAGTAAATGGGACACTAAAAGGAATGCTAGGAAAATAAGAGCCTGAGGAGAAGAAAAAGGAAGGAACAACATATTTGGAAAGAGAAAAGAGAAAAGAAGAAATATTATCCACAATACAATGATATTTAGAGAGGAATAAGCAAGGAGGAGCATAACAAACACTAGGTTTTGATCTAGATGTATTTTTTATGTTTTTGTTAATCACTCAAGAAGATAAATAAAGTTTCCAAATAATCCTTTCAAATCCACTAACTATGTTATGTGAAAGGTAATATTGTTATGTTGTTGAGTTTTTATTTGCATAATATGGTATGTAGTATTTTAGGTTACCAAATAGAGTTGCAAGAGAAGGGATTGAGTGAAATACAAAATGGATGCTTATGACCATAATTTTTTATCGCCCAATGACTACATTTTTATTGTGGACATGTGAATAATAATCCCAATGAAATCCAAAGAATAAGTATATTACAAGAGATGTCAGGTACCCATTAGTTTTGTTCATATGCGGCCTTCTAAGTTGTTGACTTAAATGAATGACCTCTAAATTGAATTTTTTTATCATTCAATGTACTATCATACAAACCAGAACATTGTACAAACGAATTATTTTAACAAGTCATACAAATCAAAGTGCCAGTCCATACAACTAAAGTGTCGTATGATTCAACTATCATAAGATTAGACTACCATACAACTATATTTCTATACAAAGGAGTTTTTTTGTCTTGCATGACATCATATTGATATGATTTCTATTTAAAGGAGCTTATCCATCATAAAATTTTCTACCTCAAATTATTTATATGTATTTCTATAATTGATAAAAAGTAAAAGTCATAATTCCTTGCATATATTCTTGATATAAATCTTGTATCTTGTACATATACAAAAGTGTTTATATTCATTACCATCAATGTAGATGTGTAGGGCTCCCAAAAAATATGAAAATTTTTGCTTCATCTATACTAAAATGATCATTATTATTTTTATAATTATTGGAATATGATGTGTTGGAAAATAGATTTGGATTTTTGAGTTATTTTTTTTTCTATCTAAATTCTCTCAATCATATGCTTTTGAATCTACAATGGAAAGAAAAGAAGAGAAAACATTAGTGACTATAATTTTATTTTGAAGGAATTAATATAGTGCATTACTTCACTCTAATAATGGAGACAGATACCCATATTTTTATGTAGAATTTATTGAATTGCATGTAATAGTAAATATTGAACTTCGTGGTAACGATATATATTTTTTATATTAGGTAGAAGAAGGGGTTTTATAAGGGTCCCTGAACCTTATATAAAAATGATACAAACAATAAAGAGATAAAAGGGCGCACAAGACACCATGAGAAACCAAGATCCTAAGAAGAGCACACTCTCGCAAGAGCTACATGAGCCAAGGAAACAAAAAATATCAACCACAAATGAAACTAAACACACCATAATCCCTCACAGGGATTTCAAAATAGAACATGCACAAGCTACCCATGCAGGGGAGAACATAGACTACAAGAAACAAAAAAAAACTTTTGAAATTGGGCTTGGGCCTTCCCGTCCACGTGCATTCCAATGTGTCTCTAAGTCAGGCCCACTTGGAAAATCCATCTATCCCAGCTGCTTAATGTTGTTGTGCAACTCAAATTTCTATTCAAATTCAAAATATTTGAATAAAGGTGTCTCTTCAAAAATAAAAATTGTACCATTTCACTCAACCTTTCCCTCCTTCTAGTCTCTAGTAGAGCACTTAACAATTTATCTATTCCTACCTTCATTATCTAGTTGATTTAAACCTTTTGGGAACTCATTGCACTAGATTGACACACCATTTTGAGAGAGTCCCAAGTTGGCCAAGAAGTCAGTAAATTTATTTCCTTCCCTAAAAATATGATTAAATTGGACCACTTCCAGAGTTTGAGTTATTATAAGAACTTCATCTATCATATTTACTATAGTCTAAGTGGAAGTATAGTTTCCATTGAACATCTTGATAATGTTTAAGGAATATCCCTCAAAATTAACCTTTCTATAATTCATAGAGCTCACTTGTAGGACACCTTGGTAGAGTTCTCTAGCTTCTGCCATGTGACTAGAATGGATTCCTACATTCTAATCAAATACCAATAGAATTTTCCCATTCAATTCCCTAAGAACTCCCACATATCTAGCCATGCCAGGATTTCCTTTTTAATCTCCATAAAAATTTAGCTTCACCTAGCTAGGAGGGGAAGTTCCCATATAGTATCCATCTTGAAAGTAATTTGATTCTTGGGGAACAAGGGTGATAAAGACTTCAAACCCAATGCCTTATCAATATCTACTTCCTTACCTATAGAGCCCTTATCTAAGAAAAATATATCAACATTCTAAATTGTTGCTACCATTAAATTCATAGACTGAATCAGGCTTACGAGATATGTTCTTGAATTCCCTCGAGTTTATTTCTTTCTAAAGGCACCACCAAGCATGAGGTAATACAAATGACCAAAAGGATCAAAGGCAAGGGGAGAGGAACAAGGATTTCCACTACTCAAAAAAGGAAGATAAATACTTAGGGAGGACCCAATCCAAACCTAAGAATATCAACAACAAGCCAAAAACCTCCCAGGCAAATGGATATTCTGCAAAAAGGTGCTCAAGTGTTTCTTCCACTAATCCACATAGGAAACATCTATTAGCAATCACAAAACCTCTTTTCTGAATATTATCCAAATTCAAACACTTAACTTGTACTGCAAACCAAAAGAAGATGTTTAATTTTGGCATGATACCATTCCTCCACACCTCTTGAGTTGGAAACCAAGGGTCAATATGACCATCTAATAGAGCATAAGCTGATTTAACAAAGAAATGACCATCATTTTTGGCTTCCCAAAATAACTTGTCCTACTTATCCCCATTGATTAAAATAATCCCTTTCAAGATATCATATAAGGATTTGCAAGCAGCCTCTTCCTCTGGCATCAGTCCAGGAAAGTCCATAGGTTTCCAATACTTTCTCCCATCCAGCATTTCAAAGAAGTCATAGACTTTTGAACCAAAGATTTAACTTGTAATGGGTTCTACCTACCTAAGATTGGGGTACAAAAATAAAGGTCGATCAACCACCCACTTATCCCCCCAAAATTTTATGTCTTGCCCATTTCCTAAAAGCCACCTTCCTCCCAACTGGATGTCAGAATGACTTTTAACTATGCTTCTCCAGAAAGTAGAGCCTTGATTAGGATTTGGATCACTTCAGAAGAAGTCTTCATTTCTCAAATATTTGGCTCTTAGAATTTGGACCCATTTTACATTTTTATTTTGTGCCAGATGCCATCCCTATTTAGCCAACAATGCTCTATTCATGGTTTTCATTTTTCTCAGCCCCAAACCCCCAGATTCTTTCTTGCTACAAACTTGGTCCCATGCAACCAAGGGAAATTTCTTCTTATCTTGAGATCCAGACCAGAGGAATGAGCGTTGAATGCGTTCAAGGTCTCAAAGGATATTCCCTGGCAACCTGAACAGTGAAAGGAAGTAGACTAGAATGCTCTGGAGAGTGGCTTTCACAAGAAAGTGAAGAACACAAGGTTATACTGAGAGGGTGGTGAACAGTATAAGATAAAAATTTTACTTTTATTTCCAAATATTATCCAATATTATTAATTGCAATAAATTTCCAAAGTAGTAATATCATCAATTACAATAATGAGACAATGCACAAATCATCACACACATGAGAGACACAAATTTAACATGGTTCATCCAATGTGGGCTACATCCATGGAGAAAATATTTCTTATAAATTTTCTCAACCAATCTCTTGGGAACCAATTCCCAATTACAACGTTTATGGGCATCAACCCAAATGAGACACCAATACCCTATGCTCAAGTTCACAGACCTCTATCCATAGGAGACCTCAATCCCATTTACTTTGATTCATGGACCTCTATCCATAGGAAACCTCAATCCCCTTTATTCTATTTTGTGGACCTCTATCTACAAGAGACCTTAATCCCCTCTACTTTGGTTCATGGACCTCTATCCATAGAAGACCTCAATCCCCTCTTCTATGGTTTATAGACCTCTATCCATAGGATAAATCTATCCCCTATGCTCGACTCTACTTCAAGCATTTACACAAGGCTTTCTCAAATACATTTACCAAAACCTGCTCTTAACTCTGCTCAAATCTGCTCCAAGTCTACACATAAGACTTGCTTAAATTTGCATACCAAAACTTGCTCTTAACTCTGCTCAGATCTGCTCCAAGTCTACACACAAGAATTTCTCAAATCTTCTTACAAAAACCTACTATTAACTTTGATTAGATATTCTCCAAGTCTACACACAATACTTGCTCAAATATGCTTATCAAAACCTGCTCTTAACTCTACTCAGATCTGCTCCAAGTCTACACACAAGACTTGCTCAAATATGCTTACCAAACCTGCTCAATCTGCTCATAGATCCTACTCAAAATATATACTCAAATCTACTCATAACACATGCTCAAATATTCTCATAACACATACTCAAATCTACTTCAATCCTGCTCACAAAAATTGCTCAAACATTTTCTAATTCTTACATACAAATAATTTCATATATCATTCTCAAAAGTGTTTTCCTTGACTAAAGTAGTTTAGACATATTCTACCTAGAATTCGTTTATTCTCTTGAACATATAGATTATGATATGTACTATTTAATACCCAATATGTTTTTCACATTCACATGTCTTACATTTATTTTATTTTAATGGTATCTCTAGTCTAACACTTTGATAACTAACCTTATTATGTGTTTTCCACAATCAAAATTGATGCACACACTAGCTTCACAAATACAATTTCTAACACTTGCACATTCACTTCCAATGTCACTCAAACCAATGCCAAATTGCTTCACAAATCCATTTAACAATGATGCCAAAAATTTATTTTCAAACCCTAGCACAAGTGTTTTCAATTTCTTTCAAAGACAAAGCACAACTTGTTCTTAAACCGAAGCACAAGTCTTTTCAATTTCTTTCAAAGATAAAGCATAACTTGTTCTCAAACCCAAGCACATATATTTCCAAAAATGCTCATGAAATCAATCCTTTTATCTCCACCTCATATAAGAACACAAGTATTCTTTCCAAACCAAAACACCTTGAGAAGGAGTTTAAACACCATACCTCACAGGGTTGCCTTGAAGAAGATATGCCCTTAAAAACCTGTCTCAAAATAATTTTATTTCTTTGCAAATTCAAAATAGGGTTAGCAAATCTTATTTTCGAAAAATTCACCCTAAGACCCTTTCTCAAAAGATGTGCACAAGAATGCTTAAGAATAATACTCTATAACTTTCCTTTTAGTCTTACAAAATAGAGCTTGTAATAAAGACTAAAACATCAAATTCATCTTTTCTAATATGTGCCAAAAATACAAAGAACCATGAACATAGATACACCTTATATATCCTTTATTTAAGTGACAACCAACCTTATAAATATTTCACTCAATGTGCAAATGCAATTCTCAAATAATCATAAAATACTTTATATCTCCTTCAAAAATAATTTTCTCACTTTATACAAAATACAAATTTCAAGTAAGTCTAATACACCATATAACTCCCTCTTTAAACATGCAATATTAAACCTTTTTCATACTAAAAAAATACAACTTTCAAACTCTCAAAACACCATAAAAATCCCACTTTGAAATTTACAAGAATAATACAAAAAATTATACTTTCACACCTTATGGTCTCCAAGGTAAAAATAAAATAAAATTATTTCAATGCATCTTATAAACTGTCGTGACCACCTCAATCAATGCAAATAAATTTAAAATTTAATTACCTTATGCACAATGCGATTCGAAACCACAATATCCTCGGTGCAGTGCTTTCCTAAGCACCTTTGATCGGTTGTGCTACTATGGTGGTTAGAGGCAAAATGAATGCTCACAACTTTATCTCTACCCTATGTGCTATTCAAGAAATAATTTTCCATTTTTTGTCTCTACCCTCTGCACACATAGAAGGGAATGCCCTATATTTTCCTCTCTACCCTCTGCACAATCAAAATGAAGTACCCTATGTATTCATTCTACCCTCTACGCAAATTGAGATGAAGTGCTCTACGTTTTCTCTCTACACACTTTTTAAAAATCATTGGATTTCTCACTTGTTGTTAGCATAATTTGTCATAAAATATTTTAGTTAAAATCTACTAGATATTTCTTTGTCGTCCACATCAATATATCAATAAAATTTTATTGGATATCTCTCTTTCGTTTGCATAAGCACTCACGTATATTTTAGTATCAAATATTTTCCACTTAATGGAGGAGAAGTGACTAATATTTATATGCATAAGCCAAGAACCTTTGAAACTTCAATAATGTTGGCTTATCCTTGAAATAAAAAAAACATTGGCCCTTCAAACCTTTGGAACTTTATAATATTAAAAAATATTATATCATAGTCTTATGCGTTGGCACCTAAGTCCTTATAACGTTGAGTTATAATATTATAACATAATCCTTTTAGGCCCATTAAAATATCTTAAACCTTTTGGATAAAATAATACAAACTTGTGGCCCATGTAAACCTGGTTCTTCAATCTGTAGAACCTTTTTATTTTAAATCCTTTTATCTCATGCCTTTAAACCTCTTTGTTCCAAGCTTTTAAACAATTCATTCCAAGCCTCTTAAACCTTTTCTTTTATAATATTTAAATAATATATTTAAATATTATAGTCCTTAAGAATATTTGCCTTGCTTTGTAATAAACCTTGCTATCAAACCTATGAGGAATATATGTGCCTTGAATACCATGCTCTCTTTATCATCCAACTATAACTGCCTCATGTAACCTTTGACATCAATGACAACTCAAATACTCAATATTTCCAACAATCTCCTCCTTTGTCATTGATGGCAACCCTTTCAAAAAATATTCTTTTAGTGCAACTAGATACCAAAACTGCTCCCCCTTATTAAATTATCCCCTCCTTACTGAATTCTCTCCCCCTTTGACATCAATGGAAAAGGGCTCCTTGGGGATAAAAATAAAACATTTAGAATAGCCCCCTCAACACCTCTTCTTCTTGAGGTGATTAATTTTGGTATGGGAGTAAAGCTACTCCAAACTTACAATGCTCTTCTTCTCTTTCAATTTTTTTCCAAAATTATGAAGCCATGCCTCTTTGAACCTTTTGATCATCATTTTTCTTTCTTGTCCTTGGAATTTTCAAAAATTATGTTCTACACCACCTTGCTTTATGCCCAAAATTATTGCAATTGTAGTCCTTGGAAGGTGCAAATATTTTGAAGTTCCTCTTTGTGAAACCATAATCATTTTTGCCATGAACCCTGCAATGAATAGCTTTGTGACCAAAGTGATTACATGAGTAGCAATGACCTTGAAAGAAATATCCATCTTCAAATAAATTTAAGTTCCTCTTAGTGAAGCCATAATTATTCTTTCCATGAATCTTGTAGTGTATAGCTTTGTGACCAAAACGATTACATGAGTAGCAATAACCTTGAAAGAAATATTCATCTTCAAATGTATTGAAGTTCCTCTTGGTGAAGCCATAATCCTTCTTCCATGACCCCTGCAATGCACTGCTTTATGACCAAAATTATTACATGAGAAATAGTAACCTTGAAAGAAATATTCATCTTGCCTTGGAGGATATGGACCCATGGTTCTTTCTTTGCCTTTTCTGGGATAATCCTTGTACCTTGATTGTGCATTATTTTCTTCCTTTTTGATGCTTCCATTTTTCAACACATTAGCATCGGTCTTAGGTTCTTCTTTAATCACTTCTGGTTCTTCTATTTATTTTGACCTTGAGCTTGACTCCTCTTCTTGTTTCCCTTGTCCTTCTTCAAAACCAAGTCTAGTCTTGATAAATGGAGATATTTGTGCTTTGAGAATGTCATCCAAATATTTTGAGCTTTTCTCAAACCTATGTAGCTTATCATTAGAATATTTTACTTCCATCCTTAGAGAAACCACTTCATGTTCTAATATTTCACATTCTAACTCTCTTGCCTTTAACTATTCAACCATACATTTTTCAATTTTCTTTACCTCTTCAACCTTAAAATATTAAGTCAATGAGTCTTGTAGAATATTTACCTTTTTTTTTCACATCATCTTGTACTTGAGCCTTCAATATTAAGTTCTCTCTTTTTAACTCTTCAAGATCAACATCAAGTTCCTTTTCCATATCAATTGTGGCTTCCTTTTCCCTTTATGAATATTTCTCTTTTTCTAGGTCTTTAATCACAAGAGCATCTTATTTTTCTTCTTCTTGGTCTTTGTCAATAGGAGCATCTTCATTCTCTTCTTCTTGGTCATAATTATGCCTATTTTTATTTCCATGATAAAATCTTCTTTGATGTTTCTGCTTTTGATCTTCAACAGGAGCGTCTTCTTTTTCTTCTATTGTTGAAAATAGAATTTCCTCTTTTTCACTATCTAAGAGGCCTTCATCACTGCTACTTCCAAAAAATATCTTCCTCTCATACCTATTTTGACTATGCCTATTTTTATTGAATTCCTTTTCATATTCACTGCTACTAAACCCATGACAATGAGTTTCATAGTGACCAAAGTTACCACAAACAAAACATTCGTGTTTTCTTAGTTCTTCTTCCATGTCCACCATAGCTTCCTCTTTCTCTCCATTTTATTGAATTTCAATTACTGGAGCATCTTCCTTTTCTTTCATAGCCATGTGTGTTCCTTCCTTATTAGGAGGGTGTGGTCTCATGGTTCTTCTTTTGCCTTTCTTGGCCATGTGTGTTCTTGTAGGATATTCCTTCAAGCTGTTAAGATTTCCTGAAGGAACCTGCTCTGATACCAATTGAAAAACATAAGCTTATAATTATAGGGAGTATTAATAGTATAAGATAAAACTTTTACTTTTCTTTCCAAATATTACCCAATATTATCACTTGCAATAACTTTCCAAAGTAATATTATCATAAGTTGCAATAATGAGATAATGCACAAATCATCACACACATGAGAGACACACATTTAATATGGTTCACCCAATGTGTTCTACGTCCACAGAGAAAATATTTATTATAAATTTTCTCAACCAATCTCTTGGGAATCAATTTCCAATTACAATATTTATGGGAACCAACCCAAAGGAGACACCAATCCCCTATGCTCATGTTTATGGACCTCTATCCATGGGAGAATTCAATCCCCTTTTATCTGATTCATGGACCTCTATATATAGGAGACCTCAATCCCCTCTACTATGGTTCAAATAATCATAAAATACTTTATATATCCTTCAAAAATAATTTTCTCACACTTTATACAAAATACAAATTTCAAGTAAGTCTAATACACCTTATAACTCCCTCTTTAAACATGCAACCTTAACCCTTTTTCACACTAAAAAAATACAACTTTCAAACTCTCAAAACACCATAAAACTCCCACTTTGAAATTTACAAGAATAATGCAGAAAATAATACTTTCACACCTTATGGTCTCCAAGGTAAAAATAAAATCAAATTATTTCAATGCACCTTGTAAACTACTGTGACCACCTCAATCAATGCAAAGCAATTTAAAATTTAAGTACCTTATGCATGACATGATTCAAAACCATGACCTCCCTATCATAGTGCTTTCCCAAGCACCTTTGACCAGCTATGCTACCACGACAAGTAGAGGTAAAAGGAACGCTCACAACTTTATCTTTTCCCTCTATGCTAGTCAAGAAAGGAGTTTCCACGTTTTGTCTCTGCCCTGTGTGCACATCTAATGGAATGCCCTAAGTTTTCCTCTCTACCCTCTGCACAATCAAAATTGAGTGCCCTATATTTTCATTCTGCCCTCTATGAAAATTGAGATGGAGTGCTCTATGTTTTCTCTCTACACACTTCTTAACAATCGCTGGATTTCTCACTTGTCGTTTGCATCATTTATCACAAAATATTTTAGTCAAAATACACTTGATATATCTCTGCCGTTTGCATCAATATATCAATCAAAGGTAGTTGGATATCTCTCTATCGTTCGCATACGCAGTCACGTATATTTCAATATCAAATATTATCCACTTAATGGAGGAGAAGTGACTAATATTTATATGCATAAGCCAAGAACCTTTGAAACTTCAATAACGTCGGTGCATCCTTGAAATCGAAAAAATGTTGGCCCTTCAAACCTTTGGAACTTTATAATATTAAAAAATATTATACCATAGTCTTATACGTTGGCACGTAAGTCCTTTATAAATTTGAGGTATAATATTATAACATAATCCTTTTAGGCCCATTGAAATATCTTAAACCTTTTGGATAAAATAATACAAAGTTGTGGTCCATGTAAACCTGGTTCTTCAGTATTTAGAACCTTTTTATTTTATATCCTTTTATCTCATGCCTTTAAACCTCTTTGTTCCAAGCTTTTAAAAAATTCATCCCAAAATTCTTAAACCTTTTCTTTTATAATATTAAGATAATATATTTAAATATTATAGTCATTAAGAATAATTGCCTTAATTTGTAATAAACCTTGCTATTAAACCTATGAGGAATATATGTGCCTTGAATACCATTCTCTCTTTATCATCCAACTATAACTACCTCATGAAATATTTGACATCAATGACAACTCAAACAATCAATATTTCCAATATCAAGGCCTTCCTAACTTGGCTTAAAAGTGATCCTTTCTAACCTATGAGTTTCCTTTGGACTCTTTCTATAATTGAGTTCCATAGAGAATATTTAGCACCACCTTTAAACAATGGCATACCCAAGTAGGTGGAGGGTAGAGAGCCCACTTCACATCCTAGAATACTTACAATTTTTCTCTGCCTCCTAATCGGGGGTTGATTTTTCCTTTGCTTTTCCTTAGACTCACTTTCTATCTTGTAGATTTTTCATAATCAGAAAGGATGGCTTTAAATATTTTAGCCTACGAGATTGAGGCCAAGAAGGAAAGTAAGGTATCATCGACAAACTGATGGTGGGAAATAGGATCAACATTAATGGATGGATTAATCCCAACCATAGTAGGGTTAGCTTTGAGCACTCTCCCCAAATATTCTACCAATAAAATAAATAGGTATGGGGATAAAGGGTCCCCCTGCCTAAGCCCCCTACAACTCCGAAAGTAGCCCACTGAGGACCCATTAATAATAACTAAAAACTTAGATGAGGAGATGCAGGTTTTAATTAGATCAATCCACCTTGGACAGAAGCCAAACTTAGATAGGATTTGAAGTAAAAAACTCCATGATACCCTATCATAAGCTTTCTCCATATCCAATTTTAGGAAAGCACTAGACCTGCCACTCTTGTCAACTGAATGAATGAGCTCATGCACTACTATAATTCCATCAAGAATTTGCCTTCCTACCATAAATCCACTTTGGGAATGATCAATAATATCTAGAAAAATAAGTTTCAATATGTTAGCTAAGGATTTAGTGAGGATTTTAAACAGAGTATTACACAGACTGATTGGCCAAAAATATTTAAATTCCTTAGCTCCCCTAGACTTGGGAATAAGAACAAGAAAAGTAGAATTGATGTCAGAAGGCACAACATTTAGTGTCTGGATTTCTCTCAAAGCCTCACAGATGTCTTTCCCAACTAGGTGCCAGAATATTTGGAAATAAACTTGGGGGAAAACCATCCGGAACCAAGGCTTTGAGAGCACCCATGGAAAACACTGCAACCCTAATTTCCTCATTTGTGAAAGGAGTTGTTAACATTAAATTCATTTCTTTAGTAACCATATTGGGGATATTCTAAAGAAGTCTATCCTCCACTTGGTGGTCCTTATATTCTATTGAACACAAGAGGGATTTAAAATATATGACCACCTCATCCCTAATCTCCTCCATGTTCATCAAAACAGAGCCATTGGATTTCAAAATTTATTTAATACTATTGTTACTCCTATGCCTCAGGGTGGAGGTGTGAAAACATTTTGTATTCTTATTGAAGAACACAAGCTTATACTGATAGGGGGGTGAAAAGTATAATACCACTTTTTACTTTTCTTTCCCAAAGAATATTATGCAATGTAAAGATAACAATATCAATAGCAATAATCAAATCAATGCACAAATCACCACACACAATAGAGACACCAAATTTATGTGGTTCACCCAATGTGGGCTACTCCACGAAGAAAATATTTTACTAAAACTTTCTCAATCAATATCTTTGTAATCTTTCCCTATTACAATGTTTATGAAAATCACCAATCCCCTTAATCAATTTTATGAACATCTATCCATAGGAGACACCAATATCCTAACTATGCTCTAGCTGGTGATCCTATAGAAGACCTCTACCTCCACTACTCTTAGAAAATGGAACTCTATCCATAGAAGAAACCTGTCCTTCTCTAGATGGAGATATCTACCCTCAACTCTATCAACTCAAAAGATCTGTCTCAAATCTACACTAAACACAGTCTTTCGATCTAGCACAAATCTATCTTCAATCTCTTTCTCTCATCTGGTACAAACCTATCCTCAAATATGCACCAAACTGTATCCTCGAATATATACTAAAAATAGTCCTTTGGTATAGCACAAATATATCCTCATATCTATCCTCAAGACTTAACTTAAAGCTTGACTTAATATCAAATAAAATCTGTTGGATCTACCCCAAAACTTAACTCAAGGTTTGAATAAATCAATCAATTCTACTCTCAAGTCTTCTCAAAGACTTGTCTCAAATCTATCTTGCAATATTCCACAAAAGCTCACACTAATATATCCATAAGTCCTCTCTAGAACTTATCCAAATATGCTCAATAAGTCCTCATGAGAACTTATCCAAACCTACTCTCAATATGTATTGTAGGCTTCCACAAAAGCTTAACCAAATCTATCCACAAGTCTTCTTAAAGACTTACCTCAAATCTTCTCAACAAGTCCATGCTAGAACTTATCCAATCTCATAGAAACATAAAGAGAATTGCTAGAGACTCAGTATGCTCTATACTCATAACAATTTTCAATCACTTTCAATCACTCTTTAAGAAACATACAGATAATTTCTAGAGACTCAATATGCTTCCCATTCACCTCAATGCTCAATAATTTTTAATCACTCTTTAAGAAACATACATATAATTTTTAGAGACTCAATATGTTTCACATTCATCTCAATACTTAATCACTCTCAATCACTCTTTTAGAAACATACAGAGAATTTTTAGAGACTCAATATGCTTCACACTCACCTCAATGCTTAAGTACTCTCAATCAACTCAATTTAGAATATAGAATAGTTTGTTTTATAGAACTTGGACAATCACTTCACACATCCCCTTGAATAGGCTTAGCCAACTCTTCTCAACCAATCACTCAATGAAACAATCCTTGCTTAACAACCCTAGTCCAACCATATAACCATTCATTCAATATATTTCCAACAATTCTTGTCATCCAATCTCACATAACAATGATACTCATGTTCTTTTCAAACCCTAGTTCAAGTTCTTCACCTAACCAATGGCTTCAACAACAATGCTTATCAAACAATATCATATAACAATGATACTCATGTTCTTTTCAAACCCTAGTTCAAGTTCTTTACTTAACCAATGGATTCAACAACAATGCTTATAAAAAAAGGTTTTAATAACTCCTTATTCTAGAAAACCTTGAAGCATTAACTCAACACGCTCAATAAGGAAACCTAATTAAATCCTTTTCACTCCAAACGTGTTTTCCAGAAAATCAACCAATCAACTCAACTATGGAAGAATGTGCCCATACTTTTTTATTGATGATGAAGGAACCTCAAAAATTTTCCACAACCACAAACACTTCTTTTCCAAGCTCAAAGAAGTTATAATATGATAAACTCTCTCAAAATACAATGTAAATATCAAAACATGCATACACCTTATTACTCCATCTTGAAAAAATCATCCATCAACAATAATTGATCAAAAACACCTTACTCTTCTCAATATTGTAATAGTTGATTAAGTCACTTTACCAAATATATGCAATAAATCAATTTTTAATTCCCTAAGGTAAAAACAATATTACCCTAGTAAATTTCCATTTATCACTTAGGCAAATACCATAACCAATTTACCCCTTATCTCTCCCTAACCTTAGCAAAGAAAAGAATAATTTTTATTTCTATTAATAAACCTTCTCTTTACAACCTTAGCAACTTAATTAAAAATTAAATAAAAATATAATAACCTTTTTATATCTCCTGCTCCGCGTTTCACGGGATTCGATATTGCACTCTCTCCCTTTCTAATTCCTTGGTCGTGGCTTGCTAGCCATGTGATAAAAGTGCTCACGTGCTCACTAAAAGTCCAAAAGGCACTTTAATATTATGTTGAATCCTTTAAAGGTATTTGCTCCATTCTCCTTTTGCCACATAGTGCGTTCGATGCGCTCCCTTATTTTTGAATGCATGAGCCTTTTGTTCGCTGCTCCTTGGCACTTTATCCACAAACCTTAGCACGATTTTTAGTGTAGAATAATAAGAGGTAATTTTAATTTCATGGTTTTGAACTTAGGCAAAGGTTTAAATACCTTTTACCTTCCAAATATTGCATGTCGACGGTGTATTAAAATTGTACGTCAATGCCTTTATAATATGCATAGTTAATTTATAAATAGTTTAAATTCTATTTAGAATTTAAATTTTATAAATTAACTTTGTAACCTTTGGCTTTATAAAAATTAAAACGTTATTGGGGGTTAAATAAAAACTTTTTGTTGCTCATAATGATTTATTAAAAAATCATTTTTCCGCCATGGTTTTAATAAAAACCCTTTATCTTTACCTCACATAATATAAAAATAATATTATGACATATTTTCAATCAACCTCTCACATTGCTCCTGGCGTCAATGGTGGTTCACTTCTTGGCATCAATAACAACTTCATGTGTTCACTTCTTGGCAGCAATGACAACTTCATGCCTTGACATCAATGACAACTCTATGAACTCAAAATATCCAACAATATCCCCTTTGTCATTGATGGCAACCCAAATTATTTTTACCAAAAACTTAACCTTTTCTTTGTTCTGCTCCCCCTAGGACATTTCTCCCCCTCGCTGAATGCTCTCTTCAAATCTCTCCTCTATACCAAATATTTTCCCCTTAAAAAAATCTCTCCCCATTTGACATCAATGGAAAAGGGTCACCTTTGGGGCTCGGTTCTAAGAATGAGTCTCTTATCTTAGCCCCTCCCCCACCTCTTTTTGAGGTGGTTAATTATGAGGTGGGAGTATTTCTACTCCCAGAAAGCACTGGTCTTTACCTTTATCCTATTTTCTTATTATCTAATCCTTCTAATTTCTTTGATTGTTCCTTTCCATGTCCATGTTCCTGTTCATACTCCTGTTCATGTTCTTTTTCCTATTCATATCCATGTTCCTATTCCTATTCTTGTTCATGTTCCTGTTCATACTTGATTCTGGAATGTCTATTCTACACCACTTTGTTGTATGTCCATCATTATTGCACTTGTTACGCTTAATGTTATTATTCCTTGTAGGTGAATATGTCTTATTATTTCTCCTAGTGAAGCCATATCATTTTCTATCATGAACCCTGCAATTCATTGCCTTGTGACCAAACTGATTACATAAGTAGCAATACCCATGGAAAAGCTACCTATTTCTAAAATTTCCATTTTCCTATCTTTCATGTGTCTTGCACTAAGAAGCCATGTGCTCAAATATGTGACATGAAAAACATCTTCCATTGAAGCTTCCTTGTATTGACCTCATTGGTCTCTTATTCTCTCTTAACCTATTTTGATTGTTGTTCCACATGTTTCTCGTTGGTGCATTGTTCCTATTCTTGTTGAACTTTCTATTGTCCAAATCATCCTCAGATGTCTCACTTTCTATTACACTATCTTCTTCTGAAGTTTCTCCTCCCTCAGAACTTGAGGTTGACTTCCCTTCCCATTTCTTTTGTTCTTGTTCAAATCCAATATCTATCTTGCTTGATGTAGGATTTTGTATCTTGATGAATTCATCTAAGTTCTTTGAGCTATTTTTGAACCCTTGTAGCTTGACTTTGGAGTTTTTGAATTTCATATTTAATGAATCCACCTCTTGTTCTAGTTTCTTACATTATAGAACCTTAGCTTCTAACTTCTCTTTGAACTTCTTTGTCTTAGAATTTTATTTGTCTAGATCCTCTATAAGCATTCTTCTCTTGACGGAGACGGGAAGAACCAACCACTTACAAATTCCAAATTTTCATTAAAAGCTTCGGGAAAAGTACATTTCACAAAAGCAAAATGCCCACAGTCTTACAAGACCGGAGATGCTCTCGGTATTTTCATTCTCTACTCTGTTCTTCCGTCCACCGTCAGTGGTATCTGATGGGGCACCGAAAAACACCCTTTGCCCCATTAAACTTCCTCAAACCAAAAAATTGCTTTGCCAAACCTCCCCCAAGCTGGAAAATGCATGATTTCTTGAGTGCAGCCGGATGCTCCTACATCAGACACCGGGGTAAGTGAAGAAGTGATCTTCACTTCTGCTGGGTCCGGTTGCTGCCTCCCGCAACACTTTCGGACTCATCTCTGTCTCTGCAACTTGTTCAACTTCTGCGTCTTGGCAAGAAAATTTTCTGCCCTCTACCAGAAAAATTCGGCATTACTGCACATCTTCTCATCCTCTGTAGACTGTTCTAACCCCGGCTCCTGGTCCATACAGCCTCTGTCTTCTTCCCGACTAATTTTCTCATTGCTGCAAACTTCTGTTGCAGCCTGCGGTATTTCCTCTTCTTGCATAGAAAAATCTATGCTTTCTTTCGGGCAGGTCCCGGTACTGCTGCTCTCTTCCTCTACAGCCTCCTTCATATTTTCTTCCTTTTTTCTCTCGTAACTTCATTGCAAGCCACTCCTTTTGCAATGATTTTAATTGCCACTTAAAGGCTAAATACTCTTCTTCTGAAACCACATCCTCCTGGTTATCCCGTCTTCCTCGGGAATGCATTCTTCTTGCTTGCTTTTCTCACAAACTTAACTGATCCCGGTGTAGCTGCCTCACGTCCGACGATCTGCTAACATGCTCGGGAATCCTCAACTCTCCTTCTCTCTCAACTCTCCCGTAGGTCCTGGTGCAACTGCCTCACTTTCGGCAGATCTACTGCACACTCAGGAACTCCCGCTTTGATACCACTGACGGGGCACCGAAAAACACCCTTTGCCCCATTAAACTTCCTCAAACCAAAAAATTGCTTTGCCAAACCTCCCCTAAGTTGGAAAATGCACGATTGCTCGAGTGCAGCCGGATGCTCCTGCATCATCTCTCTTCATCACATTCTTGATACTGAGATTCTAATTTAGAGTTTTGCTTTCTTACCTTCTTTACTTTTTAAAGAGCATAAATAAGTTCTCCCTTGAGATCATATCCTTCTTTATCTCGATTATTCCTCTATTTTTTTGCCTTTGTCTACATCTTCATTTTCTTTTGACTTATCTTCTATAGGATCACCTTCTCCTTCTTCTAGTGCTATTAGAAGATTTTCTTCTGGTCCTTCAAGTGCATCCTCATATTAATCATCATTGAAACTATAACCATTCCTTGTACAAATATCTTCAAGATGTCCAAAGTTACCACATCTAAAACACTTGAGAATTATTGGTGACCTTTTCTTGACTTTTTTCTTCAATCATAAATAGGACTTCATATTTATTATTTTTTGAGAAACTATTATCACTATCACTTGAGTACTTACTTAGCTTATCTTCTTAGTAACTCCTCTTTTTCCTTTGAAAGAACTTATTTCCTTGTCTTCTTTGTCCATCCTTGCTTTTCTTTTGGTGCATGTATATTCTTGATTCCTTGTTCTTGTGATCCAATTTTTATTCATCATTATCATTATTTTCTTCTTGAAAATCAGTTGCATAATGACCATATTTTCCATAATCAAAGCATCTAATAGATTTTGTATCTATGGATCTTCTTGAATCCTTATTCCTTCTACCATAATTAGCTTCTTCATCACTAGATGACTCATTGCTTTATTCTGACTTCTTACCCTTTGTCTTCTTGATTGCTTTGAAGGTTGCTTCCTTCTAGGGATTAGGTTCTTTTATTATCAACTCAAAAGATGTAATAATAACAAGCAACACATCTCTTGTCAAAGAATCACCATCCTTTGATTCTTCTATAGTAGAGATATTTTCACTTAATCTTTTTGGAAGATATCTTAATACCTTATCACAAACATCTGATTCTTCAAGCTTGAGTCCAAGTCCTTGCATAAAATTAACAACCTCATCGACTTGAAGTAGATAAGTACTAATTTTTCCTCATCCTTCATTATTAACTCTTCAAATTGTCCTTTGAAATTTCATATCTTTGCTTTCTTGACACTTTTATCTTCTTCATATATACTTTGCAACTTATCCCACTTTCCTTTTGCATATTGACAATGCATAACTTTTATGGAATCTGTTCTATGCAAACCTCTCAAAATTGCATAAATTTCTTTTGAATTTGAATGTTGTAGAAGCTTACCTTCCTTATCTGTAGGTGGATCAACCGGTGGTATGTATCCATTTTTAACTGCTTCCCAAATTTCATTACCAAGTTTCATAAGCTAAATCTTCATTCTCAAACTCCAATATATATAGTCACTTCCATCAAATATCGGTGCTGAATTATCTGATGATCCATTCTTAGAATCCATTGTGTTCTTTTAGGATTTTCCTTCAAGCTATTAAAATCTTCCAAAGTAACCCACTCTGATACCAATTGAATAATACAAGCTTATACTGAGAGGGGGGTGAACAGTATAAGACCACTTTTTACTTTTCTTTCCCAATCAGTATTATACAATGTAAATATAATAATATCAATAGCAATAATCAAAGCAATGCATAAATCACCACACACAATGGAGATACCAAATTTATGTGGTTCACCCAATGTGGGCTACTTCACGGAGAAAATATTTCACTAAAACTTTCTCAATCAATCTCTTGGGAATTATTTCCCTATTACAATTTTTATGGACCTCTGTCAAAAGGAGACATAAATATCCTTAATAAATTTCAAGGATATTTATCCATAGGAGACACCAATCTCCTAACTCTGCTCTGGCTAGTGATCCTCTAGAAGACCTCTGCCTCCACTACCCTTAGCAAATGTAACTCTATCCATAGAAGACACCTAGCATCCCTACTATGGCTGGAGACCTATGTCCTCAAATCTATCATATCCAAAGCTCTATCTCAAATCTATACTAAACACAATACTTCGGTCTAGCACAAATCTATCTTCAATCTCAGTGTTTGGTCTAGTAAAAACCTGTCCTTAAATTTGTACCAAAATCTATCCTTGAATTTTTACTAAACATAGTCCTTCAGTATAGAACAAATATATCCTCAATCTCTATCCTCAAGCCTTAAATCAAAGCTTGAATTAATCTCAAATCAATTCTACTGGATATACCCCAAACCTTAACTCAAGGTTTAAAAAATTCAATCAATTCTACTCTCAAGTCTTCTCAAAGACTTATCTCAAATCTATCTTGCAATCTTCTAGAAAATCTCACACTAATCTGTCCACAAGTCCTTTCTAGAACTTATCCAAATCTGCTCTCAATATGTATTGTAGGCTTCCATAAAAGCTTACCCAAATCTATCCACAAGTCTTCTCAAAGACTTACCTCAAATATGCTCAACAAGTCCATGCTAGAAGTTGTTCAATATCATAGAAACATAAAGATAATTGTTAGACTCAATATGATCTATACTCATCATAATGCTCAAACACATTCAATCACTCTTTCAAAAACATACAAAGAGTTGTTAGAGACTCAATATACTTCCCATTCACCTCAATGCTCAATCACTTTCAATCACTCTTTCAGAAACATATAGAGAATTTTTAGAGACTCAATATGCTTCACATTCACCTCAATTCTTAATCACTCTCAATCACTCTTTCAAAAACATACAAAGAATTGTGAGAGACTCAATATGCTTCACATTCACCTCAATACTTAATCACTCTAAATCAACTCAATTCAAAATATAGAATAGTTTGTTTTATAGAACTTGGACAATCACTTCATACATCCACTTGACTAGGCTTAGCCAAATCTACTAAACAAATAAATCAATGAAAAAATTCTTGCTTAGAAACCCTAGTCCAAGCATATAACCACTCACTCAAAATGTTTCCAAAAATACTTGTCAACCAATCTCACATAACAATGATACTCATGGTTTTTTCAAACCCTAGTTCAAGTTCTTCACCTAACCAATGGATTCAACAACAATTATTATCAAACAATCTCATATAATAATGATACTCATGTTCTTCTCAAACCCTAGTTCAAGTTCTTAACTTAGCCAATGGCTTCAACAACAATGCTTATAAAACAAGTTTTTAACAACTTTTTATTCTAGAAAACCTTGAAGCATTAACTCAAAACACTAAATAAGGAAACCTAATTAAATCCTTTTCACTCCAAACGTGTTTTCCTAAAAATCAACCAATCAACTCAACTATGGAAGAATGTGCCCATACTTTTTTATTGATGATGAAGGAACCTCAAAAATTTTCCACAACCACAAACACTTCTTTTCCAAGCTCAAAGAAGTTATAATATGATAAACTCTCTCAAAATACAATGTAAATATCAAAACATGCATACACCTTATTACTCCATCTTGAAGAAATCATCCATCAACAATAATTGATCAAAAACACCTTACTCTTCTCAATATTGTAATAGTTGATTAAGTCACTTTACCAAATATATGCAATAAATCAATTTTTAATTCCCTAAGGTAAAAACAATATTACCCTAGTAAATTTCCATTTATCACTTAGGCAAATACCATAACCAATTTACCCCTTATCTCTCCCTAACCTTAGCAAAGAAAAGAATAATTTTTATTTCTATTAATAAACCTTCTCTTTACAACCTTAGCAACTTAATTAAAAATTAAATAAAAATATAATAACCTTTTTATATCTCCTGCTCCGCGTTTCACGGGATTCGATATTGCACTCTCTCCCTTTCTAATTCCTTGGTCGTGGCTTGCTAGCCATGTGATAAAAGTGCTCACGTGCTCACTAAAAGTCCAAAAGGCACTTTAATATTATGTTGAATCCTTTAAAGGTATTTGCTCCATTCTCCTTTTGCCACATAGTGCGTTCGATGCGCTCCCTTATTTTTGAATGCATGAGCCTTTTGTTCACTTGCTCCTTGGCACTTTATCCACAAATCTTCGCACGATTTTTAGTGTAGAATAATAAGAGGTAATTTTAATTTCATGGTTTTGAACTTAGCCAAAGGTTTAAATACCTTTTACCTTCCAAATCTTGCATGTCATTGGTGTATTAAATTTATGCGTCAGTGCTTTTATAATATGTATAATTAATTTATAAATAGTTTAAATTCTATTTAGAATTTAAATTTTATAAATTAACTTTGTAACCTTTGGCTTTATAAAAATTAAAACGTTATTGGGGGTTAAATAAAAACTTTTTGTTGCTCATAATGATTTATTAAAAAATCATTTTTCCGCCATGGTTTTAATAAAAACCCTTTATCTTTACCTCACATAATATAAAAATAATATTATGACATATTTTCAATCAACCTCTCACATTGCTCCTGGCGTCAATGGTGGTTCACTTCTTGGCATCAATAACAACTTCATGTGTTCACTTCTTGGCAGCAATGACAACTTCATGCCTTGACATCAATGACAACTCTATGAACTCAAAATATCCAACAATATCCCCTTTGTCATTGATGGCAACCCAAATTATTTTTACCAAAAACTTAACCTTTTCTTTGTTCTGCTCCCCCTAGGACATTTCTCCCCCTCGCTGAATGCTCTCTTCAAATCTCTCCTCTATACCAAATATTTTCCCCTTAAAAAAATCTCTCCCCCTTTGACATCAATGGAAAAGGGTCACCTTTGGGGCTCGGTTCTAAGAATGAGTCTCTTATCTTAGCCCCTCCCCCACCTCTTTTTGAGGTGGTTAATTATGAGGTGGGAGTATTTCTACTCCCAGAAAGCACTGGTCTTTACCTTTATCCTATTTTCTTATTATCTAATCCTTCTAATTTCTTTGATTGTTCCTTTCCATGTCCATGTTCCTGTTCATACTCCTGTTCATGTTCTTTTTCCTATTCATATCCATGTTCCTATTCCTATTCTTGTTCATGTTCCTGTTCATACTTGATTCTGGAATGTCTATTCTACACCACTTTGTTGTATGTCCATCATTATTGCACTTGTTACGCTTAATGTTATTATTCCTTGTAGGTGAATATGTCTTATTATTTCTCCTAGTGAAGCCATATCATTTTCTATCATGAACCCTGCAATTCATTGCCTTGTGACCAAACTGATTACATAAGTAGCAATACCCATGGAAAAGCTACCTATTTCTAAAATTTCCATTTTCCTATCTTTCATGTGTCTTGCACTATGAAGCCATGTGCCCAAATATGTGACATGAAAAACATCTTCCATTGAAGCTTCCTTGTATTGACCTCATTGGTCTCTTATTCTCTCTTAACCTATTTTGATTGTTGTTCCACATGTTTCTCGTTGGTGCATTGTTCCTATTCTTGTTGAACTTTCTATTGTCCAAATCATCCTCAGATGTCTCACTTTCTATTACACTATCTTCTTCTGAAGTTTCTCCTCCCTCAGAACTTGAGGTTGACTTCCCTTCCCATTTCTTTTGTTCTTGTTCAAATCCAATATCTATCTTGCTTGATGTAGGATTTTGTATCTTGATGAATTCATCTAAGTTCTTTGAGCTATTTTTGAACCCTTGTAGCTTGACTTTGGAGTTTTTGAATTTCATATTTAATGAATCCACCTCTTGTTCTAGTTTCTTACATTATAGAACCTTAGCTTCTAACTTCTCTTTGAACTTCTTTGTCTTAGAATTTTATTTGTCTAGATCCTCTATAAGCATTCTTCTCTTGACGGAGACGGGAAGAACCAACCACTTACAAATTCCAAATTTTCATTAAAAGCTTCGGGAAAAAGTACATTTCACAAAAGCAAAATGCCCACAGGCTTACAAGACCAGAGATGCTCTGGTATTTTCATTCTCTACTCTGTTCTTCCGTCCACCGTCAGTGGTATCTGATGGGGCACCGAAAAACACCCTTTGCCCCATTAAACTTCCTCAAACCAAAAAATTGCTTTGCCAAACCTCCCCCAAGCTGGAAAATGCATGATTGCTCGACTGCAGCCGGATGCTCCTACATCAGACACCCGGGTAAGTGAAGAAGTGATCTTCACTTCTGCTGGGTCCGGTTGCTGCCTCCCGCAACACTTTCGGACTCATATCTGTCTCTGCAACTTGTTCAACTTCTGCGTCTTGGCAAGAAAATTTTCTGCCCTCTACCAGAAAAATTCTGGCATTACTGCACATCTTCTCATCCTCTGCAGACTGTTCTAACCCCGGATCCTGGTCCATACAGCCTCTGTCTTCTTCCCGACTAATTTTCTCATTGCTGCAAACTTCTGTTGCAGCCTGCGGTATTTCCTCTTCTTGCATAGAAAAATCTATGCTTTCTTTCGGGCAGGTCCCGGTACTGCTGCTCTCTTCCTCTACAGCCTCCTTCATATTTTCTTCCTTTTTTCTCTCGTAACTTCATTGCAAGCCACTCCTTTTGCAATGATTTTAATTGCCACTTAAAGGCTAAATACTCTTCTTCTGAAACCACATCCTCCTGGTTATCCCGTCTTCTTCGGGAATGCATTCTTCTTGCTTGCTTTTCTCACAAACTTAACTGATCCCGGTGTAGCTGCCTCACGTCCGACGATCTGCTAACATGCTCGGGAATCCTCAACTCTCCTCTCTCAACTCTCCCGTAGGTCTCGGTGCAACTGCCTCACTTTCGGCGGATCTACTGCACACTCAGGAACTCCCGCTCTGATACCACTGATGGGGCACCGAAAAACACCCTTTGCCCCATTAAACTTCCTCAAACCAAAAAATTGCTTTGCCAAACCTCCCCCAAGCTGGAAAATGCACGATTGCTCGAGTGCAACCGGATGCTCCTGCATCATCTCTCTTCATCACATTCTTGATACTGAGATTCTAATTTAGAGTTTTGCTTTCTTACCTTCTTTACTTTTTAAAGAGCATAAATAAGTTCTCCCTTGAGATCATATCCTTCTTTATCTGATTATTCCTCTATTTTTTTGCCTTTGTCTACATCTTCATTTTCTTTTGACTTATCTTCTATAGGATCACCTTCTCCTTCTTCTAGTGCTATTAGAAGATTTTCTTCTGGTCCTTCAAGTGCATCCTCATATTAATCATCATTGAAACTATAACCATTCCTTGTACAAATATCTTCAAGATGTCCAAAGTTACCACATCTAAAACACTTGAGAATTATTGGTGACCTTTTCTTGACTTTTTTTCTTCAATCATAAATAGGACTTCATATTTATTATTTTTTGAGAAACTATTATCACTATCACTTGAGTACTTACTTAGCTTATCTTCTTAGTAACTCCTCTTTTTCCTTTGAAAGAACTTATTTCCTTGTCTTCTTTGTCCATCCTTGCTTTTCTTTTGGTACATGTATATTTCTGATTCCTTGTTCTTGTGATCCAATTTTTATTCATCATTCTTATTTTTTTCTTCTTGAAAATCAGTTGCATAATGACCATATTTTCCACAATTAAAGCATCTAATAGATTTTGTATCTATGGATCTTCTTGAATCCTTATTCCTTCTACCATAATTAGCTTCTTCATCACTAGATGACTCATTGCTTTATTCTGACTTCTTACCCTTTGTCTTCTTGATTGCTTTGAAGGTTGCTTCCTTCTAGGGATTAGGTTCTTTTATTATCAACTCAAAAGATGTAATAATAACAAGCAACACATCTCTTGTCAAAGAATCACCATCCTTTGATTCTTCTATAGTAGAGATATTTTCACTTAATCTTTTTGGAAGATATCTTAATACCTTATCACAAACATCTGATTCTTCAAGCTTGAGTCCAAGTCCTTGCATAAAATTAACAACCTCATCGACTTGAAGTAGATAAGTACTAATTTTTCCTCATCCTTCATTATTAACTCTTCAAATTGTCCTTTGAAATTTCATATCTTTGCTTTCTTGACACTTTTATCTTCTTCATATATACTTTGCAACTTATCCCACTTTCCTTTTGCATATTGACAATGCATAACTTTTATGGAATCTGTTCTATGCAAACCTCTCAAAATTGCATAAATTTCTTTTGAATTTGAATGTTGTAGAAGCTTACCTTCCTTATCTGTAGGTGGATCAACCGGTGGTATGTATCCATTTTTAACTGCTTCCCAAATTTCATTACCAAGTTTCATAAGCTAAATCTTCATTCTCAAACTCCAATATATATAATCACTTCCATCAAATACTGGTGCTGAATTATCTGATGATCCATTCTTAGAATCCATTGTGTTCTTTTAGGATTTTCCTTCAAGCTATTAAAATCTTCCAAAGTAACCCACTCTGATACCAATTGAATAATACAAGCTTATACTTGAGAGGGGGTGAACAGTGATAAGACCACTTTTTACTTTTCTTTCCCAATCAGTATTATACAATGTAAATATAATAATATCAATAGCAATAATCAAAGCAATGCATAAATCACCACACACAATGGAGATACCAAATTTATGTGGTTCACCCAATGTGGGCTACTTCACTGGAGAAAATATTTCACTAAAACTTTCTCAATCAATCTCTTGGGAATTATTTCCCTATTACAATTTTTATGGACCTCTGTCAAAAGGAGACATAAATATACTTAATAAAGTTCAAGGATATTTATCCATAGGAGACACCAATCTCCTAACTCTGCTCTGGCTAGTGATCCTCTAGAATACCTCTGCCTCAACTACCCTTAGCAAATGTAACTCTATCCATAGAAGACACCTATCTTCCCTACTTTGGTTGGAGATCTATGTCCTCAAATCTATCATATCCAAAGCTCTATCTCAAATCTATACTAAACACAATACTTCGGTCTAGCACAAATCTATCTTCAATCTCAGTGTTTGGTCTAGTAAAAACCTGTCCTTAAATTTGTACCAAAATCTATCCTTGAATTTGTACTAAACATAGTCCTTCAGTATAGAACAAATATATCCTCAATCTCTATCCTCAAGCCTTAAATCAAAGCTTGAATTAATCTCAAATCAATTCTACTGGATATACCCCAAACCTTAACTCAAGGTTTAAAAAATTCAATCAATTCTACTCTCAAGTCTTCTCAAAGACTTATCTCAAATCTATCTTGCAATCTTCTAGAAAATCTCACACTAATCTGTCCACAAGTCCTTTCTAGAACTTATCCAAATCTGCTCTCAATATGTATTGTAGGCTTCCATAAAAGCTTACCCAAATCTATCCACAAGTCTTCTCAAAGACTTACCTCAAATATGCTCAACAAGTCCATGCTAGAAGTTGTCCAATATCATAGAAACATAAAGATAATTGTTAGACTCAATATGCTCTATACTCATCATAATGCTCAAACACATTCAATCACTCTTTCAAAAACATACAAAGAGTTGTTAGAGACTCAATATACTTCCCATTCACCTCAATGCTCAATCACTTTCAATCACTCTTTCAGAAACATATAGAGAATTTTTAGAGACTCAATATGCTTCACATTCACCTCAATTCTTAATCACTCTCAATCACTCTTTCAAAAACATACAAAGAATTGTGAGAGACTCAATATGCTTCACATTCACCTCAATACTTAATCACTCTAAATCAACTCAATTCAAAATATAGAATAGTTTGTTTTATAGAACTTGGACAATCACTTCATACATCCACTTGACTAGGCTTAGCCAAATCTACTAAAAAAATAAATCAATGAAAAAATTCTTGCTTAGAAACCCTAGTCCAAGCATATAACCACTCACTCAAAATGTTTCCAAAAATACTTGTCAACCAATCTCACATAACAATGATACTCATGGTTTTTTCAAACCCTAGTTCAAGTTCTTCACCTAACCAATGGATTCAACAACAATTATTATCAAACAATCTCATATAATAATGATACTCATGTTCTTCTCAAACCCTAGTTCAAGTTCTTAACTTAGCCAATGGCTTCAACAACAATGCTTATAAAACAAGTTTTTAACAACTTTTTATTCTAGAAAACCTTGAAGCATTAACTCAAAACACTAAATAAGGAAACCTAATTAAATCCTTTTCACTCCAAACGTGTTTTCCAGAAAATCAACCAATCAACTCAACTATGGAAGAATGTGCCCATACTTTTTTATTGATGATGAAGGAACCTCAAAAATTTTCCACAACCACAAACACTTCTTTTCCAAGCTCAAAGAAGTTATAATATGATAAACTCTCTCAAAATACAATGTAAATATCAAAACATGCATACACCTTATTACTCCATCTTGAAGAAATCATCCATCAACAATAATTGATCAAAAACACCTTACTCTTCTCAATATTGTAATAGTTGATTAAGTCACTTTACCAAATATATGCAATAAATCAATTTTTAATTCCCTAAGGTAAAAACAATATTACCCTAGTAAATTTCCATTTATCACTTAGGCAAATACCATAACCAATTTACCCCTTATCTCTCCCTAACCTTAGCAAAGAAAAGAATAATTTTTATTTCTATTAATAAACCTTCTCTTTACAACCTTAGCAACTTAATTAAAAATTAAATAAAAATATAATAACCTTTTTATATCTCCTGCTCCGCGTTTCACGGGATTCGATATTGCACTCTCTCCCTTTCTAATTCCTTGGTCGTGGCTTGCTAGCCATGTGATAAAAGTGCTCACGTGCTCACTAAAAGTCCAAAAGGCACTTTAATATTATGTTGAATCCTTTAAAGGTATTTGCTCCATTCTCCTTTTGCCACATAGTGCGTTCGATGCGCTCCCTTATTTTTGAATGCATGAGCCTTTTGTTCGCTGCTCCTTGGCACTTTATCCACAAACCTTAGCACGATTTTTAGTGTAGAATAATAAGAGGTAATTTTAATTTCATGGTTTTGAACTTAGGCAAAGGTTTAAATACCTTTTACCTTCCAAATATTGCATGTCGACGGTGTATTAAAATTGTACGTCAATGCCTTTATAATATGCATAGTTAATTTATAAATAGTTTAAATTCTATTTAGAATTTAAATTTTATAAATTAACTTTGTAACCTTTGGCTTTATAAAAATTAAAACGTTATTGGGGGTTAAATAAAAACTTTTTGTTGCTCATAATGATTTATTAAAAAATCATTTTTCCGCCATGGTTTTAATAAAAACCCTTTATCTTTACCTCACATAATATAAAAATAATATTATGACATATTTTCAATCAACCTCTCACATTGCTCCTGGCGTCAATGGTGGTTCACTTCTTGGCATCAATAACAACTTCATGTGTTCACTTCTTGGCAGCAATGACAACTTCATGCCTTGACATCAATGACAACTCTATGAACTCAAAATATCCAACAATATCCCCTTTGTCATTGATGGCAACCCAAATTATTTTTACCAAAAACTTAACCTTTTCTTTGTTCTGATCCCCCTAGGACATTTCTCCCCCTCGCTGAATGCTCTCTTCAAATCTCTCCTCTATACCAAATATTTTCCCCTTAAAAAAATCTCTCCCCCTTTGACATCAATGGAAAAGGGTCACCTTTGGGGCTCGGTTCTAAGAATGAGTCTCTTATCTTAGCCCCTCCCCCACCTCTTTTTGAGGTGGTTAATTATGAGGTGGGAGTATTTCTACTCCCAGAAAGCACTGGTCTTTACCTTTATCCTATTTTCTTATTATCTAATCCTTCTAATTTCTTTGATTGTTCCTTTCCATGTCCATGTTCCTGTTCATACTCCTGTTCATGTTCTTTTTCCTATTCATATCCATGTTCCTATTCCTATTCTTGTTCATGTTCCTGTTCATACTTGATTCTGGAATGTCTATTCTACACCACTTTGTTGTATGTCCATCATTATTGCACTTGTTACGCTTAATGTTATTATTCCTTGTAGGTGAATATGTCTTATTATTTCTCCTAGTGAAGCCATATCATTTTCTATCATGAACCCTGCAATTCATTGCCTTGTGACCAAACCGATTACATAAGTAGCAATACCCATGGAAAAGCTACCTATTTCTAAAATTTCCATTTTCCTATCTTTCATGTGTCTTGCACTATGAAGCCATGTGCTCAAATATGTGACATGAAAAACATCTTCCATTGAAGCTTCCTTGTATTGACCTCATTGGTCTCTTATTCTCTCTTAACCTATTTTGATTGTTGTTCCACATGTTTCTCGTTGGTGCATTGTTCCTATTCTTGTTGAACTTTCTATTGTCCAAATCATCCTCAGATGTCTCACTTTCTATTACACTATCTTCTTCTGAAGTTTCTCCTCCCTCAGAACTTGAGGTTGACTTCCCTTCCCATTTCTTTTGTTCTTGTTCAAATCCAATATCTATCTTGCTTGATGTAGGATTTTGTATCTTGATGAATTCATCTAAGTTCTTTGAGCTATTTTTGAACCCTTGTAGCTTGACTTTGGAGTTTTTGAATTTCATATTTAATGAATCCACCTCTTGTTCTAGTTTCTTACATTATAGAACCTTAGCTTCTAACTTCTCTTTGAACTTCTTTGTCTTAGAATTTTATTTGTCTAGATCCTCTATAAGCATTCTTCTCTTGACGGAGACGGGAAGAACCAACCACTTACAAATTCCAAATTTTCATTAAAAGCTTCGGGAAAAAGTACATTTCACAAAAGCAAAATGCCCGCAGTATTACAAGACCAGAGATGCTCTGGTATTTTCATTCTCTACTCTGTTCTTCCGTCCACCGTCAGTGGTATCTGATGGGGCACCGAAAAACACCCTTTGCCCCATTAAACTTCCTCAAACCAAAAAATTGCTTTGCCAAACCTCCCCCAAGCTGGAAAATGCATGATTGCTTGACTGCAGCCGGATGCTCCTGCATCAGACACCCGGGGTAAGTGAAGAAGTGATCTTCACTTCTGATGGGTCCGGTTGCTGCCTCCCGCAACACTTTCGGACTCATCTCTGTCTCTGCAACTTGTTCAACTTCTGCGTCTTGGCAAGAAAATTTTCTGCCCTCTACCAGACAAATTCTGGCATTACTGCACATCTTCTCATCCTCTGCAGACTGTTCTAACCTCGGCTCTTGGTCCATACAACCTCTGTCTTCTTCCCGACTAATTTTCTCATTGCTTGCAAACTTCCGTTGCGACTGCGGTATTTCCTCTTCTTGCATAGAAAAATCTATGCTTTCTTCCGGAAGGTCCCGTGCTCGTTGCTCTCTTCCTCTCTGACCTCCTTCATATTTTCTTCCTTTTTTTCTCTCGTAACTTCATTGCAAGCCACTCCTTTTGCAATGATTTTAATTGCCGCTTCAAGGCTAAATACTCTTCTTCTGAAACCACATCCTCCTGGTTATCCCGTCTTCTTCGGGAATGCATTCTTCTTGCTTGCTTTTCTCACAAACTTAACTGATCCCGGTGTAGCTGCCTCACGTCCGACGGTCTGCTAACATGCTCAAGAATCCTCAACTCTCCTTCTCTCTCAACTCTCCCGTAGGTCTTGGTGCAACTGCCTCACTTTCGGTGGATCTACTGCACTCTCAGAAACTCTCGCTTTGATACCACTGACGGGGCACTGAGAAAACACCCTTTGCCCCATTAAACTTCCTCAAACCAAAAAATTGCTTTGCCAAACCTCCCCTAAGCTGGAAAATGCACGATTTCTCGAGTGCAGCCGGATGCTCCTGCATCATCTCTCTTCATCACATTCTTGATACTGAGATTCTAATTTAGAGTTTTGCTTTCTTACCTTCTTTACTTTTTAAAGAGCATAAATAAGTTCTCCCTTGAGATCATATCCTTCTTTATCTGATTATTCCTCTATTTTTTTGCCTTTGTCTACATCTTCATTTTCTTTTGACTTATCTTCTATAGGATCACCTTCTCCTTCTTCTAGTGCTATTAGAAGATTTTCTTCTGGTCCTTCAAGTGCATCCTCATATTAATCATCATTGAAACTATAACCATTCCTTGTACAAATATCTTCAAGATGTCCAAAGTTACCACATCTAAAACACTTGAGAATTATTGGTGACCTTTTCTTGAATTTTTTTCTTCAATCATAAATAGGACTTCATATTTATTATTTTTTGAGAAACTATTATCACTATCACTTGAGTACTTACTTAGCTTATCTGCATAGTAACTCCTCTTTTTCCTTTGAAAGAACTTATTTCCTTGTCTTCTTTGTCCATCCTTGCTTTTCTTTTGGTACATGTATATTTCTGATTCCTTGTTCTTGTGATCCAATTTTTATTCATCATTCTTATTTTTTTCTTCTTAAAAATCAGTTGCATAGTGACCATATTTTCCACAATTAAAGCATCTAATAGATTTTGTATCTATGGATCTTCTTGAATCCTTATTCCTTCTACCATAATTAGCTTCTTCATCACTAGATGACTCATTGCTTTATTCTGACTTCTTACCCTTTTTCTTCTTGATTGCTTTGAAGGTTGCTTCCTTCTAGGGATTAGGTTCTTTTATTATCAACTCAAAAGATGTAATAATAACAAGCAACACATCTCTTGTCAAAGAATCACCATCCTTTGATTCTTCTATAGTAGAGATATTTTCACTTAATCTTTTTGGAAGATATCTTAATACCTTATCACAAACATCTGATTCTTCAAGCTTGAGTCCAAGTCCTTGCATAAAATTAACAACCTCATCGACTTGAAGTAGATAAGTACTAATTTTTCCTCATCCTTCATTATTAACTCTTCAAATTGTCCTTTGAAATTTCATATCTTTGCTTTCTTGACACTTTTATCTTCTTCATATATACTTTGCAACTTATCCCACTTTCCTTTTGCATATTGACAATGCATAACTTTTATGGAATCTGTTCTATGCAAACCTCTCAAAATTGCATAAATTTCTTTTGAATTTGAATGTTGTAGAAGCTTACCTTCCTTATCTGTAGGTGGATCAACCGGTGGTATGTATCCATTTTTAACTGCTTCCCAAATTTCATTACCAAGTTTCATAAGCTAAATCTTCATTCTCAAACTCCAATATATATAATCACTTCCATCAAATATTGGTGTTGAATTATCCGATGATCCATTCTTAGAATCCATTGTGTTCTTTTAGGATTTTCCTTCAAGCTATTAAAATCTTCCAAAGTAACCCACTCTGATACCAATTGAATAATACAAGCTTATACTCAGAGAGGGGGTGAAAAGTATAAGACCACTTTTTACTTTTCTTTCCCAATCAGTATTATACAATGTAAATATAATAATATCAATAGCAATAATCAAAGCAATGCATAAATCACCACACACAATGGAGATACCAAATTTATGTGGTTCACCCAATGTGGGCTACTTCACGGAGAAAATATTTCACTAAAACTTTCTCAATCAATCTCTTGGGAATTATTTCCCTATTACAATTTTTATGGACCTCTGTCAAAAGGAGACATAAATATACTTAATAAAGTTCAAGGATATTTATCCATAGGAGACACCAATCTCCTAACTCTGCTCTGGCTAGTGATCCTCTAGAAGACCTCTGCCTCCACTACCCTTAGCAAATGTAACTCTATCCATAGAAGACACCTAGCATCCCTACTATGGCTGGAGACCTATGTCCTCAAATCTATCATATCCAAAGCTCTATCTCAAATCTATACTAAACACAATACTTCGGTCTAGCACAAATCTATCTTCAATCTCAGTGTTTGGTCTAGTAAAAACCTGTCCTTAAATTTGTACCAAAATCTATCCTTGAATTTGTACTAAACATAGTCCTTCAGTATAGAACAAATATATCCTCAATCTCTATCCTCAAGCCTTAAATCAAAGCTTGAATTAATCTCAAATCAATTCTACTGGATATACCCCAAACCTTAACTCAAGGTTTAAAAAATTCAATCAATTCTACTCTCAAGTCTTCTCAAAGACTTATCTCAAATCTATCTTGCAATCTTCTAGAAAATCTCACACTAATCTGTCCACAAGTCCTTTCTAGAACTTATCCAAATCTGCTCTCAATATGTATTGTAGGCTTCCATAAAAGCTTACCCAAATCTATCCACAAGTCTTCTCAAAGACTTACCTCAAATATGATCAACAAGTCCATGCTAGAAGTTGTCCAATATCATAGAAACATAAAGATAATTGTTAGACTCAATATGCTCTATACTCATCATAATGCTCAAACACATTCAATCACTCTTTCAAAAACATACAAAGAGTTGTTAGAGACTCAATATACTTCCCATTCACCTCAATGCTCAATCACTTTCAATCACTCTTTCGAAACATACGAGAGAATTTTTAGAGACTCAATATGCTTCACATTCACCTCAATTCTTAATCACTCTCAATCACTCTTTCAAAAACATACAAAGAATTGTGAGAGACTCAATATGCTTCACATTCACCTCAATACTTAATCACTCTAAATCAACTCAATTCAAAATATAGAATAGTTTGTTTTATAGAACTTGGACAATCACTTCATACATCCACTTGACTAGGCTTAGCCAAATCTACTAAACAAATAAATCAATGAAAAAATTCTTGCTTAGAAACCCTAGTCCAAGCATATAACCACTCACTCAAAATGTTTCCAAAAATACTTGTCAACCAATCTCACATAACAATGATACTCATGGTTTTTTCAAACCCTAGTTCAAGTTCTTCACCTAACCAATGGATTCAACAACAATTATTATCAAACAATCTCATATAATAATGATACTCATGTTCTTCTCAAACCCTAGTTCAAGTTCTTAACTTAGCCAATGGCTTCAACAACAATGCTTATAAAACAAGTTTTTAACAACTTTTTATTCTAGAAAACCTTGAAGCATTAACTCAAAACACTAAATAAGGAAACCTAATTAAATCATTTTCACTCCAAACTTGTTTTCTATAAAACCAACCAATCAACTCAACTATGGAAGAATGTGCCCATACCTTTTTCTTGATGATGAAGGAATCTCAAAAATCTACCACAACCACAAACACTTCTTTTCCAAGCTCAAAGAAGTTATAAGATGATAAACTCTCTCAAAATACAATGTAAATATCAAAACATACATACACCTTATTACTCCATCTTGAAGAAATCATCCATCAACAATAATTGACCAAACACACCTTACTCTTCTCTATATTGCAATAATTGATTAAGTCACTTTACCAAATATATGTAATAAATCAATTTTTAATTCCCTAAGGTAAAAATAATATTACCCTAGTAAATTTACATTTATCACTTAGGTAAATACCATAACCAATTTACCCCTTATATCTCCCTAACCTTAGCAAAGCAAAGAATAATTTTTATTTCTATTAACAATCCTTATCTCTCCACAACCTTAGAAACTTCATTAAAAATTAAATAAAAAATATAAGAACCTTTTTATATATCCCGCTCCACATTTCACAGGATTCAATCTTGCACTCTCTCCCTTGCTAGTGCCTTGGCCACAGCTTGCTATCAATGTGAGCCAAGCACTCACGTTCTCACTACAAACACAAAAGGTGCTTTAATATTTTGCCAAATCCTTTAGAGCCCTTGGCTCCCTTCTCCTTTTGCCATGTAGCACATTTGATGTGCTCCTTTCTTACTGAATTCATGTGCATTTTGTTCACTGCTCCTTGGCACTTTCTCCATGAACCTTAGCATGATTTTTGGTGCAGAATAATCGAAGGTAATTTGAATGCCATGGTTTTGAACTTAGGCAAAGGTTTAAATACCATTTACCTTCCAAATATTGCATGTCGATGGTGTATTAAACTTGGACGTCGGTGCCTTTATAATATGCATAATTAATTTATAAATAATTTAAATTCTATTTAGAATTTAAATTTTATAAATTAACTTTGTAACCTTTGGATTTATAAAAATTAAAGCCTCCTTGGGGGTTAAATAATTTTTTTTTGTTTCTCATAATGATTTAATAAAAATTCATTTTTCCACCATGGTTTTAATAAAAACCCTTTATATTTGCCTCACATAATATACAAATAATATTATGACATATTTTCAATCAACCTCTCGCATTGCACCTGGTGTCAATGGTGGTTCACTTCTTGGCATCAATAACAACTTCATGTGTTCACTTCTTGGCAGCAATGACAACTTCATGTCTTGACATCAATGACAACTCTATGAACTCAAAATATCCAACACTTATCCCCTTCCCGAAGCTCAAGTGATCTATATTTCTGGCACCACAATATTTCTTCCTGTTGGTATTTTTTTTTGATTGGTTGAAAGGGTGTTGAAAGGTCCCTGAACCTTGTACAAGAGGAATTACATGAATTCCAGATCGACCGAGGTGGTCCAAGAAATAAAGATCAAAGAGCGAGCAAACCTCCACACGAGGAAAGGTGTCGCGAAATCGCGACCAAATTGGTGATGTCGCGAAATCGCGACAAGTTGCACCGTTGCTGCCAAGAGAAGAAAGGATGTCGCGAAATCGCGACAAGAAGCGCCATCGAAGCCGAAGGAGGGAAGAAGTCGCGATATCGCGACATGTTGCAAGGTTGCTGCCAGAAGAGAGGAAGTGTCGCGATATCGCGACATGTTGCTAGGTTGGAGCCGAAGAGAAGAAGAGTCACGAAATCGCGACATGAAGGAAAACTGACCGGACAAAAGGTGAAGAGAAAAGGTGTCGCGAAATCATGACAAGAAGTAAGACCGCTGCCGAAGAGAAGAGGTGTCATGAAATCGTGACAAGAAGGAAGACCGCAGCTGAAGAGAAAAAGTGTCACGATATCGCGACATTTATGGAAGACCGCTGCCAAAGAGAAAGGGTGTCGCGAAATCGCGACAAGATGGAAGACCGTTGTCGAAGAGAAAAAGTGTCACGATATCGCGACATTATGGAAGACCGTCCAAAGAGAAAAGGTGTCGCGATATCGCGACAAGATGGAAGACCGCAGTCGAAGAGAAAAAGTGTCGCGATATCGCGACAAGATGGAAGACCGCTGCCAAAGAGAAAAAGTGTCACGATATCGCGACAATATGGAAGACCGTAGCCGAAGAGAAAAAGTGTCGCGATATCGCGACATGATGCAAGAAAGAGAAAAAGTGTCGCGATATCGCGACAAGATGGAAGACCACTGCCAAGGAGAAAAAGTGTCGCGATATCGCGACAAAATGGAAGACCAGATGAAGAGAAAAAGTGTCACGATATCGCGACATGATGCAAGAAAGCGCCTGAAGAGAAAAAGTGTCGCGATATCGTGACATGTTGCAAAAATGCACCGAAGAGAAAAAGTGTCGCGATATCGCGACATGTTGAAAAACGCACCAAAGAGAAAAAGTGTCGCGATATCGCGACATGTTGCAAAATCGCGGCCGAAGAGAAAAAGTGTCGCGATATCGCGACATGTTGTAAAACCATGAGAGAGAGAAAAAGTGTCGCGATATCGCGACAAGTTGAAAGACCACTTCCGAAGGAGAAAAAGTGTCGCGATATCGCGACAAGTAGCAACCTCACGGCCAGAGGAAAAAGGGATGTCGCGATATCGCGACATGCTGAAATTTTATGGCCAACGGTGAAAAGTGTCGCGATATCGTGACAAGTTGCCAAAACGCAGCCGAAGGGGGAGAAGAAGGAAGAAAGGATGCGAAAACTCGACCAGTTCCAAGAGCAAACAAACCCGGTCCCCTGTTAACCACTCACATTGTGCAGACATTGGAACTTGTAGAAGCGTCCCTTAGGCCAATGGGAAAGGAGTCTCTCCAAACATGAATGTCCGTTTCGCCAACTCCCTTGTTAGCAAGCCAGTCCGCAGCTTTGTTTCCTTCCCGGTACTGATGCTTAATGACTAATTCTGGGTAAATGCCAATTAGTGCCTTGCATTCTTGGAAGATCGAAACAAGGGCCCAGGGAGGCACAGAAGTCCCATTGAGCCAGTTGATGCAGTGCAGTGAGTCTCCTTCTATGATAAGTTTATTGATGGTCAAGCCTTCCAAGAGAATCAAGCTTTGGAGCAGAGCCCGAGCCTCTGCCATATTGTTAGATTGAATTCCCAGGTTCTGAGCAAAGGCCAAAATTATTTCTCCTCTGTGATTTTTGAGAATTCCTCCTCCGCCAGCCGCTCCTGGGTTGCCTTTGGCCGCACCATCGAAATTAAGCTTGTGCCACCCAGTAGGAGGTAAGACCCACTTGATGACAGACCTGTCAATAGAAGTACGGGGTGTGGCAGAGAAATTGGAAAGATTGAAAAGTTTTGTTAGGTCCGATTCAAGGCCAGGAGGGGGGGTTTGGAAGACGAGACAAGAGAGGCATTCTCCACAGCAAGGGCCAAGATTTTGGCAACAACAATCTTCTTATCAGTGGCTTGGTTTTTGAAAATTTTGGCATTTCTCTCAAGCCAAATCTGCCACAGGAAAATGTGAAGGCAAGCTTGCCACATGAATTTAAGTTGATTGCTCTTGAAAGGCCGGGGCCATTGTTGAAAAAGGAGGGGAATGGAATGAGGGAGGGCTACGGAGATGACGAAGGTGTTAAGAACCTGGTTGAGCACTGCAAGAGAGAAGGGACATTCCAGAAAAACATGCGAAGTTGACTCACAGGCATTTTTACACAGGATGCACCAATTGGGGATGAGTAACCCTCTGATTATCAAGTTGTCAGTGGTGAGGATTCTATTTTGGATGGCCAACCAGTAGAAGAATTTGACCTTGGGAATGATCTTGGGAACCCAGACCTGATTAGATAAGTCTCGACCATCATTGGGAGTTTCTTGACTGTAGTAAGCTGATTTAACAGTGAAATTCCTTGAATCTTCAAGGTTCCAGACCATGGAATCATCTTTGTGAGAGCTGGGGATGATGCAAGTCCTCAGCAAGTTTTGTAACCACCTGAGCACCTCGGTGATATGCCTAGGCCCATTAAGAGCCAGGTGTTTCCATTCAGGTCTTGTAATACCTGGGTTAATGAAATGACACACCTTATCTCCAAAGGTGGCTTCGGTAACCGTCTTGAGCACTGCAAGATGAGGATCTTGGCTGAGAGGTTTGTCACGGATCCATGGGTCATCCCAAAAATGAATGGTCATTCCAGTTCCAAGACACCACCTTAAGCCTTCCATGATGATCTTCCTTGTTTTGGTGACGCCATTCCAGAAATGAGATCCGCTAGGAAGGTTGTGCTCTCCAAGAAAGGGAACCTGATGGAGGTACTTAGCTTTGATGATGTCAATCCAAGTGACTTTTTCATTGATGGTAAGTCTCCAGGACTGCTTGGCAATGAGGGCCATGTTCATCCGCTTGATGTCCCTGAATCCGAGTCCTCCATCCTTTTTCTTGGAACAAACCCTATCCCAGGCAACAAGGGAAAATTTGTTCTTGTTTTCGTTTCCCGCCCAAAGGAATCTACGTTGAATTTGCTCAATTCTTTGGCAGATGGAAGCTGGAGCTTTGAAGATAGATAAGAAAAAAATAGGAATACTTTGCAGGCAAGCCTGGACCAGAGTGGCTTTGGCTGCTGACTAAGCATTGAACTTTTCCAACTTGGCAAGTTTCTTGTTGAGGCGATCTAAAATAGGGTTCCACATAGCCGAGACCGATTTGCCATGGAAAAGCGGTAATCCAAGATAAGTAGTTGGAAGGCTCCCAATGATACACCCAAGGATCTCAGCAATCCTGTTTTGCCTGTGGATGGGAGTATTGAGAAAGTATAGCTTGCTTTTGCGGTAATTGACTTTACGGCCAGCCGCCTCTTCATAAGAATCAAGAATGTTCTTAATGATTTTTGCTTCGGGAACAGAAGCATGAGAGGATAGAATAGTATCATCCACAAACTGTTGATGGGAAATGGCATTGGTTGTTGAGGCTGGTTTGATCCCGGAGATGAGTCCACTGTTGCAAGCAACAGTAAGGGTTCTTCCAAGGGTTTCGGCCAAAATGATGAAGAGGAAGGGTGACAGAGGGTCCCCTTGACGGATGCCTTTGAAACTTTGGAAGAAGCCAGCGGGTGAACCATTGATAAGAACAGAGAACCAAGCAGTAGAGATACATTCATGAACCATCTTGATCCATTCTTTGTGAAACCCAAACTTCTCTAGGACCTCGAACAGGAATTTCCAGGAAACCCGATCAAAAGCCTTGTTCATGTCAAGCTTAAGGAACATACTGGGTTTTTTATTTTTAGATGCCGAATGGGCCAATTCGTGGACGGTTATCACTCCATCAGCAATGAATCTACCTTTGACCGAGCTCCCTTGGCACTGGTCGATGATGGAGGGAAGGATGTCTCTCAGCTTGTTTGCCATAACTTTGGTGATAAGTTTGTAGATGACACTACAGAGACTAATAGGTCTGAAGTCGGAGAGAGAAGCACGATCATTGGACTTGGGAATTAAAACAATGAAGGTGGAATTGGCTTCTCTCGACATATTTTTGGCTCTCTGGAAGAATTTAACCGCAACAACAACATCAGGGCCCACAATATCCCAAAAGTGTTGAAAAAACCGGGGTGGGAAGCCATCGGGTCCAGGGGCCTTATCAGGTTCCATTGCAAACAGAGCTTCTTTGATCTCCTCTTTAGTGAAGAATTGGAGCAATTTCCCATTATCATCGTTAGACACCAACTTTGGTATGTTCTGAAGCAGAGAACTTGTTGTGCGGGGGTGGCAGTCAACACTTGGACCTAAGATTTCTTGGAAGTGGCGCACAGCTTCCTGTCTGATAGCATGGATGTCAGAGACAATGGTTCCATCAGCCTTGGTCAACTCAGAGATTTTATTTGAGCCTCTGTGGCGCATGGTGGAAGCATGGAAAAACTTCGTGTTGGTGTCTCCTTCTTTGAGCCAGAGGCTTCTGGATTTTTGCCTCCAGTAGGACTCTTCCTTAGCCAAGGCATTGTGAAAGTTTGAAAGGAGGCTTTTTTCTTCCATGAAAGTTTCGACCCTCTGATCCCCTCCCTGAATCAGATTTTCCACCCTTTTGAGCTCATCCATCAGATGCTTTTTTTCGGTAAAGAGGTTGCCGAAAACCTCCCTGTTCCAGCATTTCAGCTTGAGCTTGACCGCTTTGAGTTTGAGGAACAGATTCGTGAGAGGGTTTGGACAAAGGTTTTGCTGCCACCATTGTCGAATACACCGACCTAAATCTGGATGGGTGAGCCACATATTTTCAAACCTGAAAGGGGTTTTGAAGATTTTTTGGGGGCGGGAACAATCCAGAATTAAGGGGTTGTGATCGGATCCAATTTTTGGGTGGCTATGAAGCCTGGCATCGCCAAAAATAGGAATGAGTTCTTTGGATAAGAGAAATCTATCAAGCCAAATTTGGATGTGATGAATGCCCACCCGTCTGTTGCTCCATGTGTAGTTGGATCCTTGGAGCGGCATGTCCATTAGCTCGTTGAGGTTGACAAAATCGCTGAAATCTTCAATGCAGCTGCTAGTGATCGGATTGCCTCCTTGCTTGTCAAACAGGTGAAGGGGAGTATTGAAATCACCACAGAGCATCCATGGAAAGTCAGGAAAGTTATTGCGCATTGCGGAAATGTTATCCCACAACAATCTTCTATTGATAGGACTGTTTGGTCCATAAACATTGGTGGCAATCCATTGGAGGTTAGTGACTTTATTAGTGAACAAAATGTTGATGGTTCTATCAGAGACTGAAAGAACTCTCCCCTCAATAGTTGTCGGATCCCACAAACAAAGGAGACCCCCAGATGCCCCTGAGGAGGGACAAAAGGCAAAATTGTTGTTTTCCCAGATTAGCTTGCAAACTTGAGTGCTGCTATTCTCGTCCAGTTTGGATTCTTGAAGAAACATGATATTTGGTTTTAGGTTTTTTCTTACTGATTTGACAGTCCTCTGTTTAGCAATTCCGTTGAGGCCTCTGACATTCCAAGAGACGAACTTCATCGAGTTGACTTGGGGTTTGCTTTGCGACCTCTGCCTCTCCCTTGAGATGGAGTAAGTTTAGGTCTAACTTCATCCAAGTCTTGGTGGGTGGGTTGTTCGGAAATAGGGCCCAAGGAGGTAGGCACAGAGCCATTAGCCGTTTCGATCTCAGTTGCTTTGGCAAGCTTTTTTGCATTGGACGGTCTTCCCCTTCTCTGTTCTTTGTTGACGTCAGCTTTGGGTGCGGGAATGGGAGATTTCAGCGGGCTGGATGTTTGGAGAATGTCGGTGGTGTCAGTCCCAGGGGCAGGCCGATGGGGGGATGGAGAGCGGGGAGACTGGCACAGGGCAACAGACTCAGGGGAGAGGGAAAGAGGACGGTTCTGAGTCGGGGGAAGGGGTGGGAAGGGAAGAGGAAGGTGAGAGGGACCAGAATCGGTGGGTGAGTTTGGGAAGGTCATTGCAGCCTTACCTTTGGACAAGGGAGACTGAATCAAAGTGGGTGTGGATGAGACGTTTGGATCTATGGGAAGGTCATCGGAGATGTCCTCTCTAGTATGAAGATTATTTAAGGGAGCAAATTGATTAGAACGAGAAGGCAGAGCACTTACATTGTTGGGTTTGCCATGATTTGAAGCAGAGGTTTTAGGAGGGCCTGCAGATCGGCCACGGCCCCGGCCAGAAGCCTTTTTTTGGGTGTTGGGGATCTGGGAATCCTTCTTTCGGCCCGAATCATTGGGGATATCTTTTTTTTGGGAAGGGCATTGAGAAGCCAGGTGGCCCTGAGTGTTGCACTCCAAACAAAAAGTGGGCTTGTTCTCGTACTCAACTCCTTGACGTCTTCTATAGCTCCCGTAGTTGATGCCGATGCAGGTAGGCAGAGCCGAATCCAGATTAGCCATGATGCAGACACGAGCATAGGTCATTCTGGTTCTGGCTCGGGTAGCAGGGTCGATGGCGACTAAATCTCCAATCGGTTGAGTGATGCCTTTGAGTGCATCATTGTAGAAGAACTATGGGGGAAGCCCATGGAGTTTGATCCAAATCGGAGCGATGTTGATAGACTGAGTTTCAGGGTCAAAGTCTTCCCCCCATCTTCGCAGAAATAGGCTGCGACGGCCGAAAAACCAAGGTCCTCCAGTAAGAATGCGGTGGGTGTCGAGGGCATTGTTTAGCCTTATCATGAAAAACCCCCTAGGAAAGGCCACTAACTCCAAGCTGCCCGAAAGCCGCCATTTGGAAAGAGCCCACTCTCGGATAGTTTCCATATCAGGTCGGGCATCGACAAATTTCCCAACCTAGAGAGAGGGACTCTTGGAAGATTAGTGGCTCCATAACCTCACTTGGAAAAGAGACTTCAGTGCCCGTAACAGAGAAGGGCAAAGGAGTTTGGAAAGAAAACGCTCCTGTCGAAGACCTAACTTTATCCGCAAAGGACAAAGACCAAGGTCATGCTTTGGAAGGAGAGGAGGGTGAAACCCTAACGTTATCAGACGCCGGTTTCACCACGCCGTTTGGGTCTTCACCGTGACATTTGCTGAGTGGGCCTGCAGTAGGCCCAACACCATCTGCAGGGCCCGAGGACAAACCTGCCAGACCAGCACCCTCCAGCGTCCCTCCAACGTCGCCATCGCCATCGCCATCGTCCACAGACGCACCCGCTCCCGTTCCCGCCATCAATCAATATTGAGTCTTGGGAAAAATTTCACCATGTCACATAATATGTGACATGGTGATTTTCACAGTTATGTGACATGATGATTTTCACAGTTATCGAGGCATCGTCCACCAATCTTGATCATTTTCAAGATGTTCTTTAACGCTTTGTGGACTTCTTGGGCCAATGCATATTTCCAAAATATAGGAGATGCTTGAGTCAACAATCAAATCCCATATTTTCTTCCAAAGGCTATTGAGTTCCAATGCACTTGTTCCTAGCTTGGTCAAATTTTGCAAAATTCTTCCTTCAAAATGGATCATTGTTTCTTTTTTAAGATTTTCAAGGAGGAATTTCCTCTCAAATGTTCCTGATCTATAAGCATTTTTTTTCCTTGTGAATTTAATGAAATAGGTGAAAACCCCTATAAGCATTGTAATGTGATGAAGGGGTTAGACATTCTATGAGAAAAATTCTCAAGTTCTCTGCATTAATAAAAGGGATCCGACTTCTAACTTTATGAGAAATTTTTGTGCATGATTTCTTTCTATCCTATGCATTTTTATTTTATGCTCATATTAATTATCTGCTATCGAGTTTAAATTTTTCATATGGATTTAAAAATTACTCGTGAGGAAGTGAGCCCTAGAATGTGATTTTGGAAGTTGTATCTGCAAAGTTGTAAGTAAATTTTGCTACCTTATTTTATTACATGTTGCAACTCTTGGGTGGAATTCTTGCTACTAGTCTCTCTGAGATCCTACACTTTGGCATGTGGCAATATTTTCCATTTCTTTATGCAATTTTTTTTCATTCTTGCAACTCTAAAATTCAAACCCGTGTAGGATTAGTAAGGATCCAAACCTCTCTAGAGATTGGCTTGAAGGACATTCCTTTCCTTTGGCCTTTCAATATTGGCTGTGTCTAGGGTGCACAAACGTAAGTTTTGTTTTTTAGGTAGATATTTGACCAAAAATTCCTTAGCTAGTGTGTTGTGAAGCTTTCTTAACAGTTATTTTTCCTTACATATATCTCTTTTGGTCACCTCCCTAGATTCGAGTAACTCTTCAAAGGTGACTCCTTTTCTTGATTTGTATACACAAGCATAGAAGACTGAATTAGATTTGATCACCATAGGTAAACTCCCTCCAAAGGTAACTATGCCTATCCTTCTTGATATTATATAACATGTGTATTCAAGTGTATTTTCATAGCCTATGCATTCTATGTACTCGGTTCCCTCATGGAGCTCGAGTCCACCTCAAATTTCTTCAATCCCAATTCCACAACTCCCTGCTCCATGTATTTTGTAATTATCTACAATAGTCATTTCATAGTTTCCAGCACTAGTTCCTTCCCCAGGGCTACAACACCACATGTTCCATTGTCGTTGCCTACTCCATTAGTGTCTCTACCCTTACCAACACCTCCTACGCCCTCAAATACTTATCCTTACATAAAATTATTATAAGAAATACAATCTATAAATTGAGCCATCAGAATAATGTGTTGATTGTGGAGTCTGATTAATTCAGAGGCCTTTGTTTGAACCACATTTGGACCCACTATGCAAAAAATGGGGATGTAGGGGGGGAATTATCCCCAGAAGAAAAAAATAGATGCTTTTTCCTCTATGTAAATCTGGACCATTTGTTATTAGGTCACAGATCGAATGGTAGATTTTAGGTGGGTTTTTGTCCTAAAATTGTTATGCACTTTTATAAGAGGATGTTGTATGGCGATTGATTGTTATGTTCAGTGCGCAGTTGTGTACAGAGGGGTTTTCTATATGGAATATAATGCCTAATTATTTTCTCCATGGATGTATCCCACATTGGGTGAACCACATAAATCTATGTCTATTGTGTATTACATTATTTTCTTTTGTGTTTTATTTTTGCATTTAATTATTGCTCTTATTTTATGCTTTAATCCTAACACAATATTGAACAAAATCACTGTAGTCAAGAAAAACAAGCTGAATCTAATTTTCAATCAAGGATATTTCAAACACTGTCAATTACTAGGGAGCAACCAACCACTGGCAAGGGCCCTAAGAGAAACACAACTATGTTGGAAAATGAATAAAATAGTACATCAGAAAGAGCATACTGGTGCTCTACCTATAACATTATCCATGGTGGAGACACTTGCATGGTTCATTTGAACTATGTATATATGTTAGCAAAATGTTCTATTGGTGGGCAAGTTAATATGATAATGGAATTTGATCATAATTTTATGGTCCCTTCTTTGGAGAAAATTTCAATCCTTACAAGGGCTAGAAATAAATCGGTAACTATTGATCCAGAAAAAATGGAGCCTTTTAAGGTTCCTATTGAACAAAAAGTACAAAATGAAAAAGTGCAGCCACAAGTGAAAGAACCTGGAGTAATGACAGTGCAACAAGATTCTATCTTATTGAAGGATTTATTACCTAAACAAGCTCAAGATAAGTTGTAGAAGAAGGCATAAGCTTCACAACCTACATCGTCTCAAGTGCAAATAGAGGCAAAAGAACAAGCTAAATAGCACCTCATATATCCCTCATTGACTAAGAGGTAAAGGGTGGAAGCTACTCAATAGTATCGAAACAAGTATGAGTAGGCTATAGAATAAAAGGTTCCTGGTACTTCCAACTATAATATTCTTGAAGAGATGAAGAAGATACCGATGAAAGTGAGTTTATATGATGCATTATAGTTACCTGGACAAGTTGACATGTTGCAAGAGTCTCTCAAATCTATTAAATATCAGAAGAAAATTCATTCCCAAATAGTGTTAGCATAGATATTACCGACCTATGCTATCGGTAAGAATAGACCACCTCCTTTCTATTTGTCTCTCATAATGGAAGGGTGGATTGTGCATAATTATATGATTGACTCCGATGCTACGAATACTGTCATGCCAAAGGTATTATGTGAAGTAATGGGAATGGAGTACACAAGAAGTAGTCCAGGGGTTCTATATTTGTATGGGCCCCCAGTTAAAATGGTTGGTGTAATCAAGGATATTCCTATAGTTCTACACAACATACCGCAAATCACTGCCATTCAAGAAGTAGTGGTGGTTGACTTGGAACCATACTTCAGTATGTATCTTTCGAGGGAGTTCACAGTGAAATTAGGAGGATACCTTTCCATGGATTATTCACATTTGGAGATTCCTTTTAAAGGAAGAAGAATCCACATCTATAATGAAAAGCCATCCACTTTTAATATAGAAAATCTGGAGGAAGATGAAAAGCCTAGTGGTGCAGTCAATATGATTATAGAGGAAGTGCAAGAAGTGGAATTTATGGAGGAAGCTCTTGGTGAGCTCTACCTTGAGGATGAATTTTCATTGATGGATTTCAATGTAATTGTAGAAACTGACATTGGTTGTTATACCATAACCAAACCCGAGCAGTCTGAGGAAGGAGTTTTTGAATCCCAAAAACCCATTCTTTATTAGCTATAGAAGTTGTATTTTATGGTGCAAGGTGTGATAATGGCGTAGGGGCTATAATTATTCTTGTTTCTCCTACAAGGTTGCAAAAAACCTATTCATATCAGCTAACTTGGAGTTGCACGAATAATACCGCCGAATATGAAGCATTATGTCTTGGTCAATCAAATAGTTGCAAATCTAATAGTTGGAAATCTTATGAAAATTTGAGCTCATTTTTAATTAGACCACAAAAAATGTGTGTCAAAGTAGCACTATCTAAAGTCCTACCATAACAAGGTATGGGATTTTTTTGATTCCTTTACGACACTAAATATTCAAGAAATTTTATGGAAGCAAAACAATTATGTAGATATTTTTAGCTTCACATGGTGCTAACTTCTCTCCCATGGAGCAAGTGGTTAGGATACCAAAGATCATGAGGATAATTTATAGACCTTTGGTCCCTGATAAAAACCTCTATTGGAAAGTATTTGACAATGATGAACATATAGTGAAATTCTTGATTAAGGAAGCTACTAGTGCAGAGGATAGAGTACTGGCCAAGGAGGAATAGAAGGTATGATCCAGCTAAAAAACAATCACATTTTTAGAGGACTAATTTTTATTAAGAGCCTATTTGATCAAAATGATTGGGTAGAAAAACATAAGATCAAGGTGGATGCAAAGGAGTACAAGGAGTTACAGTTGGAAGCTGATAAAGTCATAAAAATTGGAATAGATTGTACATCAAAGGATCTCAAGGATATTAAAAATCTATGTTATGAGTTTCCAGACATCGTCGTTTGGAGCTATCATGATCTAAAAGGATACGACAAGAACGTGATCCAAAAAACCATTGAATTGTAGGAAGGCATGAAGCCTTTTTGGCAGAAACAATGGTCTATCAATCCAAAAATTGAAGTTCTTATGAAAGAAAAGTTGCTAAAAATGTTGGAGGCAAAAATAATTTATCTGATCAAGCACTCAACATGGGTGGTGAAATTAGTTTATGTTTGAAATAAAAATGGATATATTATCCTATTTGTGAACTTTCATAATATGAACCAAACATCTTTGAAAGATCACTATCCATTGCTACCAATCGATCAAATTCTGCATGTAGTCATTGGAGCACAAATATTTGCATTACTTAATGGTTTTTTCAGCTATAACCAGATATGGGTGAAATATGAGGACCAACATAAAATGACATTTACTACTAAGTGGGGCACATTCACGTATCAAAGAATACCATTTGGCCTTTCCAATGTTGGTGCCACCTTTCAAAGAGCTATGGATGTCACTTTCGGTGAGTTATTGAATCATATTATTGTTATTTACCTTGACAACATAATTGTTTTCTCACATCATAGGCAAGAGCATGTCTCTCATTTGAGGCAAGTGTTCAAAAAATATTAGGAATTTAGGATTTCAATTAATCCGAAGAAGTCCATTTTTACTGTCAAAGAGGAAAAAATCTTGGGACATGTGATTTATCAAGAAGCACTAGCGATTGATCCTGCAAAATCCGAAGCGCTTTTGAAATTTTCGCTGCCAGTTAATAAGAAGGATCTATAGTCATTCTTTGGACATATTAACTTCATTCAAAAATTCATTACTGATTTTGCCCAGGTGGTCAAGCCAATGACTGAAATTTTGAAAAAGAATGCAGATTTCAAGTGGACATAAGTAAGAAGGTAGAAATTCTAGGAAATCAAAGAGAGAATCACCCAAGCACCAGTACTGATTAATCCAAATTATACAAAGGAAATTATTCTCTACATAGTAGGCAAACAGGAGAGTTATGTTGTTGTCCTTACTCAAAAGCAAGATGATGGGGATGAAAAACTGATTGCTTTCCTAAGTCAAGTCATTGTGTCACACCGGGAGAAATATAAATTTATCAAGAAATAGGTGTATGTGGTCATGAAGTCTTTAAATAAATTTCAGAATTTTATTTCACAAAGCAAGACAATCATCTATGTTATCCATTTAGATGTCAAAAATTTCATAATTAAAGGAGAGATGGGTGACAAAAGAGCAGGTTGGGTTTCAAAAATTTAGGAATATGATGTGGATATTTGGCCTACTAAGTTGGTTCACAGTTGGGCACTCTACCAAGAATTTGCCAAGAGCGCGGCTTCTAAATCCCTGATACCAATACATGAAAAGGTAATTAGCGAGAGTAATCTTGTCAATCAAGTAACAAGTGATGGTGACTAGATATAATACCTTGTCAAATTCTTCACATCCAAAAGATGTCCATTACATCTTGATGCCTCACAACGATTAATATTCAGACTGCAAGCACTCAAGTACATCCTGTTGCCAAGTGGGCTATTCCATAAAAACATAAATGGAGTACTCCTCATGTGTGTGAAAGAGTTATAAAAGAAAAAAATCTTGGAGTTCCACTCTAGATTATCCGATGGGAATTATGCAGGGAGGCATATGGCCTTGAATATTATACGAGCTGGATATTTTTTGCCTAAACTTTTCACAGATACACATAAGGTGATCCAAAGATGTGATAATTATCAGAGGTATGTTGGTAGGAGTCGAAAGGCATCTTTGCCCTTACATCCTATCTAGGTAGAAGCTCCATTTTAGTAGTTGGGTTTGGATTTCATAGAGGTTATCGATCATCATTCCTCCGTTGAGCATAAATATATATTGACAGTGACATATTATTTCACTCAGTAGGTAGAAGTTATTCCAACTAAAAAAGTAGACCAAACTATGATTATCTCCTTCCTCGATGGGTTGATTACCCATTTTTGTGTACCAGATGCCATTGTGATAGATAATGGGACTCCATTCATTGGGGTAAAAATCATCGAATTTGCAAGCAGGTATGACATTTATCTAAAAAATTCTAATTATCATCTATAGGGAAATGACCTAGTTGAGTCCACTAATAAAAATCTACTCCATATACTGAAGAGGAATATTGGGAGTAATAAATGGAGCTGGCACTTACTTCTAAACCAAGCTCTGTGAGCAGACTGCATTTCAGTAAAAAAATCTATTAAAACTTCCCCTTACTCCCTGGTGTATGGTAAGGAGGTAGTTCTTCCTACACATATTGAAATTTTTGTACTTCAAACTTTACACATGCTTGAAGATGAGAAAATGAATCAAATCCCATCAGCGTAAGGCTGGCTCAACTCTTGTTGCTGGAAGAAGAGCGGGAAAAAGCATATGTTGCCTTTATGGAGCATGCCCAAACAACACAAAAGTGGTTTGGTAAGAAGACGTCTGAGTGGAGTTTTAAAGTTGGTGACCTAGTCCTCAAGTGGAATGAAAATAAAGCTAAGCCGAGAAAGCATCATAAGTTTGGGGTAATCTGGGAAGGTCCGTTTCAAATATCAGGGGTCAATTCCACCAATTCTTATCATCTGCAATATATGGAGGGTCGAGATTTGCCAATACCAGTCAATGGCCTTCATTTGAAGGCTTATTTTCAGCAATTCTATAAATATGTACATATTTCTCTTTGGCAAGTATTTTGGTCGTTTTACAAAAGAAGATTGTTTTTTAAATATATATAAAAGAATGTATATATGTGAAGGTGAAAAAATAAAAAATATATATATATATATATATATATATATATATATATATATATATATAGAGAGAGAGAGAGAGAGAGAGAGAGAGATCATGTTGCCCTCAAGAAAGTATGTTTGCCCATTCTCCCCGAAAATCAATTCACCCATGTAAATTGTCCCGAAAATTTTTATTACATGTGGGAGGGCGAAATTAATTTTAATTATTTATATTTCTAGCTAAAGGTTTAAAATTCCCAAATTGAATTTTTTTTATTAATTGGGACAAAAGTGAAGAAAGAGTTTAAAATTATGAGGTTGCCCAATTAAAAAAGAAGCTGGAAATAAAATAATTAAAAATTAAAAAAGGAGAGAAAGTATTTTGAATTTCGTGTGAGTTTATTTTTACATGAGGAAAAGTGAAATTAAAATATTTAAGAGAAAAAAAAGAAAAGGAAAGAAAAGATCCATTTAAAAAAAAAACAAAATTTTAGTTTACTTTTCTTATTTTGGGTGAGATTATATTTAAAACAAAAAAGAGGCACAGATTTGGCATGAGGCAAGGTTAAACAGGTGCAGGGTGTCTCGGGAGAAAATAAATTATGGAAGCCAAGAAATAAAAGCCAAGTGTTAAGCAGATCCACTCATTGGTTTTTTTGAGCACGTGATAATTTTTAAAGAGGTGGTGAATTTATTTTTATTGCATTTTTTGGAGTGTCCTCGTGGAGTGAATTCACCCAATATTTTCTTGGGCCATGTTTCGGCAATTTCAATGATAATATCTCTTATTTTTTTACAAGGGCACCTATTGGTTGATTTGGAGTGGATTTTTTTTCCAAAGTGGCCATTGAAAGCTTGGACACATTGCACGAGGGTGTATATTACACAACACACCTCTCAAAGTTGATTTCACGCCAATAGAAGAATAAATATAATTTTAAATTTGTTGGAAGATAGTGCCAAGTGAGAGAAACAAAGCTTGCATATGTTCAGCTTCACAAAGAAGATACACTACATTTATTTTTGTTGTTGAAGGTATTTCTTATAAATCCAACGTAGGTAATATTGTTCAAAAGATAAATTGATTTTAAAATTCCCTACCGGTATTCTTTGGAGATCTTGCTTTTAGAAATTGTAGAATATTTCTTGGAGAAAGTTTCAACACTTCAGATATTTGACAGAATGGAAAAAAGGACAATTGAATCAAGGGATTCCACAAAATCAAAATAGTAGAAGAAAAATTTAGAGGGCAGGAAAAGGTCTAAAAAATAAAGGAAAAATTAGAATGTTGACCTGGAACCATTTCTTGACACCATGGTAGAAATCGAAGACTACAGTATTACCAACAAGGGTATTGTTAAAATACACCATGATGTGGAGCTCACAGTTAAAAATCATCTGACATCGAAGAGTCCACTCACCACTGCCTATTATGCATAGTTGTACTGGTATCTATGCACGCCTATACATTCATGCCCTTAGATGATTAAAATGATGGCAAGATTTTAAAACCCAGTCACACAGGCAGTGAGAAAGGTGAACGGGATAAGTTCTTTTCACTATTTTAGATAACTTAGTGTTCTAGGAATTTTCTTGCGGGTTAAAACCCTCATCTGATGTAATAACTAAGAAATTACACCTGAACAAATAAGAAGAATGGTGCTTGTCTACCGTCACTATGCGATAGTTCATGGAGACACAAATCATAAAAGAGTTGTGACTAGGGAAGTTGGATGAACTTCCATGGGAGCTATCTGAGTTTAAAAGTCTGAATTTATTCTCAATGCTAGCATGGGTGGCAAGTATCCCAATTGAATCCATAGTGCACAAATGGTAGGCTGCTTTAGCACAATGTATCTCCTAGACCAAATTTTATGCTCCCACGACCATGAAAGTGGGCACCAATCCAATATATTTTGATTGGGTAAATTTTATTGCGTGGCAGATACACATTTAGTTCAAGAAAATGAACATTTGTGAAGCAAACTCATTTTGGCATGCATCCTTCCTCATATGGTATTTCTTTTATCACTTGCACCAGCACTTTGCATTTATTGTTGTGAAATAGGTGGATGAAATGAACAAGACTCTTCCAGTATATATGTGGACTCTCAGCTTGACAAGGAATGAGTTAGTTTACATTTTTTACCATCTATTTTTGGGACCTACGATTGAGATGATATGCAGGCAGTGTGAGAGAGTTCCACGGGTGTTAAGGGAGACAATTATTGATGCAAAAAAAGGGGATATTTTCTTGTTAAAATACGGAGTAGTTTTCAAGATTTTTGGCTTTATTGGTAAGCCATTTTTACCCCCTTACTTTGCCATGGAATGTGTTTTTGCCATGGAGGTAGTTCAACAAAATTATTACATTAACAATATTTATGGAGCTAGATGAGGAAAGAAAACCACTTGCTCGATGCCTTTCAAGTTTAGATGTATAGAATTCAAACAAGTCAGACAAAATGATTTACTTACGAAGGCCCTCCAAGACTTGGGTTTGATTGAATTACCTCAAAGATGACGATATGATCCTTTGGGTCATTTTATAGCTTTTCTTAAAGCTAAGCACTTCCACTGCTACCCAAGACTTGATATACAATGACACCGAAATAATCCTGAAGGGTAGGACCTAGAATGGCACATTGAGGCCATGACTTCTCTTCCACCATGGCATGATTTTTATGAACAGGAGGTAGAGTATAATCTGACAAGAAACATACAATACATTCCTTTGCCAAGTTTATTTTATCAGATGAAAGAATTGCTGCCTACATGGACTGAAGAGAAGTTTGTCAACTGGTGGGTCATGAGAGTACATCGGGGAAATCTCACATCTGTGTACGAATTAAAAATGTATCTGGTATTTTTTGATGCTTATGATGACTTTTGTAAGGTTTATCAACTTTTATATTTTTCAAAGATTGTGCCCCCAAGCCTACAAAATTCTAGCATAGAAGAAAATGTGGCAACAGAAGAGCAACTTTCGAGCACTGAAGAAACACCTATGGAGAAGGAGTGGCCACTAGTTTTTAATATAAGGCATCCATGGATGCAAAAGCAAGAAGAAGAGGTTACCCCTTTCCTAAGGCTACAAAGAGGCCATGGTATAGCATAGTTCCTTTAGCTGCGAAAGATCCTTCATCATCAATACTTGTTTCTCAGATTGGTGTTGCATAGGTACTCTTCTTTGTGCAACAGGAGCAAGTTCAGGTAGAAAAAGTGGATCATCAAAAAGATATCATTGACATCATAGTAGAACTGGAGGAGTTTCCCATGGAGGATATTGATGCACTCTTACCACCATAACTAGTTCACACAGTACCTAAGTGTCAAGGTATGTTATCCTTACCCTCTTCTACTTCTACATAGTTAGTGGTTGTATCTTATTTTCCCATAATTTCTTCCATTGTTACATCGTCCTTTGGTGTTCCATCCATTTCTGTTTCACTTTCCACCATCCATCCACCAACCACTAGTGTGTCAACTTCTTTTCCCACTTCTTTGGTTTCCTTTTCTTTTACCTCATTTGCCTCCATTCCAAACCCATTTATCCTCCTATTATCTCCTATCCCCATCACATCATTTGCAACTATTAGTACACAAGCACTCCCTAAGGTCAGTGTCATTACATCTACACTTGTCACTTCCACTTTTACCACCATTTCCATTTCATATTTTTTTTATGTTCCATCGCAACCATCAAGCCATATATTGCACAAGCTTGGTTACCCTTCACCCCATTCTTGGAGCTACAGGTGCTATTGAAATCCAAAATAGAGATCATTTCCTGAACACCCAGTTGTAAAAAAAATTAGTTGAGCCTACCTTAGTTCTTCCCAATGGTTGAAAAGCCACAGGAGGAAGCAAGCACTCGCTCTAGCCAAGTCATTGAAGAAATTCTCCTTTGAACCTAAAGGCATGGAAGCCCATACCATCAAGATGATTATCCAAGTCCAGAAGTCGTAGGAAGATATAATTCAAAGTGATCATGCTTATGAAGTCACTACACAGGACTTGACATTGATTAACACAACAGATTAGGTGGGGGCATACAGGTTGGTTTCAACAAAGTTTACCTTCATGACAAACATTACAAAAGAAAATTATTTGAATCTGAAGCTAAAATTACTGAGCTTGAGGAGGCCTTGGCTGAAATTAGAGCACAATAAGGAAAGCTAGCCCAACGTGCTAAGTAGCTGGACAACGAGGTAGAGTAATGGAAGCATCAAGTAGAGGCTCATTAGAAATCCAAGGAGTAAGTGGACCAGTAGGTATAGTTTGTTACAGCTCATCTTGAGTCTATATAGATTCATATGGTAGAGAAAGTCACTCAAGCTATAGGCTTTTTAAAGGAGAAAGTCATAGAAGCTCATCAACATTTAGCTAGGAGCTGTGTGAATATGGCTACAAAGGCTTGCTTGGTATTGTAGTATATTTATTAGACCAGCATACTGATACACCCGAGTGATCAAAGGATTGAAAACATTGAAGAGGACTTGGAACCACATCTTGAGAAGGCCATCAAAATTCAAGCTCTTGCTCAGTCAGACATTTACATTCATCCTATGAGTGAGATGGATCGGTCCTGGTCCACAACCAAGGTCACCTTGCATAGCTATTTCCAAAAGCTAGACTTTGTGAGAGAGGGTAGAAAGTTGCTTACCTTCATTGAGAAAGAGTGCTCTATTGCAGTGGTATATTTTGATGCCCTTGCAGATTTGGGGTTTCCAAGTTTTATAGATAAGCAGGAGGAGCCTTCGCCAGGGCTTGACACTTATGAAAGAATATACCCGCATGGAGACATCAATTTTTGAATTGGTTAGGAGTTCCAAGCGCATGAACTTGGAACACATTGAGATGCTCTAATTTATCTATGAATATTTGAGTAATTTGACCATGTTCACCCCAAAAAAATGGTACCAGGTAGTTGTTGTCTATGATGTCACTAGTGCAATGCTGGAACATCAACAATAATAGAAGGAAATTGAGAAAGCAGTGAGGGAATAGGCCAAAGAAGAGTGATGAGCAGACAGGTAGATAGAGGTAGAGGTGTTTAACAAAAAATCTAGATCATCATGATCGCAAGCCCGTGATGGTGAAAAAGGTGGAGAAGACTCTTGACAACCCAATGGACAAAGGCCTGGGATCACTTTCATCCATGCGAGCTGGATACCTTGAGAGCCTCCAAAAATATTCGTATTTTTATCATTATACCACATTCCAATTTTGTGGGTAAAATTTGATTGAATCATTTTTATAAAATTTGGCAAATACAGTGAAATAAATAGTTGCAATATTTTTTATCGCCAATATATTAATTTGTAGTTCATTTTAATGATAATCCTTCTCACTTTATTTTCATGAATATCTCATTAAGAAATAATGGAGGTATAAAGTAAAACAAATGTCATTGCAATATGATATAATGAGAGGGGAATTGTTTTTCAAGTCAAGGAGATGTTCGAAGTGCAAAATATTGTTTTTAGAACAAAGGAGTCCAAAATTCAGCAAGGTATATTTCGCTCCAACAAAAGGCACTGGGATACCAAGTTGTTGAGCTTTGGATATTTAAAGAAATAAAAAAATCCGTTCACCTCAAGGGAAAGGCAAAAATTATGATTTGCCCTTATTAGGGTTAAAGCCCATGGTAAGCCCTTTGGGAAAAAGTTACATTGTGTAAGGAGGGCAAACAATCTATTAAAGGTTTGAATAGTCAAGGGTCTTTTCACCCCCGATGAGAGGAAAAACCCTCATTTGCCCTCACGAGGGTGAAAGCATAGTAATTCCAAATGAATATATATATATATATATATATATATATATATATATATATATATATATATATATATATATATAATATATATATATATATATATATATGAAGATGCATCGCAGACTTTATGCAAAAAATCATATATCAAACACAGGTTTAATCAAATTAACTATGATTTCACCTTCGAAGTAAGATAAATATTAATATGAAGATTTGACTAGTCAAAATTATATTTACCCCTCTATAGAGGGAAACCATGATGCATGAAAGGAGTTTCGAAAGTAGAGAAAGTATTATGTTAAGAAGAGAGCACCGTTTCCAATGCAAAAAATATTTTTTGGAGGTTTATTGGCTGAATTAAAAAAGAGAAGGGTTAGAAGGTATAGTTTATTCACCTCAAGGAAGGGGTGATAACACTTTTTACCCTTCTTGTAGGTGAACGTATAAAGAAATATTCGAGGCCCAAGGTCAAAGTTGTCAAAGAAATGAGTGCCTCGTATTCAAACCAAAATAATGAAATATTTAAAGAGATTAAAGTGCCAAGAGCTACATCGAATAGTCAACTATTCATTCACCTCAATGAAGGGGGAAAAAGTATATTTTGCCCCCTCGTGGGTGAGAGTGTAATAAAGAGAAGATTGAAAGGTGGGCCTCACTATAACATATGTTTTAAAAGATTAAATAATTTAAGTATTTTATTCTAATCTGTGCCATGTAAAGATGAAATTTTACTACGACAACAGTATAAGGGAAATGCTATAGTAAAAGATATTTGCCTCAAGGTGGGGTAAAGTTGCACATATCTACTTCCAAAACTGATAAAGTTGTTATAACCACAAAGTCCTTCTGGGTGTAGTAAAAGATATTTTGGAGGTATTTTGAAGAAAGAAGTCTTTCAGGTGGAGGAAAGGTTTAAACAAGAAGCAATGTGGTAAACATAACGAGTACAGGTCATCCACAGTGGATATCCTGTAGACAATTTTGGGTGACAAAGACATTATGTAATGCATGAACGAATCTAACTTTGAAAAGTGTGATAATGTGTTCATGCATTCATTTGGACAACGAGGAATGTTGTTGAAATTTTTAAGGTGAAAACATTAATGTTTAAGTCTAGGTGAAACAACTTGAGCATGAGGTACTAATGCAATATTTCCATATCTCAGTGAAAGGAGAAATAGTTTTGAAGTAAAATGTGCAGCATGGTAGGTCAATGTTGCAAATGACACCAGTATCCAAAGGGTAGGTACAAGATCCTTTTGTCTCTTGAGAAGGGTGAATACTCGTTTCAATATTCAGATGTGTATCATAAATTAAAAGGTTATCAACAAGATGTAGTCAAAGGTGTTTTCACCATAAGAAGAGAACAAAAATTCTTTTTGCCTCCCCTTGGGGCAAAAGTGTATGGTGGGAGCCGCAATAGTGAGTTTATAAGAAAAAATAAAAGGAGTGTCTTACTTAGGTGAAAGATGTTCAAAAGTAATATAAACCATTTATGTTTCTATGGCCCATTCACGTGTCCAAGCCCCATCTGAAGTGGTAACAAAAACTCTTTCAAAATATAAAAAAATCATAGAACTCCAAAGCAATTTCGAGGGGCTAAAGGTTGGATGACTTTGAATGGTCAACATTGCATGAACGTGAATGAAGAAAATTGCATTTATAGGGCTTACTTTCAGATAAATAAAAGTCAAAAGGATTAAAAGGTTTTCACCCCAAGTAGAGGATGAAAGCCCCGCCTTACTTTGGGGCGAAAGTATATTTTAGTCCAATGCAAATAATGGGGCCCACATTTAGTAAATTTTTTAAAAGAGCAATCTTCCAAGAAAAATATTTTTAAAGCTACGCATCACGAAATGTAGTGGATTCAAAGGAACAAATGTGAAATAGGTTTTCCACTTATGTTCCAAGAACAAATGGTGTTCGAGTTGACATCGTGCTGCGAGTGCAATATAAAAATATTATGTTTTCCGAATGAAAGAAATTTTTGATATAAGGAACATGGTTTCTTGAAGAGCAGTGAAACAAATCGTCGAAATATTAATGAAGGAAAATATGTAGGATGTTTTCACCCTAATTTGATCTCAAAATGACAATCATCTATTTTGGGTAAAATTATTGATAGTACAACCGAGAGAGGTTTTTCGAAGGTGCACCAGGGAAAATTCAATAAAGGAGACAAAAATGGTTATTTTTTGATGAAAAGGTATGACATGGTGAGTTTCACAATTGCTGAGGCATCACCCACCAATATTGCTCATTTTAAATATGTTATTTAATGCTTGGTGGACTTGGGCCAATGCAGATTTCCAAAGCACAAGAGAGGCTTTATTAAACAATCAAATCCCATATTTTCTTCCAAAGGCTATTGAGTTCCAATGCACTTGTTCCTAGCTTGGTCAAATTTTGCAAAATTCTTCCTTCAAACATGGATCACTATTTCTTTTTGAAGATTTTCAAGGAGGAATTTACTCTCAAATATTATTGATCTGTAAGAATTTTCTTTCCTTGTGAATTTAATGAAAGAGGTGAAAACATCTATAAATACTAAGCATTGTAATGTTATGAGGGGGTTAGACATTCTATGAGAAAACTTCTCAAGTTCTCCTTATCAATAGAAAGGATTTGACTTCTGAATTTATAAGCAATTTTTATGTATGATTTGTTTCTATCCTATGCATTTCTATTTTATTATCATATTCATTATCTACTATCAAGTTTAAATTCTACATTTGGATTTAAAAACTATTGGTGAGGGAGTGAGCCCTGGAATGTGATTCTAGAAGTTGTCTCCGCAAAGTTATAAGTAAATTTTGCTACCTTCTTTTATTACATTTTGCTACAACTCTTGGATGGAATTCTTGCTGCTAATATCTCCAAGATCCTACACTTTGGCCTATGACTATATTTCCCATTTATTTCTACAATTTTTATTCCTTTCCTAAAACTCTAGACTTCAAACCCGTATAAGATTAGTAAGGGAGCCAACCCTCTTTGGAGATTTGCCCAAATGTTCCTTTCCTTCGGCCTTTCAATTTTAGCCGTGTCTAGGGTGGACAAATGTAAGTTTTGATTTTTAGGCAGATATTTGACCAACACTTCCTCAGCTAGTGTGTTGTGAAGCTTGGTTAACAATTCTTTTTCCTTACATCTATCTCTTTTGGTCACCTCCTTGGATTCAAGTGACTCTTCAAACTCCTTTAGTTGTTCTGAAATTTATTTTTTCCTATGGAAGATATTACCAAAAATATATTTATTCCAAATTTTTAGATTTGCCTTAACAAACCTAAGTTTGGATGCCACTTGTGAGATAAGCGGGCCTAAATAATTTTGCAACCACCATTCCTTGATTTTTTTCTCTAGGTCTGGATGATGCAACCACATAGCCTCAAATCTGAAAGGCCTAGGGAAAAAACCTTGATTTTTAGACTTTTCCAAAACAAGTGGGTTGTGATCCAAGCCTATTTTTGGCAAAGAACTAAGAATAGCATCTCCAAAAAAAGGAAGACCTTCTTAAGAAACAAAAACTCTAACTTTATTTTAATGTTCTAACTTCCTATACGCCTATTGCTCCATGTATATTTGTATTGGAAATTTTAGTTATTTTATATTTTCATTGATGTCACATGGATCACATTGAGTTTTGGTGGCCAAAGCATTTCATAAATAAGCATTTATGATATTTTGGATAGCATAGATATATAGAGGGTTTTTATGAAAACCAAGGCATGCAAAATAAAAGGTTTTATTTAAAACCATGGATGGCATATTTGAAATGGGTTTTTCTTAAAACCCAAATTGGCTTTTCGTTTCATCGAAAAAGGTGCCCCGATGATGGAGATATTTATTTTTAAATATTTAGATTAAATTTTAAATTATTTAAAATTTAAATTTAAATTTTAAAATTAAATATATTAATTTTAGCGCTGACTAAAGAAAGGAAGAAAGGCTATATTAATTTATAGCACTGAAATCTAAAGAAATAGGAAATGCATATATATATGCCAACAAAATCTTAGACTTTATGAAATCCAACGCTTATTTTTCAAATGCCTTCGATTGGGGAACAAATTACAAAAAGAGAGAGAAGTGTGACATTGGTCTATTGAAAAATCGTTTATGGAGTTTAATAAGATGCATAGGCATATTTGGCCTAGAATTTCATGCGATGTGTGTTACACAGGAGGTCCTGAGATGGAGTCCCACCATGGTTATTTGCTTTGTTGAAGCGCTCGAAGTGTTGTTAAGTTTTTCAAAGGGTGCATAAGTTTATGATATAAGTTTTTGTTCGTGTCCCTTTGGACACATGAGGGCATGTGGCCCAATGGCAGGTTGGCTATGGTTAAGGCACTGAGCAAGGAGATGTCATGAGATCGAATCCCATTAGGGACAGAGGCAAGTTAATAATTTTTTAATATATTTTATTTTTTCTAAAGTTGCCCTAGGAGGAATAAGGGTTGTGATGCATGTTTAGAAAAAGAGAGATATCTAGTGTTTCTCCTTTTGAAATTATATCATATTATATATCGTTGGAAAGATTATTTCGAGGGCTATTTTATTAACTTTATTAGAGGGAGAAATAAGGTGTATATAAAGATATGTTTCTATTTTTGTAAAGGGTTTCAAAAGTGAAGGTTGTTTTGGTTCTTTTTCAAAGGTGATTAATTCTTTCATGAGAGGACATGTTGTATCTTATTGAGTAGGAATGATAAGGTTTTATTTGTATATTTTTGTTGTGATATTAATCATGATATCTAACCCTTGTTGAAAGTTGAAAAATAAGTTTGTTGAGTGTGGCAGATTTAGTGGACATCCAATAAGGCATAAAAATGTATGAGCAATATTCTCCATTGACTTTGTTTATGGTGGTTGATTTCTGAAATATCATTGGAGAGAAAGGACTGATTGTGGTTTCCTTTTTGAAAGTGGTTGGTTGAATGCTTCAAGGTTTTTTAGTTTGAGATTTGTGTTTAAAACTTATTTTATAAGCATCGTTGTTCAAGCCCATTGGTTATGCAAGAACTTGAGTTAGAAAAGAACATGAGTATCATTGTTATGTGAGATTTGTGGTTGAGCATTGTTGGAAACATTTGAGTTGGATGATACATGCTTGGACTAGGGTTTTGTGAGAAAGGGTTGTCCCTTATGGTTATTGGTTGAGTTGATTTGATTGATCCTAGTCAAGTGATTGTGTGAGGTGATTGTTCAAGTCCCATGAAACAAACAATTCTATAATTTTGATTTGGGTTGATATTGAGCTTTGATATTAGAACATATTGAGTCTCTAACAATTCTCTTTATGCTTCTATAAGATTTGAGTTGAGTTAAGATTGACTTGAGTTGAGTTGAGATTGATTTGAGTTGATATCATTGTGGATCATTGTTATCATCCATTGTAGAGTGTATTGTCATTCATTGTTGAATTCATCATTGAGCCTTGCCTTCATAGATTTTTGGATGATATTTGAGTGCTACTTGAGCATGATTGGTTGAGCCTTTCAGAAGGCTTTTAGGATGGATTTGTGGCAGTTTTTGTGGATGATTTATTGAGCCTTTGAGAAGACTTTTGGGATATATTTGTGGATAGATTTGGGACAAAATTTGAGCAAGTTCTTGGTGAGCTTGTTGAGCATATTTTGAGCAAGTTCTTAGTGAGCTTGTTGAGTAGATTTTGAGCAAGTTCTTGGTGAGCTTGATGAGTAGATTTTGAGGAAGTTCTTAGTGAGCTTGTTGAGCAGTTTTGAGTAAGTTCTTAGTGAGATTGTTGAGCAAATTTTGAGCAAGTTATTGGTGAGCTTGTTGAGCATATTTTGAGCAAGTTCTTGGTAAGCTTATTGATCAGATTTTGAGCAAGTTCTTGGTGAGCTTGTTGAGCATATTTTGGGCAATTTATTAGTGAGCTTGCTATAGTAGTTTTGGGCAAGTTCTTGGTGAGCTTGCTGAAGCAGTTTTGGGCAAGTTCTTGGTGAGCTTGCTAGAATAGATTTTGAGCAAGTTCTTGGTGAGCTTGTTGAAGCAGTTTTGGGCAAGTTCTTAGTGAGCTTGCTAGAGTAGATTTTGGGCAAGTTCTTAGTGAGCTTTCTAGAGTATTTTTGGTCAATTTCTTGGTGATCTTGCTAAAGCATATCAGTGGATTACCTACTTGAGCAGATCAGTGTATTGCCTATATTTGAACATATCAAAGTAATCATTTGTATTGGGATAAGGATCCTTATTTCTGTGTGAAATATTGAAAGGAGATTATCTTTTGGAGTACCCCACATTGGGGAACCACATTAAATCTTGTGTCTCAATTATGTGTGGTGATTTGTGCACTTGTTTAATATTGCTATCTATGTCATTAATGCACATTGCTATATTTGGTAATTACAATTAAGGACACTAATTAATATTGGTTTGGAAAGAAAATAAAAATTAGTTGCTATACTATTCACCCTCCCCTCTTAATATAAGCTTGTATTCTTAAATTTGTATCAAAGCGGGTTCCTTTGGAAAGGCTAATAGCTTGAGGGTAGATTCTACAAGAATACAAATGGCTTAACAAAATGGATTATCTACAAATAAGGCTCCAATATTTGACGGTAACAATTATGCTTTATATAGAATGAGAATGAAGAACTACTTGATATCACAAGGATATGAGGTATGGCATATGGTTGAAAAAGAGTATAAGGTTGAAGGTGATCTCGAGGCAGATAAGACTATCGGTAAATTGGTTGAGATCAATGCAAGGGCAATGAATTGTATTTCGAGTGGGCTACATGAAACAAATTTTATAAAGGTCATGATATTTAATTCAACTAATGAAATGTGGACCAAGTTGTAGAATACTTATGAAGGAGATTCAAAGGTAAAGTTGGCAAAACTACAAACTCATAGAAAAATATTTGAGGAATTGAAATGGAAGATTCTGAAGATATTGCAAATTTTTTACTTTGAGTTGATGAGATTACTAACACCATGAGAGGACTAGTATTTGAGATGAAATAATCAGAAGTTACTCAAAAAATTTTGAGATCACTTCCTATGAAGTATGATGCAAAGGTTTTAGCAATAGAAGAAACAATGAATATCAACAAGCTAACAATGGAAGAACTACAAGGAACTATCACAACGTATGAGATGAGGGTGAGTAAGCATTAGGTTCCAATAAAAGATATTGCATTCAAGGCTTTGGAGAAAAAGAAAGAGAAAGTTCTAGAGACAGATAGAGATTCAGATAATGATGAGAAAGCTAACTTTATCAAAAGGAAAAATAACTTAAGAAATTTTAGGGATATGAAGAAAGTCAAATGCTACAAGTGTGGTAATTTTGGTCACTATGCACACAAGTGTCCACATGAAGCAAATAGTGATGATGAAAAATAGGGTCATAGAATAAAAGAATATAGAAATCATAAGCATGACAAGATGATAGATTCACGCAAAACAAGTATGAGAAGAAGAAAATTTTTCATAAGACAAATAATACTTACTACATTGTAGAAGCAAGTGATAGCTCAGATCACAGTGATAGAGACAAGTTAGATGATGAAAAGGAAGAACATCTATTTCTAGGAATAGAAGGTGAAAGAGAACAATGCTTTGTATGTGGTCAAAGATATCATAGATCAGGATATTGCAATGGTTTCAGTGATAGTGAAGATGAGATGATACATCAAGGAAAAAGGCATGGTCAAAGAAATCATGAAATTTTGTTTGCTATAGAATATTATAATGATATTAGTGATAGTGAAGATGAATAAGGCTTTTTCTATGGGATAAAAGAAGTAGAAGAAGAACATTCACTCCAAACAGAAGAAGTTAATCAAGAAAACATTGTAAGAAAGACATGTCTCAGTTGATCTAAAGGAAGAATTCAATGATATCCATGAGCAACTACAAGAGGTTAAGGAGAATCTAACAGAATTGAGATGTTTCATACTTGAGAAGTTTGATCCATCACATGACTCAAAAGGTCAAGATATTTTCACTAAGAGAAAAACATGTATTTCAGAGACAATAAATATGGATGCCAATTTGCTATTTGACACAAATGAAGAGAAAGAAGAGGAAGGTCCCAAAGCACCAACGGTCTCATATTTTAGGTTTGGGGAATCACACTCAAAAGGAAAGGAAGCTCTAACAGATGAAAGCAAGGAAGCACCTAAGTTTTATGAAGAAATTTCCAAAGTTCCTATGGCTCCTAATATTCAGTTTGAATCTTGTTTTGAGATAGGTGATTCAAGTTCAAAAGGAAAATAAATTCTTGAAGAGGAAAGCAAGGAAGAAACCAAGGAAGAGGATTTAGATACTACAATAAAGGTTCAAGGATGCAATGCACAAGTTGAAAATTATCATAAGGATAATGGTCAAGAAAGGTATGAGGAACCAAGGCATGAAAAAAGGGTTTTTCAAGGACATTTTTTTTTCTTGTAATGGATTTGGACACAGGGATATACACTACAGGATCCATGGATCAAAGAAGTTTGATTTTATAGAAGAAACTTCAAAGGAAGAAGGTATGGTTTTTAGGTACATTCCTTCTTATGCAATAGGATTGGTCATAGAGCTTCTCAGTGCAAAGAAAATGAGCAACATGGTTTGGTCTTAGAGCTACACAAATAAGAAGTCATGGTCATAATGGTCATGAAAACAAAACTTCACAATACAGTGTTCAGAAAAGGAATGGATATGGAAATTATTTCAAGAAAGAATGCAAGCTATGGGCACCATCCAAAGGATACAATATCAAGTGTTTTAATTGCAATAACTTTGGACATATTGCAAAATGGTGTAGGACTCAATTCCAAATAGGTTCAAGACAAGAAGGTCAAACAGGTTCAAGACAAGAAGATCAAGTAATTCATCAAGAGAAGGATATCATAAAAATATGGAAGGAAGTTGACAAAGGAAAGAAACAATGTAATATGGGAGTAAAAGTACTCCCACCCCAAAATTAATCACCTCAAGAGAGAAGGTGGTGAGGGGCTAAGCTTAAGAGTCATATATTTTAGCCCCATAGGTGTCCCTTTTACCATTGATGTCAAAGGGGAAGAGCATTGAGTTAGGGGGAGCAGCCTCCAAAGAGAGCATTGAGTTAGGGGGAGCAGCCTCCATAGAGAGTATTGAGTCAAGGGGAGCAACTTTGATTCTTAGAGATGGTTTTTATAGTGATTGTGGTTTTTGCATTAGAGGTGTTGCCATCAATGACAAAGGGGGATATTGTTGGCAATTTGAGTTATTTTATGTTTTCATTGATGTCACATGGATCACATTGAGTTTTGGTGGCCAAAGCATTTCATAAATAAGCATTTATGATATTTTGGAGAGCATGGATATATACAGGGTTTTTGTGAAAACCAAGGTAGGAAAAATAAAAGGTTTTATTTAAAACCATGGATGGCATATTTGAAATGGATTTTTCTTAAAACCCATATCGACTTTTTGTTTCATCAAAAAATGTGCCCCGGTGATGGAGATATTTATTTTTAAATATTTAGTTTAAATTTTAAATTATTTAAAATTTAAATTATTTAAAATTTAAATTTAAATTTTAAAATTAAATATATTAATTTTAGTGCCGACTAAATAAAGGAGGAAAGGCTATATTAATTTATAGCACCGACATCTAAATAAATAGGAAAGGCATATATATATGCCAACAAAAGCTTAGACTTTATGAAAACCAACACTTATTTTTTGAATGCCTTCGAGGAACAAATTGCAAAAAAAGAGAGAAGTTTGACATTGGTCTATTGAAAAATCATTCATGAAGTTTAATAATACGCATAGGTATCTTTAGCCTAGCGGTTCATGCACTATGTGATGTGTAGGAGGTCCTGCGATCGAGTCCCACTATGGTTATTTTCTTTGTTGAAGCGCTCGAAGCGTTGTTAAGTTTTGCTAAGGGTGCAAAAGTTTATGATATAAGTTTTTGTTCCTGTCCCTTTGGACACGTGAGGGCATGTGACCCAATGATAGGTTGGTTTTGGTGAAGGCACTGAGTAAGGAGATGTCACAAGGTTGAATCCCATCAGGGACAGAGGCAAGTTAATAATTTTTTAATATATTTTATTTTTTCTAAAGTTGCCCTAGGAGGAATAAGGGTTGTGATGCATGTTTAGAAAAAGAGAGATTTATGGTGTTTCTCCTTTTGAAAGTATATCATATTATATATCATTGGAAATATTATTTTGAGGTCTATTTGATTAAATTGCTTAGAGGGATAAATAAGGTGTGTGTAAAGAGATATTTTTATTTTTGTAAAGGGTTTCAAAATTGAAGGTTGTTTTGGTTCTTTTTCAAAGGTGATTAATTCTTTCATGAGGGGACATGTTGTATCTTATTGAGTAGGAGTGATAAGGTGTTATTTTGATATTATTGTTGTGATATTAATCATGATATCTAACCCTTGTTGAAATTTGAAAAGGAAGTTTGTTGAGTGTGGCAGATTTAGTGGATATCCAATAAGGCATCAAAAGGTATGAGCAATATTCTTCATTGACTTTGTTTATGGTGGTTGATTTCTGAAATATCATTGGAGAGAAAAGGATTGATTGTGGTTTCCTTTTAAAAAGTGGTTGGTTGAATGCTTCAAGGTTTTTTGGTTTGAGAGTTGTGTTTAAACCTTGTTTTATCAGCATAGTTGAAGCCCATTGGTTATGCAAATAACTTGAGTTAGAAAATAACATGAGTATCATTGTTATGTGAGATTTGTGGTTGAGCATTGTTGGAAACATTTGAGTTGGTTGATACATGCTTGGACTAGGGTTTTGTGAGAAAGAGTTGTCCCTTATGGTGATTGGTTGAGTTGAGTCGATTGAGCCTAGTCAAGTGATTGTGTGAGGTGATTGTTCAACTACCATGAAACAAACAATTCTATAATTTTGATTTGGGTTGAGATTGAGCTTTGAGATTAGAACATATTGAGTCTCTAACAATTATCTTTATGCTTCTATAAGATTTAAGTTGATTTAATATTGACTTGAGTTGAGTTGAGATTGATTTGAGTTGAGATCATTGTTGTCATCCATTGTAGAGTGCATTGCCATTAATTGTTGAATTTATCATTGAGCCTTGCCTTCATAGATTTGTGGATGATATTTGAGTGCTACTTGAGCATGACTGGTTGAGCCTTTGAGAAGGCTTTTAGGATAGATTTGTGGCAGTTTTTATGGATGATTTATTGAGCCTTTGAGAAGACTTTTGGGACAAATTTGTGGATAGATTTGGGATAACATTTGAGCAAGTTCTTGGTGAGCTTGTTGAGCATATTTTGAGCAAGTTCTTAGTGAGCTTATTGAGTAGATTTTGAGAAAGTTCTTGGTGAGCTTGATGAGCATATTTTGAGCAAGTTCTTAGTGAGCTTGTTGAGAAGTTTTGAGCAAGTTCTTAGTGAGCTTGTTGAGCAAGTTCTTGGTGAGCTTGTTGAGCATATTTTGAGCAAGTTCTTGGTGAGCTTGTTGAGCAGATTTTGAGCAAGTTATTGGTGAGCTTGTTGAGAATATTTTGGACAAGTTCTTAGTGAGCTTGCTAGAGCAATTTTGGGAAAGTTCTTGGTGAGCTTGCTAAAGCAGTTTTGGGCAAGTTCTTAGTGAGCTTTCTAGAGCAAATTTTGGGCAAGTTCTTGGTGAGCTTGTTGAAGTAGTTTTGGGAAAGTTATTAGTGTGATTTCTAGAGCGTATTTTGGGAAAGTTATTAGTGATATTTCTAGAGTAGTTTTGGGCAAGTTATTGGTGAGCTTGTTGAAGCAGATCAGTGGATTGCCTACCTGAGCGGATCAGTGTATTGCCTAGCTTTGAGCAGATCAAAGTAATCATTTGTATTGGGATAAGGATCCTTATTTATATGTGAAATATTATAAGGATATTATCTTTTGGAGTACCCCACATTAGGGAACCACTTTAAATCTTATGTCTCAATTGTGTGGTGATTTGTGCACTTATTTACTATTTCTATGTTACTAATGCACACTGCTATATTTGGTTATTGTAATTAAGTGCACTAATTGATATTGGTTTGGAAATAAACTAAAAAGTGGGTGCTATAATGTTCACCCCCACCTCTCATTAAAAGCTTGCGTTCTTCAATTTAGAGCCTTTCAGGTCCACATCCATCAATTCTTGGTTGTTAACAAAGGAGGAAAACTCTTCCATACTCCTCGTGCTCAAATATGAGCCACTCTTTTTATCATATGGATATAGCAGGGTGTTAAAATCTCCTACAAGAATCCAAGCCTCCCCCTTGAACAAATCCCTCATTGAGCTTAAGGATTCCCAAAGGATCGCCCTATTAGGACCCAAGTTTGGGGTGTAAATGTTAGATGTTATCCATCTGAAGCTTGACTCCTTGCAACAAAATAGGATATTAATCACCCTATCCGAAATACATAAAATTGAACCATCCAGCTTAGCAGGGTTCCACAAACAAAAGAGGCCCCTAGATGCACCATTAGCTAAATTTACCATAAAATTAGCTTCCTTCTAGATAAGCCCCAATTATGTGGTAACAATTAATAATATTGGTTAGTGAGCCCCAATTATAATTACATAGGAACATAAAATAAAAATAAATTACACTATATATAGATATGTGTGTGTGTAGGTACATGAAAAAATATCAAAATAAGCTAGCATTTATATAACAATTAGATTAAAAATTCATATAATTTAAATCTTAAGATAGTTTAAATTTAAAAAGGAATAAAAGAAAAGAAAAAGTGGGACACATGGATGAGCATGCACCTCAATAAGATTTAGGAATTACCTTGTCACACCTAATGAAAGGCACTAATGTGAGGATGTGTGTTCCCCTTCTAAGAGAGGGCACATAAATTTTTGCATGTACCAATGTGCATGCAACCCTCAATAGACACACAATGCACAATCATATAGATATGCACACATAGTGGAAGCACCTTGTGCACTCCTTAGAATGTAACTCTACAAGGGAGCATGCCCAAGATAGGTGCACATGCACCCTATTGATATGTGCCACCGAATGAGGGTGTGTCATGTGCATCTACGATGCTAGGATGTAGATATCCTAGGGTGGTACCCCAACATAAAATAATAATATATATATATTTGAAATGGGGAATACAAGTTTAAAAAATATATCATATATAAGATTTATTCTTATCTATATTAAACAAGGGGGCTTTCTAATCAATCGAAGGATGGAGGGAATAATGAATGGTCTTATTAATCTGTATCTAAAAGTTATGAACAAAAATAAATATTTTAGATTTTAAAAATTGTGTAGAATATGTAATAGAAATATAAATCAAGAGTTATAGTCCATTATATGCAAATATTAAATAAATAAATGAATTCTAACTTCCTTCAATTTTGAAATGAGTATGGGATTTGTGCATACTAAAAGAAAGTGTCACGTTGTAATGCTTTAAAATAATTTTGTAATACATATACTACAAGAATTAAAAAAAACCCTTTCCATAACCTATACTTTGTTGATCAATAAAACATGTTCAATTCTAAATCAAATTACATGCTCCCTTGAACTAGTAATGAAATTTAAATGATATATGTTATATGTAAGTTCTCAATGTATGTGTTAATCATTTACACAAATTTTTGGGATTAGATTTTTAGGTTTTGGATGAGCATCACACACTAGTATCAAATCCTAGTTACAAAAATAAATCCTTAATGGGTAGACTTAGCTAATTATGATTATTTTAGTAAATGTCTCATAGAAGAAGATGACATGGCAAAAAATTTCAAAATCAACTTTTAGTAATAAAAAGTCCCATCATTCTGAAATTTTACCTATTAAAGTTCCTAAATTAGTTGGATCTTATGAGGAGCTACCATATGACTACATGGGATAATTTTTAGCTACTATTTAGAATTCATAAATGTAACAATGGACCACCTTCAATAGAATAGAAAAATATGAGATGTGAGTGGGAGGTAAATCATCTCCCACCTAAACATTCTTGACACAATGAGTCTAACCCATAATAGATTTCTAGAGATAAGATAAAAATATATTCTAGAAACTAAATAAATTTAAACGACCAATGTTTACAAGAACAACTAAAATAAAGGTTTCTAGAGAGTGATTTATTGATATCCAAAAATACCTTTTCTATTAATTGACTCTTTAGTCAGGATAAGGTTATGACTCTAATATTTCATCTAAAATATGGAGTTGTTATTTTCTTGTATAATGAGAAGGTCATGATGTGTTATGACCATATGAATGTTACTTAGAAATAGTTGGAAGACTCCCTTGTGTTGAAGTATATATACTAGATGTATACCAAAGAAAGATTCAATAATTTTATTAGCCATGGTAGGGTGCTAATATCATAATGGAATATAAGCAATAGTTTGTCAATCTCCTTAGGGATGTGTTGTCTTCCAGTGATTGAATCATGCTTGTGAATCACTTTCTATCAGGGATGTGATAATATTTTATTCATATCATTAGAAGAAGTGAACCACCCACATGGCATAATGCCTATCAACTGTTATTTTTAGAATAGTATTGGCTAAGGAAACCTCTACTGAGAAATAAATCAAGACTCAAAATAATTAGGACTATTGGAACCCTTTGGAGGTAACCTAAGTTTTTCTATGATCAAATTATTTCCTCAATTGAGTAACATGACCACCATAATAATCATAATTGAGGCAAAAAAAATTTATTCATCCAAATTAAAATAATTAAATATAACCACCTCCTTAAAGGTAGAAAAATAATTATCTAGTGGACCCATGAGGCAAGATAATGGAACAATATGCCACCTAGCCCTGAGTCCTATTCATAGTAAGCACAAACATAACTAGTTGAGGGTTCCTCAACAATAGAAATAGCTAATGTAACTAATGCAAAGTTCTCCAAGTTGGTCTTACCAAAGGTTGTTTTAAGTGTATAAAGAATTTTTTTGACATGGATTATATCTAGAAGCATTAAATAATAGGGTATCTATAACATACTCAAGCAAGTAGTGTTAGGATCCTCCATCATAACATTAATAGTTAATATTATGAATTAATTAATTATTATATTATTAATTACTAACATGAATAGTCATGTTCTTTCGTAATAGCCTTTAGATAGATATAAAATAGGGTAGGTATCATTGTAGGAAACCATCCATGAAAATAATATATTTGTTTAATTATATACATTTGAAGGAGTCCCCATATCAGTGAAACAGTGATCCTTTTCTAAACAATGATTCATTTATTGAAGTTCTAACATATTCCATTATTTTCATTGTAAAACCACAAGTTAGAATCTAGGATCCTAACATCTAGTATTAGAGTAAGATTTTGGAGTAATAAATTCATTTTGTTATCATATACAAGAGTAAATATTTTAGAAGTGATTTCTCTTTGTGATAATAATAGACTACTACCAATGATTTATCCTATGAAGTAGAGATAACATGTGTTGTTAAGTGCAACAAATAGCTATAATCAAATATCACAACAAAGGTGTGTGGTTCCCATGAATAACAAGATTTGAGTGTACCTCACTAATTGCCCTCACAATCTGTAGGCCATAATTCATCATCTTTCCAATGCATTCAAGGTGTGTTGAACTGGACCATCCAAAAAAATAATCCTTCAATGAACGATAATTGCTTGTAATTATCCGATGAATAATCCTTTTGTCCATTCCTCACAGGAACACCAATTTAGGACAAAGCATCCAGTCACATTGATATAGACAACAATCTCACTTGATCAAACCTAGTTGTAGAAATTCAAACATAGTTGCAAAAAATTGTAGGGCCATCTAATGGTGATGAAGGAGAACAAAGAAAAAAATTAAAATAAAATTCTAATCCTAAGGTTTCAGCAGCCAATCAAAATGCATGCCTAAAACCCTAATTTATTTAAATTACTATGTGGTATTCAGGAATTTTTGGTAGAATTATCAAATTGGCAGGTGATTTTTATTGTTGCCAAGGTTTGATAATTACTATTCTAGTGATCGTGAACCTATTCGCTCTATTACCTACAATGAAATCCATCCCATGGGTGGGAAAATTAGTAGAAGAAATATTTTGAGCAACCTCTAACATTTTTGGTGAGAAAACGTAAGTTCTAGCAAGTAAACATATGTTTAGGTGAGAAAACATAAGTTTTGACCCTTTTTTAATGATTCCAACCCATTTCTTGACGTTAACATTGCATTCCCAGCACTTGAATTTTAGTTCTTTTTGGCATAAAATCTTGTTGGTGATAAAAAAGTTTGATTTATATATGTACATATATATTTTATTAAGATATCCTGTATTGGCCCCCTGGAGGCCAATTTGTGGCTTATAAGTGCTAGTGTACACATAAGAGGGTGACGAGTTGGTCACCATCCCTCACACTCACGTGTTGGAGAGCACTACCCTTAGGATACCAATTGGAAAATCCATTTATATAGAACTATTGGGCTGATCGTTACTATGCAATACTTGCTTATCATTGCCTTGGAAAGACCTCTTTAGTTGACCTGAACTGCAATAACCAAATTTGTATTTTGTTGGAGGAATTCAAAATAGTAACTATTGGAATAAATTCAATATAGTTACCGTTGGAAAAATTTAAACTAGTGATTGTTAGAAATTTTATTTGACAACCAAAACCAAGGATCTTATCATCTTCCTTAATGATAAATTGTGACAAATTTTGCTGACAACAATTCCTGCAATGACAATTTCAGACGATATGTTTTGTGATGATTTCTTGCAAGAATATTTGTCGATGATTTTTTATGATGATTTTCAGCATTTTTTGTGACATCTTTTCACCTAACGACTATGCAAATGGCCAACATATGAATATCTCATGATCCCAACCTACTTTTTTCTACTAAATCTCACCCACATACGTCACATTAAATCAGTGCATGCATATAAAATTCAGTTCAAGGATATTGTAAATTGCATCACAGGGTTATATAAATCATTTTTCATAAGTGGCTTCATCAGTGGATTGAAATAAGAAATTAGAGTTGAGGTCATGATGTACACTCCTCGCACCCTATAGGAAGCCATTGGATTAGCTTTGTTAGTTGAAGATAAATTCAATGTTCAATGTTGACACAAGGAGCAACCTATTGATAAATTATCATTCACACACACTATTCCAAAACATAAAACCTTGTCAATTAAGTACCTTAGCCTATAAGAAATGAAGGAGAGACGATTGAAAGACCTTTTTTATACTTGTGATGATAAATTTGGTACCCATCATCATTGTGCTATAAAAACATTATATTTATTAAAGGTAGTTGATACCTATCACTCCATAGAGGAAGAAGGTGAGGAAGATGTGCAAGACGTGACCAAAGCACCTAATCACAACAATGAAGGCAATGAGGTCGATGTACAAGAAGTGATCGATACCCTAGGAAAATATGAGGTAGACATACAAGAAGTGACCAATGAAGGCCAGACATACACTCTAAAAAGACTACACACAAGTTCCTCATAAATAGTGAGTTCTCACCACATGGTAAAACCTATCCAAAAATAAGGCATAAATGTGACTACACACTCATTTTTTGTTAACTATCCCAGGGAACAACAAAAATATGTAGAAGTGTTACCACCACTTTTGATGCATTATTATAAAGTGTTTGAGGAACCCCAAGGGTTGCCCCCCCATCATCATAATGATCCTACTATTCTTCCTAGAAACCCCCCACTAACGCTTCAACCTTCAAGATATCCCTACCTCCAAAAAAGTGACATTAAACTTGTGCAAATACTACTTGGAAAGCATCTCATCAATTTCAACAACAATTTCCTTAGTCCCAAATTTGAGGATAAAGCTTCTTTCGAGAGGGGTGGCATGTTAGGATCCTCCATCCTAACATTAATAGTTAATATTATTAATTCATTAATTATTATATTATTAATTACTAATGTGAATAGTCATGTACTTTCATAATAGCCTTTAGATATTTATAAAATAAGGTAGGTATCATTGTAGGAAAGAATCCATGAAAAGAATATATTTGTTTAATTATATTCATTGAAGGGAGTTCCCATACGAGTGAAACAGTGATCCTTTTCCAAAAAGTGATTCATTTATTGAAGTTCTAACATCTTCCATTATTTTCAGTGTAAAACCACAAGTTAGTACCTAGGATCCTAACAAGTAGCAATGCAGCCTTGCAACACCTTGTGTTTCTGATAATTAATGCTTGTGAAGTCAAGCATCATTTAATGGTCATTAAAATAGTACATGATATTTTTAATCAATACCATACTAAAGTATGTAATAGTGAATATTTATAACACCTTGTGTTTGTGATAGTTAATAATTTTCAAGTTGAGCATCCATCAATGGTCATAAATATGATAGATAATAATTTTTTCTAACCAACTATTTTTCTCATAGGTCATGATACTTCAACTTCTCTCCTTATTATTATAATTATGTATAGACATATAAAATATTATCAAAGGTACAATGATCTTGGGAAAGTGGTCATGGCATTGAGATCTTGCTAGACCATCAAGGGTAAGGTGGAAAGTTGTCGAGTAGATATTGAAGAAGGGATCACTAGGAGTGAATTTATAATGACTAAATTGGGATTGTATGATTCCATCCTAGTAATAAATTGATTGTGGAATCATCGAGATATGATAGATTATTACACTAATATGGTGGAATGTCACACCATTTTGGGTAATATAGTTTCAATCAGAGTAAATATTTGACCAATATCCTCCCAAGTGATTTTAGCTATGCAAATAAAGAGGAAGATGAGAAAGAAGTGTATGTTTTTTGTAATAAAATTAAATTATTCACTAGAGAATTAAAGGGGATCATAATTGGATTCTCATCCAATGCTAAGAGAATTTGTGTGTCTTTCCTAAAGAGTTACTAGAAAAACCTCTAACATGAGAGTTGGATTTTTCTTAAGACTTGTTGGTAGGATTTGAACCAATGTCTAAGGCTCCTTATAGAATGATAATAATAGAATTGTATGAGTTAAAGGTGCAATTAAAATTTTTATTAGATAATGTATTAATATGGCCCATTTTGTCACCTTGGGAAAATCCCATAATATTTATGAAAAATAAGCATGGAAATGTACTTATCCATTGATTACTAGTGGTTGAATAATCTAACTATTAAGAACCAATATTCCTTCCCCTACATTGATGATCTATTTGATAAAATACAATATGCCATAATATTCTCTATGGTGGATTTATATTCTAGTTATCACCAACTAAGTATCAAGAAAAATATTCACAAAATAACTTTCAAGACTAGATATGATCATTATGAGTTCAACATGGTTCCTTTTTTATTGACCGATGCACTAGTCCCATTCATGGGACTAATGAACAATGCTCTTTAGAAGTTCTTATATACATTTATTGTTGTGTTCTTGGATAATATCCTAGTGTACTCCAATACAAAAGAAGAAAATGAAGATAAGCTATGACAACTTTTGCAATGCATTAGTGAGCATAAATTGTATGGAAAGATATCAAAATTCTCCTCCTTTTAGTATAAATATCACTACTTCTAGAATGTCATTTTTAGAGAAGGAATATCAATAGACCCTACCAAAATTTAGGGAATTATGGAGTAGTTAGTGCTAAAATATATCACTAGGATGCAACTTTTTTATGGTACTTTGTTAGGAAAAGTATATTGGAATAAAAGAAAAAATCCATAAAGAAAAGTATATTGCAATACAAATTGTAAATGCAGAAATATAATAATCTCACAAAATACAACACAAAATTTTAGGCCTCTTTGATGGGACAACGCCCTTCAATACTTTCATTCAATATGAAAAATGATGCATTCACTAATGAACCCTTGTATTTTAAAGATATAGTTCATGCAACCTTATCCTAATAATCAAGAGTTGTCTTACATGCAAAGTGCCACTTGAGTTAGAATACTGTACCAAACAACAATTATATTCTTGATAATGGCTACATGAAATGGATCCACTTGTATATGTGCCTCAATTACCACATACCATTACAAAATATTACAAAATATCATTGTAAGGGGGTCCCCACATTGAAAAGGGGTCATTACATAATAATATGAAAAATACATAATAATGTTAGTATGGGGTACTAATGACCTTACCCTTCAAAAAGTTGTCCTTAAAGTTGGAGATGAGGAAACTAGTGTTGTAGTTGCTGGAGAGAATCCCAAGGATATATTTCTTTTAGTTGTAGTCCATACCATTGAAAAATAACCTCAATGCTGAAACAATTTTGAAGAGTGCACGATCTACTATCCAAAAGTTGTTAAATATTGATCAATATGAAACCCTCTTCATCTAGTTTTGGTAAATTAGATTGAACTTGTACCTAATTTCCCATGATATTATTAAGAGAGGAGACATGAAAGATAGGATGGAGCTTTAATTTAGCTTAAAGGGTCAATTTGTAGGTTGTTACACTAATCCGTTGTAGTACTTGGTAGGGTCCATAGTATTTGGCAGCTAGTTTTTAGCATCTAGGGAGCTAGAGTTAGGACTATTTATAAGGTTGTAGGTAGAGAAAAACCATATCTCCTACTTCAAATCTATGCTCAAAATGATGATGATCAACTTGTTGGTGCATACAATTATGGACCAATTCTAGATTCATATTTAGTTGATGGATGACTATAGCATGTTGGCTAAGTGTAGTGTCAACAACATGGACCTTGGAGCTTCCTATAATGTAGGAGGAGGGTATTGATGGAGGATGATCGTAAACAAATTCTAAAGGAGTAACTTTTTTCATAGTATGATATGAAGTATTATACCACCATTTGGTAAAGAGAAGCCACTTTTCCCATTATGTAGGATGTTCAAAGGTAAAGCAACAAAGGTGGGTCTTCAAGCATTTGTTAAAAAAATTGTTTGATCATCCATTTGTGGATGATAGGTTAAAATCATTTTGAGTTGAGTTCTCTACAACTTACACAATTATTGCTAAAAATTACTAGAGAAGGTATGGTCTCTATCAAAAAATAGATATGGTTATGCCATGAAGGCAAAAAATGGATTCTAGAAATATTTAGGCTACTATTTAGGTTTTTTAGGGATGGAAGAGGGAACAAAATGAGCATACTTCATGAGACAATCTACCACCACCAAAATAGTTGATTTTCCTATAGACTTAGGTAACCCCTCAATAAAAAATTCATGTAAATATTTGTCTATACTTGTTCTATAATACTAAAGGGATGAAGAGTTCCAGAAGAATACATCATTTCCTCTTTCATTTATTGGCACATGTTACAATCATCCATAAAATTTTGAATATCCTTATTTATTTCCTTCTATAAGAAAGTACGCTTAATACTTTCATAAGTTTTGAGAAACCTAGAATGTCCCGTAATTGGTGGGGTATGCATTTACTTCAAGATGAGTTCCCATAGTTGGTAATTTTGAGGAAGAACAAGGCAGCCAAGATATCTCAAATTTTGTCCACCGCAAGTGTATCTCGGGCATGAGTTAGGCTATATTTGAAGTTTGGTGATCAAAGTTTGCAATTCTGAGTCCTTGATCATGTCCTCTCTAATATAGTTAATCTAATGAGGTATGGGTAAAGAGATAGCATTCAACATACTTTGATCCTCAAATTATCGAGATAGTACATCAGTCACTATCTCCTTTCCATTTTATATGTAATCTCATAGTCATAGCCCATTAATTTAGAGACCCACTTTAGTTTTTCATGTGTGGTGACTCATTGCTCCAAGTACTTGAGACTTTGGTGGTATATTTTTATGAAAACATGATGGCTAATGAGATAGGGTTGCCATTGACTAAGTTCATGTAAAATAGCTAGAATCTCCTTTGACTAAGTAGATTTACCCAAATTTTGACCTGAAAGTAAAATGAGTTTAGCTTATCATCCACAAATGGATGGTCAAATATATTTTTTAACAAATGAATGGAGACCTACCTTTTTTGGTTTACCTTTTGAAAATTAGGTATGGATAACTTTGGATAGGTTTTCATGGCATGGTTTAAATCAAATAAAGCCTTATCAATTAGGCCTAACTAAGTAAAAGAATTATTTTTCAACATGGTTGTTAAAGGAGCAATAATTTTTCCATAGTTTTGGATAAATTTATCATAATACCCTATGATTCCCAAAAATACTTGAAGTCCCTTGAGAGTGTGAGGCTTCAGCTAATCTTGAACAACTTAAATATTGTTAGGATCAAATTTATATCCATATTTGATGACAATGTGTCTAAAATACTCAACTTTTATCAACCCAAAACAACACTTTGACCTCTTAACATAAATTTTATTATAAGATAAAATTTGTGGAGTTTGATCCAAATGTATGAGGTGCTCCTCCCAAAAATGACTATAAATCAAAATATCATCAAAGAAAACTAGAATAAATTTACAAAGCAATGGGTGAAATATGTTATTCATGAGTCTATAAAAATGTGGATGATCCATTCATTAGGCCAAATAGCATAACCAAAAATTCATAATGGTCTTCATGAGTTTGAAATGCCATTTGGGAATATCCTCCTTCTTGAGCTTTATTTGCTAGATAGCACGATCAAAGATCCAACTTGGAGAAAAACATGGCACCATGAAGCTCATCCAAAAATTCGACTGTTAGAAATAGGAAATTTATCATTAATGGTAAGATTATTAAGATCATAAAAATCTATAAAAAATTGACATGATCCATATTTATTTCAAACTAATAATACTAGAGAATAATAAGGGTTGTTATGAGGTCAAATGACTCCTGCTTGTAGCATTTCTTGTAACAATTTATTATTTTTTGACTTAAGATCATAGGGGCATTGATAAGGTCTATTGTTAGGAGGTATACTATTGGGTACCAATGGTATTGCATGATCATGGGAATGACATGGAGGTAATTATATAAGTTCTACAAAAAATACATTATGCTTAGTCAAAATGAGTTGTAAATCTTCTGGGTGCTTGTTTTTAGCTAAAGTTTATGGTTGAATTACAAATATCTAAGCTACTACACCATGCGAATATTTTTTAACTTCTCCACACAACTTGAGCTGATAATATATGGAGATCATACTAGTGAACCATAGAGAGTGTAGGACCTTCCATTCTATGAAAATTCATCTATAACTCTACAAAGATCCATGCTATTATTCCTAGAGTACTTAACCATTGAGATCTGAGCATAACATCGCATCCTCCTAGTTGAAGAGAAAACATATCAGTTTGAGGTCATGATCCCCTATATTCAACTTAACATTACAAAATTTACCTTTATAAGGCAATATTCTACCATTTTCCACCATAACCTCAAAGGACTTTCAAGCATGTATGTAACAATTTTATTTCTTGGTGGCTCAAGGATTAATAAAGTTATACATACTTCCTAAACTAATGATAATTGTAAGATATTATCCTTTGAAAATTCCTATTACCTTCATCATTTAAGTGGCAAAAATTTCTGCTAGGATATGGATAAATTTTTTTGGATGTGGTTCTTCTTGTGTTTCACCGTCATCCTTAAGTACTTACTCTTATGGTTCTATGTTATCATCAAGTTGTTCACTGCTTATTGATTCCGCTACATCCAACAAAAATAACTTCTTTTGGATGCATTTATGCCCTAGTGAATACTTCTCATCACAATTATAACATAAGACTTGTGCTCGATGAGCATCCATATATTTTGTAGTCAAATGCTTGTATGGGGTAGATTTATTGCTAATATTTGGTGTGAACTTGGAAGAAAATATGGGTTGGACATGTGGAAATTTAGGTGGTCTCCTTCGAGCCAAAAAAATTTCTTCTACCAATCTCAGCAATCTTATGGTTTGCATCATAGACTATGATTTGAACATTTTAACCTCAACCTTGATATCATCTTTTAATCCACTAATAGAAACTTTTGTTGGCAATTTTGGGTACCTTGAGTACATTGCCTTTGCTCAAGTATAGTTGTTGTCATTGATGTCAAGGAGCTCTTGGTAGTTGTTGTCTTTGATGTCAAGGAGTTCTTGAAGCAATTTGTTTCTATGTCAAAGAATGTGTTTTGATGAAGGTTTCAGCTAGTCAGTAAGTCTCCAAGAAAATCAGAGTAGCCCAGTTGCAAAAGATCAAGAAAAAGATAAGTTAGAAAAAGTTTGCAGGCGACTGGAAAACTATCGCGATTTCGCGACATGTTTGAGGAGAGAGAAAGTTCTGGCAAAACTTTCATGATTTCATGAAATTCTAGAAGGCAGAGATGAAGCAGGCAAAAATGTCGCGATTTCGCGACATGTCGCATTTTCGCGACTCGGGAAGCGCAGGAAGGCAGAGAAAGAAAAGTGTCGCGATTTCGTGACACATTGCCAGGAAAGTTGTTCGGACGAGCAAGTGTCGTGATTTCACGACATGTTGCAGGAGAGAGAGTCCGAAAGGAAAAGTGTCACGATTTCATGACATGTTGCAGAAGAGGAAGTCTGTAGTGTTAACTGTCACGATTTCGCGACAAGTTTGAAGAGAGAGAAAGTGATTCAGGAACTATCACGATTTCGCGACATGCTGCAAAAGACAAAGTGAGGACTGTTGTGATTTTGTGACATGATGCAAAGTTCCAGTTGAGGACTGTCACGATTTCACGACATGCTGAAAAGCTCAAAGTGAGAACTATCATGATTTCGCGACTTGCAACAAAGAGAAGAGCCTGAAAGGAGAAGCGTCGCGATTTTGCGACAGGCAGTGGAGAAAGCGTTCGAAAGCCAAAAGCGTCGCGATTTCACGATAGGCTACAAAGAAGTTGTACGAATGCAGAAAGTGTCACGATTTCACGATAGGTTGAGTTGGCAGCTTGCAGTTGCAGAAAGTGTCACGATTTTGTGACACAGTTGCAGATGACGTCAGCAGAAGCCGATGTGTTGCAATTTCATGACAAAAGCTGAGAGGAATGCCATGAAGATGAAAGCATCGTGATTTCACAACAGAAGTGAGATGACGTCAGAAAAATTCATAAGTGTCACAATTTCACAATAGAAGCTGAGAAGAATGCCATGAAGACTAAAGTGTCGTAATTTCATGACAAAAGTATGATGACGTCAGCAAGAGGCAAAGGTGTCACGATTTTGTGACAAAAGCTGAGAAGAAGGCCATGAAGACTAAAGTGTCATGATTTCATGACAGAAGTGTGATGACATCAGTAAGAGGCAAAGGTGTCACGATTTTGTGACAGAAGCTGAGAGAAAGGGCATGAAGATAGAAGGGTCGCGTTTTCACGACAGAAGAGAAGATGACGTCAGCAAAGACAGGAAGTGTCATGATTTCGTGACATAAGCGGTAAGGAGGTCGACAAAGGTAGTAGTGTCATGATTTCATGACAGCAAGCATAGAAGGTGTACGGTAGGCAAAGATGTCACGATATCGTGACATGTTGTAGTTTCGCGCTAGAAGCTACAAGGAGGCAGTGAAGCCGATAGAGTTAAATCTGGGCCGATGCAGCACAGGGTTTTACAGCCGACGTGATTAAAGTGTAAACAGTCGACTAAGATCAAGGTTCTAATCTTGAGATTATGAGTATAAAAGGAGGGTTGTTTGAGGAGATTTGATCATCGATCGAAGTGTGCGTTCATAGTGCGATCTACGCAAGTAAAGTGCGGGGGAGAAGTTCGATCGTCAAGAAGCTGAGTGTGCAAAGTCTATGCTACTGTGGTTGCATAGAGTGTGAAGACTGTACTATGGTGGATGTGCAAAGGAGCAAAAGTTGTTGGTGTTGCGACATTCAGAGACAGCACGTAGAAGTGAAGAGTTCGATAGCCGAAGTGCTGTGTACTGCTGTGACTGCGTAGAACTATGCGAGAGTTGGTTTCGACCAAATACAGTTGTGACAGAACAATAAAGACTTGGGGATAGCATTGAGCAAGCATTTGAAAGCTTGTGAACCATTCTTCTTTAACCAGTTTTTGAGGACCAGATTGAGGACGAGAGATTGAGGCGAAAAAGGACATTTGTGCTAGACCGAAGGACTACGTTTAGTGCAAATTCGAGGACCCGACTTTGCGGTGATAGAGTTGAGGACAGAGATCTCCGAGACGGAGCGGGGAAGACAGGTGTCTTCTGTGGATAGAGTTCCACTTGCTAAGGGCGAGAGGAGGTAGAGGTCTTCTAGAGGATCACCAGCAAAAGCAGAATTAGGGGAAGGTGTCTCCTTTGAGCTGAGGCTCATAAACATTGTAATCGGGAAGGATTCCCAGAGGACTTTGATATTACTTTTAGAAGAAAAGTTTTATCCGTGGAGTAGCCCACCTTGGGTGAACCACGTAAATTGTTGTGTCACTTTGTGGATTATATTTTGTGCATTGTTTTGATTACTGCTATCTTTATTCTGCATGTTATTGATTTGAAAGCTGCTTTGAAAGAAAAAGTAAAAAATGGTCTTATACTGTTCACCCCCCTCTCAGTATAAGCTTGTGTTCTTCAATTGGTATCAGAGCTAGTTCCTTCAAAAAAGTTTAACAGCTTGAAGAAAAAACTTGCAAAGAACACAATGGATTATTCAAGTGGCAATGCAAGCACCTATTCTTGATGGATCAGATTTCGGTCCGTGGAGTGCAAGAATGAAAGTCTATCTAATGGCACTTGGTAATGAGGTATGGGAAGTTATTGAAGATGGGTACACCATTCCTGCAAATGGTCCTTATACTAAAGAAGACAGGACTCCTACATCACAGACAACTCAAAAGCCATGAATGCAATCCTGAAGGGTTTACAGAAGGCTGATCTTACCAAAGTTATTCATTGCAAGACAGCTAGTGAAATGTGGAAACAATTACAGGTTGTTCATACAGGTGATGCAAATGTCCGAAAGGCCAAGTTGAGACACTTCAAAGGTATGTTTGAACAGCTCAAGATGAATGATGATGAAAATATTAGTGACTATATGCTCCGTATGGATGAAGTTGTTAATTCTATGAAAGACTTAGGTCTTGAACTTGCTGAAAATGATGTGTGTGATAAGATTTTAAGATCTCTTCCTAATAGATTTAGTGAAAATATTTCTGCTATTGAGGAAGCTAAAGATTTAGATAAGTTGAAAAAGGATGAGCTCCATAGTATTCTTGCAACATTTGAGCTGAGAACTCAAGTGAAAGTTGATGTAAAGAAAGAGGCGACTTTCAAAGCTACCAAGAAATCAAAGGGCAAACAGATTCAAGAGAGTGATGAGTCTTCTAGTGAGGAAGAGGCATATTACAACAAGAAAGGCAAGTTCTCTAGAAAGCACAAAAGCAAGAAAAATATAAGATGTTTCAACTGTGGAAAATTTGGTCATTATGCTACTGACTATATTGTTTCCAAGAATGAAAGTGATGAAGATATACAGGATGTTAAGAGCAAGGATTCTAAAAAGCACAGGTATTACGAAAAGAACAAAGATGAGCACAACAATCAAGGAAAGAGGTATTCACACAAGAACAAGAAGAGCTTCTACCTAGACAAAGCAAGTAAGTGTTCTAGCGAGTGATAGTGAAAGTTCTTCTAGTGATGATGAAAATGAGATGTTGTTCATTTCAGAAAAAGAGGAAGAACCGAAACATAAATTTATTGTCATGAAATGTTTTAGATGTGGAAATTTTGGGCACCTTGAGGATGATTGCACAAATAATGAATTGGTTGCTAGTATGTATGAGGATGCTTTAGAAAATGATAAGGAAGATGCTTGTATGGTTTTTGAAAAGGGTAGCACCTCTAGTGATAAGAAATCTGAAAAAGGCCTTGATAATTCAAAATGCAATCAAATAGAGGATCTTGAATGTGAACTCAATAATGCTCTTAGTGTTTTGAAAAAGGAAAGAAAGAAGAATGACAGACTCAAGATTAAGTTAGATGAATGTTGTATGGAGAGGGACGATCTTATAGAAAGTCTTGACTTCTCTATAGCTAAAACACAGGAACTCAAGGATGAGTTAGAGTCTAAGATTCTTGAGTATAATGATTTAGAACAGAAAATGGCTTCTTTGAAAGAAGAAAATAAAGAGTACAAGGATAAGCTCTACAGATTTCAGGATAGCTCCAAGAAGGTTAAATTTCTCATCAAAGGACAAAGAAAACCAATAGATAAAACAGGTCTCGGTTTTGTTGAGCCGCACAAGAAATAGGTTGGGACATCTAGCAAGAGATTTCAAAAGGAAGAAAGTTCTGATGAAGAAAGTATTTCAGATCATGAGTCCATGAGTGATGAATGCGCAGAAATAGAAAACAGATTTCTGAATGTGAAGCAGAAGTTTTCGGGACCCAAGAGATCGATTAAAAGAATATTTCACGGTAGATGTTTTGCGTGTTACAGGTTTGGACACATGGCTGCACATTGCATATCTCAAATGAAGAGGGTTAACAATAATTTCAGAAGTGGTAATTTCTTCCAAGGGTATTGTTACTCTTGCAATCAATTTGGGCATAAAGCAATTTTTTGCAAGGCAAATATCAGGAACTGGGTTAGTCAGAACAGGCGGATTCAAAAAATAGCTATGCCTGAAAGAAATAATACTGTTACTTGCTATAAGTGCAACAATACAGGTCACACAGCCAGACAGTGCAGAGCTGATCTTCCAAGGTACAAGAACAAAAAAAGTGATATGAACAGGTCTAAGGATCAAGGTATGGATAAGAATAGGAATGATAAAAGAAATAGGAACAACAGTATGAACAGGTCCGAGGATCAGAACAGTGATAGAAATAGAAATACAGACAAAGAAATCAAGAGAAGGCACGACAAAGAAATTGTAGACACTGATGATGATGAGTGTCTAATGGGAGTTTCACTCCCAACCCTATTTTAAATCACCTCATCAGGAGGTGGGGGAGGGACTAAGCTAAGAGGCTCATTCTTAGTCCCAAGCCCCAAAGGTGACCCTTTGCCATTGATGACAAAGGGGGAGAGATTTGAGTAAGGGGAGAGATATGAGTAAGGGGGAGAGCTTCAAGTGAAGAGGAAAGCTTCAAGTCAGGGGGAGCAAAACTTCAAAGAGATTGTTTTCAGTTTTGGCTCTTGAAGATGTGTTTTTAGTAAAGGTTTGCCATCAATGACAAAGGGGGAGATTGTTGGCAATTTTGGGTACCTTGAGTACATTGCCTTTGCTCAAGTATAGTTGTTGTCATTGATGTCAAGGAGCTCTTGGTAGTTGTTGTCTTTGATGTCAAGGAGTTCTTGAAGCAATTTGTTTCTATGTCAAAGAATGTGTTTTGATGAAGGTTTCAGTTGGTCAGTAAGTCTCCAAGAAAATCGAGTAGCCCGAGTTGCAAAAGATCAAGAAAAAGATAAGTTAGAAAAAGTTTGCGAGGCGGCTGGGAAAAGCTATCGCGATTTCGTGACATGTTTGAGGAGAGAGAAAGTTTTGGCAAAACTGTCACGATTTCGTGACATGCTGGAAGGCAGAGATGAAGCAGGAAAAACTGTCGTGATTTCGCGACATGTCGCATTTTTGCGACTCGGGAAGCGCAGGAAGGTAGAGAAAGAAAAGTGTCATGATTTCGTGACACATTGCCGAGAAAGTTGTTCGGACGAGCAAGTGTCACGATTTCGTGACATGTTGCAGGAGAGAGAGTCCGAAAGGAAAAGTGTCATGATTTTGCAACATGTTGCAGAAGAGAAAGTCTGCAGTGTTAACTGTCATGATTTCGTGACAAGATTGAAGAGAGAGAAAGTGATTCAGGAACTGTCATGATTTCGTGACATGCTGCAAAAGACAAAGTGAGGATTGTTGCGATTTTGTGACATGATGCAAAGTTCCAGTTGAGGACTGTCATGATTTCGTGACATGCTAAAAAGCTCAAAGTGAGAACTGTCATGATTTCGTGACTTGCAGCAAAGAGAAGAGCCTGAAAGGAGAAGCGTCGTGATTTCGCGATAGGCAGTGGAGAAAGCGTTCGAAAGCCAGAAGCGTCGTGATTTCATGACAGGCTACAAAGAAGTTGTACGGATGCAAAAAGTGTCACGATTTCATGACAGGTTGAGTTGGCAGCTTGCAATTGCAGAAAGTGTCACGATTTCGTGACATAGTTGCAGATGACGTCAATAGAAGCCGATGTGTCGTGATTTCACAACAAAAGCTGAGAGAAATGCCATGAAGATGAAAGCGTCACGATTTCACGATAGAAGTGAGATGACGTCAGCAAAATTCATAAGTGTCGTGATTTCACGACAAAAGCTGAGAGGAAGGCCATGAAGACTAAAGTGTCACGATTTCGCGACAGAAGTGTGATGACGTCAGCAAGAGGCAAAGGTGTCGCGATTTCATGACAGAAGCTGAGAAGAAGGCCATGAAGACTAAAGTGTCACGATTTCATGACAGAAGTGTGATGACATCAACAAGAGGCAAAGGTGTCACGATTTCATGATAGAAGCTGAGAGGAAGGGCATGAAGACAGAAGGGTCACGATTTCACGACAGAAGAGAAGATGACGTCAGCAAAGACAGGAAGTGTCACGATTTCATGACATAAGCGGTAAGGAGGTCGACAAAGGTAGTAGTGTCATGATTTCGTGACAGCAAGCATAGAAGGTGTACGACAGGCAAAGATGTCACGATATCGTGACATGTTGTAGTTTCATGCCAGAAGCTACAGGGAGGCAGTGAAGTCGACAGAGTTAAATCTGGGCCGACGCAGCATAGGGTTTTGCAGCCGACGTGATTAAAGGGTAAACAACCGACTAAGATCAAGGTTCTAATCTTGAGATTGTGAGTATAAAAGGAGGGTTGTTTGAGGAGATTTGATCATCGATCGAAGTGTGCGTTCGTAGTGCGATCTATGCAAGTAAAGTGTGGGGGAGAAGTTTGATCGTCAAGAAGCTGAGTGTGCAAAGTCTATGCTGCTGTGGTTGCGCAGAGTGTGAAGACCATACTACGGTGGATGCATAAAGGAGAAAAAGCTGTTGGTGTTGCGACATTCAAAAACAGTGCACAAAAGTGAAGAGTTCGATAGCCGAAGTGCTGTGTATTGTTGTGATTGCGCAGAACTGTGCGAGAGTTGGTTTCGACCAAATACAGTTGTGACAGAACAGTAAAGACTTGGGGATAGCATTGAGCAAGCATTTGAAAGCTTGTGAACCATTCTTCTTTAACCAGTTTTTGAGGACCAGATTGAGGACAGAGATTGAGGTAGAAGAGGACATTTGTGCTAGACCGAAGGACTGCATTTAGTGCAAATTCGAGGACCAGCTTTGCGGTGACAGAGTTGAGGACAGAGATCTCCAACCAGAGCAGGGAAGACAGGTGTCTTCTGTGGATAGAGTTCCACTTGCTAAGGGCAGAGGAGGTAGAGGTCTTCTAGAGGATCACCGGCCAAAGCGAGAATTAGGGGAAGGTGTCTCCTTTGAGTCGAGGCTCATAAACATTGTAATCGGGAAGGATTCCCGGAGGACTTTGATATTACTTTTAGAAGAAAAGTTTTATCCGTGGAGTAGCCCACCTTGGGTGAACCACGTAAATTGTTGTGTCACTTTGTGGATTATATTTTGTGCATTGTTTTGATTGTTGTTGTTCTTACTGCTATCTTTATTCTGCATGTTATTGATTTGAAAGCTGCTTTGAAAGAAAAAGTTAAAAGTGGTCTTATACTGTTCACCCCCCCTCTCAGTATAAGCTTGTGTTCTTCAACTTTGAAAAAATCCTTTATTCAAACCCTTGGTCTTATTAGCCAATTTATCTTGTGTGGGTCTGATAAGGCTCTTGTAAAGTCCTCATACTCACTAGGGCTAAAAAAAGCAAGTATTGTAACTCAAAATATTCCCAAGAAGGATTGAGAGTTTTATTTTGCAACCATTGATACCATTGTAAGGCTTGAGATTCAAAGTTGAAAGATATCATGGTGACCCACAAATATTTATGTACATTATAAAGTTTGAAGAGTTGATCTACTTGACAGAACCACCCATCAACATCATTTCTGTTGAACTTAGGAAAGTCTAATTTAGGAATTTTAGACAAAGTATTTGTGTCAAAAAAAAATTATAGACTTCCTTCTCCTTATGGATTTCTTTCTCTTTATTTCCTACATTGACACCTAGTTTGTCAATGTTAATATGCTCGAAAACCTTTAGGCCTTTCCTGAATTTATCCTCAACCTCTAGAAATTTTTCTTCAAATATAACTTTGTATCTAAGGTGTTCACCTCTCAACTGTGATACTTCTTCCCTCGTTTGTTTAAATTCATTACCCAAATTAGTAAGTGTGACATGCATTTTCTACATAAGGGTGGTTTATTTTAACTCCTTTTGATTTCCCCTAGTTCCTCCAACCATTTAGGTATGATTTGAACCACTCCCACCGAATTACTAAATATAAAAGTATTTTTCTAGGAGTTACTATTTTTAGAGTTTGCTTACTTTGTTTCTAGTATTTATTTTGCTTCTTGCATTCGCTTTTTACTTTTTGTTAGTTTGCAATGATATCATACCCAAAATCAATGAGGCATGACTTAACTTGCCCATATTAGGGTAAACCAATCTACATAAGCAAAATTGTTCCCCGTCCAAAAAGGGCACGACTTTGTTGTTGCGTTATCGCACCCGCTCCAGGCAAGGTGTGACTTTGCCCGAGAGCACACTTGGGGAAATTTCAAGATTATGTTATCACTGTTGCATTCCATATTGTATCTAGATCATACTGTTACATTTTATTTTCTATTTTTTGTTACTACATTTTTGTTTTATGATTAATCATCCAAAGGTCAATTTTTGCTTTTGCTTCAAAATGTCATCTAAAAGGACCTAAGGGGCTTGACTACTACACTTCCAAGGACTGTTACACAATGGCCTAAGTATACCCCCTAATACTAATCCCATTTTCAAGTGTTTTATGAGCTATTTTGCAAGAATAGGTGTTTTTGATATCATTGGATAAGAGGAAAAAAATTCTAAATCAACCACCAGTCTAGATAAGTGTTCTAATAATTTTATTGGTTGAATATTTGATCTAATTATTGATTCTTAGGCTTCCAAAAAGTGAAAATCATTTAGTTTACATTTAAAGATAAATTTTGTTCATTTATTTTGTGTATTTTTAACTTTAAAGGTTTTCTAAAATAAACCCTAGGTTAGTGAGCATTCAAAATAAAGAATCATATTAGGTTAGTTCTTGTATTCTTGCATTCTATTTTTAGTTGTATTCTATTTTTGCATTATCCTTTATCTTTCATAGCATAAATATAGAAAGACCAAACTTAGGTGTGTTTCTTAAAACTGAATACATCAAACATTCTTGAATATCCTAAGGACTTAGAGCAAGTCCTTAAACCATTCCTAGTGAACCCTTCCCCCTAACACTAGGTGTAGAGTACAACATAACCCCCGTTGTTCACCCCACGAAAGGTTCTCTCCTTGCGGATCCAGGATTTTGTTTGGGAATTGTACGCGATAGGGTAATTTTCCCCCTCTACATATTTGGTGAACCCAACATGAACACCTCCTTTTCATTCAAACAATAAGAAAGATCATTAAATTGTGTGCCAAATATTTAAGAAGATAATTCATTTGCGTATAAGTGCATAGATTCATTATGGTCTAGGTTCTCCTCCTTGTCTTATTCCTTTTTCTCAATGGATTTTGATCTTACGGAAGGATGAAGACTTCTTAGGTTTGATGAGATTTTTTATGAGAATGATAAAATTGATAAATAAAATTATAACCTAGAATAATAGGTCGATAATCATCTTGATCCTATCCAATATCCCAATGGGAATATTATCTTTAAATATTTTGACCATATATGGACTTTTTATAAGAATTATAAGCATGGTTTGGATATGGTCTTAGAGGAAGAAGCACTACTTGAAAAATATATCCCACCTCTAGAAAATCCTTTGAGTTAACCTTTAAATCATGCTAATCGAATGTGTCAACCTACTTATACCACTACTATGACCACCAACATTGGATGGAATTCATCCATTCCTCTAACTAGTAATGGCACCCAAAATTATTTTCAATTTCCTCCTTCATCTTCCAATGTCAACACTATTTCCTCTATTCCACCATAAGTTAATATTCCATTCTCTCCAGGCACCATATATAACAATAAATTTCACATGGCCAACCTAAGTTAATGGAATATGGGAAACTTACATAGTAATTTAGAGATGCAAAATTTGGCAAATGTAGTGAATCATTTTATTTCAAGGATGGATATGATTCAACCTTTAGGGTTTACATAAAGTTACAAGGAAATGTGTAGTTAGACATTAGATCCTATTTTTGCTTCTAGACCTTATCCTAAGCATTTTTCTATACCATTATTACCAATCTATAAAGAGACTAAAGATCCAATAGAACACTTAAGAGGATTCAAAATTGCTTGCCATGATATTATTTATTATGGTATGCTTTTATTGAAAGCATTTACAAAGAGTCTTGTTGGAGTAGCATTAGAGTGGTATTATCGGTCACCCAACTATTCTTTGAAGAATTTTGAGAATACCACATAGATGTTTGTTCATCATTTTAGTGCTTACATTGAAAAGGAAGTGACTATGAGAGATTTATATGATTTAAAACAAAGTAAAGTAGAAAGCTTTTTAGAATTTTTAGCTCATTAGAGAAGTTTAGCTGACCGATTAAGACAACCCGTGACTCAAAAATATATGCTTGATATATTTGTTGGTAATTTACAAGAACAGTTATCTTATGCTCTAAAAAATACTACTGTCACATATTTAGATCAAGCAATTGAGTTACCAAGAAAAGTGGAACAAGCTCTCATTAAAAGAGGTCAACTTAAGGTTAGAGAAGATAAAGTCAATTAAATCTCAACATAATAATATGCATATAGGAGGCAATAGTGATAGTAGGCCTATTAACAATTTCATTAACAGCCTATAAAATATTGTACTTCAGAAGCCTCATCAAAGGAATATCACAAGACTTAATATGCTTATGGAAACAGTTCTAAAAAACTATTGGATGCTATGACAATTGAATTACCCCCAGTAAGACAGCCAGATACTACAACTCATTGGTATAAAGCAGATCAACATTGTGCATATCATAGAGTAGAGGGACATTGGACTAATTATTATAAAATGTTGAAACATGTGGTTCAATATTTAATCGATGCTTGTCACATTGACATTGGTAGTTTTCAATATTCCAGCAACCAGCAGAATCAAAATAGAACAAGATAAACCAACCAAGTGTCCTATAAAAAATTAATGCATCAATATGATAACAATATGGTTGGAATGATAAAAAATACTCCAGGAAAACTTATACAAAATATGGATGATTCAGCGAAGATCCCACTCTTAGAACTTCTATAGAAATCTCAAGCCCATAAAGAAGTTATGATAAATTTTTTGAAGCAACAACCAGTACATTCGAATATTTCTCATCGTGATATAACAAAGGTTATAAGTTCCCTTTGGAAGACTCATCTAACATTTTCAAATAATGATATGGCTTCTTGAGGAGTACATGAAGATTCTTCTCTATACATCACTGCTTACATTGGTGAAACTCTCATCAAAAGGGTTATGATTGATAATGTTTCTTCACTTAATGTTTGTATACATCATTTTTTTTAGAAATTTAGATTTAAGAAGGAAGATTTGATTGCATCTAGTGACATCATTAGAACCTTCAGTAATGATTCTCAAGAAGCTTGTGGCACTATATTACTCCCTCTTAGGGTTGGATCCAAAATCTTGAAAACAATGTTTTATATGGTGTCTTGTCCTGCATATTTTAATATTCTTCTTAGATGACCTTGGATTCATGCAATGAAGGTTGTCCCTTCTACTTTTCACCAATGTATACAATTTGAATTTAAAAACCAAATAATTTCTATCATGGGAGATCCTCATCTATTTGAATTTTTCCTACTAGAAGATCGAGCTCAAATCAATTCATCACAATCTTCCTCTAAAAATACTTCTACAAATATTTCATCATAGGATCAAGATGAATCTTCTTGTTTAGACATTCTATTTTATGAATCTCATCAAGGTTTAGAATGGGGGGTTAAAGATGAGGGTTCACCCTCTCCTAATGTCTTAACCCCAAATTCACATGTTATAGATAAGTTTTTATCTCACAATGACATTGGATTTGACAATTTTGTCCCTTGCACAATGCAGGTTGAGTCTTCTAGTTCTCAAGTGGACTTTGGTTCTATGTATTACGAGGACCTTGAGAAATTAGGTGTGATTCCTGCCCCACATCCTATTGAGGATGATTTTTCCATTCTTATTGAGAAAACCATATATGTGAACATAGGTTCTGAGAACGCCCCTAGAATCCTTAAGTTAGGCAAAGCCTTGACAATGGACGAGCAAGAGCAATTGACCAATTTATTGAAATAATATCAAGATATTTTTTCTTGGTCATATATCGACATGCCCAAGATCGATCCCTCCATTTTCATGCATCATTTGGTAGCTAACCCTAATTCTAAGCCTATTAAGTAGAAAATTTGAAATATGCATATGAAGGTCACTATTTTAGTTAAGGAAGAGCTCCAAAAACTCCTTGATGTCAGTTTCATAAAAGCCATCGACTATTCAGATTAGATCTCTAATATCGTTCCTATAGCTAGGAAAGAAAGAACAATTAGAGTATATACCGACTTTCGGGATATTAACTTAACATGTCCTAACGATGGTTTTTCCTTGCCAAACATAGATTAGATTGTAGATTGCATTGCCAAATGTGGAATGCTTTTGCTCATGGATGGTTTCTTAGGTTATAATTAAATTATGATTGCTCCTGAGGACCAGGAAAAGAAAAAATTCACTACTCCATGGGGTACCTTATGTTGTAAGGTCATGCCTTTTGGACTTAAGAATGCAGGAGCTACCTATCAACAAACCATAACTTAAATTTTCCATGACATGATGCATGATATTCTCCAGGACTATGTGGAAAACCTTTTGGCCAATTCCTTAGAATTAAAGGATCGTGTCCATGACTTAATACAAATATTTGAAAGACTTCAACAATACATGGTTCATATTAAACCCACTAAGTGTGTGCTTGAAGTCACATTTGGTAAGCTGTTAGGTTTCATAGTGTTTAGGTGAGGCATTTAAGTGGACCCTGCTAACGTAGAAGATATCATTCGTATACCTCATACTTACACCCTGACCGAGCTACGTAGTATGCAAGGTAATTTGTAGTCTATTCATCAATCCATTATCCAATTAGCCAATAAGTGTCAGCATTTCCTTTGTCTCCTTAAGAAGGATGTATTTTTTTGATGGGATTCTGAGTGTCAAAAATCTTTTGATGACCTCAAAAGATATCTCACCTCCCCATCTATTTTAGTTTCTCCTATGCCTTGTAAGCATTTTTTTCTTTACATAGCAGACACTACTCATGCTTTGGAAGCCATGTTGGCTCAAAATGATGAAGAAAATAAAGAAAGAGTTATCTACTATATTAGTAGAACTTTCGTCAATTATGAAACTAGGAACACTCCCTTAGAGAAGCTTTTCCTTGTTGTAGTGTTTGCTTCTCAAAATTTAAGACACTACATGCTTAGACATAAGAAATTGGTGATTTTAAAGTTTGATCCTTTGCGCTACTTGATGTCTAAGCTCCACCTATCAGGTCAATTTGCTAAGTGGGTGTTGGACCTTAGTGTGTTTTACTTGAATTTCGTAGGTCAGAAGGCTATCAAGGATCAAGATATTTCTAATTAGTTAGCCTCTTCTCCCCTAGAATATACTCATACTATAGTTTATGAGTTTCCCAATGAGTGCTTCAATGCTAAAATTGAAGAGTCCCAATATTGGACTTTGGTTTTTGATGGAGCCTAATGCATGAAGGGCACTGGAGCTAAATTTGTTCTAGTTACACCAAAAAATATCTCATCCATTTGTCCTTCAAACTTTGTTTCTCTTACACCAATAACATTGTAGAATATGAAGCTTTGATCCTTGGCCTTAGAGTAGCCTTAGATTTGCAGGTTAAGATCCTTTCATTCCTTGGTGACTCTCAACTTGTGGTTAATCAGATCAATGATGTTTATCAAACTTGAGATGATAAGCTTAAACCTTACAAAGATATTGTTACCAAGTTGCTATATTTTTTTTATCAGGTAACTATAGAGTCTGTCTCTAGATCCTCAAACCGCCATGTGGATGCCATGGTCGTTGTTGCATCCTTGTTTCCTTTGGATCTGGAAGATGATCAAACTTTGATTATCATTTGGAAACTTCGATAACATGCATATTTGAGTTTTTTTTTGGATCCCCTAGAGTTTTTTACCATCATAGATTCTGCATCTAAACCATGGTATAACAACATATTAAATTTTCTTAAATATGACTCGATACTTGATGGTTTAGATCACAATTAGTGCAAGGTATTACGTAAGATATTATGTCAATTTTTTATAATTGGGAATATTTTATATCAATGTTATTTTGAAGTATCCTATTGTGATGCTTTAACTTTGATGAAGCCTGGATTGCTCTTAGTGATGCTCATGAAGGTTTGTGTGGAGGCAATTTTAGTAGTAATTCTATTGCCAAAAATCTCCTTCGGATGGGGTATTACTCGAATTCTATGGATAAATATGTATGCAATTATGTTCAGTACTGAGACAAGTGTCAAAACCGTGATCATATTATTCATGCTCCTTCTCAAGACCTTCAGGTAATATCTTCCCCTTAGCCCTTCTCCATGTGGATATTGGACATTATCAAGAAGGTTAACCCAGTGTCATCTGATGGTGATAAGTTTATCATTACTACAATTGAGTATTTCACTAAATGGGTTGAAGCCATGCCTCTTGCTATGGTGATTGGGACTCAAGTTTTTAAGTTCATATTCAACCATATTATTTGTAGGTTTGGGATTCCTTCAGTGATTATTTCTAACAATGACACTCCTTTCAATAACAAGGATGTTTGTAATATTTATGCTAAGTACAATATTAAAATTAAATGATCAACCCCTTATTAACCTCAAGGTAATGGGTAAGATGAAGCATCCAATAAATCCTTGATAAGGATTTTGAAGAAGCTGGATAATAATACTAGTCATGATTGGCATACTCAACTTTATCTTTCCTTGTGGGCCTATCGTACTGGTGTGCATACTCCCATAGGGGTCTCACCATATATATTTTTATATGGGTCTGAGGTAGTATTTCCTTTTGATTTAGAGGTTCCTTCTTTGTACATATTGTTGCAAGATGTTGAGTTCGGTGAAGAGTATCATGCAGATCATTTACACCAATTGGAGCTACTAGATGAAAAATGTATTTATGCCTTAGAGAATTTATGAACCTATCAGGATAGACTCCAGTGATCTTACTCTAAAATGGTTCACAATTGTTCTTTTGAGGTTGGTGACCTTGTCCTCAAAGAAAACCAAAAGACCACTAATTCTTGTGTTGATCTTCAAGGTAAGTGTCATCCCAACTGGTTAGGGCCCTTTGTCATAACAACTAAGTTTGAATTAGGTGCTTATAATTTGGCTTCTATGTATGGTAAATAACTTAAAGAACCAATGAATAAAATGCATCTAAAAAGATATTATGGTTTTCCTATTTTTCATATTACATATGCATTTAGTTATATCATGTTGTATGTTCGCCTGACATATTATGCACACTTGTCTATCATATTATGCATGATTTCCTATCATTCTATTCTTGTATAGTGCTTGTCTTATTTGCATCATTGCTTGCTCATGACTGCTTGTTCATATAGCTTCTAGGGATTCATGACAATGGCATGTGATGATACCTAGTTAGATCATATCTCACATGCATTGCACTTTCACTAGGGTTTTGATGCCTAGTGGAGCCCCAACCTAGGGACCATGCATTTTCATCCCTTCTTCTCTTCTTTGTTTCCTTTGCTCTTTCTATTATTCTATATTCTTCTTGCACTCCTTAAATTTGAAAGTTTTACTATGATCATCGTTCCTCCTCCAAGTCAAGGAATGCCATCCTCTTTTGGTATGTCCTTTCACATGATTCTTCTTTTTCTTTTGGCTTCTTCGTTCAAATAAGGATACACATTATTGTCTTCTTTGATTACACATTTTCTCCCCCTTGAATTTTCACTTGTTGAATATTCAAGTTGGGGTCACACACGCACAACTATTTTCTCCTCATTTTCTTCCTCTTTTTTCTTCCAGAGCATACACACACTCACATCGTGTTATGCTCATATTGATTGGTCCATACATACATGCACATACACCTTCTTAGGTAGTACTAGCATATACATTACATACATTATTTTACATCAGCATACACTATAACACCCCTATCGGATTATGTCTCTCTTTGACTCAATGGGATCAAAACCCTATTATAGGATCAACTCCTTGGCCATTAATAGTAGGTATTGGTATACATCCTAGCGGGTAATCACCCCACAGTAGTTACTAGTTAGGAACCACCCATAGCGGGATACACTATACACTTCACTTATTGGTCCATATTTAGTGATTACTACACCCATAGAGGGTTCTTCACTCCATACATGGACCATATTTTAACCATAAAATCCTCTATTCAGGGTTCTAATCTAGCTTCCTTCTCAATTTCATATGGTTGACCTTTGGATTTTTATCATTGTCTTCATTTTTTTACTTCACATTTTTTTGTTTCCAATATTCTTCCTCTTTCTTTTCCTCCCTTATTTCCTCATTTTCTTCCATGCATTTAATGCTATTTGCATTAGATTTATGTTGTACCCAGTAGCTTTTGCTTTGTTTTGTTTTGTTTTTCTATGTATTTACCTTTTGCTTTATTTCTCTTTATATTTTTAAAGTTTCTTAAGGATGTTCTTTTCCTTTTGAAACTCGAGGGGGTACCCTATCCATAGAGGCATTAGTGGTAGTAATGTCTCATCCTATGTGTAAAATTCTAGAGTGTCCTTCATGATACCCCTTTTGCACCACCCCTTTGTCCAAACCTGGCCATCCCTTCTTTGTGTTTGTTACCTTCTTGTGTGTTTTTGTCCATAGGAGTCTACATATTCCTCTGATGCATTTACTTGGCCTTAAATGCATCAAAGAGGGGGTAAAATGTAGACACAAAAAATTGACCCACTTTCAATGGGAAAACTTCCTTAAAACATCTAAAAGGTCCCCAACCCTTTCTTAAGGTAAGGATAGGCCTCTCCTCCCTTAGCCTTGTTTGTTTTAGTGCCTTTAGCAAAATACCACTCCATCATGGTCGAGAACGACTTCACCGAAGTGATCTCGTGCTCTGTCATCGCGAGGTACAACTTCATTGTTTTTAATTTAATTTTTATTTTATTATTTTTGGCCCACTTAAATCTAGGTCTAAATCCCCCCTCCTCCCAACGTGTTTTGGCATTGGCTTTGGGTTTATTTTTCCCGTATATCCCTCTGATTTCATCTATAGAAGGAAGTATGTTCCTGCTTGAAAGATATACAAGTGATATGCGATATTAATGTGAAATTTTGATTATTGATTAAGCTCAAATTTTTTTATGATAGCTCACTCTTCCTTTTCTTTCTTTTGTTGCACGCTAACCTCAAAGTACAAATTTCAAATTTGATCTTCTATTACGTGGATTGGATTGGATTGGATTGTATTTCTATGTGACTTTGTGGATTCATGGTGTGGTTTAGGGAGATAGAGTGTCTATTTGGATACTTCAATTTTCTCCACCTACTTCTACGATGTCCATCAAGGTTTGCTTACTTTGTTTCTGGCATTTATTTTTCTTCCTACATTTGCTTTTTATTTTTTGTTAGTTTGTAGCAATATCATACCTATCATCAGTGATACATGACTTCGCTTACCCAGATTAGGGTAAACTAGTTTTGACAAGTGAAATCGTACCCTGTCCAGGCAGGACATGACTTTGCTACCACGTTATCGTGCCCACTCCTAGCAAGGTGTGACTTTTCCTGAGAGCACACCAGAGGCAATTTCAAGATTCTGTTTTCATTGTTGCATTCCATATTGCATCTAGATCATACTGTTGCATTCTATTTTATGTTACTACATTTTTTTTATGATTAATCATCCAAAGGTCAATTTCTAATTTTGCTTAAAAAGGTAATCTAAAAGTACCTACGGGACTTTACCGTTGTGCCCCCAAGGAATTTTACATAGTGGCCTAAGTAGGCCCCCTAATACTAATCCCATTTTCAAGTTTTTTATGATTTATTTTGCAAGAACAAGTATTTCTGATATCATTGGATAAGAGGCAAAAAAAGCTAAATCAACCACTAGTCTAGAGAAGTGTTCTAATAATTTTATTGGTTGAAGATATAATCTAATTATTGATTCTTAGGCATATGAAAAGTGAAAAGCATTTAGTTTGCATCTAGGGATAATTTTTGTACATTTATTTTGTGTATTTTCTGCTTTAAAGGTCTTCTAAAAGAAACCCTAGGTTATTGAGAATTCAAAATAAAGAATCATATTAGGTTAGCTCTTGTATGTCTACATTCTATTTTCAACTATTGTATTCTATTTTTGCATTGTCCTTTATCTTTCATAGCATAGATCTAGAAAGACCTAACTTAGGTGTGTTTCTTAAAATTGAATACATAAAATATTCTTGAATACCCTAAGGACTTGGAGCGAATCCTTAAACCATTCCTGGTGAACCCTCCACCCTAACACCAAGTGTAGAGTACAACATAGCCCCCGTGGTTCACCCCACGAAAGGTTCTCTCCTTGTGCATCCAAACTTTTTTTTGGGAATTGTATGCGGTAGGGTAGTTTTCCCCCTCTACATATTTTGTGAACCCGATGTGAACATATCCTTTTATTCAAACAATAAGCAAGATCATTAAATTGTGTACCAAATATTTAAAAATATAATTCATTTACATATAAGTGCATAGGTTCCTTTTGGTCTAAGTTCTCCTTGTATTATTCCTTTTTCTCAATGGCTTTTGACCTTGAGGAACGACAAATACTTCTTAGTTTTGATGAGATTTTTCATGAGAATGATCATATTGATAAACAAAATCATAACCTAGAATAAGAGGTCGATAATCATCTTGATCCTACCCAATATTCCAATGGGAATATCATCTTTAAATATTTTGACCATATATAAACTTTTTATAAGTATCATAAGCATGCTTTGGATATGGACTTATAGGAAGAAGCACTACTTGAAAAACATATCCCACCTCTAGAAAATCCTTTGAATGAACCTTTGAATCATGGTAATTGAACCTGTCAACCTACTTATGCCACTATTGTGACCACCAACATTGGATGAAATTCATCCATTCCTCCAACTAGTAATGGCACCCAAAATTATTTTCAATTTCCTCCTTCATCTTCCAATATCAACACTATTTATTGTATTCCACCACAAGTTAATCTTCCATTCTTGCAAAGAACCACATATAACAACAACCTTCACATGGCCAATATAAGTCAAGGGAATATGTGAAACGTACATAGTAATTCAGAGATGTAGAATTTGACAAATGTAGTGAATCAGTTGGTTTCAAGGATGGATGCAATTCAATATTTAGGGTTTACATACAGTTACAAGGAAATGTGTAGTCAGTCATTGGATCGTATTATTGCTTCTAGATCTTATCCTAAGCATTTTACTATGCAAGTATTTCCAATATGTAAAGGGACTAAAGATCCAATAGAGCATTTAAAGAGGATTCAAAATAGCTTGCTATGATATTATTTATGATGATATGCTTTTATTGAAAAAATTTCCAAAGAGTCTTGATGGAGTAGCAATAGAGTGGTATTATCAATTGCCCAACTATTCTTTGAAGAATTTTGAGAAGACTACAGATATGTTTGTCTCCTCAAAAGAATTTCACAAGACTTAATATACCTATGAAAGCAATTTTAAAATAACTATTGAATGCTAAGGCAATTGAATTACCCCCAGTAAGATAACCAGATATTACAGCTCATTGGTATAAAGTAGATAAATATTGTGCATATCATAGAGTAGAGAGACTATGCATATCATGGAGTAGAGGGAAATTGGACTAATTATTGTAAAAGTTTGAAACATGTGGTTCAAGATTTAATCTATTTTGATCGCATTGACACTGGTAGTTTTCAATATTCCAACAACCAGTAGAATAAGAATAGAACAAGACAAACCAACCAAGTGTCCTATAAAAATGTACTACATAAATATGATAACAATATGGTTGAAATGATAATAGCTACTCCAAGAAAACTTGTATAGAGGATGGATGATTCAATGAGCATTTCACTCTTAGAACTACAGAATTTAAAAAACCATAAAGAAGCTATGATAAATGCTTTGAAGAAGCATCCAGTACCTCTGATTTTTTCTCCTAGTGATATGAAAAAGGTTATAAGTTCTCTAGAAGCCTCATCTAACATTTTCTAGAAAATGATATGGTTTCCTGAGGAGTACCGAAATATTCTTCTCTATACATCACTACTTACATTGGTGAAACTCTCATCAAAAGGGTTATGATTGATAATGGTTATTCACTTAATGTTTGTACACATCATTTATTTCAAAAATTTAGATTGAAGAAGGAATATTTGATTGCATCTAGTGAAATCATTGGAACCTCCAACAATGATTCTCAAGAAGCTTGTGGAAATATATTACTCCCTCTTAGGGTTGGACCCAAAATCTTGAAAACAATATTTTATGTGGTGTCTTGTCCTTTATATTTTAATATTCTTCTTGGATGACCTTGGATTCATGCAATGAAGGTTGTCACTTCTACTTTTCACCAATGTATAAATTTTGAATTTAAATACCAAATCATTTATATCATGGGAGATCCTCATCCATTTGAATTTTTCTTGTGAGAAGATCTATCCCAAATCAATTCATCACAATATTCCTCTAAAAATTCTTCTACAAATGTTTCATCATAGGATCAAGATGACTCTTCTTATTTAGATCTTCTATTTGATGAATCTCATAAAGGTTTAGAGTGTATGGTTAAGGATGAGGGTCTACCCTCTCCTAAGGTCTTAACCCTAGAGAAACATGTTATAGAGAAGGCTTTATCTCATAATGACATTGAATTTGATGGGTATATCCATTGCACAATATAGGTTGAATATTCTAGTTATCAAGTGGACTTTGGTTCTATGTCTCTTTGAAGAACACAAGATTATACTGAGAGGGGGGTGAACAGTATAAGACCACTTTTTACTTTCTTTCCAAATCAATATCAATTAATGTCCTTAATTGCAATAAAAAAATATAGCAATGTGCATTAATAACTCAAATAGTAGTAGTAAGCAAGAGCACAAGTCACCACACATAATTGAGACACGATTTAATGTGGTTCCCCCACTGTGGGGTACTCCACTAGATAATATCATTATAATATTTCACATAGAAATAAGGATCCTTATCCAATACAATTATTTATTTGATCTACTCAAATCTAGGCAATAACAATTTCACACAGAACTTATCAAAATCTGAATAACAATCTCACATAGAACTTGTCCAAAACTGAATAACAAGTTCACACAAAACTTGTCCAAATATGAATAAAAAGCTCACACATAACTTGTCCAAAACTGAATAACAAGCTCACATATAACTTTTCCAAAACTAAATAACAAGCTCACACAAAACTTGTCCAAAACTGAATAACAAGCTCACACAAAACTTGTCCAAAATTGCTCTAGCAAGCTCACCAAGAACTTGCCCAAATATGCTCTAGCAATCTCACCAAGAATTTGCCCAAATCTGTTTTAACAAGATCACCAAGAACTTGTCCAAATCTTCTCTAGCAAGATCACCAAGAACTTGCCCAAATATTCTCTAGCAATCTCACCAAGAACTTGTCCAAATCTATCCACAAATCTATCTCAAAATAGTCCACAAAGATGTCCCAAAAATGTTCACAAAGATATCCCAAAACTGTCCAAAAAAATTTCCCAAAATTGTCCACAAAGGCCTTCTCAAAGGCTCAATCAATCATGCACAAGTAGCACTCAAATCTCATCCACAAATCTATCAAGACAAAGCTCAAATATGAACTCAACAATGAATGGCAATGTACTCTTCAATGGATGACAACAATGACCCACAATGATCTTAACTCATCTCAACTTAAATCAACTCATAGAAGCATAAAGAGAATTGTTAGAGACTCAATATGTTTTAAGCTCAATCTCAAATCAACTCAACTCAAATCAATATCAACTCAACTCAAGTCAACTCATAAAAGCATAAAGAGTATTGTTAGAGACTCAATATGTTATAAACTCAATCTAAACTCAACTCAACTCAAATCAATCTCAACTCAAATCAAAAGTATGGAATAGTTTATTTCATGGAACTTGACCAATTACCTCACACAATCACTTGACTAGGCTCAATCAACTCAACTCAACCAATCACCATAGGGGACTATTATTTCTCACAAAAACCCTAGTCCAAGCATGTATCAACAAACTCATATTTTTCCAACAATGCTCAACCACAAATCTCACATAACAATTATACTCATGTTCTTTTCAAGTTGTTTAACAACCAATGGGCTTCAACAACTATGCTTATAAAATAAGGTTTAAATACAACTCTCAAACCAGAAAACCTTGAAGCATTCAACCAACCACTTTCTAAAAGGAAACCACAATCAATATTTTTCACTCCAATGATATTTCATAAATCAACCACCATAAAAACTCGATAGGATAATGTGCCCATACCTTTTGATGCCAAGAAGTTGTCCACAAAAATTGCCACACTAAACACAATTTTCCTTTCCAATCTCAATAAGGGTTAGTGGACTTCAAATAATAATCACAAGATAAAGCATAGCTCAATTTACACCTTTTTACTCCAACTTAATAAACACATCCACCAAAGTCCTTTTAATTAAAAAATTCTTATCAAAAATAATAATCAATAAGTCTCTCAAAAATATTTTATAACAACTCCTTATTTCTCCTAAATCTTAATTTTCAATTTCATGAATATCAAATTTAAATCAACAAATTATATCCTCTAAAATAATAATCATAGCCCTTATAATTTTTTTTTTATTAAAACTTTAATATTCCTTAACCACCTTATAACTCCTATCCTAGAGCATTAACCAAATTGAATTAGAGCAAACCATAATTACCTCCTTAAGGGGATTCGAACCCCCAACTTGCACACACCGTGAGCGCCTTAGCCACGGCTAAGGTTGCCACACAAGCTAGCTGCTCATTCAAAAGGAAAAGGCACAATGTGCCTTAAGTCCTTCCTCCCTTCCACATAAACCAAAATTGATTCGAGTGCGTTCCTTACAATGCCTTTGAATGCAGTCAAGGAGATTCAAACCTTGACATAAAGCGCTACCATACACCTTAACAAATATCCAATTGCCAATGCACCACTCTGCCCACAATGTCTTGGGATTTTGACCAAACTTGGATTTTTTCGTTGTCTCCCTTTTCAAAACAATTTTTGCATGAGCTCTCTTTGGATGCTTAGCCAACAATTAACACGAGCAAGGATTAAATTCAAATGAACCTTAGGATCCCCCTTTTTATAGTCTTCTCCTAATTTTCGATGATGTCGATGCATTAATGATTTTCCCTCTTTCTTTAGATGTCGATGCTAACTTTAATTTAAATTTTAAATATATATATATTTACATGGTGGAATCGGTAGCCACCACGAATCCGGGCAAGTTGTCCAACTTTTATGGTGGTCACAGTATTCTGTTTTGTCCGCCCGAAAGCCGCCACATAGATCTTCACACAATCTGCCCCTATAACCGCCATGCCACAATAATTTTAAACCTTTTACGCCGCTGAAAGCACCAGGAAAGGGACAAGCATTCAGTTTTATGAGGCCCGATATTTGAACCTTGGACCTCCGCCCCCCTTATTGGGTTTGGATGAACCAATTGGTCTACACCTCAGACCTTAAATTTTAAATAATTAAAATTTATACTAAATATTTAAAATTAAATATCTCTATCACCGGGGCACATTTTTTTACAAAACGAAAGGCCAGCCTGGGTTTTAATAAAAACCCATTTCAAATTTGCCATCCATGGTTTTAAATAAAACATTTTATTTTGCCTATCTTAGTTTTCACAAAAACCCTGAATTTATCCATGCTTTCCAAAATATCACTTACCCGTCAAAAATCAATGTGATCTATATGAAATCAATGATTCATGTGACATCAATGACAACATAAAATGACTCAAATTGCCAACAATCTCCCCCTTTTTCATTTATGAAAACACCTCTAAAGAAAAAACCACAATCACTGCAAAAACCATCTCTGAGAATTAAAGTTGCTCCCCCTGACTTAATAATCTCTATGGAGGCTGCTCCCCCTGACTCAATGCTCTCTTTGGAGGCTACTCCCCCTAAATCAATGCTTCCCCCCGTACTCAAATATCTCCCCCTTTGACATCAATGGCAAAAGGGACACCTATGGGGCTAAAATATATGACTCTTAAACTTAGCCCCCTCACCACCTTCTCTCTTGAGGTGATTAATTTTTGGGTGGAAGTACTTTTACTCCCATATCACATTGTTTATTTCCTCTTTCAAATTCTTTCCATGTTTTTCTAATATCCTTCTCTTGATGAATTACTTGATCTTCTTGTCTAGAACCTGTTTGGAATTGAGTCCTACACCATTTTGCAATATGCCCAAAGTTATTGCAATTAAAACACTTGATATTGTAGCCTTTGGAGTGTGCCCATGTCCTGAATTCATTCTTAAAATAATTTATGTATCCCTTCCTTTCCTGAACCTTGTATTGTGAAGCTCTATTTTCATGACCATTATGACCATGGCTTCTGAATTGTGTAGCTCTAAAACCAAAACCATGTTGCTCATTTCCTTTGCACTGAAATGCTCTATGACCAATCATGTTACATAAGAAGAAATGCCCCTGAAAACCATACCCTATTCCTTTGAGGTTTCTTTTAGCAAAACAAAAATTCTTTGATCCATAGACCCTATAGTGTATAGCCCTGTGTCCAAATCCATTACAAGAAAAACAATGTCCTTGAAAAGCCCTTTGTTCATGCCTTGGTTCTTCATACATTTCTTGACCATTATCCTTATGAGAATTTTCAACTTGTGCATTACATCCTTGAAACTTCTTTGTAGGATCTAAAATGTCTTCCTTAGTTTCTTCCTTGCTTTTCTCTTCAAGAATTTCTTTTCTATTTGAGCTTGATTCACCTCTCTCAAAACAAGAATCAAACTGAATATTTGGAGCCATATGAACTTTGGAACTTTCTTCACAAATCTTAGGTGCTTCCTTGCTTTCATTTTTAGAACTTCCTTTCCTTCTGAGTGTGATTTTTCTTGGAAGTAAGATACAACCTCAAAATAAGTTTCCACTCCTTTTTGAACCTTTTCATCTAATGTATCATGTCTTGCCATGGTTACCCTTAGTTATTCATTCATAATTTCTTCTATCCTTTTTGCATTTTTAAGCTCTTCTCTGATATTACTGATTGTTTGAAGTAGTTCTTCTATGATTTTGACATCTATTCGAATCTTGTTTTCAAGATTCCTATATTCTTCTTTTAGCCTTTTTATTTTTTATTTTTGTTTACTTAGCTCATCCTCTTCATTTTCTATAACCAAAAGTGAGACTTCTTTGTTTTCACTATCATTGAGACCATTATAATCTTCTATAGAAAATAAACTCTCAAGATTTATTTGACCATGCATGTTTCCTTGATATGTCATCTCATCTTCACTATCACTGAAACCATTGCAATATCCTGATCTGTGATCTCTTTGACCACACACAAAGCATTGTTCTCTTTCACCTTCTATTCCTAGGAATAGATGTTCTTCATTTTTATCATCTGATTTGTCTCTATCACTGTGATATGAGCTATCACTTGCTTCTATAATGTAGTAAGATTTCTTTGCCTTACAAAAAATTTCTTCTTCTCATACATATTTTGCTTGTATTTGTCATCTTTGTCATGCTTATGCTTTCCATACTCTTTTATTTTGTGACACTATTTTTCATCATCACCGTTTTCTTCATATGTACACCTGTATGCATAGTGTGACCAATATCACCACACTTGTAGCATTTGACTTTCCTTATATCCTTGAAATTCCTTGAGTCCTTATTCCTTTTGATGAAGTTAGCTTCCTCATCATTATCTGAACCTCTACTTGTTTCTAAAACTTTCCCTTTCTCTTTTTATGAAGCCTTGAATGCAATATTTTTGGTTGGAATTGTAGACACCAAAACAACACCAATCCGATTATGTGACTACAAGCACTGACCGAATTGGCATACATACCCCCTAAGGCAGCCTCTAGAGGTTAAACAGTGGTCTTAACCACTCCCAAATCAGTTTTGGAATGTCAAAGGTCAATTTGGTACATTTTAAGCACTTTTCTCCCTATTCGTCCCACCCTAGGATGATTAGAATCCTATTCGCCCCACCCCGAGATGATTAGCAGCAATCACTCTAGGGTGGGACGATTAGCAGGTTTGACTGGCAAAAAGTCAAGCCTTGACAAATGGCAGCCTAGATCCGCCACCCAACTTCACGTTCAAGGCATGCAATTATGAGGAATGGTTTAAAATTAGAGAGATAGACTTCAGTCAAGCATGCCCTCATCATGGAGGTTCTAAATCAGGGAGGAATCTTCTCTCCCTCCAAAAGGGCATGGTGAGCCAAGTGGCACCCCCGCATGTGTATTCAAAGGAGACCCTCAGGTCTATAAAATGGTGAGCCTCCTCACCCCCCAAAAAAATAGGGCTGGAGCATTTGGAGCAACGAAGTGCTGCCGAACTATACCCCCATTCCTCTTTGTGTTTCCTACATCCATAATTTCTCTTTTGGAAGAGAGGTTATCAGGTGAACACTAGGAATGCAATACAGACCCAAAACCCAAGCAATCGGCCACAATCCCACACCAAACTTGTTGACACAACCCCCTAGGAGGTTTTGGACCCATCCCACTTGGATTGGTGCCAAAAATAAGCCCCAAACGGTGGGCGTCCTGCCCCCGGGTGCCCCCCGCACTACTACAGTTCTAATCGCCCCACCTCGGAGTGATTAGAAATTTGTGCATGATTTATTTACTATTATTTTTTAATTATGTTGTATTTTATGTACTTATACTGCTTCCCAAGTTTCATTGCTTTCTGACATGATTTGACCTTGCTTTTATCATTTTATGTGTTTACTAACATACAGGTAGCGCATTTGGATATAGGATAATATGGGCATAATATGCAAAATATGACCTTTTGGGTTCTCTCAAAATGCCCCTTTTAGTCTAACCACAAGTTTGCAAGAGTTTTGGAGGCCTCTGGGTAGGACATTTGCAAGGTCACTTTTGCACATTTTGTTACAGTCCCCAACGTCCCACCCCAGAGCAATTAGAAATTTGTGCATGATTTCCTGACTATTATTTTTGCAATGTGTCCCTGACAGTGTATCCATTTCTCTGTAAAATTTTGAATTCATTATGACATTTTTTGACCATCGTTTCATTATTTTATATATTAACTAGTCGAAGGCTTTGGGGATTGCATGTTTTCCTATATCCACATATGCTATTAACTATTTGCTATTTTTATGAGCACAGGATCCCACCACCAAGAACACTAGAGGAGCAGCAAGGAATGATGAATACATAGACACAAGCGATGGCAACTTTTGGCCTGCCCATTTCGAATGTGGGCATGCGGAAGACACTGGAAGCGTACCATTCATTGATGTAACGAACTATATCAAATGTTTTGAGCCCTAGAGGGGGGGACGTATTGTAACCAGATTAAAAGCAACATTAATAAAAGAGGCCCCACTTTTTTTTTCTTACATCTAATTTTTGTGTCACTTCCTTCATGCATTTGTTCATCGCATTTGTAGGACTTAGCATCTATACCATACCTATTTTGTTTGCATCATATCTGGTCCGCCGTAATTCTGCATTTGGATTTCAGTGGTGATCATGGTGGGACCCTATCCCCTACTGTTAATATCAGGTTTTTGATCAAAATTTGTGGTTTTTATTTGTAGGTTTTGTGCATTCGAGCACTGGAATGCTACTCGTGCCACCCTAAGACGAATACGTATTCACCCCACCCTGTGATGAATACAGACCTGCTATTCATACCACCTCGAGATGATTAGAGCTCTATGCATTTTCTGAGAAGAAACTTAGAGGCATCTAGTTTGGACAGATAATAGGTAGGCCTTCTGAACATCCTTTGTGTTTTTCTATTTTCTGTTTCTACAATTTTCTGTTTTCTTTGCTTTATTTTTAGACACTTGCATAGAAAGGTTAAGTAGTTTGTTTTCTTTTCTTGCAACAAAAAAAAAAAAAAACATAGAGTAAATTAAATGGAAGGAAATTGATTAGGAATGCATTCTTATCTTGTTTTCTTGCATGATACTTGCACCAATGGCAAGTCCTCATCATAGGTTTCAGTTCTAGGTAGGTTTTGTGATTTCCTTTTTGCTACTAATTGTTTCTGAAAGATAAAATGTATTTTAAAGCATTGCATTAGTGAAAATCATATTTTGTTGTATGTATTATTTCTTTACACGATTAAAAGGAACCACACACACACCACCTAGTAAAGTTAACATCAAGGAGTTGGTATTAATACCCCAACACTTGATCAAGACCAACGGTGGATTTCATCACCACCTTGGCTTGGATTTTGCATACATATACCCCGATCGCGACTGTTGCTAGACGTAAATCCTGATGAAAGCTGACAAAGTGTAGCGAGGGTGATTCCCCATGCATGAGGATAAGTATTCTATGGTAGGTGTCAAAAATAGAGTGATCCCCCTTCCATACCACTTATGTTCCACGTATTGTTCTGCTCTCGCATACCAATAGTTTCCCTCACGTAAGGGCGGGTATATTGAGAGGTTCGGTATAATGGCCTGGCAATGGTATATTGAAGGGGCAATGATTTTGGAGATACAAGAGCCCTCATTATGCATGTATAATAAAATTTCCTTTACAAGATTCACACAACAAAAAAAAAAACACACTGAACCAGGTCTAGGACACACATTTAATCTGTAAACAAGATAATCATTTCTTTGTTTGTGTGGTCCCCTTTTGTTTGGTATAACATAAAAATTTTAAAGGAGATAAAAATATACATATGTTTTTAGAAAAACCACCACCATGGTGTATACCCATAGCCAAGCCCAATCATAGGTAGAAGCTACAAAAAGTATACAAGGAGGCACAAGTCGCCTCCATTATAGCCCCAAGGACTTGGTTATACCACCTTGGCAGCCTGACCCACAACATAGTCCACACTATGCCACTACATAAAAGGACTATAGAGGCACCCCTTTGAGGGGCACTCACATTCAACACAGACCCTCTCAAGAGGAATACACACATGGGAAGGCTCCCTTAGACACTCATTATGAGTGGCCACTGCGCGATGAAGCGCTAGAGCAACATAGGGTTCATAAGGAGGGACCACATGATTATATCATTCCTCCTCCACCCCTCATTACTGTTAGAACTAATAGGCCAAATCTAGAGTGCAAGGCTCTTAGATAGTGTGAGCCAACTCTGCTCATCCCCTTCACATGTATGAAAGGGACATAAGGAAAACTAGTATATTCCTCAAGAGCAATACACCACATAGGAGTAATACGCCTCCGCACCTACTGATTATCAAGATCACCTATTGAGGCCAGAGCCTCAGGTGAATTTTGCAAACCTCGATAGAGGAAAGTGATCCATAGAGATCTTGAATCACCATGACTAAGATAGATGTGTAGGGGAGGCATCTAGGCCTTCTAGACATAGGACGATAGAACAAATCGACTTGGCATTTGCCAAACATGTTGCCCGCCAAGCACAAATCACGTAGCTTAGGCAAGATCAACAGTAATTATAACAACTATATCATCTTAACAAAGAGCGCATTCAGTGCCAGACATATGATTTGCTCTAGAACACTATGCATGAGAGGATTCCAACCCCTCACATGCATAAGACAAAAATTTATGAGAGGCACAACCCCTTAGTATGAGATAGGTCTCCATGACCTTATCAAGTGTTGCCTCCAAGACCTCCTAGACCTAAGCGGGAGGCCACTCCTAGAACCAATGATGGGCGTCTTCCTTAGGCACCCGTCCATGTTTATAGGTCATGCCCAAAAACTCCTCAAGAATCCTATGAGGAATTTGAGTGAGAAGAAGAGCGGGCTGAAACGCCCTACCAAGGTAGAGGGCGCTACCCGGCTACCCCTCCATAGGCCTCAAGTTCCTCGCAATTCACAACGAGAAAAAACCAAAGAAGAGTAAATCAAATCCTTTGATGCATACAAAGCATTTTTAGAACACTTAGAGTTTGTGGATACTAAGACTTTGGGGCCCCAAAAGCCCACCTTATGCCAGCTCTGCAGTCACCCTATGCATCCTTCAGTTTCGGCACCCCCATACCCCGAAAACTTAAAAATGCCTCAATTGCTAATTTTTAGAGGGGATGAGGATGCCCAAGAGCACGTAAAAAGGTTCCTGAGTCAATGCTTTGGCATTCAGGACAATGATGCATTGCTTCTAAGAACGTTTATAACCACGTTCACAGGCCCTACCTCGGATTGGTTCACCCAATTGCCAAAACATAGCATCAATAATCTAGACCAGCTAGTGGATGCATTCCTTGAATGTTTTGTCTTCAACACCAAGAAGAAGGCATCCTTAAATGACCTAGCTGGCCTTAAGTAGTATGATTATGAGACCATAGCTACTTATGGGAATCGATTGAGGACATTACTTTCAAAGCTACCTTACCTCCTTCCCATGGCCAACATGACTCAAATGTTTTCAAAGAGTTGCATAAGGTCAATCTCCATGCTATTGTAGCTACAACATTATGCCATCCTCAAAGAAGCCTTGGCACAAGCTAGGATAATTGAGGAGATCAAAATACAAGATGACGAGATTGCCAAGCCATGCAAGAAAGAGTGGACCAAAAATGCTAAAATTGGGCCCACACAACCGAAACCCGTCACGGTCAATCAGGTTGCCATAACTATACCAAAGCCTGCACAAATGACATAGCCCCCAAAGGCTAATTATTAGGCAAATCCTCTTGATAACTATGAAAAGGAAAATCATAAACAAGAGAAAAATCAGCAGCATCGCCCTAAGCAACAATTCACACAATTCACGGAGTCTAGAGACTCCTTGTTTGATCGCTTGTTCATGGCAAACCTGATAAACTTGCTGGAAAGTCGACCCATAGATTTTACTAGCAAAACCCAAGGGCTATAGGGAAGACTTATATTGTAGATTTCATCGGCAGAAAGGACATGACATCTTCACTTGTTGGAAATTCAAAAACTTAGTGCAGGACTTGATAGACAACAAAATGCTCACGATAGATAATCCCATAGCGTTGATCAACCAACAAATGGAAGTCTTCAAAGAACCCCTACCTTCCCATTACGTGCAGGTAAATACTTTACAAGTAAACGAGGTAACACAAAACTGCCCCATGCAAGGATATGTAGGGATGATAAGCATCATAACGCGGAACAAAAGATACCCAAACATGGCTGCACCCACTGCAGCTACAGGAAATGTTCCGTCAACATCACAACCTCCACAACACCCTATGCAACCTCCCCCACCTAGACCATTGGCCATTATTCAGACTAAACTTACTCAAATTTTAAGGACCACGTCGGTTAGGCTCTCCATCTATGAGCTCATCCAATAATCACTGCCCCATCGGGAGGCTCTAATGAAGATACTCAAAGCCATTGAGCTACAGCCCCACGAACCCAATTATTTCAACAACTTCATGGGAAATGTGAGATGATGCATAGAACCAGTCATAACATTCAAGGAAGACGAACTAAAATCGATGACCAGTGATATGGTGGATCCACTCCTGCAGGTCATTGTGTGGGTCAACAGGATTCCATTCAAGAGGGTGTTGTTTGAAATAGGCTCATCCAACAACATAATCACGATAGTGGCATTAAAACACCTTAAGCTGCCAGCATCCCACATTGTGGCATCCACTTACACTCTTTGAGCATTCAATGACTCGTTATGCTCGATGGTTGGAACAATTGTCCTGCCAATCTAAGTAGGAAAAAAGACCATTCCTACGTTGTGTCACATCCTTGAGGGTGATATGGCCTACAATATCTTGCTATGCTGGCCTTGGATCAGGGACATGAAGTGTGTCCCTTCGATAGCCCATCAATGCCTCAAATACACATACGAAGGACAAGTACATGTACTCCCAATGGACCTAGAGCCCTTTAAGTTTTGCAATGCGGTACAGCTGATGCCATAATTGACCATCCCATCAACACATTTGGAATTTCAATTGAATCCATCCACACAGGGTTTGATTCCGCCTACATCCCCATTGTTAAGTCCCTCAACTCACCAACCTGGCCCATATTCATCGTTTGTTCCTTCACCAACAATGCCACCTATGGTGGCCACATCGAAGGACAATGGGAAGAAGCCCTTAGAGGAGGTACCACCATTAGTCTCAACCATATCTACCGAAGAGGTGCCTAGCCAAATGGAAGTCGAGACACCTAATTCACCCAACATGGAGTGGACTCAGTGAGAACTCTCATTCCCTCCCCCTCAACCATCGACGATTACCATTGAGATGGTCAATACAGGCCTGGGGGAGTACCTTGTGAGGAACATTGTGGCAAAAACCTCGCTTGAATCCATGCAAGACATGGGGATACCTCACCTCCCCATCGACACTATCGTCCCTTTAGGTTACCCACCAAATTAGACCAATTTTGTATATGGAGGCCTCGAGAATGGCATTGAACCCTACCTACAAGAGGAAGAGGACGAAGAGCCATTTTATAAGAATATTGACTATCTGACCAACTCGGACTTCACCTTGAAATACTTAGATCAATGTAATTGGCATGGATATGGATTGGGCAGATATAAACAAGGAATGCGCATTCTTTGTCAATCGAGATACTAGATGCCATATGATAAATCAGGAGTAGGGTTCAACCACCATTTGCCCCTCAAAATATTGGTAGAAACCATGCAAGGCTTAGGTCTAGGCAACAGGGATGGGTTGTCAGATGATCCATATGCCAATCCCAACACTACATACACATTGGGGAATTATTTCCCATTGTTAACAACAAACCTTGTTGACCTCAATAGCCCCTCCCATTTGATCGAGGAAGGGGAAAGTTCAAGAAGTAACCTCTAAGAGGGATATGAAAAAAATCAAGGGGGGTATTCTAAAGATGAGTCAGGTTATGAGGTAGCACCTTGGGACCCTTTTGAGTTTGATAGCAATCACTCGCAGGTGACACCCATTGACGACTATCAAGAGGACTTCGTGGCAATGTTCCCCTTTAATGTTCTAATCGGGAAATTGCCACCTCTAGAGAATCCAGCCCTCCCATAGAGAGCGAAACAACCTAGAAGGGGCCAAATCAACTTGCTCGAACAAAATGAGCCTCCCATGCCAGCCATAAGACCAAGTGTTCAAGAAACGCCTAGTGGGAGGCTATACCAGCCAAAGGGGAAAATAGTTATTGAAGCCAATGAAGGCCTGTGGATATTTGATAATGACTATAAGGATGAGATTGAGATGGCATATCTCAACCATATGAGGCAACATGAATACCCCATAGACATAGATGATATGTTTGAAAATTTAAATATGGGACCAAGGCATAGGTGACATTTAAACCAAGTACAGTTAAACCAAGTGCTTCATCCACCACTTCGGGCATACAAGGAGCACCTCCCACATAGAGATCCTATAGGGCCATCAGTGCCTAGGGTAGACCCTATCCTTCTATCTACACATAGGGCCGATCCTTTTGTTCCAATACCCACAGAGCCAGATCTAGGGTACAAGGATCACCAAGGATGTATGAATCAACACCCATGCGGTAATGGAGACCAAATTTAGTCCATCAACATGATCTCCATTTATTTAACTGCCCCCATCCATAATCCAACCAATCCAACATGACCATTGTATCTAGACATATATGCCATAGACTGGGATCGCGCTGACTCACCACCATCCCCATCAGAGTATTGGCCTTGTGGTGAGATGTTCTATTTCACCCTAGGATGGACTCAGTATATCTTCCATGTTGATGAGGAACCCGACGTTCCCAACGTAGATCTAAATTCAGCGAATGATATCCACATGATCCCAACTCCACACCAGTTGGAGGATAGATCCCACATGTCATTCGAAGAAATGATTGACATAGACATCGGTTATGATCCAATGAATCCACAAATCATCAAGCTAGGGGTAAGTCTATCCCCCGAAGAGCAAGCCGATTACATTGCCCTTCTCAAAGAGAAGAAGGAGGTTTTTGCATGGACCTACAAAGACATGTCGGGGCTAGACCCGCAACTAGTCATGCATAATCTAACACTTGATCCGACAGTCAAGCAAAAACTACGTAAGATGCACCCAAAAGTGGCCTTAATGGTCAAATACAAGCTACAAAAGTTGTTGGATGCATAGTTTGTCATCTACGTGGATTACCCACCATGGTTGTCCAACATGGTACCCATCAAAAAGCTTGACAGGAGGATTTGCATATGCACTGATTTTCAAGATTTAAAAAAAATGAGTCCCAAAGATGATTTCCCCTTGCCTAGCATTGACACATTGGTAGACACTATAGGAGGCCATGAAATGCTTTCCCTCATGGATGGTTTATTTGGATACAACCATATTCGTATCAATCCTAACGATCAACTAAAAATGGCGTTCACGACACCTAGGGGGACATTTTGTTATAATGTCATGCCAATTGGCATTAAAAAAGCTGGCGCCACTTACCAACGTGCTATGAAATACATATTCCATGATAACATGCATAAAAATTTGAAATATTATATGGATGATTTGTTGGCCAAATCTCTTTTGTGCCAAAATCATCTTGATGACTTACACAAGATCCTTGATTGCCTCATCGAACACAAGGTTAGGCTAAACCCCAAGAAGTGTGTATTTGGCGTCACATCTAAAAAACTCTTGGGTTTCATAGTCTCAAAATGAGGCATCAAGGTAGATCCAAATAAAGTCAAGGCAATCCTTTAGATGCTTCCCCAAACCACCATCAGGCAACTCAGAAGCTTGCAGGGTAAGATCACATCAATCAAGCGCTTCATAGCACAGTTATCTGACAAGTGCTAACCCATGAATAAATTATTACACAAGGGGGTAGCATTTCATTGGGATGAGGAGTGCCAGTCAGACTTCAATGACATCAAACAATACTTGGCTTCAAAGACCATTATTGGCACCACCTAGACCAGGAGTGCCATTCTATTTATACATCTCAACTATTGAGGTGGCACTGGGTGCTATGCTAGCCCAGAAAAATGAATTACATAAATAATAGGCTAATTATTATCTTAGCCACACCCTGGTCAATTATGAACTTAACTATGCATACATTGAGAAGCTATGATTTGCGGTGGTATTTACCACCAAAAAGCTACACCATTACATGCTGAGCAATACGACGTATGTTTTGTCTAAGGAGAATCCATTACGATACATGATGAGTCATACTTATCATAGTAGTATCATGGCTAAATGGATCATGTTGTTGACAGAGTTTGACATCGAATTCATTGGACAAAATTCCATCAAAGGTCAAGTCATCGCCGATCAACTAGCAGAGGCTTCTCTCGAAGATGATTAGCCTCTGACCATAGAGCTACCCGATGATGGGGTCTTCCATGTCTCAGAATTGCTAGATATTGATGAGCCTGAGTCATAGGCCGACATAACCTTATTTTTCAATGGTTCTAAATGTGAGCAAGGGGGTGGCACAAGAATCATGTTTTTCACACCGCAAGGGGCTCCAATACCTTTATCATTTAAACTTGATTTCCCGTGCACCAATAACAATGCTGAATATGAAGCCTTGCTCATAGGTCTTCATACAACCATCACCATGAACATAAAATGCTTGAATATCTTTGGTGATTCATTTTTAATTGTCAACCAAGTGAAAGGGGTATTCCAATGCAAATGCCTAGTTTTGCAGGCCTACAAAGCCCTTGTGGATAAATTCTTGGAAAAGCTTGAATGGTATGACATCGAGACACTCACTCGATCATAGAATTGTTTTGTAGACACTATGGCCTCTTTGGGATCACTAATCCCACAAGACACTTTTGGTGAAATGACAACCATTCAAGTTAAAACGTTATCACAATCCGTGATGGAGTGTGCAAGCTTTGACATAACACTAGGAATCCACTTGATCCAGATTGAACCATCTCAAGAGAGGTTCTCTCAAATCCATGATAGTTTGAATCACACCAACTGGGGGTCTTTGTTCCCTTTAGCCCCTCTTAATAGCAACACAATGCTATTTTTACAAGTTCTTTCCCGCTCAGCTTTTGCTAAGGACGGATTTCAAGAGGGATCAACCATTCATACCATCAAGGTTTCTGATTAGCAGGATTGGTACACACCCATAAGAGACTATCTCAAGTTGGGTAGCCTCCCACTTGGATTGTCACACACCATGAAAAGATCATTCAAATAGAAAGTGACAAAACATGTCTTACTAGGAGATATTTTGTACCGTCAAAGCTATGAAGGGATCCTCCTCCGTTGCTTGGACTAGCAAGAGTCCACTTGGGCGATCATACAAGTGCATGATGGTATATGCAGTGGCCACTTCAGAAGTATGGTCATCACAAAGCACATTCTTTGCATGGGATATTATTGGCCATATTTAGAGCGAGATTGTTGCGCATATGTTCGGAAGTGCGTGAAGTGTCAACACCATTCTAACTTGACACACGTACCTTCTCAGGCCTTGCAGTAATTCTAATTGGCTTGGTCATTTTCATAGTGGGGTTTAGATCTCATTGGAAAGATATCCCCTACATCATTAGGTCATCACACGTTTATCATAACAGCCATAGAGTACTTCACTAAGTGGATGGAAGCAATTTCGTTTACCTCTACAACTGGGCCCCACATTGCGGAGTTCATTTTGCATAACATCATATGTCATTTTGGCATTCCATCCAAGATCATCTCAAATAATGGTACGTCATTTAAGAACAAAAATGTGAGTTCTTTGACAAAAAAGGATAAAATTTAGCATAGTTTTTTGACACCCTATTATCCGCAAGCAAATGGGCAAGTAGAGGATTATAAAAAAATGCTAGTTGCCATCCTTAAAAATATGGTCATAGATCATCATAAGGATTGGCAAATCCAAATACCATTTTCCCTATGGGCTTATCACACTAGCATTTGAACGCCCACTGGGGCAACTCTATTTTTGCTAGTGTATGGCTCCGAGGTAGTCATGCCTCTCGAGTTGGAAATACCCTCCCTATGCATATCAATGCAAGAGTTCATCAATGATGACACTGCATGGCAAGCCCGATTAGACCAGCTTACGTTACTCGATGAATGATGCATCAATGCTCTCGATCACTTACGTATCTATCAAGAGTGACTTAAGAAAGCATACAACATGAAAGTTCACCTAAGGGACTTTCAGGTTGGTGACCTGGTCTTAAAATAGAACCAAAAAAATTCTAACTTTTCGCCCCATTTAAGGGAAAATTTCATGATAAATTGGTTAGCTCCTTATGTAATCGATAGTAAAATAGGACCTAGAACATACCGTCTCACCTCTATTGAAGGAATCAAGGAACTAGAACCCTTGAACATCAGTCATTTGAGGCCATTCAACATTTAGAGAGCCATAGCCCACCCCAAAAGCTCTAAGGATTTTGGAAATCGCTTGGTCACCCAAAATGCCCCAAAGGTATCCATAATCCCTTTGGTCAAACCAAAAGCTCCAAGGGTTCCCACAATCACTTGTTCAACCCCAAAAATGCCCCAAAGGTATCCATAATCCCTTTAATCAAACCAAAAGCTCCAAGGGTTCCCACAATTGCTTGGTCACCTAAAATGCCCCAAAGGTATCTATAATCCCTTTGGTTAAACCAAAAGCTCCAGGGGTTCCCACAATTGCTTGGTCACCCAAAACTCCCCAAAGGTATCCATAATCCCTTTGGTCAAACCAAAATCTCCAAGGGTTCCCACAATCGCTTGGTCACCCAAAACACCCCAAAGGTATCTATAATCCCTTTGGTCAAAACCTCCAAGGATCCATAAGAATCACTTGGTCCACACCCATTCGGGTTAAACCACCATAACGAATATTCAAAAACAACAGATAATCAAAAATAACCAAAAAAAATTGCATTCACTTTCATGCATATTCTTAAAAATCAAAACACAAAAAATAAAGAAAAGCTACATTAGGCATCGCATACATTGCATATTTGCTGGTCATACATGTCAAAAAGCACCATAGACTGTAATTACTCGACAATTCCATAATTTTCCAAATTCAATCCATTTTGTAAAAAGATCCATCAAGAATAACGCCCTTTGCATTTTTGCCATATCATAGTCAGTTGTCTTCTAATGTCTTTAGGGTTTTCTTCATTCAGTTGTCTTTAGATTTCTAGTCAAATGTTGTACAAAGTCAGACCGATTTTTACAAGGTAGAGTTTTACTTGGATCATGCCTTGTTACATAGCATCCCAACACAAGCTTGAAACACATAAAAATTCCCAAGTTGTGTGAAGGAAAGACGAAACCTACAAAGCAGTCTAGGGTACCATAGGTGAAATGTTATCCTGCTCATCCCCTTGTGTGAATGGTTCAAGAATTTTGAGAATTGACAAAAGGACAAGTTCTTCCCCATCCAATTCCCCACAATAAATAGTAGTCTTCACCACTATCAAAAATTCCAAACACATTTGATTCCCAAAGTCGTAAGGATTCATACTACATGCACTTGAGAAGGATGGGTAGTCATCCCCAAGGCCTCAAAGATCAATGCCACTCCAAAGAAAAATTCCCAACCACCTTTGATCCCCAAAGTTGTAAGGATTCGTACTACACATCCCTGAGAAGGATGGGTAGTCATCTCCAAGGCCAAAAGGATCAATTCTATTCACAAGCCAAAAACCCACGAGCTCGACTTGGAAATCAAAATTCAAAATCTAAATCCTCAAAAGGCAACAATAAAAAATACTAGTGGTTATCACCACTACTCAAACCCCTTGCTCAAGAAAAAATAAATAAATAAATAAACAGTGATTTTTATCACTATATATGGGAGCAAGTATCTCAACAAATTGAACAACCGAAAGATGCCTGAGCTTGATGAAGAGAAATTACATAAACATATTCTAGAAATAATGCAAAAATAATAACTAAGGAAATAATGACACCATTCAATGCACATATAACACACAAGATTTACCCTGGTTCACCCAATTTGGGCTAGTCCAAAGAAACAAGAGTCTATCCTCCTTGATATATTATTCTCTCTCTCATCCCTAAAATGGGACATTACAATAATTATATAAGGAAACTCATACAACCCTAAACCACCAAGTGGTATTAGGGTACCGTGGATACAACACCATGGGCTAAACCACCCACACCCACTAACCCCCCCTACCCGTAGTCTTTTGCATTGTAGTGCCTGTCGTACAATTCTTTTTCGGCAAAGAATGAGACACATCCAACATTCTCCCACTTGTTGAATACTTTGCCAGACCCATTTCAATTGAATAGAATCTAAACTTTTTAGTGCTTACAGCCTTGGTTAAAGCATCTGCAACATTTTCCTTGGTGTCTACATTTTCTAGCAACACTTTCCTCTGTTCAATAATGTCCCTGCAGAAATGGAACTTTGTATCAATGTGCTTCGTTCTTGAATGGTAAGCAGGGTTCTTTGCCAAAAATATGGCACTCTGACTGTTATAGTTTATCTTCATAGCTCCTTGAAAGAACCCAATTTCAGCACATAGTATTTGCAGCCATACAGCTTCCTTACTTGCATCAGTGGCTGCCATATACTCCGCTTCAGTAGTTGAAAGAGCAACAACAGTCTGCCTCTTGCTCATCCAACTAATGGCCCTTCCGAACAAATTGAATACATAAGCACTAGTATATCTTCTCCTGTCCAGATCTCCAGCCCAATCTGCATCAACAAACCCTTCTATATCCAATTGTCTATTTTCTTTACTTGTACCCTCATAGCAGATTGTAAAATCAGAGGTGCCACGCAAATATCTGAACACCCTTTTCACAGCAGTCCAATGCTCTTTACTAGGTTTAGACATATATCTACTCAAGACTCCCACCGCATGGGCAATGTCTGCTCTAGTACAAACCATGGCATACATTAAACTACCTACAACATTTGCATAAGGAATATGTGACATTTCCTCTACCTCTTCTTCTGTTTTTGGACATTGTTCAGCAGACAATTTTTCACCTAAAGAAATAGGTACCTTCACCGATTTGCAATCCTGCATATTGAACCTTTTCAACACTGTCTCAACATACTTTTTTTGATCCAGCCACAACTTTCTGTTAGAGCGATCTATTTTTATTTGCATACCCAATATAAAATTTGCAGGGCCAAGATCCTTCATGTCAAACTGCGATGCCAACTGAGACTTTACTTCCCTGACCAGTTTCTTGCTATTTCCAATTAGTAACATGTCATCAACATAAAGAACTATAATGACAATTACATTACCAATTTTCTTTGAATACACACAGTGATCAGCATTGCTACGAACAAAACCAATTCCTAAAACATAAGTATCAAATTTTTGGTACCACATTCTAGGTGATTGTTTCAGTCCATACAATGATTTCTTTAACTTACATACCAGATCCTCATTTCCTGCAACAATGAAACCTTTAGGCTGCCTCATATAGATTTTTTCCTCCAAATATCCATGAAGGAATGCAGTTTTCACATCCATCTGTTCTATTTCAAGATCAAATGCAGCAGCCATAGCTAACATAAATCTAATTGATGTTAGCTTTGCAACAGGAGAAAAAACTTCACCATAATCAATTCCTTCAACCTGGGAAAAACCTTTAGCAACCAGAGCAGCTTTATATTTCTCCACTTTACCTTCGACATTCTCGCTTCTTCTTAAAGATCCACTTGTAACCTATTGCTTTCCTACCACTTGGTAATTTCACTAAATCCCATGTTCTGTTCTTTTTTAGAGACATCATTTCCTCATCCATGGCCTCTTCCCAACGGTTTGCCTCTCCAGAATTAATAGCTTCTCTAACTATTCTAGGATCTTCATCAGTAACATATAGTACAAAAGAAGTAGGAAAAGCATATGGACTATACCTTTCAGGTTGCTTCCTTTCTCATGTTGATCTCCTTACCACTGGTGTATGAACCTCTTCTTCATCCTCTTCCAGATCCTCACCGATATGCTCCTCTTCCATATCCTCATATGTATGCTCCTCTTCCAGATCCTCTACTATCTGATAGTTTTCCATGAGATCAAATTGGACCGTTCCAGGTTCCTCTTCTGTAACTACCTTCATGGAATCACTGATCATCTCCCTAAACAACACATCTCTACTATACACTGTACTTTTAGTTTTTGGATTCCAAAGCTTATATCCTTTAACACCATCTTTATTACCAATAAAGATACATTTAACAACTTTATTATCTAGCTTACTTCTTTTCTCATTTGGAATATGCATGTATGCATCACAACCAAAAACTCGAGATGTGAAATAGAAGGTTTCTTACCAAATAGAGCTTCAAATGGAGTTTGATCTGGCAATGCTGATGTAGATGACCGATTTCGCAAGTAGCATGCTGCACTCACTGCTTCTGCCCAAAATTCCTATGCCAAACCTGCACCACTGAGCATACTTCTAGCCTTCTCCATCAGTGATCTGTTCAACCTCTCTGCAACTCCATTCTATTGAGGTGTATATGGAGTAGTCTTCTGTATTGCAATACCACATTGCTTACAAAATTTCTCAAATATATTAGAACAATATTCCCCTCCATTATCAGACCTCAACACCTTAATTCTTTTATCAGTTTGATTCTCAACAAGTGCTTTAAATTCCTTAAATTTTTCAAACACTTCATCTCTGCTCTTAAGAAAGTAAATCCATGCATATCTTGAAAAATAATCAATAAAGGAAGCATAATACCGTGATTTTCCAAGATACGGCATAGGAAAAGGACCAAAAATATCACTGTGGATCAAATCTAGTACCCCACTAGATCTTGTGGCACCAGATGGAAAACTAACCCGATTTTGTTTACCATAAATACAATGTTCACAGAACTCGAAAGACATTGAGTAATTAGGGATACCATGAACCATACCTTTTGTGTACAGGGTACGCAATCCCTTTTCTCCAATATGTCCCATCCTTTGATGCCAAAGTTTTGAGATTTTATCAGAATCAACCTCAAGAACAGTTGAGCTATTGCACTCATTTGTCATAGTGCTTCCCAATAGCTTATACAATGTTCCAATCCGAACTCCCCTTGCCAACACCATTGATCCACGAACCATTTTGCATGAATCCTTGCCAAAACTGACATTCACTACTGCATCGGCCATTTTGCTTATCGAAATCAAATTTCTAGCAAGTCTCGGAATATGCATCACACCTGGTAGGGTCTTAACCCTACCATCCTGTAGCAAAATTTTCACTCTTCCATGACCCATGATTCTGAGTGGTGAATCATCTCCCAATAGCACCTCCCCTCCATCATATCTTTCATATTCACTGAACCACCCTCTATGAGGAGTCATATGAAAAGAGGCACCAGTATCAATCAACCAATCATTTTTATCTGATCGTGTGGAGCACGATGAGCGAGGATGCCAGATATACATCCCCTGCTTCATCAATGGATTTATTCATCTCTGTGGAAGTCGATTCATCAGAATTTTTTCCAGACTTAGCTTTCTTTGATCTGCAATCCTTCTTCATATGACCAGGCTTGCCACAATTCCAACATTTTCTCTCAAACTTCCCCCGAGACTTGGATCTACCTTTAGACTTAGACCTATCACCATATCTAGATTTGTCCTTCTCCTTGGAACGCTCTCTCACTGTTAGGGCTTCCTTATATGTGCCCTCCATGGATTTTCTCATCATATCCTCAGATAATAGAGATGTCACTATATCTTCAAACTTCAATGTGGATGAATTTGTACTACCAATTGCTACTACTAAGTTATCCCATGAATCTGGCCCCCTACCCGTAGTATTTTGCGCTGTAGTGCCTATCGTACAATTCTTTTTCGGCAAAGAATGAGACACATCCAACACTTGAATCCTTGGAATTCTTAGCATTTGAAAAACCATTTAGGTGATCCTCATTATGGGTTTGGTGGATAGCCTACCTGGAAATGGTGGTATCCTAAATGCATGACGATACGTTTATCACATTAGCTTTGCATGTGTGTAGACCAATGTTTGCATGTGGATGAGCTAGCTTATGGTATCCTAGGTTGCCCTATGGATTAATCTTACTAAATACAACAAAGGAGTTAGTGGATCTAATAAGGTGATCCTCAGTACAGGTTTGGTGGATAGCCTACCTGGCATTGGCAGTATCCTTACGAATACCAAATAAAAAAACTCAATCGCACACAGGGATGTGAGATAACTTGGTCAAACTCAAGTCTGATTCGTACCTTATTCAAAAGACTTGTAAGATAATGTATAGTCTTGACTATTTAGTTAAAGCATCTGAGTCTTAGAAAAACCTTAACTACATTCTAAAAACAATTGTTGTACATTTCATTACTTACATCACCATCAAAAAATACAAAACAAAAAGTACAAATGCAAAGTTATTCCATAAAGAAATCACATAGTACAAAAAGTAAGTAAATCCTATACAATCTATGGTGCCATCGCCTGTATACCAACAAATCATTCCATCTATTCCACATGCATACATCTATATCATATAGCTAACATCATCCGCAGTCATAATAGCATATGCATACATCAACAAAAATAAACGTGCATAAAGAACAATAAACCATGACACACATCATCAAACCAAAAATGAGTCATGTATATATATCAAGTCAAAATGCCCTCAGGCTACAATAAGCAGGTCCTCTGACCTCACAAAAGAAACCAAAAATTCAAAATCCCTAAAGCCTAGGGAGTCGGCCACCATGATCATGCAGGATCGGTGCGATTGGAACTACCCCTAGTAGTATGGGTCCTATGGGACCTCTCAGGGTAGCTGCTGCCAGCTCACACACCCTACCCACCAATGCTACCCTCATCCAACCACCTACGATGAGCAAATGCAGACTGCTCAGTCTTACTGCCTCTCATATGGCATGACGAACCACCTCCATCGAGCATAGGAAATTGTCCATCAAGACGGATAACCTCTGTCTCTAACTCTACCTAGTACCGCCCCCACTCCACATCTCGTCGGTGATATACAGCTAATGCACTGTCCTACTGTACCAACTGAGTCCGTAGGAGATCCCTCTCCTACAAAACATATCTATGATCCTCCTCCAGTCTCTGTAAGAGACCCTCCAATCATGCTATCTCAGCACGAAACCCAGCCTCCACATCCCCTAAGATATCCTGAGGCATGGGAACCTTTGAGATGACCTACTACTTTGGTACCCACTACTCTAATACATCCTATACATCTGGCTACTCCATAACCCCCAAATTGTCTCCATCGATAGTGAATTCATCGACCTCCACCATGTTCGCATCATCATGCAGAGCCCCACAACCCTCCTTCAGTGCCTCTGCACCCCCACCTCCTACTGCTACCACATCCATGCCTCCTAGAGACCCCTCACCCCACCATTTCTGTATAGTCCACCACAAATCATACTCTACAGTTACCCCGACATCGTCCACATTGGGTATGTCAATAACTACATCAGAATCCTTGCCTAGTGGCTCAATGATATGCCAGTATAGAGTCCTCTTGTCACCACAACATCGATAGATCAAGGGATCACCAAGAAATCCTTGGCACATCCCAAACTGCCATATCACCCAAACATATGGGAAGTACTCCTACTCTGTCCCATGCTACCCAATCAGCCATCTACTCCTATGCACATACCAGAGCCACTCACCAGCCTTAGGCCAGGTTGGACAGTCCCGGTATGGTCACCATAACACCTGCCTTAGCACTAGATAAAATAAGGCCTCAGTATAGTGACTTACATCACCTACCCACCATTGACTCTGCCCATGCTCCTTTGACCTTCGACATAAAGTGGCATACCCAATATCCCGATCCACCATCTCACCTTGGGTTGTCCAAGGCAAACCCTATGACCGCTCCATAGCTATGTGCTACCACCCCTAGAACTGCAAGAGATAGCTGCACCCAATCCCCTTCTACCTCTAAAAATAGACCTCATACAGCTCGTCGTACAGCTGAGCCAACAACGTCTGACCCCATCCCATAATAAGTGGATCTAATGTAGGACACTCCACCAATATTAACACCAACTCAAGAAGGTTCTAAGGGAACCTCGCACCTGAAGAGTTCGAAAGTAGCATATTGGAGATGAGGGTCATGATCAAAGCATGCCTCACCCCTAATATGCCCTTCTCCAACCACCACCACACCAGAATACTACCTATATGGAAATCAACCTCTACCATATCCACAGCCCTATCCAACCCCCTCTCTCCCATTCGACCAAAACATCATGTCAATACTGATGTCTGTTGGTCTCGGTGGATCGTCTGGATAGGAAACCATCTATCAAAATCTACAAAATTTGACATGCATCATCCATAGTCACAATCATATCCCTTGTTGGAAGATGAAATGTGTTGGTGCAGGGATCCCACAGATTGATCAGGACAGTCAAATATGCCCGATCCCCCACCACAGGCTCCAAACGCGTCACCTGCTTGAGCCCAAGGGCATCAAGCCACTCCCAATCCACAACTATCATGGCCTCTTGGGCATCATATAAAACACTCGACTGGAGGTACTTGAAACAACAAAATAAAACACAACAAAAAGGGATATTAAGTACATCATAATATAAACAAAAACATTACAATAAAACTGTACATAAGAACAACAAAGTATAGAAAAACAATTGTACAACAAAAGTACAACATAAAAAGTACAAAAAAACAAAGTACAACAAAAGTACAAAAAAATTAAAAAAAACTGTACAACAATGACAACAGACATAAAAATAATTGTACAAAAACAAAACAAAAACAAAATATATATATATATATATATATATATATATATATATATATATATATATATATATATATATATATATATATATATATAGGGTTTCAACCTTAATATGGCAAAAACAAAAACAAAACAAAACAAAATCATACTAGGGTTTCAACCTTAACATGAACAAAAACTACAAAATAAAATGACAACGTGTTGGGTTTTAAACCTAAACACAATCACAAACAAAGTACAAATAATAGTTGCGTATTAGGGTTTTGACCTTAATCTATGAACAATCAACAAAATAAAACAAAAAATTGTACTAAGGTTTCAACCTTAATATTAACACAAAACAATACAAAAATATAAAAATTAATATTAGGGTTTCAATCTTAGTATTAACTCAAAAATAAACAAAAACATAATAAAAAAATCATATATTAGGTTTTCAACTTGATATACGGATAAAAACAAACTACCACAAACAAACATTTATATGTGAGTTTTTAACTTCATATAAAACAAAAACAAATAACAAGCAGGGAGAAGGAACATCACACCAGTCTCTCCTCGGCTCCTCCACTAGAAGATCCAGTTCTCACACTCATGATATCTATGAAAGTTTAGCAGCGCTCCGCTACACACACTCGCACTCCTCACTGCTCCAAATTGCCAAGAATTTTTTTTTGCAAATGAGCCCAAAACCTAGTTTTGGTCCTTATATAGGCTGTTAGGCCTGCACTCGTTCCACACTAGAATGAGTGCTCTAGTTGGCTCTTGTCCCACCTTGGGATGATTAAAAATTTGGTATTCGTCCCAACTTGGGACGATTACAGAGCAAGAAATAAAGCAACAAAAATTGCATCGAAAAAATGCACCAAAAATGACAATAAATCTGCCGGACAAAGGTGCATTTGCACCTGACATTAATGGCATGCAAAACCACCGTTGGGGTCACAAATAATCACTATCATACTCCCTAAGAAGGCTAGCATAGCTGGACTGCTCCATGGGAAGGAGGATTTTTGATAATTTCTACCCCAATTGGCATCACAAAAAGGGTCAAAACCCACCAAAAATAGGTCCGATTGTTGGAAAACTGCAGTGCGCATTCAACAAAAACAACTAAAGGCACCCTTAAAAACATCATCTTGGGTCAAGCGACTCGTAATTTTTCTTATTTTGGTCATTCCCTTATCGATTCGTTGCTTGAAGGGGTAGTCACACTTAGTCACCAAATCAACAAATACACACCCAGTCAACGAAATGGCATGCATTCAAAGAATCATTGACAAAGACAATAACACTCCTGCTTGGGGTAGCAAAAAAGTATTAATCACAAGCTAAACAAACACTTGGCATTTTGGAAGCATGAAGACAAGGTTCCTCGGACAAAAGGTTGCACCCTTTGCCTATTCATGACTGAACAATGTCCAAGATCAAGTACACCTCACTAAAAAAGGTTACACTCGACTTAAGCTCCTTAGCTTGTCAAAAGCAAGGATTTAAGAATGCGTACCCTTTCCATACTTGGGGCATCAAAATTTGGTTAGGTTACTGAGAAATCCTAATCATTAAGTGCTTTGGTCATCTATTTTTGCTCAGCACTATGCCATACACAGCGCATCCCAAAAAGGGGCATCTATAGATGAAGAACACAAGCTTATACTGAGAGGGGGGGTGAACAGTATAAGACCTCTTTTTACATTTTCCTTTATACTTCAAAATAGTAAAGCAATATACCCAAAGCAATATCAAAGCAATGCACAATATCATCCACAAAGTGACACAAATTTTAACGTGGTTCACCCAAAATGGCTGGGCTACATCCACAAAAATTTTCTCTAAAAGTTATCTCAAGGTTCTTTGGGAATCCTTCCCAATTACAATTTTTATGAGCCTCGGACCAAAGGAGATACCTTCCCCCAATCAGAATTTATGAGCCTCTGCTCAAAGGAGATACCTTCCCCTCTGCTTTGGAAATGATCCCTCAGAAGATCAATTGCCTCTACCTCTTGCCAGCACATGGAACTCATTTCCACTGAAGACCTATTGTCCTCAATGCTTAGCCTAAGATACCTCTGCCTTCTATGATCACGTCCACAGAAGCTTAGCAACCTGTACCAAACACAATCATTTGGTCTAGTACAAGTCTTCCTCTATATATCAGATCTGTCCAATGCTTGAACAAATCAATCCTCTACACACAAGCCTTCTCAAAGACTTGCCAAATCTGTCCTCAGGTTCTTCTCAAAGAATCAGTGCACCTCTATCCTCAAGTTCTCTAATAGAACTATCAATCTCAGCTCACAAGTCCTCTGCTAGGACCTGTCCAAATCTGCTCACAAGTCCCCATCGGAACCTGTCCAAAAACTCAACAAGCTCACCAAGAAAAAAAAACTTTCTTAGTAGGAAATCACAAGGTGAATTGTTAGAGACCCAATGTGATTTTTCAAACTCATAGAAGTATAAAGAGAATTGTTAGAGACTCTCAATATGTTCTATACTCAACTCCCAATCTCAAAACTCAACTCAAATCAACTCAGATCAAACTCAATCTCAAATCTGAAAACTCAACTCAATATCTGAAATGGATAGGATAGAATGCTTTCTTTCAAGAACATGAAACCCCAACAATTGCCAACTATGCAAATAATCACATAACAATGATACTTATGTTCTTTTCACCATCAATTAGGGCTTCAACAACAATGCTCATCAAACAAGGTTCAATAAACACCATTCAACTCAAAACACAACCTTGAAGCATTTCACAATCAACATTAGAAAAGGAAACAAGTAGAACTCCTTTTCTCTCCAATATTGTTTGAACAAAAATCATCCACCAACTCAAATCACAATAGCATAAAAGAACTTTTCAAATCATCAACAAAGGAGTAAGCCCAACAATTTAACCAAGTAAAGAATAGCTTGATTATTACTAATTTAATGAAAGCAAATTTCAATCTCAAATCTACCCACTTAAGGTTTCACAACTTCACACAAGAAGCAATTTTAACCTTAAAACATCATGCTTTCATTTCCATAATCAACCAAAAGCACTCTCAACATTACAAGAAAAATTTATCCCTTATACACCTTATTTCTCCCTTATAGTCTTATCAAAAATAAAATTTATCTCTCATAAGAATGCAATAAGATATTTCAAACAACACCTTCAAAAGAATCTTTTATCAAAATAAAACAAGCTTTAAACTCCTTATAACTCCTAAGCTGTTTTTCCCTCTAATAAACTTCCTCCATCCGCAAAATACACTTAGCAAAAATTAATTTCGAAAATACCTTGGCCAACATCAAAAATCACGCTATGGAGAAATTGCGCACGAATTCTAACACCACCCGCTACGTCCACTTCACAATGAAAAACCCTTTTATGTTATTTGAACATGGAACCTCCCATTCGGGTAGTGCGCCAACAACCTAGCCATTATCGGTGCGCCAAAGGCACCCGGTGAGGTTTAAACCTCACGTTGTTAGCCTTGTTCCTTCTACACCAGGGATTAAATAAAACAATAGTGCCTCCCTTTCTTCTGATGTGAACACGAAGATGAAAACATTACGGTGGATTTATGATAAACGACGAGGACACAGTCGAACATCAGGTTTACGAAAACGACGAAGACACAATCGGAGAAGAAAATCGAACAACGGATCACGAAATCACAATGAGCAACTCTTTTCAAAATACGGATGGGATAATTCTTGATTTTCATCGAGGGAGATTTATATGCATTTTTACCATAAGCTCTTGACGTCGGCGAGGAGTTTAACACGTCGGTGGAGGTCTTGGCTAGCACCCACAATCTTAAAACATAGCACCCACATAGTTAAGACATTTGCACCATGGGTTAGGAGAACTCATTGCAAACAATAATTTAATATTAATTTAAAAATAATTAAAGGGGACCTTAACAAGGTTTTTAATTATTTAAATAAATACTTCCTCCTGGACCCAAATGCATTAAACTAATGCATCCACCTGTAATCTTTAAACTTGCCAACTTGGGGTTTACAAAAGACCTTTGAAATTGTCATGTCGTAACCTTCATCAAAACAAATTATTTGACATCAAATCAAATTCCTTCAAGAGCTTCTTGACATCAATGACAACTTATACACTTGAGAAAAGGCAATGTACCCAAAGTACCCAAAATTGCCAACAATATCCCCCTTTGTCATTGATGGCAAACCTTTACTGAAAACACTTCTCAAGAGCCAAAACTAAAACCAACTATGCTAACAACTAACCAACTGTGCCCACAACTGAGAATCTTCCTTTGAAGTTTTGTTCCCCCTGACTTGAAGCTCTCCTCTTCACTTTGAAGCTCTCCCCCTTACTCATATCTCTCCCCCTTTGTCATCAATGACAAAGGGTCACCTTTGGGGCTCGGGACTAAGAATGAGCCTCTTAGCTTAGTCCCTCCCCCACCTTCTAATGAGGTGATTAATTCTGGGGTGGAAGTAAAACTCCCATTAGGCACTGATCATCATCAGTGTCTATAACTTCCTTGCCGGGCCTTCTCTTGAACTCTTTGTCCATATTCCTATTCTTGTCACTGTTCTTGTTCTTTATCTCATCCCTGTTCTTGTCCATGCCTTGATCCTTGGACCTGATCATGCCACTGCTCTCTGTTCTTGTATTCTAGAATTTCAGCTCTACACTATCCGATTATGTGACCTTCATTGTTGCACTTGAAACACTTGACGATGTTGTTTCTCTGAGGTAAACCTAATCTTTGAATCCACCAGTTCTGACTAAACCTGTTCTGACCAAACCTGTTCTGACCAAACTTGTTCTAACCAAACCTGTTCTGACCAAACCTATTCTGATCAAACCTGTTCCTATTATTTGCCTTGTGCCCAAACTATTGACAAGAGTAGCAATAACCTTGAAAGAAACTAGCACTTCTAAAATTGTCATTTACCTTCTTCACTTGAGCCATGCAATGTGAAGCCATGTGACCAAACCTGTGACAAGCAAAACATCTGCCTTGAAAATTTTCTTTATTTGACCTCTTAGGTTCTGAAAACTTCTTCTCATTATGAATTCTATTTTTTGTTTCTGTGCATCTATCATTCAAGGACTCCTTTTCTGAAATACTTTCCTCATCAGAACTCTCTTCCTTTTGGAGTCTCTTACTAGACTCTCCAACTTGTTCCTTGTGTGGCTTAACAAAACCAAGGCCTATTTTATCTGTTGTATTTCTTTGACCTTTGATGAGTGACTTAACCTTTTTGGAGCTATCTTGAAACCTATAAAGCTTATCCTTGTACTCTTTAGTTTCCTCTTTCAAAGAAGCCATTTTATGTTCTAACTCACTATACTCAAGAACCTTAGACTCTAACTCATCCTTGAGTTCTTGTGTCTTAGCTATAGAGAAGTCAAGACTTTCTATAAGATCATCTCTCTCCATACAACATTCATCTAACTTATCCTTGAGTCTAGCATTCTTATTTCTTTCCTTTTTCAAAGCACTAAGAGCACTAATAAGTTCACCTTCAAGATCTACTTCACCTTCCTCTATATCTTCCTCTATTTGTTTGCTTTTTGAATCATCAAAGCCTTTTTCAGATTTCTTATCACTAGAGGTGCTACCCTTTTCAAAAACCATACATGCATCTTCCTTATAGTTTTTTGAAGCATCCTCATACATACTAGAAACCAAATCATTATTTGTGCAATCATCCTCAAGGTGACCAAAATTTTCACATCTAAGACATTTCATGATAATGAGTCTATGTTTCGGTTCTTCCTCTTTTTTTGATATGAAAAACATCTGATGGGTAGTCGTTATACCATCATTAATTCTCAATGAATCTGTCAATCCAGGGTAGTGTACAAGGCTATCTACGAAAGAAGTGAAACAACTATAACTTAGGTCAATTTAGAGCAATAGGTCTTATTGGTGAAACCGGTTGTGTGGGGGGTTTTAGGACATTCCTATCTCTAAATTTCATGAAATAAACCTTAATCTAAGTTGCAGAATTGAAAACTAATCATTAACTGCAGAAATGAAGTCCTAATTACAATTGTAGAATAAGACCTAATTATATTGCAGAAATAATAGTTGCAAAATTGAAAGTCTGATCCTAATTGCAGAAAGGAAATCTAATTACTTTTGTAGTAATGAAAATCTAGATCTAATGTGGAAATAAAAACTGTCAAAGTTTTGCAATAGAAGGTTGTCAATCTTCTGTTCAGGTTTTAACAACAAAACATAAAATGTAGGAAATTGCTAAAAAATAGTAAATTCTAAAAATAATAGTCTGAAATAAAGTGGAAGCTTTTCTGAAAGTAATATTGCAACTAAAACATTAAGCACAAGGTTAATCTAAGCATAAATAAACTAATACTGCAAATATTGTCAACTGTTTACAAGCAATTGAAATAACAAGTTCTACAACTCATTTTGCTGCAGCAAAATCAGAATAAAAACCTGCTTTATTAGTCCTCCTCCTAGGTCTAGAAGTGGCCAGCCTCTTTGTCCAAAAGAAGGTGTAAGTCTCTCTCTCTTTCTAAATCTTAATTACACTCATTTACAAGCAATATGAAATAGAACTGGTGCACTTTATTGATTAGAAATCATGATTACAATAACTTTGCTGAAAAACTGTTACAGGACTGTAACAGTCAATTTCTACCTATACTCTATATTTTCTGCTAGCTTCCTTACTATTTTCACTATTTTCTATCTCCTTTTCTACCTACTAGGCTCAACCTGAATGGAAGCAATATTTATAGCTATCCTATGATCTGATTACAAACAAAGAATATCTCAAAAGATCTAATCCTACAATGCTGCAACAAATTCTGGTTTTATCCTAGAAGAGGACTAAAAGTTGATCTTTCCCTTAATGATGAATTTTGTCGGCAATGACGACAAAGACAGATGGAAGATCTTTCCCTTTACCTTTTCCAACCTTTATTTCCATTTTTTTGGCTTCAAAAATTGGTCAACAGGTCAAAAACACATTCTGTTCTTCATTCCGAAGATAAGTGGCTTCATTCCGAAGACAATGCAATTCTCATTCCGAAGATCGCTCATTCCGAAGATACTGCATTCTCATTCCAAAGATCGCTCATTCCAAAGATACTGCATGCTTCATTCTAAAGATCCGCTCATTCCAAAGACGCTGCATTCTTCATTTCGAAGATCCGCTCATTCTGAAGATGTTGTGTTCTTTCATTCCAAAGATATCTATTCATTTCGAAGATACTTTGGAATCAACAAATGTATGCTTTTCCATGATTCCTTCCACATATCTCAAGTGGGTTATCTCCTAAGATCAAATTCCAATGGTCTTCATCCCTTTCCTCATGTGAATCCCATGCCTTGCTATTTATGGACAGCTGGCTAGAATTTACATGGGAAAGACCAGTTTTTGCTACACAACAATAGTTTGCTTGTACTGTTGCCAGATTTAGGTGAAATAAATGCTTGAGACAAATCAAAACATAATTAGTGAAATGTTGCTTATTATTCTAAGCATATCCCATTGTAGCAAATCATAGCAAAAAGAACACAAAACTATGCAAAAAGTTGTAAAATCAGCATATAATATTTCAAATACATTGATCATGCAAAATGGTTAATATACAGCATATTGAATTAACTTAACTAACATATCAGATAAAACATAAGAGTTTATAGGCATTTTTAGTGTTCAAAACATGTTATGATTGAGGCATTTTTAGGCCTCATCATTTTCCCCCCAACTTATATTAATGCATGCCCTCATGCATTCTGTTGGGCTATGGAATCACATATGTCCATGTTTAGATTCCATGACCTGTAGAATAATTTCTTTTCTATGTAATACCCCCTGTTTTCCTGAATGTTTCTGAGCCAATCTTCAAATTGTTCATCGAGTTGGGCATCTTCCTCAAAGTAGAATGGAACTGGAGTAATGATGGTCGGAGGCCTGAACTTGAGACCTATCTAGTTATGTTGCATGATCTGAATCAGTTGGACTACACCTTCTGCTCTTCTTCTGGACCATTCTAAGTTGATGGGGGAGATAGGTTCTCTTTTTCTCAAATACATGGAAAGTTCATTCCATATGTCTCTGCATACTGACAATGCTGGAAAGAAATTGTGATCACAAAAATTGTTAAATCTGGCCACACAGTCCCTCAATTTTTCAAGTACATTCTCTTAATATCATCCTTGTTCATCATTGAGAAGTGTTGCCTGGTGATAACTAGATGATTTGGCTGGATTTCTCTGACTAACAACTCAGCCCTTATTTCAATCACTTTATTTTGCCTTTTCTCTTGATCCCAGTAAAGCTGATTTTGCAAAGTAGACATAAATGCTCTCAACTGAACATCTCCAATGTAGATTTGAGGATGAGATTCAACTTCCTCTCGGAATGAAGAAACTATGTAAAAATAGTTCACACAGGAGATTTTTCTGCTCAAAAGGACTGTCAAAATATGCCTCCAAAAAATCTTCAATAGTGTCCAATTTATATGGAAGGTTTGAAGTAATCCTCATGACCTGCCATATGAGGTATTTTTCCTTCAAAATAAGGCTGTAAAATCTAGCTAGTCGTCTAAATTGGACTAAAAATTTAGCAATTTGACATAAGTCAGACACCTTTTCTTTCAATGCCTAAATTTTTGTGTCCTTGGCTTCTAGTTGTTTTGCTTCCAATTTGAACTTTTTAGTTTTAGTGGCAAGTTGCTCATATCTAATCATCCAGCTAGCTATGTCTGCATTGTACTGCTCTAGAGACATAGTATTAGGTGGTCCGAATACGAGGGGGATCCTAGGCAACGGATTTATCCGAACTCCTTTTTCTCGCCACTTCCACTGGCTGTTCATCTGTCAATAACTCTACTTGCACCCCCTTATTTTCTATTTCTATAGGATTGTCATCAGATAGTATTTCTACTTGTACCCCCTTATCTGTTGTTTCTACTGAAAGTGTAACAAGTTGAAATGCAAGGACCTCAATAGGAGTACTTACTTGAATATTTTCTTGTTTTTGGGACTGTTCCTGTGTTGGTGGCTCATCTGCAACATCCTCTGCAATATTCTTTATCATTTTTGAAGCATCTTCAGAACAAGAAGGTAATGCTTCAGAATAATATGGTGCTACTTCAGAATGAACAGGCACTTCTTTAGAATGAAAGAATGCTATTTTAGGATGGACTCCTATGTATGCCTCAACAGAGTCATCTATCCTTGATAGACCCAGAAGCAATTGAGCCAAATTATCTTCATAATGGGATATAGCTGGCTGTTTTTCAGATTGTGACAATAATTTTCTCAGTTTTGCCACTTCTTGCTAAAGCTCTACAATTTTTCTTTCTTGCATCTTAATGATGCTTTCTTTTTCTGAAATCCACCTGGTCTGTGTTTTGACAACACTCTTTGTTGTCCTCAGCTGCTCTGTGATATCTTCTACTTCTGTTTCTACTTCAGAAGATGATGCAGACAAATCAGTTACAGTTGGTTGTTCAACCAAATTTTCCTCTTCTTCTGCAATAGTTTGTTCTTGTTCAGGAGGCTCTGTAAGACTGTCTATAAGGGTATCTACCATATCTATAGCCTGTTGAACTGTAGCCTCCTCCAAACCATCCTGCTCAATTTTTGCCTCAGCTATCTATTCAGGGAATTCTGGAAAGTTTTCAGATGCTGGTTGTATCTCTGTGACATCTAGGCTACTTGGTCTATCTTCTTCCTCCATGACCTGTTCTGTAGTTTCTTTCAAATGGATTCTTGTAGACCTCCTAGTTCCAGATGCAAACTTCTTATTTTTTCTTTGTTTTATGGTGATAGCAGGGGTCATGGGGTCAGTTTTAGATGCCTCTATTTCCCTTGTTGTTTCTACCTCTGTTTGGTTGAGTGCTTCACTTCTCTATTCTGAAAAATCAGTTGCAGCTTCAGCAAAATGAACCTTCTTTTGTTTTTCTGCTCTGCTGCTAGTTATAGATCCTCTTCTCTTTTGTTTCTTAGCTCGTGAAGTTGAGGGTTCAGGAGCAAGGTTTTCTGCTGCTGCTGTGGGGTGTATTTTTGTAATAGCTTCAAGGGCACCTTCTGCAGTTTCTTCTGCAACATCTTCTGCAACATTTTCTACAACAATTGTTTCCTCTTCTACAGCAACATCAACAGCATTTGGTTCTTCTTCTTCCTCACTTTCATCCCCAAAAATGACATCATTTAGGGTAGAGTAAAACCTATCAAAACTCCTAGGGTTTCCTCTGAAATGGTGTTGGCAAACTAATTTTATGAGGCCATGATGGCGAAGGCTTCCTTTACCCTCCTGATATCTCTTTGCCATGTTCTTTAACTCTTGATACAGATATAGGGGAGGATTTACCCTAACTTCTGGTTGTTGCCCACCATGTCTGAGATGGTTCAAAATTCACAAATTATGCCCTGATAACAACACATACTGCCCTTCACAGGTTAGGAATTTAATTACCCAGGTGGCTACTTCATCCCAGGGTTCCTGTAGGCTGGCCCTTTTTAACCCTTTGCATGTGTTGTTATGGGTTAAGTACTCTGGTTCTCTATAATTTTCTTCTACAAACTGATTAACTACATTTTCCAATGTGTTCTTGCCAGATCTAGAAATTGAAATCCCTTCTAATGGCAGCTCTGTAATCTGACTTAAAATTTTAGGGCTTACCTCAATAGTCATGCCGTTAACATGTGCTCTATTGTTTCTAAACGTATGGGCAAACATGCTAGCCAAATCTTCAGAAGACCCATTGAATTTATCTAGAAATGGCATAAACCCTCCGTCTTCAAAAATCTGCACAACTGCCGAATTTTCTCGGAGGTAAGTGGTATCTACAGGCTCTGTTCTGATCTTTCGCCCCATTTTTTTTTGTTTAAAAATCGTATACTATGGCTGCTATTCTTCTGCTGCAACTTTGGCCATTTTTTGTTGTAGATTTGCAGAGTTTTAGTTTGAAACCTTCGTTGCCCTATTTCTTGTCTACTTCTTTGGAATGAACCGTAACCTGTGCACTATACTTCACAACATGTCTTCGGAAAGAAAGATGGCACACAATTCTACTTTTGCACTGTACACCTGTTTGTTGATAATTGCATGGATGTCCTTACCGTTAGATCCACCTCATTAGTTTTGCAGATTCTCACGTGCATGTTAATTGGCATTAAAAACTGGTGGCATATGGTTGGTCACGTTCTTCGTATTTCCAATGAGTGCAAAAACAAACCATGTGTTGACTGACACGTGTTCCTTCCTCGCATGCAACTAAAAAATTTTATTTTGTCGTACCTTGTCTTCTTGGATGCCACGTGGAAATGCTCTTTTCGAAGATTATAACTAATTGCGCAGACAAAATTTCATTTCGAAGATTATGACCTCATTCCGAAGACAAGTCTTCATTCCGAAGACAAATCCTCATTTCGAAGATTATGACTTCATTTCGAAGACATGTCTTCATTTCGAAGACAAATATTCTTTGCAAAATTTTTATTTCGAATATTAATCCTTATTTTGAAGATCAAGCTGTATTGCAAAGGTAAATCGTCATTCCGAAGACAGACCCTCATTCCGAAGATAGATCCTCATTTCGAAGACAGATCTTCATTCCAAAGATAGATCTTCATTCTAAAGACAGATCTTCATTTCGAAGACAGATCTTCATTCCGAAGACAAATTTTCTTTTCGAAGACAAAGTGCAACATTCATTTTGCTGTCATTCTGAAGAAAATTTCAATCTGAAGATAATATAGCAGGCACTATTTTTGGCATTCTTGTTTCGAAGATTAGGCAGAAATCAATATTTTCATTCTCAAAACATGTTTTTAAGTATGCCAACTCTTATGAATACCTTTTATGCTAATGGTCAATTGTCACATACTATATACTAATCATTTTACAATGAAGAAATGTAAGAAATATATACCTGATAAAAATAGTTAATGCTAGTTTTGAAGAATGACTGCCTTTGTTGATATTCTGCTGAGATTTTCTGCAACATTTCAAAACAAGTGCACTTGGTGAATTTGTACAATGATGGTTTAGAAATTTATCAAGGTTATGCATGCCAAAAAACTGGTTTTCATGCACACCAACTCAGTAGTGCCTTAAGAAAAGGTTTTCACTGCTAAGTTATTCATTTTTCTTGATTTTCCCCTTTTTTTTATTTTTTTACCTCTCCTTTTCTCTCTCTTTTTTTTTCTTTTTTTTTTTTGATCCTGACTATGCCCATGAAAGAATTTCATGATTTTCCCTGAAACCATGCCCGTGAAGGAATTCATACTCAGAATTTATTCATCTTTTTGTTTTCTATTTTCTGATTTTTTTGTATTTTCTATTTTTTTTTTCTTGAAATCCACTGATCATGTTGATTGTTTTGAAGTGGAAGAGGGAATCTCTTCCACCTGCTGTATATCCAAACTATCAAGTTGCTGCAAGAATTCTTATTTAGTCAGAGGTGTATGGTATACCCTGAGGCGATGTCCATTCACTACCAACTTTCTTTGTGACCCATCAATAGGGGATAAATGAGCTGCTCCGTTGTTAAATACCTCCTCAATCCAGTAAGGTCCCAACCATCTAGTTCTTAGTTTTCCAGGGAAGTCTTCATATTGAGAATCAAATAGTAAAGCCCAATCTCCTTGTTGAAGTTTCCTTTGTTGAATGTGACTGTCATGCCACAACTTCCTCTGCTCCTGAATTACCTCAGTTTGGTGCAAAGCATCCAATCTAAGTTCATCCAATGCATTCAGCTGCAAAATCCTGTATGTCTGTGCTTGCAACAAGTCAATTCCAATTTCCAGTGTTGTGCACAATGTTAGGAGCTCAAATTCAATAGGTAAGAGAGGCTTCTTACCAAAGACTAGTTCATAAGGTGTGAATCCAGTAGTGGACTTCCAAGTAGTATTGTAGGCCCAAACTGCTTCAGGTAATTTATCTAGCCAATTTTTCCTATGAAAAGCTACTATTTTTGTCAAGATGCGTTCTAGTTCCCTGTTTGTTACTTCAACCTAGCCATTTGCTTGTGGGTGGTAAGGTGATGATTTCCTATGTTTGATTTCATACAATTCTGTAAATGCTTTTATGACTTTGGATGCAAATTGGGGTCCTTGGTCTGTGGTGATAGACCATGGAGCTCCAAATCTCTAAAAAATCTGAGTATACAAGAAATCAGTGACCTTCTCTTCATGAGCATGTTTAAAAGCACGCACCTCTACCCACTTTGTCAAGTAATCAGTGCATACTAGAATATGCACCTTTCCTTGAGAAGGTGGATCAATAGGTCCTATAAAATCAAGCCCCCACCTCTCAAAAGGTTCTAAAACCATTTGAGGCTGCAGTGGCATCTCATTTGTATGAGTGGGTTTCCCCATTCTTTGGCATGCATCACAATGTCTGATGTACTTTTTCACATCCTTGTGAAGAGATGGCCAATAATATCCTGTCCCCAAGATTTTCCTAACTGTGCTTTTTATAGAATAGTGTCCACCTGAGGGTTCATCATGACAAGCTCTAAGGATATCATACACTTCATCCTTTCGGATGCACCTACGTAACACATGGTCAGGACTGTACTTAAAAAGCATACCCTTAATCCATTCAAAAGAAGAACTCTATTTGATCAATTGTTTTTTCTATTTTGAGGTGAAATGTGGAGGAACTTTTCTTATGACCAAATAATTGGCTATATCTGCAAACCAAGGTGATTGAACTGATATAGCAAATAGTTTTTCATCAGGAAAAGTGTCATCAACTAATTCTCCTTCATCTGTGTTTTGCAACCTGGACAAGAAATCTGCCACAACATTAGCTTTTCTTGGTTTGTTGATTATAGTGATATCAAATTCTTGCAACAACAGCAACCAACGAATAATTCTTGCACTTACCATAGGTTTATTCATCAAATACTTAATGGATGTATGATCTGTGTGAATAAATATTTGATAACCTATGATATAATGCCTGAATTTGTTGATGGCATAAATTACTGCTAGGAATTCCTTCTCAGTTGTTGTATAATTTTTCTCGACTCTTGTCAAGTTCTTGCTAATGTTGTATATGGTATAATGTTCACCATTATCAATTTTTCCTAATGTTGCTCCAATTGCTGTATTGGAGGCATCAATTTGTATGTGAAATGGTAATGTCCAATTAGGTCCTCTGAGCATAGGTGGAGTTATCAATTTCTCTTTCAGAGCTTCAAATGCTTCCTGACACTTTGCAGTCCAGGATAATTCAAAATCTTTAGTCAATAGGGCAAACATAGGAATGGCTATTGTACTAAAGTTGGGAATAAACCTACGGTAAAAACCAATGTGTCCTAGGAAGCTTCTGACATTAGTCTGAGTTTTAGGAGGAAGGAGATTCTTGATGATTTCAACCTTCTTTGGGTCAACTTGGATCCCTTTAGGAGAGATGTGATGACTAAGAACTATCCCTTCATTCATCATCATGAAGCATTTATCTGGATTTAAGGATAAGTGGTATGTTTCACAGCGAGTTAAGACTTTATCAATATTTTCCAATGTAAAATCAAAAGTTTGTCCACATACTGTGAAATCATCCATGTAAATTTCAACGCTTTTGGTGGTCAGATCAGCAAAAATTGCTAGGACTGCTCACTGAAAAGTTTCTGGGGCATTACACAAACCAAAAGGTAAAACCCTATAGGAAAATGTTCCCCATGGACATGTAAAAGTTGTTTTTTCTTGATCTTCAGGTGCAATCTGAATTTGATTATATCCACTAAATCCATCAAGAAAACAAAAGTATCTTTTTCCAGCAAGAGTATCTAACACTTGATCTATGAAAGGTAATGGAAAATGGTCTTTGTATGTCACCTTATTCAATTCTCTATAGTCTACACATACTCTCATTTTTCCATTTTTCTTAGGAACTATTACCAATGAAGAAACCCATTGGCTATCAGAAATTGGGTAAATGAATCCTACTTCTAGGAGTTTTTCAATTTCTTCTTTCACAATATCTCTTAAGGCAGGATTCAATATTCTTTGAGGTTGTCTGACTGGCTTGACTTCTTCAGTATAGATTCTATGGGTACATATATTAGGATGAACTCCTGACATATCTTTGTAGTTCCAAGCAAAAGCATGAACATGCTTCTGCAAGACAACTATCAGTTTTTCTTCCTCTTCCCTAGTAAGCTGGCTGTAGATGTTCAAAAATTTGCCTGGCTGGACTTCTATTTGTTTTGTATTTAGAAGGACTGAATTCATTCCTTCATACCTGGTAATTAAGGGATTAATAGGACATTGCTGATATGGGAGAAAAGAAGCAGTTTCTATTTTATTGCTACTTGAGGGAAGCATATCTTGTATGGAACAGTGAGAAGGAAAAATTAGATGATGGTGCCATCCATGTGGTAGTGAAACAGAGTTTCCCTGTGATAGCATAGATGGTTCATCTTCAGATTTTTTATTCTCCTCATTACTTATCAACTGTTGGATATTTGTTGCTTCCCCTTCTAAACCTTGTTCATGCAGAACATTCATCAAGATTGTTTCATTTTCCAAGTTTTTTGTGTCACTGAGGTCTTTTGTGTGTTCTCTTACTACTAAGGTAGCTAGTGTAGAAATGACCTCTTCTGGTTCTTCCTCTGAGTCATAAAACCATAACTGACCTAAAAATTTGCTAGATGGTTTTGCAGGAGGATATAAATAAATCTATTTCAGATCAATACCATTTGAAATAGTCATATTTCCAGATCTGTAGTTTATGAAGGCTACTACAGTTGCAAGCCAAGGTCTTCCCAAAATAATGGGATATCCATGTGCTGAATTTCTTGGTTGTAAAACCAAAAAATCTGCAGGGAATTCCCAAGAAGAAACTTCTATAGGGACATCTTCAATGATTCCTTCAGGTTTTGCAACTGACCTATCGACCATTTCTAAAACTGTAAATGTGAGGCTGAGATGTTTGAGCTGTAATTGTTCCATTGTATCCTTGGTCATGACATTTATTGCAGCTCCTAGATCCACTAAAACATTTGATATTGGTACTGAACCTATGGTGACTATGATAACTGGGCTTCCTGGATCACTATACTTTGGAGGTAGTAGTTTTCCAGATAAGAGATCAGCTAATTTTCCTTCAACCTGCACAGTCTTGGGAAATGCTTTCTTATTTCTTCCTGCTCTTTTAATGCACAAATTTTGGACAGTACTGTTAATATCTGGTATTTCCTTAATGGATTGCAATAAGGGCAATGAGATAGTCAACTTTTTGAGTTCTTTGACCAATTCTAACTCAGAATTTTCTGGTATTGCATTAAGTCTTTCAGGATATGGAATTATCCTTGGTAATTGTTCTACTTGTGTCTCTTTCTCTATTGTTGGTTCCAATTTTTTTGTTTCTATTGTTGGTTGGATTCTCTCTAGTTCTGATGATTCTTGCTCTTAATTTTCTTTGATTTCAATTGAAACTGATTTAGGTACAATTTTTCTTGAACGAAGTTGGATGTCACTACAATCAAGAACATTAATTTCAACATTTTCTTCAGCTTCAACCACATAGACAGGAGGTGTCTATCTCACACTGTTTGGATTAGTGATTGGCTGAGCTGGCAATTGAGGTTGTTTCACTTGCTGTGTTTGCTGTTGTTTTTCTTGAAAATTTTGATTAGGTGCAGGCAACAAATGCTAATTTTGACCTTGATTCCTTTGCTGCCTTGGATAGGACTGGTATTGCTGATTCCACTGTGGTTGGTTTTGCATCCAATGTGGATTAGCCTAATTTTGATTCCAAGCTGGATTGTTTTGATTCCAAGATGGGTTGTTTTGATTCCATGAGGGGTTATTTTGATTTTGATTCCAGGCTAGGTTACTCCAATTTGATTGTGGCCATTCTTAGGAATTTGTCCATTGAGGATAATTCCAAGGACGTTGGGTTGGTTCTGATTGTCCCCAAGGCATAGTACTAGGATTATGCCCCCAATTTGTAGGAAAACGAGGGGGATTTTGATATTGAGAGAAATTTCCTCCTTATTTTGGTCCAATATAGTTGAGTTCCTCAGTCTGGTTTTCTAACACAGTTTTGAGTTGTGGTAGCAGGTGGCATTGATCAGTTGAATGCCTTTTTGAACAAGATACTACAAATGGTTGAGATAGATGTTTTATTCAAAGGACATTCCTGCAAAGCATGTTTATTTCTACATCTTGGGCAATAAATTGCCAAAGGTTCTGTGTTTTTTGCTTTTATAGACATTTCCCCCAAAGTAGTGTTTAGATGCACTAGGCTATCAATTTTGAAATTTGTAAGTTCCTCTATCAGGTCCTTTACATCAGTGCCATTTATGTGGCTTTTTCTTCTTCTCTACTTAGTGCGAGAGTAATTCTTGTAGAGATCCATAATTTCCTCATTACTGAGAGTGGTTACATCCCCTTTTTCCATCAAATCTAGAACTTCTATGGATTCATCTTGCAATCCTCTCAAAAATATGGTTTTACATAATTTTGGTTCTACAAGTCCACATCTCCTTTGAACAAAGGAGAACCTATCAAGATAATCTTCCAATGTCTCATCATCTTCCTACTTGATTCTGAATAACTCATCTTTTCTATTCCTTACACAACAATATTCCTGATATTTTTCTAAAAATACAGTCTCCATTTGATCTCAGGTTCTTATGGAATTTGGCTCTAAACTCATGAACCAGTGCAATGCTAAATCCTTGAGAGTTGAGGGAAAAACCTTAAGTTTCTGATTGTCATTTATATAATCATAGGTCTGACACACTACCTTGAATTCAAACAAAAACTAGTCAGGATCTTCAGATACAACACCTCGAAAGGTTGGGAGTATTGAAGGTGAAATGGTCTTCATGGGAGAGTTTTGTGTTGGATTCAGACGAATAGGATATTCAAATGTTCTAGACGGTTGGAGTATATCCTGATCATCTCCTTCATTATGAACATAGCCATGTTGGCCATCTATATTGCCTCCTTCTGCCATAGTTTCCTATTTGTTGGGAGAAGTTAAAGCTTCCCAAATTGTTCTCTCAAGAGGTCCAAGCCTCTCTGTTGATGATGAGTCTAATGAATTGTCTTTCTTAGGATATTTTGATGATGATAAAATTGGTGATTATGTTCTAATGATGGTGAGACTGGTGATTTTTCTATCAATCTTTCAGGTAATTCAAACATAGGTGATTCACCCCTTAAGCGTGAAGATCTCCTTAATGGAACAAGCCAAGGATCATTTGGGGTAGTTCTACCTTTTTCATCCCTAGACTTATTCATTCATGTCTACTCCTAAATGACATAAATTAAGTCAATAGTTGTTATCTTCCTCAACTGTTATATTTAGATTTTAACCTGAATTCTCACAGCTTAGTCTGATTACAACTATTGGACTATTTGTTTTCTTTTGACAACACTATTCCTCAAAAATAATGCCAAAATGATGGGTAGTCGTTATACCATCATTAATTCTCAATGAATCTGTCAATCCAGGGTAGTGTATAAGGCTATCTGCGAAAGAAGAAGTGAAAAAACTATAACTTAGGTCAATTTAGAGCAACAAGTCTTATTGGTGAAACCGATTGTGTGGGGGGTTTTAGGACATTCCTATCTCTAAATTGCATGAAATAAACCTTAATTACGTAAATTGGAAACTAATCATTAACTACAAAAATGAAGTCTTAATTACAATTGCAGAATAAGACCTAATTATATTACAGAAATAATAGTTACATAATTGAAAGTCTGATCCTAATTGTAGAAAGGAAATCTAATTACTTTTGCAGTAATGAAAATCTAGATCTAATGTGGAAATAAAAACTGTCAAAGTTCTGCAATAGAAGGTTCTCAATATTTTATTCAGGTTTTAACAACAAAACATAAAATGTAGGAAATTGCTAAAAAATAGTAAATTTTGAAAATAACAGTCTGAAATAAAGTGGAAGCTTTGTTGAAAGTAAGATTGCAACTAAAACATTAAGCACAAGGTTAATATAAGCATAAATAAACTAATACTACAAATATTGTCAACTATTTACAAGCAATTGAAATAATAAGTTCTACAACTCATTCTGCTGTAGCAAAATCAGAATAAAAACCTGCTTTATTAGTCCTCCTCCTAGGTCTGGAAGTGGCCAGCCTCTTTGTCCAGAAGAAGGTGTAAGTCTCTCTCTCTCTCTAAATCTTAATTACACTCATTTATAAGCAATATGAAATAGAACTGGTGCACTTTATTGATTAGAAAACATGATTACAATAACTCTGCTGAAAAACTATTACAAGACTGTAACAGTCAATTTCTACCTATACTCTGTATTTTCTGCTAGCTTCCTTACTATTTTCACTATTTTCTATCTCCTTTTCTACCTACTAGGCTCAACCTGAACGGGAGCAATATTTATAGCTATCCTTTGATCTGATTACAAACAAAGAATATCTCAAAAGATCTAATCCTACAATGCTGCAAAAAATTCTGGTTTTATCCTAAAAGAGGACTAAAACTTGATCTTTCCCTTAATGATGACTTTGGTTGGCAATGATGGCAAATACAGATGGAATATCTTTCCCTTTACCTTTTCCAACCTTTATTTCCCTTTTTTCGGCTTCAAAAATCGGTCAATAGGTCAAAAACACATTCTGTTCTTCATTCCGAAGACAATGCAATTCTCATTCCGAAGATCGCTCATTTCGAAGATACTGCATTCTCATTTCGAAGATCGCTCATTTTGAAGATACTGCATGCTTCATTCCGAAGATCTTCTCATTTTGAAGACGTTGCATTCTTCATTCCGAAGATCCGCTCATTTCGAAGATGTTGTGTTCTTTCATTTCGAAGATATCTGTTCATTTCGAAGATACTTCGGAATGAACAAATTTATGATTTTACATGATTCCTTCCGCATATCTCAAGTGGGTTATCTCCTAAGATTAAATTCCAATGGTCTTCATCCCTTTCCTCATGTGAATTCCATGCCTTGTTATTTATGGACAGCTGGCTGGAATTTACATGGGAAAGACCAGTTTTTGCTGCATAGCAACAGTTTGCTTGTACTGTTGCCAGATTTAGGTGAAATAAATTCTTGAGACAAATCAAAACATAATTAGTGAAATGCTGCTTATTATTCTAAGCATATCCCATTGTAGCAAATCATAGCAAAAAGAACACAAAACTATGCAAAAAGCTGTAAAATCAGCATATAATATTTCAAATACATTGATCATGCAAAATGGTTAATATATAGCATATTGAATCAACTTAACTAACATATCAGATAAAACATAAGAGTTTATAGGAATTTTTAGTTTTCAAAACATGTTATGATTGAGGCATTTCTAGGCCTCATCAACATCTCATTTTCATTATCACTTGAAGAACTTTCACTATCACTACTATAACACTTACTTGCTTTTTCTAGGTAGAAACTCTTCTTGTGCTTGTGAGAATACCTCTTTCCTTGATTGCTATGCTCATATTTGTTCTTCCTGTGATGCTTGTGCTTTTTATAATCCTTGCTCTTAGAATCTTGTTTATCTTCATCACTTTCATTCTTGGGAACAGTACAGTCAGTAGCATAATGACCAAACTTTCCACAATTGAAACATCTTATATTTTTCATACTTTTGTGCTTTCTAGAGAACTTGCCTTTCTTGCTGTAATATGCCTCTTCATTACTAGAAGACTCATCATTATCTTGAAGCTGTTTACCCTTGGATTTCTTGGTAGCCTTGAAATCTGCCTCTTTCTTGACATCAACCTTCACTTGAGTTCTCAACTCAAATGCTACAAGTATACTATGGAGCTCATCCTTTTTCAACTTATTCAAATATTTAGCTTCCTTAATAGAAAAAATATTTTCACTAAATCTATTAGGAAGAGATCTTAAAATATTATCATAAACATCATTTTCAGCAAGCTCAAGACCTAAGTCTTTCATGGAGTTAACAACCTCATCCATACGAAGCATGTAGTCACTAATATTTTCATCATTATTCATCTTGAGTTGTTCAAACATACCTTTGAAGTGTCTCAACTTGGCCTTTCTGACATTTGTATCACCTGTATGAACCACCTTCAACTATTTCCACATTTCACTAGTCGTCTTGCAGTGAATCACTTTGGTGAGATCTACTCTCTGTAAGCCTTTCAAGATTGCATTCATTGCTTTTGAATTGTTGTGATGTAGGAGCCTTTCTTCTTTAGTATTAGGACCATGTTTAGGAATAGTGTACTCATCTTCAATCACTTCCCAAACCTCATTCCCAAGTGCCATTAGATGAACCTTCATCCTTGCACTCCAAAGACCAAAATCTGACCCATAAAGAATAGGTGTTGCATTGCCACTTGAATGATCCATTGTGTTCTTTACTAGATTTTCCTTCAAGCTATTAAAATTTACGAAGGCATCGGCTTTGATACCAATTGAAGAACACAAGCTTATACTGCTAGGGGGGGTGAACAGGATAAGACCTCTTTTTACTTTTTCCTTTATACTTCAAAATAATAAAGCAATATATCCAAAGCAATATCAAAGAAACGCACAATATCATCCACAAAGTGACACCAATTTTAATGTGGTTCACCCAAAATGGCTGGGCTACGTCCACAAAACTTTTCTCTAAAAGTTATCTCAAGGTTCTTTGGGAATCCTTCCTAATTACAATGTTTATGAGCCTCGGACCAAAGGATATACCTTCCCCCAATCAAAATTTATGAGCCTCTACTCAAAGGAGATACCTTCCCCTCTACTCTGGAAATGATCCCTCAGAAGATCAACTGCCTCTACCTCTTGCCAGCACGTGGAACTCCTTTCCACCAAAGACCTCCTGTCCTCAATGCTTAGCCTAAGAGACCTCTACCTTCTATGATCACGTCCACAATAGCTTAGAAACCTGTACCAAACACAGTCAGTCGATCTAGTACAAGTCTTCCTCTGTCTGTCAGATCTATCCAATGCTTGAAAAAATCAATCCTCTGCACACAAGCCTTCTCAAAGACTTGCCAAATCTGTCCTCAGGTTCTTCTCAAAGAATCAGTGCACCTTTGTCCTCAAGTTCTCTGATAGAACTATCAAACTCATCTCACAAGTCCTCTACTAGGACCTGTCCAAATCTGCTCACAAGTCCCCATCGAAACCTGTCCAAAAACTCAGCAAGCTCACCAAGAAAAAAAACTTTCTTAGTAGGAAATCACAAGGTGAATTGTTAGAGACCCAATGTGATTTTTCAAACTCATAGAAGCATAAAGAGAATTGTTAGAGACTCAATATGTTCTATACTCAACTCCCAATCTCAAAACTCAACTCAAATCAACTTAGATCAAACTCAATCTCAAATCTGAAAACTCAACTCAATATCTAAAATGGATAGGATAGAATGCTTTCTTTCAAGAACATAAAACCCCAAAAATTGCAAACTATGCAAAGAATCACATAAAAATGATACTCATGTTCTTTTCACCATCAATTAGGGCTTCAACAACAATGCTCATCAAACAAGGTTCAATCAACACCATTCAACTCAAAACACAACCTTGAAGCATTTCACAATCAACATTAGAAAAGGAAACAAGTAGAACTCCTTTTCTCTCCAATATTGTTTGAACAAAAATCATCCACCAACTCAAATCACAATAGCATAAAAGAACTTTTCAAATCATCAACAAAGGAGTAAGCCCAACAATTTAACCAAGTAAAGAATAGCTTGATTATTACTAATTTAATGAAAGCAAATTTCAATCTCAAAGCTACCCACTTAAGGTTTCACAAATTCACACAAGAAGCAATTTTAACCTTAAAACATCATGCTTTCATTTCCATAATCAACCAAAAGCACTCTCAACATTACAAGAAAAATTTATCCCTTATACACCTTATTTCTCCCTTATAGTCTTATCAAAAATAAAATTTATCTCTCATAAGAATACAATAAGATATTTCAAACAACACCTTCAAAAGAATATTTTATCAAAATAAAACAAGCTTTAAACTCCTTATAACTCCTAAGCTATTTTTCCCTCTAATAAACTTCATCCGCAAAATACACTTAGCAAAAATTAATTTCGAAAATACCTTGGCCAACATCAAAAATCATGCTATGGAGAAATTGTGCACGAATTCTAACACCACCCGCTATGTCCACTTCACAATGAAAAACCCTTTCACATTATTCAAACATGGAACCTCCCATTCGGGTAGCGCGCCAACAGCCTAGCCGCTATCGATGCGCCAAAGGCACCCGATGAGGTTTAAACCTCACGCTGTTAGCCTTGTTCCTTCTGTGCCAAGGATTAAATAAAACAATAGTGCCTCCCTTTCTTTTGACGCAAACACGAAGACAAAAACCTTACAATGGATTTACGACAAACGGCGAGGACACAGTCAAACAGCAGGTTTACAAAAATGGCAAAGACACAATTGGAGAAGAATTTCGAACAGCAGATTACGAAATCACAACGAGCAACTCTTTTCAAAATATGGATTGGATAATTCTTGATTTTCATCGAGGGAGATTTATATGCATTTTTACCATAAGCTCTTGATGTCGGCGAGGAGTTTAACACGTCGACGGAGGTCTTGGCTAGCGCCCACAATCTTAAAACATAGCGCCCACATAGTTAAGACATTTGCACCATGGGTTAGGAGAACCCATTGCAAACAATAATTTAATATATATTTAAAAATAATTAAAGGGAAACTTAACAAGGTTTTTAATTATTTAAGTAAATACTTCCTCTTGGACCCAAATGCATTAAACAAATGCATCCACTTGTAATCTTTAAACCTACCAACTTGGGGTTTACAAAAGACCTTTGAAACTGTCATGTCGTAACCTTCATCAAAACAAATTATTTGACATCAAATCAAATTCCTTCAAGAGCTTCTTGACATCAATGACAACTTATACACTTGAGCAAAGGCAATGTACCCAAAGTACCCAAAATTGCCAATAGTAGACACCAAAATAGCACCAATACGATTATGTGACTATAATCACTGACTGAATTGGCATACATACCCCCTAGGGCAGCCTCAAGAGGTCAAACAGTGGTCCTAACCACTCCCAAATCAGTTTTTGAAGGTTAGAGGTCAATTTGGCACCTTTTAAGCACTTTGCTCCCTATTCGTCCCACCTTGGGATGATTAGAATCCCATTCACCCCACCCTGGGATGATTAGCAGCAATCGCTCCAGGGTGGGATGATTTAGCAGGTTTGACTGGCAAAAAGTCAAGCCTTGAAAAATGGTAGCCTAGATCTGCCACCCAACTTTACCTTCAAGGCATGCAATTGCGAGGAATGGTTTCAAATAAAAGAGAGAGACTTTAGTCAAGCATGCCCTGATCATGGAGTCTCTAAATCAGGGAGGAATATTCTCTCCCTCCAAAATGGCATGGTGAGCCAAGTGGTGCCCTCACATATGCATTCAAAGGAGACCCTCAGGTCTATAAAATAGTGAGCCTCCTCACCCCAAAAAAAAATAGGGCTGGAGCATTTGGAGCAACGAAGTGCTACCAAACTATACCCCCATTCCTCTTTGTGCTTCCTACATCCCTAATTTCTCTTTTGGAAGAGAGGTTATCGGGTGAACACTAGGAAAACAATACAGACCCAAAACCTAAGAAATCGGCCACAATCCCACACCAAACTTGTCAACACAACCCCCTAGGATTTTTTGGACCCATCCCACTTGGATTGGTGCCAAAACTAAGCCCCAAACGGTGGGCGTCCTGCCCCCGGGCACCCCCCGCACTACTGCAGTCCTAATCGCCCCACCCCGGAGCGATTAGAAATATGTGCATGATTTTTTTACTGTTATTTTTGCATTATGTTGTATTTGATGTACTTATGCTGCTGCCCAAGTTTCATTGCTTTTTGACATGGTTTGACCTTGTTTTTATCATTTTATGTGTTTACTAACATATAGGGAGAGCATTTGAATATAGGATAATCTAGGAAAAATTTACCAAATATGACCTTATGGGTTGTCTCAAAATGCCCCTTTTAGTCTAACCCCAAGTTTGCAAGAGTTTTGGAGGCCTCTAGGCAGAACATTTGCAAGGTCACTTTTGCACATTTTGTGATAGTCCCCAGCGTCCCACCCCAGAGAAATTAGAAATATGTGCATGATTTATTGACTATTATTTTTGCAATGTGTTCCTAACGATGTATCCATGTCTTTGTGAAAGTTTAAATTCATTATGACATGTTTTGACCATCGTTTCATTCTTTTATATATTAACTAGTCAGAAGCTTTGGGGATTGCATGTTTTCCTATATCCGCATATGCTATTAACTATTTGCTATTTTTTTGAGCATAGGATCCCATGACCAAGAACACCAGAGGGGCAAAAAGGAATGACAAACACATGGACACAAGCGAAAAAAACTTTTGACCCACCCATTTCAAATATGGGCATGCGAAAGACACTGAAAGTGTACCATCCATTGATGTAACAAACTGTATCAAATGTTTTGATCCCTAGATGTGGGGATGTATTGTAACTAGATTAAAAGAAACATTAATAAAAGATGCCCCACTTTGTTTTTCTTACATCTCATTTTTGCATCACTTCATGCATTTGTTCATTGCATTCGTAGGCCTTAGCATCTATACCATACCTATTTTGTTTGCATCATATCTGGTATGCTGTCATTCTGCATTCGGCTTTCAGGATCCTGATGCTTACTTACCTTCATATCATAATCTGTGAGAGTGCCTTGCAATTCTTCCATTGTTAGCTTGTTGATATCCATTGTTTCTTCTATTATTGAAACCTTAGAATCATATTTCATAGGAAGTGATCTCAAAACCTTTTACGTAACTTATGATTATTTCATCTCAAAACCTAGGTCTCTCATGGTGTTAGTAATCTCATCAACACGAAATAAAAACTTTGCAATATCTTCATAATATTCCATTTTCAATTCCTCAAATATTTTTCTATGAGTTTGTAGTTTTGCCAACTTTACCTTGGAATCTCCTTCATAAGTATTCCACAACTTGGTCCACATCTCATTAGCTAAATTACATATCATGACATTTACAAAATCTATCTCATGAAGCCCACTCAAAATACAATTCATTGCTCTTGCATTGATCTCAACCAGTTTCTTGATAGTCTTATCTGCCTCGGGATCACCTTCAACTCTATACTATTTTTCAACCATTTGCCATACCTCATATCCTTGTGATATCAAGTAGTTCTTAATCCTCATGCTCTAGAAGGCATAATTGTTACCATCAAACAATGGATCCTTATTTGTAGATGATCCATTCTGTGAAGCCATATGTGTTCTTGTAGAATCTACCCTCAAGCTGTTAGTTTTTTTGAAGGAACCCGCTCTGATACCAATTGAAGTACACAAGCTTATACTGATAGGGGGGTTAATAATATAAGACCACTTTTTACTTTTTTTCAATATCAATATCAATTAATGTCCTTAACTGCAATAACCAAATATAGTAGTGTGCATTAATAACTCAGATAGTAGTAGTAAGCAAGAGCACAAGTCACCACACATAATTGAGACACAAGATTTAACATGGTTCCCCCAACTTGGGGTACTCCACCAGATAATATCCTTATAATATTTCACATAGAAATAAGGATCTTTATCCAATACAATTATTTATTTGATCTGCTCAAAGCTATGTAATAACAAGTTCACACAAAACTTCTCCAAATCTAAATAACAAGCTCACACAGAACTTGTCCAAAAATAAATAACAAGTTCACACAAAACTTGTCCAAATTTGAATAACAAGCTCACACAAAACTTTTTCAAAATTGAATAACAAGCTCACAAAGAACTTGTCCAAAATTGAATAACAAGATCACACAGAACTTGTCCAAAACTGAATAACAAGCTCACATAGAACTTGTCCAAAACTGCTATAGCAAGCTCACCAAGAACTTGCCCAAATTTGCTCTAGCAAGCTCACCAAGAACTTTTCCAAATCTATTTTAACAAGCTCACCAAGAAATTGTCTAAATTTGCTCTAGCAAGATCACCAAGAACTTGCCCAAATATTCTCTAGCAAGCTCACCAATAACTTGCTCAAATCTATCCATAAATTTGTCTCAAAATAGTCCACAAATTTATCCCAAAACTTTTCACAAAGCTATCCTAAAATTGACCACAAAGCTATATAAAAAGTTTTCCTAAAACTGTCCACAAAGGCCTTCTTAAAGGCTTAATCAATCATGCAAAAGTAGAACTTAAATCTCATCCACAAATATATCAAGGCAAAGCTCAAATATGAACTCAACAATGAATGACAATATACTCTTCAATGGATTAAAACAATGATCCACAATGATCTTAACTCAACTCAACTCAAATCAAATCATAGAAGCATAAAGAGAATTGTTAGAGACTTAATATGTTCTAATATCAATCTCAACTCAACTCAACTCAAATCAATCTCAACTCAACTCAAGTCAACTCATAGAAGCATAAAGAGAATTGTTAGAGACTCAATATGTTCTAAGCTCAATCTCAACTCAACTCAACTCAAATCAATCTTAACTCAAATCAGAATTATGGAATAGTTTGTTTCATGGATCTTTACCAATCACCTCAAACAATCACTTGACTAGGCTCAATCAACTCAACTCAACCAATCACCATAAGGGACTATTATTTCTCACAAAAACCCTAGTCCAAGCATGTATCAACCAACTCAAATATTTCCAACAATTCTCAACCACAAATCTCACATAACAATGATACTCATGTTATTTTCAAGTTCTTTCACAACCAATGGGCTTCAACAACTATGCTTATAAAATAAGGTTTAAACACAAATTTCAAACTAGAAAACCTTGAAGCATTCAAACAACCACTTTCAAAAAGGAAATCACAATCAATCCTTTCCACTCCAATGATATTTTAGAAATCAACCACCATAAACAATCAATAAGAGAATGTTCCCACACCTTTTGATTCCAAGAAGTTGTCCACAAAAACTGCCACACTAAACACAACTTTTCTTTCCAATCTCAATAAGGGTTATTGGACTTCAAATAATAATCACAAGATAAAGCATAACTCAATTTACACCTTTTTACTCCAACTTAATAAACACATCCACCAAAGTCATTTTAATTAAAAAACTCTTATAAAAAATAATTATGAATAAGGCTCTCAAAAATATTTTATAACAACTCCTTATTTCTCCTAAATCTTAATTTTCAATTTCATGAATATCAAATTTAAATCAACAACTCATTTCCTATGAAATAATAATCACATCCCTTATAAAAATAAAGTTTAATTAAAACTTTAATTATTCCTTAACCACCTTATAACTCCTATCCTAGGGCATCAACCAAATTTAATTAGAGCAAAACATAATTACCTCCTCAAGGGTATTCTAACCCCCAACTTGCACACACCGTGAGTGCCTTAGCCATGGCTAAGGTTGCCACACAAGCTAGTCATTTGTTCAAAAGGAAAAGGCACGACGTGCCTTAAGTCCTTCCTCCCTTCCATGCAAACTAAAACCACTTCGAGCGCTTTCCTTCCAATACCTTTGAATGCAGTCAAGGAGATTCGAACATTGACATAAAGCACTGCCACACACCTTAACAAAAAGCCAATTGCCAATGTGGCACTTTTCCCATAATGTCTTGGGCTTTTGACCAACCTTGGATTTATTCGATGTCTCTCTTTTCAAAACAATTTTCGCACAAGCTCTCTTCGGATGCTTAGCCAAAGATTAACATGATCAAGGATTAAATTCAAATGAACCTTAGGATCCCCCTTTATATAGTCTTCTCCTCATTTTTGATGGCATTGGCGCATTAATGATTTTACCTATTTCTTTAGACATCAGCACTAACTTTAATTTTAATTTTAAAATTTAAATTTAGATTTTACATAATTAAAATTTAAACTAAATATTTAAAATTAAATATCTCCATCACCGGGGCACATTTTTTGACAAAAAAAAAAGGCCAACCTGGGTTTTAATAAAAACCCATTCCAAATTTGCCATCCATGGTTTTAAATAAAACCTTTTATTTTTCCTGCCTAGGTTTTCACAAAAACCCTGAATTTATCCATGCTTTCCAAAATATCACTTGCCCATCAAAATCCAATGTGATCCATATGACATCAATGATTCATGTGACATCAATGACAACATAAAATAACTCAAATTGCCAACACTCTCAAGGATCTTGAGCAATTAGGAGTGATTCCTACCCTGCTTCCTCTTGAGGATGATTTATCCATTCTTATTGACGATACCATAGATGTGAACATAGGTTTTGAGGAAACCTCTAGAATCATTAAGTTAGACAAAGCCTTGAACATAGACGAGCAGGAGCAATTGACCAATTTATTGAAAATAATATCAAGATATTTTTTCTTGGTCATATGCTGACATGCTAGAGCTCGATCCCTTCCTTGTCATGCATCATTTGGTAGTTAAGCCTAATGCTAAGCCTGTTATGCAGAACATTTAGAAGATGCATCCAAATATCATCCTTTTAGTCAAGGAAGAGCTCCAAAATCTCCTTGACGTCGATTTTATAAAATCCATCGACTATTTTGATTAGATCTCTAATATCATTCCTATAGCTACGAAAGAAGGAACAATCAGAGTATGTACCAAATTTTGGAACAGTAACTTAGCATATCCAAAGGATGATTTTTCCTTACCCAAAATAGACTAGATTGTAGATTTCGCTACCAAATGTGGAATGTTTTCACTGATGGATGGTTTCTTAGGTTACAATAAAATCATGATTGCTCTCGAGGACCAGGACAAGACAAAATTCACTACTCCATGGGGTACCTTCTACTAGAAGGTCATGCCTTTTGGCCTTAATAATGTAGGAGCTACCTATTAGCAGGCCATGAATTATATTTTCCATGACATGATGCATGATATTCTCTAGGACTATGTGGAAAACCTTTTGGACGAATCCTTAGAACGAAAGGATCATGTCCATGATTCAAGATGAATCTTTGAAAGACTTTGACAATACAGGGTGTGTCTTAAACCCGCTAAGTGTGTGTTTAGAGTCACATTTGGTAAGCTGGTAGATTTCATAGGTCTGGGTGACGCTTTGAAGTGGACCCTTCTAAGGTAGCAACTATTATCGATATACCTCCTCCTCACACCCTGGTTGAGCTACATAGTCTGCAAGGTAAGTTGTAGTCTATTCATTGGTTAATTGCCCAATTAGCTGATAAGTGATAGCCCTTCCTTTGGATCCTTAATAAGGATGTAGTTTTTCGATGGGATTATGAGTTTCATAAAGCTTTTGATGATATCAAATGATATCTCACCTCCCCACCTATTTTATTTCCTCTTGTGCTTGGTAAGAATTTGTTGCTTTACATAGTAGCCACTGCTCACGCTTTGGGAGCCATGTTGGCTCAACATGATGACAAAAACAAAGAAAGAGCTATCTACTATATTAGTAGAAATTTGGTCAGCTATAAAACCAGGTACACTCCCTTATAGAATATTTTTCTTGTTGTAGTGTTTGCTTCTTAGAAGTTAAGATACTACATGCTCAGTCATAAGATATTGGTTATTACAAAGTTTGATCATTTTCGCTACTTGATATCAAAACTCAACCTGTCAGGTCGATCTGCTAAGTAGGTTTTGACCCTTAGTGAGTTTGACTTGAGTTTTATAGATCATAAGGCTATCAAGGATTAGGTGATTGCTAATAATTTAGCCTCTGCTCCCCTAGAAGCTACCAATCCTATAGTTTTTGAGTTTCTCGATGAGTGCTTTAATGCTAAAATTGAAGAGTCTAAGTCTTGGACTTTGTTTTTTGATGGGGCTCAATGCATGAAGGGCACTAGAGATGGAGTTGTTCTAGTTACACCACAAAAATATCTCATCCTTTTTTTCTTAAAAATTCATTTATCTTGCACAAATAACACTACAGAATATGAATCTTTGATCCTTGGACTTAGAGCAGCCTTAGCTTTGTAGGTTAAGGTTCTTTCGATCTTTGGTGACTCTCAACTTGTGGTTAATCATATCAATGATTTTTATCATACTCGAGATGATAATATTAAACCTTACAAAGATATTGTTACCAAGTTGGTGTCTTATTTTGAGAAAGTAACTATAGAGTTTATCCCTATATTCTCAAATTGCCATGCAGATGCCATGGCCACTACTTCATCCTTGTTTCCTTTGGAGCTGGAAGTTGATCAAGCTTCGATTATAATTCAACAACTCCAAGAACCTGCTTCTTTGAGTTCTTGTTTGGATATCCTAGAGTGTTTTATCATTAGATATTCCTCATCTAAACCATGGTATAAAAAAATCTTTAATTTTATTAAATATGGTTCGATTCCTGATGGTTTAGATCACAATCAGCACATGCTATTGCATAAGAGAACATGTCGATTTTTTATAATTGGTAGTACTTTATATCGACGTTCTATAAGGTATCCTCTTGCGATGCCTTAAATTTGATGAAGACCAAATTTCTCTTAGTGATGCTCATGAAGTTTTGTATGGAGGCTATTTTAGCAAAAATTCTATTGCCAAAAAGCTCCTTCATATGGGGTATTATTGGCATTCCATGGAGAAAGACACATGCTATTATGTTTGGCACTGCAACAAGTGTCAATTCCATGATCATATTATTCATGCTACTTCTCAAGAACTTCGGGTAATATCTTCCCCTTGGCCCTTCTCCATGTGGAGATTGGACATTATTGGGAAGGTTAACCGAGTGTCATATGATGATCACAAGCTTATAATTAATGCAATTGAGTATTTTACTAAATGGGCTGAAGCCATACCTCTAGCTATGGTGACTGAGACTCAAGTTTTTAAGTTCATCTTCAACCAAAATCTTTGTAGGTTTGGGATTCCTTCGATGATTTTTTATGACAATGACACTCCTTTCAAGAACAAGTATGTTCATAATATTTGTGCTAAGTAAAATATTAAACATAGATGGTTAACCCCTTATTACCCTTAAGGTAATGGGAAAGTCAAATCATACAATAAATCCTTGATAAGGATTTTGAAAAAGATGGTTAATAATACTGATCGTGACTGGCATACTCAACTTTATCCTCCCTTGTGGGTCTATCGTACTAGCATGCATACTCCCATAGGGACCTTACCATATGTCTTAGTATATGGGTCTGAGGTAGTGTTTCCTTTTGAGTCAGAGGTTCCTTATTTGCATATCTTATTACAAGATGTTGAGGTCAGTGATGAGTATCGTGCAAACCATTTACACCAATTGGAGCTACTATATGAAAAGCGCATTCATGCCTTAGAGCATTTACAAGCTTGTCAGGATAGTCTTTGGTGATATTACTCTAAAAAGGTTTGCAGTAATCCTTTTGAGGTTGAGGATCTTGTCCTCAAAGAAAACCAAAAGAACACTAATTATTGTGTTGATCTTCGAGGTAAGTTTCAGCCGAAATGGTTAGGACCCTTTGTCATAATAGCTAATTTTGGATTAGGTGCTTATAATTTGGATTCTATGGATGGTAAAGAACTTAAATAACCAATGAATATAATGTATTTAAAAATATATTATTCTTGACCTATTTTTCATATTACATATGCATTTTGTTAGATCATGTTGTATGTTTGCCTAACATATTATGCACACTTGTCTATCATATTATGCATGATTGCCTATCATTCTATTCTTGAATTTTTCTTGTCATATTTGAATTGTTGCTTGCTCATGACTGCTTGTTCATATAGCTTCTAGGGATTTGTGACAATGGCATGTGATGATACCTAGTTAGGTCATAGCTCACATGCATTACACTTTCACTAGGGTTTTTATTTCTAGTGGATCCCCTACCTAGGGACCATGCATTTTCATCTCTTCTTCTCTTATTTGCTTCCTTTGTTCTTTATTTTCTTCTATATAATTCTTGTAATCATTTACTTTGATAGTTTTACTATGATCATCATTACTCCTCCAATTCAAGCAATGCCATCCTCTTTTGGTAAGTCATTTCTCATGATTCTTCTTTTGCTTTTGGCTTCTTTGTTTAGATAAGGATATACATTATTCTCTTCTTTGATTACACATTTTCTCCCCCTTGAATTTTCACTCGTTGAAACTTCAAGTTGGAGGTACATACACACAATTTTTTGATCCTCATTTTCTTCCTCTTATTTCTTTTAGTACACACTTTCACATCATGTTATGCTCATATTGAGTCCATATATACATGCGCATACACCTTCTTAGGTAGTATTGGCATATAAATTACATACATCATTTTACATCAACATACACTATAACACTCCTATTGGATCATGTTTCTCTTTGAATCAGTGGGCTCAACATCCCATCATAGGATTAGCTCTTTGGCCATTGATAGTAGGCCTCAGCATACATCCTAGTGGGTAATCGCCCCATAATAGTTGCTAGTGAACCACCCATAACGGGTTACACTATACACTTCAATTATTGGTCCATATTTAGTGAGTACTACTCCCATAAATGGTTATTTAGTCCGTACATGGACCATATTTTGAGCATAACACCCTCTAGTCAGGGTTTTGATCTAGTTTCCTTCTCGATTTTAGATGGTTGATCTTTGGAGTTTTATCATTATCTTCTTCTTCTTTGTTTTCACTTCACAGTTTTCTATTTCCACTCTTCTTCCTCTTTCTTTCCCTCCCTTATTTACTTATTTTATTCCATGCATTTCATGCTAGTTGCATTAAATTCATGTTGTACCAAGTAACTTTTGCTTTATTTTTTTTTGTTTTTATGTGTGTTTACATTTTGCTTTCTTTCTCTTTGTCTTTTTAGAGTTTCTTAAGGATGTTCATTTCCTTTTGAAATTCAAGGGGGTACCCTAGCCATATAGGCATTAGTGGTAGTAATTTCTCACCTTATGTGTAAAATTCCAAAGTTTCCTTCATGATACCCCTTTTGCACCACCATTTTTTCCAAACCTAGCCACCCCTTCTTTTTGTTTGTCGCCTTCTTGTGTGTGTTCTTGTCCGTAGGAGTCTACATCTTCCTTTGACACATTTACTTGGACCTAAATGCATCAAAGAGGGGGCAAAATATAGACACAAAAAATTGACCCACTTTCAGTGGGTAATCTTCCTTAAAACCTCTAAAAGGTCCCTAACCCTTGCCTAAGGCAAGGATAGGCCTCTCCTCCCTTAGTCTTGTTTTTTTTAGTGCCTTTAGCGAAATCACACTTCATCATGGACATGACACAACATCGTCAGAGTGATCTTACGCTTCGTCATCCCGAGGCACGACTTTTTTTTTTTTAATTTAATTTATTATTATTATTTTTGGATTGCTTAAACCTAGTTCTAAACCCCCCAGTGTATTTTGGCATTACCTTTGGATTTATTTTGATCGTATTTTTCCTCCGATTTCATATATAAAAATAAGGATGTTCTTTCTTGAAATATATACAAGTGATATGTTATCTTAATGTGAAATTCTGATTATTGATTAAGCTCAAATTTTTTATGATAGCTCACTCTTCTTCCTTTGCTTTCTTCTACTGCAATCTAACCTCGAAGTGCAATTTTTGGATTTGATATTCTATTATGTGGATTGGATTGGATTGCTATGTGACTTGGTGGATTCGTGGTGTGGTTTGGAGAGATAGATTACCCACTTGGATACTTCAATTTTCTCTACCTGATTTTGTGATGTCCATAAGGGTTTGTTTACTTTATTTCTGGCATTTATTTTACTTCCTGCATTCAGTTTTTATTTTTTGTTAGTATATAGCGATATCGCACCCAACATCACTAAGTCATGACTTCGCTTACACAGATTAGGGTAAACCATTTTACAAAAGTGAAATCACGCCTCGTCTAGGTAGGGGGTGACTTTGATGTTGTGTTATCACGTCCGCTTTAGGTAAGATATGACTTTGCCTAAGAGCACACTGAGGGCAATTTCAAGATTCTATTTTCACTGTTGCATTTCATCTTGCATCTAGATCATATTGTTGCATTATGTTTTATATTTTCTATTACTATATTTTTATTTTATGATTAATCATCCAAAGGTCAATTTTTGCTTTTGCTTTAAAAGGTCATCTAAAAGGACCTAGGGGGCTTGACTGCTACACCTCCAAGGACTGTTACATAGTGACCTAAGTAGCCCCACTAATACTAATCCCATTTTCAAGTTTTTTATGACTTATTTTGTAGGAACAGGTATTTTTGGTATCATTGGATAAGAGGCAAAAAAAGCTAAATCAACCACCAGTCTAGATAAGTGTTCTAATAATTTTATTGGTTGAATATCTAATCTAATTATTGATTCTTAGGCATCTAAAAAGTGAAAAGCATTTAGTTTTAATCTAGGGATAAATTTTGTACATTTATTTTGTGTATTTTTTGCTTTAAAGGTTTTATGAAATAAACCCTAGGTTAGTGAGCATTCAAAATAAAGAATCATATTAGGTTAGCTCTTGTATGTCTGCATTCTATTTTTAACTATTCTATTCTATTTCTGCATTATCCTTTATCTTTCATAGCATAGATCTAGAAATACCTAACTTAGGTGTGTTTCTTAAAACTGAATACATCAAACATTCCTAAATATTCTAAGGACTTGGAGTGAGTCCTTAAACCATTCCTGGTGAACCCTTCCTCCTAAAACTGAGTGTAGAGTATGACACAACCCCTGTGGTTCACCCCACAAAAGGTTCTCTCCTTGCAGATCCAACCTTTTGTTTGGGAGGGTAGTTTTCCCCGTATACAATTTTTTTAGTAAGGAAATAGGAAAAAAATAAAAACACAAAAAAATTATATCTAACAATTGCAATGAAAGGGCAAGAACTATCACAATTATAGTGAAACATGGCCTTGGAAAATGCTCTAATACCACTTGTTAGGAATTTTCTAATTAAAATAAGCACATTCACATAAATATTGCAATAAAAGTAAAAATTTATGGAGAATTTAATATTGCAATATGAATTTTAAATGCAAACATATAATAATCTCACAACCAAAATATAGAATTGTGTGCCTCTTTGAGGGGACAACCTCCTTCAATACTTTAATTCAATATGCAAAATGATACATTTATTTATGGACCCTTGTCTTTTAAAGAAACACTTCATGCAAACATAATCTAATGCTCAAGAGTTGGCTTACATTCAAAGTGCTACTCAAGCTAGAATATTCTACCAAACAACAATTACATTCTTGATAATGGTTACATGAAATTGCCTCACTTGTCTAGGCACCTCAATTGCCACATACCATTGGAAAATATTATAAAATATCATTATAAAGGGATCCCCATGTTGGAAAGGGGTCATTACATATTAATATGAGAAATACATAATAATGTTAGGATGGGGTCATAACAAACTTGTTAGATATTAGTAATGATTCATAAGAAATTTTTAATCAATTAATATTCCTATAACTTCCTTATAACAAAAAGAGAAGTTTTTATGGATCAAAAAATTTAGGGTTGCTTTCTAAGATAAAAAGTGCTTGTTGACTCATGCACAAATAATAGATATACTCTAAACCCAATAATCCCTACTCCCTATACATAGATGCGTCCATTTAGAAAGTAGAAGGAATTTTGATGTAGGAAGTGTACGATCCTAGAAAACATGCACCTAAGCTATTGACATCATTATATCAAAGATAAAAGAAATAAACATGTATAACTATGAATAAACAAGAATATGAATCTTTCTTTATTAATTCATGCTAAAATACGATTACAGATAGGTCCCTCTTAGGGATACCGATTATTGATACAATTATTACAATATTTTGAAGCCCCTAAAAAGGGGTGGTACAATCCATAGGTCTTCTAGAGTCAACACAAACTGCTCAAGGCTTATGGATGCCTTCTTCTCACTTTCTTGGAGGAATTTGATGCCAATAATGCTTCAAAGATGTCAAGAATCTATAATATGCATTCAAGAAACAACAAAGCACAATTAGGAGCATATGAGGCCTCTCATGATGAGGCTCTTGTTGAATATTTGCAAAGAATGTGATAAAAATTGTAATAAAACATAAATATATGTCAATGTAAGCAAATATATATGCAAGAATGCTAAAATAATGTAAATTATGCTTGAAAATAAGTAGATCTAGCTAATTTAATCTACAATTTGTAAGAAATAACATGAAATAATGTTATCTAAGAAGATAAAGTAAACTTAGCAACTATTGATGATACAAGGCAAAGATACGTCTAAAATAGCTAATTAACCATACACTTACATTAATAATGGTAAATCTAACCTAATATGAGCTAATGAAACAAAAATAAGTGGTAAACTAATATAAGAAACTAAGAAAACTATGAATCAAACTCTGGTCATTGTTTCTTAGAGCAGTTGATCTGCTAGTCGTTGACATTGTTGGTGGATGCGCCTGTGGGCCGCTATTGAAGACAGTGGCTATGAATTGGGAGTTTTACCTCTTGAATTCAGGTTTGTGATGCACAATTCACTAGTTTAATTGATGTTCAAGGGTAAAATACTTGTCCTAAGATGGATTTGCGATTGAATTTAGTAATATTCACATTTGATTGGCTTAAACTTGAGATTTGTACTCCTTAGTCCTTCAAAAGCTCAGTTGATCTTTTCATGTTTGTCATTCTATAATTGGTTAGCATTTCCACTCTCCTTAAGGGGTTGTCACTTCACTATCCATTTTTGGAGCTTTGCTACATAAAATCCAGGGTTCAATCTCCTCTTTCCTCTCTAATTTGGAGGGGGGTCTTATAGCCCTCTCAATTCCTTGCTCTAGCTTCATGGAGAAGCCAAGAACAAGATTTGAGAGGTTAGAGAAATTGGGAGGAAGCATCCAGAAGCTTCCTCTATGAAAACCATGCAAAATTAGTTGCCATGGGGCAGTTACAATAGATTTTGGCTTGGCTCAGGAGGCCAAGACATTTTTAGGGCTAGTCACTCTCCCTTAGGGTGGCTAGCTCGTAGTCACTATGATCGTCAATGGATAGGCTGGCAGCCACTTTGGATGTCAATGGCTAAGTCTAAATAGGATAAAGTTACCTCAAATGAATGGTTAAAACCACTGCTAAATCTTGTAAAGGTCTAGGATCATTCATATGGTCTGCAATGGATGCCCATATGAGTCGCCCCCCTAAACATGACACTTTTTAAGTGTCTATAGATGCCCCTTTTGGGATGCATTATGGGAAAGTACAATGCCAAGAAAAAATATAACACCTAAAGTGATATTGTAGGTTGAATAATGATCATTGATCTGATCAACATTAGATGCCCCAATCCAATAAAGGACACACATCTTAGAATCATTACTTCTAATGGGATGGAAGGCTTAAATTTACAAAGTTTTTGTGTGTCCACGACGATCGGGTAGCTTCAATGCTACAATTATTTTGATAGGTGGAGAGATTCAATATTAAATTTCATATTTTATTTTTGCCCCAACAAAAGGTAAGCTTATGATAGTTGTTGGTAATAATTCGTAAGATGAACGTAATTTACAAAATCGAGTGATTCTTTATTGAATTTAATTATGATTGTTGATATTATGACTACCTTCTCAAGTGACGAGTCAATGAGAGAAGGAAAATGAATAAAGTGATGAGTTGCTTGAACTAGATGATTGATTTGGACTTTTTAAGATGACTGCTTTGTTATTATATGGCAAGTCCCATTACAAGTGTGATTTCAACCATTAATAGTAATTGTACATCTCTATCCCACAGAGTAGTCCGACCATAATGGCATTCTTAGGGAATCAAGATGATAGAAATTCCATTGAAGCTTGTGTTGAAGAACTTGATGATATTTTGAAAATGTCATGGAAGAAATTAAATGAACACTTCATTCCTGTGGGGCAATCCGGTTGCCATGGTCTTCTTCAAGATTGAAGTGAAGCATTGCAATTCAATGATGACTAATTTGGCTTAAATAACCTTATGGTAATTTACTCATCTTATTGGATTGCATGGAGCACAAGTCACTGCAACCACCAAGTGTATAGGGTAAATAACTAGGTACAAGGTGCATTTGAAATTTTGATGTTATTTGATTTTTTTCATTAATTTTGATGATTTTTCAATTATTTTTTAGATTTTAAATTATTGATTTTTTTTGTTATTTTTGTAATTTTTGATGATTTTGGACCGTTAGATATGCTTAATTTTCCATTTTTAATCTTCCCATGGTGATAAATTAAGGACATTAGTTGCTGATTTTTAATCGTTGTCAGCAGTAACAGCCCAATTTTGTAATTTTGTAGTCGATGTCAGCATAGGCGGCCCACACTTCCTAGCTATTGTCAACATCAAAAATCGTAGAAAAAGTGAAAAATATATATTAAAATTAGGGTTTTTAATTTCATTATTTTCCAGCTATCAATTTACAATAGTGAGCTCTAAGAGAGAAAGTGATAAAGTGATCCAGAAGACTACTTACTACCTGACACCATGGCAGAGTACGATAAGGCTTCTATGAGAGGAGGAGATAGAGCTTCACGAGTATTTCTCAAACCCTAGATTTGTTCATTTAACTGATAAAATGAACTTCATTAAGAAATCAGTAAATGAACCTCATTAATCTTGTTGGTAATGAACCGCACCCATAACTAGGCTAATTTAGGTGGGTTCCTCTTAGATTTCTTGTTTTATTATTTTTTTTGGATTTTTGGGCAAGGGCGAATGTCGTTGTTGTACTGCCTCATGATCACTATTTCTCAGGGTGGCCCTCAATTGGCAAATAGGGACTGCTATCATTGAGCACAACTGGTTTAAACCTCCAATGATCAAAATTTTAATCATTGGTGGCTAGTCGCTATCGGCATCGACAATTGCTGTCAACATAAGCGGCCAGGAAACCTTAGGGAAATGTTTTGATTTTTTTAGTGTAAATTTTGTTTTCTTTTGCATGTTTTTGTGCATTTTATTATTGTGTTTGTATCATTTCTTGATTATGGGTTACTATTACACAAATTTTGAATTTTATTATGTTATGTTAGTGTAAGTACATCTTATTAGGTATTTTATTTTGCACACTTAGCTCTTGTATTCAAAGGCTTGGGATCCTCAGTTACTTGGCAATCTATTTCCCCTTATGGTTCATATCGACTAGGATTGGTTCGATGCTAGGGGTCTAATGTATATTGCTTGCCTACATATGATGATGTCATATCAGGCGTACATCACAATATTGACCCACAGATGGGACTATCACATGAACACTTTCTATCTCGCTACCAGTGATATGACCATTACATCCAAGGACATCTATAGGATCTTTAGGATCCCATTTGATAGACAAGCCATCGTATCCTTGCCTATTGGACACAGACCAATAGTTTTTACCAGGGTTTTTGGTGACCAGGCATGCGTAGCCCTGATAGATATTTAGCATGGAGTAGTTCTTATCGCTCGCTGGTATTTGGCTGATGTATTCTCATGGTGCTAGGTCCTTTTGATGCACATCATATGCAATGTGCTTCTACCTGATATGTATAGAGTGAGGTTCCCATGGAACCTCTTAGTAATGGTCCAAGACTTGATAGACAATGGAGAACCCATCATCATGGCTTGGAGGAGTGCCCTACTGGTGAAAATCTATGATGAGTTGTATAAGATTCAAAAATTATGCTGGGTAAGGGTTTCTTATAGCTTACTCCTATAGATATGGGGATAGGAGCACATCTTAGTATACCACCCCATAGGACTGCACCAGGAGATCACCACTATAGTGGCCAGATCCCTTTGCTATGTAAATAGATGGTCATGGGATGCAAAAGGGAAACAGAGTCATCACCATGTAGGGGACTTGGTGCACTATTTAGGCACTTTGATTGGCCTACATGTGAGAGATATTATATGGAGGCCCTATGTGGATTTTCCTTATTGGGAGGAGGAAGATCAATTTTTTGCACAAATGAGACACAATCGATGGATCATCTATTACAAGGCAGGCATCAGAGAGTTCTTTCATTTCTCTTGGGTGACCAGGTAGTTTGGGATTCGATAGGATATCCCAGTGGATCCTATTTTGTATCGGTGCATTCAATCCAATAGGGATCTTCCAGTGCCCTATGTGACAACTCTAGTAGAGGAGGAAGATCCTCTTATAGTTGATATCGGTATAGCAGATGCTAGAACTACAAAGGTATATACCTAATGGTGGGTGATGCAACTATGGTAGGGTGGTAATAGCCTAGGTAAATCTAGGGATGAGGTACCTGAGGAGGATCATGATGCATGACATGTGCAACCTAGGATAGAGGATTGGGGCCAAGTTGTAGAGAAGCAAGCAGTGCTAGAGGAGGAGAAGGAGTTAGCTCCAAAGGAGTAGGAATCTCCCTACTAGGCAAAGCAACATCATTTGGAGGTCAAGCTACAGATAGCCCATCGATAAATCCTAAAATGGGATAGCTCTCTCGCTACGATACAAAGTCATCTAGTAGTAGGGTAGGCTACATGGTGAGGGTATGTGGAGGAGAGAAACTCTTTGCAGACATAGCTTGAATCCATGCTAACCAAGATAGAGGATCTCATCACAAATTGAGATGCTCTATGACTACAAGGTACACCAACCACTTTAGCTACTCAGGGGCTAGCAGGTTTTGATCCAGGGGTAGAGATTATACACTTACAATGGCTCATAGAGGATTGTACAACCCAAATGTCTACAGATGATAGGTACATTGTAGCTCTTTAGCTTTAGTTTAATATGTTGGGTGGTACTCCTTAAGAGAGGTCTACAACAGGGGGCTCGCATTGAAGTAGGTGGATCAAGTCAGGGCAGTCATCAGTGTAGCCCAATCATAGGATAGGGGCTTTGATAGAGATCATAATAGGTAGTAGCTCTAGATCACCTCATAGAGAGGGTGGAGAGGGTGGAGGTGATACTAGTGGTGTAGGCCATTCATGATCATGCTTTAAGCACATTGTATCATTTTTTAGTGTAAGGTCATATGACCTACACTATTGTAGCCTACGAGAATTTTTGATATACCTCTATATACTTGGACATGTGTCACACACACACACACACACACATATATATATATATATAATATTATAGTTTGAGACCTATTATGTGTATTATGTGTTTTTTATTTTATGTTGATGTTTATGAGATGCACATTGTTGCAATGTTGATATGATTTGATTACTGCTATATGATGTGATGTTTTTATGACCTGCACTAGTTAGATGATTTATGTATGTGTAGATACTATAATTTAGATGTGTATATGGGCTACTTATGTATGCATATATGGATGCAATGCTTATTGTTAAATGCATGTTTAATTTTGATTTAATTGTATGCATCTAATTTATGTTGTTATGATATGGTAAATGCAATGTATGTAATGCATTATTTACATGATGATGATCTAATGTAAATGAACCTGTATTCTTTAATCATTTAAAACATAAGTAATACATATGATATGAGTTTAACAATCTAATGGACGACACCACAAAATATATAAAAATCATGAATGAAAATGATAAATATTATCATAAAAAAGAATCATTTTAACATCCATATATGAAATGATGAGTTTGAATTATATGCAATGATTTATGAGATGAGATGTTTTGTTGCTATTAGGGGATTTTTAAGGTCTTCCATGAGACTCAAACACCCTAGTTGATTAATCAAAATTTGTATGATGACCATACTAAAATCCTGAAAGAACAAGTCTTTGTTATGAAAGACCAAGATATTCATTATCCCTGTGTGTGCAAATGAATATATTAGGTGAGACATAAAACTACCTCATTTCTAGGCAGGATTCATTCAGCCCATTACTATAATGAGGATCACCAAATGTTCATCTTAATCCTAAGTTTGAATGCAGTTAGACTAGACCACTAGGTAATGCAGGCCACCTAAAGCTAGCTCATTTGCAAATTGCTTTGAACTACCCCAATGCTAGGTAGGATTCATTCAGCCCATTGTTGTATTGGGGATCACTCAATGGCTTTGAGTATTGAACATTATAGGAATTAAAGCTCTTCATCACCTCATTTTATTTACATTTATTGGAATACTTGCTCATGCTTAGTGATGAAAATCACTGTTTATTTTGCATTTTTTTTTTAGCAAGGGAGTTGATTTGATTTTGGGATTTTTATCATTTTGATTTAAAGAAAGAGATTTCTTGGGTAGGGGGGATCTTGTCCTTTTTCCAATGGTCAACACTCTAGACCATGCAAATCACAAGATGATCAAGTAAAAATATTTTTCTTAAGGTGACTAGGACCACTTCGTAGTGTTCATATTTCCTTGTCTTAGTTAGGATTGTTAATGTGTTTTATTAGTGATGGGATTTTGAAATATGCAAGGTACTATAAAAACTAGACCTCTTATTCAAAAGCAAAGTAAAATTTCTACAAAATTTGAGAAGATCACTAGGTATTGTTGCATGACCAAAAAACCCTAGTTTATTCCAAGGGTTGTGTTGAAAAACATAATTACTCACAAGGGTGATGGATGATGATGATGAATAGATGCATGATTAAATACAAATGTGGTGTCGTTTGTAGGATTGCAAAAACAACCTTTTTCAATGCAAGTGCAATGAATGGACATGCCTAATGCAATGCAATTACATGAATGCATATGCAAACTAAAAATGCAATACAAAATGTAAATGTTTTTGTATTTTAATGTTTTGCAATATTTTTGAATTTTATTGCTTTTTGATTTTTATGGATTTTTATGTTTTCCATGTTTTGGAAGTTTTAATTATTTTGAATTTTTTAAAATTTTTGAATTTTATGTGTGGAATGCCTTAATATGAAGGATGTTGAGAGGTTTAGTCTCTTCAACACCTTCAAGTGATGTTAGGAAATATGTTCCAGGTCCTATATTCCTTGAGATGATATATGGATCTAACCAGTTGACCACAAATTTATCTTGCAAGTGTGGTGATAGGTTTGAGTTATGTTGATTTTATTTTAGTACAATATCCCCAAATTTAAAGTCTCTCAGATGGAATTTATTGTTACAAGTTAGTTTTAGGAATTCCTGATAAACTCGGAGATGCTCAAGGGAATTCACGCAATTTTCATCAAGAAGCATCAGTTAAGGTAAGCTTGTTATGCAGTGTCGTCATAGATGAACTCTTTCAATGTGATGCGTAGGGTAGGTATTTCCAACTCTAAGGGTATAATGGCCTCAGTACCATATACTAATGAAAACAAGGTTGCCCCAGTGGGCATCTGTATACTAGTCCTGTAAGCCCATAATGCAAGGGGTAGTTGGATATGCCAATATTTGTGGTTTTATTGAACAATATTTTTTAATATAGCTACCACAGTCTTGTTAGAAGCTTTAGCTTATCCGTTTTCTTGTGGATAGTATGGAGTCATAAAACTATGTTGTATATGAAAGCACGAGATTTCGAAAACAAAAAGGATAAACTAAAAATGCAATGTAAACGAAACTAAAATAACGCTTAAACCCTATGTTATTGAAAAATGCGTAAAAAGAAAGAACATGAACACAAGATATTAAAGCAATATAAAAATCGGCCCTTTTATTGATATGCTTTTCAAATTTGTGTTACAATGCGTCTCCTTCCTTTTTATGGGATAGGAGCGTTAAATGTTGGTCTTTTACAACTTGTTTCAGAATTCCTTCTTCCGCGTGCCCACATGTAAGATGGGCGAACCAAAACGTTGTCGCCGCTTGCGTTGATAAAGGTCGATTCCTCGCTGCTCCTCCAATGCTGCAAATCTGCGTTCAAAGAAACAAACAAAGAATCAGTAGCACCTGTGTATGAAAAATAAAAGATGAATCTAACGATGGTTAAAATGAGTCTAAATAAAATGAAAACTTGACAAAAGCATAAACATGAAACTAGCTAAATACTACAAAAGAAATAGTCACAAAAGCGGGGGTGCCCGAAGGCAAACCACCCGCGGGTGAAACTTTGCTTCGACACCAATCCGCTTAGGATGGGTCCGAAACCTGATGTGATGTGTTGTCGACAAATTGGTAGGATATTGTGGTCAGAAAAATCGGTGTTGGTCCTTGATTCGTGCCTTCAAAAGTCACCCAATAACCTCTCTTTCGATTAAGAGATTATGGATGTTGAAAACACAAATCGCAAGTAAGTGAATTAGCAGCACTTCGTCGCTCAAAATGCTCCTTCTTCGTATATCTTTTGGGTGAGGAAACTCACCATTTTATAGACCCAAGGGGTCTCTTTGAATTAACATGCAAAAGTGTTTCTTTGCATGAATGCTTTTTGTGTGAAGAGAAGACTTCTTCTTGATCAAGGGCTTCTTAACAGCCTCTGTGCATGTCTTTGTATGTTTTAGAAAAGCTCACTTGCACTCCCATGCAATGAAGGGATAGCTAAGTGGCAAATCTGAGTTGTCTTAAAAAGCTCACTCTCATTCCCATGCAGTGAAGGGAGAGTCAATTGGCAGATATGAGTTGTCAAAAGAACTCACTCGCACTCCTATGCCATGCAAGAAAAGCTAAGTGGCAGTTCTGAGTTGTCATATGCCGAGATCTGACTTTTTGTCGGTCAAACCTGGCGTTCGTCCCACCCCGAAGCGAGCGCTGGTAATCGTCTCTGGGTGAGACGAGTATTAATCCGCACTCGTCCCTGGGTGGGACGAGTACAAATCCGCACTCGTCCCTGGGTGGGACGAATAAGCAATAAAGTGTCTAAAAGGTGCCAAATTGATCCTTGACTTGTAAAACTGCTGTGTGAGTGGTTAGAACCACTGTTTAACCTCTGGGGGCTGCCCTGGGGGCTGTGTGTGTTAGTGCGATCAGTGCTTGTTGTCACATAATCGGATTGGTGCTGTTTTGGTGTCTACAGATGCCCCTTTTTGGAAAGCGCTGCACATGGTGCAGTGCTGAGCAAAAATAGATAACCAAAGCACTAATGATTAGGGTTTCTCAGTAACCTAACCAACTCTTGATGCCCCAAGTATGGAAAGGGCACGCATTCTTGAATCCTTGCTTCTGACGAGCTAAGGAACTTAAATCAAGCATTAACCTGGTTCGGTGAGGTATTACTTGAACTTAGACATTGATCAGTCATGAAGAGGCAAAGGGCGCAACCTTTTGTCTGTGGGAACCTTGAGTTCATGATTCACGAATGCCAAGTATATGATCGGTTTGTGATAATTGCTTGTTTGCTGCCCCAAGCAGGGGCGCGATTGTCTTTTGCAATGATCCTTTGAATGCGTGTCATTTCCAAGATGGGGTATATTGGTGTTGATTGGCAACTAAGTGTGACTACCCCCTCAAGCGACGAATCGATGAGGGAATGACCGACATGAGAAAAGCGACGAGTCGCTTGACCCAAGATGACTTAAGTGAGGGTGCCTTCAGATGTTATCCGATGCATGCTCGAGCAGTTTCTCGATTGTTTTGACCTATTTTTGGTGGGTGTGAACCCATTTTGGGATGCCATTTGGGGTTAACATTGGCGAAAATCCGTCTTCCCGTGGAGCGGTCCGGCTATGGTAGCCTTCTTAGGGAGTAGGATAACGACAAGGTAGACCCCGACATCAGTTTTCTTATGCCAAGAGGTTAAGTGCAAGAGCACTTTTGTCCGGCAATTTTTAGTGGTTTTGTTGGCATTTGTCATTTTTAAAAATTGTTTGTTTTTTTTTTTTTTATTCGTCCCGGGGGGACGAGCGCCATCATGGTACTCGTCCTGGGGTGAGACGAGCGCTCCACGATGGTACTCGTCCTGGGGTGGGACGAGCGCGCCGTCGAGAAAAGCGCTCGTCCCAGTCAGGGACGATTACCAGCTAGCAAAAAGTATAAATATGCGAAAATGACGGATTGGGCTCATTTGCACTGTTCATCGATTGCGATTTGGAGCTCTGGGAGGAGGAGGTAGATTTTTTGACGCGAAGCGCTGCCGGATTTTCCAGCCACCATGAGTGCACAGACCGGGTCATCGAGCGGCGGAGCCGAGGCGAGACCAGTAAGTGCACTATCTCCTCGAGTTTGAATTTGAAAAATGCAAATGTGTTTTTATTGTGTTTTTCGTTTGTTTAAAACATGAAACCCTAATTAATTAAATTAAAAGGTGAATGAATGAAACCAAATGAAACGTGGATGCAAACCGATGGAAACTTAGATGGAAAACCGTAGGATAAACCCAAAATGAAACTTAGAGTAACACTTTTAGGGTAACCATGGTTATAAAAATGTTTGTTTTGAATGTGAATGGTAAAACTTAGGTCGAAACCGTAGGTAAACCATGCCCATATTTTTTTGTAATTTTTATGGAATTAAAAAATGCAAAATAGATGACTTTTTTTGTTGAAATGGTAAACTTAGGTAAACCATGTCAAATTTTTGTCGTTTTTTGATGAAATTAAAAACTGAAAAATGGATGAATTTTTTTTTTGAAATGGTAAACTTAGGTCGAAACCATAGGTAAACCATGTCAAATTTTTTGTTTTTGATGAAATGTAAAATGAAAAATGGATGAATTTTTTGTTTTGAAATGGTAAACTTAGGTAAAGCCATGTCAAATTTTTTGTATTTTTGATGAAATTTTAAAAATGAAAAATGGATGAATTTTTTTTGAAATGGTAAACTTAGGTCGAAACCATAGGTAAACCATGTCAAATTTTTTATTGTTTTTGTTTGATGAAATGTAAGATGAAAACTGAATGAATTTTTTTGTTTTGAAATGGTAAACTTAGGTAAAACCGTAGGTAAACCATGTCAAATTTTTATTGTTTTTTTTTTTTTGGATGTACATGTGAATGAAAGATGTTACTGTACAGTTATGCATTTTTGTACATGTGATGGTAATTTGATGCATGTTTTTGATGTGTGTTGTTTTCTGTGATGTGCAGGTGGTGAAGAGTCGACATCGGGTGCCGACGATTTTTTCTAATGCCCGCGAGGCGTTGACAGCTGAGGACTGGGATTGGCTTGATGCCCTAGGGCTCAAGCATGTGGCTCGGTTGGATGCAGTTGTTGCGGATCGGGCATACATTACAGCTTTGATCGGCCGGTGGGATGTTCGGACGAACACCTTCCATCTTCCGACAGGGGAGATGACAGTCACCTTAGAGGACGTGTATCGGATTCTTCGAAATTCGATAGACGGGGTTCCCATTCGGACGACTCCACGAGGCCAGAGGACGGCTGTACTGACCTGATATTTTGGACATGGAGAGGAGGAGGATGGGATGACCTCGTTGGAGAGGGCGGAGTTGGATTGTCAGATTGGGGGGATTTTGGTGCGATGGTGGTATGCTAGGGGAATGTTGGGAGTGAGGCATGCACTACTCATGAGCCTCATTTCCAACATGCTCCTGCCAGACTCGTCAAGAGCGAGGTTCCCATGGAACCTATTGGAGGTGGTGTGGCAGTTAGTGGATTGTCCGGTGACAGAGCCGGTGATTATGAGATGGGGCCAGACGCTTTTGGCTCAGTTGTATGATGAGTTGTATGAGGTCCGCTGTCGGAGGCGAAAGGGGATTGGCTACAGTTACTTGTTGCAGTGTTGGGCATGGCAGCATATAGCCGTAGAGCGACCACGAGGGCTACCCTGGACTACACGGGCGGACATGGTGGATAGAGATATTGGTTATGGTGCTCTATGGTATCGATCGGAGGAGCGGGGGCAGAGTCGGCGGTTTACGGGAGACGTGGACCATTACAGAGATGCATTGGCATGACTGACTCCCGAAGATGTGGTATGGAGGCCATATCGGGATTGTCCCGCATGGCCAGAGGCTGATGAGTGGCTTCGGCGGGTCCGAAGGGGGAGATGGGTGATTGGGCGACATGGGACAGAGCAGGAGTACTTCCACTACCTTCGAGTGACACGACAGTTTGGGGTACGCCAGGGGTTGCCTGGGGAACCCGTAGTCTATCGACATCGGAGTGATGAGAGGACCCTAGCTGCGTCGATCCTCGAGCCATTGGGGGAGGAGTCGGATACAATACTGGACATTTCGGACGTAGATGACGTCGGAGTGACGGCCGAGTACCAGGAGTGGTGGACGCTTCGCGGTGGCGAGGTGAGGGGCCATTGGGAGGAGATGAGGCAGCGGGAGGCGGAGAGGGTGCAGAGGCACCAGGAGAGGGTTGGGGAGCTCCTGCGGATGTGGATATGGTGGAGGTTGCGGATGCGGGAGAGGATGTTGATGAGGAGGAGCAGCCAGAGATGCAGGATGCTCCAGAGTAGGCCGATGCTCCGAGAGAGGCCGATGCAACCGGTCGGGCAAGGGGATACAGAGGCGGGGTTGCGCTGAGGTAGCACGATTGACAGAGTTATTGCAGAGGCGAGATCAGGAGCTAAGGGAGATGGTACAGGAGAGGGATCTCCTACGGACACAGTTGGAGCGACGCGAGGATAACCTTGCGACATACCGACAACGGGCGAGGGACTTGGAGCGACAACGGGACGAGCTGGAGGATGAGGTTATCCGCCTTGGTGGGCGAGTACCTGCATTCTTCGGAGGTGGATCATCGCGACGCTCGAGAGGGAGTGACACGGAGCAGACAACATCCTCGCAGTGGAGGCGGCGGGATGAGGGAGAGGCCAGCGGGCATGGTGCAGGGGCGAGCAGTAGCCGTCCGAAGAGGTCTCAGAGGACCCGCACCACGAGGGGTAGTTCCCGTCGCACCGATCCTGCGTGATCATGGTGGACGACGCCCTAGACTTGGGGATTTGGGTGTATGATTGCGGGGTCAGAGGACCAGTTTTGTAGCCTGCGGGCAATTTTATTATGATATATATATACAGATGACTCTTTTTGGTGTTTATACTTTTTGCATGATTTATTTTTATGTACATGTTTTTACATTGATGTATGCATAGGCGATGATGAATGCGATGGTTCTAATTGGTATGATGTATGCATATGAAATGAATTATTGATGATTTGTCGAGGCACCATAGACTTGTACAAGATTGGATTGACCTGCTATAGTAATGGGATAACTTTGTGGAATGCTTGTGCATGTGAAAACTTTGTTTTTGTATTTTGTCGATTTTTTTTTTTTTGGTGATGTATGAAATGAAATGTATCGGTTGTTTGAAAATGTAGTTAAGCTTTTCTGAGATGCGAGATATTTTTAACTAACTAGCCAAGACTGTACATTTATCTCGCAAGACTTCTGAACAAGGTCTAAATTCGACTTGAATTTAACCAAGTTATTTCACATCCCAGTGTGTGCAATTGAGTTCGTTTATGTGGTATTCGTCAGGATACCGCCGGTGCCGGATGGGCTTTCAACCGAACCTGTACCGAGGATCACCTAATTAGCTCCACTAACTCCTTTATTGTATTTAGTCAGATTAATCTGCGATGCTATCTAGGATACCATAAGCTAGCTCATCCACATGCAAACATTGATCTGCACACAAGTTAATGTGACAGATATATCGTCATGCGGGAGGTTTACCGCCAGTGACCAATAGGCTATCAACCAAACCGATACTGAAGCTTGCCTCATGACCTGTCGAAATGCTGAGAGTTCCAGGGATTCAAGTTCGACTCCCTTCTTTTCTTCAAGTGTATTGGGATACTTGCTCTTTATAGTGATAAAATCATTGTTTATTTTTGTTTTATTTGTTTTTTTTTTTTTTTTTTGAGCAAGGGATTTGAATATGGAGTGACGAGAATCACTATTGTTTGTGCCTTTTGATGTGTGCACTGTAGGATGTCAAATTTTAGTGTTTTGACGTTTTGCAAATTTTTGATGTTTTGCAACTTTTGAGAACTTGGGATTCATGGGGAATTGGGTAGGGAGGATGCTTGTCCTTTTGCCAACTCTCAGCATTCCTAGGGTCATTCGCACAGGGGGATAAGCAAGATAGCCGTTTCGCTTATGGTAACCGGGATTACGGTGCAAGTTTCATCTTTCGTTCACACAACTTAGGAATTTTTATATGTGTTAATTTGTGTTGGGATGCTACGTAACAAGGCGTGATCCAAGTAAAACTTTCCCGTGTAAAATCTGCTTAACTGTGTACAGTTTTTGGCTAGAAATTTAAAGACATCTGAATGACGAAAACCCTATATACATTAGGAGACAACTGACTATGCTAAAATAAAAGGGTGATATGCTGGATGTATGCGTTTATGAAAATGGATTTGATGTGGAAATGATGGAATTGCCAAGTAATGACAGCCTATGGTGCTTTTGACTTGTATGACCTAGCGAAGTATGCAATGTATGGATGCAATGCTTAATGTAACCTATATTTTTGTATTTTGATTTTTATGAGAATGCATGGAATTGGAATGCAATTGTTTTTGTAATTTTGATTTTTATGAGAATGCATGGAATTGAAATGCAATTGTTTTTGTAATTTTGATTTTTTTTTTTTTTTATGGAATTGAAATGCAATTGTTTTTGTGATTTTGATTTTTGTGTTGTTTTTGTTGATTTTTGAATATTTATGTTGACCAAGCAGTTATGGTAATGCTTGGAGCTTTTGACCAAAGGGTTTATAGATACCTTTGGGGCATTTAGGGTTGACCAAGCGATTATGATAATCCTTGGAGCTTTTGGGTTGACCAAGGATTGTGGTAATCTTTGGAGCTTTTTGGGTTGACCTTGGGGTTGGCGTTGATAATCCTTGGAGCTTTTGGGTTGACCAAGTGATTGTGATAATCCTTGGAGCTTTTGGGTTGACCAAGCGATTGTGGTAATCCTTGGAGCTTTTGGGTTGACCAAGCGATTGTGGTAATCCTTGGAGCTTTTTGTTGGACTATGGCTCTCTAGATGTGGAATGGCCTCAAATGAATGATGTTCAAGGGTTCTGTTTCCTTGATTCCTTCAAGAGAGGCAAGCCGGTATGTTCTAGGTCCTATTTTATTGTCAATGATGTAAGGACCTAACCAGTTTGCCGTGAACTTGTCCCGTAGATGGGACGGCAAATTAGAATTCTGTTGGTTCTCTTTTAAGACCAAGTCACCAACTTGAAATTCCCTAAGGTGGACTTTCATGTTGTATGCTTTCTTAAGTCGCTCTTGATAGATACGCAAATGCTCGAGAGCATTAACGCGTCGTTCATCGAGCAACGTCAGTTGATCTAACCGGGCCTGCCGTGCAGTGTCATCATCGATGAACTCTTGCATTGAAATGCGTAAGGAAGGAATTTCCAACTCAAAAGGCATGACTGCCTCGGAGCCATACACCAACGAAAATGGAGTTGCCCCAGTGGGCGTTCGAATGCTGGTGCGATAAGCCCATAGGGCAAGCGGGATCTGAATGTGCCGGTCTTTATGATTATCTGCAACTATCTTTTTGAGAATGGCGACTAGCATTTTGTTTGACGCCTCTGCTTGCCCATTTTCCTGCGGATAATAGGGTGTTGAAAAGCTATGTTGAATCTTGTACTTTGTGGTCAAAGCATGCACATATTTATTCTTGAATGGTGTCCCATTATCTGACAGGATCTTGGATGGAATACCAAAATGACATATGATGTTATGCAAAATAAACTCTGCAATGCGGGCTCCAGTCGTAGTGGTCAGCGAAATTGCTTCCACCCATTTGGTAAAGTACTCTGTGGCCATTAAAATAAACGTGTGACGACCAGATGACGCAGGGGAGATCTTTCCAATTAGATCAAAGCCCCACTACGAAAAAGGCCAAATCGATTGAATCGGCTGCAAGGCCTGAGAAGGTACGTGTGTCAAATTAGCATGGTGCTGACACTTCACGCACTTCTTCACATATGCGCAACAATCTCGCTCTAAAGATGGCCAATAATAACCCATGCGAAGAATGCGCTTTGCGATGGCCATACCGCTGAAGTGGCCACCACATGTACCATCGTGAGCTTGGGTGATCGCCCAAGCGGACTCTTGCTTGGTCCAAACAACGAAGGAGGATTCCTTCATAATTTTGATGATACAAAATGTCTCCTAACAAGACATGCTTTGCCGCTTTCTGTTTGAATGATCTTTTCGTGGCTTGTGTCAATCCAAGTGGGAGATTACCTAGCTTGAGGTAATCCCGAATGGGTGTGTACCAATCTTGCTGATCAGAAACCTCGATAGTATGAACGGCCAATCCCTCTTGAAGTCTATCCCGAACAAAAGCTGAGCAGGAAAGAACTTGTAAAAACAACGTGGTGTTGCTAGTAAGAGGGGTCGGGGAGAACAAGGACCCCCATTTGGCTTGAATCAAACAATCTCGAATTCGAGAGAACTTATCCGGAGATGGTTCAATCTGGATCATGTGGATTCTTGGCGTCAGATCAGAGCTTGCACGCTCCATCGTAGATTGCGATAATGTTTTAACCTGAATGGTTGTCATTTCACCAGAAGGGTCTTGCGGGATGAGTGACCCCAAGGAGGCCATAGTATCCGCAAAATGATTTGATGATCGAGGGAGTGCCTCGATGTCATACCATTCAAGTTGTGCCAGGAATTTGTCCACAAGGGCTTTATAGGCCCACAAAACTGGACATTTACATTGGAATATCCCCTTTACTTGATTGACAATTAACAACGAATCACCAAAGATGTTCAATCATTTAATGTTCATGGTGATTGTTGTCTGAAGACCTATGAGCAAGGCTTCGTATTCTGCATTGTTGTTGGTGCACGGGAAGTCTAATTTAAATGACAAGGGCATTGGAGCACCTTGTGGAGTGAAGAATACAATTCCCGCACCACCCCCTTGCTCACATTTAGAACCATCGAAGAATAGGGTTATGTCAGCCTGTGACTCAGGCTCATCAGAATCTGGCGACTCTGAAACATGGAAGACCCCATCATCAGGTAGTTCAAAATTCAGAGGCTGATCGTCTTCAAGAGGAGCCTCGGCTAGTTGATCGGCGATGACTTGACCTTTTATAGATTTTTGTCCAATGAACTCTATGTCAAACTCCGTCAACAACATGATCCATTTCGTCGTGCGGCTACTATGATAAGTACGACTCATCATGTATCGCAATGGATTCTCCTTAGACACAACATACGTCTTATTACTAAGCATGTAGTGGCATAGCTTTTTGGTAGCAAACACCACTGCCAAGCAGAGCTTTTCAACATATGCATAGTTAAGTTCATAACTGACCAGGGTGCGGCTAAGATAGTATGTAGCCTATTCTTTGTGAAGTTCATTTTTCTGGGACAGCATGGCGCCCAGTGCCACCTCAGTGGCTGAGATGTATAAATAGAATGGCACTCCTGGTCTAGGTGGTGCCAATACTGGCGGCGAAGCCAAGTACTATTTAATGTCGTCAAAGGCGGACTGGCACTCGTCATCCCAATGAAATGTGACCCCCTTATGCAATAATTTATTCATGGGTCGGCATTTGTCAGATAACTGTGCTATGAAGCGCTTGATCGACGCAACCTTTCCCTGTAGACTCCTGAGCTGCTTGATGGTGGTTGGGGGACGCATTTCAAGGATTGCCTTGACTTTGTTTGGATCAACCTCAATTCCTCGTTTGGAGACTATGAAACCCAAGAGCTTTCCAGAGGTGACGCCAAAGATGCACTTCTTGGGGTTTAGTCTGACTTTATGCTCAATGAGGCGATCAAGGACCTTACTCAAGTCACCGATGTGATCTGGGCGCAAAAGAGATTTGGCCAACAAATCATCCATGTAATCTTCCAAAGTTTTGTGCATGTAATCATGAAAGATGTACGTCATGGCACGTTGGTAGGTGGCTCCGGCATTTTTAAGGCCAAAAGGCATGACCTTATAGCAAAATGTCCCCCAAGGCGTTGTGAATGCCATTTTTAGTTGGTCCTCAGGATTGATACGAATCTGATTGTATCCTGAGAAACCATCCATAAGGGAAAGCATTTCGTGGCCCGCTTGTAGCGTCTACCAACGCGTCGATGCTCGGCAAGGGAAAATCATCCTTAGGACTCGCTTTGTTAAGATCTCAAAAATCAGTGCATATGCGAATCCTCCCGTCGGGCTTCTTGACAGGAACCATGTTAGACAACCATGGCGGATAATCCACACAGATGACAAACTGGGCATCCAACAACTTTTGTAACTCATATTTTACCATTAAGGCCACTTTTGGATGCATCTTGCGTAGTTTTTGCTTGGCTGGCTTGATTGTCGGATCAAGCGTTAAATTGTGCGTGACTAGCTGTGGGTCTAGTCCCGGCATATCCTTGTATGACCATGCAAAAACCTCCTTCTTTTCCTTAAGAAGGGTAACATAATCGGCTCGCTCTTCGGGGGAAAGACTTACCCCTAGCTTGAGAATCCATGGATTCATTGGATCCGTGCCGATGTCTACATCAGTCGTTGCTTCAAGCTGACATATGGGATCCATCTTCCAAGCTGGTGTGGAATTGGGATCGGATGGATATCGTTTGCTGAATTAAGATCATCATTAGGAACGTCAAGTTCCTCTTCAGCATGGAAGACATCCTGAGTCTGTCTTGGAGTGAAATGAAACATCCCACCGCAAGGCCAATACTCTGATGGAGATGGTGGTGTGCCAGCGCGATCCCAATCAATAGCCTCTATGTCTAGATGCAATAATCATGTTGGATTGGCTGGATCATGGATGGGGGCGGTCAAGTCAATGGAGACCATGTTGATGAAATGATTGTAATCTCCATTACCGTAAATGTGACAACTCTGACATTTGGGATGCTCTTGGTGCTTTGGATCTGGCTCTGTAGGCACTCGGACAAAGGGATTAGCCCTATGCGCAGACACTGCAAACAGGGTCTGCCCTAGGCACTGATGGTTTGATAGGGTCTCCAAGCGGAAAATGCTCTCGATATGCCCAGAGTGGCGGGTGCAGTAATTGCTATAACTGCGCCAGGTTGAAATGCCTCCTATGTCTTGGACCTATGTGTAAGTGTTCAAACATGTCATCTATGTCCAAAGGATTTTGTTGTTGTTGAGGTAGCCTATGCTCACTGGGATCATTCAATGGGAACATCATCAAGAAGCTGTCCTGATCGTCATTCATTGGATATTCATGCGAATGATCGTACTCCGACTCATCTTCAGAAGACCCTTCGTGGTCTTGTCCATCTTCCCCTTGTGGGTGAGTCCATGAGGTTTCTCCTTGTTCGGCCGTAGGGAAAGGGTTGTTGAGGTCAACAAGGTTATTTGTTTGTAATGGGAAATAATCCCCCAGTGTATAAGTTGTATTTGGATTGGCATATGGATCTGATGCCAACCCATCCTTGTTGCCTATCCCTAGGCTTTGCATGTTTTTGACCAAGATGTCGAGGGGCAAAGGGTGATTAAACCCTACTCCTGACTTGTCATAAGGCATTTGGTATCTTGGTTGGCACAAAACATGCATTCCTTGTTCATACCTGCCTAACCCGTATCCATGCCAATTGCATTGGCTAAGATATCGTAATGCGAAGTCTGGGTTAGCCAGATAGTTGACATCTTCCACAAAGGGATCTTCATCTTCCTCTTCTTGTCGGGAAGGTTCAACGCCATGATCCGAGGCCCCCAAAAATAAAATTTGTCGGATTAGGTGGGTAGCCTAAAGGAACCACGGAGCCTATGGGGAGTCGAGGTCTTCCCATGTCTTGCATAGACTGAAGTGTGGGCGTTGCAACAACATTGCGCACTATATACTCCCCCATGCCTGTGTTAGACATCTCAACAGTAATCGTTGGCGATTGAGGGGAAGCGAATGGGAGTTCTCCTTGAGTCCACTCCATGTGGGGTGAACTAGGCGTCTCAACTTCCATTCTATTAGGCGTCTCTTCTGTAGAGATGTTGGAGACTAAAGGTGGTTCCGCTTCCGGGGGCTTCTTTCCTTTGTCCGTTGGTGTGGCCACCGTAGGTGGCATCATTGTGGGAGGACTTGGATGAAGAAGATGAACCCGCCTGGGAATTTGATTGATTTGGTGATGGAGATTCTTGCTTAGTCGGACCCCTCTTAGATGGATTTAACTGGAAATCCACGTGCGTTGAAGGAAGGGTCGACTGCGGCATGATTTGCACTGAGTTGCAATATTTAAAAGGTTCCAAATCTACGGGGACCACGTGCACTTGTCCTTCAAATGTATACTTCAGACATTGATGAGCAATTGAAGGGACACACTTCATATCCCGGATCCAAGGCCGCCCAAGCAAGATATTGTAAGCCATCTCACCTTCTAAAATGTGGCACAACGTATGAATGGTCTTTTGTCCCACTTGTATGGGCAGGACAATTGTGCCAACTGTCGAGCATATCGCATCATTAAATGCTCGAAGGGTATAAGTGGAAGGTGCAATGTGAGAGGCTGGCAGTTTCAAATGTTTCAATGCAGCGGTTGTAATAATGTTATTGGACGAACCAGTGTCTACCAACACCCGCTTGTACGGAGTCCCGTTGACCCGCGCAATAACGTGCAGGGGTGGATCCGCTACATCTCCAGTCACCATTTTTAGCTCATCTTCCCTGAAGGTAATGACTGGTTCAGTACACTGTTTGACATGCCCCACAAAATTGTTGAACGAATCCGCTTCGTGGGGTTGCAATTCAATTGCCTTTAATATCTCCATAAGAGCTTCCCGATGGGGCGTCGATTGTTGAATAAGCTCATAAATGGAGAGCCTAGCCGATGTGGTCCATAGACTTTGAGTAAGTCTAGTTCGAATCGTGGCCACTGGTCTAGGCGGGGGCAAGCTGTGTAGGATTCGGTTGATGTTGTGACGTGGATGGAACTTCCCTAGTGGTTGTCACGGGGGCAACTCCTGGGTGTCTCTTGTTTCTTGTCACAATGCTAATCATCCCAACATACCCCTCCATGGGGCAACTCTGTTGCACTTCATTGACATGCGAGAGGTTTTGTTTGTGCATCATGTGTGGGTAAAGGATCTTTGAAAACACCCATTTGTTGGTTGTTGGGTGCGATGGGGTTATCCACTACCAATGTGTGATTATCAATGAGATCTTGCACTAAACCTTTAAACGTCCAACAGACATTAAGGTCATGCCCTTTCCTTCTGTGGAATCTATAGAAAAGATCCTCTCTGTAGCCCTTAGGCTTTGGCGCATTAGGATCAATTGTTGGAATATCTGGCAGATTAATCAAGTTTGCCACTGACAAACGGTCAAACAAGGAGTCCCTAGACTCAGTGTATGGTGTAAATTGTCGCTTGGGGCGACGCTGCTGATTTTGATCCTACTTTTTGTTATCTTTCTCATAATTATTGTGAGGCACCGCCTGATAATTAGCCTTTGGAGGCTGTGTTGCTTGGGCAGGCGTAGGGGCATTAATAGCAACTTGATTGACCACGACGGGTTTCTATTGCGTATTCCCTATTTTGGTGCTCTTGTTCCACTCTTTTTTCTTAGGCTTGGCAATTTTGCCATCCTGTATCTTGATCTCTTCGATACGTCTAGCTTGCGCCAGAGCTTCTTCTAAAGTGGCGTATTGCTGCAGTTGCAATAGCACGAGAGATCGATCGCAAACAGCTCTTTGCGAACATTTGAGTTAGGTCGGACATAGGAGGGAGGTAGGACAGCTTTGAAAGCACCGTCCTCCATCGATTCCCATATGCTACCATAGACTCCTCCTCATACTGTTTGAGGCTAGCTAGATCACTGAGTGACGCCTTTTTCTTTGTATTGAAAGCAAAACGTTCTAGGAACGCGTCCACTAGTTGATCCAAGTTGTAGATGCTATGCTTCGGTAGATGGGTAAACCAATCCGAGGCAGATCCTACGAATGTGGTTATGAATGTTCTCAATAGCAATGCATCATTGTCTTGTATACCAAAGCATTGGCTCAAAAATCATGTCACATGCTCTTGAGCATCCTCATCCCCTTTAAAGAGTGCCAGCTAGGGCAGCTTGAAATGTTCGGGGTATGGAGGTGTTGGCACTGATGGATGCACCGGATGACTACGGAGTTGGCGTAAGGTAGGCTTTTGGGGCCCAGCAGTCTTGAGTTCCATAGTCTCTAAGCGTTCTAACAACACTTTGTATGCATCGGAGGACGTAATCTCCTCCTCCTTGGTTTGTTCCCGTTGTGGGTTGCAGGGAACTTGAGGCCTTTGGATGGATAAATGGGTAGCCTCCCTTATGCCTTGATAGGGCATTTCAGCCCGCTCTTCTTCTTGGTAATAATCCTCATAATCTTCTTGAGGAGTGTTTGGCCTAGGCCTGTAAACATGGACGGGTGCCCGCGGAGGATGCCCATCACGGTTGCGGGGAATGGCCTCCCGCTCAGGTCTAAGAGGTCTTGGAGGCAGTGCTTGCTGAAGTCATGGAGACCTGTCTCGCACTAAGGGGTTGTGCCTCACATACATCTCAGATTGTTGTGCGCGAGGGACTGGGGCCTTCTCAGGCGCATTGTTGTGAAGCAATTCAGTTGTCTGACGTTGAATGCGCTCTTGATCAAGGCGACACAAATGTTCTAATTCTTGTTGTTCTTGCCTAAGCCGCGTGATTTGTGCTTGGCGGGTGGCTAGTTGTGCAAATGCCAAGTCATTTTGTTCTGTCGTCTCTTGTTTAATAGGCCTAGATGTCTCTCCTACATATCTGTTTCGATCATGGTGCTCTGAGACCCCTATATGTTGCTTCCCTCTGTCGAGGTTGGCCGCATTAACTTGAAACTCTGGTCTCAATGAGCGATCTGGATATAAAGCAGGTGCAGACGTGCATCGTTTCTGCACTGGATACTGTTCTTGAGGAATGTAGTGATCCTCCTCACTCTCTCTGTGATATGCATAAAAAGTGCGGGCAGAATTGTCTTGCCCTGTCGGGAGAACCTGATGTTCTGGATATGGTCTACTGTGTCCGACATTAATCGGGGGTAAATTAGGAACCACAAAATCATATGGTTCTTCCTTTTGGACCCTTTGTTGTTCTAGAGCAGTACACAACGCTTCATCACTAGGCCACCCAAAATGAACTTCCAAAGGAGGCCTCGTGCTTAGACCAGGTGGTATATATAGGTTATTTTCTTGAAAAGATTCTTGTTGCTCATGAGTTCCCCTTAGGGAGGGGGTTCTAAAGTCTCGTCTATTGATGGCCTGACTTGGAGAGCCCCTCAAGGAGGTGCCTCTAGAGCCATGTTCTATGACTGTATGGGTTGGAGTGCCCCTCAAGGAGGGGCCTCTAGAGCCATGTTCTGCATGGTGTGAACTAACTGGTGTACCCTACCGTCGAGGCGGGATGGCCAAGTCTTCAAGGCTATATCGGAGACGATTTGTCTCTCTTGGTGCATTTTCTGCAGCTTCTGCCCGTGATTGGGCTTGGCTACGAGTATTCACCATGGTAATGCTAACCTAAAAATGCAAAAATTCTTTTTATGATTTTTTTTTATGATTTTTTGTCTAAACAGAAAATAGCATACACACACAAGCAATGATTATCTCTTTTAAAGATTAATAGTGTGCCCTAAATCTGGTTTAGTGTGTTTTTGTTGTTTGTTTTGTTTTTGAAAATTTTTGTGAAACGTTTAAATGCAATTATGAAGGCTCTTATGACTCCCAAAATGGTCGCCCCTTCAATATACCATTGCCGGACCGATATACCAACCTCTCTATATACCCGCCCTTACGTGAGGGAGACTATAGGTACGTGAGAGCAGATGATACATGGAACATAGGCGGTACGGAAGGGGAATCACTCTGTTTATGACACCTACCATAGAAGACTTATCCTCATGCGCTAGGAATCACCCCAAGCTACACTCGGTCAGCTTTCGTCGGGATTTACGTCTAGCAACGATCGCGATCGAGGTAATGGATGCAATATCTCAAGCCAAAGTGATAATGGAATCCACCTTTGGTCTTGCTCAAGGGTTGGGGTTTTACGACCAACGCCTTGGTTTAAAATACCACGTGATGTGTGGGGTTCATTTTAATTTGCAAAAATTGAAACAGGCAAACGAAAAAGAAATCTTTCCCTAAGCCATACAAAACTGAAAACCAAAAAACAGAAAAACAAAAATTTGACAGAAGCTTTAAAAAACCCCTACCTCTTCTCTGCCTAACAGGATGTTTCTGATTTGCTCTGAAAATTGCACAGAATTATACTCGTCCCTGGGTGAGGCGAATATCAAAACAGTAATCGTCCCAGGGTGAGACGAATAGTTTATTCGTCCCGGGGTGAAACGAATACCAATTCTGTAATCGTCACTTACAGAGACGAATAACAATCCGATGTTGAAAAATAGGTACCTGTAAAAAAACAAGCAATTTTAGATCAGTAATTTAACCTAAAAAAAAATAGAGGACAGAGGTCCCACCGTGATCGCCATTGAAAGCACGAGATTTCGGAAACAAAAAGGATAAACTAAAAATGCAATGTAAATGAAACTAAAATAACGCTTAAATCCTATGTTATTGAAAAATGCGTAAAAAGAAAGAACATGAACACAAGATATTAAAGCAATATAAAAATCGGCCCTTTTATTGATATGCTTTTCAAATTTGTGTTACAATGCGTCTCCTTCCTTTTTAGGGGATAGGAGCGTTAAATGTTGGTCTTTTACAACTTGTTTCAGAATTCCTTCTTCCGCGTGCCCACATGTAAGATGGGCGAACCAAAACGTTGTCGCCGCTTGCGTTGGTAAAGGTCGATTCCTCGCTGCTCCTCCAATGCTGCAAATCTACGTTCAAAGAAACAAACAAAGAATCAGTAGCACTTTGTGTATGAAAAATAAAAGATGAATCTAACGATGGTTAAAATGAGTCTAAATAAAATGAAAACTTGACAAAAGCATAAACATGAAACTAGCTAAATACTACAAAAGAAATAAAGCGGGGGGTGCCCGAAGGCAAACCACCCGTGGGTGAAACTTTGCTTCGACACCAATCCGCTTAGGATGGGTCCGAAACCTGATGTGATGTGTTGTCGGCAAATTGGTAGGATATTGTGGTCAGAAAAATCGGTGTTGGTCCTTGATTCGTGCCTTCAAAAGTCACCCAATAACCTCTCTTTCGATTAAGAGATTATGGATGTTGAAAACACAAATCGCAAGTAAATGAATTAGCAGCACTTCGTCGCTCAAAATGCTCCTTCTCTGTATATCTTTTGGGTGAGGAAACTCACCATTTTATAGACCCAAGGGGTCTCTTTGAATTAACATGCAAAAGTGTTTCTTTGCATGAATGCTTTTTGTGTGAAGAGAAGACTTCTTCTTGATCAAGGGCTTCTTAACCGCCTCTGTGCATGTCTTTGTATGTTTTAGAAAAGCTCACTTGCACTCCCATGCAATGAAGGGATAGCTAAGTGGCAAATCTGAGTTGTCTTAAAAAGCTCACTCTCATTCCCATGCAGTGAAGGGAAAGTCAATTGGCAGATATGAGTTGTCAAAAGAACTCACTCGCACTCCTATGTCATGCAAGAAAAGCTAAGTGGCAGTTCTGAGTTGTCATATGCCGAGATCTGACTTTTTGTCGGTCAAACCTGGCGTTCGTCCCACCCCGAAGCGAGCGCTGGTAATCGTCTCTGGGTGAGACGAGTATCAATCCGCACTCGTCCCTGGGTGGGACGAGTACAAATCCGCACTCGTCCCTGGGTGGGACGAATAAGCAATAAAGTGTCTAAAAGGTGCCAAATTGATCCTTGACTTGCAAAACTATTGTGTGAGTGGTTAGAACCACTGTTTAACCTCTGGGGGCTGCCCTGGGGGCTGTGTGTGTTAGTGCGATCAGTGCTTGTTGTCACATAATCGGATTGGTGCTGTTTTGGTGTCTACAGTATATTGTACTTGGATGTCAAAGCTCTCATAGTTTTATTCTTTAATGATGTTCCATTATCCAATATGATTTTGGATGGTATCCCAAAATGATATATGATATTATGGAGCATGAACTCTGCAATACGTGCTCATGTTGTCATTTTCAGAGGGATTTATTACACCCATTTTGTAAAGTACTTATTATATGTTATAATAAATGTATGTCATCTCGATGACAAGGGAGAGATCTTACCAGCTAGATCAAAACCCCACTGAGTGAATGGCCAAGCCACTTGAATGGGTTGTAAGGCCTACAATGGCAAATGCATAAGATTAGCATGATGTTGACATTTAACACATTTATTTACATAGTGAAATCCTTCTTCATAGTGGGGCAATAATAACCCATTAAAAGGATGCACTTGATGATGGCCATGTTGTTGAAATGGCCATCACATGTACCATCATGAGCTTGTGATATTGTCCAAGCTGATTCTTGGGGCTCAAGACAACGAAGGAGAATTCCATAGTAGCTTCGATGGTGCAAGATGTCTCCTAGAAAGACATACTTTTTTGCTTTATATTTGAATGTGCATTTTGTGACATGCGATAATCATCATGGGATTAATCCAAGATTAAGTCATGCAATTGTGACATCTAGTCTTGATAAGCTATAACCTTAATTGATAAGATGACTTGTTCCATTTACAATTTGATATGCATGAATGCAGACTAGGCCACAACCTTGTGGTGAATGGTGGTGCCATTCCCCATATGATACTAAGATATCAAAGACCCTTAGGATGCCTTATTAAGAAAGTCTATAGATTTATATAACCACTCATGGTTTGGTTCTATATTAATCATGTTGACTAATTCTTTATTGTCAAAAGCCTCATGTTGCATCATGGATTATGAAAGCATCTTCACATGAATGGTATTGAAATCGGTAGAAGGATTTTAAGGGATCAAGGATCCCAAAGATGCCATAGTGTCTAAAAATATGTTTGACATATGAGGGATTGCCTCGATGTCATACCACTCTAGTTGGGCTAAATAAGTGTCAACAAGATCCTTATAAGATTTTAGGATAGGAAAAATTCATTGAAATAATCCCATAACTTGGTTAACAATGAGGAGTCACCAAAGATGATTAATATTTTGATCAAGGTGATTGTTGTTTGGAGATCCAACATTAGGACCTCATATTCATAGTTGTTATTGGTACAAGGAAAATCTAGTTTAAACAACAAGGGCATTGGAGCATCTTGTGGCATGAAAAAAGATAATTCTTGCACCACCCCCTTGATCACACTTCAAACTGTCAAAGAACAAAGTCATGTCAGATTTATTATTTGGTTCTTTGGATTTAGGTTACTCCAATAATGTAAAAACTACATCATCAAGAAGTTCTATGACTAGAGTCTTACTATCCTAAAGAGGTGCCTCTACCATCTGATCAGCTATGACCTATCCCTTGATGGACTTTTGGTTGATGAATTCCAAGCTAAATTCTATCAGTAGCATGATCCACTTTACAGTACATGTATTATGATATGTCTTGCTCATCATATACTACAAAGTATTTTGTTTTGATATCAAATACATTGTATAACTTAGCATGTAGTGGTGTAACTTCCTAGGTCCAAAAACCACTGCTAAGCATAAATTTTCCATGTATGCGTACCCTAGATCATAACTCACCAAGGTACAGTGGATATAATATATCACTTGCTCTTTCTCTTGCACATTATTTTGGGCTAACATGGTTCCCAGTGTAAAGTTAGTAGAAAATATATAAAGTAAGAATGGCACATCTAGCCTTGGTGGAGCTAATACTGATGACATTGCCAAATTTTAGCAAAGGCCTTTTGATAGTCCTCTTCCCTATTGAATGGGATCCCTTTGTGTAGCAGTCGATTCATGGGTTGGTATTTATAGGATAATTATACGATGAATTACTTTATTGATGCTACTTTGCCCTATAGGCTTCTTAGATATTTGGTATTGGTGGGGGGATGCATTTCTAGAATGGCCTTGACCTTTGTTGGATCAACTTAGATCCCTCATTTAGAAATGATGAATCCTAAGAGTTTTCTTGATGTTACGCCAAAGATGCATTTCTTGGGATTCAACCTGACATTATGCTCTATCAGGTGATCAAAGACTTTTTGAGAACCTCAACATGCTCTTCACATAGTAATGAATTTGCCAATAAGTCATTGATATAATCCTCTAGGATCTTGTGCATGTAGTCATGAAAGATATATATCATGGCCTGCTGATATGTAGCACCAAAATTTTTAATGCCGAATGACATAAATTTATAACAAAATATTTCCCATGAAATTGTGAACATGATTTTGTGTTGGTATTCAGGTTTAATCTAAATTTGATTGTAACCAAAAAAACCATCCATAAGGGAAAGCATATCATAACCTACAGTTGCATCTACGAGAGCATCTATATTGGGCAATGAGAATGAATCCTTTGGTGTTGCCTTATTGAGGTCTCTGGAATCCATATGGATATGAATTCTTCCATCTAGTTTTCCTACATGTAACATGTTTGACACCCATTCTGGATAGTTGATGGAGATGATAAAATCTACATCCAACAATTTTTGCAGATTGTATTTAACCATTAAAGCGATGGTTGGATGTATTTTCTTGAACTTTTTCTTGATTGGATTTTTAGAGGGGTCTAGCAAAAGGTTATGGGGAATCATTTTTGGATCTAGCCCCAACATATTCTTGTACATCCAAGAAAAGAGATCAGATATATTTTTTAGTAGAGGAATGAGGTTGGTGCACTCCTTAAGAGATAGACTCTCTCCAAATTTAACCTTCTTAGGATTAGTGGGATCATCATTGATATCCACATCAAAGGTTTCCTCTCCTGACATGTACAATCCCTCCTCAATATAGTGAGGCATAGGAATCAAGTGTATGTCATTCATTGGGCTTAAAGGTTCCATATCATAATTAACCTCAACATGATAAATATCATGTGTGTAGTTTGGTGGAAAGTGAAATAGTTGTAATATTTATTCGTTAGGGAATAAATATTTAGGCTCTAGAGGTGAATCAACACAATCCCAAAAAATAGCATCTAGATTAAGACACAATGGTTTGGAAGGATGAGTTGGGTTGTGGAGTGGAGTGGTCAAATAAATGGAGATCATGTTGATGGAATGAATGAGATCTCTAGGACCACATGTGTGCAACTCTACATTATTAATGTGACTCTCATACCTAAGATGTGGCTCTAGAGATATGGGGATATCAAGATCTAGTCTATGAACATATAATAAAATGGGATTATTTGGATAGGATTATGCATAGTGGTGAATATTCACAAATTGGGTGAATATTATGATTTCTAAAATTGGAAATTGGCGAATATGAGGACCCTCGATGTCGGTCCATTCACCTAAAATTTTTAGGACCAATTTTTGTGTAGGGTCAATTTGCCACAATATATATCCAAACATATGCATATTTTTACTCATTGGAAAGCTCTTTTTGAGCTTGAATCTAATGTTGGTATTTTTATAAATTTATAATATACTTTAATAGGTTAAAATATACCCCAAATATGACCTTAATTTTTAGGTATTCAAATGCCCCAAATTTTGGTGTGAATATGATTAATTTGATTTATTAGGATTCACCTTAATTCATATTGATTTTGATTAGGATTCATCATTTTTTTACAAGTATATTTTGAGTCCAATCCCTTATGCATAACCCTATATTTGTCTCTAGGAGTTGTCTATATGTAAGAGAATCAGGGAAGACTATGAGATAAATTTCATTTGAATTAGCTGGTCTACCCCTGAGGTGAGGGCCAATATAAACTCTTTGATACATCTCATCCATGTCGAATGGTTCATTACAATGATGTAAGCATCATGGCCCAAGGTATACCCTTTCAGTATCATTTTTGCAATCGATGTCATCTATGAATTATCGATTATTCGTAACCATTGTCTCATTAATGTGACATAAATATCTTTATCCATAACCATTGTCTCATTAATAACAACAAGGCGAAAGCAAGAGCATTATGGAGGGGTCTTCAGTTGGCTCAGGAAATTGAAGGTAACCTTATTATTGAAGGAGATTCAATGCAGGTCATAAACCTTCTCAGCAATGGGAAAAATCCTTTGTGGTGGATTAATACGGTCATCGAAGAGGCTAGGAGCTTTTACCATGCCAGGAACGATCGGAAGGCCCAACATGTTTTTAGGGAAGCAAATAAAACTGCTGATATCTTGGCCAATTTAGGGGTGGAAGCCATTGGGATGGTCATTTGGGAACATGGGGTCCCAAGTGAAGTGGCTAAAATTATTCAAAATGATCGCCAATGATGGTGAAGCTATGGGGATCGAAAAAAGGGAGAGCAGTTTCAATGTGGTTTTGTTAGTATTGCTTAGGTCCTTATTGTAACGACTTCAGTTGTCTTGCAATAGGGGAAGGATCCAGGTGGCTTGGTGGCTTCTTGTAATGGGGTTAGGGGCAATGGCTGAGGCCAAAGACCGAAGTCACATTTTCATGACTTGTTCAATTTTTAGGAAAAGCAAAGTTCAGTAAGAAAGGAAAAGTGTAGCGATTTCGCGACTGGTTGAGCAAGAAAGAAAAAGTGTCACGATATCGCGAGATGCTGGAAAAAGGGTCACGATATCACAACATTTCAAGCAAGAAAGGAAGAGTGTCATGATTTCATGACATATAGAGCAAGGAAATGTGTCGCGATGTCGCGACATGCTAGAAAGAGTGTCGCGATATCGCGCTATCGCGTTCAAAAGAGAAGAGAAAAAGCATGAGGGAAAAAGTGTCGTGATATCACGACATGAAGAGCAAGAATGAAAGAGTGTCACGATATCGCGACATGCTGAGCAAGAATGAAAGAGTGTCGCGATATCGCGACATGCTGAGCAAGAAGGAAAAAGGGTCACTTTTTGGCAATAAGTTAAGCTTGAAGGAAGAAGGGTCACTTTTTGGTGATAAGTTAAGCTCGAAGGAAGAAGTGTCATGATATCGTGACATGTCACATTATCGCGACCAAAAAAGAAGAGAAAGAGCAAGTGGGAAAAAGTGTCGCGATATCGCGACATGTGTTTTCGCGACTAAAAGAGAAGAGAAAGAGCAAGAAAGAAAATGTGTCGCGATTTCATGACATGTCATTTTTCATGACCAAAATAGAAGACTAAGAGCAAGAAGGAAATTTGCATGATATCACGACACGTCGCATTCTCGCGACCAAAAAATAAGTGAAAGAGGAGGAAGGAAAAAGTGTCACGATTTCGTGACATGTTGATGAAAGAAAAAGTGTCGTGATATCGCGACATGGAAAAAGTGTCGCGATATTGCGACATGTCGCATTTTCATGACCAAAATAAAAGAGAAAGAGCAAGAAAGAAAAAGTGTCATGATATCGCGACATGCTTAGCAGGAAAGAAAGAGTGTCGCGATGTCGCGACATGGTGAGCAAGAAAGAAATAGTGTCATTTTTTGGCGATAAGTTAAGCTTGAAGGAAGAAGGGTCACTTTTTGGTGATAAGTTAAGCTCAAAGGAAGAAGTGTCACGATATCATGACATGTCGCATTATCGTGACCAAAAAATAAGAGAAAGAGCAAGTGGGAAAAAGTGTCACGATATCACGACATGTGTTTTCGCGACTAAAAGAGAAGAGAAAGAGCAAGAAAGAAAATGTGTCGCGATTTCGTGACATGTCATTTTTTCATGACCAAAAGAGAAGACTAAGAGCAAGAAGGAAAAGTGGCACGATATCGCGACACGTCGCATTCTCACAACCAAAAAATAAGTGAAAGAGGAGGAACGAAAAAGTGTCGTGATATCGCGACATGTGTTTTCACGACTAAAAGAGAAGAGAAAGAGCAAGAAAGAAAATGTGTTGCGATTTCGTGACATGTCATTTTTTCACAACCAAAAGAGAAGACTAAGAGCAAGAAGGAAAAGTGGCACGATATCACGACACGTCACATTCTCGTGACCAAAAAAGAAGTGAAAGAGGAGGAAGGAAAAAGTGTCACGATTTCGTGACATGTTGATGAAAGAAAAAGTGTCGCGATATCACGACATGTCGCATTTTCATGACCAAAAGAAAAGAGAAAGAGCAAGAAAGAAAAAGTGTCATGATATCGCGACATGCTTAGCAAGAAAGAAAGAGTGTCGCGATTTTGCGACATGGTGAGCAAGAAGGAAATAGTGTCATTTTTTGGTGATGTGTTGAGCTTGAATGGAAAAGTGTCACGATTTCATGACATGTCAGATTTTTGTGGCCAAAAGAGAAGAGAAGAGCAAGAAGGACAAAGTGTCACGATATCGCGACATGTCAGTTTATCGTTACCAAAATAGAAGAGAAAGAGCAAGATGGAAAAGGGTCACGATTTTGTGACATGTCATCCTATCACGACCAAAAGAGAAGAGAAAGAGCAAGAAGTAAAAGTGCCGCGATATTGCTACATGTCGCATTGTCACAACCAAAAGAGAAGAGAAAGAGGAGGAAAGAAAAAGTGTCATGATTTCACGACATGTGGAAGGGTGTAGCGATATCGCGATATGTCATTGTTTCACGACCAAAAGTGAAGAGAATAAGCAAGAGGAAAATATGTCACGATATCGCGACATGTCAAATTTTTGTGACCAAAAGAGAAGAGAAAGAGCGGGATGGAAAAGTGTCGTGATATCGTGACATGTCGCTTTTTCGTGACCAAAAGAGAAAAGAAAGAGGAGGAAGGAAAAGTGTCACGATATCGTGACATGGTGCAGTTTTGCGACCAAAAGAGAAGAGAAAGTGTTAGGAGGCGATAGTGTCGTCTGCCTGTGTTCTGAGGTGTGGGTCATATTTTGTAAGGGTGTTTCTCTTTGTTTGCAGTGTAACCTTAGTAGGGGGCTAAGGCTAGATTGTCTGTTCTGTTTCAGCTTTGTGTTGTTGTTGTAATAGGTTTTGGGTCAACTTGTAAAACTTGGTTGTAATGAATTTGTACCTTACCAAAAAAAAATGACATAAATATCAAGGCCCAAGGTAGGCCATATTTATCTCATCCTCATATTCTTAATTTTTTGAGGACTCCTCATCATCATATTTTCTATAATCACATTCTAGTCCATCACTTTTAGAAATGAATTCTACTCTAGCCTCCTTAGAAGAAGCTTTTTATTCAATATCTATTGTTAAGCTCAGGCTCTAAATTTGCATTCCAGTGTCATCGACATACTCATGACTTTTTATTACCAAGTTAGTTCTTGGAATATCCTTTGGATTGAACTCCATCATAATGTTGTTGTGATAGATTTTAGGTTTTTCAATAGCAACCATGGTCACTTTGTTGGAAATTTGAGTTATTTTATGTTGTCATTGATGTCACATGGATCATTGATGTCACATTGAGTTTTGGTGGTAAAATCACATCATAGATAATCATATATGATATTTTGGAGAGCATGCATATATACAGGGTTTTATATGAAAACCAAGGCAGAAAAAATAAAATGTTTTATTTAAAACCATGGTGGGCTTATGTGGAAAGGGCTTTTCTTAAAAGCCAAGGTGGAATTTTGTTTCATCAAAAAATGACCTCCAGTGATGAAGATATTAAAGTTTAAAGTTTAAGTTTAATTTAATGGAGGGCCGACTGATGTGCAATTAATGGAGGGTGACATATATATATATATATATATATATATAATATCGAAAAGTGGGTATATTATATATCATCAAAAAGCTTATTTCAAGGGCTATTTGACTAATGTATTTAGAAGGATAAATAAGGTGTGTGTAAAGATATATTTCTGATTTTGCAAAGGGGTTCCAAAAGTGAAGTTTGCCTTGTTATTTTTCAAGAGGATTAATTATTTCATGAGGTGACAAGGTATGCAATATTGTGATTTATTTTATTTTATGGTATAAGTAGTTTTTGGAGTGAAAAGGTTATGTAATGTTTTGATTTATTTTATTTTATGGTACAAGTTGGTTTAGGAGAGATAAGGAAGTTGTGCAATTAAAGGCCTTGGTGATGATTATTGAAAAGTGAAGTAATGTTGATTATTTTGTGATCTACTAACCCTTGTGAATATTGGCAAAAGAATTTTGTGATTGTGGCAGATTTACAAAGAGGTTTTTTCATCTTCATAAAAGGTATGGGCACATTCTCCTATTGATTGTTTATGGTGGTTGATTTCTAAAATATAATTGGAGGGAAAAGGATTGTTTGTGGTTTTCTTTTCAAAAGTGGTTGGTTGAATGCTTCAAGGTTTTTTGAATTGGGAGTTGTGTCTAAACCTTGTTTGATAAGCATAGTTGTTGAAGCCCATTGGTTGTGAAAGAACTTGAGTTAGAAAAGAACATGAGTATCATTGTTATGTGAGATTTGTGGTTAAGCATTGTTGGAAACATTTGAGTTGGTTGATACATACTTGGACTAGGGTTGTGCGAGAAAGAGTAAACTACATGATTTAACACGTTCTCCTATCTTGTGCACATAGGTAAACAGTAAAACATTTAATCTTGAAGCCACTTTGATATTGATCTCAAAAATTAGTTGGAGAGCTTTTAAAACATTACTTCGATCCTCATCTTCTCCTTACGTTCTCCCATGCAATATGAAGAAAAATGAGGACAAAACTTTATTGGGCCTTTGTTGTCACTTTTGTCATGAAAATGCGACATGTCACGAAATCGTGACATTTTTCTCTCGCTTGGCTCTTTTGTCACCTTTAGCCATGAAAACGCGACGTGTCATGAAATTGTGACATCTTCCTCCATTTGTCTTTGTCTCTATGACATGACGTGAAATCATGACATCTTCCTCTGTTTGGCTTTGTCTCCATGACATGTCACGAAATCGTGACATCTTCCTTCGTTTGGCTTTGTCTCCATGACATGTCATAAAATCACATCTTCCTCCGTTTGGCTTTGTCTCCATGACATGTCGCGAAATTGTGACATCTTCCTCCATTTGGCTTTGTCTCCATGACATGTTGCGAAATCATGACATCTTCCTCTGTTTGGATTTTGTCTTTATGACATGTCCGCAAAAATGCGACAAGTCATGAAATCATGACAATCTACCTTCATTTTGTTCCTTTGCTGCTCCAAGTCATGAAAATGTGACAAGTCACAAAATCATGACATTCTGTACTTGGCGTTGTCCTTTCTTCTTTCTCCCCGTGAAAACGTGACAAGTCACAAAAATGTGACATGTCACGAAATTGCTACATTTTTCTATCTTCTTATTCATGTCCGCTTTCTCCCCACAAAAATGTGACAAGTCACAAAATCGTGACATTCCGTACCATCTTGCTCCTTCCTCGTTTTCTTATCGCGAAAACAAGACAAGTCATGAAATCGTGACATGTCGTGAAATCGTGACAATTTTCTCCTACCTTGTCCTTTTGTCTTCTTTAGTCACGAAAATACGAAGAGTCACGAAAATACGAAGAGTCACGAAATCGTGACATTTTCCTCCCGCCTGGATTTGTTTCCAAAAATGTCACAAAATCGTGACAATTTTCTCCCGCCTTGTGTTTATCTTCAGCACTTCTGTGAAAATTTGCCATGTTGCGAAATCATGACATCCTCCTCTCGCTTGTCTCTTCCATCGCCTTTAGCCACAAAAATGTGTTAAGTCATGAAATCACAACAATCTGCCTTCATTTTGTTCCATCGCTGCTCCAAGTCTCAAAAACGTGACATGTCGTGATATCTTCCTCTGTTTTGTTCCTTCGCTGCTCCAAGTCACGAAAATGTTCATGAAATCGTGACATTTTTCCTTAGTGCTTCCCTTTGCTGCTTTCAAGTGCAAAATCGTAACAGGTCACGAAAATGCGACATGTCATGATTTCGTGACTTTTTTTGTGCTTAGCATTTTTCTACATCGAACGTCGTGAAAACGTGATAGGTCGCGACATGTCATGATATCGCGACATTTTCACTTACTTTTCTTTAGCACAAAACTTGTAGAGATTTTTGTATTTTACTTATTATCCCTTTCGAGGTGCTTGGAGGGACAAACAAAGGAGTGAGTATCTCTACAATTTGTGCATTATTTTGCATGAACAACAACAAAAAAATGTGGCAAAAATGCCAACATTCTTGGTGGCTCTCAGGGTATACAGTTTTGCTGTATGCATGAACTTCAGGCCTTTATTCATTGGGCAACAGAGTCAAAAAGCTAGAGGAGAAAAATAAGTGAGTGTTGGTTGATGTTGGACGCTTCTACAGGCTGCTGCAACAAGCTCTTGCTGGAGCTCGACACTTAAAAATAGGACTTTCAATAGAAATTTGTGGAATAGTAGAACTTCCCTTATTCCTTTAACTACTGCATTTTGCCCAGCTTGGTTGAGCCGGGTAATCACCAGGGGCTGTGAAAAAGTCTCCATGGCAGTGGTAAGAAGCACCTTGAGTACAAAAATGGGAATGAATGGGGTGATGACCGACAGATGTGCAGGCAGTGGAACAGGAATGGTGAATGATGGAATGGGGGAAGATGGAGGAGTAGAAGCGATAGATACAACAACTGAAGAGGGCGCTACTATGCTACCAGTTGCTAGGATTCCATGAAAATAGATAATGAAATGGAAGTATATGGGATGGAGAAAGTGTTAGGAACTGTGGAGAAGTGCTCAAAATACAAAGGATTAGAAGAAAGGGGAAGTGAAGAAAAGGGAACATCAGAGAGGGGAGTAGAAACAATAGTAGTGACTCGATTATGTATAGTGGAAGGAGTGGGAGAGGAAGGGAATGAAGTAGATGGAAGCCACTACCTACTGGGAAGAAAAATAAAAAGAGAGAGAAATAGACATACCTATGGGCTCGTGTGCAAAAGGAGCCGAAGTTGACAATTTTTTTTTTTTCTCTTTTTTTTTTGTTTTTTGTTTTTTATATTTATGTACAATGTAACACTGTGTTTTCACATCATGAAATATAGGCTTTCAAATGAAAGCAATTCACTGAGATAGGAAGTGAATTACCTTCAAAGTCCTCAAGATAAAATGAATTTGTTGCACCTGTACTGGCAATCTAGAATGGACCCTCCCACAGAGCGTCAAATTTATTGTGCATCCCTGGCTTGGCCTTCTTTTCATTCCACTTTAAAACTAAATCACCCACTTTGAATGTGCGGTCAGTAGAACCTTTGTGAAACCATTTTGAAACCGCCTGTGAATTCTTAGCAAACTCATCATAGGCCAAAGAATGTTGCTCTTCCAACTGCAACAATTGAGCCAATCGTATGTTCATAGGATCCATATTTTCTTCATCATCCAAGAATTCCTTCAATTACTGCAAGGTAGGCAGTTCTAAATGAATAGGCAATCTTGCCTCTTTCCTGTATACCAGGGTGTATGGTGAAGTCTTGATAGACTTCTTGATCAAAATTCTATCTGCTCATAAGGCCTGATTCAGCAAAAGGTGCCAAGATATCTTATTATCCCCCAAGGATCTCTTTAAAATTCACAGCAAGTTCTTGTTTGTAGATTCTACCAAGCCATTCCCCTAAGGGTAATAATTAGAGGATGTCTTCAGAAAAATATCGTACTTGTTCACAAATTCTCCTAGCTTGGCTCTAATGAATGGAGTTTCATTGTCTGTGATAATGGCATCAAGAATGCCAAAACGCGTGATCAGTCCTTCAATGAAAGTGATTACCACATCCTGATTTGCATCCTTGGTTGGAATGGCCTCAGACCATCTTGTAAAATAATCAGTAGTCGTCAAGATGTACTTGTGTCTGGTTGAAGAGTTTGGATCAATGATCCCAATAAAGTCTAGCCCCCACTACTAAAAATGTTCTTCTACTTGAATTGGATGTAGGGGCATTGGTGCATTTATGATCCGTCTTGTATACCTTTGGCATTTGTCGCAAGCTTGAGAAATCTTGAAAGTATCCACAAAAAAAAATGGCCAATAGTAACCAGCCTGAATAATATTTAAGGCCATAGGCCTACCAGCGTAATGTCCTCCCGACATGCCAGAATGAAACTCCTCCAGGAATCTAGCTTTCTCGGGTTCCTTAACGCACCTTAGGAGAACTCCATCAATTTTTTTGAAGAACAATCCCTCGAGAAACAATACATACCTAAGAGATTGTAGGTGAAACCTTCTCCATTGCAAAGCATTTAATTGTGGGGGACATCTACCCATTGAAAAATAGCCAACAAGGTCATCTACCCAATCTCGGTCTTGTGCAAAGATGTTTACTAGATTCCTTTCTTCAGCAGGGTCATTCACTTGATGATCAACTATCTCAGAGGCCACAATTTTTGCTAATTACTGGCATAAGGCCTTACCCCTCACCAAATTGGTTGGAGGGATCTCAACATTGAACTCTTGAATTTTGGTGACCCAACCAGCATGCTTATCGCCCATCTCGCCCTAAATTATGAATTTCCTTACATCGGGGTGGATGACGTAGACAATTTTCTTGCTCTGAGATACGAAGTGCTTGAACTTTTTGAGAGACTTCATGATAGCATAGACCTGCTTCTCAATGAAATTGTATCTCTCCTCATGGGGTAAGATAACCTAGCTAAGGAAAGCAATGGGTCTTTCATCCCCATCATCTCCTTTCTATGTAAGCACTGCAGCATAGCTTTCATCCTCTCCAACTACATACAGAATGAAGTCTTTAGAATAATCCGGATTGATCAACATAGGTGCTTGTGCAATTCTATCTTTAATATCCTAAAATGCATCTTTCCTCTGAGTTGTCCACTTGAACTCCACATCTTTCTTTAATAGATCAGTCATAGGCTTGACTACTCGGGCAAAGTCAGAAATAAATTTTTTGACAAAATTGATTTTCCCAAAGAAATATTGCAACTCTTTCTTATTGGTAGGTAGTGATAGTTTCTTCAAAGCTTAAACTCTCGATGGATCAATTGCCAAACCATTCTCTGATATGACATGTCCCAAGAGCTTACCTTCCTTTACTGCGAAAATGGACTTCTTTGGGTTGATGGAAATGCCAAAATCCCGACATTTCTCAAATATCTGCCTCAAATGAGAATAGTGTTCTTCTCATTTGTGCAAAAATACAGTCATATCATCGAGATAGATGATAATTATATTATTTAAAATCTCCCCAAATGCGATGTCCATGGCCCTTTGAAACGTAGCCCCAGCATTGGACAATCCTAAGGGCATGCACTGATAGGCAAAGGTACCCCACTTGGTTGTGAACGTGGTTTTGTGCTGATCCTCATCCCTGACCCAAATTTGATTGTATCTAGAGAATCCATCTAGAAATGAAAAGCACTGAGCCCCAGCAACAACATGAAGGATCTGATCAATGCGAGGCAATGGGTAGTGATCCTTCAAGGATGCTCGGTTCAAGTTTTGAAAATCCACACACAGTCGTATATCTCCATTTTTCTTATGGATAGGAACAAAATTAGCAACCCAAGTCGAGTGCTTAATCGGATATATAATCTGGGCGTGCAACATCTTTGCAAGTTCAACCTTCATGAGGGCTTCAATATTTGGGTTCATCGATATCTGCTTTTGCCTGAAGGGTTTGACTCCTTCTTCCAGCTCGATAGTGTGCTGAATGATCTCTTTATCATATCCCCTTAGATCCTCGTAGCTCCAGGACATGATGTCAAAAAACTCTTGACATAATTGTCTGATCTCTTGCAATTCAGTGGGAGTAGAATCAATCCCAATTTTGATGACCTTATCATGCTCCAACTGAAGCTCCATGTATTCTTTCTCATCGACCTTGATCTGATGCTTCTTGGACCCATCATTCTGATAAAACAAGATTTCTAGAGTAATGAGGCCTTTAGGAATGTGGTTATTCCACAACTAAATTAGGTCTTCAGTTTCTTCATGCTCCAAGGTCCTTCCCTTGATGGTGGCAGCTTCTTGAACCAAAAATTTAACAATTTTCTCATCGCTATCGAATACTTGCCAAAAGGTGTCCTTGTATGGGATAGAGGACCTATACACCATTCTCACTATTTTTGGCCTTCTTACCACCTGCTTGAGTGGTGAAAAATTTGCTCCCAAGGAAGCCAATAGGTCAGCATGTCTATTTTGTTCTCGTGGAATGAAATGCATGCTGAGAGCAGAGAACGATTCGAACGGGTCCCAGACCTTGTTGCGATAGTTCTTGAGATAGTGGTGCTTGGAAACACACTTATTTGTCACCTGATTGATAATCAACTCAGAGTCACCAAATATTTGCAACTGTCATGCTCCAAGTTTCTCAGCCTTCTTGAGGCCTAGGCATAAAGCTTCATATTCTACTGCATTATTTGTGTAGCTCCAGGTCAAACGATATGAATAGGATCATTGAATCCCAGAAGGTAATACTAGAACAATCCCAGATACAGTGCCATTTCTACATCATGCTCCATAGAAATAGAGCTTCCAGAGCTGGTCTTGACTTTCATCATTTTTTTCTTGAGACTTTTTAGGCTTAAAAATAGAGTAACATCCCAAGTCAGTTTCCATCATGGCATTGAAATTGGCCATGGAAAATTCACTTTCTGGGTGGAGCTCTTCCAAAGCTTCTGCCATTAAGTCAAGCTCACCAAATTCTTTAGACATCATGTGCATCGAATTTGCTAACCTATCCATTTCATCTATTATCTCCACATGAAATGTGGAAGGCTTCTCATTGAAAATTTTCACCTTTTTACCTTTATGGATCACCTCCAAATGAGTAAAATTCAAAGAAAGGTAACCCCTGAGTTTAGCTGTGAACTCTTAGGAGAAGCACATACCAAAACATGTCTCTAAGTCCATTACTATGATCTCCTGGATCACAGTAATCTGAGGCATGGCGTGTAGGGAGATAGGAACATCCTTAATTACACCCACCATCTTTATTGAGGTACCATCTAGCTGCAAAACTCCTGTGCTAGTTCTTGTATATTCCATGCGTATGACATCACATACTGCCTTAGGCATGACAGTAGTAGTTGCTTCTGAGTCAATGAGGCAATTATGCACCACATATCCCTCCATTATCAATGAAAGATAAAAAGGTGGTGGTCTATTTTTTTTGATGACTGAAGAGGTCAGAATTTGAGCCATAACGACTCAGGTCGGAGCCTTCCCCTTACTTTGTGTGGTCTTCAGGGATTCCTGTAAGAGATTCACCTATCCAGGTAGATGCAAGGTGTCATACAGACTTACCTTAGATGGTATCCTTTTGAGTTCTTCGATGATGTTGTACTCCATCGAAATCGGCTCTCTCCCTCCACTAGCAGATTCAAATCTGCTTCTATATTTTTGGGTGGCCTCCACTCACTGTCATTTAGTCAACGATGGATACCACAACTTCTCTCTAGCTTGTTCCTTTGTTTATGCTTTTTTGCTTGTAGTGGAAGCGGATCCTTCAATAAAATAGGTGGGTCTTGTTGTGGGGTTGGAGGATCATGAGTCCTTGCAGGTATTTTTTGCTTTGTTGCTTGTGCAGGAGGCACTTTCAATGGATCCATCTTAGAAGGATCTACCAACATTGGTTTCTTGCCACTGCATGTCAAGAATGCCATGTATTCCTCAGGAGACATCACATAATTATTATCCACCTCTCGAATCATGTTTACACGGCTCCCCATAATAACTTGTAAATAATTTTGGTGGACCATGCAAGTGGACTCATCATGTGGGTCATTGCATGAAGAATGCCAGTAAGATGGCTCATGTGAAACTTCAGAAGGGCTAGTCTCTTCACTTACCAGGATCGCTGAGTTCCTCTCAGGTACTTTCTCTATAACCTTGCTAGGAGCAACTTGCTCTCTAGTTACCGTTGAAACAAATATTCATGGCTGAAAGTTCCTTTCTGCCTCTCTTCGTTCCATAGATGTCATATTATTAGTGAGGGATCTCATGGCCAACTGAATTTCTTGCAAAATAGCCAATTGAGGATCTGGGCTTGAGGAAACAGGCGGTGCTAGTAGAGGTAATGGAACTGGTGGAGAAGGTAATGCAGGAGTTGGAAGCCGGAGAGGTTAACTATGGAATGGGAATCATAGGTACCAAATTTGTGGGAGGATTCCATGAAGATGAAGGGTACATGGATGGAGCATTGTAAGATGTGGAGGCTGCACCTGTAAGCTGGTATTGTGGAAGCTCAAGAAAAATAGGCATAGTCATTTTTGGAGGCAATTTCCCAATGGCAATTAGATCGTCCTAAGCCTTCTGTGCCTGGGAATATAGTGCAAGAAAGGTTTGAACATTGGAAATCCTAATGTTCATACTAATATCTGAGTGGAAAGCCCTAAGATAGTAAAATGTTGCTTGGTCATTAGTACGACGGAGACCATCAAGAACTCTCTGCCAAGTTTGGGCAAACCTAACATTGAAATCCACTATCTCCTCTTAAGGATGCCTCTTGATATTAGTAAATTTATGCAACAAAGAAAATGGGTCCGCTTGCTCATTAAACCCTTGGATTAGCATCTCTGCTAATTGATCCCATGAATTTATGGAGTTGGGAGACAAGGATCTATACCAGCACAATAACTTACTACGGAGTGACAACATGAGCAATTTTATCATGACATCTTCATTTGTGATATTATGAATTGTAGCCAAGGATGCCACATATGACACATGCTCGTACATGGTCTTTCCAGTCCCATCGTATGTAGGCAAAGCCTTTAATGTTGTAGTAGGAACTGGATTTTGAAAAGGTAGGTCCAACACTCCTGAATGGTTCCAAGTAGGAAATTGATGTGGAGGAGGTTGTTGTCTAGCCATTTGTACTGCAATATTTGGATCTACTAGCAAGCTCATAGCAGTACTGGGAGGAGTCAGAGATGGCACAAATTGACATGTCACCTAAGAAGAAATAGCAAATGATGGGTTCATAGTCTTGATCGCTCCCTCCAATTTTGAACATCGATCTTAAAGAATTTGACTAGATCTTTCGATTCTTTGGCTCCTGATCTCATGATCATGAAGCAAATATTTTCACCAGCTTCATGATTGGAGATTTCTAGGTATTATGCAGTTGCCCCCAACAGATTCACCAGATGAACTTACAATCTCTGCTTTGAGGTCAAGACAGTTCATCAAAATCTTGATTCCTCTGGGTGTCAAAATATGGGACTTTTGTGTCCCACCGAGCATGCCAAAAATTTTTGGTCACAAATTCACCTAGTCATATAAAATGCACCCTAGAACTGACCAACATTGAAAGGCTAAGAGAAAGAGAAGTCTCCTGGGCAAATTTCTAGAGAGGGCTGGCTCCCAAACTATTCTAAATTGATTTCAAGGTTCAGGGTTAGAAATAACAAAAAGAGATGGAAATATGGCCGAAGCTGATAGTTTATAGGAAGAACAACCTCAGATAGCAAATAACCTCAAACTAAATCCCTAAGATAAGAAGCAACTGATTCTTAGAATGCATATACAGAAATTGGATCAAACATTGACCATAAGTTTACCTTCAATTATACTTCAAATGTTCAAATGAAAACATAGCCAAATTCAGAATAGCAGAATTCAACTAAAACTTTAGCACTTGAAAAAATAGAAGTGAATTACACAGAAAGCATCACATAAACATCAGTTTGGATCACCAACTCAAAAGACTCTAAGAACAGAGCAAAATGCACTTAGGATTTCTGCTTCAATTTTTGCAAAAAGGTCCTCTCTTTTTCTTGATATGTACATTAGTATTTATAGAGGCCTTCCCTCTCCCTTTTGCATCACAACATTTAAAACATAAAATAGATTTTGAAGAGGAGATCCACAAAATATGCACTTGAAAAGAGAAAGAATCCCCCTAAATCTGCCTCGGAGAAATCACATTCCCTACTTTTATGGATCAAATTTGAAAATCGAACAGAAACAAGGGACCGGATTTCTTCATTAAATGACTGTTCTCGAGGCATGCTTGAAGTGTTAGGGGATCACGAACAAGAGATTTTAATACCAAAGGCATATTTAATTTTGGTGGCATCGAAAACTACATGATTTAACACGTTCTCCTATCTTGTGCACATAGGTAAACAACTAAACATTTAATTTTGGAGCCACTTTGATCTTGATCTCAAAAATCAGTTGGAGAGCTTTTAAAACATTACTTCGATCCTCATCTTCTCCTTATGTTCTCCTATGGAATATGAAGAAAAATGTGAACAAAAATTTATTGGGCCTTTTTTGTCTTCTGTCACAAAAATGCGACATGTCGCGAAATCATGACATTTTTCTCTCACTTGGCTCTTTCGTCACCTTTAGCCACGAAAACGCGATGTGTCGTGAAATCATGAAATCTTCCTCTGTTTGGCTTTGTCTCCATGACATGTCACGAAATCATGACATCTTCCTCTATTTGGATTTGTTTCCATGACATGTCACGAAATCACAACATCTTTGAAGCAGAACTGTTCTAACACAGAAAATTCATACAATTTTTGTTTAACAGAGGTTTCAAATTCGAAAATACAGCAGCTATATTCCAAATGGCCCAGAACCCCATTTACAATGTATGCATTCCTTTTATAATAGACCTGACCCCCCTTCGGGAATCATTACACAGGATGCGGGATTCCCTGTAACCGCCCGCATGAGTGTTCTGTCGTCGCATGCATGTTGTGGCCAGGTATCTTTCATCATCATGGCATGGGATGGCGAAGTGCCCTGCAGCTGCCTGTCCATCCACCTGTCGAGTCATCATTCATAGGAATGTGCCATAGCCATCTGTAATCTGCTACCACATGCCCTTCTGCAATGGCCTTTGTAATCGCCTAGTGCTTTATGGCCACCTGTAATTTGATGCCACGTGTCCTTCTGCAATGGCCTCTATAATCGTTGGCTGGTCTGGAGTCGTGAGCGTTTTGTCGCGATATCGTGACGTGTTTCCTTCCTTATGCCCTCTCTCCTCTTCGGTTGCAATATCATGATGTTTTGGTGTTTGGCCTCTATTTTCTCCTTCGGGTCGTGAAACCGTGACTTCGTGACCATTTTACCCCTTGGTGCCTTTGTCCCAAAAGTATCGCGATTTCGTGACCACTTTGCACCCTGTCACCTTGCTTCCAAAAGTGTCATGATTTTGCGACCACTTTGTGCCTTTGAGCCCTTACCCCAAAAGTGTCATGATTTTGTGACCACTTCGCACCTTTGAGCCTTCGCTCTGAAAGTTTCATGATTCCACGACCACTTTGCTCCTTTGAGCCTTCGCTTCGAAAGTGTCACGATTTCGTGACCACTTTGCGCCTTTGAGCCTTTGGTCTGAAAGTGTCACGATTTCGTGACCACTTTGCGCCTTTGAGCCTTTGGTCCGAAAGTGTCACGATTTTGTGACCACTTTGCGCATTTGAGCCTTCGCTCCAAAAGTGTCACAATTTCGCAACCACTTTGCGCCTTTGAGCCTTTTGTCTGAAAGTGTCACAATTTCACATGCTACCACATTCCCTTCTGCAATGGCCTCTGTAACCGCCTAGTGCTCTATGGCCACCTGTAATTTGATGCCACGTGTCCTTCTACAATGGCCTCTGCAATCGTCGGCTGGTCTGGAGTCATGAGCATTTTGTCGTGATATCGCGACGTGTTTGCTTCCTTACGCCCTCTCTCCTCTTCGGTCGCGATATCGTGACGTTTTGGCGTTCGGCCTCTATTTTCTCCTTCGGGCCGTGAAACCGTGACATGTCACGATTTCGCGACCATTTTACCCCTTGGTGCCTTTGCCCCAAAAGTGTCGCGATTTCGCGACCACTTTGCGCCTTTGAGCCCTCGCTCCGAAAGTGTCACGATTTCGTGACCACTTTGCGCCTTTGAGCCTTCGCTCCGAAAGTGTCGCGATTTTGTGACCACTTTGCGCCTTTGAGCCTTCGCTCCGAAAGTGTCACGATTTCGCGACCACTTTGCGCCTTTGAGCCTTCGCTTCGAAAGTGTCACGATTTCGCGACCACTTTGCGCCTTTGAGCCTTTGGTCCGGAAGTGTCACGATTTCGTGACCACTTTGCGCCTTTGAGCCTTCGCTCCGAAAGTGTCATGATTTCGCGACCACTTTGCGCCTTTGAGCCTTTGGTCCGGAAGTGTCACGATTTCATGACCACTTTGCGCCTTTGAGCCTTCGCTTCGAAAGTGTCACGAAATTGTGACCATTTTGCGCCTTGGCTCCTTTGCTTCGAAAATGTCATGATTTCACGACCATTTTGCGCCTTGGCTTCTTTGCTTTGAAAATGTCGCGATTTCGTGACCATTTTGCCTTGGCTTCTTTGCTTTGAAAATGTCATGATTTCGTGACCATTTTGCGCCTTGGCTTCTTTGCTTTGAAAATGTCACGATTTCGTGACCATTTTGCGCCTTGGCTTCTTTGCTTTGAAAATGTCATGATTTCGCGACCATTTTGCGCCTTGGCCCCTTTTCTCAAAAAGCGTCGCGATATCGCGACAGTTTGACCCTTTGGCGCCCTTTCTCAAAAAGGTGTCGCGATATCGCGATAGCTTTGGCACTTAAAGAAAAAAATATTTTTGGGTGATGCAAGATTGCTTTTCCACCTCCGGATGCTCCTGCATCAGACACCGGGGTGAATTGAGAAGTGACCTTCACTTCTGATCTGTCTGAGGTAGACCCAGGCGGTCAACCTCTGCCTTCGACAACCAAGTCGCATCTTCTATGGGCCTGCCCTTCCACTTGATCAAATACTCAGAATAACACCTGTTTCGAGTACTTCGGCCCTCACGCATATCAAGGACTTCTTCTATCTCATCTATGACTGGAGTAACCGTGGGAATGCTCCACAAATCCGGGCTTGGTGTTGCACTGCTATCTCCTTCATGAAACTCGACCAAATCCGAAATGTTAAAAACCGGTGAGATGTTAAGTTCACTCGGCAACTCCACCTCATATGCATTACCCGAATCCCATTTTCCAATGATCTTGCATGGCCCAAATTTCTTCATCTTTAGCTTGTTATAGGTCTTGGCAGGAAACCTCTCTTTTCTTAGATGGACCATGACAGAATCTCCTACTTCAAACTCCTTAACCCGGCGTTTCTGGTCTGCCCTGGCCTTATACTGAGCATTCATCTTGGCAATGTGCCTTGTCACCTCCTCATGCACTCCCTTCAGGTGTTCAGCAAAGTCTTCAGCTTCAGCACTGCATTTTTCTCTTATATCCATCCTTCTCAATTCTGAAGCATTTCTTGGGCTGCTCCCATAGATTATCTGGAATGGCGATTTATTGGTACTCCTATTGACTGAGCTGTTATAAGCAAATTCTACCTGCGAAAAAACTAGATCCCATCCCTTGGGCTTGTCTCCGACCAAGCATCTCAGTAGATTGCCCAAACTCCTATTTACCACCTCTGTTTGGCCATCTGTTTGGGGGTGGTATGCAGAACTAAATTTTAAATCCGTCTTCAATTTCTTCCACAGGGTTCTCCAGAAATACCCTACAAACTTGGTATCCCTGTCCGACACAATGCTCCTTGGCAGCCCATGAAGGCGTACCACTTCCTTGAAGAATAAACCAGCCACATGGACCACATCGCTAGTCTTCTGGCAAGGGAATAAAATGAGCCATTTTTGAAAACCTGTCCACTACCACAAATATGGAGTCGTGTCCCCTCTGCGTCCTGGGTAAACCAAGAATAAAATCCATGCTAATATCCTCCCATGGCCTTTCAGGTATAGGTAGTGGTTGATATAAACCAGTAGGCTGCCTCACACCTTTTGCCATCTGGCATATCCTACAACTTTGCACGAATTTTGCCACATCTTGTTGCAATTGCGGCCAGTAGTAGTTTTCACTAACAAGTGAGATGGTCTTGTCTCGACCAAAGTGTCCAGCTAAACCTCCATTGTGCTTTTCCTTGATGAGATTCTCCCTCATTGAGCTCCTCGAAATGCATAATTGGTTCCCCCTGAACAGCATTCCATCTTGAATCAAAAAATTTAACCACTTAGTCCTGTCCAATGTAACGAGCGCGGTGTCGAGCTTTCCAAGCTTCTACGAAGTCGGGGTCTACAGGGTATAAACCCTTGAGCTCAGCAAACCCTACAACCTCCACCTTCATCTCCATCAATAAACATTGCCTCCTACTCAAGGCATCCGCAACTCTGTTGGACCTCCCGCTCCGGTGCTTCAGCACAAAGGTGTAGCTCTGCAGGAACTCCACCCATTTCAGGTGCCTCTGATTTAATTTCCCTTGACTGTTAATATACTGCAGTGCCTGATGATCAGTATAAAGAACAAACTCCTTTGGCAACAAATAATGCCTCCATTTCTTCGAGCTTGAACTATGGCATAGAACTCCTGATCATATACCGAATACTTCTTTCTGGCATCATTGAGCTTCTCACTAAAATAAGCAACAGGCTTACCCTCTTGGCTCAATACGGCCCCTATGGCACTACCACTCGCATCACAGTCTACCTGAAACACCTTATTGAAATCTGGAAGTGCTAAGATAGGTTGCTCTGTGACCTTCTTCTTTAGCATAGCAAAGCTTTTTTCTGCTCTGACTGTCCACTTGAATTCCTTCTTGTTCCCCCTCATTGTCTCCGTAAGGGATGCGCAAATACTGCTAAAGTTTCTAATGAAATTTCTGTAGAAACTGGCCAGACCAGTGAAACGATCTCACCTCAGTCATGCTTCTTGGAGCAGGCCATTCTATGATAGCCCTCACCTTCTCGGGGTCCATTTTGAGACCATCTGCTGAGATAACAAATCCCAGGTATACTAGCTCCCTCTTCACGAAGTTGCACTTCTTCAGATTGATCAGCAACTGCTCCTCCCGTAGTTTCTCAAAAACCCTCCTGATGTGCATCAGGTGCTCCTCCAGGGTTCTGCTAAAAATCAATATATCATCCAAGTAGACAATAACAAATTTGCCTAGAAATTCTTTCAGGACTTCATTCATTAACCGCATGAAGGTACTCGATGCATTGGTTAGCCCAAATGGCATGACCAACCACTCATACAGCCCCTCTCTGGTTTTAAAGGCTGTCTTCCACTCATCCCCTTCTCTAATGCGGATCTGATGGTAACCACTTTTCGGGTCAATCTTCGTGAAGTACTCAGCTCCACTCAAGCAGTCCATGATATCATCCATCCTGGGCAATGGGAATCTGTATTTGATAGTGATCTTGTTAATTGCCCGAGAGTCTATGCACATTCTCCATTCCCCATCCTTCTTGGGTGCTAGCACAGAAAGTAGTGCACATGGACTAAGACTCTCCCTAATCAGCCCTTTCTTCAACAGATCTTGAACCTGCCGGTTTAACTCCTCAGTTTCTACAGGCGTCATTCTGTGTGCAGCCTTATTTGGCAAGCTCGATCCAGGCACCAAATCTATGTGGTGACTGATCTTCCTAACAGGTGGTAAACCTTCAGGAACATTATCAGAAATGATATCTGGAAACTCCTCTAACAGCCCCATGACTTCCACTTGGAGTTTCCTTGCATTCTTCTTCCCTAACCCTAGGGATTATTGCATAGCACATATGATCTGGCTTCAGGCCATCTAAAAATCTTCTTCCATCAACTAGACAGACTCGTGCACTGCTGCATACCTTCTCATCCACCTCCTTCAGGGGTTTCAACTTATGTCGAACTCCATTTTTCGACAAGGAATATGTATTGGCTCGACCATCATGTACAACACTTCGATCAAACTGCCATGGTCTCCCCAGCAGCAAGTGACATGCATCCATAGGCAAGATGTCACATAAGACCTCATCTCGGTAAGTTCCAATGTTGAACTTCACCAGGCATTGCTCACTGACCAGCACCCGATGGTCCTTTTGTAACCATGCAATCCGATAAGGGTGCGGGTGTTTTCTTCTCTCCAGCTGCAACTTAGCAACCATCTCCTCAGAGACCAAGTTGTCAGTGCTTCCATTATCGATGATGATGTTACAGACCTTGCCTATGCACTTGCATCTTGTTCGAAATAGGTTGTTCCTCTGGTCTGCCTTCTTTTCTTCATTCAACAAGACTCTTCTGATGATCATCGCTTCCCCTCATTCTGCCTCCTCAGAGTGCTCAGATTCGACACCTTCACCTACTACAGCAGCTCAGGCCTGACCCTTAGGTCTTCGATTTGGCCTTTCTTGATGCTACGGGCAGTTGTATGCCCGATGTCCTTCTTCGTAGTTGAAGCAGGTTCCTCGAAAGACACCTCTTCCAAACCCTCGCCTAGACCTACCTCTTCCCCTCGGGTAGTTGTTGTTCTGATTGCGTGGGCGTTGGTTATTCTCCTCCTTCTCTTCTTTCTATTTTTGGCTACTGCTTGCTTCACCAGTTTTCCCCAAATCTTTGTATCTTCCTCCACTGGTCCTTCCACCAGCTCTTCCTCCATGATCCTTTCCTCTCTGCTTACCATCAAATCTCCTATTCAGTTTCTCCTCCACTTTTAATGCAAACTGGTATGCATCCTCAACCATGCTCATTCTAACCAGACTCAGTTCTTCTTGGATGTTGGTTCTCAATCCATTGATGTATCGTGTGACTTTCTCCTTATTCGCCTCAGAATGGTCGGTTCTAATCGAGATCTGATAGAACTCCTCTATATACTCCTTGATAGATTTACTTGCCTGTCTAAGACTCTACATCTTTCTCAACAGGTCCAACTCATAATCCATGGGGATGAACTGCCTCTTCAATTTCTCTACCATCCTATCCCACCTGGTGATCTTTTCCTTTCCCCTCCTGTTCCTTTCTAGCTGCACTCCTTTCCACCAGATGCTAGCATGCCCCTTCAACTTTGTTTTTGCGAACCTGATCCGATTTGGATCTGAGATCTCTTCATACTCAAAATATTCCTCCATGTCGTTGATCCAATCTATCAACTCCTCGGGATTGAGATTCCCAGAATAAGTAGAGACATCGAACTTCGGCTTCTTCCCGATCTGGGATATGGCCCTATACAGCCTAGCCTCTACTGGATCCAATGCTTCTTCCTCATCAGATGGACCCTCTTCTTCCCAAACTTCATCTTCATTGGGTTCCTCCCTTCTTGGCTCAACTCCTCTTCTGATTTCCTCCTGCAGGGCTTCAACTTGCCTCTGCAAGGCTCTAAGATCGACCTCTACTCCCCTATTCCTCACACCACCATGGTTCCTATGCGGAGGCATCCTGCTCGCTTCCTCTCAACCCACAACCACAATCTTGGCGCAAACTGCCTCACTATCGGCGATCGGTTTGTGCACTCAGAACCTTCTGGCTCTGATACCACTTGAAGCAGAACTAAGATAACACATAGAAAAATTCACACAAATTTCATTTAATAGAGGTTTCAAATTCGGAAATATAGCAGTTATATTCAAAATGGCCAAGAACCCCTTTTACAATGTATGCATTCCTTTTATAACAGACCCGACCCCCTTCGGACATCATTACACAGAATGCGGGATTCCCTGTAACCGCCCGCACGAGTGTTCTGTCGTCGCATGCATGTTGTGGCCAGGTATCTTTCATCATCATGGCATGGGATGGCGGAGTGCCCTACAACCGCTTGTCCATCCACCCATCGAGTCATCATTCATAGGAATGCGCCATAGCCATCTGTAATCTGCTACCATGTGCCCTTCTGCAATGGCCTCTGTAACCACCTAGTGCTCTATGGCCACCTGTAATTTGATGCCACGTGTCCTTTTGCAATGGCCTCTGCAATCGTCGGCTGGTCTGGAGTCATGAGCGTTTTGTCGCGATATCATGACGTGTTTGCTTCCTTACGCCCTCTCTCCTCTTCGGTCGCGATATCGCGACGTTTTGGCGTTCGGCCTCTGTTTTCTCCTTCGGGCCGCGAAACCGCGACATGTCACGATTTCGTGACCATTTTACCCCTTGGTGCCTTTGCCCCAAAAGTGTCACGATTTCGTGACCACTTTGCACCCTGTCACCTTGCTTCCGAAAGTGTCACGATTTCGCGACCACTTTGCGCCTTTGAACCCTCGCTCCGAAAGTGTCACGATTTCATGACCACTTCGCGCCTTTGAGCCTTTGCTCCGAAAGTGTCACGATTTTGTGACCACTTTGCGCCTTTGAGCCTTCGCTCCGAAAGTGTCACGATTTCGTGACCACTTTGTGCCTTTGAGCCTTTGCTCCGGAAGTGTCACGATTTCGCGACCACTTTGTGCCTTTGAGCCTTTGGTCCGGAAGTGTCACGATTTCGTGACCACTTTGTGCCTTTGAGCCTTTGCTCCGAAAGTGTCACGATTTCGTGACCACTTTGCGCCTTTGAGCCTTTGGTCCGAAAGTGTCACGATTTCATGACCACTTTGCGCCTTTGAGCCTTCGCTCCAAAAGTGTCGCGATTTCGCGACCATTTTGTGCCTTGGCTCCTTTGCTTCGAAAATGTCACGATTTCATGACCATTTTGCGCCTTGGCTTCTTTGCTTTGAAAATGTCACGATTTCGTGACCATTTTGTGCCTTGGCTTCTTTGCTTTGAAAATGTCACGATTTCGTGACCATTTTGCGCCTTGGCTTCTTTGCTTTGAAAATGTCATGATTTCGCGACCATTTTGTGCCTTGGCTTCTTTGCTTTGAAAATGTCACGATTTCGTGACCATTTTGCGCCTTGGCCCCTTTTCTCAAAAAGCGTCGCGATATCGCGACAGTTTGACCCTTTGGCGCCCTTTCTCAAAAAGGTGTCGCGATATCACGACAGCTTTGGCACTTAAAGAAAAAAATATTTTTGGGTGATGCAAGATTGCTTTTCCACCTCCGGATGCTCCTGCAACAATCTTCCTCCGTTTTGCTTTGTCTCCATGACATTTCACAAAATTGTGACATCTTACTCTGTTTTTCTTTGTCTCCATGACATGTCATGAAATTGAGACATCTTCCTCTGTTTGGATTTGTCTCCATGACATGTCATGAAATTGCAACATCTTCCTCCATTTGGCTTTTGTCTTTATGACATGTTTGTAAAAATGCGACAAGTCATGAAATCATGATAATTTGCCTTCGTTTTGTTCCTTTGTTGCTCCAAGTCACGAAAATGTGACAAGTCACAAAAATGTGACAAGTCATGAAATCGCGACATTCTATACTTGGTGCTGTCATTTCTATTTTCTCCCCTCGAAAACATGACAAGTGACGAAAATGTGACATGTCATGAAATCGTGACATTTTTCTATCTTCTTATTCATGTTCGCTTTCTCCCCGCAAAAATGTGACAAGTCACGAAATCGTGACATGTTGTGAAATCGTGACATTTTGTACCATCTTGCTCCTTCGTCGCTTTCCTACCGTGAAAACAAGACAAGTCACAAAATCACGACAATTTTCTCCTGCATTGTCCTTTTGTCTTCTTTAGTCACAAAAACGTGACGTGTCATGAAATCATGATAGTTTCCTCCCGCCTAGCTTTGTTTCCAAAAATGTCACGAAATCATGACAATTTTCTCCCGCCTTGTGTTTATCTTCAGCACTTCCGTGAAAATGTGCCATGTCATGAAATCACGACATCCTCCTCTCGCTTGGCTCTTCTGTCGCCTTTAGTCGTGAAAATGTGACAAGTCACGAAATCACAACAATATGCCTTCGTTTTGTTCCGTCGTTGCTCCAAGTCGCGAAAACGTGACATGTCACGATATATTCCTCTATTTTGTTCCTTCGCTACTCCAAGTCACGAAAACGTGACATGTCACGATATCACGACATTTTTCCTTGGTGCTTCCCTTTGTTGATTTCGAGCGCAAAACCGCAACAGGTCGCGAAAATGTGACATGTCACGATTTTGCGACATTTTCTGTGCTTAGCATTTTTCTACATCGGACGCCACAAAAATGCGATAGGTCACAAAAATGTGACATGTCACGGTATCACGACATTTTCACTTACTTTTCTTTAGCACAAAACTTGTAGAGATTTTTGTATTTTACTTATTATCCCTTTCGAGGTGCTTGGAGGGACAAACAGAGGAGTGAGTATATCTACAATTTGTGCATTATTTTGCATGAACAACAACAAAAGAATGTGGCAAAAATGCCAACAGTTCTATAAGACTTGAATTGAGTTGAGGTTGATTTGAGTTGAGAGTAAGATTAGAACATATTGAGTCTCTAACAATTCTCTTTATGCTTCTATGAGTTTATTTGAGTTGAGTTGAGATTGATTTGGGTTGAGAGTGAGTTTAGAACATATTGAGTCTCTAACAATTCTCTTTATGCTTCTATGAGTTGAGTTGAGATTTATTTGGGTTGAGAGTGAGATTAGAACATATTGAGTCTCTAACAATTCTCTTTATGCTTCTATGAAGTTAATTTGAGTTGATATTGCCATTCATTGTTGAGTTCATTTTGAGTACTACTTGAGCATGATTGATTGAGCCTTTGAGAAGGCCTTTGGGATAGATTTGAGGATAGTGTTGGGACATATTTGAGGACAGTATTTGGACAAGTTCTTAGTGAGCTTGTTGGAGCAGATTTGGGCAAGTTCTTGGTGAGCTTTCTAGAGAAGATTTGGGCAAGTTCTTGGTGAGCTTGCTAGAGCAGATTTGGGCAAGTTCTTGGTGAGCTTGCTAGAGAAGATTTGGGCAAGTTCTTGGTGAGCTTGTTAGAGTAGATTTGGGAAGTTCTTGGTGAGCTTGTTAGAGTAGATTTGGGCAAGTTCTTGGTGAGCTTGTTAGCATAGATTTGACAAGTTCTGTGTGAGCTTGTTAAGCAGGTTCTGTGTGAGCCTATTGAGCAGGTTCTTAGTGAGCCTATTGATAGAGCTTTGGAGGTGACAGAGTACAGAGGATAGAGTCTCAGTGGATAGAGATCCAGTAGCCAACACAGTTGAAGATAGATCTGAGTGAGGAGTCTTCAAGTGGAGAGAGGTCCACCAGTCAGTGCAGTAGAGAGACAGAGTCTTCTAGAAGATCACATAGCTAGAGTAGAAAGGGAAAGAGTTCTCCTGTGGAAGAGATCCACGAACTTGAGATTAGGGGATCAGCATCTCCTTTGGATAGAGATCCATAAACATTGTAATTGGGAGTGATTCCCAAAGAGATTGATTGAGAAAGTTTTAGTAAAATATTTTCTCCGTGGAGTAGCCCACATTGGGTGAACCACGTAAATTGTGGTGTCTCTATTGTGTATGGTATTTTGTGCATTGCTTTGATTATTGCTATTGATACTACTATCTTTACACAACATAATATTGAATTGGAAGAAAAAGTAAAAAGTGGTCTTATATTGTTCACCCCCCTCTCAGTATAAGCTTGTGTTCTTCAATTGGTATCAGAGTGGGTTCCTTCGGAAAGGCTAATAGCTTGAGGGTAGATTCTACAAGAACATAGATGGCTTCACAGAATGGATTATCTACAAATAAGGCTCCATTGTTTGATGGTAACAATTATGCTTTCTGGAGCATGAGGATGAAGAACTACTTGATATCACAAGGATATGAGGTATGGCAAATGGTTGAAAAAGAGTATAGGGTTGAAGGTGATCCCGAGGAAGATAAGACTACTAGGAAATTGGTTGAGATCAATGCAAGAGCAATGAATTATATTTTGAGTGGGCTTCATGAGATAGATTTTGCAAAGGTCATGGTATGTACTTCAGCTAATGAGATGTGGACCAAGTTGAGGAATACTTATGAAGGAGATTCCAAGGTAAAGTTGGCAAAACTACAAACTCATAGAAAAATATTTGAGGAATTGAAAATGGAAGATTCTGAAGATATTGCAAAGTTCTTACTTCGAGTTGATGAGATTACTAACACTATGAGAGGCCTAGGTTTTGAGATGAAAGAATCAGAAGTTACTCAAAATGTTTTGAGATCACTTCCCATGAAATATGATGCAAAGGTTTCAGCAATAGAAGAAACAATGGATATCAACAAGTTAACAATGGAAGAATTGCAAGGTACTCTCACAGATTATGAGATGAGGGTAAGTAAGCATCAAGCTCCAATAAAAGAGATTGCTTTCAAGGCTTCAAAAAAAGAGAAAGGGAAAGTTTCAAAAATAGATAGAGTTTTAGAAAATGATGAGGAAGCTAACTTCATCAAAAGGAATAAGGACTCTAGGAATTTCAGAGATATAAGGAAAGTCAGGTGCTACAAGTGTGGTGATCTTGGTCACTATGCATACAAGTGTCCACATGAAGAAATCAGTGATGATGAAAAATAGGGTCATAGAAGAAAAGAAGATGGAAAGCATAAGCATGACAAAGATGCCAGATTCAAGCAAAATATGTATGAGAAGAAGAAAATTTTTCGTAAGGCAAAGAAATATTACTACATTGTAGAAGCAAGTGATAGCTCAGATCATAGTGATAGAGACAATTCAGATGATGAAAAGGAAGAGCATTTATTCCTAGGAATAGAAGGTGAAAGAGAACAATGTTTTGTGTGTGGTCAAAGAGATCACAGATCAGGATATTGCAATGGTTTCAGTGATAGTGAAGATGAGATGACACATCAAGGAAATAGGCATGGTCAAAGAAATCTTGAGAGTTTGTTTGCTATAGAATATTATAATGATCTTAGTGATAGTGAAGATGAAGAAGGGTTTTTCTATGGAATAAGAGAAGTAGAAGAAGAACATTCACTCCAAACTATTGAAGTTAAAGAAGAGGATGTGCCTATTGAAGAAAGACATGAAGAGCTTGCCATAGCCATTGAGCAAGCAGATAGGTACAAGAAAGGTCTAAGGATACTAAAATGCTTCATATGTGGAGATTTTGGGCATATAGATGATGATTGCACATACTACAACAATTACAACAAGGAAAGTGTATTTGAAAAAGAAAGCAACAGTTCTAGTGACAATTCCAACAACAGTGAAAACAAAGAAGTCTCATTTTTGGTAATAGAAAAGGAAGAGGATGAGCCAAGTAAACAAAAATCAGAAATCAAAAGGTTAAAAGAAGAATACAGGAATCTTGAAAACAAGATTCGAACAGATGTCAAAATCAGAGAAGAACTACTTCAAACAATCAGTAATCTCGGAGAAGAGCTTCAAAATGCAAAAAGGATAGAAGAGAGGATGAATGAAGAACTAAGGGTAACAACGACAAGACATGATACATTAGATGAAAAGATTCAAAAAGGAAAAGGAAGTTCTAAAATATGAAAGCAAGGAAGCACCTAAGATTTGTGAGGAAAGTTCCAAAGTTCCTATGGCTCCAAATATTCAGTTTGGTTCTTGTTTTGAGATAGGTGAATCAAGCTCAAAGGGAAAAGAAATTCTTGAAGAGAAAGGCAAGGAAAAAAGGAAGAGGTTTTAGATGCTACAAATAAGGTTCAAGAATGCAATGCACAAGTTGAAGATGATCATAAGGATAATGGTCAAGAAAGGTATGAGGAACCAAGGCATGAACAAAGGGCTTTTCAAGGATATTGTTTTTCTTGTAATGGATTTGGACACAGGGCTATACACTACAGGGTTTATGAATCAAAGAAGTTTGATTTTGCTAGAAGAAACTTCAAGGGAAGAAGGTATGGTTTTCAGGGACATTGCTTCTCATGCAACAGGATTGGTCATAGAGCTTTTTAGTGCAAAGGAAATGAGCAACATGGTTTTGGTTTTAGAGCTTCACAATACAGGGTTCAGGAAAGGAATGGATATGGAAATTATTTTAAGAATAATTTTAGGACATGGGCACCAACCAAAGGCTACAATATCAAGTGTTTTAATTGCAATAACTTTGGGCATATTGCAATATGGTGTAGGACTCAATTCCAAACAGGTTCAAGGCAAGAAGGTCAAACAGGTTCTAGACAAGAAGATCAAGTAATTCATCAAGAGAAGGATATCAGAAAAACATGGAAGGAAGTTGATAGAGGAAAGAAACAAAGTGATATGGGAGTAAAAGTACTCCCACCCCAAAATTAATCACCTCAAAAGAGAAGGGGGTGAGGGGGCTAAGCTTAAGAGTCATATATTTTAGCCCCATAGGTGTCCCTTTTGCCATTGATGTCAAAGGGGGAGAGATTTGAGTAAGGGGGAGAGCATTGAGTTAGGGGGAGCAGCCTCCATAGAGAGTATTGAGTCAGGGGAGCAACTTTGATTCTCAGAGATGGTTTTTGCAATGATTGTGGTGTTTGCATTAGAGGTGTTGCCATCAATGACAAAGGGGGATATTGTTGGAAATTTGAGTTAATTTGAGGTATTTTATGTTGTCATTGATGTCACATGGATCATTGATGTCACATTGAGTTTTGGTGGCAAAAGCACTTCATAGATAATCATCTATGATATTTTGGAGAGCATGGATATATACAGGGTTTTTATGAAAACCAAGGCAGGCAAAATAAAAGGTTTTATTTAAAACCATGGTGGGCTTATGTGGAAAGGGCTTTTCTTAAAAGCCAAGGTGGAATTTTGTTTCATTGAAAAAGGACCTCCGGTGATGAAGATATTAAAGTTTAAAGTTTAAGTTTAAATTAATGGAGGGCCGACCTATGTGCAATTAATGGAGGTTGGCATATATATATATATATAAAGGTTTCAATTTATTTTGGAAAGTGGGCATATTATATATCGTCGGAAAGCTTATTTCGAGGGCTATTTGACTAACTTATTTAGAAGGAGAAATAAGGTGTGTGTAAAGAGATATTTCTGATTTTGCAAAGGGGTTCCAAAAGTGAAGTTTGCCTTGTTCTTTTTCAAGAGGATTAATTCTTTCATGAGGTGACAAGGTATGCAATATTGTGATTTATTTTATTTTATGGTATAAGTGGTTTTGGGAGTGAAAAGGTTATGCAATGTTTTGATTTATTTTATTTTATGGTACAAGTGGTTTTAGGAGAGATAAGGAAGTTGTGCAATTAAAGGCCTTGGTGATGATTATTGAAAAGTGGAGTAATGTTGATTATTTTGTGATCTACTAACCCTTGTGAAGATTGGCAAAAGAATTTTGTGATTGTGGCAGATTTACAAAGAGGTTTTTTCATCTTCATAAAAGGTATGGGCACATTCTCCTATTGATTGTTTATGGTGGTTGATTTCTGAAATATCATTGGAGGGAAAAGGATTGTTTGTGGTTTCCTTTTCGAAAGTGGTTGGTTGAATGCTTCAAGGTTTTCTGAATTGAGAGTTGTGTTTAAACCTTGTTTTATAAGCATAGTTATTGAAGCCCATTGGTTGTGAAAGAACTTGAGTTAGAAAAGAACATGAGTATCATTGTTATGTGAGATTTGTGGTTGAGCATTATTGGAAATATTTGAGTTGGTTGATACATACTTGGCTAGGGTTGTGTGAGAAAGAGTTGTCCTTGTGATGATTGGTTGAGTTGAGTTGATTGAGCCTAGTCAAGTGATGTGTGAAGTGATTGTTCAAGTTCTATGAAATAAACTATTCCATCATTCTATGTTGAGTTGAGATTAAGGTTAGAACATATTGAGTCTCTAACAATTCTCTTTATGGTTCTATAAGACTTGAATTGAGTTGAGGTTGATTTGAGTTGAGAGTGATATTAGAACATATTGAGTCTCTAACAATTCTCTTTATGCTTCTATGAGTTGATTTGAGTTGAGTTGAGATTGATTTGGGTTGAGAGTGAGTTTAGAACATATTGAGTCTCTAACAATTCTCTTTATGCTTCTATGAGTTGAGTTGAGATTGATTTGGGTTGAGAGTGAGATTAGAACATATTGAGTCTCTAACAATTATCTTTATGCTTCTATGAAGTTAATTTGAGTTGAGATTGCCATTCATTGTTGAGTTCATTTTGAGTACTACTTGAGCATGATTGATTGAGCCTTTGAGAAGGCCTTTGGGATAGATTTGAGGATAGTGTTGGGACAAATTTGAGGATAGTGTTTGGACAAGTTCTTAGTGAGCTTGTTGGAGCAGATTTGGGCAAGTTCTTGGTGAGCTTGCTAGAGAATATTTGGGCAAGTTCTTGGTGAGCTTGCTAGAGTATATTTGGGCAAGTTCTTGGTGAGCTTGCTAGAGCATATTTGGGCAAGTTCTTGGTGAGCTTGCTAGAGTAGATTTGGACAAGTTCTTTGTGAGCTTGTTATTAAGATTTGACAAGTTCTGTGTGAGCTTGTTAAGAAGGTTCTGTGTGAGCCTATTGAGTAGGTTCTTAGTGAGCCTATTGATAGAGCTTTGGAGGTGATAGAGTACAGAGGATAGAGTCTCAGTGGATAGAGATCCAGCAGCTAGCATAGTTGAAGATAGATCTGAGTGAGGAGTCTTCAAGTGGAGAGAGGTCCACCAGTCAGTGCAATAGAGAGACATAGTCTTCTAGAAGATCACATAGCCAGAGTAGAAGGGGAAAGAGTTCTCCTGTGGAAGAGATCCATGAACTTGAGATTAGGGGATCAACATCTCCTTTGGATAGAGATCCATAAACATTGTAATTGGGAGTGATTCCCAAAGAGATTGATTGAGAAAGTTTTAGTAAAATATTTTCTCCGTGGAGTAGCCCACATTGGGTGAACCACGTAAATTATGGTGTCTCTATTGTGTATGGTATTCTGTGTATTGCTTTGATTACTGCTATTGATACTACTATCTTTACACAACATAATATTGAATTGGAAGAAAAAGTAAAAAGTGGTCTTATACTGTTCACCCCCCTCTCAGTATAAGCTTGTGTTCTTCAATTGGTATCAGAGCGGGTTCCTTCAAAAAGGCTAATAACTTGAGGGCAGATTCTACAAGAACACAGATGGCTTCACAGAATGGATTATCTACAAATAAGGCTCCATTGTTTGATGGTAACAATTATGCTTTCTAGAGCATGAGGATGAAGAACTACTTGATATCACAAGGATATGAGGTATGGAAAATGGTTGAAAAAGAGTATAGGGTTGAAGGTGATCCCGAGGAAGATAAGACTACTAGGAAATTGGTTGAGATCAATGCAAGAGCAATGAATTGTATTTTGAGTGGGCTTCGTGAGATAGATTTCGCAAAGGTCATGGTATGTACTTCAGCTAATGAGATGTGGACCAAGTTGAGGAATACTTATGAAGGAGATTCCAAGGTAAAGTTGGCAAAACTACAAACTCATAGAAAAATATTTGAGGAATTGAAAATGGAAGATTCTGAAGATATTGCAAAGTTCTTACTTCGAGTTGATGAGATTACTAACACTATGAGAGGCCTAGGTTTTGAGATGAAAGAATCAGAAGTTACTCAAAAGGTTTTGAGATCACTTCCCATGAAATATGATGCAAAGGTTTCAACAATAGAAGAAACAATGGATATCAACAAGTTAACAATGGAAGAATTGCAAGGTACTCTCACAACTTATGAGATGAGGGTAAGTAAGCATCAAGCTCCAATAAAAGAGATTGCTTTCAAGGCTTCAAAAAAAGAGAAAGGGAAAGTTTCAGAAATAGATAGAGTTTTAGAAAATGATGAGGAAGCTAACTTCATCAAAAGGAATAAGGACTCTAGGAATTTCAGAGATATAAGGAAAGTCAGGTGCTACAAGTGTGGTGATCTTGGTCACTATGCATACAAGTGTCCACATGAAGAAATCAGTGATGATGAAAAATAGGGTCATAGAAGAAAAGAATATGGAAAGCATAAGCATGACAAAGATGTCAGATTCAAGCAAAACAGGTATGAGAAGAAGAAATTTTTTTGTAAGGCAAAGAAATCTTACTACATTGTAGAAGCAAGTGATAGCTCAGATCATAGTGATAGAGACAATTCAGATGATGAAAAGGAAGAGCATTTATTCCTAGGAATAGAAGGTGAAAGAGAACAATGTTTTGTGTGTGGTCAAAGAGATCACAGATCAGGATATTGCAATGGTTTCAGTGATAGTGAAGATGAGATGACACATCAAGGAAACATGCATGGTCAAAGAAATCTTGAGAGTTTGTTTGCTATAGAAGATTATAATGATCTTAGTGATAGTGAAGATGAAGAAGGGTTTTTCTATGGAATAAGAGAAGTAGAAGAAGAACATTCACTCCAAACTATTGAAGTTAAAGAAGAGGATGTGCCTATTGAAGAAAGACATGAAGAGCTTGCCATAGCCATTGAGCAAGCAGATAGGTACAAGAAAGGTCTAAGGATACTAAAATGCTTCATATGTGGAGATTTTGGGCATATAGATGATGATTGCACATACTACAACAATTACAACAAGGAAAGTGTATTTGAAAAAGAAAGCAACAGTTCTAATGACAATTCCAGTAGTAATGAAAACAAAGAAGTCTCATTTTTGGTAATAGAAAAGGAAGAGGATGAGCCAAGTAAACAAAAATCAGAAATCAAAAGGTTAAAATAAGAATACAAGAATCTTGAAAACAAGATTTGAACAGATGTCAAAATCAGAGAAGAACTACTTCAAACAATCAGTAATCTCAGAGAAGAGCTTCAAAATGCAAAAAGGATAGAAGAGAGGATGAATGAAGAACTAAGGGTAACAACGACAAGACATGATACATTAGATGAAAAGATTCAAAAAGGAAAGGAAGTTCTAAAATATGAAAGCAAGGAAGCACCTAAGATTTGTGAGGAAAGTTCCAAAGTTCCTATGGCTTCAAATATTCAGTTTGGTTCTTGTTTTGAGATAGGTGAATCAAGCTCAAAGGGAAAAGAAATTCTTGAAGAGAAAGGCAAGGAAGAGGTTTTAGATGCTACAAAGAAGGTTCAAGAATGCAATGCACAAGTTGAAGATGATCATAAGGATAATGGTCAAGAAAGGTATGAGGAACCAAGGCATGAACAAAGGGCTTTTCAAGGATATTGTTTTTCTTGTAATGGATTTGGACACAGGGCTATACATTGCAGGGTTTATGAATCAAAGAAGTTTGATTTTGCTAGAAGAAACTTCAAGGGAAGAAGGTATGGTTTTTAGGGACATTGCTTCTCATGCAACATGATTGGTCATAGAGATTTTTAGTGCAAAGGAAATGAGCAACATGGTTTTGGTTTTAGAGCTTCACAATACAGGGTTCAAGAAAGGAATGGATATGGAAATTATTTTAAGAATAATTTTAGGACATGGGCACCAACCAAAGGCTACAATATCAAGTGTTTTAATTGCAATAACTTTGGGCATATTGCAAGATGGTGTAGGACTCAATTCCAAATAGGTTCAAGGCAAGAAGGTCAAACAGGTTCTAGACAAGAAGATCAAGTAATTCATCAAGAGAAGGATATCAGAAAAACATGGAAGGAAGTTGATAGAGGAAAGAAACAAAGTGATATGGGAGTAAAAGTACTCCCACCCCAAAATTAATCACCTCAAAAGAGAAGGGGGTGAGGGGGCTAAGCTTAAGAGTCATATATTTTAGCCCCATAGGTGTCCCTTTTGCCATTGATGTCAAAGGGGGAGAGATTTGAGTAAGGGGGAGAGCATTGAGTTAGGGGAAGCAGCCTCCATAGAGAGTATTGAGTCAGGGGGAGCAACTTTGATTCTCAGAGATGGTTTTTGTAGTGATTGTGGTGTTTGCATTAGAGGTGTTGCCATCAATGACAAAGGGGGATATTGTTGGAAATTTGAGTTAATTTGAGGTATTTTATGTTGTCATTGATGTCACATTGAGTTTTGGTGGCAAAAGCACTTCATAGATAATCATCTATGATATTTTGGAGAGCATGGATATATACAGGGTTTTTATGAAAACCAAGGCAGGCAAAATAAAAGGTTTTATTTAAAACCATGGTGGGCTTATGTGGAAAGGGATTTTCTTAAAAGCCAAGGTGGAATTTTGTTTCATCGAAAAAGGACCTCCGGTGATGAAGATATTAAAGTTTAAAGTTTAAGTTTAAATTAATGGAGGGCCGACCTATGTGCAATTAATGGAGGTTGGCATATATATATATATATGTAAAGGTTTCAATTTATTTTGGAAAGTGGGCATATTATATATCGTCGGAAAGATTATTTCGAGGGCTATTTGACTAACTTATTTAGAAGGAGAAATAAGGTGTGTGTAAAGAGATATTTCTGATTTTGCAAAGGGGTTCCAAAAGTGAAGTTTGCCTTGTTCTTTTTCAAGAGGATTAATTCTTTCATGAGGTGACAAGGTATGCAATATTGTGATTTATTTTATTTTATGGTATAAGTGGTTTTGGGAGTGAAAAGGTTATGCAATGTTTTGATTTATTTTATTTTATGGTACAAGTGGTTTTAGGAGAGATAAGGAAGTTGTGCAATTAAAGGCCTTGGTGATGATTATTGAAAAGTGGAGTAATGTTGATTATTTTGTGATCTACTAACCCTTGTGAAGATTGGCAAAAGAATTTTGTGATTGTGGCAGATTTACAAAGAGGTTTTTTCATCTTCATAAAAGGTATGGGCACATTCTCCTATTGATTGTTTATGGTGGTTGATTTCTGAAATATCATTGGAGGGAAAAGGATTGTTTGTGGTTTCCTTTTCGAAAGTGGTTGGTTGAATGCTTCAAGGTTTTCTAATTTGAGAGTTGTGTTTAAACCTTGTTTGATAAGCATAGTTGTTGAAGCCCATTGGTTGTGAAAGAACTTGAGTTAGAAAAGAACATGAGTATCATTGTTATGTGAGATTTGTGGTTGAGCATTGTTGGAAACATTTGAGTTGGTTGATACATACTTGGACTAGGGTTGTGTGAGAAAGAGTTGTCCCTTGTGATGATTGGTTGAGTTGAGTTGATTGAGCCTAGTCAAGTGATGTGTGAAGTGAATTGTTCAAGTTCTATGAAATAAACTATTCCATCATTCTATGTTGAGTTGAGATTAAGGTTAGAACATATTGAGTCTCTAACAATTCTCTTTATGGTTCTATAAGACTTGAATTGAGTTGAGGTTGATTTGAGTTGAGAGTGATATTAGAACATATTGAGTCTCTAACAATTCTCTTTATGCTTCTATGAGATTGATTTGAGTTGAGTTGAGATTGATTTGGGTTGAGAGTGATTTTAGAACATATTGAGTCTCTAAAAATTCTCTTTATGCTTCTATGAGTTGAGTTGAGATTGATTTGGGTTGAGAGTGAGATTAGAACATATTGAGTCTCTAACAATTCTCTTTATGCTTCTATGAAGTTAATTTGAGTTGAGATTGCCATTCATTGTTGAGTTCATTTTGAGTACTACTTGAGCATGATTGATTGAGCCTTTGAGAAGGCCTTTGGGATAGATTTGAGGATAGTTTTGGGATATATTTGAGGATAGTGTTTGGAAAAGTTCTTAGTGAGATTGTTGGAGCAGATTTGGGCAAGTTCTTGGTGAGCTTGCTAGAGTAGATTTGGGCAAGTTCTTGGTGAGCTTGCTAGAGCATATTTGGGCAAGTTCTTGGTGAGCTTGCTAGAGTAGATTTGGGCAAGTTCTTGGTGAGCTTGCTAGAGCATATTTGGGCAAGTTCTTGGTGAGCTTGTTATAGATTTGGGTAAGTTCTTTGTGAGCTTGTTATCAAATATTTGACAAGTTCTGTGTGAGCTTGTTAAGTAGGTTCTGTGTGAGCCTATTGAGCAGGTTCTTAGTGAGCCTATTGATAGAGCTTTGGAGGTGATAGAGTACAGAGGATAGAGTCTCAGTGGATAGAGATCCAGCAACCATCATAGTTGAAGATAGATCTGAGTGAGGAGTCTTCAAGTGGAGAGAGGTCCACCTATCAGTGCAACGAGAGAGACAAAGTCTTCTAGAAGATCACATAGCCAGAGTAGAAGGGGAAAGAGTTCTCCTGTGGAAGAGATCCACGAACTTGAGATTAGGGGATCAACATCTCCTTTGGACAGAGATCCATAAACATTGTAATTGGGAGTGATTCCCAAAGAGATTGATTGAGAAAGTTTTAGTAAAATATTTTCTCCGTGGAGTAGCCCACATTGGGTGAACCACGTAAATTGTGGTGTCTCTATTGTGTATGGTTTTTGTGCATTGCTTTGATTACTGCTATTGATACTGCTATCTTTACACAACATAATATTGAATTGGAAGAAAAAGTAAAAAGTGGTCTTATACTGTTCACCCCCCTCTCAGTATAAGCTTATGTTCTTCACACTTTCCAGTTACCCCTTCATGAATAATAAGGGTTGGGATGGTAGGGTTTCTAGTCCACGTCATCCCCTAAGTTGAGATTCAGGCGATCAAATAAACCTAGATCATAACCATGCCAATGGTAAATATCAAAATATCATAGGGTAAAATTTAGGTTGGATAGATAATGAATGTTCACTGTGAATGGTTCATCATCATATTCATCTATATGTGTATGATCGATAAGTTGATCAAGGCCTCCATAGATGAAGTTGGTTTTGTTGGGTGGTACCCCTAGTGGTACCACCATACCTACAGGAAAGAAATGAGCTTGAGGTATACCCATATCTTGCATAGTTTTGATGAAAGGTTTGAACATCACATTCTACACTATGTATTTAGCTAACCTAGGTTAACCAAGTGGATGTTCATCTATGGTGTAGATGACCCAGTTGAAGATGTAGGCAAGGTAGGTTGAGGTACCTCCTCAAATTCATTCTGTGCATCTCCCTCATCCATGGGATTCGATAATTTGGAAGTTGCTACATCAAGCTTTTCTTTTGAATTTTACTCACCCATTACTACCTTGAGCTTTTGATCATTCCTAAGCATCGTTGATGTAGTAGGCTTTGCAAAAGCTGTTGTTGTATGAACAAATGATCGTGGTGCTGATGTTAAAGGTCCAACACACACTTCCTTTGATTTAACTTTTGGATATCTAATAGGCAACATTTGTATTATATCTATATGTGTTTAAGGGAGTATAAAATATCTCGGTAAATCTACTTGATTCACATATTTGAATGGCTCCTCATCGAAAGGAACCAAGTGTATTTTTCCCTCATGTATGTACTTGATACATTGATGTAATATTGAGGGTACACATTGCATCTCTCTTATCCAAGGTCTATCTAAGAGGATGTTATATTGCATTGCACCTTCTAGCATGTGACAAATCACAAGGATGGTCTTCAACCTGACCTATATAGGCAAGACTATAGTGCCAAATGTTGAGCATAATGCATCATTGAATGCTTGTAATGTGAAGTTCGATGGCACAATATTTGATTTTGACAATTTTAAATATGCTAAAGCCTTTGTAGTAATAATATTTATTTAAGACCCCGTTTCGATCGATACCCACTTGAAAGGTGTGTGGTTGACACACACAATTATATGAAGTGATGGGTCTGTTGTAACAGTAGAAGACTATTTTAATTTTGTGATTGTAAAACTGAATCACACACTCTTAACATTGTTGCACATGTCCCACAAAATTAGTAAATGCTTTTGGGTCTTGGGACTAAAATTCTATCAACCTCAGAATTTCCATTAGCATCTCTTTATACGTAGGAGACTGCTCTATTATTTCATACATTGACAAATTTACTGAGGCTATATGTAGGCTTTGTATAAGCCTATTTATTATGGTCACCACCAGTCTAGATAGTGGGCCTGGAAGATTGTTCTATGCTGGACTTTATGGGGGCACAACTTGAATCCTAACTGGAGTAGGAGGAGGACCTAGCTGATCGTACCTCATGTTTCTGGTGACAATGTTCACCATACTGATGAAGCCCTATGTATATGGATCAATCTGCACTTGATTCACTTGGCCAAAATTATTCCTTGGAGGCTCATGGTTGGGCAAGGGATTTTTGAATATCCCCATATTTTGATTATCTAGATCCTAAGGGTTGTCAATTATTAGCTCATTCTTGTTAATCATATTTTGTACCAAATATTTAAATCTATGGCATGCTTCAATGTCATGCCATTTCTGCCTATGGTACAAACAATATTGATCCTCTCTAAATCCCCTTGATCTAGGTTGGTTTGGATCAAATAATTTAACCTTAGGTAATGTGATGGCCTTATCCTCGCATAATTGATAAAAATTTGATGCCATGGTCTCTGAAAATGGTGTAAAATAGTGAGGGTGTTGTTCCTTGTTCTTACCCTATTTCTTGTTATTGTATTGATTGTATTGTACATGGGGAGATTGAGCCTGATAATTCTATTGTTGCTTGCCATTGTCCCCTTTCTAGAGATTCAACACTACTTAATTCATGTAGGCCGGATTGGCCTGGTGATTTTGATTTTTAGTATTCTGATTATTTCAATCCTTTTGGTCTAGATTTTCAAGTTACCCTCATGTAACTTGATATCCTCAATAACCTTGGCTTATGCTAAGGCCTCCTTAAATGGCTGATATTGCTAAAATTGCAAAAATAGTGAGATGTGTTTTGCACAACTCTTAGTGAACATCTGAGTTAGTTTAGTTGTTGGAATAGAAAATGGTAGCTTAGCCATTAATTTTCTTCATCTATTTCCATAATGATTGGCTCATCATCGTATTGCATTGAAGCAGCCAAATCAAACAAATTTATTTTCTTCTTAATGTTCAAGGAGAAGCATTCAAGAAAAGCATTTTACATATGTTCAAATATGGTTATGTTGTACATTTTTAACGGGTTGAACCATTATAGGGTAAGGCCTAAAAGGATCATGATTAAGGTCCTCAGTAACAAAGCATCATCACTTTTTATTTGAAAGCACATGTGAAGAACACAAGCTTATACTGAGAGGGGGGTGAACAATATAATACCACTTTTTACTTTTCTTTTCCAATCAATATTATGTAATATATAGATAGAAATATCAATAGTATTAATCAAAGTATTGCACAAATAACCACACACAATAGAGACACCAAATTTACATGGTTTACCCAATGTGAGCTACTCCACTGAGAAAATATTTCACTAAAATTTTCTCAATAAATATCTTGGGAATCCTTTCCCTATTACAATATTTATGGACCTCTATCCAAAGGATACACCAATACCCTAATCAATTTAGTGGATATCTATCCATAGGAGACACCAATCTCCTAACTCTACTCTAGATGGTGATTCTCTAGAAGACCTCTGCCTCCACTACCCTTAGCAAGTGGAACTCTATATACAAAAGACACCTATCCTCCCTACTCTGGTTGGAGACCTTTGTCCTCAACTCTATCACCTCCAAAGCTCTATCTCAAATCTACACTAAACATAGTCCTTTAGTCTAGCACAAATATATCCTCAATCTTTGTCTTTGGTTTGGTACAAACCTATCCTCAAATCTGCACCAAAATCTATCCTCGAATCTGTACTAAGCATAATCCTTTGGTCTAGCACAAATATATCCTCAATCTCTATCCTTAAGCCTTAAATCAAAGCTTGAATCGATCTCAAATAAACTCTACTATATTTGCCCCAAAACTTAACTCAATATTTGAACAAGTCAATCAATCAACTCTGCTCACAAGTCTTATCAAAGACTTGTCTTAAATCTACCTTGTAAGCTTCCACAAAAGCTCACACTAATATGTCCACAAGTCCTCTCTAGAACTTGTCCAAATCTGCTCAATAAGTCCTCACTAGGACTTATCCAAATCTGATCTCAATCTATATTGTAAGCTTCCACAGAAGCTCACACAACTATATCCACAAGTCTTTTCAAAGACTTGCCTCAAATATGCTCAAAAAGTCCACACTAAAACTTGTCCAATATTATAGAAACATAAATAGAATTGTTAGAGGCTCAGTATGCTTCACATTCACTTCAGTACTCAATTAATTTCAATCACTCTTTTAGAAACATATAGAGAATTGTTAGAGACTCAATATGCTTCACATTCACCTCAATACTCAATCACTTTCAATCACTCTCTTAGAAACATATAGAGAATTGTTAGAGACTCAATATGCTTCACACTCACAAGACTCTCAATCACTTTCTCAAATCAATTTAGAATATAGAATAATTTGTTTTATAGAACTTGAGCTATCACTTTACACATCCACTTGACTAGGCTCAAACAACTCTACTCAATCAATCACTCAATGAAATAATCCTTACTCACAATCCTAGTCCAAGCATATGAACACTCACTCAAAATGTTTCCAACAATGCTTATCTACCAACCTCACATAACAATGATACTCATGATCTTTGCAAACTCTAGTTCAATTTCTTCACTCAATCAATGGTTTCAACAACAATGCTTATCAAACAAGGTTTAATAAACAACTCTTTATTCCAGAAAACCTTGAAGCATTAAAACACACTCAATAATTCTTATAAAACAATCTTCACATATAGCTCAACAACTCAACAAGGAAACCTAATTAAGTCATTTTCACTCCAAATATTTTTTTAGAAAACCAACCAATCAACTCAACCAAGGAAGAATATGCCCATACATTTTTCTTTGATGTAGGATGACCTTCAAAACCTATATCAAATATCACAACTTTATCTGCCAGGTACAAAGGGTTAGATGAAAAAAATTATCACCCTAACACTTTTCACAAAAAACAATGATAAATCAAATCCCAAATACACCTTATTGCTCCATCTCAATAATAAATTTCAACATCATAATTTTCATCAAAATATCTTTAATAAAATATAACTCAATTTCTACTTATAACTCCTTTTTCAAATTGCACTTATCAAATAAAATACTTTATAAAATAATGTGATTTATTCTTCTAAGATAAAAATGAATTACCTTAGTTTTAATTTATCAAAAACACCCTTTTATCATGCCCCAAAATCACTTTTAACTTATAAGTAAATAATCCACTTTTAATCATCACCTTATCCCTTCTAATATTCTCACACAACCTTAGGGCAAACAAAAATTAAACCAAAAATAGTACCTTTGCCATTAGTGGGTTTTGAACCCATGATGTTGCCTCCCAAGTGCTCTAGCTATAGCCTTGGTTGTAGCATGAGCTAGCACTCACGTGTGGACTAGAGTTCCCAAGCACTCTAATCTCCTTTCCACTAATACCAAAAAATAAAATAAAAAAGAGCTTCAACAATTTGCTGCCATCGGGTTTTGCACCCGTATCCTTCCTTCCACAAGAGCCAAGCCAAATGCCACTAGAACTAGCCACCGAATAGTGCTAGAAGCAATACACCACATTTTCTTAAACTCCATGAAATCTAAATTTTCAAAGCGTACAAATTTCCTTAGCACATTTTTTTCATTCAAAAGCATGTGTGTTTTACCTTAGCAAAGGTAATATTTAGATTACCTTGATGTTTCTTTCAATACGTCAGTAGAGGTAACTTCAACTTGCACATTGGAAGAATAGCTTTAGTGTTTTGCTATTTCGAATAAATAAATATTTATTTATAAAATTTAAATTCAATTTGAATTTAAATATTTATAAATTAAATATTTAACATTCCTTTAGACTTTTTAATGTGGAATAAAAAGCCTCCTTGGGTTTTTATGAAAACCTTTTATTTTGCCATTCCATGGTTTTTAATAAAACCTTTTACTTATGCTTCTTATAATATAAAAAATAAATATTATGAAGCTCTTTTTCCATAGACCTTTGCATTGCTCCTTTTGATCTCTTGGCATCAATGGTGGTTCACTTCTTGGTATTAATTACAACCTCATGCCTTGACATCAATGACAAATTTATGGACTCAAAATTTCCAATAATATCCCCCTTTGTCATTGATGGCAACCTAATAAATTTTTACCATTTCCTTTACCTTTTTATTTTGCTCCTCCTAGGAAATTTATCTCTCCTTAAACCAAATCTCTCCCCCTTACTCAAATATCTCCCCCTTTGACATCAATGGAAAAGGGTCACCTTTGGGGCTCGGGGCTAAGAATGAGTCTCTTAGCTTAGCCCCTCCTCCACATCCTCTTGAGGTGGTTAATTTTGGGGTGGGAGTATTTCTACTCCCATAAAGCACTGGTATTTACCTTTATCCTCTTTTCTTCTCATCTTATCCTTCTAATTTCTTTGACTATTCATATTTATGTCCATATTCTTGTTCCTATTTATGCTTGATTCTGGAATGTTTGTTCTACACCACTTTGCTATGTGTCCATCATTATTACACTTATAAAACTCAATGTTATTATTCCTTGGAGGTGCAAATGTCTTAGGATTTCTCCTAGTGAAGCCATATAATTTTATGTCATGAACCTTGCAATTCATTGCCTTGTGACCCAACTGATTACATGAGTAGCAATACCCATGGAAAATCTGGTTGTTCACATATTTTTGTCTTTCATGTGTCTTGCACTATGAGGCCATATGCCCAAACCTATGACATGAAAAACATCTTCCATTAAAATTTCCTTGTATCGACCTCATTGGTCTATTAGTCTCTCTTAACCTAATCTGATTGTTATTCCATATGTTTCTCCTTTGTGCATTATTACTTTCCTTGTTGAACTTTCTATTGTCCAACTCATTCTCAGATGTCTCACTTTCTCTTACATTGTCTTCTTCTAAATTTTCTTCTCCTTCAAAACTTGAGGTTGACTCTTCTTCTTGTTTCTTTTGAGCCTTTTCAAAACCAAGACCTATTTTGTTTTTTGACCTTCTTTGTACCTTGATCATATTATCCACAATATTTGAACTCTTTCTAAACTTGTGTAGCTTACTCTTGGATTTTTCTAAATCTTCCCTTAGTAGAGCTACTTCTTGTTCTAACCTTTCACATTCTAATACCTTTACTTCTAACTTATCCTTGAACTTCTTTGTCTTAGCCATTGACTTTTTTAGATCCTCTATAAGCTTTCTTCTCTCTTCATCGTATTCTTGAAACTGAAACTCAAGTTTAGAGTTTTGCTCTCTTGCCTTCTTTACTGTTTCAAGAGAATAAATAAATTCTACCTTAAGATCATATTCTTCTTTTTATGATTCCTCTTATAGTTGTTTGCCTTTGTCTACATCATTTTATTTTGACTTGTCTTATATAGGATCACCTTCCTCCTCTTCTACTGCTATTAGAAGATTTTATTCTGGTCCTTCAAGTGCATCCTCATATTCATCATCATTAAAAATATAACCATTCCTTGTACAACTATCTTCAAGATTTCCAAAGTTACCACATCTAAAACACTTGAGAATTATTGGTGATCTTTTATTGACTTATTTTTCTTCAATCATAAATAGGACTTCATCTTATCATTATCTAAGAAACTATTATCACTATCACTTGAGTACTTACTTGCCTTGTCTGCATAGTAGCTCCTCTTTTGCATTTGAAAGAACTTATTTCCTTGTATTCTTTATTCATCCTTGCTTTTATTTTTGTACCTGTATCTTTCTAATTCCTTGTTCATGTGATCATATTTTTCTTCATCATTGTTATTTTTAGCTTCTTGAAAATCAGTTGCAAAATGACCATACTTTCCATAATTGAAACATCTATCATATTTTGTATCTTTAAATATTCTTGAATCCTTATTCCTTCTACCATAATTTGCCTCTTCATAACTGGATGATTCATTGCTTGATTTTGACTTCTTACCCTTTGTCTTCTTGATTTATTTGAAGGTTGCTTCCTTCTGGGGATTAGGTTATTTTATTCTCAACTCAAAATATGTAAGAATACCAAGCAACATATATCTTGTCAAAGAATTACCATCCTTTGATTCTTCTATAGTAGAAATATTTTCACTAAATCTTTTTGGAAGAGATCTTAAGAAATTATCACAAACATCTGATTCTTCAACCTTAAGTCCAAGTCCTTTCATAGCATTAAAAACCTAATCAACTCGCAGTAGATAAGTACTAATGTTTTCCTCTTCCTCCATTCTTAACTCTTCAAATTGTCCTTTGAGATTTTGTATATTTGCGTTCTTGACACCTTTATATCCTTCATATATACTTTACAACTTATCCCACATTCCTTTTGCATATTGATAATGCATAACTTTTATGGACTCTATTCTATACAAACCTCTTAAAATTACATTTATTGTTTTTGAATTGTAATGTTGTAGAAAATTACCTTCCTTATTGTGGGAGGTGAGCAATTGATACAAAGGTAAATATTGCATTAACCATTAACATCAGGTTACAAAGTTTAAATAAACATAAAATAACCATACTAGAGAAAAGGGGGGAATAGGAGAAATTAAGGGAGAAGAAATTAAAATAAAATTCTCTTGCCGCCCAAAGATGCTGTCGTCCAGGTAAGGTAAAAGGTAAGTAAACTTACCCAAGGTAAAATACTATTTTTTAACCATTTACCAATGGTAATTTTCCAACATTCTCCCCCTTAAAGTTGATAGGACTGACTATACAGTCACTCAGCTTTATAAATTGAGCTTTAGCCATACCTTTGGTGAAGATGTTTGCTAGATTATCCAAAGTGCTACAGTATTGAAGCTCAACTATCTATTGTTCCACCATATCTCTTATGAAGTGATACTTCATATCAAAATGTTTTGACCTTTTGTGGTGGATTGGATTATATGCCAACTGTATGGCACTAATATTATCACAATTCAGTTTGGTTGGACCAATTTTTTTTTGCCAATCTCTTCAAGGATTTTCCTCAACCAGAGGATTTGAGTACTAGCATGGGTAATGGCTATATACTCAGCTTCTGTAGATGATAATGCTACAACAGATTGCTTCTTGGAACTCCAAGTTATTAGTCCTAAACCTAAACTAAAACAGTTCTTGTATTCTTGGAACTCCAAGTTATTAGTCCTAAACCTAAACTAAAACAGTTCCCTGATGTAGATTTTTTGTCATCTATATTACTGCCCCAATCACTGTCACTATAACCAACTAATTTCACAAAGTTAGACTTGTGGTAATGGATTCCAAAATCCAATGTACCTTTTACATATCATAAAATTTGTTTGGTTTCTTGAAGATGCAGCTCGGATGGGCATGCCATAAACCTTGATACTAGAGAAACAACATACTATATATCTAGCCTAGTGTTGGTGAGAAAAATTAAACTCCCAACCATGCTTCTGAAATTGGTCATGTCAAATTTTGGTGCTCCATCATCTTTGCTTAGCTGGATTCCATGTCCTGTTGGTGTTGCAACTGATTTGCACTCTGCATAGCAAATTTCTTGATCATGTCACAAGCATATTTCTGTTGACATATGAAGATCCCATTCTTTGATTGATGTACTTCCATTCCTAGGAAGTATCTCATTAATCCGATATCCTTCATCTCAAACTAATTCATCATGGAGTTTTTGAACTCCACATTCATTTTATTATTACTACCCATAAATATTAGATCATCCACATATAAACAAACTATGAGGATATCTACTCCATTCTTCAGGTAGTATAGAGTTGGTTCACTCTTGCTTTTTGTGAAACCATACTTGCTGAAATAGCCATCAATTCGTGAGTACCATGCTCGTGGTGCTTGCTTGAGGCCATAAAGTGCTTTTTTCAATTTATAAACAAGGTTATCTTTTCCTTGTTCTTGGAAACATTGAGGTTGTTGAACATACACCTCTTCTGTCAGGTATCCATTTAAAACTGCATTTTTCACATCCATGTGTTGAATGTTCCATCCTTTATGGGCTGCCAAGGAAAGAACAGTTCTGATTGTTTCTTGTCGAGCATCTGGAGCAAAGGTTTCCTCATAATCTATTCCATATTTCTGAGTAAAACCCTTAGCTACTAATATTGCCTTGTGCCTTTCAATGCTTCCATCAGCATTGAATTTGGTCTTATAGACCCATTTACATCCAACACATTTTTTTCCCTTGGGAAGCTTCACAAGCTCCCAAGTATCATTCTTTTTAATTGAGGATATTTCCTCTTCCATGGCATCTTGCCATATACTTTCAATACATGCTTTTTCATAGCTAGATGGTTCTAGCTATGCAGCAGCCAACAAAGCATAATTGACTACATCACCCCTTGGTTCATGAGACTCATCATCTCCTGACATTTGAAGATTTTTAAGTCTTGACAAAATGTCATCCATCTCACTAGCTTGACTCCTAGTGTATATTTGTTGGAAATTTCTATCCAACATTTGAGAATATGGATGACTCTGTAGTATGCGCTTTCCTTTATTTGTCTCTTTCCTTTGAGAAATTGGATCAATATCCATCGGACTTGGAGCGCTTACAGATCTATGAAATCATTTCGGAGAGTTTGGGGGTGCCAACAAAGAAGTCCTTCTTGGACTTGGTGTACCACTTGATGTACTTGATGAAGATTCCTGATGTGGACTTTGTGGAGGGGAACTATTTCCACTACTTTTCTTGGGTTGTACAAATGTGGAAATTTCTGAATTAGAGTCTATATCAACAAATTTTTTATGACCCCATTCTCCCCCTTCATCAAAAATTACATCCCTGGAGATAATTATTTTATGTGTCTTGGGATTGTACAATCTATACCATTTGGTCGATTCACAATACCCTACAAAAATACATGCTTGACTCTTGGGATCAAGCTTCTTTCTCTTCTCCTCAGGAATGTGTGCATAAGCTAAAGAACCAAATACTCGAAAATTTTTGACATTTGGTTTCTTACCATACCATCCCTCATAAGGAGTGATACCATCTAAACTAGAAGTCGGATTTCTATTTAGAATATATGCACTAGTTCTCACTGCATCTGCCCAATAGCTGTATGTTAGATGCTTTGTCTGAATCATCGTTCGTGCCATTTCAATAAGGGTGCAGTTCTTTCTCTCGGCCACACCGTTCTGTTGTGGGGTATAGGTAGTGGTGAACTGTCTTTTTATCCCATTTTGCTTACAATAATGTAAAAATTCATTTGAGGAGTACTCTCCTCCTCTATCAGTGCAAAGACATTTGACATAGTAGTCACATTGCTTTTCTACATTATTTTTGAATTCTATGAAGCAATCAAATGCTTCATCTTTGTGTTTCAAAAAATAGATCCAGCACATTCTAGAATAATCATCTATGAATGTTAGAAAATAAGAATTGTTTCCAAGGCTTTTTTTTTGCATTGGACCACAGATGTCCGAATGTACTAGCTGAAGAGGATAGCTTGCTCTCCATGCTTGGCCTATTGGAAACTTCGTTCTGGAGTGCTTTCCCAAAGCACATGCTTCACATACCTTCTTATGTTCTGGAATTTTTGGTAGTCCTATCACCATAGCTTGTGATGTTAACATTTTCAAGCTAGTGGAATTGAGGTGACCATATCTCAAGTGCCAGAATTCACTTGGATTTGTAATAGCAATGTTTGCAAGTTGAGCTCCCCCTGGCTCACCAAATTTTAGAGGGAATAACCTATTCTTTGTCATAGGTACTTCTGTGATGACTCTTTTACAATTGTTTTTATCAAGGATTGTACATTTTCTTTCATCAAAAACTAATTTGTAATGCTTCTCCATCATTTGGCCAACACTTAACAAATTGTGTTGCAGTTGTGGAGTATAGTATATGTCATTCACTTTTTTAAGGCCTTCTTTTTTTGGAACTTCCATAGCTCCAATGCCTTCAACTTGCAAAGATTTATTATCCCCTAACTTAACATAGGATTTGTAATTTGAATCTAATGTAGCAAAGAGATTTTCTTTGCCACTCATGTGGTTGGAGCAACCAGTATCCAAAATCCATGTATCTTTTAGATTTTGATCTGACTGTCCATAAGAGAGAAAAAGATTTGATGGACCTTCTTCTTCTTTGTAGAATGAGCCATATTGACTGCTTTGATATTTTGAAGTCTTTGACCAACAGTCACGAGCGAAGTGTCCTTGTTTCCCACAATTGAAATAAGTTGTTTTAGTCTTGTTACTTCCTCGTCCTTGATTTCCATAGCCTACATTGCCGCTTTGGTTCTGATTGGCTCCTCTGTTTTGATTTCCACCTCTGTTTTGATTTCCTCCTCTGTAGGAGTTGCTTTGGCCTTTGCCTCTTTGTTGTTGTCCTCTACCTTGGCCTCTTCCTTGTCCTTGTCTTGTAGCTTCATTCGAAATGAAGGCTTTGTCATCATCTCCATAGCTTGTTGAAGGTGCTCCTTGAAGTCTCTCTTCATGTGATGTTAATGATCCAATAAAAATATCAAATGTAAGAGTAGAAAGGTCTTTTGATTCTTCAATTATGATAGCAATGTGATTTCACTTAGGAAGAAGTGTTCTCAACACTTTCTTCACAATTGTTTCAACTTTTGTGTCATCACCTAAAGTTTGCATCATATCAACTACTGATTTGACTCGTACACAGTAGTCATCGACTCTTTCATTTTCCTTCATTCTAAGATTTTCAAAATCTCTTTTTAAGGTCTGAAGACTGACTTGCTTCACTTTATCACTTCCATGGAATCCTTATTTCAAGGCATTCCATGCATCTGTAGTAGTTAAGTAAGATGCAATTCTAGGAAAGATACTTGGATCTAATGCCGCTTGAATATGGTATAAGGCAAAAGAGTTATTTTTCTATGCATCTTTGAAGATTTTCTTGTCGGTTGCACTCAAAGTAGTCCAATCTGTTGGAGCAGTGTAACCGTCTTCAATACTATCCCATAGTCCTTTTCCTATGAGTAATGTCCTCATTTTTATGGACCAGTACTCATAATTATCCCCACTGAATTCGAGGATTGGTAGATTGTTATTTGATCCCATTATTATCTACTAAAACAAGAAACCTTTCTTATATAGTCTTATTTCAAAAAGACTTTACAAAATATCAAGCCTTGCTTGATTTACAATCATAAACAACTCACTCTTGTTGTTGTGATTCAGCAATCACAAAATTGTCAGCGACTTGTTCGTCGTCGTCACTGATCAATATAATTTCAGGAGAAGGAGGTTGTAGGATTTCAACTGAATTACAATAATGAGTATATTTAGATCCTTGTGGAGCAATCTCCACTGTGTCGATTTGTTCAAATCTGCTCCCAAAGGAGTTATCTTCTAAATTTGCTTTGTATCCTAGATCAGGATTTCTCTGTTGTGCAATAACCGCGTTTTGCAACTGTGAAAAGACTGTATTTATGCCTAGTGTTATCATGTGCACATAAAATATTTCAGCGTTTTTTCTCAATAACAAACTACAAAGTGCTTGGTAACATCCTTCCGATCTTATCATTTAAGAAAATTTCCCATAAATTTTCTTTTTACAAAGATTTCCTCTTTGGAAATTTTACTAATTTTTTTTACCTCTTAAAGCGTAAAATTTTTTTTACAACTATTTCCTCTTAGGAAATGTCAATCATCAACTCAAATGCAAAAATTTTTTGTAAAAAATTTTACAACTATTTCCTCTTAGGAAATGTCAATCATCAAAAAAAAAAATTAATTACCTTAAAGTTTTTCTTTTTAAAGAATTAAAAAAAAAAAAAAACTGTTGACCCCGTCGAGGTTTGATCGTGCGACCTCACGGGCGTCAAGGCAAAGGGTAGCCACTGTGCTACCGGGTAGATCCGGGAGCATTAGCTGGCTCCCTGCCCTTATTGCTGGCACAACGAGAACTAAGCAAAAAAAATAAATGACCCCGCTGAGGTTCGTTCGTGCGACCTCACAGGAGTCAAGGCAAAGGGTAGTCGATGTGCTATCGGGAAAATCTGGGAGCATTAGCTGACTCCCTTCCCTTATTGCATTCATGTCAATCGTGAAGCAATTATTTTGGCTTCGCACTTCGGCACGAAGAAAATTTTTTATTTGGGACTTAATAGTCCCACATCGTCGATGTGGCGATGTTTATGCTCTTTAAAAAGAGCAAAGCATAGTAAGTGCTTTGATTTCCTACGGGTAGTCTGTAGGCTACATGATTATTTTGCCATGTACCGCATGCAGGTCACCTCGGGCCATGCGTACGTGGCCTCTCCAACGAACCACTTCGGGTCGCGTACCACCCTCTATAACAAATCACCTTGGGCCACATGTCTGCCTATGCCTGTCACATCCAGCTCCACCAACACCTCGAGAATCACACTGATCTGCTCCTAGGGCCACCTCATCCAGCTCCACCAGCTGATCTGCTCCTGTAGGCCACCTCAAGATCCATGTCACCTCAGCTCCTGTAGGCTGCCTCAAGATCCATATCGCCGCCTTGAACTACGGGCCCCACCACCTCGAGATTCAGGCCGGTCTCGGCTCTCGGCTCTGATACCAAATGTGGGAGGTGAGCAATTGATACAAAGGTAAATATTGCATTAACCATTAACATCAGGTTACAAAGTTTAAATAAACATAAAATAACCATACTAGAGAAAAGGGGGGAATAGGAGAAATTAAGGGAGAGGAAATTAAAATAAAATTCTCTTATCGCCCAAATATGCTACCGTCCAACTGCCATCCATGTAAGGTAAAAGGTAGGTAAACTTACCCAAGGTAAAATACTCTTTTTTAACCATTTACCAATGGTAATTTTGCAACACTTATATGTAGGTGGATAAACTGGTAGTATGTATCCATTTTCAACTACTTCCCAAATTTCATTGCCAAGTGCCATCAAGTAAATCTTCATTCTCATACTCCAATATATATAATCACTTCCATAAAATACTGGTGCTAAATTATCTGATGATCCATTCTTAGAATATATTATGTTCTTGTAAGATTTTCCTTCAAGTTGTTAAACTCTTCCGAAGGAACCCACTTTGATACCAATTGAAGAACACAAGCTTATACTGAGAGGGAGGTGAATAGTATAAGACCACTTTTTATTTTTCTTTTCCAATCAATATTATACAATGTATAGATAGCAATATCAACAACAATAATCAAATTAATGCACAAATCACCACACATAATAGAGACACCAAATTTACGTGGTTCACCCAATGTGGGATACTCCATGGAGAAAATATTTCACTAAAATTTTCTCAATCAATCTCTTGGGAATCCTTTCCCTATTACAATATTTATGGACCTCTGTCAAATAAGACACCAATCCTCTAATCAATTTAGTGTATCTCTATCCACAAGAGACACCAATCTCCTAACTCTGCTCTAGCTGGTGATCCTCTAGAAGACCTCTGCCTCCACTGCCCTTAGCAAGTGGAACTCTATCTATAGAAGACACATGTACTCCCTACTCTGGTTGGAGACCTCTGTCCTTAAATCTGTCACCTCCAAATATCTATCTCAAATTTACATTAAACATAGTCCTTCGGTCTACCAAAAATCTGTCCTCAATATCTGTCTCTGGTCTAGTACAAACCTGTCCTCAAATTTACACTAAAATATGTCCTTGAATCTATACTAAACATAGTCCTTCGGTCTAGCACAAATATATCCTCAATATTCATCCTCAAGCCTTAACTCAAAGCTTGACTCAATCTCAAATCCACTCTGTTGAATTTTCCCCAAACCTTAACTCAAGGTTTGAACAAATCAATCAATCAACTCTGCTCACAAGTCTTCTCAAAGACTTATCTCAAATATGCCTTGTAAGATTCCACAAAATCTCACACTAATATATCCACAAGTCCTCTCTATAAATTGTCCAAATCTTCGCAATAAGTCCTCACTAGGACTTATCCAAATCTGCTCAATAAGTCCTCACTATGACTTATCCAAATCTGCTCTCAATTTGTATTGTAAGCTTCCACAAGTCTTATCAAAGACTTGCCTCAAATATTCTCAACAAATCCACACTAGAACTTGTCCAATCTCATAGAAACATAAAGATAACTTTTAGAGACTCAATATGCTTCACATTCACTTCAATACTCAATTACTTTCAATAACTCTTTTAGAAGCATATAGAGAATTTTTAGAGACTCAATATGCTTCAAATTCACCTCAATACTCAATAAATTTTAATAACTCTCTTAGAAACATATAGATAATTGTTAGAGACTCAATATGCTTCACACTCACAAGACTCTCAATCACTTTCTCAACTCAATTCAGAATATAGAATATTTTTTTCTATAGAACTTGATCTATCACTTCACACATCCACTTGACTAGGGTCAAACAAATCTACTCAATAAATCACTCAATGAAATAATCCTTACTCAAAACCCTATTCCAAGAATATGAACACTCACTCAAAATGTTTCCAACAATGCTTATCTACCAACCTCACATAAAAATTATACTCATGATATTTTCAAACCCTAGTTCAAGTTCTTCACTCAATCAATGGCTTCAACAACAATGCTTATCAAACAAGATTTTATCAACAACTCTTTATTCCAGAAAAACTTGAAGCATTAAAACACACTCAAAAATGCTTATAAAAAATTCTTCACATATAGCTCAACAAATAAACCTAATCAGGTCCTTTTCACTCCAAAGTTGTTTTTCAGAAAACCAACCAATCAACTCAACAAAGGAATAATATACCCATACCTTTTTCTTTGATGTAGGATGACCTTCAAAAACTAGATCAAATATCACAACTTTATTTTCCAGGTACAAAGGGTTATATGACAAGAATTATCACCCTAAAACTTTTCACAAAACATAATGATAACTCAAATCCCAAATACACCTTATTGCTCCATCTCAATAATAAATTTCAACATCATAATTTTTATCAAAAGCTCTTTAATAAAATATAACTCAATTTCTACTTATAACTCATTTTTCAAATTGCACTTATCAAATAAAATACTTTATAAAATAATGCAATTTATTCTTCTAAGATAAAAGTTAATTACTTAGTTTTACTTTATCAAAAACACCCTTTTATTATACCCAAAAATCACTTTAACTTATAAGTAAATAATCAACTTATAATCATCACCTTATCCCTCCTAATATTCTCACACAGCCTAAGGGAAAACAAAAATTAAACCAAAAATAGTACATTTTCTCTTAGTGGATTTTGAACCCACGACGCTGCCTCCCAAGCTCTCTAGCCATAGACTTGGCTTCCACGTGAGCTAGCGCTCACGTGTGGACTAGAGTGCCCAAGCACTCTAATCTCCTTTTCGTTGCTGCTAAAAACAAAAACCAAAAAGGGCTTCAACACTTTGATGTCACCGGGTTTCGAACTTGTATCCTTCCTTCCAAAAGAGCCAAGACAAATGCCACTTGATCTAGCCACTGAATGGTGCTAGAAGCAATACACCACATTTTATTAAACTCCACGAAATCTGAATTTTGTAGTGCATAAATTTCCTTAGAACGTTTTTATCATTCGAAAGCATGTCTTTTGCCTTAACAAAGGCAATATTTATATTGCCTTGATGTTTCTTTCAATATTTCGGTGAAGGTAACTTCAACTTGTACGTCGGTGAAATAGTTTTAGTGTTTTTCTATGTCAAATAAATAAATATTTATTTATAAATTTAAATTCAATTTGAATTTAAATATTTATAAATTAAATATTTAACCTTCGTTTAGACTTTTTAATGTGGAATAAAAATCCTCCTTGGGTTTTTATGAAAACCCTTTATTTTTCCAATCCTTGGTTTTTAATAAAACCTTTTACTTATACTTCTTATAATATAAGAAATGAATATTATGAAGCTCTTTTGCCATCGACCTTTGTATTGATCCTTTTGACCTCTTGGAATCAATGGTGGTTCACTTCTTGGTATTAATGACAACCTCATGCCTTGACATCAATGACAACTTTATGGACTCAAAATATCCAATAACATGTTCATGAATTTCATCATGTGTTCTTGTGCATATTCATATTGAAATTTATCCATCTTGGGTATCTCGAAATGATCGAGATACGTTGGATTGGGTACTGAGGGACATAGAGGTGCATTATGGATTTTTTTCAAGGTAGGCTTTTGATAAGTCATTCCTTATTTCTCAATTGCTCTTACCTTCTCTGTCAAGGCTTTGTAGGCCTACGAGGATAGAATCTCCTCTTCCCTGAGGTCTTTGGGGAGCTTTTGGAGGTAGATTCTTCTTGGGTTGAGATGGAGGAATTGGTTCATCCTCCTCTTCTACCAAGGAGATCTCTAGGTACTATTATTCTTGGTCATCTCCTTCCACCTCCTCATACTAAGTATGCCCATGTTACTCTAGCACTTGGATTTGTTGTGTGTGATGGGATGAATGATGAGTATGGTTTTCAATTTACTTAGGGCACAATTTAGGCTACAAAGAAGCTCATATACGGTGGTGCTCCCCATATTTACTTTGAGGAGGTAAGTCGATGCGAGCCAATCTATATTATATCCATGCTCCTTTTGGTCAAGGATGGTTTGCTCATGCATGCACTGCTCATAAATATGTTGCATTAACAACCTCTATCATTGAGTATCCTTATTCTCGAGGCACTCATGCTCTGTGTGCATATCTTCCAATTTATCTTGGAAGATATGCTATCTATGCTCTGAAACAAATTTCTATGATTGATCTAATAGATCGATAGTGTGTGGTCTTTGGTTGTGAAACTCTATTCGAAGGGATTTATTAGCGTGAGCTCCAACAAAATTATCCACCATGCTCTTGCCTTTGTCTATGTAGATGAAATTTGTGTTATGTTTTAGTCTATTATCTATGCCCACATGGGTTGATACGACACATATGCTTCGAGAACACTTTGAGCATTATTTTGGCTCCTTGGTATGCCTATGTGTGCTCTCACTACGTGAACTTGCAAAATGAGAATGCATAGATGAGGATCTATACCCTAATTTCCCTAAGACTCTTTCAAGTCCATCAAACTGCCTAGTTTTCCATTGTTCATTTGGTGGCGTACCATTAACTCCAAGTCTAGCTAGATCAATCATGAAACTTCCAGGTTCATTATTGTTTGGAGCTTATAAGGGTCTATTATTTGAAGTAGCCCTATCTTCCTACCCCTAATTTGGTGGATTTTCTTGTTGTCTATCATGGGATGATGGGGGTCTTGAGCCACCCTCAGCTCTATCCCATGAGGATTGTTTGTTATATCCTCTAACTGGGGTGTTCAAAATAGAATCCCCATGCATTGAATTGTCCCCTCTAATACTCATCGAACATCATTCAGGAGGATTCTATGGTTAAGAGTCTAACACGTTATTTTGTATGCCTTATGGAGCTCCAGCCTCTTCCTCGATTGTGCATCGAGATCGACCCCTCCTTATTTTGACCATTATTTTAATTATATATTATGTATATTTTTAGAGAAACAAAGAATACAAGTGTATTTATCTCTTCTAAATTTTCTCGGTGATCCCTAAACTGGTTTGTGATTTTTTTGTGTGTTGTATAATAAAATAAATCTCATCGTGTTTTTAGATTTGTTGATGATATTCTTGTTTAGTTTAATCATTTTCACCTGTAGGCTCACAGATCAATAATTGAGAGTGAAATTTCAATCATGTAAACCAATCAAAGTATGGAGATGAAATCCATACCCGATCAGGGAGCACAGGTCCTGCCAGTCCTCACCCAATCTCACTTGGTCAACATTATATCCTCTGAAGAGAATTACATGCAAATTCTCCAAGCTACGTCAGATCATGGATCTGGTATTAGCCAAATAGAATGGGTTCATGGGATTTGAGCCAATGGATGGAGATGAAACCCACCATCGTTGGACTCTATTAGTGGTTGGGTGTGAATTATAACTCACTAATGTTTAATTGTGACATCATGTGTATTTATTATTTTTAAAATTGCATAAAGAATAAATGCATCATGAAGCACTCCAATGATTTTCCTACATGCTTAAAAATAATGTTTCACTTTAAGAAAATGCACATCTACAAGCCAAATTATTTTAAGAGAATGCAATTTTTTTTTTAAGAGATGGCTTCTAGTTGGGCATCAAGCTTGTAAACTCCTACACACAACCTACATCACTGGAGACTAGGGGAGATTGCAATCAAAAGTCTATTTTTCTTAGCAACAACTAGTAGAAAAGTTAAGATATTCTAAGAATTTAACCATAAACTTTCTCTATATTTTCTAATTGAACAAAATTTCACCTACTGCATTCTATAAATAAACACAGATAGAGAAGTGAAAAATTGTAGAGAATACCACCAACCTAAAATCTAAATATTTTGATGCTTAGGCTATTTTTTGTTGCATGTTTTTTTTTTGTCGCTATCGCTCAAGGTGGCTTTGAATGGTCATTGAATTTAAAAGCAGTTGAGCTATACTAGTCATTGTCAATTAGAGTGGTTGTACTTATGTACAAAAAAACATAAAATATATCATTATACAATGCATTTTTGGGTGTTACCACCATGATCGCCATTTGTACAATCCTAGAAAATATGTACCTAAGCTATTGACATCATTATATCAAAGATCAAAGCAATAAATATGTATAACAATGAATAAACAAGAACATGAAGATTTTTTTATTAATTCATGCTAAAATCTAGTTATAGATAGGTCCCTCTTAGGGATACTAATTCTTGATACAATGATTACAATATTTTGAAGCCCCTAAATAGGGGTGGTACAATCCATAGGTCTTCTAGAGTCGATACGAACTGCTCAAGGCTTATGGATGCCTTCTTCTCACTTTTTTGGAGGAAGTTGATGCCAAGAATACTTCAAAGATGTCAAGAATATGTAATCTACATTCAAGAAACAACAAAGCATAATTAGGAGCATATGAGGCCTCTCATGATGAGGCTCTTGTTGAATATTTGCAAAGAATGTGATAAAACTTACAATAAAACATAAAGATATGTCAATGTAAGCAAATATATATGCAAGAATGCTAAACTAATGTAAATTATGCTTGAAAATAAGTATATCTAGCTAATTTAATCTACAATTTGTAAGAAATAACATGAAATAAGGCTATCTAAGAAGATAAAGTAAACTTAGTAATTATTGATCAAACAAGGCAAAGATACCTCTAAAATAGCTAATTAACCATACAATTGCATTAATAATGCTAAATATAACCTAATATTAGCTAATGAAATAGAAATAAGTGGTAAAATAAGCTAAGAAACTAAGAAAACTATGAATCAAACCTCGATCATTGTTGCTCAGAGTAGTTGATCTGCTAGCCGCTAATGTTATTGGTGGCTACACTTGTGGGCTGCTATCAAAGATAGTGGCCATGAACTGGGAGTTCTACCTCTTGAATTTGGGTCTACAATGCATAATTCACTAGTTGAATTGACGGTCAAGGGTTTCCTACTTGTCCCAAGATGGATTGGTATTTGAATTTATTAAGATTCATGTTGATTGGCTTAAACTTGCAATTTGTGCTCCTTAGTCCTTCGAAAGCTCAATTGATCTTTTCATGCTTGTCACTATGCAATTGGCCAGCACTTCGACTCTCCTCAAGGGGTTGTCACTTCACTGTCCATTTTGGCAAAGCTTCACTGCATAAAATACAGGATTCAATCTCCTCTTTCCTCTTCAATTTGGAGGGGGGTCTTATAGCTCTCTCAATTCCTTGCTCTAGATTCATGGAGAAGCCAATATTAAGATTTGAGAGATTAGAGTAGTTGGTAGGAAGCATTGAGAAGCTTCCTCTTTGAAAAATATGCAAAATCAATTGCCATGGCCAGTTACAACTGATTTTGGCATGGCTCGAGAGGCCAAGAAATTTTTAGGGTTAGCCTCTCTCCCTCAGGGTAGCTAGCTCGTAGCTTCTCTGATCTTTAGTGGCTAGGCTAGTAGCCACTTTGAATGTTAGTGGTTAATTCTGAATATGACAAAGCTACCCCAAATGAGTGATTAAAATTACTGCTAACTCTTGGAAAGTTCCAAGATCATTCATATGGTCTGTAGAGGATGCCTACATGAGTAGCCCCCCTAAACATTACGCGTTTTAGATGTCTACAAGAAGGTAGAGTAATCATGTATGAATCTTTAAAACATAATGCATATGAAATGAACAATCCTAAACATATTTTAGAGTTAGTAGCAATAGTCCATGCTCTCACCATGTGGAGATAATACCTATTGGACCAAATATTTGATCTCTACATGGATATTTAGAAATTGAGGTACTTATTCATACAACCTAATATTAATGCTAGAAAAATGTGATGGATGGATTTCCTATTTAAGTATGACATGTGTGTATTCTATATTAAGTGAAAATATAATAGAGTGATCGATCTCCTTACTAGAAGAAAATACTCATGCTCCATGATGGTTATTTAATAGATGAAAGGGAAAATATTAAGGAAGAGATGGTTTATGATGTATGTGTGTAACAACTACTAGAGACATTCATATTAAAATTACAAGGTATCAAATATGAGGGTTATAATTTTGATTCAAATGGTATCCTGATATTTAAAAATACCATCTATGTAACTAAATCAAGAGAGTTTAGAACCATTTTTTTTTTCATAGGCAAATAGAGAACCGTATATGGATCATCCAAGAGTCAAGAAGATGAATTTTCTTCTCATCACCTAGCATGAGGAATGATATTACTATTTATGTGAGTAAATAATTAGAATACCATGGGGTCAAGGTGGAACATGGACATTTAGAGGATTATTATACCCCCATGAGATATCCAAGTAGAAGTAGGAAGTGATATCTATGGATTTCACAATGGGATTTACCTTAAATATAAGGAATCATATTACGAGCATACTAGTGGTAGATAAGTTGAAAAGGGATTCTCATTTAGTGATAGAAATATGTATACTTTGAAATGGGTATATGTTAAAAGTATGATGTAATAGATCATGTACAAAATATTCAAATATGGATAAGATAGTTAAATATGATTATAGAATAATAAGCATGGCTTCTACAATGCCAACCTAACCTAAGAGATTGTTAGGAGGTTAAATGTTAGTGTAGTTAGGTTATGTGTGCTCTTGCATTGTTGAGATTCCATCCTATGTATTTATGACTATAGGTAGCATGGGAATTCCAAAGAAGTATGTGGTCCTTATATATGTGGTTATGATTAGAGAAGGTGAGACCTCTTTGAAAATGGATGTGATCCTTTGAAACTTGGAAATGGTTGGGTGAAGTGAGGTTTTTCATATATGTATGTGGTATAAATATCAAAATATATTATGAAAATGGAAGACACAACTTTGGGTCATGTCTTGTGTGTGATTAGTTACAAATATACTATTTGATAAATCATGTGCTTTAATTTATATATTATGTATTTATTTTCATACTTATATTATAGATATTATTACATAGTGTGGAACCAAACTTTTTACATTTCTATTATAAATTTATATGTTCAAAAGGATAGTAATACAATCATTTGACTTAGATTATTTAGAGGGCATAATCATATCACCTTTATCACCTTGTTTGAAGGGCTAGTACTATGATGCCAAGCCCTAACAGATTGAATGGACATTAAGTAGAGTTAATATATGGAATCCTTTATACTGAGCTTTTTATGATGGAAAATGAAACCCCAAGGAAGATTTATAATAAAACTTCTTGTCCTGTTAGTTTTGAGTGATTTGGCACCAAAATTTATGATAGGGATCATAATGAAAGCCATTGATATAAATAATACCAAAGAGAATGATGTTTCTTTTCTAGGCAATAGGTTGAAGACTTAGAAGGGTTAGTACAAATATTATATTAGAAATAGAATATATTACATCATTTGGATCATGTAAATATACCTTTATTGGTACATACTTAGGAAATTAGATTACTCTAGGGGGAATTTATCTAGATACTTCATGCAATGTAATAAATGCACAAGTATCAAAGTGCAAGCTATATATGTACAATTTATCCCTTGTACATCTAGATAGAGTGTTGTCCAAGGAATCTATTTCTTATATAAAAGGCCATAGACATAGAGTAAGATAGAGCAGTAGAAAGTATGTAGACCAATGTGGCATGATGTAGTAGTGTGATGTATTGTGATGGGGTGTAATATGCTCAATGCCCATTCTTGAGTTGCAGCTATATTCATGGTGTTTTCATTTCCTCCATAGCTACTTTGGTAAACATCTTCATAATTTCTATTTATAGTATATTTTTAGTCATCTCACTTATTTAATTTATTTCATATTATTATACATATTGTGACTACTATATCCCATTGCATGTTGCATCAAAAGCTAATAGTGGTATCATAGCCACATTAGGTCAATATGAAAACAACCATTATCATTGACCCTAAGCTTTTGACAACCTACCACACCTTTGGATCAGTCATTATCAAAAATTCTCAGAAGAGTCTAGGTGGTAGAATTAAGGAGAGCCACAAGTAAGGATTGAAATAAATCTTAATTTTTGAAATACTAAGATTGCATCTAACTAGAGTCTTTCCACAAATTTTCAATGGAAAACTTATGAAGACTAGGAATCGACACTTGATCCACTAGTTTTATGAATCAACTAGTGAAGCTCATCTAAGAAATCTAGAGAAATTAACCTGAAGGTTATTTTATTATAGAGAATTAATACTCAGATGATTGAAACACCTCCTACAATAGAAATATAGGATATTTCAACTTTGTTACCCGAAGGTCAAAGTGCCTTCATAGTATAGAGGTTAGTTGTTGCAAGATAAGAACACTACAGAAGAGACTTATGGAGAATAATTATGGTGAATTTTAGAGATAGAAGATCTCCATTTCTAGATTGGAAATTTCACAAGAAGAAAATACCATAGAAAATTTGATCCAGAAGAAAAGGCCATAGAATCCTTAATCCAAAAAAAATTCCACATAAGCCTTGATCTATAGGAAAAGGCCATATAAGCTTTGGTACTGAATAAAAGGCCATAGAAGCCTTGAATAAAAGGCCAAAGATGCCTTGATCCTGAAGAAGACTCTAGAAGATATTATTCAATTTAGAAGCATATTTCAGTACTAATCCTTTTTTGTAGGAATAGGAATATTCAATGAGTTGGGAAAGCTTCCTAAAAAAAGGTTAGAAAGAGTATCTTCTTCAGGATCAATCCAACACCTGAAGAAAAATATGTCAGGAGAAGATGTCATTGATGAATAAGGACTAGGAGAGTCCTACTCAAATACAGAGGTAGCAAAATCAGGTATCTAGGATAAGATCTCACCACCATCACTTCTAAAAGTAGAAGGTTGAATATAAGGTCTCAAAGACGACCAGAAGAAGCTGCAAGGCCTTGGAGAGACCTCTACAATAATCTAGTAAAAGTATTGGAGAGCATTACTAAGGAAACCATAAAAGGAGATCCAAGGAGAACTAATTAGAGAAATTCACTATTGGAGATAGTGAAATATTTGGGACAATTATTGCCATTTGAAAACAATCCCAAGAATAAAAATTTGGAAAGGAATTCCAAATATCAGAAGACCTCAAGACATTCAAAATCTCAAGAAGAAGATCCTATTTGAAGTTAAGATTTGACAAGAAGTTTGAAGGAAGATTCAGATAGAAGAAGGCTGCCAAATCTAAAAGATTTGGAGATTGCCTATCATATCAAGAAGGTACCACTTAAAAATCAAATATATCTTCTAATCTATAGAAAAACAAGGATACTACAAGAGGATAACAAGACACAAAAATCCTAGGCTTGTGAAAGAGAGTTGAAGATAATATTTTGGTGAAGATGAAGTTGTTCAAGGAAGCCTACAAAGAGTTGTAAGACCTTACTCACGGTAGAAAATTGGTGATCTTAGATACCAATATCTACATAATCTACATAAGTAGTGAAAAATACTTTCAGAAAAAGGTAATCAACTATTGGTGCAAGTAAATTCATTAAGTGGATTACTTATCAGTGTTTTAAGCACCTTGATTGGAGTACAGTTGCAAAAATAAGATTTGATATAAGAGTCTTCAAATGTGCAAAAATAAAGGATTCTTTAAAGGTTCATTTGCACTTTAGGATTTGATTAGATTTTAGAATCTCAAATTATCTATCAACTACCTATCATCTAATTTGGAAATAAAAAGAATACTAGCTCCTATTAGCTTGCTTATAAAGAAATTTCAGAATAATTCTTAAAGATTCATTTCAAATTATTCTTGATTAGTTGTAGTAAATTGATTAAGTTCATTATTTTTTAGAATTTATTGGAGCGATAAGGTGAAATTTTTAATTGAGTAGAAGTAAAATAATATTATATTCATCTGCACTATTATATTGTTCTCAAAGATTATTGTTTGTGTTCATTAGAAGGGCATAAAATATAGTTTTTCAAAGTGTCTAAAGACACTATTAATGCACTGAGATATATAACTTTGAAATGGCTTAAGAAAGCCACAAAATCAACTCAATATTCCAAGCATTGGAGAAGAATGTAACCACCATAAGAGCATAAAAAGAAGCCTTGAACGAGACTTGGTTAACCTCAAGTTCAAAGCATAAGAAATAGTGCAGAAAATAGCTTATATCATGTGGTTACATGCTTGGATTTGTTTATTAAATATCCAAGAAAATAGGGGAAGTTTTTTAATATATAGACAAACTCAAAACCTCTATATTGAACTCAATATTCTGCCTCAAAAACTAGAAATTAAGATTTACAAAGAGGAGTGCAAAATAAGGTGCAACAAGGTCATCTTGTATAAAAACTATTTTATATTATATTGCATTTTTTCTATATGGTTATAAAGAGAGAAGGCCGATTTAAAGGTGTATCAAAGGCACTAAAATTGCTGGAAAAACTAGTTGAAAGTGACCGTATGCTAGTAGCCATCTAAGCCTAGCTCAAGGAGCCATAAGAAAGGCTCATACTCCTCACATACTAGATGGTTTAACCTGCAAGATACACGTACAAGAGCAAGGGAGAAACAACATAATTCAAGAGCAATATCATCTATGTAAAAATAATGAAAAACAAATACAAATAAAAAGAAAAGTTGAAGCATCATTGAAGTGTTACTTACTCCATATACTTACTCCATATATGGTCATTGAAAGTGATGCTCAAGGCCTCCATACTATTTCTCCATATTCCATTATAATATTGTGCATAGAGACTATGTCCATGTAGATAAGAGAGTGAAACTTGTCATTAAAGGAAAACCCTAATGCTTAAATAAAGAGAGCGCTCATATTCAGTGAGGAGTTACATGAACAGGCTAGTGCATTGAATACACTTTTCAAAGAGGAAGACCAAGTATTTTGCTAAAGAACATAATGTTCTTATGTTAAAATAAGGTAGACAAATTCTTTGTTGGAACCAAATTCTCTTCAAGCACTCAAAGGAAAATGGTCATGCCACTTGGCACATAAGAGCTGAATCTTCTCCATTTTAAGGACATCAAAAACCAAATTCAACAAGTATTCTTCATAATTGAATTTACTATCTCATCATCTGAGTGAAAAGGGCTGATTTGTAGCATGTAAAGAAGGTGTTAGACCCTTTAGTGCTCAAAGCAACTGAAGTCAATGGAAGAGACTATAATACACCTGATTTGGAACACATTAAAACCAAATTGCTTCCATTGGAGGATACAACCATAGCATCCATGATGTCTACATAAATTTTGTAGTCCAATATTCTCTGAAATCAATGTCGAACATTGTTTGAAGAAAGATAAAATTATTTCCATTTATATGTGTTTTTTCCCTTGGATTTATGAGCTTTAAATCATAGGAATTTATATACATTTAAATTCATACATAAAGGGGAATATTTTATCAAATGAATAAAATATTTGCAATATAAAACCTAGGATTAATAAGGTTTTATACTTGGATAATAATTGAATACTTGAAAATATTATTATGATCTAATTTATCCAAATATGAGGGAGTCATAAGGGCTACTACATCAAATCAATTAATTGGAAAATTAGATACACTTAACCTAATTTCCAAAGTGTTATTTATAAAGAGATTTTTTTCATAGATTGGATATTCATAATACTATTGTCTTAAAATTTTCAAAAGGAGACAAAAATATCCAACATTATAACCTCTTTAAAATTTGGGAACAATGCTTAGTTCAATAGGAGCAATAAGGGATAATAGGAATTGATTTTTGTATTCTACAAAAATTTACAAAACATGAACTATAATTCTATAATAGCACTATATCTTATCCATAGCATACTAGGGAATCATAAGGTATTCTACAAAACTTGGTAATATCAACATCTATCATATATTATCAAGTTACAAAATATAAGCTTTCCTCATAACCTAAAATCCTTAGGAGTATATACTCACATTACTTGGGAGACATAAGGTAGTCTACAAAACAAGGATTAATAAAGGTTTTATCAAATCAAACATATATTTCATCAATCAGGAATCATATATCCTAATATAGGGATTCATAAGGTAGACAACAAAGAAAATCCTATCTCATTTCTTATACCTATTAAAATGCAAAAAGGAATATCATATAATGAATGTGGAATTTGATCCAATAGAAATTATTCTAAAAAACATGAAAACATGTGATATATTGACTCAGGGGCAAGTCATCATATGATAGGAAATATACAATGGTTTGACTGTCTTGAAGATGCTAAAGGATACAGTCTAAGAATTGCAGATAGTCAAACCTATCTCATAGATGGATATGGATGTGTAACACCTAGCAGAACATTTCCAAATATTCTACTACAAAATGTATTGTATGTTCCTGGACTAACATTCAATCTAATATTAGTAAGAAAGTTAGTAGAAGACAACTATATGATAAGCTTTGGATATATGGATAGAATCAATACATGTCTCATTATGAAACATGGAGAAATAAAAATAATAGGATCAATCCATGAAAATACATATATCTTAGATACAATGGAAAGCTTACAGAATATTGTGATGTTTCATAATGATGCTAACATATTTTCAAAGGAACAGGTTCAATAAAATTAAGAACCAAAACATCATAAAGGTAAGCATAGAAGAATAAAAATCAAGAATATGAGAGGACAAGTGCACCATGCTTTACTCAGTCATCAACATTCATAATCAATTGAAGACACTCGCAAAGAGAATAATAAATATGGTTGGATAGAAGATAAGGATGATGAGCCTAAACAAGTCGAAGATCATCAGTTGGAAGAAGATCCACATCGAAGACTAAAGTATTCAATATCCAAATAATGTAATACAATGGGGTGTTATAAATAGACTATATTACATCATTTGGATCATGTAAATGTACCTTTCTTGGTACATACTTAGGACATTAGATTACTTTACAAGGAAGTTATCTAGTTACTTCATGCAATGTAATAAATGCACAAGTGTCAAAGTGCAAGATGTATATGTGCAAGTTGTCCCTTGCACATCTAGGTAGAGTGTTGGCCAAGGAATCTATTTCCTATATAAAGGGCCATAGACATAGAGCAATATAGAGTAGTAGAAAGTAGTTTAGACCAATGTGGCATCATGTAGCAATGTAATGTATTGTGATGGGGTGTAATATGCTCAATTCCCATTCTTGAGTTGTAGTTATATTCATGGAGTGTTCATTTCATCCATAGCTACTTTGGTAAACATTTCCATCATTTCTATTTATAGTATATTTTTAGTCATCTCACAAATTTGATTTATTTCATATTATTTTGCATCTTGTGATTGCTATATCCCATTGCATGCTACATCAAAAGCTAACTATTAAGAGTATCACCTTGTTAGAAATAATGGTATCTCTTAGAACCTAGTGTTAAGTATGAAGTGAGTGTTGTGGTAATTCAAGCTATCATTGAGATTGAAAGCACTTTCAAAATCAAATTATATTGGCACCAAGACTCCTAAATTTGCACCACATTGGAAGTTGGACTCCTTTATCTAAAGGTATATGTGTCAATGTAAGAAAAGTATCCATAAAGGATAACTTAAAATGGCTCCAATGGATATAAGGAACCATGAATTGAGGTAATTAGCATCCCATATTAGAATAGATATCACAATACATAATTGATTTTAGATCTAAGACATTATCAGTGTCATAACCTGTTAATATCTAACACTAGAGTTATTGGCACCAAGGGTAAACCCCATTGGTGTCATAAGTGACAATAATTTTTGTAATACTAATATGACATCAAAGGCAAGGTGGTCATTCTAGAAGGATATGTACCTTTAATTCAAGAGAGTAGTATCTAGATTATGTTACTGCTATATGATTCGTCTAGTTTTAGAATGCAAATGGAATGATAAAGTATGACAAAATAGGTTTATCATTCATATTGCCAATTAAGGATAAAATAATTTAGTGGTGACTTTGTATGCATCAATATGAGCACTACATATACTCTCCTTGTATCATCAATTAAGATTATGAAGGGTGTTAAAAATATATATTTTTAACCTTATTTGGAAAAGGTTGACACTTTATGATGTAAGCATATGTAAAACTATGGGAAACCATTGCATAATTTTTAATGAAGATTTATATATTTAGCCTATGGGATCATGGATTAACATTGTGATGGTTAACCTTAATATACCCTTAACCTAATAATATGTTGGTTAAGAGTTATGTGATTTATGATTAATTATTGAGGTGTTTATGCATGTAATTGACCCATTTTATTGTAATTTGATATCTTATCTTAATTATTTATGTGGGTGCCTAAGGGTATCCTTTATCTCTTGTATATTATCAATTATTTCTTGTTCCACCCTTTGATTTCTTGTTCCACATGACTTGAATGAATGTGTTGTTTCTATTTTTTTTATCCAAGTATTTTGAGATCTAAGAAATCCTTATAATAAAGTTTACATTAAGGACTTTAGAACTAATTTTAAATGAATCCAAGTCACAAGATATTATTGGAGAAGAGCTTACACTTTGAAAGTAAATGTATTGAATTTATAATTTCAGGTTTATAAAATCTGCTTTTCTTACTTCAGGAATAGGAGTGGAGCTCTTCTCTATGGAATTGGGGAAATCCTTTGTGTTGATTAACATTTATGGCCCTTATGAAAATAGAATTCATTACTGGGATACCATTTTTGCCAATAACTTTCTGTAGCATGGGAATCTTATCCTTGGGGGTGATCTAAATTTTACTTTGAATAGAGCTGAGATATGGGGGACAGCAGCAAGAAGTGACCCACAAGCAGGGTTCTTTAAACACAAATTTGAAATGGCAGACTTGGTAGATGTTGAACCAATCAAACTTACTCCAACTTGGAGCAACAATAGAGCAGGTGAGGTTTATGTGGCCAAAATATTGGATCGATTCTTTGTCTCCGACTCCCTGCTGATGGACGAGGAGAAAATCAGAACCTGGGTGGACCCTTGTGGCATCTCAGACCATTTCCCTATTTTGCTCCAAATAGGCAACCCGGATAGGAAACCTTCAAGCCCCTTCAAATTCAATTCTACTTGGCTGCAGGACAAAGACTTTCAAAATCTGGTTAAAGTAGAATGGAACTCTTATGATGAAAGCTTGGGAAGTTCAGCCTGCTCTCAAATGTCAAAAAGCTTGAAAAAAGTTAAATCAGCTGTCTCTAATTGGGCTTATAATAAGTACAGGCAACAGAAGCAGGAACTCCTTCTCTTAGAACAACAGATTGCTGATTCTTATGAGATAGTGAATGCGGTTGGTCTTTCTGAGGAATCCAAATCAACCATCAGAACATTGGAAGAAAAAAAGAGCAATATCTTGTTAGCCCAAGAAGCCCAATGGAGGCTCAAAAGTAGAGCTTTATGGCTGGATTTAGGGGATGAAAACACCAAATTCTTTCAAAATTATGCAAATCACAGGAAAAATATTAATACCATCTGGGAATTGCCCAATGGAGAGGGGTCACAAGCTAGGTCCTTCAAAGATCTCGCAGCTCTTGGCATAAATCATTTCAAGCAATTGTTTAAAGATCCCAAAAGGGTAAACTTGGCTGAGATCTTAAAACTTACAACCTTCTTTCCAAGTTTTGCAGACGAAGCTACTAATGAAATGATTCTTGAGGAAGTGTCTCTGGAGGAATTAAAAGAAGTGCTTTCATCCTTTCAAAAGGACAAAAGTCCAGGGCCAGATGGTTGGGGGGTTGAATTCTTCTTGGGCTTCTTTGACTTAATTGGGGAAGACTTGATCAGAGTTATTGAAGAAACTAAAGCTTCAGGAAAGATCCCAGTGGATTTCAACTCAACCTTCATTGCTTTGATTCCAAAGAAGGACTCTCCTACTTCTTTCGATGACTTCAGACCTATTTCCTTGTGCAACTGCCTCTATAAAATTATTGCCAAAATAATTGCCTTAAGGTTAAAAAGAGTCTTTTCTGATTCCATCTCCAGTGAGCAATTTGGGTTTCTAAATGGGAGGCAAATCCATGACGCTGTTGGAGTGGCCCAAGAAGGGCTGCATACTATAAAAACTAAAAGACTTCCTGCTGTGGTGGTAAAACTGGATCTTTCCAAAGCTTTTGACAGGGTTAATTGGATGTATCTAAGGATCATGCTTCTTCACATCGGGTTCAACCTTCATGTTGTGAATTGGATCATGGGATGTGTGACCTCTGTCTCCTTTGCTGTCCTTATAAATGGTTCTGCTTCTAATTTCTTTTCCTCAGAGCATGGCATCAGGCAAGACTGTCCCTTATCTCCCTTTTTATTTCTTTTGGTGGCTGAAGGTTTGAGCAGGGCTATCAAAGAAGCTAAGTGAACAGGGCAGTTTAAAGGAATCCAAATGAGTACTTCTTTCTCTCTAACACATCTCCTTTTTGTAGATGATGTTATTTTGTTCACTGCTGGTTCTTTTAGGGACATTAGCAAGCTTAATGATATTCTAAGGAGCTATTGCCTTGCCACTGGTATGGAAATCAATATGGGAAAGTCTTCAATGTCATGTTTTGGCCTGGTGGAAGAAGAGGAATTTAATTTCCAGAGAATTCTTTCTTTTCCTATGACTGATTTCCAATCAGGGATAAAATATCTGGGATTTTTTTTGAAGCCAAATAACTATGGCACAAGAGATTGGGACTGGCTGGTGGAAAAGATAGATAAAAGGATATCTATATGGTGTAATAGGTGGTTATCAATTGGCGGCAGATTAACTCTTGTCAAATCAGTCCTGGAGGCAATCCCTGTCTATTGGCACGGCATGGCTTTCATCCCAGTAGGGGTTCTAGAAAAAATTAGAAAAAGGTGCTTCAAATTTCTGTGGAATGGAAAAAGGGACAAAGCAGCCATTGTTTTAGCCAATTGGAAATCTCTAGCAAAACCTAAGGCCGAGGGAGGTTGGGGTATTAAAAATATCCATCTTTTTGGTAAAGCATTGGCTGCAAAAAGCTTATGGAGGCTGCTCACTCAAGAAAACCTTTGGAGCAAAGTCATCAAGACAAAATATATCGAACCTCTTTCTATGGAAGAGTGGATTAGGAAACCTGAAAAGTCCATAAGAAGGGTGTCTAACTTTTGGAAAGCTGCTATTCAGGCCTTTCCATTTCTGGGGAATTGGCTGGCTTGGAATATTGGGAATGGCAAAAAAGTGAGAATTGGGGAAGATCCTTGGGTTGGTTGTGGCAATGAGCATAGACTTTTCGAGGACCTCTTACTTTCTCTCCACAATGCAGGTTTTTATACTCTCTCTCAGGTGGCAGACCAAAACACTACTACCATTTGGCAGCAAGGTTGGTTGAGTGTGCAACATCTGGGTCTTGAAGGCAGGAAGGCTGAGTCATGGCAAGCTTATGTGAAGGCACTTCTCATCAGTCATACTAGAATCAGACCAACAGTGGATGATGAGCTGGTTTGGACAAAAAATACTAAGAGGGGTGTATATACTGCTAGGATGGGATATAAAGACTTGTTTGCACAAGATAGGCAGGGGGACAATTTGTGGTGGTGGAAAGCGATTTGGAAGGTAAAGACGCCTTTAAAAACCAAAATTTTTTTATGGCTGGCCCTCAACAACAGAATTTTAACGTGGGATGTTTTAATGAAAAGGGGGTTTCAAGGCCCAGGAAGGTGTACACTCTGTCATAAGGAGCTTGAAACTATTAACCATTTATTGGTTGGCTGTGTTTTCACTAAGTGTGTATGGCAGGAGATTGAGGTGATCACTGGAAGCATAGGTACTTGGCAAGGAGACACATTGGAACATTGTTTGCAGCAGTGGTTTGATTCTAAAGATTTGAAGTCCTATAGGGCCCTCCCCTTTGCGGTGGCTTGGGGAGTTTGGCTAGCAAGAAACTCAGATATTTTCCAAGCCTCTTCTCAACCAGCCTTTCAAATTGCTACTCAGATCCGTTCTTTCATTGCTAATCTGGGAAAACCCACAGTGCAAAAAGGCCCAAGAAAAATGAAAGCTGCCAATATCATCAAAACAACTCCTTGGGGTTTTTTTGATGGCGCTTGTCAAGGCACCCCTCTTATGTGTGGGGCAGGGGGAATCCTCTTTCTTAAGGATTCTCATTTCATTCAGTTTAAGGCTGGCCTTGGAGGGGGCACAAATAACTATGCCGAATTAATTGCCTTGAAGTTACTCCTGAAAACTGCTCTGGACTACCATGTTCAACAACTCCAAGTTTTAGGTGACTCCTTGCTGGTCATCAACTGGATGAAGAAAATGTTCAGAATGGAGAACTTAACTTTGTAGCCAATTTTTCAACAGGTAAACATTTTGTCAGATGTCGTAAACCCCATGTCCTATACTCATATCTACAGAGAACTCAACTCTGGGGCGGATGCTTTGTCAAAGGAAGGTCTGCAGCTGGCGCAAGGAAGATGGGAGCTGAAGGAAATAAAGGATGGGGTGCTTATCCAAGAAACATCATTTTCTTTGCTTGATTTTTAACCCAAAAAAAAATAAAAATAAAAATAAAATGCCAGGAGGCAGATTTCGTTTTTTTCCCTTCTGGTTTTTCTTCCTGCCTGATTTTTTCTGCTTGCCTTGGGCAACTTTCCACTGTTTAAAAAAAAAAAAAAAAAAAAAAAATTCCCGGGAGGCAGATTTCGTTTTTCTTCCTTTCTGGTTTTTCTTCCTGCCTGATTATTTCAGCTTGCCTTGGGCAACTTTCCAATGTAATCTCTCTTTCTGGTTAAAAAAAAAAAAAAAAAAAAAAATTCGGGAGGCAGTTTTCTTCCTCTCTGTTTTTTCATTGTAGACAAAGTAGCTGAGCTTTATAGACACCTCTGTGTAGAGGTCTTATGGGGATTTTTTTAACTCTTAGCCCTTCCTTGATGGTACTAAGAAAATTTAGGTGGGGACAGACTGTTTTATTCCTGCCTGATTATTTCAGCTTGCCTTGGGCAACTACACAATGTAATCTCTTTTTCTGGTGAAATAGAAATTATGATTTTTTTTCGAGGAAAAAAAAAAAAAATGTATTGAATTTATGTAAAGTTTCATTGAAGGAAAAGATGTTTGATAAATATACTTTATAGCATTTAAATAATTGTAGCTTACAAATGTTGTGTCAAATGGAATTTGAGTCATGATGAAGTTTGTAACATTGAAAATATATTATAGCATATGTCTATTGAAAATTATGACAATTTTGCTCAATTTATGGAAAGAAATTGGAATTTATCAAATATACTTGTATATCATTTAAAGAATTGTAGCTTAAAAATATTGTGTCAATTGGAATTTGAGTCATAACGAAGTTCATAACATTGAAAATGTATTATAGCATGTCTATTGAAAATTATGATAGTTTTTCTCAATTTACGAAAAGAAATTAGAAATTGTCATCATGTTGATGCCATGACCAAGCAATGCTAAGTAATGTTATTGAGTCAAAGTTCAAACTATGGTCAAGTAATGTTAAGTAATATCATTAAATTAAGGTTTAAATCAAGGCATATTTATAAAGGGATAGATTATATGGTAGCGATCGAGTGTTTTTGGGCTGACTATCATGGAGGCAACATCCAACAGTGTTATCAATTTTTTTATGTATATAAAAATAATAAGAAAAAAAAGGCCATTGAATATTAAATGTAAATGCAAAACAAATATTTTTTTCCCTCAATTCACCCATACATGTTTATATAGACATATAATTTACTTGGGCTATATTTTATCTAAATGATTTTCACTCTATTTTTGTTGTCTTGATTGGTCAAATCTATGGATTTTATGAAAATCAATAAAATATGTCTATTTTATGAAAATTTAATTGAATTAACTTTTTTTTACATACATCTCAATATAGAGATTTAAGATTTGAACAAATATTATGGTTTAATATTATTTGACAAAAGAGCGATGACTATCGGTTGTATTCATTGTGTTGGAGGGAAACAAAAATTTTAAAAATCACCAAGCGAGAAATCCCAAATTCAAACTTCCAGGACTGAGGGAAACCTCAATTGAAATCATCCTGGAAAAGTTTCTAAATATGGGGACACCTATGAATCTGTTATTGATAATCCCATTGGTTTATAGAGTGATGAACTTCCTGATAAGGGTGACCCCCATGGACCACCTCTCTCAGGGGGCCCAGTTATGAAAAGACTTATTTCACCAAGGTCATAGGTGGAGGGCATCATCATGCATCTATGGAGCCACATTCTCCTATTGAACCTATCGAGTCCAAGGTAACAGCATGGCCCAAAAATATTTATCTATTGAATCTTTTAATTTAGCTGGTAAATTAATTGGAGGGTGTCCCAATCTAGAATTCATCCATAGTTGGGCTCTTTCCAAGTGGAAGCCTGTGGGATCCTTGGAAATTTTTGGCTTGACTAGAGGCTTTTTTGGGATTCATTTGAGTAATCATGATGATGCCAATAAAATCCTTACGGGAGGTCCTTGGTTTTTAGGGAGAAAGATCCTATTTATTTGCAAATGGGACTTTGACTTTGACCCGGATACCCAAAGTATAAATTTTACCCCTATCTAGGTAAGACTTCCTAATCTTCCATGGCACTATTGGTACCTGGACATCCTTGCTGCCATAGCTAAAATAATTATAACCTTGGTTGCTATTGATCATGCTAATTTAGCTAGGACTAGGATGACCATAGCAAGAATTTTTATGAATGCTAACCTTTATTCAGAACTCCCAAATTTTGTGGAGCTTGAGCATAGTGGATTCTATCAAAAGTAGGTCATTGAATATGAGAACAAATTATCTTACTATGTGGAGTACCACACTCAGGGACATCTCAGGATTCATTGTCCTTCACTTTGGATCAAACCTACAGATACTCCAATGCATTATCTTGAAGTTCAGAGTCATCATGCTTAGGATTGGAAGAAATTTGGGACTGCTGGTCCAAGCCATAATTACCAAGGATGGAGGAATGTTGGACCTAAAAAAATCTTTAGGTAAGTCAAGCAAGGACAACATCTAGGAAGTAAAGGTGTTGTTATTCGTAAGAATTAAAATCCAAATCCTCAAATCTGTCAAACCCTCTAGAGATTGTTGGTAAGGGTAAGCAGGTTGAAGAACATGTGCTTATACTAAGAGGGGGGGTTAATAGTATAACATAAAAAAATTTCCCAAATAGTAGCATTAGCATTAATAAAATATTAAACATCACACAAAGCATAACACACATGAGAGACATTATTTTTAACTTGGTTCACCCAATGTGGGCTACCTCCACAGAGAAAATATTTCTTCTAAATATTTCTCAAATAATCTCTTTGGGAATCCTTCCCAATTACATTGTTTATGGATATCTATCCAAAGCATATGTTGATCCCCTAATATCAAGTTCATGGATCTCTTCCACAGGATAACTCTTTCTCCTTCTGCCCTAGCTAGTGATCTTCTAGAAGAATCTATCTCTCTGCTACACTAACTAGTGGATCTCTCTCCACTTGAAGACTCCTCACTTAGAATATTTGTCTTCAATTATCCTAGATACTGGATCTCTATCCACTGAGACTCTTTCTTCTATACTTTATCACCTCCAAAGCTCTGTCAATAGGCTCACTCATAACCTTCTCAAATATGCTCAATAGGTTCACTTAGAACCTACTCAAATCTACTCAATAGGTCCACTTAGAACCTGCTCAAATATGCTCAATAGGTCCACACAGAACCTTCTCAAATTTTCTCAACAAGCACACACAAAAATTGTCCAAATCTTCTCAATAAGTCCTCTCTAGGACTTTCTCAAATTTGAATTTCAAGCTTCCATAAAATCTTACACAAAATCAGTCTACAAGCCTTCTCAAATACTATCCTCAATCACATAGAATCATAAAGATAATTGTTAGAGACTCAATATTTTTTATACTCAAATCCCAATCTCAACTCAAATTAATCTTATAGAAGCATAAAGAGAATTATTAGGGACTCAATATGTTCTATTCTCAAATCTCAATCTTAACTCAAATCAATCTCATAGAAGCATAAAGAGAATTGTTAGAGACTCAATATGTTCTATTCTCAAATATCAATCTCAACTCAAATAAGAATATAGAATAGTTTGTAATAGGCTCAATTAACTCTACTCGACCAATCACCTCAAGGATCAATCCTTTATCACAAACCCTAGTCCAAGCATGTATCAACCAAATAAAAATGTTTCCAATAATTTTCAACAACAAATCTCACATAACAATGATACTCAAGTTCAATTTTTTTGCACAACCAATGGGTTTCAACAACAATGCTTATAAATAAGGTTTAATCACAATTCTATGAGTAGATGGTGGTGATGGTGGAGGCTAGTGATTTGATGGGGGAGAGGCATTACCATGACCTTCATAATTGGAAGGGGGATTATTATGTGAATGAGAAGAGGAAGGAGTATCGAGATTGATAGGAGACAGATCTGAGGTCTTTGGTGGATTGGTGTCTCCAATCCTTTATGACTTCTATAGAACATCGGTATAAAATTTTGTGATTTGATTCAGGCTCAATTCATCGACACCTGTTGGTACTTCTATCAAGGCTTCCTCCTCGCTGGGGTTTTCTTTCAGGGGAGGATTTTCAACCATCTCGACCATTTGTTCACCTATATCCTAATGCTTGAAAGTTTACTCAAAGCTTTCCCCTATTCCTTCATGATCCCATAATTCTTGGTGTACTTATGATTCCTCATGTTCTTTTGATTCTTCAGATTCTTTAGAGGGTGTTTCTTATCTTTTATTTTTCTTTTGTCTCCTCCCTTCTCCAATTTTTCTTTTCATTTTCTTGATTTTTTTCTCTACCTCCTGTGCTTGATTTGAGCACCATCATCAGAATATTTGTATGATCCATAAGGGGAATGAAATTCTAATGTTTCCTTTAGAGGCTTATGTTTGCTCAGTAGCAATTTTCTTCCCTTTATATTTTTTAGTACTACTTTCAATTTTTTTTATGGGGATGCCATTTATTCCCAAAGGGACTTTATTAGACCAGTCATCATGGTTCTCATGATGACTGGTCTAATACACCAGTCATAGACCAATCATCATCATCATGGTTCTAATTGTACTTCTCAGATAATTCCTTGTCAGTATTTATCCCATACCTGGAAAAGGTTTGCATATGGCATCTCATTTTCCACCATGCTAAAATTTTAGCGTGATCCCAACCTTCCCCACTTTTATTGGTGCTCATGATGGTCTTTTTACTTAGCTTATGCATTGGGTTCACCTCATGGCACCAATATGCCAAGTGCAAATAGAATTCGTGCCATGGGAGAAATGGCTACATTTTTTCAGCATTCCATTCTAAAGGTCGATATTCATCATTATTCCTACCCTATTTATCAATTTGCCTATCAAATGAGTGAAATTTCTTGAAGGGGGTTTTATTTAGGGTGGCTTGCCTCTAAGTAAATTTGTTTGCAGGATTATATTTCCATTTTTGCGGTAGCTCTATCAATTTGAGACTTCTTAAAATTTGAGCTATTTTTTTGTGATCCCCCTTTTTTGACACTGTTACTCCCTCATACTGAAAAGGCATGAGGCAAGTTCCTGTCAAATGAGCAATTATACCAAATTTATTGTTAATGAAATTTGTTTGCCTTACATACTCCAAAGTGAATAATCGCTTAGTAACATAATAAAGCAACAAGAAGGGATTCTATGTGAAACCATAGAGCCTGGAGACCACCCCCTATGTTAGAATAAACCAGTTTCCTTCCTTTGCATGGGGGTGCCTCAAGGTATCTCGCATATATTGAGGAATTATTGGCATGGTACCATAGATGATTTTTAGTGTTGGGCCCAAGAATTCTATATTAAAGTGATAGTATGAACCTACCTACATTTGAGAGGAGTGGTGTTCACTCACATAAAAGTAGGAGTTCTCCCTTTTGGTCCTTTTGTGTGGTAGGGATAAAACTCAAAATTTTACCTAAAAGTAAAATAAAATCCATACCAGATAAGAGGAGAAATTGAAGGTATCTGGGATATACTTTTGTAATTTGAAGAGCCTTGCATGCAGCTATTGGGCTAGGTATTTTGGTAAGTCAAAGGGGACTCTAGCTAGGTCTACGCATGCCACATAGTAAAATTTGAATTTGTATATGCATTGTGCTATTGCTATTTGCCACCCATAAACCTGTGTATGTTTCCAACCCTGCCACCATGGCCAGCATGGAAAAGAGGTCCTTGATTTTAATTTTTCCAAGGGCATTGGAGATTTTGTCATGGCTCCCTCAGGAAGAGGGTCTAACCAATGCTCTTGTAGAAATAACAAAAATTTTAGGCCATTGGTGTAATATTTTGAAAAATTAGTAGGATCGAATAGAATGGGGGAAACTACAGGCTTCCTACCATAGGTGAATGTGGCCCTAATTGAGTCGGCGTTGAGTGCGAATATGACCTCATTCTTGGAGTTTCTTACTATTCTATTCTTGGCATCATAGAATTCTACCATGGCCCTGATTAACTCAGGGTAGGGATGAACCTGAGGGTAGACGTACCAATAGAGCAAAGAGTGGTAAGGTAAAGTGCTCGATCTTTATGGGGAGAAATTTATGGCCATTCTATTTGCTATGTCCTTTCAAAATTGCCTTGGGTATTTCCATGTCAGATTTGTATCTATGATATATCTATTGGGATCTATGAAATTGCTTCTCTTTTTAGATGATATTCATTTTTCCTTTGAAGAAGTAGTTGGAGGTATGCCCATAATGGTTGTATTTTGAGATTTGGTAGTGGAACCAGTTTGGACATGCTTATCAAAGTGTTGCAAAGCTTTTTGAGAGAGTAGGGAGCATGGTGAGTAGAAAAGAGAGAAAGTAGAAGATGAAAAGGGTGATGCCAAATAATTTATGATATAACTGGTTATGCATGCGCATGCCAAGGAACCATGCATTAAATATCAAGGTGACATAGAATAACTATGATTGGTGGCACACACCCCTATGCTAAATTTGAATGTTTTCAGATGCCTCGATTCATGTGCTTCTTTAAGAAAACCAACTACCAAGTGTTATCATTTTGGCTTTGGGCCAATGATGTTGCTCCGTTGTTGTATTGGACTAATAAAAAGGTGTCACCTTTACTCTGGGACAATAAAATGGCATCACCTCTACTCTGGTCCAATAAAATAGCATCACATCTACTCTAGGTTAATTAGCGGGTACAGTGCTAATTTAAAAATGGGGCTTTTTATAATGTCAATAAAATTGCTTTTCCCACCAAAAGTTCATGACTACTCCAAGGGGTCTTTGAGCATCAAAAATTTGTTCCATCATGATATTTTTCCTTGGAGAAACCATCAGCTACCAAAAAGTTGCAAAATCACGATAATTTACATTGAAGGGGCCTTTGAGCATTGAAAAGTTGTGCCATCATGAAATTTTTCCTTGGAGCAGGCATCGACTACTAAAAATTCATGAAATCACAACACTTTATATTGAAAGGGCCTTTGAGTGCCAAAAATTTGTGCCATCACGACATTTTTCCTTGGAGCAACCATCGGCTGCCAAAATGTTACGAAATCATGACATTTTTTCTTGGAACGGCCATCGACTACCAAAAGTCATGAAATCATGAAATTTTACATTTAAGGGGCCTTTGAGCACAAAAAATTTGCACCATAATGAAATTTTTCCGTGTAGCGGCCATTGATTACCAAAAATTCATGCAATCACGATAAATATTTACATAAAAATACATACAAGGTAGAGGAAAACCTGTTACTTGTAGTACAACTTCAGGTGGAATCCGTTGATGGGGATAGGTTGAAACTGACCCTATTCATTTCTCATATAGAAGGAATTTTGCTCTTTTTTTCTATTAATTTGAAAGGACCTTCCCAAAATGCGTCGAATTTGTCATGATTTCTGGGTTTTGACTTCTTTTCATTCCACCTTTGAACCAGGTCTTCTACTTTAAAATTTCTCAGAGTGGCCTTTTTTTCAAACCATTTTTTTGTGGTGACCACATGTTTTTGATAGTGATCATAGGATTTCTTCCTTTTTTCTTCTAATTGTAGGAGTTGGATCAACTGTTCTCCATTGGTTCCACTTCCTCTGTGTCGGTCTGATTGAGTAATTTTAGAGTTGGGATCTCTATATGTATCAGAATAACTGCTTCTTTTCCATAGACCAGAGAGTAGGGAGATATATTTATGGACTTATTAATTTTTATCACATCCACCCATAGTGCTTGATTTATCATATAGTACCAACTTCTTTTATTGTACTATAGGGTTCGCTTTAAAATCCTGAGTAGGTTTTTGTTTGTAGATTTAGCTAATCCATTCCCTGCGGGTAATAGTTTGAGGATGTTTTTAAGCAAATCACATATTTAAATGTAAATTAAATCATATTGGCACCTACAAAGGATGATTTGGGCTCTATTGTTCCAACAAAGTCCAATCCCATTGTTGAAAAGGTTCTTCGACCTGAATGGACTTTAGAGGTATTGAAGCATTTTTCTCTTTTCTGACGTATCTCAAGAATTATTTACGATTTCTTATTATTTTGAAGATGTTTACAAAAATAGTTGGCCATTAGCATCCAATTCTAATGATATTTAAGGTAGTGGTACTTCATAAGTAGTGTCCTTCAGATGAGCCACTGTGGAATTCGTCCAAGATATTCTATTTTTTATTTTCATTTATGCATCGAAGCAAAAATCCATCCAATTTCTTTATGTATAGTCCCTTAGATACCAAGGTGTATTTTAGGGCTTGGATCCTCTACCTTCTTATTTGTGAAGAATTAAATCTTTCTGGGCATTCCAATTTGGAAATACCAAATTAATTCATTTACCTAGTCAAGTTGCACTTAATGTTGATCGTAATATGATGCTACTTCATGAGTTTAGCAAGCTATGTATTCTGATTAATCTTGCTTGGCGATTTCTTAGCACAATGATCTATCTCTTACCATATTGGTTGTATTTGTACATCATATTCTTGTATTTTTGTCATCCAAACAGCTCTTTTGTCATCAAGCTCCCCTTGTATGATGAATTTTTGCATGTTATGGTGGATTACATACACAATAATCCTGTTCTATATACCTAAAAAAAATAGTGACTTCATTATAGCATAGATCTATTTCTCAATGAAGTTATATTTTTCTTCATTTTATTGCATAGTCTAACTCAGAAAAGCTATGGACCTTTCTTCATTGTCAACTCCTTTCTGCATGAGCACTGTGGCATAACTCTCTTGTTCGCCTACAATGTACAAGATGAAGCCTATGGAGTAGTCTAGATTCACAAAGATTAGGGCTTGGGCTATTTGTCCTTTAATCTACTGGAAATCCTATTTCCTTGCATCGGTCCTCTTGAATACAACATCCTTTTTCAATAACTTTATCATGGGTTTGATGATTTGCATGAAATCAACAATGAATTTGCACATGAAGTTGATTTGGCTGAAGAATGACTATAAATATTTTTTTTTAGGGGGTAAGGGAAGATATAAAAATGCTTTATAGCTAAACTAAACTTAGAAACAACATGGCCAAGTAATAGTATTTCTTTTAAAATGAAGATAGATTTCTTGGGTTTATAGAGATACCAAATTCTCTGCACTTCTTGAACACAATTCTAAGGTGTGTTATATGATCCCATTTTGGTGAGAGAACACTATCATATAATCTAGAAATATTACTATTATTTTATTGACAAGTTCTCCAAATGCCACATCCATAGCTCTTTGAAAAGTTGCTCCGACATTGGATAACTCGAAGGGCATTCTTTGGTAAGCAAACATTCCCCACTTGGTTGTGAATGCGGTTTTGAATTGGTCTTCCTCTTTGATCCACACTTCATTGTACCCAAAGAAGCCATCCAAGAGCGAGAACCTTTCTAATCCTACTACTATGTGTAGGATTTTTTTGATATAAAGGAGAGGGTAATGGTATTTGAGTGAAGCTTTGTTCAAGTTGTGAAATTTGACACACAGTTAGATATCTCCATTATTTTTCCTAACTAGAACCAGGTTAGCAACCTAAGTTGAATACTTGATTGGGTAAATAATTTTAGCTTCAAGTAATTTTAGTAGCTCCTGCTTCATTAAAGCTTCGATTTTAGGATTCACTAGTCATTGCTTTTGCCAAAACAACCTTGCACCTTCCTCAATTTTGATCATGTGTTGGATCATTTCTTTGATATAGAATTTCAGGTCACCATAGGTCCAGGCGATGATGTTTAGGAATTATTTGCATAATTCAATGATTTCATCCAGTTTTACTTTGGTAGCGTTCACTCCTACTTTGATAACTTTATTAGGTCCCATATGAGCTTCTCTATATCTATGTTTTTCAACTTTCATTTTATGGCCAGTTGACATGTCATTATTATCGAATAAGCTCTCAAGGGTGACTAACCCTTTTGGGATGTGGTTGTTCTTTAACTGGATCATACCTGCATCTTATTCATCTCCGGCTATCATGATGCTAGAGCAGTTCATCTCATTGACAAGGAAGTCCACTATTTGTTTATCATTCTTGAAAACTTGCCATAAGGTATCTCTGTGTGGCACAGAAGGCCTATAGATTAGCCTAACTCTTTTTTACTTTTAGATGACATTGCTGATAGGGCAAAAATTAGTCCCTATTGAAGTCAACAAGTCTACATGAGTATTTTTCTCTCTTGGAATTGCCTTGAGGTTTAGAGATTCAAAGGATTCTAACAAGTCCCAAAAATTATTTCTATAATCCTTAAGGTAATGTTGTTTACTTACACATTTTTCAATTACTTGGTTCACTATCCGTTTAGAGTCTCTGAATATCTATAGCTTCTTGATACCCATATTTTTAGCTTTCTTGAGTCCAAAATAGAGTGCTTCATATTCTATTTTATTATTAGTGGAACTCTAGGTTAACCGATAAGAGAAAACCTTTTCTTCACCTGTTGGAGAGATTAAGAAAATACCTGCTCCAGCTCCATTTTTACATCTAGCACTATCAAAGAAAATATTCCATAGTTGATCTGTGGATTGGTTAACCAGAGGGAGATAAATGAGATCACTTTTCTCAGGTTTTAGAATTGTGTAACATCCAATGTCAGTTTTGATCATGACATTGAAGTCTTGGAGAGAGAACGGTCTTCCTTTTATAATACATTTAGAGCTTCTTCCATTAATTTTATGTCCCCTAGTTCCTCTATCATCATGTTCATAGTGGTGGACTGTTTGTATTCCTCTTCAAGTCTTCTGATATGGAAATTTGATGGTTTTTCATTGAATATTTTCACTCTTTTGCCCTTGAACAAGATTTCTATATGTGATAAATTTAATGACAAATATCCTCCTATCCTAGCTATAAAATCCTTTGAGAGACACATACCAAAATAGGGCTCCAAATCCACTCTACCACTTCTTGTATGACTATAAGTTGGGGTAGTCTGTGGAGCTCTATTGGGATATCTCTGATTACCCCTACAATTTTCATAGGGGTTTCACCTAACTGTAATATGTCGGGATTGATTATTATATATTCCATGTCCATGATATCACATACTATTTTGGGCATCACAGTATTTGCAGCTCCAGAGTCTATCATACAATTGTGAACTACCCACCCTTCCATTTGGAGAGACAAATAAAAAGGAGGGGTCTATTTTTTCTTGAAGTGGATGTCAGACTAGATTATGCACAATCCATATGATTTGGGGTCTTATTATTATTTTTCATAGACCTCAATGATTCTTGCAACAAGTCAATCTATTTTAGAAGTTGCAAAACTTCATATATAAATGCCTTGGAAGGGGTTTTCTTCATTTTCTCAACTGTGTTAAATGGAAGGGGCTCAACACTCTTTTTCTTCACTATTGAATCATACTTTTTTTTGTACCCTTGAATAGAATCAATTCTTTAATGCTTAGTCAGTGAGTGGTACCTCAGTTTATCCCTAGCTTGTTCCTATGTTTCTACTTCTTTCTACCGAGGTGCTTCCTTATAATTTTTTGCATATTTTTGGCTCAAACTCGAGGGAGATTTTTCATAAGAGGTCCTTTTCTCAATAGGGTTCCTTATAGGTTAAGGCACCTTTAAGGGATTGAGATCTTGGGGATCAACCTGTAAGGGTTTATTTCCTGATCTAGTAAGAACAACTACTTGTTCTATAGAAAGCATCATGAAATTCTGATTCTCTTCTATGAGATGAAACGAAGTTGCTTAGTGAATATCATAATGTTTTAAGTAAGGAAGATAAATTTTGGAGATTAAAATCAAGACAAACTTAGTTGAAAGGAGATCAAAATACAAATTTTTTTCATAGGATGGTTATAGTATAGATATCAACATCTAGAATTAGTATAATTAAATTTGTAGAAGGGGTTTGGACTAAATACCATAGTGAAATTAGAGAGGTAAGGTATTTTTATCATAATACCTTAAATTATAATAAATGAAGATAATAGAAAACTAATGGATCCTATTACTCTAGAAGAAGTTTATTTAGCTTGTTTCTCTTTTAATAAAGATAAATCCCCAATTCTAGAGGGACTTTCTGCAGCATTCTATCAACATAATTAGGATAAAGTGAAGGATTATTTATTGGTGGTAGTGGAACAATCTAGGGTAAAACAATACATACCTTATAAAATAAATGCAACATATATACAGGTTACTTCAAATGGAGAAGGCAAATTTTAAAAAAATAATAATAAGTGAATTCAAAAAAAAATATATTTTAAATAAGAGAAAATGTGGGACAAACATCCTCCATTTATCGATATGATAGCACTGACGGATGAGCATGCACTTAGTTCTATCAATTTATACTAGCTGTAATTTATTTTTGTGGTGATGCAATTTAAAACGTGTGTGCTTATGTGTGATTGATTTATGTATATGTATATGTATATATTGTATGCATGGTGAACACAAACATGATGGATGCAATGAATGAAATGGAATGGAATGAATTTAACTAAATGCAATGCATCTAAAATGCAAACCTAAATGGGTAAATGAAAAAAAGCTCCAAAAGACCAAAAAAGAAAGAAAATATTGAAACCCTGTGAGGATGTATGCTCACAAATGACCAAGATGGAGGTTACCCCTTGTGTGTGGCCATGAAGATATTTTGTGAGGGTTGTAATATTGCAAATATGGACAAGGTGGAGTTTTACCTACTATGGGTGTATTTCTTGCTAATATGGACAAAGAGGAAGAGACATACTCATTAGGATATATTCTTATAAATGGTCGAATGGAGGCTACCCCTCGCTCGTGACCATGAAGTTGATCCCATATGGGGTGTGTTTTGTGTGAATGATGTGCCAATTTGAGTACTACCATATAGGGGTGTGATGTGTGTGAAAAGGTGTATGATCAAATCTAATGAAAATACAAGAACCACACCCCTTGAATTGGAGATATATAAGCAATAAAAAAATTCAAATTCAAGGGATACATAATGTCACGAGCAAGTGTAACGATGGAAATGCATGGAGATGAACCATAGGTTGAGGATCCGCTAGTCATAAAAGACCTATTATGAGTGTAGTGCATGTGAGCTATAACCGAACTAGGTATCATCACTTTCCATTGTCATGAAAACCCAAAAATCTATATGATCAAGTAGTCATGCAAATATGAACAAGCAATAATGCAATTGTATGACAAGAAAAATACAAGGAATAGAATGTCAGGAAAATAATGCAAAATATGATAGATAGTCATGCAGTATGAACAAGAAAACCAAATGCAATCTAGATGAAAATGTAAAACCATGCATAATTTTTGTTTGTTTGTTTTATTGCTATTATTATTATTAGAAAATGAATTACATCCATTGGTTTTTAAAGTCAACACAAAGTTTGAGTGTGCCACTTATTTCAACAAACATGATGATAGTGCAAGGATCTAACCCATAAAATAAATGATTTTTATGGTGGGTATCTTCATGATTCTCATAACGAAGGGGATCACCCACAGTACCTTCTCTGGGAGAACCTGCATGAAAGTTAGTGCAAACTTTGACTGTACCATCTTTTTTGATGAAAGAGAGAGTGATTCCCAACTTCACAATATTTTTATAAAATAGATGAATAGGATCTTCTTGAGAACAAGAGGACTTGGTCAATTCAACACAAGGGATAGACCTATCAAAGGAGAAGTTATTCCAAGAGATATTCTTATGAGATATGTCACAATGGGTACATTTCAAAGAGCTAATACAATTCACACAAGCCTTAGAAAAACTTATTTTAATACCAATATGATTCACATCAACTCTCAAACAACTCACTCACAAGTATAATTCTAATAAAATCTAAACAAAATAGATCATAATCGATCTTTCTTAGGGAGTCAAAAACAAAGGGAAACATAACTAAAAAATAGTAAATCAAATTGAAAAACTATTGGCAATAAAATTAACACATCAAAACCAATATAAACACAAATATTTAATTACGAAAAACCTCTAGGTGAAGGAAACTCATTAAAAAGAAATTTTTTATAGATTATATTCCTAAAATATAAGAGTACAATGTACATCATCTAGAATGAAGTTTCTTCTAAAAAAAAAGAATATAAAGAGCATACAATCCAAAATTCCTAATAAATTCCACCTTGTTGATTCTTAAAAAATACAACAATGCACCCAATTTATGTTTTTAAACAATATGTAGTGAAGTCTCACTATACCGGCCAGGACCAACCTATAAAAAGGAGGGGGGAATGTTGAGCCAAATTACTGTCAAGATCCAAGCACAATGAGAGGACTTGAGACCCCCTCCATATTTCAAGTAGTTGATGCTAATATAGTATTGAGAATGTCGATGAGGGAAGACCTACGTCAAATATTGATATAGATTCAAAGCTCCCTATGCCATGAGATGAAGCTAACCACCTAAACTGGATCAATAAGAGGCTATATACTTTTCAATAATAGCTAAGCTAACCCTCACCAACAACTAGATCGTTGGAGCCTTTTCAATGGTAACTAAAAAGAAATTATTATTAGAAAGGTTTCTACTCACTCAACAACCATGAATGCTTCCTCCTACCAAATGGATGGTGTGGTGAGTGAGCCAACCTCTATTGGTAATTTTATTTGCAGAACATCATATACCCCATTGAAATTACAAGGTAGCACTAGCAAGATACCTAGGAGGTAATAACTAGGAACCATAGGGGAGGAAGATAAGGGGGTTAGGGTGCTCAAATGAAGGATCAACAAAGTTGTCCAAGCTTGTTGATCCATGAGGAAGTTACGATGGGTTGTATACACTTCCAAACCAAATTAAATCAATGGCATCTAGATTAAAAAAATGGAACAAGAACACTTTTGGAAATAATTTTTAGAAGAAATAAGAACTAAAAGATAAAATTCTAAAATTCCAAAAAGGTGATCATAATAATCGAAGTTTGAAGGAAAGGGGGGTGAATATCATAAATATTTGAGTAAGGAAGAGAAAATTTGGAGATTAAAATCAAGACAAAACTGGTTAAAAGAAGATAAAAATACAAAGCTTTTTTATAGGATGGCAATAGTACAGATATAAACATCTAGAATTAGTAGAATTAAATCAATAGAAGGGGTTTGGATTGAATATCAAAGTGAAATCGGAAAGAAGATAAATTCTTTTTATCGTAATATTCTAGGATCAAAGGAGTTGGAAGTTCTTAATGATAAACTTCTACAATAAGTAACATAAATTATAATAGATGAAGACAATAGAAAATTGATGGAGCCTATTATTCTAGAAGAAGTTCATTTAGCTCATTTCTCTTTTAATAAGGATAAATCCCAAGGTCCGGATGGGCTATCTACAATATTTTATCAGCATAATTAGGATATAGAGAAGGATTCTTTATTGATGGTAGTGGAATAGTCTAGGATAAAATAATACATATCTTATAAAATAAATATAACATATATGGAGGTTACTCCAAATGGAGAAGGCAAAATTTAAAAAATAGATTAGTAAATGAATTCAAAAATATATCATATTTTAAATATGAGCATATGTGGGAAGACCATCCTCAATTTGTTGATATGATAGCACAAACATGGAATTATTTAGGAAACAATGGGTTGTATACACTTCCAAATAAAATTAAATCAATGACATATAGATTAAAACAATGGAACAAGAACACTTTTGGAAATATTTTTGAGAACTATCATCACTAGAGAAGTCAATTGTATTGACTTCCGGGATAAAGATATCCCACAACACAGTTTACATAAGGATAATCCCTTATATTACTGCTCTAATTGGAGATGTAGCTGTTAAAAGAGTCTTGATCGATAATGGTTCATCTCTAAACATTTGCACTTTTGACTTCTACCAACGGTTTGGCTTTAGAAGTGATGAAATGAAGAAAACTGACATGATTATCAAAGCTTTCAATGACGAAACACAAGAAACATGTGGATTTATTACCATCCCATTGCAAGTTGGTCCTATAACCTTAGATACAACCGTGTTTATTGTACATTGCTCTGCATCATACAACATACTCTTGGGTCATCCTTGGATCAATGCAATGCGGGCTGTCCCATCCACTTTACACCAATGTGTTAAATTCAAATTTAAAAATCAGTTGGTCACTATCCATGGTGATCCTAGACCCTTTGATATGTGTGCTTTGGCGAACCTCGTTGGAGTGCAATTTTGCCCTGCTCTGTCATCCACACATCCTAATTCTTATTTTTCATCTAAAACTGTGAAACGCAATCCCATAGCTTCACCTATTTCTCCTCCATTCATTTCACCCTCATATATAGATCAACAATCTTCTAAACAAATCACTCTAGAACCTCAAAAAGATCTTCAATCCACAACCAATCCTTCATGTTCTATACCTATAATTTCAAAACCTATAGACCCATTCATTAACACTTCCACATTATCTACATCTATCATACCTTCCACATCTAAAGATATAGGGAATGATCCTTCTACATCTTATGCTCTTTCTGATGAACTTTTACCAGATTTATCCACAATATTAATATCAGAAAAAACAAATGTTTCTATGCAAAATTCTATTCTTTTAAATAACTTGCCACCATCTCATTGTGCTTTGGGCCTCCCACAACCTATGGGAAGTACTTACCAAGTCGGGAGTTGTGCCTTAATTTATAAAGGATATGATTGGGGAAGAATACCTCAAAATATCAAAACTCATCATGATGGATATGCTCGATGTTATTTTACTAATGAGTATATTAAAGCTAAACCTATAATACTTAAAATGGGATATAAATGGAAAGGCTTGGGACATTTCCAAAATGGCATGAAAGAACCTATCGAGGTAGAACCGTGGCCTGCCTGCTGTGGTGTGTAAAATTCAAACCAGTAGTTTATTGAAATATTGTGCAATTTAAATAAGACTGCAATAACAAGAATTGTCGGATACATTAGCATATTGTTATAACAAAATAACAAATGCATATAATAGGACAAATAATGAAATAACAGTATAACTATGCTAACATCCCCCCTTATTACATTATTTGGGTAATAGGATAACTACTAGCTATACTAACATCCCCCCTGATTACATCATTTTGCAATGCAAAGAGAGCTACGAAACAATTCAAATTTGACACGTGCAAGTGCCTTAGTGAAAATGTCTGCAACTTGAGCATCGGTGGGAATGTGCTGAAGCTGAATTTGGTGCTTTGGAACTTCATCTCGAATGAAATGACATTGTGTGTCAATGTGCTTTGTTCTTTCATGATGGACTGGATTCTTGACAAGGTTCAGAACACCCTGATTGTTGCAAAACAAGTGTATTGAAGATTTTTATGGATGGCCCATACTTGTTAGAATGCGACGCAACCATATCACTTCACACACAGCTTCACGTGCGGCACGATAATCTACCTTTGTTGATGAAATAGCAACCACTTGTTGCTTCTTGTTGTGCCAAGAGACAGGACCGGATCCCAGATGAAAAATGTATCCAGAAGTTGACTTGTGATCATCAAATGATCCGGCATAGTCAGAGTCCGTGTATCCTTGCAAGAAGAATTTGTCGTTCTTCTTGTATTCTAGGCCATATTCCATAGTACCACGGACATAATGAAGAACACGTTTTGCTGCTTTCCAATGAGTGGTCTTAGGCTCCTACATGAACCTCGAAAGATAGTTGACAACAAATATGAGATCTGGCCTAGTATTGGTCAGATATATGAGACTCCCAATAAACTATCGATAGATAGTACCATCTACCTAAGGTGAATCATCATATCATGATAACTAAAGTCCAGTATCCATCGGAGTTGCCATTGGCTTGCAATCAGTCATGCGATATTTTTCTAGCAATGTCTTGGCATATTTTTTCTGAGACACTTTGATGTAGTGCTCCTTCTGGATGACTTCCAAACCAAGACAGTAATGGAGAAGTCCGAGATCTGTCATCTCAAAATATTTACACAAGTTTCTTTTGACAATAGAGATCATAGTTTCTGAACTCCCTGTAATGAGCAGATCATCAACATAGAGTACAAGCAACACTATCTCAGAACCCTGTTTCTTGAAATAGAGGTTTGCATCTGACGGACATCTCTTAAATCCATGCTGCATAAGGTGATTGTCCATTTTTATATACCAAGCTCGAGGAGCTTGTTTTAGACCATATAAGGATTTGACCAATTTGCAAACCTTCTGCTCTTGGCCTTCCACTTCAAATCCTTCTGGCTGAGTCATGTAGACTTCTTCTTGGAGATCACCATTTAGAAAGGCACTTTTGACATCCATATGGTGAAATTTCCACCCATATTGTGCTGCCATAGCACACATAACTCGAATTGTGGTCATCCGAGAAGTAGGTGCAAAAGTTTCCTCATAGTCAATGCCTTCCTTTTGAGCATAGCCCTTTGCAACAAGATGGGCCTTATGCTTATCAATTTTTCCATCTGCCTTGTACTTGACTTTATATACCCATTTTTAGCCAATGGGTTTCTTTCCATGCGGCAGATCAACAAGCTTCCAAGTTTTATTTTTCATCAAAGACTCATACTCTGTATCCATAGTGACCTTCCACTGAGGCTCACTAAGAGCATCTTGCACTGATGCAGGTTCAAGATCGTCTATGGTAGACATGAACGCCCTGTCATCATCAATATCCATATCCTCTACTTCTGTATGTGGAGTTACAGAAAGTTCCTCAAAATATTGACAAAGATCATCAACCTCACCAGTTTCTTTGGCTTCTTTTTCCTTTTGAGCCATACTGCGTGTACGAGGTCTATCCAAGTTCAAATTGGGAGGAGTGGATAAATTTGCATCTCTGATTGTATTTGTACACCATTTTGGATTCTTCTTTGGTGGTGTTGAAGAAGATGTAGAAGGACCTCCTGTCAGTGTTGACGAAGGAATCTTCTCTTCCTTAGATTCCACAAGATCTAGGTGTACTTTAGATGTGCTCTGTAATGTGAAAGCTTCATCAAAGACAACATCTCTGCTGACATGAATTTTCTTGGTCAAAGGATCTATCAAACGATATCCTTTAGAGTGCTCATCATAACCAAGAAAAATACATCTCGATGTTTTCTCATCTAGCTTCTTCCTTTTCTCTTTTGGTATGTGCATGAAAGCGTGACATCCAAAAATATGTAGATGAGATATGGAGGGTTTTCGACCACTCCATGCTTCCTGTGGAGTCATTCCTTTTAGGGCCTTTGTGGGTGCCCTATTCAACAGATATACTGCAGTGGTGACAGCTTCTACCCAATATTGTTGCCCAAGAGTAGCTCCTGTGAGCATACAACGAACCATTTCCATGATAGAACGGTTCCTTCTCTTAGCAACTCCATTTTTCTGAGGAGTATAGGCAGTTGTTAACTGTCTCTTGATTCCATTCTTATCTAAGAATGCAAAAAATTCTTTAGAGGTAAACTCCCCCCCTCGATCTGAGTGGAGGGTTTTAATAGAAGCTCCTGACTCCTTCTCAACGGATTTCTTGAACTGCTGGAAGAATGCGAAAGCTTCAGATTTCAGTTGGAGAAAGAAAACCCACATCTTTCATGAGTAGTCATCTACAAATAACTGAAAGTACCTCTTCCCTCCACAACTGTTGGGTGTGAAAGGACCGCACAGATCGGTGTGAATTAACTCCAGAGGTTTTTGTGCTCTTGTTGAGCTCTTCTCAAATGGTACTCTATGTTGCTTTCCTGCCAAGCAGTCGAGCACACTGGCAATGTGGCAGAAATGGAAGGAAGACCCTTTACCATCTCATACTTACTGAGCTCAAGTAAGTAGCCAGAACTAAGATGCCCATATCTCTTGTGCCATAGGGAAGTTGCCTCCTTGGTAGAGACAGTCATGGCAACATGTGGAGTAGAGATAGCATCTAGGGCAAATAAGTCGTGCTTATATGAAGCTGTTGCAATCTGCTTACCCTTCCTGGTAATAGTACAATACTTCTTGCCATTCTCAACACGAAAGTTGAAAACCATATTTCTATCCAGGATTTGTGTGACTGACAACAAATTGTTAGCCAATCACAAAACATAGAGGACTTTGTCAATCTGACACTTGCCATCAGGAAGAGTGACTAAAACTGTACCCTCTCCCTGAACCCTATAGGTTTTATCATCAACAATGGTGACAGGTTTGCCCTCTTTGGCCATGAATGATTCAAACCATGATCTGTCGCCAGTCATATGTTTTCTAGCTCCAGAATTGACATACCAAATAGGATCCCTCTATGTGGAATCTGTGGTAGTCATGAGCACCTTGTGTGCCCATTCAGAATCTGAGTTAGATTCTTCAACAACAACATTCACCTGGGGTTGCTTGTTTTTATTTTGTGGTTTGTTTTGGCCTCTCTACTTGTTCTTATGCCAACACCTGTTGGTGTCATGGTTGTCTTTCTCATAGATCTTGCACCACCTCTTCTTCTGTTGAGGTTGTTTTCCTTTTCCTTTCATATCTTGTTGATAATTTCCTCCTTTCTAAAAGTTGCCTCCTTTTTGCCCATTACCTTTCTTCCTAGAACCCTGCCTGTTGGTGTATAGGGCTGTATTGGAAGAATCATCCTTGTGAAGTTGGCATGCCTCCTGTTGTTGAAGCAGATTGACCAACTCGATGTAGGTAATTTGTCGTTGAGACACCTGGATGGAGGTTATCAACATATCAAATGAAGAAGGCAAAGCTCTCATCACAATTGAAATTAGAAGCTTTTCATCCATAGAATATTCCAAAGAATTCATTTTCTCTTTCAATTCAGACACTCTGCACAGAAAGAGTTCAACTGTTTCACCCTGTCTCAAACTCAGGTTATGAAGTTGTTGTTGAATATGAAGAATGGTGGAATCATTATTTCCATCATAGATGGTTTTAATGGAATCCCATGCCTCTTTACCACTTGCTTTGTCAGCTATATGAGGTTGTACTTCATCTGAAACAACAAACAAAATGAGCACCTTTGCTCGACTGTCTTTCTTGTCAAAAGCTATCTGATCAGCAGTAGGAGTTGTGGATCCTGATGCTGGTGAAGGCCTAGGTGTTACTCCAGTAACAATATCCCATAAATCTTCCATTTGGAGAATTGCCTTCATCTTATGTTTCCATGGTGTATAATTTGGACCTTTCAATAACTGATGAGGATCAGTCATCAATTTTGCAACAGTGGCCATAGTGAAGGTTCCTTATAACACCAATTGGTCCCCCTTTCGATATACCTTTTTCTAGGCCATTATACCGTACAAAATACCCACCCTTACATGAGGGAAACTATAGGTATTTAGAAAGATCAACAAAAATCACCCGCCCTTACGTGAGGGAAACTATAGGTGAGTTTTAGAGATCATACGATACGTGGAACATAAGCAGTACGAAAGGGAATCGTCTTGTTGATGGCACCTACCATAGAAGATTCTTCTCATGCGTGGGGCGTAACTTCCCCTAAACACTATGAAGAATACTTCGTCAGGATTTACGCCTAAACACAAGAGCGATTAAGGGTAGTGGATGGAGTAAAAAAATGCAAAAATGGCAAACTTATCTCTCCCCGATGATTTATAGAGAACAAGCTCAGACGTCATTGTAGCAGCTATATTAGGTGGCGGATACAGTAGCACAATCACGACAACTTTACCTATAAGTGCTGGCCAGAGGTATCACAAATACCGAACACTATGGTGCAATAAATTGCACGGATGGGTTTTAATTATTCCAGGGACTTAGGGAGTGTATTTGATTTTTTTTTTTAACTTTTAATGAAGTAGTGCAAAAATGAAATATGCAACATACAACATAAAAAGTGCCCACAAGAATTAACCCTCCAGGTTTCGGACACAGCCGAAAATGCACCTTTACAATAATGCCAAAAATTTGCTTTTTCAAAAAATTACTCACATTCCCCCTTTGATTTTTTGAAAAAAAAATATCCCCCCTAAAAAAATTCTCTTTAACAAAGCATTTTAATAATTATTATGTATTTAAAGTTAAAATAAATAATTTTAATTTATATAGTTTTAAAAAACTTATGAAAAAATAAATTAAAAATTAAATTTTAATTTATAAAGCTTTAAAACTATAGAAAATAAATTAAAATTAAAATTTTAACTAAAAAATAATAATTAAAAAAAACTTTGAGAAGAAAATTTTACCTTTGAAAAGGGGGGGAGTCGGCGGGATTTGAACCCTCGACTTGTAGGCTCCCAGAGCCTTACCGCACGGCTCACGACCACGTGAGCCAGCGGGCTGATCCGAAAGGATCAGGGGCCCCCTCGTATTTGAGGAGGGTCCCCAGTCCGCTGCCCGGGCGCGGCCTCTGCAAGGTGACCGCTCCTCTCGTGTTCTCGCTGTTGTGGTCACGGCTGCGCTTGCTGCATGCGTAGGGGGCATCCGACAGCCACGTCCTTAGCGGGGATGGGGGGCGCACGCGGCCACGTCCATGTCGCGGATGGCTGCACTACGCGTGCAGCGGGGGGGGGGGCCGCGTGGCCACGTCCGAATCGCGGATGGCTACGCTGCGCGTGCAGTGAGGGGGGGGGCATGCGGCCACATCCGCGTCGTGGATGGGGGGCCTCCCCTCCCTCAGTCGCGCATGGATGCGCGACGACTGTCGCGCGACAAATTTTTTTTTTTTTTAATTCAAGAGAGGGTGGGCGGGGGCGCGGGGCCTTCCATGATTTATTTTATTTTTTTAAATAATCACGCGACGACGTGATTAAAAAAACATCATGTCGTGGAAGGGAAAAAAAATTCTCCGCCTGGCAATCCCAAAAAAAATTCTCCGCCTGGCAATCCCCTACGCTTCTCTGCTTTCGCTTCCAGCTTTCTCTCACTCTCACCCTTCACTGCAAAAAAAATTGCCGTAGCAATCTGGCTCTGATGCCATGTAAAATTTGAACCAGTAGTTTATTGAAATATTGTGCAGTTTAAATAACACTGCAATAACAAGAATTTTCGGATACATTAGCATATTGTTATAACAAAATAACAAATGCATATAATAGGACAAATAATGAAATAACAGTATAACTACGCTAACATGGTGTGGGCCTATTTCCTAGTAAGGGTCAACCCTTTCCTTTTGAAGATGATAATCAACTCATATGTTATCAAGATTATTTGGATAGGCGTGATGAATTGCCTCTAAAAAATCATCCATTTACATGTAACATGCTATCCATAGCTTACCCTGAAATGATCGCTGAATCCGATGATGAGTTGGAAGGAGATATTTTCCATGATGTCTCCGTTGAAGAGATGTTACACAATGGGTTTTATTTTGATGGTTCTATACGAACTATAGCCCAACTTGAGGCCACTAATCCTCAAGATGAATTATCCAAGTTAACCTTAAAATAATTACAAGAACCGGGCGTCTCACCCGCCCCACCTAATTTTGAAAGAGATCTACACATGGAAGTAGAAAACGTCATTAAAGTTAACATTGGAACCGAGGATAATCCTCACATAATCAATATTGGGTCGGAATTAAGTCAAGAAAAACAAGAGCAATACATTGCATTCCTTAAAGAATATGAAGATGTCTTCGCTTGGACATACAAAGATATGCCAGGTCCGGACCCTTCCGTAGTCATGCATCATCTAGTAGTCCATCCGAATGCTAAACCTGTTAAAAAAAAACTTAGAAAAATGCATCCCAAAGTGGCCCTGCTGGTCAAAGGGGAGTTAGAAAAACTCCTGAATGTTGTTTTTATACAAGCTATTGATTATGCTGAATGGATCTCAAATGTAGTTCCAGTCACCAAGAAATAAGCCACCAAAGTTAGGGTTTGCACATATTTTAGAAATATTAACGTTGCATGCCCTAAAGATGATTTTCCTCTTCCAAACATGGATCAAATCATTGACTTTACTACCGAGAGTGGAATGATGTCCCTCATGGACGGATTCTCTGGTTATAATTAGATCAAGATAGCTCCTGAAGATCAGGCTAAAACAACCTTTATTACCCCTTGGGGTACCTTTTGTTGGAAAGTGATGCCATTCGGCTTAAAGAATGCAGGCGCAACCTATCAACGAGCTATGACTTATATTTTTCATGATATGATGCATGATATCCTACATGATTATGTAGATGATATTATAGCTCGCTCTATTAATGAATATAATCATTTAGATGATTTGAGAAAAGTTTTTAATCGATTAAGAGAATATCTTATTCGATTAAATCTAGCCAAAAGCATATTTGGAGTTAAGTCCAATAAACTATTAGGGGTTATAGTTTCTTTACGTGGCATCGAAATTGACCCTCTCAAGATTGCGGCTATCACTGATATGCCCGCATCTACCAATATATCTGAGTTACGAAGTTTACAAGGTAAGCTTCAAGCTATCCGTCGCTTCATCGATAAGTTGGCGGACAAAACCGGTCCCTTTCTTAAGCTCCTTAAGAAGGATGTCCCTTTTAATTGGGACGATGAATGTAAAGAAGCTTTTGAACTTCTCAAACAATACCTCCTTAACCCACTTGTGTTTTCTCCACCTAGACTTGATCGTCCGTTTATCCTATATATTTTAGCTTCAGATTATGCCTTAGGAGCTATGTTAGCTCATCTTGATGATGTGAAGAGAGAACGTGCTAATTATTATATTGGTCAAACCTTCATCAGTTATGAAACCTGCTACACGGCATTAGAAAAACTATGTCTAACAGTCGTATTTTCTATGCAAAAATTATGCCATTATATGCTCAGTCAGAAAACCTATGTCATTGCTAAATATGATCCCTTGAGGTATCTCATGAGTCGACCTTATTTATCGAGTCGTACAGCCAAGTGGGTTCTCGCTCTAAGCGAGTTTGACCTCACATTCATAGGACAGAAGTCTGTTAAGGGTCAAATCATAGCAGATAAATTAGCTACTACACCCTTAGAGTCTATCCATACCCTCATCATTGAGTTTCCTGATGAATGCCTTCAATTAGAGGCAGACCATATTGAACAATGGTCCTTATACTTTGATGGAGCCCGATGCATGAGTGGGGCTGGTGCGGGTATTATTTTAATATCCCCACAAAAACATCTTATTCCTCTGTCCTTCAAATTAACATTTGCTTGCACCAATAATACTGCTTAATATGAAGCTCTAATCCTTGGATTACGAGCTACTTTGGCGCTAAAAATTAAACATCTGTTAGTTTTTGGTGATTCTCAACTTTTCATAAACCAAATTAATGAAGTTTATCAGACCAGATATGATAAACTATGCCCATATAAAGCCTATGTTTTACAATTAATGTCTCTATTTGATCAAGTTACCTTGGAAGCTATTCCTCAAACTTGCAACCATGCAGCTGATGCTATGGCCGCAGCTACATCTCTCCTGCCCTTGGAGTTAGATGATGAATATTCCACTATCATTATTCGTTGACTCCAGGAACCCACTTCAAATAAGTCATGCTTAGAACCTTTGGATGTGTTTCTAATCAATGAAACTACTCCTGAATCTTGGTATACAAATATATTTAATTTTATTTAAAATGGGACTTTCCCTGCCAATTCTAATAGAAACCAACGTCGGTTATTACGTAGACGAGCAAGTCGATTTGTAATAATTGGAAATACTTTGTATAGAAGATATTTTGAAGGTATCCTATTAAGATGTTTGAATTTAGAAGAATCCAAATCAGCCTTGAGTGAAGCCCACGATGGATCTTGTGGAGGACACTTCAGTGGTAGTGTCATTGCTAAAAAGCTCCTTAGGATAGGATACTTTTGGCCTACCATGGAAAATGATGCACATGAGTATGTGCGCCATTGCGACAAGTGCCAAAAACATGCTGACCTTGTCCATGCGCTTGCACAAGAGCTACAGGCTATTTCATCTCCTTGGACCTTTTCAAAATGGGGCTTAGACATTATTGGTAAAATTAATCCTGTGTCATCTGATGGACACAAATTCATCATAACCGCCATCGAGTATTTCATGAAGTGGGTTGAAGCTATGCCTTTAGCTTCCTACACTAGCACACAGGTCTCTAAATTTATTTTCAATCAAATCATTTGTAGATTCGAAATTCTTGCAAATCTCATCTTTGATAATGGAACTTGTTTAAAAAATAAAGATGTCAAGAAATTATGCCAAAAATATAAGATTCAACATCGCTGGTCCACTCCCTATTATCCTCAGGGTAATGGTCAAGCATAAGCATCTAACAAAACCTTAATCAAAATTCTCAAAATATTGGTCAATAAATCTGGCCGCGACTGGCACATTCAATTATATCCATCCTTGTGGGCCTATCAAACTAGTGTTCGAACCCCCATTGGAACTTCACCTTTTGTTTTGGTTTATGGTGTTGAAGCCGTTTTTCCCTTTGAATTAGAAGTTCCTTCTTTGGCTCTACTACTTCAAGATACCGAAGTAGGAGATGAATATCAAGCTGGCAGACTCAGTCAGTTGGAACTCCTAGATGAAAAGCATATCAATGCTTTGGAGCATCTCCGTGCCTATCGAAACAAGCTTAAAAGATAATATGCTAAAAAAGTTTGTCATCGATCCTTTGAGATCGACGACCTTGTTTTAAAAGAAAATCAAAAAAATACTAATGCAAATAAAGACCTTAAAGGTAAATTTGAGCCCAACTGGCTAGGACCATACATTATCACTGCTAAATTTGAATCAAGAGCATACAAATTAGCTACCTTAGATGGTAAATATTTAAAAGAACCTATGAATATTATGCATCTTAGGCGATATTATGCATAAAATTAGTCATTTCATAATTTGTACATATTTTGCATGTTGTCTTATTTTAAAAATATATCAAACTGTTTACATAGAAACAAAAACAAACAAAAATAATAAAAATAAAAATAGCAATATTATTGACTCTTTCGAAACCAAAACAAAATAAATAAGAAAGAGAGAGTCAACATTCTCAAACTTCCCAAGAAAGTATTTGTATATATTTCTTCTTACAAATGTTGCAGTTATATATTTCAAATTATTTTGGATAAATTAGCATTTATTTGGAATCCCTCACTTTCACAAACACAAAATAAATATCTTGATTTTTATCTGGCATGATTACTAATCTCTCTTATATCAAAGTCTACAAAATTCAATTAAATAAAGTTTGAGCACAGAGAATTGATCTTGTTATTTACTTAAACCAAGCACATCCTTTCACAATAAAATTATTATATTTGTAATGTCCATGCTATGCTACATAGTAGAAGTGGTTTCTTGAGCGAAAAGTTTTCCCTGCTATCCTATCATGCACATGGTCTAGAATCTTTGAGAATTGGCAAAAGGACAAGCTCACCCCTACCAAGAATAAAAATCCCTTGCTCTATAGCTAATCTGAGCAAGTATCCCTAGCATAGGAAGAAAAACAAAGTTCAAAAAAAAGAGAAAAAAAAAAAATGTTATTTTATATCATTACAGCAATGTTTCAAGCACTATCTCAAAAATCAAGCAAAAATACAAAAGAAAAGCAAAAGAAAGCAAAAGCAAAAGCAATAAAATCCATTTTCCTGCCCTTTAAAAAGAAAAGAAGGGTTGATGAGCTTGAATCCCTGGAATTCTCAAATATTCGAAAACTGTGAGGTAAGCCCCATAATAGGTGGTTTGTGCCCAACCTGCCTGGCCTTGGGTAACTCTTAGTGTGGCAATATGTCTGTCACATTAGCGACCTTATTTTGTACAGACCTATGTCTGCTTATGTATTAGCTAGCTCTTGATAATCCGACTTACATAGTAGTCTGGTATGGTTATATGCATCTAAATCATGGTTAATGAACACTTATTTGGTTCATTCAAATCACTTGTATCAAATTATCTTGCTCAAAACTGGTAAACGAACATAGCAATTGCACACACATTTGTATTTGAGAGATTTTGTGTATCATTATGATAAATCAAGATTGGAAATGAACTCACATATGCACATGGGATTCCTTATAAATCTAACTTTTGTCTTTAAGATACTCTGAAATATTTTTTGCAAATCATTTGGAATAAATTCATTTTATTCTTTGAAGAAAAGTTGTTTAGTATAAAGACAACTATATGCATTATCAAAAAGCAAAATCATCTTCACAACATACAATCAAGTTACATCTATATATAACTTTTGACTTTCGTGATGATGGTATAGTTCCAAAAATAAAATTGGAATTTTATGACTAGCGCAAGTCCTCATCTTCATATTTTTTGACTATTTTAAAAAATTAAAAATCAACCATGCAATAAAACAATCTATTTTATTCTTTGATTTTCGCGTTGATGGTATAAGTCTATACCTAAATATTCTATGCCTAGTGCAAACCATTATACCAATTTTATTTTCCATTCATTTAAAAATCATAAAAACCATATGACTTAAATCATTATGTTATACAATTATGCTTTAAAACAAACAAACACCTATCACTATTTCATGTCATTATGTCAATATGAAAATTTGCAATGATGGTATAATTCCTAAGGAATTATCCAAAAAATTTATCACACTTAGGAATTTATGCCTAGCAAAAATCATTTTAAAATATTTCATGCATAATATTTTCATGAAAAGTCTGAAAACAAAATCATCATCATCATCATTTGCATCATCACACCAAAGCCTTAAGACAGTCTCTTAAGCACCCTTTTACTTTTAGCAATATTTCTATACTGGGATTAGCTTGATGACTGAGTGAGCGGCGACTCCATGAAATGGTCTATAACAATGACAATGTCCTTTGAAATTATTGTTAAAAGTCCATTTTATTTTTTATCAAATTATCATCACAACAACCAATTTGTTACATCAGATTATTTCATTCAAATTTTTAAAGCATGACATTTAAACCATAATATTTTTTTCAACGACATAATTACATGAATCATCAAATCAATCACACCAAAACATTAAATGCATCATACAAATGCATAAGACAAGTCATATGATCAAAAAATATCTCATCTATATATATATATCAAATATATGTACATCATATAAAAAATAGATTGGTATGCCACAATCTACATCTTGGCATACTCAATCCTCTCAATCAAATATACAATCTCTGTGTAGTGCAGTAGCCTCGCCTTGAGAACCCCTCGAGCTCTTAGCCTCATCTCCTCCCTCGCCCTGAGGTGGAGGAGGTGGCCCCATCACAGTTCGTGTGGTGCCATGATTCCTAGATGCCGATCGTGATGATGTCCTATATGACCCCATCACGACAGGTTCTGCAATATGAGCTGGTAATGGCACCCTCTGCTCTACTAGCACCACCTGGTAATATAGAGCCTAATAGAATGTAACCTGGGCAATGGTGCATGCTAAATCCTAAGTGCTTGCTCCTCCGCCCTAAGCTCTAAGTCGTGTAGCCTCATCCTGCAATGTCTGCACCTAAGCCCACAGGTGGGCAACCTCAGCTCAGAGAGTCACTATCTCGCTGCTCTCCCCAATGTCAACACCCTTGCCCTTATCGAGCGATGGTGGCCTCTCTCTCTCTCTATGAAGAAGGGGGTATTTCCTCCCTCCTCTCCTGCTACCACAGCCTCTACTGAGCCTGTGGCCTCCTCTGCTCTCTCCCATTGTGACCTTGTGCTACCTCAATGGCTGCCTAGCGTCACCTCCCCATATGATGCACAACTGCGTGAATCAGACCCTAAGCCCTTGTCATTAGAGGAGGGCGGATGCCTGTGTACCAAGCATCATAGCTTTTGGCTACCCCAAAATCGTCCCCATCCACTGGTTGAATGGGGGCATCATCTACGTCTTGACTCTAGCATCATCGCATATCTGGAGCCCTGCTAACTATAGTGTTATCCTGAACAGTCCAGGAAAACTCATAGTCTCTCAGAGATGGGATCCCCTACTTTAGACTGAACTGCCTCAAAACTTGGTCATATCGATGGAGCTCCACCTCTCCCATCTCCATCCTCAGCCAGCAGACTCACTTGATGTGAGCCAAATATTATCCGTCCTCGGCCCACCCTGGATGATCTCCCCAAGGCCTCTAGGTGATCTGGTCAGAGACAAGGCCATCTAGTAGTCTCCGGGATGCTGGCAGATCTATTTGCCATTGTGCCCCTCTCTGGAGCCACCAGTAGAAAACTCGAGGCCTCTCCTTATCAATCCTTGTTAGTGGGAGCCCTATCGGCCTCCGCACCGCAATGTGCTCCCAGCACCAAACCTGTAATAGTGATGTCATAACCAGACATCGGTCGCCCTTGTATACGACCCCATGAAGGATCCTATACAACCAACAGAGTACAAAGCTCCCCCAAGAAAACCTATATCCGTGGTCTCTCATGTCATAGACCACATTTGTCAGTACCCATGGTACCCTGCATCTGCTCTAGTGGCACAACAGAAGACCACCTACTACCCCAACAAAAACCCGTGTGAGTCTAGATGCCCCAGGAATTTGGCGTAGTGACTCGATATTCACTTCGCCCTTCTCCAGGGTGAAGCTCGAATTGCCACACAGTCGCATCATCACGTGGCCCTAATTGTCCATGGAAGTGATCAAATGTCCTTGTATGGGGATCCTCAAAATCCTCCATACATCCTCCAGTGTGGGAGTCATATTCCCTATCGATAACCAGAAACAGGAAGAACCCGGATACCACCTCTCTACTAGGGCTGTCAATAGCCCCATATCTGTAGAAACCTGTGGCATCTCTACCACATGCTGCAAGCCAACTTGAGCCAGCTGATCTCGCTCTGCCTGAGACAAGGCGGCCAAGTCATCCTTCAGTCCGTCGTATTTCCATTCTCTACTCTTTAGTAATCCTCTTTGCAACATAAACAAAATCAACAATAAAAATCATTAATAAATCATTAATTAAAAATGCAAGTCAAAATAAGTTCAATTTTATAAATGATGATATCATCCACAATTGGACGATATCGTCCCTAATTTGAGCAAATTCGTCTCCGATTTCACCAGTCGAAATCGTCCCCTTTTTGATGAAATCGTCCCCATTTTGCTAATTTCGCCTCTGGACAAAATCGACGATATCGAGATGATTTCGACAAAATCGAGATGATTTCATCTCGATGACGTCGATGACCCAAAAATGGCTGCGATGCTCAAAAATCAATCACATTTAATCTAAAAAGCATGAAATTCTAAGTAAAGCATTCTAAATTCAGTTTAGACCCTTACCCATAGCACGCACCGAACCTCTGTTAATCTGTGCGCTGTCTCGACCATCTTGTCTCCAGAGCTCTAAAAACTAGGAAAATGAACAGTAACAATGAATTAGGGTTTTACCCTATTTTTCTTAATTTTATTCAAAAACACTTAACAACTTTTTTAAAATTTTGCTTTTCCGTGTTTTTACCTCAAACGTTCGATTTGGGTAAAAACACGGAGGGGGCACCATAGTAAGCGTCGTATGATTCGACCTAGAATCGTTGCCTAAAAATTGAAATAATTTTTGCTTTTTCGTAGATCGAGAAGAACTCATATTTAACGCATTTTCTTTGAAAAATTCGCTAAAGAGGGGGCAAAATGTAGCACCCTAAAATTGGCGCAATAAAACCTTAAATAATTACAATTACTCTAGTAAATATTCAAATTCAAATTTCAACCCCCAAAACCGCTTCCAAACCACCGTTTAACCCATTTCCTCCTTTCTTGTGCCATTTTTAGAGTTTGTTTTGACCGTTTGACGATATCGTCGCCGATCAGATGATATCGCCTCAGATCAGATGATTTCATCTGGATCAGGACGTCCAGAAGATCTTGTTCCAAAACTAATTTTTCTCAATTAGCCTCTGTTCCAACAGAGTCTCTAATCCGAGTGTATCGCTCCAAATTTTTTGCATCCCTACCTTCAGGCTATTGGATTCACACCCGAAAGGAGGATGGGAAAAGGATGGTGCGGTACCTTGGACGAGAGGACTTTGCGAAGGTCCCACCTCTCAAGGGAGGTGCATTTTGGTGATTTTTCGACGGATGGTGGGTTCACCAGGAAACATTTGGCGGCAGTTTCCACGCCTAGGTTTTGGGAATGAGTTTTGATGAGTTCGTTTTATTTTTAAACATTCATCCTAGGTTTGGACGAATGATTCTAACTTAAACTACATGAAAATGCAATTTAAATGAATACAACAAATAGAAAAGAAAAAAGAAACAGAGAATTTGCAGGATGCCAAATGAAGATTACCTGATCCAGAAGTCTGATGAAGTTTCTGATTACTTGTAGCAGTCTGGATCGTCTGCAATTCAACAGGATCGCCTTCAATTTTATAAAATCGTCTAAACTGACAGGATCGTCTGCAATCCGATGAATTCGTCGACGAATTCATCGAGACCTGCAAAACAGCAAACAGATGCGAAATACAAGAAATTATATTTTGTAAACAGGGGCAAACTATATGAAAAAGTAATATGAGTATTGAACAATATACAAGAACAAAAGTAAATGCAAATCATTGTGTTTAGATAGCAGAATATGATCTTAATATGCAAACTAGACAAAATGGGTGAACTCCAGATGCAATATAGTATAAAAACTGAATAGACAATCTAATTTATAGCATAAAATGACAGAGAAAAGAGAAAGAAGAGCAAACTCCAGGCATTGATTGCCTCGATGTGTGCTGCAGTCGAAATCGTCTCGAATAAGAACGAGATCGTCCCGAATTTGATGAGATCGCCTCCGATCTTGACAGGTTCGTCGGTTGCGATAGATGCTGGCTTCGACTGAAAACCAATGGTGTACCTGCAATAAAATTAATATAGGACTAGTGCAAGAGCAAATTTGAAGTGTTTTAGCACATAGGGAGTTGATTTACATAAAAATTCAGCCAGGGGTTGTGGAGGGAAAAGTCTTAGAGTTAAATAGACATAGGATGGTTGTTGGGAGGTTGGAGATCATCCCAATTTGGGAGATCTTCAATGGGGGAAGGGTCCCAACGACGTAGACACGCTTCTGCCCGGATTGGAGACCCGTTGGAACGGATTCCAACTATGAAAATTCAGTTTTGCGACGAAATCATCTAGATGTTCTAGTCCAGATGAAATCATCAAATCTGGGGCGATATCGTCTGATCGGAGACGATATCGTCAAACGGTCAAAACAACTACTAAAAATGGCACGGAAAAGGAGGAAACGGGTTTCTCGGCGGTTAACGGGTGGTTTGGGAGGAATTTGAATTTAAATTTATTTACTAAGGTGAATGTAATTATTCCAATTTTACTGCGCCAATTTTAGGGTGCTACATTTTGCCCCCTCTTTAGCGAATTTTCCGAAGAAAATGCGTTAAAGATGAGTTCTTCTCGATCTACGAGAAAGCAAAAAATTATTCCCATTTTTAGGCGACGATTCTTGGTCGAATCGTACGACAACTTACTATGGTGCCCCCTCCGTGTTTTTACCCAAATCGAACGTTTGCGGTAAAAACACGAAAAAACAAAAATTATTGTTGAATTATTTTGAATAAAATTAAGAAAAATAGGGTAAAACCCTAATTCATTGTTACTGTTCATTTTACTGTTTTTAGAGCTCTGGAGCAAAAATGGTAGAGACAGCACACAGATCTGCAGAGGTCCACCGCAGTCTATGGGTAAGGGTTTAAACTTAGTTTAGATTGATTTAATTTGAATTTACATGCTTTGTAAATGAATTTTAGGATGAATTTTGAGCATCGCAGCCGTTTTTGGCCATCGACGTCGTCCGGACGAAATCGTCCCTAGTTGGACGAAATCGTCTCAAGTTCGTCAATTTCACCCAAGGGCGAAATCGACAAAAAAGGGACGATTTCATCAAATTAGAGACGATTTCGACACGCAAAATTGGAGACGATTTTGCTCAAATTTCAGACGATATTGGCCAATAGTGGGCGATATCATCTATTGCAAAAATTTGATCTTTAAGTTGCATTATTGATTGCTAAAATTTTTATTACTGATTGTTTGTTGTTTTGATTGTTTATGTTTGCAGAGAGGATTACTAAAGAGCAGAGAGTGGAAATATGGAGGATTGAGAGATGACTTGGCTGCTCTGACACAGGCAGAGCGAGATCAGCTGGCACAGGCCGACTTACTACATGTGGAAGAGATGCCACAAGTATCTACAGACATGGGGCTACTGACGGCCCTAGCAGAGAGGTGGTACCCGGGCTCTTCATGCTTTCGATTATCGATAGGGGAGATGACTCCCACACTAGAGGATGTATGGAGGATTCTTAGAATCCCCATACAAGGGAGGATGATCACACCTACGGCCAATCAGGGCCACGCGATGGGATGACTCTGCGGTGACCCGAGCTTCACCCTAGAGAAGGGCGGAGTGAACATCGAGGCACTGCGCCAGATTCCTGGGGCATCTACACTGACACGAGTTTTTGTTGGGGTGGTTGGTGGACTTCTACTGTGCCACCAGAGCGGATGCAGGGTACCATGGATGCTGGTAGATGTGATTTGTGACATGCATGACCATGGCTATAGATTTTCTTGGTGCAGCTTTGTTCTATGCCGGCTGTACAGGATCCTTTACGGGGTCGTGTACAAGGGCGGGCGATGTCTGGTCATGACATCGCTCCTACAGGTTTGGTGCTAGGAGCACATTGCGGTGCGAAGGCCGATAGGGCTTCCACTGACAGGGGTTGATGGGGAGAGGCCCCGAGTCTTCTACTGGTGGCTCCGGAGAGTGGCATAGTGACGGATCGACCTATCGGTGTCCCAGAGACTACTGGATGACTTGGTCCCAAACCAAATCACCTGGAGGCCGTGGAGGCAGCATCCAAGGTGAGCAGAGGACGCACAGGACTTGGATCGCATCAGGAGAGTCTACTGGCTACGGATGGAGAGGGGAGATGTGGAGCTCCACTGCTATGACCGAGTGTTGCGACAGTTCGGTCTACAGTAAGAGATCCCATCTCTCAGGGATTATGAGTTTTCCTGGACTGTCCGGGATAACACCACAGTTAGCGGGGCTCTAGATATGCAGCGATTCTGGAGTCAAGACGCGGACGATGTCCCCATTAAGCCAGTGGATGGGGACGATGCAGGGGTAGCCGACGGCTACAATGCTTGGTACGTAGGCATCCGCCCTCCTCGGATGACGAGGGCACAGGGACCGATCCACGTAGTTATGCATCGGATAGGGAGGCGGTGCCAGGCGGAGGTAGAGGCAGCCCGAGGTCATGGCAGAGGAGAGCAGAGGAGGCCATAGGCACAGGAGAGGCCACGGTAGAGGGAGAGGGAGAGGAGGGAGGTGAGACCCCCATCTCCATAGAGGCCACCATCGCCTGATAAGGGCAAGGGTGTGGACATTGGAGAGAGTAGCGATATGGCTACTCTTCGGGTAGAGAGAGATCGTTTGCGAGCTCAGGTGCAGACATTACAGGATGCAGCTGCACAGCACCAGGCTGAGGTGTCACAGCTACGAGATGAGAATGCTCATCTTAGGGCACGAGGCGGAGGGGTAAGCACTCAGGAGCTACTGCGGTTGGTTTCTCAGACCGCATTCTATCAGGCGCTATACTACCAGGCGGTGCCAGAGGGCCAGAGGGTACAACTGCCACCTACCATAGCAGATCCTATCAGGACAGGGTCGACGAGGATCTCATCCCGGTCGATGATGAGGACTCACAGTACCACACATACTATGATGGGACCACCTCGCCCTTCGCATGGCGGGGGAGGAGATGAGGCCAAGAGCTCTAGAGGCTCTCAAGGCTAGAGGGCGGGATACTGCCACTGATATTGTATTATACTTGTATTGATAGAGGATTGAGTATGCCGAGGTATAGATTGTGGCATACCAATCCAGTGTTGATGATGTATATATTCTATTGATATATATAGATGAGATATTTTTGATCATATGACTTGTCTTATGTGATTCTTATGATGATTTTTATGTTTGATTGATTGATTGAGTTGATTAATGTAATGATTTTATTTTTGATTCATGTAATTATGTCATTTTGAAAAATATTATAACTTGGATGTCATGCTATAAATATTTTAAATGAAATAATCTGATGTAACAAATTGATTGGTTGTAATGAAATGTGATAAAAATAAAAAGAGATTTCTAACAATAATTTCAAAGGACATTGTCGCTATTATAGACCATTTCATGGAGTCGCTGCTCACTCGGTCGTCAAGCTAGTCCCAGGATAGAAATATTGTTAAAAGAAAAGAGTGCTTAAGAGACTATCTTAAGACTTTGTTGTAATGATGCAAATGATGATGATGATGGTTTGCTTTCAGATTTCCATAAAAATATTATGCATGAAATATTGTAAAATGATTTTTGGTAGGCATAAATTCCTAAGTGTGATAAATTTTTTGGATAATTCCCTAGGAATTATACCATCATTGCAAAATTGAAGGTTGACATAATGACATGAAATAGTGATAATGTGCATGCTTTTTGTCAAAAGAAATAGAATTGTATAACATAATGATTTAAGTCATATGGTTTTGATGAATTGATTTTTAAATGAATGGGTAATAAAATTGGTATAATGGTTTGCACTAGGCATAGAATATGTAGGTATAGACTTATACCATCATCGCGAAGATCAAAGAAAGGATAGTTTTATTGCATGATTGATTTTTGATGAACAAAAAATATGAAAATGAGGACTTGCGCTAAGCATAAAATTTCAATTTTGGTTTTGAAACTATATCATCGTTGCGAAAGTCGATAAGATATATATGATATGTTTTGATTGAAATTTTTGATTTCTTCTATTATATAGTTGTCTTTGTGGTAAATAATTGTACTTGATTATTCCAAACAAGTTGCAAAAATAATATTTCAAAGTATTTTTGAAGACAAAAGTTAAATTTATAAGGAATCCCATGTGCATAAGTGAATTCATTGCCAATCTTGATTTATCATAATGATAGACAAAATCTCTCAAATACAAATGTGTGTGCAATTGCATTGTTCATTTACCAGTTTTGAGCAAGGTACTATGATACAAGTGATTTGAAGAAACCAACTAAGTGTTCATTAACTATGATGTAGATGCATATAACCATATTAGGCTACTATGTAGATCAGATTATCAAGAGCTAGCAAATCCATAAGCAGACATAGGTTTGTACAAAAAAAGGTCGCTAATGTGACAGACATATCGCCATGCTAGGAGTTACCCAAGGCCAAGCAGGTTGGGCACAAACCACCTATTATGGGGCTTACCTCACAGTTTTCGAATAATTGAGAATTCCAGGGATTCAAGCTCATTCACCCTTCTTTTTCTTTTCAAAGGGTAGGGAAAGGGATTTTATTGCTTTTCTTGCTTTCTTTTGAACTTTGCTTATTTTTCTTTTTGTATTTCTTTTGCTTGATAATGCTTGGAACATTGCTGACATAACATTTTTCTGTTCTCTTTTTCTTGAATTTTTTCTTTTCTTTTTCTTTTTCTAGGGATACTTGCTCAGATTAGCTGTAGAGCAAGGGATTTTTATTCTGGGTAGGGGTGAGCTTGTCCTTTTGCCAATTCTCAAATATTCTAGACCATGTGCATGATAGGATAGCAGGGGAAACTTTTCACTCAAGAAATCAGTTCTACTATGTAACAAAACATGGAAATTACAAATATAATCATTTTATTGTGAAAAGATGTGCTTGGTTTAAGTAAATAACAAGATCAATTCTCTATGCTCAAACTTTATTTAATTGAATTTTGTGAACTTTGATATAAGAGAGACTAGTAATCATGCCAGATAAAATAAATATTTTTATTGTGTGAGTGTGCAAGTGAGGGATGCCAAATAAATGCTAGTTTTGTCCAAAATAAGTTGAAACATATAACTGCAATAATTGTAGGAAAATAATGATTTTGAGAAAGTTTTGCGAATGTTGACTCTCTCTTTATGTCGTATATTGTTTTGGTTTCGAAAGAGTCAAGCATATAGCTGTTTTTGGATTTTTATGTTGATTTTTGTTTTGGAGCAAAAGGACCTTTACAAGTGCTTTTTAAAAAATGCAATAAATATTTTTGAAGATTTTTGAAGATTTTATGAATGTTTTTGAGGTTTTTGAATAAATTGAAAGAAATACAAGATAATGATTTTGAACAAATATATACATGGATGAAATGACCAAATTTATGCATAATAACGTTTGAGATGTAAAATATTCATGGGTTCTTTAAGTTCTTTACCATCTAAGGTAGATAATTTATACGCTCCTAATTCAAATTTTGTAGTAATGATGTACGGTCCGAGCCAGTTGGGCTCAAATTTACCTTTAAGTTCTTTGGTTGCATTTGTATTTTTTTTATTTTCTTTTAGAACAAGGTCACCAATCTCAAAGGATCGATGACAAACTTTCTTATTATATGCTCTTTTAAGCTTGTTTTGGTATGCCCGGAGATGCTCTAAAGCATTGATGCATTTTTCATCTAGGAGTTCCAGCTGACTGAGTCTGCCAGCGCGATATTCATCTCCTACTTCGATGTCTTGAAGTAGCAGAGCCAAAGAAGGAACTTCCAATTCAAATGGAAAAACTGCCTCGGCACCATATACCAAAACAAATGGTGAAGTGCCCGTGGGGGTTCGAACACTAGTTCGATAAGCCCACAAGGTCGGATATAATTGAATATGCCGATCACGGCCGCTTTATTGACTAGTCTTTTGAGAATTTTGATTAGGGTTTTGTTAGAAGCTTCTGCTTGACCATTACCCTAAGGATAATAGGGAGTAGACCAGCGATGTTGAATCTTATATTTTTGACATAATTTTTTAAAATCTTTATTTTTGAATGGAGTTCCATTGTCAGAGATGAGATTTGCAGGAATGCCGAACTTGCAGATGATTTGATTAAAAATGAATTTAGAGACACATGAACTGGTCAGCGGAAGCTAAAGGCATAGCTTCAACCCACTTCATGAAATACTCAGTGATGGTTATGATGAACTTATGTCCATCAGAAGACACAGGATTAATTTTACCAATAATATCCAAGCCCCATTTAGAAAAGGGCCAAGGAGAAGAAATAGCCTGCAGCTCTTGTGCAGGTGCATGGACAAGGTCAGCATGTTTTTGACACTTCTCGCAATGGCGCACATATTCATGTGCATCCGTTTCCATGGTAGGCCAAAAGTATCCTATCCGAAGGAACTTTTTAGCAATGACGCTACCACTAAAGTGTCCTCCACAAGATCCATCGTGGGCTTCACTCAAGGCTGATTTAGACTCTTCTAAATTTAGACATTTTAATAGGATACCTTCAAAATATCTCCTATATAAAGTATTGCCAATGATTACAAATCGACTTGCTCATCGACGTAATAACCGACGCTGGTTGCGATTAGAATTAGCAAGGAAAGTCCCATTTTGGAGGAAATCAAATATGTCTGTATACCAGAGTTCAGGAGTAGTTTCCTTGATTAGAAACACATCCAAAGGCTCTGAGCATGACTTATGTGAAGCGGGTTCCTAGAGTCGACGAATGATGATAGTAGCATATTCGTCGTCTAACTCCAAGGGTAAGAGAGATGCAGTGGCGGCCATAGCATCAGCTGCACGGTTGCTAGTTCGAGGAATGGATTCCAAGGTAACTTGATCAAACAAGGCCATTAGTTGTAAAACATAGGCCTTATATGGGTGAATTTTATCATCTCTGGTCTGATAAACTTCATTAATTTGGTTTATAACCAATTGGGAATCCCCAAAAACTAAGAGGTTTTTAATTTTAAGCGCTAAAGCAACTCGTAATCCAAGGATTAGAGCTTCATACTCAGCAGGGTTGTTGGTGCAAGCAAAGGTTAGTTTGAAGGATAGAGGAATAAGATGTTTTTGCAGAGATATTAAAATAATACCCGCACCAGCCCCACTCATGCATCGGGCTCCATCAAAGTATAAGGACCATTGTTCAACAAGGTCTGCCTCTAATTGAAGGCATTCATCAGGAAACTCAATAATGAGGGGATGAGTAGACTCTAAGGGTGTAGCAACTAATTGATTTGCTATGATTTGACCCTTAACAGACTTCTATCCTATGAAGGTGAGATCAAACTCGCTTAGAGCAAGAACCCACTTGGCTGTGCGACCCGATAAATAAGGTTGACTCATGAGATATATTAAAGGATCATATTTGGCAATGACATACGTTTTTTGGCTAAGCATGTAATGTCATAATTTTTGCGTAGCAAACACGACTGCGAGACATAACTTCTCTAACGCTGTATAGCGGGTTTCATAACTAATGAAGGTGCGGCTAATGTAATAATTAGCTCATTCTCATTTTTCATCATCAAGCTGAGCTAACATAGCTCCTAAGGCAGAATCTGAAGTAGAAATATATAGAAGAAATGGGCGATCAGATTTAGGCGATGAAAGCACCAGAGGGTTAAGGAGATATTGCTTGAGAAGTTCAAAAGCTTCTCTACATTCTGTGTCCCAATTAAAGGGGACGTCCTTCTTAAGGAGTTTAAGAAAGGGACCAGTTTTGTCCACCAGCTTATCAATGAAGCGACGGATAGCTTGAATTTTACCTTGTAAACTTCGTAATTCAGATATATTAGTGGGTGCGGGCATATCAGTGATAGCTACAATTTTGAGAGGGTCAATTTCGATACCACGTAAAGAAACTAAAACCCCTAATAACTTTCCGGATTTAACTCCGAATATACATTTTCCTGTATTTAATCGAATGAGATATTCTCGTAATTGATTAAAAAATTTTCTTAAATCGTCTAAATGATGATCTTCAATAAGAGAGCGAGCTATAATATCATCTACATAATCATGTAGGATATTATGCATCATATCATGAAAAATGTAGGTCATAGCCCGTTGATAAGTTGCCCCGGCATTCTTTAGGCCAAAGGGCATCACTTTCCAGCAAAAGGTACCCCAGGGGGTAATAAAGGCTATTTTTGCCTGGTCTTCAGGAGCTATCATGATCTGATTATAGCCGGAGAATCCATCCATTAAGGACATCATCCCACTCCCAGAAGTGAAGTCAATAATTTGATCCATATTTGGAAGAGGAAAGTCGTATTTAGGGCATGCAGCGTTAATATCTCTGAAATCTGTGCAAACCCTAACTTTGGTGGCTTCTTTCTTGGTGACTGGGACTACATTGGAGATCCATTCAACATAATCAATAGCTTGTATGAAGATAACATTCAGGAGTTTTTCTAACTCCCCTTTGACTAGCAGAGCCACTTTGGGATGCATTTTTCTAAGTTTTTGTTTAACAGGTTTAGCATCCGGATGGACCACTAGATGGTGCATGACTACAGAAGGGTCTAAACCTGGCATATCTTCATATGTCCAAGCGAAGACATCTTCATACTCTTTAAGAAATGCTATGTATTGTTTTTGTTTTTCTTGACTTAGTTCTGCTCCAATGTTGATTATGTGAGGGTTGTCCTCAGTTCCAATATTAATTTTAATGACATTTTCTACCTCCATGTGTAGATCTCTTTCAAAATTAGGTGGGGCGGGTGAAACGCCCAACTCTTGTAATTCTTGTAAATTTAAATTAGATAATTCGTTCTGAGGGTCAGTGGCCTCAAGTTGAGCTATGGTTGGTATAGAACCATCAAAATAAAACCCGTTGTACAACATCTCTTCAACAGAGACATCATGGAAGATATCTCCTTCCAACTCTTCATCGGGGTCAGCAATCATTTCAGGGTATGCTATGGATAGCATGTTGCATGAAAATGACGAATTTTTAAGAGGCAAATCAACATGTCTATCCAAATAGTCTTGATAGCATATGAGATGATCATCCTCCTCAAAAGGAAAGGGTTGACCTTTACTAGGTAATAGGCCCACACCACATCGGGCAGGCCATGGTTCTACCTCGAAATGTTCTTTCATGCCATTTTGGAAAGGTCCTAAGCCTTTCCCTTTATATCCCATTTTAAGCATCATGGGTTTAGCTTTAATATAATCGTTGGTAAAATAGCACTAAGCATATCCATCATGATGGGTTTTGATATTCTGAGGGATTCTTCCCCAGTCATATCCTTTGTAAATGAAGGCGCAACTCCCGACTTGGTAAGTACTTCCCATAGGTTGTGGGAGGCCCAAAGTACGAGGAGATGGCGACAATTGATTTAAAAGGTTTGAATCTTGCATGAAAGCATTCATTTTTTTTGATATTAAGGTTGTAGATAAATTTGGTAAAAGATCATCAGAAAGGGCATAAGATGTAGAAGGCTTATTACCTATGTCTTGAGATGTGGAAGGTATGATAGATGTGTCTGAAGGTTTTGAATTTATGGGATTAGGACTTGAAGAATTGGTTGTAGTTTTAAGAGCTTTTTGATGTTCTACAGTAATTTGTTTAGAAGGTGGTTGATCTATATGGGAAGATGAAGTTAATGGAGGAGGAATAGATGAAATGATGGGTTTATATTTCACAGTTTTAGATGAAGAAGAACTAGGATATGTGGATGACAGAGCAAGGCAAAATTGCACTCCAACTGGTTCTGCCAATGCGCACATATCAAAAGGTCTAGGGTCACCATGAATAGTGACCAAATGATTTTTAAACTCAAACTTAACACATTGGTGTAAAGTTTATGGGACTACTCGCATGGCGTTAATCCAAGGGCGACCCAAAAGTATATTGTACGATGCTGGGCAATGTAAAATAAACACAGTTGTCTCAAGGGTTCTAGGACCAACTTGCAATGGGAGGGTAATGACTCCACACGTTTCTTGTGTTTCGTCATTAAAGGCTTTGATAATCATATCGCGTCTTCTTCATTTCATCACTTCGAAAACCAAATCATTGGTAGAAGTCAAAGGTGCAGATTTTTAGAGATGAGCCATTATCAATCGGGACTCGTTTGACAGCTACATCCCCAATTAAAGCTGTAATATACAAGGGATTATCCTTGTGTAAACTGTGTTGTGGGATATCTTTATCCCGAAAGTCAATACAATAAATCTCTCGCATGATGATAGTATTTTCCATAGCTTTAGGTTGGATGTTTTGAGGTACCATCATCTGGCTCAAAGTAAGCATCAATTCATCCCTATGGGTGGGAGAGGATCTTAATAAATCTAAAAGGGAGATTCTGGTGGTGGTATTAGACAACTGTTCATTAATGCTGTAAGGGGGTTTAGGTTGAACAATAGGAGCATTATTTCCTTTATTAGGATTTTTCAGAACAAATGGAGCTGGTCCATCATTCTGGTTTGGTTCTTGTTGGGGATTTTGAGCTTGTTGTCGGGTGACGACTCCAATGGTACCTACAATGTTATAGTGACGACATTGAAATGGTCTCGGTTGAGAGTTTATGGCTTGTTCATAAGGAAGGACTTCATTAGAAGAAGGTCGAGTAGTGACTCTTCTGGGAAATGGTTCTTCTGGAACATTAGCATCTGTGATAGGTTGAATAGGATCTGATTCGTTTTCAGAACTATTCGATTGAATGGTGTCTACTTCACTTTCACTATCTGACTCTATATCGCTAGAATCAGAAGTTTGAAAATTATGTAAGGGCCTAGTTGTAACCAGGGATAAGGTTGTGTCGAATGTGTGAGAGTCCTGAATAGGTAATTTCCCGCTAATGGTTCCTACATATCGGGTAGGAGGGGGAACATTGTGATGTTCAATTTGATTGGCTACCTCTTTACCATGTCTTGGTAAAGGGTGTTGAAATATGTCTAAAGTTTGATTGGCATTCTGATTTTGATTTTGGGGAACAGTCTTTTGAGTATTATTAGGAAGGTTTTGTTTGGGTTGGAAGGCTTGCACTTCCATTTCATTATTGTCAATCAAATCTTGTATTTTATGTTTTAATCTCTTACAAGCATTGGTAGAATGTCCAGGACCTCTATGAAAATCACAGTGCAAATCAGCTCTATATCCGGGTATGCTTGGGTCAGGTTCCCGGATAGCTGGCAGTTGGATTAAACCTCTTTCAATAAGTTGAGGTAAAATAGTTGATAAAGGTTGGTTTAATCTAGTGAACTCTCGAGGAGGATTATCAAGAGGTTTCAAGATGAATTTTTTTGTTGTTTTTGTTGCATTGACATTAGCAACATTTCTGCTGTCAGTGACTCCATCACCGACAATCTGTTTGTTTTTATATTGATTTCTAGATGTTTTCTCATCATCCTTCTTTCTAATTTGGCCTCTCCTAATGAGGGCATCTTCTACTCTTCGAGCTAAGTCTATAGCTTGATCGAAGGTAGTCAAAGTAGTCATTGATAGTTCATAAGAAAGTTGTTCTTGTAAATTGTTAATGAAAATGTCTAACATTTCCCTATAGGGTAGCACAAAGTGTAGTTTTCCTATCAATTGTCTCCATATTGCTAAGAAATCAGCAAAACATTCGTCTTTTTCTTGTTTTAAATTGTATAGGTCTTTAATAGTTACATGCCTCTCGATGTAGGCACTAAATTGATGAACAAATGACTCATCTGTTTCTTCAAAGTTTCTTAAGGAATGAGTGGGCAATTGATAATACCACTCTAACGCCATTCCACCTAAACTTTTGGGGAACATTTTTAGTAATAGCAAGTCGTCATGCGATATGTCGTGACATGCTATCCTAAACATGCGAAGATGTTCTATGGGATCTTCGGTTCCTTTATAGATAGGCAGGACGGGCATGGGAAAATATTTAGGGTATGGTTGAGCTACCACTATGGGATCCAATGGTTGGCTACAAATCTCTCGATAATTATACGAGGGACGGTAGGGATCTATCTGGTCCATACGTGAAGCCAATTGCTTCACCATAGCTTCCAAACTACTAGTTTGCCCCCCATATTGATTCGATGGGGCATTGCCATAAGTGTTATGGGCGTAGGATGGAGGAACATGCAGATTAGATGCCATGTTACTATTGTGTAAAAAATTGGTAGGAAAAATATTATGGAGGAGTTTTGAAGTTGGATTGTGTTGTATTGTAGATTGTTGAAAGTTTGTATTTGGCTTTGTTTTAGATTTTTGTCTATTTAAAGCATTTTGCTCAATAGTTTGGAGGAAGGAAGTAGTGAAGGGAATTTTCTTTTGTGCGGGAGTGATTTTATGTTGAGTAACAGCTTGCTTAGGAGGTTGGGTGACCTGTTTTTTGGTCATGGCTTGGGCTATAGTGACCATATTTGCATTAGATGGTCCACCCTTATCACTTTCTTGATCAATGAAAGACGAGGGATTAGTTTGCATATCAAGTGCCCATTCTAAGGCTGCTTGAGCATCACTAATTTCCCCTTTATCAATACGGAATGCCACATTAAGGACGTCGATATGTTGATTAAGAAATTTTTGAAAATGTTCCGCGTTGTCAAAAGTGATGCCTCCATTTGGAGCTATTCTAGGGGACGAAGATTCTTTAACACTTCCTTCTTGTTCCTTATCTTCACCTAAGTCTTCATCTGATTGACCTAGAGTTTCACCTTCCGGATTTGTATCTCCAAGAAGGACATTTGGGTTTTCAGTTGTATTTTGTAGCCAATATTCTCCTTCTCCTAAAATTTCTTTACCATTCCTAAGTTTAGTCATGGTGCTAAGTTTTGGTTTCAACAAATATATATATATTTATATATATATATATATATATATGCAACAAATTAAAAGGTATATATTTATATATACCTAATGCAATATTGTAAATGAAATGTTTAAGTTTTTTTACTATGTTCTTTGATTTTTTTTTTTTTGAAACAATATAATAAAGACAGCAAATGAAACAATAAATGCACACAATAATAATAAGGCTGAAAGTAGATGAACTAATCTTCTATGAATAACTTATGAATATCATTAATAGGTTCAAACTGTTCAGGGGTCATGAAATGTTCTTCAAATTGAAAGTTTTCTTTTAAGAATTTTATGAAAAGGGCTATGGTGATATTGTATGTTTCAGATGCTGGTTGATAAAAGTAAAGCTCATGGCAATACTCTCGATATAGCACAGCTCGCGGAACTCTATTCCATCTTTCCCTATCTGTGAGACCAAATTCTTGGTCCTCTATAAGGCCTAGGAATCAATGTACAATATCTGCATTCTCAAGGTATTCCTCAAAGCTGAACAACTCTGAAGATACTAAAGCTCTCCTATAGGCTAACCACCTATGGCAAGCTCTCTGAAGTTCATGATAAAACACTAATTGATGAGGATCCAAGATTCTATCCAAGACTAGCCTCTTAATCTATTTAAGTTGTGTGGACCTAGATGAAATGATACTAAGTCTCCTGATAAGCTCGTCCCACAAGGATTGATTTCTACTTGTTTCAGGGATATTAAGGACAACATTAACTTCTATGACTGCTAATTGGTTTACTACGTTTATAGTAACTGTTAACCTCTTTTTGGGAGCTACCATCTAAACATGATTTTGAACATTAAATGTTTTAAAATGGATCTAAGTTTTAGTTGTTCTAATTTTTTGTTTTTGTTTGCTTTTGCTTTTGTTTTTAAAATGTTATGATGCATTTCACGTCGGGTTCACCAAAATGTATCGCTCCAAATTTTTTGCATCCCTACCTTCAGGCTATTGGATCTGTGCCCGGAAGGAGGATGGGAAAAGGATGGTGCGGTACCTCGGACGAGAGGACTTTGTGAAGGTCCCGCATCTCAAGGGAGGTGCATTTTGGTGATTTTTTGACGGATGGTGGGTTCACCAGGAAACATTTGGCGGCAGTTTCCACGCCTAGGTTTTGGGAATGAGTTTTGATGAGTTTGTTTTATTTTTAAACATTCATCCTAGGTTTGGCCAAATGATTCTAACTTAAACTACATGAAAATGCAATTTAAATGAATACAAACAAACAGAAAAGAAAGCAGAAATAGAGAATTTGCAGGAGGCCAAATGAATATTACCTGATCCGGAATTCTGATGAAGTTTTTGATTACTTGTAGCAGTCTGGATCGTCTGCAATTCAATAGGATCGTCTTTAATTTCATAAAATCATCTAAACTGACAGGATCGTCTGCAATCTGATGAATTCGTCAGATGAATTCATCAGAGACCTGCAAAAGCAAGAAACAGATGCGAAATACAAGAAATTCTATTTTGTAAACGAGGGGCAAACTATATGAAAAAGTAATATGAGTATTGAACAATATACAAGAACAAAAGTAAATGCAAATCACTGTGTTTAGATAGGAGAATATGATCTTAATATGCAAACTAGACAAAATGGGTGAACTCCAGATGCAATATAGTATAAAAACTGAATAGACAATCTAATTTATAGCATAAAATGACAGAGAAAAGAGAAATAAGAGCAAACTCCAGGCACTGATTTCCTCGATGTGTGCTGCAATCGAAATCGTATCGCATCAGAACGATATCGTCTCGAATTTGATGAGATCACCTCCGATCTTGATAGGTTCATCGGCTGCGATAGATGCTGGCTCTGACTGAAAACCAGTGGTGTACCTGCAATAAAATTAATATAGGACTAGTGCAAGAGCAAATTTGAAGTGTTTTAGCACATAGGGAGTTGATTTACATAAAAATTCAGCCAGGGGTTGTGGAGGGAAAAGTCTTAGAGTTAAATAGGCATAGGATAGTTGTTGGGAGGTTGGAGATCATCCCAATTTGGGAGATCTTCAATGGGGGAAGGGTCCCAACGACGCAGACACGCTTCTGCTCGGATTGGAGACCCGTTGGAACGGATTCCAACTATGCAAATTTAGTTTTGCGACGAAATCGTCTGGATGTTCTAGTCCAGATGAAATCATCAAATGCGGGCGATATCGTTTGATCGGAGACGATATCGTCAAACGGTCAAAAAAATTGCTAAAAATGGCACGAAAAAGGAGGAAATGGGTTTCTCGGTGGTTAACAGGCGGTTTGGGAGGTTAAATTTGAATTTAAATTTATTTACTAAGGTGAATGTAATTATTCCAATTTTACTGCACCAATTTTAGGGTGCTACACCGAGCAAAAGCGTGTCTGTGCCATTAGAGACCCTCCCCATTGGAGATCTCCCAAATTGGGATGATCTCCAACCTCCTAACCTCCCTCCTAAGCCTATTTAATCTTAGGCCCTCCCCTTAACCTACTCCTGGCTGAAATTTCTTGTAACTTGAATTTACACGCACTAAAACATCCTTAATTACCATCTGCACTTGTCCTATCCAAATTTTGTTGTAGTAACCTTGTCATTCTTTAGCCGGAGCAAGCTTAGTTTGTCGTGGATGATCCTATTCAATACGAGACGATTTCATACCAATCTGATATGATCTCGACTGTAGTCTGCACTGGGGGCAATCAGTGCCCAGAGTTTGCATTTTTCTCTTCTCATCTATTGTTTTATTCTGCATCTAGTCAGTTTATTTATTATTTTCTGCTATTCTGCATCTTGGAGTTCACCCATGTAGTTTAATTGCATAATGAAATCATGATTAACTATTAAAACATCGTAACTTACTTGCATTTCTATTCGGGATTATCTGTTAAACATATTTATTGTCATTTTACATCATTATCCTCTATTAGCATTGCTACACTTTTTGTATTTTGTGTCTATTTCTCTGTTTGCAGGTCTCTGATGAATTCGTCAGATCTCAGATGATCCTATAGGTCGGAGACAATCCTGTAAAATTCTAGACGATCTAGACTGCTTCAAAAATTAGAATCTCCATCAGACATCCGGATCAGGTATGGCTCTGTAATTTAGCTTTTTCTCTCTGTTTTCTGTTTAAAATCTATTTTTTGTATTTCATTTAGCCTTGCATTTTCATAATAGAACAACTTAGATTCATTTGGCCAAACCTAGGACTCGAATGTTTAAAGATAAAACTGAACACATTAAACACATTCCCAACCTAGGCATGGAAACTGCCATTCAAACGTTTCCTGGTGAACCCACCATCCGTAAAAAAATCACCATAATACACATCCTCCGATAGGCGGGACCTTCGTAAGGCCTCTTAGTCCGAGGTACCGTGCCATCCTTTTCCCATCCTCCTTCTGGGCACAAATCCTATAGCCTGAAGGTAAGGATGCAAAAAATTTGGAGCGATACAATGATAATGGATTTGAGATCAGTACGTGGAGATGATGAGACTTACAGTATGTGAAGACAATGAAGTGGAAGACTTATGACACACAAGAATGACAATGGTGAGGAGACTACAATATACAAAAAATGTGACACCTATGACGGATATGGTTGTGTGCTTAGAAGTATTATCCAATGAATTAAATTTTGAAGACACTCCTTAATGGCTACTCGATTGCATATGTGATTTGTATGTGTTATATGACCTTATACCTAGGGATATTTTAATCAATATTTGAAACCTTCTTCTTGTACTCTTATTTTGTGTAATTCGATCTAGTTTTTATCCTATGCTTCACCCAATTAGATAAAATTCAGTTAAACCTATTTTTTTTGCAATAGCTGGCTAATAGAATTATATGTTTATTTTACTATAGTTGCTTTATTTCCCATGCTCAAATTACTTGAATAATTTATTACCTCTTCAAACTTTTGACACGTAAAATTTTTCTTTTATAATAAAGTATAATATTTAGCCCTATACTCCTTTTGATGTTGTTCAAAGTATGTGAATTGATCTTACGCTTGTTTAGAATTGATTGGACAATTTCAAAATACAAATTAATCATGCTCGCCTAGGTATTTTAGGAACTATGATTTGTTATTTAGAAATAGTATTCCTAGTGCCTTGTTTCGTAACCTGCTGTATGAAATTGACCATTGAATTACCTTGCACCACTTGTTCACTGCTAACTATAAAGAGAGAATTAGATTTTGCAACTTTATTTTTCCTCATGACATATCTTTGAGAATTCTAATCATCTGTTATCTACTATTCTATATTGTTGTACACCATATGATTTAACATGTACTAATTTTTACATGTTGAATTGATGATGATGCTTTACTATGATGTAATTGATATTGCTTATTATCAACTAATGTTGGCTTCTATTGTGCACTACTAAGTTGTTTTAATGCACTAGTTGCAATAGGTTTGTAGGTGTTTCTTTTCCAACGTTGACGCACAATAATTTCCAACTATGACCATGATGCCTTTGTAGATCTAAACCTTCTACACTATGCCTTCTAAATCCTACTACAAACTCTCCATAGATCTGATTGACTATTTTTCAATTTTCAGGAATGCGAAAGCAAGAATAGAATATAGGAAAAAAATTGGCATGATCCAAAATGTGACAGCAATAGCTTACTTGAAAAATACTTATTTCCCACGATGTCAAGATTATCTCTGATACCACTTACAACGATACTACTTGTAGAATAATTAAACATAGAATGAATAGAGTAAATCAAATATTTCTTACCACTTGAGGAGGGCTAAGTCATTACCACTTAAGGAGGGCTAAGTCCTTGTAAATATGTAGATGATAAAATATAATTGATTGATGATCAAATATAAATCAACCTACTTCTATTAATATTATTAAATCAATGAATAAATGATAATTGGAAATATAGATGACTTGGCTATATTGGTGTTGTAACAATCCAACCAATTATCCCCAATTGGAGTATCAAAAACAAAATAAAAAAGGACATCTAGCTCAAAGGATATAAGAAATTTAAGAAATGGAAGAATCTACAGATAATTATGAAGTCAAAGCTCTTTCAGAAAGAATGATAGGTTATGAAGATACTAACTACTTGCTTGAATAGGTTACAAAAAATAGAGTACAATCTGAATCTCAATATCAAGAAGGAGATTCACATTAAAGACTAAAATATTCAATACCCAAATAATGTTATACAGGGGGGTGTTATAAATAGATTATATTACATCATTTGGGTCATGTAAGTGTACCTTCCTAGGTAAATACTTAGGAAATTAGATTACTTTATGGTAAATTTATCTATTTACTTCACGCAATGTAATAAATGCACAAGTGTTAATGTGCAATCTATATATGTGCAAGGTGTCCCTTGCATAGCTAGGTAGAGTGTTCGCCAAGAACCTATCTTCCTATATAAAAAGGGCCTCATTATAATAATTAGAATATAGAATCTCAAAGCATATTCATAGGTAGTAGCATAGTACTGTGTAGATCACCCTATATTGGTGATGGGTGCAATGTAGTCTAGTAGCTTTGTTCATTGAGTGTCCATTTCCTCCATAGCTACATTGTATTCATTTTTTTCATTTCTATTTATATCTTATTTTAGTCATCTTGCAGGTTTACTTTCTTTCATATTATTTTGCATCTTGTGATTGCTATCTCCCATTGCATACTGCATTAAAATATAACACTCTATTAGGATAATATCTCATTTTTTAGTTTATGATGTTAGGAAAATCTCAAAAAATAGGTATTCAAAAGTATTTTGAGTTGCTAGTGTCAAAGTACACAAAAAGGACCAACACATGTTTGATGGTATCCTCAAAAAATAAAAAGTAACAATAATTGAGGTGATAATGATGATTGTGGAAAAATATAAAATATAACAATAGAAAATTTACTCATTATATGCATGAAATCCCTAGTTGTAGAAGGCACCAAGGCCATGATGATGTAGTCCAAGGAAGTTATGGATGAGGGTAGCACAAAGGAGTTGAAAAGTCCATAATTGCACAAGGATGTGACCAAATATGATCCCAAGGACTAAACCAAAAAATGACATAAGAAATCATTTGAGGGAGCTGTAGCCAAGGCAAAGAGCATAAAGGGAAAAAAGCAACTATTAATTTTATTGGACCTATTAGTTTTGCTAAGTGGATGATGATACAAATAGTACTAGAGGAAAGGTTATAGGACATAGGTCTCTTAGTAATGAGTATTAGCATGATGACTCAATTAATGGTCTACATAGTTGTGTGGACTTAAAAATAGAAAGAGGCCTTCATGAAAGCCATCAAGGTATATTTATATTTAGTATCCTCAGACTAGATGATTAGAAATATGAAGGTCTAGGTGAGAGGGTATGCATTTTGGATAAAAAATGATAACAATGTAAGAGAATATCTTAACCGCTAGAGTATTATAGGGTAACACCCAAGAGGATTCAAATAGGAACATGATGACACTGTATTGCTATAAAATCAACATAACCAAGTGGTCAACATGATCCAATGGGTTGATAAATAGGTATCAATAGGAAACGACCTAAATCTAGTGGAGAGATTATGCTACATTATTAGAAATATACTCTAATGATACTATGAATTATAGAAAATTTGGACATTCAATTCAAAAGCATATAGAAGGAATAAAATTGTTGTTATAGCAAGCATACCAATAACTAGCTTAAATGTTAAAAACCATGGAAAATTATAAAAAAAATGCAAAAACCTTAGTTAGAGTTAAATGAAAATCAATGATATTCATGCAAGAGAACAACTATAAAATCCATATCTTATACACAAATGTTAATGACAAAATGAATTTAATGGATTGGATTAACCTCACTATAAAAGACGTTTTAGAATAGAATAAGGAAAAAATATTTAACAACCTAGAATACAAGTAGAAAATCGTTAAAGGCAAAGGAATTCATAGAATTAGGGTGTTTTATGCTTAGGTGACCAAGGAGAAAATAAAAAAGAATAGTAAAGTTACCCAAGATATCTTGATGCAAAAGCTTGATGATGTTATGGCAAAAATAAAAGATGAAATGGAGTTTAACTATCTATATATAGATATCATTGAAATGCTTTATCAATGGGTAGATATATATATGAGAATCACATATTGGTATCGAACCCTTAAGTTTCTAGAGTTACCCAACTCCTTGTAGTACTATTAACCCAATCCATTATAACATCAGTTAATTCCCTATTGTCATAAAATATTTTTATTGCAAGAGTTTTGATAGAGAGTGAGTAACCCCATGAATTGTTAGAGAAATTGTTACAAGGAACCATTATATTTATTGGTACCACCAATATATTTGTGCCTTTTTTGTTTTGATTTTTTAAGAAAATGAGTTATATATTGTGTAGACACATAAATATAGCATAATAAATATTAATTAACTAAACATTATTAATTAATATATTTAATATTAATTAGCGCTAGTTAATATTAAATAAACAACAGGTCCGAGGTGTAGACCAATTGGTTCAACCAAACCCCGTAAGGAGGGTGAAGGTCCAAGGGTCAAATCTCAAGCCTCGTCAAACTGAACGTTTTTCCCTTTCTTGGTGCTTTAAATGAAATTAAAGGTTTAAAATGATTGTGGCATGGTGGTTATAGGGGCGGACTATGTGAAGAACTATGTAGTGGTTTCTAGGATAGACAATGTAAAATATGTGGCAGCCATAAAAGCTGGATAGCCTACCCAAAATTATTGTGGCTACTAATTTCACCATGTAAATTCAATATATATATATATAATAAACACCCATCATATAAGTATTAATTAATTCATTTATTCATTAAATAATTAATTCATTAGTGCTTAGGTTGCACAACCATACACCCCTCCCCACCGACACATTCACCTCTCCACATCATCCACTTAACTAGTAGTTCCACCTCCCATCATCTGGATCGATCGCATATAAGGAATCCTTATCCACAAGTGAACTCAAGTCACTAGTAGTTGCACCTCCATTCATAGAAAGAATATGCACAACATGCACTCAGTTAACTCATGCACATTTAGTTAAAAGGATATGCACATTCAATCTATCCATGCACAACCAATTAACTATCCATGCACATTGAATAAAAAATACAAATAATGTACAAATCATGAATTTGCATGCACAAGATCAATTGGTGATATTTATGAGGTAATTTTTATCCCAATGCATTCCTCATGATAAAATCAATGTAAGAATATGACTCTTAGTTACAACAATTAACTAGCTAAGTCACCTCCTTATCCCTTCTCACAATTAAATCTCTCCTCCTTTTTGGAGCATGAGGATGGAGAATACACCAAAGCACTGATGAAAATATGAGCATACATAACATCAACCACTCGAGTTTTCACACGATGCCATACCTATCCCATTTTGGACCCTGATCATGCATCTTTCTATGCCTAGATCTGCTTTTTGACAATCCCTAGATGCCATTTTTCATGACCATTCAAACATAAATGGTATTATTCTATGATCATCATACCCCTAAATGATCAAATTCCAGCCCACATAGGAGTTTCTCGAAGTTGCACTACTCGATAGTAACAACAATCATGACACAAAACTAGCAATAATGATACCCAAAAAGGTAGAAAAACAATCTATATTATATCCTTTGCATGCTTCAACTTTTTATTCATTGCATTGGGTTTAATACTTTTTGGATTTGGGCCTTAATTTGGGAGGCTTGACAGGTACTTCTGATCAATTTCATTTGTCTTGTGTGCAGGAATTCAAGTACAAACTAGATCCTAGGAAGTAGACCCAAATTTGGATAGTGACCTAAATCATCCAATTCCATAGGCCTAGATTCCCACAACTACAATAGACCACACTATATAATTGTTTGACCTCATATGGCTATGAACCATAACCATTAGATCTCTGATGACTAGCATATAGATTGTAGTCTATCATAGATCAAGAAGATATAGACACACATCTTGATGCAAAGACACCATACATGACACCATCACAATCAAAGAAACAAGTCACTACAAACCTGCTCACACATTTGTTGTAGCGATGAAGGAACATTACACAATTGTTATTTTGTAAAGGGAAACACTCTCTCAATACTTATACATCCTTGCATGGGTCCATATTGTAATATAAATGACAAAGGCTTATTTTAAGTTAATATCAATTTACTACTTTTATTCATTTGCTTTACATGGTGCATACTTTTGTCATCTACAATATGGTGATCACGTTGGGACCCTTCCCTTTACTTAGATTTAACACAATATTTTAAATTTGCTACTATTTTATGTTGTATTTTATATCTTATTATTATATTTCATAGGTTTCTAATATTTTTTGTGTTTTATATTTTCAAGTTGTAGACATACTACACAAGAATAGGATTGTCCGAACTCGGACGATCCTAGATCACAACCATCTACCTAGGGATGGTCTTAGATAGAAACTATCTGATCTCGAATGACAATAGAACACAAACACAACCTACCTCTAGTCTTTGACACAACGTAGGATCCCAGGTGGGAGAGTCAATTTCTTTATGTTTCGAGTAAAATTTAGCAGTAAATAATAGGTAGATTACTTAAATTTTTTGCTTCTTTGTATATAATAGTGTATTTGCATTGTGTGAAAAAAAATAAAAAGATAATCTTAGGTTTTATTTTCTTGCATAAAAATATATTGCATTAGGCATATTAGATAAAAATAAAATAAAAAAAACTAAAAATATAAGAATTTACACCACACACTGCACAAATTTTGGTAAACATCGATAAGTTAGGCTTCATCACCAACCATCGATCAAGATCAGTGATGATGAAATTCATATTTGTTTATTGGATCACACCTAGCAACAATAGTAGCCCCCACAAGTGGTTTCCTAGCCTTTATCACTAGGGAATCCTCCACTCTTGAGAGTATCTCAAGGTGGGTTAGGTTAGAGACCTCTTTCCATGAGGTTTAATAATTAGTGGACCCATAGCTATTACTATTATCTGAGCCCGCTCAAGGGTGAATTGAAAGCCACATTTGGGTCAATAACAAGACCTAGACAACATGACCTCATTCATGAGATTAATTTTTGATTTTAGAAATACGATGAGTTGCATACATCCACATAGGAGTCCATTTCAGCCATTATTGCACCACTTTTTGTTATAAAGGTGGACATCAACACACCCAGATAGTTTACATTTCATCATCCCATTAGTATTTTTAGGTTAAGTTGCATCAAAACACACAAAAATCTAAAAAAATAAAAAATATTTCAAAATAGAAAACAAATTTAGAAAAACATACCAAAAATAAAAAACAATTTCAATGACCTCGTAAACACATCAACTTAAATAATGGCACATTAAAAAAAAATCAAAATAATTATTTTCTTTGTTTGTTTATGTAAATACAAATATATAAAAAGAGGTATACCAAACAAAACCACACCATCACATCTTCACAACTGCATCCCATATATTTCCCAGCTTATGGTCTTGACTCAAAATCAAGCCTGAGATCAAGCCATAGCCCAAGCCACCATGGACCCATTTTATCAAGCCTCCCACAATCCACCACTCATCCAACTCAATAGGAGACAACCTCCCAACCACCCCTAGGTAGCTTGTCTAGATACATGCAAAAAATTACCTTCCCATCACCTAGGTTGTAGACCTCGAGCAATGTATACCTTTATGTCTCTACCATAGAGCCTAATACTACTGGTCAGAGGACCCCTACATCCCTAAATCACATTACCCTCATTGACCTTGATGTCATATGTGCCACACATGGAATGTTTTCCCTACCAAATTCACCACATCTATCCCTATTTTCATTAACCATTCCACCTCGATTAATTTCACCCACATCATAACAATAGGTTTATACCCATGCAACCTTTTTGGTTGACCTAAATACTTAGTTTGGCATGCTTGTAGAATTATTTCCACTTAGAGAATTTGATACCCAAACCAATAAATACTTCATGTCCATAGTTGTATATCCAAACCAGCCTCCATGGTCTCATGTTAATGCAACATCTCACTTGCTTGTATTCTTTCAGCTCATGTCATCCCATCAATATCAATCACCACCACAAGGCCCAAACCCCACACCCCCACATATGTGCAAGATAACTTCTTCACACAGTATCCATCTTGTGTAACTTTAGCACCTACCATTTAGGTAGTATTGCCCTTGTAGCCATAAGATATATCCTATAGTTACTCCTAGCCACCACTTAGCCAAACTTTGCCCCTCACCAGATACCACCAAACATCATCCTCTACCATCTAACAACCACTTGAGACAAAGACATATGACCAACAACTACCACCATAACAATACAAACAACACCAAAAACCTCTATAATAATAGTACTATCAGCAACCACCGCTACATTAGTACTATCATCAACAACAACCATCCACATCAAACCAACACCAGCAACCTCCACAATAATAGTACTACTAAAAGCCACCACTACAACAATACTATCAACAAAAACAACCACCCACACCCAAACATCAATAATAGCTACCCAATCAGTACCAAAAATACTTTTTATAATAACAACCACCCACACCCTAGCATCATCAACAATAAACCATTCAACATTAGTAGGTCACTCAAAAAAATATCAACAAAAGCCATTCCAAATCAATAGGTCATCCAAAAATGACATCAATAACCACCCATACAAAATCATCATCAACAAAAACAATCATACCAAACCTATCAACAATATTTTATCGAACATTTTCCATCCAACACATACACAAACCAACAGTTCACCCAACATCACCGATACCCACAATTGAGAGTTCAAGTTGGAACATATAATTTTGTTCTCCAAGTTGCTTAATATTCAATTCAATGGTTTGTTGATTAGTTCTACACATTTCAAATACAAGTGGTCAATATGGAGTATCAAAATCCAACACTTGGCCAGTAACAAACTTCTCCATCCATCCATTAGTGTTAACACCACCATATCCTCGTCTATTCAAAATACCAAAATTTGAGAAATTCAAGGGGAAGGAAGATCCCCAAGATCACATGATCCATTTTATTAATGCATGTCCTCTCCTCAATGAGATTTATGTTCTCATGCTCTACACCTTCCTGTTGTTCCTTGGAGGAGGAGCTTTGGGCTGGTATAACCATTTTTCTAGACATAGCCTCTATAACTTTAAGTAGTTGGTCAACCTCTTTTAGGAATGCTTCTCTCTAAATGTTAAGAAGCAAAAAATATTGATAAAATTATATAATATTTGATAATATTATAATTAGCCTATCTTATATTATGGCTCTAGATGGAGAGCTATGATAACAGAGTTACCCTTTCATCTCTCCATCATAGAGCTTACTCAAATATTTACAAGGAGTTGTTCCAAATCAATATCACTATTATTGCAACTGCAACAATATCACACATTTGAAGAAGCACTAGCATACAAGGAAATAAGGATACAAGAGGGATATATAAAACTTAAAAAGAAAGAGTGGTCAAACAAAAATTCTAAAGGCACCTCCAACAACCAATCTAAACCCAACAAAGTTAATCAGATGGTATTGAGCATCACAAGAAATTCCAATCAACAAGATCAACCACCACCTCAACAACTCCCATAAATTCAAAATTAGCTTCAACAACCCTCATATCATTCCATACCACCTCCCTCACAACATAAAAATCAAAAATAACTAGACAACCACAACAGACATCCTGCTAAACCCCCTTGCAATTACACACCACTTTCAAAGCCTTATTCAACCTATTTTAAAGGCTTTATGAAGAATAATCAATCATATTACTAGAAGTGAAACTAGAAGATCCAAAGAATACTAAAACTAGGTCTTACAAAGACTATCAATATTGTGTTTACCACATGTATAAATGGCATGACATCAATGATTGCATCACATTCAAAAATATAGTTCAAGATCTTATCGATAAGGGGGCTATTACCATTGAAAATCCTTTGGCACCACAAAATCAAAACCTTGGAATCTACCAGGATCCTTTACCACATTAAAACCAACCACCCATTGCACCTGTAGTTGCCTCCATACCATCTAATCAATTGAACCATCTTAACAATATGCCATAATACCAAAACTTTGTAGGGATGATACACATAGTTAATCAAAATCAATTCTACCCTAAATGATCAATGCAACTGAGTATTGCAACCTATGTACCTTCATCCTCTACATTTCCACCTCCACTAGCGTAGGTCGTGCCTCATCCTCCATGAACCGTTATATCATTAACCACACACCTCACTTAGGACCTCAAAATGACATCGACCAAGCTTTTGTGTTAGGATCTCATCCTAACCCTTAATGTAATAACTTCCCCGATGTAATAATTCCTAGTGAACGTGGGTAGTACCCATGATTAATATTTTGTAATGTTCTAAGTTTTAGCTTAGGTAGTGCCTATGACAAATGGCACCCTTTTTATGTAACACATGGTAGATAGGTGGCATTGTGCATGTAATTCGTGTGGCATTATGCATGTAATTCGAGTGGCATTGTGCATGTAATTCAAAGTGGCACTATGCATGTAATTAGGGTGGCATTATGCATGTAATACAGGTGGCATTTTGCATGTAAGCCAACCTTGGAAGGAAACTCCTTAAATACCCGAAAAGGCACCAATGTAACCATATTTTTGCAAATTAATGAAGTATTGAAGGAGGTTGCTCCCTCAAAGAGGCCTGCGATTCTGTCTTATTGTGAGATTATTCTTTATGCAAATTTTTGTTATATTAATATGATGTTTATGTGAGTTTATTTCCAAGCAATTGTGTGAGAGTGTGTTATTTGAGTTTATTTTATAGCAGGATCCTAACAAGTGGTATCAGAGCGCTTTCCAGGGCCAAGTTATACTGCAACTGCAATGATTCTTTCCATCCAATCCACCTGTTAGGTATAAATTCTGTGTGTTTTTCCCATTTATGTTTTTCCTTATTAAAAAAAAAAATCCAAAAAAATACAATGCTTTTTTTTCTAGACCAAAAAAAAAAAAAAAAAATTTAGTTGAGTAGGTAGAAACCCTGTATCGGGGGTTTTAAAATATCACGAAGGATCTGTCGTTATTGGCTAAGCTAGATAGCCCATAAAGCGTCTAGTGAAGTGAGGGGCGATCAGGCTCCAATACCCAGGCCTCAGACAGAACTCGCGCACGGACTTGAGCTCCCACGTATCTTCGGGTATATTGAGAGACCATATAGGATTAAACAAACTTTTAGCCATTAGGAAGCTCTTCGGCCTTGTATTACTCAGTCTATGGGACACAGAATCCTAGACGATTACCCTCCTGTATTGTCAGAGAAGCAAGTAATGTGCTCAAGGGTATGTGTGGAATCCTCCTTGAGTAGTGGCCTGAAATATTGGTCCGAGCACTATTGTTCGTCACTGTCAGTATACTAGAGGGCCTATGGGTGGTACATACTCCTTTACTTAGCATTCCCTGGTTCTGTTAAAACTTCAACCTGTAAAAAATGCAAAAAAAATAAAAAATAAAAATAAAAATCCAAACATCCCTGTTCGTAAACCTGCATTTCAAAAGTGAGCATATGATAAAGGAGTCCTCTACTAAAAAAATAGTAGAAGGGACATGCATTCGGGATAAGCCATGAGGGTGACACTTAAGTTGACAGTCTAGAGAATAACAGTCAAATTTACAGTGGCAGTCACAGTCAGGTCGATCGAGTCGGAGAGGTCAACGACAATCGAGGCGGAATTCACAGTGTTCAGGGTCCAGAATAGAACTGTCATATTAGTCACCTGCAAAATATAGAGAATATTGAGTGTGAAACGAGGCCAGTTATAGATAGTGCTCCAGTACCCAACTTTTGCTCAGTAGCTCAGAATTAGAAACTGTAAACATCGTTAGACTCAGCAAAATAGGAGATAAAAAATAAAAAAAAATTCTAGGGTGCCAAAAAGTAGTGTTGAGAGATATAGCTCATTGTGACCACCTCCTTCAGCTGATCGTTTTGATATATAGCACCCAAGAAATTTTTTGGGCACTTACTAAAAATAACAAGTCCTAAAAATTCAATTATATTTTTAGTAACTGGTCACAAAGGGTCTAAAAAATGGCCCAGGGTACCCGTGGACACCAAAATGAACTAGAACACTTGGAATCCCTAACAAAAGCCATTGAGAACTTGAACTTGGCTTTTCACTCCATAAGGGAAGAAGTCCAAGGTCTTCGCCTAGAGCATGAAGCCACTAGCAACCGCTTAGAAGAAACACTGACAAAAGTAGACAACAAACTGAGAAGAGAACCACCCAAATCAGAATACCAAGCTAAGAGTTCTACAAGGAATCGTGACCATGATCCACCCTTTAGAATGCCCAAATTGGACTTTCCAAAATTTAGTGGGAAGGATGTTGATGGGTGGCTACGTCGGGTTGACCAATTCTTTTGACTTCATAATGTACCCATATTTCATCGAGTCCAGATGGCTTCCTTTAACTTGGAATCTGAGGCTCTACACTGGTTTCAATGGTTGCGTATTGCCTACCCAAATCTCTCTTGGGAGGATTTTGAATCCCAACTACTCACTCAATTTGGTCCTAGTGAGTATGAGGACTTTACAAGAGCCTTGACCAAACTACAACAAATAGGGTCAGTCCAAGAGTACCAAGCTCAATTTGAAAAATTAGCCAATAAGACAAGAGGATTTAGTGAAAGGTTCTTCCAGAGTTGTTATATCAGTGGGTTGAAGGTGGAACTCCAAGCGGAAGTAAAAATTTTGAAACCACGAACTATGATGGAAGCTATCAGTTTGGCCCGTTTGGCCGAATCTAAACTCTTTGCCCAAAGACACCCATCAAAGTTTCCGCAAAATAGACCTTCATTTCCTCCTAAAGCTCAACACCCAGCTGAAAATAAACCTGCTGCACCCAAGCGCCTCACCATCGAAGAGATGGATGCACGTCGTGCCCAAGGATTATGCTACAATTGTGATGAAAAGTTTTTCAAAGGGCATAAGTGTGCACACAAAAAATTGTTCCTGATAGATGTTGAAGAACCTGATACCCCTGACGAGAGTGATGAGGATGAGGACCCTCCAGAAAAACCTCCTCCATAAGAAGAAGTGAAACAGGAACCTGAGATAGCAATTACAGTCCATGCCCTTGCAGGCATTACTACTCCTCAAACCATGAAGGTTACAAGATTTTTCAAGGGCCAACGTCTTTCCATCCTTCTGGATTCAGGAAGCATGCACAACTTTATTGACCCTAGAGTTGCTCAGTGAGCAAATTGCTATATCCACACTTGTAATTTCTTTGAGGTCATGGTAGCCAATGTGGGAACCTTACCTTGTAAAGGAAAGTGTCACAATGTTAAAATCAAGATAGGGGACTATGAACTCAAGCAGGACATGTTTGCCCTCCAGTTGGGTGGATGTGATATTGTTTTGGGATCTCAATGGTTGAGTACGTTGGGCACTATTAGTTGGAAATTTGCTAAACTTTGGATGCAGTTCTCCCAAAATGGACAAACACACATCATCAAGGGCTCCCCAGCAGGAACACCTCAAATTATCAGTTCAAACAGCATGGAGAAATTGCTAAAGAAATCATCATTTGGGGTCATTGCACAACTATTCTCCATCCAACCATCCACATCTCCAATGGGTGAAATCCCACCAGACATGCAACAGATTCTCCACAAACATGAGGCCATCTTTTTAGAACCAACCACACTACCACCGCATCGCTCTCATGACCATGCCATTCCATTATTTCCAGATAGTACACCTCCCAATATTAGACCATACAGGTACCCCCATGCCATGAAGTCAGAGATTGAGAAGATGATACAAGAATTACTCAAGGCGGGTGTCATTTGGCCTATTACTAGTCCCTACTCTGCACCAGTCTTACTGGTCCTCAAAAAGGATGGCTCTTGGCGATTGTGTATTGACTACTGAGAACTCAACAAGATAACTGTCAAGGATAAATTTCTTATCCCTGTGGTTGATGAATTACTAGATGAATTACATGGGACCATGTACTTCACCAAGCTAGACCTCTGCTCTGGGTACCATCAGATCCGGCTCAGGGATGAAGATATTCCTAAAACCGCTTTTCGCACTCATGAAGGTCATTATGAATTCTTGGTAATGCCATTTTGTCTCACAAATGCTCCTTCCACATTCCAAAGCCTGATGAACAACATCTTTCACCCCTTTTTGCGGAAGTTCATCCTTGTGTTCTTCGACGACATCTTGATTTACAGTCACACATGGGAAGAGCATCTCAAGCATGTAGATCAAACCCTCCAACTACTGGCCGACCATAAACTGTTTGCAAAAATGTCCAAGTGCTCCTTTGGTTTGACTGAAGTAGAATATTTGGGACACATTGTCTCAAAGGATGGTGTCAAGGTTGACCCTAAGAAGATCCAAGCAGTCCAAGAATGGCCGAAACCTCGCACACTCAAGGGGCTTCAAGTATTTTTAGGGCTTACAGGATATTACCGTAAATTTGTCTGCAATTATGGAAAGATATCCGCCCCCCTCACCTCCATGTTGAAGAAGGATTCTTTTACTTGGACAGGGCTGGCTGAGCAAGCATTCCTGGACCTCAAGCATGCCATGACCACCACTCCAATTTTATCCATGCCAGAATTCTCTAAAAAAATTGTCATTGAAAGTGACGCTTCTGGTCATGGTATTGGGGCGGTATTGATGCAAGAAGGATGCCCTTTGGATTTTACTAGCAAAGCCCTATCTGATCGCAATTTGGGGAAATCCACATATGCCAAGGAAATGTTGGCAATATTGCATGTAGTCCTGCATTGGCGACCTTACCTCATTGGGCGCCATTTCTCCATCAAAACTGACCACCAGAGTCTGAAATACTTTCTAGAACAATGGGTTGCCACCCCCGAGCAACAAAAGTGGGTATCAAAACTCATGGGCTATGATTATGACATCACGTACAAAAAAGGGAAGGAAAATCTTGTGGCAGATGCTCTCTCTCGCCAATTTGAGACCCTTAGTATGTTGTGTGCCATCTCTGCACCATTGCCCCAATGGATTGAACCCTTACATCGGGAAATACTTCGGGATGCGGATTTGAAAGACCCGGTTGCTTCACTTAGGGATGATCCCGAGTCTACACCAGGATATAGTTGGGATGGCCAGGATCTGCGTTACCATCAACGACTGGTTCTTCCTCCTAAGTCCCCACTTCGAGAGCTCCTCATGAAGGAATCACATGCTACTCCATCTGCTGGCCATTCAGGGTTCCTAAAAACTTATGAGCGACTCAAGCGCACCTTCTTTTGGAAAGGTATGAAACAAGACATTCGCTCTTTTGTAGCGGATTGCAACACTTGTCAAAGGATGAAAGGAGAAATAGTGCGCTCTCCGGGCACTCTTCAACCATTGCCGATACCAGATCAGGTATGGACTGACATCTCCATGGACTTCATAGAAGGGCTACCTAAATCTGGAGGCAAGTTTGTTATTTTCGTGGTAGTGGACCGCCTTTCAAAGTATGCTCACTTTTGTGCCCTAACCCATCCTTACACAACATCCACTATTGCCCAAATTTTTCTTGACTCCATATTTTGCCTTCATGGCATGCCCACCTCCATTGTATCTGATCGTGATCCCACCTTTACTAGCAATTTTTGGCAAGAGTTGTTTAAGTTGCAAGGGACTCAGCTCAAAATGAGTTTAGCCTACCATCTGCAAACGGATGGTCAAACAGAGGTTGTTAATAAATGCTTGGAAACCTACCTTCGCTGCTTTGCCTCCGATCATCCTACTCATTGGGCAAAATGGCTTCCTTTGGCCGAATGGTGGTACAACACTTCCTATCATACCACCACCAAACTCACACCGTTTGAGGCAGTTTATGGGCACCCTCCACTCATGCCTTCCTCCTACATTTCGAGCAGCTCCAAGGTCTAGGCCGTCGACAATGCTCTGAGTCAACACACCGAGGTCCTCCACCAACTCAAGCAAAATTTGAACATGGCCCAAAATTGGATGCGCCAACAAGCTGATCAACATCGTTCTGAGTGTAGTTTTGATGTGGGTGATATGGTCTTCCTTCGCTTACAGCCATACAAATAATCATCCCTACAACTCCGCGAGTGTCGAAGCTCGCTCCAAAATTCTATGGTCCTTATCGGGTTCTACAACGGATTGGTCCAACGACTTACAAATTGGCTCTTCCCCCCACTTCCAAGATTCACCCTATTTTTCATGTTTCCCTTCTCAATAAAGTTGTGGGCACAAAGGTACAGGTTCAATCAACACTCCCCGAATTGGATGAAGAAGGCTCCATCTTACTTGCACTGGAACAACTACTGAATCGTCAAACTCGCACTCTACGCAACCGTACCATCACAAAGGTCTTGGTTTAGTGGCATGGACTTCAACCTAAGGATGCTACATGGGAGTCTCTCCATCAACTCCAGCAACAGTTTCCTCATTTTCAGCTTTGAGGACAAAGCTTCTTCAAGGAGAAGGGCATGTTAGGATCTCATCTTAACCCTTAATGTAATAACTTCCCTGATGTAATAATTCCTAGTGAACGTGGGTAGTACCCATGATTAAAATTTTGTAATGTTCTAAGTTTTAGCTTAGGTAGTGCCTATGACAAATGGCACCCTTTTTATGTAACACATGGTAGATAGGTGGCATTGTGCATGTAATTCATGTGGCATTATGCATGTAATTCGAGTGGCATTGTGCATGTAATTCAAAGTGGCACTATGCATGTAATTCGGGTGGCATTATGCATGTAATCCAGGTGGCATTTTGCATGTAAGCCAACCTTGGAAGGAAACTCCTTAAATAACCGAAAAGGCACCAATGTAACCATATTTTTGCAAATTAATGAAGTATTGAAGGAGGTTGCCCCCTCGAAGAGGCCTCGCGATTCTGTCTTATTGTGAGATTGTTCTTTATGCAAATTTTTGTTATATTAATATGATGTTTATGTGAGTTTATTTCCAAGCAATTGTGTGAGAGTGTGTTATTTGAGTTTATTTTATAGCAGGATCCTAACATTTTGATTTATGACCTCATCCAATAATCCCCCCACATCGTAATGCATTAATGGAAATTTTTAAATCCATTGAAGTTAAAATACAATATCCAAACGCCTTTACAAGTTTTGTGGAAAACATCAGAATATGCATAGAGCCATCTATTACCTTATATGACCATCAATTTAAAACCTTACCCATAAAGGTATTGAACGCTCCATTGCACATCATAGCTCATATAGACAACAAACCCTTCAAATGAATTTTGGTCAATTTTGGATCATTCTTTAACATCATAACCTCCACAACACTTCAATATTTGAACCTAACACCTTCACATATAGCCACATTCATGTTTACTCTAAGGTAATTCAATGATACCTTATGCTCAACACTGGGGATGGTTGTTTTACCTATTCATGTAGGTGTAAAAACCATCCTACATTATACCACATCCTTGATGGAGAAATGCAATACAATATATTACCTTTAAGACCATGTATTTAGGATATGTGATGTGTCCCCTTAACATTACACTATTGCCTCAAGTACATTCATGAGTATCACATGCATTGCATCCTTGTTAACGAGGAATATTTCAAGTATTACCACATGGTTTCCAACCCGTATCAACCACCCATACCAACTACACACCTATACCTTACCCTGATATTGCCTAAACTAACTCCTCAGCTAGTGGCACCTCAACCCAATCCACTTTAGCCATTGTCAAGCCCTAGTCCACTTATGCACCCATATTTTTTGCCTAATCCATTGCACCCAATGTTGTAGGCAAAACAAGGTTAACTTTCTATCTATTGTGTCACTTGCTCGATCATTAATTATCAACCAGGGATTCGTAAACTTTCAAAGGATATCTTACAGGATCATTCACAATACCACCTTGAGATGAGTCCTTCTAACTCTACTATTGGGGGGTGTTCAAAAGGTTGTCAATCTCTCATGCACTCCTCAATAAACTGTGTATGAACAATTAAATCTTCAGAAATAAAGCATTCATATGTGCATCTAGGAAATAATCAAACCTACTGCAATAATAAAACACAAATACAGGAAATGAAACTATGAAAGCATGAAATCTACAAAGCATAGAAAATAAGGGGAAGAATATTGTCTTGGAGTGGGCCCAAGCTCCAGCAGATCCCTCCCAACGTGAACACGCTTTAGGAACTTGTAGACTTTATTATGCAATCAAAGAATTACAATGTGTATTCTATACCTTCTATACAATTGCTATATGTTCTATATTATATATCTTCAGAGAGGTCTGTGTGTGTTTATATAGCATACGTACAGGTCTTCTATTACAACTCGGTTATAACCATCGGTCTATTCCAGACTTGAGGATGGAAATATGGTAAGCTTTGGTCGTCGTCTACCAAAAACTGGCTTTGTTCCTAATATTGGCATGTTTTGTAATTGGCTCATGCTTCACTTGGCATGGGCGGCACAACTCCCGCAAATATATTGTGTGGCGTGGAGTTGTAACTGCACCATTTATTATCACTCGTGTCGTGTTTGATCTAGTCAACGTGCAAAAATAGAGGCACCTACCTTCTATTAGTGCCTTCTTGGAAGAGGAAGGTTCCTATCTTCAATTGGTGCCTTCTTGGAAGGGGAAGGCGCCTACCTTATTATAGCACCTTCCTGGAAGAGGAATGCACCTGTCCATTATGCATTAGTTTCATAGTAAACAAAGTGCTAGGTCCATGAAAAAGACCTCGACTGATTAAATCTGACAAAATCAACAATATCTCTGTAGAAACACACTAAAACACACAAATCAGATAATACACATAATATCATTAAATAAATACATAATCATTGATAAAAACATATAATTCCTAATATATCATCGCATAATATCTGCTAAGACTCATACAAAAATATAGGTAATTCTGGGACTCATCATCCCCCCATGCCTAACATATGCGATGCCCTCATGGCATCAAAATTGTAGGCACTCTGGTCATCGGATGTATTTGGATGTTCTTACTATTGTTGATTTTTGTCGATCTTCTCTCCTTGTTCTGGCTGCTATTGGGGCCGACATGACTACTATGGGTGTCCTTGCCTAAAATGTTACTTCTACAGCCTACCACAGGTTAGTTTCTTCAGTCCTGGGAACCGCAAGGGGGATATCTGAATCACTTCCCCTTTGATGAACCACCTGGGTCTTATATGTTTAGGCCTCCTCAGGATCAGACCTTGGATCTTCCTCGACCTTAGTTGCAGCCTCCAACTCTGGGCCGAATATCCCCCATCTCTCTAACCATTTCCTTATTTTTGAGGTTTGCCCTGGGGTTGAGCCATAAATTTTCCAAAATTTACTCTTATGTTCCAGATCAATACTGATGCCAGAGGTTCCTCATACCCTCGAAGAGGATTTTCTCCCCTGCTTAGCTGCCCTCACCTCTCTACACAGCCATTCAAACACTTTATTCCTATCGACAAACGGATGCATATCCTAGTCATCATCTTCCAGCTCTATGATAGCCTCCTTGGCCTTCTTTCGAGCAGTCCTAGGCCTTTTGGATGTGGCCTATGCAGGAACTATGATAACTCGGTCAGAGGGATCTCTGACGAAAATTCTTTCATTTTTGGGGACCTGCTCTGCTGTCCCCACTACTGTTAATGTTTCAACTTCTCCTATAGGTTCAATAGGTTCTTACCTGAGTTCCAGCTCTATCTGTGGGGGTTGATCTGAGTCAGTTAGGTCAATAATATGGGGCTATGTAGGGCTCTTGTGCTCTTGGCTCCAAATAATAGAGGAACGTTCCCCTACCTCTGGGCTATTCTACCGTGCATCTGATTGGAACCCTCCCATAGAGACTATTTGCTCTCTGGAAGTGAGAGAGTTTGTCAAAACCTCCATTGCCCAGTTAATTTGGGTTGATGCATCCTTCCTTTCTGCTCGCCCTACCTTCAATTCTTGATTTTCTTTTTACAGCTATTGAATCAGCTACTCGAGGTGGGAAATTTTCTTTTCCTGCTCTTCTAGCTCACCTCTCTGACTACTTTGGCAATCTTCCAACATCTGTTGGGCCATCCAATAGTTGGTTTGCCAGTCTAATGCTTCCTCAAAGGCCACATAAATCTCACTGTTGCCCCTGGGGGTTTCTCTTTCTCATGGGTCCTAGCTCATCAATTCCTATAGGGCCTGTACTGTAGCCCCAACCTTCGAGTCTTCTTCCTCTTCCTACGAGGATAGGATGATTCACCATAGGTGTTTTCTCTTGGAGGCCAATTCTAGCTGCTACGACTCGATCGTGCTACTGGCGAGCTGTGCCCTTGTATCTTCATGTTCGGGCATAGGGGAGTGTCCTCTCTTCTATGCATTCAGGCAATGCTAGTGGCCCGATATCCCTTGCTTCCCTTTCAAGGCTTTCTTCTGCTTGTATTACGAGGCTCCCTACCACTTGAATTATAGGGCTTTATGCTACTTGCCATACCTCAGCAACTTCCATTTCCTGGCCTCCATCTTCTCTTGCATCAGGGTACTACCTCTATGCCTTTGCATGGTGGGCCAAAGCTATAGGTGCTCCCTTATGATATCATGCCGCTTCTTCCTTAAGGGTTTGCGCCAGGTAGAAGGGCATGTTAATTCTTCTCCCATGCATTAGGTGGTTCAAAAACTGCACATGGTGGACGTGCAGGTGGGTGTATTTCCTAGTGCAAGTGAAGAATCGAGCAACCTGCTCGAATATCTCATGTAAATTTATAGGGAGGGTTCTTTTTATCAGCCCATCTCTATCTATCTACATATTCTCTCCAGGAAGTAGCTGTTCAGTGTAAGATTTCAATGTCCCACTCTTGTACACACATTCACCTATCAGGGGTAAGCCAGTCACCTCTGAGATGTATTCTGGGGTGACTAGAATTGCCATCCACCGTACCTGAGTAGAATCTCCCATTAAGTAGGTAGCAAAATCCCTTACTGCCTCTATGTCCTAGTTTTGGCTAACCAGGCCATAGTATCTGAGGCATCCCTCTGCCTAAAATTAGGCTCTCATTGCCCCCTTGATCCCATCTATGTTTCTCAGCTCATTATTTTTTACCGAATGATTCTTTGATCGACCTCCCATGGCACCTTCATGCAAGCTACTATTTATCTTCTTTACTTTCTCATGGAGGCACCTTCCTTATAAGGAGGATGTCGAACAGCTAACTCCCAATCCTGGCTAGGTACGCATTTCGAGGTACATGTTGGCACGATCGGCCATGGGAGGTGTATGATTTTTTTTGTTTTATGGCGATGATATTTTGGTACTCACATATTTTAACAATGATTACATATAAATCTAAGTAGAGTATGCACGTACCTGATTGGATGCCTCGTGTGTTGTGGGAATCATCGATTCTTTATGGGGGATGAGTACCTTGTTGGTGCGGATTATGTTGCTGAGTTGCTTTGATGACAGGTGTTGAAGACAAACCAAAAAACTGATTTCTATTGGAATGTGTGACAATTTTACCCCGTAATTCTCTGAGATTTGCTTTTATTGGGGTGGATTCTACTTACGTGCTCCTAGAGATAAATTTGTGCCATGTGTCACATTATGATTGAGGCACGTGTGAAACTTGATCATTGGCTGCATATGGAAGGCGCCTGCTTTGATACCTTATTGATGTAGAAGGTGCCTACTATGGTGCCTTCCCGATGTGGAAGGCACCTGATGGGCTACCTTCCCAATATAGTCATGGATGCGCCTTACGATGAGGGAAGGTGCCTTTAATGAATGCGCCTTCCTAGAAGAGGAAGGCACCCTTAAGGACACGTGTGCCTTCCTAGGAGAGGAAGGCATCCTTCTGTATAAATGTGCCTTCCTGGTGTGGAAGGCACTTTATGGACGGATGCGCCTTCTTGGTATGGAAGGCACTTTGAAATGCATGCACCTCCCTGGGTAAGGAAGGCATCATTGAGGCTCATGCACCCAAAAATGAGGATGCTCCAATTTTTTTTAGGATGCGCCTTCCTGATGAGGAAGGTGCTCCCCTACTCTTTTTTTTTAGCACATTCTTATTTTGGTGGGGTGTATTCTGGCAGTGGAATATGCCTTATTCACATGGGGCGCCTTCCTGGGAGAGGAAGGCACCTTATTTTGATGGGCACCTTCTTGGTGGCTGAAGGCACCTTATTGAGGGGCACCTTCTAGTGGTGGAAGGTGCCTTATTTACATGACGCCTTCTTGGAAGAGGAAGGCACCTTATTTTATCAGCAACCATGTCATATTTGACAGGGACTTCATGCCTACTTTTATTCTATTAGTGCCAGCGTCAGGGTGGTGAGCTGAACCAGGCCTGGTGTCCCAGATGACTATTTTTCAAACTATCAGTTCCTCCACCTGCAAAAAGTAATTAAAAAAAAGAAAAAGAAAAATGTGGGCAGTTAGATGCATTCCGTGCCTATTAGGCCCTATGGCTAGGATGCCTACAACTTGCATGTGATCGTCGTCCTTGCAAAATAAAACATGCTGTAAGAAAATTATTTACACCTATCTACTATTTTTTTTTTCATGCCCACCATTCTGTTTTGTTGAGAGTTTGGATCCAGATTCATGGGGATGAGGTCTCCCCCATGCCTTTTTTGGATCCCACCAGTACATTTTCAAACATGCTTTAGGGACACAATCGATAGCCATTGACAGTCAATAGAACATTTTTGTTGTCGATAGTTATAACATGCACAACTCCATTCTTAATGAGTTCTACCACCTCATACGGTCCCATCCATATCTGCATAAGCTTTCCCTTCCTTTCCTCAAACTGGGAATCATACAATAGTACCCATTCTCCTTCTTTGAACTGCTTTAGTTTGATGTGGCGGTCATGCCACCGTTTCATTTTCTTATGTGTGATTTTTGTCTTCTACAAAGCATCCATTCAGATTTTGTCTAGCTGATCCAGCTATCGAATCCTTTATTTTTGAGCGTCATCCAGGCTCAAATTCAATTCTAAATTTGTTCTTAATGTCTTAATATTAAACTCAATGGGCATCATTGCATTCTTCCCATAGACCAGTAGGAAGGGTGTGAAACCTATGGTAGACTTCCATGTGGTTTTGTATGACCATACTACCTCTGGTAGCCGTGTAGCCCAATCCTTTTTGTGTTGTTGCACGGTCTTCGTCAGGATATTTTCAATCTCCCTGTTTGTTACTTCCATTGGCCCATTTTCCTGTGGATGGTAGGTTGTAGTCTTATTGTGCCAAATTTTGTATTGCTCCATTAGCTCCTCAATCAAATTTGAAGTGAATGATGTCCCTGGTCCATTTTTATTTCCTTGGGAACCTCAAACCGTGTAAAAATATGAGCAAACAAAAAATTGGCAACTGTTCTTTCTTTTGAATCTTTTAGTGCATGGACTTCAACCCACTTGGTGACATAGTCTGTGCAGACTAAGATAAACCTCTTCCCTATTGAAGGTGGGTTAATTGGCCTCAAAAAATCCATACCCCACTTATCAAAGGGTTCCAAGTGTACTTGAGGCCGGAGGGGCATTTCATCACGATGGGTTGGTCTACCCATCCTTTGGCACTCATTGCACTTGCTAACATACGCGGTTGCATATTTGAATAGGTTAGGCCAGAAATACCCAGTCTATAGAACTTTATATGTAGTTTGTTTCCCTACAAAGTGTCCTTCACAAGGTTCATCGTGACAAGCTTTGAGGATCTTTGAGAATTCCTACTCTTCCATGCACCTCCTTATGATTTGGTCACATCCTATTTTTAACAAGAGGCCATCGATCCATAGGTAGGGTGCACTCTTCTCTATCACCCCCTGCTTTTCCCAGTATGAGAGAGCAGGTGAGGTTCTACTAGTGGCCAAGTAATTGGCTATGTTTGCATACCATGGTATTTGCTCATCGATGGTAAATAAGTGTTCATCCAGAAACTGGTCTTCCACTACCATATAGTCTGCTGGTGTTAACTTGGATAGGAAGTCTGCTACCACATTGTCCTTTCCCAGTTTGTCAACTATGGTGATGTCAAATTATTGCAATAGTAGGAGCCACCTAACCACTCTCCTACTAATATCTAGCTTACTCATCAGGTATCTGATGGCTACATGGTCCGTATGGACAAACACCTTATATTCGATGATGTAATGGCAGAATTTGTTTATGGCATGCACCACTACAAGAAACTCCTTTTCTGTTACCATATAATTGAGCTCAGCTCTTGCCAAGTTTTTACTGACGTAATAGATGGCGTAGAAATCTTTGCCATCTTTCTATCCCAGGACCGATCCAATCACATTATTGGATGCATCACAATAAATGTCGAAGGGTATGGCCCAATTTGGTCCTCTTAAAACTGGTGCAGTTATCAACTTCTCCTTAAGCAATTGAAAAGCTTCTTCACAGCATTCCATCCAGTTGAACTCTACGTCCTTAGATAATAGAGTGTGCAGTGGTTTTGCAATCTTGCTGAAATCGGCGATAAATCATCGATAGTACCCAAAATATCCGAGGAAACTCCTCACTTCTTTCTATGTCCTAGGGTTGGGTAGGTCTTTGATGACCTCAATCTTCCTTCTGTCAACTCTTAGCCCTACTACAGAGATATGGTGTCCCAACATGATGCTTTCTTGAATCATCATGAAGCATTTTTTATTGCTCAAGGATAGATTGTTATCCTCGCTTCTTTCGAGCACTTTCTTCAAGTTTAGTATTGCTTCTTCAAAGATATCTCCATAAACGATGAATTCATCCATGTATACTTCGACCTCTTCTCCTATCATGTCCGAAAATATGCTAAGCACCACCCTCTAAAAGGTGGCTAGTGCGTTGCATAACCCAAATGGTAATACCTGGTAAGAAAACGTTCCCTATGTGTAGGTGAACGTTGTTTTATCTTGATCATCTCCTCCTATCTAGATATGATTGTATCCACTAAACCCATCCAAGAAGGAGAAGTACTTTCATCCCGAAAGTGTGTCCAAGACTTGATCAACGAATGGGAGTGAGAAGTGGTTTTTCTTAGTTGCTTTATTCAATGCTCTGTAGTCCACATAGATTCACTATTTCCCATTTTTCTTAGGGACTACCACAAGTGGTGACACCCACTCACTGTCAAAAATTGTATAGATGAATCCAACAGCCAAGAGTTTTTGTAACTCTATTTTGATAATGTCCTTCATTGTTGGGTTCATTCTCCTTTGTGGTTTCTTGCTTGGAATCTCTTGCTCATAAGGTATATTCTATGAGTGCATATTTATAGGTGAATACCCTTCATGTCCGAATAGTCCCATGCAAATGCATGCTGGTGTCTTACCAGGAGTTCTACTACTTTTGCCAACTGTGTAGGAGTCAACCCACTGCTGACATTCAACATCCTTCCTAGCCCAATAGTTATCTGCTAGACATGATGATCATGAGCACCAGCCAATGGTGATCTAGGTGTGCTGGTAGAGGACTCTCCATGGAGGAATTCTAAAATAGCCCCGTCCTCATCTTCTTCCTGTGATAACTCATCTAATGCCATTACTAGCTGGATTATGGATAGCTCCTGATAATTATGCCTGGGTAATGTAGCTTCTCCCAATGGGTTGATAGACTGCACAGGGGGTGAAATGGTCAATCTCTTGATGTTTTGGCCATCAAAGATGGTCATCAGTCCATCTCAATGGCTGATGTAGGCATCGACTGATGCCAGCCATGGTCTCCCCAAAATGAGCGGGTAGCCACCCAGCCTAGTCTTGGACTGCAAGACTAGGAAATCGGATGGGTATTTCCATGTGCTAACTATCATCGTTACATCCTCTAGCATTCCATCTAGTGCTACTGTTGATCAATCAGCTAATTGCAGCACTATCGTGGTGGGTCTCAGGTTTGTGATTTGTAGCCTCTACACAGTTTCTTGAGGTATTACATTGATGGTTGCTCCAAGATCGACCAATGTATTAAATAAGTAATCCCCTTTGATTTTTATAGTAAGTACTGGACTGCATGGATCTGCATACTTGGGATGACATATCTTGCCCATCATCAGGTCCTCTAAGTTACCCACAACATTGATATTTTGTGTTACTTTTCGCCTTGGCTTCCTCAAGCACATTTCTCTTATTGCCTTGATGTATATTGGAACATCTCGGATGGATTGAAATAGTGGTATCATTACTATGAGGTTCTTTAGACTCAATAGGATATCAAACTCCAGCTACTTTTGTTTCTTCTATTCTTACAGTCGATAAGGGAATGGAGCCTTTGCTCTCTCAGCTATTTCCTCTATCACCTCTTCCACAAGAGGTGTTTCTTCTTCTTCTTCCTCCTCTTCTACCAGTGGAGGTGTTTCTAATACTAACTGCCTACCTGACCTAAGCTAAATATTATACATAGGATACATCTCACCTTCGATGTTGTATGCCAATTGATTTACTCTGTTGTTTGGATTAGTCATCGGTTGTGTTGGTAGCTATGCAAGTCTCACTACTGGTAGAGCCAGCAATTTTTGATGGGGTTGAGCTGGTGCTACATTCTGTGGGGTTGAATTCCATGGTGTGTGGCCTCTCCACTTTTGCCCCTGATATTGGTACTGCATCCAGGGTTGCTGATTCATGAATGTTGTTCCTGGGGGTGCTTTAGACCAAGGTGGTGGGCCCCACCATCCCATGTTGTATGGTTGAGGTGGACCTTGTGGCATGTATGACATTCCTCCGTATTGTGACATTCTAGCTGGCATACTCCCTGCAGGGGGTTGTGGCCAACTATTTCAATTACTTATGAAATAAGCTTCCAATGTCTCAGCCTCCTCCTGGTTTCTAGGCAACTTTGGGCACAATCGATTCTTATGATTCAGTTTGTATACTGTGCATACTCTAATCTTGTTCTCTGGGCATGCGTTCTTTGCATGCTTTTCTCTGCATTTTGGATAGAAATAGGTTAATGCTACCTCATTCTCTTGTTTCTTCTTCTCTAACAGCAATGTGTCCATATGCAATGCTAGAGAAGAGAGCATCTCGCTTTTCATATCTTCCAGCATATTGCCAAGTTATGTCTTTGTCATCGAAGTAGTCACTTTGATGCTTCTGGAAGTGGTATTGCCTCTTCTTCTTGAGTAATTCCAACAGAGTTACCGGATATCTTCCATATCGTGCTAGTAGACATCACCTCCAAAAATCATATTAAGAGCCTCTAATGATTCATTATTAAGTCCCCTCAAGAATATGCTTTTGAGGGACTTATCGGACAACTTTGCATGGTGAGATCGTTGAAGATTAAAATTAAATCTCTCCCAGTACTCCTTGAGAGACTCATCCTCTTTCTGCGTCATGCTCAGGACTTCTTCTCTGGAATATCTTGCTCTCCCAAAATCTTGGTATTGATCTTGAAAGAGCGTCTTCATTTTATCCCATGTCACTATGTACTTTTCTCCCAAATCAATGAACCACCACAGAGCTGCATAGTCCAGTGTAGAAGGGAAGAGTTTCAGCTTCTGTGTATCTGATTTGTAATCCACAGACCTGCACAAAACATAAAACTTGAATAATAATATGTCAAGGTCTTTGATCGGGTATCCTCTAAAGGCAGGGATATGAGCAGGGGATATGTTTTACATCTTGGTGTTTCCTACTCCTTCGTCAATTAGGAAGCTAAATCTAAATGAGACTTCTTCTATGTCAGCCATTTTTTAGGAAATATGGTCTCAAATGCAGCACTTATGGCCTTATAGTCATTTAAAACTTTTTGAGTCAAAGCGCTAAGATTATCTGGAGTTATTGTCTGATCTTGCACAACTTTCGACAATAAGGCTTCTTCTAGGGCTGTTATTTTAAACAATGAGTTTGTAACTGTTCATTCTTCCCCAAGTAGATGGGGTGAGGAAGCACTTAATTCAAAGTGTTGATCCTCACTCTAGTGGATTGTTGGTTGCGAGTCAGGCGACTCTAGTTCTAAAGAGTTTTTTTTTATGAACCGACCATCAGGTCCACTTCTTATTGAAGAACTCATACAAATTTAGGTAGAAGGTTTCAAGTATTGGAATAGATCTAAAAGATGCTTTCTCGACAATGATCCCAAAATGTTGCGAGCCAAACAAGGTTAAATTTCTATCTATTTTGTCACTTGCCCGATCATTAATTATCAACCAGGGATTCATAAACTTTCGAAGGATCTCTTACAGGATCATTCACAATACTATCTTGATATGAGTCCTTCTAAATCTACTATTGGGGGGTGTTCAAAATGTTGTCAATCTCTCATGCACTCCTCAATAAAATGTGTATGAACAATTAAATCTTCAAAAAGAAAGCATTCATATGTGCATCTAAGAAATAATCAAACCTACTACAATAATAAAACACAAATACAGGAAATGAAACTATGAAAGCATGAAATCTACAAAGCATAGAAAAGAAAGGGAAGAATACTATCTTGGAGTGGTCCCAAGCTCTAGTAGATGCCTCCCAACATGAACACGCTTTAGGAACTTGTAGACTTTATTATGCAATCAAAGAATTACAATGTGTATTATATATCTTCTATACAATTGCTATATGTTCTATATTCTATATTCTATATTCTATATTCTATCTCTTCAGAGAGGTTTGTGTGTGTTTATATAGCACAAACACAGGTCTTATGTTACAACTCAGTTACAACCATCGGCCTATTCCAGACTCTATGATGTTAATCTAGTAAGCTTCAGTAGTCATCTATCAAAAATTGGATTTGTTCCTAATATTGGCATGTTTCGTAATTGGATCATGCTTCACTTGGCATGGGCGGCACAACTCTTGCAAATATCCTGTGTGGCATGGAGTTGTAACTGCACCATTTATTATCGTCGGTATCGTGTTTGATTTGGTCAACGTGCAAAAATAGAGGTGCCTTCCTTTGTGGAAGGTGCCTACCTTCTATTGGTGCCTTCCTAGAAGAGGAAGACACCTATATTCAATTGGAGCCTTCCTGGAAGGGGAAGGTGCCTACCTTCTTCTGGCGCCTTCCTATAAGAGGAAGGTGCCTGTCCATTATGCATCAGTTCCATAGTAAACAAAGTGCCAGGTCCATGAAAAATACCTCGACTGATTAAATCTAACAAAATCAATAATATCTCCATAGAAACACACTAAAACACACAAATAAGATAATACGCATAATCTCATTAAATAAATACATAATCATTGATAAAAACATACAATTCTTAATATATCACCGCATAATATCTGCTAATACTCATACAAAAATATAGGCAATTCTGGGACTCATCACCCAACTCAGTACACTACCTCGACTACTTCATACAATCCTCATTGCCCATCCACTACACCCATTTAGCCCCATCATACTTGGTTGAGCCTTCCACATCCTAGCCAACCCTATGAGGTCCCCCCTTTTACCCATACATTCCACCCAATGTTACACCACCTCCATACATAGTGCCCCAGGTCAATATCACACCCCTACTACCCATAGCCCCCATACCTTCGTACATGTCATAGTCTCAAAGCACTTCAACTACCACAATGCCAATACTGTTAACCTCATATGATGTTGGGCAAACTATCACAACTTTCCTTCCATAATCCACCAATTCTGCATCCATTGCAACACCCCCAATTAATTCACCCTACACGCAACCTAAAATCCTACCACCACCAAATCCATCCATTGTAGCTTCATCCACATAAAGCACCACCCTAGTCTCATCCATAGTAGTACCTAAACTAGAAGAGAATTTTAGAACTTCTCTCACATCTACTTCCTATCTTGTGTAGATTGGAGTTCACATAGTGAGTTTGGGAATAGGAGAGTACCTAGTGCAAATTGTCACATTTATGCCTCCCATAATAAAATAACTTAAGGATTTTGGTTACCCATGCATAGGCACCATTTTTCCCATGGTTTCTATATCCAACATAATAAACTTTGTGTATGTTGAAGTTAAAACCCCCTTCGATGTACCCATTGAGGAGCAACCTGAGTCACCATTTTCTAGTGATATTAATTTTTTATTCAATCCCTCCTTTGTGCTAAAATAATTTCAACACTATCATTGTAGAGGATTTGGTCTAGGGCACCACAAATAGGGAATTTGCCATATTATTTAACCATATTATCAACTCCCTAAGGAAAATTTTGGACTAGGGTATCACCACAATCAACTAGTTGACATCTTCAAGGAGAATTTTCAACAACTCACCCTCAGTACCAAGGAGGATAGTGACAATGAATATTTTGATCATAATGAAGGCTCTTTCCAAGTTGCCACTATTCATACCATATTGCTCAACACCTTGGAATATGAAATAGATGAGTTGTTTGAGGTACTTTTTATTGCCTACTATAGCTCCAAAGAAGACTCTTCCCCCATTGTCCCCCTCATGGATTTTTCAAATGGCGATGATATTTAGCTACATTTTTTTCCTATGCCACTCCTCATTTTCCCCATGCTCCTTCCATTGGAGTGCCCAAATATGCCAGTCCATCCGTAACCCCTCCACCTCAATCACTTTCAAGCCAACAAACCCGTGTTCACCGATATTGGACCAGCTTCTACCTCGCAAGCATGTCCTGAGGTGCTTCATCCCCAACCATCCAGGACCCTCCATATCATAAATAAATATAGTTAACATTGACCTATTTACACCCTTTCATAATCCAAATTATCCATAAAACCCCATCCATGTTGATCCAAGTCTCATTGCTTTTGATTGCATCTGCCCACACCATCCCCTGATGATTTCATTCCATTCAGATAATTGCTTCATCAAGAAAACATCTAAATGCCACCAACCCTATCACCAATCTCATTTTTTTCCATCACATAGATACAAGTGATATTGAGTCACCCATTTTAAAAAATATAGCTGATGACATTCACCTCATCCCCACTGCTCATCAGATCGAGGAGGATTCCCACATGCTCATAGAGGATACCTATGATGTTGACATTAGTGTAGGCCTTTACAACCCATAATTCATAAAAATTGGAAAGAGTTTTTCCCCTATAGAACATGAAGAACTAGTTGCTTTTCTTATTTAGCATAAGCATGCTTTTCCATGGTTATACAAAGACTTGCTAGGACTAGATCCTAATCTAGTGGTTCATAATATCATATTGAGACCCGATGCCAAACCTATAAAGCAAAATCTACGAAAGCCTCATCATATCGTAGCCCTTATGGTTAAATAGGAATTGAAAAAATTTCTATATTTGGGTTTCATTCAACCCATAGACTACTGTTGGATCCTCAAAATCCAACTTGAGTTTGTCCCCTCTTGCAAAAAAAATCTATTTTTGGGCAATTTGTTATTTTTGGCCAAAGCTACCCTATTGTTACTAAGTCATAAAAAAATATTGGATAACCCCCTAAATTAAAAAATATTATTGTATTTACCATATTAGGCCTTATATAAAATATCAACACCTATCCATGTCTAAAAATTCATTAAATTCCAATTTTTCTTTCTTCCTGTTTTCTAAAAAAACATTAAATCCCATTTTTGGGGCATAGATGAAGGAATTAGGGACTTATAACATACTAAAAAATCTTCAAGGCTTCTAGATAAACCTTGAAATTACATTTTCCTCCTATTTATCTGGCTCCACATAAAATTTCAAGTTAATCCAATGGTCGGATCAAAAGTTATGCCCTTCGAAAGAAAGGCTATTATGGGCCATTTTCGAGATCCAATTAAGAGATAGTGAGAGGCCATCATTCATATTTGGTAATTGCAATTATAAAATATTATTATTATCAAGCTTTATGTAACAAGTATTTTTGACCAACTGAGACCACTACCACACTACAAATAAGAACCACTACAAGCACAATTAATAATATGGGCTATCATGAAGATAGTTGTAGTTATGGACCATCATTGAAACTATTGTTGTTTTTGTAAATATGGACCATAATCGAGATTTTAATGAGAAACAATTTTAAAGCTATATGAGAGAGTTTGTAAAATAGAAAAAATTATCAAGTTTTTGCACAGTAATTTTACAAGAGGTATACCAGTGTGCCCATCCTTGTCAGTTGTATTTTTCTTTATGTGTTTATCTAGTCACCCCTTTTTTCTTCCCCATTATTGTGCGGGTTTTTCTAATGAGGTGCCTATTTTACTAATATTATTTCCAATGGTTGAGTTTGGAATCTAGAAGTCTCTTTCTTACATCATTTGAACAAAGAGTTGTAGTTCTCTATTGCATAATTTGAATGGAGAATTCATTTTTACTGGTTTAGTGAGATTTGGTTATTTTGATTAGAATCCCATTGTAATGATATGTTATTTAATGCAATCATATTCCCTCCTTTCAACAGTTCTATGTGCAATTTTGTGTGTTCTCCCATTTACATGTTACATAATTTGAATGTATAAATGGTGGCTGCTTTCACTGACATGTTAAATCATTTCTATTACATTATTTGAATGGATGTGATTGGCTCACTTTTATCTTCTCCCCCTTCTATCTTCATAATATTTTAAGTATGGTTCAAATTGTCCAATGGATAAGGCATCAATCTACAACTTGAAGCACTAGCTCAAAGTTACTTTAAAACTTGGTCAAATTTTATATTGTAGTTTTATTTTTTATTTTGTAAATCTCGATGAGCATGATCATATAAGAAATATTTTAGGCTCACCTCTAGGGTTTCTTTACCCTACCTAGTCTATGTAGAGTCTTAGGATAATATTTTCCTAAGTTAAAGAGGTGGATCCACCTGATTCCATAGTACTGATTGGATTAGGGAATTCTTGTAGCATGACAAATCTATTAAGGGTGCAAGAATTTTCTCCAACAATTTTTGGCATCGTTGTCGTGGATGATTCAATACAATTTTGAGTTTGTTTTTCTTATAGTATTTCCTAGAATAAAATTTGTGAGATTTGAGTGAATATCAAGCTAAGAAATCTTGTCTCAAGTATTATTGAAGATCTTATTCCTTCTTTGCACATCCATGCTAGTGAATTTGAATGAAATAAAATTAAAAAAAAAAAAAGGAGCTAGATCTGGCACCTACAAGAAGAAGTGGTAAATAAGTGCTTGCTGGAGCGCCAAATCCTAAGGTATTCTCCAAGTCATAGAAAATATTTAATTCCAATTCATACTATTTTTTTTCTAGCCCGAATCTTGGTTTCAATCAATAGTCTCCTACTTTAAACCAAGTACCTATAGTGAATCAACCTGTAGTAAGTATGAAAGCTCCTAATGCAAATAAAAATGTCAATGTCAATCAAAATTTCGATGCTAATGTTAATCAGTGAAGGACCAATAGATATAGAGCTTTTGTTTTACCTACAAATATAAATCCTCTCCCTAGTAAAGCTCATAAGTACTTACCCAAATTTCAAGGAAACAATGTTATCATCGATGAAGATCATTCTAGGGATTATTTGTATGCCATGGATAGTATTTAGGTGGATGATAAAGATGTTATCCTTAGATTTTTATTTCAAATATTAGAGAAGGATACTTGAGAATGGTTCAAAAACCTTGGATCTGGTACTATCAATAATTTTCAAGAGCTAGAGCACACTTTCCTTAGGAAATATGGAGAGAGAAAGAATGAATAGTCCTTGCTAACAGAATTGGCTACCATAAAAAATAAATAAAATGAATCAATGGAAATTTTCAATAGAATATTATTGAATACCAAAAATAATATCCCAGTAGCATTAAGGCCAAATGATTATCAATCCATTTATTTCTAAAAAAAATGCTTTCCCTAGATATTTTAGTTATGATCCAAGACAACAAGAAAAAACTACCATTGATATATGTATGGAAAGGGCCATTGAAATAGAGAGGCATATGATTTATAGTTGTAAGATGAAAGCATACTATTTAGAGCCCAATCAACCTAAAAGGAATCCCAAGAAGGTTGATTTCTTTGTCCCTAAGAAAATAAATTAGGATATTATGAATAAAATAGTTAATCAATTGAGTGAGATACTACTTTGAATAATAGGTTGGATAGACTTGAATTAGGTAAATAAAATAATACAAAAACTTCATAGGGTAATAATAGACATCAGGAAGATAATAGGACTCCTTTCAGAAGAAAATTTAATATAAATTGGAATAACAATGAAAATAAATAGGAAATAAGAATCTAAATGGAAATTGGAAAAATAAAAAAATAGAGAGAGATCTAGATTCTATTCCAAATCCCATGCCATCAAATAATATAGCATCAGATAATCCCTTTTATTAATTTACCTGTGATGCACCTTATAACCCTATTGATTATTATATTTATCTAAGTATGCATTCTAATTTTGATTTAAATGTTGAATATGAAGATGAAAATAATAGAATTAATGTATGCTGAACTTAAGAGGATAAAACCAGAGAACATGAATTTGAAATGGACATGGATATATGTGCCAGTAATCTTGATCAAATAAAATTAATCTTTGGAGAGGCATCAACCTCAAGTGAGGCTATTAATACTAGATTCGATAGAATGAAGCAAGTAAAACTTGTACCTATAGTAGAAGAGGTTAAGTCTTTAGAAATAATACATACTATCAATATCAAGAACATAATAGTGGAGGACAATATTGATGAACGGCCTTCACAAAAGGAGAAATCTATAGGAGTGATTTTACAAAAAAAGGTAAATCATATGAATCTACAAATGATTCTTGAAGAGCCTAATGTAGAGGATATTATCGAAAAGCAACAAAATAACTTGGCTAATTAGAAAACTGGAAAGAGAATTGATGATAAGAAAGATCAGTTTGATCTAGGTTTAGAGGTTTCCAAACAAAAGGTCAACATTACTTTTATAGAATTAATGACTATTCCAAAGTACCGGTATCAGGTATGTAGAACCTTAAAATTAACTAATTAGTGAGGAGGACACCCTCAAAATCCTATAGATCTTGTGAATAATGTAGTTAGAGCCCCATATTTAGTTAATCTATTTTACATCTCACTAAGGTATACATCAGGCTATGGTGACCAATATGTTATTCATAACTAACCAATATGTTATTCATAACTAGATGCTTAATAGTGGTACTTCCATGAATGTAATGTCAAAGCAAGGAGTTGATCAGTTAGGATTGATTTATTAGAAAGAGCACCCTCCTATTTCTATCATGTGTAATAGGAGAGTACCTTATGTAAGCATTATCACTGAACTTCTTGTCTATATTGAACAATATCCTAAGAAAAGAGTGGTGATGGATATTGCAGTTGTATATGTGGACCCTTTCTTTTCTATATTACTCTCTAGGCATTGAGCAGAGCATCTAGGTGGTACTATTCAGTTGGATTGGTCATATACCACTATTCTAATGTAGGTTAAGGAGAAATTGATATTGAAGAGAGAACCCTTAAATAGCTCTTTAGTTGAATTTAGAGATCCTAATGATAATATGGTTAATGTCATGAATTTTGTTGAGGAAAAAGACATGGGGGTTTATTCTATTTGGTACTCTCCTTTATTGTTTGAAGTATCTGATGCTGAGAATATGGATCCAAAACTAAAATCTAAAGCAGATGCAAAAACTAATAGAATTCTAACTTCTGAGTTATGGACTATGATCTTTTATGGGTAAAAATCTAAAGCAAGAGTAGGAGCCGGAGTATTATTGATAGACATCAATGGCAACTATATTGGCATACAATACAGGTTAGAATTTTCTTGTACAAATAATTTTGCAGAGTATGAAGCTTTATTTCTAGGGCTATGAAAATACAAGGAATTAGGTATTAATTACTTCAATGTTAGTGGGTATGTTGAACTAATAATTTAGCAAATAAAAGATAAATATCAAACAAAGCACCCTATATTAAAGCAATATAAGCAAACAGTGTTGGATGAAATAGATAGATTCTTGGATTTTGATCTACAATTTAATCCTAGAGCACATAATTGCAATGCTAATGTTTTGGCCATTAATGTTTATGGAGCATAAAAACTTGAGATAGACACTTGGTTTATGGAAAGGTTCCCAACCATATTTGTTTATAAGCCATCTATCCCTAATAATCTAGTATATTTACAAGTTTTCATGATCATACACATTTATGATTTCATGACTATGCAAAATGAAATTTTTGATGTTATTTGTGATGAAAATAATGAAGAAAAACTGAAGGATGTTATTGGAGAACCCACAAAAGTCATACCATTGAAGACCAATAGGATCCCTAGTGGGTTGGTATCTTTGAAATGCCTGTTTGAATACTTTTATAGAGAATATAAACCTCTAATTCAGGAAAATGAGATAGATGAAGTTAATATTGGAACAGAGGAAGAGCCCAAGATTATTAGGATAAATAAAGCTTTGTTAGGAAAAGAGAACCAACAATATATCAAATTATTGAAAAGAACATGGATTATTTTACTTTGAGTTATGAAGATATGAAGACATTCAATAAAAAGGTAATGACTCACATAATACCCCTTCATAAGGATACCAAGCATTTCAAGCAAAAAAAAAAGAAATTTCAATCTCACTTTGCATCCAATTATGCATAAATAAGTGCAGAATTTACTAGATACCAAGATAATCAAGAAGGTGATATTTTCTACTTGGTTGGTGTAGCACCCTAAAATTGGCGCAGTAAAACCTTAAATAATTACAATTACTCTAGTAAATATTCAAATTCAAATTTTAACCCCCAAAACCACTTCCAAACCGTCGTTTAATCCGTTTCCTCATTTTTCGTGCCATTTTTAGAGTTTGTTCTGACCGTTTGACGATATCGTCGTCGATCAGACGATATCGCCTCAGATCAGACGATTTCTTCTAGACTAGGATGTCCAGAAGATCTTGTATCAAAATTATTTTTTCTCAATTAGCCTCTGTTCCAACTGCGTCTCTAATCTAGGCAGAAGCGTGTCTACGCCGTTAGAGACCCTCCCCGTTGGAGATCTCCCAAATTGGGATGATATCCAACCTCCTAACCTCCCTCCTAAGCCTATTTAAACTTAGGACTCCCCCTTGAATTTCCCCTAGCTAAAATTTCCTATAACTTGACTTTACACGCACTAAAACATCTTGAATCACCATCTGCACTTGTCCTATGCAAATTTTGTTGCAGTAACCTTGTCATTCTTCAGCCGGAGCAAGCTCAGTTCGTCATGGACGATCCTGTTCAATTCAAGACAATTTCATACCAATCCGAGATGATCTCGAGTATAGTCTACATTGGGGGAAATTAGTGCCTAAAGTTTGTATTTTTCTCTTCTCATTTGCTATTTTATTCTACATCTAGTTAGTTTATTTATTATTTTTTGCTATTTTGCATCTTGGAGTTCACCCATGTAGTTTAATTGCATAATGAAATCATGATTAACTATTAAAACATCGTAATTTGCTTGCATTCCTATTCAGGATTATCTTACTAACATTCTTATTATTATTTCACATCATTGCCCTCTGTTTGTATTGCTGTATTTTCTGTATTCTGTGCCTATTTCTTTGTTTGCAGGTCTTTGACAAATTCATCAGATCTCAGACGATCCTGTAGGTCGGAGACGATCCAGTAAAATTCTAGACAATCTGGACTGCTTCAAAAATTAGAACCTCCATCAGACATTCGGATCAGGTATGGCTCTGTAATTTAGATTTTTCTCTCAGTTTTTTGTTTAAAATCTATTTGTTGTATTTCAGTTAGCCTGCATTTTCATAATAGAACAACTTAGATTCATTTGGCCAAACCTAGGACTCGAATGTTTAAAGATAAAACTGAACACATTAAACACATTCCCAACCTAGGCGTGGAAACTGCCATTCAAACGTTTCCTGGTGAACCTACCATCCATCAAAAAATCACCATAATAACAAAGAACATAGAGGCAAAAAACCATTAGGTCTTTTTATGACTAAATTCCTAAGGCACGTATCAAAAACCTCTCGAAAACCTTCATCACGTAAATTTACTAATCTCAATCAACCAATGGATATAATTCTCAAGCATTTACTTGATACAAATAGGATTGAACTCCCTTCCATAAGACAACTTGATGCCACAACAAATTGGTTTAAACCTGAGCTACATTGTGAATATCATAGAGTAGATGGACATATGACACAAAATTGTAAAGATTTAAGATGTGCAATTCAATATTTGATTGATGAGGGTCTTTTTAATATAAAAGAATTACAATCTACAACTGATTATAAATCTTCAATAAACTATCAAACTCCTACACAAAAAATACCAATAATCAATCAAGACATGGAGATCTCCCAAGAACTCCTATTCAATTATCAACAACAAAAAACCAATCAAATATTGCATGTTAATGTGTCCCATCATGATGATATTACTAATATTGTAACAGAAACTATAAATGAGCAACCTCAAGTTCAATCAACTCAATCTAATATTCAAGAGATGGATTCCTCATTTGACCAACCTTCAAAACTATCTTTGGATCTAGAGAATGATACAAAATGGAATGTAAGCATAGAAAGCTCATCTTTAGAATAAAAATCTCAATCTAAAATCCACTTTGATAGCCAAAAACAAGTGACTAATCCTCAAGCAAAGATATCCCTTTTAGAAGTATTACAAAGTTCTCATAAGGAAACTTTGTTCAAGATACCTAGCCAAAAAAATTTTCCTCATCATATTTTCTCTAAGAACATAATTAATGGTGTAAAACCTCTTGAGGTTAACCATATTTCATTCTATGATGAGGAGATTCCTTCCTCTACTCCATAAGAAGACTACTATCTTTACATTACAGGATCTAGTAAAGAAACACCTGTTAAAAATATCATGGTAGATAATGGCTCCTCTCTTAATTTATGCACCTATCAATTATTCCAAAAACTCAAATCAAAGGAAGAAGATATTAATGAATCAAATGTTATTATAAAATCTTTTAACAATGAAATTCAAGAAGCTCAAGGTACTATAATTTTTCCCCTCAATATTGGATCCAAGATCCTGGATACTTTGTTTTTTGTAGCATATTTCCCTTCACCTTACAACCTACTTCTTAGAAGTCCTTGGATGCATACAATGAGGGTTGTCCCTTCCACTCTTCACCAATGTTTGAAGTTTGAACTTGCAAATAAAAGTGTTACCATACATGGTGACCCAACACCATTTGAAGAATATTTAACGGTTGAAACATCAAGTTCTATACATTCTCTATTGTCACAATTATATTCTATCCATCACTTTTCTTCATTCATATATGATCATCCTTGTTTACCAAATAACACCCATGCATATATTTCATATACGCTCCCTCCATCTTATCAAGACTTGGAATATAGTGATAAAAATGAAGAATTTTCTTATCCTTCTTACATTCTATTTTGTAACATGATCAATTTTCCACATATAAAAGTCAAATATTTTGCTACATTATTCTACATTATAACAAAGCTTTTGTTATCACTGCCTTTTATTCATCACCTTTTGTTCTTACCTTCAACACAACCAAATTATCCTTCAAAAATGCCTTTGATTTTGAAACAACCTTAGACATGCTATACTCAAATAACCTTGTATAGTGTATATAGATCATCTTGTATATACCACCAATTCCATCATCTAAAAATTCATATAAAAAAAAAAAAACCACTATCTTGTAGTTCTTTCAATTCATCAATTAAAATATAAAAACACCAAAAACATCCAAATCATCAAAATCTTCAAAACCATATTTTATCTTTGTACCTCTCAATTTGTGAAGTATTGCAGTTATATTTTCAATTATTTTGGATAAATTAGTATTTATTTGGAATCCTGCACTTTCACATTCACATGAATAAATATCTTGATTTTATCTGGCATGATTACTAATCTCTCTTATATCAAAGTCCACAAAATTCAATTAAATAAAGTTTGAGCACAGAGAATTGATCTTGTTATTTACTTAAACCAAGCACATACTTTCACAATAAAATGATTATATTTGTAATGTCCATGCTATGCTACATAGTAGAAGTGGTTTCCTGAGCGAAAAGTTTCCCCTGCCATCCTATCATGCACATGGTCTAGAATCTTTGAGAATTGGCAAAAGGACAAGCTCACCCCTACCCAGAATAAAAATCCCTTGCTCTACAGACTAATTCGAGCAAGTATCCCTAGCATAGGAAGAAAAGCAAAGTTCAAAAAAATAGAAAAAAAGAAAAATGTTATTTTATATCATTACAGCAATGTTTCAAGCATTATCTCAAAAATCAAGCAAAAATACAAAAGAAAAGCAAACAAAAAGCAAAAGACAAGCAAAAGAAAGCAAAATCAAAAGAAATAAAATCCCTCTCCCTACCCTTTAAAAAGAAAAGAAGGTTTGATGAGCTTGAATCCCTGGAATTCTCAATTATTTGAAAACTGTGAGGTAAGCCCCATAACAGGTGGTTTGTGCCCAACCCGCTTGGCCTTGGGTAACTCCTAGCGTGGTGATATGTCTGTCACATTAGCGACCTTCTTTTGTACAGACCTATGTCTGCTTATGTATTAGCTAGCTCTTGATAATCCGACTTACATAGTAGTCTGGTATGGTTATATGCATCTAAATCATGGTTAATGAACACTTATTTGGTTCATTCAAATCACTTGTATCAAATTATCTTGCTCAAAACTGGTAAACGAACATAGCAATTGCACACACATTTGTATTTGAGAGATTTTGTGTATCATTATGATAAATCAAGATTGGAAATGAACTCACATATGCACATGGGATTCCTTATAAATCTAACTTTTGTCTTTAAGATATTTGAAATATTGTTGCAAATCGTTTGGAATAAATTCATTTTCTTCTTTGAAGAACAGTTGTTTAGTATAAAGACAACTATATGCATTATCAAAAATCAAAATCATCTTCACAACATACAATCAAGTTACATCTATATATAACTTTTGACTTTCGCGACGATGGTATAGTTCCAAAACTAAAATTGGAATTTTATGACTAGCGCAAGTCCTCATCTTCATATTTTCTATTTATTTTCAAAAAATTAAAAATCAACCATGCAATAAAATAATCTATTTTCTTCTTTGATTTTCGCGATGATGGTATAAGTCTATACCTAAATATTCTATGCCTAGCGCAAACCATTATACCAATTTTATTCCCCATTCATTTAAAAATCATCAAAGCCATATGACTTAAATCATTATGTTATACAATTTTGCTTTAAAACAAAAAAACACCTATCACTATTTCATGTCATTATGTCAATATGCAAATTTGCAATGATGGTATAATTCCTAAGGAATTATCCAAAAAATTTATCACACTTAGGAATTTATGCCTAGAAAAAATCATTTAAAAATATTTCATGCATAATATTTTCATGAAAATTCTGAAAACAAAATCATCATCATCATCATTTGCATCATCACACCAAAGTCTTAAGACAGTCTCTTAAGCACGCTTTTACTTTTAGTAATATTTCTATACTGGGATTAGCTTGATGACCGAGTGAACGACGACTCCATGAAATGGTCTATAATAGCGACAATGTCCTTTGAAATTATTGTTAAAAGTCCCTTTTATTTTTTATCAAATTATCATCACAACAACCAATTTGTTACATCGATTATTTCATTTAAATTTTTAAAGCATGACATTTAAACCATAATATTTTCCAATGACATAATTACATGAATCATCAAATCAATCACACCAAAACATTAAAAGCATCATACAAACGCATAAGACAAGTCATATGATCAAAAAATATCTCATCTATATATATATATATATCAAATATATGTACATCATATCAAAAATAGATTGGTATGCCACAATCTACATCTTGGCATACTCAATCCTCTCAATCAAATATACAATCTCTGTGTAGTGCAGTAGCCTCACCTCGAGAACCCCTCGAGCTCTCAGCCTCATCTCCTCCCCTGCTCTGAGGTGGAGGAGGTGGCCCCATCGCAGTTTGTGTGGTGCCATGAGTCCTGGATGTCGATCGTGATGATGTCCTAGATGACCCCATCATGATAGGCTCTGCAATATGAGCTGGTAATGGCACCCTCTGCTCTGCTGGCATCGCCTGGTAATATAGATCCTGATAGAATGTAACCTGGGCAATAGCATGTGCTAAATCCTAAGTGCTCGCTCCTCCGCCCCGAGCTCTAAGCCATGTAGCCTCATCCTGCAATGTCTACACCTGAGCCCGTAGGTAGGCAACCTTAGCTCGAAGAGTCGCTGTCTCGCTACTCTCCCCAATGTCAACACCCTTGCCCTTATCAAGTGATGGTGGCCTCTCTCTCTATGGAGAAGGGGGTCTCTCCTCCCTCCTCTCCTGTTGTCGCGACCTCTGCTGAGCCTGTGGTCTCCTCTACTCTCTCCTACCGTGACCCTGTGCTGCCTCAATGGCTTCTTGGCGCTGCCTCCCCATCTGATGCACAACTACGTGAATCGGACCCTAAGCCCTTGTCATCCGAGGAGGGTGGATGCCTATGTACCAGGCATCGTAGCCGTCGGCTACCCCAGCATCGTCCCCATCCACTGGTTGAATGGGGGCATCATCCGTGTCCTAACTCCAAAATCATTGCATATCTGGAGCCCCGCTAACTGTAGTGTTATCCTAGACAGTTCGAGAAAACTCGTAGTCTCTCAAAAATGGGATCCCTTGTTGTAGACCGAAATGCCTCAAAAATTGGTCATACTGATGGAGCTCCACCTCTCCCCTATCCATCCTCATCTAGCAGACTCACCTGATGCGAGCCAGTTCCTGTCCGTCCTCGGCCCACCTTGGATGATCTCTCCAAGGCCTCCAGGTGATCTGGTCGGATACAAGGTCATCTAGTAGTCTCTGGGATGCTAGCAGATCTATCCGTCACTGTGCCCCTCTTCAAAGCCACTAGTAGAAAACTCGAGGGCTCTCCCCATAAATCCCTGTCAATGGGAGCCCTACTGGCCTCTGCACAGCAATGTGCTTCTAGAACCAAACCTACAGTAGTGATGTCATAACCAGACATCGATCGCCCTTGTATACGACCCCATGAAGGATCCTATACAACCAGCAAAGTACAAAGCTCCCCCAAACAAATCTGTATCCGTGGTCTCTTATGTTGTAGACCACATCTGTCAGTACCCATGGTACCCTGCATCTGCTCTGGTGACACAGCAGAAGACCACCTACTACCCCAACCAAAAATTGTGTGAGTCTAGATGCCCCAGGCATCTAGCGCAGTGACTCGATATTCACTCCGCCCTTCTCCAGGGTGAAGCTCGGATCACCACACAGTCACATCATCGCGTGGCCCTGATTGGCCGTGGGAATGATCAGCCGTCCTTGTATGGGGATCCTCAAAATCCTCCATACATCCTCCAGTGTAGGAGTCATCTCCCCTGTCGATAACCAGAAATAAGAAGAACCTGGATACCACCTCTCTGCTAGGGTCGTCAATAGCCCCATATCTATAGAAACCTATGGCATCTCTGCCACATGCCTGCAAGCCGACTCCGACCCAACTGATCTCGCTCTGCTCGAGACAGAGCAGCCAAGTCATCCCTTAGTCTGTCGTATTTCCATTCTCTGCTCTTTAGTAATCCTCTCTGCAAAATAAACAAAATCAACAATAAAAATCATTAATAAATCATTAATTAAAAATGCAAGTTAAAATAAGTTCAATTTCATAAATGATGATATCGTCCACAATTAGACGATATCGTCCCCAATTTGAGCAAATTCGTCTTCGATTTTGCATAAGGAAATCGTCCCTTATTTTACGAAATCGTCCCCCTATTGCCGATTTTGCCATTAGACGAAATTGGCGATATCGAGACGATTTCGACAAAATCGAGATGATTTCATCTCGACGATGTCGATGGCCAAAAAATGGCCGTGATGCTCAAAAATCAATCAAATTTAATCTAAAAAGCATGAAATTCTAAATTAAAGCATTCTAAATTCAGTTTAGACCCTTACCCGTAGCCCGCACCGGACCTCTGTTGATCTATGCGCTGTCTCGACCATCTTGTCTCCAGAGCTCTAAAAACTAGGAAAATGAACAGTAACAATGAATTAGGGTTTTACCCTATTTTTCTTAATTTTATTCAAAAACACTAAACAACTTTTTTTTTTAAATTTTGCTTTTTCGCGTTTTTACCTCAAATGTTCGATTTGGGTAAAAACATGGAGGGGGCACCATAGTAAGCTATTGTACGATTCGACCTAGAATCATCGCCTAAAACTAAGAATATTTTTTGCTTTCTCGTAGATTGAGAAGAACTCATCTTTAACGCATTTTCTTCAAAAAATTTGCTAAAGAGGGGGAAAAATGTAGCACCCTAAAATTGGCATAGTAAAACCTTAAATAATTACAATTACTCTAGTAAATATTCAAATTCAAATTTTAACCCCCAAAACTGCTTCCAAACCGCCGTTTAACCCGTTTCCTCCTTTCTCGCGCCATTTTTAGAGTTTGTTCTGACCGTTTGACGATATCGTCGCCGATCAGACGATATCGCCTCAGATCGAACGATTTTGTCTGGACTAGGACGTCCAGATGATCTTGTATCAAAACTATTTTTTCTCAATTAGCCTCTGTTCCAACTACGTCTCTAATATGGGCAGAAGCGTGTCTACGCCGTTAGAGACCCTCCTCATTGGAGATCTCCCAAATTGGGATGATCTCCAACCTCCTAACCTCCCTCTCAAGCCTATTTAAACTTAGGACTCCCCCTTGACTTTCCCCTGGCTGAAATTTCCTATAACTTGACTTTACACACACTAAAACATCTTGAATCACCATCTGCACTTGTCCTATGCAAATTTTGTTTCAGGAACCTTGTCATTCTTCAGCCGGAGCAAGCTCAGTTAATTGTGGACGATCCTGTTCAATTCGAGATGATTTCATACCAATCCGAGATGATCTCGACTGCAATCTGCATTGGGGGCAATCAGTGCCCAGAGTTTGCATTTTTCTCTTCTCATCTGTTGTTTTATTCTGCATCTAGTCAGTTTATTTATTATTTTCTGCTATTATACATCTTGGAGTTCACCCATGTAGTTTAATTGCATACTGAAATCATGATTAACTATTAAAACATCTTAATTTTCTTGCATTCCTATCCAGGATTATCTTACTAACATTCTTATTATTATTTCACATCATTGCCCTCTGTTTGTATTGCTATTTTTTTTGTATTCTGTGCCTATTTCTCTGTTTGCAGGTCTTTGAGAAATTCGTCTGATGAATTCGTCAGATCTCAAACGATCCTGTAGGTCAGAGACGATCCCATCAAATTTCAAATGATCTAGACTGCTTCAAAAATCATAACCTCCATCAGACATCTGGATCAGGTATGGCTCTGTAATTTAGCTTTTTCTCTCTATTTTCTGTTTAAAATCTATTTGTTGTATTTCAGTTAGCCTAAATTTTCATAATAGAACAACTTAGATTCATTTGGCCAAACCTAGGACTCGAATGTTTAAAGATAAAACTGAACACATTAAACACATTCCCAACCTAGGCATGGAAACTGCCATTCAAATGTTTCTTGTGAACCCACCATCCATCAAAAAATCACCATAATACACCTCCCCGAGATGCGGGACCTTCGCAAGGCCTCTCAGTCTGAGGTACCGCGCCATCCTTTTCCCATCCTCCTTTCGGGCACGGATCCTATAGCCTGAAGGTAAGGATGCGAAAAATTTGGAGCGATACAGTTGGGAAACTTGGTTCCAGTTATAAAAAATAATGGTGAGATCAAGATTTTTTTTAATTTTTGGAATCTAAATAAGAGCTCTCTCAAATAAAACTATCCACTGCCAAATATAGAGCAATTACTTCAAGCAGTGGTTGGGTCATCAAGAATGTCTTTATTGTATGGCTTTTCAGGTTACAATCAGATTGCAGTGAATCCAAAAGATAGACACAAAAAAACTTTCACTACACCATGGGGAAAATTTGAATATCTTATGATGCCCTTTGTATTGATGAATGTAGGGGTAACATTTCATAGAGCAATGGATGTTGCATTTAATGGATTAATGTTCAAGACAGTAATAGTATATCTTGATGACATTATACTTTTTTCAAAAAATCCTAAAGGTCATTTTGCACATCTAACTCAAGTCTTTGACAGGTGCAAGGATTTTGGTATATCTTTGAATTCTATAAAATGTGTATTTGGGGCTACACAAGGTAAACTGCTTGGGCATATTGTTTCAAAATATGGGATTAGCATTGATCCACAAAGAGTAGAAGCCATTGCTAAAACTCCATTTCCTAAGAATCTTAATGGATTTAGATAATTCTTTGGAAAGATAAAATTTATTAGGAGGTTTGTCCTTGATTTTACTCAGATTGCCAAACTAATAAATGACATGATAAAAAAATGAGGAAATAAGGTGGACAGAGGAAAATACTACAACTTTTTATAAGATCAAAGATGCAATTACTCAAGCTCTGGTATTGAATTGCCTTTATTACTCTAGATATTTCAATATTTACTCATTTTCTTGAGAACACACTATTGTTGTAGTTCTAGATTAGAAGGATGAAGAGAAAAATGAAATGCCTATAGCCTTTATGAGTACAATATTGAAGGGTCCTAAACTAAAATACTCTATGCTAGAAAAACAATTTTATGCATTAATTAGAGCATTGGATCATTTCAAGTGTATTTTTGGGTCCAATAAGGTAATATCCTGTATTCCTTACATTGCTATAAATATATTTTCACTCAAATTGAACCTTTATGCAGTCCTGCAAGGTGGAGGACTAAATTTCTACATCATGATATGGAATTGAAAGTTGTATAGATTGTCAGAGGACATGGATTGGTAAAGTATCTAAATAATAAATAAGGGGAGGTTATGAATAATACTATTGTAGTATATGAACAATGACAAGCAAGAGCAATTAGTAATTTTTATTGTAGGTGGTATGATGGCATTATATTTTACCTTTAAAACTTGTCATTTCTAGGAGATGCCCCAAAATAAAAGAAGTTTTATCAAGCAATTGGCTCAAAGGTATTACATTCAATAAGGTAGACTATATTGGACGCATCCATATGGTGTGTTTCTTCTTTGCTTATTTGAGAAAGAGGTCTCTAAAGTTCTAAAAGAATATCATTCTAGCTTTTGTGGGGGTCACTTTGCTCCAAAGGATACTACTCATAATATCATGAGAGCTGGTTATTATTGGCACTCCCTATTTAAATATATTTACCACTTTGTTATAAGCAATCATAACTATCAATTTTTTGTAGGAAAGAAGAATTTGCTAGCCATGCTCCTGAATCCAATGATTGTGGAAGCTCATTTTACTCAATGGGAAATAGATATCATAGGTGAGATTAATCCCAATTATTCTGTAGCTCATAGGTAGATCATTTCAAAAATAAACTATTTTACCAAGTGGGTGAAAGCAAAAACTCTCAATAAATCCACTGCAGAAGTGGTCATTAAGTTTTTTATTGACAAGATTTGGGGTTTCCAAGAAGATAGTCATAGACAATGGTAACTACTTCACTTCTTTTGAGATGATTGAATTTTGTTCTAGGTACAACATAGATCTTTCTCATTTTGAAAATTACTATCCTCAAGGGAATGGTTTAGTAGAATCCTCAAATAAGAATTTTATCACAAGAATCAGAAGAGCATTAGGTAGAAACAAAATAAGTTGGGATAGTGAGCTGAAGTATGCTTTATCGGCTGATAGGATATCTATAAAAATAAGTACAAGAAAGTCTCTGTATGAATTACTATGTGGTGAGAGTGCTTTAATAACCCATCAGGTGGAAAGTCATGCTTTATATTTACTTCTTCAAGATCATGAAAATCCAAATGTCTTGTAGAGAAGACTTCATAAAATTGCAAAGTTGTAGGAAGACATAAAGGATGCATTAATGAAGATGATTTAGCAAGCTCACAAAATAGTGTAGTTTTTCAATAAGAAATCCAAAGGTAAAATTTTTTAGAGAGGAGATATAGTGTTGTATTGGGATCCAAAAAATGAAAAACATGGTGAAAATGGGAAATGGGAGCCTAAATGGCTTGGCCCTTATCAAATTCTCCATAATGTAGGCCAACATACTTATAAATTCTAAACTCTGGATGGTGCAAAATTTTTAATTCCTATCAATGACCAACATTTGAAATTGTATTATTCAGCACTTAGGGCTTGATAAGCCACAAAAAAATGTGTTTTAGTCTTGTCCTTTTTAGGTGATTAAGGTTTCAGTTTTTATGTGATTAAGGAGTCCCTTTTAGGTTATTAGGCAAGCTTTTGAGTTTTTGTGATCTGCTAGAGATTCTAAAATTCTCAAGTGATTAAAAAAAAGTGTGTTTCAGTCTTGTTTTTTTATATGATTAAGGTTTTAGTTTTTAGGTGATTAAGGTTTCAGTTTTTAGGTGATTAAGAAGTCATTTTTAGGTGATTAGGCAAGTTTTTGAATTTTTGTGGTCTATTGGAGATTCTGGAATCTTAGGTGATTCATTTTCAAAAATATTTTTCATCACCTATCCCAGTTAGAGCCTGTGTTGGATCCTCAAAATATAACTTGATTTTACCCCCCTTTTAAAAAAAATTACTATTTTTGGGCAATTTGTTATTTTTGGCCAAAGCTACCCTATTTTTAGTAAGTCACCAAAAAATCCCGGATAGCCCCCTAAATTAACACACATTATTGCATTTCCTATATTAGGACTTCTATAAAATATCAACACCTATCCATGTCTAAAAAATCATTAAATCCCAAATTTTCTTTCTTCCAATTTTTCTAAAAAAACATTAAATCCCATTTTTAGGGCACTAGATGAAGGAATTAGAGCCTGATAACACATTGAAAAATATTCAAGGCTTCTATAATAACCTTTTCATGATATTATCCTCCTCTTTATCTAGCTCCACGTAAAATTTCAAGTCGATCCAACGATCGGATCAAAAGTTATGCCCTTCGAAAGATAGGTTATTATGGGCCATTTTTTAGATCTAATTAAGAGATAGTGAGAGGCCATAATTAAGCTTTGGTAATTGCATTTATAAAATATTATTATTATAAATATTTATGTAACAGGTATTTTTGACCAACCGAGACCACTACCACACTACAAATAAGAACCACTACAAGCACAATTAATAATATGGGTCATCATGAAGATAATTGCAGTTATGGACCATCATTGAAACAATTGTAGTTTTTGTAATCATGGGCCATCATCAATATTTGAATGAGAATCAGTAGGCTATATGAGAGAGTTGCTAAAACCAAAAATATTATCAAGTTTTTGCACAATAATTTTGCAAGAGGTATACAAGTGTGCCCATCCTTGTTAGTTGTATTTCCTTTGTGTGTCTTGCCTAGTCATCCCTTTTTTCTTCCCCATTGTTGTGCAATTTTTGCTGAGGAGGTGCCCAATTTACTAAGATCATTTCTAGTGGTTGAGGCTGGAAGCTAGGAGACTCTTTATTACATCATTTGAACTTGTTTTTACTGGTTTAGTGAGATCTGGTTATTCTGATCAGACTCCCATTATAATTATCTAATGCAATCATATTCCCTCCTTTCAGTAGTTCTATGTACAATATTATATGTTATCCTATTTACATGTTACATCATTTGAATTTGTAAATGGCATCTTCTTTCGTTGGCATGTTGAATCATTTTTGTTACATTATTTTAATGGATGTGATTGGCTCATTATTATCTTATCCCCCTTCTATATTCATCATATTTAATTTTGGCTACAATTGCCCAATGGATAAGGCATCGGTCTACAACTTGAAGCACTACCTGGGATTTACTTTCAAACTTGGTCAAATTTTATGTTTTAGTTTTATTTCATTTTTTAAATTTGGATGAACATGATTATATAAGAAATATTGTAGGCTCACCTCTGGGATTTCCTTACCCTAATCAGGTTTTCGATCTATATAGAGTCTTAGGATAATATTTTCCTAAGTTAAATATGTGGATCCACCAGAGTCCACAGTACTAATTAGATTAGGGAAGTCTTGTAGCATGACAAATATATTAAGGATATAAGAATTTCCCCCAACAACTACCTAGAATGGGTCTCAAACATAGTACCTGTTAGCTTAATACACATTTGCACTAATTTTCATGACTTAAACAAAGCATGTCCCAAGGATGACATCCACCTCCCAAACATTAATACATCGTGGAATCTACCGCTAGCCACAAAATCCTCTCCCTAATGTATTATTTTTAAGGATACAATCAGATTCAAATAAATACTGATGACCAGCACAAAATGACATTTACAACACCTTGGAGGATATTTTGCTATAAAGTCATGCCATTTGGACTTAAAAATGTAGGTGCTACATATTAGTGTGCCACGACTTACATTTTCCATGATCAAATGTAAAAAATAGTTGAAGACTATGTAGATAATATTTTAGCCAAAGTGAAGCTTTGTCATGAGCATATCGATGTTTTACACCAAGTTTTTAAGCGATTACTTGAGCACAATGTGAGATTTAACCCGAAAAAATGCATATTTGGTGTTACATTAGGAAAAAATTTAGGGTTCATAGTCTTTAAAAAAGGCATTGAAGTTGATCTAAACAAAGGTAAAGTAATCGTTTACATGCCACCCCCTATAAATCTCAAAGAATTACGCAACTTGCAAGGCAAGATATAAGTAATTTATCGCTTTATAGCTAAATTATTAGATAAATACAAGCCTTTCAATCATCTATTAAAAACGGAGGTCACTTTTGAGTGGAATCAAGAGTGTTAAGACCCGTTTGATGCCATTAAAGAATATCTTGCATCACCACCTATGTTTACACCACCTCAATCAAGTATACCATTCCATCTATATATCCATATTGGATTTTGCATTAGAAACTATGTTAGCACAGAAAAAAATCAAACAAAGAGTGTGCTATATATTACATTAGTCACACATTTATAAGCTATGAAGCTAAATATGCATATGTCAAAAATATATGCTTAGCAATTGTCTTTGCAACTAAAAATATTCAACATTACATGATTGTTCATACTACTTATGTCATTTTAAAAGAGAACCCTTTGCACTATATGATGAGTCATATCTATATGAATAGCAAGAGGTCTAAATGGATAATGCTTTTAACAGAATTTGACCTAGAATTCATTAGTCAAAAATCCATCAAAGGTCAGGTAATTACGGATCAAGTCACCGAATATTCACTATCAAATGATACACCACTTATTATCAAGCTACCTGATGATTTTGTGTTCAACATAACTAAGCAAGAAGAGCCTATCAAAATCAAAGATAAAGCAGATGTTATATTTTTCTTCAATGGTTCTAAATGTGAGCAAGGGGGAGGCACTAGAGTTGTGTTCTTCACACCTCAAGAGGATCCTATACCCATTTCCTTCAAAATTGACTTTCATTGTACAAAAAAAATACAAAATATGAAGCCCTAATTAGTGACTAAGAATTTTAATGATTCTAAACTCATAATTAATCAAGTCAAAGGGATATGCCAATTTAGAGACCCAACTTTGTAGAAGTAAAAATTGATTGTTGGCAAGATGCTTAAGCACTTTGATTGGTACAGAATTGACAATGTACCTCGAATATCCAATCATCTAACTAACACAGTGGCCTCTCTTGGATCTCTCATTCCATAGAATCCATTCAATAGCAATACATTTGTATACACTACCACACTTTCATAGTGTGCTATTGAACACGATTTTTTTTAAATAGCAGAGAGTGTCAACATCATCCAAAAAAATTCATATAATGAAGGATTTTTGTTAATCAAGGATTTTATAAATATGGGTACTCTCCCTATGAGTTGTATTCAACCACAAAATAAAAATTTAAATAAAAATGATATTACTATACTCTCTTGGGAGATATTCTCTATCATCATGGCTATAATGGTATTCTCCTTCATTGTATTATGAAATGCTCAAAAACCAGTGCACTAATAAAGGAATATTGATAGCGATAAATGAACACCAAAAGCATGGAATGTAACAAACTTTGATAAAACCAGGATATAATAAATCGGGTCCCTTTTATATTAATAATAACTTCTTTTTAAATATGATTACAATTTCATACCCTTGAGGAAGTTCACCATTTTGATACAATAAATATAATAGATAACTAAGAGGATTTGATTTTCCTCTAAGGTCTTCTCACATCCACAAACCATCCTACAAAGGGTTTCTTAATGATATTCGCAAGGGGTTATGATGTCAAACTTTTGTGTTCCTCCTTCCTTGCACAAAATTTGTAATCAGCACACAAGAAACACAGAAAGGTTAATATCATGTGTAGATGAAATGATAAGTAAAAGCGATAGATGATTAAAACATGATGAGTAAATATGTAAAACAAAATGCAACTATGCTAAGATGATGAATAATGCAAATAGCTCGAGGATCCATGGTTGAATTCTAGTAGCACTTCATCACTTGAAAACTCTAAAAATTAGTATCTTTTTGAATGAGGGCGAATGCCAATTTATAGATCCCTCGAAAGGAACCTATAATTGGAAAAAACCCTTTGCATGGGAGAGCAGGCTTGCATGCTCTTCTCCAATATCCCATGCAATTCCATTTGGTCATACTAGCCTACACAACGCTATTTTGAGCTCAAGTGTGCATGCTAATCTAGGCTCAAGCGCATGCATAGATTCTCTCATTTTTTACTTCACTTTTGGTGCTACCATATCAAAGTAGGATGACCTTGACTAGGGGTCATCCCTTGGTGAGATGACCTTGAATGGGGACCATCCCTTGGTAGGATGACCTTTATTAGGGGTCATCCCTTGGAGAGATGACCAGGGTTAGAAAGGAAAATATCCCCTTGTTTGAGTGGTGAAAACCACTATTTAAGCCCTAGGGTTACCCAAAGTGGTTCATATGGTCTTAAAGGAGTCCATATATGTAATATCCTCATTATGACATGTTTTAGGTGCCTACACGTTGAACCTCAAGAGGCAAAATGGATAATTTCTCAAGCCCATGATGGTACCTATGGTGGTCATTTTAGTGAGATGGCCATTGCAAAGTGCATCTTGTGCATGGGTTATTATTGGCCCACCATGGAACATGATTGTTGTACATATATCAATAAATACCTAAAATTCCAATATCATGCCAATTTAACTCATGTCCCATCACAAGTGTTGCAACCAATTCAAGCTTTGTGGTCTTTTCACAATGGGCTATTGATTTGGTAGGAAAGATATCTCTTTATTTTTTGGGTAACCATACATTTATCATTATGACCATAGAGTATTTTACAAAATGGGTTGAGGTAATTCCTCTTGCAAGTACAATAGGACCATGAATTACGAAGTTCATATTCCATCATATCATCTATCATTTTGGCATCCCATCAAAGACCATATCCGACAACAACACCCTATTCAAAAATAAGGACATTTGAGCACTTTGCACCAAGTACAATATTTAGTATTTTGTTTCTTGACTCCTTATTATCCACAAAGTAATGGGTAAGCCAAGGCCATAAACAAAACTATAATTACCATTTTAAAAAATAGTTAAATAAAATCACAAATATTAGCATTTGCAACTCCCCTTGGCATTATAGGCTTATCAAAAAAGTGTACGTATACCAACTAGAGCAACACATTTTTCACTAGTTTATGGTGTTGAGGCAATCATGCCTCTTGAACTTGAAATTCCATCATTATTCATATCATTACAAGAATTTATCGATGATGACATTGCATGATGAGTGTGCCTAGATAAATTGAAATTACTTGATGAATGATGAATCAATGCATTAGAGCATCTTCATGTCTATCAATAAAGGATCAAATATGTCAATAACAACAAAGTGCATCCTCGAGAATTTTGAGTGGGTGATTTGGTTCTCAAGGAGAATCAACAAAACTCAAGCTTACCACCTCATTTGTAAGATAAATTTATGGGCAATTGGCTTGGTTTGTTTATCATAATACAAACATTTGGAACAGAAGCCTATAAACTTGCCACCCTTGAAGGAATTGAGGAACCTAGACCAATCAATATCCTTAATTTGCATGCCTTCTATGCCTAGCTCATAGCTTACCTTGCACACAAAAAAACAAAAATTAATTAAAAACATCCATAAAAATTCAAAAACAAACCAAACAACAAGAACAACAAGAATTTTTTTTTTTTCATCTAACCATTTCTCCTCGTCTTCTAGACAACAATACACTCAAAAAATCTACAAATACAAAATCATACACTCATAGACAACATGATAAGATGAAAAATGGAGTGACACGAGTGAATGAAAGATGAAATGATAATGAGAAATATAATTTTTAAAGGGATATTATGTATAGAAAAAGGGTTAAGAGTAAATAAGATTTCACTACAAATGTTGGACCTATTAAAAGTAATTTGCATAAACAAACTCTATGGAACAAGGTGAGATGCACAAAATCCTCACACTTAGGTATATAAAAACCACATAGGAGATGTTGTTAGATTCGATGATTGTCCTTCTTATCATATAAACTCTTCAAGCTCTGATACCAGATGTTGGAAATGAAGAAAGACAAATATCTAAACAATATATTGTAAATAAGAAACAAATTCAAGATAGAATTTCCAAAAGTTATTTCATCATATTTTATCGCTATTCACCACCCAACATCTGCGTACATCATCCATATTTATGGTTTATGATATTTCTTAGTTTCATGGAATATATAGACTATATGGAAGAGAAAATGTTCTTGTATTTTATAGGCAGTGAATACCATTATTGATGTAAGATAAAGCAATATATATATGGCTTATCTATTACCATCATCTTGAGTTGTCTTGTCTTGTCAAGTCTTATCAACCAAAACCAAAATGTGATATGAAACTATCTATGTTGTAGGTCAAGATTAGGGTGTTTGAAAGTGTCTTCTCATAGCAAGGAGAGGATTACCCTAAAATAAATTGAATGGATAGTTAAATGACCACTTAAGTAGTAGGTCATTATATTAGTCTATAGTAAATTTGGAAGGGGTCACTAAGGCATTAAAGACAACACCTTGGGCTTAATGCAAATGAATCTTAAATTTTAATCACATTTTCCATTAAGTAACTATCCTTTGGATACTACCATCAAAACTAAGGTTAGCTATATACAAAAGCATTGGGAAAGGACATGCAGTTTGTATATGGGTGTCACAATAAATATGAGGGGGGCAACTAACAAAATAAGAAAAGAGAATGATAAAGAGGGAGTAAAGATAAATAGACACATATAGAAGGAGAGACAAAGAGACATATAGGGAGACTAAAAAAATATACAAATAGCTATAGAGGAAGAGACTCATATAAAAAGAGAGAAAAACATTGAGAGGGAGAGAACAACATAGGAGAGAAAATACATAGACAATAGAGAAGAAGTAAGACAATCTAAGATCTGAAAGACTTCAAGTGGAAATATATCTAGTAAGATTGTCCATGTGTTTTATGATTAATTATTGAGGTATTTATGCATGCCATCGATGCAATTCATTATAGTTCTATAATATTATTTTTATTATTTATGTGGGTTCCTAAGGTCATCCTTTATATCCTATATATTATCATTCATTTATTTCACTCTTTAATTTTTATTGCACATGATTTGAGTGGATGTGTTGTTTCTTTTTTTCAACAAAGTATTTTGAGATCTAACAAATTCTCATAATAAATTTTAAATTCTTATAAGTTACATGCATAATTACAATTAAATATTGTAAAGAATATCTTTAATCCATATACTAGTAAATGTACCTCACCATTATGTATTTGTTCATATGCAATGATATATTTTAAATATTTTTATAATATCATGTTTTGTGCTTCAATAGTTTAAATAAAGTGTTTGGAAGTCTACATACATTTCTTGCGTACAACTCATTAAAAAGAAGTAGACAAACACACATCTCAACTTTTTGGTGGAATATAAATATGACTCTTTGGAAGTAGAAGTCCACATACATTTCTTACATACAACTCATTACAAGTAGGCAAACAAACGTAGCGACGAATATGTCATCTCCACTGCAAATAATGGATGTCATGCCACTCTCAATTAGTGGAGAAAAAACATGCAGTAGAAGATAGGATATTTGGTCTTCATATTTACTTGTGGTTTATAATATTTGCACTCAAAATATCTGACGAGGTGCTTAAGGAATATTCCTCACATAAGTTTTTAAAAAAATACTAAATGACATTTATTTATGTGATTATATAGTTTCATTTAAACAAAATTTTGGGTTGTTTTTACGTATTGGTTTATAGAAGATATATATATTCTATTTACATCTTTTATAATATTTAAATTTGATAAGATGGTTATATCAATTTTAAATGATTGGTAGTTCATTTAAGATGAAATAAAAATTATAAAAATAATTTTGAAAAATATGAAATAAAAATTATAAAAACAATTTTATTTTATTTTTTTAACGTATTGAAATGCTTAATAAATAGTCTTTACATTTAGAAAGAAAATATTAATATAAAATAAAATTTTATTTAAAAAAAAACTAACATTCGTGATGGAAATTAATTTTACCCTTATTTTTTTAATTAAATATCGTTTACAAAAATCAAATAAAAATTATAAAAAAATTTAAAAAAAATAAAAATTATAAAAATAATTCTGAAAAATATGAAATAAAAATTATAAAAACAATTTTATTTTATTTTTTTAACGTATTGAAATGCTTAATAAATAGTCTTTACATTTAGAAAGAAAATATTAATATAAAACGGAATTTTATTTAAAAAAAAACTGACATTGGTGATGGAAATTAACTTTTAACTTTTTTTTTTTATTGAGCATCGTTTACAAATATCAACGCTCTTTTCAAGCAAACATACGAGGAATCCATTTTTTTAATTGAACATTGTTTACAAATATCAAATATCAACGCTCTTTTCGAACAAACACACGAAGAATTGATCTCACAACCACATGGATAATGCAACTGCCATTACACGACTACTTGAAAAAGTGGAAATATTAATGTAAAAATAGGAATATGTCCCGCTCTATAAAGACATCGAATTTTGAGAAATGTCAATTTTCTATAATCAGAGGAAATTGCAAGGCAAGGACTACAAACATCCTCAGGGAACCTCATCCCCATCGGTTCAGATATTATTGGAGTCAAGTCTGTCGTAACATGTGGTGGAAATTCCCTTTGACTGTGTCTTATAAGGTTAAAGTGAACCTCATCCCCATCCCCATCCGTTTGAAAATTCTTTGTGCCCTGTAAGGCCGAAATTATCGGCCGGCCCAACATGTAAAATGGAGTCAAGTCTTTCGTGCCGTGTAAGACCCACCTTGTAAGATGGAGTCAAGTCTTTCGTGTCATGTGGAATCTTCCTATAAAAACTGATCATCATCGTGGTTATCTTATTGCACATATTAATTTTGCCTTTACAAAGGAGTTTTAGCAAGTTATTTATAAATTTTACTTATACAACCTGATAGTTCAACTAACATAAAACCTATTTTTTTATATTGAACATTGTTTACAAATATTTATAAATATCAGCGTTCATTCGAGTAAACACAAGAAGAATCGACCTCACAACCACATGGATGATAATAAGTAGGCAACTGCCATTACACCAAATGCCATTCGGTAAACCTATTGAAATCAAATAAATAATTTATAAGAATTATTGATGAAACTCTTTATATAACTTATTCTTTGTTAATCAAAATAATACATTCAAGTTTAAATCAAAATTAAGTCTTTTATTGTAATGAAATTTAAATGTCATTTGTATGTAAGTTTTTATTTATTTATGTGATTAAATAGTTTCATTTAAACAAAATTTTGGGGTTGTTTTTAAGTGTTGGATGAGCATCATACATTAGTATCAAAGCTTGGTTGCAATGCTTGGGCTTTAATGGGTAGACTTAGCTGATTATGATTATTTTAGTAGATGTCTTGTAGAAGAGGACAACATGACAAAAACTATGGGAATCAACTTCTAGTCATAGAGAGTCCCATCAATCTAAAAATTGTCTTATTGAAATTCCTAAATCAGTTTAACCTCATGAGGATCTACCATATGACTCTATGGGATACTATTTAGATTTAGTAAACGCAATTGTAGACCACTTTCAAAAGGGTAGGAAAATATGAGGTGTAAGTAGGATGTAGAGTAGCTTCCACCTAAACATTCTTGACATGATGAGTCTAACCTACAATAGATTGGTAGAGCTAAGCAAAAAAAATGTTCCAGAACCTAAATATATTTGAACTATAAGAGTTTACAAGAATAGCTAAAAGAAAGGTTGCTTGAGAGTGATTTATTAAGATGTAGAAATATTTATCATATTAATGAACTCTCGAGTCAAGATAAGGCTAAGTTTGTAATATTTCATCTAAAATGTGAAATTATAGTTTGCTTGTACAATGAGAAGGTCATGATGGGTTATGACCATACAAATTTTACTTGGGATTAGTTTGAAGAGTCCCTTAGATTGAAGTCTATATCCTAGGTGTATACGAGAGAAGGATTCAAGAATTTTATTAGTTCTAGTAGGGTGCTAAGACCATAATGAAATATGAGCAATAGTTTTCCATCTGCTTAACAATGTGTTGTCTTCTATTGATGAAATCATTATTGTGAATTACTTTTTTATTAAGGATGCAATAATCCTCGATTCAGATCATTAGAAGAAGTAAAACACCCACTTGGTATGAGGCCTATTGATGATTATGCATGTACTTGTGCTTATGATGTGACTGTAAAGTAGATGTGTGAAATATTGCATTTGTATATATATAGTTGTGGTTAAATATTTTCAAAGTGTACTCTCGAAAGTGGATGGTTTACTCTAATTGGGTTATGTTGCTCATTTATGACCCTAATATTTATATGAAGGTACTAAAAGAAAATATAAACACCATGTTGCTAGAAGCATCTCTTTATGATTGAATGCATAATTTGATATCTTGTTTGTAGATACATATGATAAGGAAATAAATATAAGGAAAATGACATAAATTATTGCATACTTGATAATTACATCAGATAGCAAAATAAAAAAGAAATTATATTTCATGTTTGAATGTAGTTGTGAAGTAGTTGGTTTTTGATGAGGCACCCTCTTAGAAGAGATTTGAGAAATAGAAGATAATAGGGCTTGATAGTTGGCTATAGATGCCAAGCATAACACCTTAGACATCAATTTTATTCTCATGTGTCCATCCATTAGGATGAGTCATGATGGGGTACCATTACATAGTTTGGTGCTAGACCTTTTAGTTTCCCATTAGAACCTTTGAAGTTTAGAAGGAGCCTTATCTAGTCATCTAACTTGGGTGATCCAAAGAGGATAAACATATCCTCTACCACCTTTTTTAGAGGATTTTTACTATAGAATTGATCCCTATTAGACTAAATGAATCCCTTGCATATTAGGTTGATGGACTCCTTGTCATAGAGCCATTAATGGTGGAAAAACTAACTCTGAGGAACATCACCAATAGATCCTCTTTTTCTTTTGGCATTTCATGTGTTATTAATGAGTATTATCAAAGATAATGATGTTACCAATAGGGTGACACAAGATGTAGAAAGGTTAGTACCAAGCCTAAGAGTATCATGTTAGAGGTAATGGTATCTCTTAGTACTTGATATTGAGGGACACTCCATGTCAACACCCAAGAGGAGATGGGCAATATGATGTATTAGTCATAATTCCAAGGTATAAAGGCCAATGTTAATCCCTTTAAGGAGATACCATACTTGGAAGTCCACTTAAGCAAGTTGGAACTAATACCAACTAAGTTCTATGGGTTTGACAATAGAGTGTGGAATGAACATCCTTGTTATTTGAGATAGCATCAAAGTTGGAAGCATTATTAGGATCATTTTCCATAAGCACTAAGCTAACTAATGTTGTGCCACACTAGAAGTGGGATTCCTCCACCTAAAAGCATAGGCACCAATATAAGATAAGCTTCTATGATTTGAGATATTTAGCATATAAGTTTGAAAGAGCCTTCATAGTCCTTAGCACCTAAGTTTGAAAGGGACACCTAGCACCAAGTCACATGTTTATAGTGCCTTTGAGAAGGAAGAAAGGAAGCAATTAAAGGAGAAGTTGGTACAAAGATATCTCATGAAAGTGGAAAGGTATGTATTGTTGACTCCCTAATCAAAAAATATTGAGGAATAATAAGTTTATCATGGTAGGCAAATTTCTAGGGCTTAAACTAGATTTAGATGTGCTTTCAAGACGACTTCATTCTAAAATTCAAATAAAGGGTTCAATGAATGTTATTGGTCTATCAAAAGGATACTTCTAAATTTGGTTTAACATTGAGGAGGATCTGGTGGTAGATTTATAACGAGGTTCATTTTTATTTGGGAAAAGACTAGTTTTCCTAAAACATTGGCATCAGGGCTTCAACCCTCAAAAGGAATAGTTTTTTTTTTGTTCCCATCTGGATTAGGTTCCTAGATATACCTATAGAATATTGGGATGATCAAATTATTAAGGGCTTAGAAACACAAATAATATAGTTTATAACCATGGATCCATCCACTTGCAACAAAACAAGAATGTTGTGTGCAAGATTCTATGTTAATGTGAAGCTAGAACAAGACAAAGTGGAAAAAGTGAGTATCAAATCAATGCTTGGAGAATGGGAACAAAAAGTTGAATATGAAAATTTTTCGGTATACTATAAGCAATGTAAAGTGTTTGGACATGTGGAGGGGAAATGTCATCTACAAATATAAACCAAATTTACTAAAAAGTGGCAACAAAAGGAGAATAAAATAAACCTGAGGACCACAATCATGGAAAAGAAAACTTCTAGCCCACAAAAAAGGGCACAAGAAAAGGAACAATATCAGGAAATTTACTAGGAGGTAAATAAAGAGGCAAAAAGTAAAATTAGTAATGGATGTTCTATAAGTAGAAGGAAGAATATCAAAATCCTAATAAGATAATGTAGTATACAAGTAAATGCACATAGCTAAACTAGTAAGCAGATGAAGAACATAATGAGAAACAAAACTTGAGTGGTTTTGAAAATAATAATAATCAACAAGATAATAGTATTAATCAAGAAAAATAAAATAATTATGAATATGGTAACCATTAGATGAAAATAAATATGGATGAAAATCATATAAATATAGATACCAATACACAAGAATAAAATGTAATTGCGATCAACACAGAGAATGCATACATTAATTTGGAATTTGAAGAAGAAATATTAGTAGATGATGCTAAAATGGTAGAGGATAACCCATTCACTCAAATGAACTTAGAACAGGAGAAAGATCAAATTGAAGGAGTTTAAGGGTTTAAAATCAAAGAAATAGAGGGACGACAAGGTTTAGATCAATTTTTAAGTTCAAAGAACAAAACTAAACAATTTGAAGAGCATATGGATCTAAACATAATAGAAAAATCAAAGCAGTCTAAGGAGGGTATGCAAACAAGATTCAACAAAATATTGCAGTCTAAGTAAAACAACTCAATTAGCATAAGAAGAATATTCGATAGGATGTAATCAAATGGGAGAGAATGATCCTCCTAGAAAATATACAAAAAATACAAAGAATACAGGTAATTATGGGAAAATAAATCAAGGAATATGCCCCAAAAAAGAAGAACAAAAAGTATCAGAGAACAGGGGACAAGAATTAGATCCAAATGAAGAATGGATGGGTAAGGGTAAAAGCCCATCAAACAAAACCAAAAAATAAAAATCCTTTCTTGGAATGTGTGGGGGATAAATTCCCCTAGGAAAAGAAGAATTTTTAGAGATCTACTCATGGAAGTAAAACATGATATTGTTTGTCTTCAAGAATCTAAAATTGACACAAAAAAACTTGACATTATTCAGAAAGAGGTTTGGCCAACTGCTGAATGGATCATAAGCCCAACACAAGGTACTGTTGGAGGTATTTGCATCTTTTGTAACAAAATAGATTTTGAGGGTACTTTAATTGATTAAGAAGAGATATTTTACACAATAAAATTGAAGAACAAAAAAATAACTTTTGTTGGGTAATGATAGGGGTTTATGCTCAAAATGATGATCGTGAGAGATTCCATCTGTGGAATAAGCTATCTTTTCATAGGATCCTCTTCATTAATTTGTATTGGATGGTTTTGGGTGACTTCAATACAACCTTAAGAATAGAGGATAAAAGTGGATGGAGGATTAACATCACTCAAGGTATATAAGATTTTAATGATTTTATTCAGAATAATAAGTTGATTCACCTAAATATGTGTAAAGGTAATTTTACATGGATAAACAGAAGGATGGGAGATAATCACATTCAAATGCATCTGGATAGAGTTCTTATTTTTTATAATTGGTTAAGTATAAACAATATTCATAGACTTACATGTATACCCAGAATAGGATCAGATCACAATCCCCTTTTTCTAGATATGGAAAAGGAGGGGAAGTAGGGAGGAGCACACTTTAGGTATGAGCTCATGTGGAATATGCACCTAGAAATTACAAACAAAATTTAATCTTGGTTGCAGGAGGAGGTTCAAGGATCAACAATGTACAGAGTTATCCAAAAATTAAAGAACATCAAGTATAGAATCAAAATTTGGAATGAAGAGGTTTTTGGTAACATAAATCTAAGAAAAAAATAACTTAAAAAGTATATCCAATATATAGAGGAAATAATGGAGAGGGAATGGATAAAACTAGAGTGGTATGAAAAGGATAAACAACTCCTCACGGAGTATCATAAAACCATTGCCCAAGAGGAAATTCATTCGAAATAGAAATCTAGAGTTTTGTGGCTCAAGGAAGGTGATAGAAACACTAAATTATTTCATGTTTTGACTATGAGACATAGGAACAACAATAAAATCATCTACCTTATGGGGGAAGATGGTAGAAATTATGAGGATTTAAATTATATTAAAAATTTGACCATTTATTTTTTTTAGAACCTTCTTAGCATAGAAAAAATAGAGTGCAACATGGAAAAAGAAATCATCATTAACAATGTTCCCAAAGGAGTTAATGATAGCATTAATGAATATCTATGCAATGTAATATCTAAGGAGGAAATTAAAAGAGTTGTGTTCTCTATGGGAGCATCCAAGGCTTCGAGCCAGATGGTTTCCCACCAGGATTGTTTCAATGTCATTGGGATAATGTTGAAGAAGATGTAGTCAATGCAATCCAATAAGCCTAAGAATCTGGTAAGCTACTGAAAGAATTGAATACTACCTTCCTTTCTCTTCCCAAAAAATATGGGGTAGATAAATTGCAGTACTTTAGACCAATTAGCCTATGTAATACAATTTATAAAATGTTTACTAAAGTTTTGGCCAATTGGTTCAAAAACAATATCCTCTCAATCATTAATGAAGATCAAGGAGGTTATGTGGTAGGTAAGCAAATTACTTAAAACATCATTGCCATTTATGAAATAACACACTCTCTTAAAATGAGGAAAGGTTCAGGCATGTTCCTTAAGTTGGACATGAACAAAGCCTATGATAGGGTTTCATGGTCCTTCTTAGATAAAATAATGAAGCAAATGAGTTTTAGTGAAAAATGGAGGGCATGGATTGGTATGTGTATTTCTAACCCTCACTTTTCAATCTCGATCAATGGATAATCTGTTGGGTTCTTCCCTTCTACCAAAGGAATCGGACAGGGAGATCCATTGTCTTCATATCTCTTTATCATTATAGCAGATGCCTTGGGAAGAACTTTGGAAAGAAATCAAAAGGATGGTAATATAAAATGTCTAAAACATTCATCCATTGGTGAATCTTTATCTCATCAATAGTTTGTGGATGATACTTTCTTGCTAGGGGAAGCTAAAACGGAAGAAGCTTTAGATTTTAAAAAAGTCCTTGATTCTTATGAAAAAGCTACAAGCCAAAAAATAAATTATGAAAAAAGCAGGATTATGTTTTTAAATAAGAGATCAAATAGTTAAAGTGTTGGGATGTAAGGAGGAAAATTTCCCTATAACCTATCTTGGTTTGCCTTTGTTTATAGGTAAAATGAAAGATAAGCTTTGGAATCCAATTATTTATAAATTTAATAAGAAATTTCAAGGTTGGAAGGGATATTTGTTATCCTCTACAGGGAAAGTACAACTCATAAAACACATGCTTCAAAGTCTCCCTATTTATTTCATGTCTTTCCTAAGGATGTCAATAAAAGTGGAAGAGACTTTAGAAAGACTACAAAAAATTTCTTATGGGATGGCACTGAATGCAAAAAATGTATACATCTGTTACCTGTTTCCAGCCTTTACGGAATGGAGGCCTTGGTCTGAGGAAGTTGAGAGATCTAAATAGAGCCCTTCTAGCTAAACATGGTTGGAGGCTTTGCACTGGAGCATCATGGAAATGGGCTAGCATTATACAAAACAAATACTTGGAGGATAGAAACCACTTTATCAGTTGTTCTAATCCTCCACATGGGTCTATTTTTTGATAAAATATAATCAATAGTAGGAAAGTTCTATGGCAAGGTCTAAATAGAGAGTAGGAAGGGGAGATAAAATTGAATGTTGGAAATACCCTTGGATTCACGAGGAGCCTTTATTAAACTATAGGAATTCCATATATATTAAATAATATTTAACCAAAACCTATGGTAAGAAAATTATTGGTTACATTCATAAGGTGGGTGATTTTCAGAAGTAGAAAATCATGTAAGAAGATATGCAAGGCTTGGGGGGTAAAGATCTACAAAACCTCCTAAGGAGTTATTATTTAGGTAGAGGTTTAGAGGAGGATCAAATAATTTGGGGAAGAAACCAGCAAGGCCAGTACTTGGTGAAGGATGGATATAGAGTCTTGGGCAAAGATACTTTAGAGAAACCAGAGCTTAAAATAATTTGGAAGCTAAACATCATCCCTAAGGTTGCTATATTTTTTTCGACTACCATTCTCAATAAGATCCTTAAAAAAGACAATATATTCAAAAGAGGGATTGTGGTTCCAACTATTATTATCCTATGTAACAAAGTGGATGAGTGTGTGGACCACCTATTTGGAACTTGTGATTTTTTTTGTGATATCCTAAATATGTTATTGAGAGAAGTTAATGTTACTTGGGTCATTCCAAATTCTCTAATCAGGATTTGGGAATAGTGGCACTTAGGAAGCAGTATTTTTTGGCAAAAATGCATTCCACATATTTCTTGGGGGATTTGGTTGGAAATAAATAGATGAGTGTTCAAAAATAAAACCAAAGGAATAATTGGGGTTTATACCAAGATAAAAACAACCCTATTAGAGGATTGTATTAAAAACATTGTTGGCTAGGAAAATCTTGCAATGATCCTCTCTAGATAAAAAGACATCTTAAATATGGAAAAAATCAATAAGGTGAGACTAGATACTAGATGGGAACATCCCCACAAATACTTTGTAAAAATTAACTTTGATGAAGCTGGAAAATGTAACCCTGGTCATGCTGGTGGTGGGAGCCTCATTAGGAATGAAAAAGGTCAGGTAGTGGTTGCATATGCTAAGGATCTAGAAATTACCATAAATAATAAAGTTGAAGCAAGGGCAATGCTTACAAGCCTCTGAATTGTAGTGAATTTGGGTTTTAGAAGAATTTTTCTTGACGGGGATTCTAAGAATATTATAAATTTCCTTCAAAAAGGGGATTTAAATAATTCTAGTATTTTCCAAATAATTACAAATGTGAGGACTATCTTAGGAAACCTAGAACAAATTCAAGTTAAACATATTTATAGAGAGGGAAATAAAGCTACCAATAAAATGGTGAATATGGCAGTTAAATATGAGAATTTCAAGGTTTGGTCATATGCCCCCATAGAGTTGGAAGAGATTATAAGATCTGATAATGAAGCCAACAGATAAAGAGGGTAGAAAAAAGTAGAAGCACACTAAATTAAATTATTGTCAACATTTTCTTTATCAATTACGTAAAGCATTGAGCACTGCATCAACCTTGTTAAATAGAAGGATAGCAGAAGGAATATTATTTTAGCTTCTCCATCAATAGGTTTAGCCCAAGTTTATTTTTTTTACTAAGATAGGGCTATCTTGCATTTGTATGATCTTATCTTATTTTTATTGTACATATTTTGAGCTCTATGTAAAGGATCGGGGCCCTTCAACCCTTTTTTTTATCAATACCCAAAACAATTGTGAGGGCTCCACTGTATGAGATCCTTAGAAATCAATAAAAAACCTAAGTTCCAGATAGTAATATTGTAAGAAAATATGGAAATAATGAAATTAATACAATAATTGAATATTTACCTTGTAAACTTATTGCTTTTTGATTTGTCGATGTTGTTGTTACAAGAAAATAGGTGTGTGGATGCCCTAGCAATACTCGAGGGTTCGTTGGTCTGTAGAACTAGGGTCTGAGATCCCCGTGGGCACTTGGTGGCAACAAGAAGTACCCAAGGGTGCTCGATAATAGCAAAAAGAAACTAGAGGTGCTCAAAAATAACAAGCAAGCATTCAAGAGTAGCATAGGGGCATTTAGATTTTGAGGCAAGGTCTACAAAAGTATATTTGCTTTAGGCGAAGGCTACGGTAGCAAATGTTGAGGTTAAAATGAGAGATACGAAAGGATACTTTTGAAAGCTAAGGTCATGGATTGCTTAGATCACTTAGGGCTCAAAAAAATTAGGGAAAACTCAAGGGCTGAGCCATCAAAATGACTCCTATTTATAATATTCCCTAGGGCACATTAGAGTTTCAACGACACAATTTGTGCAGTCAAGATTAAAATATGATAGAGGGTGGAGATTAAATCTAGGTAGGTGGGGAAGATCACGATGGAAGAGGGAAGAAAGTAGAGAGGGGAGGGCTCTGGTCCCTCCCCTGCTCCCCCTCCCATGGCTCCTGGTTTCTGCCCAGTCCCTGGCTCAACCCAGGTCATCCCTCCCGGGGAGTGGTTGTTTGCAGATGATCTCCTGGGGGGAGATCCTTCTCCACTATCTGCGCCCCTCCCGGCCGGCTAGGGTTTCTTTGGTTGTTTTTTCGGACTGGTGCTTCCCAGGGATCCCTGTTTGGTTGGGGATCCCTTCCCTTTTTCCCTCAGGCTTCCCCTTGGGGTTTTTTGCAGGTTATTCGCGTGGATCTGGTCCCCTGCGTTTCTCGGTGTGGTGGAGGTGACGGTTTAGGGTTTGGACAGCTTCCCCCTTTTTCTTGTGAATCCTCGATGGGCTCTGTGCTTGGACGGGATTCTTGGTCCCTGCTGCTGGGATCCTCTTCTGTTTTCCTAGGGCGGGTTCCTTGTGGTACAACTCTTTGGTCACTTCCTGATGGGCTGGATCCTCTCTGTGCTGGCTGTCGGCTTCCTACAGGATGGCTCTCGCTGAACGGAATGTTTTCCTGGTGGGCGGCTGGTTTCTCCACAAGGCGGGATCCGCCAAATCCATCGGTTTTCCCGCGAGGCGGGATCCTTTCTTTTCTGCTGGTTTCCCGGATGGCGGGATTTCCTTGTTGCTTCCCGCTAGGTGGGACTGTTTGTGGTGGTTTTGACTGCTTCCCACGAGGCGGGATTTTATTGTAACGGTTTTTCTTTGCTTCCTGTTGGGCGAGATCTTCTCGATGGTGGTTTTTGGCTACTCCCCACTGGGCGGGATCTCCAAAACTACTTTCTTTCTTATTTGTTTGTTTCCCGCTGAGAGGGATGGTGTTCAGTTTCAAGGGATTGATGCCCTAGGCCCATTGCTTATGTAATCAGGTTTTGGGATCCTTGTTAAAACCCGCTATAAATACAAACACTAATTACCAAAAAAAATCTAGGCAGGTGGCATGGATTAAGGTGAATGAATGGCTATTATTAGAACAATATGGATGGATGAGATAAATTTACACATAAATACATATAATTTTATTAAATATATATAAAATAATAATATTTAAATATATATTAAACAAATATACATAAATATATGTAAATAATGGGTAAAAATGGTGAGAATGCCTATATGGATGACAACTGGCTATATTTTGGTGTCTACAAATGCCCCTTTTTGTACCGCATTATGTAAAACACAATGCGGTGCAAAAACACGAGACACCTACTTTGGCTTGATGGTGAAGCAACTTTGTTGATATGTGGACATGAGCTTGGAGATAAAAGAATTTTAATTGCATAGCTTACCCTCTCAATTGGTGAATGAGTTTGTAGATGAATCTCATAAGCCAATTGAAAAAAAATGAGTGCAAATTATTGTATGGATGAGTGGCGTAATTATGGATGATGTGAATGATGTAAATGTGATACCATTTTTACCCCAATGATGAAAACGGGGTTGGTGAAAGATGCATGCAATTGACTATATTTTTATCCTAACAGAGAAAGGGGTATTTTCCAAGTGTGTATATCATGATCATGTAAGATGTATCCCATTGTGGTAAAATCAAAACCAAATGTGGTTACCCCAAATTTGGGGTGATTTGATGTTTTTGAAGAATGTTCCTTCTAGCATCATGATATGCAAAGATGAAAATAAAAAATAAAAAGAGTCAACTTCGAAGGGCCAACTAGTAACTATCAGGTAATTCCTATGGTCGAAACCAATCACCCTAGCTAAGACTAGTTGCCATTATGACTATAAAGGAAATGGAAAATTATGAAATGTGATTTTATCCATGTTTCAAGCCCCATGAACTAGGCCATCAATGATAGCTTTTGTGCAAATTGTTCTTGGCATGGTTTCACTCAAAATGTGAAGTACCAAAGATTATTGTGATTTCGAACAAGGAGGTATGGGATGTTGAAAATGACCAAGTGTCCTTATGGCTATTTATTCATCTTACAAACTTGCATGGATACCCATCATTGCAATTGCCAAGTAGATAGAATAAATCACTAGATAGGAGGTTCGGTTGAATTTTTATTTGAACTTGGAAAATATGCAAATGTTATTATTAATGATTGGAAATGATGTGAAAATGAAGCACTAATGATGAGAACAATGATTATTATCATTTTATGAACTTTTGGACTGTTTTGGAGCGCTTTGGAATTTGATAAGTGATTTTGCACCTTTTGGGTGTAAACTAAAATTTTGCATCCAAATCGATTTGGACCTTCACAAAAACCTGATAATATGATGAAATGGGTGCATGGATGCAATTTGGAGTGGTTTTGTGGGGGTAATCCATTGTTTTTAATTGATATTATCCTTTTTTCAATTTTTGATGCCAAACATCGGGTGGCGCTTACTGCATGCGCAAACGTCCACTAGTGTTTGGGCTTTCTCCAAATGCCATGGTGCACTTCAATGCACTAGGAAATGCCCATGGGAATTTCAAGACACCTAAAGCAACTATAAATAGCCTACGGGGAAAAAAAGGAGCTCATTATTGCATTTGTGAATTTGTGAAGCTACGTCTAGGAGAATTGGATGGAGGAGAGTGGAGTGAAGTGAGGTGGATAGAGGTGGGTGTGAAAGACATGGTGGTGGAAGGTACAATTGAAGTGGAAGTATGATTTTCCAAGGTTAGTCCCTCTTTGAAGGTATTTTTAACTTTGCGCATAAATTTTATGTTTTTTTTAATTATGAACATGTATTAGTAACAAATGTTTTGTGTTGTGCTACAACTTAGGATTTTGAAGGCTTGTCATTGGTTCTCGCCTCTCATCCCTAGGATGAGAAAGGTGTTGCGGGATGAGGATTGGGACTTGTTGATGGCTATGGGGCTAGTAAAGGTAGCTCATATGGATACCTCTCTACCTTGGTAGAGAGGTGGGATCCAGATATGGGGACCTTTTAGATCCCTACTGGAGATATTACCCTTACACTTGAGGATGTATATCACATTCTCAAGCTATCAGTGGAAGGGATTTGTATCAATATTGGACAAAAATGAGGAACAGAGATGAAGGGGATATTTGGTGACAACTGGTAGAGTGTAGCAATGACATGTGGGGGCATTTTGTACTTGTCCATGTATGTGGACAAGACATTGGATGCCTTACCAACTTTAGTAATTTTCATGTTGACCAACATCATGGTCCTGAATAGTACCAGCTTTAGGTTCCCTTGGAACCTTATAGGGTTGGTGAGTGATATGATTTCTATACCACAGGTGTATGCATGGGCTCCTTCTTAGTTTATGTAGGTTTACCAGGAGCTTTATGAGGTAAGGAAGTAGGGGAGGAAGGGATTGTAATACAATTTGTTACTACAATGCTGGGGGTGGAAGAATTTTAGTGTGGCTCGACTAGAGGGTCTACCAGTTGCAAGTTGGTATAGGTATCTATATTTTTCTAGGATATGGGTGATGGTAGAGGAGCTACAGTCAAGTCATCCTATGTGGATGATTCAATGGTATAGGTATTTGTGGGTTGATGAAATACGCCAAGTGATATGGAGGCCATGGTAGTGTGCCAATTGGATAGGAGATAAAGAGTAGCTATGATAGGTTAGGTAGGCTAGGTGGGTGGTTAGGAGGTAGAGGAGTGAGGTTGAGTATATACAATTCTTACGAGTGCTCTATATTTTGGGCTTGAGGTAGGGGGTTCTTGATGAGGAGGCATTAGTATAAGATAATGTTACCATGTGTTGAGAAATGGAGGGGGTTCTTGAGGAGGCATTAGTATAAGATAATGTTACCATGTGTTGAGAAATGGAGGGGGTTCTTGAGGAGGCATTAGTATGAACTGGATATAGGAGGCATTAGTATGAGATAATTTTACCATGTGTTGAGAAATGGAAGGAGATACTTGAGTATGATGAGGAGATAGATCTCCTTGATGTGTACGATGTAGGGATTATGAAGGAGTATGATGCATGGTTCATGACTCAACCACTATGGGCATCGAGTCTAGTAGTGGATGGAGGTGGTGAGGGGGATGATGTCGAGGGTGTTGGTGATGCTACGAAGCATCGACGATGTCATAAATATAATAGTAGAAGTAGGAGGACTAAGGGTGTGGTAAGGCAAGATCTAGAGAGTGGATGGGAATTGGAAGATAGGGATTATGTGGAGGAGACATTGGATTGCAAAGACATGGACGATGTGGAGGAGACTCTAGATGGACCTCCAGGTCATAGTGGGGAGGATTGGGTAAGGTTGGAGTAGTTGGTGGTAGAGTGGGATGCGATGGTGGTGGCTCAAGATGAGTGGATCATAAGGCTCCAAGAAGAGCTACTAGATAGAGAGCAACATCATAATATTGACATAGCACACCTATGGTCTCAGTAGAGGTATATCGAGTCATTAGAGGATAGGTTGATGGAGCATCATATTCTGCTTCCAAATCCACCTTCCTTATCAGTATCTGAGTCTGCTAGGCATGGCTCTAGGTATAGGGATCCTTCTAGGTCATAGGGATCCTCTTGGAGGGCTTAGCTAGTGATTATATGCACTTTTTGTGGATAAGCCTTGGTGCTCCATTGTATGTAGCCTTTGAGCACTCATTGTATATTCAATATTTATATATACATGGCTTTTAATTTTTGTGTTATATGTTTATGTGAATTCTCTTGTGTATATGATTTTTGTGGAATGCAAATTTATATGGATGATTAGAGCAAGTTATGGAATGCAAATTTTCTAATGATCATTCATAGTTTAGATTTTTCTTGGCCATATTCATCATTGTTTTTTAATCAGGGGCACCAAACTTGGTGGTAGGTGGGATGAAAAGACTCATGAAATGACATAGATGTTTTCATGAAAGAAGATATGGATGTTGATATGGAAGAAGATATGGATGTTGATATGGAAAAATGATTGTTTTGTAGAGACAGACATACTAGTGGTATCAAACAAACTCACTAATATTTCTTAATTCCTCTAGGATCAAAGGTGTGTGCAGTGAATTCATTTGTTGAATCAAGAACATGGTAATAGCTCGAGGTAATCAAGAACTAATATGTGTGTGGGTGAGTTTCGTAACTCATCTTGAGTAAATTGGGTGTGACCAGTTATGGATGAGATCAAGAAGTTAGCTTGTATGTATGTATGGTTAAAGGTATCTTTAAAAGATATGTGTCACGACGCATGAGTGTACTCCACTACCAGTCAAGCATCTATAGATCTAGTGGATAATAGCTCCATAGTCCAAGAATTTTGATCTCTCAAGTTTTGGAGATGACTACCTAACTGTTTGACTACAAAGGTAGTACACTCATTACAACCCAATTATTAGTGGTGTGTGATGTGTAGAATATTTAGAGTTTATAGGTGTTTTGCCCTACTATTTATTTTATTTTTAAATTAAAATTTGTGATAGTGGTGAAAACCATTGTTTTTGTGGACTATGTTGCATGATGGGACAAGCAAGGACTACCTTTTTCACTTCGAGGTTCAAACCAAGTATGGTGTTATCTCTCTTTGATAAAATATGCTTTTAAAAGGTGTGATTGTTTTTGGTTCCAAAATGTTTTGGAGTCAATTCCAAGAACTCAATATTTTCTTAGTGAAAATTGTATCTTGGTCCTAAAAAGAACTTGACATGTATTGGTGGTTTGCTTAAAACACTAGGAGTGGCTGAGTGACCAAAAACACCTAGAAATTATGGATATATGGAGGTAAATGACAATTTGACTTTGTGGAATGGTGTGGATGATGTTGTGAAGGTGCTCCTGATTAAGGCAACATGACTTTATTGGACCAATTAATACCTTAAACTAAATAAATGATCCCTAATATGAAATATGAAATATGTGAAAATGAGGGTGCAAATGCAATGTATGAAATGGGTGTAATACAAATGTATGTGTGACATGCAATATGTAAAATGAGATGTGTGCAATGCAATTGTTGTTAAATGAAATATGTGCAAATGAAATGCAATGTTTTTATGTATTAGACATGTATATATATATATATCATTAAGAATAGAATTCTCTCAAGTGTATAACATTAATTGGTTTGGGTTCTTTCTCTTCCTCTAGAATGACAAGCCTATAAGTACCTTTACCCACTTTTTGAGTGATAATGTATGGACCCAACAAATTAGCCATGAATTTATCATGAAGATGCGATAATGCATTGGTGTTTTTTTATTCTCTTTAAGGACAAGATCTCCTACTTGGAATTCACATAGATGAACTTTGGTGTTGTAAGCACACTTTAGGCAGTCTTTATAAACTCGTAAATGCTCTAAAGCATTGAATCACCTCTCATAAATAAGTATGAGTTGGTTAAGATGTGCTTGTCTAGCAGTATCATCATCTATGAATTATTGCAAAGATATTCACAAGGAGGTGATGTCAATCTCAAGAGGCATGATTAATTTAGCTCTATAGACCAATGAAAATGGTGTTGCCCCAATAGGCGTGCGAATATTTTTTTGATAAGCCCATAATTCCTAATAGACAACTTGCTCTCAATTTTTTTCATTATTTTATGCAAGCATTGTCCCTAATGCAAATTTTGTTGTTGAGACATAAAGATAAAAAGGGACCCACAAACAAGGAGATAATACTGGTGGAGAAGATAAGTATTGCTTAATGTCATCGAAGTATTTCTGGTACTCATTTTTCCAAGAGAATGGCACCCCCTTTTGTAGAATGTGATTGAATGTCATGCATTTGTTATAAAGTTGCACAAAGAAACAATGGATCAATTGGATCTTTTCTTGTAAACTACACAATTCCTTTAAATTTATTGGGGGAGGCATCTCCATGATAGCCTTGATCTTGTTTGGATCCACCTCATTGCCTCTTTTGAAGACAATGAACCCTAATAGTTTGATAGAGGTAACACCAAATACACACTTTTATGGGTTCAACCTTACATTATGCTCTAGAAGTCGATCAAAATTGTTTTCCAATACACCAATGTGCTCTTGTCGAGTTTTGGATTTTTCCAAGAGATCATCCACATAGTATTTGATGATATTATGCATGTAAAAATGGAATATGTATGTCATGATATGTTGATAAGTGGAACCTACATTTTTAAGGTCAAATAACATCACCTTATAAAAATAAGTTCCCCAAGGTGTAGTGAATGTTGTTTTATGTTGATCATCAAGATTTATTCAAATTTGGTTGTATCCTAAAAAACCGTCCATGAGAGAAAAAATTTCATGGACAACATAGGTGTTGACAAGAGTATCAATTTTTAGGAGAGGGAAAAATCATCCTTAGGACACGCTTTGTTAAGATCTCAAAAATTAGTGCAAACGTGTATCGCCCTGTTAGGCTTGTGAATAGGTACCATGTTTGAGAGCCACTCAAGATAATCAATAGATACAATGAAACCCACATCTAATAAATTTTGGAGTTCTTCTTTGACCAAGAGGGCAATGGTAGGATGCATCCTTCTAAATTTTTTTTGATCAGCTTATCATCTAGATGTAAGGTGATATTATGGATAACCAAATTAGGGTCAAAACCTGACATGTCTTTAGAAGACCATTCAAAAATTCCCTTCTTGAGGAGAGAAATTAATTGCTCTTGTTCATCGTTGGATAAGCTTTTGACAAGCTTGATAATTTGGGAATTTTTGGCATCTGAACTAAGGTTCACGTTGATAGTATCTTCAATAGACATATGAGAACCTTCCTCTAGTTTATGGGGAGTTGGTATTAGATGAATGTCATATAAGATATTATCAAACTCTTCTAATTTATCCTCATCTACGTCTTCCTGGAAAAACTTAGGATTCGAGGTGAAGGTGAAGGTAAATTTGGAGGGGATAGAGGAATGTAGTTGGTTGAAGCCCTTAGCAATTCCTCAGATAGGATAAATTCAAAAAAATATGGTGGCAAGGAAATCATATCCATATCAATAAGGTATGTCAATTAGAAGTGGCTTTGCAAAAGCTTATGGATTACAAAGTGGGGTGAATAAGTCAGAAGGATTCATGTTGACTTAAGGTAAAATTGAGGAGGTGAAATGGATGGGATGGATAGAGCCTAAGAACCGATGCTAGGATCTTGGTAAACTTGGACAACAACAAGCAACACAAATAAATGCACTTAACTAAATGCTATATACATGAAATGCAAAAAAATAAAATATTATTGTTTGTTTTATGTTTTTCTCTCATTTTTTTTTTTTTTATAATTATATACATATGTTACAATTTTGGCTGATGAGTGGATAAATGAGATAGACGTGGTGGTTCACTAGTAGGTTCAGCTAGATCTTGTGGAAGAAGCAAGTGAAATTTGGGCTTATGGATGGGAAAATTTTGAGATAAAAATCATCTTTTTTTGTGTGGAGAATTATAGGCTCCGATTCCTCATAAAATTCATTAGAATATATCGATATGAGGTCAAAATTCTTCATACATTTCCTCGTCAAAGACATTGATATGGAGGGCTTCTTCTTCTAAATTCAAATTAAGCCTTTGGAAGGCTTGTTCAAAAGAAGATATGGTGGGAAGTGTGTGTTAACATAGACTTGAATGGTTGTGCACTTCTTGATATGGGACATCAATAAACTAAGGCACTCCCTATTCATATTGACCTAAGCCATGCCTTTGCGAATTATGTCTATGAAAATAGCGGTATGGAAAACCTGTCATTTGTTGAATATTGTTAGGTGTTGGTTGTTTGGGTTCCTCTGGGGAGTAGGATTAGACAAAGACTCTATCCCACCATACCTAAAATTTATGCTATTAGGCACTGAAACCATACTATATACTGCTCCTATAGATAAAGGTGGGTCACGTGGGTGAATGAAATCCTTGGTAGTTGAGATATTGAGCGGTGTGATTGTGATATCTTGGACCACATATTGACCAATACCAAGGTTGAAGAAGATGTATTCAATGCAATCCAAGAAGCCCAAGAATCTGATAAGCTGCTGAAATAATGGAATAATACCTTCCTTGCTCTAATTCCCAAGAAATATGGGGTAGATAAATTGCAGGAATTTAGACCAATTAGCCTATGTAATACAATTTATAAAAATTTTACTAAATTTTTGGCCAATCGGTTCAAAAATTTCATCTCCTCAATCATTAATGAAGATCAAGGAGGTTATGTAGTAGTTAAGCATATTACTGAAAGCATCATTGCAATTTATAAAATAACACACTCTCTTAAAAGGAGGAAAGATTCAGACATGTTCCTTAAGCTGGACATGAACAAAGCCTATGATCAAGTTTCATGATCCTTGGATAAAATAATGGAGCAAATGGGTTTTAGTGAAAATGGAGGGCATGGATTGGTATGTATATTTCCAACCCCGACTTTTCAATATTTATCAATGGAAAATTTTTTGGGTTCTTTCCTTCTACTAGAGGAATTAGGTAGGGATATTTGTTGTCTCCATATCTCTTTATCATTATGGCAGATGCCTTGGGAAGAAATTTTGAAAGAAAGAGAAAGGATGGTAATATAAAAGGTCTAAAACATTAATCCATTGGTGAAGCTTTATCTCATAAACAGTTTGTGGATGATACTTTATTGCTAGGGGAAGCTAAAAAGGAAGAAGCTTTGGATTTTAAAAAGTTCTTGATTCCTATGAAAAATCTATAGGCCAAAAACTAAATTATGAAAAAAGCAGGATTATGTTTTTAAATAAGAGATAAAATAGTTAAAGTGTTGGGATGTAAGGAGGAAAATTTCCCTATCACCTATCTTGGTTTGCCTTTGTTTATAGGCAAGATGAAAGATGAACTTTGGAATCCAATTATTGATAAATTTAATAGTAAACTTCAAGGTTAGAAGGGATATCTATTATCCTCTACAAGGAAAGTAAAAATCATAAAACACATGCTTCAGAGCCTCCCTATTTATTTCATGTCTTTCCTAAGGATGTAAAGGAAAGTGGAAGAGACTTTAGAAATACTACAAAAAATTTTCTTATGGGATGACACTGAATGCAAAAAATGTATACATCTGGTAGCTTGGGATACTTGTTGTCAGCATTTACGGAATGAGGGTCTTGTTCTAAGGAAGTTGAGAGATCTAAATAGAGCCCTTCTAGCTAAACATGATTGGAGGCTTTCAACTGGAGCATCATGGAAATGGGCTAGCATTATCCAAAACAAATACTTGGAGGGTAGAAACCACTTGATCAGTTGTTCTAATCCTCCACATGGGTCTATTTTTTGGATAAATATAATCAATAGCAAGAAAGTTGTATGGGCAAGGTCTAAAATGGAGAGTAGGAAGGGGAGAAAAAATTAAATTTTGGAAAGATCCTTGGATTCACGAGGAGCCTTTATTAAACTATAGAAAGTTCAAAGATATTAAAGAACATTTAACCAAAACCTATGGTAAGAAAATTATTGGTTACATTCATGGGATGGGTACTTTTTAGGAGCAGAAAATCGTGCAAGAAGATATGCAATTCCTGGGGTGTAAATATATACAAAACCTCTTAAGGAGTTATTATTTACGTAGAGGTCTACAAGAGGATCAGATAATTTGGAGAAGAAACCAGTAAGGCCAGTACTTGGTGAAGGATGTATATAGAGTCTTAGGCAAAGTAACTTCAGAGAAACTAGAGCTTAAAAGAATTTAGAAGCATAAACATCATACCTAAGGTTGCTATGCTTTTTTTGACTACCATTCTCAATAAGATACTTACAAAAGACAATATGTTCAAAAGAGGAATTGTGGTTCCAACTGTTTGTGTTATGTAACAAAGCAGATGAGTGTGTGGACCACCTATTTGGAACTTGTGATTTTTTTCATGATATTCTAAATATGTTATTGAGAGAATTTAATGTTACTTGGGTCATTCTAGACTCTCTAATCAAGATTTAGAAACAATGGCACTTAGAAAGCAGTATTTTTTGGCAAAAATGTGTTCCACATATTTTTTGGGGGTTTTGGTTGGAAAGAAACAGATTAGTGTTCAAATATAAAACTAGAGGAATAATTGGTGTTTATGCTAGGATAAAAAAAACCCTATTAGAGGACTGTGTTAAAAACATTGTTAGCCAGCAAAATATTGCAATGATCCTCTCTAGAGAAAAAGACATCTTAAATATGGAAAAATCCAATAAGGGGAGACTAGATACTATATGGGAACGTCCCCACAAAGACTTGGTAAAAATTAACTTTGTTGGAGTTGCAAAAGGTAACCCGGGTCATGCTAGTGGTGGGGGTCTCATTAGGAATGATAGAGGCCAGGTAGTAGCTGCATATGCTCAAGATCTAGGAATTACCACAAATCACCAAGCTGAAGCAAGGGCAATGCTTACAGGTCTTAGAATTGTAGTGAATTTAGGTTTTAGGAGAATTTTTCTTAAGGGAGATTCCAAGAATATTATAAATTTCTTTCAAAATGAGGATTTAAATAATTCTAGCATTTTACAAATAATTATAGATGTGAGGACTATCTTGGGAAACCTAGAATAAATTCAATTTAAATATATTTATAGAGAGGGAAACAAAGTTGCCAATAAAATGGTGAATAGGGTAGTTAAATCTGAGAATTTCAAGGTTTGGTCATATGCCCCCATAGAGTTGGAAGATATTATAAGAACTAATATTGAAACCAACTAAAAAAGAGGGAAAAGCAAAGTAGAAGCACACTAAATTACATTATTATCAGTATTTTCTTATCAGTTATGTAAAGCATTGAGCACTGCATCAGCCATGTTAAATAGAAGGATAGCGAGAGGAATATTATTTCAGCTTCTCCATCAATAGGTTTAGCCCAGGTTTGTTTGTTTTACTAAGATAGAGCTATATTGCATTTGTATGATCTTCTATTATTTTTTTCTTGTACATATTTTGAGCTCTATGTAAAGGGTCAAGGCCCTTCAACACTTTTTTTATCAACTCCAAAAAATTGTGAGGGCTCCACTGTGTGAGACCTTCAGAAATCAATAAAAATCCTAAGTGCTAGATAGTAATACTGTAAGAAAATATGGAAATAATGAAATCAAGATAATAAAGGAAGATTTACCTTGTAAACTTGTCACTTTTTAATCTGTCGATGTCATTGTTGCAAAAAAATAGGTGTGTGGATGCCCTAGTGATACTCAAGGGTTCGTTGGTCTGAGAACTAGGTTCTAAGACACCCATGGGCACTCAATGTATTGAGGATAGTAGAAAGCACCCAGAGGTACTCAGAAATAACAAGCGAGCATTCGAGATTAGTAGAGGGGCATTTAGGAGTTGAGGAAAGATCTACAAAAGTAGATTGGCTTTAGGCAAAGTCTACGATCGTAGATGTAGAGGTTAAGATGAGGGATGCGAAAGGACACTTTTGAAAGCTAAGGTCATGGATTGATTACATCACTTAGGGATAAAAAAAATCAAGGAAAACTCAAGGGTTGAGCCATCAAAATGACTCCTATTTATAATATTCCCTAGGGCAAGTTAGGGTTTCAACGACACAATTTGTGCTATCAAGATTAAAATTTGACTAAGGGTGGAGATTAAATCTGGGTAGGTGGCATGGATTAAGGTGAATGAATGGCTAGGATTAGAAAAATATGGATGGTTGAGATTAATTTATACATAAATACATATACTTCTATTAAATATATATAATATTAATATTTAAATATATATTAAACAAATATACATAAATATATGTAAATAATGGGTAAAAATGGTTAGAAGACCTAGATGGATGACAAGTGGCTAGATTTTGGTGTCTATATATGTCCCTTTTTGCACCGCATTATGTAAAACACAATGCGGTGCAAAAAAATGAGACACCTACTTTGGCTTTATTATGAAGTAACTTTGTTGAGATGTGGACATGAGCTTGGAGATAAAAGAATTTTAATTACATAGCTTACCCCCTCAATTGGTGAATGAGTTTGCGGATGAATATCATGAGCCAATTGAAAAAAATGAGTGCAAATGATTGTATGGATGGGTGGCGTAATTGTGGATGATATGAATGATGTAAATGTGATACCATTTTTGCCCCAACGATGAAAAGGGGGTTGTTTTTGACCTTGTGAAATATGCATGGGAAAATCAAATAAAAATGTGGTTACCCCAAATTTGGGATGATTTGATGTTGTTGAAGAATGTGCCTTCTCACATAATTGATATGCAAATATGAAGATGCAAAATACAAAGATTCAACTTCGGATGGTCAACTAATAATTGTTAGGTAATTCCTATGGTCGAAACCAATCACCCTTGCCAAGGCTAGTTGCCATAATTACTATAAAGGAAATAGGAAATTATGAAATGTGATTTTTTCCATGTTTCAAGCCCCACGAACTAGGCCATCAATGATAGCTTTTGTGCAAATTGTTCTTGGCATGGTTTCACTCAAAATGTGAAGTACCAAAGGTTATTGTGATTTCAAACAAGGAGATATGGGATGATGAAAATGACCAAGTGTCCTTATGGCTATTTATTCATCTTACCAACTTGCATGGATACCCATCACTGCAATCGCCAAGTAGATAGAATAAACCACTAAATAGGAGGTTCGGTTGAATTTTTATTTGAACTTGGAAAATATGAAAATGTTATGAATAATGATTGGAAATGATGTGAAAATAAAGCATTGATGGTGAGAACAATGATTATTATCATTTTATGAAAATTTGGACCGTTTTGGAGCGCTTTGGAATTTGATAAGTGATTTTGCACCTTTTGGGTGTAAACTAAAATTATGCATCCAAATCGATTTGGACCTTCACAAAACCTAATAATATGATGAAATGGATGCATGGATGCAATTTGGAGTGGTTTGGTGGGGATAAGCCACTATTTTGCATTGATATTATATTTTTGTTAGTTTTTTATTCCAAACATTGGGTGGCACTTACTGCATGCGCAAACACCCACCAGTGTTTGGGCTTTCTCCAAATGCTACAGTGTGCTTCAATACACCAAGAAATACCCATGGGCATTTCAATATAACTAAAGAAACTATAAATATCTTGTAGGGAAAAAATGGAGCTCATTGTTGCATTTGTGAATTTGTGAAGCTACATCTAGGAGAATTGGGTGGAGGAGAGTGGAGTGAAGTGAGGTGGATAGAGGTGGGTGTGAAAGCCATGGTGGTGGAAGGCACGGTTGAAGTGGAAGTACAATTTACCAAGGTAAGTCCCTCTTTAAAGATCTTTTTAACTTTACGCAAAAAAATTATTTATTTATTTTTTTTAATTATGAACATGTATTAACAACAAATATTTTGTGTTGTGCTACAACTTAGTATTTTAAATGCTCATCATTGGTTCTCGCCTCTCATACCTAGGATGAGAAAGGTGTTGTGGGGTGAGGATTAAGACTTGTAGAAGGCTATGGAGCTAGTGAAGGTAGCTCGGATAGATCTGTGAGGGCTAAAGAGAGGTACCTCTTTGCCTTGGTAGAGAGGTGGGATCTAGATAGGAGGACCTTTTAGCTCCCCACTAGAGAGATTACCCTTACACTTGAGGATGTATATCACATCCTCAAGCTATCGATGGAAGGTATTTGTGTAAAGGTTGGACACGAATGAGGAACAAATATGAATAAGATGTTTGGTGATAGCTGGTAGAGCATGGCGGTGACATGTGGGAGCATTTTGTACTTGTCCATGTATATGGAAAAGACATTGGATGCCTTACCAACTTTGGTAATGTTCATGTTGGACAACATTGTGGTTCTAAATAGTACCAGCTTTAGTTTCCCTTGGAACCTTATAGGTTTTGTGAGTGATACGATTGCTATACCACAGGTGTATGCATGGACTCCTACCTAGTTTATGTAGGTGTGCCAAGATATTTATGAGGTGAGGAGGCAAGGGAGGAAGGTATTGGAAAGTATTTTGTTACTACAGTGCTAGGGGTGGGAGCATTTCAGTGTGGCTCGACCAGAGGGTATACCATTCACAATCTAGAATAGGTAGCTATCCTATGCTAGGAGATGGGTGATGGCAAAGGAGGTACAATTGAGTTAGCCTGTGTGGATGAGTCAGTGGTATAGTTATTTATGGGTTGGATTTACATCCACCCAAGTGATATGGAGGCCATGGTGGTGTGCCAATTTTATAGGAGACAAAGAGCATCTGTGATGGGTTAGATAGACTAGGTGGGTGGTTGGGAGGTAGAGGAGTGGGGTTGAGTATATCCAGTTCTTATGAGTGCTCTATCAGTTTAGCTTGAGGTATGGGATTCTTAATGATCCAGTGCTTTATAGGAGGTATCGGTATGAGACAATATTACCATTTATTGAGGCATGGAGGGAGACACTTGAGGATGATGAGGAAATAGATCTCCTAAATGTGGATGATGTAGGGAGTATGAAGGAGTATGATGCATAGTTCATGACTCAGCCACTATTGGCATCGAGTTTGAAAATGTATGGGGGTGGTGAGGGGGATGAGATAAGGATGTTGGTGAGGCTTTGAAGCATCAAAATTTCCTTCGATATAATAGCCAAAGGAGGAGGAATAAGGATGTGGTAAGGTAGGATTTAGGGAGTGGATGGGATGGTGGAGATAGGTACAATGTGGATGAGACTCTAGATGGTGGAGATAGGGATTATGTGGACGAGACTTTGGATGTGCCTCCAGGTCAGAGTGAGGAGGATTGGACAAGGTTGGAGTAGTTTGTGGTAGAGTGGGATGCGATGGTGGTGACTTAGGAGGATAGTATCACAAGGCTCCAAGTAGAGTTGCTAGATAAAGAGCATCATCATAATATTGACATAGAGTGCCTTTGGTATCGGTAGAGGTATATCAAGTCATTGGAGGATAAGTTGATGGAGAATCATATTATGCTTCCAGATCCACCTTCCTTATCTGTATATGCATTTTCTAGGTATAGCAATTCTAGGCATAACTCTAGGTATAGGTATCCTTATAGGTCACAAGGGTCATATTTGAGGGTTTAGCTAGTGCTTAGATGCACTTTTTGTATATAAGCCTTGGTGCTCCATTGTATGTAGCCTTTGGGCACTCATTGTATATGTGATATTTATATATACATGGCTTTTAATTTTTGTGATATATATTTGTGTGAATGCTCTTGTGTATATGATTTTTGTGGAATGTAAATTTATATGGATGATTAGTGCAAGTTATGAAATACAAATGTTCTAATGATCATTCATAGTTTAGATTTTTCTTGGCCATATTCATCATTGTTGTTTAAATAGGGGCACCAAACTTGGTGGTATGTGGAATGAAAAGACTCATGAAATGACATGGATGTTGACATGGAAGAAGATATGGATGTTGATATGGAAGAAGATATGGATGTTGATATGGAAGAATATATGGATGTTGATATGGAAAAATGATTGTTTTTCAGAGACTCAGACATACTAGTATCATCAAACAAACTCACTAACACTACCTAATTTCTCTAGGAATAAATATGTATGCAATAAATTCATTTACTGAATCAATATCATGGTAATTACTCAAGGTAATCAAGAACCAATGTGTGTGCAAGTGATTTCCTTAACTCATCTTGAGTAAACTAGGTGTGACCAGTTATGAATTATACTAAGAATCTAGCTTGTATGTATGTGTGGTTAAAGGTCTCTTTAAAAGATATGTGTCACCATGCATGAGCGTACGCCACTACCAGTCAAGCATATATAGCTCTAGTGGAGACTAGCTCCATGGTCCAAGAATTTTGATCTCTCAAGTTTTGAATGTGACTATCTAACCGTCTGACTGCAAATGTAGTACGATCCTTACAACCCAATGATGAGTGGTGTGTGATGTGTAAAATATTTAGATTTTGTAGGGTTTTTGCCCTATTATTGAAATTAAAATTTGTGATAGTGGTGAAAACCACTATTTTTGTGGACTATGTTGCATGATGGGACAAGCAAGGACTACCCTTTTCATTTCGAGGTTCAAACCAAGTATGGTGTTATTTCTCTTTGACACAAGATGTTTTTAAAATGTGTGATTGTGATTGGTTACAAAATTTTTTGGAGTTAATTCCTAGAACTCAATATTTTCTTAGTGAAAATTATGTCTTTGTCCTAAAAAGAATCTGACATGTATTGGTGGTTTGCTCAAAACACTAGGAGTGGTTGGGTGACCAAAAGCACCTAGGAATTATGGATATATAGAGGTAAATGATAATTTGACTTGGTGGAATGGTGTGGATGATGTTGTGAAGGTGCCCCTGATTAAGGCAACATGACTTTATTGGACCAATTAATACCTTGAACTGAATAAATGATCCCTAATATGAAATATGAAATGTGTAAAAATGAGGGTGCAAATGCAATGTATGAAATGAGTGTAATGCAAACGTATGTACGAAATGCAATATATGTTTTCGATCACTCAGACACCTAGGAGTGGCTGAGTGATCAAAAATACCTAGAAATTATGGATATATGGAGGTAAATGACAATTTGACTTGGTGGAATGGTGTGGATGATGTTGTGAAGGTGCACCTGATTAAGGCAACATGACTTTATTGGACCAATTGATACCTTGAACTAAATAAATGATCCCTAATATGAAATATGAAATGTGTAAAAATGAGGGTGCAAATGCAATGTATGAAATGGGTGTAATGCAAATGTATGTACAAAATGCAATATGTAAAATGAGATGTTTGCAATGCAATTGTTGTTAAATGAAATGCAATGTTTTTTTGTATTAGCCATGTATATATATATATATATATATATATATATATATTACATTAAGCATAGAATTCTCTCAAGTGTATAACATTAAGTGGTTGGGTTCTTCCTCTCTCTCTATATTGGCAAGCCTATAAGCACATTTACCCACTTTTGAGTGATAATGTATAGACCCAACCAATTAGCCATGAATTTATCACAAAGATGCGACAATGCATTGGTGTTTTTTCTATTATATTTAAGGACAAGATCTCCTCCTTTGAATTTATGTAGATGAACTTTGGCGTTGTAAGCATGCTTTAGGCGGTCTTGATAAACTAGTAAATGCTCTAAAGCATTGACTCAACTCTCATAAATAAGTATGAATTGGTTACAACATGCTTGTCTAGTAGTATCATCATCTATGAATTTTTACAAAGAGATTCACAAGGAGGGGATGTCAAGCTCAAGAGGTATGATTGCTTTGGCTCCATAAACCAATGAAAATGGTGTTGCCCTAGTAGGCGTGTAGATGCTTGTTTGATAAGACCATAATGCCCAATATATATCTTGCTCTCAATTTTCATCATTATTTTAGGCAAGCATTGTCCCTAATGCAAAGTTCATTGTTAATACATAAAGATAAAAAGGGACCCCCGGACAAGAAGAAGCTAATATTGGTGGAGAAGCTAAGTATTTATTAATGTCATCGAAGTCTTTTTGGTACTCATTTATCCAAGATAATGACATCCCATTTTGCATAAGGTGATTGAATACCGTACATTTGTTAGAAAGTTGCACAAAGAAACAACGGATCAATTTGATCTTTCCTTGTAAACTACGTAATTCCTTTAAATTTGTTGGGGAAGGCATCTCCAAGATAGCCTTGAACTTGTTTGGATCCACCTCAATGCCTCTTTTAGAGAAAATTAACCCTAATAGTTTGCTAGACGTAATACCAAAGACACACTGTTTGGGGTTTAACCTTACATTATGCTCTAGAAGTCGATCAAAAACTTTTTCCAATACAACAATGTGCTCTTGTCGAATTTTGGATTTTTCCAAGAGATCATCCACATAGTCTTCGATGATATTATGCATGTAATCATGGAAAATGTATGTCATGGCATGTTGATAAGTGACACCTACATTTTTAAGGCCAAATGGCATCACATTATAACAAAAAGTTCCCTAAGGTGTAGTGAATGTTGTTTTATGTTGATCATCAATATTTATTCAAATTTTGTTTTATCCTAAAAACCATCCATGAGAGAAAGAATTTCATGGCCAGTGTAGGTTTCAAAAAGAGTATCAATGTTTGGGAGAGGAAAATCATCCTTAGGACACACTTTGTTAAGATCTCAAAAATCAATGCAAATGCATATCGCCCCATTAGGCTTGCGAACGGGTACCATGTTTGAGAGCCACTCAAGATAATCAATGGGTACAATGAAACCCACATATAATAACTTTTGGAGATCTTATTTGACCAATATGGAAATGGTAGGATACATCCTTCTAAGTTTTTATTTGATCAGATTAGCATCTACATGTAAGGTGATATTATGGAAAACCAACTTAGGATCAAGACCCGACATGTCTTTATAAGACCATGCAAAAATTTCCTTCATCTTCTTGAGGAGAGCAATTAATTTCTCTTGTTTATCAAAATATTTTGATTTATCCTCATCTACGTCTACCTAGAAAATATTAATATTTGAAGGTGAAGGTGAAGGTGAAGGTGGAGGGGATGGAGGAATTTAGTTGGCTGAAGCCCTTAGTAATTCCTTGGATAGGATAAATTCAAAAAATATGGTTGCAAGGAAATAAAACCCATATCAATAAGGCTTATATCAATTGTAAGTGGCTCTACCAAATCATATGGATTACGGAGTGGGGTGAATAAGTCAGCAAAATTCATGTTGACTTAAGGTAAAATTGAGGATGTGAAATGGATGGGATGGATAGAGCTTAATAACCGATGCTAGGATCTTGGTAAACCTAGACAATAGCAATAAATACAAATGAATACACTTAACTAAATGCTATATACATGAAATGAAAAAAAATAAATTATTTTTGTTTGTTTTATGTTTTTCTCTTTTTTTTTTTTTTGAATTCTATACATATGTTACAATTTTGGCTGATGAGATGGATTAATGAGATGGATGTGGTGGTTCATTGATAGGTTTAGCTAACTCTTGTGGAAGAAGAAAGTGAAATATGGGCTCATGGATGGAGAATATTCTGAGATAAAACTCATCTTGTTCGGTGTGTAGAATAATGGGCTCTGATTCCTCATCAAATTCATAAAAAGCTATCAACATGAGGTCAAATTATTTGTACATTTACTCATCAAAGTCATTGAGATGGAGGGCTTCTTCTAAATTCAAATTAAGCCTTTAGAAGGCTTGTTCAAAAGAAGATATGGTGGGAAGTGTGTGATAACCTAGACCTGAATGGTTGTGCACTTCTTGATATGGGATATCAATAAATTGAGGCACTCCCTGTTCATATTGACCTAAGCCATGTCTTTGCCAATTATGTCTATGAAAATAGTGGGATGGAAAACCTATAATTTTTTGAATATTGGTAGGTTCTGGTTGTTTGGGTTCTTCTAGGGAGTAGGATTAAACAAATATTATGTCTCCCATACACAAAATTTATGCTATTAGGAACCCAACCCATATTGTATACTACTCCTATAGATAAAGGTGGGTCACGTGGGTGACCGAAATCCTTGGTAGTAGATATATTGAGTGTTGTGATTGTGATGTCTTAGACCACATATTGACCAATACCAATGTTGGTGAGGTGGACCTAAACTTGGAATGATGAGGATAAAGTGGACGTGGGAGGCTCATGGTTGGCTAATGGCTCTAATGATGAGGAATATATGGGTGTCTCATAGTTTGAAAATTTGACTTGTAAAATGGCTTATGGAGATATATTTGGTTGTGAATGAATTTTTGTCACCAATAAAGGAGATGATAATGTGGATGACATAGATTGGGTTCAACCACATGTACATGTAGTCAATGACGATGATAATGAAGATGTAGAAGTGTGTGCTTGTTTGGAATTGGTGATGGGAAGCTCCTTAGGAATGGGAGATTTTGATGAAGGATTGAATTGAGTGAATGATGATGTGGTGGATGACATGATAAAAATGTGGGTAGAAGGAAGCATGGATTCATTAGGATTCGATATAAAGTTGCAATACTTAAATGGCTCAACATCCAATGGTATACAATGTACTTGCCCTTCATGTACGTATTTCATATATTGATGTAATATGGAAGGGACACATCTCATTTTCCTCATCCAAGGTCTTCCAAGGAGTAAATTGTATGCCATGGATCCTTCTAAGATGTGGAACAAGGTATGCAAAATTTTTACCCCTACTTCAATGGGCACAACAATAGTGCCAATTGTAGAGTTGAGAGAATCATTTAATGCTTTTAATGTGATTATAGATTTGGTTACGTGAGATGGAGGAATATGTATATGATGGAGGGAATATGTGGTGATAATATTAATGGAGGAGCTGGTATCAATTAAGACTCTTTTGAATGGCTTCCTATCAATTTTAGCCGTTATATGCAATGGAGGATCCACCAATTCTAATGATATTGGTTTAATATCAAAGTCATAAAACATGATGGAAGGATCCCTGCATTTTTGAATACTCCCTATAAAGTTATTAAATACATTGGAATCTTGATATTGGAGTTTGATGGATTTTAGAATGTCCATTAATGCGTCACGATGTTGGGGAGATTATTGAATTAGGTCATAAATAGATAGTTTTGATGAAGTTATTTTTAAACTAGTGATTAACTGACTACTTAGAGAAATGATTGGCCTTTGGGGGTGGTTTATAGGATGACTTGATGGATTAGAATGGTTGGGAATGTGTATTTAAATTGATTATGATGATATTGATTGAGAAATTATGGTGAATGTTGAAAAGGGGACAATGCATGAGGACTATGGCTAGGTTGGCCTATGGGAATGAAATGGGTATGGGTGGATGGAGGTGTAGGTATGGAAACCACCAAATATTGTGGTACCCATGATGGACTTTGTGTGATGAAGGTGGGTTGAGTGGAAATTGGCTGAGGCCTAGGGTTCACTTGAACTTGCTATTGAGTGTTCTACCGCTTCTTAAGCAATTTTTTAAAATTCTCCCATGATTCATGAATTTCCATATCATCATTGGAAGGCATGGATGAATGGAATGGATGATTTGGATGGAGGACAAGCGGAAATGGGAATTATGACTTTATTGGATGAAATGGATACTTGTAAAGTAGCATTGAATTGTGTTTCATACAAGGGGTTGGTATAGGTGGATACATATGAAGTGCTAGGAGCACATGATGGTTGGGGAATGGAAACATGGGATGATGGTGCAATTGATGCATCAAAAAGAGGATTAGTGTACATCTACGTGAATTTGGATGGTTGGGAAGGAATAAGTTCCTACTGTAAATAAGGATCTTGATCCGAGATATTATGGATGGATTGTAAGACATAATTAGCCAATTTGTAGTAAGCCTCTATTTTGGCCATGTCTATGTGGTTTATGGTGTGGTCAATTATGGGTGAAGATGATTCAGTTTGGGAAAGAGATATGGAGGTGTATCTATGTGAGATTTTAGTAACCTACTGTTGGACACAAATCTTCCTAAGTACAAGATTTCATCACTTGTGCGCCCTAGACTCAACCAACATTGAAAGGCTGAGAGAAAGAGAAGTCTCCTAGGCCAATATCTAGAGAGGGCTGGCTCCCAAACTAATCTAAACTGGTTTCAAGATAAGGATGCAGGAAAGAAATGGGAAAATGTGAAAAGAAAGGGAAATAACAAAAAGAGATGGAAATATGGCCGAAGCCGACAGTTGATGATTTTGGGCAGACTAACAGTAGGAATTCCACCAAGTTTTAGAACAACATCTAATAAAAGGAAAGCAGTAGAATTGAACTCACACCTTTGTAGAGATAACCTCCAGATCACATTTCAAAATCTACTCACTAACTAGCAACGTTTGAATCCAGAATACAAAATTCATAACTTAACAGTAAGAGCATGAGCATAAGCAGAAATGACTTTAAAAATAGAAGGAAACCACACACATAAGAATGCTTGCAAATTTCAGAATCCAAGTCTCTTCTATTGATGCAGAGAACTTAGAGAGTTTTCTTGCAAAACGTCTAACATTTTTTCCTTTAGATATACATGAATATTTATAGAGGTCTTCCCTATCTCTTTTGCATCACAACATTTAAAACATAAAACAGATTTTTAAGAAGAGGTCCACAAAATATGCACTTGAAAAGAGAAAACCATCTCCCTTAATCTGCCTTGGAGAAATCACATTCCTGCTTTTATGGATCAAAACAAAAAATCGAATGGAAACAAGGGACTAGATTTCTCCATTAAATGACCATTATCGGAGCAGGTTGGAAGTTGTTAGGAGATCACGAACATAAGCTTTTAATACTGGAGGCATCTTTAATTTTGGTGGCATCGAAAATTTCCTCATGTTCTTCTATCTTGTGCACATTGGTAATCAACAACATTTAATCTTGGAGCTTCTTTGACCATGATCTCAAAATCATTTGGAGAGATTTTATTTGATCCTTATCTTCTCCTCACATTATCCTATGTAGTTTTGAAGAAAAATACAGACAGAACTATATCGGGCCTTTGTTATTACTTATGTCACGAAAATGTGATAGGTCACGAAAATGCGACATGTCACGAAATCATGACACTTTTACCTTACTACCTTCTCTTCTTGCCACCAGTAGCGAAAATTTGACATGTCATGATATCATGAAATTTTTCCTCTCCTTGCTTTGTTTTCATGACATGTCACAAAATTGTGACATTCTCCTCTATCTGGCTTTGTTCGCTGCTCCAAATCATGAAAATGAAACATGTCGCAAAATCATGACATTTCGTACTATCTAGCTGCTTCCTTGCTTTCTCCTTGCGAAAACGTGACATGTCATGAAATCGTGACATTTCTTCGTGCTTTGCCCTTCCTGTCCAACATGTCACGAAATCGTGACAATTTCTTGCCTTCTCCTTCATTGTCGCTTTTTGTTGTGATATCGTGACAAGTTCCTCTTGCTTGGATTCATTTTTAAAAATGTCATGATATCATGACATCTTTCATCCATATTGTGCTTATCTCCAGCCCTTCTGTGATAATGTGACATGTCACGATATTTTGCAATTCCGTACCACTTTGCTCCTTCTCTGTTTTTCTTTCGCGATATCGTGACATTTTTCATTGACGCGCCCCTTGGCTGCTGTATGTCATGATATCATGACATCTTTGTCGTTATTGCTCCCTCTGCTACTCTTAGCACAAAAATCCAACATGTCATGATATCATGACAGTTTTACTCCCTCGCTTCCTTTAGCTACTCTTAGCCACGAAAACGTGACAGGTCACGAAAATGCGACATGTCGCGATATCGTGACATTTTCTGTACTTAGATGACTTCTACATTTGGACGTCGCAAAACTACAACATGTCGTGATATCGTGACATGTTACAATTACTTTTCTCTAACACAAAACTTATAGATATTTTTGTATTTTCCCTTTCAAAGTGCTTGGAGGGACAAACAGAAGAATTAGTATCTCTACAACTTGTGCATTCTTTTACATGAACAATAACAATAAAAACAATGTGGCAAAAATGCCAACATTCTTGGTGGCTCGTGGGGTATACAGTTCTATTGTATGCATGAACCTTAGGCCTTTATCCATTGGGCAACAAAGTCAAGAAGCTGGAGGAGCAGAAAAAGTGAGTGCTGGTTGATGCTAGACGTCTCTGCAAGCTACTGCAACAAGCTCTTGCTAGCAGTTGGTATTCAAAAATAGGACTTTCAGCATAAATTAATAGAAGAGCAGAACTTCCCTTATTCCTGTAACTACTGCATAAAAAGAAACACACACAAACTAAACAGAAACTATACCTAAGCTTCTAAGTAACACTTAGTGCCCTTGACACTTTATTTACTAGCCGGGCTATTTACAATATTTACAAAATTTTATGACATGATTGGTATGTCGCCACAACAAACCCAACTTTAGGTTTCTATACAGTGAACCTGTAGTGTCCAAACCAGATATGATTGTACTTCAGTCAATCTTTGAACTCCGGTTGGCCTCTTCCCAAAGTTCTCCATGGTGCGAACAGTTGCAAGTTATCATGTATGCTAGTACTCATACAATTGAAAAATAATTTAGCAAAGAGATTTTCCACATGAGGGGCTCCTTGGGGTACCAGTTGCAGTAATTGCTGAAGCCAATACCACCATTTTGAAGAGTCCACTGGTTGTGGATAGAGTACATGTTCCTCCAACCCCTTGATGCAACAACAAGATTTGTTCGATGATAGTCCTTTCTCTAAGATCTCTTTAGGCTCAGCCTCTTGATGAGACATAGTTAATGGGTTCTATATGAACACTTGCATGCTATGCCCTGGGATACAAAAATGGTACAAAAATGTGCCCTCTTTGCTCTCAGGTTTTGCCACTTGAGCCTATTCTTCTTCTCCTTTGCTCATCTCCTGATGGAAACTACAAGCAACCATATTATCTATTGCCGAGACAAGGCTTGTCGATTCCCATCGTGGGACTTGGATGAAATCTGCCTCTTGAGCTCCACACGACTGCATCTCAGGTCTCTGCTCAATATGAGGAATCTTCCATGGTGAATACTATGTAGGGTAGACAGGAGTGGCAAATACCAAGGAAAGTGATGGAGTTTCTCCCCACTGCCACTTTCTTGACAAGAGCAAAAGTTGTTTTGCTCACACTGCTTCTTCAAATATTTGAGGGAACCTTCATTCACCTGATTACAGCAAGAGGAGGCTTATGTCCGGGTGAAAGGCACAAACATAGAAGAGGTGGGCTTGGGTGGGTGTCAATTGGATCTCCCCTGGAATTCTCTTCCAACTTCTACAGAATCAAACATTGAAGTCTATGATGCTCTCTAGAGGTGCTCTCGTGATGGTGGAGAAGTGCATCAAGAGTTGGAAGGGATCCTAAGAGTCATTGAATGTTCTGATTAGTGCTCCCGCTAAGTCATCCCATGAGAAGATGCTTTTACACTCGAGCAGTCTATACCACTGCAACGCCATTCCTTCCAAATACTGAACTAGAAGTTTGATCATGACATATTCATGGATTATGTCATGGAGGATTGCTAAAGCAGCAACATCTTCAATATGCTCTAGGGTCATTCCCTTAGTGCCATTGTATTTTGTCAATGTCTTCAAGGCGCTTTTGGGAATCTCATGCCGACTTTGGAGATTCAGAGGGCCAGGATCATTCCAGCTAGGAGAACTTACACTTGCCATTATAGCAGTGGTCTACAGAGATCATGGTTATCACCACTAAGTCGGAGTCACCAGGTGCACATTATTTTCTCTGCTTGTGAGGTCAAGGCTGCTCACCAAACCTTGATTCCTCCGGGGTGTCTTCTTTTAGCTTCAAAAGGCTCTATGATCAAGAAATTTGGATCTTCAGCTCAGCAGAGTCACCAGATGAACTTACAATCTCCACTTTGAGGTCAAGATAGTTCATCAAAAATCTTGATTCCTCCGGGTGTCAAAAAAAATGGGAGTGCCAAAAACTGTTGGCATAGGTGGGTTTGTCAACTTGGAATAGTACTTGTCCCACCGATTATGGATCTTTCTAAGACAAAAATAGTCTATCCCACCGGGCGTGCCAAAAACTGTTGGACACAAATATGCCTAAGTACAATATTTCATCACTTGTGCACCCTAGAATCAGCCAACATTGAAAGGCCAAGAGAAAGAGAAGTCTCCCGGGCCAATCTCCAGAGAGGGCTGGCTCCCAAACTAATCTAAACTAGTTTCAAGATAAGGATGCAGGAAAGAAATGGGAAAATGCAAAAAGAAAGGGAAATAACAGAAAGAGATGGAAATATGGCCGAAGCCGATAGTTGATGATTTGGGGCAGACTAACAGCAGGAATTCCACCAAGTTTTATAACAACATCTAATAAAAGGAAAGCAGTAGAATTGAACTCACACCTTTGTAGAGATAACCTCCAAATCATATTTCAAAATCTACTCACTAACTAGCAACGTTTGAATCTATAATACATAATTCATAACTTAACAGCAAGAGCATGAGCATAAGCAGAAATGACTTTAAAAATAGAAGGAAACCACACACATAAGAATGCTTGCAAATTTTAGAAGCCAAGTCTCTTCTATTGATGCAGAGAACTTATAGAGTTTTCTTGCAAAACGTCTAACCTTTTTTCCTTTAGATATACATGAATATTTATAGAGGTCTTCCCTCTCTCTTTTGCATCACAACATTTAAAACATAAAACAGATTTTTAAGAAGAGGTCCACAAAATATGCACTTGAAAAGAGAAAACCATCTCCCTTAATCTGCCTCGGAGAAATCACATTCCTGCTTTTATGGATCAAAACAAAAAATCGAATGGAAACAAGGGACCAGATTTCTCCATTAAATGACCATTATTGGGGCAGATGGAAGTTGTTAAGAGATCATGAACATAAGCTTTTAATATTGGAGGCATCTTTAATTTTGGTGGCATCAAAAACTGCCTCATGTTCTTCCATCTTGCGCACATCGGTAATCAACAACATTTAATCTTGGAGCTTCTTTGACCACGATATCAAAATCAGTTGGAGATATTTTATTTGATCCTTATCTTCTCCTCACGTTCTCTTATGCAGTTTTGAAGAAAAATACAGATAGAACTGTATCGGGCCTTTGTTATTGCTTCTGTCGCAAAAATGCAACATGTCATGAAATTACGACACTTTGACCTTACTACCTTCTCTTCTTGCCACCAATAGCAAAAATGTGACATGTCATGATAGCGTGATATTTTTCCTCTCCTTGCTTTGTTTTCATGACATGTCACGAAATTGCAACATTCTCCTCTGTCTAGCTTTGTTCGCTGCTGCAAATCACAAAAATGAAACATGTCGCGAAATCATGACATTTTGTACTATCTGGCTGCTTCCTTGCTTTCTCCTCATGAAAATGCAACATGTCACAAAATTGTGACATTTCTTCGTGCTTTGCCCTTCCTGTCCAACATGTCGCAAAATCGAGACAATTTCTTGCCTTCTCCTTCGTTGCCGCTTTTTGTCGTGATATCGTGACAAGTTCCTCTTGCTTGGCTTCGTTTTCAAAAATATCGTGATATCACAACATATTTCATCCGTCTTGTGTTTATCTCCAGCCCTTTCGTGATAACGTGACATGTCATGATATCGTGCCATTCCGTACCATTTTGCTCCTTCTCTATTTTTTTGTCGCGATATCACAACATTTTTCATTGATTCTCCCCTTGGCTGCTGTATGTCGTGATATCGTGACATCTTTGCCGTTACTGCTCCCTCTGCTACTCTTAGTGCGAAAATCCAACATGTCACGATATCGCAACAATTTTACTCCCTCACTTCCTTTAGCTTCTCTTAGCCACGAAAATGCGATAGGTCGCAAAAATGTGACATGTCGCGATATCGCGACATTTTCTGTACTTAGCTGACTTCTACATTTTGATGCCGTAAAACTACATGTCACGATATTGCGACATGTTACAGTTACTTTGCTCTAACACAAAACTTATAGAGATTTTTGTATTTTCCCTTTCAAAGTGCTTGGAGGGACAAACAGAAGAATTAGTATCTCTACAACTTGTGCATTCTTTTACATGAACAGTAACAACAAAAATAATGTGGCAAAAATGCCAACACCTACACAACGTGTGATGGACCCATAGACAAATCTGTGCAATCTATCTAAACCACACTGATGGGATTTACCACAAAAGAGGTAGGAAATGAATTTGAATAGTCTATAGATATATTGTTTTTGTTTAAAGCTTTTTTCTTATTTCTTGTTAATACCATAAGCTACTAAACCAAATGTCAAACATGTTGTAAAGTAAATGCAAAAATGGAAATTCATAGAAATAAAATGAAGACAATCAATGCTATGTTTATACCATAATTGTGTCTTACCTCATTCATTAATTATCTCCTTTTAATATTTTTTCATTTTTTTTATTTTGATTTTGTGTATTTGAATGCACTAATCTGAAATTACAATGGGTGAATACTATGGCTAGGAATGGGCAATGAGATTCTTACTAGTGATGAAATCTAGCAAGTTTACTCGGGGGTAACCTATGGTGTCTAGGGGAAGATATTGGTGGATGGAGATGAAACCTAATATCACTAGATCTCAAGAAATGATTCATAATAAAATCCAATCATTATAGTTAAAGTAGCATGTGCATTGTGTGATTCCTTTTAAAAAGTTTTATTTTCTACTGTGCTCATAAAATTTCAAAAAATGACTACTTTCATCAATCTAAATTAGAATCCAACATAAAAATATCAATTTTCCCAAAGGAAATAGAGTACACCACTTAAATACCTCTCTGAACAGTGGGGGTTTCATCTACTCCTCCACCTTGAATCACCAAATGTAGGGGTAATTTTGTTATTTTAAATGTTGTTCCTACTTATATTAATAAAAATAGAAATTTCTAACCCTAGGATGCACACCATTTTATGCTTTTAATATTTCATATGTAGACAAAAGATGCAGCAGCACACTAGAAATCATGAATTATTTTAAAATGGAAATGTATTGTGTAAATGCAACTATATCAAACAACTACTTTGATGCCTAAATGCATACAAGAATGATTTTTCCTAACAAGTATATTATTATTTTCTTTTTAATCCAATATTTGAAAGGAATACAAAAAACATAAAATATAAAATTGCGTAAAACAGAGATTAGGGTTTCAAGGTAATACGTATTTTTCCTTCTCTTTGAAAATGCCTCTCCATGATTTAGAAATGCCCCTAGGCATTTCCTAAATATCCCACAAGAATCGCAAGGTGTCTGTGCACCTTCTACAACTTTTGCACTGTTCCAGGAATCTAAATTATGCAAAAATAATGCAATCCATGCTTCTGAAAACCTGTAAGATAAAATAGAAAACAAGTTAGATCACAAGATAAATCAAAGTAAGAAACCCTTAGGGGGTCCCACCATGATCGCAATTTGTGAAGACAAAAATGAAACACCATATATATACTAGAAAATGAACAAACAGTGATACAAGAGATTGCACAATAAAATAGATCTTATATTATTAATACCGGTGGATCTCAATACAATCAAATGTACCCCAAAAATAGGGGTTTACACTATTTATTTTGATACAATGAATACAATATGCTAGGGTTCTTCGAAACCCTAGACAACAATGCTTATGGTGTCTTCAAAGGTTGTTCTTGCTCCAAACAGAGGTGAGTGGGCTTTAGCTATCCATTGACAAGACAACTCTAGCTTAATTAGTTGCCAAATGCTTGTGTATTTATAGATATGCACACAAAAATGACAAAAGAGTATTAGTAGTAACTATGAGGGCTCCACTATGTGAGACCCTTAGAAATCAATAAAAACCATAAGTTCTAGATAGTAATAATTTAAGCAAATATGGAAATAATAAAATAAATACAATAATGGAATATTTACCTTATAAACTTGTCACTTTATGATCTTTCATTATCATCGTTGTAGAAAAATAGGTGCATGGATTGCCTAGCAAAACTCGAGGGTTTGTTGGTTTGTAGAAATAGGGTTTGAGATACCCGTGGGTACTCGGTGGAAATAAGAAGCACCCAAGGGTGCTTGGGGATGGTGGAAAGCACCTAGAGGTTCTCAGGAATAGCAAGAGGGTGTTTGAGAGTAGCAAAGTGGCATTCAAGAGTTGAGGTAAGGTTTGCAAAAGTAGATCTTATTTAGGCGAGGGCTACGAAAATGGACGTAAAGGTGAAGGCAAGGGATGCAAAAGAAGACTTCTAAAAGCTAATGTCATGGATTGCTTAGATATCTTAGGGATAAAAAAACTCAGGGAAAACTTAGGAGTTGATCCATCAAAATGACTCTTATTTATAATCTTCCCTAGGGCATGTTAGGGTTTCAATGACCCAATTTGTGCGGTCAAGATTAAAATGTAATGGAGGGTGGAGATTAAATATGGCATGTAACATGGATTAAGGTGGATGAATGGATCAGATTAGAAAAATATGGATGGATGATATTTATTTACACACACACACATATATATACATTTATATAATATATAAAATATAATATAAAATATTAATATTTAAATTTCTATTAAATAAATATACATAAATATATGTAAATAATGGGTAAAAATGGAGGAAATACCTGTATGGATGACGAGTGGCTAGATTTTGGTGTCTAAAATTTCACCCCTTTTATGTAAGTTTTAATGTGCAAAAAATGTACAAGTGTCATGTAAGAGTGCAATGTGCAAGAAATGCACAAGTGTTATGTAAGTTAGAGTGCAAATGTATATTGAGATAATGTGCATAAGTATATTGTAAGTGTGCAAATATGTAATGTGAGGATGTGCACAAGTATCTTAGATTAAGAGTGGATATAGAAGTGTAAGATTCATGTAGAAGTGTACAAGTTTCATAGAGTAAGCATGCATGTATGAAGAAAGTGAAGAGTCTAGTATGCAAGTGGCAAGATGATAAGCCAAAGGTCATGGGACTTGTCATATGGAGAGAAATAGTCAAGTACATGAAGAGTCATCTTATATGTCTATATTATGGAGACAAAGCTCCATGAAAACATATTTGAACATATTCAATTATCCAAATCTAAAGTGGAATATACAAAAAAAGTGAATAAAGCTTGTATACATATATTGAGCAAATAATAATGTAAGTTTTCTTCATGCATAGTTCATAAATGATTTAGAACATTTACATTCATATTTGATATTTTAAGTGAATGCTATTTTTATTATTATATTTTCTTTTATATACATATTATATTGCTCATATATAATTATACTCTTCATTATTATTATTTTGACCTTTAATATTATGGCTTATTTATATTGGAAGCTATGATATTTTGTACTAGTAAGGCTTTAAATCCAATAGTGACATTAAAGCTACCACCTAAATCTATCCATTTTTTATAGATTTACATTAACCACCTTAATATTGGAATCTATCCACTCTGGTAGTAGCAAAGACTTGGACTCTATTTCTAAAAGGTCTGATTGAGGGGACAAGGAATAGTCACCCTGATTTGGATGCTAGGGTCTTTCCACTTGGTTTAATGGAAACCAATAAATACTAGGACTCAACTAATATTTGATTGAGGACTAACTTAGGATATAGTTGTACGTTGATAGAAAGAGCCAAATCAAAAGAAATTTAGAAATTTGAGGACATTTAGAGTCACATTGATAATATTAAAGATTATTTATAGAAGAAGAGAGTCACTATTGAATATTGAGAAAGAAGAAACTCAGAAGAATTTTGGTCATTCAGGTACATTTATAGTCACCCTAACATTGATATTGGGTTCTCACGAAATGATTTCGACCATCATTTATTAAATAAGGCCAAAATGTACTTAGAAGAGAGTTTTTTTAATTTTCAAAAAATTAGTTATCTTATTGCTCATGTTAATTTTACGTTTACAAAGGAGTTTTACAAAGTTATTTATAAATTTTACTTATACAACTTAATAGTTCAACTAACATAGAACTAATTGAAATCAAGTAAGAGTTTTTGAAAACTAACAATTTATTTCAAAATATAAGTAATTTATAAGAATTATTGACGAAACCTTTTATAAACCTTCTTATTTTTTAATCAACGTAATGTGTTCCAAGTCCAAATCAAATTCAAACCTATCATCTTATATACTCAATTGAATTAGTATGTACATTTTTTATTTATGTGATTAAATAGTATCATTTAAACAAAAATTTGGGTTGTTTTTAGGTGTTGGATGAGTATCACACATTGGTATCAAAGCCTAATTGCAATGCTTGAGCCTTAATATGTAGACTTATATAATTATGATTATTTTAGTACATTTCTTGTAGAAGAGGACAACATGACAAAAATTATGGGAATCAACTTCTAGTCATAGAGAGTTCCATAAATCTAAAAAATTTCTTGTTGAAGTTCCTAAATCAGTTCAACCTCATGAGGATCAACCACGTGACTCTAGGACAAAAATTTTCTTGTTGAAGTTCCTCAATTAGATTTAGTAAACATAATAGTGTACCACTTTCAAAAGGGTATGAAAATATAAGATGCAAGTAGGAGGTAGGGTAGCTCCCTACTAAAAATTCTCAATATGATGAGTTCAACCTACAATAGATTAGTAAAGCTAAGCAGAAAACATCTTCTAAAACCTAAATAAAATTGAACTACAAAAGTTTACAATAATAGGTAAAAGGAAGGTTGCTTGAGAGTGATTTATTGAGATGTAGAAATATTTTTCACATCAATGAACTCTCATGTCAAGATAAGGATAAGATTATAATATTTCATCTAAAAGGTGCAACTATAGTTTTCTTGTACAATGATAAGGTCATGATGGTTGATGACCATATGAATGTTACTTGGGAATAGTTTGAAGAGTCCTTTAAATTTAAGTATATATCCTAGGTGTATACGAGAGGTGGATTTAAGAATTTTATTAGTTGTAGTAGGGTGTTAATAACATAATGTAATGTGAGCAATAGTTTATCTAGTTGCTTAATGATGTGTTGTCTTCTACTGATGAAATTATTCTTGTGAATCTCTTTCTATTAGGGATGCCATAATCCTTGATTTAGATCATTAGAATAAGTTAACCATCCACATGTAATGAGGTCTATTGATGATTATGCATGTACTTATTCTTATGATGTGACTATAATGCCAATGTGTGAAATGTTGTATATATATAGTTGTGATAATATATTTTCAAAATGTACTCTAGAAAGTGGATGGTTTACTCTAATTGGGTTACATTGCTCTTTTATGACCCTCATATTTAGATGAAGGTACTAAAAGAGAATATAAAAACCACGTTACTAGAAGCATATCTTCATTATTGAATTTACAATTTGGTATCATGTTTGTAAATACATATGATACGAAAATAAGTATAAGAAAAGTGACATAAATAATTTTAGATAGCAAAATAAAAAGAAAATTATATTTCATGCTTGAAGGTAGTTGTGAATAATTTGGGTTTTGGTAAGGCACCCTATTAGAAGAGATTTGAGAAATATAAAATAATAGGGCTTGATAGTTGGCTAGATATTCCAAGCATAACACCTTAGACATCAATTATATTCTTATATGCCCATCCATTAGGATGAGTCATTATGAGATACCATTACTTAGTTTGGTGCTGGACCTTTTAGATTCCCATTAGAATTATGAGGTACCATTACCTATATTGGTGCTAGAACTTTTAGATTCCCATTAGAACCTTAAATTTTAGAAAGAGTAATCTAGTTGTTTGACTTGGATGAAGCAAAGAGGATAAACATATCCTATATCATCTTTTTTTAGGGTTGTTACAATGGAATTGATCCCTATCAAACTAAATGAATTTCTAGCATATTTGGTTGATAGAATCCTTTTCATTGAGCCATTCATGGTGAAAATATAACTCTGAGGAACATCACAAGTAGATCCTCTTTCCATTTTGGCATTGTGTGTGTTGAAAATACAAGTTGTAAAAGGTTCCATAGTGGAAGTTATTAATGAGTATTACCCAAGATAATGATGCTACCAACAGGTTGACACAAGATGTGGAAAGGTTAGCACCAAGACTAAGAGTATCATATTATTAGAGATAATGGTATCTCTTAGTACTTTATGTTGAGGGACAATCTATAGACACCTAAAACATGTTATGTTTAGGAGACTACCCATATGGACACATTCGTAGACCATATGAACCCTCTTGGATCTCTCCAAGAGCAAGAAGTGGCCCTAATCACTCAAATAGGGTATATTTAGTCCATCTAGGCTTAGCCACTCTCAAGTAGAGTAGCCAGCATACCTTGCCATTAAATACTATAGTGACCAAGACCTGGTCGCTAAAAACTACAGCAGCCACAACTGGCCATTGAATCTGATAACAACCCATATCACACATAGTATGGCTATGAATATAGGCCCAAATCATACAGTCTGACTACACCTCTACATGGTTAGTGAGTGGAGGTTAGCGAGGAAATACCTAAGTTCCTCCTAACTACCCCTTCCATGCCAGTTTTTCACTGACACTTCTCACTCGGGATGGTTAGTTGCATGCAATTTGGATTGAAGCTTCTCCAAGAAGCTAAAGTCTAGATCTGATATGGAAGTCTACATATAGACTCTCCCACTAAAATCAAAGGATACACAAAGTTTCATAGTTATGCAGATAAGCTCTATCAAAATGAAGAACCAAGCTATGTCTCTTTGAGGAGCCTTGGAGAACCTTCTGGTTGAGCTACCTCCATGCACAAGTTTTCAGATTCAATATTCCTAATTGCCAATCAATGTTGGAGACATGCTTGGTGACCCTTGAACATCAATTGTAGCAAAGAGAATAGTGCAACATCCCCTAATTCACAAATTTAAGAGCTTCATATTACAACCGTTATCTTAGATAGTGGTCACGAACATCTTTTACGGCATAGACGTTATTTCCCTTTGCTTTCGCCTAGATTCATTATTGTTTAATTCATTAGTTAGTCATAGCTCATATATATTTTCATTAATGTATATATTCCATGTTTTTTAGCTATCCCTACATTTATTATTTTGTTTATTCTTGTATTTCATTATTATCATCTTTATTCGATCCGTTAATGAAGGAATCATCCAAAGAGGTGGCCCATCCTACTAAGCATACTTTGTTGTTTCCATGAGCGCAAGTATAGATCCTCAAGACCATATTGAAGCAATAGGATCACAAGGATCCCTCCAGGATTAGATATAGAGAATGGGGCATCTATAAGCCCACATATATTTCCATGTGCAGGATAGGGAGGCCTGCATAGATGCATCATTCCCATATGGGGAATACATCTGATAACTGCCCCATATTGTGTAACTCTTTGTATCAAAATTATTGGTATCCCTCAAAGAAATGAAATTGTAACTACAGACTGAGACATCAATGAAATAAAACATCTTTATTTATTTTCTTACTTTCATGTTGCATGTGCTTTCAATACTTTCATTTTGTGCAAGTGATTTAATATACATTGTAAATAAAAAATCACAAGCAGGGCAGTCAGGGTGCATGCTTCCTAGGGTCGCACAAATGGTGATCATGGTAAGACACCAACTAGGTTTTTATTTTTGTCCATTTCACTAATGTTTTAGGTGTATTTTTATGTTTATGTTTAGCCGCTCTAGTCGACATCGGCCAATAGATCTTAGCTGTTGTTGCTGACAGTGGCCAGAATAAATTGCTCTGGTTGATAGTAGCTAGTAGCAAAGTGCAGTAGAGGTCAAATAGTTCATCATCATATAGGGAATTTAGGTTGGTACAAATATCTAATTCTTTGTGATTTTTTGTTTACATTTATTTTCAATAAAAAGCAAACAAAAACATAGTCTATGCAGGGAAAAATGAATAAAATAAAAAGAAAATTGCATTGTACGTTTCTTATATTTCTTCAATTTTCTCTAGGCTCTACTAGGAATAGTGAGCCTCTACTTGTAATGTCTAATTTATTCTCCAGTGTGATAGGCTTCTATGTGATTAGTCTGCTTGCATGTGGCCCGACCAGTGGCTACCCATTCACAATGTAGAAAGTGTATTACATGAAAATCATCTAGAATAAATTAAATATGCATATTTCCAAAGACAAAATGTTCTTTTTAGGCATGTATGAAAGCAATCATAAATACTAGTTGATGCATCACTTTCTATTTCAAAAATCTAAAAATAATCCCACACACTTGTACATATCACAATAACAATAGTAAGGTTGGATTTCATCACCAATCCCCAATTCAGACTAGTAACATTGGAATTCACCTTGTTCCACTGGCTTGCCCCCTAGATATCTTTAGACAAAATAGAGAGCTCATTTTTAGTTTTCACAAGTCACTTGTGTTCAAATTGTATCCCACTAAACCATAGTGGAAGAGCTAGGCGAACCCCCCACTAGGATTTAAGTGGTGTACCCTAGACTCTTTTGAGAAATAATGTTTGGCACTAGTTTTCCTAGTCTCCACTTTTATTGAGTTACTTCATTCTAATTCCAAAGTAAAAATAAAAATTCAATATCAATAGAAAATCTAAACACACCAAACAATTTAGGGAACACACTAATCCTTAAAAGAGATAAACACTTGCTTGTCTTGTTTGCATAATTTAGAAACAAATTAATAAGATAACACATAATCAGAATGGTGTATACATGGAGAAACCACCCACAGTCCAACATTGAGGGAAAAAATAATTCTCCTCACACTCACAACCACATGGGTGTTGAACCACCCACAAATAGTGTCATCAGATGAAGTTTAGAAAGTCTTAGGGGTGACAACTCAACCCTTGGGGGGACTCCACAAGAAACCCTAGCAAGAGAGCCACATTCTAGTTTCTTGTCACATAGGAATGAGGAGGACTCATGGTTTCTCTCTTCACTCAGGTACATAGAGGCATCACGACCTCCTTCATAACATAGGTATGAGGAGACCTCAAGGTCTTCCTCATCACATAGACAAGCGAAGGCATCACAACCTCCCTCTTCACACCAACATGCGGAGGTATCATGACCTTCCTCATCGCACAGACATACATAGGCTTCAAGGCCTTCATAACCATGTTGGCATGAGGAGGCATCAATACCCCCATCATCACGTAGGAATGCAAGGGTTATAAGACCCCAAGATCCATAGGATACACATAGGATATATCTACCCACTAAAGGGTAAGACCATAGGGCTACGCCCAGTCATATACCCAGGACATCCTATAGCCTCCCTGCATGTGGGAGAGTACCCTTAGACCATCAACTTATTGGTGCCAATGGGACTCCCCACGATCATTCATAGAGAACTTGACAAATTTATGGGTTGTATCAAGTTCCCTTAAAGCCAACTCCTAAAAGTTTTACTATCGAACATTCTGCTTTAGGAAGTTCATGTAGTGTAGCCACTAGATGCACCAATTAAATAGGGGAAGCTTCAAAGTGACCCCGTAGCATATATACTACCTCAGATCATGAGGGTACTCAACCCTTAACACAATACATAGAGTAGGTCACCCTAGTGGATAAAGGCAAGCACATTGTGGGAGCCTCCTTGAAGGGCATAAGCATTAGAACTCCTTGCACGGAGTTAGAAAGACATGAGCCTTCAATAGAAGGTCATTTTTATCGAATACGTAGGTTAGAGTAAGCGTTGCACATTGAGTGAGAGTGTGTGGAAGCTCTTAAGAAAGAAGAGCAAATGAAGACGTGCATGCACCTATAAGAACAATGCTCAAGAGAATAAAGAGTTGAGCATGAGGAGATAGTAGAGAGGCTAGCTTGAATAGATGCACATATAGGTGGTGAGAGATACTGACATGAGAGACATGTCGATTATCAATAGGAGAGAAGCACTAGGCTAGAAGATGAGAGTGCTCACCATAATTCACAACATCAACAACACCTAGACCTCAAAAAAATATAATTCAATGAGGAAAGGGTAGAGATGGAAGACCAGGAACAAACATATCCTAAACCTCCATCCATGGTTATAAGATATGAGTATAGACACCCAAACTGGGCCAACATAGGGCTACCTACTTTACCACCATGAGCAAACCTTTAGGAACATGAGATTATTTCCTCGAAGGTATATCAAACGCTTGTTGAGAGAGTCAAATCTCTCAAAAAATAGGACACAGGCGAACAAAATCTAACATTGAACAAGATCCACAACCAGCCTCTGTACGCCTTAGTCTCAATTCTAGCATATCCTAGGTTAGACAATTTTAAGGAGGAGGGAGACGTGCAAGAACACATGACCAAATTCATGAACACATGCTTCCACCTTGAGAAAAATAATGCCTTGATGCTGAGGATGTTTATCATGACATTATTGGGCGTAGCAAAACAATGGTTCAACTAGTTGCCCAAGCATAGCATCATTAGTTTTGAGAAACTAGTGAATATTTTCCTCAAATGGTTTTCCTTAGGAGCAAAGAGGAAGGTGGACATGTCTGATATAGCCAAATTGAAATAATATGATGATGATCCAGTGATGGAATATGGGGATAGGTGGAGAAAAATTATGGCAAAACTATCATTCTCTATCCCCATAGAGGAACTTGTCCAGATGTTCACAAAGAGTTATGCAAAGTACATCTCCCTACTATTGCAGCTAGAGTAATATGAATCATTCAAAGAAGCCTTAGCTCAAGCCAAGATAATTGAAGAAATTAAGGTCAATTAGGGAGACCTTAAGCTCCGTAACAAGAAAGAATGGAGCAAAAACAATCAAAATAACAAGAATAAGCAAAAGCAGGCCAAGCCTTCTTAGGTTAATCAAGTTGTATTGGTTGCCCCAAAGGAGGTGAATGGACAACAACCCTAAAATTATTAGGCTCACCCTCCATCGACCAACTATGATCCTAAGAACAACCAAGGCCAGAACAAGGAAATATGACCACCTCATTATTTCACACCTTTGAATGAATCAATGCAATCGTTGTTTAATCAACTGAATGAGGCACATAGGATAAGTTTTCCTAACATACAACTTATTGATCCTAATCATCCCAAGCCAAAGGGATACAAGGAATATCAAAACTACCCCTATCATAGGATACAGGGATATGTATCAAGAATTACATCGAATTCAAGAATGTTGTACAAAATATGATTGAAAGAGGAGAGCTTAGAGTTGACAACCTGCTAGATCTTGACAATAAAGACATGGGTATCTTTAGGAACCCGTTGCAAAATCATGAGGCCCCTAGAGATCAATGTCCCCAAGTTAACTAGGTTTAGGTTGTGCCACCCATTTAGGGGTGCATAAAAATGGTCGATTTGGTTAATATGGCAACTAGGAGTCAAAGATATGGGCAGCCACAACCCCCAAAGGCTCACATAAATATACCATTTTCACCTCTATAGATATAGGTGCATGAAAACCCTCTAGGTCCACCAAAAAGACCTATGGTGATTGTTCAGAGTAGACCAGAACATAATCTACAAATGACTCCGGCTAAGTTATCCATTTACAAGCTCATACAATAGTCTCCTAGGCACAGGGAGACTTTAATGGATATTTTGAGATCAATAAAGCTATAGACCCAAAATATACATGCGTTCACACATTTTGTGGGCCAAGTACAATAGTTCTAGGATCCTGTGATTCATTTTTATGATCACAAAATTAATGTTGTCCCTACTGCCTCAACAGACCCACCTCTACACATTATTACATTAATAAATGATATTTCATTCAAGCGGTTTATGATCAATACAGGCTCATCGATCAACATCATCACCACTAAGGCTATAGGGCACTAGAATATCCCTAAGCCCAACATTGTTTCGACTTCCTACATGCTCAAGGCTTTCAATATTGTGTTGTGCTCCATAGTGGGTAGGATCATTTTGATTGTAAAAGTAGGACACAAGACCATCCCCATGATGTATCATGTGCTATAATGGGTGATGCAATATAACATCATTCTAGGGCATCCCTATACTAGATACATGTAGTGTGTGCCCTCAATCCTACACCAATGCATCAAGTATGTGCATGAGGGACAAGTTCACATGGTTTCATCTGATGAGCCATTCAAGTATGTGCATCAAGTCAACTTTCCATGGGATTTTGTACTTCCATTAATGCACTTGTACATAAGGCCCTCATCCCCAAACACATAGCTAGGTAGCAAAAGCAGATCAGTGTGAGGTGATCCCTCCACGTCGGCACCACCTCCTACATCCAAATCTACTAGTGCTTATAAAAAGCCTTCTACAAATAAGGCAAGGGATAAATTGAAGATTAAGGCACCCCTAGTGGAGTAAGAACCCAAGGAAATTTCGACCATAGCAACTACAAGAGTCCCTACTCCCATGGAGGAGGAACACTCCCATGAAAAAATCGAGGAGGTACCTGAGCCTACCTCACCTACATAATCAACAACGTCATATGCACCGTAGGTGAAAATTAACCTAGCCAACATGGCACTAGGTGAATATCTTATGCATAACATAACTTTCATGCAAATCATTGAGTCTATACAAGATATGGTATGGCCAAGAGTCCCAATTCTACCAGTAGGGACAATGGTTTTCTTGGGGGTACCACCCAACTAGACTAATTTTATATATACTGGTCTAGATTATGCCCACATGGCTCCTGAGCTAAAAAGAGATGAGGATGAACCTTTCACCATGAATATTCATTATTTGTCAAATTCTGAGTTCGCTCTAAAGTACTTTGAATAGTGTCATCGATAAGGATATTGCCTATGCCTATATGAGTAAGGGCACTAGCTGCCATTTTAGTCGTAGTACCAATTACCTACTGATAGGTATTGTTTGGGATATCAAATGGGGGGTCATGACGACTCTTTGGAAGCAACACTAGATAGATTAAGAATTGGGATCAGGGAGGACATCGACTAGAATCCCTATCAACCCTACAATGGAAAATATTTAAGTGACGGATGGGTGTCAATGGTCAATTTTGCACCACGTGATTAGTATCACCTAAATCCTCTATTGAAGTGCCCCCATATAGAGCCATCCTATGGGAGGATGAGCCAATACATGGCTATCAACGAAAGGATTATAATTATGTTCAAAGTAAGGATGAAGGTGGAACCAACCTGGCCTACCATGGGCCTTGATATGTGCAAAACATTACTTGCATATGCCACACAAATATTGGGTACATCTCATATGAGAGTTAATACATCTCAAATGAGGGTGGATATATGTTGAATGAGAGTGGCTAAGATAAAAAATATTCAACTGAGATGGTCTTCATAAGACATGCGTGTCAACTGGTAGGGCCCATAGTAAATACCAATAGGTTCATCATAATTTATGATGACTATGAAGATAAAACCAAAATGGCATATCTTAGGCATCAATAGGCAAGTCAGTGACCAGCCCCAGCAGGTAGGAATGAGGGTTTTCTCATAAGTAATGATAGCTTTGAGAATAAAGTCGAAAGGGCTTACCTTGAGCTCCACTTCTAGCAAGTCAATATGTTGGTTGAAATAGAAGAGTTAATTTACACCATATATCATAACCTTTGCTTCATGGGAAGACCAATAAACCTAGATGCCATCCATCGTATGGTCAATATGGATCCACCCACCTTTAGAGAGAAACTATTACCTAATGATCCCATCATCTCATCTATCCATAGATTGGATCCTGAGATCCCTATGACCCTAGGGCCTCATCGTTAGTATGGAGGGTGCACACAAGATATAGAGTTTCACCCGCATGGTCCTAGAGACTTTATTCCATCCATCAAAATGATATCCATTGATTTGATCACTCCACTTCATAACCTAGTAGATCCTCAAAGACCATTGTGTCTGAATATAGATGCTATTGATTAGCATCACACTGATTCATCCCTAGAGCCTAAGGATTTCTTCCCTAATTAAGAGATGTTGCAACCATTCCATTTTGCATCAGGCTGTGCACATGATATTTGTCACCTGGTCTCGATCCTGAGTTAGTAGGCACCATAAACCTAGCAGATGACATTCATTTAATCCCCACTCCTCACCAGCTTGAGGATGGGTCACATATGACAATAGAGGAGAATTTCGAGGTGGACATCAGCAATGATCCTTATCAACCAAAGAAATTCAAGTTCAGATGAAGCTTATCTCTAGAATAATAGGCCATCATAATTCCTCTATTGAAAGATATACCAAATCTCTTTTCTTGGACCTTCAAAAACATGTTGGGGCTATATCCAAAGTTGGTTTTTCACAACCTATCGCTAGACCCCATGAAGAAACTAGTCAACAAAAAGCTCAAAAATATGCATCCAACCATCACTTTGATGGTTAAAAATGAGTTGTAAAAACTATTGGATGTAGTCTTTATTGTTTCCATCGACTATCCAAAGTGGGTATCAAACATGGTGCCCATAGGAAAACCCAATGGAAGAGTCCAAATTTGCATGGATTTCAGGAATCTCAACAAGGAAACTCTAAAGGATTCATTCTTGTTGCCCAACATAGATGCTCTTGTAGATGCAACTATAGGTCATGAGATTCTCTCCCTAATGGATGGTTTTTCTAGTTACAATTAGATTTGTATTAAGCCCGAATACCAGCATAAAACCATGTTCACAACTCCATGGGGCACATTTTGTTACAAAGTAATTCTATTTGGCCTTAAAAATTCTGGTGCCACATATCAGTGGGCCATGACATACATTTTCCATGACTACATGCATAATATATTGGAAGACTACATTGATGGCTTTCTAGCCAAGTCATTACTATGATAATAGCATGCTGAGACCCTTAGGAAATTCTTTGATCACATGATTGAGCACAATGATAGGTTGAACCCCAAGAAATGCATATTTGGCATAACTTCTAAAAAAAATTGGGGTTCATCATTTCTAAACGAGGCATCGAGGTAGAAATAGCAAAGGTAAAGGCTATCCTGGAAATGGCCCCACCCATGAACATCAAGAAACTAAGAAGCTTATAGGGCAAAGTAGCATCAATAAAGTGATTTATCGCACAACTATCAGACAAATTTCAACCCATGAATCAACTGCTACACAAGGGGGTCTCATTCCAATGAGATGAAGAATGTTAGAAAGCCTTTGTTGAGATCAAAGAGTACTTGGTAATACCACAAGTTCTAGCTCCACCAAGGCTAGACGTGCCATTCCTTCTATATATATCCGCTATAGATTTTTATTTGGGCACCATGTTAGCTCAAAAGAACACACAATACAAAGAGCAAATGATATATTACATTAGCTGCACCTTGGTGATATATGAAGTTGGATATGCATACGTAGAGAAGTTGTGCTTAGTAGTGGTCTTTGTAACCAAGAAATTTCATCACGACATGTTGATCCATGCAACATATGTGATATCCAAGAAAAATCCTTTGTAGTATATGATGAGCAAGACATATCATAATACACATACTTCAAAGTGGATCATGCTATTAACAAAATTTGATTTGGAATTCATAAGCCAAAATTCCATCAAAGGACAAGTCATAGTTGATCAATGGGCTGAGGCACCTATCCAGAATAGTAGACCCCTTACCATAGAGCTTCTTGATGATGTGGTATTTACACTATTAGAAGCACCCAAACTTGAAGAACTAGAAAATGAAGTGGATATGACTTTGTTCTTCGATGGTTCGAAGTTTGAGCAAGGAGGCAATGTAGGGATTGTCTTTTTCACACCACAAGGAGATCCAATGCCCTTGTCATTCAAGCTAGACTTCCCTTGCACCAATAACAACACCGAATATGAGGCCCTAATCTTGGGTCTCCATACAACCATTGCCATGAAAATAACGAGGCTAAATATCTTCGGTGACTCCCTCCTCATAGTCAACCAGGTAAAAGGACTATTTCAATGTTGGGAGCTAAAAAGATCTTGTTGACACATATCTAGCCAAACTAGAGTGGTATGATATTGAGGCAATTATTATTTCATAAAATAGATTTGTAGACACCATAGCATATTTGGGATACTTGATCCCTCATAATATGTCTACCGATTTCACTACCATTTATGTCAAAATGCTCTTGCATTCAGTGATCTAGTATGAGGATTTTGATAAAAAGGAATCAGTCAACATGATCCATATAGAGCCAGACCATGACTATTTCTGTAAAGCCACAGACTTTGTAAAGAAGGCACCTTGGGGGTCCTTTATCTCTCAAGGTCCTATGGGGAATGGTACCACTATTAACCATAAGGTTGTTTCTCAATTTGTGTTTGTGCAAATCAAATTGTTGGAGGAACAAGTCATTTTATCTTTCAAGGTTGTAGCTTATTGCGATTGGCTATCCCAATTACAAGACTTCCTTAGACTTAGAATTATCCTGTAGGGACTGTCGCATACTGAAATATGAGCATTCAAGCAAAAATTGACTAGATATGTCTTGCTAGGAGGCATATTGTATCATCGAAGCTATGATGGAGTTCTCCTACATTGCTTAGAGCCCCAAGAATCAACTTGGATGATTTCAAAATCTCATGATGATACGTGTGGTGGCCACTTCAACAACATGGCTACTATCAAGCGTATTATTTGAATGAGCTATTACTAGCCCACCGTGGATAAGTATTATTGTGAGTATGTTAAGAAATGCATTAAATTTCAACATCATGCAAACCTGATGCACTTGCCATATCAAGCCTTATAGCCCATTCAGGTGGCTTGGCCATTTTCTCAGTGGGGTTTCGATCTGATTGGAAATATTTCTCCTCCATATTTAGGTCAACACACATTCATCTTAATAGCCACTGAGTAATTCACCAAATGGATGGAAATGGTCCCCTTAACATCAATAATTGGTCCTCATATTATGGATTTCATACTTCACAATATCATTTGTCATTTTAGGGTACCCTTCAAGATAATCTCGGATGATGGTTCATCATTCAAAAAAAAATGTGCAAGCCCTAACTAATAAATACAATATACAACATAGTTTTATGACACCATACTATCCACAAGCAAATGGGTAAGTAGATGCCTCAAACAAGACAATAGTAGCCATATTAAAGAAGACGGTGAAAGAAAAAAATAAGGACTGGCATTTGCAATTACCCTTAGCATTATGGGCTTATAGGAATAGCATATGGATGCCCATTGGGACAAAACCATTTTCGCTTGTATACGATGTTGAGGCCATTATGCCCTAAGAGTTGGAAATTCCAACATGGCAAGTCACATTAAAAGAGTTCATGAATGATGACACTACACAACAAGCTTTCCTAGATCAACTGACTCTTCTGGATGAACGATACATCAATGCCCTTGAGCACCTTCGCATTTACCAAAATCATCTAACACAAGCTTATAACAATAGAGTCCATATGAGAGACTTTAAATTTGGGTATCTTGTGCTTAAATAAAACCAACAAAAATCAAATCTGCCATCGCATATGCGAGACGAGTTTACGGCCAATTGGATAGGTCCCTATATCATCTTGGAGAATATTTGGATTGAGGCATATTACCTATCAATTCTAGAGGGTGTTTAGGAGCCAGAACTTCTCAATATCATTCACCTAAAGGCATTTCATGTATAAATCATAAAAATATAAAAAATATTCAAATAATTTCAAAATATCAAAAACATTCAAATAATTCCAAAACTTTAAAAACAATAGAAATCACAAAAATTCAAACAAATTAGAAAACATTAAAAATAAAAAATAAAAAACCCCAAAGGCATATTAAATCCCTTTGGTCATAAAACAAAATTCCCCAAAGGCATCTTAAAGCCTTTGGTCAAATCACAAAAGCCGCCAAAGGCATCCCCAATCCATTTGGTCAAATCACAAAAGGCTCCAAAAGCATCCCCAAGATGTTTGGTCAAATCACAAAATGCTCCAAAGGTATATTAAAGCCCTTTGGTCAAATCACAAAAGCCCTAAAGGCACCATAGGCCCTTTGGTAAAAAAAAATGCAAAAAGTTCAAAAACATTCAAAATAATCAAAAGCTCAAAAATAATTGAAAGCCTAAAAAATACAAAAACATTTGCATTTTGCATTCACATAGTTGCATTGCACTTAGGCATGTTCATCCATGGTATTCGCATTAGGGAAAATTGTGCTAGAAATCTTATAGATGACACCATGTTTGTGTCTCAATCATGCATCTTCACACCACCATCATCCATCACCCATGTGTGTAACTGTGTTTTTCAACACAACCCCTCCTGTTGCTATGAGGAATATACTAGGGTTTTTCGATCACTCAAACATACCTAGTGGTTTTATTAAAATTTGTAGAAAGTGATCTTAGCTTTTTATAGGTAAGGTTTAGTTTTGATAGCACCTGGTATACTTTAGAATCATATCACTAATCAAAACACTAAAATCCCAGTCAAAATGAGGGAAATATGAAAGCTACAGAAGTGATATTAGGTATCCTAAGGTGAAAAGATTTATCTTGCTCATCCCCCTGTGCGACCGACTCAAAAATTCCAAGAATTGGAAAAAGAACAAGTTTAGCCCTACCCAAATAAATCCCTTGCTTTAATCAAAACAAGCAAAATCCTAGATAAAGTAAAATTCACAAACAAAGTAAACAAGTGATTATCATCACTATAAAAATCTCAAATAAAGTAAACAGTGATTATCATCACTACATAAATCCCTTGCTCAATAGAAAAAATAAAATTTAAAATAAATAGTGGTTTTCATCACTAAATCATGAGCAAGTATCCTAGATAAATATGAATAAAATAAGGGAGTATGAACTTGAATCCCTAGAATTCTTAGCATGAAAAATCCTTACACACGATGATATGTTTGTCACATTAGCATATTGCTTTTGTACATACCAATGTTTGCATGTGGAAGAGCTAGCCTTAGGTGTCCTATATTGCCTAGTGGTCTAATCCAATTGAGTCCAGCTTAGTATCAGGATAAATATTTGAGGATCCCTAATACAGTAATGGGCTGAATGAATCTCACCTGGAACTGGGGTATGATTATGTTCTATCTAATATATGCATTTGCACACATAGGGATAATGAATATCTAGGGCTGCATAACAAAGATTTATCCTTCAAAGGTTATGTATCATTAGTATACAACTATTTGATGAAGCAACTAGGGTGTTTGAGTCTCATGGAAAACCTCAAAAATCCTATAATAGCAATAGGCCATATCATCAGTCACATCATCAAATTTCTTTAGGAGGTTTTGCTCACTAAATTAGTGCATAAGATAGGATAGATATCAGATAAATGTTAGAAATAACTAGTAAAATGGCCATTAACTATTTTGTGCATATCTATAGCAGCCTATAAAGAAATCCATCATTCCACCTCACTTTTGATGTTTAAATAATTGATTCTTATTATGAGAATTATTATTTATTCATGATGGTTATACATTCTATGGTGTCACCCATTAGATTGTCAAACTCATATCACATCATATCATATGTTTGTAGTAATTAAAGCATATAGGTTCATTCCAATACATCATGAGCATAACATAACATATTTCATTTATCATATCATAGAAACTAAGCTTAGATGCATACCATTAAATCAAAATCAAAAGCAAACATGCATGTAACAATAAGCATTTCATCCATATATATGCAATCCATCCACATCACATAAAAATCTAGCATCTAGCATAAGGCATACCACTACATTACATCACGTAGCAAATATCAAATTAAATAAGCATTACATCCACATATGCATATATTATCATGATCTAAAATCATGCCCTATAAGCATCCATACCATAACACCTAAAGCATTAAATCACATCATATTAAATTATAACTGCATCGATAAACATAAAATCATAAAAAACATACATGATGATTCTCAAAGTCTATATCGTATAAACATATGTGTCCAAAATATACATGGAATATATAAAATGCCATCAAACTACAACTATGTAGGTCATTTGAACTTACAATAAAAAATAGAGCCAAAAAACTAGTAATCAAGCTCAACCTGTGCCTCCTGCCTCACCTCCACCCTAGGCTCTATCCTTATGAGAATTATGGGATCTAGTACCCATGGTCCTCTATGTATGAGTACTAGTCCTATGACTGGGTCAAACCAAATACTGGCCTAAAGTACTCTGAATGTTGTGTTGTGACCCTCCTACTATGGGCCTCTCTTGAGGAGTAGCACCTAGTAACTGAACCAATGACCTAAGGGTAATAATGTAGGCGGTGTCTGATTTCATTTATTCCTTGTTCTCCTCTATAATCACCTAAATTTGTTGCACCTCAGTCCCTAGATATGCACCTATAAGAGCCTATGCAATAGGAGCAACCAGGGCAATATGACTCTGAGCAACATCTTGCTCGATAGTAAGTTGCACAACTTATATATGAAGGTCAGCAATGGTGGCATCCCTCTACTACACCTGAATCTGGTATGTCTGTAGCTCAACCTCAATCTACTACAACTGAGCCCAAATAGGAGACTCCTACTCCTCAAGATCTATATCCTCCTCCTCCTCAAGGGCAACCTACTCATATATAGTTTTCTCCTCTGCTACTTGCTCCTAATACCCTGCCTACCCCTAGTCATCTGTCTGAGCCAACACTCAATGCCCATCAGGATCCTTAGCCTCAGCCTCGTCCAAGGACCATCCTAGGTGGCTTCCACCCTACCATAATCGTGTACCCCACTAGTGGGTGTATGCCTCTATAACCCCAACATCATCCATGCTAGGATCAACTATAGAAGGGTCATCCTCCTCCAATACTACTGTAGCTCAAGGTGGTGGAATGTTCCTCTCTATGATAATCCAACGATAGAAAAATGGCTCTAGGGGAACATCCTACTGATTATCAAATTTTCAAAGCACTCTAGAGTAGTAGAATAACTCTTTTATGCCATACTTACAACCTATCAACCATCGATCACATTGAGTCCTTATGATGAAGCTAGTCAGATCTTCCTAGTCAGGGAAATCATGATAAGACCTTAAGATTATATCACCATCTCGTAAACCAGTCAAGGTTGTTGTGTAGTGGGACAACACCCCTACAAAAGGTTGACTCTTACACTCCTCGAGTGCTTTGGGCCACCTGGATCCATAACATTGGATATCATCATCTAGTGCCACAATCTCTATTGGAAGTTCAGTCAAGTGATCAAATTTGATATGCTCCCATCCCTAGATCTAAAGGATCAAGTTGCATGCAATAATGAACCATCCATAGCATTGAATATAGTATATCTTGTCATAGCACTGTGCCAGTAGTGTGCTCCCCCAAGCATAGATAATGAGCTCCTCACTGTCAATCATATCTTGCACCATCATAAAGAGGTTCCATGGGAACCTCAATCCAGATCAGTCAGGTATAAGGATTTTTTTGATGACCATTAGAAACATGGTGTGCAACCATAAAAAGACATCCTCTTGGTACCAATGGGCAACAGAGATCCCACCAGAACGAGTATCCTTAGAGGTAGCAGCTGAATGGCTTCTGAAGACCTCACAAACACTACATATCGGGAATTAGTGGAGGAAGAGACAATGGGCACTCCATAAAAAGGGATCCTAAAGATCCTATAGATATCCTTCGATGTTATGGTCATATCACTGGTAGGAATGTGGAAGGTGTTCATCCTAGAGTCCCACCTATGGACCAGGGTAGTCAAATAAGTCTGATTTAACATAATCATGGGTAGGTCGGTGACATACTGGAGCCCATGAGCCTTAAGAAAAGCCTAGTTTGTATCACCCATCTCATCCAAAAGGTCACAAATTAGCTTCAAGTCTCAAGCTTGAGCAGACAAAATCTAAAGAGTGTAAAATAAAGCCTAAAACAAATGCATTGATAAACTAATAAATGCACTAAATGATCCAAAAAATATCAAATGTTACACTTTGAAAATAAGTAAACTGTTAAAATCAACCTGGCCACTCATGCCAGGAGTGACCACCAAGTGATCACTAGAGATGACAATAGCTAGGTTCCAATGATAAAAAATATGACCATTGGGAATCAAGCTGGCCATTGATAGCAGCAATGGCAAGACACACACAAAATTGGCCACTCTGAGCGATAGTGGCCAGTGGGTGACATGCCAACGATATCTCCCCTGGGCCCAAATGATAAAAAAATTGCAAAAAACCTAAATCTAAAGGAAATACTATCTATTTAAACCCTAAATTGATCTTATCTACGGGTTTGGTTCATTGCCAATTGGGTTAATGAGGTTCCTTTACCAAAATATTTAGTGAGGTTCATTTTAAATGCAGTTAATAAGAGAGGTGTTAGGGTTTTGAAAGGTACCCATGAAGCTTTGGCTCCTCTACTAGTTGAGGCCTCTCCCTAGTTGTCCATCATGTCTTCTTAGTAGCAAATCAGCAGTGCTCCGTATCGCAATCGCATAGACACACATCAGAGCTCCAAAAGGAGCAAATTGAAAACTAGAAATAATGACAACTCAAAATTCTAATTTTCCTTTTATTTCTCCAATTCATGACTTGGCCATTGTCAATGTCAGTGACCTGCATTTCTTGGCCATTGGACCTGACAATAGCCACAAAGCAGCAATTGGGATCGTTGGACCCGATAGCCACCAACAAATAAGGAGGAATTTCATCAAATTTTCACCATAGGACATCTAAAAATAGGCCATAAAAAGCACCTATTGGTCCGAGGCATCCAAAATATCAACCAATACCAAAAATTTACATACATCAAAATCCAAAAATATAATAAAATTAAAAATTAAAAATCAAATAAAAACCAAATCTCATATGAGTCTTGTATCCAGCTATCTGCTCTATACACTTGGTGATTGCAACGACTAGCAATTCATGCAACTCGGCAGGATGAGAAAATTTCCATAAGGCTATTTGGGGTAAAATAGTTATGTTAGAATTGAGGTGCCTCACCTCAAACCTAAAGAAGGCTATAATAGTCAGACTACCCCATGGGAGCGAGGATGCATATCAATGCTCCTATAGCAAAATAAGTGAGTCAACACAAGCTAAATTAGAATTGCTATCACCTTGATTCCCTAAGAAGGTCATTATGGCTAGATAGCCCCATGGGATAAAGATGTACAATTACCAAACAAGGTTGAAATCACACCCGAATGGGAACTACTCTATAACAAAAAATGCAAACCTCTAAAGAGAACCAAATCTTTCATTTTGGTCAAGCGACTCATCGCTTTATTAAATTATCCTTTCCATCGAATTATCGCTTGAGGGGGTTGTCAAAAATTCTCAACTATCATAATCAAAGTCAATAAAAAATCATCTCAATCATGTCAGATTGTGTTCATCTTACGAATCATTACCAACAACTATCATAAGATTACCCTTTTCTTGGTAAAAAAGTAAATATGATAGTTAAGTTTGTAGCTCCCCTCCTTTTGAACCTATAGTAGTAATGAAGCTTCCTAATCTCCAGATGAGCGAGTGCAAACTTCCATAAATTTAAGTCTTCCATTTCATTGGCAACAATGATTCTAGGTTTCGTGATCTCCCACATGACCAAGGTATTCTATGTTGATCAGATCAATGATCATCATCCAACCTACAATATGACCCTAGGTGGCCTATGTTTTTTTGCTCCACGTTGTGATTTGCTCATAGTGCAACCCAAAAAGGGGCATCTATAGACATATAAAATATGTCATGTTTAGGAGACTACCTATATGTACACATTCGTAGACCATAGGAACCCTCTTAGATCTCTCCAAGAGCAAGCAGTGGACCTAACCACTCAAACATGGTAGCTTTAGCCCATCCAGGCTTGGCTTCTCTTAAGTAGAGCGACCAACACACCTGGTCGTTGAATACTATAATGGCCAAGACCTGGACACTAAATACTAAAACGACCACACCTAGCCACTGAATCTAATAGCGACCCACATTACACACAATCTAGTCATGAATACGGGTCCAGATCACATAGTATAACTACATATATGCATGGTTAGCGAGTAGATTTTGGTGAGGAATTCCCTGAGTTCCTCCTAACTGCCCCTTCTATGCCAGTTTGTGACTGACACTTCTCACCCGTGATGGTTAGTCTCATGCAATTTGTATTTAAGCTTCTCTAGGAAGTCAAACTCTAGATATGAGAGGGAAGTCTACATATAGACTCTCCCACTAAAAGTAAAATATTCATGAAGTTTCAGAGTTATGCAACGAAGCCCTATTGAAATGGAGAATCAAGCTACATCTCTTTGAGGAGCCTTGGAGCACCGTCCGGTTGAGCTACTGCCATGCACCAATTTTTATATTCAATATTACCAACCACCAATAAGTGTAGGAGACATGCTCGATGACACTTTAACATCAATTGCAGCAAAGAGGATAGCACAATAGCCCCTGATTCACAAAGCAAAGAGATTCATATCACGATCGTTGTCTTGGAAAGTGGCCCACAGGCATATTTTAGGGCATAGACATTATTTCCATTTTATTTAGCCTAGATTCATTATTGTTTAATTTATTAGTTAGTCATAGCTCATATCTATTTTCATTATCACATATATTTCATGTTTTTACCTATACCTGCATTTATTATTCTTTTTATGCTTGTATTTCATTATTATCATATCTATTTGATCTATTAACGAAGGACTAATTTGGAGAGGTGACCCATCCTACTAAGCATACTTTGTTGTTTTCATGAGTGCGGGTATAGATCCTTAGAACCAGATTGAAGCAGTAGGAGCACAAGGATCCCTCCAAGACTAGATCTGGAGAATGAGGCATCTATAAGCCCCCATACAGTTCTATGTGCAGGACTGGGAGGACTATGTAGACACACCATTATCTTGTGGGGAATACATCCAATCATTGCCCCATATTGTGTAACTCTTTGTATCAAAATGATGGGTATCCCTCAAAGGGATGAGCTTGTAACCGAGGACTGAGACATAAATGAAATAAAGCATCTTGATTTGTTTTCTTACTTTTGTGTTGCATGTGCTTTCATTACTTTCATTTTGTGCAAGTGATTTAATACACATAGTAAATAAAAAATTGCAAGCAGGGAATTCAGGGTGCATGCTTCCTAAGGTCACACATAATCCATGTCAACAACCAAGAGGAGATAGACATTATCATCTATTAGTCATAATTCCAATGCATAAAGATCAATGTTAATCCCTTTAAGGAGTTACCATACTTGAAATTCTACTTATGCAAGTTGGAATTAATGCCAACTAAGTGCTATGGGTCTGGAAATAGAGTGTGGAATGAACATCCTTGTTCTTTGAGATAACATAAAATTTGAAAGCATTGTTATGGTCAATTTCCATTAGCACTAATACAACTAATGTTGTACCATACTAGAAGAGTGATTCCTCCACCTAAAAGCATAAGCATCAATATAAGAGAAACCTTTATAGGTTGAGGTATTTAGCATCTAAGTTTGAAAGAGCTGTCATAGTCCTTGGCATCTAAGTTTGAAAGGGATACCTAGCACCAAGTCACATGTTTATAGTGCCTTAGCATCAAGCCACTCAACATAGATTTCAAGTTAATATTAACACCAAAAGTAATGGTCAACATAATTTGATACCAAAGAGTGAAGTGAACAAAATATGGAAACAATCTTGGTCTTTGAGGTAACTTAAATAGGCATGCAAAATTTTTATTAGAAATGATTGAAGGATGAAATTATGATTTAAAAAAATAATAATGGATTTAATGGGTAGGATTAAGAAATTTTCTTGAAAGGTGAGTTGTAAAATAAGAAGATGTCAACTAGATAATTTTTCAAAAGTGCCACATGAGAGAAATAGCACCACGACACATCACATGAAATAAAATAGTTAAGGTAATAATGAAATTGTGGTCATGATCAACTCATTTAAAACTTGAGTAATATAAAAGTAGGGATTTTCATATATGCTATGATACTTGATAGTTGAGAAGAGTTATTTATGCATGGAGAAGAGTAGTTATAGAAGAGGTATGGTGGCATAAACCAATAAGGAGAAGGTTAAAGGAAACTAGAATACGGTGGATGACCAAAAAGTACCATGATCATTTTTACATAATGAAGCTAAGTTACAAACATCTAATATTTTTAACCATACAATGTAAATTTTGGCACAATAATCTTTGGAATAGTAGGGGTACCTAAATAGATAAGAACATCAACAAATATGTGGGCATTATTCTAGCAAAGTTATACCATGGCACCTTGTATGTGGAAGCCCACAATATATGGTAGTTAAATGAGGGGATTAGATAAAATCCAATTGAGAATTTCTACTCAAATGAGATATTTATATTGGGATAGGATCATAGACCTAAAAAAACTAGAAATTTAACTACTTTGCTCTTATATGGATACCACAATGATGGGTTACGGTTATATACATTCTACTACAATAGAGAGGAGGTGGTAAACTAAATTTTGGTCCATTGCATGGACAAGAAATATTCCAAAATGTATGAGATGAAGAACTCAATTAAGGCCCAAGAGGTATGACAATCCTTGAACAACATGTTGAGTTTGAGAGTTGTGGTAGTGGCTAGATATCACATGCTCAAAAGAAAATTTTAATGCATAGATTTTATTCTATAATTGTATCATAAGTGTTGTTGAGATTCCATAATGACCGGAGGAGGAATAGTGGCCTATGATATGGTGGTGAGATGGAGTAAACATAATATTTCCTATAATATAAAAAAAAAAATTGACAAATCATAAAAAAAAAGGGTCCTTAAAGTTGAATTACTATACTTTCTTAATTATTTGTACTATGTATTTTTCAAGAACCAGCCTAGAAATTATTATTAGACATACATTTTTAGTGTAACCATACGTGTGTTTGTAATTTGCACCTCATTCTATAAATATTCTTGATTTAATATTGTTGGACAAATGAGTGGTATAGGAAAATAGGATTAAGAGCCTAATGAATGGGAAATAATGCATTCTCCTACTAGGTGGCTAAGAATTTATTAACAAGAAATTTTTTTATGGAACAATACAATATAGAATATTGTCATATATTCTAATATTATAGTCTAAAGAGGTTGCACCTAGGAGGACATGTCTATGACATTAATTATGGGGCCATGAATATTAATGCCCAAATGGTAAACCCATTAGATTTCTATAATGAGAAGGAAAAGCAATATAAAAAAGAATAGATGGAGTAGTTTTAGATGTCTAAGAAAATAATGAATGCTACATATGAGGATGTGGAGCCAAGTGGTGTAGGGATAAATGGAGAGTAAATGGGTGAAGATGCCAATGAATTTAAAATTACTCCTAGAAACCATAAGGATGATGCCTTATTTGGATATCAATATTCATAATAGCCCTACTAAGAACCAAGAATAAGAGGTTCTATGTTAGAAATAGACTATATTACATCATTTAGATCATGTAAATGTACCTTCCTAGGTACATACTTAAGACATTAGATTACTTTAGGGGGAAGTTATCTAGTTACTTCATGCAATGTAATAAATGCACAAGTGTCAATGTGTAAGCTGTATATGTGACAGGTGTCCCTTGCATAGCTATGTAGAGTGTTGACCAAGGAACCTATATTCTTATATAAAAAGGACCTCATTGTAATGAGTAAAATATATAAGCTCAGAGCATATTCGTAGGTAGTAGCATAGTGATATATAGACCACCATATATTGGTGATGGGTGTAATGTAGTCTAGTAGCTTTTTTCATGGAGTGTTCATTTATTCCATAGCTACATTGTATTCATTTCTATAATTTCTATTTATAGCATATTTCATTTATATCATAGATTTACTTTCTTTCATATTATTATGCATCTTGTGATTGTTGTCTCCCATTGCATACAGTATCAAAAACTAATAGTGGTATCGGATCCATGGTATATCTAGCCACAAGATATCAATAGAAAAACCACCATTATCATTAAGCCTAAGTTTTTTATCAACCTGAGATGTTGTTGGACCAACCATTGTCAAAAACTCTTAGAAGAGTCTAGGTGGTAGAATTAGGGAGAGCCACAAGTGAGAACTGAAAGAAATCTTAGTTCTAGAAATACTAATATTACATTTGGCTAGTGTTTCCATAGAGTTGTAGGAAAAACTTGTGAAGACTAGGACTCAACATTCGATCCACTATATTGACAAATCAACTAGTGAAGATCATTTAGGATATTTAGAATTTGTTAACTATTACCTAAAGTTTGTTTTCTTATAGAAGCTTAATTCTCACATGATTGGGAAACCTCCAAAATAGAAATCTATAAGACTTCAACTTCATTGCCTAAAGGTTGGTGTGCCTTCATAGTGCAGATATTAGTTCCTTGTGCAAGAAAAGAATACTATGAAAGAAGACTTTTGGATAATAGTCATGGTGAAGTTATGAGACTAGAGATCTCCATTGCTAGATTGAGAACTTCACAAAAGAAAAAAAGGCCATAGAAGCCTTGATACAGAAGAAAAGACCATAGAATACTTGATCTAGAAGAAAATGCCATAGAAGCCTTAATCAAGAATAAAAGTCCACAGAAGTCTTGTTCCATAAGAAAAGGCCATAGAAGCCTTGATACAAAAGAAAATGCCATGGAAACCTTGATATTGAAGCAAAGGGCACAAAAACCTTGTACCAGAAGAAAAGGAAGTATAAGATTTGATACTGAATAAAAGGCCATATAAGCCTTGATACTGAAGAAAAGTCCATAAAAGCCTTGATACTAAAAAAATGCCACAAAAACCTTGATCTTGAAGAAGAATCTAGAAGAGAGTATTTGATTCAGAATAAGATTAAGATTTCAGTACTAATATTTTATTGTAGGGAAAGAAGATTTAGTGAGTTGGAAAACTTTCTACAAGAAAGTTAGGAAGAGTATCTTCTTTGGAATCAATACAGAACCTGAAGCAAAATTTAAGGTAAAGAGATCAGGAGAATGTCTCATTAAAGAAATTTTAGTCTTGGAATAATAATAAGTACTAGGAGAGTCTTGATCGAATCCATAAACAGTAGAATCAAAGAACCAAAATATCTCACCACCAACACTTCCAGGAGTAGAAGGTTGAAGAAAATGTCTCAAGGAAGACCAGAAGAAGCTGCAAGATCAAAGACCTTGGGGAGGTCTCAACGAGATTCCACTAATAGTCTTGGAGAGCCTTACTGAAGTCCTCAAAGGAGAACTCATTGGAGAAATTCACTATAAAATATAGTGAAATATTTTGGACAATTGTCGCCATTCGACAACAAGCCCAAAAAAATAAGAATTTGGCAAGGAGTGCCAAATCTCAAAAGACCTCAAGACATTAAAAATATTGAGAAGAATATTTGGTACAATTGTCACCATCTAAAAACAAGTCCAAAATAAGAAGAATAATTTTGCAAGGAGTTCCAATTCTCATAAGACCTCAAGACATTTAGAATCTTGAGAAGAAGATCCTACTTGAAGTTAGAATTTGAGAAGAAGAATTGAAGATAGGAGAAGCCTGCCAAATCCAAGATATTTAAAGATTGCATCACATAGAAATAAGGCACCATTTAATAGAAATATACTTCTCCACATCTACTATAAAAGTAGAAGATTGATTAAAGGATCAAAACATCAAAACCTAGGCTCATAAAAGAAATTTCAAGAGCACTTTTTGGTGAAGAAGAAACTAAGCAGCAATATCTTACTCAAAGCAACAACGTGGTGATCTTAGACACCAAGATCTACATCCTCTATAGAAGCAACAAAATAGTTACAAAATTCTTTCAAAAATATAAGCAACTTTTGGTGCAAGTAGATTCATTAATTGGATTACTTATCAAATTTGTTAAAGCACCTTAATTTGGATTAGAGTTACAAAAGAGGAAAATTGAATTATAGTATTCAAAAGTGCAAAAGGAAAAATTTCCTTTTACGGTCCATTTGCATACTATATTTGGAATTTATTAGATTACAAAATTACAACTATCTATCAACTACCGAATATCTACTTTGGAAAGAAAAAGAAGACTAGTTCCTACAACTTTGTTTATAGTGAAATTGCAGAATAACTCTTGAAGATTATGAAGAACACAAGCTTATATTGAGAGGGGGGGGGTGAACATTATATGACCTCTTATTACTTTCTCTATTAAACTTCAACTTAGCAAAGTAATGAACCAATAGCAATATCAAAGCAATGCATAAAGCAACACACAATGAGACACCAATTTTAATGTGGTTCACCCAACATGGGCTACATCCACAAAAATTTTCTCTAAAAATATTTCTCAAATTTCTTTGGGAATCCTTCCCAATTACAATTTTTATGAGCCTCATCCCAAAGGAGAAACCTTCCCCTAGTCAAGTATTTATGAGCCTCTGCCCAAAGGAGAATACTTCCCCTCCTCACGAATTTATGAGCCTCCTACCCAAAGGAGAATCCTTCCCCTCCTCATGAATTTATGAGCCTCCTGCCCAAATGAGAATCCTTCCCCTTAGCTCTGGAAATGATACTTCAGAATATCACCTGCCTCTTATTCTGCTAGCACGTGGAACTCCTTTCCATAGAAGACCTCTTGTCCTCAATGCTCAGCCTCAAGAGACTTTTGTCCTCACTGATCACCTCCATAGCAACTCATCAATCTGTACTAAACATAGTCACTCAATCCAGCACAAGTCTTACTCACTCTATCAGATCTGTCCCAAGCTCAACTCATAAATCTTGAACAAATCAATCTCTACTGCATACAAGCCTTCTCAAAGACTTGTCAAAACTATCCTCAGGTTCTTCTCAAATAACCACTTCAACTCTGTCCTCAAGTCCTCTGCTAGGACCTGTCCAAATCAGCTCACAAGTTCTCCCTAGAACTTGTCCAAATCAGCTCACAAGTCCTCATTAGAACCTATCCAAATCAGCTTACAAGTCCTCACTAGAACCTATCCAAATCAGCTCACAAGTCCTCACTAGAACCTGTCCAAATCAACTCACAAGTTCATCAAGAAAAACTTGCTTAGCATGAACCCACAAAGAGAATTTTTAGAGACCCAATGTGATTCATCAACCTCATAGAAGCATAAAGAGAATTGTTAGAGACTCAATATGTTCTATACTTAACTCCCAATCTCAATCTCAACTCAATCTCAATCTCAAAATAATAATATAGATGAAGTATGCTTTTCTCAAGAACATGAAACACAACCCAACAATTTCCAACCATGCAATATCTCATATAACAATGATACTCATGTTCTTTCCACAACCAATATCTTTTCTCAACCAATTAGGGCTTTAACAACAATGCTTATAAACAAGGTTTAACCAACATCATTCAACTCAACATTAACCTTGAAGCATTCAACCAATCACTACATGAAAAGAAAACTAGTAGACATCCTTTTCCCTCCAAAGATATTTGAACAAAACAACCACCAACATAAATCACCAATGCAAATAATAACTTGCTCAAATAAATCTCAATGGAGTAAGCCCATATAATGTATCAAGTAAAGCATTAACTTGATCAAAACAACCTCTATGGAAGAAACTCAACCATCAATCTCAAAACAGCCAACTAAGGGTTTCACCAACTCAAAGCAAGTAGCAAGACTTACTAACATAAACCCTAGTGCAAAAATGCTTCCTCTTCCTCAACCAGAATTATGCATTCACCCAAAAAACTCATCAATGATTTTAATGCATAAACAATCTTCAATATCCAGAAAATGGGATTTACACCAACAAGAATACCTAGTAGACAACCTTTTCACTCCAAACTCAATTTCAGAAAATACACGATCAACAATATACATGGAAGAGGTTGCCCATACCTTTGTTTGAGGAAGAAGAGAATAGTTCTTCAACCTGTTACCAACACCACCCTCAACTTTGCCACCAAGTTAGGGTTAGATCATAAAAGTAACCACAAAAATATTTATTCCATAAAACACCTTATGACTCCAATCCTTAAAAGTCAATTACCAAAAATATAAAGCATACAAACAATATATCCTTTTACACCTTATTTCTCCAAATTAATTAGACCATGCTCAAGGAAACTAAGCAAATCTCACTAAAAAATCAAGACAAAAATCTCAACCACACACTATCAACCTTATATCTCCAAAGAAGCATTTAACTTTAAAAATAATTTTAAATAAATCTGCCCAACCACTTCTTCTTTAACAAAATGCATATTTTATTTAAAAACCTTACCAAAAAAAATTGCTTCCAAAAATTGCGGGTCAACAGTGCCTTCGAAAAAATTGGATCGCAAAAAATCTTCTCACACTCCACGACGGGAGTTGAACGCTTGACCTCCCTTCAAGTGCCTTCGTAGAACAGTCATTGCCACTAGGCCAACGACGCTAGCTTGAAGGCTAGCAAGAGTCTCCTTCTCCTTAACCCTTTTGCGATGGATAAACGTGGCGAAAAAAAAATGATAGCTGTAGCTTTTACTTCCCAATATTTGCGCAATTCGAATTTCTTTAACACCTTTGCTTTGGACTATAGGTTATGGCTTATATAGCCAAACTTCCATGTTATGCACGATGTCGACAGGAGGATAATTTGAAATTTTTGAATTAATATTACATTGGCACCTTCAAAACAAATTTAGGATTTATGAAACCCTTTTGATTATTTAAAAAATAATCAAAGGTCTTTTAGACCTTAGACCTTAGGTGGAGAACCCATTAAATTATTAAAATAATTTAATCACTAAATCAAATAAATAATTAATTAAAAAACCTTAAAAAGGTTTTATTAATTAAGTTATTTAATTAATAAGTGTCTCCAGCCTTTGCATTAAGTTGAGAGTGGTTTTGAGAAAAACCCTTAATGCATCCACCTGGTTTTAATAAAAACCCTTAAACCTACCATGGTTTTGATAAAAACCTTTTCATCTGCCACATGGAATCTCTTCGAAATCTTCTATAAAAAATTCTTTGGAATCTTCAACCTTTGAAGCCAATAAATCCTCTTAACATTAATGCCAGTTCCTTTTGACATCAATGACAACTCATAGACAAGAAGCTAGGATCTCAAACCCAAAATTACCAACAATCTCCCCCTTTGTCATTGATGGCAAACCATGCTTCTCAACAACATTGAAACTCAAAATTGTTGTATAGAAATTAGCTCCCCCTGACTTGAGGCTCTCCCCCTTACTCATATCTCTCCCCCTTTGTCATCAATGGCAATAGGTCACCTTTGGGGCTTGGGACTAAGAATGAGCCTCTTAGCTTAGTCCCTCACCCACGTCTTGTTGAGGTGATTAATTATAGGGTGGGAGTAAAACTCCCAGTAGGCACTGATCTTCATCAGCGTCTATAGCTGCCTTACCATGTCTTCTCTTGTTCTCCTTGTCCATATTCCTATTCTTGTTCATGTCACTGTTGCTATTCTTGTTATCATTCTTGTTCTTATCCATGTCTTGATTCTTGTGCCTGTTCATACCCATGTTCCTATTCTTGTACTTTGGAATTTCAGCTCTACACTGTCTAGCTATGTGACCTTCATTGTTGCACTTATAACAACTAACAATGTTATTTCTTTGAGGCATACCTGATCTTTGACTCCATCTGTTCTGACCAACCCTGTTCCTATTATTCGCATTGTAATAAACAACATTGTGCCCAAACTGTTTACAAGAGTAGCAATACCCTTGAAAGAAATTACCACCTCCGAATCTGTCATTTACCTTCCTCACTTGAGTCATGCAATGTGAAGCCATGTGACCAAACTTGTGACAAGCAAAACATCTCCCATTAAACTTTCCTTGATTTGACCTCTTAGGTCCTGTAAACTTTCTCCCCTTTTTTTGATTCCTATTTTTTGATTATGTGCATCTATCACTCAAGGACTCTTTTCCGAAGTACTTTCCTCATCAGAACTCTCTTCCTTTTGGAATCTCTTACTAGATTCCCCAGCAGAGTCGCCAACCTGTTCCATGTGTTTCTTACCAAAACCAAGACCTATTTTATCTGTTGTCCTTCTTTGATCTTTGATGTCTGAATTTATATTTTTGGTGCTATCTTCAAACCTGTAAAGCTTCTCCTTGTACTCTTTAGTTTCCTCTTTCAAGGAAGCCATTTTCTGTTCCAACTCTCTACACTCAAGAACCTTAGACTCTAACTTATCCTTAAGTTTCTGTGTCTTAGCTATAGAGAAGTCAAGACTTTCTATAAGCTCATCTCTCTCAATACAACATTCATCTAATTTATCATTGATTCTAGCATTCTTCTTTCTTTCCTTTTTCAAAGCACTAAGAGCACTAACAAGTTCAGCTTCAAGATCTACTTCACCATCCTCTATAACTTCCTCTATTTTTTTTCCTTTTGAAACATCAATGACTTTTTTAGATTTCTTATCACTAGAGGTGCTACCCTTTTATAAAGCCACACAAAGATCTTCCTTACAATTTTCTGAAGCATCCTCATACATATTATAACTAGAAATCAATCCATCATTTGTGCAATCATCCTCAAGATGTCCAAAATTTCCACATCTAAAACATTTCACAAGGACAAATCTATGTTTCTTTTCTTCTTATTTTTTTGTTAGGAACATCTCATTTCCAACATCACTTGAAGAACTTTCACTATCACTAATAGAGCACTTACTTGCCTTGTCTAGGTAGAAACTTTTCTTGTGTTTGTGAGAGTACCTCTTTCCTTGATTGCTTTGCTCATCTTTATTCTTCCTTTGATGCTTGTGCCTTTCAAAATCCTTACTCTTATAATCATGTTTATCTTCATCACTTTCATCCTTGGCAGCAGTACAGTTAGTAGCATAATGACCAAACTTTCCATAATTGAAACACTTGACATATTTCATACCTTTGTGCTTTCTTGATAACTTGCCCTTCTTGCTGTAATATGCCTCTTCATCACTAGAAGACTCATCACTATCTTGAAGCTCTTTACCCTTGGATTTCTTGGTAGCCTTGAAAGCTGCATCCTTCTTAACATCAACCTTCACTTGAGTTCTCAACTCAAATGCTGCAAGTATACTATGAAGCTCATCCTTTTTCAACTTATCCAAATACTTAGCTTCCTCAATAGAAAAAATATTTTCACTAAATCTATTTGGAAGAGACCTCAAAATCTTATCACAAATATCATTTTCAGCAAGCTCAAGACCTAGTTCCTTCATAGAGTTAACAATCTCATCCATACGAAGCATATAGTCACTAATATTTTCTTCATCATTCATCTTGAGTTGTTCAAAAATACCTTTGAAGTGTCTCAACTTGGCCTTTCGTACATTTGCATCACCTGTATGAACCACCTTCAACTGTTTTCACATTTCATTAGATGTCTTGCAGTGAATCACCTTGGTAAGATCTGTCTTCTTAAACCCTTTAGGATTGCATTCATTGCCTTTGAATTGCTATGATGTAGGAGCCTCTCTTCCTTAGTATAAGGACCATGCTCAAGAATGGTATACTCATCCTCAATCACTTCCTAAAATTCATTTCCAACCTAAAATTCATTTCCAAGAGCCATAATATGAACCTTCATCCTAGCACTCCAAAGCCCAAAATTTTCCCCATCAAGAATAGGTGTTGTATTACCACTTGTAGATTCCATTGTGTTCTTTACAATATTTTACTTTAAGTTGTTAAACATTTCTAAGGAACCCGCTCTGATACCAATTGAAGAACACAAGCTTATACTGAGAGGGGGGGTGAATAGTATATGACCTCTTTTTACTTTCTCTATTTAACTTCAACTTCACAAAGAAATGAACCAATAGCAATATCAAAGCAATGCATAAAGCAACACACAATGAGAAACCAATTTTAACATGGTTCACCCAACATGGGCTACATCCACAAATTTTTTCTCTAAAAAACTTTCTCAAAGTTCTTTGGGAATCCTTCCCAATTACAATGTTTATGAGCCTCAGCCCAAAGGATAAACCTTCCCCTACTCAAGTATTTATGAGCCTCTACCCAAAGGAGAATCCTTCCCCTCCTAACGAATTTATGAGCCTCCTACCCAAAGGAGAATCCTTCTCTTCCTCATGAATTTATGAGCCTCTTGCCCAAAGGAGAATCCTTCCCATCAACTCTGGAAATGATACTTCAGAAGATCACCTGCCTCTTATTTCGCTAGCACGTGGAACTCTTTTCCATATAATACCTCTTGTCCTCAATGCTCAGCCTCAAGAGACCTCTGTCCTCACTGATCACCTCCACAACAACTCATCAACCTGTACTAAACACAGTCAGTCGGTCCAACACAAGTCTTCCTCACTCTGTCAGATTTGTCCCAAGCTCAACTCATAAAGCTTTAACAAATCAATCTCTACTGCACACAAGACTTCTCAAAGACTTGTCAAAATCGTCCTTAGGTTCTTCTCAAAGAACCACTTCAACTCTGTCATCAAGTCCTTTGCTAGGACCTATCCAAATCAGCTCACAAGTCCTCCTTAGAACTTGTCCAAATCAGCTCACAAGTTCTCACTAGAACCTGTCCAAATCAACTCACAAGTCCTCACTAGAACCTGTCCAAATCATCTTACAAGTCCTCACTAGAACCTGTCCAAATTAGCTCACAAGTTCATCAAGAAAAACTTGCTTAGCATGAACCCACAAAGAGAATTGTTAGAGACTCAATATGTTCTATACTTAACTCCCAATCTCAATCTCAACTCAATCTCAATCTCAAAATAATAAGATAGATGAAGTATGCTTTTCTCAAGAACATGAAACACAACCCAACAATTGCCAACCATGCAATATCTCATATAACAATGATACTCATGTTATTTCCACAACCAATATCTTTTCTCAACCAATTAGGGCTTTAACAACAATGCTTATAGACAAGGTTTAACCAACATCATTCAACTCAACATTAACCTTGAAGCATTCAACCAATCACTACATGAAAAGGAAACTAGTAGACATCCTTTTCCCTCCAAATATATTTGAACAAAATAGCCACCAACATAAATCACCAATGCAATGAATAACTTGCTCAAATAAATCTCAATGGAGTAAGCCAAAATAATGTATCAAGTAAAGCATTAACTTGATCAAAACAACCTCTATGGAAGCAACTCAACCATCAATCTCAAAACAGCCAACTAAGGGTTTCACCAAATCAAAGCAAGTAGCAAGACTTACTAACATAAACCCTAGTGCAAAAATGCTTCCTCTTCCTCAACTAGAATTATGCATTCACCCAAAAAACTCATCAATGATTTTAATGCATAAACAATCTTCAATATCCAGAAAATGGGATTTACACCAACAAGAATACCTAGTAGACAACCTTTTCACTCCAAACTCAATTTCATAAAATACACCATCAACAATATACATGGAAGAAGTTTCCCATACCTTTGTTTGAGGAAGAAGAGAATAGTTCTTCAACCTATTACCAACACCACCCTCAACTTTGCCACCAAGTTAGGGTTAGATCATAAAAGTAACCACAAAAATATTTATTCCATAAAACACCTTATGACTCCAATCCTTAAAATTCAACTACCAAAAATATAAAGCATACAAACAATATATCCTTTTACACCTTACTTCTCCAAATTAATTAAACCATGCTCAAGGAAACTAAGCAAATCTCACTCAATAATCAAGCCAAAAATCTCAGCCACACACTATCAACCTTATATCTCCAAAGAAGCATTTAAATTTTAAAATAATTTTAAATAAATCTGCCCAACCACTTCTTCTTTAACAAAATGCAGATTTTATTTAAAAACCTTACCAAAAAAAAATGCTTTCGAAAATCGCGGGTCAACAGTGCCTCCGAAAAAATCGAATCGCAAAAACTCTTCTCACACTCCAAGGCGGGAGTCGAACGCTTGACCTCCCTTGAAGCGCCTTTGTAGAACAGTCGTTGCCACTAGGCCAATGATGCTAGCTTGAAGGCTAGCAAGAGTCTCCTTCTCCTTAACCCTTTGGCGACGGATAAATGTGGCAAAAAAAAATGATAGCCATAGCTTTTACTTCCCAACCTTTGCGCAATTCGAATTTCTTTAACACCTTTGCTTTGGACTATAGGTTATGGCTTATATAGCCAAACTTCCATGCTATGCATGACGTTGGTGGGAGGATAATTCAAACTTTTCGAATTAATATTACTTTGGTGCCTTCGAAACAACTTTAGGGTTTATGAAACCCTTTTGATTATTTAAAAAATAATCAAAGGTCTTTTAGACCTTAGACCTTAGGTGGAGAACCCATTAAATTATTAAAATAATTTAATCACTAAATCAAATAAATAATTAATTAAAAAACCTTAAAAAGGTTTTATTAATTAAGTTATTTAATTAATAAGTGTCTCCAGCCTTTGCATTAAGCTGAGAGTGGTTTTGAGAAAAACCCTTAATGTATCCACCTGGTTTTAATAAAAACCCTTAAACCTGCCATGGTTTTGATAAAAAAAAATTCATCTGCCACATGGAATCTCTTCGAAATATTCTAGAAAATATTCTTTGGAATATTCAATTGAAGCCAATAAATCCTCTTGACATTAATGCCAGTTCCTTTTGACATCAATGACAACTCATAGACAAGAAGCTAGGATCTCAAACCCAAAATTGCCAACAGATTCATTTCAGATTATTCTTGATTATTTTTTGTAAATTGAATAAGTTCACTTATAAGTTATTTTTAGATTTGATTGGAGTCATAAGGTGTGATTGTGAGTGCATTAAAAGTGAAATATTAGAGGATTTATTTGCACTACTATATTACTCTCAAAAAGCTTAATGTTTATGTTCTTGAGAAAGGCACAAAATCAGATTATCATCAAGTGTCTAAAGACACCATTAGTGCACCAAAATATGTAACTTTTAGTGGCCAAATGAAGCCACAAAAAATAGATCAATCCTCCAAATTTTAAATAAAATAGCAACTAACTAAATTTAGCAAAGGAATCTTAAAAAATTGAGACTTGGTGAGTCCCAAATCCAAAGCATTACAGGGGTAGTTGCAATGTGAAAGTGCAGAAAATTACATCAAAGTGAAGCTTCTATATACACCATTATAAGCTTGGTATTGTTATCAAATTACCCAAGAAAAAAGGGGAAAGGTATCTATTCAATAAAACCACCTCAAATTCCATATTGCATTCAAAGTTCTACCATAATAACTAGAAAATTATATCTGCAAAAAAGGAGTGCAAAAAGAAGTGTGAGAAGGTATCTTATAACCAAATGTCATTACATTATTGTGCATCATTCTAATCAGTTGTACGCAGGTCTTAGGGTAGAATTTATATTACCTTAAGGGCACATTATTATAGTAAAGAAAAACCAAATAACACACTCTGAGTGTAGAAAAGGAGCCTCTAAAAAGGCTCACAATTCCTCCATTTTTGATGGCTAAACCTTCAAGAAAAGAAGACACAATACAAAGTAAAGAAAGAGCATTACATCCAAGGTAATATAATCTACAAAGGAACATGCAAAATAGGTTCAAAAAATAAGGAAAGCTTAGAAATATACGTACGTCTAAGGAGCTCCATAAAGGCACCACCAAAGCTCCACCAAGGCACCTCCAGAGCTCCACCAAGGCACCACCAAAGCTCAACCAAAAGCTATTCAAAATCCTTCAAAATTATTAGCTGGAACCACCTCATCGAACATTCACAACAAGGAAAGAATTGGTCAAGGTACATTGCTAATAAGAAGCTTTGACAAGGTATGTTAAGAGGGCATTATGTAGAAGACTCATGTACAAGGAGGTGATAACACTTGTTATCTAAACATAACCTTAACAAATCTCACACAATCACCCATCCATTACAAGATTGACCAAGGAGCATTACACAAAGGAGGTTGAAACGTTAGAAAGAAAAGAGACACTTGTAATGGAAAATAATGAGTGCTCATATTAGAACATAACATTTCTTTTAGACCTGATAGAATATTTACAAATGGAAAAAGGTATCTCTACTTCTATAAAATGCTCATAAGAAATAGTTGTGACACTTGTCACAAGGTCCAAGATTTCTACTTCATAAAAAGGTGCCCAAGTACAAGGAGTCCACATTCATAGAACAATCAAGGTAAGCCAAAGTGCAGCATGGAACCAAGGAGAAGAGAGCATTAAAAGCTCTAGTCAAGGGAGGTCAAATACCCCATAGTCTGAAGCACCAATGTTCATGCATTGAAGGCAATGATATTCCAAAGCTTAGACAGTGTTTTTAGTGCCAAAGGAGAATAGTACATTATTTTCATATACAACCTAAAAAGGCATCAAACATTACGGTAATACAACATTGAAAGGTAAGAAATAACCCTTATTTAATATTGCTTTCATTCTTAGGGAGATATAAGGATTGTAAAGTAAGGTCAAAGCCTAGATAAAATATCAATATTGAAAGAAAAATTAAAGGGTGAAATATAACAAATAAAAATATTTTTTGCAAAATAAACCTAGGAGAAAGAAGGGTTACTACTTGAAAAATCAAATTTATAATATTTGCAAATATTATTGTGTTCTAATTTTCTATATTTGGGATCTATAAGGATTACAACACCAAATTAGGTTATTGAAAATTAGAAACACTAAAATAAAATACTAAGGGATATTAAAAGAGGTTATTAAGGTTTTTGCTAAGGTTGGAAATTTATAATATTCTTGTCTCAAAATTTCTCAAAAGGGACAAAATAAATCCAACATTAAAACCTCTTCAAAATTTGGAAAAGTGCTTAGTTCAATAGGATTAATAAGGTGTTAGAAAAGTTGATTTTTTATATTTATAAAACTTTACAAAATCAATCAAAAATTGAACTACATTTTACAAGAGCACTATATCATATTCCAAAATCACTAGGGAGACATAAGGAAGTCCACAAAATCTAAGGATTGATATTAGAGAATTTAAATGGCATCAAACAAATTCTTCCTAACATAATATCAACTACTCAAGGGTCCTAATTATTTATCCTAGAAGAATAAAGTAAAGGTAATCCTGGTATATGAAAAATTTAGGGATATTATTAAAGGGAAAATACAGATACCTACCACAGATGCTATTGAAATCCTAAATTTTGAGGAAAATGATCCAAAGGATCTAATGATAATAACCTTTACTATAATTGATGAGATACAACCCTATATCAGTTCAAAAAAATATTTATATGCATGGACAAGCCTAGAAAAAATATTTGAAGGAAATAATAAGGTACTATTCTTCATCTTCAAACTCAACTTCACTCATTAAAGATGAATAATGGAGAAAACATAGAACTGTTCCTAAGGAAGGTACTAGATATTAAAGGGAAGTTATTGACCTTAAGAGAAATAGTTAAGGTTAAAATTCTTACTCAAGTAAATATGAGAGCACTTCCAAGTAGCTATAAACATTTGGTAACATCTTTACAAGTCCTAAGTAAAGATACTTTTTTATGACTTAGTCAATATTCTATAGGAATATGAGGTGGAAAATACAGTTAAATATGAAATGACTAACACTGCATTGGCATATAAAGATAATCTATAGGGAAACATTGCTTCTTCATCAAAAGGACAAAAACCATGGTACAATAGGTATTGTTAGATATGCAAGAGAAAAGGCCATAGTACCAACTATTGTAGGTTCAATCCCAAAAATCAAGATCAAGAAAATAAAATTAACAATGGGAGCCAATTTCAGCCATGAAAATATCAAATCCTCGTTAACAATCATTTTAGCATCCATGCAATGATGCTCCTTGCAGAATAATTAAACATAACGAATGGAGTAAATCAAATATTGCTTTCTACTTGAGGAGGGCTAAGTCCTTGCCACTTAAAGAAGACTAAGTCCTTGCAAATATGTAGATGATAAAATATAATTGATTTATGATCAAATATAAATCAACCTACTTCTATTAATATTATTAAATCAATGAATAGATGATAATTGGAAATATAGCTGACTTGGCTATATTGGTGTTGTAACATGGCTCCTCTCGAAAATATTTATACTCAAAGTTGGAAAAGTCTCAAAAATACTTTTTTTTTCCCATGTAGCATCTTCTACTAGCAGGTCTTTCCATATGATTAGAATTTTTTTAATGTGGTGATATCAAAGATGATGTGATCTGCTTTGCAATATTGCCTTTGGCTGAATATTTGTAAGTACTTCTTCATCAAGTACTATAATATTTTATTGGGAGTGTACTTTTTGGCCAATCACCTTTTGATACAAGAAACATGAAAAATTGGATGTATACGGGATGAGGGAGGAAGCTCCAATTGATATGCTACTTTGCCTATACGACGAACTATCTTATAAGGACCATAAATTTTTGGAGCTAACTTATGACTAGTATTTATTTTCAATGACAGTTGTTTGTAATGTTGCAAACTTAAAAAAACCATATATCCTATATTGAATTGTCGCTTTGAATGGTGTGAGTCATGTTGCTGCTTCATAAAATTTTGTGCCTAGATCAAATTATCTTTAAGAATGTTGAGCATTTTTTGTTTATGTTATAACCAATCATCTACTTGAGGTACTTTGGAATATCTTGGAATATAATCTATAATTGCTGGTGGTTTGAATCCATACAATGCTTCAAATGGGAACATATTGAGGGAAGAATGGTAAGAAGTGTTATACCACCATTCTGCTAATAAAAACCAATGAATCCATTGATACTTTTATCTTGAGCAAAGCAACATAGATAGGTACCCAAATATTTGTTAATAATTTTAGTTTGACCATCGGTTTGGGGATGGTATGCAGAAGACATATTTAATTTGGTACCATTGAGACTGAATAATTCTCACCAAAAATTACTAGTAAATATGGGATCACGATCACTTACAATAGTTTTGGGTATTCCATGTAATTTGAAAATGAAGTCAATAAATACCTTGGCTACTTTGCTTGTTGAATATGGGTGTTGTAGATAACTGAAGTGAACATACTTGGAATGAGGATCCACTACTACAAAAATCATTGTTTTACCTTTTGACTTGGGAAGACCTTCAATAAAATCCATTGATATGTGTTCCCACTAGTGGTCAGGAGTTGATAATGGTTGAATAAGTCCTATAGATTTAACTATTTCACCCTTATTGCATTGGCATACTTCACATTTGACAACAAATATCTTGACATCAAATTTTAATACTTTTTAATAAAAGGATTGTTTCACCCGCTGTTATGTTTTCAAAAATCTTGAGTGCCATACTGATGGAGAAGCATGTTATTCTTCAAGGATCATGGATTTAATAGTGGAATTTTGTGAAATGTAAATGCGATATTTATTGTGTAACATCTTGTCAATATATGAAAAATAAAGTTGCTTTAATGATCCTATAGTCATATCTTGAATAATTTGACCAATTTTGGTGTTAACAAACCATTCTTTGTAGAGTTGAGAAACCCATTGAGAACAAGAAACTGAAATGTCATTGATGGAAACGTCATATTCATATTTATGAGATAATGCATTTGCTACTACATTTTATTTGCCCTTCTTATAATCAATTACAAAATTATATTCCAATAACTTTATAATCCACTTGTTTTGTTCAAGATAAGAGAAATGTTATTCTAGAAAGTTCTTAAGACTACTATGATCTATTCTTATGATGAAACAATTGCTGAGTAACTAATGTCTCCATTTCTCGATTACATGTAGAATAACCAACATTTCTTTCTCATATGTGTATGTTCCCAAATTTTTACCTAAAATTTTATTACTTTCAAATGCCAAGGGATGACCATATTGCATTAATATTTCTCCAATACTTGTTCTCGAAGCATCACATTCAATAACAAATGGTTTGTAAAAATATGGAGTTGCCAATACCGAAGTAGTACGCGTAGCTTCCTTGAGTGCCATGAATGCTTGAGTGGCAATATCAAACCAATGAAAATCATATTTTTTTATGGGGGCAGTGAGAGGAGCTACAATTTTACCATAGTTGCAAACAATCTTGCGATAATAACCTATAAGACCAAAAAAACAATTTTTTTATGGTTTTGGTTAAAGGCCAATCTTGAATGGATTTAATTTTATTAGGATCCACTTTAACACCTTCATAAGAAATGATATGACCCAAATATTTGACTTTTGGAACACCAAAAGAGCACTTGGAGCATTTGATACAATTTTCTCCTTATTAAATACATGAAGAACTTTCCCCATATGCATTAAATGATCCTTCCAATATTTGCTATATATCAAACTATCATCGAAGAAGACTAAGATAAATTTGCGAAGAAATGGACAAAAAACATGGTTCATAAGAATTTGGAAGGTGGAAGAGGCATTGGTGAGACAAAAAGGCATGACCAAGAACTCACAATGATCTTCATGAGTACGAAAGGTAGTTTTGGGAATGTCCTCATCTCTAACTCAAATTTGATGAAAACCTAAATGTAGATCCAATTTTGTGAAAAATTTAGAACCATGAAATTCATCTAATAAATAATAAATGATAGGGATGGTAAACTTATCCTTGATCATGATTTTATTGAGGAGATAAAAATTAGGAAAAATGCACCAAGAATTATCTTTAGGATGAGCCAAAACCACTGGTGATGAATAAGGACTAGTGCTATGATGAATGACACCATGTTCTAATATTTCTTGGACATTGTTTTTAATTTTTGTTTTTTAAGGTTGAGGTTATCGATAAGGATGCACATTAGAAGGGAGACTTCCAGGGATGAGATGTATGGTATTGCCATGATATCACTTGGGGGTAGCCCTTTTGGTTCTCTAAAGACTTCATAATAGTTAGCTACAATATCTTGAAGATATTTTAAAGGAATCATAGGGGTATCTCATGCTTGAACTTCCATGCAATTAATTTGAGCTATGAATCCATAACCTACCTTCTCAAAAATATTTTCCATGCAATGTGAAATCACCACCTTGGAAGGTGAAGATCGCATTCCTTGGAGATGAATAGTCTTTCCATTCTCTTTCCATTCAACATATATTTTTTGAAAAATAAAACTAACAACTTCTAGCTTTTCTAACCATTCGACACCTAGAATAACATATGAAATCCCCAAGTTGATAATGAAGAGAGGTACTAACCAAGTGTAATTTCCCATTTGGATTGCAACTAGAGATGTTCTACCAACACATTGATCATTTCCTTCATTTGCAATTAAAACTTGAAACTTATCTTGATTGGTAGTATTAATGAACAAGTTTAATGCTTTAGTAGTCTTGATGTCGATAAAGTTATGTGTACTACTTGAATCAATCAACACATGAATACGTTTGTTCCTAATAAATCCTTGTACCTTGATTGTATGATGAGTTGTTGTCCCCATAAGAGCATGTACTGAAATAGCCATAGTGTCATCTTTTGGGGTTGCTTCATTAGTATCTACTGAGGTTTGTTTTGTATACATGGGCGACTCTTACTGAGTGATATATTCTACTTTATATTCTTCATCCTTATTTTCATACTATATTTAAAAGGTTTGTCATGGTACACATGCATGATATCTAGGATGATGATTGTGATATTTTAAAGCAAAAATATTTTGGTGATTTTTCATTTTTGTAAAAGGAATTGTTGTGATATTGAGGACGAGTATTAGAATATCTCCTATAATATGTCCAATTTTTAAACTTCCTTTTAGCAATCTTAGCAATCCTCATGGTATCATCCAAAGTGCAGGGATCATGTAAGTCCACTTCGAGTTGAATATTTTCCTTTAGACCATGACAAAATGCAAACACCACCACAAAAGCTTTTACATCTTCCATATATGCAAGAAGACTTGTGAACTCTCAAATATAATCTTTGACAAAACCAATTTGTTTAAGATCCAATAGGCACACGATATAAGAAGAAACACCTTCATAAAATATTTTGAGGAAAATATTTTTAAATTATGGCCTTAAGATGGTAAATTTATGTTGACGTTGCTGCCAAAAAAACCACTAGTAAGCTTTTGTACCCAATTTGGAAGATGCATAAGAAACCTTTCCAAATTTAGAAATATGATATAAGTGTATCATACCCTCTATTTTAGCTAACAAACCTTGTGGATCCCCACCCTCAAAGATGGCTATATTAGTACGTAGAACGGGCACACGTGGAGGCCATTTCTAATATTGAGTAGCTTCACCAATATCCGAGTTATGATCATTGTGACCTAAGGGGGGATCATGATCCATAGTATCCCTTTGGATTTGGGAATTAGTTGGAGAAGGAGGACGTTCAAGGTTTTGATTTTGTGCTAGATTTTGGAGAACTTTTGCTATTTTGCTCATATTATTAGTTATTTGAGACATAAAATCTTGTAATTATCGAGAAAAATAAGGGATTATGAACTCATTATGTTGGATATTCTCATGGGATGAGTTGGAAGAAGCCATTGAGTTAGTAGCAGGGTGGTTGGTGTTAAAATTTTTAATGCATAAAGGAGAATTATGTTGCATACATTTATTTTGTGGAGCTCTTGATGGATTTAATGATCCTTAATTTGGATTAGCTACACTATGTAATATTTTTGCTTAGTCCTCTATTCCACTTATCACTCATGCACCAATTTTGCTGATGATTTTGAAGCAAATTTTTCTGATAAATTTTGATGACAATTTTTCTCACCTATTCTTTCTAACAACTTTTGAAAATGTTGCTTGACAATTTTTAAAAATTTTGCTGACAACTTTTACAAATTTCTTGTTGATAACTTTTGAAAATATTGCTGACAACTTTTGAAAATGTTGCTAACAACTTTTAAAAATGTTGTTGTCAACTTTAACTTTATTATTACTTCAAATTATGATGCAAAGGTAAGATTGACTTTGACATAATGGCCTATAGTTGTGTTATTGTGCCAATGATCCTTCTATTTCTTTAAACGGTTATAATTTTTGAAAAATTTATTATTGCTTTGATGGCTAGTTGTATTCTGACTTGCAACTAGATTTGATTTGAATATGTTCAAGACATGGTCAATCGTTATAGAGGATGACAATGGCTTGGATATCGGTATGCAAATATGGTGACACCTGCAATATGTGAAGATAGTAAAGTAGAAGACTTATGACATGCAGGAATGACAATGGCAAGGAGATTGTGGTATGCAGAAACTGCAGTACCTAAAACTGATACAGTTGTGTGCTTAGAAGTATTATCCAATGAATTAAATTTTGAATACACTCCTTAATGGTTGCTCGATTGCGAATGTGATTTGGACATGTTAGTGCTATATACCCTTTTTCCTAAGGATATTGTAATCAATATTTTAAAACTACTTCTTATACTCTTATTTTGTGTGATTTGATCTAGTTTTTATGTTGTGCTTCATCCAATTAGATAAACTTCAATTAAACCTGAATTTTGTGCAATGGTTGGCTGAAAAAAATTTACGTTTATCTTACTATAGTTGATTTATTTCCGACACTCAAATTACTTGAATGATTTATTACCTCTTCAAGCTTTTGACATGTAAAATTTTTTCTTTTATAATAAAGTATAATATTCAGCCCTATACTCCTTTTGACATTGTTTGTAGTATGCGAATAGACATTACACTCATTGAGACTTGATTGGATGCTCCTAAAATACATCTTAATCATGCTCACATGGGTGTTTCAAGAACCATGATTTGTTATTTGGAAACAATATCCCTAGCACCTTGTTCCATAACCTATTGTATGAAACTGACCATTGAATTACCTCATACCACTGATCCAATGCTAACTAGAAGGAGAAAATTAGAGTTTGCAACTTTATTTTGCCTCACAATGTACCTTCAGGAATGTTAATCTTCTATTATCTGCTATGTTAGATTGTTGTACGCCATATGATTTAACCTGTACTAATATTTATACGTTGAATTTATGAAAATGCTTCATTATGATGTAACTGATATTGCTTATTATCAACTAATGTTGGATTTTTTTGTACACTACTAAAAATTTTGGAAGCACCAGTTGCAATAGGTTCACAGGTGTTTCTTTTCCAAGGTTAATGCACAATAATTTTCAAATACGACCATGACACCTTTGTAGATCTAAACCTTCTGCACTATGCCTTCTAAATCCTACTACAAAATATCCACAAATATGATTGACTGTCTTTCAATTTTCAGGAATGCAAAAGCAAGAATATGATACAAAAAAAATTGGTGTGATTCAAAATGTGATAGCAATGGATTCCTTGAAAAATACTTTATTCCCATAGTGCCAAGATTATAGATTTGATACCACTTGCAATGATACTACCTGTAGAATAACTAAACATAGAATGAATTGAGTAAATCAAATATTTCTTGCCACTTAAGGAGGGCTAATTCCTTACCACTTAAGGGGGTCTAAGTCCTTGTGAATATGCATATGATAAAATATAATCAATTGATGATAAAATATAGATCAACCTACTTCTATTAATATTATTAAATCAATGAATATATGATAATTAGAAAAATAGCCGACTTGGCTATATTGGTGTTGTAACAATCAAACCAATTATCCCCAATTGGAGTATCGAAAAGGAAATAAAAAGGGACATCTATTTTAGAGGATATAATAAAGTGAAGAAATGGAAGAATCTAAAAACAATTATGAATTCAAACTCTTTCATCAAGAATGAAAGGTTATGAAGATACTAACTACTTGCTTGAATAGGTTATAGAAAACATAGAAGAATTTGAATCTCCATATCAAGAAGGATATTCACATTAAAGACTAAAGTCTTCAACACCCAACTAATGTTATACAAGGAAGTGTTAGAAATAGATTATATTACATCATTTGGGTAATGTAAGTGTACCTTCCTAGGTATATACTAGGACATTAGATTACTTTAGGGGGAAGTTATCTAGTTACTTTATACAATTTAATAAATGTGTAGACACCAAAATCTAGCCTCTTGTCCTCCACCCATGCTTTCCAGCCATTTCCACCACTAAAACATAGTCATTTTCCCTCTATACTAGCTTTCACACCATTTTTTGCCTATTATTTATATATATTAATTAATTTACATATTTAAATAATAATATTTTATATATATTTAATAAATATATATTTATATAAATAAATTAATCCCAACCATCTAATTTCATTTAATCTCATCCATCCATTTCCATCAATCCATGCCACACCCTAAATTTAATATCTACCCTTAGATGTGCTTTAATCTCAACCACACAATTAGTGTCATTGAAACCCTAGCATACCCTAGGTTGGATTATAAATAGGAGCTATTTTAATGGCTCAACCCCTAAGTGCTTGAGATTTTGAATTTCCTAAGATCTTGAGTTTTCTAATTTCTTGAGCGTTCCAACCTAGCCTTGGTGCCCTAATCCCCCATTCCATCCATAGTATTCATTGTTCCCTCACTTGCCATCACCACCACCACATTATTTGCCATAATTAGATCTGCTTCTACAGAATCCTCCCTCAGCCTCCAAGAACCTTAGGGCACTTTCTATCATCGCCAAGCACCTCTAGACACCTCCCAACCATTCCCTAGTTCCCATGGGTATTTTTTGCAGCCACCAAGTGCCCACAGGCATTTTACGTAAGCTGTTCTAAGACCCCCTAGCCTTCAAATGATGCTAGAGAACACATTCACTATCGACCTACAATAGATCCAGCCAACAACGGAAAACCAACAAGGAGCAAGGTAAATCATTCTCTATTTTGTTAATTTCAATATCTCTTTATTTTATTATAGTAGTGTTGCATGATAGTTAGGGTTTTATTGATTTCTAAGGATCTCATGTAGTGGAGCCCTCTCAATTATTACTAACTCTTTTCTTTCATATTCTGTTTGCAGATTTGGAGATTCATCAACATTGGACAACTGTTTAATCTAGAGTGGCCCGACTCAATGGATATTTGCAGCCCACTCAACTCTATTGGGATCAAAACATAACTGAAGACACCACAATTTTTTGTAGTTAGGGTTTCAGATTACCCTATAAATATTTATAATAATTATATCACAAGGGATTCTTACATCCACTATTGTAACAATGGAGTTTTTAGGCTCCCCTCTGTTTAATATAAATCTCATTTTTTGTGCAATATCTAGTTTATTTAAATTCTATTTTTAACATTGCTTGGTGTCATGTTTTTAGCTTCACAAATGGCAATCATGGTGGGACCCCCTAAGGGTTTCATGTTTTGATTTATCTTACCATTATAACTTATTTTTTATTTTCCTATTTTATAGATTTTCAAAAGCACAAATCACACATTTTTGTTGGATCTAAGGTTTCTGAAAGTTCGTAGAAGTTGCAAAAATAGCATGAAATTCCCAACGATAGTTGGAGGCTATTTAGAAATACCCAGGTGCATTTCAAAAACACTTAGTTTTATTAAAATTATTTGGAACAAATACGTAGGCTGTCTAGTAAGTCCACTGTCTAAAATCCAAGTTTTTTTTTAGGTATTTTGGGTTCTTTTATGTATCTTTTAGATTCCAATCTTAAAATGAACAATAACTAAGTAATCTAAAAAATAACTCTTCCTAGTTTGCATTTTAGGTTTGCATCCATTCACACATTCTAATTAGGGTTTCTATTTTTAATGTATTCACAAATACAAAATACTGCATTTTGTTTGCATCTAAATTGAGAAACTGCATAACAGAGTGTTGCATTTTAGGGTTAGAAACACCTTCTTTTGTTTATCTAAGTAGGAATATCATTAGGGTGCCAATATTATTCTTTCCAGTTGGGTGATTCCAAGAAGATGAGTGGATGAACCCTTCGATTTTTATTTAGATAGGGGGTCTTAAGCGGTGTGCTTCACACCCTTTGGAAAAATTGGCACTCTCTTGTTGGCTTCTGATTTTAATTTATGAAATTAGTTTCTCCTAACATTGTTTGTCCACATAAAAGGAAAAATTCACACACAAAACATTTCAATAAAAATAGTAGAGGTTGGATTTCATCACCAACCATTGCTTGAGATTATGTTACGGTGGCATTCATCTCCATTCACTAATCTTTGTCCATAGATGCCATAGGATACCCCTGAGAAATTTTTTTGGATTTCATCACCAAAAATAATATCATCACCCTACCTTTGCCATAGTTTTTACCTTTATTTCATTAAACAATATTACAACATCAAAACACACAAAACTAACCCTTAAAATGAATACAAATTAAAAAAGATAATCAATGAACAAGGTAAGCCAATTGGTTGAAACTTAGCATTGGTTGTTTGTTTCCTTAAATATTTTAGTTTTTGTGTTATATTTGATAGTTTAATCTATATTTTGATTTATTTTCTTATGGTATTAACTAGAAACCAGAATAAAGCTATAAGTCATGATAACTTAATGGAACCTTCATCCACATTCCCCACCACTTCTGTGGTAGATTACCTAAATGTGACACAAGCAGATTTATCTGCAAGTCCCACATAGTCCTTACCCTCCATAGCCTTCCATATGGTCATGCCCCAAGAGGATTCAACCTCCCCTACCATAGAAAACCACATTACCCATATAGACATGGCAAGAGTAGAAGCTTTTATGAAGTGTTCTAGTTATGTCTTAGATTCCATTCCCAATTCACCTAGATAGGAGTCTACTTATAGCAAGAACTTGTTTATTCCCAACACCATACACATTTACCCAGGTGTATACTAAGCCTCTTTTTGAGGTATCAGTTACACCTTAATCCCATATGTTTATTCCTAAACCTTCATGTGCTCCTAGCACATCATTTACCTCAACTTACACCAATCCCTTGTATGAAGCACATGTTATTTTAAAATATCCATGACAACACATATCCACATACACATAGCTTGCTTTCTCTCCTAGAAGTGAGTGCTTCCTACATGATGTTTCTTAGTTTTACTAATATTTCTCAAAATCTACACTTTCATAGATTAGTATGGAGTCTAGAAAGCATGGTCCATCACCTATCTATAACTTTTAAACTAAAAAATATGATGAGAAATATCATTTCATAGGGAAATTCATTGAATAATGTGAACTTAATTTATACTTCCTTTTGATCCATTTTTTAAGCTATGAAAAATTGGCTAGTATCCATTAAATTTATTTATTAACTCTATTGTTTATGCTCAATTATCTCATCCTTAGAATACTTTTGGTAACTTATCTACTTCCTAGATCAATATTCTCATATACCTATTCCTCCTTTTGTTCATGATTAGTAAAATAATTATTTCCACTAAGTAGGGCATCCTTATTCCAAATTAAAGATTCCTTAAAAGAAATGTCTTCCTTTCCACCTATGTTAGTTTTATTAGAATGCTCAATTTTATGAATTTCTTCTAATATTTAGAGCAAGAAACTTAAAGGTGAGGCTCTTTCACTCCTCATACTTGCTTAAACTAGTATAATTTATGAATGGGTTTGGGATCTTAGTTTATTTTGTGAAACTCCTTACTCCATATTGTTTTTGAAAATTATTATTATTGTAAAGTTATGATTCCTAATATTTTCATATTCTATAGTTATAAATATGATCTATAGATAAAACAAGTTTATTTTTCCATATCCTACTTACTAAAGTTGTTGTGTAAAGACACATTGATATTAACATTAATAAAAATGATATGTATTTAAATATGCTTTGAGTTTAACAAGCTTCCAACTTGAATGTAGTATTTTTAAATTTTTATTTCATTAAGAACTTAATACAATATGGAGATATTTTGTCTCATTACTCTTTTAATAATGTATTTAGACAAGTAATGATGTAGGTTTCTAGCTATAGAAACTCAATTGAGATGAGAATTGAATGTGTTTGTAAAATCTCAAGCTCTAAAGAAGAGAGTTATGATTTTTCAAGGGTGGGTGACCCGAGTGCACCATAATGCAAGTAAATAATTTAATCTAGGATAAATTATTGAACATTTTTAAGAAGGGGACCCGAGTGCTCTGATTTAGTGACTATCATATGTTACCTATGTTAACTTGTATAATACTTGTATTCTTCTACCAAGACTGAAATATATGCATTCCCTATTTAGTAGTAAAGTAAAGCATACAAATTTTATATGCATCTCATGATATTTTGGTCAGATTAGCTAAGCATACTCACAATACTCATCAACTAGATTTACATTATGTTAGACAAGTAATTATTCTCCAAAGAAAATTAATATAATGTAATTTTGAAAATAATAATGATTTCAATGTTTTATTTATAATTACATATGTTCAAAATATAAAAATAAAAATGCTTTAGAATAAAATTAAAAAATACATTCATGAATAACATTTTGAAAAAGACAACAATTTACAAAGATTAAATTAATACTCAAAATATAATATTTTATTCCATATATATGTGCATATCCATATGCAATTATTTCTTCTCTAAGCCTTATACATGTACTAATAAAAGTCTCCAATATTTATAGTTTTATGGGATCTATTAAAACTTTTGTTACTGCATCTTTTATCCCCTCAAAATTAGTAAAACCATCATCACCGTGGTTATACAGGAGGAACACACCTCTTCCAGTATTGAAATAGAAATATTTAAAAGAAGTTGGAATATGACATGATTTTAAAAATTCTCAATTTACTTCGTCTACATAGGCATCAACAAGACTATTGATGTAACTCAAAGCATCTTCCCTTGATATTTTAGGATTGTCTTTCATATAACAATCTATACTTGAAGCTATCTCTCCATGCATTTTCTCATCCTTTAGATTTAAAAACACATGTTAGCATTGTTGTATTGAATTCCAATGACATGATAAATCAAACAATATATCTAAACATCAAGAAATATTGGGATTAATTTCAATCACCTAATCCATTCAACTTCTTTTAAATAAGCCAAAATATAATTTGTCCACTAAAAAGTAAAACATGTAAAATTCAAATATATTTAGTATACTATTCATAGAATAAAACATATAAATAAAAAATTGAATATATGAATAAAATATATAAAAACTATAACTATTTTTATTTTTTTTTATTTGTGGAAAACATCCCAAAAGGGATGCCACTTTCGGGTAAGACCCAAGGAGGCAGGGGTATCCATTCCGCCAAAAATGCCCGGGACTCGGACCTGGCCTACCACCTTTGACATACTCAAGGAGCAAACAAACACACAAAACCAAATTAAAAAAATAAAATAACAACAAAAATAATAAAATAAAATAAAAAACATGCTCCTTGAGTGTGTCAAAACCAAAAGCACAACCAAACACGCACAATAAGATAAAAGAAACCACAACACAAACCACATAGAAAAACACAAGAACCACATAACAAAACACAAACAAGACAAAAACAACAGAACACTACAAAGACATAACCCAAAAAAACATGAAAAATAAACACAACCAAAACCTAAAAAATAAAATAAATAAAATAAAAATAAAAACAACCAACAACAGACAATAAACAAAAACAAAAAACATAGAAAACACTCACACATAAAAAAATGAAATAACACAAACAAAGAGAAACCCAAGAACAAGAACGAAAAAAACACAAGAACAATAACAAAAAACATAAAAAAAACAAAACAACAAAAACACAAGAACAACAAAAAACAACACAAAGAACACAAAAACAAAACAAAACAAAAGAACCCACCCACCTTAAAAAACTAAACAAAAAAACAAAGAAGACAAAAGAAAAAAAAATGAACAAAACAATGACCTATCTAGACCAGAAGACTATTAATGCAAGAATCAACAGAGGAAACAAAATAAAGAATAGAATGAGCTAGGGAACTAAAAAAACTGAATGAACCAAAGAGAAACAAAAAAAAACAAGAAGAAACTAGGTACCTTCAAAACTGGAGCCATCCAAAGAAATGATAGAAAGAAGAGCTTCCCTAATTTGAGAAGCCCACCATATAGGAGGGTGGCCATAACAAGTAAGATCACCTTTGTCCAAAGCCCAATTAGCTAAAGCATCAGCACTCTTGTTTTGATCTCCGACCACATGATTGTAATCAACTTTCAAAAATCCCATCTGGATTAATTGAATCTTCTCAATAATTCTTTTTATTCTCCAATCCACCTTATGATTCTTAGGAGTCTTCAAGAGATTAATCATAAGTTGAGAGTCAGACTCAACTAACACCTTTTCCCATCCAACCTTAGTAGCCTCCTGAAGGCCTCTAAGGATACCATACCCCTCAGCAAGGTTATTGGAAAGAATACCCAAATTCTCAGCAAAAGTAAAAACCAAGGAGCCATCTGAAAGTCTACCAATTCCTCCCACCTTGGCTTTTCCAGGGTTCCCTCTAGAGGCTCCATCGGTATTGACTTTTCCAAAATCCTTAGGAGGAGGTTGCCAATTTCTAGTCCTATCCATCTTACTAATACTCACATTCCCTTTAAGTTGGTTGCCCTTAGAAGGTTTAATCTTCAATCTTTGCATCACTTGATCCCATCTTTGGTGGGAGTTTTGGGGGTGATTAAGGAGTTGATGGACTGATTCAACTAAGTTGGCTATGGTCTTTTGCCAAATATAGTGAATATCCTTCCTATCTTGATTAAAAATTTGGTTGTTCCTTTCATTCCAAATATTCCAAAGAAGAATGGTAGAACCCATCCAAACTAACTGCCTAATAAAATGATCAACACCCTCTTGATTAGGCCAATCCCTCCAAAGCTGTTCAAAAGTGAAAAAATTGGACCACTTTAAGCCAAGTAAAGTTGCCATTCTCCTCCATAGCTCAGAGGCTAAAGTACACTCAATAAAAATATGGTTGATATTTTCTACATTCTCTTCACACATTTCACATCTAAAAGGGCCATGAAAACCACGCTTCATAAGTTGCTCACCGGTAAGCACCCTACGATGCAATAAAAGCCAATTAAAGAACCTCACCTTAGGCCGAGAGCTTTTGAGCCCACAATTGAGAAAATATGTCGAGAAGAATGGTTGGGATTATTATGGCATAAGGTCAAATAACCTTGAGCAACTGAATACTCACCCTTAGTAGTGTTGTTCCATCCAAAACAATCTTTTTCATGGGACCAAGAGAGGGATCTCATATGAAGGATGCCTTGGATATCTTGTCTTTGCCTTTCTGGGATTTGAATAGGCCGAGTCCTCAATAGGGATCCAATATCTACCAACCTTTGAATTACCGGTATGGTACCGATAGTAATTAGCCACCTTTATCCAATTAGCTCGGTGAAGCTCCTCCATCCAAGGCCTCCAATCGGGAAACCGAGTTATCAAAGGCTTGTGACCATCCCAAGAATCTGTCCAAAAATTTGCATGTTGACCATTATGAATGATCCAAAATAATTTTTTCTTTATCAAATCCTCACCGAGTCTTAAGAGCTGCTAAAATGGGAGAACCTTTGGTAGGAAGTTGATAGCGAACAAGGTCTTCAGGACTTTTGTTCTCGGCATATTTAGCACGGAGATTATTGGCCCAAAGAGCATTGGGGTTATGCAACATCCTCCAATATAATTTAGCAGCTAAAGCTTTGTTGTTATTAATTGAAGACCGGAATCCTAACCCCCCTTCACTCTTAGGAAGACATAAAGTATCCCATTTCACCAAGGCCCATTTTCTTTTCTCCTTAGTACCACTCCAAAGGAAACGATGGCTGATTTGATCCAATTCTCGAAGAACAACCTTTGGGATATTCAAAATGGAAGAAACATAAATAGGAATAGCTTGAAGGACTGATTTTACCAAGGTGATTCTACCCCCAGAAGAAAGCCACTTGTTGGTCCACTTTCCAATTTTCTTCTTGACTTTGTCCAACAACCAATTCCAATATTTATTTTTCTGCCTTTGAATATTTATGGGAATACCTAAATAAGTGATTGGAAGAGAGGTCTTCTTATATCTTAATTTATCCAAGACCATGGATTCTGTCTAGCGGAGCGGTGAAAGAAAATAACTTTAGATTTGTCTTCATTGATCAAGCTGCCTAGTAGCCTTAGAAAAATAGCTAATGATTTGCTTAATATTAGAAGCTTCCTTAACTGTAGCTTTACCTAAAAGGGTAGAGTCATCCACAAATTGAAGATGAGAGATAGGTCTAGCTCCATGAGCAATGGTAACTCCCTCAAGGGTTTTGTTTTCCCTCTTTTTGGTTATAGTCCTACCCAAGCATTCAGCAAGAATGATGAATAAATAAGGGGATAGCGGGTCACCTTGCCTAATACCTCTGGAAGCTGGGAAAGACTGAGAAGGCCTGCCATTGATAAGAACTAAGTAGGAAACTGAAGAGATACATCCCATAATCCAATCCATCCAATCCTTAGAGAAACCAAATTGCCTCAAAACTTTGATAAGGAAGTGCCAATCCACTCTGTCATAAGCTTTGGATAAGTCTAACCGGATGAACATAGAAGGAGAATTTTGCATATCCATGGAATGGATGGCTTCTGAGCAAGAACTATCTCATCTACTATTTGACGTCCTTCCACATATCCCCCTTGCTGCGGGAAATAATCTTATGCAAAAGAGGCTTCAACCTTTCTGCCATGATTTTAGTAATAATTTTGAGAAGAACATTACATAAAGCAATAGGTCTAAAAGCTGAGATATGATCAACCTCTTGAGCTTTTGGAACAAGAGTAATATAAGTTTTATTGATAACCTTCAAAATTTCTTTGGATTTCTTGGCTTCTTCCACCACCTCTAATAAATCAACATGAAGGATATCCCAGAACTCTTGGTAGAACTCAATAGGAAAACCATCAGGACTTGGGGTTTTCCCTTTTTGCATTTTAAAAACTACTTGTTGAAGCTCATTGATAGTAACGGGAGCGAGTCAAAATAGAGTTCTCCTCGAAGTGATAAGAGAAGGGATTGCTTGAAGAACATTTTGTTGTGAAGGTGAGTCAAGAGGAGTAGCGGCAAAAATATTGGAAAAGTAATCAACAACAATAGAGTTCATGCCATCCCAAGTATAAACAACATCTCCAGAATCTGATTTTAAGGAAGAAATAAAGTTGTGAGATCTTCGAGCTAGAAGAGATTTGTGGAAGAAATTTGTGTTTCGATCTCCTTCTTTGAGCCATTGAATTCTAGATTTTTGCTTCCATAAGATTTCTTCTCTTTTTCCCATTCCTCTAACTGAGTTGTGAGTTTAATTTCATCTGCACTTCTCTTCTCTGTGAGGCCATCTAAATGGATTTTCTTATTCAAATTTTCAAGATGAGCAATAACTTCATGTTTTTTTATGAACATCCCCAAACTCTTTCCAGTTCCAAGTCTTGATTTTGGATTTAATGTATTGCAGTCTTTTGGCAAAACAGAACATCTTAGTCCCATGCCTAGGTTTACCTTCCTTCCACCATTGTTGCACACGAGGTCTGAAGGAAATGTCTCTAAGCCACATTAATTGAAAACGAAAAGGAGAGAAACTCACATTGGTTTTCCACATTTCCACCATGGTGGCCAATGATCCGAACCAGCATTATTAAGAGTCTTCACTTTAGGAATGTGACCATGGATTAAGAAATTTTCAGAGAGCAAAAACCTATCCAATCTCTCCATTATACAAGCTAAGCCTTGCCTTCTGTTAGACCAAGTCATAAGGCCATTATCTGGTTGGATATCCACAAGATGGAGGTTTGCAATATATTCGCTCATGAGGTCAGTACTTTTGTCCAAATTTCTATTTCCCCCCTTTTCTCATCCAGAGAGAGGATGGTATTGAAATCTCCTCCGATCAAGATCCAAGCTTTAGGAAAATGAGAGATAATATGAGTAATATCCTTCCATTGTCTTCTTTTTTCCTCCAAAGAAGTCGGGGCATAAACGAGTAATGCAGAGCATAATCTGGTTGGAATGTCTACTTTGAATAGCTATAGCCAACAAACCCCAACTGCCAACCATATGGTGAATAACTACCTCTTTTGGGTCCCAAAGACAAGCAATGCCACCCGAAGTCCCTTGGGAACTGAGGGAAACCACTTTTTCGGTTGGCCAAATTTTACTGGCAATTAAGTCCATATCCTCCATTGACATCTTTGTTTCTTGAAGGAAAACAAGATGTGGATGATTTATCTGAATCATTCTTCTAATTTCATTTTGTTTTGAAAGACTCCCTTTGAGTCCTCTAATATTCCAAGTGATGATCTTCATTAATACCAGGGCTAAAAATGTTGGGAAGGGCATTAATCTTACCTTCCTCTACAAGCTTTTCACCTTCTTTTACCATATGATATTGATTGGTCTTGCGACCTACTTTTTGATTAGAATCCATCTTCAATTTTTTTCCCTGTTTCTTGACTTATTCCAATTGAATCTGAGATGGCTTCTAACCTTGAAGAATGCTCATACACAGCCAAAATTTTACTAGATGGTTCAATGGAGTCTATATTGGGACCTGCATTATTTGAAGTTTTGACATTTGAAATATTGTTTTTCTTGTGTAAATTTTCTCCTTTTTTTTTCTGTTGAAAACCTTTGATTTGTTGGTTTGTCTCTGAGTTCTTTCCTTCATATTTAAATTGTGTTTCTAAGATTTCAGTTTCCATTATTTCCTCTTCCTCACTTGGGACATCATTTGTGGAAAGGATTTCAAACATATTAGCAAATGACTTTGATTGATCCTTCATTACTTGGTTTTTTTTAGTGTTCTTCTTCTTAGGTATTTGGAAACCTGTTGAGTTTATATCTTCTTTCTTTTGATCAGGAATTTTATTTGGGCAAGCATCGGCCAAATGACCATATTCATGGCAAATTCTACAATGAAAAGGAATGTTCTCATAGTCCACTACTTGCTCCCAAGTGTCTTCCCCAAATTGTAATGTGATCTTTTTAGGTAGGGGTTTGTCAAAATCCATTAAAACACAAATTCGAGCATAAATAATATGTTCAAAATTTTGAGTACAATCAGCAGTCATCATAAAAGTTCCTAAAGAGTTTCCAATTGAAGAAAAAATAGTAGGATTCCAAAATTCAATAGGGAGGCCAAAGAGTCTAACCCACATGGGAGCTATAGAAGGCATCTCTTCTTCGGCTTTAAATTTAGTATGCCAGGGCTTCATGAAAAGCCCTGCCCTTCCAAAAAACCAAGGACCCCCTTGAAAAGTTTTCTCTCTATCTTCATTATTAGCAAATAAAACAAGAAAATAACCATTTGGATAAATAGAGATTTGTAACTCACCTTTAGTTTTCCAGCTTTTTGCAGCCCAGACTTTGAAAGGAGATAGACTCGGACGAAAACCCACGAACCGACAAATTAGTCCTCTTTTTTCCAAATCTTCAATGCCGGTCTGAATGTTACCCATATCAAGCTTAACAATAGGAGTTCCATCAGCTGCTTTAAGACATCCTGACTCCGTTTTCCTGGGATCAATCTTAGGCATTCTTAGAGGTTTATGAGAAGCCCTAATATTGATATTAGCATTGGGCTGAGGCTGTCCACCATGAAGGGCATCCCTAAAATTCATTTTTGGGACTGAGTCTTCAAAATTCTTACCCTTGACAGGGGTTTTCACGGTAGAATTATTTTGTGGGTGCACCTTAGCACCAGATTCACTTGAGATATGAGCCATTTTTTGATCAACTACTTGAAACTTATTTCGTGGTCTCTTTAATCCTTGCCCTAGACGTCGTGGAAAGGTATGGTTTTCACTTTTCTTTTGTGCAGCAAATTGGAAGCCGTTGTCACTCAAGTTCACAGTATGATCTGTTGAAAGACAAATTTCTAACCCATCTTGTATCCCCTGCAACATTTCTTGCTAAAATATTGAGCATAAACCACAAAAATATTGGCCGCTAGGGCCCGAAGGCCCTAAAAACCAACCTCTGGAGCTGCTTGCACTCAACCCGAGATGAAACCCTCGCATAGCCGCTTGCCAAATATATCGTTCACACATAGGGATGCGCTAGGATCTGTGTTGCTCCAAATGATATGAAAATTGGTGGAGACGTTCTAGGGTTTTTCAGGCATCTACCCTCAAAATTTCAGCTCAATCCGAGTTCGGATGAGTGAGATATGGCCGAAACGAGTTCGGTAGTTTGGGCAGTCCTACGAAAAATGTCTCTCTCGAAAAACTTTTCTATACTATATATATATTATATATCTATATACATATATATATATATATATATATATATATATATATATATATATATATATATATAAGGAATATTTAAGAAAAAGGTATTCCATATTGTTGAAACATGCATTTTTTTTTTATTGTATTCCTGATGGTTAAGTTTTTAAAACTATTTCACATTATTGTCATACACATAATAAGGGCCCCACCTATAATTTTATCTATAATCCTAACTTAAACCCAAGATATTATTTGATACATAAAAAATTACGATATTAAATCATATGATTTAAAAATATCCATGACAACACTTATCCACATACACATAGCTTACTTTCTCTCCTAGAAGTGAGTGCTTCCTACATGATGTTTCTTAGTTTTACTAATATTTCTCAAAATATACACTTTCATAGATTAGTATGGAGTCCAAAAAGCATGGTCCATCACCTATCTATAAATTTTAAACTAAGAATTATGATGAAAAATATCATTTCATAGAAAATGTCATTGAATAATGTGAACTTAATTTATACTTGCTTGCTTCATAGGTTCAAACCTCACAAGTTATCATACCTAGTGTAACTTTTACACAAACCACATCTTCCATACCATCTACCTCTGTAACCTTAGCCTCTGATAGAGATATTAGTAAGGCATGGAAAAACCAAAATAAATTTCTTAAACAATTTCAAAATACTCATTAGCAAGTACAGGTAAACCCTAAGCCTTTACATAACTCTACTCAGACTATCCTTATCAACCAAGGTCCATCATGGAACCCACATTCTTCTATGGTTTCTATCCCTATTCCACCACAAATCCATACCATAACCCATCCTATTTCCATTGGCCATCCTAGCCATAACCCCCATCCATCAACACCATTTCATAATTCCTCATATTTTCATCAGCAATCCCCCATTCATAAAATTCCATCTAATTTTCCAAGCCATCAATACCAATATCCTCATCATTTATTCAATCCACAACATTTCTCCACTCCACCAAAAATCATTAGGTAATTCAAAGCTTTCACATTCCTGAGGAAGACCCTTGAATTAAGGCCATGCATAAACAAATAGATCAATTGATGCAATTTACTCTTGGTTTTTCAAACCAAAAACCAACCTTATTCCAATTGATCAATCAATAAATTCATCCTTTGATACCATCATCGCCATATATGGAAGATTCTACAATACCTAAGTTTGACAAATTTAAAGGAATTGAGGATCCCAAAGAACATGTGAGCACCTTTGTTCATGCATGTTGTAGAATTCAAGACGATAATACTCTCATGCTTCAAACTTTTCCTCAAATATTAGGAGGGGATTCCATAGAATGGTACAATCAATTACCAAGCCATAGTATTTATAATTTTGATCAATTGATTGATCAATTCTTTGATCATTTCATCCTAAATGGTAAAAATAAGTTCTCATTGTCCTATGTCTATGCTTTAAGACAACATGATGATGAATCTATCTATGATTTTATGATTTGTTGGAGGGCTATCATCACTAAATTTACATTCACCCTACCAATGGATGAGCTAATTATGATATTCACCAAGAGTTACTTAAATCATATCTCTTGGATGCTCTAACTACAAACTTATTAATCATTTGAAGAATCTTTAGCTCAGACTAGTTTCATTGAGGATATTAAAATCGAAGAAGCCATATCAAAGCCTATGAAGAAAGAATGGAAAAAAAGGGCCAACAAAAATCAACACAAGATACCCCAGTCATCCAATCTAATGAAGTCAATAAAATTGTTACGAGTCAGTCGATAACAGCTCAACAACAACCTGTACAAAAAACACCACAACAAATTTTATATCATGTGGTCCCTTCGACAACACAAGCACAAGCTCCAACAGTTCATAACATAGTTCCAATTGTGTAAAACTATCCTTGATGATAGTCTGTCTGATAAAATTACCAATACACTCCATTAGCCGAGTCATATGCCTCCCTTTTTAAAATGTTGTATGAGATAAATAAAATTTCTTTGCTCGACATTAGACCGTATGATCCCACCAAACGTGGTAAAATTATTAGGAACACCTATTTTTTCTTGTCATAGGCAAAATAAGCATGAGATCAACAATTACCATGTGTTTAATAATGTAGTCCAAGATCTTATTGACTTAGAGGTGATCAAGCTTGATAATCCCCTTGCTCAGCAAAACCAAAACCTTGGTATATTTCAAATACCACTTACTCACCATGAGGAGGTGCAATTAAATGTAGGGGAAACTAACATTAAAACCCCTCCTAACAAAGTCAATCACATTCAACAATACCAAAGGTTTATGGGGGCCACTCATGTGGTCACTAGAGGTCAAAGGAATAATCAACAAAGCCAATCACCTCAAGAAAGTGTGTCACAACCCTCTACATCACCACCCATCCACATTTTCCCCAATCCTTCATCACCCATCCATATCGCTAGCCAATAAAACCCTCCAAATCCACCAATCAATCATCCACCTCGACTAGTCATCTCATTGAGTAACCGATTAACTACAAGTTTGAAAATGGCTTCATGCTAAATTGTCAATTTATGAGTTAATCCAACAATCTCCTCCACATTGTGAGGAATTAATGGACATTCTAAAATCCATTGAATTACAATCACAAGATCCTAATGCCTTCAACAACTTTATGGGTAGCATCCAAACATGCATGAAGTCTTCCATCACTTTCTATGACTTTGATATTAAGCTAATCTCATCGGAATATGTATACCCTTCATTGTATATCATGGCTCTAATTTAAAAGAAGCCTTTTAAAAGTCCTAATTGATATCGGTTCCTCTATAAACATCATCACCACATATTCCATTCATCATTTGAACCTTCCTCCATCTCACATCACCAAGTCATCATTTACCCTGAAAGCATTTAATGATGCTTTGTGTTCCATAGTTGGCACTATTGTTTTACCCATCAAAGTAGAGAATAAAATGTTACACATAATGTTCCACATCTTGGAAGGATCCATGGTGTACAATGTACTCCTTGGAAGACCTTTGATGAGGGAAATGAGATGTTTCCCTTCAATACTACATCAATGTTTGATATAATTTCATGAGGGACAAGTGCATTACATATCGACGGACGTTGAGCCATTTAACTATTGCAATTTTATATTAAAATCTTATCAGTCCATGATCCCTTCCACTCACCTATTTCTTTCACCATAATCAAATCCATCCACCACTTCACCAATATCTTCATCAAAGGATACCATTATTGAAGAGCTCCCTATCACCAACCCTCATCAATATTTCACATCCCCATCATCTTCATTAGTGACTACATGCATATGTGGTCACAATAATTCCACATCATCAACATCATTACCATCCATCTCATCAACATCATTGTCATTTATTTCATCATCATCATCCATTATGCAACCTTCCCAAGCCAATCCATTGCCATCACCTAATGTTTCACAAGTTGAATTGACAAATTGTGAGACACCTTCACCTTCACCATTCCTTGAGCCATCATTTGACCAGAATCATTCCATGTCATCCCAATTCAAGGTCCACCTCACCAATCTTGATAGTGGTGAGTGCATGGTCAATGACATCACCATTATGCCCCTCATCATCCCTAGTACTAAGGATTTTTATCACCCATGTGACCCAATTTTAGCCATAGAAGTAGTCTATAACATGGGTTCAGCTCCAAATAGCATAAATTTTATATATGAGGGGATTGATTCTTCATCAAGTCCAGCTCCCATAGAGGAACCCAAAGAGCCAAAACTTGCCAACATTCCAAACATGACGAGATTTCCATCTTGACATTTCCACATGGTCAATTGGTAAGACTATGGCCTAGGATTCCATGAACAAGGAGTGCATCAACCTGTCGATGTTTCATATCAAGAGGTGCATGACTGTTCAGGTCTATGCTACCAACCACTCCCTACCAACTCTTCTCTTAAAAAAGCCTTCCAAAGGCTTAACCTCAATTCAGGAGAAGAATCCCTCCATCCCAATAATTTTGATGATGAAATCTATGAAGAATTTGAGCTTATGTCGATAATTTAGGATGAATATAAAGAAGAATTGGAGCTCATCATTCCCCATACTGAACAAGATGAGTTTTATCTCAACATATTCCCCATCCATGAGCCCATATTTCACTTGATTCTTCCACAAGATTGAGTGACCCCTACTGGTGAATAACCACCTCCATTCCATTATAAGCCAAATTGTAACATATGTACATAATACAAAAATAGTGGTTTTCACCACTACCAAAAAAAATTAAAAAATCAACAAAAACATGTTTTCTTTTTTAGCATTGCATGTATATATCATTTAGTAAAATGCATTTTGTGTTGCTTGCTATTATTTACATTAACCAAGCCCCTAACATTGATTCCTAGGTTCCATTCATTCCATCTAACCTTATTATCTTTGCCCATAAGTCAACTTGAATCATTTTGATTTATTCACCCCGCTCCATAATCCATATGATCCAGCTAAACCAATTCCAATTGACATAAGCCTTATTGATATGGACCATATTTCCTTGCCTTCATCCTTTTTCGAATTTGTCTTGTTTGAGGAATTGTTAAGGGCTTCCACCAACTACATTCCTCCATCCCCTTCACCTTTGCCTTCACCTTCACATTTGGATCCTGAGGTTTTCTAGGAAAAAATAGATGAGGATAATCCAGAAGAGTTTGATGAATCTTAGATGATATTCATCTGATCCCTATACCCCATAAAATTGAGGAAGGTTCCCACATGTCCATTGAAGATACTATCGATGTGGATCTTAGTTCAGACAAAGATAATCCCCAAATTGTTAAGCTTGGAAAAATTTTATCACTCAACAAACAAGAGCAATTCATTGTTCTTTTCAAGAGGAATAAGGACATATTTGTGCAGTCATACAAAGACATGCCTGCTCTTGACCCTAGTATGGTTGTCCATAATCTCACCATACAATGTGATGCTAAGTTGGTCAAACAAAAACTTAGGAGAATGCATCCTACTGTGGCCCTCTTGGTAAAAATAGAGCTTCAAAAACTCTTAGATGTGAACTTCATAGTCCCTATTGACTATCCTAAGTGTATTTCAAACATGGTACCCATTCACAAGCCTAATAGGGTGTTACACTTTTGCAATGACTTTCAAGATCTTAAAAAAGCATATCCTAAGGATGAATTCCCTCTCCCAAACATTGATACTCTTATAGATACATGTGCTGGCCATGAAATTCTTTCACTCATGGATTATTTCTTAGGATACTATCAAATTCAAATAAAATATTTATGACCAACACAAAATAGTATTCACTACACCTTGGGGAACTTTTTGTTACAAGGTGATGCCCTTTGGCCTAAAAAATTTAGGTGCCACTTATCAACATGTTGTGACATCCATTTTTCATTACGACATGCATAATATTATTGAATATTATGTGGATTATCTCTTGGATAAATCTAAAACTCGACAAGAAAATATTGGTGTATTGGATAAAGTTTTTGACCGACTCCTAGAGCATAATGTAAGGTTTAATACCAAGAAATGTGTCTTTGGTGTTACCTCGGGTAAACTTCTAGGATTCATTATCTCCAAAAGAGGCATTGAGATGGACCCTAACAAGGTCAAGGCCATTATGGAGATGCCTCCCCCAAATAACTTAAATAATTTGCATAGTTTACAAGGAAATATCCAATAAATCCATCATTTTTATTGCACAAATTTCTGATAGATGTAGGCCATTCAATCACCTACTACAAAATGGGGTGCCATTCTCTTGGACAGATGAATGTCAAAAAGCCTTTGATGACATTAATAAATTCTTAGATTCTCTACAATTCTTAGCCCCTCCTCGTTTAGGGGTCCCATTCTATCTTTATGTCTCAGCAATGGACTTTGCATTAGGGACAATTATTGCACAAAAAAATGAACAATATCAAGAACAAGTTGTCTACTACATTAGTTGAACATTGGTAAGCTATGAAATCTGATATGCTTATGTCGAGAAACTATGCTTAGCAGTGGTTTTTACCACTAAGAAACTTTGGCATTACATGCTTAGCCATATAAATTATGTCATAGCTAGATAAAATCCTTTAAGTTATATTATATCGTACACTTAAAACAACACTCACACTGCTAAATGGATAATTCTCCTCACTAAATTTGACTTGGAATTCATTATCCAAAAATCCATTTAAGGTTAGGCAATAGCCGATCAACTTACAAAAGATCCACTACCTAGTGATCATCCTTTTATTATTGAGCTCCTAGATGATTTGATATTTTCTATCACTGAGCAAGAATAATATGTCATTATGGAATAATAAATCGACATCACACTATTCTTTGATGGCTCTAAGTGCATGAAAGGTCAAGGTGCTGGAGTCAAATTTCACACACCACAGGGGGTACCTATTACCTTATCATTCAAACTCAACTTTCAATGTACATACAACACTGCAAAGTATGAAACTTTAATCTTAGGTCTTCAATAAACTATAACTATGATCATTAAGCATATTAGGATATTTTGTGATTCTCAACTTGTTGTAAAACAAATCAATGAAGAATACCAATACAAATAACCTACCATTAAACTTTATCACGAAGTAGCAATGAAATTACTCTCTAAGTTTGATTGGTATGAAATCAATAGCTTGCCACGTTTGACTAACATATTTATAGATGCAATGGCCTCCCTTGGATTATTGATTCCAAAAGACTCATTTGGAGAGGTACAACCCCTTATCATTTCAGTGATCTCTAAATCTATAATTACCCGTGTTGAGTCTAAATATGAAAAGGATGTTTTCTTTATCCAGTAAAATTCATATGAGCCTTGGTCAAGCCAAATAGTAGCCTTTCTCAAGTTTGGAACACTCCCATATGACATGTCTTGAACTTCCAAGCGTACTTTCAAGCAAAATTTAGTTTTTTTAGTTCTTTTGGGTGATGTATTGTATAAAAATGGTTATGATGGAGTCCTCCTTCATTGTATCAAGTGTAGTGAGGCTCAAAGAGCCATATCTAAAGCTTATGATGGTACTTGTGGTGGTTATTTTAGTGGAATGGCCATTTCAAAGTGTATTTTATGCATGGGTTATTATTGGCCCACAATTGAACGTGATTGTTGCACATATGCTAAACATTGCAAAAAGTATCAAGAACATGCTAATTTAGTTGATGTACAATCACAACCCTTGCAGCCTATTCAAAGATTTTTGCCCTTTAAACAATTGGGCCTAGATCTAATTGGTAAAATTTCACCTCCTTTCTCGATACAACATACATTCATTATCACAACCACTGAATACTTCACAAAATGGGTTGAGGTAATTCCTCTAACCAGTACAACAGGTTCTCTTTATACTCCATCATATCATTTTTCATTTTGGTGTTCCCTCAAAAATCATTTTAGACAATGGCAAATCTTTCAATAACAAGGATTTCTAAGCACTTTGCAATAAATACAACATCCAACATAGTTTCTTGAATCCTTATTACCCATAAGAAAATGCACAAGTTGAAGCTTCCAACAAGACCTTAATTACTAATCTCAAGAAACTTGTCAAAGAAAATCATAGAGATTGGAATACGCCCTTGGCATTATGGGCTTATTGAACAAGCATATGCACGCCTATAGGGGCAACACCATTTTCATTGGTCTATGGAGCTGAAGCAATCATGCATCTTGAGCTCAAGATCCCTTCCTTGAAAATTTCTTTACAAGAATTCATAGATGACAACATTGCTAGACAAGCACGTCTAGATAAACTCACACTTCTTGATGAGAGGCGGGTCAATGCTTTAGAGTATTTATGAGTTTATCAAGACCACGTCAAATGTTCTTACAATGTCAAAGTTCATATACATGAATTCCAAGTAGGAGATATTGTCCTTAAAAAGAATCAACAAAACACCAATGCATTGCCACATCTTTGTGATAAATTCATGGCTAATTGGTTAGGTCCATACATTGTCACACAAAGAGTGGGTAATGGTACTTACAAACTTTCTAATCTATAGGGAGAGGAAGAACCCAAACCACTTATTGTTATACACTTGAGAGTATTCTATGCATGATTTTATTACTTTATATATATATGGCTAATACACAAAAACATTTGAATACATTTCATTCATAACATTGCATTTCACTTGCGCCTACATTTCAAAAATAATGCATTCACCCATATTTCATATTGCATTTCATAAAATTGCATGTCATACATTGCATTCACATACCACATTACACATTTCATATAAGGATCATTTATTAAGTTTAAGATCTTAATTGGTCCAACAAAAAGTCATGTTGCCTTAATCAGGGGTACCTTCACAATGTCATCCACACAATTCCACTAAGTCCAAATTACCAATAGCACAAATCACATTCACAAATTCCTAGGTGTTTTTGTTAGTCTTACAATGACACTGAGAGGGGGGGTGAATCATTTTAGCTCTTTAAACTTGAATTTACAGCTCTTAATATTGCAATAATTAAAACTTATTACTAGATACAACAAGTATAACAAAATAGCATCACACAACACAAGATTTAACAAGGTTCACCAATGTGGCTACTCCTCAAAAATTGATTGCTTGGACTACCATACAAATCTAGCCTTTGCAAAGCACCAAATTTACAATCAATTTACCAGAACACACTGGAAGGAGCATCAACCCTTGATTTATCTACACTAACATAAAGGAGCACCAACCCCTAATTTATCTGCACTAACAGAAAGGAGCACCAACCCCTGATTTACCAGCACCAACTGGAAGGAGCACCAACCCTTGATTTATCTGCACCAACAAAAAGGAGCACCAACCCCTGATTTACCAGCACCAACTGGAAGGAGCACCAACCCCTGATTTATCTGCACCAACAGAAAGGAGCACCAACCCCTGATGCCAAGCTGCAACCTGGACTTCAATTTGAATTTATAAGTTTGACAGTAATATACCTTTGCTTTTGCAAGACCCTGACTGGTCTTCTTCACCTTTGCGTTCTTTGCTCTCTCTGCGCAATCATTTCATACACTCTGCTTTGTTATAGTCAAACTTCACGATCATCTTCTCCCTTTTGCACACTCTGCTCTCTTTGCAAATTTGAAACTTAGCACAATTCGACATGACTTGCTTTTTGTGCATAGCGATCGTATTTCACACACATTCGACCATATTTTCAATTCTCCAAACAACCCTCCTTTTATAACAATATTTTTTATGATGAAAACCCTAATCTTAGTCGACTGTAAATCCTAATCTTAGTCGACTTTCATAACAATTGTAAACCCTAATTTTAGTCGGTTGTCATCGGTCTTCGTTGGCTTCAACTCAAGAAGATGTTTAGTTTATCCATCGCTTGATGATTTCATTCTAGACAGACCCTGTAACCGCCATACTGACTTTTGATCACTCTTCATATTTTAGCAGTATGAAATCACTCTGTACCTGTCCCTGTAAATGCCATAGTGATGTCGATCCACTGTCATACTTTTCATTTCAGTCAGGTTCTCCTTCTTGACTTGTGCATTTACGACCTATCACGAAATCATGACATTTTTGCCTCTATAGCTTCTTTTATTGTTGTTGCCACAAAAATACATGTTGCGTTATCGCGACACTTTCACCTCTGTATGCTTTCTCTATTCTTTTGTCATGATATCATGACATTTCTGCCTCTACAGACTTCCTCTTTTCTTTTGTCATGATATCATGACATTTCTACCTCCGTATACTTTGTCTTTGCTTTTGTCGCGATATCGCGACACTTCTACTTCCATAGACTTCGACTTTGCTTTTTTCATGATATCGCGACACTTTTGCCTCCGTAGTATTCAACTTAGCTTTTGTCACGAAATCGTGACACTTCTACTTCTGTACTTAGCTTCTTTGCATTTGTCACAAAATCACGATACTTTTGCCTTCGAAGTCTTCTTCTCTACTTTTGTCACGAAATCACAACACTTCTACTTTCGTACTTTACTTCTTTGCTTTTTTCGCAAAATCACGACACTTCTGCTTTTGTCTCAAAATCGTGATAGTTCTGCTTCCATACGCTTCCTCTCTTTCTTTTGTCACAAAAATACGACATGTCGCGATATCGCGACACTTTTCAAACTTACTTTCTCTCTCCTATTTTAGTCATGAAAATGCAACATGTCGCAAAATCGTGACACTTTTCAAACTTACTTTCTCTCTCCTATTTTAGTCGCGAAAATGCGACATGTGGCAAAATCATGACACTTTTCTTACTTGTTCTCTTTCTTCGAAATTGTCATGAAATCGTGACACTTTTTCTTGCTTTCTCTTTCTCTTCCAACATGTCACGAAATTGTGACAGTTTTTCCACTTGTCTTTTTCTCTTCCAACATGTCACGAAATCGCGACAGTTTTTCTTGCTTTTTCTCTCTTCCAACATGTTGCGAAATCATGACAGTTTTTCCTCTTGCCTTTTTCTCTTCCACCATGTCATGAAATCATGATAGTTTTTCTTGCTTTTTCTCTCTCTTCCAACATGTCATGAAATCATGACAGTTTTTCTTATTTTTTCTCTCTCTTCCAACATGTCACGAAATCGTGAAAGTTTTTCCTATTTTTCTCTCTCTTCCAACATGTCACAAAATCATGATAGTTTTTCTTGCTTTTTCTCTCTCTTCCAACATGTCACGAAATCGTGATAGTTTTTCTTGCCTGCTGTATATGTCATGATATCGCGACACTTTTCTTACTTGTCTTTTTTCTTTGATCTTTTGCATATGGGCCACTTCGGTCTTATTGGAAAATCATTGTACATACTCTGAATAACCTTTGAACTCCTGTCTTCGCATCCGAATAGCTTTTGAACTTCCTATCCATTGCATCAACGGATCTATCCGATTGTGTTGACAACAATGACAATATTGTTGTTGCACCTTGCTCAACAATCTCCCCCTTTGGAATTGTTGGCAACACATGTGCAATTTCTTGTAACTCTTCTCCCCCTTTGACAATAATACCAAAGGGCTACTGCAGACTCCCCTTGAGTCCATGCACAACATTCTCAGGCAAGATTTATTACACTTAGCAAAAATCATGAACATGAGCAAAAAGATAATCAAATACTTAAATGCTCCCCCTGAGAATGTGATCCCTGTAGCTAGTCAATTCTTGGAAAGTGTGACCATTCCCAATTTATTGCGAAGGTACTCAAAAACTTCCTTGGTCAATGGTTTTGTGAAGATATCTACTACTTGCTTTGTAGCTGGAATAAAATCCAACTTAACCTCACCTTTCGCAACTTTCTCCTTCAAAAAGTGATACCTAATAGCAATGTGTTTTGTGCATGAATGCATAACTGAATTCTTGGAGATGTTAATGGCACTGGTGTTATCACACTTAACTGATATTGGCTCAATGAAGATAATACCAAGATATTTCAGGGTTTGTTTCATCCACAATACCTACATACAACATGTTGTCGCTGCAATATATTTTGCCTTTGTTGTCGATAAAAAAACTGACTCTTGTTTCTTACTGTGCCACGCAACCAATCTGTCTCCAAGATAAAATGTACCTCCACTAGTACTCTTTCTATCATCGACACATCTTTCCCAATCTACATCTAAATATGAAATAAGGGTGAAGTCTTTACCTTTCGGATACCATAACCCATACTCCATAGTACCCTTGAGGTACCGAAGAATCCTTTTCACTACTGTCACATGAGTCTCCTTGGGATTAGCCTAAAATCATGCTACCATGCATATTGCATACAAAATATCTGGTTGGGTAGCTGTTAGGTACAGTAAGCTCCCAATCATAGATCTGTATATGGTTTGATCAACAGGTGGAGATTTTTCATCTTTGCTCAACTTGCAACCTATCGTCATGGGAGTGTTAACTGGCTTACAATCCTCCATTGTGAAATTTTTAAACATCTCTTTCACATATTTAACTTGAGAAATAAATATGCCCTTCTTATTTTGATTAACTTGCAACCCAAGGAAATACGAAAGTTCACCAATCATTGACATTTCAAATTCTTTCTACATCTTATTTGCTAAATATTTACACGACTCATCTTTGTTGTTGCCAAATATGATATCATCTACGTATACAACAAGAACAATAAGATGCCCATTTTTTGTTTTGACATACAAATTACTATCCACCATACCTTTCTTAAACCCTTTTTGAGTGAGATAGTTGTCTAGCCTTGCATACCATTCTCGGGGTGCCTGTTTTAAGCCATATAATGCTTTCTTCAACTTGCACACCAAGTGGGGATTATCACCAAGTTGAAAACCATCTGGTTGGTCAATATAAACCTCTTCTTCAAGTTTCCCATTCAAAAATGTTGATTTCACATCCATTTGATAAACTTTGAAATTCTTGTAGACTTCTAAAGCCAGAAACATTCTAATTGCCTCTAGTCTAGCTACTGGTGCAAAAGTTTCCTCAAATTCAATGCCTTCAACTTGTGCATAACCCTTACATACCAATCTTGCTTTATTTCTGACTACCTATCCGTCTTCATTCAATTTGTTTCAAAAAATTCATTTAGTCCCGATTATATTATTATTTGTAGGTCTAGGTACTAACTCCCAAGTTTCGTTTTTCTCGATCTGATCTAATTCTTCATTTATTGCCTTCATCCAACTTTCATCTTTGCTTGCATCAGCAACATTTTTGGGCTCAATGTTGGATAATAGAGAGTAGTTACTTACTACTCTTCTTCTTGTATCGCTCCAAATTTTTCGCACCCCTACCTTCAGGCTATTGGATCCGCGCCTGGAAGGAGGATGGGAAAAGGATGGTGCGGTACCTCGGACGAGAGGACTTTGCGAAGGTCCTGCCTCTCAAGGGAGGTGCATTTTGGTGATTTTTCGACGGATGGTGGGTTCACCAGGAAACATTTGACGGTAGCTTCCACGCCTAGGTTTTGGGAATGAGTTTTGATGAGTTCGTTTTATTTTTAAACATTCATCCTAGGTTTGGCCGAATGATTCTAACTTAAACTACATGAAAATGCAATTTAAATGCATACAAAGAAACATAAAGGAAAACAGAAACAGAGAATTTGCAGGAGGACAATGAAGATTACCCGATCCGAAAGTCCCGATGGAGTTTCTAAGCTTGAAGCAGCCTGGATCGTCCGCAATTCAACAGAATCGCCTTCAATTTGATAAAATCGTCCGAACTGACAAGATCGTCTCAAATCTGACGAATTCGTCAGACGAATTCATCGTAGACCTGCAAAACAGCAAACAGATGCGAAATACGAGAAATTCTATTTTGCAAACAGGGGCAAACTATGTAAAAAAGTAATATGAGTGTTGAACAATATACAAGAACATAAGTAAATGCAAATAACTGTGTTTAGATAGCAGAATATGATCTTAATCTGTAAACTTAGACAAAATGGGTGAACTCCAAATGCAATATAATATAAAAACTGAATAAACAATCTAATTTACAACATAAAATGACAGAGAAAAGAGACAGAAGAACAAACTCCAGGCACTGATTGCCTCGATGTGCGCTGCAGTCGAAATCGTCTCGCATCAGTACGAGATCGTCCCGAATTTGACGAGATCGCCTCCGATCTTGACAGGTTCGTCTAGCTGCGATAGGTACTGGCTCCGGCTGAAAACCAGTGGTGTACCTGCAATGAAATGACTATAGGACTAATGCAAAATATGAATTACGATGTTTTAGAGCATAAGGGTTCAATTTGCATAAAAATTCAGCCAGGGGTTGGGGAGGGAAAAGTCTTAGAGTTAAATAGGCATAGGATAGTTGTTGGGAGGTTGGAGATCATCCCAATTTGGGAGATCTCCAACGGGGGAAGGGTCCCAACGGCGCAGTACACGCTTCCGCCCGGATTGGAGACCCGTTGGAACGGATTCCAACTATGCAAATTCAGCTTTGCGACGAAATCGTCTGGACGTTCTAGTCCGGACGAAATCGTCAAATCGGGCGATATCGTCCGATCGGAGACGATATCGTCAAACGGTCAAAACAACTCGCTAAAAATGGCACGGAAAAGGAGGAAACGGGTTTCTCGACGGTTAACGAGCGGTTTGGGAGGTTAAATTTGAATTTAAATTTATTTACTAAGGTGAATGTAATTATTCCAATTTTACTGCGCCAATTTTAGGGTGCTACATTTTGCCCCCTCTTTAGCGAATTTTCCGAAGAAAATGCGTTAAAGATGAGTTCTTCTCGATCTACGAGAAAGCAAAAAATTATTCCCATTTTTAGGCGACGATTCTTGGTCGAATCGTACGACAGCTTACTATGGTGCCCCCTCCGTGTTTTTACCCAAATCGAACGTTTGAGGTAAAAACGCGAAAAAGCAAAAAATTATTTGTTGAATAAAATTAAGAAAAATAGGGTAAAACCCTAATTCATTTGTTACTGTTCATTTTACTGTTTTGAGAGCTCTGGAGCAAAAATGGTAGAGACAGCAGCACGTATCTGCAGAGGTCCGCCGCGGTCTACGGGTAAGGGTTTAAACTGATCTAGAATTGATTTAATTTGATTTTACATGCTTTTTAGATGGATTTTTAGGTGAATTTTGAGCATCGCGGCCGTTTTTGGCCATCGACGTCGTCCGGACGAAATCGTTCCTAGTTCGACGAAATCGTCTCAAGTTCGTCAATTTCGCCCAAGGGCGAAATCGGCGAAAAAGGGACGATTTCGTCAAATTAGAGACGATTTCGACACGCGAAATCGGAGACGATTTTGCTCAAATTTCGGACGATATCGGCCAATAGTGGGCGATATCATCAATTGCAAAATTTTGATCTTTAAGTTGCATTATTGATTGCTAAAATTGTTATTAATGATTGTTTGTTGTTTTGATGTTTATGCTTGCAGAGAGGATTACTAAAGAGCAGAGAGTGGAAATATGGAGGATTAAGAGATGACTTGGCCGCTCTGACACAGGCAGAGCGAGATCAGCTGGCACAGGCCGGCTTACTACATGTGGCAGAGATGCCACAAGTATCTACAGACATGGGGCTACTGACGGCCCTAGCAGAGAGGTGGTACCCGGGCTCTTCATGTTTTCGGTTACCGATAGGGGAGATGACTCCCACACTAGAGGATGTATGGAGGATTCTTAGAATCCCCATACAAGGGAGGATGATCACACCTGCGGCCAATCAGGGCCACGCGATGGGACGACTCTGCGGTGACCCGAGCTTCGCCCCGGAGAAGGGCGGAGTGAACATCGAGGCACTTCGCCGCATGCCCGGGGCATCTACACCGACACGAGTTTTGGCCGGGGTGGTTGGTGGACTTCCGCTGTGCCACCGCAGCGGCCGTAGGGTACCATGGATGCTGGCAGATGTGATCTGCGACATGCGCGATCATGGCTACAGATTTGCTTGGGGCAGCTTTGTTCTATGCCGATTGTATAGGATCCTGCATGGGGTCGTATACAAGGGCGGCCGATGTCTGGTTATGACATCGCTCCTACAGGTTTGGTGCTGGGAGCACATTGCGGTGCGGAGGCCGATAGGGCTTCCACTGATAGGGGTTGACGGGGAGAGGCCCCGAGTCTTCTACTGGTGGCTCCGAAGAGGGGCACAGCGACGGATCGACCCGCCGGTGTCCCGAAGACTACTGGATGACTTGGTCCCAGCACCGCATCACCCGGAGGCCATGGAGGCAAGATCCAGGGTGGGCAGAGGACGCACAGGAGCTGGCTCGCATCAGGCGAGTCTCGCGGCTACGGATGGAGAGGGGAGAGGTGGAGCTCCACCGCTATGACCGAGTTTTGCGATAGTTCGGTCTACAGCAGGGGATCCCATCTCTCAGGGATTACGAGTTTTCCCGGACTGTCCGGGATAACACCACGGTTAGCGGGGCTCCTGACATGCAGCGCTTCTGGAGCCAGGACGCAGACGATGCCCCCATCCAGCCAGTGGATGGGGACGACGTAGGGGTAGCCGATGGCTACGATGCCTGGTACACAGGCATCCGCCCTCCTCGGATGACGAGGGCACAGGGACCGATCCACGCAGTTGTGCGTCAGATAGGGAGGCGACGCCAGGCGGGGGTAGAGGCAGCCCGGGGTCACGGCAGAGGAGAGCAGAGGAGGCCACAGGCACAGGAGAGGCCACGGCAGAGGGAGAGGGAGAGGAGGGAGGCGAGACCCCCATCTCCACAGAGGCCACCATCGCCTGATAAGGGCAAGGGTGTGGACATTGGAGAGAGTAGCGAGATGGCTACTCTCCGGGCAGAGAGAGATCGTCTGCGAGCTCAGGTGCAGACGTTACAGGATGCAGCTGCAAAGCACCAGGCTGAGGTGTCACAGCTACGAGACGAGAATGCTCGTCTCAGGGCACGAGGCGGAGGGGTAAGCACTCAGGAGCTACCGCGGTCGGTTTCTCGGACCGCATTCTATCGGGCGCTATACTACCGTGCGGTGCCGTAGGGCCGGAGGGTACAGCTGCCACCGCCATAGCAGATCCTATCAGACAGGGTCGACGAGGAGCTCATCCCGATCGATGACGAGGACTCGCAGCACCACACATACCGCGATGGGACCACCTCGCCCTCCGCAGGGCGGGGAGGAGATGAGGCCGAGAGCTCTAGAGGCTCTCGAGGCTAGAGGGCGGGATACTGCCACTGAGATTGTATTATACTTGTATTGATAGAGGATTGAGTATGCCGAGGTACATATTGTGGCATACCAATCTAGTTTTGATGATGTATATATTCTGTTGATATATATAGATGAGATATTTTTTGATCATATGACTTGTCTTATGTGATGCTTATGATGCTTTTTATGTTTGATTGATTGATTGAGTTGATTGATGTAATGATTTTATTGATGATTCATGTAATTATGTCGTTTTGGAAAATATTATAACTTGGATGTCATGCTATAAATATTTTAAATGAAATAATCTGATGTAACAAATTGATTGGTTGTAATGAAATGTGATAAAATAAAAAGAGATTTCTAACAATAATTTCAAAGGACATTGTCGCTATTATAGACCATTTCATGGAGTCGCTGCTCACTCGGTCGTCAAGCTAGTCCCAGGATAGAAATATTGTTAAAAGAAAAGAGTGCTTAAGAGACTGTCTTAAGACTTTGTTGTGATGATGCAAATGATGATGATGATGATGGTTTGCTTTCAGATTTCCATAAAAATATTATGCATGAAATATTGTAAAATAATTTTTGCTAGGCATAAATTCCTAAGTGTGATAAAATTGTTGAATAATTCCTTAAGAATTATACCATCATTGCAAAATGCAAAGGTTGACATAATGATATGAAATAATAAAAATGTGTTTGCTTTTGAAAAGCATAATTTGTGTAATAGAATGAAGTCATATGGTTTTTATGAATTTTGATAAATTGGAGAAAATATTGTTACAATGGTTTTCGCTAGGTATAGAATATGTAGGTATAGACTTATACCATCATCGCGAAGATCAAAGAAAATAGTTTTATTGCATGGTTGATTTTTAATGAATAGAAAAGATGAAAATGAGGACTTGCGCTAAGCATAAAACTCCAATTTTGGTTTTGGAATTATACCATCGTCGCGAAAGTCGATAAGATATATATGATATGTTTTAATTGAAATTTTTGATTTCTTCTATTATATAGTTGTCTTTGTGGTAAATAATTGTACTTGATTATTCCAAACAAGTTGCAAAAATAATATTTCAAAGTATTTTGAAAAAATTAGATTTATAAGGAATCCCATGTGCATAAGTGAATTCATTGCCAATCTTGATTTATCATAATGATAGACAAAATCTCTCAAATACAAATGTGTGTGCAATTGTATGGTTCAGTTACCAGTTTTGAGCAAGATACTATGATACAAGTGATTTGAATAAACCAACTAAGTGTTCATTAACCATGATGTAGATGCATATAACCATACTAGGCTACTATGTAGATCGGATTATCAAGAGCTAGCTAATCCATAAGCAGACATAGGTCTGTACAAAAGAAGGTCGCTAATGTGATAGTATATATCGCCAAGCTAGGATTTACCCAAGGCCAAGCAGGTTGGGCACAAACCACCTGTTATGGGGCTTACCTCACAGTTTTCGAATAATTGAGAATTCCAGGGATTCAAGCTCATCAACCCTTCTTTTTTTTTTTCAAAGGGTAGGGAAAGGGATTTTATTGCTTTTCTTGCTTTCTTTTGAACTTTGCTTATTTTTCTTTTGCTTGATTTTTGAGATAGTGCTTGAAATATTGTCGGAATGATATAGAATAACATTTTTCTTTTCTCTTTTCTTTTTCTTGAACTTTTCTTTTCTTTTTCTTTTTCTAGGGATACTTGCTCGGATTAGCTATAGAGCAAGGGATTTTTATTCTGGGTAGGGGTGAGCTTGTCCTTTTGCCAATTCTCAAAGATTCTAGACCATGTGCATGATAGGATAGCAAGGGAAACTTTTCACTCAAGAAATCAGTTCTACTATGTAGCAAAACATGGAAATTACAAATATAATCATTTTATTGTGAAAAGATGTGCTTGGTTTAAGTAAATACCAAGATCAATTCTCTATGCTCAAACTTTATTTAATTGATTTTTGTGAACTTTGATATAAGAGAGATTAGTAATCATGCCATATAAAATCAAGATATTTATTATGTGAGTGTGCAAGTGAGGGATGCCAAATAAATGCTAGTTTTATCCAAAATAAGTTGAAACATATAACTGCAATAATTGTAAGAAAATAATGATTTTGAGAAAGTTTTGAGAATGTTGACTCTCTCTTTATTCTATATATTGTTTTGGTTTCGAAAGAGTCAAGCATATAGCTGTTTTTGGATTTTTATGTTGATTTTTGTTTTAAAGCAAAAGAAACTTTACAAAATAAATGCGATAAATATTTTTGAAGATTTTTGAAGATTTTATGAATGTTTTTGAGGGTTTTGAATGATTTTGAACAAATATATACATGGATGAAATAATCAAATTTATGCATAATAACGTTTGAGATGTAAAATATTCATGGGTTCTTTAAGTTCTTTACCATCTAAGGTAGATAATTTATATGCTCCCGATTCAAATTTTGCAAGTAATGATGTATGGTCCAAGCCACTTGGGCTCAAATTTACCTTTCAGCTTCTTTGGTTGCATTTGTATTTTTTTGATTTTCTTTTAGAACAAGATCGCCAATCTCAAAGGATCGATGACGAACTTTCTTATTATATGCTCTTTTAAGCTTGTTTTGGTATGCACGGAGATGCTCTAAAGCATTGATGCATTTTTCGTCTAGGAGTTCCAATTGATCGAGTCTCACAACAGCGATATTCATCTCCTAATTCGGTGTCTTGAAGTAGCAGAGCCAAAGAAGGAACTTCCAATTCAAATGGAAAACTGCTTCGGCACCATATACCAAAACAAATGGTGAAGTGCTCGTGGGGGTTCGAACACTAGTTCGATAAGCCCACTGTGTCCGGATATAATTGAATATGCCACCACGGCCAGCTTTATTGACTAGTCTTTTGAGAATTTTGATTAGAGTTTTGTTAGAAGCTTCCGCTTGACCATTACCCCCGAGGATAATAGGGAGTAGACCAACGATGTTGAATCTTATATTTTTGACATAATTTTTTAACATCTTTATTTTTGAATGGAGTTCCATTTTCAGAGATGAGATTTGCAGGAATTCCGAACCCGCAGATGATTTGATTAAAAATAAATTTAGAGACTTGTGAACTGAAGGCAGGAAGCTAAAGGCATAGCTTCGACCCACTTCGTGAAATACTCAGTGGCGGTTATGATGAACTTATGTCCATCAGAAGACACAGGGTTAATTTTACCAATAATATCCAAGCCCCATTTAGAAAAGGGCCAAGGAGAAGAAATAGCCTGCAGCTCTTGTGCAGGCGCATGGACAAGGTCAGCATGTTTTTGACACTTGTCGCAATGGCGCACATATTCATGTGCATCCGTTTCCATGGTAGGCCAAAAGTATCCTATCCGAAGGAGCTTTTTAGCAATGACGCTACCACTAAAGTGTCCTCCACAAGATCCATCGTGGGCTTCACTTAAGGCTGATTTAGACTCTTCTAAATTTAGACATCTTAATAGGATACCTTCAAAAGATCTCCTATATAAAGTATTGCCAATGATTACAAATCGACTTGCTCGTCGACGTAATAACCGACGCTGGTTGCGATTAGAATTAGCAGGGAAAGTCCCATTTTGGAGGAAATCAAATATGTCTATATACTAGAGTTCAGGAGTGGTTTCCTTGATTAGAAACACATCCAAAGGCTCTAAGCATGACTTATGTGAAGCGGGTTCCTCGGAGTCGACGAATGATGATAGTGGCATATTCGTCGTCTAACTCCAAGGGCAAGAGAGATGCAACGGCGGCCATGGCGTCGGCTGCACGGTTGCTAGTTCGAGGAATGGCTTCCAAGGTAACTTGATCAAACAAGGCCATTAGTTGTAAAACATAGGCCTTATATGGGCGAATTTTATCATCTCTGGTTTGATAAACTTCATTAATTTGGTTTATAACCAATTGGGAATCCCCAAAAACTAAGAGGTTTTTAATTTTAAGCGCTAAAGCAGCTCGTAATCCAAGGATTAGAGCTTCATACTCAAGCAGTATTGTTGGTGCAAGCAAAGGTTAGTTTGAAGGACAGAGGAATAAGATGTTTTTGCGGAGATATTAAAATAATACCCGCACCAGCCCCACTCATGCATCGGGCTCCATCAAAGTATAAGGACCATTGTTCAACAAGGTCTGCCTCTAATTGAAGGCATTCATCAGAAACTCGATAATGAGGGGATGAGTAGACTCTAAGGGTGCAGCAGCTAATTGATCTCGCTATGATTTGACCCTTAACGTACTTCTGTCCTATGAAGGTGAGATCAAACTCGCTTAGAGCAAGAACCCACTTGGCTGTGCGACCCGATAAATAAGGTCGACTCATGAGATATCTTAAAGGATCATATTTGGCAATGACATACGTTTTTTGGCTAAGCATGTAATGTCGTAATTTTTGCGTAGCAAACACGACTGCTAGACATAACTTTTCTAACGTCTGTATAGCGAGTTTCATAACTGACGAAAGTTCGGCTAATATAATAATTAGCGCGTTCTCGTTTTTCATCATCAAGCTGAGCTAACATAGCTCCTAAGGCGTAATCAAGCAAAAATATATAAAAGAAATGGGCGATCAGATTTAGGCGGTGAAAGCACCTGAGGGTTAAGGAGATATTGCTTGAGAAGTTCAAAAGCTTCTCTACATTCTGTATCCCAATTAAAGGGGACGTCCTTCTTAAGGAGTTTAAGAAAGGGACCAGTTTTGTCCGCCAGCTTATCAATGAAGCGACGGATAGCTTGAAGTTTACCTTGTAAACTTCGTAATTCAGATATATTAGTGGGTGCGGGCATATCAGTGATAGCCGCAATTTTGAGAGGGTCAATTTCGATACCACGTAAAGAAACTAAAACCCCTAATAACTTGCCGGATTTAACTCCGAATATACATTTTGCTGGATTTAATCGAATGAGATATTCTCGTAATCGATTAAAAACTTTTCTTAAATCGTCTAAATGATGATCTTCAATAAGAGAGCGAGCTATAATATCATCTACATAATCATGTAGGATATCATGCATCATATCATGAAAGATGTAGGTCATGGCCCGTTGATAAGTTGCCCCGACATTCTTTAGGCCAAAGGGCATCACTTTCCAGCAAAAGGTACCCCAGGGGGTAATGAAGGCTGTTTTAGCCTGGTCTTCAGGAGCTATCCTGATCTGATTATAGCCGGAGAATCCGTCCATTAAGGACATCATCCCACTTTCGACAGTAAAATCAATAATTTGGTCCATATTTGGAAGAGGAAAGTCGTCTTTAGGGCATGCAGCGTTAATATCTCTGAAATCTGTGCAAACCCTAACTTTGGTGGCTTCTTTCTTGGTGACTGGAACTACATTGGAGATCCATTCAACGATAATCAATAGCTTGTATGAAGATAACATTCAGGAGTTTTTCTAACTCCCCTTTGACTAGCAGAGCCACTTTGGGATGCATTTTTCTAAGTTTTTGTTTAACAGAGTTTAGCATCCTGGATGGACCACTAGGTGGTGCATGACTACGTAAGGGTCTAGACCTCGGCATATCTTCATATGTCCAAGCGAAGACATCTTCATACCCTTTAAGAAATGCAATGTATTGTTCTTGTTTTTCTTGACTTAGTTCCGCTCCAATGTTGATTATGTGAGGGTTGTCCTCAGTTCCAATATTAATTTTAAGGACATTTTCTACCTCCATGTGTAGATCTCTTTCAAAATTAGGTGGGGCAGTGAAACGCCCAACTCTTGTAACTCTTGTAAAGTTAATTTAGATAATTCGTTCTGAGGGTCGGTGGCCTCAAGTTGAGCTATGGTTGGTATAGAACCATCAAAATAAAACCCGTTATACAACATCTCTTCAACAGAGACATCATGGAAGATATCTCCTTCCAACTCTTCATCGGGGTCAGCAATCATTTCATGGTATGCTATGGATAGCATGTTGCATGAAAATGATGGATTTTTAAGAGGTAAATCAACATGTCTATCCAAATAGTCTTGATAGCATATGAGATGATCATCATCCTCAAAAGGAAAGGGTTGACCCTTACTAGGTAATAGGCCCACACCACATCGGGCAGGCCATGGTTCTACCTCGAAAGGTTCTTTCATGCCATTTTGGAAAGGTCCTAAGCCTTTCCCTTTATATCCCATTTTAAGCATCATGGGTTTAGCTTTAATATAATCGTTGGTAAAATAGCACCGAGCATATCCATCATGATGGGTTTTGATATTCTGAGGGATTCTTCCCTGCTCATATCCTTTGTAAATGAAGGCGCAACTCCCGACTTGGTAAGTACTTCCCATAGGTTGTGGGAGGCCCAAAGTACGAGGAGATGGCGGCAATTGATTTAAAAGGTCCGAATCTTGCATGAAATCATTCATTTTTTCTGATATTAAGGTTGTAGATAAATCTGGTAAAAGATCATCAGAAAGGGCATAAGATGTAGAAGGCTTATTACCTATGTTTTGAGATGTGGAAGGTATGATAGATGTGTCTCAAGGTTTTGAATTTATGGGATTAGAACTTGAAGAATTGGTTGTAGTTTTAAGAGCTTTTTGATGTTCTACAGTGATTTGTTTAGCAGGTGGTTGATCTATATGGGAAGATGAAGTTAATGGAGGAGGAATAGATGAAATGATGGGTTTATATTTCACAGTTTTAGATGAAGAAGAACTAGGATATGTGGATGACAGAGCAAGGCAAAATTGCACTCCAACCGGTTCTGCCAATGCACACATATCAAAGGTCTAGGGTCACCATGAATAGTGACCAACTGATTTTTAAACTCAAACTTAACACATTGGTGTAAAGTTGATGGGCCTGCTCGCATGGCGTTAATCCAAGGGTGACCCAAAAGTATATTGTATGATGATAGGCAATGTACAATGAACACAGTTGTCTCAAGGGTTCTAGGACCAACTTGCAATGGGAGGGTAATGACTCCACACGTTTCTTGTGTTTCGTCATTAAAGGCTTTGATAATCATATCACTCTTCTTCATTTCATCACTTCTAAAACCAAATCGTTGGTAGAAGTCAAAGGTGCAGATGTTTAGAGATGAGCCATTATCAATCAAGACTCGTTTGACAACTACATCCCCAATTAAAGTTGTAATATACAAGGGATTATCCTTGTGTAAACTGTGTTGTGGGATATCTTTATCTCGAAAGTCAATACAATCAATCTCTCGCGTGATGATAGTATTGGCCATAGCTTCGGGTTGGATGTTTTGAGGTACCATCATCTGGCTCAAAGTAAGCATCAATTCATCCCTATGGGTGGGGGAGGATCTTAATAAATCTAAAAGGGAGATTCTGGCGGTGGTATTAGACAATTGCTCATTAATGTTGTAAGGGGGTTTAGTTTGAACAATAGGAGCATGACTTCCTTTATTAGGATTTTTCAGAACAAATGGAGCTGATCCATCGTTCTGGTTTGGTTCTTGTTGGGGATTTTGAGCTTGTTGTCGAGTGACGACTCCGATGGTACCTACAATGTTATAGTGATGACGTTGAAAGGGTCTCGGTTGAGAGTTTATGGCTTGTTCATAAGGAAGGACTTCATTAGAAGAAGGTCGAGTAGTGACTCTTCTGGGAAATGGTTCTTCTGGAACATTAGCATCTCGTGGATAGGTTGAATAGGATCTGATTCGTTTTCAGAACTATTCGATTGAATGGTGTCTACTTCACTCTCACTATCTGACTCTATATTGCTAGAATCAGAAGTTTGAAAATTATGTAAGAGCCTGGTTGTAACCAGGGATAAGGTTGTGTCGAATGTGTGAGAGTCCTACATATCGGGTAGGAGGGGGAACATTGTGATGTTCAATTTGATTGGCTACCTCTTTACCATGTCTTGGTAAAGGGTGTTGAAATATGTCTAAAGTTTGATTGGCATTCTCGATTTTGATTTTGGGGAACAAGTATTTTGGGTATTATTAGGAGGGTTTTGTTTAGGTTGGAAGGCTTGCACTTCCATTTCATTATTGTCAATCAAATCTTGTATTTTATGTTTCAATCTCTTACAAGCGTTGGTAGAATGTCCAGGACCTCTATGAAAATCACAAGGCAAATCAGCTCTATATCCGGGTATGCTTGGGTCGAGTTCCTGGATAGTCGGCAGCTTGGATTAAACCTCTTTCAAGAAGTTGAGGTAAAATAGTTGATAAAGGTTGGTTTAATCTAGTGAACTCCCGAGGAGGCTTATCGAGAGGTTTCAAGATGAATTTTTCTATTGTTTTTGTTGCATTGACATTAGCAACATTTTTGCCGTCGTGACTCCATCACCGACAACCCGTTTGTTTTTATATTGATTTCTAGATGTTTTCTCATCATCCTTCTTTCTAAGTTGGCCTCTCCTAATGAGGGCATCTTCTACCCTTCGAGCTAAGTCTATAGCTTGATCGAAGGTAGTCAAAGTATCTGTTGATAGCTCATAAGAAAGTTGTTCTTGTAAATTGTTAATGAAAATGTCTAACATTTCCCTATAGGGTAGCACAAAGTGCGCTTTTCCTGTCAATTGTCTCCATCTTGCTAAGAAATCAGCAAAACATTCGTCTTTATCTTGTTTTAAATTGTATAGGTCTTTAATAGTTACATGCCTCTCGATGTAGGCACTAAATTGATGAACAAATGACTCAACTGTTTCTTCAAAGTTTCTTAAGGAATGAGTGGGCAATTGATAATACCACTCTAACGCCATTCCACCTAAACTTTTGGGGAACATTTTTAGTAATAGCAAGTCGTTATGCGATATGTCATGACATGCTATCCTAAACATGCGAAGATGTTCTATGGGATCTTCGGTTCCTTTATAGATAGGCAGGACGGGCATGGGAAAATGTTTAGGGTATGGTTGAGCTACCACTATGGGATCCAATGGTTGGCTACAAATCTCTCGATAATTATACGAGGGACGGTAGGGATCTATCTGGTCCATACGTGAAGCCAATTGTTTCACCATAGCTTCCAAACTACTAGTTTGCCCCCCATATTGATTTGGTGGGGCATTGCCATAAGTGTTATGGGCGTAGGATGGAGGAACATGCAGATTAGATGCCATGTTACTATTGTGTAAAACATTGGTAGGAAAGATATTATGGAGGAGTTTTGAAGTTGGATTGTGTTGTATTGTAGATTGTTGAAAGTTTGTATTTGGCTTTGTTTTAGATTTTTGTCTATTTAAAGCATTTTGCTCAACTCGTTTGGAGGAAGGAAGTAGTGAAGGGAATTTTATTTTGTGCGGGAGTGATTTTAGGTTGAGTAAAAAGTTGCTTAGGAGGTTGGGTGACCCGTTGTTTGGTCATGGCTTGGGCTATAGTGACCATATTCGCATTAGATGGTCCACCCTTATCACTTTCTTGATCAATGAAAGACAAAGGATTAGTTTGCATATCAATCGCCCGTTCTAAGACTGCTTGAGCATCACTAATTTCCCCTTTATCAATACGGACTGCCACATTAAGGATGTCGATATGTTGATTAAGAAATTTTTGAAAATGTTCTGCATTGTCAAAAGTGATGCCTCCATTTGGAGCTATTCTAGGGGACGAAGATTCTTTAACACTTCCTTCTTGTTCCTTATCTTCACCTAAGTCTTCATCTGATTGACCTAGAGTTTCACCTTCCGGATTTGTATCTCCAAGAAGGACATTTGGGTTTTCAGTTGTATTTTGTAGCCAATCTTCTCCTTCTCCTAAAATTTCTTTACCATTCCTAAGTTTAGTCATGGTGCTAAGTTTTGATTTCAGCAAATATATATATATATATATATATATATATATATATATAATAAATTAAAAGGTATATATTTATATATACCTAATGCAATATTGTAAATGAAATGTTTAAGTTTTTTACTATGTTTTTTTTTTTTTTTTTTGATTTTGATTTTTAGTTTTTCTTTGAAACAATATAATAAAGACAGCAAATGAAACAAGAAATGCACACAATAATAATAAGGCTAAAAGTAGATGAACTAATCTTCTATGAATAATCTATGAATATCATTAATAGGTTCAAGTCGTTCTGTGGGTCATGAAATGTTCTTCTTCAAATTGAAAGTTTTCTTTTAAGAATTTGATGAAAAGGGCTATGGTGATATTGTCTATCTCAGATGCTGGTTGATAAAAGTAAAGCTCATGGCAATACTCTCGATATAGCATAGCTCTCGGAACTCTATTCCATCTTTCCCTATCCATGAGAACAACTTCTTGGTCCTCTACAACGCCTAGGAATCGGTGCACAATGTCCGCATTCTCGAGGTATTCCTCGAAGCTAAACAACTCTTAAGATACTAAAGCTCTCCTATAGGCTAACCACCTATGGAAAGCTCTCTGAAGTTCATGATAGAACACTAATTGATGAGGATCCAGGATTCTATCCAAGACTAGCCTCTTAATCTGCTTAAGTTGTGTGGACCTAGATGAAATGATACTAAGTCTCCCGATAAGCTCGTCCCACAAGGATTGATTTCTACTTGCTTCATGGACACTAAGGACAGAATTAACTTCTATGGCCGCTAATTGGTTTACTACGTTTATAGTAACTGCTAACCTCTTTTTAGGAGCTACCATCTAAACATGATTTTGAACCTTAAATGTTTTAAAATGCATCTAAATTTTTTTTTTTTTTGTCTTGTTTGTTTTTGTTCAAAAGGTTATGATGCATTCACGTCGGGTTCACCAAAATGTATCGCTCCAAATTTTTCGCACCCCTACCTTCAGGCTATTGGATCCGCGCCCGGAAGGAGGATGGGAAAAGGATGGTGCGGTACCTCAGACGAGAGGACTTTGCGAAGGTCCCGCCTCTCAAGGGAGGTGCATTTTGGTGATTTTTCGACGGATGGTGGGTTCACCAGGAAACATTTGACGGCAGTTTCCACGCCTAGGTTTTGGGAATGAGTTTTGATGAGTTCGTTTTATTTTTAAACATTCATCCTAGGTTTGGCCGAATGATTCTAACTTAAACTACATGAAAATGCAATTTAAATGCATACAAAGAAACATAAAGGAAAACAGAAACAGAGAATTTGCAGGAGGCCAATGAAGATTACCTGATCCGGAAGTCTGATGGAGTTTCTGAAGCTTGAAGCAGTCTGGATCGTCCGCAATTCAACAGAATCGCCTTCAATTTGATAAAATCGTCTGAACTGACAAGATCGTCTGAAATCTGACGAATTCGTCAGACGAATTCATCAAAGACCCGCAAAACAAGCAAACAGATGCGAAATACGAGAAATTCTATTTTGCAAATAGGGGCAAACTATGTAAAACAAGTAATATGAGTGTTGAACAATATACAAGAACATAAGTAAATGCAAATAATTGTGTTTAGATAGCAGAATATGATCTTAATATGTAAACTTAGACAAAATGGGTGAACTCCAAATGCAATATAATATAAAAAATGAATAAACAATCTAATTTACAACATAAAATGACAGAGAAAAGAGACAGAAGAACAAACTCCGTGCACCCGATTGCCTCGATGTGCGCTGCAGCCGAAATCGTCTCGCATCGCACGAGATCGTCCCGAATTTGACGAGATCGCCTCCGATCTTGACAGAGTTCGTCTGACTGCGATAGGTACCGGCTCCGACTGAAAACCAATGGTGTACCTGCAATGAAATGACTATAGGACTAATGCAAAATATGAATTACGATGTTTTAGAGCATAAGGGTTCAATTTGCATAAAAATTCAGCCAGGGGTTGGGGAGGGAAAAGTCTTAGAGTTAAATAGGCATAGGATAGTTGTTGGGAGGTTGGAGATCATCCCAATTTGGGAGATCTCCAACGGGGGAAGGGTCCCAACGACGCAGACACGCTTCTGCCCGGATTGGAGACCCGTTGGAACGGATTCCAACTATGCAAATTCAGTTTTGCGACGAAATCGTCTGGACGTTCTAGTCCAGACGAAATCGTCAAACTGGGGCGATATCGTCTCGATCGGAGACGATATCGTCAAACGGTCAAAACAACTCCTAAAAATGGCACGAAAAAGGAGGAAACGGGTTTCTCGACGGTTAACGGGCGGTTTGGGAGGTTAAATTTGAATTTAAATTTATTTACTAAGGTGAATGTAATTATTCCAATTTTACTGCGCCAATTTTAGGGTGCTACACTTCTATTCTGAACACCAACTTTGGGGTCTCCAATTATTTGCCCTCTAGGATGATTTTTCTGCGAGATGCCTGTTTTGAGTTTCTTATTTTCTTCCACTTCTGAATCACAACTTAAATCATCTAAGTCAATTTTCTATATCTTTTTCATTTTGTTTTCCTCATCTCCTTTAATAACCTCTTCATAAATTGGGTAGTTCATTTCATAGCTAATTACTCGTTCTCTACCTTCATCAAATTTAACATCGGCACTATCCACAATTTTCTTTAGCCTCTTGTTGTAGCATTTGTAAGCTTTGCTTTTTGATGAATAACCAACAAAAATACCTTCATCCGCTCTATCTTCAAACTTATCAATATTATCTTCAGTTCTTTTGATGTAGCACTTGCTACCAAAAACTTTGAGGTATTTTGTTGTTGCCCTTTTACCGAACTGTAACTCATAAGGAGTTTTGCTTTCATGTGTTCTCAACATGTACCTATTTTGGATATACACCGTAGTATGCACTGCTTCTTTCCAAAATCTGTCTGCTACTCTACTTTCAACCAACATAGTCCGTGCCATTTCCTGCACTGTCCTGTTCTTTCTTTCTACCACTTCATTCTGTTGAGGTGTCCTGGCTGCTGAAAATTGTCTCCTAATACCGTATTTTTCATAGTACTCTATAAAATCCTCTGAAATGAATTCTCCTCCTCTATCTAATCTTAAACATTTGATCCTATTTTCTGTTTCATTCTCAACATGGTTTTTGAAAGTCTTGAACATTTCAAAAGCTTCTGATTTATGCTTCAAGAAAAATATCCATGTCATTCTGCAATAGTCATCAATGCACAACATAAAATATTTGTAACCATTTATGCTTTGTGTTCTCATGGGTCCACATAAATCAGTGTGTATTAGTTCCAAAGGTTTTCTTGTGTAGGACTCTTTTGTTTTGAATGTGACTCTAGTTTGCTTCCCCTTTTGGAATGAAGCACAAATGTTGTTTGCAGGTTTTCTGATGGTGGGAATATCTCTCACTACCCTTTTTAAGTTGATTTTTACTAGATTATCAAAACTGATATGACCAAGTCTCTTGTGCCACAACCAATTTTCTTCTTTCTGTCCAATAAAAAAAGCTCCTTCTGAAGTCTCTAAGAGCGTGTACAGGTTGCCAGATGTCCTTGATCTAGTTGCTATCAATTTTCCACTATTTTTTTTTTTGACTTCACAACCCTGCTTCATAAAAACTACTTCATGACCTTTATCACAAATCTAACTTATGATCAAAAAGTTATGTTTCAAACCATCCACAAACAAGACTTCTTCTGACTTAATTTTTTTGTCACTAATTTTAACTGAACCTTTGCCAACTATCTTAGCTCCATCATTATTTCCAAACTTTACTGAACCACCTTCATATTTCTGTAACTTCTCAAATTTTTGTTTGTCACCTGTCATATTACTGGAGCATCCACTATCAAGTATCCATGGTACATATTTATTCTGTGCTTTAAATGTTGTTTGTACGATTAAGGATTCATTTTCTTCCTTAATTCGCTCTTTTTCTTTAATTCGCTCTTTTTCTTTCCACTCTATTTTGATAGTAATTTTGGGATCTTGTTTTGCATTTCCCTTATCAATAGATTGTGCATGTTTTTCGAGAAGTTTTCTATTTTTTCTCATCCTATTTGGTTGAAATTTTCTTCCTTGAAATTGATTTGATGCAAATGTACTTCTATAGTTTCTTGCAATGTGCCCAAAATTATGATAGTTATAACATTCTACTGTATAATTCATCAGAGGAGAAAAAACATTTCTACTAGTGAAATTCCTTGGTCTTACATTATATTTGTAGTCTGAGATTTTATGTCCATAGCCATTGCATTTAAAACAAAAACCAAAAAAGGGATAATTGAACCTAGGTGATGGTCTTTGCCATGTTGTCGTAGGAGCCATAGGTCTTCTTCTTCTTTGATGTGTGACATTGGTGAATCCATCATTGTCAATTCTCCTTTCATGCCTGGCATTATTGCTTTCTTTTGCATGAGATGTTTTTCCTTGATCAACCTATTTCTTATCTTCATTCTTTATGGATACTACATTTCTAGAATTTGATCCATTTGATGATTCTCCTTCGACAAAACCCAGACCAAATTTGATGTCTGTAGGCCTTTGGTCATTTATTATCTTATCCAGCTTCATAGAAATTTCTTCACGTTTGTGATAGCAACTAATTTTGTGATTCATCTCTTCTATCTACATCCTTAAACCAACAATCTCTTCTTCTAGATTGTTGCAATAATCCATTTTCATGGTTATTTGCACTTTGAGATCTTCAGATATTTTTTTGGATTCTTCTATTTGTACTTTCAAACTGGTTATGATTTCTTTTGCATCATCAATATTTCTTGAATTTTTTTTTTTTTTTTTTCTTTCTATCTTCAATTCATCCAGAGCTGCAATTAGTTCCTCTTCCAAATTTACTTCTGCATCAATTTCTTCTTCATCACATTCTTGTTCTTTTTTCATTTTTTCTTCTTTGAGTGCCATGAAAAGAGCTTCACCTACCATTGTGTTACTTCCAAGATCACCCTAGCCGGTTAAGCTTGTACAGGAACTTAGCTCTGATACCAATTGTTAGTCTTACAATGACACTGAGAGGGGGGGTGAATCAGTGTAGCTCTTTAAACTTGAATTTACAGCTCTTAATATCATAGCAATTAAAACTTATTACTAGATACAACAAGTATAACAAAATAGCATCACACAACACAAGATTTAACGAGGTTCACTAATGTGGCTACTCCTCAAAAATTGACTGCTTGGACTACCATCCAAATCTAGCCTTTGCAAAGCACCAACTTTACAATCAATTTACCAGCACACACTGGAAGGAGCACCAACCCCTGATTTATCTACACTAACAGAAAGGAGCACCAACCCCTAATTTATCTGCACTAACAGAAAGGAGCACCAACCCCTGATTTACTAGCACCAAATGGAAGGAGCACCAACCCCTAATTTATCTACACCAAAAGAAAGGAGCACCAAACCTTGATTTACCAGCACCAACTGGAAGGAGCACCAACCCCTGATTTATCTGCACCAATAGAAAGGAGCACAAACCCTTGATTCCAAGCTACAACTTGGACTTCAATTTGAATCTATAATTTTGATAGTAAGACACCTTTGCTTTTGCAAGACCCTGACTAGTCTTCTTCACCTTTGCATTCTTTGTGCACTCTACTCTCTTTGTGCAATCACTTCGCACACTCTGCTTCATTACAGTCGAACTTCATGATCGTCTTCTCCATTTTGTGCACTCTGCTCTCTTTGTGAATTTTGCACTTAGCATGATTCGACACGACTTGCTCTCTACACACAAAGATCGTATTTCACACACATTCGACCATATTTTCAATTCTCCAAACATCCCTCCTTTTATAACAATATTTTTTATGATGAAAACCCTAATATTAGTCGACTATAAATCCTAATATTAGTTGACTTTCATAACAACTGTAAACCATAATTTTAGTTGGCTGTCATCGGTCTATGTCATCTTCAACTCAAGAAGATGTTCAGTTTATCCATCACTTGATGATTTCATTCTGGACAGACCCTGTAACTGCCATACTGACTTTTGATCACTCTTCGTATTTTAGCAGTATGAAATCACTCTATAACTGCCCCTGTAAATGCTGTAGTGATGTCGGTCCACTACCATACTTCTCATTTCAGTCGGGTTCTCCTTCTTGACTTGCGCATTTACGACCTATCATGAAATTGTGACATTTCTGCCTTTGTAGCTTCTTTTGTTGCTATTGCCGCGAAAATACAACATGTCATGATATCGCGACACTTTTGCCTTCGTACGCTTTCTCTATTCTTTTGTCATGATATCACGACATTTTTGCCTCTGCAAAATTCATCTTTTCTTTTGTTGTGATATCATGACATTTTTGCCTCCTTTATACTTCGTCTTTGCTTTTGTTGTGATATCACGACACTTCTGCTTCCATAGACTTTGAATTTGCTTTTATCATGATATCGCGAAACTTCTGCCTCTGTAGTCTTCAACTTAGCTTTTGTCACAAAATCGTGACACTTTTGCTTCTGTACTTAGCTTCTTTGCTTTTGTCGTGAAATCACGACACTTCTGCCTTTGAAGTCTTCTTCTCTGCTTTTGTCACAAAGTCATGACACTTCTGCTTTCATACTTTACTTCTTTGCTTTTGTCATGAAATCATGACACTTCTACTTCTGAAGTCTTGCTTTCTGATTTTTTCACAAAATCGTGACAGTTCTACTTCCGTACACTTCCTCTCTTTCTTTTGTCACAAAAATGCGACATGTCACGATATTGTGACACTTTTCAAACTTACTTTCTCTCTCCTATTTTAGTCGCAAAAATGCGACATGTTGCGAAATCGTGACACTTTTCAAACTTACTTTCTCTCTCCTATTTTAGTCATGAAAATGCGACATGTCGTGAAATCACGACACTTTTCTTACTTGTTCTCTTTCTTCGAACTTGTCGCGAAATCGTGACACTTTTTCCTACTTTCTCTTTCTCTTCCAACATGTCACGAAATCACGATAGTTTTTCCACTTGCCTTTTTCTCTTCCAACATGTCACAAAATCACGACAGTTTTTCCTGCTTTTTCTCTCTCTTCCAACATGTCGCGAAATCACGATAGTTTTTCCTCTTGCATTTTTCTCTTCCAACATGTCGCAAAATCATGATAGTTTTTCCTACTTTTTCTCTCTCTTCCAACATGTCATGAAATCATGATAGTTTTTCCTACTTTTTCTCTCTCTTCCAACATGTCATGAAATCGTGACAGTTTTTCTTGCTTTTTCTCTCTTCCAAAATGTCGCGAAATCACGACAGTTTTTCCTACTTTTTCTCTCTCTTCCAACATGTCATGAAATCACGACAGTTTTTCTTGCTTTTTCTCTCTTCCAACATGTCACGAAATCATGACAGTTTTTCTTGCCTGCTGTATATGTCGCGATATCGTGAGACTTTTCTTACTTGTCTTTTTTCTTTGATCTTTTGCATATGGGCCACTTCGGTCTTCTTGGAAAATCACTGTACATACTCTGAATAACTTTTGAACTCCTATATTCTGCATCTGAATAGCTTTTGAACTTCCTGTCCACTACATCAACAAATCTATCTGACTATGTTGACAACAATGACAATACTGTTGTTTCACCTTGCCCAACAGTTTTTAGTCACTCAACCACTCCTAGTGTTTTAAGCAACCTCCAAAATACATTTCAAGTTCCTCTTAGGATCATTGCACATCTTACACTTAAGAAAATCTTGAGTTTTGGGAATTGACTCCAAAATATTCTTGAACTAAGCACAATTTTCACATCTTAAAAACATATTTTGTCAAAGAGATAATACCATATTTGGTATGAACCTCAAAGTGAAATGGGTCATCCTTGTTATTCCCATCATGCAACATAGTCCATAAAAATCATGGTTCTCACCACTATCATAATTCAAAAAATAAAATAAAGAGTAGGGAAAATTCCTAACAAAAACTTTAAATATTTTACATCACACACCACTGATCAATTGGGTTGTAAGGATCATACTACATTTCCAGTGAGACGATTAGGTAGTCATCCCCAAAACTTAAGATATCAACAACAAAAGTCATGGACTATAGAGTTAGCCTTCACTAGAGCTATAGATGCTTGATTGGTAGTGGTATGCTCATGCATGGTAACATATCTCTTCTAAAAAGAGACCTATGACCGCTCATACAGACAAGCTAGCTTCTTGGTTTTATCCATAACAGGTTTACCCAATTTCCTCCAGATGAGTTAATAAACTCACTTGTACACACACTAGTTCTTGATTACCTTTGGTCATTACCATGCTCTTGATTCGATAAATGAATTCACTACACACACATTTTATCCTAGAGGGATTAGGCAGTTTTCATGAGTTTTTTTATGCCACTAAGATGTTTGAGTCTCTGCAAAACAATCAATTTTCCATATCAACATCCATATCTTCTTCCATATCAACATCCATATCTTCTTCCATATCAACATCCATATATTCTTCCATGTCAACATCCATGTCATTTCATGAAACATTATCTGCCACATGCCACCAAAACATGGCCAAGAAAATATCTAAACTACAAATGATCATTAGCACATGTCATATTGCATTAATCATCCATAACATATCATATGCATTAATCATAAACATAAACAAGCATTACACAAAAACATTCTACAAAAACCATTCACACAAAAATATAACATAAAAAGTAAAATCCATATATATATATATATGTATGTGTGTGTATGTATGTATGTATAAATGAATGCCAAAATGCTACATACAATGGAGCACCATGAATCATATACAAAAGTGCATCTAAGAACTAGCTATACCCTTGTGACCTAGAAGGAGCCCTAGACTAAGAGCTATCCCTAGAATCACTACGCCTCGTACCTCCAAACATAGATGATATTGGAGGATCAGGAAGTGGAATATGATGTTACATCAACCTATCCTCCAATACCTTGATATATTTGTGCTAAGACTGAAGGTGTGCTATATTGACATTATACCAATGCTCTCTACTAGCCTACCTAGAGCCTCATGATCCTCGCATCTCGCTCTGCCACCTACTAGTCCAACTATGTCCACTCCTCATCACTACAGCCTGGAGGTACATCTAGAACCTCCTCTTCATCCTCCCTATCTTCTCTATCTCCTCCAATATCAAGAGTCTACTATGATGTATCCTTCATACTCCACCTTTAACTATTATATTGAAGGCATCACTACTGCTTGGGGGCTTCTTGGATCCCCTCATATCGAGCCTCCTGAGTACCCTCATCCCTCATATTTCTAGTTGTGTCCCCATCAGCTACTCCTCGAGGTGGTACCCATGGTGGTTGAGTTGAAAACCATGGATCATACTCTACGATTGTTCCCACATCCTTTGCATCTAGAAGATCTATCTTCTCATCATCCTCTAAGACCACCCTCTATGAATTCATGTAAGTTATCCCAATATCCTCTCAATGTCTCCTATACCACATCGACTCATCGAGGACATCCTACATCAGACCAAACTAAGAAAGCACTCATGAGAATTAGAAGTACTCCATATCACTCCTATGTCTCCCAATCACCCATCTACATTGCCTCACCCACCGTAGGTGCTCTACATCCTTGATCCATCAGGCATCCAACCATGGCCTCCACATCACTTGGGTAGATGGCAATCCAACCCACATCTCCTTGTACCATCAACTCATCCTCATTGACTGACTTATATGTACCTCCTTAGCCAAATTCCATTGCCTAGAATAGGGCTACTCCCTACCAAAATCTCCTACAAGAAATCCCTCCGATCAAGCAACCCTAAAATTCTCCCATCCCCAATCCATTTCACCACTGCCTGGTCACCTCATATAACTCCCTGTATACTTGCACTAGTAAGGCAGGATCCCATGCATACACCTATCTCCTAGTGAGGATGTCGCTCACCACCCCTATAAATTTCCATGAAAACCTGCTCCCTATGCTTTTTGGAGCCACTATTTTGGTCAACACAAACATAACCAAAACCCGAAGGGGGTCCAACTCCTTATCTACATACTTTGACAAATAAGGAATGCCCCCACACTCCACCTTCATCCCTACCATGCATCCCCAAACATCTACATAATCTATATCTTTTGACTGAGGCTGACCTCAACCCAAAGACCCTCCACCGATACCTTGAGGATGTGATATACATCCTCCAAGGTAACTATCACCTCACCCGTGGGGAGCTAAAAGGTCCCCTTGCCTGCATTCCACCTATCTGCCAAGGTAGATAGGTACCCTTCATAAGCCCTCACCACATCTAGTTGGGCTACCTCCACTAGCCCCACCTCCTCCAATAGCTCTCACTCCTCATTCATAATCACCTTCCTCATCTTTGTGATGTAAGGCTAAAACCAATGTCAAAATTCCAAAATCCTAAGCTACAGCACAACACAAAACATTACTTAATAATTTTGCAAAAATAAAATTGCACAATACAAAAACATAATGTTACCTTAGCAATTCTTGCCACATTCACACCCTTGACCTCCACACCAGATACCTCTGTCATCATAGCTTTTGCATCCAAACTTTAATACTTCACTTCACTCCTCACTTCCCCTCACTCCTCATATGCAGCTTCTTAAACTCTCAAACACACAAATGAGCTTCAATATCGCCCAACAAGCTATTTATAGCTGCTTCAAGCACCTTGGGATACCCATGGGTTTTTTCTAGGATACTAAAGCACCCGCGAACGTTTAGTATCAATATTGAAAAAAGGTAAAAATAGCACAAAATAATGGCTTACCTTCACCAAATCACTCCAAATTGCATCCATGCATACATTTCATCATTTTATCACATTTTGTGAAGATTACAATTGATTTGGAAGCATAATTTTTGTTTGCAACCTCATATTGCAAAATTCACCAACCACATTACAAAATCACCGCAAAAGGGTACAAATATTTCACAAAATTATGATTGTCATTATTGTCATCTTTAATGCATCATATTCACTTCATTCCATATGACCATTTGCATATTTCCAAAGTCAAATAACATTCAAGTGAATCTCGTAAATAGTAGGTTTTTCTATATACTTGGTGATTGCATTTATTCACATCCATGCAATTTGGTAAGATGAATAGCCTACCATAAGGACACTTGTCCATGATCATCATAACTTATCTCCTTGCTTGAGATCACAATCATATTTGGTACTTCACATTTTGTGTGAAACCTTGCCAAGAATAATTTGCACAAACATTGTCATTGATGGCCTAGTTTGTGAGGCTTAAAACATGGACAAACTCAACTTCCATAATTATGAATTTCCTTGACAGTCATCACAGATATAGGGAATAGCTAGGATGATTGGTTCCAATCATGGGACTAATTCAACAGTCAGTAGCAAGCCCTCTAAATTTGAATCTTTTTATTTTTCTTTGCATATCAATGATGTCGGAATGCACATTCTTCAACAGCATCAAATCACCCCAAATTTAGGGCAACCATATTTGGTTTTTAATTTCCCACAATGGGATATATCTTACATGATCATGGTATCTACACTTGGAAAAAATCCCTTCATCTGTTGGGGAAAAAATAGACACATTTTCCATCACACATTTTCACAAATCCCTTCATATGTTAGGGCAAAAATAGACACACTTTTCACCAATCCCCTTCCCATTGTTGGGGAAAAAATGGTATCACATTTTACATCATTCATATCATCCACATTACATTTGCATAATTTTTTTAATTGGATCATGATATTCATCCGCAACCTCATTCACCAATTGAGGGGGTAAGATAGATAATAACTCCAAATTCTTTATTCTTTTGTCTTTTATTTAATCTTCACATTACAACAAGAGAGAGAGAAGTTGTTGCTATGCCTAACCCGATAAGATTTTTTGTATTTTTACACCATACTATGTTTCATGCAACATGGCACAAAATGAGGCAATTGTAGACACAAAAATCTAGTCACTTGTCCTCCACCCATGCTTTCCTACCATTTCCACCACCAAAACATAGTCATTTGCCCTCCATCCTAGATTTTTCACCATTTTCCACCTATTATTTATATATATTTAAATAATAATATTTTATATATTATATTATATATATTTAATAAATATACATTTATATAAATAAATTAATTCCAATAATCCAATTTCATTTAATCTCATCCATCCATTTCCATCAATCCATGCCACACCCCAAATATAATATCTACCCTTATATGTGCTTTAATATCAACCAAACGATTAGTGTTATTGAAACCCTAGCATGCCCTAGGTTGAATTATAAATAGGATCCATTTAGATGGCTTAACACCTAAGTGCTTGAGTTTTCAAATTTCTTGAGATCCTAAGTTCTCTAAGTTCTTGCGAATTCCAACCTATCCTTAGTTCCCTAATCTCCCATTCCATCCATTGTATTCACTGTTCCCTCACTTGCCATTATTGTCACTGAATTATTTACCTTCATCATATCTCCTTCTATAGAATTCTCCCTCAATCGCCAAGCACCTTCAGGCACATTATATCACTACCAGGCACCTCTATCTCCCTACCAATTCCTAACACTCATGAGATTTTTTTGCAGTCACCAGGTGCCCACGGGTATTTTACGTAAGCCCTTCTGAGACCCCCTAGCCTTCAAGTTATGCTAGGGAACACCTTCGCCATTGACCGTTAGTATTAGTAGATTTGGTGCTTCCCATAAAGCTAGATTTTAGTAGTTCTCCTTCATTATATGATGCTTCAATATCAACCATCAACTCTTCACTAAGAGTTCACCTACTTTTTTCAATCCATGTTGGTGTGTTGAAACACCATTCATTCAAGCAATCATACATTGTTGCCTTTTCAAGACAACTCTCTTTATGAAATGTAGTCACTCCAAGTGAGTGATCTTCATCCACAATTGTCTCTTCAAGATAATTCTCAATCGTATTTGATGATGTCTCCATTACATCATGAATTCCATTAATGACTATCTCACTATTTTCTATCTCCTCCTTGAGATAATCTTCATTAAGGAGCATGAAACTTATGCCCTTCATCTCTTCTTCCTCATCTACACTTGGGTAATCATTCCACATAACTTCATTTCCTCTTTCAAAAGAGCACACATCCATTCCAAGTGAATGGTCTTCAAGATAAGTGAGCCAATGGTCTTCCATGAACATTGCGTCTCCATCATCATCCCATAAAACTTCTTTATTATCCTCCATGAGAATTATAGGTGCATTCTCCAAAATACACTCTCCATTTATCTCCTCCATGAAACAATCTTCATCATAAACATATTCAATGAAAATTGTACAAGGCTCCTTCTCATCCTCTTATCCATGAAGGGATTCTTTATTCTTTTCTACACAAGGTTCTTCTTGAATTATGTCTTCCTCTTCAAGAAAGAATTCTCCATTACAAAGAATTTCTTCATATGAGTCTTTACAAGACTCTTCAAAAAATCCTTCAAAAGGATCTAATTCAAAAACTTCTTCAAGGAAGCAAGGCTCCTCCTTGCTTAAACAATCTTCATGATTGTCACACATGGCTTTATGGGTGTCCTCATCAAACCCATAAGCATCCTTCAACACTTGCCATGCCATTGTAGCTGATCTACAATGGCTATGATAGGGAAAACACTCTTTTCCATGCCTCTCCTTAAATCCATAAGAGCTAAGAAATTTTCATATTGCTACTCCTTCTTTTCTGTTCTCTTCTTGCCTTGTAGCGTGCTCCAAGTAGGTTCTTCATATCCTTCGTCTACAATGCTCTAGGTATTTGGCCATCAACAAGGTTTTCTTCCTTATGCTACAATAAGCATAATCTTCTCCATTGAAACTTGGTACCTTCATGTTGTCCATCAAAATACTTAGCTCTACAAAATTCTAGCTCAACAAATATTTTATTCCTTAAGAACGTTCAACTCCACAAACAAGACAAGATGCTTACAAATAAATAAAATTACATATTTGGATTGAACCGCATTCTATCAATTCTCTCATGGAGATATTGCTCTACTTCCATAGGATCACCTATATCTTCATTGGCAAAATTGTAAGCTACAGAATCACTATCATCACTAACAATTATGATTTCAAGTGAATGTGGTTCTAGCTCCACTCGCTCAAAAAAATCACTGTAACTGATACAGATGATTTTAGGTTCCTGTGGTGCAATATCAGTAGATATAAACTGGTTAAATTCAAACTCCTCAGGTTCATAATATTTATCCTCACTATCACTTGGAGTGGGTCTGCTATAAAAAGAGTCATTATCTTCAAAATCACCATCGTAATGAGTTTCAGGTGTTCTCTGGTTTGCAATTGCAGATTTTGAAGTTGACTAAGGACTGTATTAAGACCATACATACACACTTTTTCATAAAATGCTTCAGGAGTCTCTCTAGCTAGAAGGGAATGAAGAGCAAGGTAACATCCTTGTGACCTTATCATAATATATCAATGGTTCAAATGTAACCTTCACTAACAACTTCACTTGTTTTGAACACCACACTATCTTTGTTTATCAAGGGCTCAAATGTAACCTTAATGATTATCCCCCCTTGATGCAAAAAATTATCCCTCCTTGTTTTACAAATGTTGCCTCTTAGGCAAGTTTGGAAGTTTTCCCTCTTTTGGGCAAAATTTACATAAAGATAATCAAAAAATTATTTTTTTTTGTTTTGTATATGAAAGTTTGAAATAAATTTTAATGAAAATAAGTTATATGAATTAAATATAAATTTCTTAATTTAAATTTCATTAAAAAATAATTAAGAAATTTATAATTTAATTAATATAAAAGAAATATTAACATTAAAATAAATAAAAACTTAAATATATAAAAAATATATTTGTTACCTTTAATGCCCCTATGGGAATCAAACTCCCAACCTTTTACCTGGACAACAATCGTAGGTAGCGGCCACTTGCCACTTTGGCTGTGCTTACCGGTGGAACATGTAGGAGATTCACTCCTACTTAACAATTACTCGGCCCCGTTTTACTTCCAACGAGCGGTGGTGCTCGCAGGTCTTCGCTGGCTCTCCTCCACAGTGGTGGTGGCAGAACCACTTTGCTTCTGTGGTGCACTCTCTGTGATTCATACGGTGTCAACATAACCCAATTTACAGTCTCCTTGCTCTATCAACATGTAGGCTCTGCACTACGGTCTCAATGTACAGGATTATCTCCTGCAGACGATTTGTCTCCTCTTACACAGGCGTCCTCTCTACACGATCAACACATAGAAAGATCATAGTGTCAAGAAGTTTCATAGTGTCAAGAAGTTTCATAGTGTTGTCTTACAGCTACTCTTCGTAGCACATCGCTGACTCGATGATTTGTCATGGCATGAAAATGAGTGATTCACATCGAAGCGAATTAATTCCAATCACGCACTCTCTTTTTTGAATCACCTTTTCATGATTTATAGTGCAAATTTCATGCATAGGTTGAAAAATGATGTGCAGTACATTATGCACAAATGTTATTTCCAACTTGTAGGTATATATATTTGATGATGCGTAGATTTTATATCATGATCACGAATCAACAAACAACATTTGAGCACACCTATATATTTTTTTCTTCTTGCTTTAATTTTTAAGACTCATAGTGTCTGACAGGTTGAATTGTGTCTCCTTCACAGACGTCTCTCAACATGCATGTGATCTTTCACAAAATTCTGACGACCTCCTTTCAATTTTGATTTAAATAGTCACAATTTTTGCGTGATGTCATAGCTTCTCACAGATCTACAATCACCTTCGATCCGACCTTCTCTATACTGGCACACTGGGTGATTTCCTTACATAGTCTTCTATGCATGTCCTGTTTCTGAATCTCATTCGATAGACAATATTACATCGATTGCACGTTCAACGTGTACGTGAGAAACTTCACAACGTATAGCAACATGAGCATGTCTTTCATTGGTTTTCACATATATTTCAATACAACAGGCAAAGATAATTTTACATGTTGTCCTCTCACATGCAATGCTCCTAGCCAGCAATGCTCCCAGCTTAGATGAAAGTAGTATTAATTCAAATGATTCACACCCTTGAAGCAGGGTTGATCTTATCCATGAGCAACAAATCTAAAATATCACTAGTGTTTCTAAACATAAACACACTTCCTGATATAAGAAATCTCACAACAAGACATCAACCTTAGTGTCCCTTACACCATGTTGTCACTGCTTCAAGACATCCTTTTCCTCACAGATTTCTTCACATGGATGATTCATCTATACATGTAGCTTTATGATTTCTCAAACACCACACAGGTTTTGATCCCAACACAAGATCTTCAATGCAACTCTGATACCAAATGAACAATTCAGTTCACCATATTATTTGCCAAACATCGGTTACAATTTATAGGATGAGAGAAGACAAACTTGGGCTCAACAATATTTGGAGCTCCATTATTCTCTCAAGCAAAATCAACTAACAAAAGCTTATTCCTAACATAGACCAAGTATAAATAAATCTTATTCTATAACAAAGGATATGCTACGTAGAAACATAATCAAGCTAATAATAATTAAACTAGAACCTAGGGATAATTCCAACAACAACATAACCATCCAACAATAGAAAATAAACAAGGAGCAAGGTAAATCATTCTTTGTTTTATTAATTTTAATCTCTTTATTTTCTTACAGTAGTGTTGCATGATAGTTAGGGTTTTATTTATTTTTGAGGGTCTCACACAGTGGAGCCCTCTCAGTTATTACTAACTCTTTTCTTTCATCTTCTGTGTGCAGATCTAGAGATTCATCAACATTAGAAAAATTGTTTAAGGTAGAGTGACCCAGCTCAATGGATATTTTAAGCCCACTCAAATTTTTTGGGAGTGAAACACAATTGAAGACACCACTATTTGTTGTATCTAGGGTTTCGGAGAACCCTAAAAAGATTTGTAATAATTGTATCACAAAAGATTTTTACATCCACTATTGTAACAACGGAGTTTTTAGGATCCTCCCTTGTTTAATATAATTCTCATTTGTTGTGCAATATCTGTTTTATTTGAATTCTAATTTTAGCATTACTTGGTGTCATGTTTTTAGCTTCACAAAATGCATAAGTGTCAATGTGCAAATTGTATGTGTGCAAGGTGTCCCTTACATATCTAGGTAGAGTATTCGCCAAGGAACCTATCTTCATATATAAACAGGGCCTCATTGAAACAAGTAGAATATAGAATATCAGAGCATATTTTGAGGTAGTATATGTAGATCACCCTATATTGGTGATGGGTGTAATGTAGTCTAGTAGCTTTGTTCATTGAGTGTCCATTTCCTCCATAGCTACATTGTATTCATTTCTATCATTTCTATTTATAGCATACTTTAGTCATCTTGTAGATTTACTTTCTTTCATATTATTCGGCATATTGTGATTGTTATCTCCCATTGCATACTACATCAAAAGCTAACACTCTATTAGGATAATATCTCATTATTTAGTTTATGACGTTAGGCAAATCTCAACAAAAAGGTATTCAAGAGTCTTTTGAGTTGCTAGTGTCAAAGTACACAAAAAAGACCAACACATGTCTGATGGTATCCTCAAAAAATAAAGAGTAACAATAATTGAGGTGATAATGATGATTGTGGAAAGAATGTAAAATATAAGAATAGAAAATTTACTCATTATATACATGAAATCCCTAGCTATATAAGGCACCAAGGCCATGATGATGTAGGCCAAGGAAGTGTTGGATGAGGGTAGCACAAAGGAGTTGAGAATTCCATAATTGCCCAAGGATGTGACCAAATATGATCCCAAGGACTAAACCAAAAATGACATAATAAATCATTTGAGGGAGGTGTAGTCGATACAAAGAGCATAAAGGGCATAAAAGAAACAATTAATTTTATTGGACCTATTAGTTTTGCTAAGTGGATGATGATAAAAATAGTACTAGAGGAAAGGTTATAGTACATAGGTCTCTTAGTAATGAGTAGTAGCATGATGACTCCATTAATGGTCTACATAGTTGGGTGGATTTAAAAATGGAAAAATACCTTCATGAAATCCATCAAGGTATATTTATATTTAGTATCCTTGGATTAGATAATTAGAAATATGAAGGTCTAGATGAGAGGGTATGCATTTTGGATACATAATGATAAAACTAAAATAGAATCTCTTAGCTGCTAGAGTATTATAGTACAACAACCAAGAGGATTCAAATAGGAACATGATGAGACTGTTATTGCTATAAAAGCAACTTAACCAAGTGGTCCACATGATCCAATGGGTTAATACATTGGTATCAATAGGGAAAAACCTAAATCTAGTGGATATATTATGCTATATTATTAGAAATATCCTCTAATTATACTATGAATTGTAGCAAATTTGAACATTCAATTCAAAATAATATGGAAAGAATAAAATTATTGTTATAGCAAGCATACCAATAACTAGATTAAATGTTAAAAACCATGGTTAATTATCAAAATAATACAAAAACCTTAGTTGGAGTTAAATGGAAATCAATGATATTCATGCAAGAGATCAACTAGAAAATCCATATCTTATACACAAATGTTAATGACAAAATAATTTTAATCGATTGGATTAACCTCACCATAAACGATGTTTCAGAATAGAACAAGGAAAAAAATTAAACAACCTAAAATATAAGTAGCAAATCATTAAATACAAAGGAATTCATAGAATTAGGGTTTTTTATGCTTAGGTGATCAAGGAGAAAATCCAAAAGCATAGTAAAGTTACCCAATATCTCTTGATGCAAAACCTTGATGATGTTATGGCAATAATAAAAGATGAAATGGATTTTAACTGTCTATATGTAGATATCATTGAAATGCTTTATCAATGGGTAGATATTTATATGGGAATCACATATTGGTATCGAACCCTTAAGTTGCTAGAGTTACCCAACTCCTAGTAGTACTATTAACCCAAACCATTATAATATCAGTTAATTCCCTATTGTCATCAAATATTTTTGTTGCAATATTTTTGAATAGAGAGTGAGTAACCCCATGAATTGTTAGAGAAATTGTTACAAGGAAGCATTATATTTTTTTGTACCACCTATATATTAGTGCCTCTTTTTTTTTTTTTAGAAAATGAGTTATATATTGTGTATAAACATAAATATAGCATAATAAATATTAATTAATTAAACATAATTAATAAATATATTTAATATTAATTAAAACTAGTTAATATTAAATAAACACCAAGTCCAAGGTTTAGATCAATTGGTTCAACCAAACCCCGTAAGGGGGACGGAGGTCCAAGGGTCAAATCTCAAGCCTTGTTAGACCGAATGCTTGTCCCTTTCTTGGTGATTTCAATGGTGTTAAATATTTTAAATGATTGTGGCATGGTGGTTATAGGGGCAGACTGTATAAATAACTATGTAGCAACTTCTAGGGTGGACAATGCAAAATACTATGGCGGCCATAAAAGTTGGACAACCTATCCCTGATTCATGGTGGCTACCAATTCCACCATGTAAATTCAATATATATATATATATATATATATATATATATATATATATATATATATATATATAAAATAAAAAAAACCCATAACCTAAGTATTAATTAATTAATGCTTAGGTTGCACAACCATACACCCCTCTACGTGGGCACATTCACCCCTCCACATCATCCACTTAACTAGCATTTCCACCTCCCATGATCTGGATCGATCGCACACAAGGAAAAACCTTATCCACAAGTGAACTCAAGTCACTAGTAGTTGCACCTCCATCAATAGAAGTAATATGCACAACATGAACTCAGTTAACTCATGCACATTTAATTAATAGGATATGCACGTTAAATCTATCCATGCACAACCAATTAACTATCTATGCACATTGAATAAAAAATACAAAGAATACACACATCACAAATTTACACGTGCAAGATCAACTGGTGATATTTATGAGGTAATTTTATCCCCATGAACTACCCATGATAAAATCAATGCAAGAATAAGACTCTTAGTTGCAAAAGTTAACTAGCTGAGTCACCTCCTTATCCCTTATCCCTAGGAAATTATATAAATTAAACATTTCCTCCTTCCTGGAGCATGAGGATGGAGAATACACTAAAGCATTGATGAAACTCTGAGCATACATAACATCAATCACTTGATTTTTTACACAATACCATCCCTATCCCGTGTTGTACCCTGATCATGCATCTTTGTATACCCAAATCTACTTTTTGACAATACCTAGATGCCACTGTTCATGACCATTCAACCCTAAATAGTCTTAGTCTATTATCATTATACCCCTAGATGATTAGATTCTAGCCTGCATAGGAGTTTCTCTAAGTAGCACTGCTCGACAGTAACAACAATAACATCACGACATAACACCAACAATAGTGACATCCAAAAAGGTAAAAAAACAATCTATTTTATATCCTTTGCATGTATTGGGTTTAATACTTTTTGAATTTGGGCCTCACTTTGGGAGGCTTGATAGGTACTTTTGATCAATTTCCATTTATCTTGAGTGCAGGAATTTAGGTACAAACTAGATCTTAGGAAGCAAACCTAAATTTGGATAGTGACCTAAACCACCTGATTCCATAGATCTAAATTCCTACAACTACAATAGACCACATTGTACAATTGTTCGACCTCATATGGCTATAAACCACAACCATCAGAACCCTAAAAACCAGCATCCAAATTTTAGTCTATCACAGATCGAGCAGACACAAACACATATCTTGATGCAAAGACACCATACACGACACCATTACAACCAATGAAGCAATGATCACTACAAAACTACTCACACATTTTTTGTAGTGATGAAGGAACATTGCACCATTTTTATTTTTTAAAGGGAATCACTCTCTCAATAATTGTACACCCTTGCACGATTCTATATTGTAATAGAAAGTACAAAGGCATATTTTAATTTAATATTAATTTACTTATTTTATTCATTTTCTTTACATGGTGTGTACTTTTATCATCTACAAAATGGAAATCATGTTGGGACACTTCCCTTTATTTTGATCTAACACTATTTTAAAGTTGCTACTATTTTATGTTGTATTTCAGATTTTATTATTATGTTTTATAGGTTTCTAATATTTATTGTGTTTTCTATTTTCAAGTTGCAGACATACTACACAAGAATAGGACCATATGATCTCAGACGATCCTATATCACAACCATCTACCTAGATATGATCTCAGATAGAAACTGTCTAATCCCAAACAATCATAGAACACAGGCACAACCTACCTCTGGTCTTTGACACAATGTAGGATCCTAGGTAGGAGACTCAATTCCTTTATGTTCTGAGTAAAATTTAGCAAAAAATAGTAGGTAGATTATTTAAAGTTTTTGCTTCTTTTGTTATAATAGTGTAGCTGCATTGTGTGAAAAAGAAAAGAAAAATATCATATTAGGTTTTATTTTCTTGCATTAAAAGATATTGCATTAGGCATCTTAGATAGAAATAAAATAAACAAAAACTAAAAAGATAAGAATTTACACCACACACTACACAAATTTTGGTAAACATTGACAAGTTAGGCTTCATCACCAACCATTTATTGAGATCAATGATGATGAAATTCATATTTATCCATTGTATCACCTCCTAGAAACCATAATAGCCCCCATGAGTGGTTTCGGCCTTCATCAGCAGGGAATCCTCCATTCCTGAGAGTATCTCGAGGTGGGTTATGTTAGACAAGCCTTTTCATGAGGTTTAATAATTAGTGGACCTATAGTTGTTACTATTATCTAAGCCCACTTGAGGGTGAATTTAAAGCCACATTTGGGTCTATAAAAAACCCTAGATAGCATGACCTATTTCAATAGGTCAATAATACCATCAATTGCATACATCCACATAGGAATCCATTTCAGCAATTGTTGCACCACTTTTTGTTAGAAAGGTGGACATTGACACACCCAGATAGTTTGTATTTCATCATCCCATTAGTAGTTATAGGTTAAATTGCATCAAAACACACAAAAATCCAAAAAAATAAAAAATATTTCAAAATCCAAAACAAATTCAAGAAAACATACCAAAAATAAAAAACAATTTCAACGACCTCATAAACACAACTTAAATAATGTCACATTAAAAACAAATAAAATCAAAATAATTATTTACTTTTTTTGTTTGTGTAGATAGATAAAAATATAAATATACAAAAATAGGTTTACCAAACACAACCACACCATCACATCTTCATAGTCGCATCCCATATATTTCCCAACTTATGGTCTTGACTCGAAGTCAAGCCTGAGCTCAAGTCATAGCCCAAGCCACCATGGACCCATTCGATCAAGCCTTCCACAATCCACCACTCCTCCAACTCAATAGGAGGCAACCTCCCAAAAACTCCCAGGTAGCTTTTCTAGCTACATGTAGTAGCTTAACTCCTCATCACCCAAGTTGTAGTCATCAGGAACTGTATATTGTCATGTCCCTACCATAGATCTTGATACCATTGGTCAGTGGACCCCTACATCCCCAAATCATATTACCCTCATTGACCTTTATGTTATACACACCATGTATGGAATATTTGCCCTACCAGATTCACCACATCTATCCCTATCATCATTAACCATTCCACATCGATTAATTTCACCCACATCCTAAAAATAGGTATGTACCCATGCAAACCGTTTGGTTGATCTAAATCCTCAATTTGGCATACTTGTAAAATTATTTCCACTTGGAGGATTTTATCCCCAAACCAAAAAAGACTTCATGTCCATAGTTGTAGATCCAAACCAGCCTCCTTGTGACCATGTTAATGCATCTCACTTTCTTGCATCCATTCAACTCGTGTCATCCCATCAACCTCAATCACCACCATAAGGGTCAAATCCCACATCTATGCAAGATAACTTATTCACACAGTCTCCATATTGGGTAACTCGACCACATACCATTTAGGGAGTAATGTTCTTGCAACCACAAGATACCTCTTATAATTATTCCTAGCCATCACTAATCCAAAATCTATTCCTCACTAGATACCACCAAACCTCATCCTCCACCATCTAAAAACCACTTGAGGCTAATACCTATGACCAACAACTACCACCATAGCAATACCAACAACACCAACAACCTCTACAATAATAGTACTATCAACAACCACTACTGTAGCAGTACTATTAGCAACAACAACCACCCACACCACAATAACACTAACAACCTCCACAACAATACTTTATCAATATCCATCATTGTAGTAGTACTATCAACAACACCCACCCACATCTCAAAACCAACAACCTCCACAACAATAGTAATACCAACAACCACCACTACAAAAATACTATAATAAAAACAACCACCCACATCCCAATATCAATAATAGCTACCCAATCAGAACCAATAATACTTTTTCTAACAACAACAACCACCCATACCCCAACATAATCAACAAAAAACCATTCACCATTAGTAGGTCACTCAACAAAACTATCAACAATAAGCCATTCCAAATCAATAGGTCATCCAACAATGACACCAATAACCACCCATACAACATCAACAACAATAGCAATTATACCAAACCTATCAACAATATTTTACCAAAATTTTGTCATATAGCACATACACAAACCAATAGTGCACCCAACATCATCAATACCCACAATTGAGAGTTCAATTTGGCACATCTAACGTAGTTCTCTAATCTACTTCAGATTCATTTCAATGGCTGGTCGATTAGTTCTACACCTTATAAATGCAATTTGTCAATATGGAGTATGAAAATCCAACACTTGGCTAGTAACAAAACTTTCCCATCCATCCATTAGTGTTATCACCACCATATCATCCTCTATTCAAAATACCAAAATGTGAGAAATTCAAGGGGAAGAGGGATCCCCAAGAGCACATGAGCCATTTTATTAATGCATGAGCACATGAGATATTTTATTAATGTATGTTATCTCCTCAATGATATTGATGTTCTCATGCTCTACACCTTCCTATTTTTCCTTGGAGGAGGAGATTTGGGCTAGTATAACCATTTTCCTAGACATAGCCTCTATAACTTTGAGTAGTTGGTCAACCTCTTTCTGGAATGCATATCTCTAAATTTCAAGAAGTGAACAACATTAAAAAACTTATATAATATTCAATAATTTTATGATGAGCCTATATTATATTATGACTTTATATGGAGAGCTATGATAACAGAGTTACCCTTTCCTCTCTCCATCATAGAGCTTACTCAAATGTTTACAAGGAGTTATTACAAATCGATATCACTATTATTGCAACTTCAAAAATATCACACACTCAAAGAAGCACTAGCACAAGCCAAGATGATAAAGGGCATAAATATCCAAGAGGGAGAGATAAAACTCAAGAAGAAAGAGTGGTCCGCATCTCCAAAAACTAGTCTAAACCCAACAAAGTTAATCAAGTGGTATTGAGCATCATGAGCAATTCCAATCAACAACATCAACCACCACCTCAATAACTCCTGTAAATTCAAAATTAGCTTCAAAAAACCTCATATCAAGCCATCCCACCTCCCTCGCAACTTCAAAATCAACAATAACTAGACAACCACAATAGGTATCCTACTCGACCCCATTGTAATTACACACCACTTTTAAAGCCTTATTCAACCTATTTCAAAGGATCTATGAAGAACACACAATCAGATTACTGGAAGTGAAACTAGAAGACTTAAATAAGCCTAAACCTAGGTCTTACAATAAATATAAATATTATGTTTACCACATGTAGAAGGGGCATGACATCAATTATTGCATCACATTCAAAAATCTAGTTCAATATCTTGTCGAGAAGGGGGCTATTGCGATTGAAAATACTTTGGTCCCAAAAAATCAAAACCTTGGCTTCTACCAAGATCCTTTACCACAAAAAATCCAACCACCCATCACACATATAGTTGCCTCCATGCCATCCAATTGGGTGAACCATCTTAAAAATATGTCATAATACCAAAACTTTGTAGGTATGACACACATAGTTACTTGGAACCAATGCTACCCTAAATGATCAGTGCAATCGAGTATTGCAACCAATGTACCTTCATCCTCTATAATTCTACCTCCACTAGTGTAGGTTATACCTTATATAATTAACTACCCACCTCACTTAGGGCCTTAGAATTACATCAACCAAGCTTTTGATTTATGAGCTCATCCAATAATCCTCCCCACATCGTAAGGCATTAATGGAAATTTTGAAATCCATTGAAGTTCAAACACAAGATCCAAATGCATTTACAATTTTTCTGGGCAACATCAAAATATGCACAGAGCCATCTATTAACGTAGATTACCATTATATTAAAACCTTACCCATAAATGTATTGAACCCTCCATTGCATATCATAGCTCATATAGACAAAAAATCCTTCAAATGAATTTTGGTCAATTTTGGATCATCTATCAACATCATAACCTCTGCAACATTTCAATATTTGAACCTTCTACCTTCATACATAGCCACATCCATGTTTAATCTAAGAGAATTCAATGATACCTTGTGCTCAACACTAGGGATGGTTTTTTTACCAATTCATATTGGTGTAAAAACCATCCTACATTATACCACATCCTTGAAGGAGAAATGCAATACAATGTATTACTTGGAAGACCATAGATTCAAGATATGCGATGTTTTCCCTAAATATTACACCATTGTATCAAGTACATTCATGAGGGTCTCATACATTGCATCCTTACTGATGAGGAACCTTTCAAGTATTACCATATGGTTTCCAACCTGTATGAACCACCCATATCAACTACACACATATACCTTACCTTGATATTACCTAAACCAACTCCTTAGCTAGTGGCACCTCAACCCACTCCACTTCAGCCATTGCCAAGCCCTAGTCCACTTATGCACCCACATTTTTTGCCCATTCTATTACACCCAAATCACTACACTACCCCGACTACTTCATACAATTCTCATTTCCCGTCCACTACACCCATTTAGCCCCATCATACTTAGTCAAGCCTTCCACATCCTAGCCAACCCTTTTCTACATGAGGTCCTCCATTTTACCTATACATTCCACTCAGTGCTACACCACCTCCATCCATAGTGGCCCAGGTCACTATCACACCCCTACTATTTGTAGCCTCCATGTCTACCTACATGTCAGAGTCTCAAAGCACTTCATCTACCACAAATTCAATATTTTTAACCTCATCCAATGTTGGGCAAGCTATCATAGTTTCCATTCCATGATCCACCAATTTTGCATCCATTGCAACACCCCTAATAAATTCACCCTCCATGCAACCTAGAACCCCACCACCACCAAATACATCTATTGTAGATTCATCCACATCAAGCACCACCCTAGTTTCATCCATAGTAGTACCTCAACTGGAAGAGAATGATGGAACTTCTCTTGCATCTACTTCCTAGCCTGCATAGATTGTAGTTAACATAATAAGTTCGGGAATAGGAGAGTACCTAGTTCACATTGTCACATTTATGCTTCCCATCATCAATTCAGTTGAGGATTTGTACCATTGTTCCCATGGGTTATTTATCCAACATAACAAACTTTGTGTATGCCAAAGTTAACACATCCTTTGATGTACCCATTGAGGAGCAACTTGAGTCACCATTTTTTGGTGATATTAATTTTTTATTCAATCCCTCATTTGTTATAAAATAATTTCAACATTGTCATTGAAGAGGATTTGATCTAGGGCAACACAAATAGGGAATTTTCTATCTTATTGAACCACATTATAAACTCCCTAAGGAAAATTTTGGACTAGGGTATCACCACAATAAACCAGTTGACCTCTTCAAGGAGAATTTTCAACAACTCACCCTCACTCCCATGGAGGATAGTGATAATGAATAATTTGATCATAACGAAGGCTCTTTCCAAGTTTCCACTATCCATACCATATTTCTCAAAACCTTGGAATTTGAAATAGATGAGCTTATTGAGGTGTTTTTGATTATCTCTACTAGCTCCAAAGAAGACACTTTCCCCATTTTTCCCCTTATGGATTTATCAAATAATGGTGTTATTTATCTACATTTGTTTCACATGCCACTCCCCTTTTTCCCCATGCTCCTTCTATTAGAGTTCCCAAACGTGTCAACCCATCCATCACCTCTGCCACCTCAAACACCTTCAATCCAACCAAACTCATGTTCACCGACATTGGACCACCTTCTGTCTCACAAGCATGTCCTGAGGTGCTTCACCCCCAACCATCCAGACCCCTCCTTCTCACAAATAAATATAGTTATGATTGATCCATTTACACCCCTTCACAATACAAATGATCTATAAAACCCCATCCATGTTCATCCAAGTCTCATTGATTTTGATTGCATCCCCCCCATGCTATCCCCTGCTGATTTCCTTCTGTTTAGACAATTGCTTCATCAAACAAACATCTAAATGCCGTAAACCCTATCACCCATCTCATCTATTTTCCATCACATCAATACAAGTGATATTGAATCATCCATTTTAAAAAATTTAACCAATGACATTCACCTTATCCCCACTCCTCATTAGTTAGAGGAGGCTTCCCACATGCTCATAGAGGAGACCAATGATGTTGACATTAGCGCAGGCCTTAACAACCCACAAATAATAAAACATGGAAAGAGAATTTCTCCTATAGAACATGAAGAACTAGTCACTTTTTTACTGAGCATAAACATGATTGTGCATGGTTATACAAAGATATGCTAGTACTAGATCCTAATCTAGTGGTTCATAATCTCATATTGAGACCCGATGCCAAACCTATAAAGAAAAATATACGAAATATTCATCCTACCCTAGCCATTATGGTTAAAGAAGAGTTGAAAAAATTTCTAGAAATGGATTTCATTCAACCCATAGACTACTATTGGATCCTCAAAATCCAACTTTAGTTTTCCCTCCCTTTAAAAAAAATACTATTTTTGGGCACTTTGTTATTTTGGGCCAAAGCTACCCTATTGTTACTATATCACCAAAAAATCTTGGATAACCCCCTAAATTAACACACATTATTGCATTTCCCATATTAGGAATTCTAGAAAATATCAACATCTATCCAAGTATAAAAAGTCATTAAATTCCAAATTTTCTTTCTTCTAGTTTTTCTAAAAAAAAATTAAATCCCATTTTTGGGGCACTACATGAAGGAATTAGGGCCTGATAACACACTGAAAAATCTTCAAGGCTTCTAGAGTAACCTTACCACAACATTGTACTCCTTTTTATCTATCTCCACATAAAATTTCAAGTCAATGCAACGATCGGATAAAAGTTATGCCCTCAGAAAGATAGGCTATTAAGGGCCATTTTTGAGATCCAATTAAGAGATTGTGAGAGGCCATCATTCAACTTTGGTAATTGCAGTATTAAAACTTTATTATTATCAGGATTTATGTAATAATTATTTTTGACCAATCGAGACCACTACCACACTACAAATAAGAACCACTACAAGCACAATTAATAATATGGGCCATCATGAAGATAGTTGTAGTTATGGACCATCATTGAAACAGTTGTAGTTTTCATAATTATGGACCATCATCGAGCTTTGAATGAGAATAAATTTGCAGGCTATATGAGAGAGTTTCTAAAATAGAAAAAATTATCAAGTTTTTGCACTATAATTTTACAAGAGGTATACCAGTGTGCCCATCCTTGTCAATTGTATTTTCCTTTATGTGTCTTGTCTAGTCACCCCTTTTTTATTCCCCATTATTGTGCAGGTTTTGCTGATTAGGTGTCAATTTTACTAATATAATTTCTAGTTATTGAGGTTGGAATATAGGAGGCTCTTTGTTATATCATTTGAACAAACATTTGTAGTTCTCTATTGCATCATTTGAATAGAGAATTTGTTTTTACTAGTTTAGTGAGATCTAATTATTCTGATCAGACTCCCATTGTAATGATCTATTATTTAATGTGATTCTATTCCATACTTTTAGTAGTTCTGTGTGCAATTTCGCATGTTCTCCCATTTACATGTTATATCATTTGAATGTGTAAATGGAATCTTCTTTTACTAGCATGTTGAATCATTTCTGTTACATTATTTGAATGGATGTGATTGGCTCACTTTTATCTTCTCCCCCTTATATCTTCATCATATTTTAAGTCTAGCTACAATTATCCAATGGATAAGTCACCGGTCTAAAAATTGAAGTACTAGCTTGGAGTTATGTTGTAGTTTATTTCATTTTTTTAAATCTGGATGAGCATGAGTATATAAGAAATATTGTTGGCTCACCTATAGGGTTTCCTTACCCTACTTAGTCTATATAGAGTCTTAGGATAATATTTTCCTAAGTTAAAGAGGTGGATCCACCAGAGTCCATAGTACTGATTGGATTAGGGAAGTCTTGCAGCGTAACAAATCTATTAAGGGTGTAGGAATTTATCCCAACAATTTTTGGCACCATTGCCAGGGATGACTCAATAAAACTTTGAGCTTGTTTTTCTCATAGTCTTTCCTAGAATTAAAATTGTGATATTTGAGTGAATATAAGGCTAAGCAATATTATATCAAGTATTATTGAAGATTTTATTCCTTCTTTGCATATCTATATTGGTGACTTCGAATGAACTAAAAATTAAAAAAAAAAAAAAAAAGGAGCTGGATTTGGCGTCTACAAGAATAAGTGTTCAATAAGTGCTTGCTGGAGTGCCAAATCTTGAGGTATTATTCAAGTCATATAAAATATTCAATTCAATTCATACTATTTCTATTTCTAGCTTGAATCTTGGTTTCAATCAATATTCTCCTACTGTAAGCCAAGTACCTATAGTGAATCAACCTATAGCGAGTATGGCAACTTCTAATGCAAATAAAATTTTTAATGTAAATCAAAATATCAATCAAAATGTCAACTCTAATGTTAATCAATGGAGGACCAATAGATATAGAGCTTTTGTTTCACCTGCAAATCTAAATCCTCTCCCTAGTAAAGCTCATAAGTACTTGCCTAAATTTCAAGGGAACAATGTTGTCATTGGTGAAGATCATGTTAGGGATTTTTTATATGACATGAATAGTCTTGAGGTGGATTATGAAGATGTTGTACTTAGATTATTATTTCAAAATTTATAGAAGGATTATCAAGAATGGTTCAATAGCTTTGGAGCTGGTACTATCAATAATTTTCAAGAGCTAGAGCACACTTTCCTTACGAAATATGGAGAGATAAAGAATGAACAATCCTTGATGATAGAATTGACTACCATAAAAAAGAAAAAAAATGAATCAATGGAATATTTCAATAGAATATTATTTAAGACAAAAAATAATATTCTAGTAGAATTAAAGCCAAATTATTATCAGTCCATTTGTTTCTACAAAAATGCTTTCCTTGGAGATTCTAGTTATGAGTTGAGACAACAAGCAACAACTACCATTGATATATTTATAGAAAGGGCCATTTAAATAGAGATACATATAATTGATAGTGGTAATATGAAAGCATACTCTTTAGATCCCAATAAACCTAAAAGAAATCCCAATAAGGTTGAGTTCTATGTCCCTAAGAAAACAAATCAGGATCCTATGAACAAAATAGTTAATCGGTTGAGTGAAATATTTACTACTTTGAATAAAAGGTTGGCTAGACTTGAAAAATGTAAATACAACAATGCAAAAACTTCATAGGATAATAATAGATAGTAGGAAGATAACAGGACTTATTTCAGAAGGAATTTTAATATAAATTGGAATAACAATGAAAATGAAGAAGGAAATAGGAATCGAAATGGGAATTAGAAAAAGAAAAAAATAGAGAGAGATCTAGATTTTGTTCCAAATCCCATTCCATAAAATAATATAGTGTCATATCATCCCTTTTATTGCTCTACCTATGATGCACCACATAGCCCTGTTGATTGTGGTATTTATCTAAGTATGTATTCTAATGTTGATTTAAAAGTTGAATCTGAAGATGACAATATTAGAATTAATATATGTTGGACTCATGAGGATGAAACATATGAAAATGAATTTGAAAGGGACATGGACATATGTTCCAGTAATATTGAACAAAGTGATGAGCATCAGAAATGCTCATATTTTGTATACATTTTCTTGATTATTATGCAGCTATATAATAAGGATTGCATATGTTTATAAATTATTATATAATTATTTGATGAAATTATGTGTGTTATCTAATTTATCTATTTTCAGTGTGTTTTTGTCGAATTGTAGTTGATTTAGTTAGATTTTGATCATTCAAGGTCTTTTCATGGACCTGGCACTTTGTTTCTTTCAAAATCAATGCAGAGAAGGTAGGCACCTTCGTCTTCCAGGAAGGCGCAAAACATAAGTAGGTGCCTTCCTCTTCCAAGAAAGCACCAAGGAAAGACAAGTGCCTTCCTCTCCTAAGAAGGTGCCAATAGAATGCCAGTGCCTTCCTCTTCCAAGAAGGCACCAAAGGAAAATAAGTGCCTTCCTCTCATAAGGAAGGCACCAACAGGAAGGTGCCACTAGAAGGCAATCGCCTTCCTCTCATAAGGAAGGTGCCACTAGAAGGCAAGTGCCTTCCTCTCATAAGGAAGGTGCCACTAGAATGCAAGCACCTTCCTCTCATAAGGAAGGTGCCACTAGAAGGCAAGCACCTTCCTCTCATAAGGAAGGTGCCACTAGAAGGCAAGTGCATTCCTCTCATAAGGAAGGCATCGACAGGAAGGCGCCACTAGAAGGCAAGCGCCTTCCTCTCACAGGAAGGCGCCAACAAAAGATAAGTGCCTTCCTCTTCCAAGAAGGTGCCAATGGTAGTAAGGCACCTTCCGCATAGAGAAGGCACCCGACATACTTAGGCACCTTCCTCATAGGGAAGGTGCCCTTGTTCTTCATTCATTGACTAGACAAGCACGACGTGGACAACAACAACTAGTGCAGTTTCAACTCTACGTCATATAGAGCTAAATTAGGGATCACACTGATGTATGAGAATTTCCTACTAATGCCAGGAGAAGCACAAACCAATCAATGAACACGCCACCATTAGAACTAAATGCCAGTTTTAGCAGACATCAATCACATTTACTAGACTGTCTTAGTTTAGTCTGGAATGAATCGACTGTTATAACTTATTTGTAACAGAAGTTCTGTGGGTGTTCTATATAAAAACACATAGACCTCTCTGGAGATATAGATAAATAGAAGAGATAGAATATTTTGATGGTAATTGTAATACTTTGATAATTATAATACCGTTCTAAGAGTTTATAAGTGTGTGTTCAGCTAGGAGGAAGTTGTTGGAGCCTGGGCCCACTCCAAACCAGTATTTCTTCCCCTATTTTTCCTATGTTTTCTAGATTAGTTTACCGCTTTTATAATATTGATTATCGCATTGTTATTTCTAGTGTTTGCAGTAGGTTCATTTATAGGAATGTGTGAATATTTCCTTTCTATAGATTTAATTTTTTTTTTTAATGTAAATTATTGAGGAGTGCATGAATGATTGACAACCGTTTGAAACACCCCCCAATAGTAAAACTAGCAGACTCATCTCAAGTGGTATTGTAAGCAATATTATTCAGACCCTTCGCAAGTTTACAAAGCTCCCTGGGTTGATAAATTAAATGCACGGGCATGTGACAAAAGTAGGAAAGAATTTAACCTTGTTTGTCCTGCAACATTTTGGCATCGTTGTCAAGGAAGCGTCTCAACTAGATTATCTACAATACCTAGAAACCTTACATCTGACCTTGTATGAGTTCTTTGAGAAGAAGACCTAACGGTCGGTTCATAAAAACCAATCCATTAGAACCTAACTCAGTCGAACATTTTGAATTTGAATTAGAATCGCCCGACCCACCTCCATCAATCCATTGGAGTGAGAAGCCACACTTTGTGCAAAGTGCCTCCTCATCCCATCAACGTGGGGAAGAACGAATAATCATGAATCCCATGTTTAATAGGACACCCTTAGAGGAAGCCCTGTTGTGCAAAGTTGTAGAAGATCGGATGATAACACTAGAAAACCTTAGAGCCTTGACTCAGAAAGTCTTAAATGATCGTAAGGCCATAAATACTGCATTAGAGACCATATTTCCTAAAAAAATGGTTGACAATGAAGAAGTCTCATCTGGATTTAGTTTTTTGATTGAAGATGGAGTAGGAGATACCAAAATGAAAAACATATCCCCTGCTCACCTTTTGACCTTTAGAGGTTACCCAACTGAGGACCCTGACCTATTTTTATTTAAGTTTGATGTATTATGCAGGTCTGTGGACTACAAATTTGATACGCAAAAGTTGAAACTCTTCCATTCCACGTTGGATGATGCAGCTCTACGGTGGTTCATCAGTCTGGGATACAAACACATTGCCACTTGGGATCAAATGAAGAAGCTATTTTTAGAGCAATACAAATATTTTGGGAGAGCAAGAGACTTCAGATAAGAGGTCTTAAGCATGACATAAAAAGAATATGAGTCTCTCAAGGAATACTGGGAGAGATTCAACTTCAATATTTAATGATCTCCTCACACGAAACTATTTGATAAGTCCCTCAAAAGCATCTTTTTGAGAGGACTTACCAATGAATCATTGGAGGCTCTTAACATGATCTCTAGAGGTGATGTCTACCAGCATGATATGGAATACATCTGACAACTATGTCGGGACTACTCAAGAAGGAGAGACAAGACCACTTCTAGAACCATGAAAGTGACTGTTTCAGTCACGAAGATATAAATAGGTAACATGCTAGAATATTTAAAGAGTGAAATGCTCTCATCTCTAGCATTGCAGATGGATATGGTGTTGTTAGAGAAAAAGAAGCAAGAAAATGAAGCAGCATTGGCTTATTTATGTCCAAAATACAGAGTGAAGCATGCAAAGAATGCATGCTCAGAGAACAAAGTTAGAGTATGTGCAGTTTGCAGGTTGAACCATAAAACTTGATTGTTCTCGCAACTACCCAATAATCAGGAGGATGCTAAAAGCACGGATGCCTATTTCATAGGCAATCGAAAGAGTTGGCCACAACCCCCTACGGGGACTATGCCAACCAAAATATCGTCATATGGGGGAGGACCATACATGCACCAAGGTCCACATCAAACACCTAACATGGGATGGTGGGGGCCATCACCTTGGTCTAACGCATCCCCAGCAGCATTCCAAAACCAGCAGCCATGGATGCCATATCCATATCTTGGGCAGTAGTGGAGAGGCCACAATGCAAGGAATCAAGATCCATAAAATGTAGCACCAGCTCACCCCCAACAGAATTTATTAGCATTGCTAGCAGTGAGACCTACGCAGCTACCCGTACAATCGACGATAAATTTGAATAACAGGGTGAACTAGCCAGCATACAACGTGGAGGTTGAGATGTACCCGATGTACCATATTCAGCTTAGGTTTGGTAGACAGCTAGGAGTAGGAACACCTCACTGGTAGAAGAGGAGGAAGAGGTAGAAACACCTCTTTTAGAAGAGGTGATAGAAGAAATTCCTGAGAGAGCAAAGGCTACATTTCCCAACTGGCTATAAGAACAGAGGAAAGTAACATAGCTAAAGTTTGATATCTTGTTTAGCTTAAAGAACCTCACAGTGACAATTCCATTATTTCTTGCCATCTGAGATGTTTCGATATATACCAAGGTGATAAGATAGATGTGTCTAAGGAAGCCAGGATGAAGAGCAACCCAGACTATCAATGTCATGGGTAAACTAGTGGATTTGATGATGAGCAAAATGTGCCATCTGAAGTATGCATACCCGAGTAGCCCGATGCTAACTATAAAAATTGAGGGATATTCCATGTTCAATACGTTGGTCGATCTTAGAGCAACCATCAATGTAATGCCTAAGGAGACCATGCAGAGGCTACAACTCATAAACCTAAAACCCACTATGATAGTGCTATAGCTGGTCGATTGATCGACCGTGGCATAGAAAGGAATGTTGGAAGATGTAATAGTAACAGTCAATGCATGGGAATACCCAACCAACTTTTTAGTCCTGCAATATAAAAATAGGTTGGGTGGTTACCCGCTCATCTTGGAAAGGCCATGGCTAGTAATAGTTGATGCTTACATCAACTGTCGAGATGGGCTGATGACCATCTCCAATGGACGAAACATTAAAAGGTTGACTATTTCACCCCCAGCACAGTCCGTCGACTCAATAGGAAAACCCATGTTGATCGAGCATGAAATTACTGATTTGTACATGATCTAGTTGGTGATGACATTGTATGAGTTGGCAGAATAAGATGAATATGGTTCTATTGTAGAGTTTCTCCATGGGAGTCCTCCATCTCTGCATTTGGATCATCGTTGGCTGGCGCCAAAGATCACCACATTTAGCAGATACACGTCAGGCTAGGAAGAAAATTGAATGTTAGTAGTGGGTTGACTCTCACATAATTGATAAAATTAGAAGAGCTCCTGGTTAGACACCAATAGGCATTCACATGGGATTACTCAGATATGAAGGGTATCAGCCCAGATATCTATACCCATTGTATATACCTAGATCATTAAGAAACTCCAAGCAAGCAACCACAAAGAAGAATGAATCTGACAATGAAAGACATTGTCAAGGAAGAACTACAAAAACTCTTGACTGCCAGATTCATCTATCTAATTTCTAACAATGAGTGGGTATCACCGTTAGTTTTAGTCCCTAAAAATAATGTTAAATGGCAAATCTGTGTGGAGTACAAAGCGTTAAACAAAGTGACCAAGAAGGACCACTTCCTGCTCCAGTTCATTGACCAAGTCTTGGATACACTATTCGGGAAGAAGTATTTCTCCTTCTTGGATGGATTCAGTGGATACAACTAGATCTAGATAGGAGAAGAGGATCAGGATAAGACAATGTTCACCTACCCATGGGGAATGTTTGCCTATCGGGTATTACCTTTCATATTGTGCAACGCACCTACCACCTTTCAAAGGGTGGTGCTTAGCATATTTTTAGACATGATGGGAGACACGATCGAAGTATACATGGATGACTTCACCATCTATGGAGAAACCTTTGGCAAGGCAATGACAAACTTGGAAAGAGTGCTCGAAAGAAGCAAGGAAAATAGTTTGTCCCTGAGCAACAAGAAATGCTTTATGATGATGCAAGAAGGCATCGTATTGGGACACCACCTCTCTGCAGAAGGAATAAAGGTTGATAAAATAAAAATTGAGGTCATCAGAGACCTACCCAGCCCCATAACACAGAGAGAGGTAAGGATTTTTCTTGGATCAATTGGGTACTACCAACGATTTATCACCAAATTTAGCAAAATTGCAAAACCACTACACACTCTATTATCTAAGGATGTGGAGTTCAATTGGACAGAAGAGCATGAGGAAGCATTTCAGTTGCTTAAAGAGAAACTAATATCCGCATCGGTTCTAAGATGACCAAATTAGGCCATACATTCCATATCTACTGTGATGCATCCAACAATATGATTGGAGCAGTCCTCAGATAGAAGGATGTGAAGAATTTTATGCCATCTACTATGTCAGCAAAAAATTGGTAGGAGCTGAGCTCAACTACATGATGACGGAGAATTTCCTTGTAGTTGTGCATGCCATAAACAAATTCTACCATTATATCATCAGGTATAATGTATTTGTCCACATGGACCACACGGCTATCAGATACTTGATGAGCAAGCCGGCCATTGGTAGAAGAATTATTAGGTGGCCCTTGTTACTACAAGAATTTGACATCACAATAGTCGAAAAACTAGGCAAGGACAATGTCGTAGCAAATTTTCTATCCAGATTGATACCGACAAACCATACAGTAGTGGAATACCAGTTTTTGGATGAACATTTTTTCACCATTAGTGAGCAAACCCCGTGGTACATAGATATAGCCAATTACTTGGCCATCGAAAGAACCTCACCTGCTCTCTCTTTTCGAGAAAAGTAGGCGTTCATAGAGAAAAGCGCATCATTCCTATAGATTTATGGCCTCCTATTCAAAATAGGATGTGACCAGATTATAATAAGATGCGTAGCAGAGCAAGAGTTCTCAGAAGTACTCAAAGCATATCACAACGAACCATGTGGAGGACACTTTGCAGGGAAACAAACTACCTATAAAATCCTATAGGCTGGGTACTTTTGGCCCACTCTGTTCAAGGATGCAGCTGTGTATACCAGCAAGTGCGATGAATGCCAAAGAATGGGCAGACCAACCCATCGAAATGAAATGACCCTCCAGCCTCAGGTACACCTAGAACCCTTTGATAAGTGGGGCATGGACTTTGTGGTACCAATTAATCCACCTTCAATAGGGAGGAGGGTTATTTTGGTATGTATAGATTACGTCACAAAATGGGTTAAATTTCAAGCGTTGAGAGATTCAAAAGAAAGGACAGTCGTTGATTTCTTATTTACCCATATTTTTACATGATTTGGGGTCCCTAGAGAGATAACAACAGACCAGGGGCCTTAATTTACCTCTAATTTGATCAAGGAGCTGATGGAGCAATACAAAGTTTGGCACAATAAGACTACCCCTACCATCCATAGGCAAATGGGCAAGTGGAAGTGACAAACAGAGAAATAGAGAACATCCTGATGAAGACCGTGCAGCAACACAAAAAATATTGGGCTACACAATTTCCGAAGGTAGTTTGGGCATATAATACCACGTGGAAATCCACCACAAACTTCACATCCTTTCAACTAGTCTATGGGAAGAGTGAGATGATGCCCATTGAATTTGAAATCAAGACACTGAGTACAACTTTAGAATTAAACTTGAGCTTGGATGATGCTTAAGAAGAGAGGATTCGATAGCTAGATCAGCTGGATGAAATCTGAATGGACGCTTTGAAGAGAATGAAAATCATACAAAAGCAAAGAAAGCGGTGGCATGATCGCTACATTAAACTGAAGTAGTTCAAATAAGGAGAATGGGTGCTATTGTATGATTCTTGATTCCAAGAAAAAAAAGGTAAATTAATGCAAAGATGGATGGGATCGTATGAGGTGGTAGAACTCATCAAGAATGGGGCAATGCACATTATAACAATTGATGACAAAAACACCGTGTTAACGGTCAATGGCAGCCTACTGTGCCCCTATAACACATCTGAAACCTTACAAGTGGAATCCAGAATAGACGTGGGGGAGACCCCATATTGTTAGATCCGGACCAAACTCTTAAAAGGCAAAATGGTGGGCATGGAGGTGCTCACCAAAATCAGTTAATTTAGTTTTTTTCTTACAATGTGTTTTGCAGGGATGACGCCCGCATGCAAGCTATAGGCATCCTAATACAGGGCCTAACAGGCACAAAATACATCTAACTGCCTTTATTTTTTCTTTCTTTTCATTTGCTTTTTATAGGTGGAGGACCTGACAGTACGAGGAATAGGTATCTGGGAAACTAGACCCGATTCGGCTCAGCATTTCGACATCGGTACTCGTAGGTAGAAGCTGAGGCAGCATGAAGTAAGACAGAGAAGGTTTGATCACCCTTTCCCAATCAATCGCAACATGATTGCCAAGAATAAGGTGCCTTCCACATTGAGAAGGCACATAAGAAGGTGCCTTCCATATAAAGAAGGTGCCCAGCCAGAATAAGGTGTCTTCCTTATAAAGAAGGCACCCATCCAGAAGAAGGTGCCTTCCTTATAAAGAAGGTGCCCAACCAGAAGAAGGTGCATTCCTTATAAATAATGTGCCCTACCAGAAGAAGGCACCTTCCTTATAGAGAAGGCACACACAAAAAATATATATATATAGGCACCTTCCGTGGCTAGAAGGTGCTATACAAAAAAAAAACTGAGGCACCTTCCACATCGGGAAGGCGCATGTAGACCGATGTGCCTTCCACATCGGGAAGGCGCATACAGACTGAGGAATCTTCCACATCAGAAAGGTGCATATAGATCGAGGCACCTTCCACATCGGGAAGGTGCACCCATTCAGGAGCACCTTTCATTGCAGGAAGGTGCCATCATCGAAAAGGCACCTTTCACCACCAAAATTTGCATCCAATCAGAGGCACCTTCCACCACTAGAAGGCGCATCCATTCAGAGAGCAACGACAACATTGGGAAGGTGCCATATAAGTGCCTTCCACATTAGGAAGGTGCCACATCAGCGCCTTCCACATGGGGAAGGTACCAAAGATCACATTTCACATACAACCAGCACTTACGTCTCCCAGATGCCTTGATCAGAATGAAACCTCCATACGAATAAGTGAAATCAAATGACCATACCCCTCACCATGTCACAAATCAACAAATCAATGCCCTTCACAATGTATGAAACACCAAATCAGGTACGCACATACTAACTCAATTTTTTATATAATTATTTATAAATTATGCAGTACCGAAAAATATATCGTCGTCATAAAAATCATATCCCCCCATAGCCGAAACTACATGCCAATGATATGGCTCGAAAGGTGTACCCTAGAAATAAATGCTAAGGTTAGGTGCCTTCCCTATAAGAAGGTGCCTTCCTAAAGAAGGAAGGACAGAAAAAAAATGCAGTAGTAAGGGAAGGCGCCATGGGAGGAAGGTCAAAGAATCACGTAGTAAAGAAGAATGAGTTGAGTGATACAGAAGGAATCAAGGGGGTGATAAATACACAGTTCAAGGTCAAGGGATGTCTCGAATACTATACCTAGTCAGTCAGGGCCAGGATATAACTATCTTCTTGAGGGGTGATGTAGCTCAAGTGCAAGGGGTAGAAATTCCAGTCACCCTTGAATACATCTCGTAGGCGACTAGATTGCCCCTCACAGGGGAATGCATATACAAATACGGACTACTAAATCCATACACCGAAGTGTTGTTTCCAGGGGAAAATGTGCAGATAGACAAGGAGGGGCTACCCAAAAATAGCCTTCCCATGAATCTATAAAAGATATTTGAGCAAGTTTCTCTATTCTTTACATGCACCGGTAAATATACCCATCTACACGCTAACCATGTGTAGTTTCTCAATCACCTAGTGCATGGAAGGAAGTTGAACATGCCCTTCTACCTGGCGAATGCTCTGAAGGACGAAGCGGCTTGGTACCAGAAGGGAGCATCGTCCACCTTAGCGCACCATGGGTTGATATTAGCACTGGTCTGCCATGTAGAAGTGCAGAGGCAGGACCCTAATGCAGAGGGAGATGGTAGCCAAGAAAGACAACAGGATGTTGTTGCTGAAACAGGGCAAGAAGAGGGACACCCTACAGAGGAAATGGCAAGTATAGGGTAATTGGCATTGCCCTATTTCATAGAAGAAATAGGGCATTCACCAGTGCTCGAAAGCATAGAGGAAAGAGGACATTCCCTAGTGCCCAAGTGTGAGGAGGAAGAAGCATTGCTTATTAGCAGCGAGGCCAAGTTTCGACTGATAGAACCAGTACCCAGGAGGAAACGCTTGTGGTGACTCCTCCTCTCAATAAAATAAGAACAGATCGACCTGAAAGTTGATGTTGCAGCCCAAACCCTCCAAGAATTGAAAAATCGGAGCCCACAAGATGTAGTGACTTTCGAGAGAAATGATCAGGTCGACACAGCCTTGGAGGAAGCACTGGAATGGCAAACCAATTGTTGGATGGCCCAAAAAATTTTGGAGGACTACCAGAACAAGCATAAAGGGGAGTTGAAAGAACGAGACGGATGGATCACCCAGCTCGAGCAGCTAGTCTGATAATTATGGGAGGAAAACTAGCTACCCCAAGATAGGAGAATAGAAAGAAGGGATGCGTCGACCCAAACTAACTAGGAAAAAGAGGTCCCGATAAATTCTCCCACATATGCTAAATGAGTATTCTCTTCAGGATAATTTTGATCAGACACCTGACAGAGTAGCCCGAAGGTAGTGAAGAATTCCTCTATTTTTGGGAGTGAAATGGAAAGAAGTCCCACAACATCCCCTATCATCATCCTAAGTGATACAAAGCAAGACGAGGGCCTCCAGCAACAGATAGGACCAGAGGATAAGTAAGAACTCCCTGGACCTGAGGAAGGAGGAGAAGAACCTAAGGGGTCGACACAGGACAAACAGGGGGACGAAGAAGCATCCCCAGGGATGACAACATAGAGTGAAGAGAACACTTCAGGGACCATAGAATAGGCCCCTTAGAGTGAGAAGATGACCGCCAGGGAGAAAGGGAAAACCCCTATTTGAGTCGTATTTTTTGTAGAGGCCAAAGTAAAAGGGCCCAAGATGGCTCGAAAGAATGCGAAGGTGACCTTCATTGAGCCAGAGGAAGATGAATGGGATATGCAACCATTTGTGGAGAGGTGAAAACAATTCGAATGGTTGCTCAAAGAAATGACAACAGCCAAGGAGACCAGGAAGGAAACCTCGAGGATGCAAGGGGACTCTAGTATCTGTGTTAATCCAGTAGAGGACAACCAATTTTGGGATATTTATGGGTCATCCCAGGGACGACTCTCCATGATAAGAAGGTATTTTGAACGATGTGGGGGTATATGGCCCTGAATTGGAGGCCACGAAAATTGTAAGGGAGAATGCAGGGCTTACTCCTGAAGCAGCCTGATTGTACAAAGCCCAAGTATTTCATTCTAGGAGGGATAATTTAGATATCCCTCTTACAATGGTCAGACCTCCGAACACTAATCTATGGCAAGCTATAGAAGCTACATTCCAGTCAGCAGAGACGATGCTGACTAGATCACCATCAATAGTGGCTAGAATGAGGAAAGGACAGATGACACCTGCATCCTCAGCTCTGCGTATAAAAAGAAGAGCCACACCTCTAGATACCATTGCATAGAATAGGCAGACGTAGGCCATAGGTACAGCCAAAACCACCAAGAAATGGCAATGATGAGGGGTCAATAGGGCTACCTGCAATTTTGATGCCATGAGGGGGTGGCATATGCTATGCGTGGGGGGATGATGAGCATCAGAAATGCTCATATTTTGTATACATTTTCTTGATTATTATGTGGCTATATAATAAGGATTGCATATGTTTAAAAATGATTATATAATTATTTGATGAAATTATGCGTGTTATCTAATTTATGTGTTGTTAGTGTGTTTTTGTGGAATTGTAGTTAATTTATTTAGATTTGGATCAGTCAAGGTTTTTTCATGGACCTAGTACTTTGTTTCTTTCAAAATCAATGTAGAGAAGGTAGGCACCTTCCTCTTCCAGGAATGCGCCAAACATAAGTAGGCACCTTCCTCTTCCAGGAAAGCGCCAAACATAAGTAGGCACCTTCCTCTCCCAGGAAGGCGCCAATAGAAGGCTAGCACCTTCCTCTTCCAAGAAGACGCCAAAGGAAAATAAGTGCCTTCCTCTCATAAGGAAGGTGTTGATGGGAAGGTGCCACTAGAATGCAAGCGCCTTCCTCTCATAAGGAAGGAACCGACGGGAAGGGCCACTAGAAGGTAAGTGCCTTCCTCTCACAGGAAGGCGCCAACAGAAGATAAGTGCCTTCCTCTTCCAGGAAGGTTCCAATGGAAGTAAGGCACCTTCCGCATAGAGAAGGCACCCGACATACTTAGGCACCTTCCTCATAGGGAAGGCACCCTTGTTCTTCGCTCGTTGACCAGACAAGCACAACGTGGACAACAACGACTAGTGTAGTTCCAACTCTACGTCATGTAGAGCTAAATTGGGGATTGCACCGACGTATGAGAACATCCTACCAATGCCAGGCGAAGCACAAACCAATCAATGAATATGCCATCATTAGAACCAAATGCCAGTTTTAGCAAACATCGATCACATTTACCAGACTATATTATTTTACTCTAGAATGAATCGACTGTTATAACTTCTTTGTAATAGAATTTTTGTGGGTGTGCTATATAAACACGCGCAGACCTCTTTGGGGATATAGATATATAGAAGAGATAGAATATTTTGATAGTAATTGTAATACTTTGATAATTATAATACCATTATAAGAGTTTCTAAGTGTGTGTTCAGCTGGGAGGAAGTAGCTGGAGCCGGGGCCCACTCCAAGCCAGTATTTCTTCCCCTATTTTTCTTGTGTTTTTTAGATTATTTTACCATTTTTATAAGATTTATTATTGCATTGTTATTTCTAGTGTTTGTAGTAGGTTCATTTCCAGGAATGTGTGAATATTTCCTTTCTATATATTTAATTGTTTTTTTTTTACGTAAATTAGTGAGGAGTGCATGAATGATTGACAACCATTTGAAACATCCCCCAATAGTAAAACTAGTAGACTCATCTCAAGTGGTATTGTAGGAAATATTATTCAGACCCTTCGCAATTTTATGAAGCTCCCTGGGTTGATAAATTAAATGCATGGGCATGTGACAAAAGTAGGAAATAAGTTAACCTTGTTTGGCCTGCAACACAAAGATCATTGGTATTTGGAGATGCATCAACCTCAAGTGAGCCTATTAATACTATATTTGATAGAATAAAGCAAGGAAATATTGTACCTATAGTAGAAGAGGTTAAGTATTTAGAAATAATACATGCTATCAATCTCAAGAACATAGTGGTGGAGGAAAAAGTTTATGAAGGGCCTACAAAAAAGGAGAGCTACAGAGGTGATTTTACAAAAAAAAGGTAAATCATATAAAGTTGCAAATGATTCTTGAAGAGCCTAATGTAGAGGATATTATACAAAAGCAATAAAATAACATGGCTAATTAGAAAACTAGAAAATGAATTGATGATAAGATAAATTTGATATAGGTTTAGAGGTTGCCAAACAGAAGGTCAACATCATTTTTGAAGAATTAATGACTATTCCAAAGTATCTATATCAGGTATGTAGAGCCTTCAAACTAACTAATCAGTCAGGAGGACACCCTCAAAAACCCATAAGCCTTGTGAATAATGCATTTATAGCCCCATATTCAGTTAAGCTATTTTACATCTCAGTAAGGTATATATCAAGCTTGGGGACCAATATGTTATTTGTAATTGCATGCTTTATAGTGGTACTTCCATGAATGTAATTTCAAAACTAGTAGCTAATCAGTTAGGATTGATTTATCAGAAAGAGCACCCTCCTATTTCTATCATGGGTAATAGAAGAGTACCTTGTGTAGGCATTATCACTGAAATTCTTGTCCATCTTGGATAATATCCTAAGAATGGAGTGGTGATGGATGTTGCAATTGTATATGTGGACCCTTTTTTCTATCTTACTCTCTAGACATTGGGCATAGAATCTAGGTGGTACTATTCAGTTGGGTTGGTCATATGCCACTATTCCAATGCAGGGTAAGGAGAAAGTGATATTTAAGAGAGTACCATTCAATAGGTATTCAGTTGAATTTAGATATCCTAATGATAATATGGTTAATATCATGAATTATATTGAGGAAAAAAACATGGGGGTTTACTCTATCTGGCACTCTCCTTTCTTGTCGGAAGTATCTAATGCTAAGAATATGGATCCAAAACTGGTAGGAACCCAAGTTCCTAGCGGATCTATCAACGATAATTGGAATTGGATCTAAACTAATAGAATCACCTTTTGGATAGAATCACCTTTGCACTAGAGAGGAACCCTTCCAATGGATCAATTGATCAAATATATATTCTTATTCATGGATGATTTGTGTGAATGGCCAACCTAATATATATATCTACCCTAAAGCTACGTTGGTGAAGAGACGTGATGGTTCACGTTATGAAGAGATGTGATGGTTCACTTTATGAGTTAATAATATAATAATTAAATTATTAATAATACTAACTAATAATGTTAGGATAGGGGATCCTAAAATTCCACCCTCTGTAAAAAGAGCTTTCTCCTCAAAGCTCAAAGTGAGGAGATTTATATTTTTTCCAAGTAGAATTTTTGCAAGTTCTTGTACTATTTTAATGTCACTTTTTTGAAGGTAGGGATATCTTGAAGGTCAAAGTGCTAGTGGGGGGTTGCCAAGAAAAATAGTAGAATCTTCCTTAGAAGAATCGTGATAATGATGGGAGGGCAACCATTGGTGTTTCTCAAACACTTCAAAATTATGCATCAAAAGTGGTGGTAACACTTCCATATCCTTTTGTGGTTCCTTGGTAGAGCTAACGAAGAAGGAGTGTGTAGTCACTCTGCATTATTTTCTAATAGGTTTGGTTATGTGGGGATAACTCACTATTGATTAGTAAGGTGTATTTAGTTCTTGTAGAGTGTAAGTTTGATCAGCATTGGTCATGTCGGGTATGTCTACCCCATCCTTGCTTGGTGCATCGATCACTTCAGGTATATCAACCGTATTGCTATCATTGGTGTGATTAGGTATTTTAGGTATTGCTTGCTCATTATCCTCATTTTCCACATCTTCATTATCTTTCTCATATTCCTTAGCTTCCTCATCTTCCTTATATTCCTCATATTCCTCATATTTAGTGCTATCGTCAGGTGAATCTATCGCTACTTCTACCTCAATCGTAATTTCATCATTGGGAGAACTACAAGGAATAGTTGCATCCAAAATATATAGTTTGGGTGTAATACATTGATGATTGTAGATAAATTTATCATCGCAATGAAAGCAAAGGTTGTTTTCTCTTCGTGCCTTCATTTCTACAGGGTTGATACGTTTAATGGGTAAGAGTCAGGTAAGTTTTGGGGTGGTGTACGTATTTTGTGATTCCCATACAGGTGGTTTTGTAATTGGGTCCTTCCATTGGCAAAAATCCTCCTTTGTAATAATTTTATTTGCAAGGTCATCCTTTTTTAGGGTTAACTCTGCTATTTTTGTTGCTATTTTTATTTCAAAATCATCTTGCCATTTATTCATTACTTGCAGGATTTCTTTCAATATGTCTTTAAACAAACTTCCCCACTTGTGTCTAGAATCGATGCTCTGATACCAAATGGTAGGAACCCAAGTTCCTAGCGAATCTATCAATGATAATTGGAATTGGATCTAAACTAATAGAAACACCTTTTGTAAAGAATCACCTTTGCACTGGAGAGGAACCCTTCCAATGGATCAATTGATCAAATATATATTCTTATTCATGGATGATTTGTGTGAATGGCCAACCTAATATATATCTATCCTAAAAATACGTTGGTGAAGAGACATTATGGTTCACGTTATGAAGAGACATGATGGTTCACTTTATGATTTAATAATATAATAATTAAATGATTAATAATACTAACTAATAATGTTAGTATTGAGGGTACTAAAAAAAACTAAAGGCTAAAGTAGATGCATAAACTAATAGAATTCTAACTTATGAGTTATGGACTATGACCTTTGATGGGGAAAATATAAAGTAGGAGTAGGAGCTAGAGTATTATTGATAGATATCAATGGAAGCTATCTTGGTATACCATACAGGTTAGAATTTTCTTGTACAAATAATTTTGCAGAGTATACAAATTTATTCCTAGGGCTAAGAAAAGACAAAGAATTGGGTATTAATCACCTCAAGGTTAGTGGGGATGCTGAGCTGATAATTCAACAAATCAAAGAGAAATATCAAAAAAAGAACCCTATATTAAAGCAATATAAGCAAGAAATGTTGGATGAAATAGATAGATTCTTGGATTTTGATTTACTATTTATTCCTAGAGCACAAATTCACAATGATAATACTTTGGACACTAATGCTTCTAGAGCAGAAAACCTTGATATAGACACTTGGTTTATGGAAAGGTTCCCAACTATATTTGCTTATAAGCCATCTATCCCTGATAATGTGGTATATTTATAATTTTTCATGATGATATACATATTATTATTTCATGAATATGCAAAATGAATTGTTTGATGTTATTTGTGATGAAAGTGATGAAGAAAAAATGAAGGATATTATTGGAGAATCCAAAAAATTCATACAACTGAATACCAATAGGATCCCCAATGCGTTGGTATCTTTAGAGAGCATGTTTGATGAATTTTATAGAGTATATAAATCTCTTGTTCAGGAGTATGAGATATATGAATTTAATATTAGAACAGAGGAAGAGCTTAAGATTATTAGAATTAATAAAGATATATCAGGAAATGAGAAGCAACAATATATCAAATTCTTGAAAAAGAACATGTATGCTTTTACTTGGAGTTATGAAGATATTAAGACCTTCAATACAAAGGTAATGACTCACATAATACTCCTTAATAAGGATACCAAGCATTTCAGTTAGAAACAAAGAAAGTTCAATCCCACTTTGCATTCAATTATGCAGAAAGAAGTGCAAAAGTTACTAAATACCAAGATAATTAGAAAGATGATATGGTATGGAATTCAAAGTAGTACAAATTTTTAGAGGAAAAGGATTGAAAAAGTATCTAGCTAAAAAATAAGGGGAGGATATGAATAACACTATTGCAGTAGATGAACAACAAAAAGCAAGAGCAGTTGATAATTTTAATTGCAAGTGGTTTGATGGCATTATTTTTTACCTTGAAAACTTGTCATTTCTAGGATACATACCCAAAAACAAAAGAAGGTCTATAAAGCAATTGGTTCAAAGGTATTACATTCAATAAGGTAGACTATATTGGAGGCATCCAGATGGTGTGTTACTTCTTTGTTTGTTTGAGAAAGAGGTCTCTCAAGTTCTAAAAGAATATCATTCTAGCTTTTGTGGGGGTCACTTTTCTCCAAAGGCTACTGCTCACAATATCATGAGAGTTGGTTATTATTGGCCATTCCTATTTAAATATGTTTACCACTTTGTTAGAATCTATCATAAATATCAATTTTTTTCAGGAAAGAAGAATTTGCTAGCCATGCTCCTAAAACCAGTGATTGTGGAAGATCCTTTTACTCAATGGATAATAGATCTCATAGGTGATATTAACCCCAATTATTTTGGATGTCATAGGTGGATCATTACAACAACAAACTATTTAACCAAGTGGGTAGAAACAACACCTCTTAAAAAATCCACTACAAAAGTGGTCATCAAGTTTTTGGAAGAGCACATATTCAAGATTTGGGGTTCCCAAGAACATAGTCACATACAATGGTAACTACTTCACTTCTTTTGAGATGATTAAATTTTGTGCTAGGTATAGGATAGAGATTTCTCATTCTACAATTCACTATCATCAAGGGAATGGCTTAGTAGAATCCTCAAATAAGAATTTAATCACAAGAATCAAAAGAGCATTAGGCAAAAACAAAAGAAGTTGGGATAGTGAGATAAAGAATGCTTTATGGGTTGATATGATATCTATCAAATGAAGAATAAGAAAGTCTCCCTATGAACTACTATATAGTGAGAGTGCTCTACTACACCATCAGGTGGAAATTCATGCTTTATCTTTACTTGTTTAGGATCGTGAAAATCCAAATGTCTTACAGAGAAGACTTGATAAAATTGTAAAGTTGCAGGAAGACATAAAGGATGCATTAATGAAGATGACTGAGCAAACTCACAAAATAGTGCAGTTTTTCAATAAGAAAGCCGAAATTAAAAAAAAAAAAATAGAGAGAAGATATAGTGTTGTATTGGGACCCAAAAAATGACAAACATGGTGAAAAGGGAAATGGAATCCTAAATGGCTTGGACCTTATCAAATCCTCCATAATGTAAGCCAACATAATTATAAATTGCAAAGTCTGGATGGTGCAGAATTTTCAATTTCTATCAATGGCCAACATTTGAAATTGTATCATTCAACACTGAGGGCTTGAGAAGCCACAAAAAAAAAGTGTGTTTTAGTATTGTCCTTTTTAGGTGATTAAGGTTTCAGTTTTTAGGTGATTAAGGAGTCCCTTTTAGGTGATTAGGCAAGTTTTTGAGTTTTTTTGGTCTACTAGAGATTCTAGAATTCTCAGGTGATTCAAAAAACAAAGTGCGTTTCAGTCTTGTTTTTATATCATTGAGGTTTTAGTTTTTATGTGATTAAGTCATTTTTAGGTGGTTAGGCAAGTTTTTGAGTTTTTGTGGTCTGTTAGAGATTCTAGAATTCTTAGGTGATTCATTATCAAAAATACGTTTCATCACCTATCCCAGTCAGAGCTTGTGTTGGATCCTCAAAATCCAACTTGAGTTTACCCCCCTTTAAATATATATATATATATATATTTGGGCAATTTGTTATTTTTGGCCAAAGCTACCCTATTGTTAATAAGTCACCAAAAAATAATGGATAGCCCCATAAATTAACACACATTATTAAATTTCCCATATTAGGACTTATATAAAATCTCAACACGTATCCATGTCTAAAAATTCATTAAATTCCAAATTTTCTTCCGTTTTTTCTAAAAAAACAATAAATACCATTTTGGGGCACTAGATGAAGTAATTAGGGCCTCCTAACACACTAAAATATCTTCAAGTCTTCTATAGAAACCTTACCATGATATTTGACTCCTCTTTATCTAGCTCCACATAAAATTTCAAGTCGATCCAACGATCGGATCAAAAGTTATGACCTCTAGAAGATATGCTATTATGGGCCATTTTCGAGATCCAATTAAGAGATAGTGAGAGGCCATAATTTAGATTTGGTAATTGTAGTTATAAAAGATTATTATTATCAAGATTTATGTAATAGGTATTTATGACCAACTGATACCATTACCACACTACAAATAAGAACCACTACACACAATTAATAATATGGGCCATCATGAGATAGTTGCAGTTGTGGACCATCATTGAAACAATTGCAGTTTTTGTAATTATGGACCATCATCAAGATTTGAATGAGAATCAATTTGCAGTCTATATGACAGATTTTATAAAACAAAAAAAATTATTAAGTTTTTGCACAATAATTTTGCAAGAGGTATACTAGTATGCCCATCCTTGTCAGTTGTATTTTATTTTATGTGTCTTGTCTAGTCACCCCTTTTTTTCCCCATTGTTGTGCAGGATTTGCTGAGAAGGTACCTAGTTTACTAATATTATTTCTAGTGGCTGAGGCTGGAAGCTAGGAGGCTCTTTGTTACATCATTTGAACAAAGACTTACAGTTCTCTAATGCATCATTTTAATGAAGAATTTATTTTTACTAGTTCAGTGAGATTTAGTTATTCTGATAAGACTCCCATTGTAATGATATATTATTTAATGTAATCCTATTCCCTCCTTTTAGTAGTTCTATGTGCAATTTTATGTGTTCTCCCATTTACATGTTACATCATTTGAATGTTTAAATGATGTATTCTTTCGTTGACATGTTGAATCATTTATGTTATATTATTTGAATTGATGTAATTGGATTAGTTCTATTTTCTCCCCATTCTATATTCATAATATTTTAAGTCTGGATACAATTAACCAATGGATAATGTATTGGTCTACAACTTGAAAAACTAGTTGGGATTTACTTTCAAACTTGGTCAAATTTTATGTTGTAGTTTTATTTCTTTTTTGTAAATTTGGATGAGCATGATTATATAAGAAATATTGTAGGTTCACCTATAGGGTTTCCTTACCCTACTTGGTTTGTTGGTCTTTATAGATTTTTAGGATAATATTTTCCTAAGTTAAATAGGTGGATCCACCAAAGTCCACAACACTATTTGGATCATGGAAGTCTTACAACGTGATCAATCTATTAAGGATGCAAGAATTTCCTCCAACAACTACCTAGAATGGGTCTCAAACATGGTATATGTTAGCTTGATATGAATTTACACTAGTTTTTATGACTTAAACAAAGCATGTCACAAATATTGCATCCACCTCCAAAACATTGATACACTGTGGACTCTACTGCTAGCCACAAAATGCTCTCTCTAATGGATTTTTTTTTAGGATACAATCAGATTCGAATAAATCTTGATGACCAACACAAAATGACTTTTATGACACCTTGGGGGATATTTTTTTATAAATTCATGCCATTTGGAATTAAAAATTTAGGTGCTACATATCAGCATGCAATGACTTACATTTTCCATGATCAAATGTAAAAAATGGTTGAAGACTATGTAGAAAATATTTTAGCCAAAGTGAAGCTCTGTCATGAGCATATCAATATTTTACACCAATTTTTTAAGTGATTACTTGAGCGCAACGTGATATTTAACCCAAAAAATGCATATTTGGTGTTACATAAGGAAAATTTTTAGGGTTCATAGTATTTAAACAAGGCATTGATCCAAATAAAGTTAAAGTAATTTTTGACATGCCACCTCCTACAAATCGCAAAGAATTATCCATTTTGCAAGGCAAGATATAAGCGATCCATCGCTTTATAGCATAATTATTAGATAAATGCATGTCTTTCAATCATATATTGAAAAAAGGAATAATATATAGTGTTAAGATGTGTTTGATGCCATTAAATAATATCTTGCATCACCATTTATGTTGACACCACCTCAACCAGGTATACGGTTCCATCTATATATCCATCACGTATTTTGCATTAGGAACTATGTTAGCACATAAAAACAAATCAAACAAAGAGCGGGCTATATATTACATTAGTCATACATTTGTAAGCTATGAAGCTAAATATGCATATATCAAAAAGATATGCTTAGCAGTTGTCTTTGCAACTAGAATTCTTCAACATTACATGATTGGTAATACTACATATGTCATTTAAAAAGAACCCTTTGCACAATATGATGAGTCGTAGCTATATGAATAGAAGGATGTCTAAATGGATAATGCCTTTAATGGAATTTGACCTAGAATTCAATAGTAAAAAATCCATCAAAGGTTAGGTAATTGTGGATCATATCATCAAAGCTTTGCTATCAAATGATACACAGCTCACAATCGAGCTACCTGATGATTATGTGTTCAAAAAAACTGAGCAATAAGAACCTATCAAAATTGAATATGAAGCAGATGTTGTCTTTTTATTCATTTGTTCTAAATGTGAGTAAGGGAGAGGCACTGAGTTGTCTTCTTCACACCTCAAGGGGATCCTATGTCATTTTCCTTCATACTCGACTTTCCCTGTACCAAAAACAATATAGAATATGAAGCCCTAATTTTAGGACTTCAGACTGCTATCGCATTAGGGAAGTGATTAAGCATTTTAATGATTCTAAAATCATCATTAAACAAGTCAAAGGGATATACCAATGTAGAGACCCAACTTTGCAGAAGTAGAAACTGATTATCAGCAAGCTGCTTAAGCACTTTTATTGGTACAAAATTGATAATGTACATTGAACATCCAATCAGTTCACTAACACAATGGCCTCTCTTGGATCTCTCATTACATAGAATCTATTCAATAGCAACATATTTTTAAAAATCACCACACTTTCATAGTATTCTATTGAAAAATATTTCACTTAAATAGTAGAGAGTGTCAACATAATCCAAACAAATCCATATAATGAAGATTTTTTGCAAAACAAAGATTGTATGAAGATATGTACTCTCCCTATGAGTTGTCCTCAACCATAAAATAAAAATTTAAACAAAAAATAACTTGTTATACTCTCTTGGGGGATAATATCTATCATCGTGGCTATGATGGTATTATCCTTCATTGTCTTGTGAAATGATCAAAAACTAGTGCGCCAATAAAGGAATATTGATAGCGATAAATGAACACCAAAAGCATGCAATGTAACAAACTATGATAAAACAAGGATGTAATAAATAGGGTACCTTTTATATTAATAATGAATTGTTATTTTTAAATATGGTTACAGCTGCATTCCCTTGATGGAGTTCACTATTTCGATACAATCAATACAATAGATAACTAAGAGGATTTGATTTTCCTCTAAGGTCTTCTCACATCCACAAACCATCCTGCAAAGGGTTTCTTCGTGACCTACACAAGGGGTTATGATGTAAAAAATTTGCATTCCTCCTTCCTTGCACAAAATTTGTAATCTACATACAAGGAACACAAAAATATTAATAGCATGTGTAGATGAAATGATAAGTAAAAGAGATAGATGACTGAAACATGATGAGTAAATATGTAAAAAAAATGCAACTATGCTAAGATGATGAATAATACAAATAGCTCAAGGATCCATAGTTGAATTCTAGTAGCACTTCATCGCTTGAAAAATCTAAAACCTAGTATCTTTTTGAATGAGGGTGGATGCCAATTTATAGATCGCTTGAAAGGAATATATTATTGGTAAAAACCCTTTGCATGGGAGAGGTGGCTTGCATGCTCTTATTCAAAATCCCATGCAATGTCATTTGGCCATCCTATCCTACACAATGCTATGTTGGGCTCAAGCATGCATGCTAATCTAGGCTCAAGTGCATGCGTGAATTCTCTCTTTTTTTACTTTACTTTTGGTGTGACCCTCTCGAGGTAGGATGACCTTTACTAGGGGTCATCCCTTGGTAAGATGACCTTGACTAAGGGCCATCCCTTGGTATGATGACCTTGATTTGGGTCATCCCTTGGTAGGACGGCCTTGATTTGGGGCCATCCCTTGGTAGGACGAACTCTAGAGGTTGTCACTTGGAGAGACGACCAAGGTTACAAAGGGAAATATCCCCTTGTTTGAATGGTGAAAACCACTATTTAAGCCATAGGGTTGCCCAATGTGGGTCATATGGTCTTCAAGGAGTCCATATATGTAATCTCCTCATTATGACATATTTTAGGTGTCTACATCTTGAACCTCAAGAGGTAAAATGGGTAATTTATCAAACCCATTACGGTACCTGTGGTGGTCATTTTAGTGATATGGCCATTGCAAAGCGCATCTTGTACATGGGTTATTATTGATCTACCACGAAATATGATTGATGTACATATATTAAAAAATATCCAAAATGTCAACATCATGCCAGTTTAACCCATGTCCCATCACAAGTGTTGCAACCAATTCAAGCTTTGTGGCCCTTTTCATAATGGGGTCTCAATTTGGTAGGAAATATATCTCCTCGTTCTTCAAGGAACCATACATTTATCATTATTACCATAGAGTATTTTACAAAATGGGTTGAGGTAATTCCTCTTGCAAGTACAATAGGACCATGAATTACAGAGTTCATATTCCATCATATCATCTATCATTTTGGCATCCCATAAAATATCATATACGATAATAACACCCAATTCAAAAATAAGGATGTTTGAACACTTTTCACCAAGTACAATATTCAACATTATTATCCACAAAGTAATGGGTAAGCCAAGGCCATAAACAAAACTATAATTACCATTTTAAGGAAAATAGTTAAATAAAATCACAAATATTAGCATTTGCAACTCCCCTTGGAATTATAGGCTTATTGAACAAGTGTACGTATGCCAACTGAGGCAACACATTTTTCAATATTTTGTGGTGTTGAGGCAATCATGCCTCTTGAACTTGAAATTCCATCATTGTGCATATCATTACAAGAATTTATTGATGATGACATTGCATGACAAGTGTGCCTAGATCAATTGAACTTACTTGATGAACGATGAATAAATGCATTAGATCATATTCACGTCTATCAAGAAAGGATCAAATGTGCCAATAGCAACAAAGTGCATCCTCAAGAATTTTGAGTGAGTGATTTGGTTATCAAGGATAATAAACAAAACTCAAGCTTACCACCTCATTTGTACGATAAATTTATGATTAATTGGCTTGGTTTGTTGATCATAATGCAAACATTTGGAATAAGAGCCTATAAAATTACCACCCTTGAAGGAATTGAGGAACCTAAACCAATCAATATCCTTCATTTGCATGCCTTCTATGCCTAGATCATATCTTGCCTTGCACATAACAAAATAAAAATCAATAAAAAACATCCATAAAAATTTTAAAACAAACCAAACAACAAGAACAATAAGAATAAATTTTTTTTTTTCATCTAACCATTTCTCCCCATATTATAGATAAAAATACACTCAACAAATCTACAAATATAGAATCATACACTCATAGAAAACATGATAGGAAGAAAATGATAATGAGAAAAATAATTGTTAAAGGGATATTACGTATAGAAAAAAGGTTAAGAGTAAATAATTTTTCACTACAAACGTTGGACCTATTAAAAGTAATTTTCAGAAACAAACTCTATGGAACAAGGTGAGATGCACAAAATCCTCACACTTAGGTATATAAAAACCACATAGGACATGTCATTAGATTCGATGATTGTCCTTATCATACAAGTTCTTCAAGCTTTCATACCAGATGTTGGAAATGAAGAAAGACAAATATCTAAACAACATATTGTAAATAAGCAACAAATTCAAGATAGAATTTTCAAAAATTATTTCATCATATTTTATTACTATTCACCACCCAACATCTGCATGCATCATCCATATTTATGGTTTATTATATCTCTTAGTTTCATGGAATATATAGACTATATGGAAGAGAAAATGTTCTTGTGTTTTATAGGCAGTGGATACCATCACTGATGTAAGATAAAGAAATATATATATATATATATATATATATATATATATATATATATATATATATATATATATAGGCTTATCTATTGCCATCATCTTGAGTTGTCTTGTTTTGTAAGTCTTATCAACAAAAACCAAATTGTGATATGAAACTATCAATGTTGTAGGTCAAGATTAGGGTGTTTGAAAGTTTATTCTCATAGCAAGGAAAGGATTACCCTAAAATAAATTGAATGGATAATTAAATGACCACTTAAGTAACAGATCATTATATTAGTCTACAGGAAATTTGGAAGGGGTCACTAAGGCATTAAAGATAACACCTTGGGCTTAATGCAAATGAATCTTCAATTTTAATCATGCTTTCCATTAAGTAACTATCCTTTGGATACTACCATCAAAACTAAGGTTAGTTGTATACAAAAGTATTGGGAAAGAACATGCAGTTTGTAGATGGGTGGCACAAGAAATTTGAGGGAGGAAACTAAGAAAATAAGGAAAGATAATGATAAAGAGGGAGTAAATATAAAGAGACACATATAGAAGGAGATATAGAGAGACATATAGGGAGACTAAAAAAATATACAAATAAACCAGGTGTTGTAGGTGATTTGGAGAGGAGAGGACAATCCTTCAAGGGAGGTCCCAGGTTTGACTCTCCACCCTACCAAAAATCTGAATTGGGTACCCAAAATCCAATTGATAATGTTGGTGCGGGCAGGGTCGGGTGCGACTCCCGGGTGACTTTGACAGTGTAGAACCCCCTGTTCATGGTCTCTCAGACCAAGGTGGCCGCGCAAGGGGTTTTTCGCTTAAATATATATATATATATAGTCATAGAGGGAGAGACTTATATAAAAAGAGAGAAAAAATTTGAGAGGAAGAGCAACATAGGAGAGAAAATACATAGACAATAGAGAGGAAGTAAGAAAATCTAAGATGTGAAAGACTTCAAGTGGAAATATATTTAGTAATATTGTCCATGTGATTTATGATTAATTATTGAGGTATTTATGCATGTCATCGATGCAATTCATTGTAGTTCTATAATATTATCTTTATTATTTATGTGGGTTCCTAAGGTCATCCTTTATATCCTATATATTATCGCTCATTTATTTCACTCTTTGATTTCATTCTACATGATTTGAGTGGATGTGTTGTTTCTTTTTGTTTCAACAAAGTATTTTGAGATACAACAAATTCTTATAATAAATTTTAAATTCTTATAAGTTACATGCATAATTACAATTAGATATTGTAAATAATATCTTTAATTCATGTACTAGTAGATGTACCTCACTTATGTATTTGTTCATATGCAATGATATACTTTAAATATTTTTATAATAGCATGCTTTGTGTTTCAATAGTTTAAAACATAATAATTAATATATGTTTTATCAAATCAACCAATAGAAAAACTTATGTGAAAATGATAAAATAGCCATCAAATGACCCATTGTTTAATGCAAGAAACACACATTATTTATATCTTATTACAATTCACTTTCGAAAAGGAAATATCTAATAACATACAAAGCTTTGGCTTGAAATAAAAACAAAATGTCATAACTAGTGGAAAATGACAATTGCTAATAAATATTATATTGGTAAAAATATATAAGGATAACATACAATTTATTACTATTTGTTATAAAATATATGTCAATATAAAAATCGATTAATTATATTTAATGTGTAAAATGTAAATTATTATGGCAATAGGGATCATTCTTTTATAGATAAAACCTTTTGTGGTATATTTTATATGTAATAGTCATCTTACATGCATTATGAGACGACGATTATATGAATATTGAACTTTGATTGCTAAATATAGTTATCAAGATCATTCATTTTTAACATATCTAATATGACTAATGTGAGTATGTCTATACAAGTTAAATAAACCATAGTTAATAGTATAAAAATGGTATATGTAGCATAATGCATAAGAGAAAACAATCATCAAGGTAACTATCTACATTCCTCTAACATAATTATAACTTTTATATTAAAGACCTGCATTTTTAAGGTGATATGTTCTTATTTGAATGATCTTTATCTAAAATATAAATTTTTGCATTTGAGTCATGTTTATGGATACAAATAATATTTGTTAAATATAAACTGCAATTATATAATCAACCTTTAATTACTTGAGGACCTTCCATGGAAAATAGCTTGTCTCAACCACTCCAAATCAACTTTATAAACACATATTTTAATTGAAAATATAGAATTGAAATGTATCCCAACTGTGTTACATCATAAACCACATATTGGAATCATAACAATGTTTTGGCAAGTACACATATATCTCATGGCAAGATTTAAACCTTGGTATCTACCTTGGAAATCAACTCATTAAACTAATTAAGTTCCTACCATTTGATGGTAAATATGCATATATTATTACTAACAAATTGAAGGACAATAACTTGAAGGATTGTGGAAAGGAAGATCCAAAAAAGTGTATGGAGAGGTAATTGAAAGCTAAATAAACGATCTAAGAGATCAAAAACTAGAAGAAGCAAATTTGTGTGTTTTTTTATTGAACTTATAAAAATTTTATAAAATTTATAATAAAATGTTATTAGAGAGTCATCAAGTTGATGTGTTAAGATATTTTTTCTTTGATATTAACATTGTTTAAGGTACTTGTTTACTTTGTGGATCCCCATTAATTATAATTATTATTAACAATTAAATTACTAAAACTAAGGATGATAATTTAAAAAGAAATATTAAAATTAAAAAATTAGTAAATTTTTTCACCTAATTGGTATGTCTTTGGACTTTCATCCAAAAGATTCTAATTGATATTTCTTTGGAATTTCATTCAAAAAATTCAAGTTTGAATTACGAGGTCACCCTATCTTGCCCTAGTTAATAAAAATACAAGCCCTTTTAAAAAACCCCTTGTATTTACCCTAATAAAAAAAACAGTAAATTTTAACACTAAAATAATACTTAAAAAATTAAAATATCTCTTATTCGAATAAGTTTTATGAAGTGACCTATGATATGAAATATATTTTATTTGAATAAGTTTTATTAAGTGACCTATGATATGAAATATGTTTTATTTTATTAAGTTTTATTTTATTTGAATAAATTTCATGCATACAACTCATTACAAGTAGGCAAACAAACGGAGTCAAGTCTTTCGTGCCGTGTAAGACAGATATTATTGGCCCAACTTGTAATATGGAGTCAAGTATTTCGTGCCATGTGGAATCTTCCTATAAAAACTGATCATCATCGTGGTTATCTTATTGCACATATTAATTTTGCGTTTACAAAGGAGTTTTAGCAAGTTATTTATAATTTTTACTTAGAAAGTTATTTATAATTTTTACTTATACAACCTGATAGTTCAACGAACTTAGAACCTATTAAAATCAATAAGAGTTTTTGAAAGATAAGTATTTATAAGAATTATTGATGAAACTCTTTATATAATTTATTTATTTTTTGTTAATCAATATAATGTGTTCAAGTTCAAATCAAAACCAAAATTTTTATTTTATATATTCAGTTGAACTAGTAATGAAATTTAAATGACATTTGTATGTTAGTTTTTTTTATTTATGTGATTATATAGTTTCATTTAAATAAAAGTTTGGAGTTGTTTTTAGGTGTTGGATGAGGATCACACATTAGTATCAAAACTCAGTTGTGATGCTTGGGCTTTAATGGGTAGACTTAGCTAATTATGATTATTTTAGTATATGTCTTGTAGAAGAGGACAACATGATAAAAATTGTGGGAATCAACTTCTAGTCATAGAGAGTCCTATCAATTTATAAATTTTCTTGTTGAAGTTCCTCAATCAGTTTAACCTCGTGAGGATATGCCACGTGACTTTATGGGGTACTATTTAGATTTAGTAAACATAATAGTAGACCACTTTCAAAAGGGTAGGAAAATATGAGGTGTAAGTAGGAGGTAGAGTAGCTCCCACCTGAACATTCTTGACATGGTGAGTCTAACCTACAATAGATTGGTAGATCTAAGAAAAAAACATCTTCCAGAACCTAAATATATTTGAACTACAAAAGTTTACAAGAATAGCTAAAAGGAAGGTTGCTTGAGAGTGATTTATTAAGATGTAGAAATATTTTTCATATTAATGAACTCTCAAGTCAAGATAAGGCTACGATTGTAATATTTCATCTAAAAGGTGCAATTATAGTTTGCTTGTACAATGAGAAGGTCATGATGGGTTATGACCATATGAATTTTACTTGGGAATAGTTTGAAGAGTCCCATAGATTGAAGTCTATATCCTAGGTGTATACAAGAGAAGGATTCAAGAATTTTATTAGTTGTAGTAGGGTGCTAAGACCATAATGAAATATGAGCAATAAATTTTCCATCTGCTTAATGATGTGTTGTCTTCTATTTATGTAATCATTATTGTGAATTACTTTTTATTAAGGATGCAATAATTCTCGATTCAAATCATTAGAAGAAGTGAACCACCCACATGGTATGAGGTCTATTGATGATTATACATGTACTTATGCTTATGATGTGATTGTAAAGTATATGTATGAAATATTGCATTTGTGTATATATAGTTGTGGTTAAATATTTTCAAAGTGTACTCTAGAAAGTGTATGTTTTACTCTAATTGGGTTATGTTGCTCATTTATGACCCTTATTTTTATAGGAAGGTACTGAAAGAAAACATAAACACCATGTTGCTAGAAGCATCTCTTAATATTGAATGTATAATTTGGTATCATGTTTGTAGCTACATATGATAAGGAAATAAATGCAAGTTAAATGACATAAATCATTGCATACTTGATTATTACATTAGATAGCAAAATAAAATGAGAATTATTTTGCATGCTTGAATGTAGCTGTGAACTAGTTGGTTTTTGACGAGGCACCCTCTTAGAAGAGATTTGAGAAATAGAAGATAATAAGGCTTGATAGTTGGCTAGAGATGCCAAGCATAACACCTTAGACATCAATTTTGTTCTCATGGAGAAGAGTAGTTGTAGAAGAGGTATGGTGGAAGCAAATGATAAGGGGAAGAGTAAAGGGAACTAGAATATGGTGGATGATGAAAACTTTCCATGATCATTTTAACATAATGGAGTTAATTTACAAACATATAAGATTTTTAACCATACAAATCTAAATTCTAGCACAACCTTCTTTGGAATAGTAGGGGAACCTACATAGAGAAGGGTTGTTGAGGAATATTACATTATTTGGTACATAAAAATGAACCTCCATGGTACCTTCATGCTACAATTGTAAACATGTAATAGATTAGGGTTGATTATATAGTTTAGATGTGTGATATATATCTCCCCTTTTATGTAAGTGTCAATGTGTAAGAAATGCACAAGTGTCACGTAAGAGTGCAATGTGCAGGAAATGTGCAAGTATTATCTAAGTTAGAGTGCAAGTGTGTATTGAGAGAATGTGCACAAGTATCTTGTATATAAGTGTCCAAATATATAATGTAATAATGTGCACAACTACCTTATATTAAGAGTGGATATAAAAGAGCAAGAGTCATGTAGAAGTGTACAAGTGTCATAGAGTCAAGCATGCATGTAAGAAGAAAGTGAAGAGTCTAGTATGCAAGTGGTAAGATGATAAGCCAAAGCTCATGGGACTTGTCATATGGACTATTGAGGAATATTGCATTATTTGATACATGTAAATGTACCCCCATAGCACCTTCATGGTACAATTATAAATATGTAATAGATTAGGGTTGAGTCTATAGTTTAGATGTGTGATATATATTTGTAAAGATAAAAATAAAACACCATATATATAATAGAAAAAGAACAAACAATTATACAAATTGCACAATAAAATAGATCTTATATTATTAATGTTGGTGGATCTCAATACAATCAAATGTATCCCAAAAATAAGATTTTACACTGTTTATTTTGATACAATGAATACAATATGCTAGGTTTCTTTGAAACCCTAGCCAACAATGCTTATGGTGTCTTCAAAAATCATTCTTACTCCTAATAAAGGTGAGTGGGCTTTAGCTATCCATTGACCAGATAACTCCAACTTAAGAAGATTCCAAATGCTTGTGTATTTACAGATCTGCATACAAAAAATGATAAAAGAGGATTAGTAATAACTATGAGGGCTCCACTGTATGAGACTCTTAGAAATCAATAAAAACCCTAAGTTCCAGATAGTAATAATGTAATAAAATATGGAAATAATGAAATAAATACAACAATGGAAGATTTACCTTGTAAACTTGTCATTTTTTATTTTTCAATATCTTTGTTGTAAAAAAATAGGTGTGTGGATGCCCTAGAGACACTCAAGGGTTCACTGGTCTGTAGAACTAGGGTCTGAGATGCCCGTGGACACTCGATGGCAACAGGAAGTACCCAAGGGTGCTTGAGGATGGTGAAAAGTGCATAGAGGTAGTTGATAATAGCATGCGAGCTTTTGATATTAGAAAAGGGGTATTTGGGAGTTGAGGTAAGGTTTGCAGAAGCAGATCTGCTTTAGGGGAGGGCTACAATAGCAAATGTAGAGGTGAATATGGGGGATTCAAAAGGAGACTTTTGAAAGCTAAGGTCATATATTTCTTAGATCACTTAGCGGTAAAAAAAATCAAGGAAAACTCATGGGTTGAGCCATGTTAGGGTTTCAACGACATAATTTGTGTGGTTAAGATTAAACCGTTATGGAGGGTGGAGATTAAATCTGGGTAGGTGGCATAGATAAAGGTAGATGAATGGTTAGGATTAGAACAATATGGGTGGCTGAGATTAATTTACACATATATACATATACTTTTATTAAATATATATAATATAATATAAAATATTAATATTTAAATATATATTAAACAAATATACATAAATATATGTAAATAATGGGTAAAAATGGTGAGAAGATCTATATGGATGAAAAGTGGCTAGATTTTGGTGTCTATAGATACCCCTTTTTGTATTGCATTGCATAAAATACAATGTGGTACAAATACACGATATACTTGATTTGGCTTTTTGGTGAAGCAACTTTGTTGAGATGTGGACATGATCTTGGAGATAAAATAATTTTAATTGCGTAGATTATTCCCTAAATTGGTGAATGAGTTTGCGGATGAATCTCATGAGCCAATTGAAAAAAAATGAGTGCAAATGATTGTATGGATGAATGGCATAATTGTGGATGATATGAATGATGTAAATGTGATACCGTTTTTGCCCCAATGGTGAAAAGGAGGTTGGTGGAAGATGCATGTGATTGACTCTATTTTTTCCCTAACAGAGAAAGAGATATTTGCTAAGCGTAGATGTCATGATCATGTAATATGTATCCTATTGTGGGAAAATCAAAACCAAATGTGGTTGCACCAAATTTGGGGTGATTTGATGTTGTTGAAGAATGTGCCTTCTAGCATCATTGATATGCAAATATGAAGATGTAAAATAAAAAGAGTCAACTTCGGAGGGTCAACTAGTGACTGTTAGGTAATTCCTATGGCCATAACCAATCACACCAGCTAAGACCAATCAAAGGAAATGGAAAATTATGAAATGTGATTTTATCCATGTTTCAAGCCCCACGAACTAGGCCATCAATGATAGCTTTTGTGCAAATTATTCTTGGTATGGTTTCACTCAAAATGTGAAGTACTAAAGATTATTTTGATTTTGAAAAAGGAGATATGGGATGATGAAAATGACCAAGTTTCCTTATGGCTATTTATTCATCTTACCAACATGCATGGATACCCATCTCCATAATCGCCAAGTAGATAGAAAAAATCACTACATAGGAAGTTCAGTTGAATTTTTATTTGAACTTGGAAAATATGCAAATGTTATGATTAATGATTGGAAATTATGTGAAAATAAAGCATTGATGATGAGAATGATGATTATTATCATTTTGTGAAAATTTGGACCATTTTGGAGCACTTTGGAATTTGATAAGTGATTTTGCGCCTTTTGGGTGTAAACTAAAATTATGCATCCAAATTGATTTGGACCTTCACAAAACCTGATAATATGATGAAATGGGTGCATGGATGCAATTTGGAGTGGTTTTATGGGGGTAAGCCACTGTTTGAATTAAAATTATATTTTTGTCAATTTTTTATGCCAAACGTTGGGTGGCTCTTACTGCATGCACAAACGGCCCACTAGTATTTGGGCTTTCTCCAAATGCCACAGTGTGCTTCAATGCACCAAGAAATGCCCATGGACATTTCAAGGCACCTGAAGCAACTATAAATAGCTTGCAAGGCAAAAATGGAGCTCATTGTTGCATTTGTGAATTTGTGAAGCTATGTCTAGGAGAATTGGATGGAGTGGAGTGGAGTGAAGTGAGGTGGAGAGAGGTGGGCATGAAAGCTATGGTGGTGGAAGGTGCAATTGAAGTGGAAGTACGATTTTCCAAGGTTAGTCCATCTTTGAAGCTCTTTTTAACTTTGTTTTTTTAATTATGAACATGTATTAACAACAAATGTTTTGTGTTGTGCTATAGCTTAGGATTTTGGAGGCTTGTCATCAGTTCTCACCTCTCATCCTTGAGATAAGAAAGGTATTATAGGGTGAGGATTGGAACTTGTTGAAGGTTGTGGGGCTAGTGGAGGTAGCCCAGATAGATGTGATGAGGGCTAACGAGGTGTACCCATCTACCTTGGCAAAGAGGTAGGATCCAAATAGAGGGACCTTTCAGCTCCCCACTGGAGAGATTACCCTTACACTTGAGGATGTATATTGCATCCTCAAGCTATTGGTGGAGGGTATTCATGTCAAGGTTGGACATGAACAGGGAAAAATTATGAAGAAGTTGTTTGGTGATAATTGGTAGAGTGTGACAGTGACATGTGGAAGAATTTTGTACTTGTCCATGTATATGAACATGATACTAGATGCCTTACCAACTTTGCTAATATTCATGTTGGCCAACATCATGATTCTAAACAATACCAGCTATAGGTTCCCTTGGAACCTCATAGGGTTGGTGAGCGATATGATCGTTATACCACATGTTTATGCATGGGCTTCTACCTTGTTGATGTAGGTGTACCAGGAGCTTTACAAGGTGAGGAGGCAAGGGAGGAAGGAATTGGAATGTAGTTTGTTACTACAGTGCTGAGGGTGGGAGTATTTTAGTGTGGCTCGACCAGAGGGTCTACCAGTTGTAGGCTGGAATAGGTAGCTACCCTATGCTAGGATATGGGTAGTGGTATAGGAGGTACAATTGAAACATGCAGTGCAGATGAGTCAGTGGTACAGGTATTTATGGGCTAGATTGATATCCACCCACGTGATATGGAGGCTATGGCAAGGTGCCAATTGGACAGGATATGAATAGTAGCTACGATGGGTTAAGCAGGCTAGGTGGGTGGTTGGGAGGTATAGGAGTGAGGCTGAGTATATCCATTTATCATGAGTGCTTTGTTATTTTGGCTTGAGGAAGGGGGTTCTTGATGAGCCAGTTCTCTATAGGAGGAATCGATATGAGATAGGGTTACCATGTGTTGAGTCATGGAGGGAGACACTTGAGGATGATGAGGAGATAGATATCCTTGATGTGGAAAATGTAGGGAGTATAGAGGAGTATGACGTATGGTTCATTGCTTAGCCACCATGGGAACTGAGTCTAGTGGTGGATGGGGGTGACGAAGGGGATGAGGCTAAGGATACTAGTGAGGCTCCTAATAATCGATGGTGCATTCAATTTGATAGTATAAGGAGGAGTACTAAGGGTGTGGTAAGGTTGGATCCAAGGAGTGGAGGGGATGGCAGAGATAGGGACAATGTGGAGGAGACTCTAGATGGCTACAATAGGTATGATTTGGAGGAGACTCTATATGGGCCTCTAGGTCAGAGTAAGGAGGATTGGGTAACGTTGGAGCATTTGATGGTAGAGTGGGATTTTATGGTGGTAGCTTAAGAGGAGAGGATCATGAGGCTCTAGAGATATAGATTATTATCATAACCTTTACATAGTATACCTTCAGTCTTGGTAGAGGTATATCGATTCATTGAATGATAGGTTGATGGAGCATCATATTCTGCTTCTAGATCCACCTTCCTTATTTGTATATGAGTCTACTAGGCATAGCGAGTCTAGGCATATCTCTAGGTCACTAGATCCTCATAGAGGGCTTAGCTAGTGCTTAGATGCATTTTTTGTATATGAGCCTTGGTGCTCCTTTATATGTAGCCTTTGGGCACTCATTATATATGCAATATTTATATATACATGGTTTTTACTTTTTGTGTTATATGTTTGTGTGAATGCTCTTGTGTATATTTTTTTTGTGCAATACAAATGTATATGGATTATTAGTTCAAGTTATGGAATGCAAATATTCTAATGATCATTCATATTTTATATTTTTCTTGGACATATTCATCATTGTTGTTTTATCAGGGGCACCAAACTTGGTGGTAGGTCGGATGAAAATACTCATGAAATGACATGGATGTTGACATGGAAGAAGATATGGATGTTGATATGGAAGAAGATATGGATGTTGATATGGAAGAAGATATGGATTTTGATATGAAAAACTGATTATTTTGCAGAGACTTAGAAATACTAGTGGCATCAAACAAACTCACTAATATTGCCTAATTCCTTTAGGACCAAATGTGTGTGCAGTGAATTCATTTACTGAATCAAGATTATGGTACTAACTTGAGGTAATAAAGAAACAATGTGTGTGCAAGTGAGTTAATTAACTCATCTTGAGTAAATTAGGTGTGACCAGTTACAAATGATACTAAAAAGCTAGCTTTTTCATATGCTTGGTCAGAGGTCTATTAAAAGAGATGTGTCACCAAGCATGAGCATACTCCACTTCCAGTCAAGCATCTATAGCTCTAGTGGAGACTGGATCCATAGTCCAAGAAATTTGATATCTCAAGTTTTGGGGATGACTACCTAACCGTCTGACTAAAAATGTATTATGATCCTTACAACCCAATGATCAATGATGTATGATGTGTAAAATAATTAGAGTTTGTTGGAGTTTTACCCTACTCTTTATTTTATTTTGAAATTGAAATTTGTGATAGTGGTGAAAACCACTATTTTTGTGGACTATGTTGCATGATGGGACAAACAAGGACTACCCTTTTCACTTTGAGGTTCAAACCAATTATGGTGTTATCCCTCTTTGACACAAGATATTTTTAAAATGTGTGATTGTGTTTGGTTCCAAAAAATTTTGGAGTCAATTTTTAGAACTCAATATTTTCTTAGTGAAAATTATGTCTTGGTCCTAAAAAGAACTTGACATGTATTGGTGGTTTTCTTAAAACACTAGGAGTGGCTGAGTGACCAAAAAAACCTAGGAATTATGGATATATGGAGGCAAATGACAATTGGACTTGGTAGAATGGTGTGAATGATGTTGTGAAGGCGCCCCTGATTAAGGCAATATGACTTTATTAGACCAATTAATACCTTGAACTGAATAAATGATCCCTCTAGACTAGCAAACCTATAAGTACCTCTACCCACTTTTTGAGTGATAATGCATGGACCCAACCAATTAGCTCTGAATTTACCATGAAGATGCGACAATACATTGGTGTTTTTTTTATTCTCTTTAAGGACAATATCTCCTACTTGTAATTCATGTAGATGAACTTTGGTGTTGTAAGCACACTTTAGATGGTATTGATAAACTTGTAAATGCTATAAAGCATTGAATTACCTCTCATAAATAAGTATGAGTTGGTTAAGATGTGCTTGTCTAGCAGTATCATCATCTATGAATTATTGCAATGAGATTCACAAAGAGGGGATGTCAAGATCAAGAGGCATGATTGCTTTGGCTCCATAGAAAAATGAAAATGGTGTTATCCCAGTAGGTGTATGGATGCTTGTTTGATAAGCCCATAATGATTAAAAGATAGCTTGATCTCAATTTTCTTTATTATTTTATGCAAGCATTTTCCCTAATGCAAAGTCCATTATTAAGACATAAAGATAAAAAGGGACCCCTAAACGAGAAGGAGCTATGACTGGCAGAGAAGCTAAGTATTGCTTAATATCATCAAAAGCTTTCTGGAACTCATTTGTCCAAGAAAATTACATCCCCTTTTGTAGCAGGTGATTAAGTAGCCTACATTTTTTAGAAAGTTGTGCAAAGAAATAATAGATCAATTGGATCTTTCCTTGTAAACTATGTAATTTCTTTAAATTTTTTGGGGGAGGCATCTCCATGATAGCCTTTACCTTGTTTGGGTCCACCTCAATGCCTCTTTTTGTTGGAAATTTGAGTTATTTTATGTTTTCATTGATGTCACATGGATCATTGATGTCATATGGATCACATTTGAGTTTTGGTGGTAACAACACTTCATAAATAATCATTTATGATATTTTGGAGAGCATGGATATATATAGGTTTTTTGTGAAAACCAAGGCAGGCAAAATAAAATGTTTTATTTAAAACCATGGATGGCAGATTTGAAATGGGTTTTTCTTAAAACCCAGGTTGGCTTTTCGTTTCATCGAAAAAGGTACCCTAGTGATGGAGATATTTAATTTTAAATATTTAGTTTAAATTTTAAATTATTTAAAATTTTAATTTTAATTTTAAAATTAAAAATAAAATTATAGCATCAACGTCTAAAGAAATGAGGAAAGGCATATATTAAAAATAATAGCATCGACATCTAAATAAAAGAGAAAATGCATATATATGCCACCAAAAGTTTTAATAAATTCTTGTCCTTGATTTTCGAATGCATTCGAATTGATAACGTAATGCGAAAAGAGTCAGTGTGTTGAAGCGTGTGTAAAGAGGCATGTGGAGGGTTTACAAAATTTGGGTCCATTGAATAATAATTCGCGAAGGATAACCAAATGCATAGGCACCTTTGGCCTAGTGGTTCGTGTGTTGTGTAAGAAGCAGGAGGTCCCGCGACCGAGTCTTACCGGGGATGCTTGCTGTGTTGAAACACTCGAAGCATTTTTGAGTTTTCAAATGGTACAGAATATAGAGGTATTTGTTTTGGTTCATGCCCCTTTGAACACGTGAGAGTGTGTGGCCAAATGGTGGCTTGGCCACGGTTAAGGTGATGAGCGAGGAGGCATTAAGGGATTGAATCTCGTCAAGTACATAGGTAAGTTAATATTTTTTAATATTTTATTTTTCTAAAGTTGCCCTAGGAGAAATAAGGGTTATGATGCACCTTAAGAAAAAGAGAGATTTTTGGTGATTTTATTTTTGGAATTATATCATATTATATATCGTTGGAAATATTATTTCGAGGGCTATTTGATTAAGTTGCTTAGAGGGAGAAATAAAGTGTGCATAAAGAGATATTTCTGATTTTATAAAGAGGTTCAAAAGTGAAGGTTGCTTTGTTCTTTTTCAAAGAAGATTAATTCTTTCATGATGGGACATGATGTATTTTATTGAGTAGGAGTAATAAGGTGTTATTTGGATATTATTATTGTGTTATTAATCATGATCCCTAACCCTTATTGAAAGTTAAAAAAGAAAGTTTGTTGAATGTGGCAGATTTAGTGGACAACTAAAAAAGCATCAAAAGGTATGAGCAATATTCTCCATTTACTTTGTTTATGGTGGTTGATTTCTGAAATATCATTGGAGAGAAAAGGATTGATTGTGGTTTACTTTTTGAAAGTTGTTGGTTGAATGCTTCAAGGTTTTCTGGTTCGAGAGTTGTGTTTAAATATTGTTTTATAAGCTTTGTTTTTTAAGCCATTAGTTGTGTGAAAAAACTGAGATAGGCTTTGAGAAGAACATGAGTATCATTGTTATGTGAAGAATGTTTTATACGCATTGTTGTTGAAGCCCATTGATTGTACAAATAAATCGAACTTGAGTTAGAGAACAACATGATTATCATTGTTATGTGATATTTGTGGTTGAGCATTTTTGGAAATATTTGAGTTGGTTGATACTTGCTTGGACTAGGGTTTGTGATAAAAAGTTATTCCTTGTGGTGATTGGTTGAGTAGAGTTGTTTGAGCCTAGTCAAATTATTGTGTGAAGTGGTTGTTCAAGTTCCATGAAATAAACTATTTTATATTCTAATTTGAGTTGAGATCATTGTGGATCATTGTTGTCATCCATTGTAAAGTGCATTGCCATTCATTGTTGAGTTCATCATTGAGCCTTACCTTCATAGATATGTGGATGATATTTGAGTGCTACTTAAGCATGATTGATTGAGCCTTTGAGAAGGCCTTTGGGATAGATTTTTGGATAGATTTGTGGCACCTTTTTTGCATGATTGATTGAGCCCTTGAGAAGGCTTTTGGGATAAATTTATGGATAGATTTGTGGTAGCTTTTGTGCATGATTGATTGAGCCTTTGAGAAGGCCTTTGGGATATATTTTTGGAAATATTTGTGGCAGCTTTTGTGCATGATTGATTGAGATTTTGAGAAGGCTTTTGGGATAAATTTTTGGATATATTTGTGGTAGATTTTGTGCATGATTGATTGAGCCTTTGAGAAGGCTTTTGGATAGATTTATAGAGTAGATTTTGATCAAGTTCTTGGTGAGCTTGTTGGATCAGATTTGAGAAATTTCTTGGTGAGCTTGCTAGAGCAATATTTGAGCAAGTTCTTGGTGATCTTGACAGAGAATATTTTGAGCAAGTTCTTGGTGAGCTTGCTAGAGCAGGTTCTTGGTGAGCTTGCTAGAGGAGATTTTGAGTAAGTTCTTGGTGAGCTTGCTGGAGCATATTTGAGCAAGTTCTTGGTGAGATTGCTAGAGCATATTTGAGCAAGTTCTTGGTGAGCTTGCTAGATCAGATTGTTGGAAATTTTGAGTCCCTAAGCTAATATGTTGTCATTGATGTCAAAAGATCATTTAATGTCAAAAGGATCTATGAAGGGTTTTTGTGAAAACCAAGATAGGAAAAATTAAAGGTTTTATTTAAAACCATGGATAGCATATTTGATCTGGGTTTTTATTAAAACCCAATTTGGGCTTTAGTTTCATTGAAAAAGATGCCCAAGTGAGGGATATATTTAAGTTTTAATATTTGGTTTAAATTTTAATTATTTAAAATTTGAATTCAAATTTAAAACTAAATACGCAATATTTCCATCGACATCATCAAGCAAATAAAAATTCATGCTTCTGCCGACATCTTCGATATGATTAAAGGACTATATAAAGGGGGCTTCGATTGATTATTATTTCATCCTTACTCATGCAATACAATCATTGGCTATAGAATCGTTTATGAGCTCATGCGAATTTCTTGAGAAGTGAAGCAGCGAATAAGACAGGAAATGTTCGAAGAAACAACATCGTGGGTAGCGTGGTGCATTGGCAATCAATTTTGGCTAAGGCGTGGGGTAGACAAAATTTTTAAGGATTGAATCCCCTTGATTGCATTTTTTGGAAAGCGTGAGAGAAGCACTTTAGTGCCTTTGGTTTTGCGGAAGGTGAAGGGCATAAGGCACGTTGTACCTTTCCATTTCCAATGAGCGGCTAGCTCATGTGGAATCTTAACCGTGGCTAAGATGCTCACAGTGTGGGCAAGTCAAGGGTTCAAATCCCCTTGAGGAGGTAATTACGTTTTGCATTAATTTAATTTTATTTAGACCTAAGGTTGGAGTTATAAGGTGGTTAGTGGAAATTAAAGTTTTAATTAAGCTTTTTTATTTGGGTTGTATTGATTATTGCAAAACTTGATGAGTTTAATGGTTTATTTGATGGTTATTAAGAATTGAATTTAGGAGAAATAAGGAGTTTTTTTAAAGTATTTTTGAAAGGCTTATTGATTTTTATTTTGATAAGGGTTTTATTAAAAAGTAACTTTGGTGGATGTGTTTATTTAGTTGGAGTAAAAAGAGTGTAAATTGAGTTATGCTTTATATTGTGATTATTTGAATTCCACTAACCCTTACTGATATTGGAAAGGAAATTTGTGTTTAAGTGTGGCAAATTTTGTGGACAACTCCTTGGCATCAAAAAGGTATGGGCACATTCTCCTATTGATTAATTGTGGTTGATTTCTAAAATATCTTTGGAGAGAAAAGGATTAATTGTGGTTTCCAATTTTTAGAGTTTTTGGTTTAATGCTTCAAGGTTTTCTGGTTTGTGAGTTATAATTAAACCTTGTTTTATAAGCATTGTTTTTGAAGCCCATTTATTGTAAAATGAACTTGAAATTGAGTTAGAAAAGAACATGAGTATAATTGTTATGTGAGATTTGTGATTGAGCATTGTTGGAAATATTTTGAGTTGGTTAAATACATGTTTGTACTAGGGTTTGTGAGAAAGGATTGTTCCTTGAGGTTATTGGTTGAGTTGAGTTGATTTAAGCCTAGTCAAGTGGATGCATGTGGTTGTTCAAGTTCCTAGAAACAAACTATTTCATATTCTAATTTGAGTTGATATTGAGATTTAAAGATAGAACATATTGAGTCTCTAACAATTCTCTTTATGCTTATATTGATTTGAGATTGGGATTTGAGTATAGAATATATAGAGTCTCTAGCAATTCTCTTTATGCTTCTATTGATTTGAGATTGGGATTTGAGTATAGAACATATAGAGTCTCTAAAAATTATCTATGAGATTGATTTGAGTTGAGATTGGGATTTGAGTATAGAACATATTGAGTCTATAACAATTCTCTTTATGCTTCTATTGAGTTGAGATTGGGATTTGAGTATAGAACATATAGAGTCTCTAAAAATTCTCTTTATGCTTCTATGAGATTGATTTGAGTTGAGATTGGGATTTTAGTATAGAACATATTGAGTCTCTAACAATTCTCTTTATGCTTATATTGAGTTGAGATTGGGATTTGAGTATAGAACATATAGAGTCTCTAACAATTCTCTTTATGCTTCTATGAGATTGATTTGAGTTGAGATTGGTATTTGAGTATAGAACATATTGAGTCTCTAACAAATCTCTTTATGCTTCTATGATATTGAATTGATATATTGATTGAACATTGAGCTTAGAACATATTGAGTCTCTAAAAATTCTATTTATGATTCTATGTGATTTGAGACAAGTATTTGAGAAGGCTTGTGGACTGATTTGAGTTAATCTTTTATGAAAGCTTACTATGTAGATTTGAGCAAGTCCTAGAGAGGACTTATTGAGCAGATTTAGATAGGTTCTATGTGGACCTGTTGAGCAGATTTGGACATGTTCTATGTAGACTTATTGAGCAGATTTGAGCAGGTTCTATGTGGACCTATTGAGCATATTTGAGCAGGTTTTGTGTGGACTTGTTGAGCATATTTGAGCAGGTTCTGTATGGACCTATTGAGAAGATTTAAGCAGGTTCTATGTGATCCTATTGAGTAGATTTGAGTAGGTTCTGTGTGAACCTATTGACCAAAATTATACTAGACTAACTGTACTATGTTTAGTATAAGAGATTGAGCAGAACTATGCTAGACCGACTGAACTATGTTTGGTATAGTATTGATACAGAGATTTGGAGGTGACAGAGTATAGAGGATAGATTCTCAGTGGATAGAGATCCAACAGCCAGGACAATTGAAGACAGATCTGAGTGAGGAATCTTCAAGTGGAAAGAGATCCACCAGTCAGTGCAGTATAGATATAGAGTCTTCTAGAAGATCACTAGCCAAAGCATAAGGGGAAAAAGTTATCCTATATAAGAGATCCACAAACTTGAGATTAGGGGATCAGAATCTCCTTTGGACAGAAGTCCATAAACATTGTAATTTGGGAAATATTCCCAAGAGATTATTTGAGAAATATTTAGAAGAAATATTTTCTTTGTGGAGGTAGCCCACACTAGGTGAACCATGTTAAAATCTATGTCTCTATTTTGTATGGTGTTTTGTGCATTGCTTTGATTACTTCTATTGATACTGTTATCTATACACTACATAATATTGATTTGAGAAGAAAAGGAAAAAGTGGTCTTATACTGTTCACCCCCCTCTCAATATAAGCTTGTGTTATTCAATTGGTATCAGAGCGGGTTCCTTCAGAAGAGTTTGACAACTTGAAGGAAAAGCGGTCTAAGAACACAATGGATCAAAAGGATAAAAATAATGAGGTCCTCAATAATGTAGTACTAGTATTTCATGGAAGTGACTTCCTATATTGATGTGTGATGATGATATTTCACCTGATGGCACTTGGAAATGAAGTTTGGGATGCAGTGGAATTTGTATATGATTCAGGAGCCAATCCTCCTACAGATAAGGAAGGTAAGCTTCTCATGCATACAAATTCAAGAGCTATGAATGCAATTATAAGAGGACTACATAGATCATAATATATGAATGTTATGGAATGTACAACAACAAAAGATATGTGGGAACTATTACATCCCATATATGAAGGAGATAAAAGTTTTAGGAAAGCTAAGATCAGAAATCTCAAGGGAGAATTTGAGAATATAAGAATGAGGGATGATGAAAGCATTCATGACTATCTCAACAAGGTTGATGAACTTATACATTATATGAAAGGTCTTGGAATGAAGGTTTATGAATCTAATGCTTGCAACAAGATCTTGAAAACTCTTCCAAAAAGATATAGTGAAAAGGTTTCTGCCATAGAAAAATCAATTGATAGTGATAATCCAGCAAGAAATGTTTTTCTTGGTATGCTTACAAATTTTGAGATAAGCACAAAATATCCTATTCCTCCAAAATAAGTTGCATTCAAAGTGGACAATAAGAAAAAGGGTAAGAAGACAGAATCAAGCAATGAATCTTCTAGTGATGAAGAAACTAACTATGATAGAAGAGATAGAGGTTCCAAAATACCAATAGATATGAGATCTATTAAATGCTTTAATTGTGACAAGTATGGACATTTTTCAATAGAGTACAAAGATCCAAAGAATAACAATGATGAAGAAAACCAAGATCATAGGTACAGGGAATTTGAAAAACATAGGTACCAGAAGAAAAGCAAGGATGGACAAAACAGACAAGGGAAGAAGTTTTTCCAAAGGTAAAAGAGAAGCTACTATTTTGGATAATGCAAATAAGTACTCAATTGATAGTGATGCTAGTATTTCAGACAATGATAGATATGAATTCTTGTTCATGGTTGAAGAAAAATATCCAGTTAAGAAAAAGACTCCAGTTATTCTCAAGTGTTTTAGATGTGGTAAATTTGGACATATTGAATATTATTTCACAAGGGATGGTTATAGTTTCAATGATGATAATTTTGAATATGCACTTGGTGGAAAAAATGAAAATCTTCTAATGGCATTAGAAGATGAAGAATTGAGTGATCCTATGGAAGACAAGTCAAAAGAAAAAAATGTTACGGACAAAGGCAAACAAATAGAGGACTATTGAATAGAGAATGGTTATGATATCAAGGGAGAACTCATATATGCTCTTGAGACAATAAATAAGATAAGAAAACAACACTCTAATCTTGAAATTCAGTTTCAAGAATGTGATGAAGAAATATTATTGCTCATAGAGGACTTAGAGAAATCCAAGGCTAAGGCAAGTAAGTTCAAAGAAAATTTATAAGCAAAGATTTTAGAATTTGAGAAGTTAGCACAAGAAGTAGCTACTCTAAAGGAATATTTAAAGGACTCCAAGATCAAGATGAAGAGTTTCACAAATATCTCTAATAACTTGGATAAGTTCATTTGTGGACAAAAAAGATCATCATGTTCAATAGGTCTTGGCTTTGGAAAGAAACAGGAAAAAGAAAAGTCTACTTAAAGTGTTGAAGAAGAAGGAACTTTAGAATAGGGATTCTCAAATGAAAGCGGAAGTGAAAATGAAACTTCTAAGAATGAGTCAGATTGCAGTGAGTCCAACAGGGACAATGGGCAAAGAAGATTTAGATGGAACAAAAATCAGAACAGGAGACCAATGAGGACTAGACAAGGAAGCTTCAATGGGAGATGCTTCTCATGTCATAGGTTTGGGAACATGGCTTCATAGTGTAGGTCACATGAAAGACAGATATATCGAAGAGAATATTTTTTCAAAGGATATTGCTATTCGTGTAATAAGTTTGGTCACAAGGCAATGAATTGCAGGATTCATGATAGAAGAGGATATGGCTTCACTAGGAGAAATCCTAATACATTTGAACATCCAAGGAATAATAACATTAAGTGCTATAAGTGCAATAATGATGGTCACATAGCAAGATGGTGTAGAGAAAATATTCCAAAATCAAGCATGAATAGGAATAGAATGTAAATAGGAATAGGAACATGGTTAGGCACAAGAACATGAACAGAAATAAGAAGATGAATAGGAACACAGACTTAGAAAATAAAAGAGACTCAAAAAAGAATTAAAACAAGAGTAGGTACAAGAATAGGAACATGTATAAGAATAAGAACATGAACATGAATGAGAACAAGAATAGGAACAAGAACAAGGATGATGACTTGAAAAGAAACAGTGAGAGGATTCAACGAAAGGGAAGAGGAAAATATAAAGGCATAGAAGAGTGCTTTCGAGGAGTAGAAATACTCCCACCCCAGAATTAACCTCCTCATGTGGAGGTGGGGGAGGGGCTAAGCTAAGAGGCTTATTCCTAGTCCTGAGTCCCAAAGGTGACCCTTTGCCATTGATGTCAAAGGGGGAGACATTTGTGTATTATGGGGAGATTTTTTGATATGAGGAGAGATTTGATATCTAAGAGAGCATTGAGCCAGGGAGAGCAAAGTCCTAGGGGGATCAAAAAAGAAGGTCATATTTCAGTAAAATGATTTGGGTTGCCATCAATGACAAAGAGGGATATTGTTGGACATTTTTAGTCCCTAAGCTAATATGTTGTCATTGATGTCAAAAGATCATTTAATGTCAAAAGGATCTATGAAGGGTTTTTGTGAGTTTTTGTGAAAACCAAGATAGGAAAAATAAAAGATTTTATTTAAAACCATGGACAGCAGATTTGATTTGGGTTTTTATTAAAACCCAAGTTGGGATTTCGTTTCATTGAAAAAGGTGCCCAGGTGATGGAGATATTTAATTTTTAATATTTGGTTTAAATTTTAATTATTTAAAATTTGAAATCAAATTTAAAACTAAATATGCAAGATTTTTGCCGACGTCATCAAGCAAATAAAAAGTCATATTTCCATCGACGTCTTCAATATGATTAAAGGACTATATAAATGGGGCTTCAATTAATTATTATTTCATCCTTGCTCATGCAATCAAATCGTTGGCTATTGAATCGTTTATGAGCTTGTGTGAATTTGTTGAGAAGTGAAGCATCGAATAAGACAGGCAATGTTCGGAGAAACAAACATCGTGGGCAGCTTGGCACATTAGCAATCAATTTTGGCTAAGGTACGGGGTAGACAAAAATGTCGAGGATCAAAACCCCTTGACTACATTTTTTGGAAAGCATGAGAGAAATGCTTTTGTGCCTTTGGTTTTGCAAAAGGTGGAGAAAGGCATATGGCATGTTGTGCCTTTCCCTTTCCAACGAGTGGCTAGCTCATGAGGAATCTTAGTCACGGCTAAGACACTCACAGTGTGGGAAAGTCAAGGGTTCGAATCCCCTTGAGGAGGTAATTACGTTTTGCATTAATTTAATTTTATTTATGCCTAGGGTTGGATTTATAAGGTGGTTAGTGGAAATTAAATTTTTAATTAAGCTTTGTTATTTGGGTTGTATTGATTATTGCAAAACTTGAGGGATTTAATGATTTATTTGATGGTTATTAAGAATTGAATTTAGGAGAAATAAGGAGTTGTTTTAAAGTATTTTTTAAAGGCTTATTAATTGTTATTTTGATAAGGGTTTTATTAAAAAGGTACTTTGGTGGATGTGTTTATTTAGTTGGAGTAAAAAGGGTGTAAATTGAGTTATGCTTTATATTGTGATTATTTGAATTCCACTAACCCTTACTGATATTGGAAAGGAAATTTGTGTTTAAGTGTGGCAAATTTTGTGGACAACTCCTTGGCATCAAAAAGGTATGGGCACATTCTCCTATTGATTAATTGTGGTTGATTTCTAAAATATCTTTGGAGAGAAAAGGATTAATTGTGGTTTCCAATTTTTAGAGTTTTTGGTTTAATGCTTCAAGGTTTTCTCGGTTTGTGAGTTATAATTAAACCTTGTTTTAGAAGCATTGTTGTTGAAGCCCATTTATTGTAAAATGAACTTGAAATTGAGTTAGAAAAGAACATGAGTATAATTGTTATGTGAGATTTGTGATTGAGCATTGTTGGAAATATTTTGAGTTGGTTAAATACATGTTTGTACTAGGGTTTGTGAGAAAGGATTGTTCCTTGAGGTTATTGGTTGAGTTGAGTTGATTTAAGCCTAGTCAAGTGGATGCATGTGGTTGTTCAAGTTCCTAGAAACAAACTATTTCATATTCTAATTTGAGTTGATATTGAGATTTAAAGATAGAACATATTGAGTCTCTAACAATTCTCTTTATGATTATATTGATTTGAGATTGGGATTTGAGTATAGAATATATAGAGTCTATAGCAATTCTCTTTATGCTTCTATTGAGTTGAGATTGGGATTTGAGTTGAGATTGGGATTTGAGAAGGCTTGTGGACTAATTTGAGTTAAGATTTTGTGAAAGCTTACTATGTAGATTTGAGCAACTCCTAGAGAGGACTTATTGAGCAGATTTGGATAGATCTGTGTGGACCTGTTGAGCAGATTTGGACAGGTTTTGTGTGGACTTGTTGAGCAGATTTGACCAGGTTCTCTATGGACCTGTTGATCATATTTGAGCAGGTTTTGTGTGGACCTATTGAGCAGATTTGAGCAGGTTCTGTGTGGACCTGTTGAGCATATTTGAGCAAGTTCTATGTGAACCTATTGAGCATATTTGAGTAGGTTCTATGTGAACCTATTGAGTAAAATTGTACTAGACCGATTGTACTGCGTTTAGTACAAGAAATTGAGTAGAACTATGCTATATCGACTGAACTGTGTTTGGTAAAGTATTGAGAAAAATCTTTGAATGTGATAGAGTATATAGGACAGAGTCTCAGTGGATAGAGATCTAGCAACTAGGACAATTGAAGATAGATCTGAGTGAGAAGTCTTCAAGTGGAAAGAGATCCACCAGTTAGTGCAACATAGAGATAAAGTCTTCTATAATATCACTAGCCAGAGTAGAAGGGTAAATAGTTCTCCTGTGGAAGATATCCACAAACTTGAGATTAGGGGATCAACATATCCTTTGGACAGAAGTCCATAAACATTGTAATTTGGGAAATATTCCCAAGATATTATTTGAGAAATATTTAGAAGAAATATTTTCTCTATGGAGGTAGCCCACACTGGGTGAACCACGTTAAAATATGTGTCTCTATTTTGTATGGTTTTTTATGCATTGCTTTGATTACTGCTATTGATATTGCTATCTATACACTGCATAATATTGTTTTGAGAAGAAAAGTAAAAAGTGGTCTTATACTGTTCACCTCCCCTCTCAGTATAAGATTATGTTCTTCATAAAATTTGAGTAAGATCTTAGTGAGCTTGCTGAAGTAGATTAGTGGATTACCTACCTGAGTAGATCAAGGTTCCTTGCTAAGAAGATCAGTGGATTGCCTACCTAAGTAGATTAGGATTGCATACCTGAGTAGATCAGTGAATTTCCTTGCTGAGCAGATCAGTGGATTGCCTACCTTAGCAGATTAATATTGCCTACCTGAGCAGATCAGTGGATTGCCTACTTGAGCAGATCAATGAATTACCTTACTGAGAAGATCAGTGGATAGCCTAGGTTTGAGTAGATCAAACTAATCATTTGTATTGGGATAAGGATCCCTATTTCTTTGTGAAATATTATAAGGAGATTATCTTGTGGAGTACCCCACATTGGGGGAACCACGTTAAATATTATGTCTCAATTATGTGTGGTGATTTGTGCTCTTTCTTACTATTGCTATCTATGTCATTAATGCACATTGCTATATTTAGATATTGCAATTAATGACACTAATTGATATTGGTTTGGAAAGAAAGTAAAAAGTGGGCACTATACTGTTCATGCCCCCTCTCAGTATAAGCTTGTGTTCTTCACTTTTGGATACAATAAACCCTAATAGTTTTCTAGAGGTAACTCCAAAGACACACTTTTTGGGGTTCAACCTTACATTATGCAATAGAAGTCAGTCAAAATATTTTTCCAATACACCAATGTGCTCTTGTTGAGTTTTGGATTTTTCCAAGAGATCGTCCACATAGTCTTTGATGATATTATGCATATAATCATGGAATATGTATGCAATGGCACATTGATAAGTAGAACCTGCATTTTTAATATCAAAGGGCATCACCTTATAACAAAAAGTTCCCCAATGTGTAGTGAATGTTTTTTTATGTTGATCATTAGAATTTATTCGAATTTGGTTGTATCCTAAAAAAACATCCATGAGAGAAATAAATTTCATGGCCAGCATAGGTGTCAACAAGAGTATCAATGTTTGGGAGAGGAAAATCATTCTTATAATACACTTTGTTAAGATCTCAAAATTTGGTGCAAACGCGTATCGCCTTTTTAGGCTTGCGAATAGGTACAATGTCTGAGAGCCACTCAAGATAATCAATGGGTACTATGAAATCCACATATAATAACTTTTAGAGCTCTTATTTTACCAAGAGAGCAATGGTAGGATGCATCCTTCTAATTTTTTATTTGATTGACTTAGCATCTAGATGTAAGGTGAGATTATGGACAACCAACTTAGGGTCAATATTTGACATGTCTTTACAAGACCATGCAAAAATTATCTTCTTCTTCTTGAGAAAAGAAATTAATTGCTCTTGTTCATATTTGGAGAAGCTTTTGCCAAGCTTGATGATTTGGTGAATGTTGGCATTTGAACTAAGGTTCACGTTGATAGTATCTTCAATAGACATATGAGAACCTTCACCAATTTTATGTGGAGTTGGTATTAGATGAATGTCATCTTAGATATCATCAAACTCTTTTGATTTATCATCATCTACGTCCACCTTGAAAACCTTAGGATTCAAAGGTGAAGTTGAAGGTGAAGGTGGAGGGGATGGAGGAATGTAGTTGTCTAATACCATTAGTGATTCCTTAGATAGGATAAATTAAAAAAAAATATGGTGGTGAGGAAATATGATCCATATAAATAAGGCTTATGTCAATTGGAAGTGGCTTTGCCAAATCGGATGGATTATAGAGTGGGATGAAAAATTCAGTAGGATTCATGTTGACTTAAGGTAAAATTGAGGAGGTGAAATGGATGGGATGGATAGAGCCTAAGAAATGATGCCAGGACCTTGGTAAACCTAGACAAAAACAAGAAACATAAATAAATTCACTTAACTAAATGCTATATACATGAAATGCAAAAAATGAAAATATTTTTGTTTTTTTTATGTTTTTCTTTCTTTTTTGTTTTTTGCATTATATACATATGTTACAATTTTGGATGTTGAGATGGATTAATGATATGGAGATGGTGGTTCACCAGTAGGTTTGGCTCACTCTAATGGAAGAAGCAAGTGAAAGTTGGGATCATGGATGGGGAACATTGTAAGATAAAACTCATCTTGTTCGATGTGTAGAATTATGGGCTCTGATTCCTCATCAGATTAATCAGAAGCTATTGATATGAGGTCAAATTCTTCATACATTTTCTTGTGAGAGTCATTGGGGTCGAGGGCTTCTTCTTCTAAATTCAAATTAAGCCTTTGGAAGGCTTATTCAAAATAAGAGATGGTGGGAAGTGGATGATAACTTAGACTCGAACGTTCATGCACTTCTTGATATGGGATATCAATAAACTAAGGTACTCCCTATTCATATTGACCTAAGCCATGTCTTTGCCAATTATGTCTGTGAAAATAGTAGGATGGAAAACTCATAATTTGTTGAATATTGGTAGGTGTTGGTTGTTTGGGTTCTTCTGGAGGAGTACGATTATACAAAGATTTTATTCCCCCATACACAAAATTTATGCTATTAGGCACTGAATCCATATTGAATATTGCTCCTATAGATAAAGGTGGGTCACGTGGGTGATCAAAATCCTTGGTAGTTGATATATTGAGTGGTGTGATTGTGATGTATTGGACCGCATATTGACAAATACCAGGTTTGGTGAGTGATGGCAAGCCGAGATTCACACAAACAACACTTCAAATTAATTTCTGTAAATTACTTGACACAGTCTTACAATCCTTTCCAGGCACAGTTCTTCCCCACTCAATCTCAAACTCGCCATCCCTCACTTATAATTTTTCTCGAGTTTTTATCGAGGTCTCGGCCCTCTAGGCAATTAATGCCCCACCTGAGAGAAATTTTGAAACAAAGAAAATTTGCTTCCTTCCCGCCAAGTTTTCAAATTTCTTCCATTAATGTCGCCATCGCCCCGATCCGCTATGAAGCTCACATTAAAGACCCCCCCTTGTCCTGCAATCACCGTTTCACCCATACTGTCCATGGCCTGCAACTGTCACCTTGTCAGAATACTTCCTTGCGATGGTTATTCCCGTTGAATACATGCGGCCATCCTCTCTAATTTAAAATATGTGGCCTTCATCTTTGTCTAATACACGTGGCAGCCCCATGTCCTTCATTTTTGTTTAATATACGTGGCAACCCCATGTCTAATTTTGCCTGTCTTCTTCTTGGCCGTGAAATTTTAATCCACGTGGTAGCCTTCAACTGGCCGTGATATCGTGACATGTCATGGTATCACGACCCCCCACACCCTTGAGCCTTAGCAGCCTTCAACTAGCCATGATATCACGACATGTCACGATATCATGACATGTCACGGTATCATGACCCCCCATGCCCTTGTGCCTCAGCAACCTTCAACTGGCCGTGATATCACGACATGTCGCGGTATTGTGACCCCTGTGCCTCAACTGGCTGTGATATCGTGACATATCTCAATATCACGACATGTCACAGTATCGCGACCCCCGAGCCCTGTGCCTTAGCTTTGAAAAAATTCGTCACGATATCGTGACCATTTTTGTCATGATTTCACGACTCCCCAACTTGCTTTATAGAACTTCCAGCCTTGGGAAAAAAAATCTGAAATGAATCAAAATACAAAGTACTTGGAAAACTTAGAAAAAAAAAATTGGAGGATGCAAGATTGCTCTACTGTCGCTGGATGCTCCTGCATCAGACACCTAGGGTAAATAAAAAAAGTGATCCTCACTTTTGTTTTGTTAGGGGAAGACCCAAGCAGTCAACCTCTTTCTTTGACAACCAAGTTGCATCTTCAACAGGTCTACCCTTCCACTTTATCAAAAATTCAAAATACTGTTTGTTTCTGGTGCTTCTGCCTTCACGAGCATCTAATATTTCCTCGACCTCGTCTGTGGTTGGATTAGATGCTGGAATTTGCCATAATTTTGTACTTGGTACCTCTGTATTTTCTCCCTCATGATATTCCACTAAATCTAAAATGTTAAAAACAAGTGAAATGTCAAGCCAACTCGGCAATTCCACTTCATATGCATTGCCTGACTCTCGTTTTTCCAATATTCTGCATGGCCCAAACTTCTTCATCTTTAATTTGTTGTAAGTTTTGGCTAGAAACCTTTCCTTCCTAAGATGGACCATGACTTCATCTCCTACTTCGAACTCTTTGAACCGTCGCTTCTGGTCTGCTCTTGTCTTATATTGAGTATTCATTTTTATAATTTGTTTCCTTACTTCTTCATGCAGACTTTTCATATGTTCCGCAAACTCTTCTGCCTCGGCACTGCACTTTTCTCTCTTATCCAACTTTCTCAGTTCAGAAACATTTCTCGGGCTGTTTCCATATATTATCTAGAATGGAGATTTATTTGTGCTTTTATTGACTGAATTGTTATATGCAAATTCTGCCTGTGGTAAAACTAAATCCCATCCCTTGGGTTGATCTGCTATCAAGCATCTTAGTAAATTACCCAGGCTTCTATTTACCACCTCTTTCTGTCCATCAGTCTGTGGGTGGTATGCAAAACTGAATTTCAGATATGTCTTCAACTTCTTCCACAGAGTTCTCTAGAAATACCCAACAAATTTTGTATCTCTGTCAGAAACAATGCTCTTCGGTAGACCGTGAAGTCGTACCACTTCCTTGAAAAATAACCCCGCAATGTGAACCGCATCACTTGTTTTCTGGTAGGGAATAAAGTGTGCCATTTTGGAAAATCTGTCCACTACTACAAATATAGAGTCATTTCCCCTCTGTGTTCTTGGCAATCCGAGGACGAAGTCCATGCTGACATCCTCCCATGGCCGCTCAGGTACTGGTAACGGCTGATACAATCCCGTGTTTTTTCTTCTGCCCTTTGCCATCTAGCATATTCTACAACTCTATACAAACTTTTTCACATCTTGCTGTAGTTGCGGCCAATAGTAATTTTTGCTCACCAGGGCAATTGTCTTATCCTGGCCAAAATGTTCGGCCAGTCCTCCGCTGTGTTTCTCCTTGACTAAGTTTTCCCTCATGGAACTCCTTGGAATGCATAATTTACTTCCTTTGAACAACATTCCGTCTTGGATTAGAAAATCCAACCATTTTGTCCTGTCCACAGTAACAGGTGTCAAGCAAGCCGTCTAGGCTTCTGCAAAATCTGGATCTTCAGGGTACAAACCCTTCAGTTCTTCAAATCCCACTACTTCCACTGTCATTTTAATCAGTAAATTTTGCCTTCTACTTAATGCATCTGCAACTCTATTTGATTTCCCGCTTCTGTGCTTCAACACAAAGGTATAGCTTTGGAGGAACTCAACCCACTTCAAGTGCCTTTGATTCAATTTTGTTTGATTGTTAATGTAATGTAAGGCCTGATGATCAGTAAATAGAACAAACTCCTTTGGCAATAAATAATGTCTCCACTTCTTCGAGCCTGAACTATAGCATAAAATTCTTGGTCATAAACTGAATACTTTCTTCGAGCATCATTTAGCTTCTCACTGAAATAAGCAACAGGTCTGCCTTCCTGACTCAGTATAGCCCCTATTGCACTACCACTGGCATCACAGTCTACCTGAAATACTTTGTTAAAGTTTGGAAGTGCCAAAACAGGCTGTTCTGTGACCCTTTTCTTTAACACATCAAAGCTCCTTTCAGCCCCTAAGGTCCACTTGAATTCTTTCTTATCCCCTCTCATTGTCTCTGTGAGGGGTGCACAAATGCTGCTGAAATTTTTAATGAATTTTCTATAAAAGCTGGCTAGACCATGAAATGATCTCACCTCTGTTGTGCTTCTTGGGGTAGGCCATTCGATGATAGCTCTCACCTTTTTCGGGTCCATTTTTAGACCTTCTGCTGAGATGACAAATCCCAGGTACACTAGTTCCTTCTTTACAAAATTGCACTTTTTCAGATTAATTAATAACTGCTCCTCCCGCAGCTTCTCAAAAACCCTTCTGATGTGCGCCAGGTGCTCCTCCTTGGTTCTACTAAATATTAATATATCATCTAAATATACAATGACAAATTTGCCCAAAAATTCTTTTAGTACTTCATTCATCAGCCGCATGAAGGTACTCGATGCATTGGACAGCCCAAATGGCATGACTAACCACTCATACAAGCCCTCTCTAGTTTTGAAGGTTGTCTTCCACTCATCTCCTTCTCTGATACAGATCTAATGATAACCACTTTTTAGGTCAATCTTCGTGAAGTACTTAGCTCCACTCAAACAGTCCATCATATCATCCATCCTTGGCAATGGGAACCTGTACTTGATAGTGATCTTGTTAATTGCCCAAGAGTATGTGCACATTCTCCACTCTCCATCCTTCTTGGGTGCTAGTACTGTAGGCACTACACATGGGCTAAGACTCTCCCTAATCAATCCTTTCTCCAACAACTCCTAGACCTGTCTGTTTAACTCCTCAGTTTCTACTAGTGTCATTCTGTGTGTAGCTTTATTTGGCAAGCTTGATCCCGGCACCAAATCTATATGGTGGCTGATCTTCCTTGCGGGGTAAACCCTCGGGCACATTATCCGATACAATATCTAGAAATTCCTCCAACAGATCTAGGACTTCCGTCGGGGTATCTTTGCATTCCTCCTCCCTAACTCTAGGAATTATTGCATAACACAAATGTTCATGCTTCAAACCGTCCAAAAATTTTCTCCCTTCAACTAAACAGATTCTGGAGCTGTTACACACCTTTTCATCCGCCTCCTTCATGGGTTTCAGCTTATGGTGTATGCCATTCTTTGTCAATGAGTAGGTGTTGGCACGGCCGTCATGCACTGCACTCCGATCAAACTGCCAGGGCCTTCCCAGCAACATATGGCAAGCATCCATAGGCAGGATGTCACACAAGACCTCATCACAATAATTCCCAATATTAAATTTAACGGAGCACTACTCATTGACCAAAACCCTATGGTCCTTCTGTAACCATGCGACCCGATATGGATGCGGGTGCTTCTTCCTATCTAACTGTAACTTGGTAACCATTTCTTCTGAAACCAGGTTATCCGTGCTACCATTATCAATAATAATATTGCAAATCTTGCCCGTGCATTTACACCTTGTGCAGAATAAACTTCTTCAGAATGTTCAAATACAGCATCTTCCTCTGCCACAACAGCTCTGGCGGAACCCTCTGGCCTCTTGTTCATCCTTTCTCGGTGTTGTGGACACTCGAATGCTCGATGTCCTTCTTCACCATAGTGGAAACATGTCCCACAAAATACTCCTCTTCCAAACCCTCGTCCAGATCCACCCCGTCCTCTTGGGTAGCTGTTCTGATCATGGGGCTGATAAACATCCTCCTCCCTTTGATCCTGGTTACTACTGGCTTCACCAGTCTTCTTCATATCTTTATATTTTTCTCCACTGGTTCTCCCACCAGTTCTTCCACCACGGCCCCTTCCTCTTTGCTTGCCTTCAAACCGCCTATTCAGTTTTTCTTCCACATTTAAGGCAAATTGGTAAGCATCCTCAATGGTGCTTACACGAACTAGGCTCAGTTCTTCCTAGATACCGAGTCTCAGCCCATTTATATAACGGGCTACCTTCTCTTTGTTTGCCTCTAAATGTCCAGTTCTAATAGAGATCTTGTAAAACTCCTCGGTGTACTCTTAGACAGTTTTGTTTGTCTGTCTCAAACTCTGCATTTTCCTTAGAAGATCCAACTTGTAATCTATTAGAATAAACTATCCCTTCAGCTTTTCCATCATTCTATCCCATCTTGTTATTCTCTCTTTTCCCCTTCTGTTCCTCTCCAGTTGTATTCCCCTCCACCAAATGTTGGCATGACCCTTCAACTTGGTCTTAGCAAATCTGACCCGATTAGGGTCTTCAACCTCCTCATATTCAAAATATTCTTCTAATTCATTTATCCAGTCAATCACCTCTTCCAGATTTAGGTTTCCTGAATATGTAGAAATCTCCATTTTTGGTTGCTTTCCAATCTGAGAGATGGCTTTGTATAACCTGGCTTGTGCAGGATCCACAGCCTCTTCTTCTTCCTCAGACTGGTCCTTGTTGAGAAGCAACACACCCCCACTGAAAAATGAGATTCCATCCTTAGAAAATTCTGAACTTTCATTTTTGCAGCAGGGACCCTCTTGATCATTTTCAGGTTTAATTCCAATTTGCTTGCCTCCTTTTTAAAGTTGTGTTTTTTCTTGCATTCTAGCTGTGTTATCCAAGAATTCACTTTTTACATGCTAGAAATCATTCATGCTTAAGAAAATCTTGCACCGGTACCGAGAAAATCCAGAAAATAGTTGCATAATTCACTGAAAAATCAAACTTTCCATTTTTGGTAGTGTCGCGATATCGCGACACTTCCATTTTCAGAAATGTCGCGATATCGCGACAGGAAAATAGAAAAGTAGCTAAGTCATTTTTGTGTAGCGAAATCGCGACACTTTTCATTTTTGGAAGTGTCGCGATATCGCGACATTTCCATTTTTGAAAACCGTCGCGAAATCGCTACCGGCTGGAGGAGAGAGAAAGAAAGCGTACGGACCAGCACGATTTCGTGACATGTCGCATTTTTGCGACTGGAAAGGAGAAAAATCGGCTAAGTCGCAAATGTGTAGCGAAATCGCGACACTTTCCATTTTTGGAAGTGTCGCGATATCGCGACATTTCCATTTTTGGAAGTGTCGCGATATCGCGACATTTCCATTTTTGGAAGTGTCGCGATATCGCGACATTTCCATTTTTGGAAGTGTCGCGATATCGCGACATTTCCATTTTTGGAAAGTGTCACGAAATCGCTGCAGGATGAGGAGAGAGAAATTCGGGGAGAAAAATGTCGCGAAATCGCGACAAGGGAAGAAGGCCAAGCAAGGAAAGATGCGCGAAATCGTGATGTCACGATTTCGCGACGTCGCAAAATCGCGACAGAGAGAAGAAGGTTGTACGGAGAAGCGCGATTTGGCGACATGTCACGAAATCGTGACGTGTCCCATTTTCGCTAAGGATAAATGAAAAAGTGGCCAAGTCCAAAAGGGTGCAGCGATGCGCTGCATGTTTCAAAATTGTAGGCTGGAGCTTGCAGCGATGCGCTGCATGTTTCGAAATCAGAGTCTAAAAGCTGCAGCGATTCGCTGACGTCTCAAAATCGTGGGCTAAAGCTTGCAGCGATGCGCTGCATGTTTCGAAGTCGGGAGGTAAAGGGTGCAGCGATGCGCTGCGTGCTTCAAAATCGTGGGCTGGAGCTGGTAGCGATGCGCTGCATGTTTCGAAGATCAAGGGTGAAAATGGTAGCGATGCGCTGCACGTTTTGAGGAAGTCTTGCAAGACAAGCATGTCACGAAATCGCGACATGCTGGAGCAAAGTTGTACGGTAGTCAGTAGGAGGCGCGATTTCATGACATGTCGTGAAATCGTGACATGTCACATTTTCGCGGCCGACAGGGAAGAAGCAGCGCGGTCGCCAGGAGACGTCGCGATTTCGTGACATGTCACGAAATCGTGACATGTCGCAGAATCACGACAGGAGAGAGAAAGTCCTCAAAGTTGGCCTGAAAGTGCATTCCAGCGGAAAACAGAAGGCATCCTGGGGTAGCGACACGTGTCAAAGCGCGTAACAGGCAGAGCAAGGCCGACATGCAAGCTTTTTAGCTGATTTTAATTTGATTTTAATGCTTTAAGATTCTAATTTAATGATTTTAAAGTACTAATATAATCTTTTTGTCTTTCATGCAGGAATCCATCTGGCACTTGCGGGACAACCGGGAAAGGCCATAAAGTCAAAGTTAAAGTGCAGATTTGATCAAGGACTGCCATGCTAGAGGAAAAGAAGCCGGTAAAAGCATTCAATAGCAAATTTATGACAGAATTGATAGCATGGAGATAATTTCAACTCGGGATGGCTTTGCGGAGATCAAATTGATGGAGAAGTGGTGACTCATCCGGCTCACCAGCAGAATTAATGAGAGCATTCATTTGCAGTTGCGGGTGAATGCAAGTGGCTTTAGATTTTATCTTCTCCATTTATGGCAGCTAACTGCACTGATTTGCAGAATGGTTAAGTTCTATCCAGAACTTGATTTTAAATGGATTTTTATTGTAAAACCCGGGTCCTAGGGTTTAGATGTGATAATATTTGTAGTTATGAGAAGAAGATATTTCTGAAAAGATCAGGGCATATCCTGAGTCTATAAATACTTCTTCTCAATGTAATTGCGAGGAGGCAGAGACTTAGAAATAAAAGGCTTATAAGCAATTTCTTGCAAATCTTGTGAAATCCTTTGTTTTTAGACTTGGAGTTGATGTTCTTTAGCTTTTCTGTGATAGCATGGCCAGGAGCCTAATCTTTTGTAGAGTGTGATAAGTGTATCTTCTTTTGTTATCCGTTCCATTTAAAGTTTGTTAGATATATGCTATAAATCTGACATTATCAAGTTTAAATATGTTGTTAGGCTTCAGTTGTTCTCTTGTCTGCTAGGGGAAATTACAGATTTGAGGTTAAGTTTGTTCTAATTGCTCTATCTTCACTGTGTGAGCTAGGCTACTGGTGAAAGATACCAGTTTTAACCAGCTGCCCTTGGATTTATAATTTTCTGCTAGATCTGTTTCACTCTGCCTTGTGCTCTTAGTTGAAAGTGATCTTAGACTTACTGGACACTTTCTTCTTTGATTTGTTCTGTTGTGAAGCTAGTAGCATAGATAAGATTGATATTTTGGGGTTTTACAGTTGATGTTTGATAAACTTCTCTTTCTGCCCTACCCTACCCTCTCTTTTTTTTTGGTGAATGATCCATTTTTATTTGTCTTTTATTTAAATCTGCTGACCCATGAGAGCTAGATCAAGAATTCAAGTTAAATCTGATAAACAACTTTTGCAACTACTGAACAAGTTTAAGAACCCCCTGTAAGGTAACAGAGCGATCCATATTGAAATCTATTCCAGAAGTGGAAAAGAGTGAATAGCCATTCGACCCAACTCTGTAACTCGCACCTTGGATAACCAGCTAGATCCTAAAGTGAGTGGGATCCGTCCCATGGGTGTCTCTGGCGGCTTCCTGCCCATTTCTTTTCGCGGGGGTGCGTATGAAAGCCGGACCAACAACCTAATTGGCGCTAGAAGGAGGGCCGTTGAACTCAGTTCAAGTATTGTAAGTTTGTGAGTGCTGATTTAAAATTCTATGGTTAGAGTTTTTGCCTAAACAGCGGGACTTAACACCAACATTTTAAAACTGGCCCAGTGAAATTCGGGCAGTATTGTAAGTTGTCAGTACAGTTTTTAAAATTGCCAGAGAAGACCTCAAGTTAAGAACAGTTTTATCTCCACTGGCAGTTATCCAGTTACAACTCAGAATATCACTATTAGCCAAGTAATAATGGCAAATTGGTTGGGCCCCACTGCTTTGAACATTCCAGGTATAGCCCATGACTTGCCCAGAAGCCCGAAAATATATCTCCCCAGGTACAAACATGATGGGACAAGAACTGCAGAAGAACATCTGCTAGCTTTTAAAAATGCTTTAAAATTGTTGAATATACAACATGAATATGTTGTCTGCAGATTGTTCCCATTCACTCTCCAGGAGGGAGCTTATGACTGGTTTTTAAACCTCACCAGAGAATTCCATTACTAGTTGGGATGATCTAGAGAAAGCTTTTATATCACAATTTGGGGAAGTGATAGACCCCAGTGTGTTATACCAACAATTTTCCAACATCAAGAAAGAGTCGGGAGAAACTGTCAGGTCTTTCAATATGAGGTTCCAAAGAGCTTACGGTAGAATGACTAGCCATTACATCCCAAATGCAAATATGGCCTTAGAAATCTACAAGAATGCATTGGATTCGGTGACCTCTATTTTTCTCAAGAGAGACATCAATATCACAACCCTGGCAGGGGCTTATAAAGAAGCCTTAATTCTTGAAAGACAGTTAGGGCCTCAAATTCTGAGCAGACCTTTGATATCCTATGTTACACAGAACATGCCTATTTCAGACCCCATTCCACATCATGAGTTAGTGCCAACATGTCATGCTCTACCCAAGGAGACTTCGTTAACTGTGACATCCACTCAGCATGTGCAAAATATACAGAAAAGTTCTGACAAGTTCAAAGTGGAAGTGCTTGAACTGAACAGTTGTGATCTGGCACCACCAAAATCCGAAGTTTTTCCCGGTGAGTTAAATTTTCCTAGAGATCAAAGAAATATTGATATTTCTAGTTCACCCAAAAACAGTACAACCAGGGTTTCAGATTCTGTTACTTTTTTCGAAGAGTCAGGAAGTCTTGTAGAGACTCCTACGGATGAAATGCAAGATTTTCAACAGTTCAAAATGGACAGTTATGACTTGAAATGTGAGAGTCCAAAACTTAATAATGATCCTTCCTCATCAGAGGATGATGAAAGTGAGATTCAATATCACTATGCAGAAGTAACTGAGGAGGATAACATCATTGAGGATATGAGGGAACTTAAAGCTGACATCACCCTCTATGAACTGCCTCAGATTGTTGAACAGAAGGTTAACTTGATTGAGGCTTACTCTGGACCACCTGTTGGATTTCAGGAAAAGGAGGAAAAGATAGTAAATATGAATGTGGTCAGCCAACTTGGAATTGATGAACTGTCTCAACATAAGCCTGCAACTTCTGAACATAATATCAAAGATAAGGCTATAAACTGTAATATCAAAGATAAGGCTATAAACTGTGTTGATGCAGATATTGGAGTTTATAATTTGGCAACTGAGAAGGTGAGAACAGTTACAGCCCTAATCAATCACAACCATGATGTTTGGACATTGCACATTGATGAGGTTAAATCTAAGCAAGGCTCAGGTGAAAAGGAAAATTGTAAGCATTCTGCTAGAGGGATAAAAATTGAAGTCCTGGATATTGAAGCAATACAGCAACCACAAAATGTTCAAGTTGTTAAGAACCAAGGCATATAGATAAAACATGATTTCTTTCAGTTGTCACATAATTTTGAAGATGTGGTGGTCTGGGTCTGTCAAGATTTAAAGGTATTTGATCTTGGGGATTTTTTACATTTAGTCCTTTTGAAAGAACTCTACAAACCCTTCAAGTAGAAGCATAAACATGTTATCATATGATTTGTTATTATAAGATTTTTTTGATTTGAAGGAGTTGCAGATTTGTTTTTCAAATGGGACAGGGAAGACAGTAAACACGAGTCTTTCCCAGATAACAAATTTTTGAAGCACAGTCTGGAGTGCATTTCGTCAATAGGACCTGAAAGGTAATTTTTCTAAATTACTTCCACACGATCAATTTTTTTTTTAAGGCACCAATTCTCTGCTTTCCCAACTGCTGCATTTTTTGAGTATGAAGGGAAGTTGTAATATGTGTACATATTGTGAATAGCTCTGTAAGTTTATTTTGCTTTAGTTTGGTGCTAGATTTTTGTGCATTTGCTTTAGTTGTTTATTTCAGTTCTTTCTCTTTGCTGTCTGTTCAGTTTATTTATTCCTTTTGTCAGTGCAGTTTCTTTTCCTTTCAATGTTTGTACAGTTGCAGTTTAATTTATTTCAGTTGCTTTAGTTTATTTCAGTGCTGTTGCAGTTTAGCTTTGCTGCAGTTCAGCAATTTTTATTTGCTTCAGTTCTTTTAGTTTATTTCTTTTATTGCCTGTACAGTTTTTATTTTCTTCCCTGCTTTTCCTTTTCTTTGCTGTCTGTACAGTCTTTTGTTTTAGTTTTATTTTGTTGCTTGTGCAGTTTTATTTGCAGTCTGTGTAGTTTTGATTCTGTTTTGCTTTAGAAGCCTGTGCCTGTCCTTGGAAGCCTGTACAAAGTCCTTTGGCTTCTAAAATTCTATTCTTTAACCTTTGCCTGAGCAATCAATGAAAAGTCAGCCTGCTAAAAAATTGTTTATTCTAAGCTGATCAATCCAGTTTCCATCCAATGCCCATGTTGTTCACCATTCTAATAGAGATAGTCTGCTTGCACTGAACAGTAGAGCTATTTTGTTATTCAGGACAAAGGCAGAGAGATGATTGGATCTTGTGTCTTACTTGCCACAGTTGTTTTAATAATAGAAAAACTGCTATGTTGTTCAGTTGGAGGAACTCCCGAGGAATCCAAGAAAAGCTGGTTATAAGAGGGGACTATGATTCATGCAATTATTTGGGTGTCACCAGAGGCTATTAGTGCCTAGACTGAAATATTTCGGGATTGATCAAAGTTCCAGATTGATCAAATGATAAAAGAAAATTGTAATTTCTCTAAGGCATTTCAGATATTGATATATTTCAGAGGGAGAGATATAAAAAAAAAAAGAAGAAAAAAGAAAAAAAAAGAGTTATATATTAAAAGAGGCAGCCAATATTAGATTCTGCCCTACAGTTGTAAATTTGGGTCGTGTAAATCTAAAGGGTAACTCTGTCTAGGCTGTAAAAGGCTAAACTAGTAAACAGAGCTCTACTCGGTTTCCCATTTTACAATCTAGAAAAGTTGATTAATCCAAGTTTATCATTCAATTCAGTCATCCTGAAGAAAGTTTATACCCTTTGAAATTGCACATCAGAAATCTTCCTTGAAGTAACCTAGCCCAGTATGTCCTTGGGAAATTTTAATAGCTTGCAGTTAGCAGTCAATTTATTGTGAAGAATGTCTATGGCAAGGCATGATGCATGGTCTTTTTTTTTTGAAACCAGAGTCTTGGGTTCTAAAATAGTGTTACTATTTTACCCGCAGATATCACCATTTGTTGAGAAGCAACACACCCCCACTGAAAAATGAGATTCCATCCTTAGAAAATTCTGAACTTTCATTTTTGCAGTAGGGACCCTCTTGATCATTTTCAGGTTTAATTCCAATTTGCTTGCCTCCTTTTTAAAGTTGTGCTTTTTCTTGCATTCTAGCTGTGTTATCCAAGAATTCACTTTTTACATGCTAGAAATCATTCATGTTTAAGAAAATCTTGCACCGGTACCGAGAAAATCCAGAAAACAGTTGCATAATTCACTGAAAAATCAAACTTTCCATTTTTGGTAGTGTCGCGATATCACGACACTTCCATTTTCGGAAATGTCACGATATCGCGACAAGAAAATAGAAAAGCAGCTAAGTCATTTTTGTGTAGCGAAATCGCGACACTTTCCATTTTTGGAAGTGTCACGATATCGCGACATTTCTATTTTTGGAAACCGTCACGAAATCGCTACCGACTGGAGGAGAGAGAAAGAAAGCGTACGGAACAGCGCGATTTCGCGACATGTCGTGAAATCGCGACATGTCGCATTTTCGCGACTGGAAAGGAGAAAAATCGGCTAAGTCACAAATGTGTCGCGATATCGCGACATTTCCATTTTTGGAAAGTGTCGCGAAATCGCTACAGGATGAGGAGAGAGAAAGCCGGGGAGAAAAATGTCACGAAATCGCGACAAGGGAAGAAGGCCAAGCAAGGAAAGATGCGCAAAATCGCGATGTCGCGAAATCATGACAGAGAGAAGAAGGTTGTACGGAGGAGCGCGATTTGGCGACATGTCGCGAAATCGCGATGTGTCCCATTTTCGCTGAGGATAAATGAAAAAGTGGCCAAGTCCAAAAGGGTGCAGCGATGCACTGCATGTTTCAAAATCGTGGGCTGGATCTTACAGTGATGCGCTGCATGTTTCAAAATCAGAGTCTAAAAGCTGCAGCGATTCGTTGACGTCTCAAAATCGCGGGCTGGAGCTTGCAGCGATGCGCTGCATGTTTCGAAGTTGGGAGGTAAAGGGTGCAACGATGTGCTGCGTGCTTCAAAATCGCGGGCTGGAGCTGGTAGCGATGCACTGCATGTTTCGAAGATCAAGGGTGAAAATGGTAGCGGTGCGCTACACATTTTGAGAAAGTCTTGCAAGACAAGCATGTCGCAAAATCGTGACATGCTGGAGCAAAGTTGTATGGCAGCCATCTGGAGGCGCGATTTCGTGACATGTCACGAAATCGCGACATGTCACGTTTTCGTGGCCGACAGGGAAGAAGCAGCGCGGTCGCCAGGAGACGTCGTGATTTTGTGACATGTCGCGAAATCGCGACATGTCGCAGAATCGCGATAGGAGAGAGAAAGTCCTCAAAGTTGGCCTGAAAGTGCATTCCAGTGGGAAACATAAGGCATCCTAGGGTAGCGACATGTGTCAAAGTGCGTAACAGGCAGAGCAAGGCCGACATGCAAGCTTTTTAGCTAATTTTAATCTAATTTTAATGCTTTAAGCTTCTAATTTAATGATTTTAAAGTACTAATATAATCTTTTTGTCTTTCATGCAGGAATCCATCTAGCACTTGCGGGACAACCGGGAAAGGCCATAAAGTCAAAGTTAAAGTGCAGATTTGATCAAGGACCGCCATGCTAGAGGAAAAGAAGCCGATAAAAGCATTCAATAGCAAATTTATGACAGAATTGATAGCATGGAGATAATTTCAACTCGGGATGGCTTTGCGGAGATCAAATTGATGGAGAAGTGGTGACTCATCCGGCTCACCAGCAGAATTAATGGAGAGCATTCATTTGCAGTTGCGGGTGAATGCAAGTGGCTTTAGATTTTATCTTCTCCATTTATGGCAGCTAACTGCATAGATTTGCAGAATGGTTAAGTTCTATCCAAAACTTGATTTTAAATGGATTTTTATTGTAAAACCCGGGTCCTAAGGTTTAGATGTGATAATATTTGCAGTTATGAGAAGAAGATATTTCTGAAAAGATCAGGGTCTGTCCTGAGTCTATAAATACTTCTTCTCAATGTAATTGCGGGAGGCGAAGACTTAGAAATAAAAGGCTTATAAGCAATTTCTTGCAAATCTTGTGAAATCCTTTGTTTCTGGACTTGGAGTTGATGTGCTTTAGCTTTTCTGTGATAGCATGGCCAGGAGCCTAATATTTTGCAGAGTGTGATAAGTGTATCTTCTTTTGTTATCCGTTCTATTTAAAGTTTGTTAGATATATGCTGTAAATCTGAAATTATCAAGTTTAAATATGTTGTTAGGCTTCAGTTGTTCTCTTGTCTGCTAGGGGAAATTACAGATTTGAGGTTAATTTTGTTCTAATTGCTCTATCTTCACTATGTGAGCTAGGCTGCCGATGAAAGATACCAGTTTTAACCAGCTGCCCTTGGATTTATAATTTTATGCTAGATCTGTTTCACTCTGCCTTGTGCTCTTAGTTGAAAGTGATCTTAGACTGACTGGACACTTTCTTCTTTGATTTGTTCTGTTGTGAAGCTAGTAGCATAGATAATATTGATAGTTTGGGGTTTTACAGTTGATGTTTGATAAACTTCTCTTTCTGCCCTACCCTACCCTCTTTTTTTTTTCGATGAATGATCCATTTTTATTTTCTTTGTTTGTCTTTTATTTAAATCTGCTGACCCATGAGAGCTAGATCAAGAATTCAAGTTAAATCTGATAAACAAATTTTGCAAATACTGAACAAGTTCAAGAACCCCCTGTAAGGTAACAGAGCAGTCCATATTGAAATCTATTCCAAAAGTGGAAAAGAGTGAATAGCCATTCGACCCAACTCTGTAACTCGCACCTTGGATAACCAGCTAGATCCTAAAGTGAGTGGGATCCGTCCCGTGGGTGTCTCCGGCGGCTTCCTGCCCATTTATTTTCACGGGGGTGCATATGAAAGCCGGACCAACAGTCCTCTTCTTCATCAACTTCATCTTCACTTCCCTCATCCCTTCCGGGCTCGTGCCTTCTATGTGGCTCTTCTTGCAGGGCTTGAACTTGCCTCTATAAGGCTCGGAAGTCTTTGGCCGGCACCACATTTCTTACTCCACCATGGTTTCTTCGTGGAGGCATTTTTCTTTCTTCCCTTACAAATTCCTTACAAATTCCTTCCATAGATCCTAGTGTAACTGCCTCTCTTCCAGCGATCTGTTACACGCTCAAGAGCTCCCGCTCTGATACCACTCGATGGCAAGCCGAGATTCACACAAACAACACTTCAAATTAATTTTTGTAAATTACTTGACACAGTCTTACAATCCTTTCCAGGCATAGTTCTTCCCCACTCAATCTCAAACTCGCCATCCCTCACTTACAATTTTTCCAAGTTTTTATCGAGGTCTCGGCCCTCTAGGCAATTAATGCCCCACCTGAGAGAAATTTCGAAACAAAGAAAATTTGCTTCCTTCCCGCAAAGTTTTTGAATTTCTTCCATTAATGTCACCATCGCCCCGATCTGTTATGAAGCTCGCATTAAATACCCCCCCTTGTCTTGCAATCGCCGTTTCACCCATACTGTCCATGGCCTGCAACTATCGCCTTGTCAGAATACTTCCTTGCGATGGTTATTCCTGTTGAATACATGCGGCCGTCCACTCTAATTTAAAATACGTGGCCTTCATCTTTGTTTAATATGTGTGGCAGCCCCGTGTCTACTTCGGCCTATCTTCTTCTTGGTCGTGAAATTTTAATCCACGTGGTAGCCTTCAACTAGCCGTGATATCATGACATGTCATGGTATCGCGACCCCCCATGCCCTGAGCCTCAGCAGCCTTCAACTAGCCGTGAATTCATGACATGTCACGATATCACGACATGTCACGATATCGCGACATGTCACGATATCGCGACATGTCACGATATCGCGACCCCCCATGCCCTTGTGCCTCAGCAACCTTCAACTGGTCACGATATCGTGACATGTCGTGATATTGCGACATGTCGCGGTATCGCGAACCCCGCGCCTCAACTGGCCGCGATATCGTGACATGTCGTGATATCGCGACCCCCGTGCCCTGTGCCTTAGCTTTGAAAAAAATTGTCATGATATCACGACCATTTCTACTCTTGCATTCTACCTCACCTTCGGAGTCGCAATTTCGTGACTCCCCAACTTGCTTTACAGAACTTCCAGCCTTGGAAAAAAAAATCTGAAATGAATCAAAATACAAAGTACTTGGAAAACTTAGAAAAAAAAAATTGGAGGATGCAAGATTGCTCTACTGTCGTTGGATGCTCCTGAATCAGTGAGGTGGACCTCAACTTGGGATGATGAGGATGAATTAGACATGGGAGGCTCATGATTGGCTAATGGCTTGAAAAATGAGGAGGATGTGGGCATCTCACAGTTTGAAAATTTGACTTGCGAAATGTTGGATGATGGAGATGGATTTGGTTGTGAAGGAAGTTTTGTGACCAATGAAGGGGATGATGATGTGGATGACATGGATTGGGTTCAACCACATGTACATATTGTCAATGATGGTGATAATGAAGGTGTAGAAATGGATGCTTGGTTAGAATTGGTGATGGGAAGCTCCTCAAGAATGGGAGTTTTGGATGAAGGATTGGATGGAGTGAATGATGATGTCATGGATGACATGAGAAAAATTTGGGTACAAGGAAGCATGGATTCATAAGGATTTGATATGAAGTTGTAATACTTAAATGGCTCAACATCTCATTTCCCTCATACAAATATTTTCCAAGGATTACATTGTACGCCATGGATCCTTCTAAGATGTGGAACAAGGTATGAAACATTTTTACCCCTAATTCAATGGGTAAAACAACAGTGCCAACTGTAGATCAGAGAGCATCATTAAATGCTTTCAATGTGAAGGTGTATTTGGTTATGTGAGATGTATGAATATTGAGATGATGGAGGGTATATGTGGTGATGATGTTAATGGAAGAGCCAATATCAATTAAGACTCTTTTGAATGGTTTTCTATCATTTTATCCATTATATGCAATGGAGGGCCCACTAATTCTAATGAGATTGGTTTAATCTCAAAGTCATAAAACGTGATGGAAGGCTCTATGCATGTTTGAATACCCCCTACAAAGTTATTAAAAGCTTTGGAATCTTGATATTGGAGTTTTATGGATTTTAGAATATCCATTAATACCTCACGATGTTGGGGAGATTGTTGAATTAGGTCATAAATAGATAATTTTGATGAAGCCATTTTTAAACTCATGGTTAACCAGCTACTAAAAGAAATGATTGACCTTTGGGGGTGGTTTATGGGATGAATTTATGTATTATAATGGTTGGAAATGTGGATTTGAATTTATTATGATGAGATTGATTGAGAAATTATGGTGACTCTTGAAAAGGGGACAATTCATGAGGACTGTAGCTAGGTTGTCCTATGGGAATGGACTGGGTATGGGTGTATGGAGGTGTAGGGATGGAAACCATTGAATATTGTGGTATCCATGATGGACTTTGTGTGATGAAGTTGGGTTTAGTGGAAATTTGTTGAGGCCTAGGGTTCACTTTAACTTGCTATTAAGTGCTCTACCGCTTCTTAAGTAATTTTTTTAAATGTTCCCATGCTTCATGAATTTCCATATACTTATTGGAAGGTATGGATAAATATGGAATAGATGATTTGGATGGAAGACAAGTGACAATGAGAATTGCAACTTGAATGGATGAAATAGGTACTTGTGAACCAACATTGACTTGTGCTTCATACAAGGGGTTGGTATGGGTGGATACATATGAAGTGCTAGGAGCACATGATGGTTGGGGAATGGAAACATGGGATGATGGTGCAATTGATACCTCAGAAAGAGGGTTAGTGTACACCTAGGTGAATCTGGATGGATGGGAAGGAACAAGTTCTTATTGTAAATAAGGATCTTGATTCGGGATATTATGGATGGGTTGTAAGATATAATTAGTCAATTTGTAGAAAGCCTCTACTTTGGCCATTTCTATATGGGTTATGGTGTGGTAAATTATGGGTGAAGATGATTCTATTTTGGGAAGATATATGGAGTTGTATCTGTATGATACATTAGTAGCCTGCATAGTGTGTTATGGACCCGCAGATAAATCTGTGCAATATGTCTAAACCACACTAATGGAATTTACCATAAAAGTGGTAGGAAATGAATATGAACAGTCCATAGATATATATTTTTTGTTTAAAGCTTTATCATGATTTCTTGTTAAGACCATAAGATACTAAACCAAATATAAAATGTGTTGTAAAGGAAATGTAAAAATTGAAACTCACAGAAATCAAATGAAGATAATCAATGCTATGTTTATACCATAATTATGTCCTACCTCATTAATTAATTATCTCCTTTTAATATTTTTTCATTTTTTTTATTTTGATTTCTTGTGTTTGAATGCACTAATCTAAAATTATAATGGGTGAACACTATTCCTAGGAATGGGCAGCGATATTCTTACTAGTGATGAAATCCAACAAGTTTGCTCAGGGGTAACCTATGGTATCTAGGGGCAGAGATTGATGGATGGATATGAAACCCACTGTCACTAGATCTCAAGCAATGATTGGTAATGAAATCCAATCATTACTGAAATCCAATCATTACTGTTAAAAGTCCCTATGCAGTATGTGATTCCTTTTAAAAAGTTCCATTTTCTACTGGGATCATACAATGTCAAAAAATAATTGCTTTCATGAATCTAAATCAGAATCCAATATCAAAATATATTTTTTTCCAAAGGAAGTAGAGTACACCACTTAAATCCCTCTCTAAATAGTGGGGGGTTCGTCTACTCCTCCACATTTAATCACCAAATAAGGGTGTAATTTTGTTATTGTAAATATTGTTCCTACTTAGATTGGTAAAATTAGAAGTTTCTAACCCTAGGATGTACACTACTTTATGCTTTTAATATCTCATATGCATACAAAATATGTAGCACACAAGAAAGCATGAATTCTTTTTAAATGGAAAGTTGTTATGTGTAAATGCAACTATATGCAACAACTACTTTGATTCCTAAATGCATACAAGAATTATTTTTTCTAACATATATATTATTATGTTTTTTTTAATCCAATATATGAAAGGAATAAAAAAAACATAAAATGTAAAATTGCATAAAACAATGATTAGGGTTTCAAGGTAAGCTTATAGAGAAGCCTATGTATTTTTCCTTATTTATGAAAATGCCTCTATGCATTTTAGACATTCCCCTAGATGTTTTGTAAATATCCCATGAGCACCGCAGGGCATTTGTGCAACTTCTGCAACTTCTGTGTTGTTCCAAGAATCTAGATTCTACGAAAAATCATGCAATTTGTGCTTCTCAAAACCTATAAGATAAAATAAAAAACAAGTTAATCAAAAGATAAATTAAAGTAAGAAACCCTTAGGGTGTCCCATAATGATCACCATTTGTGAAGATAAAAATGAAACACCATATATGTACTAGAAAATAAAAAAGTAGTGATAGAAGAGATTGCACACTAAAATAGATATTATATTATTAATGTCGGTGGATCTCAATACAATCAAATGTACCCCAAAAATAAGAGTTTACACTGTTTATTTTGATACAATGAATACAATCTGCTAGGTTTATTTGAAACCCTAGCCAATAATGCCTATGGTGTCTTCAAAGCTTGTTCTTTCTCCCAACATAGGTGAGTGGGCTTTAGCTATCTATTGATCATACCACTCTAGCTTAAGAATCTACCAAATGCATGTGTATTTCCATATGCACACATAAAATGACAAAAGAGGATTAGTAGTAACTATGAGGTCTCCACTATGTGAGACCATTAGAAATAAATAAAAACCTTAAGTGTGAGATAGTAATACTATAAGAAAATATATAAATAATGAAATAAATACAATAATGGAAGATTTACCTTGTAAAATTGTTGCTTTTTATCTATTGTTCTCATAATTATAGAAAAACAAATGCGTGGATACCCTAGTGACACCTGGTGGTTTATGGGATGGTGGAAAGTACCTAGAGGTGCTCAAGAATAGCAAGAGGGCATTCAATAGCAGTAGAGGGGTATTCGAGAGTTGAGGCAAGGTTTGTAGAAGTAGATTTTCTTCAGGAAAGGGCTACAACAGAGGATGAAAGGAGATATGTACACCTTCCTTCCTTATTTCTACTTAAAACGAATAATAAAAATAGATATATTATCGAATGGAATTAATTGTCATAAATATAAATGATGAATGAAGATATGAATGAAATGCAATGCCACTCAAGGTGGGCATACCCTCATCGTGAAGGCAATAATGCAATTTGCAGATGATAAAATAATAAGAGAGATGATTCTTAAAATAAATATATTCTAACCTAAATAATGAAACTATTTAATTCAATTGGAAGCTAACATAGTCGGCTATGTTAGGGTTGTAGCATGAATCCTCTACTCGAAAAACTTTGACCTCAATGTTGGAAATGATTGGAAAATACTTTCAAAATCCCAGGTTGCATCTTCTTCAAGTAAATCCTACCACTTGATGATAAATTTTTGGATGTGACGAGATATGAGTCTACATGATCTGGTTTGTAGCACTTCCTTGGGTTGTAGATGGATACGCCCTTCTTCATCTAGCACTGGTAATTATGACTGAGAGTGTACCTTCTAGACCATCACATTTTTGAGATAGGAGACATGAAATATTGGGTGTATATGAGAGGCTTGTGGTAACTCGAGTTGGTATGCTACCTCACCAATGTGATGCACAACTTTATAAGGACCATAGAATCATGGTGACAGCTTCTGACTGGATTTGAGCTTTAATGATAGTTGCTTGTAGGGCTGAAGACATAGGAACACCATATCACCAATATTGAATGTTCGTTCAGAATGCTACTTGTCATGTTGCTACTTCATATGATTCTGTGCTTGTACCAAATTATCCCTCAAGATAGTGAAAATTACTAGTCACTTTTGTAACCAATCGTCAACTTGAGCTACTTTGGAGGATCCTAGTACATAATTGAAAATTGTTGGTGGCTTTGTTCCATATAATGCTTCAAAAGGAGACATATTAGTGGAATAATGATAAGAAGTATAATACCACCATTCCACTAATGACAATCATTGACTCCATTGATATTGTTTATCTTGAATAAAACATCTTAGGTAGGTACCCAAAAATTTGTTAACTACCTCCGTTTGACCATCTGTTTGGGGATGGTATGCAGAAGACATACTTAATTTGGTACCATTAAGTCAAAATAATTCTTTTAAAAATTGCTGGTAAATATGGGATCACGATCACTTACTATATTTTTGGGTATTCCATGTAATTTAAAAATTGAATCCATAAATACCTTGGCCACTTTGCTTGCTGAAAATGGATGTTGTAAAGCCTGAAAATGAGCATATTTGGAAATGCGATCAACTACCACAAAAATTATTGTTTGCCCTTCTGAATTAGGTAGTCCTTCAATAAAATCCATGGATATATGTTTCCACTGACGATTTGGAATAGGTAGTTGTTGAAGTAACCCGGGTGACTTAACTATTTCCCATTTATTGCATTGATAAATTTCACATTCAGCTACCCACTATTTGACCTCTAATTTTAACCCTTTCCAAAAAAAGGATTGTTTAATTCACATGTATGTTTTCAAAAAACCTAAATGACTTTCTGATGGAGACGAGTGTGATTCTTCCAAAATCTGCATTTTTAGTGGAGAATTGTGAGGAATGTAAATATGATTCTTCTTGCGTAATATTTTATCGTCATAGGTGAAAAGAGGGTACTTTGAAGATCCCTGAGATAACTCCTTTATTATTTGATTCATTTTGCTACTGGATTCACATTCTTCTTGTAACTGAGATAACCATTGTGCACATGGTCCTGAGATAGCATTGATGACTATTTCATCCTATTATTTTCATGATAAACCATCAGCCGCTACATTCTCTTTCCCCTTTTTATATTCGATTACAAAATTGTATTCGAGTAATTTGGTCAACCACTTGTTTTGTTTCAAATAGGAAAACCTTTGTTCCAAAAAATTCTTGAGACTGATGTGGTCGGTATTTATAATGAACTGGCTATTGATTAAGTAGTGCCTCCATTTCTCTACTACATGTAGAATAACTAGCATTTCTTTTTCATAGGTGGATTTACCCAAATTATTTCCTAAAATTTGTTTGCTCTCAAATGCTAATGGATGACCCTCCTGCATTATTATTGCTTCAATACCTGTTCCAGAAGCATCACATTCAATGAAAAATGGCTTCTAAAAATTGGGAGTAGCCAACATTGGAGTAGTACACATTGCTTTCTTGAGAGCCTCGAAGGCATTGGTGGCTTTGTCAGACCATTTAAAAGCATCATTTTTTGTGATATTTGTAAGAGGACCTACAATTTTACCATAGTTACGCACAAATTTGTGATAATATCCTGTGAGACCCAAAAAACCATGAATTTTCTTGATGGTTTTTGGTCGTGGCCAATCTTGTATTGCCTTAATCTTATTAGGATCCACTTTAACACCTTCCTGGGATACTATATGACCTAAGTACTAGACTTCTTGAACACAAAAGGAACATTTAGATATTTTGACAAAAAACTTTTCTTGGCATAGGATATGGAGAACTTTGTCCACATGTACTAAATGATCTTTCCAATATTTGCTATAAATGAGTATGTCATCAAAGAAAAATGAATTTTTGTAGGAATGGGTGAAACACTTGGTTCATGAGACTTTGGAATGTAGATGGTGCATTAGTGAGACCAAAATGTATGACAAGAAATTTATAATGACCTTCATGAGTTTGGAAGGTGGTTTTAGGAATATCCTCCTCCCTAACTTGGATTTGGTGGAACCCTGAACGAATTTGGTGAAGAATTTGGCACCATGTAGCTCATCTAGTAAATAATCAATGATGGGAATAGGAAACTTATCTTTGATTGTGATATTATTAAGAGGACAAAAATTGGGACACATATGCCAAGAATTGTCTTTTCGACAAGCTAAAATGACAGGTGAGGAATAAGGACTAGTACTATGACAAATGACACCATGGTCTAAAAGTTCTTGGATAATCTTCTCAATTTCTATTTTTTGGGGTTGGGGATATCAATAAGTACGACCATTGTGTGGAAGATTACCAGGAATTAGATGTATGGCATGGTCATGAGATCTTTTGGGAGTAGGCCTGTGGGTTCCTATAAAACATCCTCATAGTTAGACACTATGTGTTGGAGATCTTCCTCTTTGATTTCTATCGTATTTTGATCTAATTTTTCCATGCAATTTATTTGGGCTATGAATCCCCAACCATATTTTCTTAATAACTTTTCCATGCTATGTGAGCTTATGACTTTTACGGGAGGCGTGGGTAGTCCTTGAAGACGGATGATTCTCCCATTGGCTTGCCATTCCACAAAGCGATGTTTGTGATTAAAACCTACTATGGTTTCTAACTGTTCCATCCATGCAACACCTAAAATAACCTCTTAATTTCCTAATTCCATCATAAAAAGAAGACCTTGCAAAGCATACATACCCATTTGTAGAGAAATATAAGATGTCTTACCGAGACATTGAGAAACTTCCCTACTTGTTCTGACTTGAAATCGATCTTGGCTAGAAGAGAAAACGTGTAGACCCAAAGTTCTTACAAGTCTTGCATCAATGAAATGATGAGTACTTTTGAAATCAATTAGTATCGTCACTCATTGCTTCCAAATGAAACCCACCACCTTGATTGTATGGTGAGAAGAGAACTCCATGAGGGCATGTACTGAAATAGTCATGGTATCCTCCTCAGCAACAACCTCATCTTGTGAATTTGGATCCTCCACTGGGAGATCCTCAGGGGTGTCGTAGTCTTTCGGTTCTTCTTCTTCATGGTATGTGTATTCCATCTAAAATTTTTGGTGTTGTGGACATGCTTGTTCCTTTGGATGATGAGTGCAACATTTGTAACAAAAGTATTTAGATGCTTGATCACTCCAACGAAAGGAGTTTTTATTGTTACGCAATTGTGGTATTCCATATGAATCACGTATGGTGGTTGCGCCTCCTTGTACCTTTGTTTTTGCCAACTCGGAAATCCTTATACATTCATCCAATGTGGATGGGTTTTGTATGTTTACTTCAACTTGAATATGTGCTTTTAGTCCATTTTGAAAAGCTGCTACTACCACGTCCATTTTTATCTCCTCTGTGTAGTGAAGCATACTAGTAAATTCTGACACATAATCCCCTACGGACCCTATTTGCTTGAGTGATAACAATATTACAATGTAAGAACTTGTGGAACCTTTGTCAAATCTATGATGAAAAGCTTATCTAAAATGATCCCAATAGTAAGCTTCATCAGGCCTCTCACATTTGAACCAAGTGAACCATTTATAAGCATCATTGCCTAATTTTGTTGTTGTAAAGGAGACTCTTTTGTCATCTCAAACTTGGTAGACCTGTACGATACCCTCCATTTTGGCTAGCCATCCACATGGGTCATTACCTTCAAAGGTAGCCATATCAATGCAAGGATAATTAGGAGGACCTCATGGTTGAAAGTTGTTTCTTTCATGCTCATTATAGTCCCTTTGGTGTTGGTTGTTATTTTAGTAGGTCATGTTATTGTCCCTTGGTGGGTTATGTGTATTTGTGGTATACCATTCATCCTGATCGTTGTGGTTGGGTGGTTTATTATTTTGGCCTATTTTGTATGTATTGTGGTTGTTGTGAACCTCAGTGCTCCAGTGATCATTACTAGGATGAGTATAATGAGCCAAATTTTCTATGCGGTGTGTTAGATTTTCAATTCTAGATACTAGTTTTAGTAGTATATCATTATTGATTGGTGTGGAATGACTATTATTGTCTTGAGTGTGATTCACCTGTGAGGAAGTTGGAGAGGTATTTGAAGCCACTGGATTAATTGCTCGATGATTTAGATTAAAGCTACCAATTCTTAAAGGGGAAGGAGAACTTTTTGCACCTTGGCTTTGATGAGGTCTTCTTATCTCTTACGGAGACTCCCAACTTGATAATCGACTGTTAGCTCCTTTATACCACTTTTTAACCATGCACTGTCAAGAACTCTAAAAAAAAAAAAGGTTTTCCATTGTATTTGTCATGCCCACTATGACACAAAATATGTAGTTGATGTCGTAATGGCGATATCTTTCCTTATGATGCGACACGAAGGAAGAATTGAACCAAACCTGACGTGACACCTGATGCAACACGAAGGAAGAACTGAAACCAAACTTGACATGATACGAAGGAAGAATAGTGACATGACAATCTGACATGACACTTAGGAGGTAACGACATGGCGAAAGTACTGGCACGACAAGAAACAACCTCAACGCTACACATAAGATACATTGACATGCCAAAAGTACTAACATGACAAGAAACAACCCCGATGCTACACGTAAGAGACAACGACATGACAAAAGTACTGATGTGACAAGAAGGATAACCAAGATAAGACAAGCCTGATGCGACATGTAATAGATACAACACACAGAGGAAGACCCACACCTGACGACCCTAAACACCGCTAAGATTCACAACGAAAATACTACCAAGTGACCATAGCCACGACCAACCAGGGGTGACTAAAAACACTTAAACCATGTGTGGACCAACATAGCAATAATGTGGGATATTTATACGAACAAAAAAAATAAAAAATATCAGCAACGCCAATACATGATGTCAACGCTTAATTATTTTATTGAGACCTTAGGTTATGGCTTAATAATTATCTTTTTTATTTCGATGATTGGTTAGCGACTCTGCGAGAATAAACTCTGATATTTATATCATTTCTCTGTGAATCTGACCGCATTTCATGTGGCTTCTATGATTAGTACCTCACCAACCCAATAACATTTCCAAGGATGGTGGTTTCCTCATGATCGTCTGTTACAAAGACACTTTCTACAACGTGCTATGAATGCTCCTTTCATAGAGTGACTTCAAAATGAATCACTGTAGTTATTTCCCATCAAAATGACCATTGTTTGAAGATGCTTAAGATCCTTCTCAATCGAATCGAAGACCCCATTGGAAGACCCGATGATAGAAGAGTTCCCTCCTAATATCGCAACACAACGTTCGGGATTTACAGAGTGCGTTGACAACACTATCTAGGTTAACGAATGTATTGTCTTGCGTCTAAAATTTTTTTGAGTATCCAAGAGCGCTACGCCGAGATCTTGGTTTGAAACTCATACCACTTGAAAGGATATATGTACACCTTCCTTCCTTATTTCTACTTAAAACTAATAATGCAAATAGATATATTATCAAATGGAATTAATTGTCATAAATATAAACGATGAATGAAGATATGAATGAAATGCAATGCCACTCAAGGTGGGCACACCCTCATCGTGAAGGTAGTAATGCAATTTGCAGATGATAAAATAATAAGAGAGATGATTCTTAAAATAAATCTATTCTAACCTAAATAGTGATACTATTTAATTCACTTGGTACCTAACATAGTCGGCTATGTTAGGGTTGTAGCAGAGGATGTAGAGGTGAAAGCAAGGGATGCGAAAGAATACTTATGAAATCTAAGGTAGATGAGTGCTTAAATCATTTAGGGATAAAAAAACTCAAGGAAAATGCAACGGTTAAGCCATCAAAATTACTCTTATTTATAATCTTTTGTAGAGCACATTAGGGTTTCAACAACATAATTTGTGCGGTCAAGATTAAAATGTGATGGAGGGTGGAGATTAAATATGGGCAGGTGGCATGGATTAAGGTGGATGAATGGCTAGGACTAGAACAAGATGGATGACTGAGATTTATTTACACACACACACACACACACATATATATATACATTTATTAAATATATAAAGTATAATATAAAATACAAATATTTAAATATATATTAAAAATATATATATAAATATATGTAAATAATGGTAAAAATGGTGGAAAGACCTGTATGGATGACAAGTGGCTAGATTTTGGTGTCTACAATATCTCTCCTTTTATGTAAGTGTCAATGTGCAAGAAATGCACAAGTGCTATGTAATTTAGAGTTCAAGTGTGTGTCGAGAGAATGTGCACAAGTATATTGTAAGTGTGCAAATATGTAATGTGAGTATGTGCACAAGTGTCTTAAATTAAGAGTGGATCTAGAACTATAATATTCATGTAGGAGTGTACAAGTGTCATAGATTCAAGTGTGCATGTAAGAAGAAAGTGAAAAGTCTAGTATGCAAGTGGCAAGATGATAAGCCAAAGGTCATAGGACTTGTCATATGGAGAGCAATAGTCAAGTACATGAAGAGTCAATTTTTATGTCTATATTATGGAGATAAATCTCCATGAAAATATATTTGAACACATTCAATTATCCAATTGTAAAGTGAAAGATACAAAAAAGTGAATAAAGCTTGTATACATATTTTGAGAAAATAATAATGTAAGTTTTCTTCATGCATATTTTGTGAATGAGGTTGAGTATATCCATATCTACGAGTTCTCCGTTAGTTTAGCTTGAGGTAGGGGGTTCCTTATGATCCAATGCTCTATAGGAAGCATAGAATGATACAAGGTTACCATGTGTTGAGGCATGGAGGGAGACACTTGAGGATGATGAGGAGATAGATATCCTCGACGTGGATGATGTAGGGAGTACAAAGGAGTATGATGCATGGTTTGTGACTTAGCCACCATGGGCACTGATTCTAGTAGTGTATGGGGATGGTGAAGGGGATGAGGCCGAGGATGTTGATGAGGCTCCTAAGCATTGACAATGCATTTGATCTGACAGTCGAAGTAGAAGGACTAAGGGTGTGGTAAGGCTAGCTACAAGGAGTGGAGGGGATGGCAGAGATAAGGATGATGTGGAGGAGACTTCATATGGCTAAGATAGGGATGATTTTAAGGAGACTCTGGATGGGCCTCATGTTTAGAGTGAGGAGGATTGGGTAATGTTGGAGTAGTTGGTGGCAGAGTGGTATTTTACGGTGGTATCTCAAGAGGAGAGTATCACGAGGCTCTAGATAGAGCTACTATATAGAGAGCGATGTCATAATATTGATATAACATGCATTCGATCTCGATAGAGTTATATCAAGTCATTGGAGGACAGGTTTATGGAGCATCATATTCCACTTCTAGATCCACCTTCCTTATTTGTATCTGAGTCTGCTAGGTGTAGCAAGTCTAGGCATAGCTCTAGGTCATAGGGATAGTCTTAGAAGGCTTAGCTAGTGCTTAGATGCACTTTTTGTATATGAGCCTTGGTGCTCCATTGTATGTAGCCTTTGGGCACTCATTGTGTATGCAATATTTACATATATATACATGGATTTTACTTTTTATGTTATATGTTTGTGTGAATGCTCTTGTGTATATGTTTTTTATGGAATGTAAATTTATATGAATGATTAGTGCAAGTTATGGAATGCAAATATTCTAATGATCATTCATAGTTTATATTTTTCTTGGTCATATTCATCATTGTTGTTTAATCAGGAGCACCAAACTTGGTGGTAGGTGGGATGAAAAGACTCATGAAATGACATGGATTTTTTCATGGAAGAAGATATGGATGTTGATACAGAAAACTGATTGTTTTGCAGAGACTCAAACATACTAGTGGTATCAAATAAACTCACTAACACTACCTAATTCCTCTAGGACCAAATTTTTGTGTAGTGAATTCATTTATTGAATCAAAAGTATGGTAATGACTCAAGGTAATAAAGAACCAATGTGTATGCAAGTGAGTTCATTAACTCATCTTGAGTAAATTGGGTGTGACCAGTTACATATGAGACAAAAAATATAGCACGTTTGTATGTGTAGTAAGAGATATATTTAAAAGAGATGTGTCACCACACATGAACGTACTCCACTACCAGTCAAGAATTTATAGCTCCAGTGGATACTAGCTGCATAGTCCAAGAATTTTGATCTCTCAAGTTTTGGGGATGACTACCTAATCGTCTGACTGGAAATGTATTATGATCCTTACAACCCAATGATCAGTGGTGTGTGATGTGTAAAATATTTAGAGTTTGTAGGGGTTTTACCCAACTCTTTATTTTATTTTGAAATTGAAATTTGTGATAGTGGTGAAAACCACTATTTTTGTGGACTATGTTGCATTATGGGACAAGCAAGGACAACCCTTTTCACTTTGAGGTTCAAACCAAGTATGGTGTTATCCCTCTTTGACAAAAGATATTGTTAAAATATGTGATTGTGTTTTGTTCCAAAACTTTTTGGAGTCAATTCCTAGAACTCAATATTTTCTTAGTTAAACTTATGTCTTGGTCCTAAAAATAACTTGACATGTATTGGTGGTTTTCTTAAAACACTAGGAGTGGTTGAGTGACTGAAAACACCTAGAAATTATGGATATATGGAGGCAAATGATAATTTGACTTGGTGGAATGGTGTGGATGATGTTGTGAAGGTGCCCTTGATTAAGGCAATATGACTTTATTAGACCAATTAATACCTTGAACTGAATAAATGATCCCTAATATGAAATATGAAATGTGTGAAAATGAGGGTGTGAATGCAATGTATGAAATGAGTGTAATGCAAATGTGTGTATGAAATGCAATATGTAAAATGAGATGTGTGCAATGCAATGTTGTTTTTAAATGAAATGTGTGCAAATGAAATGCAATGTTTTTGTGTATTAGCCATGTATATATACATGCATACATACATATATATATATATATATATATATATATATATATATATATATATATATATATATATATATATATATATTCATTAAGCATAGAATGCTCTCAAGTGTATAACATTAAGTGGTTTGGGTTCTTCCTCTCCCTCTAGACTGGAAAGCCTATAAGTACCTTTATCCACCTTTTGAGTGAAAATGTATGGACCCAACCACTTAGCCGTAAATTTATCATGAAGATGCGATAATGCATTGGTATTTTGTTGATTATATTTAAGGACAATATCTCCTACTTAGAATTTGTGTAGATGAACTTTGGTGTTGTAACCACACTTTAGACGGTCTTGATAAACATGTAAATTCTCTAAAGCATTGACTCGCCTATCATAAAGAAGTATGAGTTGGTTAAGATGTGCACATCTAGTAGTATCGTCATATATGAATTCCTACAAAGAGATTCGCAGGGAGGGGATGTCAAGCTCAAGAAGCATGATTGCTTTAGCTCCATAGACCAATGAAAATGGTGTTACCCTAGTAGGTGTGTGGATTCTTGTTCGATAAGACCATAATGCTTAATAGACAACTTGCTCTTGATTTTATTCATTCTTTTATGCAAGCATTATCCCTAACACAAAGTTTGTTGTTGAGACATAAAGATAAAAAGGACCCCCCGATGAGAAGGAGATAATATTGGAAGAGAAGCTAACTATTGCTTAATGTCATCAAATGATTTTTGTAACTCATCTATCCATGAGAATTGCATCCCCTTTTGTAGCAGGTGATTTAATAGTCTGCATTTGTTAGAAAGTTGCACAAAGAAACAATGGATCAATTTAATATTTCCTTGTAAACTACGTAATTTATTTAATTTTTGGGGGGCAGGCATCTACATGATAGCCTTGACCTTGTTTAGGTCCACCTCAATGCCTCTTTTGGATACAATGAACCCTAATAGTTTTCTAGAGGCAACATCAAAGACACACTTTTTGGGGTTCAACCTTACATTATTCTATAGAAGTCAGTCAAAAAAAGTTTCCAATACACCAATGTACTCTTGTCGAGTTTTGTATTTTTCCAAGATATCATCCACATAGTGTTCGATGATATTATACATGTAATCATGGAATATGTATGCAATGGCACTTTAATAAGTAGCACATGTATTTTTAAGGCCAAAGGGCATTACCTTATAACAAAAAGTTCCCCAAGGTGTAGTGAATGTTGTTTTATGTTGATCATAAATATTTATTCGAATTTGGTTGTATCTTGAAAAAAAATCCATGAGAGGAAGCCATTCATGGCCAACATAGGTGTCAACAAGAGTATCAATGTTTGTGAGAGGAAAATCATCCTTAGAATATGCTTTGTTAAGATCTCAAAAATCGGTGTAAACATGTATCACACTGTTATGCTTGTAAAAAGGTACCATGTTTGAGATCCACTCAAGATAATCAATGGGTACAATGAAATCCACATCTAATAGCTTTTGGAGCTCTTATTTGACCAACAGATCAATGGTAGGATGCATCCTTCTAAGTTTTTCTTTGATTTGCTTAACATCTAGATGTAAGGTGATATTATGGAGAACCAAATTAGGTTCAATACCCGACATATCTTTATAAAATCATGCAAAAATTCCCTTCTTCTTCTTGAGGAAAGAAATTAATTGCTCTTGTTCATATTTGGAGAAGTTTTTTCCAAGCTTGAAAAGTTGGGGATTGTCGACGTTTGAAATAAGGTTCATGTCGATAGTATCTTCAATAGACATATGAGAACATTCCTCAAGTTGATGGGGAGTTGGTATTAGATGAATGTCATCTAATATGTCATCAAAATCTTTTGATTTACGCTCATATATATCTACCTTGAAAACCTTAGGATTCGAAGGTGAAGGTGAAGGTGAAGGTGGAGGGGATGGAGGAATGTAGTTGGCTGATACCCTTAGCAATTCCACGGATAGGATAAATTCAAAAAATATGGTGGTGAGGAAATCTAATCCATATCAATAAGGCTTATGTCAATTAGAAGTGGATTTGCCAAATCGTATGGATTACAGAGTGGGATGAATAATTCAGTAGGATTCATGTTGACTTAAGGTAAAATTGAGGAGGTGAAATGGATGGGATGTATAGATCCTAAGAATCGATGCTAGGACCTTTGTAAACCTGGATAACAACAAGTAACACAAATAAATGCACTTAAATAAATGCTATATACATGGAATGCAAAAAATGAATTTTTTTATTTGTTTTATATTTTTATCTCTTTTTTTTTATTTTTTGTATTATATACATATGTTACAATTTTGGCTGATGAGATGGATTAATGAGATGGAGGTGGTGGTTCACCGGTAGGTTTGGCTTGCTCTTGTGGAAGAAGCATGTGAAATATTAGCTCATGGATGGGGAACATTCTAAGATAAAACTTATCTTGTTCAGTGTGTAGAATTATGGGCTCAAATTCTTCATCAGATTAATAAAAATCTATCGACACAAGGTTGAATTCTTCATACATTTCCTCATCAGAGTCATTGGGGTGGAGGGCTTCTTCCTCTAAATTCATATTAATCATTTGGAAGGCTTGTTCAAAAGAAGATATGGTGGGAAGTGGATGATAACCTAGACCTAAATGTTCGTGCACTTCTTGATATGGGATATTAATAAGTTGAGGCATTATCTTTTCATATTGACCTAAGCCATATCTTTACCAATTATATCTATGAAAATAGCAAGATGGAAAACTCGTTATTTGTTAAATATTGGTAGGTGCTGGTTTTTTGGGTTCTTCTAGAGTATTAGGATTAGACAAATATTTTATCCCCCCATACACAAAATTTATGCTATTAGGCACCAAACCCATATTGTATATTGCTCCTAAAGATAAAGGTGGGTCACGTGGGTGATCGAAATCCTTGGTAGTTGAGATATTGAGCGGTGTGATTATGATGTCTTGAACCACATATTTACCAATGCAAGGTTTGGTGAGGTGGACCTCAACTTGGTATGATGAGGATGAAGTGGACATGGGAGGCTCATTGTTGGCTAATGGCTTGAATGATGAGGAAGATGTGGGCATACCACAGTTTGAAAATTCAACTTGTGAAATGCTGGATGATGGAGATGGATTTGGTTGTGATCAATGAATGGGATGATGATGTAGATGACATGGATTGGGTTTAACCACATGTATATATAGTCAATAATGATGATAATGAAGGTGTAGAAGTGGATTTTTGGTTGGAATTGGTGATGGGAAGCTCCTCAGGAATGAGAGCTTTTGATGAATGATTGGATGGAGTGAATGATGATGTGGTGGATGACATGATAAAAATATGGGTAGAAGGAATCATGATTCATAAGGACTCAATATGAAGTTGCAATACTTAAATGGCTCAACATCCACTGGTATGTAATGTACTTGCCCTTCATGTACGTATTGCATACATTGATGTAATATGGAAGGGACACATCTCATTTACCTCATCAAAGATCTTCCAAGGAGTACATTGTATGCCATGGATCCTTCCAATATGTGGAACAAGGTATGCAATATTTTTACCCCTACTTCAATGGGTAAAACAAAAGTGCCAACTGTAGAGCAGAGAGCATTGTTAAATACTTTTAATGTGAAGGTGGGTTTGGTTATGTGAGATGGATGAATATTGAGATGATGGAGGGTAGATGTGGTTATGATGTTAATGAAGGAGCCGATATCAATTAAGACTCTTTTGAATGGCTTCCTATCAATTTTAGCCATTATATGCAATGGAGGATCCACCAATTTTGATGATATTGTTTTAATATCAAAGTCGTAAAACATGATGGAAGTCTCTATGCATGTTTGAATACTCCCTAAAAATTTATTAAAGGCATTGGAATCTTGATATGGATTTTGATGGATTTTAGAATATCCATTAATACTTCACAATGTTGGGGAAATTGTTGAATTAGGTCATAAATAGACAATTTTGATGAAGTTAGTTTTAAACTCGTGGTTAACTAGCTACTCAAAGAAATGATTGACCTTTTGGGGTGGTTGATTGGATGAATTTGTGGATTAGAATGGTTGGGAATATGGATTTGAATTGATGATGATGAGATTGATTGATAAATTATGGTGACTCTTGAAAAGGGGACAATGCATGAGGATTGTGGCTAGGTTGGCCTATGGGAATGGAATGGTTATGGGTGGATGAAGGTGTAGGGATGGAAACCATTGAATATTGTGTTACCCATGATGGAATTTTTGTGATGAAGGTGGGTTGAGTGGAAATTGGTTAAGGCCTAGGGTTCACTTGAAGTTGCTATTAAGCACTCTACCACTTCTTAAGAAATTTGTTTAAATGTTCCCATGCTTTATGAATTTCCATATCCTTATTGGAAGGTATGGATGGAAATGGAATAGATGATTTGGATGGAGGACAAGTGGCAATGATAATTATGACTTGATTGGATGAAATGGGTGCTTGTGAAGCAGCATTAAATTGTGCTTCATATAAGTGGTTGGTATGGGTGGATACATATGAAGTGCTAGGAGCACATGATGGTTAGGGAATGGAAACATAGGATTATGGTGCAATTGATGCCTCAAAAAGAGGGTTATTGTACACCTGGGTGAAGATGGATGGCTGGGAAGGAACAAGTTCCTACTATAAGTAAGGATCTTGATTCGGGATATTATGGATGGGTTGTAAGACATAACTAGAAAATTTTTAGAAAGCATCTACTTTGGTTATGTCTATGTGGGTTATGGTGTGGTCAATTGTGGGTGAAGATGATTCAATTTGGGGAAGATATGTGGAGGTTTATCTGTGTGAGACATCAGTAGCCCGCATAGTGTGTGATGGACCTATAGATAAATCTGTGCAATCTATCTAAACTACACTGATATAATTTACTATAAAAGTGGAAGAAAATGAAGATGAACAGTTCCTAGATATATTATTTTGGTTTAATTTTTTTTTTATTTCTTGTTAAAACCATAAGCTACTAAACCAAATGTAAAATGTGCTATAAAGGAACTAAAAAAATGGAAATTCACATAAATCAAATGAAGACAATCAATGCTATGTTTATTCCATAATTGTATCTTACCTCATTCATTAATTATCTCCTTTTAATACTTTTTCATGTTTTTTATGTTGATTTTGTGTGTCTGAATGCACTAATATGAAATTATAATGGGTGAATACTATGCCTGGGAATGGGCAATGATATTATTACTAGTGATGAAATCCAGTAAGTTTGCTCAGGGGTAACCTATGGTATCTAGGGGCAAATGTTGGTGGATGGAGATGAAACCCACTATCACCAGATCTCAAGTAATTATTGGCAATGAAATCCAATAATTACTGTTAGAAGTGCCATGTGTAGTGTGTGATTCCTTTTAAAAAGTTCCATTTTATACTGTGCTCATACAATGTCAAAAAATAATTGCTTTCATCAATCTAAATCAGAATCCAACATCAAAATATCAATTTTCCCAAAGGAAGTAGAGTACACCGCTTAAATCCCTCTCTAAATAGTGGGGGGTTCGTCTACTCCTCCACCCTGAATAACCAAATGTGGGGGTAATTTTATTATTTTAAATGTTGTTCCTACTTAGATTGATAAAAATAGAAGTTTCTAACCCTAGGATGTGCACTACTTTATACTTTAAAAATATCATATGGAGACAAAAAATGCAACACACTAGAAAGCATAACTTATTTTTAAATGGAAATGTGTTATGTGTAAATAAAACTATATGAAACAACTACTTTAATGCCTAAATGCATACAAGAATGATTTTTTCTAATAGATATATTATTATGTTATTTTTAATCCAGTATCTAAAAGGAATAAAAAAGCGTAAAATGTAAAATTGCGTAAAACAAAGATTAGGGTTTCAAGGTAAGCTTATAGAGAAGCCTACGTGTTTTTACTTATTTTTGAAAATTCCTCTTTGTGCTTTATAAATTCCTCTAGGTGTTTCCTAAATATCCCACAAGCATCATAGGGCGTTTGTGCACCTTATGCAACTTTTGCATTGTTCCAAGAATCCAAATTCTACAAAAATCATGTGATTTGTGCTTCTGAAAACCTGCAAGATAAAAAAGAAAGCAATAAGTTATATCACAAGATAAAACAAAGTAAGAAACCCTTAGGGTGTCCCACCATGATCACCATTTGTGAAGACAAAAATGAAACTCCAAATATATACTAGAAAATGAACAAACAGTGATACAAGATATTGCTCACTAAAATAGATATTATATTATTAATATCAATGGATCTAAATACAATCAAATGTATCCCAAAAATAGGGATTTACACTATTTATTTTGATACAATGAATACAATATCCTAGGGTTCTCTAAAATCCTAGACAAAAATGCTTATGGTGTCTTCAAAGCTTGTTCTTTCTCCCAACAGAGGTGAGTGGGCTTTAGTTATCCATTGATCGGACCACTCTAGCTTAAGCAGTTTCCAAATGCTTGTGTATTTCTAGATATGCACACAAAAAATGACAAAAGAGGATTAGTAGTAACTGTGAGGGCTCCACTATGTGAGACCCTTAGAAATCAATAAAAATCCTAAGTGCCAAATAGTAATACTATAAGAAAATATGGAAATAATGAAATCAATACAATAATGGAAGATTTACCTTGTAAACTTGTTGCTTTTTGATTTGTCATTGTCATCATTGTAGAAAAACAAATGCGTGGATGGCCTAGCGACACCTGATGGTTCAATGGTTTGTAGAACTATGGTCTGAGATACCCACGGGTGCTCGATGGCAACAAGAAGCTCCCAAGGGTGCTCGAGGAGGGTGGAAAGTGCCTAGAGGTACTTAGGAATAACAAGAGGGCATTCAAGAGTAGTATAGAGGTATTCGAGAGTTGAAGAAAGGTTTGCAGAAGCATATTTGCTTCAGGCAAGGGCTACGATAATGGATGTAGAGGTGAAGGCAAGGGATGCGAAAGAAAAATTCTAAAATAAAAGGTCATTGATTGCTTAGATCACTTAGGGATAAAAAAACTTAGGGAAAACTTAGGGGTTGAGCCATCAAAATGACTTGTATTTATAATCTTTCATAGAGCACGTTAGGGTTTCAACATCACAATTTGTGCGATCAATATTAAAATGTGATGGAGGGTGGATATTAAATATGGGCAGGTGTCATGGATTAAGGCAGATGAATGGATAGATTAGAACAAGATGGATGGCTGAGATTTATTGACACACACACCACACATATATATGCATTTATTAAATATATATAAAGTATAATATAAAATATTAATATTTAAATATATATTAAAAAAATATACATAAATATATGTAAATAATGGGTAAAAATGGTGGAAATACCTGGAAGGACAACAAGTAGCTAGATTTTTGTGTCTACAATATCTCCCCTTTTATGTAAGTGTCAATGTGCAAAAAATGCAAAAGTGTCATGTAAGAGTGCAATGTGCAAGAAATGCACAAGTGTCATGTAAGTTAGAGTGCAAGTGTGTATTGAGATAATGTGCACAAGTATATTGTAAGTGTGCAAATATGTAATGTGAGGATGTGCACAAGTGTCTTAGATTAAGAGTGCATGTAGAAGTGTAAGAGTCATGTAGAAGTGTGCAAGTGTCATAGAGTCAAGTGTGCATGTAAGAAGAAAGTGAAGAGTCTAATATGCAAGTGGCAAGATGATAAGCCAAAGGTCATGGGACTTGTCATATGGAGAGCAATAGTAAAGTACATGAAGAGTAAATTTCTATGTCTATATTATGGAGATAAAGCTCCATGAAAATATATTTGAACACATTCAATTATCCAACTATAAAGTGGAAGATACATAAAAGTGAATAAATATTCTATACATATTTTGAGAAAATATTAATGTAAGTTTTCTTCATGTATATTTCATGAATAATTTAATATATTTACATTCATATTTGATATTTTGAGTGAATGCTATTTTCATTATTATATTCACCTTTATATACATATTATATTGCTCATATATAATTATACTCTTCATTATTGATATTTTGACCTTTAATATTATGGCTTATTTATATTGGAACCTATGATATTTTGTGGTAGTAAGGCTTAAAAGCCAATAGTGGTATCAAAGCTACCACCTAACTCTATCCATTTTTTATAGAGTTATATTAGCCACCTTAATATTGGAGTCTATCCACTTTGATAGTAGTGAAGACTTGGACTCTATTTCTAAAAGGTTTGATTGAAGGGACATGGAATAATCACCCTGGTTTAGATGCTAGGGTCTTTCCACTTGGTTTAAATAAAACCAATAAAGACTAGGAATCAACTAAGATTTTATTGAGGATTAACTTAGGATATAGTTGTACATTGATACAAAGAGCCAACTCAAAAGAAAGTTAGAAATTTGAGGATATTTAGAGTCACCCTGATAATATTAAGGATTCTTTATAGAAGAATAAAGTCACTATTGAAGATTGAGAAAGAAGCAACTCATAATAAAGTTGGTCATTCAAGGACATTCATAGTCACCCTAACATTGATATTGAGTTCTTGCAAAATGCTTTCAACCAACATTTATTAAATCAGGCCAAAAGGTACTTAGAAGAGAGTTTGTTTACTTTTTGAAAAATTAGTTATCTTATTGCTCAATTTAATTTTGCATTTACAAAGGAGTTTTACAAAGTTATTTATAAATTTTACTTATACAACTTGTATCGCTCCAAATTTTTTGCATCCTTACCTTCAGGCTATAGGATCCGTGCCCGGAAGGGGGATGGGAAAAGGATGTCGCGGTACCTCGGATTGAGAGGACTTTGCGAAGGTCCCGCCTCTCAAGGGAGGTGTATTTTGATGATTTTTCGATGGATGGTGGGTTCACCAGGAAACATTTAATGGCAGTTTCCACGCCTAGGTTTGGAATGTGTTTTTATGTGTTCGTTTTTAACCTTAAGCATTCATATCCTAGGTTTGGCCAAATGAGTCTAAATTAATCTATATGAAAGTGCAGATTTAATGAATACAGAGAACAAATTTAAGACAGAAAAACAAAGAAATTAAGGAAGAATAAGAAGAATACCTGATCCGGATGTCTGATGGAGATTCTGATGTTTGAAGCAGTCAGGATCATCTGGAATTCGACAGAATCGTCTGAGATCAGACAAGATCATCTGAGATCTGACGAATTCGTCGGACGAATTCATCGAGAGACCCGCAAACAGAAGAACGAGATGCAAAATACGAGAGAATACTACTGTTCTAGTTGAGGGAAACTGTGCAAAATAACAATGACAACACTGAACTGAAACTTAAAGACCGAAACATGTATGAATGATGCTAATTAAATCACAATTATGGATTAATTATGCCTTTGATCTAGATGGGTGAACTCCAAAATGCAATATAACATAAAATATCAAATAAACTAGCTAATTTGCAGAATAAAACAACGAGAGAAAAGGTGAAGAAATGCAAACTTATGGCACTGATTGCCTCAATGTGGACTGCAGTCGAGATCGTCTCGCATCAGTACGAAATCATCTCTGATTCGACAGGATCGCCTCCGATCTGAACAGGTTCGTCGACGACGATGTATGCTTGCTCCGGCTGAAAAACAAGATGATACCTGCAACAAAATTGATATAGGACTACGCAAATGAAAACTTAGGATGATTTAACGTGCATGAAGCTAAGTTACAGAGAATTTCAGCCAGGGGTTGGGAAGGGAAGGTCCTAGGGACTAAATAGGCTTAGGGGAGTAGTTAGGAGGTTGGAGATCATCCCTATTTGGGAGATCTCCAACGGGGGAGGGTCTCTAACGGCGCAGACACGCTTCTGCCCGGATTAGAGGCCCGTTGGAACAGAAGCTAATTTTGCAAAATCAGTTTTGCGACAAGATCGTCTGGACGTCCTAGCCCAGACGAAATCGTCAGATCTGGGGCGATATCGTCTGATCGGCGACGATATCGTCAAACGGTCAAAACAACCTCTAAAAATGGCACGAAAAAGGGGGAAACGGATTACCCGACGGTTAACGGGCGGTTTGGGAGGTTAAATTTGAATTTTAAATTATTTACTAAGGTGAATGTAATTATGACAATTTTTTTGCGCCAATTTTAGGGTGCTACATTTTGCCCCCTCTTTAGCGAATTTTTCGAAGAAAATGCGTTAAAGATGAGTTCTTCTCGATCTACGAGAAAGCAAAAATTATTCCCATTTTTTAGGCGACGATTCTTGGTCGAATCGTACGACGACTTACTATGGTGCCCCCTCCGTGTTTTTACCCAAATCGAACGTTTGAGGTAAAAATGCGAAAAAGCAAAAAAATATTTTTGAATAAAATTAAGAAAAATAGGGTAAAACCCTAATTCATTTTCTTGTTCATTTTCTGGTTTTTTTAGAGCTCTGAAGCAAAAATGGTGGAGACGACGCACAGATCGACAGAGGTCCGACGCGGTCTACGGGTAAGAGTCTAGACTTAACTAGAATGCTTTAATTTAATTTTACATGCTTTGTAGGTAATTTTTAGATGAATTTTGAGCATCGCGGCCGTTTTTGGGCCGTCGACGTCGTCGGGACGAAATCGTCCCGATTTCGACGAAATCGTCTCAATTTCGTCAATTTCGCCCAAGGGCGAAATCGACGAAAGGGGGACGATTTCATCAAATTAGAGACGATTTCGGCTTGCGAAATCGGAGACGATTCTGCTCAAATTTGGGACGATATCGTCCAATAGTGGGCGATATCATCAATTGCATAAAATTGAATTTTAACTTGCATTATTAATTACTTGAATTGTTTATTAATGATTGTTTGTTGTTTTGTTGTTTATGTTTGCAGAGAGGTTTGCTAAAGAGCAGGGAATGGAAGTATGGAGGTTTGAGGGATGACTTGGCCGCTCTCACATAGGCAGAGCGAGATCAGCTGGCATAGGCCGGCTTGCAGCATGTGGCAGAGATGCCACAGGTGTCCACAGATATGGGGCTACTAACGGCCCTAGCAGAGAGATGGTATCCGGGTTCCTCATGTTTTCGGCTATCGACAAGGGAGATGACTCCCACTCTAGAGGATGTATGGAGGATTCTAAGAATCCCCATACAAGGATGATTGATCACTCCTACGGCCAATCAGGGCCACGCTATGGGATGACTGTGTGGTGACCCGAGCTTCGCCCTGGAGAAGGGCGAAGTTAATATCGAGGCACTGCGCCAGATGCCTAGGGCATCTAGACTCACACGAGTGCTAGCTGGAGTGGTTGGTGGACTTTTGTTGTGCCACCAGAGCGGGTGCAGGGTGCCGTGGATGCTGGCAGATGTGATCTACGACATGCGGGACCATGGCTACAGGTTCTCTTGGGGCAGTTATGTATTATGCCGATTGTACAGGATCCTGTATGGGGTCGTGTACAAGGGCGACCGATGTCTGGTGATGACATCGCTCCTACAGGTTTGGTGCTGGGAGCACATTGCAGTGCAGAGGCCGGTAGGGCTTCCTCTGATAGGGGTAGACGGGGAGAGGCCCCGAGTCTTCTACTGGTGGCTCCGAAGAGGGTCACAGCGGCGGATCGACCTCCCTATGTCCCGGAGACTATTGGATGACTTAGTCCCAGACCAGATCACCTGGAGGCCATGGAGGGAGCATCTAGGGTGGGCCGAGGATGGACAGGAGTTGGCTCGCATCAGGCGAGTTTGCTGGCTACGGATGGAGAGGGGAGAGGTGGATGCTGCTTTGTTGGTAGGGGATCCCATCTCTGAGGGATTATGAGTTTTCTTGGACTATCCGGGATAACACCACAGTTAGCGGGGCTCCAGACATGCAACGGTTCTGGAGCCAGGACGCAAACGATGCCCCCATCCAGCTAGTGGATGGTGACGACGCAGGGGTAGCCGATGGCTACGATGCCCGGTACGCAGGCATCCGCCCTCCTCGGATGACGAGGGTGCAGGGTCCGATACACGTGGTTGTGCATCGGATAGGGAGGCGATGCCAAGCGGCGATGGAGGCGGCCCAGGGTCACGACGGGAGAGAGCCGAGGAGGCCACAGGCACAGGAGAGGCCGCGGCAGAGGGAGAGGAGGGAGGCGAGACCCCCATCTCCACAGAGGGAGAGGCCACCATCGCCCGATAAGGGCAAGGGCATTGACACAGGAGAGAGTAGCGAGATGGCTACTCTCCGAGCGGAGAGAGATCATCTCCAGGCATAGGTGCAGACTCTACAGGATGAGGCTGCACGCCACCGAGCTGAGGTGGCACAGCTGCGAGACGAGATTGCATGCCTCAGGGCATGGGGCGGAGGGGCGAGCTCTGGAGAGCTGACACGGGCTATCGCCCAACTCACTTTCTATCAGACATTGTATTATCAGCTGGTGCCAGAGGCGGATAGACTACCCCTGCCAGCCAACATTGCAGATCCGATCAGGATCGGGTCATCGAGGACCACGTCCCGATCGAGGACTAGGACTACTCAGACTGCGATGGGGCCACCTCGTCCACCTCAGGGTGGGGGAGGAGATGAGGCGGAGAGCTCGAGGGGCTCTCGAGGCTAGAGGGCTGCACAGCTTTGTACAGATCGACATTGTATTATTATTTTTTTGTTGATAGAGGATTGAGTATGCCGAGGTACAGATTGTGGCATACCAATCCAGTTTTGATGATGTATATATACTGTTGACATATATATGATATGTTATTGATCATATGACTTGTATTATGTGTATGCTTATGATGCTTTTATGTTTGATTGATTAATTTGATAATTGGATTGAGGATTCATAAAATTATGTCGTTTTGAAAATTTATAACTTTGATGTCATGCTATAATATTTTAAATGAAATAATCTGATGTAACAAATTGATTGTTTGTAATGTGATGTAATAAAAAATAAAAAGAGACTTCTAACAATAATTTCAAAGGACATTGTCGCTATTATAGACCATTTCATGGAGTCGCTGCTCACTCGGTCGTCAAGCTAATCCCAGTTATAGAAATATTGTTAAAAGTAAAAGAGTGCTTAAGAGACTGTCTTAAGACTTTGGTGCAATAGTGCAAATGATGATGATGATGATGGTTTGTTTTCAGATTTTCATGAAAATAGTATGCATGAAATAATGTTAAAATGATTTTTGCTAGGCATAAATTCCTAAGTGTGATAAAATTTTGGATAATTCTTTAGGAATTATACCATCTTTGCAAAATTGAAGGTTGACATAATGACATGAAATAATGAAAATGGGTTTGCTTTTTAAAAGCATAATTTGTGTAAAATAATGATTTAAGTCATATGGTTTTCATGATTTTAAATAAATGGGGAATAAAAATTGTTACGATGGTTTGCGCTAGGCATAGAATATGTAGGTATAGACTTATACCATCATCGCGAAAATCCAAAAAAAGATAGTTTTATTGCATGGTTGATTTTTGATAAACAGAAAATATGAAAATGAGGACTTGCGCTAGGCATAAAATTCCAATTTTGGTTTTGGAACTATACCATCGTCGCGAAAGTCAACCAGATATATATGTTTTGAGTGTATATTTTGAAAGAAATTTTTGATTTTTCTATTATATAGTTGTCTTTATGGTAAACAACTGTACTTGATTTATTCCAAACAAGTTGCAAAAATAATATTTCAAAGTATTTTGAAGACAAAAGTTAGATTTATAAGGAATCCCATGTGCATATGTGAATTCATTTCCGATCTTGATTTATCATAATGATACACAAAATCTCTCAAATACAAATGTGTGTGCAATTGCTTTGTGCATTTACGAGTTTTGAGCAAGATAATATGATACAAGTGATTTGAAGAAACCAAATAAGTGTTCATTAACCATGATGTAGATGCATATAACCATACTAGACTACTATGTAGGTCGGATTATCAAGAGCTAGCTAATCCATAAGCAAACATAGGTCTGTACAAAAGAAGGTCGCTAATGTGACAGACATATCACCACGCTAGGAGTTACCCAAGGCCAAGCAGGTTGGGCACAAACCACCTGTTATGGGGCTTACCTCACAGTTTCGAATAATTGAGAATTCCAGGGATTCAAGCTCATCAACCCTTCTTTTCTTTTCAAAGGGTAGGGAAAGGGATTTTATTGCTTTCTTGCTTTCTGCTTTCTTTTTCTTTTCTTTTGAACTTTGCTTCTTTTTCTTTTTGTATTTTTTTGCTTGATTTTTGAGATAGTGCTTGAAATATTGTTGTAATGATATAAAATAACATTTTTCTTTTCTCTTTTTTCTTGAACTTTTCTTTTCTTTTTCTTTGCTAGGGATACTTGCTCGGATTAGGCTTGTAGAGCAAGGGATTTTTATTCCGGGTAGGGGTGAGCTTGTCCTTTTGCCAATTCTCAAAGATTCTAGACCATGTGCATGATAGGATAGCAAGGGAAACTTTTCGCTCAAGAAATCACATCTACTATGTAGCAAAACATGGAAATTACAAATATAATCATTTTATTGTGAAAAGATGTGCTTGGTTTAAGTAAATAACAAGATCAATTCTCTATGCTCAAACTTTATTTAATTGAATTTTGTGGACTTTGATATAAGAGAGATTAGTAATCATGCCAGATAAAATCAAGATATTTATTTTTGTGAGTGTGCAAGTGAGGGATTCCAAATAAATGCTAATTTATCAAAAATAATTTGAAACATATAACTGCAACATTTGTAAGAAAATATATATAAACACTTTTGAGAAGTTTTGAGAATGTTGACTCCCTCTTTCTTCTTTATATTGTTTTGGTTTCGAAAGAGTCAAGCATATTGTTGTTTTTATATTTTTATCATTATTTTGATTTTTGGTTTTATTTTTGTTTTTGAGCAAAAAATTTAACAAGTGCCATAAATAAATGCAACAAATAGTTTTGAAGATTTTTGATGATTATGAATGTTTTTGATGTTTTTGGATTTTTATAAATTTGAAAGAAATACAAGATAGTGATTTTGAACAAATATATACATGGATGAAATGACCAAATTTATGCATAGTAACGTTTAAGATGCAAAATATTCATGGGTTCTTTAAGTTCTTTACCATCTAAGGTAGATAATTTGTATGCTCTTGATTCAAATTTAGCAATGATAATGTATGGTCCAAGCCAGTTGGGCTCAAATTTACCTTTAAGGTCCTTAGTTGCATTAGTATTTTTTTGAAGATTTTGAGGATTTTGATTTTTTTGTATTTTGATTTTAATTTATGAATTGAAATTGGTGGTATATACAAGATGATCTATATACACTATACAAGGTTATTTGAGTATAGCATGTCTAAGGTTGCTTCAAAATCAAAGGAGGTTTTGAAGGATAATCTGGTTGAGGTGAAGGTAAGAACAAAAGGTGATGAATAAAAGGTAGTGATAACAAAAGCTTTGTTATAATGTAGAATAATGTAGCAAAAGATTTGACTTTTATATGTGGAAAATTGATCATGTTACAAAATAAAATGTAAGAAGGATAAGAAAGTTCTTCATTCTTATCACTATATTCCAAGTCTTGATAAGATGGAGGGAGTATATGTGAAAGATATGCATGGATGTTATTTGGTAAACAAGGATGATCATATATGGATGAAGAAAAGTGATGGATAGAAGATAATTGTGATAATAGAGAATGTATAGAACTTGATGTTTCAACCGTTAAATATTCTTCAAATGGTGTTGGGTCACCATGTATGGTAACAATTTTATTTGCAAGTTCAAACTTCAAACATTGGTGAAGAGTGGAAGGGACAACCCTCATCGTATGAATCCAAGGATTCTGGAGAAGTAGGTTGTAAGGTGAAGGGCAATATCCTACATAAAATAAAGTATCCAGGATCTTGGATCCAATATTAAGGGGAAGAATTATAGTACCTTGAGCTTCTTGAATTTCATTGTTAAAAGATTTTATAATAACATTTGATTCATTAAGATCTTCTTCCTTTGATTTGAGTTTTTGGAATAATTGATAAGTGCATAAATTAAGAGAGGAGTCATTATCTACCATGATAGTTTTAACAAGTGTTTCTTTACTAGATCCTGTAATGTAAAGATAGTAGTCTTCTTGTGGAGTAGAGGAAGGAATATCCTCATCATAGAATGAAATATGGTTAACCTCAAGAGGGTTTACACCATTAATTATGTTCTTAGAGAAAATATGATGAGGAACAAATTGTTGGCTAGGTATTTTGAACAAAATTTCCTTGTGATAAATTTGTAATACTTCTAAAAGGGATATCTTTGCTTGAGGATTAATCACTTGTTGTTGGCTATCAAAGGGGATTTCAGATTGAGATTTTGATTTTAAAGATGAGCTTTCTATGCTTACATTCCATTTTGGATCATTCTCTAGAGCCAAAGATAGTTTTGAAGGTTGGTCAAATGAGGAATCCATATCTTGAATATCAGATTGAGTTGATTGAACTTGAGGTTGCTCATTTGTAGTTTTTGTTACAATATTAATAATATCATCATGATGGGACACATTAACATGCAATATTTGATTGGTTTCTTGTTGTTGATAATTGAATAGGGGTTCTTGGGAGATCCCCATGTCTTGATTGATTATTGGTATTTGTTGTGTAGGAGTTTGATTGTTTACTGGAGATTTATAATCAGTTGTAGATTGTAATTCCTTTATATTAAAAAGACCCTCATCAATCAAATCTTGAATTGCACATCTTAAATCTTTACAATTTTGTGTCATATGTCCATCTACTCTATGATATTCACAATGTAGCTCGAGGTTTAAACCAATCTGTTGTGGTATCAAGTTGTCTTATGGAAGGGAGTTCAATCTTATTTGTGTCAAGTAAATACTTGAGAATTATATCCATTGGTTGATTGAGCTTAGTAAATTTACGTGATGAAGGTTTTTGAGAGGTTTTTGATAAATGCCTTAGGAATTTCGTCATAAAAGGACCTAATGGTTTCTCACCTCTACTTTCTTTATTATGGGTAGAATGATGACAGGAAGATTGCGAAGCATGAGGTGAGTACATGGTAGAATTGGAAGAATAAGTATTTTCTTGTTGAAATGGATGTGTTGTATTGAAAGAAGAATATTGAAAGGGTGGAGGAGGATTGTATGTGGATTGATAGACATAATATGGATATATGGGAGAATAGATAATATCGTTATGAAGAGGATTGGCAAAGGGATTGTCTTGTTGGGGTAAGGATGAAAAATGAGAAAAGTGTGATGGAGGTGATGTTGAATAGGGATGAGGTTGGTCATAATCAACAAATGTATTTGGCTGAATTCTTCCAACATTACTAATGGGCTCATATTGATTTGAGTAAAAACTCATGGTTTCTTTAGTACTTCTAAAAGTAATATTTAGCATCTACTATTTAGAATTGAATCTAAAACATACAAACTTGAAATGATGATTTTGTTTTTGTTTTTTTTCTTGTATACATATATATATATATATATATATATATATATATATATATATATATTTTTTTTTGTTTTTTGTTTTCAAAAGGTTTACAATGCATTCACGTCGGGTTCACCAAAATGTATCGCTCCAAATTTTTCGCATCCTTACCTTCAGGCTATAGGATCCGTGCCCGGAAGGGGGATGGGAAAAGGATGTCGCGGTACCTCGGACTGAGAGGACTTTGCGAAGGTCCCGCCTCTCAAGGGAGGTGTATTTTGATGATTTTTTGACGGATGGTGGGTTCACCAGGAAACATTTAATGGCAGTTTCCATGCCTAGGTTTGGAATGTGTTTTTATGTGTTCGTTTTTAACCTTAAGCATTCATATCCTAGGTTTGGCCAAATGAGTCTAAATTAATCTAAATGAAAATGCAGATTTAATGAATACAGAGAACAAATTTAAGACAAAAAAACAAAAAAATTAAGGAAGAATAAGAAGAATACCTGATCCGGATGTCTGATGGAGATTCTGATGTTTGAAGCAGTCAGGATCGTCTGGAATTCGACAGAATCATCTAAGATCAGACAAGATCATCTGAGATCTGACGAATTCATCAGACGAATTCATCAGAGACCTGCAAACAGAAGAACAGATGCAAAATACAGAGAATACTACTGTTCTAGTTGAGGGAAACTATGCAAAATAACAGTGACAACACTGAACTGAAACTTAAAGACCGAAACATGTATGAATGATGCTAATTAAATCACAATTATGGATTAATTATGCCTTTGATCTAGATGGGTGAACTCCAAAATGCAATATAACATAAAATATCAAATAAACTAGCTAATTTGCAGAATAAAACAACAGAGAAAAGGTGAAGAAATGCAAACTTATGGCACTGATTGCCTCAATGTGGACTGCAGTCGAGATCATCTTGCATCAATACGAAATCATCTCTGATTCGACAGGATCGCCTCCGATCTGAACAGGTTCATCGACGACGATGTATGCTTGCTCCGACTGAAAAACAAGATGATACCTGCAACAAAATTGATATAGGACTACTGCAAATGAAAACTTAGGATGATTTAACGTGCATGAAGCTAAGTTACAGAGAATTTCAGCCAGGGGTTGGGAAGGGAAGGTCCTAGGGACTAAATAGGCTTAGGGGAGTAGTTAGGAGGTTGGAGATCATCCCTATTTGGGAGATCTCCAATGGGGGAGGGTCTCTAACGGTGCGGACACGCTTCGCCCGGATTAGAGGCCCGTTGGAACAGAAGCTAATTTTGCAAAATCAGTTTTGCGACAAGATCGTCCGGACGTCCTAGCCCGGACAAAATCGTCAGATCTAGGGCGATATCGTCTGATCGGCGACGATATCGTCAAACGGTCAAAACAACCTCTAAAAATGGCATGAAAAAGGGGGAAACGGATTACCCGACGGTTAACGGGCGGTTTGGGAGGTTAAATTTGAATTTTAAATTATTTACTAAGGTGAATGTAATTATGACAATTTTATTGCGCCAATTTTAGGGTGCTACACAACTTAATAGGTAAACTAACATAGAACTTATTGAAATCAAGTAAGAGTTTTTGAAAACTAACAATTTAATTCAAAAGATAAGTAATTTATAAGAATTGTTGATGAAATTTTTTTATATAACTTCTTTTTTAATAAATGTAATGTGTTCCAAGTCCAAATCAAATCCAAACATGTCATCTTATATACTCAATTGAATTAGTATGTACATTTTTTATTTATCTGATTAAATAGTATTATTTAAATAAAATTTTGGGTTGTTTTTAGATGTTGGATGAGTATCACACATTGGTATCAAAGCCTAGTTGCAATGCTTGAGCCTTAATAGATAGACTTATCTAATTATGTTTTTTTTCGTAGATGTATTGTAGAAGAGGACAACATGACAAAAACTATGGGAATCAACTTCTAGTCATAGAGAGTTCCATCAATCTAAAAATTTTCTTGTTGAATTTCCTCAATCAGTTTAACCTCATGAGGATCTACCATGTGACTCTAGGACAAAACAAATTCTTTTTGAAGTTCCTAAATTAGATTTAGTAAATGTAATAGTGGACCACTTTCAAAAAGGTAGGAAAATATAAGATGTAAGTATGAGGTAGAGTAGCTCCCTGCTGAAAATTATCAATATGATGAGTTCAACCTACAATATATTGGTAGAGCTAAGTAAAAAATATCTTCCCGAACCTAAATAAATTTGAACTACAGAAGTTTACAATAATAGCTAAAAGGAAGGTTGCTTGAGAGTGATTTATTGAGATGCAAAAATATTTTTCACTTCAATGAACTCTCATGTCAATATAAGGCTAAGATTATAATATTTCATCTAAAAGGTGCAACTATAGTTTGCTTGTACAATGAGAAGGTCACGATGGTTTATGACCATATGAATTTTACTTGGGAATAGTTTGAAAAGTCCTTTCAATTGAAGTATATATCCTAGGTGTATACGAGAGGAGGATTTAAGAATTTTATTAGTTGTAGTATGGTGTTAATATCATAATGGAATGTGAACAATAGTTTTTCTAGTTGCTTAATGATGCGTTGTCTTCTACTGATGAAATTATTCTTGTGAATCACTTTCTATTAGGGATGTGATAATCCTTGATTTAGATCATTAGAAGTGAACCATCCACATGGAATGAGGTCTATTGATGATTATGCATGTACTTATTCTTATTATGTGACTATCAGGACAATGTGTGAAATGTTTTATATGTATATATATAGTTGTGATAATATATTTTCAAAATGTACTCTAGAAATTGGATGGTTTACTCTAATTGGGTTACGTTGCTCATTTATGATCCTCATATTTAGATGAAGGTACTAAAATAAATAAACACCATATTGCTAGAAGCATCTCTTCATGATTGAATGTACAATTTGGTATCATGTTTGTAATTACATATGATACGGAATAAGTATAAGGAAAGTGACATAAATCATTGCATACTTGATTATTATATTAGATAGCAAAATAAAAATAAAATTATATTTCATGCTTGAATGTAGTTGTGAAAAATTTGGGTTTTGATAAGGCACCCTCTTAGAAGAGATTTGAGAAATAGAAAATAATAGGGCTTGATAGTTGGCTAGATATTCCAAGCATAACACCTTAGACATCAATTATATTCTTATATGCCCATCCATTAGGATGATTCATTATGAGATACCATTACTTAGTTTGGTTCTAAAACTTTTAGATTACCATTAGAATTATGGTGTAACATTACATAGATTGGTGCTGGACCTTTTAGATTACCATTAGAATCTTAAAATTTAGAAAGATCCTAATCTAGTTGTTTGACTTGGATGAGGAAAAGAGGATAATCCTCTACCACCTTGTTTGGAGGGTTGTTACTATGGAATTGATCCCTATAAAACTAAATGAATTTCTAGCATATTTTGTTGATGGACTCCTTTTCATTGTGCCATTCATGGTGGAAAAGCTAACTCTAAGGAATATCACAAGTAGATCCTCTTTTCCTTTTGGCATTGTGTGTGTTGAAAATATAAGTTGTAAAAGGGTCTATAGTGGAAGTTATTAATGAGTATTACCCAAGATAATGATGCTACCAACATGTTGACACAATATGTGGAAAGGTTGGCACCAAGCCTAAGGGTATCATATTGTTAGAGATAATGGTATATCTAAGTACTTGATGTTGAGGGAAAATCCATGTCAAAAACCAAGAGGATATATACATTGTGATGTATTAGTCATAATTCCAAGGCATAAAGGTCAATGTTAAGCCCTTTAAGGAGGTACCATACTTGAAAGTCTACTTAAGCAAGTTGGAATTAATGCCAGCTAAGTGCTATGGGTCTAGAAATAGAGTGTGGAATAAACATCCTTGTTATTTGAGATAACATCAAATTTGGAAGCATTTTTAGGATCAAATTATATTAGCACTAATACAAATAATGTTGTACAATACTAGAAGAGTGATTCCTCCACCTAGACATAAACATCAATATAAGATAAACCTTTATAAGTTGAGGTATTTAGCATCTAATTTTGAAAGAGATTTCATAGTCCTTAGAATCTAAGTTTGAAAGCGATACCTAGCACCAAGTCACATGTTTATAGTGCCTTAGCATCAAGCCACTCAACATAAATGTCAAGTTCATATTAACACCAAAAGGAAGGGTCAACATAATTTGATACCAAAGAGTGAAGTGAACAAAATATGGAAACAATATTGGTATTTGAGGTAACTTAAATAGGTATGCAAAATTTATATTATAAATTATTGGAGGATCAAATTATGATTTAAGAAAATAACAATAAATTTAATGGGTAGGATTAAGATTTTTTCTTTAAAGGTGAGTTGTAAAATAAGGAGATGTCAACTAGATAAGTTGTTAAAAGTGTCACGAAATTTCATGGCCTCTAGATTCCCTTGTTTGCTATTCCATTTAATGGCCTTTCGAGATGTTGATCCCTTTTGTTGCATCCTTCTGCTACATTCTTGTGCATACTCAAGCAAGAATTTTTTGTGTTGCCGACTCTAGTTTTAATTTTTAAATTTCAAATTATTGTATTGGGCAGGATTACCCTGTTTCAAATTTTTTTGGGTGGGGTTACCCTTTTTCATTTCTTCCTTGCATGTGCTGGTTGTGAAGTCCTTTGCACATGTTTTTTTACTGTTCTGGGTGGGGTGGTGTCATCCTAGACTTCAATGTAAAAAGAAAAAATTAAATTTAAATTTTGTCCTTTAAGGCTATCCTTTAGCCTTTCTTGAAAGGATGTCCTTAAGCCTATCCTGAAAGGCTTTCCTTATGTATTTCCTCTAGATTTTGGAGTCCTTTCCTATGGCCTTCCTCTAGTTTTTTTTAGTGTTATGACTTTTTCTAATAAAGTTTTGGGATCCTTTATAAAAACCCATTTTTAATTTAATTTAACTTTTCAAAAAAAGTTGTCAAAAGTGCCCACATGAGATAAATAGCACCATGACACATCACATGCAAGAAAATAGCTAAGGTAATAATGAAATGGAGGTCATGGTCAACCCATTTAAAACTTGAGTAGTATCAAAGTAGGGATTTTCATATATGCTATAATACTTGATAGTTGAGAAGATTTATATATGCATGGAGAAGAGTAGTTGTAGAGGAGGTATGGTTGTATCAACAGATAATGGGAAGGGTAAAGAAAAATAGAATATGGTGGATGACCAAAAAGTACCATGATAAGTTTTATATAATGGAGCTAAGTTACAAACATCTAATATTTTTAACCATACAATGTAAATTTTGGCACAATTGTCTTTGGAATAGTAGGGGTACCTACATAGAGAAGGACATCAACAAATATGTGGGAATTATTCTAGTAAAATTATCCCATGGAACCTTGTATGTGGAAGCCCAAAATATATGGTATCTAAATGAGGGATTAGATAAAAACCAATTGAGGTTTTCTACTCAAATGGGATATTTAGATTGGGCTAGGATCCTAGACCTACATAAACTATAAATTTGACTACATTGTTATTATATTTATACCACAATGATGGGTTATGGTTAAATACATTCTACTACAATAGAGAGGAGGTGGTAAACTAAATTTTGGTCCATTGCATGGACAAGAAAGATTTCAAAATGTATGAGAAGAAGAACTTAGTTAAGGCCAAAGAGGTATGACAATCATAAAAAATTTAAGGAGTCCTTAAAATTGAATTACTATACTTTCTTAATTATTTGTACCATGTAATTTTCAAGTACCAACCTAGAAAATATTATTAGACATACATTTTTAGTGTAACCATACATGTGTTTGTAAATTGCACCTCATTCTATAAATAATGTTGATTCAATACTGTTGGAAAAATGAGTGGCATAGGAAAATAATATTAAGAGCCTAATGAATGGGAAATAATGCATTCTCCCACTAGGTGGCTATGAATTTATTAACAAGAAAAACTATTTGTGGACTCAATACAATATAGAATATTGTTATATCTTCTAGTCTTATAGTATAAATAGGTTGTACCTAGGAGGACATGTCTATGACATTGATTATAGGGCCATGAATATTAATTCCCAAATGGTAAACCCATTAGATGTCTAGAATGAGAAGGAAAAACAATATAAAAAAAAGAATAGATGGAGTAGTTTTATATGTCTAAGAAAATAATGAATGCTAAATATGAGGATGTGGAGCCAAGTGGTGTAGGGATAAATGGAGGGTAAAGGGATCAAGATGCCAATGAATTTAGAATTACTACTAGAACCTATAAGGGTGATGCCTTATTTGGATATAAATATTCCTAATAGCCTTAACCAAGAAGAAGAGGCTCTATGTTAGAAATAGACTATATTACATCATTTGGGTCATGTAAATATACCTTCCTAGGTACATACTTAGGACATTAGATTACTTTAGGGGAAAGTTATCTAGTTACTTCATGCAATGTAATAAATGCACAAGTGTCAATGTGCAAGCTGTATATGTGCAAGGTGTCCCTTGCACAACTAGGTAGAGTGTTGGCCAATAAACCTATCTTCTTATATAAAAAAGACCTCATTTTAATGAGTAAAATATAGAGTCTTAGAGCATAATTGTAGGTAGTAGCATAGTTATATATAGATCACCACATATTGGTGATGGGTGCAATATAGTCCAATAGATTTGTTCATGGAGTGTCCATTTCCTCCATAGCTACATTGTATTCATTTCTATCATTTATATTTATACCATATTTTAGTCATATTTTATATTTACTTTCTTTCATATTATTATACATCTTGTGATTGTTATCTCCCATTGCATACTGTATCAAAAACTAACAGTGGTATCATAGCCATGATAGATCTAGTCACAATAAATCAATAGGAAAACCACCATTATCATGAAGCCTGAGTTTTTTATCAACTTCATGCATTGTTGGACCAACCATTGTGAGGAATGAAAGAAGTATAAGTTCTATAAATATTGAGATTACATTTGACTAGAGTATTTCCATAGAGTTGCAAGAAAAACTCATGAAGACTAGGACTCAACATTCAATCCACTATATTGACAAATAAACTAGTGAAGATCATTTAGAATATCTAGAATTTGTTAACTATTACCTAAAGTTTATTTTATTGTAGAAAATTAATTCTCATATTATTGGGAAACCTCCTACAATATAAATCTAGAAGACTTCAACTTTGTTTCCTGAAGATCAATGTGCCTTCATAGTGCAGATATTAGTTCCTTGTGCAAGAAAATAATACTATGAAAAAAGACTTCTAGAGAAGTCATGGTGAATTTAGGAGACTAGAGATCTCCATTTCTATATTGAAAATAAAAAATGCCATATAAGCCTTGATCTAGAAAAAAAGGCCATAGAAGCCTTGATCTAGAATAAAAGGCCATAGAAGCTTTGATCTAGAAGAAAAGGCCATAAAAGCCTTGTCCTAGAAGAAAAGGCCATAGAAGCTTTGATCTAGAAGAAAAGGCCATAGAAGCCTTGTCCTAGAAGAAAAGGCAACATAAGGTTTGCTACTGAAGAAAATTCCATAGCCTTGGTATTTAATAAAAGGCCATAGAAGCCTTTATACTAAAAAAAAAGGCCACAAAATCCTTGTTATTGAAGAAGAATCCAGAAGAGAGAATTTGATTCAAAAGTAGATTAAGATTTCAGTACTAATACTTTGTTGTAGGGAAAGGAGATTTAGTGAGTTGGGAAACTTCCTACAAAAAAGTTAGGAAGAGTATCTTCTTTAGAATAAATCCAAAACCTAGAGAAAATTAAATGTAAATATATTAGGAGAAGATCTCATTGAAGAACTTCTATTCTTGGAAGAAGGATTAGGAGAGTCCTGCTTAAATCTAGAAGCAGTAGAATCAAAGACCCATAAGAAGATCTCACCACCAACACTTATAGGATTAGAAGGTTAAAGAAAAGGTCTCAAGGAAGACCAAAATAAGCTGCAATATCAAAGACCTTGGGGAGGTCTCAATGAGCATCCACTAAAATGCTTGGAGAGCCTTATTGAAGTTCTCAAAGGAGAACTCATTGGATAAATTCACTACAAAATATAGTGAAATATTTGGGACAATTGTCACCATCTGACAATAAGCCCAAAATAAGAAGAATTTGATAAGGAGTGTCAAATATCATAAGACCTAAAGATATTAAAAATATTGAGAAGAAAATTTAAGAAAATTATCACCATCCGAAAACAATTCCAAAAAAGGAGGAAAGGAGTTCCAATTCTCATAAGAGCTCAAGATATTCAGAATCTTGAGAATAAGATCCTATTTGAAGTCATAATTTGACAAGAAGACTTGAAGACAGGAGAAGCCTGCCAAATCCAAGATATTTGAAGATTGCTTCTTACAGCAATAAGGCACAATTTCATAGACAAATACTTCTCCAAATATATATAAAAAGGATAATATTTCTTAAATGATCAGAACATCTAAACCTAGGCTCATAAAAGAAAGTTTGAGATCACTTTTTTGTGAAGAAGAAACTAAAAAGCAAGATCCTACTCAAAAAAACAACGTGGTGATCTTAGACGCCAAGATCTACATCCTATACAGAAGCAACAAAATATTTACGAAATGCATTCAAAAAGGTAAGCAACTATTGGTGCAAGTAGATTCATTAATTGTATTGCTTATCATATTTTTTAAAGCATCTTAATTTGGATTAGAGTTGCAAAAGAGAAAAATTGAATTACAGTCTTCAAAAGTGCAAAAGGGAAAAGTTCTTTTTAAGGTTTATTTACACATTATATTTGGACTTGATTAGATTACAAAATTACAACTATTTATCAACTACCAAATATCTACTTTGGAAATAAAAATAAGACTAGTTCCTACAACTTTGTTTGTAGTGAAATTGTAGAATAAATATTGAATATTCATTTCGGATTATTCTTTATTAGTTGTAGTAGATTGATTAAGTGCACTTATAAGTTATTTTGAGATTAAATTGGAGTCATAAGGTGTGATTGTTAGTGCATTAAAAGTGAAATATTGGAGAATTCATTTACACTACTATTTTACTCTCAAAAATATTAATGTTTGTGTTTTTGAGAAAGGCACAAAATCAGATTATCATCAAGTGTCTAAAGACACCATTAGTGCAGAAAAATCTACAACTTGTAGTGGCCAAAGGAAGCCACCAAAAATAGCTCAATCCTTCAAATTTTAGAGAAAATAGCAACTAACTAAATTCAGAAAAGGAAGCTTAAAAAATTGAGACTTTGTGAGTCTCAAACCAAAGCATTACAGGGGTAGTTGCAAGGTGAAAGTGCAGAAAATTACATCAAAGAGAAGATTCTATCTACACCATTATAAGCTTAGTATTGTTATCAATTTACCCAATAAAAAAGGGGAAAGGTATCTATTCAATAAGACCACCTCAAATCCCCCATTGCATTCAAAATTTTTCCATAAAAACTAGAAAATAAGATCTACAAAAAGGAGAGCAAAAAGAAGTGTAAGAATATTTCTTATAACCAAAATTTATTACATTATTGTGCATCATTCTAATCAGTTGTACACGGGTCTTAGGGTAGAATTTAGAGTGCCTTAAGGAAATATTATTACAATCAAGAACAACCAAATAAAACACTATGAGTGTAGCAAAGGAGCCTCTAAAAAGGCTCACAATTTCTCCAATTTGGATGGTTGAACTTGCAAGAAAAGAAGATACAATACAAAGTAAAGAAATAGCATTACATCCAAGGTAATCTAATCTATAAAGGAGCATGCAAAATACATTCAAAATGGAGGGAAAGCATAGCAATCTATGTACGTCCAAGGAGCTCCATAAAGGCACCACCAAAGCTCCACCAAGGCACCACTAGAGCTCCACTAAGGCACCACCAAAGCTCCACAAAAAGCTACTAAAACCCTCCAAAAGTATTAACTAGAACCACCTCATCGAACATTCACAACAAAGAAAAAATTGGCCAAGGCACATTGCTAATAAGAAGATTTGACAAGGTACGTTGAGAGGGCATTATGTAGAAGACTCGTGCACAATGAGGTGATGACACTTGTTATCTAAACATAACCTTAACAACTCACACACAAGTTCCCACAAAAGCACCCATCCATTACAAGATTGACTAGGGAGCATTACACAAAGGAGGTTGGAATGTTAGAAATAAAAGAGATACTTGGAATGGAAAAGAATGAATTCTCATATTAGAGCATAATTTTCCTTTTAGACCTAATAGAAGGTTTACAAGTGGCAAGAGGTATCTCTACTTATTTAAAATGCTCATAAGAAATGGTTGTGACACTTGTCACAAGGTCCAAGATTCCTCCTTCATAAAAATATTTCCAAGTCCAAGGATTCCACATTCATAGCACAATCAAGGTAAGCCAAAGTGTAGTGTGGAACCAAGGAAAAGAGAGCATTAAAAGATCTATTAAAGGGAGGTCAAACATCCCATATTTTGAAGCACCAACATTCATGTATTGAAGGCAAGGATATTCCAAAGCTTGGAAAATGTTTTTAGTACCAAAGGAGAATAGTACATTGTTGTCATATACAACCAAAAAATGCATCAAACATTATGGTAATACAACATTGAAAGGTAAGAAATAACCCTTATTTAATTTTAATTTCATTATTATGGAGATATAAGGATTGTAAAGTAAGGTCAAAGCCTAAATAAAATATCAATATTGAAACCAAAAATTAAAAGGTGAAATATAACAAATAAAAATAATATTTGCCAAATAAACCTAGGACAAATAAGGGTAAATAATTGAAAAATCAAATTTATAATATTTGCAAATAATATTGTGTTCTAATTTTCTATATTTGGGAGCTATAAGGATTACAATACCAAATTAGGTTATTGAAAATTAGAAACACTAAAATCAAAGCTTCAAATCCTAAGGGATATTAAAAGAGTTTATTAAGGTTTTTTCTAAGGTTGGAAATTTATAATATTCTTGTATCAACATTTCTCAAAGGGGACAAAAGAAATACAACATTAAAACCTCTTAAAAATTTGAAAAGTGTTTAGTTCAATAGGAGTAATAAGGTCTTCCATAATTGTCACGATATCATGACACTTTTTCTCTTCAGCTGCGGTCTTCCTTCTTGTCGCGATTTCGTGACACCTCTTCTCTTCGACAGCGTTCTTACTTCTTGTCACGATTTCACGACACATTTTTAGTCCGGTCACGATTTTCCTTCATGTCGTGATTTCATGACTCTTCTTCTCTTCTGGCTCTAACCTAGCAACACGTCGTGATATCACAACACTTCCTCTCTTCTGGCAGCAACCTTGCAACATGTTGTGATATCGCGACTTCTTCCCTCCTTCGGCTTTGATGGTGCTTCTTGTCATGATTTTGCGACATCCTTTCTTCTCTTGGTAGCAACGGTGCAACTTGTCACGATTTCATGACATCACCAATTTGGTCGCAATTTTGTGACACCTTTCCTTGTGTGGAGGTTTGCTCGCTCTTTTATCTTTATTTCTTGGACCACCTCGGTCGATCTGGAATTCATGTAATTTCTCTTGTACAAGGTTCAGGGACCTTTCAACACCCTTTCAACCAATCAAAAAAAATAAGGTGTTAGAAAAGTTGATTTTTTATATTTCCAAAACTTTACAAAATCAACCAAAAATTGAACTACATTTTACAAGAGCACTATATCATATTCCAAAATCACTAGGGAGACATAAGGAAGTCCACAAAATCTAAGAATTTATATTAGTGAATTTTAATGGCATCAAACAAATTATTCCTAGCAAAATATAAACTACTCAAGGGTCCTAATTAATTCTCCTGGAATAATAAAGTAAAAGCAATCCTAGTATATGAAAATTTTTGGGATATTATTAAAGGGAAAACATCCTAAAGTTTGAGGAAAATGATTCAAAGTCTCTAATGATAATAACCTTTTCTATCACTGATGAGATAAAACCCTATATCAGTTCAAAAAAAACATATTTAGATGCATGGACAAGCCTAGAAAAAATATTTGAAGGAAAGAATAAGGTAATTGTTGGAGAAAAATATGCCTTTGGTTACGTTTTCACCCAAGACTTTTCCAACATTAAAAGACCAGGTTAACACGTAGTTCACCTCATTCAATATCTAGAGGAGGTTGGTTCCTTACTTATTTTAATAAAAAAGGGGGGAAGATAAATGCATAAAGAGAGGGAAATATAGTTATGGCTAGAGGATAAAAATGGTATAGATTAAGTAACAACAAAGCAACTATTGTAGCCTTTTGCAAAGAAGCATAAGAGAGAACCAAAATGGAGGAACTAAAACTTCTAGTGAATATCTATTTAAGTGTAAGCTTATCTGTGAAGTTAATTGCAGATATAACTAAACTTTATTGCAAGAATTCAAAATAAGAATTAATGTAGGTTATATTTGATTTAGATTTATATAGCAATAGACAACTCATACATACTTTATTTAAAACACCAGTGAGTCAAGAACTATAATGAATGATATTTATTAAGCTCTTCAAAAATCTGTATACATAGCCTTTTAAACACCTAAGAGTCAACCAGTTTTTGGGTTGCTCATTCTATATATAAGAGTTTTCACATAACATAAAACTGAAAGTTGTTACAACAGTATACCCGTAGGCTCATTATGGTAAAGAAGTAGTTGAAGAGAGTATGGAGCTTTCAAAAACAAGTTGTTGAGATATTCTAGTTATGGCAATCTTCTTTAACCTCTTTAGAGATGTCATGGCCCATCTGGCCTTCAGAATATTGTTTCCAAATGACTTTTCACCTTAGCTCAGGTTCCAGCCTTCAAGATGTCACCCTATCATGAATTTATACTTTGGCCCTACCTTAGGCCTTCAAAATTTTGCACCATCATGAATTTTGGTCATGATTTGATCTTTGGCCTTCAGAATGTCATGTCCTCATAACTTTTTAACTTAGTTCAGCTTCCATCCTTCAAAATATCACCCAATCGTAATTTTTCACCTTGGCTTCTTCCCTAGCCCTTCAAAATATCATACCATCATGAATTTTGATCATGAGTTGATCTTTGGCATTCAAAATACAATATTTTATTGACTTTTCACCTTAGTATATCTTTCAACCTTCAAAATGTCACCCGATCATGACTTTTCACCTTGGCTCTGCCTTAGCCCTTCAAAATATCACCCGATCATGACTTTTGGTCATGAGTTGATCTTTGGCCTTCAGAATGTCATGTCCTCATGAATTTTCACCTTAGTTCAGATTTTTACCTTTAAAATGTCATTCGATCATGACTTTTCACCTTGGCTCTACCTTAGCCCTTCAAAATATCGCCTGATCATGACTTTTCACCTTGGCTCTACCTTAGTCCTTCAAAATGTTTCCCGATCATGACTTTTCACCTTGGCTCTGCCTTAGCCCTTAAAAATGTTGCTCGATCATGAATTTTTGCGTTAGCAGTACCTTAGCCCTTAAAAATGTTGCTCGATCATGACTTTTCACCTTATTTTTTCTTCCAGCCTTCAAAAAATCATGCCATCATGACTGTTCTCTATACTTTAGTGAAAAATTGAGAAGATTACTCCTTATTTCCTTAGATGTGGTCATTTTTACCAAAATTCTTAGTTCTTATTGGGATAATTCTTAGTGACATGTCATAACCTAAAGCCTTTGTCCATTGGAGAATGAAAAAAAAAAAAAAAACTTAAGAAAAAGAAGGGAAAGGAGGGGAATGATACCAAGCACAAAAAACTTCTTGCTTTGGGGTGGTCATTCTTCTAGAGTATCTTCCTCATTATATTTTCCTACTTCACCCTGGCTGGTAGCCATTGCACTACTTGATGAATATTTCTTAGCCTTTTTCTATTTGTCCTTTTCTTTCACTACTTTGTTATAGGTGGTGGATGCCAACCTCCATGTTTCCTCATCTGTATCTATTTTTTTCTTGAAAGTGTTGTACAAATATTCTAAATATTCAACCTTGTCATATTATAAGGTTATTGATTTCATATACAACTCATGTAGGCAAGAGTTCATCTGGGTAATATCCTAAACCATGCTAAATATTTACTCTTCTTGAAGAGGATCTTCCCAAATATCAATTTTCGACTCATATTCTATAAATTTCTTCCAAGCGGATTTCAATTCACCTTCTGTTAGGATTTATGAATCCTTGTCCCAAAAGCTAGGCATGCCATAATTTTCAGCTATGCTTATATATTTTAGAATTGCCTTAGCCCCTACTTTGAGCTCATGTATGAGTCTGGTACTTTTGGTCATTAGCTTGTGCCTCTTGAAGAAATTTTTGGAAACTAATTTGGCCTGGGACCAATTATTATCCTGTGCTCTATATACAATTATTGCTTGTGTACTATCCATCAGGACTTGAATTTTATTGGATGATAATAGCCTTATTTCCAAGAGCTTGATAAATGCTTCTAATTCATATTCTACTTGGCCTAATGTATCTTTGATTTTGATAAGATATGACAGTGTGGGCCTAGCCTTTGGGGTCATCTTGTTGATGCTTTCAATAATGTAACTTTTGACTATCCTTGTTTTTTCTTAGATAGCCCGTTGATTTTATCAGTGGTGTCATAGAGCTACTTTTTAAGGCCCTCGACCTATTGTTGTAGTACTTGAATCTGCTCTTCAGCTTTCATCAGTTTCTCTTTGTAGGGGGCCACTTCATTGAACATATACTTCCATTTTTTGGCTTCATTTTTCAAAGTCCTTTCTGTTATCTTTTCTAGTGCAAGACTTCCTCTAAATGCTTTCTTGATTGTTCAACCCAAAGGTACTTTTCTTTGTAGAACTCAATGTTCAGATAATCATTCCCATGTGAGTCTGAGCCTTGATCCACTCATCATCCATTGGTAGCTGAGTGATATATTTTGTGGTTACCTCAACTTGGTAGTCCTCTAGGATCATTTATTTCTCAGACTTCTACATGAGTGGGGTCATCTTCATGGTGGAACATTGCATGTTGATGGGGTCCAACTCAAATCCTTATTTGACATGGGCTATATCATTAGAAATTTAGGAGCTTCATGACTTTAGCCATGTAGTAGCATTCAGAGTGGCTTTCTTTAATTTTTTTAATTTAGCAATGATAGGGTTGCTTGCGAGAGAAGTAGTTTGCATGGCTTGGAATCTTAGCATGTTGGTGGAGTAAGGGAAAGGAGTGGTGGCTAGAGGGGTATCTATGCTCAATTTTTTAGTGGGAGAACTTGTGGGGGTAGAGGAGGATTCTAGTGGAGTTTTTTGAGTTGATGGTGGAGGCTTGTGACTTGAGGGGGGAGAGGCGTTACCACGACCTTCAGAATGGGAAGGGAAATTATTATGGAAATGAGAAGAGAAATAAGGAGTATCAAGATAGATAGGATACATACCTAAGGCTTTTTGCATATTGGTGTCTCTGATCCCCTATAACTTCTCTAGAAAATTGGTATAAACTTTTACAATTTTCTTTAGGCTCGAGTCAATGAGACCAATTGCTAATTATATCAAGGCTTGCTCCTCACTAGGGTTTTATTTTTGGGAGGCTTTTTAGCTATCTTGACCATTTATTAACCTGTCTCCTGATGCTCAAAATTTTACTCAGATATTTCCCCTATTCCTTCCTGATCCCCTGATTATTGATGTTCCTTTGATTCCTCATGTTCTTTTGATTCTTTAGATTCTTTAGAGGGTGTTTCTTCTATTTTCCTTTTCTTTTGGTCTCCTCCCTTATCCAATTCTACTTTTTATTTTCTTGATTTTGTTCTTTGCCTCCTATGCTCAAGTTGAGAACCATAATTAGACTCTGAGTCTAATCCAGAAGGGGGAATGAAATTCCAACATTTCCTTTTAGGGAATTCTATTTTCTCAGTAGCGATTTGCTTCCATTTATCTTTTTTAATACTACCTTCAATTTGTTTGATGGAGATGCCATTTATTTCTAAAGGAATTTTATCTGCCAAAGTCTCAGGCCAGTAATCATGGTTCTCGTCATACTTATTAGAGAATTCCTTGTCAATCTTCATCCCATACTTGGAAAAGGTTGGTATGTGGCATCTCATTTGCCACCATGCTAAAATTTTAGCATGATCCTAGCCTTCCCACCTTTTCTTAGTGCTCTCGATGGTCTTGTTACATAGCTTATGGGTTGGGTTCATCTTAGGGCACCAATCTACCAAGTCTAAATAGAAGTCATACCATGGGGGAAATGGATCCATTTTTAAACATGTCATTCTAAAGTTTGATCTTCATCATTATTCCTACCCTGTTTATTGATTTATCTGTCAGATGAGTGAAATTTATTGAAGGGGGTTTTATTTAGGGTAGCTTGCCTTTGAGCAAATTTGTGTACAGGATCATATTTCTATTTTTGTGATAGATCTATCAATTTGATACTTATTAAAGTTTGAGCTATTTTTTTTTTATTCCCCTTTTTTGATACTATTACTCCCTCATACTGAAAATGCATGAGGCAAGTGCCTATCAAATGAGTGTCTGTACCAAATTTACCTGATAATTAACTATGTCTGCCTTACGTACTCCAGAGAAAATAATCGCTTAGTAACATAATAAGGCAACAAGAAGGTCTTCTCTATGAAGCTATAGATCCTGATGACCACTCCTTGTGTTAGAAAAAATAGTCCCCTTCGTTTGCATGGGGGTGCCTCAAGGTATCTCACATCTATTGAGGAATTATTAGCATGGTACCATACATGATTTTTAGTGTTGGGCCCAATAATTCCATATTAAATTAACGGTATGAACCTGCATTTGAGAGGATCGGTTGTGATAGAAATGAGGTCTCGCTTTTGGTCCTTTTGTGTGGTAGAAATACAACTCAAAATAATTCCTTTGGAGTAGGAAATCTTATGTCTCCCAAACAAAAAAAATTAATTTGTAATTTTTTCAATCAATCAAATCTTTCAACTTTATTTTTTTGAGTAGAAATCCTTCTATATCCAAAATTTAATAATCAATCAATTTTCAAAATTTTAAGAATTAAGTTTTTGAATCAGATTGCAAAATCAATTTGCAAATATCAAATTTAAAATTTAAAATTTTCAAAACTTTTCAATTCTTCAAAAATCTTTTGGATTTGAATTCCTTTTGACTCCCTAAGAGGATAACTTGAAGGCATCTGGGATATCCTTTTTTAATTTGAAGAGCCCTACATGCAACTATTGGACCAGGTATTCTGGCCAGTCAAAGAATATGGGCACTCTGGATGAGTCTACGTGCACCACATAGTAAAACTTGGGGTTGGATATGCACTGTGCTATTGTTATTTACCACATGTAGACTTGTGTGTCTATTTCCAATCCTACAACCATGGATAGAATTGAAAAGAGCTCATTTATTTTGAATTTTTCCAAGAGTATTAGATATTTTGGCACAACTTCCTCAAGACGAGGGTCTGACCAATGCTCTTGCAGGAATAGCCAAATTTTTAGGCCATTGGTATAATATTTTATATAATTAGCAGGGTCAAACAGAATGGGGGAAACTATAGGCTTCCTACCATAGGCAAATATGGCCCTAATAAAGTTGGCATCAAGTGTGAATATGACCTCATTCTTGGAGTTTCTTACTATTCTATTTTTGGCATCATAGAATTCTACCATGGCCCTAATTAACTTAGGGTAGGGGTGAACCTGAGGGCAGACGTACCAGTAGAGTAGAGAGTGGTAAGGGAAAGTTCTTGGGATTTATGGGGAGACATTTGTGTCCATTATGGATGTCATATCCTTTTGAATTTGCCTGGGTATTTCCATGTCAACTTCGTATCTATGATATGTCTATTGCTATCGACAAAAATACTTTCCTTTTTAGATGATGTTCATTTTCCCTTTGAAGAAGCAGTTGGAGGCATGGCCATCATGGTTGTATTTTGATATTTTGTAGTGGAACTAGTTTGGGCATGCTTATCAAAGTTTTGCAAATATTTATGAAAGAGTAGGGAGCTTGGTGAGCAAAAAAGAGAAAGTAGAAAATGAAAACGGTGATGACAAATAATTTATGATATAACTAGTTGTGCATGTGCGTGCCAAGGTGCCATGCATAAACTATCAAGGTAACATGGAATAACTATGCTTGGTTGCACACACCCCTATGCTAAATTTGAGCATTTTCAATTGCCTCGGTTCATGTGCTTCTTTAAGAAAACCAACTACCAAGTGTTACTATTTTGGCTTTGGGCCAATGATATTGCTCTGCTGCTGTCTTGGGCTAATAAAAAGGTGTCATATCTACTCTGGGACAATAAAATGGCATCACCTTTATCTTGGGCCAATAAAATAGCATCACCTTTGCTCTAGGCCAATCAAATAGCGTCACCTCTACTCTAGGCCAATCAGTAGGTACGGTGCTACCTTAAAATTTGGGCTTTTTATAATATCAAGAAAATTGCTTTTCTTGAAAAAAGTTTTTTACTGCTCCAAGGGACCTTTGAGAACTAAAAATTTATGCCATCGTGACATTTTTCCTTGGAGTAGCCATCGGCTACCAAAAAGTTATGAAATCATCACAATTTACATTGAAGGGGCCTTTGAGCATCGAAAATTCGTGCCATCATGAAATTTTTCCTTGGAGCGATCATCGACTGCCAAAAATTCATGAGATCACAAAAATTTACATTGAAGAGACCTTTGAGTGCCAAAAATTCATGCCATCATGATATTTTTTCTTGGAGCAACCATCAACTGCCAAAAAGTCAAGAAATCATGATATTTTTCCTTGGAGCAGCGATCGACTGCCAAAATTCATGAAATCACGACATTTTACATTGAAGGGGCCTTTGAGTTCCAAAAAGTCATACCATCATGATATTTTTCCTTGGAGTAGCCATCGGCTACCAAAACGTCGCAAAATCATGACAAATAATTTCATAAAAATACATACAAGGTAGAGGAAAACCTATTACTTGCAGTACAACCTCAGGTGGAAGGATAGGTTGAACCTGGCCCTATTCATTTCTCAGTTGGAAGGAATTTTGCTGCTTTTTTCTATTACTTCAAAAGGACCTTTCCAAAACACATTGAACTTGTCATGATTTCTGGGTTTTGACTTATTTTCATTCCACATTAGAACCAAGTCTTATACTTTGAAATTTCTCAAAGTGGCCCTTTTGTCAAACTATTTTTTTGTGGAGACCACATGTTTTTGATAGTGATCATAGGCTTGTTCCTTTTGTTCTTCTAATTGTAGGATTTGGATCAAATTGTTCTCCATTGGTTCTACTTCCTCTGTGTTGATTTGATTGAGTAATTTTAGAGTTGGGATCTCTATGTGTATCATAAGAACCACTTCTTTACCATAGACCAGAGAGTAGGGAGATGTATTTATGAAATTCTTGATGGTTATATTTTTTTCCCATAGTGCTTTATTTATCAGAGAGTGCCAACTTCTTTTATTATCCTACAGGGTTCACTTCAAAATCCTAGGCAAGTTTTTTATTCGTAGATTTAGCTAATCCATTTCCCTATGGGTAATAGTTTGAGGATGTTTTTAAGTAAATCCCATATTTACATGTAAATTCGATCATCTTGGTGCCTATGAAGGACAATCCATTGTATATGACTAATGCATATAGGATGTCAAATCTCATGACTAAGCTTTCCACGAATTCCATCACAATCTCCTAGTCTACTTTTTTACTAGGTATTGCTTCTACCCACTTCGTGAAGTAGTCGGTAGCTGTTAGAATGTATTTATGTCCAATGGATGAGTTTGGCTCTATTATTGCAATAAATTCCAATCCTCGTTATTGAAAAGGTTCTTTGACCTGAATGGACTTTAGGGGCATTGAAGCATTTCTATTTCTTTCAATGTATATCTGACATTCTTCGTAGTTTCTTGTTATTTTAAAGCTGTTTGCAAAAATAGTTGGCCAGTAGCATCCAGTTCTGATGATATTTAAGGTAGTGGTCCTTCCTGAGTAGTTTCCTCTAGATGAGCCACCATGGAATTCCTCTGGGATCTTCTATTTTTTATTTTCATTTATGCATCGAAGCAAAACTCCATCCAAATTTATACAGTCCCTCAGGTAGCAAGGTGTATTTTAGGGTCTGGATCTTGTACCTTCTTCTTTGTGAAGCTTTCAATCTTACTAGGTATTTTCCAATTTGGAAATACTAAGTTAACTCGTCTGCCCAGTCGAGCTACTCCAAAAGTTGATCGTCATCTGATACTACTTCCTAAGTTTGGTAAGCTATGTATTTTTATGAAGCTTTCTTGGTGAGTTCATGGTACATTGCTCTGCCTCTTACCAGCTTGGTTGGGTGTATTTCTATGTCATATTCTTGTATTTTTTCATCCAACCATTTCTTTTATCATTGAGCTCCCATTGTATGATGAAGTTTCATACATCAAGTTGGATTACAAACATAATAATCTTGCTCTACAATAGGAAATGCCTAAAAAAATTTAGCAACTTTATTATAGCATATATATATTTCTCAATGAAGTTATATTTTTCTTCGTGTTATTACATAGTATGATTTAGAAAATATATGGGCATTTCTTCATTGTTAGCTCCTTTCTGCATGAGCACTGCAACATAACTCTCTTATTCGTCAATCGCATACAAGATGAAGCCTATGGAGTAGTTTGGATTCACCAAGACTAGGGCATGGGCTATTTGTTCTTTGATATTCTATAAAGCCTATTTCATTGCATTGATCCACTTGAATATAACATCCTTTTTCAACAAATCTATTATGGGTTTGATGATTTGCACAAAATTAGCAATGAATTTGCGCACAAAGTTGATCTGACCGAAGAATGACTACAAACATTTTTTTTAGGGGGTAGAGGAATATCTAACAATGATTTCACTCTATTAGGGTTTATAGCTAAACCAGACTTAGAAACAACATGGTCGAGTGACAATCCTTCTATAGCGAAGATATATTTCTTGGGGTTTATGGAGATACAAAATTCTCTGCACTTCTCGAACACACTTTTGAGGTGTGCTATATGATCCCTTTTTGGTGAGAGAACACTATCATATCATATAGATATATTACTATTATTTTATTGATAAGTTATCCAAACATCACATCCATAGCTATTTTTAAAGTTACTCCGATGTTGGATAACATGAAGGGCATTATTTGGTAAGCAAATATTCCCCACTTGGTTGTGAATGTGGTCTTGAATTAGTCTTCATATTTGACCCACACTTGATTGTACCTAGAGAATTTATCCATGAGTGAGAAAATTTCTGCTCCTGCTACTATGTGTAGGATTTGGTTGATCTGTAGGAGATGGTAATGGTCTTTGAGAAAATATTTGTTCAAGTTGCAGAATTCAATGCATAGTCGAATATCTCGATTATTTTTCCTAATAGGAACTAGGTTAGCGACCCAAGTTGAATGCTTGATTGGGTAAAAAATTTTAGCTTCAAGAAATTTTAGTAGCTCCCCCTTCATTAAAGCTTTGATTTTAGGATTCACTGGTCATTGCCTTTGCCAAAATGGCCTTGCACCTTCCTCAAGTTCGATCTTGTGTTAGATCATTTCATTGGAATAGAATTTTAGGTCACCATAGGTCTAGGTGAGGATGTCTAGGAATTCTTTTCCTAATTCCCTGATTTCATCCAGTTTTACTTTCATAGTGTTCACTCCTACTTTAGTAAATTTATCAGGTGCCATATGAGATTCTTTGTATCTATGTTTGTCAACTTTTATTTTATGACCATTTGACCTATCATTATTATCGAATAATATTTCAAGTTTGACTAACCCTTTTAGGATGTGGTTGTTCTTTAACTGGTTCATACATGCATCTTCTTCATTTTCAGTTGTCCTGTTGCTATAGTAGTTCATCTCATAGATGAGGAAGTCAACTATTTATTTATCATTCTTGAAAACTTTCCAGAAGGTATCTCTATCTAGCATAGAAGGCCTATAGATTAGCCTAACTCTTTTTGACTTTTGGATGACGTTGCTGATAGGGAAAAAATTAGCCCCTACTAAAGCCAACAAGTCTGCATGAGTATTTTTCTCTTGGAATTACCTTGAGGTTCAAAGATTCAAATGATTTTAATAAGTCCCAAGCCTTATTTCTGTAAGACTTAAGGTAATGTTGTTTACTTACATAATTTTTAGTTACTTGGTTCACTATCAGTTTGGAGTCTCCAAATATCTATAGATGTTTGATACCCATATTTTTAGCTTTCTTGATTCCTAAACAAAGTGCTTCATATTTTGTTGCATTGTTAGTGCAACTCCAGTTTAACCGGTATGAAAAAACATTTTCTTCACCTATTGGAGAGATTAATACAATACCTACTCCAGTTGCATTTTTACATCTAACACCTTCAAATAAAATCTTCCACAGTTAATCAATGGGTTGGTTAACCAGAGGGGGAGAAATAGGATCACTTTTCTCAAGTTTTAGAATTGTGTAACTCCCAATGTCAGTTTCAATCATGGCATTGAAGTATTAGAGAGAGAATATGCATTTATAGCTTCTTCCATTAATTTTAGGTCCCCTAGCTCCTCTATCATCATGTTCATAGTGGTGGATTTTTTGTCTTCCTCTTCAAGTCTTTCGATATAGAAAGTTGATAGTTTTTCATTGAATATTTTCACTCTTTTTCCCTTCAACGGTATTTCTATATGTAATAAATCTAGTGATAAATATCCTCCTATCTTAGTTGTGAACTCCCTGGAGAGACACATACCAAAATAGGGCTCCAAATCCACTACTACCACTTCTTGTATGAATTTAAGTTGGGGCAGTCTATGGAGAACTATTGGGATATCTTTCATTATCCCTACAATTTTCATAGGGGTTTTGTCTAATTGTAATATTTTGGGATTGCTTCTCATATATTCCATGCCCATGATATCACATACTGCTTTGGGCATCACAGTGGTTGCAGCTCCAGATTTTATGATAAAGTTGTGAACTACCCACCCTTCCATTTGGAGAGAGATAAAAAGGAGGGGGTTTATTTTTTCTCAAAGTGGATGTCAGACTAGCTTGTGCAAAATCCATCTAAGTTGGGGTCTTATTCTTATTTTTCATAGACCTCAAGGATTCTTGCAACAAGTCAATCTATCTTGGAAGCTGCAAAGCTTCATACATAGTTGCCTTGGAAAGGGTTTTCTTCATTTCCTCGACTATGTTAAATGGAAGAGGTTCAACACTCTTCTCTCTCAATATTGCATCATACTTGTTTCTATATCCCTGAAGAGTTTTAATACTTTGATGCTTAGTAAATGAGGGGTACCTCAGTTTATCTCTAGATTTTTCTTGTGTTTCTGCTTCTTTTTGTCGAGGTGCTTCCTTACAAGTTTTTGCATCTTTCTGGCTCAAACTCAGGGGAGATTTTTCATAAGAGGTCATTTTCTCAATAGGGTTCCTTATAGGTGAAGGTACCTTCAGGGGGTTGATATTTTTGGGATCAACCTATAAAGGTGTATTTTCTTATCTGGTAAGAATGACTACCTGTTCCATAAAAGGTATCATGAAATTATGATTCTCTTCTCTAATCATATTAACCTGACCCTTGAGGATTCTTTTGGCCTTCTCAATGGCTATCTTCTATACCTGATGTTAGTGAATCATATAAGAAGTTTCACCATGGGGGTCGTTACACGTGGAACACCAAAAATTTGACTGTCAAAACATTACTGGGTTCACTATATTCATTGGCGTAAACAATGTTAGATTTGTCATCATGTTTGCCACTCGTGGAAGCTTAATCCTTTGTTACTTATGGGAGCCTCCTTGGCTAGAAATTCCTTTTCACTTATCTTCATTCCATTAATATAAACTTATTTATCATGGTTTTGAATAATGCTTGCAGCTATTTTAGAACTTCTAGTTGAGGATCTGGAGTTGATGGGACTATTTCCAGAGGAAGTGTAGGAATAGCAGGAAGCATTGGAGAGGCAGGGGGTGCCTGTATTATCGAAATATTAGGCTATCTAGTCTATTTGGGAAGATTGGAGTTGGAAGCTGGTACAGGAGTTGGACAAGCAACACTTGAACCTTAGGTCAAATTTGGAAAAATAGACATCATCATTTTGGTCAGTAATCTCTTGATGGCAATCAGATATTTCTCTACTTTCTGTGCTTCTTGATAAATCTCAAGGAAGGTAAAAATGTGGGAATGCCTAATAGCCATACTTATACATGAGTTGAAAGCTCTCAGATATTAATATATTGCCTGATCATGTGTTGGTCTCAACTCGTCAGGTACTCTCTACCAAGTTTGACTGAATATGATGTTAAAATATATGATATCCCCTTGAGGGTGCTTTTGGATAATAGTAAACTAATTCAGCAGGAAGAATGGGTATGCTTGCTTATTGAATTCTTCCACTAGTTTACCAACAAGCTATACCCAGGTGTATATAGTTTTATTTTTGAGAGCTCTGTACCAATAGAGCATTTTTTCTTTCAAGGATATTACCAATAATATTATCATAACATCTTCTTCATTACTTTTGTGTAATGGGGCTAGTGCAACTATGTCTTGACAATATTTGTAAGTCGTATTTCCAGTAACATAATATTGGGGTAGTGATTTCAAGGCCATCGTAGGAATTGGATGCTGAGATGCTAGGTTTAAGGGACCTATGTGGTTCCATACGGGATAAGGCAAGATTGGTTGATTTGTGACCATTACGATTATATGGGTAGTTGGAGTTAAAGTTTCGCTAGTAGTAGTACTAGGGAAGGTTATAGGGGAAGTATTTGTGTATCCTATATTATGGGCATATGCAAAAGTTGTTCTGGAAACTAAAATAGGATTAACTCAGAGGCTACCAAGGTATAGTTATAAGAACTTTATGGGCTCTTCTGATTTTTTGCTTTAGATTTGGTTGTCATAAAATATGGTGCATAACCAGAAGTTGGGTAAAATATTTTATAGGGTTTCTTTCTGGAGAAAGATTCACCAGGTGATTAAAAATAATTAATAGGTCAAAGCTATTCACTGAGGCTTTTATCTATATACTACATGGTATTTGTGTCCCACTGGGTATGCCAAAAAAAAATTGGAGCAAAATTTGCCTTTGGTTATGTTTGCACCCAAGACTTTGCCAACATTGAAAGACTAGGTTAACACAGAGTTCACCTAGTTCAATCTCTAGAGGAGGTTGGTTCCTTGCTTATTTTAATAAAAAGGGGAAAGAGATAAATGCATAAAGATAGGGAAATATAGCTATGGCTAGAGGATTAAAAATATACATATTAAGTAACAGTAAAGCAACTATTGTAGCCTTTTGCAGAGAAGCATAAGAGAGAACCAAAACAGAGGAACTAAAACTTCTAATGAATATCTATTGAAGTGTAAGATTATCTATGAAGTTAATTGTAGATCTAACGAAACTTTATTTAAAGAATTCATACTAATAATTAATGCATGTTACATTCTATTTAGATTTATATAGCAATAGAAAACACATACATTCTTGATTTCAAAAACCAGTGAGCCAAGAACCAAAATGAATGATATTTATTAAGATTTTCAGAAGTATGTATACATAGCCTTGTAAACACCTAAGATCCAACCATTTTTTTGGGTTGCTCATTCTATATAAGAGTTTTTACATAATAGAAAATTGAAAGTTGTTACAACAGTATGCCCATAGGCTCATTCTGGTAAAGAAGTAGTTGAAGATATAATGGAGATTTCAACATGAAGTGGTTGAGATATTCTAGTTATGGAAATATTCTTTAACCTCTTTAGATATTTTGTGGTCCATTTGGCCTTTAGAATGTCGTATCCACATGACTTTTCACCTTAGCTCAGCTTCCAACCTTCAATATGTTGCCCTATCATGAATTTCCACCTTGGCCCTACCTTAGGCTTCAAAATGTTGTACCATCATGACTTTTGATCATAATTGGATCTTTGGCCTTCATAATGTCATGTCCTCATGAATTTTTGACTTTTAGCTTTCAGCCTTCAAAATGTTTCCTAATTATGACTTTTCACCTTGGCTTCTACCTTAGCCCTTCAAAATATCATGCCATCGTGAGTTTATATTTGGCCTTTAGAATGTCATGTCCTCATGACTTTTCACCTTAGTTCAGCTTCTAACCTTAAAAATGTTGCCCGATCGTGACTTTTCACCTTGGATTTGCCTTAGCCTTTCAAACTGTCACATGATCATGACTTTTGGTCATGAGTTGATCTTTGGCCTTCATAATATCATGTCCTCATGAATTTTTGCCTTAGTTCAGCTTCCAACCTTCAAAATGTCACTCAATCATGAATTTTCACCTTGGCTCTGCCTTAACCCTTCAAAATATTTCCCAATTATGACTTTTCGCCTTGGCCCTACCTTAGCCCTTCAAAATGTCGTTCGATCGTGACTTTTCACCTTGGCTCTACCTTAGCCCTTCAAAATGTCACACAATTGTGACTTTTTGCCTTGGCTCTGCCTTAGCCCTTCAAAATGTTGCCCAATCATGAATTTTCGCATTAGTTTTGCTTCCAGCCTTCAAAAATTCATGCCATCACGACTGTTCTCTATACTTAGCAAAAACTTGAGAAGATTACTCCTTATTTCCTTAGATGTGGTCATTTTGACCAATAGTAACTATTCTTCACCTTCAAACTCAACTTCACTCATTAAAGATGAATAATATAGAAAGCATAGAACTATTCCTAAGGAAGGTAGTAGATATTAAAGAAAAATTATTGACCTTACAAGAAATAGTTAAGGACGAACTTCTTACTCAAGCAACCATAAGAGCACTTCCAAATAGCTATAAATATTTGGTAACATCTTTACAAGTCCTAAGTAAAGATAATTTTTTTTATTACTTAGTCAATATTCTATAGTAATATGAGATGGAAAATATAGATAAATATGAAATAACTAACACTGCAATGGAATCTAAAGATAATCCATAGGGAAACATTGCTTCTTCATCAAAAGGATGAAAACCATGGTACAATAGGTATTTTTAGATATGCAAGAGAAAAGGCCATAGTACCAGCTATTGCAAGTTCAATCCCAAAAATCAGAATCAAGGAAATAAAATGAACAATGGGAATCAATTTCAGCCACGATAATATCAAATCCTCATTAGCAACAATTTCAGCATCCATGCAATGATACTACTTGCAGAATAATTAAACACAGAATGAATGGAGTAAATCAAATATTTCTTGCTACTTAAGGAGGGCTAATTCCTTACCATTTAAAGAGGGCTAAGTCCTTGCGAATACGCATATGATAAAATATAATCGATTGATGATCAAATATAAATCAACCTACTTATTTTAATATTATTAAATCAATGAATATACAATAATTGGAAATATAGTTGACTTGGCTATATTGGTTTTGTAACATGGCTCCTCTCCTCGAAAATATTTGTCCTCAAAGATGGAAAAGTCTCAACAATACTTTATGTTTCCCATATAGCATCTTCTACCAATAGGTCCTACCATTTGATTATTAATTCTTTAATGTGGTAATATTGAAGATGATGTGATCTGCTTTGTAATATTACCTCTAGCTGAAGATTTATACGTCCTTATTCATCAGGTACTAGAAGATCTAATTTAGAGTGTACTTTTTGACCAATCACCTTTTTGAGATAGGAAACATGAAAAAGTGGATATATACGGGATGAGGTAGGAAGCTCCAATTGATATGATGCTTCACCTATGTGACAAACTATCTTATAAGGACCATAAAATTTTAGAGCCAACTTTTGACTAGTCTTTATCTTCAATGGCAGTTGTTTGTAAGGTTACAAACATAAGAAAACCACATCTCCTATATTGAATTGTCACTCTAAATGGTGTGATTCATGTTGCTGCTTCATACTATTTTGTGCCTAGATCAAATTATCTTTAATAATGTTGAGCATTGTCTATCGATGTTAGAACAAATTATATACTTGAGCTACTTTTGAATATCTTGGAGCATAATCTATAATTATTGGTGGTTTGAACCCATACAATGCTTCAAATGGTAAAATCTTGAGGGAAGAATGTTAATAAGTGTTATACCATAATTCTGCTAATGAAATCCAATGACTCCATTTATTTGTTTATCTTGAGAAAATCAACGTGGATAGGTACCCAAACATTTATTAACAATTTTAGTTTGACCATCGATTTGGGGATGGTATGCATAAGACATTTAATTTGGTACCACTAAGATTGAATAATTCTCACCAAAAATTTCTAGTAAATATGGGATCACGATCACTTATAATAGTTTTGGGTATTCCATGTAATTTAAAAATGGAGTCAATAAATACCTTGGCCACTTTGCTTGTTGAATATGGGTGTTGTAGAGTACTGAAGTGAGCATACTTGGAAAGACGATCCAGTATTAAAAAAATCATTGTTTTACCTTATGATTTGGGAATACATTCAATAAAATTCATTGATATGTTTTCCCATTGGTGTTCAAGAATTGGTAATGGTTGAAGAAGTCCTGGAGATTTGACTGTTTCACCCTTATTACATTGGCATACTTCACATTTAGTAACAAATATCTTGACATCAAATTTTAATCCTTTCCAATAAAATATTGTTTCACCTGCTGATATGTTTTCAAAAATATTGAGTGCCCTATTGATGGAGAAGCATGTGATTATTCAAGGATCATGGATTTAATAGTGAAATTTTATGGAATGTAAATGCAATATTTCTTGCATAACACCTTGTCAATATATGAAAAATAAGGATTATTTGATGATCCTATAGTCTTATATTGAATAATTTGAGTAGTTTCGGTGTTAACCAACCATTATTCTTGGAGTTGAGAAACCCATTGAGAACAAGGACCCAAAATGGCGTTGATGGAAACTTCATCTTCATATTTATGGGATAATGCATCTGCTACTACATTTTCTTTGTCCTTCTTATACTCAATGACAAAATCATATCCCAATAACTTTGTCATCCACTTTTTTTATTCTGGATAGGAGAAACATTTTTCTAGAAAGTGCTTAAGACTACTATGATCTATTTTTATGATGAAATGACTGCTAAGTAAGTAATGTCTCCATTTCTCTATTGCATGTAGAATAGCCAATATTTCTTTCTCATATGTGTATCTCTCCAAATGTTTACCTAAAAATTGCTTACTTTAAAATTCCAAGGGGTGACAATCTTGTATTAATATTACTCCAATACTTGTGCCTGAAGCATCACATTCAATAATGAATGGTTTGTAAAAACATTGGAGTTTCCAAAGTAGTATGCATAGATTCTTTGAGTGCCATGAATACTTGAGTGGTAATATCATACTAGTAAAAAGCATATTTTTTATGAGGGTGGTGAGAAGAGATAAATTTTACCATAATTGCAAATAAACTTGTGATAATAACATATAAGACCCAAAAAACCATGAAGTTTTTTTATGGTTTTGGATAAAGGCCAATCTTGAATGGCTTTAACACCTTCATGAGAAATGATATGACCCAAATATTTGACTTATTGAACACCAAAAGAGCACTTGGAGAGTTTGAAAAAAAAATTCTCCTTATATAAGACGTGAATAACTTTTCCCATATGCATTAAATGATCCTTCCAAGATTTGCTATATATATAAATATTATCAAAGAAGACAGACACATTTACGAAGAAATGGATAGAAAATATGGTTCATGAGACTTTGGAAGGTGGAATGGGCATTGGTGAGACCAAAAGTCATGACCAAGAACTCATAATGACCTTCATGAGTATGAAAGGTAGTTTTGGGAATGTCCTCATCTCTAACTCAGATTTGATAAAAAGTTGAACGTAGATCCAGTTTTGTGAAAAATTTAAAACCATGTAATTCATTTAATAAATCATCTATTATAGGGATGGAGAACTTATCCTTGATCGTAATGTCATTAAGGGGATAAAAATTAGGACACATGCACCAAGAATTATCTTTATGATGAGCCAAAACTACTAATGACGAATAAGAACTAGTGCTATGACGAGTGATGCCATGTTCTAATAGTTCTTGGACAATATTTTCATTTTTTGTATTTTTAGGTTTAGGGTATCGATAAGGATGCACATTAGGAAGAGGAATTACAAGTATGAGATGTATAGCATGGTCATGAGATCACTTGGGGGGTAGCCCTTTTGGTTCTTTGAAGACTTCATCATAGTTAGCCATAATATCTTGAAGATATTTTGAAGGAATCACAGGGGTATCTCGTGCTTGAACTTCCATGCAATTAATTTGAGCTATGAATCCATAACCTCCCTTCTTGAAAATATTTTCCATGCAATGTGAAATCACCACCATGGAAGGTGGATATTGAATTCTTGGGAGACGAATAGTCTTTTCATTCTCTTTCGATTCAACATATATTTTTTTAAAATTAAAACTAAATACTTCTAGCTTTTCTAACCATTCAATAGCCATAATAACATCTGAAATTCCCAAGTTCATAATGAAGAGAGATACTTGCCAAGTGTAATTTTTCATTTGGATTGCAACTAGATATGTTCTACCAACACATTTAGTATTTTCTCCATTTACAATTAAAACTTGAAACTTATATTTATTGGTAGTATTAACGAACAAGTTCAATGCTTTAGCAGTCTTGATATCGATAAAGTTATGTGTACTACTTGAATAAATAAACACATGAATATGTTTGTGCCTAACAAATCCTGATACCTTGATTGTATGATGAGTTATTATCCCCATAAGATCGTGTACTTAAAGAGCCATAGTGTCATCTTATGGGGTTACTTCACTAGTATCTATTGAGGTTTATTCTATAGACATGGGTGACTCTTGCTGAGTGATATATTCTACTTCATATTATTCATCCTTATTTTTGTAATGTATTTGAAAGGTTTGTTATGGTACACATGCATGATATCTAGGATAATTATTATAACATTTAAAGCAAAAATATCTTGATGATTGTTCATTTTTGTGAAAGGAATTGTTGCGATATTGAGGATGAGTATTAGAATATTGCCTAGAAGATGTCCAGTTTTAAAATTTCCTTTTATAATTCTTAGTGAACCTCATGGTATCATCCAAATTATAGGGATCATGTAAGACCACTTGGAGTTGAATATTTTCCTTCATATCATGATGAAAGGCAGACACCACCATAGAAGCTTTTACATATTTTGTATATGCGAGAAGACTTGTGAACTCTAAAATATAATCTTGGATAGAACCAGTTTGTTTAAGATCCAATAGTTGCACGATATAAGAAGAAGAAACACCTTCATCAAATATTTTGAGGAAAATATATTTAAATTCTAGCTATAATATGGTACACTTATGTTTACGCTAATTCCAAACAAACCACTGGTAAGCTTCTGTGCCTAATTTGGAAGAGGCATAAGAAACCTTTTTGACTTAAGGAATATGATATAAGTGTAGCATATCCTCCATTTTAGCTAACCAACCATGTGGATCCCCACCCTGAAATATGGGTATATCAATACGTAGAGAAGGCACAACTGGAGCCATTTTTGATATTGAGAAACTTCACCCATATCTGAGTTATGATCATTGTGACCTAAGGAAGGATCATGATCCATAGTATCCATTTTCCATTGGGAATTAGTTGGAGAAGGAGGAGGTTTAATGTTTCGACTTTGTGCTAGATTTTGGAGGACTTTTGCCATTATTAGTTATTTGAGTAGACAATCTTGCAATTCTTGGGAGCAAGAAGAAGGGATTATGACTTCATCATGTTGGATATTCTCATGGGATGAGTTGGAAGAAGCCATGGAGTTAATAGCAGGGTGGTTGGGGTTAAAACTGTTAATGTGTAAAGGAGAATTATGTTGTGTACCTTTATTTCATGGAGGTCTTCTTGATGAATTTAATGATCCTTCATTTGGATTAGTTGCACTATGTAATATTTTGTTTGGTCCTCTATTCCACTTGTCACTCATGCACCAATTTTTCTGATGATTTTGAAGCAAATTTTGCTAACAAATTTTGATGACAATTTTTCTCACTTATTCTTGCTGACAACTTTTGAAAATGTTGCTTGAAATTTTTGAAAATGTTGCTAACAACTTTTGAAAATTTATTGCAGATAACTTTTGAAAATATTGCTGATAACTTTTGAAAATGTTGTTGTCAACTTCAACTTTATTTTTACTTTAGATTATGATGCAAAGGTAAGATTGACTTTGACACAATGGCCTAAAATTGTGTTATTGTGCCAATGATCCTTCTATTTATTTTTAACCTTTAGAATTTTTGAAAAAATTATTATTGCTTTGATGGCTAGTTGTCTTTTGACTGGTGGATAGATTTGATTTGAATATGTTTGAGACATGGTCAATGGGTATAGAGGATGATAATGGATTGGATATTGGTACACAAAGATAGTGAAGTGGAAGACTTATGAAACACAATAATGATAATGGCAAGGAGACTGCAATATGCAAAAACTATGACACCTATGACTAACATGGTTGTATGCTTATAAGAATTATCCAATGAATTAAATTTTGAAGACACTTCTTAACGGTTGCTCGATTGTGTATGTGATTTGGACTTGTTATATGCCCCTCTACCTAAGGATATTTTAATTGATCTTTGACACCTGTTTCTTGTACTCTTATTTTATGCGATTCAATCTAGTTTTTATGTTGTGCTTCACCCAATCAGATAAACTTCAATTAAATCTAAATTTTGTGCAATGGTTGGCTAATGGAATTCTATGTTTATCTTACTATAGTTGCTTTATTTCCCATGCTCAAATTACTTGAGTAATTTATCACCTCTTCAAACTTTTGACACATAAATTTTTTTCTTTTATAATAAAGTATAATATTTATCCCTATACTCCTTTTGATGTCATTCGAAGTATGCGAATATATGTTACACTCGTTGAAAATTTATTGGATGCTTTCAAAATATAAATTAATCATGCTCGCCTAGGTGTTTCAGGTTCTGTGATTTTTTATTTAGAAATAGTATCCCTAGCACCTTGTTTTATAACCTGTTGTATGAAACTAACCATTGAATTACCTTGCGTCACTTGTCCACTGCTAACTAGAAAGAAAAAATTAGAGTTGGAAACTTTATTTTGCCTCATGACGTATCTTTGAGAATGTTAATCATGTATTATCTGCTATGCTATATTTGTATACACCATATGATTCAACCTGTACTAATATTTACATGTTGAATTGATGATAATGCTTCACTATGATGTAATCAATGTTGCTTATTATCAACTAATATTGACTTCTGTTGTGCACTGCTGAACGGTTTGAAAGCATCGGTTACAATAGGTTTGTAGGTTTTTTTTTCAAATGTTAATGCACAATAATTTTCAAATATGACCACAACACCTTCATAGATCTAAATCTTCTACACTATGCCTTCTAAATCCTACTACAAACTCTTCGCATATCTGATTGACTATTTTTCGATTTTCAAGAATGCGAAAGCAAGAATAGGATATAGTAAAAAAATTGGCATGATATGGAATGTGATAGCAATAGCTTCCTTGAAAAATACTTATTTCCCACAATGCCAATATTATAGCTCTGATACCACTTGCAATGATAATACTTGCAGAATAATTAAACACAAAATGAATAGAGTAAATCAAATATTCCTTACCACTTGAGGAGGGTTAAGTCCTTGCCACTTAAGGAGGGCTAAGTCCTTGCAAATATGTAGATGATAAAATATAATCAATTGATGATCAAATATAAATCAACCTACTTCTATTAATATTATTAAATCAATGAATAGATGATAATTGGAAATATAGCCGACTTTGCTATATTGGTGTTGTAACAATCCAGCAAATTATCCCCAATTAGAGTATCAAAAAGGAAATAAAAAAGGACATCTAGCTCAAGGGATATAATAAATTGAAGAACTGGAAGAATCTACAGACAATTATGAGGTCAAAGCTCTTTTAGCAGGAATGACAGGTTATGAAGATACTAACTACTTGCTTGAATAGGTTACAAAAAATAGAGAAGAATCTGAATCTCAATATTAAGGAGATTCATATTGAGACTAAAGTCTTCAAAACCCAAATAATGTTATATAGGGGGGTGTTAGAAATAGATTATATTACATCATTTGGGTCATGTAAGTGTACCTTCATAGGTACATACTTAGGACATTAGATTGCTTTAGGGGAAATTTATCTAGTTACTTCATGCAATGTAAAAAATGCACAAGTGTCAATGTGCAAGTTGTATATGTGCAAGGTATCCCTTGCATAGCTAGGTAGAGTGTTCACCAAGAACCTATCTTCCTATATAAAAAGATCCTCATTATAACAAGTAGAATATAGAAGCTCAAAGCATATTCATAGGTAGTAGAATAGTACTATGTATATCACCCTATATTGGTGATGGGTGCAATGTAGTCTAGTAGCTTTGTTCGAGTGTCCATTTCCTCCATAGCTACATTGTATTCATTTTTTTCATTTCTATTTATAGCATATTTTAGTCATCTTGCAGATTTACTTTCTTTCATATTATTTTGCATCTTGTGATTGCTATCTCCCATTGCATACTGCATTAAAATCTAACAATATATTAGGATAATATCTAATTTTTTAGTTTATGATGTTAGGAAAATCTCAACAAATAGGTATTCAAGAGTCTTTTGAGTTGCTAGTGTCAAAGTACACAAAAAGGACCATGTTTGATGGTATCCTAAAAAAAGAAAAGTAACAATAATTGAGGCGATAATTATTGTTGTGGAAAGAATGTAAAATATAATAATAGAAAAGTTACTCATTATATGCATGAAATCCCTAGCTTTAGAAGGCACCAAGGCCATGATAATGTAGGCCAAGGAATTTATGGATGAGGTTAGCACAAAGGAGTTGAAAATTCCATAATTGCCCAGGGATGTGACCAAATATGATCCCAAGGAATAAATCAAAAAATGATATAAGAAATCATTTGAGGGAGGTGTAGCCAAGGCAAAGAGCATAAAGGGCAAAAATAAACTATTAATTTTATTGGACCTATTAGTTTTGTTAAGTGGATGATGATACAAATAGTACTAGAGGAAAGGTTATAGGACATAGGTCTATTAGTAATGAGTATTAGCATGACTCCATTAATGGTCTACATAATTGTGTGGATTTAAAAATGGAAAGAGGCCTTCATGAAATACATCAAGGTATATTTATCTTTATTATTATTGGATTAGATAATTAGAAATATGAATTTCTAGGTGAGAGGGTATGCATTTTGGATACACAATTATAACAATGAAATATAATCTATTAGCCGCTAGAGTATTATAGAATAAAACCAAAGAGGATTCAAATAGAAACATGATGATACTGTATTGCTAGAAAATCAACTTAACCAAGTGGTCAACATGATCCAATGGGTTGATCTATTGGTATCAATAGGGAACTAAATACCATTAGTTGCATACATCCACATAGGAAGCCATTTCAGCCATTGTTGCACCACTTTTTGTTATAAATGTGGACATTGACACACCCAGATAGTTTACATTTCATCATCCCATTAGTATTTTTAGGTTAAGTTGCATCAAAACACACAAAAATCCAAAAAAAAAAATATTTCAAAATCCAAAACAAATTCAAAAAAACATACCAGAAATAAAAAATAATTTCAACGACCTCATAAACACATCAACTTAAATAATGGCACATTAAAAATAAAGAAAATAAAAATAAAGAAAATAAAAATTATTGTTTGCTTTGTTTGTTTATGTAGATGGATAAAAATAAAAATATACAAAAAGAGGTATACCAAACACAACCACACCATCACATCTTCACATCTGCATCCCATCTATTTACCAACTTATGGTCTTGACTCAAAATCAATCATGAGCTCAAGTCGTAGCCCAAGCTACCATGGACCCATTTCATCAATCCTCCCACAATCCACTAGTCTCTCAACTTAATAGGAGGCAACCTCCCAACCACCCCAAGTAGCTTGTCTAGATACATGCAACAACTTACCTTCCCATCACCCAGGTTGTAGACCTTAGGCATTGTATATCATCATGTCTCTACCATAGAGCCTTATACTACTGGTCAGGGGACCCCTACATCCCTAAATCACATTACCCTCATCGACCTTGATGTCATATATGCCATGCATGGAATATTTTCCCTACCAGATTCGCCACATGTGTCTCTATCATCATTAACCATTCTACCTCAATTAATTTCACCCACATCCTAGAAACATATCTATACCCATGCAACCCATTTGGTTTACCTAAATCCTTAGTTTGGCATGCTTGTAGAATTATTTCCACTTGGAGTATTTGATCCCCAAACCAAAAAATACTTCATGTCCATAGCTATAGATCCAAACCAGCCTCCCTGGACCCATGTTAATGCAACATCTCACTTGCTTATATCCATTCAACTCTTTCATCCCATCAACCTCAATCACCACCATAAGGCCCAAATCCCACACCTCCCACATCTATGCAAGATAACTTCTTCATACAATCTCTATATTGGGTAACTCGATCACCTACCATTCAGGTAGTAATACCTTTGCAACCACAATATACCTCCTATAGTTACTCCTAGCCACCACTAATCCAAACTCTGCCCCTCACTAGATACCACAAAACATCATCCTCCACCATCTAACAACCACTTGAGTAAAATACCGATGACCAAAAACTGCCACCATAGCAATACAAACAACACCAAAAACCTCCACAATAATAGTACTACCAACAAACACCACTATAGTAGTACTATTAGTAACAACAACCACCCACACCATAAAAACACCAAAAACCTCCACAAAAATAGTACTATCAATAGCCATCATTGTAGCAGTACTATCAACAAAAACAACCACCCACACCTCAACACCAACAACATCCACAATAATAATACTACCAAAAACCACCACTACAACAATACTATCAACAACAACAATCACCCACACCCCAACATCAATAATATCTACCCAATCAACACCAACAATAATTTTTGTAACAACTACCCACATCCCAACATCATCAATAATAAACCATTCAACATTAGTAGGTGACTCAAAAAAACTATCAACAACAAGCCATTTCAAATAAATAGGTCATCCAACAATGACATCAATAAACACCCATACAACATCAACAAAAACAAAAATCATACCAAAAATATCAACAACATTTCACCGAATATTTACCATCCAACACATACATAAACCAATAGTTCATCCAACATCACAGATACCCACAATTGAGAGTTCAAGTTGGCACATCTAATGTAGTTATCCAATTTTCTTAATATTCATTTCAATGGTTGGTCGATTGGTTCTACACCTTAAAAATGCAAGTTGTTGATATGGGGTATCAAAATCCAACACTTGGCTAGTAACAGAACTTTCCCATCCATCCATTAGTGTTATCACTTCCATATCCTCATCTATTCAAAATACCAAAATTTGAGAAATTCAATGGGAAGGAGGATCCTAAAGAACACATGAGCTATTTTATTAATACATGTCTTCTCCTCAATGAGATTGATGTTCTCATGCTCTGCACCTTCCTATTGTTCCTTGGAGGAGGAGCTTTGGGCTGGTATAACCATTTTCCTAGACATAACCTTTATAAATTTGAGCAGTTGGTCAACCTCTTTTAGGAACGTTTCTCTCTAAATATCAAGAAGTGAACAATATTGACAAACTTATATAATATTTGATAATTTGATAATGAGCCTATATTATATTATGGCTCTATATGGAGAGCTATGATAACAGAGTTACCCTTTCATCTCTCCATCATAGATGTTACTCAAATATTTACGAGTTGTTCCAAATCGATATCACTATTATTGCAACTCCAAAAATATCACACACTCGAAGAAGCACTCACACAGGAAAAAATGATCAAGGACATAAATATCCAATAGAGAGAGATAACACTCAAGAAGAAAGAGTGGTAAAAAAAAATTCTAAAGGCGCCTCCAACAACCCGTCTAAACCCAATAAAGTTAATCAGATGGTATTGAGCATAACAAGCAATTCCAATCAACATGATCAACCACCACCTCAAAAACTCCCATAAATTCAATATTAGCTTCAACAACCCTCATATCAGTCCATACCACCTCCCTTTAAACTTCAAAATCAACAACTATACAACCACAATAGGCATCCTTCTAGACCCCCTTGCAATTACACACCACTTTCAGAGCCTTATTCAACCTATTTCAAATGATTTATGAAGAACAATAAATCATATTACTGGAAGTGAAACTAGAAGACATAAAGAAGCCTAAACCTAGGTCTTAAAAAGACTATAAATATTGTGTTTACCACATGTAGAAGGGACATGACATCAATGATTGCATTGCATTTTAAAATCTAGTTTAAGATCTTATAAAAAAGGGGGCTATTTCCATTGACAATCCTTTGGCCCTACAAAATTAAAACCTTGTCATCTACCAGGATACTTTACCACAACAAAACCAACCACCCATCACACCTGTAGTTGCCTCCATGCCATCCAATTAGGTGAACCATCTTAATAGTATGCCATAATACCAAAAATTTGTAGGGATGATACACATTGTTACTCGAATCCAATGCTACCCTAAATGATCAACGCAACCAAGTATTGCAACCAATGTACCTTCATCCTCTACATTTCCACCTCAACTAGTCTAGGTTGTGCATCACCCCCCATGACCCATTATATCATTAACCACCCACCTCACTTAGGTCCTCAGAATGACATCAACCAAGCTTTTGATTTATGATCTCATACAATAATCCCCCCACATTGTAAGGCATTAATGGAAAATTTGAAATCCATTGAAGTTAAAACACAAGATCCAAATGCCTTTTGGGCAACATCAGAATATGTACAGATCCATCTATTACCTTCTATGACCATCATATTAAAACCTTACCCATAAAGGTATTAAACCCTCCATTGCACATCATAGATCATACCCTTCAAATGAATTTTGGTCAATTTTGGATCATCTATCAACATCATAACCTCCACAACACTTAAAAATTTGAACCTACCACCTTCACACATAGCCACATTCATGTTTACTCTAAGGGCATTCAATGATACCTTGTGCTCAACACTGGAGATGGTTGTTTTACCTATTCATGTAGGTGTAAAAACCATCCTACATTATACCACATCCTTGAAGTAAAAATGTAATACAATGTCTTACCTGGAAGACCATGGATTCGGGATATGCGATGTGTCTTCTCAACATTATACCATTGTTTCAAGTACATTCATGAGGGTCACATACATTGCATCCTCATTGAAGAGGAACCTTTCAAGTATTACCACATGGTTTCCAACCCGTATGAACCGCCCATACCAACTACACACCTATACCTTACCCTAACATTGCCTAAACCAACTCCTCAACTAGTGGTACCTCAACCCACTCCACTTTAGCCATTACCAACCCCTAGTCCACTTATGCACCTACATTTGCTACCTATTCCATTGCACCCAACTCTGTACACTACCCCGACTGCTTCATACAATCCTAATTGCCCATCCACTACACCCATTTAGCCCCATCATACTTGGTCGATCCTTCCACGTCCTAGCCAACCATTTTCTACATGACGTCCCATATTTTACCCACACATTCCACCTAGTGTTACACCACCTCCATCCATATTGGCCCAGGTCACTATCATACCCCTACTACCTGTATCCCCCATACCTTCCTACATGTCATAGTCTCAAAGAACTTTGTCTGACACAATGTCAATATCGTTAACCTTATTTGATTTTGGATAAGCTATCACAACTTCTCTTCCATGATCCACCAATTCTGCATCCATAGCAACACCCCCAATAAATTCACCCTCCACACAACCTAAAACCCCACCATCACCAAATCCATCCATTACAGCTTCATCCACATCAAGCACCACCCCAGTCTCATCCATAGTAGTACCTCAAATAGAAGAGAATGTTGGAACTTCTCTTGCATCTACTTCCTAGCTTGCATAGATTGCAGTTCGTATAATGAGTTTAGGAATAGGATATTACCTAGTGCTATCACATTTATGCCTCCCATCATCAAATAAATTGAGGATTTTGGTTACCCATGCATAGGCACCATTGTTCCCATGGGTTCTACATAGAACACAACAAACTTTGGGTATGCTGAAGTTAAAACCTTCTTCGATGTACCCATTGAGGAGCAACTCAAGTCACCATTTTTTGGTGATATTATTTTTTTATTCAATCCCTCCTTTGTGCTAAAATAATTTCAACACTTTCATTGGAGAGGATTTGGTCTAGGGCACCACAAATAGAGAATTTTCCATCTTATTGAACCACATTATCAACTCCCTAAGGAAAATTTTGGACTAGGGTATCACCACAATCAACGAGTTGACTTCTTAAAGGAGAATTTTCAACAACTCACATTTAGTCCCAAGGAGGATAGTGACAAGGAATATTTTAATCATAACAAAGGCTCTTTCCAAGTCACCACTATCCATACCATATTGCTCAACACCTTGGAATATGAAATAGATGATACGCTTAAGGCACTTTTGATTGCCTCCTATAGCTCCAAAGAAGACTCTTCCCCCATTGTCCCCCTCATGAATTTCTCAAATGATGATGATATTTAGCTATATATTTTTCCTATACCACTCCCCATTTTTCCCATGCTCCTTCCGTTGGAGTTCCCAAATGTGCCAGGCCATCCATCACCTCCTCCACCTCAATTGCCTTCAAGCCAACCAAACCTATGTTCACTGATATTGGACCAGCTTCTACCTCAAAAAATGTCTTGATATGCTTCATCCCCAACCATCCAGGCCCCTCTATCTCATAAATTAACATAGTTACCATTGACCTATTTACACTCCTTCACAATCCAAATGATACATAAAATCCCATCCATGTTGATCCAAGTCTCATTGATTTTGATTGCATCTCCCCCACACCATCCCTTGATGATTTCCTTTCATTCAAATAATTTCTTTATCAAGAAAACATCTAAATTCCACCAACCCTATCACCCATCTCATATGTTTTCCATCACATCGATACAAGTGATATTGAATCACACATTTTCAAAAATGTAGCAGATGACATTCACCTCATCCCCACTCCTCATCAGATCGAGGAGGGTTCCCACATGCTCATAGAGGAGACCTATGATGTTGACATTAGCGTAGGCATTAACAACCCATAAATCATCAAACTTGGAAAGAGCCTTTTCCCTGTAGAACACAAGGAACTAGTCACTTTTTTTATTGAGCACAAACATGCTTTAGATCCTAATCTAGTGGTTCATAATCTCATATTGAGACCCGATTCCAAACCTATAAATAAAAATCTATGAAATATTCATCCTACCATAGCCCTTATGGTTAAATAAGAGTTGAAAATTTTCTAGATCTAGGTTTCATTCAACCCATAGACTACTGTATGATCCTCAAAATCCAACATGAGTTTGCCTCCCCTTTAAAAAAAAATACTATTTTTGGGAAATTTGTTATTTTTGGCAAAAGCTACCCTATTGTTACTAAGTCATCAAAAAATATTGGATAACCCCCTAAATTAACACACATTATTGTATTTACCATATTAGGCCTTCTTGAAAATCTCAACACCTATCCATGTCTAAAAAGTCATTAAATTTTAAATTTTCTTTCTAGTTTTTCTAAAGAAACATTAAATCCCATTTTTGGGGCACTAGATGAAGGAATTAGGGCCTTATAACACACTAAAAAATATTCAAGGCTTCTAGAGAAACCTTACCATAACATTGTCCTCCTCTTTATCTAGCTCCATGTAAAATTTCAAAATAATCTAATGGTCGGATCAAAAGCTATGTCCTCTGAAAGATAGGCGATTATGGGTCATTTTTAGATCCAATTAAGAGATAGTGAGAGGCCATCATTCGGCTTTGGTAATTACAGTTATAAAAGATTATTATTATTAAGATTTATGTAACAAGTATTTTTTACCCACCAAGACCACTACCACACTACAAATAAGAACCACTACAAGCATAATTAATAATATAGGCCATCATGAAGACAATTGCAATTATGGACCATCATTGAAACTGTTGTAGTTTTTGTAACTATGGACAATCATAAAGATTTGAATGAGAATAAATTTGTAGGCTATATGAGAGAGTTGCTGAAACAGAAAAAATATCAAGTTTTTGCACATAAATTTTACAAGAGGTATACCAGTGTGCCCATCCTTGTCAGTTGTATTTTTCTTTATGTGTCTTATCTAGTCACCCCTTTTTTCTTCCCCATTATTGTGCAGGTTTTGCTGAGGAGGTACCCATTTTACTAAGATTATTTCCAATGGTTGATTTTGAAAGCTAGGAGGCTCTTTGTTACATCATTTGCACAAAGAGTTGCAATTATCTATTGCATCATTTGAATGGATAATTTATTTTTACTGGTTCAGTGAGATCTGGTTATTTTGATCAGACTCCCATTGTAATTTTTTGTTATTTAATGCAATCTTATTCCCTCATTTCAATAGTTCTATATGCAATTTCATGTGTTCTCCCATTTACACATTACATAATTTGAATGTGTAAATGATGTCTTCTTTCACTGACATGTTGAATCATTTTTGTTACATTATTTGAATGGATGTGATTGGCTCACTTTTATCTTCTCCCTCTTCTATATTCATCATATTTTAAGTATAGTTATAATTATCCAAAGGATAAGGCACCGGTCTACAGCTTGAAGCACTAGCTCGGAGTTACTTTCAAACATGGTCAAATTTTATGTTGTAGTTTTAATTCATTTTTATAAATATAGATGAGCATGAGCATATAATAAATAGTGTAGGCTCACATCTAGGGTTTCCTTACCCTACTCAATCTATGTAAAGTCTTAGGATAATAGTTTCCTAGGTTAAAGAGGTGGATCCACTAGAGTCCATAGTACTGATTGGATTAGGGAATTCTTGTAGCATGACAAATCTATTAAGGGTGTAGGAATTTTCCTCGATAATTTTTGGCACCATTGTCAGGGATGACTCAATACAATTTTGAGTTTTTTTTGTTATAGTCTTTCTTAGAATAAAATTTTTGATATTTGAGTGAATATCAGGCTAAGAAATCTTGTTCCAAGTATTATTGAAGATCTTATTCCTTCTTTGCACATCCATGTTGGTGACTCTGAATGAACTAAAAATTTTAAAAATAAAAAAATGAGGAGCTAGATATGGCATATACAAGAAGAAGTGGTAAAGAAGTGCTTGCTGGAGTGCCAAATCCTGAGGTATTCTTTAAGTCATAGAAAATATTTAATTCCAATTTATACTATTTTTGTTTCTAGACCGAATCTTCGTTTCAATCAATAGTCTCCTACTGTAAACCAAGTACCTATAGTGAATCAACCTCTAGTGAGTATGACAGCCCCTAATGTAAATCAAAATGTCAATGCTAATGTTAATTAGTGGAGGACCAATAGATATAGAGCTTTTTTTTTACCTACAAATCTAAATCCCCTCCCTAGTAAAGCTCATAAGTACTTGTCTAAATTTCAAGGGAATAATATTGTCAGCGATGAAGATCATGCTAGGTATTTTTTATATGCCATGGATAGTCTTGAGGTGGATGATGAATATGTTGTTCTTATATTTTTTAAAATTTAGAGAAGGATACTCGAGAATGGTTCAACAGCCTTGGAGCTGGTACTATCAATAATTTTCAAGAGCTAGAGCACACTTTCCTTAGGAAATATAGAGAGAGAAAGAATGAACAATCCTTGCTGACAAAATTGGCTACCATGAAAAAGAAAGAAAATGAATTAGTGGAATATTTAAATAGAACATTATTTAAGACCAAAAATAATATTCTAGTAGCATTAAGGCCAAATGATTATCTATACATTTGTTTCTACAAAAATGTTTTCCATGGAGATTTTAATTATGAGCTGAGACAACAAGCAACAACTACCATTGATATATATATGGAAAGGGCCACTTAAATAGAGAGATATATGATTGATAGTGGTAAGATGAAAGCATACTCTTTAGAGCCTAACCAATCTTAAATTAAGCCCAAGAAGGTTGAGCTCTCTATCCCTATGAAAATAGATCAGGATATTATGAATAAAATAGCTAATCAATTGAGTGAGATATTTACTACTTTGAATAATAGGTTGGATAGATTTGAGTTAGGTAAATACAACAATGCAAAAACATCATAGGGTAATAATAGACATCAGGAAGATAATAAGACTCCTTTTAGAAGGAAATTTAATATAAATTGGAATAACAATGAAAATGAAGAGGGAAACAGGAATCAAAATGGAAATTGGAAAAAGAAATAAGTACATAGAGATATAGATTCTATTCCAAATCCCATGCCATAAAATAATATAGCATCAGATCATCTATTTTATTTCTCAACCTATGATGCACCACATAACCCTATTGATTGTGGTATTTATCTAAGCATGCATTCTAATGTTGATTTAAATGTTGAATATGAAGATGAAAATATTAGAATTAATGTGTGTTGGACTCAGGAGAATGAAACCAGAGAACATGAATTTAAAATGGACATGGACATATGTGCTAGTAATATTGATCAAAGAGAATTGGTCTTTGGAGATGGATCAACCTCAAGTGAGGCTATTAATACTAGATTCAATAGAATAAAGTAAGGAAAGCTTGTACCTACAACAGAAGAAGTTAAGTCTTTAGAAATAATACATGCTATCAATGTCAAGAACATAATATTGGAGGACAAGGTTTACGAAGTGCCTGCACAAAAGGATAAATCTATAGGAGTTATTTCACAAAAATGGGTAAATCATATGAAGCTGCAAATGATTCCTAAAGATTCTAATGTAGAGGATATTATCCAAAATCAACAAAATAACTTGGCTAATTAGAAAACTAGAAATGGAATTGATGATAAGAAAGATCAGTTTTATCTAGGTTTAGAGGTTGCCAAACTTAAGGTTAGCATCACTTTTGGAGAATTAATGACTATTCCAAAGTACCGGTATCAGGTATGTAGAGCCTTCAAATTAAATAATCAGTCAGGAGGACACCCTCAAAATCCCATAGGCCTTATGAATAATGCAGTCAGACCCTGATATTCAGTTACATATCACTAGGGTATACATCAAGATATGGTGACCAATATGTTATTCATATCTGCATGCTTGATAGTGGTGCTTCCATGAATGTAATGTCAAAACAAGTAGTTGATCAGTTAGGGTTGATTTATCAGAAAGAGCACCCTCCTATTTCTATCATGGTTAATAGGATATTACCTTGTGTAAGCATTATCGCTAAACTTATTCTCCATATTGAATAATATTCCAAGAAAGGAGTGGTGATGGATGTTTCAGTTGTAAATGTGGACCTTTTGTTTTCTATATTACTCTCTAGGCATTAGGCAGAGCATTTAGATGGTACTATTCAGTTGGATTGGTCATATGCCACTATTCTAGTGTGGGGTAAGGAGAAAGTGATATTGAAGAGATAACCCTTCAATAGGTATTCAGTTGAATTTAGAGATCCTAATGATAATATGGTTAATGTCATGAATTCTGTTGAAGGAAAAGACAGGGGTTTACTCTATTTGGCACTCTCCTTCCTTGTTGGAAGTATTTGATGCTAAGAATATGGATTCAAAACTAAAGGCTAAAGTAGATGCAAAAACTGATAGAATTCTAACTTTTGAGTTATGGACTATGACCTTTGATGGGGAAAAATCTAAAGCAGGAGCAGGAGTTGGAGTATTTTTGACAAAAATCAATGGCAACTATCTTGGCATACCATACAGGTTAGAATTTTCTTGTATAAATAATTTTTCAGAGTATGAAGCTTTATTGCTAGGGCTATGAAAATCCAAGGAATTAGATATTAGTTACCTTAAGGTTAATAGGGATGCTAAGCTTATAATTAAGCAAATCAAAGAGAAATATCAAACAAAGCACCCTAGATTAAAGCAATATAAACAAGCAGTGTTGGATGAAATATATAGATTCTTGGATTTTGATCTATAATTTATTCCTAGAGCACATAATCACAATGCTAATATTTTAGCCATTAATTCTTAAGGAGCAAAAAACCTTGAGATAGACACTTAGTTTATAGAAAGGTTTCCAACCATATTTATTTATAAGCCATCTATCCCTGATAATCTAGTATATTTACAAGTTTTCATGATGATACACATTTATGATTTCATGACTATGCAAAATGAATTTTTTTATGTTATTTGTGATGAAAGTGATGAAGAAAAACTGAAGGATGTTATTGGAGAACCCACGTAAGTCATACCACTGAAGACTAATAGGATCCCCAGTGGGTTGGTATCTTTGGAAATCCTGTTTGATGATTTTGATAGAACATATAAATCTCTAGTTCAGGAATATGAGATAGATGAAGTTAATATTAGAACTAAGAAAAATCCCAAGATTATTAGGATCAATAAAGCTCTGCTAGGAAAAGAGAACCAACAATATATCAAATTCTTAAAAAAAAAATATGGATGCTTTTACTTGGAGTTATGAAGATCTGAAGACCTTCAATACAAATGTAATGACTCACATAATACCCCTTGAGAATGATACCAAGTCTTTCAAGAAAAACAAAGAAATTTCAATCCCACTTTGCATCCAATTATGCAAAAATAAGTGCAAAAGTTACTGGATACCAAGATAATCAAGAAGGTGATATTTTCTACTTGGTTGAGAAACCTGGTTCCAATTATAAAAAATAATGGTGAGACTAGGCTTTGTGTATATTTTAGGAATCTAAATTAGAGATCTCACAAATACAACTATCCACTTACAAATATGGAGTAATTGCTTCAAGCAGTTGCTGGGTCATGAAGAATGTCTTTATTGGATGGCTTTTCAGGTTACAATCAGATTGCAATGAATCTAGAATATTGTAGCACCCTAAAATTGGCACAGTGAAATTGTAATAATTACATTCACTCCTAGTAAATAATTTAAATTCAAATTTTAACCTCCCAAACCGCCCGTTAACCGTCGGGTAATCCGTTTCCCCTTTTTTGTGCCATTTTTAGAGGTTGTTTTGACCGTTTGATGATATCGTCGCCGATCAGACGATATCGCCCCAGATCTAACGATTTCGTCTGGGCTAGGACATCCAGACGATCTTGTCCCAAAACTAATTTTGCACAATTAGCTTCTGTTCCAACGGGTCTCTAATCCGGGCAGAAGCGTGTCTGCATCGTTAGGGACCCTCCCCCATTGGAGATCTCCCAAATAGGGATGATCTCCAACCTCCTAACTACTCCCCTAAGCCTATTTAATCCTTAGGACCTTCCCTTCCCAACCCTTGGCTGAATTTCTCTATGACTTGATTTTGCGTGCATTAGAATACCTAGAGCATCATTTTGCCTTTGTTATTTTGAAGTTTTCTTGCAGGGACCTCATTGATTTTTAGCCGGAGCAAGCTCAGATTGTCGCAGACGATCTCGTTCAAATCTCGGATGATCCTGTCGCAATTCGAGATGATTTCATTGCTTCCAGACGATTTCGACTGCAATCTGCATTGGGGGCAATCAGTGCCCAGAGTTTGCGCTTTCTCTTATACCTTTTGTTGTTTTATTCTGCATTTTAGTTAGTTTTATCCTTATTTCTTACTATTTTGCATTTGGAGTTCACCCATATAGCTTAGGTTGCATGATAAGATCATAATTTCTCATTAGAATATCATAATTTGTTTGAATTTCTATTCATAACTATTGTTTAGTATTCATATTGTCATTTTGTGTTGTTTCCCTCTGTTATCATAGGGGTATTCTTTGTATTTTGCATCTATTTTTCTGTTTGTAGGTCTCTGACGAATTCGTCAGATCTCAGACGATCTTGTCTGATCTCAGATGATCATGTCAAATCAGAGGCGATCCTGACTGCTTCAAACATCAGAATCTCCATCAGACATCCGGATCGGGTATTCTTCCTTTTAATTTCTCTGTTTTTCTGTCTTAAATTTGTTTTCTGTATTCATTAAATCTGCACTTTCATATAGATTAATTTAGATTCATTTGGCCAAACCTAGGATATGAATGCTTAAGGCTAAAAATGAACACATAAAAACACATTCCAAACCTAGGCATGGAAACTGCCATTAAATGTTTCTTGGTGAACCCACCATCCGTCAAAAAATCACCAATATACACCTCCCTTGAGAGGCGGGACCTTCGCAAGTCCTCTCAGTCCGAGGTACCGCGACATCCTTTTCCCATCCTCCTTCCGGGCATGGATCCTATAGCCTGAAGGTAAGGATGCGAAAAATTTGGAGCGATACATTTTGGTGAACCCGACGTGAATGCATTGTAAACCTTTTGAAAACAAAACAAAAACAAAAAAAAAAAAAAAAATAGAACAACTAAAACATAGATGCATTTTAAATCATTTAAGTTTAATATCATGTTTAGATGGTAGCTCCTAAGAAAATATTAGCAGTTACTATAAATGTAGAAAACCAATTGGCAGCCATAGAAGTCAATTCTGTACTTAGTGTGCCTGAAACAGATAGAAATCAACTCTTGTGGAACGAACTTGATAGGAGACTTAGTGTCATTTCATCTAGGTCAACAGAACTTAAGCAAATCAAGAGGCTAGTCCTAGATAGAATCCTGGATCCTCATCAACTTGTCTTTTATCATGAACTTCAGAGAGCCTGCCATAGATGGTTAGCTTATAGGAAAGCTCTTGTATCTTCAAAATTTTTAACTTTCGAGGAATATCTTAAAGACACAGTTGTGGTACGCCCATTTCTAGTTCATATAGAATCCCTAGAAACTGATCTTATGATTAGAAGAAGATGGAACAACATTCCTAGAGCTATGTTGTATCGTGAATATTGTCGTGAGAATTATTATTATCAATCAAAATCTGAAATACATGGTATTTCTATAGCTCTTTTCATTAAATTTTTAAAAGAAAACTTTCAATTTGAAGAAGAACACTTCATGACTCCTGAAGAACTAGAGCCTATTAATGATATTTATAAATTGTTTATAGAAAACTAGATTATTACTTTCAGTCTTATTTCTTGCATTTATTGTGTTGATTGTCTTTACAATATTATTTCAAAAAAAAACTAAAAAAAAAAAAAAACATAGCAAAAACTTAAACATTTCATTTCAAATATTGTAGTAGGTATATAATTAATATATACCTCTTAAACTTGTTGCATATATATATATATATATATATATATATATATATATATATATATATATATATATATATATATATTTTTGCTGAAATCAAAATTTAGCACCATGCCTAAACTTAGGAATGGTAAAGAAACTATAGGAGAAGAAGAAGATTGGTTACAAGATACAACTAGAGACCCAAATGTCCTTCCTGAAGATCCAACTTCGGAAGGAAAAACTCTAGCTCAACCAGAAGATGACCTAGGTGAAGATAAGGAACAAGAAGGAAGTGTTAAAGAGGATGGACCCTCATCCCCTAGAGTAGCTCCAGATGGAACTATTGCTTTTGACAACGTAGATCATCTCCAAAAATTTCTCAGTGATAATATTGACGCCCTTAATGTGGCAGTTCGTATTGATAAAGGGCAAATTAGTAACACTCAAGCAGCCATGGAATATATGTATGATGTGCGCACTAATCCCTTGTCGTTCATTGATCAAGAAAGTGATAAGGCTGGGCCATCCAATACGAGATATGGTCACTATGATGCAAAACATGTCAAAACAACAGGCTATCCAACCTCCTAAGGAACCTGTTATTCAACCTAAAATCATTCCCACACAAAAGAAACCTTCCTTCACTACTTTATTTCGCCAAACTATTGAGCAATATGCTTCAAGTAAACAAAAACCTAAAACGAAACCAAATACCAATTTTCAACAATCTGGAATACATCATAATACAACTTCAAAGTTCCTTCATAACACTTTTCCTACCAATAATTTACACAATAGTAACATGGCATCTAATCTTCATGTTCCTCCATCATATGCCCACAAAACCCATGTCAATGCCCTACCAAACCAATATGGGGGGCAAACTAGTAATCTGGAAGCCATGGTGAAACAGATTAGCTTCACGTATGGACCAGATAGATCCCTACCGTCCCTCGTATAATTATCGAGAGATATGTAGTCAACCTTTGGATCCCATAGTTGTAGCTCAACCGTACCCTAAGCATTTTCCCATGCCCATCTTGCCTATATATAAAGGAACCGAAGATCCCATAGAGCATCTTCGCATGTTTAGGATAGCATGTCATGATATATCACATGATGACTTGCTATTACTAAAAATGTTCCCAAAAAGTTTAGGTGGAATGGCATTAGAGTGGTACTATCAATTGCCCACTCATTCTTTGAGAAACTTTGAAGAAACAGTTGAATCATTTGTCCATCAATTTAGTGCCTACATCGAGAGGCATGTAACCATTAAAGATCTATACAACTTAAAACAAGACAAGGATGAATGTTTTGCCGATTTCTTAGCTAGATGGAGGCAATTGATAGGAAAACTGCACTTTGTGCTACCTTATAGGGAAATGTTGGACATTTTTATCAATAATTTACAAGAACAAATATCTTATGAGCTATCAATTGCTACTTTAACTACCTTCGATCAAGCTATAGATTTAGCTCGAAGAGTAGAAGATGCCCTCATTAGGAGAGGCCAACTTAGGAAGAAGGATGATGAGAAAACATCCAGAAATCAATATAAAAACAAACAAGTTGTCGGTGATGGAGTCACTGACAGCAGAAATGTTGCTAATATCAATGCAACGAAGACAACAAAAAATTTTATATTGAAACCTCCTGATAAGCCTCCTCGAGAATTTACTAGATTAAATCAACCCTTATCAACTATTTTACCTCAATTACTCGAAAGAGGTTTGATCCAATTACCGACTATCCGGGAACTCGATCCAACTATACCCGGATACAGAGCTGACTTACACTTGTGATTTCCATAGAGGACCTGGACACTCTACCAATGCTTGTAAAAGGTTGAAACATAAAATACAAGATTTGATTGATAATAATGAAATGGAGGTGCAAGCCTTCCAACCTAAACAAAACCCTCCTAATAATACTCAAAAGACCGTTCCCCAAAATCAAAATCAAAATGCTAATCAAACATTAGACATATTTCAACACCCTTTACCAAGACATGGTAAAGAGGTAGCCAATCAAATCGAACATCATAATGTTCCCCCTCCTACCCGATATGTAGGAACCATTAGCGGACAATTACCCGTTCGGGATCCTCAAATATTTGACACAACCTTATCCCTGGTTACGACCAGGCCCTTACATAATTTTCAAACTTCTGATTCTAGTGATGTAGAATCAGATAGTGAAAGTGAAGTAGACATTACTTCAAACCAATCGAATAGTTCTGAAAATGAATCAGATCCTATTCAACCCATCACAGATGCTATGGTTCCAGAAGAACCATTTCCTAGAAGAGTTACTACTTGACCTTCTTCTAATATATTCCTTTCTAATGAACAAGCCATCAATGCTAGACCGAGACCAGTTCAACGTCTTCACTATAACATTGTAGGTACCATTGGAGTCGTCACCCGACAACAAGCTCAAAATTCCCAACAAGAACCAAACCAGAATGATGGATCGGCTCCATTCGTTTTGAAAAATCCCAATAAAGGGAATCATGCTCCTAATGTTCAACCTAAACCCCCTTACAATATTAATGAGCAATTGTCCAATACTACGACAAAAATTTCCCTTTTGGATTTATTAAGATCTTCTCCCACCCATAGGGATGAGTTGATGCTTACATTAATCCAAATGATGGTACCTCAAAACATTCAACCTGAAGCTATGGCCAATACTATCATCACTCGAGAGGTTGATTGTATTGACTTTCGAGATAAAGATATCCCACAACACAGTTTACATAAGGATAATCCCTTATACATTACTTGCTCTAATTGGAGATGTAGTCGTCAAACGAGTCTTGATTGATAATGGCTCATCTCTAAACATTTGCACTTTTGACTTCTACCAAATATTTGGCTTTAGAAGTGATGAAATGAAGAAAACTGACATGATTATCAAAGCCTTCAATGACGAAACACAAGAAACGTGTGGAGTTATTACCCTCCCATTGCAAGTTGGTCCTAGAACCCTAGAAACAACCGTGTTTATTGTACATTGCCCAACATCGTACAATATACTCTTGGGTCGCCCTTGGATCAATGCGATGCGAGCGGTCCCATCAACTTTACACCAATGTGTTAAATTTGAATTTAAAAATCAGTTGGTCACTATCCATGGTGACCCTAGACCCTTTGATATGTGTGCTTTGGTAGAACCCGTTGGAGTGCAATTTTGCCCTGCTCTGTCATCCACACATCCTAGTTCTTATTTTTCATCTAAAACTATGAAACACACACCCATAACTTCACCTATTTCCCCTCCATTAATTTCATCCTCCTATATAGATCAACAATCTTCTAAACAAATCACTCTAGAACCTCAAAAAGATCTTAAATCTACAACCAATCCTTCATGTTCTCTCCCTTTAAATTCAAAACCTATAAACACATCAATCATACCTTCCACATCTCAAGATATAGGAAATGATCCTTCTACATCTTATGCCCTTTTTGATGAACTTTTACCAGATTTATCCACAACCTTAATATCAGAAAAAACAAATGCTTTCATGCAAGATTCAATTCTTTTAAATAACTTGCCGCCATCTCCTCGTACTTTGGGCCTCCCACAACCTATGGGAAGTACTTACCAAGTCGGGAGTTGTGCCTTCATTTATAAAGGATATGAGTGGGGAAGAATCCCTCGGAATATCAAAACTCATCATGAGGGATACGCTCGGTGTTATTTTACCAATGATTATATTAAAGCTAAACCCATGATGCTTAAAATGGGATATAAAGGGAAAGGCTTGGGACCTTTCCAAAATGGCATGAAAGAACCTTTCGAGGTAGAACCGTGGCCTGCCTGCTGTGGTGTGGGCCTATTTCCTAGTAAGGGTCAACCCTTTCCTTTTGAAGATGATGATCATCTCATATGTTATCAAGATTATTTGGATAGGTGTGATGATTTGCCTCTTAAAAATCAGTTGTTTTCATGTAACATGCTATCCATAGCTTACCCTGAAATGATTGCTGACCCCGATGAAGAGTTGGAAGGAGATATCTTCCATGATGTCTCCGTTGAAGAGATGTTACACAATGGATTTTATTTTGATGGTTCTATACCAACTATAGCCCAACTTGAGGCCACTAATCCTCAAGATGAATTATCTAAATTAACCTTACAAGAATTACAAGAATTGGGTGTTTCACCCGCCCCACCTAATTTTGAAAGAGATCTACACATGGAGGTAGAAAACGTCATTAAAATTAACATTGGAACTGAGGATAATCCTCACATAATCAATATTGGATCAAAATTAAGTCAAGAAAAACAAGAACAATACATTGCATTCCTTAAAGAGTATGAAGATGTCTTCGCTTGGACATACGAAGATATGCCAGGTCTAGACCCTTCCGTAGTCATGCATCATCTAGTGGTCCATCCGGATGCTAAACCTGTTAAACAAAAACTTAGAAAAATGCATCCCAAAGTGGCTCTGCTAGTCAAAGGGGAGTTAGAAAAACTCCTGAATGTTGTCTTTATACAAGCTATTGATTATGCTTGAATGGATCTCAAATGTAGTTCCAGTCACCAAGAAAGAAGCTACCAAAGTTAGGGTTTGCACAGATTTTAGATATATTAACGCTGCATGCCCTAAAGATGACTTTCCTCTTCCAAACATGGATCAAATCATTGACTTTACTTGTCGGGAGTGGGATGATGTCCTTAATGGATGGATTCTTCGGTTATAATCAGATCTGGATAGCTCCTGAAGATCAGGCTAAAACAGCCTTTATTACCCCCTGGGGTACTTTTTGTTGGAAAGTGATGCCATTTGGCTTAAAGAACGCAAGTGCAACTTATCAACGAGCTATGACCTATATTTTTCATGATATGATGCATGATATCCTACATGATTATGTAGATGATATTATAGCTCGCTCTATTATTGAAGATAATCATTTAGATGATTTGAGAAAAATTTTTAATCGATTACGAGAATATCTTATTCGATTAAATCCAGCAAAATGCATATTCGGAGTTAAGTCCGATAAACTATTAGGGGTTTTAGTTTCTTTACGTGGTATTGAAATCGACCCTCTCAAGATTGCGGCCATCACTGATATGCCCGCACCTACTAATATATCTGAGTTACAAAGTTTACAAGGTAAACTTCAAGCTATCCGTCGCTTCATTGATAAGCTGGCAGACAAAACCGGTCCCTTTCTTAAACTCCTTAAGAAGGATGTCCCTTTTAATTGGGACACCGAATGTAGAGAAGCTTTTGAACTTCTCAAACAATACCTCCTTAATCCACCTGTGCTTTCACCGCCTAAACCTGATCGCCCATTCCTCCTATATATTTCAGCTTTAGATTACTGCCTTAGGAGCTATGTTAGCTCAACTTGATGATGAAAAGAGAGAACGTGCTAATTATTATATTAGCCGAACCTTCATCAGTTATGAAACCCGCTATACAACATTAGAGAAACTATGTCTAGCAGTCGTCTTTGCTATGCAAAAATTATGACATTATATGCTTAGTCAAAAAACTTATGTCATTGCCAAATACGATCCCTTAAGGTATCTCATGAGTCGACCTTATTTATCGGGTCACACAGCCAAGTGGGTTCTTGCTCTAAGCGAGTTTGATCTCACATTCATAGGACAAAAGTACGTTAAGGGTCAAATCATAGCAGATCAATTAGCTGCTGCACCCTTAGAGTCTACCCATCCCCTTGTCATCGAGTTTTCGGATGAATGCCTTCAATTAGAGGTAGACCATATTGAACAATGGTCCTTATACTTTGATGGAGCCCGATGCATGAGTGGGGCTGGTGCGGGTATTATTTTAATATCCCCGCAAAAACATCTTATTCCTCTATCCTTCAAATTGACATTTTCTTGCACCAACAATACTGCTGAGTATGAAGCTCTAATCCTTGGATTACGAGCTGCCTTGGCGCTAAAAATTAAACACCTTTTAGTTTTTGGTGATTCTCAACTGGTTATAAACCAAATTAATGAAGTTTATCAGACCGAAGATGATAAACTACGTCCATATAAGGCCTATGTTTTACAATTAATGTCTCTATTTGATCAAGTTACCTTGGAAGCTATTCCTCGAACTAGCAACCGTGCGCTGATGCTATGGCCGCGACTGCATCTCTCCTGCCCTTGGAGTTAGATGACGAATATGCCACTATCATTATTCGTCGACTCCAGGAACCCGCTTCAAATAAGTCATGCTTAGAGCCTTTGGATGTGTTTCTAATCAATGAAACTACTCCTGAACCTTGGTATACGAACATATTTGATTTTCTCCAAAATGGGACTTTCCCTGCCAATTCTAATAGAAACCAGCGTCGGTTATTATGTAGACGAGCAAGTCGATTTGTAATAATTGGCAATACTTTATATAGGAGATCTTTTGAAGGTATCCTATTAAGATGTTTAAACTTAGAAGAGTCTAAATCAGCCTTGAGTGAAGCCCACGATGGATCTTGTGGAGGACACTTGAGTGGTAGTGTCATTGCTAAAAAGCTCCTTCGGATAGGATATTTTTGGCCTACCATGGAAACGGATGCACATGAGTATGTGCGCCATTGCGACAAGTGCCAAAAACATGCTGACCTTGTCCATGCGCCTGCACAAGAGCTGTAGGCTATTTCATCTCCTTGGCCCTTTTCTAAATGGGGCTTAGATATTATTGGCAAAATCAATCCTGTGTCATCTGATGGACACAAGTTCATCATAACCACCATCGAGTATTTCATGAAGTGGGTTGAAGCTATGCCTTTAGCTTCTTGCACTGGCACACAAGTCTCTAAATTTATTTTTAATCAAATCATTTGTAGGTTCAAAATTCCTGCAAATCTCATCTCTGACAATGGAACTTGTTTCAAAAATAAAGATGTTAAAAAATTATGCCAAAAATATAAGATTCAACATCGCTGGTCCACTCCCTATTATCCTCAGGGTAATGGTCAAGCAGAAGCATCTAACAAAACCTTAATCAAAATTCTCAAAATATTGGTCAATAAAGCGGCCGTGGTCGGCACATTCAATTATATCCAGCCTTGTGGGCCTATCGAACTAGTGTTCGAACCCCCACTGGAACTTCACCATTTGTTTTGGTTTACGGTCTTGGAGCAGTTTTTCCCTTTGAATTAGAAGTTCCTTCTTTGGCTCTACTACTTCAAGATACCGAAGTAGGAGATGAATATCATGCTGGCAGACTCAGTCAGCTGGAACTCCTAGATGAAAAATGCATCAATGCTTTGGAGCATCTCCGTGCCTACCAAAACAAGCTTAAAAGATCATATGCCAAAAAAGTTCACCATCGATCCTTTGAGATCGGCGACCTTGTTTTAAAAGAAAACCAAAAAAATACAAATGCAACTAAGGACCTTAAAGGTAAATTTGAGCCCAACTGGCTTGGACCATACATTATTATTGCTAAATTTGAATCAAGAGCATACAAATTATCTACCTTAGATGGTAAAGAACTTAAAGAACCCATGAATATTTTGCATCTTAAACGTTACTATGTATAAATTTGGTCATTTCATCCTTGTATATATCACTATCTTGTATTTCTTTCAATTTATAAATTCAAAAACATCAAAAACATTCATAATCATCAAAAATCTTCAAAACTATTTGTTGCATTTATTTATGGCACTTGTTAAATTTTTTTGTTCAAAAACAAAAATAAAACCAAAAAACAAAATAATGATAAAAATATAAAAACAGCAATATGCTTGACTCTTTCGAAACCAAAACAATATAAAGAAGAAAGAGAGAGTCAACATTCTCAAAACTTCTCAAAAAGTATTTATATATATTTTCTTACAAATGTTGCAGTTATATGTTTCAAATTATTTTTGATAAATTAGCATTTATTTGGAATCCCTCACTTGCACACTCACAAAAATAAATATCTTGATTTTATCTGGCATGATTACTAATCTCTCTTATATCAAAGTCCACAAAATTCAATTAAATAAAGTTTGAGCATAGAGAATTGATCTTGTTATTTACTTAAACCAAGCACATCTTTTCACAATAAAATGATTATATTTGTAATTTCCATGTTTTGCTACATAGTAGATGTGATTTCTTGAGCGAAAAGTTTCCCCTGCTATCCTATCATGCACATGGTCTAGAATCTTTGAGAATTGGCAAAAGGACAAGCTCACCCCTACCCGAAATAAAAATCCCTTGCTCTACAGCTAATCCGAGCAAGTATCCCTAGCAAAGAAAAAGAAAAAGAAAAGTTCAAGAAAAAAGAGAAAATAAAAATGTTATTTTATATCATTACAGCAATATTTCAAGCACTATCTCAAAAATCAAGCAAAAATACAAAGAAAAAAAAAGACAAAGAAAAGAAAAAGAAAAGAAAAGCAAAAGAAAGCAGAAAGCAAGAAAGGCAATAAAATCCCTTTCCCTACCCTTTGAAAAGAAAAGAAGGGTTGATGAGCTTGAATCCCTAGAATTCTCAATTATTCGAAAACTGTGAGGTAAGCCCCATAACAGGTGGTTTGTGCCCAACCTGCTTGGCCTTGGGTAACTCCTAGCGTGGTGATATGTCTGTCACATTAGCGACCTTCTTTTGTACAGACCTATGTCTACTTATGGATTAGCTAGCTCTTGATAATCCGACCTACATAGTAGTCTAGTATGGTTATATGCATCTACATCATGGTTAATGAACACTTATTTGGTTTCTTCAAATCACTTGTATCATATTATCTTGCTCAAAACTGGTAAATGCACAAAGCAATTGCACACACATTTGTATTTGAGAGATTTTGTGTATCATTATGATAAATCAAGATTGGAAATGAATTCACATATGCACATGGGATTCCTTATAAATCTAACTTTTGTCTTCAAAATACTTTGAAATATTCTTTTTGCAACTTGTTTGGAATAATTCAAGTACAGTTGTTTAGCATAAAGACAACTATATAATAGAGAAATCAAAATTTCTTTCAAAAAAAATACAATCAAAACATATATATCTGGTTGACTTTCACGACGATGGTATAGTTCCAAAACCAAAATTGGAATTTTATGCCTAGCACAAGTCCTCATCTTCATATTTTCTGTTTATTAAAAATCAACCATGCAATAAAACTATCTATTTTTCTTTGATTTTCGCGATGATGGTATAAGTCTATACCTACATATTCTATGCCTAGCGCAAACCATTGTACCAATTTTTATTTCCCATTTATTTAAAATCATAAAAACCATATGACTTAAATCATTATGTTACACAATTATGCTTTTAAAAAGCAAGCACATTATCACTATTTCATGTCATTATGTCAACCTTCAATTTTGCAATGATGGTATAATTCCTAGGGAATTATCCAAAAATTTTATCACACTTAGGAATTTATGCCTAGCAAAAATCATTATTTCATGCATACTATTTTTATGAAAATCTGAAAACAAACCATCATCATCATCATTTGCACCATTGCACCAAAGTCTTAAGACAGTCTCTTAAGCACTCTTTTACTTTTAACAATATTTCTATAATTGGGATTAGCTTGACGACCGAGTGAGCGGCGACTCCATGAAATGGTCTATAATAGCGACAATGTCCTTTGAAATTATTGTTAGAAGTCTCTTTTTATTTCTTTTACCACATCACATTACAAACAACCCATTTGTTACATCAGATTATTTCATTTAAAATATTACCACATGACATCAAAATTATAAATTTTCAAAACGACATAATTTCATGAATCCTCAATCCAATTATCAAATCAATCAATCAAACATAAAAGCATCATAAACATACACATAACACAAGTCATATGATCAAAACTATATCATCTCATATATATATCAATCGTATATATACATCATATCAAAATTGGATTGGTATACCACAATCTGTACCTCGGCATACTCAATCCTCTATCAAAAAAATAATAAACATGCCTACATATCAATCACGTATAGTGTAATGCGGTCCTCTAGCCTCGAGAGCCCCTCGAGCTCTCAGCCTCATCTCCTCCCCCGCCCTGAGGTGGACGAGGTGGCCCCATCGCAGTCTATGTAGTACTGTGAGTCCTAGTCCTCGATCGGGATGAAGTCCTAGACGACCCAATCCTGATCGGCTCTGCGATGTTGGCTGGTAGGGGTAGTCTATCCTCCTTTGGCACCAACTGATAGTACAAAGTCTGGTAGAAAGTAATTTGGGCAATAGCCCGTGTTAGCTCCCTAGTGCTCGCCCCTCCGCCTCGTGCCCTGAGGCGTGCAATCTCGTCTCTAAGCTGTGTAACCTCAGCTCGATGTCGTGCAACCTCCTCCTGTAGGGTCTACACCTGTGCCTAGAGACGGATATTCTCCATTCAAAGAGTAGCCATCTCGCTACTCTCCCCTATGTCGACACCCTTGCCCTTATCGGGCGATGGTGGCCTCTCCCTCTATGGAGATGGGGGTATCGCCTCCCTCCTCTCCCTTTGCCATAGCCTCTCTTGTGCCTATGGCCTCCTCCCATCTCTCTCGTCGTGACCTTGGGCCGCCTCCATAGCCGCCTGGCATCGCCTCCCTATTCGATGCACAACTGCATGTATCAGACCCTAAGCCCTCATCATTCGAGGAGGGCGAATGCCTACATACCAGGCATCGTATCCATCTACGACCCATGCGTCGTCCCCATCCACTGGCTGAATGGGGGCATCGTCTGAGTCTTGGCTCCAGAAGCGCTGCATGTCTGGAGCCCCGCTCACTGTGGTGTTATCCCAGACAATCTAAGAAAACTCATAATCCCTAAGAGATGGGATCCCCTGCTGCAGACCGAACTGTCACAAAACTCGGTCATAGCGATGGAGCTCCACCTCTCCCCTCTCCATCCAAAGCCAGCAGAATCGCCTAACACGAGCCAACTCCTGTCCGTCCTTGGCCCACCCTGGATGCTCCCTCCATGGCCTCCAGGTAATCTGGTCTGGGACTAGGTCATCTAGCAGTCTCCGGGACATAGGAAGGTCGATCCACCATTGTGACCCTCTCCGGAGCCACCAGTAGAAAACTCGGGGCCTCTCCCTATCAATCCCTGTCAGAGGAAGCCCTACCGGCCTCCGCACTGTAATGTGCTCCCAGCACCAAACCTGTAGGAGCGATGTCATCACCAGACATCGATCGCCCTTGTACATGACCCCATGCAGGATCCTGTACAACTGGCATAGTACAAAACTGCCCCAAGAGAACCTATACCCATGGTCCCGCATGTCGCAGATCACATCTGCCAGCATCCACGGTACCCTGCACCCGCTCTGGTGGCACATCATAAGTCCACCAACCACTCCAGCTAGAACCCGTGTGAGTCTGGATTCCCTAGGCATCTGACGCAGTGCCTCGATATTAACTTTGCCCTTCTCTAGGGCTAATCTCGGGTCACCACATAATCGCCCCATAGCATGGCCCTAGTTGGCCGTCGGAGTGATCAATCGTCCTTGTATGGGGATTCTTAGAATCCTCCATACATCCTCCAAAGTGGGAGTCATCTCCCTTGTAGGTAGCCAGAAACATGAAGAACCCGGATACCATCTCTCTTCTAGGGCCGTCAGTAGCCCCATATCTCATGAGACACCGTGGCATCTCTCGCCACATGTTGTAAGCCGGCTCGTGCCGGCTGATCCCGCTCTGCTCGTGTAAGAGCAGCCAAGTCATCTCTCAAACCTCCATACTTCTATTCCCTGCTTTTTAGCAAACCTCTCTGCAACATAAACAACAAAACAACAAACAAGAATTAATAAACAATTCAAGTATTTAAAAATACAAGTAAAATAAGTTCAATTTAATCAAATGATGATATCGTCCACAATTGGACGATATCGTCCCAAATTTGAGCATAATCGTCTCCAATTTTGCAAGCCGAAATCATCCCTAATTTGACGAAATCATCCCCCTTTTGCCGATTTCGCCCTCGGACGAAATTGGCAAAATTGAGACGATTTCATCGAAATCGGGACGATTTCGTCCCGACGACGTCGACGGCCCAAAAATGGCCGCGATGCTCAAAATTCATCTAAAATTCACCTAAAAAGCATGTAAAATCAAATTAAATCATTCTAAACTAAGTTTAGACTCTTACCCATAGACCACGCCGGACCTCTGTTGATTTGTGCGTCGTCTCCACCATTTTTGCTTCAGAGCTCTAAAACCAGTAAAAATGAACAGTAAAAATGAATTAGGGTTTTACCCTATTTTTCTTAATTTTATTCAAAAATAATTCAAAAATAATTTTTCTTTTCGCGTTTTTACCTCAAACGTTTGATTTGGGTAAAAACACGGAGGGGGCACCATAGTAAGTTGTCGTACGATTCGACCAAGAATCGTCGCCTAAAAATGGGAATAATTTTTTGTTTTTTCATAGATCGAGAAGAACTCATCTTTAACGCATTTTCTTCAAAAAATTTGCTAAAGAGGGGGCAAAATGTAGCACCCTAAAATTAGCACAGTGAAATTCTAGTAATTACATTCACTCCTAGTAAATAATTTAAATTCAAATTTTAACCTCCCAAACCACCCGTTAACCGTCGGGTAATCCGTTTCCCCCTTTTTTACGCCATTTTTAGAGGTTGTTTTGACCGTTTTATGATATCGTCACCGATCAGACGATATCGCCCCAGATCTGATGATTTCTTCTAGGCTAGGACGTCCAGACGATCTTGTCGCAAAACTAATTTTGCACAATTAGCTTCTATTCCAATGGGCCTCTAATTCGGGCAGAAGCGTGTCTGCGCTGTTAGAGACCCTCCCCCGTTGGAGATCTCCCAAATAGGGATGATCTCCAACCTCCTAACTACTCCCCTAAGCCTATTTAATCCTTAGGACCTTCCCTTCCCAACCCTTGGCTGAATTTCTCTATGACTTGATTTTGTGTGCATTAGAATACCTAGAGCATCATTTTGCCTTTGTTATTTTGAAGTTTTCTTGCAGGGACCTCATTGATTTTCAGTCGGAGCAAGCTCAGATCGTCGTAGACGATCTCGTTCAAATCTCGGACGATCCTGTCGTAATTCGAGACGATTTCATTACTTCCAGACGATTTTGACTGCAATCTGCATTAGGGGCAATCAGTGTCCAGAGTTTGCGCTTTCTCTTATTCCTTTTACTATTTTATTTTGCATTTTAGTTAGTTTTATCCTTATTTCTTACTATTTTGCATTTGGAGTTCACCCATATAGCTTAAGTTGCATGATAAGATCATAATTTCTTATTCGAATGTCATAATTTGTTTGAATTTCTATTCATAACCATTGTTTAGTATTCATATTGTTATTTTGTGTTGTTTCCCTCTGTTATCACAGGGGTATTCTTTGTATTTTGCATCTATTTTTCTGTTTGTAGGTCTTTGATGAATTCGTTTGACGAATTCGTCAGATCTCAGACGATCTTGTCTGATCTCAAACGATCATGTCAAATCAGAGGCGATCCTGACTGCTTCAAACATCAGAATCTCCATCAGACATCCGGATCAGGTATTCTTCCTTAATTTCTCTATTTTTCTGTCTTAAATTTGTTTTCTGTATTCATTAAATCTGCACTTTCATATAGATTAATTTATATTCATTTGGCCAAACCTAGGATATGAATGCTTAAGGCTAAAAATGAACACATAAAAACACATTCCAAACCTAGGCGTGGAAACTGCCATTAAATGTTTCCTGGTGAACCCACCATCAATCGAAAAATCACCAATATACACCTCCCTTGAGAGGCGGGACCTTCGCAAGTCCTCTCAGTCCGAGGTACCGTGACATCCTTTTCCCATCCTCCTTCTGGGCACGGATCCTATAGCCTGAAGGTAAAGATGCGAAAAATTTGGAGCGATACAAATATAGACACAAAACAATTTTCACTATACCATGGGGAATATTTGAATATCTTAGGATGTCCTTTGTATTTATGAATGTAGGGGAAACATTTCATAGAGCAATGGATGTTGCATTTAAGGGATTGATGTTCAATACAGTAATAGTATATCTTGATGACATTATACTTTTTTTTTTAAAACCTGAAGATAATTTTGCACATCTAACTCAAGTCTTTGACAGGTGCAAGGAGTTTGGTATATCTTTGAATTCTAGAAAGTGTGTGTTTGGGGCTACACAAGGTAAACTACTTGGGCATATTATTTCAAAATATGGCATTAGCATTGATCCACAAAGAGGAGAAACCATTGCTAAAACTCCCCTTCCTAAGAATCTTAAGGGAATCTGATAATTCTTTGCAAAGATAAACTTTATTAGGAGGTTTATCCTTGATTTTGCTCAGATTACCAAACTAATAAATGACATGATAAAAAAATGGGGAAATAAGGTGGACAGAGGAAAAAACTACAACTTTTCAGAAGATCAAAGATGCAATTACTCAAGCTCCGGTATTGAATTGCCTTGATTACTCTAGATATTTTAAGATCTACTCATTTGCCTCAAAACACACTATTGTTGTAGTTCTAGCTCAGAAGGATGAAGAGGAAAGTGAAAGACCTATAGCCTTTATGAGTACAATATTGAAGGGTCCTAAACTAAAATACTCTATGCTATAAAAACAAGCTTATGCATTTATCAGAGCATAGGATCATTTTAAGTGTATTTTTGGGTCCAATAAGGTAATAGCATGTATTCCTTACATTGCTATTAAAGATATTTTCACTCAAACTGAACCTTTAGGCAGTCCTGCAAGGTGGAGGGCTAAATTGCTATAGTATGATATGAAATTCAAAGCAGTATAGATTGTCAGAGGACAGGGATTGGTAAAGTATCTGACTAAAGAATAAGGGGAGTTTATGAATAACACTATTGTAGTAGATGAACAATGAGAAGCAAGAGAAATTGATAATTTTGATTTAGGTGGTATGATGGCATTATATTTTACCTTAAAAACTTTTCATTTCTAGGAGACATGCCCCAAAACAAAAGAAGGTTTATCAAGAAATTGGCTCAAATGTATTACATTCAATAAGGTAGACTATATTGGAGGCATCCAGATGGTGTGTTTCTTCTTTGTTTGTTTGAGAAAGAGGTCTCTCAAGTTCTAAAAGAATATCATTCTAGCTTTTGTGGGGGTCACTTTTCTCCAAATACTACTACTCATAAGATCATGAGAGTTGGTTATTATTGGCCCTCCCTATTTAAATGTGTTTGCCACTTTTTTAGAAGCTATCATAAGTATCAAATTTTTTTAGGAAAGAAGAATTTTCTAACCATGCTTTTGAATCCAATGATTGTGGAAGCTCCTTTTACTCGATGGGAAATAGATCTCATAGGTGATATTAGCCCCAATTCTTCAAGAGGTCATAGGTGGATCATTACAGCAAAATACTATTTTACCAAGTGGGTGGAAGCAAAACCTCTCAAGAAATCCACTACAGAAGCGGTCATAAAGTTTTTATAAGAGCACATATTGATAATATTTGGGGTTCCCAAGAAGATAGTCACAGACAATGGTAACTACTTCACTTATTTTGAGATGATTGAGTTTTGTTCTAGGTACAACATAGAGCTTTCTCATTCTATAAATTACTATCCTAAAGGGAATGGTTTCATAGAATCCTCAAATAAGAATATGATCACAAGAATCAAAATAGAATTAGGAAGAAACAAAAGAAGTTGGGATAGTGAGTTGAAGTACGCTTTATGGGCTGATAGGATATCTATCAAAAGAAGCACAATAAATTCTCCCTATGAACTACTATATGGTGAGAGTGCTCTAATACCCCCTCAGGTGGAAATTTATGCTTTATATTTACTTCTTCAGGATCATGAAAATCCAAATGTCTTGCAGAGAAGACTTGATAAAATTGCAAAGTTGTAGGAATACATAAAGGATGCATTAATGAAGATGACTAAGCAAGCTCACAAAATAGTGCAGTTGTTCAATAAGAAAACCAAAGATTAAAAAAAAACATAGATAGGAGAGAGTGTTGTACTGGGACCCAAAAAATGACAAACATGGTGAAAAAGGAAAATGGGAGCCTAAATGGCTTGGCCCTTATCAAATCCTCCATAATGTAGGCCAACATACTTATAAATTGCAAACTATGGATGGTGCAAAATTTTAAATTCCTATCAATGGCCAACATTTAAAATTGTATCATTCAACACTGAGGGCTTGAGAAGCCACAAAAAAATGTGTTTTAGTCTTGTGATTTTAGGTGATTAAGGTTTCAATTTTTAGGTGATTAAGGAGTCCCTTTTAGGTGATTAGGTAAGTTTTTGAGTTTTTGTGGTCTGCTAGAGATTCTAAAATTCTCAGGTGATTAAAAAAAAGTGTATTTCAGTCTTATTTTTTTATATTATTAAGGTTTCGGTTTTTAGGTGATTAAGGTTTCAATTTTAGGTGATTAAGAAATCATTTTTAGGTGATTAGGCAAGTTTTTAAGTTTTTGTGGTATGTTGGAGATTATGGAATTCTCAGGTGATTCATTGTCAAAAACATTTTTCACCACCTGTCCCAGTCAGGGCCTGTGTTGGATCCTCAAAATCCAAATTGATTTTGCCCCCCTTTTAAAAAAAATGCTATTTTGGGCAATTTGTTATTTTTTGCCAAAGCTACCCTATTGTTACTAAGTCACAAAAAAATCCTGGATAGCCCCCTAAATTAACACATATTATTGTATTTCCCATATTAGGCCTTCTAGAAAATCTCAACACCTATCCATGTCTAAAAAGTCATTAAATTCCAAATTTTCTTTCTTCCAATTTTTCTAATAAACATTAAATCCCATTTTCAGGGCACAAGATGAAGGAATTAAGGCCTGATAACACACTAAAAAATCTTCAAGGCTTCTAGATTAACCTTTTCGTGACATTATCCTCTTCTTCGTCTAGCTCCATGTAAAATTTCAAGTCAATCCAATGGTCAGATCAAAAGTTATGCCCTCCGAAAGATAGGTTATTATGGGCCATTTTTGAGATCTAATTAAGAGATAGTGAGAGGCCATCATTCAACTTTGGTAATTGCATTTATAAAATATTATTATTATAAAGCTTTATATAATAGATATTTTTGACCAATCAATACCACTACCACACTACAAATAAGAACCACTACAAGCAAATTAATAATATGGGTCATCATGAAGATAGTTGCAGTTATGGACCATCATTGAAACAATTGCAGTTTTCGTAATCATGGACCATCATCAAGCTTTGAATGAGAATGAATTTGCAGGCTATATGAGAGATTTGCTAAAACAAAAAAAAAATTATCAAGTTTGTGCACAATAATTTTGTAAGAGGTATACAAGTGTGCCCATCCTTGTTAATTGTATTTTCCTATGTGTGTCTTGTCTAGTCACCCATTTTTTCTTCCCTATTGTTGTGCAGTTTTTGCTGAGGAGGTGCCTAGTTTAGTAATATCATTTCTAGTGGTTGAGGCTAGAATATAGGAGGATATTTGTTACATAATTTGAACAACGAGTTACAGTTCTCTATTGCATCATTTGAATGGAGAATTTATTTTTACTGGTTCAGTGAGATTTGGTTATTCTGATCAGACTCCCATTATAATGATCTATTATTTAATGCAATCCTATTCCCTCCTTTCAGTAGTTCTATGTATAATTTTATGTGTTCTCTCATTTACATGTTACATCATTTGAATGTGTAAATGGTATATTCTTTCGCTGGCATGTTGAATCATTTCTGTTACATTATTTGAATGGATGTGATTGGCTCAGTTTTATCTTATCCCCCTTCTATATTCATAATATTTTAATTTTAGCTACAATTACCCAATGGATAAGGCACTGTTCTACAACTTGAAGCACTATATGAGATTTACTTTCAAATTTGGTCAATTTTATGTTGTAGTTTTATTTCATTTTTATAAATCTGGATGAACATGATTATATAATAAATATTGTAGGCTCACCTTTGTGGTTTCCTTTTCCTACTCAGGTTGTAGGTCTATCTAGAGTCTTAGGATAATATTTTCCTAAGTTAAATAGGTGGATCCACCAGAGTCCATAGTACTGATTGGATTAGGGAAGTCTTGCAGCATCACAAATCTATTAAGGATGCAGGAATTTCCCCCAAAAACTACCTAGAATGGGTCTCAAACATGGTACTTGTTAGATTAATACACATTTACACTAATTTTAATGACTTAAACAAAGCATGTCCCAAGGATGATGTCCACCTCCCAAACATTGATACACCGTGGAATCTACCGCTAGCCGCAAAATGCTCTCCCTAATGGGTGGTTTTTTAGGATACAATCAGATTCAAATAAATCTTGATGACCAACACAAAATAACTTTTACGACACCTTGGAGGATATTTTTCTATAAATTTACGCCATTTGAATTTTAAAATGTAGGCACTACATATTAGCATGCCATGACTTACATTTTCCATGATCAAATATAAAAAATAGTTGAAGACTATGTAGATAATATTTTAGCCAAATTGAAGCTCTTTCATGAGCATATCGATGGTTCACACCAAGTTTTTAAGCGATTACTTGAGCACAATATGAGAATTAACCCAAAAAAAATGCATCTTTGGTGTTACATCAAGAAAGAAATTAGGGTTCATAGTCTTTGAAAAAGGCATTGAAGTTGATCCAAACAAATTTAAAGTAATTTTTGACATGCCACCCCCTATAAATATCAACAAATTACACAAATTGCAAGGCAAGATATAAGCAATCCGTCACTTTATAGTATAATTATTAGATAAATGCAAGCCTTTCAATCATCTATTGAAAAAGGAGGTCACTTTTGAGTGGAATCAAGAGTGTTAAGATGTGTTTGATGCCATTAAATAGTATCTTGTATCACCACCTATGATGACACCACCTCAACTAGGTATGCCATTCCATCTATATATCCATCTTGGATTTTGCATTAGAAACTATGTTAGCACAGAAAAACAAATTAAAAAAATATTGTGTTATATATTTACATTAATCACACATTTTTAATCTATGAAGCTAAATATGCATATGTCCAAAAGATATGCTTAGCAGTTGTCTTTGCAACTAAAAATCTTCAACATTATATAATTGGTCATACTACATATGTTATTTTAAAAGAGAACCCTTTGAACTATATGATGAGTTGTATCTATATGAATAGCAGGAGGTCTAAATACATAATGCTTTTAACAAAATTTGACCTAGAATTCGTTAGTCAAGAATCCATCAAAGGTCAGGTAATTATGGATTAGTTCACCAAAGTTTCACTAATAAACGATACATCGCTCATAATCGAGCTACTTGATGATTTTGTGTTCAACATAATTGAGCAAGAAGAACCTATAGAAATATAAGAGGAAGCAAATGTTATCTTTTTCTTCAATGGTTATAAATGCGAGCAAGGGGGGAGGTACTAGAGTTGTGTTATTTACACCTCAAGGGGATCCTATACCCCTTTCCTTCAAACTTGACTTTCCTTGTACCAAAAATAATATAAAATATGAAGACCTAGTTTTAGGACTTTAGACTGCTATCACATTTGGCAAGCGACTAAGCATTTTAATGATTCTAAACTCACAATTAATCAAGTCAAAGAGATCTACCAATTTAGATACCCAACTTTGCAAAAGTAAAAACCGATTATTGGCAAGATGCTCAGGCACTTTGATTGGTACGCAATTGACAATGTACCTCAAACATTCAATTGATTAACTAGCACAATGGCCTCTCTTGGATATCTCATTCCATATAATCCATTCAATAGCAACACATTTGTAAAAATCACCACACTTTCACAGTGTGCTATTAAACAAGATTTTTCTTAAATAGTAGAGAGTGTCAACATCATCCAAACAAATCCATATAATGATTTTTTTTGCAAATCAAGGATTTTATAAATATGGGTACTCTTCCTATGAGTTGTCCTCAACCACAAAATAAACATTTAAATAAAAATCATCTCGCTATACTCTCTTGGGGGATATTCTCTATCATCGTGGCTATAATGGCATTCTCCTTCATTATCTTATGAAATGCTCAAAAACTAGTGCGCCAATAAAGGAATATTGATAGCTATAAATGAACATCAAAAGCATGCAATGTAACAAACTTTTATAAAACAATGATATAATAAATCGGGTCCTTTTTAATAATAATGACTTGTTCTTTTGAAATACGGTTACAATTGCATACCCTTGAGGGAGTTCACCATTTCTATACAATCAATATAATAGATAACTAAGAGGATTTGATTTTCCTTTGAGGTCTTCTCGCATCCACAAACCATCCTACAAAGGGTTTCTTCATGACCTTCACAAGGGGTGATGATGTCAAACTTTTGTGTTCCTCCTTCCTTGCACAAAACCTGTAATCTGCACACAAGGAACACAAAAAGGTTAATAGCATGTGCAGATGAAATGATAAGTAAAAGTGATAAATGACTAAAATATGATGAGTAAATATGTAAAAAAAAATGCAACTATGCTAAGACGATGAAGAATGTAAATAGCTTGAGGATCCGTGGTTGAATTCCAATAGCACTTCATCGCTTGAAAACTATTAAAATTAGTATCTTTTTTAATGAAGGTGGATGTCAATTTATAGATACCTCAAAAGGAACCTATGATTGGTGAAAACCCTTTGCATGGGAGAGGAGGCTTGCATGCTCTTATCCAAAATCTCATGCTATGCCATTTTTTCATCCTAGCCTACGCAACGCTATTTTGGGATCAAGCGTGCATGCTAATCTAGGCTCAAGCACATGTGTGGATTCTCTCAATTTTTTACTTTACTTTTGGTGCGACCATCTCGGGGTAGGACGAACTTGACTAGGGGTCATCCCTTGGTGAGACAACCTTGACTGGGGACCATCCCTTGGTAGGACGACCTTTATTAGGGGCCATCCCTTGGAGGGATGACCAGGGTTACAAAGGGAAATATCCCCTTGTTTGAGTGGTGAAAACCATTATTTAAGCCCTAGGGTTACCCAAAGTGGTTCATATGGTCTTTAAGGAGTCCATATATGTAATATCCTCATTATGACATGTTTTAGTTGTTTACATATTGAACCTCAAGAGGCAAAATGGATAATTTCTCAAGCCCATGATGGTACCTATGGTGGTCATTTTAGTGAGATGGTCATTGCAAAGCACATCTTGTGCATAGGTTATTATTGGCCCACCATGGAACATGATTGTTGTACATATATCAATAAATATCCAAAATGCCAACATGATGCCAATTTAACCCATGTCCCATCACAAGCGTTGCAACCAATTCAAGCTTTGTGGCCTTTTCACAATGGGATATTTATATGGTAGGAAAGATATATCCTCGTTATTCGAGGAACCATATATTTATCATTATGACCATAGAGTATTTTACAAAATGGGTTGAGGTAATTCCTCTTGCAAGTACAATAGGACCATGAATTACGAAGTTCATATTCCATCATATCATCTATCATTTTGGCATCCCATCAAATACCATATCTGACAACAACACCCTATTCAAAAATATGAATATTTGAGCACTTTGTACCAAGTACAATATTCAGCATTGTTTCTTGACTCCTTATTATCCAAAAAGTAATGGGTAAGCCAAGGCCATAAACAAAACAATAATTACCATTTTAAAAAATAGTTAAATAAAATAACAAATATTAGCATTTGCAACTCCCCTTGGTATTATAGGCTTATCAAAAAAGTGTACGTACTCCAATTGGAGCAACACCTTTTTCACTAGTTTATGGTGTTGAGGCAATCATACCTCTTGAACTTGAAATTCCATCATTGCACATATCATTACAATAATTTATTGATGATGACATTGCATGACAAGTGTGCCTAGATCAATTGAACTTACTTGATGAACGATGAATCAATGCATTATAGCATCTTCACGTCTATCAAGAAAGGATAAAATGTGCCAATAACAACAAAGTGCATCCTCAAGAATTTTGAGTGGGTGATTTGGTTCTCAAGGAGAATCAACAAAACTCAAGCTTACCACCTCATTTGCATGATAAATTTATGGCTAATTGGTTTGGTCTGTTTATCATAATGTAAACATTTGGAATAGGAGCCTATAAACTTGCCACCCTTAAAGGAATTGAGGAACCTGAACCAATCAATATCCTTCATTTGCATGCCTTCTATGCCTAGCTCATAGATTTTCTTGCACATAAAAAAATAAAAATCAATCAAAAACATCCATAAAAATTCAAAAACAAACCAAACAACAAGAACAACAAGAATTAAATTTTTGTTTTCATCTAACCATTTCTCATCATCTTCTAGACAACAATACATTAAACAAATCTAAAAATACAAAATCATACACTCATAAAAAACATGATAGGATGAAAAATGGAGTGACACAAGTGAATGAAAGATGAAATGATAATGAGAAATATAATTGTTAAAGTTATATTATGTATAGAAAAATATTAAGAGTAAATAAGATTTCACTACAAACGTTGGACCTATTAAAAGTAATTTGCATAAATAAACTCTATGGAACAAGGTGAGATGCACAAAATCCTCACACTTAGGTATATCAAACTCACATAGGACATGTTGTTAGATTCGATGATTGTCCTTCTTATCATAAAAACTCTTCAAGCTCTGATACCATATGTTGGAAATGAAGAAAGACAAATATCTAAACGATATATTGTAAATAAGCAAAAAATTCAAGATAGAATTTCCAAAAATTATTTCATCATATTTTGTCGGTATTCACCACCAAACATCTACGTACATCATCCATATTTATGGTTTATGATATCTCTTAGTTTCATGGAATATATAGACTATATGGAAGAGAAAATGTTCCTGTGTTTTATAGGCAGTGAATACCATTATTGATGTAAGATAAAGTTATATATATATATATATATATATATACGGCTTATCTATTACCATCATCTTGAGTTGTCTTGTCTTGTCAAGTCTTATCAACCAAAACCAAATTGTGATATGAAACTATCTATGTTGTAGGTCAAGGTTAGGTTGTTTTAAAGTATCTTCTCATAGCAAGTAGAGGATTACCCTAAAATAAATTGAATGGATAGTTAAATGACCACTTAACAAGTAAGTCATTATATTAGTCTATAGGAAATTTGGAAGGGGTCACTAAGGCATTAAAGACAACACCTTGGGCTTAATGCAAATGAATCTTAAATTTTAATCATGTTTTCCATTAAGTAACTATCCTTTGAATACTACCATCAAAACTAAGGTTAGCATTATACAAAAGCATTGGGAAAGGACATGCAGTTTGTAGATGGGTGGCATAAGAAATTTGAGGGGGGCAACTAAGAACATAAGGAAAGAGAAGGATAAAGAGGGAGTAAATATAAAGAGACACATATAGAAGGAGAGACATAAATACATATAGGGAGACTAAAAATATATACAAATAGCCATAGAGGGAGAGACTCATATAAAAAGAAGGAAAAACATTGAGAGAGAGAGAGAACAACATAGGAAAGAAAATGCATAGACAATAGAGAGGAAGTAAGAAAATCTAAGATGTGAAAGACTTCAAGTGGAAATATATCTAGAAATATTGTCCATGTGATTTATGATTAATTATTGAGGTATTTATGCATGTCATCGATGCAATTCATTGTAGTTCTATAATATTATCTTTATTATTTATGTGGGTTCCTAAGGTCATCCTTTATATCCTATATATTATCATTTTTTTATTTCACTCTTTGATTTTCATTATACATGATTTGAGTGGATGTGTTGTTTCTATTTTTTTCAACAAAGTATTTTGAGATCTAACAAATTCTCATAATAAATTTTAAATTCTTATAATTTACATGAATAATTATAATTAGATATTGTAAAGAATATATTTAATCCATGTACTACTATATGTACCTCACCATTATGTATTTGTTCATATGCAATGATATATTTTAAATATTTTTATAATAGCATGCTTTGTGCTTCAATAGTTTAAAACATAATAATTAATATATGTTTTATCAAATCAACCAATAGAAAAACTTATGTGAAAATGATAATATAGCCATCATATGACCCATTGTTTAATGCAAGAAACACACATTATTTATATCTTATTACAATTGACTTTCGAAAAGGAAATCTCTAAGAATATATAAAACTTTGGCTTGAAATAAGAACAAAATATCATAACTAGTGGAAAATGACAATTTCTAATAAATATTATATTGCTAAAAACATATAAGATAACATACGATTTATTATTTGTTATAAAATGTATATCAATATAAAAGTAGATTAATTATATTTAATGTGTAAAATGTAAATTATAATGGCAATAGAGATCATTATTTTATGGATAAAACCTTTTGTGGTATATTTTATATGTAATAGTCATATTACATGCATTATGAGATGACGATTAAATGAATATTGAAATTTGATTACTAAATATAGTTATCAAGATCATTCATTTTTATCATATCTAATATGACTAATGTAAGTATGTGTATACAAGTTAAAGAAACCATAGTTAACAGTATAAAAATTTTATATGTAGCATAATGCATAAGAGAAAACAATCATCAAGGCAACTATCTACATTCCTCTAACATAGTTATAACTTTTATATTAAAAGCAAACATTTTTAAGATGATATGTCCTTATTTGAATGATCTTTATCTAAAATAAAAAGTTTTGCATTTGAGTCATGTTTATGGATACAAATAATATTTGTTAAATATAGATAGCAATAATATAATCAACCTTTAATTACTTGAGGGCCTTCCATGGAAAATAGCTTGTCTCAACCACTCCAACTCAACTTTATGAACACATCTTTTAATTAGAAATATAGAATTGAAATGGATACCAATTGTGTTACATCATAGGCCACATATTGGAATTATAAAAATATTTTGGCAAGTACACATATATCTCATGGCAAGATTTAAACCTGGTATCTACCTTGAAAGTCAACATATTTAACTAATTAAGCTCCTACCGTTTGATAATAAATATGCATATATTATTACTACTAAATTGAAGGACAATAACTTGAAGGATTGTGGAAATGAAGATCCAAAAAAGTATATGAAGAGGTAATTGAAAGCAAAATAAATGATCTAAGAGATCAAAGAGTAAAGGAAGTGAATTTGTGTGTGCTTTTTATTAGATTTATAAAATTTATAATAAAATATTATTAGAGAGTCATCAAATTGATGTGTTAAGATATTTTTCTCTTTGATGTTAACATTGCTTAAGGTACTTGTTTACTTTGTGAATCCCCATTAATAATAATTATTATTAACAATTAAATTACTAAAAATAAGGATGATAATTTAAAAAGAAATATTAAAATTAAAAAATTAGTAAATTTTATCACCTAATTGATATGTCTTTGAACTTTCATCCAAAAGATTCAAGTTTGAATCACGAGATCACCCCTATCATGCCCCTAGTTAAAAAAAAGTACAAGCCCTTTAAAAAAAAACCTTATATTTACCTTAATAAAAAAAAAATTAATAAATTTCAACACTAAAATAACACTTAAAATCACAAGATCACTCCTATAGTGCCCCTAGTTAAAAAAGTACAGGCCCTTTAAAAAAAAACCTTGTATTTACCCTAATAAAAAAATTAATAAATTTCAACACTAAAATAATACTTAGAAGATTAAAATATGTTTTATTTGAATAAGTTTTATTAAGTGACCTATCATATGAAATATGTTTTATTTTATTAAGTGACCTATCATATTAATAGAGCATCTAATTACACGTGTACTTCGTAAAGAGGAAGTACAGTGACAGCTTCCTCGTTACTTGTAGGATGAGGTTGACATTACCTTGGAGTGTGGTGGTAGTAAAGATTAAATGTTCTCAAGTTTGCCAGTGAAGTGTTTGGAAGTCCACATACATTTCTTGCATACAACTCGTTAGAAAGAAGTAGACAAACACACGTAGTGACGAATATGTCATATCAACTTTTTGGTGGAATATAAATATGACAGTGTTTGGATGTAGATAAATATTAGTCCCGTAAAATCCACATACATTTCTTGCATGCAACTCATTACAAGTAGGCAAACAACCGTAGCGACGAATATGTCATCTCCCCCTACAAATAATGGATGTCATGCCGCTCTCAATTAGTGGAGAAAAAACATGCAGTAGAAGATAGGATATTTGGTCTTCATATTTACATGTGGTTTATAATATTTGGACTCATAATATCTGGGGAGATGCTTAAGGAATATTCCTTATATAAGATTTTTAAAACGTGAATTTAAATTTAATGCAAAGAAAAAATATTAATATGAAACAAAATTTCATTGTCACTATTTTTTTTTAAAAGTGGACATTTGTGGTGGAAATTCACAAGAAGGAGAAATATTAATCTAAAAATAGGAATATATCCCTACCACTTTTTAAAGTGATAGATATCATACGTGTACAATGTTTTACTTTTTGGCCTCTCGCAATATGATGTGGACAATCCATAAGGATCTCACACATCAAATAAGAAACTGCACACGAAAAGAACTTCCTTGTGTAAAAGGCTTTTAAATAGGCAAATACAATTGGATATTGGATAAGAACATAGCTGTCAAAAATATTATCCAATGTAAAATAGAAACTATACATGCGGAAAATCTTATCCATAGCAAAAATAAAATAGAAAGTCTATCAACAAGTTGTTAGTCTCACAATGACACTGAGAGGGGGGTGAATCAGTGTAGCTCTTTTTAACTTAAATCTTCAACTCTTAAAGCCGAAACAATGAAAACTTAAAACCAAATAAAGCAAGTATAACAAGAGAACATCACACAACACAAGATGTACCGAGGTTCACCGATTTGGCTACTCCTCAAAATGACTGTTTGGACTCCCATCCAAATCCAGCCTTTGCAAAGCACCAACTTTACAATCAATTTACTAGCACCCATTGGAAGGAGCACCAACCCCTGATTTATCTGCACCAACGAAAGGAGCACCAACCCCTGATTTATCTACACCAACAGAAAGGAGCACCAACCCCTGATTTACCAGCACCAACTAGAAGGAGCACCAACCCCTGATGCCAAGCACCAACTTGGACTTCAATTTTGAAACTAGAAGATTGACATAAAAATGCCTTCACTTTTACAAGACCCTGACTGGTCTATTGCTTACCCAACGTCTACCACAATTCACAAAACACACACCACTTCTCGCACTTCACAAAATAAAATCCCCTATTTAAAATTCTCCAAGCAACACTCCTTTTATAACTATCCTTTCTCTTTGTAACTCCAATTGTAACTCCTTTCATATATTTAGAAAAGGCATTTCGTCAAACACGTCACATGCAAATAATTGACACCATATTCTCCTACCATGATTGTTCGTTTTCTCGGTCATGACTGTTCGTTTTCTCCTTCGATGACTGTTCATTTTCTCCTTCATGACTATTCGTTTTCTCCTTCGATGACTGTTCGTTTTCTCCTTCATGACTGTTCATTTTCTTTTTCATGCATGCATGCGTTTTGGTTTTTGAAAAGGCTTTTCATTTCTATTTTGAGGCCCTTCATTTCCTTTTCTCCACATGGGCATGCATCCGCTTTTTTTTTTTTCTCAATGGGCATGCATGCTTCTTTCCATGACTGTTCGTTTTCTCCTTCCATGACTGTTCGTTTTCTCCACATGGGCATGCATCCATTTTTTTCCATGTGTAACGACCATCTTAAATGATTTCAAATCATTAAATATTCCTTATGGGTCCACGTCACTATGCAGTCTTCAGTTTCACCATCTTGGTGTTCATCACTAATATCAGACGCACTATCAACTACTCGTTCCTTTGGCGAAAATGCAACATGTCGCGATATCGTGACACTTTTGTTTCTCTACCATGTCTGCCCCTTTTGAGTCGCGAAAATGTGACATGTTGTGATATCGTGACACTTTTTTCTCTCTGCCCTTTTTGAGTCACAAAAATGCGACATGTCGCGATATCGCGACACTTTTGTTTCTCTGCTACCTGCCCTTTTTGAGTCACGAAAATGCGACATGTCGCGATATCGCGACACTTTTGTTTCTCTCTCTCCCTTTTTGAGTCACGAAAATGCGACATGTCGCGATATCGTGACACTTTTTTCTCTATCTGCCTGCCATTTTTGAGTCACGAAAATGCGACATGTCGCGATATCGCGACACTTTTTCTTTCTTGCTCTTTCTCTTCGCTTTTGGCCATGAAAATACAACATGTCGCGATATCGCGACACTTTTTCTCCTTGCTCTTTCTCTTTGCTTTGGCCCATGAAAATACATGTCATGATATCGCGACACTTTTTCTCCTTGCTCTTTCTCTTAGCTTTGGCCCAAAAATACAAATGTCGCGATATCGCGACACTTTTTCTCCTTGCTCTTTCTCTTTGCTTTGGCCCGCGAAAATACAACATGTCGCGATATCGCGACACTTTTTCTCCTTGCTCTTTCTCTTTGCTTTGGCCCATGAAAATACAACATGTCGCGATATCGCGACACTTTTTCTCCTTGCTCTTTCTCTTTGCTTTGGCCCGCGAAAATACAACATGTCACGATATCATGACACTTTTTCTCCTTGCTCTTTCTCTTTGCTTTGGCCCACGAAAATACAACATGTCGCGATATCGCGACACTTTTTTCTCCTTGCTCTTTCTCTTTGCTTTGGACCGCGAAAATACAACATGTCGCGATATCGCGACACTTTTTCTCCTTGCTCTTTCTCTTTGCTTTGGCCCTGAAAATACAACATGTCGCGATATCGCGACACTTTTTCTCCTTGCATTTTCTCTTTGCTTTGGACCGTGAAAATGCAACATGTCGCGATATCGTGACACTTTTTTTCTTTGCGATGTTTTGCTTTTTCTTTGATCTTTAGCATATGGGCCACTTCGGTCTTCTTGGAAAATATGCAAAAAGGTGGGTAAACATCCTCATAAGCATTTAACATCACTGTACATACTCCGAGTAACCTCTGAACTCCTATCCACTGCATCAACCGATCTATCTGATTGTGTTGACAACAATGACAATACTGTCGCTGCACCTTGCTCAACAATCTCCCCCTTTGGAATTGTTGGCAACACACGTGCAATTTCCTGTAACTCTTCTCCCCCTTTGACAACAATATCAAAGGGCTGCTGCAAACTCCCCCTGAGTCCATGCACAACATTCTCAGGCAAAAATTATTACACTTAGCAAAAATCACAAACATGAGCAAAAAGATAAACAAAAACACAAATGCTCCCCCTGAGAATGTGGTCCCGATAGCTAGTCAATTCTTGGGAAGCGTGACCACTCCCAATTTATTGCGAAGGTACTCAAAGACTTCCTTGGGCAATGGTTTTGTGAAGATATCCGCTACTTGCTCTGTTGTTGGAACAAAATCCAACTTAACCTCACCTTCCGCAACTTTCTCCTTCAAAAAGTGATACCGGATAGCAATATGTTTTGTGCGAGAATGCATAACCGGATTCTTTGAGATGTTAATGGCACTGGTGTTATCACACTTAACTAAAATTGGCTCACTGAAGTTAATACCAAGATCTTTCAGGGTTTGTTTCATCCATAATACCTGCGTACAACACGTTGTCGCTGCAATATATTCTGCCTCTACTGTGGATAAGGAGACCGACTCTTGTTTCTTATTGTGCCATGCGACCAACCTTTCTCCAAGATAGAATGCACCTCCATTGGTACTCTTTCTGTCATCTACACATCCTGCCCAATCTGCATCCGAATACGCAATAAGGGTGAAGTCCTTACCTTTCGGATACCATAACCCATACTCCATAGTACCCTTGAGGTACCGAAGAATCCTCTTCACTGTTGTCACATGAGTCTCCTTGGGACTAGCCTAAAATCATGCTACCATGCATACTGCCTACAAAATATCTGGTCTGGTAGCTGTCAAGTATAGTAAGCTCCCAATCATAGATCTGTACATGGTTTGATCAACATGTGGAGATTTGTCATCCTTGCTCAACTTGCAACTTGTCGTCATGGGAGTGCTAACTGGCTTACAATCCTCCATTGTGAACTTTTTTAGTATCTCTTTCACATATTTAATTTGAGAAATAAATATGCCCTTCTCATTTTGATTAACTTGCAACCCGAGGAAATACGAAAGTTCACCAATCATTGACATTTCAAATTCTTTCTGCATCTTATTTGCTAAATCTTTACATGACTCATCTTTGTTGCTGCCAAATATGATATCATCTACGTATACAACAAGAACAATAAGATGGCCATTTTCTATTTTGACATACAAATTACTATCCACCATACCTTTCTTGAACCCTTGTTGAGTAAGATAGTTGTCTAGCCTTGCATACCATGCTCGAGGTGCCTGTTTTAAGCCATATAATGCTTTCTTCAACTTGCAAACCAAGTTGGGATCATCACCAAGTTGGAAACCATCTGGCTGCTCAATATAAACCTCTTCTTCGAGTTTCCCATTCAAAAATGCTGATTTCACATCCATTTGATAAACTTTGAAATTCTTGTAAACTGCTAAAGCCAGAAACATTCTAATTGCCTCTAGTCTAGCCACAGGTGCAAAGGTTTCCTCAAAGTCAATACCTTCAACTTGTGCATAGCCTTTACATACCAATCTTGCTTTATTCCTGACTACCTGTCCATCTTCATTCAATTTGTTTCGAAAGACCCATTTAGTACCGATTATATTTTTATTTGCGGGTCTTGGTACTAACTCCCAAGTTTTGTTTTTCTCGATCTGATCTAATTCTTCATTTATTGCCTTCATCCAACTTTCATCTTTGCTTGCGTCAACAACATTTTTGGGTTCAATGTTGGATAATAGAGAGTAGTTGCTTACTACTCTTCTTCTTGTCTGAACACCAACTATGGGGTCTCCCTGAATATTTGTACTCAATTTGTATTGATGTAACTTCCTGCTCATGTAGCCGCTTTGAATGCAATAATAAAATGTGAGCTTTCTGATTTTGCACGTGAATTAAATATTTTCACCAAAGCGTCATAATAGATCTAACAATCTTCACATCAATGTGTAGTACAAATACACACTTGCTTTTATCGAAACACATATATGCAGACTAGGGCAACATTCTTTCACTAAACCAAATTATCAAAACTGTTATAATCCATAACTTTGAACAATGGCAGTAAGAACCATCAAAAGTACAACACCGACATATAGCAATACTACAAATGGTGACAACTCTCAATTTAATCACCACCCTTCACGGTACCTCCACAAACAACTACATGAACTGAAACACACTTTGACAACTATACGACAACTCCCCCTGACTACTTGCCTTTCATCCTGAGATAACCAAACAAATACATAGGAGCATTAAAATAAAACTTTAAGATTGCTCCCCCCGAGGATGTGCTACCCGGAGTTGCTTAGTGCAATAGAGGAGTAGTCTCCTTCGGTCCAAGGAGACACGATTTCCTTTCTTCTTTCTTTCTCCACTCTGGTTTGATTACAGTTTTGGGCTCTTGTTTTGACTTTTCTTTTTCAGTAGCTTGTGCATGTTTTTCGAGAAATTTTCTATTTTGTCTCATTCCATTTGGTTGAAATTTTCTTCCCTGAAATTGATTTGATGCAAATGTACTTCGACAATTTCTTGCAATGTGCCCAAAATTATGACAGTTATAACATTCTACTGCATAATCCATCAAAGGTGAAAAAACATTTCTACTTGGGTGGTTGTCTCTTGTGCATCCTTGATGGATGATTATTTTCCTTTCTTTGATGCACATGATTTCTTCCCTGTCTGTGTTGCATTCTTTGTGTCTGATGAAATCTACTGTCTTGCCTTAGATTAGATACAAAATTTCTTGGACAAAACCTTGCTATGTGCCCATGACCATTACATTTAAAACATTGCACATGGTGTTCAATCGAAAAAATAGATGTATTTCTACCAGCATAACTCTTTGATCTATTATTCAATCCACAATAAATTGCCTTGTGACCATAATGGTTGCATCTAAAACAATAGCCATTAAAAGCATTATTATGAATAAAGTGAGAGTGATAGAACCTCTTTTGTTGTGGTTGCTTTGTTGTAGATCTCCTTTGAGATTTTCTTCCTTTTGAAGATTCAGCTTCAAGCTTTTCTTGCTTTGATCCTTCAGTAGTGGACTTCTTCTTCTCTGCAGATTTAGAAGATGAAGGTTGTTCAGCTTCACATCCAAGACCAAGCTTACCCATGGAGCTTCTTTGTTGCCTTATCATTTTATCTAGCAACTTTGTGCTCTTCTCAAATTTGAGATTTGTATTGGCCTCTTCTAGTTGTTTCCTCAATAAAACAATCTCCTCTTCTTGTTTGCAGCAAACAATCTCTTTTTCATTGATCTGTGACCTGAGAGTTTCTTCAATCCTTTTGGACTCTTCTACTTGCAGCTTTAGATCACTAATAACTTTGTTAGATTCCTCTTCACGTTTGCTACATACATCGCCTTTATCATCCAGGTGTGACTTCAAGGCTTCTTCTATTTTCTTGGCTTTATGAATTTGTAAGAAGAGATCTTCAATATTATCCCCATATTCTTCCAACTTCTTGGAGAGTCTTTTGTTCTTTTTCCTTTCTATATCCAACTCTTCAAGTGCAGCGATCAACTCACCTTCTAGATCTACTTCAACCTCAAGGTTTTCATCACATACTTCAGAATTCACTCCTATCTTTTCTAGTTCAATTTTCTCTTCCACAGGAACTGAAACTGACTGAGATGCCTTATTGGAGGAGGATCTATTCTTCTTACCCATTGCGTACTAATCCAAGATCAACCCTAGCTGATTTAGCCTGACAAGGGAAACTGGATCTGATACCAATTGTTAGTCTCACAATGACACTGAGAGGGGGGTGAATCAGTGTAGCTCTTTTAAAACTTAAATCTTCAACTCTTAAAGCCAAAACAATGAAAACTTAAAACCAAATAAAGCAAGTATAACAAGAGAACATCACACAACACAAGATGTATCGAGGTTCACCGATTTGGCTACTCCTCAAAATGATTGTTTGGACTCCCATCCAAATCCAGCCTTTGCAAAGCACCAACTTTACAATCAATTTACCAGCACCCACTGGAAGGAGCACCAACCCCTGATTTATCTACACCAACAAAAAGGAGCACCAACCCCTGATTTATCCACCAAGAAAGGAGCACCAACCCCCGATTTACCCGCACCAATCGGAAGGAGAACCAACCCCTAATGCCAAGCACCAACTTGGACTTCAATTTTGAAACTAGAAGATTGACATAAAAATGCCTTCACTTTTACAAGACCCTGACTGGTCTATTGCTTACCCAACGTCTACCACAATTCACAAAACACACCCACTCCTCGCACTTCACAAAATAAAATCCCCTATTTGAAATTCTCCAAGCAACACTCCTTTTATAACTATCCTTTCTCTTTGTAACTCCAATTGTAACTCCTTCTTTTCTCTTCCTTGTTTTCTCCTTTCATATATTTAGAAAAGGCATTTCGTCAAACACGTCACATGCAAATAATTGACACCATATTCTCCTACCATGACTGTTCGTTTTCTCGATCATGACTGTTCATTTTCTCCTTTGATAACTGTTCGTTTTCTCCTTCATGACTGTTCGTTTTCTCCTTCGATGACTGTTCGTTTTCTCCTTCATGATTGTTCATTTTCTTCTTCATGACTGTTCGTTTTCTTTTCCCTTGTGCATGCATGCGTTTTGGTTTTTGAAAATGCTTTTCATTTCTATTTTGAGGCCCTTCGTTTCATTTTCTCCACATGGGCATGCATCCGCTTCTTTCCATGACTGTTCATTTTCTCCACATGGGCATGCATCTGCTTCTTTCCATGACTATTCGTTTTCTCCTTCCATGACTGTTCATTTTCTCCACATGGGCATGCATCCGCTTCTTTCCATGTGTAACGACCATCTTAAATGATTTCAAATCATTAAAGATTCCTTATGGGTCCACGTCACTATGACGTCTTCAGTTTCACCATCTTGGTGTTCATCACTAATATAGGATGCACTATCAACTACTCTGTTCCTTTGGCAAAAATGCAACATGTCGCGATATCGTGACACTTTTGTTTCTCTACCTTGCCCTTTTTGAGTCATAAAAATGTGACATGTCGCGATATCGCGACACTTTTTGCCTTTTGAGTCGCAAAAATGTGACATGTCGCGATATCGCGACACTTTTGTTTCTCTGCCTGCCTACCCTTTTTGAGTCACGAAAATGTGACATGTCACGATATCGTGACACTTTTGTTTCTCTGCCTCCCTTTTTGAGTCGCAAAAATGCGACATGTCACGATATCGCGACACTTTTGTTTCTCTGCCTGCCTACCCTTTTTGAGTCATGAAAATGCGACATGTCGCGATATCGTGACACTTTTTCCTTCTTGCTCTTTCTCTTCTCTTTTGGCCACAAAAATGCAACATGTCGCGATATCGCGACACTTTTTCTTTCTTGCTCTTTCTCTTCTCTTTTGGCCATGAAAATACAACATGTCACGATATCGCGACACTTTTTCTCCTTGCTCTTTCTCTTTGCTTTGGCCATGAAAATACAACATGTCACGATATCGCGACACTTTTTCTCCTTGCTCTTTCTCTTTGCTTTGGCCCACGAAAATACATGTCGCGATATCGCGACACTTTTTCTCCTTGCTCTTTCTCTTTGCTTTGGCCCGTGAAAATACATGTCGCGATATCGCGACACTTTTTCTCCTTGCTCTTTCTCTTTGCTTTGGCTCGTGAAAATACAACATGTCGCGATATCGCGACACTTTTTCTCCTTGCTCTTTCTCTTTGCTTTGGCTCGCGAAAATACAACATGTCGCGATATCGCGACACTTTTTCTCCTTGCTCTTTCTCTTTGCTTTGGCCGCGAAAATACAACATGTCGCGATATCGCGACACTTTTTCTCCTTGCTCTTTCTCTTTTCTTTGGACCGAAAATGCAACATGTCGCGATATCGCGACACTTTTTTTTTTGCGGTGTTTTGCTTTTTCTTTGATCTTTAGCATATGGGCCACTTCGGTCTTCTTGGAAAATATGCAAAAAGGTGGGTAAACATCCTCATAAGCATTTAACATCATTGTACATACTCTGAGTAACCTTTGAACTCCTATCCACTGCATCAACCGATCTATCTGACTGTGTTGACAACAATGACAATATTGTCGCTGCACCTTGCTCAACACAAGCCTGTCATTCCTTATAATTCCTCCCCACCGTAAGAGCATTGGACTCCAATGCAGTCAAAAGGGAAGGAAAGTCATGAACCATCTGGCTATGAGAGATCCATCAGGCCTGATGTGGTAGCTGTCCTTGTGAGGCGTGTCCTAGTATAAAAAAGATGATCATTCTCCAAAGGAAACTAGAAGTCAGGTACAATATCAGTAGGATGACTAATGATAGGGTCTGTCTCCAATGTAGACTCATGGTACGGTCGAAGCAATTCAACATTGACAACATCATGGATGCCCAAGTGTGCTGGAATATCAAGCCGAAAAGCATTCTCAGACACATGTTTTATAATAGTGTATAGCCCAAAGTGAATGGGTTTGATCTTGCTATGGGTCGTCCCATGGAATCTACGACGATCAAGGTGCAACCAAACTCTATCTCCCACATGGAAATGATGTGGAACATGGTGTTTGTCCATGGCTCTCTTCTGTTGCTATTGGGTTTTTTGCAAAATGGGAGTAATGTTAGAGTGAAGCTGCTGCAAATGTTGGACGAAGGAATGGGCTTTGTCTTGCTCTTTTTTCACATGGGTTGTGATAGGAGATGGAAGGGACAAGGGTAACTCATAAGGTGCTAAGGGTTGAAAACCTAGACATACTTCAAAGGGTGAATGACCTGTGGAGGAATGGACAATCCGATTATATGCATGCTCAATGTGGGTAAGACTCAAATCCCATTTGGTTGGAGATGAATGGTGAAAAATAAAAAAAATTGTACAAGAGTACAATTGACTACTTTAGTTTGATCATCGGATTGAGGATGAAAATATATGGAAAATTTAAGAGACACCCTAAAAGTTTCCACAAGGAACGCTAAAAATGACCAACAAAACGAGAATCATGGTCAGAAACAATACTAGTGGGTAGACCAAAGGAACGCCAAACAATATCAAAGAAGAGTTGGGCTAAGTTGGTAGCGGAACTAGTTTTTCTACAAGGGATGAACTTAGCCATTTTATTGAATCGATCAACTATGAAAAAAACACAGTCATGCTGATGGACTATCTTAGGAAAACCACTGACTAGATCCATTGAAATACTTTCCCATGAACGAGATGCAATGGGCAAAGGCATGCTGAGGTCGAGCTTCCTATTGGATGGCTTGAATTTGCAACAAGCAGAACACTGCCTCAAATACCTCAAAATATCACACTGCATGTGGGGCCAGTAGAAGAATCGCTGCAAGTGATGAAGAGTTTTATGTTTGTCAAAATATCCACCATAAAGGGTAGAATGTACGTCCTTAATAAGGGATTGTTGAGACTCAAAGGGTACACAAAGTTTGTTCAGGCGGTAAAGCAAACCATCCTTAAGATGATAATCTTGAAAAGAGGCCAAATTTGAAGAGGAAGGATGGTGTAAATGCTTAAAAATTGTGGCAAAGACTCAGGGTTATGCATAGTGGCTATTTTTAGCCAAATTGGCTAAAATTAGAATTTTCAAAAATTGGAATTGGCTAATATTTGGGACCCTTGACCAGGGCCCATTAGCCAAAAATTTCTAGGTGCAATTTTTTTTTGGGTCAATTCGCCCCAATTTTATAATAATTTGACCATTTTAAGTTTAAATTTCCAACATTGCCCCTAATAATAGTGAACATTTTACATATGTTTTGACACTATTAGCCTGGATTTCAAAACTGATTCGCCATTTTTTTATAAATACATTTTGGGGCTGATCCCTTATGCATAACCCTAGGCAAAGTCATGGTCATGAGGATACAAAGAAGATGAAGACTGAAATCCCAAGTGTGAGGTAGTAATAATAGTCAAAGCATGTGAGGAAGGAGGAGTACTTAGGCAATTAGCCATAGAATTTGTACTACCCTTTTTGTATTTTATAACAAGGTAGAATTATTGAAGGTAAGAATTCCATTTCATGTGGTGAGCTTCTTGGATTTTATTCTGAGATTGGAGGAACTACAAAGGCAAGTGATCTATATGAAAAATGGTATATTTTCCTAGGAGGTAATGACACCAATTTTGATAGCTTGGACTAAGGCATAAAGCTCTTTGTCATATGTGGAATAATTTTGCTTGGCAATGGAAAAGGACTCTGAATGATAAGCAACATGATGACCATTTTGTTTGAAGATAGCACCAAGGACAAATTGAGAAGCATCGGTTTCAATCTCAAAAGGTTGTCTAAGGTCAAGAATAACAAGAATAGGAGCAGAACTAAGCTTATCTTTCAAAGTAGAAAATGCATGGAAATGGGCAGGAGTCCAATGGAAGATAGATTTTACCTTAGTCAAATTATGCAAAGGAGTAGCAATGGTGGAATAGCCTGGAATAAACTTACGGTAGAAGTTGTCTAGGCCAAGGAAACTTCGTAAGTTGGTGGTAGTGGTAGGAGTAGGCCAATTAAGGAGGACTTCTACTTTTCTAGGATCCACCTGAATACCTTGCTCATCAATGATAAAACCAAGGTAGAAAATATAATTTCATCCAAAAGAACACTTAGGCAAATTGGCATACAACTGATGTTGTTGAAGGATGGAAAAAACATGATTCAAATGCTGCAAATGGGTCTCCCATGTAGGAGAAAATATGAGAATATCATCGAGATAAATAATGACATATCTATCCAAGCAGCATTTGAAAACTTCATTCATGAGCCTCATGAAGGTAGTAGGAGCATTGGTGAGGCCAAAGGACATAATAAGCCATTCAAAAAGACCCATCTTTATTTTGAAATTTGTCTTCCATGTATCTTCAACTTGGATACGAACCTAATGATATCCACTTTTGAGATCAATCTTAGTGAAAAACTTAGCTCCCTGAAGTTGGTCTAAGAGATCATCAATATGAGGGAGTGGGTATCTATTTTTTATTGTTATTTTATTAAGTGCCCAAAAATCAATGCAAAGACACCAAGTGCCATATTTTTTTAGAACAAGAAGAATAGGAGAGACACAAGGAGAAATGCTTGGTTTAATGAAACCTTTATTTAGTAGGTCCTAAATTTGCTTCTTTATTTCATCATATTGCAAAAGTTATTGCCTGTACATGGGGGCATTAGGAAGAGCTGCAACTGGAACTATATCAATAGTGTGGTTAATGTCCCTTTCAGGAGGTAAGCAAGTGGGCTCTTGAAAAACACTTTGATATTTGTACAATATGTTATCAATTGATTTGGGTCTATTGGATTTAGAAGCTATTTTTGAAAAGTGCTTATGCTATGGACGAATGAAAATGAGAGCAAGTGCATGTGCTTGATTGGTTGCTTTACGTGCTTGTCTACAACTTAGCAATAGATTATTGGAGTGCTTGGTAGGTTCTTGAATTGAGTGAATGAGATAGTGCTTATTATCTTGCTACAATGTGTATGTATTTTTATAAGCATCATATGTAGCACACCTATTATATTGATAGGTCTTACCAAGCAAAAGACCACAACAATCCATTGGGGTCACATCACAAGTGACCTTGTCTCTAAAATTTGGACCAAAGGCAAATGCAAGAGTGCATGTGTGTGTAATCTGCAAAGAGGTCTCACTATCCTTCCATCCAATGGAGTAAGTATGAGGATGTGGAGAAGTAGGGAGCTTGATCTTATCAAAAATGGATTGTACTATCAAGTTCTTTTGTGAGCCATTGTCGATGATACAATCTACTACAAAATCATGATGCAAATGAGCACGTGTGATGAAGATATTGTCACAATCTCGAGTAGTAGAATGATGATTCATTACAAGATTGAGTTTTCCTTTCAACTCTTCATAGACCTTTTCTTCACCAATAGTCTTGATGGGGTTATCATGGGTTCCCTCATCATACTATACAAACAAGTTCTTCTTCTGCAATTGTCTACATTCAGATTTAAGATGTTCTTTTCATTTACAATAATCACAAAATTTTTGAGACTTAGCATTAGAAGAAGAAGAATAAGAAGAAACATGAAACGTATGATTAGAAGTAGAGGACTGAGAAGGAGTGGGAGTAGGAGAAGAATGAGAAGGGGGAAAGCACAAAGAGCTCTGTGGCATCTGTTGTTGAGGACGAGGTGATGGATTTGAACATATTGAAGAGTAGTGATTCCCCTTGTGTTGCAATGCAAACTTCTCCTCCACAAGTTGTGCCTATTTGAAAACATCATCAAGAGTTGTACAAGAAGTGTACTTGATTTCTCGATAAAAGTGTGCGAGAAGACCACTTTTGAACTTGGCAATAAGGGAAGTAGTGGGATCTGAAACGTGAAGCAACACACATAATCTGTTGAATTGATGGAAATAGTCTTGAATGGATTAATTTTTGCCCTGACGAAGGTGAAGCCAATGGTTGAGGAGATCATCATCATAGTTGGATGGATAAAAAGTGGCTTTCAAGGTCGTAATCAAAGCATACCAAGTGGAGATGGGGTCTTGAGTTCCTTGGCATTCGGTAATGAGAACCTTAGCCATGCTAGAGAGTTTGAGCTTGGCAAATGGAACTTTTTCATCATCTGGGGTTTGAGTCAATTCAAACCAAGTCTCCATATATAAGATCCAGGTATTGAGGACATTAGGATCTCTAGAGCCTTCATAGATTTTGACTTCACATTTAGGAGAATGAGTATGAGAGGAGGAGGAAGAATGTTATTGCATTGAGAGGAGGAGGAAGAATGTGATTGCATATCTCTAACAGTGTCAACCAAAGAAAGAACTAAGACAGTAACCTTGGCTAATTTTTTTGCTACATTGGTAGCCATAGGTCTAGGTGGAGCCAGTGAAAGACTATGATGCCCAACTAAGAGAACAAAACCATTTTTTTTGTATTATTATATCAAAGGCTTTGTTTACAATAAAAGCTAAAAGGCTTTTAAAAAGTTCAAAAAATAATATAGAAAAATTGACCGACAAATTATTTTTTTTTTTTTAAAGCTTCTCGTCTCTTTTTTTTCACAATAAAAATAAAAATATAAAGAGCTTGTTATCCCTTTCTAATGCTAGCCAAATGTCTAAAAAGACAAAAGCATTAATATATATATATATATATATATATATATAAACTATTCGAATATGGCCAAAATACAAGCTAGAAGCCAATGTATAATTATACCTTGCACAGTTCAGAAGAGACAACCCTTGCAAATTTTTTTATTTTTAGTTTTTTTCTCTCGTTGTCTCAGAACTACGTAGATGTGGAGATACAACCAAGGAAACAACACTCGATGAAAAACAGGAACAATTTCGAGTGGCCTTCCTCAGAGGTACGTCAGGGCGTTAGCAATCCTTCGATAGCGTTTTAGTGGCCTTCCTCGCTATCCCTTCCTCCCGTAGGTGCACAAGCTAACCATGCAACAGTTGCAACGTCATGCAATTCGGAGACCATGATAAAAAACAATGAAAACTCGTTGAAGTTCTTTTGAATTATAGATGTTGAGGGGGCTTACTATCGTTAAATAATTGGAAATCACGGTATCTTCATGGTAATTCAGTGTGTGAGCAAGGTGGAAAGGATCAAAGACAGAGGGGAGAAAGGTCGTGGCAGAGGGAATACTCAGCCAAAGGCAAATGGAACACAATATCACCTAATTTTTTGGCTCTGAAACCAAATGATGTGGATAATCCACAAGGAGCTCACACACCAAATAAGAAACTGCACATGAAAAGAACTACCTTGTCTTATGCGTAAAATACCTTTAAATAGGTAAATACAATCAGATATTGGATAAGAGCATAGTCAAAAATATTATCCAATGTAAAATAGAAACTATACATATGAAAAATCTTATCCATAGCAAAAATAAAATAGAAAGTCTATCAACATGTGTCATTCCTTATCCATAGCAAAAATAAAATGGAAAGTCTATCAACATGCGTGTCATTCCTTATCACAATATGAACAAGCATCCAAAGATCAAACAAGCTTTCCAAAGGGAGGATTTTAATTTTAATAAAGACATTGATATTTGAAAAATATGAATTTTCTAAAATAAGAGAAAATTGCAAGTTAAGGACTACAAACATCCTAAGGGAGCCCCATCCCCATCCATTTGAAAATTGCAAGGCAAGGACTACAAATAAATATTAAAATTAAAAATTAGTAAGTTTTGGTATGTCTTTGAGCTTTCATCTAAAAAAAATCCAAGTTGTGATGGTTATTGTGTCCTTAATAAAGAAAATGTATAAACTATTTCAAGAAAAACTTGTATTTACTCTAATACAAAAGATGTCCAAGGTTCAAACAATTGCTTTGTGTTAAATTCCCTATTTATAAGTATAGCTCTCGACTTTACTAAGGGTCATGGTTGGGAGGAGACTGCTCAACCCTAGGGATTTCTCACAATAACCAAATAAAAAAAAAATTACTAATATTCAATAATAAAGATAATATTTTAAAAAAATATTTATTTATTTATTTATTTGATGTACACACATCCCTTACCAAAACCCAAACCATCTCAGTGTCCCCACTAATACATTAAAATAAATTTTATTTGAATAAATTTTATTAAATAACTTATAATATTAATAACCATTTAAAAACATATTATTTTAAAAATAATAAATAATACTAATATAATAAAAAATCATAAACCTACTTTTTTAAAACTAAAATTCCTAACTTTAACTTCTAAGAATTTAAAAATCCAATAAATAAATAATAACAAAGATAATATTTAAAAAATTAAAATATGTTTTATTTGAATAAGTTTTATTAAATAACTTATAATATTAATAACTTTTTTCCAAAAAAATATTATTTTAAAAAATAAAAAATAATATTAATATAATAAAAAATAATAAAACTTACTTTTCAAAAATTAAAATTTCTAACCTTAATTTTTGTGACTTGTAAAAATCCAATAAATAAATAAATAAAATTATAAAAAATTATAAAAATATATCACATGAAAGTGACCAATACAACAAAATACATCAAATACTTTTTTTAATTTTATTTTAATACAATTATTTTTTATTTAATTTTTTAAAAATAATTTCGAATAAAATAATAATATCAATTAATAAATTGTTTATATTTAATTTTTAATTAAAATATTTTTGTTTTTATTTATTTTAAAAATAAATTTATATATATAAATATATCACGTTTGGAAGTAGATAAACATTCGTCCAGAAAATCAACATACATTTCTTGCATACAACTCAAGACACGTATACGTTGTGACGAATATGTCATCTCCACTACAAATATGGATGTCATGCCACTCTCAACTAGTGAGAAAAAACATGTCAGGTCACTATCAATGGTTTTCATTAGTCTTTGTATATTTAAATTTATTTTTAAGGATGGATAAGATGGTTATATCAATTTAAGTAAAATAAATATTATGAAATTTAAAAAAAAAATTCTTTAACCTATTATTTCTAAGAAATGCTTAATGAATATTCTTTACATCCAAAAAGAAAATATTAATATAAAATGAAAGTTCATTTTTAAAAGAAAAAAAAAAAAGTGGCATTGGTAAGAAATTAACTTTAACTTTGTTTTGAAGATAGAAGAAGTGGAAATATTAATGTAAAAATAGGAATATGTCCCGCTCTTTAAAGTGGACTTCTAAAGGGAGGATTTTTATTAAGACATCGAATTTTGAAAAGTGTCAATTTTCTATAATCAGAGGAAATTAAAAAGGCAAAGACTACAAACATCCAGAGGAACCTCATCCGATATTATTGGAGTCAAGTCTTTCGTGACCTGTGATGGAAATTCACTTTACTTTTGTCTTATAAAGTAAAAGTGAACCCCATCCCCATCTGTTTGAAAATTCTTCGTGCCCTGTAAAGCCGAAATTATCGGCCCAACTTGTAAAATGGAGTCAAGTCTTTCCTGCCGTGTAAGACCGATATTATTGGCCCAACTTGTAAGATGGAGTCAAGTCTTTCGTGCCATGCACAATCTTCCTATAAAAACTGATCATCTGGACTAATCTCCCTCACTGCAGCGTAGGGAATGCTCATATGGACTGATCTCCCTCATCTGAAAATTATATTTCGTGCTTGGATGTAGTTATGAACAATTTGGGTTTTGATGAGGCATCCTCTTAGAAGAGATAAGAGATTGAGAAATAGAAAATAATAGGGCTTGATAGTTGGTTAGAGATTCCAAATATAACACCTTAACCATCAATTATATTCTTATATATCCACCTATTAGGATGAGTCGTTATGAGATACCGTTACTTTGTTTGGTGCTGGACCTTTTAGATTCCCATTAGAATTATGGGGTACCATTACATAGATTGGTGTTGGACCGTTTAGATTCCCATTAGAACCTTTAAAATTAAGAAGGAGCTTAATCTAGTTGTTTGATTTGGATGAGGCAAAGAGGATAAACATATCCTCTACCACCTTGTTTAGAGGGTTGTTACTATGGAATTGATCCCTATCAAACTAAATGAATTTCTAGCATATTTGGTTGATGCACTTCTTGTCATTGAGCCATTCATAGTGGAAAAGCTAACTTTGAGGAACATCACAAGTAGATCCTCTTTCTATTTGTCATTGTGTGTGTTGAAAATATAAGTTGTAAAAGGTTTTATAGTGGAAGTTATTAATGAGTATTACCGAAGATAATGATACTACCAACAGGTTGATACAAGATGTGGAAAGGTTAGCACCAAACCTAAGAGTATCATATTGTTAGAGATTAAGGTATCTCTTAGTACTTGATGTTGAGGGACAATCCATGTCAACAACCAAGAGAAGATAAACATTATGATGTATTAGTCATAATTCCAATGCATAAAGGTCAATGTTAAGTCCTTTAACGAGGTACCATACTTGAAAGTCCACTTAAGCAAGTCGAAATTAATGCCAGCTAAGTGCTATGGGTCTGGAAAAAGAGTGTGGAATGAACATCCTTGTTATTTGAGATAACATCAAAGTTGGAAGCATTGTTAGGATCAATTTCCATTAGCACTAATACAACTAATGTTGTACCATACTAGAAGAGGGATTCCTCCACCTAAAAGCATAAGCATCAATTTAAGAGAAGCCTTTATAAGTTGAGATATTTAGCATCTAATTTTGAAAGAGTATTCATAGTCCTTAGCATCTAAGTTTGAAAGGGATACCTAGCACCAAGTCACATGTTTATAGTGCCTACTGCCTTAGCATCAAGCCACTCAACATAGATGTCAAGTTAATATTAACACCAAAAGGAAGGTTCAACATAATTTGATACCAAATATTGAAGTGAACAAAAGATGGAAACAATCTTGGTCTTTGAGATAACTTAAATAGGCATGCAAAATTTATATTAGAAATGATTGGAGGATCAAATTATGATTTAAGAAAATTATAAGGGATTTAATGGGTAGGATTAAGAATTTTTCTTGAAAGATGAGTTGTAAAATAAGAATATGTCAACTAGATAAATTGTCAAAAGTGCCCACATGTGAAAAATAGCACCATGATACATCACATGCAAGAAAATAGCTAAGGTAATAATGAAATGGAGGTCATGATCAACCCATTTAAAACTTGAGTAGTATCAAAGTAGGGATTTTCATATATGCTATGACACTTGATCGTTGAGAAGAGTTATCTATGCATGAAGAAGAGTAGTTGTAGAAAAGGGATGGTGGCATCAACTGATAAGGGGAAGGGTAAATAAAACTAGAATGCGGTGGATGACCAAAAAGTACCATGATCATTTCTACATAATGAAGCTAAGTTACAAACATCTAATATTTTTAACCATACAATGTAAATTTGGCACAATCGTCTTCGAAATAGTACGAATACCTACATAAATAAGGACATCAACAAATATGTGGGCATTATTCTAGCAAAGTTATCCCATGGTACCTTGTATGTGGAAGCCCAAAATATATGGTAGCTAAATGAGGGATTAGATCAAATCCAATTGAGGTTTTCTACTCAAATGAGATATTTAGATTGGGCTAGGATCCTAGACCTACATAAACTAGAAATTTGACTACTTCTCTATTATGTGGAAACCACAATGATGGGTTATGGTTACATACATTATACCACAATAGAGAGGAGGTGGTAAACTAAATTTTAGTCCATTGCATGGACAAGAAATATTCCAAAATGTATGAGAAGAAGAACTCAGTTAAGGCCCAAGATGTATGACAATCCTTGAATACCATGTCGAGTTTGAGAGTTGTGGTAGTGGTTAGATATCACATGCTCAAAATCAAATTTTAATGCATAGGTTTTGTTCTATAATTGTATCATAAGTGTTATTGAGATTCAATAATGACCAAAGGAGGAATGGTGGCCTATGATATGGTGGTGATATGGAGTAAACATAATATTGCCCACATTTTTCAAAGAATGTTTTGATAAATCATAAAAAAGATAAAGAAGGGGTCCTTAATAATTTATGTACTATACTTTCTTAAATATTTGTACTATGTAATTTTCAAGCACCAACATAGCAAATATTATTAGACATACATTTTTAGTGTAACCATACGAGTGTTAATAAGTTGCACCTCATCCTATAAACAATTTTGATTCAATATTGTTGGAAAAATGAGTGGCATAGAAAAATAGGATTAAGAACCTAATGAATGAGAAATAATGCATTCTCCTACTAGGTGGCTATGAATTTATTAACAAGAAAAACTATTTATGGATTCAATACAATATAGACTATTGTTACATCTTCTAGTCTTATAGTCTAAAGAGGTTGCACCTAGGAGGATATGTCTATGAAATTGATTATGGGACCATGAATATTAATGCCCAAATGGTAAACCCATTAGATGTCTAAAATGAGAAGGAAAAGCAAAAGAAAAAATAATAGATGGAGTAGTTTTAGATGTCTAAGAAAATAATGAATGCTACATATGAGGATGTGGAGCCAAGTGGTGTAGGGATAAATGGAGAGTAAAGGGGTGAAGATGCCAATGAATTTAGCATTACTACTAGAACCCATAAGGGTGATGCCTTATTTGGATATCAATATTCCTAATAGACCTACTAAAAACCAAGAAGAAGAGGCTCTATGTTAGAAATAGATTATATTACATCATTTAGGTCATGTAAATGTACCTTCCTAGGTACATACTTAGGACATTAGATTACTTTAGGGGGAAGTTATCTAGTTTCTTCATGCAATGTAATAAATGCACACTTATCAATGTGCAATATGTATATGTGCAAGGTGTCCCTTGCACAACTAGGTAAGAGTGTTCGCCAAGGAACCTATCTTCTTATATAAAAAAGGGCCTCATTGTAACAAGTAGAATATAGAAGCTCAAAGCATATTCGTAGGTAGTAGCGTAGTGTTGTGTAGATCACCATATATTGGTGATGGGTACAATGTAGTACAATAGCTTTATTCATGGAGTACCCATTTCCTCCATAGGTACATTGTATTCATTTTTTTCATTTCTATTTATAGAATATTTCAATCATCTTGTAGATTTACTTTCTTTTATATTATTTTGCATCTTGTGATTGATATCTCCCATTGCATATTGCATCAAAATCTAACAGTGGTATTAGAGCCATGGTAGATCTAGCCACAATAGATCAATAGGAAAACCACTATTATCATTAAGGCTAAGTTTTTTGTCAACTTGACGCACTGTTGGACAAACCACTATAAAAAACTCTTAGAAGAGTCTAAGTGGTAACATTAGGAAGAGCCACAAGTGAGGACTAAAATAAATCTCAATTCTAGAAATATTGAGATTATATTTGGCTAGAGTCTTTCCATAGAGTTGAAGGAAAAAATCATGAAGACTAGGACTCAACATTAAATCCACTAGATTGACAAATCAACTAGTGAAAATCATTTAGGATATCTGAAATTTGTTAACTATTACCTAAAGTTTCTTTTGTTGCAGAAAATTAATTCTTATATGATTGGGACACCTCCTACAAAAGAAATCTAGGATACTTCAACTTCATTGCCTAAAGGTCGGCATAAATTCATAGTGTAGAGATTAGTTCCTTATGCTAGAAAAGAATACTACGAAAGACTTCTACAGAAGATTTATGGTGAAGTTAGGAGACTGGAGATCTCCATTGCTAGATTGTGAACTTCACATAATAAGAAAAGGTCATAGAAGCATTGATCTATAAGAAAAGGCCATAGAAGCCTTGATATAGAATAAAATGCCATAAAAGCCTTGATCCAAAAGAAAATACCACAAAAGCCTTGATCCAGAAGAAAATTCCATAAAAGCCTTGATCCAAAATAAAATGCCACATAAGCCTTGATATTGAAGAAAAGGCCACAAAAGCCTTGTCCCAGAAGAAAAGGCCACAAAAGCCTTGATACTAAAGAAAAGGCCATAGAAGCCTTGATACTAAAAAAAAAGGCCACAAAAGCCTTGATCTTGAAGAAGACTCCAAAAGAGAGTATTTGATTCGGAAGCAGATTTTTGTTACATAGAAAGGAGATTTAGTGACATGGAAAACTTCCTACAAGAAAGTTAGGAAGAGTATCTTCTTTAGAATTAATCCAAAACCTAAAGAAAAATCGAAGGTAAAGAGATCAAGAGAAGATCTCATTGAATAACTTATAGTCTTGGAAGAAGGACTATGAGAACCCTGATCGAATCCATAAGTAGTAGAATCAGAGATCCATAAGAAGATCTCACCACCAACACTTCTAGGAGTAGAAGGTTGAAGAAAAGGTCTCAAGGAAGACCAGAAGAAGTTGCAAGATCAAAGACCTTGGGGAGGTCTCAATGAGCATCCACTAAAAGGCTTGGAGAGCCTTACTGAAGTCCTCAAAGGAGAACTCATTAGAGAAATTCACTACAGAAGATAGTGAAATATTTGGGATAATTATCACCATCTAATGAGTGATAAAACATAACGTATTTTATGCAGTTTGATTCATTTTTTGTTTATAGATTCATGAAAATAAATGTAGTTTTATGATCATTTTTATCTTATTTATGTGATTTACGGATGAATTTGATATTGGATGATAAAAGTGGTTTATGCATATATTTTACACAAAAGTGTGCAAGTTTTGTGTGTTTTGGCAGGAGAACGTTGCAGGAGTAGCACAGAGTAGGATGAGGCAAGGCACAAACCAAATAATAGGTGTGGACATATCAACCATGAGGATGACATGTCAAGGAGCTGCATGGATGAATGCTACAGAAAGACGCTACGAAATATAACTACATAAAGCCATTACAAAAAGTGTCTACTGAAAGACGTTACAGAAAGGATGTTGACTAGGTCCAAATGTCCAATGCATCAATATGCCACATCCAGTGACAATGTAGCAGTACACATTTGATTGTCATGTTGGAATTTTGCACGAGAATTTTATGTTTATTAAATTTGTTATAAAGTTGTTGTAAAGTTGTAATATTATTATATTGTTAAGTTGTTTTTATTCGGACGCAAGCTATTTTGTCTCCTTTTGGAATAAATTGGCATATAGTTGTATTGTTGTGTCAATGAATTATTTAAATTAAGAACTTATGATTATGTTAGTTCGATAGTTGCCACTTGGACCATAGGGATTGTGACAAAGTCCAAGATGGTTACAAACTAGTATAGTTTTAGCTTTTTATTGATGGAAAGATAATATCTGAATCATTGAGCCAACATAGCCATATGGAAAATACATGGAAGAATTTCATTAAGAATATCCAAGCGACATTATATATTACAATAGAGACCTTTGAAATAGTCTAATGCCGAAGTCTAATGCCAAAATGAAGAAATGTTGAACTTATGCTAGAATATCAAAGAAATGCTAAAATGTACAATGTTTAAATATTATCTATATATTTTTTGAAGATTTTATGCTCGAGGATACTGTACATTTGAATTTCCAGAAATATAGAAGCAACACCTTTTGTCATGTCTTTTGTAACTATGTCATTTTCTTTATTATGATTTACTTGCATAAGTAGTTTTTATTGTATTTTCCTGCATTCTTAAAAGCAAATAATGTTAGTAGTATTAATGCACACTAGTTAAGTAAAATAGTTTAGGGGAGAAATATTTACACTGTCCTCTAGGAGGTAGGGCCCACTCCTACAGTCAATCCCTATTCTCTTGCCCCCTAAAATAGAATAGGAATAGTTAGTACATAGATTAACTTTAACTTATCAATTAAAATAAATTGCATCATCATAGGTTATAAAGTAAAAATATATAGTTAATATCATATGCACGTGGATCCACATCAACAAATATAAAAAGCATTTAATTAAATAATAAAATCATACATTGCATTTTATTTCAATTTTGCACAATTTATTTCTTTGTAACTATTATTATTTTTTGCAAACTTGAAACTAAGAGAAATAGAATTAAGTTTGATAATTAATAATTCAGTATAATCTATATTGGATTTCTACCTTTTAAATAATTATCCCAGAATTGATAATAAGTGTTGAGTTTACAACTAGATATTTTGGCATCGTTGTCGGGGAGAGTAGTGTCGTAATTTCTAATCAAAGGTTATTAGTTGCGTAAGAAAATAGGCTTACTTGTATGTGGGAAGAGGTACGAGTCCTTGGTGTGCATATGAGTCAGAGTGGCACAAGAAGTCCCGATAATCCCTTTTGTTCTATGTTACCAGGTTCTTTTTTTCTTAGGATCTTTTGACTGCTTTCGTAGTTAATATTTGATTTCAGCAATTTCCATTTCTAGTAATTTCTAAGAATTGAGTGGTTGTTATTACTTGCTTTGGTATCGGTTCTCTAACTAGTGTAAAAAGGAAGTAGGTATGATTGAGTGACACAATCATAGTTAAATTCTCCTAAATAATAAAATAAGTAACAACAATTTAACCTTTTTTTCCAACAAAATTTACTTTTCAAGCAATATTTCATTTTACTCTTAGTGTGCTAAGGTTAGTTGTATAGATTCACTGTCTATGAATTGCACCTAATTTTAGTAACAGTAAGATTTATTTATAATTAAAAACTTGTGCTAAGGTTAGTTGCATAGATTCATTGTTTGTGAATCACACCCAATTTTAGTAATTTTAGGATTGCTTTAGAATTAAAAACTTTATTTTTCTCCTATTGTGCTAAGGTTAGTTGTATAGATTCACTATCCATGAATCACACCTAATTTTAGTAATAATAGGATTTCTCTAAAATTAAAAACTTTATTTTCCTCTTATTGTGCTAAGATTAGTTGTATAGATTTACTCTTCGTGAATCACACTTAATGTTAGTAACAGTAGGTTTGCTTTTGAAATTAGATTTTTTTTCTCTTACTATTAGATTTTTTTTCTCTTACTATGTTAAGGGTTGATTGTATAAATTCATTGATTGTGAATTGCAGATTAAGTATTAACAATAATAGGATTGCTTTGAATTTACCAACAAAAACAAAATAAAAACTGAACCAAAACAAGAGCAAAGAAAAAAAGAACAAAAGAGAAGTAAAAACATTGCTAGATGATAGAAAATTGTATCAAATGGTCTGCATCCATTGACCTCAGAAAATTAATGTTAGAACAAGAAGTTAATCTTCTTTTCAAAAAAATACATCAAATATCTGGGGAAGAGTGAGAACATCTGTGCAAACAACTTGATATCATAAAATATAGATCAAATGAATTGGGTAAAATTAAGAGGCTAAACATAGCTAAAATTCTAGGGCCATATTTTCACTCACCCTACCTTGACCTTATAAGGAGTTGTGAGAGGTGCCTAGTAGATAGGAGAGCAACGATAAATTCGATCACCTACCTGTGGGACTAGTATTTCAAGGATTCCCTTACCATTCACAGTTTCCTAGAAAAAATAGAAGATAGGGAAGTGAACCTAGAATATAGCAAGAGATATCACATGACACCTAGAGTAGTTCACTTTAGAGAACTGTGTCAAGACTTGCATTACGAATTATAGTTCGAAGGCCCTAAACCAATTCTAAAACAAGCTTTTATTGTCCAATTAATTACTCTGGTAACAAAAGACTTTGAATTTAACAAGGAGCATTATATGACTCCTGAGCAACTTGATCCAATTAAAAATATCCATAGGTTATTAAAGGAAGGTTAAAAAGGTAAAAATTTGTTGCAAGAACCAAAGAAATTAAAAATTTCATGAACAGGCCTAGAGACTTGAAGGGAATATTTATTAAAATTATTAAACCAAAAGCAGATTACCAAAGAGACCTTAGTAAAAAAATTAAACTTTTGAGTTGAAAGAAACTGAAGCTGCAATTCAAAAATCTACAGATTTTGCATCATCAAAGCAGATTGAATTTCTAGAACAAGATCCCAAAATATATCTACTACCTGAACTAGACTTTGACGATCATATAGATATTTCATCTCTCTTTTATGAACCTATACCTGGTCCAATTCTTGAAATCTTATATTCAATCATGGCTGATCAAGGTATCGAACAAGGGGAAGTAAATAGAAACCAAAGGCAAAGGAATAATGATCAAGGATATGTAGACAACCAAAGGGGATGGACAGAGAAATACTTTTGTATTTTGAATTTCTTCTTTCAAAGATAGGATAAAAAAAGAACCAAAATCGGTCTATGTTGCTATTTTGCCTACCTTTCATGGGAAACCACATGAGGATCCTGATGCCTTTCTATTTGAATTTGAAGTGGTGTTTCAAGCTTACTTTTACACCAATGATGAGCATAAATTAAGACTATTTCCTTCTACGCTTAAGGACACATCCTTAATATGGTTTATAGGTCTAGGAGAAAGTGTTTACAACCAATGTGATGGAGAACATGGATTAAAATACATATTCCTTGAGAGATACAAATATTATCATAGATTTTAGGATAAGAAAGCTGAGTTGTTTTTCCTGAATAAAAAAGTTGATGAATCCCTTGAAGATTATCTTGAAAGATTCCAATTTGTGGGATCAAGGGTAAACATTGAGTTGGATGAGGAGGTTAAAAAAGAACTTTTTATTAATGGCCTAAAGGAATATGTCCTAGACATACTAAACCTTATGGAAAAAGGGGATATCCATCAGATGCGATTGGGAGAAATAATAAATATTTATAAAAATTACTCAAGAAATAAGCCATTAAGAAGCAATAAGCACCCATCATCAAGAGGGGAAGTAACATGAGCTGAGATTGGTAATATGCTAAAGAGTCTCAAAACTGATTTATTGAGTACGTTAACATAAATGTTCTAAGTGAACACTTAAAACAAGAATTTGAGGTACCCTTATCACTGTTCTTAGGAGATCAGAAGGAAAAACAAGGTCAAGATAATAGTTGTTTATCCGAATCTACTATGTTAATTAATGAAGCAAGCACAAGCCAAAACCAAAAATTTATACCTTACAACTATCACCTAAATATGCTCAAAAATGAAATTATGGGAATATATGCGAATACAAAAAATTGCAAATGGATAGATATTACACCGAGAAGAACTTTGAACGTTAGTAACGAGCTTATATGCATATAAAATTTGCAACTGATTGATGTGCTTAAAAAGCGTTGACGTGCATTTGCATGGAACTATTAGGACATGAAAGGAATACACCCAAACATTTGTATCCATCGTATATTTATTCAATAAGGTTGCCACCTAGTAAAACAACCCCAAAGAAGGTTTAATCCAGGTATGAAAGATGTATTTTAGGAAGAAATCATTAAATTCTTGAATGCAGGATGCATATATCCAATTTTTGACAGTCAATGTGTATCACCATTAGTGATAGTCCCAAAAAAGAATGGTAAATGGAGGATTTTTGTGTATTATAGGGAACTGAATAAAGTGAAAAAGAACTATTTCCACTTACCATTCATTGATAAATTTCTTTATACCTTGGCTGGGAAGAAATACTTTTGTTTTTGAGATGGTTTTAGTGGGTAAATCCAGGTTTCCATCACTAAAGAGGATCAATAAAAAACAACTTTAACATGTCCTATAGGCACCTATGCTTATAAAGTCTTAACTTTTGGACCATGCAATGCACCAACCACTTTTCAAAGGGGTGTCCTAGCCATTTTTGCTGATTTGATTAATGAATGTGTACAGGTCTATATGGATGACTTCACAGTCTATGGTAACACCTTTGAAGAAACTTTATCAAGATTATAAAAGATTTTGATTAGATGCCAAGAACAAAACCTCTCTCTTAGTCACAATAAGTGTTTCATGATGATGAGAGGAGGTATTGTTTTAGGATATTACATATCAGAGGAAGGTGTTAAAGTAGACCCTGCAAAAATTTTTGTTATCCAATCCCTCCAACCTTCGAAAACATAAATAAAGGTAAGAAGTTTCTTAGGACATGCAGGACACTACCGTAGTTTCATTAAATATTTCAGCAAAGTTGTTGCTCCTATGCTTAAGCTCTTAACCAAAGAAAGTGAATTTAGTTGGACTAAAGCATGTCAGGAAGCCTTTGAAATTATAAAGAATAAATTTATTACTGCTCTAATCCTGAGGGAACCAAATTGTAAATTACCCTTCCACATACATTGTGATGCTTCAGCATATGCAATAGGAGCAATGTTGCAACAAATAGATAACAAAATATCTTATGCTATATATTATGTAAGTAAAAATATGAATGGGACTAAATTGTATTACACGGATACTAATAACTATGCCATAAGATAATTAATGAACAAAGCCATAGTGGGAGGTAGAGTGGTTATATGGCTTCTCTTATAGCAAGAATTTAATTTCAAAATTATAGAAAAAGTAGGCAAGGATAATGTCATTGCAAACCATCTATCTTGTATGTAACTATTTGATGATGATGAGTTAATTCCTGATAATTTCCCATATGCATATTTGTTTGCTCTCTCTATTTTCACTCCTTGGTATACTGATATTGTAAATTACTTAGTAACATGAAAGATGCCTCAAAATTTTACACCACATGAGAGTAGAAAAATAATATATTAAAGCAACCCTTACATGTGGATTAATGGAGTCTTGTTTAAATCTTTCTCTGACCAAGTGATTAGGAGATGTGTGCAAGAAGAATATGGGTATGTCATCATTCGAACATCATATGAAGAACCCTATGGAGGAAATTATGTCACCCAAATAACAGTCAATAAAATATATCAAACCAATTACTTTTGGCTTACTATGAATAAATATTCCTATAAGTTTATTGATAGATGTGATGCTTGTCAAAGGGCTAGTAAACCTTCACTTTCAATGGAGATGCCTTTGGTATCAAAAATAGTGTTTGAACCATTCAAGAAATGAGGAATTGATTTTATTGGTCCAATAGACCTTCCAAGTATAGGTAATAAGCATATACTTGTGTGTACAAATTATGTCACCAGGTGGGTTGAAGTAAAAGACTTACCATGAGCACAAGCTGAACATGTAGCTGATTTTCTGTATGAAGACATCATGTAGTGCTTTGGAGCACCTAGAGAACTAGTTTTGGATAATGGATCTACATTTATATCTAAATAAATCAAACATTTTGTCGAAATATATCAAATAAAACACAAAAAAGACTCGCCATATCACCCTCAAGCTAATGGACAAGTAGAAGTTACAAATAGAGAACTTGAAAAGATCATTACAAAAACTATAACTGTGAATAGGGTTGATTAGGTAGAAAGGTTAAAATAAGTAGTATGGGAATATAACACAACTTGGAAAACCACCACATGATTGTCACCTTATGAAATGGTCTATGGCAAGCAAGCCATTATGCCTATCGAATTTGAGATAGAAACTCTTCACACAACAATACAACTTGACATGAACTTGGATCAAGCACAAAAATCTAGATTGGAAAAGTTAAATATTTTGGATGAAAGAATACTAGAGGTATTACATAGGACTAAATTAAATTAGTTACAAAGAAAAAAATGGCATGATAAACACATTGTACAACGAACATTTCAATCAGGAGATTGGGCCTTGTTATTTGATTCTCGCTACCAATATTTTCAAGGTAAGCTAATAATGATATGGCTATGACCTTACGAGATTGAAGAAAAATTTGGGAATGGTACAGTGAAACTTAAGCCTATATATGACTCAAAAAGAAAATTACTACTATATGAACATAGGCTTAAACTCTATAAGAAGCCATTATCTAAAGAATAGTTCATACATCATCTTAAGCAACATGTTGACTTGTAGTGCATTACAATCAACTATTATTGAATGACAATTTCTTTTTATTCTTCACAAACACACACACACACACACACACACACACACACACACACACACACAATATATATATATATATATATAGAGAGAGAGAGAGAGATAGAGAGAGAGAATATACCTATATATACATAGGAATATTATTTAAAAATAAATAAATAAATAAATATATTATTGTTATATACCACTTGGAAGATAAAAGAAGATTATCATATACTTCCTTTGTTTCATGATGGAGTTCCAATATCTATAATTTTTTCATCTTATTTCTCATCAATTTTCAGTCTCAATATTTTTGGATAGATCAGTTGAGAATTTGTAGGGAAACTACTACCAAATTATGCATAACACTTTGATTGCTAAACAAAATCTAGGTATTTTCAATCAGTCAACCACTCCTAGTGCTTTAGGAAAATCTCCATTGAAAATCAAACAATACTTAAAGTGCCATAGATTGCTCCTGGTCAATCGAGTTTTCTCTTGGACTATGCACATTATAACAAATAAAAACATTGTGAGTTGGGAAAGAATAAACCATGAAGTTACTATTACTATAAAGTGAACGGTTTCCCCTTCTTATCCAATTATGCACATGGCATAGAAAGCTAAAGAATTGACAAAAGGACAAGCCCTACCTTCACCCTTGGAAAAAAAATCCCTTGCTCTCTCTCAAAATGAGCAAGTATCCCAAAAAACAATAAGAACTTCCTTGCTCCTCCTCAAAAACGATCAAGTACCCCAAAAAGCAATAAAAAATCCCCTTGCTCTTCTTCAAAACAAGAAAGTATTCCAAGTAAAATCCAATAAAATAAGGGAAAATATCTTGAATCCGTAGAATTTTTAGTGTTTCAAAAACCATGGGGTGATCCTCATTACAACAATGGGTTTACCGTCTGGTAATAAGGTATCCTTACGCGGTAGTGATAAGTCTGTACAAGACCTATGGATGCTCACAAGATAATCTAGTTTGTTGGAATAAGTGACCAATGGATTAGTCAATCCTTAGTCATAATGAGAAATGAATTTTCATTGCACACATAATTGGTTCTTCAAATGCTTGAAACCACTAGGACAACCTTAGCATCATAATGATTTGTGAGATGAATAGATGAATTTGTTTAAGATAACTAGGATGTTTGAATATTTGTAAAAAAATTCTAGATCATTTATACCTAAGGAAAATAGAGTCATAATAAAATACCATAATCACATTACCATACACATAATCCATTTCATCCTACAAAAATGTGGCTCGAATTTCTAAAGCTTTATTGTCTTTCCTCAAGTCAAGTTTTAAGAAGCTGCTAAACTTATGTTGAAAATATTGATGATTGATATTAGAATAAATCCATTATTCTTCTCTCATATAGAACTCCTTGATGAAAGTAAAAAAAATTAAGAAATAATATTCCTAAGGCATTAGTAGGAGTTGTTAACAAAACCATGGGATCACTTATTTAGAAGCCAAGAAGGTAAGTCCATTTTGCAAAGATATTATTATTCTATAAGCCTATTTATGACTTGGCATAAATAATATATAAATAAATCCCCATAGTTTTAAATAATTAAATAAAACAAATTACTATATGTAATATTTGTCATAGTATAAACTTTTACAAAAGAAAATCCTCTCTATCATGTTTTGGCTATATAGACAAAAATATAGTTTGGGGGGAGGTAAGTAGAAGATTAATTCATAATTCATGATACAATTTGGGGGGGAAGAAAAAAAAAAAAGAATGAAGAAACAGGTAAAGTATTCTTTCAAATCTACAATTATAGTTTTTGTAGACATTTTTTGTAGACAGTTTCTGTAGACATTTTTTGTAGACAGTTTTTGTAGATAGTTTTTGTAGACATTTTTTGTAGATAGTTTATGTAGACATTTTATGTAGACATTTTTTGTAGATAGTTTTTGTAGACATTTTTTGTAGATAGTTTATGTAGACATTTTCTGTAGACATTTTTTGTAGATAGTTTTTGTAGACATTTTTTGTAGACAATTTCTGTAGACATTTTCTGTATACAATTTTTGTAGATAATTTTCGTAGATATTTTTCATAGATACTTTTTGTAGATACTTTTCGTAGACATTTTCTATAGCTTTTCTATAGCATACCTCTGAAAACATGCATTTTATAAAAAAATTCTAAGTGTAAAAAATTTCAAATTGATGACACATGTTAAAAGTGGAATTATGCAAGGCAAATATTTAAAAAAATTAATTATGCAAGGGTTTTAAAGAAAAAAGGGTAAATTTGCATAATATTTAAAAATTCTTGCAATGACACAAACATTTTCAAGCTTGTGAATCATGGCACGAAAATCAAAATATGGACTAAGTATTGGAAGTAATACATAACAGAATGGATGATCAAAATTTGACCATTGGGAATCATGTGTGCAAGGGTTCAGTTTTTAACAAGTTTGACACTCTAAAATTTGCATATTTAAAATCGTAAACAAAGTACTAAGGATGACGTGAACAATTATGAAAGGTCAAAGCAAGAGCATTGTAAGTAAATTTTAATAAATAGTCTACATAAATAAGGTTAAAAATATGGATCAAATACCACCTATGGAAGTGATTACGTGGACATAAGGCATCGTAAGAGGTTATAAGAGTTTAAAAATTTAAAATGATGACAAGACCAACCATACACGTGGAAGGCATGACAACAAATGATAGGATTAAAGGATTTAGATGCATGTGATTCACCGTGACAAGGAAATGTTAATAAAGTCGGCATGGGTGCCAGAATTCGAAGGGAAGTCTGGATTAAAATTTAAAGTTTTAGTATTTAAAAAAAGTTAATCTCCTTTGGTATTCAAATTAAGGTATTAATATATATATATTAATCTTACCCCATGCAAGGTGGCGAGGAACATTGCGCTAAAACAATAAATGTGACCACCTCGTAACTCTAGCATTTTGATGATTGACACTTGGCCACATGGACCAGTAGGAGAAGATGACGTGTATCATGAATCTCAACCACCGATTAGGAGTAAACAAAGGGCTATGATTTAATTTGGATTAAGACACATATCATTGAAGGAAGCTTCACCAACAAGATAACACTGACCACTACATACGAAGAGGGACGATCTTTGATGTGTGGTCATGAGAAGAAAATCAAGGAAAGTGCAGTGGATAAAAACTTTGGGCCATCAATTAAAGAACATCAGAGGGTTGAGATTACCCACGAGTTGCATTAGGTATTAAATTTCAAAATTAAGGCAAATTAGCCCTAATATTTTCATAACAAGCTTCATAACTGCGAGAGGAATCCACTATGCAACAAATAAATGAAACTATTGTAGGTAAGGGATAAAACCAGTAATCAACGGATGAAAATTACCATATGACAACAAGGGATGAAGGAGAATTGCAAGCAGAACGAGTTAATGGAATGCATGGAGTAGACAACGGTGAAACTTCATGCAGGTAAGATGGTAAATACAATCTCGAAACTTTATATTTTTTGCAGAGAGAATATCATTAAAAAAAAAGCCACAAAATATATATTGGAAGTAGAAAACAAATTTCCTTTAAAAAATTCATGCTTATAATAAAATATAGGAAAAATATGTAGAACTAAATATACATGATAATATAGGTCTGAGGTGTAGACCAATTGGTTCATCCAAACCCCATAAGGGGGGCGGGGGGGATTGTGGTGCGCGTCGGAGGTCGACAAGGCTGAAACGCCCGTCGAACCGAACGCTTGTCCCTTTCCTGGTGCTTTCAACGGCGTAAAAGGTTTAAAAATAATTGTGGCATGGTGGTTATAGGGGTGAATTGTACGAATATCTATGTGGGGTCGAGGTGGCTTGGAGGAAAAAAAAAATGGAAGCTTCGTGGCGCCCGCTACCGATTCCACCATGCAAAATTAAAAAAATATATATACATGATAATATTGACATTTACATTTGCATGGATTGCAATAAGTAAAAAATTATTTTATTTTATAACTCGAAGGGTCAAGATATGGGGAAATTTGTTTGTTTATTCATTGATTGTTTATCGACGTTTTCTGTAGGTTTTCCTTATAGTCGAGCAATTCTATGATAACATTTTTAGAGGCTGAAGCATACCCTAGAATTGTCCTACCTCTCTTTACCTAAAACCCTACCCTATCTATCAAAACTGTAACCATACCGAGAGCCACCTTCCATAAGCGGAGTGAACCTGCATCTATTCACACCTAGAATCCCAACGATGTCGTAAAGAAGATGTTCCAAGAGGCGTGTTGGTGGGATGCCCTAACTAAGTTCCAAATACATGACCAAGGCATGGCAAAGCGGTTATTTATGAACTGCGATTCCATGACCATGGTGATCCACGTAGGAGAAATGTAGATTAAAATTACTTTAGGTTTGATATCTGAAGTGTTGAGCCTTTATGAAGTTGGCCAAAAATACTATAAATTGACCTATAAGAGAGTAAACCAGATGGTCGAGAGGTTTGGAGAGAGGTGCATTATGACTAGAGATAGAGATGGATGGATTAAAGGGGTAGCAACTTCCTCACTTCCCATGAAATGACAAGAAGTTACCATAATTCTCATGAATATTTTTACACTAGAGGGGAGACTATCTAACCATGGATGCTACCACCTTAAAATGATGTTAAATGTTAAGTACCTAAAGCATAAATATTGTAAATCTCCCATATTTTCTTTAACGATCGGTTAAAACTACTGTTAGTTGAGTTCAACCAAAAAGCTCCAAGGATAGTCCCAAGTTTCACCTAATTGCCCATCACAAACTGATAAAACTCATATTTCTACATAAAGCAAATGATATTAGGATACCCTAGGACACTGTAGTGGAAGAGGCTAACCTTTCCATCCATTCTAAACCTATGTCAAAGTATGTGAAATATAGTGCATCAAATGAGGAATAACTCCCTGTACGTAAGTTCCCTAGCCATTCCAAAAGCTCCAAGTCCTACCAACCTATCATAAAGACAAGATCTAAGAAATATGTTCTAGGAATTCTAGAAAATCAAGAATTAGGAGAAGCATCTAGTCCAAAAATAGACCCACCTCCATCAAATCCTTATATAGAAGTTCTTGAGCACATCCGAAACCAGTAGATCATGTTGCACATCAAGCTATATAGACTCAAAAATAAGTTTACCGAGCACACCATCCTAGTAAAACGTGCCCTCACTCTCTAGCTTGATCTTCTCAAAGAACCCTTCTTGGATAGGGTGGTGAGACCAGCTGACCTAGTCATGTAATTGATAACTTTTGGTACCTCTCCCAATAAGAGTTCCACATTTGATAGGAAACCAAAGAAATCAATAAACTTTAATAAAGTCATTGACTTCACCGAGTACTTGAGGAGGATAGCTCTATTTCCTTTGATGAAGTATTCCAAAAGAACCGCCTCCAAAGACCAGAACCATCCATCGAAGTAGGGATACATCCAACGGGATTAGTCCTTAATGTCAGTATGCTTAGTGGTACAGACTCAATCATAAACAACATCACTGAAACATTCGAACCTCCTCCTCCTCCAAAAAAGTAGGACACATAGCTTGAGTTACAGGATGGAGGATCTACAGAAGTTGAGCACATCAAAACCATCACTGTAAAATTGCCACTTGACTCCACGGTGGCAAGAAAACAGTTGTATAAGGTGAAGAAGGAAACAAAATTATCAACAAAGCGATCGTAGCCTTCATGGATTTCCTCTAGAATTAGATCTAGATTTGAACAATCTATAAATTTTTTTGATAAACTTTGCATAATTTTACAAAATTTATTTAAATATTAATTATGTTATTGATTTTAATTATTTGCAGAGGTTTTATTTTTATTATTTCATCTTTATGTCTGCAAATACTTTTCCACTACATATATGAAAATAGGTATTTATAGTATGTTGTTTTATATATTTTAGTCAATTTATTTCCTTAAACCGAATGTAAATAATTTATGGAAAATTGCAGTTCCTTGTTTAAATGAATTCTGAAAACTGTTGCAGTGTTTTGCTCTAAATATTTAAATTTTTACGTAAACACTGCACTGTTCTGTTTTATATCTGTAAAAATCAGTGAAATGATTGAACAAATATTGTAATTTTTTAGACATACTGTAATTTCAAAATTGTATGTATGAGGACATGCATCTCCTTCAGTTTGGGGAATGATGAGTGATAAAACAACACATATTTAATGCAGTTTGATTTATTTTGTCTATAGATTCATGAAAATAAACTTATTTATGTGATTTATAGATGAATTTGATCTTGGATGATAAAAGCGATTTATGCATATATTTTACACAAAAGTATGCAAGTTCTATGTGTTTTGGTAGGAGAACGTTGCAAGAGCATAATAGAGTAGGATGATGCAAGGCATAAACTAGATAACATGTGTGGATAGATTAGCCATGAGGATGATGTGTCAAGGAGCTGCATGGATGAATGCTATAGAAATATGCTATGGAATACAACTATAAAAATTCATTACAGAAAGCGTCTACTAAAATATGTTACAAAAAGGATGTTGACTAGGTCAAAGTATCCAACACATCAATATGCCATGTCTAGTGACAACGTAATAGTATTACAAGGCATATCCAGTCAGCATAGTTGACTATCATGTTAGCATTATAAATGAGAGTTTGATATTTATTAAAGTTGTTATAAATTTTTTGTTGTAAAGTTATAAAATTATTATATTGTTAAGTTGTTTTGATTAAGATGCAAGCTATTTTGCCTCCTCCTGGAATAAAGGGGCATATAGTTGTATTGCTGCATCAATGAATTATTTAAATTAAGAACTTATGATTATGTTAGTTCATTAGTTTTCCCTTGGACCATAGGGATTGTGACAAAGTCCAAGCTGGTTACAAATTAGTATAAGTTTATTTTTTTATTGTTGGAAAGATAATATCTAAATCATTGAGCCACCATAGCCACATAAAAAATACATGGAAGAATTTCATTAAGAATGTCCAAGCAATATTATATATTACAAGAGAGACCTTTGAAATGGTCTAATGCTAAATTCTAATGTCAGAATTAAGAAACATTGAACTTATGCTAGAATATCGAAGAAATGTTGAAATGTACAATGTTTAAATATTATGTATACAATTTTTGAATATTTGATGCTTGAGGATATTGTACATTTGAATTTCCAGCAATAAAGCAAAAACACTTTTAATCATGTCTTTGGTAACTGTGTCATTTGCTTTATTATTATTTACTTATGTATGTAGTATTTACTATATTTTCCTGCATTCATAAAATAGAATAATGCTAGTAGTATTAATGCACACTAGTTACTGAAGTAAAATAGTTTAGGGGAGAAATATTTACACTGTCATCTAGAAGGTAGGGCCCACTCCTACAGCCAATACCTATTATCTCACCCCCTAAAATAGAATAGGAATAGTTAGTACGTAGATTAATTTTAATTTATCAATTAAAATAAATTGCATCATAATAGTTTATATAGTAAAAATTGATAGTTAATATCATCTGCACATGGATCCACATCAGTAAATATGTATTTCTCTGTATAATTTATTTTCTATTCTACACAATTTATTTCTTTGTAACTGTTATTATTTTTTGCAAACCTGGAACTAAGAGAAACATAATTAAGTCTGACGATTAATCATTTGGTATAATTCTATATTGGATTTATATCCTTTAAATTATTCTCCCAAGATTGATAATAAGTGTGGAGTTTATATCTAGACACCATCCGTCAACAAGACCAAAAGAAGAAGAAGAATTTGGCAAGGAGTACCAAATCTCAGAAGACCTCAAGACATTTAGAATCTTGAGAAGAATATTTGGGACAATTATCGTTGTCTAACAACAAGCCCAAAATAAGAAGAAGAATTTGGCAAGGAGTGCCAAATCTCATAATACCTCAAGATATTCATAATCTTGAGAAAAAGATCATACTTGAAGTTAGAATTCAAAAAGAAGACTTGAAGACAAGATAAGTCAGCCAAATCCAAGAGATTTGAATATTACATCTCAAAACAAGAAGGCACCATTTTAGAGATAAAGACTTCTCCAAATCTACAACAACATGAGAAGATTTCTTAAAGGATCAAATCATCAAAACCTAGGCTCGTAAAAGAAAGTTCGAGATAAATTTTTAGTGAAGAAGAAACTAAGTAGCAAGATCCTACTCAAAGCAACAACTTGGTGATCTTAGAAACCAAGATCTACATCCTCTACAGAAGAGGAAAAAGAGTTACAAAAGGCATTCCAAAAGGTAAGAAACTATTTGTGCAAGTAGATTCATTAATTGGATTACTTATCAAATTTGTTAAAGCACCTTAATTTGGATTAGAGTTGCAAAAGAGGAAAATTGAATTACAGTATTCAAAAGTGCAAAAGGGAAAATTTCCTTTTAAGATTCATTTGCACATTATATTTGGACATGATTATATTACAAAATTACAACTATCTATCAACTACTAAATATCTACTTTTTAAAGAAAAAGAAGACTAGGTCCTACAACTTTGTTTGTAGTGAAATTGCACAATAACTCTTGAAGATTCATTTTAGATTATTCTTTATTAGCTATAGTAAATTGATTAAGTACACTTATAAGTTATTTTGAGATTTTATTGGATTGATAAAGTGTGATTGTTAGTGCATTAAAAGTGAAATATTAGTGGGTTCATTTGCACTACTATATTACTCTAAAAAATGTTAGTGTTTGTGTTCTTGAGAAAGGCACAAAATCAGATTAGCATCAAGTGTCTAAAGACGCCATTAGTGCACCAAAATCTGCAACTTGTAGTGGCCAAAGGAAGCCACCAAAAATAGCTCAATCCTTGTATAATTCTTTCCACTTGGAGAATTTGATCCCCAAACCAAAAAAGACTTCATGTCCATAGTTGTAGATCCAAACTAGCCTCCCTGGACCAATGTTAATGCAACATCTCACTTGCTCACATCCTTTCAGCCTGTTTCATCCCATCAACTTCAATCACCACCACAAGGGCCAAACCCCACATCTCCCACATTTATGTAAGATAAATTCTTCACACAATATCCATCCTAGGTAACTTTACCACCTGCCATTCAAGTAGTAATTCCCTTGCAACTATAAGATACCTCCTATAGTTAGTCCTAGCCACCACTAAGTCAAAATATACCCCTCACTAGATACCACCAAACCTCATCCTCCACCATCTAACCACCACTTGAGGCTAAGAACTATGACCAACAACCCCCACCATAGCAATACCAACAACACCAATAACATCCAAATCAATAGTACTATCTACATCCACTATTGTAGTAGTACTATCAGTAACAACAACCACCCACACCACAACAACACCAACAACCTCCACAACAATAGTACTATCAATAGCCATTGTTGTAGAAGTACTATCAACAACAACAAGCACCCACACCTCAATACCAGTAACCTCCACAATAATAGTACTACTAACAACCACCACTACAACAATACTATCAACAACAACAACCACTCACACCCCAACATCAACAATAGTTGCCTAATCAGAACCAAAAATACTTTTTGCAACAACAACAACCATCCACACCCCAACATCATCAAAAAAAACCATTCAGTATTAGCAAGACACTCAATAAAACTATCAACAACAATCTATTCCACATCAATAGGTCATCCAACAATGACATTAATGATCACCCATTCAACATAAACAAAAACAATAATCATATCAAACCTATCAACAACATTTAACCCAACACATTCACAAACCAATAGTTCACCCAACATCACCAATACCCACAATCGAGAGTTCAAGTTGGAACATCTAATGTAGTTTTCCAAGACACTTTAGATTCATTTCAATGGCTGGTCGATTAGGTCTACACCTTACAAATACAAGTTGTCGATATGGGGTATCAAAACCCAACATGTTTCCAATAATAAATCTTTCCCATCCATCCATTAGTGTCATCACTGCCATATCCTCCTCTATTCAAAATATGAAAATTTGAGAAATTCAAGGGGAAGGAGGATTCCCAAGAACACATAAGCAATTTTGTTAATGCATGTTATCTCCTTAATGATATTTATGTTCTAATGCTCTAAACCTTCATGTTGTTACTTGGAGGAGGAGCTTTGGGCTGGTATAACCATTTTCCTAGACATAGCCTCTATAACTTTGAGTAGTTGGTCAATCTCTTTTTGGAACTCTTCTCTTTAAATGTCAAGAAGTGAATAACATTGACAAACTTATATAATATTTGACAATTTTATGATGAGCCTATATTATATTATGGCTCTATATAGAGAGTTGTGATAACAGAGTTACCCTTTCCTCTCTCCATCATAGAGCTTACTCAAATGTTTACAAGGAGTTGTTTCAAATTGATATTGCTATTATTGCAACTCCAATAATATCACACACTCGAAGAAGCACTAGCATAGGCCAAGATGATCAAGGACATAAAGATACAAGAGGGAGAGATAAAACTCAAGAAGAAGGAGTGGTCAAACAAAAACTCTAAAGGCACCTCCAACAACCAGTCTAAACCCAACAAAGTTAATCAGGTGGTATTGAGCATCATCAGAAATTTCAATCAACAACATCGACCACCACCTCAAAAACTCCCACAAATGTAACATTAGCTTCAACAACCCTCATATCAGGCCATCCCACCTCCCTTGCAACTTTAAAATCAACAACAACTAGAAAACCACAATAGGCGTCCTACTAGACCCCTTGCAATTACACACCACTTTCAAAGCTTTATTCAACCTATTTCAAAGGCACTATGAAGAATAAGCAATTGAATTACTGGAAGTGAAACTAGAAGACCCATATAATCCTAAACGTAGGTCTTAAAAATAATATCAATATTGTGTTTATCGCATGTAGAATGGGTATGACATCAGTGATTGCATCGCATTCAAAAATCTAATTCAATATCTTGTCGAGAAGGGGGCTATTGCCATTGACAATCCTTTGTCCCCACAAAATGAAAATCTTGGAATCTACCAGGACCCTTTACCACAACACAACCAACCACCCATTGCACCTGTAGTTTTCACCATGCCATCCAATTAGGTGAAGTATCTTAACTACATGCCACAATACCAAACCTTTGTAGGGATGATACACATAGTTACTCAAAATCAATGCTACCCTAAATGATCAGCGCAACTTAGTATTGCCACCAATATATCTTCATCCTCTACAATTGCACCTCCACTAGTGCAGGTCATGCCTTAGCCCCCATGACCCGCTATATCAATAACCACCCACCTCACTTAGGGCCTCATAATGACATTGACCAAGATTTTGATTTATGAGCTCATCCAACAATCCCCCCACATCGTAAGGCATTAATAAATTTTTTAAAATCCATTGATGTTCAAACACAAGATCCAAATGCATTTTCAAGTTGTGTGGACAACATCAAAATATACACAAAGCCATCTATTACCTTCTATGACCATGAGATTAAAACCTTACCCATAGAGATATCAAACCCTCCATTGCACATCATAGCTCATACAGACAACAAACCCTTAAAATAAATTTTGGTCGATTTCAAATCATCTATCAACATCATAACCTCTGCAACAATTCAAAATTTGAACCTACCACCTTCACACATAGCCACATCCATATTTACTCTAAGGACCTTCAATGATACCTTGTGCTCAACACTAGGGACGATTGATTTACCTATTCATGGAGGTGTAAAACCATCCTACATTATACCACATCCTTGAAGGAGAAATGCAAGACAATGTCTTACCTAGAAGATCATGGATTCGGGATATGCGATGTGTCCCATCAAAATTACACCATTATATCAATTATATTCATAAAGATCTTATACATTGTATCCTCGCTGACAAGGAACCTTTCAAGTATTGCCACATGGTCTCCAACCCGTATGAACCGCCCATACCATCTACACACCTATACCTTACCCTGACATTGCCTAAATAAACTACTTAACTAGTGGAACCTCAACCCACTCCACTTCAGCCATTGCTGAAGAGGCTCAATTAAGATTAAAATCAAGCTAATATTTATTGATATTCTCTAAGGTTTAAATATGCATTGAAATGCCAAAAGAAAACAATAACCCCTCAAATCACGTAAGATAGACCAAATCGTGTGAGAGGTAAAATAGGGTGAAAGATGCCAATAAAAATATTGTTAACAATCCCTATGGAGTAGCTAACAACTAACAACATATCATAATGCCAACTAACAATCTACGTGAGGGTAAGCCTCACGTGGAAAGGGGTAAAAGGGAATATCCTAGGAAAATAGAAGAAAACCTCTAGGAATTTGATGCCCTCGTCAATTGCCAAGCCATAGTCCACTTATGCACCCACATTTGCTTCCCATTCTATTGCACCCAACTCACTACACTACCCCGACTGCTTCATACAATCTTCATTACCCATCCACTACACCCATTTAGCCCTATCATACTTGGTTGATCCTTCCACATCCTAGCCAACCCTTGTCTACACGAGATCTCTCCCTTTACCCATAAATTCCACCTAGTGCTACACCAATATATATATCTATCTATCTATATGGCTTATCTATTACCATCATCTTGAGTTATCTTGTCTTGTCAAGTCTTATCAACCAAAACCAAATTGTGATATGAAATTATCTATGTTGTAGGTCAAGGTTAGGGTGTTTGAAAGTTCCTTCTCATAGCAAGGAGAGGATTACCCTAAAATAAATTGAATGGATAGTTAAATTATCACTTAAGTAGGAGGTCATTATATTAGTCTACAAGAAATTTTAAAGAGGTCACTAAGGCATTAAATACAACACCTTAGGCTTAATGCAAATGAATATTCATTTTTAATCAGGTTTTCCATTAAGTAAAGAAATGACATGCAGTTTGTAGATGGGTGGCACAAGAAATTTGACGACGAAAACTAAGAAAAGAAGGAAAGAGAATGATAAAGAGGGAGTAAAGATAAAGAGACACATATAGGAGAGACTGAGAGACATATAGGGAGACTAAAAGAATATACAAATAGCCATAGAGGGAGAGACTCATATAAAAAGAGGGAAAAACATTGAGAGATAGAGAGTAACATAGGAAAGAAAATACATAGACAATAGAGAGGAAGTAAGAAAATCTAAGATGTGAAAACTTCAAGTGGAAATATATCTAGTAAGATTGTCCATGTGATTTATGATTAATTATTGAGGTATTTATGCATGTCATCGATGCAATTCATTGTAGTTCTATAATATTATCTTTATTATTTATGTGGGTTCCTAAGGTCATCCTTTATCTCCTATATATTATCACTCGTTTATTTCACTCTTTGATTTCTCATTCTACATGATTTGAGTGGATGTGTTTTTCTATTTGTTTCAACAAAGTATTTTGAGATCTAACAAATTCTCATAATGAATTTTAAATTCTTGTAAGTTACATGCATAATTATAATTAGATACTGTAAATAATATCTTTAACCCATGTACTAGTAGATGTACCTCACCATTATGTATTTGTTCATATGCAATGATATATTTTAAATATTTTTATAATAGAAAGCTTTGTGCTTCAATAGTTTAAAACATAATAATTAATATATGTTTTATCAAATCAACCAATAGAAAAACTTATGTTAAAATGATAATATAGCCATCAGATGACCCATTGTTTAATGCAAGAAACACACATTATTTATATCTTATTACAATTGACTTTCGAAAAGGAAATCTCTAAGAACATATAAATCTTTGGCTTGAAATAAGAACAAAAATATGATAACTAGTGGAAAATGACAACTGCTAATAAATATTATATTGCTAAAAATAAATAGCATACCATTTATTACTGTTTGTTATAAAATGTATATCAATATAAAAATAGATTAATTATATTTAATGTGTAAAATGTAAATTAATATGGCAATAGGGATCATTCTTCTATGGATAAAACCTTTTGTGGTATATTTTATATGTAATAGTCATCTCATATGCATTATGAGACAACGATTATATGAATCTTGAAATTTGATTACTAAATAAAGTTATGAAGATCATTGATTTTTAACATATCTAATATGACTAATGTGAGTATGTCTGTACATGTTAAAGAAACCATAGTTAAAAGTATAAAAATGTTATATGTAGCATAATGCATAAGATAAAACAATCATCAAGGTAACTATCTACATTCCTCTAACATAGTTATAACTTTTATATTAAAGGCATGCATTTTTAAGGTGATATGTCCTTATTTGAATGATCTTTAACTAAAATATAAAGTTTTGCATTTGAGTCATGTTTATGGATGCAAATAATATTTGTTAAATATAGATAGCAATAATATAATCAACCTTTAATTACTTGAGGGCCTTCCATGGAAAATAGCTTGTCTCAACCACTTCAACTCAACTTTGTAAACACACCATTTAATTGGAAATTTATAATTGAAATGGATCCTAATTGTGTTACATCATAGACCACATATTGGAATTATAAAAATGTTTTGGCAAGTCTACATATATCTCATGTCAAGATTTAAATCTTGGTATCTACCTTGAAAATCAACATATTTAACTAATTAAGCTCCTACCATTTGATGGTAAATATACATATATTATTACTAATAATAAATTGAATGACAATAACTTGAAGGATTGTGGAAAGGAAGATCCATAAAAGTGTATGGAGAGGTAATTGAAAGCTAAATAAACGATCTAAGAGATCAAAGAGTAGAGGAAGAGAATTTGTGTGTGCTTTTTTATTGAACTTATATAGTTTATAATAAAATGTTATTAGACAGAGTCATCAAGTTGATGTGTTAGCATATATTTTTCTTTGATATTAACATTTCTTAAGGTACTTGTTTACTTTGTGAATCTCCATTAATTATAAATATTATTAACAATCAAATAGCTAAAAATAAGGATGATAATTTAAAAAAATATTAAAATTAAATAATTAATAAATTTTATCACCTAATTAGTATGTCTGTGGACTTTCATCCAAAAAAATCAAGTTCGAATTAGGTCACCCTTATCTTACCCCTAGTTAAAAAGAGTATAGGCCCTTTCAAAAAATACCTTGTATTTAACCTGATAAAAATAATTAGTAAATTTAAATACTAGAATATATTTAAAAGATTAAAATATGTTTTATTTGAATAAGTTTTATTAAGTGACCTAGGACATGAAATATGTTTTATTTTATTAAGTTTTATTAAGTGAGAGCATCTAATTACACGTGTACTTCGTAAAGAGGAAGTAGAGTGACAGCTTCCTCGTTACTTGTAGGATGAGGATTAAATGTTCTCAAGTTTGACGGTGAAGTGTTTGGAAGTCCACATACATTTCTTGTATACAACTCGTTAGAAAGAAGTAGAAAAGCACACGTAGGGACGAATATGTCATCTCAACTTTTTGGTGGAATATAAATATGACATTGTTGGGAAGTGGATAAATATTCCCGGAAAGTCCAGAGACATTTCTTGCATACACCTCATTACAAGTAGGCAAACAAACGTAGCGAGGAATATGTCATCTGTCATGCCACTCAAAAAACATGAAGTAGAAGATAGGATATTGAATCTTCATATTTACATTTGGTTTATAATATTTGGACTCATAATATCTTATAATATTTGGACTCATATTATTTGAGGAGGTGCTTAAGGAATATTTCTTAGGTTGTGAGTCTGAGTTTGGTTAAATATGAATAAAACAGTTTTCTATTTTTTAACGGGATTGTAGATGACTAATTTCGAACCAAAAGCGGAAAAATGAAAAGTTAATTTTAAAATTGGTTAAAATTAAGTTTTTTTAATTGTAAACTTTTTAAGTTTGAATTAGGTTTTAAGTGGAGATTGGGTTAATTATAAGATGCTTGTTTTAGCATGCATGTAACTGGATTTCCTTATTTATGTAATACCTTCAGTAGAGAGGATCCTATCTTGTTAATGGGAAGTGCATAGGATTGTGTATTTCCTGTAGAGAGAGTAGGAAGCTTGGTGTAGAGGTTGATGCAAGGGTGTTTGTATGTTGAATTACTATTAGAGTAATTGTGTGGAGATGTTGGTGTTTTGAAGAGGAATTTGCAGCTGGTTTTGTTGCAGGATTTTTTTCTTCAAATATTGTATTGGTACTAATACAAAGGACTGGTGTTTCTTGGTGAATGTAACCCACACTAGGTGAACCACGTTAAATTTTGTGTTTCATCTTGTCTTGCATGGTAGAGAGGATTGTATCTTGTTTATGGGAAGTGCATAGGATTGTGTATCTCCTATAGAGAGAGCACGAAGCTTGGTGTAGAGCTTGATACAAGGGTGTTTGCATGTTGAATTACTGTTAGAGTAATTGTGTGGAGATGCTGGGAAGAGGAATTTGCAGCTGGTTTTGTTGTAGGATTTTTCCTTTCAAATATTGTATTGGTGCTATTACAAAGGACTGGTGTTTCTTGGTGAATGTAATCCACACTGGGTGAACCACGTTATATATTGTGTTTTATCTTGTCTTGCATGTTTATGTTCTTCTTCTGTGATGGTTAATAGTTTTTGTTGTTACTAATTAAGTTGTTTCCTTCAAGAATTCCTTTTGTTTATATATTGAATCCTAACAATTGGTATCAAAGCAGTTTGAGATTCAGGATCGAATGGGAGCTTGACTTGAGTGGGAGCTATAGCATAAGAAGGAGATTGTATCACAAATCCTTGAGCAACAATCGCCATGGAAGAAGGGAATTCCCTCGCACTGCTAGAGAAGGAGAAGCCCCAGGAGGGAGATTCGGGCTACAATTGAAATGTGTCGTGGTTCCCTAGTGGACGTAGTAAGAAATTATGGTGTTGATTGGGGCAAAGAGGGTGGAGGTAGTGTGGGCAACCTACACCCAAAATGGCGTGGTGCATCCTGTTCTATGTAGTGAGAGCGAAAGGGCCCTAGTTTATCACCATTCTCTCCTCGTGTTTGATGTGGTCTCTATGCAGGACAAGAAGACGAGCATGGTAGTTCCCTCTACAACAACCTCCGGAGCTAAGCTAGACAGCTTGCCGGAGGAGCTGGTGGATGAGTACAAGGCGGTGGAGGCGTACGTGCGAATCAGGGACTACCAGATGAGCCAGGCAGTGGCATAGCACATGAATATGAAGGGTGTGGATTTGTTCAAGGAGTGGATGCTCAACCTAGAACATTTGGCCATGGTGCATGGCATGTGCGAGGTGACGAGTGGGTAGGATCACATGCAGGTAGAGGAGACGTTGACTGTGTGCCACATAAACCTATCTATATTCAAGTCGATGCCTTATTATTTGGTGATAGGGCAATTTTTTTAAGGTGATGCTCATCCACAAGCTGAATGAGTGCCCCATGGTGCGAGCAACTCTATCAGATCTTACCTGCTACAATGAAAACAAAATTGAGACTTTTGTTGGAGAGGGCAGGGGGTGCACAACTTGGCGATGCACTCGTGGTTGAGAGATCCATATTATTTGAGGATGTTCATGGATGGAGATCACTACTTCCTACCTAGTGGTAATGCGAGGATTGTGAAGGCACTGGCTGAGGGGCTCCCCATATTCTATGACAAGACTGTGTAGGCTATGAGTAAGAGGCATGTCCAAGGGGATGGACATGGCACCGATCTTAATGCATGATTTCGAGATGGATCACATGATGCGGTTGTGGCAAGTCGCATTGTGTGTGAGCATGCTATGGGGGTAGACATGGTATGTGGATCTTATCACATATGGTGATGGTTGTATCATCATGATGCATGGGCAATCATGAAGATGTTGAAATATCACGGATTTGTGGTAGGTAAGATTATGTGTTGCTTGTTGATCACAGGAAAAGTGTGTGGATGACACATGTGATGGTTCAAAGCATGGTTACAACAATCTGGAGGAGTTGAAATTCTTTGTTTGGCTTGAAGATGTTCTTTTGCGGATGCAACAATGGTAGAGTTGTTGTGGATCAGTCTCCAAGTGGGAGATTGTTAGGTTGTGGAGTCTGATTTTGGCTAAATATGGATAAAATAGTTCTTTGTTCCTTAATTGGATTGTAGATGACCAATCTTGAACCAGAGGCGAAAAAGAAAAATTTAATTTTAGGATTGGCTAAAATTAAGTTTTTTCTAATTGTAAACTTTCTAAGTTTGAATTAGGCCTTAAGTGGGGATTGGGTTAATTATAGGATGCTTGTTTTAGCATGCATGTAACTGGGTTTCCCTATTTATGTAATACCTCCGGTAGAGAGGATTGTATCTTGTTTATGGGAAGTGCATAGGATTGTGTATCTCCTATAGAGAGAGCATGAAGCTTGGTGTAGAGCTTGATGCAAGGGTGTTTGCATGTTGAATTACTGTTAGAGTAATTGTATGAAGATGCTGGTAAGAGGAATTTGCAACTGGTTTTGTTGCAGGATTTTTCTTTTCAGAGATTGTATTGGTGCTAATACAAATGATTGGTATTTTTTGGTATATGTAACCCACACTGGGTGAACCACGTTATATGATGTATTTTATCTTGTCTTGCATGTTTATGTTCTTCTTCTATGATGATTAATAGTTTATGTTGTTATTGATTAAGTTGCTTGCTTTAAGAATTATTTTTGTTTATATAGTGAATCCTAACAATATTCCTTACATAAGATTTTTAAAATGTGAATTTAAATTTAATGAAAAAAATATTAATATGGACATTTGTGGTGGAAATTCACTTTAACTTTGTTTTGTAGATAGAAGAAGGGGAAATATTAATCTAAAAATAAGAATACGTCCTCTTTGGCCTCTTTGTTTTGTGTGTATGTTTGGGTAAACAAGTGTTTACCTGGATTCAATTGTGGCATTTATAATGCTTGTAAACATCCTTGATTTTTTCTTTGACATTACAGAAAATCCACGTTAAAAAATCTTCCATATCATCTCTTTTAAAAATTTCCTGAAATGGTGAAGAAAATCCACGTTAAAAAAGCTTCCATATCATCTCTTTTAAAATTTTTCCTGAAATGGTTAAGAAAATCCATGTTAAAAATACTTCCATATCATCTCTCTTTTAAAAATTTCCTGGAATGGTAAAGAGTTTCTAATGCTCATAGACCTCCTTATGCGTGAATTAAACGTCATTTCATTTTTATTGATTTCAATAAATACTCTATTATTTGTTATTTGAATATTTTTTTTTGAAAAAATTGAAAAAAACTTGTATTAAAACATTGATCAGTTACAATTGGGATAAGACACATCCCAGCCAAAAACAATGAAAGCACATGATTACAAGAGAAGAGGAAGAATTGCATTGGATCCAAATCTCTTGAACCAATACCAAGCTAGTTGAGAGAGTTGATAGATCCGTTACAACAACTTATCGCGAAAACACGCAGCAAACACCAACTTCACCTCTGTCCGCGAAAAAGCTACAAGTCGCGAAATCGCGACACAAGACTCCTCTGACCGCAAAAAAGTCAACCTGTCACGAAATCGCGACAAAAATCCATCCTTGGCCGCGACGGAGCAACATGTCGCGATATCGCGACAAAAATCCACCAGCGGCCACAACGACGCAACACGTCGCGAAATCGCGACAACTTTCCTCCAGCGGCCGCGACGGCGTAACATGTCGCGATATCGCGACAACTTTCCTCCCTTGGCCGCGACGGCGCAACATGTCGCGATATCGCGACAATTTTCCTCCCTTGGCCGCGTCGGCGCAACATGTCGCGATATCGCGACAACTTTCCCTCGACGGCAGTGACGGCGCAACATGTCGCGAAATCGCGACAACTTTCCTCCCTTGGCCGCGACGGCGCAACATGTCGCGATATCGCGACAACTTTCCCTCGATGGCAGCGACGGCGCAACATGTCGCGATATCGCGACAACTTTCCTCCCTTGGCCACGACGGCGCAACATGTCGCGATATCGCGACAACTTTTCCTCGACGACCGCGACAATGCAACATGTCACGATATCGCGACAACTTTCCCACATCGGCCGCGACAGCGCAACATGTCGCGATATCGCGACAACTTTCCCTCGACGGCAGCGACGGTGCAACATGTCGCGATATCGCGACAACTTTCCTCCCTTGGCCGCGACGGCGCAACATGTCACGATATCGTGACAACTTTTCCTCGGCGGCCGCAACGGCGCAACATGTCACGATATCGCGACAACTTTCCCGCATCGGCCATGACAGCGCAACATGTCACGATATCGCGACAACTTTTCTCCAGCAGCCGCGACGACGCAACATGTCGCGATATCGCGACAGCTTACCGCCAATGGCCGCGATGGCGCAACAGGTCACGAAATCGTGACAAAAACCACCCTTAGCTTTTTCATTGATCATTGTCTCAAGGATCTTTCAAGGCCCTGCCTAATCACCTCATCTTCAATAGGCATGTCACTGTGCGACTGCACCCCTACCTCTTTCGCAACACCCATCTTAGCCAGGAAATTGGCCGCTTTGTTTAAATCTCTGCTCACATATCTTGGAATCACATCATCTAATTCCCTCCATAATTTCTTGATTTGAGAGACCAGAATCCTCAACCTCCAAGCGTTCAACGAAAAGTTCCTCATGCAGTCTAGAGCTCCAACCAGAATTTGAGAATCAGATTCAAGAATTATCCTCCTGTGACCCTGAGTAACTGCCCAAATAGAGGCAGATTTGATAGCAATGGCTTCTGCTTCATTATTTGTGGCTCTACCCAAACCCTGCAGTTCCCAATAAAGCACTGATCCCTCATGATTTCGGCAGACCACGCCAATACCGGCGCTACCCGGATTGCCCTTTGCGGCTCCATCAGTATTGATTTTAATCCGGCCTTCTGGGGTGATTTCCAACTGGTTCTGTTCTATCCCTCTCGTTGATCAACTCCCTCTTCCATTGGCCCAGGAACAACTTGAGTTTCCTCTTTAGCGTAGACGGCAACGGTTTATGTGACTTTGCTCCAGATGACCTGCCAAACTCCATCTAGCGAGGAAAAGGTTTCTCTAAAAATTCTAGCGTTTCTCTCCAACCACACTTGCCACCAAATGAAGTATAAACCAAGCTCCCACCCAATTTGAAGAGCTTTGGATGTAAATCTACCCCGCTTCCATCTTTCCCAAATATTAGTCCGATTCATGTCACCATTAACCTGGATTTTATAATGAGAGAGCCAGCGCTTCCAAATCTGACGCGTGAAAGGGCACTCAAACATCAGGTGATCAGTTGTTTCTTCGTTCTTGTGGCATAAAACACATTGAGAAGGGCCGATGATTCCTCTACATCTGAGATTGTCAAAAGTGAGAATACCATTGTGCATAAACTGCCAAGCAAAAAAGTTTACTTTCGGCCAGCCCTTAGGGTGCCAAATCTTTCTCCAATCCTCAATCGAAAAAGAATGGGGGGGAGGGTCTGGGAGGATCTTGTCATATCCATCCTTCATTGTATAAACACCAAGGCTCCCATAGCCCCAAGCTAATTCATCCTCCTCGTCTCTCCCTGTGAGAAACCTTTCTGTCAAGATTTTGGTTAAGATGGGTGCCAACTCCGGGGGGATTGGAATTGGCCACTCCTCCAACCTCTTAAACTTCTTAAACTTATACTCCCCCAGCTGAGAAGTGTTGAAATAACTTTCAATTTGGACCCAACCCATGATTTCTATGGCAGATTTTATTGGAAGTAACTCGGGGAATTCAACAATGATGGGTGGGTACTGATCCCAAGAATCAGTCCAAAAACGGGCCTTCTCCCCTCTCCCCACTTTCCAAAATAGTTGATCTTTAATAACCTAAGATCCTAGCTTGAGAGCCTGCCACACTAAGGATCCAGTACCATCCAGAGGGAAACGGCCCACCTCATTGGGGTTAACTTGACCCAAATATTTACTCGTTAGAATTCTATTGAATAAGGAAGTTGGTTGGGAAATCCACCTCCAGTACAACTTTCCAGCCAAGGCTTGATTATTTAACTTGGATCCTCTCAGTCCCAACCCACCTTTTACCTTGGGCTGGGTGACTTTATCCCAACCCACTAAGGCCCACTTTCTTTTTCCTTTAGCTCCTTCCCACAAAAACTTCCTAGCCATCCTGTCCAACTCTTTCCATATTGTAAGCGGGGCAGCTGGGATAGAAAATTTGTAGATTGGCATGGCTTGAATGACTAATTGTAAGAACGTTAATTTGCCACCATAACTTAACCACTTGTGAGACCGGTGATTAATTCTGTCCTTGATACACTCCAGCATATTCCTCCAAGTGTCTAATTTCAGCCTCTTGAAGTGCAAGGGGATACCCAAGTAAACCACAGGGAGAGAAGTCCTAGTGAATCCCAGGATTTCTAAAATTTTGTTCTGAAGCCTTTGCTCCAGATTAAAAAAGACCACTTTGGATTTCTTGTCATTAATGACCTGTTGAGTAGCCCTGAGATAGACATTAAGAGTATCCCTAATCGTTCTAGCTTCCATGATGCTGGCTACTCCCATCAAACCAGTGTCATCCACAAACTGCAGGTGCGATACAACTTCATCCCCCACCCTAATACCCAATAATCTGCCTTGCTGTCTTCTCCTCGAGAAAATTCTGCCAAGACCTTCAGCCAGAATGAGAAAAATATAAGGGGAACAGGGGATCCCCACTGGCGCAGACCCGAGAAGCTCCAAAAGGTTGCGAAGGAAGGCCCTTGATAAGCACAGAATAAGTCGGGGAAGAGACACAGCTCATGATCCACTCAATCCAGCCCTGAGAGAAGCCGAAGGCTGCCATCATTTTAGCCAGGAGGCTCCATTCAACCCTATCATAAGCCTTTGACATATCCAATTTAATGAACATCCCTTTATTACCAGAAGTGTGCATTGAATGGATTGCTTCCTGGGCCACAACCACCCCATCCAGAATCTGTCGTCCCTCAACAAAGCCTCCTTGCTCAGAGGAGATAATGTTGTGAAGAAGAGGTTTTAGGCGCTCAGCCATTACCTTTGTGAGTATTTTGTACACCACATTACATAAGGCAATAGGCCTATAATCTGAAATATGAACCCCCTCCTCCCCTTTTGGAATCAAGGTAATGAACGTGTGGTTTATAGCTTTAAGCATTCTCTTATTTTCTCTGGATTCTTCAACAACAGCCCTTACATCTTCCTCTAAGCAGTCCCAGAAAGCCTGAAAGAACTCAATTGGGAAGCCATCTGGACCGGGGAGTTTTACCGAGTGCTCATTCCAAAGACCACGGTTTTCAATTCATCCCTATCAATGGGTTTGAGGAGGGCCTGATTTTCATCCTCCGAAATAATAGCAGGTATGACAGAAATAACTTCATTTTGGGCCTCTACATCTTGAACCACACTTTCCTTAAAAAGCTTTGAAAAATAATCCATAGCATGGGAATGAATACCTGGAAGAGTATCAAAGGAATGACCGTTCTCATCTTGAAGGGCCTCCATCTTATTCATCTGTCTTCGAGCACAAGCAGTCCGATGAAAGAATTTTGTATTTCTATCCCCTTCTAATAACCGGGAAGTTCTTGCTCTCTGTTTCCAATAGATCTCCTCCTGGTTGTCAATGTCCTCAACCGCAGAACGCAAGGCATCATCCTCAACTTTGAGCTGATCAGTTATTACTCCTTCTCTAAACTATTTTTGGACCTCATCCCAGCGGGCCACCAACGGAGCTCTTTGGGTCCGGAAGTCAGATTTATTAGAACGCCTCCAATACTTCAACTGAGATTTGACATATTGAAGTTGTTTGTGGATTCTAAACATAGCTCTCCCATAAGCTGGGCGGCCCTCTTCCCACCATTGTGGAATTTTCTCCCGAAGTTCTTCTTGAAGCCAAAAATTCTCAAATCTGAAAGGTTTGTGATGGATCCCCATCCTAGTCCCGCTTTCCAACAGAATAGGACAGTTGATCGGAAACGGGGCCTCGCCAAAATCTAAAAATTGATATTCCATTTTACAAACACCTCCTCTCGAAAGCAAAAAGTGATCTAGCTTCACCTTCCTACTATGGGGCTCCCGCCTTTTATTAGTCCAAGTGAAGTTATTGCCGGGACATTTAATGTCCACTAAGTGCAAATCCTGGACTTGAGCAATCATGAACCGGTCCCCTGGATCCAAAAGAGGTGATCCCCCTTCCTGGTCTCTAGAAGATAATTTAGCGTTAAAGTCCCCCGCTATAATCCGGTCTATATCTTCCCTTGATGCTCGCATGTCATGCACAACCTTCCATTGCCGCCTCTGACCCTCTAGAGTTTGAGAACCATAAAAGTTAGTGACAAGAATGAATTCTGCAGAGACATTATTCCTAAACAAGGAAGTGAGAACACCCCTCCAGGCAAGGTGTTCTATTGCAGACCATTCCAGAGAGTTCCACAGAGTAACAATCCCCCCTGAGGCACCTTGGGCAGCCACATCCATATGACCAGCACCCCTCCAAATTTTGTTGATTGTTTTAGACATAAGATCCAAAGACATCTTGGTCTCTTGTAAAAGCAAAAAATCAGTATTGCTATGCTCTAATAATCTTTGAACAGCAGATTGATGGGTTCTGCTGTTTAAACCCCTCACATTCCAAGATTGTATAATCATGGGTTACACTGGGAGCAATAAGAGTCAATTGTCCTCACCAATCCTCCCATGATCAATTTGTCTCCCTGGGCTGCTAGCAGCTCCTTATTGGATCTTCTACCAGCTCCTTGAGAATTACTATTTTTTGATCTTTTTTCTATCTGGGTTATCCCCAAAGATGGCCTTTCCCTGTTTTTCTCTGCTATCCCCATGCGAACATCTTGAGAAACTATCTGCTCCTGGTTATGGACTACTAAGGCACCAGAACACACTGGTTGTGATACCTCAGAGGGATCAACTATCTGTTGAATGACAGGAGAAGATGAGAGGGGGATTTGCCCAAGAACAACAAAGGTTTCCTTGAAACCCTCCAAGCCCTCCATAGATTGATCCTCTTCATCAACCAATGACTTAAAAATCTCATACCTATTGGCAGGCCTGAGATGAGATTGCTCCTTTCCCTCCTTTTTCTTTGTCCGTATTTTTCTTCTGGGTTGTTCAAAACCCTCTCTCTGAGCTTCCTGGCCCTGACTGGTGCTAATAGGATCTTTATTGGGTGCAGCCTTATCCTCTTTAGGCGAGTTTGGCATTCCTGAGGAGGCCTCCATATTGGCATTCATATTAAGAGGACAGAAACGGGCCAAATGTCCATGCTTGTGGCAAACCCGACATCTAAAGGGTAGGGCCTCATAGTCCAACTGTTGAATCCAGGAAAGACCTGCCAGTTCAATTTCCAACTCTGCCGGCAAAGGTCGGCTCAGATTCATCTCCACACATATTCGAGCATACACCGCCATGCTCCCTTCAATCTGGCAACACCCAGATGTCTACCAATCGAATTGCCAATCATTGCCAGTACCTGCTCACCCCGGAATTCCATTGGAAGAGCATATAATCGAATCCACATTGGGACAACAGTAGGTTCAACACGAGGATCGAATCCTACCCTCCAGGGTTGAACAAATAGCCCTGTCGGGCCATGGTTTTTCTTCTCCGACTCAAAAGCCTTATTTCTATCGGCCGGAGCCGAGAAGTCGACAATAAAATAACCATTACTAATAAACCACAATGAAAACTCACCGTGGGGCTCCCGGTTCGGCGGATCCAAGAATGCAGAAAGCTCGGGGAAGGACGAATACCCATGAACTTGCAGATTAAATCATGTCTAGCTCTTTAGAGGACAAACTCCTCAACCATGCTTTGGGATCAATGATGATTTTTGGCCTGGATTCGGCCTGCGGTAAACAACCATTCACACGCCGTGCTGAAGACCTATTCCCAGCAGTCGTGAAGAGCTTTTTATATGCCATCTTTTGGGCTTCGGCATTCTTCGGAGGAGAATCTTCTTTAAACAAATCAGCATAAGAGCTAGTACTTCCTGGAAAAGGAGCCGGAGGAGTCCCCATTGGACCCTCCTGGGGCACCGATCGAACCTTCGAACCACCGTACCCCAAAGACACCTCTGCAAGCCAGCAGAAGCCAGAGATTTTTCGAAAATCCAAAAACCCTAGTTCAGATTCAAAAATCGCCAGAGCTTATTTGAATATGAAGTTGTAGTGTAAAGAATCATTCGTAATGAGACAGTAAGGGAAATGTTACAAGTTTTTAAAAATATGAAAGAAAATAAAAATGTTTTACTTTTATGACTTCAAAATTATTAAGCTGGCGTGCATAGATAAATTGCACTATGATTATTGTTTATTAAGTTGTAGAGGAAAGTGGTCTTTTACCCTTGATATTTGTTTTATTATGATTAATTATATATAGCTAAATCTGTCATGAAGTTGTTTATTTTAGTAATGGATATTAATTTTTGTTAATTTAAAAAACTAAATAGTTTTAAAAATTATATTAGATAAATGAAATATATTTATTAAAATGAATTAGATGAAATTTCAGAGTTTGTAGATTTTTTATAGGATTGAATTTTTTTTAATCTATTTATTTCAAATGATAAGTTAGTTTTTTTTTTTTTAAATATGAATTATTTATCAAAAGCTCAAACTAGATAATCAAATATTTAGTAAATCAAATATCTTGAAAATTTAAACAACCAATATAAATATTATGTTGTTAATATAATAATGTTTATTAGCATTATGACACAGCCTTATTATTTTCTTTTCGAGGTTAAACAAGAGCATCAAAGTTGTTATTTGAAAAGTATTTATAGTTGATGGTGAGAAAATATACCAAATTAAATTATCAATGTTTCTTAACAAAATACTCCCTCTTCTTTGTCTACTGGCTAGAGAGATTTTGAGATTTTGAATGAAATGTTAAACACTCAACTTTGAAACCACTCTCATTATTTATATTGTAATATTGATGCAGAGCATCCATGTGTAAAGATAGTTACTACTAGGTTGAAGAGGAAACATTGATAGGAGATCGAAGAAAAGAGAAATCAACAAGATGATGAATAAGAGGAATCGATAGAGAAGCTGACAAATATAGAGTAGAAGAGAGGAGATATCGTAAATGTGCAACTTTTTACCAAACATCCAAAGATCAAACAGGCTTTTCCAAGGGGAGGATTTTACTTTTTATAAAGACATTCATATTTGGAAAATATGAATTTTCAAAAATCAGAGAAAATTGCAAGGCAAGGACTACAAACATCCTAAGGGGGCCCCATCCCCATCCCCATCCCCATCCGTATGAAAATTCTTCGTGCCCTGTAAAGCCGAAATTATCGGCCCAACTTGTAAGATGGAGTCAAGTCTTTCGTGCCGTGTAAGACCAATATTATTGGCGCAATTTTCCTATAAAAACCGGCCATCCTGGAATGATCTCCCTCACTGCTGCGTAGGGAATGGTCCTCTGCTTCTCTACAATGACAAACCATGGGTCTCTTATATCCGCATTCTTGCTGTTTCTGCTGCTCCAATGCGGCTCAGCAGCAGAAAACAGTAGGATTGTAAGCCATGAATCACTCAGGTGGAAGAATGATGAGATTACCTGCTCCTCGTCCCAGGCGGCAGAATCAAAATCAACTTTCTCTCTCGTGCACATCAACGGCCACTGCTCGCCCTTCCGTGCGCCAGATTCAACGTGGTCGAGCTCAGTACTCAAGTCTATAGAGGGCGACGCCCACCGCTACCGAGCAATACTGCAGCGACGAGTGTCCCTGCTCGCCAACAGCACGCCTACGGTTTCGACGGAAGACGACGCCAACGTGCCCGTGACGCCCATGGCTCCGGGGCAGGCCTCAAACTACATAATAAAACTGGGCTTCGGCACGCCCGGGCAGAGCTTGTACACCGTCATCGACACGGGCAGTGACCTGGCGTGGATCCCCTGCACCACCTGTTCCAACTGCCAACAAAGGCAGGAGTTCAACCAGTCCAACTCATCGACGTTCAAGTTCCTGGGCTGCTCTTCCCAGCAGTGCCAGGCGCTGGGCAGCTCTCCCGACTGCGGGAATTATAGCTGCGGATATCGGACCGCCTATGGCGACGGCTATCAATTGGCCGTCGTGCTGTCCACCGACACCGTCACCGTCGGCTCGCAGGCCGTCGGCGACTTCGTCTTTGGGTGCGCGCTTGCTATGACGGGGCTCCTCCAGCTCTCCCCGGGTCTGGTGGGGTTTGGGAAGGACTCCCTCTCCTTCGTCTCGCAGACGGCCAAATCGTACGATCGTACTTTTTCTTACTGCCTACCATCCGTACGGTCGTCCGGTTCGACTGGGTCGCTCAGCCTGGGGAAGGGCGCCCTCTCGGCGCCCGGCCTCAAGTTCACGCCCCTCTTGACGAACGCGGCAAATCCCTCGTTATACGCCGTGGGGCTCAACGGGGTTTCCGTGGGTAACGATCGTGTTTCCGTCCCGGCGGGCACCATCATAGACTCGGGGACCGTGATTACCCGTCTGGTGGCCCCCGCTTACACTGCGATGAGGGATTCGTTCCGCCGCCAGCTCTCCGCTCAAAATCTCAACATTGTCGCTAACGTCAGCGACTTCTTCGATACGTGCTACAACATTCCGTCAGGCAGAGTGGAGCTTCCTTCCGTTACCTTGCATTTTGATGGGGGTTTCGATTGGGTCTTGCCGGCCGAGAACGTTTTGGTTCCTGGGGTTTCCGAAGACTCCTCCGTGCAATGCTTGGCGTTTGCTGCTCCTCCGGGGAACTCTGCAAATGAGGTGTCTATCATTGGAAATTTTCAGCAACAGAACTTTCGAGTTGTGTATGATGTACAGGCATCTCGCCTCGGAATCGCTTCGGAAAAGTGTGGTGCTTAAGGCATTCGTGCTCCTCCTCATGCACTGAATTTCTAGCGAAATGCTTTCGACCAGCCTTTATTAAATAAGACCGAAGGCTACTGAGTAGGTAGGAATCAGTAATGTAGCATACAATTAAATTAGAAACACTAGACGGAAAACTGCTTTAATTAGAGGGCAAATATATAAAAAAATTAAGTGATTAATGAGATATATCTTAGAAGAAGAGAGTTTGTTTGCTTTTAGAAAATTTAGTTATCTTATTGTTCATGTCAATTTAGCCTTTACAAAGGAGTTTTATTAGGTTATCTATAAATCTATTGAAATCAAGTAAGGTTTTTTTTTTTTTTTTTTTTAAATAATTTAATTTAAGATAAGTAACTTATAAGAATTATTGGAAAAACTCTTTACACAATTTATTCTTTATTGATCAACAAGATATATTCAAGTCCCTCTCATCTTCTAAATTATATACTAGCTTGAACTAGTAATGAAATTTAAATGATATATGTTGTATGTATGTTCTCGATGCATGTGATTGACTAGTATCGTATTAATAAAATTTTGGGATTGTATTTTTAGGTGTTGGATGAGGATCACTCATTGGTACCAAAGTCCAGTTGCAATGCTTGGGTCTTAATAGGTAGACTTAGGTAATTATGATTATTTTAGTAGATGTCTTGTCAAAGAGGATGACATGGCAAAAATTGTGGAAATCAACTTCTAGTCACAGAGTCCCATCAATCTAAATTTTTTCCTATTGATGTTCCTCAATCAATTGAACCTCATAAGGATCTACTACATGACTCTATGGGTAACTTTTAGCTACTAATTAGAATTAGTAAATATAACAGTGAACCACCTTCAATAGGGCAAGAAAATATGAGGTGTTTCGTAGGAGCTAGAGTAGCTCCCACTTGAACATTCTTCACATGATGAGTTCAACCTAGAATAGATTGCTAGAGCTAAGAAATAAATATCTTCCAAAACCTAAATAAACTTAAACTATGAAAGTTTACAATAAAGCAAAGAATGCTTGAGAGTGATTTATTCAGATGTATAAATGTTTTTCACATTAATGAACTCTTGAGTCAAGATAAGGCTAAGATTATAATATTTCATCTAAAGGGTGCAACTGTAGTTTGATTGTACAATGATAAGGTTATGATGGGTTATGAGCATATGAATGTTACTTGGGAATAATTTGAAGAGTTCCTTAAGTTGAAGTATATATCCCAAGAGAGCGATGGCAACGACAAAAGTGATAGTGGCAAAATTGGTTCTGTAGCATCTTCAAGTGGAGGACCACTACTTTCTGAATCTTCAGGTGGGATGATTATCAACGGTGATGAATGTGATCTCGAGGAACCACCGAAAGATGGGGATGGCTATAGAGGTCTCGAAGTAGTTAGGGTTTCATCGATTGAAAACCTCAAAGCACCTCCGTGGAGCTCGTCCTCCTTTGCTGATAAGGTTCAGGTTTTTTTGGGGTCTCTTCCTTCCAAACCCCCATACCCTTTTATGTTTTAGACAACAAAGTTTTCTACCTACGTGGATCAAAGGAACCCCTCATTTTCTAGAAATTTATCTCCTTGATCAGGAAGTTTGTAGGGGCTCGACCAAATATAAAGTCCATTCATGAATGGGCCCTTTCGAAATGGTGCCTCTCTGGCAACATGGAGCTGGTTTCTTTCCCTCGTGGCTTCTTCATGATCAGGCTAAAAAACTCCCAAGATTCTAATCAGATCCTCATTAGAGGTCCTTGGTTTTTTGGGTGTCGCAGTCTCTTTCTTCGCAGGTAGGAGGAAGATTTTGACCCTGAAATCCAAAGCATCAATTCGGCTCCCATCTGGGTAAAGCTTCACAGTCTCCCCCCTTAGTTTTTCTATAATGACGCTCTCAAAGGAATGACGCAGACCATCAGATATCTGGTGGTCATTGATCCTGCTACCAAGGCCAGATCTGTAATAAATTATGCTCGCATCTGCATCATCGTAAATTTAGACTCGACTCTCCCCACCTATGTTGATCTTGTAACTAGAGACTACAAGCATCACTAAGGCATCGAATACGAAAATAAACCAACCTACTGCATCAAATGCAACCCAAGGGTAACTCAAATACCAATGCCCAACCCTTAAGAAGGAGATTCAGAAAGAAGCTGCCCGAAGAAACCCTACATAGAATCAGGGTTTCCAAAAAAAATGTAGACCAAGAAAGGTAAACAGATCCTATCATAATCGCAACCAACATCCCATCTCCTCCAAAATTCAAATTAGGTTGGATCTCTTTTTACTAAATCTAATCCATTCATGCCTCTAGTTAACCATCAGGATTTTAATGTTGTCACCAATTTTTGATTTGAAGAACCTAACCCTAATGCCAATATCGAACTCTATCTCTCCCCGTCACATGTGGAAAAGCCCATGGAATATATGCCTGTTTCTCCCTCTAATTTTGGTCCATCCCACCCTCCCCCTCCTCTGTCTAAAGTGGCCAAGTCAGTTGCTGCCCTATCCCTCTCCCACCCAAACCCTAAATCCCAGCTCCATATTCCCATACTATCAGTCCCACCCTCACCATTCCCATCCCCTTCCCTTCCCCTGACCATAGCCCTTTATCCACAAAACCTTCCTTGGGAAGCCACTATGGTGTTTCTATCCAGTAACTTCTGTCATCCTCTCCAGCTCTCGAGTAGCTTCCTAGCCCCACTAAACCTGTAATCAATGCGAACACAAGTAGTGAAGAGAAGGGAGGTAGACCTACTAATATTAAAAAGTATAGAAATAAATAGAGTACGCCATCGTAAATGGTCTTAAATTGACCATTCTGATGTCCCTTCCAGATACCTCAAACTTGGAACCTCATTCAGATGAGGAAAAAAGAACCAAACCACCTCTATCTCAAGGAAGAGGTAGAGGAAAGAAATCCACCTCCAAGACGTCTAGATGAAGATTCTATCCTGGAATGTAAGAGGCCTCAATGGGGTTGCTAAACAAAGGATAGTTAGATCAATCAAAAAATAAATCAAACCAAACATAATGTTACTTCAAGAAACCAAGTTGGATGGGTAAAACAACATAGAAGTCTGCAGATCCATATGGAAGAACAACAACTTTGCCTTCAGTCCATCCCAAGGGGCCTTCGAAGGGTTGTTGTGTCTTTGGGACCCGAAATCCATTGAAGGCAGAACTCTCTCCATTTCATACAAGGTCATCAATATTCTCTTCATCAACAAAGAAACAAACCTCCAATGGATCACATCCAACATCTATGCTCCAAACAATCCCCTTGGTAGAAGGACTTTTTGGGACACTATGTCAACAATGCGCAACAATTTTGAGAATGTTCCATGGTTGCTTGCAGGAGATTTCAACTCCCCCCTCTTCCCGTCTGACAAAAAAGGAGGAAACCCTATCACCCCCAGATGTATGAAAGAATTTAGTGACTTTGTCAACTACAATGAACTCATGGATGTACAATTGCAAGGGTCAAACTACACTTGGAGCAATAGAAGACCAGGTAACCAACTAATCCAACTACGGCTTGATAGATTCCTCATGTCCAAAGAGATCATTCACTTCTTGGGTGACACCAACCTTTACGCCCGGTCAAAAATAGGCTCAGACCACAACCCCTTGGTCCTAGATTGTTCCCGCCCAAGGCAATCTTTCAAAACACCTTTTAGGTTTGAGAAAATGTGGCTTAACCACCCGAACATCACGAATCACATTGATGAGTGGTGGAAGAATGATCTCCTGGGGAATCCTTTATCCAAACTTTTCGGAAACTCAAGTTTGTCAAGTTTAAACTCAAAGAATGGAACAAAGAAGTGTTTGGTGACCTGTTCCACGAAAAGAAACAAATTGTTGAGAGACTTGGCAACATAGAGAAACTCATTCAAGAAGGGGACCCAGGGCCTGACATTTTTCAAGAAGAGAAAGCCCTCCTCATGGATTTTCACAACAATCTTGCCAAGGAGGAAACTTTCTGGAGGCAAAAATCCAGAGCACTTTGGTTGAAGGAAGGGGATGCGAACACCAAATTTTTTCATGCTTCCACCCTGAGACACAGAAGAACAAATAGAATAAAGGAGCTAACTAGAGGTGATGGGTCCAAAACTAATGACCTTCAAGCAATTAGGGAAGAAGTTGTGTCTCATTTCCAAGAAATGCTCGGTCCTAGCCCTCCTTGCCCCCCTCATATCAAAAACCCTCTGCTTCAGAACATCCCCCACCTGGTTTCTAATGATCTCAATGATGGGCTACTTAAATATTTCACAGGTGAAGAAATCAAAGAAGCATTATTCTCAATGGAACCAGACAAAGCTCTAGGACCAGATGGGTTTCCCCCATGTTTCTTCCAACATTTATGGGAAATCGTAGGCAAAGAAGTCTCTAAAGCTATTCAGTTCTTCCAAAAATCCAAGCAAATATTGAAGGAGGTAAACTCAACTTTCATCGTTCTCGTTCCCAAATCCCAAACCTGTAAGTCTATCTCCAATTACAGGCCCATCAGCCTCTGTAGTGTGGTATACAAACTCATTACCAAAGTTATGGCTAACAGACTCAAATATATTCTCCCATCCATTATTGACCAGTGTCAAGGCAGTTCGGTCAAAGGTAGATTCATTATGAATGAAGTCATAACAATCCACGAGCTTGTTCATTCAGTTGTCAAGAACAAAAAATCTAGTATGTTTCTCAAGCTTGACATGAACAAAGCGTTTGACAAAGTTTCCTAGCAATTCCTTTTTGAGGTCTTGGACAGGTTTGGCTTCCACAAATACTGGATCACTCTTGTTAAGGAATGCATCTCCACGGCATGGTTTTCAATTATCGTCAATGGCTCTCCCGCTGGTTTTTTCCAAAGCTCCAAGGGTATTCGATAGGGCGACCCCCTATCCCCCTTCCTCTTTATCATCATGGTGGAAGCCCTAGGAATATCCCTATCGATAGCATGCTCCAGAGGCCTTATCTCAGGTATCAAACCCACCACTGTGTCTAGGGCCATCACTCACCAATAGTTCATCGATGACACCATTTTGGCATCGTCCTCCTCCATACCTAAAGTAAAAATTATTAAATCAATTCTTAATTACTATGAAATAGATGTAGGGCAAAAGGTAAACTATAACAAAAGCAGATTATATTTTTTGAATACCCCTATTCCAAGACAGAATAGAATTGCAAAAATTCTTGGATGCACCATAGCTAATCTCCCCACCACGTACCTTGGGCTACCTATGTTTCATGGGAGAGTCTCCACCGACATGTGGTCAAACATTTTTAAATGCATCAATAAGAAGTTGGTTGGGTGGAAGAGCGCGATGCTAAGCCAGGATGCTAAAGCTACTCTTGTGCGAGCCTATCTCCAAAGCATACCGATATATTTCCTATCAATATTCAAAGCCCCAATTTCAATTTACCACAATATTGAACAAATTCAACGCAAATTCCTATGGGCTGGCAATGAGAACCGGAATAGATTCACCCTTGTAGCTTGGGATAGAGTGTGCTCCAAAAAATACCAAGGAGACCTTGGCTTTAGAAGGATCAACAAAATGAATCTCGCTTTGATAGCCAAGTAGGCATGGAGAGTGGTCACCAATGAGAAATCAGCCTGGATAGACATCATCAAGGAAAAGTACCTTCATCACTCACCTTTCTTGGGCGACCATCACCTCCCTGTAGGTTCTTGTTTCTGGAATTCCATTACTTAAACCAGGGATATTATCAAGCAAGGCCTTCGATGGCATTTGGGATGTGGGAGAATCATCAATTTCTAGGAGGACCCTTGGCTCCATGACCAACCTCTTATCAATGATCCAAATCTGTCTGCTCTAAAATATGTTACAGATGCCATCTTCGAAGATAAATTTTCAGCCTTCATCACTCAGGGTCCCAAAAGGCATTAGTGGAAATCCTTTCCCTTTGATAACTCAGCTATCCAGATTATCAATATAGCTAGACAAATTGAAAACCTCCTTCGTGTGTGTGTCATCCCCAACTCCCAGACCCCTGATTTCCCCATATAGAAGTTGTCAAAAGCTGGTGTCTTCACTGTTAAGTTTACCTACTATAGCCAAGAACCTCCTCTAGCAAAGTGGGAGATAAAAAAAATTGTATGGAAAAAAAGCATCATTCCTAAAGTCACTTTCTTATCTTGGTTGGCTTCCCAGAATAAAATTCTCATAGTTGAGAATCTCATGTCCAGAGGGCTTCTCATTCCCAACTGGTGTGTCCTTTGTAAGTCGAACTGGGAATCGACCACCCATATTTTCTTGGAGTGCCCATTTTATTTAGTCGTGCTGAACCTGGTATTTGAAAACTTTAGTTTTTCTTGGGACCACCTACCTTCTATCCACCAACTTTTCCAACAGTGGCCCCGACCCTTCAAAAACTAGCAACTTAGTTTCCTTTGGTTGTCTTGTCTTCACCATTACCTATGGAAAATCTAGTTAGAACATAACAAGAGGATCTTCAAATCCCAAGCTAATGACTCCCATAAGACCACTTTGAAAATATTATCCCTAGTGGTGGAGAACGCCTCTCTTATCTCTTCCCCTGAAGCTCCCCACCCTGGCCTAGAGGCTACCCTAGCTTCTAAGTTTAATCTCACTAACATTTTTGGTGTACCTCTTTCTTCTGTTAATAGGTATTCCATCAGGTGGAATCCTCCACCCTCCGGGTGGCTCAAATTAAACTTCGATGGGGTAGTGAAAGGTAATCCGGGTGACGCTGGTGGGGGAGGCATCCTTAGAGACTATCATGGGAAAATATTTCTAGCTTTTGCGAAAAATCAGGGAACCCAAATGAACAACATGGTTGAAGCCAGAGCACTATACCAAGGTCTCCTCCTCATTGACAACATGAATATCAATCAACTAGTTATCGAAGGGGATTCCCTCCACATCATCAACTACCTCAAAGGAAATTCCACTCCGTCTTGGTTCCTGAGCAACATTATCTATGAATGCAAAATGCTCATCAATAGGTACAAATACATTATCATCCAACATGCTTACCATGAGGGGAACAAAGTTTCTTATTGCCTAGTTAACAAGGTGTTCGAGAAATTTCCATCTAGGTATGGAAATATTATTTTCCACATGACCTCAAAACTGACAATTTCAATCAAGATGTCTGCCTCTTGTAATCATTCCAAGGTGAGCTCCAATATTTCTAGAGAACCTCAAGATTGGGTTTTCAAGGTCATGGCTCTACCAGCCAAGCATCTAGTCAGCACCTCCAATGTCGTGGCTATCATGGATAAGCCATCAGTCAAAAATTGCAAGGCTTGTCATCTAAATTATAGTGCCTTTCTAAGGAAGATGGCTTGTCCGCTTGAAGCCCAAGTTAGAAGCACTCGCGTGTACACCTTTGAGAATCACAGGTTTGTGTTTACCCCCAACTCCCACATGTATTGAATCCCATGTCTCTGTGCCACTCTTGAAGATGGGAAATTTAATAATTCCATAATAAAATTCTATAATCAGGCTCGCCCTTTCAAAACTTTTGATTGCAGTACCCAAAATAATGCCAATGAAACCCAACGTGGCAACTGCCTCACTTGGTACCTGGCTACACATGTGTCCATCCTTGGTCGCATCAATCTACTTTTTTTCAACCCGATGCAGGGAGTCTTCAATATCCATGGTCCTAATAGCCTTTGTACCTGTGCCACCTTTAAATATGAGAACTCCAATGCCTTCTCTATGGATTTCTAGGTTCTTATGCTGATGTATCACCCTCTAAATGGTTGGCATTGCATGACTAGTCATCCCCTACCCATCATTTTTTGGTCCTGGTTTGAGCATGGGCTCTGTCACAAAGTCTTACCTTCAGGCCACCTGATCACGGATGATAAAAATTTTCTCCAGGCTGTCACCCCGCTTATCATTTTTCTCGACAAAGTTCATCTTAGCTTAGTCCCTAGATTGCATTAGGAACCAATGGTGTATAAGCATTCTTGTGACTATTTTGGCTCTTTAATTTACCCCCATAGCTTCACTTCCCTCAGATGTGTCAGAGTCCCTCCATGCGAAACCTTGTTCAGTGAGCCCTTGTATGCCATCAATAATCACCTTTTCCCTGCCATGTCCATCATTGAGCCTGACACCCTGAACCTAGAGCTCGATATTGAAACCATTTTTTGAAACCATGATTTTCTTGCCTTAGAAAGTTCAGGGGTATTGAAAATGTGATCACAAAGGATTTTGTTAACTCTTGGGTTAATGGTCAGGTAACTGTTAGAGGGATGAAGTTTATCGTCTCTACAAACCTTTTAGTTGAGATCACATAACTTCCCAATTAGGGCTTCAAGCTTCATAGGGATAATCACACTATCTAGGAAGAGCTGAAACATTTTATTGATAGGGGCAAGAAGCTGGTGAGAAATGGCAAATGAATTGTTCATAATAACTTACCAGAGCCATGGTGTAGGGCTTTAATCCCTGTGATGCAATACATCACAATTGGTAAGATTGATGAACCGTTGAGAAGCTTTCACTTAAATTTTCTCAACATACTCAGGTATGTCAAAGAAGTGAATATGCTCGAATACCTCTGACAATCCATGGAGGTATCTATTGAGAATTACCAAAAGAAAGAATCTACCCACATCAAGCACCAAGGGCTTTATTGATCATTGACGATCATATGCTTTAGACGGTGGTAGCTAAGGTGGACATGAACCCTATGCTTTGTATCAAGGAGGATTAATCAACGGTCGAAGTAGTGATGAACGAACATGGATTGTGCAACCGTAGAAGCTCACGGATTGCTTCAAGCAAAATAAAGTGCCTTGATCAGCTCATGAAGCCCAACGAATCCACTACTACTAAGAGCACTAAACCTGAGTTGGATTAGTCCCTCATGGATACCAAAATGATGACCAGGGCTAGGTGTGAGCCTTCGAAGATTTTAACTGAAATACTGGAGAATATATACCAGACCTAATCGAAAGCCTTAACTAGCCTCGAGCATGTGATTTGGATTCCTAAGGCCATTACTGCTAGCAAAAGTGAAATGTTTAAGGCCATCCTCCCTGACCCAACTTGCGAGAAGGAGAGAGTAGATGGGTTAATCCCAAAGTAAGTTTATTTGGTCTTTCCTGGTGGTTTTTGGTCTGTTTGTTTTTGGGTGGATTCTTGTTTGGTTTTCCTCGCCCACCTCGCCTGTTGGTCTGGTTGGTTCTTCAGCTTTCGCTGATTATTCCCTTAGCTTGTTTTGTTTGATGCTGTTTCTGGTTTGGTTTCCGTGGCTTTCATTTTGTGCACGTGGTGGTTAAGCCTTTTTGGTTTCTCCGTTTCCCTTTGTACAAGGACCCTTTCAAAACCCTTTCTACCAATAAAAAGAAGTATATATCCCAAGTGTATATGAGAGGAGGATTTAAGAATTTTATTAGTTATAGTAGGGTGCTAAGACTTTAATGGAAGATGTGCAATAGTTTGTCAAAATTATTAAGGATGTGTTATCTTCTACTAATGAAATCATGCTTATGAATATATTTTTATTAGGGATGCAATATTCCTTGATTCGCATCATTAGAAGAAATAAACCATCCACATGGCATGAAGCCTAGTGATGATTATGCAATAATTCTACATAATTTGATATTAGACCTTTTATATACCCACTAAAACTTTTGAAGTTTAGGAGCGTAATCTAGTCATCTAACTTGGATGAGTCAAAGAGGATAAACATATTCTCTACCACCTTGTATAGAGGGTTGTTACTATGGTATTTATATATTTAAACTAAATAAACTATTAGCATATTTGGTTGATGGAATTCTTTTCATTAAGCCATTCATGGTGGAAAAGCTAACTCTAGGGAACATCAACAGTAGACCCTCTTTCCATTTTGGAATTGTGTGTTGGAAATATAAGTTGTGATAGGTTCCATAGTGGAAGTTATTAATTATTATTACCCAATATAATTATGCTACCAATAGGTTGACACGAGATGTGTAAATGTTAGCACCAAGCCTAAGAGTATCATGTTGCTAGAGATAATGGTATCTCTTAGTACTTGATGTTGAGGGACACTCCATGTCAAAACCCAAGAGGAGATAGGAATTATGATGTATTAGTCATAGTTCCAAGGCACAAAGGTCAATGTTAATCTCTTTAAGGAGATACCAACTTAAAATTCTTCTTAATCAAGTTGATACTAATGCTAGTGAAGTGCTAAGAGTCTAGAAATAGAGTGTGGAGTGAGCATCATTGTTATTTGAGATAGCATCAAATTTGGAAGCATTGTTAGAATCAATTTCTAGTAGCACTAATACAACTAAATTTGTGCAACACTAGAAGTGGGATTCCTCCACCTAAAAGCATAGGCATAAATATAAGAGAAGGCCCTATAAGTTGAGGTTATTAGCATCTAAGTTTTAAAAAACATTCATAGTCCTTAATATATAAGTTTTAAATGGACACCTAACACAAATTCATATGTTTATAGTGCCTGAGAAGTAAGCCACTCAATAGAAATATCAAGTTAATATGGACACCAAAAGGAAGGATCAATGTAATTTGAGACTAAAGAGTGAAGTGAAAGGAAGATGGCACCAATCTTGGTTTATGAGGAAACTTATATAGGCATGAAAATTCTATATTAGAAACAATTGGAGGATCAAATTAAAATTTAAGAAAATAAGAAGGTATTTAATGGGTAGGTTTGAGAAATATTCTTGGAAGGTGAGTTGGACAATAAGAATATGTCAACTGGATAGACTTTCAAAAATTTCCACATGAGAGAAGTAGAACCAAAACACATCACACACAATAAAATATCTAAGGTAATGATGAAACAAAGGTCATGATCAAACCATTTAAAACTTGAGTATCAAAGAAGGAATTTTCATATACACTATGATACTTGATAGTTGAGAATATTTATCTATGCATGGAGAAGAGTAGTAGTAGAAGAGGAATGGTGGTAGCAATCAATAAGGGGAAGGGTAAATGGAACTAGAAGATGGTGGTTGGTCCAAAAGTATCATGATCATTGCAATATAATGGAGATAAGTTACAAACATATAAGGTTTTTGACCATACAAATGTAAATTTTGGTAGAACCTTCTTTGGAATAGTAGGGGCATCTATACAGAGAAGGACATTAAAAAATATATGGATATTATTCAAGCAATGTTATCCCATGGAACTTTATATGTGGAATCCCAAAATACATGGTAGCTAAATGAGGGATTGGATTAGAATGAATTGAGGTTTTTTACTCAAATGGGATTTTTAGATTGGGCTAGGATCCTAGACCTACATAAGTTAGAAATTTGACTACCTTGTTATTAAGATGATATCACAATGATGGGTTATGGTTATTTAAGTTCTACTAAAATAAAAATGACGTGGAAAAGTAAATGATGGGTTATGTTTACATAAGTTCTACTACAATAGATAATAAATATTCCAGGATGAATGAGAAGAAGAATTTTGCTAAGGATTACTAGGTATGAGGATCCTTGAACATCATACTAAGTTTGAAAGTTATCATCGTCATTGGTATCACATTCTCCAAACTAAATTTTAGTGCATAGCTTATTGTCTATACTTGTATCATAAGTGTTGTTGAGATTCAATAGTGACTAGAGGAGTGGTGGCCTATGAAATGGTGGTGAGAGGGAGAAAATATAACATTTCTCACACTTTCCAAATAAAGTTTTAATAAATTATAAAGGATCAAAGAAGGGATCCCCAAAATTTAAATATTGTACTTTCTTAATTATTTGTATGCATTTTTCAAACACCAACATAGCAAAGATTGTTACATATATATATTTAGTGTAACCATATGTGGGTATGTAACTTACACCTCATTTTATAAATAATATTCATTTAATATTTTTGGACAAATGGGTGACACAGGATAATAAGAGCTTAATGGAAGGGAAATAATGCATTCTCCTACGAGGCGGCCATGAATTTATTAGCAAGTAAAATTATGCATGGAATTAGTACAACATGGAATTTTGTTAAATCTTCTATTATTATAGTCTAAAGAGGTTGCACTTGGGAGGACTAGACTATGAGATTGACTATGGGACCATGAATTTTTATATCCAAATGATAAACCCCTTAGGTGTCTATAATGAGAAGGAAAACCAAAAGATATAAAATGGATGGAGCAGTTTTATATATCTAAGAAGATAATATATGATACAAATGATGATGGGGAGCTAGATGGTGTAGGGGAAGATGGGAGTTGAAGGGTTAAGATTCCAATGAATTGAACATAATTTCTTTAGAAGCACTACTAGAACACATAAATGTGAAGACTTATTTGAAGGTATTAATATTCAAAATAGCCCCATTAAGAACAAAGAAGAACTCTACTCTACTCTAGCTGGTGATATTATAGAAGAACTTTGCCTCCACTGCCCTTAAAAAATGGAACTCTATCCACAAAAGACACCTGTCCTCCCTGCTCTGGCTAGAGATCTCTGTCCTCAAATTTGTCACCTCCACTACTCTGTCTCAAATCTATACTAAACATAGTCCTTCGATTCAACATAAATCTGTCCTCAATCTCTATCTCTGGTCTGGCATAAACCTGTCCTCAAATCTTTACCAAAATTAGTCCTCAAATTTGTACTAAACATAGTCCTTTGGTATAGCACAAATATATCTTCAATATTTGTCCTCAAAACTTAACTCAAAGCTTGACTAAATCTCAAATCAACTATGTTGGATCTTCCCCAAACCTTAACTTAAGGTTTGAAAAAATCAATCAATCAACTCTGCTCTCAAGTCTTCTCAAAGACTTGTCTCAAATATAGCTTGTAATATTCCACAAAAGCTCACACCAATCTGTCCTTAAGTCCTCTCTCGAACTTATCCAATTTGATCAAGAAGTTCTCACAATAACTTATCCAAATTTGCTCTCAATATGTATTGTAAGCTTCCATAAAAGCTTACCCAAATCTGTCCACAAGTCTTCTCAAAGACTTACCTCAAATCTGCTCAACAAGTCCACACTAGAACTTGTCCAATATCATAGAAACATAAAGAGAATTATTAGAGACTCAATATGCTTTATACTCATCACAATGCTCAATTACTTTCAATCACTCTCTTAGAAACATATAGAGAATTATTAGACTCAATATGCTTCATATTCACCTCAATACTCAATCACTTTCAATCACAATTTTAGAACCATAAGGAGAATTGTTATAGACTCAATATGCTTCACATTAACATCAATACTCAATCACTTTCAATCACTCTTTCAGAAACATAAGGAGAATTGTTAGAGACTCAATATGCTTCACATTCACCTCAATGCTCAATCACTTTCTCAAATCAATTCAGAATATAAAATAGTTTGTTTTATGGAACTTGAACAATCACTTCACACATCCACTTGACTAGGCTCAACCAACTTTACTCAATCACTCAATGAAACAATTATTGCTTGCAAACCCTAGTCCAAGCATATAAACCTTCACTCAAAATGTTTCAACAATGCTTATCAACCAATCTCACATAACAATGATACTCATGTTCTTTTCAACCCCTAGTTCAAGTTCTTCACTCAAAACTCTTTATTCTAGAAAACCTTGAAGCATTAACTCAACACACTCAATAAGGAAACCCTGATTAAGTCCTTTTCACTCCAAATTTATTTTTTATAAAACTAACCATTCAACTCAACTATTGAAGAATGTGCTCATACCTTTTTCTAGATGATGAAGGAACCTCAAACATCTGCCACAACCATAAACACTTCTTTTCCAAGATCATAGATGTTAGATAACAATACAAAGCATATAATAACTCACAAATACACCTTATTACTCCATTCTTAAAATAATATCCAACACCATAATAGTTTAAATATTCACTTCTCAAAATCCTAACTCATCACAATTTCATCTTAGCCATTCAAATTTGACATAAGCTACTTCAAAAAAATATCCTAAAAAATTAACCCAATTTCTACTTATAACTCCCTACTTTAATATTGCATTTAATAATAATTCTTTTGAAAAATAATGCATTAAATAATTTTCCTTTCCTCTAAGGTAAAAATATTTTTACCCACAAATTAATCTCAACAAACACCTTTCATAAAACTCATAAAAATTATCTTTAACTTAGGCTAAACTCTAGGTCCGAGGTGTAGACCATTTGGTTCATCCAAACCCCATAAGGGGGCGGAGGTCCAAGGTTCAAATCTCGGGCCTCGCCGGACTGAACGCTTGTCACTTTCCTGGTGCTTTTAGTGGTGTAAAAGGTTTAAAATGATTGTGGAATGGTGGTTATAGGGGCGGACTGTGCAAATATATGTGTGGTGGCTTCTGGGGTGGACATCGCAGAATACTGTGGCGACCATAAAAAGCTAAACAACCTTCCTAGATTCATGGTGGCTACCGATTCCACCATGTAAATTCAAAAAAAAAAAAACTTAGGCTAAACTCCCCAAAAAATATTCTCCTTATTTCTCCTAAGACAAACTTTAGCCTAAGAAAAAATCAAATTTAATAATTAAAAAGCTTTACCACTTTGGCATGCACATGAGTCAAACCGAGCGCATCTCTCCCACTAGAACCTTGATCGTGGCTTCCACGCCATGGAGCCACGTGCTCCTCTTGGAGCCTCCAAGCACCTTCACCTAAGCTCTGTGCAATGCATTGCATGAAGTTACTACCGTGAGGAATGCACACAAAATAGCATGTGATAGTCTTTAGTGAATCGGGTGGATAATTTTACCCTTGGAAAGGATATGGTATATATATGTCATATACCTTCCAATGTGCTCCCACGTTAGTGGAGGAAGACGTCGACAATGCACATGATGAAGTTGATAGAGGGAGACATCAAAAATGTACATGAAATAATCGACGCCCAACATTAGACCTTGGCCATTATTTATTAAATATAATAAATTAAATTCTTTTAAGAATTTAATTATTATAATTTAATAATTAAATGGACTTTGGCATTTTAAACCAAACTTTAGGGCCTCCTTGGTTTTTAGAAAAATCTTACAACTTGCCCACATGGTTTTAATGAAAAAAACTTTTATTTTTGCCATCATTGGTTTTAAGGAAAACCTTTTATTTTTCCAAAACATGGTTTTAATAAATACCTTTAAACTTATGTTTCCACATAATATAAAAAATATTATGAAGCTCTTTTGCCATTAACCTTTGCATTGTTCCTTTTGACCTTTTTACATCAACGGTATCTTATTCCTTGACATCAATGACAAATTTGTTTCTTGACATCAATGACAAATTTGACTCAAAATATCCAACAATATCCCCCTTTGTCATTGATGGTAACCCAAATTCTTTTTACCAGAAACTTAACCTTTTCTTTGTTCTTCTTCCCTCTGGATATTCCTCCCCTTGGCTTAATGCTCTTTTCGAATCTCTCCTCTTTACTCAAATACCAAATCTCTCCCCCTTTGACATCAATGGCAAAGGGTCAAATCTGGAGCTCAGGGCTAAGAATGATTCTCTTAGCTTAGCCCCTCCCCAAAATCTTCTTGAGGTGGTTAATTCTGGGGTGGGAGTATTTCTACTCCTAGAAAGCACTGGTATTTACCTTTATCCTCTTTTCTTCTTATCTGATCCTTCTGATTCCTCTAAATTTTCCTTTCCATGTCTTTTTTTTTTATTTGTGGAAAACATCCCAAAAGGGATGCCACTTTCGGGTAAGACCCAAGGAGGCAGGGGTATCCATTCCGCCAAAAATGCCCAGGACTCGGACCTGGCCTACCACCTTTGACATACTCAAGGAGCAAACAAACACACAAAACCAAATTAAAAAAAGTAAATAACAACAAAAATAATAAAATAAAATAAAAAACATGCTCCTTGAGTGTGTCAAAACCAAAAGCACAACCAAACACGCACAATAAGATAAAAGAAACCACAACACAAACCACATAGAAAAACACAAGAACCACATAACAAAACACAAACAAGACAAAAACAACAACACACTACAAAGACATAACCCAAAAAAACATGAAAAATAAACACAACCAAAACCTAAAAAATAAAATAAAAATAAAAACAACCAACAACAGACAATAAACAAAAATAAAAAACATAGAAAACACTCACACATAAAAAAAAATGAAATAACACAAACAAAGAGAAACCCAAGAACAAGAACGAAAAAAACACAAGAACAATAACAAAAAACATAAAAAAAAAACAAAACAACAGAAACACAAGAACAACAAAAAACAACACAAAGAACACAAAAACAAAACAAAACAAAAGAACCCACCCACCTTAAAAAACTAAACAAAGAAGACAAAAGAAAAAAAAAATGAACAAAACAATGACCTATCTAGACCAGAAGACTATTAATGCAAGAATCAACAGAGGAAACAAAATAAAGAATAGAATGAGCTAGGGAACTAAAAAAACTGAATGAACCAAAGAGAAACAAAAAAAAAAACAAGAAGAAACTAGGTACCTTCAGAACTAGGAGCCATCCAAAGAAATGATAGAAAGAAGAGCTTCCCTAATTTGAGAAGCCCACCATATAGGAGGGTGGCCATAACAAGTAAGATCACCTTTGTCCAAAGCCCAATTAGCTAAAGCATCAACACTCTTGTTTTGATCTCTCGACCACATGATTGTAATCAACTTTCAAAAATCCCATCTGGATTACTCGAATCTTCTCAATAATTCTTTTTATTCTCCAATCCACCTTATGATTCTTAGAAGGAGTCTTCAAGAGATTAATCATAAGTTGAGAGTTCGACTCAACTAACACCTTTTCCCATCCAACCTTAGTAGCCTCCTGAAGGCCTCTAAGGATACCATACCCCTCAAGCAAGGTTATTGGAAAGAATACCCAAATTCTCAAGCAAAAGTAAAAACCAGGGAGCCATCTCGAAAGTCTACCAATTCCTCCCACACTGGCTTTTCCAGGGTTCCCTCTAGAGGCTCCATCAGTATTGACTTTTCCAAAATCCTTAGGAGGAGGTTGCCAATTTCTAGTCCTATCCATCTTACTAATACTCACATTCCCTTTAAGTTGGTTGCCCTTAGAAGGTTTAATCTTCAATATTTGCATCACTTGATCCCATATTTGGTGGGAGTTTTTGGGGTGATTAAGGAGTTGATGGACTGATTCAACTAAGTTGGCTATGGTCTTTTGCCAAATATAGTGAATATCCTTCCTATCTTGATTAAAAATTTGGTTGTTCCTTTCATTCCAAATATTCCAAAGAAGAATGGTAGAACCCATCCAAACTAACTACCTAATAAAATGATCAACACCCTCTTGATTAGGCCAATCCCTCCAAAGTTGTTCAAAAGTGAAAAAATTGGACCACTGTAAGCCAAGTAAAGTTGCCATTCTCCTCCATAGCTCAGAGGCTAAAGTACACTCAATAAAAATATGGTTGATATTTTCTACATTCTTTTCACACATTTCACATCTAAAAGGGCCATGAAAACCACGCTTCATAAGTTGCTCACCAGTAAGAACCCTACGATGCAATAAAATCCAATTAAAGAACCTCACCTTAGGCCAGAGCTTTTGAGCCCACAATTGAGAAAATATGTCGAAGAATGGTTGGGATTATTATGGCATAAGGTCAAATAACCTTGAGCAACCGAATACTCACCCTTAGTAGTGTTGTTCCATCCAAAACAATCTTTTTCATGGGACCAAGAGAGGGATCTCATATGAAGGATGCCTTGGATATCTTGTCTTTGCCTTTCTGGGATTTGAATAGGCCAGTCCTCAATAGGGATCCAATATCTACCAACCTTTGAATTACAAGTATGGTACCGATAGTAATTAGCCACCTTTATCCAATTAGCTTGGTGAAGCTCCTCCATCCAAGGCCTCCAATCGGGAAACTGAGTTATCAAAGGCTTGTGACCATCCCAAGAATCTGTCCAAAAATTTGCATGTTGACCATTATGAATGATCCAAAATAATTTTTTCTTTATCAAATCCTCACCAGTCTTAAGAACTCGCTAAAATGGGAGAACCTTTGGTAGGAAGTTGATAGCGAACAAGGTCTTCAGGACTTTTGTTCTCAAGATATTTAGCACGGAGATTATTGGCCCAAAGAGCATTGGGGTTATGCAACATCCTCCAATATAATTTAGCAGCTAAAGCTTTGTTGTTATTAATTGAAGACCGAAATCCTAACCCCCCTTCACTCTTAGGAAGACATAAAGTATCCCATTTCACCAAGGCCCATTTTCTTTTCTCCTTAGTACCACTCCAAAGGAAACGATGACTCATTTGATCCAATTCTCGAAGAACAACCTTTGGGATATTCAAAATGGAAGAAACATAAATAGGAATAGCTTGAAGGACTGATTTTACCAAGGTGATTCTACCCCAGAAGAAAGCCACTTGTTGGTCCACTTTCCAATTTTCTTCTTGACTTTGTCCAACAACCAATTCCAATCTTTATTTTTTTGCCTTTTAATATTTATGGGAATACCTAAATAAGTGATTGGAAGAGAGGTCTTCTTATATCTTAATTTATCCAAGACCATGGATTCCTATCTAGCAGAGTAGTGAAAGAAAATAACTTTAGATTTGTCTTCATTGATCAACTGCCCAATAGCCTTAGAAAAATAGCTAATGATTTGCTTAATATTAGAAGCTTCCTTAACCGTAGCTTTACCTAAAAGGGTAGAGTCATCCACAAATTGAAGATGAGAGATAGGTCTAGCTCCATGAGCAATGGTAACTCCCTCAAGAGTTTTGTTTTCCCTCTTTTTGGTTATAGTCCTACCCAAGCATTCAGCAAGAATGATGAATAAATAAGGGGATAGCGGGTCACCTTGCCTAATACCTCTAGAAGTTGGGAAATACTGAGAAGGCCTGCCATTGATAAGAACTAAGTAGGAAATAGAAGAGATACATCCCATAATCCAATCCATCCAATCCTTAGAGAAACCAAATTGCCTCAAAACTTTGATAAGGAAGTGCCAATCCACTCTGTCATAAGCTTTGGATAAGTCTAACCGGATGAACATAGAAGGAGAATTTTGCATATCCATGGAATGGATGGCTTCCCGAGCAAGAACTATCTCATCTACTATTTGACGTCCTTCCACATATCCCCCTTGCTCTAGGGAAATAATCTTATGCAAAAGAGGCTTCAACCTTTCTGCCATGATTTTAGTAATAATTTTGAGAAGAACATTACATAAAGAAATAGGTCTAAAAGCTGAGATATGATCAACCTCTTGAGCTTTTGGAACAAGAGTAATATAAGTTTTATTGATAACCTTCAAAATTTCTTTGGATTTCTTGGCTTCTTCCACCACCTCTAATAAATCAACATGAAGGATATCCCATAACTCTTGGTAGAACTCAATAGGAAAACCATCAGGACCTGGGGTTTTCCCTTTTTGCATTTTAAAAACTACTTGTTGAAGCTCATTGATAGTAACAGGAGTAGTCAAAATAGAGTTCTCCTCAGAAGTGATAAGAGAAGGGATTGCTTGAAGAAAATTTTGTTGAGAAGCTGAGTCAAGAGGAGTAGAAATAAAAAGATTGGAAAAGTAATCAACAACAATAGAGTTCTTGCCATCCCAAGTATAAACAACATCTCCAGAATTTTATTTTAAGGAAGAAATAAAGTTGTGAGATCTTCGAGCTAGAAGATATTTGTGGAAGAAATTTGTGTTTCGATCTCCTTATTTGAGCAATTGAATTCTAGATTTTTGCTTCCATAAGATTTCTTCTCTTTTTTCCCATTCCTCTAACTGAGTTGTGAGTTTAATTTCATCTGCACTTCTCTTCTCTGTGAGGCCATCTAAACAGATTTTCTGATTCAAATTTTCAAGATGAGCAATAACTTCATGTTTTTTTTTATGAACATCCCCAAACTCTTTCTAGTTCCAAGGCTTGATTTTGGATTTAATGTATTGCAGTCTTTTGGAAAAATAGAACATCTTAGTCCCATGCCTAGGTTTACCTTCCTTCCACCATTGTTGCACACAAGGTTTGAAGGAAATGCCTGTTGAGCAAGGTACAACAACAGTATTGTCATTGTTGTCAACACAGTCAGATAGATCTGGTGTTTCAGTGGACAGGAAGTTCAAAGGCTAGTCAAATGCAGAAGACATGAGTCCAAAGGTTATTCAGAGTATGGACAGTGAGTTTCCAAGAAGACCGAAGTAGCCCATTTGCAAAAATATCAAAGAAAAATACAAGTAAGAAAAGTGTCGCGATATCGCGACATATACAACAGGCAAGAAAAACTGTCACGATTTCGCGACATGTTGGAAGAGAGAGAAAAAGCAAGAAAAACTGTCACGATTTCACGACATGTTGGAAGAGAGAGAAGAAGCAGGAAAAACTATCGCGATTTCGTGACATGTTGGAAGAGAGAGAAGAAGCAGAAAAAACTGTCACGATTTCGCGACATGTTGGCAGAGAAAAAGGCAAGTGGAAAAATTGTCGCGATTTCGCGACATGTTGGCAGAGAAAAAGCAAGTGGAAAAACTATCGCGATTTCGTGACATGTTGGAAGAAAAAGAGAAAGCAGGAAGAAGTGTCGCGATTTCGCGACAAGTTCGAAGAAAGAGAACAAGTTTGAAAAGTGTCACGATTTCGCGACATGTCGCAGTTTCGCGACTTATTGCAAAGAAGGTTGTACGGACGAAAAAGTGTCACGATTTCGTGACATATTGCAAGGAAGGTTGTACGGACGAAAAAGTGTCACGATTTCGTGACATATTGCAAGGAAGGTTGTACGGACGAAAAAGTGTCGCGATTTCGCGACATGTTGTAGGAGAGAGAAAAAGGTGTCATGATTTCGTGACATGTTTCATTTTCATGGTCCAAAGCGAAGAGAATGAGGAGAGAGAAAAAGGTGTCACGATTTCGTGACATGTTTCATTTTCGCGGTCCAAAGCGAAGAGAAAGAGGAGAGAGAAAAAGGTGTCACGATTTCGTGACATGTTTCATTTTCGTGGTCCAAAGCGAAGAGAAAGAGGAGAGAGAAAAAGGTGTCATGATTTCGCGACATATGACAAGAGAAAGAGCTAAGGAGAGGAAGCAAGGAGAAAAAGTGTCACGATATCGTGACATGTCGGGTTTTCGTGACCCGAAGGCAAAGAGAAAGCGCAAGGAGAAAAAGTGTCACGATATCGTGACATGTCGGGTTTTCGTGACCCGAAGGCAAAGAGAAAGCGCAAGGAGAAAAAGTGTCACGATATCGCGACATGTCGGGTTTTCGCGACTCGAAGGCAAAGAGAAAGCGTAAGGAGAAAAAGTGTCGCGATATCGTGACATGTCGTATTTTCGCGACTAAAGGAGGAGAGAGAAAGTAAGAAGGCAGAAGTGTCACGTTTCGCGACAAAAGTAAAGGAGAGTACGGAGGAAAAAGTGTAGCGATATCGCTACATGTTGTATTCTCGTGGGCCAAAGCTAAGAGAAAGCATACAGAGGAAAAAGTGTAGCGATATCGCTACATGTTGTATTCTCGTGGGCCAAAGCTAAGAGAAAGTGTACGGAGGTGAAAGTGTCACGATATCGTGACATGTTGTGTTTTCGGCAATAACAATAGAAGAGTTACAGAGGCAGTTGAAGCCGACGAAGACCGATGTTAGCCGACGAAGATTAGGGTTTGCAACCAATGAAGATTAGGGTTTGCAGCTGACTAAGATTAGGGTTACAGTCGACTAAGATTAGGTTTTTGATCTTGAAAATATTGTTATAAAAGGAAGGTTGTTTGAAGAGTTGATAATGTTGAGGGGGGTTGGGAGATAGGGCATAGAGTGCGAAGTTCGTAGTGTGCAGTGTGCAAGTCATCAAATTCGTGTCGAAGTGTGAAATGTGGTCGTAAGAGCGCAGAAAGCATAGAAGCGGCGAGATGATGGCGAAGTGCACAAAGTGAGCAAAGAAGTCAAATCATGCTAAGTGTGAAATTTGTAAAGGAAGTAGAGTGCACAAAAGGGAGAAGATGATCGTGAAGCTCGATAGTGAAGCAGCAGATTGTGTGAAGTGATTACGCAGAGAGAGTAGAGTGCACAGAGAACGCAAAGGTGAAGTAGACCAGTTAGGGTCTTGTAAAAGCAAAGGTATTTTATCATCAAACTTATAGATTCAAAATTGAAGTCCAGGTTGCAGTCTGGCATCAGGGGTTGGTGCTCCTTCCAGTAGGTGCTGGTAAATCAGGGGTTGGTGCTCCTTTCTGTTGGTACAGATAAATTAGGGGTTGGTGCTCCTTCCAGTGGGTGCTGGTAAACTGTTTGTAAAGTTGGTGCTTTGCAAAGGCTGGATTTGGATGGTAGTCCAAGCAGTCATTCTTGAGGAGTAGCCAAATTGGTGAACCTCATTAAAATCTTGTGTTGTGTGATGTTCTCTTGTTGTACTTGTTGTATCTATTTATAAGTTTTTAATTGCTGTTGTTTTAAGAGCTGTAAATTCATGATTAAAGTACCACACTGATTCACCCCCCCTCTCAGTGCCATTGTAAGACTAACAATTGGTATTAGAGCCAAGTTCCCTTATCAGGCTAAATCAGCTAGGGTTGATCTTGGATTAGTATGCAATGGGTAAGAAGAATAGATCTTCCTCCAAAAGGGCATCTCAGTCAGTTTTAGTTCCTGTGGAAGAGAAAATTGAACCAGAAGAGGTTGAAGGCTTCTCATCAAACCAAGCACCAGTGTTTGATGGATCTAATTATGCATTCTAGAGAATCAGGATGCAGACATATCTTTGTGCTTTGGGATACGACATCTGGGATTCAGTAATCAATGAATACACAATACCCATCACTCCTCCAACCGATGCTGTCGGTAAGAATCTGTTTGAAAATGACTCAAAAGCAAGGAATGCTATCAAGTGCGGATTAGTAGACAGTGAACTGGTAAAGGTCAAGAGTTGTAAAATGGCAAAAGAAATATGGGACAAACTGAGGAGTACTCATGAAGGAGACGATGAGATCAAGGATGTCAAGTTACAAACACATCAAGCTTAGGTCGAAGCTTTAAAGTTGAATAACGATGAGAACATAGAGATATATATGCTGAAAGTTAATGAAGTCCTAGAGGATGATTCTAAAAGAGAAACAGAAAAAGAACAGAAATGTGATGAAGAAGAAATTGATGCAGAAATAAATTTGAAAGAGGAACTAATTGTAGCTCTGGATGAATTGAAGATAGAAAGAAAAAGGAATAAGGAAATCTCAAGAAAGCTTGATGATGCAAATGAAATAATAACCAGGTTGAAAGTACAGGTAGAAGAATTCAAAAGGATTGAAGAAACTCTCGAGTCACAGATCAATGAGAAAGAGATTGGTTGCTGCAAACAAGAGGAAGAGATTGTTTTATTGAAGAAACAACTAGAAGAGGCCAATACAAATCTCAAATTCGAGAAGAGCACAGAGTTGCTAGATAAAATGATAAGCCAACAAAGAAGCTCCATGGATAAGCGTGGTCTTGGATATGAAGTTGAACAACCTTCATCTTCCAACTCTGCAGAGAAGAAGAAGTTCACTGTTGAAGGATCGAAGCAAGAAAAGTTTGAAGTTGAATCTTCAAAAGGAAGAAAATATCAAAGGAGATCTACAACAAAGCAACCACAACAAAAGAGGTTCTATCACTCTCACTCTATTCATAATAATACTTTTAATGGCTATTGTTTCAGATGCAACCAGTATGGTCACAAGGCAACTTATTGTGGATTGAATAATAAATCAAAGAGTTATGATGGTAGAAATACATCTGCGTTTTTGAGTAAACACTATGTACAATGTTTTCAATGTAATGGTCATGGGCACATAGCAAGGTTTTGTCCAAGCACTTTTGTATCTTATCTAAGGCAAAACAATAGATTTCACTAGACGCAAAGAACACAACACAAACAGAAAAATAATCATTCATCAAGGATGCACAAGAGACAACCACACAAGAGAAATGTTCGAGTTCACGAAAAGGTGCAAAACAAGGATGCAACTAAAAAATCCAAGCCCGAGTTCAAGAAAGTTTGGAGAAAGATAGAAGAAAGGAATTCATGTCTCCTTGGACTGAAGGAGACTACTCCTCTATTGCACTAAGCAACTCCGGGTAGCACATCCTCGGGGGAGCAATCTTAAATTTTTATTTTAATGCTCCTATGTATTTGTTTGGGTTTTTGAGGATGAAAGGCAAGTAGTTAGGGGAAGTTGTCGTATAGTTGTCAAAGTGTGTTCTTAGTTCATGTAGTTGTTTGTGGAAGTGCCATGAAGGGTGGTGATTAAATTGAGAGTTCTCATTATTGGTAGTATTGCTATATGTCATTGTTGTACTGGTGATGGTTCTTACTACCACCGTCCAAAGTTAAGGATTATAATAGTTTAGATAAGTTGGTTAGTGAAAGAATGTTGCTCTAGCCGTATATATGTGTTTCGATAAAAGCAGTGGGTATTTGAACTACACATTGATGTGAAGATTGTTAGATCTATTTTTGACATTGTGGTGAAAAATATTGAATTTTGATCATTGATTCATGTTTAGCTCATCAAGATGAGCAACTTTGCTTTGTGAATCATACCTATCCGAGGTCCAGAGTATGAGTTTGAGTAAGGTGCACTATAGTTGGCCGTGAAGTGGTTAACAAAATATTGTTTTCTGATTCGAACAGTTGACAGTAAGGTGTGACCAGTGGTGACTGCAGAAAACATAGACCAAGCTGAAAATGTAAAAAGGGATTTGGTTGGTGTTGTGGTACTGTGTTTGATGCTTGCACAGAGTTGATAGTAAAATTGCAGTGTTGGTATAGTGTTGGACAAAAGTTGGTACAAGTGTGAGTCACTTGTCAATTTTGTTGACAAGATGTGAAATTAGCATTTTTGAATGGGAAGCTTGAAGAAGAGGTTTATATTGAGCAGCCAGATGGTTCCCAGCTTGGTGATGATCCCCACTTGGTCTGTAAGTTGAAGATATATGGCTTGAAACAGGCACCTCGAGCATAGTATGCATGGTAGCACGATTTTAGGCTAATCCCAAGGAGACTCATGTGACAGGAGTAAATAGGATTGATTATGGTTTCTTTTTCGAAAGTGATTGGTTTAATGCTTCAAGGTTTTCTAGTTTGAGAGTTGTTATTAAACCTTATTTTATAAGCATTGTTGTTGAAACCCATTGGTTGTGCAAAGAACTTGAACTTGAGTTAGAGAAAAACATTTTGAGTTGGTTGATACATGCTTCGACTAGGGTTTGTGATAAAGAGTTGTTCATTGAGGTGATTGGTTGAGTAGAGTTGATTGAGCCTAGTCAAGTGATTGGATGCATGTGGGTGTTCAAGTTCCATAAAATAATCTTTCCTTGATTTGAGTTGAGATTGAGATTTGAGAATAGAAGATATTAAAGTCTCTAACAATTCTCTTTATGCTTCTATGAAGTGGATTTGGTTTGAGACTGTCATTCATTGTTGAGTTCATTTTGAGTACTACTTGAGCATGATTGATTGAGCCTTTGAAGAAGGCCTTTGGGAAATATTTGAGGACAGTGTTGGGACAGATTGCTAGAGAAGATTTGGACAAGTTTTGAGAGAGCTTGGTGGAGCATATTTGGACAGGTTTTGGATGAGCTAGTTATTCAACATTGGACAAGTTCCATGTGAGCTTGTTAAGTAGGTTCTGTGTGAGCCTATTGAGCAGGTTCTTAGTGAGCCTATTGACTGAGCTTTGGAGGTGACTGAGTACAGAGGACAGAGTCTCAATGGATAGAAATCTAGCAGCCAACACAGTTGAAGATAGACCTGAGTGAGGATTCTTCAAGTGAAGAAGAGGTCCACCAGTCAGTGCAGCAGAGAGAAAGAGTCTTCTATAATATCACAAGGGTACTATGGAGTATGGGTTATGGTATCCAAAAGATGCAGATTGGGTAGGATGTGTAGATGACAGAAAGAGTACCAGTGGAGTGCATTCTATCTTGGGGATAGATTGGTCACAGAAGAAGAAACAGAGTGTTTTATCATGGAGGTTGGTGTGGAGAAAGTTGTAGAAAGTGAGGTTAAGTTGGATTTTTATTCCAACAATAGATTGTGGAGTGGTCACGTTTCCCAAGAATTGACTAGCTACAGGGATCACATTCTCAAGGGGAGCATTTAAGTATTTGATTATCTTGTTGCTCATGTTCATGATTTTTGCTAAGTATAATCAATTTTGCCTAAGAATGTTGTGCATGGACTCAGGGGGAGTCTGCAGTAGCCCTTTGGTATTATTGTCAAAGGGGGAGAAGAATTACAGGAAATTGCACATGTGTTGCCAACAATTCCAAAGGGGGAGATTGTTGAGAAAGGTGCAACAATAGTATTGTCATTGTTGTCAACACAATCAGATAGATCTATTGATGCAGTGGATAGGAAGTTCAAAGGCTAGTCAGATGCAGAAGATAGGAGTTCAAAGGTTATTCAGAGTATGGATAGTGAGTTTCCAAGAAGACCGAAGTAGCCCATTTGCAAAAATATCAAAGAAAAAGACAAGTAAGAAAAGTGTCGCGATATCGCGACATATATAACAGGCAAGAAAAACTATCGCGATTTCGCGACATGTTGGAAGAGAGAGAAGAAGTTGGAAAAACTATCACGATTTCGTGACATGTTGGAAGAGAGAGAAGAAAGAAAAACTATCATGATTTCGTGACATGTTGGAAGAGAGAGAAGAAGCAAGAAAAACTATCACGATTTCGCGACATGTTGGCAGAGAAAAAGGCAAGTGGAAAAACTATCGCGATTTCGCGACATGTTGGCAGAGAAAAAGGCAAGTGGAAAAATTGTCATGATTTCGTGACATGTTGGAAGAAAAAGAGAAAGCAGGAAGAAGTGTCACGATTTCGTGACAAGTTCGAAGAAAGAGAACAAGTTTGAAAAGTGTCACGATTTCGCGACATGTCGTCCGACTTATTGCAAAGAAGGTTGTACGGACGAAAAAGTGTCACGATTTCGTGACATATTGCAAAGAAGGTTGTACGGATGAAAAAGTGTCACGATTTCGTGACATATTGCAAGGAAGGTTGTACGGACGAAAAAGTGTCGCGATTTCACGACATGTTGCAGGAGAGAGAAAAAGGTGTCACGATTTCGTGACATGTTCTTTTTTCGTTTCATTTTGAGCGAAGAGAATGAGGAGAGAGAAAAAGGTGTCACGATTTCGTGACATGTTTCATTTTCGCGGTCCAAAGCGAAGAGAAAGAGGAGAGAGAAAAAGGTGTCACGATTTCGTGACATGTTTCATTTTTGCGGTCCAAAGCGAAGAGAAAGAGGAGAGAGAAAAAGGTGTCACGATTTCGTGACATATGACAAGAGAAAGAGCTAAGGAGAAAAAGTGTCACGATATCGTGACATGTCAGGTTTTCGCGACCCAAAGGCAAAGAGGAAGCACAAGGAGAAAAAGTGTCACGATATCGTGACATGTCGGGTTTTCGCGACCCGAAGGCAAAGAGAAAGCGCAAGGAGAAAAAGTGTCGCGATATCGCGACATGTCGGGTTTTCACGACCCGAAGGCAAAGAGAAAGCGCAAGGAGAAAAAGTGTCACGATATCGCGACATGTCGCATTTTCGTGACTAAAGGAGGAGAGAGAAAGTAAGAAGGCAGAAGTGTCACGATTTCGTGACAAAAGTAAAGAAGGAGAGTACGGAAGAAAAAGTGTAGCGATATCGCTACATGTTGTATTCTCGCGGGCCAAAGCTAAGAGAAAGCGTATGGAGGAAAAAGTGTAGCGATATCACTACATGTTGTATTCTCGTGGGCCAAAGCTAAGAGAAAGCGTACGGAGGCGAAAGTGTCGTGATATCGCGACATGTGTTTTTGCGGCAACAACAACAGAAGAGTTACAGAGGCAATTGAAGCCGACGAAGACCGATGTTAGCCGACAAAGATTAGGGTTTGTAGCCGATGAAGATTAGGGTTTGTAGTCGACTAAGATTAGGGTTACAGTCGACTAAGATTAGGTTTTTGATCTTGAAAATATTGTTATAAAAGGAAGGTTGTTTGAAGAGTTGAGGCAGTTGAGGTGTGCGACGTTTGGAGACAGTGCATAGAGTGCAAAGTTTGGTCGTAGTGTGCAGTGTGCAAGTCGTCGAATTTGTGTCAAAGTGTGAAATGTGGCCGTAAGAGTGCAAAAAGTGCAGAAGCGGTGAGATGTGTTGCAGTCCAAACATAGCCGACAGCCGACGCTTCCAAGAGTTTAACTTTTATTATATATATTGATCCAATAGTTATTTGGATCTATCATCTTTGTTTTTTAATATTCATTGGCGTTAATCGCAACTGCCTATTGGCGAGGGTGTGCCCACCTTGAGTGGCTTGTTTATTCTATTCGTTCACTGTATTTTCCTTATTCGTATTTACTTCGTCTTCGATTCGGCAAATATAATTTTAATTGTAAGTTCATTAAGCAAAGGATAGAAAAATCATTGCAAGTGGTATCAGATTTCAGGCTCGGTTTCCCGCAAGCTGCTCCGAATTCTTCTAACGCAATAATTTACGGATCTGGTTCTTCGGTTCACGTCACAACTGCGTTGCGGTTCGTGGCCAGGCCAGTAAACGTTTCGTCTTCTCCCAGCCGAATTACCAACGCGAGTACTCACAGCAAAAAAAATTTTTGTTCGTTTCCTCGCCAAGCATTTTCCTGTCGCCTATCCGGTTACCATCCGAGCTGCAGTCACGTCGTTCCGCATTCCAGGTTGAAATCGCAGTCGTCCGTGCAGCAAAATTTTGCGTAACACCAGCGCATGAACTCCAATCAATTTCGGCCAATCACAACGCGTGATTTACGTTAATTAAACGGCCTGCCTAAGGTACGAATATTTTTTAAAATTTTGTACGGGATATATATCCCACATTCGCTGTGGGACAGCGATTCAGGCGTTTATAGGGGATTAAGCGCACCTTCCAGTTTGTGACTTCGGTCACATCCTCAGTTGCTTTCCGCGTGTGTCGTCTTTGGGTTCTCCGTTCGGTTGTCGTGTCGTGAAGCGTTTCATCATTGGTCATCGTTGGTCGTGTCGTCTTTGGGTTCTCCGTTTGATTGTCGTGTCGTTGAAGCGTTTCGTCATTGGTCGTCATTGGTCGTCGCGTCAGTGTCGTCGTCTCGTCCTCCGTTCGATTGTCGCGTCCATGTCGTTCGATTGCCGTGTCCTCCGTTCGCTCGTCGTCCCTGTCGTCGTTTAGTCCTCCGTTCGATCGTCGCGTCCTTGTCGTCGTTGAGTCGTCCTCCATTCGATCGTCGCGTCCTTGTCGTCGTTGAGTCCTCCGTTCGATCGTCGTGTCCTCCGCGTCCTCCGTTCGATCGTCGCGTCCTTGTCGTCGTTGAGTCCTCCGTTCGATAGTCGCGTCCTCCGTTTGTTGGTCTGTTCGTATACTCACGTCCAGCTGTCGTGTTCTCGCATCAGTGTCCACTTAGTGTTCGGAGTCCTAATTGCAGTGGTTAACTGGGTCATGTCTTAAAAGAGTTGTCAAGAACAGTGGTCAAAAGCGGTCACAAAGAAGGATCCCAAATTCAAATCCGCGTCGCAGTTGGAGCGACAGTTGTAGCGGAAACCAAATTTTTTAAATTCCAGCACATTTTGTGGCAGTCCAAGTTCAAGGTTCCTAAGCGGGTTATGTTAACAAGTGCATGAGCAAACAGTGGATCAAGGGATCTGACGGTCGATTATCAAGCTCGAAAATGACCAATAACAACACAAGAAGACCTAATCGCAGCCCAGGTACTAAAAATTCTCTTTCTCCTTTTAAAATTGGTAGTTATAATCCACATCATCCACTAGTAGATCCTATGGCTACTAATCCTTCCCCAACTCACGAAAACATCACACAAGGAAACTCAAGTAACTCAGCCGTTTTCGATAGTGATTCTCTTCGACTCTTACTAGATGGTATGAATGAAATTGGTGTCCTCCTAAAAGACCTTGTGAAAGCACAAAACCAGCCTAATCCCAATACTAATCCCCAAAATCACTCCCATGCCCAAAGGAATGAAGACAATGTCGATCAAAATGACGATTGGGAACAGCAAATAGGCACTTCGGATAATTCCAGGGAACGCTATCAAAGACAGCGGTATAACCAAAATCAAGAAAGGGACACGGGTTATCACCAACCAAGAGGTCCTACTAATAATAATTTTCCCCGAATTGATATGCCCACTTTTGAAGGTCATGATCCTCGTGGTTGGATAGCCAAAATGGAAGGCATTCTTGACTTATATCAAATTAAGGAAATTGACAAAGTCCCTTTCGCTGCATCAAAACTAGGCACTGAGGCCTACCAATGGTTTGTATGGCTTAAGCGAGAGAAAGGAGCTACTCTTAATTGGAGAAAATTCACTACCTCTTTTTTAGAAAGATTTGATGAAGGAGCTACCTCATCATACACAGTAATACCGTTATCTCTTAAACAAGAAGGGTCAGTTAGTGAATTCGTTTCGGAGTTTACCACTTTACTACCATACACTTTAGACCTCAGCCCCGACACGGTGGTAGGAGCCTTTCGCAATGGTTTGAAAGAAAGTATTCGAGTGGAGGTAGACATGCACGATCCAACCTTGTTGAACAGTTGTATAAGAATAGCCAAGTTGGCCGAGAAGAGACATCAGTTGTCTGCACGGCGTGAAACGTATAGTCGTCCCTCATATCGCAACAATTCCTTTCATAGAAATGATCAACCATCAAGATATTTTTGCTATAAATGTCGCACTCATCACCCCAGGGAACAAGCATGTGCCCAAAAACAAAACTTTCATATTGAAGGTGATCAATGTGAAGGAGAAGAGGATGAACCTTACCAATCAGAAGAACCTATGCCAGAAGACCTACCGTGTACTATAGAAGAAAAAGAAGAGGATACAATGGCAATTTCCGTGCATGCTCTCATGGGTTTAACCGCCCACCATACCATCAAGGTACCAGGATTTCTCCGCCAGAAAAAGGTGAATGTGTTAATTGATTCTGGTAGTACCCACAATTTTATCGACATCAAAACCGCAAAAGCTTTGAATTTATTCATTAACTCTTCCAACAAAGACAAATTCCAGGTTCTAGTGGCCAACGGGGTGAACGCACAATGTGTTGGTCGCACATCTCAAGTTTCCATAAAAATGGGAACTTATACTTGGCTTGGATCCCTTTTCGTCATGAATTTGGGGAACTCGGATGTCATTTTGGGAGTGGAATGGTTGGAAACATTAGATACGGTTAGCTTCAACTTCAAAAAATTATTTGTGGAATGGAAGGAAAACGGACGAATCATTCGCTTACAAGGCATTACTACTCCTCCATCACAAATGGTGAGCTCTCATAGTATGGAGAAGATGTTAAAAAAGGGTGGATATGGGTTTATAGCTCAAATTAATTGTCTGGAAAAACAACCTCCAGCAACTTTGGATATTCTTGCTCCAGAGTTACAAGACATCATAACACATTACGAAGAGGTTTTCCAAGAACCTCAAGGATTACCACCTAAACGATCTCATGACCATGCCATCCATTTGATTCCAGGGAGTGTCCCTCCTAACAATCGTCCTTATCGCTATCCTCAACCACAAAAGACAGAAATCGAACAGATCGTTCAGGATTTGTTGGATCATGGAGTCATTCGTCACAAGCACTAGTCCTTATTCCTCACCTGTAGTTCTGACTAGACGAAAAGATAACTCTTGGCGTATGTGTCCCGACTTTCGTTCTCTCAATAAACTCACTATCAAAGACAAATTTCCTATCCCTGTCATAGATGACCTATTAGATGAGTTACATGGTGCAAAATTTTTTACAAAATTAGACCTTCGCTCCGGCTTTCACCAAATCCGTGTTAGAGAAGAAGATATTCCCAAAACTGCCTTTCGTACTCATGAAGGTCATTACGAATTTTTGGTCATGCCTTTTGGTCTCACAAATGCCCCATCCACATTCCAAAGTCTCATGAACCAAGTGTTTCGCCCACTCCTCCGTAAGTTTGTGTTAGTCTTTTTTGATGATATTCTCATATACAGCAAAACATGGACGGATCATTTACATCATGTGGATAAGGCCCTTCACATTTTACACACAGAAAAATTATTTGTTAAACGTTCCAAATGTTCATTTGGTGTTCAAGAAGTTGAGTATCTTGGTCATATAGTTTCACACGAAGGCGTCAAAGTGGATCCCAATAAGATTAAGGCAATTCAAGAGTGGCCTTTACCTAAAACCATCAAGAAACTTCGTGGTTTTTTGGGTCTCACGGGCTACTATCGCAAGTTTGTGCACAACTATGGTAAGATTGCAGCACCTCTCACCGCACTCACAAAGAAGGATGCCTTTCGTTGGTCAGAAGAGGCCACTCAAGCCTTTGAAGCTCTTAAGAAAGCCATGTGTACAACTCCAGTATTAGCAACTCCCAACTTTCACAAACCATTTGTTATCGAATGTGATGCATCAGGAACCGGAATTGGGGCCATACTCATGCAAGAAGGTCATCCATTGGCATTTGAAAGTAAACAGCTATCAGGAAAAAATTTGGGAAGATCAACTTACGAAAAAGAAATGTTGGCTATCCTGCACGCAGTAGAAAAATGGAGACACTACCTAATCAGTAGCCGCTTCATTATAAAAATAGATCATAGTAGCCTCAAACATTTTCTTGAGCAAAGGTTTTCATATCCGAAACAAAATAAGTGGTTAACCAAACTGTTGGGCTATGATTTTGTTATCGAATACAAGAAAGGGAAGGAAAATATAGTCAGTCGATGCGCTGTCCAGGAAATATGAGGATGAAGTAGTCATTAACGCTATTTCAGGTCCTTGCTCCCAATGGGTGAATCAATTACAAGATGAATGGTTGTCCAATAGCGAAACTACTCAGATAATTCAAGAATTATCTATAGGGTCCTCTAAATACCCTTTGTTCTCTTATGAAGATGAAATCCTCCGGAAGAAAAACCGCATTTATATTCCACACAATTCAGAACTCAAATCAAAGATCCTAGACGAATCACACGCCTCTCCATCAGCAGGACATTCAAGATTTTTGAAGACATATTTAAGAGTCAAACAATCATTTTGTTGGAAGGGATTAAAAGCAGAAGTCAAACAATGGGTAGCAGAATGTGAAGTTTGCCAGCGCAATAAAGGAGAAACAGTCAAATCACCAGGATTGTTACAACCATTACCCATCCCTGAACGACAGTGGGAACATATATCCATGGATTTTATTGAGGGTCTTCCAAAGTCAGAAGGCAGGACAGTCATCTTCGTTGTCGTAGACCGGTTATCCAAATACGCTCACTTTCAGGCTTTACAACATCCATTTTCCGCAAGCAAGGTGGCAAAGGTATTTATGGATTCAATTTTCAAATTACATGGTATGCCAAAAAATATTGTAAGTGATAGAGATCCCATCTTCACTAGTAACTTTTGGCGGGAATTATTTCGACTTAGTGGTACCAAATTGAACATGTCTTCGGCCTACCATCCACAGACATATGGTCAAACAGAAGTAGTTAACAAATGTTTGGGTACATACTTAAGATGTTTTGCTCAAGATAAACAATACCAATGGAGCCATTGGTTAGCATTGGCGGAATGGTGGTACAACACTTCTTACCATTACTCAATTAAGATGTCTCCATTTGAAGCATTGTATGGCACCAAACCTCCAAAAGTCGCAGATTACGTACAGGGATCATCCAAAGTAGCCAAAGTGGATGATTGGTTCCAACAAAGGCAGTCTACACTCACCATCCTCAAAGAGAATTTAGTCCAAGCACAGAATCGTATGAAACAACAACAAGACTTGCACCGATCAGAGAGAACTTTTAATATAGGAGATTGGGTGTTCCTAAAGTTGCAACCTTACAAACAATCCTCGTTAAAGATAAAGTCCAGCCAGAAGTTGGCCCCACGATTCTATGGTCCCTACAAAATTGTGCGTCGCATTGGAGAAGTAGCCTATCAATTAGAGCTACCTACATCTTCACGAATACACCCGGTATTTCATGTTTCATGTCTCAAAAAAGTAATTGGTCAAAAAGTACAAAGTCAATCAGAATTACCAGTGCTTGATGAGGAAGGACGCATACATCTCCAACCAGAAGATATACTACAACATAGAATCCGAAAACTGAGATCACGTCAGATTCACGAATTTCTCATTAAATGGCAAGATTTATCAGAGGAGGATGCCACATGGGAACCTGAAAGTATATTCCAGACATTTCCAGCTTTGAGGACAAAGCTTTTCGAGGAGGGGAGTCATGTTGCAGTCCAAACATAGCCGACAGCCGACGCTTCCAAGAGTTTAACTTTTATTATATATATTGATCCAATAGTTATTTGGATCTATCATCTTTGTTTTTTAATATTCATTGGCGTTAATCGCAACTGCCTATTGGCGAGGGTGTGCCCACCTTGAGTGGCTTGTTTATTCTATTCGTTCACTGTATTTTCCTTATTCGTATTTACTTCGTCTTCGATTCGGCAAATATAATTTTAATTGTAAGTTCATTAAGCAAAGGATAGAAAAATCATTGCAAGATGATGGCAAAGTTCACAAAGTGAGCAAAGAAGTCGAATCGTGCTAAGTGTGAAATTTGCAAAGGAAGCAGAGTGCGCAAAAGGGAGAAGATGATCATGAAGCTCGACAGTGAAGCAGCAAATTGTGCAAAGTGATTGCGCAGAGAGAGCAGAGTGCGCAGAGAACACAAAGGTGAAGCAGACTAGTTAGGGTCTTGTAATAGCAAAGGTATTTTATCATCAAACTTATAGATTCAAAATTGAAGTCCAGGTTGCAGTCTGGCATCAAAGGTTGGTGCTCCTTCCAGTAGGTGGTAGTAAATCAGGGGTTGGTGCTCCTTTCTATTGATACGTATAAATTAGGGGTTGGTGCTCCTTCCACTGGGTGCTGGTAAACTGTTTGTAAATTTGGTGCTTTCCAAAGGCCGGATTTGGATGGTAGTCCAAGCGTCATTCTTGAGGAGTAGCCAAATTGGTGAACCTCGTTAAAATCTGGTGTTGTGTGATGTTCTCTTGCCGTACTTGTCGGTATCTCGTTTATAAGTTTTTAATGTGTTGCAATATTTTAAGAACTGTAAATTCATGATTAAAGTACCACACTGATTCACCCCGCCCCTCTTAGTGCCATTGTAAGACTAACAATGTCTCTAAGCCACATTAATTGAAAACAAAAAGGAGAGAAACTCACATTGGTTTTCCACATTTCCACCATGACTGGCCAATGATCCGAACCAGCATTATTAAGAGTCTTCACTTTAGGAATGTGACCATGGATTAAGAAATTTTTAGAGAGCAAAAACCTATCCAATATCTCCATTATACAAGCTAAGCCTTGCTTTCTGTTAGAGCAAGTCATAAGGCCATTATCTGGTTGGATATCCATAAGATGGAGGTTTGCAATATATTCGCTCATGAGGTCGGTACTTTTGTCCAAATTTCTATTTCCCCCCATTTTCTCATCCAGAGAGAGGATGGTATTGAAATCTCCTCCGATCAAGATCCAAGCTTTAGGAAAATGAGAGATAATATGAGTAATATCCTTCCACTGTCTTCTTTTTTCCTCCAAAGAAGTCGAGGCATAAACAATAATGCAAAGCATAATCTGGTTGGAATTTCTACTTTGAATAGCTATAGCCAACAAACCCCAAATGCCAACCATATGGTGAATAACTACCTCTTTTGGGTCCCAAAGACAAGCAATGCCACCCGAAGTCCCTTGGGAACTGAGGGAAACCACTTTTCTAGCTAGCCAAATTTTACTGGCAATTAAGTCCATATCCTCCATTGACATCTTTGTTTCTTGAAGGAAAACAAGATGTGGATGATTTATCTGAATCATTCTTCTAATTTCATTTTGTTTTGAAAGATTCCCTTTGAGTCCTCTAATATTCCAAGTGATGATATTCATTAATACCAGGGCTAAAAATGTTGGGAAGGGCATTAATATTACCTTCCTCTACAAGCTTTTCACCTTCTTTTACCATATGATATTGATTGGTCTTGCGACCTACTTTTTGATTAGAATCCATCTTCAATTTTTTTTTCCCTGTTTCTTGACTTATTCCAATTGAATCCGAGATGGCTTCTAACCTTGAAGAATGCTCATACACAACCAAAATTTTACTAGATGGTTCAATGGAGTCTATATTGGGACCTGCATTATTTGAAGTTTTAACATTTGAAATATTGTTTTTCTTGTGTAAATTTTCTCCTTTTTTTTCTCTGTTGAAAACCTTTGATTTGTTGGTTTGTCTCTTGAGTTCTTTCCTTCATATTTAAATTGTGTTTCTAAGATTTCAGTTTCCATTATTTCCTCTTCCTCACTTGGGACATCATTTGTGGAAAGGATTTCAAACATATTAGCAAATGACTTTGATTGATCCTTCATTACTAGTTTTTTCTGAGTGTTCTTCTTCTTAGGTATTTGGAAACCCGTCGAGTTTATATCTTCTTTCTTTTGATCAGGAATTTTATTTGGACAAGCACTGGCCAAATGACCATATTCATGGCAAATTATACAACGAAAAGGAATGTTCTCATATTCCACTACTTGCTCCCAAGTGTCTTTCCCAAATTGTAATGTGATCTTTTTAGGTAGGGGTTTGTCAAAATCCATTAAAACACAAATTTGAGCATAAATAATATGTTCAAAATTTTGAGTACAATCAGCAATCATCATAAAAGTTCCTAAAGAGTTTCCAATTGAAGAAAAAATAGTAGGATTCCAAAATTCAATAGGGAGTCCAAAGAGTCTAACCCACATGGGAGCTATAGAAGGCATCTCTTCTTCGGCTTTAAATTTAGTATGCCAAGGCTTCATGAAAAGCCTTGCCCTTCCAAGAAACCAAGGACCCCCTTGAAAAGTTTTCTCTCTATCTTCATTGTTAGCAAATAAAACAAGAAAATAACCATTTGGATAAATAGATATTTGTAACTCACCTTTAATTTTCCAGGTTTTTGCAACCTAGACTTTGAAAGCAGATAGACTCGAATGAAAACCCATGAACCGACAAATTAGTCCTCTTTTTTCCAAATCTTCAATGCTAGTCTGAATGTTACCCATATCAAGCTTAATAATAGGAGTTCCATCAGATGCTTTAAGATAACCTGAATATGTTTTCCTAGGATCATTCTTAGGCATTCTTAGAGGTTTATGAGAAGCCCTAATATTGATATTAGCATTGGGCTGAGGCTGTCCACCATGAAGGGCATCCCTAAAATTCATTTTTGGGACTGAGTCTTCAAAATTCTTACCCTTGATAAGGGTTTTCACAGTAGAATTATTTTGTGGGTGCACCTTAGCACCAGATTCACTTGAGATATGAGCCATTTTTTGATCCACTGCTTGAAACTTATTTCTTGGTCTCTTTAATCCTTGCCCTAGATGCCATGGAAAGGTATGGTTTTCACTTTTCTTTTGTGTAGCAAATTGGAAGCCGTTGTCACTCAAGTTCATAGTATGATCTATTGAAAGAAAAATTTCTAACCCATCTTGTATCCCCTGCAACATTTCCTGCTAAAATATTGAGCATAAACCACAAAAATATTGGTCGCTAGGGCCCAAAGGCCCTAAAAACCAACCTCTGGAGCTGCTTGCACTCAACCCAGATGAAACCCTCGCATAGCCTCTTGCCAAATATATCGTTCACACATATGGATGAGCTAGGATATATGTTGCTCCAAATGATATGAAAATTGGTGGAGATGTTCTAGGGTTTTTCAAGCATCTACCCTCAAAATTTTAGCTCAATCCGAGTTCGGATGAGTGAGATATGGCAAAAACGAGTTTGGTAGTTTGGGTAGTCCTCTTTTCCTTTCCATGTCCATGTCCATGTCCATATTCTTGTTCTTTTTCCTGTTCCTATTCTTATTCATGTTCATATCCATGTTCCTATTCTTTTTTATATTCATATCCCTTTTCCTATTCCTATTCCTGTTCCTATTCATACTTGATTCTAGAATGTCTGCTCTACACTATTTTGCTATGTGTCCATAATTATTGCACTTATAACACTTAATGTTATTATTCCTTGGAGGTACAAATATCTTAGGATTTATCCTAGTGAAGCCATATCCTTTTCTGTAATAAACCTTGCAATTCATTGCCTTGTGACCAAACTGATTACATAAGTAGCAATACCCATGGAAACGTTGTTTGTTTCCATATTCCTATCTTTCTTGTTGCACTATGAAGCCATGTACCCAAACCTGTGATATGAAAAACATCTTCCATTGAAGTTTCCTTTTCTTGACCTCATTGGCCTCTTAGTCTCTCTTAACCTATTCTGATTGTTTTTCTATCTATTTCTTCTTTATGCATTATTCCTGTGTTTGTTGAACTTTCTATTGTCCAACTCATCCTTAGATGTCTCACTTTCTCTTGTACTATCTTCTTCTGAAGTTTCTTCTCCTTCAAAACTTGAGATTGACTTTTCTTCTTGTTTCTTTTGAGCCTATTCAAAACTAAGACCTATTTTGTTTGTTGGTCTTCTTTGTACCTTGACCATCTTATCCAATTTGAACTCTTTTCAAAATTGTGTAGCTTATTCTTGGAGTTTTCTAATTCTTCCTTTAGTAGAACCACTTCTTGTTCTAAATTTTCACATTCTAAGACCTTTGCTTCTAACTTATCTTTGAACATATTTGTCTTAGCCATTGATTTGTCTAGATTCTCTATAAGCATTCTTCTCTCTTCATCACATTCTTGAAACTGAAACTCAAGTTTAGAGTTTTGCTTTCTTACCTTCTTTACTATTTCAAGAGCATAAATAAGTTCTCCCTTAATATCATATCATTCTTTATCTTATTCTTCCTCTATTTTTTTGCCTTTGTCCACATCTTCATTTTCTTTTGAATTGTCTTCTATAGGATCACTTTTTTCTTTTTCTAGAGCCATTATAATATTCTCTTCTGGTCCTTAAAGAGTATTTTCATATTCATCATCACTAAAAATGAACCCATTTCTTGTACAACTATCTTCAATATGTCCAAAGTTACCACATATAAAACATTTGAGAATTATTGGTGACATTTTCTTGACTTATTTTTCTTCAATCATAAATAGGAATTCATATTTATCATTATCTAAAAAATTGTTATCACTATCACTTGAGTACTTACTTGCCTTGTCTGCATAGTAGCTCCTATTTTACCTTTGAAAGAAATTCTTTCCTTGTCTGCTTTGTCCATCCTTGCTATTCTTTTGATACCTGTATCTTTCTGATTCCTTGTTTTTGTGATCATGTTTATCTTCATCATTGTTATTCTTAGCTTCTTGAAAATCAGTTGCATAATAACCATATTTTCCATAATTGAAACATATAACATATTTTGCATCTCTAGATCTTCTTGAATCCTTGTTCCTTTTGCCATAATTAGCTTCTTCATCATTAGATGACTCATTGCTTAATTATGACTTCTTACCCTTTGTATTATTGATTGCTTTCTTCTGGGGATTAGATTTTTTTGTTCTCAACTCAAAATCTGTAAGAATACCAAGCAACATATATCTTGTCAAAGAATCACCATCCTTTGATTCTTTTATAGCAGAAATTTTTTCACTAAATATTTTAGAAGAGATCTTAAGACCTGATCACAAACATCTGATTCTTCAATTTTTAAGCCCAATTCCTTTCATAGCATTAACAACCTCATATATTCGAAGTAGATAAGTACTAATGTTTTCCTCATCCTTCATTCTTAACTCTTCAAATTGTACTTTGAGGTTTCGTATCTTTGCTTTCTTGACACATTTATATCCTTCATATATATTTTGCAACTTATACCACATTCCTTTTGCATCTTGACAATGCATAACTTTTATGGACTTTATTATATGCAAAAATTTCAAAATTGCTTTAATTTATTTTGAATTATAATGTTGTAGGAGCTTAACTTCCTTATCTATAGGTGGATCAACTACGGGATCATATCCATTTTCAACTACTTACCAAATCTAATTGCCAAGTGCCATCAGGTAAATATTCATTCTCATACTCTAATATATGTAATCACTTCCATCAAATACTAGTGCTAAATTATCTGATGATCCATTCTTAGAATCTAATGTGTTCTTGTTAGATTTTCCTTCAAGTTGTTAAACTCTTCTGAAGGAACCCACTCTGATACCAATTGACGAACACAAGCTTATACTAAGAGGGGGGTGAAAAATATAAGACCACTTTTTACTTTTCTTTCCCTACCAATATTATGCAATGTATAGATAAAAATATCAATAGCAGTAATCAAAGCAATGCATAAATCACCATACACAATAGAGACATAAAATTTACGTGGTTCACCCAATGTGGGCTACTCCACGGAGAAAATATTTTAATAAAACTTTCTCAATCAATCTCTTGGGAATCCTTTCCCTATTACAATGTTTATGGACCTCTGTCCAAAGGAGACACCAATCCCTTAAATCAAGTTCATGGATTTCTATCCATAGGAGACACCAATATCCTAACTCTGCTCTGTATGGTAATCCTCTATAAGACCTCTACCTCCACTACCCTTAGCAAATGGAGCTCTATCCATAAAGACACCTATCCTTCCTACTATAGCTGGAGATATTTATCCTCAACTCTATTACCTCTAAAGCTCTATATAAAATATGTACTAAACATAGTCCTTCGGTCTAGCACAAATTTATCCTCAATATTTGTCTCTAGTTTGGCACAAATCTGTCCTCAAATCTGCACCAAACTCTATCCTGAAATATATACTAAACACAGTACTTTGGTCTAGCACAGATTTGTCCTCAATCTTTGTCCTCAAGCCTTAACTCAAAGCTTGACTAAATATCAAATCAACTATGTTGGATCTTCCCCAAACCTTAACTAAAGGTTTGAACAAATTAATCAATCAAATCTGCTCTCAAGTCTTATCAAAGACTTGTCTCAAATCTGCCTTGTAAGCTTCCATAAAAGCTCACACCAATCTATCCTTAAGTCCTCTTTAGAAATTTTCCAATCTGCTCAATAAGTTCTCACAAGAACTTATCCAAATTTTCTCTCAATCTGTATTGTAAGCTTCCACAAAAGCTTACCAAAATCTATCCACAAGTCTTCTCAAAGACTTACCTCAAATTTGCTCAACAAGTCCACACTAGAACTTGTACAATTTCATAGAAAAATAAAGAGAATTATTAGAGACTCAATATGCTCTATACTCATCACAATGCTCAATTACTTTCAATCACTCTCTTAGAAACATATAGAGAATTTTTAGAGACTCAATATGCTTCACATTCACCTCAATACTCAATCACTTTCAATCACTCTTTCAGAACCATAAGGAGAATTGTTAGAGACTCAATATGCTTCACATTCACCTCAATACTCAATCACTTTCAATCACTCTTTTAGAAACATAAGGAGAATTGTTAGAGACTCAATATGCTTCAAATTTACCTCAATGCTCAATAACTTTCTCAAATCAATTCATAATACATAATAGTTTGTTTTATAGAACTTGAACAATCACTTCACACATCCACTTGACTAGGCTCAACCAACTCTACTCAATCACTCAATGAAACAATCCTTGCTTGCAAACCCTAGTCTAAGCATATAAAACTTCACTCAAAATGTTTCAACAATCCTTATCAACCAATCTCACATAACAATGATATTCATGTTCTTTTCAACCCCTAGTTCAAATTCTTCACTCAACCAATGGATTCAAAAACAATGCTTATAAAACAAGGTTTTAACAACAACTCTTTATTCCATAAAACCTTGAAGTATTAACTCAACACACTCAATAAGGAAACCCTAATTAAGTCCTTTTCACTCCAAACTTATTTTCCATAAAACTAACCAATCAACTCAACTATGGAAGAATGTGCTTATACCTTTTTCTAGATGATTAAGGAACCTCAAACATCTGCCACAACCATAAACACTTCTTTGCCAAGCTCATAGAAGTTAGATAACAATACAAAGCATATAATAACTCACAAATACACCTTATTACTCCATTCTTAATATCATATCCAACACTATAATAGTTTAAATATTTACTTCTCAAAACCGTAACTCATCACAATTTCATCTCAACCATTCAAATTTGACATAAGCTACTTCAAAAAATATCCTAAAAAAATAACCCAATTTCTACTTATAACTCCCTACTTTAATATTGCATTTAAAAACAATTCTTTTAAAAAATAATGCAATAAATAATTTTCCTTTCCTCTAAGGTAAAAATATTTTTACCCACAAATTAATCTTAGCAAACACCTTTCATAAAACTCATAAAAATTCTCTTTAACTTAGGCTAAACTCCAAAAATAATATTCCCCTTATTTCTCCTAAGATAAACTTTAGTCTATGCAAAAATTAAATTTAATAATTAAAAATATTTACCACTTTGGCATGCGTGTGAGTCGAATCAAGCACATCTCTCCCACTAGCACCTTGACTGCAGCTTCCACATCGTGGAACCACGTGCTTCTCTTGGAGCCTCCAAGCACCTTAAGCACTTTGGCCTTCTGAAACACACGAGCCAAAATATGGCTTCTTTACCCACACTCTATGAAACATGTTGTACAAAGTTACTGCCATGAGGAATGCACACGAAATAGAATGTGATAGTCTTTAGCGAATTGAGTGGATAGTTTTACCTTTGGAAAGGCTATGGTATATATATGTCATATGCCTTCCAATGTGCGCCCACTTTGGTGGAGGAAGACATTGACAATGCACACGATGAAGTTTACGGAGGGAGACATTGAAAATGTACGTGAAAGAACCGATGCCCAACATTAGACTTTGGCCATTATTTATTAAATATAATAAATTAAATTATTTTAAGAATTTAATTATTATAATTTAATAATTAAATGGACTTTGGCCTTTTAAACCAAAATTTAGGGTCTCCTTGGTTTTTAGAAAAACCTTACAACTTGCCCACATGGTTTTAATGAAAAAACCTTTTATTTTTGCCATCATTGGTTTTAAGGAAAACCTTTTATTTTTCCAAAACGTGGTTTTAATAAAAAATTTTAAAATTATGCTTCCACATAATATTAAAAATATTATGAAGCTCTTTTGCGATTAACCTTTGCATTTTTCCTTTTGACCTTTTTATAATAACGGTAGCTTATTCCTTGACATCAATGACAACTATGTTTTTTGACATCAATGACAACTTTGACTCAAAATTTCCAACAGAATTTATATTAGAAATGATAGGAGGATCAAATTATGATTTAAGAAAACAATAAGGGATTTAATGGGTAAGATTAAGAATTTGTATTGAAAGGTGAGTTGTAAAATAAGAATATGTCAACTAGATAAGTTGTCAAAAGTGCCCACATGACAGAAATAGCACCATGACACATCATATGCAAGAAAATCGCTAAGATATTAATGAAATGGAGGTCATGATCAATGCATTTAAAATTTGAGTAGTATCAAAGTAGGGATTTTCATATATGCTATGATACTTGATAGTTGAGAAGAGTTATCTATGCATGGAGAAGAGTAGTTGTAGAAGAGGTATGGTGGCATCAACCAATAAGGGGAAGGGTAAAAGAAACTAGAATATGGTGGATGACCAAAACGTACCATGATCATTTCTACATAATCGAGTGAAGTTACAAACATCTAATATTTTTAACCATACAATGTAAATTTTAGCACAATCGTCTTTGAAATAGTAGGGACACCTACATAGAGAAGGACATCAACAAATATGTGGGTATTATTCTAGAAAATTTATCCCATGGCACCTTGTATGTGGAAGCCCAAAATATATGGTAGCTAAATGAGGGATTAGATCAAAACCAATTGATATTTTCTACTCAAATGGGATATTTATATTGGGCTTGGATCCTAGACCTACATAAACTAGAAATTTGACTACTTTTCTATTATGTGGATACCACAATGATGGGATATGGTTACATACATTATATTACAATAGAGAGGTGGTGGTAAACTAAAATTTGATCCATTGCATGGACAAGAAAGATTCCAAAATGTATGAGAAGAAGAACTCAGTTAAGGCCTAAGAGGTATGGCAATCCTTGAATACCATGCCGAGTTTGAGAGTTGTGGTACTGGTTGGATATCACATGCTCAAAAGCAAATTTTAATGCATAGGTTTTGTTCTATAATTGTATCATAAGTGTTGTTGAGATTAAATAATTATTGAAGGAGGAATGGTGGCTTATGATATGGTGGTGAGATGGAGTACACATAATATTACCCACATTTTTCAAATAATATTGTGATAAATCATAAAAAAAGATAAAAAAGGGGTCCTTAAAATTTAAGTACTATACTTTATTAATTATTTGTACTATGTAATTTCAAGCACCAACCTAGAAAATATTATTAAACATACATTTTTAGTGTAACCATATGTGTGTTTTTCAGTTGCACCTCATTCTATAAATAATCTTGATTCAATATTGTTGGATAAATGAGTGGTATAGGAAAATAGGTTGAAGAGCCTAATGAATGGGAAATACTGCATTCTTCTACTATGTGGCTATGAATTTATTAATAACCAAATTGTTTGTGGACTCAATACAATATAGAATATTGTTACATCTTCTAGTCTTATAGTATAAAGTGGTTGCACCTAGGAGGACATGTCTACGAAATTGATTATGGGGCCATGAATATCAATTCCCTAATGGTAAACCCATTAGATGTCTAGAATGAGAAGGAAAAGCAAAATAAAAAATAATGGATGTAGTTTTAGATGTCTAAGAAAATAATGAATGTTACATATGAGTATGTGGGGCCAAGTGGTGTAGGGATAAATGGAGAGTAAATGGTGAATATGCCAATGAATTTAGAATTACTACTATAACCCATAAGGGTTATGCCTTATTTAGAATTACTACTAGAACCAAGAAGAAGAAACTCTATGTTAGAAATAGATTATATTATATCATTTGGGTCATGTAAATGTACCTTCCTAGGTACATATTTAAGACATTATATTACTTTAGGGGAAAGTTATCTAGTTACTTCATGCAACATAGTAAATGCACAAGTGTCAATGTGTAAGTTGTATATGTGCAAGGTGTTCCTTGCATAGCTGGGTAGAGTGTTGGCCAAGGAACCTATCTTCTTATATAAAAATAACCTCATTGTAACAAGTAGAATATAGAAGTTCAAAGCATATTTGTAGATAGTAGCATCGTGTTGTGTAGATCACCATATATTAGTGATGGGTGCAATGTAGTCCAATAGATTTGTTCATGGAGTGTCCATTTCCTCCATAGCTACATTGTATTCATTTCCTTCATTTATATTTATAGCATATTTTAGTCGTCTCACAGATTTACTGTATTTCATATTATTCTGCATCTTGTGATTGTTATCTCCCATTACATATTGGATCAAAATCTAACAATGGTATTAGAGCCACAATAGATCTAGCCATCGTATATCAATAGGAAAACCACCATTATCATTAATCCTGATTTTTTTGTTAACTTGACGCACTGTTGGACCAACCACTGTCAAAATTTTTTAGAAGAGTCTAGGTGGTAGAATTAGGGAGAGCAAAAAGTGAGGACTAAAAGAAATATTAGTTCTAGAAATACTGAGATTACATTTGAATAAATTCTTTCCATAGAGTTGCAAGAAAAACTCGTGAAGACTAGGACTCAATATTCAATCCACTAGATTAACAAATCAACTAGTGAAGATCATTTAGGATATCTAGAATTTGTTAACTATTACCTAAAGTTTCTTTTGTTGTAGAAAATTAATTCTTATATGATTGGGACACCTCCTACAACAGAAATCTAGGATACTTCAACTTCATTACCCGAAGGTTGGTGTGCCTTCATAGTGTAGATATTAGTTCCTTGTGCAAGAAAATAATATTGTGGAAGAAGACTTCTAGAGAAGAGTCATGGTGAATTTAGGATACTGGATATATCCATTGCTATATTGATAACTTCACAAAAGAATAAATGGCCATAGAAGCCTTGATTTAGAAGAAAATGCTAGAAAAAACTTGATCTAGAAGAAAAGGTCATAGAAGCATTGATCCAGAAGAAAAGGCCACAGAAGCCTTGTTACAGAAGAAGGCCATAGAAGTCTTGATCTAGAAGAAAAGGCCACATAAGCCTTGATACTAAATAAAATTCCATAGAAGCCTTGATACTAAAAAAAGTACCACAAAAGCCTTGTTGCTGAAGAAGACTCCAGAAGAGAGTATTTGATTCATAAGAATATTAATATTTTAGTACTAATACTTTGTTGTAGGGAAAGGAGATTTAGTGAGTTGGAAAACTTCCTACAAGAAATTTAGGAAGAGTATATTTTTCAAAATCAATCCAGCACTTGAAGAAAAATTAAATGTAAAGAGATCAGGAGAATATCTCATTGAAGAACTTACAGTCTTGGAAGAAGAAGGACTAGGAGAGTCCTACTTGAATCTAGAAGCAATAGAATTAGATATCTAGAATAATATCTCACCACCAACACTTCTAGGAGTAGAAGGTTGAAGAAAATTTCTCAAGGAAGACCAAAAGAAGCTGCAAGATCAAAGACCTTGCAGAGGTCTCAACGAGCATCCACTTAAAGGCTTGGAGAGCCTTATTGAAGTTCTCAAAGGAGAACTCATTAGAGAAATTCACTACAAAAGATAGTTAAATATTTAGGACAATTATTGCTGTCCGACAACAAGTCCAAAATAAGAAGAAGAATTTGGCAAGGAGTGCCAAATCTCAGAAGACTTCAAGATATTCAAAATATTGAGAAGAAGATTTGAGACAATTCTCTCCATCCAAAAATAATCCCAAAATAAGAATAAGAATTTGACAAGGAGTACAAAATATCATAAGACCTCAAGATATTCAAAATTTTGAGCAGAATATCCTACTTTAAATTAGAATTTGACAAGAAGACTTGAATATAGGAGAAGCCTACCAAATATAAGATATTTGAAGATTACATATCACAACAAGAAGGCACCATTTCAAATGCAAAGACTTCTCAAAATCTACAACAAAAGGAGAAGATTTATTAAAGAATCAAATCATAAAAACTTAAGATCATAAAAGAAAGTTTGAGATCACTTTTTAGTGCAGAAGAAACTAAGTAGCAAGATCCTACTCAAAGCAACAACTTGGTGATCTTAGAAACCAATATCTACATCCTCTACAGAAGCAGCAAAAGAGTTACAAAAGGCTTTCAAAAATGTAAGCAACTATTGGTACAAGTAGATTCATTAATTGGATTACTTATCAAATTTGTTAAAGCATCTTCTTTTGGATTAGAGTTTCAAAAGAGAAAAAATAAATTATAGTCTTCAAAAGCGCAAAAGGTAAAATTTCCTTTTAAGGTTAATTTGCACATTAGCTTTTGACTTGATTAGATTACAAAATTACAACTATATATCAACTACCAAATATCTATTTTGGAAAGAAAAAGAAGACTAGTTCCTACAACTTTATTTGTAGTGAAATTACAGAAAAAATCTTGAAGATTCATTTTAGATTAATCTTGATTAGCTGCAGTAAATTGATTAAGTACACTTATAAGTTATTTTGAGAGTTTATTGGAGTGATAAGGTGTGATTTTTAGTGCATTATAAGTGAAATATTAGTAGGTTCATTTGCACTACTATATTACTCTCAAAAAATCTTAGTGTTTGTGTTCTTGAGAAAGGTACAAAATCATAAAAATATCAAATGTATAAAGACACCATTAGTGCACCAAAATTTGCAACGTGTAGTGGCCAAAGGAAACCAGCAAAAATAGCTCAATACGTGTAGAATTATTTCCACTTGGAGTATTTTATCCCCATACCAATAAAGACTTCATATCCATAGTTGTACATCCAAACCATCCTCCCTAGGTCCATGTTAATGCAACATATCACTTGCTCGTATCCTTTTAGCCTATGTCATCCCATCAACCTCAATCACAATCACAAGGGCTAAACCCCACACCCCCCATATCTGTGTAAGATAACTTCTTCACACAGTCTTTGTCCTGGGTAACTCGACAACCTACCATTTAGGTAGTAATACCCTTACAACCACAAGATACCTCATATATTTACTCCTAACCACCACTAAGCCAAACTATGCCCCTCACTAGATACCACCAAACCTCATCCTCCACCATCTAACCACCACTTGAGGCTAAGACCTATGACCAACTTCCCCCACCATAGAAATACCAACAACATCAACAACCTCCAATATAATAGTATTATCAACAACCATCGCTACAACAGTACTATCAGCAACAACAACCACCCATAACACAAAAACACCAACAACCTCCACAATAGTAGTACTATCAATAGATATCGTTGTAGCAATACTATCAACAAAAACAACCACCCAAACCTCAACATCAATAACCTCCACAAAAATAGTACTACTAACAACCACCACTAAAACAATACTATCAACAACAACAACCACCCACACCCCAACATCAACAATAGTTATCCAATCAACACCAACAATACTTTTAGTAACAATAAAAATCACCCACACCCCAACATCATCAACAACAAACCATTCATAATTAGTAGGTCACTCAACAAAATGATCAACAACAAGCCATTCCACATCAACAAGTCATACAACAATGACATCAATAACCACCCATACAACATCATCAACAACAACAATAATCATACCAAACCCATCAAAAACCTTTCACCCAAAATTTACCATCCAACACATACACAAACCAATAGTTCACCCAACATCACCAATACCCAAAATTTAGAGTTCAAGTTGACACATATAATGTATTTCCCCAATATATTTTAGATTTATTTCAATGGCTGGTCAATTAGGTCTAAATCCTACAAATGTAAGTTGTCGATATGGGGTATCAAAGGCCAAAACTTGGCCAGTAACAAAACTTTCCCATCCATACATAAATGTCACCATCACCATATCCTCCTCTATTCAAAATGCCAAATTTTGATAAATTCAAGGGGAAGGAGGATCCCCAACAACACATGAGTAATTTTATCTCCTCAATGAGATTTCTTTTCTCATGCTCTGAACCTTTCGGTTGTTCCTTGGAGGAGGAGCTTTGGGCTGGTATAACCATTTTACTATACATAGCCTCCATAACTTTGAGTAGTTGGTCAACCTCCTTGTGGAAAACTTCTCTCTAAATGTTAAGAAGAAAACAACATTGACAAACTTATATAATATTCAAAAATTTTATGATGAGCCTATCTTAAATTATGGCTTTAGATGGAGAGTTGTGATAATAGAGTTACCCTTTCATATCTCCATCATAGAGCTTACTCAAATGTTTACAAGGAGTTTTTGCAAATTGATATCGCTATTATTGCAACTCCAACAATATCACACACTCAAAGAAGCACTAGCATAGGCTAATATGATCAAGAACATAAATATCCAAGAGGGAGAGATAAAACTCAAGAAGAAAGAGTGGTCAAACAAAAATTCTAAAGGTACCTCCAAAAACTAGTCTAAACCCAAAAAAGTTAATCAGGTGGCATTGAGCATCACGAGTAACTCCAATCAACAACAACATCAACCACCACCTCAAAAACTCTCACAAATTCAACATTAGCTTCAAAAACCATCATATCAGGCCATCCCACCTCCCTCGTAACCTAAAAATAAACAATTACAACATGCATCCTGCTAGACACCCTTGCAATTACACAACACTTTCAAAGCCTTATTCAACCTATTTTAAAGGCTCTATGAAGAAAAACAATCATATTACTAGAATTGAATCTAGAAGATCCAAATAAGCCTAAACCAAATTTTTACAAAGAATATCAATATTTTGTTTACCACTTGTAGAAGGGGCATGACATCAATGATTGCATCACATTCGAAAACCTAGTTCAAGATCTTATCGAGAAGGGAGCTATTGACATTGATAATCCTTTGACCCCATAAAATCAAAACCTTGGCATCTACGAGGACCCTTTATCACAACACAACCAACCACCCATCACACATGTAGTAGCCACCATGCCATCCAATCAGGTGAACCATCTTAACAACATCCCATAATACCAAAACTTTGTAGGGATGATACACATAGTTACTCAGAACCAATGCTACCCTAAATGATCTGTGCAACCGATTATTGCAACCAATGTACCTTCATCCTCTATATTTCCACCTCCAATAGTGCATGTTGTGCCTCACCCTCCATGAACCATTATATCATTAACTACCCACCTCACTTAGGGCCTCAAAATTACATCGACCATGCTTTTGATTTATGAGCTCATCCAAAAATCCTTCCCCACATCGTAAGGCATTAATGGAATTTTTTAAATCCATTAAATTTCAAACACAAGATCCAAATGCCTTTTCAAGTTTTGTGGGCAACATCAAAATATGCACAGATTCATCTATTAACTTCTATGACGATGATATTAAAACCTTATCCATAGAGGTATCAAACTCTTCATTGCACATCATAGCTCATATAGACAACAAACCCTTCAAATGGATTTTGATCAATTTTAGATTATCTATCAACATCATAACCTCTGCAACACTTCAACATTTGAACCTACCACCTTCACACATAGCCACATCCATGTTTATTCTAAGGGCCTTCAATTATTACTCGTGCTCAACATTGGGAAAGGTTGTTTTACCTATTCATGTAGGTGTAAAAACCATCCTACACTATGCCATATCCTTGAAGGAGAAATGCAATACAATGTCTTATATAGAAGACTATGGATTTGGGATATGTGATGTGTCCCATCAATATTACACCATTGTATCAAGTACATTCATGAGGGTCACATAAATTGCATCCTCACTGAGGAGGAACCTTTCAAGTATTACCACATGGTTTCCACATCGTATGAACCGCCCATACCATCTATACACCTATCATTTACCCTGACATTACCTAAACCAACTCCTCAGTTAGTGGTACCTCAACCCACTTCACTTTAGCCATTTCCAAGCCCTAATCCACTTATGCACCCATATTTGCAACCCATTCTATTACACCCAACTTACTACACTACCCCAATTGCTTCATATAATCCTCATTGCCCATCCACTACACCCACTTAGCCCCATCATACTTGGTCGAGCCTTCCACATCCTAGCCAACACTTTTCTACATGAGGTCCCTTATTTTACCCACACATTCCACCTAGTGCTAAACTACCTCCATCTGTAGTATCTCAGGTCACTATCACACCCCTAATACTCATATCCCCCATGCCTTCCTACATGTTAGAGTCTCAAAGCACTTCATATACCATAATTCCAATGCCATTAACCTCATCCGATATTGGACAAGCTATCACATATTCCCTTACACAATCCACCAATTCTACATCCATTGCAACACCCCTAGTCAATTCACCCTCCATGCAACCTAAAACCCCACCACCACCAAATCCATACATTGCAGTTTCATCCATATCAGGCACCACCCCAGTATCATCCATAGTAGAACATCAATTGGAAGATAATATTGGAACTTATCTCACATATACTTCCCAACCTGCATAGATTGTAGTTCACAAAATAAGTTTGGGAATAGGAGATGACATGAATATAATAGGATAGGCATAGGTTATGTTTAAAGGTTCAATAAAACCTTAGGTTAGGACTTAGTCATAAGTCTTATTTTTATTTTATGAATAAATTGTAATGTGAGACTTTCTCATGTAGATTTGACATAAGTCTTCTAGATAGTTGTTGATAAACTTCTAGCTAAGGATTAGTTAGAAGTTTATCCCCAAATTACATGATGATTAACTTATCCTCCGTGTTTTGAGGATCTAAAATTGTAAATTGTGCTTATTTAAGCACTTTATTTGTAATGCAAATAATCAAAGAATTAATTTATTATTTTGGATTTTAATTCTTTATCATTTATATCAGAGCAACCACGATCTGGCTACCTGTGAGGGAGAATATCCCTCGAGAAAATTTCCCCTCTTTATTTCACAAATATCATTCCATATTTTGGTTTGTTTAATATGAAAGTAATCTATAACTTTCAAAATTAGATTTTATTTTTGGGATTTCATGTTGTTATAACATTCCAACCATAAGTCCTTGGATAGCAGTTTCTCTATGAGTTTGATTGCTCACTTTCCAATGTGTAATATCTTGATGTGAAATTATTCCTCTCCCTTTGTAATTTCATGAATTTATTTTTAATATGCTTGATTTGATGGATCTGAAATCAGGTGGCTTTTGTCACCTTATTGCTATAAATTAACAGTGGTAAAAATGTCCTGAGTGGATTGTCTTAAGCAGATCATTTAGGTAGAGCTATTCATCACCTATTTACAAATGCATTTGGCATCTCTATTTTCTAGTTTCATTGTCTTCTAGAACGTTCCCTTGCATTGCACAATATTTTGTTGTGTCATAGCTCTATTTAGGCACCTAAACTGAAGCCCTTGATGACCATAAATTTTTAGTATCACCATCCTCATAGTCGACCACCTATGTAGATAGGTGCATCGACAATGATCTACAACTTTCCAATTACCCTCATGGATAAGAATATCAATTTCAATAGCTCATTGGATAAGACATTTGTGATGAGTCTATCTCTTGTGTGCGTGTTGCTTCCCAGTAGATGTCATAGCTTGAGAATCAAGTGATTACATTATGGCCAATAGTAGCCCATACCTTCTCCACCACTACAAACTATTGCACATTGACATTGGAGTCCTGGGATATTGCATATGAGCACTATATCATTGTCTACACCATCATTCGTATCTTGTTAGAAATATTGAGTTGTCATTGATGTCAAAGGCATAAATATCTTCAAGGATAAAATATTGAGTTGTCATTAATATTAAATGTGGATATCTTCCAAGGTGATTGCATATGCTTTAATATTTAAAATGAAATATTTAAATATTAAAGTAGGAGGTTTATATTTAAATCAAAATATTTAAATATATAAAATTTTAAAATATTATTATGGGACGATGTCCTTGAGCACACCATGCAAAAGAAATTGAAATTCAAATATTTAAATCCCACCGACCTCCTTGTTGAGCAAGGTTCAATGACAACATTGTCATTGTTGTCAACACAATCAAATAGATCGGTTGATGTAGTGGACAGGAGTTCAGAGGTTACTCAGAGTATGTACAGTGATGTTAAATGCTTATAAGGATGTTTTTGATGTTTGGGTGAATTTGTTACAGGTTGTCCAAGAAGACCGAAGTGGCCCATATGCTAAAGATAAAAGAGAAGCGAAAAAGCAAAGAAAGAAAAAGTGTCACGATATCGCGACATGTTGCATTTTCGCGGCCAAAAGAGAAGAGAAAATGCAAGGAGAAAAAATGTCGCGATATCGCAACATGTTACATTTTCGCAGCCAAAAGAGAAGAAAAAAAGCAAAGGGAAAAAAGTGTCATGATATTGTGACATGTTGCATTTTCATGGCCAAAAGAGAAGCGAAAAAGCAAAGGGAAAGACAAAAGCATATTAATAAGGCCAATTAATTCACTTTGGCTAAGGTGGATTGCATTTGATTATCCTTCGGGTGAGAGCGTGCAAAGAGTAGAATATGGAGGAGGAGAGGAGCACAAATTCAATGGTAGTGAAAGAAGGATCCAAATATTACATCATGCCCCTTTGGTTTCATCCACTGGGGTAGCCCAATCGGTTTCCTAGCTCACATGGAGCACTGCTGTGCAGAAGGTGCAAGGGTCGAATCCCCTCGATGCCTATTTTATTGTGGTTTTTGCTATTCGAGGGAGTGCAAATATAAATTGAGCGTAAAGACAAATTCAAATATCATATCATGCCCCTTTGGTTTCATCCATTGGGGTAGCCCATTCGGTTTCCTAGCTCACATGGAGCACTACTGTGCAGGAGGTTAGAGGGTCGAATCTCTTCGATGCTCATTTTTTTGAAGAATTTGAGACAGTGCAATAAGGAGTTAAATATTTTCTTGCACCTTTTGGTTTCACTGTCGTACGTAGCTCAGTTGGTCATGAGCCCGTGTTAGGGCATTGTGCTTCTAGAGGTTAGGGGATCGAATCTCATCCATGGTTGTGCAAGGTATTTATAAAGTTTTATTTTAATAAATTTTATAAAAGGGAGATATAAGGATTTGTGAGTATAAAGTTTTATTTTTTTGCAAATTTTTGAAAGGGAGATATAAGAAGTTATGTTAAAGTTTTATTTTTGTAAATTGTAAAGGGGAGATATAAGGAGTTATTTTAATTGTGAATGATAAGGATATTAAGTGTTGATTTGGAATTTAGATAAAGAAGCAAAAAGAAAATTATAGATCAGATTTGTATGCAAATTTGTGCATTGTTTATGATTGGATTTGGGAGTAGATGAGAAGCGTTTGTGAGTATATTTGAGCATGGTTTATGTGTAAGGTTTTGGAATAGATTTGAGGTAGGTTTATGAGCAGGTTTTGGAGCATATTTGAGTAGGTTTTGTGAGCATGTTTTGGAGTAGATTTGAGAGTTTTGTGAGTAGGTTTTGGAGTAGACTTGAGCAAGGGGATTGGTGTCTCCTATGGATTGGTGTCCATGAACTTGAGCAAGGGGATTGGTGTCTCCTATGGATTGGTGTCCATGAACTTGTATAGGGGATTGGTGTCTATGAACTTGTATAGGGGATTGGTGTCTCCTGTGGGTTGGTGCCCATAAAATTTATTGAAGAAATATATAAGCAATATTTTACTATGGTTTTCTCCCGAGAGGGTGTTTCCATGTAAAATATTTATCTCTTATGTGTGTGGTGATTTGTGCATTGTTTCATTATTGCATTGATATTATTTGAAGTTATTGCTTTGGAAAGAAAAGAGAAAATTTTTATCTTATATTGTTCACCTCCCTCTCAGTATAAGCTTGTGTTCTTCAATTGGTATCAGAGCAGGTTCCTTCATGAAAGCCTAACAGCTTGAAGGAAGATCTTACAAGAACACACATGGCCATGGAGGTGAAAGAAAATACTCCTATTGTTGAAATCCAAGAAAAGGAGAAAAATCCAAAAAATGAAGAAGAAGCCATAATAAGCATAGAAGAGAAAGAAGATGCTCCTGTTGTCAAAGACCAAGAAGAAGAGAAATATTCAAAAAATGAAGAAGAAGCCATGGTTGACATAGAAGAGGAACTTGTCGTTGCTCTTGAAGAGTTGAAAAGGCTTAGAAAGAAGAACTCAAGATTGAAGACTCAAGTACAAGAGGATGAGAAGACAAAGGTAAAGTTGTTGCAAGAACTCATTGACTTGAAAGTTAAAATTGAAGAGGCAAGGCGAATTGAAGAAGGTATGGTTGAGCAGTTAAAGGCAAAAGAGTTGGAATGTGAAAAACTGGAACATGAGGTTGTCTCTCTAAGGAAGGAAGTTGAAAAATCTAATGATAAGCTACATGAGTTTGAGAAAAGCTCAAAATTCATGTTTGACATTATCAAAGGATAGAGATCTTCAGTTATAAATATTGGACTTGGGTTTGAAGAAGGTCAAAAGAAATAAAAGGGGGAATCAAGCTCAAAATAAATAGAGGCATCAAAGAAAATAAGTGAAGAAGAGCCTAAAACCTATGCTAATGCATTGAGAAGTAAAAGCATCAAGAAGGAAGAAAACAAAGAGTCATCATGGACCGAAGTCAATCATAGAAACAACAATGAGAGAACCATGCGACCATATCCTCCAAGGCAATCAAACAGGTTTCAATATTTCTTCCATGGTTATTGTTTTTCATGCAATCAATTTGGTCATAAAGTTGTAAATTGTAGGGTCCATGCTAAGAATGATTATGGTTTCACCAAGAGAAATTTCAATTCATTTGCACCTCTCATGGATTACAATATCATTTGTTACAAATGTAATAATTTTGGGCATAAAGCCAAATGGTGTAGAACAATGTTCTCTAAACTTCCAAAATCAAGCAAGAAAGAGGAAGGTCAAACTGTTCAAAAGGATATGTCCTCCAAAGGTTGGAGAAAGAAAATGGAACAAGAAAAGGAGAAGTCTATGTTGGTACAAATGGCTCTTCATGTGCAAAATGAAGGAAATCAATGGTACATTGATAGTGGTTGTTCAAGCCATATGACAGGTGATAAAAGCAAATTTCTCTCTCTCAAGGAAATAAATGGAGGCACAGTGAAATTTGGTGATAATGCTTCAGCCAAAATTGTTGGAAAGGGAACCTTGAGCCTAGATAATGGAAGATCGAGGATAGAGAATGTGTTATATGTTGAAGGGTTAAAGCACAATCTACTAAGTGTAAGTCAACTATGTGATCAAGGGCACACACTCACATTTCACCCAAATGGATGTGATATCAGGAAATCCAAGATAGGAAAGCTTATTGCAGATGCTAGTAGAACTACAAACAATCTCTACATGTTGAGCGAAATTAAGGGAGAAAATTACTTTTTATCACAAGAAGATGAGAGCTGGTTATGGCATAGGAGAATGGGCCACCTGAACTTCGACAACATAGTGAAAATAAGCAACAAACAGGCAGTCAGAGATTTTCCCAAGATAGCAAAACCCCCAAGCACAATTTACGCACAATGCCAGCATGGTAAGCAAACAAGATCAAGTTTCAAATCAAAGGAATTCTCTTCATCCAAGCCTTTGGAGCTAATTCACACTGATCTATGTGGCCCTACAAGGACAAAGAGTTTACAAGGTGAGAATTATTTCATGTTGTTTATTGATGATTATTCTAGAATGACTTGGGTAACATTCTTGAGAGAAAAATTAGAAGCATTTGAAAGGTTCAAGGCATTCAAGGCACTTGTAGAAAATGAAATAGGCAAAAATATCAAGTGTCTAAGATCAGACAGAGGAGGTGAATTCACCTCAAATGAATTTGTAGAATTCTGTGAACAACATGGAATCAAGAGATAATACTCAGCAGCAAGAACTCCACAATAGAATGGTGTAGTTGAAAGGAAGAACATAATTGTTCAAGGTATGGCCAGGGCTATGCTAAATGAGTCTAAGATTTTTGATGCTTTTTGGAGAGAGGTAATTCATACAACTGTTTATATCATCAATAGAGCTCAAGTAAGAGTAAATCACCACAAAACCCTGTATGAGCTTTGGAAGGGAAGACCAGCTACTATGAAGTACTTCAAAAATTTTGGAAGCAAATGCTACATTAGATGAGAAGAGAAAAATTTGGGTAAGTTTGATTCCAGGTGTGATGAGGGTATCTTCCTTGGATACTCCACTAAGAGCAAAGCCTATAGATGCTACAATAAAAGATCACATACAATTGTGGAAAGTGCAAATGTAAGAGTTGATGAAGAAATAGATCTAAGAGAACCAACTCAAGAGATTGTGTATCAAGAAGGAGAAAGTTGCAAAGAAGAAGAAGGTGAAGAAACTGAAGAAGATGAGACAATATCAAGAAAGGCACCACCTAAGACACCATCCAGGTATGTGCAAAAGAACCATCCTAAAAATCTGATTATTGGGAATCTAGATGAGAGACAAACAAGGAGGAAAATAATAGGAACAAGTGAACATGCCAACTTCTCTTTACTATCTAAAGTTGAGCCAAAGAATTTCAATGAAGCAAGTGAAGATAAATATTGGATTGAGGCAATGGAAGAAGAGTTAGATCAAATAGAGAAGAGTGAGACTTGGGAACTTGTCCCACATCCAAAATATAAGAACGTAATTGGCACCAAATGGGTCTACAAAAATAAGTTGAATGAAGATGGTCAGGTTGTCAGAAACAAAGCAAGACTTGTGTGCAAAGGCTATGCACAAGTAGAGGGAATTGATTTTGAAGAGACATTTGCTCCTGTTGCTCGTCTTGAGGCCATAAGAATGTTCTTGGCCTTCTCAAGCTTCAAAAACTTCAAAGTGTACCAAATGGATGTAAAATCAGCATTTCTTAATGGTTACCTAGAAGAAGAGGTCTACATTGAGCAACCAGATGGTTTCAGCCTGATAGACAAGCTAGATTATGTGTGCAAATTGAAGAAGGCTCTCTATGGACTAAAGCAAGCCCCTAGGGCTTGGTACTCAAGGTTGGATAAATATCTCCAAGAATAAGGTTTCAAAAAAGGTATAGTTGATAGCAATCTATACATCAAGAATGAAGGAAATGATCAGTTAATTATAGTAGTCTATGTGGATGACATCATTTTTGGAGGCAGTAACAACAAGATGTGTCAGAAATTTACAAAATGTATGCAAAGTGAATTTGAGATGTCAATGCTTGGTGAGCTATCCTTATTTCTTGGTTTGCAAATCTCACAATCAGATAAAGGTATATTTCTCTCTCAAACCAAGTATGTAAAAGAAATGTTGAAAAAATTCAGGATGGAGGATTGCAATCCTATGAGTACCCCCATGGTTATAGGATGTAAGTTAAGTAAATATGATGAGTCTCCTGAGGCTAATCAAACTTTGTATAGATCCATGATTGGAAGTTTACTATATGTCACAGCTACAAGGCCAGATATAATGCAGGTAGTCAGATTAGTGGCAAGATTTCAAGCTGCACCAAAGGAAACACATGTACATGCAGTAAAAATAATCCTCAAGTATCTGAAAGGAACTATGGATTTTGGACTATGGTATCCTAGATGTGATAATTTCACTCTCACTACATATACAGATGCGGATTGGGCAGGCAGTGTGGATGATAGGAAAAGCACAAGTGGAGGAGCATTTTTTCTTGGAGACTGTTTGGTCTCTTGGCTAAGTAAAAAACAAGCATCAGTGTCCTTATCTACTATAGAGGTAGAGTACATTGCAACAACTACTTGTTGCACTCAGGTTTTATGGATGAAACAAACCTTAAGTAATTTCAAAGTAGAGCATGATCATCCTATCTCCATACTTTGTGATAATACAAGTGCCATCAATATTTCAAAGAATCTGGTGATGCATTCAAGGACCAAGCACATTTCGATCAAGTATCACTTTTTGAGAGAGCAAGTGATTGATCAACAAGTCAAGTTGGAATACATTGCTACAAAGGAACAAATTGTTGACATCTTTACCAAGCCACTTCCAAAGGAGACCTTTGAGTATCTCAGAAGTAAGTTGGGAGTAGTTTCACTCCCATATCATAATTGAATATCTCAAGAAGAGCAGGGAGTAAGGGGGTATTGTCAAGTGTCTTATCTTACAGCCTCAAGGAGCCTTTGCCATTGATGTCAAAGGGGAAGAGTTGTTAGGGGGAGCAACTTGTGATCATGTTCAATAAAGGTCAGTTTCATTGTAGGGTTACCATCAATGACAAAGGGGGAGATTGTTAGAAATATTGAGTTGTCATTGATGTCAAAGGTAAAAATATCTTCAAGGATGAAATGTTGAGTTGTCATTAATGTTCAAGGCAGATATCTTCAAAGGTGATTTTATATGCTTTAATATTTAAATATTAAAGTAGGAGGTTTATATTTAAATCAAAGGATTTAAATATAATTTAAATATATAAAAGTTTAAATATTATTATGGGCTGACCTCCTTGAGTGCACCATGCAAAAGAAATTGAAATTCAAATATTTAAATAATGGACCGACTTCCTTGGGCATGAATGACAAAAGCATATAAATAAGGCCATTAATTCACTTTGGATAAGGTATGCAATTCGATTATCCTTTGAGTGAGAGCATGCAATGAGTAGAAGATGGAGGAGGAGAGGAGCAAAATTTGGTGGTAGCAAAAGACAAATTCAAATATCACATTGTGCCCCTTTGGTTTCATCCATGGGGTAGCCCATTCGGTTGCCTAGCTCGCATGGAGTGCTATTATGTAGAAGGTACAAGGGTCGAATCCCCTTGATGCCTATTTTGTTGTGGTTTTTGTTGTTTGAGGTAGAACAAAGATGAAGTAAATATTATATCATGCCTCTTTGGTTTCATCCATTGGGGTAGCCTAGTCGGTTGCCTAGCTCACATGGAGCACTATTGTGTAGGAGGTTAGAGGGTCGAATCTCTTCGATGCTCATTTTGCTGAAGAATTTGAGATAACGTAATAAGGAGTTAAATATTTTCTTGTGCCCTTTTGGTTTCACCTACTATGGTAGCTCAGTTGGTCATGAGCTCGTGTTAGGGCACTACGCTTCTAGAGGTCAAGGGATCGAATCTCATCCGCGGCTGTGCAAGGTATTTATAAGTTTTTATTTTAATAAATTTTATGAAAGGGAGATATAAGGATTTGTGAGTATAAAGTTTTATTTTATTTTGCAAATTTTTGAAAGGGAGATATAAGAAGTTATGTTAAAGTTTTATTTTTACAAATTGTAAAGGGGAGATATAAGGAGTTATTTTAATTGTGAATGATAAGGATATTAAGTGTTGATTTGGAATTTAGATAAAGAAGCAAAAAGAAAATTATAGATCATATTTGTATGCAAATTTGTGCATTGTTTATGATTGGATTTGGGAGTAGATGAGAAGTGTTTGTGAGCATATTTGAGTATGGTTTATGTGCAAGATTTTGGAACAGATTTAGGCAGGGTTTATGAGCAGATTTTGGAGCAGATTTGAGAAGGTTTTGTGAGCAGATTTTGGAGCAAATTTGAGCAGGTTTTGTGAGTAGGTTTTGAAGCAGACTTGAGCAAGGGGATTGGTGTCTCCTGTGGATTGGTGTCCATGAACTAGAGCTAGGAGATTGGTGTCTCCTATGGATTGGTGTCCATGAACTTGTATAGGGGATTGGTGTCTCCTGTGGATTGGTGTCCACGAACTTGTAATAGGGGATTGGTGTCTCCTGTGGGTTGGTGCCCACGAAATTTATTGAAGAAATATATAAGCAATATTTTGCCATGGTTTTCTCCCAAGAGGGTGTTTCCACGTAAAATATTTGTCTCTTATGTGTGTGGTGATTTGTGCATTGTTTCATTATTGCATTGATATTATTTGAAGTTATTACTTTGGAAAGAAAAGAGAAAATTTTATCTTATATTGTTCACCCCCCTCTCAGTATAAGCTTGTGTTCTTCACGCAATGCCTGATGCAGTTTAAAATAGTTTTTGGTATCACAAACATCGACGAAGCACAACCTAAAAATGTTTATCAGGGATTGCATTGAAGCTCCAATTGATAACGATGCCATAAACATCATCGTTGTCAAAGCCAAACTCATCAATGTGTTGAATCCCTGTGCTCATGAAATCCACCTAAATTCTATCATTCATCAACAATTTCCTCATCATGGTGCTAGGGCCAAGTTCTGATCGATGCCTCGAACATCACCATTTCTAGAACCATAACCAACGATGCTACAAATGTAGTTAGTGGTGCACTGCCACTTTATCACTTCTCAATTATCCAGTACACCCAATCCACCTATTTCTACATTTATTTGATCCACTATCGTATTTTTTTATGTTTTATAGATGTTTTTGTTTGTAGCTAGTTTGACTGCCACTTGGGGGTGGTTCAAATACATGGCATAATAGGTGCTCACATGGAAATGCAATTCATCCATCAAGCTAAAAATTTTTATGGTGGTGACCATTGCATGGGATTCATCCTTCATTGTATCCCATGTTTTCAAGCCTCTTACTCATGGACCAACTGTAACCTCTCGTCACCTTTGGTGATAGCTTCGAATCAGGCTATAACCACTTGAATGAAATGCAAATCTTATCCTGCATTCCCTTGCTTGGGCACGCATCATTGGTATATTATTTCATATTTCCACTTGCAATATTTGCATCGAAATATGTCCCACATTCAGTGTGGTGAGGTGTAAGAATTGCCTTAAAATGCAATCAAATCCCCTATATATTCGATCACCTATGGTGGTTTGGGAGCCTTCCACATGCCAACCTTTTATGCACATTTGGTGAACACCACACTTTCACCTCCTGGTTGACTAACACTATTGAGTGTTGCCATTTGAGAGCTTTTTCCCTCTACACTTTTGCATATGGCTATTTATTTCATTTTTTCATTGCTAGATCCTACATTAAGTGGGTTGAAGGCATTCATAGCCTTCAAAAGGATGCACACACCCAAAATGGCATAGCCAGTTCTTGTTGGTTGTTGGAGCACATGGACCAACAATTTTAGACTAGTGGACCACCGACTCCTCTTGCACACTATTTACCATGCACCTTAGACTGGGATCCCTTGCCAGCTATTGAAACCATTGATCGATGAAAGGTCCATTGACTTCTCTCCTTGTCCACTTAAGTGGACCAAAAATTTAAGTTTTTGAGCCAGCGCTTGCTAGCTCACGATGAGAAGAGAATATTATTTGTTCGAATTTGTAATGGGCCTTTTACCTTTTATTTTTCTACTAGAGAGTTCACTATTTTATGCAGTTTTTTATGCTTGATCATTTTGCTAGTATAGGCTTGCATATAGTTGTTGGAAAGCTCTTTCCAAGCCAATTCCAATAGGATTATTATTTTGCTATTTTGTAAAGGTCTATTTTGACATATGGTGCTCCAAATTTTAGGTCATTCAAACCTTCTTCAAACAAAGTGTTGTAAAATGGAGTGCATTTTTGGTTGAACCCGACACTCCTTTAATCCACTTTCATCCTTTGAGACTTTTGGAAGTAGAATTTCTCATGACCATGGCCCTCTTGAGATTCCATCATGATTTTGGATGCTCCTACTCTAGGATGTGTTATTTTATGGTAATGGAAATTCAGGTACTCCAATTTAGGAGTTGTCGTTGTCTCTTCTTTTGACCATGACCCTCTTTATGTGATCATGGATATCACATGGGTACTCCACACACATTATAGTTGTATTTATCCCTAGGGGTTTGTCTCTTCATGGATTTTATATTTTTTTAGCTTAGCTCCTATCTTCATCAGCAAGACTTGCAACACTTCTTCGGGAAGCACTACATCAAGCTTTCACATTAGCTTATACATCCATTGGATCTTGAGGAGATCCATTTTACTCCTCTTATTTGGTGCATTCATCATTTGGAGCATCATGTTCTATTGTGGAATTTATTGGGCTAAATGCCACTTGTTAGATTTGTGTAGTTGTTATCCACTTACAATTATGGATCTTTGAGGAGTCATATTACTTGTTCTCTTTGGGATTTTACAATTTTTTTGGATTTATAATGAAGTGCAACCCAATGGTACCCAACACTTCATCCTTTTTTACATCCATTGTATCCCACTTGGGCATTTTTACTACTCCCTAAGTAGAATTTGAAGTCCCTTTGTGACTTTTTTAAGGTATCACTCTTTTTAATGCCTTTCATCGAGTCAAAGACTATAGAGATTCAACACTTCAATAAACAAATTTTTGAGGACTACAAATATTCAACACTTAGGGCAACCAAAAAAGTTTTGAAGACTATAGATACACAGACACTTCAAAATATGCCTACTTGGGACTTTTTCCTCCACTCTTCCTCCACCGACTATAGTTACAATATGCTTGCTTGGAAGGATCATTTATACTTAGTTTTGGGTGCATGCTTATGGTTCAACATGATTGGTGTGAAGAGTTGCACCTTCTTGAATATTGAACAACATTTTTACAAGGACTTTTTTAAAGCATAGTAATGCTCATTCCTACATGCTAGAGGCTAACCCAAGCAACAACAGATCTCGAGATCCCATAAATAATTCCTACTTGGATCCATTTTGAGCATGTGTTTTGCTCGTTGTTGCTTCCTTTGATGGAGTTGTGGTGATATATTTTTGGCTCTTGTACCTTGTATATCTCTCTTATTTTTTTGAACTACTTTGGAGGATTTATTTTATGAGCACTTGTATATATTCTCTACCACTTATTTGTAAAATCATTAGGATCTAATTCTTCTATTGTTGGGAGTAATGATATGGATATAATAGGATAGGCATAGGTTATGTTTAAAGGTTCAATAAAACCATAGGTTAGGACTTAGTGATAATTATTATTTTCTATTTTATGAATAAATTGTAATGTGATACTTCCTCACATAGATTTGGCATAAGTCTTTTGGATAGTCGTTAGCAATATTCTAGCTAAGTATTAGTTAGAGGGTTATGATGATTAGCTTATCCTTCGTGTTTTGAGGATCTAAGATTGTAAATTGTGCTTATTTAAGCACTTTATTTGTAATGTAAATTATCAAAGAATTAATTTATTATTTTGGATTTTAATTCTTTATCAGGAGAGTACCTAGTGCACAGTATCACATTTATGCCTCCCATCATCAAATCAGTTGGGAATTTTTGTCACCCATGCATAGGCACCATTGTTCCCATGGGTTCCGCATCCAACATAACAAACTTTGTGTATGCCGAAGTTGATACCTCCTTCGATATACCCATTGAGGAGTAACCCGAGTCACCATTTTCTAGTGATATTAATTTTTTATTCAACCCCTCCTTTGTGCTAAAATAATTTCAACACTTTCATTGGAGAGTATTTGGTCTAGGGCACCACAAATAGGGAATTTACCATCTTATTGAACAACATTATCAACACCATAAGAAAAATTTTAGACTAGGGTATCACCACAATCAACCAGTTGACCTCTTCAAGGAGGATTTTCAATATCTCATCCTCAATCCCAAGGAGGATAGTGACAATGAATAATTTGATCATAATGAAGGATCTTTCCAAGTCACCACTATCTGTACCATAATTTTCAACACCTTGGAAGATGAAATCAATTGCCTCTGATAGCTCCAAAGAAGACTCTTCCCCCATTGTACCCCTCATGGATTTCTCAAATGATGTTGATATTTACCTGTATTTATTTCTCATACCACTCCTCATTTTACCATGCTCCTTCTATTGGAGTGCTCAAACATGCCAACCCATCCATCGCCTATGCCACCTTAGTTGCCTTCGAGCCAACCAAACTTGTGTTCACAACCATTGGAACAACTTCTACCGACAAGCATTTCCTGAGGTGCTTCACCCCCAATCATCTAGGTCCCTCCATATCATAAATAAACATGGTTACCATTGACCTAGTTACACCCCTTTACAATCCAAATGATCCATCAAACCCCATCCATGTTGATCCAAGTCTCATTGATTTTGATTGCATCTCCCCAACGTTATCCCCTAATGATTTCCTTCCATCCAGACAATTGCTTCATCAAGCAAACATCTAAATGCCACAAACCCTATCACCCATATCATCTGCTATCCATCACATTAATACAAGTGATATTGAGTCACCCATTTAAAAAAATGTAGCCGATGAAATTCACCTCATCCCTACTCCTCATCAATTAGAGGAGGGTTTCCACATGATCATAGAGGAGACCAAGATGTTGACATTAGCACAAGCCTTGACAACCCATAAATCATAAAACTTGGAAATATTCTTTCCCCTATAGAACACAAATAAATAGTCACTTTTCTTACTAAGCAAAAGTATGCTTTTGCATGGTTCTAAAAAGACATGCTAGGACTAGATCCTAATCTAGTGGTTCATAATCTTATATTGAGATCTGATGCAAAACCTATAAAGCAAAATCTACAAAATCTTAATCCTACCATAGCCCTTATGGTTAAAGAATAGTTGCAAAAATTGCTATATGTGGGTTTCATTCAACCCATAGACTACCCAGAATGGGTCTCACACATGGTACCTATTAGCTAGATACGATTTTGCACTAATTTTCATAACTTCAACAAAACGTGTCCCAAGGATGAATTCCACCTCCCAAATATTGATACACCGTGGAATCTACCGCTAGCCACAAAATGATATCCCTAATGGATGGTTTTTTAGGATACAATAAGATTCGAATAAATACTTATGACCAGCACAAAATGGCTTTTACAACACTTTGGGGGAAATTTTGTTATAAAGTCATACCATTTGGACTTATAAATGTAGGCGCTACATATCAACGTGTCATGACTTACATTTTCAATGATCAAATGTAAATAATAGTTGAAGACTATGTAGAGATATTTTGGCCAAACTGAAGCTCTGTCATGATCATATCGATGTTTAATGCCAAATTTTTAAACGATTACTTGAGCACAATGTGAGACTTAACCCGAAGAAATGCATCTTTGGTGTCAAGAAATTTTTTAGGGTTCATAGTATTTAAACAAGGCATTGAAATTGATCCAAACAAATTAAAAGTAATCATTGACATGCCACCCGCTACAAATCTCAAATAATTACATAGCTTGCAAGGCAAGATATAAGTGGTCCATCACTTTATAGCATAATTATTAGATAAATGTAAGCCTTTCAATCATTTATTGAAAAAGGGGGTCACTTTTGAGTGGAATCAAGAGTGTCAAGATGTGTTTGATGCCATAAAATAATATATTGCATCACCACCTATGTTGAAACCATATCAACTAGGTATACCATTCCATCTCTATATCCACCATGAAGTTTGCATTTGGAACTATGTTAGCATAGAAAACAAAAATCAAACAAAGAGCAGGCTATATATTACATTAGTCACACATTTCTAAGCTATGAATCTAAATACACATATGTCAAAAAGCTATCCTTAGAAGTTTTCTTTGCAACTAAAAAGCTTTAACATTACATGATTGATCGTACTATGTATATAATTTTAAAAGAGAACCCTTTGCACTATATGATGAATCGTACCTATATGAATAGCAAGATGTCTAAATGGATAATTCTTTTAATGGAATTTGACCTAGAATTAATTAATTAAAAATCCATCAAAGGAAAATTAAATGCGGATCAACTCATCGAAGCTCCACTATCAAACGATACACTACTCATAATCGAGCTACTTTATGATTATGTGTTCAACATAACTGAGCAAGAAGAACCTATAAAAATTGAAGAGGCAACAAATTATATTTTTCTTCAATGGTTCTAAATGCGAATAAGGGGGAGGCACTGGAGTTGTGTTCTTCACACCTCAAGGGGCTCCTATACCCCTTTCCTTCCAACTTGACTTTCCTTGTACCAAAAACAATATAAAATATGAAGCCCTTATTTTAGGACTTTATACTGCTATCGCATTAGGCAAGCGACTAAGAATTTTAATTATTCTAAAATCATCATTAAACAAGTCAAAAGGATCTACCAATGAAGAGATCCAACTTTGCAAAAGTACAAACCAATTTTTAGCAAGCTTCTTAAGCACTTTGATTGGTACAAAATTGATAATGTACCTCAAACATACAATTAGTTCACTAACACAATGGCCTCTCTTGGATCTCTCATTCCATAGAATCCATTCAATAGAAACACATTTTTAAAAATCACCACACTTTCATAGTGTTCTATTGAACATGATTCTGCTTAAATAGTAGAGAGTGTCAACATCATCAAAAAAATCCATATAATGAAGGTTTTTTGCAAATCAAGGATTTTATAAAGATGGGTACTCTCCCTATGAGTTTTCCTCAACCACAAAACAAAAATTTAAACAAAAGTTAACTCGTTATACTCTCTTGGAGGACATTCTCTATAATCATGGCTATGATTTTATTCTCCTTCATTGTCTTGTGAAATGCTCAAAAACTAGTGTGCCGATAAATAAATATTGATAGCGATAAATGAACACCAAAAGCATGCAATGTAAGAAACTCTGATAAAACAAGGATATAATAAATCGGGTCCCTTTTATATTAAATTTGACTTGTTATTTTGAAATACGGTTACAATTGCATCCCCTTGAGGGAGTTCATCATTTTGATACAATCAATACAATATAATTAAGAGGATTTGATTTTCATCTGAGGTCTTCTTGCATCCACAAACCATCCTACAAAGGGTTTCTTCATGACCTTTGCAAGGGGTGATGATGTCAAACTTTTGTGTTCCTCCTTCCTTGCACAAAACCTATAATCTACACACAAGGAACACAAAAATGTTAATAGCATGTGTAGATGAAATGATAAGTAAAAGCGATAAATGACTGAAAAATGATGAGTAAATATGTAAAACAAAATACAAATATGCTAAGATGATGAAGAATGCAAATATCTCGAGGGTCCATGGTTGAATTCCAGCAACACTTCATCACTTGAAAACTCTAAAACTTGGTATCTTTTTTAATGAGGGTGATTGCAAATTTATAGATCCCTCAAAAGGAACCTATTATTGGAAAAATCCCTTTTCATGGGAGAGGTGGCTTGCATGCTCTTCTCCAAAATTCCATTCAATACCATTTGTCCATCCTAGCCTATGTAATGTTATTTTGGGTTTAAGTGTGCATGCTAATCTAGGCTCGAGTGCACACGTGGATTCTTTATTTCTTTTTACTTCACTTTTGGAGCGATCCTCCCGAGGTAGGACGACCCTGAATAGGGGTCATCCCTTGGTGATATGGCCTCGATGGGGGCCATCCCTAGGTAGGACGACCTTTATTTTGAATAATAGAAGCTTATACTGAGGGGGGGGTGAACAGTATAATATCACTTTTTACTTTTCTTTCCCAAATAATATTATCCAATATAATCAATGGCAATATTAATAGAAGTAACAAAAGCAATGCACAAATCATCACACATAATAGAGACACCAATTTAACGTGGTTCACCCAATGTGGGCTACTCCATGAAGAAAATATTTTACTAATATTTTATCAATAAATTTCTTGGGAATCCTTTCTCTATTACAATGTTTATGGACCTCTATCCAAAGGAGACACAAATACCCTAATCAAGTTTATGGATATCTATCCACAGGAGAACTCCTTTCTCCTTAGCTCTGACTGGTGATCTTCTAGAAGAATTGCTACCCCCACTACTCTGGCTAATGGATCTCTATCCATTGAATACTCATGTCCTCACTACTCTGGCTAATGGATATCTATCCACTGGATATTGTCATCCTCTATACTATTTCACCTTCAAATATCTATCTCAAATATGTACTAAAAATAGTCCTTCGATCTAGCACAAATCTACTTAATCTCTATCTTTGGTCTGGCATAAACATATCCTTAAATCTGCACCAAACTCTATCCTCTAATCTACACTAAACGTAGTCCATCGATCTAGCACAAATCTATCCTCAATATCTATCCTTTGATTTATACTAAACACAGTCCTTCGGTCTAGCACAAATTTATCCTCAATATCTGTCCTAAAGCCTTATCACGAAGTTTGACTCAATCTCAAATCAGCTCTGCTAGATCTGCCCAAAACCTTAACTCAAGGTTTGAAAAATTCAAAAAATCAACTCTGCTCACAAGTCTTCTTAAAGAATTGTCTCAATTCCACCTTGTAAGCTTCCACAAAATCTCACACTTATTTTTCCACAAGTCCTCTCTAGAACTTGTCCAAATTTGCTCAACAAGTTCTCACTAGAACTTATCCAAATATGCTCAATAAGTCCTCACTAGAACTTATCCAAACTCATAGAAACATAAAGAGAATTGTTAGAGACTCAATATGCTTCACAATAATCACAATGCTCAATTACTTTCAATCACTCTTCTAGAAACATATAGAGAATTATTAGAGACTCAATATGCTTCACACTCATCACAATGCTCAATTACTTTCAATCATGCTTCTAGAAACATATAGATAATTGTTAGAGACTCAATATGCTTCACATTCATCACAATGCTCAATTACTTTCAATCACTCTTTTAGAAACATATAGAGAATTGTTAGAGACTCAATATGCTTCACACTCATCACAATGCTCAATTACTTTCAATCACTCTTTTAGAAACATATAGAGAATTGTTAGAGACTCAATATGCTTCACATTCACAAACTCTCAATCACTTCCAATATCTTTTTTATCATAGAAATATATAAATAATTGTTAGAGATTCAATATATTTCACACTCATCAATAATCAACCTCTTTCTCAAATCAATTCAGAATATAGAATAATTTGTTTTATAGAACTTGAATTATCACTTCACACGTCCACTTGACTAGGCTCTACCAAATATACTCAACCAATCACTTCAATGAAATAGTCCTTGCTCACAAAACCTAGTCCAAGCATATGAGCACTCACTCAAAATGTTTCCAACAATGCTTATCAACCAATCTCACATAACAATGATACTCATGTTCTTTCTAAACCCTAGTTCAAGTTCTTCACTCAATTACTCACTTCAACAACAATGCTTATAAAATAATATTCACATAACAATGATACTCATGATCTTTGCAAACCCTAGTTCAAGTTCTTCACTCAACCATTCACTTCAACAACAATGCTTATAATTCAAGGTGCATAGCATTCACTTCACAATAGCTCAACAACTCAATAAGGAAACCTAATCAAGTCCTTTTCACTCCAAATTTGTTTTCTAGAAAACCAACCAATCAACTCAAACAAGGAAGAATATGCCCATACCTTTTTCTTTAATGGAAAATGATCTTCAAAAACCTAGTTCAATTATCACCACTTTCTTTTGTCAAGTACAAAGGGTTAGATGGCAAGAATTATCACCCTAACACTTTTCACAATTTACCTCAAACACAAAGATAAATTAAATCCCAAATACACCTTATTGCTCCATCTCAACAATAAATTTCAACATCATAATTTTCATCAAAAATTCCTTTTATAAAATATAACACAATTTCTACTTATAACTCCTTTCTCAATATTGCATTTAAATTGAATAATTCACTTAACACTAAATGCAATAAATTAATTTTCACTTCCCTAAGGTAAAACAACAATTACCCTAGAAACATTTACCATTTACCACTTAGGTAAATAAAAACCTTACTCACACCTTATCTCTCCAAAAACCTTAGCATAGGTAATTAATAAAAAAATTAAATTATAAAAACCTTGTTTCACTCCACATTTCATGGGATTCGATCCTGCACGCTATGCTACAGTAGCACCTTGGACGCGGTTTCCATGTCATGTGAGCCAAGTGCTCACCTTGCTCCACTAAAGTGCAATGTGTGCTTTATCTTCTTCACCTTCCTTAGAGCCCTTTGGCTCCTTCTCCAACATGTCTCCTGCTTCCACGTAGCACTTCGAAGGCGCTTCCATTTTTGAATTTGCATGAGCCTTTTTACACCAAGTATTGTGGATATAAATTGAGTTGCTCTTCCAATGTTTGAGGTTGAGGTATAAATACCTTTATGCCTTTGTTCCATGCACGTCGACGGAGGTAATTTATTTGAGGTCGACGCTTATGACTTTTCCTTTAAATATTTAATTTATAAATTATGTATATTATTTAGAATTTAAATATTATAAATTAATATTTAATTCTTTTGATTTTAGGTATTAAAGCCTCCTTAGGTTTTATCACTGAATAAATAATATTTATTTATAAAATTTAAATTCAATTTGAATTTAAATATTTATAAATTAAATATTAAAACTTCCTTGGGATTTCTAATTTGAAATTAAAAGCCTCCTTGGGTTTTTATAAAAAACCTTTTATTTTTGCTCATCCATGGTTTTAATAAAAACCCTTCTACTTATGCTTCACATAATATTAAAAATAAATATTATGAAACTCTTCTGCCATAAACCTTTTGCATTGCTCCTTTTGACCTTTTGGCATAAACGGTAGCTTATTCCTTGACATCAATGACAACTTCATGTCTTGACATCAATGATAACTCCATGGAATCAAAATGTCCAAAAATCTCCCCTTTTGTCATTGATGGCAACCCAAATTCATTTTACAAAACACTTGTCCTTTTTATTGTTCTATTCCCCCTAGGACATTGCTCCCCCTGTCTCAATGCTCTCTCCTTAAACCAAATCTCTTCCCCTTACTCAAATCTCTCCCCATTTGACATCAATGGCAAAGGGTCACCTTTGGGGCTTGGGACTAAGAATGAGCCTCTTAGATTAGCCCCTCCCCCACCTCCTCTTGAGGTGGTTAATTTTGGGGTGGGAGTATTTCTACTCCTAGCAAGCACTTGTCTTTACCTTTATCCTCTTTCCCTCTTATTTGATCCTTTAGATTCCTTTGACTGTTCCTCTCCATGTCCATGTTCCTATTTTTGTCCATGTCCATATTCCTATTCATGTTCATGTCCATATCCATATTCCTATTCATTTTCTTTTTTATGTTCATATACATATTTTTGTTCTAGTTCTAGTTCCTGTTCCTATTCATATTCATATCCATATTCCTATTCCTATTCTTGTTCATGTTCATGTTTGGTTCTACAAAGTCTTCTCTACACCGCTTTACTGTATGTCCATCATTATTGCACTTATAACACTTAATGTTATTATTCTTTGGAGGTGTAAATATCTTGGTATTTCTCCCGGTGAAGCCATATATGTTCCTATCATGAACCCTGCAATTCATTGCCTTGTGACCAAACTGATTACATGAGTAGCAATACCCATGAAAAAGTTTCTTGTTTCTGAAGTTTCCATTTCTTGTCTTTCATGTGTCCTACATTCTGAAGTCTTGTGCCCAAATATGTGACATGAGAAACATCTTCCATTGAAGTTTCCTTGTCTTGACCTAATTGGTCTCTTAGTCTCTCTTAACTTATTCTAATTTTTGTTCCTTCTATTCATCATTTGTGCATTATTCCTTTCCTTATTGAACTTTCTATTGTCCAACTTATCCTCAAAAGTATCACTCTTTATTTCACTCTCTTATTTCGAAGCTTCTTCTTCTTTAGTACTTGAGCTTGACTCTCCTTTTTTTGCTTCTTATTTCCCTTGTTATTCTTCAAAACTAAATCATGTTTTGGTGATTGATGATCTTTGTGCATTGATAATCCTGTTCAAAGTCTTTGAATTTTTCTCAAACTTGTGTAGTTTGTCCTTAGAGCCTTTTACTTCCATCCTTAGTGAAACTATCTCATGTTCTAGTTTTCACACTCTAGATATTGTCTTTAATTCTTCAGTAATACCTTCTTTCATTTTCCTTGCTTCTTCAACCTTAATTTTGAAGTTAGTAAGCTCTTGTAGAAATTTTGCTTTTTCTTTCTCATCTTCTTGAACTTGAACCCTTAATCCTGAGTTCTCCATTTTTAATTCTTCAAGATCAACAATAAGTGTTTCACATTCAAGCTATTTTGACTTTGACTGTTCAACCATGCCTTTTTCAACTCTTCTTGCCTTTTCAACCTTATCTTTCAATTCAGAGAGATATTATAGAAGCTTTGTTTTACATTTCTCATCCTCTTGTATTTTAGCCTTTAATTCTAAGTTCTCCTTTTTCAACTTAACAAGTTCCCTAAAAGTAGCTTCCTCCTCTTTTTATAAATTTCTCTCTTTTATTTGATCTTCAATAGGAGTATTTTCTTCTATTAATGAAAGTAGAGTTTCTTCTTCATACATATTTTGACTATCCTTGTTATCTATTTCTGAACCAATCTCTAGGACTTCAGTTTCGAGAGTATCATCTTCATATTCATCGCTACTAAATCCATTGTAATAACCTGCATCATGATTGAGTTGACCACAAAAAAAATATTATTCACCTTCTTGTGAACAGTAAGTTGCATGATGACCTGTATTCCTACATATGGTATAAAACATTATCAATATGATCTTTTCTCCACTGCTTGATTCATCTCTTGAATCTATTTCCATTTTTCCTCCCAAAACAACAATATCAAATTAATATTCCTTTTATTTCATGACCATGTGTGTTATTTTCTTTTTGTGTCTCATGGTTCTGCCTTTGCCTTTCTTTGCCATTTATGTTCTTGTAAGATCTTCCTTCAAGCTATTAAACCTTTTTCAAAGGAACCAGCTCTAATACCAATTGAAGAACACAAGCATATACTAAGGGGGGTGAACATTATAAGATCACTTTTTACTTTTCTTTCCCAAATAGTATTATTCAATATAATCAATGGCAATATCAATAGCAATAACCAAAGCAATGCACAAATCATCACACATAATAGAGACATCAATTTAACGTGGTTCACCCAATGTGGGCTACTCCACGGAGAAAATATTTCACTAATATTTTCTCAATAAATATTTTGGGAATCCTTTAATATTTATGGACCACTATCCAAAGGAGACACCAATTCCCTAATCAAGTTTGTGGATATCTATCCACAGGAGAACTCCTTTCTCCTTAGCTCTGATTGGTGATCTTCTAGAAGAACTGCTATCCCCACTACTCTGAATAATGGATCTCTATCCACTAAAGACTCATGTCCTCACTTCTCTGGCTAATGAATCTCTATCTACTAGATACTGTCATCCTCTATACTTTGTCACCTTCAAAGCTCTATTTCAAATATTCACTAAACATAGTCCTTCGGTCTAGCACAAATTTTCTCAATATCTATCTCTGTTCTAGCATAAATCCATCCTCAAATCTGCACCAAAATCTATCCTCTGATCTGCACTAAGCACAGTCCTTTGATATAGCACAAATATATCTTCAATCTTTATCCTTTGATCTAACTAAACACAGTCTTCGATCTAGCACAAATTTATTCTCAATCTCTATCCTCAAGCCTTATCTAATGCAGGAGCATCCAATGGTGTAAAAGTGATCTTGCATCACCCAAAAAATATTGTAATTGTTTAATTTTGTAAAAACTAGTAAAAACTAGTTTTTCTTGCAGGTGATTTTTAAAGGTCTTAGATGTTGAATTTAAGGATTTTCGGCTAGAAGAGAGCCTTGGCGCGAAGGGATAAGCCAAGGTTTGCCCTGCTTAGATTGTTTCATGTTGTTTTTGAAAATATGTTGTAATAGTCAATCGGGTCAACGAGCGCAAAGTTATGACCTCCGCAAGTTTCCCCAAATTTGAAATTTGAAATTTGAAATTTTAGGTGGAAAAAAATGGGAAAATAGGGCATAAGTAGGAATGTTCAAAATTGTAAAAGGGATATTATTTTTGGATCCTCATTATCAACATGAAAGTAATGGAAATATTTGGCTCATTTTAGCATTTTTTGTTTTCAGTGGATTGTATGTGTTTTTTTAATGCAACTCTGCTTCAAGTGGTATTAGAGCCATGTTTCTTGAGTGTGTAAATAGAGCACTGAACATGAGGTAGTTTACACCAGGATCTGTGATTAGAGTTTGTGGGAGAATTGAGTAGAATGCCTCCATGAAGAAACCATGGTGGTTAGAGAAATATGGTGCCAGAAGAAGATTTAAGATCTTTGTAGAGGTAAGTTCAAGCTCTACAAGAGGAGCTGCGTAGAGGGTTTGAGCCAAGGAGAGAAGAAGGGAGTGAAGATGAATCTGAAGAAGAAGAGGCAGTAGATATTGCACAAGATATATTGTATAATACCATATCACAGATTGGAAAGAGACCAAAGTTTGATGTCTCCATGTATTTTGGAAATCTCAACCTAGAAGAGTTGATCGACTAGATCAATGACATGGAGGAATACTTCGAGTATGAGGAGGTAGAATATCCCAAGAGGGTCAAGTTTTCTAAGACTAAGCTAAAGGTTCATGCTAGCATATGGTGGAAGGGAGTTTAACTAGACATAAACAAACGAGGAAAATAAAGGATAACAAGGTGGGAGCGGATGGTGGAGAAGTTGAAGAGACAATTTATTCCAGCTGATTACAAGTTGGATCTGCTAAAGAAAATGCAGGGTTTGATACAATCGAGTAAGTCTATCAAATTATATACATAGGAGTTCTATAATATCCTGATTAGAACAGGCCATTCTGAGGCCAACAAGGAGAAGGTATCCCATTATATTAATGGGTTAAGAGCAAGTATTCAATAAGAGTTGAGTCTGGTCAGGATGACCACCATTGAAGATGCTTACCAGTTTGCCTTGAAGGTAGAAAAGAAGTTGAACATGAGGTTTGAAAGCAAACAAAGAGAAAGAGGTCATGGTGGAAGAACTGGTGGGAGAACAAATTGAGGATGGAATGAGGACCAAAAGAAAACTGGGGATACAAGCAACAATCAAGACTAGAAGGAAGAAAATACTTACCGCCCTTGTGAGCAGAATAATAACTACTAAAATAATGGTTACCAGAGAGCAAGAGAAAGGTCTGGATGAGGGTTTGGAAGAGGAGGATTTCATGGAACCTGTTTCCACTGTGGAGAAGAAGGACATCGAGCATACAAGTGTCCACAACACCAAGGTGGAACAAATAGGAGACCTGAAGGTAATTCTCGAGCTGCTATTATTGATGAAGGTGTTGAATCTAGGCACTTTGAAGAAGCAGAAAGAGGAGAAGTGTTGATAACAAGGAGAGCCTTGCTAAATGATGATAAATATCCATATCAGAGGAAGATATTATTTCGCACAAGGTGTAAATGTGCAGGTAATGTCTGTAATGTTATCATAGATAATGGTAGCATGGATAACCTAGTTGCAGAAGGAATGGTTACCAAATTGCAGTTAGAGAGGAAGAGACACCTGCATCCATATTAGATTACATGGTTGTAGAAGGACCATAGGGATTTGTTCAGTGAGCAGTGCTTGGTAAAATTTAATATTTGGAATTACTGTGATGAGGTCATGTGTGACATCCTACCTATGGATGCTTTCCATTTGCTATTGGGAAGGTCGTGGTAGTTTGATCGGTGTGCAATGCACGATGGGCGTGCCAACACTTACTCCCTAACAAAGAATGGAGTGTGCCATAAGCTGAATCCCCTAAAGGAGGTGGACGAAAAGGTATGTAGTAGTACCAAAATATATTTAGTTGAAGGTATAAGGTTTTTGGATGGTTTGAAACATGAGCATATGTGCTATGCATTAATTCTTAGAGTTAGGGAAGAAGAATGCAAATATACCCCAGTAGAAGTCTCAGGTCTATATAAATAATTTCTATATATTATATCAGATAATGTACCAGAGGGTTTACCACCAATGAGGAAGATCAGTCACCATATAGATTTGGTACCAAGATCTAGTTTACCCAATAAGGCAGCCCATAGAATGACTCCTGTAGAAAGTGAGGAGCTAAATAGACAAGTCCAAGAGTTCCTGAAAAAGGTACTGATTCGGGAGAGCCTGAGTCCATGTGCAATACCTACAGTACTAGCACCAAATAAATATGGAGAGTGGAGAATATTTATAGACTCTCGAGCTATTAACAATATCACCATAAAATATAGGTTTCCATTGCCAAGGATGGATGACATTATGGACTATTTGAGTGGATCCAAGTACTTCACAAATATTGACCTGAAGAGTGGATACCATCAAATTTGTGTTAGAGAAGGGGATGAGTGGAAGACAACCTTCAAGACTAGAGAGGGTTTGTATGAGTGGTTGGTCATGCCATTTGGGCTAACCAATGCACCAAGCACATTCATGCGGTTGATGAATGAGGTATTGAAGGAGTTTTTAGGAAAATTCGTCATTGTCTATTTGGATGAAATTTTAATATTTAGCAAGACCCTGGAAGAGCATCTGATGCATATCAGAAGAGTTTTTGAGAAGTTGAAGGAGGATAAATTATTGATTAATTTGAAGAAGTACAGTTTTGTGAAGAAGGAGTTAGTGTATCTAGGATTTTTTATCTCAGCTGAAAGTCTAAAAATAGACCCATAAAAGGTGAGGGCTATTATTGAATGGCCTAATCCAAGGAGCATAACTGAGGTAAGATCATTTCATGGTCTAGCAAGTTTTTACAAAAAAATTATTAGAAATTTTAGCAACATTTGTGCACCCCTAACAAAAACAATGAGAGGGGGTAAGAAATAATTTAAGTGGACCTTAGGAGCAGATAAGAGCTTTGATATATAGAAAAAGAAGGTCACAGAACAACCTATTTTAGCACTTCCAGATTTCAATAAGGTATTTTAGGTATACTGTGATGCTAGTGGTAGTCTTTGGTGAGCAGAAATTCATGTCCCGAAAAACATTCATTTCTCTTCCATAAATTATCAATCCGGTAAGTTCGTAAACTTATGAGTGTCACGCACAATATATGCCTGCAGTGTTGGGGAACAAATCTGGTTGTACCTTATTTAGTTTGGTGGGGAGGTTTGTGTAATTGGATTCCAGCCAAACCAAATAAACTAAGTGCGGGAAATGAAATAAATAAATTATTAAACAAAAAGTAAAGTGCTGGAAATAAAATGCGAGGAAATAAACACACACAACTGAAATTAAATAAAGCAGGATAAACTAATCTACGGAAAGCAAATGCACAAATTAAACAGGGGAGGACTATTGTAGGGAGTGGGCCCAAGCTCCCGTAGATAGTCCACCCGGCTAGCTACGTAGAGCTTGCTCGAATAAGAGGAGTTGCACTCTTAATTAATTAAACAATAAAATAAAATAAGTTCTGTGTAAAATTAATCATTGATCTCCGATCTCCCTCTGTTCATCCGGCCTGCGTCTTTATATAAAGCGCAACCGAGATATCATTACAATAACAAATCGGTCTATTTTAATCACGTGATGTGATTTAGTTACAATTGATTCTACACATATTTTATTCTTCTATTTTAAAGTATGTTCGTTCACCAGATTATAAACATCCTTAGGTGTACGTAACAACAAATCCTAAACTAATGCATCCTAAAAATAATAATATGCTTTAAGAGCTTTACAAGGTCAACCGGCCAATCGGTTGATAATAATAACAAACACTTTATTCTATTTAATAAATGCATGATTAAAATAGATCTCCTTTGTCTTCACGTGCAACCTCCTCCATAGTCCTTGGTCAACCAGTCAAAGTTGACTTGGTAAATCTTGCAAAGTATGAAGGCATGGAGGCGCCTTCCGGTTGTAGGGAGGCGCTCTTCTTCCGTTGGTGCCTTCCTGTTGCAGGGAGGCGCTTGTCTTTCGTTGGCGCCTTTCGGTTGTAGGGAGGCGCTCATCTTCTGTGGGTGCCTTCCGGTTGTAGGGAGGCGCTCATTTTCTATCGGCGCCTTTCGGTTGTAGGGAGGCGCTCTTCTTCCATTGGCGCCTTTCGGTTGCAGGGAGGCGCTCGTCTTCCGTTGGCGCCTTTCGGTTGTAGGGAGGCGCTCGTCTTCCGTGGACGCCTTCCGGTTGTAGGAAGGTGCCTACTTTTGTTGGGCGCCTTCCTTGAAGAGGAAGGCGCCTACTCTCTTGCCTTAGTCTCTGTAAGCAGAAGTATGCCGGGTCCAAGTGGATGTAGACTGGAAAACACCATATTAGTACCAATACCTGCATTTATACACATTTCCCACTAAAAACACCAATCAAGCATAATACCGGATTTTCTATCAATTATATGCATAAGTTATATAAAATACATTTCATATGCTAATTGAACCAATGATAATTCTTCTTAACCGTGTATATAAAATGAGCATTTTTGGTGCTCATCATCCCCCATGCCTAACATGTGCCACGCCCTCGTGGCACCAAAAGGTGAAGTTATCCCTCTCGCAGGATGACCATGCCAAAAAGTTTGTCATGTCTTCGTGACAACAACCCCTGGGATATATATATTTATATATATTTTTTTTTATATATATATATATATATATATATATATATATATATATTTTTTTTTTTAATGGCCTTCAACATCTCTGTTTCTCTGCCGTTGAGTGCTGCTATTTTTTCCATTCAGCACTACTATTTTTTTTCTCAGTACTATTTTTTTTATTCAGCACTGTGTTTTTTTTTTCATTGAGTGTTGCTATTCTTCATCCATAGAGCGATGCGGCACCAGCAGAAGTCAGAAACACATCCTGACTAATCATTGCGGATAAATAGTTAAATCGTGACCACATTGTTTAGGGCAAATTACCATTGCACTAATGCTGGCATTTTCCAGTGTTGCACATTAGTCAGATTTGGTGAGACCAAATTTGTTTAAAACAAGTGCAATCACCAGCTACTACTTTTACCCACATCTGAAACATATTTGACATCTCCAGAACCTCCTTTGTGGTAGAGAGTAGCATCATTTATATGTGTTCGCTCAAGATGACTACCATTGTAAGGAGGCGGCAATGAAAATGATGCCAAATTTATTCATGTAGATGCCATAGCCTCTCTCTCTCTCTTTTTTTTCAATTATATATATTTTTTAAGGCACATCATGTGTTTGAATTCTAATGGGAGATTTTGAAAAACTGTGGAGGCGTCGACTGGTATTAGCATAGAAATGATTTTAAAATAACTATACACATAATTAATAAGAAAATCAGTACATACCCGGTTGAATTTCGTAGAATCTGATATATATGATGCCGGTGGTGTGAGACGTCTTCACGTTGGTGCTCCTGGAGATTTTATTTATTTATTTATATGTATCTTTATCTGTTCTGCCATGAACAGAACAGATCTTGACTCTCTCTCTTTTTTTTTTTCTCTTTCTTTTTTTTCGATTTTTTTTTTTTTCATCCTCTGCATCAAAGAACAGAGTCAATCCGCAACAACTGAGCTGGTGACTCTAAACTTTGAAATACCCAACTTTTTCTCAATAGCACACAAAATATTTTAATCCTGCATTGACGTATCTCTCTCCGAATGCATTTACAGGATGAATATTAAAATTTATACCTACACGTGTGCATCCAAAATGATCTCCCCTCCGAATTATTTCTTTTGCATGCATAATTGGAACAACACTGCATTCCTTTGTTTTCTGGAGTGAGGAAAAATAGTATTTCTTTCATTATTCATGGCATCTGTCAGGTGCATTGCTGAGATGTATGTGTTGTATGTGTTGGCATTGGTAGGATGTTCTCATCCGTTGGTGCGATCCCCAAATTAACCTACATGTCGTAGAGTTGGAACTGCACCAATTTTTGTTGCCCACATCGTGCTTGTCTAGTCAACGGGCGAAGAACAGGGGCGCCTTCCCTCTGAGGAAGGCGCTTGCCTTCTAGTGGCACCTTCCTGTTGGTGCCTTCCTGTGGCACCTTCCTGTCGGTGCCTTCCTGTGGCGCCTTCCTGTGGGCGCCTTCCTGTGGCGCCTTCCTATCAGCGCCTTCCTGTGAGAGGAAGGCGCTTGCCTTCCTGTGGGCGCCTTCTAGTGGCGCCTTCCTATTGGTGCCTTCCTGTGGCACCTTCCTGTCGGTGCCTTCCTGTGGCACCTTCCTGTGGTGCCTTCCTGTGGCGCCTTCCTGTTGGTGCCTTCCTGTGGCACCTTCCTGTCGGTGCCTTCCTGTGGCACCTTCCTGTGGCACCTTCCTGTCGATGCCTTTCGGTGAGAGGAAGGCACTTGCATTCTTTTGGTGCCTTCCTGGAAGAGGAAGGCACTGGCCTCCTATTGGCGCCTTCTTGGAAAAGGAAGGCGCTTATCTTTTCTTGGTGCCTTCCTGGAAGAGGAAGGCGTTGGCCTTCTATTGGCGCCTTCCTGGAAGAGGAAGGTGCCTACTTACCATGCGTTGATTTCGAAGGAAACAGATATTTGACATCTATTTTTTTTTCAAACTCCTCCCCCATTTTATTTAGCTACGAGTTGGAGATTTCTCATTTCCCTTCGGGACCAGGCTAGTCCTCGGGAAAGAGGATACTCTCTTCCAATGGGCAGCGAAAATAAAACTTTGCTTCTGATTTGCATTTCATCGTGGAGCTATTTCAACACAAGGTGGTTTTTTTTTTTTCATAGGAGTAAGTTAGGCACCGACAATAAGGCGTCTTTCCCCCATGTCTAAAAATTGTCACGTCCTCGTGACAACAGCCTTCCGAACTCCCCCTTTTTTTTTTTTTTTTACGGGAGGTTCTGATTCACCCGCATCTTCCCCCACTTAAATTGGTGATGCCCTTATCGCCAGCAATAGGTCCCTCTGCACAACAGGTCTACAGCCCTCCAAACGTCGGGTCCCACACTGAACAACAGGTATCCCCATCCAAGGGAGAAGAAAATTGCTTATTGGTGCCTTCCTCCAGGTGGAAAAAGGCACTACTTGTATTGGGCTGATTGTAGGCACTCTCTTCCTAGTGGGAAGTAAGTGCCTTTTCTACTTCGCCGCACTCCTAATTGCAGGGCACAAAATGTCACATCCGTTAGGCCTAGTTTAAGCCGGCTCTACCTATAAATCATGCTCATGGTTGTGTACTATGAAACTACACCTACAAAAACTGCACACACGAAAGTAATAAAACAGGAGTCATGACTCCGTGCCCAGTTAGGCCCTGGCTCTCGGGATGCTCGCAGCTTGCATTCAGTTCATGATTTCTGCCAAAGCAATAAGAAAGCAATTTTTATGCTAAGCAGGACATGTTCTATGTTTTTTTTTTTCACTAGGAGGATTCGCATATATATATATATATATATATATAAAAAAAAAAAAAATATAAAAATTGGTGGAAGGCGTCTTCAATGTATGGCGCCTTCTTGATGCGGAAGGCGCCTCCAATGTGTGGCGCCTTCTTCCTGTGGAAGGCGCCTCCAATGTATGATGCCTTCTTGATGCGGAAGGTGCCCCTAATGTATGGCGCCTTCTTCATGCGAAAGGCACCTCTAATGTATGGCACCTTCTTCCTGTGGAAGGCGCCTCCAATGTATGGCGCCTTCTTGATGCGGAAGGCGCCTTCTTGATAAACAAGGCGTCTTTCACTTCATTTTTTTTTTTTACGTATCCTCCCTCTCTTCTTTTTTTTTTTTCTTTCTCTCTTTTTTTTCTTTCTCTCTTTTTTCTTCTTCCTTTTTTTTTTTCGACGAATGTTTGAACATTCGTCCAAGCTACTGGTATGGTATGGGGTCTCCCCCATGCCGATGTCTGATCCACTCTTGTGAATGTGAGGCAGTGGTTAATGGAGCTCGTTGACCGTTACTTGAACGTTGTCTCGAAACTCTTCTCTTGCACTTGGTGTAGCATATCTGACTTTGTTTATCATCCAAGCTATAACAGTCATGCACTTTCCAGCAAAATTTTCCCCCAAATTCCACAAGCACCTTGGGCTGGAAGCCTTTCGCTTGATCAGGGTTACTTAGCCTGCCTTCAAGTGCCAATGTTTCCAAGGCAAAACTCTGCTGGCTTTCACCTGTTAGATTGGATGCTATACGATCGAGTACACGAGACAGTTCGTATAGTGCTATTACGAACTCCATGTATGAATCTCAATTCATGATATCTTCAGAGACACCTCCTTATTTTTCTACTTCGCACTTCACATTGTCTCCCAAAACATAAAAGAAAAATCTAAACTAAAGACGTTAAAATAAAATTCTAACTAATTTTTTTTCTCTGTTTTTTTTTTTGTATTTTTTTTCGGTCTATTCTGCCTTGACCAGAACAGATCTTGGATTATCATTTTTTTTTTCATCATCTGCATCAAATAATAGGATGTCTACTTCAACCATTTGAGTTGGTGATTTTCACATCTGGAGGTTTGTCAATGATCCATCCTAAGAATTTGGCAAAATGTACCATGTACTGAAACATCTTTGCCCTCACACTTTTTGTGAAAAGCAGATTTCTCCATGGTTTTAGATCCTCTCAAAGTTGATGTTATCTTCCACCATAGTGAGATTCTCGCCTCTCTTTTGTATATTTTTTTCATATGACAACCAACAACTCACATTTTTGAAACACCAAGCTCCTCCTCAATTAGCACATAAAAAAAAAATGTTAATCCTGTGGCCTTTGTGCAGACATTTGAAATCTGATCTCCTCCAAGATTTTTCCTTGTTTTATTTAGCTACCGGTTGGAGATTTCTCATTTCCCTTCTGGACCAAGTTGGTCCTCGGGAAAGAGGATACTCTCTTTCAACAAGTAGACAAAATAAAACTCTATTTTTGAATTGCTTCATTAACTTGGAGCCTTTTCAGCAGATGATTTATTTTTTCTCTCTTTTTTTTTTTTTTTTCATGAACACTATAAATAGCGTTCATTGTGTTGTTGGCGGCATTTGATGAAGGTGGGGTCTCCCCCATGCCTACATCTGAACTAGTCTTCTCGAAATCTTTTTTTTTTTTTCAACTAGTCTGATATGTTGTAGCATGAGAAGAGTATTTTCCTTCATGGCCTCGCAACCAAACTTCTTTCAACGTAATGGCAAAGTGTGCAGGCCAGACAAATGACTATCCGCGAGTTAGCAACTCTGAAGAAAACATGGCATAGCGATCTGTTAAAAACACATGCTAGTTTCTGATTCACCAGGTCGCCGTAAGCGCAAGTGAAGAGCATACTCCATAACAAGGCGTTCTCTTTAAATTATGCTCTGTCATTTTCCCTGCATTATTAATTTCATCATAAAAAAACATTTACCAATACGTTGCAAAAATTTCAAGCCTGTAAAAATTTTTAATTTAAAACCAAGCTTCTAGAGGCACAATTTTTCAATGGTTTCTGTATAAAAACATGTCCCTAAAAATTTTCAATCAGACTTGGGTTGTGCTTTTTCTTTTGATTTCTTGAAACCATTTAGAACATGATGGAAATCCTTCAATGCCAGATTTTTTTTTTTTTTTTTTTCAACAACACGTTTTATTCCTACTTCTACACTTAATTTGGTACATCAGGTTCATTCCCACGTTTATCTGAGAAGCTATAAAATGCAAAAAGTTGCCAATGGAATTTAGCTCTGACTGTGCCGACAACTATTTTTGGCCTTATAAAAAGGCCCATGGTGGACTCACACTTCTCGGGTAAAATATTTAAGGGTAATTTTAAATAGACTTTTTATCTGACATGTAAATCAGAACACTACGGTTTAGACACTCCCCGACAACGGTGCCAAAATGGTGAGCAGAAATTCATGTCCCGAAAAACATTCATTTCTCTTCCATAAATTATCAATCCGGTAAGTTCGTAAACTTATGAGTGTCACGCACGATATATGCCTGCGGTGTTGGGGAACAAATCTGGTTGTACCTTATTTAGTTTGGTGGGGAGGTTTGTGTAATTGGATTCCAGCCAAACCAAATAAACTAAGTGCGGGAAATGAAATAAATAAATTATTAAACAAAAAGTAAAGTGCTGGAAATAAAATGCGAGGAAATAAACACACACAACTGAAATTAAATAAAGCAGTAAACTAATCTACAGAAAGCAAATGCACAAATTAAATAGGGGAGGACTACTGTAGGGAGTGGGCCCAAGCTCCCGTAGATAGTCCGCCCGACTAGCTACGTAGAGCTTGCTCGAATAAGAGGAGTTGCACTCTTAATTAATTAAACAATAAAATAAAATAAGTTCGTGTAAAATTAATCATTGATCTCCGATCCCCCTTGTTCATCTGGCCTGCGTCTTTATATAAAGCGCAACCAGATCTCATTACAATAACAAATCGGTCTATTTTAATCACGTGATGTGATTTAGTTACAATTGATTCTACACATATTTTATTCTTCTATTTTAAAGTATGTTCGTTCACCAGAAGGATAAATATAAACATCCTTAGGTGTACGTAACAACAAATCCTAAACTAATGCATCCTAAAAATAATAATATGCTTTAAGAGCTTTACAAGGTCAACCGGCCAATCGGTTGATAATAATAACAAACACTTTATTCTATTTAATAAATGCATGATTAAAATAGATCTCCTTTGTCTTCACGTGCAACCTCCTCCATAGTCCTTGGTCAACCAGTCAAAGTTGACTTGGTAAATCTTGCAAAGTATGAAGGCATGGAGGCGCCTTCCGGTTGTAGGGAGGCGCTCTTCTTCCGTTGGCGCCTTCCTGTTGCAGGGAGGCGCTCGTCTTCCATTGGCGCCTTCCGGTTGTAGGGAGGCGCTCATCTTCTATGGGTGCCTTCCGGTTGTAGGGAGGCGCTCATTTTCTATCGACGCCTTCTGGTTGTAGGGAGGCGCTCTTCTTCCATTGGCGCCTTTCGGTTGTAGGGAGGCGCTCGTCTTCCGTTGGCGCCTTCCGGTTGTAGGGAGGCGCTCGTCTTCCGTGGATGCCTTCCGGTTGTAGGAAGGTGCCTACTTTTGTTGGGCGCCTTCCTTGAAGAGGAAGGCGCCTACTCTCTTGCCTTAGTCTCTGTAAGCAGAAGTATGTCGGGTCCAAGTGGATGTAGACTGGAAAACACCATATTAGTACCAATACCTGCATTTATACACATTTCCCACTAAAAACACCAATCAAGCATAATACCGGATTTTCTATCAATTATATGCATAAGTTATATAAAATACATTTCATATGCTAATTGAACCGGTGATAATTCTTCTTAACCGTGTATATAAAATGAGCATTTTTGGTGCTCATCATCCCCCCATGCCTAACATGTGCCATGCCCTCGTGGCACCAAAAGGTGAAGTTATCCCTCTCGCAGGATGACCATGCCAAAAAGTTTGTCATGTCTTCGTGACAACAACCCCTAGGATATATATTTTTTTCTCTTTTTTTTTTTTTAATGGCCTTCAGCATCTCTGTTTCTCTGCCGCTGAGTGCTGCTATTTTTTCCATTCAGCACTACTATTTTTTTCTCAGTACTATTTTTTTTATTCAGCACTGTGTTTTTTTTTTTCATTGAGTGTTGCTATTCTTCATCCATAGAGTGATGCGGCACCAACAGAAGTCAGAAACACATCTCGACTAATCATTGCGGATAAATAGTTAAATCGTGACCACACTGTTTAGGTCAAATTACCACTTGCACTTTAATGCTTGGCATTTTCCAGTGTTGCACATTAGTCGTATTTGGTGAGACCAAATTGGTTTAAAACAAGTGCAATCACCAACTACTACTTTTACCCACATCTGAAACATATTTGACATCTCCAGAACCTCCTTTGTGGTAGAGAGTAGCATCATTTATATGTGTTCGCTCAAGATGACTACCATTGTCAGGAGGCGGCAATGAAAATGATGCCAAATTTATTCATGTAGATGCCATAGCCTCTCTCTCTCTTTTTTTTTTCAATTATATATTTTTTTAAGGCACATCATGTGTTTGAATTCTAATGGGAGATTTTGAAAAACTGTGGAGGCGTCGACTGGTATTAGCATAGAAATGATTTTAAAATAACTATACACATAATTAATAAGAAAATCAGTACATACCCGGTTGAATTTCGTAGAATCTGATATATATGATGTCGGTGGTGTGAGACGTCTTCACGTTGGTGCTCCTGGAGATTTTATTTATTTATTTATATGTATCTTTATCTGTTCTGCCATGAATAGAATAGATCTTGACTCTCTCTTTTTTTTTTCTTTTTTTCTTTCTTTTTTTATTTTTTTTTTTTTTTTCATCCTCTGCATCAAAGAACAGAGTCAATCCGCAACAACTGAGTTGGTGACTCTAAACTTTGAAATACCCAACTTTTTCTCAATAGCACACAAAATATTTTAATCCTGCATTGACGTATCTCTCTCCGAATGCATTTACAGGATGAATATTAAAATTTATACCTGACACGTGTGCGTCCAAAATGATCTCCCCTCTGAATTATTTCTTTTGCATGCATAATTGGAACAACACTGCATTCCTTTGTTTTTTGGAGTGAGGAAAAATAGTATTTCTTTCATTATTCATGGCATCTGTCAGGTGCATTGTTGAGATGTATGTGTTGTATGTGTTGGCGTTGGTAGGATGTTCTCATCCGTTGGTGCGATCCCCAAATTAACCTACATGCCGTAGAGTTGGAACTGCACCAATTTTTGTTGCCCACATCGTGCTTGTCTAGTCAATGGGCGAAGAATAGGGGTGCCTTCCCTATGAGGAAGGCGCTTGCCTTCTAGTGGCACCTTCCTGTTGGTGCCTTCTGTGCACCTTGGCTTCTGGACCTTCTGCCTTCTTGGTACCTTCCTCAGTGGCCTTCCTGTTGGTGCCTTCTTGCACTTTCCTTCCTTTTTTTTGGCACCTTCCTTCGATCGCCTTCGGGTGAGAGGAAGGCGCTTGCATTATTTTGGTGCCTTCCTGGAAGAGGAAGGCACCTACCTTCTATTGGCGCCTTCCTGGAAAAGGAAGGCGCTTATCTTTTCTTGGTGCCTTCCTGGAAGAGGAAGGCACCTACCTTCTATTGGCACCTTCCTTGAAGAGGAAGGTGCCTACTTACCATGCGTTGATTTCGAAGGAAACAGATATTTGACATCTATTTTTTTCAAACTCCTCCCCCATTTTATTTAGCTACCGGTTGGAGATTTCTCATTTCCCTTCGGGACCAGGCTAGTCCTCGGGAAAGAGGATACTCTCTTCCAACGGGCAGCGAAAATAAAACTTTGCTTCGATTTGCATTTCATCGTGGAGCTATTTCAACACAAGGTGGTTTTTTTTTTTCATAGGAGTAAGTTAGGCACCGAAAATAAGGCGTCTTTCCCCCATGTCTAAAAATTGTCACGTCCTCGTGACAACAACCTTCCGAACTCCCCTTTTTTTTTTTTTTTACGGGAGGTTCTGATTCACCCGCATCTTCCCCCACTTAAATTGGTGATGCCCTTATCACCAGCAACAGGTCCCTCTGCACAACAGGTCTACAGCCCTCCAAACGTTAGGTCCCACACTGAACAACAGGTACCCCCATCCAAGGGAGAAGAAAATTGCTTATTGGTGCCTTCCTCCAGGTGGAAAAAGGCACTACTGTATTGGGCTGATTGTAGGCACTCTCTTCCTAGTGGGAAGTAAGTGCCTTTTCTGCTTCGCCGCACTCCTAATTGCAGGGCACAAAATGTCACATCTGTTAGGCCTAGTTTAAGCCGGCTCCACCTACAGATCATGCTCATGGTTGTGTACTACGAAACTACACCTACAAAAATTGCACACACGAAAGCAGTAAAATAGGAGTCATGACTCCGTGCCTGTTAGGCCCTGGCTCTCAGGATGCCTGCAGCTTGCATTCGGTTCATGATTTCTTGCAAAGCAATAAGAAAGCAATTTTTATGCTAAGCAGGACATGTTCTATGTTTTTTTTTTTTTTTTCACTAGGAGGATTCGCATATATATTTTGGTGGAAGGCGTCTTCAATGTATGGCGCCTTCTTGATGCGGAAGGCGCCTCTAATGTGTGGCGCCTTCTTCCTATGGAATGCGCCTCAATGTATGACGCCTTCTTGATGCGGAAGGTGCCTCTAATGTATGGCGCCTTCTTCATGCGAAAGGCACCTCTAATGTATGGCACCTTCTTCCTGTGGAAGGCGCCTCCAATGTATGGTGCCTTCTTGATGCGGAAGGCGCCTTCTTGATAAACAAGGCGTCTTTCACTTCATTTTTTTTTTTACGTATCCTCCCTCTCTTCTTTTTTTTTCTTTTCTTTCTCTCTTTTTTTTTTCTCTCTCTTTTTTCTTCTTCCTTTTTTTTTTTCAACGAATGTTTGAACATTCGTCCAAGCTACTGGTATGGTATGGGGTCTCCCCCATGCCGATGTCTGATCCACTCTTGTGAATGTGAGGCAGTGGTTAATGGAGCTCGTTGACCGTTACTTGAACATTGTCTCGAAACTCTTCTCTTGCACTTGGTGTAGCATATCTGACTTTGTTTATCATCCAGGCTATAACAGTCATGCACTTTCCAGCAAAATTTTCCCCCAAATTCCACAAGCACCTTGGGCTGGAAGCCTTTCGCTTGATCAGGGTTACTTAGTCTGCCTTCAAGTGCCAATGTTTCCAAGGCAAAACTCTGCTAGCTTTCACCTCGTTAGATTGGATGCTATACGATCGAGTACCGAGACGGTTCATATAGTGCTATTACGAACTCCATGTATGAATCTCAATTCATGAGATCTTCACAGACACCTCCTTATTTTTCTACTTCGCACTTCACGTTGTCCTGCAAAACATAAAAGAAAAATCTAAACTAAAGACGTTAAAATAAAATTCTAACTAATTTTTTTTCTCTGTTTTTTTTTTTGTATTTTTTTGGTCTATTCTGCCTTGACTAGAATAGATCTTGGATTATCATTTTTTTTTCATCATCTGCATCAAAGAATAGGATGTCTACTTCAACCATTTGAGTTGGTGATTTTCACATCTGGAGGTTTGTCAATGATCCATCCTAAGAATTTGGCAAAATGTACCATGTACTGAAACATCTTTGCCCTCACACTTTTTGTGAAAAGCAGATTTCTCCATGGTTTTAGATCCTCTCAAAGTTGATGTTATCTTCCACCATAGTGAGATTCTGCCTCTCTTTTGTATATTTTTTTCATATGACAACCAACAACTCACATTTTTGAAACACCAAGCTCCTCCTCAATTAGCACATAAAAAAAAATGTTAATCCTGTGGCCTTTGTGCAGACATTTGAAATCTGATCTCCTCCAAGATTTTTCCTTGTTTTATTTAGCTACCGGTTGGAGATTTCTCATTTCCCTTCTGGACCAAGCTGGTCCTCGGGAAAGAGGATACTCTCTTTCAACAAGCAGCAAAATAAAACTCTATTTTTGAATTGCTTCATTAACTTGGAGCCTTTTCAGCAGATGATTTATTTTTTCTCTCTTTTTTTTTTTTTTTTCATGAACACTATAAATAGCGTTCATTGTGCTGTTGGCGGCATTTGATGAAGGTGGGGTCTCCCCCATGCCTACATCTGAACTAGTCTTCTCGAAATCTTTTTTTTTTTTCAACTAGTCTGATATGTTGTAGCATGAGAAGAGTATTTTCCTTCATGGCCTCGCAACCAAACTTCTTTCAACGTAATGGCAAAGTGTGCGAGGCCAGCAAATGACTATCCGCGAGTTAGCAACCTGAAGAAAACATGGCATAGCAGTCTGTTAAAAACACATGCTAGTTTTTGATTCACCAGGTCGCCGTAAGCGCAAGTGAAGAGCATACTCCATAACAAGGCGTTCTCTTTAAATTATGCTCTGTCATTTTCCCTGCATTATTAATTTCATCATAAAAAAACATTTACCAATACGTTGCAAAAATTTCAAGCCTGTAAAATTTTTTAATTTAAAACCAAGCTTCTAGAGGCACAATTTTTCAATGGTTTCCGTATAAAAACATGTCCCTAAAAATTTTCAATCAGACTTGGGTTGTGCTTTTTCTTTTGATTTCTTGAAACCATTTAGAACATGATGGAAATCCTTCAATGCCAGATTTTTTTTTTTATTTTTTTCAACAACACGTTTTATTCCTACTTCTACACTTAATTTGGTACATCAGGTTCATTCCCACGTTTATCTGAGAAGCTATAAAATGCAAAAAGTTGCCAATGGAATTTAGCTCTGACTGTGCCGACAACTATTTTTGGCCTTATAAAAAGGCCCATGGTGGACTCACACTTCTCAGGTAAAATATCTACAGGTAATTTTAAATAGACTTTTTATCTGACCTGTAAATCAGAACACTACAGTTTAGACACTCCCCGACAACGGCGCCAAAATGGTGAGCAGAAATTCATGTCCCGAAAAACATTCATTTCTCTTCCATAAATTATCAATCCGGTAAGTTCGTAAACTTATGAGTGTCACGCACAATATATGCCTGCAGTGTTGGGGAACAAATCTGGTTGTACCTTATTTAGTTTGGTGGGGAGGTTTGTGTAATTGGATTCCAGCCAAACCAAATAAACTAAGTGCGAGAAATGAAATAAATAAATTATTAAACAAAAAGTAAAGTGCTGGAAATAAAATGCGAGGAAATAAACACACACAACTGAAATTAAATAAAGCAGTAAACTAATCTACAGAAAGCAAATGCACAAATTAAATAGGGGAGGACTACTGCAGGGAGTGGGCCCAAGCTCCCGTAGATAGTCCGCCCGGCTAGCTACGTAGAGCTTGCTCGAATAAGAGGAGTTGCACTCTTAATTAATTAAACAATAAAATAAAATAAGTTCTGTGTAAAATTAATCATTGATCTCCGATCCCTCTTGTTCATCTGGCCTGCGTCTTTATATAAAGCGCAACCAGATCTCATTACAATAACAAATCGGTCTATTTTAATCATGTGATGTGATTTAGTTACAATTGATTCTACACATATTTTATTCTTCTATTTTAAAGTATGTTCGTTCACCAAAAGGATAAATATAAATATCCTTAGGTGTACGTAACAACAAATCCTAAACTAATGCATCCTAAAAATAATAATATGCTTTAAGAGCTTTACAAGGTCAACCGGCCAATCGGTTGATAATAATAACAAACACTTTATTCTATTTAATAAATGCATGATTAAAATAGATCTCCTTTGTCTTCACGTGCAACCTCCTCCATAGTCCTTGGTCAACCAGTCAAAGTTGACTTGGTAAATCTTGCAAAGTATGAAGGCATGGAGGCGCCTTCCGGTTGTAGGGAGGCGCTCTTCTTTCGTTGGCGCCTTCTGTTGCAGGGAGGCGCTTGTCTTTCGTTGGCGCCTTTCGGTTGTAGGGAGGCGCTCATCTTCTGTGGGTGCCTTTCGGTTGTAGGGAGGCGCTCGTTTTCTATCGATGCCTTCCGGTTGTAGGGAGGCGCTCTTCTTTCGTTGGCACCCTTCGGTTGTAGGGAGGCGCTCGTCTTCCGTTGGCGCCTTCGGTTGTAGGGAGGCGCTCGTCTTCTTGTGGGCACCTTCCGGTTGTAGGAAGGCGCCTACTTCTGTTGGGCGCCTTCCTTGAAGAGGAAGGCGCCTACTCTCTTGCCTTAGTCTCTGTAAGCAGAAGTATGCCGGGTCCAAGTGGATGTAGACTGGAAAACACCATATTAGTACCAATACCTGCATTTATACACATTTCCCACTAAAAACACCAATCAAGCATAATACCGGATTTTCTATCAATTATATGCATAAGTTATATAAAATACATTTCATATGCTAATTGAACCAGTGATAATTCTTCTTAACCGTGTATATAAAATGAGCATTTTTGGTGCTCATCATCCCCCCATGCCTAACATGTGCCACGCCCTCGTGGCACCAAAAGGTGAAGTTATCCCTCTCGCAGGATGACCATGCCAAAAAGTTTGTCATGTCTTCGTGACAACAACCCCTGGGATATATATTTTTTTCTCTTTTTTTTTTTTTAATGGCCTTCAACATCTCTGTTTCTCTGCCGTTGAGTGCTGCTATTTTTTCCATTCAGCACTACTATTTTTTTTTATTCAGCACTGTGTTTTTTTTTTCATTGAGTGCTGCTATTCTTCATCCATAGAGCGATGCGGCACCAACAGAAGTCAGAAACACATCCCGACTAATCATTGCGGATAAATAGTTAAATCGTGACCACACTTGTTTAGGGCAAATTACCACTGCACTAATGCCGGCATTTTCCAGTGTTGCACATTAGTCAGATTTGGTGAGACCAAATTTGTTTAAAACAAGTGCAATCACCAGCTACTACTTTTACCCACATCTGAAACATATTTGACATCTCCAGAACCTCCTTTGTGGTAGAGAGTAGCATCATTTATATGTGTTCACTCAAGATGACTACCATTGTAAGGAGGCGACAATGAAAATGATGCCAAATTTATTCATGTAGATGCCATAGCCTCTCTCTCTCTTTTTTTTTTTCAATTATATATTTTTTTAAGGCACATCATGTGTTTGAATTCTAATGGGAGATTTTGAAAAACTGTGGAGGCGTCGACTGGTATTAGCATAGAAATGATTTTAAAATAACTATACACATAATTAATAAGAAAATCAGTACATACCCGGTTGAATTTCATAGAATCTGATATATATGATGCCGGTGGTGTGAGACGTCTTCACGTTGGTGCTCCTGGAGATTTTATTTATTTATTTATATGTATCTTTATCTGTTCTGCCATGAACAGAATAGATCTTGACTCTCTCTTCTTTTTCTTTTTTTTTCTTTCTTTTTCTTTTTTTCGATTTTTTTTTTTTCATCCTCTGCATCAAAGAATAGATTCAATCCGCAACAACTGAGCTGGTGACTCTAAACTTTGAAATACCCAACTTTTTCTCAATAGCACACAAAATATTTTAATCCTGCATTGACGTATCTCTCTCCGAATGCATTTACAGGATGAATATTAAAATTTATACCTGACACGTGTGCATCCAAAATGATCTCCCCTCTGAATTATTTCTTTTGCATGCATAATTGGAACAACACTGCATTCCTTTGTTTTCTGGAGTGAGGAAAAATAGTATTTCTTTCATTATTCATGGCATCTGTCAGGTGCATTGCTGAGATGTATGTGTTGTATGTGCTGGCGTTGGTAGGATGTTCTCATCCGTTGGTGCGATCCCCAAATTAACCTACATGTCGTAGAGTTGGAACTGCACCAATTTTTGTTGCCCACATCGTGCTTGTCTAGTCAACGGGCGAAGAACAGGGGCGCCTTCCCTCTGAGGAAGGCGCTTGCCTTCTAGTGGCACCTTCCTGTTGGTGCCTTCCTGTGGCACCTTCCTGTTGGTGCCTTCCTGTGGCACCTTCCTCTGGTTGCCTTCGTGTGCACTTCCTATGGTGCACTTCTGTGAGAGGAAGGCGCTTGCCTTCCTGTGGGTGCCTTCTAGTGGCGCCTTCCTATTGGTGCCTTCCTGTGGCACCTTCTTGCCTTCTGGTACCTTCTGTGCCTTCTGGCACCTTGGTTGGTGCCTTCTGTGGCACCTTCTTTGTTGCCTTCGTGGCACCTTACCTTCCTGTCGATGCCTTCGGTGAGAGGAAGGCGCTTGCATTCTTTTGGTGCCTTCCTGGAAGAGGAAGGCGCTGGCCTCCTATTGGCGCCTTCCTGGAAAAGGAAGGCGCTTATCTTTTCTTGGTGCCTTCCTGGAAGAGGAAGGCGCTGGCCTTCTATTGGCACCTTCCTGGAAGAGGAAGGTGCCTACTTACCATGCGTTGATTTCGAAGGAAACAGATATTTGACATCTATTTTTTTTTCAAACTCCTCCCCCATTTTATTTAGCTACCAGTTGGAGATTTCTCATTTCCCTTCGGGACTAGGCTAGTCCTCGGGAAAGAGGATACTCTCTTCCAATGGGCAGCGAAAATAAAACTTTGCTTCTGATTTGCATTTCATCGTGGAGCTATTTCAACACAAGGTGGTTTTTTTTTTTTCATAGGAGTAAGTTAGGCGTCGACAATAAGGCGTCTTTCCCCCATGTCTAAAAATTGTCACGTCCTCGTGACAACAGCCTTCCGAACTCCCCTTTTTTTTTTTTTTTACGGGAGGTTCTGATTCACCCGCATCTTCCCCCACTTAAATTGGTGATGCCCTTATCACCAGCAATAGGTCCCTCTGCACAACAGGTCTGCAGCCCTCCAAACGTCAGGTCCCACACTGAACAATAGGTATCCCCATCCAAGGGAGAAGAAAATTGCTTATTGGTGCCTTCCTCCAGGTGGAAAAAGGCACTACTGTATTGGGCTGATTGTAGGCACTCTCTTCCTAGTGGGAAGTAAGTGCCTTTTCTGCTTCGCCACACTCCTAATTGTAGGGCACAAAATGTCACATCTGTTAGGCCTAGTTTAAGCCGGCTCCACCTACAGATCATGCTCATGGTTGTGTACTGCGAAACTACACCTACAAAAACTGCACACACGAAAGCAATAAAATAGGAGTCATGACTCCGTGCCTGTTAGGCCCTGGCTCTCAGGATGCCTGCAGCTTGCATTCGGTTCATGATTTCCTGCAAAGCAATAAGAAAGCAATTTTTATGCTAAGCAGGACATGTTCTATGTTTTTTTTTTCACTAGGAGGATTCGCATATATATATATATATATTTTTGTGGAAGGCGTCTTCAATGTATGGCGCCTTCTTGATGCGGAAGGCGCCTCCAATGTGTGGTGCCTTCTTCCTGTGGAAGGCGCCTCCAATGTATGACGCCTTCTTGATGCGGAAGGTGCCTCTAATGTATGGCGCCTTCTTCATGCGAAAGGCACCTCTAATGTATGGCACCTTCTTCTTGTGGAAGGCGCCTCCAATGTATGGCGCCTTCTTGATGCAGAAGGTGCCTTCTTGATAAACAAGGCATCTTTCACTTCATTTTTTTTTTTACGTATCCTCCCTCTCTTCTTTTTTTTTCTTTTTCTTTCTCTCTTTTTTTTCTTTCTCTCTCTTTTTTTCTTCTTCTTTTTTTTTTCGACGAATGTTTGAACATTCGTCCAAGCTACTGGTATGGTATGGGGTCTCCCCCATGCCGATGTATGATCCACTCTTGCAAATGTGAGGCGATTGTTAATGGAGCTCGTTGACCGTTACTTGAACATTGTCTCGAAACTCTTCTCTTGCACTTGGTGTAGCATATCTGACTTTGTTTATCATCCAGGCTATAATAGTCATGCACTTTCCAGCAAAATTTTCCCCCAAATTCCACAAGCACCTTGGGCTGGAAGCCTTTCGCTTGATCAGGGTTACTTAGCCTGCCTTCAAGTGCCAATGTTTCCAAGGCAAAACTCTGCTGGCTTTCACCTGTTAGATTGGATGCTATACGATCGTGTACCCGAGACAGTTCGTATAGTGCTATTATGAACTCCATGTATGAATCTCAATTCATGAGATCTTCAGAGACACCTCCTTATTTTTCTACTTCGCACTTCACGTTGTCCTGCAAAACATAAAAGAAAAATCTAAACTAAAGACGTTAAAATAAAATTCTAACTAATTTTTTTTCTCTTTTTTTTTTTTTGTATTTTTTTTTGGTCTATTCTGCCTTGACCATAACAGATCTTGGATTATCATTTTTTTTTCATCATCTGCATCAAAGAATAGGATGTCTACTTCAACCATTTGAGCTGGTGATTTTCACATCCGGAGGTTTGTCAATGATCCATCCTAAGAATTTGGCAAAATGTACCATGTATTGAAACATCTTTGCCCTCACACTTTTTGTGAAAAGCAGATTTCTCCATGGTTTGAGATCCTCTCAAAGTTGATGTTATCTTCCACCATAGTGAGATTCTGCCTCTCTTTTGTATATTTTTTTCATATGACAACCAACAACTCACATTTTTGAAACACCAAGCTCCTCCTCAATTAGCACATAAAAAAAAAATGTTAATCCTGTGGCCTTTGTGCAGACATTTGAAATCTGATCTCCTCCAAGATTTTTCCTTGTTTTATTTAGCTACCGGTTGGAGATTTCTCATTTCCCTTCTGGACCAAGTTGGTCCTCGGGAAAGAGGATACTCTCTTTCAACAAGCAACAAAATAAAACTCTATTTTTGAATTGCTTCATTAACTTGGAGCCTTTTCAGCAGATGATTTATTTTTTTCTCTCTTTTTTTTTTTTTCATGAACACTATAAATAGCGTTCATTGTGTTGTTGGCGGCATTTGATGAAGGTGGGGTCTCCCCCATGCCTACATCTGAACTAGTCTTCTCGAAATCTTTTTTTTTTTTCAACTAGTCTGATATGTTGTAGCATGAGAAGAGTATTTTCCTTCATGGCCTCGCAACCAAACTTCTTTCAACGTAATGGCAAAGTGTGCAGGCCAGCAAATGACTATCCGCGAGTTAGCAACCTGAAGAAAACATGGCATAGCAGTCTGTTAAAAACACATGCTAGTTTTTGATTCACCAGGTCGTCGTAAGCGCAAGTGAAGAGCATACTCCATAACAAGGCGTTCTCTTTAAATTATGCTCTGTCATTTTCCCTGCATTATTAATTTCATCATAAAAAAACATTTACCAATACGTTGCAAAAATTTCAAGCCTGTAAAATTTTTTAATTTAAAACCAAGCTTCTAGAGGCACAATTTTTCAATGGTTTCTGTATAAAAACATGTCCCTAAAAATTTCAATCAGACTTGGGTTGTGCTTTTTCTTTTGATTTCTTGAAACCATTTAGAACATGATGGAAATCCTTCAATGCCAGATTTTTTTTTTTTTTTTCAACAACACGTTTTATTCCTACTTCTACACTTAATTTGGTACATCAGGTTCATTCCCACGTTTATCTGAGAAGCTATAAAATGCAAAAAGTTGCCAATGGAATTTAGCTCTGACTGTGCCGACAACTATTTTTGGCCTTATAAAAAGGCCCATGGTGGACTCACACTTCTCAGGTAAAATATCTACTGGTAATTTTAAATAGACTTTTTATCTGACCTGTAAATCAGAACACTACAGTTTAGACACTCCCCGACAACGGCGCCAAAATGGTGAGCAGAAATTCATGTCCCGAAAAACATTCATTTCTCTTCCATAAATTATCAATCCGGTAAGTTCATAAACTTATGAGTGTCACGCACAGTATATGCCTGCAGTGTTGGGGAACAAATCTGGTTGTACCTTATTTAGTTTGGTGGGGAGGTTTGTGTAATTGGATTCCAACCAAACCAAATAAACTAAGTGCGAGAAATGAAATAAATAAATTATTAAACAAAAAGTAAAGTGCTGGAAATAAAATGTGAGGAAATAAACACACACAACTGAAATTAAATAAATAAGTAAACTAATACTACAAAAAGCAAATGCACAAATTAAATAGGGGAGGACTACTGCAGGGAGTGGGCCCAAGCTCCCGCAGATAGTCCACCCGGCTAGCTACGTAGAGCTTGCTCGAATAAGAGGAGTTGCACTCTTAATTAATTAAACAATAAAATAAAATAAGTTCTGTGTAAAATTAATCATTGATCTCCGATCCCCTTCTGTTCATCTGGCCTACGTCTTTATATAAAGCGCAACCAGATCTCATTACAATAACAAATCAATCTATTTTAATCACGTGATGTGATTTAGTTACAATTGATTCTACACATATTTTATTCTTCTATTTTAAAGTATGTTCGTTCACCAAAAGGATAAATATAAATATCCTTAGGTGTACGTAACAACAAATCCTAAACTAATGCATCCTAAAAATAATAATATGCTTTAAGAGCTTTACAAGGTCAACCGGCCAATCGGTTGATAATAATAACAAACACTTTATTCTATTTAATAAATGCATGATTAAAATAGATCTCCTTTGTCTTCACGTGCAACCTCCTCCATAGTCCTTGGTCAACCAATCAAAGTTGACTTGGTAAATCTTGCAAAGTATGAAGGCATGGAGGCGCCTTCCGGTTGTAGGGAGGCGCTCTTCTTTCGTTGGCGCCTTCTGTTGTAGGGAGGCGCTTGTCTTTCGTTGGCGCCTTTCGGTTGTAGGGAGGCGCTCATCTTCTATGGGTGCCTTTCGATTGTAGGGAGGCGCTCATTTCTATCGATGCCTTTCGGTTGTAGGGAGGCGCTCTTCTTTCGTTGGTGCCTTTCGGTTGTAGGGAGGCGCTCGTCTTCGTTGGCGCCTTCTGGTTGTAGGGAGGCGCTCGTCTTCGTGGGTGCCTTCGGTTGTAGGAAGGTGCCTACTTCGTTGGGCGCCTTCCTTGAAGAGGAAGGCGCCTACTCTCTTGCCTTAGTCTCTGTAAGCATAAGTATGTCGGGTCCAAGTGGATGTAGACTGGAAAACACCATATTAGTACCAATACCTGCATTTATACACATTTCCCACTAAAAACACCAATCAAGCATAATACCGGATTTTCTATCAATTATATGCATAAGTTATATAAAATACATTTCATATGCTAATTGAACCAGTGATAATTCTTCTTAACCGTGTATATAAAATGAGCATTTTTGGTGCTCATCATCCCCCCATGCCTAACATGTGCCATGCCCTCGTGGCACCAAAAGGTGAAGTTATCCCTCTCGCAGGATGACCATGCCAAAAAGTTTGTCATGTCTTCGTGACAACACCCTTGGGATATATATATATTTCTCTATTTTTATATTTTTTTTTTAATGGCCTTCAACATCTCTGTTTCTCTGCCGCTGAGTGCTGCTATTTTTTTCCATTCAGCACTACTATTTTTTTTTCTCAGTACTATTTTTTTTATTCAGCACTGTGTTTTTTTTTTTCATTGAGTGTTGCTATTCTTCATCCATAGAGCGATGCGGCACCAGCAGAAGTCGAAACACATCCCGACTAATCATTGCGGATAAATAGTTAAATCGTGACCACACTGTTTAGGGCAAATTACCACCGCACTAATGTCTGGCATTTTCCAATGTTGCACATTAGTCGATTTGGTGAGACCAAATTTGTTTAAAACAAGTGCAATCACCAGCTACTACTTTTACCCACATCTGAAACATATTTGACATCTCCGGAACCTCCTTTGTGGTAGAGAGTAGCATCATTTATATGTGTTCGCTCAAGATGACTACCATTGTAAGGAGGCAACAATGAAAATGATGCCAAATTTATTCATGTAGATGTCATAGCCTCTCTCTCTCTCTTTTTTTTCAATTATATATTTTTTTAAGGCACATCATGTGTTTGAATTCTAATGGGAGATTTTGAAAAACCGTGGAGGCGTCGACTGGTATTAGCATAGAAATGATTTTAAAATAACTATACACATAATTAATAAGAAAATCAGTACATACCCGGTTGAATTTCGTAGAATCCGATATATATGATGCCGGTGGTGTGAGACGTCTTCACGTTGGTGCTCCTGGAGATTTTATTTATTTATTTATATGTATCTTTATCTGTTTTGCCATGAACAGAACAGATCTTGACTCTCTCTTTTTTTTTTCTCTTTCTTTTTTTCGATTTTATTTTTTCATCCTCTGCATCAAAGAACAGAGTCAATCCGCAACAACTGAGTTGGTGACTCTAAACTTTGAAATACCCAACTTTTTCTCAATAGCACACAAAATATTTTAATCCTGCATTGACGTATCTCTCTCCGAATGCATTTACAGGATGAATATTAAAATTTATACCTGACACGTGTGCGTCCAAAATGATCTCCCTCTCGAATTATTTCTTTTGCATGCATAATTGGAACAACACTGCATTCCTTTGTTTTCTGGAGTGAGGAAAAATAGTATTTCTTTCATTATTCATGGCATCTGTCAGGTGCATTGCTGAGATGTATGTGTTGTATGTGCTGGCATTGGTAGGATGTTCTCATCCGTTGGTGCGATCCCCAAATTAACCTACATGCCGTAGAGTTGGAACTGCACCAATTTTTGTTGCCCACATCGTGCTTGTCTAGTCAACGGGCGAAGAACAGGGGCGCCTTCCCTCTGAGGAAGGTGCTTGCCTTCTAGTGGCACCTTCCTATTGGTGCCTTCCTGTGGCACCTTCTGTTGGTGCCTTCATATGGCGCCTTCCTGTGGGTGCCTTCCTATCAGCGCCTTCCTGTGAGAGGAAGGCGCTTGCCTTCCTATGGGCGCCTTCTAGTGGCGCCTTCCTATTGGTGCCTTCCTATGGCACCTTCCTATCAGTGCCTTCCTATGGCACCTTCCTGTCGGTGCCTTCCTATGGCGCCTTCCTGTTGGTGCCTTCCTGTGGCACCTTCCTGTCGGTGCCTTCCTGTGGCACCTTCCTGTGGCACCTTCCTGTCGATGCCTTCCGGTGAGAGGAAGGCGCTTGCATTCTTTTGGTGCCTTCCTGGAAGAGGAAGGCACTGGCCTCCTATTGGCGCCTTCCTAGAAAAGGAAGGCGCTTATCTTTTCTTGGTGCCTTCCTGGAAGAGGAAGGCGCTGGCCTTCTATTGGCACCTTCCTGGAAGAGGAAGGTGCCTACTTACCATGCGTTGATTTCGAAGGAAACAAATATTTGACATCTATTTTTTTTTCAAACTCCTCCCCCATTTTATTTAGCTACCGGTTGGAGATTTCTCATTTCCCTTCGGGACCAGGCTAGTCCTCGGGAAAGAGGATACTCTCTTCCAACGGGCAGCAAAAATAAAACTTTGCTTCTGATTTGCATTTCATCGTGGAGCTATTTCAACACAAGGTGGTTTTTTTTTTTTTTTTTTCATAGGAGTAAGTTAGGCACCGACAATAAGGCGTCTTTCCCCCCATGTCTAAAAATTGTCACGTCCTCGTGACAACAGCCTTCCGAACTCCCCCTTTTTTTTTTTTTTTTACGGGAGGTTCCGATTCACCCGCATCTTCCCCCACTTAAATTGGTGATGCCCTTATCGCCAACAATAGGTCCCTCCGCACAACAGGTCTGCAGCCCTCCAAACGTCAGGTCCCACACTAAACAATAGGTATCCCCATCCAAGGGAGAAGAAAATTGCTTATTGGTGCCTTCCTCCAGGTGGAAAAAGGCACTACTGTATTGGGCTGATTGTAGGCACTCTCTTCCTAGTGGGAAGTAAGTGCCTTTTCTACTTCGTTGCACTCCTAATTGCAGGGCACAAAATGTCACATCTGTTAGGCCTAGTTTAAGCCGGCTCCACCTACAGATCATGCTCATGGTTGTGTACTGTGAAACTACACCTACAAAAACTGCACACACGAAAGCAGTAAAACAGAGTCATGACTCCGTGCCCCGTTAGGCCCTGGCTCTCAGGATGCCTGCAGCTTGCATTCGGTTCATGATTTCCTGCAAAGCAATAAGAAAGCAATTTTTATGCTAAGCAGGACATGTTCTATGTTTTTTTTTTTTCACTAGGAGGATTCGCATATATATATATATATATATATATATATATATATATATTTTTTTTATTTTTTTTATATATATATATATATATATATATATTTTGGTGGAAGGCGTCTTCAATGTATGGCGCCTTCTTGATGCGGAAGGCGCCTCCAATGTATGATGCCTTCTTGATGCGGAAGGTGCCCCTAATGTATGGCGCCTTCTTCATGCGGAAGGCACCTCTAATGTATGGCACCTTCTTCCTATGGAAGGTGCCTCCAATGTATGGCACCTTCTTGATGCGGAAGGCGCCTTCTTGATAAACAAGGCGTCTTTCACTTCATTTTTTTTTTTTTACGTATCCTCCCTCTCTTCTTTTTTTTTTCTTTTTCTTTTTTTCTCTCTCTTTTTTTTTTTTTTTTTTTTTCGACGAATGTTTGAACATTCGTCCAAGCTACTGGTATGGTATGGGGTCTCCCCCATGCCGATGTCTGATCCACTCTTGCGAATGTGAGGCAGTGGTTAATGGAGCTCGTTGACCGTTACTCGAACGTTGTCTCGACACTCTTCTCTTGCACTTGGTGTAGCATCTCTGACTTTGTTTATCATCCAAGCTATAATAGTCATGCACTTTCCAGTAAAATTTTCCCCCAAATTCCACAAGCACCTTGGGCTGGAAGCCTTTCGCTTGATCAGGGTTACTTAGCTTGCCTTCAAGTGCCAATGTTTCCAAGGCAAAACTCTGCTAGCTTTCACCTGTTAGATTGGATGCTATACGATCAGGTACACGAGACAGTTCGTATAGTGCTATTACGAACTCCATGTATGAATCTCAATTCATGAGATCTTCACAGACACCTCCTTATTTTTCTACTTCGCACTTCACGTTGTCCTGCAAAACATAAAAGAAAAATCTAAACTAAAGACGTTAAAATAAAATTCTAACTAATTTTTTTCTCTTTTTTTTTTTTGTATTTTTTTTTTGGTCTATTCTGCCTTGACCAAAACAGATCTTGGATTATCATTTTTTTTTTCATCATCTACATCAAAGAATAGGATGTCTACTTCAACCATTTGAGCTGGTGATTTTCACATCTGGAGGTTTGTCAATGATCCATCCTAAGAATTTGGCAAAATGTACCATGTACTGAAACATCTTTGCCCTCACACTTTTTGTGAAAAGCATATTTCTCCATGGTTTCGGATCCTCTCAAAGTTGATGTTATCTTCCACCATAGTGAGATTCTCGCCTCTCTTTTGTATATTTTTTTCATATGACAACCAACAACTCACATTTTTGAAACACCAAGCTCCTCCTCAATTAGCACATAAAAAAAAAATGTTAATCCTGTGGCCTTTGTGCAGACATTTGAAATCTGATCTCCTACAAGATTTTTCCTTGTTTTATTTAGCTACCGGTTGGAGATTTCTCATTTCCCTTCTGGACCAAGTTGGTCCTCGGGAAAGAGGATACTCTCTTTCAACAAGCAGCAAAATAAAACTCTATTTTTGAATTGCTTCATTAACTTGGAGCCTTTTCAACAGATGATTTATTTTTTTCTCTTTTTTTTTTTCATGAACACTATAAATAGCGTTCATTGTGCTGTTGGCGGCATTTGATGAAGGTGGGGTCTCCCCCATGCCTACATCTGAACTAGTCTTCTCGAAATCTTTTTTTTTTTTCAACTAGTCTGATATGTTGTAGCATGAGAAGAGTATTTTCCTTCATGGCCTCACAACCAAACTTCTTTCAACATAATGGCAAAGTGTGCAGGCCAGCAAATGACTATCCGCGAGTTAGCAACCTGAAGAAAACATGGCATAGCAGTCTATTAAAAACACATGCTAGTTTCTGATTCACTAGGTCGCCGTAAGCGCAAGTGAAGAGCATACTCCATAACAAGGCGTTCTCTTTAAATTATGCTCTATCATTTTCCCTGCATTATTAATTTCATCATAAAAAAACATTTACCAATACGTTGCAAAAATTTCAAGCCTCTAAAATTTTTTAATTTAAAACCAAGCTTCTAGAGGCACAATTTTTCAATGGTTTCTGTATAAAAACATGTCCCTAAAAATTTCAATCAGACTTGGGTTGTGCTTTTTCTTTTGATTTCTTGAAACCATTTAGAACATGATGGAAATCCTTCAATGCCAGATTTTTTTTTTTTTTTTTTCAACAACACGTTTTATTCCTACTTCTACACTTAATTTGGTACATCGAGTTCATTCCCACGTTTATCTGAGAAGCTATAAAATGCAAAAAGTTGCCAATGGAATTTAGCTCTGACTGTGCCGACAACTATTTTTGGCCTTATAAAAAGTCCCATGGTGGACTCACACTTCTCAGGTAAAATATCTACAGGTAATTTTAAATAGACTTTTTATCTAACCTGTAAATCAGAACACTACAGTTTAGACACTCCCCGACAACGGCGCCAAAATGGTGAGCAAAAATTCATGTCCCGAAAAACATTCATTTCTCTTCCATAAATTATCAATCCGGTAAGTTCGTAAACTTATGAGTGTCACGCACAGTATATGCCTGCAGTGTTGGGGAACAAATCTGGTTGTACCTTATTTAGTTTGGTGGGGAGGTTTGTGTAATTGGATTCCAGCCAAACCAAATAAACTAAGTGCGGGAAATGAAATAAATAAATTATAAAACAAAAAGTAAAGTGCTGGAAATAAAATGAGAGGAAATAAACACACACAACTGAAATTAAATAAAGCAGTAAACTAATCTACAGAAAGCAAATGCACAAATTAAACAGGGGAGGACTACTGTAGGGAGTGGGCCCAAGCTCCCGTAGATAGTCCGCCCGACTAGCTACGTAGAGCTTGCTCGAATAAGAGGAGTTGCACTCTTAATTAATTAAACAATAAAATAAAATAAGTTGTGTAAAATTAATCATTGATCTCCGATCTCCCTCTGTTCATCCGGCCCGCGTCTTTATATAAAGCGCAACCGGATATCATTACAATAACAAATCGGTCTATTTTAATCACGTGATGTGATTTAGTTACAATTGATTCTACACATATTTTATTCTTCTATTTTAAAGTATGTTCATTCACCAGAGTGATAAATATAAATATCCTTAGGTGTACGTAACAACAAATCCTAAACTAATGCATCCTAAAAATAATAATATGCTTTAAGAGCTTTACAAGGTCAACCGGCCAATCGGTTGATAATAATAACAAACACTTTATTCTATTTAATAAATGCATGATTAAAATAGATCTCCTTTGTCTTCACGTGCAACCTCCTCCATAGTCCTTGGTCAACCAGTCAAAGTTGACTTGGTAAATCTTGCAAAGTATGAAGGCATGGAGGCGCCTTTCGGTTGTAGGGAGGCACTCTTCTTCCATTGGTGCCTTCCTATTGTAGGGAGGCACTTGTCTTTCATTGGTGCCTTCCGGTTGTAGGGAGGCGCTCATCTTCTATGGGTGCCTTCCGATTGTAGGGAGGCACTCATTTTCTATCGGTGCCTTCCGGTTGTAGGGAGGCGCTCTTCTTTCGTTGGCGCCTTTCGGTTGTAGGGAGGCGCTCGTCTTCCATTGGCGCCTTTCGGTTGTAGGGAGGCACTCGTCTTCCGTGGGCGCCTTCCGGTTGTAGGAAGGTGCCTACTTTTGTTGGGCGCCTTCCTTGAAGAGGAAGGCGCCTACTCTCTTGCCTTAGTCTCTGTAAGCAGAAGTATGCCGGGTCCAAGTGGATGTAGACTGGAAAACACCATATTAGTACCAATACCTGCATTTATACACATTTCCCACTAAAAACACCAATCAAGCATAATACCGGATTTTCTATCAATTATATGCATAAGTTATATAAAATACATTTCATATGCTAATTGAACCAGTGATAATTCTCCTTAACCGTGTATATAAAATGAGCATTTTTGGTGCTCATCAAGTGCCATAGGAGCTGTGTTGAGTCAAGAAAGTAAACTTGTTGCTTATTTTAGTGAGAAACTCAATGATGCTAGGAAGAAGTATTATGTATATGATCAGGAGTTTTATGCTATAGTTCAGGATCTAAAGAAGTGGAGGCATTATTTGTTGCCAAAAGAGTTTGTTCTATATCTTGATCATCAGACCTTACAGTATATTAATAGCCAAGGGAAGCTAAATCAGAGGCACTTAAAGTGGGTTGAGTTTCTACAGAGTTATAACTTTGTGTTGAAGCATAGGAGTGGAAAGTCAAACAGATTTGCAGATGCCTTAAGTAGAAGGTAGTGTTTGTTGACAAAAATGAAGGTGGAAGTTGTGGGGTTTGATGAACTTAAGGGTTTGTACCCTGAAGATCCTAATTTTGTAGAGGCTTGGAGGGCTTGCTTAGCACCTGTTATTTTAGACAGGACTAAGTGGTTGGATTTTCTAATCCAAAGATGGGATGTTGTTCAGAGAAAATAAATTATGCATTCCAAAGAGTTCAATGAGGGAGAATCTAGTCAAGGAGAAGCATAGTGGAGGGTTGGTTGGACACTTTGGTCGATATAAGACCATTATCCTCGTTAGTGAGAACTACTATTGGCCATAGTTGTAGCAAGATGTGAAGAAGTTTGTACAGAGTTGTAGAGTATGCCAGATGGCCAAGGGTGTGAGACAGAACACTAGATTATATCAACTATTACCTATACCAGATAGGCCATGGGAGAACATCAACATGGATTTTGTTCTTGGTTTACCAAGGACACAGAGGAGGAATGACTCTATAGTTGTGGTGGTTGACAGGTTTTCGAATATGGCACATTTTATTCCCTACCAGAAAACTAATGATGCAGTTCATGTTGCAGGGTTATTTTCAAAGAGGTGGTATGCCTACATGGTCTACCAAAGAGTATCGTTTCCTACAGGGATACCAAGTTTATTGGGTATTTTTGGAGGACCTTATGGAAGAAATTGAAGATAGGCCTAAAATTTAGTTCTGCATACCACCCACAGACTAACATACAAAAAAATGTGGTGAATAGAAGTTTGGGCAATCTAGTGAGGTGCTTGGTAGGATATAAGCCCAAGGGATGCGATTTGGTTTTGCCACAGGCAGAATTTACATACAATAATTCTGTCAATAGGAGTACTAATAAATCCTAATTCCATATTGTGTATGGGAGCAGCCCAAGGAATGCTTTCGAGTTGAGAAATATGGACAGAGGTGAAAAGAGCAATGTTGAGGCTAAGGACTTTGCAGAGCACCTGAAGATCCTACATGATGAAGTGAAGCAACATATAAACAAGATGAACACTTAGTACAAGACAAGAGCGGACCAGAAGCAACCACTTAAGGAGTTCCAAGTGGGAGATCAAGTTATGGTTCACTTGAGAAAGGAAATATTTCCTGCTAAAAACTATAACAAATTAAAAATGAAGTTTGGACCATGCAAGGTCATAGGTAAACGGGATTCAGGGAATTCCTATGAGGTAGAATTTCCAAGTGGGTTGAATATATCACCTGTGTTCAACATTTCAGATTTGGTAGAATATCATGAAGGTGACAATAATGGCAGACCAATCATAGAATTGTGGAGCATTCCCACATATACTCCAGAGATAGAAGATATAGAAGAGGTCCTAGATACCCGTGTAGACAAAATCACAAGAAATAGGTAGTATGCAGAATATCTGGTTAAGTGGAAGGGCATGCCTATTGAAGATTCATCTTGGTTGTCGAAAGCTGAGGTTGAACACCTTGATTTTCTTCCAACAAAAAATAAGTGAAGGTAACTTCTCAATTTACCCTGGGTGTCTGATGCAGGAGCATCCAATGGTGTAAAAGTGATCTTGCATCACCCCAACAAGATTGTAATTGTTTAATTTTGTAAAAACTAGTAAAACTAGTTTTTCTTGCTGGAGATTTTTAAATGTTTTAGAGGTCAAATTTGAGGATTTTTGGCTAGATGTAAGCCCTGGCATGAAGATCCAACTCAAGGTTTATCCCAATTAGCTCATTTCATGCCATTTTAAAAAATATGTTGTAATAGTCAATCGGGTCAATGAGCACGAAGTTATGGCCTCTACAAGTTGCCCCAAATTTGAAATTTGAAATTTGAAATTTCAAAATTTAGGTGGGAAAATAGGGCATAAGTAGGAATTTTCAAAATTGTAAAAGGGCTCTTCTTTTGGGATCCTCATTATTAGCATGAAAGTAATGGAAATATTTGGCTCCTTTTAGCATTTTTGGTTTTCAATGGATTGTATGTGTTTTTTTAATGCAACTCTGCTTCATTATCATAAATCTTAACTCAATCTCAAATGAACTCTGCTAGATCTACCCCAACCTTAACTCAAGGTTTGAAAAAATCAAACAATTAACTCTGCTTACAAGTCTTCTTAAATAATCATCTCAATTATACCTTGTAAGCTTCCACAAAAGCTCACACTTATCCATCCACAAGTCCTCCCTAGAACTTGTCCAAATCTTCTCAACAAGTTCTCGCTAGAACTTATCCAAATTTGCTCAATAAGTCCTAACTAGAACTTATACAAACTCATAGAAACATAAAGAGCATTGTTAGAGACTCAATATGCTTCATGCTAATCACAATGGTCAATTACTTTCAATCACTCTTCTAGAAACATATAGAGAATTGTTAGAGACTCAATATGCTTCACACTCATCACAATGCTCAATTACTTTCAATCACTCTTTTAGAAACATATAGAGAATTTTTAGAGACTCAATATTCTTCACACTCATCACAATGCTCAATTACTTTCAATCACTCTTCTAGAAACATATAGATAATTGTTAGAGACTCAATATTCTTCACACTCATCACAATGCTCAATTACTTTCAATCACTCTTCTAGAAACATATAGAGAAACATATAGAGAATTATTAGAGACTCAATATGCTTCACATTCACAAACTCTCAATCACTTCCAATATCTCTTTTATCACAGAAACATATAGAGAATTTTTAGAGACTCAATATGTTTCACACTCATCAATAATCAACCTCTTTCTCAAATCAATTCAAAATATATAATAATTTGTTTCATAGAACTTTAACTATCACTTCACACATCCACTTGACCAGGCTCTACCAAATCTACTCAACCAATCACTTCAATGAAATAGTCCTTGCTCACAAACCCTAGTCCAAGAATATGAACACTCACTCAAAATGTTTCCAACAATGCTTATCAACCAATCTCACATAACAATGATACTCATGTTATTTCCAAAACCTAGTTCAAGTTCTTCACTCAACTATTCACTTCAACAACAATGCTTATAAAACAATCTTCACATAACAATGATACTCATGATCTTTGCAAACCCTAGTTTAAGTTCTTCACTCAACCATTCACTTCAACAACAATGCTTATAAGTCAAGGTGCATAGTATTCACTTCACAATAGCTCAAAAAATCAATAAGGAAACCTAATCAAGTCCTTTTCACTCCAAAGTTGTTTTCCAGAAAACCAACCAATCAACTCAAACAAGGAAGAATATGCCCATACCTTTTTCTTTGATGGAGAATGATCTTCAAAAACCTAGTTCAATTATCACCAATTTCTTTTGCCAAGTACAAAGGGTTAGATGACAAGAATTATCACCCTAACACTTTTCAAAATTTACCTCAAACACAAAGATAAATTAAATTCCAAATACACCTTATTGCTCCATCTCAACAATAAATTTTGACATCCGTAATTTTCATCAAAAATTCCTTTTATAAAATAAAAAACAATTTCTACTTACAACTCCTTTCTCAATATTGCATTTAAATTGAATAATTCACTTAACACTAAATGCAATAAATTAATTTTCACTTCCCTAAGGTAAAACAATAATTACCCTAGCAACATTTACCATTTACCACTTAGGTAAATAAAAACCTTACTCACACCTTATCTCTCCAACAACCTTAGCATAGGTAATTAATGAAAAAGTAAATTATAAAAACCTTGTTTCACTCCGCATTTTGCGGGATTCGATCCTACACTCTATGCTGTAGCAACACCTTGGCCGTGGTTTCCACATCGTGTGAGCCAAGCACTCACCTTGTTGCACTAAAGTGCAATGCATGATTTATCTTCTTCACCTTCCTTAGAGCCCTTTAGCTCCTTCTCCAACACGTCTCCTGCTTCCACATAGCGCTTCGAAGGCGCTTCCTTTTTTGAATTCGCACGAGCCTTTTTGCACCAAGTATTGTGGATATAAATCGAATTGCTCTTCCAATGTTTTTGGCTAAGGTATAAATACCTTTATGCCTTTGTTCCATTCACATCGACGAAGGTAATTTATTGAGGTCGGCGCTTATGACTTTTCATTTAAATATTTAATTTATAAATTATTTAAATTATTTAGAATTTAAATATTATAAATTAATATTTAAATATTTTGACTTTAGGGATTAAAGCCTCCTTAGGTTTTACCACTTCGAATAAATAATATTTATTTATAAAATTTAAATTCAATTTGAATTTAAATATTTATTTAAATATTAAAACTTCCTTGGGCTTTCTAATTTGAAATTAAAAGCCTCCTTGGTTTTTTATAAAAAACCTTTTATTTTTTCTCATCCATGGTTTTAATAAAAACCCTTCTACTTATGCTTCATATAATATTAAAAATAAATATTATGAATCTTTTTTGCCATCAACCTTTTGCATTGCTCCTTTTGACCTTTTGGTATCAACGGTAGATTATTCCTTGACATCAATGACAACTTCATGTCTTGATATAAATGACAACTCCATGGACTCAAAATGTCCAACATATTTGGGGCTATCCCTTGGTAGGACGACCTCTAGATGCTATCCCTTGGAGGGACAACAAGGGTTGCAAAGGGAAATATCCCATTGTTTGAGTGGTGAAAACTACTATTTAAGCCCTAGGGTTTCCCAAAGTGGGTCATATAGTCTTCATGGAGTCCATATATGTAATATCCTCATTATGACATGTTTTAGGTATCTACATATTGAACCCCAAGAGGTAAAATGGTTAATTTTTCAATACCAGATGGTACATATGGTGTTCATTTTAATGAGATGGCCATTGCAAAGCGCATCTTGTGCATGGGATATTATTGGCCTACCATGGAACATGATTGTTGTACATATATCAAGAAATATTAAAAATACCAACATCACACCAATTTAACCCATGTCCTGTCACAAGCATTGTAACTAATTCAAGCTTTGAGGTCTTTTTCATAATGGGATCTCGATCTAGTAGGAAAGATATCTCCTCATTCTTTGGGGAACCATACATTTATCATTATGACCATAGAGTATTTTACCAAATGGGTTGAGGCAGTTCCTCTTGCAAGTACAATAGGACCATGAATTACAGAGTTCATATTCCATCATATCATCTATCATTTTGGCATCCCATCAAATATCATATCTGACAAAAACACCCTGTTCAAAAATAAGGACGTTCGAGCACTTTGCACCAAGTACAATATTCAACACAGATTATTGACTCTTTATTATCCAAAAAGTAATGGGTAAGCCAATCCCATAAAAAAAACTATAATTACCATATTAAAGAAAATAGTTAAATAAAATCACAAGGATTAGCATTTGCAACTCCCCTTGGCATTATAGGCTTATCAAACAAGTGTACGTACGTCAACTAGGGTAACACCTTTTTCACTAGTTTATGGTGTCGAGGCAATCATGCATCTTGAACTTGAAATTCCATCATTGCTTATATCATTGCAAGAATTTATCGATGATGACATTGCATGACAAGTGTGCCTAGATCAATTGAACTTAATGAACAATGAATCAATGCAATAGAGCATCTTCACGTCTATCAAGAAAGAATCAAACGTGCCAATAACAACAAAGTGTATCCTTGAGAATTTTGAGTGGGTGATTTTGTTCTCAAGGAGAATCAATAAAACTCAATCTTACCACCTCATTTGCATGACACATTTATGATAAAATAGCTTGGTCTGTTTATCATAATGCAAACGTTTGGAACAGGAGCCTATAAACTTACCACATTTGAAGGAATTGAGGAACTCGAACCAATAAATATCCTTCATTTGTGTGCCTTCTATTCCTATCTCATAGTTTACCTTGCACAAAAAAAAAAATCAATAAAACATATCCATAAAAATTCAAAAACAAACCAAACAAAAAGAACAAGAATACAATTTTTGTTTTCATCTAACTATTTTTTTCCATCTTCTAGACAATAATATATTCAATAAATCTATAAATATAAATCATACACTCATAGACAACATGATAGGATGAAAAATGGAGTGAGACGAGTGAATGAAATATGAAATGATAATGAGAAATCTAATTATTAAAGGGATATTATGTATAGAAAAAAGGTTAATAGTAAATAAGATTTCACTACAAACATTGGACCTGTTAAAATTAATTTACATAAACAAACTTTGTGGAACAATGTGAGATGCACAAAATCCTCACACTTAGGTATATCAAAACCACATAAGACATATTGTTAGATTCGATGATTGTCCTTCTTAACATACAAACTATTCAAGCTCTGATACCAAATGTTGGCAATGAAGAAAGACAAATATCTAAAAAAATATATTGTAAACAAGCAACAAATTAAAGATAGAATTTCCAAATACTATTTCATCATATTTTGTTGATATTCACCACCCAACATCTGCGTACATCATCCATATTTATGGTTTATGATATCTCTTCGTTTCATGGAATATATAGACTATATAGAAGAGAAAATTTTCTTGTGTTTTATAGGTAGTGAATACCATCATTGATGTAAGATAAATAAATCTATCTATCTATATATCTATATATATCTATATCTATATATGGCTTATCTATTACCATCATCATGAGTTGTCTTGTCTTGTCAAGTCTTATCAACCAAAACCAAATTGTGATATGAAACTATCTATGTTGTAGGTCAAGGTTAGGGTGTTTGAAAGTACCTTCTCATAGCAAGGAGACGATTACCCTAAAATAAATTGAATGGATAGTTAAATGACCACTTAAGTAGTAGGTCATTATATTAGTCTATAGGAAATTTGAAAGAGGTAACTAAGGCATTAAAGACAATACTTTGGGCTTAATGCAAATGAATCTTTATTTTTAATCATATTTTGTATTAAGTAACTATCCTTGTGATATTACCATAAAAAATAAGGTTAGCTGTATACAAAATCATTGGGAAAGGATATGTAGTTTGTATATGGGTGGCACAAGAAATTTGAGAAGGGCAACTATGAAAAGAAGGAAAGAGAATGATAAAGAGGGAGTAGATATAAAGAGAAACATATAGAAGGAGAGACATAGAGACATATAGGGAGACTAAAAAAATATACAAACAACCATAGAGGGAGAGACTCATATAAAAAGAGGGAAAAACATTGAGAGAGAGCAACATAGGAGAGAAAATACATAGACAATAGAGAGAAAGTAAGAAAATATAAGATGTAAAATACTTCTAGTGGAAATATATTTAGTAATATTGTCCATGTGATTTATGATTAATTATTGAGGTATTTATGCATGTCATCGATGCAATTCATTATAGTTCTATAATATTATCTTTATTATTTATGTGGGTTCCTAAGGTCATCCTTTATCTCCTATATATTATCACTTGTTTATTTCACTCTTTGATTTCTCATTCTACATGATTTTTTTTGGGGGGAAAATATTATTCAAAATCTAAAACAATACATTCCACAAGTATTTCCAAGTGATCCAAGCTAGCACATCATACAAAATACAATAAATCCACCAAGGAAATCCATGGATCATTTTGACAATAACTTCGATAGGACACAAGAACCCATGACAATCAGGTTCCTCCACCTTGAAATTATCTTTCTTGGTCCTCATGAATTAATTGATTAAGGAGTCTAGATTTCTCCTAATCAAGATCATTCTAGCTATCATATTTCTAGTAAGGGAATCCTTCAGAAGCCCACTTCGCCAAAAAATCAGCCACTCTATTCCATTCTCTTGGGATATGAACAAAATAAATTTCAACAAAATTCCCAACCAAGCTCAAAATTTGTTTCACTATTCTAGCCATAAACCAGGAAGCATCTTGAAAATGCTTGTTGTTCATAAGAGACACCACTATCATGGAATCAGATTCACAAATAACCCTTCTCCATCCCAAAGAAAAAGTTATTTCCAATGCATGGAGAATTGCCAATGCTTCCATATGATTATTTAAATGAATTCCCTTGTACACAGAGAAAAAGAGGTGGGCCACACCCTCACTATCACGACCAATTCCTCCTATACCAAAATTACCTGGGTTACCCCTGGAAGAACCATCCGTGTTTATTTTGATAACACCCCTAGGGGGGACTCCACTTCCTAGATCTATTGACCTTCAATGAACCAATCCCCCTAACAGGGCCTCTATTTGCAGCTGGTGATGATAAAGAAATCTCCAATCTATTGATAATCTACCAGTCGAAGGAAGTAAGAGGAGAACTCATAATACACTTGGCCTCAATAGTCTCCTTAACCATCCTTTTGACTCTGAGCCATACCTATAAGGCTCCAAGTTGACATCCCTAAAAAATTCTTTGGTTGCGTTCCAACCAAATCTACCAAAATATGAAGGAAGGACCAAAATCCCAGGCAGTTTGAAGACATGAAGCAGAGGTAGGGGGTCTACCCAAGCTTTCCCAAAACTCAAAAATAGAAGTAGCATGGATGATGGGCCTTTTCCAGATCTGCCACCACAAGTTCCAGACCTCCAAGGAATATGAGCATTGGAAGAAAATATGGGGAATGGTTTCCTCATTCTTTCCACAAAGAAAACATAGTGAAGGACCCTGAAAACCTCTTTTCTGAATATTATCCCAAGTTAAACATTTCTTTTGACATAGAAGCCAAAGAAAAAAATTACATTTGGGCCAACCAAACTTATTCCAAATCTTCTTCCACCAGGGGGACACAATCTCCTCTCTTCTCTGCATAATAAGGGTTTGATAACCCAAAGCAACGGTGTATTTCCCTTTCGAATTATGGCCCCAAGCAAGAATATCAGAGTCTTCAATAGAACAACATAGTCTCTCAGCCAAAATAGAAGCCAAAGTGTCATGATCCTTAGGACAACCACCCTCTAGCCAACCCTACGAATCCCACCAGTAGTGAGTAAAAGAACTACCAAGAGGACTTTATCACTTGAAGTCAACCACCTTAGACCATCCCACATCAGAAAAAATATCCTAAAGAAGACGAAGGTGGGGGAAAGAAGAAAGGATAGGAGGATGATTATCCCAAGAATATTCCCAAAATAAGGCATTGTTTCCCTTATTAACAATCCAAAAGAGACCCTTATTAATAAGCATGGCACATTTTTTGAGAGTGTCCCAAACAATGGAACCTTTCCCCCTCAACTCCAATCTTGAAATCTCATCAGTCGGAGCACCACCAAAATATTTGAGGCTAAGAATTTTAGCCCAAAGCTAATCAGGATTACTACACCACCTCCAATAAAGTTTAGCAGCCAAAGTGAGACTATTCAAATCGGATTACCTCAAACCAAGACCCCCCATCTCTTTAGGGTAACACATAGTATCCCAACTGACCAGGCTCCATTTATTACAGTCCAGGTTTCCTACCCATAAAAATTTTCTAGAAAGAGAATCAAATTCTTTGAGAAAGCACTTAGGAGCAGCCAAGATAGAAAACCTTTAAATAGGTAAAGCATGAAGGACAAACTTCAAAAGTGTTAATCTACCAGCAAAGGATAGCCACCGAAAAGTCCAATGATTAACCCTTGATTGAAATCTATCCAAAATACTTTTCCAGTAAGCCCTTCCAAGATTTTTAGAAGAAATAGGAATCCCCAGATACTCCACTAGCAAACAACCCACCTAAAAACATAGAATATTAGCAATCCTACGTTGAATCCGACCATCCATATTGAAGAAGAAGATATTTGATTTCTCTTCATTAATCATTTGACCAGAGGTAGATAAGTAAATATCTAAAGCCTTCCTAAAATTCATTACTTCCTCAATTTTTTCCCTCCCCATTAGAGTAGTATCATCGAAAAACTTAATATGAGACCGGGATAAAGAATTCTCCACCCAAGACCATCCCTAGATAGCACCATGATTCTGAAAACTCTTGAGAAGTTTGCCCAAATATTTAGCCATAAGGATGAAAATATAGGGGGACAAGGGATATCCTTGATGAATCCCCCTAGAGGTCAAGAAGAAAGTAGATGATAAACCATTGATTAAAACTACAAAGGAGGTCGAAGTCACACAACTCATGATCCATTCAATCCAATTATACGAGAACCCAAAAGCTTGAAGGATGTTCTGCAAAAAAGGCCAGCTAACCCTGTCATAAGCCTTGGACATATCAAGTTTAATGAACATAGCCTTTTCCTTAGAGATATCCATAGAGTGAATAGCTTTAGCAGAAAAACACCACACCATCCAAAATTTGATGACCCTTAACAAACCCACCTTGCTCAGGGGAAATAAGAAAACCAAGAACTTTCTTTAGTCGATCCGCAATAATCTTGGTAATAATTTTGTAAGTAATATTGCATAGGAAAATAGGATGGAAAGATCCCAATGAGCTAGAATTTTCATATTTGGGGAAAAGAGCAAGGAAGTTTGAATTAATAGCTTTAAACATTTGCTTATTGACTTGGGATTCCTGAACAACTTTTAGCAGATCAAAACATAACACTTCCAAAAATTCTTGGAAAAATTCTATAGGGAAACCATCAGGTCCAGGTGCTTTACCTTTTTTCATTTGAAAAACCACCACTTTATGTTCCTCCATTGAGATGGGGTCCATTAGCATCTTATTCATATAATTAGAGACCATCCTAGGAATACAATCTAAAATAAACCTCATATTAACAACATCATGAGGACCCTGCTCAGATAAAATAGAGGAGAAGAACTTGACTTCTTCATTAAATATATCTTCAAAGGATGAGAGAGTTTACCCCTAATCAAAATTAAGTGATACTATAGCATTACCATTCCTATGGTATTTAACCGAATTGTGAAAAAAGAGGTGTTTCCATCCCCTTCCAACAACCAATCAATCCAAGATTTTTGCTTCCAAAAAATCTCCTCACAAAGCTCCCATTCAACAAGCTGAATAGAAAGGGAAGATTCCATTTCTAACAAATCCTTTGTCAATCCTTCATCTTTAATTTGAAAAGTGATCTCCTCCAGGCTATCTTGTAGTTGCTTTTTCTTCTAAAAAATATTTCCAAAAGAAAATTTGTTTCATTGCCTAAGTTTGATTTTGACAAACTAGAGGCTTTTGAAAAAAGTAAACATAGCTATGCCAAATTTAGGTTTCCCTTCGATCCACCACCTCTCCACATATTCATACAAATCATTATGCTTGAGCCATATAAGTTGAAAATTTGAAAGGTGAATTTCTTGGCAATGAGAATCTCGAAGAATGAAAGAGAATGGGCCAGTGATCAGAGTCCCTCCAGCCTAGAATATTTGAGAACGAAGTCCATATATCATCAACCAACTATCTAAAGTAAGGAACCGATCCAATATTTTAAAAATAAAATTTGTTCCACATCTTCTATTAGTCCAAGTAAAGATCCCATTTTGAGGCTTCACATCAACAATATTAAGGAAAGAAATATTGTCCTGCATCAAAGTAGAATAAATATCCAAACACTCCACACCATCATTCTTCTCCTCAAGGGACATGATAGAATTAAAATGCCCAGCCACAATCTAAGGATAATTAGGAGCAAGAGATTGAATGAATCTAATATGATTCCATAAGAGGATTTTACCTGATAAATCACTGGGGGAATACACATTCGATAGAAGAATATAATATCTAGATGAAAAGTAGGTAGTAACCACAGAAAGATAGTTTTTGATACCCATCCACCAAGAGGGAGTTAAGCTTCATGGATCCCATAAAAATGCAACACCACCCATTGAACCCTGGTATCCAATAGCAAGATCGTGACCACCTTTCCATACCTTAGAAGCAATTCTAACAATATCTTCACAAGATAATTTTATTTCATAGATGAAAACAATATCAGGCTTATGATCTCTGATCAAATTTTGAGTAGCTTTTTATCTAGGGATGCTAACCAAACCCCTAATATTCCAAGATATCACTTTCATTTTTGGGGTATAGAGAAGTGAAAATATAATGTCTTAAAAACACCATACTCAACTAAGGATTCCCCTATAAATTTCATTTTTATTGATCCTCATTTCTTTCTACTTTTACCACCTTCTCCACCCCACATTTTTTAATATTTTTGTGTGAATACCTAACACAGAAAATAATTTATTTTTCCCTTCCTCTCTGACAATCTTGTACTAGGAGGGTTTAAACCTAGTCTCATCCTCATTTACCTCAGTCAAGTTTTTAGAAAAATGGGAATGATAAAGAAATTTATTAGTACAATTCAACACCTCTTTGGACTTATCTTCATTTCTTAAAATAGTGTTATTAGGCACCACCTCTTTCTTATCAGAAGTTTACATTTCAAAAGAAGGATTTAGGAAAAATAAAAATACCCAACTCTTGAATACAAGCATCCATATCACCTTCGTTCAATACTTTCTCCTCAAATGGACCCACACAGGAATCCTAGAAGGCCTCTCCTCCACTAGATCAAATCCTAAATGCCAAGGTTTGATAAATAATCCATATTGATTGTGAAAGTAAGGACCCCCTCAAACACTTTACTACGATCTTCCATACGGGAGAACACCACAATGAAATACCCATTAGCTACAAGAATAATATCTAGATCACCTTCAGGGCTCCAATTTATCCTAACCCAGTTTTCTAAAAAAGGTATAAAATTTTGAGACCCATGAATTTGTAGATGAGAACATGCTCAAAAAAAATATAAAACATCATCCACAATAGAATCAAGATTGATAACCAAGATAGGATGATATTTGCTTTTCTATAATCATCCATTATTCTTCAGCTTCGAAGTTGAAGAGGAATTAGAAATAGGATCAAAGGTTGCATGCAACAAAAAATTCATGGCATTTGCATGATCAGAAGAAGAGGTATCCTTATTCAAAATAAAATCCTTAAAAGGCTAATATTAGGGGTGACTAGGACCCCTCGAAGCTACCATATCTAAAGCTAAACTATGACACACCTTTCACCAGCCAACATGCTCTATAGGTCCACTATCCAACACTACAAAAATGCATCCATACTCCAAATATGTTTATTGTTGTATGTATTTTTTCTCATTCTACATGATTTGAGTGGATGTGTTGTTTCTATTTATTTCAACAAATTATTTTGAGATCTAAAAAATTCTCATAATAAATTTTAAATTCTTATAAGTTACATACATAATTATAATTATATATTGTAAATAATATCTTTAATCCATGTACTAGTATATGTACCTCACCATTATAAAACTGGGCTTCAGCACGCCCGGGAAGAACTTTTCCACCGTCATCGACACGGTAGTGACCCAACGTGGATCCCCTACACCACTTGTTTCAATTGCCCACAAAGGTAGGAGTTTGACCTCTCCAATTCATCGACATTTAAGTTCTTGGGCTGCTCTTCCCTGTAGTGCCAGGTGCTGGGCATCTCTCTTGACTGTGGGAATTATAGCTACAGATATCAGACCACCTACGATGATTTGGTCATCATGCTATTCACCACAACCGTCATTGTCGGCTCATAAGCCATCGATGACTTCAAATTTGGGTGTGCACTTGCTATGATGAGGCACCTCTAGCTCTCCTAAGGTCTGGTGGGATTTGGGAAGGACTCCCTATTCTTCATCTTGTAAATTACCAAATCGTATGATCATAATTTTTTTCTTATCTACCATATGTACGATCATCTAGTTTGATTGGGTTGATCAAACTGGGGAAGGATGTCCTCTCAGTACCCAACCTTAAATTCATGGCTCTATTGATGAATGTGACAAATCCTTCATTATACACCATGGGGATCAATGGGGTTTCCATGGGTAATGGTTAGTTTTCCATTCAAGTGGACACATTCATAGACTCGAGGATCATCATTACCCATCTTGTGGCCCCCACTTACACTACAATGAGGGATACGTTTCACCACTAGCTCTCCACTCGTAATGTCAATATTATCGCTAATGTTAGCAACTTGTTCAATACCTGCTACAACATTCTGTCAGGTAGAGTGGAGCTTCCTTTCGTTACCTTGCATTTTTATGGGGCTTTTGATTGGGTCCTACCGACTGAGAACATTTTGATTTAGAAGGGCTCCAAAGGCTCCTCCATGTAAAGCTTACCATTTGATGTTCCTCTGGGGAACTCTGCAAATCAGGTGTATATCATTGGAAATTTTCAGCAATAAAACTTTTGAGTTGTGTATGATGTACTATCTTCTCGCCTTGAAATCACTTTAGAAAAGTGTGGTTCTTAAGGCATTCATGCTCCTCCTCATGCACTACATTTATCGCAAAATGCTTTTGACCAGTTTTTATTAAATAATCCTGAAAGGTACTTAGAAGATATTTTGTTTACTTTTCAAAAAATTAGTTATCTTATTGCTCATGTTAATTTTACGTTTACAAAGGAGTTTTACCAAGTTATTTATAAACTTTAATTATACAACTTAATAGTTCAACTAACATAGAACTTATTGAAATCAAGTAAGAGTTTTTTAAAACTAACAATTTAGTTCGAAAGATAAGTAATTAATGAAATCTTTTACATAAATTTTTCTTTGTTAATCAACGTAATGTGTTCCACATCCAAATCAAATCCAATCTTATCATCTTATATACTCACTTGAATTAGTAATGAAAATTAAATAATATTTTTATGAATATTTTTTTATTTATGTTATTAAATAGTATCATTTAAAAAAAAAATTGGGTTGTTTTTAGGTGTTGGATGAGTATCACACATTGGTATCAAATCCTAGTTGCAATTATTAGGTCTTAATGGGTAAAATTAGCTAATTATAATTATTTTAGTAGATGTCTTGTAGAAGAGGAAAACATGACAAAAATTATGGGAATCAACTTCTAGTCATAGAGAGTTTCATAAATCTAAAAATATTCTATTTGAAGTTCCTCAATTAGTTTAACCTCATGAGGATCTACCACGTTGTTGGACATTTTGAGTCCCTAATTAAAATTTGTCATTGATGTCAAGATGCCAGTGATAGCTCTTCTCCATTTCGCGTGCAAAGGTTAATAGAAGTCATAATGAGTCAAAATATCTTCTGTGAACATCCAAGAGCATGGGTCAGAAAGTGGTTTTACTTATTCCAAAGAAGCATTTATCCGAGATAGCGAAAAGCTATAATATTATAATAATTATTATAATATTATTAAAGTGACTTTAAGAAAACCCAAATAAAATATTTATAATTTCGATTATAATATTTTATAAATAAAAGGGTTTAAGTATTCTTTATAAAACCCAAGGTTGGGTTTAAGGCAACTGTTTCAAAGTTTAATGGCAATTTTATTTACCCAAACCTAAATTTGGGTTGGTTTTAATTAAAGGCATTCAAAACATTTACCGTCGATGTCTTATTCAATGCTCGTGCACCGATGTTGAAAGCCATGAAGGCTTGTGTATATATACACCAGAGTTTGCATTCAAAAAATGATTATTGCTCCTAATGTTTTTGAAATAGCTCTATGCCTAGTTTATTCGTTCGTGCATGTGATTTGAGGAGAGGACAAAGTGTTTTGTCCTTCAGAACCAAGTGGAAGGTTACACGTGGAATTTGAAATCTCATTCTCATTGGGCACGGTGGCTCGATGGTAGCGCTTGGCTTGCAGAAGTGTGGAGGCAGGTAGATCCTGCGTTCAATCCATGTGAGGCATGGTTCATGCTTAGTTTTCGAGCACCAAAGGAGGCACCATTTTGTTTGCTAAACATTATGTGTGGATGAAGTTTTAGAGCACGTGGTGCTCGTGGGTTTCAAACATGTGCCAAGCAAACACGATTGGAAGCCACGGTGAGGGCATGCGAAGGGAGGTTGACATGGGTTCAATCCCCACTTGAGGCTAAGGTACTTAGAATTAAATTAAATTTTTATTTTCCCTAATTTTATTTCCTAAGGTGAAAAGGGTAGAAAGAGGGGCATTTGTGATATTTACTTGCATAGTAAAAGTGTCTTAATTGTGGGAGAAATAAGGATTGTTAATTTATTTTTTTGAAGTACCTTATACCATTAATTAATTTTTTAAGGTATTGATATTTGATATTTATTATTTTAGGAGTAATAAGGAGTTTGAGTAAAGTCTTAGTTAAATTTCTATTAAGAATTTTAAGCATTATTTTTTTATAAGGGTTTTTATATTGAAATAAGACTACGGTGAATATTATTTTTGAGTTGGAGTAATAAGGTGTATTTTGGGTCATCATTTTACATTATGTTATTATTAAATTCTTGTAACCCTTATTGATACTGGAAAAGATAAATTTGTGAGTGTGGCAGATTTGTGAGATAAACTCCTTGTCAAGCCAAAAGGTATGGGCAAATTCTTCTTTGATTGTGTTGGTTGATTGGATTTCTTGAAAATTAAGTTTAGAGTGAAAAGGATTTGATTAGGGTTTCCTTTTTGAAAGTGTATGAGTTAATGCTTCAAGGTTTTCTGAAATTAAGAGTTGTGGTTAAAACCTTGTTTGATAAGCATGGTTGTTGAAGTGAGTTGTTATGCAAAGAACTTGAACTAGGGTTTGAAAATATCATGAGTATCATTTTTAAGTGAGATTTGTTGTTGAGCATTGTTGGAAACATTTTGAGTTGTATGATACATGGTTGGACTAGGGTTTCTGAGCAAGAGTTGTTTCTTGAGTGATTGGTTGAGTAGAGTTGATTGGGCCTATTCAAGTGGATGAATGAAGTGATTGTCCAAGTCCATAAAACAAATGCAATAATTTTGGGCACAAGGCTAGATGGTGTAAAATGATACCTCCTGAGTCTAGAAAAACAAATCCAACAACTAGGAAATATGAAAAAATAATGTTAGGGCTAGATCAATGTTAGTACAAACAACCCTTCATGCTCAAGATAAATAAGAACAATGGTATCTTGATAGTGGTTACTCTAAAAATTCTCTTTATTTTTCTATGAGATTGATTTGATTTGAGAAAGCGATTGAGCATTGAGTATAGAACATATTGAATCTCTAACAATTCTCTCTATGTTTCTATGAGATTGGACAAGTTTTGTGTGGACTTGTTAAGCTGATTTGAGGTAATTCTTTGAGAAGACTTGTGGACTGATTTTGTGTGAGATTTTATGGAAGATTACAATACAGATTTGGTTAAGTCACAGAGAGGAATTATTGATCATATTTGGACAAGTTTTGTGTGATATTGTTGAGTAGATTTGAGCAGGTTCTGAGTGGACCTATTGAGTATATTTGAGCAAGTTCTGAGTGGACCTATTGAACAAATTTGAGTAGGTTCTAAGTGGACCTATTGAGCATATTTGAGTAGGTTATGAGTGGACCTATTGAGAATATTTGAGCAGGTTATGAGTGGACCTATTGATCAAAGTTGAGAAAGTTCTTAGTGGACTTGTTGAGCAAATTTGTGCTAGACCGACTGGACTGTGTTTAGTAAAGAATTGAGATAAAGCTTTGGAGGTGACAGAGAAGAGAGGATAGTAGTCTCCAATGGATAGAGATCCATCAGCTAGGGTAGTGAGGATAGGTCTTCTGAGTGGGAACAAGAGTCTTCAATGGAGAGAGATCCATAAGCCAGTGTAGTGGAGGCAGTAGTCTTCTAGAGGATCACCAACCATAGCAGAGGAGAAGGAGTTCTATTATGGATAGAGATCCACAAACTAGATTTAAGGGATCAACATATCCTTTGGACAAAGGTCCATAAATATTGTAATTGGGAAGGATTTCCATAATATTATTTGAGAAATATTTAGAAGAAATACTTTCTCCATGGAAGTAGCCATCTTTGGGTGAACCACATAAAAATGATGTCTCTCATGTGTGTGATGCTTTGTGTGATGTTTATTGTTTTATTAATACTGATGCTACCATTTGGATTAAAAGGAAAAAAAAATTATTGTATATTGTTCACCCCCCTCTCAACAAAAGCACATGTTCTTCACATGTGACTCTAGGAAAATTTTTTTATTATTGAAGTTCCTCAATTAGATTTAGTAAACGTAATAGTGGACCACTTTCAAAAGGGTAGGAAAATATAAGATGTAAGTAGGTAGAATAGCTCCCTACTAAACATTCTCAATATGATGAGTTCAACCTACAATAGATTGGTAGAGATAAGAAAAAAACATCTTCCAGAAATACAAAAGTTCACAATCATAGCTAAAAGTAAGGTTGCTTGAGAGTGATATATTGAGATGTAGAAATATTTTTCACATCAATGAACTCTCAATTCAAGATAAGGCTAAGATTGTAATATTTCATCTAAAAGATGCAACTATAGTTTTTTTGTACAATGAGAAGGTTATGATGGTTGATGAGCATATGAATGTTACTTGGGAATAGTTTGAAGAGTCCCTTATATTGAAGTATATATCCTAGGTGTATAGGATAGGAGGGTTTAAGAATTTATTAGTTGTAGTAGGGTGTTAAGATCATAATGAAATATGAGCAATAGTTTATTTAGTTGCTTAATGATGTGTTGTCTTCTACTGATGAAATTATTCTTGTGAGTCACTTTGTATTAGGGATGTGATAATCCTTGATTTTGATCATTAGAAGAAGTGAACCGTCCACATGGAGTGAGGTCTATTTATGATTATGCATGTACTTATGCTTATGATGTGACTATAAGGCCAATGGGTGAAATGTTGTATGTGTATATATATTTAGTTGTGATTATATGTTTTCAAAATGTACTCTAGAAAGTGGATGGTTTACTCTAATTGGGTTATGTTGCTCATTTATGACCCTCATATTTAGATGAAGGTACTAAAAAAATTATAAAAACCATGTTGCTAGAAACATCTCTTCATGATTGAATGTACAATTTGGTATCATGTTTGTAAATACATATGATAAGGAAATGAGTATAAGGAAAGTGACATAAATCATTGCATACTTGATTATTATATTAGATAGCAAAATAGAAAAGAAATTATATTTAATGCTTGGATGTAGTTGTGAACAATTTGAGTTTTGATGACGTACCCTCTTAGAAGTGATTTGAGAAATAGAAATTAATAGGGCTTGATAGTTGGCTAGGTATTCGAAGGATAACACCTTAGACATCAATTATATTCTTATATTCCCATCCATTAGGATGATTGGTTATGATATACCATTACTTAGTTTGGTGTTGGACATTTTAGATTCCCATTAGAACCTTTAAAGTTTATAAAGAACCTAATCTAGTTGTTTGACTTGGATTGGGCAAAGAGGATAAACATATCCTCTACCACATTTTTTAGAGGGTTGTTACTATGGAATTGATCCCTATCAAACTAAATAAATTTCTATATTTGGTTGATGGAATCCTTGTCATTGAACCATTCATCATGGAAAATCTATCTTTGATGAACATCACAAGTAGATCCTCTTTCTCTTTTTTTATTGTGTGTGTTGAAAATATAAGTTCTAAAATTTCTATAGTGGAAGTTATTAAGGAATATTACACAAGATAATTATGCTACCAACAAGTTGACACAAGATGTGGAAAGGTTAACACCAAGCCTAAGAGTATCATATTGTTATAGATAATAGTATCTCTTAGTGCTTGATGTTCAGGGACAATCCATATCAACAACTAAGAGAAGTTAGACATTATTATGTATTAGTCATAATTCCAAGGCATAAAGGTCAATGTTAAACCCTTTAAGGAGGTGCCATACTTGAAATTCTACTTAAGCAAGTTGGAATTAATGACAGCTAAGTGTTATGGATATGGCAATAAAGTTTGGAATGAACATCCTTGTTATTTGAGATAATATCAAAGTTGGAAGTATTCTTAGGATCAATTTCCATTAGCACTAATACAAATAATGTTTTACCATACTAGAAGAGGCATTTCTCCACCTAAAAGCATAAGCATCAATATAATATCTAGATCACCTTCAGGGCTCCAATTTATCCTAACCCATTTTTCTAAAAAAGGTATAAAATTTTGAGACCCATGAATTTATAGATGAGAACATGCTCAGAAAAATATAAAACATCATCCACAACAAAATCAGGATTGATAACCAAGATAGGATGATATTTGCTTTTCTCCAATCATCCATTATTCTTCAGCTTCAAAGTCGAAGAGGAATTAGAAATAGGATCAAGGGTTGCATGCAACAAAAAATTCATGGCATTTGCATGATCAGAAGAAGAGGCATCCTTATTCAAAATAACATCCTTAAAATACTAAGATCGGGGGTGACTAGGACCCCTCGAAGCTACCATATCTAAAGCTAAACTACAACACACCTTTCACCAGCCAACATGCTCTGTAGGTCCACTATCCAACACTCAAAAAATGTATCCATACTCCGAATATGTTTATTTTTGTATGTATTTTTTCTCATTCTACATGATTTGAGTGGATGTGTTGTTTCTATTTATTTCAAAAAATTATTTTGAGATCTAACAAATTCTCATAATAAATTTTAAATTCTTATAAGTTACATACATAATTATAATTATATATTGTAAATAATATCTTTAATCCATGTACTAGTATATGTACCTCACCATTATAAAACTCATCTTTAGCACGCCCGAGTAGAAATTTTCCATCGTCATCGACACGGTAGTGACCTGGCGTGGATCCCCTACACCACCTATTCCAACTACCCACAAAGGCAGGAGTTTGACCACTTCAATTCATTGACGTTTAAGTTATTAGGCTGCTCTTCCCTGTAGTTCCAGGTGTTGGGCATCTCTCCCGACTGTAGGAATTATAACTATAGATATCAAACCACCTATGATGATGACTCTCAATTGGTCATCATATTATTCACCATCACCATCACTATCAGCTCATAATCCATCGACGATTTCATCTTTGGGTGTGCACTTGCTATGATGAGACTCCTCTAGCTCTCATCGAGTTTGGTGGGATTTGGGAAGGACTCCCTCTCCTTCATCTTATAAATGACCAAATCGTACGATCATAATTTTTTTCTTATCTACCATCTGTACGATCATCCAGTTTGATTGGGTTGATCAAACTGGGGAAGGACGTCCTCTCAGTACCCAATATTAATTTCATGCCTATATTTATGAATGTGACAAATCCTTCGTTTTACACCATGGGGATCAATGGGGTTTCCATGGGTAATGATCAGTTTTCCATTCATGTGGACATATTCATAGACTCGAGGATCATCATTACCCATTTTGTGGCCCCAACTTACACTACAATGAGGGATACGTTTCACCACCAGCTCTCCGCTCGCAATGTCAATATTATCGCTAATGTTAGCAACTTATTTGATACCTACTATAAAATTCCATCAGGCGGAGTGGAGATTCCTTTCGTTACCTTGCATTTTGATGGGGGTTTTGATTGGGTCCTACCGGATGAGAACATTTTGATTTAGAAGGGCTCCAAAGGCTCCTCCATGTAATGCTTACCATTTGATGTTCCTCTGGGGAACTCTGCAAATCAGGTGTATATCATTGGAAATTTTCAACAATAAAACTTTTGAGTTGTGTATGATGTACTAGTTTCTCACCTTGAAATCACTTCAGAAAAGTGTGGTTCTTAAGGCATTCATGCTCTTCCTCATGCACTACATTTCTCGCAAAACTCTTTTGACCAGTATTTATTAAATAAGGTTTTAAGGTACTTACAAGAGATTTTTTTTTACTTTTCAAAAAATTAGTTATCTTATTGCTCATGTTAATTTTACTTTTACAAAGGAATTTTACCAAGTTATTTATAAACTTTACTTATACAACTTAATAGTTCAACTAACATAGAACTTATTGAAATCAAGTAAGAGTTTTTTAAAACTAACAATTTAGTTGGAAAGATAAGTAATTGACGAAATATTTTACATAATGTTTTCTTTGTTAATCAACGTAATGTGTTCCACATCCAAATCAAATCCAAACTTGTCATCTTATATACTCACTTGAATTAGTAATGAAACTTAAATAATATTTGTATGTACATTTTTTATTTATGTGATTAAATAGTATCATTTAAACAAAATTTTGGGTTGTTTTTAGGTGTTGGATGAGTATCACACATTGGTATCAAAGCCTAGTTGCAATGCTTAGGTCTTAATGGGTAAACTTAGATAATTATTATTATTTTAGTAGATGTCTTGTAGAAGAGTACAACATGACAAAAATTATGGGAATCAACTTCTAGTCATAGAGAGTTCCATAAATATAAAAAAATTCTATTTGAAGTTCCTCAATTAGTTTAACCTCATGAGGATCTACCACGTTGTTGGACATTTTGAGTCCCTAAGTCAAAGTTGTCATTGATGTCAAGATGCCAGTGATAGCTCTTCTCCAGTTTGAGTGCAAAGTTTAATGGAAGTCATAATGGGTCAAAATATCTTCAGTGAACACCCAAGAGCATGGGTCAGAAAGTGGTTTTACTTCTTCCAAAGAAGCATTTATCCGAGATAGCGAAAAGGTATAATATTATAATTATTATTATAATATTATTAAAGTGACTTTGAGAAAACCCAAATAAAATATTTATAATTTCGATTATAATATTTTATAAATAAAAGGGTTTAAGTATTCTTTATAAAACCCAAGGTTGGGTTTAAGGCAAACGTTTCAAAGCTTGATGGCAATTTTATTTACCCAAACCTAAAGTTGGGTTGGTTTTAATTAAAGGCATTCAAAGCCTTTACCATCGATGTCTTATTCCATGCTCGTGCATCGACGTTGAAAGCCATGAAGGCTTGTGTATATATACACCAAAGTTTGCATTCAAAAAATGATTATCGCTCCTAATGTTTTTGAAATAGCTCTACGCCCGGTTTATTCATTCGTGCATGCGATTTGAGGAGAGGACAAAGTGTTTTGTCCTTTAGCACCAAGTGGAAGGTTACACATGGAAGTTGAAAGCTCATTCTCATTGGGCACGGTGGCTCGATGGTAGCGCTTGGCTTGCAGAAGCGTGGAGGCAGGTAGGTCCTACGTTCGATCCACGTGAGGCATGGTTCATGCTTGGTTTTTGAGCGCCAAAGGAGGCACCATTTTGTTCGCTGAACATTGCATGTGGAGGAAGTTTTGGAGCACGTGGTGCTCGTGGGTTTCAAACGTGTGCCTAGCGCACACGGCTGGAAGCCACGGCTAGGGCACGTGAAGGGAGGTTGACGTGGGTTCAAGCCCCACTTGAGGCTAAGGTACTTAGAATTAAATTAAATTTTTATTTTCCCTAAGTTTATTTCCTAAGGTGAAAAGGGTAGAAAGAGGGGCATTTGTGATATTTACTTGCATAGTAAAAGTGTCTTAATTGTGGGAGAAATAAGGATTGTTAAGTTATTTTTCTGAAGTACCTTATGCCATTAATTAATTTTGGAGGTATTGATATTTGAGATTTATTATTTTAGGAGTAATAAGGAGTTTTAGTAAAGTCTTGATTAAATTCTTATTAAGACTTTTGAGCATTATTTTTGTATAAGGGTTTTTCTATTAAAATAAGACTATGGTGAATGTTATTTTTGAGTTGGAGTAATAAGGTGTATTTTGGGTCATCATTTTGCATTGTGTTATTATTAAAGTCTTCTAACCCTTATTGAGATTGGAAAAGAGAAATTTGTGAGTGTGGCAGATTTGTGAGATCAACTCCTTGTCAAGCAAAAAGGTATGAGCAAATTCTTCTTTGGTTGTGTTGGTTGATTGGCTTTCTTGAAAATTAAGTTTGGAGTGAAAAGGATTTGATTAGGGTTTCCTTTTCAAAAGTGTATGAGTTAATGCTTCAAGGTTTTCTAAAATTAAGAGTTGTGGTTAAAACCTTGTTTGATAAGCATGGTTGTTGAAGTGAGTTGTTATGCAAAGAACTTGAACTAGGGTTTGAAAAGATCATGAGTATCATTGTTATGTGAGATTTGTTGTTGAGCATTGTTGGAAATATTTTGAGTTGGATGATACATGCTTGGACTAGGGTTTGTGAGCAAGAGTTGTTTCTTGAGTGATTGGTTGAGTAGAGTTGATTGGGCCTAGTCAAGTGGATGAATGAAGTGATTGTTCAAGTTCCATAAAACAAACTATTCTATATTCTGATTTGAGTTGTGTGAATAGAACATATTGAGTCTCTAACAATTCTCTTTATGCTTCTATGAGATTTATTTGAGTTGAGAAAGTGATTGAGCATTGAGTATAGAACATATTGAGTCTCTAACAATTCTCTCTATGTTTCTATGAGATTGGACAAGTTCTATGTGGACTTGTTAAGCTGATTTGAGGTAAGTCTTTGAGAAGACTTGTGGACTGATTTTGTGTGAGATTTTGTGGAAGCTTACAATACAGATTTGGTTAAGTCCTAGAGAGGACTTATTGAGCAGATTTGGATAAGTTCTGTGTGAGCTTGTTGAGAAGATTTGAGTAGGTTCTGAGTGGACCTATTGAGCAGAGTTTTGAGTGGACCTATTGAGAAGATTTGAGTAGGTTCTGAGTGGACCTATTGAGAATATTTGAGCAGGTTCTGAGTGGACCTATTGAGCAGATTTGAGCAGGTTCTAAGTGGACCTATTGAGCAAATTTGAGCAAGTTCTGAGTGGACTTGTTGAGTAGATTTGTGCTAGATCGATTGGACTATGTTTAGTACAAAATTGAGATAGAGCTTTGGAGGTGATAGAGCAGAGAGGATAGTAGTCTCTAGTGGATAGAGATCCATCAGCCAGGGTAGTGAGGATAGGTCTTCTGAGTGGGGATAAGAGTCTTCAGTGGAGAGAGATCCACAAGCCAGTGTAGTGGAGGTAGTAGTCTTCTAGAGGATCACTAGCCAAAGTAGAGGAGAAGGAGTTCTCCTGTGGATAGAGATCCACAAACTAGATTTAGGGGATCAACATCTCCTTTGGATAGAGGTCCATAAACATTGTAATTGGGAAGGATTCCCAAAATATTATTTGAGAAATATTTAGAAGAAATACTTTCTCCGTGGAAGTAGCCATCTTTGGGTGAACCACGTAAAAATGATGTCTCTCATGTGTGTGATGCTTTGTGTGATGTTTACTATTTTATTAATATTGATGCTACTATTTGGATTAAAAGGTAAAAATTTTTATTGTATATTGTTCACCCCCCTCTCAGTATAAGCACATGTTCTTCAATTGGTATCAAAGTCGGTCTCTCCATGAAAAGACTAACAACTTGGAAGAGGATCCTTTAGTAGCACACATGACTTCAGAAAGTGAAGACGAGACTATGTTTAATATAAAAGAAGAATTCTTTGTTGCTCTCAAAAAATTGGAAAGACTTAGAGAGAAAAATTCAAGCTTGAAAGAACAAGTTCAAGAAGATGAAGAAGCAAGAATGGAACTTATACAGAGTCTCACATAACTCAAGATTAGGGTGGAAGAAGGAAAGAATATTGAGCAAGATATGATAGATCTATTGAGAGCCAGGGAAATATAATGTGAAATATTGGAAGCAAAAATTGTTCTCCTAAGGAATAAAGTGGAAAGGACCAAGGTACTACAAGATATAGAATATGAGAAGCAGAAAGAGGAATCAAGTCTCCAAAAGGTAGAAACTTCAAACAAAGAAAAGCAAGCAAAGGACATCAGAAAGGAAGAAAGCAAAGGAGAACCCTGGATAAGAGTTAATCACAAGAAGAAGATGACTTCTTCACAAATTCCAAGACATCCAAATAGGTTACATAATTTCTTCCATGGTCATTGTTTTTCTTGCAATAAATATGGTCATAGAGTTGCACACTGTATTCATTATGCAAGATACAATAGAAATTTCAATTCCTTTGCACCTCTCATGGATGGTGATGTTATATGTTACAAATGCAATAATTTTGGGCACAAGGCTAGATGGTGTAAAATGATACCTCCTGAGTCTAGAAAAACAATTCCAACAACTAGGAAAGATGAAAGAAAGAATGTTAGGGCTAGATCAATGTTAGTACAAACAACCCTTCATGCTCAAGATAAATAAGAACAATGGTATCTTGATAGTGGTTTCTCTAGTCACATGACAGGAGACAAAGACAAATTCATTGTACTAAAAGAAACAAATAGAGGATCAGTAAGTTTTGGTGATAATGGGTCAGCAAGGATTGTTGGGAGAGGATCTCTAAGTCTAGACAATGGAAAAACAAAAATAGAGAATGTTTTGTACGTCAAAGGGTTAAAACACAATCTACTGAGTATAAGTCAACTTTGTGATCAAGGATACATGGTCACCTTCCACCCAGATAGGTGTGAAATAAGGAAAATAGAAACTGGGAAAATCATTGCAAATGCAAGAAGGACCCCAAACAACTTATACATGCTCAATGAGATCAAAGGGGAAAAATGCTTTCTATCACAAGAATATGAGATTTGGTTGTGGCATAGAATATTGGGTCATTTGAATTTTGACAACATAGTCAGTATAAGCAATAAACAGGAAGTTAGAGATTTACCCAAAATAAGAAGACCTCAAAACACAATTTGTGCACCCTGTCAACATGGAAAGCAAACTAGGACAACCTTTAAACCAAAATGTTATATGTCATCTGAGCCATTGAGCCTAATACATACTGATTTGTGTGGTCCTACCAGAACACAAAGTATTCAGGGTGAGAGTTACTTCATGTTATTTGTAGATGATTATTCCAGAATGGTTTGGGTAACCTTCCTAAAAGAGAAATCAGAGGCTTTTGAAAAATTTAAAGCATTCAAGGAATTGGTTGAAAATGAAATAGGCAAAAGGATTAAGTGTCTACGATCCGATAGAGGAGGAGAATTTACTTCAAATGAATTTGTAGAATTTTGTGAACAACATGGAATCAAGAGAGAGTACTCAGTAGCAAGAACTCCTCAACAAAATGGAGTAGTTGAAAGGAAGAACAGGACTGTTGAAAACATGGCTAGAGCTATGTTAAATGAATCTAAGTTATCAGATGGTTTTTGGAAAGAAGTGGTATCCACAATTGTATACATAATTACTAGGGCTCAATTAAGGGTAAATCATCACAAGACTCCTTATGAGCTTTGGAAAGGAAGACCTGCTACTGTAAAACATTTCAGAATCTTTGGAAGCAAATGTTACATAAGACGGGAAGATCAAAACTTGGGCAAGTTTGATCCAAGATGTGATGAGGGAATTTTTCTTGGTTATTCCACAAAGAGTAAAGCCTACAGATGTTTCAACAAAAGAACACGCACTATGGTAGAAAGTATGAATGTAACAATTGATGAGAAGATAGATTCCAGAGAACCAGTTCAGCAAACTATGTACCAAGAGGATGGATGTTGTCAAGAAGAATTTTGTGAGGAATCAAATAAATATGAAGAAGAAACACAAAGGCTTCTTCCTAAGACTCCTTCCAGGTATGTACAAAAACATCATCCAAAAGAACAGATCATCGGGAATCCAGATGAAAGACAAACAAGGAGAAGAATAATAAAACCATCTCAACAAGCAAATTTTTCCTTGCTATCTAAGATTGAGCCAAAAGACTTCACTCAGGCTAGTGAGGATGAATTTTGGGTTAAAGCAATGAATGAGGAGTTGGATCAGATAGAGAAAAGCAAAACTTGGGAACTTGTTCCATGACCAAAGGACAAAAATGTGATTGGCACAAAATGGGTATTCAGAAATAAGTTGAATGAAGATGGACAAGTGGTCAAAAATAAAGCAAGGTTAGTATGCAAAGGTTATGCACAAGTAGAAGGAATTGACTTTGATGAAACTTTTGCTCCAGTTGCATGACTTGAAGCTATAAGGATATTTTTAGCTTTCTCAAGTTTCAAGAACTTCAAGGTATATCATATGGATGTCAAGTCAACATTTCTAAATGGGGTTCTAGAAGAAGAGGTCTATATTGAATAGCCAGAGGGATTCATACTAGCAGATACACCAGATCAGGTATGCAGATTGAAAAAGGCATTGTATGGTTTAAAGCAGGCTCCCAGAGCATGGTACTCAAGATTGGATAAGTATCTTCAGGAATAGGGATTCAGAAAAGGAATAGCAGATAGTAATTTGTATATCAAAAATGAAGGAAATGATCTTCTAATAGTGGTTGTTTATGTTGATGACATAATTTTTGGAGGAAACAATGATAAGATGTGCAAATATTTTGCTAAGAATATGCAAAATGAATTTGAGATGTCTATGCTTGGTGAATTGTCCTTCTTTCTTGGACTTCAGATTTCACAATCAGAAAGGGGAGTGTTTCTCTCTCAAGCCAAGTACATCAAGGAAATGTTGAAGAAATTCAGGTTAGAAGATTGCAAACTAGTAAGTACTCCTATGGTCACAGGATGCAAGTTGAGTAAGGATGATGAATCTCCAGAGGCAGATCAGAGATTATACAGATCTATGATTGGCAGCTTATTATATGTTACAGCTACAAGACCAGACATAGTACAGTCAGTGGGATTAGTGGCAAGGTTTCAAGCAGCACCTAAGGAAACACATGTGGCAGCAGTAAAAATAATTTTTAGGTATCTAAAAGGGACTATGGATTTTGGGCTTTGGTATCCCAAAAGTGATAGTTTCACACTAACAACATATACAGATGCAGATTGGGCTGACAACATTGATGATAGAAAAAGCACAAGTGGAGGAGCATTCTTTCTTGGAGAATGTCTAGTCTCTTGGTTAAGTAAGAAGCAGGTTTCAGTATCTCTATCTACAATAGAGGCAGAGTATATTGTAGCAGTAGCCAGTTGTACACAGGTGTTATGGATGAAGAGAACTCTAGAAGACTTCAAGATCAAGCATGATCAGCCCATTCCTATACTATGTGATAATACAAGTGCCATAAGTATCTCAAAAAATCTAGTAATGCACTCCAGGACAAAGCACATTCCGATTAAGTATCATTTTCTGAGAGAACAGGTGATAGATAAACAAGTCAGATTGGAATATGTCACTACAAAGGAATAGATAGCAGATATTTTCACTAAGCCACTTTCAAAGGAAACTTTTGAGTATCTTCGAGGAAAATTGGGAGTGAGACTCCCACCCCGAAATTAACCACCTTAACAGAAGGTGGGGGAGGGGCTAAGCTAAGAGGCTCATTCTTAGCCCCGAGCCCCAAAGGTGACCCTTTGCCATTGATGTCAAAGGGGGAGAGATTTGTGTAATGGGGAGAGATTTGATATTTGAGAGAGCATTGAGCCAGGGGGAGCAATGTCCTGGGGGAGCAGAATAAAAAGAAAGGTCAAAGTTTCAGTAAAAATAATATGGGTTACCATCAATGACAAAGGGGGAGATTGTTGGACATTTTGAGTCCCTAAGTCAAAGTTGTCATTGATGTCAAGATGCCAGTGATAGCTCTTCTCCAGTTCGAGTGCAAAGTTTAATGGAAGTCATAATGGGTCAAAATATCTTCAGTGAACACCCAAGAGCATGGGTCAGAAAGTGGTTTTACTTCTTCCAAAGAAGCATTTATCCGAGATAGAAAAAAGGTATAATATTATAATATTATTAAAGTGACTTTGAGAAAAGCCAAATAAAATATTTATAATTTCGATTATAATATTTTATAAATAAAAGGGTTTAAGTATTCTTTATAAAACCCAAGGTTGGGTTTAAGGCAAACGTTTCAAAGCTTGATGGCAATTTTATTTACCCAAACCTAAAGTTGGGTTGGTTTTAATTAAAGGCATTCAAAGCCTTTACCGCTGACGTCTTATTCCATGCTCGTGTGCCGACGTTGAAAGCCATGAAGGCTTGTGTATATATACACCAAAGTTTGCATTCAAAAAATGATTATCGCTCCTAATGTTTTTGAAATAGCTCTACGCCCAGTTTATTCATTTTTGCATGCAATTTGAGGAGAGGAGTTTTCCCCCCGGGGGGGGGGGGGGGGGGGGGAGGGAGGGAGGATTCTCCTCGCGGGGGGGGGGGGGGGGGGGGGGGGGGGGGGGGGGGGGGGGGGGGGGGGGGGGGGGGGGGGCGCTCGGCCCGAGGGGGGGGGGGGGTGTGTGTTGTTTTTGTACGCGAGGGGGGGGGACCTTTTTCTCCCTCGAAAACAGGAGGGGGGGGGGGTTGGGGGGGGGGGGGGGGGGGGGTGTTCACGTGGGGCGCGGGGCGCCGGGCGGGGGGGCGGGGGGGGGGGGGGGGGGGGGGGGGAGGGGGGGGGGAGCCCCCCCCCCTGGGGGAGGGGACCTAAAAATTAAATAATTTTTTTTTTTCCCAAGTTTTTTTTCTAAGGGGGAAAGGGGAGAAAGAGGGGCATTTGTGATATTTACTTGCATAGTAAAAATGTCTTAATTGTAGGAGAAATAAGGATTGTTAAGTTATTTTTCTGAAGTACCTTATGCCATTAATTAATTTTGGAGGTATTGATATTTGAGATTTATTATTTTAGGAGTAATAAGGAGTTTGAGTAAAGTCTTAATTAAATTCCTATTAAGACTTTTGAGCATTATTTTTGTATAAGGGTTTTTCTATTAAAAGAAGACTATGGTGAATGTTATTTTTGAGTTGGAGTAATAAGGTGTATTTTGGGTCATCATTTTGCATTGTGTTATTATTAAAGTCTTCTAACCCTTATTGAGATTGGAAAAGAGAAATTTGTGAGTGTGGCAGATTTGTGAGATCAACTCCTTGTCAAGCAAAAAGGTATGAGCAAATTCTTCTTTGGTTGTGTTGGTTGATTGGCTTTCTTGAAAATTAAGTTTGGAGTGAAAAGGATTTTATTAGGGTTTCCTTTTCGAAAGTGTATGAGTTAATGCTTCAAGGTTTTCTGAAATTAAGAGTTGTGGTTAAAACCTTGTTTGATAAGCATGGTTGTTGAAGTGAGTTGTTATGCAAAGAACTTGAACTAGAGTTTGAAAAGATCATGAGTATCATTGTTATGTGAGATTTTTTGTTGAGCATTGTTGGAAATATTTTGAGTTGGATGATACATGCTTGGACTAGGGTTTGTGAGTAAGAGTTGTTTCTTGAGTGATTGGTTGAGTAGAGTTGATTGGGCCTAGTCAAGTGGATGAATGAAGTGATTGTTCAAGTTCCATAAAACAAACTATTCTATATTCTGATTTGAGTTGTGAAAGAGATTGAGTTGTGTGAATAGAACATATTGAGTCTCTAAAAATTCTCTTTATGCTTCTATGATATTGAGTTGAGAAAGTGATTGAGTATTGAGTATAGAACATATTGAGTCTCTAACAATTCTCTCTATGTTTCTATGAGATTGGACAAGTTTTGTGTGGACTTGTTAAGCTGATTTGAGGTAAGTCTTTGAGAAGACTTGTGGACTGATTTTGTGTGAGCTTTTGTGGAAGCTTACAATACATATTTGGTTAAGTCCTAGAGAGGACTTATTGAGAATATTTGGACAAGTTATGTGAGCTTGTTGAGCAGATTTGAGCAGGTTCTGAGTGGACCTATTGAGCAGATTTGAGCAAGTTCTGAGTGGACCTATTGAGAAGATTTGAGCAGGTTTTGAGTGGACCTATTGAGCATAGTTGAGCAGGTTCTGAGTGGACTTGTTGAGCAGATTTGTGCTAGACCGACTGGACTGTGTTTAGTACAGAATTGAGACAGAGCTTTGGAGGTGACAGAGCAGAGAGGATAGTAGTCTCCAATGGATAGAGATCCATCAGCCAGGGTAGTGAGGATAGGTCTTCTGAGTGGGGACAAGAGTCTTCAGTGGAGAGAGATCCACAAGCCAGTGCAGTGGAGGCGGTAGTCTTCTAGAGGATCACCAACGGAGAAGAGGAGAAGGAGTTCTCCTATGGATAGAGATCCACAAACCAGATTTAGGGGATCAACATCTCCTTTGGACAGAGGTCCATAAACATTTTAATTGGGAAGGATTCCCAAAATATTATTTGAGAAATATTTAGAAGAAATACTTTCTCCGTGGAAGTAGCCATCTTTGGGTGAACCACGTAAAAATGATGTCTCTCATGTGTGTGATGCTTTGTGTGATGTTTACTATTTTATTAATACTGATGCTACCATTTGGATTAAAAGGAAAAAAAATTTATTGTATATTGTTCATCCCCCTCTCAATCTAAGCACATGTTCTTCACACGTGACTCTGGGACAAAAAATTTATTGTTGAAGTTCCTCAATTAGATTTAGTAAATGTAATAGTGGACCACTTTCAAAAGGGTAGGAAAATATAATATGTAATTAGGAGGTAGAGTAGCTCCCTACTAAACATTCTCAATATGATGCATTCAACCTACAATAGATTGGTAGAGATAAGAAAAAAACATCTTCCAGAACTACAAAATTTTACAATCATAGCTAAAATTAAGGTTGCTTGAGAGTGATATATTGAGATGTAGAAATATTTTTCACATAAATGAACTCTCAATTCAAGATAAGGCTAAGATTGTAATATTTCATCTAAAAGATGCAACTATAGTTTGTTCGTACAATGAGAAGGTTATGATGGTTGATGAGCATATGAATGTTACTTGGGAATAGTTTGAAGAGTCCCTTAGATTGAAGTATATATCCTAGGTGTATAGGATAGGAGGGTTTAAGAATTTTATTATTTGTAGTAGGGTGTTAAGATCATAATGAAATATGAGCAATATTTTATTTAGTTGTTTAATGATGTGTTGTCTTCTACTGATTAAATTATTCTTGTGAGTCACTTTCTATTAGGGATGTGAGAATCCTTTATTTTTATCATTAGAAGAAGTGAACCGTCCACATGGAGTGAGGTCTATTTATAATTATGCATGTACTTATGCTTATGATGTGACTATAAGGCCAATGGGTGAAATGTTGTATGTGTATATATATTTAGTTGTGATTATATGTTTTCAAAATGTACTCTAGAAAGTGGATGGTTTACTCTAATTAGGTTATGTTGCTCATTTATGACCCTCATATTTAGATGAAGGTACTAAAAAAATTATAAACACCATGTTGCTAGAAACATCTCTTCATGATTGAATGTACAATTTGGTATCATGTTTGTAAATACATATGATAAGGAAATGAGTATAAGGAAAGTGACATAAATCATTGCATACTTGATTATTATATTAGATAGCAAAATAGAAAAGAAATTATATTTAATGCTTGGATGTAGTTGTGAAAAAAAATTGTTTTTATGAGGTACCCTCTTAGAAGTGATTTGAGAAATAGAAATTAATAGGGCTTGATAGTTGGCTAGATATTCGAAGGATAACACCGTAGACATCAATTATATTCTTATATTACCATCCATTAGGATGATTGGTTATGAGATACCATTACTTAGTTTGGTCTTGGACCTTTTAGATTCCCATTAGAACCTTTAAAGTTTAGAAAGAACCTAATCTAGTTGTTTGACTTGGATTAAGCAAAGGGGATAAACATATCTTCTACCATATTTTTTAGAGGGTTGTTACTATGGAATTGATCCCTATCAAACTAAATGAATTTTTAGCATATTTGGTTGATGGAATCCTTGTCATTGAGCCATTCATGGTGGAAAAGCTATCTTTGATGAACATCACAAGTAGATCCTCTTTCTCTTTTTTCATTGTGTGTGTTGAAAATATAAGTTCTAAAATTTCTATAGTGGAAGTTATTAATGAATATTACACAAGATAATTATGCTACCAACAAGTTGACACAAGATGTGGAATGGTTAGCACCAAGCCTAAGAGTATTATATTGTTAGATATAATAGTATCTCTTAGTGCTTGATGTTCAGGGACAATCCATATCAACAACTAAGAGAGGTTAGACATTATTATGTATTAATCATAATTCCAAGGCATAAAGGTCAATGTTAAGCCCTTTAAGAAGATACCATACTCGAAATTCTACTTAAGCAAGTTGGAATTAATGACAGCTAAGTGTTATGGATCTAGAAATAAAGTGTGGAATGAACATCCTTGTTATTTAAGATAACATCAAATTTGGAAGTATTTTTAGGATCAATTTCCATTAGCACTAATACAACTAATGTTTTACCATACTAGAAGAGGCATTCCTCCACCTAAAAGCATAAGCATCAATATAAGAGAAGCATTTATAAATTGATATTTAGCATATAATTTTGAAAGAGCCTTCATAGTACTTAGCATCTAAGTTGGAAAGTGATACCTAGCACCAAGTCACATGTTTATAGTGCCTTATAATCAAGCCACTCAACATAGATGTCAAGTTAATATTAACACCAAAAGAAAGGGTCAACATAATTTGATACCAAAGAGTGAAGTGAACAAAATATGGAAATAATCTTGGTCTTTGAGGTAACTTAAATAGTCATGCAAAATTTATATTAGAAATTATTGGAGGATAAAATTATGGTTTAAGAAACTAATAAGGGATTTAATGGGTAGGATTAAGAATTTTTCTTGAAATGTGAGTTGTAAAATAATAATATGTCAAATAGATAAATTTTCAAAAGTCTCCACATGAGAGAAATAGCACCATGACACATCACATGCAAGAAAATAGCTAAGGTAATAATGAAATGGAGGTCATGATCAACCCATTTAAAACTTGAGTAGTATCAAAGTAGGGATTTTCATATCTACTATGATACTTGATAGTTGAGAAGAGTTATCTATGCATGGATAAGAGTAGTTGTAGAAGATGTATGGTGGCCTCAACCGATAAGGGGAATGGTAAAGGAAACTAGAACATGGTGGATGACAAAAACGTACCATAATCATTTCTACATAATGGATCTAAGTTACAAACATCTAATATTTTTAACCATACAATATAAATTTTGGTACAATCATATTTGGAATATTAGGGATACCTACATAGATAAGGATATCAACAAATATGTGGGCATTATTCTAGCAAAGTTATCCCATGGCACCTTGTATGTGGGAGCCCAAAAGATATGGTAGCTAAATGAGGGATTAGATAAAATCCAATTGAGATTTTCTACTCAAATGGGATATTTAGATTGGGTTAGGATCCTCAACCTACATAAACTAGAAACTCGACTACTTTGCTATTATGTGGATACCACAATGATGGGTTATGGTTACATATATTCTGCTACAATAGAGAGGAAGTGGTAAACTAAAATTTTTCCCATTGCATGGAAAAGAAAGATTCCAAAATGTATGAGAATAAGAACTCAGTTAAGGCCCAAGAGGTATGACAATCCTTGAACACCATGTCGAGTATGATGTTTGTGGTAGTGGTTGGATATCACATGCTCAAAAGAAAATTTCAATGCATAGGTTTTGTTCTATAATTGTATCATAAGTGTTGTTGAGATTCAATAATGATCAGAGGAGGAATGGTGGCCTATGATAGGGTGGTGATATGGAGTAAACATAATATTGCCCACATTTTTCAAATAGTTTTTTGATAAATCATAAAAAGATAAAGAAGGGATCCTTAAACTTTAAGTACTATACTTTATTAATTATTTTTACTATGTATTTTTCAAGCACCAACCTAGAAAATATTATTAGACATATATTTTTAGTGTAACCATACATGTTTTTGTAAGTTGCACATCATTCTATAAATAATATTGATTTAATATTGTTGGAAAAATAAGTGGTATAGGAAAATAGGATTAAGAGCCTAATGAATGGTAAATAATGCATTCTCCTACTAGGTGACAATGAATTTATTAACAAGAAAAAACATTTATATTGTTACATATTCTAGTATTATATTCTAAAGAGGTTGCACCTAGGAGGACATGTCTATGACATTGATTATGGAGCCATGAATATTAATGCCCAAATGGTAAACATTAGATGTCTAGAATGAGAAGGAAAAGTAAAAGAAAAAATAATAGATGGAGTAGTTTTAAATGTCTAAGAAAATAATGAATGCTACATATGAGGATGTGGAACCAAGTGGTGTAGGGATAAATAGATAGTAAAGGGGTTAAGATTCCAATGAATTTATAATTACTACTAGTACCCATAAGGGTGATGCCTTATTTGGATATCAATATTCCTAATAGCCCTACTAAGAACCAAGAATAAGAGGCTCTATGTTAGAAAGAGATTATATTACATCCTTTGGGTCATGTAAATGTAACTTTCTAGGTACATACTTAGGATATTAGATTACTTTAGGGGAAAGTTATCTAGTTACTTCATGCAATGTAATAAATGCACAAATATCAATGTGTAAGTTGTATATGTGCAAGGTGTCCCTTGCACAACTAGGTAGAGTGTTGGCAAAGGAACCTATATTCTTATATAAAAAGAGCCTCATTGTAACGAGTAGAATATAGAATCTTAGATCATATTCGTAGGTAGTAGCATAGTGTTGTGTAGATCACCATATATTTATGATGGGTGCAATATAGTCCAGTAGCTTTGTTCATGGAGTGTCCCTTTCATCCATATCTACATTGTATTCATTTCCATAATTTCTATTTATAGCATATTTTAATCATCTCGTAGATTTACTTTCTTTCATATTATTCTACATTTTGTGATTGCTATCTCCCATTGCATACTACATCAAAATATAATAGTGGTATTAGATCCATGGTAGATATAGCCATAGTGATCAATAGATAAACCACCATTATCATTAAGCCTAAGTTTTTTGTCAACCTAATGTGCTATTGGATCCACCACTATTAAAAATTCTTAGAAGAGTCTAGGTGGTATAATTAGGGAGAGACACAAGTGAGGACTGAAAGAAATCTTAGTTCTAAAATACTGAGATTAAATTTGGCTAGAGTATTTCCATTGAGTTGCAGGAAAAACTCGTGAAGACTAGGACTCAAAATTCAATCCACTAGATTGACAAATCATCTAGTGAAGATCATTCAGGATATCTGGAATTTGTTAACTATTACTTAAAGTTTCCTTTATTGCAAAAAAATAATTCGTAGATGATTAGGACACCTCCTATAACAAAAATCTAGAAGACCTCCACTTTGTTGCCTAAATATTGATGTGCCTTCATAGTGCAGAGATTAGTCCTTGTGTAAGAAAAGAATACTGTAGAAGAAGACTTCTAGAGAAGATTCATGGTGAATTTAGGAGACTAGATATCTCAATTGCTATATTGAGAACTTCATACAAGAAGAAAATGCCATAGAATCCTTGATACAGAATAAAAGGCCATAGAAGCCTTGATCTAGAAGAAAAGGCCATAAAATCCTTGATCCAAAAGAAAATGCCATAGAAGCCTTATTCTAGGAGAAAAATCCATAGAAGCCTTAATCCAGAAGAAAATGCCACAAAAGCCTTGATATTGAAGAAATGCCACAAAAGCCTTGTCCTAGAAGAAAATACCACAAAAGCCTTGATACTGAAGAAAAGGCCACAAAATCCTTGATACTTAAGAAAAGGCCACAAAAGCTTTAATACTAAAAAAATACCACAAAAACCTTGATCCTGAAGAAGATTCCAGAAGAGTATTTGATTTCGAATAATATTAATATTTCAATACTAATACTTTGTTGCAAGGAAAGGAAATTTAATGACTTGGGAAAATTCCTACAAGAAATTTAGGAAGAGTATCTTCTTTTGAATCAATCCAGCACCTGAAGCAAAATTGAAGGTAAAGAGATCAAGATAAGATCTCATTAAAGAAATCTTAGTCTTGGAAGAAGGACTAGGAGAGTCTTACTCAAATCCAAAAGTAGTAGAATAAAATATCTAGAAGAATATATCACTACCAACACTTCCAGGAGTAGAATGTTGAAGAGAAGGTCTCAAGGAAGACCAAAATAAATTGCAAGATCAAATACCTTGGAGAGGTCTCAGTAAGCATCAACTAAAAGGCTTGGATAGCCTTACTTAAGTCCTCAAAGGAAAAATCATTGGAGAAATTTACTACAAAATATAATGAAATATTTGGGATAATTATTGTCATCCAAAAATAAGACCAAAATAAGAAGAAGAATTTGGCAAGGATTGCCAAATATTAGAATACCTCAAGATATTCATAATATTGAGAAGAATATTTGGGACAATTATCGCCATACGACAACAAGCCCAAAATAAGAAGAATAATTTGGCAAGGAGTGCCAAATCTCAAAAGACCTCAAGACATTCAAAATATTGAGAAGAAGATCCTACTTGAAGTTAGAATTCGACAAGAAGACTTGAAGACAAGAGAAGCCTACAAAATCCAAAATATTTGAAGATTATCTCTCATAGCAAGAAGGCACCATTTCAGAGACAAAGACTTCTCCAAATATACAACAAAATGAGAATATTGCTTAAAGGATCAAATCATCAAAACCTAGGCTCATAAAAGAAAGTTCAAGATCACTTTTTGGTGAAGAAGAAACTAAGCAACAAGATCCTACTCAAAGCATCAACTTGGTGATCTTAGAAAACAAGATCTACATCCTCTATAGAAGCAGCAATAGATTTACAAAAGGCTTTCAAAAATACAAGCAACTATTTGTGCAAGTAGATTCATTAATTGGATTACTTATCAGACTTGTTAAAGCACCTTAATTTGGATTAGAGTTGTAAAAGAGAAAAATTGAATTACAGTCTTCAAAAGTGCAAAAAGGAAAATTTCCTTTTAAGTTTCATTTAAACATTATCTTTGGACTTGATTAGATTACAAAATTACAACTATCAATCAACTACCAAATATCTACTTTGGAAAGAAAAAGAAGACTAGTTCCTACAACTTTGTTTGTAGCGAAATTGTAAAATAACTCTTGAAGATTCATTTTAGATTATTCTTTATTAGTTGCAGTAAATTGATTAAGTGCACTTATAAGTTATTTTGAGATTTTATTGGAGTGATAAGGTGTGATTGTTAGTGCATTAAAAGTGAAATATTAGTGGGTTCATTTGCACTACTATATTACTCTCAAAAAGCTTAGTGTTTGTGTTCTTGATAAAGGCACAAAATCATATTAGCATCAAGTGTCTAAAGACACCATTAGTGCACCAAAATATGCAACTTGTAGTGGTTAAAGGAAGCCACCAAAAATATCTCAATCCTCCAAATTTTGGATAAAATAGCAACTAACTAAATTCAGCAAAGGAAGCTTCAAAAATTAAGACTTAGTGAGTCTCAAATCCAAAGCATTACAAGGTTAGTTGCAAGGTGAAAGTGCAGAAAATTACATCAAAGAGAAGCTTCTATCTACACCATTATAATATTGGTATTGTTATCAAATTACCCAAGAAAAAAGGGGAAATATATCTATTCAAGAACACCACCTCAAATCTCCCATTGCATTCAAAATTCTACCATAAAAATCAGAAAATCAGATCTACAAAAAAGAGTGCAAAAAGAAGTGTGAGGTTTCTTATAACCAAAATTTATTACATTATTGTGCATCATTCTAATCGGATGTACGTAGGTCTTAGGATAAAATATATAGTGCCTTAAGGGTATATTATTACAGTAAAGAACAACCAAATAGCACACTCCAAGCATAGCAAATGGACCTCTCAAAAGGCTCATAATTCCTCCATTTTGTATGGTCGAACCTATAAGAAAATAAAACAAAATACAAAGTAAAGAAATAGCATTACATCCAAGGTAATATCATCTACAAAGGAGCATACAAAATAAGTTACAAAATGAGGAAAAGCATAGCAATACATGTACATCCAAGGAGCTCCATCAAGGCACCACCAAAGATCCACAAAGGTACTTCCATAGCTCCAACAAGGCACCACCAAAGATCCACCAAAAGCTACTCAAAAGCCTCCAAAAGCATTAGATAGAACCACCTCATCAAACGTTCTCAAAAAAGAAAGAATTTTCCAAGGCACATTGTTAATAAGAAGCTTTGCCAAGGTACATTGAGAGGGAATTACTTAGAAGACTCATGCACAAGGAGGTGATGACACTTGTTATCTAAATATAACATTAACAACTCTCACACATGTGCCCATCCGTTACAATATTGACCAAGGAGCATTACACAAATAAGGTTGGAATGTTAGAAATAAAGGAGACACTTGGAATGGAAAATAATGAGTGTTCATATTAGAACATAACATTCCTTTCAGACCTAATATAAGGCTTACAAGTGGCAAGATGTATCTCTACTTCTATCAAGCGCTCATAAGAAACGGTTGTGACACTTGTCACAAGGTCCAATATTCCTCCATAAAAAGGTGCCCAAGTCCAAGGAGTCTGCATTCATAGCACAGTCAATGCAAGCCAAAGTGCAACATGGAAGCAAGGAGAAGAGATCATTAAAGCTCAAGTCAAGGGAGGTCAAAGACCCCATAGATTTAAGCACCAATGTTCGTGCATTAAAGGCAAGGGGCTTGGACAATGTCTTTAGTGCCAAAGGATAACAGTACGTTGTTGTAATATATAGCTAAAAAAGGCATCAAACCAAATCTTGAGAATTTTAAAAGAATATCAACAAAACAAAATAAAAATCAATTGAATTATGTCAACACTTCAAAAACAAGCATCAAAAGCTTCAAAAATTTAGTACAACATTGAAATGTAAGAAATGACCCTTATTTAATATTAATTTCATTCTTAGGGAGATATAAGGATTGCAAAATAAGATCAAAGACTATAGAAAATATCAATATTGAAAGAAAAAAATAAAGGGTGAAATATAACAAATCAAAATAATATTTGCAAAATAAACTTAGGATAAATAAGGGTTACTACTAGAAAAATCAAATTTATAATATTTACAAATATTATCGTGTTCTAATTTTCTATATTTGAGAGCTATAAGGATTACAACACCAAATTAGGTTATTGAAAATTAGAAGCACTAAAATAAAATCCTAAGGGATATTAAATGAGGTTATTAAGGTTTTTGCTAAGTTTGGAAATTTATAATATTCGTCTCAAAATTTTTCAAAGGGGACAAAATAAATCCAACATTAAAACCTCTTCAAAATTGGAAAATTGCATAGTTCAATAGGAGTAACAAGGTGTTAGAAAAGTTGATTTTTAATATTTACAAAACTTTACAAAATCAACCAAAAATTGAACTACATTTTACAAGAGCACTATATCATATTCCAAAATCACTAAGGAGACAAGGAATTTCACAAAATCTAAGGATTGATATTAGGAAATTTAAATGGCATCAAACAAATTCTTCCTAGCAATATCTAAACTACTCAAGGGTCCTAATTATTTCTCCTGGAAGAATAAAGTAAAAGCAATCCTGGTATATGAAAAGGTTTGGGATATTGTCAAAGGGAAACATAGATACCTACCACATATGATATTGAAATCCTAAATATTGATGAAAATGATTCAAAGGCTTTAATGATAATAACATTTGTTATCACTGATGAGATACAACCCTATATCAGTTTAGCAAAAATATCTTTAGATGGATGGAAAAGCCTAGAAAAAAATATTTAAAGGAAATAATAAGGTAACTATTCTTCATATTCAAACTCAACTTCACTCATTAAAGATGAATAATGGAGAAAGCATAGAACTATTCCTAAGGAATGCAGTAGATATTAAAGGAAAATTATTGACCTTAGGAGAAATAGTTAAGGACAAACTTCTCACTCAAGTAACCATGAGAGCACTTCCAAACATCTATAAACATTTAGTAACATCTTTACAATTCCTAAGTAAAGATACATTCTTGACGACTTAGTCAATATTCTATAGGAATATGAGGTGGAAAATATAGTTAAATATGAAATAACTAACACTACATTGGCATATAAAGATAATCCACAAGGAAACATTGCTTCTTCATCAAAAGGATGAAAACCATGGTACAACATGTATTTTCAGATATGCAAGAGAAAATGTCTAGTACCAGCTATTGTAGGTTTAGTCCCTAAAATCAGTTTCAAAGAAATAAAATGAACAATGGGAACCAATTTCAGCCACGATAATATAAAAATCCTCATAAGCAACAATTTCAGCATCCAACCAATTATCTCCAATTGGAGTATCGAAAAGGAAAGAAAAAAATATCTATCTCAAAGGATATAAGAAATTGAAGAATTGAAAGAATCTACAAATGATTATGAAGTCAAAGCTCTTTCAACAAGAATGACAGGGTATGAAGATAATAACTACTTCCTTGAACATATTAGAGAAAATAGAGAAGAAGAATTTGAATCTCAATATCAAGAAGGAGATTCACATTGAACACTAAAGTCTTCAACACCCAAATAATGTAATACAGGGTATGTTAGAAATAGATTATATTACATCATTTGGGTCATGTAAATGTACCTTCCTAGGTACATACTTAGGACATTAGATTACTTTAGGGGTAAGTTATCTAGTTACTTCATGAAATGTAATAAATGCACAAGTGTCAATGTGCAAGTTGTATATGTGCAAGGTGTCTCTTGCATAGCTAGGTAGAGTGTTGGCTAAGGAACCTATCTTCCTATATAAAAAGGGCCTCATTGTAACAAGTAGAATATAGAAGCTCAAACCATATTCATAGGTAGTAGCATAGTGTTGGGTAGATAATCCTATATTGGTGATGGGTGTAATGTAGTCCAGTAGCTTTGTTCATGGAGAGTACATTTCCTCCATAGATACATTGTATTCATTTCCATAATTTATATTTATAGCATATTTAAATCATATTGTAGATTTACTTTCTTTCATATTATTCTACATCTTGTGATTTCTATCTCCCATTACATACTGCATCAAAAGCTAATACTCTATTAGGATAATATCTCATTTTTTAGTTTATGACATTAAGGAAATCTTAAAAAATAGGTATTAAAGAGTCTTTTGAGTTGCTAGTGTCAAAGTACATAAAAAGGACCAACACATGTTTGATGGTATCCTCAGAAAATAAAGTAACAATAATTGAGGTGATAATGATGATTGTGGAAAGAATGTAAAATGTAACAATAGCAAAGTTACTCATTATATGCATGAAAGCCCTAGTTGTAGAAGGCACCAAGGCCATGATGATGTAGGCCAAGGAAGATATGGATGAGGGTAGCATAAAGGAGTTGGAGATTCCACAATTTACCAAGGATGTGACCAAATATTATCTCAAGGACTAAACCAAAAAATGATATAAGAAATCATTTGAGGGAGGTGTAGCCAAGGCAAAGAGCATAAAGGGCATAAAAGTAATAATTAATTTTATTGGACCTATTAGTTTTGCTAAGTGGATAGTGATACAAATAGTACTAGAGAAAAGGTTATAGAACATAGATATCTTAGTAATGAGTAGTAGCATGATGACTCCATTAATGATCTACATAGTTGGGTGGATTTAAAAATGGAAAGAGGCCTTCATGAAATCTATCAAGATATATTTATATTTAGTATTCATGGATATGAAGGTCTAGGTGAGAGGGTATGCATTTTGGATACACAATGATAAAAACTAAAGAGAATATCTTAGCCACTAGAGTTTTACAGGATAACACCCAAGAGGATTAAAATAGGAACATGATGAGACTATTATTGCTAGAAAATAAACTTAACCAAGTTGTTAGTGTGATCCAATGGGTTGATCCTTTGGTATCAATAGAGAACAACCTAAATCTAGTAGAGGGATTATTCTACATTGTTAGAGATATCCTCTAATGATACTATGAATTGTAGTAAATTTGGACATTCAATTGAAAATCATATGGAAGGAATAAGATTGGTGTTATAACAAGCATACCAATAACTAGCTTAAATGTTGAAAACAATGGAAAATAATCAAAATAATGCAAAAACCTTAGTTGGAGTTAAATAGAAATCAATAATATTCATGCAAGAGATCAAATAGCAAATCCATATCTTATACACAAATTTTAAAAACAAAATTACTTTAATGGATTGGATTTACCTCACCATAGAAGGCATTTCACAATAGAAGAGGGAAAAAATATTTAACAACCTAAAATACAAGTAGCAAATCATTAAATACATAAAGGAATTCATATAATTAGGGTGTTTTATGATTAGGTGATCAAGGAGAAAATCCAAAAGCATAGTAAAATTACCCAAGATCTCTTAATGCAAAACCTTTATGATGTTATGGCAATAATAAAATATGAAATGGAGTTTAATTTTCTATATGCAAATATCATTGAAATGCTTTATCAATGGGTAGATATTTATATGGAAATCACATATTGGTATTGAACCCTTAAGTTGCTAGAGTTACCCATCTCCTTGTAGCACTATTAACCCAAACCATTATAACATCAGTTAATTCCCTATTGTCTTCAAATATTTTTGTTGCAAGAGTTTTGATAGAGAGTGAGTAACCCCATGAATTGTTAGAGAAATTATTACAAGGAAGCATTATATTTATTTGTACCACCTATATATTAGTACCTTTTTTATTTTTTAATAAAATGATTTATATATTGTGTATAAACATAAATCTAGCATAATAAATATTAATTAATTAAACATGATTAATAAATATATTTAATATTAATTAAAGCTAGTTAATATTAAATAAACACCAGGTCCGAGGTTTAGATCAATTGGTTCGACCAAACCCCGTAAGGGGGACAAAGGTCCAAGGGTCAAATCTCAAGCCTCGTTACAAGGAAATTGTTACAAGGAAGCATTATATTTATTGATACCACCTATATATTAAGGGAAATTGTAAGAGAGTGAGTAATCCCATGAATTGTAAGGAAAATTATTACAAGGAAGCATTATATTTATTGATACCACCTATATATTAGTGCCTTTTTTGTTTTGATTTTTTAATAAAAGGAGTTATATATTGTGTAGCCACATAAATATAGCATAATAAATATTAATTAATTAAACATGATTAATTAATATATTTAATATTAATTAAAACTAATTAATATTAAATAAACACCCATCACCTAAGTATTGATTAATTAATTAGTGCTTAGGTTGCACAAACATACACCCCTACCCGCGGGCACATTCACCTCTCCACATCATCCACTTAACTGGCAGTTCCACCTCCTATCATTTGGATCGATCACACACAATAAAAACCCTTATCCACAAGTGAACTCAAGTCACTAGTAGTTGCACCTCCATCAATAGAAGGAATATGCACAACATACATTCAGTTAACTCATGCACATTTATTTAAAAGGATATGCATGTTCAATCTATCCATGCACAACCAATTAACTATCCATGCACATTGAATAAAAAATTTAAAGAATGCACACATCATGAATTTGCACTCATAAGATCAATTGGTGATATTTATGAGGTAAGTTTATCCCCATGCACTCCCCATGATAAAATCAATGCAAGGATAATACTCTTAGTTACAATAGTTAACTAGCCAAGTCACCTCTTTATCCCGTCTACCTAGGAAAGTCTATAAATTAAACCTCTTCTCCTTTCTGGAGCATGAGTTTGGAGAATACACCGAAGCACTAATGAAACTTTGAGCATACACAACATAAAATGCCTAAGTTTTCACATGATGCTATCCCTATCCCATTTTGGACCCTGATCATGCATCTTTGTATGCCTAGATCGGTTTTTTGAAAATCCCTAGATGCCACAACTCATGACCATTCAACCCTAAATGGTCTTAGTCTATGATCATCAGACCCCTATACGATCAACTTCCAACCTGCATAGGAGTTTTCCAAAGTAGCACTGCTCAAAAGTAACAACAACAACAACATCACGACACAACACCAACAATAGTGACACCCGAAAAGGTAAAAAAAAAATCTATTTTATATCCTTCACATGATTCAATTTTTTATTTACTGCATTGGGTTTAATACTTCTTGAATTTGGGTCTCACTTTAGAAGGCCTGACAGGTACCTTTGATCAATTTCATTTATCTTGTGTGCAGGAATTCAGGTACAAACTAGATCTTAGGAAGCAAACCCAAATCTGGATAGTGACCTAAAGCCACCTGATTCCATAGACCTAGATTCCCACAGCTACAATAGACCACATTCTGCGACCATTCGACCTCAGACGACTATGAACCACAACCATAAGACCCCTAATGACCAATATCTAAATAGTAGTCTATCACATATCGAGAATACATAGATACACATATTGATGTAGAGACACCATACATGACACCATCACATCCAATGAAGCAACGATCGCTACAAACAAGCTCACACATTTGTTGTAGCGATGAAGGCGCATTGCACCATTGTTATTTTGTAAATGGAATCACTCCCTCAATATTTATACACCCTTGAACGGGTCCATATTGTAATAGAAAGGACAAAGGCATATTTCAAGTTAATATTAATTTATTATTTTTATTCATTTGCTTTACATGGTGCATACTTTTATCGTATAAAAGATGGCGATCACGTTGGGACCCTTCCCTTTATTTTGATCTAACATAATATTTTGAAGTTACTACTATTTTATGTCGTATTTCATATTTTGCTATTATATTTTATAGGTTTCTGACATTTGTTGTGTTTTAAATTTATAGGTTGTAGATATACTACACAACAATAGGACCGTCTGACCTTGTACGGTCCTAGATCGCAACCATCTACCTAAGAAAAATCTCAGATAAAAATCGTATGACCCCAAATGTTCATAGAACACAGGAACAACCTACCTCTAGTATTTAACACAATGTAAGATCCTAGGTAGGAGAGTCAATTCCTTTCTATTCAGAGTAAAATTTAGCAATAAATAGTAGGTAGATTACTTAAAGTTTTTGCTTCTTTGTCTACAATAGTGTAGCTACACTGTGTGAAAAAAGAAAAGAAAAATATCATCTTAGGTTTTATTTTCTTGCATTAAAAGATACTGCATTAGGCATCTTAGATAGAAATAAAATAAACAAAAACTAAAAATATACAAATTTACACCACACTGGAAAAATTTTGGTAAACATCGATAATTCGGGCTTCATCACCAATTGTCGATCGAGATCAGTGATGATGATATTCATCTTTATCCATTGGATCATACCCAAGAAACCATAGTAGCCCCCACGAGTGGTTTCCTAGCCTTCATCACTAGATAATCCTCTACTCTTGAGAGTATCTTAGGGCGGGTTAGGTTAGACACCCCTTTCCTTGGTGTTTAATAATTAATGGACTTATAGCTATTACTATTATCTGAGCCCATCTAAGGGTGAAGTGAAAGCCACGTTTTGGTCGATAACAAGACCTATACAACATGACCTCTTTCAAGAGGTTAATTTTTGCTTTTAGAAATACCATCAATTGCATACATCCACATAGGAAGCCATTTCAACCATTGTTGCACCATATTTTGGTAGAAATGTGGACATCGACAAACCCTGATATTTTACATTTCATCATACCATTAGTATTTTTACGTTGATTTGCATCAAAACACACAAAATAAAAAATATTTCAAAATTCAAAACAAATTCAAAAAACATACCAAAAATAAAAAACAATTTCAATGATCTCACAAACACATCAACTTAAATAGTGGCACATTAAAAACAAAGAAAATCAAAATCATTGTTTGCTTTGTTTGTTTGTGTAGATAGATAAAAATAGAAAAATACAAAAAGAGGTTTACCAAACACAACCACACCATCACATCTTCACAACCACATCCCATCCATTTTCCAGGTTATAGTCTTAACTCAAAGTCAAGCCTGAGCTCAATCCGTAGCCCAAGCCGCCATGGACTCATTTGATCAAGCCTCCCATAATCCACCACTTCAACTCACTAGGATACAACCTCCCAACCACTCCCAGGTATCTTGTCTAGCTACATGCAATATATTACCTCCCCCTCATCTAGGTTGTAGACCTCGAGCACTTCATACCATCCCTACCATAGATCTTGATACCACTGGTCAAGAGACCCCTATGTTTCCAAATCACATTACCCTCATCGATCTTTATGTCATACATGCCATGCATAGAACCTTTCCCCTAATATATTTACCTTATTTATCCCTATCATAATTAACCATTCCACCTCGATTCATTTCACCCACATCCTAGCAATAGGTCTATACCCATGCAACCCGTTCGATTGACCCAAATCCTCAATTTTGCATACTTGTAGAATTATTTCCACTTGGATTATTTGATCCTAAAACCAACAAAGACTCCATGACCATAGTTGTAGATCCAAACCATCCTCTATGGGTCCATGTTAATGCAACATCTCACTTTCCCATATCCATTTAGCCCGTGTTATCCCATCAACCTCAATCGCCTACCACAAGGGCCAAACCCTACACCCCCCACATTTGTGCAAGATAACTTCTTCACATAGTATCCATCCTAGGTAACTCAACCACCTACCATTCAACTATTAATGCCCTTGCAACCACAAGATACCTCCTATAGTTACTCCTAGCCACCACTAAGTAAAAATCTTCCCCTCACCAGATACCACCAAACCTCATCCTCCACCATATAACCACCACTTGAGGCTAATACCTATGAACAACAACCCGCACCATAGCAATACCAACAACACCAACAACCTACACAACAATAGTACTATCAACATCCACTGCTACAACAATACTATCAGCAACAACAACCACCCACACCATAACAACATCAACAACCTCCATAATCATAGTACTATCAATAGCCATCATTGTAGCAGTACTATCAACAACAACAACCACCCACACCTCAACACCAGAAACCTCTACAACAATAGTACTACTAACAACCACCACTACAATAATACTATCAAAAACAACAACCACCCACACCCCAACATTAACAATATCTACCCAATAAATACCAAAAATACTTTTTGTAGCAACAACAACCACCCACACCCCAACATCATCAACAACAAACCATTCAACATTAGCAAGTCACTCAACAAAACTATCAACAACAAGCCATTCCACATTAACAGGTCATCCAACAATAACATCAATAACCACCCATACAACATCAACAAAAACAATAAAAATCATACCAAACCTATCAACAACCTTTCATACAACATTTGCCATCCAAAACATACACAAACCAACAATTCACCCATCATCATCAATACCCACAATTGAGAGTTCAAGTTGGCACATCTAATGTAGTTTTCCAAGTCACTTCATATTTATTTCAATGGCTTATCGATTAGGTCTACACCTTACAAATGCAAGTTTTCAATGAGGTGTCAAAAGACAACACTTGATCACTAACAAACTTCCCTATCCAACCATTAGTGTCATCACCACCATATCCTCCTCTATTCAAAATGCCAAAATTTAAAAAATTCAAGGGGAAGGAGGATCTCTAAGAGCACATGAGAATTTTTTTAATGCATGTTATCTCCTAAATGAGATTGATGTTCTCATGCTTTGCACCTACTTGTTGTTCCTTAAGGGAGGAGCTTTGGGCTGGTATAACCATTTTCCTAGACATAGCCTCTATAACTTTGAGCATTTGGTCAACCTATTTTTGGAATGCTTCTCTCTAAATTTCAAGAAGCGAACAACATTGACAAACTTATATAATATTTGACAATTTGATGATGAGCCTATCTTATATTATGGCTCTAGATGGAGAGATATGATAATAGAGTTACCCTTTCCTCTCTCTTCTTACTCAAATGTTTACAAGGAGTTGTTCCAAATCGATATCACTATTATTACATATCCAATAATATCACACACTCGAATAATCACTAGCATAGACCAAGACGATCAAGGACATAAAGATCCAAGAGGGAGATATAAAACTCAAGAAGAAAGAGTGGTCAAAAAAAAATTCTAAACGCACCTCCAACAACCATTTTAAACCCAATAAAGTTAATTAGGTGGTATTGAGCATCACGAGCAATTCCAATCAACAACAACATCAACCACCACCTCAACAACTCCTACAAATTTAAAATTAGCTTCAATAACCCTCATATTTAGCCATCCCACCTCCCTCACAACTTCAAAATCAACAACAACTAGATAACCACAACATGCGGCCTACTAGACCCCCTTGCAATTACACACCACTTTCGAAGCCTTATTCAACCTATTTCATAGGCTCTATGAAGAACAAACAATTAGATTAATGGAAATGAAACTAGAAGACCCAAATAAGCCTAAACCTATGAATTATAAAGAATATCAATATTGTGTTTATCGCATGTATAAGGGGCATGACATAAATGATTGCATCACATTTAAAAATCTAGTTTAAGCTCTTGTCGAGAAGGGGGATATTGCCATTGACAATCCTTTGGCCTCGCAAAATTAAAACTTGGCATCTACCAGGACCCTTTACCACAACACAACCAACCACCCATCGCACCTATAGTTGTTGCCATGCCATCCAATCGGGTGAACCATATTAACAGTATGCCACAATACCAAAACTTTGTAGGGATGATATACATAGTTACTCAAAACCAATGCTACCCTAAATGATCAGCACAATCGAGTATTGCAACCAATGTACCTTCATCCCCTATATTTCCACCTACATTAGTGTAGGCCATGCCTCACCCTCCATAACCTGTTATATCATTAACCACCTACATCACTTAGGGCCTCAAAATGACATTGACCAAGCTTTTGATTTATGAGCTCATCCAACAATCCCCCCCACATCATGAGGCGTTAATGAAAATTTTGAAATCCATTGAAGTTCAAACACAAGATCCAAATATTTTTTCAAGTTTTATGGGCAACATCAGAATATGCACAAATCCATATATTACCTCCTATGACCATGATATTAAAACTTTACCCCTAAAGGTATCAAACCCTCCATTGCACATCATAGCTCATATAGACAACAAACCCTTCAAATGTATTTTGGTCGATTTCAGATCATCTATCAACATCATAACCTCCGTAACACTTCAACATTTGAACTTGCCACCTTCACACATAGACACATCCATGTTTACTCTAAGTGCCTTCAATGATACCTTGTTCTCAACATTGGGGACAGTTGTTTTACCTATTCATGTAGGTGTCAAAACCATCCTACAATACCACATCCTTGAAGGATAAATGAAATACAATATCTTACCTGGAAGATCATGGACTTGGGATATGCAATGTGTCCCCTCAATATTACGCCATTACCTCAAGTACATTCATGAGGGTCACATTTTGAGCAAGGTGCAACAACAGTATTGTCATTGTTGTCAACACAGTCAGATAGATCTGTTGATGCAATGGACAAGAAGTTCAAAAGCCATTCAGATGTAGAAGACAAGAGTTCAAAGGTTATTCAGAGTATGTACAGTGATTTTCCAAGAAGACCGAAGTGGCCCATATGCAAAAGATCAAAGAAAAAAGACAAGTAAGAAAAGTGTTGTGATATCGCGACATATACAACAAGCAAGAAAAACTGTCACGATTTCGCAACATGTTGGAAGAGAGAAAAAGCAGGAAAAACTGTCGCGATTTCGTGACATGTTGGAAGAGAGAAAAAGCAGGAAAAACTGTCGCGATTTTGTGACATGTTGGAAGAGAGAGAAAAAGTAGGAAAAATTGTCGCGATTTCATGACATGTTGGAAGAGAAAAAGGCAAGTGGAAAAACTGTCGCAATTTCGTGACATGTTGGAAGAAAAAGAGAAAGTAGGAAGAAGTGTCATGATTTCACGACAAGTTCAAAGAAAGAGAACAAGTAAGAAAAGTGTCACGATTTTGCGACATGTCGCATTTTCGCGACTAAAATAGGAGAGATAAAGTAAGTTGGAAAAGTGTCACGATTTTGCGACATGTCGCATTTTTGTGACTAAAATAGGAGAGAGAAAGTAAGTTTGAAAAGTGTCACGATATCACGACATGTCGCATTTTCGTGACTAAAATAGGAGAGAGAAATTAATTTGGAAAAGTGTCATGATTTCATGACATGTCGCATTTTCGTGACTAAAATAGGAGAGAGAAAGTAAGTTTGAAAAGTTTCACGATATCGCGACATGTCGCGATATCGCGACATGTCGTAATTTCACGGCATGTCGCAATTTCGTGACAAAAGTAGAGAAGAAGACTTCGAAGGCAGAAGTGTCACGATTTCGTGATAAAAGCAAAGACGTAAAGTATGGAAGCAGAAGTGTCATGATTTTGTGACAAAAGTAGAGAAGAAGACTTCGAAGATAGAAGTGTCACGATTTCGTGACAAAAGCAAAGAAGTAAAGTATGAAAGCAGAAGTGTCACAATTTCACGACAAAAGTAGAGAAGAAGACTTCAAAGGCAAAAGTGTCACGATTTCACGACAAAAGCAAAGAAGCTAAGTACAGAAGAAGAAGTGTCACAATTTCATGACAAAAGCTAAGTTGAAGACTATGGAGGCAGAAGTGTCGCGATATTGCGACAAAAGCAAAGTCGAATTCTATGGAAGCAGAAGTGTCGTGATATCACAACAAAAGCAAAGATAAAGTATACGGAGGCAAAAATGTCACGATATTGCGACAAAAGAAAATATGAAGTCTGCGAAGGCTGAAATGTCACAATATCGTGACAAAAGAATAGAGAAAGCGTACGGAGGTGAAAGTGTCGCGATATCGTGACATGTATTTTCATGGCAACAACAATAAAAGAAGCTACAGAGGCAGAAACGTCATGATTTCGTGACATGTCATAAATGCGCAAGTCAAGAAGGAGAACCCGACTAAAATGAGAAGTATGACAATGGACCGAACATCTTCTTGAGTTGAAGCCAACGAAGACCAATGACAGCCAACTAAAATTAGGGTTTACAGTTGTTATGAAAGCCGACTAAGATTAGGATTTACAGCCGACTAAGATTAAGTTCTCATCATAAAAATATTTTTATAAAAGGAGGGTTGTTTGGAGAATTGTGTGTATGGATGAATGTGTGTGAAATACGGTCGTTGTGCGTAGAGAGCAAGTCGTGTCGAATCATGCTAAGTGCAAAATTTGCAAAGAGAGTAGAGTGCGCAAAAGGGAGAAGACGATCATGAATTTCGACTGTAACGAAGCAGAGTGTGCGAAGTGATTGCACAGAGAGAGTAGAGTACGCAAAGAACGCAAAGGTGAAGAAGACCATTCAGGGTCTTGCAAAAGCAAAGGTATCTTACTATCAAATTTATAGATTCAAATTGAAGTCTAGGTTGCAGCTTGGCATCAGGGGTTGGTGCTCTTTTTTGTTGGTGCAGATAAATCAGGGGTTAGTGCTCCTTCCAGTTGGTGTTGGTAAATCAGTGGTTGGTGCTCCTTTTTTTTGGTGTAGATAAATCAGTGGTTGGTGCTCCTTTTTGTTGGTGTAGATAAATCAGGGGTTGGTGCTCCTTTCTATTGGTGTAGATAAATCAGGGGTTGGTGCTCCTTCCAGTGGGTGCTGGTAAATTGATTGTAAAGTTGTGCTTTGTAAAGGCTAGATTTGGATGGTAGTCCAAGCAATCAATTTTTGAGGAGCAGCCACATTGGTGAACCTCGTTAAAACTTGTGTTGTGTGATGCTCTTTTGTTATACTTGTATCTAGTAATAAGTTTTAATTGTTGTGGTATTAAGAGTTGTAAATTCAATTTTAAAGAGCTACACTGATTCACCCCCCCTCTCAGTGTCATTGTAATACTAATAATTGGTATCAGAGCTAAGTTCATGTACAAGCTTAATCGGTTAGGGTGATCTTGGAAGTAACACAATGGCAGGTGGTGAAGCTCTTTTCATGGCATTTGAAGAAGTAAAATCTAGAAAAGGAAGTAGTGAACTCTGAAGTATGTGGTGAAAACCCTGAGGCTGAAGTAGATCTAGAAGGTGAGTTGATCTCTGCACTTGAACAGTGGAAAATAGAGAGAAAAAAGAATAAGAAAATTTCAAAAAATCTTGAGGATGCAAACGTAATCATAACTAGTCTGAAAGTAAAAACAAAAGAATACAAGAAAATATCTGAAGATCTCAAAGTACAAATTACCATGAAAATAGATTATTGTTGCAAACTAGAAGAAGAGAATGTTGTTTTACGAACGCAGATAGAAGAGAGGAATCACAAAATTAGTTGCTATCACAAACACAAATAAATTTCTATGAAGCTAGATAAGATTATAAATGACCAAAGGCCTGCAGGCATCAAATTTGGTCTAGGTTTCATCAAAGGAGAATCATCAAATGGATCAAAGGCCAAAAATGTAGAATCCATAAAGAATGAAGATAAGAAACAGGTTGATCAAGGAAAAATGTCTCATGCAAAAGAAAGCAATAATGCCAGGCATGAAAGGAGAATTGACAATGATGGATTCACCAATGTCACACATCAAAGAAGAAGAAGACCTATGGTTGCTATGACAACATGGCAAAGACCATCACCCAGGTTCAATTATCCCTTTTCTGGTTTCTATTTTAAATGGAATGGCTATGGACATAAAATCTCAGACTGTAAATATAATGTAAGACCAAGGAATTTCACCAGTAGAAATGCTTTTTCTCCTCTGATGAATTATACAGTAGAATGTTATAACTATCATAATTTTGGGCACATTGCAAGAAACTGTAGAAGTACATTTGCATAAAATTAGTTTTAGGGAAGAAAATTTCAACCAAATAGGATGAGACAAAATAGAAAACTTCTCGAAAAACATGCACAATCTCTTGATAAGGGAAAGGCAAAACAAGGGCCCAAAACTACTATCAAAATAGAGTGGAAAGAAAAAGAGTGACTTAAGGAAGAAAAAGAATCCTTAATCGTACAAACAACATTTAAAGCATAGAATAAATATGTACCATGGATACTTGCTAGTGGATGCTCCAGTCATATGACAGGTGACAAACATAAATTTGACAAGTTATAGAAATTTGAAGGTGGTTCAGTAAAGTTTGGAAATAATGATGGAGCTAAGATAGTTGGCAAAGGTTCAGTTAAAATGAATAATCAAAAAATTAATTCAGAAGAAGTCTTGTTTGTGGATGGTTTGAAACATAACTTGTTGAGCGTGAGTTAGATTTGTGATAAAGGTCATGAAGTAGTTTTTAAGAAGTGGGGTTGTGAAGTCAGAAAAATAAACAGTGGAAAATTGATAGCAACTGGATCAAGGACATCTGGCAACCTGTACATGCTCTCAGAGACTTCGAAGGAGCTTGTTTTATTGGATAGGAAGAAGAAAGTTGGTTGTGGCACAAGAGACTCGGTCATATCAGTTTTGATAATCTAATAAAAATCAACTCAAAAATGGCAGTGAGAGATATTCCCACCATCAGCAAACCTGCAAACAACATTTGCGCTTCATGCCAAAAGGGGAAGCAAACTAGAGTCACATTAAAAAAAAGAGTACTACACAAGTAAACCTTTAGAACTAATACACACTGATTTATGTGGACCCATGAGAACACAAAGCATAAATGGTGACAAATATTTTATGTTGTGCATTTATGACTATTCCAAAATGACATGGATATTTTTTTTGAAGCATAAATCAAAAGCTTTTGAAAGGTTCAAGATTTTCAAAAACCAAGTTGAGAATGAAATAGGAAGGAGGATCAAATTTTTAAGATCATATAGAGGAGATTCATTTCAGAGGATTTTACAAAGTACTATGAAAAATAAGATATTAGGAGATAGTCTTTAGCAGCCAAGAAACCTCAGTAGAATGGAGTGGTAGAAAGAAAGAATATGACAGTGCAGGAAATGGCACGGACTATGTTGGCTGAAAGCAGAGTAGCAAACAGATTTTGGAAAGAAGCAGTCCATACTGCGATGTATATCCAAAATAGGTACATGCTGAGAACACATGAAATCAAAACTCCTTATGAGTTGTGGTTCGATAAAAGGGCAATAGCAAAATACCTCAAAGTTTTTGGCAGCAAGTGCTACATCAAAAGAACTGAAGATAATCTTGGTAAGTTTGAAGATAGAGTAGATGAAGGTATTTTTGTTGGTTATTCGTCAAAAAACAAAGATTACAAATGCTACAACAAGAGGCTAAAGAAAATTGTGGATAGCGCCGATGTTAGATTTGATGAAGGTAGAGAACGAGTAATTAGCTATGAAAAGAACTACCTAATTTATGAAGAGGTTATTGAAGGAGATTAGGAAAACGAAATGGAAAAGATACAAAAAATTGAATTAGATGATTTAAGTTGTGATTCAGAAGTGGAAGAAAATAAGAAATTCAAAATAGGCAGCTGGCAGAAAAATCATCCTAGAGAGCAAATAATTGGAGACCCCAAAGTTGGTGTTCAAACAAGAAGAAGAGTAGTAAGTTACTACTCTCTATTATCCAACATTGAACCCAAAAATGTTGCTGACACAAGCAAAGATGAAAGTTGGATGAAGGCAATAAATGAAGAATTAGATCAGATCAAGAAAAATGAAACTTGGGAGTTAGTACCTAGACCTGCAAATAAAAATATAATCGAGACTAAATGGATTTTTTGAAACAAATTGAATGAAGATGGATAGGTAGTCAAAAATAAAGCAAGATTGGTATGTAAGGGTTATGCACAAGTTGAAGGCATTGACTTTGAGGAAAATTTTGCACCAGTAGCTAGACTAGAGGCAATTAGAATGTTTCTGGCTTTAGCAGTCTACAAGAATTTCAAAGTTTATCAAATGGATGTGAAATCAGCGTTTTTGAATGAGAAAATTGAAGAAGAGGTTTATATTGAGCAACCAGATGGTTTCCAACTTGGTGATGATCCCAACTTGGTTTGCAAGTTGAAGAAAGCATTATATGGCTTAAAACAGGCACCCCGAGCATGGTATGCAAGGCTAGACAACTATCTCACTCGACAAGGGTTTAAGAAAGGTATGGTGGATAGTAATTTGTATGTCAAAATAGAAAATGGGCATCTTATTGTTCTTGTTGTATATGTAGATGATATCATATTTGGCAGCAACAAAGATGAGTCGTGTAAAGATTTAGCAAATAAGATGCAGAAAGAATTTGAAATGTCAATGATTGGTGAACTTTCGTATTTCCTCGGGTTGCAAGTTAATAAAAATAAGAAGGGCATATTTATTTCTCAAGTTAAATATGTGAAAGAGATGTTTAAAAAGTTCACAATGGAGGATTGTAAGTCAGTTAGCACTCCCATGATGATAGGTTGCAAGTTGAGCAAGGATGACAAATCTCCACCTGTTGATCAAACCATGTACATATCTATGATTGGGAGCTTACTGTACCTGATAGCTACCAGACCAGATATTTTGCAGGTAGTATGCATGGTAGCACAATTTTAGGCTAATCCCAAGGAGACTCATGTGACAAAGAGTGAAGAGGATTCTTCTATATCTCAAGGGTACTATGGAGTATGGGTTATGGTATCCGAAAGGTAAAGACTTCACCCTTATTTTGTATTCAGATGTAGATTGGGTAGGATGTGTCAATGACAGAAAGAGTACCAGTGGAGGTGCATTCTATCTTGGAGACAGATTGGTCGCGTGGCACAGTAAGAAACAAGAGTTAGTTTCTTTATCGACAGTAGAGGCAGAATATATTGCAGCAACAACATGTTGTATGCAGGTATTGTGGATGAAACAAACCTTGAAAGATCTTGGTATTAGCTTCAGTGAGCCAATATCAGTTAAGTGTGATAACACCAGTGCCATTAACATCTCCAAGAATCCGGTTATGCATTCACTCACAAAACACATTGCTATTAGGTATCACTTTTTGAAGGAGAAAGTTGCGGAAGGTGAGGTTAAGTTGGATTTTGTTCCAACTACAGAGCAAGTAGCAGATATCTTCATAAAACAATTGCCCAAGGAAGTTTTTGAGTACCTTCATAGTAAGTTGGGAGTGGTCACACTTCCCAAGAATTGACTAGCTACATGGATCACATTCTCAGGGGGAGCATTTAAGTATTTTATTATCTTTTTGCTCATGTTCATGATTTTTGATAATTGTAATAAATTTTGCCTAAGAATGTTGTTCATGGACTCAGGGAGAGTCTGCAGTAGCCCTTTGGTATTATTGTCAAAGGGGGAGAAGAGTTACAAGAAATTACACATGTGTTGCCAACAATTCCAAAGGGGGAGATTGTTGAGCAAGGTGCAACAACAGTATTGTCATTGTTGTCAACACAGTCAGATAGATCTATTGATGCAGTGGATAGGAAGTTCAAAAGCTATTCAGATGCGGGAAGATAGAAGTTCAAAGGTTATTCAGAGTATGTACAGTGATTTTCCAAGAAGACCGAAGTGGCCCATATGCAAAAGATCAAAGAAAAAAGACAAGTAAAAAAAGTGTCATGATATCGCGACATATACAACAGGCAAGAAAAACTGTCACGATTTCGTGACATGTTGGAAGAGAGAGAAAAAGCAAGAAAAATTGTCGCTATTTCTCAACATGTTGGAAGAGAGAGAAAAAATAGGAAAAATTGTCGCGATTTCGCGACAATTTGGAAGAGAGAAAAAGCAGAAAAAACTGTTGTGATTTCGTGACATGTTGGAAGAGAAAAAGGCAAGTGGAAAAACTGTCGCAATTTCGCGACATGTTGGAAGAGAGAGAAAAAGCAGGAAAAACTGTCACGATTTCGTGACATGTTGGAAGAGAAAAAGGCAAGTGGAAAAACTATCACGATTTCGTGACATGTTGGAAGAGAAAGAGAAAGCAGGAAAAAGTGTCGTGATTTCGTGACAAGTTCGAAGAAAGAGAACAAGTAAGATAAGTGTTGCGATTTCGTGACATGTCGCATTTTTGCAACTAAAATAGGAGAGAGAAAGTAAGTTGGAAAAGTGTCACGATTTCGTGACATGTCGCATTTTCGCGACTAAAATAGGAGAGAGAAATTAAGTTTGAAAAGTGTCGCGATATCGCGACATGTCGCATTTTTGCGACTAAAACAGGAGAGATAAAGTAAGTTGGAAAAGTGTCATGATTTTGCGACATGTCACATTTTCATGACTAAAATAGGAGAGATAAAGTAAGTTTGAAAAGTGTCACGATATCGCGACATGTCACGATTTCACGACAAAAGCAAAGAAGAAGACTTCGAAGGCAGAAGTGTCATGATTTCACGACAAAAGCAAAGAAGTAAACTACGGAAGCAGAAGTGTCACAATTTTGTGACAAAAGCAGAGAAGAAGACTTCGAAGACAGAAGTGTCACGATTTCATGACAAAAGCAAATAAGTAAAGTACGAAAGCAGATGTGTCGCGATTTCATGACAAAAGCAGAGAAGAAGACTTCGAAGGCAAAAGTGTCACGATTTCGTGAAAAAAGAAAAGAAGCTAAGTACGAAAGCAGAAGTGTCACGATTTCACGATAAAAGCTAAGTTGAAGACTACAGAGGCAGAAGTGTCACAATATCGTGACAAAAGTAAAGTCAAAGTCTATGGAAGCAAAAGTTTCGTGATATCATGACAAAAGCAAAGACGAAGTATACAGAGGCGAAAATGTCGCTATATCACGACAAAAAAAAAGACGAGTCTACGGAGGCTGAAATGTTGCGATATCGTGACAAAAGAATAGAGAAAGCGTATGGAGGTGAAAGTGTCGCGATATCACGACATGTTGTATTTTTGCGGCAATAGCAACAAAAGAAGCTACAGAGGCAGAAATGATGTGATTTCATGACATGTCGTAAATGCGCAAGTCAAGAAGGAGAACTCGACTGAAATGAGAAGTATGATAGTGGACCGAACATCTTCTTGAGTTGAAGCCGACGAAGACCGATGACAGTCGACTAAAATTAGGGTTTACAGTTGTTATGAAAGCTGACTAAGATTAGGATTTATAGCCGACTAAGATTAGAGTTCTCATCATAAAAATATTGTTATAAAATGAGGGCTGTATGGAGAATTGTGTATAGATGAATGTGTGTGAAATACGGTCATTGTGCACAAAAAAAAAGTCATGTCGAATCGTCCTAAGTGCAAAATTCACAAAGAGAGCAGAGTGCACAAAAGGGAGAAGACGATCATGAAGTTCGACTGTAACGAAGAAGAGTGTGCGAAGTGATTGCGTAGAGAGAGCAAAGTGCGCAGAGAACGCAAAGGTGAAGAAGACTAGTCAGGGTATTGCAAAAGCAAAGGTATCTTACTATCAAACTTATAGATTCAAATTGAAGTCCAGGTTGTAGCTTGGCATCAGGGGTTGGTTCTCCTTTCTGTCGGTGTAGATAAATCAGGGGTTAGTGCTCCTTCCATTTGGTGCTGGTAAATCAGGGGTTGGTGCTCCTTTCTATTGGTGCAGATAAATCAGGGGTTGGTGCTCCTTTCTGTTGGTGCAGATAAATCAGGGGTTGGTGTTCCTTCCAGTGGGTTTTGGTAAATTGATTGTAAAGTTGTGCTTTGCAAATGCTGGATTTGGATGGTAGTCCAAGCAATCAATTTTTGAGGAGTAGCCACATTGGTGAACCTCGTTAAAACTTGTGTTGTGTGATTCTCTTTTGTTATACTTGTTGTATCTAGTAATAAGTTTTAATTGCTATGGTATTAAGAGCTGTAAATTCAAGTTTAAAGAGCTACACTAATTCACCCCCCCTCTCAGTGTCATTGTAAGACTAACATCACATACATTGTATCCTTGCAAATGAGGAAACTTTCAAGTATTACCACATGGCTTCCAACTTGTATGAACTACCTATACCATCTACGCACCTATACCTTACCCTGACATTCCCTAAACAAACTCCTTAGATAGTGGCACATAAGCCCACTCCACTTTAGCCATTACCCTAGTCCACTTATGCACCCACATTTATTTCCAATTCCGTTGCACCCAACTCACTACACTACCTCCATTTCTTCATACAATCCTCATTGCCCATCCAATACACCCATTTAGCCCCATCATACTTGGTCAAGCCTTACACATCCTATCCAACTCTTGTTTATATGAGGTCCCTCCTTTTACCTACACATTTCAACTAGTTCTACACCACCTCCATCCATAGTGGCCTAGGTCACTATCACACCCCTACTACCCATAGCCCCCATGCCTTCCTACATGTCAGAGTCTCAAATCACTTCGCTTGCCACAATGCCAATATCGTTAATCTCATCCGATGTTGGTCAAGCTATCACAACTTTCATTCCATGATCCATCAATTTTGCATCCATTGCAATACCCCCAATAATTTACCCTCCATGCAACCTAAAATCCCACCACCACCAAATCCATCTATTGCAGCTTCATCCACATTAGGCACCACCCCAGTCTCATCCATAGAAGTACCTCAATTGGAAGAGAATTTTGGAACTTCTATCGCATCTACTTCCTAGCCTACATAGATTGTAGTTTGCATAATAAGTTTGGGAATAGGAGAGTACCTAGTGCACACTATCATATTTATGCCTTTCATCATCAAATTAATTGAGAAATTTTATCACCCATGCATAGGAACCATTGTTCCCATGGGTTCTGCATCAAACAAAACAAACTTTGTGTATGTCGAAGTTGACACCTCATTTGATGTACCCATTGAGGAACAACCCAAGTCACCATTTTTTGGTGGTATTAATTTTTTATTCAATCCCTCCTTTGTGCTAAAATAATTTTAACACTGTCATTGGAGAGGATTTGGTCTAAGGCACCACAAATAGGAAATTTTCCATCTTATTGAACCACATTATCAACTCCCTAAGGAAAATTTTGGACTAGGGTATCACCACAATCAACTAGTTGACCTCTTTAAGGAGAATTTTCAACATCTCACCCTCAATCCCAAGGAGGATAGTGACAATGAATACTTTGATCATAATGAAGGCTCTTTCCAAGTTGCCACTATTCGTACCATATTACTCAACACCTTGGAATATGAAATAGATGAGCTACTTCAGGCACTTTCGATTGCCTTCTATAGCTCCAAAGAAGGCTCTTTTCCAAAGGAGACTCTTCCCCATTGTCCACCTCATGGATTTATCAAATGATGGTGATATTTACTAGAATTTTTCCCCATACCAATAACTATTTTCTCCATTCTCCTTCCATTGGAGTGCCTAAACGTGCCAACCCATTCGTCGCCTCTACCACCTCAGTCGCCTTCAAGGCAAATGAACCCATGTTCACTAATATTGGACAAGCTTATACCTCACGAGCATGTCCTAATGTGCTTCATCCCCAACCACCCAGGCCCCTCCATATCACAAATCATAAATAAACATGGTTACCATTGACCTATTTACACCCCTTCACAATCCAAATTATCCATCAAACCCCATCCATGTTGATCCAAGTCTCATTAATTTTGATTGCATTTCCTCAATGCCATCCCCTAATGATTTCCTTCCATATACATAATTGCTTCATCAAGAAAGCATATAAATGCCACCAATCCTATCACCCATATCATCTTATGTCCATTACATCGATACAAGTGATATTGAGTCATCCATTTTTGCAAATGTAGTCGATGACATTCACCTCATCCCCACTCCTCATCAATTAGAGGAGGGTTCCCGCATACTCATAGAGGATATCAATGATGTTGACATTAGCACAGGCCCTAAAAACCCACAAATCATCAAACTTGGAAAGAGCCTTTCCCCTGTAGAACACAAAGAGCTAGTTGCTTTTATTACTGAGCACAAGCATACTTTTGCATGGTTATACAAACACATGCTAGGACTAGATCCTAATCTAGTGGTTCATAATCTCATATTGAGACCCGATGCAAAACCTATAAATCAAAATCTACAAAAGCTTCATCCTACCATAGCACTTATTGTTAAAGAAGAGTTGCAAATTTTTCTATATGTGGGTTTCATTCAACCCATAGAATACCTAGAATGGGTCTCAAACATGGTACCTATTAGCTAGATACACATTTTCACTAATTTTCATGACTTAAACAAAGTGTATCCCAAGGATGACTTCCACCTCCCAAATATTGATACACCGTGGACTCTACCACTAGCCAAAAAATTCTCTCCCTAATGGATGATTTTTTAGGATACAATCATATTCGAATAAATCCTAATGACTAGCACAAAATGACTTTTACGATACCTTGGGAGATATTTTGCTATAAATTCATGCCATTTAGACTTAAAAATATAGGCACTATATATCAGCATGTCATGACTTACATTTTCCATGATCAAATGTAAAAAATAGTTAAAGACTATGTAGATGATCTTTAGGCCAAAATTAAGCTCTGTCATGAGCATATCATTGTTTTATGCCAAGTTTTTAAGCAATTACTTGAGAACAACATGAGACTTAACTCGAAGAAATGCATCTTTGGAATTACATTAGGAAATTTTTTAGGGTTCATAGTCTTTAAACAAGGAATTGAAGTTGATCCAAACAAAGTTAAATTGATTTTCGACATGTCCCCTACAAATCTCAAAGAATTATGCATCTTGCAAGGCAAGATATAAGTGATCCATCACTATATAGCATAATTATTAGATAAATGCAAGCCTTTCAATCATGTATTGAAAAATGAGGTCACTTTTGAGTGGAATCAAGAGTGTTAAGATGTGTTTGATTCCATAAAAGAATATCTTGCTTCACCACCTATGTTGACACTATCTTGACCAGGTATACCATTCCATCTATATATATCCACTACGGATTTTGTAATAGGAACTATGTTAGCATAGAAAAATAAATAAAACAAAGAGCAGGCTATATATTACATTAGTAACACATTTGTAATCTATGAAGCTAAATACACATATGTCAAAAAGTTGTGCTTATCAGTTGTCTTTGCAACTAAAAATCCTCAATATTACATGATTGTTCATATTGTGTATGCTATTTTAAAAGAGAACCCTTTGCACTATCTGATTAGTCATACCTATATGAATAGTAGGATGTCTAAATGGATAATTCTTCTAACAAAATTTTACCTAGAATTCATTAGTCAAAAATCCATCAAAGTTCAGGTAATTGTGGATCAGCTGATCGAAGCTCTGCTATCAAATGATACACCGCTCATAATCGAGATACTTGATGATTATGTGTTCAACATAACTAAGAAAGAATAACTTATAAAATTCAAAGAGGAAGCATGTGTTTTTCTTCAATGGTTCTAAATGCGAGCAAGGGGAGGCACTAGAGTTGTGTTCTTCACAACTCAAGGGGCTCTTATACCCCTTTCCTTCAAACTTGACTTTCCTTGTACCAAAAATAATATAAAATATGAAGCCATAATTTTAGGACTTTAGATTGCTATCACATTAGGCAAGCAACTAAGCATTTTAATGATTCTAAACTCATCATTAAACAAGTCAAAGGGATCTACCAATATAGAGATCCAACTTTGCAAAAGTACAAATCGATTATCGACAAGTTGGTTAAGCACTTTGATTGGTACGAAATTGATAATGTACCTCAAACATCAAATTGGTTCACTAATATAATAGCCTATCTTGGATCTCTCATTCCATAGAATCCATTCAATAACAACACATTTGTAAAAATCACCACACTTTCATAGTCTGCTAGTGAACAAGATTATTCTTAAATAGTAGAGAGTGCCAATATCATCCAAAAAAATCCATATAGTGAATATTTTTTTTAAATCAAGGATTTTATAAGATGGTTGCTCTCCCTATGAGTTGTCCTCGACCACAAAATAAACATTTAAACAAAAAACTTGTTATACTCTCTTGGGGGATATTCACTATCATCGTGGTTATGATGGCATCCTCCATTGTCTTGTGAAATTCTTAAAAACCAATGTATCAATAAAGGAATATTTTCGCCGGACTGAACGCTTGTCCCTTTCCTGGTGCTTTCAGCGACGTAAAAGGTTTAAAATGATTGTGGCATGGTGGTTATAGGGGTGGACTGCATGAAGATCTGTGTGGCGGCTTCTGGGGTGGACAACGCAGAATACTGTGGCAGCCATAAAAAGCTGGACAACCTGCTCGGATTCGTGGCGGCTACCGATTCCACCATGTAAATAAAAAAAATAAAAAAAAATAAAGGAATATTTAAATCGATAAATGAACACCAAAAGCATGCAATGTAACAAACTATGATAAAACAAGGAGATAATAAATTGGGTCCCTTTTATATTAATAATGACTTGTTCTTTTGAAATACGGTTACAATTGCATCCCCTTGAGGGAGTTCACCATTTCGATACAATCAATACAATAGATAACTAGTAGGATTTTATTTTTCTCTAAGGTCTTCTCGCATCCACAAACCATCCTGCAAAGAGTTTCTTTGTGACTTTCTCAAGGGATGATGATGTCAAATTATTGCGTGCCTCCTTCCTTGCACAAAATCTATAATCTGCACACAAGGAACACAAAAAGGTTAATAGCATGTGTATATGAAATGATAAGTAAAAGTGATAGATGAACTAAAACATGATTAGTAAATATGTAAAATAAAATTCAACTATTTTACAACTATGCTAAGGTGATGAAGAATTCAAATGGCTTGAGGGTTCGTGGTTGAATTCTAGCAACACTTCATCACTTGAAAACTCTAAAAATTTATATATTTTTTAATGAGGATGGATGCCAATTTATAGATCCCTTGAAAGGAACCTATTATTGGCGAAAACCCTTTGCATGGAAGAGGTGGCTTGCATGTTATTTTCCAAAATCCCATGTAATGCTATTTGGCCATCCTAGCCTACACAACGCTATTTTGAGCTCAAGAATGCATGTTAATCTGAGCTTGAGCACACACGTGGATTCTCTCTTTTTTACTGCACTTTTGGTATGACCATATTAGGTTAGGATGACCTTGATTAGAGGTCATCCCTTGGTGAGATGACCTTGACTAGGGTCCATCCCTTGGTCAAAAGACCTTGATTTGGGATCATCCCTTGGAAGGATGGACTTTGGAGGACATCCCTTGGAGGGACGACCATGGTTGCAAAGGGAAATATTACATTGTTTGAGTGGATAAAACTACTATTTAAGACCTAGGGTTTCCCAAAGTGGGTCATATGGTCTTTAGGGAGTCCATATATGTAATATTCTCATTATGACATGTTTTAGGTGTCTACATATTGAACCTCAAGCGGCAAAATGGATAATTTCTCAAACCCATGATGGTACCTATGGTGGTCATTTTAGTGAGATGGCCATTGCAAATCACATGTTATGCATGGGTTATTATTGGCCCACCATGGAACATGATTCTTTTACATATATCAAGAAATATCCAAAATGCCAACATCATGCCAATTTAAGCCATCTCCCATCACAAGCGTTGCAACCAATTCAAGCTTTGTGGCCTTTTTCACAATGGGATCTCGATCTGGTAGGAAAGATATCTCCTCATTCTTCAGGGAACCATACATTTATCATTATGACCATAGAGTAATTTACAAAATGGGTTGAGGCTTGCAAGTACAATAGGACCATGAATTACGGAGTTCATATTCCATAATATCATCTATCATTTTTGCATCCCATAAAATATCATATCCAACAACAACACCCTATTCAAAAATAAGGGTATTCGAGCACTTTGTACCAAGTACAATATTCAACATAGTTTCTTGACTCCTTATTATCCACAAATTAATGGGTAAGCCAAGGCCATAAACAAAACTATAATTACTATTTTAAAGAAAATAGTTAAATAAGATCATAAATATTAGCATTTGCAACTCCCCTTGGCATTATAGGCTTATCGAACAAGTGTGCGTATGTCAACTAGGGCAACACCTTTTTCACTAGTTTATGGTGTCGAGGCAATCATGCCTCTTCAACTTGAAATTCCATCATTGCGCATATAATTGCAAGAATTTATCTATGATGATATTGCATGACAAGTGCGCATAGATCAATTAAACTTATTTTAAGAACGACAAATCAATGCATTAGAGCATATTCACATAAATAAAGGATCAAATGTGCCAATAACAATAAAGTGCATACTTGAGAATTTTGAGCGGGTGATTTGGTTCTCAAGGAGAATCAACATAACTCAAGATTACCACCTCATTTTCATGACAAATTAACATTCAATTGGCTTGGTCTTTTTATCATAATGTAAACATTTTGAATAGGAGGCTATAAAATTGCCACCCTTGAAGGAATTGAGGAACTTGAACCAATCAAAATCCTTCATTTTCATGACTTATGTGCTTAGCTCATAGCTTACCTTGCACATAAAAAAATAAAAATCAATCAAAAACATCCATAAAAATTCAAAAACAAACCAAACAACAAGAATATATATATTTTTTTCATCTCACCTTTTCTCCTAATATTCTAGATAATAATACACTCAACAAATCTATAAATACAAAATCATACACTTATAGACAACATGATAGGATAAAAAATGGAGTGACACGAGTGAATAAAATATGAAATGATAATAAGATATCTAATTGTTAAAGGGATATTATGTATAGAAAAAGGTTAAGAGTAAATACGATTTCACTACAAACATTGGACCTGTTAAAAATAATTTACATAAACAAACTCTATGGAACAAGGTGAGATGCATAAAATCCCCACACTTAGGTATATCAAAACCACATAGGACATGTTGTTAGATTCGATGATTGTCCTTATTCTCATGCAATCTCTTCAAGCTTTGATACTAGATGTTGGAAATGAAGATAGACAAATATGTAAATAATATATTGTAAACAAGCAACAAATTCAAGATAGAATTTCCAAAAACTATTTCATCATATTTTGTTTGTTATTCACCACCCAACATCTGTGTACATCATCCATATTTATGGTTTATGATATCTCTTAGTTTCATAGAATATATAGACTATATGGAAGAGAAAATGTTCGTGTTTTATATGTAGTGAATACCATCATTGATGTAATATAAATTAATCTATCTATCTATCTATCTATATAATAGGATAATAGATAAGCCATATATATATATGGCTTATCTATTACCATCATCTTGAGTTGTCTTGTCTTGTCAAGTCTTATCAACCAGAACCAAATTGTGATATGAAACTATCTATGTTGTAGGTCAAGGTTAGGGTGTTTGAAAGTGCCTTCTCATATCAAGGAGAGGATTACCCTAAAATAAATTGAATGGATAGTTAAATTACCACTTATGTAGTAGGTCATTATATTAGTCTACAGGAAATTTGAAAGGGGCCACTAAGGCATTAAAGACAACACCTTGGGCTTAATGCAAATGAATATTCATTTTTAATCATGTTTTCCATTAAGTAACTATCCTTTGGATACTACCATCAAAACTAAGGTTAGCTGTATAAAAAAGCTTTGGGAAAGGACATGCAGTTTGTAGATGGGTGGCACAAGAAATTTGAGGGGGGCAACTAAGAAAAGAAGGAAAGAGAATGATAAAGATGGAGTAAATATAAAGAGACACATATAGAAGGAGAAACAGTGAGACATATAGGGAGACTAAAAAATATACAAATAGCCATAGGAGAGACTCATATAAAAAGAGAGAAAAACATTGAGAGAGAGAGCAACATAGGAGAGAAAATACATGTGTCCCCAAGGGCTAGGTGGATTTGCAAGTGCTAGTGTGGCTAGGCACTTAACAAGAAGAGACCTAGGTTCAAACCTTGGGGTTTTAATTTAGCAAATGAAGTAGTCTAATCTAAATCCTCTTAGTGCACGCCAAACTGATGATGATGGTATGAACCCTGAGCAACTGGTGGTCTCCATCTCACATTGTATCAACAACAATGATATGACTAGGCTTGTTGGGAGCAATACCTATGGTTTAAACCCTGCACTTACCAGTTACTAAAAATAGTGGTTGTACCCAACTCCCCTATGTAACCAAAAATAAATAAAATCTAAGATGTGAAAGACTTCAAGTGGAAATATATCTAGTAAGATTGTCCATGTGATTTATGATTAGTTATTGAGGTATTTATGCATGTCATCGATGCAATTCATTGTAGTTATATAATCTTATCTTTATTATTTATGTGGGTTCCTAAGATCATCCTTTATCTCCTATATATTATCACTCGTTTATTTCACTATTTGATTTCTCATTCTACATGATTTGAGTGGATGTGTTGTTTCTATTTGTTTCAACAAAGTATTTTGAGATCTAACAAATTCTCATAATAAATTTTAAATTCTTATAAGTTATATGCATAATTATAATTAGATATTGTAAATAATATTTTTAATCCATGTACTAGTAGATGTACCTCACTATTATGTATTTGTTCATATGCAACGATATATTTTAAATATTTTTATAATAGCATGCTTTGTGCTTCAATAGTTTAAAACATAATAATTAATATATGTTTTATCAAATCAACCAATGAAAAAACTTATGTGGAAATGATAATATAACCATCACATGATCCATTTTTTAATGCAAGAAACACACATTATTTATATATTATTACAATTGACTTTCGAAAAGGAAATCTCTAAGAACATATAAAGCTTTTGTTTGAAATAAGAACAAAATATCATAACTAGTGGAAAATGACAATTGCTAATAAATATTATATTGCTAAAAATATAAGGATAACATATCATTTATTACTATTTGTTATAAAATGTATATCAATATAAAAATCGATTAATTATATTTAATGTGTAAAATGTAAATTATTATGGCAATAGGGATTATTCTTCTATGGATAAAACCTTTTGTGGTATATTTTATATGTAATAGTCATCTTACATGCACTATGAGACGACGATTATATGAATCTTGAACTTGATTACTAAATATAGTTATCAAGATCATTCATTTTTTACATATCTAGTATGACTAATGTGAGTATGTCTTTACAAGTTAAAGAAACTATAGTTAATAGTATAAAAATATTATATCTAGCATAATGCATAAGAGAAAACAATCATCAAGGTAACTATCTACATTCCTCTAACATAGTTATAACTTTTATATTAAAGCCATGCATTTTTAAGGTGATATGTCCTTATTTGAATGATCCTTATCTAAAATATAAAGTTTTGCATTTGAGTATGTCTATGGATACAAATAATATTTGTTAAATATAGATATCAATAATATAATCAACCTTTAATTACTTGAGGGCCTTCCATGGAAAATAGCTTGTCTCAACCACTCCAACTCAACTTTATAAACACATCTTTTAATTGGAAATATAAAATTGAAATGGATCCCAATTGTGTTACATTACAGACCTTGGTAAGTACACATATATCTCATGGCAAGATTTAAACCTTGGTATTTACCTTGAAAATAAACATATTTAACTAATTAAGCTTCTACCATTTGATGGTAAATATGCATATATTATTAATAATAAATTGAAGGACAATAACTTGAAGGATTGTGAAAGGAAGATCCATAAAAGTGTATGGTGAGGTAATTAAAAGCTAAATAAACTATCTAAGAGATCAAAGAGTAGAAGAAGAGAATTTGTGTGTGTTTTTTATTGAACTTATATAATTTATAATAAAATGTTATTAGACATAGTCATCAAGTTGATGTGTTAACATATTTTTCATAAGTTAATGTGTTAACATATTTTTTTCTTTGATATTAACTTTGCTTAAGGTACTTTTTTACTCGGGATCCCCAAATTGCTAAAAAAAGGATGATAATTTTAAAAATATATATTAAAATTAAAAAAATAGTAAATTTTGTCAACTAATTGATATGTTTTTGGACTTTCATCCAAAATATTCAAGTTTGAATCACGAGGTCAGGTCACCCCTATTGTGTCCCTAGTTAAATTAAATACAGGCCCTTTCAAAAAACCCTTATTAGGGCCCTTATAGTTACCCTAATAAAAAGAATTAGTAAATTTCAACACTAAAATAATACTTAAGATTAAAATATGTTTTATTTCAATCAGATTTATTGAGTGACCTATGATATGAAATATGTTTTTATTTTATTAAGTTTTATTAAGTGATCTATCGTATTAATAGAGCATCCAATTACACGTGTACTTCGTAAAGAGGACGTACAGTGACAGCTTCCTCGTTACTTGTAGGATGAGGATGTGTTTACAAGTTTGACGGTGAAGTGTTCGGAAGTCCACATACATTTCTTGCAGACAAACACACGTAGACGAATATGTCATCTCAACTTTTTGGTGGAATATAAATATGACAGTGTGCATACAACTCATTACAAGTAGGCAAACAAACGTAGCGACGAATATGTCATCTCCACTAGAAATAATGGATGTCATGCCACTCTCAATGAGTGGAGAAAAAACATGCCGTAGAAGATAGGATATTTGGTCTTCATATATACATGTGGTTTATAATATCTGAGGAGGTGCTTAAGGTGATGGAAATTCACTTTAACTTTGTCTTATAAAGTTAAAGCGAACCCCATCCCCATCCGTTTGAAAATTCTTCGTGCCCTTTAAGGCCGAAATTATCGGCCCAACATGTAAAATGGAGTCAAGTCTTTCGTGCCGTGTAAGACCGATATTATTGGCCCAACTTGTAAGATGGAGTCAAGTCTTTCGTGCCATATGGAATCTTCCTATAAAAACTGATCCCCTGGACTGATCTCCCTCACTACAGCGTAGGGAATGGTCATCTGGACTGATCTCCCTCATCTTGAAATTATGTTTCATGCTTGGATGTAGTTATGAACAATTTGGGTTTTGATGAGACGCCCTCTTAGAAGAGATTTGAGAAATAGAAAATAATAGGGCTTGATAGTTGGCTAGAGATTCCAAGCATATCACCTTTTAGATATCAATTATATTTTTATATGTCCATTCATTAGGATGAGACGGTATAAGATACCATTACTTAATTTGATGATGGACCTTTTGGATTCCTCGTAGTATTATGGGGTACCATTATATAGATAGGTGTTGGACATTTTAGATTTTCATTAGAACCTTTAAAATTTATAAAGAGCTTAATCTAGTTGTTTGACTTGGATGAGGCAAAGAGGATAAACATATCCTCTACCACCTTGTTTAGAGGGTTGTTACTATGGAATTGATCCTTATCAAACTAAATGAATTTCTAGCATCTTTGGTTGATGGACTTCTTGTCATTGAGACATTCATGGTGTAAAAGCTAACTTTGAGGAACATCACAAGTAGATCCTCTTTATTTTTTGTCATTGTATATGTTGAAAATATAAGTTGTAAATGGTTCTATAGTGGAAGTTATTAATGAGTATTACCCAAGATAATGATGCCACCAATAGGTTGATACAAGATGTGGAAAGGTTAGCACCAAGCCTAAGAGTATCATATTGTTAGAGATAATGGTATCCCTTAGTGCTTGATGTTGAGGGACAATCCATGTCAACAACCAAGAGAAGATAGACATTATGATTTATTAGTCATAATTCCAAGGCATAAAGGTCAATGTTAAGCCCTTTAAGGAGGTACCATACTTGAAAGTCCATTTAAGAAAGTTGGAATTAATGCCAGCTAAGTGCTATGGGTCTGGCAATAGAGTGTGGAATGAACATCCTTGTTATTTGAGATAACATCAAAGTTGGAAGCATTGTTAGAATTAATTTCCATTAACACTAATACAACTTATGTTGTACCATACTAGAAGAGGGATTCCTCCACCTAAAAGCATAAGCATCAATATAAAAGAAGCCTTTATAAGTTGAGGTATTTAGCATCTAATTTTGAAAGAGCCTTCATAGTCCTTAGCATCTAAGTTTGAAAGGGATACCTAGCACCAAGTCACATGTTTATAGTGCCTTAGCATCAAGCCACTCAACATAGATGTCAAGTTAATATTAACACGAAAAGGAAGGTTCAACATAATTTGATACCAAGGAGTGAAGTGAAAAAAAGGTGGAAACAATCTTGGTCTTTGAGGTAACTTAAATAGGCATGCAAAATTTATATTAGAAATTATTGGAGAATAAAGTTATGATTTAAGAAAATAATAAGGGATTTAATGGGTAGGATTAAGAAATTTTCTTGAAATATGAGTTGTAAAATAAGAATATGTCAACTAGATAAGTTGTCAAAAATGCCCACACGAGAGAAATAGCACCATGACACATCACATGCAAGAAAATAGCTAAGGTAATAATAAAATGGAGGTCATGATCAACCCATTTAAAACTTGAGTAGTATCAAAGTAAGTATTTTCATATATGTTATGATACTTGATAGTTGAGAACAATTATCTATGCATGGAGAAGATAAGTTGTAGAAGAGGTATGGTGGCATCAACCGATAAGGGGAAGGGTAAAGGAAACTAGAATATGGTGGATGACCAAAAATTACCATGATCATTTCTACATAATGGAGCTAAGTTACAAACATCTAATATTTTTAACCATACAATGTAAATTTTGGCACAATCTTCTTCGAAATAGTAGGGACCCCTACATAGAGAAGGACATCAACATATATGTGGGAATTATTCTAGAAAAGTTATCCCATGGCACATTGTATGTGGAAGCCCAAAAGATATGGTAGCTAAATGAGGGATTATATCAAAACGAATTGTGGTTTTCTACTCAAATGGGATATTTAGATTGGGCTAGGATCCTAGACCTACATAAACTAGAAATTTGACTACTTTGCTATTATGTGGATACCACAATAATGGGTTATGGTTACATACATTATACTACAATAGAGAGGAGGTGCTAAACTAAATTTTGGTCCATTGCATGGAAAATAAATATTCCAAAATGTATGAGAATAAGAACTTAGTTAAGGCCCAAGAGGTATGACAATCCTTGAACACCATGTTGATTTTGAGAGTTGTGGTAGTGGTTGGATATCACATGCTCAAAATCAAATTTTAATGCACAGGTTTTGTTCTATAATTGTATCATAAGTGTTTTTGAGATTCAATAATTACTGGAGGAGGAATGGTGGTCTATGATATGGTGGTGAGATAGAGTAAACATAATATTGCCCATATTTTTCAAAGAATGTTTTGATAAATCATAAAAAAGATAAAGAAGGGGTCCTTAAAATTTAAGTACTATACTTTCTTAATTATTTGTACTATGTAATTTTCAAGCACCAACATAGCAAATATTATTAGACATACATTTTTAGTGTAACCATACGTGTGTTTGTAAGTTGCACCTCATTCTATAAATAATCGTGATTCAATATTGTTGGACAAATGAGTGTCACATGAAAATAGGATTAAGAGCCTAATGAATGGGAAATAATGCATTCTCCTACTAGGTGGCTATGAATATATTAACAAGAAAAACTGTTTATAGACTCACTACAATATAGGATATTGTTACATCTTCTTGTCTTATAGTCTAAATAGGTTGCACCTAGGAGGACATGTCTATGAAATTGATTATGGGGTCATGAATGTTAATTCCCAAATGGTAAACCCATTAGATATCTAGAATGAGAAGGAAAAGCAAAATAAAAAAGAATAGATGGAGTAGTTTTAGATGTCTATGAAAATAATGAGTGTTACATTTGAGGATGTGGGCCAAGTGGTATAGGGATAAATGGAGAGTAAAGGGGTGAAAATGCCAATGAATTTAGAATTTCTACTAGAACCCATAAGTGTGATGCCTTATATGGATATCAATATTCCTAATAGCCCTACTAATAACCAAGAAGAATAGGCTCTATATTAGAAATATATTATATTACATCATTTGGGTCATGTAAATGTACCTTCCTAGGTACATACTCAGGACATTAGATTACTTTAGGGGAAAGTTATCTAGTTACTTCATGCAATGTAATAAATGCACAATTGTCTATGTGTCAGTTGTATATGTGCAAGGTATCCCTTGCACATCTAGGTAGAGTGTTGGCCAAGGAAACTATCTTCTTAAGTAAAAAGGGTCTCATAGTAGCGAGTAGAATATAGAAGATCAGAGCATATTCGTAGGTAGTAGCATAGTGTTGTGTAGATCACCATAAATTGGTGATGGGTGCAATGTAGTCCAATAGCTTTTTTCATGGTGTGTCCATTTCCTCCATAGATACATTGTATTCATTTCTGTCATTTTTAATTATAGCATATTTCAGTCATCTCATAGATTTACTTTCTTTCATATTATTTTGGATCTTGTGATTGCTATATCCCATTGCATACTGCATCAAAATCTAACAATGGTATCAAAGATACGGTAGATCTAGCCATGGTTATCAATAGGAAAACCACCATTATCATTAAGCCTAAGTTTTTTTCAAGCTAATGTGCTATTGGACCAGCCATTGTCAAAAAACCTCAGAAGAGTCTAAGTGGTAGAATTAGGGAGAGCCACAAGTGAGGACTGAAAGAAATATCAGTTCTAGCAATACTGGGATTACATTTGGCTAGAGTCTTTCCATATAGTTGCAGGGAAAACTCATGAAGAATAGGACTCAAAATTCAATCCACTATATTGACAAATAAACTAGTGAATATCATTTAGGATATTTGGAATTTGTTAACTATTACCTAAAGTTTCTTTTGTTACAAAAAATTAATTCTCAGATGATTGGGACACCTCCTAAAACAAAAATCTAGGAGACTTCAACTTCATTTCCTGAAGGTCAACGTACCTTCATAGTGTAGAGATTATTTCCTTGTGCAAGAAAAGAATACTATGGAAGAAGACTTTTGGAGAAGATTCATGGTGAAGTTAGGATATTGGAGATCTCCATTGCTAGCTTGATAACTTCACATAAGAAGAAAAGGCCATAGAAGCCTTGATCCATAAGAAAATACCATAGAAGCCTTTATCTAGAAGAAAAGGCCATAGAAGCCTGGATCTAGAAGAAAAGGCCATAGAAGCCTTGTTCCAGAAGAAAAGTCCATAAAATCCTTGATCCAAAATAAAAGGCCACATAAGCCTTGATATTGAAGAAAATGCCACAAAAGCCTTGTCCTAGAAGAAATTGGCCACAAAATCCTTGATACTAAAAAAAAGGCCACAGAAGCCTTAATACTAAAAAAAAGGCCACAAAAGCCTTAATATTGAAGAAGACTCTAGAAGAGAGTATTTGATTCAGAAGCAGATTAAGATTTTAGTACTAATACTTTGTTGCATGGAAAGGAGATTTAGTGAGTTGGGAACTTCCTACAAGAAAGTTGGAAGAGTATCTTCTTCAGAATCAATCCAACACCTAAAGAAAAAATGAAGGTAAAGATATCAGGATAAGATCTCATTGAAGAACTTCCAATCTTGGAATAAGAATGACTAGGAGAACCCTGATCGAATCCAAAATCAATAGAATCAGAGATCCAGAAGAATATCTCACCACCAACACTTCTAGGAGTAGAAGGTTGAATAAAAGGTCTCAAGGAAGACCAAAATAAGATGCAATATCAAATGCCTTTGGGAGGTCTCAACGAGCATCCACTAAAAGCATTGGAGATCCTTACTAAAGTCCTCAAAGCATAACTCATTAGAGAAAATCACTATAGAAGATAGTGAAAATTTTGGAATAATTATCACCATCTGTTAAGAGGTAAAACATCACATATTTTATGGAGTTTGATTCATTTTCTATCTATAGATTCATGAAAATAAATGTATTTTTATGATCATTCTTATCTTATTTATGTGATTTACGGATGAATTTGATCTTGGATGATAAAAGTGATTTATGCATATATTTTACACAAAAGTGTGCAAGTTCTATGTGTTTTGGCAGGAGAAACACAAAGCAGGACGAGGTAAACCACAAACCATATAATAGGCATGGATAGATCAGCTATGAGGATGACGTGTCAAGGAGCCGTGTGGATGAACACTATAGAAAGATGCTACGAAATACAGCTATAGAAAACATCTACTAAAAGACATTATAGAAAGGATGTTGACTAGGTCAAAATATCCAACGTATCAATATGCCACGTCCAGTGACAACATAGCAGTATTACAAGGCATATCCAATCAACACAGATGACTATCATGTTGGAATTCTACATGAGAATTTTATGTTTATTAAAGTTGTTATATAGTTATTGTAAAGTTGTAATATTATTATATTGTTAAGTTGTTTTGATTTAGATGCAAGATATTTTGTCTCCTCTTGGAATAAAGGGGCATATAGTTGTATTTCTACGTCAATAAATTATGTAAATTAAAAACTTATGATTATGTTAGTTTGTTAGTTTCCACTTGGACCATAGGGATTGTGACAAAGTCCAAGCTTGTTACAAATTAGTATAAGTTTAGCTTTTTATCGTTGGAAAGATAATATCCAAATCATTGATCCAACATAGCCACATGGAAAATATGTGGAATAATTTCATTAAGAATGTCCAAGCGACATTATATATTATAAGAGAGACCTTTGAAATGGTCTAATGCCGAAGTCTAATGTGAGAATAAAGAAATATTGAACTTATGCTAGAATATCAAAGAAATGCTGAAATGTACAATGTTTAAATATTTTGTATACAATTGTTGAAGATTTGATTTTTGAGGATATTGTACATTTGAATTTCCAGCATAAAGAAACAATACTTTTTGTCATGTCTCTGGTAACTGTGTCATTTGCTTTATTATGATTTACTTGCATATGTAGTCTTTACTACATTTTCCTGCATTCATAAAATAGAATAATGTTAGTAGTATTAATGCACACTAGTTACTGAAGTAAAATAGTTTAGGGGAGAAATATTTACACTATCTTCTAGGAGGCAGGGCCCACTCCTACAACCAGTCCCTATTCTCTCACCCCCTAAAATAGAATAGGAATAGTTAGTACATATATTAACTTTAATTTATCAATTAAAATAAATTGCATCATCATAGGTTATAAAGTAAAAATAGATAGTTAATATCATTTGCACGTGGATCCACATCAATAAATATAAAAAGTATTTAATTAAATAATAAAAGCATACATTGCATTTTATTTCAATTCTATACAATTTATTTCTCTGTAACTATTATTATTTTTTACAAACCTAAAACTAGGAGAAACATAATTAAGTGTGACAATTAATCATTTGGGATAATATATATTGGATTTCTACCCTTTAAATCATTCTCCCAAGATTGATAATAAGTGTTGTATTTAGTATTTACAACGAGACATTTTGGCATCGTTGTCGAGGAGAGCAGTGTCGTAATTTTTAATCAAAGGCTATTGGTTGTGCAAGAAAAGAGGCTTACGTGTATATGGGAAGAAGTATGAGTCCTTGGCATGCATACGATTAAGAGTGGCACAAGAAGTCCCAACAAACCTTTTGTTTGATGTTGCAAGGTTATTTTTTTATTAGGATTATTTTACTACTTTCGTAGTAAATATTTGATTTTAACAATTTCCATTTCTAGTAATTTTCAAGCATTGGGTGGTTGTTATTACTTGCTTTGGTCTGGGTTCTCTGACCTATGGAAATAGGAAGTAGGTATGATTGAGTGACACAATCATAGTGAAATGCTCCTAAATAATAAAAAAAAGTAACAACAATTTGACCTTTTGTTTCAATAATTTCGTTTCCAGAAAAATTTACTTTTCAAACAATATTTTATTTTACTCTTACTATGCTAAGGTTAATTGTATATATTCACTTCCCGTGAATCACGCCTAATTTTAGTAACAACAAGATTGTTTTAGAATTAAAAACTTTATTTTTCTCCTATTGTGCTAAGGTTAGTTGTATAGATTCACTGTCCGTAAATCACACTTAATTTTAGTAACAACATGATTGCTTTAGAATTAAAAACTTTATTTTTCTCTTATTGTGCTAAGGTTAGTTGTATAGATTCATTGTCTGTAAATCACACCTAATTTTAAAAAAAGTAGGATTGCTTTAGAATTAAAAAGTTTATTTTCCTCCTATTGTGCTAAGATTAGTTGTATAGATTCATTGTCCGTGAATCACACCTAGTGTTAGTAATAGTAGGATTGCTTTCAAAATAATTTTTTTTATTTTTCTCTTATTGTGTTAAGGGTTGACTGTATAAATTCATTGGTTGTGAATTGCATATTAAGTCTTAAAAATAGTAGGATTTCTTTTAATTTTCCAACAAAAATAAAATAAAAACAGAACCAAAACAAAACAAATAAAGAAAAAGGAAGAACAAAAGAGAAGTAAAAACATTGCTAGATGATAGAAAATTGCATCAAATAGTCTGCATCTATTGACCTCAAAAAATTATTGTTAGAACAAGAAGTTAATCTTCTTTTCAAGAAAATACATCAAACATCTGGGGAAGAGTGGGAACACCTATGTAAACATCTTGACATCATAAAATATAGATCAGATGAATTGGGTAAAATTAAGAGAGTAAACATAGCTAAAATTCTAGGGCAAGATTTTCACTCACCCTAGATTGACCTTATAAGGAGTTGTGAGCGGTGGCTAGGGGATAGGAGAGCAACAATAAATTCAATCACCTACCCGTGGGACCAGTATTTTGAGGATTCCCTTACCATTCATAGTTTCCTAGAAAAAATAGAAGATAGGGAAGTGAACCTAGAATATAGCAAGAGATATCACAGGGCACCTAGAGTAGTTCACTTTAAAGAACTATGTCAAGACTGGTGTTGCAAATTATAGTTTAAAAGCCCTTACCCAATTCCAAAAAAGGCTTTTATTATCCAGTTAATTACTTTGGTAATAAAATACTTTAGATTTAATGAGGAGAATTATATGAATCCTAAGCAAGTCGATCCAATTAACAATATCCATAGGTTATTCAAGGAAGGTTAAAAAGGTAAAAATTTGTTGCAAGAAACAAAGAACTTAAAAATTTCATGAACATACCTAGAGACTTGAAGGAAATATTTATTAAAATTAGTAAACCAAAAGCAGATTGCCAAAGAGACCTTATTAAGAAATTTGAAACTTTTGAGTTGAAATAAATTGAAGCTATAATCCAAACATCTATATATTCTACATCATATAAGCAGGTTGAATTTCTAGAATAAGATCCCAAAACATATCTACTACCCAAACCAAACTTTGATGATCATATAGATCCTTCATCTATATTTTTTGAACCTATACCTAGTCCAATTCTTGAAATCTTATATTCAATCATGGCTGATCAAGGTAGCAAACAAGCGAAGTAAATATAAACCAAAGGCAAAGGACTAATGATCAAGGAGAAGTAGAAAACCAAAATTAGGGTGGATAGAGAAAGACTTTTACCTTTCCAATTCCTTCTTCCAAATATAGCCTAACAAGAGTGCCAAAACCGGTCTCTATTGTTGTTTTGTGTACCTTTCATGGAAAACCACATGAGGATCCTGATGCCTTTCTATTTAAATTGAAAGTGGTATGTCAATATTACTTTTACACAACTAATGAGAAAAAATTAAGACTGTTCCCTTCTATGCTTAAGGACACATCATTGAGATGGTTTATGGGTCTAGGAGAAAGTGTTTGTAATCGATGGGATGAAGAACATGGATTAAAAGACATATTCCTTGAGAGATACCAAGATTATTGTAGAGTTCGGGATAAGAAAGCTGAGTTGTTTTGCATGAATCAAAAATATGATGAATCCCTTGAATATTATCTCAAAATATTTTGATTTGTGGTATCAAGGGTAAACATTAAGTTGGATGAGGAGGTTCAAAAAGAACATTTTATTAAAAGGCTAAAGGAAGATGTCCTAGACATACTACACCTTGCGACAAAATGGGATATCCATTAGATGGGATTGGGAGAAATCATAAATCTTTGTAGAAATTACTTAAGAAATAAGCCATTAATAAGTAATAAGCACTCATCATCAGGAGGAGGAGTAACACGAGCTGAGATTGGCAATATGCTAAAGAGTCTCAAAATTGATTTATTGAGTACGTTAACATCATATCTCGACCTCATGGATAAGAAACCAAAGGAACAAAACATCGAAGAAATATATTGTCATAGATGTCGAAAGAAACACAACTTGAGGGAATGTCCTCTCAACATTATAAAAATTTTCAACATTTCTACTTGTTGTAAGATCTGTTACAAGAACCATAATACAAAAAATTATAAATATATTTTGTCTATTAAAACTGTTATAAAAGAGCCTAATATTGAAGAAGCAGAAGATGTTTACTTTATAGCTCAAAGAAGGAATGGTCCATTTAATGGACCACCCAATTGGTCAAACTTAAACTATTCCAACCAAAAAAGACCTAATTATTGGTCAAATGCTCCAAGTTGGATGAATTGGAATCAACCTAATCAATATTGGAACGTGCCTCCTTGGGCATAACTTATGTCCAATTCATATGGAAATTCACCTCCATGGATGGCATGCCAAAATTAGAATGCATCTAATTGGAATACGAGTGACCAATACAATCAAACAGGATCTAGATGGTATCAAGGGAAGCCCCAAAAACAAAAGTTTCAAAATCAATTTAGATGCAAGTAACTCAAAACTAGCCTCAAAACTGACTCCTTCCACCTTCAAACAATGTAAAAAATCCTCCTAAGTAGCCACATTTACCAACTCAACTAGTGCCTAACCCTAATAATAACAAAAATGTTCAACAAGTTTATGAAACAAATGAGACATGCTCAATATCTATGGTACCTTGCCAACAAATTCAATTAAAATCTGGAAAAATATTGGACAATACTTGATGTGGAACAACAATCACAAGCACAAGGAAAAGAATGACAAAACCAAAAACTGAGTTTTTATTGACAACACAGGCCTATAAATAGGCAATACATCACAAATTACATACATATTTTGGATAAGGATGCATCAATATTTTTGGTGCACCTTATCTGTTACAACAATCACGATTAAAAATAGATGATAGTTAAAATATAACGGTTTATTACATAGAAAATAGTACACCTAACACACCTAATCCCTATCATTCCTCCCCACTATAGAAGTATTGGCCTCCAATGCTTCTAAAATGTAAGAAAGATGGTGTGACTCTTAGAGGCTATGGAGAGGCTCCCTAATGAGGCTCCATGTGAATGCAATGTGGACTACCAATATGAAGAAGATGAGTGTGTATGAATGATAGTTTCAAATATACCACCAAACACTAAAAGTCCTGCAAGTCATGAAGGCATGATGCAAAGTGGTGGGAACCAAATGAATAACTATAGGAGGAACTACAACTGGAGTAGGATTAGGATCAGCATGAAGATATGTTGATGCAACAACAAGAGTAGGTACAAAATATACATGAACAACTACTGAAAGAACTAGAACAATAATAGGTGCAACAAGAATAACTAGAGGTACAATAGGAACTACAGGTGCAATTGGAATAGGAGCTCAATGTAGGTGTTGTGAAGTGGACAAAAGGACTCATGGCTAAATATATTGCTATTGGGGTGTGCTAAAAATCAAAGAAATGGGTTGTGCAATCTACAAAGTAGTGCAAGCCTGATGTGTAGTAGGTGGAACACTACAAATAAGAAAAGATTTGTTCTCATGTTGAAAAGTGTAAGTATTGTGATAGGCATCATAAGTGTTACACTTATCATACTGATATGGCTTATCCAACAATAACCCATAATAAACCATTGGTGTCATATCACAAGTGATCCTATCTTGGAAGTTAGGGCCAAAAGAAAAGGTAATTGAGCACATGTGTATTATATGTGAAGTGTTGTTATCATCCTTCCACCTAATAGTGTATGGAAATGGATGAGATTTGGTGGAAAGTTTAAGCCTATCAACAACTGATTGTGAGCCATTATCAATGATATAATCTACAATAAAATTATGCAGTAAATGTGCACACGTTACAAATAAATTATCATGGTCACAGGTTGTGGAATGATGATGCATTAATGTGACATCATTCAATTTTCCTCTCAAATCCTCATATATCTCTACATCACCAATAGACTTGATGGGGTTATCAAATTTTCCCTCATTAGACTTTATAATAAGGTTCTTCTTGTTAGAATTTTGTAACTTGGGAAATTCAGATTTATCATACCATGGTCTTTTACAATAGCAATAGAATGGTTGAGAAGTAGAATAAGAATGAAATATTTTCTTAGAAGTATGGGAATTATGAGAAGCAGGATTATGAGAATAAGGGGAGAAATAAGAAGAGTGCCTTTGTGCTTATTGTTGTTGATGAGAATTATTTGTGGATCCTCCAGATGAGTAGTGAGAACCTCGGTGTTGTGCAATGAACTTCTCCTTAGCAAGCTAAGAGTGGTTGAACACATCATCAACTATGGAGCACAAAGTATATTTCAACTCATAATATAAGTGTGCCAAAATTCCACTTTTAAACTTCAAAATCATAGAATCAACAGGATCAACAATGTGTAATAAAACATACACCTATTGAATTGATACACATAATATTGAACTGACTGATTATGTCCCTATCAAAGATGAAGCCAATGAATCTACAAATTGGTATCATAATGAGATGGATAAAATGTGGCCTTCAAAGCTTTGACCATGTCATCCCATGTGACAATATGGTGTTTATTTACCAAAACTTTAGCTATACCAAAAATTTTCATCTTGGCAAATGGAACTTTGTCATCCTCCACTATTTGACTATAGTTAAACCATGTCTCCATGTCGAGGATCCAAGTATTGAGAACATTAGGATCTTGAGAACCTTCATAGATGCAGACCTCACATTTGGCATAATATGAGGAGGACTTGAGTGTGACATCCTAAATTTTGTTGGCCAAATAGATGACTTGGGCTTGAACCATAGCCAATATGGCAGATGATTGGGTAGAAACTTGTGAAATTTTAGCTAATTTTTGGCCAAGGCCATGTTGTTGGCCATATTTCTGGTGCGATCTAGTAAGAAAAAACCAAAATTTGACCAAATGATAGTCAAAATGCAAAGATGCAGGCCCGAGAATAAATTATTATTTGGGATATAATTTAGGAGTTAAAATAGATGAAAATAGAAAAATGACCATGGTAGATGCATATATATCAAAATGAGCTTTCCAATGAGTATATGCAAGGGTATACTCGAACAAATAATGGACCTAAAAAATAAAAAATTGCAAGAGGATTCCTGAAATAAGAAACTGATAAAAATTTAGTTTTCAATGGTCAATTGAATTGGTAAATATCCACAACATTAAATAATGGTAATTGGACAACCTTCAAGGATAGATGAACATCCGAAAAGCACAAATTAATGCCCTAAATGAATCACTCCAAATCACAAACTCGTACAAAAATGAAAACTGAGATGATGAGAGGGTTTTGGATTTTCCAAATGTGCACATCTAAGGCAAGAAAAAATCATGGACATATTTGAGATAATTTGTAAATCTGACAAAACAAGGTGCTTGAAACAGAGATAGCTACTCCACAAATCCGACTATGGAGGTGTTCTCATTACTGTTAGAATTGATCTCGACCTAGGGGAAGAGAATACTAGCCTTGATTTCACAACTGGATCTGATACCAAATGATGTGGAACAACAATCACAAGCACAAGGAAAAGAATGACAAACCAAAAACTGAGTTTTCATTGACAACACAGGCCTATAAATAGGTAATACATCACATATTACATCACATATTTTGGATAAGGATGCATTCAATGTTTTCGGTGCACCTTATCCGTTACAACAACCATAATTAAAAACACATGATCGTTAAAATATAACGATTTATTACATGGAAAATACCACACCTAACACACCTAATCCTTATCGATACTAGAGCTACTCTCACAAAAATTTAAGAACCCCCAAAGAATCTATATTAAAAAGTAAACGAAGATGAAAAACCTAAAGAAGATGCGGTATCTTTACCTAAAAACATTTTAGAAAAATAAAAAGAGGATTCAAATTCAAAGGAAAGAAGTGGAAATACCATTTCTTGAAAGGTTGGCAATACCAAAGAACCATCCAAACTGACCTTCAATTTCCTTCAAGAGTTGGAAAATGTTACCATTAAAATTCTTTTATTACAAGCCATCAAGGACATTCCTATCTATTCCAAGTTAATCACGAACATGTGCACAAATTTTGGAAGGAAAAAGAAGAACGAAACTCAAACCATTCAAGTCATTGGATAGTTTTTTAAGATAATGACTGAAGGTAGGTTATTACCAAAATATATCGACCTTGGAATACATATCCTTATAGTTCACATTGGTAAAATAGCCTTTCACAATGTTTTGGTCGATTTAGGAGCTGCTATTAATGTCATGATCAAGGAAAATACAAAATCCTTAGGAGTACACAAATTACAACTTACTTCTATAGCACTCCAACTTGCATATAGGTCTACAATTAGATCAAAAGGAAAATTGGATGATATTATAGTTTTTTGTCAATTCATAGGAATACCTTATAGACTTTAGAGTCTTACAATCCAATAAAAAGTTAGGGGGGTATCCCTTAATTTTAGGACATCCATGGCTTGCAACAGTTTATGCCTACATCAATTGTAGATCCGAAAACATGACTATTTCCAATGGCAAGAACACTAAATATCTTAGCCTATTCCCTGAATAAACATTAGATAGAGATTTTTCGAAGAAACTATGGTATGATTTCCCTCATGATTTTGATGATATCCAAACCATATCGATCAATGTTCTCAGTTAAAACTTATAACAAGAAGTTGGACCCTTATCACTGTTACTAGGAGATCAAAAGGAAGATCAAGGTCAAGATAATAGTTGTTTATATGAATCTACTATGTTCATTAATGAGGCAAGCACAAGCTAAACTTAGTAATTTATACCTTATGACTATCACATAGATGTGCTTAAACATGAAATGATGGGAATAGATGAAAATACAAAAATTTGCAAATTGATAGATATTACATCGAGAATGATTTTGAACTTAGTAATGAGTTTACAAGCATACAAGAATCGCAACTCGTTGATGTGCTTAAAAAACATTGACTTGCAATTGCATGGAACTATGAGGACATGAAAGGAATACAACCAAACATTTGTACCCATCACATATTTATTCAAGAAGGTTTCCACCTAGTAAGACAACCCCAAAGAAGATTGAATCTAGCTATGAAATATGTAGTTCAGGAAGAAATCATTAAACTCTTAAACGCAGGATTCATATATCCAATTTATGAGATTCAATGGGTATCACCATTAGTGATAGTCCCTAAAAATAATGGTAAATGGAGAATTTATGTGGATTACATGGAACTGAATAAAGTGATAAAGAAGGACTATTTCCCCTTACCATTCATTGATCAAATTCTTGATACCTTGGCTGGGAAGAAGTACTTTTGTTTTTTGGATGGTTTTAGTGGGTACAATCAGGTTTCATTGCTGAAGAGGATCAGTAGAAGACAACTTTCACATGTCCTATAGGCACATATGCTAATAAAGTCTTACCTTTCGGACTATACAATGCACCAACCACTTTTTAAAGGGGTGTCTTAGCCATTTTTTCTGATTTGATTAATGAATGTGTAGAAGTCTATATGGACGATTTCACAGTCTATAGTAACACCTTTGAAGAAACTTTATAAATCTTACAAAAGGTTTTTATTAGATGCCAAGAACAAAACCTCTCTTTGAGTCACAAGAAATATTTCATAATGATGAGAGGAGGCATTGTTTTAGGACATTACATATCATAGGAAGGTGTTAAAGTAGACCTTGAAAAAAATTAAGTTATCCAATCCCTCCAACCTTCAAAAACACAAACAAAGGTAAGAAGTTTATTAGGACATACATGATACTACCATAGATTCATTAAAGATTTCAGCAATTTTTTTGCTCCTATGCTTAAGCTCTTAACCAAATAAAGTAAATTTATTTAGACTGAAGCATGTTATGAAGCCCTCGAAAGTATAAAGAACAAATTGATTACTACTCCAATCCTGAGGGGATCAAATTGGAAATTACCCTTCCACATACATTATGATGCTTCACGATATGCAATAGGAGCAGTGTTGCAACAAATAGAGAATAAAATACCTTATGATATCTATTATGTAAGTAAAAATTTTATGGGTCACAACTGAATTACACGGTTACTAAAAAAGAGTTCTTAGTTGTAGTCCATGCTATTAATAAATTTGAACATTACATAATGGGGTATGAAGTATTTGTTCACACTGATCACTTTGTCATAATATACTTAATGAACAAAGCCACAGTGCGAGGTAGAATGGTTAGATGTCTTCTCTTATAGTAAGAATTTAATGTCACAATTATAGAAAAATTAGGCAAGGATAATGTCATTGCAAACCATCTATCTTGTATGCAAATCTTTGATGATGATGAGTTAATTCCTGATAATTTCCTAGACGAACATTTGTTTGCTCTCTTCATTTTCACTCCTTGGTATGTTGATATTTTAAATTACTTAGTAACAGGAAATATGCCTCAAAATTTTACATCGCATGAGCATAGAAAACTAATATATCAAAGTGCCCCTTACATGTGGATTAATAGAGTCTTGTTTAAATCTTGCTCTGACCAAGTAATTAGGATATGTGTGCAAGAAGAAGATGTGTATGACATCATTCGGGAAGCACATGAAGAACCCTGTGGAGGACATTATGCCACCCAAAGAATAGTCAATAAAATATATCAAATTGGTTACTTTTTACCTACTATAAATAAATATTCCTATAATTTTATTGATATATTTGATGCTTGTCAAAGGGATAATAAACCTACATATTCAGTAAAGATGCCTTTGGTACCAAAAATAGTGTTTGAACCATTCAAGAAATGGGGAATTGATTTTATTGGGCCAATAGACCCTCCAAGTGTAGGTAATAAGCATATACTTGTGTGTACATATTATGTCACCAAGTGGGCTGAAGTAAAAGTCTTACTACGAGCACAAGCTGAACCGGTAGTTGATTTTCTTTATGAAGACATCATGCAATGCTTTGGAGCACCTAGAGAACTAGTTTTGGATTATGGATTTCAATTTATCTCCAAATTAATTGAACATTTTATCAAAATATATCAAATAAAACACAAAAATAACTCACCATATCACCCTCAAAATAATGGACAAGTAGAATTTACAAATAGAGAACTTGAAAATATCATTACAAAAAATATAACTATGAATAGGTTTTGTAGACACCAAAATCCTAGCCACTTGTCCTTCATCCTGGTCATTCTACCAGCCACTTGTCCACCATACCCCTTTCCTGCCATTCAATTGGCCATTCCATGCCTTTCCCGCCATCCAATGGCCCACTTTACCCATTTCCCACCATTTTTTCTGACCCCAATTTGATTTATTTATGTTTATTTTATTTTATTTATATTTAAATATAATATTTTATATTATATTTTAATATTTATATAATAAAATATATATTTATAAGTTAAATTAACCACAATCATCCGATCCAATCTAATCTCAGTTGTTCATCTTCCTTAATCCATTCCACAAGCAACTTTCATTATCATCCCTTGGATTTGCTTTTATTCTAGCCACATGATTTGGTGAAACCCTAAAAGTAAACCCTAAGTCTAATTATAAATAAGAGTATCTTTGATACTTGTTGGAACAAAATCTGCCTTCGGTTGATAGTGTTGCGCCTTAGACTTTGCCAACATTGAATAGACAGATCATGCTTGAGATCATCTGTCTAGTCTCCAGAGAAGGTTGGTTCCTTTGAGTTTTTTAGAGAAAAGGGGAACAAGAGATAAGGGAAATATAGCCTAAGCTAGAACTTTTCTCACGGTACAGATTAGACAACAACAAACATTGATGATGCAGTTTAGACAACAACAAAGCTAGAACTCTTCTTTATAGAAAACATGAATTCTTGAATGTGACTTTTAGATGTTCGTCTAAAAAGCATGTAAATATCTCGTTAATGTTCAACTCTAGAAACAAGATTCATACGTGCATAGTCCAGATTTCAGAACTAGATACATTTATAAAACTCAGAGTGAATAAAAGTTAAAACACCAGATACATACAAGCACACAGAAGTTTCGAAAGCCAGAGGAAGAAATCTTTTATTGCTTGTAATCCAGTACATGCGCATCAAGCTTGTAAACGTCCAAGAGCCGACCCTTTTTCTGGAGTCGCTCACCCCTATATATACCCTAAAAGAGTATCTTTTCCTAAGTACATCTTACTTATTTTACAAGCAATAATCTGCAGTTTCTAACAATACACAACGGATTTCCCACAGATTGGATAGATTGGCAATCATCCAATAGACCTGCCAGGTTATAATCAACAGACCATTCTTCAAAAATCAGCACCTGATGTCAGTGCTCGTCTCCAGTTGCCAAAAATATACTTTATTCCTTTACAGCTGGCATGTCGCGAAATCGTGACATTCGTCTCCTACTTTGCTCCTCTGCCGCTTCCAACCGTGAAAATGAGACATGTCACGAAATCGTGACATTCGTCTCTTCCTTTGCTCCTTTGTTGCCTCCCACCGTGAAAATGAGACATGTCACGAAATCACGACATTCGTCTTCCTTTGCTCCTTTGCTGCTTTTCACCACGAAAATGAGACATGTCACGAAATCGTGACATTCATCTCTTCCTTTGCTCCTTTGTTGCCTCCCGTCGTGAAAATGAGACATGTCGTGAAATCACGACATTCGTCTCCTCCTTTGCTCCTTTGTTGCCTCCCACCGCGAAAATGAGACATGTCACGAAATCATGACATTCATCTCCTCCTTTGCTCCTTTGCTGCCTCCTGCTGAAAATGAGACATGTCACGAAATCATGACATTCGTTTTCTTTATGGACATGTGAAATCGTGACATTCGTCTCTTCCTTTGCTCTTCTGCCGCTTCCAGCCGCGAAAATGAGACATGTCACGAAATCGCGACATTCGTCTCTTCCTTTGCTCTTTTTCTGCTTCCAACCGTAAAAATGAGACATGTCGCGAAATCGCGACATTCGTCTCTTCCTTTGCTCTTTTGCTGCTTCCAGCCGCGAAAATGAGACATGTCGCGAAATCGCGACATTCGTCTCTTCCTTTGCTCTTTTGCTGCTTCCCACCACGAAAATGAGACATGTCGCGAAATCGTGACATTCTTTCCTTGCTTTGCTTTTCTGCCGCTTCCAGCCGCGAAAATGAGACATGTCACGAAATCGCGACATTCTTTCCTTGCTTTGCTCTTCTACCGCTTCTAGCCGCGAAAATGAGACATGTCGCGAAATCGCGACATTCTTCCTTGCTTTGCTCTTCTGCGTTCTAGCCACGAAATGAGACATGTCACGATATCGTGACACTTTCTCTTCCTTTGCTCTTTCTGCTATTTCCGCAGAAAATGAGACATGTCGCGATATCGCGACACTCTTTGCCCTTTGCTCTTTCTCTTGTCAAAAACATTCATCACATTTTTCCTTGCTCTTTTTTTTGCAAAATGAGACATGTCACGATATCACGACACTCTTTCCTTCTTTGCTCTTCTTCCTTAGCCGTGAAAATGAGACATGTCGCGATATCGCGACACTTTTTCCTCTTGGCTCTTTCTCTTGCTCTTAGCCGCGAAAATGCAACATGTCGCGATATCGCGACACTTTTTCCTCTTTGCTCTTTCTCCTGCTCTTAGCCACGAAAATGAGACATGTCGCGATATCGTGACACTTTTTCTTTCTCTTTCTCCTCGCTGTGAACCGCGAAAGCAGACATGTCGCGATATCGCGACACTTTTGCCACCTTGCTCTTTCTCTTCTCTTTGAACCGCAATAATGCAACATGTCGCGATATCGCGACACTTTTCCCCTTGCTCCTTTTCTTTGCTTTGGACCACAATAATGCAACATGTCGCGATATCGCGACACTTTTTCCCCATTGCTCTTTCTCTTCGCTTTGAACCGCGAAAATGCAACATGTCGCGATATCGCGACACTTTTTCCTCCTTGCGGTGTTTTGCATTTTCTTTGATATTTTAGCATATGGGCCACTTCGGTCTTCTTGGAAAATATGCAAAAATGAGCATCAGATGTTTTTCTGTAGTTAGTCACTTTTTGACTAACATTCTTGGCGCCTTCCGGGGATTTTTTGCTTGCAAAAATTTTGAACCAGGCCTTTATCCATTGGGCATCGGAGTCAACAACGCAGTTGTAAAAAGAATCTTTTAGAGAAAGACAAAGAACATAGGAAAATGCACTTAGATCAAACGTGAACATTACCTCGCCAAAACTCCCTTTATACCTTAGTATCTCTATTCAAAAATAAATGTCGACTTCTGATTGGCTGTGACTGAAAATCTTTTTTTTTTTGTTAAGGCCGAAAAACGGTAATATTTACAAATATTGTCTGGATATGCTTATATTATACTGTACATATAATTCCTTTTCTTCTTTTGCCTAAAAGGCTTAGCTCCTTTTTTACGCAATTCTATGATCTGGTTCCCTTCCTCTTCATCCTACAGATCTCGGTTGGCTAAGCGATTCATTTCAGGGATTAAGAAATCCAGTATCTGTTCATCATTTTCAAAAACTTGCTGGAAAATATTTTTATCAGGTACTGAAGGCTTGTATATAAGTCTAACAGTTTTAGACTTCTGAATAACATTACTTACAGGACAAAAATTAGCTCCCACTGAAGCTAACAAATCTGCGTGGGTATTCTGTTCTCTAGGGATAAACTTTATATTTAGGGCCTCAAAGGCCTCTAAGAGATCCCACACTTTGTTCCTGTAAGCTTTCAAATAATCCTGTTTACTTATACCTTTTTTGGTGACTTGATTCACAATAAGTTCTGAATCTCCATAGATGAGTAACTGTTTGATTCTCAATTTCTTAGCCTTTCTTAACCCTAAGCATAGGGCCTCGTATTCTGCTGCGTTATTGAAGCAACTCCAAGCCAATCTGTAAGAGAAAACCTTTTCCTCTCCGGTGGGAGAAAACAAAACTATTCCGGCACCAGCTCCATTCTTGCACCTAGCCCCATCAAAGAAAAGCTTCCACAATTGATTCACAGAACCATCCTTTTCTAGGGAGGGTATCAATTTTCCTTTTGGTTTCTCAATAGAATAGTTTCCTATTTCTGTTTCTATCATGGCATTAAAATTTTGTAGAGAAAAATCGTCCTCAGCTTGGAGCTCTTCTAATGTCTCTTCCATTAGATCTTCTTCTATTGTTTCTTTAGTCATCATATTTATACGGTCAGTTTCACCAATATTTTCTACATGAAACGTAGATGTTTTCTCATTAAAAATCTTGACCCTTCTATCTTTGAAAGGTATCTCCAAATGAGAATAATCTAAGGATAAGTATCCTCCCATCTTTGTTGTGAACTCTCCGGATAGACACATACCAAAATAGGGCTCCAAGTCTACGACTACTACCTCTTGTATGACTGTCATCTGAGGCATTTTATGCAACCGTATGGGAATATCCTTTATCACTCCTACAATTTTTACTGGAGTACCATCTAATCGTAGGACACCTGCATTGCTCCTAGTGTACTCCATTCCCATAATATCACATACCGCTTTGGGTATCACAGTGGTAGCAACGCTCGAATCTATCATGCAATTGTGGACAACCCATCCTTCCATTTGAAGGGACAAATAGAAGGGTGGTGGCCTGTTCTTACCAGTGGCAGACGTCAAGTTCGTTAGAACCATTTTTGAAGATGATGCAGTCCCATCTCCATTTTCCACTGTTCTTAGGGATTCCTGTAGGAGATCGATTTGACCTGGGATTTGAAGAGCATCATACATACTTGCCTTAGAAGGAGTCTTTTTCATTTCCTCTACTATACTGAATGTAGGTGAATCAACTATTCTTTCTCTTTCTTTGGCAAAAGTTTCATATTTATTTTTGTATCCTTGGGTAGCTTCAGTTCTTTGCCTTTTTGTCGGCAAGGGGAATATCAACCTTTCCCTGGCATCGTTCTTGGGTTTCATTTTCCCCCGAGGAATAAATTCTTTGTGTGTTTCTTGCCCTTGACTTTTGGCTGGAAACTGATATTTTCTTTCCTGGGGAGACTTCCCTTAGGAGTTTCTTTGGGAACTTCCTTGGGAGCAGGGGAAACATTTAATGGCTGAAGCTCTTTAGGGTCTACTTGCAGTGGTTTCTTACCTGATCTTGTCAAAACTGAAACCTGTTCTACTATAGGCATCATGAAGTTGTGGTCCTTCTCTCTAATTATATTTATATGGCCTTTCATTCTTTCTCTACTCTTTTCAACTGCTATACTTTGTACATAATGCTGGTGTATCATACACGAACTTTCCCCATGTGGATCGTTACATGTAGTACACCAAAAGTTAGAATCAATGGGAGGCTCTTCGGCCTCCACTGTCTCATTTGTATATACCGTGCTCGGTCTCTCTTGTCCCCTATTGCTTGTCGAAGCACCTTCCTTTTGTATCTGTGGAAATCTTCTTGCTTGGATATTCCGTTCAGCCTCTCTCTTTTTCATGGATGCCATTTCATTTGACAATGTCTTCATTGTATCAATTATGGTCGTGTATTGATCATTGGGGGGAGTTGATGCAAGGGGTGTGACTGGTAATGCAGGGAATGTAGGAAGTGTAGCTATAGATGGGAGAGCATGCTTTGATGGGAGTACAGGCAGTTTAGAAATTGATGCTTGGGAAAGCTCTGGTAAAATAGGCAATAGACTTTTTGATGGATATCTTTTTGTAGCGATGAGATCAGCTTCGCCCTTTGTTGCCTCTACATAGATCCCAGGAAAAGTGGTTACACGGGATTGCCTTATTATCATACTGAGTTCTGAATCAAAAGCCCTTAGATAATAGCATATAGCTTGTTCTTCCGTGGGCTTTAGGCCTTGCGGTACTCTATCACGAGTTCTGGTAAACCTGATGTTGAAATCTTGGATTTCTTCTTGTGGATGCCTCTCAATGACAGTGAATTGATTCAGCAATGTGAAAGGATCCGCATGTATATTGAATTCATCGACCAGACGGTCGGCCAGTGCTGCCCAAGAAGTAATGGATCCAACGGGAAGCGCTCTGTACCAATAGAGCATCTTTCCTTTCAAAGATATGATCAACAATCTGACCATTACATCTTCCTCAGTGATGTTGTAAATAGATGCTAGCTCTGATACATCCAAATAGTGTTCATCTGCTGTTTTGCCTGTTCCATCGAAGCTCGACAATGCTTTTAGTGCAGCTTGTGGAATTTGGTGGTGCGTTCCCAAGTTCAAAGGGCCAGTTTGATTCCATACAAGATGTGTTGGGGTAGGGGGGCTGCCATGATTGCTAAAGGAGTTACAACCGCTATGGGATTGCTTGCAGATGCTCCTACAATGGGTGTTAAAGAGGTGCTAATGGTGTCGGGAGGATTTGATCTTGCGGCTAGCACAGGGTGTGCTTTTAGGCTTTCGAGATGTAGTTCAAAAAACTCGATAGGTTCTTTAGAGTTTCTAGCTCGGGATCTGGTTATCATATGGCTATACAACCAGAAGGTTTCTAGACAAGGTCTTTCTTTTATGGTCTAAATGCAACGGAGTCGCCAGGTGATTTTTTCTTGAGATTTTGCAAACAAAAGGCTCTGAAGGTAAAACACCAAAACTTATACAATACTGTGGGATTGTTGGTCCCATCGGGCGTGCCAAAAATTGTTGGAACAAAATCTGCCTTCGGTTGATAGTGTTGCGCCTTAGACTTTGCCAACATTGAATAGACAGATCTTGCTTGAGATCATCTGTCTAGTCTCCAGAGAAGGTTGGTTCCTTTGAGTTTTTTAGAGAAAAGGGGAACAAGAGATAAGGGAAATATAGCCTAAGCTAGAACTTTTCTCACGGTATAGATTAGACAACAACAAACATTGATGATGCAGTTTAGACAACAACAAAGCTAGAACTCTTCTTTATAGAAAACACGAATTCTTGAATGTGACTTTTAGATGTTCGTCTAAAAAGCATGTAAATATCTGTTAATGTTCAACTCTAGAAACAAGATTCATACGTGCACAGTCCAGATTTCAGAACAGATACATTTATAAAACTCAGAGTGAATAAAAGTTAAAACACCAGATACATACAAGCACACAAAAGTTTTGGAAGCCAGAGGAAGAAATATTTTATTGCTTGTAATCCAGTACATGCGCATCAAGCTTGTAAACGTCCAAGAGCCAACCTTTTTTTGGAGTCGCTCACCCCTATATATACCCTAAAAGAGTATCTTTTCCTAAGTACATCTTACTTATTTTACAAGCAATAATCTGTAGTTTCTAACAATACACAACGGATTTCCCGTAGATTGGATAGATTGGCAATCATCCAGCAGACCTGCCAGGTTATAATCAACAGACCATTCTTCAAAAATTAGCACCTGATGTCAGTGCTCGTCTCCAGTTGCCAAAAATATACTTTATTCCTTTACAGCTGGCATGTCGCGAAATCACGACATTCGTCTCCTGCTTTGCTCCTCTGTCGCTTCCAGCCGCGAAAATGAGACATGTCACGAAATCATGACATTCGTCTCTTCCTTTGCTCCTTTGTTGCCTCCCGCCGTGAAAATGAGACATGTCACGAAATCACGACATTCGTCTCTTCCTTTGCTCCTTTGTTGCCTCCCGTCGTGAAAATGAGACATGTCGCGAAATCGTGACATTCGTCTCTTCCTTTGCTCCTTTGTTGCCTCCTATCGTGAAAATGAGACATGTCACGAAATCGTGACATTCGTCTCCTCCTTTGCTCCTTTGTTGCCTCCCGTCACGAAAATGAGACATGTCACGAAATCGTGACATTCGTCTCTTCCTTTGCTCCTTTGCTGCCTCCCACCGTGAAAATGAGACATGTCACGAAATCGCGACATTCGTCTCTTCCTTTGCTCCTTTACTACCTTCCACCATGAAAATGAGACATGTCACGAAATCGTGACATTCTCTCTTCTTTTCTCCTCTGCCGCTTCCACCGCGAAAATGAGACATGTCACGAAATCGCGACATTCGTCTCTTGCTTTGCTCCTCTGTCGCTTCCAGCCGTGAAAATGAGACATGTCACGAAATCGCGACATTCATCTCTTCCTTTGCTCTTTTTTTGTCTTCCAACCGCGAAAATGAGACATGTCGCGAAATCGTGACATTCGTCTCTTCCTTTGCTCTTTTGCTGCTTCCAGCCGCGAAAATGAGACATGTCACGAAATCGCGACATTCATCTCTTCCCTTGCTCTTTTGCTACTTCCCATCGTGAAAATGAGACATGTCACGAAATCGCGACATTCTTCCTTGCTTTGCTCTTTTGCCGCTTCCAACCGTGAAAATGAGACATGTCACGAAATCGCGACATTCTTCCTTGCTTTGCTCTTCTGCCGCTTCCAGCCGCGAAAATGAGACATGTCGCGATATCACGACATTCGTCTCCTGCTTTGCTCCTCTGTCGCTTCCGACCACAAAAATGAGACATGTCGCGAAATCGTGACATTCATCTCTTCCTTTGCTCTTTTGCTACTTCCCACCATGAAAATGAGACATGTCGCGAAATCGCGACATTCGTCTCTTCCTTTGCTCTTTTTCTGCTTCCAACCACGAAAATGAGACATGTCGTGAAATCGCGACATTCGTCTCTTCCCTTGCTCTTTTGCTGCTTCCCGTCGTGAAAATGAGACATGTCGCGATATCGCGACACTCTTTCCTTGCTTTGCTCTTCTGTCGCTTCTAGCCACGAAAATGAGACATGTCGTGATATCGCGACACTTTTTCCTCCTGGCTCTTTCTCTTGCTTTCTAGCCATGAAAATGCAACATGTCGCGATATCGCGACACTTTTTCCTCTTTGCTCTTTCTCCTGCTCTTAGCCGCAAAAATGCAACATGTCGCGATATCGCGACACTTTTTTCCCTTTGCTCTTTCTCCTCGCTGTGAACCACGAAACTGAGACATGTCGCGATATCGCGACACTTTTTGCCCTTTGCTCTTTCTCCTCGCTGTGAACCGCGAAACTGAGACATGTCGCGATATCGCGACACTTTTGCCTCCTGCTCCCTTTTGCTGCTCTTAGCCGCGAAAATGAAACATGTCGCGATATCGCGACACTTTTTCCCCATTGCTCTTTCTCTCTGCTTTGAACCGCGAAAATGCAACATGTCGCGATATCGCGACACTTTTTCCTCCTTGCGGTGTTTTGCATTTTCTTTGATATTTTAGCATATGGGCCACTTCGGTCTTCTTGGAAAATATGCAAAAATGAGCATCAGATATTTTTCTGTAGTTAGTCACTTTTTGACTAACAATACTCAACCCTTGAATTTTTGGTTAATAGAATTTTGGATTATCCCTTAGCTAGTTCCTTAGTGGATTTTGGAATCCTAGCTTCTTTAGTCCTCAAGAGTATCTTAGATATCTTGTGCCCTAGAATCCTTAGTGTTTACATTAGAGTCCAAACTCTAGCCCATCCAGCACTTCGCCCATCCATTCCACCTTGCCATCATTCTACAACAGAGTAACGACTACAACAAATCCATCCATCAACAGACAACAAGCAAGTAAGAGTAAGGTAAATCAATATTATTTTGTTACATTTTATATTGTTTAATTTTGTTTGCATTTTATATTGCTATAGCTAGGGTTTTAGCTGTGATTTTTAAGGGCTCACATAGTGGAATGCTCATTATTATTACTAACACTTTGGTGTTTCAATGTGTGCAAATTGGACAATATATTAAAAGCATTGGATAGCTAATAAAGCTACAATGGCCCGACATCGGATACGCAAAAGCCCACTTACACTTGTTGGGAGCAAAACACAACTGAAGACACCACCATTTGTTGTATCTAGGGTTTCAAATAACCCTAGAAATCTTTGTAATAATTTTATTAAAAGGGATTCCTACATCCACTATTGTAACAACAGAGTTTTTAAGCTCCCCCATTTTTTAATATGTTGTGTTATATTCTTGCATTTCATACTGCATATCAATGACACCATACGACAAAATTTCTTCAACATCATGTAATTACCCAAAATTTTGGGTACCCACTTTTGATTTCGATTTTCCCACAATGACATACATCTTACATGATCATGACATCTATATTTAGCACAGAAACCTTCATCTAATGGGACAAAAACAAACACAATCATCATTCCTCATTTCACAAATCCTTTCAACCGTTGGGGCAAAAATAGTCACACATTTTCATCATTCCAATTTCCTCTTTTGCACAAACATTCTTCCATTCATTATTTTTCAATTGACTCATGAGATCATCCACATATCATTCATTAATTGAGGGGGTAAGCTACATAAAACTTTGAAATTATTTGTTATTTTACCTTCAACAATGATGCTCTGAAATCCAATGAGAGAGAGAAGCTACTTCTACACCCAAAGCCCAACCAAGTATCTTGTATTTTTGCACCATATTGTGTTTAACGCAACATGGTATAAAAAGGGGCATCTGTAGACACCAAATCCTAGCCACTTGTCCCTCATCCTGGTCATTCTACCAACCGATTGTCCACCATACCCCTTTCCTACCATTCAATTGGGTATTACATACTTTTCCCACCATTCAATGGCCCACTTTACTCATTTCCCACCATTTTTCGATCCCAATTTGATTTATTTATGTTTATGTTTATTTTATTTATATTTAAATATAATATTTTATATTATATTTTGCAGACACCAAAATCCAGCCACTTGTTAGTCATCTATACCTTCCTGCCAGCCACGTGTCAGTCATCCATCCTTCCCGCCATTATTTGGCCCAAATCCACACTTTCCCACCATTATTTGGCCCAATTTCACTTTTCCCGCCATTTTTCATCCCCAAATTTATTTAAATTAATATTTATATATATATTTTAATATTTTAATATATTTTAATATATATATAAATAAAGTTTAAGTGATTTAATCCGAGCCGTCCATCCTTCATTTAATCTCATCCGTCCATCCATCTTAATCCGTTTCACAACCTAGATTTATTCTCTACCCTTGGATCCACTTTAATCTTAGCCACACGTTCAAAGTGTCGTTAAAACCCTAAAGTGTGCCCTAAGAGTAGATTATAAATTGAGTCACCTTGATGGCTCAAACCCTATCTATCTCTTCGGCTAAACCTACTTATCTTCCCTATCTAAGTCCGGAGTTGGCTATTGCTGTTAATCCTGAGTCTTCCGAGTCTTCTACGGCCCTAAGTCTGAACTAAACCCTTTCGCCGCATCCATCGCCGCCGCCCGGTCTCGCCGCGTTAACAGGAAAAGGTATAGATTCGTCTAAAGCAAGTAATCTTTCTTTATGTATTAATCTGCTGTTGAATTCTGCATTCTGTTTATTTTTATTTCATAAATCTAGGGTTTTAGACTGTTTTCGAGGGCTCACACAGTGGAGCCCTCTTATTAGTTTCTAACTCTTTGATAATTTTAATGTGTGCAGGATTCTAGTGGTAGATCTGATTTGTTGATAGCAGCTGCTTAAGCTGGAGTGGTCCGAGCCAAAGGATACAACGAAGCCCACTCATTCTGTTGAGGTTAAGGATACATTCTTCGGAGACGCCACCACATTGTGCCAGCTAGGGTTTCGGAGAACCCTAGCACAAATTGTAACTTTGTATCACGAAAAGGGTTACAGGCCCTGTTGTACTTAAAAGGAGTTTCTAAACTCCATTGATTAATAAAAATCATTCATTTTGTACAACTGTTTTGCATTCCTTTATTGTGATTTCTTTATTTCTGTTTGGCGTTGTATCTTTAATCTACAAATGGCGATCACGGTGGGACCCCCTAGGGTTTCATGTTTTTAATACTTGCTTTACTGATCTATTCCTGTTTTTGTTTTATTTTGCAGGTTCCAGAAATCGTGAAATTCGCTGTTCCAGCGAACTAGGGTTTCTGAGGAGTTTGCAGAAAATGCAGCAGACGCAGAGCGGCGTCTGGAAGTCCGATCCGAAACGCAGAGGTGCGTTTCAGCCTGCGCAGACTCCCTTGGGCGTTTGAAGGCAGTTTTACGAAAAAGCGTAGGCTTCCGAGTAAGTGCGTTTTTTTTTTCTTTGTTAAACCGTACTTTTTACGTTTTTGGTTTTTCTCTCGTATTCTGTTTCTTTTTCGTATCATTGCTTTAAAATGAACAAAAACTAAGTAACTGAAAAGAACAGCTTAAGTCGTATATACATTTTTTTTGTTACATTTTTAGTTACATTTTTTCGCATTGCATTATTGGTTGTTGCTTGCATAAAAAAAAAATTGCATACCTAGCCGCATATTAGAATAGCTACGAATTATCTGTTTTAGTTATCTAAGTAGGACTATTGATTGGATGTCAATAGTACTCCTGCCATTGGGTGATTCCAGGCAGAGAAGTGGACGAACCTTCCGGTTGCTCCTTTGATATCTGATATCATTGGTAGGCATGGGGTTTTAAACGGTGTACTCCACTTCTTCAGAGGAAATGGCATATTTTCAGTGGCCTCTTGCTTAGATCATTAGAACTTTTGATTTATAGCTTTGTATGTATACATTAGACAACTAAAACACTTAAAATAAAATTCACTGCATTTCATATTGCATTTAAAACAATAATATCTGGATTTCATCACCATGTATTGCTTGAAGTTTAGTGACGGTGGAATTCATCTCCATCCATTAAACTTTTGCCTCATACACCATAGGTCACCCCCGAGCAAACTTGCTGGATTTCATCACCAAGTAAGAATCTCGTTGTCCTTTCCTAGCCATAGTTTTTACCTTTTTTTTGTGAATAATTCAAGATTAGATCACATGCAAAACTCATAAACCGGACACTTAAAATTTACTACAGATTAAGATCAGAAAATAAGTAATTAACCGCAAGTAAGACACATTGGTTGAAACCTAGGTTGTGACCGTTTTCTCGATAATTTCTTTAGTGTAAATTTATCATTCAAGTTTTGCATTCTTCTTTTTTTGAATTTGTTTAGATTTATTGCGTTATGGTCTTAACAAGGAATCAATCTAAAGTGTTAAATCTAAATAATCAAATGAATAATTCACAGAACATCCCCACCACCAACATGACCACTTATCCTAGTGAATTTCAGTGCAGTTCGCCCGCTAGGTCTTTCACGTCCTTCTACCGTCTATCGCATGGCCATGCCCATGGAGGAAGACAATTCCCGTCATATTACCCACATTGATATGGCCCAAGTGCAAACTCACTTAAGAGATGGCACTGGTTATGTCCTTGAGCCAATCCAAGATTCCCCTATGCAAGATTCTATTTTTCAGCAGGATATTGCATCAACCATACCCGCTGGTTTCACTCAGGTCTACACTAACCCTTTTTTTGAGGCTAATGTTGTATCTGCTCAGCCGGCTTCATCTCCAACATCTTCCCATATGCTCAATTGTCCTCCTTTGGAGACAAATGTAGTGTCTTCCCGACCACTTTCTCCTCCATTTACCCCGGTGTACACCAATTCTCTCTATGAGGCCGGTGGAACCTCCTCTAGCCATGACCAATTTCAACCCTCTTCTTCCCAAACCATTTATGGTTTCACCCTACCCGGGGCACAGCCTCAACTGTTTCTTCCTAGGTACCGCCTACTTCAGCCACCTTCATTGCCCCTGCTATGCAGCCTCCTATGACTACCATGGCAGCCTGCCCTCCACCTTCATCCAATCATCCCACATCCCTTGGGTTAGAAATTAATAAGGTTAGGGAGTACCTCGACAAGTTGCTTCAGCAACAAAATGCCCAACCACCTGTCGTAGTAAATCCTACACCCCAACCAATTTCTACCCAGCCAGCTTTTCTTAGCTCAGCCCCACCTGGGTACCCCAATCTTCGGTGGTGTCCATTCCTACCCCACCTTTCTCCCAACCCACCCAGCTTCATCATTCACCCCAATCACCTTCTTTCCGGTATCATCCATACCAACAACCCGTCCATTCCACACCGCCTAATCCAGGCAATTTCATCCCATCTCATCATTTTTCCACTCCTCCATTGCATCATCATAATCATCAAACGAATCAAAATTTTCATGAAGATTCTCGACTCCATGCTATGCAACAACAGATTGACAACCTTATGCTCAACATGCCCGGCTCATCTAGTCAGAAACCTACGCTAAGGTCGTTGATCAATCAACCAATTCATCCTTCGGTACCTTCACCGCCATATCCGACTGATTTCACATTACCGAAGTTTGACAAATTTTGAGGAACTGAGGATCCTCACGAACATGTGAGCTCATTCATGCATGCCTGCTTTAGAATCCAAAATAATGACGCTCTTATGCTCATAACTTTTCCTCATACATTAGGAGGAGATGTTGTACAATGGTACAATCATTTACCTCACCATAGCATTTATGCTTACGAGCAATTGATTAATCTATTTTTAGAACGATTCTCCCTAAATGTACAAAGGAAAGTCTCATTGTCCGACTTATACAAGCTCAAGCAACATGACGATGAGACCGTTTATGACTTTGGAAACCGTTGGAGGGCTATCATTAATAAATTGCCATTCTCCCTACCAATGGAGGAGTTAACCAAAATGTTCACCCACAGTTGTCTAAAACCTATCTCTTGGTTACTCCAATTACAACAATACAGGACTTTTGAAGAGGCTTTGGCCCAAGCAAGTATCATAGAAGACATTAAAGTCCAAGAGGGTGTTTTAAAACCCCGTAGAAAAGAATGGCAACAAAAGGGCCAACAACGAAATAATAATTATGGCCAAAACAAACAAGCACAAGCTAGTACAACCTCAAATGTTAACCAAGTTAATCAAGTGGTGGCGAGCCAGCCCGTAATGGCTCAACAACAACAAGTAATGCAAAGTCAACCGCAACCAATTGCTTATCATGCGGTACCCGCCCCTCCTCAACCAACTCACAATACTGGGCCAACCATGGAAACTCGACCTTGGCAAACAAATCGTCCCAAGCGACAGTTCACACCTTTAGATGAACCATATGCGGTCATATTCAACAAGTTATATAGCACAAATCAGTTAACTTTACCTGAGTTTAAACCTTTAGAACCATCTAGAAGGGGGAAGTATTACAAGGAGTACCTATTTTGTCCTTATCATAGGCAAAATGGACACGATATCAATAATTGTACAACTTTCAAACATGTGATCCAAGATCTTATTGAGATTGGAGCCATTAAATTGGATAGCCCCTTAGCCCAACAAAATCAAAATCTTGGTGTATTTCAAACACCCCTTCCACATCGGGAGGAAGCTCCAACAACTTCAGGGGGAGTAACTCAGGTAACTCCTCCTAATCAAGTCAACCATGTACAACAATACCAAGGTTTTGTGGGTACTATTAACGTAGTAACCCGGGGTCAAAGGGCGAACCAACCAAATCAGGCTAAACCACAACCACCTGTACAAACCCCCACTCCACCTCAGGTAACAAGTGACCCAACGACGTGCTAGTACTTCTCAACAACCGCTAAATCATTCTACTCAACGCCAACGACCCATCATGTCATTGAGTAGCCGATTAACTACCAGCTTTAAAAATGGCTTCCGCCAAGTTATCGATCTATGACCTCATTCAACAATCTCCCCCGCATAGAGAGGCATTAATGGAAATATTAAAGTCAATCGAGCTTCAAACTCAAGATACTAATGCCTTCAACAACTTTGTGGGGAGTATTCAAACATGCATGGAGCCCTCCATCACTTTCTATGATTTTGAAATCAAACCTTTGTCAACAGAAAGTATAGATCCTCCACTGCATATCATGGCCAAGATCGATCACAAGCCATTCAAGAGAGTCTTAATTGACACCGGTTCCTCAATCAATATCATTACAACATCGGCGTTGAGTCATCTAGAGCCGTCGCCATCCCTTATCACCAAGTCGACTTTTACTCTTAAAGCATTCAATGATGCTTTATCTTCCACGGTTGGCACGGTTATCTTGCCCATTGAGGTAGGGGCCCGAACTTTGCATACCTTGTTTCACATCTTGGAAGGGTCCATGGCATACAATGTATTGCTTGGACGGCCTTGGCTTAGGGAGATGAGATGTGTCCCTTCTATACCGCATCAATGTCTCGAAGTATGTATATGAGGGACAGTGTTCATTGTGTACCCGCCGACATCGAACCCTTCAAACATTGCAACTATGTCTCAAATCCTTATGAGATTGTGTTGCCATCCACTCATCTTTTCTTGACCCCATCTACTTCTTCTATACCATCTTCTTCTAAAGCTCCCATTCCCGAGGAGCTACCCATCATATCGCAACCATCTTCCTCTTCCGCTATTCCATCTCATTCACCACTTTCTTCATCTCCTAATCTTCCTTCTTCTTCATCACTGACCACATGCACATGTGGCCATGACCAATCATCTCTTTCCACGTCATTACCCCCTTCTTCTACACCTTCTTCAACATCACCTATTATTCCTCCATCTTCCCAACCATCACCAACTGATGTTTCACAAGTCAATGAAGCATCAACCCAACCAAATCCTTCCAATTCTTCTATCCCACATTCTTCTATTCCATCATCTAGTCCATCTCCCTCCCAAGTCAAGGTCCATCTAATCGATGCGGTATTGGTGAGTATGCCATCCAAGATGTCCACATCACACCGTTCAATGTGCAAACAGTTAAAGATTTTGGTCGTCCACATGACCAACATTTATCCATTGGATCGGTTTATAACATGGGTTCTATGCCAAATTCCATTAATTTTGTATATGGGGGAATAGAGTCATCTTCTAGTCCTACCACCATACTAGAACCCAAGCATCCAGTCCCCGCCAATATCGAAAGGATGGAGGGTTTTCCCTCTCGCTATTTCCACGTACATAATTGGCAGCAATTTGGCCTAGGTCGATACGAGCAAGGGGTAACTGAACGCATCGATATGCCATACCAGAGACCCACTGAGCGTTTTGGTCTAGGCTACCAACCACTTCCATCCCTTTCTTCTTTTGAACAAGCTTTTCAAAGCATTAATCTTAATTCAAAAGAAGAAATCCTCCACCCCGACGAATCCGAAGATGAAGCCTATGAAGAATTTGACGTCATGTCAAATGGTGATGAATCTGAAGAAGAGTCGGCGCCCATTGTTCCCCTCACTGAACAAGACGAGTTTTATCTCCAATTGTTCCCTCTCCAAGAGGCCATCTTTCGCTTGCTTCTTCCACAAGAACGAGGTGAACCACCCCCTCCGCCACATCCATAAGCCATAATCCAAACCTGTATTATATGTATATACTAAAATAGTGGTTTTCACCACTACCAAAAAAAAAAAAAAAAATCAGAAAATTCCCAAAAAAAAAAAAAAAAAAAATCAAAATATATAAAAATACTTTATTGCTTTATGTATGTGTGTAATAGTGGTTTTCACCACTACAAAAAAAAAAAAAAAAAACTCAAACTACAAAAAAAAAAAAAAAATTGAAAAACTATGTTGTTTTGCATTTCAGGTCTTCCGAGGTCTTCACCGGTTTTCCCTTCCATTCCGCCCATCCTTTCTTTCATAAGTCGACAATGAATTTTGAAGACTTATTCACCCCGCTCCATAATCCATATGATCCGGATAAGCCAATCCCGATCAACCCAAACCTGATTGACATGGATCGGATTTCATCTCCTCCATCTATTTCATAGTTCATCCTTTTCGAGGAATTGTGAAGGGCTTCCGCCAACTACATTCGTCCTTCACCTCCACATTCACCTTCATCTTCTAAGCCGAGGTCTTCCAGCAGACATAGACGAGAGCAAGGCACAGGAGCCCGATGACATTTTAGATGACATAAATCCGATCCCTACTCCCCATCACCTTGAGGAAGGTTCCCACATGTCTATTGAAGAAACTATCGATGTAGACCTTAGTCCAGACCAAGATGGCACCCAAATTGTGAAACCGGCTAAAAGTCTATCATCAGAGGAACAAGAGCAAATGATTGCTCTACTCAAGCGGAAGAAGGAGATATTTGCATGGTCTTACAAAGACATGCCAGGCCTAGACCCTAATTTGGTTGTCCATAACCTCACCTTACAAAAAGATGCTAAACCTGTCAAACATAAACTTAGGAAAATGCATCCTACCGTGGCCCTCATAGTTAAATCGGAGATTCAAAAACTTCTGGATGTTAAATTTGTCGTCCCGATTGATTATCCTGAGTGGCTTTCTAACATGGTACCCGTTCGCAAGCCTAACGGGGGAATACGTGTTTGCACCGATTTTTGAGATCTAAATAAAGCGTGTCCTAAGGATGACTTTCCTCTTCCAAACATTGATACTCTTGTCGACACTTGTGCTGGTCATGAAATGCTTTCGTTCATGGATGGATTTTCAGGATACAACCAGATTCGAATAAACCCTGAAGATCAACACAAAACAACATTTACCACACCTTGGGGAACTTTTTGTTACATGGTGATGCCCTTTGGCCTTAAGAACGCAGGTGCAACCTATCAACGAGCCATGACTTATATTTTCCATGATTATATGCATAAGATTATCGAAGATTATGTGGATGATTTATTGGCAAAATCTAAAACTCGACAAGAGCATTTTGATGTATTGGAAAAAGTTTTTGATAGACTTCTAGAGCATAAAGTAAGGTTGAACCCTAAGAAATGTGTCTTTGGTGTTACCTCAGGCAAACTCCTAGGTTTTATTATCTCTAAACGAGGTATTGAGGTGGACCCAAACAAGGTCAAAGCCATTATGGAAATGTGTCCCCCAACTAATTTGAAGGAGTTGCGTAGTTTGCAAGGAAAGATTAATTCAATCCGTCGCTTTATTGCACAACTTTCTGGATAAATGTAGGCCATTTTGCCACCTACTACAAAAGGGGGTACAATTTTCATGGACATATGAGTGTCATAAAGCCTTTGATGACATCAAGCAGTACTTAGCGTCTCCGCCAGTCTTAGCTCCGCCTCGTCCAGGGGTCCCTTTCAATCTTTATATCTCAGCAACGGACTTTGCCTTAGGGACAATGCTTGCACAAAAGAATGAACAAAATCGTGAGCAAGCTGTCTATTATATTAGTCGAACATTGGTAAGCTATGAAACCCGATATGCTTATGTGGAAAAGTTGTGCTTAGAAGTGGTTTTTGCCACTAAGAAACTTCGTCATTATATGCTTAGCCATACAACATATGTCATAGCTAGAGAAAACCCTCTGCGTTATATGATGTCTCGCACTTATAATAACACTCGTACCGCTAAATGGATAATGTTGCTTACCGAATTCGATCTTGAATTCATTAGCCAAAAATCTGTTAAAGGTCAAGTTATAGCCGATCAACTTGCGGAAGCTCCACTACCTAGTGATCATCCTTTGATTATTGAGCTCCCGGATGATTCGGTATTTGCTATCACTGAACAAGAAGAGGACATCATTCCGGAGGAAGATGTTGACATCACGCTATTTTTTGATGGCTCTAAGTGCGCGAAAGGTCAAGGCGCTGGAGTTGTGTTTCATACACCTCAAGGGATTCCCATCCCTTTATCATTCAAACTAGACTTCCAATGCACCAATAATACAACAGAGTATGAAGCCTTAATTTTAGGTCTTCAATCAGCCATAGCTATGAGCATTAAGCGTATTCGAATATTTGGGGATTCTCAACTCGTGGTTAAACAAATTACAGGAGAATACCAAGCCAAAGAACCTACCATTAAGCTTTATCATGATGTAGCAATGAAGTTGCTCTCTAAGTTTGATTGGTATGAGATCACTAGTTTGCCTCGCTCGACTAATAGATTTGCGGATGCCATGGCCTCTCTTGGATCATTGATTCCAAAGGACTCCCTTGGAGAGGTACAACCCCTAATCATTTCCACAATCTCTAAGTCCGCAATTGTCCGTGCCGAGTCTAAGGATGAAAAATATGTTTGCTTTATCCATTCGGATCCATATGAGCCTTGGTCTAGTGAGATAGTAGCCTTCCTCAAGTTTGGAACACTCCCATCTGATTTGTCTCGAATTGCCCATCGCTGTTTTAAGCAAAAGGCAGCTCGTTTTGTTCTTTTGGGGGATGTGTTGTATAAACGTGGATATGATGGAGTACTCCTCCGCTGCCTAGAAGCAGGTGAAACACATAGAGCTATTTCTGAAGCCCATGATGGTACTTGTGGTGGTCATTTTAGTGGAATGGCCATTGCGAAGCGTATTTTACGTATGGGGTATTATTGGCCCACTATGGAACAAGATTGTTGCAAATATGTTAAACAATGTAAAAAGTGTCAAGAACACGCTAATTTAACCCATATACCATCACAAGTTTTACAGCCCATCCAAAGCCTTTGGCCCTTCTCACAATGGGGTCTCGATTTAATTGGCAAGATTTCACCCGCCTCTTCAGACACAGCATACTTTCATCATTACAGCCACTGAATACTTCACAAAGTGGGTTGAAGCTATTCCTCTAACCAGTACGACAGGTCCTAGAATTGTGGAGTTTATACTTCACCATATCATTTGTCGTTTTGGTATTCCCTCTAAAATTATTTCTGATAACGACAAGTCTTTTAAGAATAAGGATGTTCGAGCTCTTTGCGAAAAGTATAATATCCAACATAGTTTCTCAACTCCTTACTACCCACAAGCCAATGGACAAGCTGAAGCTTCCAATAAGACCATAATTGCTATTCTTAAGAAACTTGTTAAAGAAAATCATAAAGATTGGCATACACAAATCCCCTTAGCATTATGGGCTTACATAACAAGCATCATAACTCCCATTGGGGCAACGCCATTTTCTTTGGTCTATGGAGCTGAAGCAATCATGCCTCTTGAGCTCGAGATCCCTTCCTTGCGAATTTCTTTGCAGGAATTTATCGATGATGATACTGCTAGACAAGCACGTCTTGATCAACTCACACTCATAGATGAAAAATGAATCAATGCTTTAGAGCATTTGCGAGTTTATCAAGACCGATTGAAACGTGCTTACAATGCCAAAGTTCATCTAAGAGAATTTCAAGTAGGGGATCTTGTCCTTAAAGAGAATCAACAAAACACCAATGCATTGCCGCATCTTCGAGATAAATTCGCGGCTAATTGGTTAGGTCCATATATGGTCACCGAAAGAGTGGGTAATGGAACTTATAGACTTGCCGCTTTAGAGGGAGAGGAAGAACCCGAACCACTTAATGTTATACACTTGAGGGCATTCTACGCATAGTTTGAATTTTATATGTACATATATACATGGCTTGTACAACAAAAAAAAAAAAAAAAACAAATAAAATAAAAAGAATTTGCATTTCATTGCTAGTTGCATACATCTCATTCAAAAACATTGCATTTCATGTGCATACATCTCATTGAAAACCATAACATTTCATTTTCAGCCATAGTTGCATATCATGTTAGAGACCATTCTATCTTTTGGATATAAAATTTGGTCAAGCAAAAGTCATGTTGCCTTAATCAGGGGCACCTTCATAAAATCCATCAAACCGAATTGTCATTCGTACACCCATTTTCCATTTGCACATATTTACATTGCCAAAATGTTTTCAATCACTCACCCATTCCTAGTGTTTTAAGCAAACTTCGAAATGCATGTCAAAGTTCTCTAGGGCCATATCACAAATTACACTAAATAAAATCTTGAGTATTGGGAAATGATTTCAAAAGCGGTCTTGAACCTATCACATTTTCACATCTTAAAAACATCTTGTGTCAAAGAGAGATAACACCATCCTTGGGTTGTGCCTTGAAGTGAAAAGGGTAATCCTCGTTTGTCCTATCATGCAAACATAGTCCATAAAACAAGTGGTTCTTACCACTATCACAAGCAATCACAAAATATAAATATAAACAGAGTAGTAAGGATAGGGTAAAATTCTCATCATACTTCGGTTGAGAATCCGATTCCCCAAAGCTCTAAGGAAATGAACATTTTTCACACACCACCGATCCCAAATAAGTTGTAAGGATCGTACTACTTGTCCAATCAGACGGATAGGTAGTCATCCCCAAGGCTTACAAAGGTCAAAAACAACATGGACTATGGAGTTAACCTTCACCGGGGCTATAGACGCTTGACTGGCAGTGGAGTATACTCATTGCGTGGCGACATGTCTCTCCTCAAAAAGAGACCTCTCGAATGCTCATACGGACAAACTAGCTTCGGGGTCTTCTCCATAACAGGGTTACCTAATTTATGCAAGATGAGGTTAATGAACACACTTGCACACACACAGGTTTTTGATTGCCTAGAGTCACTACCATGCTTCTGATTTGGTTAATGAACTCGCATGCACACACATTTGGTCCTAGTTGAATTAGGAAGTGTTAGTAAGTTTGTTTGATACCACTAGCATGTTTGAGTCTTTGTAAAATAGTCTTCCATATCAACCTCCATATCACCCTCCATATCTTCTTCCATATTCATGTCATTCCATACGTCATCCATTCACAAGCCACCAAGTTCGGTGCCCCTGATTAAACAATTATGATAACAGTTCACTAAATCTAACTATCTAAAAGTATGAGTGCTTCTTAGTGCATATTTCATTTACTTAGTCTCGCATTAATCATCTATAAGTTTGCATTCCATTCCATCACATATGCATCAAAAACATTAAAACATATAAAAACATGCATCACAAAAACATAGGCATTCACACAAAAGAGAGTAAAACACCAAATAAATAAAAGCCATGTATATATATATATGTATAAAGGTCAAACCGTACAGTGAATGCCAAAAGGCTACAATATACAATAGAGCACCAAGGCTCATAAAGAGTGCATCTAAGCACTAAGCTAACCATCAAAAGAGGACCCATCTCAGACCTAGCCCCACCGCATCCAATATCTCCTCCTGGACAACGACCTCCTCATCCCCGGAATGATAGGGGAGAATCGTGTCGTGCCTCTAACACCCTAAGCCGCAAAACAACAAAACAAAAATTTGTTACAAATTTTTCCAAAAAAAAAAAAACATAATAAGTACTTGCTTAAATGAACAAATACCTCACTGCGCACCGCGCGTCCGCTCCCATCTCCGCCATAGCTCCCGCGTGCTTCACTCTCCCACACAACCTTTCACTCCACTTCACTCCACTCCCTTACGCACTTCTCTCAAGCTCGAACGCACAAATGAGCGAAATTCTCGCTGAAACTGTTTAAATAGCTGATTTTGGTGCCCTAAAACGCAGTGGGCATTTCATGGTGGATTCAGACGCAGTCCTACATCTCAGAGCGCCTAAACACCGACGGGCGTCTCTCCAACCACAAACGCAGACCGGCGTTTGGTGTCAGTATTGAATAAAGGAACAAAACTTACAAAATTGAAGCTTACCTCCTCCAAATTTCATCAAATTGCATTCATCCATTCTTCTTATCATAATAAAACATTTTGTGAAGGTTACAACATTTTTGGACACAAATTTTGTCATTTCGCTCAAAAAGCGCATCATTCATCATTGTTTTACAAATTGGGTTAAAAATATTCAAAACCTTCACAAAATTAACCACATTCATCAATTCTTCTGATCTATCGTCAATTTCATTCATTCTTCTTTCATCATGCATATTTTTGCCAAATCAAATTAAAGTAAACCTCGTATCTAGTGGTATATTCTATCACCTTGGCGATTGCAGCAATTTGAATCCATGCAATTCGGTAAGAGGATTAAACCACCATAAGGACACTTACCATTTATCATCATCAATTATTTCACTTGTTTGAAAATTGGAAATCAATTTTGGGTATTCTACTTTTCAAGTGACCTCATACCAAGATTAATTTGCTCAACAGCTTGTCATTGATGGCCTAGTTCATGGGGCCTTAAACATGGACAATCTTTCATATCGTCATTATTTTAAGTCTTGCTAGAGATTGTGGCTACCTAGGTTGATTGGTTCCGACCCGAGGAATTATCCATACAATCACTAGGAGCATCTCTGAGTTCTGGACTCTTTCATGCATCTTTCATCTCTGCATATCAATGGCGCCAACAAGGCAATTTCATCAACAGTATGGATTCACACACAGGAGTTGGGGCATCCGTTATCAATTTCTAATTTTCCTATAGTGGAATTCATCTTACATGATCATGGAATTTACAGTTTGGCAAAAATCCCTTTATAACCGTTGGGGCAGTAAAACGGTCCATCTTTCACATCACTCATATCGTCTTCAATCATATTCTTTTCCGGTTTGTACACCAACCCCTTTTCTGTTGGGACATAAACAGATGGTGCATGCACCAACCCTTTTTTTCACCGTTGGGGCAAAAACGGTTCATTATCTTCCGAATTTCTTCCAATTGGCTTGTGAGAACCATTCTCGCTCGCCAATTGAGGGGGTAAGCTGAAAATTTTTAAATATTCTTTTATTCTTTGGTCTTCAAAGTTGTGCTTTAGTCTTGAGAGAGAGTTGCGTCTGATCCAGCTTTTCAGGTGTCTTAAGTTTTTGTGCTACATTGTGTCTTCACACAAAGCAGCTCAAAAAGGGCATCTGTAGACACCAAAATCCAGCCACTTGTAAGTCATCTATACCTTCCCGCCACCACGTGTCGCTCATCCATCCTTCCCGCCATTATTTGGCCCAAATCCACACTTTCCCACCATTATTTGGCCCAATTTCACTTTTCCCGCCATTTTTCATCCCCAAATTTATTTAAATTAATATTTATATATATATTTTAATATTTTAATATATTTTAATATATATATAAATAAAGTTTAAGTGATTTAATCTGAGCCGTCCATCCTTCATTTAATCTCATCCGTCCATCCATCTTAATCCGTTTCACAACCTAGATTTATTCTCTACCCTTGGATCCACTTTAATCTTAGCCACACGTTCAAAGTGTCGTTAAAACCCTAAAGTGTGCCCTAAGAGTAGATTATAAATTGAGTCACCTTGATGGCTCAAACCCTATCTATCTCTTCGGCTAAACCTACTTATCTTCCCTATCTAAGTCCTGGAGTTGGCTATTGCTGTTAATCCTGAGTCTTCCGAGTCTTCTACGGCCCTAAGTCTGAACTAAACCCTTTCGCCGCATCCATCGTCGCCGCCCGGTCTCGCCGCATTAACAGGAAAAGGTATAGATTCGTCTAAAGCAAGTAATCTTTCTTTATGTATTAATCCGCTGTTGAATTCTGCATTCTGTTTATTTTTATTTCATAAATCTAGGGTTTTAGATCGTTTCGAGGGCTCACACAAGGGAGCCCTCTTATTAGTTTCTAACTCTTTGATAATTTTAATGTGTGCAGGATTCTAGTGGTAGATCTGATTTGTTGATAGCAGTGCTTAGCTGGAGTGGTCCGAGCCAAAGGATACAACGAAGCCCACTCATTCGGTTGAGGTTAAGGATACATTCTTCGGAGACGCCACCACATTGTGCCAGCTAGGGTTTCGGAGAACCCTAGCACAAATTGTAACTTTGTATCACGAAAAGGGTTACATGCCCTGTTGTACTTAAAAGGAGTTTCTAAACTCCATTGATTAATAAAAATCATTTATTTTGTACAACTGTTCTGCATTCCTTTATTGTGATTTCTTTATTTCTGTTTGGCATTGTATCTTTAATCTACATATTTTAATATTTATATAATAAAATATATATTTATAAGTTAAATTAATCACAATCATTCGATCTAATCTAATATCAACTATTCATTTTCCTTAATCTATGCCACAAACAACTTTCATTATCAGCCCTTGGATTTTCTTTTATTCTAGCCACACGATTTGGTGAAACCCTAAAAGTAAACCCTAAGTCTGATTATAGATATGAGTATCTTTGATACTCAATGGATTTTTGGTTAGTGGATTTCTGGATTGTCCCTTAGCTAGGTCCTTAGTGTATTTTGGAATCCTAACTTCTTTAGTCATCAAGAGTCTCTTAGATCTCTTGTACCCTAGAATCCTTAGTGTTTCTGTTAGAGTCCAAACCCTAGCCCATCCAACACTTTGCCCATCTATTCCACCTCGCCATCATTCTGCAACAAAGAAATAACTAAAACAAATCCATCCATCAACAAACAACAAGCAAGTAAGAGTAAGTTTTATCGATATTATTTTGTTACATTTCATATTTTTTTATTCTTTTTGCATTTTATATTGCTATAGCTAGGTTTTTAGCTATTATTTTTGAGGGCTCACATAGTGGAGCCCTCATTATTATTACTAGCTCTCTGTGTTAGTCTTACAATGGCACTGAGGGGGGGGGGGTGAATCAGTGTAGCTCTTTAAACTTGAATTTACAGCTCTTAATATCGCAGCAATTAAAACTTATTACTAGATACAACAAGTATAACAAAAGAACATCACATAACACAAGATTTAACTAGGTTCACCAATGTGGCTACTCCTCAAAAATTGACTGCTTGGACTACCATACAAATCCAGCATTTGCAAAGCACCAACTTTACAATCAATTTACCAGAACCCACTGGAAGGAGCACCAACCCCTGATTTATCTATACTAATAGAAAGGAGCACCAACCCCTGATTTATCTGCACCAACAGAAAGGAGCACCAACCCATGATTTACCAGCACCAACTGGAAGGAGCACCAACCCCTAATGCCAAGCTACAACCTGGACTTCAATTTGAATCTATAAGTTTTATAGTAAGATACCTTTGCTTTTGCAAGACCCTGACTGGTCTTCTTCACCTTTGCGATCTCTGCGCACTCTGCTCTCTCTGTGCAATCACTTCGCACACTCTGCTTCGTTACAATCAAAATTCACGATCAACTCCCTTTTGCGCACTCTGCCCTCTTTGCAAATTTTGCACTTAGCACGATTCGACATGACTTGCTCTCTGCACACCACGACCGTATTTCACACACATACCACTCTCTCCTATTTTAGTCACAAAAATGTGACATGTCACGAAATCACGACACTTTTCTTACTTGTTCTCTTTCTTCGAACTTGTCGTGAAATCGTGACACTTTTTCCTACTTTCTCTTTCTCTTCCAACATGTCACGAAATCATGACAGTTTTTCCACTTGCATTTTTCTCTTCCAACATGTTGCGAAATCGTGACAGTTTTTCTTGCTTTTTCTCTCTCTTCCAACATGTCGCGAAATCGTGACAGTTTTTCCACTTGCCTTTTTCTCTTCCAACATGTCGCGAAATTGTGACAGTTTTTCCTGCTTTTTCTCTCTCTTCCAACATGTCGCGAAATCGCGACAGTTTTTCCACTTGTCTTTTTCTCTTCCAACATGTCACGAAATCGTGACAGTTTTTCCTGCTTTTTCTCTCTCTTCCAACATGTCGTGAAATCATGACAGTTTTTCCTGCTTTTTCTCTCTCTTCCAACATGTTGCGAAATCGTGACACTTTTCTTACTTGTCTTTTTCTTTGATCTTTTGCATATGGGCCACTTCGGTCTTCTTGGAAAATCATTGTACATACTATGAATAACCTTTGAACTCCTGTCTTCTGCATCTAAATAGCTTTTGAACTTCCTGTCCACTGCATCAACAGATCTATCTGATTATGTTGACAACAATGACAATATTGTTGCTACACCTTGCTCAACAATCTCCCCCTTTGGAATTGTTGGCAACACGTGCAATTTCTGTAACTCTTCTCCCCCTTTGACAATAATACCAAAGGGCTACTGTAGACTCCCCCGAGTCCATGCACAACATTCTTAGGCAAAATTTATTACACTTAGCAAAAATCATGAACATGAGCAAAAATATAATCAAATACTTAAATGCTCCCCCTGAGAATGTGACCCCTGTAGCTAGTCAATTCTTGGGAAGTGTGACCACTCCCAATTTATTGTGAAGGTACTCAAAAACTTCCTTGGGCAAAGGTTTTGTGAAGATATCTACTACTTTCTCTGTAGTTGGAACAAAATCTAACTTAACCTCACCTTCCGCAACTTTCTCCTTCAAAAATTGATACCTAATAGCAATGTGTTTTGTGCGTGAATGCATAACTGGATTCTTGGAGATTTTAACGGCACTGGTGTTATCACACTTAACAGATATTGGCTCACTAAAGCTAATACCAAGATCTTTCAGGGTTTGTTTCATCCACAATACCTGTGTACAACATGTTGTCGCTGCAATATATTCTACCTCTACTGTCGATAAAGAAACTGATTCTTGTTTCTTACTGTGCCATGCGACCAATTTGTCTCCAAGATAGAATGCACCTCCACTGGTACTCTTTCTGTCATCGACACATCCTGCCCAATCTGCATCTGAATATGAAATAAGGGTGAAGTCTTTACCTTTTGGATACCATAACCCATACTCCATAGTACCCTTGAGATACCAAAGAATCCTCTTCATTGCTATCACATGAGTCTCCTTGGGATTAACTTGAAATCATGCTACCATGCATACTGCCTACAAAATATCTAGTGCAGTAGCTATCAGATACGATAAGCTCCCAATCATAGATTTGTACATGGTTTGATCAACAGGTGGAGATTTTTCATCCTTACTCAACTTGCAACCTGTCGTCATGGGAGTGCTAACTGGCTTACAATCCTCCATTGTGAAAATTTTTAACATCTCTTTCACATATTTAACTTGAGAAATAAATATGCCCTTCTTATTTTGATTAACTTGCAACCCGAGAAAATACGAAAGTTCACCAATCATTGACATTTCAAATTCTTTCTGCATCTTGTTTGCTAAATCTTTACATGACTCATCTTTGTTGCTGCCAAATATGATATCATCTACATATACAAAAAGAATAATAAGATGCCCATTTTTTATTTTGGCATACAAGTTACTATCCACCATACCTTTCTTAAACCCTTGTTGAGTGATATAGTTTTCTAGCCTTGCATACCATGCTCGGGGTGCCTGTTTTAAGCCATATAATGTTTTCTTCAACTTGCAAACCAAGTTGGGATCATCACCAAGTTGGAAACCATCTGGTTGCTCAATATAAACCTCTTCTTCAAGTTTCCCATTCAAAAACGTTGATTTCACATCCATTTGATAAAATTTGAAATTCTTGTAGACTGCTAAAGCCAGAAAAATTCTAATTGCCTCTAGTCTAGCTACTGGTGCAAAATTTTCCTCAAATTCAATGCCTTCAACTTGTGCATAATCCTTACATACCAATCTTGCTTTATTTCTGACTACCTGTCCGTCTTCATTCAATTTGTTATGAAAAATCCATTTAGTCCCGATTATATTTTTATTTGCAGGTCTAGGTACTAACTCCCAAGTTTCATTTTTCTCGATCTGATCTAATTCTTCATTTATTGCCTTCATCCAACTTTCATCTTTGCTTGCGTCAACAACATTTTTGGGTTCAATGTTGGATAATAGAGAGTAGTAACTTAATATTCTTCTTCTTGTCTGAACACCAACTTTGGGGTCTCCAATTATTTGCTCTCTAGGATGATTTTTCTGCTAGCTACCTATTTTGAATTTCTTATTTTCTTCCACTTCTGAATCACAACTTAAATCATCTGAGTCAATTTTTTGTATCTTTTTCGTTTCATTTTCCTCATCTCCTTCAATAACCTCTTCATAAATTGGGTAGTTCTTTTTATAGCTAATTACTCGTTCTCTACCTTCATCAAATTTAACATCGACACTGTCCAAAATTTTCTTTAACCTCTTGTTGTAGCATTTGTAAGCTTTTCTTCTTGGCGAATAACCAACAAAAATACCTTCATCCGCTCTATCTTCAAACTTACCAAGATTATCTTCAGTTCTTTTGATGTAGCACTTGCTGCAAAAAACTTTGAGGTATTTTGTTGTTGCCCTTTTATCGAACCACAATTCATAAGGAGTTTTGTTTTCATGTGTTCTCAGCATGTACCTATTTTGGATATACACCACAGTATGGACTGCTTCTCTCCCAAATCTGTCTGCTACTCTACTTTCAGCCAACATAGCCCGTGCCATTTCCTGCATTGTCCTGTTCTTTCTTTCTACCACTCCATTCTGCTGAGGTGTCCTGGCTACTAAAAATTGTCTCCTAATACCATATTTTTCACAGTACTTTGCAAACTCCTCTAAAATGAATTCTCCTCCTTTATCTGATCTTAAACATTTGATCCTCCTTCCTGTTTCATTCTCAACTTGGTTTTTGAAAATCTTGAACCTTTCAAAAGCTTCTGATTTATGCTTCAAGAAAAATATCCATGTCATTCTGGAATAGTCATCAATGCACAACATAAAATATTTGTCACCATTTATGCTTTGTGTTATCATGGGTCCACATAAATCAGTGTGTATTAGTTCCAAAGTTTTTCTTGTATAGTAATCTTTTGTTTTAAATGTGACTCTAGTTTGCTTCCCCTTTTGGCATGAAGCACAAATGTTGTTTGCAGGTTTGTTGATGGTGGGAATATCTCTCACTGCCCTTTTTGAGATGATTTTTACTAGATTATCAAAACTGATATGATCGAGTCTCTTATGCCACAACAAATTTTCTTCTTCCTGTCCAATAAAACAATCTCCTTCTGAAGTCTCTAAGAGCGTGTATAGGTTTCCATATGTCATTGATCCAGTTGCTATCAATTTTCCACTATTTGTTTTTCTGACTTCACAACCCTTCTTGTTAAAAACTACTTCGTGACCTTTATCACAAATCTGACTTACGCTCAACAAGTTATGTTTCAAACCATCCACAAACAAGACTTCTTCTGACTTAATTTTTTTGTTATTCATTTTAACTGAACCTTTGCCAACTATCTTAGCTCCATCATTATTTCCAAACTTTACTAAACCACCTTCAAATTTTTGTAACTTCTCAAATTTCTGTTTGTCACCTGTCATATGACTGGAGCATCCACTATCAAGTATCCATGGTACATATTTATTCTGTGCTTTAAATGTTGTTTGTACGATTAAGGATTCCTTTTCTTCCTTAAGTTGCTATTTTTCTTTCCACTCCGTTTTGATAGTAGTTTTGGGCTCTTGTTTTGCATTTCCCTTATCAATAGCTTGTGAATGTTTTTCGAGAATTTTTCTATTTTGTCTCATCCTATTTTGTTGAAATTTTCTTTCCAGAAATTGATTTGATGCAAATGTACTTCTACAGTTTCTTACAATGTGCCCAAAATTATGACAGTTATAACATTCTACTGTATAATTCATTAGAGGATAAAAAGCATTTCTACTGATGAAATTCCTTGGTCTTACATTATATTTGCAGTATGAGATTTTATGTCCATAGCCATTGCATTTAAAACAGAAACCAGAAAAGGGATAATTGAACCTGGGTGATGGTCTTTGCCATGTTACCATAGGAGCCATAGGTCTTCTTCTTCTTTGATGTGTGACATTGGTGAATCCATCATTGTCAATTCTTCTTTCATGCCTAGCATTATTGCTTTCTTTTGCATGAGACATTTTTCCTTGATCAACCTATTTCTTATCTTCATTCTTTATGGATTCTACATTTCTGGCCTTTGATCCATTTGATGATTCTCCTTCGACGAAACCCAGACCAAATTTGATGCTTGTAGGCCTTTGGTTGTTTATAATCTTATCCAATTTCATATAACTTTCTTCGCGTTTGAGATAGCAACTAATTTTGTGATTCATCTCTTCTATCTGCGTCCGTAAACCAACATTCTCTTCTTCTAGTTTGTAGCAATAATCTATTTTCATGGTAATTTGTACTTTGAGATCTTCAGATATTTTCTTGTATTCTTTTGTCTGTACTTTCAGGCTGGTTATGATTTCATTTGCATCCTCAAGCCTTTTTGAAATTTTCTTATTATTTTTCTTCTCTATTTTCCACTCTTCAAGTGCAGAGATCAACTCACCTTCTAGATCTACTTCAGCCTTAGGGTTTTCACCACATACTTCAGAGTTCACTCCTTCCTTTTCTGATTTTACTTCTTCAAATGCCATGAAAAGAGCTTCACCACCTGCCATTGTGTTGCTTCCAAGATCACCCTAGCCGGTTAATCTTGTATAGGAACTTAGCTCTGATACTAATTGTTAGTCTTACAATGGCACTAAGAGGGGGGGTGAATCAGTGTAGCTCTTTAAACTTGAATTTAAAGCTCTTAATATCATAGTAATTAAAACTTATTACTAGATACAGCAAGTATAACAAAAGAGCATCACATAACACAAGATTTAACGAGGTTCACCAATGTGGCTACTCCTAAAAAATTGATTGCTTGAACTACCATCCAAATTTAGCCTTTGCAAAGCACCAACTTTACAATAAATTTACCAGCACCCACTGGAAGGAGCACCAACCCCTAATTTATCTGTACTAACCGAAAGGAGCACCATCCCTGATTTATCTGCACCAACAGAAAGGAGCACCAACCCCTGATTTACCAGCACCAACTGGAAGGAGCACCAACCCCTAATGCCAAGCTACAACTTGGACTTCAATTTGAATCTATAAGTTTTACAGTAAGATACCTTTTCTTTTGCAAGACCTTGACTGGTCTTCTTCACCTTTGCAATCTCTGCACACTCTGCTCTCTACGTAATCACTTCGCACACTCTGCTTTGTTACAGTCGAACTTCACGATTGTTTTCTCCCTTTTGCGCACTCTGATCTCTTTGTGAATTTTGCACTTAGCACGATTCGACACAAATTTATCTTTGTGCACCACGATCATATTTCACACACATACCACTCTCTCCTGTTTTAGTCATGAAAATGCGACATGTCATGAAATCGTGACACTTTTCTTACTTGTTCTCTTTCTTTGAACTTGTCACTAAATCGTGACACTTTTTCCTACTTTCTCTTTCTCTTCCAACATGTCACAAAATCATGACAGTTTTTCCACTTGCCTTTTTCTCTTCCAACATGTCGCGAAATCATGACAGTTTTTCTTGCTTTTTCTCTCTCTTCCAACATGTCGCAAAATCACGATAGTTTTTCCACTTGCCTTTTTCTCTTCCAACATGTCGCGAAATCACGACAGTTTTTCCTGCTTTTTCTCTCTTCCAACATGTCGCGAAATCGCGACAGTTTTTCCACTTGCATTTTTCTCTTCCAACATGTCATGAAATCGTGACAGTTTTTCCTGATTTTTCTCTCTTCCAACATGTCACGAAATCGTGATAGTTTTTCTTGCTTTTTCTCTCTTCCAACATGTCGTGAAATCACGATAATTTTTCTTGTCTGCTGGATATGTAGCGATATCGTGATACTTTTCTTACTTGTATTTTTCTTTGATCTTTTGCATATGGGCCACTTCGGTCTTCTTGTAAAATCACTGTACATACTCTGAATAACCTTTGAACTCCTGTCTTCTGCATCTGAATAGCTTTTGAACTTCCTATCCACTGCATCAACAGATCTATCTGACTATGTTGACAACAATGACAATACTGTTGTTGCACCTTGCTCAACACTCTGGTGTTTCTTTGTGTTTATATTGGACAATATATTAGAAGAATTGTATAGATAATCAAGCTGGAGTGGCCCAACAGAGGATACACAGAAGCCCACTCATACCTGTTGGGAGCAGACACAACTGAAGACACCACCATTTGCTATAGCTAGGGTTTCAGAGAACCCTAGCAATATTTGTAATAATTTTATTAAAAGGGATTCCTACATCCACTATTATAACAATGAAGTTTTTAAGATCCCCCCTTGTTTAATATGTTGTGTTCTATTCTTGCATTTCATACTGCATATCAATCATGCCATACAGTAAATTTCTTCAACATCATGGAATTACCCAAAATTTGGAGTACACACTTTTGATTTTGATTTTCCCACAACGAAATACATCTTACATGATTATGACATCTATATTTAGCACAAAACCCTTCATCTTTTGGGACAAAAATAGATACAATCATCATTCCTCATTTCACAAATCCCTTCAATCGTTGGGGCAAAAACAGTCACACATTTTCATCATTCCAATTTTTCCTTTCGTACAAATATTCTTCCATTCATTCTTTTTCAATTGACTCGTGAAATCATCCACATCTAATTCACCAATTGAGGGGGTAAGCTAAGTAAAACTTCAAAATTATTTATTCTTATGTCTTAAACAATGATGCTCTAAAATCCAATGAGAGAGAGAAGTTGCTTCTGCGCCCAACACCCAACTAGGTGTCTCGTATTTTTGTAGCATATTGTGTTTCACACAACATGGTACAAAAAGGGGTATTTGTAGACACCAAATCCTAGCCACTTGTCCTTCATCCTGGTCATTCTACCAGCCACTTGTCCATCATACCCCTTTCCATCCATTCAATTAGCCATTCCATGCCTTTCCTGCCATCCAATGGCCCACTTTACCCATTTCCCACCATTTTTTCTGACCCCAATTTGATTTATTTATGTTTATTTTATTTTATTTATATTTAAATATAATATTTTATATTACATTTTAATATTTATATAATACAATATATATTTATAATTTAAATTAACCATATCAATCCGATCTAATCTAATCTCATCTGTTCATCTTCCTTAATCCATGCCACAAGCAAATTTCATTATCATCCCTTGGATTTTCTTTTATTCTAGCCACACAATTCGGTGAAACCCTAAAAGTAAACCCTAAGTTTGATTATAAATAAGAGTATCTTTGATACTCAACCCCTGGATTTTTGGTTAGTGGATTTCTGGATTATCCCTTAGCTAGTTCCTTAGTGGATTTTGGAATCCTAGCTTCTTTAGTCCTCAAGAGTCTCTTAGATCTCTTGTGCCCTAGAATATTTAGTGTTTCCATTAGAATCCAAACCCTAGCCCGTCCAAAACTTTGCCCATCCATTCCACCTCGCCATAATTCTGCAATAGAGCAATGGCTGCAACAGATCCATCATCAACAGATAAAAATCAAGTAAAAGTAAGGTAAATCGATATTATTTTTTTACATTTCATATTGTCTAATTCTATTCGTATTTTATATTGCTATAGCTAGGGTTTTAGCTATGATTTTTGAGGGCTCACACAGTGGAGCCCTCATTATTATTACTAAATCTCTGGTGGTTATTTGTGTGCAGATTGGATAATATATTAGAAGCATTGGACAACTAATTAAGCTAGAGTGGCCCGACATCGGATATGTAGAAGCCCACTCACACTTATTGGGAGTAGAACACAACTGAAGACACCACCATTTATTGTAGCTATGGTTTTTGAGAACCCTTAAAAGGGATTCCTACATCCACTATTGTAACAAAAAAGTTTTTAAGGTCCCCCCTTGTTTAATATGTTGTGTTCTATTCTTGCATTTCATATTGCATATCAATGACGCCATATAGTAAAATTTCTTCAACATCATGAAATTAACCAAAATTTGGGGCACCCACTTTTGATTTTGATTTTCCCACAATGGGATACATCTTACATGATCATGACATATACATTTAACACAAAATCCTTCATCTGTTGGGACAAAAATAGACACAATCATCATTCCTCATTTCACAAATCTCTTCAACCATTGGGACAAAAACGGTCACACATTTTCATCATTCCAAATTCCTCTTTTGCATAAACATTATTCCATTCATTCTTTTTCAATTGACTCATGAGATCATCCACATCTCATTCACCAATTAATGGGGCAAGCTACGTAAAACTCTAAAATTATTTATTCTTTTGCCTTCAACAATGATGCTCTAAAATCCAATGAGAGAGAGAGAGAAAATTTGCTTTTGTACCCAAAGATCAACTAGGTGTCTCGTGTTTTTGCACCATATTGTGTTTCATGCAACATGGTACAAAATGTGGTATCTATAGACACCAAATCCTATCTACGTTTCCTTCATCCAAGTCATTCTACCAGCCACTTTTCCACCATACCCCTTTCCCGCCATTCAATTGGTCATTCCATGCCTTTCCTACCATATAATGGCTCACTTTACCCATTTCTCACCATTTTACGACCCCACTTTGATTTATTAATGTTTATTTTATTTTATTTATATTTAAATATAATATTTTATATTATATTTTAATATTTATATAATACAATATATATTTATAATTTAAATTAACCACATCAATCCGATCTAATATAATCTCATCTGTTCATCTTCCTTAATCCATGCCACAAGCAAATTTCATTATCAGCCCTTGGATTTTCTTTTATTCTAGTCACACAATTCGGTGAAACCCTAAAAGTAAACCCTAATTTTGATTATAAATAATAGTATCTTTGATACTCAACCCTTGGATTTTGGGTTAGAGGATTTTTTAATTGTCCCTTAGCTAGTTCCTTAGTGGATTTTTGAATCCTAACTTCTTTAGTCCTCAAGAGTCTCTTAGATCTCTTGTGCCCTAGAATCCTTAGTGTTTCCATTAGAGTCCAAACCCTAGCCCATCCAGCACTTCGCCCATCCATTCCACCTTGCCATCATTCTACAATAGAGCAATGATTGCAATAGATCCATCCATCAACAAATAATAAGCAAGTAAGAGTAAGGTAAATCAATATTATTTTGTTACATTTAATATTGTTTAATTCTGTTCATATTTTATATTGCTATTGCTATGGTTTTAGCTATGATTTTTGAGGACTCACGCAGTGGAGCCCTCATTATTATTACTAACTCTTTGGTGTTTCTTTGTATGCATATTGTACAATATATTAGAAGCATTGTACAACTAATCAAGTTGCAGTGGCCCAACATCAAATATGCAGAAGCCCACTCACACTTGTTGGGAGCAGAACACAACTGAAGACATCACCATTTGATGTAGCTAGGGTTTTGGAAAATCCTAGAAATATTTGTAATAATTGTATTAAAAGAGATTCCTACATATACTATTGTAACAACACAATTTTTAAGCTCCCCCCATTGTTTAATATAAATCTCATGTGTTGTGCAATGTATGGTCATTTGAATTCTGTTTATTCAGCATTTTTTTGGTGTCATGTTTTGTCTTCACAGGTTTTATTGGGCAAAAAGGTTAAAAGAAGTTGTATGGGAATATAGCACAACTTGGAAAACCACCATAGGATTGTCACATTATGAAATGGTCTATGGAAAGCAAGCCATTATGCCTATCGAATTTGAGATAGAACTATTTGCACAACAGTACAACTTGATATTAACTTGGATCAAGCACACAAAGCTAGATTGGAAAAGTTAAACATTTTGGATGAAATAATACTAGAGGTATTACACATGACTAAATTAACTCAGCAAAAAATAAAATAATTACATGATAAACACATTGTACCACAAACATTTCAATCAAGATATTAGGCCTTGTTATTTGATTCTCGCTACCAATATTTTCAATGTAAGCTAAGAACAAGATGGCTAGGACCTTACGATATTGAAGAAACATTTGGGAATGGTACAATAAAAATTAATCCTATAGATGTCTCAACAAGAAAATTACTAGTAAATGGGCATAGGCTTAAACTCTATAAGAAGCCATTATCTAAATAAGAGTTCATACATCATCTTAAGAAATAGGTTGACTTGTAGTGCATTTCTGAACTGTAATAAACTATTACTAAATGAAAACTTCTCTTTCTTCTTCACATGAATATATATATTATATATATATATATATATATATATATATATATATTTTTTTATATATATATAAAAAAAAGAATATACCTATATATACATAGGAATAATATTTAAGAATAAATAAATAAATAAATATATTATTGTTATATACCACTTGGTAGATAAAAGAATATTATCATATACTTCCTTTATTTCATGATGGAGTTCCAATATCTATAATGTTTTCATCTTATTTCTCATCAATTTTTAGTCTCAATATTTTTGGATAGATCAGTTTGAGAATTTGTAGGGAAACTACTACCACATTATGCATAACACTTTGGTTGATAAACAAAATCTAGGTGTTTTCAATCACTCAACCACTCCTAGTGTTTTAGGCAAATATCCATTGAAAATTGAGCAATCCTTAAAGTGCCATGGATTGCTCCTGGTCAATCAAGTTTTCTCTTGGACTATGCACATTATAACAAATAAAAATATTGTGAGTTGGGAAAGAATAAACCATGAAGTTACTATTGCTATAAAGTGAACAGTTTTCCCTACTTATCCAGTTATGCGTATGGCCTAGAAAGATAAAGAATTGGCAAAAGGACAAGCTCTCCCTTCACCCTTGAAAAAAAATCCCTTGCTCTCTCTCAAAATGAGCAAGTATCCCAAAAAGCAATAAAAATTTCCTTGCTCCTCCTCAAAATGAGCAAGTACCCCAAAAAGAAATAAAAAAATCCCCTTGCTCTTCTTCAAAATGAGCAAGTATCCCAAATAAAATCCAATAAAATAAGGAAAAAGAGCTTGAATCCCTGGAATTCTTAGTGTTTCAAAAACCATGGGGTGATCCTCATTACAACAATGGGTTGAATGAAACCCACCTGGCAATAAGGTATCCTTATGCGGTAGCGATAAGTCTGTACAAGACCTATGGATGCTCACAAGATAAGCTAGCTTGTTGGCATAAGTGACCAATGGATTAGTCAATCCTTACTCATAATGAGAAATGAATATTCATTGCACACACATTTGGTCCTTCAGATGCTTGAAACCACTAGGACAACCTTAGCATCATATCGATTTGTGAGATGAATAGATGAATTTGTTTAAGATCACTAGGATGTTTGAGTCTTTGTAAAATAATTCTAGATCATTTATACCTAAGGCAAACAGATTCATAAGAAAATACCATCATCACATTACCATACACATATCATAATCCATTTCATCCTACAAAAATGTGGCTCGAATTTCCAAAGCTTTATTGTTTTTGCCCAAGTCAAGTTTTGAGAAGCTCCTAAACTTATGTTGAAAATCTATGTTGTAAATATTGATGATTGATATCAGAATAAATCCATTATTCTTCTCTCATATGGAACTCCTTGATGAAATTAAAGGAAGAAAAATAAGAAATAATATCCCTAAGGCATTAGCAGGAGTTTTTAATAAAACCATGGGATCATTTATTTAGAAGACAAGAAGGTAAGTCCATTTTGCAAAGAGATTATTATTCTATAAGCCTATTTATGACTTGACATAAATAATATATAAATAAATATTCCATATTATTAAATAATAAAATAAAATAAATTACTATGTAGACTTGTCATAGTATAAATTTTACAAAATAAAATCCTCTCTATCATGTTTTGGCTATATAGCCAAAAATACAGTTTTGGGGGGAGGTAAGTAGAAGATTCATTCATAATTCATGATACAATTTGGGGGGAAGAAAAAGAAAAAAAAGAAGAAGAATGAAGAAACAGGTAAAGTATTCTTTCAACTCTACAATTACAGTTTCTGTAGATAGTTTCTGTAGATATTTTCTATAGATAGATTCTATAGATAGTTTCTGTAGACATTTTCTAGTAGACAGTTTCTATAGACAATTTTTGTAGATACTTTTCATAGATATTTTTCATAGATACTTTCCATAGATATTTTTCGTAGACATTTTCTGTAGCTTTTCTATAGTATACCTCCAAAAATGTGTATTTTATAAAAAAAAATTGTTTCAAAAATTCCAGATTTGCAACACGTGTCAAAAGTGGAATTGTGCAAGGTAAATATTAAAAAAGAATAATTATGCAAGGGTTTTGAAGAAAAAATGGTAAATTTACATAATATTTAAAAATTCTTACATTGACATGGACGTTTTCAATCCTATGAATCATTGAACGAAAATTGAAACATGGACTAAGTATTGGAAGTAATACACAATAGAATGGATGATGAAAATTTGATCATTGGGAATCGTGCATGCAAGGGTTCAATTTTTAACAAGATCGACACTCTAAAATTTGTATATTTAAAAATCGCAAATGAAGCACTAAGGATGACATGGACAAATATTAATGGTTGAAGGAAGAGCACTGTAGGCATATTTTAATAAGTTTTATATGGAAAGAAGGTTAAAAATATGGATCAAATACCACCTATGGAAGCGATTACGTGGACATAAGAAATCATATGGAGTTTATAAGAGTTTTAAAATTAAAAACATGATGACAAGGCCAACCATACACGTGGAAGGCATGGCAACAAATAAGAGGATAAAAGGATTTAGAAACACGTGATTCACCATGACAAGGAAATGTTAATAAAGTGGGTATGGGTGCATGAATCTGAAGGGAAGTTAGGATTAAAAGTTAAAGTTTTATTATTTAAAAATAATTTCCCTTCGGCAATCAAATTAAGGTATTAAAAATATTTTAGTATTACCCCATGCAAGGTGGCAAGAAACATCATACCAAAACAAGAAACGTGACCACCTCACAACTCTAGCATTTTGATGATTGACACTTGGCCACACGGACTAGTAGGAGAAGACATCATGGATCATGAATATTGACCATCGATCAAGAGAAAATGAAGGGCTACAATTTAATTTAGATTAAAACACATACCTCTAAAGGAATCTTCACCCGCAAGATAACATCGACCACTACGTACGAAGAGGGACGATCTCTAATGCATGGTCGCAAGAAGGAAATCAAGGAAAGTGCGGTGGATCAAAACTTTGGGTCATCGATTAAAGAAGATTGGAGGGCTGAGATTACCCACGAGTTGCGTTAGGTATTAAATTTCAAAATTAGGGTAAATTAGCCCTAATATTTTTGTAGCAAGCTTCGTAACCATGAGAGGAATCCACTGTGCAGTAGAAAATGAAATTGTTGCGGCTAAGGGGTGAAACCTGTAATCAACAGATAAAAATTACCATACGATGATGAGGGACGAAGGAGAATTGTAGGTGAAAGAAGTTGAGGGAATGCATGGAGTAGACGATGACAAAAATTCATGCAGGTAAGATGGCAAACACAATCTCGAAACTTTATATTTTTTACAAAGAGAATATCATAAAAAATTAAGAAGTCGTTGAATATATCTTGGAAAAAGAAAATATTTTCTCTTTAAAAACAAATTATGCTTATAATAAATACAAGAAAAATATGCAGAACTAAATATACATGATAATCTCGACATTTATGTTTGCATGGATTTAAATAGGTAAAAACATATTTTGTTTTATAACCCGAAGGGTTGAGATATGGGGAAATCTATTTTTTATGCATGGATTATTTATTGACGTTTTCTATAGGTTTGCCTTACAAGCAAAACAACTTCATGATAGCATTTTAAAATAAATGTTGACACATATTTTAATTATCCTACCTATCCTTCACCTAAAAACCCTACCCTATCAGTCAAAATTGTAACCATATCGAGAGCCACCTTCCATAAGCGGAGCAAACCTGCATCCATTCACATCCAAAATCCTAGAGATTCCATAAAGAAGATGTTCCAAGAGGCACATTGGTGGGATGCCCTAACTAAGTTCCAAGGGCATGACCAAGGTGTGGCAAAGCATTCCATTATGAACTATGATTCCATGACCATGGTGACCCACGTAGGAGAAATGTAAATTAAAATTACTGCCATTTTGATATCTAAAGTGTTGAGCCTTTCTGAAGTTGTCCAAAAATACTACAAATCAACATATAAGGGAGTAAACCAGATGGTAGAGATGTATGGAGAGAGGTGCACTATGAATAGAGATAGAGAGGGATGGATTAAAGGGGTAGAAACCTCCTCACTTCTCATGAAATGGCAAGAAGTTGCCACAATTCTCATGAAGTTTTTTACACTAGAGGGGAGACTATCTAACTATGGAGGCTACCACCTTAAAATGATGTTAAATCTTAAGTACCCAAAGCATGAATATTGCATCATAAATCTCCCATATTTTCTTTACTGATCGATTAAAGCTATCATTATCTAAGTTCAACCTAAAATCTCCAAGGATAGTCCTAAGTTTCACATAATTTCCCATCATGGGCTGATAAAACTCATAGTTTTGTATAAATCAAATGATATTAGGATACCCTGGGACACTATAGTGGAAGAGGCTAACCTTTCTATCCATTTTGATCCTAGTATGTCAAATTCTATGGAAGATAATGCATCGAAGGAGGAAGAACTCCTTATACGTAAGTGCCCTAGCCATTCCAAAATCTCCAAGTCCTACCAACATTTTAGAAAGACAAGACGTGAGAAATATGTTTCTGGAATTCTAGAAAATCAAGAAGTAGGAGAAGCATCTAGCCCAAAAATAGACACACCTCCATAAAATCCTTCTGCATAAGTTCTTGAGCACATCTAAACCTAGTATACCATGTTGCACATCAAGTTGGATAGACTCATTAATCATTTTATCGAGCACACCACCCTAGTAAAATGTGCCCTCACTCTCTAGCTTGATCTTCTCAAAAAACTCTCTGTGGATAGGGTGGTGAGACCAGTTGACCCAGTCATGCAACCGACAACTGTCGGTACCTCTCCCAACAAGAGTTCCATATCTAGTAGGAAATCGAAGAAATTGGTAAACTTTAGTAAAGTCATTGACTTCACCCAAGTACTTGAGGAGGACAACTCTATTCCCTTCATTGAAGTATTTCAATAGAACCGCCCCTAAAGGTTGGAACCATCCATCGAAGTAGGGATACCTCCAACGAGATTAGTCCTTAATGTTAGGATGCCTAGTGGCATAGAAGAAATCATCAACCACATCATTGAAAAAACCAAACCTCTTCCTCCGAAAAAGTAGGATTCACAGCTTGAGTTATAGGATGGAGGATCCTCATAATTTGAGCACATCAAAACCATCACTGTAGAATTGCCACTTGAATCCATGGTGGCCATAAAATAGGTGCAGAAGGTGAATAAGGAAAATAATTTATCAACAAAGTGACCATAGCCTACACGGATTTCCTCTAGACTTAGATCTAGAGCTGAACAATCTATAATAGACATTTGATAAAATTTGCATAATTTTACAAACTTTATTTAAATATTAATCATGTTATTTATTTTAATTATTTGCAAAGGTTTTATTTTTATTATTTCATATTTATGTATGTAAATACTTTTCCATTGCATATATGAAAATATGTATTTAGAGTATGTTGTTTTATATATTTCAACCGATTTATTTTCGTAAATAGAATGCAAATAATTTATGGAAAATTACAGTTCCTTGTTAAAATGAATTCTAAAAACTGTTGTAGTATTTTGCTCTATATATCTATGAATTTTTATGTAAATATTGCATTGTTCTAATTTATATCTGCAAAAATAGGTGAAATGAGTGAAGAGCTATTGTAATATTTTAGATATACTATAATTTCAAAATTATATGCATGAGGACATGTATCTCCTTCAGTTTGGGGGAATGATGAGTGCTAAAACAACACGTATTTTATACAGTTTGATTTATTTTATGTCTATAGATTCATGAAAATGAATGTATTTTTATTATCATTCTTATCTTATTTATGTTATTTACGGATGGATTTGATCTTGGATGATAAAAGTTATTTATGAATATATTTTATACAAAAGTGTGCAAGTTATGTGTGTTTTGGTAGGAGAATATTGTAGGAGTAGCACAAAGCAGGATGGGGCAAGGCATGAACTAGATAATAGGTATGGATAGATCAATCGTGATGATGACGTATCAAGGAGCTACATGGATGGATGCTATAGAAAGATGCTACAAAATACAACTACAAAAAGTCGTTATAGAAAGTGTTTATTGAAAGATGTTATAGAAAGGATGTTGACTAGGTCAAACTATCCAATGAATAAATATGCCACATCTAGTGACAACATAGCAGTATTACAAGGGATATCCAGTGACTATCAGTTAGATTCCACACTTTTTTTTTTTTTTTTTTTTCTTTTTTTTTTTTTTGTTTTTTTGTTTTAAATTCTCTTGGACCATAGGGGTTGTGACAAAGTCCAAGATGGTTACAAATTAGTATAAGTTTAGCTTTTTATTGTTGGAAATATAATATCTGAATCATTGAGCCAACACAACCACATGGTAAATACATGGAGGAATTTCATTAAGAATACCCAAGCGATATTATATATCACAAGGGAGACCTTTGAAATGGTCTAATGGCATAATTCTAATGTCAGAATGAAGAAATGTTGAAGTAGGTGCTAGAATATCGAGGAAATACTAAAATGTATAATGTTTAAATATTTTGTATACAATTTCTAAAGATTTGATGATCGAGGATATTGTACGTTTGAATTTCCAGCAATAAAGCAACAACACTTTTTGTCATGTCTTTGGTAACTATGTCATTTGCTTTATTATGATTTACTTGTGTATGTAGTCTTTACTGTATTTTCCTGCATTCATAAAATAGAATAATGTTAGTAGTATTAATGCACACTAGTTACTGAAGTAAAATAGTTTAGGGGAGAAATATTTACACTATTCTCTAGGAGGTAGGGCCCACTCCTAAATCCAGTCCTTATTATTTCTCCCCCTAAAATAGAATAGCAATAGTTAGTACATAGATTAATTTTAATTTACCAATTAAAATAAATTGCATCATCATAGGTTATATAGTAAAAATTGATAGTTAATATCATTTGCACATGGATCCACATCAGCAAATATTTATTTCTATGTACAATTTATTTTCTATTCTACAAAATTTATTTCTCTATAACTATTATTATTTTCTACAAACCTAAAACTAAGAGAAACAGAATTAAGTCTAACAATTAATCATTTGGTATAAATATATATTGGATTTCTGCCCTTTAAATCATTCTTCCAGGATTGATAATAAGTGTTGAGTTTACAGCTAGACACCATCTAACAACAAGCCCAAAATAAGAAGAAGAATTTGACAAGGAGTACCAAATATCAGAAGACCTCAAGACATTTAGAATCTTGAGAAGAATATTTGGGACAATTATTGCCATCCAACAACAAGACCAAAATAAGAAGAAGAATTTGGCAAGGAGTGCCAAATCTTAGAAGACCTCAAGACATTCAAAATCTTGAGAAGAAGATCCTACTTGAAGTTATTCGACAAGAAGACTTGAAGGTAGGAGAAGTTTACCTAATCCAAGAGATTTGAATATTACCTCTCATAGCAATAAGGCACTGTTTCAGAGACAAAGACTTCTCCAAATATATAGAAAAATAATAATATTGCTTAAAGGATCAAATCATAAAAACCTAGGCTTTTAAAAGAAATTTTGAGATCACTTTTTTGTGAAGAAGAAACTATGCAGTAAGATCCTACACAAAGCAACAACTTGGTGATCTTAGACACCAAGATCTACATCCTCTACATAAGTGGAAAAAGAGTTACAAAATACTTAAAAAAAAGTTAAGCAACTATTGGTGCAAGTAGATTCATTAATTAGATTATTTATCAGAATTATTAAAGCACCTTAATTTGGATTAGAGTTGCAAAAGAGGAAAATTGAATTACAGTCTTCAAAAGTGCAAAAGGGAAAATTTCCTTTTAAGGTTCATTTGCACATTAGATTTGGACATGATTAGATTACAAAATTACAACTATCTATCAACTACCAAATATCTACTTTGGAAATAAAAATAAGACTATTTCCTACAACTTTATTTTTAGTGAAATTGTAGAATAACTCTTGAATATTTATTTCATATTATTCTTGATTAGTTGTATTAAATTGATTAAGTGCACTTATAAGTTATTTTGAGAGTTTATTGGAGTGATAAGGTGTGATTGTTAGTGCATTAAAAGTGAAATATTAGTGGGTTCATTTGCACTACTATATTACTCTAAAAAATCTTAGTGTTTGTGTTCTTGAGAAAGGCACAAAATCATATTAGCATCAAATTTATAAAGATACCTATAGTGCATCAAAATATGCAACTTGTAGTGGCCAAAGGAAGCCACCAAAAATAGCTCAATCCTTGTATAATTATTTCCACTTGGAGGATTTTATCCCCAAACCAACAAAGACTTCATGTCCATAGTTGTAGATCCAAACTAGCCTCCCTAGGCCCATGTTAATTCAACATCTCAATTGCTTGCATCCATTCATCCTGTGTCATCATTTCAACCTCAATCACCACCACAAGGACCAAACCCCACACCCCCCATATTTGTGCAAGATAACTTCTTCACACAGTCTCCATCCTGGGTAACTCGACCACCTGCTATTTAGGTAGTAATACCCTTGCAACCACAAGATACCTCCTATAGTTACTCCTAGCCACAACTAAGCCAAAATTTACCCCTAACTAGATACCACAAAATCGCATCCTCCACCATCTAACCACCACTTGAGGATAAGACCTATGACTAACAACCTCCACAATAATAGTACTATCAGTAGCCACCGTTGTAGTAGTACTATCAGCAACAACAACGACCCACACCATAACAAAACCAACAACATCCACAACAATAGTACTATCAATAGTCGTCATTGTAGCAGTACTATCAATAATAACAACCACCAACACATCAACAATAGCTACTCAATAAGTACCAAATTTACTTTTTGTAGCAAAAACCACCCACACCCCAAAATCATCAACAACAAACCATTTATCATTAATAGGTCACTCAAAAAAACTATCAACAACAATTCATTCCACATCAACAGGTCATCCAACAATGACATCAATAACCACCCATACAATATCAACAACAACAACATCAATCATACAAAATCTATCAATAACCTTTCACCCAATCCAACACATACACAAACCAACAATTCACCCAACATCACCAATACCCACAATCGAGAGTACAAGTTGGCATATCTAATGTAGTTCCCAATCCACTTTAGATTCATTTCAATGGCTAGTCGATTAGATCTACACATTAAAAATGCAAGTTTTCAATATGGGGTATCAAAAGTGAACACTTTGCTAGTAACAAATCTTCCCCATCCATCCATCAGTGTCATCACTGCCATATCCTCCTCTATTCAAAATACAAAAAATTGAGAAATTCAAGGGGAAGGAGGATCCCTAAGAGCACATGAGCAATTTTTTTAATGCATGTTATCTCCTTAATGAGATTTATGTTCTCATGCTCTGAACCTTCCTGTTATTCCTTGGAGGAGGAGCTTTAGGCTGGTATAACCATTTTTCTATATATAGCCTCTATAACTTTGAGCAGTTGGTCAACCTCTTTTTGGAACGCTTCTCTCTAAATGTCAAGAAGCGAACAACATTGATAAATGTAGTTAATATTTGATAATTTTATGATGATTATATCTTATATTATGGATCTAGATGAAGATTTGTGATAACAAAAATACCCTTTTCTCTCTCCATCATAGAGCTTACTCAAATTTTTACAAGGAGTTGTTCCAAATAGATATCGCTATTATTGCAACTTTAACAATATCACACACTCGAAGAAGTATTATCATAGGCCAATATGATCAAGGACATAAATATCCAAGAAGGAGAGATAAAACTCAAGAAGAAAGAGTGGTCAAACAAAAATTCTAAAGGCACCTCCAACAACCAGTCTAAACCCAACAAAGTTAATCAAGTGGTATTGAGCATCATGAGCAATTCCAATCAATAACAACATCAAACACCACCTCAAAAACTCTCGTAAATTCATAATTAGCTTCAACAACCCTCATATCAGGACATCCCACCTCCCTCGTAACTTCAAAATAAAATAAAAAACTAGACAACCACAACAAGTGTCTTGCTATACCCACTTGCAATTACACACAACTTTTAGAGCCTTATTCAACCTATTTCAAAGGCTTTATGAAGAACAATAAATCAAATTACTGGAAGTGAAACTATTAGACCCAAATAATCCTAAATCCAGGTCTTAAAAATAATATCAATATTGTGTTTACCACATGTATGAGGGGCATGACATCAATGATTGCATCACATTCAAAAATCTAGTTCAAGATCTTGTCGAGAATGGGGCTATTGCAATTGACAATCCTTTGGCACCATAAAATCAAAACCTTGGTATCTACTAGGACCCTTTACCATGACACAACCAAACACCCATCACACTTGTAGTTTCCACCATGCCATATAATCAGGTGAACCATCTTAACAACATGCCATAATACCAAAAATTTGTAGGGATGATACACATAGTTACTTAGAACCAATGCTACCCTAAATGATTAGTGCAACTGAGTATTGCAACAAATATACATTCATCCTATACAATTCCACCTCCACTAGTGTATGCCATGTCTCAACCTCCATGACCTATTATATAATTAACCACCCACCTCACTTAGGGCCTCACAATGACATTGACCAATATTTTGATTTATGAGCCCATCCAACAATCCCCCTACATCATAAGGTATTAATAGAAATTTTGAAATCCATTGATGTTCAAACACAAAATCCAAATACATTTTCAAGTTCTATGGGAAACATCAGAATATGTACAACGACATCCATTACCTTCTATGACCATGATATTAAAACCTTATCCATAGAGGTATTGAACCCTCCATTGCACATCATAGCTCATATATACAATAAATCCTTCAAATAATTTTTTTTCTATTTTAGATCATCTATCAACAACATAACCTCTGCAACACTTCAACATTTTAACCTGCCACCTTTACACATAGCCACATCCATGTTTACTTTAAGGGACTTTAATGATACCTTGTGCTCAACACTAGGGATGATTGTTTTACCTATTAACGTAGGTGTAAAAACCATCCTACATTATGGCACATCCTTTAAGGATAAATGCAATAAAATGTCTTACATGGAAGACCATGGATTTGGGATATGCAATGTGTCCCCTCAACATTACACCATTATCTCAAGTACATTCATAAGGGTCACATACATTGTATCCTCACTGACGAGGAACATTTCAAGTATTACCACATGGTTTCCAACCCATATGAACTGCCCATACCATCTATGCACCTATACCTTACCCTGACATTACCTAAACCAACTCCTTAGCTAGTGGTACCTCAACCAAATCCACTTTATCCATTGCCAATACATAGTCCACTTATGCACTCACATTTGATACTCATTCCATTGCACCCAACTCACTACACTACCTCGAATGCTTCATACAATCCTCATTGCCCATCCACTACACCCATTTAGCCCTATCATACTTTGTCGATCCTTCCACATCCTAGCAAACCCTTGTCTACATGAGGTCACATCTTTTATCCATAAATTCCCCCCCAGTGCTACACCATCTCCATCCATAGTGGCCTAGGTTTCTATCACACCCCTACTACTCGTATCCCCATGCCTTCCTACATGTCAGAGTCTCAAATCACTTCGCATGCCACAAAACCAATACCATTAACCTCATTCGATGTTGGAAAAGCTACAACTTCCCTTCCACAATCCACAAATTTTGCATCCATTACAACACCCCTAGTCAATTCACCCTCCACATAACCTAAAACCACACCACCACAAAATCCATCCATTTCAGCTTCATCCACGTTAGGAACCACCCCAGTATCATCCATATTAGTACCTCAACTGGAAGAGAATTTTGGAACTTGTCTCACATCTACTTCCCACTCTACATAGATTGTAGTTCACATAATGAGTTTGGTAATAGGATAGTACCTAGTGCACATTGTTATATTTATGCCTCCCATCATCAAATCAGTTGGGTTTTTTGGTCACCCACGCATAGGCACCATTGTTCCCATGGGTTTTGCATCCAACATAAGAAAATTTGTATATGCCTAAGTTGACACCTACTTTGATATACCCATAGAGGAGCAACCCGAGTCACCATTTTCTAAAATATCTCATTTGTGCTAAAATAATTTCAACACTTTCATTAGAGATAATTTGGTCTAGGGAACCACAAATAGGGAATTTTCTATCTTATTGAACAATATTATCAACTTCCTAAGGTAAATTTTGGACTAGAGTATCACCACAATCAACCAGTTGACCTATTCAAGGAGAATTTTTAACATATTACCCTTAATCCCAAGGGGGATAGTGACAATGAATACTTTGATCATAATTAAGGCTCTTTCCAAGTTGCTACTATTTGTACCATATTGCTCAACACCTTGGAAGATGAAATAGATGAGCTTCTTGAGGCACTTTTGATTGCCTCTGATAGCTCCAAAGAAGACTCTTCCCCCATTATTCCCCTCATGGATTTCTCAAATGATGGTGATATTTACCTACATTTTTTTCCCATACCACTCTCCATTTTCCCCATGCTTCTTCCATCCCATCTAAATAATTGCTTCATCAAGCAAACATTTAAATTCCACCAACCCTATCACCCAGCTCATATGTTGTCCATCACATTGATACAAGTGATATTGAGTCACCCATTTTCAAATATATAGTCGATGATATTCACCTCATCCCCACTGCTCATCAGTTAGAGGAGGGTTACCACATGCTCATAGAGGAGACCAACGATGTTGACATTAGCACAGACCTTGACAACCCACAAATCATGAAATCCAAAAAAAGCCTTTCTCCTATAGAACACGAAGAACTAGTCACTTTTCTTACTGAGCACAAGCATGATTTTGCATGGTTATACAAAGATATGCTAGGACTAGATCCTAATATAGTGGTTCATAATCTCATATTGAGACTCGATGAAAAACCTATAAAGAAAAATCTACGAAAGCTTCATCCTACCATAGCCCTTATGGTTAAATAAGAGTTGTAAAATTTTGTATATGTGGGTTTTATTCAACCCATAGACTACCTACAATGGGTCTCAAACATGGTACCTGTTAGCTAGATATACATTTGTACTAATTTTAGTGACTTAAACAAAGCATGCCCCAAGGATGACTTTCACCCCCCAAATATTGGTACACTATGGACTCTATTGCTAGCCACAAAATGCTCTCCCTAATGGATGGTTTTTTAGGATATAATTAGATTTAAATAAACCCTAATGACCAACACAAAATGACTTTTATAACACCTTGGGAGATATTTTGCTATAAAGTCATGTCATTTGGACTTAAAAATGTAGGCGCTACATATCAGCGTGCCATGAATTACATTTTCCATGATCAAGTATAAAAAATAGTTGAAGACTATGTAGATGATCTTTTGGCCAAAGTAAAGCTCTTTCATGAGCATATCGATATTTTACACCAAGCTTTTAAGTAATTACTTGAGCACAATATGAGACTAAACCCGAAGAAATGCATCTTTGGTGTTACAACAAGAAAATTTTTAGGGTTCATAGTCTTTAAACAAGGCATTGAAGTTGATCCAAACAAATTTAAAGTAATCATTGACATGCCCCTCCCTACAAATATCAAATAATTACGCAGCTTGTAAGTTAAGATATAAACAATTTGTCGCTTTATAGCATAATTATTAGATAAATGCAATCCTTTCAATCATCTATTGAAAAATAAGGTAACTTTTAAGTGGAATCAAGAGTGTTAAGATGCGTTTGATACCATAAAAGAATATCTTGCATCACCACCTATGTTGACACCACCTAGACCAGGTATACCATTCCATCTATATCCACCACGAATTTTGGATTAGGAACTATGTTAGCATAGAAAAACAAATCATATAAAGAGCGGGCTATATATTACATTAGTCATGCATTTGTAAGCTATGAAGCTAAATATGCATATATCAAAAATCTATGCTTATAAATTGTCTTTGCAACTAAAAAGCTTCAACATTACATGATTGATCATACTACGTATGTCATTTTAAAAGAGAACCCTTTGCACTATATGATGAGTCGTACCTATATGAATAGCACAATATTTAAATTGCTAACACTTTTAATGGAATTTGATCTAGAATTTTTTAGTCAAAAATCCATCAAAGGCTAGGTAATTATAGATTAGCTGACCGAAGCTCCACTATCAAACGATACACCACTCATAATCGAGCAACCTGATGATTATGTGTTCAACATAACTGAGCAAGAAGAACCTATCAAAATTGAAGAGGAAGTAGATGTATTTTTCTTCGTTGGTTCTAAATACAAGCAATGGGGAGGCATTGGAGTTGTGTTCTTCACACCTCAAGGGGTTCCTATGCCCCTTTCCTTCAAACTTGACTTTCCTTGTACCAAAAACAATACAAAATATGAAGCCCTAATTTAGGACTTCAGACTACTATTTCATTAGACAAGAGATTAAGCATTTTAATAATTCTAAAGTCATCATTAACAAATTTAAAGAGATCTACCAATGTATAGACCCAACTTTGCAAAAGTACAAACCGATTATCGACAAGTTTCTTAAGAACTTTGATTGGTACAAAATTAATAATATACCTCGAACATTCAATCAGTTTGCTAACACGATGGCCTCTCTTGTATCTCTCATTCCATATAATCCATTCAATAGCAACACATTTGTAAAAATCACCAAACTTTCATAGTGTGCTATTGAAAAGTATTATGCTTAAATAGTTGAGTGTCAACATCATCCAAAAAAAACCATATAATGAAGGTTTTTTGCAAATCAAGGATTTTATAAAGATGGGTATTCTCCCTAAAAAATTTTCTCAACCACAAAATAAAAATTAAAAAAAAAAGCAACTTGCTATACTCTCTTGATAGATATTCTCTATCATCATGGCTATGTTGGTATTCTCCTTCATTGTCTTATGAAATGCTCAAAAACCAATGCGCTAGTAAGGAAATATTAATAGCGATAAATGAACATCAATAACATGCAATGTAATAAACTATGATAAAACAAGGAGATAATAAATTAGGTCCCTTTTATATTAATAATTACTTGTTTTTTTGAAATACGGTTACAATTGCATACCCTTGAGGGAGTTCATTTCGATACAACAAATACTATAGATAACTAAGAGGATTTAATTTTCCTCAGAGGTCTTCTCGCATCCACAAACCATCCTGAAAAGGGTTTGTTCATGACATTTTTAAGGGGTGATAATGTAAAACTTTTGCATTCCTCCTTCCTTTCACAAAATCTTTAATCTGCACACAAGGAACACAAAAAAGTTAATAGCATGTGTAGATGAAATGATAAGTAACAGTGATAGATAACTAAAATATGATGATTAAATATGTAAAACAGAATGCAACTATGCTGAGATGATAAAGAATGCAAATAGAATGAGGGTCTATGGTTGAATTCTAGCAGTACTTCATCACTTGAAAATTCTAAAACTTTGTATCTTTTTTAATGAGGGTGGATGCCAATTTATAGATCCCTTGAAAGGAACCTATTATTTGTGAAAACCCTTTGCATGGGAGAGGTGGCTTGCATGCTCTTCTCCAAAATCCCATGCAATGCCATTTGGCTATCTTGGCCTACACAATGCTATTTTGGGCTCAAGCATGCATGCTAATCTAGGCTCGAGTGCATGCGTGGATTCTCTCTTTTTTTTACTTCACTTTTAATGCGACCGTCTCAAGGTAGGATGATCTTGACTAGGGGTCATCCCTTTATGATATGGCCTTGACGGGGGGGTCATCCCTTGGTAGGAAGACCTTTATTTGGGTCCATCCCTTGGTAGTACGGCCTCTGGAGGTTATCCCTTGGAGGTATGACCAAGGTTGCAAAGGGAAATATCCCCTTGTTTGAGTGGTGAAAATCACTATTTAAGCCCTAGGGTTTCCCAAAGTGGATCATAAGGTCTTCAGGGAGTCCATATATGTAATCTCCTCATTATTATATATTTTAGGTGTCTACATATTGAACCCTAAGAGGTAAAATGGGTAATTTATTGGGACCATGATGGTACCTATGGTGGTAATTTTAGTGAGATGGCCATTGCAAAGAGCATCTTGTGCATAGGTTATTATTGGCCCACCATGGAACATGCTTTTTATACATATATCAAGAAATATCGAAAATTCCAATATTATACCAATTTAAACCATGTCCCATCACAAGCGTTGTAGCCAATTCAATATTTGTGGCCTTCTTTACAATGGGGTCTCGATCTGGTAGGAAAAATATCTCCTCGTTCTTTGAGGAACCATACATTTATCATTATGACCATAGAGTATTTTACAAAATGGTTTGAGGTAATTCCTCTTGTAAGTACAATAGGACCATGAATTATAGAGTTCATATTCCATCATATCATCTATCATTTTGGCATCCCATCAAAGATCATATCTGATAACAACACCCTATTCAAAAATAAGGACGTTCGAGCACTTTGCACAAGTGTAATATTCAGCACCGTTTCTTAAGTCCTTATTATCCATAAAGTAATGGGTAAGCCAAGGCCATAAACAAAACTATAATTACCATTTAAAAATAATAATTAAATAAAATCACAAATATTAGTATTTTCAACTCCCCTGGAATTATAGGCTTATCAAACAAGTGTACGTACGCCAATTGGGGCAACACCTTTTTACTAGTTTATGGTGTTGAGGCAATCATACCTCTTGAACTTGAAATTCCATCATTACGCATATCATTGTAATAATTTATGATGAAATTACATGACAAGTGTGCCTAGAGCATCTTCACGTCTTTCAAGAAAGTATAAAATGTGCCAGTACCAAAAAATTCCATCCTTGATAATTTTTAGTGGGTGATTTGGTTCTCAAGGCGAATTAACAAAACTCAATCTTACCACCTCATTTGCATGACAAATTTATGACCAATTGGCTTGGTCTATTTATCATAATGTAAATATTTGGAACATGGGCCTATAAAATTGCCACCCTTGAAGGAATTGAGGAACCCAAACCAATCAATGTCATTCATTTGTATACCTTATATGCCTAGCTCATAGCTTGCCTTGCACATAAAAAAACAAAAATAAATCAAAAACATCCATAAAAACTAGAAAAAAAACCAACCAACAAGAACAATTTTTTTTTCATCTAATCATTTCTCCCCATCTTCTAGACAACAATACCCTCAACAAATATATAAATACAAAATCATACACTCATAGACAACTGAGAGGATGAAAAATGGAGTGACATGAGTGAATGAAAATGAAATGATAATGAGAAATCTAATTTTTAAAGGGATATTATGTATAGAAAAAGGTTAAGAGTAAATAAGATTTCACTACAAACGTAGGACCTGTTAAAAATAATTTGCATAAACAAACTCTGTGGAACAAGGTGAGATGCACAAAATCCTCATATTTAGGTATATCAAAACAACATAGGACATGTTGTTAGATTCAATTATTGTTCTTCTTCTCATACAAACTCTTCAAGCTTTGATACCAGATGTTGGAAATGAAGAAATACAAATATCTAAACAATATATTATAAACAAGAAACAAATTCAATATAGAGTTTTCAAAAATTATATCATCATATTTTATCGCTATTCACCACCCAACATCTGCATACATCATCCATAGTTATGGTTTATGATATCTCTTAGTTTCATGGAATATATAGACTATATGAAAGAGAAAATGTTCTTGTGTTTTATAGGTAGTGAATACCATCATTGATATAAGATAAAGCAATCTATCTATCTATCTATATATTGATATATATATTTATAATATATATATGGCTTATCTATTACCATCATCTTGAGTTGTCTTGTCTTATCAATTTTTATCGACCAAAACCAAATTGTAATATGAAACTATCTATGATGTAGGTCAAGGTTAGGGTGTTTGAAAGTGCCTTCTCATAGCAAGGAGAGGATTACCTAAAATAAATTGAATGGATAGTTAAATGACCACTTAAGTAGTAGGTCATTATATTATTCTAAAAAAAAATTGAAAGGGGTTGGTAAAGCATTAAAGACAACACCTTGGGCTTAATGCAATTGAAATTTTATTTTTAATCACGTTTTCCATTAAGTAACTATCCTTTGGATACTACCATAAAAACTAAGGTTAGCTATATATAAAAGCATTGGGAAAGGACATGCATTTTGTAGATGGATGGCACAAGAAATTTGAGTGGGACAACTAAGAAAATAAGGAAAGAGAATGATAAATAGGGAGTAAATATAAAGAGACACATATAGAAGGAGAGACAGAGAGACATATAGGGAGACTAATAAAATATAAACATATCCATAGAGTGAGAGACTCATATAAAAAGAGGTGAAAACATTGAAAGAGAGAGAGAGAGCAACATAGGAGAGAAAACACATAGACAATAGAGAGGAAGTAAGAAAATCTAAGAAGTGAAAGAGTTCAAGTGGAAATATATCTAGTAAGATTTTCCATGTGATTTATGATTAATAATTGAGGTATTTATGCATGTCATTGATGCAATTCATTGTAGTTATATAATTTTATATTTATTAATTATGTGGGTTGCTAAGGTCATCCTTTATATACTATATATTATCACTCGTTTATTTCACTCTTTGATTTCTCATTCTACATGATTTGAGTGGATGTGTTGCTTCTATTTATTTCAACAAAGTATTTTGAGATCTAACAAATTCTCATAATAAATTTTAAATTATTATAAGTTACATGCATAACTATAATTAGATATTGTAAAGAATGACTTTAATCCATGTACTAGTAGATGTTCCTCACCATTATGTATTTGTTCATATAAAATGATATCTTTTAAATATTTTTATAATAGAATATTTTGTGCTTCAATAGTTTAAAACATAATAATTAATATATGTTTTATCAAATCAACCAATAGAAAAACTTATGTGAAAATGATAATATAGCCATCATATGACCCATTGTTTAATGCAAGAAACACACATTATTTATATCTTATTACAATTGAATTTCGAAAAGAAAATCTCTAAGAACATATAAAGCTTTGGCTTGAAATAATAACAAAATGTCATAACTAGTGGAAAATGAGAATTGCTAATAAATATTATTTTGCTAAAAATATATAAGGATAACATACCCTTTATTAGTATTTTTTATAAAATGTATATCAATATAAAAATCGATTAAAAATATTTAATGTGTAAAATGTAAATTATTATGGTAATAGGGATTATTCTTCTATGGATAAAACCTTTAGTGGTATATTTTTACATGTAATAGTCATCTTATATGCATTATGAGACGACGATTATATGAATATTGAACTTTGATTACTAAATATAGTTATCAAGATCATTCATTTTTAACATATCTAATATGACTAATGTGAGTATGTCTATACAAGTAAAAGAAACCATAGTTAATAGTATAAAAATGTTATATGTAGCATAATGCATAAGAGAAAACAATCATCAAGGTAACTATCTACATTCCTCTAACATAGTTATAACTTTTATATTAAAGTCATGATTTTTTAAGGTGATATATCCTTATTTGAATGACATTTTATCTAAAATATAAAGTTTTGCATTTGAGTCATGTCTATGGATACAAATAATATTTGTTAAATATAGATAGCAACAATATAATCAACCTTTAATTACTTTAGGGTCTTCCATGGAAAATAGCTTGTCTCAACCACTCCAACTCTACTTTATAAACACATATATTAATTGGAAATATAGAATTGCAATGGATCCCAATTGTGTTACATCATAGACCACATATTGGAATTATAACAATGTTTTGGAAAGTACACATATATATCATGGCAAGATTTAAACCTTGGTATCTACCTTGAAAATCAACATATTTAACTAATTAAGCTCCTACCATTTTATGGTAAATATGCATATATTATTACTAATAAATTGAAGGACAATAACTTGAAGGATTACGGAAAGGAAGATCCATAAAAGTGTATGGAGAGGTAATTACAAGCTAAATAAATGATCTGAGAGATTAAAGAGTAGAGGAAGAGAATTTGTGTGTGCTTTTTTATTGAAATTATAAAATTTATAATAAAATATTATTAGACAGAGTCATCAAGTTGATCTGTTAACATATTTTTCTCTTTGATATTAACATTGTTTAAGTTAATTACTTTGTGGATCCCCATTAATTATAATTATTATTAAAAATTAAATTGCTCAAAATAAGGATCATAATTTAAAAAGAAATATTAAAATTAAAAAATTAGTAAATTTTATCACCTAATTGGTATGTCTTTGGACTTTCATCCTAAATATTCAAGTTTGAGTCATGAGGTCATCCCTATCGTGTCCCTAGTTTTTTTTTTTTTACATGGTCGAATCGGTAGCCGCCACGAATCCGGGCAGGATTTCCACCTTTTATGGCTGCCACAGTATTCTGTGTTGTCCGCCCCGGAAGCCGCCACACAGATCTTCAGGTAGTCCACACCTATAACCACCATGCCACAATAATTTTAAACCTTTTACGCATCGTGTCCCTAGTTAAAAAAGGTACATGCCCAAAAAAAAAAACCCTTGTAAATACCCTAATAAAAAAAATAGTAAATTTCAATACTAGAATAATACTTAAAAGATTAAAATATGTTTTATCTGAATAAGTTTTATTAAGTGGCCTATGATATGAAATATATTTTATTTTATTAAGTTTTATTAAGTGACCTATCATATTAATAGAGCATCTAATTACACGTGTAAAGAGGAAGTACACTAGTGATTTCAACATTGTCATTGGATAGGATTTGGTCTAGGGAACCACAAATAAGGAATTTTCCATCTTATTGAACCACATTATCAACTCTCTAAGGAAACATTTGGACTAGGATATCACCACAATCAACCACTTGACCTCTTCAAGGAAAATTTTCAACATCTCACCCTCAGTCCCAAGTAGGATAGTGACAATGAATACTTTGATCATAACAAAGGATCTTTCCAAATTGCTACTATTCGTACCATATTACTTAACACCTTGGAAGATGAAATATATGAGCTAGTTGAGGTACTTTTGATTACCTCTGATATCTCCAAAGAATACTCTTCCTCCAATATCCCCTTCATGGATTTCTCAAATGATGGTGACATTTACTTGCAGTTGTTTCCCATGCCACTCCCCATTTTTCCCATGCTCCTTCCATTCAAGTTCCCAAACGTGCCATCCCATATGTCGCCTTCGCTACCTCAGTTTCCTTTGAGCCAACCAAACCTGTGTTCATTGACATTGGACCAAATTTTACCTCACAAGCATGTCCTAAGGTGCTTCACCCCCAACCATCCAGGCCCCTCCATTTAACAAATAAACATGGTTACCATTAACCTATTTACACCCCTTTGCAAGCCAAATGATCCATAAAAACCCATCCATATTGATCCAAGTCTCATTGATTTTGATTGCATCTCCCCCACGCCATTCCCTGATGATTCCCTTCCATACAAACAATTACTCCATCAAGCAAATATCTAAATAACACCAACTCTATCACCCATCTCATTTGTTTTCCATCACATCGATACAAGTGATATTGAGTCACCCATTTTTGAAAATGTAGCTAATGACATTCACCTCATCCCCACTCCTCATCAGTTAGAGGAGGGTTCCCACATTCTCATAGAGGAGACCAACGATGTTAACATTAGCACAGACCCTAAAAACCCACACATCATCAAACCTAGAAAGAGCCTTTCCCCTATAGAACATGAAGAACTAGTCACTTTTATTACTGGGCACATGCATGCTTTGGCTTGGTTATACAAAGATATGCTAGGAATAGATCCTAATCTAGTGGTTCATAATCTCATATTGAGACCTGATGCAAAACCTATAAAGTAAAATCTACAAAAGCTTCATCCTACCATAGCCCTTATGGTTAAAGAAGAGTTGCAAAAGTTGCTATTTATGGGTTTCATTCAACCCATATACTTCTTAGAATGGATCTCAAACATGGTATTTGTTAACTAGATATGCATTTGCACTAATTTTTGTGACTTAAACAAAGTGTGTCCCAAGGATGACTTCCACATACCAAACATTGATACACCATGGACTCTATCGCTAGCCACAAAATACTCTCCCTAATGGATGATTTTTTAGGATACAATCAGATTTGAATAAATCCTAATGACCAGCACAAAATAGATTTTACGACACCTTAGGGGATATTTTGCTATAAAGTCATGCCATTTGGACTTAAAAATGTAGGTGCTACATATCAACGTGCCATGACTTAAATTTTCCATGATCAAATGTTAAAAATAGTTGAAGACTATGTAGATGATATTTTGGCGAAAACAATCTTCTGTCACAAACATATCAATGTTTAATGCCAAGTTTTTAAGAAGTTACTTGAGCACACCGTGATACTTAACCCAAATAAATGCATCTTTGGTGTTACATCAGGAAATTTTTTAGGATTCAGTCTTTAAACAAGGCATTGAAGTTGATCTAAATAAAGTTAAAGTAATCGTTGACATGACAACCCCTACAAATATCAAAGAATTATGCATCTTGCAAGGCAAGATATAAGTGATCCATCACTTTATAGCATAATTATTAGATAAATGCAAGCCTTTCAATCATCTATTAAAAAAGGAGGTCACTTTTGAGTGGAATAAAAAGTGTTAATATGTGTTTGATTCCATAAAAGAATATCTTGCATCACCATCTATGTTGATACCGTCTCGACCAGGTATACCATTCCATCTATATATATCCACCATGGATTTTGCATTAGGAACTATCTTAGCACAAAAATAGCAGGCTATATATTACATTAGTCACACATTTGTAAGCTATGAATCTAAATACACATATGTCAAAAATTTATGCTTAGCAGTTGTCTTTGCAACTAAATTGCTTCAACATTACATGATTGGTCATACTATGTATGTCATTTTAAAAGAGAACCCTTTGCACTATATGATGATTCGTACCTATATGAATAGCAAGATGTCTAAATAGATAATGCTTTTAATGGAATTTGACCTAGAATTCATTAGTCAAAAATACATCAAAGGTTAGGTAATTGTAAATCAGCTCACCTAAGCTTCACTATCAAATGATACACCGCTCATAATAGAGCTACCTAATGATTTTATGTTCAATATAACTGAACAATAAGAACCTATCTAAATCAAAGAGGAAGTAAATGTTATATTTTTCTTCAATATTTCTAAATGCGAGAAAGGGGGAGGCACTGGAGTTGTTTTCTTCACACCTCAAGAGGCCCCTATGCCCCTTTCATTCCAACTTGAATTTCCTTGTACTAAAAACAATACAAAATATGAAGCCCTAATTTTAGGACTTCAGACTGCTATCGCATTAGGCAAGCGACTAAGTATTTTAACAATTCTAAACTCATCATTAAACAAGCCAAAGGGATCTACCAATGTATAGACCAAAAAAATATACAAATAGCCATAGAGGGAGAGACTCATATAAAAAAAGGGAAAACATTGAGAGAGAGAAAAATAAGAGAGAAAATGCATAGACAATAGAAAGGAAGTAAGAAAATATAAGATGTGAAAGGCTTCAAGTGGAAATATATCTTGTAATATTATCCATGTGATTTATGATTAATTATTGAGTTATTTAGGCATGTCATCGATGTAATTCATTGTAGTTCTATAATATTATATTTATTATTTATGTGGGTTGCTAAGGTCGTCCTTTATATCCTATATATTATCACTCAAATATTTCACTCTTTGATTTCTCATTCTACGTGATTTGAGTGGATGTGTTGTTTCTATTTGTTTCAACACAGCATTTTGAGATCTAACAAATTCTCATAATAAATATTAAATTCTTATAAGTTACATGCATAGTTATAATTAGATATTGTAAATAATGTCTTTAATCCATGTACTAGTATATGTACCTCTCCATTATGTATTTTTTCATATGCAATGATATATTTTAAAACATTTATAATAGCATGCTTTGTGCTTCAATAGTTTAAAACATAATAATTAATATATGTTTTATCAAATCAACCAATAGAAAAACTTATGTGAAAATGATAATATAGCCATCATATGACCCATTGTTTAATGCAAGAAATACACATTATTTATATCTTATTACAACTGACTTTTTAAAAGGAAATCTCTAAGAACATATAAAGCTTTAGCTTGAAATAAGAACAAAATGACATAACTAGTGGAAACTGATAATTGCTAATAAATATTATATTGCTAAAAATATATAAGGATAACATACCATCTATTACTATTTTTTATAAAATGTATATCAATATAAAATTTGATTAATTATATTTAATGTGTAAAATGCAAATTATTATGGCAATAGAGATCATTCTTCTATGGATAATTTCTTTTGTGGTATATTTTATATGTAATAGTCATATCACATGAATTATGAGACGATGATTATATGAATCTTGAACTTTGATTACTAAATATAGTTATCAAGATCATTCATTTTTAACATATCTAATATGACTAATGTGGGTATGTCTATACAAGTTAAATAAACCATAGTTAAAAGTATAAAAATGTTATATGTAGCATAATGCATAAGAGAAAACAATCATCAATGTAACTATCTACATTCCTCTAACATAGTTATAACTTTTATATTAAAGGAATTTTTTAAGGTGATATGTCCTTATTTGAATGATCTTTATCTAAAATATAAAGTTTTGCATTTGAACAAAAAGTTAGGGGATGAGGTAATGGCGAGCGAGAAAAATACGAGTGAGATTTTGATGATTGAGGCACCACGAACGGAAACCATAAAGGTAGGGACAAGGGTGAACATTCATCAAAAGACCCTTTTGCGAATAGAAAGCAATGAGGAGTAAATAGAATAATGGGGATGGGCTCGCAGTCACGGGAGGAATCTAACGCATAAACAACAAACAAAAATATTCCAGGAGTGGAAGGAGATAGGAACGGTGGCAGCAGAGGCAAAGACCCGCCTAATAAAACCTTTTAGGAGGAAAAGGCAACTATTTGGTCATATTTCATAGAAATACTGTGAGGTTATCCTAATCCTAAGTCCCAGGCCGCAAATGCTTTTGTAACTCAAGGATACAATGTGCTATGCTCTGAATAAGTCATGTCAAAATATGTTAGTCAGGATTCATTCTCCTTGATAGTAAAATTCATCGGTGGGAGACCAGACATGGACTCACTTCGACCTTGGGTAATGGCCAAATGTAAAACTAGAGGATGCCTTGAGCTGTCAGCTATGTCCAAGGGATTCTTCATGATCCACCTTAATACCTAGGAAGACACCAATAACATCCTATTATGAGGTCATTGGTTCTTTGGGAGAAGAAGTTTGTTCTTGTGAAAGTGGGCAGAAGACTTTAATCCAGAAGTGCAAAGTATAAATTACACCCCCGTAGCACCCTAAAATTGGCGCAGTTAAACCATCAGTAAAAGATAAAAAAATTGAATTTTAACCTCGAAACCGCCCGTTAACCGCTCACCTCATTTTTCATGCCATTTTTAGAAGTTGTTTTGACCGTTGGACGATATCGTCGCCGATCTGACGATATCGTCCCAAATCGAACGAATTCATCTGGAACAGAACGTCCAGACGATTTCATCCCAAAACCAAATTTTCATAATTAGCTTCTGTTTCAACAACCTCTCCAACTCGGGCAGAAGCGTGTCTACGCGGTTGGAGATTCCTACGTTGGAGATCTCCCAGATTGGGATGATCCCCAACCTCCTAACCTCCCCCTAATCCTATATAAACTTGGGATTTTCCCGGTTTATCCCCACGGCTGATCATTTCCCTGCAACTTTAGTTTTTGTTGTGTTAGAACATCCTATCCCCCATCATTTGCATTTGTGTTTTCAAGTTTTATTGTAGGATCTCATTGTGTTTCAGTCGGAGGAAGCTCGGATCGTCGTAGGTGATTCAACCACAATTTTGGATGATCCTGTCGAGATCGGCGATGATCTCGTACGATTGCAGATGATTTTGACTACGGTTCAGATTGGGGGCAATCAGAGCCTTGAGTTTGCATTCTCTATCTCTTTTTCTTATTTAATTGTGCATTAGATTAATTCACTTCTGTTATGCATCTTGGAGTTCACCTCATTTAGCATATTTGCATGATAAAATTCAAAATAAATTATTAAAACATTGCATCCCATTTGATTTGATATCTGGATTTATCATTTAAGCATTTATATTCTTATTTCTATCATTTTGTATCATTCTTGCAATTGTATTTTTGGTTTTTGGTGTCTATTTTCATGATTGCAGGTTTTTGATGAATTCGTCTGACGAATTCATCAGGTCGTTGACGATCTTGGCTGATCTCAGATGATCTCCTGTGATCTGGATGATTATGTACAATTACAGATGATCCTGTCATATCCGGGATGATCAGACTCCTACAAGCTTCAGAATCTTCATCAGACATCAGAAATCAGGTGCACTCTTCTCCATTTTAGATATTTTCTGTATTTAGGATTCATTTATGTTTGTTGTCTTCATATAAACCAGAAATTTCATATAGAATAGCTTAGATTCATTTTGGCCAACCTAGGAATCTGAATGATTGAACATAAAATGAACACATCAAACCCATTCTCGACCTAGGCATGGAAACTGCCACTCAAAGTTTCCTGGTGAACCCCACCATCCATCAAAAATTCACCCTTATACCCCTCCCCGAGAGGCGCGACCTTCAAAGGGCCTCTCCGTCCGAGGTATTGTCCCATCCTTCTCGCATCCCCCTTCCGGGCACGGATCCTTTAGCTTGAAGGTAAGGGTGCAAAAAATTTGGGCGATACATTTTGGTGAACCCGACGTGAAACTAAAACACCTTTTGAAAACAATCCAAAAAAAAAACACATTATTAAGAACATCTAGAATCATTAGACAACCGTTAAATTTGCATATCATATTTAGATGGTAGATTATAATAGAAGACGAGTTGTCACCATAAATGTTGAAAATCAATTAACGGCCATAGAGATTACTTCTGTGCTTAGAGTACCTCAAACAAATAGAGCCCAATCTTTGTGGGACGAACTTGATAGGAGATTGGGTATTATTGAATCCAGATCTGTAGAACTTAGGCAAATTAAGAGGTTTGTCCTAGATAGAATCCTGGATCCTGATCAGGTGACTTTGTATCATGAACTTCAGAGAGCTTGCCATAGGTGGTTAGCAGATAAAAGAGCACTTGTGTCTTTCGAATTATACACCTTTGAGGAATACCTTGAGAACGAGTTGTAGTACATAAATTTCTATCTCGTATAGAGGATCAAGAAGTCGTTCTTACGGATAGAAAAATATGGAATAGAGTTCCTAGAGCTGTGTTGTATCGAGAGTATTGCCATGAACTTTATTTTTACATGTCAGAGTCTGAAGTAGATCATATTACCATAGCACACTTTGTCAAATTCTTGAAAAACCACTTCCAATTTGAAGAGGAGCATTTCATGACTCTGATGAACTTGACCCTATCAATGATATCCATAAACTATTCATAGAAAACTAAGTCATTCTTTTTACTATTGTTATTTCTTGCAACTAGCATGTTGTTTGTTATTTTTATTCTCGTAAAATAATAATATAATACAAAAAAAAAAAAAAAAAAACAAAACATTTTCCTTTTAAAGTATTATAGTAGGTATATAGTTAAAATATATACCTCTCAACCCTCTAATATATATATATATATATATATATATATATATATATATATATATATATATATATATATATATAAAAGTATATATATTTGCTAAAACCTAAGTTTAGCACAATGCCTAGACTTAGGAATGGAAAACAAACCGAAGAAGATGAAGATTGGTTAGGAAGACCATTAATTGACCAAAATGTCCCTCCTGAGGACCAAGTTCAGGAAGAAGAAACCCTAGACCAGCAAGAAGAAGAGCTTGTTGTAGGAAATGAACAAGAAGAAACTATTAGAGAGGAAGGATCCTCATCCCCTAAAATGTCTCCGGGAGGAGCTATCACTTTTGAAAATATGGAACAATTTTGGAAGTTCATTAATACTAATATTGGTGTTTTTAATAGAGCAGCCCATATGGACAAGGATCAAATTAGTGACACTCAAGCAACTCTAGAAGAAGTATTTCAAACATGCACTAATCCCTTGTCCTTTATTGATCAAGAGAGTGATCAAGCTGGACCATCCAATTTGGATATAGCAGTTGTGATCCAGAACATGCAACAACAACAGGTTACCCAACCATCTAAAGTGCCTGTTAACAAGCCTAGGGTCATTCCCGCACAAAAGAAACCATCATTTACTGCTCTATTTCGCCAAGCTCTTGATCAACATACCTCAAATCAACAAAAACCCAAAACAAAACCAAACACCAATTACCAACAATCTAGGGTACAACATAATACTATTACAAATCCCCTTCATAATACTCTTCCTACCAACACTTTGCATAATAGCAATATAGCATCTAATCCTTATGTCACACCATCATACACTCATAGATCCCATACCTATGTCCCATCGAACCAATATGGTGGACAAACTAGTAATCTTGAAACCATGGTGAAACAGCTAGTTTCCCGCATGGACCAGATAGATCCCTACCGTCCCTCGTACAACTATCGAGAGATGTGTAGTCAGCCTTTAGATCCTATAGTCGTAGCACAGCCGTATCCTAAACATTTTCCTATGCCTGTTCTTCCCATATATAAAGGAACCGAAGATCCCATAGAGCATCTTCGTATGTTTAGGATAGCATGTCATGATATATCACATGATGACTTGTTATTACTAAAAATGTTCCCGAAAAGCTTGGGAGGAATGGCATTAGAGTGGTATTATCAATTACCCACTAATTCTTTGAGGAATTTCGAAGAAACTGCCGAGTCTTTTGTTCATCAATTTAGTGCCTACATCGAAAGACATGTGACCATTAAAGATTTGTATAACTTAAAATAGGACAAAGATGAATGCTTTGCTGATTTCCTAGCTAGGTGGAGACGGTTGATAGGAAAATTGCACTTTGTGTTACCTTATAGGGAGATGTTGGACATCTTTATTAATAATTTGCAAGAGCAACTATCTTATGAATTATCAATTGCTACCTTGACCACCTTCGATCAGGCTATAGACTTAGCTCGAAGAGTGGAAGATGCTCTCATTAGGAGAGGCCAACTTAAAAAGAAAGACGATGAGAAAACATCCAAAAATCAATATAAGAATAAACAAGTTGTGGGTGATGGAGTCACCGATAGCAAAAATATTGCTAATGTTAATGCTTGCAAAGACAATGGAGAAGTTTGTATTGAAACCTCCTGATAGACCTCCTCGAGAATTTACTAGGTTAAATCAACCTTTATCAACTATTCTACCACAATTATTAGAACGAGGTTTGATTCAATTACCAAATATCCAGGAACTTGATCCAACTATACCCGGATACAGAGCAGATTTACATTGTGACTTCCATAGAGGACCTGGACACACTACCAACTCTTGTAAAATATTAAAACATAAAATACAGGACTTGATTGATAACAATGAGATGGAGGTGCAAGCCTTTCAACCTAAGCAAAATCCTCCTAATAATGTTCAAAAGAACACCCCACAAAACCAGAATCAGAACGCCAATCGGTCATTAGACATCTTTCAACATCCCTTACCAAAACATGGTAAGGAGGTGGCTAATCAAATTGAACATCATAATGTCCCTCCTCCTGCCCGATATGTAGGAACTATTAGTGGGCATTTACCTGCTCATGATCTGGAAATATTTGACACAACTTTATCCATGGTTACAACCAGGCCTCTATATAATATTCAGATACCTGATCTTAGTGATACAGAATACGAGACTGAGAGTGATATGGAAATCACATCAAATCAATCGAATAGTTCTGAAGATGAATCGAGATACTATTCACCCTATCACAAGTTATATGGTTCCAGAAGAACCATTTCCAAGAAGAGTCACTACTAGACCATCGTCTCACCGATTACTTTCTAATGAGCTAGCTATAAATGCTAGACCAAGACCCATTCATCATCCATAGAATAATATTGTGGGTACCATCGGAGTTGTTACTAGACAACAGGCTCAAAATTATCAACAAGATCAAATTCAGAATGGTGGATCAACTCCATTTGTTTTGAAGGTTCCTAATAAATGGAATCATGCACCTAATGTTCAACCTAAACCTCCTTATAATATTAATGAACAATTATCAAATATTACGGCTAGAATTTCCCTCTTGGACCTTTTAAGATCTTCTCCTACACATAGAGATGAATTAATGCTCACATTAAGCGAGATGATGGTACCACAAGACATTCAACTTTGAAGCCATGGCCAATACTATAATAACTCGTGAAGTTGATTGTATTGACTTTCGGGATAGAGACATACCTCAACATAGTTTACATAAAGATAACCCCTTGTATATTACTGCTTTAATTGGAGATGTAGCAGTCAAACGAGTTTTGATTGATAATGGTTCATCTTTAAATATCTGCACTTTTGACTTCTACCAAAGATTTGGGTTTAGAAGTGAGGAAATGAAAAGAAGCGATATGATCATAAAATCTTTCAATGACGAAACACAAGAAACGTGTGGAGTTATTACCATTCCATTGCAGGTTGGTCCGAGAACCTTGGATACGACTGTGTTTATTGTACATTGCCCTACATCGTACAATATACTCTTGGGTCATCCTTGGATCAATGCAATGCGAGCTGTTCCCTCAACCTTACATCAATGTGTTAAGTTCAAATTTAAGAATCAGTTGGTTACCATTCATGGTGATCCAAGACCCTTTGATATGTGTGCTTTGGCAGAACCTATTGGAGTTCAATTTTGCCCTGCTCTGTCATCCACACATCCTAATTCTCATTATCCATCTAAACGTGTGAAACTTACACCCACAAAGTCATCTACTTCTTCTCCATCAGTTGCACCTTCACATATAGCTCAACCATCTTCTGAACAAACCACATTAGGACCTAAGAAAGATCCTAATCCCACAACCAATGTCTCTTGTTCTACTCCTATAACTTCCATACCTATAATAGACCCATCTATCGACACCTCTACACCGTCTACATCCACCAAAGTCATATTTTCTACATCAGAAGACGTAGGGAATGTTCCTTCTACCTCTTATGCTCTTATTGACGAACTCTTACCCGATCTATCTAAAATTCTTATATCAGAAGAAACGAATGCTTCTATGCAAGATTCCCTTATTTTAAATAATTTGCCACCATCTCCTCGTACCTTGGGCCTCCCATGGCCTATGGGAAGTATTTACCAAGTCGGGAGTTGTGCCTTTATTTATAAGGGATATGACTAGGGTAGAATACCTAGAAACATCAGAACTCATTATGATGGATATGCTCGATGTTATTTTACTAATGAGTATATTAAAGCCAAACCTATAATGCTGAAATTGGGATATAAAGGGAAAGGTTTGGGACCTTTCCAGAATGGTATGAAAGAACCTTTTGAGGTAGAAGCGTGGCCCGCCCGATGTGGTGTGGGCCTATTTCCTAGTAAGGGTCAGCCATTCCCATTTGAGGATGATGACCAACTTATATGTTACCAAGATTATTTAGATGCACGCGATGCCTTGCGTTTAATAAATAAGACATTCACATGTAATATGCTATCTATAGCTTATCCTGAGATGATCGTTGAATCCGACGATGAGTTGGAGGGAGATATCTTTCATGATGTCTCCGTTGAGGAATTATTACATAATGGATTTTATTTTGATGGCTCTATACCTAGTATAGCCCAGCTTGAGGCCATGACTCCTCAAGACGAATTATCCAAGCTAACCTTGGAAGAATTACAAGAATTGGGCGTTTCACCCGCCCCACCTAATTTTGAGAGAGATCTACACATGGAAGTAGAAAATGTCATAAAAATTAACATTGGAACCAAGGATAACCCCCACATAATCAACATTGGATCAGAATTGAGTCAAGAAAAATAGGATAAATACATTGCATTTCTTAAAGAATATGAAGATGTCTTTGCTTGGACATATGAAGATATGCCAGGATTAGACCCTTACGTAGTTATGCATCACCTAGTAGTGCACCCGGATGCTAAACCTGTTAAACAAAAACTTAGAAAAATGCATCCTAAAGTGGCCTTACTAGTCAAAGGGGAGTTAGAAAAACTCTTGAATGTTATTTTTATACAAGCCATTGATTATGTTGAATGGATCTCGAATGTAGTTCCAGTAACTAAGAAAGAAGCTACTAAGGTTAGGGTTTGTACAGACTTTAGAGATATTAATGTTGCATGCCCTAAAGATGATTTTCCCCTTCCCAATATGGATCAGATCATTGATTTTACTGCTAGGAGTGGAATGATATCCTTAATGGATGGATTTTTTGGTTATAATCAGATCAGGATAGCTCCTGAAGATCAGGCTAAAACAACCTTTATTACCCCTTGGGGGACTTTCTATTGGAAAGTGATGCCATTCGGGTTGAAGAATGCAAGTGCAACCTATCAATGAGCCATGACTTATATCTTTCATGATATGATGCATGATATACTACATGATTATGTAGACGACATTATAGCTCGTTCTACTGAAGAAGATGACCATTTAGATGACTTGAGAAAAGTATTTGATCGGTTAAGGGAATATCTTATCCGATTGAATCCATCCAAATGTATATTCGGAGTTAAGTCAGGTAAATTATTGGGGGTTATAGTTTCTTTACGTGGCATCAAAATTGACCCTCTCAAGATTACGACTATCATTGATATGCCCACACCTACAAATATATCTAAATTACGGAGTCTACAAGGTAAGCTTCAAGCTATCCGTCGCTTCATCGATAAGCTGGCGGATAAAACTGGACCCTTTCTTAAGCTTCTTAAGAAGGATGTCTCTTTCCATTGGGATGACGAATGTCAGGAAGCATTTGAACTCCTCAAACAATATCTTCTTAACCCACCTGTACTTTCACCACCTAAACTTGATCGCCCATTTATCTTGTATATTTTTGCTTTAGATTTTGCTTTAGGAGCTATGTTAGCTCAACTTGATGATGAGAAAAGAGAGCATGCTAATTATTACATTAGCAGAACATTAATTAGTTATGAAACCCGCTACACAACATTAGAGAAGTTATGTCTAGCGAGTCATATTTTCTACATAGAAACTATGCCATTATATGCTCAGTCAGAAAACATACGTTATTGCTAAATCCGATCCCTTGCGGTATCTCATGAGTCGACCTTATTTATCTAGTCACACAACAAAGTGGGTTCTTGCGCTAAGCGAGTTTGAACTCACGTTTATAGGACAGAAGTCTGTTAAGGGTCAAATCATAGCAGATCAATTAGCTGCTGCACCCTTAGAATCCACCCATCCCCTCGTCATTGAGTTTCTTGACGAATGCCTTAAACTAGAGGCAGATCATTCAGAGCAATGGTCCTTATACTTTGATGGAGCCCGATGCATGAGTGGGGCTGGTGCAGGTATTATTTTGATATCTCCATAGAAACATCTCATACCTCTATCCTTTAAATTAACGTTTTCTTGTACTAATAACACTGTTGAATATGAGGCTCTCATCCTTGGATTACGAGCAGCCCTAGCACTAAAAATTAAAAATCTATTAGTTTTCGATGATTCTCAACTTGTTATAAATCAAATTAATGATGTTTATCAGACCAGAGATGATAAATTGCACCCATATAAAGCATATGTATTACAATTAATATCTTTATTTGATCAAATTACCTTGGAAGCTATTCCTAGAACTAGCAATCATGCGGTTGACGCCATGGCCGTAGTTGCATCTCTTTTACCCTTGGAGTTAGATGACGAATATGCTACCATCATTATTCATCGACTCCAGGAACCCACTTCAATTAAATCATGCTTGGAACCTTTGGACGTGTTTCTAATCAATGAAACTACTCCTAAACTTTGGTACAATGATATCCTCAATTTTCTTCAAAATGGGACCTTCCCTGAAGGTTTTAATAGAAACCAGCATCGGTTATTACGTAGACGAGCAAGTCGCTTCGTCATAATTGGCAATACCTTATATAGGAGATCTTTTGAAGGTATCCTCTTGAGATGTTTGAATCTAGAAGAGTCTAGATCAGCTTTGAGTGAAGCCCATGATGGATCTTGTGGGGGACACTTTAGTGGTAGCGCCATTGCTAAGAAGCTCCTTAGGATAGGATATTTTTGGCCTACCATGGAGAATGATGCACATGATTACGTGTGCCATTGCGACAAGTGCCAGAAACATGCTGACCTTGTCCATGCACCTGCACAAGAACTGCAAGCTATTTCATCTCCTTGGCCCTTTTCAAAATGGGGCTTAGACATCATCGAAAAAATCAATCCTGTGTCATCTGATGGACACAAATTCATCATAACCGCCATCGAGTATTTTACGAAGTGGGTTGAAGCTATGCCCTTAGCTTCTTGCACTGGAACTCAAGTTTCCAAATTTATTTTTAATCAAATTATTTGTAGGTTCAAAATTCTTGCAAATCTCATCTCGGATAATGGAACTTGTTTCAAAAATAAATATGTAAAGAAACTATGTCAAAAATATAAAATTCAACATCGTTGGTCCACTCCCTATTATCCTCAGGGTAATGGCCAAGCAGAAGCATCTAATAAAACATTAATTAAAATCCTCAAAATATTGGTCAATAAATCTGGCCGTGATTGGCACATTCAATTATATCCTGCTTTGTGGGCTTATCGAACTAGCATTCGTACTCCCACGGGCACTTCACCTTTTGTTTTGGTTTATGGCGTTGAAGCTATTTTTCCCTTTGAATTAGAAGTTCCTTCTTTGGCTCTGCTACTTCAAGATACTGAAGTAGGAGATGAATATCATGCTGGCAGATTTAGTCAGTTGGAACTCCTAGATGAGAAGCGCATTAATGCTTTGGAGCATCTTCGTGCCTACCAGAACAAGCTCAAACGAGCATATCTCAAGAAAGTTCATCATCGATCCTTTGAGATCGGCGACCTCGTCTTAAAAGAAAATAAAAAAAATACTAATGCAACTAAAGACCTTAAAGGTAAATTTGAGCCTAACTGGCTTGGGCCATATATTATCATCTGCTAAATTTGGATCGGGAGCATACAGATTAGCTACCTTAGATGGTAAATATCTTAAAGAACCTATGAACATTATGCATCTTAAGCGCTATTATGCATAAATATGGTAATTTCGATCACTTTGTATATATTATACATATTGTCTTATTTTAGTAATTCATATAAAAATTTCAAAAATAGTAATATTATGTATTATCTTAATTCATAAATTAAAATCAAAATATAAAAAAATCAAAATCATCAAAATCCTCAAAAACATCTTCTATTTTTGCACCTGTCAATTCTTGAAGTATTGCAGTTATATTTTCAGTTATTTTGGATAAATTAGCATTTATTTGGAATCCCTCACTTTCACACTCACATGAATAAATATCTTGATCTTATTTGGTATGATTATTAATCTCTCTTATATCGAAGTCCACAGTTGAATTAAATAAAGTTTTGAGCATAGAGAGCTGATCTTGTTATTTACTTGAACCAAGTACACCTTTTCACATTAAAATGATTTCATTGCAAATTCAAAGTGATGCTACATAGTAGAAGTGGTCTCTTGAGCGAAAAGTTTCCCCTGCTATCCTATCATGCACATGGTCTAGAATCTTTGAGAATTGACAAAAGGACAAGCTCACCCCTACCCGAAATAAAAATCCCTTGCTCTACTGCCAATCCGAGCAAGTATCCCTAGTATAGAAAGAAAAAAAAAAAGAAAATCAAGAAAAATCATGAGAAAAAGAAGCATTATTTCAGTATCATTTTGTACCATCTCAGCAATATTTCAGCATTATCTCAGTGTCAAGCAAAAATACAAAAAAAAAGAGAAAAGAAAAGAAAAAGCAAAAAGCAATAAATCCCTTCCCCTACCCTTTGAAATAAAAGAAGGGTGAATGAGCTTGAATCCCTAGAATTCTCAATTATTCAAAAATTGTGAGGTAAGCCCCATAACAGGTGGTTTGTGCCCAACCTGCTTGGCCTTGGGTAACTCCTAGCGTGGTGATATGTCTATCACATTAGCGACCTTCTTTTGTACAGACCTATGTCCGCTCATGGATCAGCTAGCTCTTGATGACCCGACTTACATAGTAGTCTGGTACGGTTACATGCATATAAATCATGGTCAACGAACACTCATTTGGTTAATTCAAATTACTTGTATCAAATTATCTTGCTCAAAATTGGTAAATGAACAATACAATTGCACACACATTTGTGTTTGAGAGATTTTGTATCATTATGATAGATCAAGATCGGCAATGAACTCACATATGCACATGGGGTTCCTTATAAATCTAAATTTTGTCTTTGAGATAATTTAAAATATTTATGCAAATCTTCTGGAATAATTTGATTTTCTTACTTGAGAATATTGGCTTAGCGTAAAAACAATTAAATACATTTTTTCAAAAATCCAAAATTTCTTTCAAAACATGTTCAAAAATCTAGCAATAAAGTCACATTTATATATTTTCGACTTTTGCAATGATGGTATAGTTCCTAAACCTAAATTGGAATTTATGCCTAGTGCAAGTCCTCATTTTTATATTTTTTATCTCAAAATCAAAAATCAACTATGCAATAAAACTATTACATCAATTTCTTCTTTGGATTTCGCGATGATGGTATAAGTCTATACCTAAAATTCTATGCCTAGCGCAAGCCATCGTTCTAATTTTATTTCCCATTTATTTAATCCATAAAAGCATATGGCTTAAATCATTATGTTACACAATTGTGCTTTAAAAAGAATGAAAACTTTTCTATTTCATTTCATTATGTCAACATTCGGTTTTGCGACGATGGTATAATTCCTAGGCAATTGTTCAAATTTCTATCACACTTAGGAATTTTATGCCTAGCAAAAATCATATTTTTAATATTTCATGCATAATATTTTCATGGAAATCTGAAAACAAATCATCACCATCATCATTTTTCATCATCACAACACAAAGTCTTAAGAAAGTCTCTTAAGCACCCTTTTACTTTTAGCAATATTTCTCTCATACCGGGATTAGCTTGATGACCTAGCGAGCGGCGACTCCATGAAATGGTCATGTAACAACGACAATGTCCTTTGAAATTATTGTTAGAAGTCACTTTATTTTTCATCAAATCATACCACAACAACCAATTTGTTTACATCAGATTATTTCATTTAATTTTATAGCATGACATAAAATTATAATATTTTCAACGACATAATTACATGAATAATCAATCAACCATTAAAATATTAAAGCATCATAAAACATATGCACAAGTCATATCACAAAAAGAACATATATATATATATATATCAAGAAGTATATACATCATATCAAAATGGATTGGTATGCCACAATCTATACCCTGGCATACTCAATCCTCTCAAAAATATATGGTCTATGTACAATGAGCAGCTAGTCTCGAGAAGCCCTCGAGCTCTCAGCCTCATCTCCTCTCCCGCCCTGAGGTGGAGGAGGTGGTCCCATCGAAGTCCATGTTGTATCGTGGGTCCTCGACGTCGATCGTGATGATGTCCTCGATGACCCCATCTTGATCGGCTCTACAATGTTGGCTGGCAGTGGTATCCTCTGCTCCTCTGGAACCACATGATAGTACAACCCCTGGTAGAATGTGGTCTATGCAATAGCCCATACTAGCTCTAGAATGCTCGCCCCTCCACTCTAAGCCCTGAGCCGTGTCGCCTCATCCTGAAGAGTCTACACCTGAGCTCGTAGGTGGGCATTCTCCACCTAGAGAGCCACCATCTCATTGCTCTCCCCCACCTCGACACCCTTGCCCTTATCGGGTGATGGTGGCCTATCCCTCTGCTGAGAAGGGAGTCTCTCCCTCCTCTCCGGCTATTGCTGTCTCTCCAGAGCCTATGGTACTCTCCGACGTCTCTCTTGAGGAGGTCATCATTGATCCCTCCCTCCGTGACCCCTCGCTACATCGATGGTAGCTTGGCATCGCCTCTCCATCCGTTGCACTACAGCGTGCATCGAACCCTATGCCCTCGTCATTCGAGGAGGGTGGATGCCTACATACCAGGCATCATACCCATCTGCTACCCCCATGTCATCCCCATCCACTAGTTGAATGGGGGCATCATCAACGTCTTGACTCCAGAACCATTGCATGTCTGGAGCCCCACTCAATGTGGTATTATCTTGCATAGTCTAGGAGTACTCATAATCCCTAAGAGAAGGGATCCCCTACTGTAGACCGAACTACCTCAAAACTTGGTCATAGCGGTGGAGCTCTACCTCTCCCCACTCTGTCCTCAACTAGATGACTCACCTGATGTGAGCCAACTCCTGTCCATCCTCTACCCACCCTGGATGCTCTCTCCATGGTCTCTAGGTGATCTGATCTGGGGTGAGGTCATCTAGCAACCTTCGGGACATCGATAGATCTATCCACCATTGTGACCCTCTCTGGAGCCACCAATAGAAAACTCGGGGTCTCTCTCGATCAACTCCTATCAGTGGAAGCCCTACCGGCCTCCGCATCACAATGTGCTCCCAGCACCAAACCTATAGTAGCGATGTCAGCACCAGACATCGACCTCCCTTGTATATGACCCCGTAAAGGATCCTATACAAGTGGCATAATACAAAGCTACCCCAAGAAAACCTATATCCGTGGTCTCTCATGTCATAGACCACATCTGAGAGGAGCCACGGTAACCTGCATCCACTCTGGTGGCATAGAAGAAGGCCACCCACCACCCCTACCAAAACTTGGGTCAATCGAGATGCCCCAGGCATCTGCCTCAAAGCCTCGATGTTCACTCTGCCCTTCTCCAGGGCGAAGCTTGGGTCACTGCACAATCTCATCATGGCATGGCCCTGATTGGTCGAAGGAGTCATGAACCGCCCATGTATGGGGATCCTCAAGATCCTCCATACATCCTCTAGAGTGGGAGTCATCTCCCCTATCGGTAGTCAAAAGCAGGACGACTTCGGATACCATCTCTCTGCTAGGGCTGTCAGTAGCCCCATGTCTGTAGGAATTTGTGGCATCTCTACCACATGCTGCAGTCCGACCTCTGCTAGTCTGTCTCGCTCGGCCTGATCGAGCATGGCTAAGTCATCCCTGAGACCCTCGTATTTCCACTCTCGACTCTTTAGCAATCCCCTCTACAAAATAAATAATAAAACAACAAAAATCATTAATACATAATCATTAAAATCAATTTCATCTCATAAAAAAATGATATCGCCCATTATTGGACGATATCGTACCAAATTTAGTTAAATCGTCCAATTCTTCAATTTGGGGATCGCCCCTTATTGGACGGGATCGCCCCTATTTCTCCGATTTCGTCCTCAGACGAAATCGGCGATATAGGGACGATTTTGATGAAATTGGGACGATTTCATCCCGACATCGTCGACGGCCTAAAAATGGCCGCGATGCCCAAAAACAATTAAAATTCAAGTAAAAAATTAAACAAATCAAGCTAAAAATATAGTACACTAGGTTTAGATCCTTACCCGCAACCCACGTCGGACCTCTGTCGATCTGTGTGTCATTTCCACCATTTCGCTTGCAGAGCTCTGAAACAACGAAAGTGAACAGTAAAAATGAATTAGGGTTTTACCCTATTTTTCTTATTTTTATTTAAAAACAACATTTTTTTAATTTTTTCTTTTCTGCGCTTTTACCTCAAACGTTCGATTTGGGTAAAAACTCGGAGGGAGCACCATAGCAAACAGTTGTACGATTCGACCTAGAATCGTCGTCTAAAAAATGGAATAAATTTTTGCTTTCTCGTAAAGCGTGAAGAACTCGTCTTTAACGCATTTTCTTCAAAAAATACGCTAAAGAGGGGGCAAAATGTAGCACCCTAAAATTGGCACAGTTAAACCATCAGTAAAAGATAAAAAAATTTGAATTTTAACCCCGAAACCGCTCGTTAACCGCTCACCTCATTTTTTGTGCCATTTTTAGAAGTTGTTTTGACCGTTGGACGATATCATCACCGATCTGACGATATCGTCCCAAATCGGACGAATTCGTCTGGAACAGAACGTCCAGACGATTTCATCCCAAAACCAAATTTTCATAATTAGCTTCTGTTTCAACAACCTCTCCAACTCGGGCAGAAGCGTGTCTGCGCGGTTGGAGATTCCTACGTTGGAGATCTCCCAGATTGGGATGATCCCCAACCTCCTAACCTCCCCCTAATCCTATATAAACTTGGGATTTTCCCAGTTTATCCCCATGGCTGATCATTTCCCTACAACTTTAGTTTTTGTTGTGTTAGAACATCCTATCCCCCATCATTTGCATTTGTGTTTTCAAGTTTTATTGCAGGATCTCACTGTGTTTCAACCGGAGGAAGCTCGGATCGTCGCAGGCGATTCAACCACAATTTTGGATGATCCTGTCGAGATCGGCGATGATCTCGTACGATTGCAGATGATTTTGACTACAGTTCAGATTGGGGGCAATCAGAGCCCTGAGTTTGCATTCTCTATCTCTTTTTCTTATTTAATTGTGCATTAGATTAATTCACTTTTGTTCTGCATCTTGGAGTTCACCTCATTTAGCATATTTGCATGATAAAATTCAAAATAAATTATTAAAACATTGCATCCCATTTGATTTGATATCTGGATTTATCATTTAAGCATTTATATTCTTATTTCTATCATTTTGTATCATTCTTGCAATTGTATTTTTGGTTTTTGGTGTCTGTTTTCATGATTGCAGGTTTCTGACGAATTCGTCAGGTCGTTGATGATCTTGGCTGATCTCAGATGATCTCCTATGATCTGGATGATTATGTACAATTACAGATGATCCTGTCATATCCGGGATGATCTGGACTCCTACAAGCTTCAGAATCTTCATCAGACATCAGAAATCAGGTGCACTCTTCTCCATTTTAGATATTTTTTGTATTTAGGATTCATTTATGTTTGTTGTCTTCATATAAACCAAAAATTTCATATAGAATAGCTTAGATTCATTTTGGCCAACCTAGGAATCTGAATGATTGAACATAAAATGAACACATCAAACCCATTCTCGACCTAGGCGTGGAAACTGCCACTCAAAGTTTCTTGGTGAACCCCACCATCCATCAAAAATTCACCCTTATACCCCTCCCCTGAGAGGCGCGACCTTCAAAGGGCCTCTCCGTCCGAGGTATTGTCCCATCCTTCTCGCATCCCCCTTTCGGGCACGGATCCTTTAGCCTGAAGGTAAGGGTGCGAAAAATTTGGGCGATACACCCCCATATGGGTTCGACTCCTAAATCTACCACCATAATTTTTCTATGAATATGCTCTCCAAGGGATAGCCCAAACTATAGGGTAACTAGTAGTAATTGATCCAGAAACCCGAGCTCAATCGCGATTGACACACACACGCATTTGCATTAATTTTAACCTAGAGACTCAACTCCCAAGCCAAATAAATTTAATCTATGGGATCTACAAGTGAAGTCAGCCACTGGAGTATGAGAACAAGCCAACATTCTGTTCTGAGTGCCAAAAGTAGGGGCACATGCCATTGCAATGCCTAAACTGTAAGAACATGTAGATGGAGATTCATCCTGAAGCCAATATATACTAGGGCAAAAGTCAAAATACGAAAGTGGGAGCAGGAGTGAACAAGTATCTCAGGGGCAAGCAGTAAGCTTTCCCCCCTCCAAGAAAATATAAGCAAAAGGTAAGTAATTTCCTCACCACATCCAACAAATTTCTTTTGCTCAACAATTCTAGTCAAAACATTAAAATCCAGGATAAGGAATCCCCTTGTGAGGAAACCCTAGACCCAAACCCTACTTCTCCCCTTGAAGCCATGATTGCCTACGCTCAAGAAAACCCCACCCCATCCCCATCTCGATGCCCTATCTCCACCTCCACTTTCGATGGTGCTCCCCCACCATCCCCCTTGAGACCCCTCCAAGCCCCATATCCCCACCCGTCATCTTCCCCATTCGGTATGGTTGGGACACCTAGTTCTACACCCATATCCCCTGATGCTGAGGCCGATAGTGATGACCCACCTCAAGAATCCCCAGATCAATGGAGCCCCAAATAAACCAGAAGCTACAGGAAATCCTAGATTGATGTGGGAGGTGATAGAAAGAAGGGTAGACCCTTAGGAGCAGATATTAGAAACATAGATGCAGCTTGAAGACATAGCTAATGGTACCCAAAAGACCCTCTTTTAGGATCTAGGGATAACAAACAAAGAGGAAAACAAGAGAACCAAACCCCCTCGCACAGCAGGGCAAGGGGGCAAAAAATCCTCCAAGAGTGCCAAATGAAATTCCTCTCTTGGAATGCAAGAGGACTGAATGGGGTAGTCAAACAAAGAGTAGTTGCCACCATGAGAAAGGATTTGAACCCTACTGTCTTCCTTATCCAAGAAACCAAACTCGGTGACTACTGGTCCCCCAGAGTTGCCAAAACTATTTGGAGAAAATGTGATTTTGCTTACACCCCAACCCAGGGCACCTCAGGAGGCCTTCTTTACCTCTGGAACCCTACAAAAGTTGAAGGTCAGGTCATATCAAGGGATGAACGCTTAGCCAACATCCTCTTTCGGGACTCCAATGCCCAGCTTTCATGGGTCCTGACCAATGTGTATGCTCCCAACACCCCCCAGGGTAGAAGCATCCTTTGGAACAACCTCACCAAGATGAGACAAGCATTCAGGGACATCCCCTGGATCTTAGAAGGGGACTTCAATACCCCCTACACCCATTGGAAAAAAGAGGTGGGAATACCATGGTTTCCAGAACTATAGACGATTTTACATAGTTTTTCAATTCTAATGAACTGATGGACGTTCAGTTGAAAGGGTCCCATTTCACTTGGACCAATAGAAGGACTGGTGGCCACCTCATCTAGGAGAGATTAGACTGATTCTTGCTTTCCCAAGAAGTGCTCCTTGCCTTCGGGGATGCCAGTCTATAGGCCCACACAAAAATCGGGTCTGATCATAGCCCACTGATGTTTGAAACTAACAACAAACCATAGTTCAAAACCTCCTTCCATTTTGAATCTATGTAGACCCAACACCCAGACCTCAAAAACTAGATTGTTGAGTGGTGGGGGGAAAAGCACTCAGGGACTGCTATTAACTAGGTTATGCAGAAACTCAGAGCAATCAAAGGTAAGCTGAGAGTGTGGAACAGGGAGACTTTCAAAAACATTTTTGATAACAAAAATAGCATCAAAAGTATATTGAACCAGATTGAGGAGTTGTTCCAACAGGGGCAAGGAAATGATAATCTCATAACTGAAGAGAGGACTCTCCTCTCATATTACCACAACATCCTACGAAAGGAAGAATTTTTTTGGCATCAAAAATCAAGAGTGTTGTGGCTTAAGGAGGGAGATTCAAATTCCAAATTTTTCCACATCTATACCCTCAGGCATAGAAGAGCCAACAGAATCAAGTCCCTCACCAGGAAATATGGGACCTGCACTTCTGATATTCATAAAATTTGAGAGGAGGTTGTCAACCACTTTGATTCCCTCCTTGGGACCCCTTCTCTCCCCCCTGGCCAGGCTATGGACACCCTTCTTGAGAACATCCCCAGATCCATCACTGATGCCATGAACTCCCTTCTTCTTAGCCCCCTCACCACCAAAGAGATCCATCAGGCCCTCTTCTCCATGCAACCTGACAAAGCCCCTGGCCCTGATGGGTTTCCTCCCAGGTTTTTCTAAACTTACTAGGACATCATTGGGCCTGACCTATGCCTAGCCATTTTTGAGATGTAAGCCAATAGTTCCATCCCCAGGGATGTCAATTCCACTTTCCTCACCCTCATTCCCAAGGGGCCCAACTCCAAGTCTTTGTCCGACTACCACCCCATTAGCCTGTGCAATGTCATTTACAAAGTCTTGTCCAAAGCCCTGGCCAACAGGCTTACCAACATCCTCCCGTCCATCATTGATCCCTGCTAGGGTAGTACTATCAAAGGTCGAAACATTGTTGATGGAGTCATCACTATCCATGAGCTTATCCATTCGGCCCATACTTCTAACAAGTCAATTTTTTTCCTCAAATTGGACATGAATAAGGCCTTCGACAGAGTGGACCATGATTTTTTGATCAGAATCCTCCTTAAGTTCGACTTTCATGAGAAATGGGTCAATTTGATCTCTAGTTGCATTTCCTCGTCCTGGTTCTCGGTCTTGGTCAACGGCTCAATAGCAGGGTATTTTCCCAGTTCAAGAGGGTTGAGGCAAGGAGACCCCCTTTCCCCTATCATGTTCATCATTTTGGCAGAGAGCCTAGGAAGAGTTGTCAAGTCGGCCTACTCTAGAGGAATGATTTTTGGCATCAAGGGTGCTTCCAACCTCCCGCCCTCTACCCACCAAAGTTTGTGGATGACACCTTGTTGGCTACCTCTACCTCTGTTTCTAAGGCCAAGACCATCAAAGGCATTCTCAGCCTCTATGAAGAAGCCACAGGCCAGAAGGTCAATTTTAGCAAAAGTAAATTGTACTTCATCAACACCCCAACAAAGAGGCAGGCCAAAATTATAGGTATTCTGGGTTGCACAATCGTTGATCTCCCAACCACTTATCTAGGGCTCCCTATGTTCCAGGGAAGGGCAGTCAAGACCATGTGGAACAGTGTCACAGAAAGAATCCACAAGAAGCTGGCAGGATGGAGAGGGGCCCTCCTCTCCCAAGCAGGTAAAGCCACTCTAGTTAAGTCTATTCTCCAAAGCATCCCAGTGTTCTTTCTTTTAGTTTTTAAAATACCAAATGTGGTGGGAGAGAGCATAGAGAAGATCCAGAAGCAATTCCTCTAGGCAGGAATGGATAATCAAAGGAAATTTCACTTAATGGCCTGGGACAAGGTCTACTCTTTGAAATATAGAGGGGGGCTAGGCCTACGTAGAATCAGCCTCATGAACCAGGCCCTCCTGTCCAAACATGCATGGAAGGTGGTTATCAATGTAGATTTGGAGTGGGTCTCCATTATTAAAAGAAAGTACCTCCAACAACACCCGTTCAGGGATGATGGGATGCCCACCCATGGATCCTACTTTTGGTGATCAATTTCCCAAACCAAACACATCATACAACAGGGAGCAATATGGCAACTTGGGAATGGCACGAGCATCAAATTTTGGAATGACTCTTGGGCTAGGGATGAGCCCCTCATTAGAGACCCAGTCATTGCACCAATAAAGCACCTAACTGATCGTAGGTTCGACGGCAGAGTTGCAGACTTTATCTCTGGCACCCACAGCAGTTGTAGGTGTCATATGATCCATCTAAGAATCAGTAATACCACTCTCGATAGAACAAATTATGCCCTCTAATCCATCCTCAAGGCAAACTTCATACCTTAGATTCAAGCGAAAGATAGGCTATTTGGAAAGGTACCAACGACGGGCAATTTTTAGTAAAATCAACTTACCATATGGGGGACTCCCTTCCCAGGTGCCCCACTCCTACCAACACCTCCACCATTTCTAGATCCATTTGGCAGAAGCATCTTGTCCCAAAAATTGCCTACTTTTGCTGGCTCATGGCTCACAATAGAATTTTGACCACAGACAACCTGATCAAAAGAGGCGTCATTGTTCCTAACAGATGTTACCTGTGTACCCAGGCCTAGGAGTCCACTCAACACTTACTCATCGAGTGTTCGTTCACCATGGAGGTTTTTTCTTCCCTGACCTCTAGGTTCAAGGTGAGTTGGGCCTGGCCCAAGATGGTTTTTGAGGTGATCACTCAGTGGCCCAACCCCTTCAGGCATCCCAGGCTTAAGTTTTTATGGAAAGTTTTGATGCATCATGGTTTTTGGTAAATTTGGTTAGAACATAACAATCACATTTTCAACGATAATCCTAGGACCTCTAAAGCTATTGCCAATAGAACACTATCCTTTGTCATGGAAAATGCTAGCATCATCCCTGTTTTGGACATCAGTGACTACGATGGTGAGATGGTTGTGCTCAACAACCTGGGCATATCGGTTCAGTGTTCCAGGCCTCAAAAAATCCCTAGCTCCCAGAAAAAATACCAAATGGATTCCCCCTCCCCCTGGGTGGCTCAAAGCCAATTTTTATGGATCGTCCAAAGGCAACCCGAGAGATGTAGGGGTGGGGGGGTCATAAGAGATCACATGGGAAAAATCATTCTAGATTTCACAGAGAATGTGGAGATTCGAACTAATAACTATGCGAAAGCACGAGCTCTTTGGAGATGCATCCAGGTCAGCAATCACATGGTCAATCCCATCATATTTGAGGGGGATTCTCTCATTGTGGTAAACCTCATCACCAACAATAGCAATAGTGGTTGGAACATAGCCAATATCATCCAAGACTTCCAGGCCTCCCTCAGGCAGCACCCTCAAAGCATGACTTGCCACGTTTTCAGGGAGGCTAACAAAGTGGCTGACCTTCTGGCCAACATGGCAGCCAACCAAACCAATCTGTCCATCTAGGAAGAAGCTATCCCTTAGGAAGTCTTAACAATAGCCAATCATGATGCAAGGTATATTCATCAATCATAGCGCTAACTACCACATCAATGTTCTTTCAACACCTACGATGTTTCTCAACACCAGATCAAAATTCAAGAAGAGTGCCAACAATTTTATTTGCCACAAGGGTATTTTTTCAATGCCAATAAGGTGTTCCCTTAACACCACGAGCATCGAGAATCCATGCTTCTCCATCATGCCCCGAGGTCATGTGAGTTTGATCACCCATGTGATCTCCCCAACTAGTGACATCATAACCAACACCTCGTTGTCTTCGCTTCTATCGGGCCACTGCCTCATTTTCCCTTGTTCCTTGTTGTCCATACACCTTTTTCACCCTTTCCCCTTGTCAAACGTTTCTATTACCACCCTCATCGGGTGCTACCTTTTGAATCAAGCCAATTTCTCTACCCTCACCCGTTGCCCCACTATTTTCCTTAGCTTCCTCGAAGTGCCAAGTAGCTTTTTTGGTAAGATTATTGGGCTTTGTAGCTAGTCCACTGGTTGTTTAGTGTACTTTCACTCGAGTCCCCTCCCATTGCTAGGTAGAATTTCTCACCCCAGTGTGCTCGATCCCTTCCCCCCTTGGTCTCCATCACCATGGAACCCATAAGCCTTCAAATTGACATTGGGATAGAAGCTTTGCTTGCTGCCAAGAAGCTCGTTACATTCTTCAAGCTCTTCTTGGGTAAAGACGATCAGGTTACCAGGGATTTTGTCAACACTTGGAATGATGGAGAATTTGAGGTGAGTGGTCTGCATTTCATGGTAAGCATCCACTCCCTAGCTAAAATTTTTGGGTTATCTCTTGGTGGAAGAACTGTCCGCAGGGACAGGCATAATTTTAAAGAAGAGTTAGATCATTTCCCCAACAATGGGAAATATTTACAGTGGGAGAAGGGGGGAGTCCTTCGGTCTTCTCTCCCTAAACCTTGGGACACTATTGTAGTCCTAGTTATTCAGTACATGGTTGTGGACAACCCCAATCATCCCCTCCATGCCTACCACTTAGCTTTTGTGAACCATCTTAGAGATGCCAAAATGATGAATTTCCTTGACTTCCTATTTCGATCGATCAGCATTACCATTACCAACTTTAGGGAGATAAAATCCCCCAAGCCCCCCCATCACCAAGGCCTCTTCCTCATCCTTTATAGGTATGCACTTGCTCATCAGGTCTCTGTAGGTATGCATACCAGTTCCCCCAACCACGAACCCTCATCCCCCATTATTGCTAAGCCTAATCCTCCTATTTCCCCTTCCTCTATTGGCTCCACCCTAAAATCAGCATCCCCCATTGCCTCCCCTCCAATATCCCCCTCCTTCACCCATCCCTATGACAAGAAGAACTCTCCCTCAAACCCCTCTCTCACGAATGATGCTCCGAATGATTACCGTCCCCTAGGAAAAGTCTTGAGAAGCAAGCAGAAGTTTGTTCGTCCTCCTCAAAAAGGTAGGAAATCTAGGCATCTACAGTCAACAAGTGCTTCAAGAGAGAACCCAAAAATCATAATTTATGAGGATGTCAGCCTAGAAATCAAGATCCCCAGAGATACCGAAGTTACGCTCCGCACAACCACCATCTCCCACATCACCAGAACGGTGGATCTTCTGAAGTCAACATCCACCATTTTCAAGGAACTAGGCTCCAGTATTTCCAATGCAATTCAAGAAGCTCAGGAACTCCCGGGTGTGCTCGAGAGCCTCCTTGGCTCCAGCCAGAATGATGTTGCGCAGCATAAAAAAGGAAAATCCTAGTAACTCTAGGAAGATTGTTTTAGGCAGCTGGATTGTCTCTGAATGTAATGGTCTCTATTTTTCTGTGTTAAGTTTGGTTTCGTATTACACTGTGGTTGGAAGGGGAAGACCCCTGAATTTTATTTTCAAATTTTTTGCTTCTTTGTAAATACAGGCACTAGATATGCCATATGTAATAGGGACAGGTCCTTCAACCTGACTAGAAAACAAAATGTTTTTTACCTACCAAAAAAATAAAGTTTTGCATTTGAGACATGTCAATGGATACAAATAACATTTTTTAAATATAGATAGCAATAATATAATCGAACTTTAATTACTTGAGGGCCTTCCATGTAAAATAACTTGTCTCAACCACTCCAACTCAACTTTATAAACACATATTTTAATTGGAAATATAGAATTGAAGTGGATCCCAATTGTGTTACATCACAGACCACATATTAGAATTATAACAATGTTTTGGCAAGTACACATATATCTCATGGCAAGATTTAAACCTTGGTATCTACCTTGAAAATCAAAATATTTAACTAATTAAGCTCCTACCATTTGATGGTAAATATGCATATATTATTTCTAATAAATTGAAGGACAATAACTTGAAGGATTGTGGAAAGGAAGATCCATAAAAGTGTATGGAGAGGTAATTGAAAGCTAAATAAACGATTTGAGAGATCAAAGAGTAATTAAGCTCCTACCATTTGATGGTAAATATGCATATATTATTTCTAATAAATTGAAGGACAATAACTTGAAGGATTGTGGAAAGGAAGATCCATAAAAGTGTATGGAGAGGTAATTGAAAGCTAAATAAACGATTTAAGAGATCAAAGAGTAATTAAGCTCCTACCATTTGATGGTAAATATGCATATATTATTTCTAATAAATTGAAGGACAATACCTTGAAGGATTGTGGAAAGGAAGATCCATAAAAGTGTATGGAGAGGTAATTGAAAGCTAAATAAACGATTTAAGAGATCAAAGAGTAATTAAGCTCCTACCATTTGATGGTAAATATGCATATATTATTTCTAATAAATTGAAGGACAATAACTTGAAGGATTGTGGAAAGGAAGATCCATAAAAGTGTATGGAGAGGTAATTGAAAGCTAAATAAACGATTTAAGAGATCAAAGAGTAAAGGAAGATCTAAGAGATTAAAGAGTAGAGGAAGACAATTTGTGTGTGCTTTTTTATTGAACTTATATAATTTATAATAAAATGTTATTAGACATAATCATCAAGTTGATGTGTTAACGTATTTTTCTCTTTGATATTAACATTACTTAAGGTACTTGTTTACCCCATTAATTATAATTATTATTAACAATTAAATGGCTAAAAATAAAGATATTAATTTAAAAAGAAAATAAAATAAAATAATACTTTAAAAAATAAAATATGTTTTATTTGAATAAGTTTTATTAAGTGACCTACGATATGAAATCCCTCGTTATATGCCGTGGGGCTCACCGGGGTTTCCGTGGGTAACGATCGTGTTTCCGTCCCGGCGGCCACATTCATAGACTCGGGGACCGTCATTACCCGTCTGGTGGCCCCCGCTTACACTGCGATGAGGGATTCGTTCCGCCGCCAGCTCTCCGCTCGCAATCTCAACATTGTCGCTAACGTCAGCGACTTCTTCGATACCTGCTACAACATTCCGTCAGGCGGAGTGGAGCTTCCTTCCGTTACGTTGCATTTTGATGGGGGTTTCGATTGGGTCCTGCCGGCCGAGAACGTTTTGATTCCTGGGGAGTACCGAGGCTCCTCTGTGCAATGCTTGGCGTTTGCTGTTCCTCCGGGGAACTCTGCAGATGAGGTGTCTATCATTGGAAATTTTCAGCAACAGAACTTTCGAGTTGTGTATGATGTACCGGCATCTCGCCTCGGAATCGCTTCGGAAAAGTGTGGTGCTTAAGGCATTCGCGCTCCTCCTCCTGCACTAAATTTCTAGCGAAATGCATTCGACCAGCATTTATTAAATAAGGCCGAAAGGTACTGAGAAGAAAGTTCGTTTACTTTTCGAAACATTAGTTATCTTAATGCTCATTTTAATTTTGCGTTTACAAAGGAGTTTTACCAAGTTATTTATAAACTTTACTTATACAACTTAATAGTTCAACTAATATAGTACTTATTGAAATCAAGTATGAAAACTAACAATTTAATAAGAAATATAAGTAATTTATAAGAATTATTGACGAAACCTTTTACATAACTTCTTCTTTGTTAATCAAAATAATGTGTTCTAAATCCAAATCAAAACCAAACCTCCTATCCTATATACTCACCTGAATTAGTAATGAATTTTAAATAATATTTGTATGTAAATTTTTTAAATTATTTATGTGATTAAATAGTATCATTTAAATAAAATTTTGGATTGTTTTAGGTGTTGGATGAGTATCACACGTATCAAAGTCTAGTTGCAATGTTTGGGTTTTAATGGGTAGACTTAGCTAATTGTGATCATTTTAGTAGATGTCTTGTAGAAGAGGATAACATGAAAAAAATTGTGGGAATCAACTTTTAGTCATAGAGAGTCCCATCAATCTAAAAATTTTCTTGTTGAAGGTCCTCAATCAGTTTAACCTCATGAGGATCTACCACGTGACTTTATGGAGTACTATTTAGATTTAGTAAACGTAATAGTCAACCACTTCAAAAGGGTAGGAAAATATGAGGTGTAAGTAGGAGGTAGAGTAGCTCCTAAACATTCTTAATATGATGAGTTCAACCTAAAATACATTGGTAGAGCTACGCAAAAAATATCTTCCATAAAAAATTTTGAACTACAAAAGTTTACAATAATATCTAAAAGGAAGGTTGCTTGAGAGTGATTTATAGAGATGTAGAAATATTTTTCACATCAATGAACTCTCAAGTCAAGATAAGGCTAAGATTGTAATATTTCATCTAAAAGGTGCAACTCTAGTTTGCTTGTACAATGGGAAGGTCATGATGGTTATGATGAGTTGTTATGAGATACCATTACTTAGTTTGATAAAGGATCTTTTAGATTCGCATTAGAATCATGGGGTACCATTACATAGATTGGTGTTCGGCCTTTTAGATTTCCATTAGAACCTTTAAAATTTAGAAAGAGCCTAATCTAGTTGTTTGACTTGGATGAGGCAAATAGGATAAACATATCCTCTACCACCTTGTTTAGAGGGTTGTTACTATGAAATTGATCCCTATCAAACTAAATGAATTTCTAGCATATTTGGTTGATGGACTCCTTGTCCTTGAGTTATTCATGGTGGAAAATCTAACTTTGAGGAACATCACAAGTAGATCCTCTTTCTCTTTTGTCATTGTGTGTGTTGAAAATATAAGTTGTAAAGGGTTCTATAGTGGAAGTTATTAATGAGTATTACCCAAGATAATGATGCTACCAGCAGGTTGACACAAGATGTGGAAAGGTTAGCACCAAGCCTAAGAGTATCATATTGTTAGAGATAATGGTATCTCTTAGTACTTGATGTCAAGGGACAATCCATATCAACAACCAAGAGAAGATAGAAATTATGATGTATTAGTCAATTCTAAGGTATAAAAGTCAATGTTAATCCCTTTAAAGAGGTACCATACTTGAAAGTCCACTTAAGCAAGTTGGAATTAATGACAGCTAAGTGCTATGGGTCTAGCAATAGAGTGTGGAATGAACATCCTTGTTATTTGAGATAACATCAAAGTTGGAAGCATTGTTAGGATCAATTTCCATTAGCACTAATACAACTAATGTTGTACCATACTAGAAGAGGGATTCCTCCAACTAAAAGCATAAGCATCAATATAAAATAAGACTTTATAAGTTGAGGTATTTAGCATCTAAGTTTGAAAGAGCCTTCATAGTCCTTAGAATCTAAGTTTGAAAGGTATACCTAGCACCAAGTCACATGTTTATAGTGCCTTAGCATCAAGCCACTCAACATAGATGTCAAGTTAATATTAACACCAAAAGGAAGGGTCAACATAATTTGATACCAAAGAGTGAAGTGAAAAAAATATGGAAACAATATTGGTCTTTGAGGTAACTTAAATAGGCACGCAAAATTTATATTAGAAATGATTGTAGGATCAAATTATGATTTAAGAAAATAATAAGGGATTTAATGGGTAGGATTAAGAATTTTTCTTGAAAGGTGAGTTGTAAAATAAGAAGATGTCAACTAGATAAATTTTCAAAAGTGCCCACATGAGAGAAATAACACCATGACACATCACATGCAAGAAAATAACTAAGGTAATAATGAAATGGAGGTCATGATCAACCCTTTAAAACTTGAGTAGTATTAAATTAGGTATTTTCATATATGCTATGATACTTGATAGTTGAGAAGAGTTATCTATGCATGGAGAAGAGTAGTTGTAGAAGAGGTATGGTGGCATCAACCGATAAGGGGAAGGATAAAGGAAACTAGAATACAGTGGATGACCAAAAAGTACCATGATCATTTCTACATAATGGAGCTAAGTTACAAACATCTAATATTTTTAACCATACAATGAATCATCTATGGAATATTAGGGGTACCTATATAGAGAAGGACATCAACAAATATGTGGGCATTATTCTAGCAAAGTTATCCTATGGTACCTTGTATGTGGAAGCCCAAAATATATGGTAGCTAAATGAGGGATTAGATCAAAACCAATTGAGGTTTTCTACTCAAATGGGATATTTAGAGTGGTCTAGGATCCTAGACCTACATAAACTAGAAATTTAATGACTTTGCTATTATGTGGATACCACAATGATGGGTTATGGTTACATATATTCTACTACAACAGTGAGGAGGTGGTAAAATAAATTTTGGTCCATTGCATGGACAAGAAATATTCCAGAATGTATGAGAAAAAGAACTTAGTTAAGGTCCAAGAGGTATGACAATCCTTGAACACCATACCGAGTTTGAGATTTGTGGTAGTGGTTGGATATCACATGCTCAAAAGCAAATTTCAATGCATAGGTTTTGTTCTATAATTGTATCATAAGTGTTGTTGAGATTCAATAATGACCGAAGGAGGAATGGTGGCCTATGATATGGTGGTGAGATGGATTAAACATAATATTACCCACATTTTGCAAAGAATATTTTGATAAATCATAAAAAAAATAAAGAAGGGGTCCTTAAAATTTAAGTACTATACTTCCTTAATTATTTGTACTATGTATTTTTCAAACACCAACCTAGCAAATATTATTAGACATACATTTTTAGTGTAACCATACATGTATTTGTAATATGCACCTCATTCTATAAATAATCTTGATTCAATATTGTTGGACAAATGAGTGGCATACGAAAATAGGATTAAGAGACTAATGAATGGAAAATAAAGCATTCTCCTACTAGGTGGCTATGAATTTATTAACAAGAAAATTTGTTTTTGGACTCAATACAATATGGAATATTGTTACATCTTCTAGTCCTATAGTCTAAAGAGGTTGCACCTAGAAGGATATGTCTATGACATTGATTATGGGGCCATGAATATTAATGCCCAAATGGTAAACCCATTAGATATCTAGAATGAGAAGGAAAAACAAAATAAAAAAGAATAGATGGAGTAGTTTTAGATGTCTAAGAAAATAATGAATGCTACATATGAGGATGTGGAGCCAAGTGGTGTAGGGATAAATGGAGAGTAAAGGGATGAAGATGCAAATGAATTTAGAAATACTACTAGAACCCATAATGGTGATGCCTTATTTGGATATCAATATTTCTAATAACCCTACTAAGAACCAAGAAGAAGAGGTTGTATGTTATAAATAGATTATATTACATAATTTTGTCCATGTAAATGTACCTTCCTAGGTACATACTTAGGAAATTAGATTACTTTAGGGGGAATTTATCTAGTTACTTCATACAATGTAATAAATGCACGTGTCAATGTGCAAGTTGTATATGTGTAAGGTATCCCTTGCACAACTAGGTAGAGTGTTGGACAAGAAACCTATCTTCTTATATAAAAAGGGCCTCATTGTAATGAGTAGAATATAGAAGCTTAGAGAATATTTGTAGGTAGTAGCATAGTGTTGTGTAGATCACCATATATTGGTGATGGGTGCAATGTAGTCCAATAGCTTTGTTCATGGAGTGTCCATTTCCTCCATAGCTATATTGTATTCATTTTCATCATTTCTATTTATAGCATATTTTAGTCATCTCGTAGATTTACTTTATTTCATATTATTCTACATCTTGTGATTGTTATCTCCCATTGCATACTACATCAAAAGCTAATAGTGGTATCAGAGCCACAATAGATCTAGCCATAGTAGATCAATAGGAAAACCACCATTATCATTAAGTTTAAGTTTTTTGTCAATCTAACGTGTTGTTGGACTAGCCACTATCAAAAACTCTTAGAAGAGTCTAGGTGGTAGAATTAGGGAGAGCCGCAAGTGAGGACTAAAAGAAATATTAGTTCTATAAATACTAAGATTACATTTGGCTAGAGTCTTTCCGTACAGTTGCAGGAAAAAATCATGAACTCAACATTCAATCCACTAGATTGGCAAATCAACTAGTGAAGATCAGTTACAATATCTGGAATTTGTTAGATATTAACTAAAGTTTCTTTTGTTGCAAAAAATTAATTCTCAGATGATTGGGACACCTATAATAGAAATCTAGGAGACTTCAACTTCATTGCCCGAAGGTCGGCGTGCCTTCATAGTGCAGAGATTAGTTCCTTGTGCAAGAAAAGAATACTATGGAAGAAGACTTATGGAGAAGATTCATGGTGAAGTTCGGAGACTGGAGATATCCATTGCTATTTTGAGAAATTCGTAGAAGAAAAAAAGTCCATAGAAGCCTTGATCCAGAAGAAAAGGCCACAAAAGCATTGATCTATAATAAAAGGCCATAGAAGCCTTGATCCAGAAGAAAAAGCCACAGAAGCCTTGTTCCAGAAGAAAATGCCATAGAAGCCTTGATCCAGAAGAAAAGACCATAGAAGCCTTGATATTGAAGAAAATGCCACAAAAAGCCTTGTCCTAGAAGAAAAGGCCACATAAGCCCTGATACTGAAGAAAAGGCCACAGAAGCATTGATACTGAAGAAAATACCATAAAAGCCTTGATACTAAAATAAAATGGCCATAAAAGCCTTGATTTTGGAGAAGACTCCATAAGAGAGTATTTGATTTAGAAGCAGATTAAGATTTAAGTACTAATATTTTGTTTCAGGGAAAGGAGATTTAGTGAGTTGGGAAACTTCCTATAAGAAAATTAGGAAGAGTATCTTCTTCAGAATAAATCCAACACCTGAAGCAAAATTAAAGGTAAAGAGATCAAGAGAATATTTCATTGAAGAAATTCCAGTCTTGGAAGAAGGACTATGAGAGTCCTGCTTGAATCCAGAAGCATTAGAATCAAAGATCCATAACATCTCACCACCAACACTTCTAGGAGTAGAAGGTTGAAGAAAAAGTATCAAGGAAGACCAAAAGAAGTTACAAGATCAAAGACCTTGGGGAGGTATCAACAAGAATCCACCAAAATTCTTGGAGAGCCTTATTGAATTTCCCAAAGGGGAACTCATTGGAGAAATTCACTATAGAAGATAGTGAAATATTTGGGACAATTATCGCACTAGCCTCTCTAGGCCCATAGTTGTAGATACAAACTAGCCTCTCTAGGCCCATAGTTGTAGATCCAAACTAGCCTATGTTAATGCAACAGCTCACTTGCTCACATCCATTCAGCCTATGTCATCTCATCAACCTCAATTTCCATGACAAGGGTAAAACCCCACACCCCCCATATTTATGCAAGATAACTTCTTCACACAGTCTCCATCCCGAGTAACTCTACCACCTACCATTCAGGTAGTAATACCCTTGCAACTATAGGATACCTCCTATAGTTATTCCTAGTCACCACTAAGCCAAACTTTGTCCCTCACCATATACCACCAAACATCATCCTCCACCATATAACCATCCCTTGAGGCTAATACCTATGACTGACAACCCCCACCATAACATTCCCAACAACACCAAAAACCTCCACAACAATAGTACTATCAGCAAAAACAACCACTTACACCACAACAAAACCAAAAACCTCCATAATAATATTACTATCAATGGCCATTGTTGTAGCAGTACTATCAACAAAAACAACCACCCACACCTCAACACTAGCAACCTCCACAACAATAGTACTACTAACAACCACCACTACAAAAATGCTATCAACAACAAAAACCACCCACACCCCAACATCAACAATAGCTACCCAATCATCACCAACAATACTTTTTGTAATAACAACAACCATCCACACCCTAGCATCAACAATAAACCATTAAACATTTGTAGGTCACTAAATAAAACTATAAAAAACAAGCCATTCTACATCAACAGGTCATCCAATAATGACATTAATAAACACCCATACAACATTAAAAACAACAAAAACAATCATACCAAACCTATCAACAACCTTTCACCCAACAATTGTCATCCAACACATACACAAACTAATAATTCACCCAACATCACCAATATCCACAATTGAGAGTTCAAGTTGGCACATCTAATGTGGTTCCCCAAGCCACTTTAGATTCATTTAAATATCTGGTCTATTAGGTCTACACCTTACAAATGCAAGTTTTTGATATGGGGTATCAAAATCCAACACTTGGACAGTAACAAAACATCCCCATCCATCCATCAATATCATCATCGCCATATCCTCCCCTATTCAAAATACCAAAATTTAAGAAATTCAAGGAGAAGGAGGATCCCCAAGAGCACATGAGAAATTTTACTAATGCATGTTATCTCCTCAATGAGATTTATGTTCTCATACTTTGCACGTTCCTTTTGTTCCTTGGAGGAGGAGCTTTATGCTAGTATAACCATTTTTCTAAACATAGCCTCTATAACTTTGAGAAGTAATGCTTCTCTCTAAATATCAAGAAGTGAACAACATTGACAAACTCATATAATCTTCAAAACTTTTATGATAAGCCTATCTTAGATTATGGCTCTAGATGGAGAGCTATGATAACAGAGTTACACTTTCCTCTCTCCAACATAGATCTTACTCAAATGTTTACAAGGAGTTGTTCCAAATCTATATTGCTATTATTGCAACTCCAACAACATCACACACTCGAAGAAGCACTAGCATAGGCCAATATGATCAAGGACATAAAGGTCCAATAGGGAGAGATAAAACTCAAGAATAAAGAATGGTCAAACATAAATTCTAAAGGCACCTCCAAAAACCAGTCTAAACCCAACAAAGTTAATTAGGTGGTATTGAGCATCATGAGAAATTCCAATCAACAACATCAACCAACACCTCAACAAATCATGCAAATTCAACATTAGCTTCAACAACCCTCATACAAGCCATCCCACCTCTCTCAAAAATTTAAAATCGACTACTAGACAACCACAACAGGTGTCTTTCTAGACCCCCTTGCAATTACACACCACTTTCATAGCCTTATTCAACCTATTTCAAAGGCTCTATGAAGAACAAGGAATCAGATTACTTGAAGTGAAACTAGAAGATCCAAATAAGCCTAAACCCAAGTCTTACAAAGAATATCAATATTATGTTTACCACATATAGAAGGGGTATGACATCAATGATTGCATCGCATTCAAAAACCTAGTTCAATATCTTGTCGAGAAGGGAACTATTGTCATTGACAATCCTTTGGACCCACAAAATCAAAACCTTGGCATCTACCAGGATCCTTTACCACAACACAACCAACCACCCATCACACATGTAGTTGCCACCATGCCATACAATCGGGTGAACCCTCTTAATAGCATGCCACAATACCAAAACTTTGTAGGGATGATACACATAGTTACTTAGAACAAATGCTACCTTAAATGATCAGTGCAATCAAGTATTACAACCAATTTACCTTCATCCTCTATATTTCCACCTCCAATAGTGCATGTTGTGCCTCACCCCCCATGACCCATTATATCATTAACCACCTACCTCACTTAGGTCCTCAAAATGACATCGACCATGCTTTTTATTGATGATCTCATCCAAAAATCCCCCCAAATCATAAGACATTAATGGAAAATTTGAAATCCATTTTAGTTCAAACACAAGATACAAATTCCTTTGCATGTTTTGTGGACAACATCAAAATATGCATAGAGCCATATATTACCTTCTATGACCATGAGATTAAAACCTTACCCATAGAGGTATTTAACCCTCCATTGCACATCATCGCTCATATAGACAACAAACCCTTAAAATAAATTTTGGTCGATTTCGAATCATCTATCAAAATCATAAGCTCTGCAACACTTCAAAATTTGAACCTACCACCTTCACACATAGCCACATTCATGTTTACTCTAAGGGCCTTCAATGATACCTTGTGCTCAAAAATAGGGATGGTTGTTTTAACTATTCATGTAGGTGTAAAAACCATCATACATTATGCCACATCCTTGAAGGTAAAATGCAATACAATGTCTTACCTAGAAGACCATGAATTCAGGATATGTGATGTGTTCCCTCAACATTACACCATTGTCTTAAGTATATTTATTAGGGTCACATACATTGCATATTCGCTAATGAGGAACCTTTCAAGTATTACCACATGGTTTCCAATTTGTATAAACCACCCATACCATCTACACACCTATACCTTACCTTGACATTGCCTAAACCAACTACTCAACTAGTGGCACCTCAACCCACTCCATTTCAGCCATTTCTAAGCCCTAGTCCAATTATGCACCCACATTTTTTGCCCATTCTATTGCACCCAACTCACTACACTACCTCGACTGCTTCATACAATCCTCATTGCCCATCCACTACAACCATTTAGCCCCATCATACTTGGTCGAGCCTTCCACATCCTAACCAACCCTTTTCTACATGAGGTCCTTCATTTTATCCACTCATTCCACCCAGTGCTAGATCATCTCCATACATAGTGGCCCAGGTCACTATTACACCCCTTCTACTCGTAGACCCCATACCTTCCTACATGTCAGAGTCTCAAAGCACTTCACCTGCTAAAAAACTAATACCATTAACCTCATCCGATGTTGATAAAGTTGTCATAGCTTCCCTTCCACAATCCACCAATTTTACATCCATTACAACACCTCCAATAAATTCACCCTCCATGGAACCTAAAATACCACCACCAAATTCATCCATTGCAGCTTCATCCACGTTAAGCACCACCCCAATATCATCCATAGTAGTACCTCAACTGGAATAGAATGCTAAAACTTCTCTCGCATCTACTTCCCAACCTACATAGATTACAATTAGCATAATGAGTTTAGAAATAGGAGAGTACCTAGTGCACATTATCACATTTATACCTCCCATCATCAAATCAGTTGGGGATTTTGGTCACCCATGCATAGGCACCATTGTTCCCATGGGTTCTGCATCCAACATAAGAAACTTTGTATATGCCAAAGTTGATACCTCCTTCGATGTACCCATTGAGGAGAAACCCGAGACACCATTTTTTGTTGATATTAATTTTTTATTCAATCCCTCCTTTGTGCTAAAATTATTTCAACAGTGTCATTGGAGAGGATTTGGTCTAGGGTACCACAAATAGGGAATTTGCCATTGTTAGGATTCTAATCCTGACCATTAATTAATAATTTACTATTATTACTTTATATGGACCATTGTATCCTTTCACTCATAACTATAGGATCATTCAAATGGGTGTAAACAATCATCCAAGAAAATATAAGAATAAATATATTTGATATCCATTGGACAAGTTACTCTTCCAATGCAAAGGTGATTCAATCCAAAGGTGATTCTATTAGTTTTACATTCATTTCATGCATCCAATTCCAATTATTTCATTCGTATAATCCGCTAGGACATAGAGTCCTACCATTTGGTATTAGAGCATAATTTTGGTTTCTAGAAGTGGAGCTCAATATCTGACGGTGTGCAAAAAGGAACACAGAACCAATGTTCGCCTTCCTTGCAATTTGATATAATTAAAACAACTGATGCTTTGTTTGTCATAAGCTTACGGGTACAGGAGGTAAATTAAAATTTGTGAGACTCATGAGTGTCCCATCCGCAAGTTTCTTTTTTTATTAATTTTTTTCATCGTTCGCAAGTTTTCGGTCACCATAGTGCATGATACAGATACGGAAGAAGTGATCAATTGCAGTGCAAAGAACCAATCAATTGTTGCATCTTACCTTGTTGATCGCTCCACCTGTGCCACATCCTATCCAATTTTTTTCAAAATACTAGAACATTTATTTTAGTACCATTTTTCCAATCATTTTGACAAATAATAAGTAGGAAGACATTTGTTTCAGAGTCCAGTTGCATTACATCCTGGTAAGGATAAGTATTCGGTAGGTATCAGATTACGATTATGGAAAAGGACAAGCATATTTCAACTACAAAGTGCTTCGTTATTCATTGGTACTATCCAACATGTGGTTAAAACTTTGATTAGGAGAAGAATTAAATTGCTTCTTTCAGTTGTATAAGTGGTTCTTCAAGAAAATGAGAACAGGTAAATTATCAATTTACGTCACCCGCAAGCTTCATTAAACAATATTTCAGGCACACCAAATATATTTGACGACCAAACAGTGAATGAAGATCAACATTCATTATGATGTCTCTGGTGAATAAACAAGCTTTAGGTCCTAAAATAATTCTTCCAATATTTTTTGAGCTTCCTAAATCTCTCGCAAATCGAATGAGGCAATCAAAACTATGAATAAATTGAATCTACGACACGACATTATATTCTTTGATGAGAAACCCAGAAATATGGCAAGGAAAGTTAATAAAAATTAAAATAAATCTGAAGTTTAATTTATTTTTGGCATCGAATTATAGTTTTGTGACATCGAATCATAGCAAAGAGAAACCGACAAACAATAACTAAAAAAATAATAATTTAAAGAAAAAGCTAAATTTTAATAATCTTTGACACCATTTTATTTTTGTGATGTCTAAGTGTCATGGAGAACAACGCGTGTTTAAAACATAAGGGATAATAATCCCACATCAACGAGGAACCAAAGAAATTTTTGTTTGAAATATCTTGCACTCATATAAGAAAGTGTGACTTCAGTAACGCTCTCTATTGGCTCCTCGTGCGAACCATTCGTTGTGACCTTATCCTCGCCCTCCATGCTCCCCTTGACTTTCGTTCTCCTGACATCTTCCACATTCGTGCTTTCCTCGCCATTGTCAACTTCCACGCTCCCTATGCCACTATTGACTTCCATGCTCCCCTCACGCTATTGTGATTTCCTACCAAAGTTCAAATTCAAAAATTTGCACTACTGTGCTTTCTCACCAAATTTCAAATTCCCCTTGCCTGTTGTCTAGTTGCACTCACTTTTGCCCTTGCCACTCGTCCATCACTGATATGTGCTTCCCACCAAATTTTAAATTCTCGTCAACATTGTTGTGCTCCCCTCCAAATAATTCAAAAAGAAAAAAAATGACCATTGGGGCCTGGGGGTCATAAAAAGTTGCTCTAACCAAATTTTTGACCACATTTTTTGCAAAATTTTGCAAAAATATATCAATTTGTGTCAAATTTTTACCATTTTCAAATAAAATTCAAAATTTAAATTATATTTTGGCATAGAATTGCAAATTACTCCCCGAATGGTTGACGGAATAAGATCGCCAGACCTTATCCTCGAAAATTTCTACTAGGATTTTTGCCAATGGAAGGACCAAATTACTCAAAATAATCTTTACACCACCCCTAAACCTAACCAAAATTTACCAATTAAACAACTCAGCCTTGAGGATATGCAGGAACGATGAGCAAAAAACCTCTGTGATAATTGTGATGAGCAATTTGGATCCCACCATAGATGTGCTACACTAAAATTTTATTTATTAAAGGAATTTGAGTCTAGTCAATCCATAAAGGGCAAATATGAGGTAGTTGTTTCCAAAATACCCGATGTACCTAATCACAACAATGAAGACATTGAGGTCGATGTGCAAGAAGTGATCGATACACCCGGAGAAGATGAGGTAGTTGTGTCCAAAATGCCTAGTGCCCCTACTCACAACAATAAAAACATTGAGGTCGATGTGCAAGATGTGATCAATACACCCAGAGAGGATGAGGTAGACATACCCGAAGTGACCAATGGAGGCCAAACATACACTCTACAAAAACTACACACAAGTTTCTCACCAACAATGGGTTATCATCATATAGGTAAACTGATTCAACAAATAGGCAAGAGAGTGAGTGCACATTTATTTTTCCTTTGTTCTACACAGGGAGAACCTGCTAAAGTGGAAGCCCACCATCATCACAATTCTACTATTCTTCTTGGAAACCCCCCACTAAAACTTCAACCCTCAAGATATCCCTACCTCTAGAAAAGTGACATTAAAATAGTACAAGAAATTGCACAAATTCTACTTGGAAAACAAGGGACAAAGCTCCTCACTTTGAGCTTTGAGGACAAAGCTCCTTTTAAGGAGGGTGGCATGTTAGGATTCTAATCCTAACCATTAATTAATCATTCACCATTATTACTTTATATGGACCATTGTGTCCTTTCACTCATAACTATAGGATAGGTATATATGATCATTCAAATGGGTGTAAATAATCATCCAAAAAATTATAAGAACAAATATATTTGATATCCATTGGATAGGTTACTCTTCCAGTGCAAAGGTGATTCTATTAGTTTTACATTTATTTCATGCATCCAATTCTAATTATTTCATTTGTATAATCTGCTAAGGACATAGAGTCCTAGCAGCAATATTATTGAACCACATTATCAACTCTCTAAGGAAAAGTTTGGACTAGGGTATCACCACAATCAACCAGTTGACCTCTTCAAGGAGAATTTTCAATATCTCACCCTCAGTCCTAAGGAAAATAGTGACAATGAATACTTTTATCATAACAAAGGCTCTTTTCAAGTTGCCACTATCTGTACCATATTACTCAAAACCTTGGAAGATGAAATAGATGAGTTGCTTGAGGTACTTTCGCTTACCTCCGATAGCTCCAAAGAAGAATCTTCCCCCATTGTCCCCCTCATGGATTTCTCAAATGATGGTGATATTTACCCAAATTTTTTTCCTATTCCACTCCTCCTTTCTCCATGCTCCTTCTATTGGAGTTCCCAAACATGCCAACCCATCCGCAACTTCCACCACCTTAGTTGCCTTTGAGCCAACCGAACCTGTGTTCAATGACATTGGACCATATTCTATCTTGCAAGCATATCTTGAGGTGTTTCACCCCAACCATATAGGCCCCTGCATATCATAAATAAACATGGTTACCATTGACCTATTTATACCCCTTCACAATCAAAATGATCCATCAAACCCCATCGATGTTGATCCAAGTCTCATTGATTTTTATTTCATATCCCCCACACAATCCCCTGATGATTTCCTTCTATTCAGAAAATTGCTTCATCAAGCAAACATCTATATGCCATTAACTCTATCACCTGTCTGTTGTCTATCACATCGATATAAGTGATATTGAGTCACCCATTTTAAAAAATATAGCCGATGACATTCACCTCATCCCCACTCCTCATCATTTAGAGGAGGGTTCCCACATACTCATAGAGGAGATCAACAATGTTGATATTATCACAGGCCCTAACAAACCATAAATCATCAAACTTGGAAAGAGCCTATCCCCTATAGAACATGATGAATTAGTCACTTTTCTTACTAAGCACAAGCATACTTTTGCATGGTTATGCATAGACATGCTAGGAATAGATCCTAATATATTGGTTCATAATCTCATATTGAGACCCAATGCAAAACCTATAAAGAAAATTCCAAGAAAGCTTCATCCTACCATAGCCCTTATGGTTAAAGAAGAGTTGTAAAAATAGCTAGATGCGAGTTTTATTCAATCCATAGAATACCTAGAATGGGTCTCAAACATGGTACCTGTTAGATAAAATGCATTTGTACTAACTTTTGTAACTTAAACAAAGCGTATCCCAAGGATGACTTCCATATCCCAAACATTGATACACCATGGACTATACCGCTAGTCACAAAATGCTCTCCCTAATGGATGGTTTTTTAGGATACAGTCAGATTCGAATAAATCTTGATGACCAGCACAAAACAACTTTTATGACACCTTGATGGATATTTTGCTATCAAATAATTACACAGCTTGCAAGGCAAGATATAAGTGATCTGTTGCTTTATATCATAATTATTAGATATATGCAAGCCTTTCAATCATATATTGAAAAAGGATATCACTTTCGAGTGGAATTAAAAGTTTTAAGATGCATTTGATGCCATAAAATAATATCTTGTATCACCACATATGTTGACACCACCTCGACTAGGTATACCATTCCATCTATATATCCAACATGTATTTTGCATTAGGAACTATGTTAGCACAAAAAAACAAATAAAACAAAGAGCGGACTATATATTACATTAGTCACACATTTGTAATATATGAAGCTAAATATGCATATGTCAAAAAACTATGCTTAGTAGTTGTCTTTGCAACTAAAAAGCTTAAACATTACATGATTGGTCATACTAAGCATATCATTTTAAAAGAGAACCCTTTGTACTATATGATGAGTCGTACCTATATGAATAACATGATGTCTAAATGGATAATGCTTTTAATGAAATTTGACCTAGAATTCGTTAGTCAAAAATCCATCAAAGGTCAAGTAATTGCAGATAAACTCACCGAACCTCTATTATCAAACGATACACTACTCATAATCGAGTTACCTGATGATTCTATGTTCAACATAACTGAGCAAGAAGAACCTATCAAAATCGAAGAGGAAGCAGATGTTATATTTTTCTTCAATGATTCTAAATGCAAGCAAGGGGGAGGCACTGGAGTTGTGTTCTTCACACCTCTAGGGACTTCTATGCCCCTTCCTTCCAACTTGAATTTCCTTGTACCAAAACAATACAAAATATGAAGCCCTAATTTTAAGATTTCAGACTGCTTTCACATTAGGCAAGCTACTAAGAATTTTAATGTTTCTAAACTCATAATTAAACAAGTCAAAGGGATCTTCCAATATAGAGACCTAACTTTGTAGAAGTACAAACCAATTGTTGGCAAGCTTCTTAAACACTTTGATAGGTAAAAAATTGATAATGTACCTCGAATATCCAATCGGTTCTCTAACACAATGGCCTCTCTTGGATCTCTCATTACATATAATCCATTCAAGAGCAAAAAAATTGTAAAAATCACCACACTTTCATAGTGTGCTATTGAAAAATATTATGCTTAAATAGTAGAGAGTGTCAACATCATACAAACAAATCCATATAATGAAGGTTTTTCATAAATCAATAATTTTATAAAGATGGGTAGTCTCCCTATAAGTTATCCTCAAACACAAAACAATTTAAAAAAAAAAGGCAACTCACTATACTCTCTTGAGGGAAATTCTCTATCATCGTGGCTATGATGGTATTCTCCTTCATTGTCTTGTGAAATGCTCAAAAACTAGTGCACCAATAAATAAATATTGATAGCACACCAAAAGCATGCAATGTAAAAAACTATGATAAAACAAGGAGATAATAAATTGGATCCCTTTTATATTAATAATTACTTGTTCTTTTGAAATACGGTTACAATTGCATCCCATTGAGGGATTTCACCAATACTCTCTTGGGGGAAATTCTCTATCATCATGGCTATGATGGTATTCTCCTTCATTGTCTTGTGAAATGCTCAAAAACTAGTGCAAAAATAAAGAAATATTGATAGCGCACAAAAATCATGCAATGTAACAAACTATGATAAAACAAGGAGATAATAAATTGGGTCCATTTTATATTAATAATGACTTGTTATTTTGAAATATGGTTACAATTGCATCCCCTTGAGGGAGTTCACCATTGCATGCTCTTCTCCACAATCCCATGTAATACCATTTGGTCATCTTGGTCTACGTAATACTAGTTTGGACTCAAGCATGCATACTAATCTAGGCTCGAGTGCACACATAGATTCTCTTTTTTCACTTCACTTTTTGTGTGACCATCTTGGGGTAGGATGACCTTGACTAGGGGTCATCTCTTGGTAAGATGGCCTTGATTGGGGGTCATCCCTTGGTAGGACGATCTTGATTTGGGGCCATCCCTTGGTAGGATGGCCTCTGGAGGTCATCCCTTGCAGGGATGACCAGGGTTGCAAAGGAAAATATCCCCTTGTTTGAGTGGTGAAAACCACTATTTAAGCCCTAGGGTTTCCCAAAGTGGGTCATATGGTCTTTAGGGATTCCATATATGTAGTCTCCTCATTATGACATGTTTTATGTGTCTACATATTGAACCCCAAGAGGAAAAATGGGTAATTTCTCAAGCCCTTGATGGTATCTATGGTGGTCATTTTAGTGAGATGGCCATTGCAAAGCACATATTGTGCATGGGTTATTATTGGTCCACCATGAAACATGATTGTTGTACATATGTCAAGAAATATCCAAAATGCCAACATGATGCTAATTTAACCCATGTTCCATCACAAGCATTGTAACTAATTCAATATTTGTGGCCTTTTTCACAATGGGGTCTCGATCTGGTAGGAAAGATATCTCCTCGTTCTTCTAGGAACCATACATTTACTATTATGACCATAGAGTATTTTACAAAATTTATTGAGGTAATTCCTCTTGCAAGTACAATAGGGCCATGAATTACGGAGTTCATATTCCATCATATCATTTATCATTTTGGCATCCTATCAAAGATCATATCTGACAACAACGCCCTATTAAAAAATAAGGAGGTTAGAGCACTTTGCACCAAGTACAATATTCAACACCATTTCTTGAATCCTTATTATCCACAAAGTAATGGGTAAGCCAAGGCCATAAAAAAACTATAATTACCATTTTAGAGAAATTAGTTAATCATAAATATTAGCATTTGCAACTCCCTTTGGTATTATAGGCTTATCGAACAAGTGTACGTACACCAACTGGGGTAACACCTTTTTCACTAGTTTATGGTGTCAAGGCAATCATACCTCTTGAACTTGAAATTTCATCATTGCACATATCATTGCAAGAATTTATCGACGATGACATTGCATGACAAGTGTGCCTAGATCAATTGAAATTACATGATGAATGATGAATCAATGTATTAGAGCATTGTTGGGCACTGAATTGCACCAAGTTTTCACTTGATACTGTGGTTGTCTATCTTCCTATTTTCTATCCAAGCTTGCACCCGATAGCTACAACTCAACACTCAACATTGGATGGACCAAAATAGGGTTTTCGATCCAACCTCCAGAGTAGGTTGGTTCCTTGTCAACTTAGCAGGATGTTGACACAATTATGCTCACTTAGGGTTTGAAGGTTAGGGCAAGAAAAGGTTAGGGTTAGAGAAATGTGAACAATGATGGACGGATAGGCTAACAACATTGCACCACAATAGAAAGCTCCCAAAAACCAAACCAAAGATACATAACTCAGACCAACATTATCTCAAATTAGATTATTCCTCATTCATTAATGCACAATAGAGAAATATTGCAGCGAGTAATTTCAATATCCAGATAATGATAATCCAAATAACATAATTCACCAATACCTAGATTTCATAGAAATGCACTCTCTAACAATACAAAACAAACTTAGAAGTAGATTTCAATTACTTTAACAACTAGTAATCCATTAATCAGGCACAAACTAACCATTTAAGCATTCACAAAAATATAGCTAAAGAATCTGAACCTCTGATATCAAGCATGAGAACATAGATTTGAGGTGAAGATCAATGTAATGCTCCTTCCATTAGCTTTCGGGAATATTTATAGTAGCACAGGAAAACACACTAGAGCCGACCCTTAAAAATGAGGGTTCGACCTCTATTTATAGTTTTTGCAGAAATTAAAATTACAAGGAACATTACAAAGATTTCATTTTGACAACACAATAGAGAGATCTAGCTGGCATTTTCTTACTGGTTCATCCTCTGGGAAATCCATTAAAAATGGTCCGCCATGGCAGCTCGGGGCCTCTACAACTTGTTGGTCACTCGAAAAAACTAGAGTTCAGGCCGTTGGAAATCATGCATTACCATCGATTTTTCTTGGAGGCTATCTGCCATCATCGATCTGTAACCACCTCTGGTTTGATCTTCTAGAAAACCCTCGATGCTTCATCTTCCTCTTCCAACTGACTATTCCAATCTCGGTGAAGAAATGTTCTTAAATACCTAAGATTTGTCAACACAACCTCCACCATTGATCTCCCTCATTGTATGGTTCAGATTCAATCTGATACAAGCTTATTAAAAATGGCAGGGAGAACACAATGCCATTCCACTTTAAAATGTTGGTGACATCATCCTTCTGTATCAAAAACTATGGAATCACCAATCCGGACCCCTAAAAGCTGAGCAGGATCGAATCCGCTCTTCGTTCTTTAGAATACTTCATATTTCGTAGGGTATCCTTCAATCCACACTAAAATTTTGATGACATCATCCTTTCCTTATAACTTTTGTGGATTCCATTTCGGGCAGAACAAGTGCATTAGCATGTGATCGTCAATCCGGGCCCGCCATGGTGTGAAGTAACTCTTTCTCTATTCTGGACAACCTTCAGAATAAAACATTCCGCTTTGTCACCATTCCGGAAAGGAGAAGTCAAAGTCGTCCTTAGTCATGAATCCGCATCCGCCTTGGCCATAGCTTTTCGCTTTGTCACCGTTTCGGGCGCAAATACTCTATGGGTTTTCTGGAATCGGGCCTTCTAAAACTTAGCCATTGTCAAGTTGCCAATCCGCACTTTTTTATCACTGACATCATCTCTTCTCAAAACTTTTATGGATTTGAGATGCGTCGCCAGTCCGGAGCCAAAGAAAAATCTCCCGAAATCGCTTCATTCATGAAAATTGACTAAGTGTCGGGTGGGCTCATATCTTCTATTGTGGATCCACTCCAAAATACACTGCAAGGGGTGCGGAATGAAGATTTTTCCACTTAGACAAAATTTGCAAAAAAATTCCTAAGTATGTGGCCATTTTGGGCCTACATTCTGGCGCCTCCCGGGTGGATTTTCTTGCAAAGCCAATCGAACTCAGAGTCTTATCCATTGGGCTTTAGGAGTCAAACATACTCATCTTCAAAAAATATACTTTACAGAATAACTTCCATACAAACACTACTCTCTGATAATTTCATCAGTATGCTGAGAGAGTAGAGGTTCATATCGAAGTGATGCCAAAAATATACAGAACTCATCCTCTCATACAGAGACTACATCTGAAATACAAATCTTGCCACTGTCTTCAAAAACTAGACACAACTCTACTCCTTTTATAAAGCCTTATTTCAAAAATGCCTTCACACATAGTTCGTTGCTCTTCTGCCTCTGTAGGCTTCATGCCTTTATTGTTTACTTCTGACAATTGTCAGAGTCAAAACAAAACAAATACAAAACTTATGTATATGTACAAAACAAAAATGAACTAAGTGTGAGCCCCTCCTGGGCTTGTAACTGATCTATCTAGTTCTTCTTCTTCATGGGCCTCTTCCTCGGCCTCCTCATATTCTTCTTCTTCTTCTTCTTCTTCTTGGAACAGGTGTTTTCAGACTTTTTCCTCCAGAAGTATCACCAAACAATTGGATCATTAATTCCAAATATTGTAGAGCCTATTTCCAATCTACTTCAGAGGGATTTGATGTTTCTTTGAGCTGCTTATAAATGTATTGTAGCTCACCAATGTCTTCATAGTTAGCAGCATCCCCTCTATTCACCAGATCTTCCATGAGATATTTCAACCGGGTAAAACCAACAATCATTTGGACAACTTGTTCTTTGGGTAGTGGCTCTTCCAGAGAATCTATCCCGGATTCATCCTGCAAATTCTCATTGATGCTTTTCTGGATTTCTTCCATGGATAACAAGTTGTGGTCCTCCATCCATAGGCCTTTAAAGCCAACTTGAATCATTTCCTTATTCAATTCAACAACATCCTTAATCATACCCTCAATCCTATCGAACAATAGCCAAGCTCTTTGAAGTGCCCTATGCTTTTTAACCACTATCCTGGTAGCAACACTGGAAAAATTCCATTCTTTATTAGGTATAGGTTTAGCAGAATCACTGAGTCTACTACCAACCAACCTGTACATTTGTTCTACCGAAATCACCATAGGCTGCAACTCTCCAGTGATCTGACCTAGCTCTTTCTGAATATTGGAGAGTAGACGGCTGGCATCATTAAGATAGTCAATAATAAGTTGAAGCCCTGAACATTTCTCCTGGACCTCAGAAAGCAACTCTTTTCTAACCTTTTTCAAATCACTCTTAGAAAAGCCTGAAGATTTAGCTTTTTCTATCTGAAGCTGATTCTTTAAATTCTGAATTTCTTTCACCTGATCTTCATTCAGCTTCTTTTGCTCTTCTAATTGGTCCTTTAGTTTATTGGCCTCTTGAAACTTCTCCTGCCAAGCCTTAGCATCTTTTCTCAGGGCCTTTTCTATTTATTTTTTATCATTGAGACTCTTCTTAAGCTTTTCAACCTTCTTCTCCAACTTGTCCACCTTCTCTCTGACCAAATCATTTTTCACATAGAAGGTATCCAAGTGAGCCTTGGCTATGATCAACTCATCTTCCTCAGGGAGCTTGTCAATATCTTTTGTGACCTCCTCCACTCGATAATCTTGAATAGTCATCTCAGTCTTAGGTTTGCTTACCAGTGGAGTCATAGATCTTGATATTCTTTGTCTAGCAATAGGATCAACATACACACTCCTTCTCTTGACCGCCATCCTACTGGAAGGCCTAGCAAGCCTTTCTGCCCAATAATCATTTATACTTTGAGTGGTTGCCTGCTCCTTTGGTATAGTAATAGGTCCTGAAAGACCAACAACCAAGGGAGATGATGATACTAGAAATGAAAGGGTGGACTGAACTATTGTTGATGGGGGTGAAGATATAGTTACAACAACCTCTGTGACAATAGTGGACTCTATAACTACTATTGTTGTTGTTACTGGTAGACTCATAGAAATTGATGCAAGACTAACAATTGGATGGGTGGATATACTTGGAATGCAGTGTCCCATTGATGGTGATGATGAAAAATATGGAAGTGAAATGGTGGTAGATGGGGGAGTAGGAACCTCAGATGTTGGAGATGGGATTTGAGGTGGTTGTGAGGAAACATGAGTAACTTGTACCTCAGTGGCTACTGATGACTCATGAGGTGGACTGCGAGAGGGAGGAGGTGCACTTGTCATGTTTTCTTGATTAGAAAGGGAGGGAGATTTCTTTGGGGAATCAGGAGGATGAAGAGGAGAAGAGGGATTAGAAGCCATACCTTCGCCTACTGATGTAGGGTGCTCTTGTTCTATCTCTGTATCTTGTTGTTGCTCTTGATCAATCAATTTTCCTACAACAAAATCAACTACTTCTTTAGCAATCTCCTCCATATCCAATTTTTGTTTCTTTGAAATTTATTTTTCCTCTCTTTTTGGAACCCTCTTAGTCCTTCTATGAACCAATTGAAAAGTAGTCATCTCATTCTCAGAATCCTCCTCCAACTCATCTTCTTGCACTACTCCAGAAAGTAATGTTTGCTCAAAAATAGGTCACAATTCAACTGATACTGCAGGGGTAAAAGAAAGGGGTTTGTACTTAAATATTTCATCCTTTTCTTTCTAGTTGATATCTATATCTGGAGGCCATGCTCCCAAAGCTAAATGTTTAGGCCTAGATGCTATTTTGATAACTGGAGTACTGACAACTTTTTCCTTAGAATATTGCATCTTGCTCATCAGCTTAGCTCCCTTAGGAAATGTTTCCACCTGCTCAGTAGTAGGATGAAAGGTCTTCAGTACTTCAGCCATTGTCAAGGGAGTTCCTGGTTCTTCTAGATGAGCCTCATGATCTGTAGGTGGAGGGAGGGATTCAAAACCAGATTGAGGCTTCTCAACAGTTAATACTATGTTTCTGACATCCTTTTGTTTCCAGGTTCCAATGTTTTTATTATATCTTCTTGAAAACTCCTTATCTATCTTCATTCCAAATTTAGACTTAGGCTTTCCAATTTCAATCCTCATCCTCCACCAATCTATTATTTTGGCTACATTCCATGGTCCCTTTTCCTCCTCTTCTTCTTCTGCAATTTCATCTTCAGGTGGAGGAGCCTTCTTCTTTGCAGACTTGGCCTTGGGTGGAGGGTCTTTTTTCTTTGTAGACTTAGCCTCAGGCGGAGGATCTTTTTTCTTTGTTGATTCAGCCTCAATTTTTTCAATTGTAGCCTCTGTAATCCGATGACTTGGCTTATGGTTAGGGTCAAAATCAACAATCTGCTCATAAAAATCCAACCATGGGGGTAACTGACCCATATTTGAGACATTCCACTCTAAAAGAGCAGTCTCATCATTATTCCTGCCTTTTTCAAAATGAGCCCTGGGCCTCTTTTCAAACTTATAGGCCTTATCTCCATTTAGGGTTTTATTTTTGGCAGTAAAAATGCCATCAGGGTCATAGCTCCATCTTTGGGGAATATAAAATAGACCTAACCTATCGAGGTATTGGTCGATTTGTTGGCTCTGCCCCTTCTTGGTGATGGTGATGTCATCCAAAGTGTGGTGGGTAAGTAAAGACTTCCTCTTCCTTCCAGAGCCATAGTTTGCATCAATGTACTCTACCTGCCTCAGATATTCTAGGGCAAAAAGCCTCTCTGTGATGAAATGGGGCAGGAGGAAGGGTTTACCCATGAAACCATACAATCTGATCACAGTGCCCTCAGTCAAAAAATACCAGTCTCCCTCTTCTGCACTCTTTGTTCTTAGAATCTTCTTAGTTAATGGTGGCAACCTAGGGCACTTACCATACATTATTTTTAAAGCAGGTCCCAAAAATTCCAAATTGAATCTATAATAGGACTCACTGCTCCTCAAATGGCTTATCCAATAATAAACCGGTAAGGGTTCTCCATCATTGGTTTTATCCCTGACTAGAATCCATGACATTCTATCTTTGGTGGTGGCATAGAACATCCACACTAAACTTGAGCAATGCCTAAAACTAGGAGCATCGACGCCCCTTTTCATGCTTACTAGTTGTTCATGTATTCTCTGAGCGAGAAAAGTTGGCCAGTCAAAATAAATCACTCTAGTCCCTTTCTTTCCCGCATCCTTCTCATACATTCTCTCATTAGAAATATAGTATGCTACGGAAATTTTCCAGCCATGTACCATTCTATCAGAATCTAAACCCTCCATGCAAGCCAACATAGAAAATAGGTTGGGGTTTGCAAACTCATCAATAGAGATAGGGACTTCAGGCATTTCATCTTCATTCCTTATTATTTTGAAATTAAAATGCAACCATTGCTCTATAGCCCTTTTCTTTACTTCTGAAGCCATCATTGCATCATAAGCCCTAGCTAATTCTGCTATGTCAAATGGTCTGGGTTTTGAGGGTGGCCCTACTCCAGTTGCGAACAATTCATGGCAAAATTCTTTTGTAATTGTGAATAGGGGAGCGCCCTCGAGGGTTTTAACTATTCTATTTTTAGAATCATAAAATTAAATCATAGCAGAGACTAATTCGGGGTAATTATGTATAGAATCACAGACATAGATGAACAAGAAATATTTTATAGCTATAGTACCTTTTTGGTGCATTGGCTTTCCTCAAAAATATGGGAATTCAAAATCTATCCTTATGCGGGTCCTCGGTACTCTCATCATCATGCTATATGTGACTCATCTAGTCTGACATACATGAGCCTGTAACCTTGCTCCCATCTCTGGTACCTCAGTGAGCGATTTTTTAGGGGCCATTTCGATAATAGCAAGACTTCGTTCTTCCTGCGGTTTGCGGTAAGTTCTTTAGAAATTCGCTCTGCCCTTCACCACTCTAAGGATGCAAATCGATGCCAAATGAGCGTCGTGTATGTTTTTCGTCACTTTTTATTCTTCTAGAATATGTGTACCTTCCACCATTAATGCAACTACTGCATGACCTTGTTACTGGCACACTTTCCAATTTTTAATCATTCCCTTCGATGGCTCAATGGTGGCACTCTATCTTTTCATTGGTCGAAATTTCAAATTGCGCTGCCACCTCACTACACCCCTTCGGCTACTCTCGGGTTATGGCATGAGTTCGTTAGCATTGATTGCGGGATCATGCTCTGGTCTCCATGTGTCGCGGTCAGAATCACTGCTTGGTTCCGCTTCGTCTTTGAAATCGGTGGCTTAAGAAGCTTTTGGATCCACGGACACTTAGTACTTTTTAGGTGTGACTTTCCGTCTTGATTCCGCTCCGACAGCATTGACTTCAAAAGGTTCCCGGATTGGGAACTCCCTTCACTTTCTTTTGACCAATGGCTCACCATTCTAGAAGAATATTAGCGGATTTACAATGCGGATTTGAGAGCGCACGTCATTCCGGAGAGGTTCTCATAGTGCGGAATGAAACCATGATGTGCACTTAGTTCATTTTTTGTTAACTTTTTTCCTTTTTTTCTTTTTCAATATTTTTTCAAGAGAACTGATTACAAAGTGCAGAAAGAAATTAAATAATTTAAAGTGCAGAAAGGAGGAAAATAATTATACAATGTATATACATATGTTACAGCAAAATCACTCCTTACACATAGTAGAGCTTGAGATGAAAACCATTCACCAGAATTGGTTGTATGTTTCCCTCCGGATCTTTCAGCTGGAATACATTGGACTCCTTAGCATCTACTATTCTGAAAGGACCATCCCAAAAAGAATCAAACTTTTCATGCTTTCTTGGCTTTGCTTTATCAACATTCCACCTGAGAACTGAGTCTCCAACCTAGAATTTCCTGAATCTGGCCTTCTTATCAAACCATGTTTTAATATCTGATGAATGCTTTTGAAAACTGTTATATGCCTGAGTTCTACTCTCTTCTAATTTCAGCAAATGTGTCAATCTGGTTTTCACAGGATCTTCTTCTAACTCTTCTTCTGAATTGACAAGCTTGAGTGTTGGGATCTCCAAATGGATTGGTAACACTACCTCCTTGCCATACACTAGTGCATAAGGGGAAGTATTGATGGAATTTTTAATAGTAATCCTGTCTTCCCACAGAGCTTGGTCCAATAATAGGTGCCAACTTCTTTTATTACCTTCCAGTGATTTCCTCAAAATCCTTAATAGGTTTTTGTTGGTAGATTCTGCAAGTCCATTACCTTGTGGATAATAATTGGAAGTATTTTTAAGAGTAATGCCATACTTACATGCAAAATCGATATATTTGGCTCCTATGAAAGCTGGGCCATTGTCACTCACCAAAGCTTCTGGAACTCCAAACCTTGAAATCAAATTTTCCATAAAATTGATCACAACATCTTGATCTGATTTCTTGGTAGGAATAGCTTCTACCCATCTGGTGAGATAATTTGTGGTAGTTAAGATAAAATTATGCTCTGCCAAAGAATTAGGGTTGATAACCCCTATGAAATCTAGCCCCCATTGTTGAAAAGGCTCTTCCACTTGAATGGGCTTGAGGGGGGATGAAGCATTCCTTGTCCTTCCCACATATCTCTGACATTTGTCACAAGCCTGGGTGACTTTAAAAGCATCAGTGAATACAATGGGCCAATAATAGCCTGCTCTTATGATTTTTAAAGCTGTAACCCTACCTAAATTATGCCCACCAACTTATCCTCCATGGAATTCCTCCATGACCCTTTTTTTTTGGTCATCTTTTAAGCATTTTAGAAGAATTCCATCCAAGTTTCTTTTGTATAAGCCCTCTGGTAGTAATACATATTTCAGGGCATGAAGCCTATATCTTCTCCTTTGGGAAGCACTTAGATTAAGGGGGCATACTCCACTCTGGAAGTACCTAACCATATGGTCAATCCAATCAGAGTCTTCAGCTTGTATTATTTCAACCTGATCTTCATCTTCTATTGCCTGACAAGTTGTTACTTCTATTAATGTTGCAACTTTTATTAACCCTTGGCACAAAGCCCTACCTCTTACTAGCTTGGTGGGATGTATTTCTACATCATATTCTTGGATTTTGGTAATCCAACCAGCTCTTTTGTCTCCTAAATCACCTTGCAGGATAAAACTTCTCACATCTGGATGAACCACATATACCGGGGTCTTGCTCTGTACCAAATATTGCCTGAACTTCTTTAGTGACTTCATCACAACAAATACTTGCCTTTCAATAAAATTGTATTTGACTTGATAATCATGGAGTGTCTGGCTCCAAAAGAACACAGGATGTTCCTCCCCTTGATCATCTTTCTGAGTGAGCACTGAGGCATAACTTTCTTTAGCTCCATATGCATAAAGAATAAAATATTTGCTAAAATATGGGTTTATCAGTACTGGGGCTGTTGCAATGGATTTCTTAATGATCTCAAAAGCTTGTTTTCTGAATTCAGTCCACTTGAATTTGATATTTTTCTTAAGTAACTCAGATATAGGCCTTACTTTCTGTGCAAAATCAGAAATGAATTTCTTGACGAAATTGATTTGGCCTAGGAAATACTGCAATGTCTTCTTATTTGTAGGCAAAGGAAGAGCAAGAATTGATGTGATTCTATCTGGATCTATGGCCATGCCTTCTTTTGAGACCACATGACCTAGTAGCTTTCCTTCATGGACTGCAAAGAATGACTTCTTAGGATTGAGTGAAATACCAAATTCTCTACATTTTTGAAAAACTTGCTCCAAGTGTGATAGATGATCTTTTTTATCATGGGAGAATACAGTCATATCATCCAGATAAATCAGAATAGCTTTGTTGATCAGTGCTCCAAAGGCATAGTCCATAGCTCTCTGAAATGTGGCTCCTGCATTGGACAACCCAAAAGGCATTCTCTGGTAGGCAAATGTACCCCATTTTGTGGTGAATGTTGTTTTATATTGATCTTCATATTTCACCCAAATTTGGTTATATCTAGAGTAATGATGCAGGAGCATCCGGTGGCAGCAGAGCAATCTTGCATCAACCAAAAAAAAAATTCCAAGTGTTAGCTTTGATGTCGCGATATCGCGACATGTCACGTTTTCGCGACTCAAGAAGGAGAGAGAAGGCACGGCGCAAAAATGTCTGAAGAAAAAGAGGGAAGGTGCCCCGAAGAAAATGTCATGATTTCGTGACATGTCATGAAATCATGACCGAAACAGTAGAGCGAAGGTATAAGAAGAAAATGTCACAAAATCACGACCGAAGTAGGGGAAGGGGAGGTGCCCAAAGGAAATGTCATGATTTCGCGACATGTCACGAAATCATGACCGAAACAAGAGAGAGAGGGCATCCGAAGAGAAAATGTCATGATTTCGTGACATGTCATGAAATCACGACCGAAAGAACACAGGAAAGGCCAGAGGAGAAAATGTCGCTGTCACGAAATCGTGACCAAAAGAAAACAAGAAGGGCCAACAGAGAAAATGTCACGATTTCGCGACATGTCACGAAATCGCGACCGAAGGAGTAGAAAGAAGGCAAGGAAGGAAACTGTCACGATATCATGACCGAAGGAGCAGAAAGAAGGCAAGGAAGGAAACTATCATGATATCGTGACATGTCACGATTTCATGACCCGAAGCAGAGGGCGAAGGCGAAAGGCAAAGAATGTCGCGATATCGTGACATGTCACGATTTCATGACCCGAAGAGGCGAGAAGGAAGCAGAAAGGAAGAATGTCACGATATCACGACATGTCATGATTTTGTGACCCGAGAGACGAGGAGGAGGCAGAAAGGAAAGATGTCACGATATCATGACATGTCACGATTTCGTGACCGAAAAGGAGAGAGAAGAGCCAAAAGGGAAAAATGTCACGATATCACGACATGTCACGATATCGTGACCCAAAGGAGAAGAAGGCAGCAAGGAAGAAAAATGTCACGATATCATGACATGTCACGATATCGCGACATACTGCTGGTTCTCGGTTCAAAAAGGCCCGCGTTCCCAGACGGTGTTTCTCGAGGTGGTCCAGGCCTCATTTATGCATGATTTCTTGCCCGGTAAGCTTGCTGAGCATGGCGGCCACTCGAAGGCTTGCTCCCAGAGGTCAGAGACGTTTAGATGGCTCATCAATGCATGTTTCCATGGTTAATCCAGTGGCAGTTGCTAGTTGAGGAAAAGGATGTGAAGGTTCAGTCACGAAGGCAGAGGAGGATGGATTCTTCCAGGTGGGTCATTAATGGCCTAGAGGGTCGGGACCTCGAAAGAAACGCAGACATTGCTATAGAAGCAGGTGGTGAATCAAGGATAGAAGGGGGATGAAGGACTGGAAGAAACTACGCCTGTGGGCTAGTATTGTAATTTCTTTGAAGTTTAATGAATGAGAGTTTGATTGATTCTCTGTGTCCCCATCAAGTGGTATCAGAGCGGGAGTTCCTGAGTGTGTGAGCAGATCATCGAAAGTGAGGCAGCTTGCACCAGGATCTGTGGAAGGGTTGTGAGAAGAGAGTGAAGAAGAATGCCTCCATGAAGAAATCATGGTGGTGGAAGAAATATGGTGCCAACAGAAGATTTTAGAGCTTTGCAGAGGCAAGTTCAGGCCCTGCAAGAGGAGCTACGCAGAGGGCTTGAACCCAGAGGAGAAGAAGGAAGTGAAGATGAAGTTGAAGAAGAAGAGGACCAGTTTGAGGAAGAAGAAGAGGTTGTAGATCCTGCACAAGCCAGGTTATACAGAGCCATCTCTCGGATTGGAAAGAGACCGAAGATGGAGGTTTCTACGTATTCTAGAAATCTTGATCCAGAGGAGTTGATTGACTGGATCAATGATTTGGAAGAATACTTTGAGTATGAGGAGGTTGAAGATCCTGATAGGGTCAAGTTTGCTAAGACCAAGCTGAAGGGTCATGCCAGCATATGGTGGAAGGGAGTGCAGCTAGAAAGAAATAGAAGAGGAAAGGAGAGAATAACAAGATGGGATAGAATGCTGGAGAAGTTGAAGAGGCAGTTCATCCCAGGTGACTATGAGATGGATCTGCTAAAGAAAATGCAAGGTTTGAAGCAATCAAGCAAGTCTGTTAAAGAATACACAGAGGAGTTTTATAAAATTGTAATCAAAATAGGCCATTCAGAGGCCAACAAGGAGAAGGTAGCCCGTTATATTAATGGGTTACGAGCAAGTATTCAAGAGGAGTTAAGTCTGGTCAGGATGACCACCATAGAGGATGCTTACCAGTTTGCCCTGAGGGTTGAAGAGAAACTGAATAGAAGGTTTGAGAGCAAGCAAAGAGGAAGAGGTCATGGTGGAAGAACTGGTGGAAGGACCAGTGGAGAAAAATATAAGGATCAGAAGAAGGCTGGTGAGACCAGTAATACCCAAGAGTAGAAGGAAGGAATCACCTACCAACCCCGTAATCAGAACAATGGTTATCCAAGAGGGAGAGGCAGATCTGGACGTGGATTTGGAAGAGGAGGATTTCGTGGAACCTGTTTCCACTGTGGCGAAGAAGGACATCGAGCATTTGAGTGTCCACAACATCGAGAAAGGACGAATAAGAGACCTGAGGGTCCTGCCAGAGCTGCTATAGTAGATGAAGGTGCTGAATCAGAACATTCTGAGGAGGCAGAGAGAGGAGAAGTTATGGTCACAAGGAGGACCCTGTTGAATGAGGAGAAAGGATCAGACCAGAGGAGGAGCCTGTTTCGCACAAGGTGCAAAAGTTTGGGTAAGGTCTGTAACATTATTATAGATAATGGTAGTACTGATAACTTGGTCTCAGAAGAAATGGTTGCTAAGTTACAGTTAAAAAGGAGGAGACACCCGCATCCATATCGGATTGCGTGGTTACAGAAGGACCATAGGGCTTTGGTCAGTGAGCAATGCTCAGTGAAGTTCAATATTGGGAATTACTATGATGAGGTCCTGTGTGACATCCTGCCTATGGATGCTTGCCATTTGTTGTTGGGAAGGCCATGGCAGTTTGATCGGTGTGCAGTGCATGATGGTCGTGCCAACACCTACTCAGTGACGAAGAATGGAGTGCGCCATAAGCTGAAGCCCTTGAAGGAGGCGGAAGAAAAGGTATGCAGCAGCACTAGAATCTGTTTAGTTGAAGGAGGAAGATTTTTGGATAGTTTAAAGCATGAGCATATGTGCTATGCATTAGTTCCTAGAGTTAGGAAGGAAGAATGCAAGGATACCCCTGTAGAAGTCTTAGGACTGTTAGAAGAATTTCCAGATATTATATCTGATAATGTGCCTGAGGGTTTACCACCAGTGAGGAAGATCAGTCACCATATAGATTTGGTACCAGGATCTAGTTTACCCAACAAGGCAGCACATAGAATGACTCCTACAGAAATTGAAGAGCTGAACAGGCAAGTCCAAGAGTTGTTGGAGAAGGGACTGATTCGGGAGAGCTTGAGTCCATGTGCAGTACCTGCAGTACTAGCACCAAAGAAATATGGAGAGTGGAGAATGTGTACCGACTCTCGAGCCATTAACAAGATCACCATAAAGTATAGATTTCCATTGCCAAGGATGGATGACATTATGGACTGTTTGAGTGGAGCCAAGTACTTCACCAAGATTGATCTGAAGAGTGGTTATCATCAGATTCATGTCAGAGAAGGAGATGAGTGGAAGACAACCTTCAAGACCAGAGAAGGTTTGTATGAATGGTTGGTCATGCCATTTGGGCTAACCAATGCACCAAGCACATTCATGCGATTGATGAATGAGGTATTGAAAGAATTTTTAGGCAAATTTGTCATTGTCTATTTGGATGATATTTTAATATTTAGCAGAACCCTGGAAGAGCATCTGATGCATATCAGAAGGGTTTTTGAGAAGCTACGGGAGGAGCAGTTGTTAATTAATCTGAAGAAATGTAATTTTGTGAAGGAGTTAGTGTACCTGGGATTTGTCATCTCAGCCGAAGGTCTAAAAATGGACCCAAAAAAAGTGAGAGCTATCATTGAATGGCCTACTCCGAGAAGCACGACTGAGGTAAGATCATTTCATGGTCTAGCAAGTTTTTACAGGAAATTCATTAGGAATTTCAGCAGTATTTGTGCACCCCTTACAGAAACAATGAGAGGGGATAAGAAAGAATTTAAGTGGACCTTAGGAGCAGATAAGAGCTTTGATATGTTGAAGAAGAAGGTTATAGAGCAACCTGTTTTGGCACTTCCAGATTTTAATAAGGTATTTCAGGTAGATTGTGATGCTAGTGGTAGTGCCATAGGAGCTGTTTTGAGTCAAGAAGGTAAACCTGTTGCTTACTTTAGTGAGAAACTCAATGATGCTAGAAAGAAGTATTCAGTTTATGATCAAGAGTTTTATGCTATAGTTCAGGCTCTAAAGAAGTGGCGACATTACTTGTTGCCAAAAGAGTTTGTTCTATATACTGATCATCAGGCCTTACAGTATATTAATAGCCAAGGGAAGCTAAATCAGAGGCACCTGAAGTGGGTTGAGTTTCTACAGAGTTATACCTTTGTGTTGAAGCACAGGAGCGGAAGGTCAAACAGAGTTGCAGATGCCTTAAGTAGAAGGCAGTGTTTGTTGACAAAAATGAAGGTGGAAGTGGTAGGATTTGATGAACTGAAGGGTTTGTACCTTGAAGATCCTGATTTTGCAGAAGCTTGGAAGGCTTGCTTGGCACCTGTTACTTTGGACAGGACCAAGTGGTTGGATTTTTTGATCCAAGATGGAATGTTGTTTAGAGGAGGTCAATTATGCATTCCAAGGAGTTCAATGAGGGAAAATCTGGTCAAGGAAAAACACAGTGGAGGGCTGGCTGGACATTTTGGTCGGGATAAGACCATTGCCCTGGTTAGTGAGAACTACTATTGGCCACAACTGCAGCAAGATGTGAAGAGGTTTGTGCAAAGCTATAGAGTATGCCAGATGGCGAAAGGTGTGAGCTAGAACACTGGATTATATCAGCCATTACCTGTACCAGAGAGACCATGGGAGGACGTCAGCATGGATTTTGTTCTTGGTCTACCAAGGACACAGCGAGGAAATGACTCCATATTTGTGGTGGTTGACAGGTTTTCAAAGATGGCACATTTTATCCCCTACCAGAAAACTAGTGACGCAGTTCACGTTGCAGGTTTATTTTTCAAAGAGGTGGTACGACTTCATGGTCTACCAAGGAGTATCATTTCTGACAGAGATACCAAGTTTGTGGGGTATTTTTGGAGGACCTTGTGGAAGAAATTGAAGACAGATTTGAAATTCAGTTCTGCATACCACCCACAGACTGATGGCCAAACGGAGGTGGTGAATAGAAGTCTAGGAAATCTGTTGAGATGCTTGATAGGAGACAAGCCCACGGGATGGGATTTGGTTTTGCCACAGGCAGAATTTGCATACAACAATTCTGTCAACAGGAGTACTAACAAATCTCCATTCCAGATAGTGTATGGGAGCAGTCCAAGGAATGCTTCTGAGTTGAGGAAGATGGATTCAGGGGAGAAGTGCAGTGTCGAGGCTGAGGACTTTGTAGAGCATCTGAAGAGCATGCATGAAGAAGTAAAGAAGCACATTACTAGCATGAATAACCAATATAAGACAAGGGCAGACCAGAAGCGACGGTTCAAGGAATTCACAGTGGGAGATGAAGTCATGGTCCATCTGAGAAAAGAAATATTTCCTGCTAAAACCTATAACAAGCTGAAGATGAAGAAGTTTGGACCATGCCGAATTATAGGAAAATGGGATTCAGGCAATGCGTATGAAGTGGAATTGCCAAGTGGCCTTAACATATCACCTATTTTTAACATTGCAGATTTGGTAGAATATCATGAAGGAGGCAGTAGCGAGACACCAAGTATAGAGTTGTGGAGTATTCCAACATCTACTCCAGCAACAGACGAGATCGAGGAAATACTAGACACTCGAGCAGGCAGAAGTACCAGGAACAGATAGTATTCTGAATATCTGGTCAAGTGGAAGGGCAGGCCTATCGAAGATGCAACTTGGTTGTCAAAAGTAGAGGTCGACCACCTGGGTCTTCCTCCAACAGTACAAAAGTGAAGGACACTTCTCAATCCACCCCGAGTGTCTGATGCAGGAGCATCCGATGGCAGCAGAGCAATCTTGCATCAACAAAAAAAATTCCAAGTGTTTGCTTTGATGTCACGATATCGCGACAAAGAAAAGTGTCGCGATATCGCGACATGTCACGTTTTCGCGACTCAGGAAGGAGAGAGAAGGCATGGCACAAAAATGTCGCGAAGTAGAAGAGGGAAGGTGCCCTAAAGAAAATGTCACGATTTCATGACATGTCATGAAATCGCGACCGAAACAGTAGAGCGAAGGCATAAGAAGAAAATGTCACGAAATCATGACCGAAGCAGGGGAAGGGGAGGTGCCCGAAGGAAATGTCACGATTTCGTGACATGTCATGAAATCATGACCGAAACAAGAGAGAGAGGGCACCCGAAGAGAAAATGTCACGATATCATGACATGTCGCGAAATCACGACCGAAAGAAAACAGGAAAGGCCAGAGGAGAAAATGTCACGATTTCGTGACATGTCGCGAAATCGCGACCGAAAGAAAATAGGAAGGGAAGGAGAAAATGTCACGATTTCGCGACATGTCACGAAATCGCGACCGAAAGAGCAGAAAGAAGGCAGGGAAGGAAACTATTGTGAAATCAGATCGAAGGAGCAGAAAGAAGGCAAGGAAGGAAACTATCGCGATATCGTGACATGTCACGATTTCGTGACCCAAAGTAGAGAGCGAAAGCAAAAGGCAAAGATGTCGTGATATCGTGACATGTCACGATTTCGTGACCCGAAGAGGCGAGAAGGAAGCAGGAAGGAAGAATGTCACGATATCGTGACATGTCACGATTTCGCGACCCAAGAGACGAGGAGGAGGTAGAAAGGAAAGATGTCGCGATATCGCGACATGTCACGATATCACGACCGAAAAGGAGAGAGAAGAGCCAAAAGGGAAAAATGTCACGATATCGCGACCCGAAGGAGAAGAAGGCAACGAGGAAGAAAAATGTCGTGATATCGTGACATGTCATGATATCACGACATACTGCTGGTTCTCGATTCGAAAAGGCACGCGTTCCCAGATGGTGTTTCCCGAGGCGGTCAAGGCCTCATTTATGCATGATTTCTTGCCCGGTAAGCTTTCTGAGCATGGCGGCCACTCGAAGGCTATGCCTAGAAGTCAGAGATGTTTAGACGGCTCATCAATGCACATTTTCACGGCTAATCCGATGGCAGTTGCCAGTTGAGGAAAAGGATGTGAAGATTCAGTCACGAAGGCAGAGGAAGGATGTATTCTTCCAGGTGGGTCATTAATGGCCTAGAGGGTCGGGACCTCGAAAGAAACGCGGACATTGCTATAGAAGTAGGTGGTGAATCTAGATAGAAGGGGGGGATGAAGGACTGGAAGAAACTACGCCCGTGGGCTAGTATTGTAATTTCTTTGAAGTTTAATGAATGAGATCTGATTGATTTCCTGTATCCCCATCAAGTAACCATCCAATAATGATAATATTTCTTCTCCTACCACTACCTGCAAGATCTGATAAATCTGAGGGAGAGGGTAGTGATATTTGAGGGATGCTTGGTTCAGGTTTTTGAAGTCCACACACAAGCGTATATCCCCATTTTTTTTTCTCATGAGTACCAAATTGGCTACGCAAGTAGAATGTTTTATTGGGTATATGATCTTAGCCTTTAATAACTTTAAGAGCTCCTCTCTCATAATGACTTCGATTATTGGATTGACTAGCCTCTACTTCTACCTAAATAGTTTTGCATCAGGATCTAGCTCAACAGTGTGTTGGATAACCTTTTTATCATACACCTTGAGATCTTCATATGACCAAGCCACAATGTCTTGGTATCTTAAGCATAGAGCTTTGATATCTTCTACTTCCTTAGGAGAACATCTAATTTCGACATTAATATTTTTATCTATACCAACTTCAATTTCTTTATAGATCTTTTCGTTGACCTTCATGGCTTTGGTCTTTTTTATATCCTCATTATCAAACAGACTTTCAAGGGTGACCAGCTCTCTTGGGATATGATTGTTCCTTAGTTTGATAATGTCCTGTTGGTCACGAATCTGCCACAGGAAAGGATTTTTACAATTGCGCCCTAGACCCGGCCAACATTGAAAGGCTGGAAGCAAGAAATGGCTCCCAGACCAATCTCCAGAGTGGGTTGGTTCCCTCTACTATTCTAAAATTGGGTTTAAGATAGGGTTGCTTGGAAAGAGATTTAAAAGGTTGCGAGAAAGAAATGGGAAATATGGCCACGGGCCGAAGTGATGGGATCAGAAAAACAACAGCGAGGAAACTACAAACGCAACAACAGCAAGTAACATAAGAAATCAGCTTAATCTTCGCACAATCACATGCCGCAAATCCCTCCAAACCCACATTCCAGGAATCGTACCCTGACCGCAATATTTAAATCCAGTATGCAGAATTTAAATGTAATAGCAATGCAGAAATACGAATGCTATTAGAAATGCAGAAAACAGAAAAGAAATTCATCCATGCAACGCTTGAAAAATTAGAAATTGATCCTTTTATTCCCGCAGATACAATTCCAGTTTCTAGCAGCAAGTTTTTCCAACCTTTGTAAATGAGAATTACATTGGTTTTTATAGAGGTCCGTCCTCTTTGCAGCATTAAATATTTTAAACCGACCTTCTTGAGATCTACAATTATGCGAAGGAAATGAGGAACATGATCCCCTTAATTGCAATCTCGAAGAAATAAAAATTAAAGGCAATGAAACGTTCGCGGTTCTTCATTAAATTTGTTTTTGAAGATATGCATGAAACCGTTGAATTAATCCACGAACAACAACTTCGAACCAATAAACCCTTTAATTTTGGTGGCCTGGGCGCTCTTCGACCTTAACCGCATCGGAAATCCACAAATTATTAAATTCGGGTCAGCATTAAATCGTCGGAAACCAAAAATATCTCCTCGGCCGTTCATATTGCACTTGGCGGGAAAACAGTTACAGGTCGCGAAAACGCGACGGGTCGCGAAATCGTGACGTGTCACGAAATCGCGACATCTTATAATGTCGTACGCTTTGACCGCCTTTGACTCGCGAAAATGGCACATGTAGCGATTTCGCTACGTCTCCGGCTTCCTCTTCGCCATCGCAAGCTTGCTCCGCGAAAACGGAACATGTAGCGATTTCGCTACATGTTTCCGTCGTTGGCTCCTCCCTGCGCTCTGCCCCGCGAAAACGGAACATGTAGCGATTTCGCTACATGTTCCTTCTCTCCGCATCAACCGCTATTTTTCGTCGCGATTCGCTGACATGTCAGCGACGCGCTACAAATTTTCACTTCGTGCCTTTGAAGCTGTCAGGGTCGCGATTCGCTGACATGTCAGCGAATCGCTGCAAGTTTTGACTTAATGCCTTTGATGCCGTCCGACCCACGATTCCGAAACACGTCGCGATATCGCGACGGATCCGCCCAACCTACGTTGACTGCGTTGACCGCGATTCTGCAACATGTCAGCGCATCGCTGCAGTTTTTTGACTTAACCATTTTTTGCTCAATTTTTCTCCTTTTTTCGCCCAAGTCGCATCAAAGTGATATCAAAGGTCGGATTTCCAACAATACACTAATGCATTAATCAATGAGAATCAATGTGGCAAAAATGCCAACATTCTTGGCGGCTCGCGGGGTATACAGCTCGTCGTATGCAAGAATCCAGGCCTTAGTCCATTGGGCACAGAGTCATATCCGAACAGAAGGCGGGCTGCTGCAATACATGTTCTGCTAAAAAATTGAAACTGGAAAAAACCTGCATATAACTGATTATGAAACGACTAATGGAACGCGATGATGGAGTGAGCTCTTGCGATTGCGCAAGCGGTGACTGCAATGGAATGATGAAATGAAAATGAACGAAGTTATGGAGTGGGAATGGAACTAGAAAAGCTGTGAAATGAAATGAACTAGACTACGAAATAAATGCATAAAAGACTGAACTTAGAGGAAAGGGATAAGAAGGGATGGGGAAAAATAGAAAAGGGAAAAGAAACAACAGTTGTGGCTTATTTTGTTTTAATGCAGAAGAAAAAGAAGGAAGAAGATGAAGAAAGGAAAGAGAGGAAACGGGGAAGGGAAAAGAAGAAAGTGCTAGAAAGCCACCAAACTGTTGGGAGGAGAAAAACAAAGGAAAAACAAGCATCTACGGCTCGCAGGCAACAAGAGCCGAGATGAACAAATAAAAACAATACCACTTTTTTTTTTTTCTCTTCTTTTTTTCTATTTTTTTTGTTTTTTTTTCAAAATACTATATACAATAATTCACGACATGATTGGCATGTCGCCACCAGACATCCAATCTCATAATGTTATCCGGTAAATCTGCAATGTCCCGACCAGATCTGATCATACTTAAGTCGGTCCTTGAAATTGGGCTGGCTCCTTCCTGAAGTTCTCCATGGTGCGAATAGGATGCAATGCGACAGATTATCCTTCTTACTAGTACCCACATGGAGGACTTCTTCAGGGGCTGGATGTAGTGGCTGGAACCAACACCACCACTTTGCAGACTTTACTGGCTGTGGGCTGAGTACAGGCTCCTCTAACTCCTTGATGTGATCATAGGGCTCTTCAAGTGAGAACTCTGATTTTGGGATCTCCTCAGGTTCTGGAATTTGAACTTGTTCTTCTACTTGGCCCATCTCTTGATGAAAACTGCAAGCAACCATATTGTTCATTGCTGAAAAAGTGCTTGCATGTTCCAATCCTTGACTTTGGACGAGATCTGTCCCTTGAACTCCACATGACTGCATCTCAGGGATTTGGCATGAATGTGCGAGGTAAACAGGAGCAGACAACCACCGGAGAAGGTAATGGAGTTTCTCCCCACGGTAATTTTCTCGATAAGAGCAACAATTGCTCCGCTCGCACTGCTTCCTCAAAGATTTGTGGGAACCGTTGTTCACCTGACTACGACAAAAAGAGACCTATGTCAGAATTAAAAGCTCGAACATAAAAGAGGTGGGCTTGGGTGGGTGATGGACGGATCTTCTCTGGAATTCTCTTCCAACTTATCAAGAATCGGACATTGAAGTCCGTGATGCTTTCTTGAGGTGCTCTCTTGATGTACATGAAAAATTGGTAGAGATCCAAAGAACTGTAGAAAGGATCTTCATCAAATCTTTTGATCAGTGCTCCCGCTAGATCATCCCATGAGCTGATGCTTTGACATTTGAGCAATCTGTACCACTGCAATGCTCTTCCTTCCAAAGACTAAACCAGAAGTCGGATCATGACATCTTCGTGTTCTATGACATGGATCATGGACAGAATAGCAATGTCTTCAACATGTGCCAGAGCCATGCCTTCGGTACCATCATATTTTGCCAGGTTCTTCAGGGCACCTTCGGGAATTTCATGCCGAACTTGGAGATTCAGAGGGCCAGGATCATCCCATCTAGAAAAAACCCTCGCCTTTGTGGCAGTGGTCTGCGGAATCACGGCCATCGCCATTAAGTCAGAGTCGCCAGAAAAAACATTCTTTGAAATTTTTTTTTTTTTTTAAAACAAAAACAGGCGTCCACGAACAGATCTTCAACTCAGCAAAGTCGCCAGATGAACTTACAAATCTCCGCTATGAGGCCAAGACAGCTCATCAAATCTTGAGACCTCCGGGTGTTAAAAGCGTGCCAAAACTGTTGGCACCGGTGGGGTTATCACTTTGGAAAATTATGCGTATCCCACCAATTATGAATTCTTGGAGACAGAAACTTGTCTGTCCCACCGGGCGTGCCAAAAACTGTTGGTCACGAATCTGCCACAGGAAAGGATTTTTACAATTGCGCCCTAGACCCGGCCAACATTGAAAGGCTGGAAGCAAGAAATGGCTCCCAGACCAATCTCCAGAGTGGGCTGGTTCCCTCTACTATTCTAAAATTGGGTTTAAGATAGGGTTTTTGGAAAGAGATTTAAAAGGTTGCAGAAAGAAATGGGAAATATGGCCACAGGCCGAAGTGATGGGATCAGAAAAACAACAACAGGAAACTACAAACGCAACAACAACAAGTAACATAAGAAATCAGCTTAATCTTCGCACAATCACATGCCGCAAATCCCTCCAAACCCACATTCCAGGAATCGTACCCTGACCGCAATATTTAAATCCAGTATGCAGAATTTAAATGTAATAGCAATGCAGAAATACGAATGCTATTAGAAATGCAGAAAATAGAAAAGAAATTCATCCATGCAACGCTTGAAAAATTAGAAATTGATCCTTTTATTCCCGCAGATACAATTCCAGTTTCTAGCAGCAAGTTTTTCCAACCTTTGTAAATGAGAATTACATTGGTTTTTATAGAGGTCCATCCTCTTTGCAGCATTAAATATTTTAAACCGACCTTCTTGAGATCTACAATTATGCGAAGGAAACGAGGAACATGATCCCCTTAATTGCAATCTCGAAGAAATAAAAATTAAAGGCAATGAAACGTTCGCGGTTCTTCATTAAATTCGTTTTTGAAGATATGCATGAAACCGTTGAATTAATCCACGAACAGCAACTTCGAACCAATAAACCCTTTAATTTTGGTGGCCTGGGCGCTCTTCGACCTTAACCGCATCAAAAATCCACAAATTATTAAATTCGGGTCAGCATTAAATCGTCGAAAACCAAAAATATCTCCTTAGCCGTTCATATTGCACTTGGCGGGAAAACAGTTACAGGTCGCGAAATCGCGACGTGTCACGAAATCGCGACATCTTATAATGCCGTACGCTTTGACCGCCTTTGACTCGCAAAAATGGCACATGTAGCGATTTCGCTACGTCTCCGGCTTCCTCTTCGCCATCGCAAGCTTGCTCTGCGAAAACGGAACATGTAGCGATTTCGCTACATGTTTCCGTCGTTGGCTCCTCCCTGCGCTCTGCCCCGCGAAAACGGAACATGTAGCGATTTCGCTACATGTTCCTTCTCTCCGCATCAACCGCTATTTTCTGTCGCGATTCGCTGACATGTCAGTGACGCGCTGCAAATTTTCACTTCGTGCCTTTGAAGCTGTCAGGGTCGCGATTCGCTGACATGTCAGCGAATCGCTGCAAGTTTTGACTTAATGCCTTTGATGCCGGCCGACCCGCGATTCCGGAACATGTCGCGATATCGCGACGGTTCCGCCCAACCTGCCTGCGTTGACTGCGTTGACCGCGATTCTGCAACATGTCAGCGCATCGCTGCAGTTTTTTGACTTAACCATTTTTTGCTCAATTTTTCTCCTTTTTCCGCCAAAGCTGCATCAAAGCTGATATCAAAGGTCAGATTTCCAACAATACACTAATGCATTAATCAATGAGAATCAATGTGGCAAAAATGCCAACATGTCCTAATGATCAATTTCCTCTAAATTATCCTCTTGGACAGGAGACAGACATGCCTCTCTCACCAAAAAATCAACTATTTGTTTGTCACTTTCAAAAACCTGCCAAAAAATTTGTTTGTTTGGTACTAAAAGTTTGAAAATCATTTTAATTCCCTTGGCCTTATTGATTCCAAAGTCAATAGAATGGTTGAAGTTAGCTGCCTTTGTTTCTAATGCATCAGCCAAAGTATTCTTTTCTCTAGGAATAAAATTCAAATTCAAGGTATCAAAATATTCCATTAAATCCCATACCCTATTTCTATAGGATTTTAAGTAATGGTGCTTACTGCTGCACCTATTTCTTACTTTATGGACTATTAGCTCAGAATTGATATATATATTTAAAATCTTAATGCCAATACTTTTTGCTTGTATCAATCCTAGACATAAGGCCTCATATTCTGTCGTATTGTTTGTACACGACAATGTCAGTTTGTAAGCAAAATTTTTTGTACCTTATGATTGGGATTGAAGGACCACACCAACTCCTACACCATTTCAGCATTTAGCACCGTCAAAGTGCATGATCCAAGTTTCTTTCTCTCTTAGAGACAGGTTAGATATAGCAGGGATTTTCTTCTCTGATTCTGTTGAGATGTTGTATTTTCCCATACTGGTTTTGAATTGACTATAGTATTCTCTGAAAGGCAACTCATCTTCTATGTCCAATTATTCAATTTTTTCCACCAGCTCAAATTCTTCCAAAGTATTAAGGTTGCACATATCTTATTCAATATTTTCAATGTGATAAGCCACTGGTTTTTCAAGAGTTATCCTTATCCTTTTTTCTTTGAAATGAATTATCATGCTAGAATAGTCCATATACATATATCCTCCTATATTTGTAGTGAACTCTCTCAAAAGATATAATCTAAATAGGTTTCTAAGTCAACCACTACTATTTCTTGCACTATTGTCACCTCAAGGGCTCTATGCAACCTCATCAGTATATCTTTAATGACTCCAACTATCTTGACAGGTGTTCCATCTAGTTTTAATACTCCAAGACAAGATTAGGTATACTCCATACCCATATCTTCATAGACTGCTTTAGGCATAACTGTAGTTGATGCTCTTGAGTCAATCATACAATTTTTGACTACCCAACCTTCCATTATTAGAGATATATAGAAAGGGGGAGGTTTATTATTTAAAATAGCAGGTATCATTTCTTTATTTTCTGATGGCATACTAAGGATTTTTATTGAGAGAAGCTTTAAGTAGGTCAATCTGACCAGGGATGAAAAGAGTGTCATACAGGCTAGCTTTAAAGGGGATCCTTTTCATTTCTTCAATAATGTTGTATTCAGATTTAGCCAATGAGAGTCTTTCCAACCCTCTTTCTTGCTCACCATAACTTCTTTTATATTTTTTGGTGGCCTCTAATCTTTATATTTTTGTAATAGAGGGAAACCTCAGTCTTTCTTGATCTTCATCCTTGGATCTCATTCGATCTCCTTCTGTTTCCTTTTTCGGTCTCTTAGGGAGACTATATGTATTCTCTTTGCCCTTTTCTTGAGGTATAGGGAAGGTGTTACTACTCTAAGGAAGGGGATAAAATTTCTTCTGAGAAGGGACTTGGAATTATCCCATTTTTTGAGGGTGTACTTGTAAGGCCTTCTTCCCAGATCTTGTCATAACAACAATTGGGCTCTCTTCAGCTGATTCTTTCCCAACCATGATTTTATCAGGGTGCCATAACATATTGAATATTCCATTTTAATTCATTTCATCTTGATCCATAGCTTGTTGAACATGGTGTTGGTACATCACACAAGACTGTGAATCATAGGGATCATTACATACTAAACACCAAACATTCATAACGGTGGTATCTGAAGAACATTTTGGTTCCTCATATACTACACTCACCTTGATCCCAATACTATTACTCGGACCAAGTCTCTGATCTTTGTTTACATATGGGAATATTCTCTATTGTGATATTTCTTGGTCTCTCTTTTCCATTGAATTCATTCTATTACTCAGAGTTTTCAAATTAATTTGTATATCCAGGATAACAAAAAACTCCTGAGATGGTTGAGAAGGAACGGGAGGAAAAGGAGCTATAGAGGTCATAGGCTTCGATTGCGGGATTGCATTAATTTGTGGAGATGGGAAAGATAAATAAAGCGGATCTATGAAATATGGGTTGGCTGCTAGACTTTGACTATTAGTGGTTTTTGTGTTATAAGGTAACACGATTTTGGGAGGAAGTCTTCCGACATTGATTAGGGTGTTTTCAGCATGAACTTTTGCATTATAAACTTGGGGGAAGGTTTCTACTCTTGATTTTTGTGTCTATAGTCCAAGATCTGATCCAAGGGCTCGGATATAATACATATAGGCTAAACATGTAGCTGGTCTAGCTATGGGGGGAATTATTTTCCACGTTATGCTAAATCTCAAATTGAAATCTGAGATAGTTTCTTGCTGAGTTTTCTGCATAAATGTAAACTGATTAAGCAGAGAAAAGGGATCAACAGATTCTTTGAATTCTTCCACAAAAGGCTCTGCTAAATCTTGCAAAGAAGTGATGGTATTATCCTCCAGATTTCTAAACCAATGCAATATCTTTCCTCTAAAGTATGGGGTTAGAATTTTGACAATAATATTTTTTTCCTTTATGTTGTAGATTGCTGCCAGATTCAAGATATCCTGACAATGCTCATAAGTTGTTTTTCCAGATCCATCATAAGTGGGGATAGCCTTAGATATAGCCTATGGAATGACATCCATTTGGGCTAATCTAAGGAGATCAATTGTGTTCCAGCTAGGGTACTTCTGTAATGGTTGATTAGAAGCCACATTTTATGTCATATTTCCTGTTGCAGGTCTTATTGGGGGAACTATTGGATTTTCTTCCTGAAGCTCTTCCTCTTTGAGGAAATATTGATCTAAAATTTTGGCAACAACAACCCCTCTATAAGGTAACTCATAGTAAAATTAAGAATTAGGGTTATTCCTTTTGAAAGACCTGGTATACATGAAAGGACACTGGTATATAGGGATAATTATTTTTCTGATTCTAAATACCAGGGAGTCGCTAGGTGAACTTGCTCTTCTCCACTTATAAGGTCAATATAATTCACCTAATATTGATTCCTTTGGGTTGAGATTATAGTAACTCATTTTATGGGTTTCGTGTTCCTTGTGAACTGGTCCCACTGGGTGTGCCAAAAACTATTGGGCACTGAATTACACAAAGTTTTCACTTGATATTGTGGCTTTATATCTTCCTATTTTCTATCCAGGCTTGCACCCGATAGCTGCAGCTCAGCACTCAACATTGGATGGACCAAAACAGGGATTTTTGATCCAACCTCAAGAGTAGGTTGGTTCCTTGTCAACTTAGCAGGATGTTGACACAATTATCCTCACTTAGGGTTTGAAGGTTAGGGTAAGAAAAGGTTAGGGTTAGAGAAATGTAAACAATGATGGAAGAATAGGCTAACAACATTGCACCACAATAGAAAGCTTCCAAAAACCAAACCAAATAGACATAACTCAAACCAACATTATCTCAAATTAGATAATTCCTCATTCATTAATGCACAACAAAGAAATATTGCAGCGAGTAATTTCAATATCTAGATAATGATAATCCAAATAAGAAAATTCACCAATACCTAGATTTCATATAAATTCACTCTCTAACAATACAAAACAAACTCATAAGCAGATTTCAATTACTTTAACAACTAGTAATCCATTAATTAGGCACAAACTAACCATTTAAGCATTCACAAAAATATAGCTAAAGAATCTAAACCTCTGATATCAAGCATGAGAACATATATTTGAGGCAAAGATCAATGTAATGCTCCTTCCATTAGATTTTGGGAATATTTACAGTAGCATAGGCAAACACACTAGAGCCGACCCTTAAAAATGAGGGTTTGACCTCTATTTATAGTTTTTGCAAAAATTAAAATTACAAGGAACATTACAAAGATTTCATTTTGACAAAAAAACAAAGAGATCTAGTTGGCATTTTCTTATTGGTTCATCCTCTGGGAAATATACTAAAAATGGTCTACCATAGCAGTTTAGGGCCTCTACAACTTGTTGGTCACTCAGCAAAACTGGAGTTTCGATCGTTGGAAATCATACATTATCATCGATTTTTTTGGAGGCTATCTGTCATTGTCGATCTATAATCACCTCTGGTTCTATCTTCTAGAAAACCCTCGATGCTTCATCTTCCTATTCCAACTGACTGTTCCAATCCCTATGAATAAATGTTCTTAAATACCTAAGATTTTTCAACACAACCTCCACCATTGATCTCCTTCATTGTATGGTTCAGATTCAATATGACATAATATTATTAAAATGGTGGGGAGAAAAAAGTGCCATTCTGCTTTAAAATATTGGTGATGTCATCCTTCTATATCAGAAATTGCAAAATCGCCAATCCGGACCCCTAAAATCTGAGCAAGATCGAATCCGCTCTTCGTTCTTTAGAATACTTCATAGTCCATAGGGTATCCTTCAATTCACACTAAAATGTTGATGACATCATCCTTTCCTTATAAATTTTGCGGATTCCATTCTAGGTAGAACAAGTGCATTAGCTTGTGATCATCAATCCGGGTCTGTTATGGTGTGAAGTAACTCTTTCTCTATTCCGAACAACCTTCAAAATAAAACATTTCACTTTGTCACCATTTCAGAAAGGAAAAGTCAAAGTCATCCTTAGTCATGAATCCACATTCGCTTTGGCCTTAGCTTTAGTCTTTGTCACCTTTTCGGGCGCAAATACTCTATGGGTTTTCCAGAATCAGGTCTTCTAAAATTTAGTCATTGTCAAGTTGCCAATCTACACTTTTTTATCATTGACATCATCTCTTCTCAAAACTTTTACATATTTGATATGTGTTGCCAGTTCGGAGCTAGAGACAAATATCCCAAAATCACTTCATTCATGAAAATTGACTAAGTGTTGGGAAGGGTCATATCTTCTATTATGGATCTGCTCCAAAATACACTACAAGGGGTGCGAAATGAAGATTTTTCCTCTTAGAAAAAATTTGCAAAAGTTTCCCTAAGTATGTGGCCATTTTGGGCCTACAAGCATCTTCATGTCTATCATGAAAGGATCAAATATGCCAATAACAACAAAGTGCATCATCAAGAATTTTGAGTAGGTGATTTGGTTCTCAAATAGAATCAACAAAACTCAAGCTTACCACCTCAATTGCATGATAAATTTACAGCCAATTGGTTTGGTATGTTTATCATAATGTAAACATTTGGAACAAGAGCCTATAAACTTGCCACCCTTGAAGGAATTGAGGAAAAAAAATCAATCAATATCCTTCATTTGCATGCCTTCTATGCCTAGCTCATAGCTTACCTTGCACAAAAAAAAAACTAAAATCAATCAAAAACATCCATAAAAATTCAAAAGCAAACCAAACAACAAGAACAACAAGAATAATTTTTTTGTTTTCATCTAACCATTTCTTCCCATATTCTAGACAATAATACACTCAACAAATATACAAATACAAAATCATACACTCATAGACAACATGATAGGATGACAAATGGAGTGACACGAGTGAATGAAATATGAAATGATAATGAGAAATATAATTGTTAAATGGATATTATGTATAGAAAAAAGGTTAAGAGTAAATAAGATTTCACTACAAACGTTGGACCTATTAAAAGTAATGTGCATAAACAAACTCTATGGAACAAGGTGAGATGCACAAAATCCTCACACTTACGTATATCAAAACCACATAGGACATGTTCTTAGATTCGATGATTGTCCTTCTTCTCATAAAAACTCTTCAAGCTCTAATACTAGATGTTGGAAATGAAGAAAGACAAATATCTAAACAATATATTGTAAACAAGCAACAAATTCAAGATAGAATTTCCAAAAATTATTTCAACATATTTTATCACTATTCACCACCCAACATCTGCGTACATCATCCATATTTATGGTTTATAATATCTCTTAGTTTCATGGAATATATAGACTATATGGATGAGAAAATATTCTTTTGTTTAATAGGTAGTGAATACCATCATTGATGTAATATAAAGCAATATATATATATATATATGGCTTATCTATTACCATCATCTTGAGTTGTCTTGTCTTGTCAAGTCTTATCAACTAAAACCAACTTATGATATGAAACTATCTATGTTGTAGGTCAAGTTTAGGGTGTTTGAAAGTGCCTTATAAGAGCAAGAAGAGGATTGCCCTAAAATAAATTGAATGGATAGTTAAATGCCCACTTAAGTAGTAGGTCATTATATTAGTCTATAGGAAATTTGAAAGGGGTCACTAAGGTATTAAAGATAAAACCTTGGGCTTAATGCAAAAAAATCTTCATTTTTAATCACGTTTTTTATTAAGTAACTATCCTTTGGGTACTACCATCAAAACTAAGGTTAGATGTATACAAAACCATTGGGAAAGGACATGCAATGTAGATGGATGGCACAAGAAATTTAAGTGGGGCAACTAAGAAAAGAAGGAAAGAGAATGATAAAGAGGGAGTAAAGATAAAGAGACACATATAGAAGGAGAGACAGAGAGACATATAGGGAGACTAAAAAATATATAAATAGTCATAATAGGAGAGACTCATATAAAAAGAGGGAAAAACATTGAGAGAGAGAAAGAGAGCAACATAAGAGAGAAAATACATAGACAATAGAGAGGAAGTAAGAAAATATAAGATGTGAAAGACTTCAAGTGGAAATATATCTAGTAAGATTTTCCATGTCGTTTATGATTAATTATTGAAGTATTTATGTATGTCATCGATGCAACTCATTGTAATTCTATAATATTATCTTTATTATTTATGTGGGTTCCTAAGGTGATCCTTTATCTCCTATATATTATCACTCATTTTTTCACTCTTTGATTTCTCATTCTACATGATTTGAGTGGTGTTGGCATTTTTGCCACACTAAAATTAAATTTAAATTCTACCTAAGTGTGCAATGAGTTTCGCCCAACGAAATTCATTTTTCAAGCGAAAACGTTGGTAAAATTCATTTTCGAGAAAAATCTCTGCGAAATTCATTTTCACCCGAAAATCTCAGCAAAATTCATTTTCGCCTAAAACTCTTAGCGAAATCCCTTTTTGGGCGAAAGTGGGCGAATTTTCTTTTTCAAGCAAAATCAGGGTGAAATCACATTTTGGGCGAGAATCATGGTGAAAATACCTTTTCGGGTGAAATTCAAGGCGAAAGCACATTCTAGGCGAAAATCATGTTGAAAACACATTTTGGGCCTCGTCTTGGAGAAATTAATTTTCACCATTTCCTCCAAGCAAAATTAATTTTCGATGGCGTCTTGAGTGAGGATCATTTTGGGGGAAATTCCAATGCTAGAAAATTCAATTTTTGGGGCAAAGGAATTAATGTTTCTATAGTTATTGCTAATTAAGATCAAATTCGACAAATGACCAAAATATTACCAAAATTAAATGTTGTCTGCTTTGCCCTTAACTCTAGTATGATCCTACTAATTTTGAGGCACCGTCCACTATGGTGAATGCTTATTTTCAAGACACCACTATGAAGATGAAAATTTTGTTGTTGATTCTGGCTGAGTATTGATGTTCCATATGTTGAAATTGCTCGTTGCTTCCCAATGTACCATTGGATTGGTTCATTACTACTATCGAGGATAAAAATTTTGCTGACTAATCTTTGCCTTACCACCATTTTTTTAATGATCATTCAATTTTGGAGGTGAAATCCTCTATAAATACTGAGAAACTGGATGTAAAAAAATGGAGATGGATATTTTCTTGTGAAACTCTTATAGTTTAAACATTTGTTTTTATTCAAGGACTATTTGGATCCGAGTTCTTGATCATGTTATGTATGTTTATACTTTTTACTCTGCATTTCTATTAGATTTATATCGTCATTGGTGGATTAAATTATGAGTCTAGATTTAGTTTTTCAATGGGAATGAATGTTGGAATACTATTGGAAGTCATGCTTTATAATATGATCTAAGTTTAATTTCTATTATGTCCTTCTATTGAATGTTGTTAGTTCATCTCTACATTATCTCTTCGACTTACAACCATATTTTCCTTCCTTTATGTTAATTTCTTCCCCTAATATTTATACCAATTTTAGAATAGCAAGGGAACTAACCCCCTTTGGATATTGGCTTGAAGGACATTTCTTTCCTTCAAAATTTCAATGTTTGTCGGGTCTAGGACGCATACATATGGTTTATCCTAGGGCAGACTCTTGACCAACAGTTTTTGGCACACCCAGTGGGATACGAAAGGTCCACCTTAATTAGTATAAATATTAGATGTTCATTTTTTGTTGTTCGATTGGAACATCTAGCAACTCAGTTTTATCCAAAAGCCTTCGAACGTGAATTTGGCATAAGATTTACTTCATGATCACAAGATCAAAGGCCAAAAATTTAGAAAATCCTATTGAGTTTTTTGAGCTCGACACCCAAGTCTTGGGAGAGCATCCTAGATTAATCACTTTGACTATCCTATCAATTATAACATCTTCACAGGTAGCTGGTGTATTTTCCATTCCATCAAGTCCCTCTAGAACTACCACTAGCTTTCCTCCCTAAGCAAATTCTTTGGTCTAGATGGCTCAAAATCCACCAAGATAGTCTCCAGCATGGAATCATTTTGAAGCTTTGAATCTGCAAGCTCAAAATCTAATCTTGATAACAAAATTAAAGGCTTTGCCTGCTTACGATGGTATGGGAAAAACATATTATGAGCATGTTCAAGATCTGGCCTCTTTCGCAACTATTTATAACATCACAAATGAAGATGTCATGGTCAGATTGCTCGTGATCTCTCTTAGAGGGAAGATGCTTTATTGGTACCAGTCCTTACCACCTGCCACTATAACCACATGGGACTAGTTTGCTAAGTTAATGATAAAAGGCTTCAATGAACAAGCGGATCCTTTTTCTCTATCGCATCAATTCACTAATATTTCGAGGCATCCATAGGAGGAAATCATAGACTTCAATGTTAGGTTCACTTGAAATTGGCAAAGAGTCCCTGAAAGTCTCCGGTTGAATCCTGAAAAAGCTACATTTTATTATCTTCAGGCCTTTAATTTTGACATTAGCATGGTCATCCGTTAGTTCAGTGTTGATACATTTTTGACCTTGTACTCCCAAGGAAAAAAAGGTTGAAGCTAATTTAATTACTATTGTTAAGATTTTATCAAAAATTATGATGTTAATATTTCCTGATCTCCCACAAAATTTATATCTTAATGCATCTTCTCAGTCTTTACCAATATCTCCAATGTATCCAGATCCTTCATGGAATCCTAATTCCTCTCAAACCCCAATATTTTTTATCTCGTAATTGCCTACCCCTTCCATTCCACAACTACCCACTCTTGTTCCATTTCCAGCATTATCGTCTTTGCTAGTACCACTACCATTACCAACTCCTCTAGCACCCTCAATTCTTGATCCTCAAATAAATATACTGCAAGAGATGCAATCAATGCAATCAGTAATGAGAACAATGACAAATGATATTACAACCCTGAAGAAAATCCAAGATGAGAGAATTTTCTAGCCTAGGATATTTCAACCTCCACCAATCACCAGAGAGAAAGCAACTTCAAGCAGTAATATTCCTGAAAGGAATGCAACTATGTTGAAAAATAAAGAACTTGGCCCATCAAAAAAAAATGTATTGGTGTTCTACCTTCAATGATCCACATGGTTAATAATCTTGCATGGTTCATCTGAACTATGTACAAACATTGACAGACAAATATTTCAACGGTCAAATCAATATGATTAGAGAAGCTAATTATAAATTTATGATACCTTCCATAGAACAAGTTTTAGTTCTCATGAGAGCTAGAAAAAAGCCAATCATAGTGGACCCAGCTGATATGGAGCCACCAAATATACCTATGGAGCTGAAGGTGTAGAATGAAAACATACTAGCACAAGCAAAGGCACCTGGCTCAATGCCTTAATTTGGAAGAACCTTTTCTCTTAAGATATATCTTACCCATACAATAAAAAGAAAGAATCTCTCAATCAAAGGCATCAAATTCATAAATGCAAGCTGAGACATAGGAATAGGCAAAAGAACACCTTAAATACTCATCTTTAACCAAGCGTCAAAGGGTGGAAGCCACACAACAATATCGGAGCAAGTATGAGACTACTCATGAAGGAAGAGAATCTAGCTCATCCACGTATAACATTTTTGAATAATTAAAGAAAATTCCCACCAAGGTTAGCCTCTATGATGCTTTGCAATTGCCTAGATAGGTTGATTTGTTGCAAAAATATCTAAAGTCTCTTAAAGGTAGAAAGAAAAATTCTACTCAGACTGTGTTAGCTCGAACGCTTACAACTTTAGCTACTGGAAATAATTGACCACCACATTTTTACTTGTCTCTCAGGATGGAGGGTTGTATTGGGCATAATTGTATGATTGAATCTGGTGCTGCGATGACTATCATATTGAAAGTGGTTTATGATATCATGGCCATGGAGTATACCAGAAGCAACCCAAGAGTTTTGTAGTTGGATGGAACCCCAATGAAAAAAGTGGGTGTTATTAAGGATATCCTAATTGTGCTACATAAAATACCTCAAATCACTATGATCTAGGAGGTGGTTGTGGTTGATTTGGAACTATACTTTAGTATGTGCCTCTCAAGAGAATTCACCATCAATCTAGGAGGCTATATTTCTCTAGATTATTCCCATATAGAAATACCTTTTAAAGGGAAAAGAATTCGTATATACAATGAGAAACCTTCCACCTTTCATAAATAAAGGATCGATGATGAAGAAAAGCACATGGAATCTACAAACTTAATGATCGAGGATATGGAAGAGTTAGATTTAATGGAAGAAGCTCTAGGTGAACTTTGCACAAAATATGAATTCTCCATAAGTGACTTTAACACAATGATTGAAACTGAGATTGGTTGCTATGCCATTACCAAGCCTGAAAATGTGGAAGTGAAGGTATCCGATGATAGAGATCCTATCTCAGATCAGTTGTGGAAACTCTTCTTTGATGGAGCAAGATGTAAAAATGGCACCAGAGCATGTATTGTCCTCATCTCCGCTTCTAGTAGATAGAAGACATTCATATCGACTAACATGGAGCTGTAAAAATAACGCTACCGAGTATGAAGCATTGTGCTTAGATTTTAAGAAAGCAAAGACACTTGGGATAGAAAAAATACTAAATTTTTGGATATTCAGAGTTGATTTTCAATCAAGTGACTCACAAGTGTGTCTCCAAATAGTACTATTTTAAGGCATATCACAACAAAGTCTAGGACCTGTTTGAATCCTATACGACGCTAATTGTCCAAGTGATTTTGTAGGAATAAAATAATCATGCTGATATCGTGGCATCCATTAGTGCCAGCTTTTCCCCAACTAAACACATGACACAAAAACCAAAGACTGTGAAGCTTGTTTACAAGACTTCAATGCTTGATAATAATATTCATTGGCAAGTGTTTAAGAATGATAAGTAGATTGTCAACTTCCTAATAAATGAAGCTAGCAGTATTGAAGGGAGAACCTTTGATGAAGAAGAATCTGAGGGATTGATCCAGTTAAAAAATAATCACATCCCGAAAGGATTGATTTTTCTCGAAAATATCTTTGATAAAAATGATAGAACAATAAATCATATGATCAAGGTGGACGAAAATGAGTACAAAGAATTACAGTTAGAACCTAAAAAATTAGTCAAGGTTAGAATTGACTACACACCTGAAGAACTCGAGCAAATCAAGGAATTATAAAAATAATTTCTAGACATTATCACCTAGAGTTATCAAGACCTCAAATAGTATGACAAGAATGGTATACAACATACAATTAAATTGTAGGAAGGAATAAAACCTTTTAGATAAAAGCAGAGACCAGTCAACCCCAAAATAGAGATCGTGATGAAGGTAGAACTTTTGAAGATGCTGGAGGTGAAGATAATTTATCCCATCAAGCACTCTTTTTGGGTAGCAAATTTTATCCCTATGTAGAATAATAATAAATATATTCACTTATGAGTTTATTTTCGAAATCTTAATAAGGCCTCTTTAAAGGATCATTATCCTTCCTAATAGATAGATCATATCCTTCATGTGGTTGAAGGAGTGTAGAAATTTTCTCTGCTAGACGCATTCTCTAGGAATAATAAAATCCAGGTCAAAGATGAATATCAATAAAAAATGACATTCACCACAAAGTGGGGAACATTTTCTTACCATTGAATGCCTTTTGGCATCTCGAACATTGGAGAAACCTTTCATAGAGCAATGGACCTGGCTTTCGGTGAGTTACTAAACTGAATCATTGTCATTTATTTGGATGATATGACAGTTTTCTCCCATAAAATGGAGGAACATGGTTTACATTTACGACAGGTATTTGAGAAGTGCCAAGAATTCAGGGTATTCATGAACCCAAAAAATTCCATCTTTACGGTAAAAGAAGAAAAGCTCCTAGAACATGTGATTTCTAAGAAAGGGTTAGTTTTTGATCCAACTAGAGGCGAAGCTCTCTTAAAGCTCCCATTACCAGCTAACAAGAAAAGTTTACAATATTTCTTCGGCTAAATCAACTTTGTTAGGAATTTTAATGCAAACTTTGCTCAAGTAGTGAAGCCGATGACTGAACTCCTGAAAAATAATATCGAGTTCAAATGGATGGAGAAAAGAAAAGAAGCATTCAGAGAAATTAAAGAGAGGATTTTTTAGGCTCCTGTCTTGGTGAATCCTGATTATTCTAAGGATTTTATTCTTTATGCTATCGATGAGCAAGAAAGTTATGTGTTTGTCCTTACACAGAAGGGAGAATATGGAAATGAATAACCTATTGCATTCCTGAGTCAAGTGATTCAACCGCATGAAGAAAAATATAACTTCAATGAGAAGCAAGTGTATGCAATGATTAAATATATGAAGTTTCGATATTTTATTTCACAAAGAAATATGATAGTTCATGTTGTACATCCTGATTTTCAAAGTTTCATTATCCAAGGAGAAATTAGATATAAGAGAGCTAGTTGGATCTCTAAGATCCAGGAATACAATATCGAGATTCGATCGACCAAGTTGGTTCACTATGTCAAGAGCTTGCAAGGAGTGTTGCTTCTGAAACAATTGTGTGCCAGTTTGAAGATCCAATGTAAGAAAGTAGTATTGCTAATCAACCTATAATTAATCGATATTGGACAGAAGACCTTGTCGAATACTTCAATACAATAAGGTGTACTTATCATCTTAATGCTTCACAAAGAAGAAGGTTTAGGCTATAAGCCTATAAATATGTCATGTTAACAAATGGGCTATTATACAAGAATATTGATGGAGTGCTTTTGAGATGTGTCAAAGAGTCAGAGAAACAAAATATCTTGGAAGAATTCCATTCTGGATTATCATGAGGACATTATGCAGGTAGACCCATGGCTCTAAAAATTATAAAGGTGGGTTATTATTGGCCTACTCTCTTCTTTGATACATTCAAGGTTATCCAAAGTTGTGACAAATACCAAATATATTTCGGTCGAAGCAAAAATGCTTCCTTGCCGCTTCACCCAATTCAAGTAGAAAAATCATTTCAACAATGGGGCTTAGATTTTATTGGGTTTATTTATCCTAATTTATTTGCTAGACTTAAATATATCTTAACAACCATTGACTATTTCACCTAGTGGCTAGAAGCAGTGCGAACTAAGAAAGCAAATCAAAAAGTTTTCATCTCTTTCCTAGAGGGGTTGATAATGTGCTTGGTGTACCAGATGCCATTGTGATAGATAATGGGACTCCATTCATTGGAGGTAAAATTAATTAATTTGCAAATAAGTATGGAATATATTTTAAGACTTCATCCAATTATTATCCATAGAATAATGGTTTGGATGAGTCAATGAATAAAAATCTTCTAATAATTATAAAGAGAACTCTAGGATACAATAACCAAAGTTGGCATTTGCTCTTGAATCAAGCCTTGTGTATTGATCATATCTCAATCAAGAAATGAAGAACACAATATTATACTGAGATGGGGGGTGAAAATTATAAGACCACTTTTTACTTTTCTTTTCCAAATAATATTAATCAATATAATCAATGGCAATATCAATAGCAATAACCAAAGTAATGCACCAATAATCACACACAATAGAGACCCCACAATTTACATGGTTCACCCAATGCAGACTACTCCACAAAGAAAATATTTTACTAAAATTTTATTAATCAATCTCTTGGGAATCCTTCTCGATTACAATGTTTATGGACCTCTATCCAAAGGATATGTTGATCCCCTAATCTCAAGTTCGTGGATCTCTTCCACAAGAGAACTATTTCCCCTTCTGCTCTAGCTAGTGATCTTCTAGAAGACTCTGTCTCTCTAATGCATTGACTTGTAAATATCTCTCCAATTTAAGACTCCTCACTCAGATCTATCTTCAATTATCCTAGTTTCTGGATCTCTATCCACTAAGACTCTATCCTCTATCCTCTATCACCTCCAAAGCTCTATCAATAAGTTCACTCAGAACCTCTTCAAATATTCTCAATAGGCTCACTCAGAACCTGTTCATATATGCTCAAATCTGCTCAATAGGCTCACTCAGAACCTACTCAAATATACTCAATAGGCTCACTCATAACCTACTCAAATATGTTCAATAGGATCATTTAGAACCTACTCAAATCTGCTCAATAGGTTCACCCAGAACCTACTCAAATATGCTAAACACGCTCACTCAGAACTTGTCCAAATATGCTCAATAAGTCCTCTCTAGGACTTGCTCAAATCTGCATAGCAAGCTTTCACAAAATCTTACACAAAATCAGTCCACAAGCCTTCTCAAAGACTTGCTCAAATATGCTTAACAAGTCCACACAGAACTTGTCCAATCTCATAGAAACATAAAGAGAATTGTTAGAGACTCAATATGTTCTACACTCAATGCTCAACCACTTTCTCAACTCAATATCATAGAAGCATAAAGAGAATTGTTAGAGACTCAATATGTTCTATACTTAATCCTCAATCTCAACTCAAATCAATCTCATAGAAGCATAAAGAGAATTGTTAGAGACTCAATATGTTCTATTCTCAAATATCAATCTCAACTCAAATCAGAATAAAGAATAGTTTATTTCTTGGAACTTGAACAACCACTTGCATCCACTTGACTAGGCTCAATCAACTCAACTCAACCATTCACCACAAGGAACAAATATTTCTTACAAACCCTAGTCCAAGCATGTATCAATCAACTCAAAATGTTCCCAACAATGCTCAACAACAAATCTCACATAACAATGATACTCATGTTCTTTTCTAACTCAAGTTCAAGTTCTTTGCACAACCAATGGCTTCAACAAAAATGCTTATAAAACAAGGTTTAATCACAACACTCAAGCCAAAAAACCTTGAGGTATTAACTCAACCACTTTCGAAAAGGAAACCACAATCAATCCTTTTGACTCCAATGATATTTCAGAAATCAACCACCCAAATAAAATCAATGGAGAATATTGCTCATACCATTTTTATTCCTTATTTGTTGTCCACAAGATCTGTCTCACTCAACACACTTTCTTTTTCAAATCTCAACATGGGTTAGAGTAATAACACAAAAAAAAATATCCAAGTAAAACCTTATTACTCCTACTTTATTTTAACATCCACCAAAGTTCTTTTATGCAAGAAATAAACCCTCAATAGAATGGATCAAACTTACTTTTGGACACTCCTTGACAAAACCTGAAATATTTTCTTACACAACCCTTATTTATCCTTCTAAGCAAGTTAATTAAATAGCTCTTGAAAAAATTATTCCAACGATATATAATGTGCTACCATTCCAAAATTAAAAGGAATAGTAATTTCAGAATTTTCTAAAACAACTCATAAGCCTTATTTCTCCTCAAAGCTTTTCTTACAAATATTAAAATAAAAATTTAACTTACCTTTTTCTTTTCAGCGGGATTCGATCCCCTGTCGTTGTCCAAGAACCACTCTAACAGCGGTGCAACTAACCATGTGAGCCAACCTCTCACATGAAATGGTAAGCACAGCCACTATGCTTTCCTTCCTCCAAATGTGCCCCAAAAGACACGTGCGCCAAAAGGTGTACTTCCTTTCCACTTCGCAAAAACCAGCACCAACGGGATTCAAACTTCATATCTCCTGGTGCTCAACAACTTGACTACATCCTTCTTGCCGCTAGGTCACAAGCACCTATGGTGTATGGGAAGGGTCCTCCCTTCCTTCTATTTCTCCCTTTCTTCGTAGGTTTCGATTGCACTAAAATATTTTTTCTCTTTGTTTGAACGAAACTCACACACATTCTAATTATTGCCAAATTAATTTTTGGCAATGGTATTTATACATATTTCCTTGAATTTTCATACGTTGGCCCTTAATAGAATTTGATGACGTTGGCAGGAATTTCCACTTTTGAAATTGAAATTTAATCTTTAAAATATTAAAATTTAAAACTTAAACTTCAAAGTTGAATAACTGTCATTGGGACTCCTTTTTCGATGAAACAAAAAGCCAACCTAGGTTTTAATAAAAACCCATTTCAAATATGCCATCCATGGTTTTAAATAAAACCTTTGAAAATAAATTTCTTCATCACCAGGGCACTTTTTTCGATGAAATAAAAAGCCAACTTGGGTTTTAAGAAAAACCCATTTCAAATCTGCCATCCATGGTTTTAAATAAAAACCTTTTGCTAAGCTTCCCTTGAAGCTCCTTTTTGGAACCAAATGCCATGCATCCCTTCTTGAACCTTTGATCAAAAACCTTTGCTTCTACACAAACATAGTGTTAGCTTACATAGATCATTTTGACATCAATGAAAACTCTTAGCTTAGGAACTCAAAATGTCCAACAATCTCCCCCTTTGTCATTGATGGCAACCCATATCCTTTTACTAAAATTTGACCTTCTTTTCTGCTCCCCCTGGCTCAATGCTCTCTCAAATATCAAATCTCTCCCCATATCAAAAACTCTCCCCAATATACACAAATCTCTCCCCCTTTGACATCAATGGCAAAGGGTCACCTTTGGGGCTCGGGGCTAAGAATGAGCCTCTTAGCTTAGACCCTCCCCAACCTCTACATGAGGTGGTTAATTCTGGGGTGGGATTATTTCTACTTCGCAAAAGCCCAAATATGTGCCTTTGTCTTCTCTCTTCTTCTACGAGTCTTCTTAATCCTCTCACTGTTTCTTTCTAAGATATCATATTTGTTCCTATCATCACTTCTGTTCATTTTCCTATTCTTATTGTCATCCATGTTTTTGTTCCTATTCTTTTTTTATTCTTTATTCCTATTCATATTCTTATTCTCATTCATGTTCATATTCTTGTTCATACCTATTTTTGGAATATTTTCTCTACACCATCTTGCTATGTGACCATCATTATTGCACTTATAACACTTAATGTTATTATTCCTTGGAAGTGCAACTATCTTAGGACTTCTCCTAGTAAATCCATATCCTCTTCTATCATGAACCCTGTAATTCATTGCCTTGTGACCAAAACCATTGCATGAGTAGCAGTACCCATGAAAATGTTGTCCATTTCCATATTTGTGCCTTCCCTGTGTTCTGCACTATGAAGCCATGTGTCCAAACCCGTGACAAGAGAAGCATTTTCCATTGAAGAAACCTTGCCTAGACCCCATTTGTCTCTTAGTATCTTCTACCTATTTCATGTTCCATTTGTTACTTACTTGTGCATTGTTCCTTTCCTTGTTGAAATTTCTATTTTCCAACTTAGTCTCACTCTCTCTTTTACTTACTTCTTTTGACACTTCTTCTTTTCTAGTGTTTGAGCTTGATTCTCCTTTTTCTGCCTCTTGTTTCCTTTGTCCTTATTTATAACTAAGTCCTATTTTTATGATTGAAGACTTTTGTGCATTGATAATTCTGTCAAAAGTCTTTGGATTCTCATCAAACTTGTGCAACTTGTCATTAGAGACTTTTACTTCCATCCTTAGTGAAACTATCTCATGCTCTAATTTTTCACACTCTAGATCTTTTGTCTTTAATTTTTCGATCATACCTTTTTCAAATTTTCTTGCTTCTTTAATCTTGATTTTGAAGTGGGTTTCTTGTAGAAACTTTTCCTTTGCTTTCTCATATTCTTGATATTGAACCCTTAATCTTGAGTTCTCCCTTTTTAATTATTCAAGAGTAATCATAAGCCTTTCACATTATATCTCTTTTACCTTTGACTATTCAATCATACCTTCTTCAACTCTTCTTGCTTTTTCAACCTTATCTCTCAAGTTAGAGATATCCTGTAGAAGCTTTATCTTACATTTCTCATCTTCTTGTATTTGAAATTTCAATTTTAAATTCTCATTTTTCAATTCATCAAGTTCCTTAAGAGTGGCTTCCTCATTTTATTTTTTTGTATCTTCCTCTTCTTCAATTTCTTCTATTTTCCAAAGTAGAGTTTACTCTTGATACCTACTTCGACTATTACTGTTACCTTTTTTTGACTCATTATTTAGAACTTCAAATCTGAGAGAATCGTATTCATCTTCACTGCTATCAAACCCATTGCAATAACTGGCATCATGGTCGAGTTGACGATAAACAAAAAATTCTTGTGGATAATAAGCTGCATGGTGACCTGTGTTCCCACATCTGGTACAAAACTTTATTACTCTGGATATTTCTCCATTACTTGATTCATCTCTTGAATCTATTTCTATTTGTCCTCCCAACACAACAGTATTAAACTCATCCTCCTTTTATTTCATGATCGTAGGTGTTCTTTTCTTCTTGTCTTATGCTTCTACTCTTGACTTTCTTTGCCATTTGTGTTCTTGTAGGATCTTCCTTCAACCTGTTAAACTTATTTCAAAGGAACCAACTCTGATACCAATTGAAGAACACAAGCTTATACTGAGATGAGGGGTGAACAGTATAAGACCACTTTTTACTTTTCTTTCCCAAACAATATTAATCAATATAATAAATGGCAATATCAATAGCAATAAAAAAATAAATGTACCAATAATCACACACAATAGAGACACCACAATTTATGTGGTTCACCTAATGCGGGCTACTCCACGAAGAAAATATTTTACTAAAAATTTCTCAATCAATCTCTTGGGAATCCTTCCCAATTACAATGTTTATGGACCTCTGTCCAAAGGATATGATGATCCCCTAATATCAAGTTTGTGGATCTCTTCCACAAGAGAACTCTTTTTCCTTATACTTTGGATAGTGATCTTCTAGAAGAATCTGTCTCTCTACTACACTGAAATGTAAATATATCTCCACTTTAAGACTCCTCACTCAGATTTGTCTTCAATTGTCCTAGCTACTAGATCTCTATCCACTGAGACTCTGTCCTCTATACTCTATCACCTCCAAAGCTCTATCAATAGGTTCACTCATAACCTCTTCAAATCTACTCAATAGGCTCACTCAGAACCTGCTCAAATTTGCTCAATAGGCTCACTCAGAACCTGATCAAATATACTTAATAGGCTCACTCAAAACCTGCTCAAATATGCTCAATAGGCTCATTTAGAACCTCCTCAAATCTTCTCAATAGGTTCTGTTAGAACAACAAACTAAATTGTATTATTTCCGAGGAGTTTAAATAACACAGTAGGCATAAACGGACTTCCTGGATTAGCCCAAAATGGGCGCATCTCAACAGGATGCCGCTGCAACTAGTTGCTAAGTTAAATTAACAACTAACAAAATGCTAAAGTACGCTAACATCCCCCTTTATTACATTATTTGGGTAATGTAATAACTAATAGCTATACTAACATCCCCTTACATCATTTTGCAATACAAAGAGAGCTGCGAAACAATTCAAATTTGACATGTTCAAGTGCCTTAGTGAAAATGTCTGCAACTTGAGCATCGGTGGGAATGTGCTGAAGCTGAATTCGGTGCTTTGTAAATTCATCTCGAATGAAATGACATTGTGTGTCAATGTGCTTTGTTCTTTCATGATGGATTGGATTCTTGACGAGGTTCAAAACACCCTGATTGTCGCAAAACAAGTGTATTGGAGATTTTGATGGATGGCCCATACTTGTCAGAATGCAACGCAACCATATCACTTCGCACACAGCTTCATGTGCGGTGTGATACTCTGCCTCTGTTGATGAAATAGCAACCACCTGTTGCTTCTTGTTGTGCCAAGAGACAGGACCGGATCCTAGATGAAAAATGTATCCAGAAGTTGACTTGCGATCATCAAATGATCCGGCATAGTCGGAGTCCATGTATCCTTGCAAGAAGAATTTGTTGTTCCTCTTGTATTCTAGGCCATATTCCATAGTACCATGGACATAGTGAAGAACACATTTTGTTGCTTTCCAATGAGTGGTCTTAGGCTCCTGCATGAACCTCGAAAGATAGTTGACAACAAATACGAGATCTGGCCTAGTATTGGTCAGATATATGAGACTCCCAATCAACTATCGATAGAGAGTACCATCTACCTAAGGTGAATCATCATATCGCGATAACTGAAGTCCATTCTCCATCGAAGTTTCCATTGGCTTGCAATCAGTCATGCGATATTTTTCCAGCAATGTCTTGGCATATTTTTTCTGAGACACTTTGATGGAGTGCTCCTTCTGGCTGAATTCCAGACCAAGACAATAATGGAGAAGTTCGAGATCTGTCATCTCAAAAGATTTACACAAGTTTCTTTTGACAGTAGAGATCATAGTTTCTGAACTCCCTGTAATGAGCAGATCATCAACATAGAGTACAAGCAACACTATCTCAGAACCCTATTTCTTGAAATAGAGGTTTGCATCTGACGGACATCTCTTAAATCCATGCTGCATAAGGTGATTGTCCATTTTTATATACCAAGCTCGAGGAGCTTGTTTCAGACCATATAAGGATTTGACCAATTTGCAAACCTTCTGCTCTTGGCCTTCTGCTTCAAATCCCTCTGGCTGAGTCATGTAGACTTCTTCTTGGATATCACCATTTAGAAAGGCACTTTTGACATCCATCTGGTGAACTTTCCACCCATATTGTGCTGCCATAGCACACATAACTCGAATTGTGGTCATCCGAGCAGTAGGTGCAAAAGTTTCCTCATAGTCAATGCCTTCCTTTTGAGCATAGCCCTTTGCAATAAGACGGGCTTTATGCTTATCAATTGTTCCATCTGCCTTGTACTTGACTTTATATACCCATTTGTAGCCAATGGTTTTCTTTCCATGCGGCAGATCAACAAGCTTCCAAGTTTTATTTTTCATCAAAGACTCATACTCTGTATCCATAGCGGCCTTCCACTGAGGCTCACTAAGAGCATCTTGCATTGATGCAGGTTCAATATCGTCTATGGTAGACATGAACGCCCTGTCATCATCAATATCCATATCCTCTACTTCTATACGTGGAGTTACAGAAAGTTCCTCAAAAGATTGACAAAGATCATCAACCTCACCAGTTTCTTTGGCTTCTTTTTCCTTTTGAGCCATACTTGCGTGTACGAGGTCTATCCAAGTTCAAATTGGGAGGAGTGGATAAATTTGCGTCTCTGATTGTATTTGTACACCATTTTGGGTTCTTCTTCGGTGGTGTTGAAGAAGATGTAGAAGGACCTCCTGTCTGTGTTGACGAAGGAATCTTCTCTTCCTTAGATTCCACAAGATCTAGGTGTACTTTAGATGTGCTCTGTGATGTGAAAGCTTCATCAAAGACAACATCTCTGCTGACATGAATTTTCTTGGTCAAAGGATCTATCAAACGATATCCTTTAGAGTGCTCATCATAACCAAGAAAAATACATCTCAGTGTTTTCTCATCTAGCTTCTTCCTTTTCTCTTTCGGTATGTGCATGAAAGCGTGACATCCAAAAATATGTAGATGAGATATGGAGGGTTTTCGACCACTCCATGCTTCCTGTGGAGTCATTCCTTTTAGGGCATTTGTGGGTGCCCTATTCAACAAATATACTACAGTGGTGATAGCTTCTACCCAATATTGTTGCCCAAGAGTAGCTCCTGTGAGCATACAACGAACCATTTCCATGATAGAACGGTTCCTTCTCTCAACAACTCCATTTTGCTGAGGAGTATAGGCAGTTGTTAACTGTCTCTTGATTCCATGCTTATCTAAGAATGCAAAAAATTCATTAGAGGTAAACTCCCCCCCTCGATCTGAGCGAAGGGTTTTAATAGAAGCTCCTGACTCCTCAACGGATTTCTTGAACTGCTAGAAGAATGCGAAAGCTTCGGATTTCAGTTGGAGAAAGAAAACCCACATCTTTCGTGAGTAGTCATCTATGAATACCTGAAAGTACCTCTTCCCTCCACAAATGTTGGGTGTGAAAGGACCACATAGATCGGTGTGAATTAACTCCAAAGGTTTTCATGCTCTTGTTGAGCTCTTCTCAAATGGTACTCTATGCTACTTTCCTGCCAAGCAGTCAGAGCACACTGGCAATGTGGCAGAAGGGAAGGAAGACCCTTTACCATCTCATACTTATTGAGCTCAAGTAAGTAGCCAGAACTAAGATGCCCATATCTCTTGTGCCATAGGGAAGTTGCCTCCTTGGTAGAGACAATCATGGCAACATGTGGAGTAGAGATAGCATCTAGGGCAAATAAGTCGTGCTTATATGAAGCTGTTGCAATCTGCTTACCCTTCCTGGTAATAGTACAACACTTCTTGCCATTCTCAACACAAAAGTTGACAACCATATTTCTATCCAGGATTTGTGTGACTGACAACAAATTGTTAGCCAATCCCGGAACATAGAGGACTTTGTCAATCTGACACTTGCCATCAGGAAGAGTGACTGAAACTGTACCCTCTCCCTAAACCCTGTAGGTTTTATCATCAACAATGGTGACAGGTTTGCCCTCTTTGGCCACAAATGATTCAAACCACGATCTGTCGCCAGTCATATGTTTGCTAGCTCCAGAATCGACATACCAAATAGGATCCCTCTGTGTGGAATCTATGGTAGTCATGAGCACCTTGTGTGCCCATTCAGAATCTGAGTCAGATTCTTCAACAACAACATTCACCTGGGGTTACTTGTTTTTATTTTGTGGTTTGTTTTGGCCTTTATGCTTATTCTTATGCCAACACCTATTGGTATCATGGTTGTCTTTCTCATAGATCTTGCACCACCTCTTCTTCTGTTGAGGTTGTTTTCCTTTTCCTTTCGTATCTTGTTGAGAATTTCCTCCTTTCTAAAAGTTGCCTCCTTTTTGCCCATTACCTTTCTTCCTAGACCCCTGCCTGTTGGTGTATAGGGTCTGTATTGGAAGAATAATCCTTGTGAAGTTTGCGTGCCTCCTGTTGTTGAAGCAGATTGACCAACTCGATGTAGGTAATTTGTCGTTGAGACACCTGGATGGAGGTGATCAACATATCAAATGAAGAAGGTAAAGCTCTCATCACAATTGAAACGAGAAGCTTTTCATCCACAGAATCTCCCAAAGAATTCAATCTCTCTTTCAATTCAGACACTTTGCATAGAAAGAGTTCAATTGTTTCACCCTGTCTCAAACTCAGGTTATGAAGTTGTTGTTGAAGATGAAGAATGGTGGAATCATTCTTTCCCTCATAGATGGTTTGAAGGGCATCCCATGCCTCTTTACCACTTGCTTTGTCAGCTATATGAGGTTGCACTTCATCTGAAACAGCAAACATTTTGAGCACCTTTGCTCGACTGTCTTTCTTGTCAAAAGCTATCTGATCAACAGGAGTTGTGGATCCTGATGCTGATGAAGGCCTAGATGTTACTCCAGTAACAATATCCCACAAATCTTCCATTTGGAGAATTGCCTTCATCTTATGTTTCCATGGTGTATAATTTTGACCTTTCAATAACTGATGCGGATTAGTCATCAACTTTGCAACATCGACCATAGTGAAGGTTCCTTATATCACCAATTGGTCCCCCTTTCGATATACCTTTTGCTAGACCGTTATACCGTACAAAATACCCGCCCTTACGTGAGGGAAACTATAGGTATTTAGAAAGATCAACAAAAATCACCCGCCCTTACGTGAGGGAGACTATAGGTGAGTTTTAGAGATCATACGATACGTGGAACATAAGCAGTACTGAAAGGGAATCGCCTTGTTGATGGCACCTACCATAGAAGATTCTTCTCATGCATGGGGCGTAACTTCCCCTAAACACTATGAAGAATACTTCGTCAGGATTTACGCCTAAACACAAGAGCGATTAAGGGTAGTGAATGGAGTAAAAAAATGCAAAAGTGGCAAACTTATCTCTCCCTGACTATTTATAGAGAACAAGCTCAGACGTCGTTGTAGCAGCTATATTAGGCAGTGGATACAGTAGCCCAATCACGACAGCTTTACCTGTAAGTGTTGGCTAGAGGTATCACAAATACCGAACGCTGCAGTGCAATAAATTGCACGGATGGGTTTTAATTATTTCGGGGACTTAGGGAGTGTATTTGATTTTTTTTAACTTTTAATGAAGTAGTGCAAAAAATGAAATATGCAACATACAACATAAAAATTGCCCACAAGAATTAACCCACAAGGTGTCGGGCGCAGCCGAAAATGCACCTTTTACAATTCGCCAAATTGCTTTTTCAGAAAATTACTCACATTCCCCCTTTGATTTTTTTTGAAAAAAATATCCCCCTTAAAAAAATCTCTTTAACAAAGCATTTTAATAATTATTATATATTTAAAGTTAAAATAGATAATTTTAATTTATATAGTTTTTAAAACTTATGAAAAAATAAATTAAAAAATAAATTTTAATTTATAAAGTTTTAAAACTATAAAAAATAAATTAAAATTAAAAATTTTTAACTAAAAAATAATAATTAGAAAAAAAACTTTGAAAAAAAAATATACCTTCGAACCCTCGACCTCCAGGCTCCCAGAGCCTTACCGCACGGCTCACGACCACATGAGCCAGCGGGCTGATCCGAAAGGATCAAGGGGCTCCTCCTTTTTCAACACCCTGGTTGTGCCTCCTCCTCTGCTGCGTCCAACACGGACGTGGCAGTGCTGCATCCAGAATTTGGGCGCGCGTGCTGCGTGCTGCGTCCCGCGAGGATGTAGCTCTCTGCGTCCTACATCCCGCCATTTTTATTTTTATTTTTTTCTTCTCAACTTAATCACGCGATGGCGTGATTATCACGTCGCAGAGAAAAAAAACTTAAAAATTATTCGCACAGCTCGAAAAAAAATTGCGTTCAAAAAAACGCACAGCAATTTTTTTTTTCAGCAAATAACGTTGTCCGCCTCCAGCCTCTCCCTTCACGCCACTGGCTCTGATGCCATGTTAGAACAACGAACAAAATTGTATTATTTTCGGGGAGTTTAAATAACACAGTAGGCATAAACGGACTTCCTGGATTAGCCCGGAATGGGCGCATCTCAACAGGATGCCGCTGCAACTAGTTGCTAAGTTAAATTAACAACTAACAAAATGCTAAAGTACGTTAACAGGTTCACTCAAAACCTGCTCAAATCTGTTCAACAAGCTCACTTAGAACTTGTCCAAATTTGCTCAATAAATCCTCTCTAGGACTTGCTCAAATCTACATAGCAAGCTTTCACAAAAGCTTACACAAAATCAATCCACAAGCCTTATCAAAGACTTGCTCAAATATGCTTAACAAGTCCACACAAAACTTGCCCAATCTCACAGAAACATAAAGAGAATTGTTAGAGACTCAATATGTTCTACACTCAATGCTCAACCACTTTCTCAACTTAATCTCATAGAAGCATAAAGAGAATTTTTAGAGACACAATATGTTCTATAATTAATCTCCAATCTCAACTCAAATCAATCTCATAGAATCATAAAGAGAATTGTTAGAGACTCAATATGTTCTATTCTCAAATCTCAATCTCAACTCAAATCAGAATAAAGATTAGTTTGTTTATTGGAACTTGAACAACCATTTGCATCCACTTGACTAGGCTCAATCAACTCAACTCAACCATTCACCACAAGGAACAACTCTTTCTTACAAAATCTAGTCCAAGCATGTATCAATCAACTCAAAATGTTCCCAATAATGCTCAACAACAAATCTCACATAACAATGATACTCATGTTATTTTCTAACTCAAGTTCAAGTTCTTTGCACAACCAATGGCTTCAACAACAATGCTTATAAAACAAGGTTTAATAACAACACTCAAGCTAGAAAACCTTGAAGCATTAACTCAACCACTTTTGAAAAGGAAACCACAATCAATCCTTTTTACTCCAATGATATTTTAGAAATCAACCACCCAAATAAAATCAATGGAGAATATTTCTCATACCTTTTTGATGCCTTATTTGTTGTCCACAAAATCTGTCTCACTCAACACACTTTATTTTTCAACTCTCAACAAGGGTTAGAGTAATAACACAAAAAAAATATCCAAGTAACACCTTATTACTCCTACTTTATTTTAACATCCACCAAAGTTATTTTATGCAAGAAATAAACCCTCAATAGAATGGATCAAACTTACTTTTGGAAAATCCTTGACAAAACCTGAAATATCTTCTTACACAACCCTTATTTCTCCTTCTAAGCAAGTTAATGAAATAGCTCTTGAAAAATTCTTTCCAATGATATATAATATGCTACCCTTCCAAAATAAAAAGGAATAGTAATTTCATAATTTTCTAAAACAACTCATAAGCCTTATTTCTCCTCAAAGCTTTTCTTACAAATATTAAAATAAAAATTTAACTTACCTTTTTCTTCTCAGCGGGATTCGATCCCCTGTCATTGTCCAAGTACCACTCTAACCGTGGTACCACTAACCACATGAGCCAACTGCTCACATGAAATGGTGAGTGCAACCACTATGCTTTTCTTCCTCCAAACGTGTACCAGAAGACACGTGTGCCAAAAGGTGTACTTCCTTTCCACTTTGCAAACCAATGTCAACGGGATTCAAACTTCGGATCTCCTGGCGCTCAACAACTTGACTGCCTCCTTCTTTCTGCTAGGCCACAAGTTCCTACGGTGTATGGGAAGGGTCCTCCCTTCCTTCTATTTCTCCCTTTCTTCATAGGTTTCGATTGCGCTAAAATATCTTTTCTATTTGTTTGAACGAAACTCACACACATTCAAATTATTGCCAAATGAATTTTTGGCAATGGTATTTATACATATTGCCTTGAATTTTCATACATCAGCCCTTAATCGAATTTGATGACGTCGGCGGGAATTCCACTTTTGAAATTTAAATTTAAATTTTAAAATATTAAAATTTAAAACTTAAACTTCAAAGTTGAATAACTTTGTCACCAGGACTCCTTTTTCAATGAAATGAAAAGACAACCTGGGTTTTAAGAAAAACCCATTTCAAATATGCTATTCATAGTTTTAAATAAAACCTTTGAAATTAAATTTCTTCATCACCGGGGCACCTTTTTCAATGAAACAAAAATCCAACTTGGGTTTTAAGAAAAAACCATTTCAAATCTACCATCCATAGTTTTAAATAAAAACCTTTTGCTAAGATTCCCTTGAATCTCCTTTTTGGAACCAAATGCCATGCATCCCTTATTGAACCTTTGATCAAAAACCTTTGCTTCTACACAAACATAATGTTAGCTTACATAGATCCTTTTGATATCAATGACAACTCTTAGCTTAGGAACTCAAAATATCCAACAAGAAATCCATCAAGACATCTCTGTACTCTTTGGTGTATGGAAATGAAGCAGTCCTGCCTATTCATATAGATTTTCTAGCGCTCCAATATTTGCACTTGCTTGATAGTGAATAAGGGGAGTTTGATCCTATGAGTGCAAGGTTGTCTCAACTCTTACAGTTAGAAGAGGAAAGAGAGAAAGTGTATAATGCTTTCATGAAGCATGCTCAGGTAACTAAAAATTGGTTCAACAAGAAGACTTTGGAAAAATCCTTTAGTGTTGGTGATCTTGTACTAAAGTGGAATGAAAACAAAGCAAAGTTGGGTAATCATCACAAGTTTGAAGCAATATGGGAAGGTCCCTTCCAGATTTCCAATAGTAATCAAGTTAATTCATTCTATTTGCAGGATATGGAAGGTCATGTTCTGTCGATTCCAGTCAATGGTCTTCATCTGAAGGCCTATTATTCGTAAAGAAATACAGAAACATCCATGTTGTAAATATGTATATAGTCTATTTGACTTTGTATCAATTAAAAAGAAAAAAAAATAGCAAAAGTCATTTTCGCCAAACAAAAGTGCTTTTGTTGGCAAAGATTATTTTCTCCAATGAAAACCCTCTTCAGAGCTGAAGACATGAACTTCGCCCGAAAACATTATTTTTGACACCCAAGTGAGAAATTTCACCCACACTTTTTTGTCAGTGAAAACACTCTTCGGAGCTGAAGACATGAACTTCACCCAAAAAAATTGTTTTTGGTGCCCAAGATGGAAATTTCACCCACAAACCCTACTTTTTTGATAGCGAAGATGTCAAAAGATGAAAAGCAATGTTGGTGCTCAAGTTAACGAAAACACTTTGTGAGAAAAAAAAAAAAAAAGGAAGAAAAAAAAGCGGCTTCACTCAAAATGAATATTTTGCCCATGCATATCTATTTTTTGGAGTGAAACTCATATTTGTGCCATCAAAGGATATTTTTGGAATTCTAACAAGTTGGCAAGAGATACTTTTGCCTACATGCTTTTTGGGCACTCAAGTTGGCGAAAGCCATTTTCGGAATCTAGGTGAGCAAAGGTGCATTTCGCCTTATTTATTTTTTTAGCAAAACTTCTAGATGCGTTGGTTTTTTGCCAGTGAATTCAAGAAAAGGTATTGTTGGCATTCCACATCAGTGAAAGCAAGCACTTATCATACAATTCAAGGTAAAAAGTAGGTTATCATGATTTTCAAGGTTGGTCGTTGGTGACAGGTTGTGCGCCCCAAAAAGAGAAAAACAAAATAACCTATCACAACGCTAAAAACAAATATGGGTGAAATCATTAAAATCATGGGAGAGCATGACATGTCTGAGAATCTAAGCACGCATTCATATCAAATTAGCAGGTGCACCACATGCACTAAATCCAATAGGTGTGGTCGAAATCTATAAAAGAGTGTATATTTTAGGTGAATAAACAAAGAAAATCATAGAGCTCCTATTTGCAGAGTCGTTGCTTGAAAGTATAGAATTATCTGCTATTAGTTAAAGGAAAAAGTTCAAATATGGCAAGGAAGAGTGCAGAAGCTAAGAAAGAGAAGGTCCAGAAGAAGGCTGATGCAAGAAAGAAGCAGAGAAAATCCAAGAAATAAAAGGACGAAGAAGAGGAATTGGTGCCTTATTATGATCAACTTGCAAAAATCAGCGATTGTGAAATCATGAACAAAGGCATGAAGAAATTATGGTAGGATGTCAAATTTTCTCTTCAGAAGGTATCCGTTGAAAGTTTGCACACCATGACATTTTATTCCCATGTGTCCTGGTATATTTGTATGTTGGTGCATGCATGCCCAGAGTTGGTGTGGGCAATTACTTAGTTTTATGAATCTTCTATGAGAGTCGTTCGAAACGCCCATGGAGACAGGTTGTTCAACATTTCAGCCAATTATGTCAAAGAAGCTTTTGCTTATGGCGTGAGACCTCCTAACATAATTTTTAAGAAGGTCAATCTTGTAGAGTAGGAGGAAAGATACCAATCCATAGTGTCCATGCAACAGTTCATGGAAAATCAATTGCTAAAAATGCCTTAGTTTGGAGAACTGCCAACTTTACCAAAGGCACTAAAATATTTTAAGAGCCTAGACCTATATCCGATTTTGGCATGGATTTTTGGATTGCTCGTAGACTCCATAGTACATAAGTGATAAGCATTTCTTGCACAATGCATTTCATAGGTTGAGTTTTACGTCCCAACTACCATGAAGTCGAACACAAATCCAATTTTCTTTGATTGGGTAAACTTTTAGCTTGAAGGATGCACATTCAGTTGGAGAATATGCAGATTGGGGAAGACGTCACCTTAAGGCATTGCTATTTTCTAGTTTGGTATTTCTTTTATTATATGCATCATCATTTTGCCTTTCTAGCAGTGAAGAAAACAGATGAAGCAAATAAAATATTATCGGTTTATTCTTGGACCCAAAACTTTTCAAAGGATTCCTATTATAATTTTAATCGGATGTTTTTAGGACCCACCCTCAAACTCATTTATGGTGCGTGTGATAGAGTGCTAAAAGCGATGAAGAAGGAAATCATTGGAAAAGAGAAAGGTGACGTATTTTTTCTAACACAAGGAGTTGTCGTTAGAATTTATGGTTTCTCTAGCAAGCCTTTTCTTTTGTCGTATTTTTCCATGGAGCATCTATTTGCATTGGAAGTAGCCCGATAGAATGACTTTACCAGTGACACATATGGGAGAGACAGGAGAAATCCAACCACGTGCACCATCCCCTTTTCTTTGGTGACATTGAAGTGACCCAATGCGGATATAATGAATTGATTTCCGAAACGCTATATGACCTCAAACTAATTGATCTTCTCCAATGATGGTTCTATGACCCTTTGGGTATTTTTGAGAAGTTTGCCAAGGCTAAGAGTGTTGCTCCAAAGAAGATATCTTGTAGCAAAGGAATAATCCCAAGGGACGTGACCTTGAGTGGTATATTGAAAATATTATGTCACTCTCTCCTTGGCATCATTTCTATGAAATGGAAGTCGAGTATAACCTCACAAATCATCCGAAGTAGGTTCCTCCTAAGGATTTATTTAATCAAATGAAAAATAAATTGCTTGAATGGTCTGACAAGAAGATCACAAACTAGTGAATCATGAGAGTGCACCAAGAGAATCCTAGGTTAGCTTACTCATTGGTTATGGATGAAGTATTTTCACAAATTTATAATGAGCAATGTGATAAGTATCAGCCCATCTCTTTCACTGACTTGGTACCTCAAAGTATTCAAAGTCTTGATAATGAAGAGGTCACGACAAGAGAAAATAAGTCATTGGTTGAGGAGGAGCCAAAGGAAGAGGAACACCTACCACCTAAAAACAACTTTCACTCATAAAAAGGAATGCAAGTACAAAGCTACCTTTCCCTAAAATTGTAAATAAGCCCATAAGTGGTGCAATTTTTGCTCCTAGCACAAACCCTCTTTATTCAATTACGATTGGGTAGACTAGTTTTAGGGAGGCACCCTCTTCAACTCAATGAAGATAGCCAAGACAGATGGTGAATTTGGTAGATCTTGAAGTCAAGGTGGTGAAAGACAAGGAAGAGAAAGATCCAGCAGTGCAACAACTTTTGTCATCGGCTCAAATTGTGTCAGAGCCCGTAGGTACGCAGTTTCATTCTTCTTCTCTCAATAATAAACATTTGGTGATCACTATCTCTCATCCTATAGTTTCTACTTCCACTTCGCTTCCATTTGCCATATCTACCTCTTCTTCTCCCTTCTCCATTTCATAGTCGTAGGTCACCAATGCTCCTCTTGTTTCTTTCGTTCCTCTCATTCCTCTATCTTTCAGATCATTTGCATCCATCCCTAATCCATTTTCTCTTCCATTATCCTCCATTCCATCTTCCACCCCTCTCAACCCCATTATCTGCATAAGTATGTAAGCTCCTCCAAGCGTAAGTGTAATTGTAGCACCTTCTATTTCTACCCCCTTTGTTGAGACAAATACTCAACAGGCTCTTTTCCTATTTTTCTCAAGTTTTTGCATCACAGAAGCCACTGGCTTTAGAAATAGAACTTCTAATGGAGCACCCCGTAGTAAAGAATATCAGCCAAGCACGACAAAGTTCCTCGTGATGGTTGAAAAGCTGCAAGTGAAAGGATGTGCAAGCCTTAGCTAAGACAGTGAAGAAGGTAAATTTTGATCCAAAGGCTATGGAGGTGCACACTATAAAATTTTTTCCCTCAGGTCCAACAATTCTAAGTAGAAATGATGTCGAATGGTTATTCATATAAATTCTTTACCAAGGACCTCACATAAATTGATACAATTAAGAAAATGGGAAACATATAGGTGGAAATGAGTTCAATCTACTTGCACGGTGAACATTTCAAGGATCATTTATTTCAATTTGAAGCAAAGATAACATAATTATAAGATGCTTTAGCTGAGCAGAAGGTCCAACTAGACATTGTACGATTAGAATCTCAACGATGGTAGCAAAAAGTGATAAGCCTGAATGGCAAAATTGAAGGGTACAAGCAGGTGACCGAACATCATCAAGCAACACGGTAGGAAGCATAGCAACAAGTTCAAGCCTTGAAGGACCAAATACAGAGTCTACAGGACTAGTTTGCAAACAAGGCGAAGCAATCGATAGTTCTCATGAAGGAAAAATTTAAGGAGGCTCATAGTCATCTACTTACCGATTTGTCAATAATGGCATCAAAAGCAACATTGGTTCTCATGTTCCTTCGGGAGGTGAAGTAGGTTGTTTTGCACGGTTTGCATGTACTGGAGTATCTGGAAGAGGACCTCAAACCAAAACTAGAAATGATGATGAAGATCCAAACAATGGGTAAAATGGATTTCAATTTTGGTCCAATGAGTGACATGGCTCGAGCTTGGGCAAATGTCAAAATAACACTACACACTTATTTTTCCAGGTTGGATCTGGTCAAAGAAGCCTAAAAGCTGCTAGATACGTTTGAACAAAAAAGGTGTATTTCAATGGTCTATTTTGAGACTGTAGCAAATAATGGTTTCTCCAGTTTCATTGATGATCAGGGGAATATTCTTGTGAAGAAAGACCTGGATGTGGTATGGGCTATGTTTGAAAATGATACTTCTAATATTGATGACTGGTAAGAACCCATTACCGAAGAGCATGTGTTGCCATTGATGATAATATTACTCACATCGAGTCTATTTTGTTGGAGCTCAGCCAGAGGGCTAACTACATTGACCTAGAGTATGTTTAGACCTTTCAGTACATTGTTGATACACTTCAGACTCATCAGGTGATCAGTATTGATGCTTGGGCTGAATTCGTCATAGTATATGAAACTACATGTTTGCATATCAAAGGGCAAGAAGAGACTCGTGCAAGCAATAGATAATATGATGTAGTCGACGGTGGTAATTTTGAGCCCAATGGATAAAGGCCCTGGGTCAATTACATTTAGGCGAGCTGAATACCCCGCAAGTCGTAAAAAGTGTTGGTATTTTTGCCACACTAAAATTAAATTTAAAATTCTACCTAAGTGTGTAATGAGTTTCACCCAAAAAAATTCATTTTTGGGTGAAAACGCTGGCAAAATTCATTTTTAGGAAAAAAATCAGCGAAATTCATTTTCACCCGAAAATCTTAGTGAAATTAATTTTCGTCCAAAACTCTCATTGAAATCCATTTTCGGGCGAAAGTGGGCAAAAATCATGGGGGAAATCCCTTTTTGGGTAAAATTAGGGAAAAAGCACATTCTGGGCGAGAATCATGGTGAAAATACCTTTTTGGGTGAAATTCAATGCAAAAGCACATTCTGGGCGAAAATAATGGCGAAAACACATTTTGAGCCTCGTCTTGGCAAAATTAATTTTCACCATTTCTTCCAATAAAAAGTTATTTTTGATGGCATCTTAAGTGAGGATCATTTTGAGGGAAATTCAAATATCGACAAATTCAATTTTTGGGGCAAAGGAGTTAATGTTTTTGGAGTTATTGCTAATGAAGATCAAATTCGATGGATGACCAGAAGATTACCAAAATTAAATGCTATCTGCTTTGCCCTTGACTCTGGTATGATCCTTCTGATTTTGAGGCATTGTCCACTGTGGTAAATGCTCATTTTTGATGCACCATTATGAAGATCAAAATTTTATTGTTGATTCTAGCTAAGTCCCGATTTGCCATCTATCAAAATTGTTCATTGCTTCCCAATGTACCACGAGATTTGTTCGCTGCTGCTATCAAGGAGAAAATTACTGTTGACTAATTTTTGACTTTCCACCATTTTGTTTAATGATCATTCAATTTTGGAGGTGAAATCCTCTTATATAAATATTAATAAACTAGATGCAAAAAAAAAGAGATGGATATTTGCTTGTGAAACTCTCATAGTTTAAACATTTGTTTTAATTCAAGAACTATTTGACTCTAAGTTCTTGATCATGTTATGTACGTTTATACTTTCTGCTATGCATTTCTATTAGATTTATATCGTCATTAGTGGATTAAATTTTGAGTATGGATTTAGTTTTTCAATGAGAATGAATGCTGGAATGCTATTGGAAGTCATGCTTTATAATATAATGTAAGTTTAGTTTCTGGTTTTTCCTTTAGTTGAATGTTGTTAGTTTAAACTGAGTTGTTAATCTTGTTTTTAATTCATCCCTGTATTATCTCTTCGGATTACAACCACATTTCCCTTCCTTTCTGTTAATTTCTCTCCCTAATATTTATACCAGTTTTAGAATAGCAAGGGAACCATCCCCCTCTAGAGATTGACCTGAAGGACATTTCTTTCCTTTTGTCTTTCAATGTTGGTCGAATCTAGGGCGCATACATATATTTTATCCTAAGGCAGACTCTTAACCAACAAGTGGATGTGTTGTTTCTATTTGTTTCAACAAAGTATTTTGAGATATAATAAATTCTCATAAATTTTAAATTCTTGTAAGTTACATGCATAATTATAATTAGACATTGTAAATAATGTCTTTAATCCATGTACTAGTAGATGTACCTGACCATTATGTATTTGTTCATATGCAATAATATATTTTAAATATTTTATAATAACATGCTTTATGCTTCAATAGTTTAAAACATAATAATTAATATATGTTTTTATCAAATCAACCAATAGAAAAACTTATGTGAAAATGATAATATAGCCATCAGATGACCCATTGTTTAATGCAAGAAAAACACATTATTTATATCTTATTACAATTGACTTTCGAAAAGGAAATCTCTAAGAACATATAAAGCTTTGGCTTGAAATAAGAAGAAAATGTCATAACTAGTGGAAAATGACAATTGCTAATGAATATTATATTGCTAAAAATAAAAGATAACATACCATTTATTACTATTTGTTATAAAATGTACATGAATATAAAATTTGATTAATTATATTTAATGTGTAAAATGTAAATTATTATGGCAATAGGGATTATTCTTCTATGCATAAAACCTTTTGTGGTATATTTTATATGTAATTGTCATCTTACATGCATTATGAGACGATGATTATATGAATCTTGAACTTTGATTACTAAATATAGTTATCAAGATCATTCATTTTTAACATATCTAATATGACTAATGTAAGTATGTCTATACAAGTTAAATAAACCATAGTTAATAGTATAAAAATGTTATATGTAGCATAATGCATAAGAAAACAATCATCAAGTTAATTATCTAAATTCCTCTAACATAGTTATAACTTTTATATTAAAGGTATGCATTTTTAAGGTGATATTTTCTTTTTAGAATGATATTTATCTAAAATATAAAGTTTTGCATTTGAGTCATGTCTATAAATACAAATAATATTTGTTAAATATAAATAGCAATAATATAATCAACCTTTAATTATTTGAGGGTCTTCCATGTTCCATGGAAAATAGTTTGTCTCAACCACTCCAACTCAATTTTATAAACACATCTTTTAATTGGAAATATAGAATTGAAATGGATTTCAATTGTGTTACATCATAGACCACGCATTGGAATTATAACAATGTTTTGGAAAGTACACATATATCTCATGGCAAGATTTAAACCTTGGTATCTACCTTGAAAATCAACATATTTAACTAATTAAGCTCCTACCATTTGATGGTAAATATGCATATTTATTAATAATAAATTGAAGGATAATAGCTTGAAGAATTGTGGAAAGGAATATTCATAAAAGTATATGGAGAGGTAATTGAAAGTTAAATAAACGATCCAAGAGATCAAAGAGTAGAACAAGAGAATTTATGTGTGAACTTATATAATTTATAGTAAAATGTTATTAGACAGAGTCATCAAGTTGATATGTTAACATATTTTTCTTTGATGTTAACATTGCTTAAGTTAATTGTTTACTTTGTGGATCTCCAATAATAATAATAATAATAATAATAATAATAATAATAATAATTATTATTATTATTATTATTATTATTATTTATTTATTTATTTATTTGGTTATTGTGAGAAACCTTTATGTGTGTCGACGTGGTCGAGCAATCTCCTCCCAACCATGACCCCTTTAAAGCCGAGAGCTATACTTATCAATAGAAAATTTAACACAAAGCCACCACACACCCACCCCCTCACACACTCGTTCACACCGCAGTTTGAACCTTGGACCTCCCGAAGAAGAACCAAAGCCCGAACCACGTTGCACCCCATGTGCATTAACAATTAAATTGCTAAAAATAAGGATGATAATTTAAAATAAAATATTAAAATTAAAAAATTAGTAAATTTTATCACTTAATTGGTGTGTCTTTGGACTTTCATTCAAAAGATTCAAGTTTGAATAACGAGGTCACCCCTACCATGCCCCTAGTTAAAAAAAAGTACAGGCCCTTTTAAAAACAACCATTGTATTTACCCTAATAAAAATAAACTAGTAAATTTCTACATTAAAATAATAGTTAAAAGATTAATTTGTTTTAGTTGAATAAGTTTTATTATGTGACCTATGAAATATGTTTCATATCTAATGATGTGGGGGAGTTGGAGGAAGTGAGTTGTGTAAAACTCTTCAAAAAGGGGGTCCCGGTTTCAAATCCCTTCCCTTACATGCATGCGGATACATAACTTTGGGGTATGTTAATCCCACCCACCTAATCATTAAAAAAAATATTTTATTTAATTAAATAACATATCATATTAATAGAGCATCTAATTACACGTGCACTTCGTAAAGAGGAAGTACAGTGAAAGCTTCCTCGTTCCTTGTAGTCTTGTAGGATGAGGATGACATTACCTTGGAGTGTGGTGGTAGTAAGATTAAATGTTCTCAAGTTTGACGGTGAAGTGTTTGTAAGTTCACATACATTTCTTGCATACAACTCGTTAGAAAGAAGTAGACAAACACACACGAGGTGACGAATATGTCATCTCAACTTTTGGCAGTGTTTGGAAGTACACAAATATTCGTCCCGGAAAGCCCGCATACATTTCTTGCATACAACTCATTACAAGTAGGCAAACAAAAGTAGCGACGAATATGTCATCTCCACTAGAAATAATGGATGTCATGCCACTCTCAATGAGTGGAGAAAAAACATGCAGTAGAAGATAGGATATTTGGTCTTCATATTTACATGTGGTTTATAATATTTGGACTCATAATATCTGAGGAGGTGCTTAAGGAATATTCCTTACATAAGATTTTTAAAACGTGAATTTAAATTTAAACAATGAAAAAATATTAATATGAAACAAAATGTCATTGTCACTGAAAAGTGGACATTTGTGGTGGAAATTCACTTTAACTTTGTTTTGTAGATAGAAGAAGGGGAAATATTAATCTAAAAATAGGAATATGTCCCTACCGCTTTTTAAACTGATAGATATCGTACGTGTACAACTTTTTACTCTTTGGCCTCTCGCAATATGAACGAGCATCCAAAGATCAAACAGGCTTTCCAAAAGGAGGATTTTACTTTTTTTTATAAAGACATTGGTATTTGAAAAATATGAATTTTCTAAAAGAAGATAAAATTGCAAGGCAAGGACTACAAACATCCTAAAGAACATATTTGGTTGATCTCTATCAAATTAAATGAATTCCTAGCATATTTGGTTGATGGACTTCTTGTCATTGAACCATTATAACTTTGAGGAACATCACCAAGAGATCCTCTTTTTCTTTCGGCATTGCATGTGTTACTAATAAGTATTACCAAAGATAATGATGTTACCAATAGGGTGACACAAGATGCAGAAATATTAGTACCAAGCCTAAGAATATCATGTTGTTAGAGGTAATGGTATCTCTTAGTACTTGATGTTGAGGGACACTCCATGTCAACACCCAAGAGGAGATAGGCATTATGATGTATTAGTCATAATCCCAAGGTATAAAGTTCAATGTTAAGCCCTTTAAGGAGATACCATACTTGGAAGTCCACTTAAGCAAGTTGGAACTAATACCAACTAAGTTCTATGGGTTTGGAAATAGAGTGTGGAATGAACATCCTTGTTATTTGAGATAGCATCAAAGTTGGAAGTATTTTTAGGATCATTTTCCATTAGCACTAAGATAACTAATGTTGTGCCACACTAGAAGTGGGATTCCTCCACCTAAAAGCATAGGCACCAATATAAGAGACGCCTCTATGAGTTGAGATATTTAGCATCTAAGTTTGAAAGAGCCTTCATAGTCGTTAGCATCTAAGTTTGAAAGGGATACATAGCACCAAGTCACATGTTTATAGTGCCTTACAATCAAGCCACTCAACAAATATGTCAAGTTAATATTAACACCAAAAGGAAGGGTCAACATAATTTTATACCAAAGAGTGAAGCGAAGGGAATATGGCACCAATCTTGGTTTTCGAGGTAACTTATATAGGCATGCAAAATTTATATTAGAAATGATTGGAGGATAAAATTATGATTTAACAAAATAATAATGGATTTAATGGGTAGGATTGAGAATTTTTTTTGAAAGGTGAGTTGAAAAACAAGAAGATGTCAATTGGATAAGTTCTTAAAAGTGCCCACATGAAAGAAGTAGCGCCATGACACATCACATACAAGAAAATAGCTAGGGTAATGATAAAATGGAGGTCATGATCAACCTATTTAAAAATTGAGTAGTATCAAAGTAGGAATTTTCATATATGCTATGATATGTGATAGTTGAGAAGAGTTATCTATGCATGGAGAAGAGTAGTTGTAGAAGAGGTATGGTGGAAGCAACTGATAAGGGGATGAGTAAAGGAAACTAGAATATGGTGGATGATGGAAACGAACCATGATCATTTTAACATAATGGAGTTAAGTTATAAACATTCAAGATTTTTAACCATACAAATCTAAACTCTAGCACAACCTTCTTTGGAATAGTAGGGGAACCTAGGTAGAGAAGGACTGTTGAGGAATATTACATTATTTAGTACATGCAAATGAACCCCCATGGTACAATTGTAAACATGTAATAGATTAGAGTTGACTCTATAGCTTAGATGTGTGATATATATCCCCCCTTTTATGTAAGTGTCAATGTGCAAGAAATGCACAAGTGTCATGTAAGAGTGCAATGTGCAGGAAATGCACAAGTGTCATGTAAGTTAGAGTGCAAGTGTGTATTGAGAGAATGTACACAAGTATCTTGTATGTAAGTGTGCAAATATATAATGTGAGGATGTGCACAAGTGTCTTAAATTAAGAGTGCATATAGAAGTGCAAGAGTCATGTAGAAGTGTACAAGTGTCATAGAGTCAAGTGTGCATGTAAGAAGAAAGTGAAGAGTCTAGTATGCAAGTGGCAAGATGATAAGCCAAAGATCATGGGACTTTTCATATGGACCGTTGAGGAATATTACATTATTTGGTACATGTAAATGTACCCCCATGGTACCTTCATGGTACAATTATAAATATGTAATAGATTAGGGTTGAGTCTATAGTTTAGATGTGTGATTTATATTTTCCTTTTTATGTAAGTGTCAATGTGCAAGAAATGCACAAGTGTTATGTAAGAGTGCAATGTGCAAGAAATGCACAAGTGTTATGTAAGAGTGCAATGTGATACACGTGTTATATAAGTTAAAGTGCAACCCAGGTGTTGTAGGTGAGTTGGAGAGGAGAGGGCAATCCTCCAAGGGAGGTCCCAGGTTCGAATCTCCACCCTACCAAAAAGTTGAATTGGGTACCCAAAATCCAATTGATAATGTTGGTGCGGGCAGGGCTGGGTGCAACTCCTGGGTGACTTTGACGGTGTAGAACCCCCTGTTCGTGTTCTCTCAGACCAAGGCGGACCCACAAGGGGTATTTCGATTTAAAAATATATATAAATATATAAGTTAAAGTGCAAGTGTGTAATGAGAGAATGTGCACAAGTATATTGTAAGTGTGCAAAAATTTAATGTGAGGATGTGCACAAGTATATTATATTAAGAGTGCATATAGAAGTGTAAGAGTCATGTAGAAGTGTCATAGAGTCAAGTGTGCATGTAAGAAGAAAGTAAAGAGTCTAGTATGCAAGTGGCAAGATGATAAGCCAAAGGTCATGGTACTTGTCATATGGAGAGCAAAAGTCAACTACATGAAGAGTCAACTTCTATGTCTATATTATGGAGAAAAATCTCCATGAAAATATATTTGAACACATTCAATTATCCAATTGTAAAGTGGAAGATACAAAAAAATGAATAAAGCTTGTATACAAATTTTGAGCAAATAATAATGTATAGTTCATGAATGATTTAGAACATCTACATTCATATTTGATAATTTAAGTGAATGTTATTTTAATTATTATATTGGCCTTTATATCCATATCAAATTGCTCATATATAATTATACTCTTCATTATTGATATTTTGACCTTTAATATTATGGCTTATTTATATTGGAAGCTAAGATATTTTGTGGTAGTAAGGCTTAGAAGTCAATAGTGGTATAAAAGTTACCACCTAACTATATCCATTTTTTATAGATTTACATTATCCACCTTAATATTGTAGTCTATCCACTCTGATAGTAGTGAAGACTTGGACACTATTTCTAAAAGGTCTGATTGAGAGGACAAGGAATAGTCACCCTGATTTGGATGTTAGGGTCTTTCCACTTGGTTGAAGGAAAATAAATAAATATTAGGACTCAACTAAAATTTGATTGAGGACTAACTTAGGATATAGTTGTACATTGATAGAAAGATCCAACTCAAAAGAAAGATAGAAATTTGAGGACATTTAGAGTCATCCTAATAAGGATTCTTTATAGAAGAAGAGAGTCACTATTGAATATTGAAAAAGAAGCAACTCATGAGAAAGTTGGTCATTCAGGGACATTCATAGTCACCCTAACATTGGCATTGGGTTCTCAAGAAAGGAGTAGAATCATATATAGTTCTTAGGTGCAACATAAGACATTGTAGAGATATTTTAGATAGACAAAGATTGAGAAACATTGAAAAACTTCCTATAGAGATAGACAAGCATTCTAGATTCTTGACTATAGAAAATAGAAGCAAAAGTATAAAGAAGTATAGTACTAGAGAGTATAGAGAATCATAGGAGCATCTAATATTCCTAAATATAATGTAGCAGTCAAGATTTTAGAGAAGTAGTAAAGCTCAAAATAAAGAAGCAATATAGAATAGAGAAGAAGTAAAGTTCAAAGAAAAATGAAGCATTATAAGCTTCCTAGGAAGAGCTAGGCTCTGGCTAACTACAAATATCATTATATCAATTTATTTTTGGCCATGTGATGAGTGTCGTTGTTCATTCATCATTTAATCATTATGTGTGTCAATCCAGGGCGGTGTCCAAGGCTATATACGAAAGAAGGATCCAACATGGTAAAGATTAGTTCATTCAGAAAACAAGCTTTATTGATGGATCAGTTAGCATTTGGGGGGTTTGTTGTGACCTCTAACTCCTAAGAATTGAAATTAACTCCTATTTACCTTTACTAAATTAAAATTGCAGGAAATGAAAATTGCAGAATCTGAAAATGACAGAAAATGAAATGTTGCTAAATTGAGAGTGACAGAAAAGTAAATTGCAGAATTGAAAACACACACACACTTGCATGAAAGTAAATCAACTGGAGAATTTAAAAATAGAATTTTAACTACTGCAAAACCAAATCAACAATTACTACAAAACTGAAAAATGACAAAAATCTGGAAATTGCTATGAAATGCAGAAAATGTTGTCAAAGGCTGAAAACTGTGTTGAAAACTACTAAAGAAATGGAAAACTGGCAGAATTCTGCTAATCTACTGCAGCAAGAAATCAGCAAGAAATTCTATCAGAAATTGCCTTCCTCTGGCCCTGCAAGTGGCCCTTGCTTCCAGAACCAGAAGAAGGTGAGAAGTTATGCTAAGAAAATCTAGATGCTAATCATCAACCTCAAAATGCCAATTGATATCTGAAGATTGCACCTTTTTATTCAATCTAAAACCGCATTACAGTAATGCAGGAAAAACCTGCAAATTATTGTTCTGCTACAAAGAAACTTCACTCTATGCTAATTTCGGTATTCTATTGCCTATCTATCTATATGCTCAACCATCTAGGAGCTTTCTTATTTATAATATAATGCTGATATGCTTGGTTACTGATTTGTAGGGATTTACAACTGATTGCATAACTGTTTCCTAGAATGCAGGAATTTGCTTTGTCAAAACTTTATCCATTCATCCTTGTTGGGCTGCATTTGTTGAGGAAATCACGTTAAGATGAGTTGGGACAACCTCCTGGTCAATTGCCAATAATTTCCTCCACTGATTTGTCACTTTTTGACCACTTTCGGTTGTTCCTGCGCTATTCCCTATTCCTGCGTCGCTTATTCCTGTGCTGCTCCGAATAACAGGCAGGTGACAATTCATTGCTTATCTACGCTCCAAACGCATAGGGAGGAAGTTGTTGACCGTTTGGATTGTTTTCCCTTATCTTGTACACCCTTCTGCATTGGTGGCATGTGCTGGAGTGACTGATTCCAAGCCCTGCTGTATATGTACAACTGGTTGGAATTTGCATGACTATGTCCTGCTTTTACCAAATTTCTTGCATTTTAGCCTTTTGACTTGTTGCTTCCATTTGCATCACGTGGAAGTGTTGTCAGGTGGAGAAAGAGTCATGCCTATTCTCCCTCAACTGTTTCCAAGCATTTACCTCTTCTTTATTTGACAAATTCCATGCCTTCCTTCAAAGTGACAGGTGGCTGGAATTTGTATGGACTGTGACCTGTTGTTTCCAGCTACCAAAACATGCCCAGATGCCCTTTTGGAGTGCTCATAACTTGTTCATCGTAACTCCATTTTTTACCAAATTATGTCCACGTGTTCTTGGTTATATGAACAACATTGGGTTCAATTTTCAACTCTTAATTCCTCATAAATTACTCCCTGCATCGCTGTCAAGTTGGCCTTTAACATAGATTTTTACTAGCATTTCCAGCTATCAAAAAGTGTGAAACTACCATTTTGCAGGCCCCATAACTTCCAGGTTACTTGTCCATATGCCTTCAAATTTGGGTCATGTTTTCTCTATATTATGAAGTACCATTGGTATGAATTTGGTACCTTAACTCACTCTGGATCATTCCCAGTAGATCCGCCAATGTTCCCTTTAACGTAGATTTGCACCCGTTAATGACTCCGAAAAGACTAAGGCATGAACAATGAGCGCAGGAATGAACAATGAGCACAGGAACGATGTAACCTTCATAACTTTTTATCTACAGCTCGGATTGACTTGCTTCAAAAAGCAAAGTTGTAGTTCTTGATGAGAGGAATCTATTCATGCCATCGAATGTAATTGCAATACATGTTTTATTTACTACCTAATCAATCGAAACAATGGCATAAAATGCTGAAAATAGTCAAAACAGAGGTATAATGTTCCAAACATAAAATCATGCAAACATGTAACAAATAACATATTCTAATCACTATTTGGCACTTTAACTTTGTCATATTTAATATTATGGCAGTTTTTATATGTCAACCATAGTGTAATAATGAGGCATTTCTAGGCCTCATCATTCCCCCCAGCTTGAACTGATGCATGCCCTCATGCATCCTAGTAGGCCCTAGTAAGATGAACAACATACTTTTGCCACCTACTACCCGAGAAAGTTCTTCTTACTGCACTACACCAAGCATTGTAGTTCCTGCAATTTTTTTTTTTTTTTTTTTTTCTTCTTTTCTTCCTTTGTACTTGTGGTAGAACTTTAAGAAACTTAATATCTAATGTGCCCTGCTGTTCTACAACATTTTCAAGAATTTTTGGCATAATTTGTCTCGTTTTGAAGCTTGCTCTGGAATGAGACTTGTTCCAAAGTTTCTCTGGAATGAGACTGTCATTCTGAAGATGTGTCAAAAACATGTTGAAATGGCCTCCTATGCAAAATTTAGCTGCAGATTCTAGTGTGGGCCCATATTTAGAGTGTATAAGCCTTCCATAACATCAAAAATTCTTTTTCCATGCTATTTTTTTTGTCTGTTGTTGTTTTATTGCAATTAGTAGTAAAATAGAATTTTCAGGTGCATTTCGTCCTTCTCAGATTTATGAGGTATTGGTGGGACATTTTATTCTAAAATCTTCCCTACTAATAAAGATAAAATGGTTGTCATATCTGTCCCAAAATCAGGTTTTTCACAATTTTGAATTTCCCATGCAACTAAGGGCAGAAGGGGGGTGTTTCTTGACATTTTGAACAACATGTTCCATTTTTTTTTAACTTGCCAATATTGTATGAACAGTTTATGCCAAATATTGATTATCATATACTAAATGCTAAATGCTTACCATGACTAAATGCAAGAAACACATACCTTATTGTCCTGAAAATTTATCATCCACCTTACAAGCTGCTTCTAATGATGATTTTTTTTTGAAATAAGAACAACATAGGTGCAGTAGGTGAGATTTGTACAATGGTAGAACAATGATGGGTGGATCAACAAGGCAATGCATGCCGAAAAACTGGTTTTCATGCAAGCCAACTCAGCAGCGCCTCCGAGAAGGTTTTCACTACTGAATTATTCATTTTTTTTCTTCTCTTTTTTTTCATTTTTTTCATTTTTTTTTTTTTTATCAGAAGAGGCTGCCATTTCTGGTTTTCAACCAACTTCTATTTTTTTTTTATGTCTTGCTTGTGCCCATGAAGGAATTTCACAATTTTCTTGAAATTGTGCCCGTGAAGGAATTTCACAAACAAGATTATTTCCTTCTTTTTTTTCGTATTTTTTTTCAAGGCTAAAAAAAATATGATCATTTGGAAACCTTGTCAGAAGAGGAATCCTCTTCTATCATATGCAAATGTGATCGTGTGAAAGATTGAGCAAATTCCTTCTTTGTGAGTGGTTTATGGTACAACCGTAAAAGATGTCCATTCACCACTAATGTCCTTCTTGAATCATCAATCGAATAAAGTTGAACAACTCCATTCTCAAACACTTCTGGTTCATCCTTGTTGCTCCTAATGTGATCATCATGCCACATTTTCCATTATTCTTGAATGAACTCTATTTGGTGAAGTGCTTCCAACCAAAGTTCATTAACCGCATTCAACTACGAAATCTATTTTTTTGTACCTGCAACAACTCAATGCCAACTGCTAAAGATGCATAAAGTGTTAGTAGAGCATTAGGATGTTGGATCAATACATCAAACAAATTTACTTCCTGGTTTTTAGTCAACCAACTATTGTTGTTCAAAGGTTGTTTTGGTTGCATTTCAGTTTGTTTTGTACCAAGATGTTTTGAATTGGTTCTTGGAGAATGATGCATTAATGAATTAAGAGGACAATGATATGGTGGAAAAGAATGGAAAATCTGTGTATGTTTACCAAAAACAATTCTTAAAAGAATTAACTTTGATAAATGGAAAGGAAAAGATGAGAAAAAATGATGACATCCATGTGACAAGTGAAGAAAATTGTTTTGTATTGGAATGGATGACAAATTTTTAGAATTTTGTTTTTCATCATTCCATAATAATTGTTGAACAATGATTGGTTCATCTTTAAAATCTGAATTCTGAACATTTTCATCAAAAATAGACTGTTTGGATGAATCCATCTCTTCTACATTATCCTTTACAATGATGGAGGCCAAAATTGAAATGTCCGTTTCATTTTCCTTATATGTTTCATGAAACCATGGGCATCCTAGACAATCATACTTAGGTGGACTAAGGTTTCCTGCAAGCAAGTTTACTCTTTTACCACCGACTTGTATGTTTTTAGGATATATTTTCTTCTTTTTTCTTGGTTTGTTAAAACATATTTCTTGAACAATTGTATTAATGATTGGCACATCTTTAATAGCTTGAAGTAAAGGGACTATAACATTTAAATGTTTTAATTCCCTTATCAAATCTGATTTCAAAGATGTTAGTTTTGATATTTCAAACTGTTCAAGATATGATTCTTTTTGTGGGAGATTTTCTTTTTCTTCTTCTTGTTTCAGTGCAGATTTGTTTTTATGTGCATTCATTTTAGCTCCTATTTCTACACTGGTAAGTGGAATATGTTCAAGAAGTGGTTTTCCTAAACACAACTAATTTTTATGATAGTCACCAGCATTTATTATGGTTGTATTTTTTGATTTAGCCATAGAGACAGGGGTTACCTGTTTAACATTGTTTGGACTGACCACAGGTTGAGCTGAAAATAGAGGTTGTTTTTCATTTTGTTGTTGTTGTCCATGAGAGAAACTATGGGTATGAGTGGGCAATAAATTTGATTTTTGTGTTTGATAATGTTGCTGCCCTTTGTGCAATTTTTGTTGTTGTCCCCATTGATATCCTTGCAGTTTTGGTTGCAACCATGGTGGATGTGGTTGATTCCATTGTTGTTTCATCCATCCATGTTGAGACCACTCTTGGGAATATGCCCATGGTGGTTGACTCCAACATTGTTGAAGTGGACCTGAAGCATACCATGGCATATACCAAGGATTATTTCCCCAATGTGTAGGAAATTGAGAAGCATTCTGATATGGAAACTTAAGAAAATTATCTCCTTGTCCTTGTCCTACAAAATTGAGTTTTTTCATAGGTTGAGGTTGTTTTTCAAAGACACTTTTGAGTTCTGGCAATAAACTACATTGATTTGTGGAATGTCCTTTTTGACAAATGCTACATGTAGCTGGTATAAATGTTTTGTTCAAAGGACAATCATGAATAGAGTGTTGTTGCTCACATCTTGAACAATAGATAACTGAAGGTTCAGTAGATTTACTCTTTTTATCTACTATTTTATCAAGATGTACAACAATATCAGCTTTAGCAAACTCTTTCATGCATTCTTTCAAATCATGTTTATCATTACCAATTCTATGTTTTCTATGCCTTGAATGAGAATAATTTTTGCAAAGTTTAATGATTTCCTGGATTTCAAGTGCATTTGCATCGCCTCTTCCTAAAATATCCAATGCATCCCGAAATTCATCTTGTAGTCCCCTTAAGAATATAATTTTGCACATTTCAGGTTCAACACTACCACATCTCTTATGAACAAAAGAAAATTTGTCTACATAATCTTCTAAGATTTCATTTTCCTTTTGTTTCATTTCAAGCAATTCATTGTTTTGATTCTTGACTTGACAATATTCTTGGTATCTCTCCAAAAATATATTTTCCATCTCATTCCAGGTTCTAATTGAATCAGGTGCTAAGGTGATAAACCATCGTAGAGTTGACTCTTTAAGAGTGGAAGGAAACAATTTGAGCTTTTGATTGTCGTTAGTGTAATCATGAGCTTGACACACAATTTTAAACTCAAACAAAAACAAATCAGGGTCTTCAGATGTAACTCCCTTAAAATTCGGTAACATAGAAGGTGAAATGACCTTCATGGGAGCATTTTGATTAGGATCTAATTGGATGGGATTTTGAAAAGTTTTGGCAGGTGTACTAGTTGCACTAGGTTGGAGCACATTACTGGCTCTCCCTAGATTCTCTTGTGAGCCTACCCTTATAGGTTCCCAATCACAATTAGATATCTTGTTAAACTGTCCTGATTGTATGGATTTGTCAAGAAAAAAGGTGTTGAACTATTGATTGTTCCTCCTTGTGATGATTTCTCAAAGGATCCTACAATTCTGGACATAGATGATTGTAATTCTTTGAAAGTTCCAATAGTTTTGGGAATCATAAATTTGGACAACTTTGACATACTTTCAACCTCTTGTGAAATTTTTCTTCCTATGGTAGGCAAAGGATTTTTCATACTTTGACATCGTGCTTTCACATCCTTTAACCTATTCATACTTGCTTGTTCTCTAAATGAACTGAAATGGAATTTACCAACAACTATTAATTATGCCAGTTATTACATTCATATTTCACTCTGAAGTTCACAACTTAGCACACTAACAATTATTGGACTGCTTTCCTCTTCTAACAACACCTATCCCCGACAACGACACCAAAAATGATGAGTGTCGTTGTTCATTCATCATTTAATCATTATGTGTGTCAATCCAGGGCGGTGTCCAAGGCTATATACGAAAGAAGGATCCAACACGGTAAAGATTAGTTCATTCAGAAAATAAGCTTTATTGATGGATCAGTTAGCATTTGGGGGTTTTGTTGTGACCTCTAACTCCTAAGAATTGAAATTAAATTCTAAGCTAAAACTGAATTAAAATTGCAGGAAATGAAAATTGCAGAATCTGAAAATGATAGAAAATGAAATGTTGCTAAATTGAGAGTGACAGAAAAGTAAATTGCAGAATTGAAAACACACACACACTTGCATGAAAGTAAATCAACTGGAGAATTTAAAAATAGAATTTTAACTACTACAAAACCAAATCAACAATTACTACAAAACTAAAAAATGACAAAAATCTAGAAATTGCTGTGAAATGCAGAAAATGTTGTCAAAGGCTGAAAACTGTGTTGAAAACTACTAAAGAAATGGAAAACTGGCAAAATTCTGCTAATCTACTGTAGCAAGAAATCAACAAGAAATTCTATCAAAAATTGCCTTCCTCTGGCCCTGCAAGTGGCCCTTGCTTCCAGAATCAGAAGAAGGTGAGAAGTTATGCTAAGAAAATCTAGATGCTAATCATCAACCTCAAAATGCCAATTGATATCTGAAGATTGCACCTTTTTATTCAATCTAAAACCGCATTACAGTAATGCAGGAAAAACCCGCAAATTACGTTGCTCGCTACAAAGAAACTTCACTCTATGCTAATTTCGGTATTCTATTGCCTATCTATCTATATGCTCAACCATCTAGGAGCTTTCTTATTTATAATATAATGTTGATATGCTTGGTTACTGATTTGTAGGGATTTACAACTGATTGCATAACTATTTCCTAGAATGCAGGAATTTGCTTTGTCAAAACTTTATCCATTCATCCTTGTTGGGCTGCATTTGTTGAGGAAATCATGTTAAGATGAGTTGGGACAACCTCCTGGTCAATTGCCAATAATTTCCTCCACTGATTTGTCGCTTTTTGACCACTTTCGGTTGTTCCTACGCTATTCCCTATTCCTACATTGCTTATTCCTGTCGCTCGGAATAACAGAGGTGACAATTCATTGCTTATCTGCGCTCCAAACGCATAGGGAGGAAGTTGTTGACCATTTGGATTGTTTTCCCTTATCTTGTACACCCTTCTGCATTGGTGGCATGTGCTGGAGTGACTGATTCCAAGCCCTACTGTATATGTACAACTGGCTGGAATTTGCATGATTGTGTCCTACTTTTACCAAATTTCTTGCATTTTAGCCTTTTGACTTGTTGCTTCCATTTGCATCACGTGGCAGTGTTGTCAGGTGGAGAAAGAGTCATGCCTATTCTCCCTCAACTGTTTCCAAGCGTTTACCTCTTCTTTATTTGACAAATTCCATGCCTTCCTTCATAGTGACAGGTGGCTGGAATTTGTATGGATTGTGACCTATTGTTTCCAACTGCCAAAACATGCCCAGATGCCCTTTTGGAGTGCTCATAACTTGTTCATCGTAACTCCATTTTTTACCAAATTATGTCCATGTGTTCTTGGTTATATGAAAAACATTGGGTTCAATTTTCAACTCTTAATTCCTCAGAAATTACTCCCTGCATCGTTGTCAAGTTGGCCTTTAACACAGATTTTTACCAAACATTTCCAGCTGTCAAAAAGTGTGAAACTACCATTTTGCAGGCCCCATAACTTCCAGGTTACTTGTCCATATGCCTTCAAATTTGGGTCATGTTTTCTCTATATTATGAAGTACCATTGGTATGAATTTGGTACCTTAAATCACTCTGGATCATTCCCAGTAGATCCACCAATGTTCCCTTTAATGCAGATTTGCACCTGTTAATAGCTCCAGAAAAGACTAAGGCATGAACAATGAGCGCAAGAACGATGTAACCTTCATAACTTTTTATCTACAGCTCGGATTGACTTGCTTCAAAAAGCAAAGTTGTAGTTCTTGATGAGAGGAATCTATTCATGCCATCAGAATGTAATTGCAATACATGTTTTATTTACTACCTAATCAACCGAAACAGTGCATAAAATGCTGAAAATAGTCAAAACAGAGGTATAATGTTCCAAACATAAAATCATGCAAACATGTAACAAATAACATATTCTAATCACTATTTGGCACTTTAACTTTGTCATATTTAATATTATGGCAGTTTTTATATGTCAACCATAGTGTAATAATGAGGCATTTCTAGGCCTCATCACCATGGATCAATTTTTGAAGCAGGTTCTTCAAGGCAGATGTTCATTACAATAGTGAAGAAAAGAGGCCATAACATAAAGGCTAATATATATGCTATCTACGATCATAGCATATATCTAAGACAAACATTAGTCTTCAAATATTCAGACACTATTATAAAATGAATCACTTTCAAAATTCAAGTGCAAGTTAGGTGCTAGTCTTCAAAGAAAACAAGAAGACACATATTTCAACACAAGCAAAATATAAGAAAGTAATTTCTATCCATCAAGGCAGGATAGAATATAGAAGAATGTTATCTTCAAGGAAGAAGAAATAGGATACCAGAACTGAGTGCTAAGGAGTGCTAATAGATAACCTAGAAATAAGTTAGCAAGTGCTAAGGAGAAAAGAAGTACTAAGGAATAAGAATCAAGCAATGGACTAACAACCATTAGTTACTGTTCCAATTACTAAAATAAAGAATATAGTAATATTTGGCCACAAAAAAGGAGAAAAATTCAATAGAGGAGCAACACTAACTCACTAAAAAGAGCAACTTGCATCTACCATAGAAGCAATACTCACTCATAGGAGCAACAAACACTAGTGTAAATAACTATTGTTCACTAGAGAAGTAACTTTTGACCATTAGATAAGCAATATTTAGCCATCAGAGAAGAGTCACTTTGCCACTAGAGGAAGATGTTTGGTCGCCATCAGAGAAGAATTCCTTGGTCACCAATGGAAGACATTTAGCCACCATTAGAGAAGAGTCATTGAATATGTTTGGCCACCTTCAAAAAATATATGCTCGACCACCATCAAAGTAGAACATTTACTCACAAAAGAAATTTATGCAGAAGGTGAAAGAAAAAGTATTGAAAATTCCAATCATTTCCAATCGTCCAATGGATGCTAACAAATGCTTCTTACTCCTAGAACAAAATTTGCATTGAACAACCTAGGTAACATTACCAAGTGTTACATTCTATCCTTGTAGTATCATAACATTTTAGAGGGAAATAAATTCTAATTGATTTTTGAAAAGTGTTAGCGTATATTTAAGTTAGCTATTATTACATTATTCTATGCTAACAATATCTGTTAGTATATTTTATTTGGGCTCGTTGTTGTTAACGAGCTTCATTTTATTAGGGCTAATTAGAGCCTAAGATGTACTATTTAATTAATCAAATAGAATAGAATCATCTATCGTTTCTCTGACATGGTATCAGAGCTTATTGAGCTTTAGGCTCATACATAGCCTGAGAGATTATCGAGGCACGAGGAGGACTTGCTGGTTGGAGACACTTGCTGGTTGGAGACACGAGGAGGACTTGCTAGTTGGAGACACGAGGAGGACTTGTTGGTTAGAGACCTGGTCCTCTTGGTTGGTTGATTTGACATCTTAGTGGACAATAGATTTGTCCTGAGCTGCCAGATCTGAGACAATGGCAGCCAGATCTAACTGGACTACACACTGGTCAAAGTCTGACTATTTGGTGGGTCTGACTATGGACTAAGACCTACGGTGGACTACCTACGTGCAACCTACAATCGATGGAATGACATCTAAGCTAGTGAGCGGTGGATAAAATTTTGATACTAGCATGTGTGTGAAAGAGAGAATTTTCCACTGATCAGTTGGGTAAAATCTCCCCGACGGCAGACATTCAGAATGGGGCGTGTTTTTATTTTTAAACACCTTGTGGAATGCTGAATATCGAATGTGGGATAAAAGCGCCTATGATAAAACCCCACGCAAATGGAGAGGAATTTACCATCTATAAATTTATGCAGAGTTGTCTCCATTGGTTGCGTTGTAGTATGGATTTATTAATCTCCTCGCTAGGTGTTGTCTATGGTAAGAAGCATTCGTAGCAGGATCTGATGTCATATAGCCGTGGCGAGTTTAAAAAAAAAAAAACAACAAACTCGTTGCTCGCATCATAGCAACAACGCTGTCAAGGAGGTGCCACCGAAGGATATTCCAACTCTGCCATGGTTGATTTGCAGTCCATCGATTTGCATCCAGCAGATATTCATTGCAGTCGTGGGTGATTTACCTGACGACGACGGCTATAGCAGAAAACCTGAAGCCGATATCTACACCATTGTCGAGAGCACACAGAGTTGTCGTGGTGGGAAACCCAGTGGAGCACAATGCACCGCGAGAGGTAGAGCAATGCCATTGGAAGCGTCACCAGGTTGTGGAGGAGTGGCCATGCCATTTTATGAAAAGCCACGGACGCACCGCCAGCAGAGGAGCAGCGCCACCCGCAGCTGCCCACAGCCGCTGAGGGAGGAGAGCGCCACCTTGGACGTCCGCCAGCTTGGCGAGGCGAGCCTTTTTCAAATAGGGATTTTTCCCTTTGATTACCACCGACAGTGGAAGCCGGGGTGGTAAGCTGCCTGTTGTTAAGGCACTCGGAGGCAAGAGGTCAGGGGATCCATTCCCGCCGACCCCCCAAGGTGCCTTTTATAAGGTATATTTTTTTTGTTATGTTTTGTTAATATTTTTTTTATAAAGTTCTTTAAAATTTTTTTTTATTTAGTTTAATTAAAATTAAATTTTTTAATTACTTTTTTCATTATAAAAAAAATTATTTTTAATAATTTTTTATGAAAAAGTAATTATTTAATTAATTAAACTTTATAAAAGGATTTTTTTTTAAAAGACTTTAGAAAAGAATTTTTTTTTCAAAACTTAACAAGGGGGGATTTTTTTTTTCTCTCCACCATCAAAGCGGTTAAAGAGGCATAACATCATCCTACCTCCAAACCTGTTTTTTTAGACTTCATAAAAAGCAATTTTTTTGTTTGAAGTACTTCACACAGGGGGAATTTTTTTTGGTGATATATTGTGCTAATCTGCCTACGGGGCAAGCTTTGTAAGAGCCTTTTGAGGCTTAATTGTTGTATTTTTTTTTGCACTAAAGTGGGGAATAACATTTTTTTCTCTCCACCATATCCTATCTTGCACTAAGGGGATATATAATTTTGCAAAACAAAGGGGGAAGACTTATAAGGGTGCATTTTCGGCAGAGTCCGACACCTTAGTCAGATTATTTTTGCAAAATTCATTGTAAAAGGTGCATTTTCGGCAGAGACCGACACCTTAAAAATGGGCAGATCAAAGAAAAATATAGCCCTAAAAACTGATGTTGCTAAATCAGTTAAAGACCCATACTTTCCACCAGAGATGGATGGGTTGGATTTTTATGAGGAGGGCACATTCCTCACACTAAACAATGGTTTAGTAGCTCTCCTCGATGATTCTAAGTCTTGCATAGACCTTCAAAAAAATGGTGCTCAAGTTCCTATTGGTGTTCTAAGGGGCATATACCTGGTCTTTGTTGCACTTGACCGTGCCCAACGTAAATTGGAAATAAATGAGGAAAACGAGGTCCTAAAGGTGAACGCTTGTTGTGACACAAGTGACCTTCAACCCATTGTGGCACATGCTTGTTGTGATACAAGCGACCTCATACCTTCTATGGTAGATATCAGTTGTAGCACAGGTGATCTCATTTTAGTAGCAGATTTTTCTTGTGACACTAGTGACTTAAAAACTGAACCTCCTCAAAAAGAGCTCCATAATCTCATCAATAATGACAAATGTAATATTGTTAAAAGCATTGATGAAGATGTTGAAATTGGGTGTTTTGAAAAACACACCAAAGGATTTGGTTCCAAAATGATGAAGAAAATGGGATTCAATGGTGAGAGATTAGGTAAACAGGAACAAGGCATTAAAACTCCTATAATGCCAAATGTCAGGGCAAAGAATGAAGGCCTTGGCTATACTGGACAAGCAAGTACCAGTAATTCCATGTTTGTAAAACCTAAATCTCCTACATCTCCTAAAAAGCATTGTTGCAGTCATTGTGGAAAGACAGGACATGTTGTAGCTAAGTGTTGGAGATTACATCCTTGTGATTCATGTGGATGTACGAATCATTCTTCTTCAAAATGTTGGTACAAAGTGAAAATGGCCAACAAGGTTCATATAGATTGTGGATGGACAGATTTCACACAATGGACCATGATGAAAGAAATGTTGTATGGCTTCTACCGAAAAGGTAAAACCTATGGTAGACCCCGAGGTAAATCCAATGATAGACCTAGTGGCAGTCCCAGAGATAATGACCCAGAGACAGACCTAAAGACAGACCCAGTGATAAAGTTCTAGAGGCAGATCTACAAGCAGATCCAAAGGCAATGATCCAGAGGCAATTTCATAGGCAAATCTCGAGATAGACCCAGTGGTACAGATTCCAAAGGTATGCTTAGAGCCAGAGCCAAAGACAAAGCATGAGCCATCATTCTTTCATTTCTCTTCTTCTTCTTCTTCATTGTATTGGGGCAGTTATATACTTTACCCAAATATTGTTGTATGGGGGGATGTTAGCATAGCTAGTAGTTATTCAATTACACAAATAATGTAATAAGGGGGGATGTTAGCGTATATTTAAGTTAGCTATTATTACATTATTCTATGCTAACAATATCTGTTAGCATATTTTATTTGGGCTCATTGTTGTTAACGAGCTCTGTTTTATTAGGGCTAATTAGAGCCTAAGATGTACTATTTAATTAATCAAATAGAATAGAATCATCTACCGTTTCTCTGACAAAAATTTGGATGGAGTAATAATGGTTAGGCACCTTTAATTAAGATTTCAAAAAAAAAAAATTATTTAAATTTATTTCAAGATATAGAGATAAGATTTTGGAGGTTTTTAAAGATTTTAGATATATTCAAGGGTTTAAGATTAAAAGCTTGATGAATTAGAGTTTATTGGAGTTAAAAGGGTTTAGATTTTAATGATTTTAGTGTTTTGAAAGTTTTTAAGAGTGGATTTTTTTATTTGTATCTATTTATTTTTATTTTTAGATTTTAAAGTTTTTAGTTTGTAGTTATGGTAAGGTTTTTAAAGTTTTTCAAGATTTTGAAGTTTTTGAAAAAAATTGAAATCTGAAATTTTGCAAATTTATTATATTAGGGAGTTAAAAGGATTTCTACATCAAAGGTTTAGAAAATTTAAAATTTGAAAATTTCATATTTGAGTGATTGCTTTTAAGCTAGGAGATATAAGGACTTCAACTTCAACGAAATTGAATTACAAAATTTCGATCATTATGGAAGGAAATATGGAATCCATAATAAGAAAGAAAATATTAGAAGTTATCAAATTTGGCTTTGGAAAATTGATTAAAAAAGATAAATATGACAATACAATTCATCTATAGAGAAGCTATAGATGATATTTTTGAGACACTTGAATAGTATTTACATTCAAAACTTATTGAAGCAATTGATAATTCAAAAGATGATATTATAATACATATCGATCTAGGTAGTATAATGTATATGAAATTACTTTCACTTGAACTTCATAAACATAAAAATCTAAAGCAAAAATAGTTGATTGAAATTGTAAAAATTAAAGTAGAGATTTATACAAGTGAATCAATTGAGTCATCTCTAAAAAGAGTGTTTCATTCTTCCTATGATATTAACATTCCAAGTTCAACTAATTCAAGAAATTATTATGATTCTCTAAATGAATGTTTAGAAATTACTATACAATATCAATATTACAAGGAAAATGAAAGGAAATAATTAGATGCTCCTAAGGTTGAATACAAATAAGAAGTTCAAGCTATTTATGACCAAGAATCAGAAGCACACACCAAAGAAGAAGCTCAAGTAGTTTGTGAAAAAGTTAAATAATATACAAAATCTAAAGAACCAATATTCAAGATAAAGCTAAATATGAATCTCAAGCAGAGGTTCATGAACAATGTAAGGTCACATGAAAATTCAATATTAAATACAAAGACCAAGATTGGAGACTATAGTCTTGAATAACCAAATAATGTAATACAGGGTGGTGTTGAGGTATATTACATGATTTGGTATATGCAAATGTACCTCCATACCTTCATGGTACAATTGTATTATGTAATAGATTAGGGTTGAGTCTATATTTTAGATGTGTGATTTATATTTTCCTCTTTATGTAAGTGTTAATGTACAGGATATTCACAAGTGTCATGTAAGAGTGAGTGCAAGAAGTGCACAAGTGTCATGTAAGTTAGAGTGCAAGTGCGTATTGAGAGAATGTGCACAAGTGTCTTGTATGTAAGTGTGCATATATGTAATATAAGGATGTGCACAAGTTTATTAGATGAGGAGTGCATGTATAAGTGTAATATTCATGTAGAATTATGCAAGTGCCATATATTCAAGTGTACATGTAAGAAGAAAGTAAAGAATCTAGTATGCAAGTGGCAAGATGATAAGCCAAAGGTCATGGGACTTGCCATATGGAGAGCAATAGTCAAGTACATGAAGAATTATCTTCTATGTCTATATTAGGGAGACAAAGCTCCATGAAAACATATCGAAACACATTAAATTATACAATTGTAAAGAGGAAGATACAAAAAATTGAATAAAGCTTGTATACAAATTTTGAGCAATTAATATTGTAAGTTTTCTTCATGCATAGTTCATGAATTATTTAAGCCATTTACATTCATATTTGATATTATAAGTGAATTTTATTTTCATTATTATATTGGCCTTTATATACATATTAGATTTCTCATATATAATTCTACTCTTCATTATTGATATTTTGACCTTTAATATTGTGGCTTCTTTATATTGGGACATTTGATATTTTGTGGTAGTAAGGCTTAAAAACCAACAAGGATATCAAAAACTATGGGGGCATTATTCTAGAAAAGTTATCCCATGACACCTTGTATGTGGAATACCAAAAGACATGGTGGCTAGATGAGGGATTAGATCAAAACCAATTGAGTTTTTCTACTCAAATGATATTTTTAGATTGGGTTAGGATCCTAGACCTACATAAATTAGAAATTTGACTACCTTGCTATTAATTTGATACCACAATTATGGGCTATGGTTATATACGTTCTACTAAAATAGAGAGAAGGTCGTAAACTAAATTTTGGTCCATTGCACGAACAATAAAGATTCCAAAATGTATAATAAGAAGAACTTGGTTAGTGCCCAAGAGGTATGAAAATCATTAAACACCATGTCAAAATTGAGAATTGTGGTAGTGGTTGGTATCACATGCTCAAAAATAAATTTTAATGCATAGGTTTTGGTCAATAATTGTATCATAAGTTTTGTTGAGATTCAATAATTACCAGAGGAGGAATGGTGGCCTATGATATGGTGGTAAGAGGGAAAAAAACATAACATTGCCCATATTTTCCAAAGAATTATTTGATAAATCATAAAGGAAATAAATAAGGGGTCCCTAAAATTTAAATAATATACTTTCTTAATTATTTTTACTATGTATTTTTAAAGCACCAACCTAGAAAATATTATTAGACATATATTTTTAGTGTAACCACAAGTGTGTTTGTAAGTTGTACCTCATCCTATAAATAATATTGATTCAATAGTTTTGAACAAATGGATGACATAGGAAAATAGGATTAATATGGATGGGAAAGAATGAATTCTCCTCCTAGGTGGCCATAAATTTATTAACAAGCAAAATTATTCATGGAATCAGTACAACATAGAATGTTGTTACATCGTCTAGTCTTATAGTCTAAAGAGGTTGCACCTAGGAGGACTAGTATATGATATTGACTATGGAGCCATGAATATTTATGCCCAAATGGTAAACCCCTTAGGTGTCTATAATGATAAGGAAAAACAAAAGAAAAAAGAATGGATGGAGTAGTTTTAGATATCTAATAAAATAATGGGTACTACATATGAGGATGTGGAGCCACGTGGTGTATGGATAAATGGAAAGTAAAGGGGTGAAGATACCAATAAATTTAAGACAATGAATTTAGAAGTACTACTACAATGCATAAGGGTGATGCCTTATTTGGGTATCAATGTTCCCAATAGTCCCACTAATAACCAAGAAGAAGAGGCTCTATTAGGATAAGACCTCAATGCTAGAAGATCAACTTAACCAAGTGGTCAACATGATCCAATGGATCAATCCATTGGTATCAATAGGGAACAACCCAAATATAGTGGAGAGATTATGCTAAAATATTAGAGATATCCTCTAATTATACTATGAAATTATAGCAAATTTTGACATTCAATGCAAAAGTATATGGAAGGAAGAAAATTGACATTATAACTATCATACCAATAACTAGCTTAAATGTTGAAAACAATAGAAAAATTCCAAAATGACCAAAAACGTAGTTGGAGTTAAATGGAAATAAATTTTATGCACATAAGAGATAAACTAGCAAGTACATGTATTATACAAAATTTTTAATAATAACATGACAATAATCGATTAGATTAACCTCACCATAAAAGACGTTTGACAATAGAACAAGGAGCAAATATTTAACCTAAATGACAAGTAGAAAATCATTAAAGACATAAAGGAATTCATATAAATATGGAGTTCGATGCTTAGGTGATCAAGAAGAAAATCCAAAAGTATTGTAAAGTTACCCAAGATATCTTTATGCAAAACCTTGATGATATTGTGGCAACAACAAAAAATCGAATGGAGTTTAAATGACTATATATGGATATCATTGAAATGCTTTATCAAAAAGTACATATTTGTATGAGAATGACATATTAGTATCTAACCGTTAAGTTTCTAGAGTTATCCAAATCCTTGTAGTAATATTAACCCAAACCATTATAACATCAGTCAATTCCCTCTTGTCATGAAATATTTTTGCTGTAGGAGTTTTGATAGAGAGTGAGTAACCCCATGAATTATTAGAAAAAATATTACAAGGAAGTATTAGATTTATTGGAAACACCTGCATTTTTTTTTTTTTTTTTTTTAATTTTAAGAAAAAGAGTTATATATTGATACTAAAATTTACAAAGAACAAAATATTATTCAAAAAGTAGCTTGGAGGTCACAAGATTGTTATCCAAAAGGAGGAATAGAGAAAAATTAAAATACTAAAATCTCTAGAATCACACAATGTTCTAGGTTTGTCTAGAGGCATTAGAATCTCCATGGGTGTACGAACCTTCAAAGGTTCCAAAATATCCAAAGGATCCATAATCACCATATGCTTCCTATCATCTATGTCACTCATGTTCTCTATTTTAATTTTTTCTTATTCATCTAAGATGCCAATAGTTTATGTTTATGGCCTCATTTACAAGGTGATAAACCATCATACTATGCCTCGTGGTATGGGAGCATTGTATATATTCAAAATTTTGCTACAATTCTTTCTATTTTTTGAACTATTCTTAGTTGTACTAATGATAATTCATTACCCTTAGAAAAGATATCATAAGTCTCAAATCACCATAAACATGGAGTTGTTTAATACCTTGTTCTTGAGCCACTTTTTGTACCATTTCATAGCCTATCAATTCTACAACATTATTGGTTGTTTTCCCCAAATTGATTTTGATTTGAAATATATCACAGTTTTGTGTCACTAGTATCACACCACCAACCATTGCATGACCTAGGTTTTATTTAGAGGCTCCATCAAAGAAAACATTGGAAATTTTATCTCTAGAGGTCTAATTATTCTAACTTGTGGCCCAAAACTTAGGGGATTATTTTGCTATAAAAATTGTATATCCCTTTTTCTTAATCTCCTAATGTCTTGTTTATGATATATGAATTTGTTTTCAAGAATATCTCCCTTTTAAAATTTGGTTCTTTTGTCATAATAATATCCCATTTCTATTCTTCTAGATATGCCAAATGATGAATATTGGTACTGAATACCAAATTTTCCTGATAAGATGCTTGATATTTAGTCCCCATTTGTACATTTGGCCCCAACTAGTTAGGAAGTTTTTTGAGTTGAAGATTATTGATATTGCTAATCCTAGGTACTGGGTTGTTTCAATCTAGATTTTAACTACTTATGTACACTAAAAAAATAGATATGATGTTGTTTCATTGTTCTTAAGAAACATATGAAAAATATGAGGTCCCATGATATTCATCTTGATTAGGTTGTATCTAATAAGAATATTATTTTGGAGCGCCAAACAAACAAAGGCTTGAAGTTTTGTGTGAACCTTGTAATTCCATACCTTAGCTATGGTTGAGTTCTTCTAACCCTATTGCTATAATACCATCCCTTGGCTAATTGTGTAAATACTTGAACCACTAATAGAGTACCATATAAGTTGATCTAGAATTTGGAGAGAGAGTTTAATCTCTTTAGTTTGGATGTGTAGCTATCTCAATGAGTCTTGATCAAGATGTGGTAGGTTGGATCTCTCACCCATTCATTTAAACTTGCAATAGAGTTAGCACTCGACTATTGTAGGTCCACTTTTAATTATGGGAAATAATTCTTGATTATTGGAGGTCTTCCCAAGACTAAATCATCCCATATATTTATTTATTTATTTATTTATTATCTATTTGAATCCAAGAGGTATGATTTAATATAATACCTTTAGCTTCCACAATATATTTCCAAATTAAAGAGGAGCCTATTATGCTTTTCACACTTTTTATGAGTTAGATCCTATTAGATTTTTTTAGATATTGGAATTTTAAGAATTGATTCCATGGAGAGTGGTAGAGTGACTAAAGTATCTTAGCACTTAGTGCCTTGCTAACAATTTTTGTTCTCCTGATTCCTAGGCTTCCTTACTTCTTTGGCTTGGTAAAAATATCCCAATTGACCAAATTGAACTTTTTCCTATCCTTAGAAATTTTTTTAACATTGAATTTGAATTTTACAAGATATATAAGGGTGCATGATACACTAAAAATTAATATATGGGAAGATTTGTTAGTACTTATTTGATTAAAATAATTCTTCTATCCAAGCTCAACCAACCATTGCTATATTGTTGTATTCTCCTTGACATATTTTCTAGAATTACATTCCAAGTTTCCTATTTATTTTTATGGAATCCCATAGGAAAACCTAGGTAGTTAAAGGTATCACTACCTTTGTGAAATCCTAAATTTGAGATAATCCTCTATATTCTATTATTGAAGTATTTATAGTGTAAAATCTACTCTTTTGGGTGTTTATCCTTGACCCTATGACTGAAGAGAACTAATCCAAAACTTCTTTAATTAATTTGACATTTAAATTTATGGCTTCTCCCAATAAATTGATGTCATATACAAATTGAGCATGAGTGATTGTTCTATATCCTATAGTTTCTCTAATTCTCATGATTTCTTTCCTTCTCAATTTTGTTAGAGTCCTCCCTAAAATTTTATCTAGAAGGATATAAAAGTAAGGGGAGAGAGAACACCCTTGCCCTAATCCTCTAGTGGATTTAAAGAAGTTAGCAGGTTCCCCGTTGACTAGAAGGGTTGTTTCTCTATACAAGTATTTATCCAGTCTATCATTTGAATAGGAAAACCAAATTTGGCTAACACCTATGTTAGAAGGCTAGTGTCTACTCTATTAAAGGTATTTTACATATCAAGTTTAATGGATATTATTTTATTTTTGGAATTGGCAGTTGAGTGTAGGGATTCATGAATCATTATAATATTGTCATATATCTATTTCCCTAGAATAAAGCCCCCTTGTTCTAGATCTATCAAATCATTAATCTTCCTTTTAATTTTATTTGTTGTTATTTTAGTCATTATCTTATATGAGCAATTGAATAGAGAGATATGTTTGAAAATATAAAAAATAACTATATTTTTTATTTTTGAATTAAATCCAAGAAAGTGGAGTTGATTTCTCTAGATAGCTTACTTCTTATCCTTGTCTCTTCTACCATTACCAAAAATTCATTTCCTATAATTTAATTAAAATATTGATAAAAATTGTTGGCGAAATAATCTACTCATAGAGCTTTTCCATTGGGTAGTAAACATATAATTTATCACAACTCTTCTATGGTTGTTGTTGAAGAGAAATCTTCTCTATCTTTGTTTTTGTCAAAGGAGGAATGTTGTTCAAGAAAGTTTCCTAAGCCTGTTAAGTTACTGTTGTCTTTGTAAGAAGGGATGCGTAATGATCTCTTGCTAGTTCCTTTATGTCTGATCAAAATAATTTTCTTTATTTTTGAGAATTTCTCTAATTATATTTCATTGGTAGCATTACATTATTTTTATATTAATGTAATTTGTGCTTTTGTCTCCTTTCTTGAACTAGATCATTCTTGATTGAAGTATTAAATGTGACTCTTATTATTTGAAAGCTTGATCTATTTCTTATTTCAACTGGCATATTCTCTCTTTCAATTGAGGGATTTGAGGTTGATCACCTATATCTTGCTCTGCCTCCTCCATCTATTGTAGCAATATGCTTGAACTATTTTAAACTTTAGTCTTATTGTCTCTATTAATATTGGAAATTTTTATTCTCCATACCTCTTGGGGACTGTTAGCATAGACATGCTACTTCTAGATACTTTCTACTAAAGGTGCAAACTCCTCATGCTCCATCCATTCTAGATTATATTTTAAAGGATTTTTTATTTTTCCAATAGCACTATTGCCCATATAAAAATAGACAGGCTTATGATATTATATAGAGCTTTGAATCATACCACTTGATATAATTAGATGATTGAACAAAATATCTTCTTGTATCATGAATCTATCTACAATGAATTCACCACTAGCTCTTTTGTTTGTTCATGTAGATTTTCTATTTTTGGTGATTATGTCATGGAGTTTCTACTCAGTCATAATTTGCATAAATAAGTCCTTAGAAGGGTATTTTGAGAGAATGACTTATTTTTATCACATTGGGATAAAGTCACTTTTCCAAGCCTCTTGCTTTAAGACTATGTTATTTGATCTATAGAAATTGAATATGGTCCAAGTCTATCCCTGTGGAGAGGAGAAAGAGGTTGCTATCCAATTTGAGTGTCTTATTTTATTAATATATCATGACCTATGGATCACATACAATGCGAATCTCCCCAAGGCACCTAATGAATTTATTGCTTCTAGTATTAGGATCTCCATGTGTTTTTCCATTCTATTCTTGCTAACGACTATGTCAATTTAATTTATCGAATGTAGATAATAATTGGCCTCTATTGAGATATTAATTGACTTATGTAGTTTTTATTTAGGGGACTATCCAATCCCCTTCATTCCATGATATAACCTTTATTTCTTAAGTGTCTTATGCTTATTGAAGTCTAATATTTTTTATGCTCTATTTTTAATATCTATCTTTGCTTGTTCTATTCTTACTTCTTGATTAGATTATATCCCTCTAGTAGAATATTTGGTGGCTGGTGTGCCATCTAGACTCATTGTTGTTGCAAACTGAGTCTCTTCTATTTCTTTAATATTCTCTTCTTGGAGTTTTTCTTGGGTAGCCTAAGTTTTCGTCACTTCATCTTCTGATTCAAGATCTGATGTATCTTCTCCTTTTTTATATGGACCTAAATGTAAATGTTTTTCATTTTGTAATAAGATAGAGAACTTATTATTTTGTCTTTCTGGCTATGGTTGAGGCCTCCTTCTACTTCTAGATATTATCTATTGTTTTCTTCTTACTAGTTAGAAGTCTTGATCTTTTCCCTTTATCTCTTGTTGTACCTTAGTGGGACAATTCCTTGATAAATGACCATATTTATGACAAGTAATATATTTAAAGGAAATGTGCTCATAATCTATTGGCTAGGTATGTATCTAATACAAGACTTTGACACCTATATTTATAGGAAGCTCTTTTTTAGATTGAATTGAATACACAACCTATCACAAGTTACAATATTAGCCTTAAAAGAAGCCTAGTCTATAAATTTCCCAATAGAGTTACCTATCATCTCAAGAGTCAATTTATTCCATAAATATAGGTGTCAAAATGATAGTCTTACACAAATTGAGATTTCTTTTGGTTCTTCCACTTATGAGTCAAAATTTATTGACTAGGGGATCATAAAGACCCCATATATTAGTACCTTAATAATAATTTGATACTTACAACAATAATTATAGTAATATCACCATCAAATATATTCCTATCATTGTAATAAATTATTTTATGGATGATTTACATGGTGTTAAATACTTTACAAAAATGGACTTGCCATAGTTGTGGATACATTTCCTATAGTACCTTGTGAGACCTAAAAATCCACTGGGTTGCTTAAGGGATTTAGGTAAGGGCCAATATTGCATGATTTTTATATTATTAGGATACATCTTGACACCTTCTTTAGATACTATACATGCCAAGTATTCTACATCATAGACCCCAAAGGAATATTTAGACCTTTTGACAAAGAGTTTTTCCTTCTATAAGAGGTGAAGTACTTAGCCAATATGAACTAGATGAGCTTCCTAATACTTACAAATAAATATATTACCAAATAATATTAGGATAAATTTATGAAGAAAATAATGAAATAATAATTCTTGAGGCTTGGGAAAGTGGATTGAGCATTAGTGAGACCAAAAGCTATGACTAGGAACTTATAATGACCCTTATATGTACAAAAAATAATTTTAGGGATATCCTCAATATTGACTTGATAAAACCTGATGGGGACACGAAAAAATGCTCGCCCCAAACTCTACACTCAGATTCATTAAACTTGGAATAATTTACAAAAATGGCAGACTCTGCCAAATAAACTTCTTTTACAGAAAGACAATTTATAAATTTTTATATTACATTAAAACATTTCCAACTCTGGAGGAAAAACAACCCATATAGGTCTAGAATGGCCCTTCGCCTTCTCTATCTGCAAATCTGCTGCTGCAACTCTGTCTTCGCTATTTTTTGACTGCAACTCTACTGTTTTTTGACCCTGGAAGAAAATAGCTCAAACAGGTTCAGAATGGCCCTCTTGCCTTCACGTCTGCACTCTGTCTCAGTAGTTTCCAACCCCTCTGCATGCCTTTGCTTCCCCCTTTTAAAATTTTGGGCATGACTCTCTGTTTCCCTTTTTTGACCCTTTGTTTCATCTCCCATGCCTCTTCGTTGTTCTAGCTTTCAAAACGTTCCGACTCTTGGTCTTCATCTGCTTCTACTGCACCTTGGTGCCACGTGCTTGTCCAGTGCTGCCACTATGGACTCTGTCCACTTTTCAACCCATGATGACGTTCGAGATACCCATCGCTTAATGATTCCCTCTGTAACGGACCCTGTCATCACCTGTCGTTTCTTTTCTTTTGTTTGGTCACAAAAATGCGACATGTCACGATATCGCGACATTTTTTTGCTTTACTGCCTTCTTGCCCCATGTCGAGTCGTGAAAATGTGACATGTCGCGATATCGTGACATTTTTTACTTTTCGGCCTTCCTGCCCTTTGCGAGTCATGAAAATGTGACATGTGATATCGTGACACTTTTTCTCTCCTGCGCCTTCCTTCGCCTTTTGGTCACGAAAATGCGACATGTCACGATATCACGACATTTTTTTCTCCTTTGCGCTTTCCTTCGTCCTTTGGTCACGATAATGCGACATGTCACGATATCGCGACATATTTCCTTTCCGGTTCCTCTTTCTCCTTTTCGATCATGAAATTGTGACATGTCACGATATCACGACATCTTTCCTTTTTGCCTCCTCCTTGCCTGTTGGGTCGTGAAAATGTGATAGCTTTGCTCTCTGATTTCTCTCTCTGTTTTGGGTCACAAAAATACGACATGTCACGATATCGTGACACTTTTGGCTTCTCTGCTTTCCTGTCCGCTTCGAGTCACAAAAATGCGACATGTCGTGATATCACGACACCTTTGGCTTCTCTGCTTTCCTGCCCTCTTTGAGTCACAAAAATGCGACATGTCGTGATATCACGACACCTTTGGCTTCTCTGCTTTCTCTCTCTGTTTTGGGTCACGAAATCATGACATGTCATGATATCGCGACACTTTTGGCTTCTCTGCTTTCCTGCCCGCTTTGAGTCGCGAAAATGCGACATGTCGCGATATCGCGACACCTTTGGCTTCTCTACTTTCTTGCCCTCTTCGAGTTGCAAAAATGCGACATGTCACGATATCGCGACACCTTTGGCTTCTTTGCTTTCTCTCTCTGTTTTGGGTCGTGAAATCGTGACATGTCGCGATATTGTGACAGTTTCCTTCCTTGCTTTCTTTCTGCTCCTTCGGTCGCGATTTCGTGACAAGTCACGAAAATGTGACATGTCGCGATATCGTGACATTTTTTTCTCTTGAGCCCTCTCTCGGCTTTTGGTCATGATTTTGCGACATGTCGTGATATCATGACACTTTTCTCTCTTGAGCCTTCTCTCAGCTTTTGGTCGTGATTCTACGACATGTCGTGATATCGCGACACTTTTCTCTCTTGAGCCCTCTCTCGGCTTTTGGTCGTGATTCTGTGACATGTCGTGATATCGTGACACTTTTCTCTCTCGAGCCTTCTCTCGACTTTTGGTCGCATTTCTGCGATATGTCACGATATCGTGACACTTTTCTCTTTTGAGCCTTCTCTCAGCTTTTGGTCATGATTCTGCGACATGTCGCGATATCGCGACATCTTTTCTACTTTGCTGTATTTTGCCTTCTATTGGATGCTTCTTCATCAAAACCATAGTGCAAGTCCAATTTTATAAAGTACTAAGTGTTAAGGAACATTAGATTATTTGGTATGTACAAATGTACCCCCATGTTACCTAAATGGTACAATTGTAAATATGCAATATATTAGGGTTGAGTCTACAGTTTAGATGTGTGATTTATATTTTCCCTTTTATGTAAGTGTTAATGTGCAAGAAACACACAAGTGCCATGTAAGTTAGAGTGCAAGTGTGTATTGAGAGAATTTGCACAAGTATCTTGTATGTAAGTGTGCAAATATGTAATGTGAGGATGTGCACAAGTGTCTTAGATGAGGAGTGCATGTAGAAGTGCAATATTCATGTAGAAGTGTGCAAGTGTCATAGAGTCAAGTATGCATGTAAGAAGAAAGTGAAGATTCTAGTATGCAAGTGGCAAGATGATAAGCCAAAGATCATGGGACTTATCATATGGAGAGCAATAGTCAAGTACATGAAGATTCATATTCTATGTCTATATGATGGAGATAAAGCTCCATGAAAATATATATGAACACATCTAATTATCCAATTGTAAAGAGGAAGATACAAAAAAAATGATTTTGAGAAATTAATATTGTAAGTGAATGTTATTTTCATTATTATGTTGGTCTTTATATATATATTAGATTGCTCATATATAATTATACTCTTCATTATTGATATTTTGACCTTTAATATTGTGGCTTATTTATATTGGGACTTGTGATATTATGTGGTAGTAAGGCTTAAAATCCAACAATGGTATCAAATATACCACCTAAATTTATCCATTTTTTATAGAGTTAAATTATCCACCTTAATATTGGAGTCTTTCCACTTTGATAGTGAAGACTTGGACTCTATTTCTAAAATATCTGATTGAGCTGAGAGTGAGGAGACCAGGAATAGTCACCTTGATTTAAATGCTAGGGTATTTCCACTTGGTTGAAGGAAAAATAGTGAATTCTAGGACTCAACTAATATTTGATTGAATTCCAACTCAATATATAGTTGGGCATTTATATAAGGAGCCAACTCAAAATAAAGTTAAAAATTCAAGGACATTTAGAGTCACCCTAATAATATTAAGGATTCTATAGAGAATAGGAGAATCACTATTGAATATTGAGAAAGAATAAAATTAGGAAAATGTTGGTTATTTGAGGATATTTATAGCTACCCTGACATTGATATTAGATTCTCTAAGAAAAAAATCATAATTTGTTCTTACGTGTGACCTAAGACATTGAAGATAGTTTTATAAATATTGGAGTTATATTTCTGTAGAGATGGAGAAGCATAAAAATATTCATATAGAGATAGAGAATCATTATAAATTCTTGAGCACAAAATTTGAGAAGAAAAAGTATAGAGAATCAGGAAAGCATCTTAGCTTCTAAGGATAGAGAAGCATCTAAGATTCTTGGAGATAGTGTAGCAATTAAGATTCTAGAGCAGAGATGCAAAAGTATAGATAAGGATAGTAATGGAGATTATAGAGAATTAGAGGAGCATATAAGCTTCCATAGAATAATATAATTCTAAGAAAAGAAGCAATACAAAGCTTCTATAACAGAGGATAAGCAAAGCATAGAGAAGAAGAAAACATTGTAAGATTTCTAAGGTTCTTCAAGAAAGATATTCATTGCAACAGTAAAGAAATAAATACATAGTATAAATATCAATATATAGGCTATATGACAACATAGCACTATATCTAAGGTAGGCACTAGTGTTCAAATATTCGAGCATTGTTATACAATGAATTATTGTCAAACTTCAAGTGCAATTTAGGTGCTATTTTCCAAAGGAAAACAGGAAGATATGCATATTTAGCACAAAAATAATAGAGGATAGAAGAATGTTATCTTCAAGGAAAAAGAGGTAGGATACCAGAATCAAGTGCTAATGAGGAGTTCTAATAGAGCACTTATAAATAAGTTAGCAAGTGCTAAGGAGAAAATAAGAAGCACTAAGGAATAAGAATCAAGTAGTAGACTACCAACTATTAGTCATTGTTCAGATTACTAAAAGAAAAAAATAGCAACGTCCAACCACTAGAAAGAAGCAACATTCAATAGAGGAGTAACACTTTATTGGATGGTTTACATGGTGCTAAATATTCCTATCCTTTTAATAGATGATTTATTTTATGATTTACATGGTGATAAATACTTTACAAAAGTTGACTTGCCATAGTTGTGGATAAATTTACTGTAGTACCTTGTGAAAACTAAAAATCCACTAAGTTGCTTAAGGGATTTGGGTAAGGACCAATATTGGATGATTTTTATCTTGTTAGGATCCATCTAGACTCCTTCTGTAGATACTATATGTGTCAAGTATTCTAAATCATAGACCCTAAAGGAATATTTAGTCCTTTTGACAAAGAGTTTTTCCTTCTATAAGAGGTAAAGTACTTGGTCCATATGAACTAGATGAGCTTCCTAGAACTTGAAAATAAATATATTACCAAAGAATATTAGGACAACTTTGTGAAGAAAAAAATGAAAGAAAAGTTCATGAGGTTTGAAAAAGTGGAATGAGCATTAGTGAGACCAAAAGGTGTGACTAGGAACTTATAATGACCCTCATATGTACAAAAAATAATTTTAGGGATTCCTCTTCTCTAACCTTGATTTTATAAAATCCAGAGTGCAAGTCCAATTTAGTGTTCAGTAATATTACATTATTTGGTACATGCAAAAGTACCCCCATGGTATTTTCATGGTACAATTGTAAATATGTAATAGATTAGGGCTGAGTCTATAGTTTAGATGTGTGATTTATATTTTTCCTTTTATGTAAGCATCAATGTGTAAGAAATGCACAAGTGTCATGTAAGAGTGCAATATGTAATAAATGCATAAGTTTCATGTAAGTTAGCGTGCAAGCATGTATTGAGACAATGTGCACAAGTGTCTTGTATGTAAGTGTACAAATATGTAATGTGAGGATGTGCACAAGTGTCTTAGATTAGGAGTGCATGTAGAAGTGTGCAAGTGTCATAGATTCAAGTGTGCATGTAAGAAGAAAGTGAAGAGTCTAGTATGCAAGTGGCAAGATGATAAGCCAAAGGTCATGGGACTTGTCATATGGAGAGCAATAGTCAAGTACATGAAGAGTCATCTTCTATATCTATATTATGGAGATAAATCTCCATGAAAACATATATGAACACGTTCAATTATCCAATTGTAAAGAGGAAGATACATAAAAGTGAATAAATCTTGTAAAAAGATTTTATGCAATTAATAATGTAAGTTTTTTCATGCATAGTTCATGAATTATTTAGTCCATTTACAATCATATGAATATAATTTTAATTATTATATTAGCCTTTATATACACATTAGATTGCTCAAATATAGTTCTACTCTTCATTATTGATATTTTGACCTTTAATATTGTGGCTTATTTATATTTGGACCTATGATATTTTGTGGTAGTAAGGCTTAAAATCCAACATTGGTATCAGAGTTACCACCTAACTCTATCCATTTTTATAGAGTTACATTAACCACCTTAATATTGGAGTTTGTCCACTTTGATAGTAGTGAATACTTGGACTCTATTTCTAAAAGGTCTGATTGAGTAGAGATTGAGGGGACAAGGAATAGTCACCCTAATTTGAATGCTAGGGTCTTTCCACTTGGTTGAAGGAAAATAAATGAATACTATGACTCAACTAAGATTTGATTGAGGACCAACTCAGAATATAGTTGGACATTGATAGAAAGAGCCAACTCAAAATAAAGTTAGAAATTTAGGGGCATTCATAGTCACATTGATAATATTAAATATTCTATACAAATGAAGAGGAGAGTCACTATTGAATATTGAGAAAGAAGAAAATCACAAGAATTTTGGTCATTCAAGAATATTCATAGTCACCCTGACATTAATATTGGGTTCTCTAGAAAGGAGGAGAATTATTTTTGGTTCTTAGGTGCAACATAAGATATTGTAGATATATTTTTGATAGACATATATTAAGAAGCATAAAAAAGCTTCCTATAGAGATAGAGAAGCATTCTAGCTTCTTGAGTATAGAAAAGAGAAGAAACAATATAGATAAGGATAGTACTAAAAAGTACAAAGAATTAGAGGAGCATGTAAGCTTCTTGAATATAATGTAGCATTCAATATTTTAGAGAGGCAATAAATATAAAAAAAGAGAAGCTATATAGGATAGAGAAGAAGTAAAGGTCAAAGCAAAAGGAAGCATTATAATCTTCCTAGGATATATTAAAGAACTAGGCTAGCTAAAAATATCTTTATATCAATTTAGTCTTGGCCATGGAACAATTTTTTAAGTAGGTTCTTCAAGGCAGATATTCATTGCAAAAGTGAAGAAAAGAGGCCATACTATAAAGACCAATATATATGCTATCTAAGAGCATATCACTATATCTAAGATAAATGATAGTATTCAGATATTCATGCATTATTATACAATGAATTACTTTCAAAATTTAAGTGCAAGTTAGGTGCTAGTCTTCAAAGGAAAACACGAAGACATACACATATTTTAACATAGTCAAAATATAATAAATTAATTTCTATCCGTCAAGGTAAGATAGAAGATAGATGAATGCTATCTTCAAGGAAGAAGAAATGGGATACCAGAACTAAGTGCTAAGGAGTGCTAATAGAGCACCTAGAAATAAGTTAACAAGTGCTAAAGAGAAAAGAAGCACTAAGGAAAAAGAATCAAGCAACATGCTACTAAAAGGTATTACTAGGAACTTATAATGACCCTCATATGTACAAAAAATTATTTTAGAGATATCCTCTTCTCTAATCTTGATTTGATAAAATCTAGAGTGCAAGTCCAATTTTATAAAGTATTTAGTGTTGAGAAATATTACATTATTTGGTACATGCAAATGTACCCCCATGGTACCTTCATGGTGCAATTGTAAATATGTAATAAATTTGCGTTGATTATATAGTTTAGATGTGTGATTTATATTTCCCTTTTTATGTAAGTGTCAATGTGTAAAAAATGCACAAGTGTCATGTAAGAGTGCAATTTTAAAAAAATGCACAAGTATCATGCAAGTGTGTATTGAGAGAATATCCGCAAATGTCTTGTATGTGAGTGTGCAAATATGTAATGTGAGGTTGTGAACAAATGTCTTAGATTAGGAGTAAATGTAGAAGTGTAAGAGTCATGTAGAAGTGTGCAATTTTCATAGAGTCAAGTGTGCATGTAAGAAGAAAGTGAAAATATAATATGCAAGTGGTAATATGATAAGCCAAAGGTCATGGGACTTGTCATATGAAGAGCAATAGTCAAGTACATGAAAATCCATATTCTATGTCTATATTATGGATACAAAGCTCTATGAAAATATATCTAAATACATCTAGTCATCCAATTGTAAATAGGAACGTACATACAAGTGAATAAATATTGTATACAAATTTTGAGTAATTAATATTGTAAGTTTTCTTCATGCATAGTTCATGAATGATTTAGGCCATTTACATTCATTTTGGATAATGTAAGTGAAAGTTATTTCATTATTATATTGGCCTTTATATACATATTAGGTTGCTCATATATAATTATACTCTTCATTATTAATGTTTTGACCTTTAATATTGTGGCTTCTTTATAGTCGGACCTATGATATTCTATGGTAGTAAGGCTTAAAATCCAATATTTAGCACCATGTAATTCATTGAATAAATCATTTATAATAGGGATAGGAAACACATTTTTAATGGTGATATTGTTGAGAGGTAAAAAATAGGATATATGCACCAATAATATTCCTTGTGTCACATCATAATCATTGGAGAGAAATAAGGACATATGCTTATATAGATGATTTCTTGCTCCAACATTCCCTAGACTAGCTTCTCAATTCTATAAATTTGATGTTCGGGATAGTAATAAGAATGCATATTAGAAGTATGGATTTCTAAAACTATATGGATAGCATGATCATGTGTGCACTTAGGTGGAAGATCCATGGGATTTCCAAAGACATCCACATAACAATCCATAATATTTTGCAAGTGTAAAGAAATAGATGTTAAAGGTGGCTCCCAAGACTGAACTTCCATGTAATTAACTTGGGAAAAGAACCCATGACCACCTTTATTCAATATATTTTCTATGTTATGGGAACTCACCATTTTAGTTTGAGGAGGTTGAATTACTTAGAGATAAAAGACATTTCCATTTTTTGTTCATTTGACACAGTCATTGTAGATTAATAGAAACATCATCAAGATGAGATAGCCATTGTGCTCCCAAGATGACATTTATGCTTATTAGATTTATAGTGAATAAAATTCCAAACCAAGTATAATCACCCATATGATGTTATACTTGGCCATTTCAGCCACACACTAGGTTGTGCCCCCATTTATAATCAATACTTGGAATTTATCTTGGTTTAAAGAATTGATATATATACCCAAATATTTTGTTGTCTTGTGCTACTTGAATTATCAACACATTGATGGAATTATGCTTTATGAGTCCTTTGAACTTGATGGTATGATGAGCCTAAATATCCATAATAGAAAAATAAAAAAAGAACCATGGTATCATTCTCATGCTTAGAATTGGATACTTAGGCTAGTTGCTCCTACTAGGATGATTCTTCATATTCTAACACTATGATATATTTGCCTTCAATTGAAAGCTAAGACATTATTAATAGGCCTAATCTTGGGTATGGTTTATGTAATATTTTAAGTAGAAGAAACCTTAGGAATGCTCATTATTAAAATTATTGAAGTAAGACCACTAAGGGTTGAAGTTACACCAAGTTTAGGGATGGAGCACTTGGAGATTATTTTCTACTACTAATGCTACATGTTCAACATCCTTGAGGGTGTAGGGATCAAGCATGTTTAATTCCAATTAAATTTCAATCTTAAGTCCATATTGAAATGTTGATACAATAATCATTAGATTCAATTGATGGGTGCATATGAGTAGATTTGTTAACTCAACAATAATTATCAATTGATATTGTTTGCTTGGTTTGCATATAATGAACAACTTATAGTGTGGAAGATATTTTTTCAAACATATGGAATAATTATACTTTGAACTTGGGAAAAAAAAGAGAGGTCCCATGTTGAATAATCTCTTATAACAACAATTGATGAGCATGGGTTCCCAAATTAGTAGTTGCTAGTATAACTTAACCTTATTTAGGAGCATGGTGTATATAGATTATGCTATCCATATTGGCCATCTACCCATGTGGATCAAAAAATTTAAAGGGAATAAGAACACCATAAGGCTAGTAAGTAAAATTAGAATCACCTCTTGTATAGGGATCAAGTTCAAAAGAAATGCCTAAGTTATAACATATATACTTGAAATATTACCCCTGCTAGTATATGGAGGCACATGACTACCATAGAAAACTAGAGGTTTGTGACTGGATGGTGGTTGCTAATGGACAGTTGTGTCCCTTGGATTTGTACCTATTGAATTCTTGTGGTTATTGCTTAATGATTTTTTGAAACTTTTAGTCAAGAGAATGCATAGTAGGGGGAATATTGAGATAGCTTTGAATGAATGGTAAGGTATTCATGATTTCAATTTGAGTTAGATGGAGTTAACCACTATTTATTACATCTCAATATAGGATAGAAGATCAAATCCAATTGTATTATGAGGAGAATTACCAATTGGAGGAGTCACAAAAGTAATGATAGGAGGATGAGTGTTGGGGGGAGGAAACAAAGACATGGCATTTAAAGAAGAAATAACATGATGATCATAACTATTGAAATTTTGAGGGGTGGTATGATGCTTACTAAAAAAAATTATTTGATACTTATTGCTACTCATGCACACATCCTCTGATTGACCAATACACTACAATCAATAATTTATTTGTAATCAATAAATGCAATCAATATGATTGTTCATACACTATGGGAAAGTACAAAATTTAAAAAACACTTTGGAGCATCTCTAAAATAATATTGTGAAAAAAACCCCTTTCTTTGATTAGAATAAGATATAATTACAATGATATAGGTCTCCTCCAAGGGTCTCAACATACTCTATTCCCAAAAAAGTATTAATGGAGATACCTATTATTTTTATCAACTTGGAGAGACAATTGTAGCAAATGGATATCCCATAAGGGTATTAGCATACCCAATATTCAATTTTTTTAAATAATTTTTGTAAAAAGGTACTAACAACAACAAACTCACAAGTTTACAAAATAAAAAATGCACCAAAAAATTGAATAAAAAAATTGATGAAAAGTTATTATAGGAAAATTTTTCCTATAGCCCCACTTCAATCCAAGCTAGATTATTTGGAAGTAGGAAAATCCAATGCTATGCTATTGGAAGGTACTTCCCACATTTAGTTAGAAGAATGAAGTTTCAAGGAAAAGCAAAAAATATTAGAGGTAACATTGAGCGTTAGATCTTCCATCTATGACCAAGACTTCACTTTTGCCCAAAACTAGCTGCATCAAGGAAACCAAGGCCCATAGACCATTGATTTTCAATACAATGGCCTATGTGGTACTTATAATAGAGGAAATTACATTCAATAAGGGAAGGCTCTAAGAAAATCTGAATCTAGACATGCAATGACCAATTAGGAGCCTAAGAGAGGAAAGAACCAATACTTAATGAATAAGGCCTATCATTGGCCGAACAAATTTCCATCTAATATAAGGACACATAGTATCCACACATGCAAGAAGGAAATTAGAAAAAATATTAAATAATACATCCACAATTGACAATAAAGCTTGACTTCTATGGCTAAGACTATCAAAGCCAATCACATGCCAACCACCACCATCACCCACTATACATGTGAGCCTATTCTATCTACTCATACTAGATAGAGAGGTCATGTTTGCCATACCATCAAGGTGGTGCATCCTAGAAGAAACACGATGGAGGAATTATGGTACAACCACCTTGATGCAATAAAAAAGAGCCCAATCAACCACATTTGATCATCCAAAGACTCGAAAGCTCTCAATATTTATGACCTTGGATCTAGAGACCTCAAAGATATTATCACCTTAATTGTAGAAGGATTTCTCAACTACAATAATAGAATATATCTATAGGCCTTCTAAAAAAAACATTAGAGGGAAGACACCCTCCTCTCAACTTATTAAAAAGCCCAATTTTATAGTAAAAGAAATTGGACTTGTAGGCTCACTCCTAGTACCTAATATTATGGGATTTTTCTTACATCCTTATTTACTACTACAATAAGTGGAGCCTAAAACTTTCCTTGTGCCTATGGAGCATCAAATCCTTTGAACCTAATTATCTTGTAATCATTTTAAGCATGTTAATTAAATCCATGATTACTTTTTATTTATCCTCCTCTTTACTTGTCTAGCTTTTTGGTGGTGTTTTTTACTTGGTTGTGTTCATTAGCTAAAGGTAATATTTTTGGCATTAAATTACCACTTTTTGTAGTCAAAAATTGGGGGCCTTAGTTATTTTGCACATCACCCCCATAGCTTAGGACTTTATTTTCCTCCAAATCATTCAATTTTATTATCTTTTACTTTCATTGCAATTATTTATTATGGCCTTAGATGGTGGAGGTCACTAACCTCAAGTAGTTAGATCTGATAAGAAGCCAGTCTTGATTAAAACCCATGAAGGTTGACTCATAGTCGATCCCCCCATCCATGACACTTCTTGCTATTTTTCTCCATACGATACATGAACACATATTGTATTATCATTCCCTCTAACATGGGTTTGGTAGGTTTGTTTAGAGATGACAATAATTTATGTGGCATGCTTTATGGGACGAGATTTTATAGTTTTCTCCATAAATATAGAAGAATCTTGACCATTAATCTAGTGAAGATCATAGTATTTTTTCTTAAAAAGAAACACTTGAATAATTCACCTTCAAACTCCACATGAATCAAATTGAAAATACAAACTCTAAAGAAGTATGATAAAATATAGACCAATATTTTTATAGGGGTCTATCTCATTAGATTATTAAAGCAAAATATCCCCACCTTGTGATTCTATTATTAGATATAAGGGCTAGATTTATATGAGTGAAAGTCCTATGAATCCAAGACAAAGAAGAAGAAATACAAGACAAAGAAGAAGGAATCGATGATGCAATATAGTAGTCATGGTAAATTATCCCCTTATAATTATGTTGGCATGGAATGATAGAGTTACCTTGATTTCTCTAGTTCCACTTGACACATGGGACCTAATTTTCACTTCAATTCTCAAATATATTACCTTAGTTCTTAGGATAATATGTTGTCATCTTGATAGAACACTTGTAGCACTTGGTAATTTTATGCACTATGCATTTTAAATCATTGAGGATATTGGAAACTTATTTTTGAGGGAGAGCTCATGAATGAAACCTCAATATTAGCCAAATAATTAGTTGGAACCAACTGGCAAAGCTCCTAGTAAAGTAATTAAGAGAGAAGGTAGAGGGAGCATCCTTGCTAGAGCAACTAATGAGTATTAAGATGGTACCTATAGAGGTAATGAATAATTTCAATGTTTTATTCCATAAGACATGGTAGATGATCCATGAAAAGATCTAACCACCTTTAGTTATGGCATTCATTTAATTTCTAAAAGCTTTCAATTCTAATATTTCCATGATGGTTAAACTTAAGGATGGTAATTCACTATTGGAGGCCTATGAAATAGCCATCCAAAATGAGAAAGACCTAATCCAAATAGGAAGGCTATATTATAGAACACCTTTACCATTTTTTACCTCCTATAAACACCCCTACCATTTCTCTTTGACCATACAATCCACCACTAGTTTGACTTGTCCTCCTATATACCTAAACGGAAATCAAGCTTCCTTTCCTTTAGAAGCTAAAATGGATAAAATATTAAAAACTATGAGGACCCTAAATAATGATGTCACAAACCTCAAAACGTAGCCTAACATCCAAATGTTTCCATCCAAATCCCTCTTTAGAACAAGGAAATCCATGCCTTCAATTTCCTTCAATCAGATATCATAAGCCCTTATTTTTTGCCAACAAGAATATTGGTCATCACTGGGCATCAACTCAAAATATAGTACCCATGTCAACCCTAGTCCACCAAGTTCCTACAAGCTCAACTAGGGACTTGGTCTCCACCCATAAAAACCACATTGAACATCCTAGTGGTTGGTACTATCTTGATCCTAACTATCTTCCCTTTAACCGTTATGTCTGAATAAAAACTTAGACTATCGATATTTCCAAGAACAAAATCACTCATCCTTCTTAGTTGAAAGTCCTAATGCCAAGTTAGGAACTTATTACTCAATATTCAATAATTCCATCAATTGCTAACTTTTCAACCTCAGAGTAGACTTTTGTTACATGGGATGAAGAAGAAGTATACATTGTATTGGATAAAGCAAGCCTATCAAGTGGGAGGTCACAAATCCAATTGGAGTATAATACATAGGCCAAAATAAGAGCCATTTAAGAATAGGAAACACCTATTCTAGTTGAGGCTATACCTTAGAGGAGAGATGTAGACAATCAAATGACCCCTCCAACACAAGCTACACTAGTGAATCAAAGTTGAGTGGTCCTAATAGTGATATGATACACCTCTAAAAAACAAAGGCATCCCATTGTGACTCCATCAAGACCACCTCCAATGTCAAAATGCAATAGGATCATGATGATATCAACCATTCCAAGAGCCCATTCTATCAAAATATTCAACATGGTGGAACACTTAAGGAAGTCTACTATAGCCATACCTCTTTGGTAGGTCCTTTCTATTCTAAAATAAATGAAAAACTTAGAAGAGAACCTAAATGGATAGGAGGAATTGAGTAGACAAGGAGAGATTATCACACTATAAAATTCAAGCCCAAAGCCTAGCAGGCCCAAGCTTATGGCATTCTACCTAACCCTAATCTATGGAGATCAATTGATACACAAGTATATAGTTGACTTAGGGTATAGCAAATATGTATTATTAAGAAATGTGGTAGAAGAACTTGGTTTATTGCTAGAATACACCAAAAACAAGGTGGTGCAATCAGATGGCATGCAACTCCTAGTATTTAGGCTCTTCGAAGACCTTCCTTTAGCACTCCAAGCATGCCCCAACTTTATGGTTCATCAAGTCATAGCAATAATTGATCTAACAATATTATTTGGACAATGCATTTAAAGATACTTCATTGCTAAGATTGAATGATACCTATCACTCGACTGGACCCACATGTTGCTCCAAACTAGATACAAAACCAAGTTTAAAATCTCATTGAACACCCTCCACACATAGCATGTATAACAATTTTTTTTCAAGAGGAATAAAATAGTAGGTCTACTTAGTAGAGGAATAAGTTTTGGACTCTGACTATATTTATGAGATGCACCCATACATTCTCGATGACTACCTAGAGTAGTGGGCATCCAAGATATAGAGATCAAATCTTGATGAAGCATTTGAGCTAGTTGAAAATGAGTTATTTATCACCAGGTATTGTCCTCTGTAGGAAGTGTACTTAGAATATATATATATATATATATATATATATATATATATATATATATATATATATATATATATATATATATATAAAAAATAAAAAAAAAAAAAAAAAAAATAAAAAAATATATATATATATATATATATATATATATATATATATATATATATATATATATAATAAATAAGACTTTGGGAGAGAAGATTGGAAAATAGTTTTTGATGCCAAGGGATTGAGAGCTTACAAGGATGAAAATTTTGATAGTCCCTACTACACACCTAGTTGAGTATATATATATAGAATAAGAATTTGGGAGATATGATTGGGAAAGCTTTTCCAATGCCAAGGGATTGAGAGCTTATAAGGATGGAAATTTTGACAGTCCCTACACACCTAGTCAAAATATGGTATCTTCATGGTAGAATTTAGTGAATAGAATATTAAGAGGACTTCCATCTACCGTCTAAACATAACTTTTCTATGATTAATGATGCACTATCCCAATACTGATGATGGCACACAACCCAACCATAGTTAATTCTCCCAGTGTACATAAGGAAGCATACCCAAACTACCAACTAAATGACCATTTTTATTGAGTGTGATGATCAAGACCTAGGAGGCACATTCTAGACCCAATGATAGATGAAAAAATTCCTTACAATAGGTATGGAATCTATTTATTAGTATTGAATGTAGGCAACATGGAACACTTCACTACATAAAAACTTTATGCAAGACCAAGTAATGAGACCATGTTGTGTAGTAAACCTCAACATGCCTAAAAATGAGGTAGAAATTCATATCAATCTAGTGTGGACACCACAAATTCTAATGAAGGTATTGCCTATGGTGCATAAAAAAAGGTACCAATATTTTGTATATCATTGTAAAAATAATTGATATTTATGAATAAACCTAACAATATCAAAGGTCATCTAGACATTGGCTGAGCCAAGCAATGGCATGTAAAAGAGGATATGGGTCAAGGAAAATATATGAAGTAAATGTTGAAAAGTGTGCTAAGTGGTTTATGAGGAAGTAATTTGCATGGATTGTGAAGGCTAGAGCATCAATGTAAACAACTAAGAATGTTTGAAAATGTATACAATTGCTAATTCATTCACAACAAAAGTCATTGTACAAGCTTACAAAGTAGAACTAGAGCAAAAAATGATGATGGCTTACCCAATATAGGGGGTATACACACACACACACACACACACACACACACACACACACACACACACACACACACACACACACACACACACACACACACACACACACACACACACACACATAGTATGATGATCTTCTCTTGAAAAACCACCAATTCTTAAATAGAGCAACTTTTCCAACAAATTATGCCTTCTTCACAGCCATTCCTCCATATAGTTAAAAGGAAAGCACTTTGGGTGAAAATAAGATAAGAGGACTAGAAGTCCCTCCACTTTTGCTAGTAATCGATGCGAATGAGATGCCCAAAATAATGATAGGGGAATGTTTTCAAAGAAAATTCTTGAAGCTCCCTATGTCATAAGGTAAAGTTAATTGCTAAACCAAATAAGGAGGCTCACAAAATTTTTGGTGTTAGCTAAGCCCAACCTCATCAAAGAGAGATTCCTCTTATCTAATGGTAAAAAGGATCTGAGGCTCATATATTTTGTGGGTCCTCCTTCAAAATTAGCCTAGAACTTGCCCATCATGTAGGTGGGTGAGTGTAAAAAACTAACCTTATTCCATGAGTGACTATCTTCACAACCACTATATCACCAGTCATGAACACCTTGATGTTATTAGTAAAATTAAATTAACAAAGGCCTTAGGAGTGTGAATTTTAGGAGCAATGGAGGAGGAAGGGGTAAAAGGAAGAAGAATCTCTAGATATTTACATCCCAAACATAATTATCCAGGGTAAATGTCTAGATATCCTTTGTTAGGGGTAATAATGAGGCATCAAAAATTAGGCAAGAGGTAGGACAATGATAGGGACAAGATTATACTAGAAAGAGAGACTATCTGAAAGAATACAACCATTCCTTGCACCATTTGGGAAGAGTCAAGAAGAAATTGATCATCATAAAAGGAACCCCAATTTTGTAAGAAACCCAAAATTCCTGAGGGATAACTAAATTTTGACTTCATTCCCAATTGATAAAGAAAAAAGTCTAGATTCAATCCTTTAGTATACTGAGGAGCCTTTAGATCCACCAAATCTATAGGAAAATTTTTCCTATAGACCTACTTCACTCCAATATAGATCAATTGGAAGTGGAACAAACCAAGGCTATGCTATTGGAGGGAACTTCCTACCTTCAGTTAGGATAAAGAAGCTTAAAGGAAAGTTAATAAAGCTTAGATAAAACACATACCATTAAATATTCCATTTATGGCAAACATTTTACTCACCCTAACCCAACTGCATCAAGGGCACCAAGGCTCATGGACCATTGATTTTCAATTGAATATTTTGTGTGGTCATTTTGATAGAATAAAGTGCATACAAGAAGGTAAGGATCTAATCAAATTTAAATATGCACACACGATAACTTGTCTAGAGCTTGAGAGAGGAAAGAACCAATGCTTAATGGAGAACATCAGCCATTGGTTGAAGGAAGTTCCACCTTATCCAAGGACACATGGTAACCACATGTGTGAGAAGGAAAAAAAGTAAAAAACCATTAAAGACATTTTCCATTGGCTACAAAGCTTGAATTCTATGGCCAAGCCTATTAGAGCCAATCAAACACTAGTCATGGCCATCATCCACCATATGCATGAGCCTATCCTATCCATATGCACTAATAAAGGAGGCATTGTCCATAATGTTAGCAAGGCAATGCATCCTATAAGAAAATGATAGAGGAATTATGGTTTAGCCACCCTAACACAATAGTAGAGAGCCCAATTAGCCATGCTTTATCATTCAAAGGCCTACAATCTCTTAATATTTATGGCCTTGGATCTAGAGATCTCAAACCTACTATCACAAGAGTTGTAGAGAGATTTATCGGCTATAGGAATAGATGTCTATAGGTATTTTGTATAGAATTTTAAAGGAAGACACCCTCCTCTCAGCTTATAAATAGGCTTGTAAATATTTTAAAAGATATTGGAGTTGTCTACTTGTACCTGTTACTTAGCCTTTGTGGGCTCTTTTTTTCACCCTTATTTCCTACTGTAATAAGGGTAGCCTAAGTATTTTCTCATGGTTATGGAGAATAAAATACTTTGAGCTTCATTGTCTTTTTTAAGAATGTTAATGGAATCCAGGATCAATTTCACTCTATACTCCTTCTCTTAACTTGTCTTGAATCCTAGTGGTGTATTTTGATTGGTTGTGTTCACTATCCATAGGTGATATTTTTTGTGTTCAAGTGCTATTTTTTCCCATCAAAAATTTGGGGTCTTAATTATTTGGCACATCATCCTCATATCTTAGGACTTTATTTTCCTACAAATCATTCAATTTATCATTTATTACTTTCATTGCAATTCTTTCCCCTAACCTCAAATCATGGAGGTGATTGTGCATTAAGGAGTTATATTTGACAAGGAGCCAACCTCAATTAAAAACCCCTAAGGTCACCTCAAGTACAATCCCCCCATTCACAATGCTTTTTGCTATTTCACTCTACATGATGCATGGATGCCTTCATATTGTTGATCCCCTTGGATCAGGTTTGGTGGATGTATTTAGAGATGACAACAATTACCAAGTGGTAAAAAGTAGAGTTATTAATCAAATTTTCTAAAATGGTTTACATGCCCTTCTATTGCACTTTTATAAAACTACAAAAACCAATATTGATTCTCTAAGAACAATAAAGTTAGATTCACTATATATATATATATATATATATATATAAGTAATAGATTCTAGATTCTAAATCAATACATATCCTAGCCACTTAGAGAAGGTGGAGTCTCTTAGCCACTTGGAGAGGGGTAAGTCTCATCTTCATAATAAAGATAACTAATATTTGAATATGAAATATTATTCCAACTACAACATAAATCTTCCTAATTTTAGACTAAATCAACATTCTCTAATTATAATGATCAAGGATCAACTACCTTAACCTAGGTCTTGAGATAATAGTAATAATTATAGTTGATGTGGATATATTGTAGCCATTACACAAATATTATTTAAATTACATAATAAATAATAATGAAGTAGTATCTAAATTGGATGTAAATTTTCCATTGTATGTATGTGTAATACAATGTGTTTACCTTGCTTGTGTGGAGTGTGTAAATTTTGTTTGAGGTTTCTTGTAGTAATTCCTACCATAGTTTTAATAAGTAGGTGACAAATCCTTGAGTACTTGATGAATAAATGATTAGACCATAATATTCTACTACAGTTGAACCTTTAATATAGTTTGCTTACATAAAAAATCAACTTCTAGAAGTTTTTATAAGTATAGGGCGACGTAGTGCTTACCTCAACCTCATTGATAAATTGAGACTTATGAATGAATGCTACGATAATACATATAGTATTAATATATTATTTAAATTGATAGATAGTGAATGAATATAGTGGATTGAAATATTGTACCTTGCTTAAGGAAATTATGATAGATTGTATGTGATGGCTCATGTTTTGCCTTAACAAATGAAATTTATAGAATTGAGTTTGTAATAATTATGTTATCAAATATATTAGACTATATGGAAGTGCAAGTGATCTTGTGTTTAATAGGTATTCAAGGCCATAATTGATGTAAGATAAAGTGATCCAAAAATATGTATGACTTATTTATTATCATCATCTTGCGTTGCCTTGTCTTGTCTATTATTATAAACCAACACCAAATTATGATGTGAAACTACCTATTTTTTAGGTCAAGGTTAGGGTGTTTGAGTATGCTTTATCATTGCAAGGAGGGTATTACCCTAAAATAAATTGAATGGACAATTAAAGGATCACTTAAGTAGTAGGTCATTAAAATAATTCTATGGAAAATTTGAAAGGGGCCACTAAGATATTAAAGATAAAACCTTGGGGTTAATGCAAATGAACCCTCATTTTCACTCCCCTTTTCCATTTATTGAGATAGTAACTATCCTCAAGATACTACTATAAAAATTAAAATAAGCCTTATACAAAAGCATTAGAACAAGGATATGCAATTAATATATGAGTGGTACGAGAACTTCAAGGGGGATAGGGAAGAAGAGACAAGAAGAGAAAGATAAAGAGGGAGGCAAGACAAAGAGACATATACAAAAGGAGAGATAGAGAGACATAGAGGGAGACAAAAGGAGATACAAATATAGGGAGAGAAAAATAGCCCCAAATAGGGAAATTATTGCCCAAGAATAGGGTAAAACATGGATAGAGAGAGAGAGTATAAGACTTAAAGTAGAAATATATCTTGACAAAGAAATATATCTTGTAATATTGTCAAGACAACCTATTTTTTGGGAGTAAGGAGGTAAACACTTATAGAATATATTAATCTCTAATAGTTAATAAGAAAATAAATGAATAAATATAATGTGTAATACTTTAAGTTCCTCTCCTTGACCATATTTCTATGATAAGTGGATGTATTGAGTCTAGAAATATGTATTACTCTGAAATGGGTATATGTTGGAAGTCTTGTATTATTTTTTTTGGTGTTTTATCTTTATTTTTTTGGCTATCTTAAATCTTGCATTAGAATTGGTGGGTTATTGAATTTATGGTTGACAATTAGGTCTCATTTCTTCCCAACCTATATATTTATGCATTGTTATTGAGCTAGATAGTTATTGAAGGTATGGTTGACTCTTTAGGTTCTAGTATTATTTAGTTATAGATATATGTACATTATATAAGATGCAAATAATATATCATTTGGGTTTCAAATGAGAGTTCATGCAAAGGGTAAAATAAACTATCTATATGTCAGCATGGAATGATATAAAATAGTTTCTACATGTTGGGAACCAATAAGAGAGAATTGGGTGGAGAGTACCTCCTACAAATGGATTCTAGAGAATGTACAACATATTCAAATATGGATAAGATAGTTATAAATATGATTATAGAATAAGCATGACTTTTCCAATGCTAACCTAACCTATGAAATTGTTAGGAGGTCAAACACTAGTTCTGTTATGTGTTCTTTTGTGTCATTGAAAGTCCATCTTGTATGCTTATGACCAAGGTATAATGGATGTTCTAAACAAGGATGTGGCCCTTATTTTTGTGGTTATGGTTAGAGGAAGTGAGACATCTCTAAAAAGGGATGTGATCCCTTAAAAATTGGAAAGATTTGTATGTAGTTGGGTTTATTCATATATGGATGTGGTATAAATATCAAAATATATTGTGAGGATTGAAAACATAGCTCTAGGTCATGTGTTGTGTGTACTTAATTACAAATACACTATGGAGAAATCATGTACTTTTTTGATACATTATGTATTTCTTTTCATACTTGTATTATAGGATATCATTGCATCATGTGACACCAAAATATTTACTTTTTATTAGAAATTTCTAAGTTCAAAAGGATCCTAATCTAGCCATCTAACTAGGATGATGTAGAGGGGAATATAATATCTCTATCACTATGTTTGAAGGGCTAGTACTATGATGTCAAGCCCTACCAGGTTCAATGAACTTTAAGTAGATTTAGTTGATGGACTCCTTTCTATTTAGATTTTAATGATGGAAAAGGCAATCCCAAGGAAGGTTTCTAACACACCTTCTTGTCCTTTTAGTGTTGAGTGAGTTGTCACTAAAATTTATGATAGACATCATAGTGGAAGACATTGATATGAGTAATGCCAAAGAGAATAGTGCTACTTTGTGAGGCAATAGGTTGATTTAAAGACCTAGAAAGGTTGATTCCAATCCTAAGATTACCACCTTGTAAAAAATAACGGTATCTCTTAGAACCTAGTGTTGAGTATGGAGTGCGCATTGTGGTCATTCAAGCTAGCATTAAGGCTGAAAAAATTTTAGGTTCAATTTCTATTGGTACTGAGACTAGTAAATTTGTATCACACTAGAAGTTGGACTCATTTGTCTAAAGATATGGGTGCCAATGTAAGAAAAAGATCCATCAAGTATAAATTAAAATGACTCTAGTGGATATAAGACACCATGAGTTGAGGCAATTATAATATTTTATTAGAAGAGGCTACATGGTCCAAAAGTGATTTTAGAGCCAAGGCATTATTAGTGTCATATCCTATTAATACTAGAGTTATTGGCACCAAGGAAGGGTAAAACCCATTGGTGTCATAAGTGACAATGATTGTTGTTATACTGAGATGAAATCAAATACGAGGTGGTCATTATGGTTGGCTATTACCTTTAATTCAAGAGAGTGATATCTAGAATATTTTATTGCTAGATGAATCATTTGGTTTTAAAATACAAATGGAGTGATAAAGTATAGTAAAATGGGTTTATCATTCATATTTCCAAGGATAAAATAACTTGGTGGTGATTTTGTATGTATCACTAGGGGCACTACATATTTTCTCTTTGTCTCATCAATTGAGATTATGGGGGGTGTTGAAAATGTATAAATGTTTACATTATTTGGCCAAGGCTAACACTATATGCTGTAATCATATATATGCCTATGGGAGACCATTGTATAATATTTAACTATAATTTATGTATTTAGCCTATGGGACCATGGTTTAATATTATGATGGTTAACCTTAATATACCCTTAACCTAATTATATGTTAGTCAAGAGTTATGTGACTTATGATTGATTATTGAGGTATTTTTGCATCTCATCAACCCAATCCATTGTAGTTGTATGATATTATCTTTAGTTTTTTATGTGGGTGAATAAGGGAATCCTTTATCTCCTATATATTATCAGTATTTTATTACATTCTATGATTTATTGTTCTACATGATTTGAGTGGATGTGTTATTTTTATTTTTTTCAACAAAATATTTTGAGATCTAACAAATTCCTAGAATAGATTTTAAATTCTTATAAACTACATGCATAATTGTAATTAGATATTATAAAGAATATCTTTAACCCATGTACTAGTAGATATTTCATCACCATAATGCATTTTTTCATATGTAATGATATCTTTTAAATTTTTTATTTTATTATAGCATGCTTTGTGCTTCTAAAGTTTAAAACATAACAATATATATATTTTATCAAATTAACCATAAAGAAACTTACATGGAAATGATAATATAGCCACCACATGACCCCTTGTATAATGCTCCACATTATTTATATCTTATTACAATTGAATTTCAAAAAGGAAATATCTAAGAAACATATAAAGCTATAATTGAAAAAAAAAACAAAATGTCATAACTAGTGGAAAATGACATTTGCTAATAAATATTATATTACTAAAAATATCTCAAGATAACATACCATTTATTATTATTTATTATAAAATTTATATCGATATAGAAATAAATTAATTTTATTTAATTCGTAAAATGTAACTTATTATGCCAATAGGGATTCTTTTATGGATAATTTTTTTGTGGTATATTTTATATGAAATGGTCATCTTACATGCATGATGAGAGAATTATTTTATGAATCTAGAACATGATTAATAAATGTAGTTATCAAGATCATTCATTCTTAACCTATATAACATCTCTTGACATATATAATATTACTAATGTGAGCATATCTATGCTAGTTTAAAAAACATTATTAATATTATAAAAAGGTTATATGTAGCATAATGCATAAGAGAAAATATTCAAGGTAACTATCTACATTCCTTTGACATAGTGATAACGTTTCTATTAAAGGCTTGAATTTTTGAGGTGATATGTACTGGTTTGAATGATATTTATCTAAAATAGAAAGATTTATGATGAGGCCTTCAAATACCTTATTTTTTATGGCAAAGTAGTTTTTTTTTACTCCCTTAATGTGTTGGCAAATAATAATTGACTGTGCACTAGACTATAATTTGCACTAAAATTTTGACTGTACATAGTGAATAGGTAAAATGCAATACTATGTTATTTTAGATAGATGTGATTTTGGATTTAGTTTTATATATAGTTGTGATTATTTGGATTATAAATATTAGGCTAATGAAACTATATAGAAAGATGATGCCTTATAGGTCTCTAAGTCTTGATGTGCTAGAAATAGACAATACGCCAAAAATATCTAGTGCTAGAATTTGTGTTAAAAACATTTTGGCACCCAAATATGCACTAAAAATGTTTGGCACCAAAATCTACATTGGATATGTTTGGTGCTAGAAATTATGTCACAAAGGATAGTTTCAAGAATGACAAAAATATACTAACTTCCACGTGGATGCATTCATATAAGATGAAGGTGCATAGAGATGCTTGTTCCATATGGAAAATAAAGGCAAAGGAATTACATATTATTTCCTAGCAATATCCACATGGCATAAATGAAAGGAAATGCACATAGGGTGGGAATGTAAGTGATTCATATAAGACCAAACTTCATGGATGAAAATGCGCATGGAAATTCATGAAAAATGCTTAAGCATAGGATATTTTTTTAAAGACACCTTTCAAGCATTTCCACACATGACTATTATGAATTCCTTTCAACCATTTCACATATAACCAACTTTTTAAAATTCTCTAATAGTTGGGGCATGCATTATTTTGTTTTATTACCTATCATTTTGCTTTTATAATAAAATAGAGAATCTTCTCCATGTAGAAAGGAACTAATTATGCATTTACACATGTCCTTTATATTTAGAAGGGAAATAATGATTGTTCGAATACAAATAAAAGGAGAGATATAATCTCCCTAATTGTAGCCCATAGTTAGAATTGGTTGCTAAGGTCTCTTCACCTTTAAAGGACATACATTATAATATTTGAAAATATTAGAAAGTATATATGGATAGAAATAAAGGAAGGATGCATATAAATTGAAGATTTTTTAAAGGAGTAATTTTATCCTTTTATCAATAAATAATTTTTTTTCCTTATCTCATTTATGTGTATTTTTAGTTTTATTTGAAATTAATAATTACTTTTCATTGGTTTGAGGAGTAAACACCCACTCCATCAAAACAATGGAAAGTACTATTTTTTATAGATATGTTTATATAATAATTAATATATATTTTTATTTTAATGCCTTTTGTAATTAATTTAAATATTATTTTTAGTTGTAATTAATTTTTTATTGATATAAAGGGTTTTGAAAGGGTCCCTGAACCTTTTACAAAGCGAGAAATGAGGGAAACCAAACATATTCACCTACAAGAACTAGAAAAAAGAAACACCAAGTAAATTGGATCAACCCAAAAAAAACCATGAGGTAAAACAAACCAAAGAGAACAAGCAAACCGAAAACAACCACAAATCAAATGATAACAAAGAGGACCTTGAAATCCTAGAAACAATCGCCTAGAAATAGAAAAAGTGATGTTGGATACTTTGAAATCTTCTACTCACTATCGCTAGAAGGGATGGATGCTTTACTACCTTCGTTATTGCCTAAAATTGCTTTAGCCACTTTCATCACTTGTTGAAGCATGTTCTAGGTTTTGTTGAAGGTAGTGTAAACACTATCAAGCATTTTCGTCAGAATGTTTGAAAGGTCATGGTTGGCCTTCGATAGAGGAATATCATCCTTCACATGAATTTACTTAGAAGGACCAACTTCCTTCTTCAAGCTTTTGATCATTATGTGATAGTCCTAAAAGGAATCATGCTTGGTGATAGAGTTTTTTTGCTTGGTTGTCGAAGCTATGATTGACCGATGTTGTGGTTCAATTTTCACTAAGGTTAGAGTGTGGGCCACTATTGCCTTTATTTTACATTTTCATTATTAGTGGATATTTTATCCTCATCCTTGCTAACTGAGATTCTTAGTGGATTGTCTTGGTTGGATTCAGCTCCACTGATACCTATAAAATTATTGCACACCTTTTGGGCTTCTTTCTACAACATGTACCTGAATAGGATTAGATGAAGACCATGGTGCTTCACATGGATTGAAATACCTCTTCTAATTCCATCCATAAAAATTTTCATTTATCTCACAAAGTAATCTAATACATTTATTTTTTTGATGCCCCTAAAATGATTTAGGAAAGCAAGATGAAAACTTCTCAACAGTTCATTGGTTTCATCCACTGTGAAGTAATGCATGATTGGAATTAAAAATCTATTACAAGGCTCAGGAAGCCCTTTCTTAACAATTCCCCCTTCATCCCTTGCTAGTTTCCTTCCCTTATCTAGAAAATGCTTGAGCTCTTCTACCATGGAATTTCTATCATGGTGAATTATATCTCCTTCAATGGGAAACTCAATAACCTCTGCAAGAAACCACACCTTAACATTGAAATTTAGCCCTTTAATTACCACATGACCATTATCTCATGAATTGATAAATTATTGAGATATTTCATGGTCATTACCAAAAACGTTTTTTAGGAAAGGCATAAATCCATGGTTGTTTAGTATCACCTACAAATCACGGTCAAGGTGCAGTGTTTTGAGCTCATGAAGGGCCATGACAATGCTAAGATGGATATCTAGGGAATTGAGGAAAGATAAGTGATATCTACCATATTTGGGCGAGTTAAAAAAAATTATTTTAGAAAGCTAGTTGTAATTAATTTGTATATTGTTTTAAATATCTATTTTAATTTCATAGGTTAGTTTTATGTAATAACTAGATTAGATTCTATTTTTTTGCAAGTGTTATAATTTATTTTTCTATAAGTGTTTTAATTTGTTTTTCTTTTACAAAGTATGTTATTTAATTTCATAAGCATTATTTTAATTTCTACAAGTGGATTTTAATTTTTGCAAGTGTGATTTATTTTTTTGGAAGTGTAATTTAATTTTTTGTAAGTGCGATTTCATTTAAACAAGTAGAAAACCTTAAAATATCATATACTCAGAGATGTTTCATTTCTCTCTAGAGCATATAGCCATCAAATGCCATCCTAGATTGACAATTAAAAGTGCAAGCATTAATAAAACTCATAATTTTTGGTGTTGTTGCTTGGGATGCGACTTTGTTAGAGAATTTAGTTGTTCAACATTATTGTCGTTTTTGAAAATCTAACTTTAGTCAAACCATTAAGATAGTTTTGTATTTTAAAATTAATTAAAAATGAGGAAGGCTACAAAGATAACTTGCATAAGGATAGTTGTGTTGTCAAGGATCGAGTTAAGGTATTGGTTTGAAGCATGAAAAGAGAGCCAAACATTAGGTCTTTTAAGGATTAATAATTTTTTTATTTTATTTTTTAACAAGTTATCTTTATTTATTGGTTTATGATATAAAAGTGAAGTCAAATACTAGAATTATAGGTTTTTGCTTATTTTCAATAGACTATAGGGATAAAAGATGTAGATAAAACCCCCACAAGCCATAGAGATAAACATCAATGTTTAGAGGTTGAATAAAATAGTAAATTACCCATAGTTGAGATAAAAATAGGATACTTTTGAGTCAAAAATTTGTGGAAGATATCTCATTTTTCTATATAGATGCTCATTAAAAAATACAGGTCAAAACATTCTTGAGTCTTGCATTTTAATAATGGATATGCACAATCCATTTGGGTGCATTAAGATATGCATTTTTTTAATTTATTATTGTTTAGTATAATATTATAAATAACCACACACACACACGTGCGCGCACGTGCACACACACACACACACACACACACACATATATATGCATTTTCAATTTTTTTAGTGTATATAATGTAGACTCAATGGTAGAAGAAAGCAAGCAAGCAATCCTTGATGTTCAGAAGGTATTATAGTGCTCCCAAATAAACATGTGTCAGATGGCTCTGTATTGAGAGTCATAAAAACATTCCAATACCATAGTGCTAGAACTGTAGAATCCAAAATCTAACAACCTCATCATATGGAGCATCAAAATATTCAAAGCATTAATACACTAGAAATATTTGGTATAGAAATCTATGCCAAAGATGTTACACTAGAATTTTTTAAGAGTGTCAGAAGCTAACAACCACAATAGACAGGGCACTAAAATAAGATGAGGCATTGGTGTATCGAAAAATACCAACAACTATGTCAAAATACCAGATAAAAAATCTTGGTTGTGAAAATCCTTTGTGGATGCAACTAGGGTAGAAGATGGCTAAAAAACATAAATGATAGTATCTTCTATTCAATGAAAAAAATTCAATGGTGAAAACCTCTTTGAGACACTATTGGACCAAGGCTTGCATTAAAATCAATTTTTGGCATGCTTGTCTTGTAAAAAAAAACTTAGTTGTAAAAATACCTTGTAGATGCAATCGAGGTAGAAGATGGTTGAAAACTAGAAATGACAATCTCTTTTGTTAAAAAAATGTAGGTCTACGTATCTAGGATAATACAACTATCGATGTTAAATTTATTATTGCTCTAGATTCTTTCTCTTACGATCAAATTCATGACAATAATGTTTAAAGCTATTTTGGAGAAACATCAAGACACTTGCGATAACAAGGCATGAATTTTTATAATTATTATTTCCAATTTTTAATATTATGCATAATTATATTTAGCCCACTTTATATATACCACACATTCTACTATGGATTACCTTGCATAGTTAGAGTTTAAAAGGCCATTATTTGATTTTGCTACCAGAAAAAATTGATGCTTTCTAGCAGTGCCTAATTGATGTCCAATTAGTGGTAAAATATCTTTGGTATCCAACTAGTGCACAATTTGTTTACACCCCATAAGTGCCAAAAATCATCAACACCTATTCTAGTTCTTGATACCACGATGACATGTTTTTAGCCTCCACTATTTCCTAAAAAATAATTATAAGAGAGGAAGAAATGATTATAGAAATGGGTATATTTCCCTTAAGGTTGGAGGAGAACATGTCAACCATGAAGTTAGGGGGAGAAAATAAAACATGTCAGCATAATGATTATTCACTAGGTTATCATTGTAATACAAAAATTGAAGAAAATATGCATGAGGACATGTACCCATTTAAGTTGGGGGGAGTGATGAGGCCTTGAAATGGCTCATTTTGTATAGGAAAGTGATTTTTTATTTATCCTTTAATGTGTTGGTAAAGAATAATTAACTGTGGACCAGGCTATAATTTGTACTTATATTTTGAGTAGACATAGTGAATAGGTAAAATACATTACTATGTTATTTTGGATTAGTTTTATATGATTTAGTTGTGATTATTTGGTTTATAAGCATTAGAGTAATAGAACTGGATAGAAAGATGATGTCTTGTAGGTCTCTAAGTGTTAATACATAAAAAATCGATAATGGACCATAAATAGACAATGCACTAGAAATAGATAATTCACCATAAATGTGTGATGTTGGATTCTATGCTAAAAAAATTTGGTACTAGAATGTGTGTCAAGAATACCTAGTTTCAAAATCTATGTCAAAAATCTGGTGCTAGAAACTGCATAAAAAAATATAAAAATGCAACAATGAACTAGAAATAAGACACATGGCAACACAAAATAGAGTTTTGCAATAACTTACACGTTGATAAATCCATATAATATGAAGGTACATAAAGATGCTTATTCCACATGGCAAGTATAGATGGAGGAATTGCATATTATTTCCCAATAATTTGCACAAGGAAAAATGGAAGGAAATGCACATGATGCATATAAGACAAAACTCCATGGATGGAAATGCATAAGGAAGTGAATAGAAAATACTTAGGCATAGTATGCTTTATGTTAAAGACGTCTTTCTAGCATTTCTACACATGGTTGTTACACATTCCCTATGATTGTTTTGCACATAGCAAATTTTTTTAATAATTATCGAATGGTTGGGTCATGTAGTTTTTTTATTACCTACTATTTCACTTTTCTAATAAAACATAGAATCTTCTCCCATTACCAAGGAATTGGTTATGCATATAAACACATGATTTATATTTAGAAGGAAAATAAGGATTGTTCTTATCCAAATAAAATGAGAGATATTCTCCCTGATTATAGCTCATAATTAGGCTTTGTTGTTACGGTGTCTTCACTTATAAAAGACAAATTGTAATATTTGAAAATATTAGAAATTACATGGACAAATATAGAGAAATGGAAAATGTGTATAAATTGAATATTTCATAAAGGTTTCCTCCTTTTATTAATAAATAATGCTTTTGTCCTTTTTGCACTTATATGTATTTTTAGTTTTATTTTAAATTAATATTTTCTCTCAATTGGACTAAAGAGTAAGGGCCCACTCCATCAATACAGTGAAAAGTATTTATTTCTAGTATATATGTTTATAGAATAATTAATAAATTTTTAGTTTATTTCTTTTAATGGTTTTTGTGTATTATTTTTTATAATTAATTTATATTAATAATTTATTTGTATATTGCTTTAAATATTTATTTTAATTCCTCTGGTTAGTTTTATGCAGTTGTTAGATTATATTTTATTTTTTTGCAAGCATGAATTTATTTTTCTACAAGTGTGTTAATTTATTATTCACAAAGTTTTTAATTTAATTTTTGTGTGTGATTTTAATTTCTACAGGTGCATTTAAATTCTTGCAAGTGTGATTTGATTTTTTACAAGTGTGATTTTTATTTAAGCAAGTGAAAAACCTTGAAATATCCTATATAAATATACATTTCCTTGCTCTTTAGTGCATACAACCATCAGACGCCAACCCTAGATTGATAGTTTAAAGTGGAAGCATTAACAACACCCATCATTTTGTATTTGAGTCATGCCTATGGATACAAATAATATTGCTTAAATGTAGATAGAAATAATATAATCAACCTTTAATTACTTGAGAGCCTTCTATGGAAAATGACTTACCTCAACCTCTCCAACTCAATTTGACAGATATTTTTAATTTGAAATATGAAATTAAAATGATTCCCTTTCGTGTTACATTACAAACCACATATTGGTAATACGACAATATTTTTAAAATTACACATATATATCATGGTAATATTTAAACCTTAGTCTCTGCCTTGAAAATTGACATATTTAATTAATTGAGCTCCTATCATTTGATGGTACATATGCATATATTATTACTAATAAGTTGAATGACAATAATTTGAAGGATCATAGAGAGGAATATTTATAGAAGTATATGGAGAGGTAATTGAAAGATAAATAAATGATCCAAGAGATCAAATGGTAGAGGAAGAGAATCTGCATGTGCTTTTTTTATTCAACTTAAAAAATTTATAATAGAACATCATTAGAATTAATAGACATTAAAGTGATTTGATGTGTTAACATATTTTTTCTCTTTGATATTAACATTGCTTAAGGTACTTGTTTGTTTTGTGGATTCCCATTAATCATAATTAGTATTACAAATTAAATGAGATTTTAAAAGTTGTAAATGTGAATTACCACTAATTAATAATTCAATTTGAAGGGTCGCTAAAAATATTAATTGAAATCTCATGAAGCCCTTTTTTACGTTAAAAATATCCTTACATGATCCTTCTCTTTCAATAATATACACCAAGGTTGTGTGACATTGATAATGTTGTGAGATATAATAATATTATAAAGCATTGCATGTACTAAAATCTTTATCGATCTAGAAGTAAACATTGGGATGAAGGTCTTGGGGATGATGTGTTAGTGCCTTTCTATTCTTTGGTATTAATAATGCTTAAAGATACTTGTGTGATTTATAGGTCCTTATAATTATAGACATTATATAAAATTAAATAAAATTTAAAAAGTTATAGATGTTAGTAATGACCACCTATAAGAATGATAAATACAACATAAATGCATATAGAAAAAAATTATCAACAATTATTATTTTAATAAATTTCTAATAATAAGACGATAATCTTAAAATAAATGTTAGAATTTAAAAAATAATCAATTTTAAGAACAACGATAATAATTAAAAGGCTAAGACATGATTTGTTTATATGATTTTTATTAAATAATCTCATGATATTGTAGCTATTTATCTAGATTATCTCACTGGTCCCTTACTCAGGATCAAATATTAATCACAATATTAAAGTATTCAACAAAGTGACCAATATCAATGAATATCATTCACAAAATAACAAGAATGTTTCTCAATAATAAAAACCACAATAGTATATATAAATCATCATATATACATCTAAATGTATTACAATGTACAAAGCTTTGACTCCATAATATAACCTTACAAATGACCCTTCATTGCTTGACTATTGCTATCCTTAAACATCCGAGAGATGCATCCTTCTCTATTACTCATATATGAAAAAAAACTCGTGACTCTTCACTTTACATATTTCCACATATCATGTGGCTCTTCACTTGGATATTTGACACCTAACACCTATGAATTTTAACTTACATACTTGACACATACATTAGAAAAAATATAACTCACACTTCCTATTCTAATATTTACAAATGTACAATGTACCACATGCTACCAAATAATGTAATATCTCTAACACCCCATATTACATTATTTGGGATGAAGATATTTTGATGTACATAGTTGGATCTAAAATATCTTGTACTTGTTTCATCCAAGTGCTTTTGTAAAAATATTTGCAAGTTGTTCTTCGATAGGAAAATATTTTATTTGAATATGATGGTCCTGAACATGATCTCTAATAAAGTGACATTAAGCATAAATATATATTTTTCTTTCATGAATCACAATTTTTTTTATTAACTTGAAAACTCCTTGATTATCACAATTTAGTATTGTAGAAGAATTTTTTATTCCCATATCTAACAAAATGTACTATAACCAAAGTGCTTCACATACTACATCTCTTGTTGCATGATATTCTACTTTTGTTGATGAAAGGGCCACTACATGTTTCTTACTATGCCAAGAAATAGGTCCTAATCCAAGATGAAATACATATCTTGATGTTGATTTTTTGTCATCTATAGATCCAACATAGTCAAAATTTGAATATCCCTATAAGTAAAAATTATCATTTTTTTTGTATTTTAACCCATATTATGTAGTTTTATTGATATATTGTGGCATTCTCTTTGTAGTTTTCTAATGAATTTACCTAGGTTCTTGCATAAACCTAAAGAGATAATTTACAACAAAAATAATATCAGGTCTAGTATTTGTTAAATACAGAAGACTTCCAATTAGCTATTGATACATAGTAGCATAATGATGTAAAAACTCAAAAAATAGTTTAGAACAAAAAAATTAGCTAATATTTTTATTGTCAATAGGTGCTTAAATAACACCTTTATAACCATAATATTCCAAAAATGGAATATGCTAACAAAGGACCTACACTTAAGCTATAAAATGCTAACCAATGACTATGACTAAGCTAACAAATACTAATAAATGAATATGTTGTCAATATATATTGACTTCTTTTAATTTATCAACATTTATAATTTGAATAGCATTTGCAATTTATTTTAGACTTAATACTTAAGCATTTTAGAAAAATTAAACATAAAATAAGTATAAGAACATAAAAATAAACCTAAGCCTAAATGATATTCTCATCATACCTCCCCACAATAGAATCATTGGATTCCAATACTTTTACAATCGAAGTGGGAGGTTGATACACCAAACGCTAAAGACAAATTCCATTGATAGGACACTATATTCAGCATTCTTAATTTCCTCCAATTTAGAAGTATGGGATGAATCTAAACTAGGTTGGTCCTACTGGGTGTACCATTAATTTGATACCATCTCAAAATTCTATGGTCTCCTATTGTGGTGGTCAGATGCACGTAACACTTGTGCCTAACATAGAGTGACACAATGAGTAGTTCTAAAAATATGGGACATGTCCTAGAGGACTACCATTGAGATTTTTTTACAATATCAACTCCTTATAGGATGTGATATTCAATGCTCACCTATCTAACTAGCTTTTGTACACAAAATAAAATGGAAAGAAAAACCATAGGAAACAAAACAACAAAAAGTAAAAGTCCTAATCTAACTGGGGGTGATGAACCAAGATCATGATATTTTTTGCACAACAATGAGATTAGATGAACATGCGAATCATTTTCCAAAAATACATATTGAGTAATTTTTCTTCTTACCATGAACACTTAAGCACAAGAAACAATATAGAAAAGTAAGTATTCATAGTTCCTTATACTTGCACATATAAACAAGAAATAAGATAGAAAGCCAAGTAGTCACAACTTCTTCTATACATGAATAATAGAAACTACAATCATGCTAGAAGAGATGTCTCAAAAGCTTGGCCACAAAATCATCCAAATATTGGGTCCAAACTATTATACAAAAGAAAATGAAAGGAGAGTTACACACAATGCCTACTAATAGGCTCAAATAAGCAAATAACCAATGTTTCATAATGTATATTGGTTTACTATATATAGAAAAAACTAGGAGGATCCTCCCTCTAAAACCTATGCAATAATAAAACACGTCTTTACTGATATATATCAACCATACCTACATTAATTTATTTTACCCTTTCAAGGTATTTCGATATAGAATCATTAATACCTAATTATTTTGATCATTTGGATGTGCAACTATTGCTAATATTTTTTAACTACCATCCTAGGGATCTAAGATACTAATAAAAGACACTTATTGTAATCAATGTTAGACTCAAGGTTTCTATTGTTGTGATTGCCACATTTATGAATTCAATAGGTCAATCATACTCCTTGGCTTATCGATCCCAAGTGGTGTTAGTAAATGGTTTTAAATATTTTAGCAACTACTAATTTGATACATTCAACAACTTTTTTAAGAGTTTGTGCATTAGCCATAGAGCCTCTTTTTGTGAGTTATAATTGGTTGTTATTATTACCCTTTTTATTTTGTAGGCTTTCCACATTGGATTAATTTTTCCTCATTGGCCACTTATGTAATCTAATAGAATATCTACATCCCCTATTTCATAGTTTTCTTATCTCCACAACTTTCTTGATGCAAGCCATTGATTTTCAATTGGACAGTCTATAGAATGTTTCCTCACTATCACATCAAAATTCTATAAAAATTTTATGGTTTACCAATATTTTGTTAAAATATCCATATAACTCCTTCTATCAAACCTTTCTAGAGAATCCAACCTCCAAAAATTCTTACCTCATCCATCCTTGGAAATATCTTGTAGTGTTATAGGTTGTTTATTTTGAGTCGAATGGCTCACTAAGCTTATTCCTCATTTTATTTATTAGATTCTCTTTGGAATATATGATATTTAAATTTTTTATCTCTCCACCCTTGAGAATATTTTGCAACTTTAAAAGTTGTGGATTCAAAATATAACATTCCACAGAACTTCTCTTCACTGTCCATATTTGGGTACTCTATTGGCCATCGATCCTTGATTAGATAGTTCATGGATTTTTAGTCCCCATATCTATATCAAAAAATGTATAAATAAGCACATGTTATTGCCTAGAATAATCCAAAAATAGGTAAATTCTCCGTATTTTTCCAATACTTCTTTTTTTGTTTCCTTGTTTTGCCTATGCGATGCTATTTCAAAATTTATCAAAAAATTTCTATGTAGTGAGAACTCATTACAAGTTGGTGACTCATGGGGGCATTCTAGTTTGTAAAAGGAGAATATAAAATTATTACCTTTATCCATGGGTGATAAGTCAAAACAAAAAAATTTGAAAGACTACTAAACAATCATTGATCCAATAGTTGAACTAACATGTGTAATTGCTCTCCATTCTTCATTTGAAGGACTCTAGATTTACTTGAAGTGTCTAAAAATTATCTAGAACTCTAACTGATCATTTTGGAAGACTTTTTTTGTATGGTTAACAACCTCATGCTATAAATCCTTAGCTCTATAAGTGATCTGATCATACAAGTAACGTCATTCACCATGGAAGGTTTTGACCATGCTGGAAAAGGGGTAGCATATTCCTGGTATTGCTTAAAAGGCTATAAATATTATTGCTCTGAAAGGATCTTGCAACACTCCAAGAAGAAGGAAGTATTTTTTGTAATAATGCATCAATATGACTTCTAGGTTTTCAAGTGGTGGTATTCAAAGAAGCTACTTGGGATTTGCATTATTATGCAACCCACTTATTTTAGAGGATATAATTAAGTTTAGTGGTAGTGCCTCCTTATCATGAATTTTGACATAAATTCATATTTTGATGTGGTGTCTAGTCTTACCTAATAGGTTTTTACTTCAATTTTCTTTGTACAAGCTTTAACAAGTCTTTGCTAAATATCTTGGCTTATCTAAACACTTGGAGAGTAGTTCTATCAACAAATATGAACACCTAGGAGAGTGCTAATGTAGTGATTGTAATCTCACCCTATTATACATCATGAATTTATTTTATAAGTGTCTTGACCCCTTGATGTTGCTCGATATCTATATTGTTTGCCTTAGCTCTAATTTTTTATGAAGATTTACCCTTTCCTGGTTGAACTAAACCTCTTGTTTGACAAGCTTGTCTATGAGGTTCCTAATTTTATCCTCCTTTACTTCTAGAAGAGATGTTGAAGGATAAACTACTAGGTACTTGGAAAGTAGGTCTATTTGATCTTGCAACACTTTAAATTTTTCTTGGGATTCCTTTAAGGTGTTCTTGATATTTTCCAACTCCCTCTTCCTATTTGCCAATTTTTGGGTTAATAATGTGTAATCATAGAAAACAACCTTTGTAGCTTGTTTAATAAATTGCACTTTGTCTTCTACCTAGTATTCTTGAGATCAAGCCCTACTATAACCACCTAATAATCCTACTCTATCATTTCCTCCTTATGATTTGACACTATTGGGTATTTTATGAGAAAAATAATGCATAATATTGATGGGAAAGTGGTTGATTATTTGTGTTATGGCTAGTTACTAAGATTGCATTTCTTACTTCATTTGATTGTATAGTGTTGTTTATTGTTGAATCATTTGATATAATTGTAGGGGTTTCAAAGGCACTGACAAGCCTTTTTGTTTCCTTTGTAGAGGTAAAAATGAATGCAATAATCTAAATAATGAAATCGTTGAAGGAGGAGAAGTTATAATTATGGGAATAGATGAGATCTGAGTAATAGACAAAGGATAAACTAATACCTCCTACATGGAGGAAGTTAAAATAATAATGGTAGGAGTGTCGACCATTGTGGCTACAATGTTAGGCATTTGAATTAATGGTAACAAAAGGTCTTAAAATATTGAAGGCTACTAGCTAATGAAAGAGTATAGGGAGGGATAGATGGAGGATATTTATCAACTAGTCATTCAATATTTGAAGCATTAACTTTCTTCTTCTTTGCTTTCAGAGAACTGGTTGCTAGGGCTAAAGTGAATAATTATGTAGTAGTTGCAACTTTATCTAATAAAATTACTCCCTCCTACATTCATGTGGTAAATTTAGTGATTACTATAGGATATTGTGTAGAAAGGCTTAAAGAGTGTATATCTAAAGCTATTGCAACATGATAATCAAATTTGAAAGAAAGAACATGTATGAAACCAAATTCACAAGAAAGAATGCCTCCTTTGTATTAATAAATGGTGAAACTCAGTTACATATCCATCCCTCTTAGGGATACCAAATTTGATACAATGTTTACAAGTGTTGTAGCCCCTAAATGGGGGTGATATACTCTAAGGGCTCTTTAGGTCTCCACCAACTTTGCATGAGGGCTTACTAGGATGCCTCCTTCTCCATTGTCAAGAGGAATGATCTTGAATAGTGCTTTGAATCTTGGAAGGATCTGTCACCTGCGTACAAGAAACAACAAAACACATCAAAAGCATATGAAGCCTCTCATGATGAGGCTATTATCCAAGAAATGCAAGAAATGAAGTAAACATGTAAAGAAAACATGAATATATGTAAATATGCTTAAGATATTGACAAATCAGCACAAAGCATGGCTTGAAACATGTATAGAAAGCTAATATTGCATGTAATCTGAAGTATTAAGCATAAAAGAAGTTAATCTATGAAAGCTTATGAAAATAAAGCATGTATGACATAAATGAAGGTAAAGCTACCTATGATGCTGCTAATTAACCATAGAAATGCCTAAAATATGACTAATCTATGCTAGATTAACCTAAATACATATTAAGAAAAGTAAATCTATGACTAAAATAGAGAAATGAGGGCATCAAACCCTAGCCATGGGTGCTCAGAGCAGTCGGCTCTGTTAGCCATGGTTGACAACCATAGCTAAGCCTGTGGGCCACTATTGACAATAACGACCATGGGAAAAGTATTTTTTCTCTTAAAACCAGGGTTGAGAATGCTCAAATCCTCTGTGTGATTGATGGTCAAGGGTCACCTTCATGTCTGGACATAGATTTGCGGTTGATTTCACTCGAATTCACATTGGATTGGTGTGGAATGGTAAGGTTTGCTTCTCAATCCTTTGGAAGCTCCATTGTTGCAAAGGTAGGTGTCAAACTAGAATTGGGCAGCATCTCCATACTCTTCAAAGGTTGCAATTGGCTCTCCAATTTGGTAGGGCTTCACTACAATGAAATTTAGATCCTATTTGCCTCTTTGAGGGGTCTATAAATAGACTCCCCAAATCCCAATATTGGCTTCTCAAGGAAGCCAAGATCAAGAAGTTGTTGGCCTAGGTAGTTGGGAGGAAACATCCAGAAGCTTCCTCACCCAAAACCACTTGAGATCAGTTGCAACTTGGTCATTACAACCGATTTTTCTCAGCTCTGGTAGCCCAAGTTTGTTACAGGGCTAGCCATTGTTGCTCAATGTGGCTAGGACCCTAGCCATGGTTGTCAACCATGGCTGAGATCTTAGCTACTGATGTCATCAGTGGCTAAGGTTGAATAGGCCTAGGATGCCTAAAATGAGTGATTAGAATCACTTCTTAGCCTTGGGAGGGTCCAAGGTCATTCATATGGTCTGCAAAGGTGCCCATATGAGTAGTCTCCTAAACATGATGTGTTTTAGGTGTCTACAGATGCCCCTTTTGGGATGCATTATGGGAAAACATGATGTTGAGAAAAAATAGATCACCTAAAGCCATGTTGTAGGTTGATTGATGATCATTGATCTGATCAACGTTAGATGCCCCAATCTTGCAAAGGATGCACATCTTAGAATCATTGCTTCCAATGGGATGGAAGGCTTAAATTTGTAAAGCTTTCGTGTGTCTAGATATAATCGGGTAGCATTAGGGCTACAATTGGTCTGATAGATGGATCACTAAAAGCTTTAAACTAGCATATTTGCTTTTTCCCTAGTAAAAGGGTAAGCTTATGATAGTTGTTAGCAATGATTCATAAGATGAATACAATTTACATGATCGAGTGATCCTTTGTTGATTTTGATTATGAATGTTGATATTATGACTACCCCCTCAAGCGACGAGTCGATGAGGAAAGGACAAGTGATTAAAGCGATGAGTCACTTGACCAAGATGAATAATTTGGATGATTCAAGACTTTTGCATGTTGTTATATGGCAAGGCCTATTATAGATGTGATTTCAACCATTAATAGTAATTGTACATCTCTATCCCATGGAGCAGTCTAGCCGTAATGGCCTTCTTAGGGAATCAAGATGATAGCAATTCCATTTAAGCTTGTGTTGAATCACTATGTTCGATGATCTGCTAAAAATATCATAGAAGAAATGAAATGAACGCCTCATTCCCATGGGGCAGTCTAACCACAATGGCCTTATTTGGGATTGAAGTGAAGATATTTCAATTCAATGATGACTAATTTACCCCAAATGGCCTTATGGTAATTTACTCATCTTGTCGGATTGCATGGAGTGCAAGTCACTACAACCGCCAAGTGTATAGAATAAATAACTGGATACAAGGTACATTTGAATTTTGATTTATGTGATTTTTTTGTTATTTTTGCAATTTTTGAGAATTTTGGACCGGTAGATATTTTTTATTATCCATTTTGAAGCTCCTCATGATGAGAATTTTGGAGCATTTATTGTTGCTTTCTAGCCATGGTTGTCAACCATAGCTAGTTTTTGCAATTTTCTTATCACATCTGACAATAGTGATTGGGGTTGCCCTAATATGCACCCGTAGCTAATGATAGTGGCTGAGGCTCAAGTGAAAAATATAAAAGTAAAATTAGGGTTTTTATTGTTCATTATTTCTAGTTAGCAAAAATTGATAGTGAGAGCTCTGAGGTGAGAGAAAGAAACTTTGATATGGAACGCTTCTAAAACCACTACCTACCACCATGGTAGACCAACCTGAGGCCTCTACTAGTGGTGGAGCTAGAGCTCCTAAGGTAGAATCTCTATCTCTCTCTTGTGATTTGGACTTTTAAAATGAACCTCATTAATTAATGGCTTTAAATGAACCTAATTAAATTGTTGGTAATGAACCTCACCTTAGGTTAGATTTAGCTTTAGGATAGCTTAGGGGGTGGGTTTAATTTTTTGGGGGTAATTTTGGGGTGGGAAATGACCTCGAAATGGGTCATTCCCGTAGCCATGGTTGGTAATTGTGGCTCCCAATTTTCCAATTGGGGGTCATGGTTGTCAGTCGTAGCTAGGTTCAAACACCAATGATAAAAAATTGACCATTGGTGCTAGCCACGGTTGACAACCATGACTACGATGATAGTTGCTATTGTCAAAAGTGGCTAAGAAACTTTAGCCCATTTTGATTAATTTTGTTATTTTTTTATTTTTGAAGTAATTTTATTTATTTATTTTATTTTTTATTGATTGGTTTTGTTATCTTCCCTCTAGACCTTGACTGCATGGGTATAGGAGCCTGACTTGCTATGTGAGATTCTACCCACACTAATTTGCACTAACCTAGATTGGTTTGGGGTCATGGGCCTCGGATATATCTTGAGACTGCCCACCATCAGGGTAGACTAGGCCTATATGACTACGTTAGCCCATCGTTGGGATGCGAGGACTAACACTTTCCATATTCCGACTAGGGAGATGATGGTGACATTGGAGGATGTCTACCGGATATATAGGATCCCTATAGATGGGTAGGTGATTACCTCTTCGGCTACCACAATGAAGACTACCATATTTTAGAGAGTATTCAAGGATAGGTATGATGAGGTGCTAGATGATATCGAGCATGGTGGGGTGCCAGTGGAGCGTTGGTATAGAGCAAATGTCTTCTCATGGTTCCAAGTCATATTGATGCACATTATCTACAATGTGCTACTTCTAGACACATCAGGAGTGAGGTTCCCTTGGAACCTCTTGGCTATAGTGCAGGATCTTCTTGGGAGCACTATGGATGAGCCACTCATCCTATCATGGGGGAGTGCTCTCCTAGCCCAGCTCTATGATGAGCTCTACCACATCACATAATGGGGGTGAGTGAGCATAGGATGTAGTCTGCTATTATAGATATGGGCCTAGGAGCACATCAGGATAGATCACCTAGGAGGACTACCCTTGAGGATCACCTCACTAGTGCCTACCACTCAGTGCTATGGGGCTTGCTAGCCATGGGAGTCAGAGACTTATCAGAGTAGATCTCACATGGGAGATTTATAGTATTACATTGATAGGTTGATAGGGCTACAGGCTAGCCAGATCATATGGTACCCTTACTTAGACTATTAGCATGGGAGGAGGTCGATCGCTACCTGAGATGGGCTAGGTATGATCATTGGGTGATTGGGTGTAAGCTTAGGGTGTGGGAGTTCTTCCACTTCTCTTAGGTTACTAGATAGTTTGGGATATAGTAGGATATCCTAGAGGAGCTAGTCCTCTACCATCACCTTAAGGTGGAGACATGTTTCATGGCCATAGGTCATGAATTTGATTGAGGAGGATGATGCCCTAGAGGATACATGGGTAGCAGATGTTGGGATGATGCTAGATTATGATGCATGGTGGACTACCAGATTATGGTAGGGTGGTGGTCCTCTAGGTAGATCTAGGGATGGTGAGGCTATAGAGGCTACATTTGATGACCCTCATGGGTGATGAGTGCACTAGAGGATAGAGGGTGAGTGGGGTCAAGTGGTTGCACTAGAGGAGGAGCCATGAGAGGAGAGGAGGGCGAGGAGGAGCTTGATGATGAGGTGTCATAGTTTTGGGCCTAGGTGCATAGTCTGTAGACATAGTTGTAGATAGCTCAATGATAGATTCTAGAGAGGGATACCTCTTTAGCTATGCTATAGGCTTAAATTAGTGTAGTATAGGTATAGCTTATAGTAGGATAGACTTAGTGGTAGGGTTATGAGGAGGAGAGGACTACCCTCTAGGCATAGGTTGACTTGACCACTATTGAGATAGAGAAGATCATCGTATAGAGGGATCTTCTATATGTGCACCTAGATTTTAGGACTATTGAGAGAGACACTCTTAGGGTCATGATAGGGGTTCCTTCTACTTCTTAGGCTACACCATCTATTCTAGTCACTCAGAGATTGGTAGGGTTAGATGCAGATGCACAGATCATACAACTGAGGGACTCATAGCAGATGATATAGCTCAGTGTACAATAGATTATACATATATAATTTATCTAGAGACTAATGTTAGGCTATACAAGGGTACACTACTAGCTAGGTCTATAGTAGGGGGCTCATAATGAAGTAGGCAAAGTGAGTCTTGGTAGTCATTAGTGCGACCTAGTCATAGGTTAGGGGCTCGATCAGAGAGATCAGGAGGCACTAGCTCTAGGTAGCCTTGTAGAGAGGGAGTTGAGGGAGGAGGTGACTCAGGTGGTGCAGGCCATTCATGATATGATGTGATATCATTGTATCATTTTTTAGTGTAAGGTCTGAGGACCTACACTATTGTAGCCTATGGGCATTTTGATACCTCTATGTACTTATGATACTTTTACACACATATATATGATATTCCAGTTTATTATGGCTCATTATGTGTATCATTTTATTGTTTTATATTTATGTGATGCACATGGATGCAATGCTTATTTGATGTTTTGATTATGCTATATGGATGCGATGTATTGATGACATGCACTAGCTAGATGATAGATGTATTGTTAGATGCTATGATCTAGATGTATAGATGCATTATGATGATGGATGCATATATGGATGCAATGTTTATTGTTAAATGTATGTTTAATTTGTTTCAATTGTTTATGCATTTAATTTATGTGATATGATATGATAGATGATATGTAATGTGATGCATTAATTATATGAGGAAATGAACTAATGCAAATGAACTTGTATGCTTTAATCACTTAAAACATAAGGGATGAATGTAATATGTGTTTTACAAACTAATGGATGACACCACATAATGTATAAAAATCATGAATGTAAATGGTAACTCTTATCATAAGAATTAATCATTTAAACATCCATATGTGAGATGAGATGATGTGAGATGTATGGTTTTCCCTTATAAGCTTCTGTAAATTAAAATATATGCACAAAATAGTTAGTGGTCATCTAAATATCATTGCTGATATCCATCTGGTATCTATCCTATTTCATGAACACCCCTTAATAAACAAAACTTCATAAAGAAATTGTGTATGATTTGATGAGATGATTTGTTGCTATAAGGGATTTTTGAGGTTTTCCATGAGACTCAAACACCCTAGTTGATTAATCAAAAGTTGTATAATGACTATACAGGACTCTTGAAAGATAAAAGTTTTTGTTATGAAGACCAAGATATTCATTATCCTTGTGTGTGCAAATGAATATATTAGATGAGACATAAGACTACCTCATTGCTATACGGGATTCATTCAGCCCATTGTTGTAATGAGGATCACCAAATGTTCATCATGATCCTAAGTTTGGATGCAGTTGGACTAGACTACTAGGTAATACAAGCCACCTAAAGCTAGCTCATTTGTAAATTTCTTAGAACTACCCCAATGCCAGGTGGGATTCATTCAACCCATTGTTGTATTGGGGATCACTCAATGGCTTCGAGTAGTGACCATTCCAGGGATTCAAGCTCTTCACCCCCTTATTTTCTTCACATTTATTGGGATACTTGCTCATGCTTAGTGATGAAAATCACTATTTATTTTGCATTTTTTTTTAGCAAGGGATTTTGCTTTGATTTTGGGATTTTTCTTATTTTGTATGAAAGCAAGGGATTTATTTGGGTAGGGGGAGCTTGTCCTTTTTTCAATGATCAACACTCTAGACCATGCACATCACAAGATGAGCAAGTAAAAACCTTTCACTTAAGGTGACTAGGACCACTTTGTAGTGTTCATATTTCCTTGTCTAAACTAGGATTGTTAATGTTTAATTAGTGATGGGATTTTGATATATGCTAGGTGCTATCAAAACTAGACCTCATCTCCAAAAGCAAAGATAGCTTTCTACAAAATCTGAGAAGATCACTAGGTATGGTTGAATGACTAAAAAACCCTAGTATATTCCTTATAGCAATAGGAGGGGTTGTGTTGAAAAACACAATTACTCACAAGGGTGATGGATGATGATGATGAATAGATGCATGATTAAGATACAAACGTGGTGTCATTTGTAATATTGTAAACACAACCTATCCTAATGCAAGTGCAATGGATGAACATGCCTAATGCAATGCAATTAAATGAATGCATATGCAAAATGAAAATGCATAATGTAAATGTTTTTGTGTTTTTGATGTTTTGCAATGTTTTTGAATTTTATTGCTTTTTGATTTGTTTGATTTTTGTGTTTTAAATTATTTTTGAATTTTGAGTTTTTCAAATGTTTTTGAATTTTTATTTTTATGTATGAAATACCTTTAGATGAAGAATGTTGAGAGGTTCAGGCTCTTCAACACCTTCTAGCGATGTTAGGTGATAAGTACCAGGTCCTATCTTCTCTGAGATAATAAATGGACCTAACCAATTGGCCATAAATTTGTCTCATAGGTGCGGCAATAGGTTTGAGTTCTGTTGGTTCTCTTTTAGCACAAGATCCCCAAATTTAAAGTCTCTCAAGTGGAATTTATTATTGTAAGCTCATTTTAGGTATTCTTGGTAAACTCGAAGATGCTCAAGAGCATTCACATGATGTTCATCAAGAAGCATCAATTGGTCTAGGTGAGCTTGTCATGTAGTGTCATCATCGATGAACTCTTTCAATGTGATGTGCAATGTTGGAATTTCCAATTCCAAGGGCATAATGGCCTCAACACCATATACTAGTGAAAATGGGGTTGCCCTAGTGGGCATCCATATACTAGTTCTATAAGCCCATAGTGCAAGAGGTAATTGGATATGCCAATATTTATGGTTTTCTTGAATAGTCTTCTTTAAGATTGCTACCACTATCTTGTTAGAGGCTTCTATGGTGATGGTAGGTGCATAATATTAGCATGATGTTGACATTTGATGCACTTCTTGACATACACTGTGCAATCCTTCTCCATAGTGGGCCAATAATAACCCATTCGAAGGATGCGCTTGATAATGGCCATGCCACTAAAATGGCCACCACATGTACCATCATGAGCTTGTGAGATTACCCAAGTTGATTCTTGGAGCTCAAGGCAATGAAGGAGAATTCCATCATAGCTATGATGATACAGGATGTCTCCTAGCAAGACATATCTAGTCACTTTTTGTTTAAATGCTCTTTTTATGGCATGCAACAATCCCTATGGGATTACTCCAAGTTTAAGGAAATCATGTAATTATGATAACCAATCTTGATAAGCAACAACTTCAACTGATTGAACGACATGTTCCCACTACAATTCAACTTGTACAAAAGCTGATTGGGAAATAACCTTATGGAGAATAGTGGTACCATTCTCTATAGGACCCTACGATAGCAAAGATCCCCAAGGCACCTTCTTCAGAAAGTCTCTAGCTCTATAGAACCATTCATGGTTTGGCTCTATCTGAATCATGTGGACTGATTCTTGATTGTTTTGTGCCTCACATCGTATCATGGATTGCGATAGCATTTTCACTTGGATGGTAGTGAAGTCAGTAGATGGATTCTGAGGGATTAAGGATCCCAAAGATGCCATGGTGTCTACAAATCTGTTGGATGTTCGAGGGATTGCCTCGATGTCATACCATTCTAGTTGGGCTAGGTAAGTGTCCACAAGTTCTTTATATGCTTTCAATATGGGACATCTACATTGATAGATCCCCTTAACTTGATTAACAATGAGAAAGGAGTCACCAAAGATATTTAGCCTTCTAATCTTCATGGTGAGCATTGTTTGGAGACCCAAGATTAGGGCCTCGTATTCAACATTGTTTTTGGTGCAAGGGAAATTGAGTTTAAATGACAAGGGCATTGGAGCACCTTGTGGCATGAAAAACACAATCCCTACACCACCCCCTTGCTCGCATTTGGAACCATCAAAGAACAAAGACATGTCGGCTTGATTATCCGGTTCTTCGGGTTCAGGCGACTCCGATAATGCAAAGACTACATCATCGGGAAGCTCTATGATGAGAGGCCTATGATCCTGAAGAGGAGCCTCTACCAGTTGATCTGCTATGACTTATCCCTTGATAGAATTTTGACTTATGAATTCTAGGTCAAATTCTATCAATAGCATGATCCACTTTGTAGTACATGTATTATGATATGTCTTGCTCATCATATACTACAAAGGATTTTGTTTTGATACTACATATGTCGTATGGCTCAACATATAGTGGCACAACTTCTTCATCGCAAAGACCACTTCTAAGCACAACTTTTCTACATATGCATATCGTAGCTCATAACTGACCAGGGTTCGACTGATATAATATATTACTTACTCTTTGTTTTGCATGTTCTTCTGGGCTAGCATGGTTCCCAATGCAAATTTTATGGTAGATATATATAGCAAGAATGGCACATCTGGTCTAGGTGGAGCTAATACTGGTGGTGATGCTAGATATTGTTTGATCTCAATGAAGGCTTTTTGATAGTCCTCATCCCAATTGAATGGGACCCCCTTGTGTAGTAGTCGATTCATGGGTCAACATTTATCCGATAATTGCATGATGAAGCACTTTATGGATGCTACTTTGCCCTGTAGGCTTCTTAATTCCTTGATGTTTATGGGGGACACATTTCTAGTATAGCCTTGACCTTCATTGGGTCAACTTTGATCCCTCATTTAGAAATGATGAATCCCAAGAGTTTACCTAAAGTTACACCAAAGATACATTTCTTGGGGTTCAACCTAACATTATGCTCTATCAAGTGATCAAAGACTTTCCTTAGAACCTCGATGTGCTCTTTGCACAACAATGACTTGGCCAATAAGTCATCGATATAATATTCTAAGATCTTATGCATGTAGTCATGAAAAATATATGTCATAGCCCATTGATATGTGGCACCAACATTTTTAAGGCCAAATGGCATAACTTTGTAGCAAAATGTTCCCCATGGAGTGGTGAAAGTAGTTTTATGTTGATCTTCTGGTTTAATCTGAATCTGATTGTAACCAAAAAAACCATCCATGAGAGAAAGCATTTCGTGACCTACAGTTGCATCTACAAGAGCATCGATATTAGGCAATGAAAATGAATCCTTGGGTGTTGCCTTATTGAGGTCTCTAAAATCCGTACAAATATGGATTCTTCCATCAGGTTTTCCTATGGGTACCATGTTTGATACCCATTCTGGATAGTCGATGGGGATTATGAACTCTACATCCAACAATTTTTGTAGTTCATATTTAACCATCAAAGCGATGGTTGGATGCATCTTCCTGAGTTTTTGCTTGACTGGTTTCTTGGTAGGGTCCAATGAAAGGTTATGAGTAACCAATTTTGGATCCAGACCCGGCATGTCCTTGTATGTCCAAGCAAAGAGATCAGGTCTCTCTTTCAATAGAGGAATGAGGTTGGCGCATTCCTCAGGAGATAAGCTCTCTCCAAATTTAACCTTCCTTGGATTGGTGGGATCATCATTGATATCCACTTTGAAGGTTTCCTCTATTGACATATGTGACCCCTCCTCAAGCTGGTGAGGCGTAGGGATCAAATGGATGTCATCTACTAGGTTTAAAGGTTCCACTGAATCGGGATTATCCTCAGCATGATAAACATCATATGCATATCCTGGTACAAAATGAAATGGTTGTAACATTTCTTCATTGGGGAAGAAATATTCAGGCTCTAAGGGTGAATTGGCATGATCAAAATCAATGGCCTCAGGATTGAGGTACAAAGGTTTTGAAGGGTCATATGGATTATGAAGTGGAGTGGTCAAATCAATGGAGACCATGTTTATGGAATGGAAGAAATCTCTAGGACCATGTGGATGCAACACACTATCTCCAGATTTCTCCCCCTACTCTAGATGTGGCTTAGGTAGAATGGGGATTATCGGGTCTACTCTAGGAATAGACATAACAATTGGATCCTTAGGGGGAAGCAATTGCCTTAAATTGGAAGGACTAAGAAAATCCATATGATATATCTCTTCCAGATTTACTGGCCTTCTTTGGATGGGAGGACCTAGGAATACCTCATGATAAATTGGTTCCATGTCCATAGGTTCCCTAATATGATGTAAATGTTGAGGCCCTAGATAAGCCATCTCTATTTCATCCTCATATTCCTCATCATCTAAGAAATATTCTCCATCATCTTCTTTAGAATTGTATTCTGGTCCACCTCTCTCAGAGATGGATTCTGACTCACCTTCCTTAGAAGTGGCTTCTGATTCAGTTTCTATTGTTGTACCAAAATTTTGGGGTTCAATGCCAATGTCATTGGTATATTCATGGTTTTTAATAATCCAATCAATTTTTGGAATATCATCTGAACTAGCCTCCATTGAAATGTTATCATGATAGACCAAGGGTGGTTCTATGGCAACCATGGTCATTGACTAGTTACCCCTTCGAGAATGTGAAGGGTTAGGATGGTATGGGTTCCAATCAACATCCTCCCCCATGCTTAGGTTTAGGTGATCTAGAGATATAGCTAATAACTCATCCTGACCTCCTATGTCATAACCTAATCTGAACCTATCATATGATAGTTGATAGTGTGGTTGATATGGAGTTCGATACCCTTGTTCAAATAAACCCAATCTATAACCATGCCAATGGTAATGATCAAAATAATGAAGGGCATACTCTAGGTTAGATAGATAATGAATATTCACTATAAATGGTTCATCATCATCTTCTTCTATGGGTGAATGATCTGCAATTTGATCTAAACCTCCATAGATGAAGTTAGTCTGATTAGGTGGCACCCCTAGTGGTACCACCATCCCAATAGGAAAGTGATGGGCTTGAGGCCTACCCATATCCTGTGCAGATTCTATGATTGGTGTAAAAGTTACATTCTACACTAGGTATTCAGCTAACCTAGGGTTGACTAAGTGAATCATCACCTATGATGTAGATGATGTAGTTGAAGACACATGTGAGGCAGGCTGAGGTACCTCCTCGACTATATTTTATGAGTTTCCCTCCTCCATGGGATTTGGGATCTCGGTAGTTGCTATGTTGGGGATTTCTTTAGACTCTTTTTCACCCAATACTACCTTTAGCTTCTGATCATTCCTAAGCTTTGTCGATGTCGTAGGCTTCTCAAAAGTAGCTATTGTATTTGAGGTTGGTCATGGTGCCGATGTTGAAGGACCGATGCACACTACCTTTGACTTACCCACTGGATGTTTGATAGGTGATGTAGGTCTAATATCTAGATGCGTATATGGGAGGATGAAGTCTCCTAACAAATCCACTTGATTAACATACTTAAATGGCTCTTCATCCGAAGGAACCACATGCACTTGTCCCTCATGCACATATTTGATACATTGGTGCAAGATCGAGGGGATGCATTGCATGTCCCTTATCCATGGTCGACCTAGGAGAATATTATATTGCATAGCACCCTCTAGCATATGACACATCATAGGGATGGTTTTCAGTCCAACCTAAATAGGAAGGACTATAGTGCCTACTATCGAGCACAATGCATCATTGAAAGCTCATAGTGTAAAATTTGAGGGCATGATATGCGACTTAGGCAATTTTAGATGTCCCAAGGCCTTCATGGTGATTATGTTGATCGATGATCCTGTATCAATCAACACCCACTTGAATGGAGTGTGGTTTACACATGCAATGATGTGAAGCGGTGGGTCCACTATAGCAGTGGAAACTATCTTGATTTCATGATCATAGAATTGGATCACAAGTTCTTGGCACTGCACATGCCCCACAAAATTGGTGAAAGCTTTAGGATCTTGGGGTTGTACTTATATGGACCTTAAGATATCCATTAGCATCTCCCTATGCCTAGGAGACTATTGTATTATCTCATATATTGATAATTTTTCTGAGGTCATTTGTAGACTCTAGATGAGTCTATTCCTTATTGTCACCATCGGTCTTGTTGGTGGGCCTAGCAAGGGATTCTATGCTGGCCTTTATTGAGGTGCAACTTGAATTTGAATTGGTGCTAGAGGAGGATCTAGTTGATTGTACCTCCTATTTTTGGTGACCACATTCACCATACCGATAAATCCTTGCGTAGGCAGTTCAATCCACACTTGATTGACTTGTCCGACATTGTTCCTCGATGGCTCATGATTTGGTAAGGGATTTTTGAATATTCCCATATTCTGGTTGTCTAAAGCCAAAGGATTATCAATGATCAACTCATTCCTATCAATCATATTCTGTACCACATGTTTGAAATTATGGCACACTTTGATATCATACCCCTTTTGTCTATGGTATGGGTAGTAATGATCTTCCCTATATCCTTTCGATTTAGGGTGATTAGGATCAAGCAATTGAACTTCGAGCAATGTTAAGGCCTTAGCCTCACACAATTGATTGAATATCGATGCCATAGTCTCATACAATGGCATAAATTGGTGAGGTGGGTGATGTTCTTTGTCCTTGCCCTACTTTTTGTTGTTGCATTGATTATATTGCATAGGGGAGGTTGAGCTTGATAGTTTTGTGGTTGTTGGCCCTTATCCCCCTTTTGAAGGTTTAACACAACCTGATTCACATGTGCAGGCTTGGCCTGGTGATTCTGGTTCTTTATGTTCTTGTTGTTCCACTCCTTTTTCATTCGAAGTTTCAAGTCACCTTCTTGTAACTTGATATCCTCTATGACCTTGGCTTGCACCAAAGCCTCTTCGAATGTTTGGTATTGTTGTAGTTGTAATAATAATGAGATGTGTTTTGCATAGCTCTTGGTAAACATCCATATCAATTCTATAGTTGGGATGGAGAAGGGAAGTTTAGCCATTAGCTTCCTCCATCTATTGCCAAATTCTATGATTGGCTCATCATCATATTGCTTTAAAGTAGCCAAGTCAGATAAATTGGTCTTCTTCTTGATGCCAAAAGAGAAGCATTCAAGAAATGCATTCACCAACTATTCAAAGTTGGTGATGCTATACCTCTTCAATTGATTAAACCATTCCAGGGTTAGGCCTAAAAGGGTTATTATGAAAGTTCTTAGTAATAAGGCATCATTATTTTGAATCTGGAAACATAGATTCATGAAGCTAGTCACATGCTCTTGTGCATCATCATCACCCTAAAATTTATCTAGCTTAGGCATCTCAAAATGATCGGGATATGCTGGGCTAGGAACCGAGGGACATAGAGGCTCATTGTGAATTTTGTTTAGGGTAGGCTTTTGATAAGTCATCCCCTATTTCTCAATAGCTTTAACATTTTTAGCCAGGGCTTTGTATGCTTGAGAGGATAATATTTCCTCTTCTCTAAGAGATCTCTATGGAGCTAGTGGAGGTAGATTCCTTTTAGATCGAGGTGGATGATTGTGCTCATCATCCACATCTATAAAGGAGGGCTCAGGATATTGTTGATCTTGCTCATCCCCCTCTGATTCTTCATACTAACTATGCCCAGGTTGTTCTAGCGCTTGATTTTGTTGCTATCTTGGAGTATATTGGGGCGTATGTTGAGTACGATTTTCAATTTGTTTAGGGTATATTTTTGGTTGTGATGCAACACATCTTTGGTGTTGCTCCCTATACTCACTATGAGGAGGTAGATTAGCTTGAGCTAGTCTATCTTCTCTCTCTTCATGCTCCTTTTGATCAAGGATGCATTGTTCTCATAGGTTTTGCTCATATAAACATTGTCTAAGCAACATTTGATATTGAGAGTCCTCATGCTTGAGGTGCCTCACTCTGCATGCACATCTTCCAATTGGTCTTGGAATATGCATTGTCTTTGTTCTAAAGCCAACCTATGTGATCGATCTACAAGATCGGCTATGTAAGGCCTCTAACTTTGTAGCTCTGTATGAGGGGCCTTATGAGTATGGGCCCCAATAGACTTATCTGCTACACTCTTGCCTTTATCTGTGAAGATGACATTTGTGTTGTGTTGTTGTCTGTGCTCTATGCCCGCATGTGTAGATGGGGCATGTGCACTATGGGAGCACTTTGAAAATTCTCCTTGTTCATGGGTATGCCTCTGTATGTCCTCACTACATGAGCTCTCAGAGTGAGAGTGAGTAGTAGAGGTCCTATACCCTAGTCTTCCTAAAACTTGGTCTAGTCCATTGAGTTGACTAGTCTTCCAAGGTTCATTGGGAGGTATACCATTGACTCCAATAGTGGTGAGATCTATTGTGAACCTTCTAGGTTCATTATGATTTGGAGTCCTTAAGGGTCTATATTCTGATGCAGCCCTATCCTCTTACCCCTGATTGGGTGGATCTTCTCTATGCCTATCATGTGATGATGGGGGCCTTGAGCCACCCTCAGTTCTATCATGAGAGGAGTGTGTATTACATCCTCTAATTGGGGTATTCTGATGAGAACCCCCATGTGTCGAGTTATCACCTCTAATACTAGCCGAATGTCATTCGAGAGCATTCTGTGTAGGAGGTTCAAGCTCATTATTTTATGTGTGGTTTGGAGCTTCGGTTTCCACCTCGGTTGTGTGTCGAGGGTGGCCTCTCCGTGTGTTAACCATGATTTGAACTTATCTCGTATGTAAGTTTTAGAGAATACAAAGTATACAAAGATGTTTATCTCATTTAAAAATTCTTTGTGTATCCTAAAATTGTTTAGTGTGTTTTGGTTTATTGAGTATATAATCTAAATCTCATCATGTTTTGCAATTTTTTGATGATATTCTTAGATAGTTAAAGGTTTTCACCTATATACTCACAATGACATAACTCGGTAATGACATCCAGGTAGTCTTTCCCTCGAGATATGGAGATGAAATCCATAATCGAACAAGGAGCATAGGTACTACCGATTCTCACCCAACACACCATGGTCAGTGATACACCCCTTCGAAGAGGAATGCATGCTATTTTCCATGGATAGGATAGTTCTTGAATCGACCTTGGCCATGGTTGGGTCTTGATAGTACAATTTCAAATGAGCCAACCAAGTGGTAATGACTTCCACTATTGGTCTCGATCAATGGGTTGGATGTGAGAGCCCAATATCATTGATGTTCACTTTGAATCATGGTGTGTGTGGGTTCTTTTTAATTTTGCATAAATAAAATATGCATCACAAAGCACTCATGATTCTTTTCCTACATGCCTAGAAAATAGATGTTTTATTTTTAGAAATATGCAATGCTAAATGCTTTTTGCTTTAGAGAATGCAATGCAAAATTAAGATGAAATTGGCCTTTGGATAGGCCCCAAGCAAGAAAAACCCTAGCACATAATTTAATAGTAGCCATTGTTCTGTAAAGTAGGCAATAAACTTAGTCTCTAGATAGAAAAGTAGCTAAGAATCTTAGCCATTGTTGACAACAATAGCTAATAGAGTTGGTTGTTGTTGTCAGTAGCGACTAACAATAGATAAAAAATTTCCACGTATTTTTCCTTTAAATTTTTGCTATGTGGCCTAATTAAAGCCTAGAATGCGAGAGAAAACATAGAAAATATAGAAACATAGAAGAGGACACCTACCTGGAAATCCTCATCCAAAGTAGAAGTAGGTTGCTTACTACTTTTCTTAATTTTTTTCTAGTCGTTGTTGCTCAAGTGGCTAGGATGCTAGCCATTGTTGTTAACCATGATTGAGACTGTGCACCATTACTTTCAAATGTGGTTAGTACCTGTACATAAAAAATAGAGAAAAATCAATAGAAGCAAAAAAATTTGGGGTTTCCATCATGATCACCACTATAGAAAGGCTTAAAGAGCGTATATCTACACTAATTGCAACATGATAATCAAATTTGAAAGCAAAGAACATGTATAACCAAATTTACAATAAAGAATGCCTCCTTTGTATTAATAAATGGTGAAATTTAGTTACATATCCATCCCTCTTAGGGATACCAAATTTGATACAATGTTTACAATTGTTGTAGCCCCTAAATGGGGGTGATATACTCTAAGGGCTCTTTAGGTCTCCACCAACTTTGCATGAGGGCTTACTAGGATGCCTCCTTCTCCATTGTCAAGAGGAATGATCTTGAATAGTGCTTTGAATCTTGGAAGGATCTGTCACCTGCGTACAAGAAACAACAAAACACATCAAAAGCATATGAAACCTCTCATGATGAGGCTATTATCCAAGAAATGCAAGAAATGAAGTAAATATGTAAAGAAAGCATGAATATATGTAAATATGCTTAAGATATTGACAAATAAGCACAAAGCATGGCTTGAAACATGTAAAGAAAGCTAATATTGCATGTAATCTGAAGTATTAAGCATAAAAGAAGTTAATCTATGAAAGCTTATGAAAGAAAGCATGTATGACATAAATGAAGGTAAAGCTACCTATGATGCTGCTAATTAACCATAGAAATGCCTGAAATAAGACTAATCTATGCTAGATTAACCTAAATGCATAATAAGAAAAGTAAATCTACGGCTAAAATAGAGAAATGAGGGCATCAAACCCTAGCCATGGGTGCTCAAAGCAGCCAACTCTATTAGCCATGGTTGATAGCCACAGCTAAGCCTGTGGGCCACTGTTGACAACAACGACCATGGGAAAAGTATATTTTCTCTTGAAACCAGGGCTAGGAATGCTCAAATCCTCCATGTGATTGATGGTCAAGGGTCGCCTTCATGTCTGGACATAGATTTGTGGTTGATTTCACTCGAATTCATGTTGGATTGGTGTGGAATGGTAAGGTTTGCTTCTCAATCCTTTGGAAGCTCCATTGTTGCAAAGGTAGGTGTCAAACTAGAATTGGGCAGCATCTCCATACTCTTCAAAGGTTGCAATTGGCTCTCCAGTTCGGTAGGGCTTCGCTACAATGAAATTGGGATCCTATTGGCCTCTTTGAGGGGTCTATAAATAGACTCCCCAAATCCCAATCTTGGCTTCTCAAGGAAGCCAAGATCAAGAAGTTGTTGGCCTGGGAGTTTGGGAGGAAACATCTAGAAGCTTCCTCATCCAAAACCACTTGAGATCAGTTGCAACTTGGTCGTTACAACCAATTTTGCTCGGCTCTGGTAGCCCGAGTTTGTTACAGGGCTAGCCGTTGTTGCTCAGCATGGCTAGGACCCTAGCCATGGTTGTCAACCATGGCTGAGATCTTAGCTACTGATGTCATCAATGGCTAAGGCTGAATAGGCCTAGGATGCCTAAAATGAGTGATTAGAATCACTTCTTAGCCTTGGGAGGGTCCAAGGTCATTCATATGGTCTGCAAAGGTGCCCATATGAGTAGTCTCCTAAACATGACATGTTTTAGGTGTCTACATATTGAAAATGGGTACTCAAAGGTAGAGTCTCATTCTTTTCTCCCTCTTCTAGTGATTCTAGATTGAGGATCAATCTTTGCTTCCTTAGAAGGGTTTATTTTCTTCTTGACCTCTTTCATTTTTCTTTCTTATTTGAATGCCTTGGTTTTGTTTATCTGACTATATTTGTAAAAATAAAAATGTTACTTACAACCATAATATCCTCTATTTGGTGCAATTTTAATTTCATAGTTTCTTAATATTTTATCTATACACCATGTGGAACTCCTTTTGTTTGTTTCATGTCATAGCACTGGATGAATACTTCATCCTAATTTGAGCCTAAACCTCCAAAATGCATCTAGGTATCATTGAGTTCATAATAGAATTTCCACTAGGATTTGACCTTGATTATACTCCACCATTGCTTCTATAGAAGCTTCTTCTTGGTTGGGTTGACCCAAGAAGAGTGGTTAGAATATTTCACCTTTGTATATAATATTTCATGCATATTATTTTAGGTATTTAGAAACTAGGAACTATTATTTCTAGAGTGACATGTAAACTCATTTTGTACTCTAACATATCTCAATTTAAATCCTAGGTTCACGGATGAATTTTTTGGAAATATTTGCACTTGTTAGCCATGCAACTAATCTCTTGCATGGATTATAATTTGAGGTATCATTAAAGTATATAATCCCAATTCATTTATTTTATCTTCTAATTCATGGGTGACCTTCCTTGTTACTTTCAATATACTTCCCAAATGCACTAAAAATTTATAGTGTTAGCTTTTGATGCATGATCCATGAGAGATAACAATCACAATATGTAGAATAATATGCAATAAAGTAAATCTTCTAGATGACTTAAGAATTTTGAAATATAAAAGATATAAAATATTACAATGTAGCTATGGAGGAAGTGAGCACTCCATTAACAAATCTATAGATCTCCATCATATCCATCACTAGTAAATGGTGTGGAACACAATCCACAGACCTACGCTATCGAACAATATTTCCTGAATTTCCTCTACATATATTACTACTATCTATCTAAGAGGCCATCCTTATATATGCAAAAATAGGATGCTTGACCAGCACTCTAACTAGTTGTGCATATGACACCTTCCACATGTACAACTTGCACATGGACACTTGTCCATTTATTACAATGCATTAAGTCACTAGATAACTTGTACAGGAAGTAATATAGGTATGTATCTTGGAGGATACATATACATAACCCAAGTGATGGAATAGACATTATTTCCAACACCCCCATGTATTAAATTATTTGGGTATTGAAGGCTTTAGTCTTCAATATGGATTCTCTTCATCTATTTTTGATTGATCTGGTTCTTTTTCTACTGCTACAGTCTTCATGATAATGCTTCTTGTCTTTTTCAATTCTTTGCTCCTTGGTCTCAAGTGCCTTTGGTGATTCATAGCTCTCATGATGGTGCATGTCTTGAGTGGATCTGAATTGAACCATCTTCCTTATTTTATCCCTTGGTAAGATCTGGTTCTCAGTCCTTCATAAGTATCAACCTTGAGATCAATGTTACTAGATTTAACTGAAACAAATTTCTGAAGATAACAGTTTAATTTTTGAAGCAGTCTTCTTTCATAGTCTGTATAATATCTATATTTGAAGTGATAGGAGAAAAATGAGCGATTTAAACTCCAACACTTTTTTTCATGACCATGTTGATTGCAATGGGTGTACAATAGAGATGATCTAGCAATGTTATGATCAATTTTAGTAATATCATGTTTGTCTATCTCCTTAACAAGATCTACAAACCATATGTGCACAATTGAAGCTATTCCATTTTCCTTAGTCTTGTTGATCAATCTTTCCCTATTTTTGTTCAAGTGATTCATTAGATGAATCTTCCTTTGCATAGTTGTTGACTTCAGAAATTATGTCATATTGTAGAGGTTCTTCCTTTCCTTTCCTCTTTTCATCATTGGAGTCCATCAGGTTCTTGATCCACATTGGTATTTTTCCTATTCCATTTCTAAGAGCATTACCTAGCATGCTAGTAGACATTTGTATGACCTGAATTTTTATATCTCTAATTTTTTTTTAAGATGTGTGCTATAGTGCTTTTGTAAGAATATAGTTCAAATTTGGTTGATTTTGTACAAGTCTTGTGAGAATCAAAATTAAACTTTTAACACCTTATCACTCCTAATTGAACTAAGCACTATTTCAATTTAAAGAGGTTTTGATGTTGGAAGTATTTTATCTCCCTTCAGATATTTGAGACAAGTAAAAGTAAATTTATCCAATATAAATAAAATCCCTTAATAACCTCTTTTATATCCCTTGGATTATTTCTAATTTCCAAGTAAAATAAATTTTATGGAGTAAACCTTATGACTCCTAGGTTTGAAAATTAGAGAAATGATAATAATATTTACAATATAGATTAATCCAAGAGAAATTCCTTATTTCTCCCAAGAAGTATTGAAAATATTAAAATAATAAGATAAGTCACCCCTTAAGCTTTCAAAACCCTAAGTTTCAACCTTAGTTTATAATTCTTATAACTCCCATTTATGAAAGCAATGAATAATGGGATTTAGACCTTACCTTTTACGTAATATCTTCTTGATGTTTGATGCTTTCCATGGTTGGATATAACATATTTAGTATACATTGAGCACTCAAATTAATGGATATTCAATGTGAATGTTGTACGTAGGCACTAATAATATTGATCTTTTGAAAATGTGAAGCCTTTAATGCTCCTTCTCCTTTGTCTTCCATGTAGAATGTTTTTGCTTCTTCCCTCACATCCCTTGTGTTGAGCAAGGTGCAGCAACAATATTGTCATTGTTGTCAACACAGTCAGATAGATCTGTTGATGCAGTGGACAAGAAGTTCAAAAGCTATTCAGATGCAGAAGACAGGAGTTAAAAGGTTATTCAGAGTATGTACGGTGATTTTCCAAGAAGACCGAAGTGGCCCATATGCAAAAGATCAAAGAAAAAGACAAGTAAGAAAAGTGTCACGATATCGCGACATATACAACGAGCAAGAAAAACTGTCATGATTTCGCGACATGTTGGAAGAGAGAGAAAAGCAGGAAAAAGATGATTTCTGACATGTTGGAAGAGAGGAAAAGGGAAAAAGCTCACGATTTCGTGACATGTTGGAAGAGAGAAAAATAGGAAAAACTGTCATGATTTCGCGACATGTTGGAAGAGAGAGAAAAAGCAGGAAAAACTATCACGATTTCGTGACATGTTGGAAGAGAGAGAAAAAGCAGGAAAAACTATCACGATTTCGTGACATGTTGGAAGAGAGAAAAAGCAGGAAAAACTGTCGCGATTTCGTGACATGTTGGAAGAGAGAAAAAGCAGGAAAAACTGTCACGATTTCGCGACATGTTGGAAGAGAAAAAGGCAAGTGGAAAAACTGTCACGATTTCGCGACATGTTGGAAGAGAAAGAGAAAGCAAGAAAAAGTGTCACGATTTCGCGACAAGTTCAAAGAAAGAGAACAAGTAAGAAAAGTGTCACGATTTCGTGACATGTCGCATTTTCGCGACTAAAATAGGAGAGAGAAAGTAAGTTGGAAAAGTGTCGCGATTTCGCGACATGTCGCATTTTCACGACAAAAGAAAGAGAGGAAGCTGAAGAAAGAGAACAAGTAAGAAAAGTGTCACGATTTCGTGACATGTCACATTTTCGTGACTAAAATAGGAGAGAGAAAGTAAGTTTGAAAAGTGTCACGATATCGCGACATGTCGCATTTTCACGACAAAAGAAAGAGAGGAAGCGTACGAAAGCAGAACTGTCATGATTTCGTGACAAAAGTAGAAAGCAAGACTTTGAAGGAGAAGTGTCATGATTTCGTGACAAAAGCAAAGAAGTAAAGTACGAAAGAAGTGTCACGATTTCATGACAAAAGTAGAGAAGAAGACTTCGAAGGCAGAAGTGTCACGATTTCATGACAAAAGCAAAGAAGCTAAGTATAGAAGTAGAAGTGTCACGATTTCGTGACAAAAGCTAAGTTGAAGACTATGGAGGTAGAAGTGTCACGATATCGTGACAAAAGCAAAGTCGAAGTCTATGGAAGCAGAAGTGTCGTGATATCGAAAAAAGAAAGTGAAGTCTATGGAAGGAAGTGTCGCGATATCATGACAAAAGCAAAGATAAAGTATATGAAGGTAAAAATGTCGCGATATCATGACAAAAGAAAAGATGAAGTCTATGAAGGCAAAAATGTCATGATATCATGACAAAAGAATAGAGAAAGCGTACGGAGGTGAAAGTGTCACGATATCGTGACATGTTGTATTTTCACGGCAACAACAAAAAAGAAGCTACAGAGGCAGAAATGTCACGATTTCATGACAGGTCATAAATGCGCAAGTCAAGAAGGAGAACTCGATTGAAATGAGAAGTATGATAGTGGACTGATGATAGCCGACTAAAATTAGGGTTTATAGTTGTTATGAAAGCCGACTAAGATTAGGATTTACAACCGACTAAGATTAGGGTTTTCATCATAAAAAATATTGTTATAAAAGGAGGGTTGTTTGGAGAATTGAAGTATGGTTGAATGTGTGTGAAATACGGTCATTGTGCGTAGAGAGCAAGTCATGTCGAATCATGCTAAGTGCGAAATTTGCAAAGAGAGCAGAGTGCGTAAAAGGGAGAAGATGATCGTGAAGTTTGACTGTAATGAAGTAGAGTGTGCGAAGTGATTGCATAGAGAGAGCAGAGTGCGTAGAGAATGCAAAGGTGAAGAAGACCAGTTAGGGTCTTGCAAAAGCAAAGGTATCTTACTGTCAAACTTATAGATTCAAATTGAAGTCCAGGTTGTAGCTTGGCATCAGGGGTTGGTGCTCCTTTCTATTGGTGCAGATAAATAAGGGGTTGGTGCTCCTTCTAGTTGGTGCTGGTAAATCAGGGGTTGGTGCTCCTTTCTATTGGTGCAGATAAATTAGGGGTTGGTGCTCCTTCTAGTTGGTGCTGGTAAATTGATTGTAAAGTTGGTGCTTTGCAAAGGCTGGATTTGGATGGTAGTCCAAGCAGTCAATTTTTGAGGAGTAGCCACATTGGTGAACCTCGTTAAATCTTGTGTTGTGTGATGCTCTTTTGTTATACTTGTTGTATCTAGTAATAAGTTTTAATTGTTGCGGTATTAAGAGCTATAAATTCAAGTTTATAGAGCTACACTGATTCACCCCCCTCTCAGTGTCATTGTAAGACTAACAATTGGTATCAGAGCTAAGTTCCTGTACAAGCTTAACCGGCTAGGGTGATCTTGGAAGTAACACAATGGCAGGTGGTGAAGGCTTCTCATCAAACAAAGCACCATTGTTTGATGGATCTAATTACGCATTCTAGAGAATCAGGATGCAGACATATCTCTGTGCTTTGGGATACGACATCTAGGATTCAGTAGTTAGTGGATACACAATACCCATCACTCCTCCAAAAGAGGCTGATGAAAAGAAACTATTTGAAAATAACTCAAAAGCAAAGAATGCTATCATGTGCGGATTAGCAGACAGTGAACTAGTAAAGATCATGAGCTGTAAAATGGCAAAAGAAATATGGGACAAACTGAGGAGTATTCATGAAGGAGACGATAAGATCAAGGAGGCCAAGTTACAGACACATCGAGCTTAGTTCGAAGCATTAAAGATGAATGACGATGAAAACATTGAGGCATATATGCTTGAGAGTTAATGGAATCATTAATGCGATCAGAGGACTCGACGAGGATATCGAAGACTCTACCATCATGAAAAAGGTATTAAGATCTCTTCCTCAAAGGTTTGATTCTAAAGTCTCAACGATAGAAGAAGCTAAAAATCTAAATTATTTTAGTATAGATGAGATGTATGGTTCTTTGACTGCATATGAGATGAGGATAGGAAGATCTAAACCCACAGACAGAGAAGCGGCTTTTAAAGCCCTTAAAAATAAAAACGCAAAACAAGAGTCCGAGGAAGAAGAGACATCAGATGAAATGGAAGCAAACTTTGTTAGAAAACTAAAAAGGGGAAAAGGAAAATACAGAGGAAAGCTACCGTTTAAATGTTTCAACTGTGGAGGCATTGGGCATTTTGCGACTAAATGTCCACTTAATGAGAAGAACAAAAATGATGAAGGATCGCACCAAGAAAGAAGTGACTGGAAGAAGAAAATGAATTTCAGAAAAGGCAACTTCAAGAAGAAAAGTTTCATCTCCAGGAATGCCAGTTCATCAGAAGATAGCTCCGGTGAGGATTCTGAAGAGGAAACAGGTGAAGCTCTTTTCATGGCATTTGAAGAAGTAAAATCAGAAAAGGAAGGAGTGAACTCTGAAGTATGTGGTGAAAACCCTGAGGCTGAAGTAGATCTAGAAGGTGAGTTGATCTCTGCACTTGAAGAGTGGAAAATAGAGAGGAAAAAGAATAAGAAAATTTCAAAAAAGCTTGAGGATGCAAACGAAATCATAATCAGTCTGAAAGTATAGATAGAAGAATACAAGAAAATATCTGAAGATCTCGAAGTACAAATTACCATGAAAATAGATTATTGCTACAAACTAGAAGAAGAGAATGTTGGTTTACGGACGCAGATAGAAGAGATGAATCACAAAATTAGTTGCTATCACAAACGCGAAGAAAGTTCTATGAAGTCTGGATAAGATTATAAATGACCAAAGGCCTGCAGGCATCAAATTTGGTCTGGGTTTCGTCGAAGGAGAATCATCAAATGGATCAAAGGCCAGAAATGTAGAATCCATAAAGAATGAAGATAAGAAACAGGTTGATCAAGGAAAAATGTCTCATGCAAAAGAAAGCAATAATGCCAGGCACGAAAGGAGAATTGACAATGATGGATTCACCAATGTCACACATCAAAGAAGAAGAAGACCTATGGCTCCTACGACAACATGGCAAAGACCATCACCCAGGTTCAATTATCCCTTTTCTGGTTTCTGTTTTAAATGCAATGGCTATGGACATAAAATCTCAGACTGCAAATATAATGTAAGACCAAGGAATTTCACTAGTAGAAATGCTTTTTCTCCTCTGATGAATTATACAGTAGAATGTTATAACTATCATAATTTTGGGCACATTGCAAGAAACTATAGAAGTACATTTGCATCAAATCAGTTTTAGGGAAGAAAATTTCAACCAAATAGGATGAGACAAAATAGAAAACTTCCCGAAAAACATGCACAAGCTATTGATAAGGGAAAGGCAAAACAAGAGCCCAAAACTACTATCAAAACGGAGTGGAAAGAAAAAGAGCGACTTAAGGAAGAAAAGGAATCCTTAATCGTACAAACAACATTTAAAGCACAGAATAAATATGTACCATGGATACTTGATAGTGGATGCTCCAGTCATATGACAGGTGACAAACAAAAATTTGAGAAGTTACGAGAAATATGAAGGTGGTTCAAGTAAAGTTTGGAAATAATGATGGAGCTAAGATAGTTGGCAAAGGTTCAGTTAAAATTAGTGATGGAAAAATTAAGTCGGAAGAAGTCTTGTTTGTGGATGGTTTGAAACATAACTTGTTGAGCGTAAGTCAGATTTGTGATAAAGGTCATGAAGTAGTTTTTATGAAGCAGGGTTGTGAAGTCAGAAAAACAAATAGTGGAAAATTGATAGCAACTGGATCAAGGACATCTGGCAACCTGTACACGCTCTCGGAGACTTCAGAAGGAGCTTGTTTTATTGGACAGGAAGAAGAAAATTGGTTGTGGCACAAGAGACTCGGTCATATCAGTTTTGATAATCTAGTAAAAATCAACTCAAAAAGGGCAATGAGAGATATTCCCACCATCAGCAAACCTGCAAACAACATTTGTGCTTCATGCCAAAAGGGGAAGCAAACTAGAGTCACATTCAAAACAAAAGAGTACTACACAAGCAAACCTTTGGAACTAATACACACTGATTTATGTGGACCCATGAGAACACAAAGCATAAATGGTGACAAATATTTTATGTTGTGCATTGATGACTATTCCAGAATGACATGGATATTTTTCTTGAAGCATAAATCAGAAGCTTTTGAAATGTTCAAGATTTTCAAAAACCATGTTGAGAATGAAACAGGAAAGAGGATCAAATGTTTAAGATCAGATAGAGGAGGAGAATTCATTTCAGAGGAGTTTACAGAGTACTGTGAAAAATACGGTATTAGGAGACAGTTTTCAGCAGCCAGGACACCTCAGCGAGAATGGAGTGGTAGAAAGAAAGAACAGGACAGTGCAGGAAATGGCACGGACTATGTTGGCTGAAAGCAGAGTAGCAGATAGATTTTGGAAAGAAGCAGTCCATACTACGGTGTATATCCAAAATAGGTACATGCTGAGAACACATGAAAGCAAAACTCCTTATGAGTTGTGGTTCGGTAAAAGGGCAACAACAAAATACCTCAAAGTTTTTGGCAGCAAGTGCTACATCAAAAGAACTGAAGATAATCTTGGTAAGTTTGAAGATAGAGCGGATGAAGGTATTTTTGTTGGTTATTCATCAAAAAGCAAAGCTTACAAATGCTACAACAAGAGGCTAAAGAAAATTGTGGACGAGCTATGATGTTAAATTTGATGAAGGTAGAGAACGAGTAATTAGCTATGAAAAGAACTACCCAATTTATGAAGAGGTTATTGAAGGAGATGAGGAAAACGAAATGGAAAAGATACAAAAAATTGACTCAGATGATTTAAGTTGTGATTCAGAAGTGGAAGAAAATAAGAAATTCAAAACAGGCAGTTGGCAGAAAAATCATCCTAGAGAGCAAATAATTGGAGACCCCAAAGTTGGTGTTCAGACAAGAAGAAGAGTAGTAAGTAACTACTCTCTATTATCCAACATTGAGCCCAAAAATGTTGTTGACGCAAGCAAAGATGAAAGTTGGATGAAGGCAATAAATGAAGAATTAGATCAGATCGAGAAAAACAAAACTTGGGAGTTAGTACCTAGACCTGCAAATAAAAATATAATCGGGACTAAATGGATTTTTTGAAACAAATTGAATGAAGACGGACAGGTAGTCAAAAATAAAGCAAGATTGGTATGTAAGGGTTATGCACAAGTTGAAGGCATTGACTTTGAGGAAAATTTTGCACCAGTAGCTAGACTAGAGGCAATTAGAATGTTTCTGGCTTTAGCAGTCTACAAGAATTTCAAAGTTTATCAAATGGATGTGAAATCAGCGTTTTTGAATGGGAAACTTGAAGAAGAGGTTTATATTGAGCAACCAGGATGGTTTCCAACTTGGTGATGATCCCAACTTGGTTTGCAAGTTGAAGAAAGCATTATATGGCTTAAAACAGGCACCCCGAGCATGGTATGCAAGGCTAGACAACTATCTCACTCAACAAGGGTTTAAGAAAGGTATGGTGGATAGTAATTTGTATGTCAAAATAGAAAATGGGCATCTTATTGTTCTTGTTGTATACGTAGATGATATCATATTTGGCAACAAAAAAGATGAGTCGTGTAAATATTTAGCAAATAAGATGCAGAAAGAATTTGAAATGTCAATGATTGGTGAACTTTCGTATTTCCTCGGGTTGCAAGTTAATCAAAATAAGAAGGGCATATTTATTTCTCAAGTTAAATATGTGAAAGAGATGTTAAAAAAGTTCACAATGGAGGATTGTAAGCCAGTTAGCACTCCCATGATGACAGGTTGCAAGTTGAGCAAGGATGACAAATCTCCACCTATTGATCAAACCATGTACAGATCTATGATTGGGAGCTTACTATACCTGACAGCTACCAGACCAGATATTTTGCAGGCAGTATGCATGGTAGCATGATTTCAGGCTAATCCCAAGGAGACTCATGTGACAATAGTGAAGAGGATTCTTCGGTACCTCAAGGGTACTATGGAGTATGGGTTATGGTATCCGAAAGGTAAAGACTTCACCCTTATTTCGTATTCGGATGCAGATTGGGCAGGATGTGTAGATGACAGAAAGAGTACCAGTGGAGGTGCATTCTATCTTGGAGACAGATTGGTCGCGTGGCACAGTAAGAAACAAGAGTCAGTTTCTTTATCGACAATAGAGGCGAGAATATATTGCAGCGACAACATGTTGTACGTAGGTATTGTGGATGAAACAAACCCTGAAAGATCTTGGTATTAGCTTCAGTGAGCCAATATCGGTTAAGTGTGATAACACCAGTGCCATTAACATCTCCAAGAATCCGGTTATGCATTCACGCACAAAACACATTGCTATCAGGTATCACTTTTTGAAGGAGAAAGTTGCGGAAGGTGAGGTTAAGTTGGATTTTGTTCCAACTACAGAGCAAGTAGCAGATATCTTCACAAAACCATTGCCCAAGGAAGTTTTTGAGTACCTTCGCAATAAATTGGGAGTGGTCACACTTCCCAAGAATTGACTAGCTACAGGGATCACATTCTCGGGGGGAGCATTTAAGTATTTGATTATCTTTTTGCTCATGTTCATGATTTTTGCTAAGTGTAATAAATTTTGCCTGAGAATGTTGTGCATGGACTCAGGGGGAGTCTGCAGTAGCCCTTTGGTATTATTGTCAAAGGGGGAGAAGAGTTACAGGAAATTGCACATGTGTTGCCAACAATTCCAAAGGGGGAGATTGTTGAGCAAGGTGCAACAACAAGTATTGTCATTGTTGTCAACACAGTCAGATAGATCTGTTGATGCAGTGGATAGGAAGTTCAAAAGCTATTCAGATGCAGAAGACAGGAGTTCAAAGGTTATTCAGAGTATGTACAGTGATTTTCCAAGAAGACCGAAGTGGCCCATATGCAAAAGATCAAAGAAAAAGACAAGTAAGAAAAGTGTCGCGATATCGCGACATATACAACAGGCAAGAAAAACTGTCACGATTTCACGACATGTTGGAAGAGAGAGAAAAAGCAAGAAAAACTGTCACGATTTCGTGACATGTTGGAAGAGAGAAAAAGCAAGAAAAACTGTCGCGATTTCGCGACATGTTGGAAGAGAGAGAAAAAGCAGGAAAAACTATCACGATTTCGTGACATGTTGGAAGAGAAAAAGGCAAGTGGAAAAACTATCATGATTTCATGACATGTTGGAAGAGAAAGAGAAAGCAAGAAAAAGTGTCACGATTTCGTGACAAGTTCGAAGAAAGAGAACAAGTAAGAAAAGTGTTGTGATTTTGTGACTAAAATAGGAGAGAGAAAGTAAGTTTGAAAAGTGTCACGATTTCATGACATGTCGCATTTTCACGACTAAAGAAAGAGAGGAAGAAGAAAGTGAAAAGTTAGAAAAGTGTCACGATTTCGTGACATGTCGCATTTTCGCGACTAAAATAGGAGAGAGAAAGTAAGTTTGAAAAGTGTCATGATATCGTGACATGTCGCATTTTCGTGACAAAAGAAAGAGAGGAAGGTATGAAGAGAAAAGTGTCATGATTTCGCGACAAAGACGTGAAGTGTCATGATTTTGCAACAAAATAAAAAAGTAAAGTATGAAAGCAGAAGTGTCATGATTTTGCGACAAAAGTAGAGAAGAAGACTTCAAAGGTAGAAGTGTCATGATTTCATGACAAAAGCAAAGAAGCTAAGTATGGAAGCAGAAGTGTCATGATTTCGTGACAAAAGCTAAGTTGAAGACTACGAAGGCAGAAGTGTCGCGATATCACGACAAAAGCAAAGTCGAAGTCTATGGAAGTAGAAGTGTCATGATATCATGACAAAAGCAAAGACGAAGTATATGGAGGCAAAAATGTCATGATATCGTGACAAAAGAAAATACGAAGTCTAGAGGTAGAAAGTGTCACGATATCATGACAAAAGAATAGAGAAAGCGTACGGAGGTAAAAGTGTCATGATATCATGACATGTTATATTTTCGTGGTAACAACAACAAAAGAAGCTATAGAGGCAAAAATGTCACGATTTCATGATAGGTCATAAATGCACAAGTCAAGAAGGAGAACTCGACTGAAATGAGAAGGATGACAATCGACTAAAATTAGGGTTTACAGTTGTTATGAAAGCCGACTAAGATTAGGATTTACAACCGACTAAGATTAGGGTTTTCATCATAAAAAATATTGTTATAAAAGGAGGGTTGTTTGGAGAATTGAAGTATGGTTGAATGTGTGTGAAATACGGTCGTTGTGCGTAGAGAGCAAGTCATGTCGAATCATGCTAAGTGCAAAATTTGCAAAGAGAGCAGAGTGCACAAAAGGGAGAAGATGATCGTGAAGTTCGATTGTAACAAAGCAGAGTGTGTGAAGTGATTGCGTAGAGAGAGCAGAGTGCGCAGAGAACGCAAAGGTGAAGAAGACCAGTTAGGGTCTTGCAAAAGCAAAGGTATCTTACTGTCAAACTTATAGATTCAAATTGAAGTCCAGGTTGCAGCTTGGCATCAGGGGTTGGTGCTCCTTTCTGTTGGTGCAGATAAATAAGGGGTTGGTGCTCCTTCCAGTTGGTGCTGGTAAATCAGGGGTTGGTGCTCCTTTCTATTGGTGCAGATAAATCAGGGGTTGGTGCTCCTTCCAGTTGGTGCTGGTAAATTGATTGTAAAGTTGGTGCTTTGCAAAGGCTGGATTTGGATGGTAGTCCAAGCAGTCAATTTTTGAGGAGTAGCCACATTGGTGAACCTCGTTAAATCTTGTGTTGTGTGATGCTCTTTTGTTATACTTGTTGTATCTAGTAATAAGTTTTAATTGTTGCGGTATTAAGAGCTATAAATTCAAGTTTAAAGAGCTACACTGATTCACAACCCCCTCTCAGTGTCATTGTAAGACTAACACCTTGATTACACCATGTTTGTCCTTCAAATGTCTTGACTGTAATTCACACTTGCATGCTGGTCTTGGACTAGAAGATACCTTTTAAGCATGATGGATCATTGGTATTGTGACAAGTGTCACATTCATTATGAGTGAGCGCTCTCTTCTTTGTGTAACACTCTAGAATCATTTACCAGTTCTTCTTGAAAATGTATAGGCCCTTGTGTGAAGCTGATAAGTGGCACATATTTGCTTATAACTCCTTTGTAGAAGCCTCTAGAACGTTTATAGGAATGATGACTTAAATGCCAAGTGTCAATTCTGCATGGAGACCCTCCTGGTAACACCTTCGAATATGGAGATTATAACTCCATACCATTCTATCATTTTAATGTTGCTTGGGTAACAAGCAAGCCTTCTTGTAATGCCCTCAAGAATGGAGATTATAACTCCATTTCTCCTTTTGTTTTTCAACATTGCATGGGAAACAAGCAAACTATATTTTTTGTAGGTGAATGGGCAATGCGCTATAGAGATTGGACGGTAGTAGAAACTTCCTTTGGTGAGTGGTCTTCTCCAATGTTGAGACCATGCATGTAACACTATTCTCTTTTTATTTATGCCTCCAAATATTATGCTTTTTCTACTGCTAATTTAACATCATTTTGAGATTGAAGTGCATTCACTTGTCTATGTAAATGTGTCTATAAAATGAGCTTTGATTTTATAGGTGTGTACATCCAAGGATGAGCTCTCGAATGGCTCCTTCTAGCTCAGGAGGAGGACTGTTGATGTCTAGCCTTCAATGACAATTCTTTTCCCTGTAGGAAAACATACCCTAATATGGCACTTTCAAATATGTACCTTATGTTGTCAAAAACAAATTAGAGGAGTGCAAGATGATCCAATATATTTCATAAGTCTTTAATAAATATTCTTTTGCACTCTTTTTTACAGATTTTATATTCTAGTTTTATGGCAGATTTCTTGCAATATAAGGGTTTGAGGTTGTCTTTGACAATAGATACACCTTCCTCTTTTTACTTGGAAACTTTTGATAGCAAGTCCAAGTCTCAATAATAGTAGATAGGAATTTTTTAATTGATGAAAACATTATGCATTCTTTTCTTTTTGCATTTACTTGTAATGCTTCTTACTTTCATAAGCTTCTATCTCTATTTTTTAGGTTAGTTATGTTCTTCTCCAAATATGGAGGATTCTAACCCTTATTGGTGGCTTCTATTGGCCACACCAAGTTGCAGATTTTTGTGCTTCAATAGTGTCTTTAGACACTTGATACAAATCAAATTTTATGCCTTTCAGGAAACACAAAAACTAATTTTCTTTTTAAGAGTAGTATAATAGTACACAAATTTTAATGCACTAATATTACACCTTATCACTCCAATAAACCCTCAAATAAATGCACTTAATAATCTACTGCAACTAATCAAAAATAACCTAAAAAGAATATTTAGGAGTTATTCTAAAATTTCACTACAATTAAAGTTGTAGGACATAGTCTTTATTTTTTCAATAATAGATAATAGGCAGTTGATAGAAACTAATATGGAATCTAATCAACTCCTAATAAATGTGCAACTGAATTCTTAAAAGAATTTTTTTTTACTTTGCACTTTAGAATACTAAAAATCTGATTTTATTTTTACAACTTTAATCCAATTTTAGGTGCTCTAATAAATTTAATAAGTAGTTCAATTTAATGAGTCTTTTTGCACCATAAGTTGCATACCTTTTTCTGTAGCTCTTATCCCACATTTGTAGAGAATGTAGACCTTGGTGTATACAAACACCAAGATTGTTGCTTCTGGAAGAATGTCATTCATAACTCCTTCACCAAATTATGGTCTCAAACTTTCTTTTACGAGCTTAGTATTTTGTGGCTTGTTCTCCTCTTGTGTTCTCACCCTTTCACTATAGATTTGGAGAAGTCTATGTCTCTAGGGTTGTGCCTTCTTGTTTTGAGATGTAATATTCAAATATTCAGGATTTGGTGAGCTTTTTATATCTTCAAGTCATCTTCTAGAGTTTTGACTTCAAGTAGGATCTTCTTCTAGGTTTTGGCACTCATTTCCAAACTTCTTCTTCCTATATTTGGAATTCCTTTCCAAATCCTCCTCTTGGGCTTGTTTTAGGATGGTGATAATTGTTCCAAGTCCTTCACTATCAAGGAATTCACCTGGATAGTGGATTTATCCAATGAGTTCTCAAAGAACTCTCTTGATCTTCAACAAGGCTCTCCTAAACTTTCTTGTATGCTCAATGAGACCTTATCAAGGTCTTTGATCTGGTAGCTTCTAATGGTCTTTCCTTAGACCATTTCTTCAACCTTCTACTTTTTGAAGTGTTGGTGGTGAGATATTCTCTTGGATCTTATAATTCTGCTACTTCTGGCTTCGAGCAAGACTCTCCTAGTATTTCTTCTTCTTCCAATACTATAAGTTCTTCAATGAGATATTCTCATGATATCTTCTCTTTTTATTCAGTATAAGTTGATTCTAAAGAAGATGATCTTCCTAACTCTCTTGTAGGAAGTCTCCCAACTCACCGAATATTATTTTACTACAACAAGAATATTAGTATTAAAATATTTAATCTGATTCTGAATCAGATATTCTTCTCGAATCTGATTTTGATGTTAAGGCTTCTATGAATTTTTTTAGTACCAAGGCTCCTATGGCCTTTTTTAGTATCAAGGTTGCTATGGAATTTTTCAATATCAAGGCTTCTATGGCCTTTTTAGTATAATAATTATGTGGCTTTATCTGCAAAGCTTCTATGGCCTTTCTATATCAAGGCTCTTATGGCATGTTCACCATGATCCTTCACAGGAATTCTTATTTTGTATCAAGTGTGGATTTCTACAATCCAAAAATGAATATCTTTAGTCTCCTATCTTCACCATGATCCTTCATAGGAATTCTTATTCCATAGTATTCTTCTCTTGCACGATGAACTAACCTTTGCAGTATGAGGGCACTCTGACCGTAGGGCAACGAAGTTGGAGTCTCCTAGTTGTTTGTCATAGGAGGAGTCCTAATCCTATGAGGATTATTTTTTTGCAACAAAAGAAAATTTAGGTACCTATTAGAAATATCCATATGACCTAGATGATCTTCATTAGATGATTTTTCAACCTAGTGGATCAAAATTTTAAGTCCTAGTCTTCGTGATTTTTCATAATTACTCTGTGGAGCAGACTCTAGATGAAAATGATCTCAGTATTTTTGAAACTAAGATTCCTTTTAGTCCTATATTTGTGACTCTCCCAAAATCAACCACCTAGATGCTCTTGAGATATTTTGCTAGTGGTTGGTCTAATGGCGCATCATTTTGAAAAAAATCTTAGGTAAACCAATAATGGTGGTTCCTTAAAGACCTACATATATTAGATCTACCATAGCTCTGATACCACTGTTAGCTTTTGATGCATGATCCATGAGAGATAACAATCACAAGATGAAACATAAGATGCAATAAAGTAAATTTTATAGATGACTAAAGAATGCTGAAATATAAAAGATATAAAATATTACAATGTAGCTATGGAGGAAGTGAGCACTCCATTAAAAAAGCTATAGATATACATCATATCAATCACCATTAAATGGTGTGTAACACAATCCATTGACCTACACTATAAAAAAATATCTCTCAACTTTTGTCTACCTTTCTTACTACTATCTATCTAAAAGGCCATTTTTATATATGCAAAAATAGGATGCTTGCCCAACACTCTAACTAGTTGTGCATAGCACACCTTGCACATGTACAACTTGCACATGGACACTTGTCCATTTATTACAATGCACGAAGTCACTAGATAACTTCAACAAGAAGTAATCTAGGTATATGTCTTGAAGGATACATTTACATAACTCAAATTATATAATAGACATTATTTCCAATATATAGAATGTTGCTTTGCTTTGACCACTCTAGTAGGTAGTGTCAATTAACTTTGCTTGTCTTAATATTTATAGGGAGACAACCCTTTCATGTACATATCTTGGTACTTACCCCAAATATATCATGAAAATATGGAATAATTTATCTTTGTTAATTAGGGACAAGTAAAAGAGGGTGGGTTTAGGCTTTCTTACTATTGGTCTAGATATTTATAGGACTAAAAATATCTTTTATTATTTTGGTTCTTTTTGTTTCTTCATAGCTTTCCTCATTTGTTCCTTTTATTTAGGAATGAACAAAACATCCTAAATAGGTACAAGTACCATGGACTTCTTTATATGGTCAACCATGTTGAATGATCTAAGGGATTTTAAGGGCCACTCAACAATAGCTAATATTTAGGCTTGTTCATAACTAATTGAGGAATTTTTATAGGCTTTAACTGAGATACACATTGCTTTATGTCTTTGATAATGTTATGCTTAGTAATCACTAAATTTTTTAGTATGCTCTACTTTGGTGGTGTAGAAAACTACTTTCTAGAATTAACTAGCCTTATTTGAATGTCTAGGGTCATTTTATTGCTCTTTTTCTATCCATTTATTACCTTCTTCTTAGCCCTTATCACATAGTTTGGTCACACTTGGGTCTTGTGGGATGTTTATATTGAAGCTCTATCAGATATAATGTATACCTCTTCCTCATACCATGTGAGCAATATCTACTTAGGAGGACCACAACTTAACTCATGGAGGAATGGGGTAGGGAAAGGTTGGTTTATTATTTTTTCTTCAATTCCTAAATGGGATATATATGCTTGAGCAAACATCATTTCACTTGGAATTACCATAAACAAATAATATATTTCTCTAGAATAGACCCAAGGAGGTAGACATTTAGGCATGGACAATACTAGTTAATAGACTCATCCATATTGTTATTTTATATAGGATATATATCCCTCATAGTATTAAGCAGAATTTATTGTAATGTAGTTGGAATAGAAACCATCTATTGATTATGGCTCTAAGGATGGATTGTATCCCTATTGGCTTCGAATTGGGGCCTCAAGTATTTATAAAAGGGATGTTTATTTTATTCATTACTTTGTTGGAAGAGAGGTCTCAGTTATTTTGATATTGGAGCCTCTAGGAATTTTGTTGTTTCCTTAAGGCCAAAACCTCATTAGAGACTATCTTCAAAAAAAATTTCATTACGTCCAATTTAAAAATGTCTATAACATGATGCATTGGAATAGGAAAGGAAACATGGACTATAGTTGGATAAATAGTAGGAGTTTATTGCAAAGTTATTGGTTGAATTATTGGAGGTGGATAATATGATGATTTAATATTTGGAAATAAAGGTATAGGGGGGCTAGGGGCTACCTTCATATCTAAATTAGATGTTATTAAGCCTAGATAGTTATAGACATGGAATATTTACCCACCAAAGTGAGTCATTTTTCTTAGAACACTTGAGGAGGCCTTAAAAATTGTCAAAGCACAAGTTTCGGCCTCTTTTCCCCTCCTTGCCTTTTCCCTAGTTTTTCCAAAATTACGGTCACCTAGTACAGGGTGCAATTTTAGCAAGTTAGGGTTTTCTCTTAGAAAACCTATTTTTTTGGCCAATCCCAAGACATCAACCCTACCCTAGGTTTGTCTTTTTATATTCCTACCCTTTTTTCCTCTAAACCTCTTATAAATAGAGTTTTTGGATCCTCTTTTTCCCTAGAAGAGAAGTGCTAAGTGATTTTTCAAGAGAAGTAAAATTTGGCTTTGATGAATTCTCCCAGAAATATCAAGTGTTCTTCTACTACTCTCCTTTAATTTATTGTTCTTGGTGGACAAGTGTTGCAAACTTGAGGTGGATATTGCTATTTTATGGAGGTCTTCATCCTTTTGACTATTGGAGAATATTACATTATTTGGTACATGTCAATGTACCACATTGGTACAATATTAGATTAGGTGTGTGTCTTAGATTAGAGTGTGAGTTTATATTTCATGTAATGTAATAATGTGCAAGAAATGCACAAGTGTCATGTAATTAAGTGTGCAAGTGTTGTGAGTGTAAATGTGCACAAGTGTCCATTATGTAAGAGTGCACATGTATCCTTAGAATAGGAAAGTGAAGAGTTACAAATAAGAGTGAAGGTCAAGAGTGCACCATATGAGGAGTCACATACTGTTATATATTTGTGACAAAGCATTGTAATTGGTATAAAAATGCATAGCACATAACATGCATTAGTAGACCTTTATTCTATATCATTTTTAGTATTTTTGTGAGCATTTCCATGTGATTATTCTATGAGTATTTTTGAGTTATTCTTGTTGTTATTATCATATTTATTGAGTTCATTATATTGCAACTTTATTATATTTGATTATGTGGTTATTTACATTAAGTATTAGGCTTCAAAAGCTATCAGTGGTATCAGAGCCACAACAAGGTTACTTGCATAGGTTTTTAAAAGTTGCAAATAGTCTAAGGATATTTCCATTGGGTAAGGAAATACCAATGAAGCTAAGGAAATTTCCACTAGCTAAGGAAAGACCAGTGAAGTTAAGGACATTTCCACTAGATAAGAAAAACTAGTGAAGTCAAGTTATTCCATCGAGTTGAAGAAAAACTAGTGAAGGCAAGAATTAATTCCACTAGGTTGAAGGACAACTAATGAATATTAAGGTTATAGATTTTAGAGAACCAACTCAAGAAGAAAAATTGGTCATTACTATTTTACTTTAGATATTGAAAATTTTTAGATAGATTGAGTTTACCTATTCTAAGAATATATTTGAAATAGAAGGCAATCTACAGTATAGTTTTAGGTCTTGGAGATAGACCTTGATATTGGTAGAGAAAGGAGACTTGAAAAATCCCATTGGAAATAGAAGAATTCCAACAAAGGTGTTTACATAAGGTTTGGGACAATCATCGTCATTCGATGACAAGCCCATAAGATATAGAGGAGACCCATTGAAGGAGGCCCTAGTGAATATTAGACAAGCAAGGAAAAATTGAAGGTAGAAGAAGACTTCAAGACAACAAAAGATCTTGAGGATAGTTCAAGTTAAAGGATAGTGAGAAGACAACAATATTACAAGATTTCAAAAGTTATTACAAGTCCACATTGGACAACAAGCTCAAGTATTCAAGTAAGCAAAACCACAAGGGTGTAATAGTTATTCAACAAAAGAAAGAAGTTACAATAGACCACAAGGGTGAAATAAAGGTTTAAGAGTTTTTTATGAACACCATTCTTCTTAGGAACATTGGAATATTTTGCAAGCTTGATATTTGCACCTACAAAAGAAAGAGAATTTAGAACAACCAATGTTTGAAGCATTAGATAAATAAGAAGAAAAAAAGAGATAAAGAAGAGGATCATTTGGAGTCAACCAAATATAGTAGCATAGCATGACAAGCTATAAAGTAGCACAACTTTGAAAGGAGTGCAATAGCACTAGCAACATACAAGGGGATAGCATTATCATGAGCACCCTGCATAAGAGTCATCCACACCTACACTTGCAAAGGATATTAGCAAGAAGATAAACAACAAAGTTCTAAGGCCAAGAGTCAAGAGTGAACTAGACTAAGCAAAAGAGCAAGATGATATTTTGGAAAATTGAATGCCACAAGGGTAATATTGAAAAGTTTAAAAGCCACAAGGGTAGTATCAAAGAGAAAGATAGCATAGTAAATACCACAAGAGAAATAGTAAAGATAAAAGATCCTATAATAAGCATTTTGTTAATAAATATAGATTTGAATAGCAAGATTGATAGACTAATATTATTCAGAGAAGAAATCAAGCTAGCATCAATAGAGAAGAAGGCACCATATGAAAAGAATGGATAGCTATTTTGTATTTAAATTTTTTTTTAAGAATGTAGTCTTAGAGGTTGAAGTCCAAGTTCCTTGCATCCCATAATAGATGCGTCACCTACACTTGAATAACAAGGTAGAATTAGATGAATATTAAAGAGTACCAAATTTGGATGCCAAAGGAAGAATGCTAAGCTAAGACAACAAGTTAAAGGAAGGTAAAATATTAAGCAATGTAGTCTCTATTAGAACTATATAGGGAAATCAACATCAAATGTTGCATGCACAAATCCATTGTAGAGTGCCTAAGTATTTCAAGAGTGCCTAAGCCAAATAAGAATAAGAGTACAATAGTCAACACCAAGTTGCACCAGTCTGAGTCAAGCAATATCGAATAGAGGAGGAGCCAAGTTCATCTTGCAATAGAAGCAACCAAGCATCAAAAAGTCACAACCACTACAAGGGAAATTATACAAAGCATTGGATGGTATAATAGTTTTATGTGTTTGAAATATTGAATGTTGAGCAATGCACCTAAACCTGCATAAAAAGGAGCAAGCATAGTTAATGGAATAGTCATAGCAAGCTTTGATAAGAGTGCAATATGGAAATATCAAAGCTCAGTCAGAATCAAACTAAGCATAAGGGGATAATCAAAGTGTCAAGTACCCCTAGCCAACAAGATCTAGTGTCATTCAAGAGCTATGAACTAGCAAGTGCTATGAGTTAGCAATAGCCAACAAGGAGCCATCGAGATGCTATGAGTCATCCAAATACCAAGCATTAATGAAGATAATATGTCCATATAAGCAACCAACAAGGACATCTATGAGCTACCTAGGTGTCTTAGGTCAGTGCCACAAGTGAGCAAGATTTTACAAGAAACTAAAGCACCATTAGCATCACCATAACACCATTAGGGAGTGAAGTATTGCAAGAATTGAAGCACCAAGGTCATTCTACTATTGAAGAACCAAATATGTCATTCAGTGAAGTGCCATTAGAATACTAAAGAGCAAAATATGAAGTGCCACTCTAAGTGCCACCCAAAGGGAGACTCTAAGAAAAGAAATCAAACACTAAGAAAAAGTACAAGTATCACTTAGGAATACTTGCACCATACATGAGGGAAATCAAATGTTTGAAGTGCATTCGAGTATTGAAATAGGTATTCAAAGAGCCAAGCCTGTACAACAAAATTCTTGAATGATAGCACCAAGGAGAAAGTGCCAAATGTTAAAGTGAAACATTTGGAATGAGCAATCAAATTTCATACCTCACCACTTTGCCAAAGTTTGTTGAATGTAATGGAAGGTTTGAATAGAACATTTGAGTTCAATATGAAATGCTTGAATATGAAACACTCGACGAAGTGATTAAAGAAGCACATGCATGTAGAACAACACAACATATTCCATTTGCTAGTAGAGGTTGTTGAAGCATCCAATCAGAGGGCAATAGGTCAAAAATGAGGAGAAGTGAGCATCTATTCTCACACGCTCGAAGACAAAGAAGGCACAGTGAAACACAATGCTAGAGAATACATTTCCAGCAAGATGAGCCATTAAGGAGGTAATTAGGGTTTCAAAAGATTTATTTAAATTTTTGCTAAGGTTAAAAGGAGGAATAAGGAGTTTATAATGTTAATTATTATTTTTTCTAAGGTTTATTGAGTTTAATGGAGAGATAAGTAGGTTAATAGAGAATTTATTACCATAATTGCTTGTTAAAGTTTTGGAGTGATAAGTAGGCATTAGTATATTTAATTTGAAGTTTTTAAGAGTTAATTAATACTTGAAAGCTTTATTGGTTTATTATTTTTTGAAATTCAAAAGCCATAGAATATTTGCAAATAATTTAATTATGGAGAAATAAGGATTTCTACTTCAAATTTAGGAAATTTTTGAATTTACAAAATTCTTAGTTTTATAGTTTCTATTTAATTAGGGAGCCATAAGGTTTTTCACTTCAAAGGTTTTTGAAAATTTAGAAACTTGAAATAATTACTAATCAAAACTAGGGAGTCAAAAGGATGTCTACTTCCAGGAACTCTATGGATAATGATATGGAAAATATAATTAGAAAAGAAAGGGCAAATGTCATAAAAATTAGAATAAAAAATTTGCTCATAAAACTGAAAGCAAATTAGATTTAGCTTCAAAAGACATTTATAGTGAAGCAATAGAAGAAAGCTTTGAAACTTTAGAATATTATCTACATGCTAGGATTATTGAAGCAATTGATAATGGAAAGGATAATATTCTAATTTCTTTGGATATTGGTAGCATCATATATATGGAATTGCTTACCCTCAAATATCACAAAGAAGAAAGCATAAAACAAAAGGAATTGATTGAATCCTTTAAGAAGAAAGAAAAAATAGATGAATCCTTTTTGGAAAAACTATTTCATTCTTCATGCAATATTGATACATCAAGTTCATCTAATTCAGAATCTTACCATGATGCTTTAAGTGAATATCCAAAAGTCTCTATACTGAAGAAGACATGTGAAATGAAGAACAAAGGCAAAGGGAAAATTATTTTACAAGAATCTAATGATAATATGATAGTTCAAGAAAGCACAAATTATAAAGAACATGAAGCCGAGACTAAAGAAAACAAGCAAGAAGAAAAAGAATTAGATCATGAAGAAGGATGCATACAATGCAAAGTGAATTAAAGGATGAAGACTGTATTGAAGACTAAAAGTCTTCAATAACCAAATAATGTAATACAGGGGGTTTTGGAGAATATTACATTATTTGGTACATGCCAATGTACCACCTTGGTATAATATTAGATTAGGTGTGTGTCTTAGATTAGAGTGTGAGTTTATATTTCATGTAATGTAATAATGTGCAAGAAATGCACGAGTGTCGTGTAATTAAGTGTGCAAGTGTTGTGAGTGTAAATGTACAAAAGTGTCCATTATTTAAGAGTGCAAATGTGTTCTTAGAATATGAAAGTGAAGAGTTACAAATAATATGGAAGGTCGATATCACACCATATGAGGAGTCACATACTATTATATATTTGTGATAAAGAATTGTGTAGACACCAAATCCTAGCCACTTGCCAAAACCTAATCCACTTGCAAAACCCTAACCCTAAACATAAACTTCCAAAAGGTTGTAAAACCCCCATAACGTTTGTGAATGAAAAAAAATGGAAGAAATCATACCATAACACTCCTCATGGTTGCGTAGAACTGCTCAAGTTTCCCAACTTGTTTTGGCCATATCTCACTCATCCAGACTCAGATTAAGCTAAAATTTTGAGGGTAGGTTATTAACAAACCGTAGAAAATATACAATAATTTTTATATTATTTGGAGAAACAAATAATAAAGCTCAACTCTATGTTTGAACAGGATCAGATTCAACCATCAACAGACCTAGATTGAAGCAAGTAAATCAACATGGTATCAAGTTTTTTTTGATATTTCATACATTTTGTAAGAATTTATATTAGGTTTTATGGTAGATTATATTCATATCAAATAGAAACTCTTACATTGGAGGCATTTAAAGTGCTACTAATCTCTTTTATGTTTGCATCCATACATGTGCAGGTAACATGTTTATGAGTAGTTTTTGAGGCAAGAGTGTCCTGCCAAGGATACACAAGCTCACTCACCAAAATGATTTGGAGCAAAGAAGAATTAAAGCATGCATTTATAGTTAAATCTACCAAAGGGTATTTCCACCCATTTGGATCTATTGTAATATGAAAGTAACAAGCGAAGCATTGTAATCAAGTCCCCATAATTCGGGGAAAATCATTATTTGTAAAATAAAGGAGACCAAGGCTCCAAAAATTTTAATATAAAATTTATTTATTCTTGCAATCGCTTGTTTCGATGTTTCATTGTTTGGGTGCATATTATTTTTCTTACAAAAATGGTAATCACGGTGGGACCCCCAAAGGGTCTTATGTTGATTTGCCTTGTTTTTTAACTTGCTAATTTTTATATATTTTGTGATTGTAGGTTTTGAAGATCTAATGCGGGAAAAGTCATAAATCAAAATTGAAAGTTTCAGAGCCTATTCGATCTGTCCCTATACCTATGCAATTGTAGATATACATTTAAGAAGCTAGAGGAAGAAAGTTTAAGGCTTCCAAGGTAAACCATTTTTAAAACCCTAACTCAAAAATTTTCACTTTTAAAAGAAAAAGAAAGATTTTTTTCTTGTTTTTTGTATCTATTTTATTATAGGCCTTAGATTTAATTTATTGTAAGTATTTTTTAATCATTTTTAGGCATATTTAAAAAAATAATTAGATTAAAATTATATTTTAGAACATTTCTTTGGCTTTTATGTTACCATAAGCATAGTAGTTGCATCTAAGGCTAGTTTTACATCTTAGCATGACTTTTAGATCATATTAGGGTTTAAGGCTCACCTTATTCTATTTATAACACATAGTTAGAAATGTAGATCTATGTTTGGACAATCCCAAATATAACACTATGTTTGACCAAATGCAGACCTACATCTGATCACTCCCAAATGCATCTCTACATTTGGATCTATGTTTCGAGGCACTATAGGGCCTATGTGGGAGCTTGTGTGCTACATTTCAATATAGATTTTTCTCTATTTTTCTAGTATGTATTCTTTCTATCCATGTTTTGATTGCAATATAGGAAAGAAATTAGAATTGCATAATATATTACATTTTAGGATAATTTTGTACTTTTGCTTTACAAAAATATAGAAAACCAAAAACAAAAAAACCACCACACACACTTTGTATGTTTCAACCTATCGCACCGTTGCATGACAAGTGCAAGGAAAATATTTTTGATGAGTTGTATTTCATCACCAAACATCAATAGAGCCCTAGAATAATCCATAGTTAGTATGATAGTCACTTGGACTTCATCACCAAGGGGTTGGTCACTCTTGAGGATAGCTTAGAGTGATCACTAGGTTAGATGCCCTTTAACCACATGGCTAAATAATTAGTGGATCACACTATAGTTCTTGTCCAATCACGCTTGAGTGTGAAGGGAAAGTCACATTTCAACCAGTACCAGGACTTAGATAGTGTGACCTCTTTTGGGAGGTGATTTTGATTCCTTAGGTTACACCCATCACCAAGCCTCATCTAGGAAGCTCTTTTAGTCATTCGTGATTCATCCTTAATTAGAGGGGGGTGTGAACACACCTTTTCAGATTCATTCCACCACCAAAATAACATAGTTTTTAGACCTAGGGTTTACATAAAACACACCATAAAAATTAAAAAAAATTAAAATTTAATAGAAAATATCAAAAAAATAAAAAATATATATCAAAAACTATAAAATAATAAAACATGCAAAACCATAAAAAATATTTGTTTATTTGTGTAATTGTGTGTTATTAATTTTTATTTTAATAATATTCACACACACCTCCACAATCACCATTCGATTTCATCCCTAGCTTATGGTATCAACCCAGAGTCAAGCTAAAGCACTAACAAAAGCCCAAAGCCAACCATTCACATCCATGGAGGACTTTGCTCAAGCCTCCCAAGCCCTAGCCACTTCTATGGTTGGGAAAGCTAGTGTGGCACTCACTAGGTATCTGGACATGTCCATTGGGTCATCCAATCGTACCCTCACTTTGAACATGAATATGATAAAGAAAGCTACACATGTTTCCATTCCAGAGACTCCCTACACTGAGCCTTCTTCCCTATCTAATTAGTGCATCATGTATATGTATAGTGATGTCATTAGGATTTACTTGACTATAGTAGGTTTCGTATTTCCATCATTGCCTCCTCTCAGCATTCCACCTCAAACCATACCTACATTACATCAATAAGCCATCTATTCACATATGTAGCACACTAATCAAATCATCACCAATCCCCTCTTTGAATCAATGACTGCAACCACAAACTAAACCTATCCATCATCATCCCATCAATATATCTCCATCCCATCCCATCAAAACATCATTTGTTCTAACCCACTCTACAAAGCACAAGTCAATGCTGCTTCATAGATGCCATCATCCATTCAATATACATCATTTGTTTTCCACATGCATTATGTTATACCTCATTATGTCATAATAGATTTCACCATCTACCCCCTACATACATCTACTCAAATTATTTACACTTATCCTACTCAATATTCTACCCCCATACGACCACACAGTCTACATATGTGATTACAATACAACAAGCTTTTTTACATATATAGTAATTGCTTGTAGGTAGCACCAACCAAAGTGTTCACCCTATTTTGCAGCAATAATCATAGGTGGTGAACTTCAACCTTTAGCCTACTATTGGAATAATTTCTTACATCCATAGGGTTGAGCTGTCATTCTACAAGAAATTGATTGGAACCAATGAGCTATTATAGGCTCTGATCAACCTACCTCTTTATTCTTATGAAAGATATAATTCTAAAGAAAAAAAATAGAAAGGGTAAGGAAACCCTTGTGATAAACTTCAGAAATTACAAGTTTAGAGCACTCCAAATTTTAGTTATACACTAGTTATATTGAAATGACCAAACAAAGACAACAACTATTATGCCTTATGTAGACCGGTGCCTAGATTTATTGGGTTGTTATAGCAATTTAACAATGTTTATAATATGAATAGAAAGAATGGGGCAAAGAGAAATTGGCACTATTAGAATCATTCGAATATCGTAACAAATATAAAAGTTAACCAATGAAAAACACTCATAACACATTCAAATAATTTAATCTGCTATGAGAAAACATGCAGAATTGAAGACAAAATTGATAGAATTGACCCCCAAAATTGTATTAATTTTCCAAATGAATTACATGCAAAGTTGGTAGAATGCTATTAAAATCTATTAGAAACTCTTTAATACAATGATAAATATTTGTTCAAATAATGTAACAAGACTTATTCAACTTCTCTTGTTCCAATCTTGTAACAAGAAAAATCTCTGAGTTTTAGGCTCAAAAAGAACTTTTGAAATATTCTTAGCTTCTCAAGCACCGTTCTACCAAAACCTGCATCGCAAAGGGGAAGAATGAGGGATGATAGAAAAATAGATACAAAGGATACAACAACACAATTCATAGGGCACTCAAGTATACCTCTTAGAAAAAATTCTATCTCTAATTCTTGATGTATATTCTAACCGCAGCTGGAGTATTTATAGCTCCAAGTTCTTGAATATATTATTTATGGCCTCATCTAGGCCTTACATTTGTCACTCTTTGGTTTGATCCTCAAAAAATTGTACAACTGTCTTCCATTATCCTCTTTTATTTACATTGTACACTTTTCTAGTAATATCTTAATTCAATAGTTTAACTAGTAATATCAGTGCCTAAAGAGTCTTCTTCTTTTGTCTCTTCCTCAACCTTTGATTTTATTTCTGCTTTCAAAGCTTCTCCTCACTGATTAATCCTTATTTCTTCCTCTGGGGGAGTATTTGATTTTAGGTATAAACTACATATTTTAGTTTCCTTATTTTTCTTGCTTTACTGTAACCCTATGATTTGCATTTCGATAAGATTCCAAGTGTAAATATTAAGTCACAAAAAATTTCAATATATTCATTTCTTAAATTATTCTATTCTTTTGCATGCTGATAAAAACCTTATTATTTTCGTATGGATAATAAGAGAATCCAAAGTATTTACCAATAAGGTAGTCTCCCTGGCCATTGCTTTGTCATCATCCGGTTCACAGTCAAACTCTTCAATCTTATTCATGATAAGGTCTTCTATGGTAGCAGTTTCCAAGAATTCTTCCAATGATAACCTAATTTTTGCCAGATTTTCTCTTATATCATTTAACAGGGAAAATATTTCTGTAGCATCATTATACCACCTTTCTCTATTTGCTTCAAAAATTACTGCTTTCATGAATTCAATATTTTTTTTTACCTCAGATTCATCCTTTAAGATCACTTATTTATTATGCATTTCTTCAAAAATTTCTACCATCAGGTGGAGAGTGGGATGGATGACTTCCAGTTCTTTCTCTTTTTGGTATAGCAGAATCTCCATTTCTTTGGCAGTAAATTGGATCACTCTGATCTACCTAAACATCTCTATGATTCCATGGATCCTATCCTTAATTTTAAATGATATTCATTTTTTGATTTTAGAAAAATAGTCTGCATAGTCTGTTAATTTCACAACTAGAGGGGGCTATACTAGTGTGGAATTTGCCTTTGCTAACTATTCCTTCAGATTATTAATTAATCCTTGCATTTCAGTATTTTTCTTATCACTGGTCTCAAATTGGCCTCTCAGTTCTTTATTTTCCTGATGCAAAATGTCTATAGTCTGTTTATTAATAGCTTTGTTCATCCTAACCATGTCATCCTCTTTCCCTCGCATTGAAATCTTCCCTGTTTGATCATCAATTTTAAGAACCAAAGGTTCATATGAAACAGGAATGGATATCTTAGTGATATATGACATGGCCTTGTTTTCCTCCATCCCTACAGTAGGACCTTCTCCTATGTTGCCCATCCCTGCTACCATTTATAGTTCTTTTTCATTGGCCATACTAAAAATTGTTTCTTATTCTACCCTCTCTAGAGAAAATTTTGTTCAGGGTAGGGCTAGTTTAGACTTCTTTGCCTCAGGGGCAAATATGACTTCTTGTTGTTTAACTCTGTGTTCCCTTAAGAGGTCCTTGAAACCACCTATTTTTCTCATATTCATTTGGACCACTATTGGAATATGTACTTATATGCTGTTGATTTTTAGTGAACTAGGAATGGCCCGTGGGGCTAACTTTTTCACACTAGTAAGGGCCAATAGTTGGTCAGAAACAAGGGATACGACCTATTTTTATGTAATTTCTAATTCTTGGGAAGATATTGTAACTATTTCTTTTCCTTTTTCTGTATGAGTCCTGGTAGGATTTTCTTGTGAAGTATCGATCACTACTTATTTACTGATTTGATGGTTTTCTAAGGCTTATATATGGTACTCCAATATATATGTCGTATTCACTGTGACCTCTACTTTTTCAATACCCTGTTCTTCTATAATTTCTATTATAGGTTCTTCTTAGATTGCCTAAGTGGTGGGGGGGGGGAATTGGGGTTGCTAAGTCTACTGAAACTCTCCTTAGTACATTCAACTTTGTGGGGTATTCATATGGTGTGTGAATTTATGAATTACCCCTTAGATTATATGAGAAAACATTCCATACTTTTTGTAAATTTTCTCCCTTCTCTATGGCTTCCACTAATGCTTCTTCATCTTGGTCCTTTTTGTGCTCAACCCAGGTATACTCACATTTCATCATATCCCTATATTTTCCCAATGGATCGAGGGTATCCAAGTTACCTCTTAAAAATCTAGGCCTTCTAAGTCATACATGCCCTTGAACAAGGTTGGATACCCTACGAATATATAATATACAAACTTGCATGGGATGTTGAGGCAGGGGACTCGACCATGCTTCTTACCTTGCATCATTTTGGCTTCTTCCACAACTTGTCTTACCAGTTCTAGGGTGGCTAGGGAGAAAGGGCAATACATAGGTAACACCTTAGGGGGAATTTTGGCCACATAGAGCCTAATATATGTGAAGCCTTCTGAGAAGAAGTAATCCCCTATCTGCTTTTCCTTGATGAAAGTTTTTATCTCATAGCCTAATCTCTCAGGAATGTCACCTGTTAAAATCCAATAAATTTCTACCATGAAATTTTCATAAAACCAACCCAAATGGGTATGTCCTTCATGTATCATCCAAAATCTAATTTGGACATAAGGAATCTCAATGGCTTTCAGTATATTTTTACTATATTCTCCCATTTTCCCAACCAATAGATGCATGAGAATCAAGTAGTAGGAAAAACAAGGCATCTGCTTCCTTTGTTCCAAAATTGCCCTAGTTCTGTCAACTACCTACATTTTTTTACTCAATTCTTCTTCCCATGCATAAATGGGGGTGTTCATGCTTCTGTTACTTTGTGTTACTAGATACAATATATCCATGTATACCACATCTAGTTTTGACACTCCTAAGAGGATGTTAACCATATCATAGAAATCCCTAACCTAGGGCTTAAATACCATTTTCCTAATAGGGAATTCATATTGTATCTTATCATGTGTATCAAAAAGCATTTTAAAATATTCTAAACTAGTTAACATGCTAGACTATCTCTAAATTACCTAACGTATTAGCGATGTTTTTGATAGCTTTAAGATGAAGACTTTGTTGATGTACTTGGGCATGATACTGAACATTGGCCGATACTTGTTGTCCCTGAAGGTCTTTGTGTTCTTGTTATAGGCTACTTCTAGCCATACAAATAGGTCCATAGAATTGTGTACTTAGGGATAGATTAATTTTCCGACATTGCTTGTCCATCTGTTGCTTCTAGGAACCTCCTTGTTTTATGATTTTCTTGCTTTGTGGAACAAAACTGCCAACAACCAAGGATAGCATTGTAAATTCTCTCTAGTGGAATCAAAAATCTGAACACAAGTATTTTCAATTTCATACTATTGAGTTGGTGTGAGCTTATTATATTTCATAGATTGTTTGGATAAATCATACATCCCCATTGTGGTAGCATCTTGTTCGGAGAGTTCAACATATGGGGTCTGGTCTGTGATGAATTTCACTTCTTCCAAGGTGTCTCTAAGTATGAAATCAGTTTCTCAAGTGGTCATTTTGTTTATGAAAAAAACTTTAACTTTTTGTGGAACACTCTTTTGAATCCCCACTTACCAATGGTAACCCTTCGACTTTCTGCTCGCCTATAGTAATTTTTTGTTCAGAGATAACCAGGTTGGAAATGGTGTTCGAGAGTGGGGGTTTAATTAATTTATGGAGGAATGTCTTCACTATTTTTGCACAGGATGCTATTAATGTAGTATCACCAAATGTATTTAAAATTTGTCCAATGGATGTTGACCATAGTGCCATTTCTAAAATTGGATAGTTATGTAGGTGATTTTATTTGGATTGCACATCCAAAAGAACTTTGGTTTGTGCACTTGCAATCATTTGTAGTGCTTTTATTGGTTGTTGATTTGCTCTCCCTTCTGAAATGGTATTATGAACGTGGTATCAATAGCTTTCATAGGAATTTTATGAGACATTCTGCCACCTTGGTCCTTGGGAAAAAGTTAGATTAGAAGTAGATATATTGTTAACAATAGCCATTTTATCGAGGACCAATTGTTTGATTCCAATCATAAAGGTGTGTGCCCACCAATATTTTACAATTTTACACGTTGGTTAATCCAAAGGAAACAACTTTATCAAATTTCAATTGCTTTAGCCTAAGGTTTATTATTATAATGAATCGAAGGCTAATCGAGGCATAGGGTATATTAGTCATAATACTTTCCTTCCCATGCATCGCATTCCATGCTTACCATTTGATCTTGTTGGTTTCAATTTTTGTCGTCGATATTTATGAATCTACAAAATTGTTAGCCATGCAACATAATAGATGTGTACTAAGGTGGTCATATATATTAACTTTGAAACACTATGGTTAGCAGAAATTTGATCTCACATACTTAGGCCTGAAATAAACATTGTGCTCCTTAGTCATAGTATTAATCTTGCAAATAATTTCATTGTATTTAGGTTAACTATGTGATTATATCATTGATAAACTCTCAATAAAACATGGGCATTTATACTTTGATCACCTTCCCGAGTGCTCATCATTCGATAAAAAATTGGACGTGTGCTGCCATCCGATATTCCAAGTATGTGTCAAGTTTAACCAAGGAAAAGGGGGTCATTAACAACGTATTAGACCCTCCCCTAATCTTAATTAGGCATAAATTTTGGCCTTATTAACCTTAATTAATCATCCAACTGAAAAACTCATCTATTTTACCCTTCGAACACCTTGGAAATGTGTTGCCACAAGATCTGGGCGGGATCAAGTGTTGTCATTGGATCAAAAGAAGATGTGCGTTTATTATCCCAAAAGGGAAGAAATTAATATGCGCTTAGAACCTTACCTAATTATGATTAGTTCTTTTTTTAACCTTAATAATAAATTCAATTAATTTCCTTTCCTGAAACCTCACATGATTTACCTTTGATCACATTGATAAAAGCACTGCCATCCGGTTTGGGTGAGTTGGAGCGCTACCATTAGATCAACCAAAAACTACACACAAATAAACTTTATGTTGTTATTTGTCAGCCACTCTGATGAATCACTGTCATTGGATCTAGGTGGGAATGAGAGCGATCATTATATCTTGATTTGACTATTATCCAAGTGTTGACTGCTTTGTTAATTACAAATACTTTCGAGGAAGTGCTACCATCGTATTAGAGTAGGATCAAGTGCTATCGTTGGATTAGAGCGGGATCAAGCGCTACTGTTAGATCAAAAAATTATGTGCTTTACGTTCCTTTGATTTTTTTGATTCAAGTGCAGCGATCGAATTTGGCTGGATTAAATGCTTTAATCATTTTTAATAATGCATTGTTGTTGGATCTGGGTGGAGATTTGTGTAGTCATTGGATTAGACATAAAGGTACACTTTGCATCTTAAGGGGGGAAAGTTTGATCTTGATGAAGCTCGACCATTGGATCTGTGCATAAACGAGCATGACCATCAGATTTGACTTTGATTATAACTTCGTCGATGACTGTCTTGCTAATCTATGATTATTTTGGAAAAGCACCACTGTTAGATTTGGAAGGATCAAGTGTGTTTGTTAGATCTAATGAAGTGGTGCACTTCATATCTACAATGTTTTACTTGTCAACATTTGATCACTTCGATGAAGCGAAAAATTTAGATCTGATCAGGGATCGAGTGTGATCGTTAGATTATTTTGAGTTGCTTGGTGTCTTAGTCAAATGGGTGCATGACCAAAGTTGACTTCTTTGGGGAGCGTGCATTCGTTGGATCGACTCCTGGTTAAGCACAGTCATAGATTTTCCTTGACCTGCAAGATAAATAACCGAAGGGGTGCATACTCTTAATTTTTATTAATATTTGATTAAGTGAAAGGGGAATGATTAGCAACGTGTTAGGACCCTTTTTAATTATGATTAGCAGTTTGATTAATTTTTGAGGAACTTAACCAAAACATTGTTAACACTTTGATATTTTGAGCGAGCGCGATCATTCGATTTCATCATAATGGAGCGTTGCCCTTGGATATTTTGAATTTGCATGATATTTAATTAAGAGTTGCATGTAATCCTTATTTTAATTAATTTGATTGCCTTTAGATTTTGGGTTATAAACATTTGACCATGCTATTATGTGATTAACCTTAGAGTATTTGATGAGAGCGTATCCATCCAGATCATCAGACAACCGAGCGCATCCATCCAGATCCAGCAAAGTTGCATGGATTTTACCACAAAGGGGGTGCATACCCTCAATTTGATTTTATTAAACTTAATCGCTTTTGACCTTATGTTAAAATATTTTTGACCATGGCATATTTTGACTTGTTTGTTTTAACCCTTGGATTACTTATGAGAGTGCATTAGTTTGATCAAGGTGGATCTGAGTACTGCCTTTGTATCAATCGAAGGTGTTTGATGTTTACCTAAAGGAGGCGCATGGATCTTACTTACCTTTAATAAATTAAGTTGTCTAAGACCTTAGGGTATATAACTTGGACTATGGTATTTTATTTTTACTTAACTTTTGGGTTGATGGTGTGAGCACATCCATTATATTTCATAGGGTGAAATGCTACGATCTAGATCTTTGGACCTGTATGAGTTTTAATCATGACAGGGACGCATACCCTAAATTGCTTATGTGATTTTTTTTTTTTAAACCTTAGACTTTGTGTACTTAGGTATGAATATTTTAATCAAAATCATTAGTGACCCAAGGACTTAGGGGTTTGCTTTAGTGAATATTTCAATAATAAAATTTTATAACCCTTTTAATAATCAGATGATTGCAACAATCAGGGGTAATTTTATTAACGGTTAAGACAATGACTTTTAGACTTGATTAAAATGAACATTTTATAACTATTTTAGGGATCAAACCAAACAAGATCAATTTCTTAAAGGGGAATGCAACTAAGACTAACAACATTTGGTAAAATTATTGAAGCCAAATTTTTTAAAATTAGGGGAATCTAATGTTGAGTCAAATTTGGCTCCAACATAGGTTCTAACTAGGACAATGTGTCAAAAATTGAAGGTATTTGAGAATTCCAGAATCTCGTAGTTTCATTACAAGATTTGGACATAATCATAAACCATCAAGCCTGATTAGCAAATCAAAAACATAAACCAAGAAAACTTAAAAACTAAAAGTATACAATAAAGCAAAAGCAAACATGATATCAAAGCAATAGAGTATCCAAAAACTGTTATTCTCCTCAATCAAATTTAAATCAAAGGATACGAATTTTAAGTTCAGATGAGCTTTTAGAATATTGTTATGATTGTTTTACAAAGTCATAAAATATGATTATACATAATGTATCAAAGTCATTTGCTCCATCATGCCTTACATTGAGTGTGTGTTAGTGTATTCATTCTAATTTTTGGGTCTTCCTAAACTTCATCATGTTTGGAAAATATTCAAGCCTAATAAGTAATTTCACTCTTTAAAATTTTTGCCATTTGCAGGGCTTCACTGCCAGTCAAGCATCTATAGCCCTTGAAGAACATGAACTTATACTGAGAGGGGGGGGTGAACAGTATAAGACTTAACCATTTAATAATTTTAAATTTAGATAGTAGTGGAATCAACATGATATTAAACAATACAGAAATCATCACACATAGAAGACTCATTTTAACGTGGTTCACCCAGAAATGCTGGGCTACGTCTACAAAACTTTTCTCTAAAATTTTATTTCAAATTCTTTGGGAAACCTTCCTAATTACAATGTTTATGAGCCTCTCGCTCAAAGGATATACCTTCCCCTAACTCTGCTCTCGGTCGGTTATCCTCTAGAAGACCTCCTGCCTCTTCTGCCCATAACAAGTGGAACTCTATCCACAGAAGACACCTGTCTTCCTTGCTCTGGCTGGAGACCTCTGTCCTCAACTTTATCACCTCAAAGCTGGTCCTTGAATTTGCACCAAAACACAGTCCTTCAGTTTGGTACAAATTTTTCTCTTCCTCAGTTCTGCAAGACACAGTCCTTCGCTCTTATTGTGCAATTATAGCTGCACTCGATCGAACATCGACCTTTGCACCTCTGCACAAATGCAGTAGCATACAACACTCTACGATCGAACTTCTCATAGTGCGCATCAACTAGCCACTTTTGCGCTAATTGCGCTGTTATGGCTGCATCTCGCACACTTCGCACAAATCAACTCGACTCGACTCACTTTCTTGTGCACAGCAGAATTCACTTGCGCAAATTCGATACTCACATTCAATTCTTTGAAACTCGAAAATAGTCCTCCTTTTATAGCATTAATTCATTATTAAAAACTTAATATTTAGTCGACAGTTACCCTAAAGGTCATCGACTGCAAAACCCTAAACTGCATTGGCCCAGATTTAACTCTGTCGGCTCAAAGTTAACTCTGTCCTTCAACCGCCTCTGGAACTCACCTATAGCTTTTGCTACGAAACTACATGTCATGATATCATGACATTTTTACAGCCGTACACCTTCTATAGCTTGCTGTCACGAAATCGTGACACCTTGGCCTTTGTCGACTTCCTTTGTGCTTCTATCACGAAATCGTGAAACATTTGCCTCTTGCTGACATCATATCACTTCTGTTCGAAATCATGACACTTTAGTCTTCATGGCCTTCCTCTCAGCTTTTGTCATGAAATCATGACACTTATGATTTTTGCTGATGTCATCTTCACTCTGTCGTGAAATCATGACGCTTTAGTCTATAATGCCTTCTTCTTTGCTTTTGTCGTGAAATCGTGACACATCTGCTTTTGCTGATGTCATCTATAACTCTGTCACGAAATTACGATGCTTTCGCTGCCTTAAGATCTTTTCTGCCATATGCCCGTGAAACTAGAACATGTCACGAAATTACGACGCTTTCGCCTTCGAGTTCTTCCTTCTTCAATTCGTCACAAAATCATGACGCTTCTTCTATTTAAGACTTGCTAACTATTTCTATCATGAAATCATGACACTTTCTCCAACTGCAAGCTGCCAACTCAACCTGTCACAAAATCGTGACACTTTCTGCATCCGTACAACTTCTTTGTAGCCTATCACGAAATCGTGACACTTTTAGCTTTCAAAAGCTTTCCTTGCAAACTATCACGAAATCGCGATGCTTCTCCTTTCAGACTCTTCCCTTTTGCTGCATGTCATGAAATTGTGATAGTTCTCACTTTGAGCTTTTTAGCATGTCCCAAAATCACGACAGTCCTCAACTTGACCTTTGCAGCATGTCACGAAAATGTGATAGTCCTCACCTGGAACTTTGCATCATGTCACGAAATCGTGACAGTTCCTGAATAACTTTCTCTCTTTGATCTTGTCGTGAAATCGTAACAGTTTACACTGCGGACTCTCTTTTCTGCATTATGTCATGAAATCGTGACACTTTCCAACTAGCTCTCCTTCTTTGCCAACATGTCGTGAAATCGCGACAGTTTTGCCAGCTTCGTCTCTGACTTCCAGCATGTCGTGAAATCATGACACTTTTGCCCAAACTTTCTCTCTCCTCAAACATGTCACGAAAATGCGATAGTTTTTCCAGCACTTTGTCTCTCCTCAAACATGTCGCAAAATCGTGACAGTTTTGCCAACACTTTCTCTCTCCTGAAACATGTCGTGAAATTGCGATAGTTTTTCCAGTCGCCTGTATACTTTTTCTTACTTGTCTTTTTCTTGATTTTTTGCAACTGGGCTACTCTGATCTACTTGGAAACGCACTGTCCAAACTAAAACCTTCATCAAAACACATTCTTTGACATCAAACCAAAATGCTTCAAGACCTTCTTGACATCAATGACAACATCTACACTTAGAGCAAAGGCAATGTACCCAAGGTACCCAAAATTGCGAATAATCTCCCCCTTTGTCATTGATGGCAACCCTTAACTGAAACATATCTCAAGAGCCAAAACTAAAACCAATTGATCCATCAACTGAGAATCTTCCTTTGAAGTTTTTGCTCCCCCTGACTTGAAGCTCTCTTCTTCACTATGAAGCTCTCCCCCTTACTCATATCTCTCCCCCTTTGTCATCAATAGCAAAGGGCCACCTTTGGGACTCAGGACTAAGAAAGAGCATCTTGGCTTGGTCCCTCCCCCACCTCCTGATGAGGTGATTAATTCTAAGGTGAGAGTAAAACTCCCAATTCCTCCCTTAGATACTCAAACGTATCTCTTGGAAGAGGTTTTGTGAAGATATCTGCAATCTGCTCTTTAGTAGGCACATACTCTAGCTTGACCTACTTCTCTTGCACTTTCTCCCTTAGAAAATGATATTTTATGGAAATGTGCTTCGTCCTTGAGTGCATTACCAGATTTTTAGAAATACTTATGGCACTTGTATTATCACAGAGAATGGAGATGGGTTGTTCATGCTTGACTTTGAAATCCTCCAAGGTGGTTTTCATCCATAAGACCTGTGTGCACCCAGCCATTGCTGCTATGTATTTAGATTCTACTGTAGATAAGGAAACTGAAGGTTGTTTCTTACTCAACCAAGAAACCAGACTCTTTCCTAGAAAGAATTCTCCACCACTAGTGCTTTTCCTGTCATCAATACTGCCTGCCCAATTTGCATCTGTATATGTTGTGAGGGTGAAATCATCACCTTTGGGATACAAAAGCCCAAAGTCCATAGTGCCCTTCAAATATCTGAATATCCTCTTGACTACTATAACATGAGATTCTTTTGGAGCTACCTAAAATCTTGCAACTAATCCAACGGCCTGCATGATATCCGGTCTGGTAGCTATACTGTATAGTAAACTGCCAATCATAGATCTATACAACTTATGATCTGTCATTGGAGATTCATCATCTTTACTCAGATTGCACCCTGTAATCATAGGAGTACACATGGGTTTGTTGTCCATCATCCCAAATTTCTTCAACATTTCTTTGATATACTTTTCCTGAGAGAGAAATATACCATCTTTTGATTGCGCAATCTGAAGCCCTAAAAAGAATGGCAGCTCTCCAATCATAGACATCTCGAATTCCTTCTGCATGGTGTTGGAAAAAACTTTGCACATCTGAGTATTATTTCCCCCAAAAATAATATCATCAACATAGACAACTATGATCAACATATCATCACCTTCATTCTTAATATACAAGTTGCTATCTGCCATGCATTTCCTGAAACCTTGCTCATGAAGATACCCATCAAGTCTTGAGTACCAAGCCCTGGGTGCTTGCTTTAACCCGTACAAGGCATTTTTTAGTTTACATACATAGTTTGGCTGTTCTGAGAGAGACACTCCTTCTGGTTGTTCTATGTAGACTTCTTCATTCAACACCCCATTTAGAAAGGCTGATTTTACATCCATTTGAAATACCTTGAAAGATTTGAAACTAGAAAGGGCCAAAAACATTCCGATAGCTTCAAGACGAGCAACAGGCGTAAACGTCTCCTTGAAATCAACACCTTCTACTTGAGAATAACCTTTACAAACTAACCTAGCTTTGTTTCTGACAATATTTCCATCCTCATTGAGTTTATTTCTGAATATCCATTTTGTGCCAATGACGTTCTTGTCCTTAGGTCTAGGAAAAAAATCCCAAGTTTCACTTTTCTCTATTTGATTTAGCTCTTCATCCATTGCTTTTATCCAAAATTTATCTGCACATTCTTCACTGAAATCTTTTGGCTCAATCTGAGACAATAAAGCAACATTCGTAGAATCATGTGAAGGAATGACTCTTCTTCTTGTTTTCCTACTGTTTGGATCACCAATTATCAAGTCTTTGGGATGATGTTTCTGAACATACCACGAAGGAGTTTTAGGAAGCAGTTGTTGTCTTTCCTCTTCTTCATCTGAAGCCTCTCTGAATTCTTCTTGACAGATTTCATCACCCAGTTCCTTGACTGGTTCTTTTATCCCCGTATTTTCATCTACTGTTACATTTATGCTTTCTACAATAGTATGAGTTCTTTTGTTGAAACATCTATAGGCCTTGCTTCTGTTGGAATATCCAAGAAAAATTCCCTCATCACACCTAGGATCAAATTTTCCCAAATTCTGATCTTCCCTTCTGATGAAGCACTTACTCCCAAACACTTTGAAGTGTTTTATCGTAGTTGGTCTTCCTTTCCACAACTCATAGGGAGTTTTATGATGATTGAATCTGAGTTGAGCCCTGGTGATGATGTAAACTGCTGTACTGACTGCTTCTCTCCAAAAGCCATCTAAAAGTTTTGACTCATTTAACATAGCTCTAGCCATATTTTCAACAGTTCTGTTTTTCCTTTCAATTACTCCATTTTGTTGAGGAGTTCTTGTTGCTGAATATTCTCTTTTGATTTCGTGTTGCTCATAGTATTCCACAAATTCATTTGAAGTGAACTCTCTTCCTCTATCTGATATTAAGCATTTGATTCTCTTGTCAGTCTCATTTTCAATCATTTCTTTAAAAGCTTTAAATTTTTCAAAAGCTTCGATTTTTCTTTGAGAAAAGTAACCCAAGTCATTCTAGAATAATCATCTATAAACAACATGAAGTAGCTATCTCCCTGAATGCTCTGAGTTATGGTGGGGCCACACAAATCAGTATGAATAAGATCCAATGGTTTGGAAAAAGTATACCGTTTTGATTTGAAACTGGTTCTGGTATGTTTACCATGTTGACAAGGACTGCAAATGATGTTATGGGGCCTTTTTATTTTAGGCAAGTCTCCGATCGCTTCCTTGTTACTAATATCGACAAGATTATCAAAACTCAAATGTACCAATCTTTTATGCCATAACCAACTCTCATCTTCTTGAGTTATAAAACACTTTTCCCTTTTTATCTCACTTAGCATGTAAAGATTGTTTGGAGTCCTTGTAGCACTAGCAATGAGTTTTCCATTTTTTTCTTTACTTATCTCACATCTATCTAAAAAGAAAGATACTATGTGCCCTTGATCACAAAGTTGACTCACACTAAGAATATTATGTCTTATGCATTCTACATAGAGCACATTCTCTGTTTTGGATTTCCCATCCAAACTAAGAGTCCCTTTACCACAAATTTTTGCAGACCTGTTATCTCCAAAACTAACTGTTCCTCTGTTTGTTTCTTTGAAAACCAAAAACTTTTATTTTTCACCAGTCATATGTTTTGAACAACCACTATCAAGATACCATTTTTCTACTTTGTCTTGAGCATGAAAAGTAGTTTGAACTATCATTGACTTAGATTTGATCTCATTCCTCTTTTTAGTGAACTCAAAGCTAAATCTATTCAAACTACACATCCTTGCTATATGCCCAAAATTCTTGCACTTGTAACACATGATATTTTTGTTCATAAGAGGTGCAAATGAGTTAACATTTTCCTTACTATGGCTATTCAAAGATTTATTGCAATGCATAGCTATGTGACCAAATTTCTTACAGGAAAAACAATAGCCATGGAAGGTATTATGTAACCTGTTTTGATGCCTTGGATGACTGTTCTTCTTGCGATCAACTGGAATCCACTATTCTTTAGGATGAAGATTGATCTTTCTCGAAGACCCTATTTCATGAATGGTGATACCATCCTTCTTTTCACATGGAGTATTCTGTCTGAGAGTCAAATGTTCCAACTTTACTCTAAGAGACATAATTTCTTCTTCTAGTTTCTCACAATCAGCTTCCTTTCCTTTTAGAGCCTCTATTAGAACCTATTCAACCTTCTTCCCTTCTTCAGCTAGAATTTTGAAATCTATAACACTTTGAGACAATTTTGATCTTGCTATATCTTCTTCCTGACATTTATGCTTGAGAACAGAATTCTCTTCCTTGAGTTTCTCAAGCTTTCTCAAGGCCAAGAAGAATTCACTTTTGAGATCGAACTCAACCTCTTCATTTATTTCTAAATTTATATGTTCCTCTAATAGATCCTTCTCCAAGCTGTTAGGCTCTTTCTGGAGTGACCTGCTCTGATACCAATTGAAGAACATGAAATTATACTGAGAGGGGGGTGAATAGTATAAGACTTAACCATTTAATAATTTTAAATTTAGATAGCAGTGGAATTAACATGATATTAAACAAGACAGAAATCATCACACATAGAAAACTCATTTTAATGGGGTTCACCCAAAAAGGCTGGGCTACGTCCACAAAACTTTTCTCTAAAAGTTTATTTCAAATTTTTTGGGAAACCTTCCCAATTACAATGTTTATGAGCCTTTGCTCAAAGGAGATACCTTCCCCTAACTCTTCTCTGGCTGGTGATACTCTAGAAGACCTCTACCTCTTCTTCCCTTAGCAAGTGGAACTCTATCCACAGAAGACACCTGTCTTCCCTGCTCTGGCTGGAGACCTATGTCCTCAACTCTGTCACCTCAAATCTGGTCCTCGAATTTGCACCAAAAAATAGTCCTTCGGTCTGGTACAAATTGTCCTCTTCCTCAGTTCTACAAGACACAGTCCTTCGCTCTTATTGCACAATTACAACTACACTCGATCAAACATTGACCTTTGCACCTCTGTGCAAATGCAGCAGCATACAACACTCTACGATCGAACTTCTCACAGTGCGCATCAACTCGCCACTTCTGCGCTAATTGCATTGTTATGGCTGCATCTCGCACACTTCACACAAATTGACTCGACTCGACTCACTCTCTTGCACACAGCAGAATTCACTTGTGCAAATTCGATACTCACATTCAATTCTTTGAAACTTGAAAATAGTCCTCCTTTTATAGCATTAATTCATGATCAAAAACTTAATATTTAGTCGGCTGTTACCCTAAAGATCGTTGGCTGCAAAACCCTAAACTGCGTTGGCCCAAATTTAACTCTGTCGGCTCAAAGTTAACTCTATCCTTCAACCGCCTATGGAACTCACCTATAGCTTCTACCGTGAAACTACAACATGTCATGATATCATGACATTTTTACAACCGTACACCTTCTATAGCCTGCTATCATGAAATCGTGACACCTTGGCCTTTGTTGACTTCCTTTGTGCTTCTGTCATGAAATCGCAACACCTTTGCCTCTTGCTAATGTCATCTCACTTCTATCGCGAAATCATGACACTTTAGTCTTCATGGCCTTCCTCTCAGATTTTGTCACGAAATCATGACACTTATGATTTTTTCTGATGTCATCTTCACTCTGTCGCAAAATCGTGACGCTTTAGTCTACAATGCTTTCTTCTCTACTTTTGTCGTGAAATCATGACACATCTACTTCTGCTGACGTCATTTGCAACTCTGTCATGAAATCACAACACTTTTGCTGCCTTAAGCTCTTTTCTGCCATATGCCCGCAAAACTGGAACATGTCACAAAATTGCGACGCTTTTGCCTTCGAGCTCTTCTTTCTTCAATTCGTCGTGAAATCGTGACACTGCTTCTGTTTAAGACTTGCTAACTATTTTTGTTGTGAAATCATGAAACTTTCTCCAACTGCAAGCTACCAACTCAACCTATTGCAAAATTGTGACACTTTCTACATCCGTACAACTTCTTTGTAGCCTGTCACAAAATCACGACGCTTTCAGCTTTCGAAAGCTTTCCTTGCAACCTGTCACAAAATCGTGACACTTCTTCTTTCAGACTCTTCCCTTTTGTTGCATGTCATGAAATTGCGATAGTTCTAACTTTGAGCTTTTTAGCATGTCGCAAAATCACGACAGTCCTCAACTTGACCTCTGTAGCATGTCGTGAAAATGCGACAGTCCTCACTTGGAACTTTGCATCATGTCACAAAATCACGACAGTTCTTGAATAAATTTCTCTCTCTTCGATCTTGTCATGAAATCATGAAAATTCACACTGCGGACTCTCTTTTCTACATTATGTCGTGAAATCATGACACTTTCCAACTAGCTCTCCTTCTCTGCCAACATGTCATGAAATTGTGACAGTTTTGCCAGCTTCGTCTCTGACTTCCAGCATGTCACGAAATCGTGACACTTTTTCCTGAACTTTCTCTCTCCTCAAACATGTCGTGAAAATGTGACAGTTTTGCTAGCACTTTCTCTCTCCTCAAACATGTTGCAAAATCATGATAGTTTTGCCAACACTTTCTCTCTCCTGAAACATGTCACGAAATCGTGACAGTTTTTCCAGCCGCCTGTATACTTTTTCTTACTTGTCTTTTTCTTGATTTTTTGCAACTGAGCTACTCTGATCTACTTGGAAATGCACTGTCCAAACTGAAACCTTCATCAAAACACATTCTTTGACATCAAACCAAAATGCTTCAAGACCTTCTTGACATCAATGACAACATCTACACTTAGAGCAAAGGCAATGTACCCAAGGTACCCAAAATTGCCAACAACCCTGGTGGAGATGCTTCTGATCCCATCTAGTTTTACTCTACTGCCAACCAGGAGTCTATAGCCCCAGTAGAGTTTTTCCAAGATATCTCAGTACATACTCAATCTGCATTATTTAAATTTTCTTTCTCTTTTTGAGAAATATTTGGATATAAGCAAATTGTTCAAGTACCTAATTTGAGGACCAACTTTTGGCTAAAAGATAGAATGTAATGATTTTTAGCTCAACCATTTTACCAAATATAACTTTGTCCCTTGGACCCTGAAATTTATTTTATTAGGATTTGGAAAGTGAGGCTTTGTCATGATGGACCAACAACTCTGATTTAGTCTAGTTTGTTTCATACAGCATGACAGTTGCATGAACTTTCAAGTTTGAAAATTGTAAGCATCATCAAAAACTAAAATGAATTTCCTCTTCTCTATTTATCTTTAGGAAAATAGGCAGTAAGGAATACTCATAATCCTATGATAATCATGAAAAACAACACAATTAAAACCACACAAAGCAAAACAAAATAAAACAACAAAAAGGGAATTATTTAAATGACAAACAAAACAACAAAAATTGCATCTCTATTTTTTTGGATATATATATATATTATTTATTTATTTTTATTTTTTATAATTTTTTCTTAGGGCATTTACTCCCTATTGACCCCATGGCAAGGGTTATAAATTTTAAGATGTATAGCATTGATAGGTATTTTCATCAGTTCACCCTCTAGGGTTTGCAACTTGTAAGTTTTTGGACCAATAACTTGAGTTATTTGATAGGGGCCAATACATTTGTGTTCAATATTTCCTTTCTCACCATGCTTATAATTTTTGGGATCCTAGTAGATTACTACATCACCTTCACAAAAGGGAGTACCCTTTGCTTTATTGTTAAATGATTTTACAGTTTTCAAAGTTCAATTAATTATTCTATTTAAGGTCTCTCTTCTTTGTTCTTGCAACTAAACAATTTGGTCTAATATCCTCTGCAATGCATCAGTGTTCTCATGGTCCTGTAACAACATGAATAGTGCTAATTTCTCTATTCTGGGAGGTATCAAGGTTTTTTCTCCATACACCATTTTGTAAGGATTTTTTCCTGTATTCCTTTTAAGTGATAGTCTATCTGCCCATAGAGAAAATTTTAATTCACTATCCCAGCTTCTCTTATTTTTACCCAATGATATCTTAATTCTAGTAAATAAATTCTTTTTTGATGACTCAGCTAGACCATTTTCTTGTGGGTAATAATTTGCAGAGTGAGAAAGTTTTATTCCATACTTAGCACAAAATTCTACCATCTCATATGATACAAAATATTACCCATTATTTGTTACTATATTTTGAGGTACCCCAAATCTAGTTAGAATACTTTCCTCTAAGAAATTTATAATAGTTTGAGATGTGGAACTTCTAAGAGGAGCAACTTCTACCCATTTGGTGAAGTAATTTATTGCAGTTATGATCCATTTATGTCTGCCTGATGAGTTTGGATTGATCTCTCCAATCAAATAAATACCCCATTGTGTGAAAGGTACTTCTATGATCACTGGTTTGAGAGGCATAGAAGCCAAGTGCTTCTTACCTAAAAAAACCTAACAATTATAACAATTTCTAACATACTGATATACATCCTTAAAAAGTGAAGGCCAATAAAATATACTCTAATAGTGGCAGTAGATTTTGGAGTAAAATATCCTCTACAAAAACCATCATGAAATTCTTTCATTGTTTTTGGGACTTCACTTTCATACAAGAAAACTAATAACACACCATCAAGGTGTCTCCAATAGAGCACACCATCCTGCACATGATATTTCTGTGTTTGTAGTTTTATTAATCTTATTCTATTAATTGGCATGTCCTTTGGGAAATATAGAGTTTGTAGGTATGCTAATATTCCATCATACCATTTACATTCAAAATTATTAACTCTTCTGATGTCATGCATCTCATCTACTGTAATGATATTATTAGAGTCTTCTCCTTTATATGCCATGTATTTTTATAAACCCTTCCCTCTTACAGTTTTGACTATTTTGAATTCTGCATCATACTGTAATAGTTTCACCATCCACCTTGCAGGCCTTCTTAGTAGTTCAGACTGGGTGAAGACATCCTTTATTGTTATGGAAGGAATACAACAGTCAGTAAACCTTGTTTGAACCGAATATACCTTTGAAATATTCTAAATATAGAATCATTGCATAAGCATGTCTTTCCAGTAGGGTATACTTAAGATGTGCTCCTTTCAATCCTAAAATCATGAAGGCTATTGGCCTTTCATTATTTTCATCATCCTTATAAAAAAGGACTGCAACAATGGAATGTTCAAATGCGAATGAATAGATATTGAAATCCTTTGAGTAATTGGGGAAGGTTAAGGCTAGGGCAATAGAAATGACCTCTTTTATCTTTTCAAAAGCTTCAATGTTTTTTGTTGTCCATGTTATTTCTCCAGTATTTTTAACCATGTTATTTATAGGTTTGGTCATATTTGTAAAATTAGGAATAAACCTTCTAACAAAATTAATCTTGCCAAATAATGACCTGACTCCTTTGATGTTTCTAGGAGGGGGAATTTTTGAGATAGTTTCTATTCTTTCTGGATCTATACTCACCCCTTTTTTTGATACTATGTGTCTTAGTAATTTCCCCTGTGTTGTTCCAAAAATACACTTTTTAGGATTTAAGGAGATTCTAAATTCTTTGCACTGGGAAAATACTGCAGCAAGATGTTCTAAATGGTCCTCTGGATTCTTAGAAAATACTGTTATATCATCTAAAAATATCACCACTATTTTGAACATCAATCCTTTGAAGGTAAAGTCTATTGCTCTCTGAAAAGTAGCACCTATATTCATTATACCAAAAGGTATTCTCAAATATTCAAAGGTGCCCTAGGGTGTGGTGAATTTTGTCTTATGTCTATCTTTTGGATTAATTTGTATATGATTATATCCAAAAAATCCATCTAACAGGGACATTCTGTATGAACCATCTACAACTTGCAATAGTTATTCCACATTAGGCAATGGATAATTGTCTTTTAAGGAGCTTTTATTTAATTTTATAAAGTCTACATAGATTCTAATATCCCAATTTTTATTTTTGATTGGTACTAAATTGGATATCCAAGATGAAAATCTTACCTTTCTGATGATCTTAGAATCCAAAAAAAATTGTACCTCTTTTTGCATTATTGGGTGCAGGTAGGGTTATACTTTCTCTATTTTTGTTTGAATGGCATGAAATCTTCCTTCAGAGGTATTACATGTGACATTACATTAGTTTTTAAGGTTTTAATATCTTCATATGTCCAAGCAAAATGTTCTTTATTCTTCTTTAAGAAACTGATATACCCAGCTTTTTCTTTTGCTGGTAGGGTTGTGTCTATTTTCACTATTCTGGGCTCTTTAACTGTATCAATATTAACATCTTTGGCTATAGTATCTTTCAAGAGAGGTTTGAAAGCTTTATAAAAATCATCAAATAAACTCTCCAGATAAACTAATTATTTTGGTATTCTATTTGTTTTCAGTTGGATTACTTCTAATGGTTCTCCTATTTGATCTATTAATTTTTCTTCATCCTTTTCATCATAAATTATATCACCATACTAATTTTTTAAGGTCATGAAGTCTTTTATGTCCACATCATCTTGAAAGGCATGTAAGTAAATAATTTTATCTGGTACAAAAGGCATATAGACTGAAATGGTTGGGAACCTATCCATGTATTCTTTAGTAATTTCTGGGTGATCTAGGCCTGATGCATTTACAGTTAAGAGGTCAACAACATGATTATGCTCTCTAGGAATATATGAAATATTGAAAGCTAAAAAATTATCAATCTCTTCCAATACTACAATTTTGTATTTTTTTAACCGTGGATATTTAGTTTGATACTTTTCCCTTATCTGTTGGATAATTAATTTAGCATCTCTTGTTATAGCCAGGTAATTTATTCCCAATTCTTTGGCTTTCCTCAATCCTAGCAATAGAGCCTCATACTCATCTACATTATTGGTGCAAGTGAATTTTACTCTGTAAGGAATCCCATGGTAGTTTCCTTTTATGTCAGTCAAATTAACTCTTGCACCTACTCCAGATTGGGATTTAACTCCATCAAAAGTCATGGTCCACATTTCTTGTGTTAATACTCTATCTGATTTAGCATCAACCATCTTCATGACTTCTAGACCTATGTTTTTGGCCTCTGGAACTTCTTCCAAGAATGGGTTATTCCATATCGAATAAACTCCCATTCCTTTTTCTTCCATTGATTTTACTAAGTTTATCATGGTTTCATATGTTTTAATTAATTCTACAGAATATTTGTTAAAAGGTTCTCTTCGTAGAGTTACATTTTATTTTTTTGACATTGGGATGGTAGCATAAGACCAATCCAATTGAATTGATCCCCCCAATTATTCTATCCAATGCCTAATTAGTAGTAGTGAGAAGAAATGATCAACATCGACTACTGCAATGTCTGTAACTATACCTTTCTTGGGGTCTAGGAAAACTAATAATATAGTTATCACTCCAATGCAAGGTACTTGTCTTCTATCCATTACTGAAACAGGGGCAGAATCTCTTGTATAGATTAAATCCATTTGGTCAGCTATCATTTTCGGTATGATATTGTATGAAGATCCACTATCTAGCATACAATTATGAATTACATACTCTATATTTCATCTAAATTGTATCGTAATGGCACATAGAAGGGTCTAACATAGGATGGTGACCTTGTATCATGTTGATTTTGTCTAGCCGCATGGAAAGTTGGATCTTATTTTTGCTCAATCAGCCCAAATGCTCTACAGACTTGTTCTCTATATTGATAAACTTTTATAAGCTCACCAAATGTAATATTGACTTTCTGTTTACTGAGTTCTGACCCAGCATCAAATTCTATATTTTTTATATCAAGTGTTTTGTTGCATTCTTCTTTAGGTGTTTCTTCTTCTAACTCTACTAGCTTAGGGATTACCTTTTTGGGGGTTCTATCAGTTTTCTCTTTACTAATATTTTTGTTTGTGAAGGACTATTTTCTTGTTTCACTAGTGGAAAATTTCTCTATTTTATCAAGGATTACTCTGTTCCTTAAATTTAGAGTATGGGTAGCTTCTAATTCTTCCACTTCTTTAGCAGTGGGGATTAATTTCCCCTATTTCATTTCCTCGTACCTTGACTCATGTGGTTTTTTCAATATTTTGGCACCTTTAGCTACTAATATTTGAGGATGATGATTTGAAGCATACTTGTCCATGTTCTCTTTAAAGAGACTTTCTCTGGACTCATATTCTAGAGACCAACAGACAATAATCCTTATGTATTCTTCAAAGATATGTATTATGTTGTTTACTTAAGTAAATAAAACATCCTTCTAGGTTATGGGGGTATCACAGGTTGAACAAAATTAAGTAAAACCTTATGTTATGTTAGCGTATGGTATGGGGTTTGGAACACTGTTCTGGTCTCTATCAAATTCTCTGTTCTTCCAATTATTGTTCCCGTTGTTCCTATTTCTATTTCCTTCTTGAGAGCCATTATTGTTTCCCCAATTGTTAGCATTTAGGTTTTATCTATGTTTTAATTATTTTAAAGTATGGTCAACATAGTTATTTAGACGACATATTTGATTTACCAGTTGCTATAGTTTAGGGATTATTTTTCAGGGATCTTTTTAGTTTGTTCTGCCATCCATTTGTATCTATTTAAATGCTACAAATATTAATTCAATAGTAATTTCAATGTGATAATTTTCACATTTTGGTATCAGAGTGAAGTAATTAAGCTCTCATTTTCCAGATTGCCCATCAATTTTTTTGAGTTCAATCTAGGAAATGGAGAATTGTGTTTCTTCAATGTGAGGAGACGTCTTGGACAACAGATATCACAGTGAATTGGATTTGAAGGCCAGCAATGTGGAGAGTCTGTGCATATTGAGAAAAGTTAAGAATCATGGAGAGGAATTCCATGATTGGTCATCCATTGCGATAGAGGCATCTGTAACCAAAGGTGTGATAAACAATAATTATTGCTGCATGAGAAAGATATTTGTTTTGAAAGAGATTCGTTTTGAAAGAGCTGCGTTGAAAGAGCTACGTAAAAAATTATTGTTGTGTTTTGTTTGATCCTCTAAAAGGTGGAATAGTCTATGTGTGTAGGAAGCTCCATGATGAAGACAACGAGCATCGGCTATAAAAATATGTGAGCTACGGAGGAGATGATCTGTTTGAGATGAATATGGAGATGTGAGCTATGAAGATCGACATGAGAGAATACTAGTTGGAGAGAAGATCATTGTATAAAAAAACATTTATCATTGTGATCTGCGTGATGTTGTAGGTCATCTAATTTGATTAAAAATCCCTAACACGTGTCAAAAGCTTTATTGTTGTTATTCTTTTGAAATAGTCTGCGTGAGAAGAAAGCTAGCAGAAGGCTAGCTCAAGCAGAAGGGACGATCCGTGTGACACGAGGAAATAAAAATTCTGGTTTGAAGGCTACGACACTGCGTAATAACTAGCCAATAGCGGATGACGAGCATGAGGTGTGAGGTTTGAGAGAAGATTACTAAAAAGATTTAGTGTGAGAAGCTACAAAATACTGACGTGTGAGTGCATTTGATTGAAGGTTGTGATCCTTGGTCAGAAGAAATCCTACGCTGAAGTGAGACGTGAGCTATAGACAAAGATAGAATGGTGTGCTGGAGAGTTGAAATAGTGTAAATACAATCAACCTCTTGTGATAAGAAGAACAACATGTTTGCATGTTAGAAGTATCCTAGGTGCAATTCCACAGAGGTAGAACGATCAGAGGAACCAGGTTAAAATATATTTATATTTTTGCATCTATTGTTAAAATTTTATCAATTTTTTTTAATAATTTAATATTAATTTAATTAAAAAATCATTTTTTAAAACTTTAATGGTTTTTTAGTTAAAATAAATTTTATTATTAATTAAACCTTTGATAAGAATTTTATTTTTACAATAAGAAGACATTCACTATTGCCTAAGAGACAATTTTTGTAAAAGATTCACACCATTGCCTAGGAGGCAATCTTTGTAACAAGTATTAATTTTCTGCCTGCAGAAGCCTTCCAGAGTGCCCGTTTAACAATTTTAAAAAATTTGGAACCCCATTCAAGGGCTTAAATTTTATCTTTGAGAGGAGTCATCAAGTTCTACATAAGAGGTTGATTTATTTTGTAATGTTAAGGTAAATCAGATGCTATCATACCCTTCATTCTCTTTTAGCAAGAGAAACCCTTGAATATTTTTATGAAAATTTTTGAATGTATGGATTGAATACTGTATTCAATCATATTCAAAATATTTTAATAGCCAATAAAAGAGCACCAGATGCAGGATATAACACTGATTTTGAAGACAATTCTTTTGGTAGCAGATATGAGGAGTCAAAATTTGTATAAGTTGCACCATAGGAGCCAGAGATTATTTATCTAAGTGACAATGATTCTTTTTAGGAAGCGGAGCCAAAATCTTATTCACCTAAAGTCATAAGTGTTAGTGACAATAGTGATTCTATTGTTGACAATTTTATCAATCAAGTGATAGGAGATCCTATGCAAGTAGAACATGATATCTATGAGAGAGTAGATCATGATAGATTTGATTTAAATTTATAATTTTTCCTTTGAAAAGCATAGTGCATTGATTGTATTAAGAAATAAAAGAAGTGTGTTTCTAATTTATTTTCAAAATCTATGGCATAAAATAATAATATACCCATACCTAAGTTTCATGGGTTAGATTATGAGTACTGGTATATCAAGATGAAGACCCTACTCATTCGTAAAGGTTTATGGGATATCATTGAGGAAGGCTACAATGAACCTCAAGACCAGAAAACCTTGAGTGCAGTTGATAAGACTACTAAGAAATATACCCAAAAGAAGAACTTGTTAACTCTCTACCATCTCCAAGCAGCCTTGGAGAAAAGCATCTTTCCCAGGATTACTGCTTGTACAACAACACTCGAAGCTTGGAAAGCTTTGAAAGAATGTTATCAAGGGAGCGATCAGGTGAAGCAAGTGAGGCTTCAAACCTTAAAGTGATATTTTGAGAATCTCAAAATGCAGGAAAATGAGAAAGTTGGTGACTACTATGTATGAGTGAAAGCAGTTGTCAACAAGATGGAGACCCTTGGAGAAGACATAAAACCTGAAATGGTTGTGAAGAAAGTATTGAGAATACTCCTTCATAAATGGAAACATATTGCTATCATAATTGATGAATATAAAGATCTTTCTACTCTAACTTTTGATGCACTAATAGGTTCCTTAATGTCTCATGAAGAAATATTACATGGGTCTACTTCAACAAGCTATGGAGGATATGATAAATATTTCTCCTCCAATGAGGGTGCGGGTAGAGGCCAAGAAAGAGGCCAAGGCATAGGACAAATACGAGGTAGAGGAATAAGTAGCTCAAGAGGTGGCAATCCAGGTAGAGGTGGAAATCAAGGTAGAGGTGGCAATCAAAATAGAGGTGGCAATCAAGGAAGGAGTGGCAATCAAGGAAGAGGAGGTGAAAAAACAAAGAAATCTTGTTTCAATTGTGGCAATCCTGGTCATTTTTCTCGAGATTGTTGGTCCAAGTCTTCTCAAAATGGAAGAGGTCAATATGGTAACTATGGTGAAGAAGAAGGAACTTCAAATCTATTTCTTACTTATGGAAAATTAGACCAAAATATAAATGACACTTGGATTTTGGACTACTGGTTGTTCCAATCACATGAGTGGCAAAGAAGATCTCTTTGCTACAATGGATTCCACCTACAAATCAAGAATCAAGTTGGACAATGACAAAGCTCTGCAAGTTGAAGGTATTAGAACCATGAAGGTTCCAACAAAAGAAGGCACCAAAAATGTAAATGACATCTATTACACCCCCAAACTCCAACATAATTTGCTTAGTTTTGGACAAATGGTGGATACAAATTATAGACTTGTTTTGATGAAGGCAAATGTGTAATTTTTGATAAGAAAAATTGTAATAGAGTTGTTACCCAAGTACCTATAACACATAATACGTTGTTTCCTCTTAAGTTTGGGGAAAATGGGGGTGCTCAACTTGCTAGTATTGCTATAGCAAATGCAAGTGTACTTTAGCACTTGAGATATGGTCACCTAAATTCTCAAGCTTGAAATTGTTAACTTCTCAAGCTATGGTGTGTGGACTTCCAAAAGTTGATGAACACAAGGAGGTCTGTGAAAGGTGTGCTTTGGGAAAGCACTCTATATCCAAGTTTCTAAAAGGACAAGCATGGAGATCTCGACATCCACTTCAATAGGTGCATTCGGATATTTATGGTCCAATGCAAACCAAAAGCATTGGTAATAATTCCTACTTTATCACTTTCATAGATGATTTCTCTAGGATTTTTTGGATATATTTTTTGAAAACCAAATATGAAGCTTTTGATTGTTTCATAGATTTCAAAAATACTATAGAGAAACAAAGTGAGTTTATTGTAAAATATCTAAGGACAGATAGAGGAGGAGAGTATTATTCAAATGCCTTTCTAAAATATTGTAAGGATTATGGAATAAAAATACAATTCACAATAGTCTATACTCCACAACAAAATGGTGTGGCTGAACGAAAGAACCGCACCCTAGTATAAATGGCTATATAAATGCTTCAATCTAAGCATCTAAGTAACATGTATTGGGCAGATGCTATAAGAACTAGTGTTTATATTTTAAATAGGAGTCCTAATTCTAGTCTAGATGGGATCACTCCTTCTGAAGGATGGAATTGCAAAAATCCAAATGTAAAACACTTTAAGTTTTTTGGTTATCTTGCATATTCCTACATTCCTGATGAAAATAGAAATAAAATTGACCCCAAAAGTCAAGCATGTATTTTTGTTGGATATTGTGAGTCTACCAAAGCATATAGACTCTACAATCCTAAAAAACATAAAATTGTACTTTCCATGGATGTAATTTTTTATGAAGGGGGAGAATGGGGTCATCAAAAACTTTTTGTTGATGATGGATCTCATGATGCAAGTTCCTCTCAAGTGCAGCAAGTGCTGCCCAAAAATAGCAAAGGAAGTCCTCCAAGCCCAAGTATGAGTACACTAGATGCTACTCCAAGTCCTTCTCCACAAATATCAGTAAGTTCTTCACCGATGGACATTGATTCTCCATCAAGAGGTAAAATAATTCTTCAGCACCATCCATCTGTTCAAATGTTGGATAAGAATTTCCAAAAAAGATACACTAGAATTCAAGCTAGTGAAATGAATACAGTTTTAAAAAGACTTGAAAATCTGCATATGTATGGTGATGATGACTCCCAAGAGCCTAAGGGAGATGTATTCAATTATGCTTTAATGAATAGTGCACATCTAGAGCCATATAGCCATGAGAAATCATGCACTCATGATGTATGGCAACAAGCCATGGAAGAGGAAATATCCTCTATAAAAAGGAATGATACTTGGGAGCTTGTGAAGCTTCCTAAAGGTAAAAAATGTGTTGGATAGAAATGGGTCTACAAGACCAAATTCAATGTTGATGGAAGTATTGAAAGACACAAGGCAAAAATTTTAGCAAAAGGCTTCACTCAGAAGTATGGGATTGACTATGAGGAGACCTTTGCTCTTGTTGCTAGATAGGAGACTATCAGATCAGTAATTTCCTTGGCTGCCCACAAAGGGTGGAAAATTTAGCACATGGATATGAAGAGTGCCTTTCTCAATGGGTACTTGAATGAAGAGGTTTTTGTGCGACAACCTCAAGGTTTTGAAGAACAAGGTAAGGAGAACCTTGTCTACAAACTGAAAAAAGCACTATATGGCCTCAAGCAAGCACCAAGGGCATTCTCACATTGATGGATACTTTTAGGAGTATGGATTCACTCTGAGAAAAATTGAACCTACTCTCTACTACCTAAAGATAGGTAAATATATTATCCTTGTATGTTTATATGTGGATGATCTCATATTCATGGGTAGTAGTGACAAGATGAATAAGGAGTTCAAACACTCCATGATGAAACAATTTGAAATGAAATATCTAGGCTTAATGCATTACTTCCTAGGCATGGAAGTTCATCAAACAGATAAAGGGATCTTCATATGTCAACACAAATATGCTCAAGATATGATTAAGAAATTTTCCATGGAGCAATGCAAATCTGTTGCAACTCCAACGGGTCATGGGATCCAATTGAGCAAATATGATCGAGCACCAAAAGTTGACATGACCACTTACAGAAGCATGGTTGGGAGTCTGATTATTCTCACCAACACAAGGCCTAATATTCAGTATGTTGTTTCTCTTGTTTCAAGGTTTATGGCTGATCCATCAGAACTACATTTTCAAGCAACTAAGCGAATTTTGAGATATGTAAAGGGTACATTGGATTTTGGGATCCATTACCACCAATGTAATTCTATGAAATTAGTTGGCTTTAGTGATAGTGATTGGGGCAGCAATATAGATGGTAGGAAATCTACTTTAGGAAATTGTTTTAGTCTTGGGTCAGGATTAATTACATGGAGTTCCAAAAAGCAGACTGTTGTAGCATTGTTATCTAATGAGGTTGAGTATATAGCAATCACACATGCTAGTACTCAAGCTCTATGGTTGATAAAATTCCTTGAAGATATTGGAGAGCAACAAAGTAGTCCTACAATATTGTACTATGACAATATGAGTGCCATACAATTGGCACATAATACCATCCACCATAGCAGGTCAAAACACTTTGATATGAAGTATCACTTAATTCAAGACATGGTGGAGCAACAGGTAGTTGAGATTCAAAATTGCAACACTTTGGATAACATGGCAGATATCTTCACCAAAGGAGTTTCTAAAGCTCAATATGTAAAGTTGAGAGACTGTCTTGTCAGCCCTCTCAACTTTAAGGGGGAGAATGTTAGCATTTAGGTTTTATCTATGTTTTAATTATTTTAAAGTATGGTCGGCATAGTTATTTAGATGGCATATTTGATTTTCCAGTTGCTATAGTTTAGGGATTGTTTTTTAGGGATCTTTTTAGTTTGTTCTACCGTCCATTTGTATCTATTTAAATGCTACAAATATCAATTCAATAGTAATTTCAATGTGATAATTTTCACACCAATTCCTATTGAATTTTTTCTTGAAGGGAGGGCAATTATCAACATGTGGTCTCTTGGGTTGTGATGGCTCACCATTGTTACCATTATTTCAATTATTTCTTTCTATTCTTGTTAACCTATTTTTCATGGTATTAAACATCTCAGACATCTGATTAGTTAATTTATCCATTGAATCTACTTCAACTCTTCTTTGTAAATCAAAAGCTACTCTTTTGGGATTTTTATCAAGTTGATTTATCTCTAGAGAATAAGGTTTTGTTTTACCACTATCTAGCATATTTATTTAGAATTCAATCACTTTATCCATGCATTCATCAATAGTGGTGGCTTTTTCTTGCCTTAATTCATAATTGAATTCTCCTTGGAAAGCATTTTTATAGAAGCAAATAGACTGGATGTCACTAGGCCTGAGGTTAACAGGGATTTTATTCCTAGTTTTGGAAAATCATCGATTAAAATCACTGACAACTTCATTTTCCTTTTTCTTCATGGTGGCTAACTCAGTTAACAGGGATTGCTCATTTTTCCTCTCTCTGAATTTCTTTAGAAACATAGTTTCCATTTTAGCAAAATCTGGAATGCCATTGGTTGGGAGATAGTTGAACCACTCTCTGGCATCCTTTTCTAAATTTTACAGGAATAGCCTTAGAACTACATATTCATGTTCTACCTCTAAGCTATCCAAAAAATATAAGAAACTTTTAATATGATCTTCTCCAGTTACTGCATTATTTCCTAAAAAATTGGGCATATACTTGTGGGTTTTATTTGGTAGGGCATTCAAATTTGTAGGTAAAGTAAAAGGTATGTATCTATCAGTTCTCCACAACTAAAAATTGTTTTGATTTGGCTGAGCCATGGTGACTATAGGTGTAATGGAATTTGGGTTCACAAAAACACTACCTACAGGAATATGGGGTTGGGTAATATTAATATAATCAGCTGAATTATCTACTACAGTATTACTATTAGTTGGGCAATGAGAATAATCAAATGCATAATCTCTTTTCTAAATTTTGCAAGAATAGCCTTAGGACTACATCTTCATGTTCTACCTCTAAGTTATCCAAAGCATATAAGAAACTTTTAATATGATCTTCTCTAGTTGCTGCATTATTTCCTAAAAAATTGGGTAGATACTTGTGGGCTTTATTTGGTAGGGCATTCAAATTTATTGGTAAAGTAAAAGGTATGTATCTATCAATTATCCACAACTAAACATTGTTTTAATTTGGCTAAGCCATGGTGACTGTAGGTGTAATGGGATTTGGATTCACAGAAACACTGCCTACAAGAATATGGGGTTGGGTAACCTTAATATAATTAGCTAAATTATCTATTACAGTATTATTATTATTTGGGCAATGAGAATAATCAAATGCATCATCTACAACAAAATTTAACCCACTATTAACAACTATTTTTGTAGCAGTGATATTCTAATTTCTATTTTTATTCACATAATTTCTACTTGTAGGACAAGATTTAATTTCATGCACAATACTCTTAAGAAGTGGTACTTTTTTATTATAGGTAAGTACCTCAGGATTCTCAAATTCTAAAAATAGCTCCTTATTGCTTCTCCTGGTGTATGCCAACACATTCTTCTCCTTTTTTCTTGATTTTTAATTTCTAGGTTCATCCAGACAGAGTTGCCAACACAAGTAGTGCAAAAAGAATAGAACTTATCATCAAGATTGCTTGATATATTTTTTTAGCCTCACAAGAGATGGTTCTTGGGGAAAATTTCAAGAAAATCAAGAAACATCAAGATTACTTCAAAATATAATTGAAAAATCATGGGCAAAAGAAAATAAAGAACGTAAAAGTCATAAAAATCAAAACACGGGTTCTTTATTCTAATTGGTCGCCTATTGATTTAAAAATATAGTCGTTGAAAGAAAATTATTCAAAAAGACTTAGGGAATGTCATTGGGAACCAAACTAAAAGGAAAGATATGTAATTAACATATAAGCTTGCTCCTCGGCAATGACACCAAAAAATTGTTGGAATAATTTCTTGCATCCATAGGGTTGAGTTGTCACACTACAAGAAATCATTTGGAACCAACGAGCTATTACAGGCTCTGGTCAACCTACCTCTTTATTTTGATGAAAGATATATTGTTAAAGAAAAAAACCAAAAAGAGTAAGGAAACCCCAGTGATAAACTTCAGATATTACAAGTTTAGAGCACTCCAGATTTTAGTTATACACTACTTATATTAAAATGACCAAGCAAAGACAACAACTATTATTATGCCTTATGTAGAACGATGCCTAGATTTATTGGGTTGTTATAGCAATTTAATAATATTTATAATATGAACAGAAAGAATGTGGCAAAGAGAAATCGGTGCTATTAGACTCATTCAAATATCATAATAAATCTAAAAGTTAACCAATGAAAGAAACACTCATAACACATTCAAATAATGTAATCTGCTATGAGGAAACATACAGAACTAAAGATAGAATTAACAAAATTGAACCCTAGAATTGTATTAATTTTCCAAATGAATTACATGCAGAGTTGGTAGAATGCCATTAATTTCTATTAGAAGCTCTTTAATACAATGAGAAATATTTTTTCAAATAATGTAACAATACTTCTTCAACTTCTCCCATTCCAATCTGGTAACAGGAAAAAACTTTGAGTTTTAGGCTAAAAAAGAATTGAAAATATTCTCAACTTCTCAAGCACAGTTCTACCAAAACCTGCACAACAAAGGAGAAGAATGAGGGATGACAAAAAAATAGACACAAAGGATACAACAACACAATTCATAGGTCAATCAAGTATGCCTCTTAGCAAAAATTTTATCTTTAATGCTTGATGCAGATTCTGACTGCATCTGGAGTATTTAAATCTCTAGGTTATTAAATCTATTATTTTTGGCCTCATCTGGGCCTTACATTTGTCACTCTTTGGTTTGATCCTCAAAAAAATGTACAACTATATTCCATTATCCTCTTTTATTTACATTGTACACTTTTCTAGGACTCTCTTAATTCAATTGTTTAACCAGTAATCTCAGTTCCCGAAGAGTCTTCTTCTTTTGTCTCTTCCTCAACCTTTGACTGACTTCCTGATTTTGAAGATTCTCCTCCCTAAGTAATCCTTATTTTTGTAGGAATTAAAATCCACATATCAAAAGGAAGAAGCAATAATAAATATGGATTTGCATAATTTTAAGTAAAATGTACAATTGGTGAAATTGTACAATTGACAAGTAAAAATGTACAATGTACAATTTGGTATAAATTGTACAATTGACAAGCAAAACGTACAATTGGGTGGAATTGTACAATTAGAAAATAAATAAAGGTAAAGTGTATGTGAAAATGACATGTGGATGAAATGTAATTTGATAAAAATTACATTAAACCTTCATACACATTAAATAAGATTATTAATGTATGGGCAGTTGTAAATAATGAACTGTCTCAAGAACCGCTTTGGAATAGCCTGGAATAAGCCCCCCCATTCAAATTTTTGGGTTGTTGATTGATGGTTGGGTTGTTGGGGGATTGTTATTATCATAGCTGCCATTCATGTGCAATTCGTGGGTTAAGAACAAGGATATATTACTACAGTTTATGTTGTAACGTACACTCCATGTGTACAATAATCATAATAATATATATTCTCATTTAGACCAAATTTGTGTATGCATGTGTGTGGATCTAAGGGTAATCTCAATAAGTATATTGTTGGTGTATTTTTATTGAAATTGTAAGTATTGTGGAGTCCAGATCTGTGGTAGAATTGCATACCTAGAAAATGTACAATCATCCATGTGCTCTTATGTGAAATAGATGAATATGGAGAAAATAATATTAATGGTTGTTACCCATTATTGGGAATGATTGTTTTGGCAATAATATGCAAATGGGTATTTTTTTAAGTCAATAGATTTGGTAGGATGAGGATTTTTACCAAACTGTACAACAACGTGACCAAACTGTACAAGGGTTCGTAATTTCGTATAGCTGATGATTTTTTAGCCTAAAATTATACTTTTAAGCATTTGGAAGGTAAATTAAGTTATTTCCAAGTGAATCATGGAAAAGTGAGTGATATTTAAGTAATTCCAAGATTCTTGGAGAAAATGTACAAGTGTTCAGTTATGATCGTACAACTATATATTTTGAGGTTGTACAGTCTCAATTGTACGTTTTAGAAGTACAGTTGTGAACTATATGGAATTGGCTAGATTATGTGCAATTAGTCAGAATTTATATTAAATATATTTCATCACATCCCCCTCTGAGAATACTACACTCCACTCGTGCTACATTTGGTGCCCGTTGTCGTGTGGATCTGAACCAGTTTTATCATTGTTGAGAATGATGAAGGGTCTAGAAGAGTAAGTAGTATGGAAGAAAATTGGGGTGGATGATAGATACAAGCTTGCAAAGACAAGATGGTAGAGAAGTAGATGACAGTTAAATTGTCAAATATATGGGAAAGTATGTTGCATTCCATTTTTACATCTTGGAGACTCGATCTCTATGAATTGGAGGTACGCTTGATGACATGGATTTGTGAGAAGCAAGTTTCTTGGGAAGATGTACAACAAATACCATGGTATCCAGTTGAAGCCATAGATGTGGAAGATAAATTTTTTGATGTGGATGATAAACTGCACAACGAGATGTGTATGGCTGATGTGAAAAATGGAGTTGATGGTTATATTGTAGAGGGTGTGTACAATTTTAAAGTTGATAATTGTACAAAGGATTGCAATTTACAAGCATTGCAAGGTTGTTCAATTGATGTGCATCATCCAAAGAGAACCATGCGAATGGAGGAAAGAATTACACAACCACATACAAAAAAGAAAAAAATTTGTGGTTATTGGCAAGAATTATATGATGGTTGGGGGAAACCATACAACCAAAGGAAGAAGTATACGATTGCTAGAGAAATCCATATAGCAAGAGGTAAATTTGTACAATTGTTGGATAAATCGTACAATGAGAAAGTAAATTTTCCAATTTCTAATGAAATAGTGCAGTTGCAATGTAAACCATACAGTGAGAAAGTAAATTGTCCAATTGCCAATAAAATAGTACAGTTGCAATGTAAACCATACAATGAGAAAGTAAATTGTCCAATTACCAATGAAATAGTACAGTTGCAAGGTAAATCATACAATTTCCAATAAAATAGTACAAGTACATGTAACCGTACAAATGAGCTGATAAAGTGCACAAGTCAAGTTTGGCCAAAGTTGATGAGAAATGTTGGTAAGAAATTTAAGGTTGGGAAAGAGTGTTTGATACCACAATAATTACCGGTAGTGATGTACGATGGTGAGTAGGACGAGAATCTGATATCAGTGCCAATTGAAGATCACAAATCCAATAGTGTGGTTCAGCACTAGAAAATCTATAGATGGGTGTACTCTATGGTGAGCGGGATGGGAGTCTGACATCAAAGCAACTATAGGGTGGAATATTATCTAACAAGAAGAAATGGAGTATAGCAGAAGAGCAATTTCAAGGTGATGTATGTAAGGTTATGGAAAGCCAACCTATCAAACCAAAGGATAATTTAGGCATATCATGTAAATATCCATTGTTTCATGGAGAATCAATAGAAGATCTAGTTCGGCATTGGAAATTTTGTTGCCTAATGTGGAAAGTGATTGGATAGACCAATGAGGCAGAATGGAGGTGGTTGTTTCCTACAATATTTCATGGATATGCAATAGACTGGTATATGAAATTACTAGAAGAAAAGTACTAGACATGGTAAGAATTATGAGATGCATTTGTAAAAGGATTTTGGTTATATGATAATGAGGAGGAGATTCTTATTGAAATTTATAGAATGAAATAGGGTAAGCATGAGTCTATTTGTTCCTATAATAGAAAGCTAAGTGGGTTTTTCGATCATTTTGAGAAAGACCAATTAGAGGCATTGAAGAGGATGTGGTTTATAAATGGAATTCTTCCTATGTATCAAATAAATATGAATATTTTCCCTCCAAGAACATACCAAGAAGTTGTGGATTATGCCCTAATTTGGTAAAGTGATGCAAAAGCAGCATCAATAAAGTGACATTATGGTAAGGAGGATGAGAGTAGCTCAGAGGCAAAAAATGAGAGTAGCTCATTTTGCCCTCCAAACCTATTATAAATAGAGGATTGGATTCCCTTTTTAACCCCCAACAAATTATTTATAGATTCTAATTCTTGACTCGCTCATTTGCTCATGCTAACAAGTGCCCTTATGTTGTAAATTGTTTTGTTGTTTTGTGCTTTTGTATTGGCTTCCCTTGGGGATTGAGTGGAGGAGACTTGGTGATTGGATGGATCAAAAATATTGGAGTGCTTATTTCATTTTTCATTTATCCTTGTTTTCTCCATCATCTCATCAAGTTCTACATTAACTTAAATTAATTCACAAGTCTATTTTTTATTGTTTTGCACTTTGTTTTTATTGTTTTAGGGCTCAAAAAGGGCATTTGAACCATATTTGTGCCCCACCTATACAAGGAATAAATTTGGAAAGCTAGATTCATGCTTCACATTTATAGAGCAAAAATTTGGTCAATTATGGCTTGGGGTAAGTTTTGCACCTCAAAACCTTGATTTTGTACTTGTTTTTTAGTGTTCTATTGTATTCACCCTATCTGCATTATATTTCACTATTATCTATCTATTTTACTTTATTTGTGCATTTTCCAAAGGTCAAATATCATTTTTCTTTCAAATGGTCAGCTAAAAGGACCAAGGGGGCTTGACTGCTACACCTCCAAGCTTAGTCTTATAGTGGCCTAAGTAGACCCCCAAAAGTTGATCAAATTTTCTAGGGTTTGTGAAGTTATTTTGCAAGTTTAAAACCATTGGATATTATAGATGCAATATAAAACTTGGATCAAACATCAAATATCATAAGTGACCTAATAGATATTTAGGTTTTTTGGTGTTTGATCTTCTTTATTTATGCTCAAAACCTAGATTATAAGTAGAGGAAAAGCATTTGATCAAATTTCTAGGCATTTGAAAGAATAAAAGCATATAGTGTGCATCTAGGGTTCTAATCTTGTATATGCATTCCCTTGGACCCTTTCTCAAAGATTTTATTTTGTAATCTTAGGGTTATACATCATTGAATTACATAATCATAATAGGGTTAGTCCTTGTATTTTTACATCTTGCATGTCTTGCATTGTTCTTTCATTCTCTTAGCTTAGTTTAAAAAGGCCAAATAATAGGTGTATGCTTAATTGATACATCAAAAAATCCCATCCCATATTTGGAGCGAGTACTAAAATTATTCCTAGTGAACCTATTCTTTCATGTTCTAAAGTGTAAAGAATATAACACACCCCCATAGCTCACCTCAACTCCTAGCGGATCTTGTCAAGAATCATACTCGACAAGGCAGTTTTTCCCCTCTACATCTTTGGTGAACCCGACATGAACACATGTATTAGTGACCATGATAGAAAACCTCTTTCTTTGTATTTTATTAAAAAAATTATGCAAGACCATTAATGCTATTTGTTTAGATAAAAAACATCAAAAACATCTTAAGAATCTTCTTATGTGTTTTTCCTTGGATTTCTCCTCTATCCTTTTGCTTCTTCTAATGGATTTTTTACTTAGGAGTCACTGAAGGCATTTGGAATCTAATAAAATTCCTCAAGAATATGATCAAGTTGATAAAGAGAATCCTAATATTTATGCAAAAGAGAAATAACATGTTGAAATCGATATTAACTTTAATCCCTTTAAGGGGCCTAATGGCAGCTTCACTTTTATATCAGTTGATCATTTATAGAGTTCCATAAATCATCACAAAGAGACTTTGTTTAGAGTTATGGATGAGAAGACCTAGCTTGAAAGAGGTAAGGTACCTCCTCCTTCTATCGTCTTTCCTATAATTTTCATAACAACCCCTTGTTTGAATCTTTACATCATGGTAATCTTTTTTATAACCCAATTTATGATACTATTGTAACCACCAATGTTGCAATGGTTATATAGGTCCATCCAACTAGTAGTGCATCTCAAGATTATGTTCAATTTCCTCCTCATTTAGTTAATCTTAACATTCATTCTTCTATTCCACTAAATGTTAGTTATCCTCCACATTAAGATACCACGTATCATAATCCATACCATAATGGTGTTGATACCTCTAACACAAGCCAAGTTCCCTTTCAATAGCCTATCTATACCCTTTGATAAGGAACTTAAGGGTATTGCATGACAATAATATTGAAGTGCAAAGTTTAACCAATATGGTGAAATAATTAGTTTCTATATTGGATATGATTTAGTCACCTGGTTTCATCTACAACTACAAAGAAATGTGCAATCAATATTTAGACCCTAGCATTGCCTCTAGGCCCTACCCTAAGAATTTTCCAATGCTATTTTATCTTAACTATAAGGGAATGAAAAATCCAATTGAACATTTAATAATTTTTAGAACAACATGCCATGATATCATATATAATGACATGTTATTGAAGATGTTCCGTATGAGTCTTGGTGGTATGGAATTATAATGGTATTATCAATTTTCCAATCATTCTTTGAGGAATTTTGAAGAGACATCATAAATTTTTGTTCAATAATTTGGTGCTTATGTTGAAAATAATGTGACTATGAAAGATGTCTATATGTTGAAACAAGCTACAGAAAAAAAATTTAAATTTTTTGTCTCGTTAAAGGAGTCTAGTTCGATGCTTGAGATATACCTTGCCTCCTCAAGACATGCTTGAGATATTTATTGGAAACTTACAAGAACAAATATTTTATTAATTGGAAAATACAACTATTACATCTTTTGATCAAGTTATAGATCTAGCAATAAATATAGAATAGGCCCTTATCAGAAGAGATCAGCTTAAAGTAAAATAGGATAGGACCACTAGAATGTAGTATAAGAATAAGCATGTAGTTGGTGATGGAGTAATGAATAGTAGACCTATTAATAGTGTTGTTAAAAACATCAAAATATGGTTCTTTTCCAACCTAAAAAATCCCCACCAATAAATTTTAAAAGAATCCACATGCCTATGAATGTGGTCCTATAATAGCTTTTAGAAGCTAATATGATTGAGTTACCTCCTATAAGGTAACCTAATACTACAACTGATTGGTATAAACTTGTATATCATTATGAGTATCATAGAGTGGAGGGGCACTAGAAAAACTTTTGTAAGAGGTTAAAACATATGGTTCAAGACCTAATTGATTAAGGATGACTTGTCATAGAAGGTTCTCAGCCCAATCCTCCAACAAACAATCAACCTCCTACTCAACAAGCACCCACAACTACTCAAGACATGGGAATATTTCAAGATCCCATCCCTAAGCATGGTCAATAGGTTGCTAATGAAGTGTCATTGAAATGTGCCACCTCCCTATGATAATGTGATTGGAATGATAACAATAACTATAAGGTAACAAGTGTATAATAAATCAACTCAACATTCTCAACAGGATATGAGTTCTTCATCCACACCTTCAAAACACACCTTAGTTTTGAAGAATACCCAAAAAAGGAGTACGATAATAGAAACACCACCTTTAGTGTTGAAGCCACAACCTATAGTATCCTTTAAAATTCAACAATAATTATCTAGTACCCCATCCAAGATCTCTCAGAGCTTTTGGAGACTTCTCCTATTCATAAGGAATCTATGTTGAAACTTTTAAGAAAAAAATCTATTCCTCAAAACATTTTCCCTAGTGCTATAGCTAATATTGTAGGATCTCTTGGGATACATCGCATCATATTATCGAATGATGATATGCCTTCCTTAGACTTACAATGGGATTCCTACATTTACAACACTCTATTTATTAGGGAAACTTTTATGAAAAAAATTCTGATTGTAATGGTTCTTCCCTCAATCTATGCACTTATCAGTTCTTCCAAATGTTTGGATTAAGAGGAAGACTTAACTAAATCTGATATCATCATAAAAGCTTTCAAAAATGAGTCCCAAGAAGCTTGTAGTGTTATATCCCTCACTCTTGGGGTTGGACCCAAGATATTAGATACCTTGTACTATGTGGTGTCTTTCCCTACATCTTCTAATTTGCTTCTCGGACATCCTTGGATTCATGCCATGAGGGTGATCCCTTCTAATTTTTACCAATGTTTGAAATTCAAATCTAAAGATAAAATTGTAACCATTCCAGGTGATCCTCACCCATTCAAATATTTTTTTTATGGTTGAGAAAGCTCAATATGATCTCAATTTATGTCCTTCAGTTTCTTCATCTCACATAACCAACCAAGTTGAAAAATTAAAAGTGAGTGAGGAAACTCTCATCAATGTTTCATCATGGTATCAAGTTAATCCATTTCTTCAAGAGCCTCTTCTAGATCTTGTCAAGATACCACTTTCACCGAGGACTATTGGTTTACCTCATAAGAAGGGTGAAGTTGTACACATTGGCATGTATACCTTTATTTTCGTAGGCATATCCCTCAAAGAAAGGATCCATGGTAGCAACCATTTTCCTATAAAGCATTCATTTACCCATTATTACCTATCTAATGATTACCCAATTCCCAAGAAAATCATATCTAGTATGGGATACATAGGCAAATATTTGGGGCCACAATATAAAGGTATTCAAGATCCTTTGGAAGTGGAGATTTGGTCTAGGAGATGTGGCATAGACTACATCCCTAGTAAAAACCAACATTTACCCTTTGACAATGATGATCATCGTATTACTTATGTTGAGCATTTAAATCACCAAATATTTGAGTGAAGTGATGAGGATGAGGGACCTCCTTATCCCTTAGATATTTTATTTTACAATATGGTAACCACTAGGTATCATGAGTTTAGTGTGACCCCAAATAAAAACACTAAAAGGAGTACCCATTGTGACATATCTCATAAGAATATCTCTTGGAATAACTTCTCCTTTGATAGGTCTATCCCTTGTGTTGAATTGACCAAGTCCTCTTGTTCTCAAGAAGATCCTATTCATCTATCTTATAAAAATATTGTGAAGTTGGGAATCGCTCCCTCTTTCATCAAAAAATATGGTACAGTCAAAGTTTGCACTAACTTTCATGTAGGTTCTCCCAGAGAAGGTACTGTGGGTGATCCCCTTCGTGATTAGAATCATGAAGATACCCACCATAACAATCATTTATTTTATGGGTTAGATCCTTGCACTATCATCATGTTTGTTGAAATAAGTGGCACACTCAAACTTTGTGTTGACTTTAAAAACCAATGGATGTAATTCATTTTCTAATAATAATAATAGCAATAAAACAAACAAACAAAAATTATGCATGGTTTTACATTTTCATCTAGCTTGCATTTGGTTTTCTTGTTCATACTGCATGACTATATATCATATTTTGCATTATTTTCCTGGCATTCTGTTCCTTGTATTTTTCTTGTCATACAATTGCATTATTGCTTGTTCATATTTGCATGACTGCTTGATCATATAGATTTTTGGGTTTCATGACAATGGAAAGTGATGATACCTAGTTCGGTTATAGCTCACATGCACTACACTCATAATAGGTCTTTTATGACTAGCGGATCCTCAACCTATGGTTCATCTCCATGCATTTCCATTGTTACACTTGCTCGTGACATTATGTATCCCTTGAATTTGAAATTTTTTATTGCTTATATATCTCCAAGTCAAGGGGTGTGGTTCTTGTATTTTCATTAGATTTGATCATACACCTTTTCACACACATCACACCCCTATAGGGTAGTACTCAAATTGGCACATCATTCACACACAACACACCCCATATGGGATCAACTTCATGGTCGCGAGTGAGGGGTAGCCTCCATTCGACCATTTATAAGAATATATCCTAATGAGTATGTCTCTTCCTCTTTGTCCATATTAGCAATAAATACACCCATAGTAGGTAAAACTCCACCTTGTCCATATTTGCAATATTACAACCCTCAAAAAATATCTTCATGGCCACACACAAGGGGTAGCCTCCATCTTGGTCATTTGTGAGCATACATCCTCACAGGGTTTCAATATTTTCTTTCTTTTTTGGTCTTTTGGAGCTTTTTTTCATTTACCCATTTAGGTTTGCATTTTAGATGCATTGCATTTAGTTAAATTCATTCCATTCCATTTCATTCATTGCATCCATTATGTTTGTGTTCACCATGCATACAATATATACATATACATATACATAAATCAATCACACATAAGCACACACGTTTTAAATTGCATCACCACAAAAATAAATTACAGCTAGTATAAATTGATAGAACTAAGTGCATGCTCATCCGTCAGTGTTCCACAATATAGATCTTGGCACAATCAACCATGCCTAGGGATGCATACCACAATAAAAATTGATATATAATCATAATACTAGCCCTAACCATGCAAGCCCATCTCCTCTGCTCTGCATATTACAGGTGGTGGAGGCATCATGTTCATATATCATGAACCAGTTATGCTCATGATTAGGATTGAATCTATGACCATTGAGAATATGGTTTTAGAACCCTTTTATTAGCTAGAATAATATGGTAATAGACCATCTAGTAGTGGGCCACTCTTTGTACTATCACCTTAGATGACTCCCTAATCCTCTGTACTTCTATCAGTAGCAAGTGGCCTCACTTGCTCTGTTGGCTACCTACCATCATAGTCATCCTCTTTGTCTAAGTTTATCAACCCATATCCCCTCTAAGGCACTCTACCTCAGCCTGTGTCATGTCTTGCTTTTCTCAAGCCTAGTACAATGCACTAGAAATGGACTCCATATTCACTTGCATCACTTCCACTATGGCTTATAGCCCCTATACCTCCCCTATACCTACTACCTTAGGTCACACCTAAGCCATAGTGGGTGTAAACCCTATGGATCTCCCTTATTTTTATTTGGATACCATGATGGTCCTCCTCATGGTTGTCACTATCTCCACCCAAACCTATATCTAAGATGATCTCGATGGGACCATACCTCTCTGTTGCCTCTTAGTGGCACATCAAATGGCCTCTCAAAGTGCCAATTGCACTTGATGGCTCTTCATATAACATATTTACAATGGTAATTATGGAGAGATACTTAAGGGCATAATGCTCTTGTACCATCTCTTGTACTTGAAGGTCACGTCAATATTATTCACCCCTAGATCAATGTACAGTGGGTCATCCAAGCCCTCCTCTACACACATAGCTACATTGAGAGCACCTTCATATCCTAATGGGTCCCTCCTCACCCATCTAAACTAGTAGTCTCCTAGGTCTGGAATATCCTAAATAATTTCAAACTAGAACTATACTTAGTCAAAATTGAATAGCTCTCGCTCACCCTTATCAGTGATAAACCACCAAATTCTCCTCATCTGAGCTAGCTCCTCCATGTTCTCCTTCAAGCCTAGGTGTAGATACCATAATCACCATATAATTTGGTTCTCCTATATCTCATCTATCACCCACCTCCCTAGTGGCAAGACACTAGTGTATGGTCTATAGCCACACTTGTAGTGTCGACTCCACCTGTATGTTGTTGGTGGCTCCACATTGGGCAATGGTCCTGGTAGTACATTCGATATCTGAACCACTATGTGCTCTAAGAACCACACCTAGAGAAATATCATATAGATCATCCTTTTTACCACTTATACACAACATTGTGTAGCATTTTATATAAATGAGCCAACACATATGGTACCCATATGAATCTCACTCCATGATCCTACATCTCTGCCACTACTCCTACCAATGACCATGGTAGGTATCACCTATGTGTATGGAACAACATCCCAACCACCACTCCATATAGTATGTATTTCAATACCCAAATCCAATATCAATGTGGTATCTCATCAACATGGAATCCACTCTGGTGGATTACATGTGTTGGATCTCCCAACATCATCTTCAATGCTACCATCGACACATGTACCATGTAAATAGTCCTCTCCCTGATGGGGATCCTCAATATGCACCACAAATCCTCTAGTATGATCATAGTATCTCTATTTTATAGCTAAAATATGGATGATTCCATATACCATCACTTTTCTAGAGCTGTTATGATCTTCCTCAATGTAGGCATCTTTGGTAAGTGCAATAGCTCCACATTATGTAGTGTCTTCCTCTCCTTTATTGAAAGATACTCCAAGGTAATATCCAGTGTGCCCAACCACCACTATATACTCTTGAGTACATCTAGCTGCATAATAACATAATTTTATTATTAGTCCATCATATAACATATACCAAAATCATAAAATTTTAAAATTTTCAAAATAAAGGTCTTTTTGTGCAAAATTTTCCAAATTTGTACCTTGGAGTGATCAAGCCCAAATTTGGCAAAGTATCCCAACCAAAGTCACACCTAATTTATATAGGGCATATATTTAGCTTGAATATACTACCAAATTTATGCTTTGTGACCGGATTCACACCCCACGATGAATTTTGATAAAAATTGACTAAAAAATCTGATAAAAAGCAAAAACTAAATATTTTGCGTGTGCAGATGCAAAATCTAAAATGAGAAAGTGGGCCTAAATTATTACCTTAATTCTATTATCATTGATTCCAACATCACCCCTCACCATGGTAGTATGGTGATTTGGTAGTTCCATTCTCCTCTTTTTTCTCTAGAGCTCTTTTCTCCTCCTTGTGTGGTGAAAATGAACCTCTTTTCCTCCTTTTTGCTCTTTTCTTCCCTCCCTTTTCTTTTTCCTCTTTTTCTTATCTATTTTCCTTATCATTTTCCCTCCTTTTATTCTATCTCCTCCATGTTATTCCTTTTCTCTCTCCTTGTCTTGCATGTTGCTCTTTCTTTGATTTTTCTTACATTTTTGCACCCTTTGTTCACTTTTTTGAATTTTTATCTATAATTTCACATTTCTTCTAAAAAATCAAGGGGGCACCCTAGCCTTAGAAGCATTAATGGTAGTAATGCCTTGTTTTATATGGAAATTTGCAATGTTCAAGCTCATACCCTTTTTTTGCACCACCCCTCCATGCAAACCTGATCACCCCTTTTTGTGTTCATTGCTTTTTTACATCTTTATTTGACACATTTATTTGGCCATAAATGCATCAAAGAGAGGGAAAATATAGATATAGAAAATTGACCCATCAGAATGAGTCAATTCTTCCTTAGATCCCTAGTCAACCACCCAAGATTACCAAGCGTAAATCTGGGTACTTTTTGCTTCTCCCTTTGCCTTTTTTCCTTAGCTTTACCAAATATTTTTACATTCTTGGATATTTTCTCACTAAACCCTCCCCTCATTGGCCCATTTTGGGATCAGCCCTTTATCGTGGTGAAATTTTATTTTCCTGCCTATTTTTCCCTCCAAACCTCTTATAAATAGAGGATTGAATTCCCTCTTTAACTCCCAATGAATTCTTTGGAGATTCTAATTCTTGATCTGCTCATTTTTTCATGCTAACAAGTGCTCTTCTACTGTAAATCATTGTTCTATTGTTTTATGTGGTGTTGCATACCCTTGGGTATTGAGTGGGGAGCCTTGGTGATTGGATAGATCAACCTTCTTGAGTGATTCTTCTACTTCTTCATTCCTCCTTGCTTTCTCCATCAGCTCATCATGTTTTGTATTTACTTTAGTTTATTTGCAAGTCTATTTTTTTGTTGTTTTGCACTCTATTTTTTTATTTTTTTAGGGCCTAAAAAGGGTATCTAAACAAGATTCATGCCTCACCCGTACAAGGCACACATTTGGTAAATTAGAGATTGAGAGAAATTTTGCATCCCAAAACCCTAATTTTACACTTGCATTTTAGTGTTATGTTGTATCAACCTTGTTTACATTATATTTCACCATTATCTATTTTTTTCACTATGTTTGTGCATGTTACAAAGGTCAAATATCATTTTTATTTGGAATGGTGTAGAACGAAAAAATATGTACACCAAGTAATGAAATAAAATACTAAAATAGATAGCAATGATAAAACCATTATGATGAAAAAAATATAAAAAAATGGTGTCCCTTTATTGATATTAAATCTATTATTTTCAAATGGTTACAATAATATCCCTCTTGAGGAAACTTGCTATCAAGTCTCAATACAATTGATACAATCATAAAATATTTAGATGTACACCATAGGATCTCTCTCACACAAATAAACCATCTTGAAAAGGGTTTCTTGTGATCTTTGTAAGGGGTGATAATATTAGATTCTTGTGCTCTCCCTTTCATGTAGGAATCTATAACATGTACACAAGAAAACTAAATATTATTAAAAGCATATGCAGGGCCTTTTGAGATAAGGCATGTATTAATGATAAATAAAGTTGTAAATAAACTGAAATAAAAGCATATGCATACAAAAATTAAAGCCTATTTATGCTAAAATAGTAAATAATATTATTACCAAAACTAACTAGGAAAAGAAATGAGCAGATAGATCTATGCCCTAGAGGTCATATTTGTGTAGGATAACCATACCTACAAGTAATCTCTGAGTGAGATGGTCACTAACTTGTAAGTGATTTTCAAGGTTGATGCAAGGGTGGATCAAAGTTCGATTTGGGGTGTCTTGTCATCATATTGGTGCACTTTGTGGAAGCAACTTGATGGGTTATATCAGTAGCAAAAGCAAGAATATTGGATCATAATGAGAATACAAGTGTAGCTTCAATATCTAAAGTGATTTGGCACCATAACTTCCAACAATAATAAGGTTTGAATATTTGAAATCATGAACCCTTCAGATACGAAAGCTTATGGTGAAAATTCAACAATACTTTGTTGCTTGAAAACTTGATAATTGTCTATATTTTGAATGAGGGGTGAGCGCTATTATATAGATTCCTCGAAAGGAATCTAACAATAGCACAACCCTACACATAAAAATAAAAGAGGTAATTCACATTTAGAAAAGCAAATGTCTATCTTCAAAATATCAATGTAAACTAAGTGTGTCATGCAATTGTTCTAATTCAGGCTCATGCACATACTGAATTGCAGTGCAAGGTCATGCGTGAGTTTAACTAGTAGTTTTGGCTACCAATATGTCCCACTCTTTTTTAAATCTTACTTCTGGCGTGACCATATTAGGATGGGATAAACCTAACTAGGGGTCATCTCTTGGTAGGTTAACCTATAGAGGTCATACCTTGGAGGTATGGCTAGGGTTCTAAAGGGAAATTACATTATTTGAGTAGTGAAAACCACTTTTTAAGCCCTAGGGCTGCCCAATATGGGTCATATGGTCTACAGGGAGTCCATATAGGTAGTCTCCTCAATATAATGTGTTTTAGGTGTCTACAAATGCCCCTTTTTGGGATGCATTGTGTGAAAGCACAATGCAAAGAAAAAAATAGATGACCTAGAGTCAAATTGAGGGTTGATGATATTCATTGATCTGATCAATGTTAGATACCCCAATCATGAAAAGAGCATGCCTTTTTTAATAATTGCTTTTAACAATTTGAAAAGCTTAATTTAAGTAATTCTTTCAACCAAGTGTTCATGGCTTGAGGTATACTTAGTTTTTGGTAACTTTTGAGACATTGGAATACAAACTTGAGTTTACAATTTAGCCCTTGGAGCATTGGAAAATAAGCTTAAGTCAACACTTTAGCCTTAGGGGATAGCAATCAGGCAGTTTCAACTATCCTATTATTTATTTAAATTCATTTTTACTTGTTAAATACCCCAAGAAATAAGGGTGCATGATTATCTTTAGTAATTATTATTGAATGAATGTAATTTGCATGATTGAGTGTTTTATTATTGACTTTATTATGAATTTTTTAATTATATGACTACCTGCTCAAGCGACGAGTCAATGAGGAAATAGAAAATTGATGAAAGTGATGAGTCACTTGACCAAGATGATTTGATTTAGATTTTCTAGGACCATTATGATAGTTTAGAGGGCTCATGTCCTCATTACAACCTTTGTTTTGACCCATTTATTACTATTTTTGGTGAGTACTCTTATGGTAATTTACTCCTACTAAATTGCATGGATAACCAATCACCGCAATTGTTAGGTTTATAGAGTATATCACTAGATATGAGATTCACTCAAATTTTGTGAATGAATGTGACCAAAGGGGTTAGGTGCCTTTGGAACATTTTGGATTGATTTGACCAAAGGAAGTCAGGTTCCTTTTGGACTTTTTGAAATAAAATTTTGACCAAAGGAAGGTAGGTTCCTTTTTATCCTTTTGGATTGAGTTGACCAAAAGAAGTTAGGTTCCTTTAAAACATTTTGATTGAAATTGTGACCAAAGAAAGTTAGGTTCATTTGGAACCTTTTGGATTGATTTGACCAAAGGGGTTGAGTTCCTTTGGAGCTTTTTTTTGTGTCTCTTTTTTGTTCTTGTATTTCTTTTTTTTGTAAATATGGTGGTCATCTCTTAGCAGGACGATCATAGTAAATGCATCTATTTGACCTCGGTTTGGTTGCATAGATTCAAAAATATAAAACCAAATTTAGCACTTTTTTTATGTCATTTGCATAACTGACAATTAAAGAAAAAAGGAATCTAGGCGGAGGAGAACAATTTTTGAAGCAAAACACTACCAAAACGTTGAATGACCTCCACCATGGACCAACCTGAAACCTTGATGATCGAAGGAGTCCAAAGGAGAAAGGTAAGCATCGTCTTATCTCCTTTGTTACCTTGTAAAAAAAAATGAACCACACTAATTAAAATTGGGAATGAACCTCACCAAAAATAATTAAGGTAAGGAACACACCTTAGGCTAATATGTAGTGTATTTTGTTTGTGTGCTTGAAAATTTTACTTTTTTTGTGTTTTATTTTATGTTTAGGGCATAGGGTATAGATTTGAAATTACCCCAATTAGGGATCATATTGGGGTGATATGGTCCCTCTTATGATACTGGGATCCATCTCGAGATGAGATGGTCATGTTCAAAAACCCAATGATCATAAATATGATCATTGTGGATACCATCTTGACCCGAGATGGCCTCACTTGAAGATTGTATCAATACAAGATGGCCTCAGTATTTAATGGTTTTTGTTCTTTTTTTGACCTAATTGCCAAATTTTCTATTTATGTATGCAGCTTGTTAGGGCCAATCATAGATATCCCACATTTTATAAGATAATGCAGGATGCACTTATCAATGATAATTGAGATTAGCTTTAGGCCATTGGACTTAAGTAGGTGGTGAGTCTAGAGGTAGTTATCGCAAATCATGTTTACTTTATGGCCTTTATAGATCGTTGGGACAACTAAACCAACACTTTCCATATTCTAATAAGTGAGATGATGATCACCCTGGAGCATATCTACAGGATCCTACACATCCTAATTGAGGGATGCCCTATCACCTCTACTCACATCAGTCACCAAAGTAGAGTTCTCCATACAGCATTTTGTGAGGATTGGGAGGTGGCACTGCGTAGCTTGGATAGTGGCAAAGTACTTGCAGAGACATGGTACAAGGTAGAGGTTTTGACTATGAGACATGTAGTGCTTATGTCACTTATGTCCAACATTTTTCTACTCGACTCTTTAGGGGTGAGGTTCCCATGGAACCTGCTCGAGCTGATTTAGGAGTTAGTGGAGAGCACAATAGAGGAGGCACTGATTAGGGTCTAGAGGACTACACTACTATCTTATTTTTATGATGATCTCTATGAGATTCAATAGCAAGGGTGATGCATATTGGGTTGCAATTTCCTATTATAGATTTGGGGCTGGGAGCACATATGGGTGTACAAACCAGATGGACTTCCTTGGGAATCATAAATGTAGATGGTAGATCATGATATTGGATATGGTATGTAGTGGAGGTGGGATAAAGAGTAGGATTGAAGTCATCCCCACTCAGGAAGGATCACTCATTACATCAAGTCCTTGGATAGACTGAGGCCAGAGTAGGTGGTATGGCAACCATATATAGATTTTCCACCATGGACAGAGATGGATGGGCAGCTAGGGCATATCAAAATTGAATGATGGATGGTTGAGAACCATGGTATGGAGTATGAGTACCTATAATACTATTGTGTTTGTTGACCATTTGGGATTTTATAGGATGTACTTAGAAAACCCATTATTTATCAATTTTGAGGGGATGAGACTCAACTTGAGTGGTCATGACTAGAGTAAGTGGGGGATGAGGTGGATCATCTACTAGTAGATCCAATGGTAGATGATCCAAGCACTACTATAGTGTATGATACCTGGTGGATGACTCAACTATGGTAGGGAGGTAGACCTATGGGTGGATAGGTTGGAGAAGCTAAAATTGAGGGAATTAGTTAGGATGTCAAGGAGGATATCGAGGAGGACGAGGATGAGTGATGAGTGCATAATTGAATGGAGGGAGAGTGGGGTGAAACATCTGAGATAGATGATGAGTCTCAAGAGGATATCAGGGATGGTAAGGATATAGAGGATAAAGAATCATATTTGGGGGGTAGATTTAGGCTCTACAGGTACAACTAGTAGAGTGAGATACTACTATTGCACTACTATAGAGTTAGCTAGCTAAGGGGAGGTAGTAGTGGAGGGGATTCTCTAAGGAGGAAACTCTATGGGCACAACTATAGAGTTTATAATAGGTATTGGATAGGGTGACAGTAGAGTGAGATGCTCTATGGAGACATGTTATAGATCAAACCTTAGAGTGAGATGCTTTATAGACTCAGGTGGTAGCTTGGACTGTAGCTAAAGGGATAGGTGGATAGACCACAAGTGATGCAATAGGGATATAGGCTGAGGTAGACAAACTATGAATGCTACTAAGAGACTATCAGGCTTGATGTCAGGTAGATGGCATGTGTATCCAAGACCTAGAGGATTAGGTAGAGCAACTTGGAGGTCACCTACCTACTCACCCTTCAGTAAGATAATCCTAGAAGAGTCAATGCAGTAAGTTTGGACAACCTTCTATGAGGCTATCAACTCCTAGGTCGATAGCTAGGTCTAAGAGATCAACAACTAGTGGATAAAGAGGGGCTAACAAATATGTAGTCAAGGGTGGTGGTGACTCTGGGGGTGCAAGCCCTGTTTGACTCAGACTCATGGGTTGCTCTATTTTTAGGTGTGAGGTCTGAGGACCCACTCTATTGTAGCCTACATGCATTTTTATATCATGATGTACCAGATTCTACCATATATATATGAAATGATTTTAATTATGGTCTATCATGTATTTATTGTTTTTTTTTACGTTATGCATGGATGTACTTATGGATACAATTGTGGATTATGGATGTGTGTCTATATATTGTAGTATGGATGCATATATGGATGCCTAGATGTATGCATGTGGATTGTAAAAATTTTGATTTTTATGCTTTTATGCTAAAACATAATGAATGAATCTAAAATTCATAGAAACCTAAATGTGAGCACCACAAAATGTATAAAATTCATTAATAAAAATGTTAACCTTTTTCACAAAAGTCAAACATTTGAAAGCCAACCATATATAATATGATAAAATATATAAATAATGGGTGTATGACCAGAAAGATGCTATAGGGAAACAACATGGTTTTCATGAGACTCAAACATCCTAGTTGATCAGTCAAAAGATTTATATTGACTACACGACTCAAAAAGATACAAGTATACTAGAAAGACCTAGATATTCAATATCCTTGTGTGTGCATAGTGATGTTCATTAATGATGTATAAGACTACCTCATTGCTAGACAAGTTTTATTCAACCCATTGCTATAATGAGGATCATCCTATGGTTATCATTATCATAATTTTGGATGTAGTTGGACTATATTACTAGGTAATACAAGCCACCAAAAGCTAACTCATCTACAAGCTAAGATTGATTTGTACAAAATAAGGTTACTAATATGAAAAACATATCACCATATGTAAGACTACCCCATTTCCAAGTGGGTTTCATTCAACCCATTGTTGTAATGGAGATCATCTCATGGATTTTGGACAATGAGAATTCCAAGGATTCAAGCTCATTACACCCTTATTTTATTTTTATTTCTTTGGGATACTTGTTCATTTTTGGAAGAGCAAGGGGATTTATTTGCTTAGTGGTGAAAACCACTATTTTTTTGTTTTGTTTGGATACTTTCTCATTTGTGATGAGGTTTAAGGGATTTTATTACTTTGGATAGGATGGAGCTTGTTCTTTTGTCAATTCTTAGCATCCTAGACCATGCACATAATAGGATGAGTAAGTGAAAACTTTTGCTTAAGGGAGCAAGGACTACATTGTAGTTTCATCCTTCCTTGTTCAAACTTATATTTTAATGTATGAATGTGTTTGGGATTTTGTGATATGTAAGGTGCTATCAAAGCAATATCCTACCTTCAAAAATCAATATAGTTTTCTACAAAATATGAAAGGAAAACTAGGACTGGATGAATGATTGAAAACCTTAGTGAATGCCCTATAACAACTTATTGGTTTTGTTGGAAAACATAGTTACTCAAAAGGGGGAATGTGGATGATAATGATATGTGGAATATGGTGGTTTTCCCTATGAAATTTTACAAACTAAGAGGTGTAAGTAAAATAGTCAGTCACCATCTAAACATCATTGCTAATGGTCATTCAATATCTACCTATCTTACAATGACCCCTTAATAAGAAAACACTCATAAGGAAAACTACAAATGATGATGATGGATAAGGTTAATTAAGAAGGATGATAGATATACAGGCATGGTACTAGATCATAGCATGTAAGAACAAAACTAGTACTAATGCTAATGCAATGAAAGAATATGTTGAATGCAAATAAGCAAATATAGTGACATAAAATGCATGTGGAATGCAAATGCAATGTTTTTGTGTTTTTGCAATTTTTTGAATTTATTTTTTATATGCATTGTGTGTTATGCATAAAATACCCGTAGATGGAGAATGTTGAGAGGTTCAGGTTCCTCAACACCCTCAAGAGAAGCTAACCTATAAGTCCTAGGCCTTATCTTTTGTGTGATCATAAATGGATCTAACCAGTTTGTTATAAATTTGTCTCACAAGTGTGGTGGCAAATGGAGTTCTACTAATTTTCATTAAGCATAATATCCCCAAATTTAAAGTCCCTAAGATGGAATTTCATATCATAAGCTCTCCTAAGATGATATTGATAAATGTTGAGGTTCTCAATAGCATTGACATTTCATTCATCAAGAAGGGTCAATCAATCAAGGTGATATTGTTACGTTGTATCATCATCAATGAACTCTTGGAGTGATATGCGCAACAAAGGAATTTCCAATTCCAAGAGTATAATGGCCCCAGTTCCATATACTAGTGAACATAGAGTTGCCCTAGTGGATGTCCTAATGCTATTTTTGTAAGCCCAAAATGCAAGAGGTAATTGAAGATTCCAATATTTATGATTATCTTTGCTATTTTTTTTGAGAATGCCAATGATTATTTTTCTTGATGCCTCTACTTGCTCATTAGCTTGCAGATAATAGGGAATGGAAAAGTTGTGCTAAATGTTATACTTTTTTGTCAAAGATTGCACATCTTTGTTCCTAAATTGAGGCCCATTACCCAAGAGGATCTTGTATGGAATACCAAAACATCATATGACATTATGAAGTATGAACTCCATAATGCGAGGTCTATTCATAGTGGTAAGAGGGATAACTTCCACCCACTTAGTGAAGTGCTCAGTGGTTGTTAAGATAAATGTGTTAAATCCCAAAGACAACGGGTGAGATTTTCCCAATTAAATCATAACCCCACTATGAAAATACCATATCAAATGAATCGGTTGTAAGACCTGAGAAGGTACCTGTGAAATATTAGCATGATGATAACATTTCATACACTTCTTGACATAAGTGAAACAATATTTCTCCATAGTAGGTCAATAATAGCCCATTCAAAGGATGCACTTAGTGATAGCCATACCACTAAAATTTCCACCATAAGTACCATCGTGAGCTTGTGAAACTACCCAAGCAGATTTGTGGGGCTCTAGAAAATGAAGAAGAAGATCATCATAGCATAGATGATACAAGATGTATCCTAACAAGAAATATATTGTTGCTTTTTGTTTGAATGTTCATTTTGCAACACGTGACATTCCTAAAGGGATATTATCAAGCTTTAGGTAATATTTGAGTTGGGTTAACCAATCTTGATATTGTTGAGTCTTGACAAAATGACTTGCTTGTTCCTTTTGAGTTTCATCCCACACGAATTTTTATTGGGAGATAACCTTAAGATAGATCATTGTGTTGTTATCAAAAGTATTTTTGGGGATCAAAGACCCCTAGGAAGCATGTTTAAAAAATTCATGTATGTGAAAGAACCAATCTGGGTATTGTTGAGCAAGGTGCAGTGACAGTATTGTCATTGTTGTCAACACAGTCAGATAGATTGGTTGATGTAGTGGACAGAGGTTCAAAGGTTACTCAGAGTATGTATAGTGATGTTAAATGCTCATGAGGATGTTTCTAATGTTTTGGTGAAGTTGCTACAGGTTGTCCAAGAAGACCGAAGCGGCCCACATGCAAAAGAGAAGCGAAAAAACAAAAGGAAAAAAGTGTCACAATATCATGACATGTTGCATTTTTGTGGCCAAAAGAGAAGAGAAAATGCAAGGAGAAAAAGTGTCACGATATCATGACATGTTGCATTTTTGTGGCCAGAAGAGGAGAAAATGCAAGGAGAAAAAGTGTCGCGATATCACGACATGTTGCATTTTCGCGGCCAGAAGAGAAGAGAAAATGCAAGGAGAAAAAGTGTCACGATATCGCGACATGTATTTTTGCGGGCCAAAAGAAGAGAAAATTCAAGGAGAAAAAGTGTCACGATATCATGACATGTTGTATTTTCACGGGCCAAAGGAAAGAAAAAGAGCAAGGAGAAAAAGTGTCGCGATATCGTGACATGTATTTTCGTGGGCCAAAGCAAAGAAAAAGAGCAAGGAGAAAAAGTGTCATGATATCATGACATGTATTTTCACGAGCCAAAGCTAATAAAAAGAGCAAGGAGAAAAAGTGTCGCGATATTGCGACATATTGTATTTTTGTGGGCCAAAGCAAAGAGAAAGGACAAGAAGGAAAAAGTGGCGCGATATCGTGACATGTAGCATTTTTGTGGTCCGATGCAAAGAGAAAGCACAAGAAGAAAAAGTGTCGCGATATCGCAACATGTAGCATTTTTGTGGTCCGATGCAAAGAGAAAGGCAAAGAAAGAAAAAGTGTCGCAATATCGCGACATGTCGCATTTTCGTGACTCAAGAAGGGCAGGCAGTCAGAGTAACAAAAGTGTCGTGATATCGCGACATGTCGCATTTTTGTGACTCAAGAAGGGTAGGCAGGCAGAGGAACAAAAGTGTCATGATATCGTGACATGTCACATTTTTGCAACTCAAAAATGCCAGGCAAGCAGTGAAACAAAAGTGTCACGATATCGCGACATGTCGCATTTTTGCGACTCGAAAAGGCTAGGCAGGCAGTGAAACAAAAGTGTCGCAATATCATGACATGTCACATTTTTGCGACTCGAAAAGGCTAGGTAGGCAGTGAAACAAAAGTGTCACGATATCGCGACATGTCGCATTTTTGTGACTTGAAAAGGCCAGGCAGGCAGTGAAACAAAAGTGTCATGATATCGTGACATGTCACATTTTCACGACTGAAGACCAGGATGGTAAACTGAAGACTACATAGTGACGTGGACCCATAAGGAATCTTTAATTATTTTAAATCATTTAATATGGTTGTTACACGTGGAAAGAAGCGGATGCATGCCCATGTGGAGAAAAAGAACAGTTATGGAAAGAAATGGACGCATGCCCATGTGGAGAAAACGAATAGTCGAAGAAGGAGAAAATGAACAGTCGTTAAAATAAAAATGAAAAGCTTTTTTGGAAATAAAAATGCATGCATGCATAAAAGAGAAAACAAACAATCATGCAAGGAGAAGATGAACAATCATGACCGAGAAGACAAACAGACATGGTAGGAGATTATTTGCATGTAATGTGTTTGACGAAATGCCTACTCTATATATACAAAAGGAGTTACATAAAGAAGGCATTACAATTGACAAGTGGTGCATGAGAATATGAAAGGAGTTACAACTAGAGTTACAAAGAGAAAGGATGGTTATAAAAGGAGTGTTGCTCAAAGAATTTTAGTTGGGGAATTTATCTTGCAAATTGCACGAGAGGTGCATGAGAGGAGCGCGAGAGGTGAGCGAGAGGCGAGCAAGAGGCGAGCGAGAAGGGTGTGTGTTGCGTGAGAGATGTTGAGTAAGCAATAGACCAGTTAGGGTCTTGTAAAAGTGAAGGCATTATTATGTCAATCTTCTAGCTTCAAAAGTCCAAGTTGGTGCTTGGCATCAGGGGTTGGTGCTCCTTCCAGTTGGTGCTGGTAAATCAGGGGTTGGTGCTCCTTTCTATTGGTGCAAATAAATCAGGGGTTGGTGCTCCTTCCAGTTGGTGCTGGTAAATCAGGGGTTGGTTCTCCTTTCTATTAGTGTAGATAAATCAGGGGTTGCTGCTCCTTCCAGTGTGTGCTGGTAAATTGATTGTAAAGTTGTTGCTTTGCAAAGGCTAGATTTGGATGGGAGTCCAAACAATCAATTTTTGAGGAGTAGCCAAAACTGGTGAACCTCGATACATCTTGTGTTGTGTGATGCTCTCTTGTTATACTTGCTTTATTTGGTTTTAATTTTTCATTGTTTTGGCTTTAAGAGTTGAAGATTTAATTTTTAAAAAGCTACACTGATTCATCCCCCCTCTTAGTGTCATTGTGAGACTAACAATTGGTATTAGAGATAGTTTCCCTTGTCAGGCTAAATCAGCTAGGGTTGATCTTGTATTAGTACACAATGGGTAAGAAGAATAGATCTTCCTCCAAAAAGGTATCTCAGTCAGTTTCAGTTCTCGTGGAAGAGAAAATTGAACTAGAAAAGATAGGAGTGAATTTTGAAGTATGTGATGAAAACCTTGAGATTGAAGTAGATCTAGAAGGTGAGTTGATCGCTGCACTTGAAGAGTTGAATATAGAAAGGAAAAAGAACAGAAGACTGTCCAAGAAGTTGGAATAATATGGGGATAATATCGAAGATCTCTTCTTACAAATTCATAAATACAAGAAAGTAGAAGAAGCTTTGAAGTCACACCTAGATGATAAAGTCGATGTATGTAGCAAACATGAAGAGGAATATAACAAAGTTTTTAGTGATCTAAAGCTGCAAGTAGAAGAGTCCAAAAGGATTGAAGAAACTCTCAGGTCACAAATCAATGAGAAAGGGATTGTTTACTGCAAACAAGAAGAGGAGATTGTTTTATTGAGGAAACAACTAGAAGAGGCCAATACAAATATCAAATTTGAGAAGAGCACAGAGTTGCTAGATAAAATGATAAGGCAACAAAGAAGCCCCATGTGTAAGCTCGGTCTTAGATGTGAAGCTGAACAACCTTCATCTTCTAAATCTATAGAAAAGAAGAAGTCCACTATTGAAGGATCAAAGCAAGAAAATCTTGAAGCTGAATCTTCAAAAGGAAGAAAATCTCAAAGGAGATCTATAGCAAAGCAACCACTACAAAAGAGGTTCTATCACTCTCACTTTATTCATAATAATGCTTTTAATGGCTATTGTTTTAGATGCAACCATTATGGTCACAAGGCAATTTATTGTGGATTGAATAATAGATCAAATAGTTATGCTGGTAGAAATACATCTATTATTCTGATTGAACTCCATGTGCAATGTTTTAAATGTAATGGTCATGGGCACATAGCAAGGTTTTGTCCAAGAACTTTTGTATCTAATATAAGGCAAGATAGTAGATTTCATCAGACACAAAGAATGCAACACACATAGGGAAGAAATCATGTGCATCAAAGAAAGGAAAATAATCATCCATCAAGGATGCACAAGAGACAACCACCCAAGAGAAATGTTCAAGTTCACAAAAAGGTTCAAAATAGGGATGCAGTTGAAAAACTCAAGTCCAAGTTCATCGTGTCTCCTTGGACTGAAGGAGACTACTCCTGTATTGCACTAAGTAGCTCCAGGTAGCACATCCTTATGGGGAGCAATCTTAAAGTTTTATTTTAATTCTCCTATGTTGTTTGGTTATCTAAGGATGAAAGGCAAGTAGTCAGGGGGAGTTTTCGTATAGTTGTCAAAATGTGTTTCAATTCATGTAGATGTTTGTGGAGATAGTGTCAAACTAATGTGCTTCAACAGAAAAACATGATGAACAGCTAGATTTTTGATGCAGCAACTGATAGGCATTATCTGAGATAGAACCTACAACACAGGCCAACGTTTCATGGAAGCATAAGCTGGCAGGTGCTAGTTTTGAAGCCTGTAACATTCCCAATCTGCAGATAAAATAGAATTCGTGTTGTGAGTACGTCTCAATTCATCTACCAATATCGAGGGAGGACTATGGTAAAGCTCTTCATGATTGTTATGAAAATTACAGCCAACTTGTATATGGAAGGCATGAGGTTCTTAACCAAAAATACAACACATCGTTTGGTATAAGAGAGCATCAATTTTCTCTAAAGAAGTAGTCATTATCAAAGAGATGCCAAAGTCAAAGCAAACAGTGGCACTAGCACCCAGTTCATCAAGAGTGCCAAGTGGCACATGCAAGGCAGAGACATTGAGAGAATTGCACCCAGGTGGTGAAGCACCAAGGAGGACAAGATTCCTATGCACCTAAGAAAGTATTGCATTATTTGAGAAATGCAAGATATTGCCTGAGGAATCCCTTGATCACAGCGAGGAGAAATGCTCCCTGGAATCATGTGAAGAATGTTTGCCTAAGACATTGAGTAGCCCTAACATATGCCCTAGCAAGAAACATAATACTGAGTGTTGATGACTGCACGCAGATTGAGGCTCCAACGATAGATGTAACAGTCCACTGTTAATACCTGCGCAGGTGATGAAAACATTCATGGCAGTTGTTAGAAACTAGAGACATTGAGCTGCACAACGGATGTGAGGAAAAGTCGTCAGTCATGGAGGAGGTGGCAGTCAAAAGGCTAAAGAAATCACGTGCAGGCTGCCTGGAGAGTCGATCACTCTTGATTTGGGAGTAACTTTTGTGCAGCTGAAAGTTGAGTGTTGATCATACTATACTAAATAAGTAAAAGCAAGGTACAACAAGAATTATAATATGATGAGCAGAGATTAGAGTTCTTATCCAAGAAGACTTTATGATAGAAATAGTACCATTGGAGGTGCATTCTATCTTGGAGACAGGTTGGTCATGTGGAACAGTAAGAAACAAGAGTCAGTTTCCTTATCCACAGCAGAGGTAGAATATATTGCAGCGACAGCGTGTTGCATGCAGGAGAAAGTTGCAGAAGGTGAGGTTAAGTTGGATTTTGCTCCAACAACAGAGCAAGTAGCGGATATCTTCACAAAATCATTGCCCAAGGAAGTCTTTGAGTATCTTTGCAATAAATTGGGAGTGGTCATGCTTCCCAAGAATTGACTAGCTATCGTGATCACATTCTCAGGGGAGCATTTGTGTATTTGTTTATCTTTTTGCTCATGTTTGTGATTTTTGCTAAGTGTAATAATTTTTGTCTGAGAATGTTGTGCATGGACTCAGGGGAAGTTTACAATAGCCCTTTTGGTATTTTTTTCAAAGGGGGAGAAGAGTTATAGGAAATTGCTCAAGAGTTATAGGAAATTGCACATGTTTTGCCAACAATTCCAAAGGGGGAGATTGTTGAGCAAGGTGCAGCAACAGTATTGTCATTGTTGTCAACATAGTCAGATAGATCAGTTGATGCAGTGGATAGGAGTTTAGAGGTTACTCAGAGTATGTACAATGATGTTAAATGCTCATGAGGATGTTTCTGATATTTGGGTGAAGTTGCTACAGGTTGTCCAAGAAGACCGAAGTGGCCCACATGCAAAAGAGAAGAGAAAAAGCAAAGGGAAAAAAGTGTCACGATATCGTGACATGTTGCATTTTCGCGGCCAGAAGAGAAGAGAAAATGAAAGGATAAAAAGTGTCACAATATCGTGACATGTTGCATTTTCACGGCCAGAAGAGAAGAGAAAATGCAAGGAGAAAAAATGTCGTGATATCGCGACATGTTGCATTTTTGCGGCTAGAAGAGAAGAGAAAATGCAAGGAGAAAAAGTGTTACGATATCACGACATGTTGTATTTTCGTGGGCCAAAAGAAGAGAAAATGCAAGGAGAAAAAGTGTCGTGATATCGCGGCATGTTGTATTTTCGTGGGCCAAAGGAAATAAAAAGAGCAAGGAGAAAAATTGTCGTGATATCGTGACATGTATTTTCGCAAGCCGAAGCAAAGAAAAAGAGCAAGGAGAAAAAGTGTCGCGATATCGTGACATATTGTAATTTCGTGGGCCAAAGCTAAGAAAAAGAGCAAGGAGAAAAAGTGTCGCGATATCGCGACATGTTGTATTTTCACGGGCCAAAGCAAAGAGAAAGGACAAGAAGGAAAAAGTGTCGCGATATCGCGACATGTAGCATTTTTGCGGTCCAATGCAAAGAGAAAGGACAAGAAGGAAAAAGTGTCGTGATATCGTGACATGTAGAATTTTTGCGGTCCGATGCAAAGAGAAAGATAGAGAAATAAAAAGTGTCACGATATCACGACATGTCGCATTTTTGTGACTCAAGAAGGGCAAGCAGTCAGAGTAACAAAAGTGTCGCGATATCGCGACATGTTGCATTTTCACGACTCAAGAAGGGCAGGCAGGCAGAGTAACAAAAGTGTTGTGATATCACGACATGTCACATTTTTGCAACTCAAAAAGGCTAGACAAGCAGTGAAACAAAAGTGTCGTGATATCGTGACATGTCACATTTTTGTGACTCAAAAAGGCCAGGCAGGCAGTGAAACAAAAGTGTCGCGATATCGCAACATGTCACATTTTCATGACTCGAAAAGGCCAGGCAGGCAGTGAAACAAAAGTGTCGTGATATCACGACATGTCGTATTTTTGTGACTCAAAAAGGCCAGGAAGGCAGTGAAACAAAAGTGTCACGATATCGTGACATGTCGCATTTTTGTGACTAAAGACCAGGATGGTAAAACTGAAGACTGCATAGTGACGTGGACCCATAAGGAATATTTAATGATTTTAAATCATTTAAGATGGTCGTTACACATGGAAAGAAGTGGATGCATGCCCATGTGGAGAAAATGAACAGTTATGGAAAGAAACAGACGCATGCCCATGTGGAGAAAACAAACAGTTGAAGAAGGAGAAAACGAACAGTCGTTAAAATAAAAACGAAAAGCTTTTTCGAAAATCAAAACGCATGCATGCACAAAAGAGAAAATGAACAATCATGCAAGGAGAAGACGAACAGTCATGACCGAGAAGACGAACAGTCATGGTAGGAGATTCTTTGCATGTAACGTGTTTGATGAAATGCCTACTCTATATATACAAAAGGAGTTACATAAATAAGGCGTTACAATTGACAAGTGGTGCATGAGAATATGAAAGGAGTTACAACTGGAGTTACAAAGAGAAAGGATGGTTATAAAAGGAGTGTTGCTCGAAGAATTTCAGTTGGGGAATTTATCTTGCGAAGTGCATGAGAGGTGTGTGAGAGGTGCACGAGAGAAGCGTGAGAGGCGAGAGAGAGGTGAGCAAGAGGCAAGAGAGAAGGGTGTGTGTTGCGTGAGAGATGTTGAGTAAGCAATAGACCAGTTAGGGTCTTGTAAAAGTGAAGGCATTATTATGTCAATCTTCTAGCTTCAAGATTGAAGTCCAAGTTGGTGCTTGGCATCAGGGGTTGGTGCTCCTTCCAGTTGGTGCTGGTAAATCAGGGGTTGGTGCTCTTTTCTGTTGCTGTAGATAAATCAGGGGTTGGTGCTCCTTCCAGTTGGTGCTGGTAAATCAAGGGTTGGTGCTCCTTTTTGTTAGTGCAGATAAATCAGGGGTTGGTGCTCCTTCCAGTGTGTGTTGGTAAATTGATTGTAAAGTTGTTGCTTTGCAAAGGCTAGATTTGGATGGGAGTCCAAAAAGTCAATTTTTGAGGAGTATCCAAAACTGGCGAACCTCGATACATCTTGTGTTGTGTGATGCTCTCTTGTTATACTTGCTTTATTTGGTTTTAAGTTTTCATTGTTTTGTCTTTAAGAGTTGAATATTTAAGTTTTAAAAAGCTACACTGATTCACCCCCTCCTCTCAGTGTCATTATGAGACTAACAGGTACGGTCCAATATAAATTATGTGGATAACTTCTTCATATTTTGAAGCCTCATGTAAAATCATTTACTGCAAAAGCATTTTGACATGAATGACTATAATGTCATCCAAAGGGTTCTACAGAATAAGGATCCCAAGGAAGCTATTGTATCCATAAAATTATTAGATAAACAAGGGACTACCTCAATATTGTACCATTCCAATTTAGCTAATAGCTTGTCCACAAGGGCTTTGTAAGACTGCAATATTGCATTGGTATATTTCCTTGACTTGGTTAAGAATGAGCAAAGAATCACCAAAGATATTCAACTTTTTGATTCTCATGGTGATAGCTACTTGAAGGTCCAAAAAGAGGGATTCATATTCAAAATTATTATTGGTGCATAAGAAATCAATTTTAAATGATAGCGGTATAGGAGCCTCCTAAAATGTGAAAATCATGATTCTCACACTACCCCCTTGCTCACATTTGAAACCATCAAAGAACAGAGTCATATTGGCTTTAATTTTAGGTTCTTTTAGTTCTATCAAGTTTGATAATGTAAAAACTACATCATCAGGCAACTTGATGGTAAGAGAATGATTATCTTAAAGAGAAGCCTCTGCTAGTTGATCAACAATTACTTGACCTTTAATAGATTTTTGAATTATGAATTCAAGGTCAAATTTTATCAACAACATGATCCATTTTGCAGTACAACTATTATTGTAGGTTTCACTCATCATGTACCACAAAATATTTTCTTTGGACATGACAAACGTTGCTTGATTAAGCATATAATTGTGTAGCTTCTTAATGGTGAATACCAATGCTAAATAAAGCTTCTCAATGTATGCATACTTAAGCTCAAAACTAGCCAAGGTGTGACTAATGTAGTAAACATCTTGTTCCTTATTTTCTTCATTATTTTGGGTCAACATAGTCCCTAAAGCAAAATAGATAGCTAATATTTATAGTAAAAATGACACACCTAGACAAGGTGGAGCTAATACCAATGGGGATTCCAGGTACTATTTTATCTCATCAAAGATATTTTGACAGTTATCATCCCAATTAAATAGGATCCTATTTTGTAACAGACGATTCATTGGTCGATATTTATCCAAAAGTGCACTATGAAGCATCAGATAAATGCTACCTTCCCTTGTAATCTACAAAGTTGCTTAAGGTTGGTAGGGGGAAGCATTTCAAGTACTACCTTGACCTTGGTAGGATCAATTTTGATGCCTCATTTTGAGACTAGAAAACCCAAGAGTTTTCTATATGTTACTCACAAGACACATTTCTTAGGGTTAAGTCTAACATTATTCTTGATGAGGCGATAAAAGAACTTCCTTAGAACATTGATATGCTTATGATGCAACATAGATTTAGCTAGTAAATCATCTATGTAATCCTCTAGGATTTTGTACATGTAGTCATGAAATATGTATGTCATGGCCTGCTAATATGTTGCACCAATATTTTTGAGGCCAAATGGCATAACTTTGTAACAAAAGGTCGTGTGGTAAAGGCTATCTTGTCTTGATCTTCAAGATTGAACCAGATTTGATTATAGCTTGAGAAACCATCCATGAGGAATACCATTTTATGACCTTCTATTGTTTCTACAAAAGCATCAATGGTAGGGAGGGGAAATTCATCCTTAGGAGTTTCTTTGTTAAGATCTCAAAAATATGTTCATATGTGAATCCTCCCATTGGGTTTTCCTATGGGTACCATGTTGGAGACCAAATCAGGATAAAAAAATTTGTAATTCACCTTTAACCATTAATGCAATCATTGGATGCATCTTTATAATATTTTGCTTGTCTGGTTTGATTTTTGGATTGATAATTAGGTTATGCATGGTCAAAATTGGGTTGAGACCCAACATATATTTATAAGACCAGCTAAAGGCCTCTATTTTCTCTTTCAAAAGGGCTATGATCATGACTTATTCTTGTGGGGATAGACCATATACCAAATTGATATTTTTAGAAATTTTGGGATTGATGTCAATATCCACTTCAATTATGTCCTCAACTAACATGTGGGATCCCTCCTCGAGCTTATGAGGTGTAGGTATCAAACATATATCATCATCTAGATTTAGAGAATCGATCATTTCATCAGGTTTGATCTCAACTTGACAAACATATTCAAACAACCCTTGGGAGAAATGAAATGACTATAACATCTCTTAAGAGAAAAACTCCATGGGTGATGGAAAAATTATGGTGTGATCAAAATCAATGGCCTCATTATTGAGGTACAAAGGTTTTGAAGGATCCCTCAGATTATGGAGTGGTATGGTTAGATTAATAGAAACTATATTGATGGATGGTGAATGATTTCCACTCATGGGTGGGAAGAGCCTATCAATGATGGATAGCCTCAAGTACATCGAAGGTGACTGAGGTGGAGGTGGAATGACTAGATGAGACCTAGGTAGAATAAAAAGGATTGGATATTTAGGTGAAAGAAGTTGTCATAAAATGTGCATCCTCCTAGGGAACAAATGAAGGTAGAACTCATCAAGATCATTTAGTGGATCAATTGTATTAGACTCATGGTAAGATGAATCAAATACATATGTCATCATGATCTTGATTAGGTCCATCATCCTCTTCACTCCAATAATTCGTAGGGTCATTGGCTAAGCTAGACTCTTCTTTATCATTTATTTTTTTATCTACATTAGATATCTAACCATTGGTGTGCTCTTGACTAGAGGACAAAAGAGGGTTCACATGAACCTAATCTCTAAGCTACTAAATGTGGCTAGGACCAAGATACACTAAAATTATCTCATCCTCATCTTCTTTAGGTGCCTCACTAGAAGAGTTAGAGGATTAAAAAGAAACCATTGTGATGGGAAGGTGATATCCTAGTAGATGAATGTATTCTAGATCGATGTAATCATTCTCATAAATATCATCTTCAAATCCTATGGCTAGGCACTAAATGGAGTCTACAAGGAGTTCATCTAGCATATGCATAGAATACCCTAACCTAAAATTATATGTGGGGAGCTAATACTATGTATAGTAAGGTGTTTGGAGACCCTACTCATACCAACCAAGACCATTCCCATGCCAATGACAGTAGTAAAAGTATTGTAGGGTAAAATTCAGGTTTGATAGATAATTGATATTCCCTAAAAATAGCTCATCAGCATTGTCCTCCATAGGATATGGACTTGTAGAATCATCAAAACCCTCATAAATAATTTTTTTTGGTTTGAGGATACCCCTAAGGGCACAATGGTACCAATGGATAGTGATGACAAGGGAGGCTTTCACATGTTCTACACGAACTAAATGAGTGGAGTGAATATGACATTTTGCACTAAATACTCAGCAAGTCCAATATTAGCCAAATGAACCCTGACTTGTAGTGGGGTGGATGAGGATGATGGGGGTGTGGCTTGATCTGACTCTTCCATAACAATAGATGATTCTTCATCATCTATAGGATTTGGAATATCCTTTACTAAAATGGTGGATATGTATGGTGGGATCTCCTCAATTAGCTCCTTCAACTTTTTATTACTCGAATAATCTGAGGATGAAGGAGTATCAGGAGAAACCAATGGTGATAGTGAATATGAAAGAGGTTCAATGGCTAACTATGGTGTTGGATCTAGAATTTTTATGGGGCCATTTGGTCAGATTTCTAGATGGATGGATGGTAAGATAGACTCTTGTAGGTGGTGCACCACATTGCAATACTTGAAGGGATCGAGATCTGCATGAACTACATGAACTTACCCTCATGTATATATTTGAGACACTGATGCAATATGGATGGGACACAGTTCATATATTGCACCCAAGGTCTCCCAAGCAATATATTATACTGCATTGCACCCTCAAAGACATGGCATAATATAGGAGTGGTCTTTAGCCCAACATGAATAAGAAGGACTATTATACTGATGGTAGATCATAAAGCATCATTAAATACTTAGAGGATGGATGTAGATGCTAAAATGTGTGAGGTCAGAAGACTAAGGTGTGCTAGTGTATCATTTGTAATGATGTTAATTGAGGAGCTTGTATCGATCAAGACTCACTTCACACTAGCAATGATGTACAGTGGAGGATCGGGTCCAGTAGTGGGTGTTGCCTTGATATCATGATCATGAAATGTGATAGTAGGCTCTCTACAATGTTGAATGTACCCCACAAAATTGACAAAAGAGTTATAATATTGGAACTGCAATTCAACTAATTTCAAAATATCCATTAGAGCAAAATATTCATTAGAGCTTCTCTATGTGGTTGAAACTATTGTATGAGATCATAAATGGAGAGTCTTATCGATGCCATTCATAGAATTTGGGTAAATATACTCTTTATCATCACCATCAAGTAAGGTAGAGGACCTTGGACATGATTTATTGGTAGTAGAGGCTATGATGAGAAAGAATTTTTTTTTAGAGCTATAGACGATGCAGCTTGATTCAGATACCACATATTCCTTGTCATAATATTAATCATCCCCACAAATCCCTGATTGGGTGGGACTGTGTGGATTTCATTTACTTGTCATGTTTTATCTACTTGCACCTCATGTGTAGGTAGTGGATCCTTAAATATGACCATTTTTTAATTGTTGGTTGTGAGAGGATTGTCAATTTTAAGTTCATTATTGTCAAGAATATCCTATACTTTTTTATTAAATGTGTAACATGACTGAATATCATGACCATTTTATAAATGATAAGGATAGTAGAATTCCTATTGATACCACTTAGGCTTTGGCTTATTAGGATGCAATGGGTGAATCTCTAGTAGATTGATAGCCTTTGCCTCACATAGCTAATTAAAAATTGAATCCAAAGATTTAGGAAATGGCGTATAATTGTAAGGTTTGCAACATTATTGCTTTTACGCTTGATCCTATTAATATTGATTGTAATATACAAGAGGGGGTTGGTCCTGATAATTGATTTGTTGTGGCAGAGTTTGCTTTATAGGCATGGAAACATTTAAGACAACTTTATTGACCACTGGTGGTTTTTGTTGACTATGGTTGCCTTTTGGGTATTTTTACACTCCTTTCAAATTTTTATTTCCCCTTCCTAAACCTCAATATCATCTATAACCTTGGATTGACCTAGGGCTTCCTCAAATATCTAATATTTCTAGAGTTGTAACAACAATGAAATCTATTTTTAACAACTCCTTGTGAATAGATGAGTTAGCTCCATCATAGGCAAGGTAAATGATAACTTTGAAATGACCGCTCACCACCTATTACCACAGTACAATATTAGTTCATCATAAAATTGGTGAAGATTATATAAATCATTCAAGGTTTTTTTCTTCTTTATGCTAAATGAGAAGTGTTCCAAGAATGCATTTGCAAGCTATTAAAATATATGAATGTTGTGCCTTGGAAAATGATTATACCACTCTAGGGCTAGGCCTGAGAGAATTATCAAGAAGGTTCTCATTAACAAGGCATCATCATCCTGAATTTGAAAGCAAAGGTTCATGAAACTAGTGACATGCTCTTGTGCATCGTCATATCCTTTAAAATTATCTAACTTGGGAATTTTAAAATGCTTTAGATATGGAGGATATGGGACAAAATGATGGAGCGATTGATTACAAAGTTGACTCAATGTGGGTTTCTTATAACTCATACCTAAATCTTGTTTTTCTAATGATATAATGTGCTCAGTAAGCCCTTGTAAGATTCAAATAAAATGATCTCATATCCTCACCTTTTCTCTCTAGGATGGTGAGGTGGGAGATGTCTAGTGGGGTAAGGTGGTTGATTATGGTCATCAAAAATATCCTCATAAAGTGACTTGGGGTACCCCTGATCCTGATACTCTAACCCTAAGTTGTCATAGAACTCATGATCCTATTGATAATTATTTGGTTTATGATTTTGGGGCCTATGATGTTGAGGGGGTGCATGAGGAGGATGATTCTAATTGGGTCTAGGTAGTAGTTTTTGGTGGTGCACAAGATACCTTTGATGGATCTATTGCCTATAGGTACTCAATGTAAGAACTACCTCATGCATGAATTTGTGTAATATTTCTTGATATAGCCTTTCCTAATGTAATCTATGTTCTTGTAGCTTCTACTGACTTAAATTATATTGCTCATCTAAGCATTGTTTATCCAATCGAAACTAGTTCAACAATGCTTATTTATAAGAATTCTTCCTAAGGGCCTGATCTATCTGGTCAGTAGTGCAGGGCTGATTGGCCTTCGTATTAATACAAAGAAAATTAGCTTGATATATGGCCTTATAAAGGTTGGCTACCTATTTTTCATGATCAAGGGAAGCCATGTTGACCTGGTATTCAGTCTAAAATATAAGCTCGACGTACTCAAGCAGTGTAGAGGCACAATGTGCTTGCATGGAATAATCTTCTTGAGGAGTAGGAGGATTATCAAATTCTCCCTCATCCTCATTGATAAGGATTTTATGAGCCAACATGGCTATATGAGTAGGATGGTGAGTGTTGTACCTATCTAATTGGGCATATTATTGACTCATCCATGGATGGTCAAGTAGAGTGGATTGATCATCTAACATCATCCATGGAGTGTATTCTTTATCATGCTCTAATAAGTGTATAGAGTGAGTCATAATATAAACTCATGATATCGACCTACTAAGACCCTCTATGTGTTGAAGGGTTTGTCTACGATAAGCACAAAAATTATATCAACCATGGAGGTCATCACTTTGATCATACCGAGGATTGATAGATGCATCTTGAATGGATATTTTCTCCAAGTCATATTCTCTGTAAAAACCATGATGCCATTTGGGAATGGCCATATCCTTTAGACTATTTCAGAGGTATTCCATGCCTCCTTGAAAATTTTATGCAACACTAGCCATTGATCGAGCTTAGTCATGCATTATTACCATGATATTGATTAAACAGACAATAGAGAAAAACACTAGAAAACAATGTGATTATATCATTTAAATTTTTAGTGTGAGACCCTATACTGTTTGAGTGTATTTTGATGTTGAAAACCCCTTATACCTATAAAAACTAATCATAAAAAATAAAAAACTACTAAAAGGTAGTTTGAGCACACCCCCCATTGAAGAATGTAACTCTAATGGAAAAAAAGTGGCTTCCTATTGGATATTGGCTCAAGGTAACCTTAAGGGAACAAAATAACCCCTAAAGGGGTTGTGTTGCCTAATATCCTACTGCTGGTCAAGCTCAAATTTCACTTAATAGACATGTTTAAATCATGGACAATAATGATAGTTTCATCCACTAATTATTTTAAAGAGCCCTATGGTAAAGGGGCTCACTAATCCTTCTCACTTCAAGCACACCCAAGAGTAGGGGACCTTCTGGTAATGAAGTCTCAAAATCCACTTGCTTTTGACAACTAGGGTGTCTATGGTGCAATTCAATGGTTGGAGATGAAGCCCACCATCACTTGTCTCGATTAGTGGTTGGTAATGAAGTCCAAATCATTGATGTTAAAGTGAATCATGTTGTTTGGGATTATTTTTATTTATGCAAAATTAAGTCAAATCAAGAAGCATTCCATGATATTTCACTAATGCATAAAAATAATGTTTTAGTTTAAAAAATTCTATGAAAATAATAGAAATTCTAGATGTGTAACCCTACATTATTTCAACCTATGAGGAGGCAACATTAGGTAAGACAAACAATGATAGGTTTAGAGCCATCCCACATAGATATGGCTACTAATAGAGGTTGTCTATCATGAAGACAACCACAAAAATAGGATATTTAAAATATGGAAGACCTTATATCGGGGTTGTCTGGACCTAAGACGATCACAGACAGAGCTTGAAACTGCAAAAAAAATCTATTCTTAGCTCTATAATATGAAATATTTTTTGTAATTTTTTTTATAAAAATAAAAACAAAGAATAGATGTACTCACCTAGATGCCCTACATTTGATGATGATCTAGCTTTCTAATTTTTTTGCTTTCTGATATGAGGCTATATTTCTTAGGGATGATTTTTGAATAGGGGCTATCTCAGAGTTAGATGATTGTCGAATAGGGGGTTGTCTCTATGGAAAATGGTTAGGCCTGCAACCTGCAAACAAAAAATTAGATAGTAATTAGTAGAGTGAATAGAAAATAGGGACTAGGTCCCACCATGATCACCACTGTAGCATCAAAAATTCTATACATCAAAAAATGAAATAAAAGACTAAAATATATAGCAATGATACAACCATAATGATGAAATAGAATATAAAATAATGGTGTGCCTTTATAAATCTGTTCTTTTCAAATGGTTACAATAATATCTCTCCTGAGGTAATTTTCTATTAAGTCTCGATACAATTGATACAATTGATACAATCATGAAATATTTAGGTGTACTCCATAGGATCTCTATCACACCCACAAACCATATTGAAATGGGTTTCTTGTGACCACTGCAAGGGTTGATAATATCATATTTTTGCGCTCTCCCTTATGTGTAGGAATCTATAACCTGTACACAAGAAAAATAAATATTATTAAAAGCATATATAGAGCCTTTTGAGATAAGACCCACACTAATGATAAATAAAGTTGTTAATAAACTAAAATAAAAGTATATGCATACAAAAATTAAAGCCTATCTATGCTAAAATAGTAAATAATATTGCTACAAAAACTAACTAGGAAAAGAAATGAGTAAACAAATCTATGCCCTAGAGGCCATATTTGTGCAGTATGATCATACCTATGGGTCATCTCTGAGTGATCCAACCATGAACCTATAAGTTATTATTGAGGCTGATGCAAGGGTGAATCAGGGTTCAATCTAGGGTGTCTTGTCATTGAATTGGTGCACTTTGTGGAAGTAGCTTGATGGGTTCTATCAGCAGTGAAAGCAATAATATCATATCACAATGAGAATGTGAGTGTAGCTTCAATATATGAAGTGATTTAGCATCATAACTTCCAGTAGCAAGAAGTTTTTAAGATTTGAAATCATGAAGCCTTCGTATGTGCTCATGGTGAAAATCTAGCAACACTTCATTGCTTGAAAACTTGACAACTCTCTATGTTTTGAATGAGGGGTGAGAGCTATTATATAGGTTCCTCAAAAGGAATCTAACAATAAAATAACCCTACACATAAAAAATCAAATAGCATTTAGAAAAGTGAATGCCTATCTTCAAAATATCAATGTAAACTAATTTTTTCATGTAATTGTTCTTATTCAGGCTCATGCACATGTTGAATTGTGGTGCAAGTTCATGCATGGGTTTAACTGGTAATTTTGGCTACTAGTTATATCCTACTATTTTTTAAATATTGCTTCTGGTGCAACAATATCAAGGTGGCATGGCCCTAATTGGGGGTCATCTCTTGGTAGGATGGCCTCTAGAAGCTATCCCTTAGAGGGACAACTAGGGTTGTAAAGGTAAATGTCCCTTGTTTGAGTGGTGGAAACCATTTTTTAAGCCCTAAGGCTATACAATATGGGTCATATGGTCTACAAGTAGTCCATATAGATAGAATCCTCAATATGACACATTTTAGGTTTCTACAAATTTTTAGCTAAAAGGACCAAGTGGGCTTGACTGCTTCACCTCCAAACTTAGTCTTATAGTGGCCTAAGTAGGACTCCAAACATTGATAAAATTTTCTAGGGTTTGTGAAGTTATTTTTCATATTTTAAACCATTGGATATTTTAAATGCAAGATAAATCTTGAATCAACCACCAAATTAGATAAGTTCCCTAATAGATATAAGTTTTTTGGTGTTTGTTCTTGTTCGTTTCTTCTCAAAACCTATATTATAAGTAAAGGGGAAGCATTTGTTCGAATTTCTAGAAATTTGAAAGAATAAAAGCATATAGTGTGCATATAGGGTTTTAATATGCATTCCCTTGGACCCTTACTCAAAGATTTTATTTTGTAATCCTAGGGTTAGACATCATTGAATTACAAAATTATACTAGGGTTAGTCCTTGTATTTTTGCATCTTGTGTATCTTGCATTGTTCTTTCATTCTCTTAGATTAGTTTAGAAAATGCCAATAAATAGGTGTATGCTTAATTCATACATCAAAAATTCCCACCCTGGACTTGAATCAAGTCTTAAAATCATTCCTATTGAACCCATCCTTCCATATTCCCATGTGTAGAAAAAATACTTAAGGTTCACCTTAGCTCCCAATGGATCCAACTAAGATTCTTATGTAGTAGGGCAGTTTTCCCCCTCTGTAGCTTTTAACACTCTTACATAATTCTAGTGTAACATATTTGGCATAGATTTTGATGCCAAATATTTCTAGCCTATTAGTGCTTTGACCATTTTTATGCTCCATCTATTAATGTTATTAGGTTCTAGCTTTTATAGTTCTAGAACTATGGCATTGAATTTTTTTTGACACTCTTAATACATAACCATTTGACACATGTTTATTTGGAAGCACCAAAATAACTTTTGAACATCAAGGACCACCTACTTACTTTCTTAAACTATTGAGTATATATTATATATACTAAAAAATTGAATGTGCATATATATGTGGTTATGCATAATATTAAACTAAACAACAATAAAAAAATAAAATGCATACCTTAATGCACCAAAATGGCTTGTGCACATCCATTGTTGAAAAGCAAGACTCAAGGTCATCAGAAACTAAACTCATCTTGAATGGTTTGATATGAATTTGTTTTTAATTAGCACCTATATGAGAAAAGGAGACCTCTTCCATAATGTGTAGATTTTCTTGTAATTTCAAATTTTGAAGGTGTAGACAAGTGAGGCATGTCTACTATTATTTGTATTAACCATATGTTATGCAAGAAATATAGGTTGTGTGACTGAGTTTTTAAGAGTGTCCTATGTTTGTCTCAACTATGGAAAATTTACTATTTTATTTAACCTCTTAACATTTATGATTATTTCTTATGGCTTGTAGGGATTTTATGTACATCCTGTATCCTTACTTTCTATTGAAAATGAGCAAAAACCAATAATTCTAATATTTGACTTCACTTTCATGTCGTAAACCAATTATATATCAATATAAAGAAAGATAACTTGTCAAAAACTAAAATAATAGACCATTATACTTAAAAAAAATAATGTTTTTCTATGTTTTCATGCTTCAAACTAATACCTTAACTCACTCCTTGACAACACAACTATCCTTATGCAAGGTCTCATTTTAGCCTTCCTCTTTGTTTAAATTATTTTTTAAAATACAAAACTATTTTAATGGTTTAATAAAATAATATTTTCAAAAAGGAAAATAATGTTGAAAGACTGAATTCTATAGCTTAGTTGCATCCCTAGCAAAAACACCAAAAAGTGATGAATGTTGTTTATTGTTACACTTTAAATTATCAGTCCAAGGTTGTGTCTTATGGCTATATGCTCTAGAGAGAAAGTAAACATATCTTGGTATAGAATATTTTAAGGTTTCCTACTTGCTTAAATGAAAATCATACTTGCAAAAATTTAAAGCATACTTGTGAAACATTAAATCCACTTGTTGAAATTAAAATCACACTTACAAAAATTATATAACACACTTTGCAAAAAAATAAATTAGCACAACTATAGAAAAATAAATGATTACACTTGTAGAACAATAAAATCTAATCTAATAACTGCATAAAACTAACCTAAGAAATTAAAAAATATATTTAAAGCAATATATAAATTAATTACAAATAAAAATAATATATAAACTAATTACAAATTAAAATAATATACTAAAGTTGATGGTGTTGCTTGAGCCTGAGTCTTTACAATTTGATGCTACCGTGGACAAAATTTTGAAGAACCATGGATTCCTACCCTTTATTTGCACATTTGGTGGTAGTGATCCTAATTTATACTTGAAATTCACAAATTCCTCGGGATAATGGTTGGGTGACACTCTATGGGCTGACATTCAAAGGGAACATTTGCATGTTGGCTAAGGTGAAAATGTTGCCCAACGATGGTGATATCATTTTCCATGATAAATAGTCTTTGGCAATGAAGCTTGGCCACTTTAGACACAAAGGAAAACATCCAATAAAAGAGAAAGGTTACATCATAATAACTTCCAACACCTTAGAATAGGGTTTTGGTCCCTATTATGCAGTTTTTCACCATCAATGAGCTCAATTCTCCTCTTAGAAGTTTTCTCTTGGTGTTTTTGAATCACATGCATGACATCAAGAGCATCAATATCCCTAAGTACCTTTTTAGGTCAATGGATTTTTTGGTTGGAAGAATCAGGGAGGGTAATTAAACCCACCTAAAATATCAAGGTCTCCACTTGATTTTGTACAAGCATATATTACAAAAGGGAGCCCAAAGTGCCATCTTTTCTATTATGGACATCCATGTTGATATTCCTTCTACTTTGGCCCCCATCCAAGAGAGCCCTGAGAAGGAAACTCCAAGTGACGATGAGGTATAATAAGACATTGTCACCACTGCCAAAGTAGAAAAAAGAAATTTAATCTTCAACTCCTCTATCAAAACTCTATCTTATACAAAAAAGGAACCCTATTGTCATTCGACCAGAGGCAAGGCTTTTTGGGAAATCCAAAAAATATTATTGTTATCAATCAAGACAAGGAGGCCCCAGGAGAGTCTCCTATGACAAGGTGAAGTATGAGGATATCCTTGGTCAGCTATTATCCCTTAAGGATGGTCACTCCCCTTGTGGACCTTCAACCCATTCTTAGTTAAGATTCAATCTCGATCCCTTGGTCAATCTGGATGACTTGATGAATTTTGCCTTGACCCTCCTCCATCAAGTCACTAAGGAGATAAACAACATCAAGAAGCAAAAGGGTGTAATCACCTAGGTTTTGGATGATGATAAAATTACCAATTATGATGAGCAGGATCCTCCTAAGGCTATCGAGTAGCTAGGGCTTCTTTGGCCACTCTATTTTTGTTGATTTTTTTGGGAATTCTTATCTGCTATTTTTGTGCTCCTATGTTGGCTTCTATGCTTTCTATCTACTTCCTAGGGAAGTATTCTCCCATATTTTTTGTTTCTATGGATTTCATTATGAGATTTCCATTAAATTAAAGAAGGCACACTATGATTTTTGTAGTGGTAGATAAATTGACAAGGGTTGACCACTTCCTATCCACCAAGGACACCTATGAGTCTAAGAACGTGGCTCAATTATATGTGGATCAAAAATTAAAATTGATTGGGATATCCAAGAAGATCATATCTAGATATGATTACTTATTTACCTCTAAATTATAGAAGAATTTTAAACATGTCCTAGATACCTAGGTAAATTTTAGTATCATATATCACCCCAAGATTTATGGTCAAAAAAAAGGGTGAAATACATGCTTAAGAAAATATTTTATATGGATATGATTGACCAACAAGTTCAATGTGAAAATTATCATAGCCTTATAGAGTTTAAAAATAATAATAGTTACCATAGTTCCTTAAGAATGACACCTTATGCAGCTTTATATGGATAACCTTGCTAGGCTCACTTAAGTTGACATAGATTGGAGGAATGCATGGTTACTTATATAGAGATGATTTAAGAGATTAAATAACTAGTGAGCAAAATCAAATCCAAACTCAAACAATCCTAGGATTAGTAGAAGAGTTATGGTAACATGAATTGCATGGAAAGTAAATTTACATTGGGTAAAAAGATGTTTATGATAATTAGACGAGATAAAAGTTCTTATAAAATTGGAAAAGGATAAAATATTTAAACATAATTTACAAAATATTTTGAAATATCAAAGAATATTGGACCTATTGGTTATCATATAGTGTTGAATTTTCATGAATTCATATTGTATTTTATGTATCTTCGCTTAGAAATTTTTTTTTTGATTCATATCATGTATTTTATTGGTCTAACTCGTAGGTGAACAAAGATGGTGAGATCAATATTGATCCTTATTTCATAATTCATTAGTGTACAAGGAAAATTCAAAAGAGGAAGGTAGACTACACCCTAGTTCAATGGGAGTAAAAAACAATCATTTTGCTACCTAAGAGGTTACCGCTAAAATAAGAATTATATCCACAATTGTTTTTGTATATTTTAGGAGGAATTTTTATATGGGGAGAGAATTTAGTGTTTTATCCCCCAATATTTTAAACTTTGAATAGATAAAGGGATGACTTTATTATTATAGACCTTTATTTTTTATCCTAATACGATGCGTAAATATTAAATGGTTTTACAGATCATGGTTAAGTCTATTGTTTCAATGTATGGATTGTTTCTATATTATGGAACTTATGTAAATAATGGTTACCATATTCATAGTAGCTATATGTGTGTGTAACTTTGTATGCAATTTCAAATTTTAACAATGTGATACTACAAAATTAGTGATATTTAAAAAAGAAGCATATTTCTTGTTAATATTACAAGTATAGGTAGTTGAAGGCCACCATGAGGGGAGGAAGAAACAAGCATCTCTATGTGTGTAATGTACAAATACCATATGGTTTTTCATTGCATATGAATATTTATTCTTTGATTTGGTTTTTTACTTGTTTTAAATCTTGATGAATGGATTTTGTTAGTTTGCATCATGTGGTTAGTGAGTACTATTTTATTATTTTAACATTATTGCAAGTTGAACAAAAATAAAAGGAGAAGAATTTATAATCATAAAAAATAAATAATTGAAGAAAATAATATTAAGAAATTAAAAATTAAAAATTAAAATAAAATAAAGAAAGGTATTGTGTGTGGGTGAGATTATGGGGAGAGGAAAGTGGTGAGTAGAGGTGGAAGAGGTAGTTAAGTGATGGAGGAGGAGTCATTGGTGAAATAATGATGAAGGAGGTAGTGAAGTGAGATGGATTTTTCTATGAGGATGAGTTGGAAGAAGAGGGTAGTGATTTCCTAGTGTGGAAAGAGTCATATAATGCAGGTTACACAAGGGGAGATGCAGATCTAAGCATATATAAGGAGGAGGAAATTATATGATGTGAAAGTAAGGGACGAAGGATAAAAATATAAGAGGAGTAAATTTAATGGAGGGAAGAATGAAACAAAGTGCTCTCTATGTTAAATAAATTAAACAAAAATAATTATATTTGTTGTTTAGATTCCATTTTTTCTTTGTTTGCAAAGGCAAAACTAGGATAGAGATATGCATGAGTTTTTCCTTTTTGATTTAATTTATTTGTAGTATTTAACTATTATGATGACATATGTGGGTTTCCCATGTTTCTATATAATCTTTTAAATTATTATTACTTTTTAATTATATTTTGGAAAAAATTGACATGTGCATCTTGATTTATTGTGGCAGTATAATTCCTTTACTATGTTACCAAGATTGTTGATAATTTTTCCAAAAATTTTCCAAAAGTAAAAAGAGACTTCATATTAGAGAATTAATAAGGTTATAGACTAGGATAAATTTGTAACACCCCTCCTTAGTAGGACTTATTTTGGACATTGACTTATGTATTGTGTATATAAATTTAACGAATATGCCTCATTTTATGATGTCAACAAAAATGATAACGATACTTTTTGGTTGATTTTTATTCTTGGAATATGGTACTACTGATGTGTTTTTGGTTGCAAGACTAGGTAATCTCATCGATGTATTAAACATGGATAACCACCAAGTTGAGAAAAAAATTGGGGATATGATGGTTGATGACTTGTTCATCGACAACTCCAGGGTAAAGTATACCCTTCATGTAGTTGCATTGCATTTTTCTTGTTGTTTGAATACACCATTGGGCCATTGGGCCATTGGGTTAATATATGGTTATCTTAAAAAGTCGCCTACTCAAGGATAAAAAAATGATATGTATAATGGACTTGGTTACGCTTTGTATTGTTTGAGGCATGGGCTCAATTAATCTAAATGAGTATTGTTATGACTAACATTATTAATATTTAAAATAAAAATGTTAATGACTAGGGTCAGTAATTGATATTAACCATTGACATTAACTAATTAATTCATTGATTCAATTAGAGCGTACTTATAACAATAATAATAATGATATGGAGCTAAGGTTGGTAAACCTTTTTAATCAATGGAAATGCCATACTTAGTAGCGATTTAATAAAACAAAGGTGGAAATATTAACCAACATTCTTGAAAATGCTCTTATGTTAATTTTGCCATGCAAGAAGTTTCACTCCAAACCTATTTGAAAATTTGGTGATGAGTTTCCTTAGGAGGTTGGAGGAGATCATCTTGGCTTGAGGAGGAAGGAGGATTTTACTACATTTCTAGAGCAGAGAATGTTGGATAGCTTGGAAAATAGGTAGATTTATTATTTGATGCTTTGTATGTTTCCTTGTTTTATATGCTTGGTGGCACCTTGGAATATTTTTTTGTTTTGTACTTGGTTTCTTTGTGGGTGGCTCTCCTTAAGGGTACCCAAAAGTTGCACATGGCCACTTGCTCTATATTTGCAGCTAATTAATTTACAACAATCATAAAAATTGCATAAATTAGCCTCATAATACCTTACATTTATTAAAAGCATTATTCATAAGCCCATTGAACCACTTAAGCCCTTTCCTACACTTATCTTGATCCTCATGCGACCACCCTCAAAAGCTTAACCTTGGTAAACCTTTACCTTGGTCAAAAGTTACTTTATGATTAAAGTGCACTTAAGGGGCTAAACACATGTTTAATTAGCTTAATCAAGGTTAACATTAACCTTTTTCTCACACATGTGTGCATCCATGATCCTAATTGATATTTAAAGATGCTTAATATTTAAGGCATGGGAAGGGGTGAGTCACCCTCCACCTCACCCCCTTTGACCTTGGTCTAACCTATGGTCAACCTAATCAAGGTTAACATTAACCCTTGCTCACACATGTGTGCACCCATAATCCTAATTGATATTTAAAAAATCTTAATATATCTATATATATATATATATATATTTAAGCAAAAAACCCCTTGTGGGGCCGCCTTGGTCTGAGAGACCATGAACAGGGGGTTCTACACCATCAAAGTCACCCAAGAGTCTCACCCGACCCTGCCCGCACCAACATTATCAATTGGATTTTGGATACCCAATTAAGCTTTTTGGTAGGGTGGAGATTTGAACCTGGGACCTCCCTTTGAGGATTGCCCTCTCCTCTCCAAATCACCTACAACACCTAGGTGAAATCTTAATATTTTAAGGCATGGGAAGAGGTGAGTCACCCTCCACCTCATCCTCCACATGGGTGAAGGATTATCTCACACAAAACCACTCATGAGCCCTAGTGCCCAAGGGACACCTCACAAGGGACACCTCATAGGGGACACCTCATCCCCTCCCCCAACCTCTCCAAATTCTATAAATAGTGGTTCTTTTCCTCTATTTTGCATCACCCTCAATTTACATAACAAAAATCTATCAAAATCTAGCCATACCAATCCTTTTTCCATCATCCACCATCACCATCAATCTTCATCCATCAATCATCATGACAAATATCCTTTTACACCCTTTTTATTTTTTATTGTGATAGGTTTAATAGGTTTTGGAAGTGACCCAACACTGACCAAGAGCTTCAACAGTTGTAGGACACCATATACCTTCATAAAAATCAGAAAAAAATCATTACAGGTAGAGTCATAGGGTGCCCTACGAACCTCAGTAGATAGTTAGTTGCACCCTAGGGTGCGACTCTACCCAAATTCTAGTTTTACACATCAAAAAGCTATAGAACCCCTCTAGAATGTAAATATCACCATCTTCCTCCACAAAAAAAAATAGTTATAGGTAGAGTTGTAGGGTACCCTATGACCCTTACCAAACAACCAATCGCACCCTAGGGTGTGACTGCTCAAAAGCCATTTTCAGCTAACAAAAGACTACAAAATCCTTCAGATATGTAAGTTTCATTGTATTTGCTCATTTATAGTCATTTTATGGCAAATTTAATTATGCATTAGATTAGTTTCTTTTGGGTATTTTGTCTTTATCTATATGGGGTCTGATCAATGATAGGCCCCCAAATGTTCAAACTCTTTTTTGCCGTTCATATAGATCTTGAATATAGGTTTCATTGATAGTGGCACACGAGTAGTAAGCCCACTCAATTTGAGGATCCTTGGAATACTGATATGGTGTTGTTGAATATCTTACTAAAGAAAGGGTTTCCACCTCATGAGACCCATTTTGTAGCCTCCTAAGGTAAATTTATAAAAGGAGAATCTCTTGTAACTCTTGATCATATATATAACAAACAATGACTGGTTTTCCATTGTGTTCATTCTGGTATGCCTGATGGGACCCCCACCATATTTATTATTGATTGGTTAACTTTTTAATGTAGTTGACTAATTTTTACTTATTTTCTATGCTATAGGTGACACAAAATCAGCCAAAACCCTATGAAAACTCTAAAAACAACTCAGGTCCAAGAGAAGTATCTTTCTAGTCTACGAGCCAAAGTTGCATGGTAGGGTCTGATCCCTAATTTTACCCTAGTCACATTGTACCCTACGACCTAGCCAAGCGCTCTAGGAATTGGTTCAGAAACTAGATCCTACACAGCCAACAATAACTACATAGTTGGAGGTAAGTCTATGGGATTGATTTACCATCATATGGGATTGCTATCCCCCTTGCCACAAATTTCCTCCATAGGCCCAAATTTCTTGAGAACAATAGTATCCATAAAGGTGTAATAAATCCCTATTTTAATTATTTTTTACCTTTTACAAAACTTTTTATTGCTCTATCTTGCAAGGTTCATGTTATTCATTTGTCTTTCTTAGACACTTGTTTTATTCAAAATACTGACATTCTATTCCTTGTTTCAAGTACCTATACACAAACAAGCTACTGTATCACAAAAACTATTAGTAAGCCCAAATATTATTTTCAAAAGGAATTTTACTTCCGAAAAAGTTAAAAAAAAATGAATTTTTGAAAAAAAAGGCTTTGTTTTCTACTTTAAGCTTACTTTTAAAGCAATTTTTTCTTTCGTAAAGTATGTCACGCACTTCACTTTTATTTTAACATTTGTAAGGTTGGATTTCATCATCACAACCCAGTTGATACTAGCAATGTTGGAATTCATATCCTTCTGCTAGTTCACCCCTTACACACCATAGTATCCCCTATGAGTAATTTTTTGGACTTCATCACTAGAAAATCCCCTACTCTTGGGAGATCCTCAAGGTAGGTTAGGATCATATTCCCCTACTCATAGGGCTTCACATAATTATTGAGTGAGTAATTGTCATTCTTGACTAAGCTCACCCAATGGTGAAGTGAAAGTATGGGTATACCGATAGTAGGTCTTAGATAGTGCCACCTCTTTTCATAAGAGGATTATGCATTTTGGTACATCTTATTTTCCTTAGGTTTTTCAAGCCATTACCTTCATTAGAATATTTTTTTCCATTTATACACAATTATCCTTTGCATACCTTTGGGTATAACAGGAAATTTTCTACAAGCATACCTTCTTAGGATACAACCACTACATCCCACTTCATTTTAGGGTTTTTTGAACATCAAAAATACATATTTGCAAAAACATTGGTTGTTTTTTTCTCCTCTTGTCGCAATATTTATTTTTTGTTACAAAAACACTCAAAACATGTTCCAGAACCTACAAAAACAAGTTTTCCACATCTCTAGACACAATTCCAACACTTCTATTTTTGTGATCAGTTTCAAAAAAGTCATAGGATATCCTGTGACCTAGAAATATTCACACCCTACCCTGTAACCCAAACCTCTATTTTACATAAAGGTTTCATAACTCCAAAAACAATCACATAGCTACCATATTGGCCTAAAATTATCAAAAACTTGGTCTTTTAGCCTGTTACTCTTTAATAATTTCCTTACCTAAGGTTTCTCCCATCCTCCCTTCACCAACCAATTCATCAAGGAATTCATAGGAAACCACATTTGTCTATTCTTGAAATCCATTTTTTTCCTCTCATTCCTCATGCCCACCTTGTATGTCAAGCAATAGGATTTCATCCTATTATCATGAACTTAGCCATCAGGATAGTTGCATTGATCCTCCCCCAAGATCTCACATGAGAACCAATATCTCCACTTTGCATCAAACTTCATCACATCATCAGTTCCCTTTTCAAATACCACTTGCTCCACCTCTTATTCTCTCATATTGATTTCCATTTCACATCACCTAGACAATTGGAATGTTGTAACATCCTTGTGCTCTATTTCCACCTTTTGCACCTCATCCACATGCATATTATTTCCCATATCAATAAACACCTATCATAAGTGGTATCCATGTAAATTCCATTTCCACACCATTGATGCCTTCTTTGATTGATATGCAACATGTCTTAATACACCTCAATAATATTGAGTTGCAACTGAGTGACTGTAGGTGTCATACACCCACTCATGATACATCCATGAGAGGTCCTACCATACCTCCACTTCCACAAACCCCACACCCTCAACAATGATAGTATCCACAACATGAGCTAGCACTTGCTCCCTTGCAACCTATTCAACTAGTCATTCACCCACAACATATTTCACCTCTATATCATAATTGGATTCCATTTTTTGATACCTTGTCCAATATATTTCAAGAGTTGTGTGATGTTGGATATATTTTTCTACCTGAAATTAAATCAGACAATCTAAATCACCCAAAACCAAAGGGTTACAAGAAATATACTTTTTGTGACTATCGTAGGCAACGAGGGTATGATATCAATACCTATCGCATGTTTCAACATGTGGTCCAAGACCTCATTGATCAAGGAGCTATACATATCACCAATCCTCTAGATCCCTCTCATAAAAACTTGAGCATCTTACCAAATATTCTGCCACAAGCACAAGCTAGAACCTTCACATTTTCTTCCATGCCTCGATAAGTTCATTATGATGATGGCCTCATTTTTTACCAATATGTTAGTCATACAAATATTGTGACTAACAATCAACAATAGATCTTGGGTTTTAGAGTCCATAAACAGCTCTTGGGCCACAGTGTCTACAAAAATTGATCGCAGTGTCCACAACATGCACCATGCACTCAGACTACTTTATAAAAGCTATTACTAGATATCTTTCAAAATATATATAATTTAGGTCATATCACCTAACCTAATGAAATACTAAAATATCCACATCTAGTGCAACCCAAAACTCATAATGCACAACAAGTTTGCTCTTACCATAATTAGCGAGGGCATGACATCAATCATTATCGTACCTTTAAACATCAAGTTCAATATCTGATCGATCAAGGAGTCATCAAAATTGATAATCTCCTCATCATCCCCTAATCCAAACTCTTATTTCTCTCTCTACTCCTTGAATCTACTCTACCTCTTCCTTCTTCCTCATCCCCTTCCCACTATTTCTTTCATAAATTTTTATATTATTATTGTACGATCATGATTTGAGTGGATACGTGCCTATGAATTGTCATTTTTCCTCCCCTCTCTTATTCTCTTCTCAATATTTCTAACTATTCCATCATCTTCTTTCTCCTCTTCTCTTCCTTTTTTCCATTCACCTACTTTTCATCATCATTTCTACATCTTCACACCAATCGTATGATTGGGGGAGTTCCTCCTCTTCCAATAATTTTTTCACAATTGGGGGAGTTCCTCCCCTTCTAATAAATTTCTCATGACTAGGAGTATCTTCCCCCTTTAAATCCTTCCATGACTAGGGTACTTCACACTCTTTCAAACCACACTTCTATCTAGAGCATCTCACATCCTTGTTAACCAATTTTGTGACTAGGGGGGTGGCATCTCCTTATTATTTTATCATTGATCATGTACTCATGTTATTGTCACTAAAACAAATCCAATCAATATCTAGGTTCATAAGGTTGAATCATTTTGTCAAATTTTGTACCCTTTACCTTACCCTCATCAAATTAAAATATCTCACCAGGTTCAAAATGTTGCATCCTTTTTTCAAAGGTTGCACCCTTTGCCTTGTCCTCATCAAATCAAAATATCTCGCTAGGTTCAAAAGGTTTCATACTTTTATCAAAAGTTGCACCCTTTGCCTTACCCTCATCAAATAAAAATATCATGCCAAGTTCAAAAGGTTGTATCCCTTTATCAAAGTTTTTTCCCTTTGCCTTACCCTCATCAAATCAGAATATCTTAGTAGATTCACAAGGTTGCATCCTTTTGTCAAAGGTTGCACCCTTTGTCTTGCCTATATTAAAATGGTTTCTCCAAAAACCTCCTCATTAAAAATTTGGAAAGGTTTCTCCAAAATCCTCAAGCCAATTGGAATATTATTTTTAAAATCTCTTAGGAAAATGGTTTCTCCAAAAACTTTCGAACCAAAAATTTGGAAAGGTTTATTCAACAACATCAAGCCATTTGAAATATTCTTTTTAAAAAACAATCTCTTAGACAAATGGTTTGTCAAAAAACCTCCTCACCAAAAATTTGGAAAGGTTTCTCCAAAAGCCTCAAGCCATTTGGAATATTCTTTTTAAAATATCTTAGGAAAATGGTTTCTCCAAAAACCTCCTCACCAAAAATTTGGAAAGGTTTCTCCAAAAGCCTCAAGCCATTTGAAATATTCTTTTTAAAATCTCTTAGGAAAACGGTTTCTCCAAAAACCTCCGCACCAAAAATTTGGAAAGGTTTCTCCAAAAGCCTCAAGACATTTGGAATATTATTTTTAACATATATTAGGAAAATGATTTCTACAAAAACCTCCACACAAAAAATTTGGAAAGGTTTCTCCGAAATCCTAAATCCATTTAGAATATTCTTTTTAAAAACAATCTCTTAGGAAAACAGTTTCTCCAAAAACCTCCTCACCAAAAATTTGGAAAGGTTTCTCCAAAATCCTCAAGCCATTTGATGTATTATTTTTAAAATCTCTCATCAAACACGGTTTCTCCAAAAACCTCCTCACCAAAAATTTGGAAAGGTTTCTCCAAAAGCCTCAAACCATTTGAAATATAATCTCTTAGGAAAATGGTTTCTCCAAAAGCCTTAAGCCATCTGGAACATTCATTTTACATACATTCCAAAGGTATTATATCCCTTTGGCTTCATATCACAATTACATCCATTCCAAAGGTATTAAATCCCTTTGGCTTCATCTCACAATTACATTTATTTCAAATGCATTGAATCCCATTGGCTTCATTTCAAAATCACATTCAATCCAAAGGCACTGAATATCATTGGCTTCATATCAAAATTGTCTACATTCGACATTCAAAAACAACCAAAAAATACAAAAATAACACAATAATAATACAAATGCAAATCAATCAACACCGTTCATTTGCAGTGCATTTTGCATTTCACTTTTATCATTTTCTCCCATATTTTGTTCCCATTTCTTCCACATCTATCTTCCATTTAGAAAAATCTTGATGTTTTATGGTCATGCTATGAGCAACTACATACGTTTGATTTGGTTTTATTTTCTTCTCTTCTCTTTCCCTTATTTTTCTCTTCTTCTCTCTTCTTCTTCCATTTCCCCCACCTTTTCTTATCTTTCCTTCTCTTTCTTTTGCATTTCCCATCTGCTTCACAAACTTCATTTTCAAGGTCTTTTGATCATACTTCTTATTCATCCACTCTATTTATACCATTATTCACTAGACATCGACATTATTTCCACATGAATTCACACTCATTAATCACGTCGATGTTGCCAATCATCGAAATTAATTCACTCAACCACATGCATCCATTTACATCTATTGTAATTGACCATGTACATTAGGAACCACATATATATTCACCAACTTGCATTTAGTTTTCTCACTTGCTTTTATTTACTCCAAAACAAGTTAGTCCAATACTAATCTACATTTTTAAGAAATTTTTTTGTGTCATATCATGTTATACATCATAATATAAGCATTATTGTTGTCCTGTCACTCATCTTGCTTGTACACATGTATCCATTATTTTGCATACAAAAAACTAGTGAAGGGTTAAAAATACAATTGTTAGCATAAATTTCATGGTATCTAATCCTATTCTCAGTTGCATGGTAATGGGAAGCTTTTATGTTGCTCAACCATTCACATTCAAGCTAGTCAACCTCTATCGAATGTCATCAAATTCTAAAAATATTTTAAGGCTTCCCCTAGTTGACTTAAGTTAATTCATGGATCAATCACAAATTTCACAGCTTAAGAAAATTTTGAGTGTAGGGAGGACAAAACATTGCATAAGCCTCTTCATTAAGTAAAATTCACCTTGTTCATCCTATCATTTGCATGATCTAAACTTGAGGATCGACAAAAGGATAAGCTATTCAAAAAAGAGTAAAGGGCATAAAATAGAAGAAAATGCCCAAAAAGAGCACTACAAAAAGAGAATAAAAATAAAAGAGGTAGAAAAAAAAGGCGAACAAATCAAGCATACTATCAAAAAACTTGAATCCTTGAGGTCCTTAGGTCCATAATAAAATCATGGGGTGATCTTCATCTCCAAAAATAGGCTATAGATGCATAACTGGCATTGGAGTAGTCTTACATGTGTTGACATATTTGTCATATTAGTGACATTCTTTTGTACATACCACTACGTTCTTGTGGATGAGCTAGCTTAATCAACTAGGTTTACAATGGGTTAGTCCAATTTTCCTTAAAATGGATAAATGAATATTATGTGCACACATAGGTCCATGCTAGACTTAACCGTAGTCAGGATAGTCAAGACTTCTGTAGGATATTGATTGTCTACTAGATGAGTTTGATTGTTCAAACTATAGTGTTTGCATATCTAGAAATTCTTTTAAACATCCACCATGCTTGGGAATTAGGGGTGAACAACATCACCGCTGACTCTACCTATAACAAGTGTTCTCTTCATCATGTTTGTACATTATCATTCACTACATATTCCACACCATCAATTACATTCTATCTATAGGTGTCTTTTACATTCCTATTAGTTTGTACATTCCATGTTTGCTTGTTGCATGTTACGATCATTAGTTAGTGCGACTATTCATTTGTTTTTTATTTAATCATAATAATTGAGATAGTCTAGAGTCAATGTGGATTCCTATTTTCCTTGTTATTTTTTGCATCCCACATGTACATACGATTTTATATCATACATTTGTACATATTATTCTATGCATATTCACAATAAATTGGGTCTATACTACATATCATCTATCATGCATCAAGCCACATCATAAATACATAACCACATGTATTTAAATTCACATACAAATACATCATGCACATCACACACATCACATTAATGTAGATAATCAAGTGAGCTCATCATGTATATAAAATATAAAAATGATAAATCTATACATAATAAAAAATAATTATAGGCTACAAGTCATATATACTATGCTATACATCACCTCATCAGCAACTACTACAATATAAAAAATTGGTGGCTCTTTTGCCACACCAAAAATAATAGATAAAAACTATCTCATATTTATGCCTCACTAGGGCTCTCGCCACTCCCCTCCCATTGGATAGGAGGCTTATCAACTTTTCTTAACCCTCCTCCATTGCTTTTTCCTAGAGAAACCTCGCTCACCTATGACTGCATTTCTGATTGGGTACTCATCCTACTCTAGTAGGACTATGATCCAAACTCTATAGACATTGGAATCTTGATATCTTGCATCGTTAATCATAACTGTAACCTCTATACCTTCCTACCCTCTCTCTCAAACAAACACTCTACATTCTCCTTTGCACAATGTATCCCCTAAGCCTCCTTTCGCATGATTCATGTAAGAATATGCATTAATGCTAATCTAGATTCTCAACTTCCTACTCACATAAATATGGTCTATGGCTCCTATCATAGATGCCAAGCTATTGAATATGAAAATAAACCTACATTCTATAATGAGTGTCAGACTTAGGGCCACCTCAAATCTCAATACCCTACTCTTAAATCCTCCATGTATATGATGAGCTCCAAGGTTCCTAGTACTCTCTAAAGTGGGCCTCAGGATGGGTTTCAAGGCATCATATTTCAAGGAAAGTAGACTCACACTGGCCATTACCAAAAAATGAACCCAAGTTCTACTGTACTCAAAGGGAAGCAAATTGTAAATCTAGATTCAATGGATGACCAAGCTAAGGTAAGCTCCCTCTTTGCTTTCCCTAACCAGTTTGGTATTTTCTTTGAAAGTCTTATTCTTGAGTTTGAACCTTATAATGATAATCTTGTTCATGATTCTTATCTTTTTGGACCTATTCATTCTATCCAAGAGGAGCCCTAATATCCTTCTAGATCTAGGCCTTCTCATACTCCTTTTAAACCTCCACCTACTCTTTAAGGTCACATTGAAATTTGTAATCCTATTCTAGACAAAACTAAGAATGAAGTATGTAACCCTAACCCAGCTAAACCTAATTTTAGCCCTATCAATACAAAAAGTTTCAAGAAAGCCTATGTGGACATCAGTAGCAAAACAAATAAGGGAAGGCCTTCCATAAATAATCATAAGAAAAAAGAGACAAAAAACAAAATTGCCAATGGTATCCAAAAGACCCTATTATAAGACTTATTCAGTCAGGAGAAGGATGACTAAAAAAAAAACCAAACCTCCCTTACAATAGTCAAAGGGAGGCATAAAATTTTCCAAAAGTTCTAAATGAGGATCCTCTAATGGAATATGAGAGACCTCAATAGTGTTGTTAAGCAAATACTAGCAAGCACTTTGAGGAAATAATACAGGCCTACTATCATGATCATGCAAGAAATAAAGGTTGATCATAATAAAATTTAGAAAATTGCTAATTCTATTTTGAGGAACAATGATTTTAACTTTAGCCCTGCTCAAGGCACTTCAAGGGGATTACTTTATCTTTGGATTCTTGGTAGAAGTGGAAGGTAGAATAATCTCTTCATATGATAGAGTACTCAACATGATGTTTTACTACAAAAACAACAAATACTCCTAGGTCCTATCAAATGTCTATGCCCCTAACAATCCAACCAGCAAAAATTCCTTATGGGATACGTTGAGCCAAATGAGAAATGCTTTAAAAAATATTACATGGATTCTTGTTGGAGACTTTAATTTTCCTCTTCTACCCTCAGATAAGAAATGGGTAAACATCATTCCATAAAAAAATCGAATATTTTCACAATTTTGTAACTAATAGTGAACATATGAAAGTCTAAATAAAAGGGGTAAAATACACATGGACCAACAAGAGAATTAGGAACCAACATATTCAAGTCAATCTTGACAGATTCTTCCTATCCCAAGAAGCCATTCATGTTATGGGTGATGCTACTATTATATGTCTCCTAAGGGTAAGTTCTGACCATTGCCCTCTTTTGTTCAAAGCTAACAGGGGCCCCAATTTCAAAATCCCTTTTAGATTTGAAGCCATGTGGATGTAATACCCTGATTTGTGAGACCAAATCTCTGATTGATGGCAGAAGGATTTTCCTGGATCATTTATTTCTCAAGTCTCCCAAAATCTCAAGGCTATCAAAGAAAATCTCAAAATATGGAACAAGGAAGTTTTTGGCAATATATTTAAAAATAAAGAATAGATTCTAGGAAATATAAAATACATTGAACAACAAATATAGAGTGTTCAGTTAAGTGATTAGATAAAAAATGAAGGGAAAAAAATTCTAGTTGATTACCACAATATTTTGGCCAAAGAAGAGATATTCTAAAGGTAAAAATCTAGAACCCTTTGGCTCAAAGAAGGTGACTCAAATAGGAAATTTTTTTATGCTTCCACTCTCAGGAAAATAATTTCAAACAAAATCAGGGATTTGACCAAAGGCAAAGGCTCCATTACCAAGGATATTTTCAAATTTTGATATGAAGAATCTTCTTTTTTTGAAGACTTTTTGGGAGCCAACCCACAAAATTTTGGCCAAGCTAAAAGATAATTGCTCTACCATATACCTAACTTGGTCACTTTAGAAATGAATTCCATGCTTATTAAGCCTCTTACTTTTGATGAGATCAAACAAGCCTTATTCTCTATGCACCCTGACAAAGCCCCTAGCCCTGATGGATTTTCCCCTTGGTTTTTTTAGACTTTCTAGGACATTATCAGCCAAGATATATGCAATGCCATCAAAGAACTTCAACATTCCAAAGCCATTCCTATAGGAATAAACTATACTTTTATAGCTCTTGTACCCAAAGGACTTGTGTGCAAATCCATGGCATATTTTAGACCTATCATCCTGTGCAACGTGATCTATAAAATCCTAATCAAATTCATGGCAACAAGAGTAAAATAAATTCTTTCCCAAATTATAGACCCGTTCCAAGGCAGTTTAGTCAAAGGGAGATCAATAACTGATGGCATCATAACCTTGCATAAAGTCCTTCACTCTATCTCCCAAAACAAAAAAATTTCCTTGTTTCTTAAGATTGACATAAATAAAGCTTTTGATAGGTTCAATATAGATTTCCTTCTTGTTCTTCTCAAATTTAGGTTTCACAAAGAATGGATTGAATAATCCAAGGTTGCATTTCTAGTCCTTGGTTGTCAGTTCTAGTTAATGGGTCTACAACATGTTATTTCCCAAGAAATAGGAGTCTTAGATAGGGTGATCCCCTATCTCCTATTCTTTTTATCATTCTTGCAAAATATCTTGGAAGACTACCCAAAGTTACCTATTTAAATGACATGATCTTGGGTATTAAATATGCAACCAACATGAGGCCCCTTTTACACCAGCAATTTGTAGATGACACTATCCTAGCTACTCATACTTCATTCTAGGAAGTAAAGATAATTAAAATTATTTTAGATCTCTATGAGGAGTCTAAAGGGCAAAAGATCAACTATACTGAAATTAAAATCTTCATCAATACCCCCCTAAACAAACAGGTCAATAAATCATGTATTCTCTAGTGTGTCATATCTGAGCTTTCCACTTACTACTTGGGACTTCCTCTCTTCACTAACTGCCCCAAAGAGTCTATGTGGAGCAATGTTATTGAAATAATCAACAAAAAACTTGTAGGTTGGAAAGGGAACCTCATATCTCAAGCAGCCAAATAAACTCTTATAATGGCCTATCTTCAAAGCATACCAATTTATTTTATGTTAGTATTCAAAGCCCTAGCCTTTGTATATACTAAAATCAAGCAGATTCAGAAGATATTCCTCTGGGAAGGTTCTGAAGACAATAAAAAGTTCCATTTTGTAACCTGGGAAAAGTTCTATTCTCCCAAAATCTAGGGGGTCTTAGACTTCGAAGAATTTGCAATATGAACATTGTATTATTGGCCAAACAAGCCTAGAAAGTATTCACAAATTCTAACCTCAAATGGGTTTCAATTATAAATAAGAAATGCATCCAAAACCAGAGTTTCATGGGTAAAACTATTCCTAAATATGGGTCCACTTTCTAGAAATCTATTCTCCAAAACAAATTAATAATCCAAAATGGGACCAGATGGTATCTTGGACCAACGAACAAAATCAACTTTTGGATAGACAGGTGGATCACAAATCAACCACTTATTAAAGACAATGTGGTTTCAGTGCTACAACCCTTCTTGGATATACTAATAGGTAGTAAGGTGGCATATTTCATTGACACATCCATTGAACCCAAAATATGGAAAGAGGTCCATATTGCCAATGTTGATGCTCAAATTACAAATGCCACAATGGAATTAACAACCTTGTTGAATGCAACAGTAATCCCTTCTGGCATATCTTATGATATCCCTATTTGGAAATAAATTGACTCCAGCCTCTTCTCTATCAAGTCTACACATCAACTAACTTTCAATCTCCAAACTATCCACATTCCTTTCAATCTGGTTTGGCATAAATACCTTATTCCAAAATTGTTTTCTTCTCTTGGTTGGCCATTTAAAACAAAATCCTCACAATTGATAATCTCATGAAAATAGGTATGGTTGTTCCTAACAGATGTCATCTATGTATGGTTGCTTGGGAATATGTTAATTATATCTTTATGGAATTTTCTTTCTCCAAGTTTACCATGGATCACCTCATGTCCACCTTTCATATCTCCTGGGTCCAACCCATTTCCCTGGAACACCTGTTCACTCAATGATCCTTACCATTAAAAAAATATAAGCTTTCTTCTTTATGGAAAGTGTACCTCCACCATATCCTGTGTAAGATCTTGCTTGAAAGAGAGCAATATATTTTCAAATACCTCAAATGATCATATGCTTATTTCCAATAAATCCATCACCTTTGCAGTTGAAAATTCTCAACTATTATCTTGTCCCAAGACCCCTAAACATAGACTTGAGTCTACTATTTTTCTGTCTCTCAAAATATCCTATAACACTAGCTTCATTCCTTCAACCCCCATCCCAGAGTTGGTTCTCACTGGAAACCTCTCCCTGTGGTCTGGTTTACGCTTAATTATAATTATGCTTCTAAAGGGAATATGGGAGCTGCTGAAGCTGGAGGATTGGTTAGGGATCACAATGGGAAAATAATAGTGGCCTATGTTGAGCACCTAGGCATTTAAACTAATCACTATGTTAAAGCTTGAGCCTTGTGGGGAGGTGTAGACATTCTCAAATACTATAAAGACAATTTTAAAATCAAAGGAGATTCCCTGAATATTACAAATTCTATCAACAACAAAAAATTCCTTCATGGAATGTGAGAATTGTTAACCAGGAAGTCAAAAAGTACATTCAAAATTTTACCAATACCATGGTCAATCGTGTTTTGAAAAGCTAATAAGTCTACTGATGTGCTCCTCAATATTAGGGTCTCTCATAAAACTCTATCTATTTGGCACCAAAAAATTTCTCATAGTGTTTTAAATGTTGTTGCTGATGACTTGGAACTGCACGATTGATCCTAAAAGGTATGTCTCCATTTTATGGTGGCCTAGTTATCTCCTCAAAAGGATTGGTTTCCCCTATTTTGTTGTCCCCTATATTTCTTTTGACCATTAACACCTCATCCCCCACCTCACTTTTTTGTGTCACTTCCCTTTCCACCTCACCCTTCACACTATCACTCACATCTTCATTCCAAATTCACATTCCAATAAGCCGCCATACCAAACAACCAATCTCTTTTTTTATCAATGCATTTTGCTTTCCTGTGCAAATTGTGCTAAGTCCCAAAGCTTATTCAATGTGATTTTTTCAAATCTTGTGAAGTACGCTCATTTTCAAAATCTATAGTTAAAGGCTCACATAGAAAAATTTCTCATATATGATGCTTCTTGCATATTTTTTTCATGTACTGCATCAAAGATGTTCATGGCTGGTTTCCCTACATGGCTGGCTTCCATGCATGGATGTTATGTTTGTATTTTTTGTATTTTGATCCCCTGCATGGGAATTTTGCTAGTATTTTTTGGTTTCACTTATACCCCTATGTGGGTCCTATTGTGGTTATGATTTATTTATTTTGCATCCCCTACGTGGGTTTTATCATAGTCAGTATATATCTTCAGCAGCTCCTACATGGGTAATGCTTGGATCTAGTCTTTTATGTTTAGTTTTTCGTGTGTGGGTACTCTTTTTGTGCTAAATGTGGGTGGCTTTAGTATGTTTTTATGTTTTCTTTGGTACCCCTAAGTGGGTCCCTTAATTAGCTTAGCTTACTACTCTTTTATCCATGTTTATGTTCCTAGTTTTGGGGACCAGTTAAAACTCATTTATTATAAGCTATTCTACCTACCAAACAAATTTCTTTTTATGCATAGTTGCTTGTATTTTTTTAGAGTATGTTTGAATGCATTGTATATGGAGTTTTCCTAATCCCTAAGTAAAACTTAAGTTCATAGGTAATCACTTTCATGAAGAAGACAATGGTAGAAGGTGGAATAGAGTTCTCTTAGATGGATGGCTTTAATGTAGATCGAAATTGTTTAAGAATTTTTTAGATGAAGCTTGCAAATTAGTAAAGTTTTATAAGATAATGAAAACTTGATCATGGTACAAATTCATGGATTGGTTTATTTACCTATCACTCTTATTGTTGAAAAGGTTAAATTTTATCTTCTTTTGGAATATAGATCCTGTAATGTATAACATTGTAATCATACTTCACACTTAGAGAATAATGTCTCTTTACATAGTTTTATAATAGCACATGGTTCAACAAATAATAATTTTTAAAAATAAATGAAATGCTATATTTAACTTATGTTATATCATCCTTTTATTTCCATGTTCAATATTTTGTTATAGAGTAAATCATGTTGCTTTCAATTGATATTTTTTTTATAGAGAGTAGCCTCATAATCTAAAAGTTATCTTGGGTTTTGTAAAGTTATTAAGGAATGGATTAGAACTACTTTAGAACCCAAGTCAAAGGAATAACCTATTATTGGAAAGAATTGTGAAGATGCAATAACTAGGTAGATATGTGTCCTAGAAGGAGTTGCGAGGATGAAATAGCTAGAAACTCATGAATTCAAAAGGAGTTGCATTGATACACCATTGGGTGTACCACAACTAGAAAGTGTTAAGATCATTTACAATATAACAGTGATCATCTATCGAATGTGTAGGTTCAAATGATAATGATAATTTGTAGTTGGATGGTAATGAACTTAGCCTGTGGAGGTGCAGTAACTAAGAACCAAGGATTTATGCCCAATTAACCTACCTATATGGACTTAGGATAAGGTTATGGAAAATGCATTCCCATTTAAGTGTTAAATGCATTAAATAATAATCCCTACCTTGTGGCCATGTTGTCCTATGTTGATGAGGGTGTGGAAAAGTTTGGGGTATCACTTTGGAATCCTTTTGAATGATGAGGTTTCGTAAGGTGAACCCCAAAACAATATGGGATGTTGGCCAATCCTATCCACTAGGTTTTTGTCTACAGTGACATTGAACTCAAATATGATGAAGCCTTACAAATGCTAAAAATAAAAATATTAGGACTTTTGAGACCCTTGTTTATGTTTCTTTAAATAAATAAATCTCTCTCATGGGTCGGTTTTTATGGGTTGTTATAATTGGTATCGAAACTCTAAGGCATAGGGCTAGTAGCTTCCATGGAGTGTTCCTAGGATGAGCCTTGACTTGATGTCTACTTTTGGGAGACTTATTTCTTTAGGGACCTTAACATAATCTAGAATACATGGATTATTGTATGCCATTGGGACCAATCATACCAAGGAGTAAAATTTCTAAGGGGTATATATTCTTATTAGAGAATGACACCTTGCAATGGGGTAAGTGTGATCCTAATAATTATCAATTGAATGATAATTATCTAAGTTAGTTCATGAGAAAATATGACACTAACTAATTGTAAGTACAATTGAAGAAACTTGTAACTTACCTAACTCCCTTTTATATATAGGAGAAGATACCTACTTTAGGAGGAAGTTCATCCAATAAAATTGGATCGGTCACACAGGAGGAAAATGTAGTGCGTACACAATCAAAGTTCAGATGAACTATGGAATCTAGCAAGAAAACTAGGAGAATAGTGACTCCTATTAAGAGGTCTAGGAGGATAGTGAATACTGATAGGGGTACCAAGGGAAGAACATGTTCTGATGGGAGAGTAGAAGATCTCTCTTCTGTAGTGAAGTTGCTTCAAGAATGGTTGGAATATTAGAAAAAATTAATAGAAATCATGATCAATAAGGAAGCCAATACCAAAAATATAGAAGATAGATAGGATGAGAACCATGTTAGAATGATACAAGAGGGAAAATCCTAGATAGAGGATAAACTAGATAAATACCTTCATAATGTTAAAGTATCTAGATTTAATGGGAAAAAAGAAGGAGATGTTCTTGAGTCATGGTTGAAGGAGTTATAAAACTTATTTTCCATGAAATATTACTCCTATAAAACTTAGACTGTGTGGGCTACCCTTCATCTTCAAGATGCAACCCTAGAATGGTGGGACACATTTAGTACAAGCAAAAAAATCCAAGCCATGGATATTAAGTGGGATTATTTCATAAAGGCATTTAAGAAAATATTTCTTTATGATTAGTTTTATGTAGAGAAATTTGAAGAATTATCTACACTTCAACAAGATTCACTATTGATAGAGGTGTATTTTCAAATATATGTGAAGCTTTTGAAGTATGTTCTAGAGTACAAGAACAATGAGCAACTAAAGGTGCATAAGTTCATTTTAGGAGTAGACCCTAATATTAGGACAATAATTAATCTACTCAAACCTAAAACTCTATAAGAGGCTTATGATTTGGCTAGACAAGAAGAGACTAATCTCCAAACTAAAAATTCCTTCAACTATTCAAGGTTGACAAAGATAGAGAGACAAGAGATTAATAAAAAAAAGAGTGTAGGATTTATGAAATGGGATAAGTAACAAAACAAGAGGAACAAAGATAACCTAATATTTAGTAATAGGAACAATGGAAATCAAACATAAAATAAGAAGAAATTAAAAAAAAAGGATAGTTCCAATCCTCATCCACCAAAGTAGATTGAGTCAACACTAAAAGAATAAATAGGGAAGAAAATATCAAAGAGATCTTAGGCATCCATGATAGGTTACTATATATATGGGGACCTTTAAAATTCCAAGAAGTGTCTCTAATGGGCAAAGGCAAGCAACTAAGTAGAGGATCAATTACATCAAATTTATGCAACTACTAAGAATCAAAACTTGGATGGACAAGAAACACCTATGAATGGTAATTTTTTTGATAAATATGTTAAAATATTAATAGATAATGGAGCTACAAATGGTTTTATCTCCACTAGTATTATCGAGGATATGCCAAAAAGACCTAGATTTTTTGCACAAGGGTGGAAATTCGAGTATGGTTCTAGATAGACCTACTCAGTGGATGAATTTTCATCTACAAATAAGATAAATTTACCCAATGGATCTACCATGTGGCACTTGTATGTAGCACCACTCCATGCTTTTGATATTATCCTAGGGATAGACTAGTTAAAGGCTCATGGAGCCTTAATCAACTTCCAAGAAAGGTGGATGGATTACACTAATAAGGATAATAGGAGGGTAAGATTTCAAAAGAAGCAAGGGTATTTTCAACCTCACTTATTATGAGCTATGCAACTAAATAAATCCATTAAAAGAGGTGGTATATTGTATGTATTTAAGATTAATGGAAATACTAGAGAAAATGGGGATGAGAAATTGTTTAAGAAATACCCAATTTTGCATGAATTCATGGATGTATTTTTAAAAGATATCCTTGGTCTACCACCTTGATGGAAATTTGACTTCACTATTGATTTAATGCTAGGGGTATAACCCATTGCAAGGACACCTTATAGAATGACTCCAATTGAGTTGCAAGAATTGAAGGTGCAACTTTAGGATTTGTTGGAAAAGGGTCTAATCAAACCTAGTGTGTCACCTTGGGGTGATTCAATATTATTTATGAAAAATAAGTATGGTTCCTTGAGGTTATGCATATATTATAGGATGTTGAATAAGGTAAAAATTAAAAATAAGTATCCTTTATTAAAGATTAATGACCTCTTTGATCAACAAAAGGTTGCTACTATATTTCAAAAATAGATCTGAGGTTAGGGTATCATCAGTTAAGGTTTCAATAAGAGGATACCCATAAGGCAACCATTAATAATAGATACAGGTACTATTAGTTCATAGTATTGCCATTTGGATTGATAAATGCACCAACAACTTTTATGAATCTGATGAACAATGTGTTAAACAATATCTAGATCAATTTGTCTTGGTATCCTTAGATTATATCTTGATATATTCTCACACCAAAGAAGAGAATGACCATCACTCTAGGTTAGTGTTATAAGTATTGAGGAAAAATTAGTTAAATGGAAATTTATCCAAGTGTGAGTTTTGTACCTCATAGGTATAGTATTTGGGATACATCATCTTGGCAGAAGGAATTGTTGTAAATCAAAAGAAAATTGAGTCTATATTAAGTTTGCCTACACCAAAAAAGTATTGAAAGTCAAGATTTTCATGAGACCCACTTGTTATTATAGATATTTTGTGAATGATTACTCCAAAGATATTTATTTGATCACCAACCTTTAGAGGAAAGGAAAGGATTTCAATTGGACAAATAAATGTGAGGCCACCTTTGAGGTTCTAAAGAATAAATTAATTATGACACCAATTCTCAAGATACTAGATCCTATTGGGAATTTTAGCGTATGTACTTATGCTTCCTTAGAGGGTTTGGGTGGGGTATTATTCTAGAAAGAGGCCACAATAGCCTCTAAGTCTAGAAAAATCAAGAAGCATGAGGTAAATTATGTTATGTATGATCTAGAGTTGGCATTAGTTGTGCATGCACTAAAGGTTTGGAGATATTATTTGTTGGGAAAACCTTTTGAGCTAAGGATAGACCATCAAAGTCTAAGGTATATTTTTACCCAGCCTATGTTGAACACAAGACAAAGAAGATGGATAGAGTTATTAATAAAACAAGGTTGTATATAAAAGGTATGAGTATATAAAAGGAAAATAAAACAAGGTTGTATATTACTTGAGTAGAAGAAGGCACATAGCAACATTGACCTAGAGTCATATAGACTTGATGGATAAAGTCCAAGAAATACAATTTCAAGATCCATATTGCATAGAAATTCGAGATAAAATTGAGAGAAATACTAAAGAGAATAAGGATTTCAACATAAATGATAGAATTTTATACTTCAAGGATAGGGTTATACCCAAAACCAGTGAACTAAGGAGATTGATTATGCAAGTGGCACACAATTCTCCTTATTTTGCTCATCTAGGAGGGTCAAAACTAAGGGTAAATATAAAAAGGACCTTCTATTGGGTAAGAATGAAGTAGGATATCACTAGTTTCATTGCAAGATTTTTAAAATGCTAGAAATTTAAGGTAGAAAATCGACACCCAACAAGAAAATTATACCCACATGATACACAAAATGATAGGTAATATCTATAGATTTTATTGTGGGTTTACCTAAGACTAGGTACCAACATGATGTAATCCTAGTAGTGGTTGATAAGTTAACCAAGGTTGCACATTTCATACTGGAAAATATCAAGTATGATTCACTGGTGGTAGAAAATAAGTTTTTTAAAGAGATTTTCAAGCTACATGGGTTTCATGAGGTGATTATATCATACAAGGATTATAGGTTCACATCAAAATTTTGGTAGTCTCTTCATTGTGCAGTAGGCACTAAGATTAATATCAATTCTACATATAATCCAAAAATAGATGGTCAAATAGAGAGAGTAAACCAAGTTGTAGAGGACATGCTCTACATGTATTGCATGGACCAAAATTCTAGATGAAAATAATTTTTGCATCTTGTAGAATTTTCTTATAATAATGGTTACCATACATCATTCTCAATAGCCTTATTTGAAGCCTTATATTGTAGAAATTGTAGAACACCTATATCATGGGATAATCTAGATTATCGAGTGGTGATCAAATTGACCACTATTAAAGAGATGGAGGAGAAACTCAGAACAATCCAAATTAGTCTTAAGGAATTGGTCGATTGCCAAAAGATCTATATTGATCTAAAAAGATCACAAAGAAAATTATTTGTAGGATATAGAGTCTTATTGAGAGTTAGACCCATGAAAAGTTCCATCAAGTCAACTAAGTTGGATTCTTGCTTTTTTGGGTCCTTTTAGATCATTTATAAGATTAGTCTTGTAGCCTATAGGCTCATCTTATCCCCCCAATTATATAAAATATCCATGATACTTTCCATATATCCATGCTTAAAAAATATGTTGTTGATCCTACTTACATTTGGAATATTTATAAATTACATATGGTAGACCCCTCAGCAATTGAGGTGAGACCAATAAATATTTTAGGGTTTCATTCCAATATATTAAGAAAATGAACCCTAGACCAATGTAAGGTCCAATGGGACCAATATTCTAAAAAGTGTACAACTTGGGAAGATATTAAAATTATGAGAAAGCAATTCCCATATTTATTTGAATAAAATATGTATGTTTTATCTTGAAGGAAATACAAAGGACTATGCTTAGTCCAAGGAGGAGAGTATATAACACCCCTCATTGCCAAGACTTATTTGGTACATTGAATTATGTATTGCGTATAGAAATTTAATGCATAGCATCATTTTATGATGTTAGCAAAAATGATAATGGTACTTTATGGTTGTTTTTTATTCTTGGAATAAGGTATTGTTGATGTGTTTATGGTTACAATACTAGGTACTCTCATCGATGGATTGGACATGGAAACAATTGAGTTGAGATAAAATTTAGAGATATGATGGTTGATGACTTGTTCATCAACATCTCTGATGTAAAGTATACCCTTCGTGTAGATGCATTGCATTTTGCTTGTTATTTGAATACACCATTGGACCATGATATTGCTATTCATAAAGGAGTTATTCCTAGTAGGTAGGGATTTATGTATGGTTATCTTAAAAAGTCACCTACTCAAGGATAAAACAATGAGAAGTATCATGGATTTGGTTAAGCTTTGTATTGTTTGAGGCATGAGATCAATTAATCTAAATGAGTGTAATTATGACTAGCATTGTTAATTTTTAAAAGAAAAAATTATCAATTACAAAGGTTAATAATTGATATTTGTAAGTTTTTGATACTCTAATACTTAATATAAATCACCATAGTAAAATAATCATAGGATCTAATATAATAAAATTGCAATATAATGAACCAAATAATATCTCAAAATGTAATAAAAAATTGAATAACTCATAAGAATACTCACATAAACATGCTCACAATATTGCACATGAAAATACTAAAAATGCTATTGAATAAAGATCTACTAATGCAAGCATAAAGCTTTGCATGTTTGATTCACCTTCATAATATTACAATGCTTAGTCACAAATATATAATTGTATGTGACTCTTCATATGTTTCACTCTTGACCTTCACTCTTCTTTATAACTCTTCATTTTCATATTCCAATGACATGTGCACACTTATATATTAAACACTTGTGCACATTTACACTCATAACACTTGCACACATTTACACTTTTGCATTTCATGCACATTATTACATTACATAAAATATTAACTCACTCACTAGTATAGAACACAACCTTAATCTAATATCTACAATAATATACCAAGGTGGTAAATTATCATGTACCAAATAATGTAATATTCTCTAACACCTCCTATATTGCATTACTTGGTTATTGAAGACTTTGGTCTTCAATATGGTCTTCATCTTCCTGGGACCTGTGCTTCCTTTGTTCTCTTTTTGCCTTCTAAATTTTTTATCTTCTTCTTCTCCTTGCTTAACCTTGTCTTTGGATTCAGGTTTTCTATTGTGATTTCTTCTCTTCCTCTTTCTTCTTTTATTTTTCTACAATTTCATTTGTGATATATCTAATGATATACCTCCTAATTATTTAGTTAGTAAGTCATCACAATAATACAGCTTTGATATCAATGATTCATCATATGATTTGTTATCTTCCTCAACTTGTCTCTTCCTTTAAATAATATTAGAACTAATTAATGATAGATACATCACTAAACACTCTTTTGAATAAAATATAATGGTGTTTTGAGAATCCCACCATGTCCTATTTTTTTTTGTGAAGATAGCTTATAAGAGATGTGAAATTTCCTTCTTTTACTTTGAGAAACAAAATCAAATTTTCTTTTAAAAAAATAAACATTTGTTTCTTTTTTATAAAATTCATTTATTAAGTTTTGAGATTAAAATCTAAGTGCATGCAATATGTCTTCAATATCCTCATTAAATACATCCTTAACAATTTCTTCCATGATATGCAAAATAATATTAAGAATATATTTGATGTAGACCACCTTATTTTTCCCTAGGTTTTGAATAATTTTTCAAGTTTCTAAATTTTTCAAAAACCTATGATGTTGAATTCCTTATATCTTCCTAATTTATTAGAAACTAGAAAAGTAAGAATGTTTACAAATTTAAAAATCCTAATTTGAAGTAGATTATCTTATCTCTCCAATAATAAATGATTTGCAAATATTCTATGGCTTTGAATTTTCAAAAAATAATAAAGCTTTCAAATATTAAATGATTTAAAAAGTTATCACTCCAAAACCTTTTAAAAATAACTAAGGTACTAATTATCCTAATAAAATTCTTATCTCTCCATATAATCTTAATAAACCTTAGAAAAAATCAATAATTAAAATTATAAAAGCCTTATCTCTCCTATAACATTAGCAATAATAAAAAATTAAAATATTGAATTATAGAACCCTAATATACCTCCTTAGGCACAACTACTTAGGATGATATCTGAAATTTCATTTTGTAAGAGTTTATATGGCATTCTCTTGGCTTGAGCATGTGAGGATGAGTAGGTGTTCCTTGCATGAATCCTTGTAATATTCCAAGAAACGCTTCAATATCTACCCAATTGCCTTTCTTTATTTCAACATGGCAATTTAGAAGAGTGCATGGTTTAGGTTGGTGCTAAAATGTTCCAATTCCTGAAACATTCAATCATTTCACATTCTGTGCTCTCAAATAATTTCAATTCCTTGGTGCTCAGACTATGGCATTTACATTGCTTGGATTTTGGTGTATCTTTTTCTTAACGTTTTTCAATACTCAATATTTATTTTGGTGCAATTTGAAATTTTATTTTCCTTTGGTGCAATTATTTTATGTTTTGTATCACTTAAATCATCTTGTTTTTTGATATCCTCCTAATGTGGTGCTTTACCTCATCTCTCCTTAGCTGCATATGGTGTAAATATCTTCAGCAATGGAACTTGCATTCAAATACTTTAACACTGAGTTTCTTCTCATGGTGTGAGTGTTGCTCAATGCTTCTATTACTCAGTTATTCTATTATTCTATTCTTTTAATCTCTAATTCTTGATGCTTTAGGTGCTTCAGCTCTCTCTAGGCTTGGAAGTTCAGGTGCTTCAACTCTCCAATGCTCGACGATGCTTTCTATAAATCATTCTAACTCTACACTATGCTGACTTAGGGGGTTTTGACTTCACTTCCCTATCTCCTTGACATTTGTCTTGATTATCAAATGCTCATTCTATGTCTTTAGCTCTTTGGTGCATGTCCCTCGCACTTGGATTTCTTTTATGATATCTTAATACTTGGATTTGAAGAACATATCTTCTTTCTATGCATTTGGTTATTGCACTCAATTTTTATTCACTCTTTTATCCTTTCATTTATACTGCAATATTTAATACTTTATAGTATACTTTTCATAAATTACTCACTATCAATATTTAATATTCTTAATATTTTTTTCTCCTTTAATATGTAGGTGTAGATATATAGCTCTTGCACTATGCCATAGATGGTTTAAATATCTTTAAAATACCTTATTCTTCATGCAAGAACGATGCTTAAATATTGAATTATTTTTGTTGCACTTAGATGTACCTTTAATGCTTAAACTTCATTGGTCAACCTTGCTACCTTGTCGATGCTTTCATACTTATTTTTTCCCTATTCCTTTTGTAGCTTCTCCTTGGCTGAATCTATACAAACATAGAGATATTCTATTTCTGCTTTTCCTAATATTCATAAACTTGTTATCCTTTTACTTTGGCTGAATATTTATCTATCCTTGATGTCTTCTATGACATTCAAACTTTAGCAAGATACTCACATTCAAAAAATGTGCCTTCAAGTCTTTCTTGCTTGAAGTCTTCTTGCTTGCTTTCTCTTCTGGAAAAAATATTTTTTCTCTAATGACTAATCTTCAATATTCAATAGGACCTATTTGCTTAGGTATCTTCTATATCTCTTACTTATATGATTTATATGGGACCTATTCCTCTATATTATTTTCTTCTTATAGCTTCTTTGTACTTTAATTTCTCCCCCTATACACAGTTTAATTCTAGGCATTAATCTTCCTGATTAGAGATTGTTGTTGTCTAATCTCTTTCACTTGATTTGTTGCCTTCTCTTGTATGCTAGCTTTAATTATTTCATACAACAAACTATATTGATTCTCTCTTCTACCAAGGATCAATATTATTTGCTTATGATGGACCTATTTTAAATTGGGTCTCATTAAAATACCTTTAATATTCAATAAGACCTTCTTTTGTTGCTCTTATTTATGTCTGTCTTATGGGCTTGTTGTTGAATGATGATGATTTTCCAAAATCTAGAGTAAGTACTCTTGCTATATATATTTTATCTTAAGTCTTTTAGTACTTTTCTCCTTATGACTCCTTCCTTTCTCAATCAAAATATTGCCTCTACTAGGGCCACTTTTCTCTACTATGGACCTCTTTCTTTGAAGGGTCTCAAATCTCTGGTTCTTTGAACTCTATCTCTTAATATTGGTCTCTTCTCTTAGACCAATGTGTCAATATCTATCTTCAAGACCTAAAGCGATATTATAGACTTCCTTATATTCTGAATAAATTTCTCATAATAGGTTAACTCAATCTATCTTATCACAATCAATATCTTAATGACCTATAACTTTTATCAACATCTATCTTTTAGACCTGAAGAATATACTTAACTACAACTCAAATCAATCCTTGCATGAGGAAAGCAATCAAAGATGAAATTCTTATCTGTCGGTTGTAGGAAGCTTCTCAAATTTTGAAGATCAATTTTTTACTGTAGCAATATCTTGGATAGTTTTTTCTAGCATTACCTAAGAATCCAATATATTCAAAATTACTGAAGTAGATTGGCAATGTCCAAATTTTCTTTAGTTGGTTCTCTCTCAATATTATAATAGGGTTATCTATTCCTTGAATGACCAACTTTTATTTCTAAGTTGGTTCTCCAAAATATTATGAAACTTAATCTTCATTGGTTATCCTTCAACCTAGTGGAAATACTTATCTTCACTATATTTTCTTTAACCTAGTGCAAATGCTTAGCTTCACTGGTTTTCTTCAACCTAGTGGAAAGACTCTATCTTTTGTGAATTCTATTTTTGAGTCCTAGTATTCATAGTTTATTCTTCAACCTTGTGGAAATATTCTAGCCTAATGCAACTTTGAAATCCTATTCAAGCAACCTTGTTGTATATTTGATACCACTATTAGCTTTTGATACTATACTACTTAATATAAATCACCACAAGAAAATAATCATAGGATCTAATATAACGAACCAAATACTATTTCAAAATGTAATAACAAATTGATAACTCATAATAATACTCACATAAACATGCTCACTATATTGCACATGTAAATATTGAAAATGTTATTGAATAAAAGTCTACTAATGCAAGCATAAAGCTTTGCACATTCAATTCACCTTCATAATATTACAATGCTTAGTCACAAATATATAATTGTATGTGAATCTTCATATGTTGCACTCTTGACCTTCACTCTTCTTAATAAATCTTCATTTTCCTATTCTAAGGACACATGTGCACACTTACATATTAGACACTTGTGCACATCTACACTCATAACACTTGCACACATATTTACATGACACTTGTGCATTTCCTACACATTATTACATTACATAAAATATTAACTCACTCACTAATCTAGAATATAACCCTAATCTAATATTTATAATAATGTACCAAGGTGGTACATTGTCATGTGCCAAATAATGTAATATTCTCTAACAATATTAACCATTGGTATTATCTAATTAAGTCATTGATTCAATTAGTGCATAGTTATAACAATAATAATAATGATATATATCTAAGATTGGTAAACCTTTATAATCAATCGAAATACCATAATTAGTGGTGATTTAATAAAAAAAATATGGCAAGATTAACCTACATTCTTGAAAACACTTTTACGTTACTTTTTTCCATGCAAGATGCCATGCTCCAAACCTATTTGAAAATCGGGTTATGAGTTTCCTTGGGAAGTGTAGACACCAAAATCTAGCCACTTGTCATCCATCCATAGCTTCCCACCACATTTATCCATTATTTATATATATTTGTTTAATATATATTTAAATAATAATATTTTATATATTATATTTATATATATTTAATAAATATATGTATATATGTATGAATTAATCCCAGCCATCCATCATGATCTAATCCTAGCCATTCATCCACCTTAATCCATGCCACCTACCCAGATTTAATCTCCACCCTCCATCATGTTTTAATCTTGACCACACAAATTGTGTCGTTGAAACCCTAACATGCCCTAGGGAAGATTATAAAGAGGAGTCATTTTGATGACTCAACCCCTAAGTTTTTGAATTCCCTAAGTCCTTTGGAGTTTCAAATCCCTTTGCCACTATCATCCACCATTGTTGCTCGCCTTCGCTTTAGACCATCATCAAGAACTCCCTAGAGTTCTATGAGCACCCATTGAAGTTTCACGAGCACCCTTGGATATTTTTAGTCATTATCAAGTGCTCGTGGGCATTTCTCATCCCTAATCTACAACCCTACGGTCCTCTAGTGCTACTAGGGCATATTTATGTACCCATCCTCTACAACCACAATGAATATAGAAGTGATAAGTCAACATAAACAAGGTAAAATGTTCATTGCATTTATTTTAGTATTCTTAGATCTGTTTATAGTTTATTTATGCAACTAGGGTTTTAGTAATTTTATTTTTGAGGGTCTCACGTAGTGGAGCCCTCATATATATTATTATGTATTCTATTGTGTGTAGATAGAATATTTATTGGTAGTTGTTGAAGCTCGAGTGGTCCTGCATAGGATATCAAAAAGCCCACTCACTCTGTTGGGATCAAAGATGAGTTTGAAGACACCATCATTTATTGACCTAGGGTTTTGGAGAACCCTAGATTTGTAATAATTGTAACATTTGTATCAATATCAGATTATGTTGTAACATTGGAGATTTAAGGCTCCCCCTTTATATCAATAAAATATTCTCTTTTGTGCAACATATTGTGTATTGATTTTATTTATCTATTATATTGGTGTTTCATTTTTGCATTCACAAATGGTGATCATGGTGGGACCCACAAAAGGTTCTACATTTTAAATTATCTTGTTATTGACTTGTGGTTTTCTATTTTTGTGTTGTAGGTTTTTAGAAAAATAGATCACACGAATTTTGTAGAATCAGGGTTTTTGAAGAATTGTATAAGTTACATAGATGCCCTATGATACTCGATGGGTGCTCCAAGTTTAGAAGGTACCTTGGTGCATTTCAAAAGTACCTAGAGGTGTTTCATAGAGAGGAAGGAAAATATGTAGGCTTATCTGTAAGTCTACCTAAAAACCCTAACCCCTCTATTTTACGTATTTTTATGTTTTTACAGATTTAGTGTTAAAAAGAACATCATTAAATATCTGTTAAAACAAGCATGTTTAATCTACATTTTAGGCATTAGAATAGTTTTTGCATCCATATTCATTCACACATTTCATATTTCCAATTAAAGTTTCATTGTTTTCTGGTGTGTTGCAATTAAAACCTTGCATTCTATTTTCATATGAATTGTTAATTGCATGAAATAGTTTGCATTTTAGGGTTAGGAATTTCTCCTTTTTCTGGTCTAAGTAGGAACAACATTAGTATATTGAAAGTACCCCCACATTTGGTGATTCAAGGTGGAAGAGTAGATGAACCCTCCTCTATTTAGAGAGTGGTCTTAAGCGGTGTACTCTACTTCTTTTGGGGAAATTAATATTTCTGGTGTTGGCTTCTAATTTAGACTTGTGAAATTAGTTATTCTTGACATTGTGTGTACACCATAAAAAACTAGAAATATTAAAAGGAATCACACACAACACGTATCACTTTAAATAGTAATGTGTTGGATTTCATCACCAACCATTGCTTGAGATCTGGTGATGGTGGGCTTCATCTCCATCCACCAATATCTACCCTTAGACACCTTAGGACACCCCTGAGCAAACTTGCTGGACTTCATCACCAGTAAGAATCTCATTGCCCATCCAAGCCATAGTTTTTACCCATTTTAATTCAGATTAGTGCATCATAACACACAAAACAAAAAACATTAAAACGAGATAAAAAAGAATAGGTAAGACACATTTGTTGTATAAACATAGGATTGGATTGCCTATTTGATTTTGTGAGTTTTTCATTCTGCATTTTATTTTCTAGCACATTTTATATTTGGTTCATTAGTTTATGGTATTAACAAGAAATCAAGCTAAAATAATGAATCAAATGTCCACCAATCAAACCACTTCAGCAATGGAGTGTTCATCATCACCTTCCACCACCACTTCCATGATCAATCCCCCTAGTGTGATACAGGTAAGTCATTCAGATTTGTCTATGGGTCCCTCACACACTGTGTCACCCACACAGTCATTTCACATGGTCATTCCACAAATAGAATCATCTTCACCTACTATTGACCACCACATCACCCATATAGACATGGCACAAGTGGAAGCTCTTTTAAAATCTGCTAACTATGTCTTAGAACCAGTTAATAGCCCACCTAGGCATGATCCTTCTTTCTAGTAGGAACTTATCTCCTCCCAACCTTCAAGCCTTACCCAGGTGTACAATAACCCTCTTTTTGAGGTATCTACTACACCTTCCCAACATTTTTCCATACCACAATCATCATGTGCTCAAAGTACATCCATCCCATCCTCATACACCTCAGTCTATGGTAACCCCTTGTATGAAGCACATGTTAATGTTGCTTCACAAGTGCCCATGTCCCTGCCATCTAGTGTCTCCCATCAAGTTGCAATTCCCATTGTAACTTACTCCCCACCTACCTCATCAATCCCATCCACATCCACTCCATCAACCTCTGATATGGAAATACATGAAGCATGGGAACACCTCAACAAATTGCTTAAGAAGCGATAGAATGCTCAACAACAAGTTCAGGTGATCAACCCTAAGCCTCAACCTATTTCCACTCAGCCCATATTTGTCAGTCAAAGTCCATCTTGGGTACCACAATATTCTATGGTTTCCATTCCCACACCACCACCAACCCATACTCATTCTATTCTCATTAGCCAACCCATCCAAAGCCCTCATACATAATCTCCATATCTTCATTCGCAATCATTCCTTCATCAACCCCATTATCATCAACATCAATCCACTCCACCAAGTCATCATCACCTCATTACACCTCAACATATTTCCACCTCGCCATCACAAAATCATCAAGTGATTCAGGGTTTCCACATTCTTGGGGAGGACCCTAGAATCTAGGCTATGCAACAACAGATTGATAGTTTGATGCAACATACTCCTGGCATGATAAACCAGAAGCCTACCTTACGTCAACTGATCAATCAACCAATTCATCCTTCGGTACCATCACCACCATATCCAGTAGACTTCACAGTACCAAAGTTTGATAAATTTAAAGGGACTGAGGACCCTAAAGAGCACGTGAGCTCATTTATTCATTCCTACTTTAGAATTCAAAGCAATGATGCTCTAATGCTTAGAACCTTCCCTCAGACATTAGGGGGAGATGTTGTAGAATGGTACAACCATTTTCCCAACCATAGTATTTATACTTTTGAGCAATTGGTTGACCAATTTCTTGAAATATTCTCCCTCAATGTAAGAAAGAAAGTCTCATTATCCGATATATATGGTCTAAAACAATATGATGATGAGTCTATCTATGACTTTGGTAACCATTGGAGGGCCATTATCACCAAATTGCCATTTTCCCTACCAATGGAGGAGCTGATCCGATTGTTCACTAAGAGTTGCTTAAAACCCATCTCTTGGTTATTGCAATTACAACAATATAGATCATTTGATGAAGCTCTTGCCCAGGCTAGCACAATTGAGGAGATAAAAATTCAAGAGGGCATGCTTAAGCCTAAGAAGAAAGAATGGCAAAACAAAGGCCAATATAAAGGAAATTATTCTGGCCAAACCAAATCCAATCAGGCCAATCCAACCAATTCATCCAATCAAGTAAATCAAGTGGTCATGAGCCAACTAGTAATGGCTCAACAACAACCTATGCAACAACAACCATGACAAATTGAATATCATGTGGTTCCCTCAACAACTCAATCAAGTCAAAGCATAGTGCCAACTATGGAAAACCGACCACATCGACAATCTGTTCGACAACCCCATCAATATACTCCATTGGCTGAATCTTATACCTCCATTTTCTATAGGTTATATGACACAAATCAACTTCCCTTGCCTGAGGTCAAACTTGATGATCCCGCTAAACATGGTAAATACTACAAGGAGCATTTATTTTGTCCTTATCATAGATAGAATGGGCATGATATCAATAGCTACCATCAATTCAAATATAGAGTGCAAGACCTTATTGAGTTAGGGGCTATCAAGCTTGACAGTCCTCTAGCTCAACAAAATCAAAATCTTAGGATTTATCAAACACCACTTCCTCATCATGAGGAAGCACAACCAACAATAGGAGGGTCAAATACCAAGACTCCTCCTAATCAGGTTAATCATATTCAATAGTACCAAGGTTTTGTGGGTGTTATTCATGTAGTAACCCAAGGTCAACAACAACACACCAATCAACAAAATGCTCAGCAATAATCTATTCAACCACCCATACCTCCATAGGCAAGTGTGTCTCAACCCACCACATCATCATCTCCCATCCAATTTTCCACTAATCCCTCACCACCAATCCATATTCCTAGCCATCAAAATCAACCTATTCATCCTTCCAATCATCCATCTAGGCCAATCATCTCATTGAGCAACCGGTTAACCACAAGCTTAAAAATAGCTTCAACCAAACTATCTATATATGAGCTAATTCAACAATCTCCTCCACATCATGAAGCATTAATGGATATTCTAAAATCCATTGAACTTCAATCTCAAGATGCTAATGCCTTCAATAATTTTATGGGGAATATTCAAACATGTATGGAACCTTCCATTACTTTCTATGATTTTGAGATCAAACCAATATCATCAGAATCAGTGGACCCTCCATTACATATCATGGCTCAAATTGATAGGAAGCCTTTCAAAAGAGTTTTAATTGATATTGTCTCCTCCATTAACATCATCACCACATCTACTCTTCATCATCTCAATCTTCCTCTATATCACATCACCAAATCCTCTTTCACCTTGAAAGCATTTAATGATGCTCTCTACTCCATAGTTGGCACTATTGTTTTACCCATCGAAGTGGGGGTCAAAATATTGCATACTATGTTCCACATCTTGGAAGGGTCCATGGCATATAATGTACTCCTTGGATGACCTTGGATGAGGGAAATGAGATGTGTCCCCTCTATATTACATCAATGCTTGAAATACGTACATGAGGGACAAGTACATTGCATACTAGTGGATGTTGAACCATTCAAGTATTACAATTTTATCTCAAACCCCTATGAGTCCATGTTACCTTCCACTCATCTATTCCTCACTTCATCAACCACTTCATCAACCACCCAATCCATATCTTCATCTAAAGCCCCTATTCTTGAGGAGCTTCCCATCACCACTTCACATCAAAAATCCACTTCCATACCCCCATATTCATCACCATTGACTACATGCACATGTGGTCAAACTCAATCTACATTAGCCACATCATCAACATCATCATCTTCCACCACTCTTTCCACATCATTTCTAATTCACCAATCATATCAACCAAATCCATCTCCATCCCCATCAGCCAATGTCTCACAAGTCAAATTGATGGATTGTGAGATACCATAAGCCAATCATGAGTCAGTCCATCTACATCCAATCCATCCACATCATCCCAAGTTGAGGTCCACCTCACTAATCTTGGTATTGGTGAATATGTGGTCCAAGATATCATAGTTACACCACTCAACATTCAAATTACTAAGGATTACGATCACCCATGTGACCCACCCTTATCTATAGGAGTGGTATATAACATGGGTTCAATGCCTAATAGCATTAATTTTGTGTATGGGGGCTTGATTCATCATCCAATCTAGTTACTCTAGATGAACCCAAATCACCAACACCTACCAATATACAACATATGTTAGGTTTTCCATCTTGATATTTTCACATTGTTAATTGGCAAGGACATGGTCTAGGATGACATGAATAGGGAATGCATGAGATTATCGATGTTTCATATTGAGAAATGCATGATCATTTAGGTTTAGGCTATCATCCACTTTCATCCACTTCTTCTCTTGAACAAGATTTCCAAAGCTTAAATTTGAATTTAGGAGAAGATATCCATCACATAGATGACTTCGAAGATGAAATCTATGAAGAATTTGACCTTATGTCGATAGCTTCTGATGAATCTAAAGAGGAATCAAACCCCATCATTCCACACATTGAATATGATGAGTATTACCTCAGAATGTTCCCCATCCATCAACCCATATTTCACTTGCTTCTTCCACAAGAATAAGTCGAACCAACCGGTGAACCACCACCTCCATCTCATTGATCCACATCACTGACCATTTTACTTGTAATATATGTACATAAATCAAATTTCAAAATTAAAAAAAAACAAAAATATTTTGCATGTACATTGCATTTATTTGTGTTGCTTGTTGTTGTTTAGGTTTAATAGAGTTCTAGCATTGGTTCTACCAAATAGGATCCACCCATCCATTTACCCTTGCCAACCATCCATTTTCCCCTTTAAGTCAACATGAATCCTATTGACTTATTCACCCCACTCCGTAATCCATACGATTTGGCAAAGCCAATTCCTATTGACATGAGCCTTATTGATATGGATCAGATTTCCTCACCACCATCCTTTTCTGAGTTTGTCCTATCTGAGGAATTGTTAAGGGCTTCAACCAACTACATTCCTCCATCACCCCCACCTTCACCTTCACCTTCACCTTCAGATCCTGAGGTTTTCCAGGCAGACATAGACAAGGTTGAGTCAGAAGAGTTTGATGATATCATAGATGACATTCATCTGATCCCAACACCCCATCAACTTGAGGAAGGTTCTCACATGTCTATTGAAGATACTATCGATGTGAACCTTAGTTCAGATGCAGACAATCCCCAAATTGTCAAACTTGGTAAAATTTTATCCATATATGAACAAGAGCAATTAATTGCTCTCCTCAAGAAGAAGAAGGACATTTTTGCATGGTCTTACAAAGACATGCCTGGCCTTGACCCTAATTTGGTTGTCCACAATCTCACCTTACACTCTGATGCTAAGTCGATCAAACAAAAACTTAGAAGGATGCATCCTACCATTGCCCTCTTGGTCAAAGAAGAGCTTCAAAATCTTTTAGATGTGGATTTCATTGTCCCCATTGACTATCTTGAGTGGCTCTCAAACATGGTACCCATTCGTAAGCCTAATGGGGTGATACACATTTGCACTGATTTTTGAGATCTTAACAAAGCATGTCCTAAGGATGATTTTCCTCTTCCAAACATTGATACTCTTGTCGACACTTACGTTGGCCATGAAATGCTTTCTCTAATGGATGGTTTTTTAGGATACAACCAAATTCGAATAAATCTTGATGACCAACACAAAACAACATTCACTACACCTTGGGGGACTTTTTGTTACAAGGTGATGCCCTTTGGCCTCAAAAATGTAGGTGCCACTTATCAACGTGCCATGACATACATCTTCCATGATTACATGCATAATATTATCGAATATTATGTGGATGATCTCTTGGCAAAATCTAAAACTCGACAAGAGCACATTGGTGTATTGGAAAAAGTCTTTGATCGACTTCTAGAGCATAATGTAAGGTTGAACCCCAAGAAATGTGTCTTTGGTGTTACCTCTGGAAAACTACTAGGGTTCATTGTCTCCAAAAGAGGCATTGAGGTGGACCCAAACAAATTCAAGGCCATCATGGAGATGCCTCCCCCAATAAACTTAAAGGAATTGCATAGTTTACAAGGAAATATTCAATCAATCCATCATTTCATTGCGCAACTTTCTGACAAATGCAGGCCATTCAATCACCTGTTACAAAAGGGGGTGCCATTTTCATGGATAGATGAATGTCAAAAAGCCTTTGATGATATTAAGCAATACCTGACTTCTCCACTAATCTTAGCTCCTCCTCGTCTAGGGGTCCCCTTCCATATTTATGTTTTAGCAATGGACTTTGCATTAGGGACAATGCTTGCACAAAATAATGAAAATAATCGAGAGCAAGTTGTCTATTACATTAGTCGAACATTGGTAAGCTATGAAACTAGATATGCTTACATGGAAAAATTGTGCTTAGCAATGGTTTTTACCACTAAGAAACTCTGACATTACATGCTTAGTCACACCACATATGTCATAGCTAGAGAAAATCCTCTGCATTATATGATGTCTCACACTTACAATAACACCCACACCGCTAAATGGATAATGCTTCTCACTGAATTTGATCTTGAGTTCATAAGCCAAAAATCCATTAAAGGTCAGGTTATAGCTTGATCAACTTGTGGAAGCTCCACTACCTAGTGATCATCCCTTGATTATTGAGCTCCTAGATGATTCGGTATTCACTATCATTGAACAAGAAGAAGATGTCATTCTAGAGGAAGATATCGATATCACACTATTCTTTGATGGTTCTAAGTGCAAAAAAGGTCAAGGTGTTGGAGTCATGTTTCATACACCCCAGGGGGTGCCTATCCCCTTATCATTCAAACTAGACTTCCAATGCACAAACAACAATGCAGAGTATGAAGCCTTAATATTAGGTCTTCAAGAAGCTATAGCTATGGGCATAAAGTATATCAGGATATTTGGTGATTCTCAACTTGTTGTCAAATAGGTAACTAGGAGAATACCAATGCAAAGAACCTACCATAAAGCTTTACCATGAAGTAGCAATGAAATTGCTCTCTAAGTTTGATTGGTATGAAATTGATAGTTTACCACATTTGACTAATAGATTTGTATATGTGATGGCCTCTCTTGGATCATTGATTCCAAAGGATACCTTAGGAGAGGTACAACCACTCATAATCACAATGATCTCTAAATCTACAATTATTCATGTTGAATCTAAGGATGAAAAGGATGTTTGCTTTATCCATTTGGAACCATATGAGCCTTGGTCAAACCAAATAATAGCCTTTCTCAAGTTTGGAACACTCCCATCAGATATGTCATGGACTTCTAAATGCACTTTCAAGCAAAAGGTAGCTCATTTTACTCTCTTGGGGGACATGTTGTATAGACATGGTTATGATGGAATCCTCCTTCATTGTCTCGAGTCTACTGAGGCACAAAGAGCCATAGCTGAAGCTCATGATGGTACTTGTGGTGGTCATTTTAGTGGAATGGCCATTGCAAAGTGTATTTTATGCATGGGTTATTATTGGCCCACAATGGAATGAGATTATTGCACATATGTCAAACATTGTAAGCAATGTCAAGAACATGCTAATTTAACTCATGTGCCATCACAAGCATTACAACCTATTCAAAGCCTTTGGCCCTTTTCACAATGGGGTCTAGATTTAATTGGAAAAATCTCACCTCCTTCCTCGGGATAACATACATTCATCATCATATCCATTGAATACTTCACAAAGTGGGTTGAGGTAATTCCTCTAACTAGTATGATAGGACCTAGAATTGTGGAGTTTATACTTCATCATATCATTTGTCATTTTGGTATTCCCTCAAAAATCATCTCTGACAATGGCAAGTCTTTCAAGAATAAGGATGTTCGAGCACTTTGCAAGAAATATAATATCCAACATAGTTTCTCAACTCCTTATTACCCACAAGAAAATGGACAAGTTGAGGCTACCAATAAGACCTTAATTTCTATTCTCAAGAAACTTGTTAAAGAAAATCATAGAGATTGGCATACACAAATTCCCTTGGCATTATGGGCTTATCAAACAAGCATCCACATGCCTACTAGGGCAACACCATTTTCATTGGTCTATGGAGCCAAAGCAATCATGCCTCTTGAGCTTGAGATCCCCTCCTTGCAAATTTCATTGCAAGAATTCATAGATGATGATACTGCTAGACAAGCACATCTTGACCAACTCACACTTCTTGATGAAAGGTGAGTCAATGCTTTAGAGCATTTATGAGTATATCAAGACCACCTTAAGCATGCTTATAATGCCAAAGTTCATCTACATGAATTCCAAGTAGGAGATCTTGTTCTTAAAGAGAATCAACAAAATACCAATGCTTTACCACATCTTCATGATAAATTCATGGCTAATTGGTTAGGTCCATACATTGTTACTCAAAAAGTGGGTAAAGGAACTTATAGGCTTGCTAGTCTAGAGGGAGTTGAAGAGCCCGAACCACTTAATGTTATACATTTGAGAGCATTCTATGCATAATGTGATTTATATATATATATATACATGGCTATTACACAAAAATAAAATTGCATTTCATACATCACATTTTGCACACATTTCATTTCACACATTTGCATAATATACATATCATTTCATAAAATTGCATTTCACAAGCTACATTACACTCATTCCATTGCACAAATTGCATTTCATACATTGCATTCATATATTCCATTTCATATTAGGGATCATTTATTCAATTCAGATATTAATTGGTCCAATACAATCATGTTGCCTTAATCAGGGGCACCTTCAAAACATCATCCATTTCATTGCACCATTCCATAAAGCCAAAATTATCATTTGCAAAGTCACATGTCTATAATTCCTAGGTGTTTTCGGTCACTCAACCACTCCTAGTGTTTTAAGCAAACTCCAAATACATGTCGAGTTTTCTTTAGGACCAAGACACAATTTTCACTAAGAAAATATTGAGTTCTAGGAATTGACTCTAAAATATTCTTGAACCAAACACAATTACACATCTTAAAAACATCTTGTGTCAAAGAGGGATAACACCATACTTGGTTTGAACCTTGAAGTGAAAAGGGTATTCCTTTCTTGTCCCATTATGCAACATAGTCCACAAAAATAGTGGTTTTCACCACTATCACAATTGCTTCCAAATTTAAAAGATAGAGTAGTAAGGATAGGGTACAATTCTCATCACACTTAGGTTGAGAATCTGATTCCCCAAAGCTCTAAATATTTCATCACACACCATAGATCCTCAAGTTGTAAGGATAGTACTACATTTCTAGTCAGATGGTTAGGTAGTCATCCCCAAAGCCTAAAGATCAAATTCTTGGACTATGGAGCTAGTCTCCACCGGAGCTATAGATGCTTGACTGGTAGTGGAGTACGCTCATGCATGGTGACACATCTCTTTTAAAGAGACCTCTGACCACACATAAGGACAAGCTAGCTTCTTGGTCTCATCCATAACAGGTTTCACCCAATTTACTCAAGATGAGTTAATGAACTCACTTGCACACACATTGGTTCTTGATTACCTCGAGTCATTACCATGCTCTTGATTTGGTAAATGAATTCACTGCACACACATTTGGTCTTAGAGAAATTAGGTAGTATTTAGTGAGTTTGTTTGATACCACTAGTATGTCTGAGTCTCTGCAAAATAATCAATTTTCCATATCAACATCCATATCTTCTTCCATATCAACATCCATATCTTCTTCCATGTCATTTCATGAGTCTTCCATCTCACATACCACCAGTTTGGTGCCCCTGATTAAACAATAATGCTAAACATGGCCAAGAAAATTCTAAACTATGAATGATCATTAGAACATTTGCATTCATACACATTATCACTTGCATTAATCATCCATATACACATGCATTCACACAAAAATATTTACACAAAAGCATTCACATAAAAACATAACACAAAAGTAAAATCCATGTATATATATATAAATATCGCATGTACAATGAATTCCCAAAGGCTATATACAATGGAGCACCAAGGCTCATATATAAAAAGTGCATCTAAGCACTAGCTAATGCCTATAAGAGGACCCCTATGACCTTGAAGGAGCCCTAGACCTAGAGCTATGCCTAGACTCACTAGGCCTAATAGACTTAAATATGGATGAGGAGGGAGGATCTGGAAGCCCAATGTCATGCTCCATCAATCGATCCTCCAATAATTGGATATATCCATCTTGAGCCTGAAGGTGTTGTACATCATGTCTCTATCGATGACTCCTCTCTAGTAGCTCTACCTGGAGCCTCATGATCCTATCCTCACCTCCACCTATAGTTAGTCATATCTCTAGCTCTACTCATAGTTGAGCTACCTCCACATCCTAAGCTACTATCTCCACATCCTATAATCGAGCTATCTCTATGTCTCAAGCTACTACCATAGCATCTCGCTCTACCACTAACTACTCCAACCTCACCCAATCCTCCTCACTCTAACTAGGAGGCCCATCTAGAATCTCCTCCCTATCCCTTGTACCATCTCCATCCCCTCCAATCTCTGGAGCCTTCTCTATTGTATCCCTAGTTTACCTCCTTTGATTGCTAGCTCGAAGGTGCCTCTGATGCTTAGGAGCCTCATCGACATCCTCGACCTCATCCCCATCCCCATTCCCCCATCTACTACCAGACTCGGTACCCATGGTGGTTGTGTAGTGAACCATGCATCATACTCCTTAGTAGTCCTCACATCATCCACATCGAGGAGATCCATCTCCTCATCATCCTCATAAGTCATCCTCCATGCTTCAGCATAAGGGAGACCCATCTCATCCTGATGATGCCTGTAGAGCATTGGTGCCTCAGGAACTCCCTACCTCAATCCAAACTACCATAGCACCCATGAGAACTAGATCAGCTCCACCTCACTTGTATGCCTCCCAACCACCCACCTAGCCTACCACACCCATCATAGATGCTCCCCATCACCTATCCACATGGCACCTCACCATGGCCTCCATACCACCTGAGTTGTTATCAATCCAACCCATAAATCCCTGTACCACTAACTCATCTAAATAGGATGACTCAATTGCACCTCCTCTACCATAAGCCACCTCATAGCATAGGGTTGATCCCTATCCCATCCCATAGTAGGTAAGCCCATAGGTCGAGCCACACTGAAGTGCTCCTAACCCCAACATTATAGTAGCAAACTACAACCTAGACCCTTCCACCTCTACCTCCTCACCTCATATAACTCTTGGTACAATTACACCAATAAGGTAGGAGCCCATGCATACACTCGAGGTGTAGTGATCATATCACACACCAACCCGATAAGGTTCCATGGGAATCAATAGTCAGTATTATTCGGGGCCACTATGTTGGCCAACATGAACATCACCAATGTAGGTAGGGCATCCAAATTCTTGTCCATATACATGGACAAGTATGTAATCCCTCCACCCTTCACCTCCACATCCTCCCACCCATCTCCAAACATGTGGCTCAACTCATGTTTCTTATCATGTCCAACCTCGACATGTAAGCCCTCCACTAGCAACTTGAGGATGTGGTATACATCCTCAAGTGTCACAATCATCTCTCTAGTAGGGAGCTGAAATGTCCCCCTATCTAGATCCCATATCTCTACCAAGGTAGAGAGATACCCCTCATTCGCCCTCACCACATCTATTCGGGTTGCCCCACAACCTTCAACAACTTCCACTGGTCCTCTCACACCACCTTCCTCATCCTCAAGGATGAGAGGTAAGAACCGATGTCGAGCCTCCAAAATACTTAACTACAACACAATTCACATTGTAAAATAATAATGTTATATACATATAAAAAATAAATAAAATTTTACACAAAAACAAAGAGCTTCAATGGTACTTACCTTGGCAAAGTGCACATCTGCTCCTACTACCGCATCCACTCCCTCCATCGCCATAGCTTCTATAGCACCTCACTTCACTTCACTCCACTCCACTCCACTCACTCCACTCCCTTAGATGTAACTTCTAAAATTTGCAAATGCACAAATGAACTTGATTTCCCCTTCTATAGGCTATTTATAGCTATTTTAGGTGCATTGAAATGCCCATGGGTGCTTCCTGGTGCATTGAAATGCACCCCTACATTTGGAGAACAACAAACTCTAGTGGGCGTTTGTACCTTCAATAGGCGCCCATTAGTGTTTGGTGTCAACATTGACAAAAAGAACAAACTGAGTCAAAAAGGTAGCTTACCTCCACCACATCATTCCAAATTGCATCCATACATCAATTTTATCATAATTTCATGTTTTGTGAAAACCAAAATCGATTTGGATTCTTAATTTTTGCTTGCGACCAAAAGTCATAAAATCACATTACAAGTTACAAAATGTTTCAAAATGGTCCAAATTTTCACAAAATGACCATTTTCATCATTCTCATCATCAATTCCATCATTGCATTCATTTTTGTGATAATATGAATTGATTTGGATGACTAACTTTTATTTGCACCCACAAGGCACAAAATTATCCAAAATTGCTTCCAAAATGCTCCAAATCAATACAAAATTTCACAAAATCACTCAATTCAATCATCAATGCATTTCTCATCATCACATCTTCATTCCAACATCATTTTCATCCATCAATCATTGCATTTGCACATTTTTCCAAGTTCATATACAATTTCAAGTGAACCTTGTATCTAGTGGTCTATTCTATCTCCTTGGCGATTGCAGTGATTTGCATCCATGCAATTCGGTAAGATGAATAAATCACCATAAGGACACTTGGCCAATTTTCATCATCCAATATCTCATTGATCAAAAATAAAATCAATTTTGGTACTTCACCTTTCGAGTGAAACTATGCCAAGACCAATTTGCTCAATAGCTGTCATTGATGGCCTTGTCTGTGGGGCTTGAAACATGGATAAATTATAATACATCATTCTCCTTAACAATCAGGAATTGCGTAGATTCAACTAGGATATACTTCCTAGCAATCATCCGATCTTAGGGTGATTGGTTCCTGATATTTTTCATATTCATCACTTTGCATTTCAATGATACCATACGACAATTTCTTCAACAACATGGAATCACCCCAAACTTGGGGTAACAAAATTTGATTTTGATCTCCCACAATGGGATACATCTTACATGATCATGGCATCTACACTTGGCAAAAACCCCTTTCTCTATTAGGGCAAAAATAGAATCAATCACTTGCATTTTTCAACAACCCCCTTCCACCATTGGGGCAAAAATGACATCACATTTACATCATTCATATCATCCACAATTGCACCATGCATTTCACATAATCATTTGCATAAATTTATCAATTGGCTCATGAGATGCATCCATCACTCATTCACCAATTGAGGGGGTAAGCTACACAATCAAAATTCTTTTGTCTCCAAGTTCATCTTTGCAATTCCAACAAGATTAAGTTGCTTCTTCATCAGGCCAAACTAGGTGTCTTGTATTTTTGCACCACATTGTGTTTCATGCAATATGGTATAAAAAGGGGCATCTGTAGACACCAAAATCTAGCCACTTGTCATCCATCCATAGTTTCCCACCACATTTATCCATTATATATATTTATATATATTTGTTTAATATATATTTAAATAATAATATTTTATATATTATATTTATATATATTTAATATATATATATTTATGTAAATTAATCCTAGCCATCCATCATATTATTACCTTAATCCATGCCACCTACCCATATTTAATCTCCACCCTCCATCATGTTTTAATCTTGACCACACAAATTGTGTCGTTGAAACCCTAACATGCCCTAGGGAAGATTATAAAGAGGAGTCATTTTGATGACTCAACCCCTAAGTTTTTGAATACTCTAAGTTGTTTAGAGTTTCAAATTCCTTTACCGATATCATCCACCATCATCTCTCTCATCACTTTAGACCATCATCGATCACCCACCAGAGTTCCATGAGCACCCACCAAAGTTTCTCGAGCACCCTTGGATATTTTTGGTCATTGTTGAGCACCCGCGAACATTTCTCGACCATGATTTGTAACTCTATGGCCCTTGAGTACCACTAGGGTACATCTACGTATCCATCCTCTCCAACCATAATGAAGACATAAGCGATAATTCAATATAAAAAAAGGTAAAATTTCATTTGCAAGTATTTTAGTATTCTTAGATCTATTTACAGTTTATTTATGCAACTAGGGTTTTTAGTAATTTCTATTTTTGAGGGTCTCACGTAGTGGAGCCCTCACAGATATTACTAATTCTATTTTGTTTGTTGTGTGTAGGTGTGAGAAGAATATTCATTGGTAGCTTCTGAAGCTCGAGTGGTCCTGCATAGGATACCAAAAGCCCACTCACTCTATTGGGATCAAAGATGAGTTTGAAGACACCACCATTTATTGACCTAGGGTTTCGGAGAACCCTAGATTTGTAATACTTGTAACATTTGTATCAATATCAAATTATGTTGTAACATTGGAGATTTAAGGCTCCCCCCTTTATATCAATAAAATATTCTCTCTTTTGTGCAACATATTGTGTATTGATTTTATTTATCTATATTTGGTGTTTCATTTTTGCATTCACAAGAAGCTATAGGAAAGCATCTCGACTTGAGGAGGAAGGAGGATTGTAGTACATTTCCAGAGTAGAGGATGTTGTATAGCTTGGAAAATAGGTAGATTTGTTTTTTGATGCTTTGTATGTTTCTCTACTTGTTATTTTTTGTGGAACCTTAGATTATGTTTTTGTGTTTACCCAGTTGCTTTTTGGGTGGCTCTCCTTAAGGGGTTTTTTTTGTAGTGTCACCATAGACCTATGATATATCTTATTGCTATAATTTCAACATTGCACCAATATTTCCCTTATGTGTGCATTAGTTTAGTAATATTTTCCTCTTTTGGCTATTGTTTTACCTTGGCTTATTTCTTGAGTTGGCTAGGTGTTCTAGATGCTAAAACCACAACAAGTATAGGCTTAGCTCTATCCTAGCTTTCTTAATATTGGTAGAGAAGCTCTAGTTACTTTTTTTATTTTTTGTGTTGCATTGAACATCTTCTTCTCCTCAAGTAGCCTAAAACTTTTATCTCAATATAGCACTTAGACATCCGCAAATGTATGTTGGAGCAACACTTTCTTGCTGCTTTGAGAGGTTCTATTTTGATGCTCATATTCTGATGTGCTATGGTTGCTCTTGTGTTTGTTTGTTGTTTGATTTTTTGATATATCCTTTATTTGGAAATATAACGGTTATTTTTAGATTAAATTCTTATGAATGAGGTTACAGGTTGATAGATGAAGCTAAATTATTATTGTTATTATTATTATACTATTTAATTGAGAATAGAATCATGCTCTTTCCTTAATAGTAAAAATGGCATTAATGAAACATTAGTGAAAGAACATTGTTATGTTTCTATTCTACTTTCAAAGAGTACATTAGTGGAATAATATGGTTATGTTTTCTATATTTTACTTAAAAGATAAAGATGAATCTCTTTTAGTCTTATTTAATTAATATTGGAAAGAATATGGTTATAGAAAGGTTTAATCTCTTTTTGTATTTTTGATGCAATGAATGTTGAAGATTTGTGTTATTAATATTATAATAAGTTAGTACGATCATTTTCATAATATCTTAGGCTATGGATGAATGTTTTTGGGATGAATCTTTGCTTAATAGGTTGGAATAAATATAATGGTTTATGAGACTTGAGTAGGTAAGGAAACCATTATAGAGAGAAGTATGGGATTCTCTCCTTGAGTGTTGTATTGAATCCTTGCATATTTTCTTGATGGAAAAAAAAACAACTTTGGATTGGAATAAATTATAATGCTTTTCAAGAATTTAGTAGGTAAGGAAAACATTGTAGAGAGAAGTATGGGATTCTCTCCTTGTTGTTTGTTTATCAATATTTTTATGCATGGTTGCTTGTATTTTTTAAGAGCATATTTGAATGCATTGCATATGGAGATGTCCTGATCCGTAAGTAAATCGTAAGCTCATAGGTAATCCCTTTAATAAAGAAGATTATGGTAGAAGGTGGCATAGACTCTTAGATAGATGGCTTTAATGTAGACTGGAATTATTTAAGAATTGTTTCTATGAACCTTGCAAATCAATCAAGTTTTGTAAGACAATGAGAGCTTGATCATGGTACAAATTCATGGATTGGTTTATTTACCTATTACTCTTATTGTTGAAAAGGTTAAATATTATATTCTTTTGGCATATATATCTTGTAATGGATAGCATTGTAATTATCCTTCACACTTCTATAATAATGTTTCTTTACATAGCTTTATGATAGCACATGGATCAATAAATAATGGTTTTTAAAATGGATGAAATACTATATTTAACTTATGTTATTTCAAGTTATGTTATATCATCCTTTTATTTCCATGCTCAATATTGTGTTATAGAGTAAAGCATGTTGTTTTCAATTTATGCTTTTGTTATAGAGAGTAGCTTCATAATCTAAAAGCTATCTTAAATTTTGTAAAGTTCTGGGGAATGGATCTAGAACTACATTAGAACCTGAGTCAAAGTAATAGCTCAATATTGGAAGGAATTGTGAAAATGTAATAACCAGGTAGATATGATTCCTAGGAGTTGCGAGGATGCAATAGCGAGGAAATCATGAATTTAGAAGGAGTTGCGTTGATGCAATAGCCATATTCTTCTAAATTGATGCACCTTGAATGTTGAGGATTGGGTGTACCACAACTAGAAATTTGTAAGATCATTTGCAAGATAGAAATGGTGGTCTCTCAAACATGTAGTTTCAATTGATCATGATCATTGCTATTTGGGTGGTTATAACCTTAGTTAGCTCACAGAGGTGTGGTAACTTAGCACCAAGGCTTTGTGCTTGATTAACCTCCCTAGATGGACTTAGTATAGGGTTAGGGAATATGCATTTCCCTTTAAATATTATGGACCTTAAAGGATAATCCCTATGTTGTGGTCACATTTTTCTATGTCAATGAGGGTATGGTAAAGTTGGGGGGATCACTTTGGCATCCTTATAAATGATGAGGTTTAGTAAGGTGAACCCCAAAATAATATGGGATGCTGGCCACTACTATCCAATGAGTGTCATATGTTGTGACATTGAAATCAAATGTGGTGAAGCCTTATGAATGTTGAAAAAAAAATATTGGGATTCTTGATAACCTTGCTTGCGTTTCTTTAAATAAAATTTAAAAAATCTCTCTCTTGGGTTGGTTTTTGTAGATTGTTACAAAATCCATGAAAATACTATTTTTTTCATATATAGGAAATAAGCTTAGGGATTCTTTTGTATGTTATAAAATGATTGTATGTAGAGGAATGAAGTATGCCTATATGTAGGAGAGAACCTTTGGGTTTCTTTTGTATATTTAGATCTAATTATATGTAGGTAAATGGAGGTTGATTATATAGGAATATGCATGTGTGTATTATTGAATGTAGGAGAGGAAGAGGTGGAAGATAAGAGGACAACCATGACAAGAGTTATTTGAGGATATGTGTAGAACTATCTACCCTTAGGATATTAAAACCAATCCCTTTGATATTTATTTTCTTTCTTTTCCTCTTGGATCTTGAGTTGTTGTGAATTGTTCTTTTTTATTCCTAAGTTATTTTCCTTAATTTGATGGAAATTTCCAAAAAAAATCATGAAATATGCTCATAGATTATATTTAGGTCCATTGAATTATGTGCTACTTTCAGAAATTTCCATATTGACATTAGTACAACTTGTTTTTAGTAGGTATTGGTGGGTGGAAGAGTGGCTCAAACACCTTCCTCCTATTGGTACCCACTAGAGCCAATATGTTATTCACAAGAAGCAAGTTAGATCATCTGCAAATTTCTAGGATGATGTCAAAGGATTACCCCTCCTTACTTTAAATAGAGAATTCTTTATATATTTTTTATAAATGGTGAAGAGTGAAAGCTAGAAGTTCTTGCATACATTCCCTATGTAATATTATATTCCATATATTTGTAGAATTTTTTGTATTCATTACTATAAATATACACGTGTAGAGATTCCAAAAATTATGAATATTTTTGCACCATTTGTACTATAACAATTTTTTATTTATAATTACTGGATTATTTTGTGTTGAAATTAAGTTATGGAATTGTGAGTTTTCTTTTTTTGTATTTAAATTTTCACTCTAGCATATACTTATGCATATAGAATGAAAATAAAGTTAATTAAATTGATTTTATATTAAATTAATGAATATATTGCATTGAATTTAGTATCTAAAATTAAACCTAGTAGTAACAATTCATATACCTAAGATCAAGCATAACACTAGTTAGTGAACTCCAACTAGAATTGCATATGAACAAAAAATGAGAAATTACCTACAAACACATATAATAAGATACATAAATATGAATTAACATTTATACAATTATTATATTCAATAAATAAATAAATAATTAGAAAAGGCTAGAAAAAATTTAAAATTTATAAAATTAAAAAAATGGAAAAGAAAAAAAAAGTGGGGCTACATAGGTGAGCATGTGCCCTACTAAGGCATAGGGTATACTTTTAGGTAGTGCTCCATCATGTCATTCCAATGGAATGAATGTAACTGGAGGCCATGCATTGTTATTCATAACCTACATATTATGGTTTGGTATTAATGTCGGGGTGCTCTCTTTGTTTTTTTGTTGTGTGAATTATCTCTTAGAATTGTTGGGTTGTTAATGTAAATTTCACCTTCTTGTCTTGTTAGCCTATAGATTTGTGCATTATTGTCAAGCTACCAAGATATTAAAGGTCCAGTTGACTCTTTGAATCCTATTGCTATTAAAATATAGATATTGATTAATAAGATGTCAACATGGAGTGATGATTGATAGATTCTCCATACTGGGTACTAATAGGAGAGGATCATGTGGAGAGTACCTCCTATAGATGGATTCTGAACATCCACAACATCTATTAGTATGGACAAGTCAATTATATATGTTATTACAAAGTAAGCAAGGTTCTCTAAGGTTGATCTAATCTATGGGGTTAGAAGCACAAATGCCAATGCAATTAGGTTATGTGTGCTCTTATGCTATTGATATTTCATCATGTGTACTTATAACTAGTGGTAGTGTGGCTAATCCAACCATTTAGTTATGAAAAGAGGAGGTTGGACATATTGGAAGAGGTATGTGATCCTAAAAATTATGGAGGTGGTCAAAGAAAGTAAGGCTTATCCATATATGAATGGAGTACAAATATATAAATTGATTATGAAGATGGTAAAATTAGCTCTAGGGCATGTGTTGTATGTGCTTATGTTAGAACTAAACTATAAAGAAATAATTTGCTTGGTTTGATGCATTGTGTGTTTCCATTCATACTTATGTTGTTGCACCATTTCCTATAGGTGAATTCTTGTTGATCCAAAGAAATAGCCAAGTCATAGGCATTAATCCCACTATGTATATGGATATTCTATGGGTATTCATACTTAAAAATACTTTTGTCATAGTGTTATGGTATATTCATATTCATATGGAAGTATTGTGTCTTTTCTATGGATAGTGTTCTAATTTTACCTAGTGGTAATTTGAGTTCTTATATCATTCATTTGAATTTTACTTATGGGATTTGGATAGAGGTAATATGGAAAAGTATTATATTAATTGTGGTCTATTTTATATGGCTATGGAAATAGGAGGCATAAACCATAATATCATTCTACTTTATGCATAAATCGTACTAATCATGTTGATGAAGAAACAAATGGTGTCAATCATGTTATTAAGATGTGGTGGTTCCAAACAACACTTGAACATGCACTATGCCACCAAACACTACTGAATGAGTGTAGAACAAAATTAACTATATGTATATAGATATTACTTAGATAATTAAGTCTTGATAAGGTGGTAATGTTTATATTTATGATTACACATGTACTTATACTTATGATGTGACTGTAAGGTCAATGTGTGAAGTGTCAGATATGCATATATAGTTGTAATTATATGATTTTAAAGTGTACTCTAGAAAGTGGATGGTTTACTCTAATTGGGTTATGTTACTCATGTATGAACCTAATATTTAGATGAAGAAAATGAAAGAAAATATAAACATCATGTTGCTAGAAGCGTATCTTCATGATTGAATGTATACTTTGGTATCATATATGTAGATACATATGATAAGGAAATAAGCATAAGAAAAGTGACATAAATCTTTGCATACTTTATTATTGCATTATATAGAAAAATAAAATGGGAATTATATTTCATTCTTGAATGTAGTTGTGAACTAGTTTGTTTTTATGGGGCATCCTCTTAGAATAGAATTGGGAAATAGTAGATGATAAGGCTTGATAGTTGGCTATAATTGCCAAGCATAACCCCTTAGGCATCAATTATATTATTAAATGCTTTTCCATTAGGACATGTTATTATGGGGTACCATTACATAGTGTGGTGCTAGACATTTTAGATTTCCATTAGAATTTTTGAAATTGGAAGTAGTCTAATCTAGTTGTTTGACTTGGATGAGTTAGAGAGGATCAACATATCCTCTACCACATTTTTTAGAAGGCTATTATTTTGGTGTTGATCCCTATCACACTAAATTAATTCCTAGCATATTTGGTTGATGAACTTCATTTTTTTAAGTCATTCATGGTGGAAAAACTAACTGTAAGGAACACTACTAGAAGATCCTCTATCCCTTTTGGTGTTGAGTGTGTTGAAAATATAATTTTTAATGGGTTCCATAGTGGAATTTATTAATGATTATTACCAAATATAATGATACAACCATGCTAGGTAATAGGTTGATGTAATATGTGGAAAGGTTAGCCCTAAGTTTAAAAGTATAAACTCATTAGACATAAATGTATCACCTATTAGATGACATTGAGAGACACTCCATGTCAACACCCAAGAGGAGATAGGCATTATGATATATTAGTCATAGTTCTAAGGCACAAAGGTCAATGTCAAGCCCTTTAAGAAGGCATCATACTTGGAAATTCACTTAAGCAAGTTGGAACTAATGCCAACTAAGTGCTATGAGTCTAGTAATATAGTGTGGAATGAGCATAATTGTTGTTTAATCTAGCATTAAATTTGGAAGCATTATTAAGATATATTGCTATTAGCACTAAGACAACTAAAGTTATATCACACTAGGAGTGGGATTCCTACACCTCAAAGCATAGGCACTACTATAAGAGAAGCCTCTATGAGTTGAGGTATTTAACATCTAAGTTTGAAAGAGCTCTCATAGTCCTTAGAGTATAAGTTTATAAGGGACACCTAGCACCAAGTCACATGTTTATAGTACCTTAGCATTAAGCCACTCAATATAGATGCCAAGTTAATATTAACACCAAAGTAAATAGTCAACTTAATCTGATACCAGAGCATGAAGTGAAGAGAATATGGCACCAATATTAGTTTTTCAAGTAGCTTTATAAGCATGTAAAATTTATATTGGAAATTATTAGAGGATCAAAATATGATTTAATATGAGGGTAGGATGGCTCCAGTGCCAGGTTCCCTGGGACTATCTAGTCCCACTTTTCCATTTCCCTGCCCCATCCCTAGGTTGTTCTTTGACCTAGTTTTTAGGATCCCTGGGTTTCTTAGGTTTCCTGTTTGTGACTGGTTTGTTGTTATGCAAGGAGGGTGTAGTGGTTTCTAGCCCTGAGTACCCTGGTTTTGCGGGTTTCCAACTACCTTGGGGGTGGCTACTATAATAGGGTTGGCTCTGGTTTCCTATTTGTTTCTCGATATCCTCATCTATGCTCTTATTGGCTTTGTGGGGGGCTTGTTCCCATAGATGTTCTTTCCTAGTCGTTCCAAGAACTCTTTGCCTTTGGGATCTCCTTGTAGATCCGGTGGTTGCTTATTTTTTTGTATGGATCCTCGATTTCCTCCTACAGTCTACCCTTTTGGTCCTTGGGGGGATCCCAAGCATGTAGTTGTGGCTTTCCCTAGATTCATCCTCCAGCAAGTAAGGGTGGTGCTGGAATATTTCTTGTTGGTTGTTTTAGTGGTTTGTTTCTTTGAATATTTATATATTTTGGGATGGGGGCTCATAATATTCTAATACAAAGGCAGTGTCATGATTTTCAATTTGATCTCGAAATCCTCTCCAATAATGGGTGCTCATGGGACATTTTCCCTATCTCTCCTCTACATTTTACATCCCAGATCTGGTTATAGGGGAGATACGATGGTCTTGGAGATCTTCCATTCCTGTTGTTCCATTTCTAGACCTTGCCCCATCCTGGTTACCTCGTACTCCTATTGGCGGGATACCAGTGCTGTAGTTCTTCAAACCATTTTTTTGCTAGGTTTTCTATTGGGCAGGATCCTCCAAACCTGTTGGGTTTCCCATTGGTTGGGTTTCTCAAATAGGTTTTTCTATTGGTTTTCCTACTGGGCAGGGTTTTTCATCTACTGGGTTTCTCGTTGGGTGGGATCCTTCACATCTACTATTTTTCCTGTTGGGCGATATTGTCCAAATCTAGTTTTTTGACAGTTTTCCCATGATGTGGGATTTAGTTTTTTTTGCTGGTTTTCCCGTTGGGTGGGATTTTCCAAATCTGCTAGTTTTTTCCGCTGGATGGGATTTCCATTTTGGTGGTTTTTTACTGCTTCTCGCTGGGTAGGATTTTTCAAATCTGTTGTTTTTCCCACTGGGCAGGATTGTTCAGATATAGTTTCTGTTGGTTGTCCCACGAGATGGTTTCTTGCTGGGCAAGATTTTCCAAATGTGTTGGGATCTCCATTTTAGTGGTTTTCAGCTACTTCCCACTGGGCGAGATTTTCAACTTCATCATCCTACTAGTTTTCCCACTGGGTGGGATTTTTCAAATGGGTTTTTTATTGACCCTTGGTTTGGTTAGTTGACTTGTTATAAAAATGTTTTGGGATCCTTTCAAAACTCGCTTATAATATAATTTTAAATTACAAAAAAAAATATGATTTAATAAAATAATAAGGGATTTAATAGATATGTTTGAGAATTTTTCTTATAAGGTGAATTGGATAGTAAAAATATGTCAACAGGATATGTTGTCAAAAGTCCCTAGATAGGAGTAGTAGCACCAAGACACATCACATACAAGAAAATTGTCTAAGGTAATGATGAAAATAAGACCATAATCAACCCTTTTAAAACTTGAGGAGTATCAACAAAGAAATTTTCTTATACACTATGACACTTGATAGCTGATAAGAGTATGCATGGAGAAGAGTAGTTGTAGAAGAGGAGTGGAGGAAGCAACCAATAAGGGGAAGGGTAAAATTACAATGATCATTTCATTAGAATGGATATAAGTTACAAAAATATAAGGTTGTTGACCATCCTAATTTAAATTTTGGCACAACCTTCTTTAGAATAATAGGGACACCTACACAAAAAAAGGACATCATCAAATATGTGGGCATTATTCTAGAAAAATTTATCCTATGGCACCTTGTATGTGGAAGACTTAAATATATGGTAGCTAAATGAGCGATTAGGTCAAAACCAATTGAGGTTTTCTACTCAAATGGGATTTTTAGAATGGGATAGGATCCTAGACCTACACAAGTTAGAAATTTGACTACTTTGCTATTAAGTAGATACCACTAAGATGGATTATGGTTAGGTAAGTTCTATTACAATAGAGAGAAGGTGGTAAACTAAATGTTGTTCCATTGAATGGACAAGAAATACTCCAAAATATATGAAGTTGGTTAAGGCCCAAGAGGTATGAGGATCCTTGAACACCTTGTTGATTTTGAGAGTTATGGTAGTGTTTAGTGTCACATCCTCAAAAGAAAATTTCAATACATAGTATTTGGACTATAATTGTATTTTAAGTGTTGTTGAGATTCAATAATAACCATATAAGGAATGGTGTCTTGTAATATGATGGTGAAATGGAGAAAACATAACATTACCCACATTTTCCAAAGAAATTTATAAGAAATCATAAAGTAGCTAAAGAAGGGGTTCCCAAAATTTAAATACTATACATTCTTAATTATTTGTATTACAAATTTTCAAGTACCAACTTAGTGAATGGTATTACACATACGTGGGTGTGTAACTTGCACCTCATTTTATAATTAATCTTGATTAAATAATATTAGACAAATGTGTGGAATAGGAAAATAAGATTAATATTTTAATGTATGGGAAAGAATGCATTCCCCTATTAGGTGCCCATGAATTTACTAACAAGAAAAATTATCTATGGACTCAGTACAACATGGAATATTGTTACATCTTCTAGTCTTATAGTCTAAAGAGGTTGCACTTGGGAGGATTGGACTATGAGCTTGACTATAGGGCCATGAATTTTTATGACCATATGGTAAACCCCTTCGGTGTTTAGTGTTAGATTTTGATGATATATATTTAAGGAAATACAACCACAAGAACTTAAAATGAGCATGCAATATTAACTATATGATAATGTCAATATAATAAATAGGAAAAAATTATAATAAAATTCTACAATAACTCATAAAATTGCCATTAATGAAATCTCATAAAAATAGGATGTTCATACAATATGTGAAGATCTTAAATGCTTCATGCAAGTTCTACACTGTTTCTAACTTGTATTCTACTCTCCTATCTATTCTCCACTATCCTTTATGCTCACTCTCTTCTATCACTCTATCAAAGGACTATATATAAATAGATATGTCTCTTGGCCTTTCACATACCTATGAATATTCATTCATCTTCGTATTCTATGACTCATGTACATGTGGACTACATGCAAATTTACATTAAAAAGTACTTTGCACATTCTAATACATGTGCATTTATTACATTGCATAAAGTAAATACTCAAATCCTAATCTAAGACAAATTTCCTAATCTAAATGCATACCCAAGGTGGTACATTGAAATGTACAAAATAATGTAATATATTCCAACACCCTCATATATTATATTATTTGGTTATTGAAGACTTTAGTATTCAATGTGGTCTTCATACTAGTTCTAGAACTTGAGCTCTTATTTTCTACTTTCTTCTTTGTACTCTCTATCTGCATCCTAATCAAGTAAATAATTAATATCTTCATGAAATACTATTTTAGCTTAAAGAGCTTTAACTTCATGTTCATTTGTAGGTTCTTCCAATTCTTGAATTTCTTGAATCTCTTGAACTAAATTTCCTTTTTGTTTTCCTTCTCTATATTGTAGTTGAGGATGATTGTATTGATTCTGAGAAGTATATGTACATTGAAATTGTTGTTGATGTGGATTATATTGATTCTGATATTATCTTGGTTGGAATGGCCTACTCAATTGGCTTCCAAAATTTGTTTGATTTCCTTGATACTTATTTCTTGGATTGAATCTACAGTAATTGGTAATATATCATTTACTTTTGCATACTTGATAATATCTATTATTCCATTTTGATCTTCCTTTTGATAATGAAGCAATGTTTACTTGTCAATTATCTTTTGAGACTAAGGCATTGTTAGTAATTTTCATCTTTTACTAAATTTTCTACCTCATATTCTTGTAGGATATTTAATAACTCATCAAATGATATATATTTACTTAGAATTTGTAGAGATGTGACTAGATGCTTATAGCTTTCTAGAAGTGCTCTTAGGATTACTTGAACAAGAAACTTGTCTTCAATAGTTTCTCCTAAGGTTAATAATTTTCCTTTTATATCTGCCACTTTTCTTAGTAATAATTCTATACTTTCACCACTATTAAATTTTAGAGAATGCAATTGAGCTTCAATATTTAATATAGTGGCTTTTTTCCTTCCTTCAAATATATTGGCTAAATTTTTCCAAGATTCTATAGAAGTTGTTGATAAACTAATGTATGGTTGTATTTCATCTGTACTTGCAAATGTTATTAACATGAGGGTTTTTACTTCATCTTATTCAAACTTCTGAATCTCTCTATCCCTTGTAGTAGGTTTATTTTTTGCTCCTTTAACAATATCCCAAAGCTTTTCAACTATCAATATTGACCTCACTTTATTTTTCCATGAAGAGTAATTAGGTCCTTTAAGAAGTTGGGATTCTGAAAGTATGAATTTATTTGTTGTCATAATAACACTTGTAGACTACCTTATATCTCCCTAGTTTTGAATATACTATGGTCTTGATAAAGTGCTTAGCTTTCTTAGTTTTTCCTTTGAGTTAAATTCCTTTTAAATCCCGCATGTTCAACTTCTATTATTCACCTTATTTGTGAATAGAAAGCTAAAGATAATTTTAATGCACTTTCAATTGATAAAAAATTTTATATTCAAGACTTCAGAGTTGGATTCCTTATATCTCATTAATTTGAGCACGAGACTAATATCAAGTGTAATTTTCCAATTTTTCACCAACTTTATGTTTTTCTTTATATATCCTTTAAATTTCAATGATATAGTTTCTAAATTTCAAGCTATTTAATTTTGTGTTGAACTCCTTATATCTCCCTAATTAGAAATTTATATAGTAAAATATATTTTCAAATTTAATATTTCAATTTCAATGTATAAAACCTTATTCCTCCTAGTTAAATTATTTACAAATATTTCAATACTTGAACTTCAAATAATGCAATTTTCCAAAGACTCTCTAGTTAAATTCTCCTTACTTCAATAGGTTTTCTAATCAATTAATAAATCATCTAAGGTTGTAATTTACCAATTTATTTCCTTATATATCCATGATTTAATTAACTAAAATTAACCTTAGAATTGATAAACCTTATGCCTCCTTAACCTTAATGAATATGAAAATAATATTTGAATGTTAGTATATCTCCTTCAATATGAGGTGCTACGTTTTGGTCTAGTGCTCCTTTGACTACAACCTGCATGCTAATTTGGACCCTATTCTCCTCTCAGTATTTAATGCTTGGCAAGGTCCTTATGCTAAATTTATTGCTCTTCATTTTTTTGGTGCTCTTTCAACTTCTGACTGTCCTCCTCCTCTTCAATATTATCTGACCTTGAATGCCTAGTATGCATGCTTTATTAATGGTTTGAGCTCTTTATATTCCTTTTCTTATGTACCACATGGAACTCAACATAATATTTGGATGTTACTCCTTGTTGCTCTTCTCTATTAGGTGGTGTAGGCATTACTTTAGATGTTACTCAAATATTTGGATAGTGTAGGTGTTACTTTATAACATGTGGCCTCCTTTCTTAGTGAGCACTAGTTTGGAATGTTGGCGCTCCCTTTTATTCTATGCCAAGTGGCCTATGAAGTCTTTAACTGACATGACAAGTGGTGGCTCCACTCCTATCTTGCATGTAACCTTTCTTTTGATGCTCAATATTCCTTTATTTTCCTTAATGTTCTTTTTCAACTCTTCTCTCTTTCAATGTATGTTGTTTGGTCTTCCTTTTGCAACTACTGAGCACTTCTTGATTTCAAAAATTTGGTGGTGGCTCCTCCTTTGGTGGTCCTTCAACACTTCTTCTTTGGTGGCTATTTCACCACTGTTCTACTAGATATACAAGCCTCTTTACCTAGGTAAAAACTTTATTGCTTGCTTTATTTTCCTTCCATAGGATTTGCACCTTTGTCCTTGCTTTGACTATCTTTATATTATTTTGTATTCTTTCTTTTGCAATAGTTTTTGAACCAATGTGGCCATTACCTTATTGGAGTTTTAGTGCCCTATTTGGTGTCTTTATAAACCTTGAATATGCCAACTTTGAGCACTTATTAGGTGTAATCTAAAATCCAGCAACACCAATACAATGAATAAAATAACCTAAAGCACAAAAATAACACAAGATCACACAATATAGATAAGCTTTTATTAATGCGGGTGGATCTCAAAATGATACAATCAATGTGTCCTAGTGTGGGATTTTACAATATCTTTGTGATACTAATTTATAGTTACTAGGGTTTTCTGAAACCCTAGTTCAAAATAATAGTTGGTATCTTTGCACTTGTATTTGATCCAAACGAGGTTGCGGGTGGGCTTGTGTATCCTAAAAGGGCCACCCTAGCTTCAAAAACTTCCAAAAATATAATTGTTATACTTGTAAATAGTAAACAACACAAAGAGTTAGTGATACCTACGAGGGCTCCACTGCATGAGACCTTCATAAGAATAAAAATTACTAAACCCCAGATGTTGCAGAATAAAACTATAAATAGAACATAAGAATATAAAATAAATGCATAAAATATCATTTCCCTTGTCACTTTGATATTTTTGCTTCTGCTTCGATTAGTGATGGTCATGGGGATGCTTAAATGGTGCTTGAGGATCGTAGAAGTGTAGATCTACTAAAGAAAATACCCAGAGGTATTTTGTGATGGTAGTAGATGCACTAGGATATTCTGTGATGGTGGAAGATGCACCATGACATTCTATGATGACAACAAATACACCAAGGCATTTAGGGGATGAGGAAAGTGTCACAAAAATAGATATGGTTCTGCACAGGTTATGTGGTGATGGATGAGAATAATGTGAGGGTGATGATGGAGGGCAAGAGTAATGACGATATGGCTAGGGTAAATTTTTAGGGGTTTAGACCTTCTAATAATTCCTTGTGAATGTTCATTGATAGAATTCAAACTCAAAAAAATCAAGGACCAGGGGTTACTGAGAGCTTAAGGTTTGATTCATCAAAATGACCCCTCTTTTATAATCTTCTCTTGAATATGTTAGGGTTTCGACAACACATAATGAGTGGATGATATTAAAACATGAGGAAGGGTGGATATTAAATCTAGGTAAGTGGCATGGATTGAGGTGGATGGATGGCTAAGATTAAAACGTGGCGGAGGGCTAGGATTAATTTATATAAATACATATATATTTATTAAATATATAAATATAATATATAAAATATTAATATTTAAATATATATTAAACAAATACATATATATATATATAAATAATGGAGGGTTGTGATTGAAGAACATGGATGAATGTCAAGTGGATAGATTTTGGTGTCTATAGATACCCCTTTTTGTATTGCATTGTGTGAAACACAATGCGGTGCAAAAATATGAGACACCTAGTTTGTCCTGATGAAGAAGCAACTTTCTTTTATTGGAATGCAAAGACGATCTTGAAGATAGAAGAATTTAAATGTGTAGCTTAACCCCTCAATTGGTGAATGAGTGAAGAATAAGACTCACAAGCCAATTGATAAAATTGTGCGATAAAAAAATAATTGAATGGTGTAAGTGCAAATGTATGGTGTAAATGTGAGTGTATGATGTAAGTGTAGATGACGTGAATGATGTAAAATGATTTAGTTTTTTCTCCAACAGAGGAAAGGGGTTGTTGTGAAATGTAATTGATTTATTTTGTTTTTGTCCCAACAGAGAAAGGGTTTTTTCCAAGTGTAAATGCCATGATCATGTAAGATGTATCCCATTGTGGGAAATCAAAATCAAATTTGGTTACCCCAAGTTTTGGGTGATTCCATGTTGTTGAAGACAGTGCCTTTTGGTGACATTGAAATGCAAAGTTGCAAATGCAAAAAATAAATAAAATAGTCCATCCTTAGGACCACTCATGATTGTAGCTAATTCCCACACGAAATTCCTAAATGGTTGCTCAATCACTTTACTTGACCTGTATCCTCGGAGACTGGTGTAATTGCAAAGGAAATGATGAAATTGGTCTTGGCATAGTCTCACTCAAAATATGAGGGACCAAAAGTAATTTTTTTTTAACAAAGAGATATTGGGTGATGAAGATGACCAAGTGTCCTTATGGTGATTTACTCATATTATCGAATTGCATGGATAACCAATTACTGCAATCACCAAGGAGATATAATAGACCACTAAATATGAGATTCACTTGAAATTGTATGTGAACTTGGCAAATATTGAATGTAAATGCAATTGTTGATGGATTTGATGGTGTTGAAATGCAAATGTTGAATGAAGGTGTAATGATGAATAAAATGGATGATGTTAAATATAGATGATATGAATGATGTAAGGAATGATTCTACTTTCTCCCGAACATATGAAGGGGTTTTTGACATGGTAAAATGTAATGACTGTGAAAAGTACAATGATTGATTCTATTTTTATGCCAATAAAAAAATGGGCTTGTGAAAATGCAAATGATTGATCCTATGTTTACCCCAACAGAATAGGGGTTTGTGAAAATGTAAATGATTGATTCTGTTTGTGCCCTAACAATTTTTTTTTTTTTTGAAAATGCAAGTGATTGATTCTGTTTTTGCCCCAACAGGTGAGGGGTTTTTGTGAAAATGTAAATGATTGAGTCTATTTTTACCCCAATAGATGAAGGGATTTTGTGAAAGTGTAAGTGATTGAGTCTGTTATTGCCCTAACAAAAAAGAGGTTTTTGATAAGTGTATGATTGATTCTATTTTTTCCCTAATAGAAAAGGGGTTTTGAAATGTGTATGATTGATTCTATTTTTGCCCTAACATAAAAGGAGTTTGTGAAGATGTAAGTTTTTGAATCTATTTTTGTCCCAACATATGAAAGGGTTTTTGATATGGGAAAATTCAATGACTGTGAAAAGTGCAATGATTGATTTTGTTTTTCCCCAATAGAAAAGGGATTTTTGAAAATGTGGATGATTGATTCTATTTTTGCCCTAACAAAAAAGGGCTTTTAGACATGTATGATGATTGATTCTATTTTTGCCCTAAAATAAAAGAGGTTTGTGAAGATGTAAGTGTTTGAATCTATTTTTTCCCAAAATATGAAAGGGTTTTTGACATGGGAAAAGGAAATGATTGTAAAAAGTGTAATGATTGATTTTGTTTTTGCCCCAATAGAAAAGGGATTTTTGAAAATGTGGATGATTGATTATATTTTTACCCCAACAGAAAGAGGTTTTTTGACATGTGTGATGATTGATTCTATTTTTACCCTAACAAAAAAGATGTTTTATGAAAATGTAATTTTCCTTATGGTGATCTATCCATCCTATCGAATTGCATGGATAACTAGTAGTTGCAATCACCAAGTGACTAGGATAAACCACTAAATACAAGGTTCACTTGTACTTACAAATGTACTTGGAAAATGTTGAATTAAGGTGTAATGATGTGTTGAGAGGTGTTTTCACCTAGTTGTGAAAGCACACTCTCCGGTAGGATCTGAGTCCAAAAATCCTCTGCTTGCAAAGAAAAGAACTTTCTCCAAGGTTCCTGTTATGCTTAAATAATGTTGTTCAAATGAAATGCCAAGAATATCTTAGGGTTTGCAAGTGGATGTTAACAAGGGGCACTGGGGTTTATCTAATTTGAAATTATAGTGGACTCAAATTGAATAATTGTACTTTAATCTTGGATTCTGATGGATTTTCGGTTATTTATTTGGATACAATAATTAAATTGCAGAAAATAAAGCAAGGATTTGAACAAAAAGGTAAATTAAAAAGAAACTAAATTACGATGTGAATGCTGCCATCAATTCGATGAAACTAAAGATAATGAGGTTTTATGCATACAACCTAATCTAATGAACTCCGCAAACTCGCACAATCCAAATAAATTAGGTGTTGGTTTCTAGGGTTTCTACTGTAATTCCAGACCTAGGCATTCGTATGAAGCAACCAAGCACACTTGCATTAAACTTCACCTAAAAGCCTCAGAAGCCTAGAATGAAAGATAAAACATTAAATCATGCATGCATAAAATGACTCCTTCTTTATCATCAATGAGATGCCAATACTCTGTATTTTATATTAAATGATATGTCAATTACATTCAAAGAATGTTCCAGGCAAAAATATTCCGAACAAAAAGAAGTAAATTGCCCAAGTGCAGGCCCGAATAGCACAAAGCTCTTGTCTCGCAACTCGCAATCGGCAATTTCCAACCCTTCCTTCAATCTACACTTTTGGCTTTATACTAATAGAAACGGCTCTTCGATTCTCCCTGTGTCGATGTGTTTCATCTTCCTGCATGTGACCCTTCAAATTCCCACCTTTTCCTAAACGCCTAAAATCCTTCGCTGCATGTAACGTTTCTGCAGACCTGACACCTGCATGCCACGTGTCACACGTCCTCTGCGCCTTCTGTAACGCCACTCTGCAAAAAAAACCTGACAAAAATTGCATGCCGCCTGTTCACCTACTTGGCCACGAAAACATGACATGTCACGAAATCGTGACATGTCACGATATCACGACGCTCTTCCTGGCCGTACGTCTCCGGAAGCATCTTGTCGCGATATCGCGACCGTTTTTGCTTTTGAAACTTCTTTCCTCAAACTATAGCAATATCGCTACCATTTCTCCATCGGGATTCCTTTTCACCAAGCTATAGCGAAATCGCTACCCTTTCTCCGTCGGGCTTCCTTTTCACCAAGCTGTAGCGAAATCGCTACCATTTCTCCGTCGGGCTTCCTTGGCAACTTTACGTCACGACCATTATCACTTTCTTGCCTTCTTTCGACAAACTGCCGCGATATCGCTACCGCTTTATCTTTTCGTACGCTTTCCCGAAACACGTCGTGAAATCGCTACCGCTTTTACATTCCGAACCTTTGGCAAAACCTGTCGCGATATCGCGACCATTTTCATCATCCGTACGCGTTTACCAAAACCTGTCGTGATATCGCGACCATTTTCATCATCCGTACAATTTGCCAAAACACGTCGCGAAATCGCGACACTTTTCATCTTCCGTACAGTTTGCCAAAACCTGTCGCGATATCGCGACCATTTTCATCATCCGTACAGTTTGCCAAAACATGTCGCAAAATCATGACACTTTTCATCATCCGTACGCTTCGGCAAAACACGTCACGAAATCGTGACCATTTTCATTTTTTTCCAACGGCATGTCGCGATTTCGCGACACCATTTCTTTTCTTCTCAGCGACATGTCACGATTTTGCGACACCATTTCTTTTCTTCTCAATCACATGTCGCGATTTCGTGACAACTTTCCTGCTTCCAGCAGCGATGGCGCGACAAGTCGCGATTTCGCGACACCTTTCAACACTTAGGTATTTTTTCTCTTTTCTTCAATTTTAGCATCTGGGTCACCGAGATTCTTCTCTGCAAGCCTGCAAAAATGTGGGTCCCCAATTTTGGGGTGTGTTGTGGATCACCCACAACAAATGGTGACTCTGCTGTCAAAAGCTCTTGAGAATTTTAGTAAGAACCCAACCTGAAACATATCACAAACTCGCAAATATACGTTAGCACATAAGCAAAATAACAAATGCCCAAAGATCAGAAGTACATGAATCATCAAAATCATCAAGTATTAGCTCAGTATGTGCAATGTGCTTTCATTCCCTATCGTTTGAAATTGATCAACATTCCATTATCAGTTTTGCATGAATGCATATATGGGATGGTGACTGATTTGTGTACCCTAATGAATGTGCAAGGAGATTTGCTTCCATAAAAGGCATGGTCCTTCTTCTATTACTATGTACAAGCATTCAAGATTGCCAAACCCTCTTAGGATCCACTAATTCATTACCTTATTGTATCCCAAAGTTGGTTATGAGTCCCTATTATCTAGAACCCATGTGCAAGTGAATGTGAAATCAGAACTTTGGGGAATCAGACTCCCAACCAACCGAGATGAGAGTTTAACCTTATCCTTACTATTCTGATTTAGAGTTCATTACCTCACTTTAAGAAAAATAATTAAACCAGATTATGGAAGAAATGGTCATGCTAGTCTAACCCTCTAGACAATCAGTGGTCTTGTTTTTTAGGCAAGACATGATGCCATGCATGGGCATATCTAACCCCACAATCCAAAACTTATCTCCATTTATTTGGACCTTGGGGATGACTACCCATCCCTTGTAGAGGACAAGTAGTACGATCCTTACAATCCAAAATAAGGATGAGATGGGAAAAATTTATTTATTATATATTTATTTATTTTTATTTTTTTTTTACTTCTTGGACCTTGAGGATGACTACCCATCCTGGCTAGGGACATGTAGTACGATCCTTACAATCCAAACTTTAGATGAGAAATATTAATTTTGTTGCTTAGACCTTGGGGATGACTACCCATCCTTTGCAAAGGACAAATAGTACAAACCTTACAATCCAATATTTACTATGAAATGAGACATAAGAGCTTTGGGGAATCAGATTCTCAACCAACCAAGATGAGAATTTTTGCCCTAACATAAAAGGAGTTTGTGAAGATGTAAGTTTTTGAATCTATTTTTGTCCCAACATATGAAAGGGTTTTTGATATGGGAAAATTCAATGACTGTGAAAAGTGCAATGATTGATTTTGTTTTTCCCCAATAGAAAAGGGATTTTTGAAAATGTGGATGATTGATTCTATTTTTGCCCTAACAAAAAGGGGCTTTTTGACATGTATGATGATTGATTCTATTTTTGCCCTAACATAAAAGAGGTTTGTGAAGATGTAAGTGTTTGAATCTATTTTTTCCCAAAATATGAAAGGGTTTTTGACATGGGAAAAGGAAATGATTGTAAAAAGTATAATGATTTATTTTGTTTTTGCCCCAATAGAAAAGGGATTTTTGAAAATGTGGATGATTGATTCTATTTTTACCCCAACAGAAAGAGGTTTTTTGACATGTGTGATGATTGATTCTATTTTTACCCTAACAAAAAAGATGTTTTATGAAAATGTAATTTTCCTTATGGTGATCTATCCATCCTATCGAATTGCATGGATAACTAGTAGTTGCAATCACCAAGTGACCAGGATAAACCACTAAATACAAGGTTCACTTGTACTTACAAATGTACTTGGAAAATGTTGAATTAAGGTGTAATGATGTGTTGAGCGGTGTTTTCACCTAGTTGTGAAAGCACACTCTCCGGTAGGATCTGAGTCCAAAAATCCTCTGCTTGCAAAGAAAAGAACTTTCTCCAAGGTTCCTGTTATGCTTAAATAATGTTGTTCAAATGAAATGCCAAGAATATCTTAGGGTTTGCAAGTGGATGTTAACAAGGGGCACTCGGGGTTTATCTAATATGAAATTATAGTGGACTCAAATTGAATAATTGTACTTTAATCTTGGATTCTGATGGATTTTCGGTTATTTATTTGGATACAATAATTAAATTGCAGAAAATAAAGCAAGGATTTGAACAAAAAGGTAAATTAAAAAGAAACTAAATTACAGTCAGAATGCTGCCATCAATTCGATGAAACTAAAGATAATGAGGTTTTATGCATACAACCTAATCTAATGAACCTGCAAACTCGCACAATCCAAATAAATTAGGTGTTGGTTTCTAGGGTTTCTCTTGTAATTCCAGACCTAGGCATTCGTATGAAGCAACCAAGCACACTTGCATTAAACTTCACCTAAAAGCCTCAGAAGCCTAGAATGAAAGATAAAACATTAAATCATGCATGCATAAAATGACTCCTTCTTTATCATCAATGAGATGCCAATACTCTGTATTTTATATTAAATGATATGTCAATTACATTCAAAGAATGTTCCAGGCAAAAATATTCCAGAACATAAAAGAAGTAAATTGCCCAAGTGCAGGCCCAGAATAGCACAAAGCTCTTGTCTCTGCAACTCTGCAATCGGCAATTTCCAAACCTTCCTTCAATCTACACTTTTGGCTTTATACTAATAGAAACGGCTCTTCGATTCTCCCTGTGTCGATGTGTTTCATCTTCCTGCATGTGACCCTTCAAATTCCCACCTTTTCCTAAACGCCTAAAATCCTTCGTTGCATGTAACGTTTCGCGGACTCGACACTCGCATGCCACGTGTCACACGTCCTCTCGCGCCTTCGTAACGCCACTCTGCAAAAAAAACTCGACAAAAATTGCATGCCGCTTGTTCACCTACTTGGCCACGAAAACATGACATGTCACGAAATCGTGACATGTCACGATATCGCGACGCTCTTCCCGGCCGTACGTCTTCGGAAGCATCTTGTCGCGATATCGCGACCGTTTTTGCTTTTGAAACTTCTTTCCTCAAACTATAGCAATATCGCTACCATTTCTCCATCGGGATTCCTTTTCACCAAGCTGTAGCGAAATCGCTACCCTTTCTCCGTCGGGCTTCCTTTTCACCAAGCTGTAGCGAAATCGCTACCATTTCTCCGTCGGGCTTCCTTGGCAACTTTACGTCACGACCATTATCACTTTCTTGCCTTCTTTCGACAAAGCGCCGCGATATCGCTACCGCTTTCTCTTTTCGTACGCTTTCCCGAAACACGTCGTGAAATCGCTACCGCTTTTACATTCCGAACCTTTGGCAAAACCTGTCGCGATATCGCGACCATTTTCATCATCCGTACAGTTTACCAAAACCTGTCGTGATATCGCGACCATTTTCATCAGCCGTACAATTTGCCAAAACACGTCGCGAAATCGCGACACTTTTCATCTTCCGTACAGTTTGCCAAAACCTGTCGCGATATCGCGACCATTTTCATCATCCGTACAGTTTGCCAAAACATGTCGCAAAATCGTGACACTTTTCATCATCCGTACGCTTCAACAAAACACGTCACGAAATCGCGACCATTTTCATTTTTTTCCAACGGCATGTCGCGATTTCGCGACACCATTTCTTTTCTTCTCAGCGACATGTCACGATTTTGCGACACCATTTCTTTTCTTCTCAGTCACATGTCGCGATTTCGTGACAACTTTCCTGCTTCCAGCAGCGATGGCGCGACAAGTCGCGATTTCGCGACACCTTTCAACACTTAGGTATTTTTTCTCTTTTCTTCAATTTTAGCATCTGGGTCACCGAGATTCTTCTCTGCAAGCCTGCAAAAATGTGGGTCCCCAATTTTGGGGTGTGTTGTGGATCACCCAAAACAAATGGTGACTCTGCTGTCAAAAGCTCTTGAGCATTTTAGTAAGAACCCAACCCGAAACATATCACAAACTCGCAAATATACGTTAGCACATAAGCAAAATAACAAATGCCCAAAGATCAGAAGTACATGAATCATCAAAATCATCAAGTATTAGCTCAGTATGTGCAATGTGCTTTCATTCCCTATCGTTTGAAATTGATCAACATTCCATTATCAGTTTTGCATGAATGCATATATGGGATGGTGACTGATTTGTGTACCCTAATGAATGTGCAAGGAGATTTGCTTCCATAAAAGGCATGGTCCTTCTTCTATTACTATGTACAAGCATTCAAGATTGCCAAACCCTCTTAGGATCCACTAATTCATTACCTTATTGTATCCCAAAGTTGGTTATGAGTCCCTATTATCTAGAACCCATGTGCAAGTGAATGTGAAATCAGAACTTTGGGGAATCAGACTCCCAACCAACCGAGATGAGAGTTTAACCTTATCCTTACTATTCCGATTTAGAGTTCATTACCTCACTTTAAGAAAAATAATTAAACCAATTATGGAAGAAATGGTCATGCTAGTCTAACCCTCTAGACAATCAGTGGTCTTGTTTTTTAGGCAAGACATGATGCCATGCATGGGCATATCTAACCCCACAATCCAAAACTTATCTCCATTTATTTGGACCTTGGGGATGACTACCCATCCCTTGTAGAGGACAAGTAGTACGATCCTTACAATCCAAAATAAGGATGAGATGGGAAAAATTTATTTATTATATATTTATTTATTTTTATTTTTTTTTTACTTCTTGGACCTTGAGGATGACTACCCATCCTGGCTAGGGACATGTAGTACGATCCTTACAATCCAAACTTTAGATGAGAAATATTAATTTTGTTGCTTAGACCTTGGGGATGACTACCCATCCTTTGCAGAGGACAAATAGTACAAACCTTACAATCCAATATTTACTATGAAATGAGACATAAGAGCTTTGGGGAATCGATTCTCAACCAACCAAGATGAGAATTTTTGCCCTAACATAAAAGGAGTTTGTGAAGATGTAAGTTTTTGAATCTATTTTTGTCCCAACATATGAAAGGGTTTTTGATATGGGAAAATTCAATGACTGTGAAAAGTGCAATGATTGATTTTGTTTTTCCCCAATAGAAAAGGGATTTTTGAAAATGTGGATGATTGATTCTATTTTTGCCCTAACAAAAAAGGGCTTTTTGACATGTATGATGATTGATTCTATTTTTGCCCTAACATAAAAGAGGTTTGTGAAGATGTAAGTGTTTGAATCTATTTTTTCCCAAAATATGAAAGGGTTTTTGACATGGGAAAAGGAAATGATTGTAAAAAGTGTAATGATTGATTTTGTTTTTGCCCCAATAGAAAAGGGATTTTTGAAAATGTGGATGATTGATTCTATTTTTACCCCAACAGAAAGAGGTTTTTTGACATGTGTGATGATTGATTCTATTTTTACCCTAACAAAAAAGATGTTTTATGAAAATGTAATTTTCCTTATGGTGATCTATCCATCCTATCGAATTGCATGGATAACTAGTAGTTGCAATCACCAAGTGACCAAGATAAACCACTAAATACAAGGTTCACTTGTACTTACAAATGTACTTGGAAAATGTTGAATTAAGGTGTAATGATGTGTTGAGCCGTGTTTTCACCCAGTTGTGAAAGCACACTCTCCGGTAGGATCTGAGTCCAAAAATCCTCTGCTTGCAAAGAAAAGAACTTTCTCCAAGGTTCCTGTTATGCTTAAATAATGTTGTTCAAATGAAATGCCAGGAATATCTTAGGGTTTGCAAGTGGATGTTAACAAGGGGCACTGGGGTTTATCTAATCTAAAATTACAGTGGACTCAAATTGAATAATTGTACTTTAATCTTGGATTCTAATGGATTTTCGGTTATTTATTTGGATACAGTAATTAAATTGCAAAAAATAAAGCAAGGGTTTGAACAAAAAGGTAAATGAAAAAGAAACTAAATTACAGTCAGAATGCTGCCATCAATTCGATGAAACCGAAGATAATGAGGTTTTATGCATACAACCTAATCTAATGAACCTGCAAACTCGCACAATCCAAATAAATTAGGTGCTGGTTTCTAGGGTTTCTACTGTAATTCCAGACCTAGGCATTCGTATGAAGCAACCAAGCACACTTGCATTAAACTTCACCTAAAAGCCTCATAAGCCTGGAATGCAAGATAAAACATTAAATCATGCATGCATAAAATGACTCCTTCTTTCTCATCAATGAGATGCCAATACTCTGTATTTTATATTAAATGATATGTCAATTACATTCAAAGAATGTTCCAGGCAAAAATATTCCGGAACAAAAAAGAAGGAAATTGCCCAAGTGCAGGCCCGAAATAGCACGAAGCTCTTGTCTCTCGCAACTCGCAATCGGCAATTTCCAACCCTTCCTTCAATCTACACTTCTGGCTTTATACTAATAGAAACGGCTCTTCGATTCTCCCTGTGTCGATTTGTTTCATCTTCCTGCATGTGACCCTTCAAATTCCCACCTTTTCCTTGTCTTTATTCCATGTTTAACGCCAAAATGCCTAAAATCCTTCGCTGCATGTAACGCTTCTGCAGACCTGACACCTGCATGCCACGTGTCACACGTCCTCTGCGCCTTCTGTAACGCCACTCTGCAAAAAACCTGACAAAAACTGCATGCCGCCTGTTCACCTTCTTGGCCACGAAAACGCGACATGTCGCCATGTCGCGAAATCGTGACATGTCGCGATATCGCGACGCTCTTCCCGGCCGTACGTCTCCGGCAGCATCTTGTCGCGATATCGCGACCGTTTTTGCTTTTGAACCTTCTTTCCTCAAACTGTAGCGATATCGCTACCATTTCTCCATCGGGCTTCCTTTTCACCAAGCTGTAGCGAAATCGCTACCATTTCTCCGTCGGGCTTCCTTTTCACCAAGCTGTAGCGAAATCGCTACCATTTCTCCGTCGGGCTTCCTTGGCAACTTTACGTCGCGACATCGCGACCATTATCACTTTCTTGCCTTCTTTCGACAAACTGTCGCGATATCGCTACCGCTTTCTCTTTCCGTACGCTTTCCCGAAACACGTCACGAAATCGCTACCGCTTTTACGTTCCGAACCTTTGGCAAAACCTGTCGCGATATCGCGACCATTTTCATCATCCGTATAGTTTACCAAAACCTGTCGCGATATCACGACCATTTTCATCATCCGTACAGTTTGCCAAAACACGTCATGAAATCGTGACACTTTTCATCATCCGTACGGTTTGCCAAAACACGTCGCGAAATCGCGACCATTTTCATCATCCGTACAGTTTGCCAAAACACGTCACGAAATCGTGACACTTTTCATCATCCGTACGCTTCGGCAAAACATGTCACGAAATCGTGACCATTTTCATTTTTTTCCAACGGCATGTCACGATTTCGCGACACCATTTCTTTTCTTCTCAGCGACATGTCACGATTTCGCGACACCATTTCTTTTCTTCTCAGCCACATGTCACGATTTCGCGACAACTTTCCTGCTTCCAGCAGCGATGGCGCGACAAGTCGCGATTTCGCGACACCTTTCAACACTTAGGCATTTTTTCTCTTTTCTTCAATTTTAGCATCTGGGTCACCGAGATTCTTCTCTGCAAGCCTGCAAAAAGGTGGGTCCCCAATTTTGGGGTGTGTTGTGGATCACCCACAACAAATGGCGACTCTCTGTCAAAATGCTCTTGAGCATTTTAGTAAGAACCCAACCTGAAACATATCACAAACTCGCAAATATACGTTAGCACATAAGCAAAATAACAAATGCCCAAAGATCCGAAGTACATGAATCATCAGAATCATCAAGTATTAGCTCAGTATGTGCAATGTGCTTTCATTCCCTATCGTTTGAAATTGATCAACATTCCATTATCAGTTTTGCATGAATGCATATATGGGATGGTGACTGATTTGTGTACCCTAATGAATGTGCAAGGAGATTTGCTTCCATAAAAGGCATGGTCCTTCTTCTATTACTATGTACAAGCATTCAAGATTGCCAAACCCTCTTAGGATCCACTAATTCATTACCTTATTGTATCCCAAAGTTGGTTATGAGTCCCTATTATCTAGAACCCATGTGCAAGTGAATGTGAAATCAGAACTTTGGGGAATCAGACTCCCAACCAACCGAGATGAGAGTTTAACCTTATCCTTACTATTCTGATTTAGAGTTCATTACCTCACTTTAAGCAAAATAATTAAACCACTTATGGAAGAAATGGTCATGCTAGTCTAACCCTCTAGACAATCAGTGGTCTTGTTTTTTAGGCAAGACATGATGCCATGCATGGGCATATCTAACCCCACAATCCAAAACTTATCTCCATTTCTTTGGACCTTGGGGATGACTACCCATCCCTTGCAGAGGACAAGTAGTACGATCCTTACAATCCAAAATAAGGATGAGATGGGAAAAATTTATTTATTATATATTTATTTATTTATTTTATTTTTTACTTCTTGGACCTTGAGGATGACTACCCATCCTGGCTAGGGACATGTAGTACGATCCTTACAATCCAAACTTTAGATGAGAAATATTAATTTTGTTGCTTAGACCTTGGGGATGACTACCCATCCTTTGCAGAGGACAAATAGTACAAACCTTACAATCCAAGATTTACTATGAAATGAGACATAAGAGCTTTGGGGAATCAGATTCTCAACCAACCGAGATGAGAATTTATGCCCTATCCTTACTACTCCATGTGGGTCAAATCAAAGCTTTGGGGAATTGGATCCTCAACCTAAGTTTGATGAGGATTTAACCCTATCCTTACTACTCTGATTTTAGGCTTTAAGCTCTATGGAAGTGGTCAAAACCACTGTTTTAAGGATCATGTTGCATAAATAGGATAGACATGAAATACTTCTTTCGCCCAACCTTTTCCTCCAAGTTAGGTTTTGATCATTTTGCTCAAGATCCTTTTTAATGTATGAGACGTGCTTGGTTCTAGATATCTCAAGACTCAGTTTCCAACCTTAGGAGCTACTTACATATATGTATAACACAACCCAAAGAGGATTTGACATACTTTAATGGCTTGTACCTAAGATGCATATGTAACTAAGATGAGATGTATGTAAGGTGAGATGGAACATGAATGCATTATTTCTTGAATTACAAATGGAATGAATTGTCATACAAAACTGATTCTTTCATGCATCCCAAAATCAAACAATATTATTAAACTGCTTGTGTTACTTGTGGAGCTTTTACAAGATAATTCCAATATTTCATATTCTCCTAACCTTAAGCATAAGTTGACATCTCAATTTTTTATTCTTTATTATTTATTTATTTATTTTTTATTTTTATTTTTATTTTTTTTTTTCATTTTTTCAAAATTAACACACATGTCAATTGAAATCAAATCCATAACTAAAATCCTAGCTAGACTAACAATCCTAAACAATAAAAAACAAAATCTGAAAATCCCCCACCAAGATCAAAAGAATAATATCAAAGTCTCAAAACCTAAGGGCTAAAATAATGCTTTAAAATCTGCCCATTAACCGGTAGCATGAAATCTTCCCCTTCTAATGTTTTTAGCCCGAAGGTATTCTTCCCAAGAATCTCTCGAAATCTGATATGGGCCCAACCAAAGACAATCAAACTTTTGGTGATTCCCTTTTTCCTCATGTCTTTTGTCCCATAGTAATACCAAATCTGAAATTCTGAATGATTTAACTTTGGCCCTTCCGTCAAACCATCTCTTGATAATTTCCTGGTGTTTATTCATGTGATTCATGGCCTCTTCTCTCTTTTCATCAAGGTGCAACAACTGGCTCAACCTCGGCTTCAACTTGATCATCTCGTCCCCAAGTACTCTTGTATGAAATGTAAGGTCTGCAACTTCAAATTTGCTGGAAATATCGGGTCTTGCCCATAGACCAAATGATAGGGAGTATTCCCTATGGACTCTTTCACTCGGTCCTATCTCGCCCAAAGGGCAAACTTTAGTTGGTCGTGCCAGTCCCGCGGGTTCTTTTCAACAACTTCTTAATAGTATTCAATAAATTCTTATTTGAAGACTCGGCCAACCCATTTCCTTGAGGATAGTAATTGGATGCAAACTTTAAACTCACTTTGTTATCATATGCCCAATCTGCAAATTGTGTAGAAATAAAAGCTTTACCATTGTCACTGACAATAGAGTCGGGCATTCCAAATCTTGTTATAATTTGATCCTCAAGAAATTTAATCACAACATCGATGGTGGCATGTTTAGTAGGAATCGCTTCTGTCCACCTTGTACAGTAGTCCGTAGCTGTCAAAATGAATTTATGAGAATCAAAAGAATTTGGGTTAATAACCCCGATGAAATCTAATCCCCACTGTGCAAACGGTCTCATTTCGACTACAGGCTGCAACGGCATGGCTGCATTTCTCTCTCTATTTGCAGCCACTTGACAGATGTGACAAGATCATACATGGGTATGCGCATCCTTGAAAATATGTGGCCGTAGTATCCTCGCTCTCGGGATTTGATGTGCTCGTAGCATTGGCTGCACCATGACCAGCTCCATGTTTCCCGTGAAATTCCCGCAACACCCTGGCAGCTTCTTCTTTGCTCAAGCACCTCAGGTAGATACCTTCATGATTCTTCCTGTAAAGCACACCAGATTTTATCAGATAATTGATAGATTTAAGCCTTAAGGCTCTTCTCTGTGTTGAATTCAGATTAGAAGGACACTTACCAGTCAATAAAAATTGCACAATATCAACATACCAGTCGTCCTTAGCCATGTATTCTGTATTTGAGCATTGACCTGTTATTTGCGGATTATTTTCTGCGATCGCCTTCGCCAGTCCCTGTCCTCGAACTAGTTTCATTGATTGGATTTCGAGATCAAATTCTTGGATGGTTGAAATCCACTTTCCTCTCTTCTCACCTAGTTCATTCTGTAAAAACATGGTCTTGACAGCAGAATCGGGCACGATGGCGATAATTCTGCTGTGCACGATGTAGTGCCTAAATTTTTTCACAGCTTTTAAAAAGTGCGTACATTTGCTTATCAAGGATCGAATACCTTAATTGAGCGTCTTTCGTGGGGGCACTTAAAAATGCAATGGGTTTTTCGGCACTATCCTCACCTTTTTGGGTTAAGACACTCGCAAAGGAGTGTTCTGATGCAAAAGCATAAATATAAAAAGGCTTGGAGTAGTCTGGGCTTATAAGGACAGGGGCTCTGGAAATGGCATCTTTGATATTCTGGAAAGCCACTCTACTTTCCTCGTTCCATTTTACATCCACATCTTTCTTGAGCATTTGGTTCAGAGGTTTGGCTATCTCAGCAAAGCTAGAGATAAATTTCCTCACAAAATTGACTTGCCCAAAGAAAGATCTCAGTTCTTTCTTACTGCTCGGGAGAGGTAGGTTTTGGATAGCTTGTATCCTTTCTGGGTCGATGGATATGCCCTCTTTTGAAATGATGTGACCCAACAATTTCCCTTTTGTTACTCCGAAAATGCACTTTTTGGGATTTAAGGAAATTCCATGTTCTCTGCATCTTTGAAGCACCTTCTTCAAATCTTTAACATGATCCTCTCTCTTCTTCGAGAAAACTGGGATATCATCCACATACACGATGATGCATTTGCCTATTAGCCCTTTGAATGCGTAATCCATGGCGCGTTGAAAAGTTGCACCAGCATTTAACAGTCCGAACGACATTCTCTTATATGCAAATGTCCCCCACTTGGTAGTGAAGGTTGTTTTCATCCTGTCATCTGGATGTATAAGAACTTGGTTGTACCCAGAATATCCATCGAGAAAGGACATCATTTCAGATCCATTTACCATTTGCAGAATTTCATCAATTGATGGCAATGGATAATTGTCTTTTTGAGAGGCTTTATTAAGATTTCAAAAATCTATGCACAGCCTAATCTCTCCACTCTTTTTCCTTACTGGAACGAGGTTGGCCACCCAGGTTGAGTGCCTAACAGGAAAAATGATTTTCGCTTCCAATAATATTTTAACCTCCTTTTCGATCAAAGGCTCCAATAGCGGGTTAACAACTCGTTGTCTTTGCCTAAAAGGCTTGGAGTCTGGCTTCAAAGGAATGGTATGTGTGATAATGTTCTGGTTGTAAGTCTTCAGCTCATTGTAGTTCCAAGCAATACAATCTATGTAATGCTTCAATGCCTGTATTATGTTGCTCCTTTCTTCCTCTGTACATGCCTTTGCTATGTACACCTCCTTTGGATTGTCTGCACTCCCTAGATTAATTGAATCGCATGCATCTTTGGGGAGTGGGACTCTTTTTCTCTTCTTGTTCTTGCATTCCATGTCGAACATCTTTTCTAATGAAACCACGTCTTTAGGAATTTTGTTGGATTGATACGCAGTTTCACTTTCTTCTGTTTCATCCTCGCCACCTTTGTTCCTCATCAATCACCTGGTTTTCAAAAATACCCGAGTTTGTGACAAACTTGAAGATGTGCCTGTCACTTTCAAAAACCTGGAAATTCTTTACATTATCGTGTATTGATGGACAAGGAACCAGCTCAATGGAAAACTTTTTACATCTTTTTATATCCACCGGGTTTAACATGCCCGCGACGACTGCAAGAGAGTCCGCTATTCGATTTCCTCTCCTAGAAATAAGGGCTATGTTGAATGCATCAAACTCCTCCATGAGATCCATAACCCTAGTTCTATAAAGGCTCAGTCTTTTGTCGCGGCATGTATACTGTCCTTTGATTTGCTTGACAACCAACTCAAAATCTCCCAAAACCTTCAAGCATTTAACATGTTTGCTCAATGCTAGACGTAAACCATAGATCAATGCTTCGTACTCTGCCACATTGTTTGTGCAAGGAAATTGCAGTCTGTAGGCAGCTAGCAATGGTTTACCTCCTGGACCAGTGAGCTCGACTCCAGCTCCTGCTCCCTGTCTAGACTTTGATCCATCGAACTTGAGCAACCACGTGTAATCATTTTCTTCAGACGAATGACCATGACATACTTCTTCTTTAAACTCTTCAGTAGCTTCCTCAACATCAAGCGCATAGACCCCTAAGTCTGGCTCAGAAAACTGAACTTCATTCGGCTTGTTAAAATCTGTTATAATCTCTTTAAGCCTCGGTTCGTTTTCCACTCTTATTTGATTTGCAATTCCCTTCCATGGTAGCCACATATGCGAGCAGTCTGTTGCAAAATAGCCATTCAACGTTTTCATCCAATCCCTAGCAAGTAGCATTCCATACCTACTCGGGATATTAACCACCAAAATGTCCACAACCTGCTCGAACCCCGGGTTCGGAATTCAATTGAATCTTGACATCATATAAAGTCCCCACTACATTTACTTCTGATCTGTCCAGCTGTAGGACCGTACATTTGGATGAAACAGGCTACAGACCTAGCATTTTGCATATCTTCGTAGGCATGAGGTTGCTCGTGGCTCCTGTGTCCACCAAACAGTTATGTAAGTTCTTACCCGCAATTCTCATAGTCAATAAGAATGGCGGGACATCCCTTCTCTCCTTTCGCAAAATCAGATGGGATTCAGCTCTTTTTTCCTTCCACATCGGATCAGGTGAGTTCAAAGCTCTTATCAACGCCTCCTTTTGACCAGGCAATTTAGCCGCGTCCAAGAATGAAAGGCTAGATTTGGACTTCTTCATATCCTCCACCACATCGTAATTTGGTTTTTCGAATTTGACTGTCTTCTGGACGTCATTGGACATTTCTCTTCCGAGTGGAGGGGGAGGGTTGTTACTTGCCTTTGTATCTGGAGGAAGAATAGAATTGTTTGGAGGTGTTGATGAGGTTTTAGGGGCTTTAGATTTACTCCTCAAATGGTACCCATGAGTCCCCTTTCTGAAATCTCGAAAAGCTTGCACCTCCTGTTCCAAAACTTCGTCTTCTTCCTCCTCGCTTTCACCCTCTTGGTGATATACTGTTTCCATCACCATAATATTTTCATCTTGATGATACGATGGATCCTCATTTGATACTAGTTCCAAATCATCAACTTGTGCCTGAAGACAATGAGTGTATCTAGCAATCTCAGGACAATTCCTCTCATTGTGTTCCTTTGTGTTATGTAACCTGCACCCCCTTTCCCATGCCAAATCTGAAAGATTCAAAAGAGAATTAGATTGGCTAGGGCCTACAGAAGCATCTAATTGATTAGCAATGGGAGCAGGAACTCCCCCATTGTTTGGCTTGGTGTTCCAGTGCCTCCCTCTATTGTTGAAATTCTGGTTTGGATGAGGGGCATGGGAGTCATACTTCTGCTGTTGAACCCTGTCATTGCTTAGTTTATGCACTAGCTTCTTGAGCTCTTCGACTTTCGAAAAAACATCCTTCGATGGAATCATATTGTTGTTAACCCCTATTGGATTCGCATAATTAATGGGGTCTTGATTCCACATTTGGGTCGGGTTCTGAGGAATTTGATTCCCATATGGATTAATACCTTGAATCGGGATTGGATTCGAAACAGGAACTATGGCTTGAGGATTGACTTGACTAGTTTCCTGCGTAGTTGATTGACTGTTCTGCAAAAATGCAGGAACAGGTGGAATGGCTGTGATTGGTTGGATTGGAATGGGTGCATATGCGGGTGCTGGTGGATACGATCGCTGATATGGGAAGGCATTCATACTTGGCATTTGTGGTGCCATGAGTTGATTTGCCTGGGTAGCTTGACCATATGGAGCACACTGTCCCATCATAGGCATCTGGGTAAACCCGTAGCCTTGCGGTGTCAACTGCTGCTCAATAGTCATGGCTTCATTATAGGCCAAAGCCAGCGTGGTGACCTGAGGATTACGCCTTGCAAACATGGCTGTCATGGGGTCCAATGCCCCAAAATATATCTGCAAAGCCACTGCGGGATCGATAGCAAAATGTCTAATTGCTCTGTTATAGTTCTTTTGGAATCTCTGATTAAACATTCGGATTGGTTCCCCTTGGCCCCGTTTGCATGTAATAAACTGATTGTAAATAGTTGCGGGATCTAAGGGTGACCTAAATTGATTGACAAAGGCATTTTCCATTTGTGTCCAAGAGGTGATTGAACCAGTTGGCAAGCATATATACCATTCATATGCTATTGGATCCAAACTCATGGGAAAAATTCTACAGGCTACATCTTCATGCTGAACTTGCAGCCTAATTAAAACATCCCTATAGGCTTGGATATGTTCTTCTGATTGTTCTTAGGCCATCTTGGCTTGTATTTAGGCAGAAATATTTCAATGTTCTTGGGGATTTCATGGATATCCCCAGCAATATTCAAAGGAGTATTGTTAGCTCCATACCAAGGAGCTGCTGGAGCTTGAGCCATTTGACTCAGAATTGATGTAGACAGACCTACAATAGCAGTAGAAATATTACTAACTATAGGCACACTAGGAGCAAAGGATATTACTGGCATAGGTCCACTCGACGTTCCTGGAGAAAACATGCCTTTTGCGATCGGTGTGCTTACGACTTGCTTGGCTTTACCCTTGGGAGTACCAAGTAAGGTCGTGAAAAATGGTTTCTCCGGTTGTTTGAGACCTGGTCGCAATACGGCGTGGTGGGTCCAGCCTGCCTGAAGAAACCCTCGGCTATTTCGAAGAAAACCTGCAACAAAAACAAAAAATGATGTTGCAGTTTAGCCGTAAATAATTTCAGAATTAAATCAAAAACAAAATACTCAGATATGAAAATCAAAATAGATAAACCAATTCGGCCCTCCTTCTAGCGCCAATCTGTTGAGCGGTGTTTTCACCCAGTTGTGAAAGCACACTCTCCGGTAGGATCTGAGTCCAAAAATCCTCTGCTTGCAAAGAAAAGAACTTTCTCCAAGGTTCCTGTTATGCTTAAATAATGTTGTTCAAATGAAATGCCAGGAATATCTTAGGGTTTGCAAGTGGATGTTAACAAGGGGCACTGGGGTTTATCTAATCTGAAATTACAGTGGACTCAAATTGAATAATTGTACTTTAATCTTGGATTCTGATGGATTTTCGGTTATTTATTTGGATACAGTAATTAAATTGCAGAAAATAAAGCAAGGGTTTGAACAAAAAGGTAAATGAAAAAGAAACTAAATTACAGTCAGAATGCTGCCATCAATTCGATGAAACCGAAGATAATGAGGTTTTATGCATACAACCTAATCTAATGAACCTGCAAACTCGCACAATCCAAATAAATTAGGTGCTGGTTTCTAGGGTTTCTACTGTAATTCCGGACCTAGGCATTCGTATGAAGCAACCAAGCACACTTGCATTAAACTTCACCTAAAAGCCTCAGAAGCCTGGAATGAAAGATAAAACATTAAATCATGCATGCATAAAATGACTCCTTCTTTCTCATCAATGAGATGCCAATACTCTGTATTTTATATTAAATGATATGTCAATTACATTCAAAGAATGTTCCAGGAAAAAATATTCCAGAACAAAAAAGAAGGAAATTGCCCAAGTGCAGGCCCAGAATAGCACGAAGCTCTTGTCTCTGCAACTCTACAATCGGCAATTTCCAACCCTTCCTTCAATCTACACTTCTGGCTTTATACTAATAGAAACGGCTCTTCGATTCTCCCCGTGTCGATTTGTTTCATCTTCCTGCATGTGACCCTTCAAATTCCCACCTTTTCCTTGTCTTTATTCCATGTTTAACGCCAAAACGCCTAAAATCCTTCGCTGCATGTAACGCTTCTACAGACCTGACACCTGCATGCCACGTGTCACACGTCCTCTGCGCCTTCTGTAACGCCACTCTGCAAAAAACCCGACAAAAACTGCATGCCGCCTGTTCACCTTCTTGGCCACGAAAACGCGACATGTCGCGAAATCGCGACGCTCTTCCCGGCCGTACGTCTCCGGCAGCATCTTGTCGCGATATCGCGACCGTTTTTGCTTTTGAACCTTCTTTCCTCAAACTGTAGCGATATCGCTACCATTTCTCCATCGGGCTTCCTTTTCACCAAGCTGTAGCGAAATCGCTACCATTTCTCCGTCGGGCTTCCTTTTCACCAAGCCGTAGCGAAATCGCTACCATTTCTCCGTCGGGCTTCCTTGGCAACTTTACGTCACGACATCGCGACCATTATCACTTTCTTGCCTTCTTTCGACAAACTGTCGCGATATCGCTACCGCTTTCTCTTTCCGTACGCTTTCCCGAAACACGTCGCGAAATCGCTACCGCTTTTACGTTTCGAACCTTTGGCAAAACCTGTCGCGATATCGCGACCATTTTCATCATCCGTACAGTTTACCAAAACACGTCGCGATATCGTGACAATTTTCATCATCCGTACAGTTTGCCAAAACACGTCACGAAATCGCGACACTTTTCATCTTCCGTACAGTTTGCCAAAACACGTCGCGAAATCGCGACACTTTTCATCATCCGTACAGTTTGCCAAAACACGTCACGAAATCGTGACACTTTTCATCATCCGTACGCTTCGGCAAAACACGTCGCGAAATCGCGACCATTTTCATTTTTTTCCAACGGCATGTCGCGATTTCGCGACACCATTTCTTTTCTTCTCAGCGACATGTCACGATTTCGCGACACCATTTCTTTTCTTCTCAGCCACATGTCGCGATTTCGCGACAACTTTCCTGCTTCCAGCAGCGATGGCGCGACAAGTCGCGATTTCGCGACATGTCGCGATTTCGCGACACCTTTCAACACTTAGGCATTTTTTCTCTTTTCTTCAATTTTAGCATCTGGGTCACCGAGATTCTTCTCTGCAAGCCTGCAAAAAGGTGGGTCCCCAATTTTGGGGTGTGTTGTGGATCACCCACAACAAATTGATGAATGAAATTGATGATTTTGAATGCAAATGTATGGATAATGCAAGGAATGATTCTATTTTTGCCCCAATAGATGAAGGGGTTTTTGACATGGAAAAATGTGATGACTGTGAAAAGTGCAATGATTGATTTTATCCCAACAGAAAAAGGGGTTTGTGATTGGGGAAGATGCAATGACAACAAATGGTGCAATGATCAATTATTTTTTTGCCCCAACATAAAAGGGGTTTGTTAAAATGCAGATGATTGATTCTATTTTTGCCCCAATAGATGAAGGGGTTTTGTGAAAATGCAAGTGATTGAATTTTTTTTGTCCCAACAGATGAAGGGATTTTCAACATGTGAATGATTGATTCTATTTTTGCCCTAACATAAAAGGGTTTTTTGATATGTTAAGAGATAAAAACAAAATACCAGATATAACTAAATAAAAATGAATAAACCACATAACACATGAAATTGCACAATGAAGTAGATATGATATTATTATTGTTGGGGGCTACAATTAAATGTGATCCCAAAGGGGGGTTTTACATAGTTTATTCGGATACAATAAATACAATAATACTAGGATTATTTGAAACCCTAGCCAATAATGCTTATGGTGTCTATAAAAATTGTTCTTGCTCCCAATAAAGTTGAGTGGGCTTCAGATATCCATTGAGTTGGTCCACTCTAGCTTACATAGTTATCCAATGTTGATGAATCTCCAAATCTACACACAAAGAAAATAGCAAGAAGTTAGTAATAGTTGTGAGGGCTCCAATACGTGAGACCCTCAGATATCAATAAAATCCTAGCTATTGATAAATAAATTTACATACAAATCTAAATATATTGAAATTAATTAGAATAGAGAATGATTTACCTTATTTCTTGTTGATTGTACTTTGATTATTGGATCTGTTGTAGTTCAATGGTGAAGGCGTGCCCTAGAATTGCTCAAAGGTAGGAGGCTTTTAGAAGGGCTTACGTAAAATGCCTGTGGGAACCTGGAACCTGTGAAAAATACCTGTGAGTACTCAAGACTAGTAGGGAGGCACCCATGGGCGTCTGGCATTGATAGAAAGCATCCAGATATGCCTAGTGAATGAGGGAGGATTTTACAAAAGTAGATCAGGTGAGGGTGAGCAAGGGGGCATGAAATGTGATGGATGGAATGGGATTAGGGCACAAAAGGCTTGGTTGGAGATTTAGGAACTCAAGGAACTTGAAAACTCTAAAAAGACTTAAGGCACTTAGGGAACTTAGGGAAATCAAGAACTTAGGATTTGAGCCATCAAAATGGCTCTTATTTATAATCTAACCTAGGGCATGCTAGGGTTTCAACGACACTAATTGTGTGGTTGATATTAAAGCACATATAAGGGTAGATATTAAATTTAGGGTGTGGCATGGATTAAGGTGAATGGACGAATGAGATTAAATGAAATTGGATGGTTGGGATTGATTTATATAAATAAATATATATTTATTGAATATATATAAAATATAATATATAAAATATTATTATTTAAATATATATATAATAAATATATATATAAATAATAGGCAAAAATGGCGAGAAAGCTAGGATGGAGGACAAGTGGCTAGATTTAGGTGTCTACAATATGTGTATGCTTGATTCTATTTTTGCCCCAACAGATGAAGGGTTTTTGTGAAAATGCAAATGATTGAGTCTTTTTTTCCCCAAAAAATGAAGGGGTTTGTGGATATGCAAGTGTTTGAGTCTGTTTTTACTCCAAAAAATGAAGGAGTTTTATGAAAGTGTAAGTGATTAAGTCATTTTTTGACCCAACAGAAAAGAGATTTGTGAAAATATAAATGATTGATTTTGTTTGTGCCCCAAGAAATGAAGTTGTTTTGTGAAAATGTAAATGATTGAGTCTATTTTTGCCCCAAAATATGGAGTTTCTGACATGTGTATGATTTATTATATTTTTTCCCTAACAGTTGAACGGATTTTTGACTTGTTGATGATGTAATGTGTATGTGACCAAAGGAGTTTGGTTCCTTTGGAGCCTTTTGAATTTGATATGTGTATATGAGGCAAAGGGCTCAACCTTTGACAAAATAATGCAACCTTTTGAACTTGGCAATTGAATTTTTGATGATGTAATGTGTATGTGACCAAAGGAGTTTGGTTCCTTTTGAGCCTTTTGAATTGAAATATGACAAAAGGGTTTAGGCCCTTTGGAGATTTTTAACTTTGATGTGTGTATGCAAGTAAAAGGGCTTAACCTTTGACAAAAGTATACAACCTTTTGATCCTAGCAATTGACTTGTTGATGATATAATGTGTATGTGACCAAAGGAGTTTGGTTCCTTTGGAGCGTTTTTAATTGAAATGTGACCAAAGGGGTTAGGCACTTTGGATATTTTTAACTTTGATGTGTGTTTGTGAGTCAAAGGGATCAACATTTGACAAAAGGACACAACCTTTGACAAAATGATGTAATATTTTGAACCTGGATATTGACTTGTTGATGATGTGAATGTGATTGAGTTATTGAGTTGTTTGGTGAATTTGTGGGGATGGTGTGATACCTTGAGTGCTCCAAGTTGTGTGTTTGTTTGATTGATTGGGGGAAGGTGTGATACCTTGAGTTCCCCTAAGTTGTGTGCTTGTTTGAGTGATTGGGAGAAAGTGTGATACCTTAAACACCCATAAGTCATGTGCTTATTTGTTTGATTGGGGAAAAGTGTGATACCTTGAACACCCCCAAGTTGTGTTGTTGTATAGAACTTTCTAGCAATCTTTGCATATGCAAATTATATATATATATATATATATATATATATATATATAATTTATATATATATATATATATATATATATATATAACATGGCATTTCCTTTTTTTGTGTGAATGCATGTGTATATGTGTGATGGATGATAATGTAATGATAATGTAATGATAATGTGTATGAATGCAAATTAATTAATGCTCTAATGATCATTCATAGTTTAGAGTTTTGTTGACCATTTATAGCATTGTTGTTTAATCAGGGGCACCAAAATGGTGTGGCATGTGAAATGGAAGACTTATGTAGTGATATGGATGTTGATATGGAAAAGATGTTGATATGGAATACTGATATGGATTTTGATATGGAAAACTAATTATTTTGCAAAGACTTAGACATGCTAGTGATATCATACAAACTCCACTAAATTCTATCTAATATCTAAAAGACCAAATGTGTGTGTAGTTAATTTATCAAATCATGAGTAAGGTAATGACTCGAGGTAATCAAGAACCAATGTGTCTGCAAGTGAGTTCCTTAACCCATAGTGAATAAATTTGGATGAAATCTATTATGGAGAAGACCAAAAAACTAGCTTATCCTTATGTGTGGTTAGAGGTCTCTTCAATAGATATGTGTTGCCATGCATGAGTGTACTCCACTACCAATAAAGCATCTATAGCCCCAGTGGACATTAACTCCATAGTCCAAGAATCTGATCTCTAAGCTTTGGGTATTCAGACTACCTAACTATCTGATTGTAAATGTAGTTATATCCTTACAAGATAAGATATGTGGTGTGTGATGTGTAAAATATTTAGAGATTTGGGGAGTTGGATTCTCAATCGAAGTGTGATGAGATTTTTTCCCTATCCTTACTACTCATTATTGTATTTGAAAATTGTGATAGTGGTGAAACCATTATTTTTTATTTTTGGACTTGTGCATGATGGGATAGGCAAGGAATACCTTTTTGCTTCCAGGTTCAAATCCAAACATGGTATTATTCCTCTTTGACAAAATATGTTTTTAGAATGTGTTATTGTGTTTGGTTCAAGAGTGTTAGAGTCAATTCCTAGAAATCAATATTTTCTTAGTGAAAATGTGTCTTGGTCCTAAATAAAACTCAACATGTATTGAAGGTTTCTAGAAACACTAGGGGTGGCAGAGTGACCAAAAACACCTAGGAGTTATGAAAATATGGTTTACAAATGACAATTTGACTTCATGGAATGGGACAATAAAATGTATGATGATGTGAGGGTGCCCATGATTAAGGCAACATGATTGTATCGGATCAATTATTATCTGAACTGAGTAAATGATCCCTTAATATGAAATGTAATGCATGAAGATAATGGTGTGAATTTAATGTATGAAATGCAATTTGTGAAATGCAATTTATGAAATGCAATTTGTGAAATGTAATGTGTGCAATGTAATATGTAAAATGTGATGTGTAAAATGCAATGTGTGAAATGCAATATTGTGCAGTGCAATATGTAAAATGTAATGTGTGAAATGTAATGTTGTGTAGTGCAATTTTGTGTAGTGCAATATGTAAAATGTAATGTGTGAAATGCAATGTTGTGCAGTGCAAAAAAATATAATGTGTGAAATGCAATGTTGTGCGGTGCAATATGTAAAATGTAATATGTGAAATGCAATTTTGTGTAGAACAAAAATATTTTGTGTGAAATGCAATGTTGTGTAGTGCAATATGTAAAATGTAATGTGTGAAATGCAATGTTGTGCAGTGCAATACGTAAAATGTAATGTGTGAAATGTAATGTTGTGCAATGCAATATGTAAAATGTAATGTGTGAAATGCAATGTTATTTTTATGTATTAGCCATGTATATATACATATATAAATCACAGTAACAATGGAACACTTTCAAGTGTATGATATTCAGTGGCTCACATTCTTCTACTCCCCTAGCCTGGAAAGCTTATGTGCTCCTTGAATTTTGTGAACTTGGATAACAACAAGAAACACGTATATATGCAAATGATAAAATCATGCAAATGCAATGCCAATATTTTTTTATTTATTTTTAACTGAAATATGACCAAAGGAGATTGGTTCCTTTGGAGCCTTTTGAATTATGTGACCAAAGGTGTTAAGTGCCTGTGGAGTCTTTTGAAATTGAAATGTGACCAAAGGAATTTGGTACCTTTGGAGCAATTTTTTTTTAAATTGAAATTTAACCAAAGGAATTTTGATTCCTTTGGATATTTTTGGAAATGAAATGCGAAAAACGGTGTTAGGTGCCTTTAGAGGCTTTTAAAATTGAGATGTGACCAAAGGTGTTAGGTGCCTTTGGAGATTGTTTTTTGAAATTGAAATTTGACCAAAGGAATTTGTATTCCTTTGGAGCTTTTGTTTTATGAGGAAGGTGCTATACCTTAAGCATCCCTATTTTGTTTGATGATTTATGGTGTGAGTGACTGGGAGGATGCGAGTAGGCAATTTCCTATTGAAAAGCAATGTTATGCCTGGGTGGACTATGGATTTATTATAGAACATAGTTAGTGGATCTTTGAAAAGCTTCCACTTTATCCATGTCTATGTGGGTGATGTTATGATCTATGGGAGATGATGGCTCAATTTTTGGTATGGGGATGTTGGTTGATCTGTGTAATAAATTAGCAATTGAAGTATACATAGTGTGTGATGGATCCGTAGATAAACCAAAATAGCTTGTTTGTATCACATTGACAGGGTTAACCACATCAATGGTAGGGAAAAATGTGGAACACTCCATGGATGAAGTGTTTTGTATGGAAAGGGTTTGAATCATAATATTTACTTGGCTTCGGGTTGAAACCATCAACTAATGAGTCAAATGATGGTGGTTAAATGTGTGAATTATGCAAATAAAATAAAATACAAATGAAGAACACACATAATTAAACAAACAATTTAACCCTATGTTTTGCAATAGATTTTGATTTAATTTTTTTGTGAGGTTTATGTTTTGTATGTGCTAATCTGAATTATGCAAGGTGAAATCTATGGCTGGATGGAAAATCAGATTCTTCCTGGTGATAAAATCCATAAAGTTTTCTCATGGGTGTCTATGGTTACTAAGGACAGATATTTGATGGATGGAGATGAAGTCCACCATTGCCAATTCTCAAACAATGGTTGGTGATGAAATCCAACTCACTGTTGTTTATTGTGAAACATGCATAGTGTGTGATTCATTTTAAGATTTTATGTTCTCTACTATGTTCATACAATGTTAAAAATAGCCTATTTCATAGGTCTAAATTAGAAGCCAAAAACAACAATACCAAGTTCCTCAAAAGAACTTAGGGTACACCTCTTAAGTCCCACTTTGAATCATCAAGTGATTCCAACAATGGAGGGTTTGCCTAGTTCTTCTACCTTAAATCACAAAATGTGGGAGTATAATTGAATATTATGATCTTGTTCTAGTTTAGACAAGTAAAAAATTAGAAAATTTTAACCCTATTATGCAGATATTTTATGCTTTTGTAATTTCACATGAAAACAACCTACAAAATATTGAATAAAACACACCATAAAACAACGTAAATCTAAATCTAAAATACAAAAAATGCATAGATGCAACTCTAAATTTATATGCAACCTATATGAGAAATGTAAAATACCTAAAATAAAAATGATAATGCAATTTTTTTTGAACAAAAAGTGAATTTTTTTTTTGTAAAAAAAAAGCAAGAAAATGAAAGCAGCAAAGAGTTAGGGTTTGAATCGGCTTACCAGGAAGCCTACATTTTTCTTTCTCACTTTGTTAAACACACCCCATAGCCACTATAACACTATAGTAAATTTCTTGAACACTGTAATCCATCCCTCGAATGTCACAGGATATCCATGTGACCTTAGATCAAGTTCTACAACTCTAGAAACCCTAGTTTTTGTGAAAATTGTGCAATCAAATTTCTAAAAACCTACAAAACAAAAATAGAAACATGAGTTACTAACAAATTAAATTAACATAGAGAACCCTTTTGGGGTCCCACCATGATCACCATTTTTTAAACTAAATATTAGAAGCACTTGTGAGGGCTCCATAGTGTGAGGCCCTCAAAAAGATAAATCAACTAAACCCTAGATGTTGAATGTAATATTAAAAACAAAAGTGTAGGAACATGAAATAAATACAAATAAATTTATTACCTTATCAACACAGTGATTTATATTTTTCTTTCAATTAGTGACAGTTGTGGGGATTCTTGAATGACACATGAGGGTCGTAGGAGTGTAGATCTACTGCATAAAATACCTAGATGTGTTCTATGATGGAAATAGATGCACTAGGGTGTTCTATTATGGTGACAGATGCACCAAGGCATTCTATGATGAAAACCAATGCACTAAGGCATTTAGAGGCTGAGGAATATGTCATAGAACTAGATCTATTTCTACGTAGATTATGTGATAATGGATGCGAACGATGCGAGGGTGATAATGGATGGCAAGAGTAACAATGAGATGGCTAGGGTAGATTGTTAGGGGTTTAGACCTTATGAGAATTCTTTGCGAATTTTTGTTGACAAACTCAAAAAAATTAGGTACCAGGGGTTAATGAGATCTTAACGGTTTCATTCATCAAAATGACTCCTCTTTTATAATATTCCCTTGAACATGTTAGGGTTTCGATGACACATAATGAGTGGTTGAGATTAAAACATGAGGAAGGGTGGATATTAAATCTAGGTAAGTGGCATGGATTGAGGTGGATGGATGGCTAAGATTAAAACATGGCAGAGAGATAGGATTAATTTATATAAATACATATATATTTATTAAATATATAAATATAATATATAAAATATATATTAAACAAATACATATATATATATAGATATATGTGAAGACAAAAACACGACACTTAAAACAATAAAGAAATCAAATAACCCAAGGAAACACAAGATTGCACAAATAGATAAATTTATTCAATAAACGGGGGGAGCTAATAAACTCCTTTTGATACAATCTGTACTCAGTGAGCCTTTGATACAAATATTTACAATATGCTAGGGTTCTCTGAAACCCTAGCTACAACAATGAAGTGTCTTCAAATAATGTGTCCTCGCTTCCAATGGAATGAGTGGGCTTCAGGTATCCGATGCCGGACCACTCCAGCTTCAACAACCATTCAACAATATGTAGAATCTACAGATCTGCATACACAAAAATAGAGAAAGGGATTAATAACACCTGTGAGGGCTCCATAGTGTGAGACCCTCAGACATCAATAAATCCTAACTAAAAATAGATCAAATGGCATGCGAAATCTACAAATCATGTAACAGAATAAAACCAATAAAGATATACCTTGCTTGTGATGATTCCTCATTTTGTTGTTGCAGTTTTGATAGCAGATGGCATGATGCAGCAGGATCTAATTCACATTTATGTGGTTGCAACAAGCTTGGATGCGCACTGGGTAGGCTTTGGTGTGAGCTTTGTAGGCTCTGGAGTGAGCCTACAATGTAGCAGGCATAGGCATGTGCTTGGCAAGCTCTATAGCGAGCTTCACAAGCTCGGGAGGGCACCTATGGTGAGGATAAAATATGTAGAAGCAGATCATGGGGGATGCAACGAATGTGGTGGATGGGCAGAAGTGGCGATGATGGCAATGGAGTAGGGCGAGGTGGAAAGGATGGATATGGGGGATGGCTGGAATAGCAGAAGTCCTATTGGCTAGCTAGGGCTTTGGATTTTTAGGGCTCTATCTCTTTCTGCTTCGCTAGGGCTTCGCCAATGATCTCTTCAAGATGCAAATTCTAATATCAGGGTTCCAGGGTTTGAGAATTTGCAAATGCCCTTATTTATAATCCAACCTAGGGTTTTCTTAGGGTTTTAGCCTTACACTTTTGATCGTGTGGCTAAGATTAAATTAGATCCTAAGGTTGAGATTACTTTTTGGGTGTGGCATGGATTAATGAAGATGGACGGTGGGGATTAGATTGGATCGGATGGTTGTGGTTAATTGAGTTTATAAATATATATTTTATAATAAATATATTATAATATAATATAAAATATTATATTAAATATAAAATAATATTAAAATAATCCCAATTGGGTTAGGAAATGGCAGGAAAGGTGGAATTGGGCCAAATAATTGGCGGGAAAGGTGTATGGTGGACAAGTGGGTGGTGGGATGGTTAGGATGGAGGATTAGTGGCTGTAATTTGGTGTCTACAGATGCCCCTTTTTGTACCATGTTGCGTGAAACACAATATGGTGCAAAAATACGAGACACCTGCTTGGGCTATGGGCGTAGAAGCAGCTTCTCTCTGTCGTTGGATTTGAGCACTGATGTTGAAGACAAAAGAATAAAGAATTTTTGGAATTTTTGTAGCTTACCCCCTCAATTGGCGAATGAGTTATGAATGTATCTCACAAGCCAATTGAAAATATTTTTTGTGCTAATAATGCATGATGTGGTGAATTTGTGCCAGTGATGAATGAATGGTGTGAAATGCAATATGATTGTGAACGATATGAATGATGTAAAATGTGATACCGTTTATGCCCCAACGGTGGGAAATGGGTTGGTGTATAATACCATGTGATTGTGGATGATATGAATGATGTAAAATGTGATACCGTTTATGCCCCAATGGTGGGAAAGGGGTTGGTGTATAATACCATGTGATTGTGGATGATATGAATGATGTAAAATGTGATATCATTTATGCCCCAATGGTGGGAAGGGGTTGGTGTATAATACCATGTGATTATGGATGATATGAATGATGTAAAATGTGATACCGTTTATGCCCCAATGGTGGGAAAGGGGTTGGTGTATAATACCATGTGATTGTGGATGATATGAATGATGTAAAATGTGATACCATTTATGCCCCAATGGTGGGAAAGGGGTTGGTGTATAATACCATGTGATTGTAAGAAATCATAATCAAATTGTGGTTGCCCCAAACTTTGGGATGATTCGATGTTGTTGAATAAGATGTCACAATGGCATCATTGAGTATGCAATTTATGAAGATGCATGATGACTAAGTCAACGTAGGGGTGGGGTAGTGATTGTGGAAATTTCTTCGCCAATTCCATAATGGAACCAATCAACCTACCGATATGTCCTGTATGGTGACTGTTGTCAAATGAATGAGTGTTTGTGATTTTGATTATCCGTGTTTTCGTGCCCCATGAAAAAGGGCATCAATGACCGCCTTTGAGCAAATTGTTCTTGGCAAAGTTGTACTCAAAATGTGAGGTGCCAAATGTGATTGTGATATTTGATGATGGATGATGATCATTGTCAAGTGTCCTTATTGTAGATTATTCATCTTATCAAATTGCATGGATGACCATCGTTGCAATCGCCAAGTTTATAGAATAACCTACTAGATACGAGGTTCGTTTAACTCTATTTTTGCACAATTGTATGTGATGATGAAGAATATAATGCAGAATGATCAGATGTGAGTTTTGTAAAAATTTGGATTGTTTTGCTGCATTTTGTGCCTCAATTAGTGTATTTTGAAGATTTGGTTTATTCTTGAAAATTATGCTTGCAAAACGATTTTTGTTTTTACAAAACCTAATTTTAGGATGTGCATGATGTGTGGATGAAATTTGGTGAAATTTGGAGGAGGTAAGCTACCATTTTGATCGATTTTGTCTTTGTGCCATTTTTTTGTCAGGTGCACGGTTGCGCCTGTGGTGTCCCGTAGGTGCGCAGATGCACCTGGGTGCGCCTGCAGGTGCCCAGGCGAGCCTATGAATTCGTAGGCATAGACCTATGCTTGAATGCACTAGGGAAAGCTATAAATAGCTTTCTGAGTGAATCATGAGGCTCACTTGTGCATTTCTAACTTTGAGAAGCTGCGTTTGAGGAGTGGAGTGGGTTTGTGAGCTTAGTGAGGCTAGTGAGAATTTGCATGAAAGCTATGGCGGTGGAGGGATCGAATGCTACTGGTGGAGCTGAGGCACCATTTGCCTCGGTAATGTTTAAAAACACTTTATCTCTTGTGCATTTTTTTTTTTTTTGTAATAGTATTAATGGAATTTTTTTTGTTGCTGTAGTTGAGGGACATAGAGCCTCGACATCGGTTTTCTCCTCTCATTCCTGGGATGAGGAAGAAGCTGAAGGCTGATGATTGGGTGTTGTTGGGTAGGGTAGGCCTAGAGGGTGTGGCTAGGCTTGATGTGGTGAGGGCCAATGAGGGATATCTCTCATCATTGATAGAGATATGGGATCCTGATAGGGGGACGTTCCAGCTATCGATTGGGGAGGCTACTGTCACGCTTGAGGATGTATACCGCATTCTCAAGGTGCTAGTAGAAGGGGAGAGGGTGGTAGTTGGTCATGATAAGAAGGTGGAGATGGAGCGGATGTTTGGGGATCGATGGTGGGAGGCCCAGATGGGAGATGGGGGTATATGCTATTTGAGCATGTACAAGGTGAAGGAGTTGGATGCACTCCCAGCCTTGATCATGTTCGTATTAGCGAACATAGTGCTACCTAATAGCATTGGTTGTAGGTTCCCTTGGAACCTATTGGGATTGGTGAGTGATCTATTGAGGGATCCTTGGGAGTATGCATGGGCGCCTACCTTGTTGGCATAGTTATACCAGGAGCTATATGAGGTGATTCAGAGGGAGAGGAAGGGGATTGGATGCAACTTCCTCCTACAGTGTTGGGCTTGGGAGCATTTTGTTGTGGCTCAGCCCGAGGGGTTGCCATGTGAGTCATGGAAAATGGGGGAGCCATATGCTAGGCGATGGGTAGTGGCTAAGGAAGTTCAGCCGAGTTGGGAGGTGCATACTAGCCAGTGGTATCGAGATATGTGGTCGGGGTTGACTCGGGCGGACGTGACCTGGAGGCCATGGCATGGAGCTCGATGGGATGGTGATGGGGAGCAGCTACATCGAGTGAGGTAGGCTCGGTGGTTGGTTGGGTGGAGGGATGAGGAGGTGGAGTACTTCTAGTACTCATGGGTGTTGAGGCAATTTGGCTTGCCTCAGGGTGTGCTAGATGAGCCGGTGTTGTATTGGCATCAACGAGATGAGGGGATGTTGCCATGTGCAGAGCCATGGCGAGTGGTGATTGAGGATGATGAGGAGATGGAGGTCCCTAATGTAGATGATGTCGGGGTGACTCTAGAGTATGTGGAGTGGTTTGGTGCCCAACTAGTATGGGTACCAAATATTATGGGTGATGAGGTGGTAGTTACGGGGTCGAGGGTGACTTCGAAGAGGATGAGGGCTCAACGATCGATGGGTCGGAGATGGTCGAGGGGATCGGCTCAGTAGACTCTAGATATGGGGTTGGTCGAGATGAGGAGAGGGAGGATGATGAGGGGATGGGTGAGATCTCTGAGGTGGCTAGGTTGTGGGCGGAGTTGGAGCAGCTTTGTGAGGAGCGTGAGGTTATGCTCGAGACTCATAGGGAGTCGTAGGCTACTATAGCTCGGCTGGAGGTGGAGCGGGTGGTAGTTGTGGCTAGTGATCAGGCTACGGTCACATGGCTTTAGGCAGAGATGTTGGTGAAGGAGCATCGACATCAGATGGACTTACGGCATCTTTGGGCTAGTGAGGCATATGCACATTCCTTGGAGGATGTGTGTATGCAAAACCATATTACATTGTCGGATCCTCCTTCTTCTTCTATAGTTGAGTCATCTAGGCATACTGATTCTAGGCAGAGTACTAGGTCGAGGGCTCCTACTAGGTCTCAGGGGTCCTCTCATGGACATTAGCTTAGTGCTTAGATGCACTATTTTGTATATGAGCCTTGGTGCTCCTTTGTAGCCTTTTGGCATTTATTGTATATGTGATATTATATATATATATATACATGGCCTTTTATATATTTGTGTTATCTTTTGTGTGAATGTTTTTATGTTTTATGCAATTTGTGTTTAATGTTTTATAGATGTTTAATGTAGGCTAATCATGATGTGTATGCATAATGCTTATATGGATGATCAATGCAGGCTAAATGACATGTATATGAATGATGTTTATGTGTATGATTAATGCTAGCTAAATGACATGTGTTATGGATGATTAATGCAAGTAAATGTATAATGAATCTGAACTTATATGAGAGGAATGCATAGTGTTCGAATGATCTTTTTATAGTTCAAAAATTTTATTGGCCATTTTTGTTGTCCATTGTTTGGCAATCGGGGGTACCAAATTTGTTGGCATTTTTGCAACTTGACTTTTAATGAAGACATGGGTGTTGACATGGAAGCAGATATGGATGTTGATATGGAAGCATATATGGAAGAAGACATGGATGTTGATATGGAAGAAGATATGGATGTTGATATGAAAGACTGAAATATTTTCAAAGACTCAAACATACTAGTGTTATCAACCAAACTCACTAAGTTGTCTAACTTTCTTTAGGACCAGATGTGTGTGCGAGTGAGGTTCAATTACCTAGTCTTGAGCATGACAATGACCCTATCCAATCAAGTACCAGTGTGTGTGCATGTGAGGTTCATTAACCCATTATGAGTAGATTTAGGCATGACCTATTATGGAGATGACCTGAGACTAGCCTATCCTTATGTGTGTTCAGAGGTCTCCCTTTTTGGAGGAGAGACATGTCACCTCGCATGAGCTTACTCCACTGCCAGTCAAGCATCTATAGCCCCGGTGGAGATTCACTCCATAGTCGAATGGGATTGATCTTTTGGGCCTTGGGGATGACTACATGACTTTCTGAGGGAAACATAGTACGATCCTTACAACTTTTAGGGATCGGGGGTGTAGGTGTTGAATTTGTTGATTTGTATAGAGCTTTGGGGAATTGGATTCTCAACCGAAGTGTGATGAGAATTTTGACCCTATCCTTACTACTCTATGTTTTTATGTTTATGTTTGGAGGAATTTTGATAGTGGTGAAAACCACTATTTTTGCTTTGGACTATGTTGCATGATGGGACAAGCGAGGGATATCTCCCTTTCACCCCGAGGTACTACCCAAGGATGGTACTAGCCCCCCTATCTCATAATGTTCTTAAGATGTGAGGAAATGTGGTTGGTTCAGGATTGTATTCAAAATCAATCGGCAATGCTCAAGACTTTCTTAGTGTGTAAAGTGTGTTTTGGTCCTAAAGAAAATCGGACATCCATTTGGAGGTTGCTTGCTACACTAGAAATGGCTGAGTGACTGAAAACCTAGGCTTTGTGATTTTGGCATATGGTATTGTTGGCTTATGTATTTTGTGAAAGTTGCATGATTGTTTCAAACTAGGTACCCCCAATTTTTATAACTTGACTTTTTTTTATGGCCATATCATCATTACTATGCCAGATCATTGAACATAGGATGGGATGGATGCAAATGTATATGCCTAATGCAATGGAGTGGTGATATGCAAATGGAAGTTGTATAGTGCAATGGAATATGTATGATTTAATGTATGCGAATGAAACAATGCATGAATGCAAAAAGTGAAGATGCATGTCAAATGCCTAAATGTAAATGCAAATGGAATGTATGCAATGTGGGCATGCCTATGTGAATGATTTTTTTTTTTTTTTGTAAAAAGCCATGTATATATACATATAGTGTGTCACTTTTAACAATAGAATGCCTTTAAATGAAGAACATTAAGTGGTTCGGGTTCCTCTATTCCCTCTAAATCGACAAGTCTATAAGTACCATTACCCACTTTTTGAGTGATTATGTATGGACCTAACCAATTTGCTATAAATTTGTCATGAAGGTGTGGCAAAGCATTGGTGTTTTGTTGGTTCTCTTTGAGTACTAGATCCCCTACTTGAAATTCTTGAAGATGGACTTTAGCATTGTAAGCACGCTTGAGGCGGTCTTGATAAACTCGTAAATGTTCTAATGCATTGACTCACCTTTCGTCTAGGAGCGTGAGTTGGTCAAGTCGTGCTTGTCTAGTTGTATCATCATCTATGAATTCTTGCAAGGAAACTTGTAAGGAGGGAATCTCGAGTTCAAGAGGTATAATAGCTTCAACTCCATAGACCAGAGAGAATGGTGTTGCTCTTGTTGGCATTTGGATGCTTGTTCGATAAGCCCAAAGTGCCAACAGGATTTGTGTATGCCAATATTTATGATTTTCTTTGACAAGTTTCTTAAGAATGGTAATCAAGGTCTTATTGGTAGCTTCAACTTGTCCATTTTTTTGTGGGTAATAAGGAGTCAAGAAACTATGTTGGATATTATACTTTTTGCAAAGTGCTTGAACATCCTTGTTCTTGAAAGACTTACCATTATCCGAAATTATTTTAGAGGGAATGCCAAAGTGACAGATGATATGATGGAGTATGAAATCCATAATTCGAGGTCCTGTCGTACTAGTTAGAGGTATGGCCTCAACCCACTTTGTGAAGTATTCTATGGCGGTGATGATGAATGTATGTTGTCCCAAAGAGGAGGGTGAAATCTTGCCAATTAGGTCTAGGCCCCATTGTGAAAAGGGCTAGAGACTTTGTATTGGTTGTAAAGCTTGTGATGGTACGTGAGTTAAATTGGCATGTGTTTGACATTGTTTGCAATTTTTGACATATGTGCAATAGTCATGTTCCATTGTGGGCCAATAATAACCCATGCATAAAAGACGCTTTGCAATGGCCATTCCACTAAAATGACCACCACAAGTACCATCATGGGCTTCATGAATGGCCCTTTGGGCCTCCTCATGTTTGAGATAATGAAGTAGGATTCCATCATAATTGCATTTATACAACATGTCACCCAAGAGAATGAAACAGGCTACTCTTTTCTTGAAAGCACATTTGGTAGACTGAGACATGTCCACTAGGAGTGTTCCAAATTTTAAGAAGGCTACTATTGGGCTTGACCAAGACTCACATGATTTCATATGGATAAAGCAAACGTCTTGTCCATATTTTGGGTCAGCACAATGGCTGCTTTAGAGATTGTTGAGATTGTTGAGATGGTATCTTCAATGGACATGTGTGAGCCTTCCTCAAGTTGATGTGGTGTTGGGATCAAATTTATGTCGTCTAATATGTCATCCAACTTTTCTTGCTTATCGTTGCCTAACTCTGCCTGAAAGACCTCGGGACCTCTATTGGAAGGTGATGTGGGTGAATGTGGCGATGAAGGAGGAATATAGTTGGCCGAAGCCCTTAGCAGTTCCTCAGATAGGATGAGCTCCAAAAATGAGGGTGGGAAGGAAATCCGGTCCAAGTCAATAAGGCTAATGTCAATTGGAATTGGCCTAGCCAGATCGTATGGATTACGGAGCGGGGTGAATAAGTCAATAGGATTCATATTGACTTAGTGGAAGGAAGGGCAGCTTGGATGGATGAATGGATGGAATGATTGGAGCTGAACCGATGTTGAATGGTGTTATCCCTGTAATAGACATGGCATTAACATGAGCAACGCATTTTTTTTTGATTTTTTGTTTATTTTTTTTTTGAAATATGTACATATGTTACATTTCTTGGCTTATGTGTGTGGCTCAAGGTGGATTTCCTGGCGGGTCCGCTTGCTCTTGTGGAAGAAGCAAATGGAATATGGGATGATGGATGGGGAACATTCGGAGGTAAAACTCTTCCTATTGGGTGATGGGGACAATGGGATGTGACTCCTCTTTAGAATCATCAGAAGCATTTGACATGACTTCAAATTCTTCATAACTTTCATCGTCGAAATCAAAGATAGGATAGGAGAAGTTGATGGGGTCATCCTCGTTTACTTCGTCAATGCAAAGTTCTTGAAGGGCTTGTTCAAGAGAAGATGTTGAGGGTAATGGATGGATGGGGTGATCTTCATCATTGAGGCTAAGCTTTTTAAAGGCTTGCTCAAGAGAAGCAATGGAAGACAATGGGGTATAGCCTAAACCAGAACGATCATGGGTGCCTCTATATGGGACCTCTAAAATATCATGCATCCCTTGCTCATGGGAACCTAGACCTTGACCTTGCCAATTGAACATGTTAAAGTAGCGAGCAGGAAAATCCTCTATGTTAGGGATATTGGCACGCCTAGGCTCTTGTGGTTCTTTGGGTGGGTTTTCCCCAGTTGAGAAATCCAACCCTCCATAAACAAAGTTAATGCTATTTGGAGCTGCACTCATGTCGTAAACAGTGCCTATGGATAAAGAATGGTCTCGGGGACATCCAAAATCTTTGGCTATTGGAATGGCTAGGGGTGTGATGGTGATGTCTTGGACCACATATTCACCTATACCAGGATTGGTGATGTGGACTTTGACTTGGGCTGGCGTGGTTGATGGTGGGGATTCAGATGGCTCTAGATTGGTTATGGATGGTGGTGAATTAAATATGTCACAATCCGAGAGTTTGACTTGTGAAACATCGGTCGATGGAGTGGGATTGGATGGCGGTGTGGAATTAGAATATGGAGGATGGGATAATGATGAAATAGAAGAAGTGGTTGTAGAAGAAGGGATAGATGTGATGTATGATGTGCTAATAGTAGACTGACTATGACCACATGTACAAGAAGAAATGGATGTTTGAGGAGGTGATGTGATGGGTAGCTCCTCTATGATGGGAGCTTTAGAAGAAGATGTAGATGGATTGGAAGAAGGCGGATTAAGATATGATGTGGATGGATTTGATGATGGCACCAAGAATAAATGGGTGGAAGGTAACATGGATTCATAAGGATTTGAAATGAAATTACAATACTTAAAAGGTTCGACATCCGTAGGGATGCAATGGACTTGTCCATCATGAACATATTTCAAGCATTGGTGGAGAATTGAAGGAACACATTTCATTTCCCTCATCCAAGGTCTACCAAGGAGTATATTATACGCCATGGCTCCTTCCAAGATGTGAAACATGGTGTGCAACATTCTGGCCCCTACTTCTATAGGTAAAACAATAGTGCCAAATGTGGTACACAAAGCATCGTTAAATGCTTTGAGGGTGAATGATGATTTGGAAATGTGGGATGGAGGTAATTTGAGGTGGATAAGGGCAGCGGTAGTAATGATATTGATTGATGAGTCGATATCAATTAGGACTCTTTTGAATGGCTTTCTGTCTATTAGGGCCATTATGTGCAATGGAGGGTCTACTGATTCTGAACTCATTGATTTTACCTCAAAGTCATAAAAGGTAATTGATGGCTCCATGCACGTTCTAACACTCCCTACAAATTTGTTGAAGGCATTAGAGTCTTGGGATTCTAACTCAATTGACTTGAGTATTTCCATTAAATCTTCTCTATGCCTAGGGGATTGTTGGATAAGCTCATATACAGAAATTTTGGTTGATGCCATTTTCAAACTAGTGGTTAACCGACTGGTTAAGGTTACCGTTGGCCTTATTGGATGAAGGATGGGCTGATTGGATGGATTGGATAGATTGATTGGTGGAGATGGATTTGGTGATGTTTGGATGGGAGGTGGGTTTGAAGGTTGTTGAGCATTTTTTTGATTTTTCCTTTGCCCTCTAGTGACCACATGGACTGCTCCTACAAAGTTTTGGTATTGTTGGACATGATTTACTTGATTAGGAGGTGGTTGTTGATTGTTACCTCCTACATTATGTTGGACCTCCCCATGGTTAGGTAGAGGTGTCTGATATATGCCCAAATTTTGATTTTGTGGAGCTAAGGGGTTATCCATGTTAATGGCCCCTAGGTCTATGAGGTCTTGCACTATGTTTTTGAACATATGGCAGGAATTGATATCATGCCCATTTTACCGATGGTATGGGCAAAACAAGTGCTCTCTATAATTTTTAGGCCTTTTGGTGGGATCATCAGGCCTAATGTCTAGCAAGGCTAATTTATTGGTCTCATACAACCTTCGAAATATGGATGAATATGATTCTGCTAAAGGAGTGTATTGACATTGGGGCCGATTGAATTGGCGGTGGGTAGGTTGTTCCACAGTTGGCACTGTGTTTTGTACCATTGGTGCTTGGGTTACTGATGGGACCGCATGATAGGTAATTTTTTGTTGCACTAGTTTTTGAGCCATTACAGGCTGGCTCATGACCACTTGATTGACTTGATTAGTTGTGTTAGCCATTGAGGCTTGTGTTGATTTGGTTTGGCCAGATTGATTATTTTGGTATTGGCCCTTATTTTGCCATTATTTCTTCTTAGGCTTAATGACACCCTCTTGGATTTTTATCTCCTCAATGACACTAGCCTATGCTAAAGCCTCCTCAAATGTTCTATAAGTATTGAGTTGTAGCATCCAAGAGATGGGTTTTAAGCAACTCTTGGTAAAAAGTTTGATAATTTCTTCCATTGGGAGGGAGAATGGCAACTTTGTTATGACTGCCCTCCAACGGTTTCCAAAATCATAGATAGGTTCCTCATCCCATTGTTTCAAATAATATATATCTGATAAGGACACCTTCTTTCTAATATTAAGGGTGAAGCGTTCCAAGAATAGATCTATCAATTGATCAAAAGTATAAATACTATGTGTAGGCAATTGATTGTACCATTCAATGGCATCTCCCCCTAATGTTTGAGGAAACGTTCAGAGCATAAGAGCATTATCATCGCTAATCCAAAAACATACATGGACAAATGAACTCACATGCTCCTTAGGATCCTCGGTTCCCCTAAACTTGTCAAATTTTGGTATCGTAAAATCTTCCAGATATGGCGGTGATGGTACCGAAGGGTGGATTGGTTGATGGATCAGTTGGCTTAATGTGAGCTTTTGGCTCATTATTCCTAGTGAATTTTGCATCAATTGATCAATTTGCTTTTGTATTGCCTGGAATCTAAGATCTTCTACTGGAATGTGAGGACCTTGGATTATGTGGTGGTTGGTTGATGGGTTGGATGGTAGATGTTGGGGTGTGACCAACATGGTATTGTGAAATGAGTTGGGATGGGTGTGTGGTGAATATTGATGGTTGAAGGATGGGGATGATTGATGAGGATGTTGATGGAAGAATGAGTTGTGTGGTTGGTTGGCAGCAATGGTAATTGGTATGGTTGATGTGTGGATTGATGGTGGATTAGGGATGGACACTATGGAAGGTTGGGGAACCCATGCTAGATTTTTATTGGTGAGTGGAGGTTGATTTGGAACTACTTGGGTCATAGGGTCTATGTTAACCGGTTGTTTTCCTTTTGTTCATTGTGAAAGCAACCTATTTATGAGCCCTAATGTGTCCGTAAGTTCCTGATTTGACCATGTATCAAAGGATGGGGTTGTGGTTGGATGAGATGATGGGAAGGTGGATGATGATGGATGAGAAGACATGGGTATGGTGGCTAAGTGAGATGATGGAGGGGTGGATGATGATGGATGAGAAGACATGGGCATGGTGCAAGTTGCATTTGATGTGACAACTTGGTGGTTAGGGATTTGTGAGGCAAGCATTGACATACTCCTCATACAATGGGTTGGAATAGGTGGATGTGAGGTAAGTGTTTGGAACACTTGGGATTTGTTGGGGTTGGCTCATGGAAGAAGGCATACCATATTCATAACTCAAATTATGATATCCTTGGGTAAGGTAGGTGGTAGCCAATTCGGGTTCTTCAAATCCCTCTTGGCTAAGGGGTTCTAAGACATAGTTGGAGGACTTGTAGATGGCCCTCACTTTGTCCATGTCTATGTAGGTGGTGGTTGTTTCCACATTGTGTGGAAGGGTTCCTACTTGAGGTAGGGATGGATATGATGATCCGAAAGAAGTAGTCTGAACCATGCTGGATAGGTTGGCTACCGAAGTAGCGGGAGGATGGGAAGTGTTTTCCATTAAACCACTTTGATTTATTACTTTCTTTTGTTGTCTCGTTAGTACCATAAAGTAGTTAAACCAAAGATTCAAAGTTTAATCTAAATCACACAAACTAAAAACTTTTTCAGAATTTAAAGTAAAGAAAACAATCAATCCTAGGTTTCACCATGTGTGGCTTACCTTGTTCATTAATTATTTTCTCTCATTAATGTGAGATTCTTTTTAGAATTGTTGGCTTGTGTGTTTTGATGTAACTTAATCTTGTTTAAAGAAAACAAAGGTAAAAACTATGGTTGGTCGAGGCAACGAGATTCTTGTTGGTAATGACCTCCAACAAGTTTGCTCGGGGGTAGTCCTATGGTTTCTAGGGCAGATATTGGTGGATGGAAATCACTGCCACCGTCACCAAATCTCAAGCAATGGCTGGTGATGAAATCCAACCACTACTATTAAAAATGTGAATCGTGCAAGTGTGTGTGATTAATTTTATTAGATCTCTTGTTCTCTATGGTGTGCAAACAATATTAAAGATTACTAACTTTACTAATCTAAATCAGAAGCCAACATAAAGATGCAAATTTCACCTAAAGAGTGCAGAGTACACCCTTAAAATCCCCTACCTACAAGTGATTAAAATCACAAGAGCAACCGGAGGGTTCGTCCACCTCTCTGCCAAAGGGGCTAGCCTAGGGCAAGATTACTTTATGCATCAAGATGTTGTTCCTATTTAGATATGCAAAATTAAAGTGATCTTTAACCCTAAAATGCAAAATCTAGGATGCTTTTTTATTTCATATGCACTCAAAATGCAAACAATCACCTAGATCTACAACTTTAGAACAAGAAATGAATTTTGTGTAATTAAACACACACAAACCCTAAATGTAATTTTCTAAGGATTCTTTCCTAGATTACTTAGTGTTAAAACCAAAAATAATGAAAAATAGTAGTAGAATACGAGAATACGTAAATCACTAAATGGTAAACCAAGGTTATGGGACCTACTTGGAAGCCTTAGCTCTACTCCAAATCAATGCTAGGTATGGTTGGGCGCCTATGTAGGCATAGTAGAGTGCCTATTTAGGTGTAGTAGAGCACCTGTGGTTGTCTACAGATGCTTTTGAATGCTCTACAAATTCAAACAGGAATCCTACGTAATCTCTGAAAGTGCTGCAGAATGCTTCAGAAACCCTAGCAACGAAATCGGTGACCTCTATGCTTCTAAAAATTCTTGTAATAGATAGAAATAAAATTAAGTTAGCAAGGTAGATCTATTAAATAATGAAACCCTTGTGGGGTCCCACCATGATCGCCATTTGTGAAGACAAAAACATGACACTTAAAATAATAAAGAAATCAAATAACCCAAGGAAACACAAGATTGCACAAATAGATAAATTTATTCAATAAATGGGGGGGAGCTAATAAACTCCTTTTGATACAATTTGTACTCAGTGAGCCTTTGATACAAATATTTACAATATGCTAGGGTTCTCTAAAACCCTAGCTACAACAATGAAGTGTCTTCAAATAGTGTGTCCTCACTTCCAATGGAATGAGTGGGCTTCAGGTATCCGATGTCGGACCACTCCAGCTTCAACAATCATTCAACAATATGTAGAATCTACAGATCTGCATACACAAAAATAGAGAAAGGGATTAATAACACCTATGAGGGCTCCACAGTGTGAGACCCTCAGACATCAGTAAAACCTAACTAAAAATAGATCAAATGGCATGTAAAATATACAAATCATGTAACATAATAAAACAAATAAAGATATACCTTGCTTGTGATGATTCCTCATTTCATTGTTGCAGTTTTGATAGTAGATGGCGTGATGCAACAGGCTCTGATTCGCATTTTTGTGGTTGCAGCAGGCTCGGACGTGCACTTGGCAGGCTCTAGTGTGAGCTTCATAGGCTCTAGAGCGAGCCTGTAATGCAGCAGGTTCAGGCATGTGCTTGGAAAGCTCTACAGCGAGCTTCGCAAGCTCGAGAGGGCGCCTACGTGGTGAGGATAAAATCTGCAGAAGCAGATCATAGGGGATGCGATGAATGCGACGGATGGGCAGAAGTGGCGATGATGGCAATGGAGTATGGCAAGGTGGAAAGGATGGATATGGGGGATGGCTGGAATAGTAGAAGTCCTATTGGCTAGCTAGGGCTTTGGATTTTTAGGGCTCTATCTCTTTCTGCTTCGCTAGGGCTTCGCCAATGATCTCTTCAAGATGCAAATTCTAATATCAGGGTTCTAGGGTTTGAGCATTTGCAAATGCCCTTATTTATAATCCAACCTAGGGTTTTCTTAGGGTTTTAGCCTTACACTTTTGATCGTGTGGCTAAGATTAAATTAGATCCTAAGGTTGAGATTACTTTTTGGATGTGGCATGGATTAATGAAGATGGACGGTGGAGATTAGATTGGATCGGACGGTTGTGGTTAATTGAGTTTATAAATATATATTTTATAATAAATATATTATAATATAATATAAAATATTATATTAAATATAAAAAATATAAAATAATATTAAAATAATCCCAATTGGGTTAGGAAATGGCGGGAAAGGTGTATGGTGGACAAGTGGGTGGTGGGATGGTTAGGATGGAGGATTAATGGCTGTAATTTGGTGTCTACAATATATATATATATATATATATATATATATATATATATATATATATATATATATATATATATATATATATATATATATAAATGGAGGTTTGTGATTGAAGGACATGGATGAATGACAAGTTTCTATATTTTGGTGTCTACATTCAACTCTTCTTCTTCATTCTATGGATTTTGATTTTCCATTTGGTGATTCTACCACTAATGATGATAACTTTTTGTATCCTTTGGCATATTTGGAAACTTTAACTCAGACTTTTTATTGTGCACTATACGTTCTTTCCTTGCTTGATAGTATTGCACTTTGATAGCTCTAAAAAATAATATGCATTAAGCACTATCTACTTCTTCTTATTACTCCTTTCAAGTAACTTTTAACTGAATCTTGTGTTGATGTATTTTGCAGGTTTCAAAATGATAATTCTAGCTCCTTTCTTGACTTGAATGCCTTTAACTTAAACTCATTTTTCTACCTATAATAACTCTAATATGGTTTTTTCAAGAAACTTAAATAGTACTTGGATAAAAAACTTTAATAGCACCAATTTTCAAACCTTATTTTGGCCTCTTTTGTAGCAAGCTTTATTGGTGATTTGATTCACCTATTTGCTGCACCACATTTGTATATTTTGTAGCTCTAATTGCTTCCCAAATTGTTTACTTTTAGCCTCTAATTTTTTGTTTGAAAATAATATTTTTGTGGCTCCAATTCTCCTCCAAATTTGTTCTCTCAGACTCTAAAATTTGTAGCTATTAGTGCTGCCCAGAATTTTGCCCTCTTGCTGTCCTAAACTTTATAATTTTTCAGATTTTAATGCAGCCAATTCCTCCTTCATTTACTATCCTTAACTCTCTTGAATATGCTAGGAAACACCTTCAATTTTCAGCTCTATATCACCTTCAATCTGTTATCCTATGACTCTTCAATTTCTGCTGCAAAAACAGTAATCTTCTCTTCCACAAATCAGCCTTCAAACTTTTAATGGCAGTCTTCAAATTTATCTAATCTAATGGTCTCTTCTAGATCCTTTCTCCTTCAATATCCTTGTCAAATTTTGACTTCAAACTTGGCCTATTTAGTGGCATCCTTCTCAATAATTTGAATATCTTGAGGTTTTCTAGAATCCTTTACAAATTTTGGTAAACTTCTTGCCAAATCCTTTTACCTTTAAGGCTTGTTTTTGGATGGTGATAATTACCCTAAATTATTCTTTATCAGGAGCTACTCCTTCTTGCAATCTTCTCCCTTGATATTTCTTTAAATATCCTCCAATGGCCACTTCTTCAACTTTTCAATAGGGCTTTTCTAGCCTTCTTCTTTCTCCTTTCAAATTTGTTTGAGACCTTTTCTCTTGGGTATTCAAAATTTCAACTCTTCAATTGGACTTTTTCCTAGTCGTCCTCTATCTTCTATTAGATTTTGAGGTAGATTTCAATGAGAGATGACAATCACATGATGCAAAAATATAAAATAAAGTAAATTTACAAGATTGTAAAAATTTGCTATAAATAGAAATGATGGAAATGAATACAATATTGCTATGGAGGAAATTGACACTTCATGCAAGATTCTATAGAACTATAATGTACTCCATCACTAATGAAGTCACCCAGTACTACTACTACCTACTGAATTACTTTTCAAACTCTTACAATGAGGTCCTTTTATAATGTAAGATAGATTCCTTGGCCAACACTCTACCGATATATGCAAGGGACACCTTTCACATTTAAAACTTGCACATTGATATTTGTATATTTATTACATTGCACAAAGTAACTAGATAACTTCTTCCTAAATTAATCTAATATCCTAAGTATGTACCTAGGAAGGTACATGTACATGATCCAAATGATGTAATAGACTCTAAATCTAACAAAACCCTATATTACATTATTTGGGTACTAAAGACTATTAGTATTCAATATGGATTTTCTTCTTTATATTGAAATTTGTATCCTTTATTTGGATTATTTGTAACCTGTTCAAGAAAAAGTGTTACATTTACTAATAAATATTTCTCCTCATAATTTTTTGAGTGTTCATCCAGTTCTTCAACTTCTTCTATCCTCTAAACTAGGTATCCTTTCTGATTTTCCTTTTGGTACTCCAATTGAGGATAATTGGTTGGTCACTAGAATTGTTGTTGATGAGAATTTCTTTGATACTATCTTGATTTAAATTGGTTCTCATTGTTTATCTCATTTCCTTGATTCTAGATTCTAGGATTGTACCTACAATAACTGGTACTATGACCTTTATTTCTTCATATCTAACAATACCATGTTTTTCATCCTTTTGCTAATGAAGCAATATTTCCTTGTGGATTATCTTTTGATGTAAATGCAGTGTAAGTCATCTCATATTTCATAGTATGTTCCACTTCATATTCTTGAATGATAGACTAAGTCATCAAAAGAGGTATATTTACTTAAGATTTGTAGATATGTAATCAAAGGCTTATAGTTGTATGGAAGTGCTCTCATGGTTACTTGAGTAAGAAGTTCATCTTTAGGCTCTTGTCCAAGAGTTAACAATTTTCCTTTAATATATTCTACCTTCCTTAGAAAAAGTTCTATGCTTTCCCCACTGCTCATTTTTAAGGAATGTAGTTGAGTTTGTAGATGAATAATGGTGGCTTTACTCTTCCCCTAAAATATTTACTCTAAGCTTGTCCAAGATTCATAAGATGTTTTTGTTGAACTGATATAAGTTTGTATTTCATGAGTGATAGCAAATGTTATAATCATTAAGGATTTTCAATAATTTCCTCATATCTTTGAATCTTAGTATCTCCTGTGGTAGGTTTCTTTGTTTTCCCTTGGATAATATCCCAAATTTTTTCATATACCTAGATTTATTTTACTTTATTTTTCCACAAAAAATAATTTGGCCCTTTGAGTAGTTGGGATTCAGCTACGAAAAATTGTTGAATTTCATTGTATTCCCTTTATCAAGTCTTTATATTTTGTGGACTTCCTTATGTCTCCCTAATGATGAGAGTTTACAAACCTAATGACTTTTAGGTTTTGTAGCAAGCTTACATCTATCCAATGAATTTATAATTTGATAATTCTTGGTGGATGGTAATATTACCAAGTTTTGTAGAATGCCTTATGACTTCCGAGGATGTTTTGGATAAGATATATGATAAATATAGTGTTTTTGTAAATTGTAGTTCAATTTTAAGTTTATTTTGTAAAATTTTGTATATACAAAAAATAACTTATCTATCTCCTTATTTCTCCTATTGAACTAGACACTATTTTCAATTCTTTCAAGAGGTTTTGAAGTTGGTGTTTATTTTTCTTCCTTTAAGTGTTTTTGAGACAACACTATAAAAATCCCAAATTTTGAAAACTTTCTTAAACCTCTTTAAATACCCCTTTTGGTTGATTTTAATGTTTTCTAATTTCCAATTCCTAAGTTTGATGTTGTACTCTTTATAACTCCTAAATTTGGAAAAACTAAAAAATAATATTTGCAAGTAAATTAAATAACCCTTATTTATCCTTGATAAATTTTATAAATATTAACAAATATAAAGTGTGCTTGTTTAATGAATATCTAATGCAATAGATAAAATGTTCCCTTATAACTTCAAAAGATCTTATGTTAAAACAAGCATAAAGATCAACCTTTATCTCAATCGCTCCTTAATGTTGTACGTTATTAGATCCATAGCTGTATGTTGTGTAGCACTCATGGGTAGTTAGAGCCCTCTTTGACTAGCACAAACTCATTCCTTTATTGGTTATCCTTCACTAGTGATGAAAGATATATTAAGATATGCCTTGCAAGGCTTCTCCAAATGCAAGTGTTATTTTCTAGTTTTATGACATTATCTTAAATTTTTTTCTTACACCGTTTAATGGTGTATAGCCATTTCACCTCAATTTTTTAACTATATTTACTACTCCATTGCTTTTCTTGGTTGCATTCTACTTCACACACTATTGTGTCTTTCGTTCTCCAAGATCAACATCTTAATAAGGATGGGCTTCATGATAAGTTTCACACAAAGCATTACAAGATAATATTTTTTAACATTCCTTCGGTAATGATGAGGATGGTGGTAACCTCCAAAGAATATTAACTCCCTCTAAATGAATGTAACTCCCTTTAGGTGAGCACTCAAACATTGGGAGACAGAGATTTTGTGCCAAATGGATTGTGCATACGAGTCTTCTTTCTAATTCTTCTTGATTCTTTTGGATGATAGTCAATCCAAGCTAATGAAATGAGGATTCCTAAACTCTATGTTGAAAATGAAATACTTATATTCTCCTTGAATCTTGAGACTTCCAAGGTCTCAATTTAAGGCTTCCTTCAAGGATTCTAGTGGTGGCTTTATACTCCACCTTTCTGCTTGTAATGGTGGTTTATTTTGGCCACTAAAGTGCTGTAATTTTTTTTTGTGCTTCTTAACAACACAAACTAATTTAGAGTAACTAGTTAAAAAATAAGTAGAATGGTGCTTAATAGATGCATTGTAAAGGGTAACAATAAATTCATCTCATTACTCCACTAATTTCTGAAAAATACTCTTTACAATTCCACTACAACCTTTCAAATTGTAGACACCTAAAACATGTCATGTTTAGGAAGACTACTCACATGGGCACATTCATAGGTCATGTGACTAAACCTTGGGACCTTCCAAGTATCAAAAGTGGTTTTTACCACTCATTTGGGGTATTTTTAGCCCATCCAAGCCTGGCCGCTATGGACCAGAGCGGTTGGATCCTGGCCATTGCAGCTCAGAGCGGCCAAACCTTAGCCACTGTAGATGATAGCGGCTAAACCTTAAAATGCATTTTTCCACCAATCTAGCCTAATATCAGGTGGAAGTGGTAGTCTGCATGCAATAAGGCCGAGCGGGGACAACTTTGCATTCCTCCTCACAGCCAGTCTACATGAAAGACTCAAGTCCAGATTTAGACATCAGTTAACTGCCCCTCAAGGGTAGACAAAAGCTCAAATTCTCATGCTAACATCCAGTGCACATGAGGGATTCAGTCCTAGGGTTTGAACATTGACCTAGGGCTTCAAAAACTTTATAAGGTGCAAACCTAAGAGCACCAAGGGGATCATCACATATCATATATCAAAATTTTGAATAGGTTGGATCATTGAGGAGAGCTTTTGGATACTTGGAGAGCTTCCCTTGGAGATCATTTTATAGTGAAGCCCTATCGGATTGGAGAGCAAATCTGAGCACCCTTGAGGAGCAACGAAGTGCTAGCCAACTGAGAGGTAATCATCCATGCACATACAGTAATCATTTAACATTAGTAGCAAACTTAAGCCCATAGCCTTTGGATCAATAGAGACAGATTTCACCTTAGCGACCATTGTCCTGGATAGTGGCCCACAACCTAGTCTAGGGTTTAGGTGTTAGTTTCTTTTATTCTACTTTCTCCATGTTTTCATGTCATTAGCATAAGATCTATTTCATTTATTTGCATTCATAGTACTAGTTTCATTGCATTTGTTTTCATTTAGCTTTTGCTAACAACCTCATCCAGGGAGGCAATCTCGGACATCTAAGCGTGTGTTGTTGTTTCATTGCTTACAGGGCTACAGGTTCATCGGACAAATCCACAACATATGAAAGCAAGAGGATCCCTCTAGGAATCAGACCTAGAGAAGGAGGCATCTGTAAGCCCTCATACAGTTTCGTGTGCATCATCGGGAAGCCTGTAAAAGTGCATCACCCCTTGCAAGGGGATATTTTATACATCTGCTACCCTCTTTGTGTAAAATCATGTATCAAATGAAGGGTATCCCGTAGAGGGATTTATATGTAATCGGATCTTGGAAATATCAATACAAAGCATTCATTCGTTTATTTCTTCGTACTTCGGCTATGCCTCTCTTTTATGCTTTTTCATTTAATGCATGTTAAACATTAAAATATTCAATAATAATCACAAATAGAGTGAGTGGACGGTGCACCGCTTCCTCGAGGTCACTACAGATGGCGATCACGGTGGGACCCTCACCTAGTTTTTATTTTCTACCACTTTATTGATCCATGTTTTTGTGTGCAAGTTTAGCCGCTCTGGTCTACAGTGGCTAAAAATCAGCCACTCTAGTCTACAATAGCTAGGATTCAGTCGCTCTGGTCTACAATGGCTAGAAATCAACCACTCTGGTCAATAGCGGCCAGAACTGGAGTGCAGCAGAGGTCAAAATATTGGTTCTCTGAGCTGGATTAGAGGTTGGTACAACTTTTTGATGATTTATGTTCTTTTATCTGCTTCTATTTTCCTAAAATAGTGAACATTAAGACACATTTTAATTTGGAAAATTAAGGAATGGAAAGGAAAGAACTTGCATCTTGTGCATCTTAGAGTTTTTTAGATTTCCACTAGGCATTGCTAGGAACAATGACTTATGCTTGTAAATTCCACCCTAGAATCCAGCATGCTAGAAATCATGTGTTGGTTTGCTTGCTTTGAGGCCCTGCTAGAGGCCATATTTGCACAAAATAGAGTGCATCCATGAATCTCATACTAGTTATGCATCTTTCTGAAAAGTGAAACGTCATTCATATCAGGCATATAGGAAAGAGTCATTTCTGTTGTATGATGCATTTTACTTTATGCAAACTTAAAATGAACCCCACACACACACATGTTTTAAACATTGGGGAGTTGGATTTCATCACCAACCTTCAATTTAGTCCGATGACATTGGCATTCATCTCCTTCCACCGGCTTGCCCCCTAGATCTTCTTAGAATGGAATTGGGAACTTCTTTATAGTGGTACTAAGTTACTCATGTTCAAACTATCTCCCACTATTGGAACAATTGGTTTAGAGTGGAAGAGCTAGGCGAACCCCCCACTGGGACTTCAACGGTGTACCCTAGTCTCTTTTTGAGAAAATCATGTTTGGCATGGGTGTTCTTGATTCCCACTATGGATGAGTCTCCTTATTCTAAATCTAAAACAAGAGCAAGAAACAAGAACAACAACATATCAAAGACACATCAAATAGTTTAGGGCACACATAAATTGGTAATCAAGATAAACACTTGCTTGATATTGTTTTGCTATCTCTAAATTGCAATCCAAAAGACTAATTCATAAGCACAATGGTCAAAACCAGAAGTAAACATCCTCGGTCCAATACCGAGGGAGAATCTGAAGCAACACATACCCATAGGCGAAGTCATAGTAACATTGAACCACATGCTCATAAGACCATGAGACGTAGTTCCATGAGTCTAAGGGGTGATAATTCAACCCTTGGGGTTCTCCTCGAGAAACCCCAAATAGGGAGTCAAATCATGGAACTAAATCACAAAAACACAAAGAGGCTTCATGACCATCATCATCAAGGAGACACGAGGAAGCCTCAAGGCCTTCCTCTAAACACATAGAAACTTCTCAAAGACATGAGGAGGCTTCAAGAGCTTCCTCCCCACATGGACATAAGCAGGGTTCTAGACCCCATTCTTCACATAGGGATGATGAGGTTTCCCCATATCCATCCTCATGGAGGGTAGATAGGGCCACAAAGCCCTCATCACCAAAAAGACACACAAGAGTCACAACATCTCAAACTTCACATGAGACATTGAGAATAGGTCTGCCCATTGAAGGGCAAGAAACTAGAGCTACATCCAATCATAGACATCAAATAGAAGATACCCTTCACACAAGAGGAAGGATTCCAATATATTATGACCTCATTGGAGTAAATGGCACCCCAAGGGATCAGCCATGGAAAATAAGATAGTTAGATGAGTTGGATCGGTTGCATCCGAGGCCACCTCCCAGAATCATAGCCATAGAAAATTTTGCATCTGGAAGTTCATGAACTATTACTTCTAAGTGCACCTCTCAACCTAGGGATGCTTCAGAGTGACTCCACAAGTCTCATGTAGATTCTAACCATAGAGACACTTATCAACACATAGAATAGATTATAGTAGCTAGCAAGAGCAAAGAAATAGTAGAGACCTCTTTGAGGAATCTGTGAATCAAAACCACAAGAATAGAATTAGACAAACATGAGTCCTCTTCAATAGTGCAATCTGACCGCATGCGATGGTTAGAAAATGTGTTGCATAAAGAGTGAGAGCTAGTGGAAGCTCTCGAGCATGACAAACAAAGAGAAAGGCTTTTGCACCAACATGAGCAACGTCTAAGAGAACAAGTTGAGCAACTAGCTCATATCAATTTACAAGCCAATGACAATGATCATCAAAGAGATAAATGCATTGACTCACCAAGAGAAGGGGCACAATAAACAAGAAGAAATCCCACAATGAAACCACCACTCAAATCATGAACAACATCAAACTGGTGGAGAAAGGGTAAACATGATAAATCAGGATCAAACACATCCTGAATCCCCTCGTAGGAGGGAAGAGAATAGAACAAGTCAAATGCACATAGGGTTACCTCCATTACCACCATGAGGGGGCCTCCAAGAAGAGGAACTCCTCACCTCAAAGGCATTCTAGGCACTCACTAAAAATATGAAGTCCTTTGAGAAACAAGAGATGGCAAGGGGAACCAACCAACATTGAGTAAAATACACAACCAACCATTATGCCCATCAGTCCCTAGCCCTGCATATCCTAAGCATTTTGAGATGCCTAGGTTAGAAAATTTTAAGGGTGAAGAGGATGCACAAGAGCATGTTACCAATTTCATCAATGCATGTTTTCATCTTGAAGACAATGATGCTCTTATGCTAAGGACTTTCATTATGACATTTTTGGGTGCTGCCACTCAATGGTTCAACCAACTGCCCAAGCACAACATATCTAGTTTTGAACAACTAGCAAATGCATTCCTGAAGCATTTCTCCTTTGGTGCTAAAATAAAGGTGAACCTTTCAGACCTGGCCAACCTAAAACATTATGACGATGAGCCAGTAATGGAATATGGGGATAGATGGAGAAAATTCATGGCAAAGTTATCATTCTCCATCCCCATAGAAGAAATTGTCCGCATGTTCACCAAGAGTTGTTCTAAACACATCTCCCTCTTGCTACAACTTCAACAATATCCTTCATTTGAGGAAGCCTTGGCATATGCCAAACTCATTGAGGACATAAAAGTAGATGAGGGAACCATCAAGCTCCAAAATAAGGAGTGGAACAAAAATGGCAAGAATGACAAATACAAGCAGAAGTAGGCAAGCCCTACTCCAGTTAATCAAGTAGTATTGGTTGCACCTAAGGATGGGGCTATGCAACAACCCTAAAATTATCAAGCATAACCCCCACCAGCCAATTATGATCAAAAGAACAATCAGGGGTGAAATAGAGAATGCAAGCCACCTCACTATTTTACACCTCTATCAGAGTCAATGCAATCAATTTTCAACCAATTGAGTGAGGCTGGGAAGATCAGATTTCTTGATGTACCTCTTGTAGATCCCAACCATCCTAAGCCAAAAGGATATAGGGAAGATCAATTTTACCCTTATCATAGGATACCGGGGCATAATATTGAAGTTTGCATTGGTTTCAAACATCAGGTGCAAAACATGATTGAGGTAGGAGAACTTAAAGTTGACAACCCATTGGCTCCTGATAATAGAGATATGGGCATATACAAAAACCCACTACCCAACCATGAGGTCCCTAGAGGGCAAGGTGCCCAAGTCAATCAGGTCCGAATTGATACGCCTACCCATGGGTGCATTGGGATGGTTGAAATTGTCAATATAGCTACCAGGACTAGATGATATGGTCAACCATAGCCTCCTGCAGCTCCCATTAATGTCCCAGCTACACCTAGGTAGAGGCAGGGGCAGAACAACCTTCCAGGTCCACCAACCCGACCTGTGGTAACTGTTCGGAGTAGACTAGAGCAAAACTTACAAATGACTCCGACTAAGCTATCTATCTATGAGCTCATACAACAATCCCCAAAGCACAGGGAGACTTTGATGGAGATTTTGAGATCAATTGAGCTCCAACCACAAGATCCAAATGCATTCACTTATTTTGTAGGACAAGTACAAGAATGCCAAGAACCTGTAATCCGATTTTATGATCATGAGATTAAGATAGTGCCTACTGCCTTACCAGACCCTCCACTGCACATTGTTGCATCAGTCAATGATTTACCTTTTAAGCGGGTCTTGATCGATATGGGTTCTTCAATCAACATCATCACAACAACAGCAATAGAACACCTTAAGATCCCCAAGTCAAATATCATTCCGGGAGCCTACACATTAAGAGCTTTCAATGATGCTTTATGCAATACTATGGGAATGATAGTCCTACCCATCAAGGTGGGGCATAAGACCATCCTTGTGATGTGTCATGTCTTGGAAGGGGCCATGCAATACAACATCCTCCTAGGGCACCCTTGGATAAGAGATATGAAGTGTGTTCCTTCGATTTTACACCAATGTGTCAAGTACGTGCATGATGACAAAGTCTATGTGGTGTTGGTTGATGAAGAGCCATTCAAATATGTCCATCAGGTGGATTTTCTAGGAGAATTTGTAATTCCCTCTACCCACTTGTATGTAGGACCTTCATCTCCAACTACGCAACTAGATGACAAAGACAAAGGGGTACATAAAAGACCCAGACACCATCAACACCTCATCTTGCACCCAAAATGACTAATGCTTCTAAGAGACCATCAACGTCTAAACCAAAAGACAATCAGAAGCTAAAGGTACCTTTAGTTGAGGAAGGAAAGCCCAAGGAAGTGCTAACCATAGCCATTGAGAAAATTCCAAGTCCCATGGAAGAAGAAGATCTCCAAGATCAAGCTGAGGAGATACTAGAACCCACTTCGCCAGTGTCATCTGTAGGATCATCCACATCACATGCGACAATACACTTGGAAAGTATAGGGATAGGAGAGTATCTTGTGTAGAATATAACATTCATGCCCATCATAGAGTCTACATAGGACATGGGATGGCCAAAATACCTAAGACCACTAGTGGGAATAGTGGTTCCACTTGGAATCCCTCCCAACCAAACCAACTTTGTCTATGCTGGCCTGGACTACACCCATAAGTCTACAGACATAGAAGAGGATAATGATGAACTATTCACTATTAATGTTTATTACCTCTCTAATCTTGAGTATGCTCTAAGTTATTTTGAACGTTACCATTGGCATGGCTACGGTCTTGGCATATATGAGCAGGGGCATAGGCGGCCATTCGAGCCACAATACTAGCTTCCCTCTGATAGGTTTGGGTTAGGCTATCACATCAGAGGTCGAGATGACTCTCTAGTAGTAGCCTTGGATAGATTAAGCTTGGGGTTAGGAGAAGACATCAATTTTATTCCTTATCACCCACCAAGTACAAGATATCTAATCAACAGACAAGTGGTTATGGTAAACATACCACCACCCAAGACTTATCATCCAAGCTTCACAATTGATGCCATCCCAATAGGTTGCAACTTGTGGGATGAAGAGTGAGAAGAAAATGGATATGAGGCAAGTGATGATGAAGCACAAGTAAGCTTAGCCTATCATGGGCCTCACTATTTACAAAGCCTTGCCTGGTCTAGCCATAATGAGAGTGGGTACATATCGGATGAAAGTGGCTATGAGTCAGAGGACTCAATAGAGAGAGCCTACCTAGGGGCAAGGCAATGGCCCCATGACTTGGGGTAACATACTAATGCAAATGGCATCTTCATAAGTGATGAAGAATATGAGGATGAAACAGAGATGGCCTACTTGGGGCCAAGAGACGTGCCCCTTATCTTGGGGCCACATACCAATGCTAATGGTTTTTGGATAAGTGATGATGACTTTGATGATGAGATTGAGATGGCTTATCTTGGGCCTCACCACTTATGGCAAGTCAACATGTTGGTAGGAAGAGAAGTGGCACTTCATGCCATAGACCCTGGCTTGTGGTTTTTGGGGAGACCTATCGACTTAAATGCTATTCATCATGCGGTCAATCCCCCTCTGCCTACGTTCAGGGAGCTCTTAGAACCCAATGATCCTATTATCCAGCCTGCTCATGGGCTAGATCTAGAGATTCCTTTTCCTCTAGAGCCTCATCATGAGTATGGAGGGGAAACCTCTGAGACAATGTTTCACCCATGTGGTCCTAGAGATTTCATTCCATCCATCAATACGATCTCCATTGATTTGGCCACTCCACTTCATAACCCAATGGATCCTATTAAACCATTGTGTCTTGATATAGAGGCTATTGATTGGGATCACATTGATTCACCCATAGAGCCTGAAGACCTTTTCCCTAGCGAAGAGGTGTTACAACCATTTCATTTTGCATCAGGCTGTGCATATGACGTATTCCATGCTGGTTTGGATCCTGAGTCAGTAGGACCTATAAATCCTATCGATGACATTCATTTGATACCCATGCCTCACCAGTTGGAGGATGGGTCACATATGGCTATAGAAGTGACTTTCGAGATGGACATCAGTGATGATCCTACTCAACCAAAGAAATTCAAGTTCGGAGAAAGTCTATCTCCAGAGGAACAAGCCATCATAATTCCTCTCCTTAAAGAGAGGCCAAATATTTTTGCTTGGACTTACAAAGACATGCCAGGGATTGATCCAAAGTTAGTTGTTCACAACCTTTCATTGGATCCCATGAAGAAGCCATTCAAGAAAAATTTGAGGAAAATGCATCCAACCATCGCTTTGATGGTGAAGAATGAGTTACAAAAACTTTTGGATGCGATTTTCATAGTTCCCATCGACTATCCTGAATGGGTTTCAAACATGGTGCCCATGGGAAAACCTTATGGAAGAGTCCACATTTGCATAGATTTTAGAGACTTGAATAGGGCAACTCCAAAGGATTCATTCCCATTGCCAAACATAGATGCTCTTGTTGATGCCACTGTAGGTCATGAGATGCTCTCCCTAATGGATGGGTTTTCTGGATACAATCAAATCTGAATCAAACCCGAAGACCAACATAAGACCACTTTCATTACTCCATGGGGGACATTCTGTTACAAGGTGATGCCATTTGGCCTAAAGAATGTTGGTGCCACGTATCAATGGGCCATGACATACATCTTTCATGACTACATGCACACAATCTTAGAAGACTACATGGATGACTTGCTGGCCAAGTCTTTAGTGTGGCAAGAGCACGCTGAAATCCTTACGAAAGTCTTCGATCACCTCATTGAGCACAACGTCAGATTGAACCCTAAGAAGTGCGTGTTTGGCATGACTTCTGGTAAGCTCTTAGGTTTCATCATTTCTAAGAGAGGCATTGAAGTCGATCCTACAAAGGTAAAGGCTATAATGGAAATGGCCGCCCCTACCAACATTAGGGAGTTAAGAAGCCTACAAGGCAAGGTAGCATCCATCAAATGGTTCATTGCTCAATTATCAGATAAGTGTCGACCCATGAATCGGTTGCTATGCAAGGATGTCCCATTTCATTGGGATGAAGAGTGCCAACAAGCCTTTGCAGAGATCAAAACTTACCTAGCAACACCACCGGTATTGGCTCCACCAAGGCCAGACGTACCATTTTTACTATACATATCAGCTACTAATTTCGCTTTAGGCACCATGTTGGCCCAAAAGAATGCACAAGATAAAGAGCAAGCCATATATTACATCAGTCGCACCTTGGTGAGTTATGAGCTAGGATATGCGTATGTAGAAAATTTGTGTTTAGCAGTGGTCTTTGCAACCAGAAAGTTGTGACACTACATGTTGAGCCATACGACCTACGTTATATCAAAACAAAATCCTTTGCAGTATATGATGAACAAGACCTATCACAATACACGTACTACAAAGTGGATCATGCTATTGATAGAATTTGATCTAGAGTTCATAATCCAAAATTCCATCAAGGGACAAGTCATAGCAGATCAATTAGCAGAGGCACCTCTTCAAGATAGCAAGCCTCTCACCATAGAATTTCCTGATGATGCGGTCTTCACATTATCAGATCCACCCAAACTTAAAGAGCCTAAAAAATAAAGAGACATGGCATTGTTCTTTGATGGTTCGAAGTGCGAGCAAGGGGGTGGAGTAGGGATAGTATTTATCACACCATAGGGTGCTCCATTGCCCTTATCATTCAAGCTAGACTTCCCTTGCACAAATAATAACATAGAGTATGAGGCCCTGATCTTGGGACTCCAAATAGCCATTGCAATGGGCATTAAAATATTGAATATCTTTGGTGACTCTTTGCTCATAGTTAATCAAGTCAAAGGATTGTTCCAATGTAGGTGCCCACTCCTGAAAGCTTACAAGGAGCTTGTTGACACTTACCTAGCCCGACTGGAATGGTATGACATCGAGGCAATCCCTCGTATATCAAACAGATTTGTAGACACCATGGCATATTTGGGATCCTTAATCCCTCAGAATCCATCTACTGATTTCACAACCATTCATGTTAAAGTGCTCATGCACTCAACAATACAACGTGAGGCTATTGACAATCAAGAGTCAATCAACATGATCTAGACCGAACCAAATCAGGATTGGTCCTTCAGAGCTAGAGCTTTCTTGCAAATGACACCTTGGGAATATTTGATCTCTCAAGGTCCTACGGAGTGTGGTACGACCATTCACCATAGGGTTGTTTCTCAATCTGTGTTCACAAATTTTGGATCATAGGAGGAGCATGCCATTTTATCCATAGAAGTTGTGGCTTATCAGGATTGGCTTTCCCAATTACAAGATTTCCTAAAACTTGGAATGGTACCACAAGGCCTATCGCATGCTAAAATATGAGCATTTAAATAGAAGGTGATGAGGTATATCTTTCTAGGAGAGATCCTTTATAGATGAGGCTATGATGGAATGCTCCTTCATTGTCTTGAGCCCCAGGAAGCATCCTAGGCAATTTCGCAAGCTCATGATGGTACGTGTGGTGGTCACTTCAGTGGCATGGCCATCATTAAGCGCATCTTGAGAATGGGTTACTATTGGCCCACTATGGAAAAATATTATTGTGAGTATGTCAAGAAATGCGTTAAGTGCCAGCATCATGCAAACCTCACTCACTTGCCATCACAAGCCTTGCAACCCATCCAGGCAGCATGGCCCTTCTCATAGTGGGGACTAGACTTAGTGGGGAAGATCTCACCCCCATCCTCAGGCTGACACACGTTCATCATAATGACCACTGAGTATTTCACCAAATGGGTCGAAGCGATCCCCTTGACATCGACAACTGGACCAAGGATTGCGGAGTTTATACTCCACAATATCATAAGTCATTTTGGGGTCCCTTCAAAGATAATATCGGATAATGGGCCATATTTCAAGAACAAAAATGTGCATGCTTTAATGAACAAATACCATATTCAACATAATTTTTCAACACCCTATTATCCACAAGCAAATGGGCAAGCAGAAGCCTCAAACAAAATAATAGTCTCCATCTTGAGGAAAATAGTGAAAGATAATCATAAGGACTGGCATTTGCAATTGCCTTTGGCATTGTGGGCATACAGGACTAGTGTGTGGATGCCCACTAGGGCAACACCATTTTCACTTGTATATGGCACTGAAGCCATCATGCCCCTAGAGTTGGAAATTCCAACCCTACGCATAGCATTGAAGGACTTCATAGATGATGACACCATGCGACAAGGCCACCTTGATCAGTTAACGCTTCTTGATGAATGTCGATTCAATGCCTTGGAGCATCTCCATGTTTATCAGGATCACCTTGTGTGAGCTTACAATAGTAAAGTCCACTTAAGAGAATTCAAGGTTGGAGATCTTGTGCTCAAAGAAAACCAACAAAACTCAAATCTGTCGTCGCACCTACGAGATAAATTTATGGTAAACTGGATAGGCCCCTACATGATTTCAGAAAGGGTTGGGCCTAGAGCATATCACCTCACATCATTGGATGGTGTTGAAGAGCCTGAGCCTCTCAATATCATTCATTTGAAGATATTTTATACATAAAATACAAAAACATTCAAATATACATAAAATACAAAAACATTCAAATATATCATAAAATACAAAAACATTCAAATATATCAAAAATACAAAAAAAAATTCAAATATATCAAAAATACAAAAACATTCAAATATACATAAAATAAAAAAAATCAAATATGTCAAAAATACAAAAACATTTAAATCAAAAATTCAAAAAATTCAAAGTATACATAAAATTCAAAAACATTCAAATTTGTCAAAAATCAAAAACATTCAAGGGTATTCACACCGCTTGGTCAAAATTCAATAAAAAAATGCTCCAAGGGTATCTTCAAATCGCTTGGTCAAATTCAATCAAAAATGCTCCAAGGGTATATTCACACCGCTTGGTCAAATTCAATAAAAAATGCTCCAAGGGTATCTTCACACCGCTTGGTCAAATTCAATAAAAAATGCTCCAAGGGTATCTTCACACCGCTTGGTCAAAATTCAATCAAAAATGCTCCAAGGGTATCTTCACATCGCTTGGTCAAAATTCAATAAAAAATGCTCCAAGGGTATCTTCACACCGCTTGGTCAAAATTCAATCAAAAATGCTCCAAGGGTGGCTTCACACCACTTGGTCAAACTCTAAAAGCCCCAAAGGCACAATAAGCCCTTTGGTCAAAATATAATAAAAAATACAAAAACAATGCAAAAAATACAAAAATAATTGCATCTTACATCTGCATCCATATAGTTGCATTACATCAAACATGCATATCCATTGCATTTGCATATGTTATGATCACACTCTTGCAAATGATGCCACAGTTTGTATCACAACCACAAATACACAAGTCCACCTTCATCCATTCATCCATGTGTGTAACTATGTTTTTCAACACAACCATATCATGTTGCTATAAGGAATAGGCTAAGATTTTTTGGTCATTCAACCATATCTAGTGGTCTTATCAGTTTTTGTGGGAAGCCATCTTGATTAGTAGAGAGTAAGGTCTAGTCATGAATGCCTCAGATATTTAGGATCCTATCACTAATTAAAAACACTAAAATCCTAGTTGGTACAAGGGAAAGATGAAAGCTACAAAAGTGGTCTAGGTTACCTTAAGCAAAAAGGGTCTTCCTTGCTTATCCCCCTGTGCGACCGGTTCAAAGGTGTTGAGAATTGGCAAAAGGACAAGTTCCGCCCTACCCAAAAATGAGTGATTATCATCACTACATAAATCCCTTGCTTTCATTAAAACAAGCAAAAATCCTGAAACAAAGCACAAATTCAAAATCCCAGTTTCCAAAGTCATAATTCAAAATCCCAAAAAGCACAAAAACAAAACAAACAAGTGAGTTTCATCCTTACATAAATCCCTTGCTCAAGAGAAAAAAAAAAAATCAATAAAAAATAAACAGTGATTTTCATCACTAAGCATGAGCAAGTATCCCAAATGAAATGAAGAAAAGAAGGGAATGGAACTTGAATCCCTGGAATTCTCAGCATTGCACAAAACCGGAAGGTGATCCCCATTACAGGTTGGTGTACAACCATGCCTGGCAATGGTGGTACCCTTACGCATGATGATATGTCTATCACAATAGCATCTTGCATTTGTGTAGACCAATGTTTGCATGTGGATGAGCTAGCTTTAGGTAACCCAACGCTACCTAGTGGTATAATCCAACTAAGTCCAACATAGGATAAGATGAACAATTGAGGATCCACGATCTTAGCAATGGGCTGAAAGAATCCCACCTGACATCAAAGGAAATGCTTGAGTTCTATCTAAATATATTCATTTGCACACACAAGGATAATGAATCTCTAGGTCCATGATGAAAGCCTTGCTTTTCAAAAGTCTTGTATGGTCAATACGCAGTTATTGATAGAGTAACTAGAGTGTTTGAGTCTCAGGAAGAGCCTCAAAAATTCCTACATAGCAACAAATCATATCATTCATCACATCATCAATTTTCTTTATGAAGTTTGTAAATTAAGGGGTATTAACAAAGTAGGCTAGATACCGGATAGATGTTAGAAATAATATCTACATGACCACTGACTATTTTGAACCTTTTAAATAACATAAGCTTTATCAAGAAATTACATACATTCTATGCCAATACATTTCACATATGAATGCCCAAATAATTAGTTCTTATGATAAGAATGATTATTTACATTCATGATTGTTATACTTTCTATGGTATCACCCATTTAGATTGATGAAATCATATCATATGCATTCCTTATGTTTTAAGTGATTAAAGCATACAGGTTCATTCACATTAGATTAAACATCATATAAATAGTGCATGACACATTGCATTTACCATATCATAACATAAGTTAGATGCATACAATTAAATCAAAATTAAACATGCATCTAACGAAAACATTGCATCCATAAATACATAATTTCATAAATCATCCATCCATATCTAAGATCACATCATTGCATCCACCCATACATAGAATCATAAATCCATCATCAAATCAACTCATGATACATCACATCATGTCACAATAATCAAATCATATAAGCATCTACATAAACATATACATAAGCATCCATCTCAATATCCATATCATCATAAATATCACCTATCATCTAACACATATATCAACTCATCATAATGCCATCATCACATCACATAAGTAAAACAAAAACATAAGCAATAAATGACACACATAATGAAGCATAATGCAAAGATCTCATATAAATATGTGTCTCAAAAAGTGTCTCAAAATGTGTATCTCAAAGTGCATGGATATACAAAAATACCTGAAGGCTACAGTCATATAGGTCAGCTGACCTCAAAAATAAAATCCTAATGCATCTACCACATCTTGTGGCTGGATCTCGGGTGGAGTGATGTGAGCCTGTTGGCCTCTCTATGCGAGTTTGGGTCCTCTGACTAGGCTGGATGGAAGACTACCCTGAGGTGGAGCACCCACTAGCCTGTGATCCACCTGCACCTATCCTCTCCCTAGGAGTGGCTCCTAGCCTCCTGATCTACATCTCGAGAGAAGCAATGTGGCCTACATGACCAATAATATCTACCTCATACTCATCTAGCAAAGTCTACATCTGCCTGATATCTATCCCTGTAGGACCTTGAGGTGTGGAAGGATCAACAACCACCTACATCCTAGTAGCACCACCCTTGATAGCAGCCTGTAAAGCCTGTATCTGAGTTATGAGCTACTCTATAGTAGCATCTCATTGTACTATAGTAGCATCCCATTGGGTAATGATAGCATCATGTTATTGTACCTAGATCTTGGCCGACTGGAGCTCGACCTCTACATCATGCAGTTATGCTCTTAGAGGAGAATCTCTCTCCTCGGGATCCAACTCCTCCTCCTCCTCCTTAGGAGCCTCCTGCTCCTCTGCTACCACCTACTCTATCGGCTAGCCCCATACCTCAGTCCTAGCTTGGACTCTATGCCCTATTGGATCTGCACCACCATCTCTACCATCATCCTCATGGCCTATACTACCATCACCATGCCACATCCGATCACCCCACCACTATGCAAATGCATCTATGACTCCCCTAGTGACTCCTGGGTCAACTTCTGGGGCATCCTCCTCATCAGCCAACTCTATGATATGTGGGGGAGGGAGGTCTCTCTCTGCTCTGATGCACCTATACAAGAATGGGATAAGTGGCACATCTTGCTATAATCCGTACTGATGAAGAACTTGGGAGTAGAAGAAATACTCCCTGATGTCGACCTTATGGCCAATGAGCCATCGCTCGCACTACGTCCTAGCTATAAAACTGGGTGGATCATCCCAAGCTGGGCACTCATGATATGGGTGCCACATGATGGCTCTAGCCTATAGCCCAGTGAAAGTAGTAATATAATGGGGGAGCTCCCCTACATTAGGGTGGCTCTTGCACTCCTCATGCTCTCGAGCCCATCTGGAAGCATAGCACTACATCTTAGCATCAATAACTATAATCTTAGTAGGGAGCCCTCTGGGATGATCCACGTTGATATGCTCCCATCCCCATACCTAAAGGAGCAAGCTGCAACCAATGCTGATGCGACCCCATCGATGGATGTGATACAACTCATCATAGCACTATGCTAGCAGAGACCTCCCCCATGCATAGATGATAGGCTCCATGCTATCCATCAAGTCCTGAACCATCGCAAGGAGGTTCCATGAGAACCTCAAGCCTGAGCAATCTAGGATCAGAATGTTGTTGATGACCATCAACAATACCGCATGCCTCTCCGAGAAGACATGCTCCCTGTACCAACGTATAATAGATACACCTCTAGACTTGGTGTCCTTGAAGGTAGTCATAACATGCCTCTCGAACACCCAAAGAAATATTACATTACGATCATTAGTAGCCAAAGAGATGATGGCCACTCCATCAAAAGGGATCCAAAAAATCTTGTACACATCCTCCGGTGTGATAGTCATCTCATCGGTAGGAAGATGGAAGGTGTTCATCCTAGGGTCCCATCGGTGAACCAGGGCCATGAGGTAGGCCTGGTCCGACATAATCTGTGGTAGCCTGGTAACATACTGTAGTCCATGGGCCTTAAACCAGGCCTAGTCCATATCATCCATGAGTGGGAGGAGGTCATTTAGGAGCTTCGGGTCCCAAGCTCGAGTAGTGAGAATCTAAGAGCAAAAATCAAAGGTATAACTACAATGCATCTAAGGCATAAATCATAGTAAAACATGAAAAATGGTGCAAATAATGATAAACTATCCTAAGTCTGAGTGAAAGAGGAATAAATGCACCTAATCATGCAACATAGTACAAAAAAAAGTAGCTCAACAATTCAAAAGAATCAATAAATCATCTCACAAAATCCAAAAAAATTACAAAATTTTGCCTAAGTATCTTGGCCTTTGTCACCTACAGCGGCCAAAAACTGGCCATTGAAGCTAGCAGTGGCCAAAACCCAATGGTCAAATTTCTAACCATTGGGATTCAAATATGGCCACTCTGAGTGACAATGGCCAAAATGCAGGCTGATATGGCTGCTCTAAGTGGCAACGAGTGATGGGCAACACGATAGATATGTACACCAAAAATTTGAAAAAAATGCAAAATGGGGGCAAGCCCACCAAAACAAAACCTAAGCTAAACCTATCTACATGTTCGGTTCATTGCCAATGAGTTTAATGAGATTCATTTACCGGTTACTTAGTGAGGTTCAATTTTACCCAAAAGGAAAGCAGGGTTAAGGTTTGAGAGAATACCCGAGAAGCTCCGGCTCCTCCACTTGCTGATGTCTCTCCCTGTGCAGCCATAGTCTCCAATGCAACAACACTCCAAGTCATAAATGTCACTTTCTCATCAGAGCTCTAGAAAGCAAATCGCCAGCTAGAAGAATGAAAATTCAAAACCCAAGATCCTTTTTTATACTCCTCAAGTTATGCCTCGACCACTGCTAACATCAATGACCATAAGTAGACACTTAGCGGTTGTTGGATCTGACAACGATCGGATGCACAAGAAAAATCAGGAAGATTCCTTCTAGGAGGAATATCAAAAAAATCAAATAAACACATTTTGATGGTCCCTGATCATCATAATGATCAAAATAACAAAAAAATCACATAAAAACAAATCTCGAGTAAGCTTCGTATTCAGTTACTTACTCTATCAACTCAACGGTTGCAACGATTTGCACTCCATGCAACTCGGTGAGATGAGTAAGTTACCATAGAGCTACTTGGGGTAAATTATTCATTTTGGAATTATGATGTATCACCTCAACCCCAAAGAAGATCAATATGGTCGAACTGCTCCATGGGTATGATGGAATCATCCTAATTCTCTTATGACACCAAAAACACTGAACCAAGTGATGCAATACAAGCATAAATAGAATCACTCATCCTAACTCCCTAAGAAGGCTATTTATGGTCGGACCGCTCCTCGGGATAGGGATGAATGATCATCATAAACAATTGGAATCACACTTGGATGGGGGTTTTCCCATTAAAAGAACAAACAACTAGAAAGGAACCAAAGCTAGTCAAATTGGTCAAGCGACTTGTCGCTTCATTCATTGCCTTCCCTCACCAATTCATTGTGTGAGGGGGTAGTTCAAATCTTCAAATAATCATAATCAAATTCAACCAAATATCACTCGATCATATCAAAATTGTGTTCATCCTATGAATCATTGCATACAACTCTTACAAAACTTTCCCCCATTTTTTGGGTTCATAAGCAAATATGACATCTTCAATTTGTAGCTCTCCTCTGGTCGGTTCTGTTGTAGCAACATAAGCTACCCGATTGCATTTGAGGAATGAGTGCAAGTGGACATGTGCAAGCCCTATGCTAAATTAAGCCTTCAATCAGGTTGAAGCAATGATTCAAGGATGCATGTCATCTTGCATGATTGGGCCATCCAACGTTGATCAGATCAATGATCATCATACACCCTACAAACATAGCAGTCTACATTTTTGCTCCGCATTGTGTTTTCCACTCAGCGCATCACAAAAAGGGGCATCTATAGACACCTAAAACATGTCATGTTTAGGAAGACTACTCACATGGGCACATTCATAGATCATGTGACTAAACCTTGGGACCTTCCAAGTATCAAAAGTGGTTTTTACCACTCATTTGGGGCATTCTCAGCCCATCCAAGCCTGGCCGCTATGGACCAGAGTGACTGGATCCTAGCCATTGTAGCTCAGAGCGGCCAAACCTTAGCCATTGTAGATGACAATGACTAAACCTTAAAATGCATTTTTCCACCAATCTAGCCTAATATCAGGTGGAAGTGGTAGTCTGCATGCAATAAGGCCGAGCGGGGATAACTTTGCATTCCTCCTCATAACCAGTCTACATGAAAGACTCAAGTCCAGATTTAGACATCAGTTAACTACCCCTCAAGGGTAGACAAAAGCTCAAATTCTCATGCTAACATCCAGTGCACATGAGGGATTCAGTCCTAGGGTTTGAACATTGACCTAGGGCTTCAAACACTTTATAAGGTGCAAACCTAAGAGCACCAAGAGAGATCATCACATATCATATATCAAAATTTTGAATAGGTTGGATCATTGAGGAGAGCTTTTGGAGACTTGGAGAGCTTCCCTTGGAGATCATTTTATAGCAAAGCCCTATCGGATTGGAGAGAAAATCTGAGCACCCTTGAGGAGCAATGAAGTGCTAGCCAACTGAGAGGTGATCATCCATGCACATACAATAATCATTTAACATTAGTAGTAGACTTAAGCCCATAGCCTTTGGATCAATAGAGATAGATTTCATCTTAGCGACCATTGTCCTGGATAGTGGCCCACAAACCTAGTCTAGGGTTTAGGTGTTAGTTTCTTTTATTCTGCTTTCTCTATGTTTTCATATCATTAGCATAAGATCTACTTCATTTATTTGCATTCATAGCACTAGTTTCATTGCATTTGTTTTCATTGCTAACAGCCTCATCCAGGGAGGCAATCTCGGACATCTAAGCGTGTGTTGTTGTTTCATTGCTTACAGGGCTACAGGTTCATCGGACAAATCCACAACATACGAAAGCAAGAGGATCCCTCTAGGAATCAGACCTAGAGAAGGAGGCATATGTAAGCCCTCATACAGTTTCGTGTGCATCACCGAGAAGCCTAGAAAAGTGCATCTCCCCTTGCAAGGGGATATTTTATACATCCGCTACCCTCTTTGTGTAAAATCATGTATCAAATGAAGGGTATCCCGTAGAGGGATTTATATGTAACCGGATCTTGGAAATATCAATACAAAGCATTCATTCGTTTATTTCTTCGTACTTCGGCTATGCCTCTCTTTTATGCTTTTTCATTTAATGCATGTTAAACGTTAAAATATTCAATAATAATCACAAATAGAGTAAGTGGATGGTGCACCGCTTCCCCAGGGTCGCTACACAAATATAATATGGAATAAATTCTTTTGAATTTCACTACAAACATAGTTGTAGGATCTAGTATTATTTTTTCAAGATATAAGATAGGTAATTGATTGTAACTTTAGAAATCAACTCCTAATTATGCAAATGAACCTTAAAAATAATTTATTTTCTTTTGCACTTTTGAAGACTATAATACAGTTTTCCTCTTTGCAACTTTTGATCTAACATAAGGTGCTTTCACAAATATGTTGAGTAATCTTATTAATGAATTCACTTGCACCAATAATTGCTTACCTTTTTTATAAATTTTGTGGAGAATGTAGATCAAACTTGTTGCTTTATATTTTTACAACTTTTTCTAGCTTTTCCAAACAACTCCTTCACCAAAAAGAGGTCTCAAAATTTCTTTTACAAGCCTGGGGTTCGGTGGTTTGATCTTCTCCTTTATATTGTGGATTCAAAGGAATATTTATGCCTTATTGAAAGGTAATCTTCAAGTCTTCTTGGCTTTGAAAAAATCCTTTTATCTTCAAGTCTTCTTGTCAAATTCTAACTTCAAGTAGGATCTTCTTCTTCTAAAGACTCTGAATGTCTTGAGGTCTTTTATATCTTCTTTGGCACTCCTTGCCAATTCTTCTTCTCCTGATTGGGCTTGTTTTCAGATGACGATAATTGTCCCAAATATTTTCCTTATCATAGAATTTCTCCAATATTTTCTTCTAGGAACTATTTTTATGAGCTTGCTTTAGCAACAAGGATCTCCAAGCCTTTTTCCTTGATACCTCTCCTAGGTCTTTGAATCTGCAACTACTTTGATCTTCCTTGATACCTCTCCTAGGTATTTGACTCTAAAACTACTTTTGTATTTCTTGAGACCTTCTTATTAAAATTATAGAATTGAGATCTTCTTCCTGGATCACTTGATTCTATTACTTCTAGATTTGAATAGGGCTCTCCTAGTCCTTTTTGTCCTTCCAAGACTAGAAGTATCTTCAATGAGATCTTCACCAGATATCTTCACCTTCAAGTTTGCTTCAAGTGCTGGATTGATTTCAAATAAAAAACTCTTCCTAAATTTCTTGTAGGAAGTTTCCCAACTTACTGAATCTCCTTTCCCTACAATAATTGATTAGTACTAAAATATGAATCAACTTATGAATTAGATACTCTCTTCTGGATTCTTCTTTAGGATCAAGGCTTATGTGGTATTTTCTTATATTAAGGCTTCCATGGCCTTTTTTAAGATTAAGGCCTCTATGGATTTTTCTTAGATCAAGGTTTTTGTGGCCTTTTCTGCTGTGAAGTTGACTTTATCAATAGAGATATTCAATATCTAGACTTCATTATGACTTCTTCTCCTAGAGTCTCTTCTGAAGTATTATTTTTTACAACTAATCTCTGAAATATGAAGGTACTATGACCTTCAAGAAATGAAGTTGAAATCTCCTATATTTTTACTTTAGAAGGTGCCCCAATCATATGAGTGTTAGTTCCTTGTAATGAAAGAAACTTTAGGTAATAGTAAACATCTCAGATATCTTAGATGAGCTTCACTAGTTGATTCATCAAACTAGTGGATAAAATACTGAGTCCTTATCTTCACAAGTTTTTTTCTTTGTAACTTTGTGGGAAGACTTTAATCCTAATGAATTTCAAATTTTCTCTTTTCACTATATTCTACCAGATGATCTTAATTGAATTCACATGCAATGGATTCAATGGAAAATCTAGTTTTCAAAAATCAAAGCTATGGTGACTGAACCTATTTTAGCAATAGCACTTTCTCAAAGATCTCCCTACCACCTTGATTATTTTAAATATTTTTGTAATATATTGTGCACTATGGAAAATCATGTTCACAAAAAAATTCTACTGTGACTAGACCTACCGTGGCTTTGATACCACTGTTAGCTTTTGAGATAGATTGCAATGGGAGATGGCAATCACAGGATGTAGAAATATAAAAGAAAGTAAATTTATGAGATTGTAGAAATATGCTATAAATAGAAATTATGAAAATGAATATAATATTGCTATGGAGGAAATGGACACTCCATGCAAAATGCTATAGAACTATAATGTACTCCATCACTAATGGAGTTACCCAGTACTACTACTACTACATACAGACTTACTTTTCAAACTCTTACAATGAGTCTCTTTTATAATGGAAGATAGATTCCTTGGTCAATACTCTACCTAGTTGTGCAAGGGACACCTTGCACATTTAGAACTTGCATATTGACACTTGTGCATTTATTACATTGCATAAAGTAATTGTATAACTTCCTCATAAATTAATCTAATTTCCTAAGTATGTACATAGGAAGGTACATTTACATTATCCAAATTATGTAATAGACTCTAACTCTAACATATTCAATCTTAATTCTTCTATCTTCCAAATCTAAAATTTCCTTATTAGGACCTCTTTCTTGGGTCACCTCCTTCTAGAGTTACTTTCTACTTTTTTCAAACTGCAATTTATAGTCTTCAATCTTCTATGGGGACTTCTTTCTTGAGTCTCCTCTCTGTCCAATCTCGTAGGGTCCTTATTTCTTGTACCTTAACGTTCAACATCTATTTTTTCTACAATAAAGAACTAATCCCTGCACAAGGAAAGCACATAGATGTTTAGGCAATCAAAGATAAAATTATTCGCTATCCATTGTAGAAATATTCTCAAATTCTAAGAACTAATTTTTTGCAACAAACACTTAAACAGTAGCAAGTAAATCCATGAAAATATCAAGATCTCTATAAGTGAATAAACATCACTAGTTATCCTTCAATCTAGTAGAAAGAGATCTATGTTGAGTCCTAGTATTCATAATATTTTCTACAACTTAGTGGAAATACTCTAGCCAAATAGCAATTCCATAATTTTTGAAACTTATAGAAATGAAATCTCCCTATCTCCTCTCAATATCTCTTGTGGCTCTCTCTATTTTCTATCAATCTACCTTGTGCTTTGATACCACTATTAGCTTTTGATGTTATATATTTAAGGAAATGCAACCACAAGAACTTAAAATGAGTATGCAATATTAAATATATGATAATGGCAATATACTAATCAGGAGAAAATTATAATAAACTTTTACAATAACTCATAAAACAACCATCAATGAAATCTCATGAAAATATGATGTTCATACTATAATAGGCTAAAATTGACCCATGTCAATTTACCCTAAGTCAAAAAAATTCAAAAAATTAATTAAAACCACTTGCTAACCTCCTGCCTCGATTTTCACACCCACATCAAGTTTATTTTTAACTTCCTGATGATATCGGCTCTATTTGACTAATATCGGATGTCCAATCCGATATCGGACTTCATTGTACGAGATCGGATGTCCGATCTCATCCAAAACAAAAAATCACCCAGAATAGCAAAATGATAAAGTTTTGTTGTAACCATTTTGTCTGTACCTGGCCAATGGTGCGGATGTTACGATATCGGATCAATCGATATCATCCAGATTGGGAGAGATCATAACTCCCCTTGTTTTTTAGCCCAACCCCCCTAGCTCACCCTTGCCTATTTAATCCAGGCACTCTCCTTGGATTCCCCCTAGATTTTTATCATTCTCGCATCCTTAGTATTATAGTGCATTTGCTAGTTTCATACTTTCTTGTAGGTTTGAAGATCCAAAAGTGCGCATCGGGTGGTACGATACGAGATTGGATGTCCGATATCATCAGAACAAGTCTGATCTTGTATATAGGCTACTTGGGGGTACCTTCAAACCTCTGTTTGCATTTCTAGTCCTCTATTTTGCATTTACAAGATTACATATGTTATTTATCATCTCATCTAAGCATTAATTCCATTTTCATATCTGGTGTTCACCTTCATATACATTTTATTCCACTATTTCATATTTATAGCATAGATTTGCATTATTTATTTTCAAGCATTTGCACGTAGTGATATCATATGATCTAATTCATGCTTAATCAAGTTCATATTATGCTACAAATTTCTATTTTTACTATCAAATTGTGAAGTTGCAGGTTTCTGCTCAGATCGGACCTATCGATACCAGATCATACATCCGATATTGCCCTACAAAGTCTGATATCACCTGTAGCAAGCAAAATATTCAACATCAGCCATCCAGATTGAGTAAGATCATGAAATTTCTTTTAAAAGTAAGCATTGCATCTGTTTATCTTCTGTAATCTATTGTGTGTTGTATTCATTTGAATCAAAATTGCATATAGTATAGGTTAGTTGCATTTGGCCAAACTAGGTGAATGTGAGTGAACTAAAAGGAACACATCAAACAACTCCCAACCTAGGCATGGAAACTGCCATACAAATGTTTCTTGGTGAACCCACCCAATTCATCAAAAAATCACCAAAGAGGGCACGACATCAAGTGCCTCTCCTCTGAGGTGTAGACCTATCATTTTCCCATTCCCCTTCGAGGCACGGATCCATTAGCCTAAAGGAAAGGAGTGAGAAAATTTTAGAGCTACATTCTTTGGTGAACCCGACGTGAACTACATAAGCATCATTCTGATTCATAAAACATAAAATAAAAAAAAAAAACTAAAAAGATCATTAGTTAAACTTGCATATTTTTAGATTCACCTCTTAAATGGTAGATACCAATATAGGAAAATCTACAATCATAGACATTAGAGCACTATTATCTACACAAGAAATCTCTTTAGTGGTTGAAAAATCTAGTATCCCATCTCAAGAACAGTGGGCTGAACTTTGGAAGAGACTTGACATCATAAAAGCCAACACACCAAGACTTAGTCAAATCAAGAGATTCAACATAGCTAGAATCCTGGGACCCGATAACTCTTCTCACTACTTTGATATTCAAATATCATGTGAGAGGTGGTTAGCTGATAAGAGAGCAAGTATATCTTCATATGTCTACACTTTTGAAGATTATCTTGAAAATGCCATAATTGTACATCGATTTCTAGCACACATAGAAGATCAAGAGATAGTTTTGGAAAACAAAAGAAGATATCAAAGAACTCCTAGGGTAGTCCATTTTCATGAATATTATCATGAAATATATTTTTATGCTCAAGATTATGAAATTGATAGCATCACTATAGCTCACTTTGTCAAATTCCTAAAAGCAAACTTTCAATTTGAAGAAGAGCATTATATGACACCTAAAGAACTTGAGCCTATCAACGACATTTATAAACTATTTCAGGAAGATTAAGTATATTATCTAGAATATTATAATCTTTATCTTTGCTTTCTTTTCAAATATAAAAACACAAAAAACCAAAACAAAAATATAATATATATCTACATATCTACAATATTTTATATAGGTATATATATAACATATATACCCAAAAATTAAAAACATATATATATCACTGAAAAACAAAACACCCTAAAGACAAAATGCCTAGAATCCTGAGAAATGGTAAACAAATAGAATCTAATGAGCCAGATCAAGAAAACCTTGATGATAGGGTACTTATTGAAGATGATAAGCTCACGGAACAAGATGAGGATGACAATAAAGAAGAGGAAGTAGAAGATCCTACCAAGCCTTTAGTAGACCCTCAAGGCAATGTTAGTTTTAAATTTGTCCAACACTTTACTGAATTTCTAAAAAGCAATATAGATGAAATCAATCATGTGATAAACACAAAATATTTACTCCCAATAGGAGATTATTCAATGGAGGCCGCTTTAGAAGCTGCTTTCCGACTACATGCAAATCCATTGACATACATGAATAGAACAGATCAAGATCAAGTTGGTCCATCTCAAAACATCAATCAAAACATAGATTTGAACACTCAAAAACTAGCAACACAATCTAATTCCAAAAAAAAACAACATTCTTCTTCCTCTCAAGCTCCTAATCAACAAGCATCTAAGAAAATACAAAATGCTAGTCATTATCAATAGAAAATTCAGCAAAATGCAATCCCATATAAACTTCATAATACCCTTCCCACAAATACTCTACATAATAGTGTTTCTACTAGAAATCCTTATATGACAACACAACCATATCATCAAATGCACAACAATATGATAACACAAAATCAATTTAGTGAGCAACCACAAGGACTTGAAGCTATAGTCAAACAATTAGCTTCACGTCTAGATCAGATAGATCCTTACCATCCCTCATATAGTTATAGAGAGATGTGTAGTCAACCATTGGATCCTATTGTTGTTGCTCAACCTTATCCCAAACATTTCCCCATGCCAGTCCTTCCGATATATAAAGGAACCGAAGATCCTATTGAACATATTCGTATGTTTAGGACAGCTTGTCATGATATTTCCTATGATGATTTGTTGTTACTAAAAATATTCCCTAAAAGTCTCGGAGGCATGGCCTTAGAATGGTATTATCAATTACCAACTAATTCCTTGAGAAACTTTGAAGAAACAATGGAAATGTTTGTTCATCAATTTAGTGCCTACATAGAAAGGCATGTTACCATTAAGGATTTATATAATTTAAAACAAGGAAAATATGAAAGCTTTGCTGAATTCTTAGCTAAATGGAGACAACTTCTAGGGAAATTGCACTTTGCCTTACCTCACCGAGAGATGTTGGAAATCTTCATTGGTAATTTACAAGAACAATTATCTTATGAACTTGCTACTGCTACAATAACTTCTTTTGATCAAGCTATAGACTTAGCAAGAAGGGTAGAAGATGCCCTTATTAGAAGAGGACAATTCAAGAAAAGGGATGAAGATAAATCTTCCAAAAACCAATATAAAAATAAACAAGTAGTGGGTGATGGAGTTACTGATAGTAGAAACACTTCAAACATCAATACTGTTGAAGCTATAAAGAAATTTGTATTAAATATTCTTGATAAACCTCCAAGAGAGTTCACAAGATTGAATCAACCCTTAACCTTGATTTTACCCCAATTATTGGAACAAGGTTTAATACGATTGCCAAAAATTCGACAACTAGATACCACTACAGTTGGATATAGAGCTGATTTACATTGCAATTTTCATCAAGTGGATGGACATTCAACCAATTCTTGCAAAAGATTAAAACATTTGATACAAGATCTAATTGATAAAGGTAAAATGGAAGTAGAAAAATTCCCTTCAAACAATAATCCTCCAAATAATGCTCAAAAGCAACAAACACAAAATGCTAATCAAACTTTAGACATCTTCCAACATCCTTTACCCAATCATGGTAAAGAGGTTGTGAATCAATTAGAACATCACAATGTTCCTCCTCCAACTCGATATGTGGGAACCATTAGCAATTTCTTACCCCATCAAAATTTGTAAACTTCTTATGTGCCTACTCAATCTGCAATCACAATTAGGCCAATCCAATATTTTCAATCTTCATCTTTAGAAGATACAAGAAGTGACACCGAAAATGAAACAAAAAGTGAAATGGACATCACTTCAAATAATTCAAATAGTTCTAAAGATGAGTCAGATCCAATTCTTCCTATCACAGATTTATTAGTTCTAGAAGAACCATTCCCTAGAAGAATGACTACTCGCCCTTCCTCTCAACAAATACTTTCAATTGAACAAACAATGAATGCTAGACCTCACTTTGGTCACTTACAAAACAACAACATTGTGGGTACTATTGGAGCCATCACTAGACAACAAGTTCAAAATCAAAATTCTCAATCACAAACTCAAACAACAAATGAAAAATCACCTCCATTTGTGTTAAAAGCACCCACCAAAGAAAACAATTTATCAAAACCACAACAAAAATCTCCTTATGATATTAATGAACAATTAGCTAATATTACAGCCAAAATTTCCCTTTTAGATCTCCTAAGAACTTCATCTATACATAGAGAAGAATTAATGAGTACCTTAAGCAAAATGATGGTACCTCAAGACATAGAACCCAATGTTGTGGTCAATGTTGTAGTTTCCCATGGTACAAATTATGTGGAGTTTCATGATAAAGATATTCCTCCTCAAAGTATGTATAGAGATAACCCTTTATACATTACAACCTTAATTGGGGATGTAGGTGTCAAAAGAGTCTTGATTGATAATGGATCATCACTAAATATATGCACATATGATTTCTTTCAAAGGTTTGGCTTTAGAACTGAGGATTTAAAGAGAACTAAAATGATTATCAAAGCCTTTAATGATGAAACCCAAGAAACTTGTGGAGTATTGTCAATCCCATTGCAAGTTGGTCCAAGAATTTTAGATACAATCATGTTTGTTGTATCTTGCCTTGCATCATACAACATTATTCTAGGTCGACCTTGGATTAATGCAATGAGAGCCGTACCTTCTACTTTACATCAATGTGTTAAATTTGAATTTAAAAATCAATTGGTCACTATCCATGGTGACCCCAGACCCTTTGACATGTGTGCAATGGCAGAACCAATTGGAGTCCCATTTTGTCCTATTTTATCTTCAAAAAACCCTAATCCTCTTAAGAATCCTTCTTCACAAACTAAACCCACATCATCTTGTACCACAACTAAAATAGATAAACCTTCTACTTCATATCCCCTTTCGGATGAAGTTTTACCAGATTTATCTACAATACTCACAACTTCAGAGCATACTAATTTTTCTACACAAGACTCCCTTGTCTTATCCCAATTACCACAATCTCCTCGGACGATGGGCTTGCCACGAAAGTTAGGAAGCATCTGTCATATAGGGAGTTGCACCTTTATCTATGTAGGGTATGACCTTGGCAAAATTAATATTAAAATGAGCTTTACTCTTGATCAAAATGGGTTTGCTCGATGTTATTTTTCTCATGGATATGTGAAGTCAAAAAAATGATGTGTAACATGGGTTATAAAGGTAAAGGTTTAGGTCCTTTTGAAAATGGTATACATGAACCTTTAGAAATAGAGGAATGGCCTACCCGATGTGGTATTGGCTACATTCCTACAAAAACTCAACCCTTCCCTTTTGATGATGATGACCATCTTGTGACATATGAAGAGTACTTAAAACATCAAGAATATTTAAAAGCAAATAAGAAAACACATTTTTGTAACATGTTGTCAATAGCATATCCTGAAATGATTGCTTCCCTAGATGAATGTTTAGAAGGAGATGTTTTTCACAATGTTTCTCTTGAAGAAATTTTGAGGAATGGATTTTTCTTCGATGGGTCTATACCATGTATAGCCCACATTCAAACAAAAACCCCACAAGAAGAATTAGCTAAGTTAACTTTAGAGGAACTCCAAGAAATGGGTGTCTCACCTACCCCTCCTAATTTTGAAAGAGATTTGAACATTGTAGTAGAATATGTTCTACAAGTCAACATTGGGACTGAAACTAACCCTCGCTTGGTTAAAATTGGAGCTGAGTTAAGTGAAGAAAGAAAAAATCAACATATTGCATTTCTCATAGAATATGTTGATGTATTTGCTTGGACATATGCAGATATACGCAGCCTAGACTCTTTTGTGGTCATGCATCATTTAGTGGTGCACCCAGATGCAAAACCTGTAAAACAAAAACTTAGAAAAATGCATCCCAAAGTAGCATTATTAGTTAAAGATGAATTACAAAAACTTTTGGATGTTGTCTTCATCCAAGCCATTGATTATGCTGACTGGATATCCAATATTGTTCCAGTAACTAAGAAAGAAGCCACTAAAATCGGAGTATACACTGATTTTAGAGACATCAATGTTGCATGTCCTAAGGATGATTTTCCTCTCCCAAACATGGATCAGATTATCGATTTTACAGCTGGAATTTTATCCCTTATGGATGGTTTTTTAGGATATAACCAAATTCGAATAGCTCTTGAAGACCAACCTAAAACTACTTTCATTACACCCTAGGGGACTTTCTATTGGAAAGTAATGCCCTTCGGTTTAAAGAATGTAGGTGCAACTTATCAATGAGCTATGACTTATATTTTTCATGATATGATGTACGATATTCTACATGACTATGTGGATGATATCATAGCTCGCTCAACTAAAGAAGAAGATCATATCACTAATCTAAGATGAGTATTTGATAGACTTAGAGAATATAAAATTCACCTAAATCCAAATAAATGTGTATTTGGAGTAAAATATGGAAAATTGTTAGGAGTTATTGTCTCTATGCATGGCATAGAGATAGATCCCCTCAAAATTAAGGCTATCATTGATATGCCACCACCCAAAAATATATCAAAATTAAGGAGTCTACAAGGTAAACTTCAATCTATCTGTCACTTCATTGATAAATTGGTAGACAAAACTCGACCTTTTCTTAAGCTACTTAAGAAAAATATCCCATTTCAATGGGATAATGAATGCCAAGAAGCATTTGAAGCCCTTAAGAAATATCTTCTTACCCCTCCAGTGCTTGTTCCACCTAGACCAAAATGCCCTTTTATTTTGTATATTTTTGCTTCTAAGCTTGCATTAGGAGCAATGTTGGCTCAACTTGATGATGATAAGAAAGAATGAGCCACTTATTACATAAGTAGAACATTAATAAGTTATGAAACTCGTTATACACCCATAGAAAATATTTGCTTGGCGGTTGTGTTTTCTACACAAAAGCTACGCCATTACATGCTTAGTCAAAAGACATTTGTCATTGCTAAATCTGATCCATTAAGATATCTGATGAGTAGACCTTACTTATCAGGATGCACAACTAAATGGGTTCTTGCTCTAAGTGATTTTGAACTCACATTTGTTGGTCAAAAATCTATCAAAGGTCAAGTCATAGTTGATCAACTTGCTGTTGCTCCTCTTGAGTCTACTCATCCTTTAAACATTGAATTTCTTGATGAATGTCTTAACTTAGAAGAAGACCATTCTGAATCTTGGTCCTTATATTTTGATGGAGCTAGATGTATGAGTGGTGTAGGAGCAGGCATCATATTAATCTCTCCATAAAAGCATCTTATTCCCTTATCATTTAAACTTCAATTTTCTTGCACAAATAATACTATAGAATATGAAGCTCTAATCCTTGGGTTACGAGCAGCTTTAGCTCTAAAAATCAAAATTTTATTAGTCTTTGGAGATTCCCAACTCATGATAAATCAAATTAATAATGTATATCAAACATGAGATGAGAAACTTCATCCCTACAAGGATTATGTTTTAAAACTTATCTCCTTATTTGAGAAAGTAACCCTTGAGGCTATCCCTCGTACTAGAAACTGTGCTATAGATGCCATGGTTGTTGCACCTCTCTGTTGCCTTTAGAGTTGGATGATGAATATGCTACAATCATCATTCATCAACTCCAAGAGCCAACCTCATCTAAATATTATCTGGAACCATTAGATGTGTTTTTAATTAATGAGATAACTCCAAAACCTTGGTACATAGACATTTTTAACTTTCTCCAAAAAGGGACTTTTCCAGAAGGATTAGATAGAAACCAATGCAGGTTATTACGTAAGCGAGTTGTTCGCTTTGTAATTATCGGAAATAATTTATATAAAATATCTTTTGAAGGTATTATTTTAATATACCTCAATTTAGAAGAGTCTAAAAAATCACTAAGTGAAGTCCATGATGGATCTTGTGGAGGCCACTTTAGTGGAAGTTCTATTTCTAAAAAACTCTTACGGATGGGTTACTTTTGGCCTTCCATGGAAAAATATGCAAATGATTATGTGTGTCATTGTGACAAGTGTCAATGACATGCAGACCTTGTTCATTCTCTTGCTCAAGAACTTCAAGCTATATCTTCTCCTTGGTCCTTTTCCAAATGGGGCCTAGATATCATTGGTAAAATCAATCCCATCTCCTCATATGGTCACAAATTCATCATAACAACAACATAATATTTTACAAAATGGGTAGAAGCTATGCCACTAGCTTCTTGCACAGGAGTACAAGTCTCTAAATTCATTTTTAATCAAATTATTTATAGATTTGGGATTCCATCAACACTTATTTCTAATAATGGAACATGTTTTAAGAACAAATACATTAAGAAACTTTGTCAAAAATATAAAATTCAACATCGATGGTCCACTCCATATTATCCACAAGGAAATGGTCAAGTTGAAGCATCTAATAAAACTTTGATCAAGATTTTAAAAATACTAGTTAATAAATCATGCCATGATTGGCATATGTAATTATATCCCACCTTGTGGGCTTATCAAACCAGTGTTCGTACTCCTACAAGTGCTTCTCCTTTTGTCTTGGTTTATGGTGCTGAAGTAGTTTTCCCATTTGAGTTAGAAGTTCCTTCTTTAGCTCTTCTACTTCAATATGTTGAAGTAGGAGATGAATATCATGCTAGAAGACTAATTCAGTTGGAACTTCTATATGAGAAGCGTATTCATGCTCTAGAACATCTTCACGCTTACCAAGATAAACTCAAAAGATCATATTCAAAGAAAGTTCATAGTCGATCTTTTGAGATCGGAGATTTAGTTCTTAAAGAAAATCATAAAAATACTAATGCTAGAAAATACCTTAAAGGTAAATTTCAACCTAATTGGCTTGGACCATTCATCATCACTACAAATTTTAGATTAGGTACATATCGCTTGGATACTTTGGATGGAAAATATCTTAAAGATCCAATGAACATCATGCATCTAAAAATATATTATGCATAAAAACAAAATTTCCACCACTGTATATAATTGTAAATAAATTCTTCATATATTTTATCATTCAATTTGCAATTATCATAAAAACTACCAAAAAAATCAAAAAAATATGAAAAATTTTCAAAAATATGTTAAATTGTTGTTAAGTCTTCATTTTGTATTATTGTTTGTTGTTTTCCAAAATTCAAGTTATATTTTATTTTATTTTGGATAAACTCAAAATTTTTCTTGAACCACACACTTAATTTACATATCTACTAAATATTGATTCTATAGTTTTGATTATAAATCTCTCTTGAAGCAAAATCACTATTACTTCACTAAATAAAAATTTTGAGTTTTGGGAACTGGTCTTGCTACATTTTGGAACCAAGAACACATTTTCACATCTTAAAATGATTTCTGCAAAATTTAAAAAAAGACACTACATAATAGTCTTAGTTCCTTAAGTGAAAAGTTTCCCTTGCTATCCTATTATGTGCATGGTCTAGAATACTGAGAATTAGCAAAAGGACAAGCTCCCCCTACCCAAATAAAATCCCTTGTTCCTTGTCTAATTTGAGCAAGTATCCCGAAAAAAAAAAAAAAAACAAAGAAAATAAAAAGTAGTCTTACTACAAAGCAATAAAATCCCCTTGTTCACAAACAAAAAATGAACAAGAATCCCTACTACAAGAAATCAAAAGAAAAGAAGGGGGTAATGAGCTTGAATCCCTAGAATTCCTTAGTTATTTTAATTCCATGGGGTGATCCTCATTATAGGTTAGGTGGCATCAATCCAACTTGGCAATGGTGGTATCCTTACATGTGGCGACATGTCTATCACATTAGTGACCTTATTTTGTACAGACCAATATCTACTTGTGGATTAGCTAGATTTTTGTGACTTGACTTACATAGTAGTTTAGTACAATTGCATGCACAAAATCATGGTTAATGAATCTTGCACTTGCACACACATTGGTTCATAAAATTTGGCTTCACTACCTTACTCAAAATTGGTAAATCAATTTTAAAAGCACACACATTTGATCCTTGAGAGATTTTGTATCATTATGTAAATCAATATGGATAATGAACTCACACATCACACACTAGTTCTTGATAAATTTGACTTTATCCTTGAAATAATTTAAAATATTTCTTTGAATTTTGCTAGAAAATATTAGTTTGTAACCATTTGCATTAATCCCCACAAATCACTTCATTTTAGCAACTACAATATATATATTATCTTCAAAAATTTCCAACATGTGACACAATGATTTGTTTTCAAATAAACATTGCATTTCAAATCACACATAATCATTTTATCATGCATTGCATTTTTGACTTCACGATGATGGTATAATTCCTAGCAATAACTTTCCTTTAAAAATTCATGCTAGGAATTCTATGCCTAGTGCAAGTCATCCTTCCCAATTTTTCATGCTTAAATCACTTTATATATCTTGCAAATACAATCTTTATCAACCTATTTTTCTCAAAATAAAATTCTCTTAAAAAAATTGATATCTTCTTTTATCATCATAAGCCTCAAGGTTACTCTCGAGCCCAAAATCTTTCGATATTAGAAATACAAAAACTTCCTCACAACAGGATATGCTTCATGACCTAAGTGAGCATTGATATCCACTAACGGTCATATAACAACACAACATCCTTTGAGGATCATTGCTAATCCATAAATTTTATCATCACATAAAAACATTTTTATCTTCCAAAAATAATTTACAAAATCATTTTTCTTTTCAAGTTAAGAATGATTAAAAATATTCAAAAATAAAAGCATGATTATAATAAATTATCTAACACAACCATCATAAGCAAATGCAATAAATCATCCACTAAATCATATAATTCAAAGTCACATAGACAAAAAGGATCAATATATATATATACCAAAATATAAGTACAAAATAAAGTCAAACTGGTATGTCACAATATCCAAAATTGGTATACTCAGTCACTAGGGGTATATCACAAAAACTATCCTAGTCTATCATCCCTATCATCCTCTCAATCATCTAGAGCTCTGAGTATCATCATCCCCACCAAGGGGTCACGGTGGTCGAAACTCTACTACCCCTGTAGTACTAGCCCTGATCGTTGAGCGAGACACTGATCTAGAGTGGCTCGAAGTCACCTACTCCGTAGGTAATGGTTGTCTTTGCTCTGTAGGCACTACTACAAAGTACAATCCCTAATAAAAACCTACTAGTTAAAGACCCTAAGCTAGATCTCCCCTTGAACCACTCCACCCTGACCGAGTCAACTAGGAAGATGTCAAAGCAGGAACCCTAGCTCCCTAAGCCACCTGAGCTCATGCCTCAGTGAGCTCTATCTCTAAATTCTGAACCCAAGTCTTTAGACTCATGTTCTCCACCCTTAGAGCTGCCATATTGCTACTCTCTCCCTCCTCCACCATCTTCTCCCTAGAGCAACAATTTCACCAACAGTTAAAAAATAAAATGAATTAAATTTTACCCTAACCTTTTTCTATTTATTCATTTTACCCTAAATTCAAAAATTTTGAGTTTTACACCAAACACAAAATTTGGTGTAAAAAATCAAAGGGGGTATCACACCTAATGCAGTTACAGTAAAATTTGAAACTTCAACAATTTTTTGCAATAAATTTTTGCTTTCTCGTAAAGTGTGCCATTTTTTTCTTTAATGCATTTTTTTCAAAAATGCGCTAAAGAGGGGAAAAAATATAATAGGCTAAAATTGACCCATGTCAATTTACCCTAAGTTAAAAACATTAAAAAAATTAATTAAACTTCTTGTTAACCTCTTGCCTCAATTTTTGCACCTACATCAAGTTTGTTTTTAACTTCCTGATGATATTAGCTCTATTTGACCGATATCTGATGTCTGATGTGATATCGGACTTTATTGTACAATATTGGATGTCTGATCTCATCCAAAACAAAAAATCACCCAAAATAGAAAAACAATAAGGTTTTGTTGTAACCATTTTGTCTGTACCTAGCCAACGATGTGGATGTTACAGTATCGGATCATCCGATATCGTCCAGATTGGGAAAGATCATAACTCCCTTATTTTTCAGCCCAGCCCCGATAGCTCACCCTTACCTATTTAATCCAAGCACTCTCCCTGGATTCCCCCTAGTTGGATTTTTATCATTCTTGCATCCTTAACATTATAGTGTATTTTCTAGTTTTATACTTTCTTGTAGGTTCAGATATCTAAAAGTGTGCATCAGGTGGTATGATATGAGATTGTATGTCTCATATCGCCATAACAAGTTTGATCTTTTCTGCAGACTTACTGGGGGCATCTTTAGACCTCTATTTGTATTTTGGGTCCTCTATTTTGCATTTACAAGATTACATATGTTATTTATCATCTCATCTAAGCATTAATTCCATTTTTATATCTGGTGTTCACCTTCATATATATTTTATTCCATTATTTCATGTTTATAGCATAGATTTACATTGTTTCTTTTCAAGCATTGCACGTAGTGATCTCATATGATCTAATTCATGCTTAATCAAGTTCATATTATGCTACAAATCTCTATTTTTATTGTCAATTTATGAAACTGTAGGTTTCTTCTTATATTGGACCTACTGATATCATATCAAACCTATCAATACCACATCAGACATCCGCTATCACCCTACAAAGTTTGATATCACCTGCAGCAAGCAAAATATTTAACATCAACCATCCAAATCGAGTAAGATCGTGATATTTCTTTAAAAATTAACCATTGCATATGTTTATATTCTGTAATCTATTGTGTGTTGTATTCATTTGAATCTAAATTACATGTAGTATAGATTAGTTGCTTTAGCCAAACTAGGTGAATGTGAGTGAATTAAAAGAAACATATTAAACAAACTCCCAACCTAGGCATGGAAACTACCATACAAATATTTCCTGGTGAACCCACCCAATTCATCGAAAAATCACCAAAGAGGGTACGACCTCAAGTGCCTCTCCTCTGAGGTTTAGACCTATCATTTTTCCATTCCCCTTCGAGGCACAAATCCATTAGCCTGAAGGAAAGGAGTGCAAAAAATTTAGAGCTACACATAAAATATGTGGAGATCTTAAATTGTCCATGCTTCATACAAGTTCTACATTGTGTCTAACTTTTATTTTACTATCCTATCTATTCTCCACTATCCTTTATGCTCACTCTCTCCTATCACTCTATCAAAGGACTATATATAAAGGGATATGTATCTTGGTATTTCACCTACCTATGACTCTTCACATTCCTATTCTATGACTCATGTATATGTGGACTACATGCACATTTATATTATCAAGTACTTTGTACATTCTAACACTTGTGTATTTATTACATTGCATAAAGTAAATACTCAAATTCTAATCTAAGAAAAACTTTCTAATCTGAAGATGTACCTAAGGTGGTACATCGACATGTACTAAATATTGTAAGATGTTTGAAAATTTATAATGGTAAGACAAAATAAAAGATAAAATAATCGATGGATCAATTTTAGATGTATAATAAGATAATGGATTTTATAGATCTATAAGGGAATGACTTTAGAATCAGTGCTAGAGTTTTATGAGTTGCTAAAGTAGTGCTAGAGTCTTATGAGTTGCACTTCAATAGATAGTAGTGCTAGAGTCTTATGAGTTTCTAAAGTATATAAAGAGGACCAAAACATATTTAGTGATGTTCTAAAAAAATGTGATAATGATGATTGTTGAAAGAAGGGAAAAGGTAACAATAGCAAAGTTACTTATTGTAGGCATGAAATCCCTAGTTCTAGAATGCACCAAGGTCATGATCATGCAAGCCAAGGTAGATATGGATGAGGGTACCACAAAGGAATTTAGAATTTAATAATTTTCCAAGGACTTGACCAAAGAGGATATCAAGGATTAAACCCAAAAATACCATAAGAAGTCAATTGAGGGAGGTGTAGCCAAGGAAAGGAGGACAAATGACTTAAAAGTAATAATTGCTTTTGTTGGATCTATTATTTTTGCTAACTGGATGATGATATAAATAGTATTATAAGTATGGTTATATGGTATAGATATCTTAGTAATGACTTGTAGCGTGATGAATCCATTACTACTCTATATATTTGGTGGCTTTCAAAATGGAAAGAGGTCTTCATGAAATTAATTGAGGTATGTTTATTTTAGTATCTTCATATTGAATCATTAGAAATTTGAAGATGCTAGGTGAGAGGTTATGCATTATGGATACACAATGCAAAAATTTAAGGAGAATCTCTTAAGATTACTATAGGATAACATCCAAGAGGATCCAACTAGGAAAATGATGAGACTATTAATGGTAGAAGATCAAGTTAAACAAGTCATCAACATGATCCAATAGGTCAATCCATTGGTATCAATAGGGCACAATCCAAAATAAATGAAAGGATTATGTTGCACTACTAGAGATATCCTCTAATGATAATATGAATTGTATCAAATGTAGGATACTAAGAATTAAAATCATATGGAAGGAATAAGGATGGAATTATAGAAATCATATCGACTACTAGCTTAAATGTTGAACAACATGTATAATTGCAAAAAAAATTGGTTGGAGTTAAAGGGAAATCAAGGATATTGATACAAGATATTAACTCAAAAATCCATGTCCTATAGTAACATTTCAAGGACAATATGATAATAATCTATTGGATTAACCTGACCATGAAATACATTTGATAATAGAACAAGAATTAAATCTTTAACAACCTCAAGGACAAGTTTAAAATCTTTAAATATACAAAGAAATTTATATAAATATAGATTTGGATGTTTAGGTGATCGAGGAGAAAATCCAAAAGTATAGTAATATCACCCAAGATATCTTGATGCATAATCCTAATGATATTGTGGTAAAAAAAATGGAATGAAGTTTAACTATCTACATAAAAATATCATTGAAATGATTTATCAATGGGTAGATATTTGTGTGGGATTCATACATTAGTATCTAATCCTTGAGTTTCTATAGTCATCCAACTCCTTGTAGTATTGTTAACCCAAACCATTATAATATTAGTCAATTCCCTTATCACCAAACGATTTTCATAATATTTTTATAGAGAGTGAGTAAACCCATGAATTGTTAGAGGAAATTTATTACAAGGAGTCTTTAGATTTATTGGTACCACCCCTATTTTAGTGTCTTAATAAGCATTTTATACTTGCAAAGAAAAATATTCCAATATCACCATCAAATATAAGTTTCCACTCCCTATAATAGATTATTTATTGGATGATTTGCATGGTTCTAAATACTTTATAAAAGTGGAATTGCCATAGTTGTGAATAAATTTCCTATAGTACCCTATGAATCCTAAAAATAGACTGAGTTGTTTAAGGAATTTGGGCAAGGGCTAGTCTTACATGGATTTGATCTTGTTAGGATCCATCTTGAATCATTCTTGAGATATTATATGTGCCAATTTTTCTACATAATGGACCCTAAAATATTATTTGGACCTTTTAACAAAGAGTTTTTCATTCTATAATATGTGAACAAATTGGTCCACATGAACTAGATGATCTTCCTAGGACTTGCAAATTAATATATTACTAAATAAGACTAGAATAAATTTGTAGAGAAAATAATTAAAGATAGAATTCATGAGGCTCCAAAAAGTGGAAGGAGCGTTAGTGAGATAAAAGATATGTATAGGAATTTATAATGACCCTAACATGTACAAAAATAATTTTAAGGATATTAACCCTAATTTGATAAAACCTAGAGTGCAAGTAAAAATTTATAAAGTATTTAGCACCATGTAATTCATCCAACAAATCATCTAAAATAGGGATACAAAGCATATATTTAATGGTGATCTTGTTGAAAGGTCAAATATTAAGATACATGCACCAATAATTGTCCTTGTGCTATATCATAACCACTAGATAGGAATATGGAATTATGATGATTCCTTGCTCCAATAGTTCATAGACTAGCTTCTCAATTTCAAAAAATTTTAGGTGAGGATAGCAATAAGGATGCATGTCAAGAGGCTAACTTTCCAAAAATATATGGATAGCATGATCATGTGTGTCCTTAGAGGAATACCTATGGGATCAACAGATACATTCACATAATTATCCATATTTTTTTTTAATTCTAAAGAAATAAATGGAAGAAGTGACTCACAAGACTCAACTTCCATGTAACTAACCTGGGCAAAGAATCCATGATCATATTTATTTAATATTTTTTAAGTTGTGGGAACTCACCACCTTGATTTAAAGAGGTTGAATTCATTAGAGACAAGTGAACTTTTCATTTTTTGGTCATTTGACATATAGTCAATGCAAATTAATAAAAATATTTTAAAATTGAGATAGCCACCATGCTCCTAAGATGGCATTTATGCTTCCTATATCTATGGTGAAGATAATGCCAAACCAAGTATTATCACCCATATACATGTTATACTTAGCCTATTGACCCACATACTGAGTTGTGCCCCCATTTATAGTCAATACTTAGAATTTGTCTTGGTTTGAAGATTCTATATATATACCCAAAGACTTTGTTATCTTTTGCTACCTGATTCAATAAACACATCAATATGATGATTTTTATGTTGAGGTATATTACATGGGATATGTTAATGTATCCCCATGATACATTTGTAAATATGTAATATATTAGGTTTGAGTATTTAATTTAGATTTTGATTCATATCCCCCTTTTATGTAAGTTTTAATGGTAGGAAATGCACAAGTTTCATGTAAGAATGTAATGTGCAAAAAAGCACAAGTGTCATGTAAGTTAGAGTGCAAGTGTAGATTGAGAGAATGTGCACAAGTGTCTTATATATAAGAGTGCAAATATGTAATGTGAGGATGTGCACAAGTGTCATAGATTATGAGTGCATGTAGAAGTGTAAGAGTCATGTAGATGTGTGCAAGTGTCTTAGAGTCAAGTGTCCATATAGTATGCAAGTGGCAAGATGATAAGCCAAGAGTCATGAGACTTGGTATATGGAGAGTAATAGTCAAGTACTTGAAGAGTCACTTTACTATGGCTATATTATGGAGATAATGTTCCATGAGATAGAAATCAAAGATCCAATATTCATATATTATTACATAATTGTAATAGGAAGAGAAGTAATAAAGCTTGTATATAGATTTGAGCAATTAATATTGTAAGTTTTCTTCATGCATAGTTCATGAATGATTCGAGATATTTACATTCATATCTTAGTATATAAATGAATGTTATTTGTTTTATTAAATAGGTATTGATATAGATATTAATCTGATTATATATTATTCTACTCTTATATTACTATTTTGAACTTTAATACTGTGGTTATTTTATAGTTGAAACTTGTGATATTTTGTAGTAGTAAGGCTTAAAAATCCAACAATGGTATCAAAGCTACCACTAGACTTCGTCTAATTTTATAGAGTTATTTATTAGCCACCATTATTAATTAAATTTTTCCATATCTTGATAGATCTGATTTAGAGTCTATCCACTTTAAAGGAAGTGTAGATTTGAACTCTAATTTTTAAAGGTCTTATTGATTAGAACAAACTAGGGTCTTTTCACTAGGTTGAAGAAAAACTAGTGAAGACTAGGACTTAGCTATATTGAAGAAGAGGGCTAAATTAGAGAAAATTTGGATGTTGATAAAGAAAGCCAACTTAGAGAAACATTGGAGATATGAGTCTGAATATTACAAATTAAAGTTTGAAGATTAAGGTAAAATCGACTTAGAAAATAGTTGGTCATTCAAGGATATTTAGAGTCACCCTGACATTGATATTAGGTTCTCTAGTAAGAAGAAGAATCATATTGGGTTATTACATGTTATCTAAGATGTTTAAGATTTCATAAGAGTAGTAGAGAAGTTTAGCTACAAACGTTGAGAAGTTTCCTACAAAGATAGAGAAGAATTTTAGCTTATAAGATCAAAAAAGAGAAGTAGGAAGATAATAGAGAGAATCGAAGCAATAGAATAATTAAAATTTTAGTGGATTTAGAAGCATTCAAATCTTCCTAAGAAATATAAAAAGAATAAAAAAAATAAAGAAAGAAAAGAAAAATATTGCAAAGCAGAAAAGAGGGAAGTATCTTCCTAGAATACATTGAAGAACTAGGCTGGCTATATATTTATATATCATTTTAGTCTTGGTCATGGATCACTTTTTGAAGTAGGTTATTCAAGGTAGAAATTTTTGTAATAGATAGAAAGGCCCAAGAGTTCAATATTGAAGAGAATCCCAAGATGCTAATATATACAAAAGGGGTTTAAGAAGCCAAGATAGAAGAGAATAATCCAAGAAGAGGAAAGAGGTCCAAGAGTATAATATTGTAGAAGAGAAGGTCATTCGACCAATATAATTTGAAAGCAACATAAAATAATAAGTCATTTGACCATCACACGAAGGCAACATAAAATAATATGCCATTCAATCAACATAATAAGGCAACATAGAAGAATAAGCCATTTGTTCAACATTGGAAGTACAATGCAGTCAACACAGTCGAATTGGTTCATTCTATCAATATTTTAATAAAGAGCCAATATAGAAAAAGAGAGTAAAAGCTATAAAAAAGAGTAAAATCCTAAAGTAAAAAGGAAAAGTAAGCAGTGGCCTACATAGTGAACTAAAATCCAACAAAAGAAAAGAGTTGGTTCTTCAAGATAAAGTCAAGTAGTTATCATATAAGGAAATAAAATCTAGAGCACCCAAGTGGTTCTTTTGTGAAGCAACATAGTCTAGATGAACCAGGTCTAAGTTATTCTTCAATGAACCAAGCACCCTAAACCAAAAAAGAGTCAAAGTACCCTAAATTAGCAGAAATTCAAAGAGCCCTAAACCAAGAGAGAGATAAAGCACCTTGAATCAACAAAGAGATGAAGGTAAACCAATTACCCTTTATTAGAAGAGATCCAAAGGTAAACTAAGTGCCTTAACCAAAATAGAGCCAAAGGTAAACTAAACACCTTGTACCAAAAGGTAAAATAAAGTCAAACCAATTTTCCCAAGTACCATGAATCAAAAGCTAAACATAGACAAATCGAAAGCACCCCGAGTACATGATCCAAAGTAAAAATTTGAAGCCAAACCAAAAATCTGAGTGCATCCAAAATCAGGATGTAGAGCACTGGAAAGGAAGGTGAATTGGTGCACATTGAAGTTTATACATTTGAATACATGAGGAGACATCCATGCAAATCAAACACATAATACCCTAGCATTACATTTGTTATTGATAATATAATATATTTAGCTACTTCAACATTGATGTGTTATCAAGTAATAGCTACATTAATTGTGCAACACATAGCATTTTGGTGGGAAAAAAATTAAATATTGTGCTAAGGTTAATTTTGGAGATATAAGGTAGATATTATATAGTTTTTTTATTATTACATTTTTTAAGTTGAAAAATTAAAAAGAAAAGAAGATATAAGGAGTTAATGGAATTTTATTTTTTGAATTTGAGTTATTTTTTAAATTCAATTTTTTTTTAAGGAATTTGAAAGTTTTAAAGTTTTTAGAGAATTTGAAAAACTTTAAAAACTAAGTTTTTGAATATTTTGAAAAGTTTGAAGTATTTTGAAAATTTACAAATTTATTGATTAGGTATTTAAAAGGTTTTTAACATGAAAGGATTATAAATTTGCAAATTCCATATTTGAGTAATTATTAACTAAAGAGATATATGATGTTTTCTACTACAAAGAAAATAAATCATTGAATTGATTCATATCATGGAAGAAATTATTAGAAATGCATTCAATGAGGATAGTGAAGAAATAGTAAACAAGTTAAAATTTTATTTTCAAAATTTGATAGATGATCTTGATAAAAAGAAGAAAATAACAAGATCACTAAATACTCTTGAGAACTCAAAATTAGATCTTGTTGCTACTAAATCTCAATTTGATAGAACATCAAAAATATATTCTATCACAAAACCTATATCTACTCAAAATGTCATAGATTATCAAATCTTGCAACTTATTTATAAGGAAAATAAAGGAAGAATAACCTTAATAATACATCAATGGCTATGTTGTTTTCTCAAGAAGATAAAAGAACTTGAAGTACTAACAAGAAATCATAAATCAAATAAAGGACATTGCATTCAGTTAAAGTGTAATTATTGCAATAGAATTGGACATAAAGAAGCAAGTTTCTGGAATCTCTATCCATGTAAATTTTGTGGAAGAAAATCTCATTCTCTAGCATTTTGTTGGTACAAAGACAAATATTGTGGAATATTGAAAGAATGATATTGTTCAGATAGAAAATATTTTTCAAAAAATTATTTCCAATAGAGCAAAGTGTTCAATTTATGAAATGTAGGAAGGGAAAACATTTTATGATAAAATGTTTAGAAAATAAGGAAAATAAAAATGGATCAATTATGGTCCAAACTTATCTTATAGAGTAATCAGGAATGAGCCATATATATCAAAGGCTAAAGAAGAATTTTAAGCTCTTTATGCATATCAACCTGAATCCAAAGAATAAGAAGTTCATGAAGTTCATGATCTATATCATGAAGATGAAAAAGAACTCAGAGCTAAACTCAAATAAGTTAAATATGAATCTAAAATAGAGGTTCATGAACAATGCAAGGTCACATGAATATTGAAGATGAATATGAGGATAAATATTGAATACTTAAGTCTTCAATAACTAGATACAGTAATGCAAGGGGGTGTTGAGGTATATTACATTATTTGATACATGCTAATGTAACCCCATGGTACCTTCATGGTATATTTGTAAATATGTAATAGATTAGGGTTGATTCTATAGTTTAGAGTGTGATTTATATTTCTCCTTTTATGTAAGTTTCAATGTGCAGGAAATGCAAGAGTATCATGTAAGAATGTAATGTGCGGAAAATACACAAGTGTCATGTAATTTAGAGTGCAAGTGTAGACTGAGATAATATGCACAAGTTTCTTGTATGTAAGAGTGCAAATATGTAATGTAAGGATGTGCACAAGTGTCCTATATTAGGAGTGCATGTAGAAGTGTAAGAGTCATGTAGATGTGTGCAAGTGTCTTAGAATCAAGTGTTCATCTAGTATGTAAGTGGTAATATGATAAGCCAAGAGTCATGAGACTTGGCATATGAAGAGCAATAGTCAAGTACTTAAAGAGTTGCTTTACTATAGATATATTATGGAGATAATTCCCCATGATATAGCAATCAAATATCTAATAATCATATATTATTAGATGATTATAAGAGGAAGAGAAGTAATAAATCTTGGATACATATTTAAGCAACTAATATTGTAAGATTTCTTCATGCATATTTCATGAATGATTCTGTCTATTTGCATTCATATTTTAGTATATAAATGAATGTTATTTATTTTATTATATAAGCCTTGATATAGATATTAATTTTCTCATATATTATTCTAATCTTATATTATTATTTTAACCTTTAATATCATGGCTATTTTATATCTAGGACCTATGATATTTTATGGTAGTAAGTCTTAAAAAGCCAATAGTTTGATGAATCCTTGGACCTTGATGGTATGGTGGACCTAGAGCCTGTGATAGATATGGAGGTGAAAAAATAAAACTTTATTCCAAATTCAATTATGTGCAAACCTTACAATATATAGTCTCCATTGCAACAAATAATACGAAACGGAAGGAGGAGATAAAGGAGAAAAGGGATAGAAGAAGTTGCGAGAAGAAGGAGATAAGAAGATAGAAGGAGGATAAGGAGGAGACAAAGTAGGGATAGGGATAGAGATAAATTAAAAATATGCCTTGCCGACATTTCTTGCCAACTTTGCACCTTCGTGGAGTTAACCTCTAACACTCTCCCCCTTAAAGTTGAGAGGACTGACAAGACAGTCTCTCAGCTTTATAAATTGAGCTTTAGCCATGCCTTTGGTGAAGATGTCTGCAATGTTTTCCAAAGTGCTGCAATATTTAAGCTCAACGATATCTTGCTCCACCATGTCTCGGATGAAGTGATACTTCATATCAAAGTGTTTTGTTCTGCTATGGTGGATAGGATTATATGCCAACTGAATGGCACTGATGTTATCACAGTATATTCTGGTAGGACCACTTTGTTGTTCTCCAATCTCTTCAAGAACTTTTCTCAACCATAGGGCTTGAGTACTAGCATATGTGATGGCTATATACTCAGCCTCAGTAGATGACAATGCTACAACAATCTGCTTTTTGGAACTCCATGTAATTAGTCCTGATCCTAGACTAAAACAGTTCCCTGATGTAGATTTTCTATCATCGATGTTGCTGCCCCAATCACTATCACTGAAGCCAACTAACTTGACAACATTACATTTTTGGTAATGGATTCCAAAATCCAATGTACCCTTTACATATCTGAGAATTCTTTTAGCTGCTTGCAAATGCAGCTCGGATGGATTAGCCATAAACCTTGAGACAAGAGAAACAACATACTGAATGTCAGGTCTTGTGTTGGTGAGAAACATCAAACTCCCAACCATGCTCCTATAAGTGGTCGTGTCAACCTTCGGTGCTCCATCATCCTTGCTCAATTGGATCCCATGTCCAATTGGAGTTGCAACTGCTTTGCAATGCTCCATAGCAAATTTCTTGATCATATCCTGAGCATACTTGTGTTGACAGATGAAGATCTCTCTATCTGTCTGATGAACTTCCATGCCTAGGAAGTAGTGCATTAATCCCAGATCTTTCATCTCAAATTGTTTCATCATGGAGTGTTTGAACTCCATATTCATCTTATCATTACTACCCATAAATATGAGATCATCCACATATAAACAAACTATGAGGATGTCTTTACCTTGCTTTAGGTAGTAGAGAGTTGGTTCATTTTTGCTTCGGGTGAACCCATATTCCTTGAAATAGCCATCAATGCGAGAGTACCATGCTCTTGGTGCTTGCTTGAGGCCATACAGTGCTTTTTTCAGTTTATAAACAAGGTGCTCCTTACCTTGTTCTTGAAAGCCTTGAGGTTGTTCAACATAAACCTCCTCTGTTAAGTACCCATTGAGAAAGGCACTTTTTACATCCATGTGTTGAATTTTCCATCCTTTATGGGCAGCTAAGGAAAGTATTGTTCTGATTGTCTCCTGTCGAGCTACAGGAGCAAAGGTCTCCTCATAATCAATGCCATACTTCTATGTGAAGCCTTTTGCTACCAGTCTTGCCTTGTGTCTTTCAATGCTCCCATCAGCATTGAATTTGGTCTTGTAGACCCATTTACATCCAACACATTTCTTCCCTTTAGGAAGTTGTACTAGCTCCCAAGTATCATTGTTTTTTATAGAGGTCATCTCCTCTTTCATGGCGTCCTGCCATATCTTCTGAGTACAAGCCTTCTCATAGCTAGAAGGTTCAAGTTGTGCACTAGTCAATAAAGCATAATTGACTACATCTCCCCGAGGCTCTTGGGAGTCATCATCTCCATACAAACACAGATTTTCAAGTCATTGCAAAACTGAACTCATTTCACTAGCTTGACTTCTAGTATATCTTCTCTAAAAATTTTTATCCAACATCTGATAAGATGGATGATGTTGTAATGTTCTCTTACCTCTGGATGGAGAATCAATATCCATCGGTGAAGAACTGACTGATCGTTGTGGAGAAGGACTTGGAGAAGTTGTTGATGAACTTGAAGTAGCACTTCTGCTTGGGCTTGAAGGGGGTGTGTCTTTGCCTTTCTTGGGTGACACCTGCTGAATTTGTGAAGAACCTGCATCATGGGATTCATCATCAACAAAAATTCTTGGATGACCCCATTCTCCCCCTTCATCAAAAATCACATCCCTGGAAAGGACAATTTTATGGGTCTTCGGATTGTAGAGTCTATAGGCTTTGGTAGACTCACAATATCCTATAAAAATACATGCTTGACTCTTGGGATCAAGATTTTTCCTTTTTTCATCAGGAATGTGTGCATATGCTAAAGAACCAAAAATTCTAAAATGTTTTACATTTGGCTTCTTGCCATACCATGCCTGGTAAGGAGTGATCCCCTTCAAACTCGAAGTAGGACTCCTATTTAGAATGTATACACTGGTTCTTACAACATCAGCCCAATACATATTACTTAGATGCTTTGTTTGAAGCATCGATCTGGCCATTTCTACAATGGTGCGATTTTTCCTCTCTGCCACACCATTCTGTTGTGGAGTATAGGCAGTGGTGAACTGCCTTTTTATCCCACTTTCTTTACAAAATTGCAAAAATTCTTTGGAAGAGTACTCTCCTCCTTTATCTGTTCTGAGACATTTTACATGATATCCACTTTGTTTCTCTACATCATTCTTGAAATCAATGAAGCAATCAAAAGCTTCATCTTTGTGTTTCAGGAAATAAACCCAACACATTCTAGAGAAATCATCTATAAAAATGAGAAAATAAGAATTGTTACCAAGACTTTGTGTCTGCATTGGACCACAGATGTCTGAATGCACTAATTGTAGTGGATAGCTGGCCCTCCATGCTTGTCCTCTTGGAAACTTGGACCTGGCGTGCTTTCCCAAAGCACATCCTTCACAGACCTCCTTGTGATCCTGAATTTTAGGAAGTCCGGTCACCATCGCTTGAGAAGTCAACAATTTTAGGCTAGCAGAATTCAGGTGACCATATCTCAAGTGCCAAAGCACACTTGAATTTGCAATAGCAATATTTGCAAGTTGAGCTCCCCCTGGCTGTCCAAACTTAAGGGGAAATAACCTATTTTTGGTCATAGGTACCTGCGTGATGACTCTATTACAATTATTCTTGTCAAATATTACACATTTTCCCTCATCAAAAACAAGTTTATAATTCTTTTCCATCATTTTTCCAACACTTAACAGATTATGTTGGAGTTGAGGGGTGTAGTAGATATCATTCACCTTTTTGAGGCCTTCCTTCGTTGGAACCTCCATGGCTCCAATGCCTTCAACTTGCAATGCTTTATCGTCTCCCAACTTGATTCGGGATTTATAGGTGGAATCTATTGTAGCAAAGAGTTCTTCTTTGCCACTCATATGGTTGGAACAACCAGTATCCAAAATCCAAGTATCATTCAGATTTTGATCCGATTGCCCATAAGAAAGAAAGAGATTAGAAGTCCCTTCTTCTTCACCAAAATGACCATACTGACTGCTTTGACTGTTGCTTCCCTGAGAATATTTGGACCAACAGTCTCGAGCAAAGTGACCTGGTTTGCCACAATTGAAACAAACCTTTTTGGATTTGTCACTTCCTCTTCCTCGACCTTGATTTCTACCTCTGCTTTGTTGACTACCTCTGCTTTGACTTCCACCTCTACTGGGAGTTCCTCCTCTGTTGGGATTTCCACCTCTTTGGCTGCTCTTGCCTCTACCTCTTCTCTTGACCTCTACCTTGTCCTTTTTTGGCACCTTCCCGAGATGCGAAGGCTTTATCATCGCCTCCATAACTGGTTGAAGGAGATTCCTGTAATCTCTCTTCATGTGAAAGTAATGAACCAATTAAAGCATCAAAGGATAGTGTAGACAGATCCTTTGATTCTTCGATGATGATTGCTATGTGATTCCATTTCGGAAGAAGTGTTCTCAACACTTTCTTCACAACAGTTTCTGGTTTGACTTCTTCTCCAAGTGTTACCATCTTGTCAATGACTGCTTTAACTCGAACGCAGTAGTCACCAACTTTCTCATTTTCAATCATCTTGAGATTCTCAAAATCTCGTTTCAGTGTTTGAAGCCTGACCTGCTTCACTTGATCACTTCCTTGGAAACCTTCTTTTAAGGCATTCCATGCATCTTGGGCAGTTATACAAGATGCAATTCTGGGAAAAATACTTTTATCCAACGCTGCTTGAAGATGAAAAAGAGCAAATGAATTGTTCTTTTGTGCTTCCTTCTTTGCTTTCTTATCAGCTGCACTTAATGTAGTCCAATCGGAGGGTTCTGAGTAACCCTCTTCTACTATGTCCCATAACCCCTTACCTATGAGTAAGGTCTTCATTTTGATAGACCAGTACTCATAATCGTACCCATTAAATTTTGGAATGGGTAGATTAGCATTCGAGGCCATAGCTACTGACAAGAAACTAGAAACAAACTTTTATTTTTCTAGTACAATCAATTTCAAAGAAAAGCAATTACAAATTTAAATCAAGTCTAGCTTGATCTACTCTTTCACTTATGGCTTGCTCTTCTTGTTGAGGCTCTCCAATCACCGGGTTCCCAAAGTTATCACCAATCGAATCTTCATCGTCACTGATGAGGATAATTTCTAGTGAAGCTGGCTCCAGTATTTGGACTGAATCACTATTACTGATCTGAGGATTTGTTGGTTCTTGAGGTGCAATGCCAACTGAATTTGAGTGCTCAAATCTGTTGCTGAAGGAGTTGTCTTCGGAATCTGCCTCGTATCCAGAATCGGGACGTCTCTGATGAGCTATGACGACGTTTTGTAACTGGCTGAACACAACATGCAGACCATATCTCTGAACTCTTTCATCAAACGATTCGGCGTTCTCTCTCAGTAAAAGAGAGCACAGTGCATGATAGCACCCGGTAGATCGTATCATGAAGTTTTTCAATGCAAAAATATTCCCCTTAGGGCCTCTGAGGTTACAGATGTTTACTCTTACAAATTTCACTCCTTTACAGCTGTTGAGGCTATTACAAAAAAAAATTCAGCCTTGAACGGGGTTCCAAGGGGCAGTGCTAAACGGGCGCTCCAGAAGGCTTCCCGTCACTTTTATGCTCCCTTTTTACAAATATTGCCACTTAGGCTATTACACAATTTGCAAGTTTTTTAAGCCCCTTGGGCGTATTACATAAATTGCCTCTGAGGCAATAGGTTCAAATTTTCCCCTTTTAAAGTTTACTAAAAAAAACTTTTAAAGTATTTAATATATTTCTATTTAATAATTAAAAAACATTGCATTAAAAACAAATAATTTTAAAAGCAATATTTTTTAATTATTAAATGAAATATAAAACTTTTTTTTTTTTTAAATTGAACCTTTATGTTTGCAGCCCGCGTGAGTTGAACTCGCAACCTTTCGAACCCGACCGAGCCTCTTGACCAACACGGTTGCGACCACCTTTGGCACCTCAAAGCACTTGCAGGCTCTTATCCTTCTCGTGGTGCATATAAAAAGAAATGAGAATTTGATCTCCGCAGGGTTTCGAACCTGCGACCGAACGCAGCGTTTCAAACCACCTTAGCCAATCGAGCCAAGCGTCCGATGTGAAGACACGCCCGACGCGATTCTATTAAACATGCGCAAATTATTTTTTTATTTTGAAAATGGGATATCAATATCCCACATGCGTTGTGCGTGGGGGAATATGGGGTTTAAAAACCCCGACACGACTATGAGAAGTCGATTGCCTTCGGGCAATCGATATTCACTCCTTTTGTTGCCGCCTCAGCCAATTCTCAGCTATCACGTCACAACCACTTCATGACTACATTTCCACATCATTTGTGCCAAACCCCACCTTATTGTCATGCCCTCTCTGCCATGTCAATCAAATTGTCCACGTCACCCACTCTCAGCCTATGCCACGTGTCGTCCTTCTGTTGTGTTCATGTCATCCAAGCCTCTACTACCATGTGTCTATCCACATCAACATCACGTCTACATCCATGTCAGGTTCTCGTCATCACCTCGGTCTACGTGTAGTCAATTGCATCAAGGGTTCATCAGATCCACCTCAGGATGTCTGTGCACCACCTCGAAGTGCATGCCAGATCTATTGTGCATGCCTCGGTATCCGTGCCCGGATCTGGAATACCTAGGCAGTCCTACTACCTCGAGATGCGTGCCTGGACCTTCACAGGTCAACTCCCTCTACTTGACCTCAAAAAATAGGCCTGGACCTCCTACTCTGATACCAGAGTGTGATAGATATGGAGGCAAAAAATTAAAACTTTATTCCAAATTCAATTATGTGCAAACCTTACAATATATAGTCTCCATTGCAACAAATAATACGAAACGGAAGGAGGAGATAAAGGAGAAAAGGGATAGAAGAAGTTGCGAGAAGAAGGAGATAAGAAGATAGAAGAAGGAGGAGACAAAGTAGGGATAGGGATAGAGATAAATTAAAAAGATGCCTTGCCGACATTTCTTGCCAACTTTGCACCTTCGTGGAGTTAACCTCTAACAGAGCCCCATTAGAAAAAAAGAAAAAGTTCTATGGTATCATCCTCATGCTCAAAATTTGATACTTCAACTAATTACTCCTACTATGATGAATATTTATCTTCTGACACTATGACTTCCTTGCCTTCCACTTGAAAGTTAAGTCATTCCTCATAGGCCTGATATTGGGAATGGTTTAAGTGAAATTTAAAATAAAATAATCCATGGGGATGATCATTATTACAATTATTAAATTAATACCATTGAGTTTTGAAGTCACACCAATGTTTGGGATGGAGAACTTGGATTTTCTTTTCTACTATTAAATCTACATGTTCAACAGCCTTGAGGGTTGTTAGAAATATACTATATTACATCATTTGGATCATGTAAATGTACCTTTCTTGGTGCATACTCTAGGACATTATATTACTTTAGGGGGAAGTCATCTAGTTACTTCATGTAATGTAATAAATGCACAAGTATCAATGTATAAGTTGTATATGTGCAAGTTGTCCCTTGCACAACTAGATAGAGTGTTGGCCAAGGAACCTATTTCCTATATAAAGGGCCATAAGCATAGAGTAAGATAAGTAGTAGGAAGTAGTGTATAATAGTGTGGTGTGATGTAATGTGATGGAGTGTGATATTCTTAATGTCCTTTATTGAGCAGTAGCTTTATTCATGGAGTGTTCATTTCCTCCATAGCTACTTTTATAAACACTTCCATCATTTCTATTTATAGTATATTTTTACTCATCTTGCAGATTTACTTTATTTCATATTATTCTGCATCTTGTGATTTCTATCTCCCATTACATGTTGCATCAAAAGCTAATAGTGGTATTAGAGCCACAGTAGGTCAATAGGAAAACCACCATTATCATTGACCCTGAGTTTTTTTCAACCTGACACGTCATTAGACCAATCACTATCAAAAATTATCAAAATATTTTAGGTGGTATAATTAGGAGAGCCGCAAGTAAGGACTGAAATAAATCTCATTTTTTGAAATACTGAGATTGCATATGGCTATAGTCTGTCCACATAGTTATAAGGGAAAACATGTGAATACTAGGACTCAACATTTGATCAACTAGTTTGATGAATCAACTAGTGAAGCTCATCTAAGATATCTGAAGAAATTTACTTGAAGTTTCTTTTATTGCAAGGAATTAATTATCATATGATTGGGACACCTCCTACAATAGAAATCTAGGAGATTTCAACTTTGTTGTCTAAAGGTCAGAGTGCCTTCATAGTGCAAATATTAGTTGCAACAATAGAAGAATACTACATATTAGACTTTTGGAGAAGAATCATGGTGAAGTTGGGAGACAAGAGATCTCCATTGCTAGATTGGAAAATTCATAATAAAAAGGCCATAGAATTCTTGATCCAGAAGAAAATGCCATAGAAACCTTGATATTGAAGAAAAGGCCACAAAAACCTTCATATTGAAGAAAATGCCATAGAAGACTTGATATTGAATAAAAGGCCACAAACACCTTGATACTAAAAATAAGGCCATAGAAGCCTTGATACTTAAGAAGACTCTAGAAGAGAGTATATGATTCAGAAGAAGATTTGAATACTAATATTTTTTTGTAGGAAGAGGGAGATTTAGTGAGTTGGTAAAGCTTCCTACAAAAAGGAGAGGGAGAGCATCTTCTTTAGAATTAATCCAGCACCTAAAGCAAAAGATATTAGGAGATCTCATTGATGAACTTCTAGACTTGGAAGAAGAAGGACTAGGAGAGTCCTTCTCAAATACAAATGCAGTAGAATCCGAAATCTAGGAGAAAATATTGCCACCAACACTTCCAAGTGTAGAAGGTTGAAGATAAGGTCTTAAGAAAGACCAGAATGAGCTGCAATATCAAAGGCTTTGGAGAGGTCTCTACGAGCATTCAATAAAAGGCTTGGATATCCTTGTTGAAGAAATCGTCAAATGAGTTCCAAGGAGAACTCATTGGAGAAATTTACTATTGGAGATAGTGAAATATTTGGGACAATTATCACCATCCAACAACAAGCCCAAGAAGAAGAATTTGGCAAGGAGTGCCAAATATTAGAAGACCTCAAGACATTCAAAATATTGATATGAAGATCCTATTTGAAGTCATAATTCAACAAGAAGCTTGAAGAAATATTCAGATAGAAGAAGCCTATCAAATCCAAGAGATTTGGAGATTGCCTCTCACGGCAAGAAGGCACCACTTTAGAAATAAAAATCTCTTCAAATCTACAGCAAAATGAGGAGGATACAAGAGGATAAAAAGCCACCAAAATTCTAGGCTTATGAAAGAGAGTTTGAGACCATATTTTGGTGAAGACAAAGCTATTCAAAGCAACCTACAAAGAGCTACAATATCTTACTCAAGGCAGAAACTTGCTAATCTTAGACACCAAGATCTACATTCTCTATAGAACTAGCAAAAAGAGCTTTCAAATAAAGGTAAGAAACTATTGGTGCAAGTAGATTCATTAAGTGGATTACTTATCAGACTTTTTTAAGCACCTTAAGTGGATAAAAGTTGAAAAAAGGAGAATTGAATTACAATCTTCAAGAGTGCAAAAAGAAAGGTTTCTTTAAGGTTCATTTGCACTTTAGGAGTTGATTAGATTTCATAATTCCAAACTATCTATCAACTACCTATAATTTACTACCTAGGAAGGTGTCTAATCAAAGAGACAACCTCAACCCCTATATTGCCCTCAAAATTCTACCACAAAACAAAAAAAATAGATTTTAAAGGAGTGCAAAAGAAGGTGTAATAAATGACATTATGTATAAAAATATTTTACATAGTGTTGCACTATTCTAATCTGATTTATACATGGAGAGAAGGTAGATTTAAAGGTGTCTTAAGGACACTACAGTCACTGGGTAAACCAATCTAAAGTGGTCGTATGCTAGTGTCAATCCAAGCATAGCACAAGGAGATACTCAAATCATGCATTCACCTCACATCCTAGATTTCCGAACTTGCAAGAGATAAGGTGCAAAAGTAAAGGGAGAAACAACATCATTTGTAAGAAACATCATCTACGTAAGGAGGATGTAAATAAGAAAGGAAGGAAAAATCAAAGCATCATTGGAGTGTTTCTTACTCTACATCCACTAGCAAAAATCGATGCTCAAAGTCTCCAAACTATTGCTCCATATCCCAGTTGAAAACATTGTAGGTGAACAAAAGAAGAGTTGGGGATATTCAAAGTTAAAAGGATCTCCAAAGTGCCCATTTGAACCAACGATAGAGATGACATCCATGCAAAGAAGAAAGTGATATTTGTCACTAAAATAAAACCCTAACACTTAAATCAAGAGAGTGCTCTTCAAGAGAGGAGTTACACGAACAGGCTGGTGCATTGAGTGTATGAGATACACTTATCCGTTGGAGACCAAAAAATTTGCTAAAGAACGTAATATTCATACATTATGTAAAGGAAGGCAAGTGTTTATTTGGTATCTAATTCTTCTTAAGTGGTCAATGGAAATGGGCATGCCACTTGGAACTACAGACAAGAGTCTTCTTCATTTTAAGGATGTCAATGATCAAAGGATAGTAAGCAATTCTTCATTTTTGCATTTATCACATCATCGTCTACGCTCATAAGGTCAAGTTGTATCATGTCAAGAAGGTTATAGAGCCTTTAATGCTCAAGGAAACAACCCTTGAGCATAATATTTGAATCTCTAATGATAATAACCTTTGTTATCACTGACAAAATACATTCCTATATCAGTTCAGCAAAAACATCTCCAGTGCATGGACAAGCTTAGAAAAAATATTTGAAGGAAATAATAAGACAACTATTCTCCATATTCATACTCGACTTCATTCATTAAAAATTAATAATGGAGAAAGCATAGAACTATTCCTAAGGAAGGTAGAAAATATCAAAGGGAAATTATTTACCGTAGGGTAAACTGATAGAATTATGAAATAACTTGATATTATTCATTAAAATGAGCCTTGCTTAAATATCAAAGGCATACAATCTAATCCATTGGATCATAACTAACTGAGCTAATCTCAACCACACAAATTATCCTAGTAACAACTTAGGATATGAAATATTATTATTCTAAAACCCCCCCTTAAGTGGTACTAGGATATACTAACACCCCCTTTAGTGATACTAGCCCCCTTTAGTGATACTAGAAGGTAGTGAAAAACAAAAAAACTAAAACAAGTGGCATATCCACAAGTATGAGTCCCGAAAATAAGGCTTGATAAGGTACTCATGTACAATATGTGATCAAAAAGAACAAAACTCCCCTAAAACCAAAGTGTCTCACAAAAAGGAGTGTGAATATGGAGAAAGAACCACAAAAATTGCAAGGGTAGTCCAAAATGACTCCACAAGCATGAGTATGTAGTTTCCACCTATATGAACACAATGGGTTGATAACAAGGTCCAAAACTTGTGGACAAACAACAAAACAAGGGAATGATGAAAAAACCCCAAGGGAGAAAACCACCTACCATAATAGAAGAAGAAGAAGAAATATGTGCATGGAGGATGGAGAGGAAGAAAGATGTCCTCTTCAACCCCCCTTAGGACAACTTCCATCAAGAAGCCTGCAAAGGATCCATTAGATGTCTCAAAAAATGTAGAGCCTCGTCATCAAACTGAATGAAATTTTACTCCCAAACTGGTGCTTGTGACACAGATCAAGGCTGTGAACAATGAATAAAGGTCACTAAAGAAGAACCCCTTAAAACCAAAGTGTCTCACAAAAGGATAGTGTGGAAAAATAACCACAAGAATCACAAGGGATGTCAAAAAAGACTCCACAAGCATAAGTATGTGTTTTCCATCTATATAAACACTATGGGCTGATAATAAGGTCCATATGAGTGGACAAACAGATTACTTCGAGGGAATTAAAAAAAAAAACAAAGGGCACAAATAGCTATCAAATGTGTCCTTATGGTGACCTCACCATCCTACCGGAATGCATGGGTAACCAACCGCTACAATGGCTAGGTGAGATAGAGGAGATGACTACATACTAGGATCACATGAACAAATGTCTGGGAGTGTCGGGTTCAACCGATAATGCACTCCATGATACAATTATTTTGAGCCACAAAAAAGTATGAAAATCAGTTTCAAAACTAAAAAATGGTCTACACCATCTTGTCTAGCTCAAAAAAATCTTTTTGATGACTATAAATACCCTATATACAGGTGACATATTGACCTTCATTTTAATAAAAAAATAATCATCTTCTTCTTTCCCTTAGAAAGGAATATTCCTGGCATATTTCGGAATAAAGCAAGGTTTTAAAATTTATCGTGTAGGATAATATTCAAAGGTTTTCCACTTTCCAATTGAAAAAAATAAGTTTTCCCTTGCTGTGAAATTTTCATATTGCAATGTTAAATATTAAAGTGGCCCCTCCACTTGTATTTGAAAGAAAAAACATTAAAAAAAATGTTTAGTTCCCCCTTTAATAAAAGAATGGGCCTCTCCACTTTAAAAAATGTATTGTGAAGGTGAAGGTTTTATGGGCACCTTGGTGTTGTCCCCCATATTAAAAGTATTTCTGATTTGTGTTAATAAGAAAACATAAAAAAAATTCCACTATGATTTAGTTTCACAACATATGCAAACGGAGAAAAAAAATTAGAGGGATGCGGCGAATCTGGCTGCCATGGCAGCATAGTGGAGCAGGAAAAAGCAACTCCATAGGATTTGGATCTACCCTGACGATCGAACACATGGCTTGCATGTTCGTTGTTGCACCCACGCCGAGCAACCCTTGACCCACTGGGTATTGTAGTGCTGGCGACATCAAATCATAGCAGCACAACAAGATCCGGTGTCCGCTCCGCAAAGCTTCCGAGAGAAAATTTTCAAAAACAATAGTGAGGCCCCTCCATTTTCTAAAAAATAGTAGTAAATCTTCTCACATTGCCAAAGCTTTCATTTGCTCCAATTGCTTATGAAAGAAAAAAAATATATCGGCAAAACAGCCAGCAGGTTGGTTTTCAAGGGCGGTAATTGCATCCAATACCCCACAGGAATGGCTCCTCTGAGCTCCAAAATAGGCAAAGCGGCCAACACGAGTACTACCACCTCATCAGGCCACCCATATTTCCTCATGAATTCTGCAATCTGCAATAAAGTGGTTGAACAATGTTTGGATTCGGTGCAGATAAAAATTCTTAGGTGCCTTGCAAAATACGTATGCACCGGTAGTTGGTCCAACTCCACCAATGATCTCCTCATGGGTATTCAAAAAAGCATATTCTTCCACCTGGGGTGTGTGCATCTTCATCAAGGTAGTAGGGCCACGGGGCTAAAGGGCCTTCTTTGTCCCTTATCTTCAGATCCAGATGATTATATAACTATAATTTTTAGGTCAATGCTAAATAACAACATTTAACACAATAAAAACTTCTAGCTATGCGGGCATCTCCCTAATGCTAAATTTAGAACAAATTCCTTATTAATTCATTTCCTTCATGTAGCAAAATAGTGGGGGCTTAGAGTGCTGTCATCCCGCCAATAAATAGGTCCCTGCTCTTTGTCTTTCGAATAGGCTGGACCAGAAACAAAAACCACTGATCTACAGAAAGTACACTCAATGAACAAATATAAATGTAGCAGAACATCACCTCGCGATTGTCATGAGGCTGTAATCTTTGTCAGGTACAAACATGATGACAACCACATCCTCTAGCCAAACCGGCTATATTTGCAGATCAGAACATAGATTATTGTGGTGTCTGAACTAAGTAAACTCCCTGATGTCAGTGTCTGCAAATGTATTTTTAGTGCTTTTCTCTCTTCAACGCAGCCTTTGACCATAATCACTGACTGAAAAAGCTTGAAATGCGTAGCAAAATGCAAATGAGACTAAAAAAACTTTAAGCCCAATGCCATAACACAAAAACTTTAAGATCTCAGTTTCATTTTTGTCGCAAAAATCAAATGGCCGAGAACACACTCCGTCATAGAAAAAATAGTGCCTATCAACAAAGCAGCATATCATGGCAACAGACATAAAAAATGATTCTCGGTAAAAACAGTGCATCTAACTCAAATAGCAGTTTAAAGAAAACAATTGTCAGGAATTCATAGGTTGCTCTCGTCTACGTCCTGATTTGCAGCCATTGCCTTATCATTATTTTCAAGCCAAGAAAGAATACCAAACCAGCAAAGGATGCGGTGCAGCAATATGGCACGAATTTGGCCAAACCACACCTAGCTTCTCGGATTGATGTCTGATCCAAAAAATGTCAAAGAAACGCAGCATTGTCACGCTCTTTCAAGATGAATTGCCCTTTCACGGAGAAAAATCAACGTGAAGTGACGCACCTCCAAATAGTTACTTTATGCTGCTCCATTTTTTCCATCAAAGGTAAGTCGTTGTCTCTGCAAAATCCTTGATGCCATCATCCGCTCCAAACATCGTAAAATCTGGTCACTTTAATGGTTGCTCAACAACAGGCAAAAGTGATAGTTGGAACAAAGAATCCAGTGTTGATAGCCCCTATCAAATCGTGTAGACCAACAACTCTTCAAATATCAATCAATAATTCAATGTCATTTCATGCATCGAAATCTGCCTTGCTTTCACCACTTAAAAAAAAATATGCTCGCACAATAGTTGTATTCCATGCACCACTTCACCATGTTGCTAGATACAAATCTTAGACTTCAGTTGTATCGACAGATCTGATATGCACTCTATCAATTATGACTCTAACGGCTAGGAATAGATGAGTTGAAGGTGTGGAACAGATGAGCTAAAGATGCCAAACATCACGAATTGCAGATTGCATTTCATGAACCACCTCATGAATCTAGGAGATGTTACATCACTATGCTTCAGAAGGATTGACGGTGTGCCCAGTTTTCATGTTATTTGGTTCTCCATGACACCCTTGACGATGCATGGCCCCCACACGATCCGCCCAACAATCCGCAATCAAACACAGTGGCCTAGGCTAAATTTTGATAATCACACCTCCTCATTCTATTCACCCTCACCTTCTTCATGACTTCAGCCATAAATTTTTGCAGTTGTCATAAAGTTCAGTGCTTCCAAAGCTCCACTGCAATATACCATTGACGTATATTTTTTCTACTGGCCCTTAAATCCACATTCCATTCATGCTACTATGAACAGGACATCACAGGAGATCATCAACAACTTCCAACTCATAATGACACGATGTTAGAGACAGGCCATAAGCTTCAATAACATCAACAAGGGATGCGGGAGCAAAATAGTAGATTTGAAATGGGTGCCAAGGCTCGAGTTTTCTCAGGCGGTGGCATTCTAAAAATAATTGGGTGACTTTAGTTGCACATCTCCGCCTCCGCAACCCTCCAACATAGCCTGCAGAAGCTTTTCTTCTAACTGGGCATGTAGGACTGAAATGGTTGTCTTCATCACATATTGCATCAAACCGTCGGCTTCGAATCATCCCGTATCAAAAAAATACGCAGGCCATCTTTTACTAGAATTTCTTCATGTCATCATTTCGATCAGCAACAGGGCGTCACAGCAACAATAGCTTCATTTCGATCAGCAACAGGGCGTCACAGCAACAATAGCTTTGATACCAATTTGAAGGAATAAGAATTCCGAATCGCGTCACATCAAAGAAAAACGCTTCGCAAAATTTTCAGCTTCGGGAAGAGGTTCGGGAAAAATTCTCCCGAAGTAACTACTTCGGGGAATATCTTGCCGAAGTAAAACTACTTCGGGGAAACACTGCTGAAGTGAAACTACTTCGGGGAAATAGCTGCCGAAGTAAATACTTCGGGGGAGAAATTGCCAAAGTAAAACTACTTCGGGGAATTTCTCAGTGAAGCAACTGCTTCGCTCAGTTTGGCTCCGAAGTGAAATCACTTCGGGGAATTTCGTGCTGAAGTGATTTCTTCGGGCATGAAGGCTGTGAAGCTTTGTAGCTGACGGCAACTTCGACGAAGTGGCTGCTGGATTCCACTTTGGGGAGACTAAGTCTCGTAATGTGCTTCGGCACAAACAAACTAGATTTCCTTTTTGCATCGAACGAGTGTTTTGCCACTTCGGGGCAAACCCTAGCTGAGAAATATCTGTAGATAAAACGATGCACAGAGAGCCAAATAGCAGAATAACTATTTTATATATATTAACTGTAATGCCAGATTACAAAGCTTCCTACTGAAGCGATTACAAACTTCTGCAAGATAGAAATCTGCAAGATAAACACACACACTACTTGGAGACTGCTGCTCCACACTCCGACTACAAGCGGCTGTTGGTTTCACCTTTCTGCTACTCTGCTGGTCGAAACCCTAGCTCTGCTGCTGCTCTTTGCTCGTTATCCTCCGACTGCTTCAACTCCCTTCCACTTGATCCTAAATGACAAAATGACCCCGATATTTATAGGCGAGGGATGAGGACAAAAGGCAAGAGAATTTCATCGACCGACTGACAAGAATTAAATGCAGAAGTATGGTTCCTGTCCAATCGTCGAACAACCCCAACTACTCGCACGCTTGGACAATTAATGTCCCGATCTATGCACCTGATTTTTGCTTCAGATGATTTCTACTTTGGGGGGGCAATTTGATTTTGCTTCGTGCTGAAGCATTTCTCGAAAGTGTTTCGGAAGTGCTTCGCGCCGAAGCACTTATGGGCGTGAATTTTGAGTTAACATTTCTAACAACGGCAACGTGCGATAAAATGGGTTTAAAAATTTCATGTATGGATGATGCATTTCCTCTTTTTGCTTGACAGAAAAACTTCACCAAAGAAAACTTCACGTGTTTCCACGTGTGCCATGACAAAAAACTATAAACAAATAATTCACCATCTGTAGGAACTATTTGACTGGAGCTCGTGCCTACAAACTCAGCTAGTTTGCACCGCTAAAATCTTTGACAACATATCCTTCTTCACCAGCATCAAACGAAAGAGAAATAATGAGCTGCAGAAAAATGTACTAGGCTCGTCTCTTTTTTTTTGGTTTGGGGCCAATATTGTGGAAAGAAAACTTCAAGTTCCCCATGAACACAGACCTCATTCTAAATGAATGCCATCAAAGCCAAAAATTAAAACATTATCAAAGCCAAACAGTAAACTTTGCTCCTCTAGGTGTTCTCCCCTTGAACCATACCACGTGCAAGATCCCCTCCACAGTGGTGGCTATTTTCGTTGTCTCACAAATCGATCCGCTACAAAAATCTGGAGTGGAAATAGCGGAAATAGCCACTAAAAGAAATGGAGCAGGCAATATTCACGGGTGCCTTTGAGACAAAGTTATGCGCCTAGTTCTTTATAATGGCAAAGGCATATCAATGTGAAAAGGTCATGATATCGGCACAGTAGAAAAGAACTACTACAAGATAAAATAGGCAGCAAGATCCATCGAATCACAGGGTACACTCATGGGAAAAAAACTCAAACTAAAAAATATCTCCATAAAAAATTGGCAGCTATGATTTCGTAAACGTCTCGTTTCTGTTCCATCAAATGTGGAGAGCATACTCCCTTAGTCATCTGAAAAAAATTACCAAAGAAGAGAAAACAATTATGGAAAAAACAAATGGGGGGATTTCCATGAGGGAAATCCCCTCATGAGGAAAAGCTCCTCAGGCTCATAGGGCAGGGAAAGCCCGCTCTGATACCATGATAGAATTATGAAATAACTTGATATTATTCATTGAAAGGAGCCTTGCTTAAATAGCAAAGGCATATAATATGATCCATTGGATCATAACTAACTACACTAATATCAACCACACAAATTATCCTAATAACAACTTAGGATATGAAATATTATTATTCTAACAAAAAAATCAATGATGAACTTCTTACTCAAGTAACTATGAGAGCACTTCCAGACAACTATAAATAGTTGGTAACATTTTTACAAGTTCTAAGTAAAGATACTTCTTTTGATGACTTAGTCAATATTCTATAGGAATATGAAGTGGAAAATACAGTTAAATATGAAATGTCCAATAATGTATTGGTATCTAAAAAAATCCATAGGGAAACGTTACTTCTTCATCAAAATAAAGTAAAGCATGGTACGCCATGTACTGTCAAATATGTAAGATAAAAGACCATAGCACCAGCTATTGCATGTTCAATCCCAAAAATCATAATCAAGAAAATCATATGAACAGTGGGAACCGATTTTAGGCACAACAATATCAAAATTCTCATCAACAACAATTTCAATGTCCAACCAATAATCCTCAATTGGAGTATCAAAAAAAAATTAAAAAGGTCATCTAGCTCAGAGGATAGAATAAATTGAAGAACTAGAAGAATCAATAGATGATTATAAAATCAAAGCTCTCTCAAAAAGAATGATATATTATGAAGACACTAATCACTTGCTTGAACAGGTTGCATAAAATAGAGAAGAAGATTCAGAATCTCAAGGACAAGATGAAGATCCACATTGAAGACTAAAGTCTTTAATATCCAAATAATGTGATACAGGGGGGTGTTAGAAATAGACTATTTACATCATTTGGATCATGTAAATGTACCTTTATTGGTGCATATTCTAGGACATTAGATAACTTTAGGGGGAATTTATCTAGTCAATGTGCAAGTTGTCCCTTGCACAGCTAGATAGAGTGTTGGCCAAGGAACCTATTTCCTATATAAAGGACCATAGACATAGAGCAAGATATAGTAGTAGGAATTAATGTAGAACAGTGTGGTGTGATGTAGAAGTGTGATGTAATGTGATGGATTGTGATATTCTCAATACCTATTCTTGAGTAGTAGATTTATTCATGGAGTGTTCATTTCATCCATAGCTACTTTTGTAAACACTTACATCATTTTTATTTATATTATATTTTCAGTCATCTCGTAGATTTGCTTTATTTCATATTATTTTGCATCTTGTGATTGCTATCTCCCATTACATGTTGCATCAAAATCTAACAAGGGTGTACGGATCAAACATATTGATTCCCACAAAATTTAATTATTAAGGAAATGGTGAAAGTGATGTTGGAAATGGGGTTGAAAAATATCTAAATAATATATTGTAAACAATCAATAAATTTAAGATAAAATTTTCATAAAATATTTCATCATATTTTATCACTATTTACTAGCCAAAATTTGTGTACATCATCCATATTTATGGTTTATGGTGTCTCTTAGTTTCAAGATACCTTTAGTGTTTCACCTTCAACTTTATCTTTTCATCTTCTCTCATTCTCATGGGAGATATGAGTATCCAACCTCATATGAGGTGACATCATCATTCATCCCTTAATTATTACATAACATCAAATAATATAATCAACTACATGTAAATAACAACAAATAATGTAATAAAGTCTAACACCACATTTTATTACATTATTTGGTATAAATATTATTACCCCTATGATTCTAGGGGTGGTACACTAGAATTGTATTCTAACTTTGGCTCAAGCTCTATCTCTGCTAGCTTTAGCTCTAAATAATATCCACTAGGTATAAATATTTGGTTAGTCATTGGGTACCTTTGGTTCCTTACCTATGTTTCTTTTACTTAGGTTCATCATTGCCTTTGGTTTACCTTTGGTTCCTTGCATTAGGTTCATCATTACCTCTAGGTCATCTCTAGGTCATCTCTAGGTCATCATCACCTCTCTAGATCTTCCTTAAGGTCATCACCTCTAGGAAATTACCACTAAATTATATTTTTAGAATCTTCCTTATCTTTGAAATTATCCACATGATATTTCACTATAGGTCCTATCATTGTAGGTCTTCTAGTTATTGCTTGGGTCATATTCTCTTGATATGTAAAGCATGTATTTAAAGTTTTCCAAGAAATTGTTCCATGGAAAAAAATATTTTGTACTCATTCAACAAACTGTATCTTCTTTTATAGAAACCAATCAACAATTCTTTGATTTATTCCATTTTGACACATTCATCCATCCATAATTCAAATGTAATTTTTTGGTCGCTTTCTATTTGTGCCAACACTTTATTTTGGAGTGATTATTACCTCCACAAATCTTACAAGAATGTAGGTTCCAACACCTAGTTGTCACATGTCTAGATCTTCCAAATGTCTACAACAACCCATCCTATGAACTTCTATATATGATTATTTCTTCATAAATTTGACCTAAATACTTCCTAATTGGCCATTATATCCAAGGACTCCATTCTTTGGCCTTATATTTGATATTATGGTAATGTACAGATATTACCCATATCTTCCCAAACATGAAATATCATATCCTAATTTTCTCATTATTTTTGAACCAGTTCCTTTAGTATGATTTTAAAAGCATCCAATTTTTTTATCATCATTATGATCCCTATCACTCGCCAATAACATTCAAATACCACACAACATCACCACAATGACCTTTGACACATTTTGAACAACCATTGTCATTTTTAATTTTGACAATAGGTGATAGGGATTAGTATTGTATTGTATTTAAAACTCACACGGATCATGTGTATTAAATACCGAATTGTAAATGCAGACATGCCTATAAATATATTTTTTATTAATGTAATTGTAAGTTTTAATTCGTGTCATTTTGTGTTGTCTATTAAGAGTGTTTCCCACATGATGTAGGAAAACACTCTTAATAGATGACACGAAATGACACAAATGAAAACTTCCAATTACATTAATCAAAAACATATTTATAGTCATGTCTACCTTTAGAATTTAGTATTTAATACACATGATCCGTGTGAGTATTAAATACAATACAATACTAATCCCTATCATTCCTCCCCACTAAGGAAGCATTGGTCCCCAATGTGTACAAGGGTGGAAGAGAAATATGGGTATCTGAAGACTTTCAGGTACAATAAAAAATGCACTCTTGTTACAAAAAAAGAACAAAATGATGACTTTGAACATGTCTTCATAAAACCAAAATCTGGCATTGGATTTGATGTAAGCTCGAAAAACGCTTTCCAATGACTATAAACACTGCTATACCGACGGGCAACTAAAATTGGTCCTTCGAAACGGTAGAAGAAAGTAGCAACTGATGACGAAAGGAGATGCAACGAAATATTTTCGAACCATGTGCCAAAGAAATATTAATTGTTGTGATCTTTAAGACAAGTAGACATGCATTGAATTGGTTGAGTTGTGCATTAATGGTTATGGAAAATATTAAATTAAATTTAAAAAAATATTTAATTTAATTTAATTAATTTGTGGTTAATTATGATCCACTTGCATTGAATTATGGAAAATATTAAATTAAATTTAAAAATATATTTAATTTAATTTAATTAATTTGTGGTTAATTGTGGGCCACTTGCATTAAATTATTGGTGGACCGGGACAACGATCAAGTGGATAGTATTCGGCTTGCATTAAATTATTGGATATCGGGACAACGTTCAAGACTGAAGGTGGGGTGATATGCATTTAATGGGTGGAGAAAAATTAAATTATATTAAAAATAATATAATTTAATTTATGGTTGAAAATTGAATGTGGATTTAATGGAGTGGGTCAAGGGTGGAGAAAAGTTAAATTATATTAAAAAAATAATATAATTTAATTTATGGCCATTGGAGGATGGAAGCGGGAAAATAAAAATAGGTATTTAAAATTAAATTAAATTAAAAATTAATTTAATTTAATTTATGGAATGGTGGAGGCCATGGCGGATCATGGGTATGTGGAATCGAGCGACGAAAATGAAAATGGCATGAGAGACGGTAAAAATGCCAGGTTGGTGGTGGCTTTGGTAGAGGACGCATAACGACAAGACGAAGATTGTTAGAAACACGTGATCTATAGTGGTGACACACAGGAGGAGCCAGTAAATCAACTTTGAATAAAATGATGTCAACATTAGTGGCTTTGAATGGTGAACATGAAGTGGTGAAGCGATAGATAGAAATCATGGCCAAACGACTACATGATATGGCCATAAAAAGTTTCAAATCGATGTTGTAAACATCAAAAAATGGCAGAAAACACAAGTGGTTGATGTGATCTATAGGAAATTATGGCAGTGATGGTGGATTCCATGGATCAATGTTGAAAAGCTCATCAAGAATCAAAAAATAGAAGGGTGTGTGCATCAATGATAGTAGCAGTGGAGGTGGATCACGAAATACAGACTTAGGCGGTGTTGGCCAAATGCGGCAGTGGTTGTTGTGATGAAGTGTAGCATGGAATTCAATGGTAATATGTAGCAAATCACATGAAGTAACCATTGAAAAAGCATGAAGGAGATACAGAGCCACCAAAGATGATGACACAAAAACTGTATGCAATGGATCAACATTTGAAATCTAGAGATCATCACCAATAGGAACAGGCGGATCATGAAGTGCAACAGGCACGATGACAGTGGCAGCAAAAATAGCTTGGTCTTTAGTGGCAATAATATCTGAAGAGCTTATATTTGCAATATCTATAGGAGCTTGATCTACATCAAGAGCTTCAAAGAAGCTCAAATATGCATCAGAAGCGACATCATCTAGTGAAAATATGCTAGGTATATCATCGAGAGACCCTGGTTTGAATCCAGGTGTGGTTACAAATTCTTTAAGTTCTAGATCAGGGATGGAACCTGATCTTCTTCAATAAAATCTTTGATAGGAATGAGATCATCAATAACATGTTCTTCAGCAATGGCAACAAATACTTTAGCTGTAAACTGTTAAAAAATGGTAGCCATTGTTGCATCGAATTGTTGATGTGCAGCCATTTCTACATAGAGTTATTGAATTTGTACGATAAATTCAATAATAAAAATGGTCAAAATTATGAATGAACATCACAAGTTGAAGGTCAAAGTCAGAAGGACCTAGCTAGTTGAGGGTCGGAGTCAGAGGGATCCCAGTTGAGAGTTTTCACGAATGAAAGTGCTCAAAAATGTCTACAGAAAAAGAAAAAATGTTCACCCAATGTCAATATTCATTGGTGGTTTTCTTGTTCCTATTTTAAACAAGACTAACCTAGAGAAAGAGGATACTCACCTATCCAAAACTTAGATTTGATACCAATGATGTGGAAAAACACTCTTAATAGACGATACGAAATGGCACAAATGAAAACTTCCAATTACATTAATCAAAAACATATTTATAAGTATGTATACCTTTATAATTTAGTATTTAATACACACAATCCATGTGAGTATTAAATACAATACAATCCTAATCCCTATCAATAGGGACTTTATCATGGCCAATTCAACTATTTTCTACACAACCCTTTCTTTCATCAACCATTGTTAAATCACTTGTATCACAAGCTATATTTCTTTTACAAGATCGTATATGTCACAACCATCTTCCATCATGGACCTCAAATCACTAGTATCAAAACTAGAATTTATCCCTTGAATAATATCACTTGTGTCACAACAAATATCTTTTATCATGGTACTGTCCTTCAACTTTTTAATTATTTCTATTTGCTTTCTATATTTCATCTCAAGGATGTCAAGAATTAATATACTTCTAGTGAAATTTTCACTGCAATGGGGCGAGTCTCTGCCCCAAAGAAAATACAAGCAAATATTATTGTCTAAGCCAACCAAATGAGGGGCCTTGAAGCTCCATCCATATACCACATAGCTAATTTGAAGAAGACATCAAAAAATACAATCTATACCAAATATTTATAGCATGCTCTAAACTCCCCTCACCTCGAGGCAAAGTCATCCATTGAGATCAATCCAAAAAGAAATTGTAGCCTTTATGGTGGTGATTAGACCTTGTACCATCATCAAGAAGAACCCTCAATCCTTCTAGGTGGTTACTAAAAGGGTTACTTTGATCCTCTAATAGCTTGATTCACTAAGACCCACTTGCTTGGCTAGCAAAAAGACCCCAAATTTGAGCCATCCTCTTATATCAATTGGGTTGCAACACTCCATATACCCAAGGATATTTGCTTTATGGAACAAGAAACACACCCATAAGTAGAAACCCAATGACCTTGGAGGGAAGAAAAAGTGGGATGTGGTGATTCAAGTAAGGACTTAATGAGGACAACGAACCTTGTTCATCCTCATATAGATTTTCTAGAGGCTCAAAGGTGGGAGGAGAAAAAAAAAATTGGAAAAGCTATTATGGACCAAAAGCATGCCCATAAAACAAGGTCTAGTGTAATCTTATGCAAGAGAATATCTAAAAATAACTATTAGGAGAAGCAATGCAACATTAGAAGTGACACCAACAAAGCTAAGGGCTAACTAGAATAATAATAAAGAAGCCACTAGAGCAACTAGATCATGAGAAGGGAGGCTCTAATCCAAACCATTATCGAAGTTTAATTAACTAGAGTAAATCATCAATATGGATTTAGGGTTGAAAAGGGATGAATCCATAACCACTAGCACAAGCCTCGGTCCTTGGATACCACCACCTAGACTCATATCTCCATGGTGGGAATTAGAAGAATTAATGACACCTCTAAAAAGAGGAATATGTTACCCATGGAGATATTTATGGTGATTCAACTCCTAACTAGCTCCAAACCTCCCAAAAACTTAATGCAACATAGTCCTTATCTAGCGACCAATAATGGCATCAGCATTCCCACCCATACCCATTTGGTGGGGAATTTTTAATTTTAAATGTTTCTTATAAATATTATAAATAGTAGTTCCCATATAAAAAGAAGTAGTGGGAATTTTTATTGTGTCTAGTATCTAACCTATGATATTTATCCCTCTATTTTTATTTTTCTTCTCAATTTAGACTTAAGCCTTGAGCCAACTACATATATAGTTCATCAAGCCTCTTTTGATTATATGTATGAATGAAATATACATATTTAATATGAATACAAGGGATTGTGACCACACCCATATTTTTTTCAAATCCTAAGTGTTCATATACTTCTCAAAATGAGATTGTGACTACCCCAATACTTTTTTCCTAGTTTTATAAGTTAAAATTGCATTTATGTGTGATCATATATGTGGTTAATTTTGTTGTCTTGCTAGTTTTATGTGTTCACTCATCTCACTAAGTTTTAAATAAAAATTACATTCTCTTGTCACATTGCCACTCTTATCTAGGCTAGATATATTAGGTAGGTTTTATTTCCTACAATTTACATTTCTAATTCATTTGTTGTTTTCTTCCTTTTTCCTTTTCCTTGCAAAAAAATGTAGTAGTATAGGCTAGTGTAGAAGGAACGATCACCAAAATAATACATCAAAACCAGGAGTTAGCCTTGGTAAAAAACCTAAATATCATCCAAATGAGTCACATACCATTCTACCTATAATTCATAATATTGGTTCCTTGCACGAGGTATAGGGCACCAAACACATTAGACAAAGAGAAAACTACAACCATGGGGGGTCATGACATCTGGGGTGCAAGGTTTGTTTCAAGCCCCTAATAATTCAAACTAGCATACCTGATGGGACATAAACTATGAAAAATAATCCCCTAATTAGAATTCAGACTATGGTTTTGGTGAAGACCACAATCATCAACGTATTAAAGTATTAAATGAATTCACCTAGCAACTCCATTTCTCAAAATAAGAGTCCTAAAGAGATTTTTATTTTTGAATAAGGTCACAGTGGGAACCTCCTCCTGGCTAAATAATTACCACCTTGGCACCTAGTGACTCTACTATGTGAATAATAGATAAAATCCTATATAAGGTGGTTAAAGGTAAACTTGTAGTTTTTTTAGTACAAGGCCTACCACTAGATCAACGATAAGAACATATCCTCAATTGCTCCTTTTACCTCTAAATATAGTCAATTTATGAAGACATTGGCAACATAACATACTTGCTTCATTTAATCTAAATCAAATAAGGGTCCAACTTGGGATAACATGGATCTCCTATAGCCACCAATGACATCAGCTACCTGGAATCAGGTCCAAGCCTCTATGGTAAAGTCATTGTATTTTATCAAGGAATACATGTCAAATCCTATAAAGCATCTCTAATACATGGTCAATATGTATATTATTTACAATATTGGAGAACAATACAACACCCTCATACTATTGGTGGCTTATCTCAAAGGAAAATTAAGGATGGGTATGTCTCTCTCACCCTTAAATCCATCAATAGGACCAACTTGCAAACCAATTTGTTAGTCATTTCAAGAAGATAAATGGAGTATCACTATTAGAACAATTGGTAACCATCAAAAGGGCATTATGGAAGCCATGGATAATTTTAATGTTAGATTCTAGACATCCTGGCATAGAATTCCAAAATAAATTTGGCTTGTACCAGATAATACTAACTTAAAGTGATCAATTCTAAAATAGCCATGATGGAGAAAACCTGGGGAGGCAATTCATTACCAAAAACCTATGGGATATCCACTCAAACAAAAAGAGACCTTATTCATAATATACGGTTAGCTCCTAGACCACTTACACCTATTTTCTTCGATGTCCAATCACCATAGCAGCCTCCTCCAACCTTTCAACCCACTACCTTCCAACTAGCCTCTCTTTCTAATTAGTCCCATTCATCACCCCTCATATACCACTAACACTACTCCCCCAAAATCTTAGTCATAAAAAATGGAAAGGATACAAAGTTCTATGAAAAAAATGTACAATGAGATTATATCCTTCAAGTGCCAACAAAACTTCCAAAGTTTCAGCTACCAGAACTACCCCTTCCCTCCTTTCCAATAAATCAATCAAGAGTATAGTCTCCCACCAAATGGATATTAGAAGTACCCTCCTCCTTCCAATAGAGTGTTTGGTTCTTTCCAAGATCTTGGAATACAAATGGTTCTTGTCCTAGTCCCCATGCAACCAAGCCTTCAAAATCTAGTGAGAGACATAATCCTTATTCAAAATAATTATATAGATCCATATTATTAGCCATATTGCTACCTTGATCCCTATTATTCAAACTATGGAATGCTCAACATGTCCAATGCCTTCACCTATATATCAAAATGATATTATTCAAACATTAGGTCCAACTGCTCAAATATTTTCATTAGATATTCCCTCAACACCAAAAGCAAAAGCACTAGAGTAGACGTTAGTGATATTGGACGGGAGAGAAATACATTCCATCCGAAGATGAACAAGCTCTCCATTGGATAGTGGTCTTACAAGGAGTAAGAGGAGGTTGATAGAGGAGGCTCAAAGGTAGTAATATTTGATACCAAAGATTCAAGTACTAGATATTAGCCAAGATAAAGAGGTAAATCAAGGTCGAACTAGGCCACCAATACAAAAATAGCCAATACCAAGATAATTAGTACCAGGTCTGGCTTAAGCACCAAGCTTCAATATTAAGAGTCCTAGATCACAATGGCTTTCAAATAGTGCATCAAAGACTCAACCACTATAATCCTTAAACATGATTAAGCATATTACAAGATGTATCATACTTGTGTCATTATGAGACATGCTCACTCTCCTAGAGTAGATGAAGCAGTTAGAGTGAGCACTAGAGAAGTAGATCACTGAAAAGTAGTAGAGATAGGGAGTTCTATAACTAGTTCTAGTTATAGTAAGTCCAATACAACCATTCTACCTAACACTCATATGTGAGGATGAGCTTTTCCATAATTACCTAGTGGACTTAGGGGCAAGCACTTCAGTCATACCTAAAAGGATGGTCAATACATTGGAGATAACCTACAAACTAGTCAAATAAGAGGTAGTGCAATTAGATGTAACCCCAATATTTGTCGTTAGACTTCTCAAAGGTTTATATCTCTTTGTATGCTTGCCCTAATGTGACTATTTTCTAAGAAGTGGTAGTGATTAATATACCCACATCATTTGGCCTCTACCTCTCCCACTATTTTATTGTAAATATTGGGGGGTACCTCTCCTTAGATTGGACCCACATATTCTTGAGAACCCACTATGAGGTCAAGTTTAAGATTCCTTATAAACCTCTCCACATGCATTATGTAGAGAAAATTTTGGCAATAAAGGTTTAGGGAGGATGGACTTTTCTAATTAGAGGGAGAGATAGAATTGAAAATGATCAGAGATAAAGTGTACACTCGAGTGCTAGACAATCAAATAAATGTGTGGGTAGATGGCACATGAGGAGTAGACTTATATAAAGAACTTAAAACAATAGTATCCATGACATATCTGATGTAACGAGAGGATCTAAAAATGCAATGGATTACTATATCCTCCATCATCTATCACTAGCCAGAGGTAGAAGCACACATGCCTCCATAATTGAGCTACCAAGATTAGTAGAAGTTTAGATTATTATTGTATGGACATTGCAGGTTCTAGTGAAGTGGCTTTGTGGGTAAGACCAACATGTGCATACATGTCAATTCATGTACTATAATGCAAATAGACAACAATTAAATAAATAAAGTAGATTCCAAGTACTATATTTATTGAACAATGTAAATAGGTAACACATAAATAAAGGGTAAAAAGTTGAATCTCCCATATGTGATATTTTGAAAAATATGCCACATGTGTGAAAAAAATGTTGCATGAATAGGACGACCATCAATTGTTAAGAATGGTATAATTAAATAATTTCTCATGCTACATTTAAGGGATTCCAAACCATGAAGAGATATCTCCTATGACTGATAAGTAACAACATAGTAGATATCTATGAAATCACTGATTCAATCACATGGAAAAAATTAATGAAAGAAATAGATAATTTAGAGATATTTATTGCTCCATCAGTTAGAAGTCTATAATAGTTGATATCCCCCTTGGTACATATTCAAGAGCCCAAACATTCTCTCCTAAGTTCTTCATATTCTATAATTTTCCCCAGAGATCCTATATCGAAAGGATAAGGCTATCACTTACCAAGTTATTTTACTAAAATTGTAGCAAAAATTTCACTATAGTGGGGCAAGTCTTTACCCCAAATAAAAATTAAGCAAAGACTACCACCTAATACAACCAAATTGGGGGGCCTAAATCTCTATCCACATACCAAGTAGTTGATTTGAAGAAGACACCAACAAAGATTGATAGTATGCTTTAAGCTCCCCTCACCTTGATGCAAAGTCATCCACTCAAATCAAGCCAACAAGGAATTTTATCCTTTTTTATCGTGATGAGGCCTCATCCCATCATCAAGAGGGAACCTTGAGCCTTATTTATGGTGACTAAAAGGGTTTCCTTTATAAACAATAATTAAATAAATAAAGTAGAGGCCAAGTACTATATTTATTGGACAATGTAAATAGGCAACACATAAATAAAGGGTAAAAAGTTGAATCACCCATATGTGATATTTTGAGAAAAATGCCACATGTGTGAAAAAATAAGGTTGCATCAAGAGGATGATCAATAATTGACAATAATGGCATAATTTTATCATTTTCATGCTAGATTCAAGTTTATCAAACCATGAAGAGACATATCTTGTGATCGATGAGTGATAACACAATAGATAACTATGTCATCACTGATTCAATCACATGGAAAAAAGTCATGAGAGAAATAGAAAATTTAGAGATCTTCAATGCTCCATTAGTTAGAATTCTATAAAAGGTGGGATCCCACTTGGTCATTATCAAGAGATCAAGCTTTCTCTCATAAGTTATTGATCTTCTATAATTTTCTCCAAAGACTCTACATCCAAAGGATAAGGCCATCACTTTATAAGTTATTTAACTTATGGAAGTAGAAGTCCCTATGAGTCATTAAAACTACAACAAAAATTTCACTATAGCGGGGCAAGTCTTTACCTCAAATAAAAGTTAAGCAAAGACAACCACCTAAGCCAAATAGATGGGGTCTTAAAGATCTATCCACATACCAAGTAGCTGATTTGAAGAAGAAACCAACAAAGGACAACCTACATGAAATATTGATAGCAAGCTCTAATATTTCCTTACCTTGAAGTAAATTCATCCATCTGGATCAAGCCAACAAGGAATTTTATCCTTTTTTATGGTGACTAGGTCTCATCCCATAATCCAGAGGGACACTTGAGCCTTATTGATGGTAACTAAAATGGTTCCCTTGATGATGAGGTCTTAAAGAGCTTGATTCACTAGGATCCACCTACTTAACCGGTATAAAGACCCCAAAATTGAGCCACCTTATTTTAGCAATTGGGTTGCATCACTCCATATACCAAAGGATAATTACTCAATGGCATGAGAAAAACACCCACAAGGGGAAACCCAAAGGCCTTGGAGGGTAAAATAAGGGGGGTGTGATGAGTCAATTAAGGACTTAGTTAATTCAATAGACCTTTCTAGTCCTCATATAGATCCCCTAGAGGCTCAAATGTGGGAGGGAAAACAAGAGCATGGATAAACCACCAACGACTAGTGGACTCCTACATAAGGGCATCTCCAAAAATACACTATCAAGAGAAGTAGGAAAACATTAGAAGTGACATCAACAAAGCCAAGGGATGATCGAAGGTATAAGAAAGCTAGATCAATTTAATCACTGGATAGGAGGCCCCAAGCCAAACCATTACCAAAGTCCAATGAAATAGTATACAATAGGATAAATCATAAAGATGGGTCATAGGTTGATAAGGCATGAATCTATAACCACCAACATGGAGCTCAGTCCTTGGATACTACCACCCAAACTCATATCTCCATGGTGGGAGTTAGAAGCATTAGTGACACCTCTAAAAATAGGACTATGCTACCCATGGATGTATTTATAGTAATTTAACTCCTAATTAGTTCTAGACATCCCATAAATTAATGTGATAGAGTCCTCCTAATCTAGCCATTAGAAAATACATCAATGCTCCTATCCATACCCATTTTGGGGGGAATTTTGAATTTTAAATTTTACCTGTAAATATTATAAATAGTAGTTTCCATAGCAAAAGAAATAGTAGAAATTGTTATTGTATCTAGTATGTGACCTATGGTATTTCTCCCTTTATTTTTTAATTTACTTCTCAGTCTATACTCAAGCCTTGGGCTAGTATCATAAATAGGCTATTGAGACTCTTTTGACTATATGTATGACTATGATATGAACCTTTAATATGAATACAAGGGGCTATGACTACACTAGAATTTATGTCATGTTCTAATTGTTCATATACTTTTTTGTAGGTTACTATGACTGCTTTAGTATTTCTTTCTTTACCTCTATAAGAAGTCATTAGAATTGCATGTACGTGTGATCTAATCTATGTTCAATTTCCTTTTATTGCTTGGTTCATGTGTTCAATTATCCCACTAAGTTGTGAATGGATATGTCATTCTCTTGTCACATTGCCACTCTTAGCTAGGCTAGATAGGCTAGGTAGCTTTTCTTTCCTACAATTTACATTTTCAATTCATTTGTTATTTTCTTTCATTTTCTTGGATAAAAACCTAGTAGTATAGGCTAGTGTAAAAGGAATGAGTACAAAAATGTTGCATCCAAATAATTAATCATCCTTGGTAAAAAACTCAGAGGTCATCCAAAAGAGTCATGTCCCACACTCCTTGAACATCCCTAGACTATCACCCCATGCGAGGTGTAGGTAACCATACATGCCTACTCAAATAAACAAAGAACAAACTACAACCATGAGGGGTCATAATGCCTTGGGTGCAAGGGTCTTTTTAGGCCCCCTACAATGCCATACACATTATTCTCACAACATCAATTAAATTTTCCACATCATTTTCAAAGTATCCTTCAACTTTTTTGAGTATTACCTATGAATAAGACCTTAGTTTAAAAAAATGCCATCTTTACTATCTTTTGATGACACATGCTTTGGACTTTCACCTTGTTTATTGGCTTGTTTACAAGCTCCTTTATTTCTTGGTTTTAACACTTCATTGGACATGATGATCGTATGTGCTATTTCACACACTTCTTCACAATCTAGTTTTGATTCACCTTAAGAATTATGCCCTTGCTACTATAGCCTTTGCTGATATTACCCTCTTTTATATTTCTCTTGTCCTTGTTGATATTGAAACTAATGATTCATTTGATGAGGTCCTTAAAATTTATTCCTTTGATTCAATGAATTATATTTACAAAACTTGGTATCATGTTCTACTTTTTTACAAATATGACAATATCACCTCCTCCACTAAAATTGCTTTGATGAAGTGGAAATGGAAGGATCCTTTGAATCCCTTTCTAGTTTCTTTGTGGAGATAAGGACATTATTGGACAACTCATCTCTCAATTTATATTCAACTTCATATTGTTGAAGGATGTCTACCAATTCTTCAAATATCACACTTCTATTTGATATTTGGAGAGATGTCACCAATGTTCTGAATGATTAAGGAGAGATCTAAGTAAAAATAAACTAAAATTTTATCTTCCACCTTTTCTTCCATGGTATTCAACCTTGACTTCAGATATATAATTCTTCAAAAGAATTATTTAATAGTCTCACCATCTTGGACCCTTAATATATGAATTTATGATAGAAAATGAAGGATTGTGGCTTCATTATTTCCTTCAAATGTAGTACAAAATCTATCCCATACATTTTTAATTGTTTTTTTTTCACTTATAAAAGGTTTATGCACATGATGTGGTCTACCAGCAAGGACGCCAATTGCATGGTCGATGATGTGACCCGAGTTCAATCCCCACAATGAATATGAATATGTATAAGAAGTATTTACTCAATAAAAAAAAGGGTTCCTTATATCTCCTAAACTGGTCCCTTTTTCTATATACCACTAGTCCTATATATCAAACCTTTTTATATACCAACTCTTCACATATACCTATCAATATGTGGAATAATCTAGTCCTCTTGATATGTGTAATCATACATGAGAGAGAGATTAAGGTATGTAAAATATATCAATTCATGGTACCAAGGTAGTATTGAAAATGATTCATCCTATCAATGACACCTACTTAAAGATAAATCCTCATATGTAAATGTAACTTTTCTATATACTTGGATTTTCTCAAGTTTCAATATTTATGTCCAACAATAGTAACAAATGGCATAAAAATAGAGTGGACCAAAATATTACTAAAATGTATCCTTATTCCTCCATAACAATTTATAAGTTCAATGTCTAGACATCATTATGGCAATTATATTAGGCTTTAGACAGGTAACTTAACATGAGATCATTACTTGTAAACATAAGTCAGAGGCATAGTTTATATTGAATGTTGTGATTGTGCAAAGCACATGTTTTGATTTTTTTTAAACAAAATTATTTTTTATGCAAAAATTTGTTTGAAAAAATAAGGTGTTAGTTAGTGTCGAGAATGTACATTTATAAAAATTTATTACTTTCCTTGTCAAAATATTCCTTTTTCTAAATGCCAATTTTTTACTTTCCATTTTGTTGATTGCTAAAAATGCATGCTTACACTTGCACTCATATATAGTGTCAACATGGGAATTTTCCTTTCGTGTGGGACTGCTTGAGAGAAAAATATATTCAAAGAGAGTTGGCTCTCAAAAACTACAAATAGAAAAGGTAAGAAGGAAAACAAAAAAATAACACAAACAAGAAATTCAAAAGGAAAAAGAGGTGATACACCAAGATAAAAAGGTTGATTGATCCATTTAAAACTTGTAAGACACAATGAAACACATACAAAACATAAGACACATCATGAAACAACTACAAGAGGTAAGGTTGGTGTGAACCAAGGGTAGGGTTATGCATAAGGGGTTGGACCTAAAATTTACTTCTAAAAAAAAATGTAAATCCTAATCAAAATCAAGGTGAATCTTAAGAAAATCAAATCAATCATCTTCACACCAAAATTTGGGGGTATTTGAAGCTCTAAAAATTAATGTCATATTTAGGACCAATTTTTACCTATTATATCACATTATACCTTCATACAAATACCACCATTAGATCAGGATCGAAAAGAGCTTTCCAATGAGTATAAATATGCCTATGTTTGGATATATATTGTGGTGAATTGACCCTAAGAAAAAATTGGTCCTAAAAATTTTAGGCGAATGGGCCGACATCGAGGGTCCTCATATTCGCCAATTTTCAAATTTAGAAATCCTAATATTCACCTAATTTTCAAATATTCACCACTATGTATAACCCTAACCAAGGGCCAATGCCACATGAAATTCCACCAAACTAAAGATACATAGGATACAGTCAAAACAGTATTTGTATTAATTTTTTAGTGTTAGAAAGGACAAGTTACAAAAATTAATAAACAACACATTACTAGGCACATGTGGCACTATTATATACAAAATATCCTACATGACTTATAATTCAAATTTCAAATAGTAAATGGTCATATTTACAACTACCTATCGGCTCTTTCAATACTTGACCACCCACCCATGCAAACTAACCAACGTTCTTTCCTCGATGCCAGCAATATTAAAATCTTTGAACTACCAACATGTAGCGAGGCTATGGTTTCTTATTACAAATCTCCAACCAAGACATTTGAAAACCACCTAACTTGCAAACACTACCATGCTACCGAGGACTACATCCTTGAAACTGGACCTTAGGAATGTTTCTCAGGTCTTCTATTTTCCATATGGATTAATTATTACTATAGAACTTTTACATATTTTTTCCACCTATTTTCTAGATTTGCAAGATATTTTTCCTGCCAAATTTTCAAATTTACCAGACCTTTACATGATTTCTCCACCTACTTTTTGGATTTTCAATAATTTAGATAGCTCACAAAAGGAGATTTAAATAGTTTTTTAATAAAAACCACATGATATTAATCTTAGCCATCAAAAACTTGGAAGTAGGCATATATCTCTGTTGGCAATTTTGGGTTTGAGATCCTAGCTTCTTTTCTATGAGTTGTCATTGATGTCAAAAGGAAATGACATTAATTTTAAGAGGATGTGTTGGCTTCAAAGGTGGAAGATTCCAAGAGAATCCGGAGAGATTCCATTGGCAAGGGTTTTTCATTAAAACCAAACCGGTTTTTATTAAAACCAAGTTGGATAGGGTTTTTCTTAAAACCAAGTTAAATGGTTTTTATTAAACCCTTTTTGAAAAGACTTTTGATTAATTTCGAAATGGTATTTATTTCCACCGACGTCAAGGTGTCTTTGAAGAGACTATTTATTCTCCAACTCCTACGGTTGGAAGGCTAATGAATTCAAAATTCCTCGAATGCAATTTGCGGTGTTTGTGCTCTGTATTCGCTGCGATCGAAGGAAGACTTAGGAGCACGTGCGGTTGAAAAGTCTTCGGGAGTTTTTTTTGAGGGTGAAGTGGAGGGAAGCTCACTTGTGAACTTCGTAGCCCACGTGGGCTAGTGGCATTGAAGGCTGTTGTTGGGCGCTGCATTGGCGGAGGTCGTCATTTCAAGTCTCACGGGGGTGCTTTGCTAGAGTAACACACGTTTTTATTAAAATGTCTTTATGCCATGAAATTTAGAGTTTCTTGGATAGCGATTTATAAGGTGTGATTAAATTTTGAGTTTTGGCTTTTGTGATTAGCATTGAATAAAAGCTTAGGAGAAATAAGGGCATATTTCTTTGGATGTATTTTTAAGATTATTCTTTGCTATGCTAGAATTAAAAAAGGAGGTATAAGGTGTGAGTCTGTGATTGTTGATTTATTGGCATGTTTTGGTGGTTGTGTTTAAAGAAATGGAGCTAAAAGGTGTAATAAAGGAAGTTTATATTATTGCTCATATCTTTTTATTCTAACCCTAACTTGGTTGAAAGTTTGATGAAGAACACAAGCTTATACTGAGAGGGGGGGTGAACAGTATAAGACCACTTCTAACTTTATCTATCAAAGCAGCTTTCAAATCAATAACATGCAGAATAAAGATAGCAACAATAACAACAATAAAATAATGCACAAAATATAATCCACAAAGTGACACAGCAATTTACGTGGTTCACCCAAGGTGGGCTACTCCATGGATAAAACTTTTCTTCTAAAAGTTGTATCAAAGTCCTCTGGGAATCCTTCCCGATTACAATGTTTATGAGCCTCAACTCAAAGGAGACACCTTCCCCTAATTCTGCTTTGGTTGGTGACCCTCTAGAAGACCTCTATCTCCTATGCCCTTAGCAAGTGGAACTCTTTCCACAGAAGACACCTATCTTCCCTGCTCTGGCTGGAGATCTCTGTCCTCAACTCTGTCACCACAAAGTTGGTCCTTGAATTTGCACTAAACGTAGTCCTTCGGTCTAGCACAAATGTCCTCTTCTGCCTCGATCTCTGTCCTCAATCTGGTCCTCAAAACTGGTTAAAGAAAAATGGTTCACAAGCTTTCAAATGCTTGCTCAATGTTGTCCCCAAGTCTTCACTATTCTGTCGTAGCTGTATTTAGACGAAACCAACTTTTGCATAGACTGCGCAACACAACAACATATAGCACTTCGGCTATCAAACTTCTCACTTCTATGCACTGTCTCCGAATGACACAACACCAACAGCTTCTACTCCTTTGCACATCCATCGTAGTATAGTCTTCGCACACTTTGCACAACCACAACAGCATAGAATTTGCACACTCAGCTTCTTGATGATCGAACTTCTCCCTCGCACTTTGCTTGCATAGATCGCTCTTCGAACGCACACTTCGATCGATGCCAAAACAAATCAAACAGCCCTCCTTTTATACTTGCAATATTCAAGATCATAACCTTGATCTTAGTCGGCTATTTAACCTTCAATCACGTTGACTGTAAAACCTTGCACTACGTTGGCCCAGATTTAACTCTATCAGCTTCACTGCCTCCCTAAAGCTTCTGGTGTGAAACTTCAACATGTCGTGATATCGTGACATCTTTGCCTGTCGTACACCTTCTATGCTTGTTGTCACGAAATCGTGACACTACTACCTTTGTCGACCTCCTTACCGCTTATGTCACAAAATCATGACACTTCTTGTCTTTGCTGACGTCATCTTCTCTTTTGTCACAATATCGTGACCCTTCTGTCTTCATGCCCTTCCTCTCAGCTTCTGTCGTGAAATCGTGACACCTTTGCCTTTTGCTGACGTCATCTCACTTATGTCGCAAAATCGTGACACTTTAGTCTTCATGGCCTTCCTCTCAGCTTTTGTCACGAAATCGTGACACTTATGAATTTTGCTGACGTCATCTCACTTCTATCACGAAATCGTGACACTTTCTGCAACTACAAGCTGCCAACTCAACCTGTCACGAAATCGTGACACTTTCTGCAACTACAAGCTGCCAACTCAACCTGTCACAAAATCATGACACTTTCTACAATCGCACAACTTCTTTGTAGCCTATCGTGAAATCGTGACGCTTCTCCTTTCAGGCTCTCTTCTTTGCTGCAAGTCACGAAATCGTGATAGTTCTCACTTTGAGCTTTTCAGCATGTCACAAAATCGTGACAGTCCTCAACTGGAACTTTGCATCCTGTCACGAAATCGCAACAGTCCTCACTTTGACTTTTGTAGCATGTCACAAAATCATGACAGTTCTTGAATCACTTTCTCTCTCTTCAAACTTGTCACAAAATCACGACAGTTAACACTGCAGACTTCCTCTTCTTCAACATGTCGTGAAATCGTGACACTTTTCCTTTCGGACTCTCTCTCCTGCAACATGTCGCGAAATCGTGACACTTGCTCGTCCGAACAACTTTCCTGGAATGTGTCACGAAATCGTGACACTTTTCTTTCTCTGCCTTCCTGCGCTTCCCGAGTCACGAAAATGCGACATGTCACGAAATCGCGACAGTTTCCAACTTGCTCTGCTTCTCTGCCAACATGTCGTAAAATCGTGACAGTTTTGTCTACTTTGCCTCTACCTTCCAGCATGTCATGAAATCATGACACTTTTTCCCAAACTTTCTCTCTCCTCAAACATGTCACGAAATCGTGACAGTTTTTCCAGTCGCCTGCAAACTTTTTCTAACTTATCTTTTTTCTTGATCTTTTGCAACTAGGCTACTCTGAATTTCTTGGAAACTTACTGACAAGCTGAAACCTTCATCAAAACACATTCTTTGACATAGAAACAAATTGCTTCAAGAACTCCTTGACATCAAAATACAACAACTACCAAGAGCTCCTTTGACATCAATGACAACAACTATACTTTGAGCAAAGGCAATGTACCCAAGGTACCCAAAATTGCCAACAATCTCCCCCTTTGTCATTGATGGCAAACCTTTACTAAAAACACATCTTTCAAGAGCCAAAACTGAAATCAATCTCTTGAAGTTTTGCTCCCCCTGACTTGAAGCTTTCCTCTTCACTTGAAACTCTCCCCCTTACTCATATCTCTCCCCCTTTGTCATCAATGGCAAAGGGTCACCTTTGGGGCTTGGGACTAAGAATGAGTCTCTTAGCTTAGTCCCTCCCCCACCTCCTGATGAGGTGATTTAAAACAAGGTTGGGAGTAAAACTCCCATTAGACACTCATCATCATCAGTGTCTACACTTTCTTTGTCGTGCCTTCTCTTGAATTCTTTGTCTGTATTTTTGTTTCATCCACTGTTCTGATCCTCGGACCTGTTCATACTGTTGTTCTTGTTTCTTTTATCATCCCTGTTCTTATCCAAACCTTGATCCTTAGACCTGTTCATATTGTTGTTCCTGTTTCTTTTATCATCCCTGTTCTTATCCAAACCTTGATCCTTAGACCTGTTCATATCACTTTTTTTGTTCTTGTACCTTGGAAGATCAGCTCTACACTGTCTAGCTATGTGGCCTGCATTGTTGCACTTATAATAGGTAACAAAGTTATTTATGTTCGGCATACCTCCTTTTTGAATCCGTCTGTTATGAGTAACCGTGTTCCTGTTATTAGTCTTGCAGAACATTGCCTTATGCCCGAACTGATTACAAGAGTAGCAATATCCTTGAAAGAGATTAAAACTTCTGAAATTGTTGTTAACCTTCTTCATTTGAGACATGCAATGTGCAGCCATGTGTCCAAACCTGTAACACGCAAAACATCTACCATGAAATATTCTTTTAATCGACCTCTTGGGTCCCGAAAACTTTTGTTTCACATTCAAAAATCTGTTTTCTGTTTCTGCACATTCATCACTCATGGACTCATGATCTGAAGTACTTTCTTCATCAGAACTTTCTTCCTTTTGAAATCTCTTGCTAGATTCCCCAACCTGTTTCTTGTGTGGTTCAACAAAACCGAGACCTATTTTATCTGTTGGATTTCTTTGATTTTTTATGAGAGACTTAACCTTCTTGGAGCTATCCTAAAATCTGTAGAGCTTATCCTTGTAATCTTTATTTTCTTCTTTCAAAGAAGCCATTTTCTGCTCTAACTCATTATACTCAAGAATCTTAGATTCTAACTCATCCTTGAGTTCCTGAGTTTTAGTTATAGAGAAGTCAAGACTTTCTATAAGATCGTCTCTCTCCATACAACATTCATCTAACTTAATCTTGAGTCTATCATTCTTCTTTCTTTCCTTTTTCAAAACACTAAGAGCATTATTGAGTTCACATTCAAGATTCTCTATTTGATTGCACTTTGAATTATCAAGGCCTTTTTCAGATTTCTTATCACTAGAGGTGCTACCCTTTTCAAAAACCATACATGCATTTTCCTTATCATTTTCTGAAGCATCCTCATACATACTAGCAACCAATTCATTATTTGTGCAATCATCCTCAAGGTGCCCAAAATTTCCACATCTAAAACATTTCATGACAGTGAATTTATGTTTCGGTTCTTCCTCCTTTTCTGAAATGAATAGCATCTCATTTTCATTATCACTAGAAGAGCTTTCACTATCACTGCTAGAACACTTACTTGCTTTGTCCAGATAGAAGCTCTTCTTGTTCTTGTGTGAATACCTCTTTCCTTGATTGTTGTGCTCATCTTTGTTCTTTCTATAATACCTATGCTTTTCAGAATCCTTACTCTTAACATCTTGTATATCTTCATCACTTTCATTCTTGGAAACAAGATCGATCAGTAGCATAATGACCAAATTTTCCATAGTTGAAACATCTTATATTTTTCTTGCTTTTGTGCTTTCTAGAGAACTTGCCTTTCTTGCTGTAATATGCCTCTTCCTCACTAGAAGACTCATCACTCTCTTGAATCTGTTTGCCTTTTGATTTCTTGGTAGCTTTGAAAGTTGCCTCTTTCTTTACATCAACTTTCACTTGAGTTCTCAACTCAAATGCTGCAAGAATACTATGGAGCTCATCCTTTTTCAACTTATCTAAATCTTTAGCTTCCTCAATAGCAGAAATATTTTCACTAAATCTATTAGGAAGAGATCTTAAAATCTTATCACACACATCATTTTTAGCAAGTTCAAGACCTAAGTCTTTCATAGAATTAACAACTTCATCCATACGGAGCATGTAGTCACTAATTTTTTCATCATCATTCATCTTGAGTTGTTCAAACATACCTTTGAAGTGTCTCAACTTGGCCTTTCGGACATTTGCATCACCTGTATGAACAACCTGCAATTGTTTCCACATTTCACTAGCTGTCTTGCAGTGAATAACTTTGGTAAGATCAGCCTTCTGTAAACCCTTCAGGATTGCATTCATGGCTTTTGAGTTGTTGTGATGTAGAAGTCTGTCTTCTTTAGTATAAGGACCATTTGTAGGAATGGTGTACCCATCTTCAATAACTTCCCATACCTCATTACCAAGTGCCATTAGATAGACTTTCATTCTTGCACTCCACAGACCGAAATCTGATCCATCAAGAACAGGTGTTGCATTGCCACTTGAATAATCCATTGTGTTCTTTGCAAGCTTTTCCTTCAAGTTGTTAAACTTTTTGAAGGTACTAGCTCTGATACCAATTGAAGAACACAAGCTTATACTGAGAGGGGGGGTGAACAGTATAAGACCACTTCTAACTTTATCTATCAAAGCAGCTTTCAAATCAATAACATGCAAAATAAAGATAGCAACAATAACAACAGTAAAATAATGCACAAAATATAATCCACAAAGTGACATAGCAATTTACGTGGTTCACCCAAGGTGGGCTACTCCACGGATAAAACTTTTCTTCTAAAAGTTGTATCAAAGTCCTTTGGGAATCCTTCCCGATTACAATGTTTATGAGCCTCAGCTCAAAGGAGACACCTTCCCCTAATTCTGCTTTGGCTGGTGACCCTCTAGAAGACCTCTATCTCCTATGCCCTTAGCAAGTGGAACTCTTTCCATAGAAGACACCTGTCTTCCCTGCTCTAGCTGGAGATCTCTGTCCTCAACTCTGTCACCGCAAAGCTAGTCCTCGAATTTGCACTAAACGTAGTCCTTCGGTCTAGCACAAATGTCCTCTTCTACCTCAATCTCTATCCTCAATCTGGTCCTCAAAAACTGGTTAAATAAAAATGGTTCACAAGCTTTCAAATGCTTGCTCAATGCTGTCCCCAAGTCTTCATTGTTCTGTCACAGATGTATTTAGACAAAACCAACTTTCGCACAGACTGTACAACACAGTAGCATACAGCACTTCGGCTATCGAACTTCTCACTTCTACACACTATCTCTGAATGACACAACACCAATAGCTTCTGCTCCTTTGTGCATCTACCGCAGTATAGTCTTCACACACTTTGCGCAACCACAGTAGTACAGACTTAGCACAGTCAGCTTCTTGACGATCGAACTTCTCCCCCGCACTTTGCTTGCGTAGATCACTCTTCGAACGCACACTTTGATCGATGCCAAAACAAATCAAACAACCCTCCTTTTATACTTGCAATCTCAAGATCAGAACCTTGATCTTAGTCGGTTGTTTAACCTTCAATCACGTCGGCTGTAAAACCCTACGCTGCGTCGGCCCAGATTTAACTTTGTCGACTTCATTGCCTCCCTGTAGCTTTTGGCGTGAAACTTCAACATGTCACGATATCATGACATCTTTGCCTGTCGTACACCTTCTATGCTTGTTGTCATGAAATCACAACACTACTACCTTTTTTGACCTCCTTACCACTTATGTCACAAAATTGCGACACTTCCTGTCTTTGCTGACGTCATCTTCTCTTTTGTCATGAAATCGCGACCCTTCTGTCTTCATGCCCTTCCTCTCAGCTTCTATCGTGAAATCGTGACACCTTTGCCTGTTGCTGACGTCATCACACTTCTGTCGCGAAATTGTGACACTTTAGTCTTCATGGCCTTCCTCTTAGCTTCTATCACAAAATTGCAACACTTATGAATTTTGCTGACATCATCTCACTTATGTTGCAAAATCGTGACACTTTCTGCAACTACAAGCTACCAACTCAACCTATCGTGAAATCACGACACTTTCTGCAATTGCACAACTTCTTTGTATCCTGTCATGAAATTACGACGCTGCTCCTTTCAGACTCTCTTCTTTGCTGCAAGTCATAAAATCATGATAGTTCTCACTTCGAGCTTTTCAGCATGTCACGAAATCGCGACAGTCCTCAACTAGAACTTTGCATCCTGTCACAAAATTGCAATAGTCCTCACTTTGACTTTTGCAGCATGTCGCAAAATTGTGACAGTTCCTGAATCATTTTCTCTCTTCAAACTTGTCGTGAAATCATGATAGTTAACACTGCAGACTTCCTCTTCTTCAACATGTCGCGAAATCGTGACACTTTTCCTTTCGGACTCTCTCTCCTACAACATGTCGTGAAATCATGACACTTGCTCGTCCGAACAACTTTCCTAGCAATGTGTCGTGAAATCGTGACACTTTTCTTTCTCTGCCTTCCTACGCTTCCCAAGTTGCGAAAATGCGACATGTCGTGAAATCGCGACAGTTTCCAACTTGCTTTGCTTCTCTGCCAACATGTCGTGAAATCGCAACAGTTTTGCCTGCTTTGCCTCTGCCTTCCAGCATGTTGCAAAATTGCGACACTTTTGCACAAACTTTCTCTCTCCTCAAACATGTCGCGAAATCGCGATAGTTTTTCCAACTGCCTGCAAACTTTTTCTAACTTATCTTTTTTCTTGATCTTTTACAACTGGGCTACTCTAAATTTCTTGGAAACTTACTGACAAGCTGAAACCTTCATCAAAACACATTCTTTGACATAGAAAAAAATTGCTTCAAGAACTCCTTGACATTAAAAGACAACAACTACCAAGAGCTCCTTTGACATCAATGACAACAACTATACTTTGAGCAAAGGCAATGTACCCAAGGTACCCAAAATTGCCAACATTTGAGAGTTGTGTGTGGTGACAGCTTGAAGGTTCAATTATATTCTACTCCAATAAGGTATGGGCACATTCTTCTTATGAGTATGATTGGTGTATGTTTTCTAAAATAAGGTTGGAGTGAAAAGGTATTCTACTAGGTATCCTTTGGCTAGGTGTAAATCCTATTTTCTAGTTTGTTGAAGACTACTTATGCATTGTTATCCTTAAGGAGAGTTTTTGGTGAATGCATAATTTTTGGTTTGATATAGTGGAAGCTTTGTGCACTAGGGTTTATATTTGTGAGTCTAGCTACTTGCATTGAGTTGGTGGAACCCTTGGTTGGCTGTTTTTAGTTTGATGGTTGAGTTGCTTCCGTAGAGGTTGTTTGATCAAGTTATTGCTTTACTTGATTCATGATATTGGGCTTACTCCATTGAGTTGATTTGAGCAAGTTATTATTTGCATTTGGTGATATTGTGTTGGTGGTTGTTTTGTTCAAATATCTTTGGAGGGAAAAGGATTTCTACTTGTTTCCTTTTCTTGTGATGATTGGTTGAATGCTTCAAGGTTGATGTTGAGTTGAATGGTGTTGGTTGACTAAACCTTGTTTGATGAGCATTGGTGTTGAAACCCTAGTTGATGGTGAAAAGAACATGAGTATCATTGTTATGTTATTCTTTGCATAGTTGGCAATTGTTGGGGTTTCATGTTCTTGAAAGAAAACATTTTATCCTATCCATTTCAGATATTGAGTTGAGTTTTTAGATTTTAGATTGAGATTAAGCTGAGTTGAGTTTTGAGATTGGGATTTGAGTATAGAACATATTGAGTCTCTAACAATTCGCTTTATGCTTCTATGAGTTTGATAAATCACATTGGGTCTCTAACAATTCACTTTGTGATTTCCTACTAAGAAAGTTTTTCTTGTGAGCAATTTTTGGACAGGTTCCAGTGGGGACTTGTGAGCAGTTTTTGGACAGGTTTCGGTGGGGACTTGTGAGCAATTTTGGATAGGTTCTAGCAGAGGACTTGTGAGCTGAGTTTGTTAGTTCTATCAGAGAACTTGAGGACAGAGGTGTACTGGTTCTATGAGAAGAACCTGAGGATATATTTGGCAAGTCTTTGAGAAGGCTTGTATGCAGAGGATTGATTTGTTCAAGAGTTGGACAGATCTGAAATACAGATGAATACTTGTACTAGACCGACTGACTATGTTTGGTACAGGTTGCTGAGCTGTTATGGATGTGATCATAGAATGCAGAGGTCTCTTAGGCAAAGCATTGAGGACAGGAGGTCTTCGGTGGAAAGGAGTTCCATGTGCTGGCAAGAGGTAGAGGTAGTTGATCTTCTAAGGGATCATTTCTAGAGCAGAGGGGAAGGTATCTCCTTTGAGCGAGAGGCTCATAAATTCTGATTGGGGGAAGGTATCTCCTTTGGGCCAAGGCTCATAAACATTGTAATTGGGAAGGATTCCCAAAGAACTTTGAGATAACTTTTAGAGAAAAGTTTTGTGGACGTAGCTTAGCCATTCCGGGTGAACCACGTTAAAATTGGTGTCACTTTGTGGATGATATTGTGCATTTCTTTGATATTGCTTTGGGTATATTGCTTTACTATTTTGAAGTATAAAGGAAAAATTAAAAAGAGGTCTTATACTTGTTCACCCCCCCTCTCAGTATAAGCTTGTGTTCTTCAATTGGTATCAGAGCGAGTGCCTTCGAAAAGTTTAACGACTTGAAGGAAAAGCTAGTAAAGAACACAATGGATCATTCAAGTGGCAATGCAGCATCTATTCGGATGGGTCGGATTTTGGTCTTTGGAGTGCAAGGATGAAGGTTCATCTAATGGCACTTGGGAATGAGTTTTGGGAAGTGATTGAAGATGAGTACACTATTCCTGAACATGGTCCTAATACTAAAGAAGAAAGGCTCCTACATCACAACAATTCAAAAGCAATGAATGCAATCCTGAAAGGCTTATAGGAAGCAGATCTCACCAAAGTGATTCCCTGTAAGACAGCTAGTGAAATGTGGAAACAGTTGAAGGTTGTTCATACAGGTGATACAAATGTCAAAAAGGCCAAGTTGAGACACTTCAAAGGTATGTTTGAACAACTCAAGATGAATTATGATGAAAATATTAATGACTACATGCTTCGTATGGATGAGGTTGTTAACTCCATGAAAGACTTAGGTCTTGAGCTTGCTGAAAATGATGTTTGTGATCAAATTTTAAGATCTCTTCCTAATAGATTTAGTGAAAAGATTTTTGCTATTAAGGAAGCTAAAGATTTGGATAAGTTGAAAAGGGATGAGCTTGCAGCATTTAAGTTGAGAACTCAACTGAAGGTTGATGTCAAGAAAGAGGCAGCTTCCAAGGCTACCAAGAATTCCAAGGGTAAACAACTTCAAGATAGTGATGAGTCTTCTAGTGATGAAGAGGCATATTACGACAAGAAAGGCAAGTTCTCTAGAAAGCACAAAAGTATGAAAAATGTAAGATGTTTCAATTGTGGAAAGTTTGGTCATTATGCTACTGACTGTACTGTTCCCAAGAATGAAAGTGATGAAGATAAACAAGATTCTAAGAGCAAGGATTCTGAAAAGCACAAGCATCATAGGAAAAACAAATATGAGCATAGCAATCAAGGAAAGAGGTATTCTCACAAGCACAAGAAGAGTTTCTACCTAGACAAAGCAAGTAAGTGTTCTAGTAGTGATAGTGAAAGTTCTTCAAGTGATAATGAAAATGAGATGTTTTTCATATCAGAAAAAGAGGAAGAACTGAAACATAGATTCATTATCATGAAATGTCTTAGATGTGGAAATTTTGGTCACCTTGAGGATGATTGCACAAATAATGATTTGGTTTCTAGTATGTATGAGGATGCTTCATAAAACTATAAGGAAGATGCATGTATGGTTTTTGAAAAGGGTAGCACCTCTAGTGATAAGAAATTTGAAAAAGGCTTTGATGATTCAAAAAGCAAACAAATAGATGAAGATATAGAGGAAGGTGAAGTAGATCTTGAAGGTGAACTTATTAGTGCTCTTAGTGCTTTGAAAAAGGAAAGAAAGAAGAATACTAGACTCAAGGATAAGTTAGATGAATTTTGTATGGAGAGAGATGATCTTATAGAAAGTCTTGACTTCTCTATAGCTAAGACACAAGAACTCAAGGATGAGTTAGAGTCTAAGGTTCTTGAGTATAGTGAGTTAGAACAAAAAATGGCTCCTTTGAAAGAGGAAACTAAAGAGTATAAAGATAAGCTTTACAGGTTTCAATATAGCTCCAAAAATGTTAAGTCACTCATCAAAGGTCAAAGAAAGACAACAAATAAAACAGACCTTAGTTTTGTTAAGCCACACAAGGAACAAGTTGGAGAGTCTAGTAAGAGACTCCAAAAGGAAGAGAGTTCTGATGAGGAAAGTATTTCAGAAAAGGAGTCCTTGAATGATAGATGCACAGAAAACATAATTCAGAATGAGAAGAATAAGTTTTCGAACCTAAGAGGTCAATTAAAGGAAAGTTTCAAGGCAGATGTTTTGCTTGTCATAGGTTTGGCCACATGGCTTCACATTGCATGGCTCAAGTGAAGGAGGTAAATGACAGTTTCAGAAGTGCTAGTTACTTTCAAGGGTATTACTACTTTTGTAAACAATTTGGGCACAAGGCAGTCTATTGCAAGGTAAATAATAGGAACAAGTTTGATCAAAACAGGTTTGGTTAGAATAGGTTTGGTCAAAACAGGTTTGGTCAGAACAAGTTTGGCCAGAACAGGTTTGGTCAGAACAGGTGGATTCAAATATCAGGTTTACCTCAGAGAAACAACATCATCAAGTGTTTCAAGTGCAATAATGAAGGTCACATAATCAGACAGGTGTAGAGCTGAAATTCCGAATACGAGGAACGAGAACAGGTGGCAGGATCAGGTCCAAGGATCAAGGCATGGACAAGAACAACAATGAGAACAAGAACAAGAACAATGACAAGAATAGGAATATGGATAAAGAGTTCAAGAGAAGGCCCGGCAAGGAAGTTATAGATGCTGATGATGATCAGTGCCTAATGGGAGTTTTACTCCCACCCAAGAATTAATCACCTCATCAGGAGGTGAGGGAGGGACTAAGCTAAGAGGTTCATTCTTAGTCCCGAGCCCCAAAGGTGACCCTTTGCCATTGATGACAAAGGGGGAGATATTTGAGTAAGTGGGAGAGCCTCAAGACAGGGGGAGTTGTTTATGTTGAGTTTATGTGTTGTTGAGAAGCATGGTTTGCCATCAATGACAAAGGGGGAGATTGTTGGCAATTTTGGGTTTGAGATCCTAGCTTCTTGTCTATGAGTTGTCATTGATGTCAAAATGAAATGGCATTAATGTTAAGAGGATGTGTTGGCTTCAAATGTGGAAGATTCCAAGAGAATATTTTTAAGAGAATCCAAAGAGATTCCATTGGCAAGGGTTTTTCATTAAAACCAAACCGGTTTTTATTAAAACCAAGTTGGATAGGGTTTTTATTAAAACCAAGTTAAATGGTTTTTATTAAACCCTTTTTGAAAAGACTTTTGATTAATTTTGAAATGGTCTTTATTTTCGCCGACATCAAGGTGTCTTCGAAGAGACTATTTATTCTCCAACTCCTAAGGTTGGAAGGCTAATGAATTCAAAATTCCCCGAATGCAATTTGCGATGTTTGTGCTCTGTATTCGTTGCGATCGAAGGAAGACTTAGAAGCACGTGCGGTTGAAAAGTCTTTGGGAGTTTTTTTCGATGGTGAAGTGGAGGGAAGTTCACTTGTGAACTTCATAGCCCGCATGGGCTAATGGCAGCGAAGGCTGTTGTTGGGCGCTGCATTGGCGGAGGTCACCGTTTTGAGTCTCGCGGGGGTGCTTTGCTAGAGTAACACACGTTTTTATTAAAATGTCTTTATGCTACAAAATTCGGAGTTTCTTGGACAGCGATTTATAAGGTGTGATTAAATTTTATGAGTTTTGGCTTTTGTGATTAGCATTGAATAAAAGCTTAGGAGAAATAAGGGCATATTTCTTTGGATGTATTTTTAAGATTATTCTTTGCTATGCTAGAATTAAAAATGGAGGTATAAGGTGTGAGTCTGTGATTGTTGATTTATTGGCATGTTTTGGTGGTTGTGTTTAAAGAAGTGGAGCTAAAAGGTGTAATAAAGGAAGTTTATATTATTGCTCATTTCTTTTTATTCTAACCCTAACTTGGTTAAGTTTGAGAGTTGTGTGTGGTGATAGCTTGAAGGTTCAATTATCTTCTACTCCAATAAGGTATGTGCACATTATTCTTATGAGTATGATTGGTGTATATTTTCTAAAATAAGGTTGGAGTGAAAAGGTATTCTACTAGGTATCCTTTGGCTAGGTGTAAATCCTATTTTCTGGTTTGTTGAAGACTACTTATGCATTGTTATCCTTAAGGAGATTTTTTGGTGAATGCATAATTTCTGGTTTGAGATAGTGGAAGCTTTGTGCACTAGGGTTTATATTTGTGAGTCTAGCTACTTGCATTAAGTTGGTGGAACCCTTGGTTGGCTATTTTGAGTTTGATGGTTGATTTGCTTTCGTAGAGGTTGTTTGATCAAGTTATTGCTTTACTTGATTCATGGTATTGGGCTTACTCCATTGAGTTGATTTGAGCAAGTTATTCTTTGCATTTGGTGATATTATGTTGGTGGTTGTTTTGTTCAAATATCTTTGGAGGGAAAAGGATTTCTACTTGTTTCCTTTTCTTGTGATGATTGGTTGAATGCTTCAAGGTTGATGTTGAGTTGAATGGTGTTGGTTGACTAAACCTTGTTTGATGAGCATTGGTTTTGAAACCCTAGTTGATGGTGAAAATAACATGAGTATCATTGTTATGTGATTATTTGCATAGTTGGCAGTTGTTGGGGTTTCATGTTCTTGAAATAAAACATTCTATCCTATCCATTTCAGATATTGAGTTGAGTTTTCATATTTGAGATTGAGATTAAGCTAAGTTGATTTGAGTTGAGTTTTGAGATTGGGATTTGAGTATAGAACATATTGAGTCTCTAACAATTCTCTTTATGCTTCTATGAGTTTGATAAATCACATTGGGTCTCTAACAATTCACTTTGTGATTTCCTACTAAGAAATTTTTTCTTGTGAGCAATTTTTGGACAGGTTCCGGTGGGGACTTGTGAGCAGTTTTTGGACAGGTTTCGGTGGGGACTTGTGAGCAGTTTTGGATAGGTTCTAGCAGAGGACTTGTGAGCTGAGTTTGTTAGTTCTATCAGAGAACTTGAGGACAGAGGTGTACTGGTTCTATTAGAAGAACCTGAGGACAGATTTGGCAAGTCTTTGAGAAGGCTTTTATGCAGAGGATTGATTTGTTCAAGAGTTGGACAGATCTGACAGATAGAGGAAGACTTGTACTAGACCGACTGACTGTGTTTGGTACAGGTTGTTGAGCTACTGTGGATGTGATCATAGAAGGCAGAGGTCTCTTAGGCTAAGAATTAAGGATAGGTGGTCTTCGATGGAAAGGAGTTCCACGTGCTGGCAAGAGGTAGAGGCAGTTGATCTTCTGAGGGATCATTTTTGGAGCAGAGGGGAAGGTATTTCCTTTGAGCAGAGGCTCATAAATTCTGATTGGGGGAAGGTATATCCTTTGGGCCGAGGCTCATAAACATTGTAATTGGGAAGGATTCCCAAATAACTTTGAGATAACTTTTAGAGAAAAGTTTTGTGGACGTAACCCAGCCATTCTGGGTGAACCACATTAAAATTGGTGTCACTTTGCGGATGATATTGTGCATTGCTTTGATATTGCTTTGGGTATATTGCTTTACTATTTTGAAGTATAAAGGAAAAAGTAAAAAGAGGTCTTATATTGTTCACCCCCCTCTCAATATAAGCTTGTGTTCTTCAATATCCATGTGTATCTCTAGGTGTAGGCATCACTCTATGTGTAGCTCTAGGTGTAGGCACTGTTCTAGGTATAGGTACCCTTGTACTAGGTGTAGGCATCACTGTTTTGGGTGTAGGCATAATCGTACTAAGTGTAGACACCATTGTGCTAGGTGTAGATGCCACCATGCTAGGTGCAAAAAGTTAGGACAAAATGATCCACCATATACCACCAAATATTCAATTTGTGCAGCCATTATTTAATTTGAGGAGGCTCAAAATTTATTAATATTTTGATGATTTTTAAGGGACACATGCCTAAAATGTGAAGAGAACCTAGAAGACTAGGTAGCCTTAGCATCCGTTGAGCACAAATTTATTGATCATATTTAGATTTTTAAAAAGAATAGAATTCCATACTTGCTTAGTAAGATAGAACTGCTAGAAATAACCTCTATAATAGAACAAGTACACAAAAAAAAAAATGCATGCTTCTTGTAGATAGACCCCTCATAAAATGAGGATGTAATCAAGGATCTAGTCCTTCTAAATAGCAAAATTGCTAGGTACTCTCAAAATTGAAACACAGAACAAAAAAGACCTTTCAAAAAATATATTGAAAGAATAAAAAATAAGGTAGATTTGGATTAGTTCTTTTATCAAAGTTTCCATGTGATTTAAAAAATATTTCACAATAAAACTTTAGAATCATTCCATCGAGCTTGCTAAAACTATCGACTTCTAAAAAAGTGTGCTCATACTTGCACCCGTATATAGCATCAACATGGGATTTTTCCTCTCGTGTGGGATTGCCTAAGAGGAAAATACCTCCAGAGAGAGCTAGTTCTAAAAAACTACAAAGGGAAAAGGAATGAAGGCAAACAAAAAAAAACACAAAAAAGAAAGACAAAAGGAAAAATATGTGATACACCAAGAGAAAATGGTTGATTGATCCACCTAAAAATTGTAAGACACAATGCAACACATACGAAACATAATATAGATCATGAAACAATTGCAAGAGGTAATATTAGTGTGAACCAAGGGCCAATACCACATGAAATTCCACCAAATTAAACATACACAAAATACAACTGAAATAGTCTTTGTATTAAATTTTCAGTGTTACAAAGAACACCAATTGATAGAAATAAATCAACAACAGATTACCAGGTTCTTATAGCACTATTATATACAAAATAGCATGACAATTTTAATTCAAAGTGACAAATGACCACATTTACAACTGCTTGCAGGCTTTGTCAATACTTGACAACCCACCCATGAAATCTAACTAATGCAATTTCCTCAATTCCAATAATCTTAAAAGCTCTAAACTACCAACATATAACCAAGCTATAGTTTCTAATTATGAAGCTCCCATCAAGACATTTGGAAACCATCTAACTTACTAACACTACCATGTTATTAAGGACTACATCATTGACATTGGCCCTTAGGCATGTTTTCCAGGTCTTCTATTTTCCACATAGATTAATTATTATCGTAGGCTTTTACATATTTTTCCTGCCTAATTTCTAGATTTTCAAGATATTTTTCTTCCCAAATTTCTATATTTTCTAGGCTTTTACATGATTTCTCCACCTACATTTTGGATTTGCCAAAATCTATACAACTTACAAAAGGAGGAGATTTAAACAATTTTTTAATAAAGGTTATGTAATATTTTTAAAAATAGTCTCTACCATAGAAATATTAGAAGTAGGCACTAGTCTCCATGTGTATCTTTGGGTGTAGACGTTGCTCTAGGTGTAGGCATCATATTGGATGTAGGCGTCCCTATGTTGGGTGTAGGCACTACCATGCTAGGTGTAGGTACCACTGTACTAGGTGTAGGTGTTGTTGCATTGGGTGTAGGCATCCCCTTGCTAGGTGTAGGTGCCATCATGCTAGGTGTAGAAAGTTAGCACAAACTGGTCTGCCACATCCTGTTAGATCTTAAACTGGTGCAATTGTTAATGAATTTGAGGAGGCTCAAAATTCATTAACACATTTTATGACTAAAAAAATACACCTATATACCTTTTTAGTCCCCAAATGCCTCTCTAACAAAATTACTATCGTTTATCTTTCAAAAAAATATAATTTTTACAAATTGGTATTCTACCCTTTAAATAAAATAACTAATAAAAAAAATTACCCTTTTTCAAATGTCCTCCATGTGATTTGAACTTGTGCTCTTTTTTTCTTTGAAAATTTTTAACCTTCCTTTTAAAAATCAATTCTTCTACTCTTTATTTAAATACTTAAAAATAAAACACCCACCTTTGAATTTTCATTAAATTGCATCTTCCTTAAAAAAAATTAAAGCACTATATAAAAATGTAAGTCCTAATTTAAACCTAAGACCTCTAAGTTTGAATTGCCCAACCTGCAAGTACTAGTCACCACCACTTTATTGCAATGTTGATATGAATGCCCTAGAATGTCCTTGTATGGTCATAAATGCTAAAGTAACTAATCAAATACCTCCCTAGTCCTTTTCCTCCTACAACATATGTCACATCATACTTGACAAGCTAGTTGTAACAACCCACCTGGTTGTCAAAAACACAATTTCAAATTTTCGTTTAACTTAACATAAATAACATAATTACATAAATACACCCAACTTTGAATTAGTACTTAGACATAGAAGTGTTCACACTTCAATATCTTATGTCGTTGCAGATGACATCTCAAGTGCTCGGGATCGACCAACTTCCCGTCGTAGGATGCCAGTTATGAGATTCTCTTTTTCCTTTCTTGAGTTCCTATATTTTGGCATGGGATTGTCCTTCTAGGGCCCATAACACCTAGAAGGATGGATGCACTAATTCGCCATCTCATAGCATAAAGAATTTTAGATTTAAGATCCAAATCTTGTCTTACTATTCCACTAACCCAATTATTAAACCATGCTTGAGTTAGCGTAGCTATGCTCGTGCCTGATTATTGACCTTCACTTAAGGTATTATCAGGGTCCACAAATTCTTTGGTTTATCGGACCAGGTGTCCTAGACCATATTCTAGTTTACGGTAATGTTTCTCATACCATCTACCATTGGACCTTCCAACCCCAAGGTCTAGCTCCCTAACCTCGAGTTTCATTGGCAATTCCATAACTGGATATGGTTCATAGGAACCCTCATGTACTACATCGTATGACAACCTAGAATTATGTCCCATACCATCGTTTGTTATTCTCAATAGCACAATATCCATTGATCCTTCCATTATTCTAGAGATCAGTTATCCCCGATTCTCAACAGTCACCACTGTGAGCTGTCGATGTTGGGTGGATGACATTCTACTCAATGGCATCTTATCCAAATACACCATCCGACTTGATGGAATTTAAAATATTTCAATGGAATTAAACTTTTTGGTTTTTCTTGAGTGAATGTGAAAATATTTGATTTTGAAGTCCCTCAAGTTCATGTTTACAATGTATTCATATAACAAATATTTAATTCATTAATATAATATACTATCCACATAATAATCTCGTCTTTCTTATTTTAAAGAAAAATACTGAAAATAAAATATCCATAAAAGAAAATCACAAAACATAAATATTTCTAAATTAATATTCAATGTTATGACTCTTTACAAATGTTTACAATGTATTCATATAACAAATTAATATAATATACTATCCACATAATATTTTATTTTCTTTCTTATTTTGAAGAAAAATACTGAAAATAAAAGATTCATAAAAGAAATCACAAAACATAAATATTTTTCTAAATTAATATTCAATGTTATGGCTCTTTACAAATGTTTACAATGTATTCATATAACAAATTAATAATATTTTCTTTTCTTTTATATTTTAAAGAAAAATACTGAAAATAAAATATACATAAAAGAAAATCACAAAACATTAATATTTTCCTAAATTAATATTCAATGTTATGACTCTTAAAATCTTACATATAAAGTTCAAAGTTTGTAAGAGATCATTAAAAACTTTGAGTAAAATATATTTCTAAGCTATTGTTTTCATTGCCATAAATAAAAGTCATTATGCCAAACTTTACTACTTCTAAATTACCACTACGAAACCCTATTGAAACTTAGATTATAGTCGTCAAGAGTTATATGTATAGTTTTTGAGAAGATTCGGTTCTATTCTATGTTCTCATAAATCTTCGGCACTATTCTATAGAATGGTTATATGCTACCTATGATATGTTTTATTTCTTTGAAAATTTATTACTGATAATAATGGTTCCACCTTGAATAATGTAAATGACATGCAAATCAACTCATGCGACTGTTACAACAAGCATGGGTTGCATCTCTAATTTAGCCATACTATTAATATAAGGTCATCCTTGAGGTTCACTCAAAACATAAGTTTCAAATCATGGTCCCGCGGTGAAGTATATCATACTTAAAACATGATTTTCATTTTTTTTTTTTCGCTAATTTTTTAGTTTGTTAAGCGATATAGAGAGTTTAAATAATGAAACGACAAATTCTCAATCTCCTCTCTTCAAAGATGGTATTCATTTAATTTTTAGTTTAAACACTCATTGCTAAAGACAGTGGCATCAATGAATCTGTCACTTCAACTATACTAACTAAATTCTAATATAAATTCCTCAAGGTAAAATTAAATCACTTCAAGCTTATTCTCATAATCTAATCATAAGATGACATCACTTAAATTAAGCTACATGATTATTTACAAAGCACAAACCAATAAATTCATTAAGATTGCTATAAAAAGGTAAAATTTATATAAATGATACTATCATCTTCTGGCTTTCACTGGCAGGATTTTATGATATGGAACAATTTTTCTAAATATTCCCAATAATTATCAAGCACGCTACTCAGAGATTTGGTTCATGGTTCTCACCAGGAAAACAATAAAGCTTGGTCTTAAGTAAGCTTTATACCATTGTGTTTTCATAGCTCTACGGCATAAGTTTTATATTGACTGGTTGTACTGGAAAAATCTCATACAAAGAATTGATTAATTTAATAAAAAAATGGACCTATCCTCTGGCCGCTAGATGAATGCAGTTTAAACAATGAATGGAATATTTTGTCTAAAGAAAGGAAACTACATTATTTTCATTTGCCATACCCACTATGAAACCCATTGACAGTAAATGTGCAGAAATTTAACATCTACTATTCGAGCTATTCTTTTTCGAACACAAAATAACAATTAAATCTTCTCACAAAATTTAATTAGGAAGTTCCACGTTGTCTCACATCATAGCATAAATATATAAATACGTTTGAGAAGAGGTTCAATCAGCAAGACAATAATAATTTAAAATAAATAACACTATATCTTCAAATATGTTTTCTATCGACACAATAATGAACTCAATTTGAAAATTTTTGGGCATATACAATCATCAAAATTTCTTTCGATAGTCGAGACGAAGCTCGAAACATAATTTAAGAGAGGTACTTTGAAATCCAGCTCCACCAACGAGCCATTATCCGAGTATCTCAATTAAGTTTCCCTCTCCCTAGCTCATGTCCATCGTTTTCACTCAAACCACGACATAGGATATAACATGAGGCTTCTTAGGGGTCAGCACAGTATCATGTTATGCAACTAAAATGCAGATGCATATATATAAATTCTCAACAACCATGACTGGTTTTTTTACACTTCCATATCAAATAAAAATAAATAAAGAAGGATTCTTCTTCTATTTAAGAGTTTCTTATTCACTCAAAATAGGCTTAAGAATATGAATCCTTTATTTCATTATATATATATTTGTGTATTTGTTACAACACATATTACACCTATAAACAGTTTTCACATTACCCTTTGTTAGCCTAAAACTTAAGTACCTATGGAAAATCTGTTGGCATCATTTTCTCTGGCAGATTTGGCTAGAAAGGAACCATAGAGCCTTTAAGGATACCATTCACAACCCAAAAACCATCGTCAACAGGATTATTGTCTTTAAGAAAGAAAACCTTAGCACCTTAGTGGATGAGAACCACTCAATTCTTCCCCAAGAAAAACAATTAGCTCAGGCCTTAGGTATTGAGGACAAACCTTCCATTCCTTTTCCCAATCCCAAAAATGAGATTTCTTGGGAGCCACCCCCCAAGGTTGGTTTAAACTAAATTTTGATGGTGCATCCAAGGAGAACCGGGAAGAGCTGGAGCTGGAGGAATAATCAGGGATCATCAATGAAATCTGGTCAAGGCCTTCGCTGAACCATTGGGAATTAGAACTAATAACGAAGCAGAAGCTAGAGCCCTTTGGAGAGGGTTGCAAGTAGCCCAAGAAACTCAAGGTAACTTGATGATTGAAGGTGATTCTATGAACATCATCAACCTATTAACCAATGGCAAAAAACCTCCATGGAGAATCGAGGGAGTCATCCATGAAGTGAGGATCCTTTTTGTGGCAAGACAGAATAGGAGGGCTCATCACGTGTACCGTGAGGTCAACAGGTCATCTGACAAATTAGCCAACATAGGTGTTGATATTGGTAGTTTGGTGACATGGACACAAGGTGTGCCACGTGAAGTGGAAAACATTATTAGTCATGAAAAGAAACCTACCCGTTAAGGAGAAATATGAATGGGTGTTCTTTCCCCATGGAGCTGGTAATAACTATGGGGTTTCCCTCTAAATCATACCAAATTGGAAATGAAGGTAACAGGGTGTAAGCCTTGGAAGATTCCGACGAGAGAATAGGAAATGGGCAAGCAACAGGTTTCACAAGTGCAAAGTTCCAAACTTCAATTCCTGTCAATGTAAGTAATATTTACAGTTATGTTTAGGTATGGGTGTGCTTTGTTAGTAAGGTGTTGTAGGGGATTCAACACAATTTTTGGTAAGAAAGTTTCAAGGATGACTAGGATCTACAATCTCAACAGAAGGCTAGATATTGTAATAGGTTTTGGGTTAACCTGCAAAACCCGACAATTAATGAAGACTTTTATTTACCAAAAAAAAAATAAACAGTTTTCACACAACACGTCTATATTTTAAAATTGTTTCAAAATCACCTATCTCGAATCAACTTTGATCATGACATAAGGTATAAAAGAAAATTACCAGTCCATTCTACGGAAACCTCAACATTTGCAACCGGATTCAATGATTATATACAAGTATAATAGATTCACAATCAAGAGAGAAAGCAATTATTCACCAACACATGGATTTAGGCTATACCAACCTATTGATTGAAGATGTATTCCTCACAACCTCTTGCAATAGCTCAATAACTTTTGTGATCTTCTGGACACCTCCGATAGCAAGGAAGGATAATGAATAATGAATCCCTACTATCACCCTCCTCTTCTCTTTTAAAGTTGAAACGATTTATCAAATTGAAGACACATAACCCCAATCTCATGCAACAGGCATCCAAATTTTTCCAAGTGTCATCACTTAAAGATTTAAAGGAAAATATTGTTATAGTAAATATATGTTTCATGCAAAACATAATTTTCTTACCCTATTTTTTGTTTATAAATTATTTTCAATATTAATTTTAGATTTTTATATATACATTTTATAGTCATTTGTTTTATAAATGAAATCTATTTGTATCATTACTTTATATTTGTATTGAATTATATATTTATTTTATTATTATTATTTATTATTAATAATTTTCTTATTATTTTTTCATTTATATATATATATATATATATATATATATATATATATATATATATATATATACTTATGTATTATTATTAAAATTTATTTTCAAATGCAACATTAATTGTGAAGAATGCAATAACCACATGTCATAAGTGCCTATATGAGTTTTGCCAAATAAAAAGGAGACATATGTATGCAAAAATAATGCAAATCACGCATGCAACATTGTATATGATATTTTCTTATATGAGTTTACCTTCATGAGCTTCCATGTACTCACTACTATGGTGCTTAAAATCCACTGGCGTCATATCCCTAACTTACCTGAGCGACGAGTTCTATCCTGTTGTCAGTGGTTGAGTGATAGGCATACCATCCTGCTTGATATTTTTACTATCATTCCTACACTCACAAGAATCATCATTAGTACCTTATTCTAAAAACAAATTGGTGAATAGGTAAATTTAAATATGGGAATATTACATTCTCCCCCACTAGAAATTTAACATAGTCCCTGTGTTAGCTAACATAATTTTTGCAAGCTTAAAAATATTTGGACATGTAATCATAAGAAATCAATCATATATTATGCAATATAACAAAAGTCACATTTAATACAAAATAAATATATCAAACATATATCATAATACAAAAATATTCAAGTTTTATCATATCAATATCTAAATTATTCATTTTATTAACAGTTTTCAAACAAAAAAGGGAATTGTCTTTTCATCTCTACTACTTCATCCCAGGTAGTATTTTGTTTTTGTGTAGAGATCCCAATAGACCCTACACTGATCAATTGTTCTTTTTATCAATTGTTTAGTCCTATATCCAAAAAATTTGACTGGTCAAACCTCAATGAGTTATGGGTCCAACGTCTACAAGCGAGAAACATCCAGAATATGAGATAGGTCAACCACATATTTATGAAGTAGGAACACATGGAAAACACTATGGATTTTGGATAAATTTGGTGGCATAGCAATATTGTATGCAATAGGACTGATTTTAGTTATGATGTCAAATGGATCGACAAATCTGTGGCTAATTTTAGTAGACTTGATGGAACTTTTGGTCGGCTTGACTCGAAGAAAAACCTTATCACCAATAGAAAATTCTCAAGGAGTTCTTCTTAGGTCAGCATAGCTCTTCTGAAGGTCTGTGGCTTCATGAAGTTGCTGGTGAATTTATTTTAATTGGACCTCCATTTTCTTAACAACATCAGGACTGATCACTTCTCGATCATCCATATTATCCCACATTAATGGTGTCTTGCACCTACGTCCATATAAGGCTTCAAAAGGAGCCATGCCCAACGTGGTATGATAGTTGTTGTTATACGTAAATTCCACCAGGAAGAGATAATATTACCACTTACTTTGGTGGTCCATACAATAAATGCATAATATATCCTCCAGCACTTGATTGACCCTCTCGGTCTGCGCATCCATCTCAGGATGATAGGATGTGTTGATGTTTAGCTTTGTACCCCATGCTCGGTGTAAAGCTTGCCAAAATTTATAAGTGAATCATGAATCTCTATCCAATATAATTATTTTAAGGAAACCATGCAACCTCACGATTTCTTGAGCAAAATTTTGTGCTATTGTGGGAGCATCATCATGAACATTTCCTGGTGTAAAATGTGCCACCTTTGTCAACTTATCCACAAATACAAAAATTACATCATGCTAGAACTAATTTTTAGGGAGACCAACTATAAAATCCATAGAAATTACTTGCCTTTTCTACTCTGGTATATCAAATAAGTGTAGTTTTCCCCCAGGATGTTGATGCTCAATTTTGACTTTCTAACATTCTAGACACCTAGCAACAAACTGAACCATATATTTCTTCATACCAGGCCAGTAAAAGTCTTCTTTCAAATTTTCCCTCATTTTTATTACACTTGGGTGAGCGGAGTAAGCACCACAATGTGCTTCTTGTAAAGTATTCTTTTTATCCCTTCATCATTTGGTACTATTATCCAATTTCAAAAATATACCAGATCTTGCTTGATTCGAAAATATGCATGCCTATTTGGATCTTGATCGATATTAGTGCGACATTGGTTGTAAAATTCATCATTTTTTTGTATTTCCTTAATTTGCTCCCTTAGCCCATATTAGCATCATGTGAGAGCAATTATGTGTCTTCTTCGACTAAGTGCATCTATAGTTTATTTTCCTTCCATTTTATGTATTCAATCCCAAAATCATATTTGGCCAGGAACTCCATCCATCTTCGTTACCTAGAATTTAACAGAGGCTGAGTAAAAATGTATCTCAAACTCTGATGATCAATTTTTAACTCAAAAGGTTTTCCCAACATATAGTGTTGCCATATTTTAAGAGCATGGACTACAATAGCCAGTTCAAGATCATGAGTAGCATAATTAACTTCATGTTTCTTATACTTTCTAGATTCATATGCTACAATAGCCTCATATTGCAATAAGACACCTCCTAGTCCTTCTAAAGAGGAATCAATGCATACTATAAATGATTTTTTGGGATATGGTATTTGAATAATAGGTGCATTAGTTAATTTTTCTTTAAGGATTCTAAAAGCATCCTCACACTAGGCTGTCCACTTAAATACTTTTCCTTTTCTCTATATATTGGTAATAGGAAAGGTAATCTTAAACAATCCTTTTACAAACCACCGATAATATCCAACCATCCTCATAAAACTTCTCACTTCAGTAACATTTGTGGGAACCATCCATTTTACTATGGCTTCAATATTTTGGGGATCAACTGCTACCCCTTCAGCCAAAATAATATACCCCAAATACTAAACTTGTGGAGTATAAAACTTGCACTTAGACATCTTTCCATATAGTTGATTTTTCCTGAGGATTTCTAGAACTATTCGCATGTGTTGGTTATGCTCTTCTTTATTTTGAGAATAGATCAGTATATCATCCAGAAATATTATTACAAACTGATCTAACTATTCCCTGAAAACATTGTTCATTAGGTTCATAAAAGCAGTTTGTACATTTGTTAACCCAAAAGATAATACTGTGAACTCATAATGCTCATATTGAGTTCTAAATGCAGTTTTATAGGTATCCTCTTCCCTCATTCTCAGTTGATCATATCCTAACCTCAGATTAATCTTGGTAAAGATAGTCACTCCCCTTAATTGATCAAATAGATCATCAATCCTAGGTAAAGGATATTTTTTCTTTACCATAAATTTATTGAGCATTTTATAATCAATACAAAGTCTCATAGAATCATTTTTCTTTTTCACAAATAGAACTGGTGCTCCCCAAGGCAAGACACTAGGCTTAATGTACCATTTTTCTAACATATCTTAAATATGGGTCTTAAGTTCTTGCAATTCAAGGGGTGTCATTCGGTAAAGGGTTCTGAATACAGAAGATGCTCCTGGTAACAACTTAATAGAAAAGTAAAATTCTCTTTTTGAAGGAATTCTAGGTAGTTCTTCAGGAAAAACATCCCTAAAATCACTTAGTACAGGATATTGTTGAAACAGAGTGGAGCTAGATTCAGTTTCTTCTTTCTTATTTAGTTTGATCACATAAAGTCTACACCCTTTCCTTAAATATTTTTTGACTTGCATAGAAGTCATCAAGTGGGGTTCAAAAGTTGTTCTACTACAATGGATATGGATTCGCTGATTAGAACTATTCGTGAAGTTTAGCCATCTCTCTTCAAAATTTATCAAATATTTGTAGGCTTTTAGCCAGTCTACTCCTAGGACAATTTCAAAGGCATGTAAGGGTGCTACATAAATATGCCAATTAATCCTTCCCTGGGGCATATCTATTTTAGGGTCAAATAAGAATTGGTTGACCATATAGGTTTGTCCTAATCCATACTCAACTTGCCACCCATTTGCCACGATCCCAGGTTTAACTGATATATCCATCAGAATACTAGATGATATAAAACTTTCTGTAGCACCACCATCTATCAAAATACAAAAATATTTCTTGCCCATTTTTCCTTTAATAAGAAATGGAGTAGCTTGCCCTAAAAGGTTAGATTTACCTGTAGCAACATAGATCCTATGTGGGACCTCTTCTGTTGGATTCTTCTTATCAGCTCTCTATGGACATTGATTCACATAGTGATCCTAGGCTTCGCAAACAAAGCATATATTAGGTCCTTTGTTATTTTGTTTATCCCCTTCTCTATTTTGATTACCATTCTTTCCCTTGTCTGGAAAATTATTCCTTTTCTCTTGAAAGTTTCTTCTATCTGCCTACCCCTTATTTCCCTAAAACCTTCCTTTTTTTTTATATCTCCTCTATAACGGCCACCATATCTATATTTCTTATACTGATATTTGCCCTTATTTAGCTTTGGGTATCTTCTTTTCTTAGGATCCTCCTTTTCAATTTTTTGATAATAAACCTTTGCATTTTTTGACTTATCTCCTCATAGCAGGCAACATCATAAGCAATTGTCAAGGTTTTAGGTACTTTTCTTCCAACAAGTATTCCAAATTTGGGATGTAGTCCCATTACAAATTTTTGAGCCTTGAATTCCTCATGCTTATCATATTCTAGAGCGTATTTCAAAATTTGAACAAATCTTTGATAGTATTCAATCACAGTCATGTTATCTTGGTGTAAATTGGTTAATTCGGCGTATTTCTCAATATAAAATTATGGCATAAGAAAATGATCCTTAAATTCCCTTTCAAATTCCTCCCAAGGAATGTTTGTAGCCTCCTTCTATGTGATTTTCTTATAGGTGGTCCACCAATATCTGGATGGACCTACTAAATGTGCCACTACCCAAGTTGTTTTAGATTCTGCACAAATGGGTTGGATTGAGAAATACCCTTCAGCTTCACTCAACCAATTAACGGTTGCTTTGCCATCACCCTTTCCATCGAATTTGGAAATATCTAATTTCTTAATTTCTTTTTGCAACTCAACACTAACTTTTCTTCTTGAAGACCCTTCTATAAACTCACTGACTCTTTCAGTTTCCTTACTTTTAGTCAGACTTTCAATAACTTTCTATTGTTGAGTAATAATCTCATGTTGCTAAGCTATTTGTACCTTTTGTTGATCCATGTGCTCACTCATTTGAGCCCTTTGGATATCCATTTGTTCTCGTTGCTAATTCAGTTGTTCTTGCATTAACTAAATTATTTTTTCATATTCTCCTCATTCTGGGTAGCTCTTGCAGCTACTAGCTCTTTTTATTTCCTTATAATATATCGAGACACTTTGGTTGTTTGAACTCTCTCTTACTCCCTCACGAGTCATCTTAGTCCCCTCCTCGAGGCTTTTGCAATCTCCTCTTACAGATTAGCATTCGCTCTTCTTGAGATTCCCACCATACCTAGTGATAAAAGAGCTATGTCAATTCAATAGTTCATGTTTATAACCTAGGGTTTTGCAACCTAGGCTCTGATACCAACTGTAACAACCCACCTGGTTTTCAAAAACATAATTTCAAAATTTTATTTAACTTAACATAAATAACATAATTACATAAATACACCCAAATTTGAATTAGTACTTAGGCATAGAAGTGTTCATACTTCGAATTCTTATATCGCTACAGACGACATCTCAAGTACTCGAGACCGACCAACTTCCCATAGTAGGTTTCCAATTATAAGATTCTCTTTATCCTTTCTCGAGTTCCTGGATCTCAATATGGGGTTTTCCTTCTAGGGCCCATAACATGTGGAAGAGTGGATACACTAATTCCCTATCTCATAGCATGGAGGATTTTAGATTTAAGATTCAACTCTTGTCCTATTGGTCCACTGACCAAATTATTAAACTATGCTTGAGTTAGCGTAGCTATTCCCGTGCCTGATTATTAACTTTCACTTAAGGTATTATTAGGGTCCACCAATTCTCTAGTTTATTAGACCAGGTGTCCTAGACCAACTTCTAATTGACGATAATGTTACCCATACCATCTATCGCTGGACCTTCCAACCCCAAGGTCTAGCTCTCTAGCCTTGAGTTTTGTTGGCAATTTCGCAACTGGATATGGTTCATAGGAACCCTCACGTACTACATCGTACGAAAACCTAGAACGATGTCTCATATCATCATTCGTTATTCTCAATAGCACAGGATCCACTAATCCTTCCATTATGCTAGAGATCAGTTGTCCTCGATTCTCAATAGTCACCACTGTGAGTTGTCGATGTTGGGTGGATGACATCCTACTCAATGGCATCTTATCCAAACACACCATACGATTTGATGGAATTTGAAATATTTCAATGGAATTAAACTTTTCGGTTTTTCTTGAGTGAATGTGAAAATATTTGATTTTGAAGTCCCTCAAGTTCATTTTTACAATGTATTCATATAACAAATCTTTACTTCATTAATATAATATACTATCCACATAATAATCTCGTCTTTCTTATTTTAAATAAAAATACTGAAAATAAAAAATCCATAAAAGAAAATCACAAAAAATAAATATTTTTCTAAATTAATATTCAATGTTATGAATCTTTACAAATTTTTACAATGTATTCATATAACAAATTAATATAATATACTATCCACATAATATTTTTTCTTTCTTATTTAAAAAATATATATATTGAAAATAAAATATTCATAAAAGAAAATCACAAAACATAAATATTTTTCTAAATTAATATTCAATGTTATGACTCTTTACAAATGTTTACAATGTATTCATATAACAAATTAATAATATTTTTTTTTCTTTCTTATTTTAAAGAAAAATACTAAAAATAAAATAACTATAAAAGAAAATCACAAAACATTAGTATTTTTCTAAATTAATATTCAATGTTATGACTCTTAACATCTTACATATAAAGTTCAAAGTTTGTAAGAGATCATTGAAAACTTCAGGTAAAATATATTTCTAAGCTATTGTTTTCATTGCCATAAATAAAATTCATTATACCAAAATTTTCTACTTCTAAATTTCCACTACGAAACCCTATTTAAACTTAGTTTACAGTCGTCAAGAGTTATATATTTTTTTTTTTGTAAGATTCGGTTCTATTCTACGTTTTCATAAATCTTCAGCGCTATTCCATAGAATGGTTATATGCTACCTATGATATGTTTTATTTCTTCGAAAACATATTATTATTTTTTTTGGTAAGAGAATATTTATAATTAACACCGGGTTTTAACTGGTTGACCCAAAACCATTTTACAAAATAGGGTCCACTGACCAACTGGACAAAGGCCAAGCCCTAAAAGTTTAAACCGACAACAAAAAGGGCCAAGACCTACTCTTCCAACGAGAATACGACCAAACTAAACTATGGAAGCCTAATATTATGGCCATCAGAAAAGAAAGACGCAAAATAGAACTAACAAAGACAAAATCCACTTTGAGCCTTCCAATCTAAAATTTTTCATTATCTATCACCATTGAGACTGCATGAGGAAGATTTTCAGTCCACGTGATCAAATTTGCTGCTACAATGCCTTCATTTTCCAGCCTATCAGCTGCCATGTTTGCTTCCCGAAAGGTATGCAAAATTATGGCCTCAGGTCGATCATGAATTAGAGCCCTTGCTTCGTGGATGTAGTCATCAAATCTCCAAGGAGCTCTCTTAGTGTTCTTTAGAAGATTTATAATAATAAGAGAATCACCTTCCACCAACGGTTTCCCTGGATAATTCTACGCCACCTTGAGGCTCCTCCAAACGCGCCCTCGCTTCGACCACATTGTTAGTTTGAGCTCCAAGATGTTCAACAAAAGCTACAAGCACCTCACCCTTGTGGTCTCTAAGTAAGCCACCAGCCCTAGCTTCACTTGGTTTGCCCCTAGATGCCCCATCAAAATTTAACTTAATCCACCCTAGGGGGGGTGGGGTCCATGTGATCATGGTTCTAGGACAGACTTGAGGATGATTGAGGCCATCGGTGAGAGGTAAGTTTAATGAGCTGGCCTAATGAAGCTTCAAAAGGATTTGGAGGTCTAGATGTTGCAGGCACTAAACAAGCATTCTCATTAGCATATACTAAAATTTTTGACAGGACAAGAGGATGACTAAGAAACCTTATCCAAGAAGGCCCGACGATTCCTTTCCAACCATATCTGCCACAAGTAGTGATGAAGGCAGATCTTCCACATATACCTAAGATGCCTATTCAAAAAGGGAGAAGGCCATTTGGACAAATAAGTCAAAAATGGAATGAGGATGGACCCAATAAATATGAAACACTTGTAATGAGACCTAACAAGATTGAGACAAAAAAATTACAATACGGAAACAAATGATCAATAGACTCCCACTCAGACATACAAAGATAACACCTATTAACAACAATCACACCTCTTTTTATTAAGTTATCCATGGTGAGGATCTTATTTTGGATGGCCAACCATGCAAAAAACCCAACCTTCGAAACAATGCTTTTGGGCCAAACTTCCAAGTGAGGGAAAGTAGGTTCATCATTATCAATAAGCATCAGATAAGCAGTCTTGACAGAAAATTCCCCATTGTCTGAAGCTTCCCAGATAAGCTGGTCCTCAAGAATTCCAGAAGGGAGTAAAGACTGTCTTAATTCATTCTCCAGTATTATTGATGCCCCTGGTAGATCATTGTTCATTATTGGCTTCCAAACCCTTCTATTGTTTGACAAAGTAATAAAATCTGCAACTTTGGTACCAAAAACTTCAATTGTCCAAGCTCTAAGGGTTGAAAGGATGGGATCTGCGAGAGAGGGGATAGTCCTTTAACCATTTGTGGTCCCAGAAATCAATGTTTCTTCCATTTCCCAGTTTCCAACATAGCCCTTTGCTTAGCAAGTTTTTAGTTTGAAGGATTGATTTCCAAAAAATTGATCCCCTGGGAGGAAAGGAATAACTTAAAAATTTAGTTTCTTGCAAATACTTTCTTCTGATTATAGTAATCCATTCTGCATTTGCATTTTTCAGAAGACGCCATGCTTGTTTGGCCAGGAGGGCCATGTTTAAATGTTGTATTCTCCTTAGCCCAATACCTCCAAACTCCCTTGGTTTGCAAACCCTATCCCAGGACACCAAGTGAAAGCACTGCTTAGATTCAGAACCAGTCCATAGGAACCTCTTCCGGATCTGTTCAATTTTAGTGTAGACACTTGTAGGAGCTTTAAAAATAGAGAGAAAGTAGACGGGGGATGCTTTGAATGGAAAACACGGTGAGAAGTGCCTTGTCGGCTTGAGATAACAAATTCCCTTTCCATCCGACTGACTTCCTCTGAATTCTTTCAATTACATTAGTCCACATGGAATCAGTAGCTCGCCTGTAAATAAAGGAAGGCCTAAGTATGTGGATGGAAGAGTAGACACTGAGCATCCAAGAATCCTAGCAATCTTAATCTGCCTCTGAATGGGAGTGTTAAAGAAATAAATTTTACTCTTTGAAAAATTTACCTTTTTCCCTACAACATCCTCATATAGCTCTAGAATATGTTTTATGACCTTAGCCTCAAAAACTGATGCAAGAGTTAACAACAAAGTATCATCCACAAACTGTTCATGTGTAACTTCCTGTGTTTGTGATGATGCTTTAATTCCTAAAATAAGACCAATATTACAGGCAGCTTTGATTGTCCTCCCAAGGGCTTCAGCCACAATGATAAACAACATGGGAGAGATAGGGTCACCTTGCCTTAGGCCCCTTTTACTTTGAAAGTATCCAGCGGGAGCACCATTAACAAGGATCGAAAACCAAGGTTTCATAAAACATCCTTCCAAAAGCTTGATCCATTCATGATGAAAACCAAATTTCTGAAGAATGGCAGAGACAAAACTCCAGTTTATGCGGTCATAAGCCTTGTTCATATCCATCTTAAGAGCAAAAGCGGGTTTTTAGTCCGGACTACCGAATGGAGGGCTTCATGATCTGTTATGACACCATCAAGGATGGACCTTCCAGGGACTGAATTGCCTTGACAAACATCAATAAACATAGGAAGGATCTTCCTCATTCTATTTGCAATCGCCTTGGTCAAAATTTTATAAACAACATTACAAAGGCTAATAGGTCTAAAATCCATCATAGATCTAGGAGTAGGAATCTTTGGGATTAAAGCAATAAAAGTGGAGTTAAAACTTCTCGAAATATGCTTTGTGGACTGAAATTCCTTGATAGTAGCACATACATCAAAACCTACAATATCCCAAAAAGCCTGAAAAAAACGAGGTGAAAACCCGTCTGGACCTGGAGCTTTATCAGGGTTCATTGAGAAGAGGGCCTCTTTGATTTCTTCATCCGTGAAAGGCTTAATTAACTCCCCATTCAAGTCATCAAAAATTAAATGAGGAATATGGTAAAGCATTGATTATGAAGCTAAGGCAGAACTGAAATGTTCTTCTCCTAAAAGATTACGAAAATAGGAAACTGCTTCATTTCTGATCTCATTAGGACTAGAAAGGGATGATCCATCATCTCTAACAAGTTCTTTAATTCTATTGTGGCTTCTGTTCCTTAAGGTAGATGCATGAAAAAATCTTGTGTTGGCATCACCTTCTTTTAGCTAGGTAGCTCTAGACTTTTGCCACCAAAAAGTCTCCTCGCAGGCTAAAACATTATGGTACTCAGCAAGGGCTTTCTTTTCATCTGCCTGTAGGGAAGGGTCTGGCAATCCCTCTTCAAGTTTTTTCTCAATGGTTGATAACCTTTCAGAGATGACTTTCTTGTTTTCAAAAATATTTCCAAAAATTTCTTTATTCCGGATCCTTAGATTTTCTTTCACCACTTTAAGTTTTCGTGCTAATCTGAATGAAGGCACTGCTACGACAAGAATGCTGCCACCATTGAGAAATTTTGTCTCTGAGATCAGGGTGGTGCATCCACATAGATTCAAACCTAAAAGGCCTTTTGAATTTTGGAGTCTCTTCAATTTCAAGTAAAATTGGGTTGTGGTCAGACCCAATGCGAGGCAAGGACAACAGATTTGCATCCCCAAAAGATTGTATTGCTTCTTGTGACAAAAAAAACCTATCAAGCTTTTCCATTATAAGTTGATTTCCAGACCTCCTATTGCTCCAAGTAAATTTAGCATTTTTTAATTTGACATCCAATAAATTGTTGTTGTTGATGAAATCTTGAAAGTCCTCTATACTTCTTGCTGGAATTCCTACTCCCCCTTTTTTTATCAGAGGGGTAAAGAGGGGTATTAAAGTCCCCCACCACTATCCATGGGATATCCTGAAAAGCTTCCTTGAAATGATTGAGTAAATTCCATAGATCAGCTCTCCCAGATATAGAATTAGGGGCGTACACATTTGTTAATATCCAAGAAAGGTCACTAACCTTATCCTTAAAAATAATGCTCATTACCCTTTCCCCTAATTGAATAACCTTGCCTTCCACCTTCCCTGGATTCCAGATACAAAGAAGACCACCCGAGGTTCCATTGGCTTTGCAAAAAATTGCTTCTCCCTTTTTCCAGATATTGAGGGCAATTTTTCTAGACAAAACTTCATCGACTTTAGTTTCTTGCAAAATAAGAATAGTGGGATCAAAATCTCTTCTTAAATATTTGACTAACTATTTAGGAAGGCCATTGAGCCCCCTTACATTCGAGGATATGATCTTCATTTGGAACTTTTAAAGTTTTTTCCTCTTCCCCTGCCTTGGACTTGAGGGGGCTTAAGAATTTTGTTCTCTTCAAAGGGAAGATTTCCAGTTGATGGAAACAGAGTAGTCTGAATTCCATTAGCTATCTCATCTTGGACCTCTTCTTTCCATTGCTGGGCATTTGACTTTCTTCCCTTTTTTTTCTCACCTCCACAGTCAATCATGGGGGACTTCATTGAGCTTCTAGTCTGTTTCGGGCTAAATTTGGTTTGGGTAACCTGTTGGATAACAGTGTTGGAAACCCCTTCTCTGGATTGGGACAAAGACAAAGGTGAAAAATGTCGCTTGGAAGGGCTGATTAACTCTGAAAGCACTTTTTCTCTTTACGGGGCGTAAAAAGACTCATCATTAGGGCATTCTTTATGACCAACCGGAGGAGGATTGGAAGGTCCAGATTTGGTTGGGGAGTCAAAGTAAGCAGGGAGACCAAGAATTATATCCTCAACATTAGACCCTTCATTCTGATTTTCCTCTCGTAATTATTTGGTTTTCAGCCAAAATGTTAAATTTATTTAGATTTTCGAAAGGAGAGCATACCTTTTGTTGGTCAGTTTGTGATGTAGCAATTTGCTTGTCCTTACCATTGTCCATGTGAAGCTCAGCCTCATTCTCCATTTGCCCCAAACCGAGAGGCCTTTGCCTTTTCAACATTTGGATCTTTAACCTTGTACATCCCTGTGTATTTGCCATTATTTACGAAAGATCGCCGCTTGGAATCATTATTCCTAGGAAGGGTTTGCTGGCTTCTCAAAAAAGAGCATTGTCCTTTGAGATGGCCTTGAATATTACAGTCAGAGCAAAATGCCGGTCTATTTTCATATTCATCGTTCTGGTGCGTGCAAGGGTTGGATTGTCAATGGCCACCAAATCCCCTATGGTCTTGGCAATACCCTGAAGAAAATACTCATGCCACCAATGAAACGGGAGATTTGGGAGACGGACCCAAATGGGGGCAAAGTTTATGCTCTGCTTTTCTGGGTCAAAATCCTCAGCCCATCTCCTAAAAAAAAGAATTCTTCGGCCCAAGAACCAAGGTCCTCCTGTTAGAATACGACTAGCATCTTCACTATTGTTAAGGCGTACCGCAAAAAACCCCCTTGATAATGCAATAATCTCCATGTGTCCAGAAGTCTTCCACTTCAAGGATGCCCATCGTCGAATCGTTTCGAAAACATATTATTGATAATAATGATTCCACCTTGAATAATGTAAATGACATGCAAATCAACTCATGCGACTGTTACAAAAAGCATGGATTGCATCTTCAATTTAGCCATGTTATTAATATAAGGTCATCCTTGAGGTTCACTCAAAATATAAGTTTTAAATCATGGTCCCCCGGTGAAGTACGTCATTCTTAAAACATGATTTCCATTTTCTGTTGCTAATTTTTTAGTTTGTTAAGCAATATAGAGAGTTTAAATAAGGAAACAACAAATTCTCAATCTCCTCTCTTCAAAGTTGATATTCATTTAATTTTTAGTTTAAACACTCATTGCTAAAGACAACGACATCAATGAATTTATCACTTAAACTATACTAAGTAAATTCTAATATAAATGGCTCAAGGAAAAATTAAATCTTCAAGCTTATTCTCAGAATCTAATCATAAGATGATATTTCTTAAATTAAGCTACATGATTATTTACAAAACACAAACCATTAATTTCATTAAGATTGCTGCAAAAAGGTAAAATTTATATAAATGATACTATCATCTTCTGGCTTTCACGGGCAGAACCACCAGGGAAACAATAAAGCTTAGTCTTAAGTAATATTTATATCATTTGGCTTTCATAGCTCTGCGGCATAATTTTTATATTGACTGGCTGTACTGGAAAAATATCATACAAAGAATTGATTAATTTAATGAAAAAGTAGACCTATCCTCTAGCCGCTAGACAACTAAAGTTTAAACAATGAATGGAACATTTTATCTAAAGAAAGGAAACTACATTATTTTCAAGTTTGCCATACCCACTATGAAACCCATTGACAATGAATGTGCGGAAATTTATCATCTACTATTCGAGCTATTATTTTTCGAACACAAAATAACAATTAAATCTTCTCACAAATTTTTTTTATGAAGTTCCACACTGTCTCATATCACAGCATAAATATATAAATACGTTTGAGAAGAGGTTCAATCAGCAAGACAATAATAATTTAAAATAAAGAACACTATATCTTCATATATGTTTTCTATCGACACAACAATGAACTCAATTTGAAAATTTTTGGGCATACACAATCATCAAAATTTCTTTTGATAGTTGAGTCGAAGATCAAAATATAATTTAAGAGAAGTATTTTGAAATCTAGCTCCACCAACGAGCCATTATATGAGTATCTCGATCAGGTTCTTCTCTCCTTAGCTCACGTCCATCATTGTCACTTAGGCCACGACACAGGATATAACATGAGGCTTCTTAGGGGTCAGCATGGTATCATGTTATGCAACTAAAATGTAGATGCACATATATAAATTCTCAACAACCATGACTGATGTTTTTAAAATTTCATATTTATATTGTTCATTATATATATATATAAAAAGAAGGATTCTTCTTTCATTTAAGAGTTTCTTATTCACTCACGGTAGGATTAAGAATATGAATCCTTTATTTCATTATATATATTTGTGTATAACCTTTGTTTTGTTACAACACATATTACACTTATAAACAATTGTCACACAATATGTCTATATTTTAAAATTGTTTCAAAATCACCTATCAGTAATCAAATTTGATCATGACATAAGTTACAAAAGAAAATACCAGTCCATTCTACTGAAACATCAATATTTGCAACCGGATGCAACGATTATATACAAGTATAATAGATTCACAATCAAGAGAGAAAAAAATTATTCACCAACACATGGATTTAGGCTATACCAACCTATTGACTGAATATGTATTCCTCACAACCTCTTGCAATAGCTCAATAACTTCTATGATCTTTTGGACACCTTTGGCAGCAAGGATGAATAATGAATAATGAATAATGAATAATGAATAATGAATAATGAATCCCTACTATCACCCTCCTCTTATCTTTTAAAGTTGAAATGATTTATTAAATTGAAGAAACATAACCCCAATCTCATGCAACAACATCCAAATTTTTCCGGGTGTCATCGCTTAAAGATTTATAGCAAAATTTTGGTATAGTAAGTATATGTTTCATGCGAAACATAATTTTCTTACCCTAATTTTTGTTTATAAATTATTTTAAATATTAAGTTTAAATATTTATATATAGTTTATAGTCATTTGTTTATAAATGTAATCTATTTGTATCATTACTTTATATTTGTATTGAATTATATATTTATTTTATTACTATTATTTATTATTAATAATTTTCTTATTATTTTTTAACATATATATATAATAGATATACTTATATATATTTATTAAAATTTATTTTCAAATGCAACATTAATTGTGGAGAATGCAATAACCACATGTCATAAGTGCCTATATGAATTTTGCAAAATAAAAATGAGGTATACTTATACAAAACTAATGCAAATCACGCATGTAGCATTTGTATATGATATTTTCTTATATGAGTTTACCTCTGCGAGCTTCCATGTACTCGCTACTATGGTGCTTAAAAGCATTGGCATCATATTCCCAACTTACCTAAGCGACAAGTTCTATCCTGTTGCTAGTGGTTGAGTGACAGGCATACCATTCTGCTTGATATTTCTACTATCATTCCTGCACTCAAAAGAATCATTAGTAGTACCTTATTCTAAAAATAAATTGGCGAACAGGTAAAGTTAAATATGGGAATATTACACTAGTCTCGTAGTATTTATACATTACATGGCCTTCAACACTATTACCATGGGTCTTCAAGGTATTTAAATTAGGTAGATATTATTTTTTCTTCTTTCTAAAACCTTCAATTTTTTTAAGTAAAATTCAAACAAGGTTAGTTCTTTTTTTGGGTTTTTCATAGATCATTTCCCATATTCAATGATAAATTTGGTCATCTTCACATGGCTCTTGGGTGTCTACAATTATCTTTCCACCATTTAATTAAAAATAATAAATATCTTGAGCCATTATATTAAGACATGTACTCATATCTTGTGCAGACAAAGAGAATTGATGGAGTTGGATGTTGAAGAAGAGATTGAAAATAGAGTTTGCATAAAAATCAATGTTTAATTCAATATTTTTTCATCAATTTGTTTTTAAAACTTCCCTTTATGACAAAGCATAAAATATACATAGCACGGTGGAACAAAAGATGAATATAAATTAGACAACATAGTGGGATGAAAATGGAGCAACACAAATGAATGAAAGATGAAATGGTAATGAGAAATCTAATTGTGAAAAGGATATTGTGTATAGAGAAAAATGTTGAATAAATAACAGCTCACTATGGATGTTGGACTTGTTTAAATTAATTTGCATAAACAAACTTTGTGGAACAAGGTGAGATGCATAGAATCCTCACACTTAGGTATATTAAAACCATATAGGGCATGTTGTTATATGGTGACAATTTTTCTTCTTCGCATACAAACTCTTCAAGCTTTGATACTAGATGTTGGAAATGGGGGAAGATAAATATCTAAATAATATATTATAAACAATCAATAAATTCAATATAAAATTTCCACAAATCATTTCATCATTATTTACCACCCAAAATCTACGTACATCATCTATATTTATGCTTTATGGTGTCTCTTAGTTTCATGAGACCTTTAGCATTTTACCTCCTAGTGTTTTACCTTCAACTTTATCTTTTCACCTTCTCTCATTCTCATGGGAGATATGAGTATCCAACCTCATATGAGATGAAATCATCATTCATCCCTTAATTATTACATAACATCAAATAATGTAATAATTACATTTACATAAAAATAGATATGTAATAAAGTTCAATAGAAAGGCTGATACTACCATCATTAGATTCAATTGATAGGTGTAGATGAATAGACTTATGAACTCTATGTAATAATACAATCAATATTTTTTTCTTGGTTTGCATCAAATAAACCATATAAAATATGCAAGATATTTTATAAAAATTATGAAGAAATGATGCTTTAAAATAGGGCAGCAAAAAAGAGCTTCCTTGTTGAAGAATATCCCATAACAACCATTGATGATCATGGGTTCCCAAATTTGTAAAAACTATTGATATTTTGAGGGGTGGCATGATCCTTACTAATATTTCTAGGTTGGAAATTCTTTCTACTCATGCACACATCCTTTGAATGACCAATATACTACAATTGATCATTGATTTACAACCAACCAATGGAAGTAATATGTTTTTTTGTACACTATGGGCAAAGGCAAAACTTAAAATAGGAAATTTTAGGCCCATCAAATGAGGTCATGAAGGAGGTTTGGATTTCTATGTAGTTCCCTATCCCTTTTGAGATTTCTCAAGAGTCTATGTTTTTTTTTCATAGGAAAAATAGTTTTCTTTTCAACAACTTTACCTTTTTGGGATCTTATAGATTTAGCAAGAGGGTAGATTCCTAAGAATCTATAGAAGGCCTTTCATATTCATCCTCTAAATCATTAGTTTTCTCTTTTTTTTTGCCTCCTTCCTCAGAGTCTTCTTTCTCGGATTTTTTATCTCTAATTCAACCTCCTCAAGGATCTCTTCTTTAGATTCTTCTTGTTTTGATTCTCCTTAATCATAGGTTTATTTATTAGAGTCTTATTCCTTTGATTCACTTCTCTTTTTATTTAAATCGCCCTCATTGGAAGGCATAAGGGCTAAGGCAACCATATTAGCCCATGTTATTCATGTATATTCTAGCTATTCCAAAATTAACAGCTTTATGAGCCCATGATGGGCCATTTTATTTGGATATCCATTTTGGTCTTTGTTTACCATTATCCTTAGCAATTTCATCAAATAAAATGGGAGATAGATGCTATAATATTTATTTTAGAAATTTTTGACAATTAGGATAAACTGTATGTGGTAACCATATAAATGCATAAACTAATATCCAATGTAAAATAATATGGTATTGTATTGCTTACCTCTTGATAAAAATTTGGTGGAGAATTATAAAAAATTCTCTTGATGGAGCCTTTGTGGTCATCAATGGTGTAGGGCTCCTCAAACATATCTACAATCTCTTTAACCTTAATTCCTAGGGCCATATACCACATATTTCCATTCAAAGGCAAAAACTAAACTCTACTAATGCTAATAGGAGAGATTTCCACCATGATGTGCTATGGTAGGTTGGTTGTCATAGTCTCCAAGTGTAACCTCTTTGAGAATTCAAGTGTTACAACATCATTCCCTCCTTGAATCTAGTTTATAGCTCAATACAACCCAATTACTCATAATATATTCTTGGCTTTCTTGGACAAAAGGAGTTTATAGTGGCTAGTTCATTGTGCTTGCATTGTCCCACCATGTTTGCTAAGTTTTATATTTTATAATAAAAATCACGGCTAAATAAAATAGTAAAACACCTATAGAAGTAGGGGTCAGAGCAATAAAAATCATAACAAAATTGAGGGTCAAATGCAAAATAATGTGTGCATCTATGGACTAGGAAAAATTTATAGAGGGAAGAACATATTTTTTAGTCGGAATGAAATGCATAACTACTAAAAATGGAGCATAGTTGTTGATAACAAGACACAATTGCAAAATATTGGAGCACCATGATTTATTGGAAAATGCAAAGGAAGTTATGAATCTATGGTCATGTTTGACAACACTACAATCAAGGTGAGTAGAGGTGGATGAAACATGAGGGATGAGGATTCTTAATGCATTATGAGTGTGAATTTGGACACATGTCCCATGATAGTTTGTGATCATAGTGAGGATTGCATTTTAATTTTTCCTTTTTTAAAATCAAAATACCACTAGCTATCACCTATCAGCTCATGCCACCTACTTATATCTCTTTTCAATAAATCATACCCATTCATGTGCATTTATATCCTTTTCAATTAATGATACCCATTCATGTGTGTTTATATTCTTGTCAATTAATGATACCTAGTCTACTATCAACTGATTTACCCTTTCCATGTCACCTAGCCAATTGTATACCATTTTTATCCATGTGACTCATCACCCAGCTATGTGCCACATCAAGTCAAACTAATTTGACTTTATTTTTTCATTATGTGCTACTATAAAAGACTATGGCACAAACAACTTTCTACAAGAATTCGTTCACCAAAGGACTTTACTGCAGAAAACTTTGAGGATGTTCTTTCTTGGTTCAGTAAAGACAAGAAACATGTATAGGCAACTAAAAACAAGTTTTGGCAAAAGGATAGTATTCCCCAACTGAAGGATTTTCACATCTTGAAAAAATAAAGATAGTGGAAAAAAGGAGAGGAAAAATAGGGATTGCAGATTTAAAAATATATTATACATATATACAAATAAAATAAAATTTTTGCAAAATAAGAAAAGAAATAAAGAGTACCTATTGTTTTAATAGCAAGGAGTTTTATTATGAGTGGTATGAATAGGTGAGGTGATGTATAGTCTTCAATAGGAGCTATCATTATTTTTCTAGAAGAGTGCATCATCTAAGAGGATCATTGTAAGAATAATGAAATTGGAAACTCTATTGTTGTTGTTTTTTTTACAAAAGGCTTCTGCTAGTAAACTAGTTTTTAGAAGTGTTATGTACATTTGCACCTTCCAAATAAATTTTCACAAATGGATATATTTTTTCAAATATGGAAAGCCACAATTTTGGTTTGCATTCACATCCTTGGTTCTACAATGCTAGAAATTTGGTTTTCACTATAGGACTTTTTTTTTATAGAAAGTTGAAGGAAAGATTTAATGAGTTGCAGTAGAAGGTAGCTCTCCTGTAGAGGAAGGCAGCTCTTCTATAGAAGAAGGCAACTTTTCTATGAGTTGTAGTTGTGCTTACTTGATGACCTACTGAATGAAATTAGTTTTTGAAAGTGGCTTGCGATACAACTTTAAGTGGTGTCCATTAACCATTAAGCCTCGAGTAGAGTCATCAATGGTTTTCAATTTAACTACACCATTATCAAAAAAATTCTCAATTTCATAAGGACCTAACCACCATGTATAGAGTTTACCTTTGAAATCCTGAAACTTGGAGTCATACAGTAAGGCCCAATCTCCTGGCTAAAATGTATGTGGAATGATGTGCTTGTCATGCCACTTCTTCCACTATGTTTGGACAAGTTTAGTCCAATGTAATGCTTGAAGCCACATCTCATCCAAAGCATTAAGCTAAAGAAGTTTATCTTGTTGAGTTGTAGAAAGATCAATTCCAACCTGCAAGGCAGTTCTTAAGGTTTGGATTTCAAACTCAATTGGCATTAAAGCTTTCTTTCCATAAACCATCTCATAAGGAGTGAGACCTATAGTTGTTTTCCAAGTGGTGTTATAGGCCCAAATAACTTCTTTTAATCGATGTGCCCAATCTACCCTGTGTGATGCTACTGTCTTTGTCAGAATATTTTCAAGTTCCCTATTGGTAACCTCTACTTGGCCATTGGATTGTGGATGGTAAGGAGAGGATTTATGGTGATTAACTTGATATTTCTGGACAAAGGCTGCAATCACTCCAGAAATAAATTGGGGTCCCTGGTCTATGACAATTTCATGGGGTGCTCCAAAATGCTAGAAAATGTTATCATAGAGAAAGTCAACAACTTTCTCATCATGTGCCTATTGCAAAGGCTTCACTTTCACCCATTTGGTCACATAATCTATGCATACCAAAATATACTCATTAAACTAGCAAGTAGGGCTAATGGGACCTACAAAGTCAAGGCCTCATTTCTCAAAGGGTTCTAGAACTATCTATGGATGGAGGGGCATTTCATCAGTCAGAGTTGGTCTCCCCATCCTTTGACATTGATCACATCTAGCAACATAAATCTTGGCATCTTTATGTAAATATGGCCAATGGTACCTTACTTGCAAGATTTTATGAATGGTTCTTTTAGTAGCACAATGCCCACCACAAGGCTCGTCATGAGATGCACGTAAGATATCATAAATTTCTTCTTCCTACACACATCTATGAAGAACATGATCAAAACATAATTTAAATAGAAGTCCATCAATCCAAGTGTAAGGTGCACTTTCATGGATGAGCTTTCGACATTCACTAGGAGAAAAGTGAGCAGGAATTTTTCCTGAAATAAGATAATTTGCAATGTCAACATACCAAGGAGTATGTAAAGAAAGTGCAAATAAATGTTCATTAGGAAAAGTATCTTGTACTAGTTCTAGATCATCAGCTAAATGCAAATGTGATAAATGGTCAACAACTACATTTTCCTTTCCTAGTTTGTCTATGATGGTGATATCAAATTCCTACAATAGTAACAACCATCAAACAACTCTTCCACTAACAATAGCTTTATTCATGAGATAATAAATGATAGAGTGGTCGATGTGAATAAAGACTTTATAACTAGTAATGTAGTGCCTAAATTTATTGATTGCATAGACAACAACAAGAAATTCCTTTTCAATGACTATATAGTTCAATTCTGCACTATAAATATTTTTACTAACATAATAAATGGCATAGGGTTGTTTCTCCTCAATTTGAGTTAAAACAACTCCTAATGCTTGGTCAGATGCATCTGCATGAATATGAAAAGGTAAAGCCCAATTAGGACCCCTTAAAATAGGAGTAGTAGTGAGCATTTCCTTCAAAGTGTCAAATACCTTTTGACATGCATCTGTCCATTTGAAATCAACATCTTTTGTTAGTAATTGAAATAGTGGTGCAACTATCTTACTGAAGTCCTTAATGAACCGATGATAATAACCAACATGACCTAAGAAACTATGTACATCAATCAATTTTTGTGGTGGTGGTAAGGAGGAAATGATTTTGATTTTTTTTGGATCTACTTTAATCCCTTTGGAATAAATATAATGTCCCAAAACCACTCCCTCAGTCATCATCATAAAGCATTTTTCATGATTGAGAGAAAGGTTGTTTATATGATAATATTCAAGTACTTTATGCAGATTTTCTAATGCATGTTCAAATGTGTCTCCATAAATAGTAAAATCATCCATGTATACTTCAACACAATCATGGTTTAGATCAACAAAAATGGATATAACAACTCTTTGAAATGTAGTTGGAGCATTGCAAAGTCCAAAAGGTAAAACATGGTAAGCATATGTACCCCAAGGATAGGTGAAAGTGGTTTTATCTTGATCTTCTTTAGCTACCTTAATCTAGTTATAACCACTAAATCCATCTAGAAAATAAAAGTATTATTTTCTAGCTAGAGTGTCTAAGACCTGATCTATGAATGGCAAAGGAAAATAATCCTTTTTTGTGGCTTTGTTTAATTCTCTATAGTCAATGTTGACTCACCACTTACCATTTTTATTTGGGACAATAACCAATGGAGAAACCCATTGGCTATCTGAGATGGGATAAATAAATCTAACATTTAATAGTTTTTGGATTTCTTCTTTAACTACTTCTTTTAAGGTTGGATTGATCCTTCATTGTGGTTGTCTTATGGGATCACACTCTTCTTTAATAAAAATGTGATGGGTGCATATTGAGGGATGGATTCCCTTCATGTCATTATAATCCCATGCAAAAGCATCCTCTAGAGTAGTTAAGAGATCCATTAACTATTTTTCTTGAAGTGGCTCTAATTCACTATTTATGTTAAGGGTCTTTCTAAGGCACACTTCAACTTGTTTATAAGCCAAGTTATTGGCATCAATTCCACAAATATCATTGATAAAATAGTTGAGTGGACATTTGTGTGGTAATAATTGGTGAAAAATAATAAAATTTATGAATTGTTGGTATCATGGGGAATGATGGATTCCAAAGGATAAATCTGTCCTACCTGAGGATTCTATAGGAAAGGAACTTGCCATTGATCTTTAGGTTGTAATTCTGATACATATGTGAACTGATTGGAAGCATTCTGAGCATAAACTAAAGAAGAACCTATATCTTCATCTGTGATGAATGTATCACAAAATTCTTCTTCAGTACTATGTTCATAGGCACTAAGCATGGCCAAAGATTGGATGATTTCTCCATATTTTGGTTCATCAATCCATAAATGCTTATCATATGATTCAAAAGGTTTAACAAGTGGGTAAAGTGTAAGTTTCTTAGTACTCATGCCATTAGATATGGTCATGCTACCTGACCTACAATTGATAAAAGCATCTATAGTGGCTAACCAAGGTCTACCAAGTATCAAAGGATGTCCTCCTAACTTGGTTTTAGTTTGTAGGACTACAAAATCTATGGGATATTCCCATGATGTTACATTGACCAAAATATTGTCAAGCACTCCTTCTAGTTGTACAATAGACCGATCAGCCAACTATAGGACAATATGTGTGGGATGTATATTTTGTAAGCCTAGTCTATCCATTGTTTCCTTGGTCATTACATTTATGGTAGCTCCTAAGTCAATTAAAACATTTTGCAAATTTATTTATCCTATATTTACACTGAGTGTTGGAATTCTAGGATCCCCATATTTTGGAAGAATCATTTTTCTAGACATCAAGTCAAAAAGTTTTCCTAAGACTTGAATGGTCTTGGGATATTTTTTTTTCTTGCCTAGGTGTTTGATGCATAGTTCTTTAATTTTTTTGGCATAGATGGGAACTTCTTTAAGAGCTTGCAACAAAGGTATCTTAACATTAATATTTCTAAGCTCTTCTACTAAGTCAAACTTAGGTTTAGGAACCTCTTTTGTTAAAGTCAATCTATGAGGGAAAGGAGGTTCAATTGCAGGTTTAGACTTAGTATCTTATTTTTCTTCAAAAATAATAGGTCTTTCTTTAGTAATAGGTCTTTCTTGTGATGAAGAAGATTGTGTTTTTGTTACTAAAAATGGTTCCCTAATGACTAGAGTTTTGGAAGATACAAGGGGTTCATCATCGATTTCTTCTGTAATGATAGGATCAAGCAATGTTTTTCCTAACCATAACTGGATTTCACTATAGGGTAGCAAGTCAATAGAGTATGTTCCTTTAGCCTCATAGACTAGTTGTTGTGTTGGTCGATTATTTGGATTGGGTATTAGCTAGGTTGGAAGAGGTGGTTGTTTTGGTGGTTGAGGATTTTTAATAGGGGAAGGCAATGTCTATCCTTGGTATTGGTGCTAGTTAGGCTAATTAGGCTGAAAGCCTTATTGTGGCTATTGTTGGGCTTACCAACCATGTTGTGGTCATTGTTGGATTCGCTAATCTTGTTGTGGCCAAGGTTGATTGTTTGGAGGCCATTGGTTTGGTTGGGGCCATTGAGGTTGTTGAGACCATGGGTATTGTGGAGGTACCCATCCTTGTGCAGCATAAGAAAAATTATTAAAAGGAGCATAAGCATTAGGTATACCTAGAGGATATCATCCTTATGTGAATGTCTATGGTGGTCATATTTAAGCAGTGAAGTAAACATCTTTAGTTTCCTAAATTTTAGGCTCCTTCAAAGCTGACTTTATTGTAGATAAATTTTAGTAGCTATCTATTGAATGTTTTTGGTCACAAATATTGTAGATTGAGGTCTTGTCCAAAGGGCATTCATGAAGTGCATGCTTCTATCTACAATGAGGATAGTAAACAGCCAAAGGTTTATTTTGTGTTATAGGCTTCATCCTTAGTGTGTCCATAGAATTGGAAAATGTTTGAATAATCTTAATTTTGAGATTGTCCAACAAATCTCCCAATTCTCCTCTTGTGACTCCTCTAGATTTTCTAGTAGCTCTATGGTTGCGCAATGTTGGCTTTGTGCAAGAATAATTAGTACATAATTCCACAATTCTCTCAATTGGAAGGCTAGAAATATCTCTTCTCCCATTAAATTGAGGATATCAAGTGATTCTTCTTGCAATCCTTTTAAAAACATAGTTTTGAGTAGACTTTCTTCCAAGTCAATATCTCCTCTTTTCTACACAAATTTGAACCACTCAATGTAATCCTCTAATGGTTCATCTTCTTTCTGTGTCATTCTAAAGAGCTCATCCTTTTGGTTATGTACTCTATAGTAATCCTGATATTTATCCAAAAATATTTCTTTCATCCCCTCATTGCCATCCCATGAAGTAACAGAGTCTTTTGGTAAGCCCATAAACCATCTCATGGTAGCATCCTTTAATGTGGATGGGAATAGTTTGAGCTTTTGTGCATCTATCATGTAATCATAAGTGTGATAGAGTACTTCAAACTCAAAAAGAAAAGCATCCAGATCTTCAGTTACTAGTCCATGGAAGGTAGGTAGAGCTGAAGGAGAGATATTCTTCATCTGCCCATTGGCATTGGCATCACCTCTTGGAAGTCAGATTGGAAAACTAAATATGGTCCATCCTTCCTATTGTTCTTCTATCTCATCATCCATCTTACTTGCCCACAAAGTCCACTAGGATCTAAAAGGCTGCTTCTTGTCTGATGTTAGTGCAAAAGTTGATGAAGACTCAGCTTGATCCTGTGACTTTCTCTCTTTTGTTTTAGAAATAGAAAGATGTCAGACTAGTTCTTGTCCTTATTTAGTCTATACTACTTCAATCTTAGGAGCAAAGGGATATACAACCCATGGTTATTCCTCTTCATATTTTTGGGTAGATAAATGGTGAATATGCCTAGCTCCTATAGCTGAATATATAGTTGTATTATGTTGTTCTGCTAAAATAATAGTAGTATCAAGTGGTTGATTTTTAGCAGATGTAGAAGTGGGATGTTGTTGGTCTATTGTGAAAGCACCAATCTCCTCTTCAATAGGTATCCTCTCTTCAGACTGGCTAGTACCCAATTGTTTAGGTTTGGGGTTGGAAGTTGTAGCAATGAATCTACCACAATTATCCCATTGGTAATTCATCCACTCATACTTTTTTCCTCAAATAAATTATTCTTCAAAAATAAAATACTTTTAAAATAAAATTGCTGAAAATATATCAAAATTACAAAAATAAATAATTGTGTAAAATAGGAATGAAATAAATAAAACTCATATTTTTTTAAAGCAAATAAATCAAAAATGAAATAAAACAAACAATTGTTGAAAATAAATTATGTATAGAACTTGACTTTCGATGTTGCCTTGGCCAAAGAACTAATCAATTTTTCTTAGTAACCAATATTATTTGATCACTAATTTGTAGAATCCCTTAGTCTCAACAAGCATTTTAACTCCAAAAATCCTCAACAAACATAATTCCTAACATTGTGGCACCTCTTTACCTAGAAACAATGCCAAAAAGTGATGGGCCTAAGCTTTCCCACTTTAATTGCCAACCCAAGATTACAATGTTTAAATTGAGGTATGCTCTATATGAGCCAATGAAAGGAGGTCATACTGAGTGTTATATTTTCTATACCTATAGCTAATATTGAAGAACTAGAAATTACTAAAGAAACACATACAACTAGAAATTACTAAAGGAACACCTACAACTAGAAATTATTGCAAAAATAAATAGAACCTACCTACAACCTAAGTCCTATTTAAAAAGGACATGAATTCAGGATACTAGGCTTAAACAAGGCGGGCCTAACCTAGCTAGCCTAGATTTGAATTTGTCCTTGTAGCTATTTATTGATTAACTACAAAACTTAATTTAGCATAATTAGAGAGAATAATATCCGCCCATGTAGAGGAGTTCGAGAGCAAGTGGGTAGTTAAACCTCTCTAGTTGCTGAGAGGCCCAGGTTCAAATCTCTCGCCTCACATGTTGCGGATATGTTATGTAATGGTTCCCTCGTGGTCACAGTCTGTTTACCCCTTGTGGCCACCACCAATAAAAAAAAAAATTAGAGAGAATAATAATTTTAGCATAAAAATAGGAACAACAATTTCTATCAAAATAATACTTTATTCATACTAGGATTTCTTTGGGTAGAAATACCTTACAAAGAACAATGTTTGAAAGTGAGCAAATCAATTCCCTATTTTTATGGTCTAAACAAGTTCAACTTTTCTAACTTCTATTACAATTGGGCATCTAATTTATAGACAATCCTTTATTCCTTTATTTTTAAGATTCTAACAACTTATACTAAAATAGATTCAATTCAAAAAATAGTTCTAACAAGTTCTACACTGGAATAGCAGTTATCCCTACTATTTCTCAAGTGGAAGAGAGATTCTAGCAACTAATTTTTCTTTTTTAGTTATGTCCAATCTTTCATGCTTTCAACTCTAGCTTGAAAATGATTTGGTATGGTTTTCATATTAGATTTAAGGCATCTTGAATGGAGTCTCCAAGTATTCTCTGACAACTATAAATCCATCCATTGCTAGTTTTCACTTCATCATCTACTAGCTATCTTGCAAGAATCGTTGGCTAGACATAGTTGTCTTCTTCAATATCCTTCTACAATATTTCTAGAAATACCTTTATGTAGTATTGGTCAACAACTTGACTAGAAATAACATAAATGCTTACAAATAAATAAATATTATTTAATCATCTCCCTTTTATTAACAAAACGCATGATTACTCGGATCTAAAATAAATAAATAACACCTTATTCCCATTATTATTTAAATAAACTTTATTTATTCATACATAGCTAAAATATACTTATAAATATGTAATGGGTAACAAAAGATAATCAGTTTGGGGTTAAATTAAGACAAAAAGGATAGAAATTATGGATATTATCAAGTTACATCACCCTTATTTTTTTTAATTAGATTTGGGAAAAGATACTAACAATAATGAACTCACAATATTACAAAACAAAAAATTCACTGAAATATTGATTAAAAATTTTGAGGAAAAACTACCAAGTGATATGAAGTAGAATTATTCTCTAGAGATTATAGAATGGTTTGCATACCCTTCTATTACACTTTCATACTACTCTGGAAAACTAGGATCGATGCTCTAATACCACTTATAATAAAACAACTTCTAGAAATAAAGTGATACCAATAACAATTCAATAATGCACAAAAGTAAACATCCATTAAGAACAATAAATTCATATTCATTGCTAAAATAAAACACACAAATAATAGATTCTAAATTGTAAATCAATACAAATGATAGCCACTTATAGAGGGTGAAGTCTCTTAGCCACTTGTAGAGGGCTAAATCTCATATTCACAATAAAGACAACTAAGATTTAAATATTGTTGGAATATTTACATTATTTGGTACATGCTAATGTACCATATTAGGTACATCTTTAGATTATGAGAGTGTCTTAGAATAGGATTTTAGTATTTAATTTACGCAATATAATAAATGCACAAGTGTTAGAATGTGCAAAGTACTTGATGATGAAAATGTGCATGTAGTCCATGTGTACATGAGTCATAGAATAGGAAGTTGAAGAGTCATAGGTAGTGTTGTTGTCATTGCACAACTCACCCCAATTTGGGGATCCACTTGAAGTTTTGGGTTTAGTTTAAAAATTTGGCTTGCATCAAGATCTTTGAAAATTTGCTTACATCGAGATTTTTTTTAATTTTGATTACATTAAGGTTTCGAAATTGTTGATATTTTGCATCTTGAAGACTTGGATTTAGTCGCAATGATTCGGATTGAATATTTTTGAATATTTATATCTTAATTGCATTATCTCAAATTAAATTTTTCAGAAATTTTAAATTTCAATGGTTTCCTTAAGGTTAAAAAATTAAATTTCATTTTAGGGTTATTCTAATTTCTTCACTTTTACCCTAAAAATGATGTAAAATTGAAGTGGACATAACTTGAGCTCAGGGTTATGCACAGTGGCGAATGTTCACAAATTGGGTTAATATTAGGATTTCCAAAATTAGAAATTGGCGAATATGAGGACCCTTGATGTCAACCCATTCGTCTAAAATTTTCAAGACCAATTTTTTTTAGGGTCAATTCGCCACAATATATATCCAAACATAGGCATATTTATACTTGTTGGAAAGCTCTTTTCAAGCCTTATCTAATGCTGGTATTTTTATGAATTTATAAGATGATTTAATAGGTCAAAATTTATCCCAAAGATGAACTTATGTTTTAGGGCTTCAAATACCCTAAATTTTGATGTGAAGATGATTGATTTGATTTGCTTAGGATTCTCCTTGATTCACCATTTTTTTACAAATACATTTCGAGTCCAACCCCTTATGCATAACCCTAATTGAGCTCAACAACTTTGTTTGATATGATTCAAAGCTTGGTAGAAATATATTGATCTCCTATTTACAATGGTACCAAATTTGTTGAATTTTAGATAATATTTTCTAGAAATAGAAGTTTCCCAAAGAAGCCCATGAACTTCTAAATTTGATATGTCTTAACCAAAGTAAAATTTTTAGTTTTCTCAATGGATTTGGGTACCCATTTGGCTTATTTAGAAGCACAAAATATTTTATAAAGTTCTAGATATTTTGAAATTTTACCATATTTTCTCACTATGATAATAATATAAAGGAATGACAAACATTCTTCAGCAAAAATAAGTTTAATACCTTAAAATTTCACCTGAAAACACATTCAATACTAAATTTTATCACCCCAAGAATCATTTTGCCAAAAGGTATGGTTTAAGCCATAAAAATTTCATATATTCATTCGATTGATCGATGATGGATGGCTAGATTTAATCAACTGAAATAAAAGGTATGGCTCATGAAATAATATTAATGGCTGGAAATTATTTAGCTGAAATAGAATTGAATGCTCTGATTTATGCCAACAAAGCACATAAAGTAATATGAACAATTGAGGTTTGATCGATCGAAGCACATAAAGTAGGATGAACGGTTGAGGTTTAATCGGTCAAAGTGAGAGGAATGGATAACATTCATTCGACTAAAGAGCATTAGGTAACCCATTTTATTTTTGAAGCTTTCGACTGAAAGGCATTATGTGGTCTAGATTTCATCGATCGAAAGGTAATAGATGGGTCTAATTAGGTCATCAAATTTGCTCAAAAATATTGGAAGGAAATAATTAATTTGTCCAAGCTACATTCAACATTTAATGTTAAAGTGTTTCCCCTAAAATGAATTTGGCTGAATATTCCAAGCCCTTGTTGCAATTTCAATTGAACATTTTAAGCCCTTAATATGATTTCAGTCGAACATTTCAAGCTACTAACTTCACTTGGGTTGATTACGTTTGAGGTATTAATTTCATTTAGATCAAATGCGAGTGCATTAAATAATTAAAATAATTTTAGACCTAGACCTTAGCATATTACAATCAAAGCAAGATAAAGGGGAAACATGATAACCTGACTCTTGTATTGATCCTAATGTTTCGAATATACTAATATTTTATGAAAAGGGAGATTTTTATGCTACAATAATATAACCCTAAAATTGAGGCTTTAATAAATAACGAGAAATATTAGAATTGATTTTAGTACTTTGATATTGAAAATTGGAAAGAAATTTTAATTTTAATGCTCCGATCATGAAAGTCTTAGTATTAATTCTAATACTTTGGTATTATAATATTATACATTTTAATGAATAACCTTAGCTTTTGATTTAATATCTTGGCATTAAAATTAAAATAAAATGTTGATATTAAATTTAATAATGCAAAGATAAAATTAAAAGAGATCAAACCTTTAAAAATTAATCAAAATAATAATATTTTTTTTGTTTCTCTTAATCAAAAAACCCCCTGCGGGACCGCCTTGGTCTGAGAGACCATGAACAGGGGGTTCTACATCGTCAAAATCACCTGGGAGTCGCACCCGACCCTGCCCGCACCAACATTATCAATTGGATTTTGGATACCCAATTCAGCTTTTTATTAGGGTGGAGATTTGAACCTAGGACCCCCCTTGGAGGATTGTCCTCTCCTCTCCAATTCACCTACAACACCTGGGTAATTAAAATAAAAATAGTAATAATAATGATAAAAATGAATTAATCTCAATAAAATTTTGACATTAGAGTTGGATTTAATACATTGGCATTAAAATTGAAATTCAACCTTAGTGTCAAAGATTAATAAATTGAACATGGAAATTAAAAGCTAAAACCTTACAAATAATGTAAAATTTAAAAAACATCAAAATGAGATATGATATTAACCTTAAGAAGACATTTAATAAATTTAAAATCATCGATATTAATAATAATAGCAAAAATTTGATTTTATTTTGTCGTTAAAGTATTAATTAGGGTTTTCTTTTTGTGTTATAGGTGAATGGAAGATGAAGCATCAAATGAGAATATGAAATGCCATATCAATAATATGAAACATCAAAGATCTTGAAGCTTCTAGATGGTTTGAAGTAAAGATCAGATAGTTGGAAGCCATTAGAGCCAAGCAAATTGCAGGGACCAATTGCAAAGTTTGTAAGCTAAAAAATACATTCATTGAACCTGGACACAATTTTAAAAAAAACCCTTAGTGCTTGACATATAGATTAGTTCAATAATTGAAGGTTGACAACTTGGCTAGGCAAATAATTGGAGAGATCTATGGCCAGAATTCTAGATCCAAACCAATAGGAACCACAAATTAACATTTCATCTAGGAGACAACTCATCAGTCCAATTGTAAACCACTGAATTCCAACTATAAGCCACCAAAATACAACTATAAAGAATTAAAAATTCAAATTTGTAAGGCTTTAAATAGCCATTGAGACCCCATTCCAAAGGGTCGGATGCCATTTTAGTAATAGATATTTTAGGAATTTTCCTTCTTTGATAGGTGATGAGCATCTATGCCCCTGTCACTGTAATTTTAGAAATTTATTCCTACAATCACATGATGCAAGCAATTCTAATCAATTTAATGATTGGAAATTCTGATTAATGCAAAGTATTAGAGTTCTTTGTATAATTTGTGCATGCTGATGGTGATTACATTAGAGTTCATTTTAGTACTTTGCCTTATCCTTTGGAGATAGCAACACTTTATTCTTGGATTGTGAAAATGTTGGTCAAGTTTAGAGCTGGTTAAATTCAGATTTTTTGCTTCAAGATTCAAAATAAAGACTCAATATTACATGGCTTGTTTTCTTTCTTTCTCTAACCCTTTACTTTCGAAATTTATTTGAAATCTATTTAGAATAGGATTAGATTAGATTATGTTCATTTTCTAGAGCTTACCTTATGCGGTTTATGTGCTACATTTATGTAAGTTTTAGAGTAATCTTTGGTAGATGCTTGGAATATTATGATTATGATGTAATGGATGTTATATGTTTGATGAATCTTAAGGTAGCAAGCCTAGGATATTGCTTTATTCCATTTTATTGATGCAAATATGTGAAATCAAATATTTATATCTTGGTAATCGGTTGAATACCAAGTTAGATTTATGTTTTACAAGTTTAAACAATGAATTAGTACTCATCCTTGTTAATAGTTATATGTAAACCTTCTAAAGTATCTATTTGTTTCCATTTCTTATACTTTAGTTTATGATACTTGACCATAACATAACCAAGTTAGACCAACCCTACTAGAACCTTGGGAAGATCGATTATCTCCTTTCAAGAGAGGATATCCTAATAAGTCCTAGTTGTTGGTATATGTTTATAATTGTGCAGATGTATCACTCAACAAGTAGGTTAAAGTCCAAGAGACACATCTCATTATATATAGGTATTTGATAGATAAGAGAAAGAGAGAGGAAAGAAAGCATAAATGAGAGTTGCTATGGCCATTGCACAACTAGCTCCAAAACTTGGGGACCCACCTTTAATTTTGAGTTTTCCAAGATTTTTGTTGTCTTTGAGTGTTGATCTTGTAGGGAAGATTGTGTGTAGCTTGGTATCCTATTTTTATATTTATGTTAAATGGTCTAGGATTTTTATTAGGTTGTTGTTATTTTCTTGTGTTTTTATTAATTTTAATAGGTTGAATTAGATCCGTTCAAACTTTGAAAATTAATTAAATAAAAATGAAAAGAGAAAAAAAAAATAATACGAAAAAATAAAAATAATTAAATATATATATATAATAGACAAATAATCATAATACAAATAATAAGATCATGTTTATTTATGGGTATACTTCAGGCTTTAACTTATGGTTCGTATAATGGTTCAACATATTATTTATAATGTAACCAATTGAGGGTGAGGTTGGATCTTACGTTTATTTGGTCTTGGCAAGTTCGGGAATAAAATATTAGACCCAAACCCCATAGTGTGGGCAAATGATGATAGACAAGACGAGCGAGCCCCAACACAGCTAACTGGGCTCGGCATTGATTATGCGGTATTATACACATGATTACATAGCATATAATGGGAGACAATTGTGCTAGTTAGCACACAATTAGCTATGAACATAGCAATAGAAAGAATTCATATTGAGAAGCGAGAGATGCCAGTGAAGAATTAATGCATGCATTGGAAGTGAATACGGGGCCTTGGATTGCATTTTGGGCATCACTGAGGTGGTAACATGGAGACGATACCTAATGACCAAAATAAACCAGCTACACAGATACCATATGACCTACGTAGATCATTGATGGAGCTAACACAGTGTCAACACACGATGAATCAAGTGTACAAAGTCATGGAGCAACGTGGTAGGTGATGTGGTGATAGTCGATGAGATATGTGATGAGACAGCATGATGGTAAGATGTGGCAAGACTTATACATATTATGAGAGGGTGCACTATGGACCTGGAGCAACTTAACCTATTCGATGACATATACCAGGAAAATATGTGGGATTGATACTAAAGCTACCAGGACGCAAAGGCATGTTTATGGCTGGCATGGATCCTATTGGTTGATCAACGTAGGCATAGATAGACTAATGCATGGATAAGAAGTACACAAAAAATGTAGATGAAAGCTTTATCCAGGTCAACATACATGATTGGATGGAGAATTCACTAGCACTATAGTTGGACTTTCGACAGCACATCTATCAGAGGGCACCAGAAGGGAGATGGTATATGCTAGATAAAGAGGTACATTCATCATAGCAATCTTCTTAGAAGTGTAAATATATTGAGGTGTAAATTCACACATAGCCAAGAGGAGTCAATAGCGAAAGTAAATATTTTGAGTATACCTCAATATTGTTGTTGTATCGACTAACTAATGGAGTACCCGGTGATGAATGGGGATGAAGATACAAAACGTGTAGTGGCCACATGTCGAAGATAGAAGAAACAGTACATACCCAGGTGGAACACAGAAAATCCTGAAATGGTTACATCCTTGTAGGTTGAAGATACAGTTTTAATTAGGGCTTCAGATAATTATTCATCATAATCCCAATACGAAGGGTGTACAAGAGTGCAAAAAAATTGGTAAGAATAGATACAATTGACTAGTCCATTTTTGGATGGGATCTATTGGGAATGCCTTATTCGACGATATCAACACGTGTACAGTGGATCGTATGGATCGCTAGTACTAGAGACTAGGTATAGATGTTGAAGGTAGTGCCTCACGCGATTACCGTGTGCCTTTCATACACCCCTAGATGCAAGCTATGGAAGACTAGGGATGTAGGTTCTACAGTGGGTAATGACTGGACATGAGACCCACCACCAAACTATGGATAGTCCAAGGCAATTAATGATGTAAAAACATTAGCGGATACGGTCGTCCGAAGATGGACATGGACCAAAAAAAGGATGACTTGGGTGAAACGACACCACGATATGGATTTCCATTGATATTTATCAGAGGAGTCATTGTGAATATTTGTGTTCATGGAAGGTCGTGGGAGTATTATGCTTAGCTAAAGAAACATTTACACGTAACTCATAGCCTACAGGGAATCTTGAAATGTAGGGGATCTAAAAGAAAATATTAAGGTTAGTATAAAGCAAGGTGACGAAGGAGCACAATTGAAAGGTGTTATCAAAAGAGAGGTTAAAAATAGAATAAAATAGTTAGGCAATGGTTACCAAGTTGAATGGACAAGAGAAGAAAGAAAATAGAGCATTGGAAAACGAAATGAAGGAAAAGGGAGAGTTTTTTTTTTTAATTTAAAAGACATGCAAAGACAGAAAAAAATGTTGGACGCTTTTTGGAAGCCAAGGGCTGAAAATCTTGTGTAAAACATAACATTATTTTTTTTTAATGCAAATACTTCAGAAATCTACACTTTGTTAGCAAATTTGGAGGATTAGTTTTATGCATGTTTGGATTAACTGACTATTTTTCCCTTTTCATATTTTAGGCTTATAGATAGTGTTCAATGCGTTTTTATGGTTACATTATTGAATGTTTAAAACATGGAACTCATTTTTTCCCTTAGAAGCTTGCACCTAGCTTATTCCGAACTATGTAAATGCAACTTCGGATAAACTAGGTTACATGCAGAAAATATCATATTCTTCAGTTTTTTAGGATAGGGTAGCATTACATTGTTAGTTGTTTGTCTTTTAAAATTTTCAGCGTTCTGGTCCATTTTCTAGATTTTTTTTTTTTTAAATAATCCTTCCTTTTTTGCAGTTTTTTAAAAACTTCAGTAATTAAAATAAAAATAAAAATAAATTAAAATTCCAAAAATAGATGTACAAGTGTGAATAACAAGCTTTAACGCTTCATTTAGAACAATTTCAATTCCATTTTGAAGCCATTTTGAAATTATAAAAAATTATTCAAAGTTGTTATTTTATAAGGAATTTTGTAATTTTGAAATTTTACATAATTTCACATTTTGAAGGTAAATCAAGCTTTAATATTTGCATTTCATTTTTCACAATTTCATTAAAGGGAGGTAATTTATAGGGCATTTCAAAGCTATTACATTTAAAGCAATAAATTGACTTCTCTTTATGAAAATCATAATTTCATCAAAGAGAGGTAATTTATATGATATGTCACAGGCTATTTCATTTACCAAGTTATTCATATATTTTTTTTTTATTTAGCGAAAACCCCTTGTGGGGTCACCTTGGTCTAAGAAACCATGACCAGGGAGTTCTACACCATCAAAATCACCCATGAGTCACGCCTAACCCTAATCGCACCAACATTATCAACTAGATTTTGGATACCCAATGTGCATTTGGTAGGGTGGATATTCAAACCAGGGACCTCCCTTGGAGGATTGCCCTACCCTCTCTAACTCACCTACAACATGTGGGTATTCATGTAGATTATTTTATTTTCATGTTCAAAGCAACATTAAATGAATCCAATCATCATTCAAACTTTGCATTTCAAAAGATAGATTTTAATCTTCTCTTTTATGCTCAAAGCAAGGTTTAATAATGTAAGAAAAAAACTTGTCTAAAATCTACTTAACCAAAAGAAGATAAAAATCTACCTTAAATTCTTCAAGATAAATTGAACTAAGGCTTTGCATCGTGGTCATATGAGGGCCAATCACATCTTCTTTTCCTTTAAGTTTTATGAACAATCAATAACATAGCTTAATAAAGTAATACCAACACAGGCCCCTTGTTAAAAATTATTTGCAAATAACTAGGGTATTCCTAACTCTTATTTGATACATCTTCACAATAATACAAGCACACATTAAGTAAAAGGAACCTTGGAGAAATTTCTATTTCTTTGCAAGAGAGGGTTTTCTAATCAAAATCTTGAATGTGATGGTGATTTTGCAATTGGAAAAATTTCCACTCAATAGAATTGGTGCTAGAAGGAGGGTCTGAATTGGTTTACTTTATTGCTATTTAGATGCTAAATTTTTCATGTTACTTGAAAGGATTATTTGAAGGTATTGGTCTTGACTAATGAGGTTTTGTTGATCATATTCATTGATTTGAAAGTTCTCTAATTGATGATGCATTGATGCTAACCTTTTGCAAATTGGAGAATGTTCTTTATTACTATGGTTTAATTCATAAATTATAATTGATAAATGTGATGATTTAATCATTTGAAAATTGTTAGTCATTTCATGTTTCTTTGCAAGATATGTTTATTTGACTAAACAAATTGGCATTAAAGTTGTACTTTAAGGTTCACTAATGGCATTGTTTACTCCAACCAGGGTAGAAATTGCATCTTGGATAGGTGACTACTATAGCCATTTAAACATGCCTACCCATCAAATCCCTGAAGGTGTAGAAGATTTTTTACCCATGTTTAAGCATGATGTGGCCTCGACTGAGGAACATATTCAGAGATACAAGGACCTGTTAATTTATTTGCAAATAATGCATGGAGATGTTCCTTGTAGGTTGTTTTCTTACACATTGGATGAGGTTGCATTTGAATGGTACATACACTTGCCTTTGAGTTCTATCACTTCTTGGGATCAACTAGAAGCAACATTTATAAGCCATTTTGGAAAACTAGTTGATCCAGTTTTGGTTCTAAATTAGCTTGTCTCTATTTTTAAAACAGCCTAATGAATCCATGAGCCAATTCAATGATAAGTTCCATAGGTTGTATACCAAAGTGGGGACACATTACCTCATGTCAGAAGAAGAGGCCATTCAAATATACCTAAAATTCTTAGACCCCTTTACTTCTATATTTCTAAGGAGATCCCTTAAGAATCCATCTTTGTTTAGAGCCTACAAGAAGGCAGTAATAGTAGAACAATGGTGGATTTTGAAATGGGTTGACATGGGTTGATTATCATTACTTAACCCTAAGGCTCCAAATAAAATACCACCCATGATTCAGGTTGAGGCACAACCTTCTCCCATGATGAATTGTCCTTTAGGAGTTATGGATTCCAACCAATACCAACCATCCAATCTAGCACCCTTGAATAAAATGATGTCTAATGTGAGCAATAAATGGGATAAAATTGTTTGTCCAAATGTTACAACCACTTTAGACATCATCCAAGAGGAGGTGCAAGTTTCAAAGCCAAATCCATAAAGAAGAATTGTGGTAAACAGACCTATCAAAACATATATATTGGTTCTTTTTTAGAAATGCATGAGTATTCTGACAATGGAAGAGTCCTAGATGTACCTAGAATTGAAATATATGATAGATCAGGAATTTCCATAGAGTTGAATAAAAATATTAAAGTGGCAAGAAAGACAATGTGTTTCAAATATTTACTCGCTAGAGATGAATGGTTTAAAGTCATTATTTACAAAGGATAATTGGGATAATCATAGAAATTTGAATATAAGAATTGCTCCCCTTGTAGAAACCCTTGGCCCACCAAAAAATGAATCTGAAGAAGATGAATTTTTGAAATTGAGGAAGATGAATCTGAGGAAGAAGTTGAAGGTAAAATTAACGAAGGGATTGAACCTCATCACATGTTTCAAAAATATAGTGGTTCTACTATTCTAGATGAAGAATGGGAACCATTTACTTCTTTCACAATTTCTAAAGAGATTTCTATTCCACTTGATGTTGATGTGTAAAAAACTAAAAATTTTGTCTCATATATGGATCTTATATTTTCTATGCAACAAGATGATTCAATTTTAGAAACACTAGATCCATAGAAAGTGGTTGAAAATGAATTTAAAAAGGAATCAATAGATGAATCTAAAAATTATGTAGAATACTTGATAGGATCTCATCCTTTGATTTTAGAAGATGATTATTATAATGGTTGGGGCATGTATGGTGAATCATTGTTTTCTCACACTCCTAGTGATAAAATTTCTATTTCACTTGACATGCAAAAAACTAAAACCTCTACCTCACAGGAAGAGTTTGCAATGCTTATACAATCATAAAATGGCATGCCATTTGTAGAAACAAAGAAGGTTTCTAAATTTGATTATTTTAAATATGATATTGTGGAACACCTTGTTGAAATAAAAAGATAGAAATGGTAAATGTTCCTTATAATTTAGTTGTTTGGGATCAAGAATAAATAAAACCTCCTCTTTCATTCTGGAATACTAAAAATTTGGGTACAAATTCACATGATTGTCTTGAAGATTCTAAGGAATACCATGGATGTTTAAAAAGGAATTGGAACCAAAGGATAAAAATGTTGCTTTATTCTAAGCAACTCATTTAATTGATCATGGAGATGTGTTATTTGACTCATATCTTGATCGGCAAGATGTATGGTTTGAAAATAATGGACACATATTTAATTGGGTGCCTAATTTTAGTGTTTTTGATGAATAGTTAATGGATAAAAATTAAGGGATTCAAGATGATGATAATGATAGAGACAATGAGGTAAAATAAGAAATTACAAAGGTCCACCAAGTCTTGATAAATGAAAGTGCACAAAGAGTAGAATCTCACCTTTTATGTTCAACCATGTGAACCCCAAGTGAAAGCCTACCTAATTATCTATGGGATTCAAATGATATTTATGATGAAATGTCATTGAAGTTTAATAAAGAACTAGAGTGGATCTCTACTCAGAGATTGCTTTCTTGAATGAAATAAAAGTAGATATGCTTGAGTTATTAAACCAGATTCATCAATTGATAGTTGAGACTATGATAAAAAGCTATAATGATCCTCATATAAAAGATATCCTATATGCTTGCAAATTGTTTCATGAGCATGATTGGTCTAAAGATGTAATTAATTACTTAGCTTCAAAAATTTAAAAATAGCTTTCTATTTGAAAGAGCTCGCATCTATTTTTGAAGATGAAAATTCAAGTTGGAATGATGAATCAAGTTTTGCCTTTTTGAATAAGCAAGAGATCAATGAAAATCATATATTTTCTTATAAATTTAATGAATCAAAGTTTCAACATGGAATAGCTAATATCATTGAAACAAATGGATGGGATTGTTGTAAATCCTCGGATGCATATCATGGTAAATGTTTGAATTGAGGTAATTGTGTTTGGGATCCAAGGAAGTGATTGCCCAAATTTTTGCACCATCTTGTACATTATTGTATATTATTGTATATAGTTTTTTATGTTCACATTTTTGTATTTTCTTTGTGTGGTGTCTTTGTGAGTAGTCTCTTGCTTGCAAGATTCTACATTCGATTTCTTGTTAGTTCCATTAGGTTAGGATTTGGTTTGTGAGTTTTGCATTTTGATGTCGGTCCCTATGTTTGAGGTGATATTTCGTGGTCACTACTAATGGCCTCTTGATCATTTTTTGTGTTCCTTTGTCATGAAGGGTGAATGGCCTATCACGTGGATCAAGGAAAATGGGATGAAATTGTTTAGTAACCTCTCCTAGATTTTGGGACTAAGATAGTGAATGTTGGAATACTAAATCACTTTACCAAAGCTACACCCAAATACATCATATCAAAAGGCATGCTTTGAAATATTGAAGGATGAAGTCATTTTGGTTTGCAAACTAAGGCAAAAATCTAATATGCTCCATCTCTAACTTCAAATACTCTCTAACCCATGTGGTGCATAAATTTTTGCAATACCTAATAAAAAAACAAGCAAAGGAAAACATGCTAAAATCAGTCACCAAGTCTAGATAAACTTTACCAGGACTATGGACATGTGACTGGTAGTAGGGCTCTGTCTAGACAAAGCTAGTTCAAAAAAAAAAGTATTAAAAAATATCAATTAAACTATGGGTAATGTATATAAACTCTATCGGGGCTATAGAGCCCTGACTGACAGTAGGGCTCTGTCTATAAAATTCTTTTAATGAGCAGCATTTCTATAGCCTAAATGTTAATCAGGTGATGGAGTCTAGATGGTTCTCAAGCATGAAAAATGAAATCACTTTCACAAACAGCAAGCCAAAGCAAAGAGTTCATGTGTTTCATTTGTTGTTATCTACCTGACCTTCTTGGAAGTTGCTAGATGTTTTGATCTTTCTGATATTTGGTTTTTTTTGTTTTCATAACTGGGTTCTTCACCCAAAATACTCAGGAGCATTTCCCAGTAGTCACCATTTATTGTGGCCATTGCACAAATAGCCCCAAAACTTGGGGACACACCTTTAATTTTGAGTTTTCGAAGATTTTTGTTGTCTTTAGTGTTGATCTTGCAGGGAAGACTTGTGTGTGGCTTGGTGTCCTATTTTTATATTTAAGTTAAGTGGTCTAGTATGTTGATTAGGTTGTTGTTCTTTTCTTGTGTTTTGGTTCATTTTAATAGGTTGAATTAGATCCATTCAAACTTTTAAAATTAATTAAATAAAAATAAAAAGAGAAAGAAAAATAAAATGATAAGAAATAATAAAAAACAATAAAAAGAAAAGTTAAAATAAAAACAAAAAAAATGTAAATATATATATTATAATAATAGAAAAATAATCATAATACAAATAATAAGGCCATGTTTATTTATGGGTATACCTTAGGCTTTAACTTATGGTTTGTATTATGGTTCAACATATTATTTATATTGTGACCAATTGAGGGTGAGGTTGGATCTTACATTTGTTTTGGTCTTGGCAGGTTCGGGAATAAAACCCATAGTGCAAGTAGATGATGATAGGCAAGAGGATCGAGCCCCAACATGGCCAGCTAAACATGGCATTGATGATGTGGCATTATACACATGATTACATAACATATAATAGGAGATAATTGTGCTAGTAAGTGCACAATTAGCTGCAAACATAGTGGTAGAGAGAATTTGTATTGAGAAGTGGGAGATGCCAATGAAGGATTAATGCATGTATTCGAAGTAAATACGGGGCCTTGGACTGTAGTGTGGGCATCACCGAGGTGGTAACATGGAGATGATTCCTAATGACCAAAACAAACCAGCTACGTGGACACTATATGACCTATGTAGACCATTTATGGAGCTAACACAGTGACCACACATGATGAATGAGGTGTATGAAGTTACAGAGTAACATGGCAAGTGATGTGGCAATAGTCGACAGGATGTGTGATGAGATAGCATGGTGGTAAGATGTGGTAGAACTTCTACTATTATGAGAGGGTGCACTATGGACCCCATGTGACTTAACCTATTCAGTGATGTGCACTAGAAAAATATGTGGGATCGATATCGAAGCTACATAGACTCAAAGGCATATTTACGACTAACATGGACCCTATCAGATGATTGATTCAGGTGTAGATGGGCTAATGCATGGATAATAAGTACACAATGGATGTAAATGAAAGCTTTATCCACGTCAACATACATTGTTGTATGGATAATTCACTGGCACTACAATTGGACTCACGATAGCACGCCTATCGGATGGTACTAGAAGGGAGATGGTATATGCAGGGTAAAGAGGCACATTCATCATAGTAATCTTCTTGTAAGTGTGAATATATTGAGGTATAAATTCACACATAGCTTGAAGGAGTCAATAGCAAAAGTAAATATTTTGAGTATACGTTAATATTACCGTCGTTGTAGCAACTAACTGATGGAGTGCCCAGTGATGAATGGGAATGAAGATACCGAATGTTCAATGGCCACATGTCGAATATGGAAGAAATAGTACATACTCAATCATAACGTAGTTAGAAAAGTTTGGAATGGTTACGTCCTCAAAGGTTGAAGATACGGGTCTAATTAGGGCTTCAAATAATTATTCATCATAATCCCAATGCGAAGGGTGTACAAGGAGTGCAAATGAGATGGTAAGAATAGATACATTCAACTAGTCCATTTTTGGATGGGATATACTGGGAATGTCTTATTCGATGATGTCGATGCACATACAATGGATCATATGGATCGTTGCTAGTAGATACTAGGAATATATGTCAAAGGCAATGCCTCGTACGATTATCGTGTGCCTTTCATACATTCCTAGGAACAACCTGTGGAAGACTATGGATGTATGCTCTACAGTGGGTGATGATTGTACGTGAGATCCACCACTAGACTGTAGATAGTCTAAGGCAGTTTATTACGTGTACACATTATACAGTCTCCTGAATATGGACATGGACCAAATGAAGGATGACTTGGTTGAAATGACAACACGGAATGGATTTTTATTGATATTTGTCAGAGTTATTACGAATATTTGTGTTCATGGGAAAGTCGTGGGAGGCTTATGCTTAGCTAAATAAAAATTTACACATAACTCATAGCCTACAGAGAATCTTGAAATGTAGGGGATATAAAAGAAAAAATTAAGGTTTTTAGTATAAAGTAAAGTGTCAAAGGAGCACAATTGAAAGGTGTTATAAAAAAAGAGGTTAAAACTAGAATAAAATAGTTAGGCATCGGTTACCAAGGTGAATGGATAAGAGAAGAAATAAAATTGAGCATCAAAAAACAAAATGAATGAAAAAGGAGATTTTTTTTGAAATTTTTAAAAGACAAAAGCAAAGAAAGAAAAAAAGGTTGGATATTTTTTGGAAGCCAAGGGCTGAAAAGCTTGTGTAAAACAAAACATTATTTTTTTAATGCAAATACTTTAGAAATTTGCACTTTGTTAGCAAAGTTGGAGGAGAAGTTTTCTGCATGTTTGGATTAACTGTCTATTTTTCCCTTTTCATGTTTTAGGCTTATAGATGGTGTTCAATGCATTTTTATGGTTACACTATTGAATGTTTAAAATATGGAACTCATTTTTTCCCTTGGAATCTTCCACCTAGCTTATTCCGTACTGTGCAAATGCAACTTCAGATAAACTAGGTTACATGCAAAAACTCTCATATTCTTTGGTTTTGCAAGATAAGATAGCATTACACTATTAGTTGTTTGCCTTTTAACATTTTCAGCGTTCTGGTCCATTTTCCAATTTTATTTTTTTAACCCTTCCTTTTTTGTTGTTTTTTTTAACTTAGGAAATTAAAATTAAAATTCCAAAAATAGATGTACGGGTGTGAAGAAAAAACTTTAACGCTTCATTTAGAACAATTTTTATTCCATTTGGAAGTCATTTCAAAATTATAAAAAATTATTCAAAATTGTTGTTTTATAAGGAATTTTGTAATTTCAAAATTTTATATAATTTCACATTTTGAAGGTAAATCAAGCTTTAATCTTTGCATTTCATTTTTCAAGCAATAAATTGACTTCTCTTTATGAAAATCATAATTTCATCAAAGGGTTAATTTATATGATATGTCATAGACTATTTCATTTACCAAGTTATTCATGTAGATTATTTTACTTTCATGTTCAAAGCAACATTAAATGAATCCAATCATCATTCAAACTTTGCATTTCAAAAGATAGATTTTAGTCTTCTCTTTTATGCTCAAAGCAGGGTTTAATAATGCAAGATAAAACTTGTCTAAAATCTACTTAACCAAAAGAAGATAAAATCTACCTAAAATACTTCAAGATAAAATGAACTAAGGCTTTACATCGTGGTCATATGAGGGCCAATCACATTTTGTTTTCCTTAAAGTTTCATGAAAAATCAATAGCATAGCTTAATAAAGTAATACCAAAACATACCCCTTTTTAACAATTATCTATAAATAACTAAGGTATTCCTAGCTCTTATTTGACACACCTTCACAAGATTACAAGCACACATTAAGTAAAAGGAACCTTGGAGAAATTTCTATTTCTTTGCAAGAGAGGGTTTTCTAATCAAAATATTGATTGTGATGGTGATTTTGCAATTGGGAAAAACTTACACTCAACAAGAGTAGAGTAGAATACAAATTAGACACAATGTAGAACTCGAATGAAGCATGGAGAATTTGAGATCTCCACATTTTGTATGAATATCCTATTTTCATGAGCTTTCATTAATGGTAGTTTTATGATTTATTGCAAAATTTTCTTATGAGTTATTCTTGCTTAGTATCTTGCTATTATCATATATTTAATATTGTATGCTCATTTTAGTCCTTGTAGTTGCATTTTCTTAAATATATAGCATCAAAAGCTAATAGTGGTATCAAAGCACAAGGTAGATTGATAGGATATAGAGAGAGCCACAAGAGAGATTGAGAGGAGATAGGGAGATTTTATTTCTAAAATTTTTATAATTGTTATTTGGCTAGAGTCTTTCCACAAGGTTGTAGGAAAACTCGTAAAGACTAGGACTCAACAAATATCTATTTTTCCACTAGATTTAAGGATAACTAGTGATGTTTATAGACTTATAGAGATCTAAATATTTACATGGATTTACTTGCTAATATCTAAGTTTTTGTTGCAAAAAATTATATCTCAAAAGTTGAGAAGCTTCCTACAATGTATAGAGAATAATTTCATATTTGATTGTCTTAAATTATATGTTCTTTCCTCGTGCAGGAATTAGTTATTTGTTGTAAAAAAAGTAGATGTTGAAGGTTAAGGAGGTCCAAGAAAGAAGGCCCCATTAGAGATTGGATATTGAAGAGACCCAAGAAGGATGTCCTCATTGAAGCTTAAATATTGAATACTCCATAGAATTCCCCATTGAAGGTTGAAGATTCTACATTGAAGATTGAGAAGAGATAAAGAGGCCAAAAGAGCCCCATAGAAGATTAGAGATTGGAGATAGATCCAAGAAGGAGGTCCCCAAAAAATATTGAATATTACAGATTGAAGAAATTAAAAAGCAACTCTAGAAGGAGGAGACCCAAAAAAGAGGTCCCATTGAAGAACTTCCATATTTTGAAGATAGAATATTGAATATTGAATATAGAGAAGGCCTAGGAAAAGTCCTATTGAATATTTAAGAAGCTACATAATTTGAAGACCCAAGCAAAGAGGTCTCAACAAACTTGGAAGGAGAAAGAAGAATAAGGCTAGAAAATCCCTATTGAAGAAAGTTGAAGAAGTGGTCATTGGAGGATATTTGAAGAAAGCTCAAGAAATAAGAAGAAAGCAAGGAGAAGCTCCTGATAAAGAAGAATTTGGGATAATTGTCACCATCTAACAACAAGCCCAAAAGGAAAAATGATTTGGCAAGAAGTTTGCCAAATTTTGGAAAGAATTCTAGAATACCTCAATACATTCAAATTCTTGAGAAGGAGGCTAGCAAATAGGTCAATTTTGAAGTCAAAATTCAACAAGGATATTGGAGGATAAAGAAGCTAGAAGAGTCCACAACATTTGAGAGTTTTGAGGACAGACTAAAAATATTTGAAGGCTGATTTTCAAATGAGAAGAGTGCTAGTTTTTATAACCAAAATTGAAGAGGCACAACATAGTTGAAGGATAGTGAAACCAACCAGCATTAAGAGGATAGTCAATTTCTTAGAAGGCACTAAAAGGAGGAGCATTAAATGTTGTAATAAAGGTGTCATATTGCATTGAAGATAGTGAAGTGGATAGTGCCTTAATTAGAGTGCAAGTTGTAAAATAGAGAAGTCAAGGAGAAGTAGACCACATACACAATGCACCATAATCAAGAAGGTACTAAAATCATTTAAATGAACTTGTATTTTTATAAAGGTAAAGCAAAAATAAGGAATATTAATGCTAAGGTTAAACTTAGTTAATATTTTATGCTTGATATTAATTAAATAAATGGAGGTATAAGGAATTGCATTGATATATTATAACTTTAGATGCTTTATTGAAATATTTGAAAGCCTTTTGAAGCAATAAATATTTAATTGGAAAGCATTTGGAATTACTTTATTCAAACATAAGAAATATTTGCAAATAACTTAATTTGGAGGAATAAGGAATTCTACATAGAAAATTGAAACATTAAATTTACAAATATCCATATTTTCTAAATTTCTAATTAGAGAGTTATAAGGAGTTCAACACCAACATAGATTATTGAAATTTAGAAACTATACTATTGAAAATTGAAGCACTACATAAAGTTGTTGAAAAGTTGGAAATTGCATTTGATATTAATCTCTTGCTCAAATTAACGAGACATAAGGAATCCAACTTAAAGGAATTGAAAATAGAGAACCTTATCAAAATTGAAAGTGCATTAAAATTATCTCTAGCTTTCTATAAGGATAATTAAAGTTCTTGTCTTATAGTTGAACATTAGGGAGACAAAATAAATTTAACTCAAAGAAAAACTAAGAAATTTAAGTACTTTATCAATACCATAGTATATTCAAAACACTTGGAAGATACAAGATATTCTACAAAACTTGAAAATTAAAAAGATCTTATCAAATTCAATCACATACTCAAAACTAGGGAGATATAAGGTAGTCTACAAATATCATCATGGCAACAAATAAATTTATTCTTTCATAATCCCAACTTCTTAAAGGACCTAATTACACTTCATGGAAAAACAAAGTGAGGTCAATATTGATAGTTGAAAAGCTTTGGTATATTTCTAAAGGAGCAAAAACTAAACCTACTATAGATGTTAGAGAGATTCAAAATTTTGAAGAAGATGAAGCAAAAGCACTCATAATAATAACATTTGAAATTACAGATGAAATACAACCATACATTAGTTTAGCAGTAACTTCTACAAAATCTTGGAAAACTTTAGCTAGGATATTTGAAGGAAGGAATAAAGCCATTATCTTGAATCTTCAAACTCAATGACATTCCCTAAAAGTTAATAGTGGTGAAAGTATAGAACTATTCCTAATGAAAGTAGCAGATATAAAAGAATAATTGTTAATTTTAGGAGAACAGATAGAAGATAAGTTTCTTTTTCAAGTAAACCTAAGAGCACTTCTAGAAAGCTACAAGAATTTAGTTACATCTTTACAAATTCTAAGTAAAGATACATCATTTGATGAGTTAGTCAATATACTACAAGAATATGAGGTAGAAAATTTAGTGAAAGATGAAATGACTAACAATGCCTTAGTCTCAAAAGATAATCCACAAGGAAATATTGCTTCATTCTCAAAGGATAGATCAAGATGGAATAATAGATATTGTCAAGTATGCAGAAAGAAAGGACATAGCACCAATTATTGTATATTCAATCCAAGAAATCAATATCAAGAAAATCAAACAAATTTTGGAAGCCAATCAAATAGGCCATTCCAACCAAGACAATATCAAAATTAATATAATTCACATCAACAATAATTTTAGCATCCATATACTTCTCAAAATCAATACAATCATCCTCAACTACAATATAGAGAAGGAAAATAAAAAGGACATTTAGTTCAAGAGATTCAAGAAATTCATAAACTAGAAGAACCTATAAATGAACATGAATTTTAAGCTCTTTTAGCTAAAAAGTATTTATTGAAGATACTAATTATTTACTTTATCAAAATCTAGACAATGGAAAAAATGAAGAAAGCAAAAAGAAGAGCTCAAATTCCAGAACTAGGATGAAGACCATATTGAAGACTAAAAGTCTTCAATAACCAAATAATGTAATACAAGGGAGGTGTTGGAGTATATTAAATTATTTGGTACATGCTAATGTACCATCTTGGGTACATCTTTAGATTAGGAGAGTGTCTTGGAATAGGGTTTGAGAATTTACTTTATGTAATATAATAAATGTACAAGTGTTAGAATGTGCAATGTACTTGATGATGTAAATGTGCATGTAGTCCATGTGTACATGAGTCATAGAATAGGAAGTTGAAGATTCATAGGTAGGTGAAAGACCAAGAGACACATCTCATTATATATAGACCTTTATAGATAAGAGAAAGATAGAGGAAAGAAATTATAAGTGAGAGTAGAGTAGAATACAAATTAGACACAATGTATAACTTATATGAAGCATGGAGCATTTGAGATCTCCACATCTTGTATGAAGATCCTATTTTTGTGAGTTTTAATTAATGGTAGTTTTATGATTTATTACAAAAGTTTCTTATGAGGTTTTATTACCTAGTATGTTGCCATTATCATATATTTAATATTGCATGCTCATTTTAGTCCTTGTGGTTGCATTTCCTTAAATATATAGCATCAAAATTTAACAAATATGAAAGATGATTCCAACTATAACATAACTCTTCCTATTTGTAAACTAAATTAACATCAACCCTAACCCTAATTCTCAAGGTTCAACTACAACCTTTGTACCAAGCTAATAAAAATAATGATAGTTAATGATAATGATCTAGAGAAGGTACTCTACAGCTTTCATTTTGCTTTTGTCAATCACTTCAGGGATGTTAACCCCATTAGCATTCCCCATTTCCTTTTCAATTCCATTAGTTATATGATAGGGGCCTGCAAAAATAAAAAAATCAATGACCTCCCATATCACCAAGGACTTTACAAGATCATATATAATCATATCCTAACTCACAGCCCTTAGGTCAATCCCAGCCCTTCTAAACACAAACCTAGCCCTCTTGGGAAATTGTGTGCTCCTTTTCTAGTTTCCTAGTCCTTGGCTGCCAATAAAATAAAGGTGATAGAGGTAGTCTATGAGTTGAGGCCAAATAAGAATATCAAATTTGAAAAATTTGAAGGTCCCACTAGGAAATCATCCTGTCTGAAGGAACAACTCACCCAAGGTAAACAGAATATTATTGACATAAAGGATGATGACAAGGAAGACGATGTTGTTACCAAAAACTTGAAGAGGTTCATCATTTCAACAACCACAAACATGATGAATTCCATGGTGAATTCCATTACTAAACTCAAGGAAGCCCTACATTTGTTGTTCTACAATGAGCAATTTCTAGGTCAATAAGACTCCAAGGAGGACGAGGCTAATTTCAAGGATGAGGCCAAGGAAGAGACCAAGGAAGAGTTCAAGAAAGATATGAAATATGAGAACAAGGAGGGCAATGAGGATGCCATTAAGGATTAGCTTCCTCATATGTTCACTTATGTTTCTTAGGCTACCCTGCGTGGAGCTTGTTTTACCCTTCATTTGTTGGATTCTTGATGGGGTTGTATCCCCCCTTTTGTTTCTAGGTTGTCTTGACTATAATTTGGGTTGCATCCCCTTTTTTTCTTCTGCATATATTTTCTAGGGGTTGTGTCCCTCGTTGGATCCTCTTTTTTTATGTCTTTCAGTAGGTCGTTGTTTTTGTAAATAGGTTTTGGGATCCTTTCTAAAACCTGAATATTAATGAAATTTTCTTACCTAAAAAAAAAAAATAATAATGATATTTTTTTTGGTAGATAAGATACTATAGCATTAATACCGGGTTTTACAGGTTGACCCAAAACCTTTTACAAAAATCAGCCCAGGGTTGTTGATGAACATATCCTTACTAAGGATCCTATATATGTAAAATCTACATGCCGCCAAAGCCATTACATCCGGTAAGGCACATAGCCTGTTATCAAAAAGAAACTTCCCATACAACATTTTGGGTATACCCCGAGAAAACACACATGCATCATAATTACAAAAAATAAACAGACACGGATCCCTTCCTTGAGACAATGGAGAAACAAAAAGCTGCAGACACACATAGCAGAGTACTGAAAAAACTCCCACAAGCTCTGTATTGACAGTTACTCTTAATAATTCTTTGGTAATTGCTTTCTTCCGTATATGACATGCTTTGGTACCACATACTATCTTGGCCAATCAGCCTTGGAGAAGTGAACCTGCTGGCTAGATTTATGGCGGTGGCTATCTGGTGGTCCACGTGGCTTTGGTTCGAAGTCTTATATTGTCATTTCTTTCCTTCCCTGTGATTATCAACCAACCTCAAATTACTAAGATGACTAGGAGCCATGTTATCTGACATGTGACTATCCCCATTAGTCTTTGTGGTATTTCCAAGCAACATCCATGAAGACTGACAACTCAAATAATTTTTATTGTGAGTCCAATTCAAAAAAGAGACGGGAATACTCCTAGCCTTCGAACTTACAGTGCCTTCCCTATTGGTAAATTCGACTATCATTCTTGGCATTCTTGTTGAATAAGCTCCTCTACTTCACTCGGGACACCGTGTTCCCATTTGAAAAGTCCGTCACCATCGACACCCAAATTGGCCAGCTTATCAACAATTTTGTTAGCTTCCCGAAAGACATGTTGGGCTTTTCTGTCCCGTCTTCCCTGGAAAAGGATCCTAGCCTCTTCAACAATTGTTTTAATCCTCCAAGGAGGTGTTTTCCAATTATTGAGGAGATTTATAACATGCATAGAGTCTCCTTCTATGATCAAATTGCCTTCTAAGTCTTGAGTCATTTGAAGGCCTCTCCACATAGCTCTAGCTTCAGCTTCATTGTTCATCCTTGTTCCCAAATATTCAAAAAATGCAAGCATCATATTCCCATTATGATCTCACACAATTCCACCAACGCCTGCTCTTCCAGGATTGTCCTTAGCTGCTCCATCAAAATTAAGCTTAAACCAACCCGTAGGAGGTGGAGACCACTTAACATTGGCTCTAGGGTTGACTACCCTAGGCACAGACTCATCTAACAAGGTTAAGCTTAAATATTGAGCAATCATGGTCTCCTACAGATGAGGTTTACAACTATCAAAAGGGATAAGGTTCACATTCTCATTGGCAAAGGATAGGATCCTGGCAATGATAGTTTGATGATCATGGATAGACTCATTAAAGACTCTATGGTTCCTTTCTAACCACACCTACCAAAGATAGTGATTGAGACAAATTTTCCACATGTATCTAAGTCTTTGGCTTGAAAAGGGGTAAGGCCACTGGATGAACAAATCAAGTACGATGGCTGGTTTAACCCATGAAATATTGAAGGCCTGAAAAACCCCACTTAGGATAGTCAAGGAAAAAGGGCACTCAAGGAAAATGTGATAAATGGTCTCCCAATTAGCCCTGCATAGATAACAATGATTAGTGATACAAATACCTTTACGCATCATATTATCAATGGTTAGAATTCTTCCTTGGATAACCAACCATGAAAAGACTACAATTTTTGGAATTAAATTTTTTATCCAAACTAAGTCCTTTTGGAGGACAAAATCCTCATCATCAAGCAGAAGCTTGTAAGCTGATTTAATAGTGAACTGCCCATTTTTCGTAGGAGCCTATGTCACTTGATCTTCCTTGGGTCTCATGGGGATAAACTGTTGCTCGAGAATGTTACAAAGATCATTTGATTCCACTTGAAATCCCTGAATTCTTATTTGTTTCCACTTCATTCTACCTCTGTCCTCAACCATATAATCGAAGACTTTTCTGCCAATGAGTTCTTCTATGATATCTCTGATTCGGGCTAAGTTAGGATATTGCGTCATTGGTTCATCCTTAGCCCACCTATCATTCCAACAATTTATCCTCTCACCATTGCCTAAAACCCATCTTAAACCTTTTTTGATGATTTCCTTACAATTAAGAATTGCTTTCCAAAAAGCAGAACCTCTGATTGGAACTGAGTCACTTAGAAATTCCATATTTTGAAGATACTTTCATTTGATGATAGTTGTCCATTCATTTTCTTCACTAAAAATGAGACGCCACGCCTGCTTAGCTAGTAAAGCTAAATTTATATGAGCAATTCTCCTCAGACCTAAGCCCCCATTTTCCCTGGGTCTGCACACTTTGGTCCATCCTACAAGGTGTATCCTTTTTTTCTCCTCTGATCCAGTCCATAAAAATTCTTTTTGGAGTTTCTCAATTTTTTGGAAAACCTTCACAAGGGCTTTGAAAATGGAGAGGAAATAGACTGGAATGCTCTAAAGAGAGGCCTTAGTGAGGGTCAACTTTCCTGCTTGAGATAGAAGATGACCTTTCCATCCAACAAGTTTTTTTTGAATTCTTTCAATAACTCTGTCCCACATTGACTCTCTCGGAGAACCAATGAAAAGAGGGAGACCAAGATACGAAGTGGGGAGGTTTGCTATATCACACCCTAAAATTTTTGCAATCCTTCCTTGCCTCTGAATGGGGGTGTTCAAGAAATATAACTTGCTTTTACTGAAATTAACTTTCTGACCAGCAGCATCCTCGTAGAGTTGTAGGATGTATTTAATTATTTTGGCCTCAACCACCGATGCCTTAGTCAATATAAGGGTATCATCGATGAATTGTTGGTGAGAAATAGCCCTAGTGAGAGATGTTGCCTTGATTCCCGATATTAGCCTTGAACTGCAAGCATTTTTTATGGTTCTACCTAAAGCTTCTGCCATAATGATGAATAACATGGGGCTGATAGGGTCCCCCTACCGAATTCCTCTATGACTTTGAAAGTAACCAGTAGTTGTTCCATTAACTAGAATCGAGAACCATGCTTTAGAAATACATTCTTTGATCAAATTAACCCATTGGTGGTGAAAACCAAACTTAAGGAGGACAACAATCATAAAGTCCCAATTTAGCCTATCAAATGCTTTGTTCATATCAAGCTTGAGGGCAAAAATAGACTTGTTAGTCTTATGAGCAGAGTGCAGAGCTTCATGAACTGTGATAACTCCATCCAAGATTGACCTACCCTGGATAGAGCTTCCCTGGCATGGATCTATGATGCGGGGTAGAATATCTCTCATTCTATTTGCAATGGCTTTAGTTAGGATCTTGTAAGAAACATTGCATAGACTGATTGGCCTGAAGTCAACCATAGATTCAGGGGTTTGCTTCTTAGGAATTAGAGAAATAAAAGTAGAGTTGATACCTTTTGGGATATGATTGCTTGCTTGGAATTCTCTGATAGTAAAAATTACATCCTCACTTACGATGTCCCAAAAATCTTGATAGAAATGAGGGGGAAAGTCATCGGGTCCCGGGGCTTTGTCTGGCTCCATGCTAAACAAGGCTTCCTTAATTTCCTCATCATAAAATGGAGCTAGAAGCTTAAGGTTTATATCCTCATTTATTATGCTAGGAATGGATTGCAAGAGAATATCTTTGGCCTCCTCATTGCACTACGATTCCTGACCAAGGATAGAATTGAAATAAGTTACTGCCTCCTTTCTAATTTCTGTTAAGTCTTGAGTAATAGAACCATCTACTTTTTTAAAAAATTTATCTTGTTATTGCTTCTGTTTCTAAGCGTGGTGACGTGAAAAACTTGGAATTTGAATCTCCATATTTCAACCAAAGAGCCCTTGATTTTTGCCTCCAATAGATTTCCTCACAGGCCAAAATGTTATGAAACTCTGCTAGTTTTGTTCGTTCCTCCTCGCCTAGTAGTTTCATCAGCATCACCATGTTGGATCCTCTGATCAATTATCTTCAAACTTTCAACAACCTATTTTTTATTTTCAAAGAGGTTCCCAAAGACCTCTTTGTTCCAAGTTCGAAGCTTTTCCTTAACAAACTTTAATTTGCCAGCAAGTTTAAAAGTTGCACTACCCCTGACAGGCTGCTGCCACCACTGACTTAAGTTATCTCTGAAACTGGAATGTTTGATCCACATAGATTGAAATCTGAAAGGTTTCTTGAAGGATAGAGAGTTAGGGATCTCCAACAAAATGGGATTATGATCAAAGGTAATTTTAGGAAGGGCTTGTAGGGTAGAATCACCGAACAAAGTTGTAGCCTCCTTTGATAGAAAAACCTATCAAGCCTTTCTTGAATGAGATGACACCCTATCCACCGATTGCTCTAGGTATAATTCACTCCTCTAAGTTTTACATCCATCAACATGTTGGAGTTCACAAAGTCATTGAACTCATCCATGCTCCTGATAGGTGGTCCATTTCCACCCATTTTGTCTGAAGGGTAAAGAGGAGTGTTAAAATCCCCAGCCATAATCTAGGGGACATTATGGAAGATTTCACTCAGATTGCCTAAGTACTCCCATAGTAGAGCTCTCCCTTGAATTGAAGTCGGGGCATAAATATTTGAAAGGATCCATGACCTGTTGTTGTTTATTTCCTTAAATAAAACACTAAGAACCCTGTCATATTTCTGAATAATGGTGCCTTCTACTATCCGGGGATCCCACAAAGTCATAAGGCCTCCAGATGCTCCTTTGGCTGATTTGCAAACCATCTCCCCTTGATTCCAGATTTTTTTGCTATTTTTTTTACTGAATCTCATCAGTTTTTGTTTCTTGCAACATGATAATAGTTGGATTCACTTGATTTCTTATTGCACTGACTTCCCTGTGTTTGGGTAGGCCATTGAGGCCTCTCACGTTCCATGAGAGGAACTTCATTTAGATTGTTTGGGATTTCTTCCTCTCCCCCTCCCTTGAGGGGGTTTTCCTAATTTGTTGTCTTCATAACCCGGAATAACCTGTTGAAACAAGGTTCTCTATTTTCCATTGGCAATGTCATTATCAGTTTTAATTTTTTGATGCTCAACATTTGATATTCTCCCTCTTCTTTTTTCACTACCAAAATCTATAGGAGACTTCATAGTGCTCCTGGTTTGTTTAGGACTAAACTGAGGGGAGGTAATTTGTTGTAGAATCGAACTACCATATTCCTCAATCTAAAGAGTTTCACATATCTCCACCCCTACATCCAAATATTCTCCTTTTTTCCTGTATTCCCCTGGTCTATGGGATGACCCCTCAGTAGGATTCACTTGGCTCCTAGTGATGATGTTAGGGAGATGAGATTTTTTATTTTCCAATGCCTCAAATTTCTTCCTAAGTTCTTCAGCATTAGGGTTTGGCTTTGGGATGCCCACTGGGCTTGAAGTATTTCTAGCATTGGGGTTTAAGGATCCTGACTTGGATGTGGATTCTAGAGATCATGCATTAGGGTTTGGATTTGTGATGCCCACGGGGCTTACAGTAATTTTAGCATTAGGGTTTGAGGATCCTGACTTGGATGGGGATTCGAGAGAGTCATAAAGGTTAGCCTCGAAGGTGTTGGGCTTCCATGTCTTCTGATAATCCTCCTACTCCCATATTGGATAGAATTGAAAATTTATTTGAAACTAGAGGATTGGAACTTACCCGAGTATTTTGGTTGCCAACAACCCGTTGTTTTCCTTTGTCTTGCTGGGACCCTGCACCCTCTCTTTTCTTTTTTGGTAGACATAGTTTGCCTGATTGAAATCACCTCTGCCAGGGAAACTCCTCAAATTTCCTCTGTCTAGCATTCCCTGCTTCTGCTTTTCTCTATTCATTGCCATGTTAGGGCACTGATTGCATAGATGTCCTTGATTTTTACATTCTACATAGAATGTCGATCTGTTCTCGTATTCTACCAACTATTTTCTATAGTATTCTCCATACTCTAGCTCCACAAACCTTGGCAATTCATTATTCAAATTAGCATTTACGTAGATTCGTGCATGAGTCATCCTTGTCCTGGCCAAGGTCGCATGGTCAATGGAGATCAGGTCCCCTATAGTTCTGGCTATGCCTTGTAACCAATATTCATTGAAGAACTGGGTAGGTAGACTCGGGAGATGAACCCAAATAGGGGCAATGTTAATATTTTGCTTTTTAGGGTCAAAATATTCACCCCATCATCTGAGAAAAAGGCTCCTTTTGCCTAGAAACCAAGGACCTCCTGTTAAAATGTGGTTAGCATCCTCCATATTGTTAAAATGGATAATGAAGAACCCTCGAGTTAGAGCTACCAACTCCAAGCTGCCTACCAATCACCATTTACCCATCGCCCAAGCCCTGATAGTCTCCATGTCCGGCCTACCTCCCAAAAACTTGCCTACTAGGGAGAATTCTTCCATTAAAAGAAAAGGGCTCATGGAACTTGTCGGGGCTGAAATTTTATTATTTATTGGAACTAGGGGCGGAAGAGAGAGAACCTCCTTTCTTTTTCCTCTAAGAGTCTCAACAAAATATAACCACTTCTTGGGCCCCATATTGTCCTTCGTATATTTTTTGTTGGGGTCTTTCTGAGGAGGGTCGGGCCCCCGTGTGATGCCCACCTCCAAATCTACCGTAGCCTGACCGCCTTCCTCTGGATCCTCACTTGATCCATGCTCGAGGTTCCCACCCACCCCTTCCATACCTGCTCTACCTCTACCACCTTGGCTGAGATTCCTGCCCAAAAAATTCAAACCCTCACTCCCGCCGCACCCGCTAAACCTCAACTCACTCATTCCTCTTGTTGTAGTGAAAAAAAAGGCTTTTAGTGGTAAAGACCTTTATTGGATGATAAATGAATAAAGGTAACATTATTAACGGCTAAGGCTCTGAATTTGAATTTAATTTAGATGATATTTTAAGATTCTCTTAGGGACTAATCCATTTAAAATCAATTCCTTAAAGGAGAATGCATAATAATAATGATATTCAATGTGGTTATATTGTATTCATTACACAAACATTGTGTAAATAACATCAGATTAAACAATAAAGTAGTATCCAAATTGATTGTAAATTTTCCTTTGTATCAGTTTTCGAGGTAAATTGAAGAACACAAGCTTATACTGAGAGGGGGGTGAATAGTATAAGACCACTTTTTACTTTTCTTTCCCAATAAATATTATGCAATGTATAGATAGCAATATCAATAGTAATAATCAAAGCAATGCACAAATCACCACACACAATAGAGACACCAAATTTACGTGGTTCACCCAATGTGGGCTACTCCATGGAGAAAATATTTTACTAAAACTTTCTCAATCAATCTCTTGGGAATCCTTTCCCTATTACAATGTTTATGGACCTCTATCCAAAGGAGACACCAATCCCCTTAATCAAGTTTATGGATCTCTATCCATAGGAGAACTCCTTTCTCCTCTTGCTCTGGCTGGTGATCTTCTAGAAGAACTATTTCCCCCACTACTCTGGCTAATGGATCTCTATCCACTGAAGACACCTATCCTCACTACCCTGGCTAATGGATCTCTATCCACTAGAGACTATCATCCTCTATACTCTATCACCTCCAAAGATCTATCTCAAATCTATACTAAACATAGTCCTTCGGTCTAGCACAAATCTGCTCAATCTCTATCTCTGGTCTGGCACAAACCTATCCTCAAATCTGCACCAAAATCTATCCTCGAATATGTACTAAACATAGTCCTTCGGTCTAGCACAAATTATCCTCAATATCTTTCCTCAAGCCTTAACTCAAAGCTTGACTCAATCTCAAATCAACTCTATTGGATCTATCCCAAACCTTAACTCAAGGTTTGAACAAATCAATCAATTCTGCTCTCAAGTCTTCTCAAAGACTTATCTCAAATCTACCTTGTAAGCTTCCATAAAATCTCACACTAATCTATCCACAAGTCCTCTCTAGAACTTGTCCAAATCTTCTCAATAAGTTCTCACAAGAACTTATCCAAATTTGCTCTCAATCTGTATTGTAAGCTTCCACAAAAGCTTACCCAAATCTATCCACAAGTCTTCTCAAAGACTTACCTCAAATCTACTCAACAAGTCCACACTAGAACTTGTCCAATCTCATAGAAACATAAAGATAATTGTTAGAGACTCAATATGCTCTATACTCATCACAATGCTCAATCACTTTCAATCACTCTTTTAGAAACATACAGAGAATTTTTAGAGACTCAATATGCTCTCACATTCACCACTCAATGCTCAATCACTTTCTCAAATCAATTCAGAATATAGAATAGTTTGTTTTATAGAACTTGAACAATCACTTCACACATCCACTTGACTAGGCTCAACCAACTCTACTCAACCAATCACTCAATGAAACAATCCTTGCTTACAAACCCTAGTCCAAGCATATGAACACTCACTCAAAATGTTTCCAACAATGCTTATCAATCAATCTCACATAACAATGATACTCATGTTCTTTTCAAACCCTAGTTCAAGTTCTTCACTTAACCAATGGCTTCAACAACAATGCTTATCAAACAAGGTTTTAACAACAACTCTTTATTCCAGAAAACCTTGAAGCATTAACTCAACACACTCAATAAGGAAACCTAATTAAGTCCTTTTCACTCCAAACTTGTTTTCCAAAAAATCAATCAATCAACTCAACTATGGAAGAATGTGCCCATACCTTTTTCTTGATGATGAAGGAACCTCAAAAATCTGCCACAACCACAAACACTTCTTTGCCAAGCTCAAGGAAGTTATAAGATGATAAACTCTCTCAAAAATACAATGTAAATATCAAAACATACATACACCTTATCACTCCATCTTGAAGAAAGCATCCATCAACATATACAAAAATAATTGACCAAATACACCTTATAATCTCCCAATTAAAATAATATTCAATACCATAAATAATGTCAATAAAATCACCTTCTCAAAATAACTCAATGGCAAGAAGTCCTCTCAAAATTTAACCAACACTTTAATCTCCAATAAACCAATATGTCATAAATACTTTATTTAAAAATAAATCTAACTCCTTATTCCTCCAATTAACCAAAATAATGATTAATTTAAAATACTTTTTATCTACCCCTTTTAACTCCCTAGGACCTTATGTCAAAACCTTAGGCATCACAAAATATATTAAAAATTTATTACCTTTGCCTTGGTGAGATTCGAACTCACGATGTCGCCTCTACCAGCGCCCTAGCCATGGCTCCAACTATCGCGTGAGCTAGGCACTCACCTTGGGAGGGAAGAGCACCATGTGCTCTATCTTCTCCCTCTTGGTACCTCACACAAAAATATTTGTACCGCTTCCTTTGGCGCTTAACCAAATCCATGCAAAATGTTGCCTACCACGATTCGAACGTGGGTCCTCCCACTCACAAGCACCCTAGCTCACTCCAACTTGCCACCAGACCACCATGTTGGATGGTTATAAGGGTTAGGGCATCTTTCATCTTATTTCTTCGTCGCACTTTAAGACAAAACTTTGTCTTCTACCTTGCACGAAATCGCACGAAACACACAACTCGTAGTCCTTTTATAAATCGAGCAAGGGATAAATCATTTGCCACTTTGGCATATGGTTTTTATACCAATATGCCACCATACTTTCAAATGTCGATGGATTCCTTTTTCTCTTAGACGTTGGCATTTTTTAAATAATTAATTTATAAATTATTTAAATTCTTTAGAATTTAAATATTATAAATTAATATTTAAATCCTTTTGGCTTTATTAAGGATTAAAGCCTTCTTAGGTTTTACCACCTTGTATAAATAATATTTATTTATAAAATTTAAATTCAATTTGAATTTAAATATTTTATAAAAATAAATATTAAAACTTCCTTGGGCTTTAATTTAAAACTGGTTTTTAAGAAAAACCTTTTATTTTTTCTCATCCATGGTTTTAATAAAAACCCTTCTACTTATGCTTCCACATAATATTAAAAATATTATGAAGCTCTTTTGCCATTAACCTTTGCATTATTCCTTTTGACCTTTTGACATCAACGGTAGCTTATTCCTTGACATCAATGACAACTTGTTCCTTGACATCAATGACAACTTTGACTCAAAATGTCCAACAATCTCCCCCTTTGTCATTGATGGCAACCCAAATTATTTTTACCAAAAACTTAACCTTTTCTTTGTTCTGCTCCCCCTGGGACATTGCTCCCCCTGGCTCAATGCTCTCTTCAAATCTCTCCTCTTTACTCAAATACCAAATCTCTCCCCCTTTGACATCAATGGCAAAGGGTCACCTTTGGGGCTCGGGGCTAAGAATGAGTCTCTTAGCTTAGCCCCTCCCCCACCTCCTCTTGAGGTGGTTAATTCTGGGGTGGGAGTATTTCTACTCCTAGCAAGCACTGGTCTTTACCTTTATCCTCTTTTCTTCTTATCTGATCCTTCTGATTCCTTTGACTATTCCTTTCCATGTCCATGTTCCTGTCCATGTCCATATTCTTGTTCCTATTCATGTTCCTATTCTTGTTCATGTTCATATCCATATTCCTATTCCTGTTCTTATTCCTGTTCATACTTGATTCTAGAATGTCTGCTCTACACCACTTTGTTGTATGTCCATCATTATTGCACTTATAACACTTAATGTTAATATTCCTTGGAGGTGCAAATGTCTTAGGATTTCTCCTAGTGAAGCCATATCCTTTTCTATCATGAACCCTGCAATTCATTGCCTTGTGACCAAACTGATTACATGAGTAGCAATACCCATGGAAAAGTTATCTATTTCTGAAATTCCCATTTTCTTGTCTTTCATGTGTCCTGCACTGTGAAGCCATGTGCCCAAATCTGTGACATGAAAAACATCTTCCATTGAAGTTTCCTTGTCTTGACCTCATTGGTCTCTTAGTCTCTTTTAACCTATTCTGATTGTTGTTCCATCTGTTTCTTCTTTGTGCATTGTTCCTATCCTTGTTGAACTTTCTGTTGTCCAACTCATCCTCAGATGTCTCACTTTCTCTTACACTATCTTCTTCTGAAGTTTCTTCTCCTTCAGAACTTGAGGTTGACTTCTCTTCTTGTTTCTTTTGAGTCTGTTCAAAACCAAGACCTATTTTGTTTGTTGACCTTCTTTGTACCTTGATCATCTTATCCATAATATTTGAGCTCTTTCTAAACTTTTGTAGCTTACTCTTGGACTTTTCTAAATCTTCCCTTAGTAGGGCTACTTCTTGTTCTAACCTTTCACATTCTAAGACCTTTGCTTCTAACTTATCCTTGAACTTCTTTGTCTTAGCCTTTGATTTGTCTAGATCCTCTATAAGCATTCTTCTCTCTTCATCACATTCTTGAAACTGAAACTCAAGTTTAGAGTTTTGCTTTCTTACCTTCTTTACTGTGTCAAGAGCATAAATAAGTTCTCCCTTGAGATCATATCCTTCTTTATCTGATTCTTCCTCTATTTGTTTGCCTTTGTCTACATATTTATTTTCTTTTGACTTGTCTTCTGTAGGATCACCTTCTTCTTCTTCTAGTGCCATTAGAATATTCTCTTCTGGTCCTTCAAGTGTATCCTCATATTCATCATCACTGAAACTATAACCATTCCTTGTACAACTATCTTCAAGATGTCCAAAGTTACCACATCTAAAACACTTGAGAATTATTGGTGACCTTTTCTTGACCTCTTTTTCTTCAATCATAAATAGGACTTCATCTTTATCATTTTCTGAGAAACTATTATCACTATCACTTGAGTACTTACTTGCCTTATCTGCATAGTAGCTCCTCTTTTGCCTTTGAAAGAACTTCTTTCCTTGTCTGCTTTGTCCATCCTTGCTTTTATTTTGGTGTCTGTATCTTTCTGATTCCCTACTCCTGTGATCCTTTTCTTCATCATTGTTATTTTTAGCTTCTTGAAAATCAGTTGCATAGTGACCATACTTTCCACAATTGAAATATTTAACAGATTTTGTATCTTTAAATCTTCTTGAATCCTTATTCCTTCTACCATAATTTGCTTCTTCATCATTGGATGACTCATTGCTTGATTCTGACTTCTTACCCTTTGTCTTCTTGATTGCTTTGAAGGTTGCTTCCTTCTGGGGATTAGGTTCTTTTGTTCTTAACTCAAAAGTTGTAAGAATACCAAGCAACATATCTCTTGTCAAAGAATCACCATCCTTTGATTCTTCTATAGCAGAAACCTTTTCACTAAATATTTTTGGAAGAGATCTTAAGATCTTATCACAAACATCTGATTCTTCAACCTTAAGTCCAAGTCCTTGCATAGCATTAACAACCTCATCAACTCGAAGTAGATAAGTACTAATGTTTTCCTCATCCTTCATTCTTAACTCTTCAAGTTGTCCTTTGAGATTTCGTATCTTTGCTTTCTTGACACCTTTATCTCCTTCATATATACTTTGCAACTTATCCCACATTCCTTTTGCATCTTGACAATGCATAACTTTTATGGACTCTGTTCTATGCAAACCTCTCAAAATTGCATTCATTGCTTTTGAATTGTAATGTTGTAGAAGCTTACCTTCCTTATCTGTAGGTGGATCAACTGGTGGTATGTATCCATTTTCAACTGCTTCCCAAATTTCATTGCCAAGTGCCATCAGGTAAATCTTCATTCTCATACTCCAATATATATAATCACTTCCATCAAATACTGGTGCTGAATTATCTGATGATCCATTCTTAGAATCCATTGTGTTCTTGTAGGCTTTTCCTTCAAGTTGTTAAACTCTTCTAAAGGAACCCGCTCTGATACCAATTGAAGAACACAAGCTTATACTGAGAGGGGGTGAATAGTATAAGACCACTTTTTACTTTTCTTTCCCAATCAATATTATGCAATGTATAGATAGCAATATCAATAGTAGTAATCAAAGCAATGCATAAATCACCACACATAATAGAGACACCAAATTTACGTGGTTCACCCAATGTGGGCTACTCCACGGAGAAAATATTTTACTAAAACTTTCTCAATCAATATCTTGGGAATCCTTTCCCTATTACAATGTTTATGGACCTCTATCCAAAGGAGACACCAATCCCCTTAATCAAGTTTATGGATCTCTATCCATAGGAGAACTCCTTTCTCCTCTTGCTCTAGTTGGTGATCTTCTAGAAGAACTATTGCCCCCACTACTCTGGCTAATGGATCTCTATCCATTAAAGACACCTATCCTCACTACCCTGGCTAATGGATCTCTATCCACTGGAGACTATCATCCTCTATACTCTATCACCTCCAAATATCTATCTCAAATCTATACTAAACATAGTCCTTCGATCTAGCACAAATCTGCTCAATCTCTATCTCTGGTCTAGCACAAACCTATCCTCAAATCTGCACCAAACTCTATCCTCTAATCTGTACTAAACATAGTCCTTCGGTCTAGCACAAATATGTCCTCAATATCTTTCCTCAAGCCTTAACTCAAAGCTTGACTCAATCTCAAATCAACTCTTTTGGATCTATCCCAAACCTTAACTCAAGGTTTGAACAAATCAATCAATTCTGCTCTCAAGTCTTCTCAAAGACTTATCTCAAATCTACCTTGCAAGCTTCCACAAAAGCTCACACTAATCTATCCACAAGTCCTCTCTAGAACTTGTCCAAATCTTCTCAATAAGTTCTCACAAGAACTTATCCAAATCTGCTCTCAATCTGTATTGTAAGCTTCCACAAAAGCTTACCCAAATCTATCCACAAGTCTTCTCAAAGACTTACCTCAAATCTACTCAACAAGTCCACACTAGAACTTGTCCAATCTCATAGAAACATAAAGAGAATTGTTAGAGACTCAATATGCTCTATACTCATCACAATGCTCAATCACTTTCAATCACTCTTTTAGAAACATATAGAGAATTGTTAGAGACTCAATATGCTTCACATTCACCTCAATACTTAAATTTTAGAAACATAGAGAATTGTTAGAGACTCAATATGCTTCACATTCACCTCAATGCTCAATCACTTTCTCAAATCAATTCAGAATATAGAATAGTTTGTTTTATAGAACTTGAACAATCACTTCACACATCCACTTGACTAGGCTCAACCAACTCTACTCAACCAATCACTCAATGAAACAATCCTTGCTTACAAACCCTAGTCCAAGCATATAAACACTCACTCAAAATGTTTCCAACAATGCTTATCAATCAATCTCACATAACAATGATACTCATGTTCTTTTCAAACCCTAGTTCAAGTTCTTCACTTAACCAATGGCTTCAACAACAATGCTTATCAAACAAGGTTTTAACAACAACTCTTTATTCCAGAAAACCTTGAAGCATTAACTCAACACACTCAATAAGGAAACCTAATTAAGTCCTTTTCACTCCAAACTTGTTTTCCAGAAAACCAACCAATCAACTCAACTATGGAAGAATGTGCCCATACCTTTTTCTTGATGATGAAGGAACCTCAAAAATCTACCACAACCACAAACACTTCTTTTCCAAGCTCAAGGAAGTTATAAGATGATAAACTCTCTCAAAAATACAATGTAAATATCAAAACATACATACACCTTATCACTCCATCTTGAAGAAAGCATCCATCAACATATACAAAAATAATTGACCAAATACACCTTATAATCTCCCAATTAAAATAATATTCAATACCAGAAATAATGTCAATAAAATCACCTTCTCAAAATAACTCAATGGCAAGAAGTCCTCTCAAAATTTAACCAACACTTTAATCTCCAATAAACCAATATGTCATAAATACTTTATTTAAAAATAAAGCTAACTCCTTATTCCTCCAATTAACCAAAATAATGATTAATTAAAAATACTTTTTATCTACCCCTTTTAACTCCCTAGGACCTCATGTCAAAACCTTAGGCATCACAAAATATATTAAAAAATTTATTACCTTTGCCTTGGTGAGATTCGAACTCACGACGCCGCCTCTACCAGCGCCCTAGCCATGGCTCCAACCACCGCGTGAGCTAGGCGCTCACCTTGGGAGGGAAGAGCACCACGTGCTCTATCTTCTCCCTCTTGGCGCCTCACCCAAAAATATTTGCACCGCTTCCTTTGGCGCTTAACCAAATCCATGCAAAACGTTGCCTATCATGATTCGAACGTGGGTCCTCCCACTCACAAGCACCCTAGCTCACTCCAACTTGCCACCAGACCACCACGCTGGATGGTTATAAGGGTTAGGGCATCTTTCATCTTATTCCTTCACTGCCGCACTTTAAGACAAAAACTTTTGTCTTCTACCTTGCACGAAATCGCACGAAACACACAACTCGCAGTCCTTTTTAAATCGAGCAAGGGATAAATCATTTGCCACTTTGGCATATGGTTTTTATACCAATATGCCACCATACTTTCAAACGTCGATGGATTCCTTTTTCTCTTAGACGTCGGTGCCTTAAATAATTAATTTATAAATTATTTAAATTCTTTAGAATTTAAATATTATAAATTAATATTTAAATCCTTTTGGCTTTATTAAGGATTAAAGCCTTCTTAGGTTTTACCACCTTGTATAAATAATATTTATTTATAAAATTTAAATTCAATTTGAATTTAAATATTTTATAAAATAAATATTAAAACTTCCTTGGGCTTTTTAACATGAATTTAAAAGCTTCCTTGGGTTTTTATGAAAAACCTTTTATTTTTGCTCATCCATGGTTTTAATAAAAACCCTTCTACTTATGCTTCCACATAATATTAAAAATATTATGAAGCTCTTTTGCCATTAACCTTTGCATTATTCCTTTTGACCTTTTGACATCAACTGTAGCTTATTCCTTGACATCAATGACAACTTTGACTCAAAATGTCCAACATAAATTTTGTTTGAGGTTACTTGTAGTAATTCCTACCATATATTTAAGAAGTGCATGAAAATCCTTAACGACTTGATGAGTAAATTATTATGCCATCATATTATACTATAATTAGACCTCTAAGACTATTTGCTTACCTAGGAAATAAACTTATAGGAGGAAGTTCTTGTAAGGGGAGGATGATGTAGTGCTTGCCTCCTTAATATCATTAATGAACTGGAACTTACGAACGAGTATAGTATCAATGCATGATTTAAATTGATAGATAATAAATAAAAATAGTGGATTGAAATTATGTACCTTGCTTGTTGACATTATGATGGATTGTATGTGATGATTCAAGTTTTTCCTTAACAAATAAAATTTACAAATTTAATTTTGTAGTAATTATGATCTGGAATATATAGATGTCGATACCCAAAAGTCGTATATTATCACTTGCCTTGTCTTCACGACTAATTAAATTGCAAACACCACAAAATTGCATAAATTAGACTCAAAACACCTTGCTTTATTTAAAAGTGTTATTCATAAGCTCCTTGGGCCACTCAAGCCCTTTCCTACACTTAACCTTGGTCCCCATGTGACCACCATCAAAAGCTTAACCTTGGTAAACCTTTACCTTGGTCCAAAGTTACTTTATGAGTAAAAAGTCACTTTATCATTAAAGTACACTTAAGGGGCTAAGTACATGTTTAATTAAGCTTAATTAAGGTTAACATTAACCTTTTTCTCACACATGTGTGCACCCATGATACTAATAGATATTTAAAGATGCTTAATATTTAAGGCATGGGAAGGGATGAGTCACCCTCCACCTCACCCCCTTGACCTTGGTCTAACCTATGGTCAACTTAATCAAGGTTAACATTAACCTTTACCTCACACATGTGTGCACCCATGATCAATTTGGATATTTAGTGCCTCACACATGTGTGCACTTATCATCCAAATTGATATTTAAAAGATCCTTTTTCAAGGCATGTGAAAGGGTGAGTCACCTTCCACCTCACCCTTAACCTCACCATAGTTGGGATTTAACCCATGATCCATTCCACCTCACACATGTGTGAGGGATTCTCTCATCAAAAAGCATTCATAAGCCTTGACACCTCACAAGGGATGCCTCATCGCCTCCCCCAACCTCTCTAAATTCTATAAATAGAGGGGCATTTACTCTATCTTGATCATCAATCATTTTGCATACCCAAAATCTACCAAAATTAACCTAGATGTCACTTAAGTCTCACTTGCCATCAATCACCATAGAGGTATCATAAGCCCTCTCTTTGCACCCTTTTTGTTCTCTAGTGTGATGAGCTTTGCAGGTTCTGCATGTGTCTCGACACTGACCAAGAGCTTCAATAGTTGTAGCCTTTTAGGACACCATTTGATTTCACCAAAATTAGACAAAAATAGTTACAAGCAAAGTCGCAGGGTACCCCACGATCCCATACAGTCACACCCTAGGGTGAGACCCAATCAGACTCTATTTCATTTGAACTCCATTTGATCTAAAATTTTAAGGGTAGCTTCCTAACAACCAAAGGAAGACGCCCACAAAATTCCATTCCATTATAATGAATAGAATTGTAAATGTCATGGTACCATGTGACCATACAAAAATAGCTAGTTTCAGGTAATAGCAGGCCACAAAACCCTTTAGACAAGTAAGCTTTACTATTTTTATTCAGTTACAGTCATTTCCAGCAACTTTCATTATGCATTAGACTAGTTTTTTTTAGACTTTTATATTCATCAATATGGGATCTAATCAATGACAAGTCTCTAAATGCACTAACCCCTTTTTGCAAGTCATACAGGTCTTAAGGACATGTTTGATCAATAGTGGCACACTAGCATTAAGCCCACCCAATTTGAGGATCCTTGGAAGACCGATTTAGGGCATTGTCAACTCGTTTATTGAAGAAAAGGGACTTTCATCCCATGAAATCCCACTTTGTAGCCTTCTAAGGTAAACTCATAAAGAAAAGGAGAATCTCTTGTAACCCTTTTTTATCATATATATATTTAATAGAATTTTACGGGCAGGAATCTCAACCAAGGTGGTAGAGGTAGAGCAGGTATGGAAGGGGCGGGTGGGAACCTTTAGCATGGATTAAGTGAGGATCCAAAGGAATGCGGTCAAGTTGCGGCAGATTTGGAGGCGGGCATCACGCGGGGGCCCGACCCTCCTCAGAAAGACCCCGATAAAAAATATATGAAGGACAATGCGAAGCCCAATAAGTGGTTGTCTTTTGCTGAGACTCTTAGAGGAAAAAGAAATGAGGTTCTCTCTCTTCCATCCCTAGTTCCAATAAATAATAAAATTTCAGCCTCGGCAAGTTCCATGAGCCATTTTCTTTCAATGGAAGAATTCTCCCTGGTAGGCAAGTTTTTGGGAGGTAGGTCGGACATGGAGACTATCAAGGCTTGGGCGATGGGTAAATGGCGACCGATAGGTAGCTTGGAGTTGGTAGCTCTAACTCGAGGGTTCTTCATTATTCGTTTTAACAATATGGAGGATGCTAACCGCATTTTAACAAGAGGTCCTTGGTTTTTGGGCAATATGAGCCTTTTTCTCATACGATGGGGTGAATATTTTGATCTTGAAAAGCAAAATATTAACATTACCCCTATTTGGGTTCGTCTCCCGAGTCTACTTGCCTAGTTCTTCAATGAATATTGGCTGTAGGGCATAGCAAGAACTATAGGGGACCTGATATCCATTGACCATGCGACCTTGGCCAGGACAAGGATGACTCATGCACGAATCTACATAAATGCTAATTTGGATAATGAATTGCCAAGGTTTGTGGAGCTAGAGTATGGAGAATACTATTGAAAATAATCGATAGAATATGAGAACAGACCGACATTCTGTGCAGAATGTAAAAATCAAGGACATCTATGCAATCAATACCCTAACCTGGCAATGAATAAAGAAGCAAAAGCAAGGAATTCTAGATAGAGGACATTTGAGGAGTTTCCCTAGTAGAGGCGATTTCAATCAGGCAAACTATGTCTACCAAAAAAGAAAAGAGAGGGTGCAGGGTCCCAACAAGACAAAGGAAAACGACAGGTTGTTGGCAACCAAAATTCTCAGGTAAGTTCCAATCCTCTAGTTTCAAATAAATTTTCAATTCTATTCAATATGGGAGTAGGAGGATTATCGAAATACATGGAAGCCCAAAACCTTCAGGCTAACCTTTATGACTCTCTAGAATCCCCATCCAAGTTAGGATCCTCAAACCCTAATGCTAAAATTATTGTAAGCCCCGTGGGTATCACAAAGCCAAACCCTAATGCCCAATCTCTAGAATCCCCATCCAAGTCGGGATCCTTAAACCCCAATGCTAAAATTACTTAAAGCCCAGTGGGCATCCCAGAGCCAAACCCTAATGCTAAAGAACTTAGGAAGAAAATTGAGGCATTGGAAAATAAAAAATCTCATCTCCCTAACATCATTACTAGGAGCCAGGTGAATCCTACTAAGGGATCATATCACAGACCAGGGGAATATAGGAAAAAAGGAGAATATTTGGATGTAGGGGTGGAGATATGTGAAACTCTTCAGACTGAGGAATATGGTAGTTCGGTTCTGCAACAAATTGCCTCCCTCGAGTTTAGTCCTAAACAAACCAGGAGCACTGTGAAGTCTCCTATAGATTTTGGCAGTGAAAAAAGAAGAGGGAGAATATCAAATGCTGAGCATCAAAAAATTAAAACCGATAATGACATTGCCAATGGAAAACAGAGAACCTTTTCTCAACAAGTTATTTCGGGTTCTGAAGACAACAAATTAGGAAAACCCCCTCAAGGGAGGGGGAGAGGAAAAAATCCTAAACAATCTAAATGAAGTTCCTCTCATGGAATTTGAGAGGCCTCAATGGCCTGCCCAAACACAGGGAAGTCAGTGTAATAAGAAATCAAGTGAATCCAACTATTATCATGTTGCAAGAAACAAAAACTAATGAGATTCAATCAAAAAAATTAGCAAAAAAATCTGGAATCAAGGGGAGATGGTTTGCAAATAATCCAGAGGAGCGTCTAGAGGCCTTATGACTTTGTGGGATCCCCAGATAGTAGAAGGCACCATTATTCAGAAAGATGATAGGGTTCTTAGTGTTTTATTTAAGGAAATAAACAACAACAGGTCATGGATCCTTTCAAATATTTATGCCCCGACTTCAATTCAAGGGAGAGCTCTACTGTGGGAGTACTTAGGCAATCTGAGTAAAATCTTCCATAATGTCCCCTAAATTCTGGTTGGGGATTTTAACACTCCTCTTTACCCTTCAGACAAAATGGGTGGAAATGGACCACCTATCAGGAGCATGGATGAGTTCAATGACTTTGTGAACTCCAACATGTTGATGGATGTAAAAATTAGAGGAGCGAATTATACCTGGAGCAATCGGCGGATAGGGTGTCATCTCATTCAAGAAAGGCTTGACAGGTTTTTCTATCAAAGGAGGCTACAACTCTGTTCGATGATTCTACCCTACAAGCCCTTCATAAAATTTCCTCTGATCACAATCCCATTTTTTTGGATATCCCTAACTCTCTGTCCTTAAATAAAACTTTCAGATTTCAATCTATGTGGATCAAATATTCCAGTTTTAGATATAACTTAATTCAGTGGTGGCAGCAGCTTGTCAGAGGTAGTGCAACTTTTAAACTTGCTGGAAAATTAAAGTTTGTTAAGTAAAAGCTTCGAACTTGGAACAAAGAGGTCTTTGGGAACCTCTTTGAAAATAAAAAATAGGTTGTTGAAAGTTTTAAGATAATTGATCAGAGGATTCAACATGGTGATGTTGATGAAACTACTAGGCAAGAGGAACGGATAAAACTAGTAGAGTTTCATAACATTTTGGCCTGTGAGGAAATCTACTGTAGGCAAAAATCAAGGGCTCTTTGATTAAAGATGGAGATTCAAATTCCAAGTTTTTTCACGTCACCATGCTTAGAAATAGAAGCAATAACAAGATATTTTTTTTAAAAAAATCAGATGGTTCTATTACTCAGGACTTAACAGAAATCAGAAAGGAGGCAGTAACTTATTTCAATTCTATCCTTGGTCAGGAATTGTAGTGCAATGAGGAGGCCAAATATATTCTCTTGCAATCCATTCCTAGCATAATAAATGAGGATATAAACCTTAAGCTTCTAGCTCCATTTTCTGATGAGGAAATTAAGGAAGCCTTGTCTAGCATGGAGCCAGAAGAAGCCCCGGGACCCGATGGCTTTCCCCCTCATTTCTATCAAGCTTTTTGGGACATCGTAAATGAGGATGTAATTTCTGTTGTCAGAGAATTCCAAGCAAGCAATCATATCCCAAAAGGTCTCAACTCTACTTTTATTTCTCTAATTCCTAAGAAGCAAACCCCTGAATCTATGGCCGACTTCAGGCCAATCAGTCTATGCAATGTTTCTTACAAGATCCTAACTAAAGCCATTGTAAAAAGAATGAGAGATGTTGTGGCCCACATCATAGATCCATGCTAGGGAAGCTATGTCCAGGGCAAGTCAATATTGGATGGAGTTATCATAGTTCATGAAGCTCTGCACTTTGCTCATAAGACTAATAGGTCTATTTTTGCCCTCAATCTTGATATGAACAAAGCATTTGACAGGATAAATTGGGACTTTCTAATTGTTGTCCTCCTTAAGTTTGGTTTTCATCACCAATGGGTTAATTTGATCAAAGAATGCATTTCTAAAGCATGGTTCTCGATTTTGGTTAATGGAACAACTGTTGGTTACTTTCAAAGTCGTAGAGGAATTCGGTAGGGGGACCCTATCAGCCCCATGTTATTCATCATTGTGGTAGAAGCTTTAGGCAGAACCATAAAAAATACTTGTAGTTCAAGGCTAATATTAGGAATCAAGGCAACATCTCTCACTAGGGTTGTTTCTCACCAAAATTTCATCGATGATACCCTTCTATTGACTAAGGTGTTGGTGGTTGAGGTCAAAAGAATTAAATACATCCTGCAACTCTACGAGGATGCTACTGGTCAGAAAGTTAATTTCAGTAAAAGCAAGTTATATTTCTTGAACACCCCCATTCAGAGGCAAGAAAGGATTGCAGAAATTTTAGGGTGTGATATAGCAAACCTCCCCACTTCGTATCTTGGTATCCTTCTTTTCATTGGTTCTCCGAGAGAGTCAATGTGGGATAGGGTTATTGAAAGAATTCAAAAAAAACTTGTTGGATGAAAATGTCATCTTCTATCTCAAGCAGGAAAGCTGACCCTCAGTAAGGCCTCTCTTCAAAGCATTCCAGTATATTTCCTCTCCATTTTCAAAGCCACTTGTGAAGGTTTTCCAAAAAATTGAGAAACTCCAAAAATAATTTTTATGGACTGGATCAAAGGAGAAAAAAAGGATACACCTTGTAGGATGGACCAAAGTGTGTAGACCCAGGGAAAATGGGGGCTTAGGTCTGAAGAGAATTGCTCATATGAATTTAGATTTACTAGCTAAGCAGACGTATGTGTGGGTACTTCACCAGATTGGCCATGAGCCACTGAAGCATCGTGGACGTCGAGTCGGTGCCGGCGTTGATGAATTCCGAGCACAGCGTCACCAGTTCGTTCTCCGTCAAATGTCTCCCGCCGTCAACCGTCAGAGAAAGCAGGGAATCCACGTATGCCCTGCCCGAAGATCATAATGACATCAAATAAATTAGAAACTTCTCTGTGGTGGTGATCATAATGACATTCTATTATATTTTGTTATACAGCATTTGCCCTGCCCGAAGATCATAATGACATCAAATAAATTAGAAACTTTGGTGATCATAATGACATTCTATTTTATTTTGTTATACAACATTTTGAAAGAATATTTCTGGGAGCTGCAACCTGCTAAACTGGATTTTAGAATATGCCGCGCAATATTTCTTTTTTGTAGACTCAGGTTAAAAGTATTCAAACCTTTTGATTTGTTTTAAGTGTTTTCCTGCCTTTAAAGGTGCATATGAAATTCCGCATTTCATTGTGTTTTGAGTATTCTTCATATGGAGCTTATCGTGATGCAAGAGCATCCAACAGCACCAGCAACAGAGGCCTCCAGTTGCGGGAAAGCCCGAGCTGAAGAGTCGGCCAAGGAAGAAGAAGCAGAAGGCAAGGAGAAAGTCTCGCAGAAGGGGCCGCGATTTCGTGACATGACGACAGTCGACGGGAGAGAGAAAGTCGAGCAGAAGGGGCCGCGATTTCGTGACATGTCGCGAAATCGCGACGAAAAAGCGCAGCGGGCGAGGAACGAGAAAAGGGTCGCGAAATCGTGACAGATTTTGGAAGCGGAGGCGAAGGAGTTGGAAGGTCACGATTTCGCGACATGTCGCGAAATCGCGACGGAAAAGCGCAGCGGGCGAGGAAGGAGAAAAGGGTAGCGAAATCGCGACGTCGCGATTTCGCGATGTCACGAAATCGCGACGTTGGAGCAGCAGCAGGAGGAAGGCAGAAGAAGTGTCGCGATTTCGTGACACGTCGCGAAATCGCGACATCGAAGCGGAAGGAAGAAAGAAAGCAGAAAGTGGTCGCGAAATCGCGACGTCGCGATTTTGCAACGTCGCGATATCGCGACCAAAATGGCAGAAGAGGCGGCAACCGGACCAAACAGAAGTGAAGATCACTTCTCTATGTACCCCAGGTGTCTGATGCAGGAGCATCCAGCAGCACCAGCAACAGAGGCCTCCAGTTGCGGAAAATCCCGAGCTGAAGAGTCGGCCAAGGAAGAAGAAGCAGAAGGCAAGGAGAAAGTCCAGCAAAAGGGGCCGCGATTTCGCAACATGTCGCGAAATCGCGACAGTCGGTAGGAGAGAGAAATTCGAGCAGAAGGGGCGCGATTTCGCGACATGTCACGAAATCGCGACAGTCGGTAGGAGAGAAATTCGAGCGAAGGGGCCGCGATTTCGCGACATGTCGCAAAATCGCGACAGATTTCGGAAGCGGAGGCGGAGGAGTTGGAAGGTCGCGATTTCGCGACATGTCGCGAAATCGCGACGGAAAAGCGCAGCGGGCGAGGAAGGAGAAAAGGGTAGCGAAATCGCGACGTCGCGAAATCGCGACGTCGCGAAATCGCGACGACGAAGCAGCAGCAGGAGGAAGGCAGAAGAAGTGTCACGATTTCGTGACACGTCGCGAAATCGCGACATCGAAGCGGAAGGAAGAAAGAAAGCAGAAAGTGGTAGCGAAATTCTCAACGGAGGGGCAGGAGGCGAATGGGTCGCGATATCGCGACCAAAATGGCAGAAGAGTGCAGAGAGCCAGAAACGTCGCGATATCGCGACGGAGAGAGAAGAAGGCGCGGGAGAAAGAGAAAGAGGTGGCGGGAAACCACGGAGGCAGAATTTTCAAAAGTGGATACGGACGACACGTGGCATAAGCTGAAGGTAAAGCGGGGAATTCCAGAAGCACGAAAGACGAGAAGGATGGGCGCGCAGGGTATTCTGACCAAGTCAGCAGTGGCAGGGACCGTGCGGAGTGCGAGAATTTAATCGGGTTGGTGTCCCGGTTTTTGAAAATAAAAATTAAATTCGGGTTGGTGAATCCTTTAGGCGGGAGTTCATGCGTGAGAGGGTCGGGGCCTCTATAAAAACCCATTTTATTGTATTAGTCGGGACGGTGGATCGGGAATGCACGCAGAGTGTAGAAGTGTGAAGGCTAAGCCGAGAGCTAGCATTTGTAAGCCTGCGGGCTGTATGTATATGCATTTTCAGATTTAATAGAAGAGAATTTCTGAATGTGCATGAGTGTGAGAACGTGTGATCTCCCGGTGCCCCATCATATCGTGAGGCTATTCTTCATTAAACTACTCTATATCTGCCTAGTTAGTGTGAAAACTAAGCTGTGGCATGTCGCGCACGTCTGAAATTAACGGGGCAACTCAATTTATGTGGACCCCATCACCGTCTTCCTTACGATGATAAACCTCTCTATATTATTATTGTTTGTTAAGTGACAATAAGCCTATGCTTTTTCCCGGCATCTCTCTTATCTGTGTTCTTCTCCATCATTGTCCTATGCCTGCTGATGCTATGTTTCTCCGCAGAAAGCAGCAGGCTTGTCAAAGTGAGCCCTGAAATTTTGAGGTGGGAGGATGCAAAGGAGGGAAACTGCGCCGCGTCCCGAACGGCAGAATCGAAATCAGGATTCTCGTTGATGCACATCAAAGGCAAGTGCTCGCCATTCCGAGATTCTTTCTACGTGGTCAAGCTCCATACTCAACTCTATAGAGGGCGATGTGGGTCGTTAATGAGCGATAATGCAACGACGAGTATCAGTAAGTGCTCACTGCATGACTGCCCGCTTCCACAGAGCAGGACACAGACCAGCTCGTGTCATTGGAGAGACCGGGGCAAGCCGGAAACTACATAATAAAACTGGACTTCGGGACTTCGGCACGCGGGGAACGTCTTTTTTCCCAATTCAACTCGTTTTTTTTTTCTTTTTTTTTTGTTCACATAATCACTAGTCGTTTTTTTTTTTTTTTTTTTCTATAACACAAACAACACATTAATACACATAGATTGCGATTTGAATTTTGAATATTTTAATGGAAAAACAAAGTTTTAATGGTTGAGTTGTTCCCACAGGGTACCGTCACAATTTTCCGCAGCGATTCCAAACATAGAGCCTAGCACGTCATACACGACACGAAATCCTGTTGTTGATAGTTTCGATTGTAAAGAGCTCATATCCGAAGGAAGAGCGAAAGCCAAACATGTCGCAGAGCCTTGCGAATCAACAGGAATTTGAAAATTCTGGATCGGCAGAGAACAGTCCAAACCCTATTCAAAATGCAACGTAACGGAAGGAACTTTTATTCCGCTAGATGGAATGTTGTAGCACGTATCCAAAAACCCTCAGGAAATGGCCATATTTATATTCATATTGGAGATCTGACGCCGGAAGGAATCCCTCATCGCAGTGTAGGCTGGTTCGACCGGACGGCTAATAACGGTTCGTTTTGGGAAAATTTTGGCAAAGGCACCATCGGCAAAGGCAACATTCGTTTTCGGGAAATTTCGGCAAAGGCACCATCATTGACTCGGGAGCCGTCCGGTCGAACCAGCCTACACTGCGATGAGGGATTCTTTCCAGAGTCAGATCTCCAATATGAATATAAATATGACCACTTTCTTGGGTTTTTGGATATGTGCTACAACGTTCCATCTGGCCGAATAGAGGTTCCTCTGGTACGTTGCATTTTGAACAGGGTTTGGATTGTCCTTTGTTGATTGAGAATTTTCAAATTCCTGTTGATTCGCAAGGCTCCGCGACATGCTTGGCGACATGCTTGGCTTTCGCTCTTCCTCCAAATATGAGCTCTCTACAATCAGAACTATCAGCAACAGGATTTTCGTGTTGTGTATGACGTGTCGGGCTCTCGGCATGGAATCGCTGCGGAAAACTGTGATGGTGCCCCGATGGGAACAACGCAACCATTAAAACTTTGACTTTCTCTTTAAAAGTACCCTAAATTCAAGTCTGCAATCTATGTGTATATTAGTGTGTTGTTTGTGTGATAGAAAAAAAAAAACGACCTGTGATTGTGTGAAAAAGAAGAAAAAAACAAAATAAAGCAAGTGATAGTTAGATATACATATATGCAATTGGGAAAAGGGATAGATATTTAAAATTGGAGATTCAAGATTGGGAATTCGGAATTGGAGGCAATAGAGTTTGAAGAAGCTTTCCAGAGTATGTTTTCTTATCAGTGTATCTAATTGTTTTGTACTCTTATAAAGTGTATCAATTAATGTATAATCATCAAATAGATCATCAATATTATCAATGATCATATACTTTGGTATCGTGATCATCAATATTATCATGATCATATACTTTGGTAACTACTTTTTAGGTGTATAAATAAGCCCCTCCCTTCAATAATTCATTCAGTCATGCAGGTCGATGGATTGATAGAAGAGCATTGGTACGTGTGAAGGTTGGTGCATATGTGTAGGGCATGATGTAGTCATGCTATGGATGCAGTTATGCAGAGTTTTTGCATAGGGTTTGCAAACTGTAGATTGTAATGTTGTACTGTATATGCCATTGTTAATATAAAACGGCTTGTATTTATTGTCATCTACCATTGTTGTTGTGGTTGCTATTGTTATCGCAGGTTCTGTGCATTGTTATTGCTCATGACTACAGATTTGTAGAACTATTTAAGTAGAAATGGAATTGTGTATAAGCATGTTAAATTACATTTCTACATTGGCAACATTGACTATACAAAGTTAGGTCAAATTTGGGGACATGGAGTTTTGAAGAGCAAAACCCTTGGGAAGATGTGCAACAAGAACACTGGAATGTAGCCAAAGAAGTAGGTGAAGATGCACCAAATTAGTTTGTTGATGTAGACGAAGGGCCATCCAATAAAATGTGCATAATAGATGTGCAGACATGATTCAAAAATGTAGATGAAGACTCTACAGATCGAGGATTTGCAAACACAAAAGCTTCAGTCACAGACGCAGAAATTTCAGTCACAGACGCAAAAATTTATGTCATAGACGCAAGATTTGTAGACACGAGGATTGTCATTGCAGATGTTAATGACAGAGAATCTGCAGTCCGAGAAGTTGTTGTCAGCCGTCATAATAGGTAGATCAGACGAAACCCGACAGGAAGACAGTAGGATTGGAAGCAATCATCTTGGTGTCAGCAAGACTATGATGGAATCAGTTTGAACGTCGACAGGACTGATGGAATTAGTTTAGACGCCGATAGGATTGAAGGAATCAATCAGGACATCGGCAAGACTGATGGAATCAGTCTGGACAATGGCAGGACTGATGGACTCAGTCAAAACATGAGTAGGACTGATGAAATCAGTCTGGATGTTGATAGGACCGATGGAACCAGTCAGGACATGGGCAAGATTGATGGTATCAGTCAGGACATTGGCAAGACTGATGGAATCAGTCAGGATGACGAAAGGACCGATAAGATCTGTCCAGATGAAGGCAGAATAGTCAGTCGTTAGACTGATGGCACAAGTGCAGTTTGTCGTCAAGATGATGACAACAATGCAATCAGCTGTCCGGACGATGACAAAACAAAAAGTGGAGTAGTCAATGAGAAGTTGCATACCGACGCCGAATGTTTGTTGTTGAAGCAGTTGCAAGTTGTGGTGCACGATAGTGAGCGGGACACGAGTTCGACATCGATGCAAAAGACAAATGAGATGTCCAACAGTGCACAAGAAGGGAGTTTGGCACTAGATAAACTGTAGTTGCAAGTTGGAATGTTTCATGGTACGAACGAGAGTACAATGAAAGAGCAATTGAAATATGATGTGCGTTAAGGATTTGCGTAAGGGATAAATATGCAAACAATTGCAGCCAATAACAAACCAACCTATCAAACCGAAGGCCAATTTGGACATATCATGTAAGTGTCCACCATTTCATGGCGAATCAAGAGAAGACCCATCAAGGCATTGGATAATCTGTGACTACCGACTGATTGATGAGTCCTGACGGATTGCTTCCTAATGGATTGGCACTGACAAACTGCCACCTAATGGATTGGTACCTGACAGATTGTTGCCTGACGAATTGGTACCTGACGGATTAGTACTTGATGGATGAGCCCAAACAAATGAGCCTTGACGGCTAACGGATGGGCTCGGACGACTTCGTCGGATGACTAGCATGACTGATGCTCCTAACAGTTAATTAGTTTCGTCCCTGCAATCCTCGTACTCTGTCTACGTGCTCCTTCCTACAATACTGTAACAAAACATGCATCCAACATACAAGAAAACATTCACAGAGACAAGATTGACACCAAAATATATCTTTGCATTGTCATGAAGATTATTACATTCAGTTGAGTGACTGTAGCACAACACTTCCTTCTACAACGACTACTTCTCAAACAACTCAGGGATCTTCTCTATATCTGGACTCATAAGAATATGTATGATGATCTACAAAAATGAAAGGGGTGTGTATTTATAGGGTGGCTCTAGTGGTTACAGTAACCAACCAGGCCCCAACTGCCTTTGTTACAACGCTAACTAATCAGTCTAACTAATCCTTCTGTCTAACAAATCATGACGACTGATTACATAATACATTACTGATTACATTTAGTGCGCTAAACACAATACATTTGACCGGTTTGATGATTTATATATTTTTTCATACAAACAATGCATAAAACAGTCATTTTGTCAAACACTTATGATTTCACTTCTGTTTGGAACTGCTGTCTACAGTGGCAACAAAGCACTTGACAAAGTGGGTCATGGTTAGAGAATTGCCCAACAATTCTGTGAGGAGTACGACATAATTTCCTTTACAAGCAGGTGATTACCAGATTTGGTGTACCCTTGCAGTTGACGAGTGATCGAGGAGGACACTTTGTTAATGAAATAATCTAGAAACTTCCCATAGAGTTCAAGTTCTTGCATCCATTGTCAAGCCCATACTACCCAAGGGCAAACGGGCAAGCAAAGGCAACTAACAAGATTTTGGTTTCCATAATCTACAAGACGTGAAGTTGAAGGTGTTGACTGGAAGGAGAAATTGCCAACAGTTTTGTGGGCGTACAAAACAACATTCAAGCCAACGACAAACCATACACCATTCCAGTTGATGTACGAGGAGGCAGTTGTGCTGATGGAGTTCCTAGTGCCAAGTCTGTGCGTGGCAGTGTAGAACTATTTGGATGACTAGGAGAGGCTAGCGGCACTAGTGAAACTGGATGAAAAGAGAGTAATGGCATAGTGGGAAATGGAGATTACCCAATGTTAAAGGAAGCTTTGGCATGACAAGCACTTGAGGAAGATAAAGTTGAAGCCAGGTGACTTCATACAAAAATTCTATGGCAAGCGAGAGATCAAGCTAGGTAAGTCGAAGACCTTGTGGCTTGGACCCTTGTAGGTACTAGAGATGATGGAAAACAATGCAGTGAAATTGTAAAAACTAGATGGGACATTGTGTCCCAAGACAATTAATGGCTCAAGATTAGAACCATATAAAGTGAAAGTCTAAGTCAATATGATTAATCTTGAACCAATAGAAGAGAAGGAACTAATCAACCTTTAGAACCTTTTGATGGAATATTGGTCCACGAAGAAGGTGAGTCGAGTCGGACCAAAGTAGAAGATGGTGTAGAGGAGGAAGACAGTGACTTAGACTTAGTTTGCTCATTTGGAAATGAAAATGGTGAACAACTCGTTATTGAATAGGAGGAACTAGAACTCCTCCCTAATGAACAAAGATGATTACGGATATATTTAAGATTTTTGGACACAAGAAGAAAACAAGTTGAGAACACTTCATGAAGAAGACACACAACAGGAGGTGGCAACGGAGAATGGACAAGAAGAGCCACTAGATTACAAACCTTGGAATGATGGAAGAAAAAATATGAAGGAATGAGTTTGTTGGCAAGAATTGACCTTGCAGAACAAAGAATGCATAGGGAAACACAACAACTACAAGAGTAGAGTGTATAGTTGCATAGAAGAAACGAAGAGTTGAGAGAACAAGCTAATCAAGAAATAGTAATACCGCAAGATGATCTTCGAGCCAAAAGAGCCAAAAGACTTGCAACAATGAAGTGCTATGGAGAGACTTATTTGAAATACCTTCATAAACAAAAGAAGTAAGGAACTGGAGAACAAACTCCAGTAGTATGTCTTTCACGTGTTCTAATCGAGAAAAATCAAACAATGATAGCTCAAGAAGAGAACTCAAAAGAAGAGTACGAAGGGAAACCCCAAGAGCACAAATTCCCCAAGTTGCAGGAAATGAAAGACATCAAACCACTTCTAAGGAAGTAAGGCGGACAAGGAGGACTGGAGATCTGCCATTAAATTTGAATGATTCATTGGGAAGTCGAAGCGGTTCAAAAGGATGACTAGACAACCTAGGCGTATACAAGGAACAAGCAATTTATTTAGGTTAGGAGGATCATTAGGTTCCATGGACTGCCTAAGTTTGCCCGGACAAGGGGGGAGGTTGGTTGGCCTCTTTTTTCCCTTAGACTACCCCAAAGTCACGTAGTCAGTAGGTTGGCCCATCAAGACCACCCTTTGACCATGTAGGAAACAACCACATGCGGCACGACCATTAGGTTGGCTTGTTAGGACCACCTCTTGGTTGTCGCCCAGATGAAAGGCAATGTAGGAATAGGAGATGTAGACATAGAAGGAGACCCCAGATGAACCTCGAACAATCTGGAGTAAGGAGTAGATAGTCCAAAGTCATGGAAGGTCACTCAAGAGGAGTGAGTAGAAAACGAGATGCATGTGAGTTTGGGAGATTGTAGCAGAGAAGAATTTCAACACTATTAGGAGGAGATTGAGGAGAAATATTTGTCGACAAGGCAAACAATTCGATTGGATGCTTGTGTCACTATATGAATGATGTGGCAAAGATAAACTTAGATGCATGTTAAAAAAAAGAGGGAAAAAACACAACATTCAGTTACATGCAAGGGTGGCGAAGTGGCAATAAAGAGACAATTAAAGCATGAATGCCAGATGTCCTCCCCACTTTGCCAACCTTATAAATACATGCATATGAAAGGCTTTGAGCATTCCATCGCTCATTGGTTAAAGGAGAGGAAGAGCAGCCAGTGTGTATGAAGTTGCTAAGGGAGGCATACAAAGCTGCCGACATAGACATACAAAGTTGCCAACGGTGAGTGCAAAGTTGAATGGATGCGCCCTGAGGTGGAAGTTGTTGCGGTGCTAGGAAAGGAAGACATTCGGGAGGACGACACTATAGACAAAAGTGAAGAGCTGCAGACGACCGAACTTTGCAAGTGTACAGGCCATATGGACGGTTGCCCAATAGGAGAAATCAAAGCTACAGTCGAGTGCATGAGGGATTGCAAAGTCAAATGAGAGTGTCATACAGACGAGGAATTGAAGAACAGTAGAAAAGAGGTCATACAATAGGGTGACAACATCGTACAAGTCGCACGTAGAAGGGCAAGTGCAAAGGAGGTTGTCGTACAAGTCATACATAGGAGATGTCATACAAACTAATGTCTGTACAACAATGTTGTACAAGTAGTTCATTATTGTACAAACAAAGGATCTGTTCAATAGCACCATACAAGTCAAAGTCTAACAATAGTGTCGTACAAATTGAGGTGTGACAGTAACTATTATACAAACTGAGGATGTGTACAATAGGGCCATACAAGCGCAAGGAGTAGTAGTTGTAGTCGAAGTTTCTAGAGGTAGACATGATGCACAAACGACTAAGGATTGTGGAGATGATCTAGTGTGTGGAACAACAGAGAAGGGTTCCACCTAAACCAGTGTCGCAGTCAAAACCTCGCTCACGAGGAGAGGGCATCAGAGTTGGCCACTAGAGAGGCCTTGTAGAATTCTTGCATGTCACAAAGAGAGAATGCGGTACGAACGTTGAGCAGGACAAGAGTAGGCAACATGATGGACAATCAAGGGAAAGACTGAGAAACAACACTCTAGAAGAGAGAGAAATGGAGGCTTTGCCTCAAGAGAGGAAGAGAGGCAAGGGAAGAGAAAGAATGTGAATACCCTTGCAAGAGATGTCATGGCAGCAACCAGAAGGAACTAGTGACAGGATAATCCACCAAAATATCCGCTAAAGATCGCATTTCAGAACACAGGTGTCCACCATATTTTGTAGGATCCCAATTTTGACAAGGATTTTTTCAAGTCATTTTTGCTATAGATGCTCCAAATGTATGATTCAAAGCATCATTTGAGTAGAGTTATGATTGGTAACAAGGAGGTTTGGGTAGTATTCTCCCCCAACAATTTTCGAAAAACTTTCAGATTACTAAACTCTAATGTACCAATGGAGGCATTTGATCTCCATCGGTGGAAGAATTTGATAGATTAGATTACCAATCTTAGTCTGGAGTCGGAAAAATTGTTGAAGCATGGGAGCTACAGACTAAAAATGCAGCAGTTGAAGACAAAGGAACTGCAATGCACCATGAATGTGATCATGTCAAAACTCTCTGAAGAACAACGAGCCTCAGAGATGCCCACTTGGCTCATACCATACATGGAAGGAATCGTGATAGGCATAGCATATGATTGGGCATAATACTTTCTAATGCAGTACACCAGAAACTTTTCTATGGTTTTCCATGCCATTGCTTTGATGATGAATGCTGTGACGCAAGAGAAGCTGCAGTTTCTAGGGTTGTATCCCCATCGGGTGATTTTGAAGCAAGCATTGAGCATATTTAGGTGGGTTCATGTGATGCCACTGACAAAGCCAAGCACTTTGGTGAAGAAGTATTTCAAGGAAGAGGAATGTTCGAGAAGCCTTGGGAGACGAGGGAAGTGAGGATTCAAAGGAAGCTAAGGAGAAACTACGTGCTAAGAAGTTGGTGCGTAGAGAAAAGCGGCGTAGGAGGTTGGAGTAGCAGTGGATGGGAGCCAAGCGCAACATTAGCAGGACTGACAAGAATCACACATGGAACTCCCACAACAAGCCACAACAGAAGAAGGTGGCAACGCATGGTAGATGGTTGAGGGTCAAAGCAAGATGCATAGGATACCATAGGAGGCAGTGCAAGAGGAGGTTTTTGCGCCAACCAAGGAGTCAGACTGTGCAAGGAGGCACTACAAGTACTGGTTGGGGTACCAGGAGATTGAATTCAGATAGGGCTGCAGTGGGAGAACAACCAAGGGAGTCTATTCAACATGCGGTACAAGTTGAGGAGAGGAGAATGCAATAGTCAAACAAGAGGACTGCATAGTAGCAGGCGTAGGATCATGTTGTTGTTGATGTAGATGATGAGATCCAAAGTGTAGAGGACGTAGTGTGAGCGTCCCCATAGGTAGAAGGAGGATGTGTGGGGAACATGTGGGTAAAGAATGTCAACTCACTTGACAATTTTGATATTACGCCTATGTAGTTTGTGCAGCAAGTGGACCCATGTGGATTACCTCCATTAGACAAGGACACACGTATTGAGATCACATCTAGAGTTGGCACCAAGTTTAGTTGTGCTAGAAGAAAGAAGGGATAAGGGAAAACAAGACGCATCATTTGGTAGAAAGGAGAAAGTAGACAACCGTCAGAAGAACCAAAGAAGAGACAAGAGGCAGTGGTTGGAAAAGGAAGACTACTAATGTAGGCCAAGTGATATAGGAGGGCAAGGCGGCCAAATGACCAATCAACTTGACAGGTCACAGTGGAGAAGATAGGGAGGAGACTACCACTGGAAACAACAATGGCACAAAACAAGCTGAAGAGATGAGCGAGCATTTCATTTTGGAAGTGTCAAATTTGAGGGGAGACCTCTAGTTCTGGGTGAGAGCACCAATGAATAGGTTGATACCTTCTTTGATAAGTTGATTGGAGAACTAGAGAGAGTTTGCAAGAGTTGCATCGGAGACTGTTGATAATGGCAGTTGAAATTGGAGAATGAACTAGGCAAGTTGGTGCATTGGGCTCGAGATGAGCGGAAGAAGCTTGTTGGCATTCATCAAACGCAGCCATGGGAGCTAGAAACTGGGAGTGTAAAATCAATGTTGGGAGTAAAGAACCTACTAGAAAATAAATCAAGCACTCTACTGGCATCCAGAACAAATGTATGTGGACAAAGGGAGTTTGGCAGCCTTACATGATAAGGAATTAGGTGTCAAGTATGTCAAACTTGCGCCCGAGTTAGTGAGATCATATGCAAAAATGAATTTCTTGCCATAATTGATCCAATGGTTGGTCATTTGATTGGAGAAGTTTCAACAAACGATTTCTAGCCTAAAGCTGAAGGAGGAACAGGCTAACCAATTGCAAGTAATGGAGCTATGATTTCGATAGGAGTAGGAAGGAGCCGAAGCAAAACTAGCATAGTTGAAAAAGGAGGGAAAAAAAGAAGACACAAGAAGAATCCATTGATCAGACAGCTTAAATCTGAATTTAGGGAGTAGTTGTTGGAAGCAAAGAATGTTGAAGTCACTCATTGAGATCAGCTGATAGCAAAGAAGGATGAGCAGCTGGCAATTGCAGCGAGAAGGGAAGCAGAAGCAGTGAGGAAAAACCGCAGAAGTAGCAAGGAAGGAAGCTAAGATTGAAGCTGCAAAGAGAGAGGTGAAATCTAGGATGGTATAAAGCGAGCAGAGGTCAAATCACTATGATTTGTAGTGGGCTCAATACCAAGCATACACAAAAAGGTTGAAGGGAGAAAATGAGGCCTTAAAACTGCAAATCCAAGAGCTTGAGGTGTACTTGTTCCCATGCCGCAATCTCAATTTAAAGGGGAGGGCATATGTTGGAGCTAATTCTAATCAGCCTCAAACAAAGTAGCGTAAATACTAAAATAAGTGCAAATGTGCATAAATGTACCATACAAATGTACATGTAAATGCAAATGAAATACAATTTTGTAAAGGGAAATGACATAAGCATTTGATAATGCAAGTTTGTAATGTATGGCATTATGTATGTAATTAGTATGTGCAAATGGAAGGTTGTTAGATGAGGTGTCCTGGGTGGCAGTTGCTGTTAACTGCCAGCCTTCAAGGTTAAATAGGACCCCCCATTCATTTGTGCAGGTACTAAAGGGATCCATTGAGTATCACCCATGATTATGTAATGCAAGTGCCATATAGTCAGAAGTAATGCAATAATTATTCATCCTTCATCTATGTGATTGTGTACGTGTTTTATGTGATTTGATTGTTGTAGCAAGTAGATTGTAGGTTGTTTTCCCAAGTTCTATGTGCAGGTTGTATTTGAGTTGCGGTCCAAAGTTGTCGTATGAGGAGCACTGTCAGAAGTGTCATACAAGGAGTACTGTATGAGAGGAAGTGTTGTATGAGGAGTACCATATGAGAGGAAGTATTGTACAACGAGTGCCGATGAGAGGTACTGTACAAGTCTTGTCAATGAAAGTTGGCATACAAGTGGAGTCACTGTTGTTTGAGTGAATTGAGTGGATTGTCGTTCAAGTGTTTGTCGTACAAGTGACTATTATACAAGTCACTTGCCATACAAGTGAAAGCAACTGTTGTACAAGCAAATTGCCATACAAATGAAATGTTGTATATGTAGACAGGCATATTGAGATATCCTTAATTGCAGAACCAGTTTTGATATTATGTGTTTTATTGTAAATGCACGCAAAGTGTTTGACGAAACGCCCGTGCATATATTTTAATGTTGTAAGTGCAATTTAATATTGTACGTAAAGAATAAAGTCATATTAAATCATGTCAGTCGGCTAAATAATCTATTTTGTCCTGTAGTGCAAATGAAATGTAAATGCAAAGCAAATGCACATAAAATGTAATGTGAGGGTAGTTGCAAGGTAGTTGGAGAAAGTAACTACTTGGTGGGTGTATAAATAACCCCCCCTCATTCATTAGAGTTGCTGAAGATTGGTACGTGAGCATATTGAAGTCTATGGGCAGAATGCAGTCTAGAATGATGTGCAACCATGAGGGATGTTCAGCCTAGGGTTGAATGGTTGATACGTGGAAGAAGTATTGCAGGGAAGTCAGGCAGATTGATGGCAAAGTGCAGTCCAATCCTGTGTACAGCCATGGATATGATGGCTGTAGATTGTATTGATGAAACTATAATGTTGTATCACACCTACCATTATTAATACAAACTGCTGTAATTACTGTTAACTGTTATTGCTGTATTTTCTGCCATTACCGTTGTTATTTAATGTTGTTGCAGAATTTCTGCGTATTATTACTGCTATACTACAATGCTTGCAGATCTGTAGATTACTTACGTCGAAAGGGAACTGTTGGGATATGTAAAAACCCTTTCTACAGTATAAGTGTGAGATGATTTCAGTTTGGGTTGACTACTGAATCTGTCATATCAGTTTGTTCCTCCAAATATTGGAGTACTCATTGTAGACAGGCAAATTGATATGTCTGAATTTAGTAAACCAGTTTTGGTATTCTGTGTTATTTTGTAGTTGTACGCAAAGTGTTAAAAAAATGTGCATACGTATATTTAATAATATTATAAAGTGGCAATATAATATTGTACATAATAATAAAGTGATGTTAAGTCATGTATGTCGACAAAATCATACATCATAAGCTAGTTTGTCTTGTAGTGGGAAATGTTATGTAAATGCAAAGATTAAATGCATATGAAAAGTAATTAAGAAGAATGATGAGATGTCAGGTAGTTGGAGGGTAACTATGTTTTGGGTGTATAAATAAGCCCCTCCCTTCATTCTTTCAGTCATGTAGGTTTATGGATTGATAGAAGAGCATTGGTATGTGTGAAGGTTGATACATATGTGCGTAGGGCATGATGTAGTCACGCTATGGATGCAGTTATGAAGAGTATTCTGCATAGGATTTGATGAAATATGTGTACATATATTTAATAATGTTATAAAGTGGCAATATAATATTGTACATAATAATAAAGTGATGTTAAGTCATGTATGTCGACAAAATCTTACATCATAAGCTAGTTTGTCATTTGTGGGAAATGTTATGTAAATGCAAAGATTAAATGCATATGAAATGTAATTAAGAAGAATGATGAGGTGTCAGGTAGGTAACTACTTTTTGGGTGTATAAATAAGCCCTCCCTTCATTCATTCAGCCATGTAGGTTTATGGATTGATAGAAGAGCATTGGTATGTGTGAAGGTTGATACATATGTGCGTAGGGCATGATGTAGTCACGCTATAGATGCAGTTATGAAGAGTATTCTGCATAGGATTTGATGAAATGTGTGTACATATATTTAATAATGTTATAAAGTGGCAATATAATATTATACGTAATAATAAAGTGATGTTAAGTCATGTATGTTGACAAAATCTTACATCATAAGCTAGTTTGTCCTGTAGTGGGAAATGTTATGTAAATGCAAAGATTAAATGCATATGAAATGTAATAAAGAAGAATGATGAGGTGTCAGGTAGCTAGAGGGTAACTACTTTTTAGGTGTATAAATAAGCCCCTCCCCTCATTCATTCATTCAATCATGCAGGTTGATGGATTGATAGAAGAGCATTGGTACGTGTGAAGGTTGGTGCATATGTGTGTAGGGCATGATGCAGTCATGCTATGGATGCAGTTATGAAGAGTATTCTGCATAGGGTTTGTAAACTGCAGATTGTAATGTTGTACTGTAAATGCCATTGTTAATATAAAACGGCTTGTATTTATTGTCATCTACCATTGTTGTTGTGGTTGCTATTGTTATTGTAGGTTTTGTGCATTGTTATTGCTATGACTGCAGATTTGTAGAACTATTTAAGTAGAAATGGAATTGTGTATAAGAATGTTAAATTACATATCTACATTGGCGCCATTGACTATACAAAGTTGGGTCAAATTTGGGGACATGGAGTTTTGAGAAGCAAAACCCTTGGGAAGATGTGCAACAAGAACATTGGAATGTAGCCAAAGAAGTAGGTGGAGATGCACCAAATTTGTTTGTTGATGTAGATGAAGGGCCATCCAATGAAACGTGCATAATAGATGTGCAGACGGGATGCAAAAATGTAGATGAAGAATCTGCAGATCGAGGATTTGCAAACACAAAAGCTTCAATCACAGACGCAGAAATTTCAGTCACAGACGCGAAAATTTTTGTCATAGACGCAAGATTTGTAGACACGAGGATTGTCATCGCAAATGTTAATGACAGAGAATATGCAGTCCAAGAAGTTGTCAACCGTCATAATAGGTAGACCAGACGGAACCCGACAAGAAGACAGTAGGATTGGAAGCAGTCGTATTGGTGTCGGCAAGACTGATGGAATTAATTTGAACGTCGACAAGACTGATGAAATTAGTTTGGACGTCGATAGGACTGATGGAATCAATCAGGACGTCGGCAAGACTGATGGAATCAGTTTGGACAATGGCAGGACTGATGGAATCAGTCAAAACATGAGAAGGACTGATGGCATCAGTCAAGACGTTGGTAGGACTGATGGAATCAGTCTGGATGTTGATAGGACCAATGGAACCAGTCAGGACGTGGGCAGGATTGATGGCATCAGTCAGGACATTGGCAAGATTGATGGAATCAGTCAAGATGACGAAAGGACTGATAGGATCCGTCCAGATGAAGGCAGAATAGTCAATCGTCAGACTGATGGCACAAGTGCAGTTTGTCGTCAAGATGACGACAACAATGCAATCAGCTGTCCGGAAGATGACAAAACAAAAAGTGGAGTAGTCAATGAGAAGTTGCATACCGACGCCGAATGTTTGTTGTTGAAGCAGTTGCAAGTTGTGGTGCACGATAGTGAGCGGGACACGAGTTCGACATCGATGCAAAAGACAAATGAGATGTCCAACAGTGCACAAGACGGGAGTTCGACACTAGATAAACTGTAGTTGCAAGTTGGAATGTTTCATGGTACGAACGAGAGTACAACGAAAGGGCAATTGAAAGGTGATGTGCATTAAGGATTTGCGTAAGGGAGAAATACGCAAACGATTGCAGCCAATAACAGACCAACCTATCAAACCGAAGGCCAATTTGGGCATATCGTGTAAGTGTCCACCATTTCATGGCGAATCAAGAGAAGACCCAGCAAGGCATTGGAGAATCTGTCACCTGATGTGGACAGTAGTTGAACAAAATAATGAAGTAGATTGGAGGAAATGGTTTCCTATGACATTTTGTGAATTTGCAATGGATTGGTACATGAAATTCCCTGCAGACAAGTACCAGACATGGGAAGGATTGTGTGATGCTTTTGTGCAAGAATTTCGGTTGTTTGACAATAACAATGCAGTCATTGCTAAAATCTATGGACTAAAACAAGGTGAGAATGAGTATGTTCGTTCCTATAACAGGAAGTTGAGTGGGCTATTTGACTATTTTGAGGAAGACCAATCAAACGCATTGAAGAGGAGATGGTTCATAGATGGACTTCTCCCTCTATACCGGAAGAATATGAGCATGGTCCCTCCGACATCATACCAAGAGGCTTTGAAATACGCCTTGATTTGGGAAAGTGATGCAAAAACATCGAAGTATTGGCATCATGTTAATACCGATGAGAGTGACCCTGAGGATGAAAGTGATTCTGATATTGAGAAGGATTTAGACATCGAGAGTGATGATTTTGGGGAGGAGAGTAGTTCATCGCTAAAGTACTGGGGTCGAGAAGTCAAGGAAGGAAGCGACTCCCAAGAGACGACTGATGACTCTGAGGATGAGTATGACTCAAAGAGTGCAAGATCATCACTACAGGTATATGCAACACCAAGGGAGATTGTACAAAGAAGAGATACCACTAATGAACTAGTCTATAACAACCATCGGAGAACTTGCAGACGAAGAATTCAATATGATAGTGAGGGTAGACCTATTGTACAATGTTGGCAATGCCAATTGTGGGGGCACTTTGCATGAGACTGTCAAAATGTTGCAAAGCGAATTGAACCAGTGATTCATCAAGAGTTTGACGAGTCGAAGAAGAGTTATAGCCCTTACTAGGAAGCAACGATGGTGAAGCCAATTGCATTTGAGGAAGTGAACCTACTTGAGATGGTGAACTTGATGAAATTAATTCAAATTGAGCAAGTGAATATGATTTCAATTGAGGACATAAACTTTCTGCAAGAAGTTGAAACATTTCAGGAAGACGGTCAGATGGCAAAGTGCCATCAGGAGGGTGATATTTAGACAGGTTATCAGATAGAAGAAAACAGTCATTCAAGTCACCAAATGGAATAATGCAATCAGTCAAGTTACCAAACAAAAAACTGCAGCAAGGAGAAGGCTTGACGGCAGAATGCAGTCAGGAAGAAATCTAAACGATAGGGCTTTGTTAGGAGACTGGTCAGACGAATGAGGCTAGGATGGTTGGAGAATACAATCATATGGCAGAGGAGTCGTCTAAGGAGGAGCCACTTGCAGAGGATCCGTCTGAGGAGAAGTCGTCTGAGGAGGATCCATCTGAGGAGAAGCCGTTTGAGGAGGATCCGTCTGAGAAGTCGTTTGAGGAGGATCCATCTGAGGAGAAGTCGTTTGAGAAGAAGCCATTTGAAGAGGATCCATATGAGGAGAAGTCGTCTGAGTAAAATCTGTATGAGGAGCCATCTAAAGAGGAGTCGTCTGAGAAGGAGTTGTCTGGGACAATCTGTCAGGTCAATCCGTCTAGGACAATCCATCAAGCTTCTCAATCCATCATCCGTCAGGACCAATCCGTTCGAGCTCATCAGTCATCCATCAAGACTGATCCATCTTAGCCAATCCGTCAGGAGGAACTTGTCATTCATGAGGACCAATCCGTAAGAGCTCATCAGTGAATCCGTCTGTGTCGATCCATCCTAGACTGATCCGTCATAGATTGAGTCGTCAGAGCAATCCGACATAGCCTAATCCATCAGGGATTGTCGTCAGAGAAAGTGTTGTCTGAGGCAATGCAGTCAAACAAGTTGTTGTTAGAAATACTGTCCAACGAGGGAGATGTCTGTCAGAGGTTGACAAGTGGTCAGTTGGATCAAGAAAGTAGTGAATTGAAGTTGAAGAGAAGGTGTTTTAGGTCAAGTGAAGGCTCCTAATCTGTTGATGAGGAGCAGACTTTAGTTCAGACAGTGATGGTTTCAGTGGTTTTGCCACTGAGGTTTCGGGGCATTGCCCCAAACCCTACGAGGGCTCTGTCCATCGACCCCGCAAGGGACGTTGTCCCTTGACCCTGCAAGGGGTCTCCCGCCCCCTTGACCCTCAACACAGGTGGCGACGAGCGTTGCCCGTCATGTTCATGATGTTGATAGCGTTGCTCATGTTGATGATATGGCTAATTGCCAAAAGTGAAGTGAAGTGTTTGATGAAATGTGTGTACATATATTTAATAATGTTATAAAGTGGCAATATAATATTGTACGTAATAATAAAGTGATGTTAAGTCATGTATGTCGACAAAATCTTACATCATAAGGTAGTTTGTCCTGTAGTGGAAAATGTTATGTAAACGCAAAGATAAAATGCATATGAAATGTAATTAAGAAGAATGATGAGGTGTCAGGTAGCTGGAGGGTAACTATTTTTTGGGTGTATAAATAAGCCCCTCCCTTCAATAATTCATTCAGTCATGCAGGTTGATGGATTGATAGAAGAGCTTTGGTATGTGTGAAGGTTGGTGCATATGTGTGTAGGGCATGATGCAGTCATGCTATGGATGCAGTTATGAAGAGTATTCTGCATAGGGTTTGCAAACTGCAGATTGTAATGTTGTACTGTATATGCCATTGTTAATATAAAATTGCTTGTATTTATTGTCATCTACCATTGCTGCTGTGGTTGCTATTGTTGTTGCAGGTTTTGTGCATTGTTATTGCTCATGACTGCAGATTTGTAGAATTATTTAAGTAGAAATGGAATTGTGTGTAAGCATGTTAAATTACATTTCTACACTCACCACTATGCTACACAGCTTTGCCTAGAGAATCTGTAAAGGAGTCATAGACTGTATTGACTTGTACTTCCATAGATTACCATTCATTAGATCTTGGTAATTTAATTTATAATGATCCCTATTTAGACAATCATGGTGTCAAATGTGAAAGAAAAAAGATCATTTCAAACTAGACTACTGGCTAGGTAAGTTATTTCACTGTGTAAGAATTGTAAATGTTTAATTTTTTTATGTCATCAGATCTTGCATTTCCCACTTTTTCTCAAAATATATAGTACAATGTACCTTTGAATGTAACTTTAGTACAAATGCAAGGAATACAGCTATTGGCATGCCAATGACATAAAATCCCAACAAGTTGGTCCATGCTGCCAGATGCTGCCAGCCACATCATCTTGCTACACCTGTGGAGTACATGATTGTCAATGCTTACAGCATACAAAGAAAACAGCATATTTCCCTAAAATATAATTTGATTAATTTCTGTTTTAGTTTTGATGTTTCATTGAAATAAATGACAATAAGTAGCTTGTGATGAGTACAAGATTAACTAGAAGGTATTTTCTAATGAACTATAAAGTAGGAAAACATCTTCCATGTGGAACCTGAAAGAACTCCTTGAATTGCATCAAAGAATATGGAAGTTGCAAGTAATGGTGTCATAGCTGCAAAGTTTTCCTTAATTCTCCAACTGTCACTGAAGGCAGCTGCCCAGGTATCATGACCAATCAGCAATAGTACCGCAACTGTGGCAGCTAGCAGAACTGCAAATTTGATTGTAAGAGTAACTGCTGACTTTGCTTTGTGTTCATGTCCAGCACCAAGTTCATTTGACACCCGGGTGCTGTTAATATCAAAACACAAGTGACTTCAAGAAAATGTAGCAGAGAAAAAGTGATCACCAAAAAAACATGGCTGAAATCTAGTAGTGACGTTGGTCATAATTTGTTATAATATACAACCTAAAGATACCCATATCATATACCTGACAGCAGCACTGAAGCCAAATGTAACCATATAAGCAAGTGCTTCTGTATTTACACTGCAAATAGACCACTTAACAAATTAATATCAATAATTTATTTTTTTGGCATCAAAGGGCATGAGAGCTCATAAGCCACCAGGAAACTAAGGAAACAATAGTAAGGTTTTGATCAGTTTAGAAGCATACCAAATAGCAACCAGTGAGGTATTCATCCCAGAATCTGGTAAGAGCCCAGCAACCAAAACAAGGAATTCAAAGGCCCAGTACTCCAAGCTGGAGGACAAATTTGAAAAGCACAATTTAGGTTATGGAATTTCCAAGCAAACATGGAACAATTTGTCCACTAACAATGCCACACTACCAAAAGACACGACAAATAATTCTATCAGATTCCATGTAAATCATGTTTGAAAATGAACAGGCAGATCAGAATAATTGAAATAGATTCATATCATATTAATAATTAATATAGCATAGTGATAGTTATCTTCAAAGTCCATGGGGAAATAAGAGTTCTCAATAAAGTGAATATATAGTAGATTCTGTGGTTCAGACCAAGCATTTTTTTCTCCAAGTAGGTAAAGTTGATGTGCAGACCTGGAAAGAGATAGAGGGTAAGATGTTGGTCAAAGCATCGCTATGGAAGACAAATGCAGATATTTTTTAAAGACCTGATCCCAAATTAAAAACTGAATAATCAATGGAATCAAAGAAAGAATCAAGAGTTGGGATATTAGTGAAATGAAATGAGGAATGTGGATGGAGTAGTCTGGAAGGCGGGAACAAATTGGCAGAGATCTCTACTTTCAACTCTGGTACAGCCCCCAAGTTTTATTATGTATGCACTTGTATCTAGAGTTTGAACACAGCAATTGCACCAAGTTGGACGTATAAATGCAAAAGCTGTCATAATTGTTTATATATCTCAAAAACATTGATCAAGCATGAAAATTTAAGATTTCACATCAAACATTATTTGTAACAGCACAAGCACATACTGATATTTGTATATGAAGGACTTAGCATCTATAACAATGTAATAGGGGAGATGAGAGTCAAAAGGTCAAAATAATACATTAAATTGATGAGAAGAAGATTATTCAGAAAAACAACTAATATAAAAAAAATTGTATTTTGCTCATGGGGTTGTACTCCAACTGATGAGAATGTTTGGATCACAAACATCCCACCACAGTTCAATTCAGACAGATACTGTGATAATATGGTGTGTTGTAGTAGCACTATGTTGTTCATTTAAATACCATAGTAACATGATCATGATGTTTCATGGGTGGGATCCATTTCAATCTCCATACAACCGATTAGGGAAAAAAAGAAAAAAAAAAAAGGAAGCATTGAAGCCTGCAATGATGAAATGTGGGTGAGCATTGTTTTTTAAGTTTGTATGACCATCACCTAGACAAAATGGAAGCAAGAGAAAATAAAAAACAATAAAAATATAATCTTGAGTACCTTCACCTGAAAATCTGCAATGAAGGCAACAAATTTCAATGAAGAATTAACAGAAGAGGGGGGGAAATGTTAGGATCCCATCCTAATGTTATTTTGTAATTCTTATTTGCCTATGTAATGGCCCACTTCCAACGTAGCATGAAAGTAACATTATTGGTGGGACTAGATGTCCACTAAGAGTCTTGACACATTGCACTCTTACAACTCACACCTCACATCTTGCACACTTAAGTACATAACACTTGGACTCTTCTCACACATTGACACATACATTAGAAAAATATAACTCACACTCCCTAATGTATTATTTACAAAAGTACCATGTGGTACTTTTATGCTACCAAATAATGTAATATCTCTAATAGGTTATCCCTAATACATGTGATGCAAGATAAATTACAAATAAATAGTCATGTGAGGGAAAGAATCCTTGATATATTAATACCTAATGAAGTCCAACGTTGGAACACAGGGAAGTGAAGGTGGGCCAGGGACTGGCCTCATGTTCCATCACATTGAAGGGGCCAATGCAAGATCTGATAATATCAATCAGGAAATGCCCAAGGCTAAGTGTCCTAAGTTAGGTGATCCTTGACTGATACAAGGAACTCCCCCAACACCTCTTCTAACATCTAAGGTTATCTAGCCTCTAGTGATAGAGAGGAAACCAGTTATGTGTGCTCCCCCTCGGGGAGGTCTAGGAGGACCATAGTGCAACAAGGAATAGTGACACAACATTTGGAGTAAGGGTGCTTTGTTGTCATGGTGGTAGTTTACAAAGAGCAACTTATTGATCTGTCTTCATTTGTATGTGGTATTGCAGCATCAAGAGGATGCTTCATGCCTCCAATATTTGAAACAAGATAAAAGAAAGAGATAATTGAATTGGTGGGACTAGATGTCCACTGTACTGTCTTATAACAGAAGGTGGCAACTTCTCAGAAAAAGAGAGACAAAGAACACTTTATCATGGTAGTGGAAGAAGGTTGAGAACAATCCTCCAAATTCTCTATACAACAATGATAAACCCCTAGGACCTTTTAGTAGACAAAGAACTGAAAAAATACATGCTCCTCATTCTACACTTCATGTAGAGACTAAAGGTGACTAATCCTGTCATTTTGAGGGAAACAGTGGTCAGTCTCAGCACAGACTAGTGAAAGCAGACCCTCAACATGGTTAACGAAGTTTGGGTTCCATTTTGTAATTTTTTATTTCTCAATTTTGTATTTTGACTTTGGAGCACTTACCTTGGCTCCCCTCATTCTAATGTCACCAAGTGTACTTTTCGAGTCACAGGCAAGTCTTATATGGCTCAATGTATCAACAACCTTGAAGTGAAATGCAGGTAGGCTCTAAATGTATTTGTGCAATCTACTTAATCATTATTGTTTTTCCTTTTCTCCATCTCATGGATCATATACAATCTCTAGGTGACAAAATTAAAAATTACTGTTATTTATATATTATTTTATTTACTGACCTGCTTTGGTCAAATTGTGTTCTTTCTTTCTAAGATCTAAGATTGTCTAAACTTCCTTTAACAGTCTTACAAGTTGTTCTAAGGCTCAAAATTTGTCTAGAATACAGCAAGCCAAAGATGCTCTGCAAGTTACAGGTTACTCTAAGATCCAAGATCCGCCCTGAATGCTTCTCCAGCAAACCAATCTGCATGCTAGATTGCAGGTTATGGAACCTCCTCTAGATGTCTCCAGACATAAAATAAGAATCCATCACAAGGAGGCCTGTTACACATCGCTGCTGGTCTGATAAGCTAGGCCACAAAGATGCACACAGAAAAGCTGGGACAACTCTCCTAAAGTTCGAAACAACTCTACCTTGAACTTAGTGGAAGCAAGTTCTGCCTAGCAGAAACCTACAGATAGTTCTGCAAATTCCCACAGGAAACTCAAGTTTCTCTGATGTGTTTCTTCTTCCTGCAGAAGACCCTTCACAAACAAAAAGGTCTATGCACCCTGTATGCAGGATGATTTAGTCCAATCTGTTAGAGTTGATAAAAAATCTTCCCAGAAAGAATATTGAAATCCAAATTGAGATGGAAACCAAGCTGAGTTTTTCTGTTTTTTTTTTTATTTTCAGTTGTTTTCCACTTCAGGTTTTCGTTTTCTTTGTTTGGATCTATATTGTTTGCATTTTCTACAGTTTCATCCCAGGCTCATGAAACCTCCACAACTTCACAAATTTATAAAACATAGTAATTGTTGGTTACGGATCCACCACCAGGAAAGGATTTGGTTTGTCTATGCGCCCTAGATCTGCCCAACAGATTGAAAGGCCGGAAGGAAGAGATGCCTTCCGTGCCAATCTCCGGAGAAGGCCGGCTCCTATACTACACTACTAGGGTTTTAAGATTAGGGAACTGGAAAGAAATGGGAAAATGCTAAAAGAAATAAATAACTGAAAGAAAAGGGAAATGGAGATAGTTTCAAGGGGAAGAACAGGCAGCACGATTACTAACTTTTACTTAAAACAACAGCAATCAATACCTAAACTATAACAGAAACCAATATCTGAACTATTCCCTGGTTTGTATCCTTCAACAATTCCAGGGTTCCGTTCTCAATCACACACTTAAATTTAGATTGCAGAATTACTGTATGCAAATGAAGAAACAGAATTAACAGAAATAATCACAGAAAGCATCATACACAGGAAGTGAGTCCAGAGTCAGAACCAGGAGTCTTGTATTAATGCAAAATTTCAAGTACAGCAGCTCTCTAGCAAATGTTCCCCCCTTGATTACATTGCGCTCAATAGCTTTTATAGAAGAATTTTCCCCCCATTACATTAATGCTCAAACCCTAAAAGTAGCTGAGATTTGACCTCCCTGCAGATGAGAGTACATCCGTATTTGGCTCACTCGTGTTTAGAGCGGCTCCGGACGGTCCTTGCAGCTGGTGCAACATGCTTCATTAATGCGGTTGGTGTAGCTTGGCCCCTGGAGCCTCTCCGGGACCTGACATGGTCGTCCTGGTGTGTCTTGAATGCTCACCTACCTTCCTTCCTTGGGATGAGTGCCCTCCAGAGTACCCCTTCAGGGCTGCCTTAGCGTTTAAAAAATGCCCTTGCTGGAGTTCGCTGAATCCTGCTGAAGTTCGCCCAAACTGGGTTCGAGGACGAGGTTCGCTGAAGACTGGGGTCGAACTCGGAGTTCGCTGAAAACTGGGACGAGAACGAGCCCACATTGCATTGGAAATATTTTCACCCTGAAGCCTTGAAGCTGTGGTTCGCATGCCCGAAACTGTTGTTCGCCATATCTGGGGACCGAACTTGGAGGTAAACCTGCTTTAGTGTTTTTTGGGAGCATGCTAAAACCGGAGTTCACTGCATTCCGCCCCCGAGGCTGAGGTTCGCAGTTTTTTGGAGTGAGACAAGGCGTGCTGGAGTTGAAGTTGGCTGAATATGGTACCGAACCTGTCGTTCGTTGTCTCTAGGAGCCGAACCTAGGGTTTGCTGGTGATTCGGGCGAACTTGAGAATTTCTGGCCAACATAAAGGATTTTGGCCGATGCTCGGATTCTGGCCGACGTTCGAATTCTGGCCGACATTGGGATTTTGGCCGACACTGAGGTTCGCGGCCGACGTTGAGTTTTTGGCCGATGTTGAGGTTCACGACCGACGCTGAGTTTTTGGTCGACGCTGAGGTTCGCGGACGACTTTGAGTTTTTGGCCGACGCTGAGGTTCACGGCCGACATTGAGTTTTTGGCCGACATTGAGGTTCGCGGCCGACGTTCGCTCCTGGACGACGTTCGCTCCGCCTACTGCCCGAACTTGGGGTTCGTTGGGAAAATTGGCGAACTCAAGGCTTTTTCTGCCTTAGTCTTTTCTTGGGGCTAGCTGGGACTCAAGTTGCGGTTCGCTGCATATGGTGTCGAAGGTGAAGTTCGTCGTATTTAAGGGCCAAACCTGGGGTTCGCTAGTTGTTTTGGAGAACTTCAACATTTTGGGCCGTCACCGCATTTTTGCCGACATTGGGCATGCCACAGCTGAGGTTCGCTGTAGGTAAGGGGCGAACCCGAGGTTCGCTGAAAATTTGGGCGAACCTGGGGAAACTTACCTTAGCAAATATTTTGGCCTTCTTTTGCTGCCGCATGAACTATTTTTCCTTTGAAACAAAGCGAACCTGGGGTTCTGCCTACCTTATGAGCTGTTCTGGGAGGAGAGAAAGAGCGGAGAGAGGGATTTTTGCAGCAGCTTTTTCAAAAATTTTACCCCTTATGCAAAATGTGGCAAAATTGACAACAGTAGCAAGAGGACGAGAGAGATAAAGGGATGTTATAGACCAACAAGGTGGGAGAAGGGAAGATATGGAGGGGAAAAGGGGCCCCTAGCTAGGTTTCACACCCATGGATGGGGTGGTGATCATAGTACAGTGACTTGTAATGAGCATTGCAACTTAACTTCGAAAAGGAAAATGGAAAAAGCTAGAAGAATGGAAGAAATTTCAAATACAGCATGAAATTCCAAGTTGAGACTGAGAAGGAATATATTAGAGTTCATTTTTCCACATACAACAAAGGAAAGACGAATCTTGTGAAGTGACAAAGGAAAACCTTGCGTATAAAGAAGTTGTTCAACAAAGTCAATCTCCAGGTTTCAAACAGTAATACCACTCCCATCATGAAACCCACCAAATAAGATAAACACTATCTCAACAACCATATGATAATGATACTCAATACAAAAAACAATCTAATAAGTGGTGACAAAGAAATACCTATGCAATAAGACACTATGCAGGATCAAATTGGCAAAGGAATGACCATAATTGGAATGAAATAATCATGTTGCAAATTACAACACTGTTCATAAGTTTATGAAAATGAATTAGATTCCTTATGGCAAACAATGGATATGAAACATTACTTATTACGTAGCATAAATAAATAGAAAAACTAGAGTAGCTGACCATATCCACATTGTATGTGAAATTCAGTATTTGATCCAGTTATCCAAGGGAAAGAATTCATCTTCTGACATTCGTTCTATCCCATCTCTCCCTATTCATGGTACACAAAACATATGGGAAAGCACATGTTCAATTTCACTAACTTCTCAGGAATTGGCATCTGGTTACATTCTTATGGAATTATTAGCCCTCTTCATGTACTAGAGGAGGTCAAAGACTTATCAAACCATGACTGCAGATTGAATTCCCAGACTTAGAAAAGGTCCAACAACCTTGAAAGCTTTAGGTGAAAATCCTCCCCAAGTATTCTGACAGCTTCTTGCCAGATTCATATAAAGTATTGAACAAAGGACCATCAACCAAAGGGTTATCGAGTTTGCAAATGCAGCTCCTCGAAAGCCCAATCTTGTCTGATGAACTAACAGATAACAAAGGAAAAAGTGGATAATCAAAGGGAAAACTGTGCACATGGTCAAAGGTATCACAATACTTTGGGTCTGCAAGAATCTTGTTAAGGACTGCAGCAAAGCATTTGCATAAAGTCCAGGAATCAAACACGTGAGATACGTTGTTGCCATAGCAGATACATCAGCATCTTGCCCAATGAATATGAGTATCGGCTCTGAATATAGCCAAAATATTGATAAAAGAATTGCACAAACAAATGTGACAAACATCGATGCTTGCAAGTAAACCCCCAACATCAGATATTCCTTTGCCCCATATGCTTGTCCACACAAAGTCTCCAAGGCACTAGTCATTCCAATCTACAACAACAAATAAAGTTCCATTAAGAAAACAAAAGATCTCATAGAAACATTTTGCCAAATTCAGAAACAACAATTTATCTAGGATAAAATTACATCAAATCAAGAATATCTTGTTCTTTCACATGAAACAAGAACCAAGGCCTTGTATTTTTTCCCCCTATCTGAAATATACTTTTGTAAAAATTTTAGATTTAAAATGGGGAGTTTTCTTATCATGTTTTGCAATCTTAAAATAAAATTTAATCCTCATTGTTGAGATTCTTATAGTTTGCAGACACAAAAAACAAGTTTCCACCATGTAAAAGTATGTCAAAATGTTCATATATTAATCATTCATGTATATGAATATAGATACACATAATCACTATTTAAAGATTGTATGTTTCTAAAAAAGGGTATGAAATTGGTATATTTCTAGAAGTTTTGTTTCTAAAGGGATATGATCCATGCTATGAGAGACCAAGATGGCAGCACAGAGGACAACTCCCCAGCTCAGCTGATGAGGTTGGATAAATTATGCTTCAAAGTTTAAAGTTGTGTAGCAGAAACAGGGCACAACAAGTACTTCCTCAAACATCAAGGCGTTAGATGAAAGATGTTGATCAAGCAAAGTCGAGAAAATAAGAAAGCATGTGAATAAATTATAAAATTTATATAGAGATAGCATAAATGTAAATGAACAACAAAATACAAAGGACTTATGTAGAAAAATTGGCAACAATACCAAACTTAGGCTATAGTTTGCAAGCTTTGGGCTACAATGGGTGTCTTCTAATGCTAATAGTGTTGAAGCATTGATTTTTAGTAAGCTTTCCTAATCCTGACTACAAGATCTAATGTTAAGATCTCCACAGCATCCTTTGTCTTAGATGTCTCTTTTATTGATGCAAAAAGGTTTGGTATTGCATCTAAACTAGACACCTTGACTTCCACTTGCGTGTTTAATACTTGTGCTGCTAATTTTTCTGTTGGTGATCTTTCGTCTTGTGCCTTTTCCACCTCGATTGGCTTCTTCAATTGTTTCACTTGGATGATCCTTTCTTGCTTCATCTTTTGCATTTCTTCTTCTAACAAATCATGCATCTCCTGCCATCTTTCCTTCTCCTTAGTAGGATTAGGGTACTGGTCGGTTTTCCTTGCCTACGCCCTTGTCACGGCCAGCACTTCCTTGTCTTTATCTTGTTGGTTCCTTTCAACTTCTCCAATATCAGTAAAATTTATATTTTGAGTTCCACTTGAACTCGCTTGCTTTGGGCAATTTACTTCTTTATGGTTGCCCGGTCCACACCATCTACACATGTGGGTTGCCATTTCCAATATTACCCCCTAATGGTGCGTTGGAACAATTTCTTGTGAAATGTCTCCATTCCTATCATATTTTGTATTGCATGATGGGTCTTCCATATGAATCATACTGTAATCGGCTCTAACCCCTTGCTGCCAATTATTTTGTCCTCCTCCACGATGGCTATTCCTATACCCGCCGCTCATTGCTCCTTGTCCATTCCTTGTAGTACTCAATTTTTCTTCTTGTTCTTCCTTTTGCACTGACAAGGTTTGATGTCTAAGTTGATTGCAATGTACATGGAGGCTAAGTTGATTGCCACTAGATAGCATTGTTATTGCTGTTACCTGTTGACAGCCATTGTAATTGCTTGTGGATACTGTGAGTTACAGCAGTAAGTGCATAATATATATTCAGCCATTGCTTACAATTGCAGTTCTCATTGTTGTGATTATTTGTATGATGCATGTTGTGTGTATTAGTATTGCAAGATGTATGAATTATTACTTGATGATAGGATTGTTAAGTGCTTGTATTGCTAGGGTTGTAGTATTGCAAGTTATAGTTTAGAATCTGCAAGGTTGTAATTGACCGTACAATCGCTTGCAGGGAGTTGTCTGTTCTGATGGTTGCAGACTGTACAATGGTGGAATCATACGAGGGAACATAGAGTAGTGTTGCCCAACTTGGGATTTGCTAACTAAGTGTGACTTTGTGTGTGATATTGTACAAAGTCATCACCGTACAACTGTTGAGAAGATTTCCCATCAGCCTTATATTGTGTCGTACGAGAGACAAATTGTACAAGGGGATTGACTTGTACAAGGGCAGGATCATACAAGAGGGTGTGTTGTATGACTGGTTGTGTTGTACGACAGGAAGGATCATACGATAGGGTGCATTGTACGACTATTGGTGTCATACAACCAATTGAGTCGTACAACCAATTGATCATTCATTAAGATTATACAAGTTGAGTCATGTTGTATGAAGTTATGCTCAATTCCTAAATCTGTCACCACCCCATTACTGGGAATACCGCCACTCGTGCTACATCTCCCATGCATCTTTGGCCGTGGTTGAGTCCTGAATGTATGTCTAGACTTCATCTACTACTATGAACATGATGATAAATCTTGCCTTTCTATCTGCCTTGTTGAACTTCGTTTGATCTTCACCTTTTGCAGTAGGATGGATAATGGTTCCATCCACAACTTGCCATACTTCTTCAAAATCAAGTTGCATTCTAACTTTGATTTTTCAGGCAACATAATTATTCCCCCTTAGTAGTTGGGAATAAGACAACAAGAACTTCAATGCTCCACTAGACATACTAAACTTTCACAAAATTTACATATTTTATTTTCACTGATTCGGCCTCGAAAAATATCTTCCAATGCATATATAAGCCTGTATTTCTTGCTTCAAAAATGTAAAATAAATATCAGGCAAAAATATAAGAGTTATCCTTTTCCTTGAGAATATTCTTAGGAATTTTCTTATTTAAAAATATATTCACAGTTCCTTTTCTCTTGCAAACATTCAAAGGAAAGAAGTGCAATTTATGCAAAACTTTTTCTAACTCACTTATCAATGTGGGATTATCTTCTTGTAAAACCTTCTTTGGCTTCTTGACCTTTGCACAAATTTAATTTTAATTGTTGATGAGTTTTTAATTTCTACGCCCATACCTTTTTGATCTGTGTGTTTTAACTCCATTTCTTTCAAAAAATGTTGTGTCACGGCAATAAATCCATTTCTTGTTGGGACTCTCATTCATTGAACCAAGCTATCATCTCAAATTTTGATCTTCGTCTTCGAGTGAATATTTCTGGGCATTAATAACCTTAATGTCTAGACTAGACAATTTCTATTGCTTGTGAAAGATTGCACCGCAACACATTCTTTCATGTGTCCAATGCGCTTTGCTCATTCTTTGTTTCTTTTAGTTGGAATCTCTTATTCACTCTAAAACGTCAGGTTTCGTGATGCAAAGGTCATTCTGCTATATATCGCTTCTTCTATGAAGAGCTGAGGCGGGATTTTGCACTATGTGAACTATGAAGATTGTGTAATCGTCCTTGCACATCCAATGTGCTTTGTGAAAATATCTCAAGCAGTGCCTCTTTATTCTAATTTCTTGAATTGAATTTCTTTTGCTTGTATCGTGCTCAACTTTCTTTCTAGTGTATGACGTGTCTCTCTTCAAGGCAATGAGTCTCCTTTGTGTAGTGAAAACATCATAGGTGCTTCTATAATGGTGATGCACTTTCTATGAGGGAGATCAATTATCACCTTCTTCTTTGGACCCTTCTATTATATAATGTTGGTTTCCTTGTTTCCCACATGGGATTTGTCAAGCCTAGTCGTTTGTTAAAACATGCAAACCCTGCACAATTTGTCCTTTTTTTTAGAACGGTTAACTCATGTTCTTTTTCTGAAGTGTCCTTGATATTTTTCTTGTTTCTTCAGTCATAGGCATTGTGCCTTGTTCCTTTCTCAATATTCATTCCAACTGGAACATTCACACGAAACTGTTTTTTGGTTGTTTGATGGCTTATGTGCCAATTATCTTCTATGTCTCACATGTTTGTAGTATCCTTTGGCTTGGATTTGTAAATGTACTTCTCCATGTTGTCTCTTGACGTTCTTCAATGGCATCTCCTTGAGAGCCATCTACAATTCTGTTCTTAGAACAAAGATGATAACGATTGTCACCTTTTAATGATAGCTTCAACGGTAGATCTCTTTCTCTTGTTGATAGTGCGTCTATTTGCAAAAAAAATTTAAGGAGCTTTAATGGCTTCCTCATTGCTAGTTATCTTCTTGCAATTTTCTAAGAAGCTTCAATGGCTTCCTTATCTTCTTGTAATTTTGAAGGAGCTTCTATGGCTTCCTTAATGCCTTTTGAAATAACAATTGATTCTTTAGGGGAAACTTATGACTCCTTTCCTTTTTGCTGAACTTGACCTTGTTGTCACTTGCAAGCTTATGACTTTATTGGTCCTAGAAGGGATTGAGACCCTTTTTAATGCTTGAAGGCTTTTTCCTTTCTAGTCTTTGGTAGGGGTTTTTCACCCTAAGACCTTTGAATCCACGGTGGAATTTTGCTTCACGAAGATGATTACCTCTCTTTTGAGGTTTGTCTTTCAACAAATTTTATACAAGGCAATTTTACCCTTGAAACTTCTTTTCTCAAACAGAGTGCTTTTTGAGGCTTCTCTGTGTTAAACCTAGAGGAGGATTAGAAGGAGAATTTTTCTTCTACCTGCTCTGATACCACGTTAGAACTCAATGCTTCGATACTTTACATTATGTAATGATAGGTATTTAAGTACATAGAATGCCTATTTTAGGAATAACAAACTCTTAACCAATCTTGCAACTACCTCTATCCTATACTACATGCATATACCTTGTGAGGGGTGGTTATACCTCTTGTCACTTCACATGGGCTATGATGTAATAACTCCTAACATTAACGAGCATAAAGTTTCATAATAGCAGGGGGACACTTGGCTTCCATGCGATAATATCCCATTAACTTCCACTTCACCTTCCTTTACTACCTAGCATACAACTGTTCATTCTGTGTGTTTCTTTCATCTTTTTGTAGGTGTTTGGCTCCATACACCATACGCATGGCAAGCCCACCAGGAAGGCATGCACACTTGCGTCTGGATGGAAAATCTGGTTTGGCCCAAGCAGCCAAACAGCTTGCCTCGTTGTCTAGATGACCTACCTTTTCGCTAGTTTGGGTGGCCTAGGAGGCCAAACAGTCTTCCTTTTGGCCCAAATGGCCGACTACATAGGCTTAGACGACCTAGTATAAAAGACACCAAAATATAGAAGATATACAATTTTGTAACAATAGATATCACCAATAGTCAATTTGGATAATCAATAAGACGAATTGTCTAAGGCACAACCCTCACCACTTCTGTACACATTAATGTTGGATATATCCCATAGCCGGCCTAACATATATTAATTAACAAAAACATGTAGGCATCATGAATTCTTGTAACCACCAATGCCTAAAATTATTCCCATCCCACCTCATAGCAAGACAAAAAAAGGTGTTTATTGGGGCCCAAATACATAAAACAATGTGGTGGACCATAGGTAACCACAACACACAATTGTATTATTGAGATCCCATTGACTACCACAAAGCTGGTATCTCATTGTACCCTGATTTATGCATGAATACACATAAGGGCTTGCAAGAGCAGGATTTACCAAGATGCCAAATCTACATCAACAAGTTTGACCCTTCAATAAAAATTAAATTAAATTTATTATGTTTAGTCCTATTTTCATTTAGGTTGACTTGTAAAGGAAACATAGATGATGGAATAAATACAAAAAAATATAAATAACGCCTGACCTATTTCTCATGGCATAGACAATGCTATAATCAAAATAAAATAAATTATGACAATAACAAATGTCAACAAAACTAACTAAGCATGTATCTTGATGTTTCAAATATAGTTTGCAAGAATAGTTATCTATTATTGTGTTGGAATTCATTGATATTACCAGCTTACTCCAATTGGTAAAGAAAAGCGCAATGAATAATAGGATGCAAGTCTGGCTTGAGATGCCACACACTAATCCTGTCCATAAATTCTACAAACAAATACATTAATGGAGTAAGAAATGAGTACAATTAAAATAATCTTGCAGAATCACATTCACAATTATTAGAGCACATGTAGAAAGGAAAATTACCATTTCCTTATAATTAAAAAATAGTGGAGCAATATTGAAGGTAAACTTATTGTTGACACAATTTATTATCAAACTGGTAGTATAAACAAGTTCATGTTTTACACCTAACTAGTGTCAAAACTGTCCAAAAGTTATAATGTCATCAATATTCAAGAGGTTGATTGTAAGATAAAGTTGGCAACACTATTATATATTTGATAAAGAGACCCAAAATGGAAAGACCAAGGAAGAGCAGGAAATATATTAAAGGGCTATTGTCAGCACCGTATACTCTGTAACAAACTGGTGTGGCAGAATGAAAAAACCAGGTTACAGTGGAAATGGCATGAAGCAGAATACAAGATGCTCAGTTGTTATGTTAATTTTAGGCAGAAGTTACTTGGACTACTGTATATCTTCTAAATAGGAGCCCAACCAAATCATTACAAGGGATTACACTAGAGGAGGCTTGGACAGGAAGAAAGGCTCAGGAATTCATTTAAGTTTTTTTGGTTGTACAACTTAATGTTTAGCATCAGAAAATATAACTTGGAAAGATATTTGAATAAATGCATCTATTTTGGGGTATAATTATGAGTCAAAAGCATTTCAAATATGTGATCTTGATTCAAAGGGAGTGTTTTGTAGCACAGTGGTTTGGTATTCCATACACAATGCAAAGAATCTAAAATGCATCGAACAAAATAACTCAAACACAAATGCTAAAAATAATAATAATTTATTTCTATGCATAGCAATGATCACATAAAGCAAACATTAGATTACCAAAGCAATGTACAATGAATCCAATGTCTGCAATAATTGAACCACAACTAGTACAATCAAGATGATACTCACATGCTTGCCATAATCATCACAACCATAGTTGAGAAACTTGGACTCAGCTCGAACTCGACAAGGCCCACTCAGTACTAAGCAAAAAAAGGGGAAAAACTTGGCAAAAACTCGGCAAAAAAAACCCGAAGAAATTGCAATTTTTCATTGAAAAAAAACTTTTCATGCATATCACAATGAGTTAACATTATGCAAATAAAAAATTAATACTGTAAGTGATACAAGCTTAAACTACACATAAAAGTGACAAAACACATCTTAAATAAAGAAATTTTAATGCGTCCAAAATTCAAATATTCTTATATTGCTTATAATATAAAAAAGGTACAAATTACAAAATGTGTCATAAGTCATGACAATGCCTCAAGATCTTGCAATGCCTTTGTCCTTTGCCCTAGCAGAAGCTCTAGTCTCTCTTTGTTGCTGTGCCTGTGCCTCTTCATATGCCTATCCCTCTTCCTGTGCCTTGGCTACTAACTCCTCCGCTAGGTTTTCAAAGTTTTCAAAATCATCCATGGAGAAGAGAGGCTCTTGTTGTTGCTCCTATTGTGGCTCTATGATCCATTCAAATGATGGATCAATCTTGTCTAGGTCAATGGCCTCGTTACTTGATCTTGTAATTTTTTTATGGTGGAGGCAAAGGTTGTAATGAACAAACACAAGATCATTCAACTTTTGTTGTGTAAGTTTGTTGTGCTTCTTGGAGTGTATGTGCTCAAACATACTCCAATTGCACTCACAACCTGAAGTGATGCATGGTTGACATAAAATATTGATGGCAAAGCATTATAGATTGGGCGTATATGCACCAAAGTCTTGTCAATGAAAGTTGGCATACAAGTGGAGTCACTGTTGTTTGAGTGAATTGAGTGGATCGTCACTCAAGTGTTTTTCGTACAAGTGACTATTATACAAGTCACTTGCCATACATGTGAAAGCAACTGTTGTACAAGCAAATTGCCGTACAAATGAAATGTTGTATAAGTGTGAGATGATTGCAGTTTGGGTTGACTACTGAATCTGTCATATTAGTTTGTTCCTCCAAATATTGGAGTACTCACTGTAGATAGGCAAATTGATATGTCTAAATTTAGTAAACCAGTTTTGGTATTCTGTGTTATTTTGTAGTTGTACGCAAAGTGTTTAAAAAATGTGCATACATATATTTAATAATATTATAAAGTGACAATATAATATTGTATATAATAATAAATTGATGTTAAGTCATGTATGTCGACAAAATCATACATCATAAGCTAGTTTGTCCTGTAGTGGGAAATGTTATGTAAATGCAAAGATTAAATGCATATGAAAAGTAATTAAGAAGAATGATGAGGTTTCAGGAAGTTGGAGGGTAACTACTTTTTGGGTGTATAAATAACCCCCTCCCTTCATTCTTTCAGTCATGTAGGTTTATGGATTTATAGAAGAGCATTGGTATGTGTGAAGGTTGATACATATGTGCGTAGGGCATGATGTAGTCACGCTATGGATGCAGTTATGAAGAGTATTCTGCATAGGATTTGATGAAATGTGTGTACATATATTTAATAATGTTATAAAGTGGCAATATAATATTGTACGTAATAATAAAGTGATGTTAAGTCATGTATGTCGACAAAATCTTACATCATAAGCTAGTTTATCCTATAATGGGAAATGTTATGTAAATGCAAAGATTAAATGCATATGAAATGTAATTAAGAAGAATGATGAGGTGTCAGGTAGCTAGAGGGTAACTACTTTTTAGGTGTATAAATAAGCCCCTCCCCTCAATAATTCATTCAGTCATGCAGGTTGATGGATTGATAGAAGAGCATTGGTACGTGTGAAGGTTGGTGCATATGTGTGTAGGGCATGATGCAGTCATGCTATGGATGCAGTTATGAAGAGTATTCTGCATAGGGTTTGCAAACTGCAGATTGTAATGTTGTACTGTATATGCCATTGTTAATATAAAACGACTTGTATTTATTGTCATCTACCATTGTTGTTGTGGTTACTATTGTTATTGCAGGTTTTGTGCATTGTTATTGCTCATGACTACAGATTTGTAGAACTATTTAAGTAGAAATGGAATTGTGTATAAGCATGTTAAATTACATATCTACATTGGCGCCATTGACTATACAAAGTTGGGTCAAATTTGGGGACATGGAGTTTTGAGAAGCAAAACCCTTGGGAAGATGTGCAACAAGAACACTAGAATGTAGCCAAAGAAGTAGGTGAAGATGCACCAAATTTGTTTGTTGATGGAGACAAAGGGCCATCCAATGAAATGTGCATAATAGATGTGTAGATATGATGCAAAAATGTAGATGACGACTTTGTAGATCGAGGATTTGCAAACACAAAAGCTTCAGTCACAGATGTAGAAATTTTAGTCACAGACACAAAAATTTCTATCATAGACGCAAGATTTGTAGACACGAGGATTGTCATCGCAGATGTTAATGACAGAGAATCTGCAGTCCGAGAAGTTGTCAGCCGTCATAATAGGTAGATCAGACGGAACCCAATAGGAAGACAGTAGGATTGGAAGCAGTCGTCTTGGTGTCGGCAAGACTATGATGGAATCAGTTTGAACGTCGACAGGACTGATGGAATTAGTTTGGACGCCAATAGGACTGATGGAATCAATCAGGACGTCGACAAGACTGATGGAATCAGACTGGACAATGGCAGGACTGATGGAATCAGTTAGAACATGAGCAGGACTAATGGCATCAGTAAGACGTTGGCAGGACTGATGAAATCAGTCTGGATGTTGATAGGACCAATGGAACCAGTCAGGACATGGGCAAGATTGATGGCATCAGTCAGGACATTGGCAAGACTGATGGAATCAGTCAGGATGACGAAAGGACTGATAGGATCCGTCCAGATGAAGGCAGTATAGTCAGTCGTCAGACTGATGGCACAAGTGCAGTTTGTCGTCAAGATGACGACAACAATGCAATCAGCTATCCGGAAGATGACAAAACAAAAAGTGGAGTAGTCAATGAGAAGTTGCATACCGACGACGAATGTTTGTTGTTGAAGTAGTTGCAAGTTGTGGTGCACGATGGTGAGCGAGACACGAGTTCGACATCGGTGCAAAATACAAATGACATGTCCAACAGTGCATAAGACGGGATTTTGGCACTAGAGAAACTGTAGTTGCAAGTTGGAATGTTTCATGGTACGAACGAGAGCACAACGAAAGAGGAATTGAAAGATGATGTGCGTTAAGGATTTGCGTAAGGGAGAAATACGCAAACGATTGCAGCCAATAACAAACCAACCTATCAAATCGAAGGCCAATTTGGGCATATCGTGTAAGTGTCCACCATTTCATGGCGAATCAAGAGAAGACCCATCAAGGCATTGGAGAATCTGTGACTAACGACTGATTGATGAGTCTTGACGGATTGCTTCCTAATGGATTGGCACTAACAAACTGCCACCTAATGGATTGGTACCTGACGGATTGTTGCCTTACGAATTGGTACCTTACAAATTGGTACCTGACGGATTAGTACTTGATGGATGAGCCCAAACAAATGAGCCTTGACGGCTAATGTAGACAGCAGTTCCAGATAGCAGAAATGAGGAACTGACTGTGAAAATGTCCCAAGCAATTTTGAATGTATATAGCAAATGTTGATTATGCTATTTTGTAATGCCATTTTGTATAAGGCATAATGTTTGTATAGTTCAATCAGCCAATCAGAAGAGAGAAGGATTAAATGCACAAAAAGACAAAATGGTCGTCATGTGGTTTAAGGCTAGTTAAGGCAGACGTCTAGTTAGTGTAGACGTCTGGCTAGTTAGACGTCTAAACTGTTAGTTAGACGTCTAACTAGTTGGTTGGGAAAATGGTTGGGCGGTTGGCGCAGGTAGTTGGGGAACCGCTCCTGCAGCCTTTAAATACCCCCCTTACTTTTGCATTGTAATCTGTAACCTTCTGGAGATAATAAGACAACGCTTGATCATATTGGTGTATGCTTGGTGTTATGTTGTGTATTGCAGATCGTGCTTGAGTGTTATTGCAGGTTGTGTTGCTGATGTTATGCAGGTTGAAGACTCTTCCTGGCGGGTTGTTTGCAGGTATTCGGGAGCAGTAGCCATGGCAGCAGCAGTCTGACGTCTAGACGTCTGCACCCCAGACGTCCAGCCCCAGACATCCAGCCCCTAGACGTCTAAGTCCCAGACGTCTAGCTCCCAGACATCTAGTCCCAGACGTCTAGCCACCTGACGTCTCCCTTCCAGACGTCTCACCCCCTGACGTCTAGTCCAAGACGTCTAGCCTCCTGACGTCCCAGCCCCAGACGTCTAGTACCCAGACGTCTGGTTCCAACCGACTGACAGATAGACTAGTCTGACGTCTGATCTCTGACGTGAGTTACCTTGTACCTCCGAGACCCCATGCTGATTCCTTGTCTCGTCTGTTCGATCAGTTCACCTCTCGTATCGGGAACATACTCACCCTTGTCTACATTTGGCACCGTTGCCTAAAAATCGAACTCTGAGTCTGAGAGGCATAAGTGACAAAGCTAATAGGTGAATGACTGATCGCAGGTTACAAGAAAGTACACAGGTACTGGTGCGAAGAAGTGCACGGCTGGCGAATTTAAGATCACGGGAGGCGACGGAGATCTCCCACCCGGACGTAGAGAGAGTCTGGAATCCTGAGGAGGAAGAGAGTACGAACATAGGAATACTATCGGTGACTGCAGAAGACGAAGAGCAAATAGCGGAAGAAGTGCCCATTATTGAGGAAAGGACGGTGACACCCGAACCAGCGGGAGACGGTTGGCAAGAGGATACTGAAGGAGAAGACCTTGTATCTGAGCAACCACGCGAGGGTTCGTGGGGAGGGCGACCGGAACCAAGGTTGGTATATTCGCGAAGGAGATCGCGGAATAGAGACCAATTGGAGTTGGGCAGAACGTTATTTGGATATAACTTTGCACCATCAACAGTAGACAGACAACCAAATCGAACAACACAACCATCAACATCGAGTAATCTGGGACAAAATACAAATCAAATGGCAAGTATTGGTAGTAAGACAGTACAACAGAAGTGCCCGCCTTTTTCAGGCGAGGGAAAAGAAGACCCATCAAGGCACGTGGGAACTTGCATAACCATTTGGGGAGCAAATGGAGTCACGCAGGATACAGAATGGCTGCAACTGTTTCCAGCCACACTGCGTGGCATGGCGATTGACTGGTATTTGAAAAAGCAGAGTACACAGGCCTTTGTGCAATGGGAAGACTTGAGAAAAGCATTCATAGAAGAATTCTGACCATTAAGAGATGATACAGACATCATCACGGAACTATGCATAACAAAATAGAAACCCGATGAGGATGTCAAGAGTTACAATAGACGACTGAAGCAGCTAACTGATAAAATGGAAATGCCACCTGCCGACGGCATGGTGAAACGCTGGTTTCTGGATGGATTACTGGCAAAATACAGGAAAAAGATGAAGGCAGTACCTTCCTCAACATATGAAGAAGCACTGGAGAAAGCAAAGAATTTCGAAAGCGAGAGTAAGCAGACGACTGTGGGGATTGGAGCACATATGAAGCATAATGAAGATTCAGACAGTGATGAAGAAGACAAAGTACAGAGCACAATCCACTCCTTTAAAAGGGAATTTGATAAAATTCTGAAAGAAGTCAAAGGAGATACTCGCAAAGACCGAAAAGAAATCTGGTGCTCGGACTGCAAGACGGAAGGACACACAAACGTCAACTTCCCGAAGACGGCATATTGTAACATCTGTGATATTGCAGGACATTCCATCGCAGACTGTCCATTCAACCTGAAAAGTAAACGACATCAGACTATGACCATACAACAAGAAGAGCAGCCGAATGTAACAAGGAATGGACAAGGAGCTACAAGCGGGGGCTACCGAAATAATCGTAGAGGCGGCAGACAAGGAGGTCAGAGTCGACTGCAGTATGACTCTGACGGTCGACCTATCATCCAATGTCGGAATTGTCAGGAATGGGGACATTTTGCGAAGAACTGTTCAAAACCCCAGAATGCAAAAAGTAACAATACCAGTAACACCACACAAATGTGTAAGTGGTGTGGGCCAGGAAACCATACGGAGGCAAATTTCCCGAACAAAGCAAGTTCCAGCGGGACTCAGAATGTCAATTTGATTGGCATTGGGGAAGTGAGCCCAGTAACGGAGGAAAAGAAGGAGGTGTTGGCTGTGACAAGGGCACAGGCCAAAAAGATAGAGCAATACCCAAATCCTGCCCAAGAGAAGGAGCGGTGGCAGGAAGCCCAGGAGTTGATTCAGACAGAACTAGAGAAAGAGAAGCAGAATCGACTAGTTCTGGAGAAAGTGTTGAAGAGGCCGGAGACAAGTAAGAAGGCATCGGTCGAAGGTTTGGTAGCGCAGGTACTGAACACAACGGTGGAGGTGAAGGTTGCGAACCTGCTCACCATAGTACCTGAGTTGTATGCTACGATCGGCGAAGTCATCAAGAAGAAGGATGAACCGCGACAGGTAGCAACAATCAAACAAGAGCAATTCATAGACCCCACAATTCTAATGATAGAAGCAGGAAGGAGACCTGCTATGGTCCATATGGAGATTTTGGACCATAAACTGAGTCAAGTAATTGTGGACGGAGGGTCTAGCGTGAACGTGATGCCGAAAAAGACATGGCGGACTATTGGGCAACCCGCCTTAAGATCTCCGAATTTCAAGTTGTATGGTGCTGATCAATACGACATCGAAACAATTGGCGTTCTGATGAACCAAAAAATACGCATAGCAGAGCAGGACTTTGTCCTTGATTTTGTAATTATAGCTATGCAGAAGCCCGCATATGATGCATTGCTAGGACGCGGATGGTTGAGAACTGCGAAAGTCAACCATAACTGGGAGAAAGAGCGTCTATCCTTTAAACAGGGGCAGCACAAGTATGTGATTAATCTGAAGAATCAGACAGTGAGCCAGGACATCGCGACTTCAGATGACTCAGAATCTTCGTTATCCGAAGGCGAAATGGGGTATGAACCGGATGAAGGAGTGCTGCACTTGGAGGAATGCACAGAGGATGAGCAAGACCAGGATAAGGGTCTACTCCATTGGCAGATGGAGGATTACGAGGTATTCGCTCCTCAATGCCTATGCATCACTACGGAAGGTGAAACGCGGGAAGATAAGAAGAGAGAACCCGAAGAGGAAAACAGTAACAAGAGACAGACATCAGCAGAAAAGGATAAAGAGAGAGAGAAGTGGGTGTTTCCCAAAAACTTTGCAGAATATACAATGGGGGAAGCAGCTATTGATGATAAGCCAGCCCACCCCATTGAGGTACTAAAAGCCGAGAGGGACCCTGAATCGATCAAGTACGAAGGACCAAAAATGATTCAGGTGAACCTAGGAGAGGAAGATGAGAATAAGATGATTAAGTGCGGAGATGATTGGGATCCAGTGCTGAAGGCGGCAACAATTAAGATCTTTATGAAGTATAAAGATGTTTTTGCCTGGACATATAAGGACCTAAAGGGAGTTCCACCCGAACTATGTGTACACAAGATTACGCTGATTGATGGAGCTCAACCTGTTAGGAGGCGACCATACAGGATGAACCCCAAGTACGCAGCTCGGGTGAACACGGAGATTGCGAAGATGCTGGATGCAGGCATAATTTTTAAAGTTACGACAAGCGAATGGGTGTCTCCCATCGTAATCACGCTCAAACGGGAAGCAGACAAAATCCGAATCTGCGTGGATTTCAGAAGTTTGAACGTCGTAACTATTAAGGACCCCTTTCCAATCCCATTCACAGACTCCATTCTAGAAGAGGTAGCAGGCCACGAGATATATTCATTTTTGGATGGATTCTCGGGGTACAACCAAATCAGCATTGCGGAGGAGGATAAGTTGAAGACAACCTTTGTGGTGGAGAACGGGATATACGCTTACAACCGAATGCCGTTTGGACTGTGCAATGCACCAGCCACCTTCCAGAGAATCATCTTATACATCTTCGACAAGATGGCTACAGGCAACTTCAAAGCCTTTTTGGATGACTGGTCACTCTATGGCCGGACGCAAGAACACTTAAAGGCATTAGAAGAGTGTATGGGACTATGCAGGAACGCCCGCATATCGCTGAATCCAGATAAGTGCGTCCTGATGGTGCCTTACGGGAAACTGCTAGGGCATATAGTGTGCCAACAGGGTTTGAAACCCGACCCGGACAAAATTCGGGTAGTACTGCTGATGGAGGAGCCACATGATGTAAGCTCAGTAAAGACCTTTTTGGGAACAGTGGGGTACTACAGGAGGTTCATCCGGAACTATGCCCTCATGTCACACCCACTGGATGCTCTTACACGGAAGGGTGTCCCGTTTAGATGGACAAAAGAACACCAAGAAGCATTTGAGGGGTTGAAAGGACATTTGGTGAAGGCACCAATCCTAGTTTTTCCAGACTGGGAGAGGGAGTTTCATGTACATGTCGACGCCTCAAACTTTGCAATAGGATGTGCCTTGGCTCAGGAGGGCCAATTTGGGTTAGATCAGCCCATATATTTTGCAAGTCGGCTACTGTCAAGAGCCGAGAAAAATTACAGTACAACAAAGAGGGAAGCATTGGGAATGGTGTATGCAATGCAAAAGTTTAGACACTATTTGTTGGCTAACCCATTTGCTTTCTATGTGGATCATCAGGCTCTGTTATACTTGATAAACAAGCCAACAATATACGGACGAGTAAGTCGATGGCTCGTCACCTTGCAGGAGTTCGTGTTTCGGATAGTCGTCAGACCAGGAAAGAAGCACGTAATAGCCGATCAGTTATCAAGGATACACTCCGACGAACCTGCAAAAGGAGGAATACCTGATGAATTCCCCGATGCGCAATTATTTGCGATCAGTGCCATACCGGCATGGTACAAACACATAGGGGAATACCTATCGACAGGAGAGCTGCCGAAAGAAATGACGATGACAGAACAAAGAAAAGTGATTGCAAAGTCAGCACCCTTCACCTTGATTGCAGGATTGCTTTACAAGATGGGGGAGGATCAGATTCTGCGAAGATGCATAATGGAGGACGAGGTTCAACAGACCCTGAAGGAGACACATGAGGGATTGGCAGGAGGACACATGGGACCAGATGCAACAACAAGGAAAGTGTTGTTGGCAGGTCTATGGTGGCCCACCCTCTATCACGATGCGACAACTTTTGTCAAGGCATGTGATACGTGTCAGAGAACGGGGAAGCCATTGAAGAGGGACTTCATGCCTTTGCATCCGACACAACCTCAGGAACTCTTCGAGAGATGGGGGTTGGATTTTGTAGGTCCATTACGGACAAGTCGTAGAAGAAAATGCAGATATATTGTAGTCGCTACAGAATACCTCACGAAATGGGTGGAAGCTAGAGCCCTACCTGACAACTCGGCAAGAAGCACGACTCGTTTCTTGTACGAACAAGTGATCACCAGATTTGGGATACCCCTTCATCTGACAAGTGACAGAGGAGGCCATTTCGTGAACGAGATTATTCAGAACTTAACGAAGGAATTCAAGATTTTTCATTCCTTGTCAAGTCCGTATTACCCAAGGGCGAACGGGCAAGCAGAGGCAACTAACAAAATCTTGGTTTCTATCATGTACAAGACATGCGGCGTGGAAGGAGCCGACTGGGAGGAACGATTACCAACAATACTGTGGGCGTACAGGACTACTTTCAAACCGACAACGAACCATACACCCTTTCAGCTAATGTACGGGCAAGAAGCAGTGGTACCGATAGAGTTTTTGGTACCAAGCCTGAGGGTAGCAGTCGACAACCGACTAAGTGAAGAAGAGAGCATCGGGGAGCGACTGACAACATTGGTTCGACTAGGGGAGAAAAGGGTCATGGCACAGTGGGCAACGGAGATATCGCAGAAAAGGAGAAAATTTTGGCATGACAAGCATCTTCGGAAGATGGACCTAAAGGTTGGTGAATTGGTCCTCAAGTATAATGGAAAAAGAGAGATCAAGCCTGGGAAATTGAAAACCTTATGGCTTGGACCCTTCCAAGTGGAAGAGGTATTGGAGAACGGGGCAGTCAGACTGAGGAAACTGGATGGAACAGTCTGCCCCGAAGCAATAAACGGTTCTAAACTGAAAATATACAGGCCCCATGTTCAGATAAACATGATCGGTTTAGAACAATCAGAGGGAAATCCCGGAACCAGGAGAGAGGAATCAAATCCAGGTACTCAAACTCCAGACAATGACGAGCAGAGTGATGTTGTTCGGGAGGAGGGAAGTCATAACCTGGAATGGCTATTTGGAACCGAAGAAGGATCGGTAACTGGAAGAGGTGAACAACAACAGTTACAACAACCCGCTCCGAATAGCGAAGAGGAACAACTTCAGGTACCAGCAAAAGTTGTCCTACAAATTTTGGGAGAAGGACAAAACGAAGAGGGGGCGAGAATTCTGCAACAAATGCAGTTGGAAACTCAGAGATTGCACGAAGAGTATGAAACTCTGAGACAGTACAATAGCCAGTTGCGAGAGCAAGTCATCCAGGAGTTGGAGACCACTATGGAGAGAATTGAAGAACGTCAGGAGGTACGCAGAGATGAATGGGCGGAACAGGAGGATGAAGAACGAAGGACTGAATCGGGCAACTCACCAGCAAGCAGTCTATTTTCCTTACCCAATGCAGACCAAGGGGAGAGGGTGAGAGAGAAGGCAGTAGCATCAGACGACCAGTCCATGAGTTCATCCTCAGCCACATTAAGGATAAGACTGAACTCGGAAGATTCAGCAAACTCAGACGAAGCACAAGTCGCAAGATCTGAAGAACAAGTGGAATCACCTGAAAGACCGAGGGTCTGGGAAGCAGGACAGAGTTCAACTGCCAATTACAGAATAACAAGAGAAGAGATGGCAACAATCAATTGGAGGGATGTCCAGGTAGCAACAGAGGGAACAAGAAAAAGAGGTTGGCAGGATAAATCAAGTAGTGATGAAAATCAACCTGATCCCGACATTCCCCAAGTAAGTCCCCAGAGAAGCCCACGACACCTGACTCATGATCAACAGACAAGAGTACGGTTTGCAGATGAAACACAGGTGATCGAGAGTGGAAGTTCTTCAGAAGAAGAGATGCCGAGACTGAACATTGCTGAAACAAGTACAGATGAAGTAGCAGAATTGTCAGTACCTCGACGATTCAGAACTCCATATACCACAGCCATGCAGCATCCTACTGAACGCGAAGAAGTAGCCAGATACAGGCTAGCAGAATTGGACCTCAGGCGACACAGAAGGGAAGTGAGAAGGCTGGAACGTCGAGTCCATGCAACTTCCAACTGGCCCATATCTGCACATGAAAACGCGAACAATTCAAGTACTGACTCAGAATTTTTAGAACAATATCAGGTAGCCTTAGCACAATGTGCACCTCAACGGCGCTTCGAGGAAGCTAGGTGGCGAAGGAGATTGCTAAGAGCGGACCGAAGGTTGCGAATTCTGCATAACGTAACCCCAGAAAACCAACGCCAAGAAGGGAGTTCTCGGGCCGAACTCATTAATCAGGGCCGAAATAGAGGTATTTTGCGGAATCCGGAGGGTTCGTCAGAGCCACTCGGTGACCAAGACTTACCTGACCAAGGGAGGAGCGTGGTTAACCTCCATCCCGGTAACCAGAGTGGGAGAAATTCACCTCTGGATACCCCTAGGTCGACCAGACCACTTGCTGAACCGCAAGGTCCAACAGTGGGTATGGCCACAGTTAACCCATCACTACGTGCTCCTGAGGTTAGTCCTATGGGCCAACCTCAGCGAGCTCGTAGGAACCGAAGACGTCGTCAGGAACGACCGAGGGACCGATCGAATCTCGAGCAGTTGGGAGTACGACAACCCTACAATAGGGAGATTCGATCGAAAAGAGGCCGAGGCCACAGGAACCAGGTTCGAGGGAGGAGAGGAACCTGGAATGGGAATGTTAATCCGGAATGAAGAAATCAAGTAAGAGTTGTTGAGCAACCACGGAATGGCGAAATCCGAGGAAGAGGCAAAAGAGCCAGAAGAAATAACCGAAATCGGAGACAACCGAGACCCCAACAACCTGACTACAACATACTTGATCGACCAGAACATAGAGGGGAAATGTTCCATTACTTGGATGATTGTGTAATCATCCGACGCCATGACGGAAGCACGGAACGGATTCCATGGCAGAGACATCCGGATCCCCCAGCAGTAGAACTGGCACATCAGAACCCTGTGAGTAGACCCCTGGAGGATGTAATTGAAGAATTTGATCCAAATACCGACAGTCCAAACGAAAGAGAAATCCGTCTGGTAGAGGATTGGATGGAGCAAATACGGGTGGCGGCAGAAAGAAGCCGGCAGAACACGGGACGTCAAGGAAGTAGGCACCAGTTGCCAGAACAAGGAGCCAGACAACAACCGGAAGCAGAGCAGCCGGACTGGCGAATTGTACCAAGGAATAGAGTTAGACGTCCGGAGCAACCTCAGCCCGAAACTCGCCATAGACGAAGTAATCGCCGGAGACGACAAGAGTCGGATGAAGCAGAAACAGGGGATGATGACGGTTTTAGCAGTTTCGACAGTCGAAGCCGTCATCGCAGGAATGAGATGCCAGATATCTTCGAAGTCCGCGTCGGCATGGCTGTGCGGTTTAGTCGGAGATATTAAATGATCAAAAAAAAATAGGGAAAAGACAAAATAGCACCCTAGACGTCTAAATTCCAGACGTCTAGCTAGGTGGCGCGCATGGAGGAGACGGTTGCTAGGTGGCGGTTGTAGAAACCGTTATGGCATGCATGAGAGGCTATAAAAGGAGGTTAAACATTCATTTTTCACCATTCCAACAGTTTGCAGGTAGAAGAGAAGGCAAGGAGCGCGGTTGGCAAGAGAGGAAGCAGCCGAGAAGGGTGGTGAAGACGACGTGCGCCACAACAGACGTCTAGGGCAGAGTAGACATCCAGGCCAGGAGGGCTGACGTCTGGCAGACAGCCAGGCAGACGTCTGGGCAGGAAGTGTTGACGTCCGAATAGACGTCCGGATCAGGCGTCTGGCAGACCACGCAGACGTCTGGAAAGGGAGTGTTGACGTCCGAATAGACGTCCAGATAGACGTCTGGATCAGGAAGCAGACGCCCAAGTTGAAATTGCAGACGTCTGGCATCCTAGTAAGGCAGACGTCTAGCAAATTACTTCAGACGTCTAGCCTGGCGGCTAGCGGACGGTTAGCCTGGAGAAGGCAGACGGCTAGGGAGGCAGCCGAGAAAATATACTGAACACTGAGCAGTTGGAGCAGGAAAGATGAGTCACAGATCTGGCAAGGCTCCAAGTCAGGCAGAATCGGAAACAGAGTCCGTGTCGGCAAAGAGGCTGCGACATCACCAGGAGCACGAGGTACGCGGACAAGTGGAGAACCCAGGGCAGACGAGAATGCGGAGGGAGGCAGCGGAATTGGCTAGCAAAAGGAGCAAGGAAGTCCAGCAAGGTGGAAAAGCACCAATTCCCGCCACAGAGATTACATGGACTTGTCCGACGGGTGATTTTTGCCGGCAATGGTGGGCGGAGTCAACTTCTGATAACCCTGTCAAGGGAAGACTTAAGGAGGCAGGAGTACATTTTATACTACAAGTCCCGAACTTTGATAAAGAGTTCTTTAAGGGTTATCTGATTCAAATGCTGGAGAACTACGATGAGGACAACTGCAGGAGTTATGTGCGCATAGGAGATAAGGTGGTGACAGTGGACTTCTCTCCCGAGTCATTTCAGCGCACATTCGGACTACCCAAGAAGGGTAAGCCAGTGGTGAACGAAAGGGTAGACCCCAAGAAGACGCCAGAATTGATTATGAGCGTCACTACTCTGGCCAGGGCAGAAGTTGATACGATGCTCAACACCCATGGTGGAAGGGGCATCAAACAGCCGCAGTTGAGACATACTGGGCTAGAAGTGATAATGAACGTTATTATGGCCAGATTATCAGGGGAACAGAGGAGTTCGGATTTACCCATATGGCTGATTCCGTACTTACAGGGCATAGATAAAGGAGTTGCTTATGATTGGGCACAACATCTGTCGCTCCGCATCCAGGCATTCCTGTCAAGAGTAACGAAGAATTTCTCCATGGCATTTCATGCCATTGGGCTGATTTTGGACGCAGCCATGAGAGCGGGAGTACGGATTCCTGACTTTGGACCAGAGAAGAAAATTCTGGAACTAGCCCCAAGTGTCTTGCGGTGGATTGATGCACAACCACTGGCAAAGGGGACTACATCAACGAAGAAGGTGAAAGTGAAGCAGATATGTCATAAACCGCCACGGCAGGAGAAGACGGTGACTGCTTCAGAAGGGGAGGATACCCAATGGTCAGGAAAGCAAACAACCACAGAACAGACAGTTGCCCAGTCACCGGAACAAGTACAAAGGAAGAAGAAGAAGGGACGGTTTGATGAGCCACCAACAGCTCTCTCTAAAGATGCATTGCCAACCATCCAACGGAATTTAGAGACAACTCGCTCAATCCAAAGACAGTTAGAAACTCATCAGGAGGTGGAGATGGATCTCAACATCCCTTCAGCCCTTCACAATCCGGCAGCAGGATCCAGTACAGCTGTCCACATCGGACCCATAGAGTATTTTGCAGAAGCAGCATTCCAGGTTGGTGCCAGCTCACCGAAGCCAGTTGGGGACTCACTGGTTAGGCCAACTGCATTTGCGGCAACATTAGGGGCAGTATCAATTGACGAGCTATTTGCCGCAAATGAAGAAACACAATTAGGTAATCCGGGAGAGATTACCACACCTGCAGTGGAGGGAAGCAGACTTTCGGAGGAAGCAAGAACTGCAGGACACTCACGGGAAGACCCTATCCAGGTGGAAGAAAGAGAAATCTCACAAGGAGAGGTGGCTGAGATAGGGGGAGAACAGCCTCCACCTAGGACCGATTCAGAGAACAGGGCAGAGCCGCAGATGAGCAGTCATAAGTCGGCAGCATCCAAGGGAAAAGAGGTGGTACAAGAGAAAGAGCAGGAGGAGGAACAGAAGGACCTATGGTCTGAAGTGTTTCAGGTACGGGTACCGAATTTTATGGACCCATTAGACAACATGGATCAGCAAGCGGTTGACTATTTTTTACAGTTAACAGAGATTATGGACAATATACGCTTGCAGTTTGAAGCAGCTTGCATGGGCCAATGGAAGCAATGGCAAGGAATGATAGAGGGAGAGATGGAGCAACTGGTCAGTTGGGCAGCACAAGGACCATGGCGGAAGGGCATCTCAGAGATATATCAGGACACACCATGGACTTTGTCCATTTCTGGCTTGACCACAATGGAGGGGATTGCACAATTGCCAGAGAAGACACCTACTCTCTATCTGGAGCCAGCACGAGTGTATAAGTGTGGCCATAGCAACAGGAATCCTCAGCAACCTGCAGTACCAGGAGCACAGGTGGGAGTAGCTCCTGAACTATTACCGGTGTATGCACAAATGAATTTCATTGCCCATCTATTGTGTTGGTTGGGGGAAGGTTTGAAGTGTGTACACGCAGCTAAGAAAGCAGTTGATGAAGAACTGCAAACTGCTCTGGAGACAATACTGCAGAAGGAAATGCTCCTAGAGGAAGGTATGAACAGGATGGACGGAATGAGAGGGGAACTCGATAAGCTACAGAAGACCATGGAGTACCTTGGCACGCAACTGGAAGAAAAAACTCAACAGATCTGCCAGTTGGAGGCAGATAATTCCCAGTTGACAAAGGCTAAAGAGTTACTGGTTAAGAAGACAGCGGACTTAGCAGCACAGAAAAATCAGTCCGAGCTCGCATGGCAGAAGAAGGAAGAAGTTTGGCAAAAGAAGCAGGCAAGCTTGAAGGAGGAACTATAGCAGGCACGCCAAAGGGAGGCAACCCTACAACAACAGTTAGCACAGAGAGCACCTTCGTCTTCTGGCTCAATATCTGAACAACGGATGAAGGAGATCTTCAAGAGGAGGGAGACTGAGTTGTTGGATGCTCTCAAACAGACAGAAGATCGTGCTAACAACCTTGGGGTAGAATGTGCTAAGTTTTATAACTATGCCCAAACAACTCAAGGAGGAGAGGGAGTTGTTAAAGATGCAGATGAAGGAATATGAAGCTGTTATAGAGGCTGCCAACATTGAGAACCCAGTTCCACCTGAAGCAGAGACAGAGACCCCACAGACCGAGCGGAGAAAGTCGCTGAGGACATCGACTTCTTCGAAGGGGAGGATAGATGTAGACAGCAGTTCCAGACAGCAGAAATGAGGAACTGACTGTGAAAATGTCCCAAGCAATTTTGAATGTATATAGCAAATGTTGATTTATGCTATTTTGTAATGCCATTTTGTATAAGGCATAATGTTTGTATAGTTCAATCAGCCAATCAGAAGAGAGAAGGATTAAATGCACAAAAAGACAAAATGGTCGTCATGTGGTTTAAGGCTAGTTAAGGCAGACGTCTAGTTAGTGTAGACGTCTGGCCAGTTAGACGTCTAAACTGTTAGTTAGACGTCTAACTAGTTGGTTGGGTGGTTGGCGCAGGTAGTTGGGGAACCGCTCCTGCAGCCTTTAAATACCCCCTTACTTTTGCATTGTAATCTGTAACCTTCTGGAGATAATAAGACAACGCTTGATCATATTGGTGTATGCTTGGTGTTATGTTGTGTATTGCAGATCATGCTTGAGTGTTATTGCAGGTTGTGTTGCTGATGTTATGCAGGTTGAAGACTCTTCCTGGCGGGTTGTTTGCAGGTATTCGGGAGCAGTAGCCATGACAGCAGCAGTCTGACATCTAGACGTCTGCACCCCAGACGTCCAACCCCAGACATCCAGCCCCTAGACGTCTAAGTCCCAGACGTCTAGCTCCCAGACGTCTAGCCACCTGACGTCTCCCTTCCAGACGTCTCACCCCCTGACGTCTAGTCCAAGACGTCTAGCCTCCTGACGTCCCAGCCCCAGACGTCTGGTTCCAGCCGACTGACAGATAGACTAGTCTGACGTCTGAGTTACCTTGTACCTCCGAGACCCCATGCTGATTCCTTGTCTCGTCTGTTCGATCAGTTCACCTCTCGTATCGGGAACATACTCACCCTTGTCTACAACTAACGGATGGGCTCAGACGACTTCTATCGGATGACTAGCATGACTAATGCTTCTAACTATTAATTAGTTTTGTCCCTGCAATCCTCGTACTCCGTCTGCATGCTCCTTCCTACAATACTATAACAAAACATGCATCCAACATACAATCAAACATTCATAGAGACAAGATTGACACCAAAATATATCTTTGCATTGTCATGAAGATTATTACATTCAGTCTAGTGACTGTAGCACAACACTTCCTTCTACAACGACTACTTCTCAAACAACTCATGGATATTATCTATATCTGGACTCATAAGAATATGTATGATGATCTAAAAAAATGAAAGGGGTGTGTATTTATAGGGTGGCTCTAGTGGTTACAGTAACCAACCAAGACCCAACTGCCTTTGTTACAATGCTAACTAATCAGTCTAACTAATTCGTCTGTCTAAAAAATCATGACGGCTGATTACATAATACATGACTGATTACATTTAGTGCGCTAAACACAATACATTTGACCGGTTTGATGATTTATATATTTTTTCATACGAACAATGCATAAAACAGTCATTTTGTCAAACACTTATGATTTCACTTCTATTTGGAACTGCTGTCTACAGTGGCAACAAAGCACTTGACAAAGTGGGTCATGGTTAGAGAATTGCCCAACAATTCTTTGAGGAGTACGACATAATTTCCTTTATGAGCAGGTGATTACCAGATTTGGTGTACCCTTGCAGTTGACGAGTGATCGAGGAGGACACTTTGTTAATGAAATAATCTAGAAACTTCCCATAGAGTTCAAGTTCTTGCATCCATTGTAAAGTCCATACTACCCACGGGCAAACGGGAAAGCAAAGGCAACTAACAATATTTTGGTTTCCATAATCTACAAGATGTGAAGTTGAAGGTGTTGACTGGAAGGAGAAATTTCCAACAGTTTTGTGGGCGTACAAAACAACATTCAAGCCAACGACAAACCATACACCATTCCAGTTGATGTACGAGAAGAAGGCAGTTGTGCCGATGGAGTTCCTAGTGCCAAGTCTTTCAGTGGCAGTGTAGAACTATTTGGGTGACTAGGAGAGGCTAGCAGCACTAGTGAAACTAGATGAAAAGAGGGTAATGGCATAGTGGGAAATGGAGATTGCCAATGTTAAAGGAAGCTTTGGCATGACAGGCACTTGAGGAAGATAAAGTTGAAGCCATGTGACTTCATATTGAAATTCTATGGCAAGCGAGAGATCAAGCTAGGTAAGTCGAAGACCTTGCGGCTTGGATCCTTGTAGGTACTAGAGATGATGGAAAACAATGCAGTGAAATTGTAGAAACTAGATGGGACATTGTGTCCCAAGACAATTAATGGCTCAAGATTAAAGCCATATAAAGTGAAAGCCTAAGTCAATATGATTAATCTTGAACCAATAGAAGAGAAGGAACTAATCAACCTTTAGAACCTTTTGATGGAATATTGGTCCATGAAGAAGGTGAGTTGAGTCGGACCAAAGTAGAAGATGGTGTAGAAGAGGAAGACAATGACTTAGACTTAGTTTGCTCATTTGGAAATAAAAATGGTGAACAACTCATTATTGAATAGGAGGAACTAGAACTCCTCCCTAATGAAGATAGATGATTATGGATGTATTTAAAATTTTTGGACACAAGAAGAAAACAAGTTGAGAACACTTCATGAAGAAGACACACAACAGGAGGTGGCAATGGAGAATGGACAGGAAGAGCCACTAGATTACAAACCTCGGAATGATGGAAGAAAAAAAATGAAGGAATGAGTTTGTTGGCAAGAATTGGCCCTGCACAACAATGAATGCATAGGGAAACACAACAACTACAAGAGTAGAGTGTATAGTTGCATAGGAGAAACGAAGAGTTGAGAGAACAAGCTAATCAAGAAATAGTAATACCGCAAGCTGATCTTCGAGCCAAAAGAGCCAAAAGACTTGCAACAACGAAGTGCTATGGAGAGACATATTTGAAATACCTTCATAAACAAAAGGAGAAGTAAGGAACTGGAGAACAAACTCCAGTAGTATGTCTTTCACGAGTTCTAATCGAGAAAAATCAAAAAATGATAGCTCAAGAAGAGAACTCAAAAGAAGAGTACGAAGGGAAACCCCAAGAGCACAAGTTCCCCAAGTTGGAGGAAACGAAAGACAACAAACCACCTCTAAGGAAGTAAAGCGGACAAGGAGGACTGGAGATCTACCATTAAATTTGAATGATTCATTTGGAAGTCAAAGCGGTTCAAAAGGATGACTAGACAACCTAGGCGTATACAGGGAACAAGCAATTTATGTAGTTGAGGAGGATCGTTAGGTTCCATGGACTGCCTAAGTTTTCCCGGACAAGGGGGGAGGTTGGTTGGCATTTTTTTTCCTTCGACTACCCCAAAGTCACATAGTCAGTAGGTTGGCCCATCAAGACCACCCTTTGACCATGTAGGAAACAACCACATGCGACACAATCATTAGGTTGGCTTGTTAGGACCACCTCTTGGTTCTTGCCCAAACGAAAGGCAATGTAGGAATAGGAGATGCAGATATAGAAGGAGACCCCAGATGAACCTCGAAAAATCTGGAGTAAGGAGTAGATAGTCCAAAGTCATGGAAGGTCACTCAAGAGGAGTGAGTAGAAAACGAGATGCATGTGAGTTTGGGAGATTGTAGCATAGAAGAATTTCAACACTATTAGGAGGAGATTGAGGAGAAATATTTGTCGACAGGGCAAACAATTCGATTGGATGCTTGTGTCACTATACGAATGATGTGGCGAAGATAAACTTAGATGCATGTTAAAAAAAAGAGGGAAAAAGCACAACATTCAGTTACATGCAAGGGTGGTGAAGTGGCAATAAAGAGACAATTAAAGCATGAATGCCATATGTCCTCCCCACTTTGCCAACCTTATAAATACATGCATATGAAAGGCTTTGAGCATTCCATCGCTCATTGGTTAAAGGAGAGGAAGAGCAGCCAGTGTGTACGAAGTTGCTAAGGGAGGCATACAAAGCTGCCGACATAGGCATACAAAGTTGAATGGATGCGCCCTGAAGTGGAAGTTGTTGCAGTGCCAGGAAAGGAAGACATTCAGGACAACAACACTATAGACAAAAGTGAAGAGCTGCAGAGGACCGAACTTTGCAAGTGTACAGGCCATATGGACGGTTGCCCAACAGGAGAAATCAAAGTTGTAGTCGAGTGCATGAGGGATTGCAAAGTCAAATGAGAGTGTCATACAGACGAGGAATTGAAGAACAATAGAAAAGAAGTCATACAATAGGGTGACAACATCGTACAAGTCGCACGTAGAAGGGCAAGTGCAAAGGAGGTTGTCGTACAAGTCATACATAGGAGATGTCATACAAACAAATGTCTATACAACAATGTTGTACAAGTAGTTCATTATTGTACAAACAAAGGATCTGTTCAATAGCACCATACAAGTCAAAGTCTAATAATAGTGTCGTACAAATTGAGGTGTGACAGTAACTATTATACAAACTGAGGATGCGTACAATAGGGCCATACAAGCGCAAGGAGTAGTAGTTGTAGTCGGAGTTTCTAGAGGTAGACATGATGCACAAACGACTAAGGATTGTGGAGATGGTCTAGTGTGTGGAACAACAACAGAGGTGGGTTCCACCTAAACCAGTGTCGCAGTCAAAACCTCGCTCACGAGGATGTTAGTTTCACAATGACACTGAGAGGGGGGTGAATCAGTGTAGCTATTTAAAATTCAAATCTACAACTCTTAATAATGAAACAATGAATATTTAAGTCAGATAAAGCAAGTATCACAAGAGAGCATTCCACAACACACGATGTAACGAGGTTCACCAATTTGGCTACTCCTCAAAACTGATTGCTTGGATTAACGTCCAAATCCAGCCTTTGCAAAATATCAATTTTACAATCACTTTACCAGCACCTACTGGAAGGAGCACCAACTCTTGATTTATCTACACCCACAAAAAGGAGCACAAACCCCTAATTCCAAGCACCTACTTGGACTGCAAATTTTAAGCTATAAGACTGACATAAAAATGCCTTCACTTCTTCAAGACCCTGACTGGTCTATTGCTTACCCAACCTCTCTCACTTTTCACCAGACTGCCACACACACTAAAAGCTCTGCTTACTGCACTTCTTCGGCTCTCACGGCTCTGCTCAACTCTTTCTTACGACACTCTTCAACCCTCTTCTTGCAGCACTTTTTCTCTATTTTTAGCAGCATGTAATTCTCCGCGTAGACCTCCTTTTATAACAGTCCTTTCGCTTTGTATCTCCAGTTATAACGCCTTCTTTCATTTCTCATACGCCACTTGTCAATTGTAACTGTTTCTTTCATATTCTCAACTGCCACTTGTTAATCACTCCTTTTGTATATTTAGAGTGGGCATTTCGTTAAACACGTTACATGCAACGTATTGACACATATACCTTTACCATGACTGTTCGTCTTCTTGTTCATGACTGTTCGTATTCTTTTTTATGCATGCATGCGTTTTCACTGTAACTGCACCTATAACTGACGTAACGACTTCAGTTAACTCTTCTTATTTTATCTGTATGAATTTCTTCTCCAACTGCACCTGTAATCGCCGTATAACTCCGTTAATCGTTACATATCTTATTTCGGCTGGGTTCTCTTCTTTGCTCGCGTCAAAGTGACCTGTCGCGAAATCGCGACACTTTTGCCTCTTTGTCCTCTTCTCGGCTTTGCACCCGCGAAAACACATGTCGCGATATCGCGACACTTTTGACATGTCGCGATATCGCGACACTTTTTCTCCTTAGCTCTTTCTCCTGCAACATGTCGCGAAATCGCGACACTTTTTCTTTCGGACTCTCTCTCCTGCAACATGTCGCGAAATCGCGACACTTTTTCGTTCGTACAATCTTCCTTGCAATATGTCGCGAAATCGCGACACTTTTTCGTCCGTACAACCTTCCTTGCAATATGTCGCGAAATCGCGACACTTTTTCGTCCGTACATTCTTTCTTCGCTTTGGACCGTGAAAATGAAACATGTCGCGAAATCGCGACACCTTTTTCTCTCTCCTCTTTCTCTTCGCTTTGGATCGCGAAAATGAAACATGTCGCAAAATCGCGACACCTTTTTCTCTCTCCTCTTTCTCTTCGCTTTGGATCGCGAAAATGAAACATGTCGCGAAATCGCGACACCTTTTTCTCTCTCCTCTTTCTCTTCGCTTTGGATCGCGAAAATGAAACATGTCGCGAAATCGCGACACCTTTTTCTCTCTCCTCTTTCTCTTGCAATATGTCGCGAAATCGCGACACTTTTTCTACTTGTCTTTTTCTCTTCCAACATGTCGCGAAATCACGACAATTTTTCTTCTGTACTATGTCTCTCCAAACATGTCGCGAAATCGCGACAGTTTTTCTTGCTTTCACTTTCTCTTTGAACATGTCGCAAAATCGCGACAGTTTTTCTTGCTTGCGCTTCCTCTTCGAACATGTCGCGAAATCGCGACAGTTTTTCTTGCTTGCGCTTTCTCTCCAAACATGTCGCGATATTGCGATAGTTTTCTTTCTTCTCAACATGTCGCGATATTGCGATAGTTTTTCTTTCTTGCCAACATGTCGCGATATCGCGACAGTTTTCTTTCTTCTCAACATGTCGCGATATCGCGACAGTTTTCTTCCTTGTGATTTTTCTTTTGATTTTTAGTATATGGGCCACTTCTATCTTTTGGAAAACCACTGTACATACTCTGAAGAACCTCTTAACTCCTGTCCACTGCATCAACCGATCAGTTTGACTGTGTTGACAACAATGACAATACTGTTTCTGCACCTTGCTCAACAATCTCCCCCTTTGGAATTGTTGGCAACACACATGCAAGTTCCTGTAATTCTTCTCCCCCTTTGACAATAATACCAAAGGGTTGCTGCAGACTCCCCCGAGTCCATGCACATCATTCTCGTGCACACGTTATGACAGTTAGCAAAAATTACAAATATGAGCAAAAAGATAATCAAATATATAAATGCTCCCCCTGAGAATGTGGTTCCGATAGCTAGTCAGTTCTTTGGAAGTATAACCACTCCCAATTTATTGCGAAGGTACTCAAAAGTTTCTTTGGGCAGCGGTTTTGTGAAGATATCCGCTACTTGCTCTGTAGTTGGGACAAAATCCAACTTTACCTCTTCTTCCGCAACTTTCTCCTTCAAAAAGTGATATCGGATAGCAATATGTTTTGTGCGAGAATGCATAACTGGATTCTTTGAGATATTTATGGCACTGGTGTTATCACACTTAACTAAAATTGGCTCACTGAAGTTAATGCCAAGATCTTTCAGGGTTTGTTTCATCCATAAAACCTGCGTACAACACGTAGTTGCTGCAATATATTCTGCCTCTATTGTAGATAAAGAAACTGACTCTTGTTTCTTACTGTGCCATGCAACCAACCTGTCTCCAAGATAAAATGCCCCTCCACCGGTACTCTTTCTGTCGTCGACACATCCTCGCCCAATCTGCATCCGAATACGCAATAAGGGTGAAGTCCTTTCCTTTCGGATACCATAACCCATACTCCATAGTACCCTTTGGATACCGAAGAATCCTCTTCACTCGTCTGTCACATGAGTCTCCTTGGGATTCGCTCGAAATCGTGCTACCATGCACACCGCCCGCAAGATATCCGGTCCGGTAGTCGTCAAATACGATAGGCTCCCAATCATAGATCCGTACATGGTTTGATGAACTTTGGGAGATTTGTCATCCTTGATCAACTTACAACCTGTCGTCATGGGAGTGCTAACAGGCTTACAATCCTCCATTGTGAACTTCTTTAGCATTTCTTTCACATATTTAACTTGAGAAATAAATATGCCCTTCTCATTTTGATTAACTTGCAGTCCGAGAAAATACGAAAGTTCACCAATCATGGACATTTCAAATTCTTTTTGCATCTTCTTTGCTAAATCCTTACACGACTTATCATTGCTGTTGCCAAAGATGATATCATCTACATATACAACAAGGACAATGAGATGGCCATCTTCCTTTTTGACATACAAATTGCTATCTACCATACCCTTTTTGAACCCTTGTTGAGTAAGATAGTTGTCTAGCCTTGCATACCATGCTTTGGGTGCCTGTTTCAAGCCATACAATGCTTTCTTCAACTTGCAGACGAAGTTGGGATTATCACCAAGTTGGAAACCATCAGGCTGCTCAATATAGACCTCTTCTTCAAGTTTTCCATTCAGAAATGCTGATTTCACGTCCATTTGATAAACTTTGAAATTCTTGTGAACTGCTAAAGCCAGAAACATTCTGATTGCCTCTAGTCTAGCCACTAGTGCAAAGGTTTCCTCAAAGTCAATGCCTTCAACTTGTGCATAGCCTTTATGGACCAATCTTGCTTTATTTCTTACTACTTGTCCATCTTCATTCAATTTGTTTCGAAAAATCCATTTAGTACCGATTATATTTTTATTTGCAGGTCTTGGTACTAACTCCCGGGTTTTGTTTTTCTCGATCTGATCTAATTCTTCATTTATAGCCGTCATCCAACTTTCATCTTTGCTTGCTTCAACAATATTTTTGGGCTCAATGCTGGATAATAGAGAGTAGTTACTTACTACTCTTCTCCTTGTCCGAACACCAACTGTGGGATCTCCAATTATTTGCTCTGTAGGATGATTTTTCTGCCAATTGCCTGTTTTGAATTTCTTGTTTTCTTCCTCTTCTGAATCACTACTTAACTCATCTGAGTCAGTTTTCTGTTTCTTTTCGGTTTCCTTTTCATCATCTCCTTCAATAACTTCTTCATATATTGGGTAGTTTTCTTTATAGCTTCTTTCTTGTTCCCTACCTTCATCAACTTTAACATCGACACTCTCCACAATTTTCTTTAGCCTCTTGTTGTAGCAAGTGTAGGCTTTGCTTTTTGTTGAATAGCCTAGGAAAATACCTTCATCAGCTCTATCTTCAAATTTTCCAAGATTATCTTCAGTTCTTTTGATATAACACTTGCTTCCAAAAACTTTAAAGTATCTTGTTGTTGCCTTTTTACCGAACCACAGTTCATACGGAGTTTTGCTTTCATGCGTCCTCAACATGCACCTATTTTGGATGTAAACCGCAGTGTGGACTGCCTCTTTCCAAAATCTGTCTGCTATTTTGCTCTCAGTCAACATAGTCCGTGCCATTTCCTGCACTGTCCTGTTCTTTCTTTCTACCACTCCATTCTGTTGAGGTGTCCTCGCTGCTGAAAACTATCTCCTAATCCCATACTTTTCACAGTACTCGCAAACTCTTCCGAGATGAACTCTCCTCCTCTATCCGATCTTAAGCATTTAATTCTTTTTCCTGTTTGATTCTCAACTTGTTTTTTGAAAATCTTGAACATTTCAAAGGCATCTGATTTAAGCTTCAAAAATAGTACCCATGTCATCCTGGAATAGTCATCTATGCACAACATAAAGTATTTGTCACCATTTATGCTTTGTGTTCTCATGGGTCCACATAAATCAGTATGTATTAGTTCTAAAGGTTTGTTTGTGAAGTATTCTTTTGTTTTAAATGTGGCTCTAGTTTGCTTCCCCTTTTGGCATGAAGCACAAATGCTATTTAAAGGTTTACCAATGGTGGGAATATCTCTCACTGCCCTTTTTGAGCTGATCTTTATTAGATTGTCAAAGCTAATATGACCGAGCCTCTTGTGCCACAGCCAATTTTCTTCTGCCTGTCCAATCAAGCATGCTCTTTCTGAAGTCTCTGAGAGAGTATACAGGTTTCCAGATGTCCTTGATCCAGTTGCGATCAACTTTCCACAATTTGTTGTTCTGACTTCACAACCCTGCTTCTTGAAAATTACTTCATGACCTCTGTCACAAATCTGGCTTACGCTTAATAAGTTATGCTTTAGACCAATCACAAACAGGACTTCTTCCGACTTGATTTTTCCATCACTAATCTTAATTGATCCTTTACCAACTATCTTAGCGCCATCATTATTTCTAAATTTTACGGAACCACCTTCGTATTTCGTAACTTTTCAAATTTTTGTTTGTCCCCTGTCATATGACTCGGAGCATCCACTATCCAATATCCATGGTGCAGATTTGTTCTGTGCCTTAAATTTTGTCTGCACAATCAAGGATTCCTTTTCTTCCTTGGGTTGCTCCTTTTGTTTCCACTCCGGTTTGATTGCAGCTTTGGTCACTTGTTTTTACTTTTCTTTGTCAATGGCCTGTACCTGTTTTTCAGGAAATTTTCTAATTTGTTTCCAACCATTTGGTTGAAATCTTCTTCCCTAATTTTTATTTTCTGCAAATATGCTTCGACAATTTCTTGCAATGTGCCCATAATTATGACAGCTTATAACATTCTACTGCATAATCCATCAATGGTGAAAAAACATTTCTACTGGAAAAGTTCCTTTGTGCTACTTTGTACTTGCATTCAGAAATCTTATGTCCATAACCATTGCATTTAAAACAATAACCATAAAAGGAATGAGTGAACCTCGGGTGATGGTCTTTGCCATTTTGTAGTAGGCGCCATAAATCTTCTTCTCCTTTGATGAGTGACTTTGGTGAATCCATCATTGTCAATACTCTTCTCGTGCCTGGCATTATTGCTTTCATTAGAATGTTTCATTTTTTCTTGATCAACCCTGATCTTGTCTTCATTATTTATGGGTTCTATAGTTGTGGCCTTTGATCCATTCGATGATTCTGCTTCGACGAAGCCTAACCCAAATTTGATGTCTGTAGACCTTTGGTTGCTTATAATCTTATCCAGCTTCACAAAACTTCCTTCAAGTTTGTGATAGCAAGTCATTTTTCGATTCATCTCTTCTAGCTGCATCCTTAAGCCAACAATCTCTTCTTCTAGCTTGCTGCACTCATCTATTTTCATGGTTAATTGTACTTCGATATCTTTAGATATTTTCTTAAATTCGTCTATCTGTACTTTCAAGCTGGTTATGATTTCATTGGCATCCTCAAGCTTTCTTGAAGTTTTCTTATTCTTTTTCCTTTCTATACTTAGCTCTTGAAGTGCAACGACCAACTCACCTTCCGGATCTACTTCAGCCTCAGCCTCAAATTTTTCATCACCTTCCTGTTTTTCTTCTCGATTTTTCTTCTTCGAATGCCATGAAAAGAGCTTCACCTTTTTCTTCTTCGGAATCCTCACCGTAGCTGTCTTCTGAAGGACTGACATTCTTGGATATGAAACTTTTCTTCTTGAAGTTTCATTTTCTAAAATTTTGTTTCTTCTTCCAGTCACCTCTTTCTTGGCGTGAACCTTCATCACTTTTGCTTTTCTCATTAAGAGGACATTTAGCTGCAAAGTGCCCAACGCCTCCATAGTTGAAACACTTAAATGGTAGCTTTCCTCTGTATTTTCCTTTTCCCCTGATTAGTTTCCGAACAAAGTTTGCTTCTGTTTCATCTGATGTCTCTTCTTCCTCGGATTCTTGTTTTGCTTTTATATTTTTATGTGCTTTAAAAGCAGCTTCTCTTTCTGTGGGTTTAGTTTTTCCTATTCTCATCTCATATGCAGTCAAGGAACCATGCATCTCATCCATACTAAAAGTATTAAGATCTTTAGCTTCTTCTATTGCAGAAACTTTGGAATCAAATCTTTGGGTAAGAGATCTTAGTACCTTTTTTACGACGACAACATCTTCCATGTCCTCGCCGAGTCCTCTAATTGCATTAATGATTCCATTCACTCTCAGCATGTATGCCTCTATGTTCTCATCCTCATTCATCTTTAATGCTTCAAACTGAGCTCGATGCGTTTGTAACTTGGCCTCCTTGATCTTGTCGTCTCCTTCATGAATGCTCTTTAGTTTGTCCCACATATCTTTTGTCGTTTTACAACTCATAATCTTTATCAGTTCGCTGTCCACCAAACCGCACATGATAGCATTCTTTGCTTTAGAATTATTCTCAAACAATTTCTTACCGACAACATCGGTTGGAGGAGTGGTGGGTACGGTGTATCCACTGTCTACTGATTCCCAAATGTCGTATCCCGGAGAACACAAATATGTCTCGCATCCCGAGTCTCTAGAATGTGTAATTAGTTCCATCAAACAATGGTGCTTTGTTTGATGAGAATCCCTCACCACCTGCCATTGTCTCACTTCCAAGATCACCTTAGCTGATTAAGCTTGTTTAGGAACTTGGCTCTGATACCAATTGTTAGTCTCACAATGACACTGAGAGGGGGGGTGAATCAGTGTAGCTATTTAAAATTCAAATCTACAACTCTTAATAATGAAACAATGAATATTTAAGTCGGATAAAGCAAGTATCACAAGAGAGCATTCCACAACACACGATGTAACGAGGTTCACCAATTTGGCTACTCCTCAAAACTGATTGCTTGGATTAACGTCCAAATCCAGCCTTTGCAAAATATCAATTTTACAATCACTTTACCAAGCACCCACCGGAAGGAGCACCAACTCCTGATTTATCCGCACCCACGAAAAGGAGCACCAACCCCTAATTCCAAGCACCAACTTGGACCGCAAATTTTAAGCTATAAGACTGACATAAAAATGCCTTCACTTCTTCAAGACCCCGACTGGTCTATTGCTTACCCAACCTCTCTCACTTTTCACCAGATCGCCACACACACTAAAAGCTCTGCTTACTGCACTTCTTTGGCTCTCACGGCTCTGCTCAACTCTTTCTTACGACACTCTTCAACCCTCTTCTTGCAACACTTTTTCTCTCTTTTTAGCAGCATGCAATTCTCCACGCAGACCTCCTTTTATAACAATCCTTTCGCTTTGTAACTCCAGTTATAACGCCTTCTTTCATTTCTCATACGCCACTTGTCAATTGTAACTGTTTCTTTCATATTCTCAATTGCCACTTGTTAATCACTCCTTTTGTATATTTAGAGTGGGCATTTCGTTAAACACGTTACATGCAACGAATTGACACATATACCTTTACCATGACTGTTCGTCTTCTTGTTCATGACTGTTCGTATTCTTTTTTGTGCATGCATGCGTTTTCACTATAACTGCACCTGTAACTGACGTAACGACTTTAGTTAACTCTTCTTATTTTATCTGCATGAATTTCTTCTCCAATCGCACCTGTAACTGCCGTATAACTCCAGTTAACTGTTACATATCTTATTTCGGCTGGGTTCTCTTCTTTGCTCGCGTCAAAGTGACCTGTCGCGAAATCGCGACACTTCTGCCTCTTTGTCCTCTTCTCGGCTTTGCACCCGCGAAAACACATGTCGCGATATCGCGACACTTCTGCCTTCTTACTTTCTCTCTCCTCCTTAAGTCGCGAAAATGCGACATGTCGCGATATCGCGACACTTTTTCTCCTTGCGCTTTCTCTTTGCCTTCGGGTCGTGAAAACCCGACATGTCGCGATATCGCGACACTTTTTCTCCTTAGCTCTTTCTCCTGCAACATGTCACGAAATCGCGACACTTTTTCTTTCGGACTCTCTCTCCTGCAACATGTCGCGAAATCGCGACACTTTTTCGTCCGTACAATCTTCCTTGCAATATGTCGCGAAATCGCGACACTTTTTCGTCCGTACAACCTTCCTTGCAATATGTCGCGAAATCGCGACACTTTTTCGTCCGTACATTCTTTCTTCGCTTTGGACCGCGAAAATGAAACATGTCGCGAAATCGCGACACCTTTTTCTCTCTCCTCTTTCTCTTCGCTTTGGATCGCGAAAATGAAACATGTCGCAAAATCGCGACACCTTTTTCTCTCTCCTCTTTCTCTTTGCTTTGGATCGCGAAAATGAAACATGTCGCGAAATCGCGACACCTTTTTCTCTCTCCTCTTTCTCTTCACTTTGGATCGCGAAAATGAAACATGTCGCGAAATCGCGACACCTTTTTCTCTCTCCTCTTTCTCTTGCAATATGTCGCGAAATCGTGACACTTTTTCTACTTGTCTTTTTCTCTTCCAACATGTCGTGAAATCGCGACAGTTTTTCTTCCGTACTATCTCTCTCCGAACATGTCGCGAAATCGCGACAGTTTTTCTTGCTTGCGCTTTCTCTTTGAACATGTCGCGAAATCGCGACAGTTTTTCTTGCTTGCGCTTCCTCTTCGAACATGTCGCGAAATCGCGACAGTTTTGCTTGCTTGCGCTTTCTCTCTAAACATGTCGCGATATCGCGACAGTCGATATTGCGACAGTTTTTCTTTCTTCTCAACATGTCGCGATATCGCGACAGTTTTTCTTTCTTGCCAACATGTCGCGATATCGCGACAGTTTTCTTTCTTCTCAACATGTCGCGATATCGCGACAGTTTTTCTTTCTTGCCAACATGTCGCGATATCGCGACAGTTTTTCTTTCTTGCCAACATGTCGCGATATCGCGACAATTTTCTTTCTTCTCAACATGTCGCGATATCGCGATAGTTTTTCTTTCTTCTCAACATGTCGCGATATCGCGACAGTTTTCTTCCTTGTGATTTTTCTTTTGATTTTTAGTATATGGGCCACTTCTATCTTTTGGAAAACCACTGTACATACTCTAAAAAACCTCTTAACTCCTGTCCACTGCATCAACCGATCAGTCTGATTGTGTTGACAACAATGACAATACTGTTTCTGCACCTTGCTCAACAGAGGAGAGGGCATCAGAGTTGGCCACTAGAGAGGCCTTGTAGAACACTTGCATGTCACAAAGAGAGAATGTGGTACGACCGTTGAGCAGGACAAGAGTAGGCAACATGATGGACAATCAAGGGAAAGGCCGAGAAACAACACTCTAAAAAAGAGAGAAATGGAGGCTTTGCCTCAAGAGAGGAAGAGAGGCAAGGGAAGAGAAAGAATGTAAATAACCTTGCAAGAGATGTCATGGCAGCAACCAGAAGGAACTAGTGACAGGAGAATCCACCAAATATCTGCTAAAGATTGCATTTCAGAACACAGGCGCCCACCATATTTTGTAGTATCCCAATTTTGCAAGGAGTTTTTCAAGTCATTTTTGCTACAGATGCTCTACATGTATGATTCAAAGCATCATTTGAGTAGAGTTATGATTGATGACAAGGAGGTTTGGGTAGTATTCTCCCCCAACAATTTTCGAAAAACTTTCAGATTACTAAATTCTAATGTACCAATGGAGGCATTTGATCTCCATCGGTGGAAGAATTTGATAGATTAGATTATCAATCTTAGTCTAGAGGCGGCAAAATTGTTGAAGCAATGGAGCTACAGACTAAAAATGCAGCAGTTGAAGACAAAGGAACTACAATGCACCATGAATGTGATCATGTCAAAACTCTTTGAAGAAAAACGAGCCTCAAAGATGCCCACTTGGCTCATACCATACATGGAAGGAATCGTGATAGGCATAGCATATGATTGGGCATAATACTTTCTAATGCAGTACACCATAAACTTTTCTATGGTTTTCCATGCCATTGCTTTGATGATGAATGCTGTGACACAAGAGAAGCTGTAGTTTCTAGGGTCATATCCCCATCGGGTGATTCTGAAGCAAGCATTGAGCATATTCAAGTGGGTTCATGTGATGCCACTGACAAAGCCAAGCACTTTGGTGAAGAAGTATTCCAAGGAAGAAGAAGGTTCAAGAAGCCTTGGGAAACGAGGGAAGTGAGGATTCAAAGGAAGCTAAGGAGCAACTACGTGCTGAGAAGTTGGTGCATAGAGAAAAGTGACGTAGGAGGTTGGAGTAGCAATGGATGGGAGCCAAGTGCAACATTAGCAGGATTGACAAGAATCACACATGGAACTCCCACAACAAGCCACAAAAGAAGAAGGTGGCAACGCATGGCAGATGGTTGACGGTCAAAGCAAGATGCATAGGATACCATAGGAGGTAGTGCAAGAGGAGGTTTTTGTGCAACCAAGGAGTCAGACTGTGCAAGGAGGCACTACAAGTACTGGTTGGGGTACTAGGAGATTAACTTCAGATAGGGTTGCAATGGGAGAACAACAACCAAGGGAGTCTATTTAACATGGTACAAGCTGAGGAGAGGAGAATGCAATAGTAAAACAAGAGGATTGCATAATAGCAGGCGTAGGATCATGTTGTTGTTGATGTAGACAATGAGATCCAAAGTGTAGAGGACGTAGTGTGAGCGTCCCCATAGGTAGGAGGAGGATGTGTGGGGAGCATGTGGGTAAAGAATGTCAACTCACTTGAAAATTTTGATAATATGCCTATGCAGTTTGTGCAGCAAGTGGATCCATGTGGATTACCTCCATTAGACAAGGACACACGTATTGAGATCACATCTAGAGTTGGCACCAAGTTTAGTTGTGCTAGAAGAAAGGAGGGATAAGGGAAAACAAGATGCATCATTTGGTAGAAAGGAGAAAGTAGACAACCGTTAGAAGAACCAGAGAAGAGACAAGAGGCAGTGGTTGGAAAAGGAAGACTACTAATGTAGGCCAAGTGATATAGGAGGGCAAGGCGGCCAAATGACCAATCAACTTGACAGGTCACAGTGGAGAAGATAGGGAGGAGACTACCACTGGAAACAACAATGGCACAAAACTAGCTAAAGAGATGAGCGAGCATTTCATTTTGGAAGTGTCGAATTTTAGGAGACCTCTAGTTCTGGGTGAGAGCACCAATGAATAGGTTGATACCTTCTTTGATAAGTTGATTGGAGCACTAGAGAGAGTGTGCAAGAGTTCTGAGTTGGTTGCATCGGAGACTGGCGATAATGGCAGTTGAAAGTGGAGAATGAACTAGGCAAGTTGGTACATTGGGCTCGAGATGAGCAGAAGAAGCTTGTTGGCATTCATCAGACGCAGCCATGGGAGCTAGAAACTAGGAGTGTAAAATCAATGTTGGGAGTAAAAAACCTACTAGAAATGAAATCAAGCACTCTACTAGCATCCAGAACAAATGTATGTGGACAAAGGGAGTTTTTTTTTTTTTAAAAGCGAAAAACCCCTTGTAGAGCCGCCTTGGTCTGAGAGACCACGAACAGGGGGTTCTACACCGTCAAAGTCACCCGAGGGTTGCACCCGACCCTGCCCGCACCAACATTATCAATTGGATTTTGGATACCCAATTCAACTTTTTGGTAGGGTGGAGATTTGAACTACGGGACCTCCCTTGGAGGATTGCCCTCTCCTCTCCAAATCACCTACAACACCTGGGTAGTGGACAAAGGGAGTTTGACAGCCTTACCCGATAAGGAATTAGGTGTCAAGTATGTCAAACTTGCACCTGAGTTAGTGAGATCATATGCAAAAATGAATTTCTTGCCATAATTGATCCAATGGTTGGTCATTCGATTGGAGAAGTTTCAACAAACGATTTATAGCCTAAAGCTGAAGGAGGAACAGCCTAACCAATTGCAAGTAATGGAGGCATGATTTCGATAGGAGTATGAAGGAGCCAAAGCAAAACTAGCATAGTTGAAAAAGGAGGGAAAAAAAGAAGACACGGGAAGAATCCATTGATTAGACAGCTGAAATCTGAATGTACAATGAGGGAGCAGTTGCTGGAAGCAAAGAACGTTGAAGTCACTCATTGAGATCAGCTGATAGCAAAGAAGGATGAGCAGCTGGAAATTGCAGCGAGAAGGGAAGCAGAAGCAGTGAGGAAAAGCCATAGAAGTAGCAAGGAAGGAAGCTGAGATTGAAGCTGCAAAGATAGAGGTGAAATCTAGGCTGGCATAAAGCGAGCAGAGGTTAAATCACTATGATTTTTAGTGGGCTCAATACCAAGCATACACAAAAAGGTTGAAGGGAGAATATGAGGCCTTAAAGCTGCAAATCCAAGACCTTGAGGTGTACCTATTCCCATGCCTCAATCTCAATTTAAAGGGGAGGTCAGATGTTGGAGCTAATTCTAATCAGCCTCAAACAAAGTAGCGTAAATAGTAAAATAAGTGCAAATGTGCATAAATGTACCATACAAATGTATATGTAAATGTGGTAAGACCCCAAGGTCTTACTATAAAATTATTAACAAATTAATGTAAATGTAATCGTAGGCCACTCAAAGGGGGCTCCCTTGTAATCGCTTTGCCACTATAGGGGGCTCCCTCCTTAGAATCTATGCTTATTATTCTTCTTCTTGGATGATTTGATATGGATGGCCAACCTAATATATATATCTACCCTAAAGCTACGTTGGTGAAGAGACATGATGGTTCACGTATGAAGAGACGTGATGGTTCACGTTATGAAGGGTTGTGATGGTTCACTTTATAAGTTAATAATATAATAATTAAATGATTAATAATACTAACTAATAATGTTAGGATTGAGGATCTTAACATGCCACCCTCCTTAAAAAGAGCTTTGTCCTCAAAGCTCAAAGTGAGAGGCTTTGTCCTTTGTTTTCCAAGAAGGATTTGTGTAAGTTCTTGGACTTTTTTAATGGCATCCTTTTGTAGGCAGGGATATCGAGAAGGATGAAGCATTAGCGGGGGTTGCCAAGAACAATAGTAGAATCTTCCTTAGGAAAATCATGATAACGATGGGAGGGCAACCCTTGGGGTTCCTCAAATACTTCAGAATGATGCATCAAAAGTGATGGTAATGATTTCATATCATTTTTTGGTTCCTTGGTAGAGCCAACGGAGGAGTGTGTAGTCACTCTGTGTTGGTTCCGAATAGGTTTGGTCATATGGCAAGAACTCACTATTGGTGAGGAAGGTATGTGTAGGTCTTTTAGAGTGCATGTTTGGCTAGCATTGATCACTTTGGGTATGTCTACTTCATCCTTGCTTGGTACATCAATCAATTCTTGCACATCGACCTCATTGTCTTCATTGCGGTGAGTAGGTGCACTGGTTGCTTCGGACACAACTACCTCATCTGCTTGCTCTATGGAGATACAAGGATCAACTTCCTTCAATAAATACAATGTTAGTGTAGCACATTTATGGTGGGGTTCAAATTGTTCATCACAATTATCACAGAGTCCTTTTGCTCGTCGTTCTTTCATCTCCTCAAAGCTAAGATGTTTAATTCGTAAAGTTCGGTTAGATTTGGGGGTTGTGTAAGTGCTTTGTGCCCTTCCATTATGCATAGGTTTGGGAGCGATGTAAGTGGTCGACGATTTTTCCATAAGTGGTTTCCCTAATCGTTGTTGTGCATTGATTTTATCTTCAACTAATTTTGCCAATCCATAGGTCTGCATCATGGTATAGGGATTGAACCTTGTCACCTCTATTCTAATTTTCTCTTTTAATCCCCTAATGAAGCCATTGATGAGAATTGATTCATCCAATATTGTGTTGTGTTTGGTGATATCCTCAAACCGAGTTTGATACTCATGTACAGAAGTGATTTGATGAAGATCTTTGAGCAATTCCCACATGATTGGGTCCCACATGGCTCTGATACCAAATGGTAAGACCCCAAGGTCTTACTATAAAATTATTAACAAATTAATGTAATTGTAATCGCAGGCCACTCAAAGGGGGCTCCCTTGTAATCGCTTTGCCACTATAGGGGGCTCCCTCCTTAGAATCTATGCTTATTATTCTTCTTCTTGGATGATTTGATATGGATGTCCAACCTAATATATATCTACCCTAAAGCTACGTTGGTGAAGAGACATGATGGTTCACGTATGAAGAGACGTGATGGTTCACGTTATGAAGGGTTGTGATGGTTCACTTTATAAGTTAATAATATAATAATTAAATGATTAATAATACTAACTAATACTAACTAATAATGTTAGGATTAAAGATCCTAACAAAATGCAAATGAAATGCAATTTTGTAAAGGGAAATGACATAAGCATTTGATAATGCAAGTTTGTAATGTATGGCATTATGTATGTAATTAGTATGTGCAAATGGAAGGTTGGTAGATGAGGTGTCCTGGGTGGCAGTTGCTGTTAACTGCCAGCCTTCAAGGATAAATAGGACCCCCCATTCATTTGTGCAGGTACCAAAGGGATCCATTGAGTATCACCCATGATTATGTAATGCAAGTGCCATATAGTCAAAAGTAATGCAATAATTATTCATCCTTCATCTATGTGATTGTGTACATATTTTCTGTGATGTGATTGCTGTAGCAAGTAGATTGTAGGTTGTTTTCCCAAGTTCTATGTGCAGGTTGTATCTGAGTTGTGGTCCAAAGTTGCCGTATGAGGAGCACTGTCAGAAGTGTCATACAAGGAGTACTGTATGAGAGGAAGTGTTGTATGAGTACCATATGAGAGGAAGTTTTGGACAAGGAGTGCCGATGAGAGGTACCGTACAAGTCTTGTCAATGAAAGTTGGCATACAAGTGGAGTCACTATTGTTTGAGTGAATTGAGTGGATTGTCGTTCAAGTGTTTGTCGTACAAGTGACTATTATACCAGTCACTTGCCATACAAGTGAAAGCAACTGTTGTACAAGCAAATTGTCGTACAAATGAAATGTTGTATAAGTGTCAGATGATTGCAGTTTGGGTTAACTACTGAATCTGTCATATTAGTTTGTTTCTCCAAATATTGGAGTACTCACTGTAGACAGGCAAATTGATGTCTGAATTTAGTAAACCAGTTTTGGTATTCTGTGTTATTTTGTAGTTGTACGCAAAGTGTTTAAAAAATGTGCATACATATATATATATATATATATATATTTTTTTTTTTTTGAAATAATACTTATTACCAAGGAATCAAAGAATACAGAGTTCTAAATCATTACATCAGTTTGCGAATAAACAGCAAGCACTCAGATCTCAACGACTTATCAATTCTAAGACAGTCTTGTAAAATGCTACTCCTAAACACATTAATCTGATCCGAGATAAGCCTACAAGCAATACTAACAGTATGGTCAACCCTAACATGCTCATCCTGAAACATTAGACGACATCTATCCTTCCAGATGGCAAACGGAAAACTAACTCTAATGATATGCCAAAAGTGGCAATATGATATTGTACATAATAATAAAGTGATGTTAAGTAATGTATGTCGACAAAATCATACATCATAAGCTAGTTTGTCCTGTAGTGAGAAATGTTACGTAAATGCAAATATTAAATGCATATGAAAAGTAATTAAGAAGAATGATGAGGTGTCAGGTAGTTGGAGGGTAACTACTTTTTGGGTGTATAAATAAGCCCCTCCATTCATTCAGTCATGTAGGTTTATGGATTGATAGAAGAGCATTGGTATGTGTGAAGGTTGATACATATGTGCGTAGGGAATGATGTAGTCACACTATGGATGCAGTTATGAAGAGTATTCTGCATAGGATTTGATGAAATGTGTGTACATATATTTAATAATGTTATAAAATGGCAATATAATATTGTACGTAATAATAAAGTGATGTTAAGTCATGTATGTCGACAAAATCTTACATCATAAGCTAGTTTGTCCTGTGGTGGGAAATGTTATGTAAATGCAAAGATTAAATGCATATGAAAAGTAATTAAGAAAAATGATGAGGTGTCAGGTAGTTGGAGGGTAACTACTTTTTGGGTGTATAAATAAGCCCCTGCCTTCATTTATTCAGTCATGTAGGTTTATGGATTGATAGAAGAGCATTGGTATGTGTGAAGGTTGATACATATGTGCGTAGGGCATGATGTAGTCATGCTATGGATGCAATTATGAAGAGTATTCTGCATAGGATTCTATGAAATGTGTGTACATATATTTAATAATGTTATAAAGTGGCAATATAATATTGTACGTAATAATAAAGTGATGTTAAGTCATATATGTCGACAAAATCATACATCATAAGCTAGTTTGTCCTGTAGTGGGAAATGTTATGTAAATGCAAAGATTAAATGCATATGAAATGTAATTAAGAAGAATGATGAGGTGTCAGGTACCTAGAGGGTAACTACTTTTTAGGTGTATAAATAAGCCCCTGCCCTCAATAATTCATTCAGTCATGCAGGTTGATGGATTGATAGAAGAGCATTGGTACGTGTGAAGGTTGGTGCATATGTGTGTAGGGCATGATGCAGTCATGCTATGGATGCAGTTATGAAGAGTATTCTGCATAGGGTTTGCAAACTGCAGATAATGTTGTACAGTATATGCCATTGTTAATATAAAACGGCTTGTATTTATTGTCATCTACCATTGTTGTTGTGGTTGCTATTGTTGTTGCAGGTTTTGTGCATTGTTATTGCTCATGACTACAAATTTGTAGAATTATTTAAGTAGAAATGGAATTGTGTATAAGCATGTTAAATTACATATCTACATTGGCGCCATTGACTATACAAAGTTGGGTCAAATTTGGGGACATGGAGTTTTGAGAAGCAAAACCCTTGGGAAGATGTGCAACAAGAACACTGGAATGTAGCCAAAGAAGTAGGTGAAGATGCACCAAATTTGTTTGTTGATGTAGACGAAGGGCCATCCAATGAAACGTGCATAATAGATGTGCAGACGGGATGCAAAAATGTAGATGAAGAATTTGCAGATCGAGGATTTGCAAACACAAAAGCTTCAGTCACAGACGCAGAAATTTCAGTCACAGACACAAAAATTTCTGTCATAGACGCAAGATTTGTAGACACGAGGATTGTCACTGTAGATGTTAATGACAGAGAATCTGTAGTCCGAGAAGTTGCTGTCAACCGTCATAATAGGTAGATCAGACAGAACCCGACAGGAAGACAGTAGGATTGGAAGCAGTCGTCTTGGTGTCGGCAAGACTCTGATGGAATCAATTTGAACGTCGACAGGACTGATGGAATTAGTTTGGACGTCGATAGGACTGATGAAATCAATCAGGACGTCGGCAAGACTGATGGAATCAGTCTGGACAATGGCAAGACTGATGGAATCAATCAGAACATGAGAAGGACTGATGGCATCAGTCAAGACGTTGGCAGGACTGATGGAATCAGTCTGGATGTTGATAGGACCGATGGAACCAATCAAGATGTGGGCAAGATTGATGGCATCAGTCAGGACATTGGCAAGACTGATGGAATCAGTCAGGATGACGAAAGTACCGATAGGATCCGTCCAGATAAAGGCAGAATAGTCAATCGTCAGATTGATGGAACAAGTGCAGTTTGTCGTCAAGATGACGACAACAATGCAATCAGCTGTCCGGAAGACGACAAAACAAAAAGTGGAGTAGTCAATGAGAAGTTGCATACCGACGCCTAATGTTTGTTGTTGAAGCAGTTGCAAGTTGTGGTGCATGATGGTGAGCGGGACACGAGTTCAACATCGGTGCAAAAGACAAATGAGATGTCCAACAGTGCACAAGATGGGAGTTCGGCACTAGAGAAACTGTAGTTGCAAGTTGGAATGTTTCATGGTATGAACGAGAGTACAACGAAAGAGCAATTGAAAGGTGATGTGCATTAAGTATTTGCGTAAGGGAGAAATACGCAAACGATTGCAGCCAATAACATACCAACCTATCAAACCGAAGGCCAATTTGGGCATATCGTGTAAGTGTCCACCATTTCATGGCGAATCAAGAGAAGACCCAGCAAGGCATTGGAGAATCTGTCACCTGATGTGGATAGTAGTTGAACAAAATAATGAAGCAGATTGGAGGAAATGGTTTCCTACGACATTTTGTGGATTCGCAATGGATTGGTACATGAAATTCCCTGTAGACAAGTACCAGACATGGGAAGAATTGTGTGATGCTTTTGTGCAAGAATTTCGGTTGTTTGACAATAACAATGCAGTCATTGCTGAAATCTATGGACTGAAACAGGGTGAGAACGAGTCTGTTCGTTCCTATAACGGGAAGTTGAGTGGGCTATTTGACCATTTTGAGGAAGACCAATCAAACACATTGAAGAGGAAATGGTTCATAGATGCACTTCTCCCTCCATACCGAAAGAATATGAGCATGGCCCCTCTGACATCATACCAAGAGGCTCTGAAATACGCCTTGATTTAGGAAAGTGATGCAAAAACATCAAAATATTGGCATCATGTTAATATCGATGAGAGTGACACTGAGGATGAAAGTGATTATGAAATTGGGCAAGATTTAGACATCGAGAGTGATGATTTTGGGGAGGAGAGTAGTTCATCGGTAAAGTACTGGGGTCGAGCAGTCAAGGAAGGAAGCGACTTCCAAGAGACGATTGATGACTCTGAGGATAAGTATGACTCAAAAAGTGCAAGATCATCACTACAGGTATATGCAACACCAAGGGAGATTGTACAAAGAAGAGATACCACTAATGAACTAGTCTATAACAACCGTCAGAGAACTTGCAGACGAAGAATTCAATATGATAGTGAGGGTAGACCTATTGTACAATGTTGGCAATGCCAATTGTGGGGGCACTTTGCATGAGACTGCCAAAATGCTGCAAAGCGAATTGAACCAGTGATTCATCAAGAGTTTGACGAGTCGAAGTAGAGTTATAGCCCTTAATAGGAAGCAACGATGGTGAAGCCAATTGCATTTGAGGAAGTGAACCTGCTTGAGATGGTGAACTTGATGAGCTTAATTCAAATTGAGCAAGTGAATCTGATTTCAATTGAGGACAAAAACTTTCTGCAAGAAGTTGAAACATTTCAGGAAGACGGTCAAATGGCAAAGTGCCATCAGGAGGGTGATATTTAGACAGGTTATCAGATAGAAGAAAACAGTCATTAAAGTCACCAAATGGAATAATGCAATCAATCAAGTCACCAAATGAAAAACTGCAGTCAGCAAGGAGAAGGCTTGATGGCAGAATGCAGTCAGGAAGAAATCTAGACGATAGGGCTTTGTCAGGAGACTGGTCAGACGGATGAGGCTAGGATGGTTGGAGAATACAATCATATGGTAGAGAAGTCGTCTAAGGAGGAGCCACTTGCAGAGGATCCGTCTGAGGAGAAGTCGTTTGAGGAGGATCCGTCTGAGGAGAAGCCGTTTGAGGAGGATCTGTTTAAGGAGAAGCCGTTTGAGGAGGATCCATATGAGGAGAAGCCGTTTGAGAAGCCATTTGAAGAGGATCCATATGAGGAGAAGTTGTCTGAGTAAAATCTGTATGAGGAGCCATCTAAAGAGGAGTCGTTTGAGAAGGAGCTGTCTGAGACAATCTATCAGGTCAATCCGTCTAGGACAATCCATTTGAGACAATCCATCAAGCTTCTCAATCCATAATCCGTCAGGACCAATCTGTCCGAGCTCATCAGTCACCCTTAAGACTGATCCATCTGAGCCAATCCGTCAGGAGGAACTTGTCATTCATGAGGACCAATCCGTAAGAGCTCATCAGTCAATCCGTCTGTGTTGATCCATCCTAGATTGATCCGTCATAGATTGAGTCGTCAGGGCAATCCGACATAGCCTAATCCATCAGGGATTGTCGTCAGAGAAAGTGTTGTCTGAGGCAATGCAGTCAAACAAGTTGTTGTTAGAAATACTGTCCAACGAGGGACATGTCTGTCAGAGGTTGACAAGTGGTCAGTTGGATCAAGAAAGTAGTGAATTGAAGCTGAAGGGAAGCTATTTTAGGTCAAGTGAAGGCTCCTAAAATGTTGACAAGGAGCAAACTTTAGTTCAGACAGTGATGGTTTCAGTGGTTTTGCCCTTGAGGTTTCGGGGCGTTGCCCCAAACCCTACGAGAGATTTGCCCGTCGACCCTGCAAGGGACGTTGTCCCTTGACCTTGCAAGGGGTCTCCCGCCCCCTTGACCCTCAACACAGGTGGCGAAGAGCGTTGCCCGTCATGTTCATGATGTTGATAGCGTTGCTCACATTGATGATATGGCTAATTGCCAAAAGTGAAGTGAAGTGTTTGATGAAACGTGTGTACATATATTTAATAATGTTATAAAGTGGCAATATAATATTGTACATAATAATAAAGTGATGTTAAGTCATGTATGTCGACAAAATCATACATCATAAGCTAGTTTGTCCTGTAGTGGGAAATGTTATGTAAATGCAAAGATTAAATGCATATGAAATGTAATTAAGAAGAATGATGAGGTGTCAGGTAGTTGGAGGGTAACTACTTTTTGGGTGTATAAATAAGCCCCTCCCTTCATTAATTCATTTAGTCATGCAGGTTGATGGATTGATAGAAGAGCATTGGTACGTGTGAAGGTTGGTGCATATGTGTGTAGGGCATGATGCAGTCATGCTATGGATGCAGTTATGAAGAATATGCTGCATAGGGTTTGCAAACTGCAGATTGTAATGTTTTACTGTATATGCCATTGTTAATATAAAATTGCTTGTATTTATTGTCATCTACCATTGCTGCTGTGGTTGCTCTTGTTATTGCAGGTTATTGCTCATGTCTGCAGATTTGTAGAATTATTAAAGTAGAAATGGAATTGTGTGTAAGCATGTTAAATTACATTTCTACACTCACCACTATGCGACACAGCTTTGCCTAGACAATCTGTAAAGGAGTCATAGACTGTATTGACTTGTACTTCCATAGATCACCATTCATTAGATCTTGGTAATTTAATTTATAATGATCCCTATTTAGACAATTATGGTGTCACATGTGAAAGAAAAAAGATCATTTCAAACTAGACTACTGGCTAGGTAAGTTATTTCACTGTGTAAGAATTGTAAATGTTTAATTTTTTTATGTCATCAGATCTTGCATTTCCCACTCTTTCTCAAAATATATAGTACAATGTACCTTTGAATGTAACTTTAGTACAAATGCAAGGAATACAGCTATTGGCATGCCAATTACATAAAATCCCAACAAGTTGCTCCATGCTGCCAGATGCTGCCAGCCACATCCTCTTGCTACACCTGTGGAGTACATGATTGTCAATGCTTACAACATACAAAGAAAACAGCATATTTCCCTAAAATATAATTTGATTAATTTCAGTTTTAGTTTTGATGTCTCGTTGAAATAAGTGACAATAAGTAGCTTGTGATGAGTACAAGGTTAACTAGAAGGTATTTTCTAATGAACTATAAAGTAGGAAAACATCTTCCATGTGGAACCTGAAAGAACTCCTTGAATTGCATCAAAGAATATGGAAGTTGCCAGTAATGGTGTCATAGCTGCAAAGTTTTCCTTAATTCTCCAACTGTCACTGAAGGCAGCTGCCCAGGTATCACGACCAATCAGCAATAGTACCGCAATTGTGGCAGCTAGCAGAACTGCAAATTTGATTGTAAGAGTAACTGCTGACTTTGCTTTGTGTTCATGTCCAGCACCAAGTTCATTTGACATCCGGGTGCTGTTAATATCAAAACACAAGTGACTTCAAGAAAATGTAGCAGAGAAAAAATGATCACCAAAAAAACAAGGCTGAAATCTAGTAGTGACGTTGGTCATAATTTGTTATAATATACAACCTAAAGATACCCATATCATATACCTGACAGCAGCACTGTAGCCAAATGTAACCATATAAGCAAGTGCTTCTGTATTTACACTGCAAGCAGACCACTTAACAAATTAATATCAATAATTTATTTTTTTTGGCATCAAAGGGCATGAGAGCTCATAAGCCACCAGGAAACTAAGGAAACAATAGTAAGGGTTTGATCAGTTTAGAAGCATACCAAATAGCAACCAGTGAGGTGTTCATCCCAGAATCTGGTAAGAGCCCAGCAACCAAAACAAGGAATTCAAATGCCCAGTACTCCAAGCTGGAGGACAAATTTGAAAAGCACAATTTAGGTTATGGAATTTCCAAGCAAACATGGAACAATTTCTCCACTAACAATGCCACACTACCAAAAGACACGACAAATAATTCTATCAGATTCCATGTAAATCATGTTTGAAAATGAACAGGCAGATCAGAATAATTGAAATAGATTCATATCATATTAATAATTAGTATAGCAGAGTGATAGTTATCTTCAAAGTCCATGGGGAAATAGAGTTCTCAATAAAGTGCATATATAGTAGATTCTGTGGTTCAGACCAAGCATTTTTTTCTCCAAGTAGGTAAAGTTGATGTGCAGACCTGGAAAGAGATAGAGGGTAAGATGTTGGTCAAAGCATCACTATGGAAGACAAATGCAGATATTTTTTAAAGACCTGATCCCAAATTAAAAACTGAATAATCAATGGAATCAAAGAAAGGAAATGAAATGAGGAATGTGGATGGAGTAGTCTGGAAGGCGGGAACAAATTGGCAGAGATCTCTACTTTCAACTCTGGTACAGCCCCCAAGTTTTATTATGTATGCACTTGTATCTAGAGTTTGAACACAGCAATTGCACCAAGTTGGAAGTATAAATGCAAAAGCTGTCAGAATTGTTTATATATCTCAAAAACATTGATCAAGCATGAAAATTTAAGATTTCACATTAAACATTATTTGTAACAGCACAAGCACATACTGATATTTGTATATGAAGGACTTAGCATCTATAACAATGTAATAGGGGAGATGAGAGTCAAAAGGTCAAAATAATACATTAAATTGATGAGAAGAAGATTATTCAGAAAAACAACTAATATAAAAAAAAATTGTATTCTGCTCATGGGGTTGTACTCCAACTGATGAGAATGTTTGGATCACAAACATCCCACCACAGTTCAATTCCCACAGATACTGTGATAATATGGTGTGTTGTAGTAGCACTATGTTGTTCATTCAAATACCATAGTAACATGATCATGATGTTTCATGGGTGGGATTGTTGGCAATTTTGGGTACTTTGGGTACATTGCCTTTGCTCAAGTGTATAAGTTGTCATTGATGTCAAGAAGCTCTTGAAGGAATTTGATTTGATGTCAAATAATTTGTTTTGATGAAGGTTACGGCATGACAGTTTCAAAGGTCTTTTGTAAACCCCAAGTTGGCAGGTTTAAAGATTACAGGTGGATGCATTAGTTTAATGCATTTGGGTCCAGGAGGAAGTATTTATTTAAATAATTAAAAACCTTGTTAAGGTTCCCTTTAATTATTTTTAAATAAATATTAAATTATTGTTTGCAATGGGTTCTCCTAACCCATGGCGCTATGTTTTAAGATTGTGGGCGCTAGCCAAGACCTCCGCCGACGTGTTAAACTCCTCGCCGACGTCAAGAGCTTATGGTAAAAATGCATATAAATCTCCCTCGATGAAAATCAAGAATTATCCCATCCGCATTTTGAAAAGAGTTGCTCGCTTTGTGAATTCGTGATCTCATTGTTCGGATTTCTTCTCCGATTGTGTCTTCACCGTTTTCGTGAACCTCGTTGTTCATTTTTTTTGTACTCGCCGTTTGTCGTAAATCCGCCGTAAGGTTTTCGTCTTCGTGTTCGCGTCAGAAGAAAGGGAGGCACTATTGTTTTATTTAATCCCTAGCGTAGAAGGAACAAGGCTAACAGCGTGAGGTTTAAACCTCACCGGGCGCCTTTGGCGCACCGGTAGCGGCTAGGCTGTTGGCGCGCTACCCGAACGGGAGGTTCCGCATTCGAATAACGTGAAAGGGTTTTTCATCGTGAAGTGGACGCAGCGGGTGGTGTTAGAATTCGTGCACAATTTCTCCATAGCACGATTTTTGATGTTGGCCAAGGTATTTTCGAAATTAATTTTTGCTAAGTGTATTTTGCGGATGGAGGAAGTTTATTAGAGGGAAAAATAGCTTAGGAGTTATAAGGAGTTTAAAGCTTGTTTTATTTTGATAAAAGATTCTTTTGAATGGTGTTGATTGAACCTTGTTTGATGAGCATTGTTGTTGAAGCCCTAATTGATGGTGAAAAGAACATGAGTATCATTGTTATGTGATTCTTTGCATAGTTGGCAATTGTTGGGGTTTCATGTTCTTGAAAGAAAGCATTCTATCCTATCCATTTCAGATATTGAGTTGAGTTTTCAGATTTGAGATTGAGTTTGAGCTGAGTTGATTTGAGTTGAGTTTTGAGATTGGGAGTTGAGTATAGAACATATTGAGTCTCTAACAATTCTCTTTATGCTTCTATGAGTTTGACAAATCACATTGGGTCTCTAACAATTCACCTTGTGATTTCCTACTAAGAAAGTTTTTTTTTGGTGAGCTTGCTGAGTTTTGGACAGGTTTCGGTGGGGACTTGTGAGCAGTCTTGGACAGGTTTCGGTGGGGACTTGTGAGCAGATTTGGACAGGTCCTAGCAGAGGACTTGTGAGCTGAGTTTGATAGTTCTATCAGAGAACTTGAGGACAGAGGTGCACTGGTTCTTTGAGAAGAACCTGAGGACAGATTTGGCAAGTCTTTGAGAAGGCTTGTGTGCAGAGGATTGATTTGTTCAAGCTTAAGCGTTGGACAGATCTGACAGACAGAGGAAGACTTGTACTAGACCGACTGACTGTGTTTGGTACAGGTTGTTGAGCTACTGTGGACGTGATCATAGAAGGCAGAGGTCTCTTAGGCTAAGCATTGAGGACAGGAGGTCTTCGGTGGAAAGGAGTTCCATGTGTTGGCAAGAGGTAGAGGCAGTTGATCTTCTGAGGGATCATTTCCAGAGCAGAGGGGAAGGTATCTCCTTTGAGCGAGAGGCTCATAAATTTTTATTAGGGGAAGGTATCTCCTTTGGGCCGAGGCTCATAAATATTGTAATTGGGAAGGATTCCCAAAGAACTTTGAGGAAATTTTTAGAGAAAAGTTTTGTGGACGTAGCCCAACCATTTTGGGTGAACCACGTTAAAAATGGGTCTTCAATGTGTGATGCTTTCTGTCTTGATTAATGTTGTGTTGATGCCACTTGCTATCTAAAGTTAAAATTATTAATTGGTTAAGTCTTATACTTGTTCACCCCCCCTCTCGGTATAAGTCCATGTTCTTCAATTGGTATCAGAGCGGGTCTCTCCAGAAAGAGCCTAACAGCTTGGAGAAGGATCTATCAGAGGAACATACAGATTCAGAAAGAGATGAAGAGGTTGAGTTCGATCTCAAAGGTGAATTCTTCTTGGCTTTAAGAAAGCTTGAGAAATTCAGGGAAGAGAATTCTGTTCTCAAGCATCAATGTCGGGAAGAAGAGATAGCAAGATCAGAATTGTCTCAAAGTGTTATAGACTTCAAAATTCTAGCTGAAGAAGGGAAGAAGGTTGAACAGGTTCGACGAGAGGTTCTCAAAGGAAAGGAAGGCTGATTGCGAGAAACTAGAAGAAGAGGTTATGTCTCTTAGAGTGAAGTTGGAACAGTTGGCTCTCGGACAGAATACTCCGTGTGAAAAGCAAAAGAAGGATGGTATCACCATTCAAGAAATAGGGGCTTCGAGCAAGATCAATCTTCATCCTGAAGAGCGGTGGATTCCAGTTGGTCACAAGAAGAACAATCATCCAAGGCATCAAAACAGGTTACATAATACTTTCCATGGCTATTGTTTTTCCTGCAAGAAATTTGGTCACAAAGCTATGCATTGCAATAAGTCTGTGAATAGCCATAGTAAGGAAAATGTTAACTCTTTTGCACCTCTTATGAATAAATATGTCATGTGTTACAAGTGCAATAATTTTGGGCATATAGCAAGGATGTGCAGTTTGGATAGATCTAGCCTTGAGTTCACTAAAAAGAGAAATGAGATCAAATCTAAGTCAATGATAGTTCAAACTGCTTTTCATGCTCAAGACAAAGTAGAGAAATGGTATCTTGATAGTGGTTGTTCAAAACATATGACTGGTGAAAAGGAAAAGTTTTTGGTCTTAAAAGAAACAAACAGAGGAACGGTCAGTTTTGGAGATAACGAGTCGACTAAAATCTGTGGTAAAGGGACTCTTAGTTTGGATGGGAAATCCAAAACAGAAAATGTGCTTTATGTAGAAGGCCTAAGACATAATCTTCTAAGTGTGAGTCAACTTTGTGATCAAGGGCACATAGTATCTTTCTTTTCGGATAGATGTGAGATAAGTAAAGAAAAAAATGGAAAACTCATTGCTAGTGCTACAAGGACTCCAAACAATCTTTACATGCTAAGTGAGATAAAAAAGGAAAAGTGTTTTCTAACTCAAGAAGATGAGAGTTGGTTATGGCATAAAATATTGGGGCATTTGAGCTTTGATAATCTTGTCAATATTAGTAACAAGGAAGCAGTTAGAGACTTGCCCAAAATAAAAAGGCCCCATAACATCGTTTGCGGTCCTTGTCAACATGGAAAAAGGACCAGAACCAGTTTCAAATCAAAAGGGTATACTTCTTCAAAACCATTGGATCTTATTCATACTGATTTATGTGGCCCTACCGGAACTCGGAGCATTCAGGGAGAAAGCTACTTCATGTTGTTTATAGATGATTATTCTAGAATGACTTGGGTTACTTTTCTCAAAGAAAAATCTGAAGCTTTTGAAAAATTTAAAGCTTTCAAAGAAATGATTGAAAATGAGACTGACAAGAGAATCAAATGCTTAAGATCAGATAGAGGAGGAGAGTTCACTTCAAATGAATTTGTGGAATACTGTGAGCAACAAGGAATCAAAAGAGAATATTCAGCAGCAAGAACTCCTCAACAAAATGGAGTAGTTGAAAGGAAAAACAGAACTATTGAAAATATGGCTAGAGCTATGTTAAATGAGTCAAAACTTTCAGATGGCTTTTGGAAAGAGGCGGTCAGTACAGCAGTCTACATTATCACCAGGGCCCAACTTAGAGTCAATCATCATAAAACTCCTTATGAGTTGTGGAAAGGAAGACCAGCTACAGTAAAATACTTCAAAGTGTTTGGGAGTAAGTGCTTCATCAGAAGGGAAGATCAGAATTTGGGTAAGTTTGATCCTAGATGTGATGAGGGAATCTTTCTTGGGTATTCCAGCAGAAGCAAGGCCTATAGATGCTTCAACAAAAGAACTCATACAGTTGTAGAGAGCATAAATGTAACAGTTGATGAAAAGACAGGGATAAGAGAACCAGTCCAGGAACTCAGTGATGAAATTTGTCAAGAAGAATTCAGAGAGGTTTCTAGATGAAGAAGAGGAAAGACAACAACTGCTTCCCAAAACTCCTTCACGATATGTTCAGAAACATCATCCCAAATATTTGATCATTGGTGATCCAAATAGCAGGCAAACAAGAAGAAGAGTCATTCCCTCACATGATTCTACAAATGTTTCATTATTATCTCAGATTGAGCCAAAATATTTCAGTGAAGCATGTGCGAGATAAGTTTTGGGTAAAAGCAATGGATGAAGAGCTAAATCAAATAGAGAAAAGTGAAACTTGGGAATTGGTTCCAAGACCTAAGGACAAGAATGTCATTGGCACAAAATGGATATTCAGAAATAAACTCAATGAGGATGGAAAGATTGTCAGAAACAAAGCTAGGTTAGTCTGCAAAGGTTATGCTCAAGTAGAAGGTGTTGATTTCGAAGAGACGTTTGCTCCTGTTGCTCGTCTTGAAGCTATCAGAATGTTTTTGGCCCTTTCAAGCTTCAAATCATTCAAGGTATATCAAATGGATGTAAAGTCAGCTTTTCTAAATGGGGTGTTGGTAGAAGAAGTCTACATAGAACAGCCAGAAGGAGTGTCTCTCTCGGAACAGTCAGACTATGTGTGTAAACTGAAAAAGGCCTTGTATGGGTTAAAGCAAGCACCTAGGGCTTGGTACTCAAGACTTGACAGGTATCTTCATGAGCAAGGCTTCGGGAAAGGTGTGGCAGATAGCAATTTGTATATTAAGAATGAAGGTGATGATATGTTGATTATGGTTGTCTATGTTGATGATATTATTTTTGGGGGAAATAATACTCAGATGTGCAAAGATTTTGCTAACACCATGCAGAAGGAATTTGAGATGTCTATGATTGGAGAGTTGTCATTCTTTTTAGGTCTTCAGATTGCTCAATCAAAAGATGGTATATTTCTCTCTCAAGGAAAGTATATCAAAGAAATGTTGAAGAAATTTGGGATGATGGACAACAAACCGGTGTGTACTCCAATGATTACAGGGTGCAAGATGAGTAAAGATGATGAATCTCCAGCGGCGAGATCGGAGGTTGTACGAGATCAATGATTGGCGAGTTTATTATATGTTACGACTACCGGACCGGATATCATGCGAGCGGTTGGGTTAGTAGCAAGATTTCAGGCAGCTCCTAAAGATTCTCATGTTATAGCGAGTTAAGAGGATATTCAGATATCTGAAGGGCACTATGGAATTTGGGCTTTGGTATCCTAAAGGTGATGATTTCATTCTCACATCTTATACATATGCAGATTGGGCAGGCGGTATTGATGACAGGAAAAGCACTAGTGGTGGAGCATTCTTTCTGGGAAAGAGTTTGGTTTCTTGGCTAAGTAAGAAACAACCTTCGGTTTCCTTATCTACAACGAGAGGCTGAATACATAGCAGCGGTGGTTGGGTGTACACGGGTTTTATGGATGAAAACCACCTTGGAGGATTTCAAAGTCAAGCATGAACAACCCATCTCCATACTTTGTGATAATACAAGTGCCATAAGTATTTCCAAAAATCCGGTAATGCACTCAAGGACAAAGCATATTTCCATCAAGTATCACTTTCTAAGGGAGAAAGTGCAAGACAAGCAGGTCAAGGTAGAGTATGTGTCTACTAAAGAGCAGATTGCGGATATCTTCACCAAACCTCTTCCAAGAGATACGTTTGAGTATCTAAGGGAGAAATTGGGAGTTGTACTCCCACCCCGGAATTAATCACCTCATCGGGAGGTGGGGGAGGGACTAAGCTAAGAGGCTCATTCTTAGTCCCGAGCCCCAAAGGTGACCCTTTGCCATTGATGACAAAGGGGGAGAGATATGAGTAAGGGGGAGAGCTTCAAAGTGAAGAGGAGAGCTTCAAGTCGGGGGGAGCAAAACTTCAAAGGAAGATTCTCGGTTGTGGGCACGGTTGGTCGAGTTGTTAGCACGGTTGGTTTCAATTTTGGCTCTTGAGAAGTGTTTTCGGTAAAGGTTTGCCATCAATGACAAAGGGGGAGATTGTTGGCAATTTTGGGTACTTTGGGTACATTGCCTTTGCTCAAGTGTATAAGTTGTCATTGATGTCAAGAAGCTCTTGAAGGAATTTGATTTGATGTCAAATAATTTGTTTTGATGAAGGTTACTGGCATGACAGTTTCAAAGGTCTTTTGTAAACCCCAAGTTGGCAGGTTTAAAGATTACAGGTGGATGCATTAGTTTAATGCATTTGGGTCCAGGAGGAAGTATTTATTTAAATAATTAAAAACCTTGTTAAGGTTCCCTTTAATTATTTTTAAATAAATATTAAATTATTGTTTGCAATGGGTTATCCTAACCCATGGCGCTATGTTTTAAGATTGTGGGCGCTAGCCAAGACCTCCGCCGACGTGTTAAACTCCTCGCCGACGTCAAGAGCTTATGGTAAAAATGCATATAAATCTCCCTCGATGAAAATCAAGAATTATCCCATCCGCATTTTGAAAAGAGTTGCTCGTTGTGAATTCGTGATCCGCTGTTCGATTTCTTCCGATTGTGTCTTCATCTTTTCGTGAACTCGCTGTTCATTTTTTTGTCTTCGCCGTTTGTCGTAAATCCATCGTAAGGTTTTCGTCTTCGTGTTCACGTCAGAAGAAAGGGAGGCACTGTTGTTTTATTTAATCCCTGGCGTAGAAGGAACAAGGCTAACAGCGTGAGGTTTAAACCTCACCGGGCGCCTTTGGCGCACCGGTAGCGGCTAGGCTGTTGGCGCGCTACCCGAATGGGAGGTTCCGCATTCGAATAACGCGAAAGGGTTTTTCATCGTGAAGTGGACGCAGCGGGTGGTGTTAGAATTCGTGCGCAATTTCTCCATAGCATGATTTTTGATGTTGGCCAAGGTATTTTCGAAATTAATTTTTGCTAAGTGTATTTTGCGGATGGAGGAAGTTTATTAGAGGGAAAAATAGCTTAGGAGTTATAAGGAGTTTAAAGCTTGTTTTATTTTGATAAAAGATTCTTTTGAATGGTGTTGATTGAACCTTGTTTGATGAGCATTGTTGTTGAGAGCCCTAATTTGATGGTTGAAAAGAACATAGGGAGTATCATAATGTGTATAGTGATAAATCTTTGCATAGTTGGCAATTGTTGGGGTGTTCATGGATTCTGGAAATGAAAGCCTTTATCCTATCCATTTCCAGGATATTGAGTTGAGTTTTCAGATTTGAGATTGAGTTTGAGCTGGGTTGAGTTTTGAGATTGGGAGTTGAGTATAGAACATATTGAGTCTCTAACAATTCTCTTTATGCTTCTATGAGTTTGACAAATCACATTGGGTCTCTAACAATTCACCTTGTGATTTCCTACTAAGAAAGTTTTTTTCTTGGTGAGCTTGCTGAGTTTTGGACGGGTTCCGGTGGGGACTTGTGAGTAGTCTTGGACAGGTTCCGGTGGGGACTTGTGAGCAGATTTGGACAGGTCCTAGCAGAGGACTTGTGAGCTGAGTTTGATAGTTCTATCAGAGAACTTGAGGACAGAGGTGCACTGGTTCTTTGAGAAGAACCTGAGGACAGATTTGGCAAGTCTTTGAGAAGGCTTGTGTGCAGAGGATTGATTTGTTCAAGCTTAAGCGTTGGACAGATCTGACAGACAGAGGAAGACTTGTACTAGACCGACTGACTGTGTTTGGTACAGGTTGCTGAGCTATTGTGGACGTGATCATAGAAGGCAGAGGTCTCTTAGGCTAAGCATTGAGGACAGGAGGTCTTCGGTGGAAAGGAGTTCCATGTGCTGGCAAGAGGTAGAGGCAGTTGATCTTCTGAGGGATCATTTCCGGAGCGAGAGGGGAAGGTATCTCCTTTGAGCAGAGGCTCATAAATTTTGATTAGGGGAAGGTATCTCCTTTGGGCCGAGGCTCATAAATATTGTAATTGGGAAGGATTCCCAAAGAACTTTGAGGAAATTTTTAGAGAAAAGTTTTGTGGACGTAGCCCGACCATTTTGGGTGAACCACGTTAAAAATGGGTCTTCAATGTGTGATGCTTTCTGTCTTGATTAATGTTGTGTTGATGCCACTGTTATCTAAAGTTAAAATTATTAATTGGTTAAGTCTTATACTGTTCACCCCCCCCTCTCAGTATAAGTCCATGTTCTTCAGGGATACATTTCAATCTCCATACAATCGATTAGGGAAAAAAAGGAAGCACTGAAGCCTGCAATGATGAAATGTGTGTGAGTATTGTTTTTTAAGTTTGTATGACCATCACCTAGACAAAATGGAAGCAAGAGAAAATAAAAAACAATAAAAATATAACCTTGAGTACCTTCACCTGAAAATCTACAATGAAGGCAACAAATTTCAATGAAGAATTAACAGAAGAGGGGGGGAAATGTTAGGATCACATCCTAACGTTATTTTGTAATTCTTATTTGCCTATGTAATGACCCACTTCCAACGTAGCATGAAAGTAACATTATTGGTGGGACTAGATGTCCACTAAAAGTCTTGACACGTTGCACTCTTACAACTCACACCTCACACCTTGCACACTTTATTACATAACACTTGGACTCTTCTCACACATTGACACATACATTAGAGAAATATAACTCACACTCCCTAATCTAATATTTACAAATGTACCATGTGGTACTTTAATGCTACCAAATAATGTAATATCTCTAACAGGTTATCCCTAATACATGTAATGCAAGATAAAGTACAAATAAATAGTCATGTGAGGGAAAGAATCCTTGATAGACTAATAGCTAATGAAGTCCAACGTTGGAACACAGGGAAGTGAAGGTGGGGCCAGGGACTGGCCTCATGTTCCATCACATTGAAGGGGCCAATGCAAGATCTAATAATATCAATCAGGAAATGCCCAAGGCTAAGTGTCCTAAGTTAGGTGATCCTTGACTGATACAAGGTACTCCCCCAACACCTCTTCTAGCCTCTAGTGATAGAGAGGAAACCAGTTATGTGTGCTCCCCCTCGGGGAGGTCTATGAGGACCATAGTGCAACAAGGAATAGTGACACAACATTTGGAGTAAGGGTGCTTTGTTGTCATGGTGGTAGTTTACAAAGAGCAACGTATTGATCTGTCTTCATTTGTATGTGGTATTGTAGCATCAAGAGGATGCTTCATGCCTCCAATATTTGAAACAAGATGAAAGAAAGAGATAATTGAATTGGTGGGACTAGATGTCCACTGTACTGTCTTATAACAGAAGTTGGCAACTTCTCAGAAAAAGAGAGACAAAGAACACTTTATCATGGTAGTGGAAGAAGGTTGAGAACAATCCTCCAAATTCTCTATACAACAATGATAAACCCCTAGGACCTTTTAGTAGACAAAGAACTGAAAAAATACATGCTCCTCATTCTACACTTCATGTAGAGACTAGAGGTGACTAATCCTGTCATTTTGAGGGAAACAGTGGTCAGTCTCAGCACAGACTAGTGAAAGCAGACCCTCAACATGGTTAACGAAGTTTGGGTTCCATTTTGTAATTTTGTATTTCTCGATTTTGTATTTTGACTTTGGAGCACTTACCTTGGCTCCCCTCATGCTAATGTCACCAAGTGTACTTTTCGAGTCACAGGCAAGTCTTATATGGCTCAATGTAGCAACAACCTTGAAGTGAAATGCAGGTAGGCTCTAAATGTATTTGTGCAATCTACTTAATCATTATTGTTTTTCCTTTTCTCCATCTCATGGATCATATACAATCTCTAGGTGACAAAATTAAAAATTACTGTTATTTATATATTATTTTATTTACTGACCTACTTTGGTCAAATTGTGTTCTTTCTTTCTAAGATCTAAGATTGTCTAAACTTCCTCCAACAGTCTTACAAGTTGTTCTAAGGCTCAAAATTTGTCTAGAATACAGCAAGCCAAAGATGCTCTGCAAGTTACAGGTTACTCTAAGATCCAAGATCCACCCTGAATGCTTCTCCAGCAAACCAATCTACATGCTAGATTGCAGGTTATGGAACCTCCTCTAGATGTCTCCAGACATAAAATAAGAATCCATCACAAGGAGGCCTGTTACACATCGCTGCTGGTCTGATAAGCTGGGCCACAAAGATGCACACAGAAAAGCTGGAACAACTCTCCTAAAGTTCGAAACAACTCTACCTTGAACTTAGTGGAAGCAAGTTATGCCTAGCAGAAACCTACAGATAGTTCTGCAAATTCCCACAGGAAAATCAAGTTTCTCTGATGTGTTTCTTCTTCCTGCAGAAGACCCTTCACAAACAAAAAGGTCTACGCACCCTGTATGCAGGATGATTTAGTCCAATCTGTTAGAGTTGATAAAAATTCTTCCCAGAAAGAATATTGAAATCCAAATTGACATGGAAACCAAGCTGAGTTTTTCTGTTTTTTTTTTTAATTTTCAGTTGTTGTTTTCCACTTCAGGTTTTCGTTTTCTTTGTTTGGATCTACATTGTTTGCATTTTCTATAGTTTCATCCCAGGCTCATGAAACCTCCACAGCTTCACAAATTTATAAAACATAGTAATTGTTGGTTACGGATCCGCCACCAAGAAAGGATTTGGTTTGTCTATGCGCCCTAGACCCGTCCAACAGATTGAAAGGCCGGAAGGAAGAGATGCCTTCCGTGCCAATCTCCGAAGAAGGTCGGCTCCTATACTACACTACTAGGGTTTTAAGATTAGGGAACTGAAAAGAAATGGGAAAATGCTGAAAGAAATAACTAACTGAAAGAAAAGGGAAATGGAGATAGTTTCAAGGGGAAGAACAGGCAGCACAATTACTAACTGATACTTAAAACAACAGCAATCAATATTTAAACTATAGCAGAAACCAACGCTGAAATATTCTTTGGTTTGTATCCTTCAACAATTCCAGGGTTCTGTTCTCAATCACACATTTAAATCCAGATTGCAGAATTATTGTATGCAAATGAAGAAACATAATTAACAGAAATAATCACAGAAGGCATCATACACAGGAAGTGAGTCCAGATTCAGAACCAGGAGTCTTGTATTAATGCTAAATTTCAAGTACAACAGCTCTCTAGCAAATGTTCCCCCCTTGATTACATTGCGCTCAACGGCTTTATAGAAGAATTTTCCCCCATTACATTAATGCTGAAACCCTAAAAGTACCTGAGATTTGACCTCCCTGTAGATGAGAGTACATCCGTATTTGGCTCACTCGTGTTTAGAGCGGCTCCGGACGGTCCTTGCAGCTGGTGCAACATGCTTCATTAATGCGGTTGGTGTAGCTTGGCCCCTGGAGCTTCTACGGGACCTGACATGGTCGTCTTGGTGCATCTTGAATGCTCACCTAGATTCCTTCCTTGGGATGAGTGCCCTCCAGAGTATCCTTCAGTGGCTGCCTTAGCGTTTAAAAATGCTCTTGCTGGAGTTCACTGAATCCTGCTGAAGTTCGCCCAAACTGGGTTCAAGGACGAGGTTCACTGAAGACTGGGGTCGAACTCGGAGTTCGCTGAAAACTGGGGCGAGAACGAGCCCACATTGCGTTCTCCCACATTGCCTTGGAAATATTTTCACCCTGAAGCCTTGAAGCTGCGGTTCACCCTGAAGCCTTGAAGCTGCGGTTCGCATGCCCGAAACTGTTTTTCGCCATATCTGGGGACCGAACTTGGAGGTAAACCTGCTTTAGTGTTTTTTGGGAGCATGCTAAAACCGGAGTTCGCTGCAGTCCGCCCCCAAGGCTGAGTTTTACAGTTTTTTGGAGTGAGACAAGGTGTGTCGGAGTTGAAGTTCGCTGAATATGGTACCGAACTTGTCGTTCGCTGTGTCCAAGAGCCGAACTTGGGGTTCGCTGGTGGTTCGGGCGAACTTGAGCATTTTTGGCCGACAAAGGATTTGGCCAACGCTCGGATTCTGGCTGACGTTCGGATTCTGGCCGACACTGAGGTTCGCGGCCGACATTGTGTTTTTGACCGACGCTGAGGTTCACGACCGACATTGAGTTTTTGGCCGACATTGAGGTTCACGGCCGATGTTCGCTTCGCCTGCTGCCCGAACTTGGGGTTCGTTGGGAAAATTGATGAACTCAAGGCTTTTTCTACCTTAGTCTTTTCTTGGGGCTAGCTCGGACTCAAGCTACGGTTCGCTGCATATGGTGCCGAAGGTGAAGTTCGCCGTATTTAAGGGCCGAACATGGGGTTCGCTAGCTGTTTTGGAGAACTGCAACATTTTGGGCCGTCACCGCATTTTGGCCGACATTGGGCATGCCACAGCTGAGGTTCGCTGTAGGTAAGGGGCGAGGTTCGCCGAAAATTTGGGCGAACCTGGGGAAACTTGCCTTAGCAAATTTTTTGGCCTTCTTTTGCTACCGCATGAACTGTTTTTCCTTTGAAACAAAGTGAACCTGGGGTTCTGCCTACCTTATGAGCTGTTTTGGGAGGAGAGAAAGGGAGGAGAGAGGGATATTTGCAGCAGCTCTTTAAAAAATTTTACCCCTTATGCAAAATGTGGCAAAATTGACAACAGTAGCAAGAGGACGAGAGAGATAAAGGGATGTGATAGACCAACAAGGTGGGAGAACGGAAGAGATGGAGGGGAAAAGGGGCCCCTAGCTAGGTTTCACACCCATGAATGGGGTGGTGATCATAGTACAGTGACTTGTAATGAGCATTGCAATTTAACTTGGAAAAGGAAAATGGAAAAAGCTAGAAGAATGGAAGAAATTTCAAATACAACATGAAATTCCAAGTTGAGACTGAGAAGGAATATATTAGAGTTCATTTTTCCACATACAACAAAGGAAAGACGAATCTTGTGAAGTGACAAAGGAAAACCTTGCATATAAAGAAGTTGTTCAACAAAGTCAATCTCCAGGTTTCAAATAGTAATACCACTCCCATCATGAAATCCACCAAATAAGATAAAAACTATCTCAACAACCATATGATAATGATACTCAATACAAAAAACAATCTAATAAGTGGTGACAAAGAAATACCTATGCAATAGGACACTATGCAGGATCAAATTGGCAAAGGAATGACCATAATTGGAATGAAATAATCATGTTGCAAATTACAACACTGTTCATAAGTTTATGAAAATGAATTAGATTCCTTATGGCAAACAATGGATATGAAACATTACTTATTAGGTAGCATAAATAAATAGAAAAACTAGAGTAGCTGACCATATCCACATTGTATGTGAAATTCAGTATTTGATCCAGTTATCCAAGGAAAAGAATTCATCTTCTGACATTCGTTCTATTCCATCTCTCCCTATTCATGGTACACAAAACATATGGGAAAGCACATGTTCAATTTCACTAACTTCTCAGGAATTGGCATCTGGTAACATTCTTATGGAATTATTAACCCTCTTCATGTAGTAGAGGAGGTCAAAGACTTACCACACCATGACTGTAGATTGAATTCCCAGACTTAGAAAAGGTTCGACAACCTTGAAAGCTTTAGGTGAAAATCCTCCCCAAGTATTCTGATAGCTTCTTGCCAGATTCATATAAAGTATTAAACAAAGGACCATCAACCAAAGGGTTATCGAGTTTGCAAATGCAGCTCCTCGAAAGCCCAATCTTGTCTGATGAACTAACAGATAACAAATCTGATGAACTAACAGATAACAAAGGAAAAAGTGGATAATCAAAGGGAAAACTGTGCACATGGTCAAAGGTATCACAATACTTTGGGTCTGCAAGAATCTTGTTAAGGACTGCAGCAAAGCATTTGCATAAAGTCCAGGAATCAAACATGTGAGATACTTTGTTGCCATAGCAGATACATCAGCATCTTGCCCAATGAATATGAGTATCAGCTCTGAATATAGCCAAAATATTGATAAAAGAATTGCACAAACAAATGTGACAAACATCGATGCTTGCAAGTAAACCCCCGACATTAGATATTCCTTTGCCCCATATGCTTGTCCACAAAAAGTCTCCAAGGCACCCGTCATTCCAATCTACAACAACAAATAAAGTTTCATTAAGAAAACAAAAGATCTCATAGAAACATTTTGCCAAATTCAGAAACAACAATTTATCTAGGATAAAATTACATCAAGTCAAGAATATCTTGTTCTTCCACATGAAACAAGAACCAAGGCCTTAGATTTTTTCCCCCTATCTGAAATATACTTTTGTAAAAATTTTAGATTTAAAATGGGGAGTTTTCTTATCATGTTTGTCGTCAAGATGACGACAACAATGCAATCGAGTGTCCGGAAGATGACAAAACCAAAAGTGGAGTAGTCAATGAGAAGTTGCATACCAATGCCGAATGTTTGTTGTTGAAGCAGTGGCAAGTTGTGGTGCAGGATGGTGAGCGGGACACGAGTTCGACATCGGTGCAAAAGACAAATGACATGTCCAACAGTGCACAAGACGGGAGTTTGGCACTAGAGAAACTATAGTTGCAAGTTGGAATGTTTCATGGTACGAACGAGAGTACAACGAAAGAGCAATTGAATGATGATGTACGTTAAGGATTTGCGTAAGGGAGAAATACACAAACGATTGCAGCCAATAACAGACCAACCTATCAAACCGAAGGTCAATTTGGGCATATCGTGTAAGTGTCCACCATTTCATGGCGAATCAAGAGAAGACCCAGCAAGACATTGGAGAATCTGTGACTAACGACTGATTGATGAGTCCTGACGGATTGCTTCCTAATGGATTGGCACTGACAAACTTCCACCTAATGGATTGGTACCTGACGGATTGTTGCCTGACGAATTGGTACCTGACGGATTAGTACCTGATGGATGAGCCCAAACAAATGAGCCTTGACGGCTAACGGATGGGCTCAGACGACTTTTGTCGGATGACTAGCATGATTGATGCTCCTAATAGTTAATGAGTTTCGTCCCTGCAATCCTCGTACTCCGTCTGCGTGCTCCTTCCTACAATACTATAACAAAACATGCATCCAACATACAAGCAAACATTCACAGAGACAAGATTGACATTGAAGTATATCTTTGCATTGTCATGAAGATTATTACATTCAGTCTAGTGACTGTAGCACAACACTTCCTTCTACAACGACTACTTCTCAAACAACTCATGGATCTTCTCTATATCTGAATTCATAAGAATATGTATGATGATCTACAAAAATGAAAGGGGTGTGTATTTATAGGGTGGCTCTAGTGGTTACAGTAACCAACCAGGCCCAACTGCCTTTGTTACAACGCTAACTAATTTGTCTAACCAATCCGTCTGTCTAACAAATCATGACGGCTGATTACATAATACATGACTGATTACATTTAGTGCGCTAAACACAATACATTTGACCGGTTTGATGATTTATATATTTTTTTCATACGAACAATGCATAAAACAGTCATTTTGTCAAACACTTATGATTTCACTCCTGTTTGGAACTGCTGTCTGCAGTGGCAACAAAGCACTTGACAAAGTGGGTCATGGTTAGAGAATTGCCGAACAATTATGTGAGGAGTACGACACAATTTCCTTTACGAGCAGGTGATTACCAGATTTGGTGTACCTTTGCAGTTGACGAGTGATCAAGGAGGACACTTTGTTAATGAAATAATCTAGAAACTTCCCATAGAGTTCAAGTTCTTGCATCCATTGTCAAGCCCATACTACCCAACGGAAAACGGGAAAGCAAAGGCAACTAACAAGATTTTGGTTTCCATAATCTACAAGACGTGAAGTTGAAGGTGTTGACTAGAAGGAGAAATTGCCAACAGTTTTTTGGGCATACAAAACAACATTCAAGCCAATGACAAACCATACACCATTCCAGTTGATGTACGAGAAGGAGGCAGTTGTGCCAATGGAGTTCCTAGTGCCAAGTGAATATAAAACAAGGAATTAATATGAGGCATTTATGCATTTATTTGGTATAGATGAAAGCATCATTGTTTTCCTAACACAAAATAATGATAAAGATGATGAACATCCCATATCCTTCATGATTCAATCCCTTTACAACTAGAAATATATATATACCCTTATTGAAAAGCAAGTGTTCGTCATCATGAAGGATCTCAAGGAGTTCAAGTTTTATTTATCATGGAGTAAGACTACCATATTTGTAGTACACCTTAATGGATAGTCTACCATATTACATGATGAATTTGGAGAAAAGAGGGTTAGGTGGATTGATAAGATTCAATAATTTAATATTTATCTAATCAAGGGAAGAGATTTATGTGAAAGTTTAGCATGGAGGATTTCTCAATATTATATCACTCTAATAGAAAATATAAATATGGAATATAGTACTGGATGGATGGGAAACATATGAAAATATATGGTGAAGGTTGATATCCAATGAAATATCCTAATTTATATAGAAACAAATGCATTATCACTAGCTAGATGGTGTCTTGTTTAGAAAATGATATGATAGCATCCTATTACGCTACATTTAAGAAGAAAAGTTAGGATCCCTAATCAATCAATACCATGATGAAGGAGGATAATTCTCTATACCTATAATAGCTCATAATATCTTAATATTTGGATACTATTGGCCTACCATTGCATATATTACTATAGATGGGTCAATGATTGTAAATCTTATTGCATGTTTAGATGAAGGAAGAGAAGAGCACCAATGTCATTAAAGCCTATAATTATGAATTAATATTTTTAGTAATGGGGATTAGATTTTATAGGAAAAATTAACCTCTTGTCAAGTCCAATATATGGATGGATTCTCAGTCCCAGTGTGGCTGATCATCCGAAAAGACCAGCTAAGCATCATCGGCTTGGTCAGCCTTTACCTAACCAACTACCTAACAGAGAGGAGACGAGAGAAGGAGGAGAATGAAAGCTAAAAAGCGTTGTTCGATGAGCCCACATAGTATTAGGTAGTTGGTTAGGTAAAGGCTGACCAAGCCGATGATGCTTAGCTGGTCTTTTCGGATGATCAGCCACACTGGGACTGAGACACGGCCCGGACTCCCACGGGGGGCAGCAGTGGGGAATCTTGGACAATGGGCGAAAGTCCTATCATGATCGCGCACTCGACGAAAGAGCTTTACGAGCGGAATTGCCCTTCTTCACCCACGCAATATTGCTGGATCATGAGTGGTAGTGTAGAACTATTTGGGTGACTAGGAGAGGCTAGAGGCACTAGTGAAACTAGATGAAAAGAGGGTAATGACATAGTGGGAAATGGAGATTTCCCAATGTTAAAGGAGCCTTTGGCATGACAAGCACTTGAGGAAGATAAAGTTGAAGCCAGTTGACTTCGTACTGAAATTCTATGGCAAGCGAGAGATCAAGCTAGGTAAGTCGAAGACCTTGTGGCTTGGACCCTTGTAGGTACTAGAGATGATGGAAAACAATGCAGTGAAGTTGTAGAAACTAGATGGGACATTGTGTCCCAAGACAATTAATGGCTCAAGATTAGAGCCATATAAAGTGAGAGCCTAAGTCAATATGATTAATATTGAACCAATAGAAGAGAAGGAACTAATAAACCTTTAGAACCTTTTGATGGAATATTGGTCCACGAAAAAGGTGAGTCGAGTCGGACCAAAGTAGAAGATGGTGTAGATGAGGAAGACAATGACTTAGACTTAGTTTGCTCATTTGGAAATGAAAATGGTGAACAACTCGTTATTGAATAGGAGGAACTAGAACTCCTCCCTAATGAACAAAGATGATTACGTATATATTTAAGATTTTTGGACACAATAAGAAAACAAGTTGAGAACACTTCATGAAGAAGACACACAACAGGAGGTGGCAACGAAGAATGGACAGGAAGAGCCACTAGATTACAAACCTTGGAATGATGGAAGAAAAAATATGAAGGAATGAGTTTGTTGGCAAGAATTGGCCTTGCACAACAAAGAATGCATAGGGAAACACAACAACTACAAGAGTAGAATGTATAGTTGCATAGGAGAAACAAAGAGTTGAGAGAACAAGCTAATAAAGAAATAGTAATACCGCAAGATGATCTTTGAGCCAAAAGAGCCAAAAGACTTGCAACAGTGAAGTGCTATGGAGAGACATATTTGAAATACCTTCATAACCAAAAGGAGAAGTAAGGAACTGGAGAACAAACTCCAGTAGTATGTCTTTCACGAGTTCTAATCGAGAAAAATCAAACAATGATAGCTCAAGAAGAGAACTCAAAAGAAGAGTACGAAGGGAAACCCCAAGAGCACAAGTTTCCCAAGTTGCAGGAAACGAAAGACAGCAAACCACTTCTAAGGAAGTAAGGCGGACAAGGAGGACTGAAGATCTGCCATTAAATTTGAATGACTCATTAGGAAGTCGAAGCAGTTCAAAAGGATGACTAGACAACCTAGGCGTATACAGGGAACAAGCAATTTATGTAGTTGAGGAGGATCATTAGGTTCCATGGATTGCCTTAGTTTTCCCGGACAAGGGGGGAGGTTGGTTGGCCTCTTTTTTCCCTTCAACTACCCCAAAGTCATGTAGTCAGTAGGTTGGCCCAGTTAACTAGGGTTAGATAACTCCTAGGTTAGATTAGGGTTTAGTTAAGGTTTTATAGGAAATATTCTAACTAACCTAATGTGCACACATGTGGGAGGTAATAATTAGGGCTAATTTAGGTTTAGGATCCTAATTACCTTTTCTAGCTCATAAAGTTGACTTAACTGAAATGACTTTACAATTAGAAATTCAATTAACTTAATTAGGAGTTTCTAGGAATTAATGGTCTCGTGGGGTTCTAATTAGGTGTAGGAGAGAGCTTAGGTTACCTTAGGGAGTTGTTTGGTGACTTCTTGATAGATAGAATATGGTTAGGACATGAATTCTGCAACTAGTAGGGTTTCATGCCTATAGACTAGTGAAATGGCCTACGTAGGTCTATGAAGGTCTATGATAATCTATAGTGGTCTACGTTGGTCTAGAGTAGTCTACGCTAATATAGAGTGGTCTACATTGGTCTAGAATAGTCTATAGTGGTCTAAAGTGGTCTACGCTAGTATACAATAGTCTAGAAAGGTCTAGGATGGTCTATACAAACCTACAAGTATTGGGATATATCTACAAGTATGTAGAGGTAGACATGTGTGAATTTTGGGTGTCTACATTTACTCCTTTTTGTACTATGTTGTGTGACATAGTTTAATACAAAAATGTGATGGGAGAAAGTAGAAGATGAGGGAAGGAAGGGAAGAATAGAATCCAATCAAAGGTATGTAGTTGCTCGAAGCGTGAGCATACAACATTGATCAGGAATCTAGAGAGAGAAGAGAGGAATAGGAATCCAACCAAAGGTATGTAGCTGCTCAAAGTGTGACCATACAAAATTGGTCAGGAATCTGAGGAAAGAAGAAAGGAAGGAGAAAGAGAAAGGTAAAGAAAATAGAAGAAGAAGAGAAATAAAAGAATGGGAGAAGAAGAAAAGAGGAGGAGAATAGAGAGAAAATGGAAAATGCTGATGATGAATGCAAGTGGATAATTGTGGATGCAATGGATGAAATTTATAATTTAGTACAATATTCATGATATCATACTTGGTTGTTTGTGAGTGCAACTTATGACTGCTTTGCTTTTGCGACCAATGTAGGATGGTCCAAATATGAATAGAATAAATATCTATTTCCAATTTTTGCTTCTAATTTTTTGATGAGTACATGTTGACACTTGTCAAATACTTTGAGCTGGGGGAACATGGATTACTCACACGTACCATTCAGTATGCAATCAGGGCCACTTTACCTAAATGCTAGAGTGACATCTTCGATGTTGCACATGGATTATTCAAATGTACCATTCATTGTGAATCATGAATGCCATATTTACATCTTCGATATTACGTGTAGATCTCGTGACTTAACAAATGTTTGATTGGGATTGAGATTATTATCATAAGATAATATTTACCAAAACTTTTCTTAGGCAGATGCGATATCAATGATTTGGATGTTTGATTGTTTGGCTACTTACAACATGGATTTTTGATATGAATACCACTCAAATGAGGAATCAACAATGAGGTGAATGAAATATGGTGATATTATGATGATGTGATTGATAGAAGAAAATGGATGATAACAAGGATGAAAAATTAGATGGATACGAAGAGAGAAAGGTGATCTAGGTGTTTGAGTGAAAATTTGATGATTTTGGGGTCCATAGGTGCAATTCGTAGATCAGGGAGTGAATTGAACCTAAATTCATAGGTCGGGGGGTGAATTGGACCTGAATTCATAGGCTAGGGGGTGAATTAGACCTAATTCATAGGATAGGAGGTGAATTAGAGTTTTAGGTATATTTAAGCCTTTTTTGAAGCGTGGGGGGTCATTTTCATCGTGATGACTTTAGAGAGTGAGTAGTGAGCAACGGTTGGTGATGCAAAGCTCTTGCGGTTGATGGATTTGGGTGCAAGTATGGCAAGGGGAAGACCTGGCATTGGTAGCCAATGTGGAAATCCATAGGTAAGTGTTCGTTACTTATTTTGTTTTGTAATTTTATTTCTAGAAAAATATGAAATAAGGGGAGGGGAGGTTTTCACGTTATTTTAAAACTACGTGTTAATTGTGATTGAAATTGGAACAAAAAGTGTTAAACAAACCAAATGGGTACCCAAATGTGTAATTTTTTTTTTAGGTTTGACTTGTTTTTGCGCTAGTTTGATCAGTTAACGGGTAGTGTAGCCGCATATTTTGACTTTGTTTTTGGAAGCAAACGACGTACTGTTTTTGAAATGTAATGAAACTTTATCCATAAAAGTGGGAAATGGGTATCCAAACTTGCAACTATTATTTTATTTTATCTTTTTTTGGCGTGTAATCTAAATGTGAGCTTGTGTGATGTAAATTGATTAAATTGTGTCTGTGAATTTTACCATTGTGAATGTAGTATATTTGAAAACCGTTGACACTTTCACTGTTAAAGAATGAAATGGGTGTTAAAAAATGTAAATTTTTTTCATGTGTTGTGGCATTTGGAGTATGTTTGGATTGCATGCCATGATGTAGGTGTGGGTGAATTTAAACTTGGCTATTGGAAGCTTGATATGCACTATTTTTGAAATCTGTTTGAACTTTCATCATGAAATGGAAAAATGGGTATCCAAATATGCAACTGTATTTGCATTTTGTTGTGTTGTGTGGATTGTGCATGTTTTGATGTCTTGAAATGCATGACAAATTAAATAAATTAATTTGTGAGTGTGAAATGTTTGTGAGAAGGTTGATTTTTATTTATTACGAGTATTTGAATATAATTGCATATGGAACTGATATGAGTTTTTGTTGTGTTTGTTTATGGATGAACAGGTGAATAATATAGAGTTGCGACATCATGTGCATACAATGAAGGCTGAATTTGATAAGCTTATGCAGGGTAAGGAAGATCAAAATTGGTTGGATGCAGTGTGGTTTAAAGGAGTGTGGGAGAGTAAGAACATTCACACTAATAAAGCATACATATTGACGCTGTGTGAGAGGTGGGATATAGATCATAATACCTTCCACTTTTCGATGAGTGAAATGATAATCACCTTGGAGGATATTTACAGGATCTACAAGTTACCGATTGAGGGTGTTTCAATAAGGGTAGTAGCATATGATAGGCAAGAGGTTGTGATGGAGTGTGCCTTTGGGGATAGGTGGAGGGAGGTAGATACTAATAAGATGGACTATGAGTTTCTTTGGTTGCAGAAGATGTTGTCCAAGCATCAGTGCGCAACAATGCTGATGATTTCCACTTATGCTCTGCCAGATGATGATGACTTGAGGGAGTTGTTAGGGTTTTAAGGGTCTCTTTGGTATCTGGATTTGGTTACATACAACAAAACAAAAACATAAAATTATGTTAGATTTACAATAAAAACTAGCCTAGCACAACTCTTTGTGGGGCTCCCACAGGGCATGCCAGAATGAAATGGACAAAAGTTACCATTTGATAAAACATAATATAAAACATGAAAATGATCAAAATATTGTTCTTTATTCATTAAATTGAGTCTATGAATTACAAAATGAGGATTTTTCCAAATACTTTTTTATGAATATCAAATAATCTGATAGCTCCTTTTGATATTCCTCAACGTAGGTGTGCTTCATGCGTATGTGGGCCACTGGTGATGTTGATGTTGATGCTTCTCCTTTTCCACCTATTTTATGACCTAAAAAAAGGGGTTAGTGTGTTTGGGGGCTTGCTTTAGTTAGACCCCATATTGATAAAAGACAATAAAGACATGAAGGAAAATTATGCTAAAATGTGATAAAAATTGCATAGAACATCATGAAAACATAAAATAAAGCATACTTGATAGATTCACTGAGAAAAACCTATTGTAGGACCAATTTGTAGGTTAGGGGATGAATTGGAAGATGGATTCATGGGAAAGGGGTAAATTGAGTTGCAAGTGATTTCTATTGGAAATCCTGGTTTGGATGGGCTCCTGAGATGGTGTTATGCTATCTGCACGATGCAGATATATTAGATTGTACTTTTGGTTGTATTTCTATAGAGTTTCTATATGATTTTAAAAGGGTAGAGAGAGATAATGAGATGTGGGACCCTCTATTTATATGGAAAGCTAAGGTTAGGGGGTGGTCAGGTAGACCAAACCCTAGAGTCTATTCCATGCTAGGTTAGGTTAGGGTTTGGGGAGGTGTCATCTCCAAATTCCCTAAGGAAATATCTCATCCTACACATGTGTGAGAAGAGATTAGGGTTAACTAGGATTAGCTAACTCCTAGGTTAGATTAGGGTTTAGTTAGGGTTTTCTAGGAAATATCCTAACTAACCTAATGTGCACTCATGTGGGAGGGAATAATTAGGACTAATTTGGGTTTAGGTGTTAGGATTAATTAACAAAATATGAGCAATAATATAATGCAGAAATAAACACAAAACAAAATATGCAATACACAATAGACACAAATTTAACGTGGTTCACCCAAATTGGGCTACTCCACAGAGAAAGTTACTAGGTCCTTTGTATTCCATCTAGAAGCACACCACATTACATTTTAGCCACCATACAACACCCTTATAATAATGCATTACAATTTTAGGGCAAAACCCCCCCTAAAATCTATCGTTCGATCAATGACCTAATATCAAATGGTCCAAATTTACATAGAGAAAAAAACATCTATTTTTGGCTTTGAGGGCACTGCCCCCAAAACCCTCGCCCCCTAGACCCCCATGGCGACACTAGTAGGGGGGTCTAATTCCCCCCTACACCCCCTTCTTTTCATGAAGTGGATCCAAGTGCGGCTAAAAATAGGAGCTCTAAATTAATCAGGCTCCACAACTAACATTAGGATCCTAATTAACCTTTTTAGCTCATAAAGTTTACTTAAGTGAAGTGACTTTAAAATTAGAAATTCAATTAACTTAATTAGGAGTTTTTGGGAATTAATGGTCCTGTGGGGTCCTAATTAGGTGTAGGGAAGGGCTTAGGTTACCTTAGGGAGCTGTTTTGTGACTTCCTAATAGATATAAGGTGGTTAGGACATGAATTGTTTAGCTAGTAGGGTTTCATGCCTATAGACAAGTGAAATAGCCTACGTAGGTCTATGAAGATCTATGATAATCTAGACTTGTCTACATTGGTCTAGAGTGGTCTACGCTAATCTAGAGAAGTCTAGGCTGGTCTATAATAGTCTACAATGGTTTACACTGGTCTACAATAGCCTACAAAGGTCTAGGATGGTCTATGCAAACTTACAAGTGTTGGGATAGATCTACAAGTACGTAGAGGTAGACATGTGTAACTTTTGGGTGTCTACAGGAAAACAACATAATATTCCTATTATATATTGACAAAATATATTTAATCGCTAACACTGAAGAATAATTAACCATTAAATTTCAACCCTAATTTCCTTAATATATGATTGATTCTTCCTTATTATTGGTAGTTGAATCCTTGTTTATCTATCTATATAGATAGATAGATAGATAGATAGATAGATAGATAGATACACACACTTCAATTTAAATCTATTTAGGTATGATATTGAATACCACTTAAAAATATACATGTACATAATTAAAATGATATTTTGGAGGATTGAAAAAAATTTAAAATGTTTATATGGTTTTTGGGAAGAGGAATCTACTACAATTTTTGGTGTGAGCCATTTTTGGGTTTGTGCAACTTTCTAGAGTTTTCCATGGCCTCCAATCCTTGACAACTTGATGGTTTGCACAATGATATAGGGGAGAAGGATCCTGTCAATAGAACCTCTAGGGTGTCCTAAAAAATAGCTTTTACTAAAGTTTCTTGAGGTAAAAGTTCATACCTTGATGTTGTTTCTCTTCAAATTTTGTTGAAAGATTTTATATGTATATTTCATCCCAAGCCAAAGCTAGTTCCCATGCACACCCCTAGGGAAACCACTCACCCAAAGGAAGAAGGTCAGACCATTGTGCGTTGTTGAAAAATTCAACGTTCTGGTGCCTCTCCAACTCCATAGATGACAATTTTGTTTGCTTCTCAAATGATGATCATTGTAAGTTCAAAACATTCAGTTCAATAGCTGATGATTTTTATGCTCCACATTAAATTATGGTTGTAATTTTATAGCCTTCAACTCCATATATGACTATTTTTTCTACTCCATAGTCTTTGCCCAAGGAAGAAATACACCCAGATACAAAGCCATTAATAATGGAACTAGCGGTCCCTATGAAGGAAGAGAAATTTGAGGCTCCTTTGTCTTACCCTCTTGTAAGTTCTCTTCTCCCTTCTCCATGTGTGCAATCTTGATGTTCCTATAGTCCTCAATAAGGTAAAGTAGACGGGTATAGTCTACCCAACAAATAGTTTCATCCATTTGACCCTTGTTGGGCAAGCTCTAAACCAGGGAGTTTAAACAACTTTGGTGTGTTTGCATTGCTTGAATAGAAGTAGGATGATAGAGATTTAGTATAACAATAGGTATTTTCTTTTGGAACTTGTAGACACCAAAATATAGCCACTTGTCCATCTAGTTTTTCTCACCATTTTTACCCTTTATTCACATATATTTATATATAATTATTTATATATTTAAATATTAATATTTTATAATATATATATATATATATATATTTTTTTATATATATATATATATATATATATATATATATATAATAAATGTGTATACATATGTGTGAATTAATCCCAACCATCCATATTTATCTAATCCTAGCCATTCATCTGCCCTAATTTGTGCCATTTATCCTAATTTAATCTCCACCCTCCATAACATTTTAATCTCAACCACACAAATTGTATCATTGAAACCCTAAATGTGCCCTAGGGAAGATTATAAATAGGAGTCAATTTGATTACTCAACCCCTAAGAAATCTTGAATTCCTAAGCATTCAAAGTTAGAATAAGTTCCAAAATTCCTAAGTTGTCTACCTCTTAAGTTTCTTGAGTCCATCATACTCCATTTCACTCATCCTCACCCTCGACTCATATGCATCCTCTATCACATCCATACCTGCATCCCTTGCTTGGAGTAGCAACCTACTACACTCCCCAAGCACCTCACTGCTACTCTCGAGCAGCCCTCTACTACTCTTGAACTCCTGCCTGCTACTCCCATGCATCTCTAGGAAATTTGTTTCCATCCTTGAGCACCCGCAGACATATCAAATCCTAGATCTATAGACCAATGAACCCTTGGATCGCTAGGGTATTTGCACACCAGTTTCCTACAACAACGATGATGACTAATCAAAAGACAATAGGTTGACAAGGTAAATCACTTTTTTAATATTAATTTAATTATTTCCATATTTGAATGCATCATTGTTATTTGGTAGTTAGGGTTTTTATTGATTTTTGAGGGTTTCACATAGTGGAGCTCTCATAGTTGCTACTAAATCTCTTTATCAATTTTTTGTGTGCATATCTAGGGATACAAAGGCAGTGGTCAGCTGCTTAAGCTGGATTGGTCCAATCAAAGGATATCAAAAGCACACTCACCTCTGTTGGGAGCAAAGACAAGCATAGAAGACACCACAAAGCATTGTTAGCTAGGGTTTCGAAGAACCCTAGCATTATTGTATTAATTGTATCAAAATAAACAATGTAGATGCATATATTGGGCATATTTGATTGTATTGAGATCCACTGACATTATTAATAAAATATTTATTTCATTGTGCAATCACTTGTATCTCTGTTTGTTTACTTTCTATTATCTATATTTGGTGTTTCATTTTTTTCTTCACAATGATGATCACGGTGGGATCCCATAAGGGTTTTTTCCTTTGATTTATATTGTGATCTAACTTATTGTTTTCTATCTTATTTTGTAGGTTTTTAGAAGCATGAATCGTGCAATTTTCACAAAATTTGTATTTCTGGAATAACGTAGAAGTTGTAGAAGGTGCATAGATACCCTGCGGTGCTCATGGGATATTCAAGAAATGCCCAAGAGCATTTAAGAAGTGTAGAGTGGCATTCCCAAAGAGGGAAAAATATGTAGGCTTCTATGTAATATTTTATTGAAACCCTGATCCATGTTTTATGTATTTTACACATTTTTTGTATTTAGATTTTTCTATTTTCTTTAAAATATTGGATTAAAAAGAACATAATAATATATCTATTAGAAGCATTCATTCTAGTATGCATTTAGATATCAGAATAGTTGCATTTACAAACAATGCATTTCCATTTGAAAGAGTTAATGCTTTCTGGTGTGTTGCATCTTTTATTTGCATATGAAATATTAAAAAAATCATAAAGTAGTGTGCATTCTAGGCTTAGAAGTTTCTATTTTTATTAATATAAGTAGGAACAACATTTAAAATAAAAAAGTACCGCTGCATTTGGTGATTCAAGGCAGAGGAGTAGATGAACCCCCCAACTGTCTAGAGAGGGTATTAAGCAGTGTACTCTACCTCGTTAAAGAAAATTGATATTTTGATTTTGGATTCTGATTTAGATTGATGAAAGCAGTCATTTTTTGACATTGTATGAACACATTAAAATAAATTGAACTTTTAAAAAGGAATCACACACTACACGTTGCACTTTTAACAATAATGGTTGGAATTCATCACCAATCATTGCTTGAGATATGGTGACAGTGGGCTTCACCTCCATCCACTAATCTCTGCCCCTAGACACCATAGGTCACCCCCGAGCAAACTTGCTGGATTTCATCACTAGTAAGAATCTCGTTGTCCATCCTAGCAATATATTTTACCTTTTATTTTAATCAATATTAGCACATTCAAATACACTAAGGAGATAATTAATGAATGAGGTAAGACACAATGGCTGCATAAAAATAGCATTGATTGTCTTCACTTGATTTCTATAAATTTCCATTTTTGCTTTTTTTTACAACATAAATTGTATTTGGTTTAGTAGCTTATGGTATTAGCAAGAAATTAAAATGAAAAAACTTTAAACCATAACAATACATCCATGGACTTTTCATCTACATTTCCTACCACTTCTATGGCAAATCTTGTTATTGTGGTTCAGATAGATTACATTAATTTATCTGCATGTCCATCACACACTGTGCATACTACTGATGTCTTACATAGATACACCTACACATCTCTTCTACAAACTAAATCATCTTCACCTAAAATTGACCACACCATTACCCACATAGACATGGCCAAAGTAGAGGCTTTCTACAAATCGACTAATTATGTCTTACAATGCATCCATAATATCCTAGATCAAGATCCTCATTTATAGCAGGAACTTATTTCTTCCCAGCCATCCAACTTCACCCAACTATAAAACAACCCTCTATTTGAGGCATCAGTTGCATATTCATACCATTTCTCCATTCCCAAACCATCATGTGCTCCTAGAACTTCATATGCATCCACCTACACCAATCCCTTGTATGAAGCACAAGTTAATGCTACTTCACAAGTACCCATTTTGTCTAATAAAGTTGTAATTCCCATTGCCACTTGTCTCCCATACACATCATATATTCCATATTCATCCATGCCTTCCAATAAGGATAGGGAAATTAATGAAGCATGGGAACATTTTAAAAAATTTCTTAAGAAGTGACTGACTGCTCAACAACAAGTTCAAGTGAACCCTAGGCCTCAGCCAATTTCCACTCAACCCACCTTCATCACCCAAATTCCATCTTGGACACCACAATATTCTATGGTTTCCATCCCAATACCTCCATCCATCCACACTCATTCCATTCCCATAGGACAACCTAGCCATAGTCCTCATGCATTGTCCACTTTTCAAAATTCACCATCATTTCTCCACCAATCTCATAAAAATAAATTCCAATCGACCCCACCCATTCATCATTATCTTATCACTCCACAACATATTTCATCTCCTTCACAAAATTATCAGGTGATTCAGGGATTTCACATTCCTGGGGAAGACCCTAGAATCAAGGCTATGCAACAACAAATTGATAATTTGATACAACATACTCTTGGTTACAATAACTAGAAGCCAACCTTATGTCAATTAATCAATCAACCAATTCACCCTTCGGTACCATCATCGCCATATCTGGAAGACTTCATGATACCAAGGTTTGACAAGTTCAAAGGGACTAAGGACCCTAAAGAGCATGTGAGTACATTTGTGCACTCATTATTTAGAATTCAAAATGATAATGCTCTCATGCTCCACACATTTCCTTAGACATTGGGGGAAGATGTCATAGAGTGGTATAACCAATTGCCTAATCATAGTATTTATACTTTTGAACAATTGGTTGACCAATTCTTTGAACGATTTGCCCTTAATGTAAGAAAGAAAATCTCATTATCCGATATCTATGGTTTAAGACAACATGACGATGAGTCCATATATGATTTTGGCAACCATTATAGGGCCATCATAACCAAAATACCATTCAACCTACCAATGGAAGAGCTTATTAAGCTATTCTCTAAAAGTTGCCTAAAACCCATTTTTTGGATGCTTCAATTGCAAACTTATTGCTCATTTTAGGAAGCTCTTGCCCAAACTAGTGTCATCGAGTAGATAAAAATCCAAGAGGGTATACTTAAACCAAGAAAAAAATAATGGCAAAACAAGGGCCAATATAAAAGCAATTATTTTGGCCAAAACAAATCAACACAGGCCAATCTAGCAAATCAAGCCAATCACGTTAATCAAGTGGTCATGAGCCAATCGATAATGGCTCAACAAAAACCAATGCAACAACCACCACAATAAATTGCCTATCATGCGGTGCCTTGAGTGACTCAAGCTATGCAAAACACAATTCCAACTATGGAGAATCACCAACATCGGCAATCTATTTGATAAAATCATTAATACACCCCTCTATTTGAGTCTTATGCTTCCATATTCCAAAGGTTGTATGACACCAACAAACTTTCTTTGCCTGAGGTCAAACCAGATGATCCCACTAGACATAGTAAAAACTACAGGGAATATTTGTTTTACCCTTACCATAGATAAAATGGGTATGATATCAATAATTACCATGTGTTTAAGGACATAGTGCAAGATCTCATTTACTTAGGGGCCATCAAGGTGGACAACCCCCTAGCTTAGCAAAACCAAAATCTTGGTATCTTCCAAAACCACTTCCTCATCATGAGGAGGTGCAACCCACAATGAGAGGATCTAACATCAATATCCCTCCCAATCAAGTCAACCATGTCCAACAATACCAAGGTTTTGTAGGTGCCATTCATGTGGTAACCCGAGGTCAACAACGATAAAACAATCAACAAGATGCATGGCAAAAACCCATTCAACAACCCATGAACTCAAAAGCAAGGGAGTCTCAACATATTCCATTAAAACCCATCCAAATTTTTCCAAATCCTTCTCTACAAATTCACATTCCTAACCATTCTAATCCATCAAGTCATCCTATCAACCGACCCCAAAGGCTAATCATTTCTATGAGTAGCTGATTAACCAATAGTTTGAAAATGACTTCTAAAATATTTATCTATGAACTAATCCAACAATCTCCCCAACATCGTGAGGCATTAATGTATATTCTAAAGTCCATAAAAATCCAATCTCAAGATTCCAATTCCTTTAACAACTTTGTAGGGAGTATTCAAATATACATAGAGCCTTCCATCACATTTTATGACTTTGAGATTAAACCAATCTCATAAGAATTGATGGATCCTCCATTGCATATCATGGATTAAATTGATAGGAAGTCATTAAATAGAGTCTTAATTGATACTGACTCCTCCATTAACATCATCACAACATATCCTCTCCATCATCTCAATATTCCTCCATCTCACATAACCAAATCCACCTTTACATTGAAAGCATTTTATGATGCTCTTTTCTCTACAATTAGCACTGTTGTTTTACCCATTGAAGTGGGGGTAAAAATATTGCATACCTTATTCCATGTCTTAGAAGGATCCATGACGTACAATGTATTCCTTGGAAGACCTTGGATGAGGGAAATGAGATGTGTCCCTTCCATATTGCATCAATGTTTGAAATACGTACATGAAGGGCAAGTACATAGCATACTAGCGGATGTGGAATCGTTTAAGTATTACAAATTCATCTCAAATCCTTATGAATCTATGATTTCTTCTAACCATATTTTCCTCACATCATCCACCACATAATCAGTAATTCCATCCAATTATTCATCAAAAGCTCCTAATCTCAAGGAGCTTCCCCTAACCAATTCCAATCAAGCATCCACCTCTACACCTTCATCATCATCATTGAATACAAGCACATGTGGTCGAACCACATCCACACCATCCACATCATCATCCCATTTACTAGCCATAACCATTTCTTCACAACTAAATCCATCTTCATCAGCCAACATTTCACAAGTCAAAGTGTCAAATTGTGAGATGCCCTCATCTTCCACATTGCCCGAGTAATTAGCCAACCATGAGACTTCCATGTCCACTTTATCCACATAATCCCAAGTTTAGGTCCACCTCACCAACCTCGATATTGGTGAATATGTGGTCCAAGACATCAAAATCACATTGCTTAATATCTCAACTACCAAGGATTTCGGTCACCCACGTGACCCACCTTTATCTATAGGAGCGGTATACAATATGGGTTCAATACCTAACAACATAAATTTTATGTATGGGGGGATATAATATTTTTCTAATATTGCTCCCCCAAAAGAGCGCAAACAACCAACACCTACCAATATACAACAAATGACGAGTTTTCCATCTCGTTACTTTCACATATATAATTGGAAATGACATGGCTTAGGTCGATATGAATAGGGAGTACCTCAACCTATTGATGTTCCATATCATGAAATGCATGACCATTTAATTCTATGTTATCATCCACTTCCCACAATCTCTTATTTTGAACAAGTCTTCCAAAGGCCTAATATGAATTCAGAAGAAGAAGCCCTCCAACCGGATAACTTTGACGATGAAATGTATGAAGAATTTGACCTCATGTCAATAACTTCTAATGAATCTAATGAGGAATCAGAGCCCATAATTCCTCACTTTGAACAATATGAGTTTTATCTTAGAATGTTCCCCATCCATCATCCAATCCTTCACTTGCTTCTTCCATAAGAGTGAGCTGAACCTACTGGTGAACCATCTCCTCCATCCCATTCACCCATTTAACCAAGCTAAATTGTCATTTGCAAACCACATGTCTAAATTTCCTAGGTATTTTTTATCACTTCTCCACTTCTAGTATTTTAAGCAACCTCCTATACATGTCAAGTATTATTTAGGACCAAGACACAATTTTCACTAAGAGAATCTTGAGTACTGGGAATTGACTCCAAAACATTCTTGAACCAAACATAATTTTACATATTAAAACATCTTGTTTCAAAGAGGGATAAAACCATACTTGGGTTGTAATATTAAGTGAAAAGAGTATTTCCTCACTTTTCCCATCATGCAACATAGTCCACAAAAATAGTGGTTTTCACCACTACCACAATTTCAAAAATAAAAGAAAGAGTAGGGAAAAATCCCTAGCAAAAAATCTAAATATATTACATCACACACCATAGATCCCAAAAATTTATAAGGATCATACTAAATTTCTAGTAAGACGGTTAAGTAGTCATCCCCAAGGCTTAAAAAGATCTAAAACTCTTGGACTATGGATCAAATCTCCACTAGGGCTATAGAAGCCCGATTGGTAGTGGAGTAAACTCACGCATGGTGAAACATATCTTTCTAAGAGACCTCTGATCGCACATACTAAAAAGCTAGCTTCTTGGTCTTCTCCATAATAGGTTTTATCTAATTTACTCAAAATGTGTTAATTAACTCACTTGCACACACACTAGTAATTTATTGCCTCAAGTCATTACCATAATATTGATTCAGTAAATGAATTCACTGCATACACATTTGGTCCTAGAGGATTTAGGTATTTTAGCAAGTTTGTTTGATACCCACTAGTATGTCAGAGTCTCTGCAAAACAATCAGTCTTTCATATCAACATCCATATATTCTTCCATATCAACATCCATGTCATTCCATGAGTCTTCCATTTCATATACCACCAGCTCTGGTGCCCCTGATTAAAAAACAATGATACACCATGGCCAAGCAAAATATAAAATATGAATGATCATTAGAACACATACATTTATACACCATATGCATTAATCATCCATATAGATTTGCATCACACAAAATAATTCACACAAAAGCATAAACACAAAAAGTATAAGCCATGTATATATATATATGTATAAATATCGAATATACAATGAGTGTCCAAAGGCTACATACAATGGAGCACCAAGGCTCATATACAAAAAGTGCATCTAAGAACTAGCTATGTCCTCCAAGAGTGCCCTTGTGACCTAGAATAATCCCTAGATATAGAGCTATGCCTAGAATTGCTATACCTATTAGACTCAGATACATATAAGGAAGCAGGATCTGGAAGTGAAATATGATGCTCCATCAACCTATCCTCTAGTGACATGATATACCTCTATCGAGATTGAAGGTACACTATGTCAAGATTATGATGATACTCCCTCTCTAGCAGCTCTTACTGGAGCCTTATGATCCTCTCCTCCTGAGCCATCACCATAACATCTTGCTCTACCACCAGCTACTCTAGCCTCACCTAATCCTCCTTACTTCAACCAGAAGGTCCATATGGATTCTCCTCCATATCCTCCCCATATTTTTCATCTCCTCAACTCCTTGGAGTCTACATAACTACACCCTTATCCATCCTTATTTAATATATTGAAGGTGCCTTCACTACTTAGGAGCCTCATCGATCTCCTTAGCCTCATCCCCATATCCACTAGCAACTACTAGACTTGATGCTTATGGTGGCTGTGTAGTGAACCATACATCATACTCTGTAGTAGTCCCCACATCATCCATATTAGGGAGATCTATCTCCTCATCATCCTCATAAGTCTCCCTCCATGCCTCAACACATGGTAGCCCTATCTCATCTTGATGTCTCCTATAGAGAACTGGCTCATCAGGAACCCCCTACCTCAAGTTAAACTATCAAAGCACTCACAAGAATTGGATGTACTCAGTATCACTTTGATATCTGCCAACCATCCACCTAGCCTACCTAACCCATCATATCTTCTCTCCATATCCCATCCACATGGCACCCTACCATGGCATCCATATCACTTGGACAGATGAAAATCAAGTCCATAAATCCTTAAATCACTGACTCATCCTCACAGGATGACTTGGTTGTACCTCCTCGACCACATCCTATCTCTTAGCATAGGGCTATCCTCTATCCCAACCTGCAACTGGTAATCCCTTCGGTTGAGCCATGATAAAGTGCTCCTATCCCTAGCATTGTAGAACCAAGCTATACCCCAATCCCTTTCTCTTCTGCCTTCTATTGGCAATTTTGGGTACCTTGGGTACATTGCCTTTGCTCAATTGTAGAAGTTGTCATTGATGTCAAGAAGCTCTTGAAGGAATTTGATTTAATGTCAGATTATTCAGAGCATGGACAGTGAGTTTCCAAGAAAATCATAGTAGCTCTTTTGCAAAAGATCAAAGAAAAAGACAAGTTAGAAAAAGTATGCAGCAGGCTGGAAAGACTGTCGCGATTTCGTGACATGTTAGAGGAGAGAGAAAGTTTTGGAAAAACTATCGTGATTTCATGACATGTTAGAGGAGAGAGAAAGAGCTGGCAAAATTGTCACAATTTCGCAACATATTGGAAGAGAGAGAAGAAGCAGGGAAAACTGTTGTGATTTCATGACATGTTGGCAGAGAAGGAGAGCAAAGTGGAAAGTGTCACGATTTCATGACATGTCGCATTTTCGTGACTTGAAAAGAGCAGGAAGGTCGAGAAGGAAAAGTGTCATGATTTTGCGACATATTGCAAGGAATATTGTACGGACGAAAAAGTGTCACGATTTCGCGACATGTTGCAGGAGAGGAAGTCCAAAAGAAAAAGTGTCACGATTTCATGACATGTTGCAGGAGAAGGAGTCCAAAAGGAAAAGTGTCACGATTTCATGACATAATGTAGAAGAGAGAGTTCGGAATGTGAGTTTTCATGATTTCACGACAAGTTCGAAGAGAGAGAAAGTAGCAAGATAAAGTGTCACGATTTCACGACATGCTGCAAAAGACGAAGTGAGGACTGTCATGATTTTGTGACATGCTATAGAACTCGAAGTGAGAACTATCACGATTTCACAACATGTAGCAAAGGGAAGAGTCTGAAATGAGAAGCGTCATGATTTCGCGACAGGCTACAAAGAAAGCGTACGAAAGCTGAAAGCGTCGTGATTTCACGACAGGCAAAAAAGATAGCAGACGGCAGCAAAAGTGTCATGATTTAATGATAGAAACTGATAGCATGTCTTCCATAGGTGAAGTGTAGCGATTTCGTGACAAAAGTAGAAAGGAAGGCTATGAAGACAAAAGCGTCGCGATTTCGCGACATGTTCCAGTTTCATGGGCGTAAGGCAGAGAAGAGCTTAAGGCAACGAAAGTGTCACGATTTCGCGACATGTTCCAGTTTCGCGGGTGTAAGGCAGAGAGAAGCTCAAGGTAGCGAAAGTGTCACGATTTCGTGACATGTTCCATTTTCGCTAGTGCAAGCCAAGAAGTGGATAAGAAAGCGAGAAGTGTCACGATATCATGACAAGAGCTTAGTCAAAGTCGTCAAAGGCTAAAGTGTCACGATATTGCGACAAAAGCCAAAAGAAAGTGTACGGCTGCAAAGGTGTCGCGATATCACGACATGTAGTTTCGCAAGAAAAGCTACAGAACCACAGAGGCGGTTGAAGCCGACAGAGTTAAATTTGAACCGACGTAGTTTAAGGTTTTACAGCCGATGTAGTTTAAGGGTAACAGTCGACTAAGACCAAGGTTTAAATCTTGAATGTGTTAGTATAAAAGTAGGGCTGTTTGGAGAGTTAAAGAATCAATTTTCAAGTGTGCATTTTGAAGTGTAAAATTCGCAGATAGAGTGCAGGGAGAAGTTTGATCACCAAGAAGCAGAGTGCAAAAGTCGATTGCAGTGTACATAGTGCATTTCATCGAATCTTCTAAGTGAGTAAGATTGCAAGAAAGTAGAGTGCATGAAGTATATGCTATTGTGATTGCGTAGAGGTGCAAAGGTCGAAGTTTGATCAAGTGCAGCTGTGATTGCGCAAAAAGAGTGAAGGACTATATTTTTTTTTTTGTGCAGACCAAAAAAATAGGACAAAGACATTTTGTGCCAGACCGAAGTACTGTGTTTGGTGCAGATCAGAGAAAGATATCGAGGACATGAGAAAGATATCGAGGACATTTGTGCTAGACCGAAGGACTGTGTTTAGTGCAATTTCGAGGACCAGCTTTGGAGGTGATAGAGTTGAGGATAGAGGTCTCCAGCCAGAGTAGGGAAGACAGGTGTCTTTTGTGGATAGAGTCCCATTTGCTAAGGGTAGAGGAGGCAAAGGTCTTCTAGAGGATCACCAACCAGAACAGAGCTAGGGGATTGGTGTCTCCTTTGGGTTGGTGCCCATAAACATTGTAATTGGGAAAGGTATTCCTAGATTTGATTTGATAAAATTTAGTGAAATATTTTATCCGTGGAGTAGCCCGCATTGGGTGAACCACATAAATTGTTGTGTCTCTATTGTGGATGGTGTTTTGTGCATTGCTTTAATTACTGCTATTGATATTGCTTTCTATACACTGCATAATATTGATTTGAAAGTTGATTTGGAGGAAAAAGTAAAAAGCGGTCTTATACTGTTCACCCCCCTCTCAATATAAGCTTGTGTTCTTCACCTTCTCACCTCATATAGCTCCTAGTACACCTGCACCAATAAGGTGGGAGCCCATGTATCCATGCAATTCAGTAAGAGGAATAAATTACCATATGGAAAATTGGACATTTTCATCATTCTATATCTCCTTGTTAAAAATCACAATCACATTTGGCACTTCACATTTTGAGTGAAACCATGCTAAGACCAATTTGCAATAAAGCTATCATTGATGTCCTAGTTCATGGGGTCTAAAAAATGGAAAAAATCACATTTCATCATTCTTATTTACTTGACAATCATCATGGTGACTGGCCTTAGCTAGGGTGATTGGTTCTAACCATAGGAATTATCTAATATTCACTAGTTAACCCTCTGAAGTTGACTCTTTTTATATTACATATATGTCGAAAGGCACATTATTCAGTAGCATCGAATCACCCCAAATTTAGGGCAACCATATTTGGTTTTTATTTTCCCACAACGGGATACATCTTACATGATCATGACATATACACTTGGAAACAACCCCTTCATCTATTAGGGTAAAAATAGAAGCAATTAGCATACATATTCCACCAACTCCCTTCCACTGTTGGGGCAAAAACGAAATCATTTTATATCATTCTTTTACATCATTCATATCATCCACAATTACAAAATTCATCCATGCAATCATTTGTCATTCATTTTTTAATTTGATCGTGAGATTAATCCACAAACTCATTCACCAATTGAGAGGGTAAGCTACACAATCAAAATTATTTTATCTCCAAGATCATGTCTACATATCAATAAAGCTGCTTCATTAGGTCAAAACAGGTGTCTTGTATTTTTGCATCGCATTGTGTTTCATGCAACACGATATAAAAAGGGACATCTATAGACACAAAAATCTAGCCATTTGTCATCCATCCAAGTTTTCCCGCTATTTTTACCCTTTATTCACATATATTTATATATAATTATTTTATATATATTTAATTTTAATATTTTATATTATATTTAATAAATGTGTATATATGTGTGAATTAATACCAGCCATCCATATTGATCTAATCCTAGTCATTCATCCATACCAATCCATGCCACTTATCCTGATTTAATCTCCACCCTACATAACATTTTAATCTCAACAACACAAATTGTGTCGTTGAAATCCTAAATATGCCCTAGGGAAGATTATAAATAGGAGTCATTTTGATGACTCAACCCCTAAGAATATCCTAAATTCTTGAGTAGTCCAAGTTAGAAGTTCTAGAATTCCTGAGTTGTCTACCTCTCGAGTTCCTTGAGTCCATCATCCTCCATTTTTATCATCCTCACCCTCGCCTCGTTTGCATCCATCATCACACCCGTCATCGCATCTCTTGCTTGGAGTAGTAGAAACTACTGCACCCCTTGAGTGCCCCACCATTACTCCTAAGAACCCCTTCGCTACTCTTGAATGTCCACCTGCTACTCTCGAGTACCTCTAGGCATTTTTTTACCATCCTTGAGAACCCATAGGTGTATCAGATCCTAGATCTGCAGACCAGTGAACCCTTGGGTGTCGCTAGGGCATCCGTGTACTAGTTATCTATAACAATGATGATGACTAATCAGAAGACAACAAGTTGACAAGGTAAATCACTTTTGTTAATATTAATTTCATTTTTTCCATATTTGTATGCAACATTGTTATCTGGTAGTTAGGGTTTTTTATTATTTTCTGAGGATCTCACATAGTGGATCCCTCACAGTTTCTAGTAGACTTAAACATGGATGAAAAAACATACAAAAGAAAAAATGAATAGAAAGCAAAATTATGTAAAACCCTCTAAAAAAATACTTTATTTATATTCAAATATATACAATCTACTTCAATAGAATGCTTTATAAGCAAACAATAGGATGTCTCTTTATTATCTCAAGAGACTCTTTGTGCTTCACATTCTCTCTAAATCTAGATAAGAATATTTATTTTTTTTCTATTTTTTATTTTACTGTCACTTGCAATTCAATTTATTTCTTGCTTTAATTTTTATCTTATTCTTATCCTAGATTATTATTTTTTCCCATTTAATATCATAATTTTTTGCCTCTATCTTTGTAAAATGATGGTGTAGTGATGTTTCAAATGATAGTATTTTAAATCAACTTATTTTTCCTAAACTAAGTCTCTAATAAAATAATTCTTCAAATAAGTGTGCTTTTATTTTGTAAGAAAAATATGAATTTTAATCATTAGAATCATAGTTGAGAAAATCTGCTAAAAATCTTGATTCGAGCTGATTTTTTCCCAAATCACAACTTGACCATTTTTTTACCAATTTTGCATGAATTTTTTTTCAATGAGAATTTTATCGATTGTTTTCCAAATTTTTATACCGATTTCTAAATTTTCCCTATTCCTTTCCATGCTAATTCTAATATGATTCTCAATTTCTTAACTATGAATTACAATGGTGCTGTCATAAGAAATGCTAGTTGGTCTTGCTTTTTACCAAGGTCTTGTAGGATTTTAATTAACCATACTAATTGTTTGCTTATTGATGAGCTAATACAAACTACATATTTGTTATTAATAGTGCAACCACTGCATTTTTATTAAAACTCCAAGTTACCAATCCATTTTTCAATGAGAAACAATTTCTTGAGATTGATTTCCTATCATCAATTGAGCTTTCCCAATCTAAATCATTGTATCTTGTAGAGGGGAAAATCACCCTGTTGCATACAATTCTTGATTGGATCTGTTGGGAGCTGAATTGATTGTAGGGGTGTATTATATTCTCTAGACTCAAGTACTTGGGGATGGAAGGGTTCACCTAGAATGGTTTGAGGACTCGCTCCAAGTTCAAGGTGGAAATGTTTGATGTGTATATTAAGTAAACACCTATGTTTGGCTTTTCTAAAATCTAATCTATGAAAATGAAAGAACAATGCAAGCAAATAGAAATGTAGGAAAACAAGGACTAAACCTAGAATGATTTTTTATTTTCAATGATGACTAAACCCTAATTTTCAATAAAATAAATACTTTTTATTTTTAGCAAGGGTTTAAGACGATGCACAAATAGAATTAACCCTAGAATGCAAACTATATGCTTATTCTATTTTAAATAACTATAACTATAATAAAATATTTTCCCATTTATTTATGAACTAGGTTTTGAATAGAGATGGATAGAAAGAAAACAAAAAAAATCCTAAGAAGTTTATTTAGGTAACTTATCTGATCATGCGGTTGATCCTAGCTTTTAAGTTGTGTCCAGAATATCCAAAAAAAATCAAACTTATAAAACTTCACAAAACCTTAGAAAATTTGGTCAATATTTGGGGTATGCTTAGGCCAATGTATGACTAAGATTGGAGGTGCATCAATCAAGCCTCCTTGGTCCTTTTAGCTGAGTATTTGAAAACAAAAGTGATTGTTGACATTTTTTTTTGGAAATGAACAAGTAAAGATGCAATGATATGAAATAATGTAAAAAATAGAATGCAAATGATATTATGACCTAAATTAAGCATGTGAATATAGATTGAGGGTTTGGGAGTGAAATTTTACCCCCAAACCAGATGAATCCAAAATCATACCCTATAAGGAGTGGTTGCGATTTTGGATTTGCCAAAATCGTGCCCTATACGAATAAGGCATAATTTTATAGTAGAAGTGCAATAATGATTAATTAATTGAAAAATGAAATGCAAAATGTACAATGGATGATCTAGAAATATTAAAATGCAATAATAAACCTAATGGTAGTGAAAAATAGTCAAAAGGATGAAAACCTCCACAAGGTGGTAAACTCCTCTTTAAGACTCTAGCACTTGAGAACACCAACAAAATACAAAGAGAATACCAGAATATACTTGATCTTGATCACTTAGCACTAAAATAAAATCACTTAAAACTTGGAAAACTTCTCACACTTGAAAAATATAGGGAGAAAAAGGATCCAAACTCTTTATTTATAAGAAGTTTGAAGGGCAAACGAGTGGGAAAATGAAAAGGTAAACCTAATGGATGATCAAAATATTAGAGGTTAGCTCAAAAGTTAGGTTTTCTACGAGAAAAACCTAACTTACCAAAACCATGCCCCATAAGGGTTGACCACGACTTTGGAAAAACTAGGAAAAAATGGAGGAAGGAGGGGAAAAGAGGCCCAAACTTCTACTTTGATAAGTTTGAGGGCCCTCTCAGGGGTTCTAGGAAGATTGATTCACTTATCCGGGTCAATTTTCCATGTCTACATATCCAACCAACTCACTCTTATTAGATAAAGTATAATAGATTATATATTTTAAAATTTATTTTACATAACTTAAAATTATCTTACCTATTTCTATATTATCTTCTAATTGCTTACTCATAAATATTTAAACTGAAGAGACTACATATATAATATCTGGTATTGTTGCTAAGTACACAAAGATGTAAATTAAACTTCTATAATTTCTCTCATCAACTTTTCCACTTCCATCATCCTTGCACATTATTTTAACTTATGCAAGTGGGATATAAACATCTTTGCAACTTTGTATATAATTTTTTTTCAACATATCATGTACACATTTAGATTGACAAATAAAAATCCCATCATGTATTTGATGTATTTCATTCTAAAAATAATACATAAAACCTAAACTACTCATTTCAAAATCTATAATCATGTTTTGATTCAACTCTATCTCTATTCTTGACGAACTTGTGAAAAGTGGATGATTAATGTAACCACCTTCCCTTTTGTAGTACAATATGATATCATTATACTTCTAACAATTCCATACTTCAATAAGCATACACATTTTTTAAACATACCCTTGGTACTTGTTTCACTCCATATTATATACATACATACATATATATATATATATATATATATATATATATATATATATATATATATATATATATATATATATATGTCCTTCTTAATATTCCACTTTGAATCCTTGTGGATTTTTCATAAACACTCCATTAATATTATCATTCAAGAATACACTCTTTATAGCAATTTGATGTTTAAAGTATATATTTTTTGGGCTTGCAAGGATAAGACCACTTTTATTATGTCTTACCTTACAATAAGTGCATAGGTATTATCATAATCCATACTAATATGGTGTGCATATGTCTTTATCACTAGTCTTGCTTTCTACATTTCAATTGATCCATCACTATTGTACTACGTCTCAAACACCCACATTACTCTAATTACCTCATTTTTGAAAGTTCACACAAATCCCGTGTATAATTCTTGTCTCTTGCATTTATTTCATAATTCATGGTCTTGGTCCATACCTTACATTGGGATCTTTCTTTAAAACTTGAGGGCTTCACTTTGATCCTGGATAATAGTGCATAGTTCACCATATTATCTTTTCATTCATTTTCTATTTTATGCTTTTCTATAATATTATACATCATTATTGCTTTGCAATTTACCTAGAATTATGAGAGCATCTATGTTAATTGGAACCTCTTACAACCTAAATATAAACTATCAAATAATTATATATGCAGTGTCTGCTTTCTCATCTCTTTTGGAATTTTCATATATGAACGAATGAGTTTATTATGATAAAGCTTGATTTTCAATTTTAGCTCAATAAGGTGCTTAAATTTTAAACAATTTTATGGATCATTGTTAAAACTATTGCTATAAAATATTGATTAATTTCAAAGTTATGAAACTTCTTTAAATTATAATTAATGGTTTATATCTAGACACTTGGTTCTTCCTCCCCTCATGGTATGCTTCTATGGAATTATAAATTTGAAAAATATGATTTTGTAGAATTAATGATCCTTTCAAAGGAAGGCTTTTTCTTATTGATGTTACAGGTATAGGTATCCCACCACGAGAGGAGGAAGAACCAAGTTTCTAGGTGTGGATGATCTAAAAATTTCATGCATTTTTATTGCATATAATGATTCATTCTTTGGTTTGGTTTTCCCCTTGTTTTATATATTGATGATTGGATTTTGTTAGTTTTGGTCATGTGGTTAATTAGTATTAGTTGCTTTTCCAACCTTATGGTCTATTAAATATAGAAGAATTTAGTATTATTAAAGTAAATAAAAGGAAAGAACATTAGGAAAGAAAAAAAAAAGTAAAACAAAAATAAAATAAAGAAACATACTTATGTGCATATGTGGAGATGACAAGGAAAATAAAGTAGTGAAAAAATGTGGAAGAGGTCATAAAGTGAGAGAGGAGGAGTGATTAGTGGTATTATTATGAAGGAGTAAATGAAGTGGGGTGGAGATTTATATGAGAAATATTGATTGGAATAAGGGGAAAGTGATTGTACCTAGGGAAAATAGTCATATAGTCTACACGAAGGGAGGTGCAGATCTGAGCTTATGAAGGAAAGAGAAAATTACATAGAGAAGAGGAGTTGAATAAATGAAAATAAGAATGCAACCAAGTACTTCTTGTGTTAATTTCATTAAACAAGAAAAAAAATCGATGTTCTCTAAATTCCTTTACTTATTCTATTTGTAAATGAACAATATAATAGAGAAATACATGAGTTTTTCTTTTTTTGAGTTGAGTTATCTCTTGGATTTTATTGTTATGAAGTAAGATGTGGGTTTCCCATGTTACAATGTAAACACTTATTTTCATGTTACTTATTTTTAGTATTCCCTTTGGTAGAATTCACCCTGGGCAACCCAATCATTATGAAAGTAGGATTTCTCTAGCATATTGCCATGATTATTGCTAATTTTGTCAAGAGTACAAAGAGAATTCAAAGAAGAAATTCCTAAGGATATAGTCTGAGTTAGATCTTTGGAAGCTTGGGAATTATATATATGTAGGAGAGAAGCCTATGACTTATTTTGTATGTTGTGTTATGATTACATGCCGGGGAATGGAGTATTTAGATATGTAGGAGAGAATCCTAAGGTTTCTTTTAGATATTATGAACTAATTTTATATAGGGATGTGCATATGGGTATCATTAAATGTAGGGGATGACGGGGTGGAAAATAAGAGGGTAATGGTAGAAGGAGTTATTTTAGGATCTATGCAAAAGTACCTACCCTTAAAGTTTTAACCCTAGTATCTTTGATATTTCTGTTCTTCCATTTCTATTTGGATATTGATTTATTGTAGTTATTATTTTGTGTCCCTGGATTCTTTTGGCTATATTGATGGAAAATTTCAAATGATATTTCATGAAATATTATTGTAGACTATATTAGGGTTAGTTGGATTCTGTGCTACTTTAGTCCAACTTATTTTTAATAGGTCTTGGTGATGCAAGAATATCCATATAGAAAGACAATTATAGGTAGAGTAACTACTAATCATGTGTACCCACCACCATCACATATAAAAGAACCATTCATATGAGAAATAAAGAAGACAAAGCAACATGAGGTCAAAGAAGAGGAATAAGTAAAAATAAAAAGGAAGTGACAAAGAGGCTCATAAATATAGATACGAGAAATTGGTATTGGCATGCAAAGTGATGTACAATAGTGCAGATCCATACATCAAAGTTGGGAAAAATAAATACAAAATAGTGGATATATAACCGTTTTGCATATTGGAAATACCATCACTATTGCCCTCAAATTTACTCTGTATATGCATCTAAATTATAAGTGCTTTATTCTATTTTAATTGTATATCATAAAATGCATAAATTAGTACATGCAAGATTATAGGTAAGAACAAGGTGTTGTAGTTTTACAAGTGTAGATACCATTCGAGAAGAATTGTGATTCAAACTAGGGTGTTAAAAGAGCATGTTATCATGCTAAGTGCTATAAATAAGAAAATGTTATTGGTATATTTGTAGTCATATAACTTATTGGGTGTTGAAAAATAAAGTCGTGATTATCGACTTACCACTTGCCATCTAGAAAGGTGTCATTGTCATGACCCACCCTTGGCAGACCTTGAACTTAATAGATTTTGCTTAGCTAAGATGTTTTGCTTCAAGGAACAATTGACATGCTATGTTTTAATTTTGCAAGTATGGATGGTTTGTAGAAAATAAAATATTTTAAATGAAGGAATGCTCGGCAATAAATGGATCATTATTTCAAGGAAGTATTTTTCATGAAAGAATTGATGCTGCTAATAGACTGTGTATTTGTGCAGAATATATGGTTCTTGTGGGTGGAGAAATAATAAGCCATCGAGAACAGGAATGCTTGGGGGAAATGATGTGATGGGTTATGTTTTCAGAATATTTGGGAAGCAACATGAATGAATGCTTCACCCTTGATGATGATGCTTTTCATAAAATTTGCACATGATAAAGAAATTCTACTCTTGTGGTTGCTTGCATGATTTTTTATATTTGCCTTATGATTGAATTGTTAGGTATATGATCTTGAATTTAAGTGATTATATGCATGATTTCATTGTATTATCTAAAACAAATAAATAGTTTATAAAGATATATTTTTATGTGGTAACACCACCATGGAAGTGAATGATGTGTAAGTAAAATCTAATAGCTAGCATTAACTGAGAAAAGTGTGCTTGCAGTAATGGCTTACACATTGGACTCAAGTGATAAATGAATACACCAATAGAAGGATGGAGAATTTATAAAAAAATGGTAGTTGAAGGATACTTGACAAAAGATATTTTGAAATACTGAGAAGGAGGTTGGAAGACGTGCTCTTATGGTGTGAGAGAGGGAGCATGTGTGTATTCTAGCTAGAAAATGGAAGGACAAAGAGAGGAGAGGCAAAAAAATATTTGGCTAGAAAAGAAAGAACGAAGATAGAATATATTGTATGGAGTTTGTGAGTTGGTACGTGATTGATAGGTAAGTGGTTATGCATCCACTTCAGAGACTTTAGAGATCTTGTCTTATCTTTCGTTATGTGTAAACATTATTGTTTTGTGTAATTTCTTCCAATCAATAATTCTTTGCAGTTTTTAGTGTGTGTAAAACCATAGTGCAGTTGACTATCGTAGGAATTATCAAAGTATATATAACTTGGATATAGGTTAATAAAAGTTTCTAAAAATAGACATAGACTATCCAAGGGTGTCTTGGTTGAATGCATCATCTTTCCTTGTATGAGATTGATGGTTGTCCTCATAATATATTGATAACTAACATTACAAGTTAACATTATGGATAGTGTGATTTATGGTTAAACTCATTGGTAACCATCTAAAACATAGAGAACATTGATAAAATTAGACTTGAATAGATTAAGCATGTATTTGTCGGATCTTCTGCTCAATTTTATTAAAGTAGCATTTCACTATATATGGATTGTTTGTGATGCTTGGTTAAAATGTGTGTTTACATTTTATATAGAGCGTTTGATCTATGAATAGTTGAACAAAGGAGTAAACCCAAGTTTTACTGTGAGAAATCTATGGAATGGCTATAAAGGATTGTTGGTGTTTCATGGTTTGGATTGTTGTGTGTATTTTATTTTAGAATATGTAGATTTTATTGGAAACCCTAGGTTGATGGGTGGAATTGATGAAATGCTTATTATGCATGTGGTTAGCACGATTATTTGATTAGATGAGCTATAAAGATTTATTGAATCTCTGATTATTGGAAATGCTTGGGTAGATAGTGTTGGAAATATGTTAAATATTTTTCATGTTATTTTGGTGGGGTTAACACTAAAATGTACTGGATACTCTGTACCTATACTCATCGACGTTAACACTAATTTTTTAGGGGTTTTAAAGTTATTTTTAGACCCATATGGGCTTTTAGGGTTACTATATTTGAACCCATGATTTTTCACCCATGATATTGTAAAATCTGTGCATGTGCCTTTGTTATATATATCACACTTATGTTAGGGTTTGTAGTGAGAAAGAAGAATATTATTGTATTGGAGACGGTCAAGTTAATGCAATAATAATATAATATTGTGCTAGTTTTTTCCTAGTTGAGTATTTCTAGGATAAATATTGTGTAATGTGTGAATCTATGATCTTCTTTTAATTCTATTATTACTGCTTTTTAATTTAGTTAATCAAGGCTCCTTATTTATCTTCATTTGGTATCAGAGCTAGGTTTTAGATTTTTTTGAGGAGTAAGGGTTTCAAATCTATGCTAAATTAATTCTAAAGTGAAATTTGTACATGAAAGGATCCAAGAAAATGAGAAATATGGGAAGCACAAAAATAAATATTGAAAAATTTAATGGACATATTTTTGAGTTGTGGAAACTCAAGATGGAGGATCTATTGGTTGATAGATATTAGTGGATTGCAGTCATAGGAAAAAAACCAACATCAATGACAGATGAGGATTGTCTAAAAATTGATAGGAAGGCAAGGAGCTCTATTATATTGTGCTTATCTAATTCAATATTGTTGAATGTATCTACAAATACCACAACAAAGTTGTTATAGGAAAATCTAGGAATATTGTAGCAGATAAAGTCACTGGTAATTAAACTCTTTCTTAGAAATAAATTGCATTCACTTCAAATGAATGATGGTGATTCTGTAGCTAAACATTTGAATGCTTTTAACACTATGGTAAGTCAATTAACCTCTGTAGAAATAAAAATGGATGAAGAAGAAAAATGTATTACTTTATTTTGTTAATTACCTAATTCATGGGATAACCTTGTTATGGCTATCACCAATACTACATCTACATTGCAAGTAGAGGATATAATAGAAAATTTGTTATCTGAGGAGATGAGACAAAAATATTCTAAGGATTATAATCAAAAGGAAGCCTTGGTTGTGAGAGGTCATTCTAAAGAAAGAAGCAAAAATAAATCAGGAGAAAATAAATCAAAATCTAGGGGTAAATTTGTTACCCCAAAAAAGAGAAAATATTGGAATTGTGGTAAAGCAAGGCATTATAAAAGAGACTACAAATCTAAAAAGGTTGATAATAATTGATCATCTGATGAAGGAACTTCTACAAATGTGAAGACCACAAATGAAGATTCAGGGGACTTATTCGTAGCTGCAACATGCTCAAGTGAGTGTGATGAATCATGGTTGACTTTCTACTTCTTATACAAAGGGGTGGCTTTGAAAGCCAAAATTGCTGCAACTTCAAAATAAAAGACAACAAAGAAAAACTAAACAAAATCTATACAAAATTCGATTTCTTTTCCTACCCCTTGAGAAATGTGACAAAATTGTCAACATTCTTGGCGGCTCGTGGGGCAACGAGCTCGTCTCGGTGGGAGGACCCTTAGTCTTGATCCATTGGGCCGGAGTCCTTTCTCGATCCTTCTCCTCCTTCTGGGAGCGCCTCGACAGTTGGTTCTCCTTCTTCTTCTTCCTCTTCTTCTTCGCCCTAACCCTTCCTTTTCGTTCAGCTGATTTTGCATCTGCAAGATTTTCCTTTCAAGCTCCTTGGCTCTCAGATCACTCTCGATCTGCCTTTGCTCTCTATTCTCAGTTGTACATTCCAACTTTTGTATTCGCTACTTCACATCAGAAGTCTCCGAAGAAGACTTGGAAGTGGTACTTGGCTTTGTGATCTTGGAAGAGGATGTATATGCAAATTATATACAAAAGTATATATACACATTTTTTTTTTTAAAGAGAAATTGTCTTTAGCGATGAAAAGTCTTCAGGTGAAGACCATTGATAGATATCGGTAGAACTTGTCCATCTGCATCTTTGAGGATGAATGAATTGGCCGAGTTTACCTTTACAATTTCAAATGGCCCATCCCAAAAGGCGTCCATCTTGTCGTGGTTCCCAGGCTTGGCTTTCCAAGAATCCCACTTCAATACTAGGTCTCCCACATTGAATGTGCGATCGGATGACTTTTTCTTGAACCAGTCTCGGATAACCTGAGTATGCTTAGCAAAGTCTTGGTATGCTTCTTCGCGATCCTCCTCCAGTCATAGCAGCTGAGCTAACCTGTTCTCCATCGGACTAACTTCATCTTCTGCTTCTAACAGCTACAGTGTAGGGATCTCAACGTGGATGGGTAAGATGGCCTCCTTGCCATAGACCAGAGCATAAGGCAAAGTTTTGATTGACCTTTTGACATAAATCCGATCGGCCCACAAAGCCCGATCTAGAAGGAGATGCCAAGTCCTTTTGTTTGTCTCGATGAGCTTCCTTAGCATTCTCAACAGAGTCTTGTTGGTGGATTCTGCCAAGCCGTTGCCCTGAGGATAATAATTGGAGGACACTTTATGATATATCCCATACCTATAGAGGAAATCATTGATTTTAGTGCCTGTGAAGCTAGGGCCATTGTCTATGATGATTGCTTTGGGGATGCCGAACCTAGTGATCAATCCTTCCAAGAAGGTGACTACAGTCTCTTGATCTGCATGTTTGGTAGGAATCGCTTCGGCCCACCTGGTGAAGTAGTCTGTTGTTGTCAGGATGAACCTATGTCCCATGGAGGAATTTGGTGATACGACTCCTATAAAATCCAACCCCCATTGTTGAAAGGGTGCCTCTACTTATATAAGACGAAGGGGCATTGCAACATTTTTGTTTCGGTCGACGAACCTCTGACACTGCTCGCATTTACGACAAACTACGAAGGCATCGACAAAGAGTGTGGGCCAATAATAACCTGCCCTAATGATCTTTAACATTATTGTTCTCCCTGCAAAGTGACCTCTCGATAGTCCTGAATGGAATTCTCCCAGGACTCTCCTTTTATCATCGTCTTTGATGCACTTAAGAAGGACACCATCAATGTTCCTAAAAAATAGGCCTTCGAGGTGCAGAGTGTATCTGGAGGACCGCATCCTAAAATGTCTTCGTTGTGATGCATTTAGATGCGAAGGACACTCGTCGGTGTTGAAATAGCAGATTATCTCACTGACCCAATCCTTCTCGTCTTCTTCGTGGTTAGCGAAGCATCCTTCGGCTGGTAAGTCATCCCTCTGAGATTCTATCACTTTGGCCGTCGCGCTTTTTGCCAACTCTTGACACAATGCACGACCATGAACCAATTTTGTGGGCTTGATCTCAATGTCAAACTCCTGTATTTTGTTCACCCAACCAGCTCTTTTACTTCCCAATTCTCCTTGGATAATGAAATTACGCACATCGGGGTGAATGACATAAACCGTAACTCGGCTACGAGAGATGAACTGCTTGAACTTCCTTAGTGATTTCATTATTGCATGCACTCGACGCTCAATGAAATTATACCTTTCTTCATGGGAATTGATCACCTGACTCAGGAACGCGATGGGACGCTCCTCGCCATCTTCTCCCTTTTGCGTCAGGACAACAGCGTAGCTCTCGGGCTCTCCTATGACATACATGATGAAATCTCGATTGTAGTCTGGATTGATCAAGATCGGCACCTGAGCAATTCGAGTCTTAATCTCTTCAAAAGCTTCTTTTCTTTCTTCGGTCCAATTAAATTTGGTGCCCTTCTTCAGGAGTTGGGACATCGGCTTGATGACTTGGGCGAAGTCGGGGACAAACTTCCTCATGAAGTTAATCTGGCCGAAGAAATATTGAAGTCTTTTCTTGTCTGTGGGAAGTGGGAGCTTCATTAGAGCCTCGGCTCTGTCAGGATCTATAGCGAGGCCCTTTTCTGATATCGCGTGTCCCAACAACTTTCCTTCGCTGACTGCAAATATGGACTTCTTTGGATTAATTGAGATGTCGAACTCTCGGCATTTTTTGAAAACTTGTTGCATATGTAGTGGATGATCTTCCCTTTTTCGGGAGAAAACGGTCATGTCATCCAGATAGATGATGATAACCTTATTTAGAAGCTCGCCAAAAGCAAGATCCATTGCTCTCTGGAAAGTGGCCCCAGCATTCGAAAGGCCGAACGACATTCACTGATAAGCGAATGTCCCCCACTTGGTGGTGAATGTCGTCTTGTGTTGGTCTTCATCCCTGACCCAAATATGATTGTATCCAGAGAAACCATCAAGCAAGGAGAAGCGTTGAGCTCCGGCCATCGAGTGCAAAATCTGATCGATTTGTGAAAGAGGGTAGTGGTCTTTGAGAGAAGCTTGGTTCAAGTTGCGAAAGTCCACGCATAGCCATATATCTCTATTTTTATTTCTAACTGGGACCAAGTTCGCTACCCATGAAGAGTGCTTGATGGGGTATATGATTTTTGCCTCGAGCATCTTCAGGAGTTCGGTTTTCATCAGGACTTCGATCTTAGGATTGATCGGCCTCTGCTTTTGTTGGAAGGGTTTGACCCCTTCTTGCAACTCGATTGTGTGTTGAACCAACTACCGATTGTATCCCTTGAGATCTTGATAAGACCAAGCAATTATGTCAAAAAAATTTCTGCACAGATTCTGTATCTGTTCTATCTCTTTTGCAGTGCAGTCGGTTCCCACATTTATTGCTTTCCCAGGTTCGAGCTCCAAATCCTGATACTGTTTCTCATGGACTTTGATCATGTGAGAGAGAGCTCGGTCGTTCCGATCAAAGAGGCTTTCAAGAGTGATTAGTCCCTTGGGAACATGATTATTCTTCAATTGGATCAACCCTTCATACTCTCCTTCATCAGAGCTTCGGTCTTCGACTGTGGCGGCTTCCTGGATCATGAAATTAATAATCTGCTCGTCGTTATCAAACACCTACCAATGCAGCTCCTTGTCTGGGATAGAAGGCCTATAGATCATTCTCACAACTCTAGGCTTGTGCACCATGTCTTCTGCTGGAGAGTACCTGGCTGCGATGGATGCCAGAACATCGGCATGTCGGTTCATCTCTCGTGGGATTGACTGCAGATTGAGAGATTCAAACTGATCGAACAGGTCCCATACCCTATTGCGGTATGACCTTAGATAATGTTTCTTCGAGGTACACCTGTTTGTGACCTGGTTGCAAACCAGTTCAGAATCTTCAAAGATTTGGAGATGCTTTATGCCTAACTTATCAGCTTTCTTAAGTCCTAGGCATAATGCTTCGTATTCCGCTGCATTGTTAGTGCAGCTCCATGTCAACCGGTAGCAATACTCTTTTTGCTCGTCGGATGGTGAAACTAGAAGAATCCCTGCCCCGACGCCGTTTTTACATCGGGCACCGTCGAAGAACAATTTCCATAGTTCTTCCTGGGCACTTGTTCTATTCCCTGGTTGGGAGTGATTATTAGGCTTGGCGATCGCATAACACCCTATTTTGGTCTCCACCATGGCGTTGAAGTCTGCCAATGAGAACTCATCTTCATAGCTCAATTGCGCAAGAGACTCTTCGATCAGGTCCACTTGCTCTATCTCCTCCACTAGTGCATTCACTGGTTCGCTACTTTCTTCTTCGGACATCTTACGCACAAGAAAGGAAGAAGGCTTTTCATTGTAAATCTTTACCTTCTTTCCTTTGAATGGAACCTCTAGGTGAGAGTAATCCATAGATAGATACCCACCCAGTTTAGCCGTGAATTCCCTTGACAAGCACATACTAAAATATGGCTCCAAGTCGACTACAACTACCTCTTGTATGACTATAATCTGAGGCATCTTATGTAGCTGGATAGGAATGTCCTTGATCACTCCCACGGTCTTCATTGGAGTACCATCCAATTGGAGTACACCTTGGCTGCTTCGCGTATACTCCATTCCTATTTCTTCGTAGACTGCCCTTGGCATGACTGTTGTAGCGGCCCCAGAGTCGATCATGCAGTTATGTACAATATACCCTTCCATTTGTAGGGTTAGGTAGAACGAAGGTGGTCTGTTCTTCCCCATGATAGATGTGGATAGGGTCTGCACAAGAGCAAGCGGTGCTGCCCCTTTTGCTTTAATTGTCTTCAATGATTCTTGCAGCAAGTCCACCTGTCCAGGTAGTTGCAGTGCATCGTACAAGCTGATCTTGGCTGGGATCTTCTTTAATTCCTCTACGATGTTGTATGCTAGAGATTTGAGCACTTCGGGTTCCTTTCTGGGTTCGTACAGGGTACGATATTGCTCTGTAGCTTCAACTCTTTGCCACTTTGTGAGGGAAGGAAACTTGAGCTTTTCCTTAGCCTGCTCCTTAGTTTCTACCTGAGGTGGTTCGACAGAGGCCTTTTGAGTCTTTTCTTTGACTGGTGCAGGCGAAGAAGCTTCGCTCGGGGCCGAAGTAGACGATTGTCCTTTCTCGGGCCGAACTTGCTCTTTTGCAGGAGTCGTTTGAGTGGCATCCGCTTCTATCGCCTTCCTTCCTCCTCTAGTAAGTACTGCAATGGGCTCCTCCTCGCCAATTACCAGGTTCTGACTCATATGCCTAATGATGTTCACTTGACCATTGTGACTACTGTTCGCCAGCGTTTGAACATAGTGTTGGTGCAGGGTGCAGGTATTTTCTTCATGCGTATCGTTGCACGTAGAGCACCAATATACGTAATCGAAAGTGCTCGGAGCTTCATCAATTGCAGCATTTCTCGTCGAAACCTTCCCTTGCTGGACTGCTTGGTCTTTGGTAAGCGCAGGCACAGGATAAGGTCTTCTCGATAGGAATTCCTATTGTGCTTGCTTCTTCTTTACAATGGTCATGTCATTTGACAACATCTGAACCGTAGAGTTCAGGGACTACATCTCCTGTAGAATTTTGGTCTGTATATCATCGACTTTCGAAACGATTGGCAAGGAAGCCATCGTCGGTATTGGAGGCAGGGCGGGGAGTTGAGGTGGTGCTAGCAGCACAAGAAAAGCTGAAGTGACCGTGGGCTGTGGAGTTGCAAATGTAGGGAAATGGATCTATGGAGCAGTGATTTGAGACACGACAGGATTCGGATTCCAAGATGAAATCGGGAGTGCGAGGGTGGTGGAGATTTGCGAAGCGGCTACGCTTGCATACTAGAGTTGTAAGAATTCAGGAAGTATGGGCATCGACATCCTTTGGGGGAGCTTACCCACAACTATTAAATCCATCTCCGCTCTCTTAGCTAACTCATACAACTCGGGAAAAGTATTAACGTTAGAATATCTTACCATGAGACCGATATCGGGGTTGAAAGCCCGAAGGAAATAGAGCGTTGCAGCTTCGTCGGTTGGCCGAAGTCCAACTGGCACTCTCTGCCAGGTTTGAGCGAACCTCACATTGAAATCCATGATCTCCTCTTGTGGATGTCTCTTGATTGAAGTGAACTGGTGCAGCAAAGAGGTAGGATCACAGGATTCATTGAAGTTTCCCATCAGTTGATCGGCTAAGCGATCCCATCTCGTAATACTATCGGGTGGTAGAGATCTATACCAATAGAGGAGTTTCCCTCTAAGGGAAAGGACCAGAAGCTTTACCATAATCGGCTCTTCGGTAATGTCGTGGATCGCCGCCAGAGATATTATATCCTGGATATGCTCCAGAGCGGTTTTCCCAGTTCCATCGAACGTTGGGATCTTCTTTATGGCAGTAGGCGGCACTTGTCCTTGCCCTGCTAGATTCAGTGGTGACAAGGAATCCCATGCTGGGCACAACCTGGGTGGCCGTGGCTGCTTGCATTTGTTGTTGTTGTTGTTGTTGTGCCATACTTGCTCTTGGATTTTGAGAAATAGGAATTCTCGAAGCTCTCCCTTGACTGCTAATAGGACAACTAATAGGAATGGAGGGACTAGGACGCTTCGGAGAGTTGGGAGGATTGGGAGGAAAACTGGATGTTGTACTATCAGAAGTTGAACCTTGTCTACCAACGAGAGGATGTTCCTTGTAACAGTGACTCGGGGGTGACCAACCTTGATTGTTCCTCGAAGGCGTCAATATCTAGCTCAAAGAACTCGGTTTCCTCTCCTCTATTCTTAACTCTCCATCTCGTTTGCATGAAGGCACAGACTTTTGGTACTAGTATTTACGACTTAAATATTCTTGGGTAAATAGAGTCGCCAGATGCTAAGAGTCTTTCGGTAATGAGAGCATCAGATCTCACTACCACTAGTCAGGTGAGACTGACCGGGTCACATTGGGAACTGGTTAGAACTAGTGGCCCCGGTGAAATGGGATTGTGCGTTAAAATATGGGACCTTGACTGGTTATGGATCTTTCTGAGACAGACACAGTCGGGTCCCATCGGGCGTGCCAAAACTGTTGGTCATCAAATCCGCCTAGGTAAGGGTTTTGGGTAAATGTATGCGCCCTAGACCTGGACCAACATTGAAAGGCCGAAGGGAAGAGATGCCCCTCGTGCCAATATCCGGAGAAAGGCCGGCTCCTATGCTAAACTACTTGGGTGTTTTGAAGACAAGAGTGCAGGAAAGAGATAAAAGGGGTAAGGGTTAGAGAAATAAAATAAAAAGGGTTAAGGGAAGAGAGATTGGTGATTTCAGGTGGGAGAGAATAGGAAGCACGATCGCTAACAGACAACTTGAATAGCAGCAAGGAACACCAAGAGTAAAACGAAAGAAACGTAGTATCAACCTTCCTATGTATCCTCCCAAACGAGTTTCAGGACACTGTCCCCGATCACACATCGAACACAGAGTTCAGCATCTCAGTCTACAAACGAAGAGAGATAAAAGAATCAAGCAAGGCAGGCAACATAAAAGAAATCCAATACAACACTTTTCTACTCCTATGTATCCTTCCGAACGAGTTTCAGGACACTGTCCCCAATCGCACACCGGACGTAGAGTTCAGCATCTCAGCATACAAACGAGGAGAGATAGAAGAATCAAGCATAGAAGGCAACATAAAAGAGAAGAATTGAGCTCAAAGTCTCTTAGTATTAATCGCAGGACATCAAGTTACAGCAGCTTTCTAGCAGATAGTTCCCCCCCCTTTTTCATTACAATGCCTAGGTTTTTATAGAGGACTCGGGCCTCTGAATCATAATTACATAGCAAAGAAGAGTATGCCCTCGAGCTCTGAGAATTTGGCCTTCCTCGGCTCTCACGACTGAGCTTTCAAATCTATTACCAAAACTGGCAACTATGACCGGGTCAACCATGGAAAGGTGCATTGATGAGCCATCTGGACGTCCTTGGTCTCCGGGTGTAGTGCTCGAGTGGCCGCCATGCTCGTCGGGTTCTCCATCATGGCTTGATACTTCGCTTCTGATTGCCAAAAATGAGCAGCGGGCTTGCTGGGCACAAAAAATTGCATTTATGAGGCACTTGATCGCCTCGGGAAGATACCCGGCTTGAAACGTGTGCCCGTGAAGCGCTTCGCTAAGTTTTCATTCACCGCTTCACTTCGCAATGGTTCTGGGCCGAAGCAAAACTCCTCCTAGGTTAGTACTTCGCAAAATTGAGCTTCACAAAACTGCTTCGGGGGTGGGGAGTGCCGAAGCATATTTACTTCGCAAAACGGGCCTCTTTATCCTTGCCACTTTGTTGACAAAATTGCTTCGCTGATGCTTTGGAGAAATACTTCACTGCGATCCTCCTCAAAATTGTGGTTCGAAGAGATTTCGGTCGAAACACATTCCTGCCTTCAAAATGCTTCGTTTCTCTTGGCTGCCAGAACTTCGGTTGAAAATGCTTCGGGCGAAAACTAGCCGAAGTGAATGCTTCGCTAGGTTTTCCACCGAAGTAGAAATGGTTCGGGTGTGAGGAGGCCCGAAGTAGATGCTTCGGCAACTTTCTGGCGAAGTAATCTTCGATGTTCCCTTGGATTCTGCTTCGCTGGTGCCTTAGCCGAAGTAGTTGTTGGAAATGTTTCGGGCCCGAAGCCCTTTATATTGGTCCTCTTGCATTTTTCTTCGGCAAAACTACTTCGCAACAAATCCTACCCGAAGCAATGCTGGAAGTGCTTCGGGTGCGAAGCTCTTTCTTTGGCAAAACTACTTCGCAAAATTTTCACCCGAAGTAGCGCTGGAAATACTTCGGGTGTGAAGCAGTTTCATTTTCCTTTTGGGCGAAGCTCTTTTCTCTAGCTTGTTTGGTAGCGAAGCTTTTTCTCTTTCTACTTCTTATACAAAGGGGTGGCTTTGAAAGCCAAAATTGCTGCAACTTCAAAATAAAAAGACAACAAAGAAAAACTTTACAAAATCTATACAAAATTCGATTTCTTTTTCTACCCCTTGAGAAATGTGACAAAATTGTCAACAGTTACCATACATTGTACTTTGAATAATATCAACTTCAATTTATTTTTGAACTTTTTGTTGAACCTTAATGGTTAACAAAACTTGTCTAGTTTGAACTTTATATTTCAAAAAAATAAACAAAGTATTTATTTTTTTAATTGCATAGGGAACCTCTATAATCCCTAGCTTACTAGGTAAAAATAAATTCAATGAGATCCCGACCCTCTAGGGGTCGCTACCAACCAGCCTATCACTTTGTGGGTAAATCAACAAAGTTAATAATATTTCATTATCAACAAGAGACAATTGTCCCTTTTGCAAATTCTTCTTTCTCACTTGAAAAACTTAAATTAGTTGAGAAGAATATATATGGGTCTACTATGTCAATTGGTTTCTTCTTCTTTATTTTATGAATTTTTTTGAAATCTTCTTCCTTATTGTATGAAACTTTTTGAAATCTTGAATTTTTACCTTGAGTTTGCAAAATGCTTAAGTTTGAGTAGACAATTTCTCTCGTAAGGTTCCTACTACTGACACTTAACAAGTTTTCAAAAACATCATACTCCATTTTTTGGTCCTTTTTCCTTGTTTGTACAAGAGTATCTTCTACTACAACTATCCTCACAAGGACTTCATTTTTTATTTTACTTTAATACTTCTACTTTTAAAAGAATTCAAAGTAATAGTTTGGAATGAGGCCTAACTTGAACTTCCCTAGCCATACCTCGAAGCATTATTATTCCTTCTTTTAATAACCTTTTCCCAAGAATCTACATCCCTAGAAAGGTCTACTTTGAACTCCCCTTGTGTACATTCAAAAGACCATGTCTTTTGGATAGACCTTAAATTCTGCTTTAAATTTCCCTCATGATCATAAAATCTGTTATAAATATACATTTTTTATACAAACCTTATCAAATCAAGAGGTCAACTATGTACGATGTCCCAAATTTCCTATGATAAATCTTCAATGGAAAAATGAATGGGTGAAAAACACATGAATAAGCCAGTGAATTTCTTTAATGTAGCTATTGAGGTTGCCCATCATATGATAAGCTACCTCTTTAAGTAGCAATTTATTTGGTACACACTTGGGTAACAAATGGGGCTTCTCTTTGAAGCCTGAAAGTCTAATGTATTTATGATGGTCTTGAATAAATAAGCTAGCATATGGTTGTAAAGTCTTCTTGGCTTC